>CM067334.1:29365000-34457500 GCA_034376525.1 Nicotiana benthamiana | reverse complement strand
CTTGTTCAAAAAGTAATCAAGAATCATCTTTTATTTTTTGAACGGTTGGACATCGATGACGTAGTTGTAGCAGCCTGCTTTTGCTTGGCCTCTCTCATTGGAATTTGCCTAACATTTGGTTTCTTGTTGAACCATGTTGCATTTTTCATCAAGATAGCACCTGACTTACTCGTTCCAATGTGTCCATCCACATGGTTTGGTGGTGTATCTAGGAAGTGAATGCAAGTGCGACAAGTAGGCTTACTTGGAATGAAATCTAGAGCTTCCCACTTGCCTCCTTGATTACTCTTTCCACTCGATGATTTTCGAAATGAAAACGTTGTTTAAGCGTATTTTTCTGCTCTCTTTTCAAATTTGCGCAAAGCTGTTGTTGATCTTTCCAAGGATTTGGATGATCTTTATCCAATGCCACTGTATTCAATGAGGTATTTTGAATCTTTCCATCGTCTTCATTGGCATTGTCAAATACATCAACTAAATTTTGACTTTTTGGAACTGTTGGACTGTTTTGAGTAATCTGCTTTATTTTTTGGATATTGGAATTATGTTGTCCAGCTTGCCTTGTGAGTTGCGTAGCATGCTTGAGATTTGATCTGCCATATTCAGCCCCTTCTAAAGCAACAGCCTTAGAGACATCGACAATAGCTATACCTTTAGTATTATTCACTCTTTGTTGCGTTTGCACCATATGAAGCTTTGGTGTTCTTTGAAGCATTTCTGTCACAATATCCTAGTGATCACATCCCGTTACATCTCGATCATCATAACATCTAGGATCTGCAGCAACTGCCTGTGTTGACTTCTCCTGCATGTCAACTGATACAACAATTGGTTCTGTAGTAGATTTCAAAATATCAGATGCCTCCAAGTTTTTATCATTTCTCTGTCTAACCAATGCGTTGTTCTGCTTGTTATATTTCTGCATCAAATGCTGCTACTCGATGGCTTTATCCATGTGTGACTGTAGTTCAGATGAAACATTCATAGGAGATTTCAATGGAACAGTATGAGTAATTTTACCAAGCAGTGCAACATGAGGAAAACCAGACATCTTTTTATCCTCATTACTGAGATTTGCAATTGCATCAAATGAGTTTGAGTTTGTTTGTAATGGTGGACTTTTTTCTGCGATCTGCTAAACTTTTTTATTTTTTGGATTTCCCTTTTTGTTGGACATCGATGAGCAATAGTTCTTTGCAGTATGTTTTCCAACTGCCCTTGTTTGTTGTGTATCATCAGAAAGCTCTAGATCAGACTCACTTTGGGACAATTCAGTATTAGAGACATCTACAGCTGTTGAGATGTTCACACTGCCTTGTTGAACCATCTCATGCTTGTGAGAAGAATCTTGCCGAAATGAGTTCTGCGCAACATCATTATCTGTAGGACTTAGTGTTATTTGACTCTCAGCATCATCACTCCAAGATTTAGCTAGATCAGCAAGACATTGCGAAGGAAGTGCAGAATCCAGCTTTGGCAAAATAGAAACTGCAGCAGCTGCTTCTTTATGTACTGTCCAGTTGGTATTCTTGTATCCCTTTGCAGCAGATGCTGCCAATTCAAGTTCCATAACATCATATACCTCTTTATTTTTTCCAGTTATTATAAAGCCATCCATTGCTAGAGTTGGATCTACATTATGTGGTAAATTTACTTCCCTTGTTGCTAGCTGCTGAAAATTGGATTTATTCAATTCATTGCTTTCTTGTTGTCTAGATATGATTGAAACATGAGGTAAATTTGTTACTGAGGACTTGTCAACTGGTTGACTTGCTAAAACTGTAGAATATGTTACTGCTGTGAAAGTATCCACAGCCTCCAATTTTGTACCAGTTGCTTGACCAACCAGATTAGTTTTATTGATGTTAATATTATGCAACATCAGCTGCTGGTCGATCAGAATAAGTTCCTGCCTTTTTGCATTGTCATGTGAATTCATAGAATGTTTATCACTTAACACATTGAAGGGCAGCTTCAATGTAACAGTTGATGGCATTATACAAGGCTGGACAATATCAGCATTTGGACAATGAGTTTCTGCATCTGTATCAATTGAAGCAGAACAAGATTTTTGAACTGCATCACCAATCTCAGTAGGAAGACTGTGAATCTTCAAATTGGATAGAACATTAGATGACTTTTTACACAGTTGTGTAATATCAGCAATCTGCATTAAATGAAAATCGGCAGCTTTACACAGCTGTGGTATATCAGTATTCGGCATTGAATGAGTTTCTGCATCTGGAAATACTGGAACAGAATCAAGAACCCCAGCCAAATTTGAGACCACCTGATCACTGTTAACATTCAAACTGGATGAAAAAGTAGCTGGATTTTTACACAGATGTGCAATATCAGCATTCAGGATTGTATGAACTTCTGCAGCTGGAAAATTGGAACAGAATCACTATTTTGTCCTGCATCAACATTCATATTAAGAGGAACCCCTTCACTGCTTCGTGCTACAAGATTAGCATTTAGATACTCTCTGGCATCACCTCTTAATTTTGTCTAACTGCCCCTGCCTTCAGTTTGTCGATCATGAACTGCTTGTTTATTCATTTCACATGTACTCCAACGACACGATTTTACATCATGACCTTGATGATTACAATACGTGCAATATTTAGGAAGGTCATCAAAGACTATCCGCTGGTCGTATTCGACTATTTATCCAGATTTGATATCAACTATCTAGATCATTATTTTCTTTGGATGTTTGTCTAGCAAATTAATCAAGACTTTTACTCGAGCCGTACTAGGCCTCGTTCGATCTTTAGTAGCCTTATCTACTGCTATTGTCTTTCCCACTACAGCACCGATTGACATGAAGGATTTTTTTGCGAAGAAATTTGCTGGCAGTTCAGAAAAAGAGATCCAAACGACGGCTTTTGACATTTCTTCACGAGGATTAAATCCCATTGTCCATGGGAATGTCCTAAAGAAGAACTCGTCTCCTTTTGACTTAACATAGCCAGTTGTTCTTGAAACGACATTAGCAAAATCTTCAAATAGATCAAATCTTACCAGAATATGTCTATATTCTAGATGCCCTATATTGTAGTTACCTTTGACATCGAGTTGCTTTGGTAAAATCTGACTCAGCTCCTAAAGTTCGGGTTTCCATACGAGAATTTAATCACAACTGCTTGTTGAAGACCTTCCTCCGTGGTGAATGAATTCATTCGTCTACTGTCAATTCAACAGTAGGTGTTCCATTCTCAAAGGTTACTGGACAGAGTTCGAGGTTTGATTTTGTTGCGACAGAAAGTTGTCGAACAAGTTGCGATGCATAGGTTTGTTTTGAATTTTGGACTGTTTGATTTTCCGAATGGTTTTGATTATCCTCTCCCACAGCACAAAGCTGGGGAGAGGGTGAAGGTTCCATAGTTGCGATGCTTGTCAACCAGGATCCATTACTAACACTCTGTCGGAAAGAAGTAGCGCTGGAAATGAGAGTGCTACAGTAAATCGGAAAACAAGATTTAAGATTCAGGGAAATTGGCTATAGATTTGAGGAAAAAATCTATTGGGGATTGTTCGCAAAGAGAAGGGGATGTCTTGACACCAAAATTGTGACAATCCACTACCGGATTCCGGCGATTTACCCTGTGAATAGTGACGGAAATACTATTCAATGAATAGTGACGGAAATTTGTGCTATGACTTTCTGCTCTATTTTACTAAGGCCGAAGAATTAGCTTTCTGGGAATGAGATTAGCTCCCAAACTCAGGAAAATTTTTATTCAATTTCTTATCGATAATATCAACTATTTCGCATGGTCCCACTTAGACATGACAGGTATCCCATCGTAACTAACCTCCCAACGATTGCGCTTTGACCCCGGGTTTAAACCGGTAAAGCAAAAATAAAGACCCTAGTCCGATATAAAAATGCATTCATCAAGGAATAGGTAATGAAACTCCTTAAAATACGATCCAATAGGGAGGTAAAGTACCCTGTGTGGCTGGCCAACATGGTATCGGTACCCAAAAAAAAGGAAATAAGCTAAGAATTCGTTCATCACAAAGTATGGTACCTACTGTTACAATATAATGCCTTTCGGACTGAAAAATGCATGGGCTACATACCAACGTCTAGTTAATAAAATGTTTGAGAGTCAAATAGGCAAATCTATGAAAGTTTATATTGACGACATGCCAGTTAAGTCTTTGTGCGCAGAGAACTATTTAACTCATTTGCAAGAAACATTCATCATCCTCAGAAGTTACAACATGAAGCTCAATCCCCAGAAATGTGCCTTCCGTGGAAAATTCTTAGGCGTAACGGTATCAAACAGGGGGATCGAGATTAACCCTAATAAAATCAAGGCCATCGAAAAAATCAAATTGGTAAACAATGTAAAGGTCGTGCAACGCCTAACAGGTCGGATAACGGCTCTAGGTAGATTCATATCCAGGTCATCCAATAGGAGCCATCATTCCTTTTCCTTACTCAAAAGACAGAACAACTTCGAGTGGACTCCAGAGAGCCAGCGCATTAGAAGAGCTGAAGCGATATCTAACTAGCGCATCTCTACTCCACATACCAAAGGTGGACGAAACACTATATTTATACCTGGACGTATCCGAGATAGAGGCAAGCGACGTGCTAGTTCGAGAAGAGCAAGGTACGTAATTCTCTATTTATTACATAAGTCAGTCTCTGGGGGATGCTAAAACTAGGTATCCACGCCTTAAAAAATTGGCTCTCGCGTTAATAAGTACATCGCAAAACTTGAAACCCTAGTTTCAATGCCATTATGTTTGTGTTCAAACGATATGTCCCCTCCAGAGCATATTGCACAAACCCGAATTATCGGGTCGATTGGCCAAATGGGCCATCAAACTAGGGCTATGATATCGAGTATCAACCTCGAACAGTCATCAAGTCCCAGATTCTGGCAGACTTTGTGGCCGATTTCTCTCCTTCCTTCATGCCCGAGGTAGAAAAGGAACATTATTGAAATAAGGCACGGCTTTCAAGATATGCACCCTAATCACAGATTATGCCACAAATGTGAGAGGTTCCAGACTAGTTATAGTCCAAAATCCACCCACGGGCAGCATAATCAAGCAATCCATAAAAACTATATAATTGACTAACAACGAGGCCGAGTACAAGGCCATGATTGCATGTTTAGAATTGGCCAAAAGCTTGCGAGTCGAGATCATGGAAGCAAAATACGATTCACTCCTGGTGGTGAGCCAGGTGAATGGGAGCTACGAGGCCCGAGAAGACAGGATGCAGAGATATTTGGACAAACTCCAAGTCATATTACGTCGCTTCAAAGAATGGACTTTAGTCCATGTACCTTGAGAGAAGAATAGAGAGGCCAATGCCCTCGCAAACCTGGGATCATCTGTTGAAGAAGACGACCTACTCCCTGGGGCTATCGTTCAGCTATCTAATTCAGTAATTGAGGAAGGTCATGTGAGGATTAATTCAACTAGTCTAACATGGGACTGGAGAAATAAGTATATTGATTATTTGAAAAACAGAAAATTTCTTGAGTATCCAAAGGAATCGAGGGCCCTGCAAACTAAAGTAGCCTGATTCTCGCTCAATGAAAACAAGACTTTGTACAGAAGAACTTTTGATGGCCCCCTAGCAGTATGTTTTGGGCCAGGGGATACAGATTATCTACTCCGAGAAATTCACAAAGGCATCTAGGAAAAGAATTTTGTTGTGGATGCCTTAATTTGAAAGGTAATCAGAGCAAGCTACTATAGGGACAGCATGGAATAGGACACCAAAGAATTTGTCCGGAAGTGCAACAAATGCTATAGATTTTCCCGATGATTCACTAACCCGGTGAACAGCTATACTCGGTCTATCGCCATGATCGTTCATGAAGTGGGGGATGGACATTGTTGGACCCCTGCCAACGGTACCATATAAGGCTAGATTTATTTTATTTATGATTGAATGTTTATCCCAATGGGTGTAGGCGTAGGACTTCGAAAAGATAAGAGAAAAAGAAGTCACGAGCTTCATTTGGGACCACATCATGTGCCAATTCGAGATTCCTTCAGAGAAAACATGTGATAAAGGGAAGCAATTCATTGGGATAAAGGTAACACAATTCCTTGAGGATCACAAAATCAAGAGTATCCTATCGACTCCTTACCACTCGTCTGCAAATGTCCAGGCCAAGTCCACAAGCAAAACCATCATGCAAAAACATAAAAAAGAAGCTAGAAAGCGCCAAGGGAAAGTGGAGAGAAATATTGCCAGAGGTACTGTGGGCATACCGAACAACTTCAAAATCGAGAATAGAGGAAACACCTTTTTCTCTAGAATGTGGTTCCGAGGATTTGATACCACTGGAGGTCATGGAACCGAGCGCTAGATTATAACACGTCACTGAGAGTACTAACAACAAGGCCATGACAACGGCCCTCGAATTGCTGGATGAAAGACGGGAAGCCTCGATGGTCCGAATGGCCACCCAAAGAAAAGAATCAAAAGATATTAAAACATGAGAACAAACATCCGATATTTTGTAGTTGGGGACTTGGTTCTAAGGAAAGTCACCCTTAACATCAGAAACACCAATGAAGAGAAGTTGGTCCAAAATTGGGAAGGACCATACCGCGTCATCGGAGTAGTTGGCAAAGGGTCTTACAAGTTCAGCACCATAGAGGGCGAACAACTTCCAAGCAACTGGAACATATCAATGCTAAAATGATATTATTGCTCAAGCATCCGATGGAAAATTCCGAGAACATCCTCGAGCACCCATTGCACTCTTTTACTTCGGCCGGATTTTTTCCCTATGAGGGTTTTATCGGCAATGTTTTTAACAAGGCAACAAAATTCAAAGCCTAAAGGAGACTTAATAAGTGTTCGAGATTTCTTTCACAATCTACGCACCTCGAATATTTGGGGGAAGGGTAGAAGGTTATCTACTCAGGAAAGCATGGGCAACCCAAATGGAACACTGTTAGGGAAAGTAATGTACCGGGCTAAACGGTCTAATGAACCATGCCTGTACATAGCAACCAAGCTTTGAACGACCAAAACATGTGTATGTGTACCAGCTAATCAAAGAACACTTTTCATCAAAGCACGTCACGCTTCAAAAGAAATTCAACGTTTAAGTAATGAGGACTCTTCTATAAAAAATGTCCTGAACACCCATCGGTTGGCATCAACAATCTGACACCTGAACGTCCCTCAAGTCAAAACTCCAAACTTGTAAGACCTCAACGAGGCAACACCATGATCGTTAAATGTCTCAAAAATTGAAGGTTCTATGAAAACTAGAAGAATGATGCTGAAATCTAAAAAAATGTGCGACCTCACGGTCGGGATCTCCAAAATTGCAAGTCCTCGATTAGGCAATATAACGTTTGCAAATAATCGCTCCCGAGTCAGGAATCCCTCAATGACTCGGGGACTCGCGGTAAGTACCACCTCCATCGACTTGTCAAAACCCGAGGCCATAAGACCCTGAGCGGGCAGACTCGGTCTCGGAAGATCTACATAAGCCAGAAAATATATCTGTAAGACCTCAAGCGAGGCATGAACCACACTTCTACTAAGTAACACTATCTATAAGACCTCAACAACATGTAAAACCTGTAAGAACTCAACGACATGTAAAATCTATTAAAACTCAACGACATGTAAAAACTGTAAGACCTCAACGACATGAAAAACTTGTAAGACCTTACTAAAGGCATAGACCCAATTCTAAAGTTTTGGCTACATATCGAACTTGTACGACCCCGAATATGTCATACCATTGATATAGATGCCGAAACGTCCTCATCCAGGACTAAAAGGCTCTACCGAACACAAGTGACCCCGGTCATACGGCTGTACCAGCTGAATAGACGTGACACAAGTACACCCGACCATCACTATAAGGCGTAAGAGCCATTGTCGCCAGCCCACACATTCCTTCAATAATTCCGAATCTACTTTGATAATAACCAATTAAGCAGGCTACCCTCGACATAGGAAAAAGAGCTTGGACCACGCCGGCTCCAAATCACCGGCTTTGAGCTACTCAGCTTCTGAGCCAAACCTCCTAATGTGCTAAAAAATCAGTGCATGTTACTCGAAATTGAGGTTTTTCTCGAGCCAACAATGAGTTCCGAAAAAATTACTTCATAAACCCTTAATGAGAGGATAATAAAGACTACATGAACTGTCGCCAGCCTAATGAGCTTTAGGGCCACACACACTAAAAGGTCTCATCGACCAAAAGCGTAACAGCCACTACCGCAATCTTGAAATCTAAAAACTTGAGGATCAAAATGATCTTGAGTCATAACCCGATTCTGAGAGAGGACCCACAATAGTTAACTATTCATGTCTAAGTGCAAAGCGTAAGAGCCATTATTACCACGCTAATGAGCCTCAGGGCCACATACATAAAAGGTCGCTTCAGCCCAAGGCGTGAGAGCCGATGTCTCAAGCCCATGCAAATTCAAAAACATTAGGGTCGATTGAGCTCGAGTAGAAACCCGACTCAGAGACTAAACCCAACATAGTTAACTACATATTCCTAAGGGCACAACGTAAGAGCCATTGTCGCCAGCCTAATGAGACTCAGGGTCGTGCACATGAGATCGCTTCGATCAAAGGCATTAGAGCCATTATCCCCAGCCAAATGATCCCTAAGACCGTACACACAAAAGGTTGCTTCGACCAAAGGCATAAGATCTATTGTTGCCAGCCTAATGAGCCCAAGGGCCACCCACACATAAGGTCACTCCAACCCAACACGTAAGAGCCTAAGGGCCAACTTGAAATCCTAAATATTTAAGGGTCAGATGAACTCGAGTCAACATCCGACTCGGAGACTGAGCTTGACCCAATATATAACGCTTGAAAGCAAAAACACAAGAGCTCAAATGTTATCTTACTCTAAGAAGTGACTGACTTAGTGTGTGCGAGTCACTGTCACCAGTCTCGACGATAGGAAAGCCCGAGGGTCTAACATGTAGAAAGAACCCTGGTTCAAAAGTCAAAGAACATCACATAGTATTTTCAAAAACGAAAAAGGAAGTAAGCCATAGGAAATGAAAAGCCTTTTTATACCCTCCCGGAAGATGCTTACAAATCTTGAAAAAATGCATACAAGGAGAGAACCAAACAGAATCTTAATCTACCATCGAAAGGGAGGTTTCCGATGTCTCCACCAAAGGTTTCACCCTGACAACTACAGGTCCTTTAGTGGCCCATCTTCAATAGCCTCTTCCCCTACTGGGGCTCTACCTTCTCTTTTGTCACCTCTTGAGCCACTGCTCGGAGTACCTCGGCTAGGCCCCCTCAGGTGCCCCTCCATCTTGGGTGTTTTTCATAATAGCATCTTTTCCATACAAAGATATAAGTGTCTCGGCTTCAGTCTTGATCTTGGATAATGCAGGCACCAGCTCGCAATGGAGACCTATGTACTTGTCATTATCCTCCCTTTCCTTACTAAGCTGACACCCCAGTAATATCACCTTCTCCTAGAGGGCATCCCTCTCGAAAGATATCTATCTCTCACGCCATTCGAGTTTGGAAACTTCAGGGTCTCTAGCCCAAAGCTCCTCCCTCACCAGGGCACGTTCCTTCTCAAAACTACATATATCAGATCGAAGATGTTAAAACATTGGGATCTAGAAAAACATTCAAATAAAGGAAAATGGGAACTAGATAACCTATTGAATAAGGATATCCTTCTCATGCTTGAGGTGGGTCACCTTGACCTTATACCAGTTAAAAGTTTGATTGAAAGGCACCTTAGCCTAAAGCCACAAAAAAAGACAAGTTAGAAAGACAAAGGTCGAGAGGCCCGAGCAACAAACAGGGAAAGTGAAGATTACCCGCTCGCAAAGCCTGCTTATTTCACCAAAGACGAGGGAAACATCAACTCAAGAACTTCCTCAGAAACTATTTGGATCCTTTCGATCACAGCTTCAACTTTGACAGGCATCCCCGCATCGGGAAATTCTTCGCACGGGGCATCTTGCACTTCTATTAAAGGTAGGGCCATTCCCTGAGGAGAATCAATCACGACCATAGCACTAGCAAGGTCAGTCAGGACCATCGCTTGTCTATTTGGGGTCCTGAACTAGGCCCCTCCAAACCACCTAACAATGGCACCACAGATCGAGGAGAACTCTAACCTCCGACCAGCGCGGGACAGAACCCAATACTCCCTCAATTATCATTGCTCCATAAATTGAGGCAACAACGGTATCAATCTCCGGCTTAGAAGCCACCATCTCTACAGCCATAGGATTGGCCAGGTTTATTCCTTTCTCGAGTGCCACTAGAGATGTTGTTTTCCTCCTCACCCTCAACTGGAGGGTTTCCCACCATTTCCGGGGTTAGATATACCGAGTCAGCCTTAGTCTTTTCCGCCTTAATCTTCTTAGATTAGGAAGGCCCGTCCAATGGATCCCTTTGTCTTTTCTTCCCTTCATCGGGTTCCAAAGCGCCTTTATTGCCGAGTAAAGTCTACCTTCATCAGGGGGATTTCCCCCAAACCTACACAATGGCAAGAGGTAAGCACATGGAACAGAAGCATCACTAGTAGTGATTTAAGTTGAAAGCGCTGACTATAGTAAAGGTAGAGGCTCACCATGATCCTTAGCTTCCCACCGCGGGGTAAATCACTCTACACTCGTTCAACATACGGGTAAATTGAGTACAAATAACCGACCAAGTTCTGGAGGTCCGCAACTGAACCGAGGTAAATTGTTGCAGCTGCAATAAGAAAAATAAAAAATATATGTTAAGTTCTTGAAAGAACATAGCTGAAGAGAAGCGAGGAAAGGAAAGTTAGCATGTCTAATTACACTCCACATTCCACCTCTCAGAGAATAGTATCTTTTCCTTCAGGATTACGTAGAAGTCCTAACTTGGACACATCGGCTTATCCATCCAACCTATTCGAGCTCCTTGGTACAGGAAAAGAGGGACCACGGGGCTCGGTAGAGGAGTATGATTACACCCCCAAAAAAAGACTAGGGGATGTACATCCTGATCAGATGATCAAGAGTGAAGGGCATCTCCTCGATAATGTTCACATACGTACCTCATCATGTAAACAACATGGCAGAATGAAGGATGAAACAGGTCAAGGGACACTTGGCATTGTTGGCAGAAGTTGAGAATCAAGGGGTCGATCGGGGCCGAAGATGGCCACACTGGCCCAAGAGTAAATTGATAGGTGTACTCACTAAGGAATCCTATTTTATGTGTTGTAATATTCTCCTCCAATGAAGGGATATCCACAAGCACCACGTCCCACAACGACAATCAACTTTCACTTTTCTGATATTTGTTATCGAGCTAATATATTGAGTCACGGGCTCGCTACGCCTCGACTTCGAAGAATGTCTCTCGACCTTGAAATCAGAAGTCATCGCGAAATATCCTTGACCACATTCCTCCATAGGAGAAGGCATTGTCACTTCACCTTGAAATAAAAGCAAAGAGGATGAGGCAACAGTCCCCTAGGAAGCAGAGGCGGAAGTTTTTTTCCATTTCCAGAAACATGATAAGAATGAGAGTAGGCATTCCTAAGAGAAAATGGAAGCAAAGGAAGAACGAACCTTTTCTGGGGTTTAGGAATGCAATGTATTTTACAGAACAAGAAGTGGAGTATTTATACAAACCCCTCGTGCACATTAAAGAAGGCCAAGAGATAGCCAACTGCCATAGTCAATGCAAAAATCTTCAGGGGCTGCATGTGCATCGTGTCTTGGCACCCTATGACTGACGTCGCTACAAGAGTATCTGTGTACGGTAAAATCAGGGGGGTCCAATTACCCTATAATTATGATTCCCCGTGAAAATGCTTCTCAAGGTTCGAGACCAAAGTTGAGGTTCACTATCGAGGGTTGTCCGGGCCCCACCTCAGGGTAGTGCAAACCAATGACTATATTAGAGACTAGTGGGATTCCCAAGGCACTTGGCAAAGATTGACAGAGCCTAGAAGACTATTCTAATCCCAACTCGGGGCGTCAAGACATCATGTCGAGTTGCCCCATCCCTACAGATTTATCATTAATATGTTTTGTGCTATGTTAGGATTCCTCTCCTATATAAAGGGGATCCCAATCATTTTATGGCACTGTTTCCTCAGCTTCTCCACACGAAATACACAAGAATATTCTCTTTGCTCTCTAGCCCATTCTCTCAATATTATTGCTTCCGTTTATTGTCTTCATACTTGTTAATCATTTATTCCCTATCATTGGCCATAAAGAGCCTCCATTGATTTTATTATAATTGTTAGCCACATAGAAACTATCTTTGATTTCTCATGATTGTGCTCCGGGAGCGACCTTGAGGCCTAGAATCCATGAGTTCGAGTCCTCGATTATTGGCCTAACGGTTTGATTTTTGTCCTATCCTTAATTCCTATTTCGTCTCTAAATCTCATATACTCTGCATCAACTGCTTAACAAACTAATATAAAAATAGATCACGTATGTTTAAAGTCCCATCAATAAAATTAATTGTTATTATATTTTCACATTAGACAAATCTCCTTGTGAATTGGATCATATACTTTTGTATTTGCTGAAGAAATAATGTAGAAAGTCCCTTTTGGCTTTAGTGAATTCCATATTTTTATAAATTAATCTAAATCGTGAACTCCATCTGTTACAACATGTAGTCATAAGTCTCCATTTTGTGGTTTTGAGATATCTTTTATATAAGTGGGTATGCGCCCCACACTTTAGATGACTAGGCAACATAATCCTTTAATTGTGACACACTTCCTTGTGATTCAAGAGTCATTTAATTTGACCACACTTGCTGCCATGTTTGGGGACTATTCAAGCTTATCCAAGTAAGGTTATTAATTACTTAATCACCCATTAAAATCACTAATTATTCAATTATCCATATAATTAAGAATGATCTCAAATTACTTAAATACTACTCTTTTTTAACATACCTTGTACACATTATGGTCATGTAGTACTTTGTACGGCACTAATCCATAAATAAGGGGTATTTTAGCTCGGGCCATATTTTATCCCAAAATATCAAACTTCGACGAAATTCACTTCTTTGACTTGCTTCCCTTTCACCTTCATGAATTTGTTCATCACTTGTGAAATAGCAAAATTCTTATAATATCCAAATAATCTTTTACTTGGACTGATGTCAATTACCTTATAAAATATTTAACGTACAATACTACATGGTGCAACATCATCGTAACTAAATATTGCAAAGTGTAACATCACCATAATGTAATACTGTAGGGTGCAACATTGTCGTAACATAATATTGCGAAGCGTAAAATCATCGTAATGTAATACCGAAAGGTATAACATCATCATAATATAATACTGCAGGACGTAATATCATCGATAATGTTGCGGGGTGGAACATCATTCCCCATATAAAACATTCGTCCTCAAATGTTGACTGATGCTCTTACCATTTTAATAACTTATAGCTCTTGTGAATACCGTAATACTATCCTTGCCATTTAAGTAGTTGCTCTGTGAATAAATCCAATGTCTAGGGTATTCCCCCTTTAGTTTTTTTGTTCATATCATGACTTGTGGTCGAATTCTTTCTAATCTCGCAACTGCTGCTATCTCCCGTTACGCGGACCTATATGACCCTAGCTTTGTAAGTGCGCGTATGCGATTTATATTTCCTTTTTCCTTTTAGCTTTTAGTCAATCTCTAGGCCTTACTTTGTAAACATATATAAGTCTTAAGAGGATGCCACTCTAGGCATCTATAGGTGTACTGAAGTTCTTCGCTCGATACTTTGTAGAACTTGCAAATATGGCCATATATTATATCATATATCTGGTCATCCATTGGTATGGACTTATTGCATATACATGGTTCATACTATACCATGATTTTTTTACTACAATTTATCATTATTGAGGTATGTTTACTAAACTCCCAGTTACTATTGTTGCATACGCTTTAGGTATTAATCTAAGTTCTTTAATGCTCATTCATTACCGTTTGTCTGAAGATTGATGGCGTAATCTCATGTCATACTTTGTAAGTTTTATCTGTCCATTAATAATTCACCTCAATGTTGATCTACAATCCTCCACTTGATGATTTGAAACTTCTTACGTAATACATTCCGCTAGGGCTTACATTGCATTGAGGAATATTTGTAGTGATTTCCATAATCATATTTCATAGTGTCTCAATGTATTCACCTTATGGGCAGTATCCTATTCTTGTGTCGTTAGTGAAATCTTTTATCCTTCTCTTCTTTTGTTTTTTTTTTCAAAATCATTATTCAAACTAAGGTCCAAATCTCATTCTTTATCTACCACAATTACATCCTCAGCTCTTTCAAATGATATTAGCCTTAGATTCCTTTGAGTTCATTCACACTATACTAAGCTTTCTATGACTTATAGAACCATGAGCTCCTGTTTTCATGGGTTTAATCCTGAGGAAATACCGATTCCCGTCACCTTCTCACTATCCCTTTCGTATCCTTACTTTTTCCTTACAAAAACCTTGTTGCTTTTCCATACTTAAGTTCGCGACCTACCCATATTTATATATATTACTCGCAACCTTCCTTCAACTTACTTGTATCATAGGTTTCCTTATGTTACTCTGGAACATCAAGTGAGACATCACACCGTCTCTAACTCTTCTTTACTGTCTTAATTAGCCTCCTCTATACCTAGAATCCATAGGCTATGAGACATTCCATTGACGATGTTGCTATCATTCCTGGATATTGAATCCCCGCTCTTCTAGCCTTGTGTCCAAAGTATAGACTATTCACAACTTTCTGCATTTGATTATCTCGTACATTGTTAACCTTTACCTTACTTACTTTAAATCTTGTGTCATATCTTCTATCTCCTTGATAAACTCCCTTCCATATAGGTATGATTCAGACCACAACTTGAAGCTCTATTATAATACTACAATTGTGTGTGAGCTTCATACTAATGTCTTATAAGGCTGTTAAATTTTTTAACTGGCTTTATCATAAAGTCGTTATAGACTATGGTTGATGTACTATCTCTCTCGTACCTCTGATTTTAAGGGATATCTAGAAATGTTCTCGATCACAATGTTTCTATTTTTCTTGGTCCAATAATCAAATTCATGATTTACTTGGGTGATGTAACTCTTTAGTTTCCTCCTCCTTCTGATCGACCTTTACATCGGCTTAGTTATTGTGTTTAGCCTATCATGGGTGTTGAGGAATATGCATGATAAAATCCTTTAAAAATTTATTCCTTCATTTATTACCTGGGCTCAAATCTTTCTTTCAACATATACCAGAATCTTCTACGGCTGTATATGCTGCATGTATAAGACTCCGAACCCTTAAGTGTGTTCATAACGTCACCAACAATTGATCATTGATAAAACAATTTCTTTCATTTCATCCTAGGTTTTTTTCAACGTAAGCTATTACTTTTTCTGGTTTTTCTGCTCCCTTGTTGCGTCCATACTTATCTTATCTTAGTGCCCACACATGCTAGATTTCCATGCAACTCATATATTCTCGAATATTACTTTTTAATTTTATTTCCCGTTCATTAGCCACGATAGGTGCTACTTTCCTTAGGAGTGTTTACAATATTGTTGTAAGATTGTACACGACCACTTCCTCTTTAGGTCATTGTGCATGCCTTCTTCCTTATTTCCTCAGCTAGTCTTTCGTTGTAGTACTTAGGGAGAACCCTTGACCCTTGTATAGTTGTGAGGTTATTGCGAACCTTTTTATGTCCTTTCTTCCCTATAATTATCTGTAGATGCTTATCTATGTGCCCTTGTGCTTGTAGGGTTGCTTCTGAACTGACATTTTGATATCCTTCTAGTGGCACTTTATTTTATCTCCGTAACACTCATCCAGTACCTTTCACTACCCCGACTCCTATTTGAATATATCTCATATATTATAATGATATTAGTGCAAGTCTAAATTCTCCATGTTTGGGTTTTCCACATTCATCTTACATGATATGTTGACTTTGTCCGTATCTTCTTGTCTAGTCATGACTAGGATCTTCCTGAATCAAATACTAATTACTCGTCGGCCCATTCTCATATCCATATTCTGCATAATCTTTCTTGGTTTATTTACTTGTCTTAACTTACCTCACGTGCTGGCTCCTTATCTATGAATAACATCCTGGGCAAGAATCCTTACTTTCCTTTTTTTTCTTTTTTGACTTTGTGCTTACATAATGTCCTAGAACCATAGCATATCTATAACATTTGGATAAGTGCAATCTCATCCCTTCCTCATTTTTATCGCACTCTTCCTTTATCTTTCCATATTCCCCCTTTAGGGGAGTATTAAGACTTGGAGCTATGACAACCTTCCTATAGATGTTTTTGCTCTTCATCTTTGGCGTCCTTTCACATCATCAATGACCTTTACTCACTTGCGATAATATTTTTGTACCAAGAATAACGAAATTCCTCATTTGCGATGGTGACATTTAGTGTGACTGTCATGTACAGTCGCTTAAGCATAACTTTGCTCATATTACTTGCTTTACGGAAGCGTCTTTCTGAATGACCATTATCTGAGTTTCTCATGAATCTTCGTCTATTGTCCATTCTATTATTGCCGGCATGAAATATGAAATTCTAATGATGTCTACCATTATCAAAACACTAAATCTCTAATTCATGTTTACTTTATCTTGTTCACCAGCACATACTGATCTCCATTATTTTGGGATCTAGCTTTTTCATATTAGTAATCATGTTAGAGTCACGAACTTACTTCTTTAAATGAGGATATGACTTCATGTTCTACAGTCATTTTTTGTCATAAGGCCCGTCACATCTCGTCTCTTCATTTCCTTGACTAGACTCTGTAATATTGTCATTTCTTCTGACACGACCCAATCCCGGTCGTGAAGGCACCCAACCCTAAAGCTAGGCAAGCGTGACCATCACTCGCTCTCTATTCGTCAATAAACCTCAAACCGGCAATTTAAGGGAAAATGAAATAAATTTAGAATAATAATCTATTAAGATTAATAGAAAAATACGAAGATAATACGAAATCTGAATAGTCACTCCCAAAAGATCTGGGTCACGAGTCGAGAGCCTCTAAACATAACTAGATAAAAATAAATGAATGGAAATATAAATGTCAGTGAAGGTATATAATAATAAACTGAAATATGAAGAGTAGCCAGGTCCTGCGAACGCCAAGCAGCTACCTCAGGGACACTGAAAATATCTGGAGACTACGAGTGCTCAGCTAAGCCTCTGGTGTACCTGAATCTGCACACAAGGTTCAGGGAGTAGGGGCGAGTACTACCGACTCAGTGAATAATAAGCATAGAAAATGGCTGAAGGTAAGAAATCCACGAAATTCCACAAAGCAAAGCAAGAACAAACAGTCCTATACCTTAACTACGAACCAATAGCAAAGCAATATCATGTACAATAGACAAGTATCAGATAAAGATGCAATTCAATGCACATGAATACGCTGCGGCGTGCAGCCCGACCCATTTAACGTCGACAACGCTCACTGGGGGTGTGTAAAGACTCCAGAGGGGCTCCTTCAGCCCAAGCGCAATATCAGCCAGGTATTGGCATAAAACAAGCTCTCATTTCTGGCTAGACCTGAGGCCGAGTCATCTGACGTCGTTATCACATGTATTGTTCTAGTTTTCCATATGATGCTTCAATTCTATTTGATTTAAGCTCTACCTATTCTTACGTGTTATCCTATTTTGCTTCATATGTGGTTATGTCTCGTAATTCTTTGAGCGCTCATACATATGTGTCCATGCCTATGGGTAATTCTACTGTTGTAGATCGTTTTTATTACTAGTGTGTGATTACTAGCGAGAGTCTTGAAACTAGTATAGATCTCATGTTTCTTGATATGGTAGACTTTGATGTTATTTTGGGCATGGATTGGCTGTCACCTAATCACGCTATGTTGGACTGTCACGCCAAGTTAGCGAGCTTATCCAGGTCGGGGTTGCCTCCATAAAAGTGGAGGGGGGACTCTTGGCTATTCTACTAGCTTGGTTATTTCTTATGTAAAGGCTTGGTGTATGGTCGAGAATGGATGTCTAGCCTATTTGTCCTATGTATGTTATCCTAGCGTAGAGTTTCCTTCCATGGATTCAGTACTAGTTCTGCGTGAGTTTTCAAAGGTGTTTCCTACAAATTTGTTGGGTATGCGACCCAACAGAGATATCGACTTTTGTATTGATTTGGCTCCGGGAACTCAGACTATCTCTATTCTACCATACCGTATGGCCCCATCTGAGTTGAAGGAACTAAAGGAGCAGTTGCAGGATTTTCTTCATAAGGGATTCATTAGACCTAGTGTCTCACCCTAGAGTCCATCAGTATTGTTCATAAAGAAGAAGAATGGTACGATGAGCATGTGTATAGATTGGTGGTAGTTGAAAAAAGTCACTATCAAGAATAAGTATTTTTTGCCGAGGATTGATGGATTATTTGATGAACTTAAGGGTACCAAAGTGTTTTTGAAGATTGATGTAAGATATGGCTACCATCAGTTGACGATTTGGGCATCGGATGTCCCTAAGACAGTTGTCTGGACTTGGTATGGGCATTATGAGTTCCTAGTGATGTCATTTGGCTTGACAAATGACCCAACAACATTTATGGAATTTATGAATCGGGTAGTTAAGCCTTATTTGGATTCTTTTATGATCGTCTTCATTGATGATATTTTGTTCTACTCCCGCAGTCAAGATAAGCATAAGCAATATCTTTGGATTGTACTTCAGACTCTGAGAGATAGTCAAAGTGTGAGTTTTGGTTGGACTCGATTGCCTTTTCGGGGCACGTTGTATATGTCGAGGGCATTAAAATGGATCCTGAGAAGACTGACGTACTTCAGAATGGCCTAGACCTACTTCAGCTACAGAGATTCGTAGCTTCCCCAGTTTGGCAGGTTATTATCGCTGGTTTGTGGAATGGTTTTCAGCTATTGCAGCCTCATTACTAGATTGACCCATAAGTGTACCCCATTCAGGTGGTCCGATAAGTGTGAGATAAGCTTTTAGAAGCACAAGACTACTTTGAATACATCCCTAGTGTTTGTTTTGCCTATAGGTTTAGGATCCTATATTGTGTATTATGATGCATCTCGTATTGGGCTTGGTGCAATTTTGATACAGGATGGCATGATTATTGCATATACATCTCGGTAGTGGATGGTTTAGTGACTGTTCATGCATTGAAGATTTGGAGGCATTACCTCTACAATGTGTCATGCGAGGTATTCATATATCATCGAAGTTTACAATAGTTTTTTAAGCAAAAGGATCTCAACTTGTGGCAACTGGGGTGGTTAGAGCTGTTGATAGACTATGATATTACTATTTTGTATCATCCTATGAAAGCCAATGTGGTGGCCGATCCCTTTAGTAGAAAGACTGTGAGTATGGGTAGCCTTACATATATTCCAGTTGGTGAGAGACCGCTAGCATCAGATTTCCAGGCCTTGGCCAACCAGTTTGTAAATTTAGATGATTCAGAGCCTATTCGGATTCTTGCTTGCACGTTTCTTGGTCTTCTTTGTATGAACGCATCATAGAGCATTAGTATGACGATCCCCATTTTCTTGCCCTTAAGAACACGGTACAACACAGTGATGCCAAGACGGTTTCTATTTGAGATGTTGTGGTGTTGCAGATGTAAGGTCAAATTTGTGTGCCTAGTGTGGATGGGCTTCGTGACTTAATTCTTGAGGATGCCCACAGTTCGCATATTCCATTTATCCAGGGGCCGCCAAGGTGTATCAGGACATAAGGCAGCATTATTGGTAGAAAAAATGAAGTAAGATATAGTTGAGTATATGGCTCGGTATTTGAATTTCCATTAGGTAAAGTACGAGCACAAGAGACCTGTCAGTTTGCTTAAGAGACTTGAGATTCCCTAGTGGAAGTGGGAGCGTATTACCATGGATTTCGTTGTTGGGCTCCCATGGACTTTGGAGAAATTTGACGCAGCATAGGTCATTGTGGATATGTTGACCAACTCAGCGCATTTCATTTCGGTGGTAACTACCTATTCTTCAAAGTGGCTCGCTGATATCTATATCTGCAAGATTAATTATCTTCATGATGCGCTGGTGTCCTTTATTTCTGATTGGGGTATGTGGTTCACATCACTTTATGGTAGTCCGTACTGTGTGAGCTAGGTACACGGGTTCAATTGATTATAACATTTCACCCCTAAGCAGACGGTTAGTTTGAGCGCATCATTTCGATATTTGAGGATATGCTTTGTGCCTATATTATGGATTTCTGGGGTGTTCTTTGGATCAAATTTTGCCGCTGGCGGTGTTTGCCTACAATAATAACTATCAATCGAGTATTCATATGGATCCTTACAGGGGCTTATATGGGAAGCAGTGTCGTTCTCCAATTTGTTGGTTTGATTCAGGGAAGGCTCGATTGTTGGGTACTGATTAGGTTTCGGATGCCTTGGAAAAGGCCAAGATGGTTCAAGATCGGTTCGTACAGCACAATATGGGGAAAAGACTTATGCCAATCGAAGAGTTCTTGATGTTGCATTCTTGGTGAGAGAGGGTTTTGCTCTGGGTTCACCCATGAAGAGTTTGATGAGGTTCGGGAAGAAGGGAAAGTTGAGCTCTAGGTATATCAGACCCTTTGAGATCCTTGAGAGCATTGGTGAGGCGGCCTACAGCTTGCATTACCACCTAGCTTATTAGTAGTTCACCCAGTTTTTGATGTTTCCATACTTCGAAAGTATCGCAGTGATTTGTCTCATGTATTAGATTTCATCTAAGTCCAATTGGACAAGGATTTCACCTATGAGAATGAGTCCATGGCCATTCTAGCATGGTAGGCCCAGAAGTTGAGGTCTAAGAGTCGTCTTTCTGTTAGAGAGTAGTGAAGAGGTCAGCTGATCGAGAAATCTATGTGGGAGTCTGAGTCTGATATACGAAGTAGATATCCCCATCTTTTCATCGGTCAGTACCTTTCTATGTCGGTTCGAGGACGAACGTTTGTTTTAAACATGGAGAATGTGATGACTTGATATTTCATTTTGAAATTTAGCCCTTATTTTTGTATTTTGTGACCTCCATTAGCCCCGTTTATTATTTCTCATTTTGCGTGAATAGTCGGTGCCTCTTTTCGAAAAGATTTTATGTGAAAAATAAGAAAACATGAGTTTTAGCTTTAAAAATGACTTGAGTTGACTACGGTCAATATTTTGTGTAAAAGACCCTGAATCGGTAGTGGGTCCGTATAGTATTTTATACTTGGGCGTATGATGGGAATTGAATTCGGAAGTTCCTAACCTAATTTGACTTGTTAAAAACTAGTAATTAGAAGGTTAAAAGAATTCTCACATTTGATTATAGTTTGACTTTATTGATACCAGGTTCGGATTTTGGTTCTGAAACTCAATATAAGTTCATTTTACTATTTAAAACTTGTCTATAAAATTTGTTGTAAAATGGAATTGATTTGGTAGTATTTAGACACTCGATTGTAAATTTGGAATTTCTTGAGCCTCTTTTAAAATTTCATGCATTTTGATCACTAATTCGCATTTCTAAGTGTTATTTTGGTGTTTTGACCATGCGAGCAAGTTCGTATGATGTTATTATACTTGTATGCGTATTTTATTTGTATCCTGAGGAGCTCGAGTGAGTTTCACACATGTTTGGGATGACTTTGCATGATTTAAATTGCTCGTTTATGGTGTTTAGTGCAGGTATCGCATTTGCAAGGTATGGCTCGCAATTACGAGCCTCGTTTTGCAAGCAGGGGATGGGCTGGGTGAATCTCACATTAATGAGGATATTGTTTGCTTTTTCGAACTGTGGTCTTTCGCTTTTGTGAAGGAAGTGGCTGCATTTGCGATCAAAGGCCACTTTAGTCGGCTTCTCATTTGCGAAGGTACAGATTGCATATTTGAGATCTAAAATTGTCGCATATGCAACATCTGGGCTTCTCAAATATGGTTCGCATTTTCAACCTTTGTCTCGCATTTGCGAACATTTCTTCGCAAATGCAACACCTGCAACTGGTAAAAGAGGAAAATATCGGGACTTAGCTCATGTTACACCATTTTTCATTCTAAATATTTTAAAAGCAATTTTTAGGAGGATTTTCTTTCCTATATCATTGGTAAGAAACTTTAATCTATCTTTTTTCAATTAACCATTACTTTTCATATGTTTTCAACGTCAAATCTAAAATTTTCATGGTAGAATTTAGTTTTGGGTAGATATTTGGATGTATTTTAAAATTGAGATTTAGACCTCAAATTGAAGTCGTATTTTGAAACAGATTACATAATCGGTCTCGGGGGTGAATGGATAATTGGATTTTGGTCTGAACCTCGGGTTTTTACCAAGCGGGCCCGTTGTTTTTGTTGAGTTTTTCAAAAAATGATCAAAATTGAATCTTTTTCATTGATGGGTAGTTTTTAAAGTTTATTTCTAACTGTTTAATCGATAATTTGCTAGATTTGGTTGGTTTGGAGGCTTGTTCAAAAGCCAAAGCCATGGTTGATTGATTTCTTTGACTGCGGAGCGAGGAACTGCTGAGGTTAATCTTGACTTGATGGATTAGGACTTGTTGGTCTATTTGCTATGTGTTTTACATGGGACAACATATATGTGAGGTGACGAATTCCTATGTGTTTCCGTTGAGTTAAAGAATGCGGGTAGAAAATAGTTCTTTGTATTATATTATTTCCTGAATTATGTTATCCATGCTTAGGCTCGATTATTACTTCTATGAAATATTAATTTCGTATTTTTCATTTATTTTAACGATGTTGAATAATTTAAAAATTGATGTTTGATGTCATGGCACCATATTTGAAGTGAAATTATTTCTCCGCCTTGTTTTTATTATTCGGATTAGTATTGTTGCTTGGCGAGGAAGGGAGAAAAGCACGAAGGGTGTTGCCGTGCCTTATTTGCATTCATTATCATATATTGAGAGATTTGAGAGAACAATCACAAAGTATGATGCCGTGTCGGTGAGTAAAAGCACGCAGGTTGATGTTGTGCCATTATATTCATGATATTACATGGAGAGGACGAGAGTAAAATCACAAAGGGTGATGTCGTGCCATTTTTCATAACATTGCTTTATTTTATTTTGGTGATTTACTTGGTTATGTTGTTGTTTAAATAGGAATATGTTATTTCGTACTTGCCGTTTTAATTTTATTTTCCCCCCTTTCGCATGTCTCCTCCCAATTAATATCCTATCTTTCTACTTGTTATCTTGTTGCTTATTATATATTTGTACAAGAATTTTTACGTATGTGTTGTCATAGCTTCTTCACTACCTTGTCGAGTTTAGGTTCCATACTTACACAGTTTATTGGGTCGGTTGTACTCATACTACACTTCTGCACTTCTTGTGCGGATATTGATATTTCTCCTAGCAGTGCTTGAGGTGTGTCGGCTAGGATCATATTCAATTTCGGAGACTTGAGGTAGATCTGCTGGCAACCGCAAACGTTGAAGTGCCCTTCCATTTCCTACTTTTATTTTTTATCTCTTTCAAACAATTGTATTTATTTCAAACTATATTTGTAGACTTCTAGTTGCTCGTGTACTTATGACTCTGAATTTCTAGGAGTAGTTAGTATCCCGTTGTTTATATTTTCATTGTGTTAGATTTAGAGTTTACTTCTCGTCTATTGTCATTACTTTGAGTTAATTGCTAAAAAAATTGGTTAATTTTATTATTAATGTCGCTTTCCTAGCCACTGAATGTTAGGTGCCATTATAGTTCCAATACTGGGAATTATGTGTCGTGACAGCAACTATATTGTGAATGAGACACATACGAGATCATTGTGGGAAAAGCTAGAAACTCTTTACCCATCAAAAACTGGGAACAACAAGTTTCTCCTACTAAAGCAATTCATAACTTTTAAATACAAGGAGGAAAGTCATATTCTTGATCATATAAATGATTTTCAGGGTGCCCTTGATTAGTTGTCTGGAATGTGAGTTAATTTTGATGATGTGTGATAGCTCATATGGGTCCACCAAAAATAGAGTACCTGGTCTTCTATGGGACTAATACGTAGAAAGTAATAAATATTGAAAGTAAAAGAGGCCATAGAGTTTTCTACGTGGAAAAATCCCACACACGGGGATCAAAAGACAACGACCTACTCTTGTAGACTATTAACTCAACTAAACTCTAATCTACCTACTAAAAGCCACTTTGAAATACTATCAATTGCAAAGACTTTAAACTAACTTGTGACATATCTATCACAAGCCACTCCCTAACTCTCCTAGTTACAGAGGATTCAACATATGACTATTCCTAGTCACAATGCAAACTCCAAAGTAACAGAATTTGGTTTGTTCCTAAAGCTTAGATTCTAAGAAAGCAAACTAGGAATTACAATGTAAAGCGAATAACAAGATTACAACTTAACTATAGGCATACATAAAACTCCATTTAGAAATCGATTCTTACTGGAGTTGTCTTCTTGTTCTTGACACACCGGTGATTTCAATGTTAGATCAATGCTTCTTATTCTTGAGAAAATGTCATTGAAATGCACAAAGCTTGGTGTATCATGCACATATTGTTTTATCACAAAAGATCTTGCAATAGATAGAGATGTCAGCTCTTGGTGTACTTCTTGTCAGTGAGAAGTGACTGTTGCACTGTCTGCACAGCCATTTCTGGGCAGGTGCATTCCAGCTAGAGTTTGCTTCTGTCAGGACATGCCAATGAACCAGGTCACAGGACATATCAATGGATCAGGTCCTGATTGAGTTCCTCTTCTGTAACAGTAGCTTGATAAACTTTCTTCTGATAGATTCCAACTGTACATTTTGATCTATGCTTCTGTCAGAAAACCCAAAGGGAGAAGGTCCGTGTTGTATTTCTCTTTATGTCGAATGAGTACAGTCACTGACTTGTGCTTTCATCGGAGAAACCTAAGGGACCATGTCATCGAGTCCCTCTTGTGTTACTCCATGTGCTTGTTCATCCATTTGCTAATGTTCAAGCTTCGACCAGTTCATATGAGATGTGTGACATGTGGAGCAGGTTCTCTATCTGGTTTCTTTACGATAAATTTGTTAGATCATCAAAATACAAGAAGCATATGGTTAAGTAAAACCCATCAATTTCCCCCTTTTTGCTGATGACAAACTTAAGTATGGATAATAGTTATTTAAAGCAGAAATAACCATATGAGTTGCCTAAAATATACGCAGTTCCCTCCTTAATCTTAGAGTTAGTTCCCTTTAATCTCATATTTCCCTACAATAAGTTTCCCCCTTTTGGCATCATTGAAAAGAACACAGCTAGGAAGAAGAGCACAAGCATGTAATAAGCATAAAGAAGTCTAACACATCTAGCTCATGCCACGTATGTGCACACAACATGACAGAAAAGAGAAGTCGGAGGAACACAACATTGTACATGTAAAGAAAGGGAGGCTGTTTCATTAATATTTACATTGGACTGACCAAGTCAGGAGCAATAATGGTTAATTCCAACATTCCATCACACAAAAATAAAAATCTAGGGATTTCTAAGAGCGGCCATAAAAGATATGATCAAAACAACAAAAAGAAACACTGAGAAGGTTCCTAAGGATTGCTAAGAGACACTGAAGAGACAACGATGGTTTTTAGAACTAAATCCAGTCTGACATTTGTAGCCAGTTGTTCTTCAAGTAGTTGATCCTGAAGCCTCTCATTTTCCTTTTCAGACGGGCAACCTCCTCATGTACAGAGTCAAGTCCCTTAGCTGCTTGGCTAAGTTGGGTCTCCAGTATGCCATTTCGAGCCCTCGGCAGTCTCAATTCCTCATAGGTCGCTTTTGAGCATTTTCATATGAGAGATGGTCAAGATGCTCCCACAACCTTTTTTGTACATTTACATTCCTCTAGAGTAGTCTTAGAGAATGTCTATTTTCGTGTGCCCACTCTAGGATTTTCCAAAGGGACCTTATAGAATCTGAACATTTGAATGAGAAGGAATCCATAATGTAATAAATGATTACCACCCTTAAATTTTTCACCCTTCTGGATGTGATCTATCATGATAGTTGGCAGGTTAATTGGTACAAACTCATCAAGCACTTCCATCATGTCAAAATATGAATTGATGGCAATGGAACGTCTCTCAGAATATGGTAGAAGTACTTTATTGACCAGTTCAAAGAGAAGTTGATACATAGGAAGCAACACTTACTTATGGACCTGGTCCCCTTGTTGAATAGCTTGCTCATTCATGATGGCTCTCCGAAAGTTCACTCCACAAACATCCTTGACTGTGGACATGCGTTCACAAAGAATTTTGAGGATTTTTCCCAATGTTGAAGTGTCATGTACAACATCCACTTCGATTACATACGAGTAGATGTGATCCACTTTGTTAGTAAAGAGAGATGAGTAGAAGATTTGCACTGCATCTTCATACACCAGAGGCATGCTCCATTCAAATAGGTTCTCCCATTATTGAAATTCCACAATCTCTAGAATTTGTCTCATGTCAGCCATTTCTGAAATTGATGGATCAAAAGTTCGTCCCTACAACACTTTTGGAGTTCTTAATTTTTGCTGCCGCTGAATATTATCACAGGTTAAAGACTTTGATAGACCAAGTTTGTTAACGGTTTCCCTTTTTTAGATTCAAGTCCCTTCGACAGACTCTTTTTTCCATGTTGTTGCCTCTTTAGTTTTGTTCTTTGACACGACTATCTCAGATTTACTCCATTTAGACTTACTGTTGTGCTTCCCAGATGATCCTTTCTGTTTCGCAACATTTTCAATAATCGTCACGGACTATTGTACTAAAGAACCAGGTTCTCTCAAAGCATCTTTGTCTGTATGATTTTCTGGTATATTCTTGATGAATTCTTTTGGATTCATTGACACTTATCTTGCTTTTCGGCAATAAGGATTCCAAGTTCCCTTGCTGTAAAGACTTGAGGATGGGTGATTTTTAGAGGGACTCGAAGACTTGGAATGAACAGAAGATGCAGGAGTGAGTTTGCGTAGGAGTGAATCAGGTTCCTCAGAAGGATTTTCTGGGAATATCTCATGAATCAAGGACTCGAGGAGTCTTGAGGTTCTTACACGTACTGGGAATGTTAGGACTTCATCTTGACACTCTGAGGAAAGAGAAGCTCCTTTATTCATCAGACTCTTTGCAGATATAGCCACAATGTTATATGTTTCTTCCTTTTCTGATGACTCCTTAAGAGTCACTGAATCTAACATGGAGGTGTTAAAGTACTGGTCAGGATCGTCCTCAGGTCTTCTAATATCGAGGAGTAAGACCTTTTGTGTAGTCTCTGATGAGATCATAAGATTGACTAGAGATATAATTCTCAAAATGGTGATAAACAGGGTTTATCAGAAATGGAGAGACTATAGGGGTACAGAAGGACCCGGAAGTGTGTAAGAGGGTAGAAGATATGAAGTAGTGAAGCTCTAGGAATGATTTCAAGGGTGATGAAGAAGTGGGAACCAAGTCAATGGCGGAGGAATAAAAAGATTGTTCGATTGCCATTTGATTAGTACTTTGTGTATGAGTTGCAAGAGGAAGAAATACACGGAAAAAGGATCCTAGCTACACACGGAGGGTGAAGGTTCATAATTTACAGCGAGAAGGATGAGAAGTTTCTTATTGGGAGAAGAACTAATGATGAATGGGAAACGAAACAGGTTCTGAAGCGTCTGAAATGGCAGTAGATTTGAGGGTAAGTGTTATCGTGCAGAAGGGATGAAGGATTTGATAAACAAGACATGACACTCAGAAATTAGAAAGTTAAATGACATGGCAGCTGAATTACAAAGTCTTTATATGCCCCCCTTTTGTGTTTAGCCGCACGCAAAAATTAATTTCACTACTACTAACCTCAACTATGAATACCTGATGCCAGAACAATCATTTCACCAAGATTTTAGCAGCTCCCCTCCTTGTAGATCATAACTATTTCTTTGTCTTCTATGATCGTCATGTGTCTTTACCTACAATAGTAATGATGTGAGTTAGGCTTTGTTAGAAAATACTTTACTACCTTTACTTGAAGGTGTCCTAGACGGTAATAGATGAAGAATCAGGTTCTTCATAGGATTTTTGTGACCTCGTCCTTACCTTTATTTATCCAAATAATCTCTACTTGAGACTTTGATGCAGATATTTGGAATTTCTTGTATGTTTTACAATCCTTTCCACCGATCAATCCCTTCTTAACGTTGATCAGGAGGAGAAGAGGATCCCACATATCAATGTGTTTGCAATTTCTTTCCAGTTTGTTGATGAGGTGATTTTGTCTTGCTTCTTTTCAGAAGATAATGCATGAATCATGAAAAGTCCACTTTTTTTCCCAAATTGAGATAGAAGTTGGCCAGGAAGAACTCTAGGATCAATTTGATTTCCTCACACTTTGTGTTCTTGATGCGCATGTGGTGCCATGAACTGCATCTTTTATTCTTCCCTCAGCTTCAGTAGTGGAAAATAATGTACCAGGTTCTTTGTAAGACACAGAAGGTGATGTTCCATTGTCTCTTGTCAGTCCTCTTTTATCTTGCTCACTCTATCTCTCTCCTGACTTGAGATCTTGGACGTTTCCCTGAGGCAGGCTTGATTTATCATATTAATCCTCACGGTTTCTTCATTTACAGGAGGATAGTGTTTTGTTGAATGCTCCATGAGCATTCCCTTCTCCTTTGTGCCTTCCTTGTTGGAGACCCAGTGACTTTGTTTTGTATATTGCACTCTAGAAGATGTCCTTAGCTCACCCTAAAGAATTTAATTCCTCAAGATTACCCTACCTGTTGTCAAGCGTAAGGCATTTTCTTCCAATTTGGCAGTCCTTGGAGAGTTTTAATTCAGAAGGTACCAAGTCCGACACCTGTTCTCATAGTAGAGCGCAATGTTCAGTTCTTTTGCTTGGAGTTTCTTAACGATTCCATTAGACAATGAGCATAGTCCATGTAGTACTTTCCAGATTTGTTCTTTCTTTCAGCTACGCCATTTTGGTTATGCCATCCTTGGAGTTTGAGAAATTGCATATACTGCTTCTTCATCCTATGGTTGTGATTTCACTAATCTAATTCTCCAGTTGATGTTTAGCAGGAGTGACTATTCTTGTTCTTTTGTTCACTGAGACTCCTTAAAGAGTTATCAGATTGATGACAACGCCTTTTAGGTCATGCACATAATGCTCATCTCTAATCAGGTGTCAATACGAACCTTTTCTGTCTTTTCATTCACTAAATATGTACCCTTCGCTTTATTCTGAGGGATACATTCCCTTATTGCAGGGCTTTCAGTGAGAGTCATTTCATGATATTTTTTTAGTTGCGAGCTTTAGGCATTCACTATCCATAGTCCCTCGCACTCTGCTTCCTCTCACTGTTCCCTACACATGCACATCAAGGATTAGATTTAGGAACCCAAACTAGTTTGGGTCCTTTGTTACTATAAAAAGGATGAATAACGAATTTTTGGTCCACCCAGACAACATCTGCTTTTTGCGAGTAGTACCTGGTCCTTCTGTAGTAGTCACTTTATCAGTAAATGCTTTGTTCTTCTGAGCAGACTGAACCCTGACCTGGAATTTTCCTTAAAATGCCCATTGTTCCCGCAGTGGATACATAGCTAGCTATCAGGTACAGTGAGATACTATGCGTGTGGGTAATAGTGAGTTTTCTCCCTTTGGAACCTGACTCCCTGCTTGTGCCCACTCTTGTTGAGATACATGGCAGTGACTGCATCGTAGGACCAGGTCCATTTCAAGGATTTTTCAAGATAATTTCATACTTTCTCCAGTTCAGCTTGGAGTTGCTGATTTTTCTCGAGTTCATTGCAAAGACTGGTTTTTACAGCGGTTATCTCCTTCTCGAGCGAGATGTGCGACTTGCTGGCTACTCCCTTCCCTTTCCCAAGAGTTACATTCCTACGTTCTCTATTGGGTCCCTTGATGGTTTCCTCCAGATCAACGCATATCACTAGAAGTTCATCACTTTCCTCCTCAGTGGAGGTAATTGTTTCTTCTAAGGAGTGTTTTTTATTATTAATGTTAGAATATACGCTTAACGCTAGAGGGGGGGTGAATAGCGTTATAATAAAAAACAATATAAACTTGCGGAATTAATAATTGCAGGATTGAAATAAGTGCGGTAAGTAAATAATAAGGAACGAACGCACCGAAATTATCCTGGTTTACCACAACCTGTGGCTAGTCCAGTCCCCGAGAGACTCTCTCGAGATTCCACTAACTTCGTTAAGCTTACAGGTGCTATACAAACCGTTACAAACTGAGAACTTGAGTCACACAAGCCTCAACAACCTTTGCTCGAAGATACCACACTTCAAGACTTCAACCGAAGGAATGAAAACGTTCCTTCTTACAACCACAAGGGATTAACACTTCCCTTCAAGTGTATACAAACACTTAGCACTCAAGACAAGACTCTCTTTAAGAGTAGATATGAGTAAAATAAATACGCTCAAGAACACAACAACTTTCCTCAAGAGTTTGGCTCTCAAAAACTTATGAAATGAATATAAAATGATGTATATGAGAGTATGCAAGCTTTAGCAAGAATATGATCAGTTGTTGTACTTAGAAGACTAATTTTGAGTTGTATTTATAGTGTTCAAAACCCCCACAACCATTGCCTAATTGCCAATCAAGAATTGCTGATTTTGTGCTAAGATAATCGATTATATGATTTGCATAATCGATTATTTTCCAATCGTTCAAAAAATCATTCCCATATTTTAAGCAGAATAATCGATTATCCAAATCGTATAATCGATTACCTGACAACGTTCAAAAAATCATATTCAGATTTTACTTAGCATAATCGATTATCAGATTGTGTATAATCGATTATCTGACAACGTTCAAAAAAATCATATGCAGATTTTACTTAGCATAATCGATTATCAGATTGTGTATAATCGATTATCTTTCAGAGTTTAAAAATACTTTGGCAACGGTCATTTGCATAATCGATTATGCTATAAGGATAATCGATTATCTTTTATATTTTGAAAACTTCGGACTATACTGTCTTAACATAATCGATTATCATAAAGTACATAATCGATTATTTTACAGTCTTGTAAAATTTGATAGACACTGCCTCAACATAATCGATTATCATAATGTGCATAATCGATTATTTTATAGCTTTGAAAAATCTGATGGACGCCACAACATAATCGATTATCATAAGGTACATAATCGATTATCTTGTAGCTTTGAAACATCTGATGGACACTGCCTCAACATAATCGATTATCATAAGGTACATAATCGATTATCTTGTAGCTTTGAAAAATCTAATGTACACTGCCTTAGCATAATCGATTATCATAAGGTACATAATCGATTATTGTTCAGCTTTGTAAATCTGTGTACATTGTCTTAACATAATCGATTATCATAAAGTACATAATCGATTATCTTTGTCCAGATTTGAGAGGCATGTTTAAAAATCATTTTGGCTAAAATAAAATGTTTTAAAATCATTTTGCTTTAAATTAAATATGCATGATTTGATAAAAATGATTTTACGAGAGAAGCCAAGTCTTGAGTCAATTGTCGGATCAAGATCACAATTAAAGAACGACTCATGTATAACTTTATTTCTTTGCTTGATCATGATCTTTGTTCGTCTTGTGCTTGAACCTCGTTATGTGTCAATTGCGCGCTTGTGCTTGGACCTCGTCATATGTCAATTGCGCGTGGTTTGTCATTTATCAAAACCTACAAATATGAACACACGTTTAGTATGTATTGAGAACGTGTTTCAACAATTTCACAAGACAACTATATAGATATGCAATTAGTTCCCCCTCAACATATGAATTCCCCCTCAATTTATGCCAATAAATATTAAGTGCATAGCCCTTATTCTTCCCCCTTTTGACATTAGCAAAAAAAATAAGTAAATAACTAGTTTAATGATTAACCGATATTGCAATTATAAAAGGGACAATATAATGTCAACATAATCGATTATTGATACTTGATAATCGATTATGTACTTAAGAGAAATCGATTATTCTTAAAAGAGATCGATTATTCTGCACCAGTGCTTTATTATTCCCCCTGTATTTGGGGCGATACCTGCAAAACAGAATTAGGCGCCTCCGACGCTCAAGTTAGTAATGAAAAGAAAAAAATGCAATGCATGACTTAGATCAACGTGGAGTCAAGAATCCCGAGTTCACTACGAATTCGGAAAAGGGACTCTTTCTCTAAAGGCTTTGTGAAAATGTCGGCCAATTGAGATTTGGTTTCAACAAACTCAATTTCGACATCACCTTTGAGAACGTGATCTCTTATAAAGTGGTGCCTAATTTCAATATGTTTTGTTCTTGAATGAAGAACGGGGTTCTTCGTCAAGCTTATGGCGCTAGTATTATCACATCTAAGAGGGATATGATCGATACTTAGTCCATAGTCAGAGAGTTGTTGTTTCATCCAAAGGATTTGAGCACAACAACTCCCCGCGGCTACATATTCAGCCTCGGTTGTGGACTACGCAACACTTACCTGTTTCTTACTAAACCAAGAGACAAGAGAGCTACCGAGCAAATGGCAAGTGCCACTAGTGCTCTTTGCGGTCCAATTTGCAACCCGCAAAATCGGAGTCGGAATAGCCAACAAGTTGGCATGAAGAACCTTTGGGATACCGTAGTCCCACATTTATAGTACCAACAAGATACTTCATTATCCGCTTAACCGCTGTTAGGTGCGACTCCTTCGGACATGATTGATATCGAGCGCATAAACATACGCTACACATTATGTCCAGTCTACTAGCAGTAAGATAAAGAAGGGATCCGATCATACCTCGATACTTCTTGGTGTCGACTTCCTTACCTTTCTCATCTTTATCAAGATGATCGAATGTGCTCATTGGAGTGGCCATTGCTTTGGCGTTGCTCATTTCAAATCGCTTTAGCAACTCTTTGCAATATTTAGATTGACAAATGAAAGTTCTTCTTTCATTTGTTTCACTTGCAACCCCAAGAAGAAGGTTAGCTCACCCATCATAGACATCTCAAATTCGCTTGTCATTAAATCAGAAAATCCTTGCACAAAGCACTGTTAGTAGCACCAAAAATAATATCATCCACATAGATTTGAACTAACAAAATATTATTGTTTTTATGCTTAATAAATAGTGTGGTGTCAACTTTCCCCCTAATGAACTCATTGTCCAAAAGAAATTTGCTCAATCGTTCATGCCAAGCTCGGGGAGCTTGTTTAAGACCATAAAGGGCTTTCTTAAGTTTGAAAACATGATCGGGAGATTTAAAATCTTCAAAGCCCGAGGGTTGTTCAACATAAACTTCTTCTTGAATAAAACCATTTAGAAAAGAACTCTTTACATCCATTTGATATAAATTGAAATTCATAGAAGAGGTAAAAGCAAGTAATAAACGAATAGCTTCTAACCTTGCTACGGGTGCATACGTTTCTTCATAGTTAATTCCCTCTTCTTGATTGTAAACGTTTGCTACAAGCCTAGCTTTTTTTCTAGTGATTACACCATTTTCATCTAATTTATTTCGAAAAACCCATTTCGTACCAATTATGGTATGATTGTCGGGTCTTGGCACCAATTCCCAAACGTCATTTCGTTTGAATTGGTTAAGCTTCTCTTGCATTGCCAAGGTCCAATGCTCATCCCCAATTGCTTCGGAAATGGTTGAGGGTTCAATTTGAGAAACAAAAGCAGTATGTCCTAAGGTGTTCTTAAGATTGTTTCGAGTACTTACCTTTTGTTCAATGTTGCCAATTACCTTGTCGAGAGGATGGTCTTTGATTGTCCTCCACGCGTTGGGCAGTTTCGTTTCTTTCTCCAGTGGTGGCGCTTCCTCCGATGATTGTTCCAAGATTTCATCTTGAATTTCCTTTGGATTTTCCTCTTGTGCTTTGTCTTGAGGACTTATTGTGTTTAAAATACCTGCAAGATCAAAACCAGAATCCTTTCTCGCCAAGCGAGCATTATTTTCGGAAAACACAATATGAGGGGATTCCTCAACAGTTTCGGTTCTATTATTGAATACTCTATATGCTTTGCTACGTGATGAATAACCAAGAAAAATTCCTTCATCTGATTTGGCATCAAATTTTCCCAAATTATCTTTTCCGTTGTTATGAATAAAACATTTACAACCGAATACTCTAATATGGGAGAGATTAGGTTTCCTTCCCTTATAGAGTTCATAGGGAGTTTTCATGAGTATTGCCCTTATGACTACTCTGTTTAAAACGTAGCATGCGGTACTCACGGCATTCGCCCAAAATTGTTTGGGAATCTTAGCCTCATCGAGCATGGTTCTAGCCATCTCTTCGAGACACCTATTTTTCCGTTCCACCACTATATTTTGTTATGGTGTACGTGGAGCATAGAAGGTGTGCTCAATACCGAGTTCGTCACAAAAGTCCGCGAAGAGATTGTGATCGAACTCTCCCCCATGATCGCTTCTTATGGAAGTGACGCTTGTGTTCTTTTCATTTTGAACACGTTTGAGAAAACATTTAAAATTTTGAAAACCCTCACTTTTGTGAGCAAGAAATAGTGTCCATGTAAATCTAGAATAATCATCAACAATAACAAAAGCATAACGATTTCTACCAAGACTTTCAATGCGAGATGGTCCAAAGAGATCCATGTGAAGAAGTTGCAAAGGTCTTGTAGTTGAAACAATATTCTTAGATTTAAAAGATGCTTTTGTTTGCTTCCCTTTTTGACAAGAATCACAAATAGTGTCATTTTCAAATTTCAAATTTGGAAGACCAATAACTAAATTTTGTGAAACCAATTTGTTTAAAAGATGCATGTTGATATGAGCTACTCTACGATGCCATAACCACATATCATCTTCTTTACTCATAAGACAATTCACATACTCTGATGAAGAGTTTTCAAGATCAACCATATAGATGTTATCAATTCTAAAACCACGAAGAATAATTTTAAAATCACTACGACGAAAAACTAAGCATTCTTCCGAATCAAACAAAACAAGATTTCCCTTGTCACATAATTGACTTATGCTCAAGAGATTATGTTTTAGACCTTTAACTAGCAATATATGCTTAATGGAAGAAGATTCATTCTTACCGACCGAGCCAATGCCGATAATTTTTCCCTTGTTGTTATCTCAAAAAATAACGTTTCCTCCTTCCTTGTGTTCTAGTTGAAGGAACTTGGATGCGTCTCCGGTCATGTGTTTGGAGTATCACTATCAAGGTACCAAAGTACATTTGATCCCTTCAAACATACCTACAAGACAAATTAATGAGTTTTTGGTACCCAAGCTGTTTTGGGTCCTTGAGAGTTAGGTGTAAAATGCTGTTATGCTTGACATGCAGTTAAGTGTCTGTGACTAGTAAAACAAGCAGGAGCAATATGTCCTATTCGACTACAATAATGACAAATGACATTAGGATTATGCATTCTTCTAGGTTGGTAGTAGTTGGAGGTACGAAAATTGTTTGCTCTATTTTTGACAATATGGCTATTGCGCAATCCTTGAAAATCATTTCTCCTACTGTTTGTTCTAGGATATGCAGCGTTTCTAGAATAATTGTTTCTAGGTCGAGTATGTCTAGGTTGCGATTGTTGAAGGCCATTTCTAGGTGTTCTAAATTGTTCAACGTTTCTTCTAGTGTTTGGTCTAGCATGCATGTTGATTCTAGGATTGTTATACCTTGGTTGAACGTTTACTTTATTTATCCTAGGTTGAGCCTTAGGTTGTTGGGGGATGGCTTCAACTTTTTCTTTAGGCTCGTTTTTGAAACCTATGCCATGCTTGGTCGATTTCAAATTGACAAGAACATCATTCAAATTTTTATGAGAAGAATTGAACTTATCTAGGGTGCCCTTAAGTCTTTCTACTTCATCTTTTAGATGCATGCAAGAAATACAATTTTTACTAGAACTCTCGGGTTTGTCGGCGCTTCTCTTGCCGAAAAATTTGTTTTCTTCTTTCAACTTCTCATTTTCCAAATTCAATTTTTCCAAATCTTTTTCTTTCAAAGAGAGTTGTTTTTCAAAATCTTTTTCTTTCAAAGAAGAATTTTTCTTTACGTCTCTAACAGTTTCGGAAGCTCTAATGAATTCACTATACAATTCATCAAAAGCATTTTGCATTTCCTCAAGAGAAAAGAAATTTTTAGAAGAAATTTGACGTACCTCTTCTTGATTGTCTTCGTGCGCCATGAGACAAAGATTTGCGGTTTCGTCTTCTTCTTCCTCACTTGACTCGTCTCCGGAGTCACCTCCCCAAGATATGTATGCTCGTTGTTTCTTCAAGGGTTTCTTCTCCTTTTTAACATTTGGGCAATTTGATTTAATGTGCCCAATTTCTCCGCATCCATAGCACTTTACTTGATCTCCTTGTTGTTTGCCTTTTCGTTCATACTCTTTTCGCATGAACTTTTGAAACCTCTTAATATCGAGTCCGAACTCGTTATCTCCGTTGGTTGAGTCCTCATCATTTTGAGGTTGAGACGTGCTTGCCTTGAGGGCAATTCTTTGTTTCCTTTGATCATTAAAAGGAGGGTTAAGTGTAGTAGATTCATAGGTTTTAAGATTACCTCTTAGTCCGTCGATGGTGACATTTGAAATGGCGATAGACTCTTGAATCGCGTCGGCCTTGGAACGCCATTCTGGAGTGAGACTTCGGAGAATTTTTCGGACAAGTTCCTTATCCGTGAAGGTCTTCTTAAGAGCATGTAGGTCATTGACGATTTTTTTGAAAATTGTTCGAACATGTCATCGTTCCTCTCGCTTTCCTTCATGTGAAACAGTTCATATGCATGGGTTAGAAAATCAATTTTAGCTTCTCTTACCTGGTCCGTACCTTCGTACGTGATTTCCAGCTTATCCCACATTTGCTTAGCCGTTGTGCAACATGATATTTTTCTGTAATCATCAGCATTTACAGCACAATACAATAAGTTGATGGCTCTAGCATTGTTCTGCACTTTTCGGATATCATCCGCATCGTATTCATCTTCGGATTTTGGAACCCATTCATTTTCAACCTTTTTGGTTGGAATTTGTTCTCCCTTTTTTATAACCTTCCATAGATGAAAGTTATTCGATTGGATGAATATTCTCATCCTTTCCTTCCAGTACGTATAGTTTGTGCCGTCGAACAGTGGTGGTCTGGTGGAGCATTGTCCTTCACCTATTCCTGCATTAAAGTCACGAGTAGAAGCCATTGATTGTTTCTCTCAAACGGTTAAGTCTTTCAGAGAGTTGGGCTCTGATACCAATTGTTAGAATATACGTTTAACGCTAGAGGGGGGGTGAATAGCGCTATAATAAAAAACAATATAAACTTGCGGAATTAAAAATTGCAGGATTAAAATAAGTGCGGTAAGTAAATAATAAGGAACGAATGCACCGAAATTATCCTGGTTCACCACAACCTGTGGCTAGTCCAGTCCCCGAGAGACTCTCTCGAGATTCCACTAACTTCGTTAAGCTTACGGGAGCTTAACAAACCGTTACAAACTGAGAACTTGAGTCACGCAAGCCTCAACAACCTTTGCTCGAAGATACCACACTTCATGACTTCAACCGAAGGAATGAAAACGTTCCTTCTTACAACCACAAGGGATTAACACTTCCTTTCAAGTGTATACAAACAATTAGCACTCAAGACAATACTCTCTTTAAGAGTAGATATGAGTAAAATAAATACGCTCAAGAACACAACAACTTTCCTCAAGAGTTTGGCTCTCAAAAACTTATGAAATGAATATAAAATAATGTATATGAGAGTATGCAAACTTTAGCAAGAATATGATCAGTTGTTGTACTTAGAATACTGATTTTGAGTTGTATTTATAGTGTTCAAAACCCCCACAACCGTTGCCTAATTGCCAATCAAGAATTGCTGATTTTGTGCTATGATAATCGATTATCTGATTTGCATAATCGATTATTTTCCAATCGTTCAAAAATCATTCCCAGATTTTAAGCAGAATAATCGATTATCCAAATCGTATAATCGATTACCTGACAACGTTCAAAAAATCATATTCAGATTTTTACTTAGCATAATCGATTATCAGATTGTGTATAATCGATTACCTGACAACGTTCAAAAAAATCATATGCAGATTTTACTTAGCATAATCGATTATCAGATTGTGTATAATCGATTATCTTTCAGAGTTTAAAAATACTTTGGCAACGGTCATTTGCATAATCGATTATGCTATAAGGATAATCGATTATCTTTTATATTTTGAAAACTTCGGACTACACTGTCTTAACATAATCGATTATCATAAAGTACATAATCGATTATTTTACAGTCTTGTAAAATTTGATAGACACTGCCTCAACATAATCGATTATCATAATGTGCATAATCGATTATTTTATAGCTTTGAAAAATCTGATGGACACTGCCTCAACATAATCGATTATCATACGGTACATAATCGATTATCTTGTAGCTTTGAAACATCTGATGGACACTGCCTCAACATAATCGATTATCATAAGGTACATAATCGATTATCTTGTAGCTTTGAAAAATCTAATGTATACTGCCTTAACATAATCGATTATCATAAGGTACATAATCGATTATTGTTCAGCTTTGTAAATCTGGTGTACATTGTCTTAACATAATCAATTATCATAAAGTACATAATCGATTATCTTTGTCCAGATTTGAGAGGCATGTTTAAAAATCATTTTGGCTAAAATAAAATGTTTGAAAATCATTTTGCTTTAAATTAAATATGCATGATTTGATAAAAATGATTTTACGAGAGAAGCCAAGTCTTGAGTCAATTGTCGGATCAAGATCACAATTAAAGAACGACTCATGTATAACTTTATTTCTTTGCTTGATCATGATCTTTGTTCGTCTTGTGCTTGAACCTCGTTATGTGTCAATTGCGCGCTTGTGCTTGGACCTCGTCATATGTCAATTGCGCGTCGTTTGTCATTTATCAAAACCTACAAATATGAACACACGTTTAGTATGTATTGAGAACGTGTTTCAACAATTAAGACCTTCTATTGTTTCTTTCAGTTAAACAACTGCTACTATTAGATCGTCTCTCCCATTCACCACCCTAGTTTTTTTTCATTTAGAGCCTCCTTATCTAGTTCAAGAATAGCTATGGTTTCATTTAAGTCCACTACACACACCACTAGATCATCTCTGGATTGTTCAGCCTCCCATATTTCTACATTCAAAATCCCCTTATTATTTACAAGACTATTATAGGCATCAATTAGGACATTTGACAAAGAACTTAGTTTCTTAGAGTAATAGGATTTCATATTTTTCTAAACATCCCTGAAGTTTACCTTATCGTTTTCATCTTCTTCATCATCATCGTCTGACTGAGCCATCAACGAGAACAGAGAATCGTACTCTGTTGCTTCAGTTTCCACTGCCACCATGGAATTGTTTTCTGCATCTGATTCCCTTTCGAATTCACTTGAGAAGTCTCCCTAAGCTAAAAGAGCCTTCTTAACGATATTGTCTATAGCACTTTTTTGATTGAATCTTTTCTCTAAAACCAGGTCCTTTTTCCTGCTTTGACAGGATTTTGCTTGTACTTCTCCTGTTTTGCAAGTGAGAAGTATTTAATGAAATGCCCTGGCGTTCTACATCCATGACTGAGATCATTGTTCATTATCTTACATGAACTGCCCCACTTTGGTATACCATCGTTTCTTCGAACCAATTTTTGAAATCTCTTAGTGAGATAGGTCATGTCACTATCTTCATCACTTGAATCATTTCTTTCAGCTTTAAGCACCAGGTTCTTCTCCTTTTTAGGCTCTCTTCTTTCATTTTTCTTCATTTTCTTCATCTCGTAAGTTTTCAGATTACCAATCAGCTCATCCATGGTCAAAGTCTGTAAATCTTTAGCTTCCGTGATGGCACTCTCCTTACTTTTCCAAGACCCAGGTAGAGCACTGAGAATTTTCCTGACAAGCTTGTTTATAGCAGTGACATCTCCAAGCAAGTGTAGCTCATTAATGATGGAGGTGAATCTGGTATGCATGTCTTGTATGGATTCGTCATCCTTCATCCTAAAAAGCTCATACTATGTGGTGAGCATATCAATTTTGGATTGCTTGACTAGGGTGGTTCCTTCATGAGTGATTTGCAATGCCTCCCATTTTTCTTTGGCAGTTTCATAAGCTGAGACTCTGTTGTACTCATCAGATCCTATGCCACACATCAAGATTTTTTTGGCACGGTAGTTCTTTTCTACAAATTTTCTGTCAACGTCGTTGTGCTCTCTTCTTCCTTTGGGTACCAATGGTCCTGTTTCTTCAAGTTTCTTCATGGAGATGTATGGACCATCACAAATGAAGTCCCACATCTCTGAATCTTCAGCCATTTTGAAGTCATGCACCAGAGTCTTCCACCATCCATAGTATTGACCATTGAATCTGGGAAGTCTATAGGTTGATTGTCCTTCTTCAAAGCATGGTGGAGAAGCCATTATCGATCCTTCCTAGGTGTTAACGTGATAGGAGGAACCCGCTCCGATAACAATTGATAGGTTATATGGGTCCACCAAACAATAGAGTACCTGGTCTTTTATGGGACTGATACGTAGAAAGCAGTAAAGACTGAAAGTAAAAGAGGCCAGAGATTTTCTACATGGAAAAATCCCACACAAGGGGATCAAAAAGCCATGACCTACTCTTCTAGGCTTTTAACTCAACCAACTTATAATGTACCTATTACAAGCCACTTTGAAATACTACCGATTGCAAAGACTTCAAACTAACTTGTGATACCACTATCATAAGGCACTATCTATCTTTCATAGTTACAGAAGATTTAACTTATGACTATTCCTAGTCACAACGCAAACTTCAAAGTTTACAAATTTGGTTTGTTCCTAAAGTTGTGCTTCTAAAAAAGCAAAATATGAATTACAATGTAAAGTGAATAAAAAGATTACAACTCAACTATGGACATACATAAAACTCCGTTTAGAAATTGATCCTTAGTGGAGTTGTCTTCTTGTTCTTGACACACTGGTGATCTCAATGTTGGATCGATTCTTCTTCTTCTTGAGAGGATGTCATTGAAATGCATAAAGCTTGGTGTATCATGCACCAGGTTTGTTTTACAACAAAAAAGTTTGCAAGGGATAGTGATTTCAACTCTTGGTGTACTTCTTGTCAGTGAGAAGTCACTGTTGCACTATCTACACAACCACTTCTGGGCAGGTGCGTTCCACCTGGACTTTGCTTCTGTCAAGACATGCCATTGAACCAGTCCACATGACATGTCAATAGACCAGGTCCTGGTTGAGTTCCTCTTCTGTAACAGTAGCTTGATAAACTTTCTTCTGCTACGTTCCAGCTGTGCACTTTGACTTGTACTTATGTCAAAGAACCCCAAGGGAGCAGGTCCCTATTGTACTTCTCTTTATGTTGAATGAGCACAGTTACTGATTTGTGCTTTCATTGCAGAACCCTAAGGGACCATGTCATCGAGTCTCTTTATGTTCCTCCATGTGGTCGTTCATCCATTTGCTGATGTTCAATCTTTGACCAGTTCATATGAGAAATGTGACCTGTGAAGTAGGTTCTCTATCTGGTTCTTTATGATAACTTTGTTAGATTATCAAAATATAAGAAGCATAAGGTTAAGTGAAACCCATTAATGAGATACAATGACTTTGGCTTCTTAATATTCTGCTAGACTCTCGGGAAATTCTTTGTGTTTCTTTGACAAATTCAGCTCCTGGGGGTAAGGTGACCATGGAATATGCCAAGAGTAATGTGTTGAACGAGGAAGTAAGGAAACAATCTCAGAGTTCATCCTCACAAGCATATATCTTGGTTAGAAAAGATCGGGGGAGAGATAGAACAAGTGGTTCGAGGAATATAAGTAAAAGTAGAAGTAAGTCAAAGTCCAAATACCATAATACTATCCATGCAACCATTATGGAAAGAACGAACATATCAAAAGGTTTTGCCACATGTTGAATCAAGACAGTAGAGAAGGAAATAAAGTTAAAAATAACAATATCAACATTGTTGCTATTTTTCGAGATGGGCTTCTTTTTATTTGATTGAAGCGATATCAATTTAGTATCGCATGAGACGAGTTGGATAGTAGATTCTGGAGCTATCTCACATGTAACATCAAGAAAAAACCTTTTCTCATCTTATACTCCTGTTGATTTTGGAGTGCTAAAGATGATAATGTCAATGAAGCTAAGGTGTTTGGTGTTAACACAATTTGTTTGAAAACTAATAATGATTCAACATTAGTTCTTCAAAATGTCAAACATACTGCATACCTTCCTTTCAATTTGATCTCCACTGGAAGGTTAGATGATGAAGATTACCATAATCCTCTTTAATGACCAGTAGAACTCACCAAAGGCTCATTAGTAGCGGCTCGAGGAGTCAAGGCTTCATATTTATATATAACACAGGGATCTATTCTTATTGGCTCCATTTACCTGGCAGAAAGTGACATTTTATCATAATTGTGGTACAAAAACTGAAACCTATGAGAGAGAGGGGGATTATGTTTTTGGCTAAGAACGTTTTCTTCATGGAGTGAAATAAGCGAAGCTGAAAAGGTATGTCCATTGTTTAGCTGGAAAATAGAAAATGATTTCCTTTAATCGTTATCATCCTTCAAGAAAACTCGAATTATTTGAGCTAGTATACTCAGATTTGTGTGGTCCTATTCATGTAAAGCCAAAAGATGGTGAAATTTACTTTGTAACCTTAATTAATGATCATTCTCGCAAGCTCTGGGTGTATCCTTTGAAATCCAAAGATCAAGCACTTGGCGTGCTTAAAGAATTTCAGGCCTTAGTTGAGAAATGGATGTGGAAAATATTAAAATGCATTCATACTGATAATGGTGGTGAATATTGTAGTCCCTTTGATAATTATTGCAAAGAACAAGAAATTTGTCATTAGAAAACTCCATCCAAGATGCCTCAATTGAATGGTTTTGGCAGAGATGATGAATAGAATTCTAGTTGAGAGAGGTAAATGCTAGCTTTCAGAGGCTAAATTTCCAAATACATTTTGGGCGCGAGCACTTAATACTGTTGCTTATGTTATCAATTTGTCTCCTGTTATTGCTTTGGAAGTTGATGTCCCAGACAGAACTTGATTTTCCAAAGACTTTTCTCATGATCACTTGAGTGTTTGTGAGTGCAAAGCTTGTATGCATGTTCTTACAGAAGAGAGATCGAAACAGAATATCAAAACTAAGCAATTCATATTTATCGGTATGGTCAAAATAAATATCGTTGTGTGTACGAATAAAGTCCCACATTAGTAGCTGAAAAAATTGAGAGGCTACATATAAGATGCAGGGATCTCTTAATAGTTTGGCCGAATATAGAAAATATCACATCATGTTAAGCGTATCTGGGTTGGTTGAGCCCGACAACTGGTATCAAAGCCCAAGTTTGGCGAGACGAGTATCGAGATGGCAAAGTGATCATGCAGGGTGGCATAGACACAAGAAGAAGCTAGTTGTGGGCTTCGGTTGCCATAATGTAAATCTCCAAAATTGACTCGTGGATCGTGGTAATGGGCCACATAGAACTTAGTTTGACGGGGACCTACAAATCATGATAGTGAACCATGTGGAACTTAGTTCTAGAGGGATTATTGGGCGTGCGAACAAAGTCCCATATTGGTTGTGGAAAAGATTGAGAGCTTACATATAAGATATTGGAATCTTTTAATGGTGTGAGGCCTTTTAGGAAAAAAAGTGCAAACTTTGGCTAAAATAAAAAAAATTTATATCATGCTTAGAGTATCTTTGGATTGGTTGAACCCAACACATACGTCTTAAAATTTTAAATCTAATACAGTCCAATCCACTAGAAAATCATAGCTCGGTGCATGAAGTATCTCATGTCACACAGAAATGGGGAAATGCCGTACCCCAATGCAACCATCAACGGCTGATGTCACGGTTCAAACTCGTAACTTATAGGTCACACAAAAATAATTTTACCATTTATCCAACACTCCTTTCTTGCCGTCAATCCACTGTTTATTACTAATTGACACCACGTGGGAAATTTAAGGCGCGACCTCCATTTGGAATTGAAGTAAACTAGCTAGTAACTAGGTTTGGATCAAGTTACCTTTCTATTGATGTTACTTCTAATTTGTCATTCCACCATTTAGGTTGAATTTCGCGATTGGTTTTTTGTAATCCACAATTTAAAGAATATAGCTAAAACAGCTCACTTATTCATGGAAGCACAGCATGTTTGTCAGATTCATTTGAAAATTGATGATCCTTCACTTAACTCCAACAAATTATATTTCTTTATTGGCAAACACTTTTTTAACTATCATTTGTGTCCGCATTGGAAGATGCCAATCCGAATCACTTCTTATAAGAATGGACTGTAAATATAAAATAGAAGTTTCAGTTTTTATTTTACATTTATTTTCTTTAAACAGATAACTAGTACCACTGTTTCCCCATTTCTGTTTCTGGCCTTACATTATTACACTTAGTACTCCATTAACTTTATTTGATCACAGTGAAATTTGTACCTTTTTTTTTATAAAATACGTCATTAATGAACTAATATTTACCACAATAATGATAGTTGTGAAATACACACGCCTGACATATATATTTTTCACTAAAATTATTTTTTTGCTCATCTATTTTGTTTTGAGTCCGAAACCGAAATGATGATAAAATGGACTAAAAATTTATTTTTTATGTCAAAAATAAGTTACTTTTATAGGCATTTCGCAGTATTTTACTGCGAATTAGGTTAACGTAATTTTACAGTTAATGTAATTCGCAGTAAAATACTGCAAAATTATTAAAAAATTATTTTTAAAAAATATAATTTGCAGTAATTTACTGCGAATTATGTTTGAACGAGGCGTCTCCTTAAAATCTGGGTCAGTCCATTTTTAAATATGTATTTCGCAGTAATTTACTGTGAAATGCACATTTAAAATTAGCATGGTCGTCTTCCTTGATGGACATCTCCACCATTAAAATACTAAGGTCCCCCCGTTCTGGCCCCCCCTCCCCACGTCGTTTATTAAAAAAACATTTCGGCCCCACCCGTCCCATAAAGAACAAAGAGCGTAGGTCTCATACACAAAAGAAGGTTTTGATTCCGTATTTCGGGTGCAAAATTTCGAATTCAAAAATATTCAAAAAATTTACATCGCGGTATTTATATTTACTTTATGGCGAAACTCGTATATTTATGCGTATTAGTATTGTTTAGTATGTTTACATATGAATTTATGTTACGTTTGTGTTTTTTAATATACCCGCATGGATATATATTTGATACCCGAATTTATGCTATGTTTGTAAACAAAAATTACACCGGATTGTTTTGTTATTTTTGATTTATTTACCACAATTTATGTTATGTGTGACCAAAAATGCTACCGGATTATTTATATTATATTTGATTTATATACCTGAAAGTATGTTATTTTTTGTGATAAATATAGAGCCTCGTAGTGTAGTAATATATAGTATCTTTCAGCATAGTAAAATAGCCTTTTAGCAAAGTAAAATATAGCATTTTAGTGCAGTAAAAATATAGAGCTTTTTAGAGTCTTGTACCATTACAAGTAAAATATAAAGCCTTGTAGCGTAGTAAGGATAACTCGGTGCTACCGGGCCTAAAAATGAAGCCTTGAACCCATGCATAATTATTCTCTGCAATTCAAGGTAAGTACCAGTCCTCTTACCTCTTATCTCTTCTCTCTCCTCCTCGGCCGCTCCCTCTCACCTAACATGCATCTTCTCCGGCAACTCACCCGCAAACCAGTGCCACCAGCTGCTGTCCAGGTAAGTACCTGTCATCTTTCTCTCTCCTCTCTCTCTCCCCGCGTCTCCCGCTCTCTCTCTGTTCTTTCTCCCTTCTCTCTCCTCGCATACCTTTCTTTCTTCCTCTTTTTTAAACCCCTAGTAGTAGCTAGGCAGGCGTCCGGCGACACACCCGCGCCATTTCATCTTCTTTCAGCTTCTCCGACCCCACCTGACCAATCTCCTATGTGATTCCCTCCCTTTCTTCAAACCTCTCTCGGACCGGCTCTATTTCCGGCGACTGTTCCGATGGCAGTCCCCACCTTTTCTTGGTCTCGTGCTGTGTTTTGTGTGTTTCAAGTAGCAGGGCAGGCCAGCTGGTCGACACAGGCGTGAGGCATACGGTGAGTAGAACAGAGCATCACTGGACGCATCAGGTCATATTTCCATATTTCCAACAGGTTATATATTTTCCGGCAACTCTCGAACAACTTCCAGTCACGACGCAGAAAGATCTGCTTGTATTTCAACAACCAACGACAGGAGTTGGACGCAAACGAGCTAGGTGGATGCAATACAGTCGAGCATTATCAAGACAAACTCCAGGTTATTCTCACGGGAATTGGTACCTCCCGTTTGCCTATTTACCTCTATTTTGTTAGTAACATTGTTACCCGTTTAGTTCTTATTAGTTTAGTCTTCGGATTAGGGCGCCTCTAGTGGCACCTTGTCTTATTCTAGCTTGGCATGTGGTGTCTGTTAGGACTTCCCTAGTCCGCAAAGTAATAGTGGCTGCACTTTGGGATGGTCAAGTGAGTTCATGTCCTTGAGGCGTGCGGGGGGTGGGTCAGGAGGTAGGCCGAGGGCTAGGGGCAGGGTGGGACGTAAGGGAAGTAAAGGGAACAAGGGGGCCGTTGGTCGAGAATTGGGTCATGGAACGTAGGTTCATTGACAGGTAAATCTATAGAGCTGGCGAAGATCCTCAAGAAGAGGAGGGTCAATATAGCGTATGTCCAAGAGACTAGGTGGGTAGGGTCGAGTGCGAGGGACGTGGATGGGTACAAGATTTGGTACTCTGGAATCCACAATGGTAAGAATAGGGTGGGTATTTTGGTGGATATAGAACTTAGAGAGTTTGTTGTTGAGGTTAGACGAGTGAATGATAGATTGAGTATTATTAAGTTGGTGGTTCGTCAGTGCACCGTAAACGTTTTTAGTGCCTATGCGCCACATATGGGACTAGATGAGGAGGTTAAACGGCGCTTTTGGGAGGGGGTGGATAAAATTATACGCCAGGTACCACCGACGGAGAAGTTATTCATTGGTGGAGATTTCAATAGCCATATTGGGTCGACCGCAGGCGTGTATGATGAAGTGCATGGAGGCTTCGGCTTTGGGGAGAGGAACGGATGAGGAATCTCGTTACTGGACTTAGCAAAGGCTTTTGGGTTGGTAGTGGTTAACTCATGATTTTAAAAGAGGGAAGAGCATTTGGTTACTTTCCAAAATGTGGTGTCAAAGACCCAGATTGACTATCTCCTCACCAAGAGGCATGAAAGAGGGTTATGCAAAGATTGCAAGGTGATCCCAAGTGAGATACTCGTCACGTGACATATGCTCTTGGTGATGGACATTGGTATTATGGTGAAGAGGAGGAAAATGTCTGCTCGAGGAAGACCGAGAATCAGGTGGGGAGCCTTAACTAAGGATAAAGCTCAAGAGTTGGTAGAGCGGCTGTCAACTATAAGAGCTTGGAGGAGCGGTGGTGACTCGAACTCTATGTGGTCAACAACAGCAGACTGTATAATAAAGGCTGCGAAGGAAGAGTTAGGGGACTCGACGGGCGTCTCTGGAAGGCATAGAGGAGACTGGTGGTGGAATGAAGTGGTACAAGACAAAGTGGAAGCAAAAAAAAGAGGCATACGGGAACTCAGTGGGGAGTATAGGTGAGAGGGAAAAATGAGCGTGCATGGAGAGGTATAAGGTAACTAGGAAGGAGGCGAAGCAGGCCGTCCCAAAGGCTAAGACGGTGGCTTATAGTCGTATGTACGAGGAACTAGGGGATAATGAGAGGAGAATAAGTTAATAAGACTGGCCAGCCTAAGGGAGAGGAAAGCCCGTGATATAGAGCGAGTCAGATGCATCGAGGACGGCGATGGTAGAGTATTGATGGATGAGTCCCAGATTAAGAGGAGATGGCAGACTTACTTCTAAAAACATCTCAATGAAGTAGGGGATCGGGATATTGTGCTCAGTGAATTGGAATATTCTGAGATTCGCTGTGACTTTGGGTGTAGAAAATCATTCTATCCATGATATGTGTGCTTTGGTTGTATTAGCAATGATTTTCAGGTATAGGTTTTGATGAATGACAAACAACGAAGTCGATGAATGACAAACAATGAAGTCAAGTGTCAAACAATGTTATTATATGACAAACAATCAAGATTGAATGCCGAGAAGCATATTGATGACGGAATTGCATAGAAAAGCCAAGGACGAGCTCAAAAGTTCAAGACCGAAGACCCAAGGCGTAGGTCGTTAGGTAGAACAAATGTAAGAGCAACGTTTAAAGTTATCTCGTCTTTTGGCTCAACATAGGTCATCATAAATATGCATAAAATCATTTTATCAAACCATATTTCAAATACTTCAAACAAAATGATTTCAAACATTTTCATTTTAGCCAAAATAAATTTTAAACATGTCTTTCAAAGCTGGACAGAAATAATCGATTATGTTTATATGATAATCGATTATGTTAGGACAGTGTAAACCGGAATTTACAAAACAGCAAAATAATCGATTATCAGAAGTGCATAATCGATTATCTTGTATCCGTTGCCAAGTGTTTGAACACTGTAACAAAATAATGGATTATGCATATCTGATAATCGATTATTTTGCATAAAATCAGCTTCCGATTTTGTAACAGTAAGCTGATAATCGATTATCCAAATCTGATAATCGATTATCTTGCCATAAAATCAGCATAATTGATTGCCAATTAAGCAACGGACATACTACTTCTACCACCTATAAATAGAGGTCTTTTGAGCTGAATTGAAATACACAACACCTCTCATTATTCATATACATATTGATATTATTTGTGCATCATTATATAGCTTTTTTTTGAGCCATTTGAGAGACAACTTTGAGTTGTTCATAGAGCTAATATTGTATCTCTTTATCTACTCTTTTTAGAGAGTTCTTGTTGTAAAAGAGAAAGGTGTTTGAGAAGACCATATCTTCTCATTGATTGTCGGGTTTGCTAAGTACCCTCAATCTTAGTGGTTGAAGTCTTGTGGTGCGGTATCCACGAGCAAGGTGAAGTCTTGAGGTGCGGTATTCTCGAGCGAGTTGAAGTCTTGTAGAGTGTACATCTACGAGCAAGTGTAACGGTTTGTTAGGCACCCGTAAGCTTCACGGAGTTAGTGGAATCTCGAGAGAGTCTCTCGGGGACTGGACTAACCACAAGTTGTGGTGAACCAGGATAAATTCGGTGTGTTCTTTCCTTACTATTTTAATTACCGAATTTATTTTATTCTGCAATTTTAATTCCGCAATATTTATCAATATCCTCGTGCCGCACTATTCACCCCCCCTCTAGTGACGGGCGTAAATCCTAACAATTGGTATCAGAGCCTAACTGAAAACCTTAACCGGTTGAGAGAACGATATATATTTTTTTGTTGAGAATATTGAACGCAGGAATGATGAGCGAAGGAAATTCCACCTATAGGCCTCCACTATTTGACGGAACAAATTACACATATTGGAAAGAGCGGATGAGAATCTTCATCCAATCAAATAACTTTCGCTTGTGGCAAATCATCAAGAACGGTGAACAAATGCCAACAAAGAAAGTTGGGGAAACCACGGTTCCAAAGGAGGAAGATGAATATGATGCCGAGGACATCAAGAAAGTTGAAAATAACGCAAAGGCCGTCAACTTTTATATTGTGCGGTGAATCCGGATGACTATCGGAAGATTTCTTGTTGCACAACCGCCAAGGAGATGTGGGATAAACTTGAGATCACTTATGAAGGTACGTCTCAAGTCCGAGAATCTAAAGTTGATTTTCTAACACATGAATATGAACTCTTTAAAATGAGGGAGAAAGAACCCATCGGTGTTATGTTCGAACGATTCTCAAAAATCGCCAACGATCTTCATGCTCTCGGGAAAGTGTACACGAACAAAGATCTTGTTCGAAAAATCCTACGGAGTCACACTCCGGAATGGCGTTCCAAAGCCAATGCCATCCAAGAGTCGATAGGAATCACGAATGTCACAATTGATGGACTAAGAGGTAACCTCGAAACTTATGAAAGCACAATTCTTAATCCGTATCTTAGAAGTAAAAATTCGAATATTGTCTTCAAAGCCTCATCCTCTAAAAGAGAAGAGGTAAGTGATTCGGATAGCGATGATGATAATATTTCCAATGCCTTGATTGAAAAGTTTTATAAGTGTATGAAGAAGAAAATAAAGAAGGAAGAACCAAGTCCTTCATGCCAAAATTGTGGAAAACTTGGCCACACCAAATCACATTGTCCAAAACCCAAGGACAAGAAAAAGAAGAAACACCATAGGCGCGTGACATGGGATTCGGACAGCTCGGGCGATGAAACTGCCGCATTATGCCTCATGGCGAACGAGGAAGAAGAGGTAAGTAATTCTAACTCTTATTCTTTTGAAGAATTACAAGAAGCTTTTCATGACTTATATGGTGAATTGAAAAAGACTTCAAAAATCTCCAAAGAGGCCAAGGCTAAAATTAAAGTTTTATAAGAGAAAAACAATTTTTTGGAAAATGACAATATTGATCTTAGAAATAAAATTAAGGAGATGAATGAAGCCTCTTCAATTGATCAAAGTTCAAATTGTTCTTCTTGTAAGTCTTTGAAAATAGAAAACATAGAACTTAGGAACACACTAGAAAAACGTAGTGTTGATAATCCTAAAACAATTGAAGAAATTAAAAAGGATGATAGAAATGAAGTTGGACCACCTAGAAATAATTCTAGGAACTTCACTAATGAGTCTAAAATTAATCATTTTAGACCACCTAGAAACAACTCTAGGAATTTTGTTAATGAGTCTAGAATGAATAAGTTTAGACCACCTAGAAATAATTCTAGGAATCGCAACATTCTAGGAATAACGAATTTAGATCTCCTAGAACGTTTTTGGCTCAACCAAGACATATGCACAACCCGAATGTTATATGTCATTATTGCAACCAAGTAGGACACATAGCACCCGTATGTTTTGCAAAACATAGAGATTTATCATTTGGCTATGATTATTATTTGCCTAACCCCCAAGTACCCAAAAGCAGTTGGATACCGAAAACCTATTTTTAGGTACGTTTGCAGGTGTGCTTGAAGACTACAATATCGTAGTAGATGCACCAAGCATGAAACCTTATTGCATCGAGGGGGAACTTCGGTTAGTTATCACATTTTTGATAAAAACGTAATAGTTGATATGTGTTAACAATTAATATATCTTTGTTAATAATTGATATTAATTATTTTTGTTGATTCATATTTTGATAACTTTTATCTTGAATAAACAATTGGTATCAATTATTTTTGTTAAAAATAATGATTGATGTTTTGATGAGTATCTCTCTAGTTTGAATAACAGTTGGTATATTCGCTAAAGATAACCTTTGATATGGTTGTTATATTTTTACTAACTTTTGGTATTATTTCATGTTGGTTGATTTTTTAAATATCGTCAATGTATATTCCTCATTGTATTTCCATCTTATATTTGACACTAACAATTGATATACCCAAAAGGGGAAAGTGTCGAAAGGGGATAATAGCCTTTGTATACTCTCTTTTTGCTAATGCCAAAAGGGGGAAGAGTTTAGGCGATATGCATCAAATAAGGGGGAATGTATCTATGTTATAGTATGCCTTATTTGAGAGGGAATTATCATTAAGGGGAATTGTTTGCATGAATTGTATGTTGAGATATAGCATGAATTTAGGGGGAATCCGATATGCATATCTCCTGTTGTTTGTCATTATCAAAAAGGGGGAAATTGTAGAAAATCATTCTATCCATGATATGTGTGCTTTGGTTGTATTAGCAATGATTTTCAGGTATAGGTTTTGATGAATGACAAACAACGAAGTCGATGAATGACAAACAATGAAGTCAAGTGTCAAACAATGTTATTATATGACAAACAATCAAGATTGAATGCCGAGAAGCATATTGATGATGGAATTGCATAGAAAAGCCAAAGACGAGCTCAAAAGTTCAAGACCGAAGACCCAAGGCGTAGGTCGTTAGGTAGAACAAATGTAAGAGCAACGTTTAAAGTTATCTCGTCTTTTGGCTCAACATAGGTCATCATAAATATGCATAAAATCATTTTATCAAATCATATTTCAAATACTTCAAAAAAAATGATTTCAAACATTTTCATTTTAGCCAAAATAAATTTTAAACATGTCTTTCAAAGCTGGACAGAAATAATCGATTATGTTTATAAGATAATCGATTATGTTAAGACAGTGTAAACCGGAATTTACAAAACAGCAAAATAATCGATTATCAAAAGTGCATAATCGATTATCTTGTATCCGTTGCCAAGTGTTTGAACACTTTAAAAAAATAATCGATTATGCATATCTGATAATCGATTATTTTGCATAAAATCAGCTTTCGATTTTGTAACGGTAAGCTGATAATCGATTATCCAAATCTGATAATCGATTATCTTGGCATAAAATCAGCATAATTGATTGCCAATTAAGCAACGGACATACTACTTCTACCACCTATAAATAGAGGTCTTTTGAGCTGAATTGAAATACACAACACCTCTCATTATTCATATACATATTGATATTATTTGTGCATCATTATAGAGCTTTTGTTGAGCCATTTGAGAGACAACTTTGAGTTGTTCATAGAGCTAATATTGTATCTCTTTATCTACTCTTTTTAGAGAGTTCTTGTTGTAAAAGAGAAAGGTGTTTGAGAAGACCATATCTTCTCATTGATTGTCGGGTTTGCTAAGTACCCTCAATCTTAGTGGTTGAAGTCTTTTGGTGCGGTATCCACGAGCAAGGTGAAGTCTTGAGGTGCGGTATCTTCGAGCAAGTTGAAGTCTTGTAGAGTGTACATCTACGAGCAAGTGTAACAGTTTGTTAGGCACCCGTAAGCTTAACGGAGTTAGTGGAATCTCGAGAGAGTCTCTCGGGGACTGGACTAACCACAAGTTGTGGTGAACCAGGATAAATTCGGTGTGTTCTTTCCTTATTATTTTAATTACCGAATTTATTTTATTCCTGCAATTTTAATTCCACAATATTTATCAATATCCTCGTGCCGCACAATTCACCCCCCCCCCCTCTAGTGACGGGCATAAATCCTAACATTGCAGACGCATTAATGTCGAGGAGGTAGTGATGAGAGCTATGAGTAGGATGAGCAGAGGCAAAGTGACCGGGCCTGATGAGATCCCGGTAGAATTTTAGAAGTGTGTGGGGAAAACAGGGTTGGAGTGGCTGACTAGGTTGTTGAATGTTATTTTTAAGAAGAAGAGGATGCCGGATGAGTGGAGGTGGAGTACGATGGTTCCACTGTATATGAACAAAGGTGGTATACAGAATTGTAACAATTATAGGGGTATCAAATTACTGAGCCATACTATGAAAGTATGGGAGAGAGTGGTTGAAGCAAGGTTGAGGGAGGCGGTGTCCATCTCCGGCAACCAATTTGGTTTCATGCCGGGTCGCTCTACTACAGAAGCATTACACCTTGTTAGGAGGTTGGTTGAACAGTACAGAGACAGAAAGAGAGATCTGCACATGGTGTTAATTGACCTAGAAAAAGCATATGACAAGGTTCCTAGAGAAGTTCTCTGGAGAAGCTTGAAGGCGAAAGACATGTCAGTTCCCTATATTATGGCGATTAAGGACATGTATGATGGGGCAAAGACTCGGTTAAGGACAGTAGGAGGTGTCTGTGAGGATTTTTCGATTGTTATGGGGTTACAACAAGTTTCTGCGCTCAGTCCGTTTCTATTTGCCCTGATGATGGACGCGTTAACACATCACATTCGAGGGGATGTGCCTTGGTGCATGCTATTTGTCGATGACATGGTTCTGATTGATGAATCGCGAACCGGTGTTAAAAAGAAGCTGGATGTTTGGAGACAAACTCTTGAATCTAAGGGTTTCAAGCTTAGCAGGTCAAAGATGGAATACCTAGAGTTTAAATTCTGCACTTACCAGAGTGAAGTAGGTGTGGATGTGGGGTTTGACTCACAGGTCATCCCGAGTAGAGTAGCTTCAAGTACCTTGGGTCAGTTATATAGGGGGGAAGGTAGATCAATGACAATGTCACACACCGCATCGGGGTAGGATGGATGAAGTGGAGGTTAGCATCTAGAGTATTGTGTGACAGAAGAGTGCCACTAATTCTCAAAGGTACATTTTATAAAGCGGTATTCAGGCCGGCCATGATGTATGGGTCTGAGTGTTGGCCGGTTAAGAAATCTCATATTTAGAAGATGAAGGTAGCAAAAATGAGGATATTAAGGTGGATGTGCGGGCATATTAGGATGGATAAGATCAAGAATGTTGTTATTAGGGAGAAGGCCGGCGTGGCTTCCATTGATGAGAAGATGCGGGAAGCAAGGCTCAGGTGGTTTGGGCACGTTCAGAGTTGAAGCGTAGATGCCCCGGTAAGAAGGTGTGAACATCTGGTTGTGGAAGGCTTGAGTAGAGGTTGAGGGCGACCCAAGAAGTATTGGGGGGAGGTAATTATGCAGGATATGGCGATACTCCAGATTTTCGAGGACATGGCACTTGATAGGGACTCGTGGAGGTCGAGTATTAGGGTTATAGGATATGAGGTAGATGAGTTTTGCCTTATGTCATAACTTTGTGAGACTAGTTTGGTAGGGATACTTTTTGCTTTTTCATTACATCATCCTTGTGATTGCATGTCGTTTCAATCTTTCTTATACATGTATATGGATATATATTTATTATTTCTATGGCATTACTAATATTTTCTCCCTTTTTTCATTTGTCTGCTTGAGCTGAGGGTCTTTCGGAAACAGCCTCTCTACTCCTTCGGGGTAGAGGTAAGGTCTGCGTACACACTACCCTCCCCAGACCCCACTAGTAGGATTGAACTGGGTCGTTGTTGTTGTTGTTGTTGTTGTTGTTGTTGTATAATGAGGTAAGAAAATTCTAAATTGAGAATTATAATAATTAACGATAACTCGGTGCTACCGGGCCTAAAATCAAGCCTGAAACCCATACATATTATTCTCTCTAATATTAATCATATTTTTTAATTTTAATCTGTAAGGTACGAAAATTCGAAAAATGTTGAACCGATACGTAATTCGGTGGTACCGGGCCATTTAAATCAAGTCTGGAACACATACATAACTATCTTCTCCAATATTAATCATAATTAATTATTTAGTTTATTAAACAAACACAACAAATTAATTTTGTAGAATAGTTTTATTTTAGTGTTGAACAGCAATTTTACTTATACAGTACATTACAACCACAAATATTTACAACTTAAAACAAAAACAAACAGTAGAACTAACAAAGGCACTTAACAGTAGAACTAGTACAAACACTAAACAAGGCAAACACAAAGAGCAAACTACTACGCTTATCACGTAAAAGCCACTGCTTAATCAAGATTCACTTCCTACAATTTTCTCCAACCACTCGAGTTGGTCTTCCAACCTTTTTTTCTCTTCTTCTATCTCGTTGAGTTTGGATTTCAACTCCTCAATTCGTTGGTTAGTTTGGCGGTCTTCGCATTTGTTAGTACATATGGCAAAATTCTAATGGAAATATTTGCCCGTTGGCATCTACAACAACTCCAATCAAAAGCTTAATATCATACTTTCCATAGACATGAGTACCGTCTATGGAAATAACCGGACGAAAATGCACAAAACCATCAATTGTCAGTTTAAATGACCAGAACACATAGTTGAAAATATATTCGGGTCTATCCGGACTCCACTCACGCCTCCATTCAATAACAGTGCCGGGGTTAAAGTGTTGCAATGCGGCTATGTTCCTGGGTAGATTTGAAAAAGACTTATCCCAGTCGCCATAAATAAGTTCAAAGGCACGTTTGCGATCGAGATATGTCTTTCTTTTCATTACAGTACAACCAGACTCCTGATGGACGACTGTAATACACTCTTTAATCTTGAACCTAATGGACACTCCCAAATATGGAATCAAGACAAGAGAATCAAGTCGATATCCAAGTTGAAGTGATTCTCATTATATGTGTCCATTTCACATCTGTGCTCGCTAATAAATTTACCCACTTCCCACAAACCTGATTTTTTTTTGTGGCACGCAATATCCAAAGACAACCCATAAACCACAAATGCATACAGCCTTCCATTTCTCCGTATTTGACTCATGTACCGTCATCTCACGGCACTCTTATATGTTTTAGATTTTTACATCCCTAATTAGGCGAGCTTTATCAGGGAAATACATTCCCTTAGTCAGAACAGATGGCCTATACTCATCCCACATTTGTGATCAAAATTCATCATCATCCCTTGTGAGGGCATCCACATTCGGCATGCTTGGCAAATTATCAAGGTAGGGGATATTCCGCTCATGAAATGCCACATGGGACTCGTACACTCTAGGTCGCACGGGAGGTGGAGGAACATGCTCCCTCACCGGTTCAGGTTCAACATTCACTTCCTCCTCCTCATCACCAACCTCAAAAAAGAAGGGTGTGTCATCCCCAGACTCATCCGTATTATTGTCGTAATCACTATCATCTTCCTGACTCTGCGCATCTGCCAAATTACGAGTAAATACGTCGTCTATTGGAAGCTTTGTGAGGTTAGGAGCTTCAAGAAGCTCGTTTTAACTGCACAAAAAAAAAAGATAACTACCTAATACTCCGGAAAAATACTTTACATATAGCTATATCACTTTGCTTACAAGTCGTATTGTCTAAACATTTCTTATTGATGATGACTCCCGGATGGACCATCGTGGTCAAATACTCCATAACTATGCATATTCCAACTAGGGGTCAGCTCATAACTCGGAAAATTCATGTCCGGACGGTATCCCTATGAAAACTATGACCGTTAATACAAATCGAATTCAAATATAAGATATACAGCGCTAAAGCGTAGCAAAATTGAAGTTTACCAGTCCTCTTGTTGATTACATAAAGTCGATAAATTATTTTGTGGCTGCTCATTCACCGGTGTGACAAGTTTAAATCAAGGCAAGCTCTTTCTTCACCAATCTATCCGGCAAAAATTTCTCCAGAATAACCACCCGATGATTGTGGGTTATCCCTGCTATGCACGCCCTTTCCACCTTGACGTACATTTACAATAATTTTATTATAATAAATTTCCTGTATTCCTCCGGAATCCGCAAAAAATCTATAAGAGTATCATCATCCTCGATGTTAAACTCCGAATAACAAGCAAACCCCTGCGGAGTCACTGAATACGAAAATCTACCGGTTACTTTGAAGTTAACCGAACGCCTCCTCTCACTCGTTTTTTTATGTAACAACGATACCAATGTATCGTACTCCATATTAAGCGGCAATTTAACGTGACACTGTGGAGAAAAGCTGAACTTTACAGAGTTATTCTCCAGCACAACCTCACCACCCCAATATAGAGAAACCCTTATTTTTTGCACTTCAGACATTGTAAAAAGGATTGATAAGAAGAAGAGAAAAGTTTATTGAATGAATGTTCATGAAAATGAAAAGCCTATAAATAAGGCAAGTCCGAGCTCGGGGCATAGGATTTTTCAAAGGAATTCGCAATAAAATACTGCGTTTTATATTTTCGAATTATTGTTGTTGTGTCAGTTAAAATAATTAGGTGGGGCCAAAAATAAAGAGATAACTCGCAGTAAATTACTGCAAATTAGCAATTTGCAGTAATTTACTACAAATTGCCTCTTTATTTTTGTCCTGACACATGCTTAATAAAAATTATAATTTAAAAGTAATTCCAAGTAAATTACTACGAATTGCATTTTTAAATTTTTTTTTATGATTTTGTAGTATTTTACTACGAATTACGTTAACGGTAAAAATTATGTTAACCTAATTCGCAGTAAAATACTGCGAAATACCTATAAAAATAACTTTTTTTAATATCAAAAACAAAGTTTGAGTCCATTTTATCATCATTTCAGTTTCAGACTCCTTCTTTTCCCAAATCACTTGGTAGTTTTTTTTAAAAAAAAATCCCTCTTCATACATCCCACCTTCTTCCACCCCCCAACCCACCAGTGAAGTAGCCAAATTTTTTGGTTGAAGAAGCAGATCGAAAAACGATAAGCTCCTACAAAGTTTTCTGGCAATCAACAATCAACAACCACATTCTTCTTCCTTGTTCTTTTTTTTATATAAATTTGATTAATTAAAAAAGTACGACGACTCAACCCTTCTTCTTGTTTACTCTTTTGTGGGATTCTTGTGGATTTAATTGAAAATTGATCTTGAGATGAGATTTTTTTATTCCTTTTTGTGAGAAGCAATTGCAATTGAAACTTATAAGAGGTGAGAGAAGAGATTAGAAATAGCAGTAATTATCTATAAAGTATAGTGAAATATGGAAAGTAAAGAATAAAATGTTCAAACTCGATCTCGTTGGAAAATATAGAGAATGCCGAAACTAATTTTCGGCCAATCTATAAGTAACAAAACTAGAGGAAAGAAAAGGAAAAGAAATAGAAAAACAAGTGGAAGAAAATAGTACTTCCTTCATTCCAATTTATATGAACCTGTTTGACGGGCACGGAATTTAAGAAAAAAATAAAAAATTTTGAAATTTGTGGTCCTAAACAAGTCTAAATGGGGCACAGAGTATTTGTATGGTTATAAAAGCTTCTCATTAAGAGTAGAGTTGTAATTTTAAGCTAAATTATTACCAATTTAGAAAAGATTCATTATTTTTAGAACGGACCAAAAAAAAAATAGGTTCACATAAACTGAAACTGAGAAGTATATTTTATAAAAATGCTATAAAAATAAAATTTCAGCATTCTCTCTCTTTCTCACTCCCAAGGAGGGAGACATACACTCTCTTCTGCCACAACCTATTCCATTTAAAAATAGTTGAGGGGTAGTAAGATCTTCACAAAAATAAAATCTCTAGTTGAAAATTCGGCTATAGGTCAGGGGTACTTAAGCATTTTTCCTTAATTAGTACGTAAATAATGGTTATATGTAGGGCTGTCAAATTTGGCTCAAGCCCAAATGACTTGCCCAACCCGCCCAAGGTTGGGTTGGTTATTGACCCGCTCAGTTATTGAACTTAGTGCATCTTAACCCAACTCATCTCAACCCATTTATAGTTGGGCTAATTTTTTGTCCAAATTGATCCATGAGTAAGTTTGTCAAAATATCTTAGAAATAATTTTATTTTTTGTTTAATATTTTAAATATGACCACAACAAAAGTAAAAAAACCTTATTTAGTAATTATATAATTTATAAGAAAATAACACATATTAATTAAAGTTTAATAAGAGTTGGGCACATTAGGGTATGAACCAAATTTTAACTCATCTTGATCCAACCCATCTTAGCCCAAGTAACTTTTGAGAAGATCATTTGACCCACCCAATTATTGACTCAACCCATTTTGACCCGCCCAAAATTGACCCAAACTGCCCATTTGACACCACTAGTTATATGGCAGGAATCATACCTTAAAAATGGAAATATACACACGACAACAACAAGCCCAAGATCCAGGATTTAAATATTGTGGGTTCAGCTTTTAACATTTTTAGCACTGAACCCATTGTTTGGCTAAGCTTATAAGCTGGTCAAACTAGCTTATAAATACTTTTTGACTTATTTAGGTGCTTGGTAAACACCCAAAGTGCTTATAAGTTAAAACCAGCCATAAGTCACAAGTTGGTCACCCACGACTTACGACTATTCAACTTATAAGCACTTTTAGTTTCACCAAAGCTTTTACTAATTTATCCTTAACAATATTTTTTAATTCACAAAATATTTTTTCCAAAATAAATTCCCTAACTTTCTCTTCATTCCATATTTGTTGTTCATCATTTCCTTTACAAATAAATTTTTTTCATTCATAGTCTTTTGTAAAGATTTTAAGGATATTTTAGTCATTTAATAAAAGAACACCTTATCGCTTTTTTACCAAACACATCAACTGCTAGTTATTAGTTTCAGTACGTCTATCCAAATACGTAAATGCTTATCTAAAAAAAATCAGTTTATGCATTTCAAACTTATTAGCTACTTATAATAAGCTAATCCAAATAGTATTTTTTTAATGTTATGATTTCATATCGAAAGTTATGGATCTAATTGAACCTATTACTTATAAACTACATCCACTTCTGAACCCTAATATATTTCCACAACTTCCTCTGCCTTGTGCGCAGTGGCGGAGACAGGATCTCCACGAAGGGGGTTCAAAAATATTTTTGTAACTAGTGGGAATTGAACCCATGACCTTATGAAGATTTTGAATCACCTTACCACTAAACTACACTTTTGGAGTGTTAAGGGTGTTCAAAACTTAATATATATAAATAAAAAATAGATTGTATCTAATGTATACAACGTAATTTTTTGCGAAGGGTGTTCGGGTGAACATCCTTGCACCCCTAAATCCGCCCCTACTTGTGCGGGTTGAAAATATACACACACAATATACAATATAGTTTTATGAGGTGGTTGGATCCACTGGACATTTGTTTTTGGAAAAGGTAATCTGTTAGGTTAACTTCGGAAAGGCTACTAAGGACCGGGGCGAAAGAATGAAAAGCGAAGTGTGTCAGGACACCTCTTAACTTTTCAAGCTTACAACTTTCTGTTTGTCGTAAAATATAGTAGTAGTAGTTTTAATTTGCTCTTCATTCTGCCACCATCACTTCAAAGGGCTTTCCTTCAGTTCAAGTAAAGATCTTTACTTTTGGACACCCTTTGACATTTAGAGCTGTAGTAGTAGCAGATTTAATATGCTATTTATAGAAAAAGCTACGCCCGCCTTTCCTTTTACTGCCAAAGAGCTATATTGGGACTCTGCATGTTACAGATTTTAGCAAAAGAGTATATATGCAATAGTTATTTTAACTCACCGTTTCGTGGCTATTTTATGTATTTTCTGATTCTCTATTATTTTCTATATTTCTTTATTCTTCTAACAGTTATTCTAATTTTGTTTTAACACAGTAACACTTACAAAATTGTATTGCAGTTTTTCCTTTTTGCGTGAAGGAGTCATTAATTATGATATATATATATATATATATCATGTTAGTGTACGATGGTTTTCCCTGTATAGAACAATGAAAATTGGAGGACTGAGAGTTTCTATGCGATGAATTCATTGCAGTATGCACAGAGTTCTTGTTCAAATTTAATCAGTTTTGCTGAGCATCTTGGCACGCGCATCTCTGGTCATGTCCCAGAGGCACCAAATAAGCTGTCTGAGGACATGGTAAGGTGCATGTGCACCATATATTGCAAATTGCTGATCCTCCAAGGATAAATCCGTGTTTCTCATCACCAACCTCATCCTTGTCGTCAACGAGTGCCTTTTCTCCAAAGGATCAATGTGACATATGGAGTCCAGGATTAAGGAACGATTTATCTTTTAATGTTCGGTTGGACAATCCTTTTCATGTGGAAGGGTTGAAGGAGTTCAGTGGACCTTATAGCACAATGGTTGAAGTACAATGTATATATAGAGATAATCACAGACTAGGTGATATTGAACCATTGTTGCAAAATTTCAGGTGAGGACATCTTTCGTGGGACGTACTTTAACAATGTCTTGTTTTAAAATGCTCATTGAGGAATTACATTGCAGATCTATTGTTTCTCGCCTAGAAGTAATAGATCCGCGAAGGTTGAGTCATGCGGAGAAGCTAGCATTCTAGATTAACATACATAACGCGTTAGTGATGCATGTAATGATCCTTCTTGATTAAAACGTCAGCATTGTAGTTTTAGAATTCTGTAAATTCCACATCCACTTTGAGCTGACAATATTCTGTAACTATTTCTATCTAGGCATTTTTGTCATATGGGGTTCCACAAAAACATGGAAAGAGAGTTTTTTTCACTCTTCAAGGTTAGTGCGGAAAACTTAATTAGTTTGTTGGTCGAGAGTTGTTTGGTAGATTTTGTCTTACCTTGTTTAATTCAGGCTGCTTATAATGTTGGCGGTCATGTAGTAAGCGCCAATGTGATACAGCACTCTATACTGGGATGTCGAATGTCTAGACCAGGACAGGTAGTTTCTTGTTACAGTACGCATTTCTGGTTCTGCTTAACTTGCATATTCACTAACTATGTTCTCTACTACACAAACCTCTAGAAGTAGTTGTGTGTTGGTTGACAATCCAACTTCTTTTAATATTCTCCTAAAAGCATCTAAGGATCTTTTTTGTTATTTCTTGTCAAAATCTTGTCCATACTCTATTCAAATAAAGTCACTAATAGTCAAGCATATTACTTTCTGATCCCTGTGTATGTCTTGTTTTATTAGTCTTCCATACTGGATTTCTCACAGTTGGTAACTCGTATTGCTGATAAAGCTTAATCTTGATGCAGTGGCTTCGCTTGTTGCTTTCTTCTAGAGGAAAGTTTAAGGTAGGCGATGAAAGACAAGCCTATGCTATTGAACATCCAGAACCCCTTCTGCACTTTGCACTCTGCTCAGACAATCATTCAGATCCTGCGGTATTGTCCATAACCTTCTTTTTTCCTTAATGTTTGCGATGATCATTATTTCTTATATCAAATAATAACTGAATTTACGCGGCATTTTACAGGCTGTAGTTCCTTTTTGCTTGAAATTTACATTAGTTTCTATCCAATAACCGAATAGAATGTGCTAACTTTCATCTATCTTCTGTACATGAAAAATAGTTCCTGTTATCATGCATTTAGAATGTGCTGACATTTATCTATCTTCTGTTCATGAAAAATAGTTCCTGTTTTCACACAAATGCCCTTCTTCATCCTAATGCTGTTTACTAATTGAGCGCTCCCAAATCCTTGGAGGCTTAGACGAAGGTTTAAGTAAAATCAAGAATTGTGTGATAATGGTAACAGGATTTAATGAACAATTGCTACATTTGGTTGTCTCAAGGTGTAAACGTCTCCACTGTCAGGTAAGAGTCTATACACCTAACAGAATATTTCAGGAGCTGGAAGCAGCAAAAAGAAGAATATATTAGAGCAACACTTGGGGTGAAGAAGAATCATAAAGTTGTTTTGCCAAAAGTAGTGGAGTCCTTTGCTAAGGATTGTGGTCTATGTACTGCTGGTGTGATGGAGATGATCCAGCAATGTTTACCTGAATCTCTTATAAGAAGCATTAAGAAGATTCAGCGGGAAAAGACTCGCAAGAACATTGAGTGGATTCCTCATAATTTTGCTTTCCGATATCTAATTATGAAGGATGTTGGATCAATCAACTGCATCTCGATCTCGAGGTCCTGTTTACGTAAGATCATGAGATTATCTATTGTCTTGGGTCCTATAGGCCGGTCACCTTTTCCCTAGAAAAAGAGAAGAACTGGAATGGGAGAGGATGGTCATTGAGAAAGATGCCGTAACAGGTTGGTCATCTGTCAGTATTAAAATTTGAGTTCTTATTATGCTGCCCCTCATATTCTTCTTTTCGTGTTTAAGCCCTCTTCCTATCTGCCGTACCCCTAATTCTCCTTCATATCAGTCACCAGAGGCAAATAGAATATATAATCAATAGGTTCAACTCATCCTATTTCCATTATTTATTACATTGAGCATAAATCCATCAAGCTTTAATGTCAACAAATTAAGGCTAGATCCTGAACCTATAATTTCAAAAGTTGGTTTAAATCCATTAAATTTAAATTTTGGATTCATTTCTATTGATCACTCTCCTGCACCTTAATTTCAATTTAGTTAGATCGGCTATATATTTACTAGCAATATAGAAAAAGAAAAAGAAAAAGAGAAAGGAGAATATATACCAGCAAACCAACACAATGACAACTTATTGTAAATGAAAACAACAAAACTTGAATTCCATACAAGAGTTACATTATTGAAGATCATGTAATTGCAGACTAGTAAGGTTTCTCTCCTATTACATTTCCAGGGGGATTATAAAAACATATGGTAAGAGTAGAAGGTCTGTTAGAACAAGTAGATTGAGCACAACCCAATTCCAACGACTGCTTCCAAACAACCTGCGTATAAACACCACACTTATGATCTCCTACACATGAATTATTAGCATAGTTGTAAAATTTCTTCTCAGCAACCCAATTATCTACAGCCATACGTGGGGTCACGGCCATACCACTAGCCCATAATTGATTCCCACCATACTTACCACTGGTTAAATTTGCAAAGTTGCAATTTTGTTTGTTCCTTTGGTAACGAACAAGAAGGCTAGTTTCTTTGGCTAGCATGGGACTCCATTTTAGAGGGCCAACACCCACTTCAGCTCTTGCCTTGTTATGTGCATCCAAGAATTCTTGGGCCGCGGCCGGTAGTGCAGCTGGAGTTGTGGCGGCTGTCGGTGGAGGTGGTGGTGCAATTATCTGTCCTGAGATGTGAGTCAAGAGTAAAGAAGAGGTTAATAGGAGGAAGAAAAAGTTGGCCATTTTGTCTCAACTTTCAACTCTGTTTTTGTTTTCTTTCTTTTATTCAGAGGTCAACTTGGATGAGATGGTGAGTAGAGCTATTACTATATGTTTGCAAGTTCATATAGGGGAATGATGACAGCTCTATGTATCGGGGTGTGTACATGCTTGCTATTTTCAACTCAGAGTTTAGACTACAGATGTATTGTGCACTGAAAGGACGATTCGTAATCGTTTACAATCTAATTAGGTGTGGATTATGATGTGGATATGTGATACTGATATGATATGCAACATTGTTGTGTGATAAAAATAATCTAGAGATAATTAAGCGATAAATAATAGTACTCCGTATAGCAACATATTTGATGTTATGTAAGATTCACTAGTTTAAGGGGGTTTTTTCGTTTGCTTTGGATACTTTTATCCGCATAAATGCATGTACTTCTAATAGTCTATTCCATATAAAATAATATTTAGATTTACGTATAAAGTACACAGGTTGGTAACATATCATTCTATTTTCAGTGTTAAACATTGTCTGGTTTATGCAAATTTAATACCAAATATCAAATGTTATATTAATTGTACAGTGTTTATATTATTTATTTATGCATTCATACCAAAAACAAAATGATGTATAAGTTGAGGCGGACCCGGAAATTTGACTCAACGAGGGGATCAGTATTCTGCTCAATCAATGATCCTTAAAGATTTTTAGTGTTAGGGGTGCCAAGTAATTTAAATTAATAATTTCTAAAGTATGCACATATACACATATAAAAATTTTAGTAAAATTTACGGGGTCCAGTAACCCCTCAAGTTTACGTATAGGTCCGCCTGTGTATATAAGTAATATGAAATTTTATATAAGGATTGGACTTTATTATATGAAACTAAATGAACCCTTATTTAGAGGCCGACGAAATCTATTAGTCCCTTCGCGTTCTAATTTATGTAAATCATTTTGACTGGACATGGAGTCTAAGAAAAAATAAAGACTTTTGAAATTTGTGATACTAAACAAGTTAAAAAGGGCCAAGTGTATTTGTATGGTTATAAAAGCATCTCATTAAGAGTAAAATTGTAAGTTTAAGCTAAATTTTTTTCAAATTTAAAAAAGATTATTATTTTTGACACAGACCAAAAAAGAAATAAGTTCATATAAACTGAAACCAAGGGGTATTTATGAGCTCAATTAAATTCAATATTTTCAATACAAAACATAAGTATAAATATGCAACAGGTCACCAAAATTTTATAAATTTTGAATTCATTAATTTTAAAGCACAATGAATCTTCAATATAAAAAACCTTAAGATTTAACCCATGAAGATTGCTCATTAAAATCATGAATTGGATTCTATATGCTGTCACGATTGCTTTTGATATACTCATCTGTCTTTTTCCTTCATAATTGAAAAAAAAGGCAAATACTGTGCATGTGGGGGGAGAATACTGAATAGCGGGGTTTCTGTTGATTATTGGACTTGCGCAAGATTAATGCACGTGAGGGACACCCCGCAGAGTGTTGACTATTTCTGGCCTGTGTGGACTAAGGGTGTAAAGTGGCCCAGGCCCGGGCCTGACGGGCCGGGCTTTGCGATCCTGGGCCTGACGGGTATTTTTTTTAAGGCAATATCTTATATAGTAGTTATTAGTATACTGAAAAATATATTTTATATTGTGTACTAAGTTATTAGTATAGTATATATTGTGTTGTAGTAATTAGTATATATTGTATATTATGTATATATTGTGTTGTAGTAATTAGTATATATTGTATATTATGTATATATGGCTATATATTATGTATATAATGTGTTGTAATTAGTATATAGTGTGTTGTAGTAATTAGTATAGACTGTATATTATGTATATATGGATATATATTATGTATATATTTGTGTTGTAATAATTAGTATATATTATATATTATGTATATATGGATATATATTATGTATATATTGTGTTGTAATAATTAGTATATATTGTATATAATGTAGATCTCTTAGGTATAATGTATATATATTCTATTATATATATTGTATGTTATGTATATATGTTATTACTTATATATTTTCTTGTAGTTTAGGTTGTACATTATGTATATATATTCTCGTATATATTTTATTGTAATATATATTGTATCTTATATATTGTATGTTATATATATATATTCTCGTATATATTTTATTGTAATATATATTGTATGTTATATATTGTATGTTATATATATATTCAAGGATTGAAATTAAGTAAAGACAAAGAAATATTGAGAAAAAAGATATTCAAGGATATGATAAAAAGAATTTTTATTGACCAAAATGGCATATCTTTCTTAGTCTTCCTTCCCCCAATGGAATGAGCACAACAAGGTACTAATACCACCATTAAAAGGAAAAAAAAAACTAAAAGAAGACGTGCCAATGTACAAGTTACATCATAATTAACAAAAAAATATATTATTAACACGTAAGAGTTGAAACGAGTTTACCGGATTGCCGAACAACTTTTTGAAAATTGAAAATCGTTGAACACTTGAAAACTTCAATTCAACAACTTCACAATTTTTCACGAATTTTCAACAATAAATTAAGCACTTGTAGTAGAAAGATTGAAAGAGAGCTTGAGAGACATTGATGAATTGGTGAATAAAAATGAAAGAATGAGGGGGTATTTATAGTTGAAAAATGGAAAAAGGTGTAATTATAAAGTTTAAGGTTAAATTAAATTTTGGGGGCCAAATGACTATTTTACAAAGTTTCAAATGGCTAATTTTTGCAAAGAGCCGTTACTGATTTTTCAAAAAAAAAATTAAAAAAAATGCCGTTGGGCCCGCCAAGACAGGCCCAGGCCCGCCAGGCATTCCCGGGCCTGACGGTTCGAGGAGAAAGACCGGCCTATCACAAGTTTTTTTGAACCGGTAAGATCGGACCGCCAGGACCAGCCCAGCAGGACCGTCAGGCCCGGTAGAACCGCGGTCTCGATCCGATCCCGGGCCTGAACCGGGCCACAGTACACCCTTAGTGTGGCCAGTGAAGGAAAACATAGACGTGTGATATGACACGTTTTTTCTTTACTCCTATGAACTTAACCATGTGGTTTGCTCTTATTACCGAATACTACCAAAGCTGCTTCACGTATAATGCAAAAATACACTACTCCGTGAAGCGGCAGGTATTCGGCCTACCCTCTCAATATGCATAGAATGAAAGAAAGAAAAAAGAGAAAATATATAAACCACCTATTAAATTTGTTTGAAAAAATTATTTACACATTTAAATTTTACGGGCAATCTTTTATTTTACTATTCTAAATTTAAATATATTTAATATCCCCCTTAAACCAAAACGTATACGTTACAGTTTTGGAGCATGTGAAGGCAGAAAAATAACTTAAAACTAATTTAGTTGTTCACGTGTCACTTTCTAATAGGATATTATAACTAATTAACTTAATGTTGTTTTTTTCTCTTTTCTTTTTCGTTTTATTCTTTTTTAACATGAAGATATTATGTTAAAAACAAGTTAATTTTCAGTTTTTATAAAATTTATTTTTCCAGTTTTTACAAAAATAAAATCTTTAAAAAATTTAAAAACAAAAGGAAAAAAAAATACTTTTCAAAAAAACGAAAATAGTTTGTTAAAGCTATTTTTTTTCAGTTGTTACTATTTTTAAAATTTTACAAAAAAAAAATTGTTAAAAACCCATTTTTTAAAAGTTTTTACAATTTGTTATGCAAAATGTTTTTGTTTTTGATAAACATTTTTCATATTTTACAAAAAGAAGTATATTTGTATTTGAAATATGTTATTTTTTTCAGTTTTTAAAGATTTTCTTTTTGTAAAAACTAATTTTTTTTCTGAAAAAAGAAAATTAAATTTCATTTTTAACAAAATATTTTAAAAAAATTATTTTCAACAAAATATTTTTGTTATTTAAAAATATATAATTTTTATTTTTTAGGTTTTTTTTTTTAAAAAAATTATTTGTAAAAACTGGGAACACAAATTTGTAAAAACAGTTTTTTTTTGTTTTTTAACATAATCTTTTCATGTTATAAAAACTAAAATTTAAAAAGAAAATGGGAAAACTAAAAAATAATATTTTAGGCGCGTGTAATACACAGACACCCAAAAAATTGGTTCAGTTTTTAAGGGAGGTATTAAATACACTTAAGCTTAGAATAGTAGGGTAAAAGGTCGTCCGTAAAGTTTAGGTGTATAAACGATTTTTTCGGACAAGTTTGATGGGTAGTTTATGCATTATCTCAAAGAAAAAATATAAAGTCCAAATTTAACTTTGGAGATTATAAATTTATTTGTTGTTAACTCTAAATAAAACGAGCTATAGGTTGGGTAATTAGATTTACTTATTGTGATGACCCGATAGGTCATCTAGGGCTTTAACCTTTAAATTTTTTACTCAAAGGAGCTGGGTGAAAATAAGTATTTGTAATAAATTTTTGAGATATGAAAAATTAACTGCAATCACAATACAAATATGAAGAAACATAATTTTATTGATAAACAATGCAGGTACAATTCTGTTTGTTCCTTTGATTTTTCTTTTTTGATTATCTCCGTGATTCAAGGATTGAAACAGCGTATTTCTCGAATGTAGAATGAAGCGTGCTTCTTTGGATGTATTTGATAACCCTGGAAGTCGCTCACTATGTGAATATTCTTCTTGACGTATTTGATTATAAAAAAGAACATCTATTGATCACGACTTTATTTTATGCCTTGATCCCTTTGTGAATATCCCGAGAATTTATGAAATTTTTTAATGACCTCAATTTTTGAGCCCTTTGCAAAGGAAGTATGTCACTCTTTTTATAGGAGTAACCTAAGGTTAGAGTACAGTAACCTCAAAGTTAGGGTTTTTGGAGAGTATCCTTCATGCAATCATAATAGACTCCTCGAATTGCAAGAGTACTCTTGTAAAATCTCAAATTTTGAATTTAGTTTGATTTGTTAAAATTTAATATCTATAAATTCCCCTTACTTCAAGATTTGTGGGGATGTAGTCTTTAAAAAAGAATACAAAGACAAAACTTGAAGTATGTCGGAAAGGACCTCTTTTTTTGGTTGAGAAATTAATTTGGTTCCCGCAAACTTCAACTGAACTTCGAATGATATGTTTTCTTTTTCTCTTGAAGATAACTTCCCGAAAAAAATTGCTAGACCAATAAATTTATTAATGTCTTGTCAGTAATCGTTAGAAAAATAATTAATAATATTAAACATGAATAATAAAAGAGTATAAATAACTTATTGAATAAATAATGTATCGGAGTAAGCCACTGCTTTGAAAGCGATTATTGTCCGAGTGGGTGCATTAAGATTGGTCACTCCCATAGTTCTACAGTACTTCCAAACATGTGAACTCGTGGCTAGAAGTTTGGAGTCCGCAAAAGAATTGCACACAAAAATAGGAAGAAGAATAGTTGTAACGACCCGACAGGTCATTTTGCTTTTTAGATCTCCATTCCCCTAATTAATACTCCCCATATTTGCTTTTACTATTTTATGACTTGGGGGATGAATAGTTTAGTTTTGGAAGGGTTCAAATTGAAAAAGAAACCTAGAAAAGAGGAAGAGTCACTAAGACAAGAGAGCTATAGGTACGCAAGCAAAAAGGATAGGTGCAAAACGGCGAGGCAAAGGGCTCTCATCTCTAGGAAGATTCTGTCCAGGATCTGGTAGTCTAAGCCTTGCTTCTTCTGGTCCATATCGTATTAGCCTATGCTTTATTACAGGTAGTCATTCCCCCGTTCCTTTAGTCTTTTCAAGGGTTCGTTTTTCTTATGTTGCGGTCATGTCTTGCCCCCCACTTGGAACACTTAGTTCCTTAATGGTAGTCTAAGATAGCCAAGTTTGGCTTGAGTCAATATTTTAATTAAATGATCTCGGAACTGGGATTGAAGGTTTTAATAAGTTCATATGATGATTTTTGACTTAGGAGCATGCCTGGATGTTGATTTGGAGTCCCGTAGGTCATTTCGAGTTGGATTGGCGAAGGTTAGAAAGTTGAAGGTTTGGAAAGAGAAGAATTTAACAGGGTGTTAAATTTTTTTATATTGGGGCCGGATTTTGGTTTCATAAGTTGGAACAGGAATGTTACGTAATTTGTTATTTGTGTGCAAAATTTGATGTGAATCGGAGTTGTTTTGATATGATCGGTATAAGTTTTGGTAGTCGGATGTTTATAGTTACAATAATCTTGAGTCGGGCTATGATTCACAAAATCGATATTGTTTGATGTGATTTTTGACCTTGAGTATGTCCGTTATGTATTTTGCAACTTTTTGGTATCCTCGGACGGGGTCATGAGGACCTCAGGTGAGATTCAGATCAAAAATCGATTTAAACTTGGACTGACTTGGAGATTTGCTGTTGATGCTTAGGTCTGGTGTAATCGCACCTGCGAAGGGTGTGGCTGTAGGTGCGGTCACGCAAGTGCGGTGCGGGTTGTCACAGGTGCAAGGTCTGTGGAGATGGCTTAGGAGCTCAGGTGCGATGAGTATTCCATACCTGCGAGGTCGCAGATACGGAAAAAGGGCTACAGATATAGAAATTGCTAAGAGGGCCTGGGGCTACGGAAGCAGACTTGGTCTGCATCTGCGCACGTGAAGAGCGGGGAAATCCATAGAAGCGGACCCACATAAGTTGTTTCTTGTCTGCAGAAGTGAAAACACTAGAGGCAGGGGTTGTTCACAAATGCGATCTTTTGACCACACATGCGGTTCTGCAGATGTGGTTAAGTGACCGCAGGTGCAGAAATTGCTACGAAGTAAGTGCATTTAATCCAAGAATTAGGCTATTTTCCCCACACTTTCGTTTCGTCTTGGGCAATTTTGAGAGCACTTTTGAGGGGGATTCTCATCAACATCATAAGTAAGTAAACTCCACCAATTTTTAAGTTAAATACATGGACTATAGGTAGATTAAACATGGAAAATTAGTTAAACTTGTTGGATCTTGTGAAGAACCTTAGGTTGAAGTAAAATTGGGATTTGATCATGAATTTGGTGGTGGAAATTATGATAAATTATATATTTGAGTTCGAAAAGTCATGCATAACATTTATATTTGAAAATTTTCGGAATTCGGGCATGTTAGTCCGGGGGTGAATTTCATGAATCTTCCAAATTGGGTTGGGTAACAATTATAAAAGCTAAATTATGAACTTTCGAGCATATATTACTAGTTTATGCTACTTTTTATTAGTCTCGGAGTCCTCGATGTCGTTTGAGGAGTTCTAGTAAGGTTGGAGAGCTGGATTGAGGAGTTGAATCGAAGTAAGTTTCTTGCCTAACCTTGTAAGAGGGAACTTATCCCCTTTGGTATATTATTTTTGTGTGCTACTTGTTGTGGGGAGCTACATATGCACGAGGTGACGAGAGTCCGTACGTAGCTATATTTCATGATATGTTCGGGTAGACTTAGATTTACATCATATTTTTAATTGTACCGTTTATGCATGTCATGTGTATTAATTGTCTTGATTAAGACTAAGACTAGGATTTAAATCGGAAATATCGACTTAGTTTCTTATTTTAGAAAATTGAGGAATACTTGATAAACTATAAATCCGTGTCTTCTCATCTCACAAGTACTTCCGCAAGTGACATAAATTTCCCCATTCTTGTGGGATCAGTCTTTCGGCTCGGTAGCATGATATGACCACTCTTATAGGATCAGGATGTTCGACTTGGCAGGTCGATAACACTACGTTATACTATATACTTACTAGGTACGAATTATTTTCCGTACTTACGCTAGACTTCTGCATTGATGTGCATGTATTGAGGAAGGTACTACCAGTGGTCACGCGGGCACGTAGCTGATCATCTACGCAGACTTAGTGGTGAGCTTCTTTCCTTGCTACGATCTGCAGCACCCGAGTCTCCCTCTACCTTATTTACTATTTATGTCTATGACTTCTAGACAATAGTTGTAGTGGTTTTATATATTCTCTAGATTTCGCATGTACTTGTGGCATTGAGTTTTCGAGACTTTTAGTATTTATGTACTGTTGTACTCATCATTTCTATCACCATAGTGAATGTACTTATTATGATGGTATTTTATTTAAAAAGAGTTGTTACGGTTGCATGAAGTCTTATTTAATTCATTCTCTTAAAAGGAAAACTTTCCTTTTAAATTTTAAAAGGTGTAAATAAATATTGGTTTCACTTCTGGGCTTACCTAAGAATGCGTTTGGTGCCATCGTGACATATTACGGCTTGGGTCATGGCAATATTCTTTTGAGAGGATGAGAAAATAATATTTTTGGTTGGTTATTTTCTGCACAAATGATGATGCTTATATAGGCAAATCATCTATGATTTTTCCCATCAGAAAAACCATCAGAAAAATGTAAGAATCAAATTGAAGTTAATGATATGTAACATTATTGCCTTAGTGATAAAATTTTCATAAAGACAGTAACTTTCTGAAAATCTAATATATTTTCTAAAATGAAGTCACAAAATTAAGAAACCGTCATATAAATGAATGTGAACCATTTATGAAGTAGTAACTTCATTCTTCCACTTTGCATATACATACAATCTCGATATATTAGAGTACGAGAATTGACCAAATATTAATCGTAGATTTGAAGTTCTTTATTCTTTGCATTATCAAATTATAGTATAACACTTAAAAGGAATAATGCCAAAAATCTCCAACTAATGCAAAGATAAATAATAAGAACAATTTCCGGTCAAAAGGAAGAAACATACACTTAAGTGTCAATATCTTTCAATTTGAATTAACACGTAGTGAAATGAGGCACCGGCTAATATCCATAAAGTGAAGTACTCTTGAACTAAATGGGCATGAGTTGAGACCCCTATAGCATATACTTATCCTTACTATTTATGCAAACTCTGCAATATTAACAAAATGTTGTTACGGTCATGCACACACCTTCTTTCCCATGAGTGCTCTTGAAATACACCTCAAGTCTTTCATAAAAGGCAATTGTCAAGACCCTAATTTTCCTCTGTGGGTTGTCGTGATGGCAACTAGTCTCTAAGACTAGGTAAGCCTAACATACATGAAGAATATGACTGAAATAATGAAGAAACTCTGAAATACTCAATAATTTTCATAAAAGAAACTTCGTAGCTCCACAGAATACACTTCCCAAAATCTGGTGAAAACAAGTCGCAAGTTCTATAGGATTTGTACTGAACATTCCTATATATCAATGTCTATAAATGGAAAATAAAATGAAATAGACTAGATAGAGGGTGAATCCAAGGCATGCGGATGCCGACATGTATACCTTGAAGTCTCCAAATCCAAGCTCACCCACTGGTGTCTGGACTGGTAGGAAGTATGTGGATCTGGATAAAAATTGTGTAAGTGTAGCATGTGTACACCATAATGGTACCCAATAAGTGTCAAGCCTAACCTCAGTACAGTAGTGATGATGTTAGGTCAATGGCCTATTGGAACAAATAAGAAATAGAACATGTACATAACAGTGTAATAATGAAAACAAAGTAAATGAAACAATAAAGAAATATACCAAGACTAGGTATACTAATTTAAGGCAAATAATGCATCACAGAAGAAATCAAGGAATCATATGCCAAGGAAACAAGCAACCAAAATACAAATGAAGTAATAGAGAAGTATCAACAAGAATCACTTCTGAGGTACCGCCTCATAGTCTCAAATCAAAATACAATTCAAAATCTTCCCTAATATCACTGTGGGAGCCTTGCATTTAGTTTTTTGAAAATTATTTTTTCCCCGGTTGAGTTAGAGAACATGGCCATGTGGGCTTTAAGGAAGCTGAATATTGAATGGGATATGGCAGCGAACCTTCGCATGGAGCAGCTTAATGAAGTTGATGAATTCCGATTCCATGCCTACTCCAATTCGTCCTTGTACAAGAACAATTCGAAGTACCTTCATAATAAGTATGCTCATGGCAAAGAGTTCAAAGTGGGTGTTTTGGTTCTCTTGCTCAATTCTCAGTTATGTATATTTCCGGGAAAGCTTAGTCGAAATGGAGTGGACTTTTTGAAGTGGTGTTTGTGACTCCGTTTGGTGCACTTGACTTGAAAAACAAAAATAGAGAGGTCTTCAGAGTTAATAAACACAGAGTCAAGCAATACCTAGGGAATATTGATGACAACCACGTGGTGACACTGATCCATCTAAAATTATTTAATGGTAACATGCGTCGTGCCGCCAGGCGCTTCTTGTGAGGAAAACCATGTGTCTTTCTTTTTGTTTTTCTTTGATTTTTTAGTGTAGGATTTGCTTTTGTACTAATCGGTTGTGAGATATGTGTAAGATTTTTTTTGATGCAGTGCAGGACCAAGTAGGGCAAAAATATGCACTCTCTGATGTTTGCACTACGGCCGCATTGCATTTATTGCGTCGGCAAAGGCCTTAGTGCGGGGTCAACATTTCAATGCGGTCTGCAGAGTTCATTAGTCAAGAATGGTGTTCTCTGAAGTTTTCCACCGTGGTCTCAATTCAATTTATGCGGTCCGTGGTGGACCACTGCAGCCGCAGAGCATTTCTTGCGGTCCGTAGTGGATATCTCCCCAATGCTTCATTTTCTTACCACCGCGGACTGCGGTGCCATTTTGTTCCATCCGATGTGGGTAGGCATAGTGGGTGCCAGGGTGCTTTTCAACAAATAGGACCTCAAGGCTTCATTTACCCTTTTTACTCTTTGCTCACTCAATAGTAAAAAAATCATTGTTCATCAAACCCTAGTTGTGAAAATTCAATCTCTAATCTTCATTCATCTTTGTTGCATCTCATCACTGGTACTTATCTTTCCCTAGTTTTTAACTTTGTTATTTTCTTTAATTAGTTAGATTTTCTTATTTTTCTTCCATGTTCTTTAAATCGTAGCTTAGGTTTGCTTAATAATGTTGGGGTTAAGGTTAGTTAGTGAAGAAAGTTAATTAAACACCTAGGGGATTAGTAATATATTATTTTAGGCTAAAAATGAGACGAAAAATTGAAACCCTAGGTTGGTATTACTGCTTGTTGCTTATCGCAGTTTGTGGTGGATTTATTGCGATCCCCGGTGCTTCTCTGTGGTTTGTAATGCCATTTTGTGCATACCGCGATGGTGAAACTTCAGAAAGTCAAAAATTGAGGACCGTGGCCGCAGTCAATTTTTAGCGGCCAGCGATGCCTTACCGCAGCCACAGACCATTTCTTGCGGTCTGCGGTGCCTGGTATCAGAGAGTGGGTAGTCTGACCCCCACCTCAATGCGGACTACGATGCAATTTTGTGCGGTCTGCGGTGGCCCCTTTGCGGCCGCACTATATTTTATGCAGTCCGCACTCTGCAGTCTGCTTTACATTGTCATCTATCTACAATCATAATATTTACTGATTTATCTGGTACTATAATACTAACAATAACTGAATGAATGTTCCTTGCAAAATGGTGAAATCACGAGGCGGAAGAGATAAACATAAAAGCAAAGGAGAGTCCCCCCGGGTAGGGGACAAGTCATGATCAGATTGACCCCACAAGTCCAGCAAGCAATTAAGGACACCCAAAAATCTCTAAGGGCTGCGCATAGAGCTACTTCCCATTAGGGGAAGTACTTAACCTCCTAGGAGGCATCTGCTCCGAGTCAGTGCCGGAGTATGTTGCTGATTGGTCGGAAAGGCGAAGATTGAGAGACACACCTCCGGGCACTTCTACTGCTCAAGTTTCAGTGACAATATCTTCTGAATCATATAAGGGCTCAACTGAGAGCGGTGATGATGTTTCTTCCACCTTACCTACAGCTTCAACACCCGGTGAGGATCCCATAGAAAAATAACAATGAGGGGGTGAGCCCCAAGTAGGAGGGGTGGCTAGAACCAAAAAACCGGAAGCTTGGCAAGATAGGTTTGTCAGTGAAGTGGCATACCATAAGTTCAGAGAGTGGTGGCTCGAGAGGAAGTTAATACTTAAATGGAGATTCAATAACAAGGAGTTTTTTCCTAACAACCCAAATGTGCAGAGGTAGTTCAGAGAGAGGCGGGGCTGGGACTATTTCACAGGCAATGTTGAGGATGTAAATGAGCACTTGGTGAAGGAGTTTTACACTGATGTTGCCACATAAAAAAGGGCACTACAGTGACTAAGATACAAAATTTGAAAGTAATGTTTAATGGGAAAAGAATAAATGATTACCCTGGATTTCCAAAGGATGATGAAACATTATACTTAGAAAAGGTAGCATTGGGGGAGGATGCCCGTCTATGCTTGGCAGAGTACTTGGCAATCCCAGGAAACACCCCAAGATGGTTGACAGCGGGAGTCAAAATATTGAGGATAACCCTAAACTTCGAGCCAAAAGAGTGGGAGACATTTGTTTGTAGCAGGCTAGACCCCACCACTCATGAGCACTATCTTCCTATCTCCTAGGAAATTCTGGTAGCTTCTATCAAGGCGGGGTACCGGATTAATATCGGGAATATTATGTCCAGGGTAATCACACAGGTGGTCAATTAACGTGATAGATCAATTTGATGCGAACGTGAAATTGAAGGCACCCTTTTTCTGGTACAACCTACAGGGTGATGACTACACCTAAGGCAAATATCCTAAAAGCAAATCCATTGCTTCTACTCGCCATTCTGAAATCCAGTAGTAGTAGCTCCTACTCAGACTCCTTCATCTACCCTAGATATGCCCCCAGGTCCCTCTACTACCACTTCCTTGGATATCCCTAATCTTCAGCCTACCCATTGATTTTCTACCGTCTAAACCAAACCCTTGCCAGTATCAACAACTAGATGCAGGCATCCACTCCTAAGCTGTCTGTGCTTTCAACCTCGGTGGCAGCTCAGTCTGTACCTCATCAGCCACAAGTCCCACAGGTCCCACAGTTAGTAGAGGACACTCTCAAGGAGCTTTTTGAAAACCAGAAGAAGCTCCTAGAGAACCTGTAGTTGATATTAGCGGTTTTCGGTACATATGGGAAAACATTGAAGGAGCTCACAAAGGAAACAAAGAAGCTCGGGAAGACTCGAGCATCGAAGGAGTCGGTGAAAGAGCTGACGGTAGAGGTAGAGAAATTGAAGGCTGATCACTTGCCTTTAGAGCTATTATTGTATGATCCGGCTCTATTAGCCCTGCCTGAACCGGAGCAGGAGGTGGAGAGGCCAGAAAAGAGGAAGAGGGTGATTCACCATGCTGATGATGCTGTGATAGAGTTGGAGGGCCAGTAGGGAGGTTCCTCTATCCAGCCTCAGGCCCTAGTGCATGTCAAGGACCCAGTACAGGCCTAGGACCCAGTGCAGACACAGGTTACAGGGATCCAGTCATAGGTTTCCGAGAAGTCCGAGGACCTAGGGACCCAGACTCATGATCCTATGCAGACGAAGGGCTAATATGGAGTTTCTCTTTACTCTCTACCTTTTATTGATCTTATTTTGGCTAGTTTGCATTGAGGACAATGCTAGCTTTCATTTGAAGGGGTAGCCCCATTTTGATGACATTAGGTTGTATATATGACACTACTTTATTTTATAATGCTTTCTTTTTTACTTTTGGTATGTATATAATTTTACTAGTTTATTGCACTTTTCGTACTTTGCAACTTTGGTCTGTATATAAACATACATCCTAATGTATATATTCATCCCTTCTTATGTATATTCGCTAAACCCTCCTATTGTACATATTCTTTTTACTTTCTGTATTTTTCTTTCATACCTTCTTACTTCACTTTCGTAGCTTCTAAGTTTGAGTTTTTACGTTCTATAAGCATTTGGTTATCTTAATGCCACGGTTCTTTCCAAAGGTAGAGTTTGTGTGAACCGGGTGGCTCTTCCAGATGATGGATGGCATGAAAATCTTCTTAAGGGTTTAAGTATGTTTTCTTTTTACTTTTTGGGTAAATAGTAGCTAGTGAGTAATGGTGCCTTAGGGCAAATCTTCAATTGGGCCTAACACGTTTACCTTTGATCCTATGGTGAAAAATAAATTGTTGTGTAGAGGATGGTGAAAGTTGTGACCTTGAGACTCTTGTGTTGTCCGATAATCATCAAGTGGTTTTTCGAGACCATTGTGTTGCTCAAATCATTGCTAAGGATGTTGTGGGACCCCCACTCTATCTTTTTTGCAATCCTATAGCTTGTGTGGTGAGAATTTGAATTGCAAGTCGAGGTCCCGAGCCATTAGTCTAGAACTTGCACTAAATGTTTGTCTAGGCAAAATTCTAAGTGTAGTTTGACTTGAGATGTGATTATAGGCTTTCCTTGATCCAAATAACATAGTGAAAACTTCCATAGCCTAGTAATGATAATATTCCTAGTCCACCCTTTTGAGCCATACACCTTTTTCTTTAAAAAACCACGATACAAGCCTTTACACGTTCTAAAAACCCCTCTATTGGCACCCAATCTTTCCTTAGCACCAGGCTAAAGCATAATTTTGGGGGGAGAGAAAAGGAATTCAACAAAGTGGTAAGAGGTACAAATTAAAAAAGAGGAAAGGAAATAAAAAAGAAAAAAAATCAAAAGGTGGAAAAGAAAGATCAATATAGAAAAACAATAAAGGGATTCAATAAAAGTAAAGAGATGAAAGGTGTGAAAAGTTGAGAAAGGTGAAAAAGGTTTGAAATGAACAAGAAAGATTGACAGTGTGTCTCTCTAACCCTTAAGAAGGAATTTAATGACTCAAAAAGTCAAGAGAATGTGTGCCAAAATGAAGCAAATGAAGTGCTTAAGGGAAGATGGAACCTACCTAGACCAAATATTTTCTACCCTTAACCAAAAGCCTTCACTAGATCTCCACAAAAGCCCTATATGATATTGAAATGAATGAAGCTTACATTAGTGGTGACTCACATAGGGGGCAAGCTTATGGTACTTAGAGCCGGACTTGTGACCTTTCTTTGAGAGAGTTGAGTGTGCTTTCCACAATCTTTGTTCTGAGTGCTACAACCTAAAAGCGATGTTTGCTTTGGGGAAGTTGAGGAGTATGAGTTTGGGTTCTACAAAGACAAAAGTAGTAGAAAGCGTTTCGTTGATGGGTTGAGTCAACTCTTGATGCTCTTGTGTCGCACTACAATCATGGTGCTTAGAAGGTCGAATGTTGTTAATGATTCATTTGAATTAAGGGCAATTGTTAGTCCCAATTGATGCTAGATGAGGATACTTTAGGTCAGCTGAATTTTCCCGGACTTACTCTTAAGGGGGTGGGTCTTATTTTTGTTTGCTTGAGGATACACAAAAATTTAAGTTTGGGAGAGTTGATAACTAGGGATTATAATTCATTTTACACCCTTTTTTACTTTAGTTTTGATTAAAAATGTATACAACATAGTCCCAAAGGCTTACATGTTGTACTTGTTTGCAGAGTTTGGTAAAAATGGTGATAATTAGTCAAAAACAGCTGAAAAAGGAGTGAAACATGCACAAGTACAAAGAACAAGTCAAAGCACAGTTGTAGCAGACGCACCGCGATCCAAATCCATTTAGTGTGGTCCACGGTGGGGATATTCAGAGAAGTGAAATTTTGGAAGCTCAAGCACTGTGGCCACAAACCATTTTATATGGATCGCAGTAGCCTCACCGCGGCCGCAATAGAGTTTATGCAGTCCACGGAGCAGAGATTCAGAGAACTGGGATTTCAACTATTGGAAGCCAATGTGGTCCGTGGTCCTTTTTTGTGCGGACCGCACTTGAAGCCACCGCGGCTGCAGTGCATTTTATGCATCTAAGCTGGCAAGATACAGAGAATGTATAATCAAGCCAAGAAGCCTCATCGCGGTCCGCGGTGCATTTTACACGGACTGCAGTACCTCGTTAGGGGTATTTTGTCCAGAAAATTTGGCCTAGTATAAATACTTTCTTTTCACATTTTTAGGGTATCTTTTGTAGCATGTTAGAGACCAGAGCACGAGAATGGCGTTTTACGTCCATTTTGTGTAATTTTAGCTAGATTAACACTGCATCTTCTTTATCTTAGTTTGTAATATAATCTTATGGGTTGTTCTTTATTAATTTTAGCAAGACTCATTAGTTAGGGTTGTGGCTCAAACCTGGTGTGGGTATTTGATTGATCTTTTGATTTAAGGCTTAGATGTTTATGGGTTTTTAGTGTTGAATTGGTGGTTTCAAATACTAATTTGTGCTTATTTGACTTGGGTTCTTCTTGAGAAAGAGAGCTTGAGTCTAGGAAAATTAGTCCAACAAGGAGCTGGGGTGTAATCAAGAGATTGATATTCCCAATTAAAGGAGTAAACCTAGAGATAGTAATACCCGACTTGAGCTATATTGTTTGCACAATTGTGACACCCAATTAGTCTTGAGAAAGTCAATTAGGGCAAAGTCACTCAAGCTACCGAGAGGTATAGAGTGAGTAATTCCGTGTATTATCTATATCGCAATCCCCACCATAGCTTGTTTGCCTTAGGCTTTAGATCACGTCAAGTATTCACTTAGGAGAAAGTCACTTCCCAAGTGCATCTTTAACTATTAGAAAACCCAACAAGCAATCATTATAAGTTTAATTTAGCTCATAAGTAGCATAAATATTACAAGTAATAAACAACCAAAAGATTATTTGAAGAGTAACTAAGAGCACTACGCATTTCTAGTTTATATAGGAATCCAATTCCGAGTTCTACCTCCTTGTGGATTCGATCCTGACCATCTCAGGGAAAAACCTACTTCGACCACTCACGCCACTTTGTAGTGGTGTAGGGTTGGCACCGATCAAATGCACATCAATATCACAATGTATCAGAAATCGCACCACAAGTTCACAATATCACAACTTGCCACAGAAATTAACAATAATGGTGTTTCCACAACAAATAGACCATGGCACAACCATAATATGCACAAGAGTCTCAACAATATCAATTGGAAGTGAATAACTCAACAATAATAACATTTCATAACTCAACAACTTTGCCTCAATATGAATCACAACCTTCGTAACTCAATACCAATTTCAACAACAAGATATTCCAAGAATGACAATTTCAAGTAAGGAACTCAAAGGTTAAATAATGAATAAGGAATAGATGAAACAATAGTTTCAACTAGGCATGTAAAGGTAAATAAGAGGTAAGACCAGTAATGCATGTGAAGATAGACTAAAGATGATGAATATAACATATTATGGTAACTCAATTAAAGACATGAAAAAAAAATATACATAGCTAGAACCAGTCAATTACAATATTTAGCCTGTGTACACATTCATTACCTTGCGTACACAACTTTCAAACATCACAATTATTGCAAAACAACACCAATAGTACGGGGTAATTTCTCCACACAAAGTTAGGCGAGACACATACCTCAAACATGCTACTCAAGCCACTAGTAAGTCTTTTCCTCGATTATCCAACTTCTAACAGCTCGAATATAGCAAAAACAACTTAAATATAAACTATAGAAAACTATTCCAAGCAATATAGAACAAAACGTCAACTCAAAAAGTCAAACTCGGGATCGCATTTTGGAACCCAAACAAAATTACAAAATCTGAACACCCATTCAATAACGATTCCAACCATATACGAATTATCCAAATCCGACCTCAATTCTCCTTTTAAATCACCACAATTTTGTCAAAGAATTGTTTACAAATTTTCCCCGAATTTCCATCTCAAATTACTATTTAAATGATGAAAATGACAATGGATTCGTCTAATATAATCAAAATCGGGTTAGACTCTCTTAACCCAATGATTTCTTTGAAGAACCTTCGAAAGATCGCCACAAATCGGGTTCTCTAGGTCTAATAATAAAAATGAAATCAAACCCTCGAAGACCCTTATTTATTCTCAACAATTTCGCTCATGCGGGGGTCGCACAAGCGGAAAATCCATCGTAGGTGCAGTTCCAACTTAGGCTCTGAAGGCTCGCACCTACGAAACCCATATGTGCATCTATGCAATCACATATGTGGAAGGCCAGTCACATCCCGTATTTGCGGTCTCAGCTGGGCAAGACCAAACTTGCTTCTATGGCCTGAAGGCTGCTTCTGCGGTGCCGCACCTTCGGGCGAAAGTGCGCAGATGCAATTGCACCATATATAACTTGCTTCAGTAATCACACAAGTCTAAATTTGAATCGGATTCAATCTGAATCACACTCGGGGTCCCTGGGACCGCGTCCGAATATACCAACAAGTTTCAAAACACATAATGGACCAACTCGAGGCCAAAAACCAAATCAAACAACATCAATTCTACGTATCACAACCCAATTCAAGCTTATAGAAACTATGAACTTTCGAATTCCAAAACTAATCTCGATTCATACCAAAGCAACTCTGATTGACTTCAAATTTTTGCACACAAGTCATAAATGACATGATAGACTATTCTCACTTACGGAATAAGAATCTGATCCCGATATCAATAAAGTCAACTTTCAATCAAACTTTCCAACCTTCTAAACCTTTAACTTTCTAACTTTTGTCAATTCAAGCCAAGACTACCTACAGACCTCCAAATCAACATCCAGACACGCTTCTAAGTCCAAAATCACTATTGTAACTTCCAAAAATCCATTTCGGTGTCGTCTACACAAAGTCTAAACTACGGTTTATTCTGTCAACTTAAGCCTCCGACATTGAGGCTACGTGTCCTCATTTCACTTTAAAACTCACCCAAACCAAAACCAAATACCCACGACAAGTCACGTAATCATAATTCAACATAGTGGCGGCAATAAATAGGGGATAAGGGCTAAAATACTCTAAATAACCGGTCGGGCCGTTACATCCCCCCTTAAAACAAACATTCGTCCTCAATCGAGTATATAGAGATACCTAAAGTTGTGAAAAGATGAGGATAATAGCTATGCATGTTATGATCGATCTCCAAGACACCTCCTTGACTAGTTTACCTCTTTACCGAAACTTCATTGAAGCAATGCTCTTTAACCTCAACATTCAGACCTGCATGTCCAAAATGGCCGACGGCTCCTCAATATAATAAATATCTTTATCCAATCAAACTGAGCAGAAATTCAACACATGATATGAATCACTTTTATACTTTCGGAGCATGGAAACAAGGAATACTGGATGAATTATGGCTAGACTAGGTGGTGGTGCAAGCTTGTATGCCACCTCTCCAATCCTCTCAAGAATCTCAAAAGGTATGATATACCTAGGGCTCAACTTGCCCTTCTTCCAAAACCTCATGACACACTTCATGAGCGAAACTTTGAGAAGGACCCATTCCTTAACCATGTACACAACATCACCAACCTTTCAATCCATATAACTCTTGTTTCTCGATTGGGCTGTACGAAGCCGATCTTGAATCAATTTAATCTTTTCCAAAGCATCTGAACCAAGTAAATACACAATAGACTAGAAATACCCCTCTCAAACCAACCCACTGAAGATCGACACCACCTCCTATACAAGGCCTCATACGGAGCCAACTGAATGCTCCATTGGTAATTATTGTTGTAGGCAACTCTGCAAGCGGCAAGAACTGATCTCGATGAACCCCAAACTCCATCACACATGCACAAAACACATTATCCAATATCTGAATAGTGCACTCGGACTGTCCATCCATCTAAGGGTGGAATGTTGTACTCAATTCAAATCGTGTTCCAAACTCACGCTCTACAAATTTCAAGAATTGCGATATAAACTGTGTACTCTAGTGAGAGATGATTGATACTGGCATGCCATGAAGTCTGACGATCTCTCGAATATATACCTGAGCTAGTTGCTCTAATGATTAAGTAGTCACCATTGGAATAAAATGAGCCGACTTGGTCAACCTATCCACAATCACCCATACCGCATCAAACGTCTTCTCAGTCCGTGGGTGATAGAGTCTCAACAATATCAATCGCAAGTGAATAACTCAACAATAATAGCATTTCACAACTTAAGAACTTTTCTTCGATGTGAATAACGACCTTTGTAACTCACTGCCAATCTCAACAAGAAGATATTCCAAGAATGAAAATTTCAAGTAAGACACTCAACGGCTAAATAATGAATAAGGAATATAAGAAAGAATAATTTCAACTTGGCATGTAAAGGAAATAGAAAGTAAGAAGTAAGACACGTAATGCATGTGAAGTTAGACAAAAAAAGATAAATATAACATATTATGGTAACTCAATTAAAGGCAAGAAAAGAATATGCGTAGTTAGAAATTACAGTATTTAACATGTGTACACACTCGTCATATTACATACACGACTTCCACACATCACAATTATCACAAAACAACACCAATCCTAAGGGGTAATTTCCCCACACAAAGTTAGACAACACAATTACCTCAAAACACGCTACTCAATCCATTAATAAGTCTTTCCCTCAATTATCCAACTCTGAATAGCTCAAATCTAGCTAAATCAACTTTATACCATAAATATAAACTATAGAAAACTATTCGGAGCAATAAAGTTATGATCTTAAAAGAGAAATAAAAAAGTCAACTCGAAAAGTCAACCTCAAGCCCACATCTCGGAACCCGACCAAAATTATAAAATCCGAACGCTCATTCGATAACGAGTCACACCATACAAGAATTACCCAAATCATACCTCAAATCCTTTCAAATCCCTAAAATTTAATCTAAGAAGTTTTCGAAAACGTTTTCCAAATTTCCAACTCCAATATCTAATTAAATGATGCAAAAAATAATGGATTCATGTAATATAGTCAAAAGTAGGTTAGAATCACATACCCCCAATGATTTCCTTGAAGAACCCTCAAAAATCACCTCAAACCAGGCTCTTTAGATCCAATAATAAAAAATGAAATCAAACCCTCGAAGACCCCTATTTTTGCCCAGAGATTTTGCTCCTGTGGGCCTTGGGTTGCACCTGCAAAAAATCCATCGCAAGTGTGATTCCAACTTAGGGTCTGAAGGCTCACACATACGGAAACCCATATGCGCATCTACGCAACTGCATCTGCGTAAGGCCAGTCGCATTTGCGTTTTCCGCGCCATTTGATCTAGATTCTTTCTGAATCACATTGGGCCCCTCAAGACCCCATATGAATGTACCAACAAGTTTCAAAATACATAATGGACGTACACGAGACCAAAAACCACATAAAAAAGTATCGATTCTACGAATCACAACCCAATTTAAGCCTATTGTAACTATGAACTTCCGAATTCCAAAATTATGCCAATTCATACCAACTAACTACGATTGACTTCAAATTTTTCACGCAAGTCATAAATGACATGATAGACCTATTCCCACTTATGAAATCAAAATCCAAACTCGATATCAATAAAGTCAACTCCAGTTAAACTTTCCAACCTTACAAACCTTCAACTTTCTAACTTCCGCCACTCAAGCCGAAATGGCCTACGGGCCTCCAAATCAACATGTAGACATGCTCCAAAGTCCAAAATCACCATACAAAGGTATTGGAACCGCCAAAACTCCATTTCGGAGTCGTCTATGCAAAAACAAAACTACGGTCAATTCTTTCAACCTAAGCCTCTGACTTATGGACTGTGTGTCTCATTTCACTTTGAAGATCACCCGAACCAAAATCAAACACCCTAGGCAAGTCACATAACCATAATAGAACATAGATAAGGCAATAAATAGGAGATCAGGGATAAAATACTCAAAATGACCGGCTGGGTTGTTACAGCGATCACACTTTTACACTCACGTAGGTGATCCCATCAAGTCTATCAATATTTAGACCACCTTATGTCAAGACCCAATAATCCAACTAGTCATTATGTCATATAGCCTAGCCTGCTAGGTAAGCCAAATAGCAATACTCTGATTTAAATGAGATTTACTGAGAAATAAGGGATTACATAACTAAACTCTTATACAACTCCCTATGGACTGGTAGTATGATCATAAGCTTCAAAGACTTTGAGTTTTAAAAGATGGTATGAAATAAATACATCATCTGTTCAAAACATACATAAACAAAATAATAAATCTGAAGCTACCAAGAACAAGAGGCAGTTATAACCGGAACACAGGTACATTATCAATGCAAAATTCTGGCACTCGCAACAACATCAACTACAAAATCTGCACGCAAGGTGCAAAAGGTTAGTATAAGTAAAACCGACCCCATGTACCCAATAAGCAAAAACCTAGCCTTAAGTTGAATGTAGTGATGAGCTTGGACAACAGTCAGTCCAACAAAGATAGCCAAGAAAAACTCGTAACCATATAATAAAAGCAGCACAAGTAATAACTCAAAGATATGGTGCTCAGCTCGTTCATAGTCACGGGAAAATAGGCATGCTTTTCAAGTATAACAGTAAAACTGAAATCTTCCGTCGAAATCACAAAAATTTGAGTAAATCAAAAAACTATGATTTTTTTCGAAAACATTCAACAAAAAATAAGAAATTTAGTTCTTAGATAGCATGAGCAAAGTACATCTCCATGCCTACATGTCAATGTGCATATGAAATCATGAATGTCACACAACCACGTAGCATAAGGAAATACATCTCTATGCATGTATGTCAAGTATGCATGTCAAATGCAATGCATCACAATGATGAACTCATGTACTCACACTCTAAGAGTACTCAATCTCACTGTCTCGCACTCCCACTCATCACGCTAAATCACTCAGCACACCCAGTCATTCAACACTATACGGTACATGTGCTCTCTGCTAGTATGTCAGACTCCGGAGCGGTGGATCCTGCTCAAGCACTAGTATAAAGCCGATATATCATGATGCAGCGTGTAGCCCGATCCCATCAATAATATATATATATATATATATATATATATATATATATATATATATATATATATATATATATATATATATATATATATACAACCTGATCCAATCAATAATAATATATATAAAGGCAATATGGCTTATTGCTGTGTGCAGCCCGATTCCCATCAATCTCACTCAAAATCCGGCCCTCAGGCCCCAACTTATCCACCAGTCTTTCCCGCTTCTCGGGTTCACAAATCTCATGCCAATTAGCCTAAATAATGATAACACGATATGACAACAATGGATAACAGAGACTGAGATATGATATGCAAATGAATGAATATGACTAAGTATTTAACTATAATTTAAGCAAATAACTCAACAAAAGAAATGACCTCAGTGGGTCCCAACAGAATAAGCATATAGCCTAAACATGATTTCTAACATGATTCACATCTCAATTTCTCTAGCACATAGAAATTTCATGGATAGAAACAAGATTCGGTAACTACAAGTATCGAAGAATCAATAGAGTCATAATTCTGACTGTGCCTTCCAACATGTTGATCACCTAGCATGTGCGTCACCTCAATACCAAACACATAACACATATGTTCAGGAATTCATACCCTCAGCACAAAGTTTAAAAGTGTTACTTTCCTCGAACAAAATGAATCCAATACCGAGCAAGCCAAACAATACTCTAGAAAGGCTATCACGCGTGTCCTGGCCTCAAAAGAGCTCGAAACTAGCCAAAAGTAACTCAAGAACATCAAATAATGCCAAATGAAACAAACGCAATTGATAAGGGTCGAATCTTTTAATCAAAAGCCCAAAGTCAACTAAAAAGTCAAAAACGGGCCCGCACCTCGAAATCCAACGAAACTTATGAAGTCTGACAACCCATTCAATTACGAGTTAATTCATACTAATTTCACTCAAATCTGACTCCGAATCGATTCAAAACTCAAAAATTCACTTTATAAAATTGTAGACAAAAATACTCAAATTTCACTTTGAAATCGTCGATCAAATACCAAAAATGAAGATGGATTCATGAAATATAATCAAAATCGAGTATAGAACACTTACCCCCAAAATCGCCTCCAAAATCGCCTAAATCTGAGCTCCCCAACTCAAAATATGACCAGGCAATCAGGCCACAGCTGCTCACACACCTGAGCAGGTGGTACATGCATTATAGACACCAGAGGCACCTCCATCCCAACCGATTGCACCGGCTCGGGAGTTCATAGATCCAGTTATGCTAGATAATAAGCAACATCATCTTGAGAGGTTTTGTAGACTCTGTCCTTCGTCATTCCATGGTGCTGAGGGCGAGGATGGCTAGGGTTTTCTGGACAAGTGTCAGCGGATGTTATGTACAACAGAAATTCTTGAGACTAGCGGTGTGGCATTCATCACCTTTCAATTTACTGGGGCTTCCCTCACTTTGTGGGAGGCATATGAGAGGCATATATTGGTTGGTGCAGCGCCCCTTACTTGGCAGGAGTTCTCCACTCTCTTCTTGGAGAGGTATGCACCACAATCCCGTAGGGAGGAGCTGTGTATGATGTTTGAGTAGCTGAGACAGGGAGATATGACTGTGTCCGAGTATAAGTCGAGGTATTATGAGTTGGCTCGTCATGCCATATGGATGGTTTCGACTGACCGTGAGAGGATCAAGAGATTTGTGGATGGCCTTAACTACCATCTTTGCATCTTGATGACTAGAGAGAGAGTATTGGGTGTCTCTTTTGAGGAGGTAGTTGATATTTCTCATGAGATTGAGACAGCTCACCGGCAGGATGGAGAGGAGAGGGAGGCCAAGAGGCCTCGAAGTTCTGGCAGTTTCGGTAGCGCTCCTTCGAGGGGCTAGTTCCAGCAAGGTAGAGGTCGTTCTTTCAGGCCCGCTCAGTCGGCCTATCCAGAGTATCATGGGGCATCTTCAGGCCGTGGTTTTCAGGGTTCTCAGTAGGGCCAGTCATCACTTAGCTCCCTCCCAGCTCGGAGTTCATCTCGTACCCCATCAGTGCAGGGTTCTTCTGTGGCAGGTCCTTCTATTGTTCCTTAGGGTGCCAGGGGTTTTTCAGTCCCCATCTCCAGCACCGGGCAGTTGTTATGAGTGCGAGGAGTTTGGGTATATGAGAAGGCTGTGTTCTCGACTTCGTGATGGTCAGTATCAGTAGAGGGGTCAGCCCTCGACTTATGCTCCAATTACTTCACCACACACCCAGTCAGCTAGGGGTGGAGGTCAAGAAGCCAGTGGTCGCCCCTAGAGTGGGAGGTCGATCAGGCAGTTGCCAGGCGCGTTTTTATGCTATTCCAGGCAGGACATAGGCCATTGCTTTAGATTCTATCATTACAGGTATTGATTCAGTCTGCCATAGAGATGCCTCTATATTATTTGATCCCGGTTCCACCTATTCATTTGTGTCTTCATATTTTTCTCGTTATTTGGGTATGCCCTAGGAGTCTCTTTCTTTACCTGTCCGTCTGTCTACCCTAGTGGGCGATATTGTTGTTGTGGACCGTGTGTACAGGTCATGTGTTGTGTTTATTGGGATTTTGGAGACCCGAGTTGATCTATTGTTATTCAACATGGTAGCCTTTGATGTTATATTGGGCATGGATTGGCTATCTCCGTGTCATGCTATTTTGGGCTGTCATGTTAAGATAGTTACTTTGGCTATGCCAGGTGCACCGAGGATCGAGTGGCATGGTATGACTGATTATGTTCCTAGCATGGTGATTTCTTTCTTGAAAGCCCAGTGTATGGTTGGGAAGGGTTGTGAGATTGGATATTTCGGAGCCCGGTCAGGTATTGACATGTGTGGTTTCTCAGTCTTCCTTATATGATCATATCAGAGAGCGCCAGTATGATGATCCGCATTTTCTTTTCCTTAAGGATAGATTTTACATCATGATACCAGATAGGTGATGATGGCGTGTTGAGGATGCAGGGCCGGATCTGTGTGCCCAATGTAGATGGTCTTAGAGAGTTGATTCTAGAGGAGGCCCATTGCTCGCAATACTCTATTCATCCGGGTGCCATGAAAATGTATCAGGACTTGAGGCAACACTATTGGTGGAGAAGAATAAAGAAGGATATTATGGGGTATCTATCTTGGTGTCTCAATTGTTAGAAGGTGAAATATGAGTATCAGAGACCGGGTGGCTTGCTTCAGCATATGGTTAATCCCGAGTGGAAGTGGGAGTGGGTCACTATGGATTTTATGAGTGGTGTTCCTTGGACTTTGAAGAAATTCGATGCTATTTGGGTGATTTTGGATTGGCTGACCAAGTTCGTGCACTTCATTACGGTATGTACTACCTATTCTTCGGAGCGGCTGGCACGGATCTTTATCCAAGAGATTGTGCGGTTACACGGTGTTCCAGTTTCCATTTTCTCAGATAGAGGCACTCAGTTTACTTCCCAGTATTGGAGGACTTTTCAGCGAGAGTTAGGTACTCGGGTGGAGTTGAGCACAAATCATCCTCAGAAGGACGGACAGTCCGAGCATACTATTCAGATATTGGAGGACATGTTGCGTGCCTGTGTTATTGAATTTGGAGATTATTGGAATGAGTTCTTGCTGCTTGCAGAGTTTTCCTACAACAACAGCTATCAGTCAAGCATTCAGATGGCACCGTATGAGGCCTTGTATGGGAGAAGGTGTAGATCCCCAGTTGGTTGGTTCGAGCCCCACGAGGCTAGGCTATTGGGGACAAATTTGGTTCAAGATGCCTTAGACAAGGTTAAGTTGATTTAGGAGAAATTTCATGCAGCTCAATCACGTCAGAAGAGTTATGCGGACAGAAGGTTCGAGATGCGTCTTACATGGTTAGTGAGAAGGCCTTGCTGAAGGTTTCGCCCATGAAGGGTGTTATAAGGTTTGAAAAGAAAGGGTAGTTGAGTCCGCGGTTCATTAGGCCTTTTGAGGTACATGTGAGGATTGGGGATGTGGCTTATATGGTTGCCTTTCCATCCAGCTTGTCGGGCGTGCATCCATTATTTCATGTTTCTATGCTCCGAAAGTATGTTGGAAACCCATCTCATGTTTTGGACTTCATCACGGTTCAGTTAGATGGTGATCTTACCTATGATGTGGAGCTAGTGGCTATTTTGGGTCGTCATGTTTGAAAAATGGGATCAAAGGATATAGCTTCAGTGAAAGTGCAGTGGAGAGGTTGGCCCGTGGAGGAAGCTACCTGGGAGACTGAGCGGGAGATGCGGAGCAGATATCCTCACCTGTTTAAAGCTACAAGTATGTTTCTTGACTCACTCGAGGACGAGTATTTGTTTAGATTGTGGAGGATGTGACGACCCGAATCATCGTCTCATGAGGTACCGCTCCGTTTCCCCCATTTTTAGCTTTTTTGTGCTTTATAATCAGTGTCTTGTGTGATCGATCTGTTTGGAGTGGTTTCAGTAGGAAATGAGACACTTAGTCTCTTTAAGGAAGACTTAGTTTGGAAAACTCAACCGGATATTGACATATGCGTTAGAGGGCTCGGATACAAATTCTGATGATTCAGTTAGCTTCGAGGATGATTTGTGGTTTAGGAGTGTGATGGGAAGTGGTTTTGGAGGTTCGGTGTAGGATTAGGCTTGAATTGGCGAAATTAATAATTTAGCGAATTCTGGTTGGTAGGCGAGATTTTGATCCGAAGATCGGAATGGGATTTCGAGAGTTGTTGTAGCTTCATTATGTGATTCGGGATGTGTGTGTAAAATTTAAGATCACTCGGAGGTGATTTGACTGGGTTTTTTTATCAAAAGCGAGTTTCGGAAGTTTTAGAAGAACTTAGGCTTGTATTCGATGTAATTTAATTTTTTTGATGTTGTTTGAGGTGTTTGGATTAGGGGTATACAAAGGAAACCGATAAATCACACAAATCCAATAATCTGAGTCAAACCAAGAAAAAAAACCCAACTATGGTTTGGTTTGACTTGGTTTGGTGTTGGGAAAGAAAACCGACCATAATTGGTTTGGTTTGGTTTTAACTAAAGAAAGTCAAAATGAAACCAAACCTTAGATATACTTAATATATAAATATACTTATTGTAATGTAATTTATAAATATTTCTTAAAAAATTTCATAATTTTATCTTTTAAGGTATTATATATTTCAAGGTTGGACTTAGAACTTTTGAATGCTTAAATAAATTTTATAGCCATTAATATTAGTAAATTAAATAATGCTAACGATCAATATTAATGCTAACAAAATACATTCAATTCAATATTACAAACGGGATTGTATTGAATGTCTATTTTTTGTTTTGCAATAATTTAGATAAAAATGCATAACCTATTTTTGTTTCGCTTTAGCTTTTTGTGTACTCCCTTATTAGTCTATTTATTTTAGCATGACTTAGAACTTTTAGATTATGTTTATTTTTATTATGGCTTTTTAATTAGCAATATTTATATTACATAAATTTTTTGTCTTTATTGTTGAATATATTTAGGATAATGTCATGACATATCTCATATTTTATATTATTTTCTTGAAAAATACTTTAAATAGTTGTATCTTACTAGGATTAAGGAAATATTTTGAGCATACGTTATATATTTTTTTTCTACGAAGATATTACGGGAAAAAATTCGAAAAAAACCCGAATAACCCGAGAACCCGAGAAAAACCGATATTGAAAAACTCGAGTTTTATTGGTTTTCTTTGGTTTTTAGATTTAATAACCCAACACAATTGGTTTGGTTTGGTAATTGTAAAATTCGAACCGACCCGGCCTATGTACACCACTAGTTTGGATGATTGGCGCAAGTTTGAATGATATTTTAAGATGTGCTGGTGCTTTTGATTGAGGTCTTGGGGGCCTCGGGGCGATTTTGGATGGCTAAACAGGAAGTTTTGGACTTGGGAAATTGCATAAAATACAGCAGTCGGTGCAGCATGATTTTGGCCTTCGCGATCGCGGGAGGTCCCTCGTGATCCCATAAAAGGATTTTGGGTGCTGTAGTTTTTTCTCTTCGCGTTCGAGTATAAGGTCTCGCATTCGTGGAGAGGGAGTTTCCTGAGATTTCGCGTTCACGGGGAGGTATGCGCGTTCTCACAGAAGGATCTTCCGGGTTGGTTGGTCCGGAAAGTCATGGGAGAGGCAGGCTAAGTAAAATAATATACTGGTGCTTGTGATTATAGAATCTTATGAATCAAGCACGGCACACTTTCTATATCTCCTTCGTATACAAGGTAAACGGCTTAGCTTAGAGCACAGCGTGTTCGCCACCACACAGGCTGGCTGGTGCATTGGCCTTACCGTAAAAAGTCCGACAGCGATATATCTCGTGATACGCGGAGCGTGGCTAGGTCCCGCTCGTTTTGTTCTTTGCGTTCGCATATTGGAAGCAATTGAAGCTTTGCGTTTGCGGGATGGGCACCGCATTCGCGAAGAGATATTTTGGTCATGGAAAGTTTTTGTTCATCGTGAACGAGAGAAGTCCCTCGTGTTCGCATAGAGGAAATGTCTGGAACTGGGCAGAAGTTGTATAATATTTTGTTTTACGAGCCTAAGTCATTTTTAGCATTGTGGGAGCTATTTGGGAGAAATTGAAGAGGGATTTGAAGAGGATTGATTGGAGGTAAGTTTTATGAACTAAAAATGTGGTTTAATATGAAATTAACCTTGAAATTCATGGAAACTTAGCTAAAAAGGAGAGAACTAGGGCTTGAGTTTTTAAAATTTAAAATTAGAATATGAAGGGCCATTTGAGGTCGGATTTGATAGTTTTTAATATTTATGGACTCGTGGCGAGATAAGGAACCCATTGATGTGAAATTTTTTGAGTTTCCAGAAGTTGGCCCGGGGCTCGGGTTTTGCCAATTTTGGGATTTTTAATGTTTTACGAGTTTTCGATTGGGTATTGTTCCTTTGGAATATTGTTATGTATTCGTTGTTGTTTTGGTTAGATTCGACACGCAAGGAGGCCAATTTGTGAGGCAAGGGCATAGCGAGCTAGAGCTTTGGATGGCTTGAGATGAGTAATGATTGTAAATGATGTCCTCAGGGTTTGAAACCCCAAATTTGCACAACGTAGTGCTATATTGAGTTGAGTCACATGCTGTATAATAAGCGTGGGGCCCGTTACTACTAGAGATTGTGACTTGGTCCATCCCATTGATGATTGTTGATACCCAATATTTTCCCATATATATAATTTTGCACCCAAAATACTTTCAAAATAGTATATGTATGCATATATAAGCATGCCTGGAAATTTGGTACTTTTTTTAATTATTAGGATTTTTAAAATCAACTTACTGCCTGTTTTTGACAGTATAAAGGCCAAAATTATCTCTAAATTATTATTTTTAGTGAATAATGTTCTTCACTCTCTTATTTACAACAAGATATAATTTATGTAATTTTTTGCAAATTGTTTACAAATTTATTTGGAATTTTTAAAGATAATTACATGAAATTGCAATTATGGCCTATTTTTCAAATTAACTATGTTTTATTGCTATAAAATTACTTTTAATATTTTTAGATTGACATTTATATGTTATTAATTAGTTCTATGTTTTCAATTTTACTTTTTAAATTATTTTATCTATTTTATAAAATAATTGGGAAGAATTGGCTATTTAAAAGTTGGCCAGATTTCGTTTAAGATATAGCCTAAATAGGACCGTATTTCAGCCCAATTTGAACCCAATTCAAACGACCCATACCCATTCAGTTTTACCCGGTCTATCTTTGACTTGATTTCATCCGTTGATCAAATGAGATCAACGGCCCAGATTAAGTTACCATAATAAAAACCTAATTACCCTCCTTCCCAACCCCTCATTCTCTCAAACTGATCTCTCTCTCTCCCTCTCTAATCCTTCGTCTCCAAGTTCTCTCTAGAAACTTCCGACTCTCTCCCTTCTCCGATGGCTTTCATCGTCATTCCAGCCACCTCAACCCTCATTCCACTCGACCACCATTCACAATGGTACCTTATCTTACTGTTTCTCTCTCAAACTCGACGCCCCGAAGCCTCCGCCATGGAAGACGATCGGTTGAAGCTCTCCTAAGTTTGTGCCGGCTTTTCTCCGGTGGTTTTTGCATGATAATGCTCTCTATGGCGTTTTTAATGTGTTTCACGGCCAGGTTTCCCCTGTCTTTAACTTGTCTGCAAACCCTAATTTTTCTACTCAAATCTCTTTAACTTTTGTGCTTTAAAATGATTTTCGGTTCGATTCTTTGTTTTCTACTCTAATTTTCACTCAATATCTCTGATTATCTCATGTTTTCCAACGATTTTACTCTTTTTCAATTAGGATTTCTGACCCCTTTGTCAAAATTGCTTCTCCTACTTTTCTGGAGTATTATGTGTTTGTTTGTGCTACAAGTTTGTTTGTTTCCTTGTTAATCTGAGTTCCATGCTTTAATTCCTTGCTAGGGTTCTGACACTTTGTTGGTTCCATGCTTTCTTGCCTAGGGTTCCCTAATTTTCATGTCTATTGGGCTTTATAGAGCCAATTGTTCACTGTTCATGCAATGTTCTACTGATTCTGTGCATCTCTTTGAATCCCTAATTTGTATGAGTTTTCCTTCAAGGTTCTTACACCGATCTTGAATTATTTCCTTACTTGTGAGATGCTCTCTATACTTGGTTTTGTCCGTGATTCTTTGACTAACTTTCAGAGTTAATTTGTATTTTATTACCATATTTTTGCATGAACATGCTTTCAAATCTTCAGCATATATTCTCCTTACTTAAATTATTATGTATCTAACCCTTTTTGCATATTATATGCTCTACTACTCTTACTAGGTTAAATGCAGTTAATTATTTCTTTTCCTTTTTTTTAAAACAAATGTTTGTTAGTTTGTCTTTGACTTCGTAGTTAAAGGGGAGTCCTAATCCTAATTGGATTGTGATTGACACTGGTTCCTTAATTAATGATTGTTGCCTTATTTGTGTACTCGTTTCTAGTACTATAAGTACCCTCCCCCATTCTCTTTGAAAGACACCAACACACACTGCATATCTCTCACAATTTCAAACTCTTTGAATACTCTCTTTCACTTGCTCTCGCTCTCTCTTATATAAACGTTTCCAATCTCTCTTAGCTCCCGACCCAATGGTAATTCTAGTTCTTATTCACTGGAAATGCTTCATTTACTTCCGCGGGTAATGGAAATGCTGAAGTTTGAGCTTGTGTTTTCATGTCTTCTCTGCCTTGCCCACTCCACCTTATATGCTGGAGGGAGGATACGATTGTCGAAGCTGAAGTCCCATTCAATTCATATCTCTGACTACCCTCTTAAAACTTGGGTTTGTTTTACTGCACTATTGGGGTTCTACTGCATTGGTTACCTGGTTTTTGCCTGCTGTTTGCTTCTCTGCACTATTGTTCTCACACTACTGCTCATATCCTCTGCTCACTCTGCTCTTTTTGTGCCCTATTGCTATCTGTGTTTCTATTTGTCTGAAACTGGTATGTTACCTATCTAATATACAGTCTCCAAAACAATATGCTTTTGATGATTCTGCACTTCATCTTGTTCCTTGTGTGCTTTTATCTATGGTTATGTTAATCTTATTGTCACTAGCATACTAGTTTAGCTTATCATGTTCCCCTTACCCTAATCTTTGTCTCAATGGATGTTTACTTTCGCTCGTGTGTTAATACCATGTATCCGGGTATGCATTGGTTATTTGATTAGCCTAAAAGCCTCTTCATGAGGTTGATTGTATTGGGATTTGGTGCAGTAAGAACTGAACCCCTGCTTGCAACCATTACTTTCCTTCAATAATGTTGTCTGTGTAGTTCATTCTACTTACTTGTTCCCTTCCCCTTTGCCCCTATTTGTGTGATGCTCTGGTCAGTTCTAAATGATTTCAAAGGAACTCTTTCAATTTTTTTTCAAACCTTGTTTTCTCAAACTGCCTCTCAAATCTTTCTACGGTTTTTTAAACTGACTGTTTTAAAACTCTCTCAATCCTATCACAATCTCACTATTCTTAGAACATTAGGTTCTGCCCCTTAGTGTAAGCATTTCCTTGGGAGCCCTTGAGCACCCATTGAACTTTGATGCACAAGGCTGGCACTTCCACACTTGCACTTGTCAAACAATGAAATTTTGGGTGCTAGGCATTGGCCAGGGTTCAAACGAACCCTTAGGAAACTTTGCCGCACCCAAGCCTTGGTAATGGCTGTGAAACTCGGAAGGAGTGAGGTTGGAGATGCTTGGCCTGGAGTAACTTCTTATTTTCTTTTATCATTATTGTAATTTAATTATTTGGGCTATAATAATTTGTAAAGAACAATGGGGGTTATAGTAAATTAGGAGGGCTATGCTTGTTTAATTAAGAGAATGGGTATAGAACATGTCTATAAGCCTTTATTTACTTATTTGTGCAATAGATACAATGCTTTAGGACACGCATCTTTGCATATTAGAAATCATGTTCTTAGGCTTATCACTCTCAGTTGTTATTCTGCACGTCTTCAATCACGAATTAATCAATAATCAAAAAGTCATTACCCTGACATTCAGATACCATGTTTTTAGGAATTTTTGTGCATTAGATACCATGCCTTTAGGACTTTGTTTACCAATGTTTAAGCACTACATTAATCTAGACTAATATTGTTTAATGACCCTTTGCTAAAACTGGAAACACTGTATGTTCACCATCTTTAACGCCTAGGCAAGCCTTAGGCCGGATAAAAATTGACTAATCACCTTTAAGTCGTGTTCAATCTGCCTCTGTCTGAACTCGTCTGTCTCTGAAGCTTTCTCATTTTTATACAAACCTCTACCCTATTTTCAAACTGTCTAGGCAAAAATTTCTACTGTATTTTTTAAGAAAACTATCTGAATACTATGTTTTCTAAATTTTGAAAGCTAATAATATTCATCGTTTCCTTTACACTTCCGCAATCTCAAAAATACCTTTATTTTTGCTCTTTTACTCTGCCCGTCCGAAAACTGTTCGGCAAATGTTTTTAAGTAACTTCTGCAGATTATTAAAATTGCTACTGCTTCTTTTCAAGTCCTAAACGACTTTTTTGCAAGTATTTCTGTAAATTCTCCAGTTTTTTTTAACTTATACTCCAGTTTTTTGAAAATTCTTCCTTCCTTAGACCTTAAATGTGTTTAAGACGTGCTAATTACTTGTTCGTCTGTAGAGGGATATCTAAGCCCGGATATGTTTTATATGATTTCCTTATGTGTAGTCCTATTTGCTTTTGAATTTAGCATAGCATTTTAAGCTTTGAACGTAGGGGGTCAGCCTAGTCTCAACCTTATAGAAATAGTGATCCTAAGTGTCCTCTAGGATCTATAGAACAAGACGGGTAATAGAATACAATAAGTCTTCGTGACCAACCCACACGCTTAAATGACCTTTACAGGTTGGAAGGGTAGAATATGGAGATGATGACGATGCGATAATATCATAAAGCGACCCCTCTTTCGGAATGTGTGCAGATATTGTATCGAATGATCCATATTATAGTTAAACCTAGGATCCTCTTTACTTTTTCTTTATTTAAACGTTTTCTTTAAAATTCCCTTTTACTTGTGCTATCCTTCTTTATCAGTTTGCTCGTGTTCTTTATGTGCAAAACTTTACTTGTCTATTTGTATGCTTTCTTAAAGTCACATCTAAGCAAGGCCGGGAACCACACTAGTGGATCTTGAGGGTGCGTAACACCTTCCCCTCGAGATAATTTCAAGCCCTTACCCAAACTCTGGTTTTCTTTCAAAAAATCTTATTGTCTTCTGAGAGTGTCCTAATGCACTATAATCATTAAGTGGTGACTCTTCAAACTATGTAACCCAATTCCCAAACGGGAATAAAGAGTTATTTTGTTTATAATGTCGTAAACCCGATTTTGCCTTTTAAAAGGGGTAGAAAAGGGGGTGTTGACAATGATTTTATCGTGTTTTTGACTAAGGTTTGTTTATTATCATTTTGATTTGGGCTAGTCGTCATGTTTGACGCCTTGTGCCGGCCTGTAGAACCCTTAGGGGTATTTATACTGATTATCCTTACTTTACTTGTTAAGTAACAGGCACCCACTTGGAGAACGAGGGAATTCATTTCAGAGTTAAGTTCAAGTTCTAGTTCAAGTCAACAGCAGGAACTCTCTTGAAAAATAGGCTCAATCCAAGTTAGAAGTAGAAGAAGCTCACCTCAAGAATGCGAGTCGACAGTTCGATATGCACAACAGGGATGTAGAAGGGTCAAGATCGATCTTTCAGAAGACTTATAGATATGAATCTTGAAATTCATAGATGATAGGCTTGTTTAGTTTCTTTTCATTTTGATCTTGGTATAACAAGGAGTTCCGCAAGCAGTAACAGCAGTAAAATAACAGCTTTTAGGATAGTCCCATCTACCAAAGTATCCAAAACCACAATGGCCTGATTCTTTTATAACCAAGGATATGTAAGCAACCTTCGAAGCAAGCTTCCCACGGAGTATCCAAACGGGCAAAAATCGCTCGTAATTGCTCATTTTATCTTTGCACGAAAACCCTTCGTGTTTCTAAGCAAAGAGGGGCAGTCATGAACACATGATTTTTGACCGACAAAAAATACTCCTATAAAAAAAATATATTTCTAATTATTTTAATTTTTTATAGAAGTTCTAGGAATTTCTTGCTTATTATTGTTTGCATTTAGTTGCATATTTAAAATCTTAGAAAAATACCAAAAATACCTAAAATATTTATTGCATATCATTTTAGGTCTTAATTGCATTTAGAATTTAATTACATGAGTTAATTTCATTATTAAATAAAAATCACAAAAATATGCTTATTTTTACATTTTTAGCTTTAGTTGTAAATTAGTAATTTTATTTCATTAGTTTTAAGAAAATTAATTATATAAATTGTACCAATAGATAATTAAGTTCAATTCTACAAATCAAATTTGATTTAGGTTTTTAATTGATTAGATTAGGATTTAAAATCAAGTAGAAAAAAAAGAGGAAAGGAAAAGGCTTTTTTGAGCTTCAAATCGGACTGGGCCAATCTAATTGGTCTAAAAGCCTTAATACCTACACCCAGTCCAGACTAGATCTTCTAAAAAAACCAGTCCACTTGTTTTCGTAATTAATTTACTACACTTTGCCATAAGTACTCCATAATTCATGGCCTTAAAAGCAATCTCAAATTTTAGAAAGAACAACTTTAAACATCGTAGTTGCTTTATGCGCGATCTATAATAATTACGTGATTATAGGTATGATTTTTCGTAGTATTGTCAAGATACGTAATTCCCAATTTGAATGTGCGTTTCACGTGACTCGACCATAAATTTAAATAATAATAAAATCAACATGTTGTAAATCGCGTATGCGTTTCACGTGTCGCGATTAGCAACGTGTACAAAACAAACGAGTGCGCAACATCGCGACTTGTGCAAACAAATTTCATAAACTCTAAAAACAACTAAACCCCTATTAAAAGCAGATATAAAGTTAAAATGCACAATAGGCCTTAAATGTATAATTAATCAGATAATTAGGCTAATTATTAATAGTTAGGCGGCCGTGCTAAAACTACGAAACTCGGGAGTACCTCACACCTCCTTCTCCCGGGTTAACAAAATTTCTTACCCGATCTTCTGATTTTCGCAGACTTTAAAACATAGTCAATTTTTCTCAATTTGGAATTTAAAATAAATCGGTGACTTGGGATTCCATCAATTATTCCAAGTAGCGACTCTAAATTAAATAAATAATTTCATTTCGCTTACTTTCACTTTAATTGGAAAAACTCCTTATTCCTTCAGAAAAAAGGAGGTGTGACGGTCACATGAATCAAATGCAGCCTTATTACACTTAAGTCTGATTGGTCGAAAGATTTTGTTCTCATCACAATTCTCCCCTCTCAATAGAGGTCTTTATAACTTAGAAAAGGGACCAAACGTTATAACAAGAAGTAAGAGAGGGCTCGTGTATTAAACGCCGCAAGTATCTCTACAAGTTTCAAGCTTCAAGCAATCAAGTTTAAGTTCAAGAAATCAAGTTCAAGCTCAAGAACGAAGAACAAATCAAGATTCAATGAGTACGAGTTTAAATCAACGCCTGTGGTAGTTGAATTTAAGATCATCGTTAGTTGCAATAAATATATATTCAAAATCAAGCTCAAACACCCTTAACTTTATTTACTATTGGAAAGAAAAATCAAAGAATTCATAAAAATTGTACACACATATTATTTTTAATCAATTACTACAATTCTTACAATATTTTTTATCTCAATTATTTTTTTTATGGCAATTTAATATTAAGAGTTGTTAAAATTTAAAAAGTTTGATTTTCACTATCCGAAATGCATCAAACAAATTTGGACAGAGAAAATATTAATTAGTATAGTATAACCGTTTTTAGCAAGCCACTTTTCTTCATCAGTATGCCTTAGGCGTCGATGATATATTTTCAGGAAATGTGACTTCCACGAACAACCTGGGGATTTGGTGAATGGTATCACAAGTCTTAGGGGCGTTTTGGTATGAAAAAAAAAAATACTTTTAGGAAAAAATATTTTTTAATTTTTTCATACTTAGTTGGCTTAAATATTTTAAAAAATATTTTTTTTAGGAACTCATCTCATTCTAGTTAGAGGAAAATGTAGAAAATATTTTCCAAAATACTTTATCAACATTTTCCACCCTCACCAACCCGCCCTAACCCCTCTCCAAAAAGGTTTTTTTTTAGTTTCATTTTTTTTTGTTATCATCCACCCTACTACCCCATCCACCCCACCCTACCCAACCCACCACCCCACCTTACCCAACCCACCAACCCACCCAACCTCCCACCGCAAAAAAAAAATTTTACCTTAATTTTTTTTTGCAATATTAAATTTTTATTTTTTTTATTTTTCTGCACCACCCACCCCAACTCCCCCACCTTCCTCCCCCGCTCCTGCCCCCCCCCCCCTCCCGAAACTATATTTTTCAGTTTTAATTTTTTTTATTTATCGGTTTAAAGTTTCAAAATTTTACAAGTTCTAAAATTATGAGTTCGGAAGTTTATGTGTTTGGAAGTTTAGGGGTTTAGAAATTATAAAATTTACGGGTTCAAAATTCCATTATTTAGAAAGTTTATGAAATTTGTTGGATCGGAAGGTTATTGGTTTGAAAGTTTATGGCTTCATTTTATTATATCTAAATTATTTATGAATACTCTTGCAAGTCAACTTTCTTAATTTGCGTACCAAACACAAAAAAATAAATAAAATTGCTAGTTATTTTTCAAGAAAATATTTTCTTCAAAAATATTTTCCACGGAATTCCTTATACCAAACACACCCTAGGTCTTGAATTCAGTATCAACCTTAGCCGCAGTGCCTGTTAAGCATGAAAATAACAGAAGTGAGTAACTCTATTCAGTGAGAGTGTAGACCGCAGTTACGATATAAGTTACAACACATGATTGCCATTCACAATACCTATAGTTGAGTTTTAAATTGGTGTCATAATATACAAAAGTTTACCTTATCAAAGTATACAATTAAAATCTTGCATTTAGGTAATGTTGTGGACAGTAATCTGAGAGAGAAACGGAGAATAAATGACGGAGAAATGGAAGACAATATTTTGGTGGTAACTCCCTTTAAAGAAGAGATATGATAATATGCATAAGGGTACTTCAATAAAACGTTAGGAAACAAACGTGCCCAATTAATATAACTCATCAAATTAGATGGGTTGTTGGATATTATAGTTTGTTGATGAGAGATCAGCTCACTGGTATTATTTGCTTTTAGGTGTGAAAAATAGGATGGACCACCAATGGGCTAATGGCTGATAATGCCCATGTTGGAAGGAGAAGTTTTATTTTGTATCTCATACAATTGACATTAGTTGTATAGGGTTTTTTATCTCATAAAATTATAAATCTCAATCTTATACTTGTAGATCCATTAATTCGAGATCCACAAAATTGTGATACAAAAAGTTGTATCATATAACTAATGTAAGTTGTATGAGACAAAAAATAAAATTTTTCTGCTAGAACCTATTAGCTCGCCATGACAGTTTTTTCACAAAGATATAATGAATTTAATTTTTGAATATTTTATTATATAATTATTGCAATTTAATATGTTTAGAAACTTTTATTTTTCTTTGTATACATTGAAATTAAAAATATTAAATTCAGTTGAACTCATTGAATACATATCCATAACTAGCTAGCATAGGTCAGGCATCGACCCATAGGTTCAAACATTGTTTGTTGTTCTTATCCAATATATGTACTACATACTTTCAACTGTTCTTACATAAAACATCACAAAGCTTCACTTTTCCCCAGACCGCAAATGTTTTTGCACTATCAAAGGTTTCTGTTCGATTCAACAACTAAATCTTACAAGTTGCACTAAAACTCATGATTATTCTTGGACCTTTGGTGTCTATATGAATTTTATATTACTAATAGCTTTTTTTTTGGTACTAAAGATAGATACGCTATTGTTAAACTATTTCGTTCATGTTGATGGATCAATTCAAAGTTTGAACTGTGTAACTAGTATATCTACAACTCTTTTTTGACGATTTGAAATTTCACACATGACTCTTGATAGGAAAGTCTGGAGGTCTAGAATCAGGGTTGTAAGATAGGGGCTCCTAGAGTTTTTCGTACGCCTCATTCGGAGTTGGGTGTGGGTCAGCAGGATTACCCATAGATGATTTGTGTTTTAGCTTATGTCCCCCCTATGGCTGTTAGTTATGGTAGTTACTGTATGATATTATTGCATGCGATTGTATTTATGTTTCGTATGTTTAGATAATTATTTACGCTATTTACGCTATTTCTGCTGGAGTTACTAATGCTCTATTGTTTGTGTTTTTGTCTTTGTTTTTGTTTAACTGCTGTTTTTCCTTTTATCCTATGAGCCGGGGGTCGATTGGAAACAGCCTCTCTGCCCTTTCGGGTAGGAGTAAGGCTTGTCTACATATTACCCTCCCCAGACCCCACCTGATGGGAGTATACTGGATAGTTATTGTTGTTGTTGTTGTTGTATATGTCACTGAATATATAAGAAAGTTCACATACCCTCAAAAAATCCATCATGTATCCCTAACTTGCTAGCTTGATTGCTTGTCTTATTTATCGTTTCCTTTCGGGTTGCCTGACTTGGGCTAATGGAAAACTTTAGTTATTATTTTGGTTTGTAAAAAGAAGAATAAGGTCTATAACTTTTTCCTTTTAGGTTCAAGTGTTCAACGATTGTATTGAATAATGAAAATTATACAGATATCTAACAAGATGATCAGTGGTCCTGTAAACACGCAATAGGATGTGGGATAGCTGTGGAAGAGCAAATGGACCTTAATGCTTCATTAAACAAAGAGACAAAGCAAACTACAAAACTCAATACTACTAGATGCTAAATTGGGGTGCATGCCCATATATTTGTGCCACTACAGTAGGCATAGAGGCCAACTCAGCCTAAGAGCTGTATCCTATGTAATTATTAAACTTAGGGGATCCAATTAAAGGTTGTACTTTTTCCGATTCATATTGATGTGTTTGTCCCAATTAGGTACACTAGTTTACAAGCTGTAATTTTAACTAGTCACGGACTCCTTTACGCAATGTATGGGTTAAAACTCGACTTCATGATAATAAATGAGATTAACGTATTTATTAATATTTATTCATGATTAATAAATGATACGGTCATTTATTAACAAGATTATCGGGTGGTTACCTAATATGAAAACTAGGGCCACGGCCTAGCCTTCCTTACGAGGGTGTCCCTTCTATGTGGTCCCAACCCCTTGGCACCTGCTGGTGGATCTCCTAGCTATAAATACTAAGAGAAAGAACCCTAAAAAGGGGACTGCTTCTTCTTCTTCACATCTCCTTCTAAAAGAAGGGGAATACATCATTGTAAAGCTCTGAATCTCTTCATGTAGAGGCAGACCAAACAAACATCATTAATAAAAGATCTTCATCCTCCCCTTTTAATCTATTGTTATCTCTTATATTTTATTCGTTTGACCTTTGAATTTATTATGATGTGCTAATTGTTCATTTATTTTGATTGTTTTATGCTTTTAAAGTAAATGAAAATTTTGAGCTAAACATAGAACGTGTAGGAAAGAAATTGTTTTCATTGTCAAACCAGTTAATAGAATATTAATTATAGTTATATTGTTAGTTCACAAAATTAAATAAGAAAACTGAGGAAAATAAAACAAAAAATGGATAAGGCCCCACCATTGCTAAATACGTGACTAAAAAAAAGTACCTGGAATAATTTTTTTGGGTGTTCTAATGTGCTTGTTCCCCTTTTATTTTTTTAATCCTGACAAATCAGTGAATAATAACTGCGATGATAGTCATCATACTCGTGAGTGCTAATGGATCATCTTAGAAAGATTTTTGCAACCAATCTCAATAAAGGATCTCGCTTAATTAATAATAATATTATATAGACGAAATGTTGTCACAATACACTCTTTTTTTTTTAGCTGTGAGTTTTGTCAATCTTCTTTAAATTAGTATAGCAATCAAATACGTCGGTCTTTTCAGAAAGGGAAGTCCCAGGTCTTTGTCCCCCACTACTTCTGATTCTCCACTTCCACTTCTCGTTGTAGGGGTCATACATATAGCAAGCAAGTTAACCTAATTAGATATTTAGATTGGTTAATTTACTATGCAGTTACAAGATAATTATCTTTCTCCCACCTGCAAGTTGCAATGCCAGGGGCCATTCATACATGGGCGGATCTGCATACATGGGTGTGAGTGCTTAAGCATTTATTGACCTTGACGTGAAGTGTATAAAGGCGTATAAAAAATACTAAAAAATTTATATATTTAGTTAGAAAGCACCCAGGAAACAAATATTTGATTGTCTGCTTTGGTTACGAGTGGGTGCTTCAGTCGCACAATGACCGCAATGAGAGTGTTTCGCTTAAAAGTTATGTAAATACTTATTAGGCTCAAGAACAATCGAAAATAATAAGGATTAATTTGAATCAAGCGTAATATAAACTAGAGAATATCGTGTAGCTAAGATTGGTGATAATAGTATAGATATCTTGAGATGTAAGAACAGTATGACAAGTAATAATTTTTGCACAAGAGAGAGAGAGAGTTGTATATTCTGAATAGCAGAATTTACATAAGTCTTTACAAAGGGAAGGTCCCATTTATATATTAAGGGGTCTTCCTCGAAATAATCAAATAAAAGTATAGAGGTTGGTGGTTTCAGTGTGGGGAGGAGTCAGGGCTTCAAACGACGTCGTCTTGAGTCATGTCACTAGGTCCGTTCACTTGCTGAGGTCGACCTTACTTGAATCGGTCTCAATTAGGCCGATCTCTATGTCAAGGTCGTGCGTAGATAACATAAGAACATAGGGAACTAAATTTGCTCAATACAAAGACGTTGATCATTTCGCTAAAAGCAAATGGTTAAATAGCAGTTCTATTTTATTTTATCTTTTGAATGTCATTCCTCCTATCTCCTCCCACCCGAACCATTTTTAGGTCTTCTTTTCTACTCAATTGCTTTTCAGTAGCGATTTATTTATCTTAATTCTAGTTCTTTTTATTTTTTTATTTCTATTTAGTATTGTCGACTTTTTGCTCACTTTTTGTTTTAGTGTTTTTGTTTTTTTCTTATTTGATCTAATTCATTGATGCAACAGGAGGAAAAACCAGCTTCCAAAAGGACCCCCAAATTAGCCTTCTTGAAGATTCAAACAATTTCCAGAACCACATAATAGATGAATGTTTTAACAACATTGGTGGTGAATTTTAAATGTAATTATTTAGTTTACTAGACAGAGTATGTAGCAGACTAGATAGGGTATTTGGAAACTATGAATGGATGATCAAATAGAACCAAGTGGTAACTGAATATGACCTTCCTCTAATATCAGATCATAATCTCATGATTATAACACTAACATCATCTTCCTGGAATGGGAAAAAGACTTTCAAGTTTTTTAACGTATGGGCTAATCATGAAGATTACCAGCAGATTGTGGCGAGAGTTTGGCATGCTGGAAATTCAGATACTTGAAAGAAATAAGGTCTAAACTCAAAGCTTTGAAGAGTCCTCTGAAAGACCTAAATACTAAGGAATTCAAGACTATCTCACAGAGAATAGACCTTAGCAAACAGGAACTGGGGACAATACAAGCCTAGATGACACAGGCATACTCTGATGTCCTACAGCAGAAGGAGAAGGAGCTGGTGCTGAAACTGGAAAAATGGTCAATGATTGAGGAAAGTGTTCTGCAACAGAAGGCCAGAGAAAAATGGATACAACTTGGGGACTCCAACACTAAATACTTCTCTGCAGTCATGAAGGAGAGAACCCAACACAACCAGATTACTGAACTTACCACTGCAATGGGTACCAAAATTACTATAGCTGAAGATATCAAAAAGGAGATCATTCGATTCTACAAGGCACTGATGGGAACCTCTGCATCCACCCTGCCAGTTATAAATAAAATGTACATGGCAAATGGTCCAAAACTAACACAACAACAAAGAAGGAATCTATGTGTTGATGTAACTGATATGGAAATTGTGGAGAGTCTCAAGGCTATTGGAGATGACAAAGCACCAGGGATAGATGGCTACAATACTGTGTTCTTCAAAGAGAGTTGGGGAACCATTGGTAGGCAGGTTACCACTGCCATCAAGCAGTTCTTCACCTCAACCAAGATGTTCAAACCCATCAACTGTGCCACTATTACTCTCATTCCTAAAGTGTCCAAACCATCTACAGTCAAAGAGTATAGGCCAATTGCTTGCTGTCCTGTCCTCTATAAAATGATCTCAAAAATTCTGGCTAACAGGTTGCAGAAGGTGATGGCAAGCATTAACAGTGAAGCCCAGGAAGGTTTCATCGCAGGCAGAAAGATCCAAGACAACATCATTCTGGAACATGAACTAGTCAAAAGCTACACCAGACAACATGTGTCTCCCAGATGCATGATTAAAATCGATCTGCAGAAAGCTTATGACTCAGTAGAATGGACATTCCTACAGCAGGTTATGGAACAGATTGGCTTCCCCAGCACTTTCACCAAATGGATAATGGAATGCATCTCAACAGTGAGCTTCTCTGTGCTAGTCAATGGAGAGGCAACTGAACCCTTTGCTGCTGTTAGGGGACTTAGGCAAGGGGACCCCATTTCCCCCTTCCTATTTGCTCTGGTCATGGAGTACTTAAGAAGATCATGCAACTCACTAATGGGAAATCCAGCATATCAGTTCCACCCCAGATGTAAAAAACTGGGCATTACTCACATGTGCTTTGCTGATGATTTGCTGATGTTTGCCAAAGGTGACACTACTTCTGTCATAGCCCTATCCAGATGTTTCTCTCAATTCTCTGAAGCATCTGGCTTACAGGCTAATCTGAATAAGAGCTCTGTTTACTTTCGAGGGTTTCACTGGATATTAAGAGACAGATTCTCGACCACCTTGGCTATGAGCAAGGTCAATTACCATTCAAGTACCTAGGAGTCCCCTTGTCCACCAAGAAAATCACACTGCTCCAATGGCAACCTCTAGTGGAAAGAATCACTGCCAAGATCACTTCATGGACTGCAAAAACACTGTCTTATTCTGGGAGAATCCAACTGGTCCAATCTGTTATTTTTGGTGTCCAAGCTTACTGGGCACAATTGTTCATATTCCCTGTTAAAGTCCTTAAGATGATAGAAGGCATTTGTAGGAGCTTCATTTGGTCTGGGATGAACTCCATCACTAGGAAAGCATATATTTCCTGGGATAGAATGTGTACCCCAAAATCAGCAGGAAGGATGAATCTCACTAATCTCAAGCTCTGGAATAAAGCTGCCATTGCAAAGACATGCTGGGATCTAGCTCATAAAAAGGACAAACTGTGGATTAGGTGGATCATTGTGTACTACATCAAAAATAGACCTACTGAAACCATTTCAATTCCTGCTCAGGCAAGTTGGATGGTCAGAAAGATCATCCAATCAAGAGAAGTTTTGTAGAGTGTCCAACACTGGAAGGAGCAGGGATGCTCAGTTAGACAGTTATACCATTCACAGATGCAAGACCTGCCGAGAGTCCCATGGAAGAATTTAATCATACAAAACTATGCAAGGCCAAAGGAAACCTTCAATCTATGGCTGTTCTTACAAGATAGACTTCCAACAAAAGACAGATTGTACAGCTGGGGAATGAGTGTTGATCAGCAATGTACCTTATGCCAGAATCACCCAGAAACCAGAGACCATTTGCTAATGTTCTGCCCAGTCACTGTTGAATTATGGGAGATAATAATGCACTGGCTAAAGGAGACTTATCCTCACCTCAATGGCTGGAACCAAAAAATGCAGTGGCTAGTAAGCAAAGCCAAGGGTCGAACATGTCGAGCAACCATCTTCAAAATGGTAGTTGTAGAGTTTGCATATACTATCTGGCTGGAAAGGAACTCAAGAATCTTTAACAAGACATTTCGGTGTAATGCAGCCCTTTTGAGAGACATAGTATACACTTGTAATGTTAGAGGTACCCCACGAATTAGAAAATAATTACAACACCTTCGAATATAATATTGGTAGGTAGTTAGGATATTAGATACAGTTTAAATATTATATTAGAGATAGTCAGCTGAGTTAAAGCTAGACTATGGTTTTGTAATGTTACTTTATTGGTGATTTATGAAAAAGCCTTAATTACAAAAAAAAAAAAAAAAAACAAGCAAACGCCGAATTTTGAACAAGCAGCATGCATTAACTAGACGAATAGTAACCTCAAGATCTTTTACAAAACCTACTATTTAATTCTCATGAAAAATGAACAGTTAGCTTCTTCAGATAGTACCCCTTCTACATATAAACCGTTAAAAAAGTGAGTAAAAACTATCAATGATCAGAATTCAAATCTCACAAGCGTTAAAAAAAATTTACTCCAATTGATTTCTTTGTCTATCTAAATAATCTTCATGGTCAAAATTATCCGTACATACAAACTAACCGATCACCACCACATTTTTGTGATTCTTTTTTTTTATACCCCTACTCAATTATTGCACTCAACTTCGCCGTGAACTTTTTCTTTCTCCTGGCGCTGCCACCCTGATTGTTTCTCCCTCTAGAACCATTGTCATCCACCACTTTCTTGGAACATTTTCCACCACCTTTTTCAAATAGAATTAAACATTTCTCACTGTCACCACTATTATTTAACGCAGAACTAGCCTTCACAGCTAATGCTGCCATTTCCTCAGCCTGAAGCCTACATTTCAGTCGGCTCAAAGGCAGAGCAAAATATAGTTGACCTAATTGAAGCTCTTCTTCTTCACTTATGGCAGAAACTACATCTCCGAAATCCATTTCGTCGGAGTTACAAATAAAGATTGTAGGGTCATTTTGTAACAAGTATGAAGCCTTCACTGGATAAGAGAACTCTTGTAACCTTCCGTCATGTAGTATTAATTTGACAGTAGCAACTGATGTCGATTCGTATGAACTGCATATGCCCATTATTATGGTTAATTATATATATGTTCCACCACACTTTCAGTAAAAAAGATTATAGCGTATGAATGGATGAAGGAAAGAGTTAATTATGCTTTTTTGAAAAGACTGAACGGAGAGAGAAGTAAAGGGTGAGAGGTATATATAGGAGGGGAGAAAGTATTGAGTTGTGGACCAGGAAGCCAGCTCAATTTTATCATGTGGCATAAGAAATATTTAAATTAATACTAAACCGTAAATGGAAGTGCTTAAGATTATTTAAGGTCAACTTCATAATTCTCTATGGAAAAAAGTTATTTATCTTGACAATGAGTACAACTTAAGAAGAAAAAATTTCAAAATTTATTCATCTAATGTACCAAATAAGTATATTTCTCAAATTTATCTTGCATTACACTTTAGGGTCCTTCATATCTTTGTCATTAGTTAACTGTCTCGTATTTGCTCATCTTTTTAATGGAGCTCGAGGGTGGATTGAATGGAGATTTTATGTGTCAAAATAATTTGAGATAAACGTCCAAATTTATCTATAAACTTTAGACTATGATTAATTACCCTTCATTATATTTCAAGTTAGAGCTATATCTTATGATCAAAGACAAATATGAGAAGTGACAAGAGTATGCATAGGCTTAAAGTCCAACCAATGATAAAATTAAAATATTTTGCATTATACAGGAATATTTGTTCCCTTTTTACCTTTGACTTAAATACATGTTTTTATAGTGTCAGTGTAAATCCAGTAACTAAAATCGAATGACAATGGCTTTATTATTATTACTACAGTACTACGTATTATGCCATCAGTGAGCACTGCATTGCCAACCTGTAAAATGGTGGTGCCGGGTTGTGTGTGGAGAATACTATATGACCTTTCACTCTGCCCAATGTTTCACCAAAGTACAAAATCGAACGAAAATGGCTTTATTAGAGTAGGAGTATTATACTCCCTCTTATTCAAAATAAATAATTTTTAAATTTTTTTTTACGGTCCAAAATAAATATTTTTTAAATTTTAAAAATAAATTAATTATTTTTTCCACATTGTTTTTAAAGTAAAAATAATGTTGGAATATGTGTTAGGAGTATTTATCTGAGATAGTAAAGATTAGTATAATCAATTCCATTGCTAATTAATGCTAAAAGGTGCATTTCTTAATCTTTGTGAAATATCCAAAAAATTACTTATTTTGGCCCTTAGGGAGTAGATTGTTTAGCCAAGCTACTTTGAAGAAAAGCGATTTTTAAAAAAATAAATAAAGATATTTGACCAAGCTTTTGAAAGAAAAAAATAATTTTGAAGATTAGCGAGAAGAAAATAGCTTCTCTCCAAAATTATTTTTTTGAAAAGTAATTTTGGGAAAAATATACTTAGAAGCAGTTTTTAAAAATTTGGCTAAACACTAATTGCTGATTATAAGTGATTTTCAAATTAATTAGCCAAATACAAACTGCTTCTCACCAAAAGTATTTTTGAGAGAAGCACTTTTGAAAAAAAAATATTTCTCAAAATAAATTAATTTTTACAGCTTGGCCAAACGGGCTAATAGTTATTGTGCACCCAATTCTACAAATTTTGTTGCGGGAAAGAATGAACGCGCAGAAGAAAAGGGCTACCAACAAAAGGGGAGTCCGGAACTTATTTGATGACAAAATGGACTCAAAACACGGTTTTGCTGATAAAAAGGGTTACTTTTCTAACTATTTCGCAGTATTTTACTGCGAAATGGACTAACGGAAATTTTGCCGTTAAGTCAATTCGCAGTAAAATACTGCGAAATATTTAAAAATTAATATTTCAAATTTGCAGTTCGCAGTAAAAATACTGTGAATTGGTTAAAAGATGGGCCCAGGCTGTATTTAAAGTAGCATTTCGCCGTAATTTACTGCAAAATACCCAATTTTTCATTAAATTACTGCGAAATGCTATTTTAAATACAGCCTGATCGTCTTCCTCAATGACAAACATATTGAAACCTCCATTTTTAAAAGTCTCACTGCCCTGGTCCCCCTATCCCGCTCCTTTATTAAAAAAAAATTTGGCCCACCCGTCCCACAACGAACGCGGATTGTAGGCCGCACATATCAAAAGAAGGTTCCATTCCATGTTTCGGATTGAAAATTTCGAATTCAAGAAAAATTACATCGAGGTATTTCTATTTAGTTTATGGCGAAACTCGTATATTCATGTATATTCGTATTGCCGGTATGTTTACATGTGATTTTATATTATGTTTGTGTTCTTTAATATACCCGGATTGATTTATTTGATACCCGAATTTATGTTATATTTGGGAACAAAAATGGTACTAGATTGTTTGTGTTATTTATTTTATGTTCATATTGTAGAGCCTTGTGGTGTAGTAAAATATAGTTTCTTTTAGCGTAGTAAAATATAGCCTTTTAGCGTAGTAAAATTTAGAACCTTATACCCTAGTTAAATATAGATCCTTATAGCGTAGTAAAATTTAGTGTGTTTTAGCATAGTAATGATAACTCGATGGTACCCGACATCAAAAATCAAGCCTGAAAATCTTACATAATTATTTACTCCAATTTAAAAATTTATAACTTAAATATTTAAGGTAAGAAAATTCTAAAAAATATTGAAATTGAAAAGAATAATATTTTAAGGATAACTCGGTGGTGCCCGGAATTTTATTTCATCGTGAAACACACACAAGTACCTTCATGAATTACAAAAAACAACAGATAAACAAACTACTAGGGGTATCCTTGACTGCACCACAAGGAAAAACATAACAGGCCAACATAATAAAAATACATGCAATATGAAAATGACACATAACACATACACGCCAATGTTTAGTCCTAGATACCATTTATTCTTCGCTCTAACCACTTAAATCGTTCTTCCATTTTTTCTTTTTCTTCTTCTAACTCTTTCACTCTCGTCTTCACCTCCGCAAGTTCCCGTTCATATTTTTCGCTACGTTCCTTGTATGCGTGACAATTCCATTATGCTCTCCAATTTTTATCTTCCAACTCCTTTACTTTCTCCCTCATTTCTGTAATAATACTATCTCCCTCATTTTGCATTCTTACCTAAAATAACCACATACCATGAAGATCCTGGAATCTCTTATTGTAGCTTTCCTGAAAATATGGTTCCTCGGCCCATCATCAAATTCACAAGTAGGTTCGTCGGGTCGCTTGTACAATGTGTTCATACAGCACCAGAAGCAGCGTCCAGCGTCAGCCCCTTCCCACATACAGTCCGTCATGCATGGTTTTCCACAGAAGCAAATTGGTGGACGACCAAGTTGAGCCATTTAATGAAATATTTTTGGAAAAAATTTTGAGCACAAAATAACAACAATGCGCCCATCATTTATAGGTGAAACAACATAATTTTCAACAATACGTAGTATTTTACTACGATTTAGATGCACATTCTTCGGGGAAAAAACAACTTTTTTCACATGGCTTTGAACCTTTTCAAAACGATGTGACAACTCAACCATACGTAGTATTTTACTACGATTTAGATGCACATTCTTTGGGGAAAAACAACTTTTTCTACATGGCTTTGAACCTTTTCAAAACGACGTGACAACTCAGCAATACGTAGTATTTTACTACGATTTAGATGCACATTCTTCGGGGAAAAAAGAGCTTTTGAACCTTTTTAAAATTACGTGACAACTCAACAATACGTAGTATTTTACTACGATTTAGATGCACATTCTTCGGGGAAAAAATAACATTTTCCACATGGCTTTGAACCCTTTCAAAACGACGTGACAACTCAATAATAATTCTATTAGTAATCCTAATTTTTAATTTATTAAACTAACATCAATTAATTTTGTTTACATTATATTAGACGTCATGGCCTTTCCTCTGCCTGCGCATCCTAGACCTGTGGAGGATAAGCTATTAGTGCTACAGGGCGACCATAGGTCCTCCTATGTGTGGGAGGGATAGCTGTTAGAGCAGGCTCTCCGGCCTAGGAGACCTGATGATCATTGGGACTTTATTGCTGGCCATCCGTTGTATCAGCGTGTAGTACACATTCTTTAAGATACGAGATTATATCCCATTTTTGAGCTTGGGCGGATTCAGCTAGATTGGTCGCTCATTACGGTATTGGTAGAGCGATGGCGACCGGAGATGCATACATTTCATTTGCCCACAGGAGAGGCTACTATCACCATAGAGGATGTCCAGGTTCTTTACGGAGTGGGTATAGACGGACGCGCCTTGACACTGCCCCCTACATTAGAGGAGCGTCGCGCGCACAAATGGCAGAGCTGATGGGGCAGTAGACTGGACGTAGACCTGAGGGTCGGCAGGGGGGCGTTCGCATTGCTTTATCAGTCATCAGAGATCATATGGCGGATTTGCACCCCGATATTACCCAGCAGACGGAGGATCTCTGGATATCCCGGTACACACGTTGTAAGTTGTTATTTCTCTTCAGGTGTGTATTGTTCTCGGACACTTCGGGAAGTAAAGTGAGCATGCGCTTCATACATCATATAGTAGAGCTGGGTCAGGTATCCCAGTACAGCTGGGGAGCTAGTGTGCTTGCGTACCTATACAGGAGCATGTGCCGGGCGAGCATGGGTCCAGCAGTTGATTTATGCGGTTTTCTCCCCCTCTTACATGTGACCAAATTTTTGAATATTTTGTTCTTTACTTTGAAATTCAATAACACTAAATGACACATAAATATTCCATCAACATTTTATATTAGGTTTGGGCCTGGCATCGGATCCTTCCGTTGCCGCCACCTATACCAGCACTTCCGCTCGATCATCATTATCCATTTCTCCCTCTAGCTATCAGATGGATTTTGCGGCGTTGTCTATACAGAGGGACGGAGGCTCACAATAATCCCACCCTCCTCAAGGATGTCTTAGATATATTGGTGGATGGACATGTAAATATGTACCTATAGTTGTTTTTTACGAACTGAGTTGCATTTGCGTACTAACATTTGTGTTAATATTTGGAAGTTCATCTGGACGCCATACAACGACGACTTGCTTGCTGAGCTGCCAGCTTGTTGCTCAGTCGACCGGCTTATTTGGAGCACATCCGTCCCGTTGATATTCTGGGATTACATTGAGTATCATGCCACAGAGAGTGTCCTTCGATAGTTTGGCCGGCCGTAGACTATACTGATGGAGCCTGTATGGGTTGCCACACACTATCAGCGCGACGACCGTATCAACATGGATGAGCAGTATTTGGCGTGGCTACAGCAGCAGCTAGTCCTTTGGGACGATAGAGCTGAGCGTATTCCACCACCACCTACGAATTACCAGGAGGGCACTATTTAGCTATATCATATGTGGTATCGCCATCACACCTGACTGATGATCGGGAACCCTGTGCATGTACTTGGCAAGCATTACAGACCGTACACCAGGAGGCACGAGGCACTAATATGTTTTTCCGGCTTGTTAATATGATAATATGGATGTAGCATTATTTAATTACTACTTTTAATGTTTCACACGCCTCCATTCAACAACAATGTCGGGGTTAAAGTGTTGCAATGCGGCCATGTACCTTGGCAGATTTGAAGAAGACTTATCCCAGTCGCCATAAATAAGTTCAAATTCACGTTTGCGACCGAGATATGCCTTTATTTTAGTTATAGTACAACCATACTTCTTATGGATGGCTGTGATACACTCTTTAAACTTGAACCTAATGGACACTTCCAAATATGGAATCAGGACATGAGAAATGAAGTCGACATCCAAGTTGAAGTGATTCTCATTGTATGTGTACATTTCACATCTGTGCTCGCTAATAAATTTACCCACTTTCCACAAACCTGATTTATTCTTGGTGGCACGCAACATCCAGTGACAACCCATAAAAAATCTACGGCATACAACCTTCCATTTATCCATAGTTCACTCAACTACAGTCATCTCACGATACTCTTTTATGTTGTAGATATTTACAGCCCTAATTAGGCGAGCTTTATCAGGGAAATACATGCCCTTAGTTAAAACAAATGGCCTGGACTCTACCCACATTTGTGATCGAAATTCATCAGCTTATCTTGTGAGGGCATCCACGTTCCGCATGCTTGAAAAATTATCAAGGTAGGGGTTATTACGCTCAAGAAATGGCACGTGGGACTCGTACACTCGTGTTCGCACAGGAGGTAGAGGAACATGCTCCCTCGCCGGTTCAGGTTCAACATTCACTTCTTCCTCATCACCACCAACCTCAAAAGGAAAGGGTGTTTCAGTCGCAAGCTCATCCGCATTATTGTCGTAGTCACTATCATCTTCCTGACCCTGTGCATCAGCCAAATCACAAGTGAATATGTCGTCTTTGGGAAGCTGTGTGAGGTTAGGAGCTTCAAGAAGCTGGTTTTTACTGCACAAAAAGAACAACAAGATAAGTTACCTAATACTCCGGAAAAATTAATGTAGATATAGCTATATCACTTTACTTACCAGTCATATTGTCTTGACAATTCTTGTTGGTGATGACTCTCGAATGGACCACCGTGATCCAATACTCCACAACTTGGAATATTCCAACTAGAGGTCGGCTCATAACTCGTAAACATCATATCCGGACGGTACCCCCTATGAAAAGTATGACGGTTAATACAAATCAAATTCAAATGTAAAATAATCAGCGCAAAACCATAGCAAAATTGAAGTTTACTAGTCCTCTTGTTGATTATATAAAGTCGATAAATTATTTTGTGTCTGCTCATTCGCTGGTGGTGACAAGCTTATATCAATTCAAACTCTTTCTTGACCAATCGTCCGGAAAAAACTGCTCCACAATAACCACCCGATGATTGGGGGCTATCCATGCTACACACACCCTCTTCCACCTTAACGTACATTTTCAATAATTTTATTACAATAAATTCCCTGTATTCCTCCGGAATCCGCAAAAAATTTCTAAGGGTATCATCATCATCGATGTTAAACTCCGAATAATAAGCAAACCCCTGCGGAGTTACTGAATACAGAAATCTACCGGTTACTTTAAAGTTAACTGAACGCCTCCTCTCGCTCATTTTTTTACGTAACAATGATACCAATGTATCGTACTCCATATTAAGTGGCAATTTAATGTGACACTGTGGAGGTGAACTATACCTCACAGAGTTATTCTTCAGCACAACCTCACCACCCCAATAAAGAGAAACCCTTATTTTTTGCAATTCAGACATTATACGAAAGATTGATAAGAAGAAGAGAGAAGTTTATTGAATAAATGTTCATGAAGATCAAACGCCTATAAATAAGGCAAGTCTGAGGTCGGGGTATAGAATTTTTCAAATGAATTCGCAGTAATACTGTGTTTTATAATTTTGAATTATTGTTGTTGTGTCAGTTAAAAGAACCTGTTCAGGCCCAAAAAACAAGGTACATTTAGCAGTATATTATTGCGAATTGTGCATTTTGCAGTAATTTACTGTGAAATGTATCTTTTTTTGGGCCTGGACAGGTGACTAATTAAAAAAAACATAAAGACAATTCACAGTAAATTACTGCGAATTCTATTAAATTTTTTTTTTCACTATTTCACAATAAATTAATACAAAATTGCTAAAAATGTATCTTTCTTTTAACATTAAAAAAGCACTTTGAGTCCAAAAAATTATCATTTCGGTTCCGGACTCAACAAAAAGGGTAAAAGCCTACGATATTAAGGCTTTGTTGTAGTTATACTCCAATCTATGAAAGGCAAAATAGATGATTATAGAAGCATTTATTATTTTCACATTGTACTAAATTTTAAGGGAAAAAGGGCCAAAATTATACCTCTGCTATTGAAAATTAGTCATGTTTATATCCATTTTTATTTTCGGTCTAAAATTGTTCCTACAGTTAACAAAGTATGCAAAATTGTCCCTGCCGTTAACAAAGTATACAAAATCATCCCTAACTCTAACAGATTTCCTACGTGGCAATAGGACCCCTCATTTAATATTTCAACTGAGCAAATACCAACCCGAATTGTAGAGACCCATGCTCATTTTTTTGACTCATGCCTATTTTTTAACCCATTCACATTTCTTGGACCCTTCCCTTCCCGTTTACCCTCTTCTTGTGAAGAGTTGAAGATCAGAAATATGAATAAACAACCACCGCTTCACCAGTCCGCCACCTTCTTTCACCAATTTATGACATAAAATAGATTATATAGTATCATATGTGGGAAAATTCACTTGTTGAAGAGTAAATATATCTTGTTTTATTAGTGTAACTTTTTAAAAATTTATTCGATGACTATAATTTTTAGGAATTTCCTTTGATTTTAAATAGAAAATATTGTGTTTCTCAGTCACACATGGAGATACAGTTGTCGGGGGCTTCTGCTATGACAACCAGCACACTGCTCCATCCCGGATGACTTGAGCTTGCTCTCTTCTTCCCGCCGTGAAGTTTCTGATGAGAAAACTGACCGCCAGAGATTTTTGAATAACAAAATTATCTGACATTATCCGGTACGAGATACAAATAGAAACAATATACATATATATGGGAAATTGAAAAATAAAAAAAAAATGGGGAGAACAAGAAATTTACAGCTGAAATTTTTGGTGGGTTATAGGGATATTTATTTACAGAGAAAGGATGATGACTTTTTGGGGTGGGTTATTATAAAGTGGGCTTGTTATTTTAAAGGGTGGGCGAGTAAAAAAGCCTAATTGACACATTATTTTGGATGTACCGATTACCACGTAGGAAATCCGCTAGATTTAAGTATAAATTTATCTACTTTAGTAACGACTGTGATAATTTTATATACTTTGTTAACGGTAGTGATAATTTTAACTGTAAAGTAGAACGAGGTATAATTTTGGCCCCTCTCCCAAATTTTAAAGACTAGCTAATATAAGAAAGTGTATTGTGAACCTTCAAAGTAAACGGTATGGTTATTACATTGAATAATGGATTCACGAGAATAGAAGTTGATGGAAGCGGCTTTTGGAAGAATTCTCAAGTTAGTAACTTTATTACATCGATCTTTAAATTATTTAATTCAAGAGTTACATGTTAATCATACTAGTACTAGTTGATTTAGTAATAAAAAGAACTTGTAAGAATATGTATAATGTATAAGTTACCCTCTCCGTTTCAATTTATGTGAATTTGTTTGATTGGACATTGAATTTAAGAATAAATGAAGATTTTTGGAATATATGGTCCTAAAAAGTCAAAAATGGGTCAGAGTATTTGTGTGGCTATAAAAACTTCTTATTAAGGATATAATTGTAAGTTTAAGCTAAATTGTTACCAAAATTAGAAATTGGTCATTATTTTTTTAATTGATCAAAAAGAAAATAGGTTCACATAAACTAGAAGAGAGTGAGTAATTATTACTCCATCCGTCCAAGTTTACTTGTCGAATATATTAAAAATAGATGTTTACTTTTACTTCTCCAGTTTGGAAATCCAATGAATAATTTATCGTTATATACCTTTCTTATGCTTATTATTTTCTAATATTTTTTATTTATAATAGCTGTATTGGGCAAATTTGATTCCTTACGCCCGTATATTATCTACATACTTCCTTGGTAAAGAAAGCAGCCTAATTATGGTCGACTCGAGTAAGGCCGGCCTCAGTTAATAGACGGATTGAGTGACCTGACTCGATGCAACGTCGTTTCAAGCTCTGACACTCGTACACTGAGGCCACCAACCCTTGTACATTCCTTTTGGTTATTTCGAGGAAGGTGTCTTAGTATATAAAGGGGACCTTCCCTTTGTAAAGTCTCATGTGTATTTTACTATTGAAAATATACAACTCTCTCTCTATCTGATTCTCTCTCTCTCTCTCTTGTGCAAAGTTTACTACCTATATTATTGCTCTTATATCTCGAATCATTGACACTATAATTAATCTTGATCACTTTAGGCTCTCTAGCTTATATTATTCTTGATTCTGATTAACCCATACTATTTTGATTGTTTTTGAGCTATTTAAATATAAAGATAACTTTTTAGCCAAACAATTTAGCACCGTCTGTGGGGATTTAAAGAATCAAAGCTGTAGTTTGTTTCTAGAGATCCTTCAAACAACCACTCTCCACAACCTATAATAGCTGAGAACAACGCGAGAATGAAAGCTATCTTGGATGTCAGAACAGATCTCACATGCACTCTCAACGCAGCTGCTGAAGGAGACGCCCTGCACACAACCCCCAGTACCTTGGTAAGCGTGGAACACCTACCTTCCTCGTCAGAAGATCTGGTGGTTTCACGAGAAAGAGAGGCTTCAACGTCTACAAACAAAGAATCACCCCGGATGTACAGACGTTACTGGAAGAGTGGTTGACAAACACTCTGAACAGTCTAGCTAAGAAGCCGCCTCAAAATAATAGATGCACCCCAGCAACAGATCACGTTGCAGCCGAAGATGAACTCGAAGTCACAAGAACGAACAACGTAACCACCGATGCTCAAGCTAACAGCGGAACACTCACAGCCATCCTAAGAAAGATTGAAGAAATGGAAAATGAAAATAGGTCGCTTCGGGACAAGATGAAGGAGCACCAAGGAAGGGTAGATAAGATTCCAGGCACACCAAGTTGCTGCCAAGGCGAGACATGGGGAGGTTTGTCGAACAACCTTACACAGAAGAAGCTGTGCCATACCCCATCCCGAAGACCTTCAAAATGCCCCCTACTTGAAAGTATATGACGGGACCACCGATCCCGAGGACCATCTGATCCACTATGTCACAGCCGTCAAAGGCAACGATCTATCAAAAGAACAGGTACCATCCATACTTCAAAAGAAGTTCGGCGAAACACTGACAGGAGGGGCCCTAACGTGGTACTCACAGCTACCGGCCAAAAGCATCTCCACATTTGAGGAGATAGCGGATAAATTTGCCACCGCCCATGAAGGGGCAAGGAAGGTGGAAGCACGGGTCAACGACATTTTTGTTGTACGAAGACCCCAGGAGAAGGACTCAGGGAGTTCCTAGCCAGATTCAACAGGGTCAGAATAAGCCTACCAAACGTATCCGAAGGCATGGCAGTTGCAGCCTTTCAGAACGGACTCAGCATAGATGGCTCGAGGGCGACCAAGAAACTGCTCAGCCGTCTTCTGAAATATCTCCCCACCACATGGGAAGAGATACACAACGCCTATTGCGCAGAGGTACGTGGGGATGATGACGACCTTAACGGCCCAACCCGACGGTTGACGACGGTGCACCCAGAAATCCAAAGGGACCGGCGCAGCGAGGGAAGGCAGGAGCAAGTCCCACGCCTCAACAGGGAAAGACACCAACCATACATCAGGTCCTCGCATCCGCCACCGCCGAGGCATGCAGACGCCTTACAACAAAATGTTGCCCCACTAAGGAACGATAGAGGTATGCCCCCTTTATTATTTGCACATAACTTTTGTGTATCTCCTTCAGAAGTAGTGTACGCACTGGAGAAGCTGGGCAACGAAGTACAATGGCCAGCAAAGATGAAGTCCGACCCCGCCACCAGAAATTCAAACGCTCTGTGCGAGTTCCACCAAGAACCGGGGCATAGAACGGAGGACTGCATAGGTCTCCGTTAGGAGGTGGTCCGAATGCTAAACCAAGGGTTCTTGAAAACTGCTCAGCGACAAAGGAAAGCTCAACTTCGCACGGGGGCGGGAACAACACCATGGCCCGCCAAGGCCGCCCTAACCAACACGCACCATCAACATGATCATTGGAGACGGAAATGATTCGGTGATCAATCACGTCAAATTCACCACCACCCACAAGCTAAAGCGAACCATCACTCACGAACGGTATGACGACTTCGAAGATAGTATCACGTTCGATAAGTCTAATGCCGACGGTTTGTGTTTTCCTCATTATGATGCCTTAGTTATTACTTTACGCAGAGTAGATACTGATGTTAAAAGGATCATGGTCGACGATAGAAGCGACGCATGTATCATTCATCCAAGAGTCCTTGCACTCACGGGACTCGAGGATAAAATAATTCTATGATGCATAACACTAACAGGTTTTAATAATGCAGTAGAAAGAATAGGCGAGGTGACGCTGCCCATTCTGGCAGGAGGGGTTACGATGGAAACCACTTTCCACGTGATGAACAAAGAAACGGAATACAACACCATTATCGGACGCCCATGGATACACGCCATGAGAGTCATCCCCTCCAGTTTCTATCAAGTGATTAAATTCCCAACCCTATGTGGACTGCACAACATACGGGGAGAGCCCCGAATCGCTCAAGAATGCTATAAAATAGCTCAAGATTATACGCACACCAAGCAACTCAAGGGAGCAAGTGCTGAAGCATAGCAATTAGCCCTGTCGTGGACTAATCCGACAGAGAACACCATCAAAGATCCTGAGGACGTCGAGGCTAGCAAGGCTACGGTCGAAGATCTCAATCCCGTCCAGTTAAACAACAGTGACCCCACAAAAAAGTTTACATAGGCCAAGTCCTATCAAATCCAGGTCAGTACTTTGAAATTTATCTAACCATGCGGACCTATTCACTTTTTCCCATGCAGATGTGCCAGGAATTCCATGAGAAACTGCCTCCCACAAACTCAACGTCGACCCATTGCATCCGCACGTGCGACAGGTAAGAAGAAAATTCAACGCCGCCATCAACCCGGAAAGGGTCGCCAACGTCGTAATGGTCAAAAAGAAAAATGGGAAGTGGCGGATGTTTGTAGATTTCACCGATCTAAATAAAGCATGTCCAAAAGACTCGTTCCCACTACCCTACGTCGACCAGCTGATAGACGCAACGACAGGACATGAGCTGCTAAGCTTCCTTGATGCATATTCCGGCTACAATCAGATCATGATGGCTGAAGAAGATCAAGAGAAGACAACTTTCATCACTCACCAGGGGACGTATTGCTATAAATAATGCCCTTGGGGCTCAAGAACGCAGGGGCCACTTACCAAAGGATGGTGACGACAATGTTCAAAGAACAACTCGGAAAAAAATGGAGATCTACATCGATGACATGTTGGTCAAGTCATCAAAAAAAGAAGACCACCTCACCCACTTGGAAGAAGCCTTCAAATTATTAAGGAAGTACGGCATGAAACTGAATCCCGAAAAGTGCGCTTTTGGAGTAGCTTGGGAAAGTTCTTTGGATTTTTGGTATCACAAAGGGGAATAGAAGTCAACCCTGACCAAATCAAGGCCATAAAAGCCATCCCAGAAACGCTGAGCAGCAAAAAGCAGGTGCAGAAGTTGACGGGCCGGATAGCCTCCCTCTCCAGGTTCATCTCACGCTCCTCCGACAGGTGCCACAAGTTCTTTGGTGTAATGAAAAAAGACCTGGGGCTGCAGTGGAACGGAGAATGTGTAGAAGCCCTGAAGAACTTAAAAGGATACTCATCATCACTGCCCCTACTGGTGAAAGCCAACCCCGGTGAGCCATTGCTGATATATTTGGCCTTATCAGAAGTCGCAGTCAATGCCGTCCTGGTGTGCGAAAATAAAGGTATGCAATCGCCTATTTATTATATTAGCAAAACTTTAGTGGACGCCGAAACCCGGTACCCCCACCTTGAGAGATTAGCCTTAGAACTCGTAGTAGCTTCACGAAAGCTACGACCATATTTCCAGTGCAATCCCATAAGGGTTGTAACGACCTTCCCTCTAAGGAGCGTCCTACACAAGCCCGAACTCTCAGGGCGACTCGCTAGATGGGCCGTCGAGCTCAGCGAGCATGATATTACGTACCTCCCAAGAACCACCATCAAGTTGCAAGTCTTAGTTGACTTTATCACTGACTTCAGCACGGAAGTCCTGCCAAAGGCAGAACTCGAGGCACAACGCGCATCCTCCAAAAATGACCTATGGGTCCTTTATATAGATGGCGCCGCCAATGCATCGGGATCAGGACTGGGACTCGTTCTTGAGGTCCACATGGGTGAAACAATTCAACAGCCATACATGCCCGAAAATGACTAACAACGAGACCGAGTATGAGGCCACTATTGTAGGCATGAAACTGGACACCAAGTATGGGGCTCGCCGAATCCTCCTCCACTGCGACTCCCAGCTTGTGGTAAACCAGATCACTGGGACTTATCAAATCAAAGAACAGAGGTTACAAAAGTACCAGTCAGAAATCCACAAACAGATAACTACATTTGACGAATGGCGCTTCGAACAAATTCACAGAGCACGGAACATCGAAGCTGACGGCCTGGAAAAGTTGGCTGCCACCACCAAAAACATCAACAAAGAAAGTGTGGTCACACTCCTCCACTCAGCTGTTGACAAAACAGAGGTATTTTCCTTAAACCTGACTTGGGACTGGTGCAACCAGTTCATATCTTATTTGCATGACCGGATACTACCCCCCCCCCCCTCCCGATAAAAAAGAGGCAAAAAAGCTTCGCATACAGGGCGCCCGGTACTGCATGATCAACGACGACCTTTATAAAAGGACATTCGGTGGTCCCTTAGCCAAGTGCTTAGGGCCACAAAAAACAAGACCGGTACTCGAAGAAGTACACGAAGGCCATTGCGGTGCCCACACTGGCAACCGTGCCATCGTGAGGTGCATCATACGCGCCGGCTACTACTGGCCCACCATGAAGAAAGAAGCCGTTGAGTATGTTCGCCGATGCGAGCAGTGGCAAAAGTTCGCCCCAATAATACACCAACCAGAGAGCCCCTCCATTCCGTCACCTCCCCCTGGCCATCCATCAAGTGGGGAATAGATATAATCGGCCTGCTACCCTCAGGATGAGGAAAGGTACAATTTTTACTTGTTTTAGCTGATTATTTCTTCGAGTGGGTGGAAGCAGGTACGTATGCACAAATACGCGAACAAGAAGTCATCACTTTCATATGGAGGAACATCATATGCCGTTTTGGCATCCCCAAAGAAATCAGCTGCGACAACGGGTGCCAGTTCATCGGTCAGAAAACGACCGCGATCTTCGAAAAATGGCGCATCAAAAGGATACTGTCCATGCCATATCACCCCGCCATCAACGGTCAAGCGAAGTCTTCCAACAAAACAATTCTAAACATACTAAAAAAGAAGCTCGAAGATGCCAAGGGTCTATGGCCGGAACTACTACCCGAAGTCTTGTGGGCGCACAGAACCACACCCACGTCCAACGCCGGGGAAACCCCCTACTCTCTGGTTTTGTGGAACCGACGCTGTCATACCTGTTGAAGTGGGCGAACCCAGCCTAAGGTACTCACACACCAGCGGGACAGAAAACTACATCAGCAGACTCTAAGATCTTGATAAAGCCGAAGAAAGAAGAGAAATGGCCCACATCAGGATGGTAGCCCAAAAACAACAAGTCGAAAGATATTACAACAAAATGGCAAAAATAAGCCCACTCAAAGTAGGGGATTACGTCCTCAAAGACAAGACTTTGGCCTCAAAAGACCCAAATGAAGGGAAATTGGGCACAAACTGGGATGGACCCTACAAAATCACGGCGGCAGCAGGGAAAGGAGCATTCCAGCTAGAGAAAATGGAAGGAAGGACACTCCATAACAACTGAAACGTCGCTCACCTCAAACATTTCCACTTCTAAAAAGGTGTCACCTGAGTCATACTCTTTTTCCCTTACCCGAGTTTTGTCCAAATTGGGTTTTCTCGTGAAGGTTTTTAACGAGGTGGAAAAAGGGTCACCTGGATATGTTTGCAGCACAAGTGCATCATGTCCACCTCTCCATTTACTCTCCAAGCCAGACATGATACAGGGACTGGATTAGTGTCATCTCCAGATGTATAGAAAGGTTACGACCATCTCTAGATGTATAGAAAGGCTACGGTCATCTCCAGATGTATGAAAAGGCTACACCCATCTCCAAATGAATGAAAAGTCTACGGCAATCTCCAAATGAATGAAAAGGCTACGGCCATCTCCAAATGAATAAAAAGGCTACGGCCATGTCCAAATGAATGAAAAGGCTATGGCCATCTCCAAATGAATGAAAAGGCTACGGCCATTATTTTACATGGGTATGGCCATCATTTTCATAAGGCTACAACCATTATTTTATATGGCTAAGGCCATCAGGCTAGGACCACTATTTTATATGCCTAAGGCCATCAGGCTACGACCATCAATTTACATGGCTATGGCCATCGTTTTCATAAGTCCACGGTCATTATTTTATATGGCTAAGGCCATCAGGCTACAACCATTATTTTACATGGCTATGGACATAGTTTTCACAAGGCTACGGCCATTATTTTATATGGCTAAGGCCATCATGCTACGACCATTATTTTATATGGCTAAGGCCATCAGGCTACGACCATTATTTTACATGGCTATGCCATCGTTTTCATAAGGCTACGCCCATTATTTTATATGGCTAAGGCAATCGGGCTACCACCATTATTTTACACGGCTATGGCCATCGTTTTCATAAGGCTACGGTCATTATTTTATATGGATAAGGCCATCATACTACGACCATTATTTTATATGGCTAAGGCCATCAGACTACGGTCATTATTTTGCATGGCTAAGGCCATCAGGCTATGGCCATTATTTTATATGGCTAAGGCCATCAGGCTGCGGCTATTATTTTATATGGCTAAGGCCATCAGGCTATGACCATTATTCTATATGGCTAGGGCCATCAGACTACGACCATTATTCTACATGGTTAAGGCCATCACGTTTAAATGACTAAGGTCATCGAATTTTATAAGGCTAAGGCCATCATTTCTACACAGCTAGGGCCGTCGAATCATGAAAAGCTACACCCATTGTTTTACACGGCTATGGCCATCAAGTTCTACATAACTACGGTAAAAATTACAACAACGTGCCAAGAAGTAGAAAAGATTACTTACAACAAAAATTATATATTTTTATCCAAGGGGACAAACACTCATGATACAAATATCAATATTTACAGGCACATTTACAAGGATCCTAAAAGTCCACTACTTATCCTGCCCGGCCTGGCCTTCCTCATTTTCAGGAGGGTACGCCTTAGAAATCCAAGAGATTGATTCCAAACGATTGACATCTGCAAAGTTGCCCCCCTCCCGGGCCGACGATTCAGGACTATAGCCAGCCGCTTCACGAGCGACTCTAACCAATTGGCGTTGGCTCTCAACTTCCGCTTCAATTGCTCGACCAGCCGCCAATAATTCCTCAAGCACGACCAGCCTGGCCTTCGCATACACCCACATCTCGTGCGCTTCACGAGACATATCAGCCTGTTCAAGAGCTCGCTTGAGCTTCTCGACCTTGGCCTTCGGGCATTGAGTTCCTCCATTAATGCTGCAACCCGGGTGCGTAATTCTGCCGCCTCCTCCGCTACCACATGGCCAAGCTACAGCTCCTCATCCTTGGCCTGAATAAGGACCTCCATCTCCGCTGCCCGAGCAACAGCGGCCATGAGCTGTTCATCAACTTTCTCCAGGTTGGCCACTCTTTTCTTCAACTGCTCCTCGGACTCCACGCAGCCCTCACGAACCACCCTAAAGTTAGGGTCCTGCTTACATATATCGTCCAAGGTCCGGTGCGCCTCGCGCGTCTTGTTATAGTTCTGCACCATCCTGTTGTATCTTGCCATCTTCTCCTTCCAGCGATCCCTCTCCACCTCTAGAACAAGAGTCTGGAAAAGAAACCAAGTAAATACGGGGAAAATCATCCTCCGAAAACACAAAAAGAAAGGTCATCGAGCAAGGCAAAGGCATACCTGTAAGGCCGCACCTGCCACCCTTTGAGCCAAGACTTTATCGCTATGTTCCGCCAGGGTCACACGCTCGGCGCCAGCACACAAGAGCGTCGTACTGGTGGCCACCTCTTCACAATTCTCCAACAGATTATGGTGACTTGGAATCACTATGCGACGAGAAGACTGGCTGGCCACCATCTCTACCCGGTCCAAGGACCCACCTCTTTTGCCTGCATCTTCCATGGCGGCCCCCGGGCCCGCCACGTCCATTCCTTTGCTCCTTCTCTCTGTGGTCTCCCTCCTAAGAATGGCCCTCCATGAGCGAATGGCCTCTACCATGAAAATTGGCCTTGATCCAGGGTGGGATGGCTTAACCCTCCTCGTCTGAGTAGCCACGGCCTTGCCGGTAAGAATCCGACGTTGCCTCATCTCCAATGTATCATCCTCTTCACGGTCCCCCTCCATGGGATGCAGAGCGGGCTCAAAGGGAGTCGGTCAGAAAAGGACGTCCCTATGGGGGCAATCTCAGGAACAGCCGTCGATACCTCTATAGGCATTATCTCGGGTACGACCCCCAGCACGGCCTCAGGTACTATCTCTGGAGCCGCTTCTAAAGCAACCTCTTGCCTTGAAAGGGGCAATGTACTGCCCCTGTACGTACCAACAAGGATAAAGTCTTCCTTAGGGCCGGATATCGCCCTAGAAGGACCGACCACGGTCTTCTTCTTCTGCGCCCTTTTAAAGGCGTCCCGACCTGCGAAAACATGTATTAGATGGGTAATAAAATAATGGAGTGCCCCTAAACCATAACAATAATTAGGTAAGACCGTTACCTGCCGGGCCATGGAGTCTAAGGAATTCAGGCCATGAACGACATTCTTCTGCAAACGGTATCAATGCTTGCACCCATAACCTAATGTCGTCAACCCTTCGAGGAGGGCGAGCTGTCACTGCATGAAAGCAAAGGGAAATTTTCAACGGTGAAAACCAGCAAGGTGAAGTCTCCATAGTAAAATTTACACATAGTAATACTTACGTGCATCGTTCCACACCTCTGGAAACCCTTCAGGGTCGGACACGTGGTTCTCGGTATGCACGAAGAAGAATCTCGTCCAGAATTTGCGGTTGGCCTTGTCGTCCACCTGCGACACAAAGCTTTTCTTGCCCCGACTCCTTAACTAGAGCATCGAGCCCCTCATGAAGACTGCATTAAACATTTGTAGAAAGGGATGAACGGTAACCTCCTTCCCGGCCTTCACCGCGTAAATGGTAAGCACCCTACACACCTTCAACGCAGAAGGAGTAAGTTGGGTCGGACACGCCCCGAACCAGCGACAGAGCTCCTCCGCCAAAGGGTAAAGCGGGAGGCTGTACCCGATTCGAAAGGCATACTCGTAAAAAGCACAATACCGGGCCATTGCACATTAGCATGGTCTAGCCCCGCATGGACCATCTCAACGTGATCAGGGATATTATACGATTCCTTGAGAGTGGCCAAGTGAGACGACATCAAATCACTGTGCTCCCAGAGAGGGAGTTTACACTTATTCTTAAAGTCACTCCTTTTACTCATATCGAGTGGGAGCAAGTTAGCCATTGATAGCGGAACAAAAACTTCCTCGGCCTCCTCATAGCCTGAGGATGACGAAGCCCTATAGGAAGCAATGTCCTTGGTCCTGTTATCATCATGACGACGCTTGACCATAGCAGAAGTTATAAGAAAAAGGTATTTCTGGTCACGAGTTCGATCCTTAAGAACGAAAATTTCAGAGAAGAAAGAACAACAAGCACCAGAAAAAGATAGAGAAAAGATTGGGAAAATACTCTCAGAAAAGGTTTCAAAGATGAATCCAGTTCAACTCTCCCTCTATTTATAAGAAAAGTTACACAGAAATCGAAAGGGCATGATTTGAAAACCGGCACAGGAAACCCAAACGTCACGTCATAACCTGAACCGTCTCGGGAGCAGAGGTAATGATCACGCATGTGATCGATGACGTAATCTTAAAAAGAAACTCCAAAAAGAAGGTAATATGTCAACGGCTTGACCTCTTCACATATGAGCACGTCTCTTATAGGGGTATCAACAGGAACGGCCAAATTTCCATAGGCGTCGAGCATGTATATCCGTCCATTGGAGACGCCTCTCGACTGCGTCCCCAATAAATGGAGAGACTATCTGTAATGGGAAAATTTGATTCCTTACGCCCGTATATTATCTACATACATCCTCGATGAAGAAAGCGACCTAATTATGGTCGACTCGAGTAAGGCCGGCCTCAGTTAATAGATGGATCGAGTGACATGACTCGCTGCAACGTCGTTTCAAGCTCTGACACTCGTACACTGAGGCCACCAACCCTTGTACTTTCCTTTAGTTATTTCGAGGAAGGTCCCTTAGTATATAAAAGGGACCTACCTTTGTAAAGGCTCATGTGTATTTTACTATTGAAAATATATAACTCTCTCTCTATCTGATTCTCTCTCTCTCTCTCTTGTGCAAAGTTTACTACCTATCTTATTGCTCTTATATCTCGAATCATCAACACTATAACTAATCTTGATCACTTTAGGCTCTATAGCTCATATTACTCTTGATTCCGATTAACCCATACTAGTTTTGATTGTTTTTGAGCTATTTAAGTATTCATATAACTTTTTAGCCAAACAATAGCTAAGTAAATTTTTCAATATTAATAATTAAGGATGATATAATAAAATTATTATATTATTTATTATTTTTTAAGGGGTATGCCAATTCAGTTATGGACAAATATACTTGGATGGAGGGATTAAGTTAATATGAATACTTTGCAGGATAAATTATCCTAAATCCTAATTGGTGGTGGGACTTCAACACCTAACCACCACCAATTCTTGACTAAATGTATCATGGCATTAAATTGAAAAGGCAAATGTTATCTAGAGAGAGGAAGGAAGGAAAGAATAAGGTCCACTGGCTGACCACAAACAAACAAGGAACCTGTGCCTCTGATATTGATGTCTGCACCACTTGATTCCCAACCTTGATCATAGTCTTTCAGTTTTCTTCTTTTCTAGATGACAGTATCTATGGATGCAATAATTCTCTGCTTGAAATTGGGAGGAAACTAGAAAGATCGTCGAGCTTTTTTATTTGCTTAGGAAAAAAGAATGGAAAAGATTTGGTGGATAAAATAGATCCAACCTAAGTTTACTATTACCATAAATTTCTATCTAGCTTCTAAAATAAAATTAAGGTAATTAACTAAGCCCGTTTCTTACTTTCTTTAACGGAGAGTTTATCGAAAAAATCTTCTCTGCCATTTCAGGATAGACATAAGACCTGTGTAAATATTATACATATCCCGGATTTTGCTTATTAACAACAATAACAACAACAACAACAATAACAATCCAATGTATTTCCATAAGTGGAGTTTAAGAAGAATAATATGTATGCATACCTTACCCTACCCCGAGGGACAAAGAAGCTATTTCCAGGAAACCCTCAGCTCATTAAAATTACTAAATTTATTTTTGTTGTAATTAACTAAGCCTAATAGGGTGATATTACTTGCAAAAATACAAGACAGAAAGTTAAGCATTAAAACCACCATATGCAAACCCGCTCAAAATGAATAACAATATACAAATACTATAGTTAGTTGAGAGTTGAGACCGTCGTATTCCCAACAACCCGACAGCAGCGAATACTATGGTCTCTTTTGGGTTTCTCTAATTTTCATATTATGTATCGTGATTTTCTTGTACACGTTCTTAAAAAAATAGTTTTTAACTACTTTATTTTTATTAAATATTTTTCCAATTTATATGACACTTCTATTAATGATATTATTTATATTTTTATTAAATGTGAATACAATTAATTATTAAGGGTAAAAAAGAAAAAATATAATTAATTTTGTATTAAACTTCTAAAATATTAAATAATTTGAGATAACTATTTTAAATAACCACGACACGTATTAACGGAGTTAGTTGATCTGAAATGACCTCCATAACTTTCTTGCTTCCTGTCTTTCTATTTTTGTTAATTTCGATTTAGTGGCTAGAAAAACTCCATCTCGACCCTTCTCTTCTTTCCAATTGTTCTATAAATCTATTTGCAAAATTAACCAATCAAGAGTACTCTTCTATTAATAATACCAATAGAGCAGCTACTGGTATAATATTTTACTCAAAACTTTTCAAAACACATTACATTATTACCAATTCTATGTGTTGGACCACAAATATGAAATATATTTCTCGTTTTTTAACCAACACCAAAAAGATTGCATGACAGTTTCAATTTCTACTCTTGCTATATGATTTTGAGATGTCAAACTCTGAAAGAAAAAAGGATGACACTTAGACTATTCTGGAACGTGATAGAAGATGTTTGAGGCACAAAACTTGTTAGGAAGCGTGTGAAGATAATAGAAGGGAAAGAATATTTAGGAGAGAAAAGTAATAAGTTGCACAAGACAAAACAAGACAAGAATTACATGGTTCGACAATTGTTGCTTACTTCACGACCAAACAAAGAATAACTCTTTATTACTTGAAGAGAGAAAGAAAAAGTTTTTGGGATGATCTACAAATGAAAATGTAGACCCCTATTTATAAGCATTTGGAATGCCCTGCCGAGGTAAGCGCTTACATTATAATAATACTGATGTAAGCGCTTACATAATAAGAATGCTGAGGTAAGCGCTTATATCACAAGAATGTCGATGTAAGCGCTTACATCATATTTCATCTCTTTTTTATTTTTCTTTCTTTTGTCAACTTTCACATACAATAATAGGTTTACTCCTATCAATCTCCCCCTCAAACCTATGTTACATCAAGAAAGAAAAAAAAAGATTTGCTATTCTGTGGTGGCGCCTTCCCGCTATCAGTCTTGAAGGCTAACTGAGGCGGTGCACAGCCTCAGTTTGTCAATACCAACAACTTTGGTCAACATGTCTGACGGATTCTTTGATCCTGATATCTTCTGCAGGGAAAGTGTTCCTTCATTTATTAGCTCTTGGATATGATGATACCTCAACTGGATATGCTTCGATCTTGCATGAAACACTGGATTCTTGGCAAGATGACTTGCACTCTGGCTATCAGTGAAAAGCTCACAATTGTCCTGCTCTTTTCCTAGCTCTTTAACAAATTCTTGAGCCAAATTATCTCTTTTCCAGCTTCTGAGATTGCTATGTACTCTGCTTCAGTGGTAGATAGAGCAACACTTTTTTAAAGTCTGGACATCCAACTAACAGCAGTGCCACCCAAGGTGAACACGTATCCCGTGGTACTTTTTCGACTATCCAGATCACCGCCTAAATTTGCATCAGCAAAATCTTGTAAGATAATATTGCTCTTTTTAAAACAAAGCACCGCACCTGAGGTGCCCTTGAGATATCGTAATATCCATTTTATACCTTCCCAATGCTCCTTTCCTGGATCTGACATGTATCTGCTGACAACTCCAACAACATTAGCTATGTCAGGTTTAGTGCAAACTATATCATAGATCAAACTCCCTACTGCTGAAGCATACATAACGTTTTTGGACATGTACTAACTTTCTTCATCTGTCTTAGGTGATTGGCCCTTTGACAGATTTAAATGTCTTCCGAGAGGAGTGCTTCTGGTCTTTGCATCATGAAGACTGAACATGCTTAGTACTTTCTTTATGTACTTTTCTTGAGACAACTTTAAGGTTCCTTCCGACCTGTTTCTGCTAATCCTCATCCCAAGCATTTGCTTAGCTGGTCCTAAGTCTTTCATTTCAAACATCTCTGCCAATTGATGCTTAACCAAGTTGATCTCATTTATGCTAGATCCTGCAATTATCATATCATCAACGTACAACAGTAAAATAATATAGGATTCATCAAGGTTTTTTATATAACAGCAATGGTCCATCTCACATCGTGTGAAATCATTTTTATGCATGAATCAATCAAATTTCTTGTACCATTGTCAGAGAGCTTATTTTAAACTATACAAACTCTTCTTCAACTTACACACAAGGTTTTCTTTACCAGAAACCTGAAACCCTTCAGGTTGATTCATGTAAATGTCTTCTTCAAGGTCACCATGCAAGAAAGCAGTTTTAACATCTAGCTGCTCCAAATGCAAATTTATCTGCAGCTACGATACTTAGCACCAACATGATAGTAGTTAATTTGACTACATGAGAGAAGATCTCGGTGTAGTCAAATCCTTCCTTCTGCTGAAAGCCTTTTACTACTAATCGTGCTTTGTATCTCTTCTTACCATCATACTCTTCTTTGACTCTGTACCCCCACTTGATATGCAATGCCTTCTTTCCTTTAGGCAACTCCGTAAGTATCCATGTTTTATTATTTTAAGAGAATTCATCTCTTCTTTCATGGCTAGCTTCCACTTATCAGAGTCTATCACGTGCATTGCATCAACAAAATGCTCTGGTTCTCAAGCATCAGTTGGAAGTAAATAGTGAAGAGAGAGAGTTAACCTATCTGGAGGATTCACGACTCTTTTAGATCTCCTCAATATAGGTTCATGAATAACAGAATTCGAATTTGATTCAGGTCCTGATTTCAGATTTGGTTCTGCATTTGATTCTATCTCTGGTTCTGGTGCTTGTTGTGGTTCTGATCAAGGTTCGGCTTCTAGTTCTTCTTCAAATTCGGCTTCTGGTTCTTCATCTTCAATTTCAGAATCAGTTGTAATCTATCTAGCCACTTCATTTTCTGAGATTTTTTCTAACTCAACTGTTTCAGATATTGTCTGTTTGCTGGTGTTGGTTGGTTCTACTTCAAGCTTGTCCTTGTACATCACATTTTTATTAAATGTGACATTCTTGTGTCTTAGGGTCTTTCTATCTGATCATCCCAAAAGCGATAACCAAAATTATCATCACCATAACCAATAAAGAAACATTTCTTGGCTTTAGGATCAAACTTATCTCTATCATTTGATTTTACATGCGCATAAGCAACACAGCCAAAAAATTTCAAATGTTAGAGAGTTACCTCCTTTCCAGTCTATAACTCCTCAAGAATTTCAAAATTCAGCGGTATGGAGGATCCCTTATTTATGAGGTAAGCTGTCGTGTTAACAGCTTCAGCCCAAAAATACTTCGGCAATCCAGAATGTATTCTCATACTTCTTGCTCGTTCATTCAGGGTTTGATTCATCCTCTCAGCAACGCCATTTTTTTTGGTGTTCCAGGAACTGTGTTGATCATTCTGATCCCATTCTCAGAGCAAAATGCTTTGAAGTCTCAGCTATCATACTCTTCTCCATGGTCAGACTTCAGACATTTTAACTTTAGGCTTGTCTGACTTTCAACTTCAGCTTTCCATCTTTTAAAGGTAACAAACACATCAGATTTATTTTTCAGAAAATAAACCCATACGTTTCTTATGGAATCGTCAATGAAGGTGACATATAGCGTGAGCCTCCTATAGAAGTTACAGGAGCTGGTCCCCACACATCTGTATGAACTAGTTCCAACTTCTCTTTCTTTGGCGCCCTTCCCACCTTTGAGAAACTAACTCTCTTTTGTTTCTCGTAAATGCAATCTTCGCACAAACCTAATTCAACAATTTTTACATTTGTCAATTTTTCTTTGAATGCCAAAAGCTGCATTCCCTTCTCACTCATATGTCCGAGCCTCTGGTGCCGCAATGTTGTGTCACGACCATAATCAATTGTTGCTATAGTATCACTTTCTATTGCAGTTGATACAATGTGCCCCTTTTGAAGCCTTGGGCCACCAAATTCCCTTTGGTTATCTTCCAAGATCCATTGCCGAATGTTGTTGTATATCCTTCATCGTCAATCTGACCCATAGATATCAGATTTTTCTTGAGGCCAGGAACATGTAGTGTTGAAACACGTTCTCAAGGCACTAAACTAAACGTGTGTTCATATTTGCAGGTTTTGATAAATGACAAACGATGCGCAATTGACATATGACGAGGTCCAAGCACAAGCGCGCAAATGTCATGTAACGAAGTTCAAGCACAAAACAAACAAAGATCAAGACTAAACAAAGTTATACATGAGTCGTTCTTTAATTGTGATCTTTATTCGACAACTTAACTCAAGACTTGGCTTCTCTCGTAAAATTATTTTTATCAAATCATGCATATTTAATTTAAAGCAAAATGATTTTAAATCATGCATATTTATTTTAACCAAAATGATTTTTAAACATGCCTCTAAAATCTGGACTAAGATAATCGATTATGTACTTATGATAATTGATTATGTTAAGTCAGCTGCATGACAATCGATTGTGAACTTATGACAATCGATTGTGTTGAGGCAGTGTACATCAGATTTTTCAAAGCCACACAATAATCGATTGTGAACTTATGACAATCGATTGTATTAAGGCAGTGTCCATCAGAGTTTTTCAAAGCTACAAAATAATCGATTGTGAACTTATGACAATCGATTGTATTGAGGCAGTGTCTATTTGATTTTTCAAAGACTGATAAATAATCGATTGTCCATATAGTATAATCGATTATGTAACTGACCGTTGTCAAAATATTTTCAAACACCATCAAGTAATCGATTGTATGTTTTTCATAATCGATTGTTTTAAGTAAAATCTGGAAAAGATTTTTTGAACGTTTCCAAGTAATCGATTGTATATTTCTGATAATCGATTGTTTTAAGTAAAATCTGGAAAAGATTTTTTGAATGTTGCCAAGTAATCGATTGTATATTTCTGACAATCGATTGTTTTAAGTAAAATCTGGAAAGGATTTTTTGAACGTTGCCAATAATCGATTATATGTCTTTGACAATCGATTGTGCTGCGTAAAATCTGGGAATTATTTTTGGAACGATTGGAAAACAATCGATTGTATCATCTTGACAATGATTGTCGCAGCACAAAATCAGCAATTCTTAATTGGCAATTAGGCAACGGTAATGCATGGTTTTGACACTATAAATACATCTTCAAATCAGTCTTCTAAGTACAACAACTGACAATATCATTGCTAAAGCTTGCATACTCTCTTATTCATCATTTTCTATTCATTACATAAGTTTTTGAGAGCCAAATTGTTGACGAAAGTTGTTGCGTTCTTGAGCATATTTATTTTACTCACATCTACTCTTAAGGAGAGTCTTGTTTTGAGTGCAAAGTGTTTTTATACACTTGAAGGGAAAGTTGTTCCCTTGTATTGTAAGAAGGAACTTGTGATTCCTTTGGTTGAAGTCTTGAAGTGTTGTATCTTCGAGCAAAGGTTGTTGAGGCTTGTGTCCTCAGTTTGTAAAGGTTTGTTGAGCACCCGAAAGCTTAACAGTGTTAGTGGAAATCTCGAGAGAGTCTCTCGGGGACTGGACTAGCCACGGGTTGTGGTGAACCAGGATACATCGGTGCGTTCGTTCCTATTTATTTACTTATCGCACTTATTTAATTCCTGCAATTTTTAAATTCCGCAAGTTTACGCTATTTTTTATTATAACGCTATTCACCCCTCTCTAGCGTTAAGCGTATTTTCTAACAATTGGTATCAGAGCCCAACTCTCTGAAGACTTAACCGTTTGAGAGAAATAATCCATGGCTTCTACTCGTGACTCTTTCGCAGGAATAGGTGAAGGACAATGCTCCACCCGACCACCACTATTCGACGGTACAAACTATACATACTGGAAGAAGAGGATGAGAATATTTAGTCAATCGAATAATTTTCATCTGTGGAAGGTTATAATGAAGGGAGAACAAATTCCAACCAAAAAGGTTGAAAACGAATGGGTTCCAAAATCCGAAGAGGAATACGATGCGGATGATATCCGAAAAGTGCAAAACAACGCTAAAGCAATTAACTTATTATATTGTGCTATAAATGCTGATGATTACAGGAAAATATCATGTTGCACAACGGCGAAGCAAATGTGGGACAAGCTGGAAATCACGTACGAAGGTACGGACCAGGTAAGAGAGGCTAAGGTTGATTTTCTAACCCATGCATATGAACTGTTTCACATGAAGGAAGTCGAAAAGGTCGACGAGATGTTCGAACGATTTTCAAAAATCGTAAATGACTTACATGCTCTTAAGAAGACCTTCACGGATAAGGAACTTGTCCGAAAGATTCTCCGAAGTCTCACTCCGGAATGGCGCTCCAAGGCCGACGCGATTCAAGAGTCTATTGGCACTACAAATGTCACCATCGACGGACTAAGAGGTAACCTTAAGACTTATGAATCTACTATACTTAACCCTCTTGTTAATGATCAAAGGAAACAAAGAATCGCCCTCAAGGCAAGCACAAGCAACCTCAAAATGATGAGGACGGAGACAACGAGTTCGGACTCGTTATCAAGAGATTTCAAAAGTTCATGCGAAAAGAGTATGAACGAAAAGGCAAAATGCAAGGAGATCAAATAAAGTGCTATGAGTGCGGAGAAACCGGGCACATTAAATCAAATTTCCCAAATATCAAAAAGAAGAAGAAACCCTTCAAGAAACAACGAGCATACATATCTTGGGGAGGCGACTCCGGAGACGAGTCGAGTGAGGAAGAAGAAGACGAAGCCGCAAATCTTTATCTTATGGCACAAAAAGACAACCAAGAAGAGGTATGTCAAATTTCTTCCAAAAACTTCTTTTCTCTTGAGGAAATGCAAAATGCTTTTGATGAGTTGTATGGTGAATTTATTAAAGCTTCCAAAACTGTTAAAAGCATAAAGGAAAATGCTTCTTTAAAAGAAAAAAGATTTTGAAAAACAACTCTCTTTGAAAGAAAAAGATTTGGAAAAACTGATTTTAGAAAATGAGAAATTGAAAGAAGAAAACAAATTTTTCGGCAAGAGAAGCGCCGACAAACCCGAGAGCTCTAGTAAAAGTTGTACTTCTTGCATGCATCTCAAAAATGAGGTAGAAAGACTTAAGGGCACCCTAGATAAGTTTAATTCTTCTCATAAAAATTTGAATGAAGTCCTTGTTAATTTGAAGTCGACCAAGCATGGCATAGGTTTTAAAAATGAGCCTAAAGAAAAGGTTGAAGCCAACCCCCAACAACCTAAGGCTCAACCTAGGATTAATAAAACAAACGCTCATCCTAGATATAACAAACCTAGAAATGGCTTTCAACAATCGCAACCTAGAAATAATCATTCTAGAAATAACGCATATTCTAGGCCAAACACTAGAAGGAACTTTGAACCTTTTAGAACACCTAGAAATGGCTTTCAACCTAGAAATAACTATTCTAGAAATGCTGCATATCCTAGAACAAATAGTAGGAGAAATGATTTTCATAAATTGCGCAATAGTCATATTGTCAAGAATAGAGTAAATGAATTTCGTCCGTCCAATTACTATCAACCTAGACGAATGCATAATCCTAATGTTGTGTGTCATTATTACAATCGAATTGGACATATTGCTCCTGCTTGTTTCACTAGACATAGACACTTAAATGTATGTCAAGCACAACAGCATGTTACCCCTAACTCTCAAGGACCCAAAACAGCTTGGGTACCAAAGACTCATTAATTTGTCTTGTAGGTATGTTTGAAGGGATCAAGTGTACTTTGGTACCTTGATAGTGGATGCTCCAAACACATGACGGGAAGACGAATCCAAGTTCCTTCAACTAGAACACAAGGAAGGAGGAAGCGTTATCTTTGGAGATAACAACAAGGGAAAAATTATCGGCATTGGATCGGTCGGTAAGGATGAACCTTCTTCCATTAAGCATATATTGTTAGTTAAAGGTTTAAAACATAATCTCTTGAGCATAAGTCAATTATGTGACAAGGGAAATCTTGTTTTATTTGATTCGGATGAATGCTTAGTTTTTCGCCGTAGCGATTTTAAAATTATCCTTCGTGGTTTTAGAATGGATAACATCTATATGGTTGATCTCGCAAATTCTTCATCTGAATATGTGAATTGTCTTATGAGCAAAGAGGATGATACATGGTTATGGCATCGTAGAGTAGCTCACATCAACATGCATCTTTTAAACAAATTGGTTTCACAAAATTTAGTTATTGGTCTTCCAAATTTGAAATTTGAAAAAGACTCTATTTGCGACTCTTGTCAAAAAGGAAAGCAAACAAAAGCTTCTTTTAAATCGAAAAATATTGTTTCAACTACTAGACCATTGCAACTTCTTCATATGGACCTTTTTGGACCATCTCGCATTGAAAGTCTTGGTAGAAATCGTTATGCTTTTGTTATTGTTGATGATTATTCTAGATTTACTTGGACTCTATTTCTTGCTCATAAAAGTGAAGCTTTTCATAATTTTAAATATTTTCTTAAACGTGTTCAAAACGAAAAGGACACAACCGTCACTTCAATAAGAAGTGATCATGGGGGAGAGTTTGATCACAATCTCTTTGCGGACTTTTGTGACGAACTCGGTATCGAGCACACCTTCTCAGCTCCACGTACACCACAACAAAATGGGGTTGTGGAAAGGAAAAATAGGTGTCTCGAAGAGATGGCTAGAACCATGCTCGATGAGGCTAAGATTCCCAAACATTTTTGGGCGGATGCCGTGAGTACCGCATGCTACGTTCTAAATAGAGTAGTCATAATGCCAATACTCATGAAAACTCCCTATGAACTCTACAAGGGAAGGAAACCAAATATCTCCCATCTTAGAGTATTCGGTTGTAAATGTTTTATTCATAACAATGGTAAAGATAATTTGGGAAAGTTTGATGCCAAATCCGATGAAGGAATTTTTATGGTTATTCTTCACGTAGCAAAGCATATAGAGTATTCAATAATAGAACCGGAACTGTGGAGGAATCCCCTCATATTGTATTTTCCGAAAATAATGCTCGCTTGGCGAGAAAGGATTCTGGTTTTGATCCTGCAGGTATTTTAAACTCAATAAGTCCTCAAGACAAAGTACAAGAGGAAACTCCTAAGGAAATTCAAGATGAAATCTTGGATCAATTATCGGAGGAAGCGCCACAATTGGAAAAAGAAACGAAACTACCAAACGCATGGAGGACAATCAAAGACCATCCTCTCGAACAAGTAATTGGCGACATTGAACAACAGGTAAGTACCCGAAACTCTCTTAAGAACACCTTAGGACATACTGCTTTTGTTTCTCAAATTGAACCCACAACCATCTCTGAAGCAATTGGGGATGAATTTTGGACCTTGGCAATGCAAGAGGAGCTTAACCAATTCAAACGGAATGACGTTTGGGATTTGGTGCCAAGACCCGAAAATCATACCATATTGGTACGAAATGGGTTTTTCGAAACAAATTAGATGAAAATGGTGTAATCACTAGAAACAAAGCTAGGCTTGTAGCAAACGGCTATAATCAAGAAGAGGGTATTGACTATGAAGAAACATATGCCCCCGTAGCAAGGTTAGAAGCTATTCGTTTATTGCTTGCTTTTACCTCTTCTATGAATTTCAATTTATATCAGATGGATGTAAAAAGTGCTTTTTTAAATGATTTTATTCAAGAAGAAGTTTATGTTGCTCAACCCCCGGGTTTTGAAGATTTTAAATTTCCCGATCATGTTTTCAAACTCAAGAAAGCCCTTTATGGCCTTAAACAAGCTCCCCGAGCTTGGTATGAAAGTTTGAGCAAATTTCTTTTGGAAAATGATTTCATTAGGGGGAAAGTTGACACCACTTTATTAAGCATAGAAACAATGATATTTTATTAGTTCAAATCTATGTGGATGATATTATCTTTGGTGCTACTAACAATGCTTTGTGCAAGGAATTTTCTGATTTGATGACAAGCGAATTTGAGATGTCTATGATGGGTGAGCTAACATTCTTTTTGGGGCTACAAGTAAAGCAAATGAAAGAAGGAACTTTCATTTGTCAAGCTAAATATTGCAAAGAATTGCTAAAACGATTTGAAATGAGCAATGCAAAAGCAATGGCCACTCCTATGAGCACATCCGACCATCTAGACAAAGATGAGAAAGGTAAGGAAGTCGACACCAAGAAGTATCGAGGTATGATTGGATCTCTCCTTTATCTTACTGCTAGTAGACCGGACATCATGTTTAGCGTGTGCTTATGCGCTCGTTATCAATCATGTCCGAAGGAGTCTCACCTAACTGCGGTGAAACGGATATTGAAGTATCTTGTTGGTACTGTAAATGTGGGTCTATGGTACCCCAAAGGTTCTTCATGTCAACTTGTTGGCTATTCCGATTCCGATTTTGCTGGATGCAAATTGGACCGCAAGAGCACTAGTGGCACTTGCCATTTGCTCGGTAGCTCTCTAGTTTCTTGGTTTAGCAAGAAACAAGTAAGTGTTGCGTTGTCCACAACCGAGGCTGAATATGTAGCCGCGGGGAGTTGTTGCGCTCAAATCCTTTGGATGAAACAACAACTCTTGGACTATGGCCTAAGTCTTGATCATATCCCTCTTAGATGTGATAATACTAGTGTCATATGCTTGACGAAGAACCCCGTTCTTCATTCAAGAACAAAACACATTGAAATTAGGCATCATTTTATAAGAGATCACGTTCTCAAAGGGGATGTCGAAATTGAATTTGTTGAAACCAAAGATCAATTGGCCGACATCTTTACAAAACCCTTAGAGAAAGAGTCCTTCTTCCGAATTCGTAGTGAACTCGGGATTCTTGACTCCACGTTGATCTAAGTCATGCATTGCATTTTCCCTTTCACATGATTTCTAACTTGAGCGTCGGAGACGTCTAACGAATTTTTGCAGGTATAGCCCTAAAGGCAGGGGGAATTATAAAGATTGATGCAGAATAATCGATTTCTCCAAAGGATAATCGATTTCTCTTTAGTATATAATCGATTATCTAGTATCAATAATCGATTATGTTGATATTATTTGCTTTATTATGTCTTTTACTTTTTCCAGTTTTGCTAATGTCAAAAGGGGGAAGAATAAGGGGCTATGCACCTAACATTTATTGGTATAAATTGAGGGGGAATTCATATGTTGAGGGGGAACTAAATGCATATCTTTACTTGTCTTGGATCATCATTATGAATCTCTAATATGCATATCCCGCTTAAGGTTTGCCATTATCAAAAAGGGGAAAATTGTTGAAACACGTTCTCAAGGCACTAAACTAAACGTGTGTTCATATTTGCAGGTTTTGATAAATGACAAACGATGCGCAATTGACATATGACGAGGTCCAAGCACAAGCGCGCAAATGTCATGTAACGAAGTTCAAGCACAAAACAAACAAAGATCAAGACTAAACAAAGTTATACATGAGTCGTTCTTTAATTGTGATCTTGATCCGACAACCTAACTCAAGACTTGTCTCTCGTAAAATCATTTTTATCAAATCATGCATATTTAATTTAAAGCAAAATAATTTTAAATCATGCATATTTATTTTAACCAAAATGATTTTTAAACATGCCTCTAAAATCTGGACTAAGATAATCGATTATGTACTTATGATAATCGATTATGTTAAGTCAGCTGCATGACAATCGATTGTGAACTTATGACAATCGATTGTGTTGAGGTAGTGTACATCAGATTTTTCAAAGCCACACAATAATCGATTGTGAACTTATGACAATCGATTGTATTAAGGCAGTGTCCATCAGAGTTTTTCAAAGCTACAAAATAATCGATTGTGAACTTATGACAATCGATTGTGTTGAGGCAGTGTCTATTTGATTTTTCTAAGACTGATAAATAATCGATCGTCCATATAGTATAATTGATTATGTAACTGACCGTTGTCAAAATATTTTCAAACACCGTCAAGTAATCGATTGTATGATTTTCATAATTGATTGTTTTAAGTAAAATCTGGAAAAGATTTTTTGAACGTTGCCAAGTAATCGATTGTATATTTCTGATAATCGATTGTTTTAAGTAAAATCTGGAAAAGATTTTTTTTAACGTTGCCAAGTAATCGATTGTATATTTCTGACAATCGATTGTTTTAAGTAAAATCTGGAAAGGATTTTTTGAACGTTGCCAGTAATCGATTATATGTCTTTGACAATCGATTGTGCTGCGTAAAATCTGGGAATGATTTTTGGAACGATTGGAAAACAATCGATTGTATCATCTTGACAATCGATTGTCGCAGCACAAAATCAGCAATTCTTAATTGGCAATTAGGCAACGGTAATGCATGGTTTTGACACTATAAATACATCTTCAAATCAGTCTTCTAAGTACAACAACTGACAATATCATTGCTAAAGCTTGCATACTCTCTTATTCATCATTTTCTATTCATTACATAAGTTTTTGAGAGCCAAATTGTTGACGAAAGTTGTTGTGTTCTTGAGCATATTTATTTTACTCACATCTACTCTTAAGGAGAGTCTTGTTTTGAGTGCAAAGTGTTTTTATACACTTGAAGGGAAAGTTGTTCCCTTGTATTGTAAGAAGGAACTTGTGATTCTTTTGGTTGAAGTCTTGAAGTGTTGTATCTTCGAGCAAAGGTTGTTGAGGCTTGTGTCCTCAGTTTGTAAAGGTTTGTTGAGCACCCGTAAGCTTAACAGTGTTAGTGGAAATCTCGAGAGAGTCTCTCGGGGAATGGACTAGCCACGGGTTGTGGTGAACCAGGATACATCGGTGCGTTCGTTCCTATTTATTTACTTATCGCACTTATTTAATTCCTGCAATTTTTAAATTCCGCAAGTTTACGCTATTTTTTATTATAACGCTATTCACCCCCCCTCTAGCGTTAAGCGTATTTTCTAACATGTAGTACATTTTGCAATTTTTATAACGTGCCTTGTGAAGTCTTTATATGAACTTCACCTTCTCCGAAAATGTCGAGAGGTTCGCCGTCTGCTAGATAAACTTTTCCAAATTTTCCAACAATATAATTATGCAATAATTCTTTGCATGATCTGGAGTGAAAGATATACCTGAATCCAGAATCCAAGATTCGACTGGAGTGTCTGGACAAAAAATTAGTGCATCACAGACTTGTTCCACAATTACATTTGCTGAATTTTCTTCCTTCTTCTTCTTTGGTTCTCTACACTGGCTACTGAAGTGACCATCTTTATCGCAATTCCAACAAATAATGTCCTTGTGATTTTTGGATTATCCTCTTCTCCTTTACTTTGATCTGCCATGACCATAACTTTGTCCTCTTTGGTTGATTCTCCCCCTGCTTTCGGTACTAAAAAAGATCCTGGGGAATCACTTGATTCTCTTCGGCAAATATCTTCACTTAGAACCAAGTCTCTGATATCATTCAATTTGGATTTGGTACTTGCTGATGAACTGCTAACAACAGTTACTGTTGCAGACCAACTCTCTGGTAGAGATGATACTAGAATCAACGCCCTGATTTCGTTATCAGTTGTTATGTTAACATAACTCAACCGAGTTAATATTGTATTAAATTCATTAATATGTTCTGTGACTAATGCACATTCTGTCATCTTCAAGTTGAACAGTCGACACATCAAATAGACTTTATTTGAAGCATATGGCTTCTCCTACATATTTGATAACGCCTTCATCAGGCCTGCAGTGGTCTTCTCGTTAATGATGTTAAACGCCACATTTCGTGTTAGCGTCAAACGAATCACACCAAGAGCTTGACGATCTAATAGATCTCAATCCTCTTTTGACATAGTCTCCGATTTCACCTCGGTCAGAGGTAAGTGTAGTTTTTTCTGGTACAAATAATCCTCTATTTGTATTTTTCAGAATCCAAAATCTTTGCCATTGAACTTGTCAATCTTAACCTTCCCTTCTTCCGATGCCATTTTTTCACAAAAAATTTATGTGAATAGTATCTGCATCAATACTGTACTTTTTTACCAAAAATACTCTGTCTGTGCTCTGATACTAGTTGTTAGGAAGCGTGTCAAGATAATAAAAGGGAAAGAATATTTGGGAGAGAAAAGCAATAAGTTGCACAAGACAAAAGAAGACAAGATTTACGTGGTTCGACAATTGTTGCTTTTCACGACCACACAAAGAATAGCTCTTTATTACTTGAAGAGAGAAAGAAGAAGTTTTTGGGATGATCTACAAATGAAAATGTAGACTCCTATTTATAGGCATTTGGAATGCCCTGCCGAGGTAAGCGCTTACATCATAAGAATGCTGATGTAAGCGCTTACATAATAAGAATGCTGAGGTAAGCGCTTATATCACAAGAATGTCGATGTAAGCGCTTACATCATATTTCTATCTCTTTTTCATTTTTCTTTCTTTTGTTTACTTTCACATGCAACAATAGGTTTGCTCCTATCAAAACTAAGCTAAATTTATTTTCCTGCTATGTTTATCTTTCCGGCCACTTCATCCTTGAATAAAACTTCACTAATGTGACGCTTATTTAAATTCTGCAAGCTTCCATTTCTTCTTATTTTGTTTAGTACAATTAAGATAATATGACTTCAACAATTAGCTAAATAGGACTATAAGAACTCTGATATCATATACAACAACAACAACTGCCCAGTATATTCCCACAAAGTGAAATCTGGGGAGGATAATATGTAGACGAGCCTTACCCCTACCTGAAAGGGCAGAGAGGCTGTTTCCAATCGACCCTCGGCTCAGAGAAGGAAAACAAAAATAAAAACAAAAGAGCATTAGTGACTCCAGCAGAAATAGCGTAAATAACTATCTAAACATAAGAACCATAAATAAAATATCATGCAATAATATGAGACAGTAACTGCCATAAATAACTACCATAAGGGAGACACAATCAAATACACAAATCATCTATGTATAGCCCTGCCAAGCTCCACCCAACCCCGGCTGGAGAGTACGAAAAACTCTAGGAGCCCCTATCCTACGACCCTGATACCAGACCTCCAGACTTTCCTATCAAGGGCCATGTCCTCGAAAACACGCATTCTAGCCATGTCATACCTAATTACCTCTCCCCAATACCTCTTAGGCCTCCCTCTGCCTCGCCGAGCGCCGACCATCGCCAACCGCTCACAACTCCTCACCGGGGCATCATGACTTCTCGTTCGCACATGCCTGAACCACCTCAGCCTCGCTACTCGTATCTTCTCATCTACCGGGGCCACCCCCACCTTCTCTCGAATAACTTCATTCTTAATCTTATCTAACCTGGTGAGTTCGCACATCCACCTGAGCATCCTCATCTCTGTAACCTTTATTCTCTGAACATGGGAATTCTTCACTGGCCAGCACTCCGCCCCATACAACATGGCAGGCCTAATCATAGCTCTATAAAATTTCCCCTTGAGCTTCTGTGAAACTTTCTTGTCACACAGGACTCCTGATGCAAGCCTCCACTTTGACAACCCCGCTCCTATACGATGAGTGACATCCCCGTCAATATCTCCGTTCCCCTGAATCACCGACCCAAGATATTTGACACTGCCCCTCTTGGCGATGACCTGAGATCCAATCATCACGTCCCTGCCTACTTCGCTCAGCTCGGCGCTAAACTTGCACTCCAGGTATTGTGTCTTAGATCTGCTTATTTTGAAACCCTTAGACTCGAGAGTCTGTCTCCATACCTCTAACCTCTCTATAACACCGACCCTCGTCTCATCTATCAAGACTATGTCATCAGCAAATAGCATACACCAAGGAACATCCCCTTGAATATGACGGGTTAGAGCATCCATCACCAAGGCAAACAAGAGAGGTCTAAGCGCCGATCCTTGATGGAGCCCCATAACCATTGAAAAATGGTCTGAGTCGCCACCGGCCGTCCTAACCCTAGTCTTAGCTCCATCATACATGTCCTTGATTACTCTGATGTAGGCTTCTGGCACGCTCTTCGCCTCTAAGCACTTCCATAGCACCTCCCTTGGGACCTTGTCATACGCCTTCTCCAAGTCAATAAGCACCATGTGCAGGTCCTTCTTCTTATCCCTGAACTGCTCCATCAGCCTCCTGAAAGGTGGATAGCTTCTGTAGTGGAGCGACCCGGCATGAAACCGAACTGGTTCACAGATATAGATGTCATCTCTCTCACCCTCGCCTCGATCACTCGCTCCCAGACCTTCATGGTGTGACTTATTAATTTGATACCCCTATAATTGTTGCAGCACTGGATGTCCCCTTTGTTCTTGTACAAGGGCACCATTGTACTCGACCTCCACTCCTCCGGCATCCTTTTGGTCTTGAAGATCGCATTGAACAACCTGGAGAGCCACCCCACTCCTGACCTACCCATGCATTTCCAGAACTCCACCAGGATCTCGTCAGGCCCGGTTGCTTGACCCCTACTCATCCTACGCAAAGCCCCCATTACCTCATCCGTCCTAATGCACCTGCAGTACCCAAGGTCTCTATGTTGCTCTGAATGCCCCAACTCCCCTAGCTTTATGTGACGATCCCCCTCCTCGTAAGTAAGTCTCGAAAGTACGCCTGCCACCTCTACTTGACTTGAGACTCCCCCATCAAGACTCTACCATCCTTGCCCTTGATGCACCTAACTTGGTCAAGATCACGCGCCTTCCTTTCCCTTGCTTTAGCTAACCGGAACAACTTCCTGTCCCCGCCTTTCTCCCATAATTCCTCGTACATGCGACCAAACGCCGCGTTTTTAACTTCCGTAACCGCCAGCTTTGCTTCTTTCCTCGTATCATTTGAAATTTGGAATATCTAATAGGAGTATAAAAGCTTCTCTTCGAAAGGCGGTCATTTGCGGAGTTCAGACAGGATTTGATCATGGACAGACTTTAACAATATTACCAAGTGGATCCAAGGCAGTAGATAGTGAGTCCACCGCAAACAAGTTCAATGATACCCATAATTTACCCATCAATAAATGGACCAAAGACCCTTAAAGCAATGAGTGAAATAACTTCAGTATAATTCTAATATCCTTTCTAAGATCATAGCAGAAATGTCGGCAAGGTTTTACATGGTCTCTCTTTTGGCCTCATAAATTAAACCAAATTATATCACAGAGAGAGAGCAAAGATGGAGATGAGATTAATTTGACAATCTTTACTCACTACATATTTGTTAAATTAAGAGCTAATCCGGAGGTCCAGGATCAGAGACGCAACAAATATACGGTAGGAAGAAGAAGCCAAAGATTGAAGAGAGAAGACGCCAATGACAAAATCCAAGACAAGAAAGCCATGGCAGCAGAGAGTTGATATCGTCTGCACATATTCCCATTGCAATATGGACTACCACCAGAAGCAATTAAGTAATCAGTGCCACTAGCTGTGGGACACGCCGTAGCCAGTGACAGAAACGAAAGAGCCTGTTATGAATCCAATACAGCAAAGTTGATCAGAACAATATTTTACAGCAAAGTTGACGGTAAATTTATCAAGGCACACACCCAATCTACTCCAATGAGAAATGGTAATATCCCAGGCTGATGAGATGAGCGTTTAACCAACAGCAAAAATGCATCAATCACTGCCAAACCCAAGTTCCACGGTGTTATGAAACTCATGGTTGCAACCAGAAAGCTGCAAAAACAAAAGGTGAAATCGGTAATTTAACAGAGAAATTGCACCTCTGCAACTAGAAGATTGTGCATTGGTATATATTCGTTTCACATTAAATGATCGCCACTGCATTGTAAGAACAGATAACTATCAAGATATAAGATTCTTACAACTGATTAACTGTGTTCTAACTAAATCAGAATGTGAAACTAACTGGGAATGACTACTAATCAGTTATTTATTGTTTGGTGACATCTGCTACTCAGGTAACCAGTAATACTCTGGAGCTTAACATTCAAGAAACTCCTACTTCTGGAAGAATAAAAACATGGAAAAGAAAATGCAGTAGTAGCACATTATAAACAAAAAGAGTTGTTTATTTGAGATAATCATCAACCAATTGTAAGACAAAAGCTACGGACTTAGAAAAGTTATTGATGCTAGAAAGCTTGTCTTCTGGAAAGATAAGAAAATGAAAATGCAGGAATAGCACCTTAGGAACAGAAATATGATTTCAATCATCAATGACCATAAACCATGGTCTTTACAACTTATAAACATAGAATCTGTTAAACAGGCTACGCCTATGTGATATCACCGAGGAGTGTGGTGAAATGGATGGAATCCCTCAGTTATTAAACAGTGTTCTCGGGTTCAAGCCCCTTCTAACGGGCCTTATGTGGCCCGAATCTGGATTATTCAACCAGTGAGTTCCCGAATATCAGATGGTTATACCAAAAAAAGGAATAAGGACTACGCTGTAAGATATATCTCACAAACAGAATAATGCTCCAATTGGTATAACAACTGCATAGATTACTCCAAGAAGCATAAAACTCAACTAAACACTTCCTGATTGCGGCTCTTATGACAAAACTCTGGATACAGACGGATAGAATCTGCTGTCTGTTTCAAATTCTCCCACACTTAGGTAAACAAAATATGCTATATGACCAACCTTATCATTCTCAGGAAATATTTTAACCTCAATTCTGCATCCAAATCTTCAATACCCAATTAACTACTCCAACAAAATAAAACAATCGTATATCCAACATATTAACTTCCTTAAGTTCATGTAAACATGTCTCTTGAAAAGATCCTTTTATTAACCCTAGACTAGCTTTAAATTTTCAAAAAAAAGTCTCCTCCCAAAGCTCATTAAAGCTCTCTACTAGATTTTCGCGAGGTAATTTAAGTAGAACCCTTTAGATTGCTGATTTATCAAAGTGAAAGTTTTTCTACGGGTAAAGTCATGCACTAGAAAATTTGCTTATTCGACTATTAATATATCACATATAATAAGATTTTCGGGATAAGAGGTGTCGCTCTGATGGTAAGCAACCCCCACTTCCAACCGAGAGGTTGTGAGTTCGAGTCCCCAAGAGCAAGGTGGGAAGTTCTTGGAGGGAAGGATGCCGGGGGTCTATTTGGAAGAGCCTCTCTACTCTAGGGTAGGGGTAAGATCTGCGTACATACTACTCTCCCCAAACCCCACTAAGTGGGATTATACTGGGTGGTGGTTGTTGTTGTATATAATAAGATTTCCCCACCGTTCACCCAACATTTGTTAGTGCAATAACGCATCTTAAACAACAAATAAACAGATCACAAATACGAGGAAATGGCCGAAAATCATCCAGCATCAAAGGGTTCTCATGTTAACTTCCCTCCTAACAGATCAAGTTATGATATTATCTTTTATCCACAACAAACTTCAATAATCAGGTTTTGTCTGCTAAACTCATAACATCTGTCGCGCGACTTTCTTAACATTTTCAGGCCAAGATGAGATGAAACTCTTAACAAAAATGAAAAGGAAGAGCTCCCAAATTCTTCAAAATCAAAACTTTGTATGATAAATCGAAATTACTAAATAGATAGCTAAAATGAGAAAATGACACCCCTACCCCCCCCCCCTCCCCCAAAAAAAATCAAGACCAAGACTTTGTAGTATGATAAATCGAAATTAAATAGATAGCAAAAATGTGAAAAACACGAAAAAAAGGACATGGATACAGAGAAGAAAAGAGAAGTAAGGAATCCAAATACCAGAAGGGAGGGTAGCTGTAGCTGTTGTAAGAAAGAGTGAAGCGGCAGAGAAAATAGCCTGTCCTAGCCTCAAAGCTAAACTGGCACTCGTCCCTATAGACCCCTGCAGTTTATTATCCATTTCATCACTGAAATTCCACAAAGTGATTGTATAATTCTGCTGAGCTTATGGTAATCATAGATGTTCATTGTATCCATTCAATTATCTGTACTTTCTATAAAAGGAAAGAAGTGTAACCGAGTAAAGGGAAGGAATTTTGGGGAAGATAGTGATGTTGTAACGTACGAATATCATACTATTTGTGATCTTTACTAATTCTATCTGGTTTTATTGCGCTGTGTTGTAAAGGGAATATGGTTTGTCTGAGAGGAAAAGGAATAGGGTTGCCTCAATGAGATTGTTGCATACAAACTCAAAATTACATTTTTAGTTTCAAATATTACATACTCAAAAATTATACCACACTTTCAAAGCAAGTTATTTTTTTTAAAAAAAAATTAGAATATAAAAGACAAAAAAAATTACTAATAGTATGAGAAGCAATCGTGTCGCATGGTGAAAATGTTAAGGAAATTATGTATATTAGGTTAGCATATATTTGTCCGATGTTTAGGGTGACACCTCACTATGGCATGATGGGTTTTTCCAAAAAATAAAATAAAAAATACTTATGTTATGAAATAGAAGATTCTTACACTTCTATTTAAGGTGAATGTCTTTAATGTACTTAATTAGAGAGATTTTAGAGTCTTATTATTGGTAGCAAGATCTTCCTCCTCCCTATAAATAGAGGTGCTCTCTACAATTGTAATTCACCCCTCTCAACTCAATAAGAAGAACTCTCTCTACTCTTCTCTCTGTTGCTATTGTTCTTGTTCAATTGTTCTTGTATTTTGCTTTAGTTTATAACACGTTATCAGCACGAGACTCTACCGTCTCAAGTACCATTCTCGAAAATCCAAGGTATTTTCCCTCTTCCTAATTTAATTTTCGAGTATGTCTGACATTATGAAAAGAAAGTTCGTTGCCCTTGAAATTTCGGGCAAGAACTATATGACATGGGTGTTGGATGCTGAAATCCACCTAGATGCTATGGGTCTCGGAGACACCCTCAAAGATAAAGAAAAAGCATCCACCCAAGATTGTGCGAAGGCCTTGATTTTCTTGCGCCACCACCTTGACGAAGGTTTGAAGATTGAGTATCTCACCGTCAAGGATCCACTCGTTTTGTGGAACAGCTTAAAGGAGAGATATGACAACCTGAAGTTGGTCACTCTGCCACAAGCACGATATGATTGGGCCCATCTGAGGCTACAGGACTTTAAGTCCGTTTCTGAATATAATTCTGCTATGTTCAGAATTACTTCTAAACTGAAGCTATGTGGAGATAACATCTCCGATTACGATATGCTTGAGAAAACGTTTACAACGTTTCATGCCTCCAATATGGTACTGCAGCAACAGTACCGAGAGAAAGGCTTTACGAAGTACTCTGAACTGATTTCTCTCTTACTAGTGGCTGAGCGAAATAATGATCTGCTCATGAGAAATCACGAAAATAGACCAACTGGGTCTACACCACTGCCTGAAGCAGATATGGTGCACTCGCATTATGCCAAACATAAAAGGGACCATGATCACGGTCATAAACGGGGTCAAAGCCAAGGACGTGGACAAGGAAGAAATTCCAAAGAAGTCCGTCACCCCCCAAAGAGAGATAACCACCGAAAGCAGAAACGGGGTCCAGAAGATCCTAAGGCAAATAGTTCAGAAACTATATGTTATCGTTGCGGTGGGAAAGGGCACTGGTCAAAGATTTGCCGTATACCAAGACACTTGGTTGACCTTTATCAAGCATCTTGAAAGAGAAAAGGCCCTGAAACAAATTTTGTCTATGACGACAATGAGGACATCACCCACCTGGATGTGGCAGACTTCTTTGAGCAACCCGAGAGAAAGATAGACCACCTAATCGGTGATGGAACCATGATGAAAGAAGATGGAGCTGTTTGATTCTACTTGTATTAGTCAATGAATAAATTAATAGTCATTAGCATTAGCTCGTATTAGTTAATTCATGATATGATGTTAGTATTAGCCCTTTAGAATGTTTCAATATGCTCAAATATTTTTATTGTACAGTAGAGGTAATCGACTAACCTAAAAACTAGTCGATCGTCTAATATTTAGCAATAAAACGAACTTTTTTCCGCCAGGCCAGATATTCGAATATCAGAGTCTGATATTCGAATATCTGGGCCAGATATTCGAATATCAGAATTCCTATATTCTAATATCTGGCAAGATATTAGAATATGTGCTTAAATATTCGAATATCCTAAATAACTGCTTCCCATAACGCTGTTTAAACGCGAAACAAAAGAATTAAAGTTGTTTATACTTATATTTATGTATTTCTTTTGTATGTCAAACTATGGGAAAGCAAAATGGATATCTCACAAAGCGAACTTGGATCAACATCCAACTGTAAAAGTATTTGCCTAGTTGATTCATGTACTACACATACAATACTCAAAGAAAGGAAGTATTTCTCTCAACTGAATATGTGTAAGGCAAACATTACTACAATCTCTGGAAGTAGTAAATTGATTGAAGGCTCCGGAAGAGCTATAGTAACTCTGCCCAAGGGCACGATGTTAATCATAGAGAATGCAATGTTCTCCTCCAAGTCTATGAGAAACTTGTTGAGCTTTAAAGATGTACGCCGGAATGGCTACAATATTGAGACAATGGATGAAGATAATCTTGAATATCTCGTCCCCACTTCAAAGAATGTCTCCGGCCAAAAGAGGGTTATTGATAAATTCCCGTCTTTATCTTGTGGCCTGTATTGGACAAGAATTAGTGCAATTGAGGCACATTCAACAGTAAATCTAAAGAATACTGAGTCCAATACATTTGTACTTTGGCATGATCGACTGGGTCACCCAGGATCAACCATGATGAGACGGATTATAGAAAGCTCATATGGGCATCCGTTAAAGAATTTCAAAATTCTTTCAAGTAATGAATATCCTTGCAATTCGTGTTATCAAGGCAAGCTGATTATCAGACCATCCCCAACAAAGGTTGGGACTGAGTCACCCCAGTTTCTGGAACGTATACAAGGGGACATTTGTGAACCTATTCACCCACCTAGTGGGTAGTTTAGGTATTTCATGGTCTTGATAGACGCATCCTGTAGATGGTCTAATGTGTGCTTGTTGCCATCACGCAACCTTGCGTTTGCAAAGTTAATGGATAATAGATGAGAATAATCTTGAATTCTTCATGAAAACGAGGCTGCCCATTTCGGTTTGGGTTCACGCCATTTTGCATGCAGCAATGCTACTTTGTCGGCTGCCCGCTTCGGCTTAGGGTCACGCCATTTTGCATGCAGCAATGCTAGTTCGTCTCTGACTGACGAATTATCACAAATATTCCCTATTGCAATTGGTTTTGGGTCATGAACCCAATATATCCCATTAAAGAAGCTTTGGATGCGCAGTATATGTGCCTGTAGCACCGCCATCCCGCACCAAAATGGGTTTGTTCACTGCACTATTTGCAGACTGTCAATTTGATGAGACACTTTTCCCAAAATTAGGGGGAGAAGCCGGTGAAACCAAATGGGAAATTTTGTGGAAAAATGTATCATTATCTCATCTTGATCCACATACCTCTATTTGAAAGAAAGAGGTACAAAAGACTATCCATTTGCAAAGAATAGCAAATCAAATGCCTGACGCATTTACGGACTTGAAGAGGATAACGAAATCCCACATTCACGCGGAAAATGTTCCGATCCGTATTGAAGTCCCTATTGGACAAATATATGGTGTCATATCCAATGAGTCAAATGCACGCCAGAAGCGTGGCAGACCATTAGGTTCCAAAGATCGAAATCCTAGAAAGAGAAAAAAGAACGATCTAAATGACACTATGAAAGAATCACATGAGGACGCTCATGATTTGATTAATTCCGAGATTCACGAAGAATCTATTGAGCCTGAGACTCTTGAAAATACGGAATGCAAGAATGTGAGGATCTCGAACCTCAGTCTGTGGTAGTACAAAATTAATTGAGAGCTCTCGAAGAGCCAATTATTACTATGTTGGAGAAACACAATTGAGTATTGTGCTGTAGTAAGTCTCAAAGAAACTTATTCAGTTTCCAAAGTACACGCGAAAGCGATTGATTATATTGAGACTATAATAAAGGAAGGCTTTGATTCTCCTATTACTACAACTTGTAGCGGGGTAATTTGTATATGAAAAGCTACCCGCTTTGTTCTCCAGTTTGTACTACACAAACGAAAGAATGCCACAATAAAGTGGATATCTATTGGTATAAAACCCATGTCATAATAAACCCGAAGTTTATTGATAAGTGCACATGTCATGGTGTAAATTTGAAGTTTACCAATATTGATAATTTATTCAGTTGGCATTCATGTTAGCCATCTCATTTTAAGTATGATGTGCAAATTCACATAGGTGAATATTAAAGAACTAGAAAGTTCTTTACGAATTCTCTTGTATCACTTGTTCTCATTAATGAAAGGACCAACTAAAGAGTTCGGGTTGAAGCCCATAAATTCTGAAAATATGAAAGGTGAGTATGGGCCCATTCACCTGCCATGTATACCACATATGATGCATCTATGATATGGTTACATGCGCCATTGTTATTAACCCGCAGCCTGGCAGTGCTTGCGAGGTAAATCGCTCAGTAATCTAACTTCGAGCATAGTTTCCAGATTCTCTACTCAAGACAGTTCATCTTGACAAGTTGGTTTATATTAAAGTTGGTTTAGCAAGATAATTATTGAGTGCTTCCACTTAATAGCTAAACTGTTTCTTATGAGAACTAAGTTATATATATATCAGTTTGATATAAGTTGTATACAAGAGTATATTCTCCCCTCAAAAGTGGTTCAGGGTCAGGAACCAAATAATTTCATCTTATTATTAAGGTGTTGTGTATATTGACATAATGCACAAAGATGACTTCCCAAAGTTGAGGAAACATGTTAGCTTTACTAACATGAGGGGGAGACATGATAAACACTTGAGAACATGTTACATGGGATGAATTCTCATTTGTATATGTATATCCCCGAATATCATGATATGAACCTGAAGTTCATAAAAGGGATAATTCAAATTGCAACATATTGCAAAGCATGCTATACGCATTTGCTGACTCAAAGAAAGTAACTAAATGGAAGAGATACAATTCAAGAAGAATTGATTCCATATGAAAGACATGTAGCTTTGAACCTATAGTTCATATGCTTGAAAGTATAAAGTCAAAGGTATGTATAGTCAGTTTTCGATATCTTATTTGTTTAGTATCACTAATGAAAGCTTGATATGCAGCTAAAGTCTATTATGCGACTTATATAACTTAACTTGAAAGATTTAAGTTGCTTGAAGCATATGCAATTCTTGGTCCTGAAGTACCGCATCATTAGTACAATTTGTGTACATATGTATCTTGCTATAACTATAAGCATGATGGCATTCAGAATGCATCTATGGAGATATTGAAGAGCTATTCCACGACATTATATGAAGATGTTTATATCTATCAAGAATGATGATTTCAAGGTGCGGAATACTTATTCAAGTCAATATGGTTAATTTGTCAAATCTCTATCAAAGATCGTTTTGAAGATGATGCACAAGATTGGAATGCAAATGCTCAAGGATATAAATCGATGTACTCATTAGGGGGAGTCAATGCGCGTTGCACTCTTTTTCCCTTACAAGGTTTTGTCCCACTGGGTTTTCCTTGCAAGGTTTTTAACGAGGCAACCAATAGGCGCATATTCAAACATGTGTACTCTTTTTCCTTACTTTAATTTTTCCCATTGGGTTTTGGTTTTAAGGTTTTATGAGGCACATCATTGAATAGACATTCAAGGGGGAGTGTTATGAAATAGAAGATTCTTACACTTCTATTTAAGGTGAATGTCTTTAATGTACTTAATTAGAGAGATTTTAGAGTCCTATTATTGGTAGCAAGATCTTCCTCCTCCCTATAAATAGAGGTGCTCTCTACCATTGTAATTCACCCCTCTCAACTCAATAAGAAGAACTCTCTCTACTCTTCTCTCTATTGCTATTGTTCTTGTTCTATTGTTCTTGTATTTTGCTTTAGTTTATAACAACTTATGCTTTTTAATGAAAATGTCATTTCGTAGTGTTTGATTATTACAAAATAATTTTCTTTAAAGAGAAAAAATGACTTTTCTGAAGGCGTAAGTTATTTTTCTTCAAGTTACATTATTTTGACTCTATCATAAAGAATATGCTCAAGCAAAATCATTCTCTGTAATTAAATTGTACAGCTCACCGGTGGGACTTTAAAGTGAATTAACTAAAACTTTAAGGAACTGAAATGTAAATAAGAAAGAATTAAGCCTTTTAAACCCAACTGCCACTAACGTCTGTGGACAACGAATAAAGCCAAGAGTACTCCGCTGCATTGCTACAAAATACTGCTACATCAACTGCTGTAATAAACCTGTGAACTTGCATCCACCATTAGGGTAGTAAAGCACATGCTCTCAAAGCTACCCTCAAGCATTCGTCCTAATCTGAACCTCCAGTTCCGGAGTGCTCTTGAACCTCATGGAGATATACGACGTGCCCGTCAATTGTTCGATGAAATTCCCAAACCAGATATACGATCGTGGACGCTCTTGATCACCGCATACACCAAGAGGGGTTGTCCAGAAGAAGCATTGAAAGTCTACAACGAATTGCGGCAAAGGAAAGTTCTTCCTGATCAGTTAGCACTGTTATCAGTAACCAAGACTTGTGCTACTTTGGGCAACCTTATAAAGGCAAAAGGGATTCATCAAGATGTAATTAGATATGGATATCACTCCGATTTGCTCCTTGGAAATGCATTGATTGACATGTATGGCAAGTGTAAATACATTCGAGGTGCAAAAGAGGTTTTTGATAATTTAAGTGCTAAAGATGTAATCTCTTGGACGTCGATGAGTTCGTGCTATGTTAACTGTAAACTTCCAAGAGAGGCGCTAAGGATATTCCGTGAAATGGGGTTAAATAGGGTGAGGCCAAATCCTGTTACATTGTCTTCTATACTTCCTGCCTGCTCGGATTTGAAAAGTTTGAATTTGGGTAGAGAGATTCATGGTTATATTATTAGGAATGGGATACACGATAATGTGTATGTTAGCAGTGCTCTTGTGGACATGTATGCTAGTTGTTCAAGTATCAAACAAGCAGAGTCAGTATTTGATAGTACGCATCAGTTTGACTATGTTTTATGCAATGTCATTATGTCAGCATATTTTTCAAATGGGAAATGTGACAAAGCACTTCATGTCTTTGATAAGTTGAGAAAAAGAAGAACTAAACTGAATCCCGATTCCTGGAATTCTGTTATTGGTGGCTGCATGCAAAGTGGAAGAACAGATAAGGCGCTTCAAATACTTCGTGAAATGCAGCAGTCAGGTGCAAAACCAAACAAAATCACAATCACCAGTGTGTTACCTACTTGTGATCTAGATCTAGGAAGCATAAGAAGAGGTGCAGAGATTCATGGTTTTATCATTCGCCATTTATTTTTGGAAGATGAGATAGTCTCCACTGCTTTGGTACTCATGTATGCTAAATGTGGTGACCTGGAACTATCCAAAAGAGTCTTCTATATGATGCCAAAAAAAGATACTATTGCTTGGAATACAATGATTATTGGAAATTCAATGCATGGGAAAGGAGAGGAAGCTTTGATGCTTTTTAATCAAATGGTAAGTTTGGGGGTGAAACCCAACGCGGTTACTTTTACTGGCGTGCTATCGGGTTGCAGCCATTCACAGCTGGTAGACGAGGGTCTTTTGATCTTTTACTCAATGAGCAAGGAGCATGGAATTGAACCTGATGCAGAACATTATTCGTGCATGGTTGATGCTCTAAGCCGTGCTGGTCGCCTAGAACAGGCATATAATTTTATCCAAAACATGCCCCTGAAACCAACTGCTAGTGCGTGGGGAGCATTGCTTGGTGCTTCTAGAGTATACAAGAACGTGGAATTGGCACGAGCTGCTGGAAAACAACTGTTGGAGATTGAGCCAGAAAATGCTGGTAACTATGTTTTGTTGTCCAACATATATGAAGCAGCCAAACTACGAGAGGAGGCCTCAGAAATTAGGAAATTGATGAGAGAAAGAGGAATTATTAAACTTCCTGGTTGTAGTTGGATTCAAGTGAAAGACAAAGTGCATATCTTTGTTGTCGGTGACAAGAATAATGCTCAGACTGCAGAGATTTACAGCTTTTTAGCTGAAATAGGTGAAAAGATGAGGTTAGCCGGGTATTTACCCTGTACAGACCTTGTTGGCCAAGATCTTGATGCAGAGGAGAAGGAATACAGTTTGTGCAATCATAGCGAGAGGCTTGCTGTTGCCTTTGGGATTCTTAATTTGGATGGTGCATCATCAATTAGGGTGTTCAAAAACTTGAGAATATGTGGAGATTGCCATAATGCCATTAAGTATTTAGCCAAAATTGTTGGAGTGCAGATCATTGTGAGAGATTCTCTAAGGTTTCACCATTTTAAGGATGGTTTATGCTCCTGTACAGATTTTTGGTGAAATAACAAATGCCATCAAGTATTAAACTTGATAAGCTGCAAGCATAATTAATTCTTAAGGGATATTTGGGGGATCTATGCTGATAATACTATATGAAGAAGATTCCTTTTGTTCTTCTCCAAGGAAAATATAAGTCTAAAGATGTCATCCACTGTGACCGTGCTTGCGGTTGCAAATAATGATTTAGAAATTTTTGCTAGCACTAGCTTCGCGGCGTACACTCAGCACAAAGGTTCTACGGCCTAGCCTTGTATGCAAAAATGTAACAATTCAATTCTAACTGCCTTTGGTCACCTCATTGTATGTCTGAAGGTCGTCTCTTCATAGTGGCAAAGTCCTAAGCAAGAAGAAGAAAAGGTGCTACTGCCAGGTTTGGTACCTGGGACTATAATACGAATTATACATGTTTGCGGGTCAATATTGATACAATAAGATGATTGTTATTCATGGGAACTTAAATCAAGGAAGAGTAAGAATTTATATTGGTACCGTTGTTTATTTCTCTTGGTATTGATTTCTATCCATTTGTCTGTCTATTTCTACTTTAGTTGCAAATCTCATCTGCTTTACCACTGCATGATCTATGATGGGCACTAAGTTGTTTGTTACTTATTAGCTATGTACTCCTTGCCATGGTTTAAGATCTCTTAATGACATAAAAGTTACTTAATTGAGCACACTTTTATTGAAAACATCCCCATATTTTGATGATTGTGGGGTAAAGGGAACAAAGATTAAGCTCACCTTTTCTGTACACATTCCCATTTTTTGATTATTGTGGCGTCGAGGGGACATAGACTGTCATTAATTAGCACTTCTCTGTGATGATCAGTACTTTGTACTCTATACTGAGTAAATACAAGCATTAGCAATGTTTGTAACTAGCTATTAGCATGAAATATTACTCAAGCTTGATAATATACAGCAAGATAGTTTTTTCAATGCTTGTCCAAATTGAGTCATAGAAAGCTTAACCTTGTAACTTACAAACAAATTCAGACCAAGAAATGATACACAAATTCTAGAATCTCTCCATCATTCAAGTTGGGCATACCAGATACCCTGGATTTTCACATCCTTGGGGACCTTTGCACCGAGATCAGTATCAGATGGCTGGATGCTCTCAAATACTCCAATGACCTCACCGGTCTCTGGCTTGCTCTGGGTAACACTCAGGGTGATTTTTCCTGTAGAAGATGCAGTATTCTTTACGTTCTCCTTCTCAAGCTCCTCCTCGTCTCCTCTCCCTCCAGCAGGCAGTGCAACAGCGTTGTCATAGCCAGTAGATCCACCCCGTCCCTTTGGGTCAAGGAAGGATGAACCTCTGTATGATGGCACAAGGAATTCACCGCTAAAGCTTTCTGGTTTGCCGCTTGCCACTAGCTGTTTGATAGTGAAGAGGAAGGGCACACGCTCACCACCAGGAAGCTGAACTGTAACAGCAGCATAATCAATTCCATCCTTCTCCTCAAACTTAACAGTGCCATCAGAAGACACTTCGAATGGTCCCTCAATCTCATCAAGGGTGTAGGTTAAGCGTGTCATGAGCTTAGTTTTCTGGAAATCTGGGGGTGCATTCTTGTTCACACTCTCTGCCTTGACCGTGAATGATGTGGGCTCTAAGCAGAATTTCTTGGCATTGTATTTGCCTGGCTTGAAGGCAAAGCTGGCAACACCTCCTTCTATGGTAGGGCACTGGTTAGCAGTTCCAGTTCCCTTTACTTCCATGTATGTCTTGCTTTGAATTTCGTCGAAGGTTAGACGTTTTGGAGCTCCTTCAGCATTTGCTCCCTAGCAGCCAAGTGGACAAACTTCAGGAATTTTTGCATGAGAAACAAGATTTTTCATAATTAAGACAGAATCCCTAAAACAGTTTATCCTTAAAGAAACATGGATGCTTGTCCTGAAATACAGATGATTACATGAATATCCAGAAATGAACAATAGAAATTTTGACGAGATTGGATGATTGGATATAGACTGATCTTACTATTGGAGGTGCTATTGTGTGTATATTTTGGGTGACAATGGTAAAGAAGCCCTCTAAAGTATTTCTACGTATCCTCAAGCAGCTGATTTTGATATTTGGAAAAGAATATAAGGCCTACAAGCTCAAAGAATGTTACCTGCTTTTAGAATCATCGGTATGCCATACTGGTAAGGTAGCATTCATCTCTGATCCAGCTGTAGTGTTCCTTATGATTTTAAACTCAGGTGATTGGTTTTACACCAACAGAAACCATAAACTTTATACACAATAGAGGGATATGATAGAGGTTTATTTTTTAATAATGAATGGAATTCCTTCTTTCATCCTATCCCATTCACCGGTACTAATCACCAAGTGTAAAAGTGGCTTTCTTGCTTTTGTGCCTACTCATGATCTAAACAAGTCGCACATACGCCCAAGTACATGTTCCTTAACGCTGAGGGTAAACCCCCCATAGAGAGGGGGATCTCGTGACATCTTTCATAGGTTGTTTGTATTTCTAGTAAGTTATTTAATAGCTTGCATGTTGAATCATATACTTAATGTGATGAATTTGCTTAGATTGATCCTAACGGAATGATGATGAGAAACTGCTAATTTGTTTTTGTCTAGTGGCTAGAGCCTTCATGCAATACCTAAATTGTGCTGTCTGAATTTATGACTTTATTATGCGGGAAAAAGCACTGGATATATGGGAAATATGGAAATAAAGCCAGGCAGAATTGAGTAAGAAAAGCAACTTACTGAGACGACAAGGGCGGAAGTGGCCAGAGCAAAACCAGCAACCTTCGCAGCATCAGTGCACTTTTGAGCCAAGTCCTTGAGTTCAGTTTGCAAAGAGCAAGTAAGCCTAGCTGCAGCTGGTTCAACACCAAATGCTTTGCACACACTTTGAGCAGACCTCAACTGCAGGTTGTTTCTAGCTGGGGCAACACCAACCTTTGTTGGTTGCATAAGAGTAGCAGCTGCTTGTAAAGAGACAGCCATAATTTTACCCTTTTCTTGATCAAAGTCTTCTTCTCCTCTCTGTTTCTGCTTTTTAGGAAGTGGTTGAGTGGCAGTAAGAAGTGGTTTGTATGAGAGGCTGGACAAATTATTTTGGTGGCTTTGCTGTGAGTAAGATAAGAGATAGGATAAGGGCTATTTTTCATTGGTTGGTTAGAGCATTAGCCTATTATTTGGTGGCCTGCGACGTGGCAAAGTTAGTCTTTAGGATAAAGATACTCCCTTTTGTAATCTTGCCCGGAAATTAGTGGACTACCGCGTCTTCCATTATTTGAAGGTAAAAATGTAAAATACTTATTGACACTCGACATTATACATTTACACCATATCATGTCTTTTTCGTACTATTTTATCCTTTTAGCCAATGTTAATTAATGTCACCTCGATTTATCACTTAAGCTAGTAGATTCATTCCTAGATTTCCGTCACTATAGACTGTGTTTTGGTATAAACAGTGTGTTTGAGAATTAGATTGACAAATTATACGGTATACCAATATGAGCAGAAAACCCTTATGAAAAGGTGAAGTAAAGAAAATCAACTACCAGGCCTCTTTTGTTGTTGTTCAGCTTTGGGAAAAAGATTTAAAAGGTTTTAACCGATTCTTTTTGGTTTTTAAAGTAATTTTTATTTCTAAAAATTAAGCCGAAAGCCCTTTTGAAAAAATCAGAAGTTATTCAAAAAAAAGGTGAAGAAAAAGACATTTAGGAATTTTATTCTTCAGTTGATCCTTGTACTATTAGAGCGACTATCAACATGTATGATGGAGCCAAAGATCCGAGTGAAAACAACGAGAGTAGACTTGGAGCACTCCCCATACGAGATGGGGTTGCACCAGGAATCATCTCTTAGCCCGTTTTATTTGCCTTGGTGATCGAAAAATTGACATGACATATTCGAGGGGAGGTACCATGGTGTATATATTTAGCTTTTTACAGATGACTTAGTCTTAATTGACAATACTAGAGTCTAAAGGTTTCAGGTTGAGCAGAACTAAAACGGAGTATATGGAGTGCAAATTCAGTGATGAATCCCATGAGACGGATGTAGAAGTAATAATCGGTACACAGGTGAACCCAAGAGATGAAGCTTCAAGTATCTTGGGTCAATAATCCAAGGAAATCAGGAGATCGACGATGATGTCATAAATCGTATTTGAGTGGGATGGATGAAATGGAGGCTCGCAATAGGTGTCCTATGTGATAAGAATGTACCATCGAGACTTAAAGTAAGATCTATAGAGTAATTGCTAGACCAACTATATTGTATGTGACGGAAAGTTGACCAATCAAGAACTCACACGTTTAGAAGATAAAAGTAGCGGAAATGAGGATGTTTAGATGGATGTGTGAGCATACTAGGAGAGATAAAATAAACGAAGATATGCGCGACAAGGTGGGAGTGACCTCCAATAGTGGACAAGATGCGAGAAGTGAAACTGAAATGGTTGAGGTATGGGAAGAGGAGGAGCACAGATTCCCTAATGAGCAGGTGCGACGGGTTGGCAGTGTTAGCTCTAAGGACATGTAGAGATAAACCGAGAAGAATTAGGGAGAAGTGATTAGACAACACATGACACATTTTCAGCTCATCGAAGACATGACTCTAGATAAGAAAATATAAAAGCCGAGAATTAAGGTAGAAGGTTAGTAAGTAGTCGAGCGATTTCTCTCGTTTCCGTGGAGAGTATGATTCTGGTTTTGAGCATCCTATCTGCTCCTTCTTCTCTAATCAATATCATTATTATTTTTCTATTATTATCTGATTCTTCAGTTTATTATTATTATTATTATGAAGATTATTATTATTATTATTATAAAGATTATTATTATTATTATTATTATTATTTATTTATTTATTATTATTATTATTATTTTCTTTAGATATTATCTTTACTCTTTTTGCTATCAATGCTTTTTTATTTATTGATATTTTCATCAGATGTTACCTTTTATTTATGAGTATTTTCATCAGATGTTTCCTATTATGTATTATAAGTTGCGTCATGTATTTGTCCCAAAAAGTTAGTTTCACACTCAACCTTTACGGATATTCTAGTACCACACTATTCTTATCCAAGATAAATTTATTTACTCTCTAAAATTCCACAACCAGATTCTATGTGTTTACATGCGCTGACACGTGGCATTTTCACAATTTTTTTTATTCTTGCTAAAATAATCATCTCCCTCACCCCCTCCCCAACTACACCAATTCGAACCTTTCTTTCTCTCTTTTTTCGTCCCATCATTAATTTCTTCTTTTGTACACAAAGTTTCAGCGAAAAGTTTCTAACGATTGATGTGAATCAATCTACGCTATTCGTTGCTTTCCGGATCATGGTGAACACACATAGATTGTAAACAAATATTACTCCCTCCGTTTCAAAATAAATAATTCTTTAGTTGTTTTCATACAAATTAAATAATTTATCTTTTAATATTAATTAGTAATAAAATTGATCATATTAACCTTTACTTCTTCACAAAACACTCCTAGCACTTACTCAAACATTATTTACTCCAAGGGTAATATATGAAAAAATAATTAATTTATTCTTAAAATATAAAAAAATTACTTACTTTGAGCCAAAAAAAAAAACAAAAAACTTATTAAATTTAGACCGGAGGAAGTAACAAGTTTTCATCACTTTACTCATATGTTGCCATAATTTCCATGGCAAATTATGTCGCCTTTAATGGAGCTATAAATTTTGGACTCTTTAAAACCTTTGTTGTTACAAATGTATTTGTAGCTATTTGGTAATAGGCCAACCACTTTCGTTTCTACATCTACAAGCTTTCAATATTTTATCCCTTTACAAAATAATAATAAATTAAAGAGAAATTGAAAAAACTTAACAAATTGGATGGAATGGTGAGAGCCTGGTGTTAGGTTTTTAAATTGAACACCCTGTATCATCTAGAGAGAAGCTCTCCCTTCTCCATAGAATATATCTTTACCTATACTTCTTTAGAACAAACACCCATATAACTCTAATGGATCAGCAAAACGGCCAAGGAGGAATACCTCCAAAGCCATCAGACATTAATTCCCCACAATTAACCAATCCTATTTTTGTCTTTTTTAAAGACAAACTACTATCCAGTGAATAGAAGGAAACCTTCTCACTAATAATGCCACCGACATAATTATCCCCAATGGCAATGAACACAAATGAGGAACACGATAAAAAGGTTTTTGAGGATTCGGAAGGAGAATTTAAAGTTCCCATAAGTGGGGAAGACAAACTACGTATTTACTACCCTTGGAGATTTTCAGTTATAATAAAACTACTAGGTAAAAAATATCCTCCACCAAGTTCTCAAATGCAAACTATCTTGGTTAGCAATATTACATAGTAAAATTCAACAAATAGGAGAACTTGGAGAACGTATTACAAAAAGAATCATGATTTGTCTTTGGCCACTTCCTTTTAGTACAACGCTGGGAACCAAATTTTGCCCTATTACTGCCAAACAAATTTTCATAGTAATTTGGATATGCCTACCTCATCTCCCCACATAATTCTATGATGAAGAAACTCTTAAAAAACTAGGGAACACAGTAGGCCAGATTACTCAAAGTGGATGCTTGCACATCAACGACTTTAAGGGGTCGTTATGCCAGGCACTGCGTAAAGCTACCTCTAGATAAACTAGTAAAATCAAATGTGTGGATAGGCACTAACAAATAAAAAATCCTCAGCGAAAGAGAAATTCTTCTCTGTAGAAGCTATGGTCATCTAGGTCATACAGCTAGACAGTGCAATATCAAGACACAGGGTCTAGCAACCTCATCATCTAAAAACAGTGGCGTAAAGGAATAAAGTGGTCAGGAGCAAAAACATCTCCACAAAGAGAAGGAAGAATGGAAGACATTTACCTTCAACAAAATAAAAAGAAAAACTTTACTGCTACTAATAGAGGCAAAGAATCAACTAAGGTTACAAGTATCAATGTAAACATTTTTTATGCCAACACAGGTAGGTTCCTCACCTCCCAGATTTTTAATTACAAATCTCGCCCTAAGCACAATATACCTACTGAAAATGCTACTGAAAAACCTATGATAAACGAATCTCACTCCATCGGCAACAACAACATCCAAACAAATAATCACTTTACTGCTTTAATGTAGCAGAATATGGTTTTGGAAAAAACCACAACCCACTCATCGGAGGTTGAAACAAAAAAAAATTAAACTCCAATACCACTCACATTATTGGCACATTTATAGGACACATGTCACATAGCATTACTAACTCTTCTAATAATTATTATAAAATATGTACTAAATCAGCCACCTCCCCAAATAAACGAATAAATCCTAATAATTTTCTGTTGCATGCCACAAAAGATATTTCACACGTCTCCAAAATAGGCTACCCTCCTCCAAGTGGCCAATACATTCCAACACGTAAACCAAGCCCAATCCCTTTTGATGTTTTAAGCATCAATGCCACATAAGAGGGGAGGGTGATTTGTGTGGTACCCAATTTTCACTTAATTGAATTATGGAAGGACCTGGTCTTTTTATGTGTTCTAACTACTAATGTTTGCGGAAAAATAATACAAAAATAAAGAACATAGAGATTTTTACGTGGAAAACACCTGGCTCAAAGGTGAAAAAACTACGACCTACTACTCAGTAGGAATTTCCCAAACTTTCACTAAAATCACTAAGCCAAAACAACATTTACAAAAACTCTTTGTAAACCTTAGGATTAACTCTAATCCCATTGTGGCACACGGCCTTACATGTTGCGACAACTTCAAGTTAACTCTAACTTGAACACTCTAGGTACCTAATACAATTGCTTCTATGAAAGCTGAAAGGTACAATGTAAAATCACCTACTACAATTGAACTAGAATAAAAGATAGACACATGAAACTGGTTCTTCTATCTCATTCAAGTAGCTTCTAGATTGCATACTCAAATCACACGTAAATTGCTTGCAAAATCTCCTTGCTCTTTTTATCTCAATTTAAGTTGAGCTTCTGCTTATGTACATTACCTGTAAAAGAGAACAACACTAACATTTAATAGGTTAGTATTAGAGTTTGAGTGGGACTCAATTGCTACTCTTCTATCGTAGAAGAGTTCATGATGATCTCAAACTCTAACAATGTCTTCATCCTAAACGGTGTTCTCTTCATGTAAGGACTCTTTCTCTCCTTATCCAATATGCAATACTTTCGATCAGTTCAGGAGATATTGTTGCTTGATTAGTTAGACTTATCTCCTTCACCTGTATCTCATATGTACAAGTTGATCATGATTGTGCTTCACAAGATGGATCCGGTCCATGTTTGAGTTCTTTTTTCAATCTTCAAAACTTCACATGTTATTGGGCCATCAAATTTCCCTTTTTTGATGATGACAAACTTTGTGATTTTTATTTATATGGCTACTGTAAGAACTCAGCTTAACCATCAATACAAATTTTAGAAAATTCACTTATCATCAAGGACTAGGTTAATTAGGTTATAAATATCACTTTTTCATAATGTGTAAAGCACAATATCTCTTACGTCTTTTGGCATCATCGAAAAGTTGCATACAAAGTGTGTGTCCCAGATTTTAATAAGTACACATGACCACTGGGGTAGCTGCAAGTGCAATCATGGTTTAATCATTAGTAATCAAGAAACCACATTTAAACTATCAAGGAAAGATTAACAATGAACAAGAGCCAAAAATAGTAGATATCATTGATAGAGATATGTTGCTACCACAATCCATAACCAGAAAGAAAAAAACATTTAAAACATGAGAAAAAAGATAGAAAAATTCCTAATCTGGGTCACTAAAGGTACTAGACAGGTTCAGAAAACAAAAACTAGGGTTCATAAGGCTTGGAAGAGCTAGAGGGTTGGTTTTGGGCTTGGAGAAGATTCACTATATTATGAACAATTCCATTATTCTTCTTCTTTTCTTTGGTAAGCTCAGTTTTGAGGGCATCTCTCTTAGATTCCACCTATGCCACATGAGCCTTGAGCTTAGCTATCTCAGCATCCTTGGCTTCTCATTCTTGGACGAGATCCCTGACTTTGTTATTGATAGGAGTCTTCTTGGATGAACGAGGTTCATTTGGGATGGCACTAACTAAATAGTCACAAGCAATTAGAGTGTTCATGCGAAAATGTTCCTTTCTTGAGGCCATTTTCCATTTCTTCAAAGGCAAACCTATCCAGAACCGTGGTCAAAATAAAGCCATATGGGGAGGGGTATGATGAGCCTTGGAGCCATTGATGACCATGTCTAGCATCTTGACAATAAAGACAGGCCAATTGATTTGCCTTCCACTTTCCTTGTACTCCATAAGAACTAGGTTCATGTAATTGGCAATGTGCCTTCTCTCATGTCTGGGCAGTAAGCAATTGTTGACAAATTCAAACAAGACCTTGTGTTGAGGCCTCATTTCACTTTTCTAAGCAGCCCTTGCTTCACTCACATTCTCTGCATCACAAAACCTCCCGATAATCTCAAGGGTAGTAGGAAGGGAGTCCAGACAGGGCCACATTTGCCTTGTGTAAATATCAAACCCTTTAGGGGTATATCAAGGATTTCTCCAAGTTTTTCTGCATCAAAGGACACTTGAACCCCTTTCACCAGGCTGCTAACCTTGCCCTCCTGAACCTCTGTATTTGCTATGAACTCAATTATCTCACTCCTGGATAGCCTACCATATATCTCAAGGACCATGTCCTTCCACCCCTGAGCAGCTAAGGCATCCACCAGTGTCATCATTCCTGGCTCCACCAGGTCTTTCAGCAATCTACCCCTCAAAATCTTTCTTTTGCCAAACATGGCAAGCTTGTCCTTTTTGGAATCATTTTCTACTTCTTCTCCACTCCACTCCTCATTTTCAGAAATTTTTATTTGTTTTCCTTTCACAGCAAACCTTGTCCTCTTGGCTAATGAAGGTTCAGCAGCTTCAGACACAGAGGAGACTTTTTGAAAGAAGTCAAGTCTTGAGATTTTTGGGCTTGAGGTCTGAACCTCCACTATTTGAACTTCCTCCTGATGGACATGCTCCATCTCCTCAACCTCCATAGTCTCTGAGGATTCTGCAACCTTCCCTTTTCCTTTAGCCAGCTTTTTCTTTTCGCTCTCAGCTAGAGACTTTTGAAGATCACTCTCACTATGCTTCACCCTGCTTCTTGTAGCTCTTCCCTTTGGCAATGAAATTTCAATAGTTGTTGGGGATAAGGCCTTTATTTTCTTAGAGGGTTTAGGAACACTTTGGGCTTTTGGTTTGGGAGTTCTTAGTTTCTTTGGATCATAGCTTTCCCCAACCTTTTTCAGCAGGTCTGCTAAGGTTTCTTTAGTAGATGAAACAGGTTCATCTCTTTGTGTGCGTAGGTGAACTAGCCCCTCAGCAGCTTCCCCAGAACCACTTCCCCATGACTTCTTGCCACTCTCTTCTACTCTTTCTTGTGCAACCCCACTGATAGCAGGCACCACTCTAGTCTCATTCCCCTTTCTTCACCACATACACCCTCTCTCTCTTTTTCTTTTTCAGAACTCTGTTTACCTCCACTCCTTCGTGACTTTGCAATTCTACATCATTAACAGATCCAACCAGAACAAACCTAGTTTCTAGATTTTCAGATACAGAAGAAAATACCTTCAAAGGGGATTATTGAGTCTTTTTCAGAGTCAGAAGACCCAGGTCATTCCCCCTCAGTAGCAGATTGATATGATTCTGAATCAGAACTTGAGTGGGATTTATGTGCCCTGCTTGCATTCAACTTCTCATTTAATTTCTTCTCAGAGTCCCAGATGCTACTATTTTTCGAGCAAGCATTTTCACCCTTCTCGACCTGGGTTTGGGAGATGTACTGGGTGGAGGAGGGGTAGATGAATTAGAAGGAGTGGGTTGTGGAGGAGTTCCAGGGCTATCTTGTGGATTGGTCATGGTCGTTGGTTTCTTGAGAGAATTTGTGAGTTAGAATTTTGGAGAAGCGAGCGAGTGAAAGTGAAAAAGAATTTTTGATGGCTTGGAATTATGGAGATGGCAAAAGAAATGATTTGTATTTAAAGAAAAGTACATATTTAATGGGTAACAAAAGCTTTGGCTGTGGTCAATTAGAGGTCTAATCAACTTGAGATTTAAGGTTTGAATGATCGGTTTATCTTCTATAGATTTCAGGCAATATTTTTTATTTAGAGTTCTAAGCAGACGGAACTTGTTCAAAGTTAACGGATAGAATTTTCTAGGAATTGAAAAAGTATAGGACTTCTGCTCATGATTTAAATATTTATTTTTTTAATTTTGCAAAGTATAGAAAATATACCTTAGCTTTCATATGAACACATACTGATGAACCAGTTCTTTATTTAGAATTCTCTTGAACATGCCTCGGATTACCATAATAGAGAAAAAAATTTATAAGAGATCGGTGAGTCATATTAACAAATGTCACAGGAATATAATAATTAAAGTATGAAGATCTAGATATTTATACAAGTTTAGAGCTCCTAGCTAGTTTTTTTTTCATTTTTCTAATATTTATTTTTCATTGTGCATTCTGAGTTTTGCCTATTAGGTGATCTCATCCCTAATTCTAACATGTTCCTCTCAAAGTTATCTCTATTCAGTGCTTTAGTGAATATGTCAGTTATTTGTTTATCAGTAGCACATAATTCTATGGAGATCAATCATTTCTCATAGTTATCTCTTATGAAGTGGCATCTAACATCTATGTGCTTATTCCTCTTATGATGAATATGGTTCTTTGTCATACTTATAGCACTAATATTATCACAGAATATAGGAATGCAATCAACTTCAATGCCAACATCTACCCGCTGATGTTTCATCACTGAGCACAACAAAAGGCAGCAACAACATATTCAGCCTCAGTAATGGACAAGGCCACTGAATTTGCTATTTAGTGGCCCATGATACAAGACATGAACCAAGAAAACGAGTCACACCTGATGTGCTTTTTCTATCCACAAGAAAACCTGCATATTCAACATCAACATACCCTACTAGATTGAAATTACTACCTTTAGGATATTAAAGGAACATATCAATAGTGCCTTTAAAATATCTCAGTATCCTCTTGACAACAGTCAAGTGAGACTCTTATGGATTGGCCTGAAAGCGAGCACAAAGCCCTACACTAAAAAATATGTGAGGTCGGCTGGCACTAAGATACAAAAGTGAACCAATCATACCCCTATACAACTTATGATCAAAAAATGAACCAGGTTCATCCATGTCTAATTTAATGGCAGTTGCAATGGAGGTGTCTATTTCCTTTGATTCATCCATTTTAAAATTTTTGATCAGCTCCTTTGCATATTTCTGTTGATGGATCATGTCTAAGTTAAGCTCACAAATCATACTTGTTTCAAACTCACTCCCCATTAATGTGGAAAAATCCTTACTTAGTTTGTCAGTGGTGGCCCAAAAGATTGTGTCATCAACATATATTTGTACTATAAGGAGATCCTTACCTTTTTATCTCAAGAATAGAGTACTGTTAATTTTACCTCTTTTGAAGCCACGTTCAAGCAGAAATTGGACATCCACCATGCTCTAGGAGCCTGCTTGAATCCATAGAGAGCCTTATCTAATTTGTATACATTCTCAGGACATCCCTTGCTCTCGAACCCTGGAGGTTGTTTAAGAAACACTTCTTCCTTTAGATAGCTGTTCAGGAAGGAACTTTTTGACATCTATCTGATGAAGAGTAAATTCCATGTGTGTTGCAAAGGTTATAAGGAGTCTTATTTCCTCTAGTCTTGAAACTGTAGCAAATGTCTCATCATAATATATACCCTCCTCTTGGATGTAACCTTGGACCACCAGTCTTGCCTTATTTCTTGTAACCGTTCCATTTTCATCAAGTTTATTTTTGAAGACCCATTTCTGCTAATAACTGATATGTCCTTGGGTCTTGGAACTAGATGCCAAACTTAACTTTTGTCGAACTGATTGAGTTCATCTTGCATTGCATTCACCCAATCTGCATACTGCAAAGCCTTGACAACATTTTTAAGTTCAATAAGAGATAGAAAAATATCAAAAACACAAAGATTCTTTAATTGTGATCTAGTTTTTACTCCATACGTTGGATCAGTAATTATGTTCTCAATAGGATGAGAACTTTGATACTTATGAGGTTTCACAACCAACTTATTTCTGCGAGTTGTTTCTCCCACGTTCTGTTTCTGAGGAATATGTCATGAACAGTTTCTTTTAGGGGATTGGTTTCAATTACTCTTTGATCATTTCCCAATGTCGGGTTACCCTAGATGAAAGAACCCATTCAATCACTCGTTCCTTCTTTTGGTGCCAATTTAACATGTTTTGAGACTTCAGTTAAATCCTTTATCAGCCCAATAGCTTCATCGTCATGTTCCTGTCTCTTAGAAAGAATGTTAATTTCATCAAACACTACATACACACTTTCTTCTACACAAAAATTCTTTTACTGAACACGTTATATGCTTTGCTATGTGAAGAATATCCCAAGAATACTCCTTCATCACTTCTGGGATCAAACATACCTAGGGAGTCCTTCCATTATTGTGCACAAAACACTTACATCTAAATGCCCCAAAATTTGATATATTTGGTTTTTTTCTTTTTAAGTAACTCATAGGAAGTCTTCTCTACAAGAGATCTAGTCATCCATCTATTGATTCTATAAAATGCAGTGTTTACAGCGTCTGCCCAGAAGTTGTGGGGCAGTTTAGTAGAAAGAAGCATAGTCCTAGCCATGTCTTCAAGAGTCCTGTTCTTTCTTTCAACTACTCCATTTTTCTTGAGGAGTCCTAGGGGTATAGAAGTTATGATCTATACCATGCTCATCACAAAATTCAGCAAACTTAGCATTTTCAAATTTAGTTTCATGATCAGACATGATGGATGCAAGTTGATTACCTAGTTGTTTCTGAGTCTTTATAACAAAAGCAGTAAACATGTCAAATGATTCATCTTTAGATGTTAAGAATAGTACCAGGTAAACCTAGAATAATCATCAATAAGTACCATCACATATTTCATACCACCTCTGCTCAATATTCTCATTGGACCACAGAGATCCATATGAACTAGTTCCAACGTCCTGGTTGTGCTTACCCTTTTCTTACTTTTAAAGGATGATCTTACCTGCTTACCCCTTACACAATCCTCACAAACTTTATCTTCCTTGAACTTGATGTTAGGTAGCCCTATCACCAAATCAACCTGCAACGTGCTATTTACTTCGCTCCAAACTAAGAGAACTAAAAGGATTTTCTACGCACCCACAACTCGGGGTAACACATCCAATCACAATGGAAATCAAACACTTAATGGTCCATCTATCACCTAGCAGTCCTTCTTCGACACTTCCAAGTCACATAGACACACCACATAACAACAATATACTCAACACGTAGCTATCTAGTTTCCATTCCCACAATTATGGACAATATTGAATATATAAGTTCATAATACCAGCTTGCAAAATCATCACCTCAGTGCTCAAGCCATAGGCGAAGATTCGGCCTCAAGTCCTCTAGACTGTCCCAACATCGACTCATAGAAATTACATTTTGCCCCTCAATCGGGGAATCACGAGCCATCAAGGCATATATAATACTGAGTGCTAATGTGCATATACAAATGTGAGAAAGGAATTGTAAAAGTTACTTTTTCAAGATGAATCAAGGACGCACGATAAGAATTCAAGAATATGAAATTTTTCCTAAAGATGTTGCAGCCTCTAGAAGATAAATACAGACGTCTCTGTACCAATCGGCGAGACTCTACTAAACCTGCTCATGACTCGTGTGACCTATGAAACCTAGGCTCTGATACCAATTTGTCACGACCCAAATACCAAACCTGGTCGTGATGGTGCCTCTTTGAATACAAGGCCAGCCAACAAAACAGACGCTTCCTTTTAATAGTTAATTAACATTTATAAAGCTAAAACATGATTAACATGATCAAAAGTGCAGAAATAATAATACCAACTGGGAACCATCCGGTCACAGCCCTTCATCGGGGTGTCACTAGTCATAAGCTACTACATAATTCGCTAAAGAACTACTAGTCTAAAATTAATATGAACAAAATAAAATAAGAGAGAAGATCCAGATCCGCGGATGCTAGCGGTCACCTGGCTCAGCTATGATAACAATTCTTCAATCCGCTAATAACCCGCTATCGGTTGAACAATACCTGCAACTGCACGCAAGGTGTAGGGAGTAAAGTAAGTACTTCCAACTCAGTGGTAATAAAAGTAAATAATAACTGAGAGATAAGAAATCATGTAAGAATACTTCATCATGCTATATAATACGGTACAACCCTTTTTGAAGAAAGGTAATTCCATGAAAATCCCTTATAAAATATCTGGCTCAGTTTTAAACCTCTTTTGAAAATAATCCTTTTAACAATTGCAAAATAATTCCAGCCATCAGTGTCACTATGCACAAAAACCCTCCCCTCTGGCACTATCTTCGTTCCTGGTCAGCCACTCGGGCCCCCAACACTATAGGATCAAATAGCACCAGCAAAAGCAAATAAATATCTCCAGAAATATCACAAACAATAAATAATGAACAAATGCATGAATGCAATGCAATGCATATGATGGTACATTCCAGTAACCACTGCGGTGTGCAGCCCGAGCCATCCATATTTATTTATCGTCGACGGCGCTCACTGCGGGTGTGTACAGACTCCGGAGGGGCACCTACATCCCAATCGCAATGTACTAGTCAGTCCTGTTACCTGACCAGCCACCCAATGTTACCTGACCAATTTATATCATACAGTGTCATTGTTACCACTGCTCCAAGTATATATTTCAGTGTCATTGTTAACACTGTTTCCAGTATAAAATACAGTGTCATTGTTACCACTGTTTCAAGTATATATTACAGTGTCATTGTTACCAGTGTTTCAAGTCACTTTATTATCAATCAAGAAAATAATATAGTAAGCCCCTTGGGCATTTACAAAATCGAAGTTTCCAGCCCGAAATACATTTAAAATATCATTTATGTTTTTAAAACTTAGAAATATGGCTGGGTTTTGCAAAACAGCATTCAAAACCTTGGACTGAAGTTAAATGATATGTAAATCATGTTAAGCAGTAATATCAATCCTCAAAGGATGTTACAAGTCGGCACAATGCCCCAAACATGGTGATCAGCCCAAATTATGATGATAACAAGTAATTTCAGTCAAATACACAGTAAAATCAACAATCGGGACAGACCAAGTCACAATCCCCAATGGTTCTCTACCCCACGATCATATCTAGCGTGCAAGTCACCTCAATATAGCACTATGATGTGCAAATACGGGTTTCAAACCCTCAAGATATCATTTACAAGTATTACTCACCTCGAATCGGTGAAATCTCTAGACCGCCTTTGCCCCCAACCTCCACGCGCATCCAATCTAACCAAAATCAGAGCGAATACGTCAGAATAGGCTAAGGGGATATAACCCAATCGAAAAGACTCAAAAAATATCGAAAACCATGAAATTTGCAAAACCCGAGCCCCGGGCCCACATCTCGAAATCCAAAAAAATTTACATCAAAACGTTTCTTATCTCGCCACGTCTATACATACCAATTTCACAGACATTGGAGTTTATTTGACCCCTCAAATCATCATTTTAGAATCTCAATCTCAAGTCCTAATTTCATATGATTTAGCCATGTTTTCATGGATTTCTAGGATGATTATTCAATATAATCATGTATTTAACTCATAAACTTACCTCCAATCGATCTTAGCTGAAACTCCCTTCAATTCCCGTCCAAAAGCTCTCAAAATATACTTAAAATGGTGAAGAAATGGCCATTTTCGGGACTTAAACTCTCTGCCCAGGCCCAATTTCCGCTTTTGCAGACCTTTTTCCGCTTTTGCCGACCTTTCTTCTTATGCAGACATTTTTGGCCTATCTGGGACAGCTTTTGCCGTTGTATTTCCGCTTTTGCGGTCCCGCATACGCGGTCAATTTCCGTTTTGTTGTTCGGACAGCAACCAAATTCTCCCGAAACGGATGTAAGCATAACTCTCTCATAAGAACTCGGAATTCGACGATTCTTTTTGCTATGATTCCAAAATTTCGATACGAATCTAATGGTTTAAAAATACTGAATTTGGATCTCATTTACTTAATATGGTACCCCTTTATGTCCAAAGAAACGACGTTGGACCATCAATTAAGGGCGTGATCACAACCCGAAACACACTCGAGGCCCCTCGGACCCCGACCAATCAAACCAACCAGTCCCAAAACACATTACGCACTTACTCACAGCCTCAAATAACATCAAACAATGCTAAAACCATGAATCAACCTCCAATCCTAGTTTTATGAACATTAGAATTTCCAACTTCTATTTCAGATACCGAAACCTATCAAATCACGTACGATTGACTTTATATTTTTCACACAAGTCCAAAATGACATAACAAAGCTACATAAATTCTATGAATTCCTTTCCGACTCCCGAATCAAAATTTCATCTATCAACCGGGAATCTGTAAAATACTAACTTCGCCAAAATAGGCTAACTTCTTGATTGGACCTCCAAAATTAATTCCGATTGCGCTCCTAAGTCTTAAATTATCCCCCCGAAACTAACCAAATTATCGAAATTCAATTCCGAGCCCTGTAACTCATAAGTCAACATCCGGTTGACTTTTTCAAATTAATTCTTCCTTAAAGAGACTAGTTGTCTCATTTCTTATCACAATCACTCCAAATCAATTCTAACGCACCCAATACCGGTAATGAAACATAAGAAAGCAGAAAATGGGAAGAACGGGGTAGTAACTCATTAGACGACGAGTCGAGTCGTCACAGTTAAGCTCTAGCTCCATCCTGCATAAGGCTATTTTCTGCCTTCCGAGGTTAAGTTATACCTCCATCATGCATAAGGCTACTTATATGCCTTTCGAGACAAAGCTCTGTCTCCATCTACTTTTTTTGCATAAGGCTATTTTCTACCTTCCGAGGTTAAGCTGTACCTCCATCCTGCATAAGTCTACTTATCGGCTTTTCGAGACTAAGCTTTGTCTCCATCTGCATTTTCTACATAAGGCTATTTTTTTCCTTCCGAGGTTAAGCTATGACTCCATCCTGCATAGGTCTACTCATCTGCCTTTCGAGACTAAGCTCTATCTCCATCCGCATCTTGCATAAGTCTATTTATCTACCTTCCGAGGTTAAGCTCTACCTACATCTTGCGTAAGGCTATTTTTTGCCTTCCGAGATTAAGATCTACCTCCATCCTGCATAAGGCTACTTGTTTGCCTTCTGAGACTAAGCTCTGTCTCTATCCACATTTTTCATAAGGCTATCTTCCTACCTTCCGAGGTTAAGCTCTATCTCCGTCCTGCATAAGGCTACTTATCTGCCTTTCGAGACTAAGCTCTGTCTCCATCCGCATCTTGCATAAGGCTATTTATCTGCCTTTCGAGGTTAAACATAAGTCTACTTATCTGCCTTTCGAGACTAAGCCCTGTTCTATCTGCATTTTGCAAAACGCTATCTATCTGCCTTCCGAGGTTAAGCTCTACCTCCATCTTGCAAAAGGCTACTCGTCCACCTTCTGAGACTAAGCATTGTCTTCATCCTGCATGGCTGAAATATCGCCACTTTATTTTTCAAATGACTGCAATATCGCCACCGGCATTTAAATTCTCGCTTTGGCTAAAAGATCGCCACCATTTGCATTCATTTGGCTAAAAGATTGCCACCTTCTCATGGGCTGAAAGATCGCCAACATATTCAAAGGCATCATAGTTTGGAGGCACCATCCACTTATAAATTATGAAATGGGACCGTGTGGCACGTCGTCCACTTATAAATTATGAAATGGGATCGTGTGGCACACTGTCCACTTATATATCATGAAATGTGATAGTATGGCATGCCGTCCACTTATACATTATGAAATGGGATCGGGTGGTACACCTACCACAAAATACAATGAAATGGGAGTGGATGGTACGCCTACCACTAGATATAAAGAGATGGGAGAGTGTGGTACGCATGCCATGAGATACAGAAAATGGGATCAGGTTGCACGCCTACAACAAGATGCGAAAAGAAAGTGAAATATGCCTTTGTTTTTCTTAAACCGTTGAAGTTGTACTTTACTTAAAAAGGAATTTCTACTATATTTCAATTATTTATTACTCATATATAACGATTCATTCGATATTGTACTTCAGTTGAAAAGGGTATTTGCCAAATCAAGCGATTTCTAAAATTAACATCATCTTTTCTTGTTGATTTCCATTTGGGTTGGGAGATGTACTCTACTATGTATAAGGTGAATGACTCTTTTTGAATATTCTTCATTGTATTGGGTTATGGAACATGTAAACTGAGTAACATGAGAATGTTGTTGCGAAATGTAAGACAAAAATATGTGGGCACAAGGTGCCGTGATAATATGGAAGTGGGTTGAGACCTATATTAATTATGATTATAAAATGAGGTGTCACACGGTGACCAATACCCAAAAGAATTATATTTGAAAAATGTTTACTTGGGAGATACTTATTTGAAGGGAATATATTTATTGAAAAACATATTATCTTAGAGATTATGTGACGACCCAAAGGGTCATCACTGTAATTCTACCTTTCTTGGTGCTTCTGAGGCCTTGAAAACCTCTTATTTTGTTGCCTTGATTTTCGTGCACATTCCAGGTGCGAAGCCGAAAATTTTTTATGTGGAAATATTTGAATTTTGTGTTAAAAACTATAAATTTTGATAATAATATTGCTATTGTTGACTTCGGTCAACATTTTTGGTAAACGGACCCAGACCCGTGATGCGACGGTCCCAGAGGATCCGTAGGGAAATTTGGGATCCGAGCGTATTCCCAGAATCAAAATTCGAGGTCCCAGGCCCGAGTGCGGAACTTTTCTGTGAAATTGTTTTCTGAAAATGCTTATGGAAAAATAAAAATGCGATTCGATCAAAAGTAATGGTATCGGGCTCGTATTTTGGTTCCAAGAATTAAATGAGCGTTAAGCGCTATTTGTAAAGTTTGGTTGAAAACGGACGTCGTTTGACATGTTTCGGACTAAAAATGGAAAAATTTGAAAGTTTTAAACTTTGAAATGAAAATCATGTGTTTTGGAGGTTGATTCTTTGATATTGATGTTATTTTGCCAACTTGATCGTTCAATCAAGTTCGTATGATGTTATTGAGTTAGGTTGGTTGGGAACCCCAAGGGCTCGGGAGTGATTTCGGGGGTGATTCGGGATGTTTTGCACTTAGAAAATTGCAGAAAATCACTGTTGTAGGTGCCCAGCTAAGTTCTTCTTCGCGATCTACGACTCCCTTCCGTGTTTGCATAGCTTTGGGCTTCTCCTCCTTCGCGATCGCTTAGCATCTACCACATTCGCGTACTTGCAGTCCCTCCACAATCGCGAACGCGTGAGTACCCCTGAATTTCCTTCTTCGCGATTGCGTGATCCCAATCGCGATCAAGATGGCCCCAGTCTTCCCTTTAACACGAACGCATCCCCTATGTCGCGATCACGTAGCCATTTGATTCAGTGAATTAAATTAAAAATAGAACAGTCCACTTCGTGAATTTCACACTTTTCTCACGCGAACCCTTCTTCTTCACCCTCCATTGAAGAGTTTCAAGCTTCCCATCCTCCATCTCTTTGGGTATGTAAAAATAACATCGTTTTCTCACTATTTCATCATCTAATCACTTAAATCCTAGCCTAAAAACATGAAATCATGGTAGAATTAGGGCTTTTGGGTAGAGTTAGGTTTTTGAGAATTTTGGGCGATTCAACCTCAATTTTGGGTCGAATCTTAAAACAAATCATATAATTGGACTCGTGGGGTTATGGGTAATCAGAATTTGGTCCGAGCCTTGAGTTTGGACCATGTGGGCCCGTTGTCAGATTTTGGTATTTTTGGAAGAAAGTTAGGAAATGCATTTCTAAGTTAGGAAATTGTATCCTTATGCTATTATTATTAATACTGAATCGATTTATGTTAGATATCATTGGTTCAGGGTCGAATTCTAGAGGAAAGGCGATTGTTGGGCTTTGAGTTGCTATTTTGGATTCGAGGTAAGTGTTTGATCTAACTTTGTCTTGAGGGAATAGGACTAGGATAATATTTGCTATGTGCTATGTGGAGTCGGTGTATAGGTATGGTGACGGTTACCTATGCGCCCGAGTCTAGCATGACCATGAGTCATATTTGCTATTAAAAATTTCGAAAGAAGTGGACAATGGTGATAATTGCTTGTTAAATGAACTATGAAGTGATAGTTGAGAAGCAAATGAACTAAAGAGGAATTTTGGTATTTTTCCCTTGCCGGGACTTATTGTTGAGCTGTTTTCCCTTGCCGAGACTTATTGTTGAGCTGTATTCCTTTGCCGGGACTTATTCCTGAATTATTCTCCCTTGCCGGGATATTTTTTTTCTTGTTATATATTCCTTTCTCGTTGGTTGTGACCATTGATTGGGCGAGGAAGAGAGATATTATGCACAAAGGGTCTTCCGTGCCTTGTTTTCTTGATTATTTGAGAACGAAGGGTCATTCCGTGCCTTGATATGAGAGCTATGTGAGGAAAGAACGAAGGGTGATGTCGTGCACTATGTGTTGAGAGTAAAAGCACGAAAGGTGATCTTGTGCACTGTGTATTGAGAGTAAAAGCATGAAGGCTGATGCCGTGCATTATATTTGACATTTCTGGTGAGAAATGAGAGTAAAAGCACGAAGGGTGGTGCCGTGCAGTTGTTGATTCACTGGCTTTCTTTTATTTTTGTTAAATATTTAGTTCCATTTCTTGTTCTTTGGACTTATAATTGAACTGTTACATCCCATCCCCATTATCTGTTTGAATTTTTGTTGTCTTTCCGTTATTCCACATATATCTGTACAGGTTAATTATGGTAGGTCCAGTTTAGCCTCGTCACTACCTCGTCGGGGTTATGCTGGGGTCGGTTGTGCTGATACTACACTTCTGCGCTTTTTTGTGCAAATGTTAGGACATAGCGTGCGGATCGCAGCAGTAACTAGGGAGCGATCCTTCAGTCCAGAGACTCCGAGGTAGTTCACTGGCGTTCGCTGGCCTTGGCCTCATCTATCACTTTCTGTTTGTTTTAATTGTATCAAAACAGGCTTGTTATACAGTTCTTTCAAACTGATATATGTAGAACTCTATTAGTAGTCCGTGAGTAGTGACATCAGATGTTGGGTAGTGCTATGTTATAGTTTTCCTCACTTTGTTAATATTTCTGCTAAAAGTCTTTCGTGCATTTTATTTAATTATTTTGGTTATTATATTGTTTATATTAAAGTTTTATGGAATATTTTAAAAGGGTTGGTTTGCCTATCTCCTACAGTAGGCTCCATCATAATTCCCGATGGTGGGAAAATTCGGATCGTGACAAGTTGGTATCAGAGCACTAGGTTACTTGGGTCTCACAACTCACGAACAAGCTCGGTAGAGTCCGAGGAATCGGTACGGAGACGTCTGTATTTATCCCCTAGAGGCTACAGAGTTAGGAAAAATTTCACATTGTTCATTCTTGTCGTGCGATTCTTTTTCTCAATTATTGATTGTCGTTCTACTTTGTTCTTTCGCAGATGGCGAGAACACATGCATCTTCTTCTTCTACGCAGCAGCCTGAGCCCACAGCAGTAGCTCCCGCGAGGGGCAGGGGCCGAGCCGTGCCAGGGGAAGAGCTCAGCCCCAAGCAGCAGTTCCAGAGGTGGAGCCTCATATTAACTTTGATGAGGAGGTTCGAGCCCCACCAGCTCCAGTGGGCCCATCTCAGGTCCCAGGAGGTGTGATATTTTCCCTGGATCTCAAGGATGCTCTCGTCCACATAGCAGGCTTTATGGACAGTGTCGCTAGAGCGGGATTGCTGCCAGTAACACCAGCCACTTCTCAGGTTGGATGAGGGGTTCAGACTCCTACTACACGTACTTCGGAGCAGGTAGCTCCCCAGACTCAGGTTCATTTGGTTCAGCCCGCAATGGCAGCTTAGACATGTTGAAACACGTTCTCAAGTCGCCAAACTAAATGTGTGTTCATCTTTGTAGGTTTTGATAAATGACAAACCGACGTGAACGGAACATTGACATATGCCGAAATCCAAGCACAAGAGAAACAAAGATCAAGATTAAGTAAAGCAACAAAGTTATACATGAGTCGTTCTATAATTGTGATCTTGATCCGATAATTGATTCAAGACTTGGCTTCTCTCGTAAAAACATTTTTATCAGACCATGCGTCTTTAATTTAAAGCAAAATGATTTTCAAACATTTCATTTTTTAACCAAAATGAATTCTAAACATGTCTTTCAAATCTGGACAAAGATAATCGATTATGTACTTTATAATAATCGATTATGTTAAAGCAGTGTACACCAGATTTTACAAAGCTGTAAGATAATCGATTATGTACCTTATGATAATCGATTATGTTAAGGCAGTGTACACCAGATTTTACAAAGCTGCAAGATAATCGATTATGTACCTTATGATAATCGATTATGTTAAGGCAGTGTTCACCAGATTTTTCAAAGCTACAAGATAATCGATTATGTGCCTTAGACTAATCGATTATGTTGAGCCAGTGAGCATCATATTTTACAAAGTAGCAAAATAATCGATTATGGCTTTTTTGGTAATCGATTATATTAAGGACCGTTGCCAAAGTATTTTCAAACATTGAAAGATAATCGATTATGTACAATCAGACAATCGATTATGTTAAGCATAAAATCGGGGATTGATTTTTGAACGTTGTCAGGTAATCGATTATACATTTTGGATAATCGATTATTCTGCTTAAAATCTGGGATTGATTTTTGAACGTTGGCAGATAATCGATTATGCAGAATCAGATAATCGATTATGCAGAATCAGATAATCGATTATCCTAGCACAAAATCAGCAATTTGTGACTGGCAATTAAGCAACGGTTTTGGGTGTTTTGAGCACTATAAATACAACTCAAATTCACTCTTCTAAGCACAACAACTGATTACATTCTTGCTAAAGCATACATACTCTCTTTGCAATCATTTTATATTCATTTCACTAGTTTTTGAGAGCCAAACTCTTGACGAAATTGTTGTGTTCTTGAGCGTACTGTTTTTACTCATATCTACTCTATTAAGAGAGTCTTGTCATGAGCGCTAAGTGTTTGTACACACTTGAAGGGATATTCTAATCCCTTGTTTTAAGAAGGAAAAGTAGTTCCTTGGTTTGAAGTCTTGAGGTGTGGTATCCTCGAGCAGGTTGAAGTCTTGTAGACTGTATATCAACGAGCAAGTGTAACGGTTTGTTAGGCACCCATAAGCTTAACAAAGTTAGTGTAAAACTCGAGAGAGTCTCTCGGGGACTGGACTAACCATGTGTTGTGGTGAACCAGGATAAAATTTGGTGTGTTCTCTCCTTATCTTTTTAATTACTGCACTTACGTCATTCCTGCAATTTTTAATTCCGCAAATTTACATTGTTTTTTATTATAACGCTATTCACCCCCCTCTAGCGTTAAGCATATATTCTAACAATTGGTATCAGAGCCATACTCTCTGAAAGACTTAACAGTTTGAGAGAAACTTTCCATGGCTTCTACTCGTAGTGTTTATGCAGGACTAGGTGAAGGACAATGCTTCACAAGGCCACCACTTTTCGATGGCACCAACTACACTTACTGGAAGGAGAGAATGAGGATTTTTATACAATCAAACAACTTCCAATTGTGGAAAATTATCAAAAATGGAGAACTACAACCTACCAAAAAGGTTGGAGAAGAACTCGTTCCAAAAACGGAAGACGAATACGACGCCGATGATATCAGAAAAGTAGAGAACAACGAAAAGGCAATCAACATGATGTATTGTGCAGTGAACCCCGATGACTATCGAAAAATATCATGTTGCACCACTGCCAAGCAAATGTGGGACAAATTAGAAATCACCTACGAAGGTACGGACCAGGTAAGGGAAGCTAAAATTGATTTCCTAACCCACGAATATGAACTGTTTCGCATGAAGGAAAACGAGAAGATAGATGACATGTTCGAACGATTTTCAAAAATTGTCAATGACCTACACGCCCTCAAAAAGACATTCACGGATAAGGAGCTTGTCCGTAAAATTCTACGAAGCCTCACTCCGGAATGGCGTTCCAAAGCTGACGCTATCCAAGAATCAATCGGCATCACAAACGTCACCATCGACGGACTACGAGGTAATCATAAAACTTATGAATCAACTTTTCTTAACTCTCCTTTGGATGATCAAAGAAAAAGGAAGATTGCGCTCAAAGCATCAACTACTCAACCTCATAACAATGAGGAGTTAAGTGATGAAGATGTCGAGCTTGGACTCGTTATTAAGAAATTTCACAAATTCATGCAAAAGAAGTATGAACGAAAAGGTAAGCAACAAGGCGACCAATTGAAGTGCTATGGATGCGGAGAAATCGGGCATATCAAATCAAATTGTCCAAACATCAAAAAGGAGAAGAAACCATTCAAGAAACAAAGAGCATACATCTCTTGGGGAGGCGACTTCGGAGACGAATCAAGTGATGGAGAAGGAAACGAGACCACAAACTTGTGTCATATGGCACACGAAGAAACGCAAAATGAGGTATGTACTACTTCTAAGAACTACTTCACTTTAGAAGAAATGCAAGATGCATTTGATGAGTTGTATAAAGAGTTTATTAGCGCTTCTAAATCTAAAAAAGATTTAAGAAAACAATTGTCTTCAAAAGAAAAGGATTTTGAAAAACTTACTCTTGAAAATGAGAAATTAAAAGAGGAAAACAAGTTTTATGGCAAAAGAAGCGCCGATAAACCCGAAAGCTCAAATAAGGATTGTACTTCTTGCAAATCTCTAAAGGAAGAAGTAGAAAGTCTTAGAAGCACTTTGCACAAATTCAATTCTTCACACAAAAATCTCAATGAAGTGCTTGTAAATTTGAAATCCACTAAGCACGGTATAGGCTTCAAACACGAGCCAAAAGAAAAGGTTGAGTCCATTCCTAAACCACCTAAGACTCAACTTAGGCCAAACAAAATAAATGTCATCGCTCAACCTAGAAATTTTAATCCTAGAATTGCAACTCAACCTAGAACAAATGCTAGAAGAAATATTGGAATGTATAGACCACCTAGACAAGATTTCCGAAAACCACATCAAAACTATTTTCCTAAAAATAGAGTGGATGCCAGAAGAAATGTTGGCATGTATAGACCACCTAGACAATATTTTCGAGAACTACATCAAAACTATGTTCCTAAAAATAGAGTGAATAAATTTAGACCCCCAAATTACTATCTTCCTAGAAGAATGCACAATCCGAATGTCATTTGTCATTATTGCAATGAAATTGGACATATTGCTCCCGCATGCTTCACTAGACATAGACATTTCACTGCAGGACAATCACACCAATATGTTGCACCTAACACACAAGGATCCAAAATGGCTTGGGTACCAAAATCTCATTAATTTGTTTTGTAGGTGTGTTTGAAGGGATCAAGTGCACATTGGTATCTTCATAGTGGATGCTCCAAACATATGACCGGAGATGCATCAAAACTCCTTCAACTAAAACCCAAGGAAGAAGGAAATGTCATTTTTGGAGACAATAACAAAGGAAAGATTATCGGCATTGGATCGGTCGGTAAGGATGAATCCTCCTCCATTAAGCATATTTTGCTTGTTAAAGGTCTTAAACATAATCTCTTGAGCATAAGTCAATTATGTGACAAGGGAAATCCTGTATTGTTTGACTCCGAAGAATGCTTAGTTATCCGTCGTAGTGATTTTAAAATTATTCTTCGTGGTATTAGAATGGATAATATCTATATGGTTGATCTTGAAAATTCTTCATCAAGTTATGTGAATTGTCTTTTGAGTAAAGAAGACGACATGTGGTTATGGCATCGTAGAGTAGCTCATGTAAATATGAATCTTTTAAACAAACTAGTTTCACAAGAATTAGTAATTGGTCTTCCAAACATGAAATTTGAAAAAGATTCTAGTTGTGATTCATGTCAAAAAGGGAAACAAACAAAAGCCTTTTTTAAATCCAAAAATGTTGTTTCAACCACTAGACCCTTACAACTTCTTCACATGGATCTTTTTGGACCATCTCGTGTTGAAAGTCTTGGTGGAAATCTTTATGCTTTTGTAATTGTTGATGACTACTCTAGATTCACATGGACGTTATTTCTTGCTCATAAAAGTGATGCCTTTCATGCTTTCAAAAGTTTTCTTAAACGTGTTCAAAATGAAAAAAACACAACCATCACTTCCATAAGAAGTGATCATTGGGGGGAGTTCGATCACAATCTCTTCGCGAATTTTTGTGACGAACTCGGTATTGAACATACCTTTTCGGCTCCACGTACACCACATCAAAATGGAGTGGTAGAACGTAAAAATCGATGTCTCGAAGAGATGGCTAGAACCATGCTCAATGAGGCCGAAATTCCCAAATATTTTTGGGTGGATGCCGTGAGTACCGCAAGCTATGTTTTAAACAGAGCTATCATTAGACCGATACTCATGAAAACTCCCTATGAACTCTATAAGGGAAGAAAACCAAATCTTTCCCATCTTAGAGTCTTCGGTTGTAAATGTTTTATTCACAACAACGGAAAAGATAACTTGTGAAAATTTGATGCGAAATCTGATGAAGGAATTTTTCTTGGTTACTCATCACGTAGCAAAGCATATAGAGTGTTTAATAATCGAACCAAAACTGTTGAGGAATCTCCTCATGTAGTATTTTTTGAAAATGATGCTCGCTTGGCAAGAAAGGATTCTTGTGTTGATCTTGTAGATGCTTTAAAGAAAATCAATCTTCAAGACGAGGTACAAAAGGAGGATCCAAAGGAAGTTCAAGATGAAGTCATGGAACAACCTTCGGAAGAAGTACCACCACAAGAAGAAGAATCGATGATGCCTAAGGCTTGGAGGATGTCTAAAGACCATCCTCTTGACAAGGTAATTGGCAACATCGAGAAAGGGGTAAGTACACGAAACCTTCTTAAAGATACGGTAGGACATATGGCTTTTGTTTCACAAATAGAACCTAAAACCATTTCTGAAGCAATTGGGGATGAGCATTGGACCTTGGCAATGCAAGAGGAGCTTAACCAATTCAAACATAATGATGTTTGGGAATTGGTGCCAAGACCCGATAATCACACCATAATTGGTACGAAATGGGTTTTCGGAATAAATTAGATGGAAATGGTATAATCACTAGAAACAAAGCTAGGCTAGTTGCTAAGGGGTATAATCAAGAAGAAGGCATTGACTATGAAGAAACCTATGCACCCGTTGCACGCCTAGAAGCCATTCGTTTATTACTTGCTTTTTCATCATCTATGAATTTCAAATTATTTCAAATGGATGTCAAAAGTGCCTTTCCTCAATGGGTTTATTCAAGAGGAAGTGTATGTTGAACAACCCCCGGGTTTTGAAGATTTTACATCTCCCGACCATGTCTTCAAGCTTAAGAAAGCTTTATATGGTCTTAAACAAGCTCCTCGAGCTTGGTATGAACATCTAAGTAAATTTCTCTTAGACAATGAGTTTGAAAGGGGGAAAGTTGACACCACACTTTTTATCAAAAATAAAAATAATGATATTTTATTAGTTTAAATTTATGTCGATGATATTATTTTTGGTGCTACTAATGATTTTCTATGCGAGGAATTCTCTAAGTTAATGACTAGCGAATTTGAAATGTTAATGATGGGTGAGCTAAACTTTTTCTTGGGGCTACAAGTGAAACAAATGAAAGAGGGAACTTTCATTTGCCAATCCAAATATTGCAAGGAGTTGCTAAATCGTTTTGAAATGAGTAACGCCAAAGCAATGGCCACCCCAATGAGTACATCCGACCATCTTGACAAAGATGAGAAAGGTAAGGAAGTAGACACCAAAAAGTATCGAGGTATGATCGGATCTCTTCTCTATCTTACTGCTAGTAGACCGGACATCATGTTTAGCGTGTGTTTATGCGCTCGATATCAATCATGTCCGAAGGAGTCACATTTAACTGCGGTAAAACGGATTATGAAGTATCTTGTTGGAACAATAAATATGGGACTATGGTATCCCAAAGATTCGTCATGCCAACTTGTTGGCTATTCCGATTCCGATTTTGCAGGTTGCAAATTGGACCGCAAGAGCACTAGTAGCACTTGCCATTTGCTCGGTAGCTCCTTGGTTTCTTGGTTTAGCAAGAAGCAAGTTAGTGTTGCGTTGTCCACAACCGAGGCTGAATAAGTAGCCGCGGGGAGTTGTTGCACTCAAATCCTTTGGATGAAACAACAACTCTCGGACTATGGCCTTAGTATCGATCATGTTCCTCTTCAATGTGACAATACTAGCGCCATAAGCTTGACGAAGAATCATATTCTTCACTCAAGAACGAAACACATAGAAATTAGACATCACTTTATAAGAGATCATTTTCTCAAGGGCGATGTCGAAATTGAATTTGTTGAAACTAAAAATCAATTGGCCGACATCTATGCCTTTAGAGAAAGAGTCCTTCTTCCGAATTTGTAGTGAACTCGGGATTCTTGACTCCACGTTGATCTAATTCATGCATTGCATTTTTATGTTTTAACGATTACTAACTTGAGCGTCGGAGGCGCCTAACTCTTTTTTGCAGGTATCGCCCCAAAGAAGGGGGAATTATCAGACACTAGTGCAGAATAATCGATTTCTCTAAAGTCAATAATCGATTATTCCCCATTTACATTTTATGTTTATTATGCTGGAAAATTGACATAATCGATTATACAACACCACAATCGAATATCTAACAGTTTTGGCTTTGCAGGATTTTAGCTGTTAAATATAATAATCGATTATCACATATCCCTAATCGATTATACTGACATTTATTTTCAGGTGTTAAGTCACTGTGTGACAATAATCGATTATTTAAAACAGTGTAATCAATTTTCCTATTCCATCTTGGATGTCTGTTACTACATTTCCTGAAATAATCGATTATCTCAAAAGCACAATCGATTATCCCCCGAGTCAGAAAATCACTGGGCACACTGTGTCAGAATAATCGATTACCATAGTTCCATAATCGATTATTCTCAGCCTGTATTTCAAAATAGTTACCGTTTCTGACTGTCTGCTTCTTAAATTTTTGCAGATTTCTTCACTTTAATGCTATTTCATTCTTCACGTTATAAATAGGTGCATTATATCTTCAATGTTTTCACTCAAACATCAATCTTAGCTCCCAAATTCTCAAAAATCTCTCAAAACTCTTCAAAGGCTATTACTATTTATTCAAAATGACGGGCAAAACTTCCAAACGATCTCATTCCGGCAAAAATGTTGCCTCCTCTTCCGTCACTCGTCCTCTAGTTCATTGTTATAAAGATGGTTCTTATTTACGATTCAATAGTGAAGCCGAACTTATGCGCTTCATAGAAAAATTTGAAAATCGAGAAATCCTTCCTCCTCGATTTTCCACGGATCGTTTCCTTAATCAAAGCGCCCCTCCATCCACAGCAAATATGCTTATACAAAGCCAACTCCTTGAATTCCTATATCTTCACACTCCTTACATTCACCCTCCTCTAATTCGGGCCTTCTATTCAAATCTTGAGAAGGACGAAGATGGTGAAATTTTCTCGAACGTCAATGGAGTTTCAATTCCTCTATCTGAGGCAAATATTCAAGCCATCACTAAACTCCCGCGCAATGGGGAAGACATTTCTCTCTATACTAGGGAAGAAGGAGCGTTATTTGATGAACAACTTCTCTTCACCCAAATAGGCATCGGTGAATTTATTGCAACTCCGGACCATCGTCGTCCAACCATTACAAACATGCTCCCGGAATATCGCCTAATTTTTTATTTCATCACTCGCGTTCTAAAACCGCGAAAATTCAACCACAAAACTATCTCTCATGAGGATTCAAAACTCATGCATGCCATCATCACCGGAGCTCGCATCAATTGGTAAAGTTCGTCATGACTCACTTATATGGTGCAATTGGGGAAGATAAGCCACTCCCCTATGCTTTTGTCGTTATGACCATTCTTGTTGCTTCCGGTATCGACACCTCCGTCGGTCCTCACAAAAAGGCGACAAAACATTGGGAAATTCAAGAATCGTCATTTTCCAATATCGGTGAGCATCCTCCTCCTCCACCTCAAAGACATCGTCATCCGGCCCCGTCCGATGCATCCCTCCAATCTATTTCCGAGCAACTTGCCTCCATGTCCACTTCCCTAAATCGTATTGATATGAATGTCAATCGATTGACTCACGAGCTCCATGGATATTTTGATCACGTCAATTATCCGTATGCCCAAATTGTCCTTCGGTAAAATGTACCGGATGTCGAGACGGAAGTCAATAATGATAATGAATAATGTCTTGTCTCCTTATTTTTCTAGTTTGCATAATATTCTGTCTTTTATTTTCATGTACTTGCAATATTGTTTAATCAATAAAGAGTTAGTTATTTTTTTTGCTAAAAGGGGGAAGATATGGGCTATGCACACTAATACATATTGGCATAAATTGAGGGGGAATTCACAACTTGAGGGGGAACTTGTTGCATATCAATATACTTGTCATGGATCGTCATTATGAATTAATATGCATATCCCGATATTGGTTTTCCATTATCAAAAAGGGGGAAATTGTTGAAACACGTTCTCAAGTCGCTAAACTAAACGTGTGTTCATCTTTGTAGGTTTTGATAAATGACAAACCGACGTGAACGGAACATTGACATATGCCGAAATCCAAGCACAAGAGAAACAAAGATCAAGATTAAGTAAAGCAACAAAGTTATACATGAGTCGTTCTATAATTGTGATCTTGATCCGCCAATTGATTCAAGACTTGGCTTCTCTCGTAAAATCATTTTTACCAAACCATGCATCTTTAATTTAAAGCAAAATGATTTTCAAACATTTCATTTTTTAACCAAAATGAATTCTAAACATGTCTTTCAAATCTGGACAAAGATAATCGATTATGTACTTTATGATAATCGATTATGTTAAAGCAGTGTACACCAGATTTTACAAAGCTGTAAGATAATCGATTATGTACCTTATGATAATCGATTATGTTAAGGCAGTGTACACCAGATTTTACAAAGCTGCAAGATAATCGATTATGTACCTTATGATAATCGATTATGTTAAGGCAGTGTTCACCAGATTTTTCAAAGCTACAAGATAATCGGTTATGTGCCTTAGACTAATCGATTATGTTGAGGCAGTGAGCATCAGATTTTACAAAGTAGCAAAATAATCGATTATGGCTTTTCTGGTAATCGATTATATTAAAGACCATTGCCAAAGTATTTTCAAACATTGAAAGATAATCGATTATGTACAATCAGACAATCGATTATGTTAAGCATAAAATCGGGGATTGATTTTTGAACGTTGTCAGGTAATCGATTATACGATTTAGATAATCGATTATTCTGCTTAAAATCTGGGATTGATTTTTGAACGTTGGCAGATAATCGATTATGCAGAATCAGATAATCGATTATCCTAGCACAAAATCAGCAATTTGTGATTGGCAATTAAGCAACGGTTTTGGGTGTTTTGAGCACTATAAATACAACTCAAATTCACTCTTCTAAGCACAACAACTGATTACATTCTTGCTAAAGCTTACATACTCTCTTTGCAATCATTTTATATTCATTTCATAAGTTTTTGATAGCCAAACTCTTGACGAAATTGTTGTGTTCTTGAGCGTATTGTTTTTACTCATATCTACTCTATTAAGAGAGTCTTGTCTTGAGTGCTAAGTGTTTGTACACACTTGAAGGGATATTCTAATCCCTTGTTGTAAGAAGGAAAAGTAGTTCCTTGGTTTGAAGTCTTGAGGTGCGGTATCCTCGAGCAGGTTGAAGTCTTGTAGAGTGTATATCTACGAGCAAGTGTAACGGTTTGTTAGGCACCCCTAAGCTTAACAAAGTTAGAGTAAAACTCGAGAGAGTCTTTCGGGGACTGGACTAACCACGTGTTGTGGTGAACCAGGATAAAATTTGGTGTGTTCTCTCCTTATCTTTTTAATTACTGCACTTGTCATTCCTGCAATTTTTAATTCCGCAAATTTACATTGTTTTTTATTATAACGCTATTCACCCCCCCCCTCTAGCGTTAAGCGTATATTCTAACAAGACAGGCATTACAGCGCAGGCCGTATATGGGACGTCATGTCTTCGGATGCTTTGTGGAGACTTGATCGGTTCTCTAAGTTTGTCACCACCACTTTCAACGGTGCTTCATCGGAGGATCCCCATGATTTCCTATTCAGTTGTCATGAGATCCTGAGGACTATGGGGATAGTAGAGACCAATGGGTCGACTTTTGCACCTTCAGGCTTGCAGGATCCGCCAAGACTTTGTGGAGGTATTATTGCTTATTAAGACCAGCAGGGCCTCCAGCTTTGACATGGGATTAGTTTGTGGAGCTATTTTTGGAGAAGTTTCTCCCCGTCACACAGCAGGAGGCACTTCGCAGACAGTTTGAGCGCCTCCAGCAGGGCTCCATGACAGTTACACAATATGAGACCAGATTTATTGACTTGGCACGCCATGCAGCTGTGATACTCCCTACAAAGCGAGAGAGGGTTCGGAGGTTCATTGATGGATTCATTCAGCCGATTCGCCGCCGAGGGCATGTTATAGTTGTGGTGACCCATGTCATGTTGTCAGTTTTGCCCTCGAGCCTCGAGTAGTTCTCAGTAGCAGGGTCCTTGCCCTACGATTCAGGCAGCAGATGATCCACAGGCCGCCCAGCCAGCTATAGGCGGGGGTAGGGATGATAGAGGTGGAGGGAGAGACCGTAGAGGTGGAGCTCGGACAGCCAGAGGCAGGGGTCAGCCTGCAATAGATAGTCCCAGAGATACAGTTCAGGGAGGTGGGGGCCAAGTGAATATTTTAATGGTCACTACTCAAGTGATCCATTGTCAAGTAAAGGATAAGGAGTCCTTTTTTAACTGTTACATTACCTTTGTATATGGAAAAAACAAACAACATGAGTGGAAAGAATTGTGGGATCAACTAAGAATGATCTATAGTAATATGCAAGAAGCTTGGCTAATAATAGGTGATTTCAACAATGTCCTATCTGTTAATGATGGAATCATGGGCATCCAATACATCAAAATGAGGTCATTGAGTTCCAAGACTGCATAAAAGATATTGGAGTGGGTCAATTGACTAGGAAAGGGTGTCAGTGGTCATGGGGCAACAAAAGGAATGCAGGAAAAAGAGTATATAGCAATATTAATAGGGTGTTTGGAAATGCATCATGGTTTACTAAGTATAGCAGCTTGGAAGCCTTCTATGAGATACCAGGGGTATCTGACCATTCGCCTATTGAAGTAAACACAGAGGTGACAAGAAGTTACTTGAAAAAACCTTTTAGACTCTATAATGTACAGATGAATCACAAGGAATTTCAAGAGAGTGTGCAGCAGGTATGGCAGCAGAAAACTAAAGGGTGTACAATGCATTCCATATGGACCAAACTACAGAAAATCCAGGAAAAAGCAAGGCTGATGAATAAAGAGATGAACTCTTTACAAAGAAAGGTGGAGAACATGACAATGGAGATGCAGAATATCCAAAAACTGATTGATAGGGACCATCTGAACCAGCAGCTAATTGAAGAGGAAAAGGAAATGATAGTACAAGCAAAGAAATGGGAAGGGATACATGAACAAGTGCTAAGACAGAAGTCCAGAGTAGTGTGGATAATAGCAGGTGGCAGAAATCCAAATTCTTTCATGCCCAGTTGAAGAACAGACATGCCAGAAATAGAGTATTTTCAATTTGTAATGAGCAGGGCATAAGAATACAGAACCAAAGCAGATTGAAAATGAGTTCAAAAGATTCTTTCAGAACTTATTGGGATATGCAGCAACTGAGCTACCATGCATTGATCTGGAGGTAGCAAGGAACGGTCACTGCCTCACAAAGGAGTAACAGATGATGCTAAATTGTAGAATAAATGGAGAGGATGTTGATAAAGGTGTGAAGGAGTTACCAACAGACAAAGCACCAGGGATAGATGGTTTTAATGCAGAATTTTTTAAGGAATACTGGTCCATAATTGGAGATGAGGTCAGAGCTGTTGTGCTGGATTTCTTCAAAAATGGGAAACTACAGAAGGGTGTTAATTGTACAACATTGACACTAATTCCTAAAGTAGCTAGCCCAAACTCAGTCAAGGAGTTCAGACCTATTGCATGTGTACAACTATATACAAGATCATCTCAAGAATAACAGCAAAACTGAAATTGGTGGTTGATTCAATTGTAGGAGAGCCACAGTCAGCATTCATTGAAGGTAGAAACATACTGGACAATGTGATTATTGCACATGAGATGGTAAAAGGTACAATAGAAAGGGAGTGTCACCAAGATGTTGTATCAAGATAGATATCAAGAAAGCTTATGATTCAGTTGAATGGCCTTTTCTTAGAATGATATTGATAGAGTATGGTATGCCTGTGAAGTTTGTGGAGCTGATCATGGTATGTGTAACTACTGTTAGTTACTCATTGATCCTTAATGGAGGCTTAACCGATAGATTCCAAAGGAAGAAAGGACTAAGACAAGGAGACCCAATGTCACCTTACCTTTTTCTGCTTGTGATGGAGTACTTGAACAGATCACTAAAGAAGTTAAAAGACAATCCAGATTTCAATCATCATCCGAGATGCTCCAGGAACAATATTACACACATTTGTTTTGCGAATGATCTAATCCTCTGCTCAAGGGCAGATGAGGAATCTATCAAGCTAATGCTGGAAAGGTTTAATCATTTTTCAGAAGTTTCAGGGTTGAAGGCCAATCTAGAGAAAAGTGCTCTATGCATTGCAGGGGTAACAAGGGAGTTTAAGAAAAGGATACTGAATGAGATGCAATTCACCTTGGGAAAACTCCCACTCAAATATCTTGGGGTTCCACTTTCCTCAAAAAAGTTATCAGTGCAGCAGTGTATGTCTTTGATAAAAAAGATAACAACAAGAATAAATTGTTGGACAACAAGGTGGTTATCCTACAGTGGAAGGCTCCAATTGCTGAAGAGTGTAATATTTGAAATGCAAAAATATTGGGCACAAGTGTTCCTACTACCAAAGAAGATTCTCAAAATGGTAACTACAATATGCATAACTTTTTTATGGACAGGAAAAGTGACTTTTCAAGAAGAGCATTAGTAGCATGGGATCAAGTATGTATGTCAGTGTCAGCAGGTGGTCTAAATTTCCTGGATATTTATACATGAAACAAGGCAGCATTGTGCAAAGCTATGGGCCATCAGTGCAAAAAAAAGATACATTGTGGATCCAATAGGTCCACAATTATTATGTGAAAGAGAAAGATGTGATGGCCATGGAATCTCCTAAACAAGCCTGTTGGATAGTCAAAAAATATTTGATACTATGCAATGGTTTCTGGAAAAGCATTCAAAAAGTGACCTGGAACAGTACCAAAAAATTGTAAATTCAGTATCAAGAAGCTATACATTGCAATGAGACCACAGTTCCAAAAGGTTGAGTGAAAAAAGGTTATAGCAGGTTCAAAAGCAATACCAAAGCATAGCTTCATGTTGTGGCTAGCAACTAAAATGAAACTAGCCACAGTGGACATATTAAGAAGACGGGGCAAGATAGTAGAAACTGAATATGTTTTATGTGAAACGGAAAAGGAAGAGTCGATGGAGCACATATGGTTTGAATGCAAATATGCCAAAACAATATGGCATACGCTGATTAGCTGGCTCAGTGAATCACATCAAATTTGTACTTTGGAGGAAAAAGTGAAATGGCTGATAAGCAGAAATCCAAGCAGAACCTGTGGTGAAATAAGAGTGTTCTTGTTCACAACAATGATTTATCATGTTTGGATAGAGAGAAACATCAGAAGATTTCAAGGCACAACAGTAAAAGCCAGGCAGAAGATAAAAAATATAGCATTAGAAATGCACATAGCTATACAAAAGGAGAAGAAATGACAGGCAAAATTAGCAAAGTTGAAAAACTATCCAAGTATAATATAGAAGAAAATGTAAATATGATAGTTATAGATGGAAAACTTCAAAATGTAATAGAGATGATCTAGTTCTAGATAACAAAAGAACTAGCGGATGTAAATATTTGTTCTTGGTTAAATAAAGTTTAAGTATTTAACCAAAAAAAAAACTATCACACGTATGTTATCTTTCATCTCAAAAATGACACAAGTTTTAACTGCTCATTGTAAAGCCATCTCCATGGGCTACTTTATTTTTTGCATCATTTTTCACTCTAAAATGACAACATCAAATTTACTCAAACCATTACATTAATTTTTTATATTAAATTTTCTCTCTCTTCTATATTATATTATTATCTTCTCGTCCAACCATTTTATTCTCTCTCTTATCTTCTATTTACTTTAGACCAAATAAATAAAATATTTGTAAATGTTATAAACTAAAGCAAAAGACAAGAACAATAGAACAAGAACAATAGCAATAGAGAGAAGAGTAGAGAGAGTTCTTCTTATTGTGTTGAGAGGAGTGACAAGGGATGATTTACAATGGTAGGGGGCACCTCTATTTATAGGGGAGAGGAAGATTTAGCTACCACTAATAGAACCCTAAAATCTCTCTAACTAAGTACATTAAAGACATTCACCTTAAATAGAAGTGTAAGAATCTTCTATTTCATAACACTCCCCCTTGAATGTCTATTCAATGATGTGCCTCGTTAAAACCTTAAAACAAAACCCAATGGAAAAAATTAAAGTAAGGAAAGAGTACACATGTTTGAATATGCGCCTATTGGTTGCCTCGTTAAAAACCTTGCAAGGAAAACCCAGTGGGACAAAACCTTGTAAGGGAAAAAGAGTGCAACGCGCATTGACTCCCCCTAATGAGTACATCGATTTATATCCTTGAGCATTTGCATTCCAATCTTGTGCATCATCTTCAAAACGATCTTTGATAGAGATTTGACAAATTAACCATATTGACTTGAATAAGTATTCCGCACCTTGAAATCATCATTCTTGATAGATATGAACATCTTCATATAATGTCGTGGAATAGCTCTTCAATATCTCCATAGATGCATTCTCAATGCCATCATGCTTATAGTTATAGCAAGATACATATGTACACAAATTGTACTAATGATGCGGTACTTTAGGACCAAGAATTGCATATGCTTCAAGCAACTTAAATCTTTCAAGTTAAGTCATATAAGTCGCATAATAGACTTTAGCTGCATATCAAGCTTTCATTAGTGATACTAAACAAATAAGATATCGAAAACTGACTATACATACCTTTGACTTTATACTTTCAAGCATTTGAACTATAGGTTCAAAACTTCATGTCTTTCATATGGAATCAATTCTTCTTGAATTGTATCTCTTCCATTTAGTTACTTTCTTTGAGTCAGCAAATGCGTATAGCATGCTTTGCAATATGTTGCAATTGCATTTCCCTTTTTATGAACTACAGGTTCACATCATGATATTCGGGGATATACATATACAAATGAAAATTCATCCCATGTAACACTTTCTCAAGTGTTTATCATGTCTCCCCCTCATGTTAGTAAAGCTAACATGTTTCCTCAACTTTGGGAAATCATCTTTGTGCATTATGTCAATATACACAGCACCTTAATAATAAGATGAAATTATTTGGTTCCTGACCCTGAACCACTTGTGAGGGGAGAATATACTCTCATATACAACTTATATCAAACTGATATATACAACTTTTGTTCTCATAAGAAACAGTTTAGCTATTAAGTGGCAGCACTCAATAATTATCTTGCTAAACCAACTTTGATATAAACCAACTTATCAAGATTAACTGTCTTGAGTAGAGAATCTGGAAACTATGGTCGAAGTTAGATTACTGAGCGTTTTACCTCGCAAGCACGGCCAGGCTGCGAGTTAATAACAATTGCGCATGTAACCATTCCATAGATGCATCATATGTGGTATACATGGCGGGTGAATGGGCCCATATTCACCTTTGATATTTCCAGAATCAAGGGGCTTCAACCCGAACTCTTTAGTTGGTCAGTTCATTACTGAGAACAAGAACTTCTAGTTCTTTGATATTCACCTATGTGAATTTGCACATCATACTTCAAATGAGATGGCTAACACGAATGTCAACTGAATAAATTATCAATATTGGTAAACTTCAAATTTACACCATGACATGTGCACTTATCAATAAACTTCGGGTTTATTATGACATGGGTTTTATACCAATAGATATCCACTTTATTGTGGCATTCTTTCTTTTGTGTAGTACAAACTGGAGAACAAAGCGGGTAGCTTTTCATATACAAATTACCCCGCTACAAGTTGTAGTAATAGGAGAATCAAAGCCTTCCTTTATTTATAGTCTCAATATCATCAATCGCCTTCGCGTGTACTTTTGGAAACTGAATAAGTTTCTTTGAGACTTACTACAGCACAATACTCAATTGTGTTTCTCCAACATAGTAATAATTGGCTCTTCGAGAGCTCTCAATTAATTTTGTACTACCACAGGTTCATCAACATCCGTGTGGTGAATATCTTTCTTAAAGAGAAAGTTATACCATTATGGTCATGTCAAACTTATATGCAAGATATGTTTCTTGCATTATCATTGTCCTTTAATGGTCATATTTCCAAAATACTTTGGCGTACAATAGGTACGCGACCAACGATCATTCATGCCATATATCATCTCAAACCTCCTTCTAGGGGTGAGGGTGGTATCATCTCAAGCCTCCTTCTAGGAGTGAGTGTGGTATATTCAATACCAATTTCATGTTCATATTCTTCCAACATTGAATATGTATTTGTGAATCACATTCACTTCGAGGATATGTGATTTTGTTATCCTTTTCAAATCTATAAATGCTTCAGGCATTTGATTTGCTATTCTTTGCAAATGGATAATCTTTTGTGCATCTTTCTTTCAAATAGAGGTATATGGATCAAGATGAGATAATGATGCATTTTTCCACAAAATTTCCCGTTTGGTTTCACCAACTTCTCCCCCTAATTTTGGGAAAAAGTGTCTCATCAAATTGACAGTCTGCAAATAGTGCAGTGAACAAATCTCCTGTCAATGTTTCGAGGTAGCGAATAATGGAGGACGCGTCAAACTCAACATATATTCCTAACCTCCTTTGCAAACCCATTTTGGTGCGGGATGGCGGTGCTACAGGCACATATACTGCGCATCCAAAGCTTCTTAAATGGGATATATTGGGTTCATGACCCAAAACCAATTGCAATGGGGAATATTTGTGTCAATTCGTCAGTCAGAGACGAACTAGCATTGCTGCATGCAACATGGCGTGACCCCAATCCGAAGTGGGCAGCCGACGAACTAGCATTGCTTCATGCAAAATGGCGTGACCCCAAACCGAAGTGGGCAGCCGACAAACTAGTATTGTTGCATGCAAAATGGCGTGAACCCAAGTCGAAGCGGGCAGCCGACAAACTAGCATTGTTGCATTCAAAATGGCATGAACCCAAACCGAAATGGGCAGCCTCGTTTTCATGAAGAATTCAAGATTATTCTCATCTATTGTCTCAATATGATATCCATTTTGAATGATATCTTTAAAACTCAACAAGTTCCTTTTAGACTTGGAGGAGAACACTTTGATTGATATCATTAAAACTCAACAAGTCCTTCTTAGACTTGGAGGAGAACATTGCATTCTCTATGATTAACGTCATGCCTTTGGGCAGAGTTACAATTGCTCTTCCGGAGCCTTCAATCAATTTACTACTTCCATAGATTGTAGTAATGTTTGCCTTACACAATTACTCTTCTTTTCTTTGAGTATTGTATGTGTAGTACATGAATCAACTAGGCAAATACTTTTACAATTGGACGTTGGTCCAAGTTCGCTTTGTGAGATATCCATATTTGCTATCACATAGTTTAACATACAAAAGAAATACATAAATATAAGTATAAACAACTTCAATTCTTTTGTTTCGCGTTTAAACAGCGTTTTGGGAAGCAGTTATTTAGGATATTCGAATATTGTATTCTAATATTCGAATATAATGCCTTGCGGAAAAAATAATACTTTAATGCGAAAAATATTAGATATTCGAATATTTAAGCACATATTCTAATATCTTGCCAGATATTCGAATATAGGAATTCTGATATTCGAATATCTGGCCCAGATATTCGAATATCAGACTCTGATATTCGAATATCTGGCCTGGCGGAAAAAAGTTCGTTTTATTGCTAAATATTAGACGATCGACTAGTTTTTAGGTTAGTCGATTACCTCTACTGTACAATAAAAATATTTGAGCATATTGAAACATTCTAAAGGACTAATACTAACATCATATCATGAATTAACTAATACGAGCTAATGCTAATGACTATTAATTTATTCATTGACTAATACAAGTAGAATCAAACAGCTCCATCTTCTTTCATCATGGTTCCATCACCGATTAGGTGGTCTATCTTTCCCTCGGGTTGCTCAAAGAAGTCTGCCACATCCAGGTGGGTGATATCCTCATTGTCGTCATAGACAAAATTTGTTTCAGGGCCTTTTCTCTTTCGAGATGCTTGATAAAGGTCAACCAAGTGTCTTGGTATACGGCAAGCCCGAGACCAATGCCCATTTCCACCGCAACGATAACATATAGTTTCTGAACTATTTGCCTTAGGATCTTCTGGACCCCGTTTCTGCTTTCGGTGGTTATCTCTCTTTGGGGGGTGATGGACTTCTTTGGAATTTCTTCCTTGTCCACGTCCTTGGCTTTGACCCCGTTTATGACCGTGATCATGGTCCCTTTTATGTTTGGCATAATGCGAGTGCACCATATCTGCTTCAGGCAGTGGTGTAGACCCAGTTGGTCTATTTTCGTGATTTCTCATGAGCAGATCATTATTTCGCTCAGCCACTAGTAAGAGAGAAATCAGTTCAGAGTACTTCGTAAAGCCTTTCTCTCGGTACTGTTGCTGCAGTACCATATTGGAGGCATGAAATGTTGTAAACGTTTTCTCAAGCATATCGTAATCGGAGATGTTATCTCCACATAGCTTCAGTTTAGAAGTAATTCTGAACATAGCATAATTATATTCAGAAACGGACTTAAAGTCCTGTAGCCTCAGATGGGCCCAATCATATCGTGCTTGTGGCAGAGTGACCAACTTCAGGTTGTCATATCTCTCCTTTAAGCTGTTCCACAAAACGAGTGGATCCTTGACGGTGAGATATTCAATCTTCAAACCTTCGTCAAGGTGGTGGCGCAAGAAAATCAAGGCCTTCGCACAATCTTGGGTGGATGCTTTTTCTTTATCTTTGAGGGTGTCTCCGAGACCCATAGCATCTAGGTGGATTTCAGCATCCAACACCCATGTCATATAGTTCTTGCCCGAAATTTCAAGGGCAACGAACTTTCTTTTCATAATGTCAGACATACTCGAAAATTAAATTAGGAAGAGGGAAAATACCTTGGATTTTCGAGAATGATACTTGAGACGGTAGAGTCTCGTGCTGATAACGTGTTATAAACTAAAGCAAAAGACAAGAACAATAGAACAAGAACAATAGCAATAGAGAGAAGAGTAGAGAGAGTTCTTCTTATTGTGTTGAGAGGGGTGACAAGGGATGATTTACAATGGTAGGGGCACCTCTATTTATAGGGGAGAGGAAGATTTAGCTACCACTAATAGAACTCTAAAATCTCTCTAACTAAGTACATTAAAGACATTCACCTTAAATAGAAGTGTAAGAATCTTCTATTTCATAACAGTAAATCAAATATAGAGTAATGAATAGTTTTGCACCAAATTTGATGCAACACTATTCATGCTTTATAATATAGCAACAAATAGAGTACCATCGGAATAGCATAACTCTATTTTTTGCATCAAATTTAAATTTGATGCAAACAATAGAATAGCATTGGAAATGGCCGTAGGCCCTTTTAAGTTAGAAAAATGCCTCAACTAAATTTTTAAAAATATAAGAAAATTGTCGAGAAGAAAAGCAGAACAAGGAATAAGGCCGAGTAAGAGTTCCTCTCAGACAAATGCCTCGTATTGTCCTCACGGTTTAAATTGAATGGATTTCAATCAGACTCGTCAATTTTGTTGTTCATCACTGAGGAAATCCAAAAACAGCATCACTTGATACATAATTTTAAAAAATGGAAAACTTTCAAAATTTGTGATCACAAATGTACCATAACAATTATTTATCTTTTTTTTAAACATAAACTATTATGAAAACAGTGCAAACTAAAATTGATAGGAGTATAGCAAATCAAAACATTAAATGATTTTTACATTTCTATATATACATTCCAATTCTTATATTACTAACCATGCATTAAAATTACGCATTATTAATTTTGCATAACTTGCTTCAAAACTAAATGACCCCTAAGAATTAAATTTTATATGAGTTTGCTAACTTTTATTGGTGTACTTGGTTCACAATTGAGATTTAATAATATTTTTAAAATAGACATGAAAATTATCATTTCTAAGTTGGAGTAAAAGGTTAACAAAATTATGTTGACAATTTTATTTGTTCTTCTCTATTTTAGGAAGAAAAAAATAAAGCAACTTGATACACTAAGGACCCATTTGGGCATGAGTTTTTAAATTTATTCGGCAAACTTATGTTTGATCATAAATTTCGCCCATATTTTGGCAAAATCTCAAACCTCACCACAATTGCTGGCTTTAGACCAAAATCTCAAAATTTAGAAATTATATATATATATATATACACAAAATAAAATATAAAATATATTTTAAAATACATTTTCATCTTCAAATCAAACTTCACTCAAAATAAATTTAGAAATATGTGGTCAAACGCTAACACTCGATTCAACACATTGAGCAGATCAATCTCATGTACACAATCTAACTTAAATCTATTAACTTTCCTAGTTGCATCAAAGACTATCCATCGTAACTTAATTTTAAGAAAGTTTCGGGAAAAAAAAAATCAAAGCTCAAATCGGTAGGACTGTAGAGGTATTACTTAACACCGGGATTTATGAATGCAAAGAGCCTTTTATAGATAATAAAATCTGAGTTGCAAAGATTTTATTTTTCTAAGTTAAGATGCAATGAAACTGGGCAACGATGAATCCGCAGACTTATTTTACCGGTTGTCCTCAAAGAGACATAAATATGTAGCAATAGTGACCAGAATTATCTAAACAATTTGAAGGAAAAAGACTTAAATAGTTAATGAATGGAAGAAAATTTTAGCAGAGCAAAGAATAAGAGGGGTGAAATGTAGTAGGGAGTTCCTCTCAGACAAATGCCTCGTATTGTCCTCACCATTTAAATTGAATGGATTTCAATCAGACTCGTCATCTGTTTTGTTCATCACTGAGGAACTCAATAACTACCATAACTTTGGAAAAATCATGAAATCAAAAGTAAATTAAAAAAAAAAGAAGTAAAAGCTTGAAGGCCATTAAAACAAATTATAATAAAACATAGTAGATCGCCATAGGTAGGTCAGATGAGAGATGTAACAATCGGTTACGAACCAGTTTGTACTTATAGGCGTGAGGATTTAGGGTTTTTGTTAATATTGGCAGGGCTGGCCCAAAATGGCAACAGTTGTCTGGGCCAGGATTGACTAAGCTGAACGCCCAGCTTCTGGGCTTTTCTCATCAATTCATTAGAAAATGGACACAAGCATAGTCTCTAACAGCTTGTTTGGAAAGCCGCACGAAAATTAGATTTCGGTGTAATTATATAATTTGGTATGTTTGTGATAAAGTAATTACTTGATCAGTAATTAATGGAAGGTAATTAAAAAGGTATAATTATATTCTCTAAATCTCAAAGGGATGTGAGAACTGGTGGTAATTACACTATATAATTATAATGTTATTGTTCTTTTTAATTTCTTTCCTTTTTATTTTTTAATCTTACTTTTATATTTAATTGCTTTATAAATTTTAAAATATATTGCTCTTTGTACATTGTTTATCTTTTATTTCTCTCCTTTTGCTTATTGTGAATTCATGTATGATCACGCCCAACTATATTTACAAAAAGGACACGCGGACATTACAAATATAATCTGATTATTTTGCTCGGAATCGAACCCACTAGGAATTACTTATCAATTACTCTCGTTAGACTTAAGAAATTCTAGTAATCAACTTCCCAAATGTTGTGAAAAACAATTGAGGATGTTCTACTAACTAAGACTAATCGTAAGTAAGCAACTAAAGACTAACTATGATTAAGTTGTAAATAATTTAGAGAAAGATCTAAGGTTATGATTTTCCATATTGATGGAATTCGTTCCAGTTATGTTTCACATAAAATTGCTATCAATCATGAGCACTCTTATTACCGTAAATCTCTCCCAATAATCATGATAATTTATTAGACGCACTCTTCCGAGTTACGCTAGTTGGCTTTGTTTATTACAGCTCACTTTAGATTGCACCCAAGGCATCGTTATCCCTAATCCAGCCTTCAAACTCTCGGTTATTGATCCATCATATACTTTGAGAGTGGTGTTGTTCAACAATTACCTAAATATGCACTCTCTTATGAGTTATGCACACTAAATAGGCACATCTAATTGAGGATCCTATCAATTAACTATAACAAGAATGTAGTTAAATAAATAGAGATTAAACTGAGCAAAATATATTAATATAACAAGAAGTTCATCCTTCAATAGATTTCATCAAATTCTAGACTAAATATTTAGCTACTCATACTAGCGTTCATCATAACAATAGTCAATTTCATCATAAATGGTAAAACACAAAAGGAAGAAAGGAAGAACTCGGTGTTGAATTATCCTCCTTGCCTTTTGCCTTTCCTTGCCATAAACTAAGCTATGAAAACCTTGATAATTTTCCCTTGGGTGAGCTGGTCCTTCTATAGGTTAAGTGGATTTACCCCCGAACTTTCAAGTTTACCACTAAACTTTATTTTTTCGGAACTGACCTAGCGTGGTCGCGCTAATGACCGCACATATGACCTACCATTCTGCCTAAATCTACTGGGCTAGCGCGGTCGTGGACGCTCTAGTCTGGGTCATCATTTCAGCCCTTCTTCCTCTTTTCTTGGCGGTCGCGCTAGTGGACGCGCTAGTCTGGGTCATCATTTCAGCCCTTCTTTCTCTTTTCTTCCTACGTACTCAGCTCTGAGGGTCTTTCTTCGCTTCAATTTAGCTCCAATTATAGTTCTAAGTCCTCATACACGCAATTCACTTCTGCAAACATAAAATTCACAATTAGAGCAAATTTATCATCATTTAACTATCCTACAACAATGAAACATAGTCAAGCTGGGGCATAAATAGTCGCCAAATTACATGAATCTAGCCTATTATCAATGTAGTTGCTCGTATATTTTACTTCTTATTTTTTTTCTTCATTTTGCTTAACTGTGTTATTATTCTAGTTTTCGAAACTACACTTCCTAATGTTATAAATAACGAGTATTTACAGACTTGGCAAATAATGAATGATGTCATTAAAGTAGAATTTCGTTGTTGAATGAGACTTTAAACTTATTATATTTCCTAATCTTAAAGTGCATCGGAATTTATTTTTATTATGCTGGAATTTGATATATGTTAGACTCTTTTTTTTCGGATTTTATAATTGTGTTATATTTATGTTTCTAGTTTACTTGGTTTAGTACTATTGGCTTGTTATTTCACATTGCATGTTGTTAATCTTTAGTTAGAATTAATAAATTAGTTTGGTCAAATATTTGAATAATGTTATGATATTATATTTATAAATTTTAATTTATTTCATCAAACATGTATTCCATGATATTTTTACAAAACATATATTTTTAGTTTTTATAATTAATTAGACTAAATATTGTTAATTTGGAATCTATATATCAATTATTTTTACAATATTAATTATAACATATGATTACTAATTAATGTATATTCAAGAAAAATATGCATCTTAAATACAAAATCTAATATCATTTTACTTAATTAAAATCATGTATAGTAATATATTATTATATTAGCTTTTAAAGTTTGATAATTATTTAAGTGCATCGGAATTTATTTTTATTATGCTGGAATTTGATATATGTTAGACTCTTTTTTTTTCGGATTTTATAATTTTGTTATATTTATGTTTCTAGTTTACTTGGTTTAGTACTATTGGCTTGTTATTTCACATTGCATGTTGTTAATCTTTAGTTAGAATTAATAAATTAGTTTGGTCAAATATTTGAATAATGTTATGATATTATATTTATAAATTTTAATTTATTTCATCAAACATGTATTCCATGATATTTTTACAAAACATATATTTTTAGTTTTTATAATTAATTAGACTAAATATTGTTAATTTGGAATCTATATATCAATTATTTTTACAATATTAATTATAACATATGATTACTAATTAATGTATATTCAAGAAAAATATGCATCTTAAATACAAAATCTAATATCATTTTACTTAATTAAAATCATGTATAGTAATATATTATTATATTAGCTTTTAAAGTTTGATAATTATTTCATTTAAAATTTGATCTAACCGTGTAATTATATTTATGCAATCATGTACCACGCTTGTAATTATATTGCAATTATGTTAAAACAAACAAACATGTCGATGTAATTATTATATTGTGTAATTACTACACTAATAATTACAGCAATTACAATTATCATGTGCCTTTACAAGTAGACCCTAAAAGGAAATATCACCTGTATAGGCGCTCAAACAAATATATATATATATATATATATATATATATATACATATGTGTGTGCGCGCGCGCGCGCGTGTGTGTGTTTGTGTGTGTGTGTGTGAGAGAGAGAGAGACTAGCAAATATAATTATTTTTTACAGACCGCCAAGAGTAACTTGCCTAGTCTAAAATCTATGAGCCCGTTTGGACATAATATTTTTTTTAGTTTTTTCGAAAAAAATTCACTTTTTTCGATCATTGATTTGCTATAAAATTTTGCAATTTTCACTTAAATATGAATTTTTGAATTATTCGAAAATTTAGAAAAGTCCAAAAACTTATTTTACAAAATTTTCACTCAGATCACTCACAAAACTTCAAAAACAACCCCAATGACATCTATGTCCAAACACAACCCTAATTTTTAAATACCATCTTCACTTGATTTTTTTTTTTTTGGAATTTTACAATTCTTATGTCCAAACGCCCACCAAATAATCCTATTAAATATTACAAAATAACTGTTTATTCAATAATTTAAACTAAAACTGGCCATATATATATATTGATATCGACTAATAAAAATAAATAGTAAATTGAAGCAGATATTTGTGTAAAGCTCCGTGAGTAAAATCATGGACTGTTATGATATCGACGTTTATTTCCAAACAACACGAGAGGTCAAATTATATTAAATGACCATACACCATTCCCTCATTCACTCAAAGATCGGCTCATTTTTAGAAGTTTGGGATCTAGAGGCTGCGCATGAGTTCACACTTGAAATGCACATGGCCACATCATTCATTCCCGCAAGAAATGCACAATAAATTGAAATGAAATTCCACACGTCAATAGTAAGCTACATGCATTGTGATTATGTGGTCTTGCCGACTTCTATTCTATATCGGTTTTACTCTATTTTTTCTATATCCCTACCCATGTATGATATGAGCACTCTCCAAGAACTCTTTGATTCATAATTAATTTTTTCCATTTATATTCTGTCTGGTTCAAAAGTTATTAATATACTTTATAAGCTTAAAAATAATCGAAAATAAATAAAGGTAAATCGTAATCAAATATAATATGATCTAAAGGTTATGTGAACGATATTGTTGTTATAGATCTAGGAGATAAAAAGATAATATTAGCTTAAGAGAGAAACAATCGTTAGATATAGAGACATAGATAGAGATAGTTATATTATTCGATAATAATGATGATGCCCCCTTTACAATGTTAGGGTCTCCTTTATATAACAGAGACTCTCTCCGAAATAATCAAAAGGGTACAAAAGTAGGCAACATCTTCTGAGTGAAGGAGCTGAGTCTTTAAGTGTAACGTCACCTTTGTCACCACGTCCAGGTCATCTCCTCATTTTAGTCGACGTATGCTCGAGGACGTACCCATCAGTGTAGAGACGTCTATGGTCAAATTTGATCATATACAGTTAATCCCTCCATTCGTTGGAGGCGCATTCGATGGGCATCTCCAATGGACGGAATGGCGAACCTCATCTTTTGGAGAATTTGACCTCGCACTCAGGTGGCAACAGGAACGATGTGACTTGCTCAACGTTGTTGATCTGTTGACGTGTGATTTCCTTTTTAGGATGACATCATCTCTTGCATGCGTCATTACTACTTTTGTTCCCGAGGTGGTTCAGGAGGTGATGTGACGTTCTGGTTTTTCGCGCCCGTTTTGATCATGACTTTTCGATTTCCGCACAATTTTACCCTATAAATAAGGAAAAGGTTCAAAGTGATTCATCTTTCGAACCCTTAAAAAATATTTTTCAACTTTCTTCATTGCTTTTTTCTCTGATAACTGATATTTTCGTGTGAGACTCTTCTATCTTTCTGAAGCCTTATTTCTCGCTATAAGAACTTTGTTTCTTAAACAAAACATCATGGTAAAACGCCAAAGTAGTAAGAAGAAGGATGCCGCCCCATCTAGGGTTCCGCCTTCTTCTGGCGGCAAAGAGGAGGAGGCAGAAAAGGCTCCCGTCCCCTTCTCTCTGAAAAACGTGCTTCCCAAAGAAATGCACATTCGACGGAACTTTCAGACGAGAAATCCATCTCTCCCTTGGGAATAAAGTGAGTTATTGCATCCGCATTTGGACAATCTTCGAGCGGCGCATAACCTTTCGAGCCACGTGGAAATGGTTTCGGCTGGAACGGATTACGCCAACGTGTATAGACCCAGATAGTATACTTTTTATGAGTACCCACTCTTAATCGGTTAAATTGTACCGATTTATCCTTTAGCAAAGTAGCTTTGCCATTTTATTGACATATGCCCGGCACAACTTACTCCCTACACTTTGAAGGTGTGTAGGATTTTGAGCACGTATGCGAACAGGCTGGGTGTGAAATTTCTGTCCACCATCTTTTATAATTATTCAGCACTGGTTACCTGAGGGGTACCATATTACAACTAAAGAGTCGTGGTTCGAAGGGTTTGGTGGTTTGGCGGTGAAGGCTGACGACAAGGCCAATGCGGCTTCTGGTGCAGGTACTTCTACATAAGAACGGAGCACCTGGTATCGAACCCTAATGGGGTCCTTGAAAGGTGGATATCTGGACGTAAGTATCCTTGTATGTACACAGTGTTTTAGCCGTTCGGCTGTTATGAATTCTTCTTTTTTTTTTTGTAGTGAGGGCTTCTCCGCCCCAGCCCGTAGACGACATTAAATCGTGGGTGGATAAATTAATACCTTATGCAAAGGAGTGTCGTACCTGGGCCGCATTTCGTCAACAATACGGCCCGTTAGGTAATTCTTCGCCTTTGAGTCGGACACTTCGTTAGGTTTGTTACCTGACTTACTCGCGTTGGCAGGTCGCAACGTCCCTAAGAAGAAAGCAGCATTGTAAAGATATACATTGTTGCTCGTTCCATGACGGTGTTCCTGTGGTCCCTCAACAGGAGGCTGTGCACGTGGCGACGTCCATAAGTGAAGCACTTCCTTTGGTACCGCCTCCGCAGCCAGTGGAGGAGACCTCGGATGGTAAGGAGCCGCTGGAGAAGAAAATGCGACGATTGATAATGGGTAAGGGGATAGCTACTGAATGTGAGAGGACTAGCGAGCCTTGTTAAGAGCCAAGGCGAGTTTTCATGGCCGAGGCCATCCGTTCAGGGAGGTTGGCTCCTCGAAGGAGAACCGCCGACGCTGCCAGCTCAGTCCGTGTTCCAGAGGGTGGTTCGTCATCTGCAGTTGGAGAAGTGGGCGTTGATGTTGAGAGGACGGGCCCTGAAGCCACTCTTGGGGATGTAATGGGGGATCCAGGCCGCGTGGAGATGATGGCGGGTAGGTCTAACCGCCAAATCCTGATCCCAGAGGGTATAATCTACTAGAGAGCAATAAGCAGGCCACAACGGAGATGACCCTGCTATGTGCGGACGTAGAGCGTGAGACGCTGAAGGGCGTTAATGATAGGGATCTATCTCGAAAGTTCGCTGGCGCAGCCTTGCAGGTAGTTTTCAATTTTTCTTTTGTGGGCCTCGAGGACAACTTTAGTACGTACAGACTTGTATTTCCTCTTTTTATTTTCCTTTTTAGACTCTTATTTTGGAGGTGTAGAGGAGGCGACATGAGCAAAAGAAGGCAGCCATCTTCAACAAAATGGCAAAGATATACAAACAATGTCATGCCAAGCATCAAGAATTAGCAGATGTGTTCAAACATGACCCTCAGTTTCAAGTGTTCCGTGAGGGCCTTGAAAAATTGGAGGCTCAGTTGAAACGGAGGGTGACCAAGTTGGAAGAGGTCAATGGGCAACTGATGGATGCTTTGGCTCGGAACATCAAGCTAGAGACTCTCCTTTAGTCAAAATAAGAGGAGTTGAAGATGAGTCGCGGGATAGCGGCGGAGGCGGCTCAATTGCAGACCAGAGTCGCTACCTTGACCGCCAAGCTCGATACCAAGGCGGATAAGATTGAGTTCCTCAGGTGGACTATTTTTTCAAAGACCAAAGATGACGCGCATCGTGAAGCGTATGAAATGTGGGTGTAGACCAAAGCCCAATTGGTCATGCTCAAGGAATACTTATCCGCGGGCCGAGCCAGTGAGGCGGGAGGTTCAAGAGAAACAACGCTTAGCCCACATTGCTCGTGAAACTTGTGGATATAGTTCTGATTCCCCCGATCGGGTGGGCTATAACTCAGAAGACGTCAATTGTCTAGAATTCCGTTCTTGGATTTCTAAAGCTTACCAGCCCGGGAGATGTGACAGACAAGATGGCGACCAAGCAGGGGATAATGAGCAAAGTGGCGGTCCCGTAGGAGGTGACGGGAAAGGCGGAGAAGCTCCTTTGAACTTGTGTATGTGTTTTTTTTATTTTGAAATGTAAAGAGGACTTTTTGTAAGGTCGGATTGACATGCATTTTAGAATGACAATGAAAGTCAGTACTTTGGCTGCCACACCTTTATTTTTATTTTTTATTATCTCATCTTGTAGAGTGGGCGCTTGCTTTATTTTCCATGGTCGAACTGGGTCGACGATCGGAGATGGTGGTCCTTTCTAAAATAATTTCGATGACCACAGCCACGTAGTGTTGATAGCCTTAACCATATGAGTGACTTTGACTGTCGTTTAGTCACTTGCTTGTCGTAGTCGATCTGGGTCGACGGTTGGCCTTAGCCACGTTGGTGGCCTTAGCCGTTTCGTATTGGTGGCCTTAGCTATATGAGTGACTTCGAATGTTATCGAGTCACTTGCTTGCCGTAGTCGAACTGGGTCGTTGACGAGGCCAATGTGTATAGGATTTTCCTGCTCGTACTTTGTCAAATTCTAGTATAGTTTATGATATCGTCTCACAGAGATTGAAAAATCTATTCTATAGACTTATAATATTTTAGCTACTATTTGAGAGAATCAGATTGATGAAAGATATGTGGAATTAAAACTTTTTAAATACTTAACAAAATTAAATAAATTTAGAAAGATTTATAATTTAAAAGAGTTGGGAATCGTTGAATTTACTTGATAATATATTACAATAAAATCTCATTTTTACATGTATTTCTCTAAGGAATAAGTGCCTATTACTAATACAATTATATTTTTCTCACTAAGAAGTAGCCAATTAATAACACTCCATGAGGTTATGTGATTAATTAAGTTAAAACTAGTGACGATTAGACCAAAATATTTTTCTTGCATGAATTGTGCTAAGAGGTAATAAAAACTTCGCGAGAATATTTTTACCAAAAAAAATCAATACTCTTGCCTACTCAATTCCTCCGTGAGAATTAAAACCGAGGCAAGTAAGATTATCGCCTTTTAATAATAGCTTACTAATAATTGCTCTCACGTCACTATTTTATTCAATAGTTACTATTTATTAATTTCGCTCCATGATAATTATAAAATTAATATGAGAGTAACTTAAAGATAAAATATAAAAGTGATAACAATGATTAGTTAAAAACTATTATTATAGCACAACACATAATATATATAGAAAGTTTCAAACCAAGAATGTATTAATACTGAGATAGTATTATAAGATATATATCAAGCTTTATCAACTATCCCAATGAAAAAGATTACTCCATTATGAAGTAAGAAAAACTAATTTAGGAATAAAGAACTTATGAAGAAATATTATTCCTCTAAAAGAAAGACTACTAGTAGCAATGTCTAAAGACTAATAGAGACCAAGAATAGTTTTCTCTCGTAAGACTTGATCTTTCCTTCCAACATGCACTTTCTATTTATAGAGTTTTTGGTCTAAGATTTTCCATAGTTGCAACTATAGAAATTGTAGTTGCAACAATGAAAATTGTAGTTGCAACTTTAACTTTGCCAAATGTGTTTCATTCTACGGAGGAAGAACCATAGTCTCAATTATACTTTGCTAGTTGCAACTTTAGGAATTGTAGTTGCAACTATGAGCCTTGAAGTTTTGACTTCAAAAGTTGATGTTGTAACTTCAAGTGGGATGATGTTGCAACTTTTAGTCTTGAAGTTGTGACTTCAAAATTTGATTCACTCTTGTTTACCACGTGCATTGCTCTTTTTCCTCCTTGTTTTGCTTGTAGTACTCTTTTCTCAATTCAACTTTCATCTGCATAACTTGTCAGAAAATATAGGAGAATTGAATATATCTATTCATATTTTATTTAAAATATTTAATGTTATATATAAAAATATATGAATAAATTACATCCATCAGTCGATGGCGATGGCCTTAGCCATAATATTGTTGATGGTCTTAGCCATTTTACGTTGATGGCCTTAGCCATTTCGCGTTGGTGGACTTAGCCATATGAGTGACTTCGACTGTCGTTGAATCACTTGCTTGCCATAGGTGAACTGAGTCGTCGGCCGACGACGATGACCTTAGCCATGATACTGTCGATGGCCTTAGCCATTTTGCGTTGATGGCCTTAGCCATTTCACGTTGGTGGCCTTAGCCATATGAGTAACTTCGACTGTCGTCGAATCACTTGCTTGCCGTAGTCGAACTGGGTCGATGGTCGACGCCGATGGCCTTAGCCATAATACTGTCGATGGCCTCAGTCGTCTATTCATTGGAGATGGCCATAACCATTTATACATTGGAGATGGCCATAGCCGTTTATGCCGTAGTCGTTTATACATTGGAGATGGTCGTAGCCGTTTATACGTTAGAGATGGTCGTAGCCGTTTATACGATGGAGATGGTCGTAGCCGTTTATACGTTGGAGATGGCCGTAGCCGTTTATACATTGGAGATGGCCATATCCATTTATACATTGGAGATGGTTGTAGCCGTTTATACATTGGAGATGGCCATAGCCGTCATTGGAGATGGTCGTAGTCGTTTATACGTTGGAGATGGCCGTTGCTGGTTATACATTAGAGATGGTCGTAGCCATTTATACGTTGGAGATGGTCGTAGCCATTTATATGTTGGAGATGGTCATGGCCATATATACATTGGAGATCATACATTGGAGATCATACTAGTCGAGTCCCTTTACCATGTCGACCTGGAGAGCGTATGGAGAGGCTGATATGATAAATTTGTTCCGCAAATATCTCCATGTGTCCCCTCAACCGCCTCTTTAAAAACCTTCCCGAGAAAACCCAATTGGGAAAAGACTCGGGTAAGGAAAAAAGAGTATGACTTAGAAGACGCCTTTCAAAAATAGAAATATTTGAGGTGGGTGACATTCCAATTGTTTTGCAACATTTTTCCTTCCCTTTTTTTCCAACTGGAATGCTCCTTTATTGGCTGTTGCTGTGATTTTGTAGGGTCCGTCCCAATTAGTATCCAATTTTCCTTTGCCTAGGTCTTTGGATGCCAATATCTTGGCTTTGAGGACATAGTCTCCCCCTTTGAGTGGTCTTATCTTGTCCCTCTTGTTGTAGTATCTTTCAACCTGTTGTTATTGGGCCACCATTCTTATGTGGGCCATTTCTCTTCTTTCCTCGGCTTTGTCGAGGTCTTAGAGCATGTTCATGTCATTTTCTGTTCTTCTGGTATGTGAATACCTCAAGCTTGATTCACCAACCTCGACTGGTATGACTGCGTTGGTTCCGTAGACTAGTGAGTATGGTGTTTCCTCTGTGCTGGATTTGGGTGTGGTCCGATGGGCCAATATTACTTCTGGAAGTAGCTCGGGCCATATCCCTTTGGCCTCCTCAAGTTTCTTTTTTAGTATATTTACTATTGTCTTGTTGGAAGATTCTGCTTGGCCGTTGGCGGCGGGATAGTATGAGAGTATTCGCTTGATATGCCATTTTCGAAGAATTTTATCATTATTTGACCGACAAACTGTCGTCCGTTGTCACATATGATTTCCTTTGGGGATGCCGAAGCGACATGATATTTTTCCATATGAAGGCGATGACCTCATGTTCGCGTATTTGGGCGTACGCACCTGCTTCCATCTACTTGGAGAAATAATCAGTTAAAACTAGTAGAAATCGTACATTTCCTCGTCCCGTAGGTAGGGGTCCGACTATGTCTACTCCCCATTTGATGAAGGGCCATGGGGAGGTGACCGAGTGGAGGGGTTCTCCTGGTTGGTGTATCATGGGGGCATACTTTTGGCATTGTTCGCACCGGCAAACGTATTTTGCTGCCTCTTTCTTCATGGTAGGCCAGTAATAGCCGACCCATATGAGGCATCGCACGAGGGCGCGGTTACCTGTATGGGATCCGTAGTGACCCTCGTGCACTTCTTCGAGTACTGACCTCGTTTGGTGTGGCCCCGGGAACTTGGCCAAGGGTCCGCCAAACGTCCTTTTGTAGAGGTCATTATTTATCAGGCAATACCGGGCAGCTTATACGCGGAGTTTCTTTGCCTCTTTTTGTTGAGTGGCAGCGTTCCATCCTGTAGATAGGATACAAATCGGTTGCGCCAGTCCCAAGTCAGATTTAAAGAGAATACCTCCGTATGGTCGACGGTTGAATGGAGGAGGGTGACCACGCTTTCTTTGTTGAAGTTTTTAGTGGTCGTGGCCAGTTTTGCTAGGCCATCTGCTTTAGTATTTCGTGACCTCGAAATTTGCTCGAAGCGACACTCGTCGAACTTGGTCAGTCCCAAGTCAGATTTAAAGAGAATACCTCAGTATGGTCGATGGTTGAATGCAGGAGGGTAACCACACTTTCTTTGTTGAAGTTTTTAGTGGCCCTGTCCAATTTTTCTAGGCCATCTGCTTCAATATTCCGTGCCCTCAAAATTTGCTCGAAGTGGCACTCCTCGAACTTGGCCATTAGCCTATGGATTTCTGACTAGCATTTCTGCAACCTTTGTTCTTTTATCTGGTAAGTCCCAGTGACCTGGTTCATCATGAGTTGGGAGTCACAATGGAGGATGATTTGTCGAGCCCCATACTTGATTGCTAATTTCATACCTGCAATAACGGCCTCGTACTCAGCCTCTTTGTTAGTCATTTCAGGGCATCGTATGGACTAGCGAATTATTTTGCCCGTGCGAACATCGAGGACGAGTCCCGGTCCCGATCCTAACGCATTGGCGGCACCGTCAGCATAGATAATCCATAGGTCAATATTGGAGGAGGCACATTGTGCCTCAAGTTTCGCCTCCGGCAGGATTTGCGCTGAAATGGGCTATAAAATCGGCAAATACTTGTGATTGATGGTGGTTCTTAGGTAGTACGAGATGTCGTGCTCGCTGAGCTCGATGTCCTATGTGGCGAGCCATCCTGTTTACTCAGGCTTGTGTAGGACGCTTCTCAACGGGAAGGTCGTCACCACTTTTATGGGGTGGCATTGAAAATAGGGCCAGAGCTTTCGTGAAGCTACGACCAATGCCAGTGCCAATCTCTCAAGGTGTGGATACCGTGATTTGGCATCCACTAAGTTTTTGCTGATGTAATAAATAGGAGATTGCGTACCTTCATTTTCGCGGACCAAGACTGTGCCTAACAACAATCTCAGATACGGCCAGATACACTAGCAGGGGTTCTCCTAGGCTTGCTTTAACCAACAGGGGCGGTGAGGATAGGTACACTTTTAGATTTCTCAAGGCTTCGATGCACTCCTCGTTCTACTGTAACCCTTGGTCTTTTTTCAACACATTTTGAAAAATTTATGGCACCTGTCGGAGGACCGTGAGATGAATCTGGATAGAGCGTCTATCCGCCCTGTCAGATTTTGTACATGTTTTTTGTTGTTCAACACCTCAGGTATTGTGTCTATCGCCTTGATCTGGTTTGGGTTGACCTCGATTACTCTTTGTGATACGAGAAACCCTAAGAATTTTCCCGAGGCTATGCCGAAGGCGCATTTCTTGACGTTCAGCTTCATCCCATACCTCCTCAATATCACGAAGGCTTCCTTCAAGTGGTCGATGTGGTCTTCTTTCTTTGCTGATTTTACCAGCATATCATCGATATAGACCTCTATGTCTTACCGATTTGTTGTTTGAACATCTTGGTGACAAGTCTTTGGTACGTAGCTCCTGCATTTCGAGCCCGAAGGGAATTACCTTGTTGCAATATGTCCCTTGGTGGGTGATGAAGGTTGTTTTTTCCTGGTCCTCCTCGGCCATCATGATCTGATTGTAGCCGGAGTAAGCGTCTAGGAAGCTTAGCAGTTTGTGTCCTGCGGTGGCGTCAATCAGTTGGTCTATGTGGGCAATGGGAACGAATCCTTTGGGCACGCCTTGTTCAGGTCGGTTAAGTCCACGCACATTCTCCACTTCCCATTTTTCTTTTTGACCATGACAACATTGGCAACCCATTGGGGGTATTTTGATTCCCTGATGGAGCAGTTGGCCAGTAGCTTGTCTACTTCGTCACTGACCGCTTCATTGATAGCGGCATTGAATTTCCTTAATAATTTCCGCACGGGCGGGTGTAATGGATCAACATTTAGCTTGTGAGTGGCGATGTCTCATGGTATTCCAAGAATATCTGAATGGGAAAAAGCAAACAGATCTGCATGGTTAGTTAAAAATTCACGATACTTACTCGGATTGGCGAGGTCGTGCCCGATATAGGATTTCTTCGTAAGGTCTCGTCGTCCAGTTGGACTGGGTCGAGGTATTCGACCGTAGCTGTACAAACCTCTATGGTATCAGGATCTTTAATGGCATCCATTGTCGTATCGATCTTATTCCCGGACATAGCTAATTGTTATGCCTCTACACTCGCCCCCTTAAGCTTTTTGGTGTGGGCGCAATCTTGAGCTATTTTGTACCACTCCTGTGTGGTGCGTGGCTCTTCTCGGATATTGAATATTCCCCATGGGGTAGAGAATTTGATCACTTGATAAAATCTTGAAGGGACTGCTCGCATGGCGTGTATCCATGGGCATCCTATGATGGCGTTTTATGTTGTTTCATAGTTCATCACGTGGAAAGTTGTTTCCAGTATGACTCCTCTTGCTAAAACGGTCAACGATATTTCTTCTGAGGTCCGTTCCACTGCATTATTGAAACCAGTTAGTGTTATGCAGCGCGGTATTATCTTGTCTTTGAGTACCATTTGTACGAGGACCCTCAGGTGGATAATACAGGTGCCGCTTACGTCATCAATCATGATCCTTTAACATCTGTATCTGTGATATGTAAAGTGATAACTAAAGTATCATAGTGAGGGAAAGACAAACCGTCGACATCAGACTTTGCGAAGATGATACTATTTTCGAAGTCGTCATACCGTTCGTGGGCGATGGTTCGTTTCAGTTTGTGCGTGGTGGTGAATTTGACGTGGTTGATTGCTGAGTTGTCGCTCCACGATCATATTGATTGTACGTGCCGGGGAAGGCGGATTCGGCGGCCCATGGCGTTGTTCACGTCTACGTGAAAAGTTGATTTTTCCTTTACCGCTGAGTAGCTCCCTCAGGTATCCCTAGTTCAGTATTATGACCACTTCCTGTCGCAGGCCTATGTAGTCCTCGGTTTTGTGCCCTCGTTTGTGATGGAACTCGCATAGGATGTATGCTTTCCTTGTGGTGGGGTTTGATTCATCTTCATTGGCCATTGTACCTTGATGCCTAGCTTCTACAGTACGTACACTTTCTCTGAAGGAGACACGCAAAAGTTATGGTTAGATAATAAATGAGTCATACCTCTTTGGTGTTGGAGTGGAGCGACATGCCGCTGTAGTGTGTCCGTGTGTCTTGGTGGCGGCGGATGTGAGGATGTGACATAAGGCTGGTGCCTTTCTTTGTTGAGACGTGGGATTTGTTCCCGCCGCCCCTCGATCGATCTCTTCTAATTTCTAGATGTATTGTTGTTAATCGTTGGGTCAGCCCATTGAGGTCATCCTCGTCTGCTCGTACCTCGGCATAGTAGGCATTATGGATTTCTTCCTATGTGGTACGGGGTACTTCATGAGACGGCTCAATAACTTTTGGTCGCCCTCGAACGTCTCTGCATAGTCCATTCTGGAAAGTGGCCACCGCCATGCCTTCCGATACATTTGGTAAGCTTATCCTCACCCTATTAAACCTAGCTAGGAAGTCCGTGAGTCCCTATCTTGCGGTTTAACGGACGACGAAGATATCGTTAACCCTTGCTTCTGATTTTTCTTTTCTCCTGCATGGGAGGTGACGAACTTGTCCATCATTCCTCGAATGTGGAAATGATCTTAGCCGGTAGTTGGGAGTACCATGTCAGGGCTCCTCCTATCAACATTTCACCAAACTTCTCCAGCAGCACAGACGGTAGCTGTTCCTTTGATAGGTCGTTGCCTGATCCTCAGGATCTGTGGTTCCGTCGTATACTCTTAGGTAGGATGTCATTTTGAAGGTCTTTGGAATGGAGTACGGGGCATCCTCCTCAGTGTAGTGTAGCTCAACAAATCTTCCCACATCGCGTTTTGGCAGCAACTTGGGGGCACTGGGGATCTTGTCTACCCTCTCCTGGTGCTCCTTCATCTGGTCATGAAGTGATTTGTTTTTATTTTCCATTTCCTCCATCTTCTTAAGAATGGCTACGAGCGTGCCATCGTTGGCCAGTACCTCGCCTGGCACGTTATTCACTCGTGCAATTTCAGGTTCAGCCATGGCAGTGGTAAGGTCCACTGTCCGTGCACATCTGATGTTACCTTGTGGTGATTTTTTTATCAAGCCACTTAGAGCATCGGTTAGCCATTCTTCCAGTAGCTTTTTGACCTCCGAGGGTGCTTGCAGATGTAGAAGCACCCTTTTCGCGCAAGATCGTCGGATCTCCAGGTGGGGGAGGTGGGATTTCCCCACTTGTTGTGGTGCTAGGGATTGCAATCAAAACACCTTCTTCACCGGCTTCATTGAGATGACCGATGGAGTTAGTTGTAACATCTACTATCGCTTTCATTCTTGCGTTGTTTTGAGCCATTTTTGTTGGTGTGGTGTAGAGAATAGTTGTTGGTTGTTCTCTAGGTGCAGACTATGGTTTTAATTCTCGAATTCCCTTCAGACGGAGCCAAATTATTTGGCTCAAAAGTTATTGATATACTTTGTAAGCTTAAAAACAATCGAAAATAAATGAGGGTAAATCATAATCAAATATAATATGACCTAGAGGTTATGTAGACGATATTGTTGTTATAGATCTGGGAGATGAAAAGATAATATTAGCTTAAGAGAGAAGCAATCATTAGAGATAGAGAGAGATAGAGATAGAGATAGTTGTATTATTCGAGAATAATGATGATGCCCCCTTTACAATGTTTGGGTCCCCTTTATATAACAGAGACCCTCCTCGAAATAATAAAAAAGGTACAAAAGTAGGTAACATCTTCTGAATAAAGGTGATGAGTCTTTAAGTGACGTTGCATTTGTCACCACGTCCAGATCATGTCCTTATATTAGTCGACGTATGCTCGAGAATGTACCCATCAGTGTAGAGACGTCTATGATCAAATTTGACCCTATATATACATAAACTATATAATAATTATACATATATTATATATATATATATATATTATATTTTTTTAGTTTACACGACTAGGTAAGCGACTATTTAGACTAATTCTCCTCACCTTTATATTTCCTTACACCGAAACAGTGATGTGTTTTTTTTCGGTGATCAGATAACTTAAATTCAATAAAAAATAAACCAAGCAAGAAACGCAAGAAGCGGGGATCGTAAATTTTGGTCAAAAGCGGATTAGAAGTGCACTTGTAAGGCCACACTGAAATACGTGTCCGCAAGTATTGTAGACACAGCTCAAAAACAACGTGTCCAATTAATTACAATAGCCATCTGATCTGGACTTGGACAGAAACCACTTGAGACAGACTGTCGCGTTCAGTATTCCTCTTTATCCTTGTGTAAAATCAGAGATCAATAATACTTCAAACTTTTCAGATCTAGTACGATCAAGGAAAAATGGGGAGGATGGATTATTTGGCAATGAAAACTGATGAAGACACTAACAAATTGATTAATGAAGATATCAATGAGCTCAAGTTAGCTGCTAAGAAGCTATTTGATCATGCCACTAAACTTGGTGGTCTTGGATTTGGTACTTCTTTCCTCAAATGGGTCTCCTCCTTTGCTGCCATGTAATCTCAGTACTTCCTTTTCCTTCCCTTGTCTTACTTCTTTATGTCTAACACAATCTGCCAAATGCTTTGCGCCATAACATTCTTTTTGTCAGTGGACTTTGGACATGGAATATCTTAAAACTGTCTCCTTTAATTTTGAGGTTTTCCCTTTCTAAATGTGAAAATTCATACTACTTTCTTTTATCATAAAGCAATTGTGTTTTTGGGTTAATTCTCATTTTCTGAAGAATTAATGAAAGATCCTTTTACGAATTTGGTTGTTCGTTGGATAATGTTTAATTTGTTTGATTTAAAATTTGTAAGAGGATAGTCTTCTGTCAACATATTCTTGGGCCAACTGCTTTAGTATTCGACTAAGGAGCAGTTGAATGTTTCGGTCCACTGAAAATTACATATCAAATACACCTATGGAAAAGGAAAGAGAAATGCATATTGTGTGCGCTGCTAGATTAAAATTTATACATCGAGTAAAGAACAAATGACATTTAAGTCTAGAATAATATGGTATACCAAACTGATTCGCTTGTCCATCGGCCACGACATGACTTGGTTGAAAAATGCTTAGTTAGCAAAACTGGCAACTTAGTTGAAAAGTAGAGACTTTTGATCTGGAAAATGAATAGGCATATTCCACTGCGATTACCATGGATGTGGAAGTAGCTCCCTCAAAATTAATGTATGAACTTTTCTAGGCTGACGCTGCATTTGAGAACCAATGCCATGTTAATCCCCTGAGGAATATTAAATCCTAGATAACCCAATGACTTCATTTGAGCTTGTTGCAGCTAGGACTTCAGTCCAGCATGATATGCCATCTTTGTTTTTCTTTTTCGTGATTTTGGGGACCATCTTGTTTAGTTGATATAGTTTGTTACTATAAAGCTTAATGTTGTATCTATAGTCCCTCAAATTCAATGCTTTGCTTTTACATTACTAACCCTGTTCTAATTTGCTTCTAACATATTATGAAGAGGTCAATACCAACTCATTGCCCTTTAATTTCCTAGGCGTAATTTTTCTATCTTTTTTTTCTTTTCATGTTGTGTCTATTTATTTAGATCTCAAAGTAGTAATTTACTTTGAAACCATGAGGAGGTCCAGGAAAATTTTCGTGGTATCTATTTAAAAGGGAAGAGACATCTCAAGTGTTGACCTGCATTTCTTAACAAACGTTTCATCCTAAACACAGCTGCACTACGTCAAAGAATCTCTATCATTGATCTCCTTCGATGCAATGCAAAAAGAAGTCTAGGGGTTTCTCCCTACATCTTAGTGGGTGTAGTGGAACTTCAAACTGTTGACTCTAAATCAGTAAATCTTGAATCCGCCTTTAGATGGATATGAGATGTCTATTTGTCTTATGCTAATACCGTAATGGAATCTTGGAAATTTTTTCTTGCTCGTTATCTTTGATTTGTCAATGTTGTTTTATATGCAATAATAGATATTGCGATTTCATCTCATTTAATTTACATATGCCCAACTTGATGGATAGAGTTACCTAATGCCTGTTGCTGGTAGGAGGTAGCAGGTATCTTGTGGAATTAGTTGAGGTGCGCGCTAGCTGGCCCGGACACTACGGATATCCAAAATAAAAAAAATTTAAGTATGCCAAAAGAAAACATCAGGAGAACCTATGAAACGTTGTGTTACTTTGCAAAGCTTAATTTTACGGCATATGCTTGCCTTGATCATATCCAAAAACAAAGTTACGTAATCCCACGTGTCCTTGTAAAATTACTAGCCCACTCCCATACGTGATATTAAGTAATCACTCCACAGAACATGACATGACGCTCGAACTGTCTGGAATCGAGGTATAGCTTTTTCTAGGCATGAAATATGCACTTGAGGCTTATGAAGGGTTCATTTCAAAACGTTGTAACTACTTTGGTGCACCAAATTAAATTCTGCTCAACTCTATCTTGGTAACATAAGCTGTTTGAGATTTCTATGATTTCCGAGCACTGCTCTTTAGATTGTCTACTTCTTCTTTCTGTGGTTGAGCTTATTTCCGCTCAACCATTTCATTACTCGGCCATTACTCTTTCTCTGCTTTCTACCTTGTGCAGGAAGTTGTTTTTTTTTTTGTGTGTGCGTGATGTATAGTGCTCTTGCTTCGTTGTTTAGATGCTTCACTTGTATTCTTGAAGTAAAAGAAAACTTACTATAATATTTAAGTAAATGTCTGCAATATATAATTGTTTTAAGCTTTTAGATGAAGTAATTCAACTATTTGAATCTATGTTGCTCGGACTCTCCAAAAATATTGCCAGGTGCTTGTTAGGTCTTTCTAAAGTAATGTATTTTTGGAGGATCCGACATGAGTGCGGCCACATTTTTGGATAGTCCAAGCAACAGATTGGAATAAGTATATTCTGATGTTGTAAGGGAAGCTGGTAAAATATGATTTATTTTTGTGGAACACGGTCAATTTGCTGGTTGCAAGTAACTCAAAATGCTTAAATTTATTTCATAGTCAACCACAGGTTTGTATTATCCAATGGTTTCTTGTAGGATAGAACCTAGAGTTTACACCTTTTCCTGGTGGATTTGGTTATAACCAGTGAAACAAATATTATCTGCAGTTATTTGCTGATACTGGACCGGACAAACTGGAGAACAAATATGCTGACTGGACTTCTAATCCCCTATATTTTCTTTAGTTTCCCTTCAGTATTATTCCACTTATTCAGGTAACCTTCTCTAGTTTGCTACTATTTGATTTTCCTTGCTTCTTTGTCATCCAAGAGATTCTCTTTTCACTTGATCGCTACCTGATTCAAAGAGATTCTTTTCTTCATTAATCAATTGTTGTTTTTAATCTCCAGAGGAGAGGTTGGGAAATGGATTGCTTTCGTTGCAGTAGTACTCAGGCTTTTCTTTCCACGACATTTTCCAGGTATGAACATTAGTTTTTGATTTATATGATGACAGCGTACTGGTTATTGTTTTTATTTTTTTCTGCAATTAAGTTTTTTGCTTTGTAATCCAAGTTTGTGTTACCTTCTCTGCTGACTGTTTCTTAATATTCAAAAAACAGATGAAAACGCTTTCTAGCAAGTAATATGCACCCCAAGTATATTAAGTACCAATTTGACATGTTATGGATCACAGAAGAGATATGTCTCTAAATCTTCCAAACTGCATGGATATTCAACTTTAATTTTATTTATGCGAAAATACTTCTTTAAAATCTATTTAAATGGAGAAACGTGATGAGTCAGGATTCATACAGCTGATAACCCTGAACTTCACGCAGAGATGAGATACTTGCCAGCCACAGATAGCAATAATTTCAACTGAGTGATTCATACTACTACCACTTTCCTTTCTGTAACTATGTGAATGTTTTGTCAATGGAAAATGTGCAGAGTGCTTCACTGGATATTTTAGTAATAATATAGAAAGCTATCTGGGAGCAATCACTAGGTTTGTCTTCGAGATATTGCTTTCTTTTGGTAGATTCTTCAAAATGTGTTCGGAAGAGTATAACATGATCTGCATATAATGGTAATACCTTTACATTATGTACCTCTCAGTGATGAACTTAATGTAGTTTCTCCTGGAATATTTTGAGCATAAGCATCACAAATTTATTTAGCGCTCCAACACTTAACCATTTATGGTAGAAAAAACTTGTGAGATACTACTTTAAGCTCCTTTATGTATCTAGCTGCTCACTGTTTATGCTACCAAAGCTTGCTCTATGGTGTTAATATATATGCAAGGATTTAACTTATATTCTCCGACAATGTAAACATTGTATCAGCATATTTTAACTTGTTGTAGCAAGTTAGTTGCCTAATCTTCCAAGTTACTAATCCCACTTTTTATGGACGCCGCTACATGCTAACCCTTCTGTATAATATTGTCGTGGATCACAGACTGGTTGGAGATGCCTGGTTCATTAATCCTACTTCTAGTGGTTGCACCCAACCTCTTTGCTGACACTTTCAGAGACAGTTGGGTTGGCACTGTGGTGTGTCTTTTGATTGGCTGCTATCTGCTCCAAGAGCACATCAGAGCATCTGGTGGATTCAGAAATTCCTTCACACAAAGCAATGGTATATCTAACACAGTTGGTATTGTCCTTCTGTTGGTTTATCCAATCTGGTCTCTGGTACTCCACGTCGTTTGATAAGCTATCGTTGCAAAGCTGAACTGTGTTTTGGTTGATGAATTTCAATGTTCAATGCTGTGAGCAGACCTCTTCCTTTACTATTAGACGATGAATAAGAATTTTTATGTGGATTTGGTTTTGTTGTGGACGTGGTTTGAACATTTCTGGTTAAGTGATTGTAATTTCACATTTCAAGTAGTTATCACTAGATTTTGTGAAGTCCTCTTACCCCCCCCCTCCCTCCCCCCCCCCCCCCAACACGCATTTCACGCTTCAGAATATGAACTTGGTGACAATACCAGTTAAACATGCTCCTTAGGCGAATGCAAAATAAGTGTTAGGGAATTACCAAGAACATCGATGTATGTAAATATTACATGGAAAGTTACTAGAACAAAGCAATAAAGGAAATGCGTTGATCTAAACATGGCTTGGTAAATGTGTTTCGTTTCTTATTATGAGAAATTTTTAGATCAAAACTTGCACATAGATGTATACCTATTTCACGTATAAAATTGTAAGATTTTCGCATAATAAATTCTTTTACACGGACAATCAAATGTTACATGAGTAATGTGGAGTTATATTTCTTAATGAGGAAACTACACAAGCTACCTATTAAAATCAAAGTATTTATCCTGTCTTTACTCATTGTTAAACTTATTATAATATATACCTTTTTAACTAAAATTAATTACCAGCCTACCTATCCCCAATTTTGTTTGACCATCTTATAATCTTTTTTTCCCATTTGAAAGATCCACAATCATGTAAATACCGTCATAAACCTCAATCGACGTTGCCAAGAGTACTACACCGTGATAATCTTCTTTTCAACTGATTATTAGTCATTATCTATGACGACAAGATCCTTCGTCTCATGTGTATTGTCCCGTTTTCCCCATTTTATGCTTTTTCATGTATCGTTATCGGTATTCAGTGTGTTAGAGATAATTCAGATTGTTTTGGTAGGAAATGACACTTAGTCTCTTTAAGGAAAGTTCGATTTGGAAAAGTCAACCAGATGTTGACTTATGAGTTAGAAGGTTCGGATATGATTTCCGGTGATGCAATTAGCTTCGGAAAGTGATTTGTTACTTAGGAGTGTGATCGAAATTGATTTTGGAGGTCCGGTGTAGAATTATGCTTGAATTGGCAAAGTTAGTATTTTGGCGAATTCCGGTTGGAAGGCGAAATTTTGATCCGGGGCTCGGAATGGAATTTTGAGAGCTGCAATAGCTTCGATATGTGATTTGTGATGTGTGTGCAAAATTTTAGGTCATTCGGACGTCGTTTGGTTGCGTTTTTGATAGAATGCATGTTTCAAAAGTTTTTAAAGAACTTAGGCTTGAATCCGATGAGAATTGATGATTTTGGTGTTGTTTGATGGGTTGTGATGATTGGAACAAATTTGATTGATGTTCTAGGATATGTTGGTACTTTTGGTTGAGGTCTCGGGGGCCTCGGGGTGAATTCGGGTGGTTAAACGGAGGGTTTTTTGGAGTTTAATTACAGGTTCAAGTTGCTCGTATCTGTTGGTTTCGCACCTGCGGTTATGGGACCACAGGTGCGGTCTCGCTGAAGCGGTTTGAGGAGTGCAGAAGCGAAAATAGGAGCCCTGGTCAGGTTCCGCAGAAGCAGGATATTGGATCGCATAAGCGGTCCCGCAAATACGATTGGGGACCGCAGAAGCGGAAAGTGGCCTTTAGTGAATAGTCCGCAGAAGCGGACGTTGACTGCATAAGCGGAAGTCGCACAAGCGGTATTTCATCCGCAGAAGCGGAATGACTGCAATTAAGTGAGATTATCTCCTTCGCGAATTTTTTAAAGAGTAATATTTTGGACTCCGAACCTTGAGGACTTTGAGGCGATTTTGAAGAGGGTTTCGAGGGCTTTAATCAGGTATGGACTCTTGGACTTAGAATTTGATATTTATGGTGTACAAACAAGGATTTAGACTGAATAATTAAGGAAAAAAATGCAAAAATGGTGGTTTAGGACTTGAACTTAAGAGAATTAAAATAGGGATTTGAGGGGTCAAATAAACTCCGATTTTGATAAATTTGCTATGTATGGACTCGTGGAGAGACGAAAAATCCGGTGATGTGAATTTTGTAATTTTTCGAGAAGCGAGCTCGAGGCTCGGATTTTGCTAGTTTCGAGATTTTTGCTATATCTCGATTGTTTTCGAATGGGTATTGTTCCCTTAGCATATTGTGATGTATTTGCTCTAATTTGGTTAGATACGACACGTGTGGAGGCCGGTTTGAGGGGCAAAGGTATAACGGGCAAGAGATTTCACCGGTTCGAGGTGAGTAATACTTGTAAATGATATCCTGAGGGTTTGAAACTCCGGATTACACATCATAGTACTATATTGAGGTGGCTTGCATGCCAGATATAAGCGTGGGGTAGAGCACCGATGGGGATTGTGACTTGGTCCGTCCCAGTTATTGATTTTACCGCGTATTTGACTGAAACTACTTGTTATCATCATAATTTGGGTTGATTGTCATGTTTGGGATTCGTGCCAACTATTTGAATCGTTCGAGGATTATTTTCACAGTTTCCTCATTGTTTTGACTTATTACTTGAACTCAATCATATTATTTCTCCACTATTTTACCACTCAACCGCTTTTAATCAGATTTGATTCTTAAATGATATGTTAAATGATAATATGGGCTAAGGACTACTGTTTTACTAATGCCCGAGAGGCTTGTGATGATACACTCACTCAGTAATGTGAGGCCGAGGGCCGGGATGTGAGGATTATATATGGATCGGGCTGCACGCCACCGCGATACTTATATGGATCGGGTTGCACACCACAGTAGTATATATATATATATATGTTGAATCGGACTGCACACCGCATCGATTTAGCGCTAAGGATGTAGGAGCTCCTCCGGCGTCTACACCCCCACAGTGAGCACGGGTACCCATATGGATCGGGCTGCATGTCGCAGCGAAATATGTATCGGGCTGCACACCGCAGCGATATGTGGATCGGGCTGCACCCCGCGTCGATATGTGGATCGGGCTGCACGTCGCAGCGGCTACTATGTGATACTGTTCTGAGAGTGATCTGAGAGAGAGAGAGATAGGCTGAGAGAATTGTTGAGAGTGAGCCCGAGGGGCTGGTTCAGCTTGAGATAATGCCCGGGGGCGAATATTTTATGTGCTCATCTTGCATATTTATTTGCCTCTTTGCTTGTTATACTGTGGTATTTGTGCCCGAGGGGCGGATTTTCCGTGCTTATCAGCACTAACTGTTTTGAAATAATTTTTCGTAATTATTGAAAAGATCATTTTCAAAAGAGATTTGAATTGAGCCAAGGTATTTCTAAAGATTTCACATATTTCACTATTTTTCAGAAAATTATGCCCGACTTCTACATATCATGTTGGTATCTTTACGTGATTTCTTGCTGCTAGGTTATTATTTACCTTTATTACTCACTGAGTTGTATACTCACTTTACTCCCTGCAGCTCGCGTGCAGTTGCAGGTATTTATTTACCCGGTAGCGGGTATTTGCTACGTGGAGGCAGAGTTGTAGAGGTATTAGGAAGATGACTGTCAGTATTCGCAGCGCCACTATCTTTCTACATTATTCATTATTCTTGTTCTGTGTATTTCTAGAATGTAAAGTGGAAATTTCATACTTATAGATGCTCGTGACTTGAGATACCCCGATTAGGGCTGTGTTGGGTTGTAATTCTGTTAAAATATCAATAAGGTATATCTTTTCGTTCATTTGTGTTTAACTACTATGAATGAGACGAGTTAGGTTAGTTGGCTGGCCTTGTCTTCACGAGAGGCTCCATCACGACTAGTGTGGGGTTTGGGTCGTGAGAAGTTGGTATTAGAGCCTAGGTTATCAGGTCTCACGAGTCAAGAGCAGGTTTAGTAGAGTCTTGCGGATCGGTACGGAGACGTCTGTATTTATCCTCGAGAGGCTACAGAACCTTTGGGAAAACTTCATATTCTTGAACTTTTATCGTGCATTCTTGATTCAGCTTGAAAGAGACTCTTGAAATTCCTTCCGCGCTTTGTATGCGCATATTAATGCTCAGTGTTAGATGTGCCTTGATGGCTTGTTATTCCCCTATCAAATGGGTGAGATGTAATCTCCGTGAGTTTGATGTTGGGCCAGTCTGGAGGACTTGAGACCGGATCTTGCCTATAGCTTGAGCACTGAGGTTCTGATTGTGTGAGCAAGTGTTTTGAACTTATATGTTCGGTATTTCCCCTATTAACCGGAAAGGCGGTTTGGTATTCATGTGATAAGTATGTTAGTACTGCGAGATGTAATTATATGACTTGGTAGTGATGAAGAAGTCTGTTGGATAATAGATGAACTATTAAGTGATCCATTTCCTATTGTTATTTGATGTGTATCCCGAGTTATGGGCGCATGGAGAATATTTTCGTGTCTTCTAGTTGGAGAGGGTAGTCCATTACATGTGGCAATATGAGTTCAGATTCAGGAATACTAATGACTGTGTAATGTATATGATGGTGGAAGGTATGCCGAAGTACTAAGTTGAGGCGAAGGAGGTGGGTTGTCTCGTGTGGGGTGTTCTTAAGTGGTATGATCCTTATGTGTCTGTTAGAGGGTCTCATGTGTAATTGAAGGGTAGTGTTGAAATTTGAGAATCTAGGGTCGCTTAAGAGAGTGGACTCAACTGACGTAGAGATGGACGTGAGAAGTACAGAGGATTACAGTACTAGATGATTTGTGTTCTCATAACTGGTAGATGATTTGAGTTTAATCTCACTATGATATTGTGGCATCATTAGAGTAAAAGTATTATGGGTTATTGAGTGTGTCCTGATATATGGCTTCGAGCCAAGTTGGGGAGGTTTTTTTGAATAGTTGATTGTACATTTATGTGCTATGTGGTTCTGTTTCAAGGTATTCTGGCGGATCAGTTCTGGTTATAGAAATTGAGTTGAGGGTGGCACAAGTGAAGCAAAATTTTGACAAAGATTATATGGCGCTTCATAGATGTGAGGAAATACTAGGATGTCTTGAGCTGTTGTTGATAAAGAATGCTCAGTGTGTGGAGAAGGACGATGTTTGTTTGTATTTGAATGAGATCATATCATGCGGTGTCAGGGTGCTAATAAGGCACGAGTGGTTCTGTTCGTTAAGCCAGGTAAATTGCAAATCGAATATGAAGTAAATGATACTCGAGAATGGTTTTATTGTGTTCAAGATTCTACATATAACAATCAGGTGTCTTAAGGTTGTGTATGTGGGTAGAGACTGTGTTTTCATTGGAAAAGGTCAAGACTTGTGGTATTTTTATGTTGATTATGGGATCCTATGTATCGGCATCAGGAAAGTAACGGTAACGAATTCAGATTCGCGGAAAGTTCTTCAAGCTAAAGTGTTCTCGAATGTGGTATTTCTGGGAACAGTGGAGAGAGTATTCAGTGGCCAATGGGTCCTAGACAATGTGGTCTTATGTTCGAGTCTCGTGTGGTAAACCCGGGTTGAGGCATTGTGGTGCTACAACAAGAGGAATTTCAAGTTGATAATGAACCAGAAAGGAAATTAAATAGCGGGAATAACTTGATAGTAGACTGAATCGGTATGGTAAAGATATGATTAATTTCTTGTATGTGTTCGAGGTAATGAGCCTTTACAGGTATCGTGTAGTAAGGCTTTGAGTCCTGACAGCTTGCTTAGCTTGGTTTTGATAGAAGGATTCAGTCCTGGCAGTTTAGCTTGCGTAAATGGAATTGGGAGAGAGCCCTTATTGGGTTTACCGTGGTTTGGAGATGTATATATCTTTCTATGGGAATGCGAAGCATGGAATGTGTAATGATTCTTCCTAATGGGATCAACGGAAGTTCTTGGTTAGATGAGTTACAGTTCAGTTCTGAAAAGGAGTTCATCAAAATTCCTAGGAAACGGGTAGCCTCAGGTAATCAAGGAAATGGTACTGCTAATTGGAAGTGATTTGACGAGAGTATATGTCTCGGAAGAAGGGTAATGCGTTCGGGCTGATGATACTTCAGTAGTATTGCGGCACTTTCTTGCTACATCTACTGTTGATATCTGAGTTTGTTTGATGGCATAGGGGAATTTTTGAATATCTTTCGTGGAATGATTGGGTAATTGAGGTGTTATATGTATTCATACTGCGGAATTTGGGATCAGGTACAGTGATTCGTGTGCTATATGGAGTTGGAGATTGGGAGTTCTCAGGTACAGACTGTGTGGTGGTTGTGGATCGTGTGTGTTGGTACCGTTAGAGGCTATTGGGATTTGGAGGCCCGAGTGGATCTTTCTTTGTTTGGTATATTAGATTCTGGATATAATATTGGGGTGTAGATTGGTTGTCTCAGTGTTGGGTTATTCTAGAGTATTGTGCTATGGGTTATGTCGGAAAATATCACATGTTGCATGGCGGAGTGCATCAGATTATGTTCTAGTAGAGTGGTTGTATTTCAAAGACCAGCGGACGGCTAGGAAGGATTATTTTTCTTAATTGGGCCTTCGTGACAGATGTCAGTGCAGAGGTTTCACCATTGATTCAGTTTCGATATGAGGGACTATTGCCGGGAGAGATTGTGGATTTCGGTATTTATTTGGTGCCAGGCATCGTATCGTACGACTCCGGTAGGAGATATAGTAGTGGGAGGAGCAGCTTCAGGCTTCTTGGTATTGAGTTAGTTGGCAGGCCGATGTGGCTACGTATTTAGCGTGGGTTAGCTTGGTTGGCCCCGAATTGTATTGTTGAGGGATAGGTAGATTCGATTGTTGTTGAGCTTGTTAGTGATATAAGGAGATTTGTGAGTTGCTTTTCTGTGTTGTGAGACATTGGGATTTGTTGGATATGGGCACATGTGGTGCTGTTCTATTGAGGATTTAGAGGGGAAGTCGAGCAGGAAGAGTAATTGAGTGTTGCTCGGTGTATGGAGTATTGGTTATGGCCTATTGGGTTACGTGTCGTGTGTTATTTGTTTCACCATGGGTGTAAGAAATTGCTTGGTTGCAGACATCAAAAATTGTGCGTGGCTGTTGATTTTGAGCATAGCGACTTGAGTACTTCATATGTGACCCTGTATGGATAGGATCACGCATTGTAGCGAGGCTACGTGGAGTTATGACCCTTCAGGGTAGATTCAGGTATTCCATTTCTATGATATGAGACGGGATCTCATCCTTGTGTTGTGTTGGTACTGATGAGCTTGAGGTACAGCTCTTTCGTTTGAGTCATTTGTCATGATCTAAGTATGTTCATACCGTTTCTTATTGGTGCACGTATTATGCAAGTTGTGACTTAGGCTTGTATCGAGTCGTCACATCACCAGAGTGGTGTGTTGGATTCGAGGTGATCGTTGGAGTCGTTAAAGAATACGAACGAATTTTATTTCAGCTTATTAGAAGGATAATATCGAGGTTCAGCCCGAAAATCTGTTGTGGTATTAGCCAAAGGGAAGTGGCTTCATGAATGGTTGATCCGAGAAATGGTTATGGTTTATCGCGTGTTTCATTTATCGTGGGCAGTATATAAAAGTGTTGGAACGAGTCTTTAGCTAAATAAGAGGTTTTCGATCGGTATTTGGATGTTGTGGGTAACTACTGTGAATAGAAGTTATCGTTTCGAGTGCTAGGATTATGTGGTATATCATGTGATTTCATGGAGGTTGCAAGTATGGGTTAGTACAACTGGTTCGGGACTATTCAAAGTATAGGTGTGGGGTTGTGATCGTATTGATGGTTTCAAAAGTGCAAAGGTAGTTCTATGGTTTATGGGCTAGACTGGATTGGGTAATTTCAGCTATGTTGTGTTGTCGGACCTATGTGAGGTAGGCTGACGTGGGATCACCACAGGTATGTGCTTGGTAAGGTCATTCAGCTATTGGTTGGCTTCTAGGACAACTCTGGGTACACTCGAGGACGAGCGTTTGTTTAAGTTAGGGAGGATGTGATGACCCAACCTGTCGTCTCATGTGTATTGTCTCATTTTCCCAATTTTATGCTTTTCTATGTATAGTTGTCGGTATTCGGTGTGTTAGAGACAATTCGGATTGGTTTTGGTAGGAAATGAGACACTTAGTCTCTTTAAGGAAGGTTTGGTTGGGAAAAGTCAACCAGATATTGACTTATAAGTAAGAAGGTTATGATATGATTTCCTGTGATGCTGTTAGCTTCAGGAAGTGATTTGTGACTTAGGAGTACGATTGAAATTGATTTTGGAGGTATGGTGTAGAATTAGGCTTGAATTGACGAAGTTAGTATTTTGACGAATTCCCGTTGATAGGTGGGATTTTGATTCGAGACTCGGAATGGAATTCCGAGAATTGTTGTAGCTTCCATATGTGATTTATGATGTGTGTGAAAAAGTTCAGGTCATTTGGATGTCGTTTGGTTGAGTTTTTAATGGAATGCGTGTTTCGGAAGTTTTTAAAGAACTTAGGCTTGAATCCGATGAGAATTGATGATTTTGGTGTTGTTTGATGGGTTGTGATGATTGGAACAAGTTTGAATGAGGTTCTAGGATATGTTGGTGCGTTTGGTTGAGGTCACGGGGAACTCGGGGTGAATTCGGATGGTTAAACGGAGGGTTTTTGGAGTTTAATTGCAGGTTCAAGTTGCTGCTATCTGTTGGTTTCGCACCTGCGGTTATGGGACCGCAGGTGCGGTCTCGCTAAAGTGGTTTGAGGAGCGCAGAATCAAAAATAGGAGCCCTGGTTAGGTTTCGCAGAAGCATGATATTGGATCACATAAGCGGTCCCGCAGATACGATTGGGGACCGCAGAAGCAAAAAATGGCCTTAAGTGAATAGTCCGCAGAAGCAGACGTTGACCGCATAAGTGAAAGTCGCACAAGTGGTATTCCATCCGCAGAAGCGGAATGACAGACAGTTAAGTGAGATTATCTCCTTCGTGATTTTTTTTTAAAGAGTAACATTTTGGACTCCGAACCTTGAGGACTTTCAGGCGATTTTGAAGTGGGTTTCGAGGGCTTTAATCAGGTATGGACTCTTGGACTTAGAATTCGATTTTATGGTGTACAAACATGGATTTAGACTGAATAATTAAGGAAACAAAGGTCAAAAATGGTGGTTTAAGGCTTGAACATAAGAGAGTTTAAAATAAGGATTTGAAGGGTCAAATGAACTCCGATTTTTGATAAATTTGCTATGTGTGGACTCGTGGCAAGACAAGAAATCCGGTGATGTAATTTTTGTAATTTCTCGAGAAGAAGGCCCAGGGCTCAGGATTTGCTACTTTCCAAATTTTTGCTCTTTCTCGATTGTTTTTAATTGGGTATTGTTCCCTTAGCATATTGTGGTGTATTCCCTCTGATTTTGTCAGATACGACGCATGTGGAGGCCGATTTGAGGGACAAAGCCATCGTGGGCTAGAGATTTTACTGGTTCGAGGTGAGTAATACTTGTAAATGTTAACCTGAGGTTTGAAACCCCAGATTTGCACATCATAGTGATGTATTGGGTGACTTGCACGCCAGATATAAGCGTGGGGTAGAGCACCGTTGGAGACTGTGACTTGGTCCGTCCCGGTTGTTGATTTTACCGCGTAGTTAATCGAAACTGCTTGTTATCATCATAATTTGGGCTGATTGCCATATTTGGGCTTCGTGCCAACTATTTGAATCCTTCGGGGGTTATTTTCACTGTTTCCTCATTGTTTTGACTTATTACTTGAGCTCAGTCATATGTGTTATTCATTATTTTACCACTTAGCCACTTTTAATAAGATTTGAGCCTTAAATGATATGTTAAATGATAATCTAAGCTAAGGACTACTGTTTTACTAATGCCCGAGAGGCTTGTGATGATACACCGACTGAGTGATGTGAGGCCGAGGGCCGGGATGTGAGGATTATATATGGATCAGGCTGCACGCCACAACGATACTTATATGGATCGGGTTGCATGCCGCAGTAGTATATATATGTTGGATCGGGCTGCACGCCATAGTGATTTAGCGCTTGGGCAGTAGGAGCTCCTCCGGATTCTGCATCCCCACAATGAGCGCTGGTACCCATATGGATCGGGCTGTACGCCGTAGCGAGATATGAATCGGGCTGCAAGCCACAGTGATATGTGGATCGGGCTACACGCCGCAACAGCTACTATGTGATATTGTTCTGAGAGAGAGCCCGAGGGGCAGAGAGTGTTGTTGAGAGTGAGCCCGAGAGGCTGGATTAGCTTGAGATAATTCCCGGTGGGAGAACTTTTTATGTGCTCATCTTCGTACTTATTTGCCTCTTTGCCTGTTATACTGTGGTATTTGGGCCCGGGGGGCGGATTTTCCATGCTTATCAACACTAACTGTTTTGAAATCATTTTTTGTAATTATTGAAAAGATCATTTTCAAAAGAGATTTGAACTGAGCCAAGGTATTTCTAAAGATTTCACATATTTCACTGTTTTCTCAGAAAATTGTACTAGGCTTATACATAGCATGTTGCTTTCTTTACGTAATTTCTTGCTGCTCAGTTATTATTTACTTTTATTACTCACTGAGTTGGAGTACTCACTTTACTCCCTGCACCCCGCGTGCATTTATAGGTATTTATTCACCCGGTAGAGGGTATTGATTGCGTGAAGGCAGAGTTGTAGAGGTTTTAGTGAGGTGGCTGCCAGCATTCGCAGCACCATTGTCTTTTTATGTTATTCATTATTCTTGTTCTGTGTATTTCTGGACTGTAAAGTGGAAATTTCATTCGTATAGATGCTCATGACTTGTGACACCCCGATTAGGGCTGTGTTGGGTTTAATTAATATCAATAAGGCATATCTTTTCGTTCATTTATGTTTTAACTATTTTGAAAGAGACGAGTTTGGTAAGTTGGCTGTCATTGTTTTCACGAGAGACACCATCACAACCAGTGTGGGGTTTTGGTCGTGACATTATCATATAAAAATAATGTATGTAGTTTCAAATCTTAAAAAAAATAATTGAAACTCCATATGAATGAGTTCAAAATGCTAGATCTGATTTTTTATAGGAGTAGTGTTTTACTGTTGAAATTCGTTAATTATTGTTCTTTGAAGTGTAGATTGTACCTTTGATGCTAGTTTTCAGATATTTATTGTACAAAAATTTAAATCTACCATTAAAGGCTCTTGAAACTTGAAATTCGCAAATTGGTTTGTTTGAGTTTTTAATTGTTTTGATCCGTTCCTGCATGGGTTTGTTTGGACGAGGAAGAATTCCCAGTGTTAGTAGCACCGACAAGGAAAGAAGGGTTAAACAACCAAGGTAAAAGAATTGTTGATGACGGAATGAATGATCAGAAGTAACAAGATATAGCTAGCTGCTCCACTAGCCAGTTGGAAATTACCAATAGATTTAAGGTACTGACTCAAGAATATATATCACCTGATATAGAGGAGAGTGGTACAGACCACCTCAAACCTCCATGATTTTAAGTACTTGAAACATAATATGACTTAACGGGCCCTTTAAATAGAAGGAGATGACTCTCTTTCTAAAGAAGTATAGAGTAGAAGTTATGGGAATAGTTGAGAAAAGTGTAAAAGTAAATAAAGCTAAGAGGATCATACAAAAGATCGCAAAGGACTGGCAAGTCAAATACAACTATGATCATGCCTATAATGGTCGTATTTGGCTACTGTGGAAATCTCATATAAAGTTTCAAATGCTAGAGGTTAATGCTCAATTCATCCATTGTGAAGTGAAGGACCCAAATTGTCAAATAAGGTTGCTTCTTAGTGTGATATGCAAGTAAGGACTTGATGCAGATACAATAACTACGGGATAAGCTTGCTTCTATAGGAGCTCACATTACAATTGAATGGCTGGTATGTAGTGATTTTAACAATGTACTTCATACAGAGGATGGGACTGGGGCTCCTATAACATAGTCAGGGACTGAGGGCGTAAAGAAACTATTGGATCGACTACAATTTACTCCCTTAAAGAGCACAAGATGGTATTACAATGTGTAACAAAAGAGATAACAAAGCAAGGGTATACAACAAGATTGACTGGGCATTTGGAATTTATAATTGGCTGATGAACTATGGCCATATAGAAGCAGAGTATCTGAATCCTGGAATTTAGAACCATTCACCTATCTTGCTCAAATGCAAATTTGTAATACAACAACAGAACTTGAATTCTAGACCCTTTAAACTATATCAAACAGTATTACACCACCCAGATTTTGCTACAATTGTGAAAGAAGTATGGGCATCAAATTATAAAGATGCAGGGATGTCCGAAACATGACAAAAACGTAAGAGGCTAACGGAGGCACTAAGGGAGTTAAATACTCACATGGCCTCTTATCAACAAAAGCTTAATCAACCTAAGCAGAAATTGGAATTAGCACAATACAATATCTCACTACAACCATTATTCCAGATCTATATAAAATAGGAGAAAAAAGCTTTAATAGAAGTGGAAAAGTAGAGCAATATGGAGGAACAAGTTTAAAGGCAGAAGTCACGAGCCACATGGATAGAATATGGAGATGCTAATATAAAATACTTCCATGCTTAGTGGATGATGCACAATAGTGCTAATAGAATTAACTCTATGCACAATGATGCAGGAGTCAAGATCATAGAACGAAAGCATGTAGAAGACCAATTTCTCTCTTTATTCAAGAAGCTGATGGGAGATTCATCACACATTTTCCCCTGCCCAAATTTTGAGGTGATTAAGAAAGGGTCCTGGATGACAAGACCACAACAACTGGAGCTGATCAAGGAAGTTACAGCAGAGGAAATATTGTTGAAACACGTTCTCAAGGCACTAAACTAAACGTGTGTTCATATTTGCAGGTTTTGATAAATGACAAACGATGCGCAATTGACATATGACGAGGTCCAAGCACAAGCGCGCAAATGTCATGTAACGAAGTTCAAGCACAAGACAAACAAAGATCAAGACTAAACAAAGTTATATACGAGTCGTTCTTTAATTGTGATCTTGATCCGACAACTTAACTCAAGACTTGGCTTCTCTCGTAAAATCATTTTTATCAGATCATGCATATTTAATTTAGAGCAAAATGATTTTAAATCATGCATATTTATTTTAGCAAAATGATTTTTAAACATGCCTCTAAAATCTGGACTAAGATAATCGATTATGTACTTATGATAATCGATTATGTTAAGTCAGCTGCATGACAATCGATTGTGTACCTTATGACAATCGATTGTGTTAAGGCAGTGTGCATCAGATTTTTCAAATCTGCATGACAATCGATTGTGAACCTTATGACAATCGATTGTATTAAGGCAGTGTCCATTAGAGTTTTTCAAAGCTACAAAATAATCGATTGTGAACTTATGACAATCGATTGTGTTGAGGCAGTGTCTATTAGATTCTTCAAAGACTGATAAATAATCGATTGTTCTCATAGCATAATCGATTGTGTAACTGACCGTTGCCAAAATATTTTCAAACACCGTCAGGTAATCGATTATAGTTTCTAATAATCGATTGTTTTAAGTAAAATCTGAAAAAGATTTTTTGAACGTTGCCAAGTAATCGATTGTATATTTCTGAAAATCGATTGTTTTAAGTAAAATCTGGAAATGATTTTTTGAACGTTGCCGGTAATCAATTATATGTCTTTGATAATCGATTGTGCTGCGTAAAATCTAGGAATGATTTTTGGAACGACTGGAAAACAATCGATTGTATCATCTTGACAATCGATTGTCGCAGCACAAAATCAGCAATTCTTAATTGGCAATTAGTCAACGGTTATGCATGGTTTTGACACTATAAATACATCTTCAAATCAGTCTTCTAAACACAACAACTGACAATATTATTGCTAAAGCTTGCATACTCTCTTATTCATCATTTTCTATTCATTACATAAGTTTTTGAGAGCCAAATTGTTGACGAAAGTTGTTGCGTTCTTGAGCGTATTTATTTTACTCATATCTACTCTTAAGGAGAGTCTTGTTTTGAGTGCAAAGTGTTTTTATACACTTGAAGGGAAAGTTGTTCCCTTGTATTGTAAGAAGGAACTTGTGATTCCTTTGGTTGAAGTCTTGAAGTGTTGTATCTTCGAGCAAAGGTTGTTGAGGCTTGTGTCCTCAGTTTGTAAAGGTTTGTTGAGCACCCGTAAGCTTAACAGTGTTAGTGGAAATCTCGAGAGAGTCTCTCGGGGACTGGACTAGCCACGGGTTGTGGTGAACCAGGATACATCGGTGCGTTCGTTCCTATTTATTTACTTATCGCACTTATTTAATTCCTGCAATTTTTAAATTCCGCAAGTTTACGCTATTTTTTATTATAATGTTATTCACCCCCCCTCTAGCGTTAAGTGTATTTTCTAACAATTGGTATCAGAGCCCAACTCTCTGAAGACTTAACCGTTTGAGAGAAACAATCCATGGCTTCTACTCGTGACTCTTTTGCAGGAATAGGTGAAGGACAATGCTCCACCCGACCACCACTATTCGACGGTACAAACTATACATACTGGAAGGAGAGGATGAGAATATTTATTCAATCGAATAATTTTCATCTGTGGAAGGTTATAATGAAGGGAGAACAAATTCCAACCAAAAAGGTTGAAAACGAATGGGTTCCAAAATCAGAAGAGGAATACGATGCGGATGATATCCGAAAAGTGCAAAACAACGCTAAAGCAATTAACTTATTATATTGTGCTATAAATGCTGATGATTACAGGAAAATATCATGTTACACAACGGCGAAGCAAATGTGGGACGAGCTGGAAATCACGTACGAAGGTACGGACCAGGTAAGAGAGGCTAAGGTTGATTTTCTAACCCATGCATATGAACTGTTTCACATGAAGGAAGGCGAAAAGGTCGATAAGATGTTCGAACGATTTTCAAAAATCGTAAATGACTTACATGCTCTTAAGAAGACCTTCACTGAAAAGGAACTTGTCCGAAAGATTCTCCGAAGTCTCACTCCGGAATGGCACTCCAAGGCCGACACGATTCAAGAGTCTATTGGCACTTCAAATGTCACCATCGACGGATTAAGAGGTAACCTTAAGACTTATGAATCTACTATACTTAACCCTCTTGTTAATGATCAAAGGAAACAAAGAATCGCCCTCAAGGCAAGCACAAGCCAACCTCAAAATGATGAGGACGGAGACAACGAGTTCGGACTCGTTATTAAGAGATTTCAAAAGTTCATGCGAAAAGAGTATGAACCAAAAGGCAAAAAGCAAGGAGATCAAATAAAGTGCTATGAGTGCGGAGGAACCGGGCACATTAAATCAAATTGCCCAAAGATCAAAAAGGAGAAGAAACCCTTCAAGAAACAACGAGCATACATATCTTGGGGAGGCGACTCCGGAGACGAGTCGAGTGAGGAAGAAGAAGAAGACGAAGCCGCAAACCTTTGTCTTATGGCACAAGAAGACAACCAAGAAGAGGTATGTCAAATTTCTTCCAAAAATTTCTTTTCTCTTGAGGAAATGCAAAATGCTTTTGATGAGTTGTATGGTGAATTTATTAAAGCTTCCAAAACTGTTAAAAGCATAAAGGAAAATGCTTCTTTAAAAGAAAAAGATTTTGAAAAACAACTCTCTTTGAAAGAAAAAGATTTGGAAAAACTGATTTTAGAAAATGAGAAATTGAAAGAAGAAAACAAATTTTTCGGCAAGAGAAGCGCCGACAAACCCGAGAGCTCTAGTAAAAGTTGTACTTCTTGCATGCATCTCAAAAATGAGGTAGAAAGACTTAAGGGCACCCTAGATAAGTTTAATTCTTCTCATAAAAATTTGAATGAAGTCCTTGTTAATTTGAAGTCGACCAAGCATGGCATATGTTTTAAAAATGAGCCTAAAAAAAGGTTGAAGCCAGCCCCCAACAACCTAAGGCTCAACCTAGGATTAATAAAACAAACGCTCATCCTAGATATAACAAACCTAGAAATGGCTTTCAACAATCGCAACCTAGAAATAATCATTCTAGAAATAACGCATATTCTAGGCTAAACACTAGAAGGAACTTTGAACCTTTTAGAACACCTAGAAATGGCTTTCAACCTAGAAATAACTATTCTAGAAATACTGCATATCCTAGAACAAATAGTAGGAGAAATGATTTTCATGAATTGCGCAATAGTCATATTGTCAAGAATAGAGTAAATGAATTTCGTCCGTCCAATTACTATCAACCTAGACGAATTCATAATCCTAATGTTGTGTGTCATTATCGCAATCGAATTGGACATATTGCTCCTGCTTGTTTCACTAGACATAGACACTTAAATGTATGTCAAGCACAACCGCATGTTACACCTGTTAGATAATACGCTTAACGCTAGAGGGGGGGTGAATAGCATTATAATAAAATTTAGCGTAAACTTGCGGAAATTAAAATTTGCAGGAAATAATTAAGTGCGTTAAATAAACAAAAGGAAAGAACGCATCGATGTATTCTGGTTCACCACAACACGTGGCTAGTCCAGTCCCCGAGAGACTCTCTCGAGATTTTCCACTAACTTGTCAAGCTTACGGGTGCTCAACAAACCTTTACAACTTATGGACACAAGCCTTAACACCTTTGCTCGGAGATACAACACTCCAAGACTTCAACCAAGGAAACACAAGTTCCTTACAACAAGAGAATCACAATTCTCTTACAAGTGTACAAAACACTACGCACTCAAACAAAACACTCCTTAATGAGTAGATATGAGTAAAAGAAGTAGGCTCAAGATTACAACAACTATGGACAAGACTTTGGCTCTCAAAAGCTTTATGAAATGAATATAAAATGATAAACAATAATATGCAAGCTTATAGCAATAGAATGATCAGTTGTTGTGTGTTGTTGTGTTTAAAACACTGAAATTAAGCTGTATTTATAGTTGAAAAACTTGGCATTACCGTTGCCTAATTGCCAATTAAGAGTTGCTGATTTTACTCTGTGACAATCGATTGTCAGGAAGCCACAATCGATTGTTTGCCAATCGTTCCAAAAATCAATCCCAGATTTTACGCTTAACAATCGATTGTCCAAGATCAACAATCGATTATTGGCAACGTTCAAAAAATCATTTCCAGATTTTTCGTAAAACAATCGATTATACCAAATCAATAATCGATTATTCAGCAACGTTCAAAAAATCTTTTTCAGATTTCAATATCAACAATCGATTGTACAAAATCAACAATCGATTACCTGACGGTATTTGAAATTTTACGACAACGGTCAGCTTCACAATCGATTGTGCAATGTTAACAATCGATTATTTATCAGACTTTGAAAATCATTTTAGACACTGCCTCGTGACAATCGATTGTTATATACTCACAATCGATTATTTAATAATTTTGAAAAAGTCTGGAAGTTACTGCCTCAACACAATCGATTGCCATATGTTCACAATCGATTATTTTGTGACTTTTAAAAATCTGATGGACACTGTCTCTTCACAATCGATTGTCATTAGCTTCACAATCGATTATTCTGAGTTTTGAAAAACTTTGATGGACACTGCCTCATCACAATCGATTGTCATTAGCTTCACAATCGATTATTCTGAGTTTTGAAAAACTTTGATGGACACTGCCTCATCACAATCGATTGTCATAAGGTTCACAATCGATTGTCATGCAGGTTTTGAAAAACCTGATGTTCACTGCCTTAACACAATCGATTGTCATTAGTTCACAATCGATTGTCATGCAGTCTTGGCTTAACATAATCGATTATCATAAGTACATAATCGATTATCTTAGTCCAGATTTTAGAGGCATGTTTAAAAATCATTTTGACTAAAGTAAATATGCATTATTTAAAATCGTTTAGCATTAAATTAAATATGCATGATTTTGTAAAAATAATTTTACGAGAGAAGCCATTTCATGAGTCAAGTTGTCAGATCAAGATCACAATTAAGAACGACTCATTTAAACTATAAAACTTTGTCTTGTGCTTGAATCTCGTTATCCACCAATTATGCGCTTGTACTTGAACTTCGTCATATATCACTTTGCACTTCGTTTGTCATTCATCAAAACCTACACATAAGAACACACGTTTTAGTATAAAGCCTTGAGAACGTGTTTCCAACAACACCTAACTCTCAAGGACCCAAAACAGCTTGGGTACCAAAGACTCATTAATTTGTCTTGTAGGTATGTTTGAAGGGATCAAGTGTACTTTGGTACCTTGATAGTGGATGCTCCAAACACATGACGGGAGACGAATCCAAGTTCCTTCAACTAGAACATAAGGAAGGAGGAAGCGTTATTTTTGGTGATAACAACAAAGGAAAAATTATCGGCATCGGATCGGTCGGTAAGGATGAACATTCTTCCATTAAGCATATATTGTTAGTTAAAAGTTTAAAACATAATCTCTTGAGCATAAGTCAATTATGTGACAAGGGAAATCTTGTTTTATTTGATTCGGATGAATGCTTAGTTTTTCGCCGTAGCGATTTTAAAATTATCCTTCGTGGTTTTAGAATGGATAACATCTATATGGTTGATCTCGCAAATTCTTCATCTGAATATGTGAATTGTCTTATGAGCAAAGAGGATGATACATGGTTATGGTATCGTAGAGTAGCTCACATCAACATGCATCTTTTAAACAAATTGGTTTCACAAAATTTAGTTATTGGTCTTCCAAATTTGAAATTTGAAAAAGACTCTATTTGTGATTCTTGTCAAAAAGGGAAGCAAACAAAAGCATCTTTTAAATCGAAAAATATTGTTTCAACTACTAGACCTTTGCAACTACTTCACTTGGACTTATTTGGACCCTCTCGCATTGAAAGTCTTGGTAGAAATCGTTATGCTTTTGTTATTGTTGATGATTATTCTAGATTTACTTGGACTCTATTTCTTGCTCATAAAAGTGAAGCTTTTCATAATTTTAAATATTTTCCTAAACATGTTCAAAACGAAAAGGACACAACCGTCACTTCAATAAGAAGTGATCATGGGGGAGAGTTTGATCACTATCTCTTTGCGGACTTTTGTGACGAACTCGGTATCGAGCACACCTTCTCTGCTCCACGTACACCACAACAAAATGGGGTTGTGGAAAGGAAAAATAGGTGTCTCGAAGAGATGGCTAGAACCATGCTCGATGAGGCTAAGATTCCCAAACACTTTTGGGCGGATGCCGTGAGTACCGCATGCTACGTTCTAAATAGAGTAGTCATAAGGCCAATACTCATGAAAACCCCCTATGAACTCTATAAGGGAAGGAAACCAAATATCTCTCATTTTAGAGTATTCGGTTGCAAATGCTTTATTCATAACAATGGAAAAGATCAATTGGGAAAATTTGATGCCAAATCCGATGAAGGAATTTTTATTGGTTATTCTTCACGTAGCAAAGCATATAGAGTATTCAATAATAGAACCGGAACTGTGGATGAATCCCCTCATATTGTATTTTCCGAAAATAATGCTCGCTTGGCGAGAAAGGATTCTGGTTTTGATCTTACAGGTATTTTAAACTCACTAAGTCCTCAAGACAAAGTACAAGAGGAAACTCCGAAGGAAACTCAAGATGAAATCTTGGATCAATTATCGGAGGAAGCGCCACAATTGGAAAAAGAAACGAAAATGCCTAACTCGTGGAGGACAATCAAAGACCATCCTCTCGAACAGGTAATTGGCGATATTGAACAACAGGTAAGTACTCGAAACACTCTTAAGAACACCTTAGGACACACTTCTTAAGAGATCACGTTCTCAATTGGCCAACATCTTGACTCCACATTGATCTAAGTCATTATTTCTTTACAAATTACTAACTTGAGCGTCGGAGACGTCTATTTCTTTTTTGTAGGTATCGCCCTAAAGGCAGGGGGAATTATAAGGCAATGGTGTAGAACAATCGATTGTTACAGTCAATAATCGATTATCATTCCTTTATGTCTCATGTTTATTGTGCCGGACAATCGATTAGCAAGTATCACTAATCGATTATTTGCGTTTTATGCTTATTATGCAGGTTTTTGATGTTAATTAATAATCGATTTTTTAACTGTATAATCGATTACCGTCTTGGCCATTCAGTACTGCGTTTCTAAAACAATCGATTGCCTCAAAAGTATAATCGATTATTTTCCGAGTCAGAAAATCACCGTGCACACTGTGTCATAACAATCGATTACCATAATTCAACAATCGATTATTTTTTTCAGTAATTCAAATATTTGTTACCGTTTGGGTCCTGCAAGATTCCCACAATTGATTCTTGTCATTTCTGAGTACAATTCAAAAACTCCATAACAATCGATTATTTCGATTCCACAATCGATTGTTTAACGGACAGTGCAAATTTTTTTACCGTTTCTGACCGTTTTTGCTCTTAAATTTCTGCAGATTTTCACCATAAATGAAATGCCATCCTTCTCATTATAAATAGGTACCATATATCTTCAATTTCTTCACTCAAGCATCAATCTTATCTCCCAAACTTTCAAAAATCTCTCAAATTTCTTACAAAGGCTATTACTACTTATTGAAAATGTCGAGCAGACACACCAAACGCCCCCGTTCAGGCAGACATGGTGGATCTTCTTCAGCTGCTCATCCTACTCCCAATTTCCCTTACCAAGATGGGTCTCTTTTACGGTTTAACTCTGAAACCGAGCTAACTAGATTCTTGACAAAATTTGAAAAGCGTGAAATTCTTCCTCCTCGCTTTTCCACCAGCAAATATCTTGAATCAAGCGCTCCCGCTGCACCAGCAAACTTGCTTAGGGAATGCCAACTTCTTGATTTCCTATATCTATCCTATCCTCACATTAATCCTCTCTTGATTCAAGCCTTCTACTCTAATCTTCATGAGGACGACGAGGGTGAGGTTGTGACAAACATTAATGGTGTTGAAATTCTTTTAACCAACGAAAACTTACATTCTATTTCTCACCTGCCTCGAAGTGGGGAAAACATTTCTCTCTACATTAGAGAAGCCGGCGCCTTATTTGATGAACGAATTCTCCTAAACCAAATTGGACTTGGAGCTTATGATCCTAATCTGTCCAATCTCTGTCCTACAATCACGGGCATGCTCCCCGAATATCATTTAATTTTCTACTTCATAACCCGACTCCTCAAACCACGCAAGCATAATCATACCACTCTTTCCCAAGAGGACGCAAAGCTAATGCATGCCATTATTACCGGGGCTCACATCAATTGGTGTAAGTTCATCAAAATCCACATGCTTGATGCCATCGGGGACGATAGACCACTTCCCTATGCCCTTCTTATAATGAATTTTCTTGAAGCCTCCGGGTTCAACACCTCCAACGGTCCGCTCAGAAAGAGCACCAAGAAATGGGAAATTTCCGATTCCTTCTTTCCCCATGACGGCGAACATGCAGCTCCTGCTCCTCCTCCAACTCGTCAAACGCGTCAGCCTCAAGCTCCTACACTCCAAACTATTTCCGACCAACTTGCTTCTTTGTCCACCTCCGTCAATAGATTGACTTATGAGATCCATGGATATTTTGATCATATTCACTATCCATATGCTGGACTTGTTCCTTATGAAGCAGTGCCGGATGACGAGGCGGGAAATGATAATAATGAATAATTTCTTTATTTGCTTCTTGTTCTATGTTTTTATTATCTCGTTTATGTAAACACCTTTTTGTTGATCAATAAACATGCTATTACGGATTTTGTTTTTGCTAATGTCAAAAGGGGGAAGAATAAGGGCTATGCACTTAATATTTATTGGCATAAATTGAGGGGGAATTCATATGTTGAGGGGGAACTAATTGCATGTCTTTACTTGTCTTGGATCGTCATTATGAATCTTTAATATGCATATCCCGCTTGAGGTTTGCCATTATCAAAAAGGGGGAAATTGTTGAAACACTTTCTCAAGGCACTAAACTAAACGTGTGTTCATATTTGCAGGTTTTGATAAATGACAAACGATGCGCAATTGACATATGACGAGGTCCAAGCATAAGCACGCAAATGTCATGTAACGAAGTTCAAGCGCAAGACAAACAAAGATCAAGACTAAACAAAGTTATATATGAGTCGTTCTTTAATTGTGATCTTGATCCGACAACTTAACTCAAGACTTGGCTTCTCTCGTAAAATCATTTTTATCAAATCATGCATATTTAATTTAGAGCAAAATAATTTTAAATCATGCATATTTATTTTGGCAAAATGATTTTTAAACATGCCTCTAAAATTTGGACTAAGATAATCGATTATGTACTTATGATAATCGATTATGTAAAGTCAGCTGCATGACAATCGATTGTGTACCTTATGACAATCGATTGTGTTAAGGCAGTCTGCATCAGATTTTTCAAATCTGCATGACAATCGATTGTGAACCTTATGACAATCGATTGTATTAAGGCAGTGTCCATCAGAGTTTTTCAAAGCTACAAAATAATCGATTGTGAACTTATGACAATCGATTGTGTTGAGGCAGTGTCTATTAGATTCTTCAAAGACTGATAAATAATCGATTGTTCTCATAGCATAATCGATTGTGTAACTGACTGCTGCCAAAATATTTCAAACACCGTCAGGTAATCGATTATAGATTTCTAATAATCGATTGTTTTAAGTAAAATCTGAAAAAGATTTTTTGAACGTTGCCAAGTAATCGATTGTATTTCTGACAATCGATTGTTTTAAGTAAAATCTGGAAATGATTTTTTGAACGTTGCCAGTAATCGATTATATGTCTTTGATAATCGATTGTGCTGCGTAAAATCTGAGAATGATTTTTGGAACGATTGGAAAACAATCGATTGTATCATCTTGACAATCGATTGTCGCAGCACAAAATAAGCAATTCTTATTTGGCAATTAGTCAACGGTTATGCATGGTTTTGACACTATAAATACATCTTCAAATCAGTCTTCTAAATACAACAACTGACAATATTATTGCTAAAGCTTGCATACTCTCTTATTCATCATTTTCTATTCATTACATAAGTTTTTGAGAGCCAAATTATTGACGAAAGTTGTTGCGTTCTTGAGCATATTTATTTTACTCACATCTACTCTTAAGGAGAGTCTTGTTTTGAGTGCAAAGTGTTTTTATACACTTGAAGGGAAAGTTGTTCCCTTGTATTGTAAGAAGGAACTTGTGATTCCTTTGGTTGAAGTCTTGAAGTGTTGTATCTTCGAGCGAAGGTTGTTGAGGCTTGTGTCCTCAGTTTGTAAAGGTTTGTTGAGCACCCGTAAGCTTAACAGTGTTAGTGGAAATCTCGAGAGAGCCTCTCGGGGACTGGAGTAGCCACGGGTTGTGGTGAACCAGGATACATCGGTGCGTTCGTTCCTATTTATTTACTTATCGCACTTATTTAATTCCTGCAATTTTTAAATTTCGCAAGTTTACGCTATTTTTTATTATAACGCTATTCACCCACCCTCTAGCGTTAAGTGTATTTTCTAACAATTTGATGCTGCTAAAAGATTCCAATTGAAAATTCACCATGTGTTGATGGATTTCCAGTTGACTTCATTACACAACACTGGGAGGAGGTAAAATATGATGTTCTTGTTGATGTACTAGCTTTCTTCCAAACAGAAAATATGAACAAGGCTATCAATTGTACTGCTATCACTCTGATCTCAAAAGTCTCCAACCCCACTCTAATTAAGGACCTATAGCATGTTACACAACTATGTACAAGATTATTACTAAAGTTTTCACTGGGAGACTAAAAAAAGTGATAGGGCATCTGGTTGGAGGATCTCAATCAGCTTTTATTGAAGGTGGTAGTATCACCGATAATATATTGTTCACTCATGAACTATTCAAAGGCTATAACAGAAAGGGAATTTCAGAAAGATATGTACTTAAGGTTGACTTTAAGAAGGCCTATGGCATATTGAATTGATATTTTCTAACAATACTTATGATTGAACTGGGGTTCCAACATAAGTTTATTGAGTGGATAATGGACTGTATAACAACTGTCACTTATTTCTTAACACTGGATGGGGGCCTCACTAAACCCTTTTAAGGACAAAGAGGAATAAGGCATTGTGCTTTCCACGGAATAACTGTAGAGGTAATTTTATCAGTTGGCTTTGAAGGAGTTTCACTTCCACCTTAAATGCAAAAAAGTTGGGAGTGATCCATGTGTGTTTTGCTGATGATATGTTGATGTTTTGCAGGGAATACCTCCCTTCTATTAGGTTGATTCAACAGGCTTTTATGAAATTCTCAAAGGCCTAAGGATTACAGGAAAATGTAGATAAGAGTTCCATTTACCTTGCTGGAATTTCTGCAACTGAAGGAGGAAATTTTGTTGGAGTTGGGATATAATGAGGACGCATTGCCATTCAAATTTCTGGGTGTTCCACTTGCATCAAGGAAGCTGTCAACTAATCAATGTTGGCCACTGGTAGAAAAGATCATTGTAAGGATAAGTTGTTGTACATCAAAGATATTATCATACTCAAGAAGATTGCATCCTACAAAATTAGTGATCTTTGGTATACAATCATATTGGGCACAAATATTTATATTGCCATGACGGTGTTAAAAAGGATTGAAGCCATATGTAGGACATTCCTATGGATAGGAAGAACATACATCTCTAGGAAAGCATTGGTGTCTTAGGAGAAGATATGCTTGTCACAAGCAGTTGGAGGACTGAATGTTGTAAACCTATATAACTAGAATAAAAAAGCAGTAGGAAAACACTTATGGGCTATCACCAAGAAGAAGGATTGTTTTTAGATCAGGTGTCTCCATGCTTACTACATCAAGAACCAGACCATCGATATTATGTCTATACCTAAGAATCCAGCCTAGGTAGTGAGGAGAATTCTTGAGCTTAGGAAGCTTATCCTTGTACCTACCATGCAAGGTGACCTAACTTCAAGACTGATTAAATTGCAAAGTACTAATGGAAGATTCAGCATCAATAAGCTATATCATATACAGATCCCTCAGGTCCAAAAGGTGCACTGCAAGAGCCTAACTTTAAAACCACATAGACATCCTAGAAATTTGGGTTGAAACATAGTTTAACTAGAGAAGAAGATGATTTTTATTATATACCCAAATAGTATACAAATATACCATTTTGGTATACAATTTATTCCGTATATACGAACAATAAAATATAATATAATAGCATATTGTTATATTTTGGTCCTTTTTAAACTTTTACATTTGGTCCTTTTTTTAAATTTTGGGTTGAAATTATTGAACTATCAAAGAAAACAGATTTGTATTATATACTAAAAGGTGTATGTAAGCACCGCTCTACATGTTGTTTTTGGGCTACCATTCTTATGTAAGCCATGTATGTTTTCTCTTCAATCTCGTCAAGGTATTGCCTTTTGATTTCAACGTTGCTTGGCCCAATCTCATTTGAGTATATTAGATTAAGTTCTCTAACATCGGCTGGTATTACTACATTAGTCCCATAAACTAGTGAGTCTGGTGTTTCCTATGTACTTGTCTTTGGCGTGGTACGATGCGCCCACAACACTTCTAGAAGCAACTCTAGACACAATCCATTGGCATTTTCGAGTTTCTTTTTCATGATATTCAATATCGATTTGTTGGAGGATTCAGCTTGTCTTTTGCTTGCGGTGTGGTAGCATGGAGAGTATTCATTTGATGTGCCATTTCTCGAAGAACTCGGCGACCTTCTTCCTTGTGAATTGGGGTCCGTTGTCACAAATAATTTCTTTGGGGATGCTGAAGTGGCATACAACGTTCCTTCATATAAAGGAGATCACTTCTTGTTCGCGTATTTGAGCGAACACTCCTACTTCCACCCATTTTAAAAAATAGTCAGTTAAAACCAAAAGAAATCATACATTACGCCATCCTGCGGGAAGGGGGCGATGATATTCATTCCCCATTTGATGAATGGCCAAGGCTAAGCGGCTGAGTGGATGTGTTCACCCACTTGGTGGATCATGGGGGCATATTTTTGGCATGGTTTACATTTTTAACAAAATTAGCTGCTTTCTTTTTTATTGTGGGCTAGTAGTACCTTGCTCGTATGAGACATCTGATTAGGGATCTATTGCTTATGTGACCCCTGCAGTGACCCTCGTGGACCTCTTCTAGGATGCGCCATGTCTGGTTTGGTCCTAAAAATTTTGTCAAAGAGCCACCATACGTCCTTTGTTACAGATCGTTGTCGATGATGCTATACCTGGTTGTTTGCATTCGAAGCTTTTTGGCATTTTTTTGTCATTTGGGAGCACACTGTACTGTAGGTAGGTGATAATACGGTTGTTCCAGTTCTAAGTTAGGTTAATAGTGCCTACATCAATTTTGTCGATGTTCGAGTGGAGGAGAGTGACCACATTCTCTCTTCGATTATTCTTTTAGTGGCTACCGCCAATTTGGCGAGGCCGTCCACCTCGATGTTCTGCGCTCAAGGTATTTGGTTGAATCGGTATTCATCGAACTCGGGAAGTAACTTGCAGATCTTGGCCTAGTAATTTTGTAGCCTTCGTTACTTAATTTGGACCCCTGTGACTTTATTGATGACGAGTTATGAGTCACATCGAAGGACTACCTTTCATGCTCCATACTTGAGTGCCAGCTTTAACCATATAATCGCGGCCTCATACTTAACCTCATTATTAGTCATATCGGGACACCATATGGACTAGCGAATTATCTCGCCTGTCGGGACCTCGAATACGAGTCCCAGTCTAGATCTTAACGTGTTGGAGGTACCATCAGTGTACATAATCCATAGGCCGTGTGTCTTGGAGGAAGTATTAGTGGCTTCCCTTCCGACATCGGGCATTATTTTAGCATTGAAGTCGGCAAGTACTTGTGATTTTATCGTTGTTCGCGGTCGATAGGTTATATCATGCTCACTTAATTTAATGGCTCATTTGGCCAACCTACTCGACAGCTCAGGCTTATGTAGGTTACTTCTTAGAAGAAAGGTCATGATTGCCGAGATTGGGTGGCATTGAAAATAAGGTCTGAGATTTCGTGAAGCTATAACTAAAGACAAGGCTAGCTTTTTGAGGTGGGGGGTACCTCGTTTCAGTATCGACCAAGGGCTTGCTAATGTAATAGACTAGAGATAGAGTAACTTTATTTTCTCGGACCAGGATTGTTCTTACTACAATGTCGGACACGGCCATGTATCTTAAGAGGCATCTCTGAGATGACCTCGACAGGGAGGCTATACGGCAGATTAGCTTATGTACCTGCTTCTTGCTGATCAAGTTTTCTAGTATTCCCTTTATAGCCTTGATTTGGTTAGGGTTAATTTCGATTCCTCTTTGCAACATCAAAAAGCCAATGAATTTTCCGAGGTTATGCCGAAGGCGCATTTCTCGGGGTTCAATTTCATGTTGTACCGCCTGAGTATGCCGAAGGCTTCCCTCAAATGTTCAATGTGGTCTTCCTTTCTTTTCAACTTGACCAACATGTCGTCAATATATACTTCAATGGTTTTCTCGAGCTACTCTTCGAACATTTTGCTTACTAGCCTCTAGTATGTCGCCCTTATATTTTTCAATCCAAACAACATAGTAGCAGTACGTCCCTTGGTAGGTGATGAAAGTGGTTTTATCCCGGTTTTCCTCCTCCGTGCGGATCTGGTTTTAACCTGAATAGGCGTCAAGGAAACTTAGCAACTCATGCCTTGCTATTGCGTCGATGAGCTGATCAATGTGAGGTAGTGGGAATTTGTCTTTCGGGCACGCCTTATTCAGATCTGTTAAGTCTACGCACATTCGCCATCTCCCTTTTTTTTACCATGACCACGCTAGCGACCCATTGGGGGTATTTTGACTCCTTGATATAGCCGTTTTCAAGTAATATTTCCACCTCTTTGTGGACGACATCATTTATTGCGATGTTGAATTTTCTTCTAACCTGTCGTACCGGGAGAGGGGGGGTAGAGTGGGTCGATGTTCAACTTGTGTGTTGCTATTTTCTTTGGGATGCCGGCATATCTATATGAGAGAAGGCAAACAAGTCAGCAGTATTAGTTAGAAATTGATAGAATATACCGGGTTCTTGTAGTTTGTATCCGATATAGGCCTTTTTGCTGTGGTTGTCGGGATGAATGGGGTCGAGGTCTTACACAGCTGATTCTGTAGCTTCCACGAATTCTGGTTCTTTGATTACATTCTTTCCCTTCGTTGATGTTCGACCTCTACCTTATTAATTTTTATGCTTCTGTGCCTTTTCCCTTTAACTGTTGAGTGTAGGTGCAGTCTTTGGCGATGCAGTAGCATTCTTCGATTGTGCGTTGCTCGCCGCAAATGCTGAATATTCCTCACGGGGTGGGAAACTTGACAACGTGGTATAAGCTGGATGAGATAGCCCTCATAACGTGTATCCAAAATCGTCTTATGATGGCGTTGTATGTTATATCTTGATCCATAATGTGGAATGTTGTTTCCAGGGTGATACCACCTACCAGAATGGGTACCATGATTCCTCCCGAACTCCCCTCAACTGCATTGTTAAAACTCGTTAGTGTGATGCAGCGTGGCACTATCTTATCTTCAAGCTGTTGGAAACACGTTCTCAATGCAATATACTAAAACGTGTGTTCTTTTGTATAGGTTTTGATGAATGACAAACGAAGCGAAAATTGATATATGACGAAGTTCAAGAAACAAGCGCACAATTGATATACAACGAGATGCAAGCTCAAGACAAAGTTTTATAGTTTAATTGAGTCATTCTTAATTGTGATCTTGATCCTACAACTTGACTCGTAACATGGCTTCTCTCATAAAACTATTTTCCAAAATCATGCATATTTAATTTAATGTCAAATGATTTTAAATCATGCATATTTACAGTAGTCAAAACAATTTTTAGACATGCCTTAAAAATCTGGACTAAGATAATCGATTATGTACTTATGATAATCGATTGTTTTAAGCCAAGACTGCATGACAATCGATTGTGAACTAATGACAATCGATTGTGAGTAAGACAGTGTGCATCAGGTTTTTCAAACCTGCATGACAATCGGTTGTGAACTAATGACAATCGATTGTGACTGAGGCAGTGTCCATCAAAGTTTTTCAAAACTCAGAATAATCGATTATGAACTAATGGTAATCGATTATGTTGAGACAGTGTCTTCCAGTGATTTTCAAATTTATTAAATAATCGATTGTTACATTGGACAATCGATTGTCAAAGAGACATTGTCTAAAATGTTTTTCAAAAACTGATAAGTAATCGATTGTTGACTTTGTGCAATCGATTGTGAAGCTGACCGTTGTCGTAAAGTTTTCAAATACCGTCAGGTAATCGATTATTGATTCTGAATAATCGATTGTTTTGATTAAAATCCGGAAAAGATTTTTTGAACGTTATTGGGTAATCGATTATTGATTTTGTATAATCGATTGTTTTGATTAAAATCCGGAAAAGATTTTTTGAACGTTGCTGAGTAATCGATTGTTGATTCTGGACAATCAATTGTTTGTGGTAAAATCTGGAAAGGATTTTTTGAACGTTGCCAGTAATCGATTATGGATTGTAAGTAATCGATTATCAAGCGTAAAATCTGGGATTGAATTTTGATCTGACTGGTAGACAATCGATTGTTGGGGTTTGACAATTGATTGTCAGTGAGTAAAATCAGCAACTCTTATTTGGCAATTAGGCAACGGTAATGCCAAGTTTTTCAACTATAAATACAGCTTCATTTCAGTGTTTTAAACACACCAACATACTACAACTGATCATTACATTGCTATAAGCTTGCATACTTTTGTTTATCATTTTATATTCAATTTCATAAAGCTTTTGAGAGCCATATTCTTGTCCAAAGTTGTTGTGATCTAGAGCTTACTTCTTCTACTCATATCTACTTATTAAGGAGTATTGTGTTTGAGTGTTTAGTGTTTTATACACTTGTAAGAGAATTGTGATTCTCTTGTTGTAAGGAACTTGTGTTTCCTTGGTTGAAGTCTTGGAGTGTTGTATCTCCGAGCAAAGGTGTTAAGGCTTGTGTCCTTAAGTTGTAAAGGTTTGTTGAGCACCCGTAAGCTTAACAAGTTAGTGGAAAATCTCGAGAGAGTCTTTCGGGGACTGGACTAGCCACGTGTTGTGGTGAACCAGAATATATCGGTGCGTTCTTTCCTTTTTGTTTATTTAACGCACTTATTTATTTCCTGCAAATTTTAATTTTCGCAAGTTTACGCTAAATTTTATTATAACGCTATTCACCCCCCTCTAGCGTTAAGCGTATTTTCTAACAATTGGTATCAGAGCCATACTCTCTGAAGACTTAACAGTTTGAGAGAACCATCCATGGCTTCTACTCGTGACTCTTTTGCAGGAATTGATGAAGGACAGTGCTCCACACGACCACCTCTATTCAACGGTACAAATTACACGTACTGGAAGGAGAGGATGAAGATCTTCGTTCAGTCCAACAGCTTTCACCTTTGGAAGGTGATAATGAAGGGAAACCAAATTCCAACAAAGAAGGTGGAAAACGAATGGGTTCCCAAGTCCGAGGATGAGTATGACGCGGATGACATCCGAAAGGTTCAAAATAATGCTAAAGCAATTAATTTATTATATTGTGCTGTTAATGCTGACGATTACAGGAAAATATCGTGTTGCACAACGGAAAAGGAGATGTGGGACAAGCTAGAAGTTACGTACGAAGGTACGGACCAGGTAAGGGAAGCAAAAATTGATTTCCTAACCCATTCTTATGAATTATTTCACATGAAGGAAGGTGAAAAGGTGGACGAAATGTTTGAGCGATTTTCAATAATCGTAAATGACCTACATGCTCTCAAGAAAACATTCACGGATAGAGAGCTCGTTCGAAAAATTCTTAGAAGTCTCACACCGGCATGGAGATCAAAGGCCTATGCAATTCAAGAATCCATTGGCGTTTCAAACGTCACCATCGACGCACTAAGAGGTAACCTTAAGACCTATGAATCTACTGTTCTTAACCCTTTTGTTGATGATCAAAGGAGGCAAAGAATAGCTCTAAAGGCGAGCACAAGCCAACCGCAAATTGATGAGGAAGGAGACAACGAGTTTGAACTCGTTATCAAAAGATTTCAAAAGTTCATGCGCAAGGAGTATGAACGCAAGGGCAAAAAGCAAGGCGAACAAATCAAGTGCTATGAATGTGGTGAAACCGGGCACATCAAATCAAATTGCCCAAACATCAAAAAGGAGAAGAAACCTATTAAAAAAGCAACGTGCATACATTTCTTGGGGAGGCGACTCCGGAGATGAGTCAAGCGAAGGAGAAGAAGACGAAGCAGCAAATTTTTGCCTTATGGCACAAGAAGACAACAAAGATGAGGTATGTCAAATTTCGTCTAAAAACTTCTTTACTCTTGAAGAAATGCGAACTGCTTTTGATGAATTATATACTGAGTTTATTAAGGCTTCAAAAACTGTTAAGGGCATAAAAGAAAATGCTTCATTAAAAGAAAAGGATTTTCAAAAACAGCTTTCTTTGAAAGAAAAGGATTTAGAAAAACTGGTTTTAGAAAATGAAAAGCTGAAAGAGGAAAACAAGTTTATTGGAAAAAGAAGCGCCGATAAGCCCGAAAGTTCTACTAAAAATTGTTCTTCTTGCTTGCATCTCAAAAATGAGGTAGATAGACTCAAAGGTACCTTAGATAAGTTTAATTCTTCCCACAAGAATTTGAATGAGGTCCTTGTAAATTTGAAATCAACCAAGCATGGCATAGGATTTAAGAATGAGGTTAAAGAAAAGGTTGAAGCCAAACCCCAACCACCTAAGGCTCAACCTAGGACTAATAAAACAAATGCTTATCCTAGAAATAGCAATCCTAGAACCAATATGCATGCTAGACAAAATGTTGAACATTTTAGGAGACCTAGAAATGACTTACCACCTAGAAATAGTTACCCTAGAACTGATGCATATTTTAGGCCAAATATTGAACCTTTGAGAAGACCTAGAAATGGCCTTCAACCGAGAAACAATCACTCTAGAAATGCTGCCCATCCTAGAGCTCATAGTAGGAGAAGTAATTCTCATGAAATGCGAAATAGTCATCGTGTTCAAAATAGAGTAAGAAATTTTCATCCGTCTAGTTACTATGAACCTAGAAGGATGCATAACCCAAATGTGACTTGCCATTATTGTAGACGTATTGGTCATATTGCTCCTGCATGCTTTACACGTCATAGACATATTACTCAATCGCATCATTATAATATGCCTAACCCCCAAGGACCCAAGATGGCATGGGTACCTAAAGAACATTAATTTGTTTTGTAGGTGTGCTTGAAGGGATCAAGTGTACTATGGTACCTTGATAGTGGATGCTCCAAGCATATGACGGGTGATGAATCCAAATTCCTTCAATTAGAGCACAAAGAAGGAGGGAGTGTTATCTTCGGTGATAACAATAAAGGAAAGATCATCGGCATCGGCTCGGTCGGTAAGGATGAAAATTCCTCTATTAAGCATATATTACTTGTTAAAGGATTAAAGCATACTCTCTTGAGCATAAGCCAATTGTATGACAAGTGAAATCTTGCTTTATTTGATTCGGATGAATGCTTAGTGTTCAGACGTAGTGATTTCAAAATTATCCTCCGTGGTTTTAGAGTGGATAATATTTATATGGTTGATCTTGCTAATTCCTCACCCGATTATGTTGATTGTCTAATGAGTAAAGAGGATGATACTTGGCTATGGCATCGTAGAGTAGCACATATCAATATGCATCTTTTGAACAAATTGATTTCTCAAAACTTAGTTGTTGGTCTTCCCAATTTAAAATTTGAAAATGACTCTATTTGTGACTCGTGTCAAAAGGGGAAGCAAACAAAAGCATCTTTCAAATCTAAAAACATTGTTTCAACTTCTAGACCATTGCAATTGCTTCATATGGATTTATTTGGTCCCTCTCGCATTGAAAGTCTAGGAAGAAATAAATATGCTTTTGTGATTGTTGATGATTACTCGAGATTTACTTGGACTTTATTTCTTGCCAATAAAAGTGATGCTTTTCAAAATTTTAAATATTTTCTTAAGCGTGTTCAAAATGAGAAAGAAACAACCGTCACTTCAATTAGAAGTGATCATGGGGGAGAGTTTGATCACAATCTCTTTGCGGACTTTTGTGACGAACTCGGAATCGAGCATACCTTTTCCGCTCCACGTACACCACAACAAAATGGGGTGGTGGAAAGGAAAAATAGGTGTCTCGAAGAGATGGCTAGAACCATGCTCGACGAAGCTAAGATACCCAAACATTTTTGGGCGGACGCCGTGAGTACCGCTTGCTATGTTCTAAATAGAGTAGTAATTCGGCCGATACACATGAAAACCCCCTATGAACTTTATAAGGGTAGAAAACCAAATATTTCCTATTTTAGAGTTTTTGGTTGCAAATGTTTTGTTCATAACAATGGCAAAGACCAATTGGGTAATTTTGATGCTAAGTCGGATGAAGGTATTTTCATTGGATATTCCTCACGTAGTAAAGCATATAGGGTCTTTAATAAAAGAACCCAAATTGTGGAGGAATCCCCTCATGTTGTATTTTCCGAAAATAATGCTCGCTTGGCGAGAAAGGATTCCGGTTTTGATCTTGCAGGTATCTTAGATAGCTTGAAAGACAAAATACAAGAGGAACCACCCAAGGAAAATAAAGATGAAACTGAGGAACAACCAACGGAAGAAGCGCCACAATTGGAAAAAGAAACAAAAGTGCCAAATGAGTGGAGGACGATCAAAGATCACCCTCTTGAACAGGTAATTGGCAACATTGGAGACAAGGTAAGTACCCGAAACTCTCTCAAAAATACCTTAGAACATACTGCTTTTGTTTCTCAAATTGAACCCAAAACCATCTCAGAAGCAATTGGGGATGAATTTTGGACCTTGGCAATGCAAGAGGAGCTTAACCAATTCGAACGCAATGACGTTTGGGATTTGGTGCCAAGACCCGAAGGTCATACCATAATTGGTACGAAATGGGTTTTTCGCAATAAACTAGATGAAAATGGTATAATCACTAGAAACAAAGCTAGGCTTGTAGCAAAAGGCTATAATCAAAAAGAGGGTATTGACTATGAGGAAACATATGCTCCCGTAGCTAGATTAGAAGCTATTCGCTTATTGCTTGCATTTGCCTCTTCTATGAATTTCAATTTATATCAAATGGATGTGAAAAGTGCTTTTTTATTCAAGAAGAAGTTTATGTTGAACAACCCCCCGGTTTTGAAGATTTTAAATCTCCCGATCATGTTTTCAAACTCAAAAAAGGCTCTTTATGGTTTAAAACAAGCTCCCCGAGCTTGGTATGAAAGATTGAGTAAGTTTCTTTTGGAAAATGATTTCATTAGGGGGAAAGTTGACACAACTCTCTTTGTTAAGCATAAAAACAATGATATTTTGTTAGTTCAAATATATGTAGATGATATTATATTTGGTGCTACTAACAATGTTTTATGCAAGGAATTTTCCGATTTAATGACAAGCGAATTTGAGATGTCTATGATGGGTGAGCTAACATTCTTTTTGGGGCTACAAGTAAAGCAAATGAAAGAAGGAACTTTCATTTGTCAAGCTAAATATTGCAAAGAATTGCTAAAACGATTTGAAATGAGCAATGCAAAGCAATGGCCACTCCTATGAGCACATCCGACCATCTAGACAAAGATGAGAAAGGTAAGGAAGTCGACACCAAGAAGTATCGATGTATGATTGGATCTCTCCTTTATCTTACTGCTAGTAGACCGGGCATCATGTTTAGCGTGTGCTTATGCGCTCGTTATCAATCATGTCCGAAGGAGTCTCACCTAACTGCGGTGAAACGGATATTGAAGTATCTTGTTGGTACTGTAAATGTGGGTCTATGGTACCCCAAAGGTTCTTCATGTCAACTTGTTGGCTATTCCGATTCTGATTTTGCTGGATGCAAATTGGACCGCAAGAGCACTAGTGGCACTTGCCATTTGCTCGGTAGCTCTCTAGTTTCTTGGTTTAGCAAGAAACAAGTAAGTGTTGCATTGTCCACAACCGAGGCTGAATATGTAGCCGCGGGGAGTTGTTGCGCTCAAATCCTATGGATGAAACAACAACTCTTGGACTATGGCCTAAGTCTTAATCATATCCCTCTTAGATGTGATAATACTAGTGTCATATGCTTGACGAAGAACCCCGTTCTTCATTCGCGAACGAAACACATTGAAATTAGACATCATTTTATTAGATATCACGTTCTCAAAGGCGATGTCGAAATTGAATTTGTTGAAACCAAAAACCAATTGGCAGACATCTTTACAAAGCCTTTAGAGAAAGAGTCCCTCTTCCGAATTCGCAGTGAACTCGGGATCCTTGACTCCGTGTTGATCTGAGTCATGCATTGCATTTTTTTACATGATTTCTAACTTGAGCGTCGGAGACGTCTAATTATTTTTTGCAAGTATCGCCCTAAAAGTAGGGGGAATTATAAAGCATGACGCGCAAGAATCGAGTCTTCTTCAGAAAAATCTGTTTCCCTCGTCTAATAATCGATTATCTCGTATCAATAATCGATTGTAATGCTATCATTTGAGCTATTATACTCTCTTTAAATAATCACACCTTCTTTCCAATAAATAAACAAGGTTTATTTCATCTTTGGCATCTTATTATTATTTTTGCTAATGGCAAAAGGGGGAAGATAACGGGTATGATGCACTCTCAAGTTATAAGCTTAAATTGAGGGGGAATTCTCAAATTGAATGGGAACAAATTGCATACTTGTTGCATGTATATACTTGTCTTGAATCGTCAATATAAATTGCTTGTCTTGCATATCCCGCTTAATGTTTGCCATTATCAAAAAGGGGGAAATTGTTGGAAACACGTTCTCAATGCAATATACTAAAACGTGTGTTCTTTTGTATAGGTTTTGATGAATGACAAACGAAGCGAAAATTGATATATGACGAAGTTCAAGAAACAAGCGCACAATTGATATACAACGAGATGCAAGCTCAAGACAAAGTTTTATAGTTTAATTGAGTCATTCTTAATTGTGATCTTGATCCTACAACTTGACTCGTAACATGGCTTCTCTCATAAACTATTTTCCAAAATCATGCATATTTAATTTAATGTCAAATGATTTTAAATCATGCATATTTACAGTAGTCAAAATAATTTTTAGACATGCCTTAAAAATCTGGACTAAGATAATCGATTATGTACTTATGATAATCGATTGTTTTAAGCCAAGACTGCATGACAATCGATTGTGAACTAATGACAATCGATTGTGAGTAAGACAGTGTGCATCAGGTTTTTCAAACCTGCATGACAATCGATTGTGAACTAATGACAATCGATTGTGACTGAGGCAGTGTCCATCAAAGTTTTTCAAAACTCAGAATAATCGATTATGAACTAATGGTAATCGATTATGTTGAGACAGTGTCTTCCAGTGATTTTCAAATTTATTAAATAATCGATTGTTACATTGGACAATCGATTGTCAAAGAGACATTGTCTAAAATGTTTTTCAAAAACTGATAAGTAATCGATTGTTGACTTTGTGCAATCGATTGTGAAGCTGACCGTTGTCGTAAAGTTTTCAAATACCATCAGGTAATCGATTATTGATTCTGTATAATCGATTGTTTTGATTAAAATTCGGAAAAGATTTTTTGAACGTTGTTGGGTAATCGATTATTGATTTTGTATAATCGATTGTTTTGATTAAAATCCGGAAAAGATTTTTTGAGCATTGCTGAGTAATCGATTGTTGATTCTGGACAATGGATTGTTTGTGGTAAAATCTGGAAAGGATTTTTTGAACGTTGCCAGTAATCGATTATGGATTGTAAGTAATCGATTATCAAGCGTAAAATCTGGGATTGAATTTTGATCTGACTGGCAGACAATCGATTGTTGGGGTTTGACAATCGATTGTCAGTGAGTAAAATCAGCAACTCTTAATTGGCAATTAGGCAACGGTAATGCCAAGTTTTTCAACTATAAATACAGCTTCATTTCAGTGTTTTAAACACAACAACATACTACAACTGATCATTACATTGCTATAAGCTTGCATACTTTTGTTTATCATTTTATATTCAATTTCATAAAGCTTTTGAGAGCCATATTCTTGTCCAAAGTTGTTGTGATCTAGAGCTTACTTCTTCTACTCATATCTACTCATTAAGGAGTATTGTGTTTGAGTGTTTAGTGTTTTATACACTTGTAAGAGAATTGTGATTCTCTTGTTGTAAGGAACTTGTGTTTCCTTGGTTGAAGTCTTGGAGTGTTGTATCTCCGAGCAAAGGTGTTAAGGCTTGTGTCCTTAAGTTGTAAAGGTTTGTTGAGCACCCGTAAGCTTAACAAGTTAGTGGAAAATCTCGAGAGAGTCTCTCGGGGATTGGACTAGCCACGTGTTGTGGTGAACCAGAATATATCGGTGCGTTCTTTCCTTTTTGTTTATTTAACGCACTTATTTATTTCCTGCAAATTTTAATTTCCGCAAGTTTACGCTAAATTTTATTATAACGCTATTCACCCCCCTCTAGCGTTAAGCGTATTTTCTAACACAAGCCTCATATGTGTGAGGACTCTAGGGTGGATAATACAGGCGCCGCTTTCGTTATCTACAATAATCCATTTTACATCGGTATTTGAAATACATAAAGTAATAACAAGTGCATCATAGTGAGGAAAGGTCAAACCGTGGGTATCTGACTTATCAAAGATGATGTTTCTTCGAGGTCGTCATATCGTTCATGGGTGATTGATCACTTTAGCTTATGGGTGGCTGTGAAGCTTACATTGTTGATTGACGCCTCGTTGCCTCTGCCGATGATTATTTGGATGGTGCGGGTAGGGGATGGTGGCTTCGATGGTCCTTGATATTGATCTCGTTCTCGAGCAAAGTTCTCTCTTTCTCGGTCACTCATTAATTCTCTCAAATTCCCTTGGTGGAGCATGTTCACTACCTCTTGCCTTAAAGCGATGTCGTTCTCGGTCTTGTGACCTCATTCCTAGTGGAAATCACTGAGGACATTTTACTTTATGGTGTTTGGGTCGAACTTCATATTTGTAGCCATTTCACCTTTGGGACCGAGCTTCTCTAGGGCGTAGACTATCTTTGAAGGAGAAACACAAAAATTGTGAGTAAATAGTGATGAAGGCATACCTCTCTCATTTTGGTGAGTCCCTGTCTATGACCTTAATTGACCGTCGCCATGGAGGGGGGAGGGGGGTATAACGACAACTCTGACATATGGCTGGTGTCTTTCACGGTTGGGACGTGAACATGCATAGTACTTGCTATTATTATTTCTACGATCTTTTCTCCCATTCATTTGGACTGATGTCAACTGTTGGGTCGGTCCATTGAGGTCCTCCTCATCTGCTCTCACCTCGACATAATAGGTATTGTGTATTTCGTCCCAAGTGGTAGGGGTACTTCATGAGTCGGCTTAACAATTTTTTGGTTGCCCTCGAACTGCTCCTGTTCAGCCTATTTTGGAGTGCTGCTACCACCATTCCTTCTGACACATTTGGGAGAGTCATTCTACCACGGTTGAACCGGGCAAGCAATTCCCTGAGCCTTTCTCCAGGTGATTGTTTAGTGGCGAATATATCGTTTAATCTCGCCTCTGCTTTCTTGGCCCAGGCATGTGCGGTGACGAACTTGTCTGTCATTTCCTTAAATGCTTCTATGGACCGCGTTGGAAATTATGAGTACCATGTCAGCGCTCCCCCGGTTAGGGTTTTACCAAATCTTTTCAGCAATATGGATGATACTTTCTCTTTGGCGAGGTCGTTTCCCTTTACTGCGGTGACACAGTGGGTGACGTGATCCTTGGGGTCCGTTGTGCTGTCATCTATCTTCAAGTATGGTAGAATCCCGAATGTTCTGGGCATAGCATGGGGTGCGTCCTCGTCGATGTATGGTTGTTCTACAGACCGATCGGCGTCCCATTTTAGTAGAAGCTTTTGAGGGCCCCGTACCTTATCTACCCTTTCCTGGTGCTCCCTCATTTGATCGCGGAGTGATTTGTTCTCGTTCTCCATCTTCTCCATTTTTCTTAGAATATTGTAAGGGTATCGTTACCTGCATCATTAGGACATTAATAGGGTGATTGATACCCGTTGAAGGAGGAAGGACGTTCTTCTCAATGGTTATTGTGATATCGACTCATGCATCTTCCCTGCTCGCCCTTTGGGCATGTTTGTCGAGTATGCTGGTTAGCGTACTCGTTAGCCATTCTTCTAGTAGTTTTTTCACTGCTGGCAGTGCTTCTTCCGTTGTGGACGTAGAGGCTTTTCCATGGGAGGTGGTAATGCTGCCATGAGGAAGAGGTGATGATGTTTAGGAGGTTAGTAGTAAGGTCTGCCATTGCCTTCAATCTTTCCTCTCTATTACCTGCCATATTAGACTGTGGAAGCAGGAAAAAGAAATTTGTATGTTTTGCTCTTGTCGTTGTTTCTTTAGATCAAGAGTGACTATGACTATAAAATCCCCACAGACGACGCCAAATATTTGACCAAAAAGTACGAAACCTTTTGTTAAACCAATTAAATAAAAAGGTGATGGGTAAATCTTAGTTAAATATAAAAGTTCTAGATCTAACACGTACTTGTATAAATAGTATAGAATAATCGTTTGAGCCAATTTATACAAAAGGTATTAAATGATGCTTTCTAGAATGAACGGAAGAACAATGATGAGCAATAACTATATTAAATAGCAGTAAGTGTAAATAGAGAGAATGATTCACCCAAATATTAAATGAGGTGATGATTATCTTATCTGACAACGATGTAAGACAAATAAATATTGGAATATATGAGGTTTTCTCGAATCTGATGCGAGAAAAAAGGTGAAATGAACAGCAAATCGAATCTTTATGGAAAGGCAATCTTTTGGATTCTCTCTGTAGAGTCAACTTTTCATTAGAGAGATTATAAGAATCAAAATTACATGCCTTTTTCCTTCTCTCTTCTATTATTTATACGGAATATTTCCAAAAAATCCTAAAAAAGATACAGTAGAGAGAATATTCTCTCTAAAAAGTCCAAAGCTATACTAGCCGTTATTTCTTTTCATGTTGTTCGTCCTCGACCTTAGGACCTTACTCGGCGGCTCCATATTGTCAAGCCCAGGTCGTCCTCGGCGTAGTCACCCATGATGAGACACAGTTCTCTCACTTGGTCGCCTAGTTATGCCGAATTTCTTTTGCAGGATTTTGACCCATAGAATAACTGCTTAGATAAGTTCTTCACAATTAGTGTATCTTAATCAGTCATTTACATTATTTTAAAGTGAAATTTGTATTATTTTGGGGGGGGGGGGGGGGGAGGTGAGTCCTTACGAAAATACTTAAGTGGCAGAAACTTATTACCCGACACATATGTTTCCCTATACATTTTTTTAATATCCAATCAAAGTCAACCAAATAAAGGCAAACTAAGCTACTAAACCAAGCTAAGCCAACCCAATTCAAGCCATTCAAGCCAAATCAAGCCATGCCAAACCAATCCAAATCAAGCTTAACTAAAACCAAATGGGTAAAAAAAAAGTTGGGATGGGTGGATAGGTTGGGTAATTAGTTTTAGTTGGGTAGACATATAGTGTAACTAGTTTGTAAATGGATAGAGTAAGGTAATTATTTTAAGCTCAATGGGTATTTTGCATAAAATTTTTTTTGTGTTCCCAACATCTAATAATGAGTTTGTCAAGTATTTAACGAAAACCAAAAGTGTTTATTTTTACAAAATTAAACGACAAAATTGCTCAAGATATAATTTCAAGGACTATTTTAGGCCTATCTCAAAACACAAGCAATCATTTTTGTAATTTTCTCGTAATGGGGTCATAGAGTAGTGGGATGTTTTAGTTACTTGGGCTAACATTGGGGGAAGATAGAAACAATTTCACAAGTATACTAACTCGCTCCGAAAATACCTTTACTTTTAATCCGTCTTCCTGAGCTAAAACCCTAAAACCTTTGCAGAAGTGCGATACCTTGTTCAGTCGATATGTCGGGACGAGGAGAAGAGAGCGATTCCGATGCTCCCGAAGAACTCACTACCTTACAGGTTAGTTTTATTGTGTTTTTTCTGATCAAATTACTGGTTTTTTTGGCGATATCAGATGTAGTGGTAGTTGAGCTAATTGGTTTTGATAGCAGGGAATTGAAAAAGATGAAGAGATTAGAAAAGTTGAACGAGAAAATAAGGCTAGGTATGCTCTTTTATTAATTTGATTTTTCCCTACCAAGGTTAGTGGAACTGTTGGCGAACCGTTATAACTTCAATTTTCAGATAGAAAATCTTCTTGACTGCTGAATTTATTGGACATTAGTCAATAGAGCTGAATTTGGCTATATTATCGACCAATATGGTTAGGAGAAAGTTGAATCCTTTCCAAGTTGTTGAGGAAGCTGTTTACTACCTCTTAAGGCTTGAATTAGAGAAACTTGCATTTCTGTTGAAAAGTGTTGTAACAAGAAGAAAAGGAGAAAGTTTAAGTTTTTGGTAAATTGAGAAGTAAACAAGTATTATATCCCTGTGTTTCTCCAGGCTTTGATATTCAGTTGTTTTTTTGGGTCTAGAAATGTGTTGTACTTCCCTACTGGTTTTGCTGTGATGGTTTTGGAGATTGTAAGATAGTATTATGGCCCCCGGACTTCGGTCCAGTAGTAAGGGCACAACGCATGACATGTGAGTTTGGTGCACGTTCAAGGTTCAAACTCCATCGTAGACAAAAGCATGACATCCGAGGTTGGAACTCTGCCGTAGACAAAACCATAGTAGTTGGTGTTTAAGTGGACATGGATAGAAGGGTGGGCCTATTATCCATCGAGTTTCAAACTGTGAGCCACTTGCCTTGGGGTTTCTAGGTTCTCCAAAAAATAATACTTTAGATTTAAAGTCAGTATTAGTTTCAAGGAAATATAGAAGTATTAGGTGGTTCGGGCATGTGCGGAGGAGAAGTCCTGATGCCCCGGTGAGGAGTTGTGAGCGGCTAGCGATGATCGGCGTACGGCGAGGCAGAGGGAGGCCTAAGAGGTATTGGGGAGAGGTGATTAGGCATGACATGGCTAAAATGCGGGTTTTCGAGGACATGAACCTTGATAGGAAAGTCTGGAGGTCTAATATCAGTGTTGTAGGATAGGGGCTCCTAGAGTTTTTCGTACCCCTCACCCGGGGTTGGGTGAGGCTTGGCAGGGCTATCCATAGATGATTTGTGTATTGGATTGTGTCTCCCTTATAGTAGTTACTGTCTGATATTATTGCATGCTATTTTATTTATGGTTCTTATGTTTAGATAATTATTTACGCTTTCTGCTGGAGTTACTAATGCTCTTTTGTTTTTGTTTTTGTTTTTCTTTTCCTTCACTGAGCCGAGGGTCGATTGGAAACAGCCTCTCTGCCCTTTCGGGTAGGGGTAAGGCCCGTCTACATATTACCCTCCCCAGATCCCATTTTGTGGGACTATACTGGGTAGTTGTTGTTTTCTATTTGCCATTCCTTGCATATCTATAGTGTCAATGGCATCTCACTTGTGCTTATGGTCCTTTGAGACTGTTATATTATAACATTTGGGATGACCCATTATTAAAGCCCTGAAAACTAGTAATTTGCTCGTAATTTTTCTTCATATGGTTGATGTTAGTGGGAAATTCCATATGTTCAATTTGATATTTTTGCCTTGGAATTATAGCCTTTAATTGCAAAACATGAGCAACTTATGGTCTTTGTATCTTTTGTTATGAAATGACTGCTCTCTTGTAGAGTTGTTCGAGAAGGTAAGGAACGCCGTAGACAATGGGCTCAAAAGTTAACTCCACGACCTACGCGAAATGATGAAAGCATTGAAGACATAGAAGAACCTGAGAATGCCCAAGAGTCAAAGAACAATGGAGGAATGCTGCCTGATGAGATTGTGAAAATCCTTGCAGCTCGTGAGAAGTTAGTTGCATTTCTTAGTGCATTCTTAGCTTCTATATTCTTCACATACTTCTCAGTTCTTGAAAAAGGGTACTCAATTGTTGTGCAGGAAAGTTTTCTCGTCAGACTCAGAGGAAGAACATGAGAAGAAGCCAACCTCTAAAAAGAAAAGATCCAGGAACTCTGGGTGAGGATCATGCACTTCTCTTCTGCTTTAATTGAGATAATTTTCATAACCCACTTTTAGTTAGTCGTTGTATTCTTGTGGCTTTGGTCAGGTCTGGACCAGTTATTTTGAAGGATCTACCGCCTCCTCCGTGCTTAGAGAACTCACTGGAATTCTTAAAGAAACGCAAGATGCAGGTATCAAGGTCATCAGCTGTTTTGAACAATTCCAATCAAGCATTACGGCTTCTATCCGCATCTGGCTTGCTACGTAACAAATGATGGCCGATGATTCTGAAAATTCTAAGCTCAGGCTTATGCTAATGTTGTATCGCTTGCTTTAAGGAGAAATATGCTCTGCTAAAGGTGTTAAACGGAAAATGCCTTCTAGACATCTGATGGGTAAACCATAAAGAAAGAAGTCAAACGATGTAACAATTTTTGATGGTATATTGCAACTGTTTTTTTTTCAATTATGGATGGACTGTTCAACTGTCAAACTGCAACGCCAACATCCCAATTAAGTTTTGAATCATTAAGTAGTTAAACAAGATTATGAATTGCTTAAACAAGAAAAAAAATGATGTTTTGTCTAAGAAGCGTTGTCAGGTTAGAAACTACAGTTGTTGAAGTGATCCGGTGATTTTGTTGTATGCATGGTTGTACTACAAGTGATATCAACCACCAATGGTAATTGCATCCTTATACTTCGTATACAAAGCTGTTATATAAGCTTTCTAATGTTTGAAATATGACAACCCATAATTAAATCTTACTTTCAAATATTCTCAGTCGTACAGTGGTGTACTAGAATGATCTAGTTAAAATGACATTCCTCTGAAGCGTGGTTCTCAAGTGTGTGATAAGTCGAGTAGCCAGTGGCCCAGACAGCTGAGAAAAGTGTTTTAAATTATATTTGTGTTCAATTATGTCAAAGCAAGTATAGGTCTAGTCTGATGCTATGCTACTCCATGAAAAGGTTTCAATATGCTTGGCTTCGCTTGTACAGAGCGTGTTAAGGTATTATATCATAAATAAAATGTATCAAGGTTCTAGGTGAGACGGTACACAATTTAACATCTTGCAAATTGCGGGGGGGGGGGGGGGGGGGTGGGGGAGAAGAAAGCATCGTCCTGTTTCAGCCACTTGTGTCCATAGTCTGAAACTCAACATTTCTTTCTGTAATTACTTACTGGGCTGAAACTCTCAGTCTAATCACTATGCAACAACAACGACCCAGTGAAATTCCACTAGTGGAGTCTGGGGAGGGTAGTGTGTACGCAGGATCTTACACCCACCCCAACGGATAGAGAGTCTGTTTCCGAAAGACCCTCGGCTCAAAAAGACAGTCTAATCACTATGGTGATGTGATAAATTCACATTCTGGGGCTCAGATATAGAAGGTTCTTGCTCTTTGGTTGTTACAAAACCATGCTTTTGAATGATTCCCTTGCAAGGATGATGAAATAGCAGTAGTGATTGCAAGTTGCAGAGGAGAGAATGCCAGCCAAGCAAAGATAGTTGGGATATATGGACAGTGTTGTAAAGTTTTTCTGGGATTACTGCGACTGTCCTTAGTAGCACACGTTTGGTTAATCTAGTTTTGTTCAGAGTGGTTTTTGATTCAGAATCACCCCTAATCGTTTCCTTTCTATTCCTTTGTGACCTCTAATACTTGGTTATCTTGATTCATGGAGCGGTCCAAATTCATAAATCCATTAGAAGGCACACCCTTTTCAAAATGTTCTTGACTCTTGTTTCAGTTTAAGGTTACCAGCCAATCATAATAATGATCTCTCTTCTCGGGAAAAAAGTACAGTAGAAATAGACTATCTGATCTCTCACCCAGAGCTACTACTATTAAACAAGACTGATACAGGATTAAAAGTCTATTCGTCGGAATAAGTCTCTTTTATTATTAACAAAACACCAAAATTTGTATTTGCCAAAAAGAAAGATAGATATAATGGTGTAGACGGCTCAAATATCTTCATATACAACATGGAGAAAGCCACTCAAAATTTGTACAACACTTGCTTCCCCCCTCCAAAAAAAGAAAAACTCATCTCTCCCTACCTGCAGAGAGGAAAATGAAAACCAGTGCGGGCAGGGCTTGTACAAGGCAACTCTTTTCACTTGAGGGATGCCAAAAAATTCGATTATATACAAGCACAAGGGAATCGTAGATAGCTTTGCTCTTTTGCAAATAAACCATAGCCCGATGAAGACAACATTGCTTACCATCCATAGCAAGGTTGCTCCTTCGTGCTGAAAAGAATATTCTTACATGCCCACCCCAAAGACAACATTTGCTCATACAACTGGCTCATATTTTCTTCTGTTAATCTCTTACCATCTTCAACCAGGTCAAACCATTGCTCGAGAACTGAAGTGGAACTACTGCAAGCTTCGATATCCTTGCGGACATAACTTGCCTGTCAATCACCATAATTACTTATCATTATTAAAGTACCAAAATTAGGTGAATGACCATTATAAAAATCTCAAAAATAAGAAACAATTATTGCTAGACATGTTATTCGAAGTAAAAGTAACGGTTTGCCAGAACTCCCTAGTTCATTTGCAAAAGGAAAATCATCCTTCCACATTATTACCTGATATATTGATTACTATGAGAGTAGTAAATGAATATAATAATGTCTTACATGCAAAATGCCCCTGATCACATCTGTAGTGCCGACCCCTTCCCGCAGCGAAAGTAGGACACCATACTGTAATAGGAAAGCAAGAAGAACTGCTTAAGAAACACATTCGGAAGAGTAACAGCTTGCTGCCCCTGATTACTATTCTTTTTGCCTTTGGCTATACATACCTCCTGATTCCTTTTCGATTTATTCGTCAATCTCTCTGGGCTCAAGAAATAAAAGTCTTCATTAATCAAAGATTCCATCATATTCTTCGATAGCTCTGCTGTGCAAGGTGTAGGATTTACGTGACCGATTCTGATAGACCATGGCTCTCTGCCTGATTAAAGCTGATTAAGAAGCTTTATCTAATAACGAAGTAGCACCAAGTGAAGCAATAGTGCCTTATCACGGCAACATGCAAATTAGCAATTACCTCTGCTCCAAGATAAGCCAATACCCTCCTGTTTACTCACCTCTGCAGGTGATGGGACAAATCCTTGTTGAATCCATGTGCTTATAATGATCTCAAGCCTATCCTGGAATTAATGTAAAAGGAGTGATCAGAATCAACATGTGTAGGATGATTAATATTCACACAAGAAAAGACTGTTAAGCAAGCCATGACATATCACATATATCTTCTCCTTAGAGCGAGCATAACAAGTTTTGTCGCTTTTAATTGTTGATTCTCGCTCAAATCTACTTCCTTTACAAAAGACAGTATAATTCAATTTGATAATTGATCCTTTCTGCATAAAGAGTGAAGGTCAACCTTAGTTAATGTCTGCAGATGCACATGCTTTAGTCCTTGATATATACCAAAAAGATCAAGCACTGAGAAGATTGGGTACACCACAAATGGTAGACCTGCTTGCAAACTTTTACATCATCGAGAAGTCAGGAATCTACACCACAAGGATTAGTACCGAAAAAGACACAAACATATGACAACTGATTCTTTGATAATAGGACCTTATATATAGAAAGGAAATAGTAGAAGATATAATCTAAGTTGCCCCGACATGGCAGTTTAGGTGCCGCACCCGTGTCGGCATGACACTTATGGGATCCATACGGATATGATCAAACAATTTTGGGTAATTTGACCACGACGAACGGAAAAAATTGAGGCTAGATACAATTTGATTCCCGAAATCAGAACCAAAAATAGGGTGAATTTAAAGAAAATAGCATGCCTTATCTATGAAATCAATCCTTTACTTATAGTAAGTATTCCGCAAAATTTCTCATAATTTAAAGATATTTTTATATTTTATATTTTTGAATTACTTTTAGCCGGATCCCCACACCTATATTTGTACTAGGATCCGTATCCCTAAATCTTAGAATTTACATCTTGAAGGATCCGACCTCTAGATCCGCACCCGTGTCCGAGCAACTTAGGATATAACCACACACTCACTTCTCATATCAGAGTGTAAAAAAGAAAGATAAGAGCAATGAGTATAGACTGTTGCACTTCAAGCACAACAAGATAGGCTAAACGGAATGGTTCATGAAGGCAAATGGAAAGAATCTCTAAATAATTTGAAATATACAGAAAAAGAAGCTGGCGATAGTTCAGTACTTCAAGTTCGAAAAAATAACCTTGGATTATTAGCAAATAGTATATTCAGGGCTGCAGCAAGTGCAAGACCAAGATTATCGAAGCACACTGTTTGAATCTGCGACATAAACCAACAGTCAGATTGGAATAGCGAAATTAATAGGAATATTAATCATAACACTACAGATCCAGCAATGGCACGATGAATTATATACATAACCTGTTCTTTTGCAGAAACCTCACCAAGATTATCGGCAATTGCAAAGCTTCGATGAACGGCAGTCTGTTAACATGTAAACAATAAATTCTTGATCAGGAAAAATCCAGCTCAAACCTCAATGGTACTGATAAATCAAGAACATAATTGTGCTTATTCAGATCACAAAAAATTAACATGTGATTTGGTTATTTAAGAAACTAAACTTATTCAGCATATTCGTTCCCCCATTACACTGGCAAAAACAAGCAGTTAATAGCGGATAATGTCATGTTGAGAAATTCATTGCATAGATTCTCTTCTAGATGTTATAATATGCTAAAAATGCCTAACAGAAGACAAATTGCTTCTCTCAGATCTCCATGAACAATGAATGTGAATTGGTCATTTGCGGAAGCGATTGGCTACAGTACTCAACTTCAACTAGTTCCATTACCTCAAGTTCAATTTCACAGACCAATTCAACTTAAGTAGCATCAGCCTTAAAATGCCAGAGTTGACTTGGGACTTTACAACAGAAATTCAAAGCCTCTTAAGTGCATAGTTTTATTAGCCTATTATTTTGAAATATGTCAAATGCAATTTAGATCTTAATCTTACCACTTTACATAACAAAAATTTGAAGAAATCAATTCATATGTCAAGTTTCAGTTGAATTGTTAGAACCACAAGGGAACTTTTTCTTTGATAACCAGAACCCACAAAGGGAACTAAAACATGGTAAACTGCTGGCTGGCAAGGGAAGTGAAAAGGTATTGCTTATAGTCAAATAACTAGCTCACATCTACCAAGTATCATAACAAGGAGCTAAAACTGGAGAATTTGAGATCACTGATCAGATAAAAGTATTATACTTCACATGCATATAAATATAACAACATATGTTTTGAAGCTGAGACTTACACCAGTTGCTAGGTAACATGCAAGGCTTATTTGCTTGGCGATGTTGGCAATTGATGCTAGCATCAAAAAGTATTGTGGGAATACAGGAGTCAACAATTCAACTCCAATGCTCAAACTGAAGAGAACAGACGTATAGAACCTTACTCTCTGCAGCCAACACCAAAAAAACAAAGTAAGAAACATGCCAGATGAAACTTAGATAGCATCTTGAGGTAATCTTGCTTAAATATAAGCATCATTTCACAAAAGATAGAAATGAATTCTAATTATCAAGATCAGTAAAATAAACTTTATAAGATGAGTTGCATAAAGTATTCCCTGTTCGAAAAAGCTATACCTTAAGATTGGTATCAAACGAAGATGCTAGGCTAGCAGTGTAGATGCACCTGCTCAACCGTCCAAGACCATCCTTCAGGACCCAATTTAGTGCAGCAGCTGATGGAAGTGAACTGGAGTTCCCTATTCCTATTGCCCGCAACATAGCCTGTATATCGTTGTTCACAAAATACAACCGATCAGACAAGCCATTGTCAAGACAGTTATTTAAGTGATCAGCACCTTAGATGTTAACTCGCTAAAAGCTATTGATTGTGCACGTACACATATATCAAGTGAACTAGTGTACAATTCTACCAGTGAACTATTAAAAGACTACTTCCCTCATAAAGATCATAATGACTAATTCCAGTAGAGTCACTTGACCTTATCACTAAGCTCCGATGGAAGATTTGAACTTTTTACCATATACCAATAAACAAGTTTTACAAGTTTATAGCTGAGATAAGAATATGCAATATCAAAATCTAAACTTTTTACCATATACCAATAAACAAGTTTTACAAGTTTATAGCTGAGATAAGAATATGCAATATCAAAATCTAAACTGTTTACCATATACGAGTAATTTACAAGTTTAATAGTCGAAATATGAAGATTCAACATCAAAATTCAAACTTTATTACCTACACAAATAATATTACAAGTTTGATAGCAAAATACAAGGATACAATACAAAAATTGAAACTTTTCACCGTATACAACAATTTACAAGTTCAACATCTGAAATATGAAAGATCGAATACAAAATTTGATTTTATATACCAAAATTTTAGTAGTTAAATAGCATAAATATGAAAATTCAATATCAAATCTAACTTATTTACGTATCTGGTAGGCTACAACTTTAATAGGAAGCCTGAATATTCACTATCAAAATTCGAACTTTTTGCGGTATACCAACAATATAGAAGTTCAATCACGGAAACAAACGTGTATCAATGACGTACAAGTCTAATAGCTGAATAATCAACACCCAAAACCACACATATGAACTTTTTTCACTATATAACAAATAATTTACAAGTCTAATAGCTGAAATATGAACAATCAAAAAAATAAAGAATTTGGACTTTTCACTGTATAACAATAATTTACAACTTTAATACTGAAACTTAAAAAAATATGAACCTGGGTGGCAAAAATTTGGAGAGCAGAACTGGAAACACGATGAACAAACTTCCATTTCACGTATTCAAGGTAATTACTACTAACTTTCCTTGGAAGAAAAAAATTCCTTACAGCCAAAATACAAATTCTGACTAACTTTTGAACTGTATCTTCAAAATTACAGCAGAAATCAGATAGAGTAAAAGCATTCCCATCAACAGGGACCAGTTTTAAGTCATTCCCATCCCAGATATACCTATAAAAATTGTCTGACTTTCGAACCAAAACACGAAGACAATACGGGACAGTAGGTGTTTTTTGCTTATTAATCAACTTTTCTTCTCCAAAAGTTAATGAATTTTCCAGAGATTTTGTAACACCTGGTGGGGTTATGGAGGTTTTGAGGTTATTTTGTATGTCTGTTTTGGGGTTGGGGATGTGGGGTTTGTCTGGAATCCATGAAAAAGAACGGATATTTTTACTTAGCCTTTCATCTTGAAAGTTTATGGAGGATTGGAGGTTATTGGGTATGGCTATTTTGGGAGTGGGAATGTGGGGATTCCATGAGAAACAAGAACGAGCTCTACTCGATGGATATAAGTTGGATTGCATGAAATTTTAGTTGAATTCTCAAGAGAAAGGCTCTTGGAATTTCAATGGTTTGTGTTACCTGCGATATAGAACGGCCAGGGTTAGCTAAACACTTTAGATGACTTCGGTTATTTATTTTTTTTTCCCAAAAACTAGAGGGACAATATTGTCTTCGGGCAGTACTTTGTCTTTGACTACAATTTGTGGGCGTTTTGACATAAGAATTGTAAAATTTCAAGAAAAATCAAGCTAAAATAGTATTTGAAAAATAGAATTGTGTTTGTAAATTAATATAGTTTTAGATTGTTTTTGAAGTTTTATGAGTGAATTTAATGAAAATTTTGAAAAATAGCTTTGGTAATTTTTAAATTTTTTAAAAAATTCTAAAATTCATCCTTCAAGTGAAAAGTGAAAATTTTATAGCCAAACATTGATTTCGAAAAAAGTAATTTTTTTGAAAAAGAAAATTGATTTTTTTAATATCCAAACGGGCTCTTAGACTTTCATCTACTACGATTAGGGGTGTTCATGGTTCGATTTGAATCGGTTTTTTTCTAAAAAGATACCAAACCAAGTAAGGCAATTCTTCAAATATTAGAACCAAATCAAACTAATTAAGTCGATCTTTTATAGATTCGATTTTTGTCAATTTTTTTGTTATTTATCAAATTTTTTTCTAGGTATGATACATACACTACCAAACACATCCTAGTGAGTACATTTTCAATGTGCAATTTCAAACCAATTGTTTGTTAAGAAATCTATTATTTACCAAGATATATTGATGATAATTGATGTGATGAATAATTTAATTACCAATCAAACTGGAATATGAAAAGAAAGAATTAGATTTTTTATATTAGTTATTATATAAATAACTAATATGTACCATAAAATTTTAGAAACTTTATATAAAAATATACATATATATAGGTGTAATAATAAATTTAAATAGCTACTTTTATAGTCGATTTGGTTCAGTTTTTTTTTTTCGATTATTTTTTTATTAAAATCAATACCAAACTAAATTTTATCGGTTTTGGAAACTCAAAACCAAACCAAACGTAAGCCGTATAAGTTTTTTTCCATAGATTTGGTTTGGTTTTCAATTTGGATCAAATTTCGAATTTTATGAACACCCCTAGCTACGACTCTCCATCTCCTAAAGGTGTTGGGAGTATCATCTCGGAAGTTAGTATTTTTCTTTTTTCTAAAAAAAAATCAAGAATATTTTAAATTATGAACTACATTTCTTATTCTATTTTTCATATACTTTTTGCATATGTATTCTTTTTCAAAATACTTAAGAATTTATACTTAACTTCATATTGATTCCAAAATTTGAAATAATATTCGTAAATTATTTCAATAAGAAGATTTATCATGTGCACCGAGTCTGAATATTTTCTCTATCAGAATATGGAGGTTAATTTTACCAAATATCATTAAATTTACTTTTGTAATACTAAATTATAAATTTTTTTTTTTTAACAGTAAAGTCCATGTTTAAACTTTTCATCTTCTCCACTGTTGCTTCATCTCTTTCTTCTCTGTTTTCTCTGCGTAAGTAGGTTTACCTACGCTGAGAGAGTTATGGCGAGAGGAAGAGGTCGACCTAAGAAGGTTTTAGAGCCAATTTATGCAAATAACACTGTTCCCCCCAAATCTGGTAACACTGTTTCACAGGTTGTTATTACTGTTCCATTGATGCCTGCGGAGGATACTGTTCCATTGCTTCCCCCAAATGTTGGCCCCCAATCATCTGAAGTTCCAGTGACTCCAATAGTATCTGACAAGGAAGTTTGCACTTTAGAGCCTCAATCTCCACCTGCAGAACCCCAACCTGGACCAGATGCATCTATGGTTTCGATTCCTCAGGGTAATAGTGGAAAAGTTCACATGCAGCAACATATACAACCACTCCGAGCAGATCTAGAGAAACCTACCACAGAGGAACCAAAGGTATGGGCAAACTTGTTTCAGAAAAATAGACTTGCTGCTAATGGCATGTCTCTAGAGTATATTCCACCGACGGTTATCAATGGTAAACCAGTAGGTCAGTTGCTCAAGGAAGAAGTTGCTGAAGAGGAGCAGAAATGGAAATGTGCTTTAGTTGTGTTTGTATTAGGAAACACCCCGGGGTTTAATGCCATGAAAAGATTTATAAATCTCCATTGGTCTCATATGTCAGAGCCAGATCTCTACTATCATGAAGAAGATTATTATATTGCAAAATTTAAATCCCTTGATGATGCTAAAGAAGTGTTGTGTGCAGGACCATATACTGTTGCAAATAGACCGATAATTTTGAAACAGTGGTCGTCTGATTTTGATTTTAAAGCTGCCTTCCCAACAGAGATCCCTCTTTGGGTTAAATTCCCTAACCTACCTATGTCTTGCTGGGGTAATAGGACCCTTAGTCGTATAGTGTATTGGGTAAGCCCATTTTTTGCAGATGAGTGTATGACGAAGCAAACTAGAATCTCATATGCTCGGATCCTTATTGAAGTGAATGTATCTAAAGAGTTACCTTCAGAAATTGAGATCACGGATCCGAATGGGAAGATTTTTCTACAAGATGTAACCTATGATTGGAAGCCTTCCTATTGTGGGAAATGTCTTGTAGTTGGACATAACTGCCTAGCTAAACCTATCCAGTCTAATACCACACAGAAGCCAAAGGTATCTCAGGTATGGAGAGCAATGGAACCAATTCTGCCTAATCAGGATAAGCAGTCAGCTCAGATGGAACAGTTTTCTATTGTGGCTACTTGTGAGGTTAGTGGTATAGTTGCAGCTACAACTCATGATAAGCACCAGCAACCAATTGGTACACTTGTAGCTCATGACAAGCATCAGCAGCCAAAACTGAAAGAACAATGCTCCACTGTGACACCTTTTGAGGATGTTAGAAAACAGAAGGCTAATGCTATTTCAGCTCCAGTCTTTAACAGCAAAAACTTTCCACCATTGTCTCCTGTTATGACGTCAAATCGTTTTGATAAAGGGTTAGTAAGCTGGGCAGATCATCCTTTTGAGGAAAGGGAACAAGTTTTACCCAATGAAGTGGATATTTTGAAACGTAAGAGGTGTAAATAAAAGGTTCAAACAAAAGGAAGTTAAAGAATATTTTAGAGCCAATAAATTTGATCTTGTTGGTCTTGTTGAAACTAAAGTGAAACAGAATAATACAGCTAAAATATCTGGATTTTTACTACCCAATTGGGGCATGCTTGCTAACTATAGTAGTGCTATAAATGGTCGAGTGTGGATCTTATGGGATACAAGCAAGCTTCTGGTCACTGCTGTTCAAGAAGAGGCACAATACATTCATTGCACTGTTAAGATACTCACTGATGATTTAACTTGTTGTCTCACAGTGGTATATGGCCACAATGACAATGTACAAAGGAAATCAATGTGGACAGCCCTTCAGAATTTAACTGCTACTATCACTGACCCATGGTTGATAGCTGGGGATTTCAATGCTATTATGTCCAGCTCTGATAGAGACTCTTGTCATCCAGTTAGATTAGCAGAAGTTACTGACTTTGTTCACTGTGTGCAGCATATTGGCCTGACTGGATTACCTTGGAAGGGTGATTTTTTCACCTGGACCAATAAGCAAGGTGGAGATGATAGAGTATGCAGTCGTATTGATAGATGTTTTGGTAATTGTGAGTGGATGCTAAAATGGAACCATGTACATACAGTGTATGGACCTCCTTTAGTGTCTGATCATAATCCCATGATTCTTTTCTTGACAGAGGATATTTCAATCAGGAAAACACCTTTTAGATTCTTTAATGCATGGACACAGCATCCGGACTTCCAGCAACTAATCAAAGCTTCCTGGAACACTAATACTCAGCCTACTCTTCGAGGTGTATGGAATAATCTCAAAGCTCTTAAACCAGTCTTGAAATCTTTAAATACTAGAGAATTTAAGACAATCTCACAGAAAATTGAGGATAGCCGTAAAGATCTGCAAGCCCTGCAACATCAGATGTCTTCTGATTATTCTGATTCACTCCTAATAAGAGAAAAGGAACTGGTTCTCCAATTGGAAAAATGGTCTTTACTGGAAGAGTCAATATTACAACAGAAAGCCCGAGCTAAATGGATTCAGCTAGGAGATGGTAATAACAAATATTTTTCTGCTGTGATGAAAGAGAGAAACCAACATAAGAAGATAACTGAATTGATCACAGAGGATGGTTTGAGGATAACACAGCCGGATGATCTGAAGAAGGAAATCACCACTTTTTATAAATCTCTCATGGGGACCTCAGCTCATTCTCTTCCAGCTGTTAATAGAATTTATATGGCTAATGGCCCTATATTATCTCATCAACAGAGACTGGACTTGGCTGCTGATATCAGTGACGATGAAATCTTGGACAGTTTAAAAGCAATTGACAATGATAAAGCCCCAGGTATTGATGGTTTTAACGCTTTATTCTTTAAACATACTTGGCAGACTACAGGCCCACAGGTACTGCAAGCAGTTAGGAATTTCTTTGCATCCTCCAAAATGCATAGGCCAACAAACTGTGCATCCCTTACTCTGATTCCCAAAGTACCCAATCCTCAAACAGTAAAGGAATTTAGGCCAATAGCCTGCTGTACAGTGATTTATAAAATCATTTCTAAACTGCTGGCCAACAGAATGCAAAGGGTTATAGCTAGCATCATATGCAATACACAAGCTGGCTTCATTCCAGGTAGAAGAATTGCTGACAATGTTATTCTGGCTCATGAACTCATTAAGCACTACACAAGATCTCATATATCACCTAGGTGTATGGTCAAGATTGATCTCCAGAAGGCTTATGATTCAGTTGAATGGTGTTGCCTACAACAGATACATGGAGGCTCTGAACTTTCCAACCAGATACATCAAATGGACCATGGAATGTGTACAGACATTACATAGTGATAGTTAATGGTGAAACCACAGAACCCTTTCAAGCTGCGAAAGGTTTGAGACAAGGTGACCCTATATCACCTTTCTTATTTGCTATAGTGATGGAATACTCAAGTCGATCTCTGGCAGAGTTAAATAATCTTAAGGGATTCTCTTTTCATCCTGGTTGCAAGAAGTTGGGAATCACTCATCTTAGTTTTGCAGATGATCTCTTATTATTTGCTAAAGGAGATAGTCAAGCTGTGCAAACCATGTTCACATACTTTGATCATTTCACTGCAGCATCTGGAATGAAACCTAATATGCAGAAGAGTGCTGTGTATTTTGGAGGAGTTAAAACTGAGCAGCAGCAACAGATTCTTAGTATCCTTGGTTACACTCGTAGGGAACTTCCTTTTAGATACTTAGGGGTTCCACTATCAACCAAGAAGCTATCTGTTATCCAGTGGCAACCACTCATTGATAAGATCACAAAGAGGATTACATCCTGGACAGCTAAACAGTTGTCCAATGCTGGTCGACTGCAATTGGTTCAAACAGTTATTTTTGGTGTTCAGTCTTATTGGGCTCAGTTATTTCTCTTTCCAGCTAAGGTCATGAAATTAATAGAGGCTATGTGTCGATCCTTCATATGGTCTGCTTCAGTTAATATCATCAGGAAGGCATATGTAGCATGGAATAAAATCTGTCAGCCAAAGTCTGTTGGAGGCTTGAATCTGATTAATCTTCTGATCTGGAATAAGTCTGCTGTTGCAAAATTAGCTTGGGACTTGGCTCACAAGAAAGATTTACTATGGGTGAAGTGGATTCATGCAGTGTACATTAAACAACAACAGCTGGAGGACATGAACATTCCTGCACAAGCCAGTTGGATAGTCCGGAAGATCATTGAGAGTACGAGGCTTCTACAACAACATCAGCTTCTGCATAATAGTAACTGTTCCATCAAGACTATCTACCTTAAACAAATTGGTCAAATGCCTAGAGTTCCATGGAAAGATCTAATTATGCAAAATACTGCTCGACCTAAGGCTCTTTTCAACTTCTGGTTACTGCTTCAAGACAAACTCCCTACCAAAGAGAGGTTGATTAAATGGCACTTGAATGTAGATGGTTGCTGTGTTATGTGCAAACAATCAAGTGAAACAAGAGATCATTTGTTCCTATATTGCTCATTTGCTACTCAACTGCGAAACTTCATCTTGCAATGGATTGATACGATTCAACCCCCTGGACAGTCGTGGGCTCAATTTGTCAGCTGGATCACAGAGAAAGCCAAAGGGAAATCCCCCAAAGCTCAAGCTTTCAAAATGGTGTGCGCAGAGATGTTTTATGCCATCTGGTTGGAGAGGAATGCGCATATCTTCAGAAGCAACTATTGTCCCAGTGAAATCTTAGTTAGGAACATTGTCTATACTTGCAATGTGAGAGCACCTCCTAGAGTTCGGCTTTATCTCCAACATCTTTTTCTGTAGTTTAATACTCTAGGTACTAGTATTTTGATAGGCAGCTTGTTAGTTTCCTCTTATTTTGATAGGCAGTTTGAGTTAAACTGACCTATAGTGACTGTAAATGGATCATTTGGTGATTAATAACAACTTTAATTACCAAAAAAAAGAGGGTGTTTGGCTAATTTTATAAGTTGGTCAAATTTACTTATAAGCATTTTTGGCTTATCTACGCGTTTGGTAAAATTAAAAGTTCTTATAAGTTAAGTGCTTATAAGCAAAAAATAAGCCAAAAGCCATAAGTTGGTCTCCCCCAACTTATCAAATTTCAGCTTACAAGCACTTTAGGTTTGACCCAAAATTTTACTATTATATCCCTAAAATACTTCTTTTTAAAACAAAACTCTTCGTATACCCAGTTTTTCAATTGCTTATTATTAATTTAAGCACTTTTATTCAAACACATAACTGCTTATCAGCTTCAGGTTTCAGCACTTAAAGGTACTTTTAACCACCTAATTCTTATCAGCTACTCTAAATCAACTAAGCCAAACGAGCTCTACCTATCTGTAACACTAAAGTCACAAAACTAATTTTTATTAATAGTATAAGTCACCACATTATGTGTTAATTGTCTAAAAAATACAAATCATTGGAAAATAAAATATTTGGCACTAGAAAATAACATATTACAGCCACATCATCATTTTGCCACTGTATCCATGCCACATGATAAATTTTTTATCACAAAACTCCATCATTTTATAATCTGTATTTTTAACATAAACAATTAAAAAACATAAAAATTAAAAAGAAACGAAAAGGAAAAAGCGCTTCCAGATTAGTGAACGATTCCTGGCTATCGTTGTTGACGAGAAGCATTCTTTGATATCCTATACGACATTCATTACATAATTACAGCCGTAGAAGCGATATTCAACCTCGTTCCAATTGATTTTCCAAAATGTCAAAAGTTGAGGATTTGTGAAATTATTTAGCTAGTATTTGGACATAGATTTGTTTGAAATTTGAAATTTTGAATTTTTGAAGACGAAATGAAAAATAATTTTTAAAAGTTGAAATTGTGTTTGGACAAGCATTTTGCTTGAAAAAAATTGAAATTTTTTTAATAGAAAACTTCAAAAACCATTTTGGGATTTGAAAATGTCGTTTCCAAAATTTGCCAAAAAAAAGATTAAAATTTATAAACAAACAAATATATGAAAAAAGATTTGGAAAAAAAACTCCTAAATTTTCTGGTCAAACGAGAGCTTAAAAATACATGTTGGATCTTAAAGATTTTCCGTTCAGTTGAACCCAAAAAGCAAAAAACAGAAAAGATTTTCCGTTAAGAGTTTTCCAATGGCGTCAGACTTCGGTTGCGGCTTTAATGGTACCCCGACAAATAGAAGGCCCTAGCAGTTTTGATTCTCCCACCAAGTTGAATAGATAAAAGTTTTATTTTGCACATATGATTTGCAACAACTCCTTTTCCTTTTCGTTTATTTTACTTTTTATGTTATAAATACACTTCTATTTAAGGTGAATGTCTTTAATTAGAGAGATTCTAGAGTTCTATTCTTGGTAGCTAAATCATCCTCCTCCCTATAAATAGAGGTGCTCTCTACCATTGTAAATCATACCTAACATTCTCTAAGTATCAATAAGAAGAACTCTCTCTACTCTTCTCTCTATTTGCTCTTGTTCTTGAGTTATTGTTCTTGTCTTTTATATTATTTCATAACACGTTATCAGCACGAGACTCTACCGTCTCAAGAACCATTCTCGAGAAATCTAAGGTATTTCCCTCTTCCTAATTTAATTTTCGATTATGTCTGACATTACAAAAAGAAAGTTCGTTGCCCTTGAAATTTCGGGCAAGAACTATATGACATGGGTGTTGGATGCTGAAATCCACTTAGATGCTATGGGTCTCGGAGACACCATCAAAGATAGAGAAAAAGCATCCACCCAAGACTGTGCGAAGGCCTTGATTTTCTTGCGCCATCACCTTGATGAAGGTTTGAAGATTGAATATCTCACCGTCAAGGATCCACTCATCTTGTGGAACGGCTTAAAGGAGAGATATGACAACCTGAAGTTGGTCACTCTGCCACAAGCACGATATGATTGGGCTCATCTGAGGCTCCAGGACTTTAAGTCCGTTTCTGAATATAATTCTGCAATGTTCAGAACTACTTCTAAATTGAAGCTATGCGGGGATAATATCTCCGATTATGATATGCTTGAGAAAACGTTTACAACGTTTCATGCCTCCAATATGGTACTGCAACAACAGTACAGAGAGAAAGGCTTTACAAAGTACTCTGAACTGATTTCTCTTCTACTAGTGGCTGAGCGAAATAATGACCTGCTCATGAGAAATCATGAAAATCGACCCACTGGGTCTACACCACTGCCTGAAGCAGATAAGGTGCACTCTCATTATGCCAAACATGAAAAGGACCATAGTCATGGTCGTAAACGGGGTCATAGCCAGGGACGTAGACAAGGAAGAAATTCTAATGAAGTCCGTCAACCCCCAAGGAGAGATAACCGCCGAAAGCAGAAACGGGGTCATGAAGATCCTAAGGCAAATGGTTCAGAAACTATATGTTATCGTTGCGGTGGGAAAAGGCACTGGTCAAAGACTTGCCGTATACCAAGACACTTGGTTGACCTTTATCAAGCATCTCGAAAGAGAAAAGGCCCTGAAACAAATTTTGTCTATGACGACAACTCGGACATCACCCACCTGGATGTGGCAGACTTCTTTGAGCAACCCGAGGGGAAAATAGACCACCTAATCGGCGATGGGTCCGTGATGAAAGAAGATGGAGTTATTTGATTTTGTTCTACTTATTTGTATTAGTTAGTGAATAAACTAATAGTCATTAGCATTAGCTCGTATTAGTTAATTCATAAAGCAATGTTAGCAGTAGTTCTTTAGAATATCTTCAATATGTTCAAATATCAATAAAATTTTTATTTTCCAGTAGGGGTAATCGACTAGCCTGAAAAACTAGTCGATTATCTACTATTTTCGCATTAAAGTTGAAAAACAATTGATCAACAATCGATTGTCTTTGGCTAACAATCGATTGTCATTAAGACAGTGTAATCTGGAAATTTTCAAAAATCATCCACAATCGATTGTCTTTGTCTAACAATCGATTGTCTTAAAACAGTGTGTTCTGCAATTTTTTCAAAATAGCCAACAATCGATTGTCCATGCATAACAATCGATTGTCTTGAAACAGTGAGGTCTGGAATTTTTCAAAAATAGCCAACAATCGATTGTCTATGCATAACAATCGATTGTCTTAAGACAGTGTGATCTGAAGTTTTTCCAAAATAGCAAATAATCGATTGTGTGTGTTTAACAATCGATTGTCAATGTTCAACAGTCGATTGTTTGTAAGTAACAATCGATTGTTTGAAGAAAATGTTTAAACTGAAATTTTCAAACTGCAAAGTAATCAATTATGGATAACATATCTGATTTTGTTAGTCAACTGTTAGCAGCAGATTTTGAAAATATTATGTGACACAAACGAATTGAACTTGTTTATTCTTATATTCGTATATCTCTTTTGTATGTCAAACTATGGGATAGCAAATATGGATATCTCACAAAGCGAACTTGGATCAACGTCCAACTGTAAAAGTATTTGCCTAGTTGATTCATGTACTACACATACAATACTCAAAGAAAGGAAATATTTCTCTCAACTAAATATGTGTAAGGCAAACGTTACTACAATCTCTGGAAGTAGTAAATTGATTGAAGGCTCCGGAAGAGCAATTGTAACTCTGCCCAAAGGCACGACGTTAATCATAGAGAATGCAATGTTCTCCTCCAAGTCTAAGAGAAACTTGTTGAGTTTTAAAGATGTACGCCGGAATGGCTATCATATTGAGACAATGGATGAAGATAATCTTGAATATCTCGTCATCACAAAGAATGTCTCCGGCCAAAAGAGGGTTATTGAGAAATTCTCGTCTTTATCTTGTGGCCTGTATTGGACAAGAATTAGTGCAATTGAGGCACATTCAACAGTAAACCAAAGGGTTACTGACTCCAATACCTTTGTACTTTGGCATGATCGATTGGGACACCCAGGATCGATCATGATGAGACGGATTATAGAAAGCTCATATGGGCATCCGTTAAAGAATTTCAAAATTCTTTCGAATAATGAATATCCTTGCACTTCGTGTTATCAAGGCAAGTTGATTATCAGGCCATCACCAACAAAGGTTGGGACTGAGTCACCCACGTTTCTGGAACGTATACAAGGGGACATTTGTGGACCTATTCACCCACCTAGTGGGGCGTTTAGGTATTTCATGGTCTTGATAGACGCATCCTGTAGATGGTCTCATGTGTGCCTGTTGTCATCACGCAACCTTGCATTTGCGAAATTGATGGCACAAATAATTCGACTACGAGCACAATTTCCAGATAATCCAATCAAGTCCATTAGACTGGATAATGCTGCTGAGTTTACATCCCAAGCATTTAATGATTATTGCTTATCAATCGGGATAAAAGTTGAACATTCTGTAGCTCATGTTCACACTCAAAACGGTCTTGCAGAATCGTTAATTAAACGCCTGCAATTGATTGCAAGGCCATTACTTATGAGAACGAGGCTGCCCACTTCGGTATGGGGTCACGCCATCTTACATGCAGCAATGCTAATTCGTCTCAGACCGACGAATTACCACAAGTATTCCCCGTTGCAATTGGTTTTGGGTCATGAACCCAATATATCCCATTTAAGGATTTTTGGATGCGCAGTATATGTGCCTATTGCACTGCCATCCCGCACCAAAATAGGTCCGCAAAGAAGGTTAGGAATATATGTTGGGTTTGAATCGCCCTCCATCATTCGCTACCTCGAAACATTGACAGGCGACTTGTTTACTGCACGATTTGCAGACTGTCGATTTGATGAGACACTTTTCCCAAAATTAGGGGGAGAAGTTGGTGAAACCAAACGGGAAATTTTGTGGAAAAATGCATCATTATCTCATCTTGATCCACATACCTCTATTTGTGAAAGAGAGGTACAAAAGATTATCCATTTGCAAAGAATAGCAAATCAAATGCCTGACGCATTTACGGACTTGAAAAGGATAACGAAATCCCACATTCCCGCGGAAAATGTTCCAATCCGTATTGATGTCCCTGTTGGACAATCATCTAGTGTCATATCCAATGAGTCAAATGCACGCCTGAAGCGTGGCAGACCATTAGGTTCCAAAGATCGAAATCCTAGAAAGAGGAAAAAGAACGATCAAAATGACACTACAAAAGAATCTCATGAGGAAATTCATGATTTGACAAATTCTGAGATTCATGAAGAATCCATTGAGCCCGAGACTCTGGAAAATACGGAACTATCCTTAAATCCAATTAATATTGAGGCAAATATTAATCGAGTGGATATTGTGGTGGATAATGCCTTTGCTTATAATGTAGCATCTAGCATTATGCAAGAATGAGAGGATCTCGAACCTCAATCTGTTGAAGAATGTCGAAAAAGACAGGATTGGCCAAAGTGGCAAGAAGCAATTCAATCAGAATTGAATTCGCTGGCAAAACGTGAAGGTTTTGGCCCTATAGTTGAAACACCTAATGGTGTTAAGCCTGTCGGCTATAAATGGGTCTTTGTACGCAAGAGAAATGAGAAAAACGAGGTACAAAGATATAAAGCACGCCTTGTTGCACAAGGTTTTTCTCAAAGGCCTGGTGTCGATTATGAAGAGACATATTCGCCTGTAATGGATGCGATAACCTTTCGTTATCTCATAAGTTTTGCTGTCCATGAAAAGCTTGACATGCACTTAATGGATGTAGTTACTGCCTATCTTTATGGCTCACTTGATAATGAGATATACATGAAAATTCCCGATGGACTCAAGGTGCCAAACGCGCACAACTCAAAATCTCGGGAAATGTTCTCAATTAAATTGCAAAGATCCTTGTATGGTCTAAAGCAATCTGGACGAATGTGGTATAATCGTCTTAGTGAGTACTTGTTCAAAGAAGGCTATATAAATGACGCCATTTGCCCGTGTGTTTTTATAAAGAAAACAACATCGGAATTTGTTGTACTTGCCGTATATGTTGATGACATAAACCTTATTGGAACCCCTATAGAACTCCAAAAGGCAATTGATTATCTAAAGGATGAATTCGAGATGAAAGATCTCGGGAAGACTAAACTATGTCTTGGTTTGCAAATTGAATATTTGGCAAACGGAATTTTTGTTCATCAATCTACCTATACAGAAAAGGTACTGAAACGGTTTTACATGGATGAAGCACATCCTTTGAGTACACCGATGGTTGTTCGATCACTTGATGTGAACAAAGATCCATTCCGACCACAAGAAAGGAATGAAGAGCTACTTGGTCCTGAAGTACCATATCTTAGCGCAATTGGCGCACTAATGTATCTTGCAAATACTACAAGACCTGACATATCCTTTTCAGTTAATGTCTTAGCAAGATTTAGCTCGGCTCCTACGAGGAGACATTGGAATGGGATCAAACACATATTGCGGTACCTAAAGGGAACTACCGATATGGGCTTATTTTATGGCAAGAATTGCAGCCCGGATCTTGTTGGTTATGCTGATGCTGGATATTTGTCCGACCCACACAAGGCTCGATCTCAAACGGGTTATGTGTTTACCTGTGGAGAAACCGCCATATCTTGGCGATCGACTAAGCAATCAATTGTGGCTACTTCATCTAATCATGCCGAGATAATTGCTATTCATGAAGCAAGTCGGGAGTGTGTGTGGTTAAGGTCGATAATACATCATATCCAAGACAAATGTGGTTTGAAGTGTGATAAACTACCCACAACTTTGTATGAAGACAATGCATCATGTATAGCTCAATTGAAGGGAGGATTCATAAAAGGAGATAGAACGAAGCATATTTCACCAAAGTTATTCTTCACACATGATCTTCAAAAGAATGGTGATATCAATGTTCAACAGATTCGTTCAAGCGACAATATGGCTGATTTGTTCACAAAATCTCTACCAAAGTCAACCTTCAAGAAGCTAGTTCACAAGATCGGGATGCGAAGACTTAAGGACATAAATTGATGTTCTTATCAGGGGGAGTTAATGCGCGTTGCACTCTTTTTCCCTTACAAGGTTTTGTCCCACCGGGTTTTCCTTGCGAGGTTTTTAACGAGGCAACCAATAGGCGCATATTCAAACATGTGTACTCTTTTTCCTTACTTTAATTTTTCCTATTGGGTTTTGTTTTAAGGTTTTAACGAGGCACATCATTGAATAGACATTCAAGGGGGAGTGTTATAAATACACTTCTATTTAAGGTGAATGTCTTTAATTAGAGAGATTCTAGTGTTCTATTCTTGGTAGCTAAATCATCCTCCTCCCTATAAATAGAGGTGCTCTCTACCATTGTAAATCACTCCTAACATTCTCTAAGTATCAATAAGAAGAACTCTCTCTACTCTTCTCTCTATTTGCTCTTGTTCTTGAGTTATTGTTCTTGTCTTTTATATTATTTCATAACATTTTATGTATTTTTAATTATTTATGTTTTTGTGATAAAAAACCTTTACGTGGCAAATGATCATATGGAGATGGCATTTGTGTTTTATGGGTGTTTAAGTATAAAGGGGCATCTTAGTCATTTCTCAGTAGGCTGTTAGTTTTTAGGTTAGTTAGAATTATCAGTTAATTAAGTAGTTAGTGGTACTCCTTAAAGAGCTTTTATGCTTTATGTACTGACATGTTTTTTATTTTTTCAATACAAGAAGATACATTCTTTTCCTCTCTAAAATCTCCTTTGTACTTCATCTTCCTCATATCAATTCTATATCTCTTCTTCATTGAATTAGAACATGGTATAAGAGCCCTGCAAGTTCAGAGACTGAACCTTATAAATCGATCAAGTTTTTCCTGAAATTCAAGAGTTTAATATGATTGCTGGAATTCAAGAATTCATGGCGCTAAATGATGAACAATCGAGACCAAACCCTGCGAATCTAGGCACAGGAGAGCATAGCACTCAATATTCTGGAAACCATTTGCAAGATTGGATTATAACAATCCATTGTTCTTGTCACCAGCCGATGTAAGTGGAATTCGAATTATTCCATTTCAATTGACTGACATTGATAATTATTCAATATGGAATAGGTCTATGAGAGTTAAATTGTTAAGAAGAAACAAATTAGGTATGGTTGATGGTACATGCAAGACGGAAAACTTTCCGATGACAATGGAAATCATTGGGAAAGAGTCAATGCGATTGTATTGTCTTGAATAATGAATTCTGCTGCTAAAGGGCTTTTGGGAGGAATTATGTATGCCTCAAGTGCCCAAGCTGTTTGGGAAGATTTGTTGAAAAGGTTTAATAAGGTTGATGGCTCAAGAACCTTTAATCTTCAACAACAACAACAACAACAACCCAGTATAATCCCACTTAGTGGTGTCTGGGAGGGTAGTATGTGTTAGAATAAGTGCTTAACGCTAGGGGGGGGGGGGTGAATAGCGTTTTATAAAAAATTCTGCAGAAATAAAAATTAACTTGAATCAAATTGCAGAATTAAAAGAGTATGAAAGAGATGCACCGATTTTATACTGGTTGGCCACAAGTGTGGTTACGTCCAGTCTCTCGAGAGACTCTCTCGAGGTTCTACTAAACTCGTTAAGCTTTCGGGTGCTTAACAAAACATTACAACTGAGAACTTGAGTCACACAAGCCTCAACAACCGTTGCTCGAAGATACCGCACTTCAAGACTTCAAACGAAGGAATAAAATGTTCCTTCTTACAACAAGGGATTATAGAATTTCCCTTCAAGTGTATAAACACTCAATACTCACTTATACAATTGCTCTCTCAAAGAGTAGATATGAGTACAAATTAATAAGCTCAAGAATACAACAACTTCTTCAAGAAATTGGTTCTCAAAAGTGATGAATTCAATATGAAATAATTGATGCAAGAGTATGTAAGCTTTTGTAAGTTTATGCTCAGTTGTTGTACTTAAAAAAGTGATTTAGAGGTGTATTTATTGGCCTCAAAATGTCCCAGACCGTTGCATAATTGTCAAACAAAATTCCTGATTCTGTGCTCATATAATCGATTAGATGGTCTATATAATCGATTATTTGACCAACGTTCAAAAACAGTCTCGTGATTTTAGGGAGAATAATCGATTATGTAGACTGTATAATCGATTGTATGCAAATCTTTCAAAAGATCATATCCTGATTTTAAGGAGAATAATCGATTGTTTATGAAACATAATCGATTGTACGTTAACGTTCAAAAATCAGTTTAAGATTCTGTGCTAACATAATCGATTACAGCTGTGTATAATCAATTATTTTTTAAAGTTTAAAACAACACTTTGGCAACGGTCTGTACATAATCGATTAGTTGAAAAGGATAATCGATTGTTTTGCTTCTTTGAAAATTTCATTTAAACACTGTCTCAATGTAATCGATTGTGGAAAACATATAATCGATTACTTTGCAGTTTGAAAATTTCAGTTTTGGCGGTCTAATATAATCGATTATGTAGCATATATAATCGATTATATATGTCCAGATTTAAAAGACATGTTTAAAAATCATTTTGGCGAAAATGCAAATCATTTTATTTTAATTCAAAGATGCATGTTTTGATGAAAATGATTTTACGAGAGAAGCCAATAGTTGAATCTGTTGTTGAATCAAGATCACACTATAAACCCAAGTATAACTTCGTTGCTTCACTTGATCTTGTTCTTGTTTCTCTTTGTGCTTGACTGTTAACGTTCCATGCTCGTTGGTTTGTCATTTATCAAAACCTACACAGATCAACACACGTTTAGTTTGAGAACGTGTTTCAACAATTTCCCCCTTTTTGATAATGGCAAACCAATATCGGGATATGCATATTAATGACAGTTCAAGACAAGTATCCCCCCTCAATTTATGAGTTCCCCCTGCAAATGTTTATTAGTGTGCATAGCCCTTATTCTTCCCCCTTTTGACATTAACAAAAAACAATAAAAATTTTATTAGAAAATAGTGGAATACATAATAAGACTTAAAAAATAGAAAATTAATCAACTACAAGCAAGAAAAAATTATTCATTGTCATCCTCATCATCTGGCACTGCTTCATGAAGGACAAGTCCAACATAAGGATAGTGAACATGATCAAAGTATCCATGAAGCTCATAAGTCAATCGAGTGACGTTTTGATCAATACGATTGACGGAGGTGGACAATGAAGCAAGTTGGTCTGAAATGGTTTGAAGAGTTGGAGCTTGAGGGCGACGCGTTTGAGAAGTTGGAGGAGGAGGAGGAGCCACGTGTTCGCCGACATTGGGAAAGGAAGATTCGAAAATTTCCCAATGTTTGGTGCCCTTTTTGAGAGGACCAACAGTGGTGTTGAAACCGGAGGCTTCAAGAAGATTCATTACAAGAAAGGCATAAGGAAGTGGTTTATCGTCCCCAATGGCATCAAGCATGTGGATCTTGACGAACTTGCACCAATTGATGCGAGCCCGGGGATAATGGCATGCATAAGTTTTGCGTCCTCATGGGAGATTGTGGTGTGATTGAATTTGCGTGGTTTGAGAACTCGAGTGATAAAATAGAAGATTAGTCGATATTCCGGGAGCATGCCCCTAATGGTTGGGCGACGGTTGTCTAGAGTAAAATCAAATGCTCCAAGCCCTATTTGGTTTAAGAGAAGTTGTTCATCAAATAATGCTCCGGCTTCTCTAGTGTAAAGTGAAATGTCTTCCCCATTTCGAGGAAGTTGAGTGATCATTTGTAAGGTTTCTGCGGTTAAAAGAATTGGAACTCCATTAATGTTTGAAACAAGATCACCATCTGCGTCCTCCTGAAGATTTGAATAGAAGGCGCGAATCAAGGGAGGATGAATGTGAGGATATTTAAGATATAGAAAATCAAGGAGTTGGCTTTGCCTAAGTATGTTTGCAGTTGCCGCGGGGGCGCTAGATTCAAGATATTGATTAGTCGAAAAGCGAGGAGGAAGGATTTCTCGGTTTTCAAATTTTTCTGTGAATCGAGTTAGTTCGGGTGCAGTGTCGAACCGCAAATAAGAGCCGTCTTTGTAAGGAAAAGCGGGAGGAGGAGTGGTGGAAGAGGAAGCAACGTTTTTGCCGGAACGAGAGCGTTTGGTGTGCCTGCTCATCATTTTGATGAAAGATTGAGAGCTGTTGAAGAAGTTTTGGAGAGATTTTCAAGAAATTTTTTTTTTGAAGCTTAGATTGATGTTGAGGTGAATATACTGAAGGTGGAAGACCCTATTTATAGAATGGAGGAAAGAAAAGCATTGAATGGGAAAAGGCTGCAATTTTGGAGATTTCAAACAGTCAGAAACGGAAAACATTTGAACACTGCCCGTTTCATAATCGATTATGGAGTCGAAATAATCGATTATTAATGACTTTTGAATTGTACTCAGAACAAAAAAAATCGATTATGTGAGTGTTGCAGGAGCCAAACGGTAACAAAATTCGAATACTGACCGTTTGAGAATCGATTATTAAACCTGAATAATCGATTATGGACAATATTTGAATTAGTTAGAAGACAGATAATCGATTATGCGATTGGGGTAATCGATTATATGAAGGCAGTAAGTATTGTATGGTTAAGTGATTCTGAGATAATCGATTATGGGACTTTGAATAATCGGTTATATTAAGGCAGTGAGTTATAATGTCCCGAGTGATTGTTGGATAATCGATTATGGAATTTTGGATAATCGATTATATGAAGGCAGTGTTATACGGACAACAGAGACGGTAAGAGATAATCGACTCTGCCAATGTAAATAATCAATTATTGTCAAAAACTTGTAAAACAATCTTAACAAAATCGATTAGCGATACAGATAATCGATTACTATATATGATTGCAAAAATCCTGCACAACTCAGATGTTAGAAATAATCAATTATGCGTAGTAAATAATCGATTATATGACACCAGTGTTAAAAAATTCTCCCTGTCTTTGGGGCGATACCTGCAAAAGAAAATTAGGCGCCTCCGACGCTCAAGTCAGTAATTATTCAAAAATTAAATGCAACCTAAGTGTATGCATTAGATCAACGTAGAGTCAAGAATTCCGAGTTCATTTCGAATACGGAAGAACGACTCTTTATCTAAAGGTTTGGTGAAGATGTCGGCTAATTGAAGTTTAGTTTCAACGAACTCAATTTCAACATCACCTTTGAGAACGTGATCTCTTACAAAATGGTGCCTAATGTCTATGTGTTTCGTTCTTGAGTGAAGAATAGGATTCTTCGTCAAGCTTATGGCACTAGTATTGTCACATCGAAGAGGTACGTGGTCAATACTAAGACCATAATCCGAGAGTTGTTGCTTCATCCAAAGGATTTGTGCACAACAACTCCCTGCGGCTATATATTCAGCCTCTGTTATGGATAACGCAACATTTGCTTGTTTCTTGCTAAACCAAGAAACTAATGAGCTACCGAGCAAATGGCAAGTGCCACTAGTGCTCTTGCGGTCCAATCTGCATCCAGCAAAATCGGAATCGGAATAGCCAACAAGTTGGCATGAAGAACCTTTGGGATACCAAAGTCCCACATTTATTGTTCCAACAAGGTACTTCATTATCCGTTTTACCGCAGTTAGGTGAGACTCCTTCGGACATGATTGATATCGAGCGCATAAACAAACGCTAAACATGATGTCCGGTCTACTAGAAGTTAAATAAAGAAGAGAGCCGATCATACCTCGGTACTTTTTGGTATCGACATCCTTACCTTTTTCATCCTTGTCAAGATGGTCGGATGTGCTCATTGGAGTGCCCATTGCTTTAGCATTGCTCATTTCAAATCAATTTAGCAATTCTTTGCAATACTTAGATTCACAAATGAAAGTGCCTTCTTTCATTTGTTTCACTTGCAACCCCAAAAAGAAAGTAAGCTCACCCATCATTGACATCTCAAATTCACTAGTCATTAAATTTGAGAATTCCTTGCATAGAGACTCGCTAGTGGAACCAAAAATAATGTCATCAACATAAATTTGTACTAAAAGAATGTCATTGTCTTTACTCTTGATAAAAAGTGTAGTATCGACTTTCCCCCTATTGAATTTATTTTCTAATAGGAATTTGCTCAAGCGTTCATACCTAGCTCGTGGAGCTTGTTTCAGACCATAGAGTGCTTTCTTGAGCTTAAAGACATAATCCGGAGATTTAGAGTCTTCGAACCCCGGGGGTTGTTCAACATACACTTCCTCTTGAATAAATCCGTTGAGGAAGGCACTCTTGACATCCATTTGATACAATTTAAAATTCATTGAGGAAGAAAATGCAAGTAATAAACGTATAGCTTCTAAACGTGCTACGGGTGCATATGTTTCTTCATAATCAATGCCTTCTTCTTGATTATAACCCTTTGCAACTAACCTAGCTTTGTTTCTAGTGATAATTCCATTTTCGTCTAATTTATTCCGAAAAACCCATTTCGTACCAATTATGGTATGATTATCGGGTCCTGGCACCAATTCCCAAACGTCATTACGTTTAAATTGGTTAAGCTCCTCTTGCATTGCCAAGGTCCAATGCTCATCCCCAATTGCTTCGGAGATGGTAGTAGGTTCAATTTGGGAAACAAATGCCATATGACTTATGGTGTCTTTGAGAAGGTTTCGAGTACTTACCCCTTTCTCGATGTCGCCAATTACCTTATCGAGAGGATGGTCTTTAGACGTCCTCCAAGCCTTAGGCATCATCGATTCTTGTGATTGTGTCTCCTCTTGCGGTTGTTCCATGGGTTCATCTTGAATCTCCTTTGAATTTTCCGTTTGCTCCTTGTCTTGAATATTCATCTTGTTTAAAGATTTTGCAAGATCATCACAGAATTCCTTTCTCGCCAAGCGAGCATACTTTCACAAAATACAATATGAGGGGTCTCCTCGACAGTTTCAGTACGATTATTAAATACTCTATACGCTTTACTACGAGATGAGTAACCAAGAAAAATACCTTCATCATATTTTGCATCAAACTTTCCCAAATTATCTTTTCCATTATTATGGATAAAACATTTACAACCAAAAACTCTAAGATGGGAGATATTAGGCTTTCTTCCCTTATGCAGTTCATATGGGGTTTTCATGAGTATCGGTCGAATGACTGCTCTGTTTAAAACATAGCAAGCGGTACTCACGGCATCCGCCCAAAATTTCTTGGAAACCTTTGACTCATCGAGCATGGTTCTAGCCATCTCTTCGAGGCAACGATTTTTCCGTTCCACCACTCCATTTTGTTGTGGTGTACGTGGAGCCGAAAAGGTATGTTCAATACCGAGTTCGTCACAAAAATCCGCGAAGAGATTATGATCGAACTCTCCCCCATGATCACTTCTTATGGAAGTGACGGTTGTACTCTTTTCATTTTGCACACGTTTAAGAAAACTTTTGAAAGCATGAAATGTATCACTTTTATGAGCTAGAAACAATGTCCATGTGAATCGAGAGTAGTCATCAACAATTACAAAAGCATATAAATTTCCACCAAGACTTTTAACTCGAGATGGTCCAAAAAGATCCATGTGAAGAAGTTGTAAAGGTCTATTGGTTGAAACAATATTCTTTGATTTAAAAGAAGCTTTTGTTTGTTTTCCTTTTTGGCATGAGTCACAAATAGAATCTTTTTCAAAAGTAATATTTGGAAGACCAATTACTAGATCTTGTGAGACTAGTTTGTTTAAAAGATTCATGTTTATATGAGCTACTCTACGATGCCATAGCCACATGTCGTCTACTTTACTCAATAAGCAATTTACAAAACTTGATGAAAAATTTTCTAGATCAACCATATAGATATTATCTATTCTAATGCCACGAAGAATAATTTTGAAATCATGACGACGAATAACCAAGCATTCTTCGGAATCAAATAAAACAAGATTTCCCTTGTCACATAATTGACTTATGCTCAAGAGATTATGTTTTAAACCTTTAACTAACAAGACATTTTTAATAGCGGAGGTTTCGTCCTTACCGACCGAGCCAATGCCGATAAATTTTTCCTCTGTTATTGTCACCAAAAATTACGCTTCCTCCTTCCTTGGGTTCTAGTTGAAGGAATTTAGATGCATCCCCGGTCATGTGTTTGGAGCATCCGCTATCAAGGTACCAAAGTACACTTGATCCCTTCAAACATACCTACAAAACAAATCAATGAGATTTTGGTACCCAAGCCATTTTGGGTCCTTGTACGTTAGGTGCAACGTGGTAGTGTGATTGACTCGTGTTGATGTGCCGATGTCGATTAAAACACACGGGAGCTATATGCCCTATTTTGTTGCAGTAATGACAAGTGACATTTGGATTATGCGTTCTTCTAGGATGATAGTAATTAGAAGGTCTAAATCCGTTCATCCTATTTTTATAAAAATAATTTTGATGCACTTTTCGAGGATTTTGTCTAGGTGGTCTAAACATGCTAACATTTCTTCGAACATTTGTTCTAGGATGATTAACATTTCTAGGGTTACTATTTCTAGGTGGATTTATTTTAATTTCCCTAGGTTGAGTCTTAGGTGATTTATGAATGGACTCAACCTTTTCTTTAGGCTCATTTTTTAATCCTATATCGTGCTCAGTGGATTTCAAATTATCAAGAATATTATTCAAATTTTTATGCGAGGAATTAAACTTGTGTAATGTGCTTTTGAGACTATCTACTTCTTATTTCAAAGATTTGCAAGAAGAACAACCTTTGTTTGAGCCTTCGGGTTTGTCCATGCTTCTTTTGCCATAAAACGGTTTTCTTCTTTCAACTTTTCATTATCGAAATTTAATTTTTCAACTTCCTTTTCCTTTAAAGAAATTTGTTTTCTTAAATCAGTTATTGTTTTTGAAGCACAAATAAACTCATCATAAAGTTCATCAAAGGCGTCTCGCAATTCTTCAAAAGTGAATTTATTTTTGGAAGTGGTACATACCTCGTTTTGTTTTTCTTCATTTGCCATGAGACATAAGTTTGCGGTCTGCTCTTCTTCTCCGTCGCTAGATTCGTCGCCGGAGTCGCCTCCCCAAGAGATGTAGGCTCTTTGCTTTTTACCAACCTTCTTCTCCACTTCGGCGTTTGGGCATTTTGGTTTAATATGCCCGAGTTCTCCGCATCCATAGCATTTTAACTCACCTCCTTGTTTCTTACCTTTTCGTTCATACTCCTTTCGCATGAACTTGTGGAATCTTTTGATGACGAGCCGAGCTCGGTGTCATCGTTGCTTGAGTCCTCATCAATTTGAGGTTGAGCAGTTTTTGCTTTTAAGGCAATTTTCCTTTGCCTTTGATCATCTACAGGAGGGTTAAGAATAGTAGACTCATATGTTTTACGGTTACCTCTTAGCCTATCGATTGTGACATTTGTTACCCCGATTGATTCCTGGATAGCATCGGCCTTTGAACGCCATTTCGGATTAAGGCTTCGGAGAATTTTACGGACAAGTTCCCGATCCGTAAATGTCTTCTTAAGGGCGTGAATATCATTGACGATTTTTGAAAATCGTTCAAACATGTCGTCTATTTTCTCACCTTCCTTCATGTGAAACAATTCATACTCGTGAGTTAAGAAATCAATTTTTGCTTCACGTACCTGGTCTGTGCCTTCGTATGTGATTTCGAGCTTATCCCACATTTGTTTTGCGGTTGTGCAACATGATATTTTCCGATAGTCATCGGGATTTACTGCGCAATACAACATATTAATTTCCTTGCGTTGTTCTCTACCTTTCTTATATCATCCGCATCATACTCCTCTTCTAATTTTGGGATGATTTTATCACCATCCTTTTTAGTTGGTAGTTGCTCTCCATTTTTAATAATTTTCCAGATATGAAAATTATTTGACTGGATGAATACCCTCATTCTCTCTTTCCAATAGGTGTAGTTGGTTCCATCAAATACCGGTGGCCTTGTGGTGCATGAACCTTCACCTATTCCTGCATAAGCACTACGAGTAGAAGCCATGGAAAGTTTCTCTCAAACGGTTAAGTCTTACAGAGAGTTAGGCTCTGATACAATTTGTTAGAATAAGTGCTTAACGCTAGAGGGGGGTGAATAGCGTTTTATAAAAAATTCTGCAGAAATAAAAATTAACTTGAATCAAATTGCGGAATTAAAAGAGTATGGAAGAGATGCACCGATTTTATATTGGTCGGCCACAAGTGTGGTTACGTCCAGTCTCCCGAGAGACTCTCTCGAGGTTCTACTAAACTCGTTAAGCTTCCGGGTGCTTAACAAACCGTTACAACTGAGAACTTGAGTCACACAAGCCTCAACAACCGTTGCTCGAAGATACCGCACTTCAAGACTTCAAACGAAGGAATAAAATGTTCCTTCTTACAACAAGGGATTATAGAATTTCCCTTCAAGTGTATAAACACTCAATACTCACTTATACAATTGCTCTCTCAAAGAGTAGATATGAGTACAAATTAATAAGCTCAAGAATACAACAACTTCTTCAAGAAATTGGTTCTCAAAAGTGATGAATTCAATATGAAATAATTGATGCAAGAGTATGCAAGCTTTTGTAAGTTTATGCTCAGTTGTTGTACTTAAAAAAGTGATTTAGAGGTGTATTTATAGACCTCAAAATGCCCCAGACCGTTGCATAATTGTCAAACAAAATTCCTGATTCTGTGCTCATATAATCGATTAGATGGTCTATATAATCGATTATTTGACAAACGTTCAAAAACAGTCTCGTGATTTTAGGGAGAATAACCGATTATGTAGACTGTATAATCGATTATATGCAAATCTTTCAAAAGATCATATCCTGATTTTAAGGAGAATAATCGATTGTTTATGAAACATAATCGATTGTACGTTAACGTTCAAAAATCAGTTTAAGATTCTGTGCTAACATAATCGATTACAGCTGTGTATAATCGATTATTTTTTAAAGTTTAAAACAACACTTTGGCAACGGTCTGAACATAATTGATTAGTTGAAAAGGATAATCGATTGTTTTGCTTCTTTGAAAATTTCATTTAAACACTGTCTCAATGTAATCGATTGTGGAAAACATATAATCGATTACTTTGCAGTTTGAAAATTTCAGTTTTAGCGGTCTTAATATAATCGATTATGTAGCATATATAATCGATTATATATGTCCAGATTTAAAAGACATGTTTAAAAATCATTTTGGCTAAAATGCAAATCATTTTGTTTTAATTCAAAGATGCATGTTTTGATGAAAATGATTTTACGAGAGAAGCCAATAGTTGAATCTGTTGTTGAATCAAGATCACACTATACAACGACCCAAGTATAACTTCGTTGCTTCACTTGATCTTGTTCTTGTTTCTCTTGTGCTTGACTGTTAGCGTTCCATGCTCGTTGGTTTGTCATTTATCAAAACCTACACAGATCAACACACGTTTAGTTTGAGAACGTGTTTCAACAGTATGTACACATACCTTAGCCCTACCCTTGGGTAGAGAGGCTGTTTCCAAATATACCCCCGACATCCTTCCCTTCCAAGAACTTCTCACCTTGCTCTTGGGGAGACTCGAACTCACAACCTCCCGGTTGGAAGTGGGAGTTGCTTAACATCAGAGAAACCCCTCTTGTCATCACCAAGAACCTTCAATTTTCATAAAAAAATTTCAAGTCTAACTCAAGGGGCTGCCTTAGTATTTGTATATTTCTGAAGACTCAAAGATCTGTGGGAGGAATTTGAGGCACTAGTACCAGCTCCTAGGTGTGATTGTGAAAAATCAAGAGATTTTGTGCGTGTGAATTACATCCCTTGTCACTTGGCCCAACAATCCATCAGAAAATGCCCATATTTGAAGCCCTTACCCAATAGCCCAGGTTGTACATAATCTGAAAATTAATTTTCACCAGTTAGCCTGCCCCTTATTTCTTCATTCTCCTTTTTTCTTCGTTCTTCTTTTCCTTCCCATGTCAGCTTTTGCACTACAAAATTTCTCTGCTATTGTTATTCTCCTTCAATTCTTTTCCGAATTTCGATAGTTAACTAAGGATTTGAAAAATAAAAGTCACCATTACAAGTGGTTCAAAGATTCTATTCTAGAAATTGAGTTTTTCGATTTATTAGTTATTTGGAATGAGTGTTGTCTCAATTGATTGGAATTATCAAGATGAGTTCAAAACTTAAATTTTAAGTGATTTGGAGTATATTTAGGCTATAGTTGAGTTAAATTTCAGAAATTGAGTTTTTCGATTTGTTAGTTGTTTGGAATGGGTGTTGTCTTAATTGATTGGAATCATCAAGATGAGTTCAAAAATTAAATTTCAAGTGATTTGGAGTAGCTTTAGGCTATATTTGAGTTAAATTTCAGAGGATGCCCAAGGAAGAAGAAGAACATGTGAAGCTCCACTGATAGGATTCATTTGTATAATAATATATAATATTGATAAATAATATATAATAATGCATAAACACAATTTATACACTATTATATTCAAGGTTGATACATTATTTACATGTATTTGGTGAATTTCTCGCATTTTCTTCTTCTTCGTTTCTTATTCTTCTTCTCATTCTTCTTATACGCCTATATACATAGTGTATCAAGAATATTTTCACTATGTGATTATTCATTTTTATACAACTATATACATATTGTATCTCTTTGTATAAAAGTGTATAACATTATATAAAGGTGTATAAGCATCGCTGACAAAATTTTTGTATGATTTTCACTTGCAATTCTTATATAAAACTAGTCCAGATCTCCAGAAAATAACTTTAAACCTTGTATACAACCCGCTTAGACTATTTCTATAAGTTCAAACAATATCCACTCCAAATTTCTCACAAAATCATAATCAAAATTTAACAATATTAGCATTAAAAGAGATGGGATTTTAGATTTCTCGCGTCTTTTTTTGTGTTTTGTAGTTGTGATATGTATGTATAAACCTGAAGATATATAAAATTTAAATAAAAAAACACAAAGAAATATTGGTTGTGGAAGAAGACACGAATGAGTGTTTGAATGGGGAACTAATTTTTCTTTTCAGTTTTGTTTACATATTTTTCTTTTTTATTAATTAAATTAAATATTTATGGGTGAAAGATGGGGAGAGATCTACAATAGGGGTAGGTAGGAATAAATAATATTGTAATAATTAGAGGGAATGGAAAAACAAAAGATCTTACTAATATTTGGCTACACATTTGCAAACTTATAATTGGGCTAAAATAGTGCAATGTCAACTTATGGAGTTCATTATTCCGTAATTTTGTCACTTTGTGCTATATCTACAAAAAATGAAATTGTATCAGTTCTTAGTGGGGTTAAACGATTCATACTCATAAGCGAGGAGTTAGATTTTAATGCGAACTCCCTTACCTACAGTAAATCAACATATGCAATCATAGTTAGCGATGAAAGAAAAAAGTCAGTTGCAACTATTTATGGGTTGTTAGGGGCTAATTCTACTACAGTTTTGGGAATTATGATCTGGCTATGTACTCAAGAAATGGTAATAGTCAGACTCAAAGGTTCAAGAAGAATTACAATGTTCAATGTGATTTCTATAAGCTGAAAAGGCATAACAAAGAAAACTGCTACAAGATAGTGGGATATCATGCAGATTTCAAGTTCAAAAAGAAAGGGCCTGGAGTCCACTATCCTAGTCATAGTGCAAATGTAGTCAATATACTCACTGATGTCCCTTAGACTAGTCAGAATAATACAGTGCCATCTATGGCAATTAACTATGTTTTGAATACAAATGTGGTAGAATAGAATGCGAATAACAACTCCTGTCAAAACTTAAGTGCATATGGGCAGTCACTAGAGAATGCTGTAAACCAGATGGGAAACTACACATTTACCAAGAATCAATATGATAAAATTGTACATATGTTAAACAAAATTTCAATTTTTGCATCGGACAATTCTGCAGCCAACCTAACAGGTGGCCCTAACTATTAGTTTCTAACGAGCCTCATGAATGGATTATAGACACTGAAGCTACAAATCACATGTATTCTGATATTGACATGCTAAATCAATCATCTATAACTGAAATTAAAAAACCAAAGAAAGTTTTCTTACCAAATAGAGATATAACTCAAGTCACTCATATAGGTCCTAGTTCTTTATCATATAGTAATACCGTTACAAATGTATTTCATGTGCCACAATTTAAATTTAACCTACTAGCTGTGTCTAAGGCCACTAAGGAACTAAAATGCTCAAGAATATTTTTTCCTGGTTTTTGCTTCTTTCGGGATCTCTTCACTGGGAGGGTGAGGGAGATTGGTAATGAATAAGATGAACTCTATATTTTACTAAGACAAATAATGGAGAAGAATATGAGGAGTGCATTAGCAACCTCAAATGTTGGATCAAATTCAGACAAACAGCTAGATGTGGATCTTTGGCATAAGAGACTTGGCCATATGTCTACTATAGTATTACAGAAAGTATTACCTATTAGTTTACAATAATTAGAGAAAGGGCTAGCAAATGCATTGTATGTCCTTGTGCTAAACAAACTAGGTTTCCTTTCCATTCTAGTAACATTAAAAGTACTTACTGTATTAATATGATTCATAAAGATTTGTGGGGAGCATACAAAGTGACTACATTTGATGGAAATAGACATTTTCTTACAATAGTTGATGATTATTCTCGAATGACTTGGATATTTTTACTTAAGCAAAAATATGATGCGTTTCTTTCATTACAACATTTCTTTAATTGTGTTAAAAATTAATTTGATAAAATAATGAAAATTGTAAGAATTGATAATGGCACATAATTTATAAATTCAATATGTGATACTCTATTCAAGATGTTAGGAATTATACATCACAAAACTTGTGTTTATACCCCTTAGCAAATGGGGTAGCTGAGAGGAAACATAAGCATATTCTAGGGGTCACTAAAGCTCTTAGATTTCAAGCTCAAATTCCCATCAAATACTAGAGTCATTGTGTATTAGCAGCAACTTATTTGATAAATAGTATGTCTAGCTTAATCATAGAAAATATGGCTCGTTATGAAAGGTTATATCAGAAAAAAACCCTCACTAGGACATCTCAGAGTGTTAGGATACTTGTGTGTTGCAAAGATAGTGCAGGTATGACAAACTTATGCCAAGAGCTAAGAAGGATATACATATGAGGTATTCACAAGTCCAAAAGGTTACATTCTATTTGATATTGTTAATCAATCTTTTTTTGTTAGCAGAGATGTAAGATTTAGCGAAGACATATACCCTTTCAGTTATTAAAACACAACTACAACAGAGCCACTGTTTGTAGACCCTACACTTCGTATAGGAATAACACTGGATGTTATACCAAAAAGCAATTTTACAGACACCATAAGAATATCATTATCAAGAGTATGAAATATCTACAACACAAGAATCATCAGCAACAAATACAAATATATCTTCTCTACCAGTCACAGATGTTCAATTACATTCCCAACAATCAGAACAAACAACTGCAAATCAACAAATACAAGAGCAGGTTCAACCTCAACAACTGACTGTCAGAAAATCAACAAGAGACAAAAATCCACCAATATGGATTAGAGATTTTGTATCACTGAATATTCATAAAGATGAGCCCTATGCAATAAACAAGTACCTAGGATATGATCAACTATTAGCTAAATACCAAGCCTATCTGGGTGTCTTCTCTTCTGTTATTGAGCCTACAAACTATTTAGAAGCAGTAAAAGACCCTAGGTGGGTGGAAGCAATGAAGAAATAAAGGCATTTAAAAATAATAAGACCTGGGATGTTGTTACATCGCCAAAAGATAAGAATTCTATAGGGTGTAAATGGATTTACAAAGTCAAATACAAAGATACATGTGAAATTGAAAGGCTTAAGGCTAGATTAGCAGCAAAAGGGTATAATGAAAAAGAAGGAATTGATTATCAAGAAACATTTTCACCTGTGGTAAAAATGGTGACTGCTAGGACTATTTTGGCTCTAGTAGTAGCGAAACAGCGTCATATATACCAAATGGATGTGTGCAATGCTTTTCTTCAATGAGATATTCATGATGAAATTTACATGGATTTACCTCAAGAATTCTCAAGTCAGGAGGAGAATAAACAAGTATGCAAACTTATCAAATCCTTGTATGGGCTTAAACAAGCACCAAGGCAATGAAATGCAAAAGCTATCTGAAGCTTTACTAAAGTTTCAGTTCAAAAAAATTCAATTTGATCATTCATTGTTTATTAAAAGGACACGTGTGAGAAGTGTAATGGTGTTAGTCTATGTTGATGATATGTTAATCACATAAGATAGTTTGAAACTAATTGAAGAAATCAAACTGTCACTGCAAAAAGCCTTCGAGATGAAAGATCTGGGAGAGTTAAAATATTTTTTAGGTATAGAATTTGCAAGGTCTAAACATGGGATCATCTTGCATCAAAGAAAATATGTACTAGAACTTATATCTAAAGCTGGATTATCAACAACTAAACCTGCAGTAACCCCTATAGACATCAACATGAAGCTCACATAAAATATGTATGATGAACATGTTGGAAAGGGTGTCAAATCAGAAGATCCTCTCACTGGTCAGTAAACTTATCACACACTCATTGGAAAACTGCTATATCTAACTGTAACAAGAGCTGACATATCATTTGGTGTTCAAACACTCAGTCAATTTCTTCAACAACCCAAGAAATCTTATATGGATGCAGCTTTGAAGGTTGTAAGATATATAAAGAATCAGCTAGGACAAAGGATACTATCAAGCAAATCCAGTAACACTATTACTGCATATTGTGATGCAGATTGGGCTTGTTGCCCACTTACCAGAAGTCGGTAACATATCTTTTTAATTAAGATAAGAGATTCCCTAGTCTCATGAAAATCTAAGAAGCAAACCACAGTATCTAAGAGCTCTGCAGAAGCTGAATACAGAAGCCTAGCAACTAATGTAACACAGTTAGTTTGGCTCATTGAGTTACTCAAAGAAGTGGATACAGATATCAAGCTACTAGTTGGGATATACTCTGACAGTAAAACAACTACTCAAATAGCTACAAATATTGTTTATCATGAAATGACCAAGCATATAGAGATAGATTGTCACCTTGTAAGAGAAAAAAATTCAACAAGGCTTCGTAACTACCAAGTATATATTGCAACAAAAGATAAACCGACTGATCTTCTTACAAAAGGTCTTAGTAAGGTTCAACATGACTTAAACTCCAAGCTAGGTGTATTAAGCATTTTCACACCACCTAGCTTGAGGGGGAGTGTTATAGATTTTCAGTTAGTTAAGTAGTTAGTGATACGGTTTAAAGAGCTCTTAAGCTTTATGTACTGACATGTTTTTCATTTTTTCAATACAAGAAGATACATTCTCTTCCTCTCTAAAATCTCCTATGTACTTCATCTTCTTCATATCAATTCTATATCTCTTTTTCATTGAATTACGGCAATGGGCAACTAATACATAACTTGTGTTTTATTATTACAAAAATTAGTTCCGTAAGTACAAACAATTAATTTCATTTACTTTATTGTGATAAAAATTTGTTTTATAACTTTAGTGTTATAAAATATATAAGTTTAATAAGGATCATGGATGCACTTACCCTCATAGTATCTGTATGGGTCAAAATACTACCTCGAAATAATCAACAAGATTGATTGTATCCTAAGCTAATTCATAGTTAATAAATGGTATGGCTACTCATTAACTACGAGAATCCATTATCAGCCAATTCGATCATTAAGACTACGACCTATCCGCCATCGTAAGGACGGAACCTCAGCATAGTCACGGCCGTCATTTCCAGATCATACATCTTACATCTATAAATACAAAGAGAAAGAAACCAAGAAAGGGGCTTCTTTTTCTTCTTCATCACTATTCTCTAAAAAAGAGAGAGTATCATTGTATGACTCTGAACCTCTCCATGAAGAGGCAGACCAAATCAATATCATCAATAAAAAACTCTCCATATATCTCTTCTTAATACGAAAATCTTTCTTCTGGTTTCTTTTATTCAGTCCTTTGATTTATTACGATCTGGTATAATTGGCCATCGATTTATTTCGATTGATTTTATGCTTGCAAAGTGTATAATAACTTTGAGCTAAATAATTTGGCGGCGTCTGTGGGGATTTCATAGCAGAATCGCGTAGTTATTCCCTAGAACAAAAGGAAAGAAACGCCAAAGAACAACCCAGCTCAAACAAGCTGAAGCGATATATTGGACAAAGTGACCTTGAAGATCTCAAATCGATCTCCAACTCCTCTGTCACTCCTCTCTCGGATAGTACAAGCAAGAAGAAGAGGCAACCCCCCGAGGGAGGATCTCTCTAAGGCACCCCTGCATCCCTGATGCGTGATCCAGCTAGAAATCGGCATGGAAATATCTCGAACCGAGAGTCACCCCAAGCCAGCATACGTGCCCCGATTTGGAGGATACCGCGTGAGCTGCTCAAGATATCGAGTTAAAACTAAGCTATATACCTCAAACACAGACACAACAATATTCAGTCTACGTGCCTTCACCAAAATTTCAACTACAAGTTGAACTGGGACTCAGGCTATACGCCTTCAGGAAAAAATTCAACTATGAGTTGAACAACTATTCAAGCTATGCGCCTTCAGCAAAAAGTTCAACTACAAGTTGGACTGGGACTCAGGCCATGCGCCTTCGCCAACAAAAGAATTACAAGGTTCAACTACAGTTGTACAAATCGGGCTACGTGCCTTCACCAAAACTTCAACTACAAGTTGAACCGGGACTCAGGCTATGTGCCTTTTCCAACAAAATATTACAAGGTTCAACTACGGTTGAACAGCAACTCAAGCTACGTGCCTTCACAAAAAGTTCAACTACAAGTTGAACTGGGACTCAGGCTATGCGCCTTCGCCAACAAAAATTACAAGGTTCAACTACGGTTGAACAACAACTCAGGCTACGTGCCTTCACCAAAAAGATAAACTACGGTTGAACAACAATTCAGGCTACGTGCCTCCGCCATCAAGAATGGCAAGATTCAACTACAGTTGTACAATGATTCAGGCTACGCGCCTCCGCCATCAAGAATGGAAAGATTCAAATATGTTTGAACAACGATTCAAGCTACGCGCCTCTGCCATAAAGAATGACAAGATTCAACTACGGTTGAACAACGACTAAGGCTACGCGCCTTCGCCATCAAAAAAATTATATGATTCAACTACGGTTGAACATCGACTCAGGCTACGTGCCTTCACAAAAAATTTCAAATACAGGTTGGACTGGGACTCAGGCGATGCGCCTTCGCTATAAAAAAATTACAAGATTCAACAACGGTTGAACAACGACTCCGGCTATGTGCCTTCACCAAAAAGTTCAACAACAAGTTGAAAAACAACTCAGGCTATGTGCCTTCACCATCAAAAGTTATAAGTTCAACTACGAGTTGAACGGGAACTCAGGCTTTGCGCCTTCGCCATCAAGTTCAACGGGGACTCAGGCTATGTACCCCCAACGCCTTCGCCATCAAAAGTCATAAGTCCAACTACGAGTTGAAATGGGACTCAGGCCATATGCCTTGGCCATCACGAGCCTAATCCCGCTCGAACAACAATACTGGACACCTACGCCCTCAAATCTAAATGATTTCAACCCAGTTTTGAACCAAGGTTCAGGCCAAGCGCCTTCACTATTGGACGCAGTGAGGCATGTTACTCAACGAATGAAAAGACAAGTTAAGCACTTACGCCATGCAAGTAAGTACGCCTAACTCAAACTAAGATTCGGGCCATGTAAACTTTGGCCCCGGTCAAATTAAATGGCCGTGTTTCTTACCATCACAGCCAGTAGTTCGACCATGCCCGAACTGGGACTGAGGCTAAGTGCCACAACCGCCAAATAATGGCCACAACTTGTTTACACCAAGTAAAAGAAAAAACGACAAACAAAAAATGCTTAATCATGGCTGAGGTCATCAATTCTATTATGGCTAAGGCCATCGCCGCCAACGGTCGACCTAGATTCGACTACAGTAAGTAAACGACTCGACAACAGTAGAAGTCTCCTACATGGATAAGGCCATCAATTCTATCATGGCTAAGGCCATCAATTCTATTATGGCTAAGGCCATTGCCGCCAACGATCGACCTAGATTCGACTACAGTAAGTAAACGACTCAACGATACTCGAAGTTGCCTTTATGGCTAGGACCATCGACTCCATCACGACTAAAGTCGTCAATCTAAGTCGGACTAGGGCCATCAACGGTCATGGTCAACTGGAAATGCAATAATAGCTTTAAGGAATGAAAGAAAAACAACAACGACAAAAATTCATATTTCATTATCTCCAAAGGTACACATACATATGGCCTTAGAAAAGGACACATCTACAGAAAAAATATATACATAAAAGCCTTATGAGCCTTCATCGCTCCTCCCATCATGACCCGCCTGGTCGCCATCCGGTCCATTACCGTCTCCAGGCTGATAAGCCTTAGAAATCCACGAACTGGAATCCAAATGGTTGATGTCCTCATAGTTACAGCCCTCCCTACTAGGCGAGTCAGAGCTATAACCGGCCGCTTCACTAGCAACACGGGTTAAGTGTCGTTGCCTTTCAACTTCCGCCTCAGAAGCTCAACCTACCGCCAAAAACTCCTCAAAAACGACCAACCTGGCATCATGATACACCCACATCTCATGCGCATCACAATGCACAACATCTTGTGGGGCAGTTCGCCTGAGAACTTCAACTTCAACCGTCCTAGCATCAGCACAGCTGCAAGGGTCGTTACTTGGGCTCGCAGTTCCACAGCCTCCGCTGCCACCCCACAGCTTATCTCCAAGTCCCCTCTTTTGACTGGAGGAGGGTCTCCAGCTCGAGGTTTTGATCCAAAGCAGCCATCAACTGCTCATCAATCTCCTTCAGCTCGGCCGTTCTCTCCTTCAAAAGAGCCTCTGATTCCTCAAGGCCCTCACGGAACGTCCGAAAGTGGGGGTCCTACTTAAGTACGTCTGCCAACGCCTGATGTTTGGCACGAACCCCTTTATATTTCTTTGCCATTTTATTGAAGGTGGCCGCCCTTTTTTGTTCATGCTACCTCTTCTTCACCTCCAAGATGAGGGTCTGAAAAGAAGAGAAGAAACGCGTCAGTATGTACCAAAATATTTTTTACGACTCAAACAAAAAAATTGAAAGATACCTGCAAAGCAGCGCCAGCTATCCGCCTCGACAAATCCCTGTTGCTAACACTTCTCAGCATCTCGTGTCCCGCAGCCGCACATAGAAAGTCATGTCTGTGGCGGCTTGCTCGTTGTCTTCTAATAAATTATATCTGCCAAGGATCACGATACGGCAAGTATACCTACTCTCTCTCATCTCCGCGTGGGCTGAGCCCCTTGTTGCTTCTCCTAGAGCGGATTAAAAGCCCGTAATCTCCACGGCCATTCCTAACGCATACACGGATACAGCCCCTTCCCATGAATGAACGGATAAGACCCTCAACAAAATGTAACCAAGATCACCAGCTTGACTCCATTACGATTAAGGTCGTCCACAGTATTGAGGCTATGGCCATCTCCAGTATGTAAACGGCTAAGGTCGTCCACAATATTGAGGCTTTGGCTATCTCCAGTATGTAAACGGCTAAGGACGTCCAGAGTATTAAGGCTATGGCCATTCCTAATGAATAACTAGCTACGACCATCCCCAGTGTGTATGCATGCGACTCGACTACGGTCGAAGTCACTCGCATGGTCAAGATTATCAACACAAATTGGCTAAGGCCATCCACTCCGACAAAATAATCTCCCACACAAAAACGGATAAGGCCATTTATTGACCCCGACCAGAACTGCATTCGGAGAAGTCCGCTCATTGAGCTCGGTCAAGGAACGACCTCGATAAGCGGAGGGACTAACTGTATGGGTCAAAATATGACCTTGAAATAATCAGCAAGATTAATTATATCCTAAGCTAAATCATAGTTAATGAATGGTATGACCAGTCATTAACTACGAGATCCGATTATCAGCCAATTCGATCATTAAGGCTACGGCCTATCCTCCATCTGAAACCTTAGCATAGTCACAACCGTCACTGCCAACTCATACATCTTACATTTATAAATACAAAGAGAAGGAACCCTAGAAAGCGGCTGCTTCTTCTTCTTCTTCATCATTATTCTCGAAAAAAGAGAGAATGTCATTGTAAGGCTCTGAACCTCTCCATGGAGAGGCAGACCAAATCAATATCATCAATAAAAAGCTCTTCATATATCTCTTCTTAATACGAAAAGCTTTCTTCTTGTTTTTTTACAGTCCTTTGATTTATTACGATCTACTATGATTGTCCCTCGATTTATTTCAATTGTTTTTATGCTAGCAAAATATACGATAACTTTGAGCTAAACAGTATCGATATTGTACTCGTTGTCAGAGTTCTCAAGGTATCAATTCCTCTTAGATAAGTGATGCGGAGAAACATATTAAGACCTTGGAATGGAATCTTGGTTCAGTGTGATGTCTGCAAGTAAAGGAGTGACCAAGAATTCATCTATTAGATTTTAAATTCGTATGCTTTTTATCTTTCTATCAATACACAAACAAACTGATAAAATATTATTTGGGAAAAATACATAAGTAGTGATCCGAACTATACACTAAGTTCTTGTTACATATTTTTCGAGGATCAATATCACCTTACGCACACAATATTTTAAAATTGTATTTAGTACACACTACTTTTTTCTTGACCAGTTTTTGTTTAGAGATTGCATCCACGTGCCAATCAAAATACGACATGTGTCATAACTCATATGTAATAAATATTACTTCATATATTTAAAATAAACTTTAATTGATTAAATTAAATAAAAATATTATGTCATCTTCCCCAAGAAATTCTTTTACTCTTCTTTCCAACAGCTTCCTCCTCGGCCATGGAGCTCAAAAGATGAGTGCAATATCATCCCCCATCTATTGAGAATAATATATGGAGCTCAGAAGAGCATATCAAAATCAAGCGCAACAAACGAAGAAGTCAAGAATGCCATCATCATTATCAGTACTATAACATTTCAGATCCAAAAATGAAAGAGATAAAAATTAAAATTACAGTTTCTCCTTCCTATAGTTTCTCCTCCATTTTCAGATCTCATACCACGACCAAACAAAGCAAATTTAATTTAATTTTTAGTTTCCATGAATTAAAGAATACCATTGTTAAAAGATCTTCAATCTTTTTTTATAATTTTTATTCATTCTTATGAAATGCAGAAACTATTCTTTTTTATTTATGTAAAAATTGGATGTTTGGTAAATTTTAATGGTAGAAGAAGAAGAAAAGTTTGGAAGGGCAAGGGACGAAACAAAGAATTTAATTTCTGCTATGCTTTAAATTCTTTATCATGGGTGTTAATGGAGTTTTTTATGCGACATGGGGAGAGACGAAACAGAGGGAAATTTGGGGAAGACAAGTGAGAAAATAGTTGGGGGGGGGGGGGGGTAGGGAGTTGGTAGTTTTGGGAAGATAGAAGTTATTTTCATTTGATAAAAAGAAAAAATAAAGAAAACGTTATTACTTTGACACGTAATACTGATTTAGACAAAATATTCTTTAAATTTTACGCGCTCATTCTTTTTGTTAAGCATGCGTGTGCCACGTAGCAAAAGTGGTGAGTAATAGATACAATTTTAAAATATTACGTGTATATTGGTCCCCAAAAAATGTGTAACATGGATTTGAATATGTTCAAAGATCTTATTTACCATAAAATAGATGGCTTTGCCACTCCCAGAGAGGAGGGGGGGGGGGGGGGGTTGAATTTTGTTCAACTTTCTTGTAGCATGATTTACACCATATCTCATATCAATTTGTAAAGTATCCTATTTGACACCAAAATTAGAGATTGTTGGACGCAGTTTTGAAAAATTAATTTATTGCCTATTGTAATAGTAGCAACATGATAAGAAGTTAAAATAGTAGTTGAAATTGATAGAAATTTTTTGTATCATAGTTAAGTATTTTAATTGTTGAAATTTGGAAAAGTGATACTGATTCATCAAGGATAGAAGCGTAGCAACTAATTGAAGGGGTCGTTCCGATCTCCAATAAAATCGAGCGTAATTATAACAACGTTAGGTTTGTTATGATAAATAACAATTTATGGTGGATGTCGACTCTTCTTCCATGATCTTCATCTTAAATGGTTTATGACACATTCAATTACATATTTTGTATATTGAATGATATATTTCATGACATATTTTCTTCACTTTTTATGCCTATATAAAAGCCTTGTAATAGATAGGAAAAAACATATTGAAGAAGAAAATCTCTTCCTTCTCTCTATCTATATTTCTTGTTCATGTTTCACTAAGTTGCTTATATTTCTTGTTCATGTTTTACTAAATTGCTTTCATTTTATAACACGTTATCAACACGAGTCTCTAGCCATGTAAGTTATCTTCTTTTAAAGTTCTCGACTCTGATTTAAAGTTATCAGGTACTATATGTTTTTCTCTTTTGTAAGAATAATGATATGTTTTGTTGGATACTTAGTTTTTCTCAATTATGTTTAAAAACAAAAATAGAAAGAGAATTATACTCATATTTCACCATGATCTCTTTATTTATTAATAAAGATGTAATGATTTTAATGAACTGCTTCTAAATTAATTTGAATTATTAAAATATAAATAAAAGTAATCAACAATAGACTTAGATAACAATAATATTTTCTTGACAGTAGTACACATCCAAAATATGAATATAAATAGTGTTTGCATCATTAAAATTTTACATCCTACTTTGACTAAATCCAAGAAGTTTTTATTGATTATTCATCTTTTTATGTGTAGAAATAAAACATATTAGTAATAATGAGGTTACTTGAAATTGTTTTTGTTTTCAAGTCTATTTTCTTATTGAATTCAAGTATATCTAGTTACATGCTTAAGTACTTGGGTACACCTAACATAATGTGTGATTATACATTATTGTGCAGTATAACATGATATACTACACTAGCTACATTTAACTATTTATTTTGACAAGCCTACATACAGAATGCCCGAATGACGAATTATTGTGCGGTATTGCAAATTTCTGCGCTGCTTTGGTAATATGGTCATAATTTCTTGTAGAAGTGTCCGAATGACGAATGGTTTAAAGCGTTGGAAACTAGACTCAAAGAGTTTTAATTTGATAGGTTGTTCATCACACAACTCATTATATAAAAGTGTATATGCTCGTCCAAAGTGAGGTCTAGCGCATACTCATTTGCAACTTTAGTCTATTATGAAATTTTCCAACTTGGCTTAGACATAGGACTTTCCTTAGACCCCATATGTCTTATAGATGCCTTGTACACTTGTTATCATATACATTTGGTATCCATCATGATAATATACCTCTTTCACATATAAAATAAAATAATTAGAACACATCAACTTTTACTTCACTAAAACGCGCCGAATTGTCCTATGAACTTCCAAATTTAATTTCGGATGCACGTCTAAGTCCGAAATCACCATACGAAGCTATTGATATCATAAAAATCCCCATTTGGGGTAGCTTGCTCAAAAGTCAACCCTCCGGTCAACTTTTCCATTTGAGCTTCAAAAAATAAGAGTTTGATTTTTTTCTTTAAATTTAGCTCCGAATCTTTCGATGACCAAACTTGACCATACATGCGAGTCGTAATGTCTAATACAAAGCTTCTCGGGGTCTTAAGCCGTTGAATGAGGTGCAAATTCTTAAAACAAAAAGATTTTTCAATCTCGATTTTTCTCGGGTTTTCGTATTTTTTCCGGTAAAGTCTTCGTAGAACAAAACATATAACGTATGCTCAAATATTTCTTTAATCCTAGTAAGATACAACTATATAAAGTATTTTCCTAGAAAATAATACAAAATGTGAGATATATCATGGCATTATCCTAAAATATTAAACAATAAAGACAATAAAATTATGGAATATAAATATTGCTAATTAAAAAATCACAATAATAATAAACATAATCTAAAAGTACTAAGTCATGCTAAAATAAATAGACTAATAAGGGAGTATTAATTACATGACTAAACGCTAACGAAAAATAAAAATATGTTATGCATTTTTATCTATATTATTGCAAAATAAAAAAATAGATATTCAATACATTCCCGTTCATAATATTGAATTGAATGTCTTTTGTTAGTATTAGTGTTGATTTGAATTTGGTTTGGGCTTTTGTTAGAATTATTTAATTTACTACTAATATTAATGGCTAGAAAACTTATTGGCACATCTAAAAATTCTAAGTCCAACCTTGAAATAATACCTTAAAGGAATAAATTATGAAAATTTTTAAGAAATATTTGTAAATTACATCCCAATAAATATATTTATAGATTAAATATATCTAAAATTTCTCTACATGTAATGTCGGGTTGGTTTGGTTTCGGTTTGACTTTCTTTAATTAAAACCAAACCAAACCAATATGGTCGGGTTATCTTTCCAGCACTAAACCAAATCAAACCAAACCATAATCGGATTTTTTTTCCAGTTTAGTTCGGATTATTGGATTGGTGCGATTTGTCAGATTTTTTTTACACCCTAATTATATGTGTGGTGATATTTGAATCTATGTATAATATTAGGAAAGAATGTAGAAAAAGAGTGAAGCAGTAGTAATGCATGGATTGATGACAAAATTATCTCCAATAGCAAAGAAACTTCGATTTTGTTTAATAAACACATATTTCAATTATACATTGCACTACAGTAATTTATAACACATCAAATAAGAAACAAGTTACAACATCCATTGTTGAAGAATGATAAATAAGTAGGGGTATACATGGACCGGATTAGTTCGGATTTTATCAAAATCAAACCAAACCAAACCAATTGTATCGGTTTAGGTTGGTTCAGTTGTCGAATTTTTCGAGTTTTTTTTGTTACATAAATATTTATTTTTATGATTTAAACCGGGTGTCCGAGTCTTTTCGAGGTCCGACTAATCCCGGGAGTGCATAGACCATCGACAAGGAGTTTCCCGCAAGTGCACCACGGTTAATTCAGGTTTTACCCAGTCCGATGGCCCTCAGAAATTGTTTGCACCCAATGGATTTCGAACTTGAGACCTTAAAAGGGAGCAAACCCCAAGGTTCAAGTCAATTGCCACCAGGTCAACCCCTGAGAGTTCATAAATATTATTTCAATCTTACTTTATTAAATTTATAGATAAAGTTTTGATAATTGAATATGTTTACTAAAAATAAAATAAAAATTAACAAACATATGACCAATTAAAGTATTCTTATGTGAGAATTTATTTTTAATTTTTTATTTGCGCTGGATGTCCGAGTTTCTACGAGACCCGACTAATCCCGGGGGTGCACATGCCCTCGACAAGGAGTTTCGCGTAAGTGCACCACGATTAATTCAAGTTTCACCTAGTCCGATAACCCTCAGAAATTGTTTCACCTAGTGAGTTTCGAACTTGAAACCTTGAAAGGGAACAAACCCCAGGCTCAAGTCAATTGCCACCAGGCCAACCCATAAGGGTTATGTGAGAATTTATTTTTGTAACACACAATAGTTTATTTTCTTAGTTGTCTAACAATAAATTTCCATTGATATACGCTTTCAAGATTAGCCGAACTTAATAATTAAACATAAAAATCAATATGATACTATAATAACGATACGTTCTATGTAATTTTAAATTATCGAAATACCACTTCAAATTTGAAAAAGATACATAAGAAATCTTGACATATGAATATAAAAAAAACAAAGAGATGATTGATGTGTTTCAATAACACTTGATAAGAAAGTGATACAATTCACTATTTAAAGTAAATAAAAATGAATGCACTTCATAGTTTTATTAGATATTAGATCCATGAGAGGATCCCAAATATTTCTAGACATTTTTAAACAAATTCTATATAAAGTCATAAAAGTAAATATATAAAATTATTTATTTATATGTCGGTTTTCGGATTTTTTTACTCAATACCAAACCAAATCGAACCAAACATAGTCGGGGTTTTGACTTTTCAGTTTGATGCGATTTTCCAATTTGGTTTGAAGTTTGACACCCCTAATAATGAGTAAGACCATAAGAAGCACAGAAAAAGAATCCATAGAAGAGGAAACGGAGATAAAGAAGGGATGAAAAAGATACAGAATGGGGAGAGGAGGGAAGCTGAAGCAAGAGAGATGAGATAAACATCACCTAGCCACAAACTCCTTCCAACCAAAACTCAACTTAGCGTTTTCTAGAGGGTCACGTGATTGACAAGTTTTGTTCACGCTTCATGTAGTAACTCATGAAACCGCGAAAGAGCTAATTGTTTAGATTACACTTCATACTGATATTGCTTCCGCTGCGTATAATAATCCAACAAAAGCAATCCTCGTGATAGTTTTATCCAAGATAATCAAAACTAGATTCCGTGTAGTCAAATTCGACTTTGAGTTAATTCAGGTCTTTGCTCAGTATATCTGCATACAGAAGCTCCCAGAAGAATGGGTGGGAAAATGTATGAACAAAAGAAAACAAGAATTTATTTGAGAATTGTCTCATGTAAAAGGACCAAAAATGTTAGATATTCCCATGTGTCATTCTGTAGATGAGGACACTTTCTTGCAGAGACAAGTTAACTATGGAACTGTTGCTATTTCCTTCAAAGAGTGATCTTTGGTCCTATGAGATTTAAGCTTATTGAGTCTGTTGGGGACAATGAAAAGTCATGAGCGCTATATATGCACTGCTCAAGGAACATCACTGGCATTCCAATAAATTTACGTTCCAACTCGGCTCCTTCTTTCTCCTCATGAGTTGTGACCGTGAATAGATTTCACAAACAAGAAACTTTATGTACAACTAGGTATCTTTCAGGATCAAGTCGACCATACATATATTTATTTAGAATCTAAAATGTTGAAATCAGCAAAGTCAACCATTAGAAAGGTTCTTTAATTTCTGGAATCAACGTCTAGGTGCCCGGGGGTTAGGGTTTTGAGCCCTACTTCGAACATTAATATCCAAAACAAAATACATGGAGGGGATACGTGTTGCCTACCTCCTTATAACACTGGTCATAATATACTCAACTCTAAACAAGAAGTCATGAGGCAAAAAAAAATACAAGAAGTTAATATGTATTACAAAATAAGAAACTCTTTTACATGCTTCGGGTGAAAGATATTGCTTTAATTTATGTTGGGAGGAATACTCCCCTTTGCTAAAAGCAGAAACACAAAAGGCAAATTGATCAAGTATACACTGAAGTCAGAATCTTAAACAATTGGGACCATCTCACACACCTTCGACTGCAGGAAATATGTAGACATTGAATAAAAATCTGGTTCTACTAACCTGTTCGAAAACACAAACATCACCTACTTTTATGTTATTGTCCTGCACAAACTTCTTCCAACCTGAATTCAACCTACCATTTTTTCTTCCAACAGTGCAATTCAAAGCCCATGATCTCTTGTTTGGAACTTGAAGCACCACATCACTATATCTAGTGGGGAAAAATTTACTAGCAATCACCCGTGATATGGTCTGTAAAATGAGTGATACTTCATCATTTAGACCAAACGATTCATCATTTAATAGTGTCTTTGTCACAGATTAGCATTTTTGGACATAAAAGGATGAAAACTCAGTAGACCTTCAGAGAGCAAGTATCTTACCAATGAAGGGCCAGAAACATATGATGGCTGCATAGGATATATGAAGAATGGATTTTCAGACGTAAAGGCTTTTGCTTTTTGATAGGCTGGAGAACATGGAACTGAAGGCTCAGGGTTGATAGACTCGTTTGTACTATCAGAAACCCCTGGAAATATGGTGACAACTACCAATAAGAGCTTAGAGTCTTTAATCACTTCGAGGACACAAACATCACCAGATTTTAACTTATTGTCCAGCACAAATGCCTTCCATCCACAAGTAATTTTAGCATTTAGCGTTCGTAAAGTGCATTTGACAGTCCAAAATCCACTTCCTGGAACATGAAGCACTAACTTCCCACGGTTCTGCATGAAATACTTCCGAGCAAATGTCAACGGTATGGACTGTCAAAAAAGATCGATTATAAATTGAGTTTAAAGTTGTGCATATGTATGGAATGAATAAAAACAGATCATGTATCGGGCATTCCACAAAGTTTGAAAGCTCACCAGACTGTGTGGTCTCGTGACATAAGATGGATGCATAAAAGATATAATGAATGGGTTCTTAGATTTAAAAGCTTTTGCTCTTTGATAGTTTTCAGCTCTCTCTTTGACCCTCTCTGCGTCGCTCTTACTGGTAACAATGTTGGATTGTTGCTCCTGCTCCCTACAGCCTTCGCTTCTTTCTTGAAACAGATATCCAAAAGAGAAGTATTACTACCAAATTATAATGTAACACAATGACTGATTTCATTCTGTTCATAGCTAATAAACCAGATTATAAGATGCATTCTTACCTAATGAAACTACATTCCCTTGAGACGTTTCTTCCTCGATTATAGTTTGATTGTTAACTGGAATATCATCCGCTTGTCTCTTTCTTTTTCTCTCCTGACCTAAGGGGCCATGGCTCAGATTTTCAACAGAATGCTCAACCACATCCGAAATATCTACGGAATCATCCGACTCAATCTCTTTTGTTGGATATTCAATTTCTGAAGCACTCAAATCAAATATAGTGACATTAAAATGGGAACGAGCATTGTATCCGAACATCAAAAAGTGGCCGCAGCTTATTGAATAGAAGTCACTGAAATCTTGCCATCCAATGTCTAGATAAATTTGGCCTAGAGAACGAACCACTTCAACCTCCCATACTTCTCCACTGGGAACCTCAAGATACACAGGGTTTAGCATGTTCTTGCAGTATCTGCTGGCAAAGTCTTCTGGAATCCTCTGCGCGCAAAGGAAATATGCACTCAGTTTCATACATCTCGGAATCAAGACAGTGGCACATCTGTATAATTGGCAATAGATGCCTGCGCAATCAGCATTTGGTTCGACATATGTTAGATTGTTCCACATGTTGAGAGACTAAATTGTTGGTCCTCCACAATCTTCATCTCATGAGCTATCTTTAGCAGAATTAGGTCAAAGGTCCCTTCTTTTTTAATCATGGTGTCGGATTAAAATCCATCCTTTATACTTGGTATATCAAATGTTGGACCATGTTATATGTTCAAGCTCCAAATGATTAGCATTAGGTGAGCAAGGAATGTTACAGATTGTTCCACATTGATTGGGGAAATGGGTCTTTTTCTTCTTACATAATCTTGGAAAACCCTCACTTCACGAGCTACTCTTTGAGGTGAGTTAGAAACCCCACCCCCCAACACACACACGCACGCACACGCACATAATGTTCGACTTAAAACCACTGTTAATAACAAGAAAATCTGAATCAGTCCACGAATTAAGATTGAAAACAGCAGAATGAAAAGAAATTAAATGAGGAACAAAGTACTAACCAGACGGCTGCATTCATGTTGGGATAATATAATCTTGAAGAACTTCGGTTGAGTAATGTTAGTAGAAGAATTCCAAATGGAAGAGCCTTCACCACTTCGCATCTGGCGCTTAGCTGTCACGACTGATCTTTGACAATTGAGCTTAGTAAGCATATTAAGCTCCTTAATGCGAAGTGTAGTGTTTTGGCTTTTCTATTTCCTAAAAGGTTCGCCAAACTCATATAAAAGAGAAAAACGAGGCGAGAGCTGAGTCGGGAACCAAAGTGAGGTTTTTTTTGGACTCAAACAATAAAAATAGGCGAAAAAAAGGATTTTTATCTATGTATATCATATACCAAACCTTATTACCTTCCATGTTTAAGATTTGTATTTATTATATTTAAGCATATCAAATTTCAATTTATATATCATAATTTAAATTAAGGGTATAATTATTACTTTATTTATTCTAGGCATGATTTTAGGAGCATATATTCTCCAATTTTAGTTTACCTGCCTTTCTCTTCCCACTCCCACACCCCCACATTTACCTTCAGTTAATTTCATGGCAATTTAATTTTATCTCCGACACCCTCATAAGGTACAACTTCCAAAATACGGGAAAATGCAACTCCTCATCCAGCTAACAGTTCTTCTTCAATTTGTTGGGTTGCCTGGAAAAAAAATTCAAGAGTTAGGTATTCTCCAATATTAATTTCTTCAAGACAACTTGAGCATCAACGACAGGTTTTACTAGAGATGATGGAGACAACTAATTTCTCTTTGTATAAGGAAAAGTAATTTTTCAATCACATTTACCACTATACTAGAATTTAGCCAGCTAATTTCTTCTTATGGAAAACCAAGAAAAGAAATGTGTTCAGTTCTCTAAATACAAGATTAAACATTTCTTACTATTAATTTTATTAAATTTACGTAATATAGTTCTTGTAGTTTGTATACTGAAATTTTGTAGATGAAGAGCAAATTTTGTTGTCAATATTTTTTTGACACAAAATTGTAGTTTAATTGTAGTATAAATGTAGTAATTTTATAGATACTCTTAAGAACAATACAACTTTATACAATACTTAAGCTGATTTGTATTTTATTTGTAGAAATTTTATCTACAAGATATCTACAAACTGAATACATTGAATTTTAATACCCTTATTCCGATTTCAATTGTAGCATAATTGGCATTTTCGACATAATTGTAGAAGATTTGTAGAAGTTTTAGTCTTCAAAATCTACAATTTATCTACTATTTATCTACAATTCTACAATTTAACTACAATTTCTGGAAAAATATGTCTTCTTCTTCTTCTTTGACGAGCTCCAATATGAAATTCAGTCAAAACCAAGTCCAATCTTCACCGAAACCCCTCAAAATTGAGATATAAACTCCTAATCATATTTCAAATTGTAAGATAATACGCTTAACGCTAGAGGGGGGGGGGGGGTGAATAGCGTTATAATAAAATTTAGCGTAAACTTGCGGAAATTAAAATTTGCAGGAAGTAAATAAGTGCGATAAATAATAACTTACACACAGATATATCCTGGTTCACCACAACGTGTGGTTAGTCCAGTCCCCGAGAGACTCTCTCGAGATTTTCCACTAACGTGTCAAGCTTACCTTTACAACTTGAGGACTCAAGCCTCAACACCTTTGCTCGGAGTTACAACACTCCAAGACTTCAACCAAGGAAACACAAGTTCCTTACAACAAGAGAATTACAATTCTCTTACAAGTGTATACAACACTAAAACAATCAAACAAAATACTCCTTAATGAGTAGATATGAGTAAAAGAAGTAAGCTCTGGATCACAACAACTTTGGACAAGAATATGGCTCTCAAAAGCTTTATGAAATTGAATATAAAATGATAAACAAAAGTATGCAAGCTTATAGCAATGTAATGATCAGTTGTAGTATGTTGTTGTCTTTAAAACATTGAAATGAAGCTGTATTTATAGTTGAAAAACTTGGCATTACCGTTGCCTAATTGCCAATTAAGAGTTGCTGATTTTACTCACTGACAATCGATTGTCAAACCCCAACAATCGATTGTCTGCCAGTCAGATCAAAATTCAATCCCAGATTATACGCTTGACAATTACAATCCATAATCGATTACTGGCAACGTTCAAAAAATCCTTTCCAGATTTTACCACAAACAATCGATTGTTCAGAATCAACAATCGATTACTCAGCAACGTTCAAAAAATCTTTTCCGGATTTTAATCAAAACAATCGATTATACAAAATCAATAATCGATTATCAAATAACGTTCAAAAAAATCTTTTCCGGATTTTAATCACAACAATCGATTATACAGAATCAATAATCGATTACCTGACGGTATTTGAAAACTTTACGACAATGGTCAGCTTCACAATCGATTGCACAAAGTCAACAATCGATTACTTATCGGTTTTTGAAAAACATTTTAGACACTGCCTCTTGACAATCGATTGTTATATACTCACAATCGATTATTTAATAAATTTGAAAATCACTGGAAGTCACTGCCTCAACACAATCGATTGTCATTAGTTCACAATCGATTATTTTGTGACTTTGAAAAATCTGAAGGACACTGTCTCTTCACAATCGATTGTCATTAGCTTCACAATCGATTATTCTGAGTTTTGAAAAACTTTGATGGACACTGCCTCATCACAATCGATTGTCATAAGGTTCACAATCGATTGTCATGCAGGTTTGAAGAAACCTGATGTTTACTGCCTTAACACAATCGATTGTCATTAGTTCACAATCGATTGTCATGCAGTCTTGGCTTAAAACAATCGATTATCATTAGTACATAATCGATTGTCTTAGTCCAGTTTTCAGAGGCATTTAAAAATCATTTTGACTAATGAAAATATGCATGATTTAAAATCATTTAGCATTGAATTAAATATGCATGATTTTGGAAAATAGTTTTATGAGAGAAGCCATGTTACGAGTCAAGTTGTAGGATCAAGATCACAATTAAGAATGACTCAATTAAACTATAAAACTTTGTCTTGAGCTTGAATCTCGATGTATATCAATTGTGCGCTTGGTTCTTGAACTTCGTCATATATCAATTTTCGCTTCGTTTGTCATTCATCAAAACCTATACAGAAGAACACACGTTTTAGTATATTGCATTGAGAACGTGTTTCCAACAATTTCCCCCTTTTTGATAATGGCAAACATTAAGCGGGATATGCAATGCAAGCAATTTATATTGACGATTCAAGACAAGTGTATACATGCAACAAGTATGCAATTTGTTCCCCCTCAATATATGAATTCCCCCTTAATTTAAGCTTATAGATATTGAGAGTGCATACCCGTTATCTTCCCCCTTTTTCCATTAGCAAAAAATAATAATAAGATGCCAAAGATGAAATAAACCTTGTTTATTTATTGAAAAAAAAATAGCAACATCAACCCGAATAATAGCAACATAATCGATTATTGATACTAAATAATCGATTTTTAGACGACGGAAACCGATTGTTGTACGTCAAGCTTTATAATTCCCCTTTCCTTTGGGGCGATACCTGCAAAAATCGTTAGACGTCTCCGACGCTCAAGTTAGAACTCATTAATAAAAAATTGCAATGCATGACTTAGATCAACGTAGAGTCAAGGATCCCGAGTTCACTGCGAATTCGGAAGAAGGAATCTTTCTCTAAAGGCTTTGTAAAGATGTCTACCAATTGGTTTTTGGTTTCAACAAATTCAATTTCGACATCGCCTTTGAGAACGTGATCTCTAATAAAATGATGTCTAATTTCAATGTGTTTCGTTCGCGAATGAAGAACGGGGTTCTTCGTCAAGCATATGGCACTAGTATTATCACATCTAAGAGGGATATGATCAAGACTTAGGCCATAGTCCAAGAGTTGTTGTTTCATCCATAGGATTTGAGCGCAACAACTCCCCGCGGCTACATATTCAGCTTCGGTTGTGGACAACGCAACACTTACTTGTTTCTTGCTAAACCAAGAAACGAGAGAGCTACCGAGCAAATGGCAAGTGCCACTAGTGCTCTTGCGGTCCAATTTGCATCCAGCAAAATCGGAATCGGAGTAGCCAACAAGTTGGCATGAAGAGCCTTTGGGGTACCATAGACCCACATTTGTAGTACCAACAAGATACCTTAAAATCCGTTTTACCGCAGTAAGGTGAGACTCCTTCGGACACAATTGATAACGAGCGCATAAGCACACGCTAAACATGATGTCCGGACGACTAGCAGTAAGATAAAGAAGAGAGCCAATCATACCTCAATACTTTTTGGTGTCGACTTCCTCACCTTTCTCATCTTTGTCTAGATGATCGGATGTGCTCATGGGAGTTGCCATTTCTTTTGCATTGTTCATCTCAAATCGTTTCAGCAATTCTTTGCAATATTTGGCTTGACAAATGAATGTACCTTCTTTCATTTGCTTTACTTGTAATCCCAAAAAGAATGTTAACTCACCCATCATAGACATCTCAAATTCGCTTGTCATTAAATCGGAAAATTCCTTGCATACAATATTGTTAGTAGCAGCAAATATAATATCATCTACATATATTTGAACTAACAAAATATCATTGTTTTTATGCTTAACAAAGAGAGTTGTGTCAACTTTTCCCCTAATGAAATCATTTTCCAAAAGAAACTTACTCAATCTTTTATACCAAGCTTGGGGAGCTTGTTTTAAACCATAAAGAGCCTTTTTGAGTTTGAAAACATGATCGGGAGATTTAAAGTTTTCAAAGCCGGGGGGGGGGGGGGGTTCAACAAAAACTTCTTCTTGAATAAAACCGTTTAGAAAAGCACTTTTCACATCCATTTGATATAAATTGAAATTCATAGAAGAGGCAAATGCAAGCAATAAGCGAATAGCTTCTAATCTAGCTACGGGAGCATATGTTTCCTCATAGTCAATACCTTCTTCTTGATTATAGCCTTTTGCTACAAGCCTAGCTTTGTTTCTAGTGATTATACCATTTTCATCTAGTTTATTGCGAAAAACCCATTTCGTACCAATTATGGTATGACCTTCGGGTCTTGGCACCAAATCCCAAACGTCATTGCGTTCGAATTGGTTAAGCTCCTCTTGCATTGCCAAGGTCCAAAATTCATCCCCAATTGCTTCTGAGATGGTTTTGGGTTCAATTTGAGAAACAAAAGCAGTATGTTCTAAGGTATTTTTGAGAGAGTTTCGGGTACTTACCTTGTCTCCACCGTTACCAATTACCTGTTCGAGAGGGTGATCTTTGATTGTCCTCCACTCGTTAGGCATATTCATTTCTTTTTCCAATTGTGGCGCTTCTTCCGTTGGTTGTTCCTCAGTTTCATCTTTATTTTCCTTGGGTGGTTCCTCTTGTATTTTGCCTTTCAAGCTATCTAAGATACCTGCAAGATCAAAACCGGAATCCTTTCTCGCCAAGCGAGCATTATTTTTGGAAAATACAACATGAGGGGATTCCTCCACAATTTGGGTTCTTTTATTAAAGACCCTATATGCTTTACTACGTGAGGAATATCCAATGAAAATACCTTCATCCGACTTAGCATCAAATTTACCCAATTGGTCTTTGCCATTGTTATGAACAAAACATTTGCGACCAAAAACTCTAAAATGGGAAATATTTGGTTTTCTTCCCTTATAAAGTTCATAGGGGGTTTTCATGAGTATCGGCCAAATTACTACTCTATTTAGAACGTAGCAAGCGGTACTCACGGCGTCCGCCCAAAAATGTTTGGTATCTTAGCTTCGTCGAGCATGGTTCTAGCCATCTCTTCGAGACACCTATTTTTCCTTTCCACCACCCCATTTTGTTGTGGTGTACGTGGAGCGGAAAAGGTATGCTCGATTCCGAGTTCGTCACAAAAGTCCGCAAAGAGATTGTGATCAAACTCTCCCCCATGATCACTTCTAATTGAAGTGACGGTTGTTTCTTTCTCATTTTGAACACGCTTAAGAAAAATTTAAAATTTTGAAAAGCATCACTTTTATTGGCAAGAAATAAAGTCCAAGTAAATCTCGAGTAATCATCAACAATCACAAAAGCATATTTATTTCTTCCTAGACTTTCAATGCGAGGGACCAAATAAATCCATATGAAGCAATTGCAATGGTCTAGAAGTTGAAACAATGTTTTTAGATTTGAAAGATGCTTTTGTTTGCTTCCCCTTTTGACACGAGTCACAAATAGAGTCATTTTCAAATTTTAAAAAGGGAAGACCAACAACTAAGTTTTGAGAAATCAATTTGTTCAAAAGATGCATATTGATATGTGCTACTCTACGATGCCATAGCCAAGTATCATCCTCTTTACTCATTAGACAATCAACATATTCGGGTGAGGAATTAGCAAGATCAACCATATAAATATTATCAACTCTAAAACCACGAAGTATGATTTTGAAATCACTACGTCTAAATACTAGGCATTCATCCGAATCAAATAGAGTAAGATTTCCCTTGTCACATAATTGGCTTATGCTCAAGAGATTATGCTTCAAACCTTTCGCAAGTAATATATGCTTAATAGAGGATTTTTCATCCTTACCGACCGAGCCGATGCCGATGATCTTTCCTTTATTGTTATCACCGAAGATAACACTTCCTCCTTCTTTGTGCTCTAATTGAAGGAATTTGGATTCATCTCCCGTCATATGCTTGGAGCATCCACTATCAAGGTACCATCGTACACTTGATCCCTTCAAGCACACCTACAAAACAAATTAATGTTCTTTAGGTACCCATGCCATCTTGGATCCTTGGGGGTTAGGCATATTATAATGATGCGATTGAGTAACATGTCTATGAAGTGTAAAGCATGCAGGAGCAATATGACCAATACGTCTACAATAATGACAAGTCACATTTGGGTTATGCATCATTCTAGGTTCATAGTAACTAGAGGATGAAAATTGCTTACTCTATTTTGAACACTATGACTATTTCGCATTTCATGAGAATTATTTCTCCTACTATGAGCTCTTGGATGGGCAGCATTTCTAGAGTGATTGTTTCTCGGTTGAGGGCCATTTCTAGGTCTTCTAAGGGGTTCAAAATTTGGCCTAAAATATGCATCATTTCTAGGGTGACTATTTCTAGGTGGTAAGTCATTCCTAGGTCTTCTAAAATGTTCAGCATTTTGTCTAGCATGCATATTGGCTCTAGAGTTGTTGTTTCTAGGATAAGCATTTCTATTGTTAATCCTAGGTTGAGCTTTAGGTTGTTGGGGTTTTGCTGCAACCTTTTCTTCATTCTTAAAGCCTATTCCATGCTTGGTTGATTTCAAGTTAACAAGAACATCATTCAAGTTTTTGTGCGAAGAATTAAACTTATCTAATGTGCCTTTAAGCCTACTTACTTTATTCTTAAGAAGCAAACAAGAAGTGCAATTTCTAGTAGAGCTTTCGGGCTTATCGGAACTTCTTTTTCCAAAAAACTTGTTTTCCTCTTTCAGCTTCTCATTTTCTAAAACCAGTTTTTCTAAATCCTTTTCTTTCAAAGAAAGATGTTTTTGAAAATCCTTTTCTTTTATTGAAGCATTTTCTTTTATGCCCTTAACAGTTTTTGAAGCCTTAATAAACTCAGCATATAATTCATCAAAAGCAGTTCGCATTTCTTCAAGAGTAAAGAAGTTTTTGGACGAAATTTGACATACCTCATCTTTGTTGTCTTCTTGTGCCATAAGGCAAAGATTTGCTGCTTCGTCTTCTTCTCCTTCGCTTGACTCATCTCCGGAGTCGCCTCCCCAAGAAATGTATGCACGTTGCGTTTTAGCAGGTTTCTTCTCCTTTTTGATGTTTGGGCAATTTGATTTGATGTGCCTGGTTTCACCACATTCATAGCACTTGATTTGTTCGCCTTGCTTTTTGCCCTTGCGTTCATACTCCTTTCGCATGAACTTTTGAAATCTTTTGATAACGAGTCCAAACTCGTTATCTCCTTCCTCATCAATTTGCGGTTGGCTTGTGCTCGCCTTTAGAGCTATTCTTTGCCTCCTTTGATCATCAACAAAAGGGTTAAGAATAGTAGATTCATAGGTTTTAAGGTTAGCTCTTAGTGCGTCGATGGTGACGTTTGAGACGCCAATGGATTCTTGAATTGCATCGGCCTTTGATCTCCATGCCGGTGTGAGACTTCTGAGAATTTTTCGAACAAGCTCTCTATCCGTGAATGTTTTCTTGAGAGCATGTAAGTCATTTACGATTATTGAAAATCGCTCAAACATTTCGTCCACCTTTTCACCTTCCTTCATGTGAAATAATTCATAAGAATGGGTTAGGAAATCAAGTTTTGCTTCCCTTACCTGGTCCGTACCTTCGTACGTGACTTCTAGCTTGTCCCACATCTCCTTTGCCGTTGTACAACACGATATTTTCCTGTAATCGTCAGCATTAACAGCACAATATAATAAATTTATTGCTTTAGCATTATTTTGAACCTTTCGGATGTCATCCGCGTCATACTCATCCTCGGACTTGGGAACCCATTCATTTTCCACCTTCTTTGTTGGAATTTGGTTTCCCTTCATTATCACCTTCCAAAGGTGAAAGCTGTTGGACTGAACGAAGATCTTCATCCTTTCCTTCCAGTACGTGTAATTTGTACCGTTGAATAGAGGTGCTCGTGTGGAGCACTGTCCTTCTTCAATTCCTGCAAAAGAATCACGAGTAGAAGCCATGGATGGTTCTCTCAAACTGTTAAGTTTTCAGAGAGTTGGGCTCTGATACCAATTGTTAGATAATACGCTTAACGCTAGAGGGGAGGGGGGGTGAATAGCGTTATAATAAAATTTAGCGTAAACTTGCGGAAATTAAAATTTGCAGGAAGTAAATAAGTGCGATAAATAATAACTTACACACAGATATATTCTGGTTCACCACAACGTGTGGTTAGTCCAGTCCCCGAGAGACTCTCTCGAGATTTTCCACTAACGTGTCAAGCTTCCGGGTGCTTAACAAACCTTTACAACTTGAGGACGCAAGCCTAAATACCTTTGATCAGAGTTACAACACTCGAAGACTTCAACCAAGGAAACACAAGTTACTTACAACAAGAGAATTACAATTCTCTTACAAGTGTATACAACACTAAAACACTCAAACAAAATACTCCTTAATGAGTAGATATGAGTAAAAGAAGTAAGCTCTGGATCACAACAACTTTGGACAAGAATATGGCTCTCAAAAGCTTTATGAAATTGAATATAAAATGATAAACAAAAGTATGCAAGCTTATAGCAATGTAATGATCAGTTGTAGTATGTTGTTGTCTTTAAAACATTGAAATGAAGCTGTATTTATAGTTGAAAAACTTGGCATTACCGTTGCCTAATTGCCAATTAAGAGTTGCTGATTTTACTCACTGACAATCGATTGTCAAACCCCAACAATCGATTGTCTGCCTGTCAGATCAAAATTCAACCCCAGATTATACGCTTGACAATCGATTACTTACAATCCATAATCGATTACTGGCAACGTTCAAAATATCCTTTCCAGATTTTACCACAAACAATCGATTGTTCAGAATCAACAATCGATTACTCAGCAACGTTCAAAAAATCTTTTCCGGATTTTAATCAAAACAATCGATTATACAAAATCAATAATCGATTATCGAATAACGTTCAAAAAAATCTTTTCCGGATTTTAATCACAACAATCGATTATACAGAATCAATAATCGATTACCTGACGGTATTTGAAAACTTTACGACAACGGTCAGCTTCACAATCGATTGCACAAAGTCAACAATCGATTACTTATCGGTTTTTGAAAAACATTTTAGACACTGCCTCTTGACAATCGATTGTTATATACTCACAATCGATTATTTAATAAATTTGAAAATCACTGGAAGTCACTGCCTCAACACAATCGATTGTCTAGTTCACAATCGATTATTTTGTGACTTTGAAAAATCTGAAGGACACTGTCTCTTCACAATCGATTGTCATTAGCTTCACAATCGATTATTCTGAGTTTTGAAAAACTTTGATGGACACTGCCTCATCACAATCGATTGTCATAAGGTTCACAATCGATTGTCATGCAGGTTTGAAGAAACATGATGTTCACTGCCTTAACACAATCGATTGTCATTAGTTCATAATCGATTGTCATGCAGTCTTGGCTTAAAACAATCGATTATCATTAGTACATAATCGATTATCTTAGTCCAGTTTTTAGAGGCATTTAAAAATCATTTTGACTAATGAAAATAGGCATGATTTAAAATCATTTAGCATTGAATTAAATATGCATGATTTTGGAAAATAGTTTTATGAGGGAAGCCATGTTACGAGTCAAGTTGTAGGATCAAGATCACAATTAAGAATGACTCAATTAAACTATAAAACTTTGTCTTGAGATCAAGATCACAATTAAGAATGACTCAATTAAACTATAAAACTTTGTCTTGAGCTTGAATCTCGATGTATATCAATTGTGCGCTTGATTCTTGAACTTCGTCATATATCAATTTTCGCTTCGTTTGTCATTCATCAAAACCTATACAAAAGAACTCACGTTTTAGTATATTGCATTGAGAATGTGTTTCCAACACAAATTATTTACAACAACACCCAATCCAAACAAATAACGATTTTTGAAAATCCAAATTTACATTCAAAGCTTTCAAGCTTTTTAACGGCTATCAATGGTGGAAAATATATGGAGAAGGAGAGAATTACGTTGCAATGGATTTGCTTCCGTTTTAAATTTTGAAATTAATGGTGATAGAATCACTACTAAATCTGATTCCTACAAATTTGGCGCCTTTTTAGGTTAGAATTTACCTATTTTTGGTTGGTACAGATTTTGTAGTCAAACTATGGACTAGACAGGTAAATACCAAATTATGAAAGTTTTTGGTAATAAGGTTTGGTATAGATAGGAAAAAATTCCGTGAAAAATGGTTATATTGTGGTCCGGGCCCGTGGGCCAAACGGGTCGGTTCAAGCGGACCTAGGCTCTAGTGGTGCAAAAGCTTGTGACGGGCGGGTCCAACCCAAATAGCCCGTGAGCTTGGGACTGGCAGGCGGGCCTGGGCTGATTCAACCAGGCCAAACGGGCCCCAACGGTAAATTTTTAATTTTTTTTAAAAAGACCAACATTCATATTTTTAAAATTTAGTCGTTGGCCTTCAAAATTTATCCGTTAGGCACTTTAATAAATAGTCATTTGGCCTCCAAATATTGTTTTAAACCCAAACATTTTATAATTATTACCTTTTCTCAATTCTCAACTATAAATATCCCCCTCCCCCTCCCCCCCCCTATTCTTTCATTTTTACTCACAAATTCATTAATATCTCTCAATCTCTTTCTAATTTTCTTCTATAATCCTTTACTTTATTATTGCAATTTCGTGAAAAATTGTGAAGTTGGTGAATTGAAGTCTTCAAGTCTTCAACGATATTCAATTTTGAAGAAGTTGATCGTCAATTCGGTAAACTCGTTTCAACTCTTAAGTTACAATATTATAGTTTTGTTAGTTTTATTTAGTATAATTATAATTAATATGACATTTTCTTTCAAATTTTTTTTTGGTGGTAAGGGTAAGGGAAAATCTAAAATTGGTGAATCTAGTAGCCAAGGTACTACTCTTTCCCCGGCTCCTCGACCTAGACCTGTTACCCGTCCTCCTCCACCTGTTATTCTTGATAGTGATAACCCTTCTTTTCAATTTTTTGATAGTCAATTTTGCCATGATGTCGCACCAGTCAACAATTAAATGAAGAAGTTATGAATGCTCTTTATCCTAATGAAACTATCTTTGAAAATGATGAAGAAAATAATGATTTAGATGAAACGCAATCAGATTTAGATGATACACCTATTAGTCCTGTTAATAACCCAACTGATGCCCCGCCTGAGCCTCCTGTAGTAACCCCTGCTTTTAATAGACAACCTTCTAAATGACCCGAAACATCTCTTGTTTGGAACTTTTTTACTCAACTAAAAGAACAAAATAAGACTAAGTGTAAAACTTGTGGGTCTCAACTAGTTCATAAATTTACTGGAGACCGTAGCGGTACGGGTAGTTTGACTAAAAAAAATATTGAAACACCTAAGAGATAAATCTAGATTTTTACAAGTGAAAGCTGCGCAAGAGGGGACAAGTATAGACACTATAATTAACCCTAGTACAGATTCAAATCTAGTTCAACCAAGAATTAACATTGTTACTAGTGGCATTTCATATTATGATCCAAATAAAGATCGTGAAGAATTGACAAAAATAGTTACTATTATGTGCTTACCCTATAGTTTTCCTTATAATCATCATTTTGTGCATTATATTAGAAGAGTTGTTAATCCTACTTATAAAGAATGGCCTCGCGCAACCGTAAAGAGCGATATTTATAAATATAAACATGAATATGAACAATATTTCCGCTATTTATTTACTCAAATTGATTGTCGCATTGCCATTACTACTGATATTGGTAGAAGTAGTAATAACTGTGATTATCTAACTGTTATAAGTCATTGGATAAATGTAGAGTGGATAATGCAAAAACGCGTTATTGCTTATAGAATAATTAATTCACACCACGCAAGTAAGTTTAATGCTAACACAATTGCTGATATTTGTAGATATTTTTGCATTAGAGATAAAATTATGTCAGTTTCAATGGATAATGTATCTAGTAACACTAACGCTATAGGCTTGCTTACAACTACGCTGAATCCTGCATTTAGTAATATTTTTCATGTTAGATGTGTTTGTCATATTTACCATTTAATCGTCGGTGCTGGTATGAAAGTTTTAAATGTATAGATTGAAAAGGTTAGAATGGCTCTTAATTAACTTTTTTATTCAAACCGTAGAAGTAGACTTAGAGACTATTTTAAAAAATGTGATGAATTTGACTTTAAAGAAAGAAAGTTCTTAAGGCTTGTCTGACTAGATGGAATTACATGCATGAAAGTTTAGTTGTTGCATATTAATATAGGAACCCAATAAGTGCAACATATAATGCTCGTGTAGGTGATGGTGATGACGATGACGATGATTAGCACCTTACAAATCAAGATTGGAGTAATGTTAAAATATTTGTAGACTTTTTAGAAAAATTTTATGTTGCTACAAATGAATAATCTGACCAATATTATCCTACTACTTCTAACTGTTTAGTGTATATTGTAGCACTTGCAGATTTATTTACTCAATTTTCAGAGGGTGGGGTAATTTATCAAGAAGCTATTACTTCTATGAAAGCTAAGTTTAAAAATTATTTTTTCCCTATCCCCCCTATTTTTGGTGTTGTTGCACTGTTAAATCCTACAATGAAATTAGGAGGTCCTCACTTTTGGTATACAAAAATTTATAACGCTTTATCACTTTCAGCTGAGGAATTTGCTACACTTGGTGTCACGACTCAATTTCCAAACTCGGCCGTGATGGCGCCTCTAGTGAAGACAAGGCCAGCTAGCTAACCCAAATCGTTCATTTAATAATTATTATACATGAATGAATAGTCTTATTATGATTTAAAAACAACAAGTAACGAAAATACAATCAAACCGAGGTGTCACAAGTCACGGGCATCTAAATCATCCTAACACTATTACAAGACCAGTAATATAAATATTGGAACTTAATAACAACAGAAGAAATACGGTGCCGTGAACGTTGACGGTCACCTGACACAACTACGATAGCAAGATTTCCAACCGGCTCAAACCCGCTACCGGGTGAACAATTACCTGCAACCGCACAAGAGGTGCAGGGAGTAAAGTGAGTACTCCAACTCGGTGAGTAATAAGGGTAAATAATATCTGAGCAGCAATAAACCACGTAAAGCAAATCAACATGCTATATAGTACAGTGTAACCCTTTGAGAAAAATAGGGAAAACGTGAAAACCCTTTAGAAAATATCTTGACTTAGTTCAAAACCTCTTTTGAAAATATCTTTTTCTAACATTTAAGCAAATAAATGCAGAAAAGGTAGTGCAAGTGAGCACTAAAGTCAGACCCTCCGGCACAAACAAGTCTGCATAATTGAGCTCATAATACTCGCCTCTCAGGCAATATTCTTGTTTCCTGGTCAGCCATTGTACCGGACCCGTTTATATCATACAATGTCATTGTTACCGGTGTCTAAAATTTATCCTTTTTAATAGTGATCAAACAATATCAGAACAGCAAATAAATATCTCAAGAAATAACACAAATAATGAATAGTGATCAAATGTATGAATGCAATGCAATACATATGACAACACACCCCGGTATCCACTACGGCGTGCAGTCCGATCCATTTAACGTCGACGACGCTCATTGGGGGTGTGTACAGACTCCGGAGGGGCTCCTACAGCCCAAGCGCAATATCAACCATATCGTGGCATCAAACAGGCGCTTGGCTTCAATATCAATATATCATCGCTGCGGCGTGCAGCTGGAGCCATCCATATATTTAGAAAATACTATAACACTGTTGCGGCGCGCAACCCGATCCACGCTCAGTCTAGAAATGCACGTAAGCAACTTGGGCAATACTACCATGGTAGTCCTTAGCTCAAAACGTCAATAAAATATTGTTTATGTTTTCAAATCTTAGAAAAATGGATGAGTTTGCGAAACAGTATTAAAACCTTGGACCGAGATCAAATAATATGCAAAGTAATGCAAAAATAGTGATGTCAATTCCCGAAAGATTCACATAGTTGGAACAAATCCCAAACATGAAAATCAGCCAAAATTATGATGATAACAAATAATTTCAGTCAAATACACGGTAAAAATCAACTACCGGGACATACCAAGTCACAATCCCCAACGGTGCTCTACCCCACACTCATATCGGATGTGCAAGTCACCTCAATACCACACTATGATGTGCAAATTCGGGGTTTCAAACCCTAAGAATATCATTTATCAGTATTACTAACCTCGAACTGGTGAAATCTCTAGCCCGCAACACCTTTGCCCCTCAAATCGACCTCCACGCGCGTCGAGTCTAACCAAAATAAGAGCGAATACATCACAATGTTCTAAGGGAATAATATACAATCAAAAACAATCGAGAAATCGCAAAAAAATCTCAAAACTAGCAAAACCCGAGCCTCGGGACCGCTTCCCGAAAAATTACACAACTCACATTACTGGATTCCTCGTCTCGCCACGCGTCCATACATACCAAGAACTCCCAAATCCGAGCTCAAATGTCCTATCAAATCCCAATTTGGAATATCAAAAACTCAAGCACTAGTTCATAAATTTCAGGCTCAATTTCCATGAATTTCTAGACCAATTTCACAATTTAATCATGCTCTTAACTCAAAGATCTTACCTCCAATAAACTCTAGTCGAAAACCTCTTCAATTGCTCTTAAAAATCTCTCAATATGTTCAACAATGGAGGAAAAATGTCTTAATTCGTGGGACAAAATGACACTTTAAAACCCTTTCCTGTCCAACCCTTTTCACATCTGTGATAACATAACCGTTTCTGCGGCCCTTTTCCGCTTCTGCGGACTTTCACTTGAGAGCCACGACCGCTTATGCGGTCCAAAACCGCTTTTGCGGTGACCTTTTTTGCGGAACCCCATCCGCCTCTGCGGAAATTCCAAGACCTTCTAAAATCGCACTTGCGATCTTCCCATTGCATCTACGGAACTGCTTCTGCGGTCCCTTTTCCACAGATACGGAAATACCAGAACTAACCGACTTAAACATGCAATAAACTCCAAAACTCTGTGTTCAACCACCCAAACTCACCCCGAGGCCCACGAAACCTCAATCAAAAGCACAGATATGATCTATTACCTTATTCAAACTTGATCGAACCATCAAAACATTACCGTTAACGCTAAAATCATACTATTCCACAAAATCAAAGCCTAAGTTCTTCAAGAACTTTCGAAATGCACTTTCGATCAAAAACCCGACCAAAAGATGTCTGAATGACCTGAAAATTTTCATACATATACAATATCACCTAACAAAACTACAACAACTCTTGGAATTCCATTCCGACCCTCGGATCAAATTCTCACCCATCAACCGGAATTTTCCCAAAATACTAACTTTGCCTAAGTCAAGCCTAATTCTACACCGGTCGTCCAAAACCAATTCCGATTGCACTCCTAAGTCACAAATCACTTCCCGAAGCTAACCAAATTACAGAAAATCCCATCCGAGCACTCTAACTCATAAGTTAACATCCGGTTGACTTTTCCAAAATAAGCTTTCTTAAAGAGACTAAGTGTCTCATTTTCCACCAATACCAATCCAAATCAATTCTAAAACACCACATACTGATAATGAAACATGAAGAAGCATAAAACGGGGAAAACAAAGCAGAAACCCATGAGATGACGGGTCGGGTCGTCATATCCTCCCCAACTTAAACCAACGCTCGTCCTCGAGCGTACCCAGAGTTGTCCTAGAAGCCAACCAATAGCTGAATAACCTTGCCAAGCATAAACCTGGGGTGATCCCACATCACCCTATCTCGCATAGGTCCGGTAACACAACATAGCTGAAATCTCACAACCTATCAAGACCATGACTCGTAGGACCATATTGCATTTTCCGAAATTTTATGCAAGACCAGAACCTCACATCTATTTTCAGGATAAGTCTGAAACAGTTGTAAGAACCCATACCTGCAGCCTCCGGTACAATTCTATGATATACCACGTAGCTTAAACACATGCAGTGATAACCCCTATTCATGGAAGTTGTCCACAACAATCATATATTGATAGAAACCTCTTATTAGCTAAAGTCTCATTCTAATACTTTCATATCCTACCAATAATAATGAAACACACAACAAACTGTAACCATTTCTTAGATCAACCACTCATGAAGCCACTTCCCTTTTAACTAATACCACAGAAGATTCCCGAACCGAACCTCAATATTATTCTTCCAACAACATGTAATCAAATCTATTCGTATTCATTAATGACTCCCACGATCACCTCGAATCCAACACACCACCCTGGTGATATGAAACCTCAACACAGGCCTAAGCCACAATTTGCATAATCCATGCACCAATGAAGGGCGATCTGAACATACTCAAATTATGACAAATGACTCAAACAAAAGATCTGTAACTCAAACTCCTTAGTACCATCACAACACAAGACTGGGACCCCGTCCCAAATCATAGAAATAGAATACCCGAATCTACCCCGAAGGGTCTCAAGTCGCTATACTCAAAATTGATAACAACACACAATTGATATCTGGAACCCAAACAAATCATTATATCCATTGTGAACTAAGGCATACAAAGTAGCACTTGGAAAACTATTCTCAACATCACACTGTTGCAGCGTGCAACCCAATCCAGATATCTTGCCCATGGTGGCGTGCCACCCAATCCACAAAAATATCTCGCATAAGGAGACGCACATCGAGCCAAATTTGCTCTTTACAACAAAATATCGAGTATCAGTCGTAAGCATACTGAGTGCGTAATGATATCTACATATCGCATTGTAAGCCACAAAAATCAAAAACAACTGAGGTCCCCCCTCAACTTCTACTATGAATCTCGATAGAACCGTACTATATATACCCACAGTTCGTAAATCATAATATCTTGCAATGCAGAAAACAACTCATAGATATCTCCAGATCGCTGATAAGCTCAACAACGGTCGAGTCAACCTATCCCTCGACAATACAAATCGGATCCAACCGAGTCAACTCAAACTGTAACATGCATCCGAAAAATCCCTGAACGCCGGAACTGGCTCAATAATAGCAACCTATGCACTGACATCCATCATGAAGGCCCAATTAGGAAAAGCAATCCTTCCCGGCCGTCTGCTGGTTCTTTGAAAGATAAACCACTCCACAAGAACATAGACCGATGCACCTCACCATTCAAACCGTGGCATTTTGGGCATAGTCCATAACGAAATAGTCCAGAATTAATCTAACACCGAGACAACCATTTTGAATTCCAACATCACATCCAAAATCCAACATACCAGCAACGAAAGATTCACTCGAGCCTCCAAATCCCAATAGTCACCAAATGATGCCGATACACTCAATCCACCATCAGGAATGGTTCCAATATGAAGGCTTCCACCTACAGTTCCACATAGCACACGAATCATCATACTGGATCCCAATTTCACCGTCCGAACACATGCCACATCTAAATATCCAATAATTCCATGATACATACCTTAAATCTCCTTGTGCCACCAAGCAAACCTGAGTATCACCAGTCGATCTAACAACAAAGTGCCGCAACACCACCGAAGTACCATCACTTAGTCATATTGGCCTTTCTCTGAAACATATACTTTCATCGAATCACTTTCCAATAGTAGTACCATTCTCCCTGATTATCTGAGGCTACCTGCTGCCTAAGTGCTTTATGAATTTCTTTTCTAACCTGAAGTGAAACTTATCTAATCACAAACTTCCATTTATCTCATCTAGAAGAAAATCCTTAAACATCGCATGTCTCTCCCATTCGTAGAAGTTGCACCTCTTCAACCACGGTAGCAATCAACAAGAACTCTCCCAATTTCATTTGCATAAACTAAGCTGTCATGACTGAATCCTTCTAACCAAATCACGCTAAGCAAGTCGTCAAAACCCAAGGGCATTGCTGCAAAATTACATGTGTTAACTCATTACCTCGAATACACACCAAATATTAATCATATCCTTACCATGCCGATCCGGTCCGTTATCAAGCTACTCCATTTATCTAAAGTTCTTCTGATTCGTCTTCAACATGGCATTCCCCTTTATTATAGTACCACAATCCTTCAACCCAAGATTACCCCATGAGACCCCAATCATGAAACCACATTAGCTGAAACCCATAAGCCGCTAAATACCCTCTCAGACATTCCGAGAAACACTACTTGCCAGAATACCTTACTCAGAAGAACTCGCTACTAATCTAGCTTTGTTTACTTTATTTTAATGATACCGATACATAGAATCCGATAGTTAACATAGAAATACCAAAAGTCTTGACATTTTTCATGAAACCCAGTCTCTACCCACATACACGACCTTAAGACACCTGACTGTTACAGGTAGAACCTTGAACACAATAAAACCATTCTCGCGAGTCATTTACTTCATTCGATATGCAATATACCTAACTTAGCGAATAGAACCACTCGTGCCTTATTAGCACGCTGACACCGCGGGATATGATCTCATTCAAATACCAACAAACATCTTCCTTCTCAATAAACTGAGCATTTTTTATTCACAACAGCTCCAGACATCCTATTATTTCCACACATCTACGAAGTACCATGATACCTTTGTTGAAATTTTGCTTCAGTTGTGCCATCTTTGGCTCAATTTTCGCGACCCGAACTGATCCACCAGCAATTCTCAAAACGGAACCAATATAGCACATAACCGTGGAATCATCTAATCAACAGCAGCCTCCCTAACTTGGCTCGAAGCCATACACTCAGGACACACTCAATACCCCGTAACGTTTACTCCATTGATTCTACAATAACCTAGTGAGACTAATCTCAAATCATTTATAAGTTGTGAAAACATAGATCATCTAGTCTTATAACTCTTCTGCAAATCTCTTATTCATTCCCGTAATTGTTATGCCCATTCTCTTAAGCGACCCGGAATCTCAAATTTTCAACACATACTTTTCACTTACACATGAGATCCTCTCACATACCCATAAGTCTCATACCACTTAAGAACACTCCGCAGGGGATAACCCACCTGCTTCACCTCAATTTAGCATTTCAACATACCTTCCACCATCATATACGTTACACAGCCATTTAGTCTTCCTTAGTCTGAAATCAAACTGCAACATGCTATTTACTTCACTCCCAACTAGGAGACTTGAAAAAATTCTTCATGCACCCATAACTCGGGGAAACAAATCCAATCAAAATGGGAATCAAATACTTAATGGTTCATCTATCACCCAGCAGAACTTCTTCAACATCTCCAAGTCACATAGAAACATCAAGCAGTACCAACATACTTAATACGTAGCTATCCAGTCACCGTTCCCACAATTAGGGACAATACTGAACATATAAGTTTATAGCACCAGCCCGTAAAAGTCAGCACCTCGGTGCTCAAGCCATAGGTGAAAATTTGACCTCAACTCCTTCAGACCGGCCCAATATCAACTCATAGAAATCACATCTTGCCCCTCAATAGGGGAATCACAAGCCATCAAGGAACATCTGATACTGAGCGCTTACATGTGCATACAATCGCGTGGATGAAATTTCAAGAGTTCTCTTTTCAAGCGAAATCTAGGATGCACGATAAGAATTTAAGAATCTGAAGTTTTCCTAGAGGTTCTACGGCCTCTCGAGGATAAATGTAGGCATCTTCGTACCGATCCGCGAGACTCTACTAAACCTGCTCATTACTCGTGAGACCTAGTAACCTAGGCTCTGATACCAACTTTTCACGACCTAATTTCCAAATCCGGCCGTGATGGCGCCTCTTGTGATGACAAGGCTAGCTAGCTGACCCAAATCGTTCATTCAATAATTATTATACATGAATGAACAGTCTTATTATGATTTAAAAACAACAAGTAGCGGAAATACAACCAAACCGGCGTGCCACAAGTCAAGAGCATCTAAACAATCATAACACTATTACTAGACAAGTAATATATAGATTGGAACTTAATAACAACGGAATAATTACGGTGCCGCGAACGTTGACGGTCACCTGGCACAGCTATGATAGCAAGATCTCCAACCGGCTCAAAACCTGCTATCGGGTGAACAATTACCTGCATATGCACAGAAGGTGCAGGGAGTAAAGTGAGTACTCCAACTCAATGAGTAATAAGGGAAAATAATAGCTGAGCAACAATAAACCACGTAAAACAAATCAACATGCTATATAGTACAGTGTAACCCTTTGAGAAAATAGGGAAAACGTGAAAATCCTTTAGAAAATATCTTGACTCACTTCAAAACCTCTTCTGAAAATATCTTTTTCCAACATTTAAGCAAATAAATGCAGAACAGATAGTGCAAGTCAGCATAAAAGTCATACCATCGGGCACAAACAAGTATACATAATTGAGCTTCTAAAACTCGCCCCTCAGGCAATATTCTTGTTTCCTGGTTAGCCATTGTTACCCAACTCGTTTATATCATACAGTGTCACTGTTACCACTGTCTAAAATTAATACTGTTTAAAAGTGACCAAACAATATCATAACAACAAATAAATATCTCAAGAAATAAATGTAAGGCCCTGTGAAAGTGAGAACTCAAATGCTAGCAGCTCATAGAGTAGAGTTTACCTACGTGGATTAGAGTCTTTTTACTGTTTTGCACTTAATAATGTGAAATCAAAATTTTCCATAAAGGGTCCAATCTGCGGTCCAGAATGCGGCCGCAAATCTGAAATGCGGACCGCATTTCTGCCGCAGAAGTTTCTAAAGAGCAACCAATTTTTGATGTTAATAATACGTTCAGGTCTGCGGTCGCATAATCAATATGCGGACCGCAGAGTGATCGCATATGTCCCCTGAGGAATTTTGAAGGTTAGTTTTGCGGTGCGTTCTGCGAACGCAGAACACGAATGCAGACCGCATATTTACCGCATTCCCAACCCTAGGACGTCCAAAACTTGGGACCAATCTACGGACCGCATGTCGGTTCTGCGATCGCAGGGTTGCGTTGCAGATCGAGCGCACCCAGTTATTTTTCTAAAATTCTAAGCCCGACCCCTCTTTTAATTAAACACCCTATCCCTAATTTTTGACACATTTTGTGAACAAAATAAGAGAGAGGAAGAGAGGGTCCTAGAGAGAGAAGGCTATTTCTTCATCAATCGATCTTTCAAAATCATTCGAGCCCAGGGAATTTGGTGCATTGTCTTCACTTGTAATTTCACAGGTAAAATCCCTAACCCTTTTCCCCCAAGTTTTCAAACTTATGCTTGGGAAGGGAACCACATGCAGTTGATTTTTGATGTTTTTGATAAAACTTTCATGCATGTCTTCAAAACCCTAAAATTTTGTAAAAAGGGAATTTGGTAGTAAATTGTAAATTCCTATTCTAAGGCCTATGTATTAATCATGAACTAGATTGACCTATCTTGATTTCTTGGTGAATTGGAGTGGAAGTTAGAAAGAGGTATTCAATTTCAGGTATGTATGGCTAACTGTGATCCTTGTTAAATCACCTTGTGTTGATATGTGATATTACTTGATATCCATGTGGGGAATTATTGTGAAACTCTTGTGATTTACACTCGTGTGGTGAAATCTTGTGGCAAAGGTTAAAGATCATTTGATTGAAAGAATTCCTGAATGGTGAAGCCGGAACTATTGTGGTAACAGTATGTGGTGTGTTATGGACATCCATTGTGGTAACTCAGATTGTAAACAAATTGATGAACATGAGGAAATTGTTGTTGCTAGTTGTGGAAATACTTTACCCCTTGTTATGGTTATATCTTAACACTGTGATTTAGTTGATTTCTTGTATTTGTTGCTTTGTTGTATGTTGGTTGTGAACTGAAACTGTCAGGCGGGGTCGGGTTGCATGCCGCAACACGATAAAATAAGGTGTGGGTTGGGGTGATCGAGGTAATAAGGGTCGACGAGGTAATAAGGGTGGAAAAAGTGATCCAATATCATTATTGAAATGATTAGAAATTATGAAATGATAAATGAGAAATTGTGAAAGGAGACAACATGAGAGTTTGTAACCTGTGGGGCACTGATTGCCCCTTTGTTTGACTAATTGTATCATTTGTTGTGAAATGATTGGTTGTTGCCCCATGGTTGTGCTATTGTTGTTCAGCTTTACACTTGAATATGTATTTTCGGCTTGAGTTTACTTGGGACAGAGTTTGTTCATACATGCCAGTACAATTCAAATGTACTGACGTCCCTTTTCCCGGGGGCGCTACATTTTTGTTATGATTGTAGGTGGATCTGCTGCAGGCACTCCAGTCCACCGTTCATAGCTCCTCATCCTTCCTTATTGGCAGTGTTAGTACTTGGTGAGCCCCTTTCCTTTTGGGGCCCTGCGTGGTTCAGGCCACCTCTGTTGTTGTAATAACAGTATTGTGATGTCATTACAAAGGTATAGCCGAGACCTTGTCGCCGCCAAGTGTTGTATTATATTTCTCTTAGAGGCTCCGTTGACAGTGTCATGTGGGTTAGAACTTATGTATATAGGTGTATTTTTTGGGCGCTTTAAGTTTGTACACCATGTTCCCTGTTAATCATAATGTGTGTTTTGTAAAAGATGTTCCCTGTTAATCATAATGTGTGTTTTGTTAAAGAGAATCCATATTTACTTTCAATTTCATTCGGTATCTTTTGGATAATTAACAAATAATAATGTGGGGTAACGCGTGGGGAATAGGAAAGGCACCCGGGTCCACTCGGCCGGGGATACCCGGTTGAATGCCGGTGATGTCCCTCAGATTTGGGGCTTGACAAACTTGGTATCAGAGACTAAGGTTTAATGAGTCCTAGGATGTCTCGGAGCCGTGCGTAGTAGAGCCCTTCTTATCAGTGTGTTGTCGACCACATCTATAAGTTGGGGGATATACGGGAATTTAGGAAACTATTCCTATCTTTATTATTCCAGTTCGTGTGATGAAGTAATGCTGTGTTTAATTCGTGCTCTATTTCGAACTTTCAGTGATGGCACTTGAGAAGAAAGCTAGAATTGGCCTAGGGGCCAACGCCACTTCCAGTGCGGCTGTGGATCATGTGCTGACTGCCGCGGGTGAGAGTGATTCCCCAGTTCTGAACTTGCCTGCTCCATACGTTCCAAACCCAAGAAATCGTGTTCCAGCGGTAGCCGAGGGTTCCACTATCCTTCCTGCCGATGCTCCCAATCCTGATGTTGCCCGAGCTTCCGATCCCGAGATTTTTGATGGAGACCTTAGGTGAGCTATCCGCATGCTGAACTAGTTAGTGTCCGCCCAGGCACAGATATCTCATGATGCCCCTGTGTCCTCCAGTGGATAGGGAGACTCAGCCAGCTGCAGAATTCACCAAATTCTACCATTAGCCCCTCCAGAGTTCTCAAGTACAGACCCAGAGGCCGATCCGTAGGATTTCCTTGATGAGATGTACAAGACCTTTCGAGTGATGAAGGCTACAGAGGTAGAGGGGTAGAATTGGCTTCATGCAAGTTGAAGGGAGCAGCGCGTTTGTGGTTTTAGACGTGGGAGGATTCCCGTGAGGAGGGGAGACCTCCGGCTAGATAGGACGAGTTCGTAGATGCCTTCATGGACCATTTCTTTCCTGCGGAGGCCATGGCAGCCCGTGCCACCAAGTTTGAGGTCCTTAAGCAGGGTAATATGAGTGTTTGGGAGTATCACATGGAGTTTGTGAGGTTGTCCAAGTATGCTCCTTAGTTGGTGTCGATTGTGGAGGCTAGTGTTCGGCGATTCATTCAGGGTCTCAGTCTGTTGGTGATAAATGAAGCTGCTATAGCGGCTTTGCATTCAGACATGAACTGTGGGAAGATCGTGGGCTTTTCTCAGGCCACAGAGGCAAGGAAGTTGAACATTTGGGCAGACAGGGAGAGTAACGGCAGGGCCCGGTCTATGGGTCACTCAGGGAGGTCAGCTCTAGGGAGAGGGCCATCAGGACCACCTCAATCTTATGCTCAGTCCTCAGCTAGTGCACCGCCATCCGTGCACCGTTTACAGCAGAGTAGCCCTTCGGGGCCAGGGTCTGACAGTAGGAGGTCCCGCCAGTTCAGTCATTCGGGGATGAGACTTCGGCAGCATGGAGGTATATGTCCCAGGTGTGGGAGATTTCATACAGAGGCCTATTACTTGGATGCTCTGGTGTGTTACAATTTTGGGGTGATAGGTCACATACAGCGGGACTACCGTGCGCCCAGACAGGGCACGGGTAAGGGACTTGCTAAGCCATCCAGTTCGTCAGTTGCTACGTTATCAGTGCGCCCTCCATCCCCAACAGGGCGTGGTGCAGCCGGAGGTGGAGCTCATGGTAGGGGCGGACCCAGCAGGTTTGTGCATTGAGTGGCCATCAGAGTGCTGAGGCTTCCCCAGATGTTGTCACAGGTATCCTATCTATCCAGACCATTGATTTCTATGCTCTTATTGATCCGGGGTCTTCTTTGTCTTATGTCACTCCATTTGTTGCTTTGAATTTTGTGATTGAACCCGAATAGCTTTTTGAGCCACTCTCTATATCGACTCCGGTTGGTGATTCTATTGCGGCCGAGCGGGTCTATAGGAATTGTGTTGTTATGGTAGGTGGTCGTGTTACCACGACGACCTTATCAAGCTTGGGATGGTGGATTTTGATGTAATCATGGGGATGGATTGGTTCTATTTGTGCTTTGCTAAACTTGATTGCCGGACGAGAGTCATGAGACTCAATCTCTCTAATGAGCCGGTTATTGAATGGACGGGAAATAGTGTTATGCCGAGGGGTAGGTTTATTTCCTACCTCAAGGCTTCGAAGATGATTAGATAGGGGTGCATCTATCATTTGGTCTAGATGGCGGACACCACTCTAAAAGTACCTGCCCCTGAGTCCGTGCCAGTTGTGAATGAGTTTCTTGAGGTATTTCTAGATGATCTTCCAGGAATTCCGCTAGATAGGGAGATTGATTTTGGGATTGATGTATTGTCAGATACTCAGCCAATATCTATTTCACCGTAAGAGTTGAGGGAGTTAAAAGACCAGTTGAAGGATCTATGGGAGAAGGGGTTTATCCAATCGAATGTGTCGCCGTGGGGTGCTCCGGTTCTATTTGTCAGAAAGAAGGATGGGTCGCTTCGGATGTGCATCGATTATAGGCAGCTTAATAAAGTCACCATCAAGAATAAGTACCCCTTGCCTTGGATATATGATTTGTTTGATCAATTGCAGGATGCAAGGTTCTTCTCCAACATTGATTTGTGATCCGAATACCACCAATTGAAGATCAGGGAGCAGGATATTCCTAAGAGTGCTTTCAGAACTTGTTATGGCCACTTTGAATTCTTGTTCATGTCTTTTGGGCTAACCAATGCCCCGTCAACTTTTATGGATCTTATGAATCGGGTCTTCAAGTCATTCTTAGACTCCTTCGCGATTGTTTTCATTGACGACATTCTCGTGTATTCACGGAGTAAGGAGGATCATGCCAGTCACCTCAGAGCGGTTTTGCAGACTCTACATCAGCACCAATTGTATGCCAAGTTTTCCAAATGCGAGTTTTGGTTGGACTCTGTCGCTTTTCTGGATCATGTTGTTTCCCGTAAGGGGATTCAGGTGGACCCCCAAATATTGCAGCGGTGAAGGATTGGCCTAGGCCCACGACCCCGACGGAGATCCGTAGCTTTTTGGGTTTGGCAAGGTATTATCGAAGGTTCGTATTGGGATTCTCCATCCTCGTCTCCCCTTTGACTAAATTGACGCAAAAATCAGCCAAGTTCCAGTGGTTAGATTCTTGTGAGAAAAGTTTCCAGGAATTGAAGACAAGGTTGACTTCGGCACCAGTATTGTCCTTGCCAGAAAGCACAAAGGCGTTTGTGGTTTATTGTGATGCCTCTAGAGTTGGTTTTGTGTACTAATGCAGCACGGGAAGGTCGTAGCATATGCTTCTAGGCAACTCAAGAATCATGAGAAGAATTATCCGACACACGATTTAGAGCTCGCAGCAGTTGTGTTCGCCTTGAAATAATGGCGGCATTATCTTTTTGGGGTTCATGTAGAGGTATGTTCAGACCACAAGAGTCTCCAGTATTTGTTCTAGTAGAAGGAGCTGAATTTGAGGTAGCGGCGGTGGCTAGAATTGCTTAAGGATTATGATATGGACCTCTTGTACCATCCAGGGAAGACGAACGTGGTGGCTGACGCCCTCAGTCAGAAATCCATGGGTAGCTTGGCTCACTTAAGAGCGGATCAGAGGCTCCTTGCTCGAGAGGTACACCAGTTGGCCAGCCTTGGGGTTTGTATCTCGGCCCCGAATGAGGGGGAACTCATGGTGCATAATATAGCAAAATCATCGCTCATGGCGGAGGTTAAAGAAAAACAGTTTATTGATCTAACATTGGCACAATTGAAGGAGGCAGCTCTAAGTAACAAAATTTCAGCATTTTCACTCAGCAGTAATGATGGTGTGCTACGGTGCCATGACAGATTATGTGTCCCGGATGTGGATAATCTTCGGGAGAGGGTAATGGCAGAGGCTCATAATTCTAGGTATTCAGTGCACCCAGGCTCTACTGATATGTATCGCGATCTCAAGGATATCTATTGGTGGAGTAGTATGAAGAGTGTGGCGGACTTCGTCTCTAAGTGTCCGAATTGCCAGCAAGTGAAGGCCGAGCATCAGCGGCCGAGAGGGTTGACCCAGCTTAAAGAAATATCGATGTGGAAATGGACTTCTTGACAGGACTACCTCGTACTCAGCACAAGTTCGATCAATTTGGGTAATAGTGGATAGACTCACCAAATCAACTCACTTTTTGCCGGTCAAGTCCACCGATACTGCGGAACAATATGCTCGGTTGTATATCAAGGAGATAGTGTGGCTTCATGGTACATCACTTTCTATTATTTCGGATCGAGGATCTCAGTTTACAGTTATATTACGGAGGAAATTTCAGCAAGGTTTGGGTACTCAAGTGAATCTTAGCACAACTTTTCATTTCGCAGACCAATGGCCAAGCAGAGCGGACTATTCAGACACTCAAGGATATGTTGCGGGCATGTGTCTTGGATTTCAAAGGTAATTGGGATGATCACCTGCCACTTATAGAGTTTTCTTATAGTAACAGCTTCCATGCTAGCATCCAGATGGCCCCATTCGAAGCATTGTGCAGAAGAATGTGTAGGTCCCTTATCGGGTGGTTCGAGGTTGGTGAAGTAGAATTAATAGAGCCAGATCTCGTGCATCAAGCCATGGATAAGGTAAGAGTCATTCAGGAAAGGATGAAGACTGCTCAAAGTCGCCAGAAATCTTATGCGGACGTGCGCCGAAGGGAGTTGAAGTTTCATGAAGGAGATTGGGTATTCTTGAGGGTGTCTCCTATGAAAGGAGTCATGCGCTTTGGGAAGAAGGGAAAACTAAGTCCTAGGTACGTCAGGCCTTATCAAGTCATCCAAAGTATCGGTCAAGTTGCGTATAGGTTGGAGTTTCCCCCTGAAATGTCCTTGGTGCACCCGGTGTTTCATGTATCCATGTTGAGGAAAGTTGTGGGTGATCCGTCAAAAATCGTGCCACTTGAAGACGTCAAGGTTACAGAAGAGTTATCATATGAGGAGATTCCGGTTGCTATTCTGGATAGACAAGTTCGAAAGTTGCAGAACAAGGAGATTGCTTCAGTTAAGGTGCTGTGGCGAAACCAACAAGTCGAGGAAGCCACGTGGGAAGCGGAAGATGAGATGAAGATAAGATACCCTCATTTATTTGAGAAAGTCTATAAATGATCGTGCGAATCTTGTCCCTAGGAGAATTAGTGTCGTGTCCCCATGTAGATGTAAGAAACATCCCTTCTCTTTCCAAGTGCCTTACTATTGTAGTTCCTCTAAGTTGTGCCCAAAATTGATGTGTTGTGATTGTTTGAGCAATGTGCAGTCCTTCTAGGTAATGAAAGTTTTCTACTCTCATGGTAAGGTAATGTAAGGAAATAATGATTAATTTTGCATGGATAGGGAGTACCAAAGTGTTCTAAGTGAGTAATGGTTAGTTTTTGCATGGAGGATTTGTATTGAAATGATTAACTTTGTCGTACCATTGTGATAGGTAAATGGCTTTAATAGTACAGATGATTAATGCTTAATTTGATTATATATAGTGTGCCAAAATGGTTAAATGTGTATCGAGAGGTCAAATATGTGCAAGTATGAGGATTATGAATTTTATAACTGTTGTAAAGGTAGCAAGCTTGTGTAATAATGCTTGGGAATATATTTTCGGGGCTCTTTGACTGGTGGTTATGTCCATATTACAAAGGAGGCTCTGGCGAATTTTTTCAAAACAAACTTGAAAGTTAATAAAAGCATTAAGAACTTGCATATCATGTTTTCATACTCATTTAGTTCCCAAGTCCTCATTCGAGGACGAATGATCTTAAGCAGGGGAGGATGTAAGGCTCCGTGAAAGTGAGTGCTCAAATGCTACCAGCTCATAGAGTCGAGTCTACATATGTGGATCAGATTTTTTTTTACTGTTTTGCACTTAAAAATGTGAAATAAAATTTTTCCAGAAAAAGGGTCCAATCTGCGATCAAGAATGCGGTCGCAGATTTGAAATGCGGACTGCATTTCTGCCGCAGAAGTTTCCAGAGAGCAACCAATTTTTGATGTTAAAAATACGGTCAGATCTGCGGTCGCATAATCAATATGCGGACCTCAGAGTGATCGCATATGGCCCCCAATGGAATTTTGAAGGTTAGTTCTGCGATGCGTTCTACGACGGCAGAACACGAACACTGACCGCATATTCACCGCATTCCAAGCCCGAGGAGGTCCAAAACTTGGGACCAATCTGCGGTCCATTCTGCGGACCGCATGTCAGTTCTACGATCGCAGAGTTGTGTCGCAGATCGATCTCGCCCAGTTATTTTTCTAAAATTCTAAGTCCGACACCTTTTTTAATAAAACACCTATCCGTCATTTTGGACACATTTTCTGAACAAAATAAGAGAGAGGAAGAGAGGGTCCTAGAGAGAGAAGACTATTTCTTCATCAATCATCTTCAAAATCATTGGAGCCCGAAGAAGTTGGGTGCATTTTCTTCACTTCTAATTTTACAGGTAAAATTCCTAACCCTTTTCCCCCAAAATTTTGAACTTAAGCTTGGGAAGGGAACCACATGAACTAGATTTTTGAATTTTTTGATAAAACCTTCATGCATGTCTTCGAAACCCTAAAATCTTGTAAAAAGGGAACTTGGGTAGTAAATTGTGAATTCCTATTCTAAGGCCTATGCATTAATCATTAACTAGATTGACCCATCTTGATTTCTTGGTCAATTGGAGTGGAAGTTAGAAAGAGGTATTCAATTGCAGATATGTATGGCTAACTATGATCCTTGTGAAATCACCTTGTGTTGATATGTGAGATTACTTGATATCCATGTGGGGAATTATTGTGAAACTCTTGTGATTTAGACTTGTGTGGTGACATCTTGTGGAAAAGGTTGAGGACCATGTGATTAAAAGAATTCCTGAATGGTGACGTTGGAACTATTGTGGTAACAATATATGGTTGGTTATGGACATCCATTGTGGTAACTCGGATTGTGAACAAATTGATGAACAAGAGGAAATTGCTGTTGCTAGTTGTGGAAATACTTTACCCCTTGTTGTGGTTATATCTTAACAATGTGCTTTAGTTAATTTCTTGTATTTGTTGCTATGTTGTATGTTGATTGTGAATTGAAACTGTCAGACGGGGTCGGGTTGCGCATCGCAACACGGTGAAATAAGGTGTGGGTTTGGGCGATATGGGTTGACGAGGTAATAAGGGTGGACGAGGTAATAAGGGTGGAAAAAGTGATCCAATATCACTATTGAAATGAACAGAAATTATGAAATGATAAATGTGAAATTTTGAAAGGTGACAGCAGGAGAGTTTGTAACATGTGGGGCACTGATTGCCCCTTTGTTTGACTAATTGTATCATTTGTTGTGAAATGCTTGGTTGTTGCTCCATGGTTGTGCTATTGTTGTTCAGCTTTACACATGTATATGTATTTTAGGCTTGAGTTTACTTGGGACAGAGTTTGTCCATACATGTCAGTACAATTCAAATGTTCTGACATCTCTTTTGCCGGGGGCGCTACATTTGTGTTATGATTGTAGGTGGATCCGCTGCAGGCACTCCAGTCCACCATTCGTAGCTCCTCCTCCTTCCTTATCGGTAGTGTTAGTACTTGGTGAGCCCCTCTCCTTCTGGGGCCCTGCGTGGTTCAAGCCACCTTTGTTGTTGTAATAATAGTATTGTGATGTCATTAAGGTATATCCGGGGCCTTGTAGCCGGCAAGTATTGTATTATCTTTCTCTTAGAGGCTCCGTAGACAGTTTCATATGGGTTAGAATTTCTGTATATAGGTGTTATTTTTGGGCGCTGTAAGTTTCTACACCACGTTCCCTGTTAATCATAATTTGTGTTTTGTAAAAGATGTTCCCTGTTAATCATAATGTGCATTTTGTAAAAGAGAATCCATATTTACTTTCAATTGCATTTGGTATGTTTTGGCTAATTAACAATGAATAATGTGGGGTAACGCGTGGGGAATAGGAAAGGCACCCAGGTCCACGCGACCGGGGATACCCGGTTGAATGGCGGTTATGTACCTTGGATTTGGGGCGTGACAATAACACAAACAACGAATAGTGAACAAATGTATGAATGCAATGCAATGCATATGACGGTACACTTCGGTACCCACTGCGGCGTGCAATCCGATACATTTAACGTCGACGGCGCTCACTGGGGGTGTGTACAGACTCCGGAGGGGCTCCTACAGGCCAAGCGCAATATCAGCCATATCGTGGCATCAAACAGGATCTCGGCCTCAATATCAATATATCATCATTTTGGCATGCTGCCAGAGCCATCCATATATTCAGAAATTACTACAACACTGTTGCGGCGCGCAGCTCGATCCTTGCTCAGTCTAGAAATGCACGTAGGCCACTTGGGCAATATTAACATGGTATTCCTATGCTCAAAACGTCAATAAAATATTGTTTAAGTTTTCAAATCTTAGAAAAATGGATGAGTTTGCGAAACAGTATTAAAACCTTGTACCGAGATCAAATAATATACGAAGTAATGCAAAAATAGTGATATCAATCCCCAAAGGATTCACATAGTTGGAACGAAGCGCAAATATGGCAATAAGCCCAAATTATGATGATAAAAAATAATTTTAGTCAAATACATGGTAAATCAACAATCGGGACGGACCGAGTCGCAGTCCCCAATGGTGCTCTACCCCAAGCTCATATCTGGCGTGCAAGTCACATCAATATAGCATAATGATTTGCAAATCCGGAGTTTCAAACCTTCAGGATATCATTTACAAGTATTACTCACCTCGAACCAGCAAAATCTCTAGCCCGCGATGCCTTTGCCCCTCAAATTGGCCTCCATGTGCGTCGAATCTAACCAAACTCTGAGTGAATACATCACAATGTGCTAAGAAAACAATATCCAATAGAAAATAATCGAGAAATAGCAAAACATTCTCGAAACTAGCAAAACCCGAGCCCCGGGCCTACTTCCCGAAAAAAATACAAAACTCACATTTATGGATTTCTCGTCTTGCCACGAATCCGTACATACCAAGAACTCCCAAATCCGAGCTCAAATGTCCTATCAAATCCCAAATTTGAATATCAAAACTCAAGCCCTAGTTCATTAATTTTAGGCTCAATTTCCATGAATTTCTAGATCAATTTCACAATTTAATCATGCTCTTAACTCAAAGATCTTACCCCCAATAAACTCCAGTCAAAAACCTCTTCAATTGCTCCCAGAAAGCTCTCAAGATGTTCAACAATGGAGGAAAAATGTCTTAACTCGCGGAAAAAAATGACACTTTAAAACCCATTCATGTCCAACCCTTTTCGCATCTGTGATTACATAACTGCTTCTGCGGTGCTTTTCTGCTTCTGCGAACTTTCACTTGAGAGCCACGACCGCTTCTGCGGTGACCGCTTTTGCGGAACCCCGCCTGCTTCTGAGGAAATGCCAAGCCCTTCTAAAATCGCATCTGCGACCTACCTATCGCATCTGCGGTCCCTTTTCCGCAGATGCGGAAATACCATAACCATCAGACTTAAGCATGCAACAAACTCCCAAACTCTCCGTTCAACCACCCGAACTCACCCCGAGGCCTCCGGAACCTCAACCAAAAGCACAAATATGATCTATTACCTTATTCAAACTTGCCTGAACCATCAAAACATTATCATTAATACCAAAATCATCAAAATCGACCAAATGAAAACCTAAGTTCTTCAAGAACTTCCAAAATGCACTTTCGATTAAAACCCGACCAACCAATGTCCGAACGACCTGAAAATTTGCACACATATCCAAGATTGCCTAACAAAAGTACAATAACTCTTGGAATTCCATTCCAACCCTCGAGTCAAATTCTCTCCCATCAACCAGAATTCGTCCAAAATACTAACTTCGCCAATTCAAGCCTAGTTCTACACCAGGCCTCCAAAATCAATTCCGATCGCACTCCTAAGTCAAATATCACTTCTCAAAGATAACCAAGTTACCGAAAATTCTATCCGAGCCCTCTAACTCATAAGTCAACATCCGGCTGACTTTTCCAAAATAAGCCTTTCTTAAAGAGACTAAGTGTCTCATTTTCCACTAATACCAATTCAAATCAACTCTAACACAACACATACTGATAATGAAATAAGAAGAAGCATAAAACGAGGAAAAATAGAGTAGTAACGCATGAGACGACGTGTCAGGTAATAACATTTGGAGATGCAAAAGCCTCAATTAAAATAAATGCTCATACAATTTATAATGCTTGTCAACTTGCCTTAGATCATGATATTTTTCAATGTTCCAACTCCTACTTCGTCTAGTTCGCAAGATTCTGAAAGAACTGTGGGCCTTAAAGCCCTTAGTTCTTGGATGAAGTTCAGGGGTTCTCAAGATGATAATTTTAGTGATAGTTCACAACTAAATGAACTTCAAATTTATTTGTCGCAGGGACTTGAATAAGAGAATCCCGACGGCTCCTTCGATGTTTTGGAATGGTAAAAGGACAAACAAAAACACTATACGGTTCTTTCAAGGATGACTCGATATATATTAAGTATTCAAGCTTCAACGGTGGCATCGATGCATTCAGTCAAGCGAGACTTCAAATCGGTGATCACAGAGCGTCTATGAGGGAGAGCTTGGAAAATTAGTACTCTTCAGAGATTGGATCAGTTCGGAACGAAAAGATTTTGGACTGGAAGAATCACAACCACAGATAGATGAAGCTTATGAAGAAATGCTAGCGAAACTTGCACAAGGTGCTGCTTCGCCTGGAAGCGGTGGTGAACAAGCTTCATTTCCACAACCACGAACGAAAATTCCTCCGGACCTTGGAGGATTTCTGAGATTTGTTAGAGATAATACATAGAATAATATGTAACTTGTATTTTGTCACATTTTCCTTAGTTTTTTGCTTTTAATAGTGGTATTAGTGCCTTGTTGTGCTCATTCTATTGGGGAGAGGAAGACTAAGAAATATATTGCCATTCTTTGTTAATATCGTAATATATATATATATATATATATATATATATATATATATATATATATATATATATATATATATATATAATACATAAATAGTTATACAACTATATCCCTCTACTATTGAATATTGTTTAAAGTTATCCTCCGTTATTCTATTTGATCAAATATACCCCTACCGTCTATATCCTTTCATTTGACAGAAGGGCCATGTGGAGGGCTTATGATCCATTTTATGCCCCAATCCCGTTACCCATGCTCAATGTACGGTACCAAAACTCATAACCCATAACCCGATCCTTTTCAACACTTAAAAACTAAACTCTCTCTTTTTTTGGGCTAGGTTCAATTGTGTACATCAATTACCACCCGCTCTTGATAATGATAATCAATTTGTACTCTCTTTTTGGTATCCTTGTGATGGCTAAAGTTACAAAGGACCTTCTAAATGGTCTGAGAAAAGATTATAAATTTGTTAAGTATGCAGATATTCAACAAGCTAATAGTGATATAGCTAGTATAAATGGAGAGTTACAAGTTCTACGAAGGCAGCAAATTCTTGGAACTATTGCTTCAAAATTTTAATCCGAACTCAACCTATGCTTCTCAAATCGATCTCAATTTGTACCCAAAGACTCTCAACCAAAATTTGAACAAAGCCCAATGATTAATTCACGGAAGCTCTAGTTGTCTTCTTCGCTTAGTAAACTCTAATTTGTTCAATCTAACTTAATCAGAACTTCATAAAATGCACTCAGATTTTACCCGCAACTTCTGTACAGTGATACAAACAAGACCTAACAAACAATTTGAGCAATAAGAGATGAGTTCAAGAAACCCAGTGCATCTTGTCCATAAAGGCTTCAAAAAAGTTCGATCAAGTTCTTGTCAAATCAGATCCAAATGCATTCAAATTATGGATTCAGGTTCTATCAAGCTTTTCCAACAGATTTAAACAGTCGATTTTGATTCAGAAACTTCATATGTAAAATTTTGAACCAAGCTCAAAGCTGAGTCAATGGAGGTGGAAAGTCCTTTTTTTTTCTTTCCTCCAATAATGTTCAACCACGGATTTCAGCTCCCAATAATGATATTTGACATTAACATTCAACGATTTCAGAACTTTGAACTCAGATTTGCACTTTTAGAAAAGCAATTCTAAGTTGTTTACTATTAAGAACGTCAAAAACAAAGAGCGTATTTTTAATTTTGGAAGTTTTCAAGCAAAGGAATTTGTTCAATTATTTAGTTGTTGGGAAGGGTCGGGTTATGAGTTTTGGTATTGGGTATTTACCATGGGTAATGGGTTGGGGCATAAGATTGGCTCAGAAGCCCTCCACGTGGCCCTTCCGTCAAATGAGAGGATATATTTGATCAATAGTTAGAGTAGGGGTATATTCGATCGAATAGTATAACGGAGGATAACTTTAAACAATATTCAATAGTAGAGAGATATATTTGACCCTTTCCCGATAATTATATATACACATAATACACCCTTATATATGCATAATATACATACTATATATATATATATATATATATATTTATATATATATATATATATATATATATATATACATACATAGCTATATATAAGCAATTTATATTAGTATTCACATATATAGTTTACAAGAAAGTGTCTTCGATTAAAAAAGCCCGAAACGAGGAAAGCCCGTTAGACCCATTTAGCCACGGACCATGTGGGCTTAGGACCATCGTGGGACGGTTACACACATTGGTACTATTTGGCTCGGGACCACCAAGGCCCAGACCGCCTAAAGACCATGCCCATATGGCCAAGGCCCGGCCCATAATATAGCCTTATCGTACCATACCTTAATGATATGATTGTCTGTTAAAGTATAGTGCGGTGAATAACCATGCTATATATAAAATGTCCTGCCCCATCAATAATTCATTTGCGCTTAACTGATCCACCAATAATTCATATGGTATTGCACATACATAATAGGCGCTATACCTCAATTATTATACCCCCGGACTAATTTTTTTTCTCAATTAAGGAGTTTAAGAAATTGGTAAAAATCCATTCAGGATCCTTCAAGTCTTCCGAAATATTTGTTCATTAAGTTATTTTGTATTTTGACATAATGTCCAAAGAGCGAAAAACTAGGGTTTCATTATATTGGGGAGATGAGATTATGGTGGAGAATAACTCAGTACACTATAGTTGTTCTCCACAGTGTCATGTTAAGTTGCCACTTACAATGGAGTACGATAGATTGATATTGTTGTTATGTAAAAAAATTAAGTGTGAACAAACGTTCTATGAATATTAAAGTATTTGAAAGATATCTGTATTCTTTTACTCCGCAAGAGGTTTCTTTTTATGATGAGTTTAACATCAAAGACGAAGATGATGAAATTCTGACAGATTTTTTGAGGATTCCAGATGGACACCGGGAACTTCCTGTGATAAAAATATTGAAAATGTACGTCAAGGATGAATACGTTCACAAAAATAAGGTTCCCAAAATTAGGGATATCCCTCGATCATCGGGTGATTTTTTTGGAGCAGTTTTATCCAAATATGTTCCGGGTGAAAGAGTTTGTCCAGATCTAAACGCGGGCGAATGCGAAGCGAGGACATAATTTCTCCCCAAGTTTACATATCACAAGCCAAGTGGTAAATTTCAATTTTCCTTTATGTTATGATGTGTATTTTTATTTATCAAATTTGTATTCACACTCATATATTTTACATAGGGTACCAGCCAGATATGAATTTTACAAGTTATGAATTAACGGAGAGATGGAATATTCCTAGTTTTGGTGTGTTGGATCATAGTGGTCCATCCGGGAGTAATCATCAACAGGATAATGTGCATCATGAGGTATCCATACATTTTGATTTGTAAGTGAAGTGATAAAATTTATATGTAATATTTGGATGAATTTTAGAAACTCATTATTTTATTGGTTGTGCAGTGAAAACAAGCACTTTGAAGGTCATGTCCTTATTCAATTGACCGAAGATGACATATTTAATTGGGATATAGCAGATGCGTAGAGTCAAGAAGATGATAATGATTATGACAACAATGCTGACGAGTTTGGAGATGACACACCCTTCCATGATGAGGGTGGTGCTGATGAGGATGAGAATGATAAACCTGATTTGACAAGAGAGCATGCTCCACCTCCCGTTAGACCAAGAGTGTACGAGTACCATATGCCATTTTATTCAAGGGAGATTCCCTAGCTTGATCAGTTTCCAAGTATGCGGGATGTGGATTCCCTCACAAGGGATATTGATAAAATTTGGACAAAAATGTGGGATGAATCTAGAGCAATGGAGCTGTCAAAGGGAACGTTTTTTGCTAATAGAGGGCGCCTAAGCAGAGCAGTGCAAACAACATAAAAGAGTGTCGTGAGTTCGTGGTTCATGAGTCATCTACAGAAGTATACAAGGTTATTTATTGTAGATGGTTTCAAGGTTGTAATTGTTTACTGCATGCGAGAAAGTTGAAAACAAATATGTGGATTGTGGAGAAATGCACTCACAATTTTGAAATGGACACATTCAGTGGGAATCTTTTTAGCTTGAATGTTGACTTGTCTTAATTCCACACATTGCAGCGTCCAAAAGGTACAGGATCAAAGAGTGTATACCATATGTCCACCACGTATATAGATGTGCCATTACCAAAAGAAAGATATTTCTCGAGGGTAAACATGGGTTTGAAATTGTTTATGGTAACTAGGATACGTCCCTTGTCATTTTACCAAGGTACATGGCTGCATTGCAAAACTTTAACCCAGGACTGTTGAATGGAAACTTGAGCGAAGTTCGTAATACCAGAATACATATTCAGTTATGTGTTCTAGGCATTCCATTGATGATTTGTCCATTATCGGCAGGTAATATCCATAGATGACACTCATGTCTACGGGAAGTATGATTTTAAGTTGTTGATCGCCGTCGCATTAGATGCTAATGTAAGTATATTTTCCCTAGAATTTGCTATTTGTGCCAATGAAAGCCAAGAGACATGCACATAGTTTTTGAACTACTTGAAGGAGCATTTTGTTAGAAAATGTTTAGTAATATCTTATCGGCATGGAGGCATTTTAAGTTTTGTACATAATTTGGGTGCATGGAAAGAACTATATGGCTATCATCATTTCTTTGTTAGGAACTTGAAGGCCAATTTCTAGAGGGGCTTATCCGAACAAGGACTTACGTTATTTAATGTGGATAGCTGTAACAGATCACCAAAAGTGTAAATTCAGGAGGAGAATGTAATTGATTAGGCAGGAAGAACCAGAAACCTATCATTTGTTGATGCGACATGAGCTTGACAAGTGGACTTTGCATGCAGATGGTGGTAGAAGATGGAGAATTCTGGCTACAAATGTGTTATAGTCTTTCAATGGGTTATTGAAGTTTGCACGTGGACTGTCTGTCACTGCCATGGTGCTTATGTTTTTATGACTACAAAAGTGTTTATTACATTATTTTATATGTTTGTTTCTTACTCAGCTATTTTTGGGTATATTTAGTTTGACAAAGTTTCTAAATTGTTATTTTTATGTTATTTTCTTAAAATTGTTGACTAAAATTCGAGAGGTTTTATGTTAGAACTATCATTATTTTTTAGATATTTTTGGGGTTAACATATAGTTAAACAATTAATTTTAATAACTACAAAGATATGTTAGTAATTATTCAATAATTAACCATATAAAAAAAAATACTATAAACTTAATAGTAAATACTATTGATTTATTTCTTTCATAATGATTTGTTTGTGTAACTATCTGACCGGTAGTTTTTCTTTCTAGAACCTTGTTACCCTAAGTAATACTTTTCGTACTTGCTTTTACTCATTTATGACTTGCGAGGATGGTTGGTTCAGGATTTGGAAGAGTTTGGGGTGAAATCGGAACACTTAGTTTCTTAAGGTTGGCTTAAAAGGTCAAGTTTGTCTTCGGTCAATATTTTGAGAAAACAACCTTAGAATTGGGATTTGAACAGGTTCGTATGATGATTTCGGACTTGGCTTATGCTCGGATCGGGTTTTAAATGACCCGTGAGCGTTTTGGCGCCTAATAGTGAAAGCTGGTTCTTGAAGGATTTTGAAGTTCTTAAAAAATTGGTTTGGAGCGGGTTTTGGTGATATCAAGGTCCAAATGGGATTTCAAGACCATGAATAGTTTTGTAATGTCAATCAAGACTGGCATACAAAATTTGGTGTCATTCCAAGTAGCATAAGTACGTTTCGGCATATTGGAAGTAAATTGAATAATGTGAAGTTCTTATTTTCATTCAATTGATTTTACGGTGTGATTCTTTGTTTTAATTTTTTTAGGGCATTCCGTGTGTTCGAGCGAGTTTGTTTTATGATTCTAAACTTGTTGGTATGTTTGGACGGAGCCTCGGGGGCCCTAGATGCCATTCAGACAATTCACGAGTTGGTTTGAAACTCAATTGGGTTGCTGGTGCACCAGTTCAGGTGTAACTGCACCTTTAAGCCCCGCAGATGTGTTTACCTTAACATAGAAGCGGGAGCCCAACCACAGGTGCAACTCCAGCCGGCCCAGCCAATTTCGCAGAAGCGGACACCTGGTCCGCAGAAGCGGATCTGCAGGTGCAGCCTGTGCACCGCATGTGCGAAAATCACTAGGGCAACGAGTTTCAAATTAATACGGGACTTAAGCCATTTACACTCATTTTCTCTCAGTCTTTGGGAGATTATTGGAGCTTCTTGAGAGGGATTTCCACCTAGCTTTTGGAGGTAAGTAATTTCTACCTATTGTGAGTTCAATACATAGATTTTGGCTAGATTTTAACTTGAAAATTGGTAGCAATCATGGATTAGATGAAAAACCTAGGGTTTGACATGAACGATACTTTTATCATAAAATTGACCATGAAACTTAGTGAAAATCATATATTTATGTTCCTTATGTTATGGGTAACAACTTCCTTCGAAAATTTCCGTAATCCGAGAACGTGGGCCCGAGGGTGAATTTTAGGAACCTTGTCTTTGGGGTTGGGTAATCAATTTAATGATTAGAATATGAACCTTTGTACCTATAATGATTGGTTTTTATACTATTTGAATTGTTTTGGATTGCTCGGATCCGATTTGCGGATTTGAGTGCATTTTTGAGTTTGGAAGTAGGCTTTGGGACAAGGTAAGTCTATTTTCTAACCTTGTAAGAGGGAAATTTCCCCATAGGTGAACTTAATTAATATGTGAATAATTATGGGGGCTATGTACATACAAAGTGATGAGAGCCCATGCGTAGCAACTATTCCTATTATGTCTGGGTAGTTCTAGGCTTACACCATACGTTATGGACATCATTCATGATTATATTTGTTGATTTTCATTGAATGGAATGTTACATTTCATGTTTTCGTACGTGAGAATACATCGTAAGCCAATTGATGTAAGCTCAAAAATGAGATTATTTTTGAAAGTACATAACATATGTTCATCATTGTATCTTGGAGGTTACAAATATTTAATATCATGAATAACAAATACCAAAAGGTTTGGAAAGCTTAGACGCTAAACAAACTAAATAAAATAAGTTTCGTCGAAAGTCGACAAGTTTGGAATGTTATATCATATACTTTTGGGTGAGACTAGGGAGATTAATATGATAAGGAGGTTATGCTATGAGTTATTTTAGTCGTATGATATTTATTTGCTATGTTTTGAAGTCAAGCAAGTTGTGGAACAAGAGTTGGAAAATGTCATCACAAGTTACATTCATAAATTTGCTGAACACTAGGGCAAATGTAGCTGAGATTTTCACCATATATAAGGGTGATTATCAAATTGAAGATCTAAGAGTTAGTTTCTAGAGCATTAAATCATTCATCGATACGACATCAGAGTAGAGAGATATTTACGTTTTTGCAAAACTGCGCAAGCATCTCCCAAATGGGATCCACTTAGGCGGTGGTCGACATACTTCACATTATAAAAGAATTTTGACGCCTATTTTTAACTCATTTCCAACTCAACTTCGTCTCCAAACTTGTCCTAACCTTTCTAAACAGATACCACAAGGGTTTGAAGTGATTACACCATATTTCAACATCAAAACTTAGTTCTAGTGAAGAACAACCTCTTTGAGGTTGTATTGTCATTGAGGATAGTTGTGGGTTGTGTGTTGCTGAAATTCCAGGTTTTTTCAACTGGCTAAGGTGAGTATAACAACCTACTAATTGTGCTTAAGATTTCTTGTATATTGGTTAAGTTGTTAGGATGATAAACTTCAAGATAATAGTTGGATTAGCTTAAGTCACTTCTATGGTGTTGTATTGCCATTGAGGGTTGTTGTAAGCTGAATATAACTTGGATTTACAATTGAAGTTACTGTAGGAGGTATGTTTATTATGTTCTTGCATGTTCTTAAGGTTATATTGATGTTGATTAAGTTAAATGGATGGACTAGACATGAACTAGTAAATAATGTTGCTAATTGAAGAAAGTTGGAGTTGTGGATTTTTTCCTTTATCATAAATATGTGGTATACAGATGGAATCATTGATGAATGAATTCATTATCATGATAGTGATACTTTTAATTTGAAGTACGAAGTATATAAGGGGTGATAAGGGGTATACAGATTCCAATCGGAGCTTCCCGCTCATCGTTAAAAAGTTGTTACTTGTTGTTGTTATATGGTGTCTTTTTATTGATATTTATATGTTGATGGATTTCTCTGGTTGTTGTTGTTGGTATATGATATTGGAGGAGGCCCTTTTTATAGGGGAAATAGTGCCCGAATTTACATAAATGAGCTACTAGCTTAAGTTACAGACTTAGCCTTTGCTCAGCACTGATTTTGAATCTCCTTATACTATGATAGAATGAATTGACTTGTTAGAAGTGTTTCTTGGAAGGTATTAATGGCTCAAAAGGTTTAAGATATGTTAAGTCATTTCCTTGTTTCTTTTTGCATGATCTAAAGTGAAATGAATACGTTATTTCATAACAAATCTACTCCTAGCCACTAAGGTTGCCTATGTTATTCTTTCTTTATAAAGTTGCTCTAAGCAAGTATGTAGGATACTTAAACATATAAAAGTTCATATTTATGGTATGATGTCCATAATGTTAATTGAAGGCGCAACGACCTTACATCACTTCGAAATGTTTAAAACGTGATTCCAAGTGTCCAGCATACATTATATATGTGTATCTATTTTACTCTAACGAGCCTCGCTGTAGTCAGCTAGGTACAACACCTATTGTACAACCACTGATCAGTTGGGTTTATCGAGATCCATGTGGCTGGGTACATTCTATCGAGCCTTATGATGGCCGAGTACGTCTTTACCGAGTCCTCTTTGAGGTTGAGTGTGATATGATGATGATGATGATGCCCACATAGGCATATTTTTTTAAAAGTTTATGTATATATATGTATTATGCATTTCAGGTCAGTAGCCTCAGAGGCACTCATTTGTTACATGTTGTATCTCATCTATCTCTTTTTATATTACTGTTCTTGTTTATGCTTTCATGCCTTACATACTTGGTAGTTTATTCGTATTCACATCCCTATTGCATGGGGACACCGTGTTTCATGCCCTCAGGTCTCGATAGACAGGCTGACATTCCTCATAGTAGGCTATTAGCTCATCAAAAGGGGTTGGTGCACTCCACTAGCTCCGAAGTTGCCTATTTGGTCAGTATAATTTGGAAATGTATTAATGGTATGACGGGGCCCTGTCTCGACCTTTATGATTTTATGTACTCTTAGAGGCTTATAGACATACGCCATGTGTATGGATACTTGTATGGCCTTGTCGGCCTATGTTTTGAGTTTATAAATGGTCATGTCGACCTTATAGGCTCGAATGTCACATGTATGAGTTTGTATATAATGATGGGTCATCATATGTTGAGTATTCCCCTATGTTCCCCATATGTTGAGTTTGTATATAATGATGGCTCATTTACCCATAATAGTATGATAACAAAGATATATTACGTTGGTACTCGTTTGTATAAGGCACCGAGTGCCCATCGCGGCCCCTTCGATTTGGGTCATGACAAAAGTGGTATCATAGTAGTTCTTTCCTAGGGAGTCTACTAGCTGTGTCTAGTAGAGTCTTATTTATAGGTGTGTTGTGCACCACACTCATAAGCAGGAGGCTACAAGGCATTTAGGATTTTCACTCTTTCTTCTTATTCTAGCTTGTGTGGTAGAGCTCAGTTGTAGGAATTCAAACTCCTACATGCAAGTTTAGTTGTAATACAATGGTACCCACATCCATAAAGACAGTTGGTAAGAGATTGAATGTGGCTCTCGAAGAGCTGAGTTAGAGGAACTCGATTTTGCATCATGCTTATGATGAGTAAATGTAAGGTCTTCAGCATATCATATGTTTACTAAGATGCGTGAGCTTCTTGATAAGGAGCCCCAAGGAATGAATATCTATCCACCCATATGGTAAAGAGACATGAGAGAATCAGGAGGTGGATACAAGTTTCAATAAGTAGAAGAAGCAAATTGAAAAAGAGTACAAGGTACGTAGCTAATGAAGATATTCTGTATTTGCAATTCAAGCAGAGAAATATAAGCATTCAACAGCTACAGAGGTATGTACAATTAGCCACACCCATCTCAGTTATGCCCTATGGGAGTTGACAGATATAGTTTAAGAGAAGAAGGGGATAGCAAGATCCAATTGGGGTTAGAGTAACCCAAAATAATACATGGATTATTATCATTAGCTAACATTTCCGAAGGGTATTGCAGATGTGGCAATAGTTCTCCTTGTAAGACACCACATTTAGATATGAATACTAGAATGTCTGAAACAATTTAGAAGATTGGCACTGGAATCGTAGAAGGGATAAATATTTACCTTGGTATGGATCCCATTCCTAGTAAAGAGAGAATTCTCGGTGACTTGAAAAGCCAGTGCGATGAAGCAGGGGGAGCTAAAAGTGAAAGAACGTTTTGTTGAAGTTATCATAATAAAGTGATAGAAAGAAATATTAGCTAGAGAATAAGAAGGGAGTAATTGAAGTATTAGGAGTAAGATGTGATAAATGATGATAACAATAAATCAAAATATGACAGAATGATAGAGTCTATAGTCAAGTGAAGGAAAAGAAAAGAGATGACATGCCTTGAGAAAATAAAACAGTATAGGCCAAAAGCTAAATCCTCATTCGAGAATTGAGTTGGTGACTCGAACGTGAATACCAGAAGACCCCCGTAGTAATAGAATTTAGTATGTGATAGAAATAAGAGAAAAAAGTGGAACATGAATTAGGGATCGAAGGAATTGGTAATTGTCGGTATTGTGAGAATTTAGAGATCGTGTTTCTAACAATGATAGAATAGACAACAGGAGAATAGCCTTTAAAGGTCATTTAGGAAGACACTTCCCTAAAACAAGCACTCTGAGCAGAGTTAATCTTAAGTGACTAAGTGTGCCAATTACACTAGGTGTCACCTTCATGCGTAAGAAATTTAGTTATCCCTGGTACAGAAGGTTACCATATGGCGATTAAGGTTCATTGATGATGCGAAAAGACGCCAAATATGAATAGGTAAAACATCTATAAGTAGATCGTCATAGTACTAAATCTTAGTACTCCCCTAAAGGGGGGAATATGGTATTAAGTCGGAGTTACTGGTTCAGATAATGATGGAATAATAAAGGAGGAATGTGGTAGAAAGGCGAAAGGAATGAGATTGTATTTATTCAGACCTTACACATATGTTACAACTCCAAAACATTATACAAGCACGCCACTAGGAAGATGTCATGACCCAAACCGAGGTTGTGATGGCGCCCAACACACTGCTAGGCAAGCCTGACCAACTAACAACCTTAAACCATTTCTCATTCAATTCATTATTAGTTAACGCAGTTAAATTATCGAAATATTATATTAGAAGTCTGAATTAAGATTTAAACATGCGGAATCTCAAATAATAATCCTACTACATAGCCCGTAAAGATCCGATGTCACAAATCCGAGCCTCTAATATAGGTTTATCAACCTAATACATGTCAATCTAAGGAATATGAAATAAAAACAAAGGATAAAAGGGAGAGATCAGGGCTGCAGATGCCATGCAGCTACCTCAATGCTCCAGGATATGCGCTTCTCAACAGAAAATCCTCACTCAGCCTCAGCACCTGGATCTGAACGCAAGGTGCAGGGAGTAATGTGAGTAATCCGACCCAGTGAGTAATAAATATAAATAATAGCCGAGAATAGGAAATCATAGAAAAGCACAAAGTAATTTATAATTTGCCAGTTTAAAACAAGTAATATTAAAGCGATAAACCAATGAAATCGAAACATGGAAATACTACAACAGATAAGCAGATAAGTGACAACCAAATAAGGAAATTCAACACATAGAATAGTACCCTATAGTACCTGCAGCGGCGTGCAACCCGATCGATTCATTCATCGTTGACGACGCTCACTAGGGGTGTGCATGGAGGACCCCTTTATGGCCCAAGCACAAAATCAAACCATCTCGTTGCATCAACTAGGCCCTCGGTCTCATATTAATATCAATATAATACTGCTGCGGCGCGCAGCCCGATCCCATACTCAGTCTAGAAATCACATAAGCCCCTCGGGCAATAATGAAATAGTAGTTCTCAGCCCAAAACATCATTTAATATGTCATTTAGTTTCAAAAATCGAGTAAAGATGGTTGAGTTTTAAAATAGTAGAAAATGGTATGACTGAGTTCAAGTAGTAGATCCGTACAGTGAGGAATTAGTAATAAAAACTCCCCGAAGGGTTCAAATAGTTGGCACGAAGCCTAAATATAACAATCAGTCCAAATAAGGATGATAACAAATATGCCTCAATCAAATACGCGGGAAGAACATTAATGGGGACGGACCAAGCCACAATCCAAAATAGTAAACGATCCCGTGCTCATCATCAAGCGCATGTCTCACCTCAATATAGCACTACGATGTGCAAATCCGGGGTTTCAAACCATCAGGACATCATTTACATTCATTACTCACCTCAAACTGGCCAAAACTCTAGCTCGATATGCTCTTGCCTTTTAAATCGGCCTCCTCGCGCGTCGACTCTGACTAAAACCAGAACAAATACATTACAATAGGCTAAGGGAACAAAAACCAAGAAAAACAATCAAAAAACATCAAAAATCCCAAAATTAGCAAAACTCGAGCCCTGGGCCCACTTCTTGAAACTCAGAATCTTTCACATCAACGGGTTCCTTATCTCGCCACGAGTCCATACATACCAAAAACTCTAAAATTCAGCCTCAAATGTCCCATCAATTTCCAATTTAAAAATCTCAAAATCCAAGCCCTAGTTCTTCCATTTTTAGTTAAATTCCCACAAATTTCTAAGTTAATTTCATAATAAAATCACGTTTTCGCTCATAGAACTTACCTCCAATCAATACTCTTTGAACCCCTCTGCAATTTCTCCCAAGGAGCTCTCAAAATACTTAACAACGGTGAAAACATGACTTAGGCTCGCGGATGAAATGTTTTAAAATCCCTTCTGCCCAGCTATGATTTCCTTCTATGCGATCGCGCCCCAGGCTCGCGATCGAGAAGCACAAAATCCCAGCATCTTAACATAGCCCTTTGCAAATGCATCTGCACACCCATTAACGTGATGCCTTGAACCTCTAAACCTACGTGAACGCGACCCTACTCCCGCAAACGCAAAGAGCATTAGCTCCTAAACCTTCACGCGCCAAACGACCCTCCGCGAAAGCGACACACCCGACGCAAACGCGAAGTACATAAATTAGGGACCCTAAACTTCTTCCAGGCGAACGCGGCCTCAGGTCCGCGATCTCAAAGGCAAAAATCCTCCTCCACCTGCTGTTGCATTTTCTGCACTTGACTCAAATTCAAAACTTCCTGATATCCATCCAAAATCACCCGAGGCTCCCGAGACCTCAACCAAAAGCACCAACGCATCCTAAAACATCTTTTAAATATGTTTCAATCATGAAAACACCTCAAACAACACAAAAACCATCAAATTACATCGAATTCAAGCCTAAGTTCTTCTAAAACTTCCGAAACACGCATTTGATCAAAAAGCCAACTAAAGTACCTCCGAATGACCAGAAATTGTACACACACATCCCAAATCACATAACGAAGCTGCAGTAACTCTCAGAATTCCATTCTGACCCTCGAATCAAAATCTCACCTATCAACCAGAAATTACCAAAATACTAACTTTTCCAATTCATGCCTAATTCTACACCGTATCTCCAATACCACTTCCGATCACACTCCTAAGTCACAAATCACCTTTCGAAGCTAACCGAACCATCGGAATGCACATCCTAGCCCTCTAACTCATATGTCAACATCCGGTTGACGTTTCCAACTTAAGCCTTCTTAAAAGAGACTAAGTGTCTCATTTCTTACCAAAACCACTCCAAACCAACTCGATCACAAAAGACATGGATAATGAAGCATAAAGAAGCTGAAAATGGGGGAAACAAAGCGGTAAATCATGAGACAATAGGTCAAGTCGTCATATCCTCCCGAACTTAAACAAATTCTTGTCCTCGAGCGAGTCAAGAAACTTACCTGAAACCTTAAACACGTGGGATATTTGCTCTGCATCTCCCACTTGGTCTCCCAGGTAGCCTCCTTCACGGACCGACCTCCACACTGCACCTTCAGTGAAGCTATATCCTTCGATCTCAACTTTCGAACCTGACAATCCAAAATAGTCACTGGCTCCACATCAAAGGTCAAATCATCTTCCAATAGAACCGTGCTGAAGTCCAATACATGAGACAAATACCCAATATACTTACGGAGAACAGAAACATGAAACACCGGATGCACGCTAGAGAAGCTGGGTGGAAAAGAAAGATTATAGGCCACATCCCTAATCCTCCAAAGTACCTTAAAAGGCCTAATGAACCGTGGACTCATAAATTTTACTGGGTCCCATATTAGCGTTCAAACTCTGCCTTCTCTTTAAGAAGAAGGGTGAATAGTGAATTCTTCACTATTAATATCAGAATCCGGCAAGGTAAGGTCACAATTTTGGTACCAAAAGAACACCCTTCCATTTGTGAACAACCTCCCATTGATGTTTTTCGAATATTCATATCAAAACGCTGCAAATCATAAATTTATTTTTGGATTTACTGTAGCATCGAGTCAATCTGCAAATCAATTTCCTTCTCTTATTTTGGTAACATGAAGGTATTATGATATTATTGGTAGTTTGGTTTGTGGAAGAATTAGTAAAAAGCTATCCCAAATTGTCACAGATCTTGTCACTGTAGCTCACAGCTTTAGTTTCTTCTGCTAAGGATCGTAAATGGTGGTTTGAAGATCTTCATGGATGATGCAACGTCTCCCCAGCCTTTGGATTTGGGAGAGGCAACACAGAACATTCAAGAAATAGCTCAAAACATTAAGCCAAAACAATCGTATGCTGCACTGATGCCACAATCCAAATGTGCGACAGCTTCGTCAAAACTGGAGTTATTTCAAGTTCATATGATATATGGTGAACCAACAGTTGAGTTCACAGTTGAAGAGGTAAACAAGTTCACCATCAAAGAGGGACTGCATCAGGCAGTAATTCTCAAATTTTCATACGGCAAACCTGACATCCAACAGTTACGACAGATTATACCAAAACAACTTGACGTCAAAGGTAAATGCAACATTGGACAGATAGAATACCGGCATATCCTGGTAAGATTTGATCTTTTTGAAGAATTTGTTCATGCATTGTCAAGAACAACTGGTTATGCTAATGTAATAGAAGACGAGTTCTTCTTTAGGACTTTCCCATGGACCATGAGATTTAACCCTCGAGAAGAAACGTCAAAAGCTGTGGTGTGGATTTCGTTTCCTGATCTACTAGCCAATTGTTTTTTGCAAAACAAATCGTTATTATCCATAGCTTCTGCTGTAGGAAAGCCTCTTGCAATAGGTAAGGCAACGCAGGATCGATAGTACGTCACGAGTTAAAGTCTTGATCTATTTAATGGACAAACATCCTAAGAGAGTCAAGATAAACATCGTCTATATGAAGTCTGGAAAAAATATTGAATACTCTCAGCATATCATTTTTCATAACTTGCCTAAATATTGTACGTGTTGTAAACATTAAGGACATGACAAAAATTCATGTCGTGGGAGGACAGAGGAAAAGAACGAAAAAGCACTTCAGGTGGAGAAATCGGAAGGACTGGTCAGTCTTGGTAAACTAGAGGGTGATGCTAGGGATTTGTTGAATGCCAAATGAGCTACAAATAAAAGTCAAGAAACTTCAAACATTATGGTGCAGCCAGCTTTGAAACCAACAGGTGATACCAGTGCTCGTGGATGTGTTATTGCTACAGATCGTGAGACTAATCATGGTCCACGATCAGTTAATGTTAATACCCAAACTACAACAGCAGGGGTTACTGAAAGTCCAAGTAATATGCAAAATCCAATGGAACATGGAAATCAAACCATTAATAGACAAGGCCAAAGTCATGTTCAGAATATAGTAGCTGCAGGTGATCAATTTGATGGTTCATGAGCAATCAGCTATTGGAAATGCAATAGTTATAACTGATATTTCTCAGGCTTTAGAGGGAGAAGAGCAGGAAGGGAATTGATAAAAAACCCGCTGCATTAGTTGAAAAACCAGCAGATATTTTAGCTACTGCTGTGCAAGCCGGGCAGCTAATTTCTCCAGTCAAAACTGCACGTGTTTTTGATGGCAATGCTGTTACAGTACACAGTTCTGACGGGGAAGCTATGGCCCAGTTTTTCGGGAATAAAAAGGGGGGCCATATGAGTAAAATGATGGAATATAGTTCTGGCAAGTTAATGGTGGTTGATCAAGGAGGGAATAGGAATAAAAACCATGGAGTTTGGAATGTGGTATCAACTCGAAAATCTCCCACAAAAAAGGATGGTTCATTCATACAGCAGAACAATAGTGTTCGACTAAATGACTCTCAAGTTAATGCCAACTCAAACTCATTCGAGGTTCTAGCTGCTACTGGGGATCCTGAAGTGGATGCAACAGTTTTAACTGGTTAAGGGATGTCCAAATAAATAGTTGCAGTATCTAGTGATGAACGAGGAAGGAAAGACTGTGGATTAATATAGGTGCTCGACAGAAGGACACGAAGAACATATTAGGGGCTGAACTTATTGGTATTCAAGCTCACAGTACTAATACACATGCCATGTATTTTTCAAGTCCCAATGTAGAACAAATCATTAATGACGCTCAGCATGAAATGATGATGAAAGCTACCATGGTTAAGCAACCTTTAGTAACATTGAACAAACCCGTTTCTGAGGTCCCTTCTCAGTCAGTGGGTTCATTTGATGGTGAATCTGGGAAGCCTATGGTGTCTACAGGAATTAATAATGAAGTAATAAAGAAAAATATGAGGTTGATGGTTATTAATTCCAAATTATGGCAACAACAAAGGGAGGAAGTTGATGAAGAAGATTATGGAGATGGATTTGCAGGGTATGAATCTAAACATGGTGAACAAGAGGTGGATCAAGAGAGTGCAGGCGAGGAGTTTGATTCTCCAAGAACACCAAAGCTTCAGGCGGTATCTTCAACAACCCCCAAGAGTAAATTGAACCTCAATGCACCTGTTTATATCCCCAGAACCAATCCATATGCTGGTAATCAAAATACAACAGCTGGAAGTTTGATTCAGTCAGTAACATCTCCTAAGCAAGCAACAACTGCAACTTTGATACATGCTGCAGCAACATCGTCCAAGCAGGCTGCTCCAGGTATTTCTACGAGTCAAATTGTAGTATCACCACCTGTTGTGCACCAGTATCAAAGAGATACAAACAGAACTGAAAGAAAAATGAGACAGCAAAGAAGAGGCAGCAACAAATAGTCACGACTATGCCAGCTATGTCGGTAGATGATAGAAATTTGTTGGATGCATTGGTAAGTACTGATTCTCTTATCCACTTAAATCGTATTGCTTTTAGTAATGGTCGTGGGAAGGGAAACATGAATGCTGTACAAAAACAACAACAACACAAGGAAAGCATAGTTAAAGAAGAAGAGGAAACTTCATTGGATACACAACACATGCCAAATCCAAGATTTTCCGAAACGCAAGAAGCAGCAGACGTGATTCAACAGGCTACAGGAAATAATGTGCAACAACACCATCGCTCAAGTGATCACTATATTTCTAATACTTTGGAAATACATTCAGAAGATGCAAAGCAATAGCAGGCTACAAAGGCAATACAGATCATTTTGGATCCTACCTCATTTAGCACAGGTCCTACAAACAAGAGCAGCGGACGACAAACAGTGGTGGCTACTTTACATGGAGAGGCTGCTTGGTGGCACTTGATAATGCCAAATATAGCCCACAACCTGTGAAAATAGGGAGAGAATTTTTTGAACAGGGAGACTAGGATGAAATGTTACAACAATGTAGGGAGGAAGTGGCAAGAAAACGCGATCTATCACCTATGCATAGCGGAAAAACCAAGAAGTCGCGCACAAGGGATACGAGTTGGGACGGGAGAGTAAATGAAGATCCAAACATAAGGAGACTCCCAATGAGAAGTGAAAAACAAAAACAAGTCATTCAAACTACATATACAAAGTCCAATCATTCGAAGAAAAAAGTATGATTTTTGAATACTTTTTGAAAAGAGTTGTGGACGAAGTCAAGATTCTACAAATTGAAGATTTCACAAGTGTAGAGAAAAGAGAGCACCATGGTGGTTTCTTCATATTTTTATTTTACCATCACATTAGTATATTTCTATGTAATATCATCACAGAGTATGTTATAAACTCTGTGATGATCATAGAGTACCTAGTTCTAGCTAGTTCTTTCTTTTTGCATGCTTGATAGAGAGGTTATTTATGCCTCAATAGGACTAGTACAATAAGGTTAGCCCGGTTGAGCTATATGGGTAACAATACCGGTGATATTGTACCCCTTATTTGTACTTTTTCTATTTGTTGTATTTTCTTCTCTTTTTTTATTAATAAAAAACCAACCCTAGGCACTTGCCTTGGGGTGCAAAAAAAAAAAAAAAAACCGCGGACTCAACTTCCCTTTCTTTGCAAATCTTATAACACCCTTCATGGGCAAAAACTTCAACAAGACCTTCTCACTAACCATGTAGGACATATCTCGAACCTTCCGGTCCGCATAACTCTTTTGACACGACTGCGTTGTACGAAGTCTCTCCTGAATCACCTTCACCTTTTCTAAGGCATCCTGAACCAAATCTGTCCCCAATAGCCTAGCCTCGCCGTGCTCGAACCAACAAACTGGAGATCTACACTGTCTCCCATACAAAGCCTCATATGGAGCCATCTGAACACTCGAGTGGTAGCTGTTGTTCTAGGAAAACTCTGCAAGCGGCAAAAACTCATCCCATGAATCTCCAAAATCAATGACACAAGCACGTAATATATCCTCCAATATCTGAATTGTACGCTCGGGCTATCCGTCCTTCTGAGGATGAAATGCTATGCTCAACTCCACCTGAGTACCCAACTCTCTCTGCACGGCTCTCCAAAAATGCAAAGTAAGCTGAGTACCTATATCTATAATGATGAAACCGGAACACCATGCAACCAAACAATCTCCCGGATATAAAGGCCTGTCAACCGCTTTGAAGAATAGGTAGTACACACAAGAATAGAATGCGCGGACTTGGTCAGCCGATCCACGATCACCAAAATATCATCAAATTTCTTCAAACTTCGAGGAAGTCTAACAACAAAGTCCATAGTGATTCTTTCCCCCTTCCACTCGGGAATATCCATCTGCTGAAGTAAGCTACCCGCTCTCTGATGCTCATATTTCACTTGCTGACAATTGAGACACCAAGCTACAAATCCCACAATGTCGTTCTTCATTCTTCTCCACCAATAGTGCTGCTTCAAATCTTGATACATTTTTGCGGCACCCGGATGAATAGAATACCGCAAGCTATGGGCCTCCTCTAGAATCAACTCTCTAAGCCCATCCACATTGGGCACACAGATCTGGCCCTGCATCCTCAACACACCATCATCACCAATGGTCACATCCCTGCCATCATCATGCTGAAATCTGTCCTTAAGGACAAGCAAATGGGGATCATCACACTAGTGCTCTCTTATGCGATCATATAAGGAAGACCGAGAAACAACACAAGCCAACACACGACTGGGCTTCGGAATGTATAATCTTACCAACCGATTGGCCAGATCCTGAACATCAATTGCAAAAGGTCTCTCCCCAACCGGAATGTATTCCAAACTCCTCATACTCACTGCCTTCCAACTTAAATCATCGGCCACTACATTGGCCTTTCTCGGATGATACTGAATAGTAATATCATAATCCTTATACAACTCTAGCCATCTCCGCAGCCTCAAATTAAGATCCTTTCTCTTTAACAAATGCTGAAGACTACGATGATCAGTGAATACCTTACAAGACACGCCATACAAATAGTGCCTCTAAATCTTCAATGCATGAACTATGGCAGCCAACTCCAAATCATGAATAGGGTAATTCTTCTCATGGGGCTTCAACTGACGAGAAGCATAAGAAATAACTCTACCCTCATGCATCAATACACAACCAATCCCAATTCACGAAGCATCACAATATACATTATATAAACATGAAGCTGATGTCAAAATCAACACTGGAGCTATGGTAAAAGCTATCTTGAGCCTCTGAAAGCTCTCCTCCCACTCATCCGAACATACTAATGGAGCACCCTTTTGAGTCAACTTGGTCAAGGGCGATGCAATGGATGAAAATTCCTGAACAAACCGGCAATAATAGCTTGCCAATGCAAGAAAACTATGAATCTCTGTGGCTGATGACAGTCTAGGCCAACACTGCACCGCCTCTATCTTCTTCAGATCGACTTGAATACCTTTGCTTGACACCATGTGTCCCAATAAAGCCACTGAACCGAGCCAAAACTCACACTTGGAGAACTTTGCATAAAGCCTCTCCTCCCTCAATCTCTGCAATACCACTCGCAAATGCTCCGCGTGATCCTCCTGACTACGCGAGTACACCAGAATATCATTAATGAATACAATAATGAACGAATCCAGATAAGGCCGAATTACACCGTTCATCAAATGCATGAACACTGCTGGGGCATTAGTTAGTCCGAAAGACATGACAATAAACTCATAATGACCATATCTAGTCCTAAAAGCAGTCTTAGAAATATCTGAATACCTGATCTTAAACTGGTGATAGCCCAAACAGAGATCAATGTTGGACAACACCCTCTCTCCCTGAAGCTGGTCGAATAAATCATCAATATGAGGCATGGGATACTTGTTCTTAATTGTTACCTTGTTCAATTGCCTGTAATCAATGCACATTCTCATTGTGCCATCCTTCTCCTTCACAAACAAAACCGGCTCACCCCATAGTGACACACTAGGACGAATGAACCCCTTATCTAGGAGTTCCTGAAGCTGCTCCTTCAATTCTTTCAACTCCGCTGGTTCGATACGATACGACAGAATAGAAATGGGCTGAGTGCCCAACACCAGGTCAATACCAAAATCAATATCCCTGTCTGGTGGCATGCCCGGCAGGTCTGCATGAAATACATCAGGAAAATACCCCACAACTGGAACAGAATCAATGCTAGGAATCTCAGCTCCAACATCCCACACAAAGGCTAAATATGATAGACAACTCTTCCCAACCATACTACGGGCGTTCAAGAAGAAAATCACTCTAATAGGAACATAGTCAATCACACTACGCCACTCGATCTGCAGTACACCCCGCAGATCCAAAGTGATTGTCTTAGCATGACAGTCTAGAATAGCACGGCATAGAGATAGCCAATCCATGCCCAAAATAAAATAAAAGTCAACAATGCTCAATAGCAATAGATTAACTCAGGTCTTTAGACCCTTAATAGTCATAATACAGGACCGGTACACCCGATCCATATCAATATTATCGCCCACCGGGGTAGATACATGAACAAGTAAAGCAATAAACTCTCGGGACGTACGCAAGTGATGAGAAAAATATAGGACATATAAGAATAGGTGGAACCGAGTTCAAATAATACAAAGGCATCTCTGTAGGAGACTGAAACAATTCTTGTAATGACAACATTTGAAGCAATGGCATCTGTCCTGCCTGGGATAGCATAGGAATGAGCCTGGCTAGCGCCTGATTGACCTCCCCCTCTAGGGTGACCCCTGAATGCCTGACCTCCATCCCTGGATCGGTGGGTGGGTGATGAAGTAACTAGTGTAGAAGTCGAAGGATGACCCCTATGCTAAAACTGACCACCACGAAGTCGAGGACACTTCATCCTCATATGCCCAATGGTGGATGCAGCATACAATTACCTGGATTCAACTGAACACAGTACTTTGAACGCAAAATATAAATTTATGTGTAAAAAATCATTAAAATTGCAATAAGTAATAGACATGAACCCATAATTTTAAATATTGAACCCATATAACTAAAATGCTATATCTGCCTCTGCATATGCCCAAACTCCCCGCACTCATAGCAATTATCCGGTGCTGGAGATGGGGACTGAAGGTAACCCTCACACCGGAGTGAATAGTAAATGCACTCGGCGTAGAATACTGGCCCTGCTGAGACCCATGATGACCATGACCTGACGATGCCCCACGATACTCTAGATGGGCCGACTAAGCAGGTCTGAAAGAACGACCTCTACCACGTTGGAACTGGCCCCTAGATGTAGTACCATTGAAATTGTCCGATCCTCAAGGCCTCTTGGCCTTCCTCTGATCTCGCTCTCTACGGTGAACCGTCTCAATATCATAAGCGATATCAACCACCTCCTCAAACGTAGCACCTAATACTCTCTCTAGTCATCATAATACAGAGATGGTAGTTAAGGCCATCTAGAAATCTCCCGGTTCTCTCACGATCTGTCAGAATCATCCAAATGGAATAATGGGCCAACTGTGAAAACCTCATCTCATAATGGGCCACGGTCATATCCCCCTACCTCAACAACTCAAACTGTCTATGCAACTCCTCTCTGCGGGACTGTGGTACATACTTCTCCAAGAAGAGAGCGGAGAACTGCTGCCAAGTAAGGCGTGCTGCATGATCGGTGCAGACTCAATCCTAAGAAAGAGAGGGCGCAGATACTTTTGCCCAATAGTGGTATCAGGATCAATTTTCACAGAGAGCTTCAATTTGGAGTTGAGTATTTGCTAAGCCTAGAAGTGCGTTTTGGCTCCTAATTGATCTTCCAACATTTTTGGTTTTATTTGAAGTAATAACAACAATTAATCAACTATGATTATAAAACTAAATTATGCTAAGGTAATGCTTCTAGTTGTATGCAATATATAGAAAAACACTAGGGTTGTGGCATGTACCTAGGTGGTCAATTAACTGGTAGAGATACCTAATGCACAAACGATGGATATGGGATTTATGCTATAACCGTTGCGCTTTTTCACCCACTCTCACACCTCTCGGTAGAGAGAGTGATTTTTCCCAATTGACTCTCTCGAGACAAATTGGGTAGGATAATTTGCCCAAGCAGCTAATGGTTCAAGTAGGGTAGTTACTCTCTCGAGGTTTAACCCGTTATTTTGGACTACCATTCTCATAGGTCTATCCCAATTCCTTGTTGGAATTAATCTTGGGATTATAGACTCTCTTTCTCAAGAAGAGTCAAGACGCAGTAAGCTAGACCTAATGCTTGGAACCACCAAATCTTAATGAAAACACAAGATTAATCCAAATAACAATTACCCAACATCATTCATGCATTAAACAATCACACCCATTAATTACCCACACTAGGGTTGAGCCACAACCCTAGCTAATGGATTTAGCTAGATATAGTAGTAACATAAATTAAAGAAATAATAGAAGAAATTGACATAATATTTAACTATAATGATAAACTAATTGAATCCATGTTAAAACTAGCAGAAATTGCCCAAAATAGGCTAACAATGTGAAGTCTCGAACTCAACAGCTATTCTAAAAATACAAAAACTTAACGTAAAAAAGTAAAATGTTCTACTAATATTACACAGGAAAAACCGGACAAAAATACCCCCGAGGGTCAGGCGTAGACCGCGTAAAAATGTCACGAGGCCGTGAAGGGAAATTGGTCTTCACTTCATTGCTTTTGGAACTCGGGATGCAGACCGCGCAGTTGTGTCACGCACCCGCATAGGCTGAGCCACACGGACCACGTAGAAAAAGGACGCGGCCGCGTGGGATAGTTTGCCAAACTTGGACTCTCTGAACATTTACCCACGCGGACCGCACCAATTTGGTGTGCGGCCGCGTGGGCCTTTGTCTTGATTTTCTGGGTCTCTGAACCTTTATCAGTGAAGACTGGGTAGCTTTACTTCGACTGCATAGCCTTGCACTTTACTCAACCTCTGAACTTTCCTGTGCGGCGGCATTGCAAATCAGTGCGGACCGCACATGTCATTTTGACCCCCATTTCAGTTCTCTTTTGACGCTTGGCAGGTTTTACTCCTTTGTTAGCCAATTTGTGATATTTATCATCTTGTCACTCAAAACTGCAATCAATCACACTTGTAAGCATTTTGGGACTAGTTTGGAGCAATTAATGTACAAAGCTCAGGTAAGAAAGGGTATAAAACATGAACAATCCACAGTTATCAACTCCCCCAAACTTAAACCTTTGCTTGTCCTCAAGCAAATAAAATGAGACCTATCCATCAATAAAAAACACCCAAATAATTCTTGTTCTTCCTAAGGTAACCTCGATGAGCCTCAGTTGGGACTGAAATTGCCTTCAATGCAAATGTATCATTAACACATTTAAAACTTTGAACACTTGTGGATCAAGTGTGACATAAGAGCATCAAGGGTTGACACATATAATCAAGGAACCTTTCTCAAGCACTTTGGTCATTGTGGAACCTAAACTCACGCATCCTCGACTTTTCCTAAGTGAACCTCACCTTTTAGAATAGTAGCACGCAAATCAAAGTGAAGGAACTCTCTCATCTCTCACAAAGAAACGGCCCTAAGTCCGGCTCTATGTACCATATGCTTGCCCTTCATGTAAGTATCCACTAGTGTTGGCTTCCCTCAACTCAAGATCAAATAGGGCTTTTGAGGAGTCATTGTGAAGGCTTTTGGGTGAAGGTAGGATATGATTTTGTTCAAATGGTTTTAATCTTCCCTTAAGCACTTCTTTTGATTTATTTTGGAACACTTTCTTGACTCAATTGAGTAATTTGCTTCTTTCAAGAGGCTAGAGGGATACATTGTCACTCTTCCTTTGCAATTTAAAACCTTTCTCCTTTTGTCTACTTTTCCGTACCTTTTCCACTTCTTGTTGTACTTTGATTCCCTTTTTGATTCTTATTCACTTTTTGTCTTTTTCTCTTTTTCATTGCCTTCGTTTTCTTTTGCTTTTGTGCCTTTTTACCACATTGATTCCTTTCTTTTCTCCGCCCCAAAACTTACGCAATTGCCACTACCCAAAGGAATATTTGGGTGTTAAGAGAAGGTCTAATTGAGAATGGGTATGTGCTTGTAACTTGGTTCATGAAAAAAAAATTCAAGGCTCAAAAGGGGGAGAACTAGGGATCATTTGATTGGTAGGTCATGGAATTGTTTAAATTGGCATTTTTGGATCAAGGACAGCCTAAAATTACTTCTTAAATCAAGTTCCACATATGATTTCGTCTCAACAAACATTCGGGGAAAGTTCTAGACCATCAGTATGGTACTTGGGCTCAATAAATCGAATTCTCACCACACGCACTCAAGGATTGCCAAAGACGAAGTTGAGGGCCTACAACGACCTTAGATATGATGCAAGTGCACAATGGCCCAAAATTACCATGTGATGGTTGTTTGGTCAACACAAGAGTCTCAAGGCCACGACTTTCACCATCCTAAACACAATTTAATGTCTTTGACAATAGGATCAAAGGAATATGTGTTAGGACCAAGTGAAGCTTTGCATGAGGCACCCATAACTACAAACAACTTGAAAAAAAATAAATAATCAAAAACGGACTCAAATCCTGAAGAAGGTTGTCACGCCATCTATAATTGGGAAGAGCCACCCGGTTCGCACAACACTCTACCTTTGGAAAGAACCGAGACATTAAGAAAACCAAGGCTTATTGCTAACGCCAAAACAAAACCAAATAGGCTACGAGCCTAACTTTGCAACTAAAATGAAAAAGAAAATTTTTAACAAAATGGAAAACACAAATGAAAACCAAATGAATATGTACACAAGGGGAGTAGAATATACAACTAGGGGGAGATGAATATATACATGAAGTCATATACAGGCCATCTATACTATGAACTTCAAGAGCTAAAAACAAAACAAATATATACAATAATCCAGTCAAAAATAGTAGGGCCACTGTCACTCCCCAAATCCGAGGGCATGACCGGCACTCAACCGGGTACCCCCAGTCGAGTGGACCTGGGTACCTTTCTAATTCCCTACGCGTTACCCCACAATATTCAATGATAATTAGCCAAACGATACAAATTTGAAATTGAAAGAACATATGATTTCTCTTTTATAAACACACATTATGATTAACAGGGAACATCTTTTACAAAGCATATATTACAATTAACAGGGAACGTGGTATTCACGTTTACAACGCCCAAAACATACACCTTTGTACATAAGTTCTAACTCACATACCACTGTCTAAGGAGCCTCTAAGAGAAAGATAGTACAACACTTGCCGGCGACAAGGCCCCGACTATACCTTTACAAAAGGACACAATACTCCAAAATACAACAACATTGGTGGAATGAGCCACAAAAGGCCCCGGAAGGAAAGGGGCTCACCAACATTGAATACCGCCAATAGAGAAAAGGATGAGCTATGAACGGTGGACTGGAGCGCCTGCCACAGATCCAAATACAATCATAACACGAATGTAGCGCCCCCGCCAAAAAGGACGTTAGTACATTTGAATTGTACTAGCATGTATGAACAAACTATGTCCCAAGTAAACTCAAGCCAAAATGCATATACAAGTATAGAAGTGAACAACAATAGTATAATTACAACCATGGAGAGACACCAAACATCTCACCACAATTGATTCAAGTAGTCATATAAAGGGGCAATCAGTGCCCCACAGGTTACAAACTCTCCTGCTTTCTCCTTTCACATTTCCACATTTATCATTTCATGATTCATATTCATATCAATAGTGATATTGAATCACATTTTCTTCCCTTATTGCCTCGTCCACCCTTATTACCTTGGCCACCCTTATCACCCCAACCCACACCTTATTTCACCGTGTTGCATCGCGCAACCCGACCCCGCTTGATATTTTTTAATTCACAACAACAAACAGCACAACAACAAATACAAGAAATCAACTATGGCACATTGTTAACATAGATCCACAATAAGGGTAATGCAATTCCACAACTAGCAACAACAATTCAATTCCAGAACCAGCCACACAATTTCTTCATGTTCATAAATTTGTACACAATTTGGATTACCACAACCGTTGTTCACAACTAATCACACACGTTGTTCCACAATATTTCCATTTCTACTGTTCCATATTATTTCCATTTCCATTTTACACATTATTTCCATTGTTCCACATTATTGCCATTTCCAATGTTCCACATTATTTCCATTTCCGTTGTTCCAATTACAAGTCCCACAACTTTCACAACAAAGTGTTACCACACATCTATACAACACAAAAGCTTCACAATGATTCTCACATGAAAATCAACTATCAACAATTTCACAACTAGAACAGGGCGATTTCACAAGGATCACAGTTAGCCATACATACCTGGAGTTGAGTTTTCCCCTTTAAACCTTTATTCCGATTAGCCCAGCAAGCAAGAAGTCAATCTAGTTCATGAACAACACTTAGGTTTTAGAAATTTAAACTCATAGTTACTACCCGATTACCTTTTTAAAAGATTTTAGAGTTTTGAAGACATGCATGAAGATTTTATGAAGAAACTTCAAAGCAAGTGCATTGGGTTCCCTTCCCAAGCTTAATTTCAAAATTTGGGGAAATAGGTTACGGATTTTACCTGATAAATCAATAGAAAAGACAATGCACCAAGAATTTTCCATGCTCCAACTATTTTGAAAGGCTTGATGATGAAGAATTCACTTTCTCTCTCAATAACCCTCTCTCCCTCTCTCTTATTTTTGATCAGAAGTGTGTTAAAATTAGGGAGAAGGTGTTTTAATAAAAAGTGGATCGGGTCTAATATATTAGAAAAATACCAGGCGAATACAATCTACCACGCGATCTGCGATCGCAGAACAGACATGCAGTCCGCAAAATGGACCGCAGAAATGGCTCAAATTTCAAACCTCTCGGGTTGGGAATGCGGTGAATATGCGGTCCGTATTTGAGTTCTACAGTCGCAGAATGCACTGCAGAACTGAGCTTTGAATTTCCTCAGGGACAATATGCGATCACTCTGCGGTCCACATATTGATTATGCAATCGCAGATTTGACCGCATTTTCAACATAAAAAATTGGTTGCTCTCTGATTCATTCTGCGGTAGGAATGCGGTCTGCATAGCTGATCTGCAATCGCATTCTGGACGACATTTTGACCATTTTCTTAAAAAATTTCGATTTCACATTTTTAAGTTCAAAACAGTAAAAAGGATTCGATCCCCATGGGTAGACTCGACTCCATGAGCTGCTAACATCTGAGCACTCATTTTCACGAGGCCTTACATCCTCCCCCGCTTAAGATCATTCGTCCTCGAATGAGGACTTGGGAACCAAATGAGTTTGAAAACATGATATGCAAGTTTCTACACTTTTAATTAACTTTCAAATTTGTTTTAGAAAAATTTTTCCAGAGTTTCCTTTGTAATATGGACATAACCACCTGTCAATGAATCCCCAAAACACATTCTCAAGCATTACTACACAAACCTACTACCTTTACAATAGTTGTAAAATGCATAATCCTCACACTTGCACATATTCAACCTCTTGATACACTTTTATCCATTTGACACACAATATGTAATCAAATTAAGCATTAATCACCTATACTATTAAAGCCAATTACCTATCATAAGGGTACAACAAAGTTATTCATTTCAATACAACTCCTCCATACAAAAACTAATCATTACACAACTAGAACACCTTGATACACAGTCTCCATGCAAAATTAATTATAACTTCCATGCATCAACTTACCATGGGAGAACAAAACTTTCATTACCAAAAGAGCTGAACATTTCTCTAATAGTTACAACACAAAAACTTGGTTGGCAACACTTGGATAAACTACAACAATAAGGCACTTGGAAAGAGAAAGGATGATTCTTACACCTAATGGAACACAATACTAACCCTCATAAGGGACAAGATTCGCACGATCATTCCTAGACTTGCTCAAATAGAAGGGGGTATTTTATCTTTATATCATCTTCCGCTTCCCATGTGGCTTCCTCGACTTGTTGGTTTCGCCATAACACTTTAACTGAAGCAATCTCCTTGTTTCGCAACTTTCGGACTTGCCTATCAAGAATAGCAACCAGAATCTCCTCATATGATAACTCTTCTGTAACCTTGATGTCTTCAACTTGCACAATTTTAGACGGATCACCCACAACCTTCCTCAACTGGATACATGAAAAACCGGGTGCACTAAGAACATTGAAGGGGCGGTTCTAACAACTTGACCGATCCTTTGAGTGACTTGATAAGGCCTGACATACCTAGGACTTAGGTTTCCCTTTTTCCCAAAGTGCATGACTCCTTTCATAGGGGACACCCTCAAGAATACCCAATCGCCTTCTTGAAACTTCAATTCTCTTCGACGCACGTCCGCATAGGATTTCTGGCTACTTTGAGAAGTCTTCATTCTCTCCTGAATGGCAAAAAGTGAGCTGATTTAGTGAGCCTATCCACAATTACCCAAATTGAGTCGAACTTTTGATGAGTACAAGGTAGTCCTATCACGAAGTCCATATTGATCATTTCCCACTTCCACCTTGGTATTTCTATAAGCTGAGTAAACCATCGCGGCCGCTGATGCTCGGCCTTTACTTGCTTGCAATTTGGACACCTAGAGACGAAGTCCGCCACACTCTTCTTCATACCACTCCACCAATAGATATCTTTGAGATCGTGATACATCTTTGTAGAGCCTGGGTGCACTAAATACCTGGAATGATGAGCCTCCGCCATTACCCTCTACCAAATATTATCTACATTTGGGACACATAACCTGTCATGGCACCGTAGAACACCATCACTGTTGCCGAGTGAAAATGCTGAAATTTTGCAACTTAGAGCTGCCTCCTTCAATTGTGATAATGCTGGATCAACAAACTGCTTTTCTTTAACCTCTGCCATGAGCGACAATTTTGCTGTATTATGCACCATAAGTTCGTCCTCATTTGGGGCCGAGAAACAAACCCCAAGGCTAACCAATTGGTGTACCTACCGAGCTAGGAACCTCTGATCTGCTCTCAAGTGAGCCAAACTACCCATGGATTTCCGACTGAGGGCGTCGGCCACCATGCTCGCCTTCCCTGTATTTTACAAGATGTCAGTATCATAATCCTTAAGCAATTCTAACCACCACCGCTGCCTCAAATTTAGATCCTTCTGCTTGAATAAATATTGAAGACTCTTGTGATCTGAAAAAACATCTACGTGAACCCCATAAAGGTAATGTCGCCATATTTGAAGGCGAACACAACTGCTGCAAGCTCCAAATGATGCGTCGGATAATGCTTCTCGTGATTCTTGAGTTGCCTGGAAGCATATGATATAACCTTTCCGTGCTGCATTAGAACACACCCTTAACCAACCCTGGAGGCATCACAGTAAACTACAAACCCCTCTGTTCCTTCTGACCAGGCCAGTACTGGTGCCAAAGTCAACCTTGACTTCAATTCCTAAAAACTTTTCTCACAAGCATCTAACCACTGGAACTTTGCTGATTTCTATGTCAATTTGGTCAAAGGAGAGGAGAGGGTGGAGAATCACTCGGCAAACCTCTGATAATACCCTGCTAAACCCAAAAAGCTACGGATCTCCATCGGGGTCATGGGTCTAGGCTAATCCTTCGCCGCTGCAATCTTTTAGGGGTCACCTTAATCCCCTTACTGGAAACAACATGACCCAGAAAAGCGACAGACTCCAAAAAAAATTCACATTTGGAAAATTTGGCATACAATTGGTGCTGATGTAGAGTCTGCAAAACTGCTCTGAGGTGACAGCATGATCCTCCCCGCTTCGCGAATATACAAGGATATCGTCAATGAAAACAATCATGAATGAGTCTAATAATGACTTAAAGACCCGATTCATAAGATCCATAAAAGCTGTCGGGGCATTGGTTAGCCCGAAAGACATGACCAAGAATTCAAAGTGGCCATAACACATCCTCATAGCGGTCTTAGGAATATCCTACTCCATGATCTTCAATTGGTTGTACCAGGACTGCGAATCAATTTTGGAGAAGAAACTTGCACCTTGCAATTGATCGAACAAATCATCTATTTGAGGAAAAGGGTACTTACTTTTTATGGTGACTTTATTAAGTTGCCAATAATCGATACACATCCGAAGCGACCCATCCTTCTTTCTGACAAAAAGAGCCGGAGCACCCCATGGCGACAAACTTGGCCGAATAAACCCCTTCTCCAATAGATCCGTCAACTGCTCTTTTAAATCTCGCAACTCTGCTGGCACCATTCTGTACGGTGTAATAGATATTGGCTGGGTATCTGGAAATACATCAATCCTGAAATCAATCTCCCTATCTATCGGAATTCTTGGAAGCTTATCCGGAAATACCTCAAGGAACTCATTCACAATCGGCACGGACTCGGGGGCAGGAACCTTTGGAGTAGTGTCCACCACCCGAACAAAATAATAGATACACCCCTTCCAGATCATCTTCGAAGCCTTGAGGTAGGAAATAAACATACTCTTCGGCACAACACCATTCCCTTTCCATTCAAAAACCGGCTAATTAGGGAACTCGAGTCTCATGACTCTCGTCCGGCAATCAAGTTTAGCAAAGCAAGAATAAAGCCAATCCATCCCCATGATTACATCAAAATCCACCATTCCAAGCTCTATAAGGTCAGCCATGGTAACACGACCACCTACCATAACAACACAATTCCTATAGACCCGTGCGACTGTAATAGAATCACCAACCGGAGTCGATACAGAGAATGTCTCAAGAAGCTGCTCGGGTTCAATCCCAAAACTCGAAGCAATAAATGGAGTTTCATAGGACAAATAAGACCCCAGATCGATAAGAGCATAGCAATCAAAGGTCTGAACAGATATGATACCTGTAAAACATTTGGGGAAGCCTCAGCACTCTGACGGCCACTCAATGCATAAAACCTGCTGGTCCTCCCCTACCACGAGCTCCACCTTTGGCTGCACCATGCCCTGCTGGGGTTGGAGGGCGCACTGGTGACGTATCAACTGATGAACTTGATGGCTGAGCAAGTCCCTTGCCCGTGCCCTGTCTGGGCGCACGACAGTCCCGCTGTATGTGACCTCTCACCCCAAAATTTTAACACACTGGAGCATCCAAGTAACAAGCCTCTGTATGAAATCTCCCACACTCGGGACATATACCTCCATGCTGCCGAGGTCTCATTCCCGAATGACTAAACTGGTGGGACCTCCTACTGCCAGAACCTATCCCCGAAGGGCTACTCTGCTGGAAATGGTGCACAGAAGACGGTGCACTAGCGGAGGACAGAGCATAAGACAGAGATGGTCCTGATGACCCTCTCCCTAGAGCTGACCTCCCTGAGTGACCAATAGACCGGGCCATGCTGCTACTCTCCATGTCTGCCCGAATCTTTGAATTCCTTGCCTCTGTGGCCTGAGCAAAGCCCACGATATTTCCATAGTTCATGTCTGAATGCAAAGCCAATGTAGCAGCCTTATTTACCACCAAAGGGCTGAGATCCTGAACAAATCGCCGAACTCTGGCCTCCATAGTGGACACCAACTGAGGAGCATACTTGGACAACCTCACAAACTCTATATGATACTCCCAAACACCCATGCTACCCTGATTAAGAACCTCAAAGCGGTGGCAGGGGATGCCATGGTCTCGACAGGCAAAAATTGGCCATGAAGGCATCTATGAACTCATCCCATCTAGCTGGAGGTCTCCCCTCCTCACGGGAATCCTCCCACATCTTGAACCATAAACGCTCAGCCCCCTTCAACCTGTACGAAGCCAATTCTACCCCTTCTATCTCTGTAGCCTTCATGACTCGAAGGGTCTTGTACTTATTCTTCAAAGAATTCTTGCGGATCGGCCCCTAGGTCTGTGCATGAGAACTCTGGAGGATTTAATCGCAAAAACTGATGAACTCTGGAGCTGGAGGAATCTCACTGTCCGTTGGAGGACACATGGGCATCATGAGATCTCTGGGCCTAGGTGTCCACTAACTAGGTCAATATACGGATAGCTCCCCTAAGGTCTCCATCAGACATCCCGGGATCGGAAGCTGGGGCAACATCAGGATTAGGAGCATTGGCAGGAGGGATAGTAGCACCCTCGGCCGCTACTGGAACATGATTGCTTGGATCAGGAATGGATGGAGCAGGCAAGTTCAGAATGGGGGAATCACTCTCACCCACGACAGTCGGCACATGATCCACAGACGAATTGGAAGTGGCATTGGCCCCTAGGCCAAGTCTAGCTTTCTTCTTGGGTGCCATCACTGAAATTTTGAAATAGAGCACGAATTAGACACAACATCACTTCACCGCATGAACTTGGAATAACAAAGAAGAGGATCATTTTTCCTAAATGCCCGTGTAGCCCCCAACTTATAGAAGTGGTCGAAAACTCACCGATAAGAAGGGCTCTACTAGGCACGGCTCCGAGACATCCTAGGACTCCTATAAAACCTTAGGCTCTGATACCAAGTTTGTCACACCGCAAATCCGAGGGCATGACCGGCACTCAACCGGGTACCCCTAGTCGAGTGGAACTGAGTGCCTTTCCTATTCCCCACACGTTACCCCACATTATTCAATGATAATTAGCCAAAATATACCAAATTTGCAATCGAAAGAACATATGAGTTCTCTTTAATGAACACACGTTATGATTAATAAGGAACATCTTTTACAAAGCATACGTTACGATTAACAGGGAACATGGCATACAAGTTTATAGCGCCCAAAACATACACCTATGTACATAAGTTCTAACCCACAATCCACTGTCTACGGAGCCTCTTAGAGAAAGATAGTACAACACTTGCCGGCGACAAGGCCCCGGTTATACCATTACAAAAGGACACAAAACTCCAAAATACAACAACATAGGTGGCATGAGCCACACAAGGCCCTGGAAGGAAAGAGGCTCACCAACACGAGTACCGCCGATATAGAGGAGGAGGATCAACAAATGGTGGACTGGAGTGCCTGCCAGAGATCCACCTACAATCATAACACGAATGCAGCGCCCCCAACAAAAGGGACGTCAGTACATTTGAATTGTACTGGCATGTATGAACAAACTGTGTCCCAAGTAAACTCAAGCCAAAAAGCATATACAAGTATAGAACTGAACAACAATAGTATAATTACAACCATGGAGCGACAATCAAAGATATCACCACAATTGATTCAAGTAGTCATATAAAGGGGAAATCAGTGCCCCACAGGTTACAAACTCTCCTGCTGTCTCCTTTCACATTTCCACATTTATCATTTCATGATTCATATTCATATCAATAGTGATATTGGATCACATTTTCAACCTTATGGCCTCGTCCAACCTTATTACCTCGGCCACACTTATCACCCCCAACCCACACCTTATTTCACCGTGTTGAGGCAAGCAACCCAAACCTGCCTGACAGTTTTCAATTTACAACAACAAACATCACAACAATAAATACAGGAAATCAACTATGGCACATTGTTAACATAGATCCACAACAAGGGTAATGCAATTCCACAACCAGCCACACAATTTCTTCATGTTCATCAATTTGTACACAAATTGGATTACCACACACGTTGTTCCACAATCTTTCCATTTCCAATGTTCCACATTATTTCCATTTCCATTGTTCCACATTATTGCCATTTCCACTGTTCCACATTATTTACATTTCCGTTGTTCCAATTACAAGTCCCACAACTTTCACCACAAAGTGTTACGACAAAATTATACAACACAAAAGCTTCACGATGATTCTAACATGAATATCAACTATCAACAATTTCACAACTAGCACAGGTCGATTTCACTAGGATCACAGTTAGCCATACATACCTGGAGTTGAGTTTTCCCCTTTAAACCTTTAGTCCGATTTGCCAAGCAAGCAAGAAGTCAATCTAGTTCATGAACAACACTTAGGTTTTAGAAATTTAAACTCATACTTACTACCCGATTCTCTTTTTACAAGATTTTAGAGTTTTGATGACATGCACGAAGATTTAATGAAGAAACTTCAAAGCAAGTGCATGGGGTTCCCTTCCCAAGCTTAATTTCGAAATTTGGGGGAAATGGGTTAGGGATTTTACCTGAGAAATCAATAGACAAAAAATTCACCAAGAATTTTCCAAACTTCGATGATTTTGAAAGGTTTGGTGATGCAGAATTCACTTTCTCTCTCAAGAACCCTCTCTCCCTCTCTTTTACTTTTGATCGGAAGTGTGTTTAAATAAGGGAGAAGGTGTTTTAATAAAAGGTGGGTCCGGTCTAAAATTTTAGAAAATACCAGGCGAACACAATCTGTGACGCGATCTGCCATTGCAGAACAGACATGTTGTCCGCAGAATAAACCGCAGAAATGGCTCAAATTTTAAACATCTCAGGTTGGGAATGCGGTGAATATGCGGTCAACATTTGAGTTCTGTAGTCGCAGAATGCACCACAGAACTGACATTCGAATTTCCTCAGGGACAATATACGATCACTCTGCGGTCCGCATATTGATTATATGATCGCAGATTTGACCGCATTTTCAACATCAAAAATTGGTTGCTCTCTGATTCACTCTGATGTAGGAATGCGGTCCACCTAGCTGATCTGCGATCGCATTCTGGAGCGCATTTTGACTATTTTCTGGAAAAATTTCGATTTTACATTTTTAGTTCAAAACAGTAAAAAGGATCTCATCCCATTGGTAGACTCGACTCTATGAACTGCTAACACTCGAGCACTTATTTTCATGGGGCCTTACAGCCACAGCCGTACGAATAGGAGCTAGCATTGTCCCCAATGCTAACTACCAAATAAGAACATAATGTTGAAACACGTTCTCAAGTCGCTAAAACTAAACGTGTGTTCATATTTGTAGGTTTTAATAAATGACAAACCGACGTGAACGGAACATTGACATATGACGAAGTCCAAGCACAAGAGAAACAAAGATCAAGATTAAGTAAAGCAACAAAGTTATACATGAGTCGTTCTATAATTGTGATCTTGATCCGACAATTGATTCAAGACTTGGCTTCTCTCGAAAAATCATTTTTATCAAACCATGCATCTTTAATTTAAAGCAAAATGATTTTCAAACATTTCATTTTAACCAAAATGAATTCTAAACATGTCTTTCAAATCTGGACAAATAAAATCGATTATGTACTCTATGATAATCGATTATGTTAAGGCAGTGTAAACCAAATTTTACAAAGCTGCAAGATAATCGATTATGTACCTTATGATAATCGATTATGTCAAGGCAGTGTTCACCAGATTTTTCAAAGCTACAAGATAATCGATTATGTGCCTTAAACTAATCGATTATGTTGAGACAGTGAGCATCAGATTTTACAAAGTAGCAAAATAATCGATTATGGCTTTTCTGGTAATCGATTATATTAAAGACCGTTGCCAAAGTATTTTCAAACATTGAAAGATAATCAATTATGTACAATCAAACAATCGATTATGTTAAGCATAAAATCGGGGATTGATTTTTGAACGTTGTCAGGTAATCGATTATACGATTTGGATAATCGATTATTCTGCTTAAAATCTGGAATGATTTTTAAATGATTGACAGATAATCGATTATGCAGAATCAGATAATCGATTATCCTAGCACAAAATCAGCAATTTGTGATTGGCAATTAAGCAACGGTTTTGAGTGTTTTGAGCACTATAAATACAACTCAAATTCACTCTTCTAAACACAACAACTGATTACATTCTTGCTAAAGCTTACATACTCTCTTTGCAATCATTTTATATTCATTTCATAAGTTTTTGAGAGCCAAACTCTTGACGAAGTTGTTGTGTTCTTGAGCGTATTGTTTTTACTCTTATCTACTCTATAAAGAGAGTCTTGTCTTGAGTGTTAAGTGTTTGTACACACTTGAAGGGATATTCTAATCCCTTGTTGTAAGAAGGAAAAGTAGTTCCTTGGTTTGAAGTCTTGAGGTGCGGTATCCTCGAGCAGGTTGAAGTCTTGTAGAGTGTATATCTACGAGCAAGTGTAACGGTTTGTTAGGCACCCGTAAGCTTAACGAAGTTGGTGTAAAACTCGAGAGAGTCTCTCGGGGACTGGACTAACCACGTGTTGTGGTGAACCAGGATAAAATTCGGTGTGTTCTCTCCTTATCTTTTTAATTACTGCACTTACGTTATTCCTGCAATTTTTAATTCCGCAAATTTACATTGTTTTTTATTATAACGCTATTCACCCCCCTCTAGCGTTAAGCGTATATTCTAACAATTGGTATCAGAGCCTAACTCTCTGAAAAACTTAACAGTTTGAGAGAAACAATCCATGGCTTCTACTCGTAACATTAATGCAGGACTAGGTGAAGGACAATGCTTCACAAGGCCACCACTCTTTGATGGCACAAATTATACTTACTGGAAGGAGAGGATGAGGAATTTATTCAATCAAACAACTTCCAATTGTGTAAAATCATATAGAATGGAGAACAACTTCCAACTAAAAAGGTTGGAGATGAACTTGTCCCAAAGTCGGAAGACGAATACGATATGGACGATATCAGAAAGGTGGAATATAATGCAAAGGCCATCAACATGCTATTCTGTGCTGTAAATCCCGATGACTATCGGAAAATCTCATGTTGCACCACGGCTAAGCAAATGTGGGATAAATTGGAGATCACCTACGAAGGTACGAACCAGGTAAGAGAAGCTAAAATAGATTTTCTAACCCACGAATATGAACTTTTTCATATGAAGGAAAGAGAGAAGATAGACGATATGTTCGAACGATTTTCAAAAATCATTAATGATCTTTATGCTCTCAAGAAGACTTTCACCGATAGGGAGCTTGTCCGTAAAATTCTTCGAAGTCTCACTCCGGAATGGCGCTCCAAAGCCGACGCTATTCAAGTGTCAATCGGCATCACAAATGTCACAATCGACGGGCTTAGAGGTAATCTCAAAACCTATGAATCTACTATTCTTAACCCTCCTTTGGATGATCAAAGGAAGCGAAGAATCGCCCTCAAGGCAAGAACGGCTCAACCTCAAAATGATGAGGACTCAAGCGACGAAGATAACGAGTTCGGACTCGTTATTAGGAAATTTCACAAGTTCATGCGAAAGGAGTTTGAACAAAAAGGTAAGCGACAAGGAGACCAATTAAAGTTCTATGGATGCGGAGAAATCGGGCACATAAAATCAAATTGTCCAAATACCAAAAAGGAGAAGAAACCCGTCAAGAAACAAAGAGCATACATCTCTTGGGGAGGCGACTCCGGAGACGAATCAAGTGATGGAGAAGGAAACGAGACCGCAAACTTGTGTCTTATGGCACACGAAGAAACTCAAAATGAGGTATGTACTTCTTCTAAGAACTACTTCACTTTAGAAGAAATGCAAGATGCATTTGATGAGTTGTATATAGAGTTTATTAGCGCTTCTAAATCTATAAAAGATTTAAGAAAACAATTTTCTTCAAAAGAAAAGGATTTTGAAAAACATACTCTTGAAAATGAGAAATTAAAAGAGGAAAACAAGTTTTATAGCAAAAGAAGCGTTGATAAACCCGAAAGCTCAAATAAGGATTGTACTTCTTGAAAATCTCTAAAGGAAGAAGTAGAAAGTCTTAGAAGCACTTTGCACAAATTCAATTCTTCACACAAAAATCTCAATGAAGTGCTTGTAAATTTGAAATCCACTAAGCACGGCATAGGCTTTAAACACGAGCCAAAAGAAAAAGTTAAGTCCATTCCTAAACCACCTAAGACTCAACTTAGGCAAAATAAAATAAATGTCAACACTCAACCTAGAAATTTTAATCCTAGAATTGCAACTCATCCTAGAACAAATGCTAGAAGAAATAGTGGCATGTATAGACCACCTAGACAAGATTTTCGAAAACCACATCAAAACTATATTCCTAACAATAGAGTAAATACTAGAAGAAATATTGGCATGTATAGACCACCTAGACAAGATTTTCGAAAACTACATCAAAACTATATTCCTAAAAATAGAGTGAATAAATTTAGACCTCTAAATTATTATCATCCTAGAAGAATGCACAATCCAAATGTCATTTGTCATTATTGCAATAAAATTGGACATATTGCTCCCGCATGCTTCACTAGACATAGACATTTCACTGCAGGACAATCACACCAATATGTTGCACCTAACGCACAAGGACCCAAAATGGCTTGGGTACCAAAATCTCATTAACTTGTTTTGTAGGTGTGTTTGAAGGGATCAAGTGTACTTTGGTACCTTGATAGTGGATGCTCCAAACATATGACCGGGGATGCATCAAAATTCCTTCATCTAAAACCCACGAAAGGAGGAAATGTTATTTTTGGAGACAATAACAAAGGAAAGATTATCAGTATTGGATCGGTCGGTAAGGACGAATCCTCCTCCATTAAGCATATTTTGCTAGTTAAAGGTCTTAAACATAATCTCTTGAGCATAAGTCAATTATGTGACAAGGGAAATCTTGTATTGTTTGACTCCGAAGAATGCTTAGTTATCCGTCGTAGTGATTTTAAAATTATTCTTCGTGGTATTAGAATGGATTATATCTATATGGTTGATCTTGAATATTCTTCATCAAGTTATGTGAATTGTCTTTTGAGTAAAGAAGACGACATGTGGTTATGGCATCGTAGAGTAGCTCATGTAAATATGATTCTTTTAAACAAACTAGTTTCACAAGATTTAGTACTTGGTCTTCCAAACATTAAATTTGAAAAAGACTCTATTTACGATTCATGTCAAAAAGGGAAACAAACTAAGGCTTCTTTTAAATCCAAAAATGTTGTTTCAACCACTAGACCTTTACAACTTCTACACATGGACCTTTTCGGACCTTCTAGAATTAAAAGTCATGGTGGTAATCTTTATGCTTTTGTTATTGTTGATGACTATTCTAGATTTACATGGACGTTATTTCTTGCTCATAAAAGTAATGCCTTTCAAGCTTTTAAAGGTTTTCTTAAACGTGTTAAAAATGAAAAGAACACAACCATCACTTCCATAAAAAATGATCATGGGGGAGAGTTCGATCACAATCTCTTCGCGGATTTTTGTGACGAACTCGGTATTGAACATACCTTTTCGGCTCCACATACACCACAACAAAATGGAGTGGTGGAACGTAAAAATCGATGTCTCGAAGAGATGGCTAGAACCATGCTCGATGAGGCTAAGATTTCCAAAAAGTTTTGGGCGGCTGCCGTGAGTACCGCAAGCTATGTTTTAGACAGAGCTATCATTAGACCGATACTCATGAAAACTCCCTATGAACTCTATAAGGGAAGGAAACCAAATCTTTCCCATCTTAGAGTCTTCGGTTGTAAATGTTTTATTCACAACAACGGAAAAGTTAACTTGGGAAAATTTGATGTGAAATCTGATGAAGGAATTTTTCTTGGTTACTCATCACGTAGCAAAGCATATAGAGTGTTTAATAATCGAACCAAAATTGTTGAGGAATCTCCTCATGTAGTATTTTGTGAAAATGATGCTATCTTGGCGAGAAAGGATTCTTGTGTTGATCTTGCAGATGCTTTAAAGAAAATCAATCTTCAAGACGAGGTACAAAAGGAGGATCCAAAGGAAGTTCAAGATGAAGTCATGGAACAACCTTCGGAAGAAGTACCACCACATGAAGAAGAATCGATGATGCCTAAGGCTTGGAGGACTTCTAAAGATCATCCTCTTGACAAGGTAATTGGCAACATCGAGAAAGGGGTAAGTACACGAAACCTTCTTAAAGATACTGTAGGACATATGGCTTTTGTTTCACAAATAGAACCTAAAACCATTTCTGAAGCAATTGGGGATGAGCATTGGACCTTGGCAATGCAAGAGGAGCTTAACCAATTCAAACGTAATGATGTTTGGGAATTGGTGCCAAGACCCGATAATCACACCATAATTGGTACGAAATGGGTTTTTCGGAATAAATTAGATAAAAATGGTATAATCACTAGAAACAAAGCTAGGCTAGTTGCTAAGGGATATAATCAAGAAGAAGGCATTGATTATGAAGAAACCTATGCACCCGTTGCACGCCTAGAAGCCATTCGTTTATTACTTGCTTTTTCATCATCTATGAATTTCAAATTATTTCAAATGGATGTCTAAAGTGCCTTCCTCAATGGGTTTATTCAAGAGGAAGTGTATGTTGAACAACCCCCGGGCTTTGAAGATTTTACATCTCCCGACCATGTCTTCAAGCTTAAGAAAGCTTTATATGGTCTTAAACAAGCTCCTCGAGCTTGGTATGAACGTCTAAGTAAATTTCTCTTAGACAATGAGTTTGAAAGGGGGAAAGTTGACACCACACTTTTTATCAAAAATAAAAACAATGACATTCTATTAGTTCAAATTTATGTCGATGATATTATTTTTGGTGCTACTAATGATTTTCTATGCGAGGAATTCTCTAAGTTAATGACTAGCAAATTCGAAATGTCAATGATGGGTGAGCTAACCTTCTTCTTGGGGCTGCAAGTAAAACAAATGAAAGAGGGAACTTTCATTTGCCAATCCAAATATTGCAAGGAGTTGCTAAATCGCTTTGAAATGAGCAACGCCAAAGGAATGGCCACCCCAATGAGTACATCCGACCATCTTGACAAAGATGAGAAAGGTAAGGAAGTAGACACCAAGAAGTATCGAGGTATGATTGGATCTCTTCTCTATCTTACTGCTAGTAGACCAGACATCATGTTTAGCGTGTGTTTATGCGCTCGATATCAATCATGTCCGAAGGAGTCACACTTAACTGCGGTAAAACGGATTATGAAGTATCTTGTTGGAACAATAAATGTGGGACTATGGTATCCCAAAGATTCTTCATGCCAACTTGTTGGCTATTCCGATTCCGATTTTGCGGGTTGCAAATTGGACCGCAAGAGCATTCGTGGCACTTGCCATTTGCTCGGTAGCTCCTTAGTTTCTTGGTTTAGCAAGAAACAAGTTAGTGTTGCGTTATCCACAACCGAGGCTGAATATATAGCCGCGGGGAGTTGTTGTGCTCAAATCCTTTGGATGAAGCAACAACTCTCGGATAATTGTCTTAGTATTGATCATGTTCCTCTTCGATGTGACAATACTAGCGCCATAAGCTTGACGAATTATCCTATTCTTCACTCAAGAACGAAACACATAGAAATTAGACATCACTTTATAAGAGATCACGTTCTCAAGGGCGATGTCGAAATTGGATTTGTTGAAACCAAAAATCAATTGGCCGACATCTTCACAAAGCCTTTAGAGAAAGAGTCCTTTTCCCGCATTCGTAGTGAACTCGGAATTCTTGACTCCACGATGATCTAATTCATGCATTGCATTTGTTTTAAATAATTACTAACTTGAGCGTCGGAGGCGCCTAATTCTTTTTTGCAGGTATCGCCCTAAAGACAGGGGGAATTATCAGACACCGGTGCAGAATAATCGATTTCTCCAAAGTCAATAATCGATTATTCCCCATTTACGTTTTATGTTTATTATGCTGGAAAATTGACATAATCGATTATGCAACACTACAATCGATTATCTAACAGTTTTGGCTTTGCAGGATTTTAGCTGTTAAATATAAAAATCGATTATCACATATCCCTAATCGATTATGTTGACATTTATTTTCAGGTGTTAAGTCACTATGTGATAATGATCGATTATTTAAAACAGTGTAATCGATTTTCCTATTACCGTCTCGGATGTCCGTTACGACATTTCCTGAAACAATCGATTATCTCAAAAGCACAATCGATTATTCCCCGAGTCAGAAAATCACTGGGCACACTGTGTCAGAATAATCGATTACCATATTTCCATAATCGATTATTCTCAGTCAATATTTCAAAATAGTTACCGTTTTTTGACCGTTTGCTCCTTAAATTTTTGCAGATTTCTTAACTTTAATGCAATTTCATTCCTCACATTATAAATAGGTGCATTATATCTTCAATGTCTTCACTCAAACATCAATCTTAGCTCCCAAATTCTCAAAAATCTCTCAAAACTCTTCAAAGGCTGTTACTATTTATTCAAAATGACGGGCAAAACTTCCAAACGAGCTCGTTCCGGCAAAAATGTTGCCTCCTCTTCCGTCACTCGTCCACTAGTTCATTGTTATAAAGATGGTTCTTATTTACGATTCAATAGTGAAGCCGAACTTATGCGATTCATTGAAAAATTTGAAAATCGAGAAATCCATCCTCCTCGATTTTCCACGGATCGTTTCCTTAATCAAAGCGCCCCTCCATCCACAGAAAATATGCTTATTCAAAGCCAACTCCTTGAATTCCTATATCTTCACACTCCTTACATTCACCCTCCTCTAATTCGGGCCTTCTATTCAAATCTCAAGAAGGATGAAGATGGTGAAATTGTCTCGAACGTCAATGGAATTTCAATTTCTCTATCTGAGGCAAATATTCAAGCCCTCACTAAACTCCCGCGCAATGGGGAAGACATTTCTCTCTATACTAGGGAAGAAGGAGCGTTATTTGATGAACAACTTCTCTTCACCCAAATTGGCATCGGTGAATTTATTGCAACTTCGGACCATCATCGTCCAACCATTACAAACATGCTCCCGGAATATCGTCTAATTTTTTATTTCATCACCCGCGTTCTAAAACCGCGAAAATTCAATCACACAACTATCTCTCATGAGGATTCTAAACTCATGCATGCCATTATCACCGGGGCTCGCATCAATTGGTGCAAGTTCGTCATGACTCACTTATATGATGCAATTGGGGAAGATAAGCCACTCCCCTATGCTTTTGTCGTTATGACCATTCTTGTTGCTTCCGGTATCGACACCTCCGTTGGTCCTCACAAAAAGGCGACAAAACATTGGGAAATCCAAGAATCTTCATTTCCCAATATCGGTGAGCATCCTCCTTCTCCTCCTCAAAGACGTCGTCATCCGGCCCCGTCCGATGCATCCCTCCAATCTATTTCCGAGCAACTTGCCTCCATGTCCACATCCCTAAATCGTATTGATATGAATGTCAATCGATTGACTCACGAGCTCCATGGATATTTTGGTCACGTCAATTATCCGTATGCCCAAATTGTCCTTCGGGAAGATGTACCGGATGTCGAGACGGAAGTCAATGATGATAATGAATAATTTCTTGTCTCTTTGTTTTTCTAGTTTGCATAATATTCTGTCTTTATGTATTTGCAATATTGTTAAATCAATAAAGAGTTAGTTATTTTTTTGCTAATATCAAAAGGGGGAAGATATGGGCATATGCACACTAATACATATTGGCATAAATTGAGGGGGAATTCATAACTTGAGGGGGGAACTCGTTGCATATCTATATACTTGTCTTGGATCGTCAATATGTATTAATTAATATGCATATCCAGATATTGGTTTGCCATTATCAAAAAGGGGGAAATTGTTGAAACATGTTCTCAAGTCGCTAAAACTAAACGTGTGTTCATATTTGTAGGTTTTGATAAATGACAAACCGACGTGAACGGAACATTGACATATGACGAAGTCCAAGCACAAGAGAAACAAAGATCAAGATTAAGTAAAGCAACAAAGTTATACATGAGTCGTTCTATAATTGTGATTTTGATCCGACAATTGATTCAAGACTTGGCTTCTCTCGAAAAATCATTTTTATCAAACCATGCATCTTTAATTTAAAGCAAAATGATTTTCAAACATTTTATTTTAACCAAAATGAATTCTAAACATGTCTTTCAAATCTGGACAAACAAAATCGATTATGTACTTTATGATAATCGATTATGTTAAGGCAGTGTACACCAGATTTTACAAAGCTGCAAGATAATCGACTATGTACCTTATGATAATCGATTATGTTAAGGCAGTGTTCACTAGATTTTTCAAAGCTACAAGATAATCGATTATGTGCCTTAGACTAATCGATTATGTTGAGACAGTGAGCATCAGATTTTACAAAGTAGCAAAATAATCGATTATGGCTTTTCTGGTAATCGATTATATTAAAGACCGTTGCCAAAGTATTTTCAAACATCGAAAGATAATCGATTATGTACAATCAGACAATCGATTATGTTAAGCATAAAATCGGGGATTGATTTTTGAACGTTGTCAGGTAATCGATTATTCTTCTTAAAATCTGGGAATGATTTTTAAACGATTGACAGATAATCGATTATGCTGAATCAAATAGTCGATTATCCTAGCACAAAATCAGCAATTTGTGATTGGGCAATTAAGCAACGGTTTTGGGTGTTTTGAGCACTATTAATACAACTCAAATTCACTCTTCTAAACACAACAACTGATTACATTCTTGCTAAAGATTACATACTCTCTTTGCAATCATTTTATATTCATTTCATAAGTTTTTGAGAGCCAAACTCTTGACGAAGTTGTTGTGTTCTTGAGCGTATTGTTTTTACTCTTATCTACTCTATAAAGAGAGTCTTGTCTTGAGTGATAAGTGTTTGTACACACTTGAAGGGATATTCTAATCCCTTGTTGTAAGAAGGAAAAGTAGTTCCTTGGTTTGAAGTCTTGAGGTGCGGTATCCTCGAGCAGGTTGAAGTCTTGTAGAGTGTATATCTACGAGCAAGTGTAACGGTTTGTTAGGCACCCGTAAGCTTAACGAATTTGGTGTAAAACTCGAGAGAGTCTCTCGGGGACTGGACTAACCCCGTGTTGTGGTGAACCAGGATAAAATTCGGTGTGTTCTCTCCTTATCTTTTTAATTACTGCACTTACGTTATTCCTGCAATTTTTAATTCCGCAAATTTACATTGTTTTTTTATTATAACGCTATTCACCCCCCCTCTAGCGTTAAGCGTATATTCTAACACATAAAAATTACTTAGGAAAGGATATAGAATGGCCCCTCAAGCCTCATGAGCTGCCCTGTGCTGGTCAGTAGCTCCCGTGTCCTCTGCATTAGCAGGGACCTCAGACTGGTCCCCTGCCTACTGCTGCTGTGCTATTGGGATAGGTGCCTGCTCCTGGTCTGGCTCATCAACTGAAGGGGCACTGGAGGGAACCTCATGCTCTGGAGCGACTGCTATCACAACTCTCTCAGTACTAGGGAGTTTTCTCTTCTTCTTCGATCTGTGCTCCTCCTCTTATGGCTGCCCAACTGGTGGCTCTACGGCCGGCTCCCAAAATAACAAATCAAGTGGTAGCTGATCCGAAAATAGCTTGTCTACTTGCACCTTCAATGTCACCACCGAATCCTTCGAGGCCTTTCACTTTCTTAGCTTTCTGTGCTCCTTAGCCAAGTCCTTTAGAGCTTTGTTGTACTTTCCAACTGCCTTGGCCAAGGTTTCCTACTTTGCCATCATCTCTTCCTGGTTGACCAGGATTTTCTTCAATGTGTCCTCAACAGAAGCAGGGATCTCAACAGTCACCGGGACTCCCTGAGCCTGTACAGTTGTGGTCAATGTGGACAACTTGGATGTCGCAACTGACATCCAGTTTTTCAAACTAGCTAATGAGTGTGTGAGCTAGTATGAAGTGAACCTGTGAGCCTTTGATACCGGGATTTCCGGATCAGCAATAACAGAAGGGGACGCTGTGGAAAGCCTTTGGGGAAATGTGTCAGTAGTGGGCTCAATGGTCTTCTCAGTGGCAACTGGCTCTTCAGACTGGCCAGCTGCGGAAGAAGTGGATGCCTTACCCTTTTTGGCTTTTTTAGGGATGTCCGGAGTCATTTGATCATACCATGAATACGAGGCTACCGGAGGCATCTTCACATCATATTGCTTCTTGTTCACATCTAACTCTTTGAAGTACAAAGAGAGAGTGTTTGGGAATGGGTAGTTGGTCTAGGTCTCGTACCAGACTTGAGAGATCACTCTCAACATTGCCGACATTCAGAGGAAAGACGACCATAATGTATGCCACCAATAAAGCTCGGGGAAGAGGGACTGAATTATCATGAGTGGAAGGGTCTAGTCGACTACATACAAATGTCAACGAACCCTTGGCTTCGAAGTTCAAAGTGCTCCTGAAAATGTCAACGAACCCAACCCTTTCTTTGAAGAAGCTCCAACCCTCTCTCGTGCGGAATTGTGCTTGCACGTGAGGGTTGTGAGGAAGTAGATTGGCTTTTATGAATTGTCTTTCCGGGATCAGCTTCCTCTTGAGCCACTACTCCTTGAATTTGTGGAAGGCACCCTCGCTAATGTACCTGTTTCCCCATGCCTCAGGCTTCCTTGTCCGCTCTATGCCTCCGACCTGTGGCTCACCACCCTCAACATACCCTCCACTCTCCCCTAATAGTGAAGTTGTGGGAGAACTGGAGTAATGCTCTTCCGTTTCCTTTTTCAGCTCCGGACTCATCAGATGAGTCTGAGACTACATTCACTAGTTTTTGGATGTGGCCACAGTCTCATGCTCAGGAGAAGAAGACTCAGGCATTGGAATTTGCATAGGCATGTGGGTGGGGGTAGACTCAGAAGTCACACTCTGGGAGGGTGCATACTCACTTCCTATTGATTGAGATTTAGCCATGTCGATCTCCCTAATTATCTTTCTATTTCTCTTTATTGTCTCTTTGTCCTTGGGAGTGAGTTTGACAACCCTCCTAACTGTCTTCCCTCCGGAGGAACCACCTCTCCCGGTTTGTTTTCTTTTCCCCCACGTTGTTGTTGTTTGTCTCCACGTACCATTGTCTGTAAGAGATACATGTCTAAAGTTCTTAGTAGAATCACAGAAGGAGAAGTTGAAAATCTAAATGCATTGCACAATTTGTAGACACAGTGGTTCTAACAGAAGGACGCGGACCGCACAGAAATGCACACGGTCCGCACAGGCCTATTATTCCAAATTCCAATTCTCTGAAAGATGATACGCAGTCTGCACTATTTTAGAGTGCGGCCGCGTAGGATTGACGCGGACTGCACAATTTTGGATTGCGGCCGTGTAGGATCGATGTGGACTGCACAGAAAAGGCACGCGGACCGCGGCCACGCTGGGTTTACGCGTACCGCACACAAATGCACGTGGTCCACATAGAGAGGTTGATCAACACACCAATAAAACACAAGCGGGTTGTTGTGCGGCCGCGTAGGGCTTAATTAACCAAATAGGGATTTTCAATCTTTTAAGTCCAATATTTTCTCACATTTTGGGTCCTAGGTGTTCCTACTCAATTGCTTAACAAGAACTATTGCCCATGGTTCGTCAAAATTTCACACAAACCTATACTACAGTGAAATTAACAGGAAGTTGACGAAATTAAGAAGTTAAGCTAGTAGAAATCCATTAAAACAAACAAAAATTAGACCAAAATTGAAATGAATAAGATTTGTTACCAGGGATTAATGGAGAATCACTAAATGAGCAGATGAAATGAGTGCACAGTGAAAATTTGAGGCTTCAGTGTAAAATTTGCGAAAAGACTCAAATGAGGCCCAAGGATTCTATTTATAGAAAACCCTAGGACCCTAATACTCACCTACCTGTGCGGCCGCAGAAAAATCTCACGCGGACCGCGCATGGTTTCCCTTGTTTACCTTGGCTGCTCAATCCATGCGGGCCATACTGATTTGGTGCGCGACCGTGTGGATGTTATCAAAGACTTGATAATCTCAGCTTTTCCCACGCGGACCGCACTGTTTTAGTCCGCGGCCGGCCTGGGATCTTATCAGACAGCATGTCATTTTCAAGTTCTCACACGCGGACCGCGGTGTATCTTCTAAGACTTGGCCCTCAACTGCTCAAACCTACGCGGACCGCACTGCTTTAGTGTGCGGCCGCGTAGGCATAATCAGAGACTTTAGTTTTGATCTTTGTCCTTCACTGGTCCAGCATTATCCCTGCAACACTTCACAAACTATCAACTCAAAAGTCCTACTCTACAATAGAAAAAAAGCAAAGAAAAACAAAAGACATGGGTTGTCTCCCAAGAAGTGCCTGATTTAACGTCGCGACACGACGCATGTTACCATCACAGTCATTTCAAATGAATAAGCGCCACCACGTGGCTGTCATCAATCTTGCCCAAGTAATGCTTGACACGATGCCCATTGACCCGGAATACTACACCATTCTTGTTTTTGAGATTAATGGCACCAAAAGGAGTAACACCAACTACCTCAAATGGACATCTCCACTTTGACTTTAGTTTTCCCGGTAACAACCTTAACCGGGAATTGAAGAGGAGAACCATATCGCCAACCTTAAATTCTTTCCCTCGAGCATACTTGTTATGAAGACACTTTATCTTATCCTTATACAAGGATGAGCTGGAGTAAGCATGAAACTGATACTCATCAAGTTCATTCAATTGCTTAACTCGAAGATTTGCAGCGAAATCCCATTCTAAGTTCAACTTTTTAAAGCCCACATCGCCTTATGCTCTAATTCCACCGGAAGATGACATGCTTTCCCAAATACCAACCAATATGGCAACATACCAATCAGAGTCTTGAAAGCTGTACGATAAGCCCAAAGAGCATCATCCAATTTCTTTGACCAGTCGGTCCTATTTGCATTGACAGTCTTGGACAGAATACTCTTGATTTCCTGGTTTGAGACCTCAACCTGGACACTTTCTTGAGGATGATAAGGAGTGGTCACTTTGTGGTTTGCCCCATACTTGGTAAGAAAAGAATCAAAATCACGGTTACAAAAATTAGAGCCACCATCACTAATGATAGCACGGGGTGTGCCAAACCTAGTGAAGATGCTCTTCTTCAAGAATTCTACCACACTACGAGCTTCGTTATTGGGCAAAGCAATGGCCTCAACCTATTTCGACACATAGTAAACCGCTACCAAAATATAGGTGTTGCCACAAGAACTCACGAATGGCCCCATAAAGTCTATCCTCCAAACATCGAAAATGTCCACTTCTAGAATCGTGTTAAGGGGAATCTCATCTTTCTTCAAAATCCCTCCGGCACGTTGACACTCATCACATCATTTCACAAAGTCACAGGCATATTTGAACAATGAAGGCCAATAGAACCCACAAATCAACACTTCAGACGCCGTCCTCGCCCGCCATGATGGCCACCATTGGGCGAAGAGTGACAAGCTTCACAATACTCAATTGCTCTTCTTCGGGAACACACTGGTGAATTACACCATCGATGCAAATTTTGAAAAGATATGGCTCATCCCAATAGTTATCCAAGCAATCTCTCTTGAGCTTCTTTCTTTGGTTAGAAGAGAGCTCATACGGAACCACACCAGTAAAAAGGTAATTAGAAATGTCGGCGAACCATGGCATGTCTAGCATTGATACTGAGAGGAGTTGTTCATCCGCAAAAGCATCATTTATCTCAAGGCCGACCAAAGGCCTCCATTCCTCCTCCAATCGAGACAAGTGGTCTGCCACTTAATTTTCACTACCCTTTCTATCAACAATCTCCAAATCAAATTCCTGAAGAAGAAGCACCCATCTCATTAACCTCACTTTTGAATCTTTCTTAGTCATCAAGTACCTAAGGCGGACATGATCGGTATAAATAATCACTTTGGACGTCAAATTTTCCTCCTCCAATCGAGGCAAGTGGTCCGCCGCTTACTTTTCCCTCACTACCCCAGATGTCAACTTTCCCAACACTCAAAACCCCACACCTCCATAATACATCCCGAAACCACAAAACCAAACCGCTCCCTATCACCACTGCAACACATCCCACACTTCAAACAACACCCCCACTGCTCATCTCTAAACCATTAAGCTTACAAATTATTATCCCTACACTCACCACAACATCCCCATCTATGTGGAAACCATACCACACCCTATTCAATCCGTCTCAAGCACACCTGAGTTTGATGACAAAGACTCTCATATCAGGAATCTTGCCGCAGAACTCAAGAAGCTGACTAGTCGAGTTCAGGGTGTTGAAGGAAGCAAGGGAATCGTGGGACTAAATTATGAAGACCTTTGCATTCAAACATATGTCGAACTGCCCGAGGGGTACTAACCTCCTAAGTTCAAGATGTTCTATGGCACATGATATCCTAGAGTTTGTTTGAGGACATACTGCGACAAACTGGTCGGAGTAGGAAAGGATGAAAATATTCACATGAAGCTTTTTATGAGAAGTCTGAAAGGAGATGCTTTGTCTCTTATTACTTTCTCTCATTTACTTTATTTACACATCATTACTAATACTTATCTTGATAAACCAATGACTGTGACATGCAATGAGAGAATGCAACCAACGGATGTAGACTCAGAAGAAGATGATATACCCGAAAGGTTGTTAAAGAGGTTGAGGATTTTTAGAACAGACCTAAGTATAACTTGGACAAAACTGAGGTTGATAACCTAGGAGATGTAGAAAATGTCAAAAAAACACGCATCAATATTCATCTGTCGCCATCAGAAAAGGAAGAGTACACACAATTCATAAGGGAATATGAGGACATATTCGTCTAGTCGTATGACGATATAATTGGACTTAGTACATCAATTGTAGACATAAAATTGTCGACTGACCCGACATGCCCACTGATAAAGCTGAAGCTCAGAAAGTTCAAGCCTGACATGAGATTGAAAATCAAGGAAGAAGTCACCAAGCAAGTCAAAGATAAGGTTCTCAGAGTAGTTGAGTATCCAACATGGTTAGCCAATATTGTGCCAGTGCTAAAGAAGGACGGGAAGGTTAGAGTCTGTGCCGACTACCGGGACCTCAATAAGGCTTGTCTAAAAGATGACTTCCCCTTGCCAAACGTACACATCTTGATTAACAACTGCGCAAAGCATGAGCTACAGTCATTTGTGGATTATTTTGTTTGGTATCATCAGATATGGATGGACGAGGAAGACGTTGAGAAAACAACTTTCATTTTGCCGTAGGGGATGTATTGTTACAAGATGACGCCGTTTGGGTTAAAATCATTGGGGCCACCTACAGAGGGCCATGACTACCATTTTCCGCGATATGATACACAAAGATATCAAAGTATATATAGATGATGTCATCATCAAGTCCAATAAAGTCCCTGATCACATGGAAGACTTGAAAAAGTTCTTCAACAGACTGAGGAGGTACAACCTGAAACTAAATCCAGCCAGATGTGCATTGGGGGTTCCTGCCAGAAAACTACTTGGGTTCATTGTGAGTCGCCAAGGAATAGAGATGGATCCATCAAAGGTCAAAGCTATTCAAGAATTGCCACCGCCAAATAACAAGAAGGACGTAATGAGTTTCTTGGGAAGACTTAACTACATCAGCCGGTTCAAAGCACAATCCATTGTCATCTGTGAGACGATCTTTAAGATGCTAAAGAAGGACGCCACAACCAAATGGACTGATGACTGTCAGAAAGCCTTCGATAGAATCAAGAAGTACCTGTAAACATCGCCAATTTTGGTTCCACCCGAACCGGGTAGACCCTTATTACTCTACCTTATAGTATTAGATGGAGCGTTCAGTTGTGGTTCTGGGCCAGCATGATGAAACGGGGAGGAAAGAGCATGCCATTTATTATCTCAGCAAGAAGTTCACCCTGTATAAGGCCTGATATTCTCAATTGGAACACACTAGCTGTGCTCTGACTTGATAGACCAGAAGCTGAGGCACTATTTCTATGCCTACACTACATATCTCATATCAAAAATGGATCCCCTAAGTACATCTTTCAAAATCCCATGCCCACTGTCAAGCTAGCCAAGTGGCAAATCCTGCTGGGTGAATTCGACAATCTCCAGGTGACCTAGAAAGCAATCAATGGACAGGCACTAGTAGATCACCTTGCAAAAACTACTGTGAATAGAGAATACGAACCCCTAAAGACGTATTTTCCTGACGAAGAGGCATCCTTCATAGGAAAGGACATCGCATAATCCTACAATGGCTGGAGAATGTTTTTCGATGGGGCGACAAGTTTCAAAGGAGTTGGTATAGGAGAAGTCTTAGTATCAAAAATTGGTGAGAATTATCCGGTGTCTACAAAACTCGTATTTTAGTACACCAACAACATGACCAAGTATGAAACATGTATCTTGGGACTCAGTATGGCCATTGACATGAACATCCAGGAGTTGCTAGTGATCAAAGATTCATACTTGCTTATACATCAAGTTCGAGAAGAATGGGCGACAAAGAACTCCAAGATACTCCCATATCTGCATCATGTACAGGAGTTGAGGAAGAATTCACAAAGATAGAGTTCCGACATGTTCCCAGAGTCCATAATGAGTTTGCCGACGCATTGGAAATCCTATCATCTATGATTCAGTATCCAGACAAGAACTTCATAGATCCTATTCCGGTGAAGATTCATGATCAACCACCTTATTGTGCCCATGTCAAAGAAGAAGTAGATGGAAAACCGTTGTTCCATGATATCAAGGAATATTTGACAAAGGGAGAATACCCAGAACTTGCAAATCCTACTCAGAAGCGCACACTTCGGAGGCTATCTAACAATTTCATTCACAACGGGGGCATCTTGTATAGGAGGACTCCTGATTTGGGATTACTAAGGTGTGTCGACGCAAAGGAAGAATCTAAATTGTTAGAAGAAATCCATGGTGGGACCTGCGGTCCACATATGAACGGTTTTGTCTTAGCCAAGAAGATACTCCGAGCAGGTTATTTTTGGATAACTATGGAAACAGACTGCATTAAGTATGTACGAAATGGCCATAGCTGTCAGATACATGGAGACATGATAAAGGTACCTCCAAACGAGCTTACTGCAATAAGCTCGCCATGGCCGTTCTCCGCTTGGGGAATGGATGTCATCGAACCTATCGAGCATGCCGCATAAAACGGGCACAGGTTTATCCTAGTGGCAATTAATTATTTCACCAAATAGGTTGAAGCAACATCATATAAAGTTGTGACTAAGAAAGTTATGGCAAACTTTGTCTGCGACCGCATTGTTTGTCGATTCGGGATTCCAGAATCGATCATCACTGATAATGGTCCTAATATCAATTGTAATTTGATGAAGGTAATGTGTGAAACTTTCAAGATCACACACAAGAATTCTACAGCTTATAGACTTTAGATGAATGGAGCCGTAGAAGCTGCCAACAAGAAGATTAAGAAGATACTAAGGAAAATAATAGAGAAGCATAAGTATTGGAATAAGAAGTTATCATTTGCTTTGTTGGGGTACCACACTACAGTTCTCACATCAATCGGGGAAACTCACTATATGCTGGTTTATGGTACAGAGGCAGTCATTCCCGCCGAGGTAGAAATTCCCTCCTTAAGGATCATACAGGAAGCAGAACTCGATGATGCAGAATGAATGAAGAGTCACTACAAGCAGTTTGCCCTTTTAGACGGGAGAAGAATGAATGTAGTTTGCCATGGTCAACTTTATCAGAACAGAATGTCCAAAGCCTTTAATAAAAGAGTCAAGCCAAGACAATTCACACGGGGTAACTGGTGTTAAAGAAGATTTTAACACATCAAGATGAAGCCAAAGGGAAGTTCTCTCTGAACTGGCAGGGTCCGTACATGGGTTCACCGGGTTCTAAAAGGAGGAGCCCTCATACTTGCAGAAATTGATGGAGAAGTTTGGCCAAAGCCGATCAATTCAGCAGTGAAAGCGATACTATGTGTAACTTTTATGTTTTCTCATATGATGTAATTTGAACTACGCCTGAACTAATTCCCGTTTAAGAGGGGATATGTAGGAAGCCTTATGGGTTCATTCACAATTCAATAAAATTTTTATTTTCCCCACTATAGGAAACTTGGGCAGAATTTTAAGGAGGACCCTCAAAATTCCGAAGTCAATTTCATCAAACACATTTATATAGGAGGACCCTCAAAATTCCGGAGCAAAAAAGGTTGCAGTGTCTTGAACCGCGTCGTAGTCGTCGGTTCATCAACAGAAAACTATTCTCAATTATGTATTTATGATATATTTTTTCTAAATAATGCATGTCTATTACCGAAATTACTTTGTTCAGCAACGCAACCCCAATAAAAGCATAACCGAACATGTCAAGCAAAGCCGGCATGGGACACGAACTAGCCTCCTCCCTACAAAACTCACGACTTTTCTTTGGATGCAGGCACCCAACTCACAAAATCATCAAACACATTTATACAGGAACACTTTCAGAGATATAACTCTCAGAACTGTCACTGATCTACAATTGCAATCATTGCACAATATCCCCAGCAGCCACAGTATCGCAAATAGCTATATACTAAGAAATTTTATTATTACTCACCTTTTACCGCTTGCATTGCATAAGGCTACCTTTCTGCCTTCTGAGGTTAATGATGAATGGTGATTTTACCACTCAATCTAGCCTCGTTTCCTTAGTACTTATGTCTTTTTAGTTATAAAATAAGGCTGTTTACGGTGGTAATTGTTAGATTTTCAAGTAAATGATGCTACGAGGTGATTTGAATAGAATTTAAGTGCAATTACACAAAAGAAGGTGAAATCATGCAAAAACTCTTCAGTGAATTCCGCTTCTGCGGAAGTATGGTTACAGAAGCGACTTCCGCTTCTGCGAAGGAAAAAACACTTTTGCGGAACAGGCTGAGAAAACAGAAACCGCATCTGCGGTAGGAATTCAATTTCTACAGAAGCGCATCTGCACTTATTTTTCCGTTTATTTTATGGAAGGCATAATTATCCATTTTCACTTCTTTGTTAGAGAGCCCGCTTATGCGGAACCGCATCTGCGTGAATAGTTTCACAGATGCAGAAGTCGAGCATCAGACCTGGTACAGAATTGACATATCATAGTTTCTCATCCCAAACCATTTTTATACTCGTTCAAGCAGAAATTTCAGAGATCTTTGGCTTATTTTTGGTCCCCATAGACTAGAGAGAACACGTTTGAAGCTAGGGTTTTGCACAACACACTTTGGTCTTGAAGATTTGAAGCTTGTGGTTAAGATTTTCTTACCATTTATGTTGCTTTCTTCATTTCCTTGTTTTGTATGTATATACAAGTGTGTAGTATTTTATTCAACATTTAAATCTTGTTTATGAAAATATTCATAATTAAAGTGTGGATTTAATACCTCGTAGTGCTTATGTATTGAATGATTTATATTTATTTATGAAGTGAGTTATTGTTTCTTTAATTATTATTGCTCTTTAATGTTTCCAAAGGGATTAGATAACCCTAGGACTCACCAATTAACTCCGAATTAATTTTGGAAAGATAATTTGAGGCGTTAACCCTCATTTTATAGATTCTACCTATGGATAGGATTGAACTACTTGTGGCCATTCCGGGTGTGCTTAATCTTCTAATTGTTTTAGAGATAATTCAATTACGAAGTCTTGTTAGTATTCGGAAGAAGCTAATTAAGAATTATTATCCATAGCTAATTAACATAAACTCACTCATATTTGTAAAATCATGATACATTAGATCGTTACTTGAGTGTAATGCCCAATGCATTTATACTTGTAGCCATTGATCATTTTACTTGCTTTCTAGGTTAGTTTACATTTCCACATTTAGATATAAATCTTTTCAACCAAAATTCTTAGTGTTTGGCATTGCACGATAAGCAATAACTTTCTTACATTCCTAATCGCCTACACATTGTTCTCTGTGGGATTCGACCTCGACTCATAGTTGGTTTAAGTATATTGCATGCGACCGTGTCTATTAATTTTTAGTAGTGGATTTGGACATCATCAAAATTGGCGCCGTTACCGGGGAACAATTTGGCGTAATTTAGGTTGTTTGAGAAGTAAGCAAAAGTGCTTTGGTCCAAACTTGTGAATATCTATGTAATTATTTTTCTTACCTTGGTCTATTTTTCTTGCTAGTTTCTTGTTTATTTCTTATTTTTGAAAAATGACATCATATAATAAAAATTGGTCGGATGCTGGTTGTTCATTGATGACCCTTGTCCTTATTTTGGAAGACCACACTCGTGGGAAAATTGTTTAAATTCTCATGGGGGTGGATTGTGCGCACAATCTCAAACCCATGGTTGGAGTATTTGTGATAAGTTTGGTTGCCAAAAAGGTCATTGGGATAATTGTGCATAGTTTTCCGTCCCTTTCCCAAGCCCCTACTATGATGAATCTACCTTTTGTGATGAGAATTATAGGGCTATGGAAATGGAAGAAGTTGAGCATGGCCAAAATAGATAGTTCAAGCTCATGTTGGAGTGTTTATTTGAAGAAGGAAACAAGGAGAAAAATGCCTTGGAGGATCTTTTGGAGACTAGTCTCCAAAATTACTTGGCGCTTGAAAGGTTACACTCACAAATGGATGAAATGATCGAAGCCTTAAGGGTTCAAAAAGCCTCGGAAGTGAATGAAAGCCAAGAACCTTCTTTAGAGATTGAAAGTGAAAATCCTTCCTTGGCACTTGATCAGAATCAAGAAGAACTCTCAAATGCTCAAAATGAGAAAATGATGCTCATGTTGGAGACCATTCTTGAAAATGAGGAGAAGCGCGACTCTGCAAAGGAATTGAAACAAGGCGTGATTACAATGACGAACACATCCACACTTTGAAAAATCAAATTCAATATTTGGTTGAGGCTCACTATGCCCAACAAACTTGACTGTGCAGAAGAAAGCCAAGAAGAGTCTAATTCCGAGGAAGAGAATAAGCTTTACTATGAGGATTCAAGAATTGAACATCCGCCAACCGACTCCATTAGTATTAATGAGTCCAACAAAAAGATGGAATTAGAGTCAACCGGTGTAAATGCAAATGTGGTTTATATTAACTCTAGTTCAGTGGAAAAGAGGATGTCAAAATCTGAGAAATATTTCAAGTTGGAGGTTTGAAGATACATTCCAAGCATTTTTCAACATTGAAATTGTATGGTGACACAGAAGTTGAACCACATGAATCAATGAAGGACTGCGAGGAGGAAAAACTCATGCCATACATCTTACGATTTATGGAAGTAAGAAAGCAAAATGACATTCCTCACATGAGAGCCAAAAAGTGCAAATGAAGAATTTAAGTATTGGCTCGATCATCAACTTACCACCCCCCATCGCTCGTGGTCACAGTCGTGATTCCAAGCTAGGTTCCCAATTCATATCATCAAAGTGGCGAGAAAAGTGGTAATGTTGTATTGCATCGTGCCACGACGTTGAATGCGGCGCTTGGTGGGAGGCAACCCATCTTTCATAATTTTTAGTCATTTTTGAAATTTTCTTTTTTAAAATAGCTTAGAATATTATTTTTGAGTAATCCGCCAAGTTTTAGATTTTTTGGAGTTGATTTGAACAAGTCGGAGTGTCCGTAGGTCAAAACAAGTACCTGCAGAAACTGTGAAAAAATCCTTTGTTGTACCCGCATTTGCGGATTTCAGAGCGCATATGCGGTCATTGAGAAGCGGATACACAATTGTAGAAGTGAAAAAATCCGTCAAAGTGGACTCCTCACCGATTAAGCGACTCCGCAGAAGCAATTAATTTCCGCAGAAGCGGATGTCGCACAAGTCCTAAGTGTTAAAAGAATTTTTAACACTTCATTTCCCCTTGTCCTAACTCCCCAAAGTCGAAGAAAATTCAAAAAGTTATCTAAAATCCTAGTGATTTCTTCCTCTCTTTCAAAACTCAAGTAATGTCCTCTAATCTTTATCTCTTTCCTTACATTCTCTCTACTTCTTCATTGCCAACACTTTTATTTATTTATTTTGTTTGATTTTTTTTCCTGTTTCTTCTTTTTGTTTTGATTTATTGTTGTTAGCTTTATGAATTGAGGGAACATTATTGAGTGTAGTCATGTGTGTGCTGCTATAGTGAACAAAATCGTGGGAAGTCTGAGTACCCGATTTGTGCGAAAACGTGTGTATTTTAACTTGCTCGCAAGATGTTCGATAATATGTTTAATTGAAATTCTCTTGCTAAACACATCAAGATGGGTCTAAATGGAATCATAAGTTCATGTTCTACTCTAATTTAAAATTCTTGACTATAAATTAGGTGCCAAATTTGGTTGAAAATCAAAAATTTGAAAAAAAAATCGAGTCAGAGAAGTTTGTGAAGAAGATGATAAAAACCGCAGAAGCTTAGAGCTTTTCGCAGAAGAAAAACCGCTTTTGCGGTAGAACATCCGCATAAGAAAAATTTGGAAAAATAAAAAAAATATATAAAAATCACAGAAGCAATAAAATTGCCGCAAAGGCGGAACCGTTTCTGCGATTCAGATTCCGCAAAAGCGAAAACTGTGCAGAATGTCCAATTCCAGTAGATTTGAAAAAATGGTTTCCCAGGCCCATTCAACCTAATTTTTTGACTCAATTGCAGTGTTTTGAATGGCTTAACATGACTCTATTACCCGACTGATCCTGTGTTGATTTTATGTAGGTGTTTCAAGTTAAAATGGAAACAAACACGAGCGAAACACAACATGAAATTCAAGAAGAGATTGATTAGCCATTTGATGAATCACGCTTCATGTTTTATGCAATTGAGCATCTATACTTGGACGACCTCGTCCATAAAAATGTTATTCTTGAAAAGGGCATCCTTGAAGAGAAATTGGCCGAGAAGCTCCCCGACTTCCATGCTCGGCTCCATTCATTCGGATGGTCATGTTTCATCGCCACCACTTGCAAAGCTAATGAGGAGTGGGTTAGGGAATTCTACATCAATCTTAGGCGTACGAATTTTGATAACCCACAACTCACAATCACAGGAAAAATGGTGAGGTTCGGGATCAAGAAAATAAATGATACTCCGGGATTCCCAACTATCCATTGGAGCCGGTGCGAGAGAGAAATCATTGTAAAAATGGAGCACGGCTTGTATCCAAACTTTTCGCTCCGCACTTGAGAGACAAGTGGGGAAACAAGAGAAAAGGGTTGAATTCAGATGACTTCACTGTCGAGGCTAAAAGGTGGTTGTACATCATTTACAACAGGGTGTCACCTTATGGAAATTTCTTTGATGTCTCCTACAACAGGGCATTGATCATTGCATGCATCCTGGACGGTATTCATGTGAATGTCGGAAACTACATCCTGCAGGCGATGAGGGAGTACTTGAGAGACAAGGATGCAGGGATGATGTTCGTCTCATTGATTACACAACTATGCACCAGAGCAGAGGTTGTCGTCCATAGCACCGATCGGTGGCTACCAGCTTAGAAACCATTTCATATTTTGAGAGTGACACAAGAGGGGAGTGTGGTCAAGAGCAAGAAGAGAAAAGTCACCTCCACGGCATCGGTTCAGAGTCCTCTTCACAGGCAGCGGCACAGGGACCATTCGGGATACTAAAATCTGAGCTGGCATCTATTAAAGAGTTAGTATCACAACAACAAAGTGGGCATTCATCTTCCTAGCCTGGGCCTTCATTCCTCTCTAGGGATGAGATGCATATTTACTTGAATACACAAAAAAATCAAAACGATTCTCTTGAGAAGATGACTGCATCAGTGAACAAACTTGAGGGAGCATACAACACTTTGGCTAAGGCCCATGCCCATGCCACCCTTCAGTCAGACTTTGAGAAGGAGAAGAAGAAGAATAAGAAGAAGAAGAAGGGCAAACTCATGATCATAATGGTGAGAGGCATCAAGGCCATCTTCAAATGGGGAAACCCAAACACGAAGATGCCAGTTGCGGCCCAAGATGATAGCGAAGAGTACTCCTTCATGTCCGAGACTGTTGATGATGATGATGACTATGGAGGGATAGAGGGTGATGGAGCCACGAGCGCAGCACAACATTGATCAACCATCCTCCCACAGTCTGCTAGTCTGATGCAGACCTCAGGGAGACCCTCAAACTATTTATTCTTTATATTTGATAATGTTCAGTGAGGACACTGCAATGTTTTTAGTTGCGGGTGGCTACTGTACTATTGTATTCACATTTTGAGATATTGTGTGCCCTTGTCGGGCTTATATTTGTGCTATGGGTAGTGTGTGCCCTTTACGGGCTTGTGATTATGTTGTTGTGTATATTTTGTGCCCTTGACGGGCAATCGTATGTAGCAGGTGCTCTTGCCGAGCTTGGGTTGATTAGTTTTTATTTTTCTCTCGTTATTTATTTTCTTTTTTTGTAGCTTATAGTTATTAGTTTTATTTTTATTTCCTTAAATAAAATTTCCTTGGGTTTTCTTCATGCTACGGTTCTTTGCGAAGGAACATTTTTTAAGTGAACCAAGTGATTTTTTCCGATGATGGATAGATTGACAACTTTCTAAAGGGAATTAGTCTTGATTTGCTAGGATGAGGCTTTTGGATTATTTGGTACTAATACAATAATCCTCTTGTATGTAAATTGTGAATCAAGAACACCCCTCCGAAATTTAGTTTTGAACTAAGACAACTAAATTTCGTGGTGCAAAATAATTCTTGTGATATATTTTTGGTTCTTTTAGTGACTCTTAGCCCACTAGTTTGAATATTTCTCTAAATGCTATTATTGGAAAATAAAATTGATCCATCTTGATTAATTCATGTGCCGTGTGTGTTAGTGTTTGTTCAAATAAATCTTGTGTTTACTTCTATCATCTAGAACTTTCTCGGTTGGTTTTTCAATGCTAATGATAGTAGGTTTGGTTGGAGGAATGATCTTAGGAATTCTTTGTTTTGTTTGCAAAAACCTCTTTAGCTTTTCATGCCTATATTTCCATAAATAATATCACTAGTATCCAATTTGAACCTTTAAATATTTTCTTTGGCAAACTCATTACAAACCTTTCCGCTTTTGTAAAATAATTCCCTCTTTTGAACCCGTCCCTCATTGAACATTGAGAATGAGGCTAAAACCCTAAGTTGGGGGTGGTGTCAACGTGGTGATTGGGAAGGTTGTACATTGATCCTAGGACCACATGCCTCAAAGTCTTTGTATTAAATTATTCAAGCTCCATATATATATATATATATATATATATATATATATATGTGTGTGTGTGTGTGTGTGTGTGTGTGTGTGTATAAAAAAAAGAAAAAAAAGAGAATATGTGTATATATATAAATTATGGAGCCTAGAATAAAATTAGAAGAGGTATGTAAGGTGGTTCTATATTGGAAACTAGATGCAAATGAGGCTATGGGGGTTTGAAAAGAAGCAAAGTGCAAAAGAATGAAAATTGTGAGTAGTGTTCAAGGAGGGTGAAGTCACTTGTACTCGAATGTTTATCCAACCCCTCCCTAAACCTTCATTAAAATTTTATCAAGTCCTTATGGGACCTCCAACCAAACATTCTTGAATAAGCGATAAACTAAAATAAGGGCAAGCTTATTTTAAAATTCGTCCCATATATTGGTTGTAAATATAGTAATTTTGGAACTTTCTTTCTGTTGTAAATATAGTAATTTTGGAACTTTCTTTCTTGTGAGGGCACATGAATTAGGAAGGATTGGTGAAATTGAGTAAAGTGAACATATGTAGTGGACTAAATACTTTTGAGTAACTTCTTGAGGCTTATTTTTGTCACTTAATTGTTTTGTAACTCCCTTGCATATTCTTGATGTTGTTTTCTTTATGAGGGATTCATTCGGGAAAGATGCACATACTTGAGCCTAATTGTTAGTACCAACCAAATCCATTAGTATGATGATTAAATTGGAGAATGTGATATGTACATAATAGCAATACCACTTGTGTTTTAAATGGTAAATCCTCGTTGAAGTATTGGTTTTGATTTGCTTGAGGACAAGCAAAAGCTTTAAGTTAGGGGTGTAGATGAGTGGTGATTTTACCACTCAATCTAGCCTCTTTTCCTTAGCTACTATATCCTTTTAATTATAAAATGATGTTGTTAATGGTGGTTATTATTAGATTTTTAGGTAAATGATACTACGAGGTGATTTTCAATTGAATTGAAGTGGAATTGCGCAAAAGAAGGTGAAATCATGCAAAAACTCTTTAGTGAATTCCGCTTCTGCGAAATTATGGCCGCAGAAGCGACTTCCCCTTCTGAGAAGAAAGAACCGCTTTTACAGAGTAGGATGAGAAGACAGAAACCGCATTAGCGATTGGAATTCCGCATATGCGGAAGCACACCTGCTCTTATTTTTCCGTTTCTGCGATGGCAGGAAAAATTATCCATTTCTGCTTCTGCGTTAGAGAGCTGACTTGTGCAGAACCGCATCTGCATGAATAGTTTTGCAGATGAGAAAGTCGAGCATCAGATCTGGAAAGAATTGACATTTCACAATATCTCATCCCAAACCATTTTTATACTCGTACAAGAAGATATTTTAGAGATCTTTGGCTTATTTTCAGTCTTCATAGACTAGATACAATACGTTTGAAGCTAAGGTTTTGCACAACACACTTTAGTCTTGAAGATTTGAAGCTTGTGATTAAGATTTTCTTACCCATTTATGTTGCTTTCTTCATTTCCTGGATTTGTATTATATATCTAAGTGTGTAGTATTTTCTTCAACACTTGAATCTTATTTATGGAAATATTCATAATTAAAGTGCGATTTAATACCTCGTTGTGCTTATGTATTGAATGATTTATACTTATTTATGAAGTGAGTTATTGTTTCTTTAATTATTCTTGTTCTTTAATGTTTCCAAAGGGATTAGCTAACCCTAAGACTCGCCCATTAACCCCGAATTGATTTTGGAAAAGATAATTTGGGGTTGGGAAAGATTAATTAACAAGAACTTGACCCTCATTTTATAGATTCTACCTAGGGATAGGATTGAACTACTTGTAGCCATTCCGGGTGTGCTTAATATTCTAATTATATTAGGGATAATTCAATTAGGAAGTCTTGTTAGACTTTGGAAGAAGCTAATTAAGAATTATTATTCGTGGCTAATTAACATAAACTCACTCATATTTATAAAATCATGAAATACGTTGGATCGTCACTTGAGTGTTATTACCGATGCATTCATACTTGTAGCCATTGATCATTTTACTTGCTTTCTAGGTTAGTTTAGATTTTCGCATTTAGATATAAATCTTTTCAACCAAAATTCTTAGTGTTTGGCATTGCTCGATAAGCTATAATTTTCTTACATTCATAATCACCTACACATTGTTCTCTATGGAATTCGACCCCGACTCATAGTTGGGTAAATTATATTGCATGCGACCCTGTCTATTACTTTTTAGTAGTGGATTTGGAAGTCATCAGTTATGCTCTACCTCCATCTTGCATTTCTCTGCATTGCATAAGGCTACCTTTCTGCCTTCCGAGGTTAAGCTCTACCTCCATCATGCATTTCTTTACATTGCATAAGGCTCCCTTTCTTCCCTCCAAGGTTAAGCTCTACCTCCATCCTGCATTTCTCTGCATTGCATAAGGCTACCATTCTGCCTTACAAGACTAAGCCATGTCTCCATCTGCATTTCCTCCATTTCATAATGCTACTATTCTGCCTTCCGAGACTAAGCCCTGTCTCCATCTGCATTTCCTGCATTACATAAGGCTACTATTCTGCCTTCCGAGATTAAGCTCTACCTCAATCCTGCATGGATGAAACATCGCCACCTTTATTTACATCTTACATCGGCTGAAATATCGCCACATTATTGCATTGGGTGAAAGATCGCCACTTCATTTACTCCTTGCATGGATGAAAGATCGTTATCTTTTATTTTACGTCTTCCAACAGCTGAAAGATCACCGCTTAATGCATTTCATAGGCTGAAAGATTGCCACCTTTGCATCTCACGGGCTGAAAGATCCCCAAGTTGTCCGAAGGCATCATTGTTTGGAGGCACCATTTTTATAGCCCGAGAACGCCATGCCATGGCCTGAGGACCCTTTTTATTTTTTTCATAGAATTATTCAAAGGCATCATGGTTCGGAGGAATCATCCTCACAGCCCGATAACATCATTTCATAGCCTGCAAATCCTTTATTATAAACTTCATGGCCCAGGGCGTCACGGTCTGAGAGCGTCATCTTAACTGCCCAAGGACAACATTTATGGTCCAATGGAAATTTGCATCACGTTTAAATTTATGCATATTATATGTTCATATTGCTCATTTGCAGGTAAACCGGCTAGAAACAGCCGTCTCAGCAGGAGTGATCCTGCTGCAGTTCCCGCAACCCACCAACTTTGACCATCTTTCCCAAACCTGAATATCGCGTTCGTTTTATGAAAATCCCCCATCGGCAAAAACCACCGATGGATCCCGAACTACATATGGCCTGATTCCTGTAAGACTAGGGATTTGTAGGTAGCTCAGGGACTAGAGCTGGGTCAAAATTCTTCCAATCATTTCGGTCGGTCAAATTGGCCATCATATCTTTACCCGCTAACTCTTTCATCATCTCCGGGTAAAAAACGGAAGCTGTTGATATCCAATTTTTCCCTATGTATTTTCTTTATACAAACTACTTTCACAATAACATGTACATGCATATATAAGCATGCCCATGTATTTTGGTATTTTTTCTAATTTTTTAAAGATTTTAAAATTAATTTATTGTCAATGTTAGCAGTACAAAAATCACTAATTATTCCCCAAAACTATCAATATTGGTGAGAACCTTATTTTATTTCTATATTTAAGGTAATTGTTTCTATAATTTATCAATTTATTTGGTATTTATAAGACTAAATTGCATATAATTGCAATTATAGCCTACTTTAAGATTAATAGCATTTTTATATTGTAAAATTAGTTCATTATTTTTAAATAAATATTTATATATTATTTGGTCGCTCAGTACTTTTAATTTACGTTTAAAATCATTATTGCTACTTCTATAAAATGAAAAAACAAAAAATGGCTGTTTAATATTTAGCCCCATTCTATTTCAATTACAACCTATTTGACATTTAAATTATAGGTTTTAAACTTACCCAATTCTACCCCAATTTAATCAGCCTAAATTAGAAAACCCCGCCCCGACCTAAATTAGAAAACCCACCCGGTTCCTATTATTGATCCAGGCCGTTGATCATTTTGATCAATGGACATTGAATCCTCTTACCTTTTGTAATCCAAATGACCTACCCTAATCTCTCATTCCCACTTGGCCCACCGCCTTTGAATCCCAAACTCTATAAAATCCTCTCAACAACTCTTCGAAACCCTAGCCTCCTTCTACCTTATCTCACCATGTTTTCACTGGAATCCATGCCTTCTCAGGCCTTGGATGGTTTGTAATCACCCCTCTCCACCATTAGACTTTGGGTGTTTGAGGTTTTGAGGTTCGACTTTGATTGTTTTCTTTCAGATCTTCTCAGGTCTTCAGTTCAATGGCTTCTCCGGCCATGCCCCGGCATACTCAAGCACTAGAAGCCTGATTCATGACCCCTTCGACTCAAGATATAATTTCTACCAAGAATTTTCTCACTTTAAGGGTTTCTCTAAAACCTAAGCTATTCGAGGTTCTTTCTCTATTTGTTTGCCTAGATCTATGATGTATCTATGCTTTACTTGACGTTTAAAGTGTTTTCCCTAAATTTTCTTCTCAAAATCATTTGTGTTCAATTTATGGTTTCTGAAAGGTTCTTCAAAAGCATCTTTTGATTCTTCTTTTTCTTTTATTTATTTGTGTTTGTTTATATCATGCTTGTATGAATTCTTTTACTACGTATGTATTGTTCTTCTACTTTTTCTTTCTCTACTATACATGTTCTCAAAGGTTAATCCGTGTTATGTTTTCCCTACTCCTCTACTATATGTATTTACTGTTAAGTTCTGTGATTTTTGCTTGCTTTTTACTGGACTCTGTTCGTGTTCTTGCTAAACGTGTTTCATCTACTTTTCCTTAAGTATGTATCACCTCTTTCTTCTGAACTTGTTTTCTCAAACATGATCTCCATGACCTTGAATCTATTCTCTTTCTTTGTATCATGCCTGTTTGTTTCTCATAAGCCTTTGGAAAAGACTCCTGAGCCTCTATCAAGTGGTTTTCCTTCTCGTCTCTATTGTCAGATACGATTTGAAATCCCAGTATTTAGGGTTTCCTTTGGAAATTTTAATTTTTTTGTTCGAGTTAGGGTTCCACTTTGGGACCCTGGACTCTCAGACTCACTATGAGTCTACAAATTGAACCCGTATCTCTTTGCTTATGATTTTGAACCTTTCAATGCTAGACGCTTTTCTAAGTGATATGACGATTCTTTTATTTGATTGTCTGCTTTATATGTGAGAAATTCTTTTTCAAATCAATTCATTCTTAAATCCTTTAATGGGATTTGATTGATTGTTTCTAATTTTCTATAATTGAACCCTCTTTACCTATTCCTTACTTGGTTTATTCGAGTAAAAGCATGTAATCTTGATTTCACTGACTGTTTGATTGATTCCCTTTCCTTCTTTTTCATAAACTGTGTACCATTGTACTTTTGCTTTAAATAACTCGTGTGTATTTACCCTTCTTGTGCTACTTGGGAAAAGTTTTAATCAAATTCTTTCCTTAAATGTCTTCTATCCATTTGAAATCAAATCCCTTAACTAAAGGGAAATTCTATGTGATTGATTGCAAACTATTTTCTTACCTTTCTTACTTGTCTTTCTGCACTATAAAAGGGACTACCCTTCTACATTTTTGAGAACACTTCAAGTTCAATACCTTGAACCCTCAGTTCAACACTCTCAACTTACATTACTTACACACTTCAATACTGCTTTGGGTTCAAAACTCTCACCACAAGCTGCTCTTGATCCTTCGGAATTGTTTACTTGCAACTTGGCTTTTCAAGATTACTGTTTTACCTGTTTGTTTTCTATGAAACTAGTATGTTCTAATTTAACTTTTCTACCTCACCCCCAAGATGTTTATTTATAGTTTTTTGCGATCCTATTTACTTTGATGTTCATGTTTAGTGATTAATGTTAACTATATATGTTTTTTCTTTGCATCTGTTAACTAATATCTGTAGAATTTAGTTGGTTCTAAAATCAGTAACCCTTATTTCAAAATTAGTGCACTTCCACCTAGGCCAGCCAGTAGGTAATTGATTAACTGTGTTAGTATTCAATAAACTACAACCAAACAAGGTATGATTCTGACTTCTCATCTGAAAAATATGCAATAAAGCAGTATGTCCTCGTGCTTTAAAATTAATTCAGACTATAACCAATATTTGAAGTCATGCTAGTTAATTTGGTTCTTTAAGTGAGGAGGCCTGTTTGAGCCTTTAAACAGCTATATGTTTCCCTAAACTACTTTTACGTGTTTTGTCTATCGCATTAGAATTTTGTCCTTTTAAATTATGAAAAACCCCCAATTTCCTTCCCTTTTAGGACTAGTAGTACCAAATGCCTCCGGGATAGGATCGGGACGGGTAATAGAATGTAATAAATAACGATACAATTTCGCGATTTAATACCTCAATGGGATGGGAAGGGTAGATATGGACATGATGACTGGTGCGCTAATATCACGTGTAGCCTCTCTTCTTAGGAGTGAATGTCGGGTATTGCATTAATGTGATCCATATTATTCGTAAACCTAGGACCCCCCCCCCCCCATTTCCCTTTACTTGTTTATTTTCATTCTTCTTAAACCATTTCCTCAAAATCTCTGTTTTTTTTGTTTTTTTTCTTTTAAATTTTCAATTCACTTGCAACATTATGTGTAAATCCCCTTATATTTGAGACGTATACTTGCTTACTTTTTAGTCAAAGTCACAATTGCAACATGGCCAGGAATCATACTAGTTGATCTTGAGGGGTGCCAAACACCTTCCCCTTGAGAAAATTTCTAGCCTTACCCGAACTCTGGTTTTCCAACTCAAACTCTTTTTAGTGTCATAATGCACTTTAATCATTAGGTGGAGACTCTTCAATTCAATACCCAATTCCTGAAAGGGAACGAGTTATCCTCCCAAATGTCATAAATCCGCATTAGCAAGAAAAAGGGGGCGCGACAGAAGGTAACATTAGTTACAAGATTGGAAGAATTCCAACCATAGGTCATGGTATGAGAAAGAGCCCTAAAGGGGGGAATACCCTGGCACATGGATTTATTTATAGAATAGTTTTATAGATATCAATGATAATATTAAAGTATTAGTAAGAGCTACACGTTATGAGACAGATAAATGCAACAGTCAACATTCGATGGAGAATATTCCAAAGGGGGGAATACGTGAGAATATGTCGTAAGCCAAATGATGTAAGCTCAGAAATGAGATCATTTTTGAAAGTACGTAACATAAATTCATCATTTTATCTTGGAGGTTACAAATCTGTATGATCATGAATAACAAGTATCAAAAGGGTTGGGAAGCTTAGGCGCTAAACGAACTGAAGAAAATAAGTTTCGTCGAAAGTCGACAAATTTGAAATTTTATAACATATACTTTTGGGGTAAGACTAGGGTGATTAACATGATAAGTAGGTTATTCTATGAGTTATTTTAGTCGTATGATATTCATTTTCTACGTATTGAAGACAAGAAAGTTGTCGAACAAGAGTTGGTAAAGGTCATCACAAGTTACATTCAAAAATTTGTTGAAACTTAGCTCAAGTGTAGCTGAGATTTCCACCATATATACTAGGAATTATGGGGTGATGCCTACCAAATTGAAGATATATGAGTCTAATTTCTAACGCATTAAACAATTTGTCGATACGACATCGGAATAGAGAGATATTTATGTTTTTTGCGAAACCGCGCAAGCAGCTCCCAATGGGACCCACTTAGCGGTGATCGAACTACTTCACTTTATAAACGATTTGGACGCCTATTTTTAACCCATTTTTAAATCAACTTCATCTCCAAACTTATCCTAACCCTTCTAAACAGATACCACAAGGGTTTGAAGTGATTCCAAAGTGACTATACCATATTTCAACATCAAAACATACTTCTAGTGAAGAACATCACCTCTTTGATGTTGTGTTGTCATTGAGGATAGTTGTGGGTTGAGATTTTCTTAAATTCAAGTTTGTTTCTACTGGATAAGGTGAGTATAACAGGGTTGTTAGAATGATAAACTTCAAGATAATACTTAGATTAGCTTAAGTCACTTCTATGGTGTTGTATTGCCATTGAGGGTTGTTGTGGGCTGAATATAACTTGTATTTCAACTTGAAGTTGCTGTATGAGGTATGTGTATTGTATTCTTGCATGTGCTTGATGTTATATTGATGTTGATTAAGTTAAATGGATGAACTAGACATGATCTAGTAAATAATGTTGCTAATTGAGATAGTTGGAGTTGTGGATTGGTTTTTTTGTCATAAATATGTGGTATAAGGATGGAATCATTGATGAGTAACTTCATTATCATGTTAATGATACTTTTAAGATGAAGTAAGAAGTCTATAAGGGGTGATAAAGGGTATACAAATTCCAATCGGAGCTTGCCGCTCGTCGCAAAGTAGTTGTGACTTGTTATTGTTATATCTTATCTTGATATTGATATTTATAGGTTGATGGATTTATCTGATTGTTGTTGTTGGTATATGGTATTGGAGGAGGCCCTTGTTACAGGGGAGATGATGCCCTAATTTATGTAAATGAGCTACTAGCTTAAACTTACAAACATAGCCTTTGCTCAACACTGATTTTGAATCTCCTTATACTTTGATAGATTGAATTGAATTGTTTGAAGAGTTGCTTGGAAGGTATTAAGGGATAAATAGGCTTAAGCTATGTTAAGACACTTCCTTTTTTGGGCACGATCTAAAGTGAAATGAATACGCTATTTCATAACGAATCTACTCCTAGCCACTAATGTTACCTATGTTGTTCTTTCCTTATAAAGTTGTTCTAAGAAAGTATGTATGACCCTTGAATCCTATAGAAGATCATATTGATGGTATGATATCCATAATGTTAATTGAAAGTCCAAAGACAGGACATCACTCTGAAAGGTTTAGAATGTGATTCCATGAGTCTAGCATGCATTATATATATATATATATATATATATATATATATATATATATATATATATATATATATATATATATATATATATATATATATATATATATATATATATATATATATGTATCTCTTTTACTCTATCAAGATGCGTTATAGCCTGCCGGGTGCGAAACTTATTGTTCAACCACTGATCATTTGAATTTACCAAGATCCACGTGGTCAGCTATGATTCTACTGAGCCTTATGATGGCTGGACACGTCTTTACCGGGTCCTCTTTGAGGTTGGGTACGATATGATGATGCTCACAGAGGCATATGTTTTTTAAGTTTGTTTATATATATATATATATATATATATATATATATGTATGTATGTATGTATGTATTATGCATTTCTGGTCTGTAGACCTTAAAGGCACTCAAAAGTTACATGTTTTATCTCCTCTATCTCTCTTTACATTACTTTTCTTGTTTATGATTTTTGCCTTAAATACTTGGTTCTTTATTCGTACTGACATCCCTTTTGCCTGGGGACATTTCGTTTCATGCTCATAGGTCTCAATAGACAGGTTGATATTCTCTCCTAGTAGGATATCAGCTCAGCAAAAGGTGTTGGTGCATTCCACTTGCTCCGGAGTTTCCTATTTGGTCAGTATAATTTGGACATGTATTGATTGGTGTAATGGGTCCCTGTCCCTACCTTTATGAATTTATGTACTTTTAGAGGCTTGTAGACAGACATCAGGTGTATGGATACTTGTATGGCCCTGTCAGCCTATGTTTAGAGTTTACAAATGGTCATGTCGACCTTATAGGCCCGTATGTCACATGTATATATTTGTATATCATGATGGGTCGTCATATGTTGTGTATTCCCTTATGTTTTATTCTTTTATCATGTGACATGTTTTCTGGCTCATTTATCCATAATAGTATGATACAAAAGATATGTTGCATTGGTACTCGGTTGACTAAGGAATCGGATGCCCGTCGCGGCCCCTTCCATTTGGGTCGTGACATGGAACTAAGTTGGGGATTTTAATGTTTCAAAGGTTTCAAGTAAATTATTATTTTTTAAAACAAAATGAGAAAAGTTACATTATATTTATATTTAATTGCATCAGAAGAATATTTTGCGAGCAGGGTGATTACTTCCACTACTCTAATGGGAGCAGGCCGTTCACGTCGGTAGGTTAATAGATGCATCTATGATTTGTGCTATTCGACCCTTGGCAGTGCATATTTTACATTTATGTTGGATCAAGCCTAACGTCCTCGGTGAAATTGATGTGTGATAATAGAACCGGAAGCACTTTTATTAATTGGTATAAATTTATTGTTTAAGGGATTATTTGTTTCAAGTTAAGGAAGTGTTTTGGGTTCCTAAATATGACTGAAGAATTGTTTCATTATTTCTTGTTATGAGTTCATTGCTAGTTCTGTATATCATGCTTACTTAGAACCACACATTATTATATTGTTGGCCTTAGTAAGTGTATGAATTGACCCCTCATCACTACTTTTTCAAGGTTAGACTAGATAATTACTAGGTAAAATTGTTTGGGTAGTCACGCTACACTTCTGTACCTGATAGTATAGGATTTTAGGCAGGTGCATTTGGCCACCACTACGGTGGCATAGATTGATCCCCAGCTAGAGACTTCCCGATGAGCTGCCCTTTGAGCCGTTCTGCAGTAGTTGGACTCTCTCTTATGCTTTATTTTCTGTCTATTTCCTTTTAGACAGTATGCTAGCATTTGTTTGTATTTTCTACTAGATTGCCCACATACTTGTGATACCAGTTCTTGGCATACATGCTAGTAGACTTATGACTTTTGTTTTGCTTACATGAATTAAATTTGTAATCGTTGTTTTCACTTATTTATGTTACAAATTGCAACCTTTTAGACTTTCTTAACAAACAGGAAAAGTCACCATTTACTAATTTATTTAAAAGGGGAATTCACTAGTTGATCAGTGTTGGCTTGCCTAACAATGGTGTTAGGCGCCATTATAGCCTATAATGGAGTTTGGGTCGTGACAACTTGGTATTAAAGCAAGGTTCATGTAGGTCTCGGAGGTTATCGGCAGTCCTAGTAGAGTCTTACATATCGATGCAGAGACGTACTTACTTATCTCCGAGAGGCAGTAATGTGTTAGGAAACTACTCTTTATTCATCTCCTATCGTGCAGTTGATGGTATACTAAGTTTCATTTTTTTGTTGTCTCACAGATGGTGAAGATGTATATAACGGACGTTCCAGACCTGGGAGGTGCTGCTCCCCCCCCCCCCCCCCCCCCGTATCTAGAGGCCGAGGCAGAGGTCGGCAGAGGGAACCAACCCGAGGTAAGAGACAAGGGCATCCTAGATCTGCCTCTGTAGAACCACCAGCGAATCTAGTGGATGATCCCATCATGGAGGAGCAGGGCAAGGTGCCTGTTGCAGAGCAAACCTTGATTGGTTTCACGATAGCACCAGACATTCAGGAGGTCATAGGCCCTATTCTGCGATTCATGGAAGCTTTAACTCAAACTGATTTATTTCTAGAAGACCCAGCCACATCTCAGGCAAGAGAGAGAGCACAGACCCCACTGCTCAAGATCCTTGGCATGCAACTACAATATATTAGACTTCGGGTACACTACTCATGGGCGGGGCCTAGCCAGTTGTCGTAGCAACACCTGAGGCTAGACAAGCTGCAGATGGCAATCCACAAAAGCTATTAGACATATGGACTAGGCTATACCCTCCTATCTTTGGGGGTGAATGATATGAGGACCTCTAGGACTTCATTTATCGGCACATGGATAGACTGCACAACATAAGGATATTGGAGTCAAATGGAGTAGATTTCACTACTTTCCAGCTAGAGGGCGGGGCCCATAGATTGTGGCAGTCTTACCTTCTTAGCAAACCAGCAGGTTCTCCTCCCATGAATTGGGATCAATTTACATAGCCTCTATTGGACAGGTATATTCCACTCTCTCAGACGGAAGCATTACGGTGTCAATTTGAGAAGCGCGAACAAGGTGAGATATTTGTGACCGATGGTGAGGTGAGCTTTTCTACATTGTCTCGCCATGCTCATATGATATTTCCTACGGACACAGAGAGAGTGCGAGGATTTTTTGTAGGGTTGCACCCTGGTATTCAAGGTAGCATGGCCCGAATGGTTGAGATGGGTACAAATTATCAGCTATTGCTCAGGGGATTGAGGGATATCGCCAGAGAGATTAAGAGCAGATGCAGCAGGACAAGAGGAACCGATTCTTTGGAGAGCTTAGAGGTGCCGCGACTAGGGGCAAAGGTCAGTTTGGGAGGGGTCAACCTAGTAAGCGCACATATCTAGCAGAACCACCACCTTTTTGGGGTGCTCCAGCGTGACCCCATTTCAGTGCTATCCTAGAGAGTTTATACTGCCAAAAAGCCATTCAGGGTCCTCCCAGTGGGTATTCTGGCCATCAGGGTCAGGCTTCAGGGTAGCAGTCTATAGCACCAAGGGGTTTTTATGGTTGTAGAGATCTGGGTCACAAGAAGAGATTTTGTCCTAGACTTCGGGGCAAGGCATTGCAGAAGGGTCACCAGACTATAATTACAGCACCAGCTGTCCGACTGCCAAAGGCGAGGACATACAAGTAGGGGCCGTCATAGAGGTGGAGGCCAAGCTGGGGGAGGTCCGTGTAAGGCCCCGTGAAATGAGTGCTTAGATGTTAGCAGCTCAAAAAGTCAAGTCTACCTATATGGATCGGATTCTTTTTACTGATTTGAACTTAAAAATGTGAAATCAAAATTTTTCCAGAAAATGGTCAAAATGTGGTCCACAATCCGGTTGCAGATCAGCTATGTTGACCACATTCCTACCGCAGAGTGAATCAGAGAGCAACCAATTTCTGATGTTGAAAATGGGGTCAAAATCTGCGATCGCACAATCAATATGCGGACCGCAGAGTGATCGCATATTGTCCCTGAGAAAAATCGAAGGTCAGTTCTGCGGTGCATTCTCTGACTATAGAACTCAAATGCGGACCGCATATTCACCGAATTCCCAACCCGAGAGGTATGAAATTTGATCCATTTTTGCGGTCATTCTGTGGATTGGATGTCTGCTCTGCGATCGTATATCGCGTCACAGATTGTGTTTTCCTGGTATTTTTCTAAAATTATATACCCGACCCACCTTATATTAAAACACCTTCTCCCTCATTTTTTAACACACTTCTGATCAATATAAGAGAGAGGGAGAGAGGGTTCTTGACAGAGAAAGCAAATCCTTCATCATCTAGTCATTCAAAACAATTGGAGCTAGGAAAATTCTTGGTTCATTGTCTTCTCTATTGATTTTTCATGTAAAATCCCTAACCCATTTCCCCTAAATTTCGAAATTTAGCTTGGGAAGGAAACCCCATACACTTTCTTTGAAATTTCTTCATAAAATCTTCATGCATGTCTTCAAAATTTTACAATCTTGTAAAAAGGGAATTGGGTAGTAACTTGGGTCTAAATTTCTAAAACCTACATGTTGTTCATGAACTAGATTTATTTCTCGATTTCTTGGCAAATTGGAATAGAGGTTTAAAAGGGAATAATCAACTCCAGGTATGTATGGCTAACTGTGATCCTTGTGAAATCACCCAATGCTAGTTGTGAAGTTGTTGATATTTGATATTCATGCGAGAATCATTGTGAAGCTTTGTGTGGTACAATTGTGTCGTAACACTTTGTGGTGAATGTTGAGGAACTTGTAATTGGAACAACGGAAATGGAAATAATGTGGAACAATGGAAATGGAAGTAATGTGGAACAATAGATATGGAAACAATGTGGAACAATGGAAATGGGAATAATGTGGAAAAGTGGAAATGGAAATATTGTGGAATAACGTGTGTGATTAGTTGTGAATAACTGTTTTGATGATCTAGATTGTGTACCAATTTGAAGAACATGAGGAAATTGTTGTTGCTAGTTGTGGAATTGCATTACCCTTGTTGTGGATCTATGTTAACAATGTGCCATAGTTGATTTCTTGAATTTGTTGTTGTACTTTTTGTTGTTGTGTAAATAAAACTGTCAGGCAGGGTCGGGTTGCGCGTCGCAACACGGTGAAATAAGTTGTGGGTTAGGGTGATAAGGGTGGCCGAGGTAATAACGGTGGAAGAGGCAATAAGGGTGGAAATGTGATCCAATATCACTATTGATATGAATGTGAATCATGAAATGATAAATGTGGAAATGTGAAAGGACACAGCAGGAGAGTTTGTAACCTGTGGGGCGCTGGTCGCCCTTTTGAATGACTACTTGAATCATTTGTTGTGAAATGTTTGGTTGTTGCTTCATGGTTGTAGTTGTACTATTGTTTTTCAGTTCTATACTTGTATATGCACTCTGGCTTGAGTTTACTTGGGACAGAGTTTGTTCATACATGCCAGTACAATTCAAATGTACTGACGTCCCTTTTGTCGGGGGCACTCCATTCGTTTTTTGATTGTAGGTGGATCCGTGGCAGGCACTCTAGTCCACCGTTCGTAGATCCTCCTCCTCTCTATTGGCGGTATTCGTGTTTAGTGAGCCCCTTTCCTTCCGGGGCCTTGTGTGGCTCATTCCACCCATGTTGTTGTATTTTTGAGTCTTGTGTCCTATTGTAAAGGTATAGCCGGGGCCTTGTCGCCGGCAAGTGTTGTATTATATTTCTCTTAGAGGATCCATAGATAGTGGTATGTGGGTTAGAACTTATATGTGGAGGTGTATGTTTTGGGCACTGTAAACTTGTACACCCCGTTACCTGTTAATCATAATGTAGTTTTTGTAAAAGATGTTCCCTGTTAATCATTGTATGTGTTTATAAAAGAGAAATCATGCGTTCTTTCAATCGCAAGTAGGGATCTTTTGGCTAATTATCAAAAAATGAATTGGGGTAACACGTGGGAAATAGGAATGGCACCCAAGTCCACTCGACTGGGGATATCCGGTTGATTACCGGTCATGCCTTCGGATTTGGGGCATGACAAACTTGGTATCAGAGCCTCAGGTTTTAAAGGAGTCCTAGGATGTCTCGGAGTCGTGCCTAGTAGAGCCCTTCTTATTGGTGTGTTGTCGACCACATCTATAAGTTGGGGGATACATGGGCATCTAGGAAAAATGATCCTCTTCTTTGTTATTCTAAGTTCGTGCGTTGAAGTAATGTTGTGTCTAATTCGTGCTTTATTTCGCATTTTCAGTGATGGCATCTAAGAAGAAAGCTAGACTTGGCCTAGGGGACAATGACACTTCAAGTGCGCCTGTGGATCATGTGCCGACTGCCGTGGGTGAGAGTGATTCCCCCGTTATGAATTTGCCTGCTCCATCCGTTCCTGATCCATGAAATCATGTTCCAGCAGCGGCCGAGGGTGCTACTATCCCTCCTGCCAATGCTCCTAATACTGATGTTGCTCCAGCTCCCGATCCCGGGATTTCTGATGGGGACCTTATGGGAGCTATCCATATGCTGACTCAGTTAGTGGCCGCCCAGGCTAGAGATCTCATGATGCCCATGTGTCCTCCAGTGGACAGGGAGATTAGTCCAGTTCCAGAGTTCATCAGTTTTTGCGATTGAATCCTCCAAAGTTCTCAGGCACAGACCCATAGGCTGGTCCACAAGAATTCCTTGACGAGATGTACAAGACCCTCCGACTGATGAAGGCTACAGAGATAGAGGGTTTAAAATTGGCTTCATACAGGTTGAAGCGAGCTGCGCATTCGTTGTTTGAGATGTGGGAGGACTCTCGTGAGGAGGGGATCCCTCCAGCTAGAAGGGATGAGTTCGTGGATGCCTTCATGACCACTTCTTGCCTGCCGAGTCCATCGCAGCCCGTGCCACCAAGTTTGAGGTTCTTAAGCAGGGTAGCATGAGTGTCTGGGAGTATCATATGGAGTTCGTGAGGTTGTCCAAGTATGATCCTCAGTTGGTGTCGACTATGAAGGCCACAGTTCGGCGATTTGTTCAGGGTCTCATCCCTTTGGTGGTAAATAAGGCTCCTACAGTGGCTTTACATTCAGACATGAACTATGGAAATATCGTGTGTTTTGCTCAGGACACAAAGGCCAGGAAGTTGAAGATTCGGGAAGACAGAGAGAGTAGCAGCAAGGCCCGGTCTATGGGTCACTCAGGGAGGTCAACTCTAGGGAGAGGGTCATCAGAACCATCTGAGTCTTATGGTCAGTCCTCAACTAGTGCACCGACATCTGTGCTCCATTTCCAGTAGAGTAGCCCTTCGGGGCCAGATTCAGGCAGCAGGAGGCCCCACCAGTTCAGTCATTCGGGGATGAGACCTCGACAACAAGGAGGTATATATCCCAAATGTGGGAGATTTCATACAGAGGCATTTTACTTGGATGCTCCAGTGTGTTACAATTGTGGGGTGAGAGGTAACATACAGCGGGACTGCCATGCGTCCAGATAGGGCACAAGCAGGGGACTTGCTCAGCCATCTAGTTCATCTGTTGCTACGTCATTGGTGCGCCCTCTAGCCCCAACGAGGCATGGTGCAGCCAGAGGTGGAGCTCGTGGTAGGGGCGGACCCAGAAGGTTTTATGCATTGAGTGGGCGTTAGAGTGCTGAGGCTTCCCTAGATGTTGTCATAGGTATCCTATCTGTTCAGACCTTTGATTGCTATGCTCTTATTGATCCGGGGTCCTCATTGTCCTATGTCACTCCATTTGTTGCTTTGAGTTTTGGATTGAACCCAAGCAACTTCTTGAGTCGTTCTCTGTATCGAATCCGGTTGGTGATTCTATTACAGCCGCGCGAGTCTATAGAAATTGTGTTGTTATTATAGGTGGTCGTGTTACCACAGCTAACCTTATCGAGCTTGGGATGGTGGATTTATATGTAATCATAGGGATGGATTGGCTCTACTCATGCTTTGCCAAACTTGATTGCCGGACAAGAGTTATGAGACTCGCATTCCCTAATGAGCCGGTTATCGAATGGAAGGGAAATGTTGTTGTGCCGAAGGGTAGGTTTATTTCCTACCTCAAGGCTTCGAAGATGATCAGGAAGGGGTGTATCTATCATTTAGTCTGGGTGGCGGACTCTACTCCAGAGGTTCCTGCCCCCGAGTCCGTGCCAGTTGTGAATGAGTTTCTTGAGGTATTTCCAGATGAGCTTCCAGGAATTACGCCAGATAGGGAGATTGATTTCGGAATTGATGTATTATCATATACCCAGCCAATATCTATTCCACCGTATAGAATGGCGCCAACAGAGTCGCGAGAGTTAAAAGAGTAGTTGAAGGATATATTGGAGAAGGGGTTTATCCGGCCTAGTTTGTCGCCACGGGGTGCTCCGGTTCTTTTTGTCACAAAGAAGGATGGGTCACTTCGGATGTGTATCGATTATCGTTAGCTTAATAAAGTCACCATAAAAAATAACTACCCTTTGCCTCAGATAGATGACTTCTTTGATCAATTGCAAGGTGCAAGGTTCTTCTCCAAAATTGATTTGCGGTCCGGGTACCACCAATTGAAGATCAGGGAGCAAGATATTCCTATGACCGCATTCAGAATGCGTTACGGTCACTTTGAATTCTTGGTCATATCTTTTGGGCTAACCAATGCCCCGGCAACTTATATGGACCTTATGAATCGGGTCTTTAGTTCATTCTTAGACTCTTTCGTGATTGTTTTCATTGACGACATTCTCGTATATTCGCGGAATAGGGAGGATCATGCCATTCACCTCAGAGCGCTTTTACAGACTCTACATAAGCACCAATTGTATGCCAAGTTTTCCAAATGTGAATTTTTGTTGGATTCCATCACTTTTCTGGGTCATGTTATTTCCAGTGAGGGGATTCAGGTGGACCCGCAAAAGATTGCAGCGGTAAAGGATTGGCCTAACCCCACGACCCCGACGGAGATCCGTAGCTTTTTGGGGTTAGCAGGGTATTAACAGAGGTTTGTAGAGATATTCTCCACCCTCGCCTATCCTTTGACTAAATTGACACAGAAATCAACTAAATTCCAGTGGTTAGATGCTTGTGAGAAAATTATCCAGGAATTGAAGATATGGTTGATTTCGGCACCAGTATTGGCCTTGGCAGAAGGCACAGAGGGGTTTTAAGTTTATTGTGATGCCTCCAGGGTTGGTTTAGGGTGTGTTCTGATGCGGCACGGGTAGGTTATAGCATATGCTTCCAGGCAACTCAAGAATCACGAGAAAAATTATCCGACGCATGATTTGGAGCTTGCAGCAGTTGTGTTCGCCTTGAAAATATGGCGGCATTTTCTTTATGGGGTTCATGTAGATGTGTTTTCAGATCACAAGAGTCTTCAATATATATTCAAGTAGTAGGAGCTAAATTTGAGGCATCGGCGGTGGTTAGAATTGCTTAAAGGATTATGATATGGACATCTTGTACCACCCAGGGAAGGCGAACGTGGTGGCTGATGCCCTCAGTCGGAAATCCATGGGTAGTTTGGCTCACCTGAGAGCAGATCAGAGGTCCCTAGCTCGAGATGTACATCAGTTGGCCAACGTTGGGGTTTCTATCACGGCCCTGAATGAGAAGGAACATATGGTGCATAATACAGCAGAATCGTCGCTCGTGGCAGAGGTTAAAGAAAAGCAGTTTGTTGATCCAGCATTGGCACAATTAAAGGAGGCAGCTCTAAGTAACAAAATTTTGGCATTTTCACTCGGCAGCAATGATGGTGTGCTATGGTGCCACGACATGTTATGTGTCCCAGATATGGATAATCTTCAGGAGAGGGTAATGGCGGAGGCTCATCATTCTAGGTATTGAGTACACCCAGGCTCTACAAATATGTATCACGGTCTCAAGGATATCTATTTGTGGAGTGGTATGAAGAAGTGTGTAGCGGACTTTGTCTCTAAGTGTCCGAATTGCAAGCAAGTGAAGGCCGAGAATCAGCGGCCGGAAGGGTTGACTCAGCTTATAGAAATACCGATGTGGAAATGGGAAATGATCAATATGGACTTCGTGATAGGACTACCTCGTACTCAGCACATGTTCGACTCAATTTGGGTAATTGTGGATAGGCTCACCAAATCAGCTCACTTTTTAACGTTCAAGGTAACCGTTACTGCGGAACAATATGCTCGTTGTAAATCAAGGAGATAGTGAGGTTGCATGGTATGCCATTTTCTATCATTTCATATAGAGGAGCTTAGTTTATAGCTAACTTCTGGAGGAAATTTCAGCAGGGTTTGGGTACTCAAGTGAATCTCAGCACAACTTTTTATCCGCAGACAGATGGCCAAACAGAGCGGACTATTCAAACACTTGAGGATATGTTGCGGGCATGTGTCTTGGATTTCAAAGATAATTGGGATGATCACCTGCCCCTTATAGAGTTTGCTTATAATAACAGCTTCCATGCTAGCATCAAAATGGTCCCATTCGAAGCATTGTACGGAAGGAGGTGTAGGTCCCTTATCGGGTGGTTCGAGGTTGGTGAAGCAGAATTAATAGGGCCAGATCTTGTGCACCAAGCCATGGAGAGGATAAGAGTCATTCAGGAGAGAATGAAGGGTGCTCACAGTCGCCAGAAATCCTATGCAGACGTGCGTCGAAGAGAATTGAAGTTTCAAGAAGAAGATTGGGTATTCCTGAGGGTGTCTCCTATGAAGGGAGTCATGCGCTTTGAGGATAAGGTTAAAACTAATTCCTAGGTTCGTCGGGCCTTATCAAGTCATTCAAAGGATCGGTCAAGTTGCGTATATGTTGGAATTGCCCCCTGAAATGTCCCTAGTGCACCTGGTGTTTCATGTATCCATGTTGAGGAAAGTTATGGGCGATCCGTCTAAAATTTTGCCAGTTGAAGACATCAAGGTTATGGAAGAGTTATCATATGAAGAGATTCCGGTTGCTATTCTGGATAGGCAAGTCCAAAAGTTGCGAAACAAGGAGATTACTTCAGTTAAAGTTTTTTGGCAAAACCAACAAGTCGAGGAAGCCACGTGGGAAGCGGAAGATGAGATGAAGATAAAATACCCCCATCTATTTGAGAAAGTATATGATGATTGTGCGAATCATGTCCCTAGAAGAGCTAGTTATGTGCTCCATTAGGTGTAAGAATCATTCATTCTCTTCCAAGTGCCTTATTGTTGTAGTTTCTCCAAGTTGTTCCGACCAAGTTTATGTGTTGTAACTATTTGAGCAATGTGCAATCCTTGTTGGTAATGAAAAGTTTTGTGCTCTCATGGTAAGGTGATATATGGAGGTAATAATTAATTTTGCATGGAGATTTTGAATCAAAGTGTTCTAACTGTGTACTGATTAGTTTTTGTATGGAGGAATTGTGTTGAAATGAATAACTGTGTTTTACCCTTGTGATATGTAAATGGCCTTAGTAGTACAGGCGATTAATGCTTAATTTGATTATATGTGTGTGGCAAATGGTTAAGAGTGTATCAAGAGGTTGAATATGTGCAAGTGTGAGGATTATGCATTTTACAACTATTGTAAAGGTAGTAGGTTTGTATACTAATGCTTGGGAATGTGTTTTGGGGATTCTTTGACAGGTGGTTATGCCCATATTACAAAGGAAACTCTGGAAAAAATTTTCTAAAACAAACTTGAAAGTTAGTAAAAGTGTAGAAACTTGCATATCATGTTTTCAAACTCATTTGGTTCCCAAGTTCTCATTCTAGGACGAATGATCTTAAGCGCGGGAGGATGTAAGACCCAATGAAATGATTGCTCAGATGTTAGCAGCTCATAGAGTCGAGTCTACCTACACAGATCAGATTCTTTTTACTGCTTTGAACTTAAAATTGTGAAATCAATTTTTTTCCCGAAAATGGTCAAAATGCGGTCCAGAATGCGGTCGCATATCAACTATGCGGACCTAATTCCTACCGCAGAGTGAATCGGAGAGCAACCAATTTTTGATGTTGAAAATGCGGTCAAATCTGCGATCGCATAGTTAATATGTGAATCTCAGAGTGATCGCATATTGTCCCTAACGAAATTTGAAGGTCAATTCAGCGGTGCATTCTGCGACTGCAAAACTCAAATGTGGACCGCATATTCACCGCATTCCCAACCCGAGAGGTTTGAAATTTGAGCCATTTCTGCGGACCACATGTCTCTTCGGTGATGGCAAATCGTGTCGCAGATCTTGTTCGTCTGGTATTTTTCTAAGATTTTAGACCCGACCCACCTTTTATTAAAACACCTTCTCCCTCATTTTTAACACACTTCTAATCAAAATAAGATAGAGGGAGAGAGGGTTCTTGAGAGATAAAGCAAATCCTTTATCGTCTAGTCTTTCAAAATCATTGGAGCTTGGAAAATTCTTGGTGCATTGTTTTCTCTATAGATTTATCAGGTAAAATCCTTAACCCTTTTGCCCCAAATTTAGAAATTTAGCTTGGGAAGGGAACCCCATACACTTGCTTTGTAATTTCTTCATAAAATCTTCATGCATGTCTTCAAAACTCTAAAATCTTGTAAAAAGGGAATTGGGTAGTACCTATGGGTCTAAATTTCTAAAACCTAAGTGTTGTTCATGAACTAGATTGATTTCTCAATTTCTTGACGAATTGGACTAGAGATTAAAAAGGGAATAATCAACTCCAGGTATGTATGGCTAACAGTGATCCTTGTGAAATCTCCCTATGCTAGTTGTGAAATTATTGACAGTTGATATTCATGTGAGAATCATTGGGAAGCTTTGTGTGGTATAATTTTATGGTAACACTTTGTGGTGAATGTTGGAGAACTTGTAATTGGAACAACGGAAATGGAAATAATGTGGAACAATGGAAATGGGAATAATGTGAAACAGTGGAAATGGAAATATTGTGGAACAACACGTGTGACTAGTTGTGAATAACTGTTGTGATGATCTAAATTGTATACCAATTTGATGAACATGAGGAAATTGTTGTTGCTAGTTGTGGAATTGCATTACCCTTGTTGTGGATCTATTTAACAATGTGCCATAGTTGATTTCTTGTAGTTGTTGTTGTGTTGTTTGTTATTGTGTAATTAAAACTGTCAGGCGGGGTCGGGTTCCGCGTCGCAACACGGTGAAATAAGGTATGGGTTGGGGTGATAAGGATGGCTGAGGCCTGAGGTAATAAGGGTGGACGAGGTAATAAGGGTGGAAAATGTTATCCAATATCACTATTGATATGAATGTGAATCATGAAATGATAAATGTGGAAATGTGAAAGGAGACACCAGGAGAGTTTGTAACCAATGGGGCACTGATTGCCCCTTTGTATGACTACTTGAATCATTTTTTGTGAAATGTTTGGTTTTTGCTTCATGGTTGTACCTGTACTATTGTTGTTCAGTTCTATACTTGTATATGCAATTTGGCTTGAGTTTACTTGGGACAGAGTTTGTTCATACATGCCAGTACAATTCAAATGTACTGACATCCCATTTTTCGGGGGCGCTACATTCGTGTTATGATTGTAGGTGGATCCGTGGAAGGCACTCCAGTCCACCATTCGTAGCTCCTCCTCCTCTCTATCGGCGGTATTCGTGTTTGGTGAGCCCCTTTCCTTTCGGGGCCTTGTGTGGCTCATGCCACCGATGTTGTTGTATTTTGGAGTCTTATGTCCTTTTGTAAAGGTATCGCCGGGTCCTTGTCGCCAGCAAGTGTTGTATTATCTTTCTCTTAGAGGCTCCGTTGACAGTAGTATGTGGGTTAGAACTTATGTATAAAGGTGTATGTTTTGGTTGTTGTAAACTTGTATAACCCGTTCCCTGTTAATCATAATGTGTGTTTTGTAAAAGATATTCCCTGTTAATCATAATGTGTGTTTATAAAAGAGAAATCATGCGGTCTTTCAATTGCAAGTAGGGTATCTTTTGGCCAATTAACAAAGAATGAATTCGGGTAACGCGTGGAAAATAGGAAAGGCACCCAGGTCCACTCGACTGGGGATACCCGGTTGAGTGCCGGTCATGCCCTCGAATTTGGGGCGTGATAGTCAGCTAGCTATTTATTAGCTAGGAAGAGGCTAGCCAGACGGCGCTCTAGCTATATTCTATGATTTTTCAGCTAGACCATATGTAGTGGCCTCAGATGTCATGATCACATGTACTATTTCTGTCTGCGGTAGGGATGCTTCGATTTTATTTGATCAAGGGTCTACATATTCTTATGTATTATCTATGTCTTCTCATTTCCTAGATATTTCTCACGAGTCCTTGGATACTTCTATTTATGTGTCAACTCATATTGGCAATTCTGTGGTTGTTAATTCGATCTACCAATCCAGTGTGGTCATATTCTGTGGTTATGAGACTAGAGCAGAGCTTCTATTACTTGATATGATCATTTTTTATATCATCTTGGGCATGGACTGATTATCTCCATATGATGCCATCCTTGATTGTCATGACAAGACTATTACTTTAGCAATGATAGAGTTTTCGAGATTGGATTAGAAGGGATTTTCCGTTAGTACATCTAGTTAGGTTATTTCTTTTTTGAAGGCTTGACATAAGGTCGAGAAGGGTTGTCTTATCTATCCCATGTTCGGGACACCACCGTAGAGTTTTCGCTGATTGATTCAGTGTCAGTAGTCTGAGAGTTCGCCGATATGTTTCCTTCAGGCCTTCTAGACGTGCCTTCTGATCGTGATATAGATTTCTGCATTGATTTGGCCCTAGGTACACAGTCTATATCTATCCCACTGTATCATATGGATCCGAAAGAGCTGAAGAATTTGAACGAGTAGCTTGAGGAGTTATTAGCAAAGGGTTTTGTTAGACCAAGTGTATCACCTTGGGGTGCAATAGTGTAATCTCTGAAGAAGAAATATGGGACTATGCGGATGTGCATTGATTACCACCAGTATAAAAAAGTTACCATCAAGAACAAGTACCCGTTGCCACGTATTGATGATTTGTTTCACCAGTCGCAGGGTGCTAGGTGTTTTCTAAGATTTACTTAAGATCGGGGTACCGTCATTGAATATTCGAGACTCAGATGTTCTGAAGACTACCTTCTGTACTAGATATAACTATTATGAGTTTCTAGTGACGTCCTTCGGCTTGACTAATGCCCCAGCAACATTTATGGATTTGATAAATCGGTTGTTCAGGCTTTATATTGATTCCTTTGTTATTTTCTTCATTGATGACATCTTGTTTTACTCACGTAGACTAGGAGAGAACGAGCATCATTTGAGAGTGGTGCTTCAGACATTGTGAGAATAGAAGCTATATGCTAAGTTCTCCCAGTGTGAGATTTGGCTAGAGTTTGTGGCATTCATGGGGCATGTTGTATCATGAGAGAGTATTAAGGTGGATCTCAAGAAGATTGAGGTAGTTCAGAGTTGGCCACGTCCCATTTAGGTGACTGAGATCAGGAGTTTCCAACGGTAAGTAGGTTTTTATCACCGGTTTGTGCAGGGATTTTAATCCATTGTGGAACCTCTGACTAGATTAACCCAAAATGGTGCTCTGTTCCGTTGGTTCGATAATTATGAGGCGATCTTTCAGAAGCTCAAGGCAGCTTTGACTACAATATCAATTCTAGTGTTGCCTTTAATACCACAGTGTATATGGTGTATTGTGGTGCTTCACACATGTCTTGGGTTGTGTATTGATTTCAGAGGGGCAAGTTATTGCATATGTTTCATGTCAGTTGAAGATTCATGAGAAAAATTACCATGTGCATGATTTGGAGTTGGTCGCGATTAATCATGCTCTTAAGATATGGAGGATTACTTGTATGAGGTGTCATGTGAGGTTTATACTGATCATCGGAGCTTAAAACATTTGTTCAATCAAAGGGATCTCAATTTGAGGTAGGGTAGGTGGCTTGAGTTACTGAAGGATTATGACATCACTAATCATCCGGGCAAGGCAACTGTGGTCGCGGATGCCTTAAGAACGAAGGCAAAGAGTATGGGTAGCTTGGCATTCATTTCAATTGAGTAGAGGCCACTAGCTTTGGAAATTCAGTCTTGTGAGGTTGGACATTTCAGACTTGTGAGGTTGGACATTTCAGAGCCCAGCCGAGTTCTTACATGTGTTGTTGCCCAGTCTTCACTATTGGGGCATATCAAAGCTCGACAGTTGGATGATCCGCATTTGGAAGTTCTCTAAGAGACGATACTATAGGGTGGTTCCAAGGAGGTTTCTATTGGCAAATATGTTATTCTGCGACTCCAGGGTCGCTTATGTGTTCCTAATGTCGATGACTTGAGGGATAGGATTCTAGAAGAGGCACACAGTTCTCGATATTCTATTCATCCAGGTGCTAAGAAGATATATCATGACCTGAGACAACATTATTTGTGGCGGCGGATGAAGAAAGACATAGTTGAGTATGTGGTTAGGTGCTTAATTTCCAACAGGATAAGTATGAGTACCAGAGGCCAGGTGGCCTATTCCAGCAGATGACTATACCTGAGTGGAAATGGGAGCGCATTACTATGGACTTTGTAGTTGGGTTGTTGTGGACCTTGCAGAACTTTGATGTAGCTTGGGTCATTAGCAACAAGTTGACCAAGTCGGCACACTTCATTCCTGTTGTGATTACATATCCACAGAAGTTGGCCCAGATTTATATTTGGAAGATAGTTTGGTTGCACAGTGTGCATGTTTCCATCATATTAGATAGAAGCCCTCAGTGCACTTCACATTTATGGATAGCCATGCAGAGTGAGTTAGGGACCCGTGTAGAGATCAACACAACATTCCATCCACAGACTGACTGGCAGTCAGAGTAGATAGTTCAGATATTGAAGGATATGCTAAGAGCATGTGTTATTAACATTGGGGGACAGCTAGATCAGTTATTTCTTTTTGTGCGGACAATGGGTTCAGTTATTGCCTTTCACATGTTTGCTTATAATAACAGTTACCAGTCTAGTATCGAGATGGCTCTATTTGAGGCTTTATATGGTCAGCGATGTCGTTCTTCCATCGAGTGGTTTGAGCCTGGCGAGACTGAGTTATATGGTACTGATTTGGTAAAGTATGCCTTGGAAAAGGTAAATTTGATCTAGGAGCGACTTCGCACACCACAGTCTACACAGAAGAGCTAAGTGGATCAGAAGTCACGTGATGTATCATTTATGGTCGGTAAGACGGTTCTCTTGAAAATCTCGCTGATGAAGGGCATCATGAGATTCAGAAAGAAAGGCAAGTTGAGGCCAAGATTTATAGGCCTATTCGAGGTGTTGAGGCAAGTTGGGAGGTTTCTTATGAGCTTGCTTTACTCCCGGCCTATCAGGGGCTCATCCAATTTTTCACGTGTCTATGCTCTGGAGATATCACGCTGATTTGTCTCATGTGTTAGACTTTAGTATTGTTCAACAAGATGAGAGCTTGGGCTGTGAGGAGGATCCAGTTGCTATTGTTTCCAGACATGATTTCCAGTTGAGATCCAAGAGGATTTCCGCAGTAAAGGTTCAATGGAGGAGCCAGTATGTCAAAGAGGCAACCTGGGAGTCCGAAGAGGACATGCAGAGCAGATATACACAAATATTTAGCACTTCAGGTATGAATCTAAAACTGTTCGAGGACGAATATGTGATTAAGAGGTGGAGAATGCAATGACCTGACCGGTTGTTTTGCTTTCTAGAACCTTGTTCCCTTAAATAAGACTTTTCGTACTTGCTTTTACTAATGAATGACTTACGAGGATGGTTGGTCGGTATTTAGAAGAGTTTGGGTTGTAATTGAAACACTTGGTTCCTTAAGGTTGGCTTAAAAGGCCATGTTTAACTTCATCAATATTTTGAGTAAACGACCTCCGAATCGGGATTTTAAGGTTCCAACTGGTTCCTATGATGATTTCGAACGTGGGCGTATGGTTGGATTGGGTTTTGGATGACCCGGGAGCATTGTGGCGCCTAATAGTGAAAGTTGGTTCTGGAAGGATTTTGAAGTTCTTAAAACATTAGTGTGGAGCGGTTTTTGGTGATATAGAGTTCCAAATGGGATTTCGAGATTGGAAATAGTTTTGTCATATCAAATAATACTTGTAGGCAATATTTGGTGCCATTCCGAGTAGCATACGTACATTTTGGCACATTGGAAGTAAATTGAAAAACTGGAAATTCTTATGTTTGATTCAAGTTGGTTTAGGGTGTGATTCTTAGTTTTAATATTTTTCGGGCATTCCGTGAGTTTTTGCAAGTCTGTTTTAGGATTCAAACTTGCTGGTATGTTTGGACAGGTCCTCGGGGCCCCCGGGTGCCATTCGGATGATGTGCAAGTTGAGTTTGAAACTCAATAGTGCCACTTATGCACCAGTTCTGGTGTAACCGCACATGTAAGCCTATTACCGTAGGTGCGATCTCACAAGTGCGATCCAAGCCTCGTAGATGCGATCCAAGGATGGCCAGCCAGGTTCTGTAGATGCGGTTCCCTCTATGCAGTAATGGGAAACCGACCGCAGGTGCGGTGTAGCCGCCCCAGCCAATTCCGCAGTAGCGGACACTTGGTCCGCAGAAGCAAATCCGCGGGTGCGGCTTATGCACCTCAATGAAAAAATCGCTGGGGCAGTGAGGTTCAAATAATATGGGACATAAGCCATTTTCACTCATTTTCTCTCACTCTTTGGGCAATTATTGGAGCTCCTTGAGAGGGATTTCCACCTAGCTTTTGAAGATAAGTAATTTCTCTACCTATTGTGAGTTCAATACATTGATTTTGGGTAGATTTCAACATGAAAATTTGTTGAAATCATGGGTTATATGAAAAACCTAGGGTTTGACAAGAATGAGATTTTACCACGAAATTGACTATGAAACTTAGTGATAATCATATATTTATATTCATGAGTAACGGCTTCCTTTATTTCTCAAATACGAGCATGTGGGTCGGATAAGTGGGGATTTTAACCTATTATTTCCTATTTCACTTGCATTTTGGGCCTAAAATGCATGAAGGTATTCCCTAAAACTAATATAATATGCTTGTTTGTAGGTAATGTTCATAATGAGCCAAAGTAACAATGACCAACTTATAAAGCAGTCAAAACTTGAACAAAGACCAAGACTGGGCCAAGAGCTGTGAAACGCGGACCGCGACAGAAAAGTGGCACGCCCCAAATTCGAGGGACATGTCTGGCACTCGATCGGGTATCCCTAGTCAAGCAGACCTGGGTGCCTTTCCTATCCTACGTATTACCCCTCATTCTCATTACCTAATTACCAAGTAAAATAGCCTTTTATAGGATATGAACTCCATTAATCGAATTTTTATAAACATAACAATAACAATTTCTATTAGCAACTTCATTCACCATAATAAAGGTATTCTATTTTGTTTATACATCATTGCCACACAACAATATTTATCTTTTAAATTACCATGCCCGACACTACCTAATATGGAAATGCCGGCAACAAGGCTCCGGCTATGCCTTATAAACATCAAAACAAGATCCCAAACTAGAAAGTAGTGTGACCCACATAGGGCCCCGAATGGAAAGGGGCTTGCCGAATCAGCCGACGGGAAGTGATGAGGAGCTACGGTCGGTGGACTGGAGTACCTGCTATTGATCCACCTACAATCATAACATGAATGTAGCACCCCCAACAAAAGGGACGTCAGTACATTTGAATTGTACTAGTATGTATGAAAAAACTTTGTCCCAAGTAAAATCAAGCCATACACAAATGGATAAAAGTGATAGAAACAACAATCAAATGCACAAGCAAGGGAACAATCAAGCCAAACAAGTTTTCAACATCTATCTTTGTTCCAAGTAAACTCAACCATACACAAGTAAGAAACACCAACAGAAGCAACAACAAAACATACAAAGAAGGTACAATTATCCAAACAAAGAGGCAATCAGTGCCCCACGGGTTACAAACTCTCCTTCTGTCCCATTTCACAATTCCACATCAATGATTTCACAATTTTTGATCAAGTGTATATTTCAATAGTGATTTCGATCACTTTTCCACCCTTATTACCTCGTCCATTCTTATTACCTCGGCCACCCTTATCACCACAACCAGCCACCTTATAACACCGTGTTACTGCACACAACCCGACACCGCCGTACAGTTTTAGTTCACAACAATCACAACCAAAAAGCAAATCACATATATAAGAAGCAATAAATTTTCAAACAAGAAGAGCAACAACAATACTTCTCAAGACACAGCCACAACAATGTTACAAATGTTTCCATTGCCAACAGTTCCAATTCTATTATATTCAACAGTTCATAAGCAATTCAAGACATTGCAATAATTACCCGCTAGAAGCCAAATATGTTATTACCACAGTCGATCCAATTGCATCATTTACGATTTCCTTCTATCAATTATTTCTCAACTCTTACCACATAGCACTTAATCAGACCAGTCAAACACCCAACAAACCAATCAGAAGAATTTCACAAACAGTCCACGTAGATATCACATACCAAATATTCATACACCAAACAAGGCGATTTCACAAAGATCAAAGTTAGCCGTACATACCTTGTTTAAGCTTTCCTTAAGTTACTATGACGTTTCGGAAATTTAGTAATCCCAATCTACTTGAAACATAACAAAACAAAATACATATTAGAAAGATATCTATGGTTTCAGCTCATTGGAGCATTTTATCAAACACAAATTGTTCGTCTTGATGATTAACTCTCTTTTACAAGATTTCCTTCATTAGCCAACCCAATCTTTACCTGTTTGTGTTCATCAATCTTCCCAAAATCCAAATTTGCATATGCTTGTATACGTAATACTGTTATACCAAGGATCATGTCCCAATAACCCATCTCACAATCTCTACAATACCAACATAACCTAGGTTAGGCACCTATGGCTCCCAATCACCACATCATGAGTCCTAATGTATATATCTTACATGAATAATCACCATATAGTAGCTAGAGATGATAGACATACCTTTAGTAGTAAGAATATTAAGACTTTCCACTTGTGGTGTTCTTGATGAATTTAAGAGTTTGAAGAAAACTCGAAGGATTTTGAATATAATCCTTGTTAGAATAAGTGTTTAGTGGATAGAAATAACTCAAAAAACTCAAAAAAAATTACCTTGGATAATAGAGATGATGGTTGGGATGAAATCCCCTTGAGAGAGCCAAGCCCTTGGTCCAAAAATGACTTGGGAACTCTCTATACCCGATTTTTGGGGTATTTAGGGACTGAAGCCAGCTCGAGTGCATAACCAGCGCATAACCCGCACTACCTAGGCAGAAGGAAACCCAATTAGTGCGGGCTACGCGCTGCCGCGCTAAGGTCACGCTACTGACCTTTGCACAGTAAAATGATCATAACGTTTTGTATACACCTCCAAATGATGCATGGTTTATTGCGTTGGAAACTAAACTCAAAGGGCTTTAATTGGATAGGTAGATGCACACACAAATACTTACATAACTGGAGATATGATCCTTCAAAGTGAGGTCATGTGCACACTTATCTAAAGATTTTGTCGAATCTGAAATTTTCCAACTTGGCTTAGACTTAGGCCTATCCTTAGACCCCAATTCACCTCTAATATGAACTATATGATTATTAACATATCTAATTGATTCCCATTATAACATAAATCCTCATTAGCACACAAAATGAAATAATTAGCCTACCTTGGCATGACAAAATCTCAATTTACTTGGAAAAAATTTTCGGGGCCTTACATTCTCCCCCCTTAGGATCATTCGTCCTCGAATGAGAAGTAGAGTCTTCCCCAAACACTTTAACATCACACATCTCTTTTCTAACATACCTCAAGTCCCTAAATTTTGGACTAACTCCCAAAGTTTTTAGAAATTTCGGCAGAGTCTCCTTTGTAACTAGGCATATCCACTTGCCAGAGAATCGCCAAATTCGTCTCAACAACACATCCACAACTATTCATAGCACCACAATGAATATATCCACAATCCTAATCCTAGTATTACAAGCACTATATTATCATAAGGATACTAGAACATGGACTGCACAGTTTTATATCAAAGCACTGATATGGTACATTCCAATTCAAAACTAACCGGTATTCAATCAAGCGAAAATATTTTCCTTCCACGACACATTTAGCCTTCCAGATGACATTATCGACTTACAAGCATTGTCATGACACCTTCTCAAACATAATATCAACTCATAAACATACATAACCAGGATAACATATAAACATCTTGCATGAGATAAATATCCATTGACTTTACCTTTTGATAACCTCTACTGTACAATTTACACTCCACTAGATATTGCAATCCATGATAACAACAATAACCCGCAATTCCATACATGGCATTATACCTTCAAGGATGTCATTTCATAGTAAACAAGCAATCACGTGCTCATAATAGTCCTTACCAGCCATTAATGTAATCACAAAGGTGTTCATCAACAAGAATAGAACTTCGTTCCAATCAACAATCCATACGAAGCCAAGCCATCATGATTCTTTCTAGTAGTGCATCATATAAGATATTACCATGATCATATAGTTCAATCTAAGCATTTTAAAACACAAAATATATGAGGAACAATTACGGGGAATAACGTACACCTATCGCAACCTAATGTGTACTACACATATGTTACCTTTATTATCAACTCACATGATATTTTCTGGGCGACACTCACACTAAACCCTCGATGACCCTTAATAGTTACTCTAAGATGTGATATCATAAACTGACAATAAAATTACCTATCAAATATGTGTATATCTGATCACACTATGAAGCTTTATCCTTGATTTCTTTTAACTTACAATACCCAATGTATCTAATACGATAAGGAGCAACAGAGTTCAAGATCAGGATGGAGATATTCAGGAATCCATTAATGGGCTGAGTAGAGTACTCTATGAGGTCATATACTAATAGACACAAAAGGTTACTACTAACAATACTGACATGGTTAATCCTTGTGACTACCTCAATTAATACACAAATGAGGCATAGGATTAAATAGTACATGGGAAAAAGGAATCATTAAGGAGGAATACTCAAGTACATGACTACTCATTTTCTAGAGTGTAGGGAAAATCCGTTTATCCAGAATAAGAATACTCTAGCACCTTGAATGTGACATGGGTTTCAAAATACATGAAGTTGAATTACACCCTTAACATTACTTGATGCACAGAATCTAGGCCACAAGCCTATAAGTAGGAAAAGAATTGAACGCTTATGATATTACCATATTTTAGACAGCTTAACACTTCTTGGTAATTGTTATATATGAGGGAACTAAAAAATACGGCCATTTGTCATTCAAATCAACATGTTCATGATATGTGCAAAATCTGAAGCCATATAATCTCAACCCTTCACGAGTGAAACTCCATAGCAAGAAATATTGATATTGGGACAAAATCATAAATTGGTTAGATGGTTCTAATAGTTAACACGATGCTCCGGAGATAAGGAATATAACACTTCTATACAGCTAAAAAGGAGAGATGCCAAGGGTAGTATAGCTCCCCGCACATGACAAAGACATAGTCAAAGATTTTAGAAGTTGAGGGTGTAAAGAAAACCAAACTCAATAAGACAGTGCATAATAACAACTGAAGGTTTGCAAATGTTCATAATGGGATCTCCATAGGTTTTGACTTGAAGGAAAAAGGAGGTGTCATAGTGACACATAGAGGGGCATGTTCTCTCATGGTTATCGTACAAGTATTGGGCACTAGCACAATGAATTCACTAAATAAGGAATGCAAGTAACACATTGTGGAGACATAAAGAGAAAATAATCATTCGTTATGAGTTGGACATGCTTATGCTATACTAACTTCCAAAATGCAATACAATTCCACAATACGGGCAACCACAATGCTAGAAACCAAGTGAGCTACTTACTACGGGATATCTCAAGTGAACACAAAAATTATGGCAACACAAGATCTTCCTATGAAGGGATGTGAGGATCTCAATTTTTCGAAAAACTTTATGCACACAGTGACTATTTCAATTGATAGGTACTTATATGATATGTGTGGACTCATGCTCTTATGTTACTTGATAGTAACAAGATTTTCATGATGTTATTTGCAAGAGAGTGGATTGGATGTTTTAGCCATATACACAACTGAGTAAAAGAGTGACTTGAGAAGGATCATAAATCCTGAATAGTTTGCGGGAACTCGACACCACATGTACAAACTCTACGACGGTGCATGAAATATTTTGTAATTTAGATTCTTTTTAAGAACAAATATATTCAAGGACAAGAAAGTTATAAGGTTCTAACAAAAAGTTTAAACAATCACCACATTTCCAAATAGAATGGATCACATAGCTTTCACATAATTTTTATACCTCTAGGCTGCATTTTATAGCCCTTTTCACATATCAAATTATAAACATGTGCGATTCATACAATAATAAGGAAATCACAAGTACGAATCAAACACTTTAAATGATCACCACATTATCAAATAAAAGAATCATGCCATTTTTACGTATATTCTTTCATCAGCTCTTGGGGCCACAATTATCACATCATACTTGGCACTAGGCCACACTTCATAACACAGTCTCTTCTTCCCTGCATTTTGTATCATTTCAGCATATTTCATATCAACATCATAATCTGTTTCATATTCCCTCGTATCATAAGTATCACCAGGTACAATTTCATTTCGAGTTCTCGACACATTGTCTATACTCTATTTCTCAAAAACATTTGACTTATTTCAAAATCTCTATACACAGAGGATTTCACACAGTTTTATTTAATATATGCTATTCCAATTTCAATTAAAGCCCTTCGCATTTCAATGCATGATTCATGTTCCTTGCACCAATTTTAAGTTGTCAATAATAGTACATTGATCATATTGGAATGCATCTTTCACAAACATCGGGTCGCAACACCAATTCATGTAAGGTACTAATTACAGCTAGAATCCAATATTTAGTCTTACCACATTTACACAGTCACTTCACTTTCAGACATCTTTATATGTTACCAACAACTAGACGCATTTAATCAAATACCTTTGGTACACATAAGAACACTTTGGAGGAATCAACCATAACAAGTTTTCTCACAAACTTTGGCATCAAAATATCAATTTAAACTTGACTTGAAGTCTAGGCATTTTAGCACATAGTTCACATTCTTTACATATCCTCATTTACCATGAATAATATATTAAACACATGAAGAAGTACCTCCCACATATATGTTCACAACAATAATTCGCTTAACATAACAAAGCAAGTACTGTATCAATTATATTTTACACTTACAACATTTACGTGGGCACCATGGAAGCTTAATTCCTAAAAGACGGGATTTTATCCGTACATACAGATAATACACTACATGATCTGGTGGTGCCGTGACATTTATAGGAACAAGGGTACTCCTATTAGCAACAAGTTTTACCAATCCCTCCACGGCTTAACATATTCCTCTAACAAGTCCTTGGGTAATCCACTAAGACTCAATATTGGGATCGATCCCTCCTTACAAGCTTCAAATTTGGGGATTATGGTATCAAAATTATCAATCTTAAGAATAAAACTTAGAGAGGAAACCAACTTCCAATCATGATATAGATCGCACGATCTGGATTATCAATGAAGTGTGAAATTCTTAAATGTCCAAATAGCCTCCAACTTATAGATGTGGTCGACAACACACCGATAAGAATGACTCTATTAGACACGGCTCTGAGACATCCTAGGACACTTTAAAACCTTAGACACTGATACCAAGTTTGTCACGCCCCAAATTCGAGAGACATGACCGTCACTCGACTTGGTATCCCCAGTCAAGCGGACCTGGGTGCCTTTCCTATCCCACGTATTACCCATAATTCTCATTACCTAATAACCAAGTGAAATAGCCATTTATAGGATATGAACTCCATTAATCAAATTTTTATAAACATAACAATAATAATTTCTATTAGCAACTCCATTCACCATAATAAAGGTATTCCATTTTTTTATACATCATTACCACACATCAATATTTATCTTTTATATTACCATGCCCGACACTACTCGCAACCTGTCTACGAAGCCTCTAAATACAATTGAAGAATAATATGAAAATGCCGGCAACAAGGCTCCGACTATACCTTATTTACATCAAAACAATATTCCAATATAGAAAGTGGCATGAGCCACATATGGCCTCAAATGGAAAGGGGCTCGCCAAATCAGCCGACGGGAAGTGATGAGGAGCTACAGTCGGTGGACTGGAGTACCTGCTATGGATCCACCTACAATCATAATACGAATGTAGCGCCCCGGAAAAAGGGGCGTCACTTCATTTAAATTATACTGGTATGTATGAAAAAACTTTGTTCCAAGTAAACTCAAGCCATACACAAATAGATAACAGTGATAGAAACAACAATCAAATGCACAAGCAAGGGAACAATCAAGCCAAACAAGTTTTCAACATCTAACTTTGTTCGAAGTAAAGTCAACCATACACAAGTAAGAAACAGCAACAGAAGCAACAACCAAACACACATAGAAGGTACAATTAGCCAAACTAATAGGCAATCGGTGCCCCACATGTTACAAACTCTCCTTCTGTCTCCTTTCACAATTCCACATCAATGATTTCACAATTTTTCTTCAAGTGTATATTTTAATAGTGATTTCGATCACTTTTCCACCCTTATTACCTCGTCCACACTTGTTACCTCGGCCATCCTTATCACCACAACCCGCCATCTTATAACACCGTGTTGTTGCGCGCAACCCGACCCCGCCGTACAGTTTCAGTTCACAACAATCACAACCAAATAGAAAATCACAAAGATAAGCAACAATCAATCTTCAAACAAGAAGAGCAACAACAATACTTCTAAAGACATAGCCACAACTATGTTACAACTGTTTTCATAGCCAACAGTTCTAATTCCATTATATTCAATAGTTCATACGCAATTCAAGCCATTGCAATAATTACCCACAAGAATCCAAATATGTTATCACTACAGTTGTTCCAATTGCACATTTATGATTTCTTTCTATCACTTGTTTCTCGACTCCTACCACATAACACTTAATCAAACCAATCATACACCCAGCAAACCAATCACAAGAATTTCACAAACATTCCACGTAGCTATAACATACCAATTATTCATGCACCAAACAAGACGATTTCACAAAGATCAAAAAATAGCCATACTTACCTCGTTTAAGCTTTCCTTAAGATACTACGATGTTTCAGAAATTTAGTAATCCCACCCTACTTGAAACATGGCAAAATTAAACACATATTAGGAATATATCTATGGTTTCAGCTCTTTGGAGCATTTTATCAAACACAAGTTGAGCGTCTTGATTATTAACTCTCTTTTACAAGATTTTCTTCATTACCAAACCCAATCTTTACCTATTTGTGTTCATCAATCTTCCCAAAATCCTAATTTGCACATGCATGTATACGTAATACTATTATACCAAGGATCATACCCCAATAACCCATCTCACAATCTATACAATACCAACTTAACCTAGGTTAGGCACCTATGGCTCCCAATCACCACATCATGAGTCCTAATGTATATATTTTACATGAATAATCACCATAAAGTAGCTAGAGATGATAGACATATCTTTTGTAGTAAGAATATTAAGACTTTCCACTTGTGGTGTTATTGATGAATTCAAGAACTTGAAGAAAAAGCGAAGGATTTTGAATATTAATCCTTGTAAGAATAAGTGTTTAGGGGTTAGAAATAACTCAAAGAACTCAAAAAAAATTACCTTGGATCATAGAGATGATGGTTGGGACGAAATCCCCTTGAGAGAGCAAGCCCTTGGTCCAAAAATGACTTGGGAACTCTCTATACCCGATTTTTGGAGTATTTAGGGACTGACGCTAGCGCTCCAGTGCATAACCAGCCCATAACCCGCACTAGCGAGGCAGAAGGAAACCCAATTAGCACGGGCTACGCACTCCCGTGCAAAGGTCGCGCTACTGACCTATTCCCAGTGAAATGATCATAATGTTTTGTATTCACCTCCAAATGATGCACGGTTTATTGCGTTGATAACTAGACTCAAAGGGATTTAATTTGATAGGTAGATCCACACACAACTCCTTATGTAACTGGAGATATGATCCTTCAATGTGAGGTCATGTGCACACTTATTTACAGATTTTGTCTAATCTGAAATTTTCCAACTTGGCTTAGACTTAGGCCTCTCCTTAGACCCCAGTTCACCTCTAATATGAACAATATGATTATTAACATATGTAATTGATACCCATTATAACATAAATTCTCATCAGCACACAAAATAAAATAATTAGCCTACCTTGGCATGACGAAATCTCAAGTTACTTGTAAAAATTTTCCAGGGCCTTACAAAAAGTGCGGCCGCAAAAATGTCAACGCGGATGCGGTCCTTAGTTTTTGGACCGTCAAAGGGAGATTAAAAGAGGTGGTTCTTAATCACAGACATGGATGCGAACCGCATCAGAAATTGGTGGTCGTGAAAGTACCAGTGCAGCCGCGATTGGACATTGCAGACTGCATTTTCTAAGGTTCAGAGAGTTCACTAAATAGGCAAAAATGTTAAGTGGACCGCATCAATATTACGTGGCCGCGGAACAATTTAATATGCACGTGGTAAAAAATATGTGGTCCGCGAAGCAAGGTTCAATCCACTCTCAGATGTGAAGAAACACGGACCGCGATCAAAATTATGCGGCCGCGAAAGCAAGTGTACGGCCGCGGTCAGAATTACGCAGATGAGAAACCTCCGCATGGGCATTTTTGTTCGAAACTTTTAGCCAAGTATAAATATATATATTTTTTCATATTTTTAGGTTATGTTATTTTTGTTGAGCACGTGAGATGGCTAGTTATTCCTATTTGGGAAATTTTGTACAAGATTTACCTTATTACATTAGATTTTCATCTTTTAATTAGTATTGTGGATTTGATCTTCTCTTTATCTTTTATTTATGCTATTTTCATGAGTAGCTAAACCCATATCTAGGGTTGTGACCCAACCCTAGTGTGGGTATTTGATGGGTCTTGAATTTTAGGGGTTGAATGTATATGGGTTAGTGATTTTTAGCCTAGTTCTTGCTAGAACTATTGAATTAGTGGTTACAAATACTAATTTATGCCTTTAAGACTTAGTCTCTACTTGAGAAAGAGGGACTAAGTCAAGCAAAACTAGGCTAACAAAGAATTGGAGTGAACTCAAGAAACTGATCACCCCAATTAAAAGGTTAAACTTAGAGATAATAATAGCCGACTTGAATTGCATGAATACCCATTTGGACATGACAAATTCAAATTTGGTAAAATCACTCAAACTACCGAGAGGTATAAAGTAAGTGCCCGATTGTGTTAGATATATTACGAACCTAATTAATCGCATGTTTGTCCAAGATTCTTGCTACCCGTTATTTATCCACCTAGTCGAAGTCACTACCCTTCTCCCTTTAAATCTTTAAAAACAACAAAAAAAACATTGTACTTAGTTTCAAATACTACATGCCATAGAATAGAATTAGAAGTACAAAATAATCCAACCATTTGTGGAAGTTCAAGTAAGAGCAAAACCCCCATATAGACTCGGATATTAACCTAACTCCAAACAAATTAACTCCATGTGGATTAGATCCTGACCTTTGTTGAGTAAAACTGCATCGACCATCCTCGCTACTCAATAGTAGTGCAGGCTTGGACCCGATAAATGTTTGGTGTTGTTGCCGAGGAGTAAACGATTTTAGCTAAATCTCCGAGTAGTTATGTGTTTTGTGTTTCTTTACTTCCGTTTTTCTAACTTATTGTGAATTGTTTTTAGGTACCAAATGGCTCTTAACAATGATTCCCTCAGAAATTTGCCATTAGGGGAAGAGGTAGTTAATGATAATATAGATGAGATTCAACCTGAACCTCAAGTACAAAGGACAGGCCGACTGCCTCATGATTATATTCCAAGCCCACCCCCACATCCAGCAAGGGCAGCACACCGGATGTTGCCCAACGAAGACTATGCAAGTGAAATAGTCCAGCCTCGGATTAGGGCGGGCAACATTCAGATAACCACTACCATGCCTACCCTATTGGAATAGAGGGTTTTCTTAACCGAAGCTCCACACCAAAATGCCTACAAACATCTCAAAGATTTTGTTGATACATACTCGGGGAGCAAGCAAACTAACGTCTCTAAGGACGCGTTGAGGTTAAGGCTTTTACCATTTTCTCTAAGGGGGGAAGGCTTTGGATTGGATTGAAAGGATGCTCAACCATTCACTCACCAATTGGGATGAGATGGCCGAGAAATTTATAGCAAAGTTATTCTCATTGAGACAAATGGACATGCTAAGAGATGAAGATACTCGCTTTTAAATAAGAGCCAAATGAACCGCTTCATGAGATTTGGGAAAGGTATCAGAAGATGGTTAAAGAATGTCTGGATAGTGACATGATCGAAGTCATGATCCAAAAATCATTCTACCGTGGCATCAACACTACCAACCAATATGTAGTTAACCAATTTGCCGGGGGAAACTTCATGAACACTCCTTATGCTGAGGCATGTGAAATACTTAGTGGGATGGTAGATACTTCTTCCGCTTGGCAAAGTTGAGCTAATGTGCTGCAAGGTGATCCTGATGTCATTCACCTACACAAGGAGCCCCACGACCACAATCAAGCAATAACCGAGTTAACTATGACCATGAACCGATTTTCCAAAGCTTAGTTTCAAAAAGTTCAAGTGCCAAAACAAGTGAATTCCATGGAAGGGGTGAATATGATGGTCAACAAGAGGAGACAACGAGGACAACAAGCTCAAGGCAATCCTGATCAATTTGAGCAAAGTGGTAGTGGTTAAAATCAAGATGATGTGCATGTTTACAAAGTGAAGAGGTTCAACATGTGAACAACTACCAAGGACAACATGGCAATGCTCCAAATCAACAATAGTGGAGATCCCAAGGAAATTGGGATGGCCTCAATAATAGCAATTGGGGAGGCAATAACAACCAAGGGGTTTGGAATAACACCAAGCAATTGAATCGGGTGTCGGGCTTTCAAAGGCCTCTGATGTATGAACAACCAAACATCCTGCCTACATATCCATCACGTGGTCTTAGATCTTCCAATAATGAAGTGGGACAACTAGAGACAATGTTTGAGCAAATGATGAAGAAAAACACCGACTCCGATGCCCAATTGGCCTCCCACAACACTTCTATCCGCAACTTGGAAGTCCAAATTGGACAAATTTCTTAAGCTTTCAACACTCTCCCTAAGGGGCAATACCAAGTGACACGGTAGTAAACCTGAAGGGTGGCAACAATACAGGCCATGATATTGTTGTGACTACAAGAAGTGGTAGAGGTGGAGTTTCTAGTACCTCTAATCCAAGAAAGGTTGTGAGTAATGATGTTTTGATGCAAGATGATGATGATCCAAGCAATGATGTGCAAGTGGGTGATGAGAATATGAATGAAAAAGTGAGGATAGACATTAACGTCAAGGTGGAGGAGACAAAAAATGATGTGAACCCGTCTAGGGAACACGTGATAGAAATACCAGAAACAATAGTGCCCAAAGCCAAGGCTCCTTTCCAAGGCCTCCTCCACCATATCCTCAAATGAGAACTAGTTCATGAAATTAAATGATACGAAGAAACTTTTATCCATAATTCTGCATTTTGTTAAAACTCTAGTACAAATGTCGGGATATTCCAAGTTCATGAAGGACTTGGTAACAAATAAAAGGTCAATGAACTACGAAGCAATCAAAATGACACACCAAGTGAGTGCCATTGTACATTCCATGGCCCTAAAGTTATAAACCCCGGTGCTTTTACAATGCCATGCACTATTGGTAGTGCCGATTTCGCCAAAGTTTTCTGTGACTTGGGGGAAAGCATTTACTTGATGTCTTATTCTATGTTCAAGACATTGGGGATTGGGAAACCTAGGCCCACATACATTTGTCTGCAATGGTGGATAGGACAATGAAGAGGCCATTGGGGATAGTTGATGATGTGCTAGTTCGAGTCAACAAGTTCATATTTTCCACAGATTTTGTGATACTTGACTGTGAAGTTGACTATGAGGTGCCGATAGTAAGGGAAACAACTATTGATGAATGTCACACTTTGAAGGATAAGATCCAGACATTGATTGACACCAAAGTTATATAAGCAAAAGAGGTTGCACCAAATGTCCGCAACAACTCCCCCTCCCGGATCACGGGGACGAGGGGTAAATGTGATTGAAATTGTTAAGAATAGGATCCGAAAAGATCAATTGGACTCATTTGTGGGATGAAACCAAACTATCTCCATTCGCTCTCACACCTATTTAATTTAGTCACCAATTAAGGTTGAAGTAGCTATGCCAACTCCGTTTATGGTTTAAAAAATGCACTTAGCCACACCAGATCCGTTTGAGATGGAAGTGACCACACCCTTCAGTGTGACATTAGCACCCACACTATCCTTTAATTCCAATGTTGTACCATGGTACTATGCTGCAGAGGCGAGAAGAAAGGGAAAAGGGAAAATGGAATAAACGGGTGTTGCATAAGGCATGACCAGGACTGGTAGGGTTTACACAACAAAGCATTTGGGAGGAATAAGTAAAGAAGCCTATCATTGAAACATGCCTGGATAATCTTTGGAGAAAGGTGCAAGCTAGAGAATACTCTGTGGTTGATCATTTGAACAAAACCCCTGCTTAGATATCCATTTTATTACTACTATAGAATTCTGAGACGTATAGGAATGCATTAATAATAGTATTGAACAAGGCTTATGTACCCAAGAATATGACCAATGGTGAGACGACCAACATGGTAGGGAAAGTAATGGAAAGCCACAAGATCACATTTCACAAAGATAAACTACCACCTGAAGGACTAAATCACAACAGGGCACTACACATCACAATATAATTTGAAGAAAGATTCATAGCCAGAGTCCTAATAGATGGGGGTTCAAGCCTCAATATTTGTCCATTGATTACTTTGAAGAGATTGGGTAATGGCTTGCATGAGATACGATCAGGAACTGTGAATATGAAAGCATTCGTTGGGTTTCAAAGGGCCACAATCGGGGATATAAATATGTGTCTGCATATGGGTCTAACTTCGTTTGATGTTGAGTTTCAAGTATTGGACATATCCTCTACATACAATCTGCTGTAAGGACAACCTTGGATACATGCTGCTAGAGCTGTAGCTTGTACGCTCCACCAGGCCGTGAAGTTCAAATGGAATCATCAGGAAGTGATTATTCATGGAAATGAAAGTAATCCTATTTGCACCAATCAAACTGTCCCGATTGTTGAGAATAAAAGGAAGTTGGGTGGAGATGTGTACCATCGCTTCGAGTGTGTCAATGCAATAGAGTATGACCAGTTGTGGAGTAATAAGATTAAAAGCATACTGTTATGGACAGGGTATGAACCCGCTAAAGGTCTCGGCAAGAATCACTAGGGTATCACTAAGCCAATACAACTAAAACATCACGTTACAACCTTTGGACTTGGATATCAGTACACCTGGCAGGAGTACGATGATTGGTTGCCACCATGGCATAGTCCTTACTACCCACTTGAACAACCAATACTACATTTGCAGTAGACATTTCAACAGACTGAAGTGATTCGGATCTAAAGAAGATGAGCTTTTGCTGGACTAAGGAATTTGTTTCTGGATGAAGAAGGCATGTGCTGCAATGATATAGTTAAAGAGGAGAAGGAGGAAGGTCTTACCATTCGAACCATAGAGAATGGAGCCATTCTAAAAAGTTGGACTATTACACCATCTCGGGCCCGTCGAGTTCTTGGATAGCCTGGCAATTAGCATGATCTATTTTAAGCAATTTTAAGCATTTAACACATTTGCAGTATTCGATTTTAGACGCATTTTATTTTGAAACAACTGCTCGAATCATCAAGCTGTGCTTGTTTCTAATTATATCAAGATTTAACTAATGCATTGCTATTTTAGTATTTATATTATCCTTTGCATTTTGTCTGTATAGCAGGATTTTTACTTTTCCTGATAAACTGGCGACTGTGAAATGTAATGAGACAACGCAACATAAGAATAGTGATTCAGAGGAAATACAAGAAGAAGATATAATCCCTGAGGAAATGTTCAAAGAGGTGGAAAATTTTGAGAATAAGTCTAAGTCAAATTTGGAAAAAACCGAGATAGTCAACTTGGGAGATTCTGAAACAATCAGAGAAACCCGCATAAGTATCCACTTCTCACAATTAGAGAAATAAGAATACACCCATTTCCTGAAAAAGTATAAAGATATTTTTTCATGGTCTTATGATGATATGGCTGGTTTGATCACATCTATTGTGGCTCATAAACTACCTACCAATTCAATGTGTCCACCTGTAAAATTGAAATTCAGAAAGTTCAAGCATGATATAAGTCTAAAAATCAAAGAAGAAGTCACCAAGTAGATCAAAGATAAGGTTCTCAGAGTGGTTGAATACCAACTAGGTTGGCCAACATCATGGCGGTTCCAAAAAATAATGGGAAGGTTAGAGTGAGTGTCGACTATCAAGATTTAAATAAAGCAAGTCCCAGAGATAATTTCCCATTACCCAATTACACATACTGATGGACAACTGTGCCAAGCATGAACTTCAATCCTTTGTGGATTGCTTCACAAGATACCATCAGATCTGAATGGATGAAGAAGATGCTAATAAATCAGTCTTTATCACTCCATGGGGGATGTATTTTAATAAAATGATATCTTTTGGCTTGAAGAATGCTAGAGCCACTTCTATGAGACCATGACGACTATTTTTCATGACATGATTCACAAAGAAAAAGAGGTGTATGTTGATGACATCATCATCAAATCTAGAAGAAGCATAGATCATATAGCAAACTTGCGGAAATTCTTTAATCGGCTTCGAAGGTAAAATCTGAAACTAAACCCTGCAAAATGTACCTTCGGAGTCCTTGTTGGAAAATTTCTAGGTTTCATCGTCAGTCACCGAGTTGGACCCTTCATAGGTCAAAGTTATCCAAGATTTTCCACCTTCGAATAGCAAGAAAGATGTGGTGAGCTTCTAAAGCGTATCAATAACATCAACATTCATAGCACAATCGACCGTGATCTGTGAACCAATTTTCAAAATGTTGAAGAAAGATACAATGACAAAATGGACTGAAGAATATCAAAAATACTTTGAGAATCAAGGAATACCTATCCACACCACCAGTTTTGGTCCATCCGGAACCTGGTAGACCTCTGCTACTTCGGTTGTGTCTTGGGACAACACAATGAGATGGGAAGAAAGGAACATGCCATATATTATCTGAGTAAGAAGTTCACCCCTATGAGGCACATCATTCTTTTTTGGAACGCACCTGTTGTGCCCTAACGTGGATATCTCAAAAATTGAGGCACTATTTTTGCGCCTACACTACATATCTCATATCAAGGATGGATCCCCTGAAATACATCTTTCAGAAACCCATGCCTACAGGGAAACTAGCAAAATGGCAGATATTTTTGAGTGAATTTGACATTGTCTATGTAACCCAAAAGGTGGTCAAGGGGCAGGCGTTAACAGATCATCTTGCAGAAAATTCTGTAGGAGGAGAATACAAACAACTAAAAATATATATTCATGATCAAGAAGTATCATTGGTAGGAGAAGATTTTTACCGAAACCTATGACAGTTGGAGAATGTTCTTTGATGGAACCGCAAATTTCAAAGGAGTAAGCATTGGAGCTATTTTTGTGTCAGAGACAGGGCAACATTATCCAATGTCTGCAAAGCTTAGGTTCCCATGCACCAATAATATGGCATAATCCGAGGCTTGCATCATTGGGCTCAATTTGACCATCGACATGAATATTCATGAATTGTTGGTATTGATGATTCAGATCTTCTGGTATATCAGGTTATAAAAGAATAGGCTACTAAGAATACTAAAATATTGCCATATTTGTATCACGTACAAGAGTTGATGAAAAGATTCACAAATATAGAATTCAAACATGTTCTGAGAACCTAGAATGAGTTCGCAGATGCACTAACCAATTTGTCCTCCATGATACAACATCTAGACAAGAATTCCATCGATCCTATTCCAGTAAGAATCCATAATCAGCCAACTTATTATGCTCATGTTGAAGAAGAAATGTATGGGAACCCATGGTACCATGATATCAAGGAATACTTGGCAAAAGGAGAATTCTCAGGGTATGCAAATCATACTCAAAAATGCATGCTCCGGATATTGTACAATCATTACTTCCAAAGTGGAGGAATTTGTATAGAAGGACTCCAGACCTAGGGTTATAATGGTGTGTTAACACCAAAGAAGCTTCCAAACCGCTCGAGGAGATACATGCTGGAACCTGCAGGCCGCACATTAGTGGTTTCGTTCTATCCAGGAAGATAATAAGAGTAGGATACTTTTGGATGACTATGGAAACAAATTGCATTAAGTATGTCCAAAAGTGTCACGGTGTTAGATACATGCAGATATGATACGTGTACCACCAAATGAACTCAATTCATTAAGTGCACCTTGTCCTTTCGCCGCTTGGGGAATGGACTTCATCGGTCCAATTGAGCATGCCGCTTAAAATGGGAACAGGTTCATTTTAGGGGCCATAGGCTATTTCACAAAGTGGGTTTAGGCTGCATCTTACAAGGTACTAACCAAGAAAGTCATCGCAGATTTTATCAAGGATCATATTGTTTGCCGATTCGGGGTATCAGAATCTACCATTACCGATAATGCCGCCAATCTCAACAGCAGTTTAACGAAAGCTATGAAACCTTCAAGATCAAGCATAAGAATTCCACTGTATATAGACCTGAAATTAATGGAGCCGTGGAAGAAGCCAATAAAAACATAAAGAAAATTCTAAGGAAAAAGGTAGACAAACACAAGCAATGGCACGGGAAACTACCATTGGCCTTATTGGGATATTGTACCACATTTTGCAAAAAAATCGGAGCATCTCCCTACATGATAGTTTACGGTATTAAAGCTGTCATTCCTATCGAGGTTGAAATTCCGTCTTTGAGTATTATACAGGAAAAAGAACTCGGTAATGCAGAATGGATAAGGAGTATCTATGAACAATTGGCTCTTATCAACCGAAAAAGAATGAATGTAATATGTCATGGTTAACTTTATCAAAATAGAATGTCCATAGCTTTCAACAAAAGAGTCAAACCCAAACGATTCACACCGGGGCAGCTAGTGTTGAAACGTATCTTCCCAGATCAAGATGAAGCCAAACGAAACTTTTCACCCAATTGTGTAACTTTTTTAAGAACTAATAATTTGATACCCTATTAATTGCTTACACCGTGTTTGTATCTACTATTTTTATTTGTCGGGATGTTTGGTTTTGAGTTTCAGAGTATTTTGGGAACCTTAGTCCCTAAATGAGAGCTTAAGTTTTAGAATTTGGACAGTAGTCGGAGCAGTATGAAAACAACCTCAAAATGGAATTCTGTTAGTTTTGTTAGCTTCATTGAGAGTTTTTGGAGTTCTTAGGCTTGAATCTGAGGATAAATTGGTGTTTTGATGTTTTTATAATCATTTCGAAGATTTGAACAAGTTTAAATGATGTTTTAGGATTGGTTGGCATGTTTGGTTGAAGTCCCGGAGGCCTCGGGTGTATTTCGAATGCTCAACGGGTCCTATTAGGAACTTAGAGTACCGTAGAAAAAATTGCAGCAGTCAGTTCTGGTTTCCTTCTATGCGTTTGCAAGTGGGGTCTTGCATTCACAAAAAGGAGATGGGAATGGTGGAGGTTTAATTCTTTGCTTTCGCAAAATTAATCTCGCATTCACGAGGCTGTGGGTCTTATACCTACGTGTTCGCGAAGATGGTCATCACATTCGCGAAAGAGAAAGGCTGGCCAGTGGAATTTGTGCATCACATTTACAATAATGGTCTCGTGTTCGCAAAGAAGAATGCATCTGGGCAGAACATAAATTTCTAAATCGAGGGTTTTGAGTTCATATCACAAAGTTGAATTGGGAGCTCGGTAGGAGGAAAATTTTGGAGAGATTTTTGGAGGGATTTTGCATGAAATGATTCATAACTCCTTTATGCTTATAACCCATTAATCTAAACATGATTTCAGATTTGGGGTAAGAAATTGGGGAAAATTTTGGAAAAGTTCATAGACCTAATTTTCAAGTTTTGATTGGGGATTCGACATTATTTTTGGATAATTGTGGTATGGTTAGACTCGTGAGAAAATGAGGGTTCATAATCCGTAACTTTTACGTAATTTTGAGATGTGGGCCCTGGGGCATTTTGTTCATTTAATCCAATTTCGTGTATTAGCTTAGAATTTATTTGTGGAATCAGTTACTTGAAGTTATATTTACATTATGCAATTGAATTGAAACAGATGTGGGCCATTTGAAGTTGAGTACACATGGAAAAAACGTGGTTTCAAGTTGATTTTGAGCCGGTTCGAGGTAAGTGGTTTGCCTAATCTTGCGTGGGGGGAAACTCCTCTTATGATCTGGTATTATTGACATATGAAAGTCCTTGTACGTGAGGTGACGAGTGCGTACATGTGCAAATTCTTGAAAATCCTACTTTTCCTTAAGTAACTATAACTGTGTTTACTTACCTGCTTATACTAGCAATTTAAGCCTACTGTTAGCTTAGGAAAGCATGTCTAGTTGACTTTATTGCTTTACTTGCTCAAACTGATTTATTTGAATTCTATGCAGCATGGTTGGTTAGAAATACCTATTGTACCTTGGTATGAAATTTGGATTGAACTAAATATTCTTCGTGTTTCTTCTGTGTGTTTACTTTGAGATTACGGGACGGTATCTCGGTAGATCCCCCTACATGTTTACTTTGGCACTACGGATTTGTATTCCGGTAGATCCCCCTGCACATTTATATTGGGAGTACGAGACTGCACCCAGTAGATTCCTCCAGTACTGGGTATTTACATTTGGGGACTATGGATCAAAATTCTGTTAGATCCGGGTGCACTATGAGTTGGACTACGGGACGACACCCGGGATATCCACTGGACATTTGCTACATGACGGTATCCTGGTAGAATTATCCCCAGTTTGCTGGATATTTACATTTGGGGGCTACAGGATGGTATCCTGGTAGATCTCCGGTTGTTATTGTTGATACCCAATTTTTCCCTATATATTTCTATACTCAAAATACCCCAAAATAGCATGTAGATGCATATATAAGCATCCTCAAAGGTTTTGGCATTTTCCAACATTTTATAAGATTTTTAAAATCAATTTATGACCTGCTTTTGTACCATAAAATCCAATATTTATTCCCAGAACTTGTTATTTTGGTGAGTAATTTATTTAATTCTCTTATTTACATAAAAATATAATTTAAATAATTTTTACATAGTTTTACAAGTTCATTAGGTAATTCTAAATTAAAATTGCATGAGATTGCAATTTTAGGCTATTTATCGATTTAATAAGTATTTTAACTACAAAATCGTTCCTAACATTTTTTAATTGATACTTATACATTATTTATTAACTCAGTATTTTAATTGGATTTTTAAAATATCATTTACTATTTTATAAAATTAAAATTGGGGAAAATTGGTTATTTAAATCATAGCCCTTTGTTATTTAAATTCTATCCTAAATCCACCCCCAATTTAACCCCCAATTACACTACCCAATTTTTAAATTTACCTTACCCAGACCTGTTCATACTAACCCACCCATCCTCTCTCTTATATCGTGGTCGTCGATCATTTAGATCAACGGTCCACATTAATCCTTCCATAATTAAATCAAACACCCCCCACCCTAATCACTTCACACTTTCAGCCGCCCTTCTTTCCCCTCGTCCCAAAAATTCTCTCAAACTCCCTCTGAACCCTAGCCCTTTTCCAGCTCCGTTTCACCGGTGACCATGGCTTTTCAAGCTCTAAGGCACATGTACTCACCTCTCCCTATCTTCTATGGCTCTCTTGTTCGACGATCAAAGCCCTATCTTGGAGATTATTGACTTAGAGGTCCTTCGACTTGATTTTTACGGCCGTGTACGGTCTCTCTCTGGAAAGCCTTGATGTTGTGAGTCCATCGTCGTCTCAGAATCAGTCTATTCCAGGCTTTCTCGTTTCTCTATGGTTCTTTCTCTGAAACCCTAATTTTCAAGGTTTTCTTTGTGTTTATCTTTACGATCTTCTCTAGATCCTAGTTATTTTCTAAAGTTTCTAAGTATTTCTCACATTTCTCCGCCGACTTTGTCTTCAAACTGTTCGTCTTCCTAAAATTTAGGGTTTCTTCGATTTCTTTATTTTATTTGCACTATTGTGATTTCTTCTAATTTTTAATATGATTTTTGAGTATATTCTACTATGGCTCCTATGTATTTTCCCTACTGTGGTCTTACAAACTTATTTGATTCTTTAATTTGGACTTGCTCTCCAACTATGTTCAGTATCAATTCGTATCTCAAATTCCTTGATTATCTATGTGATTGACTTGCCTTATTTGTTTAAACCGTTTGAATTTCAAAAATTTATATGTACTTACCCTGTATCTTATGACTCATTCTTGATTTTCTTCCCCAAAATAAACTTGGGTTTATTTACCTCGAGTCTGGTTCCTTAATTAGAGGAAACCCTTTCCCTAATTGATTATGATTGATGCTAAGTTATTTTCTTACCTTATTAGTTGCTTACTTTCAAACTATAAAATCCTCCACCTCTTTTCACTTCAACAGGAACAATCCTAAGTTCACTCACATAAAACACTCTCTTCCCTTCTATGTTCTTCTCTGTTACTTGTTCTACTGCTTGAGTTTAGCTGGCTGAAAGCCAAGGCTAAACTATAAGGTCTCACCTGCCCTATTTGCTCTACTTTTCGAGTTTACAACTGGTAGGTCTCTGATTAACATATTAACTCCAAACTACGTGTTTACTTACCCCTTCCCCCATGTCTGTTTATGTTCAGTATGAAGTTAAATTTCAGCATGTACATCCCTACCCTATATCCCTATGCTTTTGATGTATATGTTCGTATGGGTACATTCTTGTACATCCCTTTCCCAAATCCCTTTTTGTTTAATATTGTTTGTTACAAATGTTCTTATGTGATCCCATCCCTTAACCCCGATTATATATAAGCTTGACACAGATCTGTTGGTGTCCTAATCACCATATAGGCCCTAGTCTGACTTGTCTCAAGTATGCTCTTATTTTTTAAACCATGTAAAGGGTCAGGGGTGTGCCTGTCCCGTTCATGGCTAGGTATGACCACCCTTTGCATTGGTCTTCCTCTAATCCTTCACTTTTACAGTTACTCCTAGTTCTTTAAGTCCTACCCCCCCCCCCCTCTGGTAAATAATGCTTAGGGACCCTCGAGTCTCCTCTGAACTTGGATGCCTAAGGGCTGGTAATTCCACACTTTGCACTACTCTAATCATTTAGGGTGTAAGAAGCTCTTGGAACTTTGAAACACTCTAAGAGAAAGCCTTAGAATTTGGAGCTTGGATTTGGTAAAATGCATATGTATGACATTAAGGTTGCTTTGTGCTTCCTCGGGTCTATTTAGCTTTGATGTATTTACTTCCTTATTATTTTCCTTTCATTTATGTAAACCAGCTTTGTACAAAGAACTTGGAGATATAGTGAAAAGGGTATGTGAGGGGTTCACATTATTGAATCAATCAATGGGTAGAAATCATGCCTATAGGTTTTCAACATTGCTTCGCATATATAAATCATGCCTATAGGTTTTCAACAGTGTACCTCATTTAGAAATTATGCCTATAGGTTTTCAAAATTGCATCTAATTTAGAAATCATGCCTATAGGTTTTCAGCATTGCTTCTCATATAGAAATCATGCCTATAGGTTTTCAATATTGCGTCTCATTTAGGAATTATACCTATATGTTTTCAATCTTGCATCTCATATAGAAATCATGCCTATTGGTTTTCAATATTGCATCTCATATAGAAATCATGCCTATAGGTTTTCAATGTTGCACCTCATTTAGATATTATGCCCATAAGTTTTAATTATTGCATCACACCTAGAAACCACACCTATAGGAATTGCATAAAAACGCTAGGCAAATAGTAGGTCCCTTTAAACGTACTAAAAGTAATAAAATCAATATATAGATATCCTCTGTATAGGGTTCAATCATCGCCTGATTTGTTAAACATTTTCAACATAGTTTATCCAAAGCTGTCTATTTTGAAATCGAGCCAAGTCTGCCCCTTTACGTTATTCTGAACATGTAGAGTCATTTTTTTTAAATCCCTAATCTGCAGAACTAAATTTAGCCTGCCTAAGTTTACACTCCAAGGCTCTCTTTTTGAAAACTTTCTTTAAGCAGTTGGTAAGCCATTTCTGAACTTTCTGCAGACTATAAATCCCTTTTGAATAACCCTAATTTTTGGAAATTGATTTCTTACAAACTTATTTGATTCTTTAATTTGGACTTGCTCTCCGATTATGTTCAGTATCAATTCGTATCTCAAATTCCTTAATTATCTATGTGATTGACTTACCTTATTCGTTTAAACCGTGTGAATTTCAAAAATTTATATGTACTTACCATGTATCTTATGACTCATTCTTGATTTTCTTCCCCAAAATAAACTTGGGTTTATTTACTTCGAGTCCGGTTCCTTAATTAGAGGAAACCCTTTCCCTAGTTGATTATGATTTATGCTAAGTTATTTTCTTACCTTATTGGCTGCTTACTTTCAAACTATAAAATCCTCCACCTCTTTTCACTTCAACAGGAACAATCCTAAGTTCACTCACATAAAACTCTCTCTCTCTTCTATGTTCTTCTCTGTTACTTGTTCTACTGCTTGAGTTTAGCCGACTGAAAGCCAAGGCTAAACTATAAGGTCTCACCTGCCCTATTTTCTCTAATGTTCGAGTTTACAACTGGTAGGTCTCTGATTTACATATTAACTCCAAACTATGTGTTTACTTACCCCTTCTCCCATGTCTGTTTATGTTTAGTATGCAGTTAAATTTCAGCATGTACATCCCTACCCTATATCCCTAGTTTAATTCTGTTTGTTACAAATGTTCTTATGTGATCCCATCCCTTAACCCCGATTATGTGTGAGCTTGGCACATGTCTGTTGGTGTCCTAATTACCATACAGGACCTAGTCTGACTTGTCTCAAGTCTGCTCTTATTTCTTAGACCATGTAAAGGGTCAGGGGTGTCCAAGTCCCATTCATGGTATGACCACCCTTTGCATTGGTCTTCCTCTAATCCTTCACTTTTCCACTTACTCCTAGTTCTTTAAGTCTTACCCCTCTTTAGTAAGCCATGCTTAGGGACCCTCGAGTCTCCTCTGAACTTGGATTCCAAAGGGCTAGTAATTCCACACTTTGCACTACTTTAATCATTTAGGGTGTAAACATTGCCTGGGTTTCCCCTGAAATCCCTTGAAACTTTGAAACACTCTAAGAGAAAGCCTTGTAATTTGGAGCCTGGATTTGGTAAAAAGAATATGTTGGACATTAAGGTTTCTTTGTGCTTCCTCGGGTCTGTTGAGCTTTGATGTATTTACTTCCTTAGTATTTTCCTTTCATTTATGTAAACCAGTTTTGTACAAAGAACTTGGGGATATAGTGAAAAGGGTATGGGAGGGGTTTACATTATTGCATCAATCAATGGGTAGAAATCATACCTATAAGTTTTCAACATTGCTTCTCATATAGAAATCATGCCTATAGGTTTTCAACATTGCACCTCATTTAGAAATTATGCCTATAGGTTTTCAATATTTCATCTCATTTTGAAATCATGCCTATAGGTTTTCAACATTGCTTCTCATATATAAATCATGCCTATAGGTTTTCAACATTGCATCTCATATAGAAATCATGCCAATAGCTTTTCAATATTGCATGTCGTATAGAAATCATGCCTATCAGTTTTCAATGTTGCACCTCATTTAGAAATTATACCTATAAGTTTTCAATATTGCATCACACTAAGAAACCATGCCTATAGGAATTGCATAAAAACACTAGGCAAACAGTAGGGCCCTTTAAACGTACTAAAGTAATAAAATAAATATATAGATATCCTACCTATAGGGTTCAAGCATCGCCTGATTTGTTAAACGTTTTCAATATAGTTTGTCCCAAAGCTGTCTATTTTGAAATCGGGCCAAGTCTGCCCTTTTACGTTATTCTGAACATGTAGAGTCATTTTTTTTAAATCCCAAATCTGCAGAACTAAATTTAGCCTGCCTAAGTTTACACTCCAAGGCTCTCTTTTTGAAAACTTTCTTTAAGTAGTTTGTAAGCCATTTCTGAACTTTCTACAGACTCTAAATCCCTCTTTACATATCTATGCCTGAAACTAACGTTTTTTCTCATTACTGGTTTTAAATCATGTCAAGTTATAATAACCAAACTCGAGGGGCCCAAAGCAGATTTATTATCCAGCTTCATGTGTTAAACTAATCTATTTGTGATCGTCTTTAATATTAAGACCAAATTAGTATGTTGTTATGGTTTACGGGGTTTTGTATGAGCCTTTGAATGTCTGATTTGTATACCCTTATATGCTATTTATTTTGAATTGGCGCTTTAGTATTTTTACCTTTGAAACTCCATATATGTCATATCTTTCTCTTCCCCTTTTAGGATTAGAAGTCCTAATACCCCAGGACTAATAGGTTGGGACGGGTGCTAGCATGCAATAAGTAAACGAGACCAAACTCGTTTAAGTACCTTAACGGAGTGGGAAGCGTAGAATATAGAGATGATGACCGGTGCGCTAATACCATAGGTGACCCCTCTTTAAGGAGTATTTGCAGGGTATTGTACCGATGTAATCTATATTATAGTCAAACATAAGACCTTTTTCTCTTTTGCTTGCTTTATTTAGATGTTTTCCTAAAGTAATGCTTTTCAAATCAATTCTCTCTTCTACTTTTATTTAACTTATACCCTTCCCCTTTTAAAAAATTCTCAAGTTGTTTGAATGCTTTATATATGAGCCTTATTTGTTTATTTGTCTTATTTCCTATTAAAGTCACAATAGCACGGCCGTAAACCACACTAGTGGATCTTGAGGGGTGCCTAACACCTTCCCCTCGAGATAATCTCAACCCTTTATCTGAACTCTGGTTTTCTTTCAAAAATACTCGCATCTTCTTAAAAGTGTTCTAATGCACTATGATCAATAGGTGGAGACTCTTCAAATTCTATAACCGATTCCCAAACGGGAATAAGAGTTATTTTGTCCATAATGTCGTAAACCCGATTTTGCTTCTTTTAGTTGAAAAACGGGGCGTCGACAGCATGGAGACTCTGCTGGGGAGTTCTTGAAGGATTTAACCATTACGTGCTTTGTGACTTTATTGCTTTCTTTACTACCTTTATTTACCGCTTTAATCATTTCGTTATAATTAATAACTTGATTCTTCGTGTTTTTTTCTTTTTCTATAGCAATTTACAGCTTTTACTTCATTTCAATTCCGTCTAATATTCCGAGTATCTATTGTAATCATTATTTTATGAACGTGAAAATACATGTATTTATTTCATTGTTGTAATTGCATCCTTCAACATCATTTTCCGCTCGTGCCAAACAAATCCTATAGCAACTCTTATAATGAGTGGTTGCGCTCTTCCAATATTATAAACCCCCTAAACTTGGCAAAGGAATATTTGCGGTGAAACCAGTCGATCAACGGTGTAGTCAACGGTTCCGTGCCTTTCCCTCTTGAGTGTTCCACTCAAGGGTACCTTGTCTAGCACTTCAAAAGTAGAAACCTTATTCTGCTATGTTGTTAATGCATCATGGTCAAACTTAGTCGAGTCAATTATGTCGCCCCCATAATGACTCATTAAGATAGCCTAAACCAAAAGTCCATCGGGTTTCCTCAAAACCCAAATGGACGCCTTCACGCTATGTGCATTTATTTGGAGAACTAAGTACCTTACTGCTAATTATCGATTTAGATAGTTGAGTCTGGTGGGGATAAGGGTATAACATTTTGTTTTGCAGAAATAAGGCACAAGGTTCCCACATTCGGTATGGTATCCAACATCCACCCAAGGTTGCTAAGCTGGTGGGAGGATCTTCATAGCAGTGATCAAACCCTCGTCCATAAGCACTTAGGGAATTTTCCCTCGCTTTTGGAAATCCAACCCAACAACAAAAGCATTGAGGCTGCCACTTTGTTTTGGGATGGTGATCAATCAGTGTTCCGTTTGGGATATCTGGAGTAGGGTTTGGTAGAATTGGAAGGGAAGTTCTTGCAAAGGATCGAAGACTGTCAGAATGTTGAGGGAAGCTCAAGTGGACATTTGGCTCGAGCCTACCTACTGTTAGGAATGCGTGAGTTGATGCAGTTGTACGAGGGAGGCAAAGATACAGAATCGGAGGAAGGTTCTTCTGTGACCAAGTAGTTAGGATTTTTACTGCTTTCCTGATGTAATAAGGCCACTGGCCAATAGTAACAATTTCTCTTTATTTCATTTGTTTTCACTCGTTCTATTTTCTATCAATAAAATGAGGCACTTGGTGCTATAAGTTCTCCAAATTCTATCTGTCGCTAGGCCTACCTCGGGCACAACGAGGCTCCCAAATAGGAAACGGCTTATATTTTTGCAACAATGTGTTTAAATACCGCAATATTTTCTTTCTCCTAATCCGCACTAACTTCTTACCTTTTGTTTTTCTTTTGTTATTCCCCTCCCCAAAGGTTAGTTTTTGCGCTCTAGCACCATATATTCAACAATATCTAAGGATCCTCCTCCTCCGAGTCCTCCCAGAAATAGGAAAAAGAACAAAATCGAAGATACCAATGCTAGAAAGGAAGTCGGAGAGGCTTCAATCACCAAGGAAATTGTTGCTTATCTGGAGCAAACTTTGCTAAGGCTTCGAGAGGAACTAGACCAGGTCCGGAGTTTGGCATGTTTATCCATCTCCCTTGCTGCCACAGATGTCAACAATCAGGTCCCTGCACCTCCACAAAAGACTCCACAAAACCAGGCTCGCAACAATGCTCCGCTGCTCATCCCTGATCCCCAAAACACTTCGAACAATCAAGACACCCCTATCTTTGTGGACACTGCACCCTACTACACTCAGCCCATCTCAGAAGTGTCAGAATAAAATTCACTCATTCATAACTTGTCTGCTGAACTCAAGACTCACAAGCAGGGTTCAGGGCGTGGAAGGTAACAATGGCACGGAAGGTCTGAACTATGAGGATCTTTGTGTTCAACCTGATGTCGAACACCCGGAAGGGTACAACCCTCCTAAGTTCAAAATGTTCGACGGTACTGGTGATCCCAAGGTTCACCTCAGAATGTATTGTGACAAGTTAGTGGGAGTTGGCAGAGATGAAAAGATCTGCATGAAGCTGTTCATTCGGAGCTTGAAAGGTGATGCTTTATCTTCATATATCAGCCAGGATGTGAAGACATGGACGAGTTGGGTGAACATGGCATTCGATTTCATGGACCATTTCAGGTTCAACAATGAGAATGCGCCAGACGTGTTCTGTATCCAGAATTTGAAGAAGAAGCCCACTGAAACCTTTCAAGAGTATGCTACTCGTTGGATGTTGGAAACTGCCAAGGTCAGACCAGCTTTGGAAGAAGAACAAACGAACAGGTTTTTTGTCCGTGCTCAAGATCTACAGTACTACGAGAGACTGATCCTGATATAGGGGGAGAAGTTCTCTGACATCATCAAACTGGGAGAAAGGATCGAAGAGGGCATCAAAAATGGTATGGTTACTAATCTAGAGGCACTGCAAGCCACCAACAAAGCCTTGCAATCTGGTGGTATGTCGAAGAAAAAAGACGTAAACTCTGTAATAGCTGCGCAAAAAAATCACTCCTTCATGAAATATCAACCATACCCTCAAACTCCACTCACATACCAACCCTCTCTAAGTTACCAAGCACCTTCGCCTACCTACCAAAATCCACCACCCATCTACCAGTCATCTCTACCACCTACATATCAACCCACCTCGCCAGGATATTCACAACCTGCACCTGTATACCAAGCTTACAACTCCCAACCTCCTCAATATCCATCACCACCTACCCGCCAAAACTTCCAACGACCAAGGCCAAACTTTGATCGCAAACCTCCCAGACAATATACCGCTACTGCCGAACCTATTGACCAACTATACGAGAAGCTCAAAGCCGCTGGATATGTTACACTCATCCCAGCCATAACCCCAGAAAACCCTTCCCAATGGATCAACCCAAACAAAACCTGCGCATACCATTCGGGGATGAAGGGCCATACCATCGACGAGTGCCGCTCGTTGAAAGATAAAACTCAGACCTTTATTGACAACAAGGTCATTGTAGCTAAGGAGCCTGCTCCCAATGTTCGCAAAACCCCTCTACCAAACCATAAGGGTGGAGGAATCCACATGATTGAGGTTGAGGACGACTGGGACCCCAAAGGGTTAATTGGTTTAATAGCTGAAGGAGATGAGCTCAAGAAGTCGGAAGTTACTCTCAATTCTGTTGTTGTACAAATCCAGCCATCTGAGGGCGATGTGGTGAATGTGTCTGTACCATTTAAGTTTGAAGCACCTCCTGCAAAGGTGTCGAAAACAATTGAAGTTGAGTTTGGGACTCCGAAGGTGTCTGCACCGATTTAAGTGACTATGTTACCTCTGAGGGTGCCCATTCCGGTCACCGTGTCGGACATAACCCCATTTCAGTCAAATGCCATACCTTGGGACTACTCTGTCGAGGCAAGAAGGAAAGGAAAGGCGCGCACGGGAGAAGTAATTTCCGCACAAGGCATGACAAGGACAGGCCGGGTATATACGCCAGAACACCTAGCTGAGTCCAGCAAGCAGGCCTCTGGACGTCCCGCTGAAACCGGACCTGATGATCTCTGGAAAAAAATACAAGCTAAGGAATATTCAGTCGTTGAGCAGCTAATCAAGACTCCAGCACAGATCTCCATCTTGGCACTTCTACAGAGTTCCGAGGCACATAAAAATGCCTTGATGAAGATATTGAGTGAAGCTTATGTCCCGAGAAACATAACAGGAAGAGAGATGGCGAACATGGTAGGGCAGGTACTGGAGAGTAAAAAAATCAATTTCCACAAGGATGAATTACCGCTGGAAGGGCTCAGCCATAACAAAGCATTGCACATCACTGTGTAATGTGAAGATCATTTCATCACCAGGATCTTGGTCGAAGGAGGTTGTAGCCTAATTATTTTTCCATTGATCACCCCCAGGACGTTGGGCAAAGGATTTCATGAGATAAAAGATGGGGCTATTAACATTAAGGCTTTTGATGGTTCTAAGAGGTCTACCCTCGGGGATATTAGCATGTGTTTGCAAATGGGGCCTACTTGGTTTGATCTTGATTTCCAAGTCATTGATGTACCAGCATCTTACAATCTATTGTTGGGACGACCCAAGATCCACGCCGTTGGGGCTGTGGCATCAACCTTGCATTAGGCTGTGAAATTTGAGTGGAACCACCAGGAGGTGATCATCCATGGCGACGGTAGTAACCCTATGATCGGAAGCAGAAGAATAGTAGGCAGGAAAACATACCATAACATTGAGCGAGTCAATGCAGTGGATAAAGACAAATGGTGGAGTAAAAAGGTCGAGAGAATTCTAAATTGGAGTGGGTATGAACCAGGAAAAGGGCTTGGTAAGAATCTTCAGGGCATCACCAAACCTATCCAGTTGAAGAAACATGGTACTACCTTCGGACTAGGGTACGAGAACACTTGGCAGGAATTCAAGGACTGGTCGCCACCATGGCGCGACCCGTACTATCCATTATACCTCATACCTCAGTAGGAGCAGACATTTTAGCCAGCCGACACTCTCTACAAGTCAAAAGAAGACGAGGCTCTTACGCCGCTGAAGAACCTGTTTCTACAGGATGACATGGACTGTTGTATGATTTTCGAAGGTGAAGGGGAGGAAGGCCCTTCCATTCAGGCTATGAACCAAGGGGAGCGCCTCACTAATTGGTCAATCAGGACCACCATCGCCCGGAGATCTTCGAGGTAGCAAGGGTGAACAAGCATCATGCATCCTTAATTTAGTTGTTGTTTTTTACTTTCTGCATTATCTTTACTTTCCAAAAGAGCTCCGATGTTTCGAACATTTATGAATTTAATCAAAAGCATTTTTCCAGTTCATCAAATATCTCTCTACTCATTGCTTTTCTCTATTATTTACTTTATTTTTCACACAGCATTACTATTACGTATCTTGATGATGAACCGACAATTGTGAAATGCAACTAGACTTTGCAATAAATGGACATAGACTTAGAGGAAGATGATATACCAGAAGAGGTTGTCAGAGAGGTCGAGAATTTTGAAAATAGGCCTAAGTCTAACTTGGATGAAACTGAGGTCGTCAAATTAGGAGATGCAGAGAATGTCAAAGAAATGTGCATTAGTGTGCACTTATCACAGACAAAAAAGAAAGAATATATGGAGTTTTTAAGAGAATATGAGGATATCTTTGCATGGTCTTTATGATGATATGATGGGTCTCAGCACATCCATCGTCGCTCACAAGTTTCCAACAGATCCTGCATATCCGTCGGTAAAGCAGAAGCTCAGAAAATTCAAGCCAGATATGAGTTTAAAAATAAAAAAATAGGTCACCAAGCAAGTCAAAGCCAGAGTTCTCCAAGTGGTTGAGTATCCAACTTGGTTAGCTAACATTGTGTCAGTACCGAAGAAGGACAGGAAAGTTAGAGTTTTTGTCGACTACTGGGATCTCAACCGGGCCAGTCCCAAAGATGATTTCCCCTTGCCAAACATACACATTTTGATCGACAATTGCGCCAAACATGAGTTGCAGTCATTCATCGATTGTTTTGCGGGATACCATTAGATATGGATGGATGAAGAAGATGCAGAGAAAATGGCGTTTATCACGCCATGGGGGATGTATTGATATAGAATGATGCCATTTGGGTTAAAGAATGCAGGAGCTACTTACATGAGGGCCATGACTACCCTCTTTCACGACAAGATGCATAAGGAAATTGAGGTATATGTGGACAACGTCATCATCAAGTCCAGGAAAGCTGCAGATCATATGGAGGACTTGTGAAAGTTTTTCAACATATTAAGGAGGTATAACTTGAAACTAAACCCGCCAAGTGTGCATTCGGGGTTCCTGTCGAAAGGTTATTGGGTTTCATTGTGAGTCATCGGGGAATAGAGCTGGATCTCTCAAAGGTCAAATCTATCCAGTAGTTGCCACTGCCGAAGAACAAGAAGGATGTGATGAGTTATCTGGGAAGACTCAATTATATTAGCCGGTTCATAGCTCAGTCCACCATCATCTGCGAACCTATCTTCAAGATGCTGAAGAAGGATGTTGTTATCAACTGGACCAATGAATGTCAAAAGGGTTTTCACATGATCAAGGAATACTTGTCTACGCCTCCAATCCTGGTTCTGCCGAGCCGGGGAGGCCTTTATTGCTTTATCTCACTTTTTTAGATGGGGCACTCGGTTGTGTTTTAGGGCAACATGATGAAACGGGGAGAAAGGAGCAAGCTATTTACTACCTCAGCAAGAAATTTACCCCGTATGAGGCTCAGTATTCCTTACTAGAACGCACCTATTGTGCTTTGACCTGGGTAGCTCAGAAATTAAGGAATTATTTCTGTGCATACACTACTTACCTCATATCAAGGATGGATCCACTGAAGTATATTTTCCAGAAGCCCATGTTCACTGGCAAGCTCGCCAAGTGGCAAATTATGTTGAGTGAATTCGACATTTTCTATGTCATCCAGAATGCAGTTAAAGGACATGCTTTGGCAGATCATCTTGCCAAAAATCCTATAGAAGGGGAATATGAACCAGTAAAACATATGATCCCGACGAGGAGGTAGCTTTCATAGGAGAAGACATTGCAGAATCCTATGACGCTTGGAGGATGTTTTTCGACGAAGCCACAAATTTTAAAGGAGTTGGCGTAGGAGCAGTCCTGGTATCATAAACGGCCAACATTACCCGGTATCCACCAAACTCAAGTTCCCGTGCACCAACAAAATGGCTGAGTATGAAGCCTGCATCTTGGGCTTAAACTGGCCATTGACATTCAGGAAGTGCTAGTGATCGGAGATTTGGACCTACTCATACATAAAGTTCATGGAGAACGGGAAATCAAGAATTCTAAGATGCTCCCTTATCCGCATCACATACAAGATTTAAGAAAGAGATTCAGAAAAACGGAGTTCCAGCATGTTCCGAGAATACAGAATGAGTTCGCTGATGCGCTTGCCACTTTATCATCCATGATTCAGCATCCAAATACGAACTTCATTGACCCCATCCAGGTCAAGATTCATGATAAGCCACAATATTGCGCGCATGTCGAGTAGAGAGCCAACGAAAAACCCTGGTTCCACGATATCAAGGGGTACCTGAAAACAGGAGAATATCCGGAGCTTGCTAATGCTACCCAGAAGAGCACGCTTCAAAGGTTATCCAACAATTTCTTTCATAGCGAAGGAATCCTATATAGGAGGACTCCCTATTTGGGATTATTGAGATGTGTCGACGCAACAGAAGCAACCAAACTATTGGAGGAAGTGCACTCAGGGACCTGTGGACCGCACATAAATGGTTTTGTTCTAGCAAAGAAGATACTCCAAGCATGGTATTTTTGGATGACTATGGAGACGGACTGGATCTAGTATGTCCAAAAGTGTCACCGATGTCAGATAAAAGCAGATATGATAAACATGCCTCCAAACGAGATTACTGCAACGAGCTCACCATGGCCATTCGCCGACTGGGGAATGGATGTTATTTGACCAATCGAGCCTGCCGCATCAAACGGACGCAAGTTCATCTTAGTGGCAATTGATTACTTCACTAAATGGGTTGAAGCAGCATCATACAAAGCAGTAACCAAGAAATTCGTGGCAGACTTTGTCCGTGACCGTATTGTCTATCTGTTCGCGATCCCAGAATTAATCATCATCGATAATGGTTCCAATCTCAACAACGACCTGATGAAAGCAATGTGTGAAGCTTTCAATATCAGGCATATGAACTCTATAGCTTATAGACCTCATATGAATGGCGTTGTAGAAGCGGCCAACAAGAACATCAAGAAGATACTAAGAAAAATAAAAGGCACAAACAGTGGCATAAGAAGTTTTCATTCACCTTATTGGGTAATCGTATTATAGTTCGCACATCAACGGGCGTAACTCCCTACATGTTGGTTTACGGTACAGAGGCGGTCATTCCCGCTGAGATAGAAATTCCATCCTTAAGAATCATACAAGAAGCAGAGCTAGATGACACCGAATGGATCAGAGGTCGCTATGAGCAGTTAGCCCTTATAGACGAAAAGAGGATGAATGCAGTTTGCCACGGTCAACTATATCAGAACTGAATGTCCAGAGCCTTCAACAAGAGAGTTAGACCGAGGAAGTTCACACCGGGGCAGCTGGTGTTGAAGAAGATATTTTTGCATCAAGATGAAGCCAAAGGGAAATTCTCTCCCAACTGGCAAGGCCCATACAAAGTTCACCGGGTTCTATCTGGAGGAGCCCTTATCCTTGATGAAATGGACGGAGAAGTTTGGCCAAAAAAAATCAATTCAGAGGCCGTGAAAAGATACTATATTTAATCATTATGCTTTTCCTTGATGTAATTTGAACTACGCCTGACCTGATTCTCGTTTAAGAGGGGATACGTAGGCATCCCTATGGGTTCGGTCACATTTTTAATAAATTCCATCTTCCCCTCGCATTTGGATTTGGGGTAGAATTTTGAGGAGGACCCTCAAAATTCCGAAGTCAATTTACCAAGTCTTCGCATCAGCATCGACCCAGTAAACTGGGGCAGAATTTTGAGGAAGACCCTCAAAATTCTAAGGATTCCGTTATGAGTCATTCAGCACCGCCGTCAACTTATATATACATTTGCATCATTTTTGCCAAATCTTTTGCATAAAATCATTCGGATCAATATCATTCAGCAATGCTACCCCAAATGGCACATGACGGCACGAGCCAAGAGATACGAACTAACCTCCCCTTTACAGAACTCACGATTTTTATTTGGATGCAGGAATTCAGGATACAAATGAGCGATGCATGTGCTTTACAGGACCGAAACAACTACTTACTTCGCAAAATTTTACTACCTACATCCAACATTTCCCCAACAGTCATGATATTGAAATCATCTACCAGCTTAGAAAATTATTACTCTCCTCTCCTTTACGTTTTCACATTGCATAAGGCTATCCTCTGCCTTCCGAGGTTAAGCTCTACCTCCATCCTGCATAAGGCTATTCTCTGCCTTTCGAGACTAAGTTCTGTCTCCGTCTTGCATTTGGCATAAGGCTATTCTCTGCCTTTCGAGGTTAAGCTCTACCTCCATCTTGCATAAGGCTATTCTATGCCTTTCGAGGTTAAGCTCTACCTCCATCCTGCATAAGGCTATTCTCTGCCTTTCGAGACTAAGCTCTGTCTCCATCTGCATTTTTTTTTTTCGCATAAGGCTATTCTCTGCTCGTTAGTTCAAAAGTTTTCTGAGAATTGGCATCCTTAGAAAACCTGCCTATAGGATCAAATAAGTGATTCTGAATATGCTTATATGATTACCACTGTTTATTATCGCATAAAATGCCTAGACATCATGACTATATTTTAATCCCCTCATGCTTAGAATCAGTAGGCAAATCATGTAGGTTTTGGGAGGTGTATTAAGGAAATGGCCTTTGCGTATAACTATCCACCCATTAAATCCAGATTCATATAGAGATCCTACCTACAGGTTTCTGAAATCTTAAATATTTAAAATCAACAACTGTCTTTGTTAATCTGACTTGCGTGCATTTGTTGTCTAATTATTGAGGCCAACTTGAGCCCTTACTTGCTTATCAGTGAAAGTCCAATATGTTTGTATGTCCCCTAGCTTTTGACATTCTGAGAAGCCTAAGTTAAAGTCTATAACCACCTTGAGATAGAAGTCCAAATACCTCCTGGACCATAGGCACGGGACGGATAGTGCAGGCATAGGACACGACTTAGAATTGACTAGTGCACTTCAAGTAAACAACATAAAGATATTAATTCAATAGCAGGAGATGATAGTTTATGCCTGCTGAATAATATGAGTAACACCCCATCTCGAGAGATTTACGAAGGATTATTTATGTTGCATGGGGTGATCCTTTAGGCTAAAAAACTCAAGACCCCCATTCCTCTTGTCTTTCAATTGATTATTCATGTTTAGTAATTCCTTGTTTCTTAGCTTTGATCATATAGACTAATTCATATAATTGATTTCAGCCAGGACCCACAGTTGTGGTCCTCGAAGAGTGCCTAACATATTCTTTTCGAGGTAATTTCGAGCGCTTACCCGATCTTTGGTGATGCAAACTGGTTAGACTGAGTTATTTGGAAATAGGTGCCCTAACGCACCCTAAAAACAATTAAGTGGCGACTCTCTCTTTTAAACCCTATCTTAAATGAGTTTTCACATGTCGAAACCCAATTTAGTTAGGAAAAGGGTCGCGACACTCACAATCTTTCTTGGATTTGAGGTACTAGAAACTCCAACTTTACCACTTCTTGTGGTCACCGCCATAGCATGGACCGTATTATTCCCACCCTTCGGGTTTACTACCGTATCACTTGGTAGTGCCCCCTTAGGGCGACTATTCAAAGCTTGAGAAATTTGTTCAAGTTGGACTTCTAAGTTGCGGATAGAAGTGTTGTGGGAGGCTAATTGGGCATCAGAGTTGGTATTTTTCTTCATCATTTGCTCAAACATAGTTTCAATCTGTCCCATCTCGTTGTTGGAAAAACTAGGACCTTATAATGGATATGGAGGAGGGTTGTCCAGTTGTTGATACATCGTGGGCCTTTGAAAGACCGACCCCTGATTACCTTGATTATTGCTGTTCCAACCCCCTTTATTCTTATTGCCTTGGATATGGAGGTAGGTTATCCGGTTATTAATACATCGGGGCCTTTGAAAGACCGACCCCCGATTACCTTTATTATTGTCGTTCCAACCCACATAATTGTTATTGCCTCGCCAATTACTATTATTGTTTCCACCCCAATTACCTTGATTTCCTTGATTACCCCAATTTTGATTATTTTTGTTCCCCCAGTTGCCTTGGTGGTGGTGGTGGTTGTTGTTGTTGTTTCCACTATTCCAATTTCCATGTTTACCTTGATTGCCCCAATTTCTCCCTATGATCTCCACCGTTGGTTATTCGGAGCATTGCCCCGTTGACCTTGATAATTATTGACATATTGAACTTCTTCACTCTTATCATCATATGAATCATCTTTTTTGTACCCACTACCACTTTGCTCAAATTGATATGGATTGTTTTAAACTTGTTGACCTCGTTTCCTTCTCTTGTTGATCATAATATTCACTCCATCCATGGCATTCACTTGTTTTCACCCTTCAACTTGTTGTAACTGAGCTTTATCCAATTGGTTCATGGTAGTAGTCATCAACTCAACTATAGCTTGGTCGTGGTCATGTAGCTTCTTATGTATAAGAATAATTTTAAGATCACCTTGTGGCACATTGGCTCTACTTTTCTACGCCGAGGATGTATCCACCATTTCAGCAAGTATTTCACACGCTTTGGCTTATAGCGTGTTCATGAAGTTCCCCTTCGCGAGTTAGTTAACCATACATTGGTTTATTGTGTTGATGCCACGGTAGAATACTTGTTGGATCCTTGCTTCGATCATATCATTATTCGAAAATTCTTTAACCATCATCCGATACCTTTTCCGAATCTCATGTAATGGTTCATTTGGCAAGGATCTCATATCTTAGCGTTGCCATATATCCCGTAGAAAAGAACCTTGCAATGAAATTCTTGGACAAATCATACCAAGTGGTGATAGAATGATTGGGTAATCTTTCTAGCCAATTCAAATCCTTCCCCCTTAGAGAAAAGGAGAAAACCCTTAACCTCAATGCGTCCTCGGAGACATTAGTTTGTTTTCTCCATCAACACGTGTCAACAAAACCTTTGAGATGCTTATAGGCATTTTGGTGGGGAGCTCTAGTGAAGAAACCCCTCAATTCCAACAGTGTAAGCATGCAATTATTTATTTGAAAGTTGCCTACTCTAATCCGGGGCAGGACTATTGCACTTGAATAGCCTTCATTGGAAAACACCTAGGGTGCTGGCCTTGAAGGAGGTGGGGGGTTGGGATGTTGTTATTAGGCGGGCGGCCTGTCTTTTGTACTTGATATTTGGGTTGGATCTCATCCACGTGATCATCATCTACCACCTCCCCTAATGGCAAATTTCCAAGGGATTCGTTGTTAAGAGCCATTTGATACCTAAGAGCAATTCACACACAAAATTAGAAAAACGGAAGGAAAGAAAAGTAAAACACAAAAAATACTCAAATATAGAGCTAAAACCGTCTAACGCATCGGCAACGCTGCCAAATATTGATCGGATTCATGCCTACACTGCTATTAAGTAGAGAGGTTGATCGATGCAGTGTTAACCCAACTAGGTCGGGATCGAATCCGTAGGGAGTTAATAATTGGGGATTAGTTTTATATCTAAGCTAGATGAGGTCTTTAAGTCTAATTACACTTCCACAAGTTTTGGGTTTGATTTCTACTTCTAAATTTACTCTGTTAAATACAATGATTGAAACAAAGGACAATATTTTTTCTGATATTTTTCAAGTGTTTAAAGGGACTAGGGTCGTGACTTATACCTAGGTGGATATCTAAATGATGGTAAAATCTAGGGCAAACTCGTAATTAGTTGAGATCGTAATATAGCTATCACACACGGATACTCACTCTATACCTCTCGGTAGTTTGAGTGATTTTGCCCAATTTGTATTTCTCAAGTCTAAATAGGTATTCAGGCAATTCAAGTGATATTAGCTCAAGTCGGGTATTACTATCTCTAGGTTTAACCCTTTAATTGGGGCTATCAATTTCTTGAGTTCACCCCAATTCCTTGTTAGCCTAGTATTCATAAACTAAGTCCTTCTTTCTCAAGTAGAGACTAAGTCATAAAGGCATGAATCAGTGTTTGCAACCACTAATTCTATAGTTCTGCTAGAGCCAGGCTAAATATCACTAACCCATACGCATTCAAGCCCTAGAATTCAATACCCATTAAATACCCACACTAGGGTTGGGTCACAACTAGCTATGGGTCAAGATACTCATGAAAATAACAGAAATCAAAGATGAAAAGAATATAAAATTCATAATACTAGATTAAAAGATGAAAATTTAATATTCAAAGATACTTCTAGTACAAAACTGCCTAAAACAGAATGTACAACCATCTCACGTACTCAGATAATACATAACATATCTTAAAAATGTCAAAAAGATCTATTTATACTAAGCTGAAATTTTCGGATAAAAATACCCTGCAGAGGTTGTACGGCCGCGTAATTCTGAGTTCAGCCGCATTCTTGCTTTCGCGGCCTTGTAATTCTGACTGCGGTCTGTATTCTTAAAATCTATATCTGGGTTGAGATGAGTTTCGCGGTCCGTATAATTTCAATCACGGCCACGTAATTTTGATGCGAACCGCGCTTGTCATTTATCTTGAAAATAGAACTCTCTGAATCTCCCTTTCGCGTACTTCTTTTTTTTATCTCGATCGTGTTGTGGCTTTAGCGGACGCACAATTTTTGTGCGGTCCATGTTTCAGATCAATTGGACCAATCTTAGTTTTGTTCAAGTGTATACTTCTTTATGAGTTGATTATGACTTCTTTTGCTCATTTTGAACAATTCCTGCAAGCAAACATATTACATTAGTTTACGGGAATACTTCACACATTTTTGGGTCAAAACAAAAGTAAAAGAGAGCAAATAATAGGCTAAAGTCCCAACATATCATATTGGGTGACCGTTCCTTCAGCATCAACGGAGGTTGCATCCAACCTGGACGTCATTGCCTCAGATTCTCTACCGATGGCGTCCCATTCTGCGATTAGGAAATACTCGATCTGGTCGATCTTCTGTTGGACCTATGAGGTTTTTTCTTTAGTAACCATGGCTAGCTCCTCATTTAAACTTTAAAGAAGTTTACGTTTTCGACATTGTAGGCATGTTCCCACCTAAGGGTCGAAGCTTCCTTCTGAGCCCTGTCCAATTGGGCCTGAAGGTCCTTGATGACCCCATCCTATTGCTCACTGAGGAGCTTGTACATGTCCTTTTTCCAGGCCTTCTCCTTGAGCTCAAACTCAAGATGGCTTGTTTCAAAGTGGTACTGGAGGAAACTCTCGTGGTGAAGCACTGAAGCTTGTAAAGAAAGGGAACTAAGTAAGAAACATCGAAGGAAATTTTTATATGATGCATAAGGGAAGCTCGAAGGTGTTAAAACTGTACCAAGCTCAATGCATGTTGTACCTTATTAAAGAGGCTCACGTGCCCACCTCATTCATTTTTGTATAGTCCTCCTCGATGACTAGGCATCGAAGGTAACTGGCTACTCCTACTGGAGCAGATATGATCGGGGCATCCTCTGGGACCATGAGACTTGGGGTCCACATTTGGAGAAGGGAATTGCTTCAAAAACCATGGGCTCATGCTTGGCCCATCAACTCCCGAAGACACATCCTTCTTCGATATCTCTAGGTGCCCTAACTCGGAGAAATCTTATAGTGAACATATCCATGTCATTGAAGGAGTGGAGAGGGTCCTTCGCACCTTGTGCTCCCTCACTTGATTTTTCTTTGCTCATTTGGGCCTCTTTGAGCATGTTGTATGAGGGTGTCTCAACGATGCCAATCACACTAGTCTCCTCCTTTAGGGAAGGAGCAATTATTTGAGAAGTCGTAGCCTCCATCTCCACTTTAGTCTCTTGGACCAAACAAGGCTCGACCTCGAGACCCATCTCCACAGTCGTCGCCTGTTCCATGGCAGGGTTCAATCCATGTGCGACTAAGATATCATCTTCTTTAGGCTCATCCCTAAGCCAGTAGAGCAAGTCAGAGTCATGTACCTGGGACCCGATATTCTTCTTAGGCTCGAGGGCCCAAGTGGCCGACCTCTTTTTAATCTTCACCTTAGGCCTCTCTAAGCTCGAGGATTTCATTTTTCTCTTCTTCTCCTCCGTAGCAAACCGAGGCTTCCTCGTAATGGAGGGATCAATGGATAAGGACACATCTTCATCCTCTTCCAACGGCCTAAGTTCGATGGTCTCAGGCAAAACTGCAAAAGAAAAGGGAGGGATCAACGTTATATGAATTTGGAGTGTAGTAATAGCTATTCGGAGGAGAAATTTATCATGAGAATGTGCCTCACAACGGCCCTTCGAAAGCCTGCGCCATGAGGGCTCAAAGTACTACATTTTCTTGTAGATGTCTTCGATCCACTCTATTGAGTTAGGGGACCGCATTAGGGATTGAGTAAGAGCTGCACAACCAGCAATACCGATAGTAAAAGAGGAAAAAAAGAGAGATAACACTTAAGAAAAGACTATACTTACGAGATGCATTCTACTTCTCAGGAAATGGGAGGAAATTGGGAAGGATCAAATCCTCATTTTTTACCCGAACAAAGTGTCCTTGCTAGCCTCGGTGTCACGACCCAAATCGGAGGGTCATGACTAGTACCCGGGCCATATTTGCCGAGCACTAGCGCACATTTGTTCTAACCTTCCTTATTGTTTTTAAGAGCCGACGAGATCATTATAAATGGTAGACATGGATCATAAACAACAAATAATGAAAGATAATGGAATGAACATATATAGCATGGGATGACCAGACAGACAAGAAACTATATACACGTATAAGCTACCATGTTGCCATGAAAGACTATAGAACAAAAATCAGCCGACAAGGCATACCAAAGTATACATGAGTGGAAACCTATCTATGGGCCTCTATAGGAACATAAATACTGCAACATTACCGAAACACAGCCCGGACATACCCATAATGTCCATAACAAAAATGCATACCAAGACCATGGCAAGTTGGGAGAAGGGATCTCGCTAGTAACCGTTGAACTGGGAAGCCTACTGTAGTGGGGGAGCTGCATTTACCCATCTATCAGGACCTGCACCACGACGTGCAGTGTGTAGAAATAAAAAGGATGCCAGTAAGAATAAAGTATTAAGTATGCAAGGCAGGAAAGCAGAAGTATAAATAGTAATGTCAATAGGGATAGACAACATACAACTTGTAACATTTGGGTATCTATGAGGGATACTGACATGAAATGTATGATACAGACATATATATTGACATAAACTTTTAAAACATACGCCTCTATGGGCATTATCATCATCATATTGTACCCGACCATCATACAGCTCGGTAGAATCGTACCCGGACACGTGAAGCTCGATAAAATCCAATTGATCAGTGATTTCACAATAGGTGTCATACCTATACATCTATAGCATGGCTCGGTAGAGTAAAATAGATATATACATAATACTGTACATGCTGGACTCATTGGAATAATATTCTGAACCTTTCGAAGTGACGTAAAGTCGGTACTGTTGATACCCAATTTTTCCCTTATATATTTTATAATGTGCATACATACTTTCAAAATATTGTACATGCATTTACAAACATGCACAACTGATTTTACTATTTTTCTATAATTTTTAAAGACCTTAAATAAATTTATTTCTGTATTTTTGATTATATAAATATTCAATAGTTATCCCTCACATTACCTTACAGTATTTATTCATATAAATTCATCATTTATGCTCATATGAGTATTCAAATATTTTGATTGTATTTTCTTACGATTATATTTACATTTTTAAGACTAAAATTACATAATTTGCAATAATAGCCCATACATATGCATAACTGCATTATCTATATAGAAAATGACTTTTTATATTTTTGTAATGTTAAGTAATTATTATAAATCCCCTTCATGCATAAAATTATTTTATCATTTAATTAGCTAATTTTATAAATTATTTTATTAATAAATTAGGTATTCAACAAATAAACCCTTTAATTATCCCTTAATTCGGACCCCCCCCCCCCCAACACAATTCAAATTAACCTCCCCCCCCCCAATTAACTAACCCATAACCTATTTCTTTAAAACCCACCCGACGCAGATAATCAAATCCTGGCCATTGATCTAAGAGTTCAACGGTCCAGGATACTATTGTCTTTTATAATTACCCTTAACCCCCCAAACCCTAATCATTTGTCTACACCCGCCGCCCTTGAATTCCTCTTCTTCTCCGTTTTCTCTAAAATTATCACTAACCGTAGCGTTGTCACTCCTAAATCTCCCAAACACCTTCGATCCCGACCATATATGGGGTTATTTGGTGTCTTGCTACCCTATCTAACCTATTACCTATATTGGTTGTTTGATTCGTGGTGTTTTCTGAGGGAACCTCGAAGAGAACTGACTTAGAGTCGACTTAGGCTCTTTGTTTTTTTATGAAGTCGCTTGTTGTTCATGATGTTTGTGAATATTTTTGACTTTGTGACTATGGTTTGATTTTTCTGTCATCTCGTCCCTTTTTCTCACAATCCTCATCTCTTGCACTTTGAATCTGTTCAGATCCTTGTAGATCTGAAGTACTTTTAAGTTTATATGGTAATTTTCTTTAAAAATTTCCCGTTCTCCTATCACTGACTAATTTTAATGTTCATCCCAAGTAGGGTTTCACTTCATCTGTTGCTGCAAAAATTTTTTGAAATTTCCTATGTGTTTGATTATCCTTTTCCGGTGATTCTTTCTTGATTGTGTTCCAGTTTGTAGTTTGTTTGATTATTTCATTGCTCGCTTCAATGTTTATCCCTTATTCTGGAGTAATTGGTAGATTACCTAAACTGTCTAGGGTTTGAAATTTACTTTGTTTACTGAGGTGATTACTTTCTGTAATTTTATCTACTTTCCTTATTTTGGGACTCCTAATTGGTACTACTTGCCTTAATTGTTCCGATTAAGCTTAATTTATGGGATTGACTGCCTTACTAACCCCAAATTGGTCTTTATTTACTTGTGTTGCCTTATTTATGTGACTAGTTGCCCTGTTACTTGCCAGGTTTTTACTGTTCTGACTCTAGTTGGCGATCAGACTTACCACCTACCTTATTTAGACTTCAATTTCGATTTTTGGATAGAATCCCATGATTTTTGCCTACTAATTGTCCCCATCGTGCCTAATTGATTGAATGATTATTTTCTTTACCTTATTTTCTAACCTTTAAACTGCATTACCTTATTTACTTTACTCTACTCATTTCTATATAAGCCTCACTTTTTTTCTTTTACACATAAGCATACAGACATAGCAAGACACACAAAGTTCTTGCTCTTATCCTCCATCACAATCTTCCTCTTCTTTGTTTGTTGCACTGTCTAGCCGGCTGGAAGCCAAGGTTAGACCTTTGGACCCTATTTGCTTCACTCTTCTATTGCTATCTCCTAACTTGTATGCCTCCACTTTTGCTACCAATTCAAACTTCTATGTGATCAAATATGTGTGTTTCCTTGTAATCAGCAAATTTTTTGGTTTAATTAAACCTAAGTGTTTCCTTGTAATTAGCATGTCCTTTTTTATTTAATTAAATATATTTGTTTCCTATAATCAGTATGTCTACTTCTGTTTAATTAAACCTTTGTGTTTCTTGCTTTCAGCATGTTTACTTTTGTTTTAACTAGACATATGTGCTTCTTGATTCCATTATGTCAACATGTTCGATTATATGTTAAATAGACCTATTCCTACTTATTTCTCAACTAGCATGTTCTTTCTATCCTGTTTTAAGTTTTCACCCCTAACAGACTTCTGATTAATAATGCTCACAACCCCAGTTGCCCTTCATATATGATTGTTTGATTGGTAATATGACCTCAGCATGCCATTTCTCTGCTTAATGCTTGTCCATATATCCACCTAGTAATAACAAGTGAACTAAGTTTAAACTTTTCTTGAAGTGATCCTGTTTCTGTCTATTGTTAGATTGCTGGAATTTTTTCTAAATGTTGAATGACTCTCTTTGCTCCTTACCTCCTAAAAATCCAAAACTATTTCCTTAAAACTATGTCCTCTTTTCAACTCCTACTCTTAGAACATCTAGGGTCCTGCCCCTCCAGTTTGAGTATTACCTAGGAGTCCATGAGACTCCTCTGAACTTTATCACACTGGGGCTGGCTCTCCAAAACTTGCTCACAAAGTATTTCTTTAAAATTTGATGGTATGAGCATTGCCCGGGGTCCCTGAGGCCCTTGGGAACAATGACACACCAGAATAACATGAGGCATACTATGAGAATATTAGCATATTCAGGCTTGGTTGAAGAATTGGTCTCCAGGACTACTTTTAGGCCTATCCAGGCTCCCTATAGTATAACCGTTCCATTTTTAATTCATTTACATTTGGTTTGTAATAATAATCTTTCTTAAAAAAATATTGGTTTTATTAGTAAAATGGAAGGGATTGTTATAAATGTTTTGTTGGGAATGAGTAGAAATCATATCTATCGGTTGCTGCAAAATGTTATTTACATAAGGGCATTATAAACCATGCCTATAGGACTCATCTAACTCTTTGAATCCGGAATTTTCATCACTAGAAAACCTGCTTCTAAGTCGTTACTTAATTTTGCATCGATAATCATATCTTCAAACCTTTATGTGTGCATTAGCAATCATATTTCTAGGAATTTCCTAGTTGATGTCCGCTTGGAAATTGATTGATGTTTTACTCGCCTAGAAACCACATCTATAAGGTTTAAACCAATTTCTGCATTTATATACCATGTCTATAAGGTTTAAGACCAATTCCTGCATTTAAATACCATGTATCTAAGGTTTAAATCAGTTTCTGCATTTAGATACCATGTCTATAAATTTTAAAATTATTCTCTGCATCTAGATACCATGCGTATAAGGTTTTAAAATATATTTCTGCATTTAGACTCATGTCTATAGGATTACAACATGTTTCAACACTTAGAAATCATGCCTATAGGTTTAAACTAAAACTAGCCGTTAAAATCAATAATCAGTTTTGTTACACCTTGTAGGTTTAACTATATATATATATAATAATTTGAGTGGAGCATTTTTGTAAAGAAAAAATGGTTTGAAAAAAATATGATTTTATTTAGTTACTAATATTACTACTTTCAATTATACACATAATATGAGAAACATTACGAGATTTTCTTTATTGTAAAGATAGAAATTATTTTCTAACATGAAAAAAAAGTTACCTTTTTACCATTTTAAGAATCAATCGTACGAAATTTGTACTCATTTTATGAGATTAGAAAAATTATAAGTTGAGAAAATATGTGTATTTTTTTTACATGGATATTTTAATACAATAACAGTATATGTATTAATTTTATATGGTACCACATGCACGATAGTAAAGTATATTATATCAAGGTATATAAAGTATATTAAAAGTAAGTAATATTTTAAATAATTTGATTTTTTAATTACGTGGGTAATTGATTAATTATCGAGTATTGGGATATCACCTAATTAACTAATTAATTAGATAAAGATTAAAAAAAATTCACCTCACCCCCTACTGGGAGCATGTGACATTTGACCAAATGACTCGGTAGTCATTTATAGTATGTGTCACATTAAGGGATTTGTTGGCAAAAACCATTCCTTTTTTTTGGAAAAAGAAAACACAATGGAGGACATATAATCCGAAAAAAAAGAACTTCGGTTAAGGAAGAGATAAACAAATCGTCTCTCCAGCATGGCACATCAGTGAAAGAAAAAAAAGTAATCATTCATGATGAGAAGTGAGAACTAAACTCTCTTCCAAAACTTCTTAGCCACTATCAACGATATTTAGAATTAGGAAGTGTCCAAAGGACCAAATACAAAGTCTGTCAGTAACTTGTCTATCCAAGAAGCTTGTCTATGTGCTATCATTTAGAAAATTGTCGATTGCAATTTGTACAAAGACACTGTAAGGCCCAGGCAGAAACAGGTCATACTTTCTATATGTGGAACAGTGTTTTAAAAGGGGAAGACGTTTTGTATATGTCAGCGGGGCATAAGTCTCGAGGCGCGGGACGTAAGCCTCATTAATATTTAATTTTAATATTTTATAAAATAATATAATTATAAAAAAGTATTATTAAATGAGTAAAATTACATAAAATTTTAAAAATAAACTTTAAATAAGTAATATATATATATATATATATATATAATCTAATGAAATATACATAAGTCCCAAACAATTATATATATATATATATAAGTGAAATTTCATATTATCTAATGAAATTATAAATCCCAAGTAAATAAGTGAAATTATATATAAATCCAATCAATATATATATATAAGGACGCATACATATAATCTCATATTATATTTTGAAAGAGAACAAGAGAAACATTTAATTTAAAAACTAATTACATACATATTTATAAACTAACAGCGAAATATAAAGCGAGAGAAAAGTAATGAGTTCAAAATAATAAAGTTTTTATATGGAGGAAGGAACAAACCTGTTGAATTTGATATACAGAAAACATAAAGTTTTATGTTGCAAATGAAGTGATAAATCGTTGCTCTTGGTAGAGGCAGACTAGCGGAAAGAACTGGGAAAGACTTCTAATTTAGGGCTTTTAGCAATATTAAAAAGTTTACTTTTAAATTTAATATTTTTAATTCCTTTTTAAAAAGATGTATCTTGACTTACGCCTCAACCAGAAAACACGCCCAGGCGTACGCCTCGAACTTCTGCGCGTACGCCTTACAGGACTTTCGCCCCCACTATCGCCCCGAGGCGTTTTTGGTACGTCTCGACCTAGGGCTCGCCCCAGAAACGCCTTTTAAAAACACTAATGTGGAATTCGCACCAGCACTACCAATTATAAACCCAAATAGTGTGAGTGAGGGAATTTCCTTCCACCGCTCGTTTCGCGAGATCAGTCGGCGCCTTATCGTCCTCTGTCACTCTTAGATCGGTGGCCGGAATTTAGACCTTCATCCATGGCGCGTTTAATCCACGATGTTCATCTTATTCTTCCTCTTCTGAGAGTAAATTTCCTAAGCCTACTAAGAAAATCACCAATTGGTTATCCGGCGTTATCGACTCCGTCAACGACTGTAAACTTCTGCCTGAACTTCGTGGTCAACGTAACTCCGTTAGGTAATATTTTTACTTACTTTCGTATTCACTCACGTCTTCTACGTAGAAAAATGGCAACTGAAATATTGCTTTGTGTGGTAAGTGAGTTCATTTCTACTGGCTCGTTTGTGTTTCCAAATTATAGTCTCTATCAGCTAATATTTAAGTATATGATAATATGTTAATTCAGCTTCTAGGATATTGTGTTGAATTTTGCGCGTGAGCTGCTATTACAAAAAAGAAATCAGTGATGTTGAGTTAAAGTGTTAAATGGAGTGCCTCCTCAGCATCGTAAGCATGTGATTTTTTACATCGCTTGACATCAAAATTTATAAATTAGTATTCTTTTATTATTTGAATTTTAGGAAATTAATTTGGTGTTTGTTTGCATTTTGTAAGTATTATAAATTAATATAATTCAAAAAAAATACAAAATAGCATACTCGCATTTAGGACCTTATTTTAACATTTTTTTAACATTACCAAAATAAGAGAAAATAATAAAAATAGTCCTTTTGCATTGTTTTACTATTAATTTTTTATTGTTCCTTAAGTTTTCTTTTTTAAACTAGGATTTGTTTAATTTTTGAAATTTAATTAGTTCAATTTTAGAGTTAAATCAGGTCTTGTCTATTTTAATTTTGTATTCAAAAAAAATCTAAAATACAAATTGAATAAGAATAGAAAGAAAAAAAGGAAAACAAATAAAGAAATTGAAAAGAAAGGATTTAAAAGAATTAATAGGCTGGTTGTTCGTTTGGGCCATTGCTATTCCGGCCCAGATCAAATTCCTCAAAATCCGCCCCATTTCGATCCAAAACCCATTTACCACCCGGTCCAGCTTTCCCCTTCTCCCAAAACGCCCCCGTTTTAACAAGTTTTGATCCTGGCCGTCGAGGATCTTTGATCCCACGGTCAGGAACCGAGCATCATTAATATTTAAGTGCCGAATAGCCTACCCCCCCCTACCCCAAGTCGTCTCTCTCACCTACTCTCACCAGAGACGTCCCCACCGGCTCCGCCCTAGACCGCTGCTGGAGATCGTCCCACGGTGGCGATAAACCTCCAACGAACACCAAATTAACACCCCTGAACCACCTTCCTCTCCTCTTTCCGAATCCACAACCCCTTTCCCTCAAATCCTAGCCAATCTTCTCGAATATCAAATCGAAATTCCGGCCAAAACACTAAATCCTCTAAATCTCACCAAATTAACACACGTAACCTCATCACTTCCCTCGTTCCGAATCCATCATCAGTAGCCTTCGAATCTCGCCCAAGGTTCTCGATTTTTAAATCTTAGAATTGGCAAAACCCTAGAAATTCGAGTTTGTTGATTTCTTCCCAATTTCTTGAATCGAAAAACTAATTTGAGTTACAAAATAATGTTTTTGTTTGTTCTTGGCAAAGAACAAGCGTTTAGCATCATTCTGGGACTCGAATTGAAGCCCAGTCCTGTTCAATCCTTGCATATGTTAGTTTCTTTTATTTCTTTGCTATTAGAATTTGTTTAAACATGTTTCTGTTAATTCATTCATGTTTTTCTTTATGCTTTACTTTACTTTTTTCTGGCAGAAACAGTGCTCTAGATTTTTGCAGTTAGTTTTTGATTTCTTCTATGCTCTTATTGATGTTAGTTTATGACTTGGTGTATTTGATTAATTTCTGTTTTCCTAAATTCATGTTTGATCGACAAAATAGCCTATTGTTTGTTGATTCAAACTGTCAAGTATTAATCTAGGATTAAAATAGGTTTAGTTTCAACTTAGAGTTTTGGATATTGTTGATTAGCTAATCATTTTAGTTCCTTGTTCGATTAACCACAATCACTTTTAACTAGGGTAAAAAGGGGCTGGGATTTAGTCAATACAAGGTAGTAATTTATGATTGAATCAAGATTAGTATAAGTATTTCAAAGAGAAGGAATCTTGTAGTAACTGAATTAGAAATCCCTAGAGCCTTCTAGATGGGGTTCAAAAAAGAATTTAAGTAACTTAGCGTTAAGACTTGGGAAGCAAGTCAGTTCTTTAAGGACTTTTGAAGCAAAATCTGAAATAAAAGAGGGACTAAAAGTGTAATATAAAATATGAAAGAGCCCCTAGCATTTTGTCTATAAAAGACAGTCTCTACTGTCTTGCCTAACAAGTTTTGGAGATCTGAAAAATTTTGAATTTCAAATTCAAAAACAGAGTTTGAAATCTGAGAATTAGAAAGTTCATCTAGATCTTAGAAAATTCTGAAAAAACAAAAATATAGCAAAACTTCTACAAAAAAAAGTATTGTTACATTAGATTTATCGAGTTTTCATCTTTCAAACATTTATAGATTCAAAATGGTTTGATTCTGCCTAGCTAATTCCTGATCGCGTTATTCCTTGTTTGATTTCAAAAGTATCAGTCTACTGGTTTGTTTGTCGATTTGCTGACTGGTTGTCGAGGTTCTACTGCTGTTGTTTGTTCTCTGCTGCGTAACACTGCTGATTGTTCACTACTACTGGTTGATTCTACCTTCTTCTTCATTTTTTTCTTGTAACTTCCAAGTTTGTGGACTGAAGTGAAGTGCCGATTAATTATCTGTTGATTTTCCTATTGTATTCCATGTAGTTTCAGATTCTCATTTCTAACTAAAATTGGACTGTATGGGGTTTTATAGGGTTGATAAACTGATTTTATCCCCTTTCACGATCATTTGAATATTGTGCTTAGTACTATTAGATTTGAATTAGTTTGGAGTTTGTTGTTTATGTTAGTCATGCGTTAATTTGAAATCAAGAATTGAGAAGTAGTGTGTAGTATTATTCAAATAATCAGCAATGCTGATGAATATCAGTTTATTAAATGTTCTATAATTGGTTTTAGTTGTTTCAAAAAAGCATTAGTCATGGTGAATTGGGTCATAAGCATGAATTGAGTCATTGTGAATCGTGTAGGTTATGATGTTAACAGGTGTATTCATTTGAATCCATGTCAATACTGATGAATATCAGTTTATTGAATGTTCTGTAATTGGTTTTAGTTATTTCAAAAATGCTTAGTCATGGTGAATTGGGTCATAAGCCTGAATTGAGTCATTGTGAGTTGCGTAGACTAAGATGTTAACATGTATAATCATTTGAATCAATGTCGACAGTAGTTTAGTACAACTGTTTATTTTAAGTTTGTTCATTATCCATAGTTTGAAATAAAAAATCCAGAATAGTTAGGTTATCACATAAAATCAGCATTAATATCGTATACCTTATTAGTTTGGGAGTTCATGAAGCGATTAAACTGCTATGAATTTCCAGAATGAGAGTGTTAGTCGTCAGTAGGAAAATAAATTGAACTGTGTGAGTTGTTTACACTTTGAAATCAGCGCGCCTTTTATTCAAATAAATTTACATAACTACTTTGCTTTATCAAGTTAATAAATCCAGTCTAAAGCCTTTGGGAATTTGATGTGATACCTAGCCTAGCCCATTTTCAATTTGAGTTTGTCCCAAGGCCCAAACGTTAAGCAGCTCTTTAGAAATAAAATGGATTGGATATTTGGGCAGAGTTCGAAGCCCAAACTGCTGAAGGTTGTGTTTCACTTACTAAATTATTGAGCTAAATGATAAAAGATGATTGGTAATTTTGGACCTCTCAAGCTAAGTAGTATATTTGAATTACTAGGTTTTCCTCTTTGTTGAAATTGGAATTGGTCTTAGGGCCCAAATGTGTTCAAATGCGTTCAATAATAGTTCATTAACAATGCAGTTAATTAGGCCTTTTAGAGATAATGCTTAATAGAAAATCATAGTTCTCTCTAGATTGGCCTTTAAAATAAATAAGGTGCGCCGCGCCATATAATATCACAGATTGCATGGTCCTCTTTAATTGTTTTTTATTAAATTGATTAGAAAAGAGGTAAGCCATTTAGCAAATTTTCATGGCTTCCCGCGAAGATATTAACACGCTAGTTGCTTTAGGCCCGTCATTTAAATAATATTAACTTCTTAAGCTCAGGTGTATATTTATGTGACCCAAATCCAAATCTCAACGGCGTTAAAATACGTCAAAAACCACGGGTACATTTATGTGACGTGGTTCGAGACGTGTTTTAACAATATTGCAAATTCCTTAAAAACTAATTCAAAGCGGATAATAATTTAAAATTTCACTATAAAGTGAAACATGTATTAAAATCATATATTTAGCCATTTATAATAGTTTAAGCGATCGTGCTAGAACCACGGGATTCTGGGGTGCCTAACACCTTCCCTCGGGTCAACAAAATTCCTTACTTAGAATTTCTAGTTCGCAGACTTCATTTGGAAAGTCGGAAATTTTCCCAATTTGGGATTCACGAAAAATCGGTGAGTTGGGACACCAGAAGCCAAACCTATCCCAAGTGGCGACTCTGATTAAATAAATAATCTCATTTCAAATAATGTCACTTTAATTGAAAAAACTCTCGAATACATTGTCCCTCAGGGTGGTGTGTATACAAGAAGGTGAGACAGCTCTGGCGACTCGGCTGGGGATACAAACCCAGAACTTCAGTTCAGGGTTTAAGAATTCGAAATTAGAATAACTATTATACTTGGCTTTATTTGATTTTCCTATATGCTTCATGCTAAATGTGCTAAATGTTTTATCGATTTGATATTATCTGAATTGTATATATAAACTGTTACGAAACCCTTCTCTTCTCATTTTCGAGGATGTGCTCGCTGGTCGAGACTCCCTATTTTGTTAGTGACATACGCTGAAATAAAAAAGATGCCGAACAAGTTACTAAGATGGATGGCCTTTAGGTTCCCGGTACGTAGTCCCCTCCTCGACTCGAGTTGTCCGCTCGGGTACACAGTCTAGAAAATATACCCAGGTTTTGAACCTAGAATAACTTGAACTCATGCCGGATTCCTAGTAGGAACGCTTGCTTGCATCACGTGCATTTGACAAAGGGGACTCAACACAGGGGTTGGGTCCGTCTAGGACAGGTAACCGGAAATGAAAAGACCATACTGATGCATCCTACTTGCTTTTTATACATTTACTTGCTTCAGATCTGCATGTTGACCAGCTTGTAAATAATGGGAGAAATTTGGAAAAAGAAAAGAAAAAGGAATAATAGTGTTAGGTTTGAGTGAGTTGGTCACTTGTTTTGAAAAACCCAATGCCCAAATGGTACCGAAGCTGCCGGATTTTTTTAGAAAACGAAAGAAAAGAAAGTGTTTTCAAAAATGGTTCGCTTTGCCAAAACTGCCCGAACTATGCCAATTTGATTCTCATCGAATGCGGGATACGCAGGCAACCCCCATCGGGTCCAACTTCCCTTTTGCAAAAAATAGCCCAAAACAACAAAAAATTTAATTTTGTCATGAATAAGTCAGGTGAGGTCATTCTGGTCTAAAAATAAGTCGAATGTCCCCAAAGGAACGCTGGAAGGTTGTTTTTGCAAGAACAGCCACCTCGTGTCATTCTCAACGGTTAGCGGGCAAAGCCTCAAAATCTTATTCCCCGAAGGGCTAAAGGTTGTATCTGCAAATTTGTGGTTTTTGTTTTGAAATAAAAGTTTATGAAAAATTGAAATTTCCAAAATTGTTTCTTTACTTTTCGCATTTATTTTTCACGAACTACGCTTGGTCTGTTTCATGCAGGGTCATGATACGTAGGCAATTTCCATAAGATTCGACCGTATACCTAAGGAAAATAAAAGAGAGGAAAGAAAATAAAAGAAAAACAAGAGAAACAAAAAAGAGAGAAAATAAGGAAGCAAGAGACAAGAATGATGGTAAAAGCAAAGGCACGAATGAAAGAAAAGAGAGAGAGAGAGAGAGAGAGAGAGAGAGAGAGAGAGAGAGAGAGAGAGAGAGAGAGAGAGAGAGAGAGAGAAGAAAAATGAGAAAATAAAGAAAGAAAAGAGATTGGAAATCAATTGGATAAGGAAAGCCAGGATGGAGCATGCAACCGTTGCAAACCATGTGGAAACCCATTTAACTGTATAGGTGCATCACACCCCCAACGTGCCATTACATATCTGTTATTTGTCTCAAACTAACTGTTTGCTGCTGTTCAACTCCAGTCCAGGATTTATTAGAAATATTTGCTGGTTTTCGTGGTAAACTGGCTTCATATCCCTATTTCACCATATCAAAGGGTAGCACAGAAATGTCTTCAGAAATGACCTTGCCAGCAATTCCCAACTCAAAAGATTGCCCAATCTCGGGCGTCTCGGCCTCAGAGTCTGCAGCGGCCGAGGAAAATAGGATCCTCCGTCTCAGGGTCATGGAGATATGGGATGCATGGAAGAATGGAAGGGAGCTTCCGGTTGCCATCCTCGGATTTCCCGAACTTTTCCCTAGATCAGGGGGTACTTCCAATATTCTCATCAGCCATCCAAACATCTCATTGGGACAGCCCACCATACCGCCTCATTTTGTTAGAGCACCTTCTGAGGTTCGCCCTCAGGTGTTCACATCCGGAATAGTCCCAAATATCTTTACTGCTCCCCCATGTGCGGCCATAACACAGCTCGCGTTGCCTAGACCCACTTTTGATCTATTGGCCTTTAAATTCCAAACACCCACTCACCAAACAGAGCCTCCTCAGTACCCCACTTACACTTATCCTCAGTTACCTCCATTTGAGCTCACAACACGACAGAACAAGACTCCTAAAACTCCCAAACAAGACGAAATAGCAAAAAGATTAGAAGCCTGGAGCATCGCCTCAAAAACATACAGGGTCTGAGTGGGCAGAAGAGTATGTCATATACTGATCTATGCATGTTCCCTCACGTGTATTTGCGTACGGGATTCAAAACTCCGAAGGTCAAAAAATACGATGGGCATGGTGATCCTATTGCTCACCTTAAGAAGTAGTGCTATCAGTTGCACGGAGTTGGAGGAAAAGAAGAATTTCTCATGGCTTACTTTAGGGAAAATTTGGTAGGTATCGCCTCTGAATGGTACATGGATCAGGACATTTCTCATTGGCACATTTGGGACGATCTCGCAAGAGACTTTGTTAGACAGTTCCAGTACAATATAGACATTGCTCCGGACCGGAACTCGTTGGCAAATCTGAAAAAGAAATCATCTGAAAATTTTAGGGAATATGCAATCAAATGGTGTGAAAAGTTGTCACGGGTAAAGCCTCTAATTGACGAGTTAGAAATGGTCACGATATTTCTTCAAGCTCAGAAGGCTGATTATTTCTAGAATATGATGTCAGCTATAGGCAAACCCTTCGCAGAGGCTATTAAAATTGGTGAAATGGTGGAGAATGGATTGAAAACATGCAAAATTCTGAGCCAATCAGCTATTAGATCAACCTCCTAAGACATCCAAGGTGGGTCTGGAGGAATGGCAAAGGGTAGGAAAAAAGAGGAAACGTCCATGGCCGCTTCAGGTGCGAGAAGACATCGCACTCCTAGACCCATGTTTTCAGAAAGAACCCCTCTGCATCACTACCTTTATCAAGAAATGTCCTATGTTCCTCAACCGTATGCGGTCATGAATGCTCAACCTTTTGCACGACCGCAGTAACATGCCAATACAAACCAAGCTCCATTTCCAAGAAATTGGCTTCCTCATCAAAACCACTACAATCCCCGTCCTCCACGGAACAATTTTCCACCCCGCGAGCCACCCAGAGGCAAACTTTCACACCAATCGGTGAATCATACTCCAGTTTGTTCCCTAAGCTCGTTCAAATAAATTTGTTGCAGCCCATACCTCCAAACAGGAAAACCCCATAATCACCCTCCTATCAGCGGAGCGTCCGACGTGCTTATAACTTGGAAGTTGAGGGGCATGATACAGAAAACAATCGGACCTTGAAAATATCCGTGGAAGACTTGATAGAACAAGAAAAGATAGTACTAAGGGATGAGGATGTCCCCAACATGGCTAATAACACGCTGCAAGCCCACAATAATGGGCTAGTGATTGGGATGATTTGTGAAGATAAAGAATTTGATCTGGCATTAAAGGCCATAATTGCTACTGTTGATGCAGACAGAAAGCCAAAAATTTCCCCGAAACAAGATAAAGGCGAAAAGAAGAACAAAGTCACCCAGACAGAACCAGAAAGGAAAGTTGAAACTGGAACAGAGGCAATGCCTCTAAAAGATGGGATTCTGTACGTCCCACGAGGCCGTAAAGAAATGTAGTTGACTGTGAGCCCTCCAAAGAGGTTTGAACTGAATAAGGGAGCCCAAATGTACGTACCCAATGGATCCTATGTGGTACGGGGAACAACTAAGCCATCGAGGCTGAATAGCCCATGGTTATTGGATGCACGCCACAGAAGCCTATGGCAGACCCTGTTGTGGTACCATGGAATTACCATGAGACGTTAGTTACGTATAAGGGAAAAGAGATCTTGGGGGAGCTTCAAGAAACTGAAGAAATATGGGGGGCAATGAGGAAAATACTCTACAAAACTCACATGGTTCAGCCGGGAGAGGGAACAAACACCGCTGAGGTGCTATATATAGGACAAAGCGCTAAGCTACAAAACTAGAAGGCTACGCCATTTCCAATCAGGCGGGAGTGTCGGTAGACCGATTTTGCTACTATTTCTGCATCCCGAGTTGTTCCAGGGTGTAACTCGGATGTTTTCTTTAGTTTCTTGTCTTCAAGTTCCCAAATGTGAAGTTAGCTTCAAATTCCAAGAAATGAAATCAATATTTCATCGTTCATTTTCTTTAGATTCTCGTTTGTAACTAAAACTGGACTATCTAGGACTATATAGGACTGAAAAAAAATTATCCCCTTTCACGATCATATAAATATTGTGCTTAGTAGTATTAGATTTGAATTAGTTTGGAGTTTGTTGTTTATGTTAGTCATGCGTTAATATGAAATCAGAAATTCAAAAGTAGTGTGTAGTATTGTTCAAATAATCAAGAAATACTGATGAATATCAGTTTATTAAATGTTCTGTAATTCGTTTAGTTTTTCAAAAATGCTTTAGTCATGATGAATTGGGTCATATGCATGAATTGAGTGATGGTGAGTTGTGTAGACTAAGATGTTAACAGATATATTCATTTGAATCCATGTCGATAGTAGTTTAGTACAACTGTTTATTTTATGCTTGTTCATTATCCATAGTTTGATAAAAAATCTAAAATAGTTAGGTTATCACTTAATATCAGCATTTATATCCTATACCTTATTAGTTTGAGATTTCATGAAGTGATTAAACTGCTATGAATTTTCGTAATGAGAGTGTTAGTCATCAGTAGGCAAATAAATTGAACAAGGTGAGTTATTTACTCTTTGAAATCAGCATGCATTTGATTCAAATAAATTTACATCACTCCTTTGCTTTATCAAGTCAATAAATCCGGTCTAGAGCCTTTGGGAATTTGATGTGAGACCTAGCCTTGCCCGTTTTTAGTTTGAGTCTGTCCCAAGGCCCAAACGTTAAGCAGCTCTTTATAAATAAGATCGACTGGATATTAGGGCTGAGTTCGAAGCCCAAACTGCTGAAGGCTCTGTTTCACTTACTAAATTATTGAGCTAAATGATAAAATATGATTGGTAGTTTTGGGCCTCTCAAGCTAAGTAGTAGATTTGAATTACTAGGTTTTCCACTTGTTTAAATTGGACTTGGTCTTAGGGCCCAAATGTGTTCAAATGCGTTCAATAATAGTCCATTAACAATGCCAGTTAATTAGGCCTTTTAGAGATAATGCTTAATATAAAAGCATAGTTCCTCTAGGTTGGCCTTTAAAATAAATAAGGTGCGCCACGCCAAATAAAATCACAGATCGCATGGCCCTCTTTAATTGTTTTCTATTAAATTGTTTTGAAATGGGGAAAGCTATTTAGCAAATTTCCATGGCTTCCCGCCAAGATATTAACACGCTAGGTTCTTTAGGCCCGTCATTTAAATAATATTACCTTCTTAAACTCACGTGCGCATTTATGTGACCCAAATCCAAATCTCAACGGCGTTAGAATATATATAAAACCACGGGTGCATTTATGTGACATGGTTCGAGATGTGTTTTAACAATGTTGCAAATTTCTTAAAAATTAATTCAAAGTGGTAAGTAATTTAAAATTGCTCTATAAATTGAAACATGTATTAAAATTAGATATTTAGTCATTATAATAGTTTAAGCGACTGTGCTAGAACCACAGGATCCGGGGGTGCCTAGCACCTTCCCCCGGGCAACAAAATTCCTTACTTAGAATTTCTGGTTCGCAGACTTCACTTGGAAAGTCAAAAATTTCCTCGATTTAGGATTCAAGAAAAATTGGTGACTTGGGACACCAAAAGCCAAACTTATCCCAAGTGGCGACTCTGATTAAATAAATAATCTCATTTTGAATAATTTTACTTTAATTGGAAAAACTCTCGAATACATTATTCCTTGGGGTGGTGTGTAAAAAAGGAGGTATGATAAGAATACTTTCCACCTCTGTCTGTTAAAAAGAGGAGAACTTGTCATCTTAATGTCATGACTGGTGTTTGCCATAATCGAATGGAGTTCTCTATTCAGAATCAATATGTTCATGGGTCTCAGGAAAATACGAAAGTTGAAAAGAGTTTATTTTATGATATTACTCAAAGGCAAAATGGTCTTATGAAGCTCCGAAAGATTTTATTAACGTACCTTTCATACATTGCATTCATGTGCATTGACCCATGACCAGATGGTGTTATATACATGTGTGTGTATATATATATGAGTGTATATGGGATATAGGAATGGCTATGGCATTGTATACGCACTACCGCTTGATTAGCTGGTATATGATGATGATGTTGCCCACAGTAGCTGAAATATGATATAAACGGTGTTATATACATGTATATATGTATGTATATTATATATGTATATGGGATATGGGATGAGGTTATGTCGTTATATGCGCACCACCACCTGATCAGCGGGTATACAATGATGATGTTGTCCACAGTGGCTGAAATATGACTTAGACAGTGTTATATACGCGTATATATGTATATGGGATATGGGAAAAGGTTACGACGGTATATACGCACCACCACTTGATCAGTTGGTATACGATGATGATTTTGCCCACAGTGGCTGAGATGATATGGTGGGATGCCCTTAGAGGCGTGATGATGTTATGGCGTTATATACGCGTATATATATATATATATATGTGTGTGTATATATATATATATATATATGTATATATATATATATGTATATATATATATATGATATGTATATATATATATATGTATATGGGATATGGGAAAGGTTATGGTGTTATATACGCACCACCACCTAATCAGCTAGTATACGATGATGAATTTGCCAACAGTGGCCGAGATGATATGATGGGATGCCATCAGAGGTTGCTGATGTTATGAACACATGTACCTATGCACGACATGACATTCACACGTGTATGCATTACACTATAATTATTCATGAATTACAGAATTATCCAAACTTAAAGGTTGAGTCATTTACTCTATATTTCTTTCATGTCTGTTATGTACTTATTTATGCGCCTTACATACTCGGTACATCGTTCGTACTGACATTCCTTTTGCATGGGGACGCTGCGTTTCATACAGAAGGCATAGATAATCAGTTTGACGAGCCCTCATAGTAGACAATATTTGCATTTCAAAAAGCATCGGTAAGACTCCACCTCATTCGGAGCACAGCCGAGTCTATGAGTCGTCGTGTCAGAGTTTTTCTACAGTCTTATAGGTAGGTCGGTACCCTGTTCCATTTGAAGTCAAATAATTTTATAGGCTTTGTAGATAAAAGTTTATTTTGTATAGTATGTTCGAGGCCTCGCCGGCCCATATGTATTCATATTTTAAGTATGATAGTTCATTGATATAGTATTGCCCACTTATAGTTATGCATTACAAGTTGTGGCAAGGTTGGCCCATGATAGTTGTAAAAGGAATGAGTCCAGCTGACTCGACCTATACATGTTCTAGTTTTGGTCGAATGATATCATGAGTTAAAGAATGGTTTGCTCGGGCCAGCATGGCACCGGGTGCCAACCATGCCTCCCCAGGTCCGGGGCGTGACAAGTTTATTGCTTAGACATCCTATTTGTCAAAATCATATCCGGTTATCATTTAGGCAATCTTGTAGGATGCTTGAGTTCTGGGTTTAATACTGATATTTTCCTGATGCATGAAATTGCCCAGATTCAATAAGTAATAAAAAATCAGTAGGCAAACTGATTAGGTATTTGTTGCTCCTCTTTAATAAAAATATTGCATATGTTGTGCTCATCTAGATATCCTGTTGTAGGACTTTAAAATTGTCTAAAACTGTTTGCTTGAGGCGTACAATTGTTTTTCTATTTGTGAAGGTAAATATGAGCCTTTAATTTGCATCTTTATTTGATAGTCCTATCTGACTTTTGCTTGTCGTTTAGTTTTCTCCTTTTGAAACAATATAGACGAGTCTGGAACTTCTTTAAATAGAGGTTATACACACCTCCAGGGTCACAGGAAAGAGACGGATAGTGCACGCATGAGACACATACTGGATACTATTAGAGTGCTTAGGAAACAATAATTAAGAGAAGGGTAATCAGGTAGTAAAGGATATGATGACATGTGCGCTAATGCTATGTGTAGCACCCCAACTTGGGGAAGATTACCAATTGTTGAACAGAAGTGATCCTATAGGCTAAAAAACCCAGGGTGCCTAACACATTCCCCTGTACTCACCGTTGTGGACCTCAGAGAAGTGTCTAACACCTTCCGCTAAAGGTTATTTTGATCCCTTACCCAATCTCTAGTAACACAGACCGGTTTATGAGTTATTTGCTTCAGGTTCCCTAACACACCATAAATCTGTTAGGTGGCGACTCTTCAATTTTCATTCCCAATTCCCAAAAGGAAATGAGTTGTCCCAAAGAAATGTCAAAATCCAGAATCCGCGAGGAAAAATGGGGTGCGACAGGCATCTTTTGTATACGTTATCAGGACTAACTCTTCATCATGAATCTTATAAAAGTCAGATAAGTACCAACAACATAGATAACACAAGAATATGAGAAGCAACATCAACAGTAATCCCTCCATAAGAAGGGAAACAATGCAAGTAGCGCTAGCTTCTAAGAGTAGAGTATATTTGGAAGCTCGTTCATTACATTATGTACAATCTGAGTCGTGCAAAAGAAGGAAAGAGATAGCCTCACATACCTTTTATATACTGCCCAACCTCAAGCTATGCAAATGTCACGACTCCTTAGTCTACAATACGAGAAATGACACTATCGTTACTGTTTAAGCGTCATAACTAGTATGTATTGACTGCAACCTATTTTACGATGAAACAGACAACACCTCCCCTATTTATAAGTTCCCACAAGTCAAAACAATTACCAAAAATCCCAAACAACATCAATAATAATCATATTGAGCCTCTCAAGATAGTCCACCAACCAACAATATTACTATCAAGCCTTTCGATATATATTTCACAAGTTCTAGCTTGAATGACTTAACCGCAACTTGGATAATCTTAAATACATGTAGATTAATAGGTTCCTTACATTTAAATAGAAAAAACAACTCTAATTTGACCTTAATTGTCCATGAAATACTCCTCCAATGCTGCCACAAGAATAAGGAAGCAAAACTAGTAATCAATTAGGATTTTTCGGCACTGGAATCACTTTAGAAGACTTGAAATCACCTAGGGTTGATATTAAAAACATGACTGAGTATTTATAGAACATTCACCACTTAAAACAACCTCCCACACAAGCTGGAACAACACAAAAATGAGCAACAACAAGAAGAACAAGAAACTTACTGGCGCCACGAGATTCATGATACTTGATTTGTAATGTTTGGGTCTTGGATAATGAGAGAAACTTGAGAGAATGTTTTTAGGGTTATATGGTCTAAATAAACTTAAAAATAATGACTTAAAAAAGGTTTGAGGCATCTTATATATACCCATATGTTTTAAATTGCCTATGTGGGCCCCATAGAGAGTTGCTTGGCGCAGTCTCGCAAAAACGCGAATATCTCTCTACTCCAAGATTGTATCGACAAATGGTTTAATGATTTAGAAACTAAACTCATATATATTCAATTTAATGGGTCGATCACCCCATAATTCCAAGTAAATTGGGAGAATAGTTTAGTAACATTTGACCTAAAGTTTAAGCAAAAATGATGAACCTAAGTTGTGACAACTTTTGTTTCATAACTTTGACTTCAAGACTTATGATACGAATATTATGTGATTCAAATAACTTAAAACACGACCTTTCGTGTATATTAAGCACCTCTAGGTTTACCCAAAAATACGGGTTACAACATCCTTGATTCGTTTAAGTTCTAATACTTGTTAACCACCCTGATACACCCGTGTATCATTTAAGACCAATCAGATTAACTTCTTATCAATTAAAGGTAATCTCTTCATGGATTTACCGCATGAACTAACGTACGTGAATATGGGTTGAAACACCCGATCTCGATCCTCGTATATACTCTAAAAGAGAGCTTTGCTTGCTCGACGAGTGAGCTTGTTTAGTCCTTCTCGGAAGATTTGGGACTATATATACATAGTGGGTGGTCGAGGGTGAACCGAGATGACTCGGTGTTGTTCACAAAATAGCATAGGAGGATCGCAATCCTCCAAAGATAAGGGTGGATTTTCCCGAGGTACACTTTGTACCTCTTGAAAAAAGCCAAAATCACCGGGTCTACCGAGCCCAGCGTAAAGGGGTAAGTGTAGACACTATAATACCCCTCCACATGGGAAGTAATATAATCTTTGGGCTCGGGGACTACCACGTCCTTGCCTTCCCATTTATAGTCTCTCAGACTGTGGGAAGGACATCTTTCGTAATGGATCATATGTATCTCCATGCTCATTCACCCCGATCCTGTTTGGAGGAGGCCTTCTCAACTTTGAAGTCGTCAGCGATCGAGCAGCCCTTTGGGAATAAAGCTTTTCAAGGGGGCTTTGGGGCCGCTTCAGTAATGGCCACTTTGGGAGCAACCACCTCTGGAGCAGCCGTCTCGAAAGCGACCACCTCGGGAACGGACGCTTCGGTACATGTGGTCGGATGGGAAGATGAAGAGGCAGCCTGCTGAGGAATTGAGTCTTGGACATCCATTGTAAATCTGAAAAATATATGAAGATTTGAAGAAAGTTTATGAAGGTTTGAGTTTAGAAGTGAGGATATTAGGTCTTTGATTGAAAGTCCAAGAAAATGTATGAAGATTTAAGGTTAAGGAAGAAGATATGAAGGCACAAGAAACAAGATATGACGATTTGAGAAAGTCAAAAGCCTTTGTAGAGTTTGAAAGTAAAAGTCGGGATCTAAAATTGAAGGAAATGAAGGGGGGAAGCTTTTATAGGAGGAAATTAGCGACGCCTCACATTCAGAGGCAACAAACCGTTGAACGACAGGTGCTCGAAGTCATAACGACGCGACTGATGGGACGTTTTGCCTTATCTTCCATCTCGGTTGTAACATGCGAAGGAAGGAACCAAGGTTCATCTATCACTTTCCATCATTTTGGCAAACATACTCTATAGGAAATGAAGGGACTATCTGTATACGGTTAAAAGCGGGGCTAATGAGTATCCCGATTTCTTGGTGGGTCAAACGAAGTAAGGGCATAACTATATGGAATCGGAATCAAAGCTGGAAACTTCCCGTACTAAGGCCTGAATGGGATGCTTGCCACTGGACCCAACAAGAAAACACCCCCGAGTGCGGTACGAGCTCCAAGACCTCGAAAAGCGCTACAAATGGTGGGACACGACTAACAGAGGGTCATGATATCCGCAGCTAACCGAATATCACAGCGTGGATCCCGTCCGATGTCGGAAGTGTATCAGTAATTGATGTACAAGGAGGAATTTTACCTTTTTAAAAACTGTATTAGGGGTAAAACTCTCCTAGTACATAAAGTGGAGGTTTATTATTAGACTGTGACACGTATATCAAGGCAATACAAACTTGTTTCTCTGCTTTCTAGTTATTGAAAAGTTCTTATTTTAATTATAGTTCTTCATACACATTTGGCTCTAAATTGAGAGTCTGGTCGAGGGCAGAACTATTGCTAAGCTTAAAATCCGAGTCCGGACTCAATGTCAAAAACTACTCTAGAGCTGTTTTGGGAGTATTTGCCAAAAAATTGTTAAAATTTATAAACAAACAGATATATGAAAATAAAATTTGAAAAAAAACTCTGAATTTTTTGACCAAACGGGAGCTCAAGGTTACATGTTTGATCTCAAAGATTTTCCGTTAAGAGTTTTCCAATGGCATCAGATTTCGGTTGCGGCTTTAACAGTATCCTGGCAAATAGAAGGCCCAAGCAGTTTAGATTCTCCCGTGAAGTTGAAAAAATAAAAGTTATTTTGCACATATGATTTTCAGCAACTCGTTTTCCTCTTCATTTCTTTTAATTTTTATGTTTAAAATTAGGTTATGGAAAGGTGGATTTTTGTTATAATTATTTTTCAAATGATGATATGGAGATGGCATGTCATTTTCAAATGATGAAAGTTATGTAAATTTGTTTTAGGCCAAACTCATGGCCTCTAAAGTGGCTTCACTTTTCATTTTGAAACTTTTACTTCGATCTTTTTCATTTTGACACCCCAACTAATCCTTTGATGTGCCACTTAAACACAAAACGTTATCTTGTTACATTGTGTGATTTACACCTCTTTTGAGCGCGTGGAAAGCTGAATATTTTTTGCTTTTTAGTTTTTTCTTTTTATCTTTGTGCTTCCTCCTTCCATCTCCACTACCAATTTCGCCGTCATCACCACTTTTTCCACAGAAGAAAAAGTCATGGTTGTTTGGTGTTGCTTTCTTCTTATTATTCTTCAGAAGGTCTTCCACAAACCCTTGCAAAGGAGGCAAGTACCAGAAAATAGAGGCAAAAATTTGAGTGTTGCATATCAAGATCTCTTTTTAATTCAGAAAAATGTTCTATGCAGTCATCATTTTATATAGTTTTGCCAAAAACTTACAATGTTTCACCAGGTCAAGTCTGGTATCATTCCCAATTTTGATGCCTTAAATATTTCGTATCATGCTTTAGGTTATACTAAAACATAGTAATTCGCTACAAAATTTTGAGATCTTCTTGTAGCGGCCATTAGGCAAATTTTGAGACTTTTTGCTTTTTAATTTTTAATTTTTCTGCTTCCTCCATTACCAATTCCGTTGCCAACACACCAGTACACTTCTGCAATCTACACTTTCAAAGCCGTCAACGGCAACAGAGACCCAGATATTTGCCGTCAAATACTTCGGAAAATCTCCATCCTTCGCCAGAAGAATTATCCTTATATCATCAAGAGTTAAACTGACTTTTGGTTAACTCTTATGCGAGCAATATCATGGGGTGCAAATTAATTAGAGCTTTGTAGTGAGTCATTCTTTTGGTTAAAGAGTTATACTCATTTTAATATTGTACTAGATTTTAATGCTATAAAGCCAATGAAGATTTTAGTTGTGAGAGATCTGGTGATTGTGGGAAAATGATGAAGGAACCACAGGGTTGGGTGGCCGGAGAAGATGACGGAGGGCTGATTGAAAATAGTTCTTTTTTTTTTCTCAAAATCCATTTCGAAATTATTTGGTAACAAAAGTCACGTGTCATCGTTCCATTGGTTACTTTGCCACATAAGCTGCGTGTGAATTACACTATCTTCATATTTTTGACTTATGAGCATTTTGTGTTTAAGTGGCACATGAGAGGATGAGTTGGAATGTCAAAATAAAAAGTGAAGCCAACTTTAGGGGGCCGCTTATGGATTTGGCCTTTGTTTTATAACTTTAGTGTTGCAAAAAATAAGTTTGAGGATCATGGATGAATTTAACCCCATAGTATCGTTGTTGTACTCGTTGTCTCATTTCCACAGGTATCAATTCCCCTCTCAGATAAGGTCTTTGGAGAATCTTAAGACCTTGGAATGGAATCGTACTTGGTTCAGTATGATACCTGCTGCTGTACGTAAATTTTGAAAAATCAACGTCTTGAAATAGTAGTTGAAATTGATAGAATTTTTTTGCATCATAGTTACGTATTTTAATTGTTGATATTTGGAAAAGTGATACTGATTCATAACAAGTAGGAGTGTACATAGACCGGGTTGGTTCGGATTTTACAATTACCAAACCAAATCAATTGTGTCGGGTTATTAAATCTAAAGACCAAACCAAACCAATAAATTCGGGTTTTTCAATATCGGTTTTTCTCGGGTTTTTTCGGGTTTTCGGGTTTTTTCGAATTTTTTTCCGATAAAATCTTCGTAGAATAAAATATATAACGTATGCTCAAAATATTTCTTTAATCCTCGTAAAATACAACTACATAAAGTATTTTTCAAGAAAATAATACAAAATATGAGATATGTCATGACTCATGATATTATCCTAAAATATTCAACAATAAAAATTAATAAAATTATGCAATATAAATATTGCTAATTAAAAAATCATAATAAAAATAAACATAATCTAAAAGCACTAATCCATGCTAAACTAGATAGACCAATGAGGGAGTATTAATTATATGCCTAAAAGCTAAAGAAAAATAAAAATAGGTTATGTAATTTAATCTAAATTATTGCAAAATAAAAAATAGACATTTAATACATTCCCGTTCGTAATATTGAATTGAATGTCTTTTATAAGCATTAATATTGATTGCTAGCATTATTTAATTTACTAATATTAATGGCTATAAAACTTATTGGAGTATTCAAAACTTCTAAATCAAACCTTGAAATAATACCTTAAAAGATAATATTATGAAATTTTTTTAGAAATATTTATAAATTACATTACAATAAGTATATTTATATATTAAATATGTCTAAAATTGCTATATATGTAATGCCGGGTTGGTTTGGTTTCGGTTTGACTTTCTTTAGTTAAACCAAACCGAACCAATTATGGTCGGGTTTTTTTTTCCAACACCAAACCAAGTCAAACTAAACCATAGTCGGGTTTTTTTTCTCGGTTTGACTCGGATTATCGGATTGGTGCAGTTTATCGGTTTTCTTTGTACACCCCTAATAATAAGGATACAAGCGTAGCAAATAATTCAAGGGGTCGTTCTGCTCTCCAATAAAATCCAGCATAATTATAACATTAGGTTACTAATTTTCTTTTGTATCATCAATAATACATATATAAGTTATATCTATGGTGCTATTTGAATCTATGTATAATATTAGGAAAGAATGTAGAAAAAGAGTGAAGCAGTAGTAATGCATGGATTGATGACAAAATTATCTCCAATAGCAAAGAAACTTCTATTTGTTTAATAAACACATATTTTAGTTATACATTGTACTGCAGTAATTTTTAACACATCAAATAAGAAAAATGTTGCAGAATGGGGAGAGAAGGAGAAAATATGATGAGATACTTTCAGCAGCAGAAAATATGATGGAATTGAACAATAGTCTGGATATACTAACCCGTTCAACGACATAAACATCACCTAGCTAGCACAAACTGCTTCCAACCAAAACTCAACTTAGCGTTTTCTAGAGGGTCATGAGATTGATGAGCTTTGTTCAAGCTTCACGGGGTAACTCATGAAAACGCATATGTGCTAATTGTTTAGAATGCACTTCGATACTGCTTATAATAATCCAACAAAAGCAATCCTCGTGATAGTTTTATCCAAGATAATCAAACTAGATTCTGTAATCATATTCGACTTTGAGCTAATTTAGGTCTTTGCTCAGTATATCTGCATACAGAAGCTCCTAGAACAATGGATGGACAAGTGTACGAACAAAACAACAACAACAACAACAACCTAGTATAATCCCACTTAGTGGGGTCTGGGGAGGGTAGTATGTACGCAGACCTTACCCCTACCCTAGGGTAGAGAGGCTGTTTCCAAATAGACACCCGGCATCCTTCCCTCCAAGAACTTCCCACCTTGCTCTTGGGGAGACTCGAACTCACAACCTCTCGGTTGGAAGTAGGGGTTGCTTACCATCAGAGGAACCCCTCTTGTCTAAGTGTATGAACAAAAGAAACCAATAATTTATTTGAGAACTATCTCATGTAAAGGACCAATTGTGTTAGATGTTTCCATGTGTTATGCGGTAGATGAGAACATCCATTTATCGAAGGCTCGGGTTACAAAGGAAGTAATCCAAAATCTCAGATCAGGACACTTTCTGGCAGAGACAAGTTAACTATGGAACTGTTGCTATTTCCTTCAAAGAGTTTGATCTTTGGTTCTCTGAGATTTAAGCTTATTGAGTCTTTTGGGGACAACGAAAAGTCATGAGCGCCATATTTGCACTGCTGAAGGAACATCACTGGCATTCCAATAAATTTATGTTCCTACTCGGCTCCTTCTTTCTCCTCATGAGTTGTGACCGTGAATAGATTTCACAAACCAGAAACTTAATGTACAACTAGGTATCTTTCGTATTACATCCAAAATGTGTTTGCTTGTCTTCATCAATGCAGTTCAGGATCAAGTCGACCATACATATGTTTATTTAGAATCCAAAATGTTGAAATCGTCAAAGTCAACCATTAGAAAGGATCTTTAATTTCTGGAATCAACGTCTAGGTGCCCGGGGGTTAGGGTTTTGAGCCCTACTTCGAACATTAATATCCAAAACAAAATACATGAAGGGGGGTATACGTGTTGCCTACCTCCTTATAACATTGGTCATAATATACTCAACTATAAACAAGAAGTCATGAGGAAAATTCCTCCCTCTGTTGCAATTTATGTGAACATGTTTCACTGGGTTTAATAAAAAATAAAGAATTTTAAAATTTATGGTCCTAAACAAGTCAAAAAGGGGCCCAGAGTATTTGGGTGTTTATAAAAGCTTCTCATTAAGGGTAAAATTGTTAGGTTAAGCTAAATTGTTACCAAATTTAGAAAGAGGTCATTCTTTTTGGAACGGACCAAAAAGGAAATAAGTTCACACAAAATGGAACAGAGGGAGTACAAAATAAGAAACTTAAGGTTTTACATGCTTCGGGTGAAAGATATTGCTTTAATTTATGTTGGGAGGAATACTCCCCTTTGCTAAAAGCAGAAACACAAAAGGCAAATTGATCAAGTATACATTGAAGTCAGAATCTTAAACAAGTGGGACCATCTCACACACCTTCGACTGCAGGAAATATGTAGACATTGAATAAAAATCTGGTTCTACTAACCTGTTCGAAGACACAAACATCACCTACTTTTATGTTATTGTCCTGCACAAACTTCTTCCAACCTGAATTCAACCTACCATTTTTTGTTCCAACAGTGCAATTCAAAGCCCATGATCTCTTGTTTGGAACTTGAAGCACCACACCGCTATATCTAGTGGGGAAAAATTTACTAGCAATCACCCGTGATATGGTCTGTAAAATGAATGATACTTCATCATTTAAACCAAAAGATTCATCATTCAATAGTGTCTTTGTCACAGATTAGCGTTTTTTGGACATAAAAGGATGAAAGCTCACTAGATCTTCAGAGAGTAAGTATCTTACCAATGAAGGGCCAGAAACATATGATGGCTGCATAGAATATATGAAGAATGGATTTTCAGACGTAAAAGCTTTTGCTCTTTGATAGGCTGGAGAACATGGAACTGAAGGCTCAGGGTTGATAGACTCATTTGTACTATCAGAAACCCCCGGAAATATGGTGACATCTATCAATAAGAGCTTATTGTCTTTAATCACTTCGAGGACACAAACATCACCTAATTTTAACTTATTGTCCAGCACGAATGCCTTCCATCCACAATTAAGTATAGCATTTCTCATTCGTAAAGTGCATTTGACAGTCCAAAATCCACTTCCTGGAACACGAAGCACTAACTTGCCACGGTTCTGCATGAAATACTTCCGAGCAAATTTCAACGGTATGTACTGTCAAAAAAGATCAATTAGAAATTGAGTTTAAAGTTGTGCATGTGTATGGAATGAATAAAAACAGATCACGTATCGGGCATTCCACAAAGTTTGAAAGCTCACCAGATTGTGCGGTCTCGTGACGTAAGATGGATGCATAAAAGATATAATGAATGGGTTCTTAGATTTAAAAGCTTTTGCTCTTTGATAGTTTTCAGCTCTCTCTCTGTCCCTCTCTGCATCGCTCTTACTGGTAGCAATGTTGGATTGTTGCTCCTGCTCCCTACAGCCTTCGCTTCTTTCTTGAAACAGATATCCAAAAGAGAAGTATTACTACCAAATTATAATGTAACACAATGACTGATTTCATTCTGTTCATAGCTAATAAACCAGATTATAAGACGCATTCTTACCTGGTGAAACTACATTCCCTTGAGATTTTTCTTCCTCGATTACTTTAGTTTGAACGTTAACTGGAATATCATCCTCTGCTTCCCCTTCTTGTCTTTTTCTTTTCCTCTCCTGGCCTAAGGGACCATGGCTCAGATTTTCAACAGAATGCTCAACCACATCCGAAATATTTATGGAATCATCCGACTCAATCTCTTTTGTTGGATATTCAATTTCTGAAGCACTCAAATCAAATATAGTGACATTAAAATGGGAACGAGCATTGTATCCGAACATCAAAAAGTGGCCGCAGCTTATTGAATAGAAGTCACTGAAATCTTGCCATCCAATGCCTAGATAAATTTGGCCTCGAGAATGAACCACTTCAACCTCCCATACTTCTCCACTGGGAACTTCAAGATACACAGGGTTTAGCATGTTCTTGCAGTATCTACTGGCAAAGTCTTCTGGAATCCTCTGCGCACAAAGGAAATATGCACTCAGTTTCATACATCTCGGAATCAAGACAGTGGCACATCTGTATAATTGGCAATAGATGCCTGCGAACTCAGCATTTGGTTCGACATATGTTAGATTGTTCCACGTGTTAAGAGAATAAATTGTTGGTCTCCACAATTTTCAGCTCATGAGCTATCTTTAGCAGAATTAGGCCAAAGGCCCCTTCTTTTTTACACGGCATCGGATTAAAATACATCCTTTATACTTGGTATATCAAATGTTGGACCATGTTATATGTTCAAGCTCCAAATGATTAGCATTAGGTGAGCAAGGAATGTTACAGATTGTTCCACATTGATTGGGGGAATGGATCTTTTTCCTCTTACAAAATCTTTGAAAATCCTCTGCGCACAAAGGAAATATGCACTCAGTTTCATACATCTCGGAATCAAGACAGTCGCACATCTGTATAATTGGCAATAGATGCCTGCGAACTCAGCATTTGGTTCGACATACGTTAGATTGTTCCACGTGTTAAGAGAATAAATTGTTGGTCTCCACAATTTTCAGCTCATGAGCTATCTTTAGCAGAATTAGGCCAAGGCCCCTTCTTTTTTACACGGCATCGGATTAAAATCCATCCTTTATACTTTGTATATTAAATGTTGGACCATGTTATATGTTCAAGCTCCAAATGATTAGCATTAGGTTAGCAAGGAATGTTACAGATTGTTACACATTGATTGGGGAAATGGGTCTTTTTCTTCTTACATAATCTTGGAAAACCGGGGGTCTTTTTATGACAAGAGGGGTTGCTCTGATGGTAAGCAACCCCCACTTCCAACTAGGGGTGTGCATTCGAATCGATTTATCGATAAATCGAATCGATATTTTGTTATCGATTTATCGATATCGGTTTATCGATTTCGATTTCAAAATTTTCCTTATCGAGTTATCGATATCGATTATGTCCTTTTCGGTTTATCGGTTTATTGATAAACCGATACCATACACTATTTTTTAAATTTTTATAAAAAAAATTTTAGAACTTTTTTTTACCCTTATTTTATAATACCATTTCCTTTACCCTAAGTCCCTAGCGCTATTATTTCCTCTACCACATTTAAGGAATGATCATATTTAAAGCTCAAGGGAATAAAGTTCAAATTAATGGAAAATAAAATTAGTCGTGATGAAATATTTTATTTTTTTACCGTTGCAATGTTGGTGGCATACATTTGATCCCTTACTTTAATTTCGTTTCATGTTCTTGTTGACACAATATTTATGTTATAAACAATGCTCTTCTTATTTTAGCTTCTTTTTGTCCATATTAGTTAGGCGTATTTGTAGCGATATACTTTTTGTGGAATCCCGAAAATTTTCTTATTGGTGTAATCGATAAGCCCCAAAAATCGATAAATCGAAATCGAAAAAATCGAAACCTTATTGAAACTATAACGATAAGCATATGTTCAAATCGATAATCGATAAATAATTATCGATAAGGGTCAAAATCGAATCGATAAATCGAATGCACACCTCTACTTCCAACCGAGAGGTTGTGAGTTTGAGTCTCCCCAAGAGCAAGGTGGGAAGTTCTTGGAGGGGAGGATACCGGGGGTCTATTTGGAAACAGCCTCTCTACCCAAGGGTAGGGGTAAGGTCTGCGTACTCACTACCCTCCCCAGACCCCACTAAGTGGGATTATACTGGGTTGTTGTATAATCTTGGAAAACCCTCACTTCAGAGGTGAGTTAGACACACACGCACACGCGCACACGCACACGCGCGCCACACACACACACACACATATATATATATGTGTGTGTGTGTGTGTGTGTCTTTTTATTCCTAAAACTATCCGGATCGATTTCCTCTTTTTTATGGTACTATGCAATGCACAGAGGAAGAAGAAAATAGAAGTAAATGTGTTATATGACTTAGATTTTGGAAAGGAAAACAAGAGATTAAATATCATAGATTGGTAATCTTCTACTTTCATCCGCAAGAGTATACTTGATATGCTATTTTGGGCTTTTTTTTGTTACAACTAAAGAAAATGTTTTGTCTTCTTCTTTTGCTTTAAGTTTTGAGGCTTAAAACATCACCTATGTTTGATTATTTTTTTCATTTTTTGCAGAAAAAATCTTTTAATCTACACAAAGATTGTTTTTTAAAGCTATATATTTCATTTTAAATTTATACAAACAGAGACCATCTTGAACTTTAATCAAGTTTAACCCCAAAAAAAGCAATAGAAGACTTTTGTTCCTTTGGACAGTGGCAAAACATTTTGCTCTGTATAATCTGAGATGAATTTATATGGAGTAATATAGTCAGTTAGGATTCATATAGCTGAAGCCAATTTATTTGGATTGAGGTGCAGTTGTTGAGACAAGAGGGGTTGCTCTGATGGTAAGCAACCCCCACTTCTAACCCAGAGCTTGTGAGTTCGAGTCTCCCCAAGAGCAAGGTGGGAAGTTCTTGGAGGGAAGGATGCCGGGTCTATTTGGAAATATTTGGAAACAGCCCCTCTACCCAGGGTAGGGTAAGGTCTGCGTACACAGTACACTCCCCACACCCCACTAAAACCACTGTTAATATATATATAAAATGTTCGACTTAAAACCACTGTTAATAACGAGGGATGGTACAGTTCCAGTAACAAGAAAATCTGAATCAGTCTATGAATTAAGATTGAAAACAGCAGAATGAAAAGAAATGAAAGGAGGAAGAAAGTATGACCAGACGGCTGCATTCATGTTGGGATAATATAATCTTGAAGAACTTTGGTTGAGTAATGTTTGTAGAAGAATTCCAAATGGAAGAGCCTTCACCACTTCGCACCTGGCGCTTAGCTGCCATGACTGATCTTTGACAATTGAGCAAGAACGATACGTGAGGGAGCAGAGTCGTAGCATATTAATGCGATCGATTAACCCAGAGATAGAGGAGGCGAAGTCATTACTAGTGTTTCGGCTTTTCGATTTCCTAAAAGGTTCGCCTAACTTAAAAGACAAAAGCAGTGTTTGATACAGTGAAGCGTAACTTACTAGGCAAAAGAGGTAAGACCTAAGTCCAGGGCATACGGTGCCTCCGGAACCTAAATAGTATTTCGTCCCTATCAATTTGTTTTTGACACACTCGTTAACAAAATATAAAATTCTAAACAAAAATAACTAATGTGACTAAACCATCATTTATTAAATATTATATCATAATTATAGTAATATTTACTTCTCTTCTCAAATATAAATGACTTTTCATTAATAATCCTTATTAATGTAGATATTATTGTGATACATGACATAATTAATTGAATAAAAGTTGTAAGGAAATTTAGGTAACTAGAGTATGATGCATGAATAACCATTCTAATTTGTCAATTCTTTTTCAAGATCCAATTTAAGAAGCATGGAAGAATTTTTACCCTTGATTTTTTGGAAGCTAGAAATTATTTCCTGGACAACAATCGCATTATCTGCAGCTCGTGCTTTTTTTGGAAGCTAGATTGAGTGAGATTTATAATATATTCCAGAATTGGTTTGAGCCTATTACAATAATTTTTGTAATAATTTTTTGTATAGTATTGCATAAGCTTATGGGTCGATATTGGGATATAGAAGTGTGTTTATGTTTAGAGATTAGGCAAATAAGAGTAGTGTTGATGTTAGGATGCATCTTATAATCAAGAAAATATTTGTTGCAAAAGTAATTGACTGAGTTGCCAATGGTGTTCCAATTTTTTTTGTAGAAGAAGGGGTACAACCCATCCGGGCCAGGAGCTTTTAACGGTTTAAAAGAATGAATGGCATTCGGGATCTCATGATCTTATAGGGGTCTAGTTAAAGAATTTTGTTCAGCTTGAGTTAGAACATTAGAAGGTTGAATTGAATGGTGTTTACAGGAAAAAACATTGTGTTGTAAAGAGTGTATGGTAATAATGAGTAATATTTGTTTTAATTATTTATGGGTCAATAATCTAGTTTCCCCCTAGATCTTGTAAAGCAGTGATATGATTATGTCGTATACGATTTAAAGTGGAGGGATAAAAAAATTTGTGTTTGCATCTCCATCATTTAACCAGTTTATACGGGATTTTAATTTCATGAAGTCCTCATCTAGCCTAAGAAGAAGCTTGAAATCAGTCAGTAATTGATGTTCTAATTTTTTTAGGAAAGTGCTGGTAGGATTGTTTCCGGAAGATTGAATACCTCCTAATCGAGCCAAGATTTTTCGCTTGCGTTAAAATATACTTTCAAAAGATGATTTATTCCATTCTTGAACTATTTCTGTGAAGTTTTCAACGTCTGGGAGTAGTTTTGAATTTTCATGCCAAGCTTGTTGAACTAATGCTGGGAAAGAAAGATGTGAAGCCCAAATTATTTCAAAATAGAAAAATAAAATTGAGGTAAAGGACAGTGTTTTAGTTGTAATAAAAGGAGACAATGGTCAGAATGTGTATGTGGGAGATGTGTGACAAGGGCATTTGGGTAATGACTGATCTAGTCATAATTTGCCATAATTCGATGGATATCTAGAATATTATGTTTATTGGATCGACCATTTGTTTAAGTGTACCGACTACCTTTATAACCTAGATCACTAAGGTGGCAATAATTTATACAATCAAGAAACTTATTTGAACGTGAATTATTAATCGTTTTCCTCCAAACTTATCACTAGCATGAGTTATTTCATTAAAATCCTTTCCTACAAGCCATGAACCCTTATAATTGTCATATAAATACATAAGATTATTCCACATAATTTGTTTATTACTTAAATCAGTGATAGATTCTATTGCAGTAAATAACCACTTAAAAGGAGAAGGATGTACCTGAATATGACGGTGTATTTCCTGCTGTGTGGTGGTCACCGATACTACTGTAAGTTTGTCACAATTTCATAGTATGCCAATACCTCCCGATTGGCCTATAACAACCACCTCAACCATGCCCCTAAAATCAAATTCCTCCTTCAGATGTTGGTGATCAGGGAGTTTCCAAAAGCACAATTAGAGAAGGGCGATAGTAATCAAGGAGGGAGCGAAAATTATGTCGGAAATCGGCGGACTGAGCTCCTCTACAGTTCCATATAATTAAATTCATATTATTATTGTTTGGGGTGAGCAGTTAGTTGCTCTGTGTATTCCCTATGAAAGTACAAGGAGGGGGATGAATATAACTGTTAAAACTTAATCGCTTATGAGTTGACTGATTAATCAAGTAGTCGACTAGATAGAGTACATAACTTAACAATTATAATGATAGAAATTAAATTGTAGAAGGTAAATGCAGGAATTAATGACTCCAGAATTTTATATTGGTTCGAATTCAATGTGAATCTCACTCCAGTCCCCTTGGGTTACAAGGGATTTTTTTCCAGTAAATATGTTTCTCTGAGTACAGTTGAAGTGAATTAACAACACTTTTTCTCTAGCACTCATTTCTTTTTTTATACAATATCTCACCAGTGTTATAATCTTTTTTTTCTCTAACTTGTTACACAACAGATCCTAGTGAACTATGTTTATTTGCAATAGAATAAAGAGAGTGGTTTTTTATTCGATCAAAGTATATCTGACTAGGGTCTACGACTGGGTATAAATACTTTGATGATGATCGAGGCTTGACAACCCAAGAGATTTGATCCTTGGTAAGAGATTGATTCTTTCCAAGAATAAGATAGCTAGCCATTGTCTTTCCATGATTTCTTTCCTTCAACAAATGCATGTATTGAAGACTTGCTCCTTGATTGTTGGTTCTTCCTAAATTAGTTGCATTACTAATCTTTACAAAATCTTCAATCTTCCGGAATGCTGCCCTTGATTCGTGCCTTAAGTTTAGCTTGCTTGATTGTCTCCATCGCAGCTGGTCGATACTTTTTGCTGATTGATTGGCTGATCGGATTCCTTTTAGATTTGCGATTCCTTTCCTTAGGCGTCCGCCTTTGCTGATTGTATTGTATTATTTCCTGATTGATTTCTTTCCTTAGTCATTGGGATTGACTCCACCAGTCTTGTAGAATCTTCTTGACTCCTTGTAACTGATTTCCTGCATATATATATTATTTGCATCAATTAAAATGGATCTAACAATCTTCCCCTTTTGATGATGACAAAATAATATATAAATGTAAATACCAGTTGACTTCCGTGTATGTTATTCCCCCTTAATGTATGCAATTGACTGGTCCATAATACTTCTCCTCAATTTATGTTGTTGACTGGTCTATGACAGAGTCAACTCATGTACCTGTACAATTATAACCTAAACTTTTCTCCCCCTTTTTTAGCATCAGAAAAGAGAGAACAAGACAAGAAATAATCATAATAGATAGCATTGAGGCAGAAACATTATTGTGATCATCCAAAGGCTGGGAAAATAGCCCACAAAAAGTAGCACATCAAAAAATAAAAATTATCCAAGGGTAAAAAACACAACCCAAAATAGAGAAAAAGAAATTGTCTTAAAGTATCCACATTAACAGCGCAGAAAGTAAGTAAGGATGTTGCAAATGGCCTCCTTCAACTGTTCAAAGCTCGCATTTGCTGAGATGCTTACTCACTCCAACCTGTCATGAACCTCCCTGAAGGCTTTGACAGCGTTCTCCCAAACTACAACTCTAATATTGGACAAATCAGACCCTGTTTATTTGGAAACAGAATGAATGTCACCAACAGTAGACTGAGTGGATGTGAGAAGATTTTTTATTTCAGAGAGTTGAGAGTCAATAGCACGAAGTTTTTCACCAAGATCAAGATTGTCAAGACTAGGATGAGGGACAGAGGGTGAAGGTTTAAGCTCTACATGGGCATGATTTGCTTCACTATTCGTGCTTCTTAACCCAGGAGCCTTTGACACTCACATATTACATACTAGCAAAGGCTTTAGAATTGTAGGACTTGGAGACATTGATGAAGGGATAGTTGGACAGGAAATTTGATGAGCTTCCAGAATATGAGTGATTGCCTTGCCATATGGTAGACTGGTGGGATCTTCTGCACTTTCGATCATGAAATTGATAACCTAGGAAGAAAGCTTGATTTTCAATTTGGTGACGAGGCAATAGACAAAGAATGTGACTCTTTGGGAGAATGTTAAAAAGGAACCAGTACGGGAAAGCAAAGTAACTGTCACAATGTGGGCCAAAAGCCGAGTTTTGAAACTAACATCACCGGAACCTAATTGGTTTAGAAGGGGCCAGAGGGACACTCAACGATACATGTTTGGCTTGGTCAAAGGAAATTTCAAAGTTATTAGGCCAGGTATATTTAAACAACATAGAAAAACCAGAACAATGACATTGAAAAAGCAAATCAAACAGGGCACGGTCAAGAACAATGTGCTTACATAACACTAGAGATTCCAACCTATCAGGTTTTCTAGAATGAAGGTTTGCATAATACATTCTTACCAGGGGTTCATATACCTTAGGTGGAGGAGTAGAGAAGAACTAAGCCCAACCTTGATAAACAAAGGGTCTTTGACCTTGCTATTGAGGTCTTCCACGTCGTCAAGGTTAATAACCATTTCATGAACAATGGGCTTGTCTTTCAGAGCAATGAAGAAATCCATATTTGGGGACTCCCAAAAATTGAGGTCACATTCAAGAGATGCATGGAAATCAACCTTTGATTTACTTAGGGTAGACGAAATATAGGGTTCTTCCATGGGTCTCTTACCTAAAGATTTTTCTCATAGGAGTTGTGAGTGTTTAGAGAAATCTCCCCGAAAAGAGGAGAAACCCTCAGAGTGATTGGACCCTAGGTCTACTTGTTTTGGGGGCATAGAAGGGGGTTTTGCTTTGGAGTGAGTTCCCTTTCTGGTGGAAGCAGAGGGAGTTTTGGGATGTTTGGCCATTGTAGAGGGGCGTTTGATCGGAGCTTTTGGAGAAGAGATAGAGATGAGAGTGATTGATAAGGGTTCTCTGCCTTAAGAAAAGGGTTTCTGACGTTTAAGTAAATGAAAGGAAAAGTTGTCAGTTAAAGAAGCGTGATGATTGGCTTTCCAACTTTGAACTACGAACTGATGTAAAAGAAGAGAAAAAAAGGAAAAAATGGAGGCGTAATTAATGCATGGGTAAAGGACAATTATTACACACAAAAAATTCACAGTGCACATAGGTCCTAAGGATTATTAGTAATGCAAATAATACCAAGTAAATTTCTTAAATCACAAAATCTCTCTTCTAATAACGATTTAGTAAAAATATCAGCTAGTTGATCAGAGGTTCCAACAAAAGAATTTCTATATCTCCCTTAAGTACATGATCTCTAATAAAATGATGCTTATTATCTATATGCTTTGTTCTAGAGTGATGCACATGAATTTTTTAAAGGCAAATAGCACTAGAGTTGTCACAGAAAATTTGAGTATGCTTAAACAAAAGTTCATAGTCACCCAGTTGATGAGACATCCATGGTAGTTGTGCGCAATAATGTCCAATAGCAATATATTCAGCTTCCATAGTAGACAATGCAACTGATATTTGTTTTTTACTGTTCCAAGATATTAATGTTTTTCCCAATAGTTGACATATACCATTTGTGATCTTTCTATCATCTTTATCACCTGCAAGGTCAGCATCTGAAAAACCTTCTAATTTAAAAGAGTTAGAGCGAGGCCACCATAATCCATGAGATACAGTCCCAATGAGATATCGAATGATTCTTTTTATGACAGTCAAATGTGATTCCTTGGGAGCTGACTAAAACCTGGCACATTTATATACGCTGAACATAATATCTGGTCGACTTTCTTCCAGATACAGCAGTGATCCAATCATTCCATGATATTTAGTTTCCTCAACAGAAATACCTTGTTCATCTTTGTCTAGATTTGTGGAATGGCTCATTGGTGTGACGATTGATTTTGCATTTCTCATACCAATTTTTGAATCAACACTTTTGTGTATTTGGTCTGACATATGAAGGTTCCTTCTTTAGATTGTTGAATTTGTAGCACAAGGAAGAACGTGAGCTCACCCATCATACTCATTTCTAATTCACTATGCATAAGATTTAAAAATTCCTTGCACATAAAAGGATTAGCACTACCAAATATAATATCATCGACATAAATTTAAATAATGAGATTACCTTCCGTTGATTGTTTAATAAATAAGGTAGTATCTATTTTGCCTCTTGTAAATCCATGATCAACAAGAAAGGAATTCGGTCTATCATACCAAGCATGTGGAGCTTGTTTTAGCCCATACAACACCTTAGTGAGTACATGGTATGGAAACTTTGAATCTACAAAACCTGGAGGTTGTTTCACATATACTTCTTCTTCGATAAATCCATTCAAAAAAGTCACTTTTAACATCCATTTGAAACAGCCTGAATCCTTTAAAAAATACGTATGCCAGAAGAATTCGTATGGACTCCAGACGGGCTACTAGGGCGAAAGTTTCATCATAATCGACTCCCTCCTGTTGTGAGTGCTGAGCAGCTAGTATGGCCTTTTTTTTCTTATGACCTTTCCATCCTCGTTCAATTTATTTCTAAAAAGCCACTTTATTCCAATTACAGACACATTATTAGGTCTGGGTATCAAATTCCATACTTGATTCTTACTGAATTGATCTAATTCTTCCTGCATAGGTTGCACCCAAATTGAATCTTTTAGGGCTTCCTCTATCTTTTTCTGCCCAATCTGAGAGACCAATACAATATTTGCTTTCTTTTTGAGAGCTCCCCTAGTTTTCATTCCTTCATTTGGATCCTCTATAATTAATTTTTTAGGATATTCATGCTCGCTTCTCCATTCATTTGGGCGAGCTACATTTGTAGTTGACTCGATTGGTAGGTCTGGTACATTGCTATTGTCTTCACCAGTTGACTCATTTGTAGCATGTGTATTAGTTGACTCTCGCAATTTGCATGTCTCCTAAGTTTCTTAAGCTTGATTTTCATCAATTTGCGGGTTCCGAGGACATGGCCCTTGATAGAAAAGTCTGGAGGTCTAGTATCATGGTTGTATGATCGGGGCTCCTAGAGTTTTTCGTACTCCTCACCCGGGGTTGGGTGAGGCTTGGCAGGGCTATCCATTGATAATTTGTGCATTGGATTGTGTCTCCATTATGGTAGTTATTTATGGTAGTTACTGTCTGATATTATTGCATGCTACTTTATTTATGGTTCTTATGTTTAGATAATTATTTACGCTATTTGTGTTGGAGTTACTAATACTCTTTTGTTTTTGTTTTTGTTTTTGTTTTTCCTTTCCTTCACTGAGCCGAGGATCGATTGGAAACAACCTCTCTGCTCTTTCGGGTATGGGTAAGGCCCGTCTACATATTACCCTCCCCAGACTCCACTTTGTGAGACTATACTGGGTAGTAGTAGTAGTTGTACTTTCACCTTAAATGTTTCACTTATTATAAATTGGTGCCATTTCTTTTTCTGAATCGTCACGCTAAATTCATTTGAAATTTTTGATAGACGTCTATACTGTATACAAATTCAAAAATTATACAGATCTAACCGAATGTTAAAGTTGCCAATTATGATCGAAACACAGTCCCCACCAAGAGGGCGTAAGATGATGGTTGTAGTACTACTGGAGATTTTATCTTAATCGAGAAGATCATATGAAGCGTGAATTACTTTATTTGATCGTGAATAAAATCACTAGCATTACGCTATATAAGACCAGATAAAGCTGCATTTATATACAACATGGAGTCGAGCAAGCTCAACTCTTTACAACAAAACAGATTGAACAAACAGAAGTAACTAAAACAGATTAGTTAAACAGTAAAAATAGGAGTTTAAAGTGTACTAAAGAAGTGAACCATCTTACCTACCTTCAGCAGAAGTAAATATAATGACATTGAACAAAAGTTTGGGTCTACTTATATGGAAAACATTATGGCGTTATATACGCACTACCACCTGATCAACTGGTATACGTTGGTGATTTACCCACAGTGGCTGAAATAATATGATGGAATGCCCTCAGATGCTTGATGATTTATGTGTAACGACCCGGCCGGTCGTTTTAAGAATTAACGCCCCGATCCCCTATTAACTATTCACCGTGTTTGTTTATACTATTGTAAGTTTGTGGGAAGGTTCGTTTTGGATTTCAGAGTGTTTTGGGACACTTAATTCCTAAATGAGAGCTTAAGCTTCAGAATTTGGACCGTAGTGAGAAAAATATAAAGACGGCCTCGAAATGGAATTTCGTCAATTCCTTTAGTTCCGTTGGGTAATTTCAAGCTTAGGAGCGTGTTCGAATTGTATTTTGGAGGTCCGTAGCTTAATTAGACTTGAAATGCTGAAGGTTGAATTTTTAAAGTTTTCGATTCAATAGTAAGATTTTCATTTAGGTGTCGGAATGAAATTTCGAGAGTTGGAGTAACTCAGTAGTATTTAATTTGATGTGTGTGCAAATTTTAGGTCATTCGGACAAGGTTTGGTAGATTTTTTGATCGAAAGCGGAATTTAGAAGTTTTGGAAATCCTTAGGCTTGGATTGGAGAGCAATTTATAATTTTAGCATTGTTTGACGTGAGTCGAGGGTTGGAAAAAGTTCGTATGATATTTTAGGATTGGTTTGCATGCTTGGTTGAGGTCCCGAGGGTCTTGGGTGAGTTTCGGGTGCTTAACGGAAGTAGAATAGGACTTTGGAGAAATCTGAAGGTTGCTGAAGTTATGTCATAACTACACCAGCGGTTAGGGGACCGCAAGTGCGTGATCGCAGAAGTGATTGACGAGCCGCAGATGCGGTAGAAGAAGCACAAGTGCGAGGAAATAGCCGTAGGTGTGGAAACCCTGGACCAGAACCTATATAAGGTGTCAATCGCGATTTTTTCCCATTCATTCACCATTTTGCATCAGGGATTTGAGCTTTTTGAGAGGGAATTCAAGGGAGCTTCGAGAAGGTATAATATTTGGAACCCAAACTCGTTATTATGGTATTATTCTACTTATTTGGCAAGAAATTTATGGAAATTAGAGACTGGGAATTGGGGATTTGAGGGGTTATTTTGTGGTCTGATTTTTGCGTATTTGGTATGTATGAACTCGTGAGAGTGTGAAGATCCTAGTTTTGCGAATTTTATCTGATTCCGAGATGTGGGCCCGAGGGACTTTTTTGGCGATTTTCTTAATTTCGCGTATTAGCTTCGAATTAATTAATTGAATTAGTTGCTTGAAGTTATATTTACATTATGCAAGTTAATTGTGATGACTTAACCCGTCGTCTCATGAGTTACTGCTCCTAGGTCTCCCATTTTATGCCTCACTATGCTTCATTATCGGTTCTTGAGGTGATCGAGTCGAATTGGATTGGTTTTGGTAGGAAATAAGACACTTAGTCTCTTTAAGGAAGTCTTATTTGGAAAAGTCAACCGGATGTTGAATTATGAGTTAGAGGGATCGGATATGATTTTCGGTAATTTGGTTAGCTTCGGGGTATCATTTATTACTTAGGAGCGTGATCGGAAGTGATATTGGAGGTCCGGTGTAGAATTAGGCCTGAATTGGCGAAGTTAGTATTTTGGCGAATTTCGGTAGGTGAAATTTTGATCCGACTGTCGGAATGAAATTGCAAGAGTTGCAATAGCTTCGTTAGGTGATTTGAGATGTGTGTGCAAAATTTTAGGTGATTCGGAGGTAATTTGGTTAGGTTTTTGATCGAATATGTGTTTCAGAAGTTTCATAAGAACTTAAGCTTGGATTCGATGAGAATTGGTGATTTTATTATTGTTGGATGTGTTTTGATGATTGGAACGAGTTTGGGAGATGTTTTAGATGGGTTGACACTTTTTGTTGAGGTACGGGGGGCCTCGGGGTGATTTATGATGGCTATCGGGGAATTTTGAGCCTTGGTGAATTGCAGCCTGCTGCTGGTATCTGGTATTTTTGAACCTGCGGTTGGGACCGAAGGTGCGGTTCCGCAGAAGTAGAGGAGGAAGCCGCAGAAGCGGTTTTGGACCTGGGGTAGACTTCCGCAGGAGCAGTTAGATGTCCGCAGAAGCTGTGTCCGCAAATGCGGACTTTGACTGCAGAAGCGGCCCTGGCATTTAAGTGGACCTTCGCAGAAGCAATAGAATTCCGCAGAAACGGAAACTGAAGATGTGGTACTTGGACCGCAGATGCAATATGTGCTGGGCAGAATATTTATTTTGTCTTTTTCACGAATTTTGAAGGGTTTCATATTTTTAACTCAGACTTGGAGGATTGTGGGCGAGTTTGAAGAGGGATTTGAATGGGTTTTGATTAGATATGGATCCTTGGACTTAAAACATAATTTTATGGTGTAAATGCATAGATTAGAGCTGAAAACTATAGAAATTATTGGACAAAAATGATGGTTTAGGACTTGAAACATAAGAGGGCAAGAATTGTGATTTAAGGGGTCATTTTGACTCATATTTTGATGTTCTTTATATGTATAGACTCGTGGCGAGATAAGGAACCTGTTGGTTTAAAATTTTTTGAATTTCAAAAAGTGGTTCCAGGGCTCGGGTTTTGTTAATTTCGGGATATTTGATATTTTTCGATTGTTTTCGATTGAGTATTGTTCCTTTAGCCTATTGTGACGTATTCGTTGTGGTTTTGGCTAGCTTTGCAGCGCGAGGAGGTTGATTTCAGAGGCAAGGGCATAGCGAGCTAGACTTTTTGCCGGCTAGAGGTGAGTAATGATTGTAAATAATGTACTAAGGGATTGAAACCTCGGATTTCACAATGTAGTGCTATATTGAGATGAGACACGTGCTATGTGACGAGCGCGGGGTCGTCTACTACTGGGGATCGTTACTAGGTGCATCCCGATTGATGTTTTACTGCATATTTAACTGAGATTTAATTGTTATCATCATGACTTGGGCTTATTGCCTTATTTGGGCCTTGTGCTGATTATTTGAATCCTTCGTTGACTTTTATCACTGTTTCCTCACTATGTTGACATACTATTTGAACTCAGTTCTATTGATTTACATTGATTTACAATTTTACTTGATTTTTGAGTTGTTTAGGCTGAGTACTATTGTTTTACTGATGCCTGAGGGCCTTGTGATGACTTTTTGAGTAATTGAGGCCGAGGGCCATATGTGAGGATATGCTAAGTGATGTGGGAAGGCTTTCAGGATCTGTGAGTGGTGTGAGAAGGCTTTCAGGCCTTATTATGATATCAGAAGACTTTCAGGCTCTGTGAGTGGTGTGAGAAGGCTTTCAGGACTTATTATGATATCAGAAGGCTTTCAAGCCTTATGTTTATATAGCGTTTTGGCCGTAAAGGGCCCCTCCGGAGTCTGTACTCCCACAGTGAGCGCGGGTACCCATGTGATATGAGAGTGAGACCGGGGGGCTGATATTATGATGAGTGACTGATACTGAGCCCAAGGAGCTGATGCTATCTGAGTGATTGATACTGAGCCCGAGGGGCAACTTCCTATTTACATTTCATCAGTTAAATTATCTCTTTCACCAATTTGGAAATGAGAGTTATTTGATATTTAAGTGGTTTATTGTTAACTGATTTTAGTGCTTTAAGATAGTATTTTCTTGTGCCTTTATGCGATTTCATGCTTTTAGTCATTATTTATATTTATTACTCAGTAGGTCAGAGTACTCACATTACTCCCTGCACCGTGTGTGCAGATACATGCATAGCAGATTCCGTTCTTGAGCACTGATCTTCTCGGTCCAGGCGGTGATTGGAGACTTTGAGGTAGTTGTCGGCGTCCACAGCCCCAAGCCTCCCCTATCTTGTCATTTATATTTCTTTTAGATGTTGTCATACTAGATTCTATACTACACAGACTTATACTGGTTTCTCCTATTGGCTCATGACTTGTGACTCCCCGATTTTGGGGTGTGTCAGGATGGTTTCCTCGTTTTATCACTTTTCTTCCGCACTCAATTATGTTATCTATGTTTTAGACTTATTCATGCTAAGTAACTGCTAAAAGAGTTGTTATTCTGTGGTTGACCTTGTCTTCACGAGAGGCGTCATCACGATCGGGTTTAGAAATTGGGTCGTGACAAGTTGGTATCAGAACCTAGGTTACATAGGTCTCACCAGTTATCAGAAGGTTTAGTAGAGTCTCGCGGATCAGTGTGGAGACGTCTGTATTTATCCTCGAGAGGTTGTAGAAACTTTAGAAAAAAACTTCATATTCTTGAAATTCTTGTCGTGCGATATTGTTGATCCGAGAACTAAGCTTCTGTCTTTTATTCTCTTGCAGATGGTGAGGACCCGTGCTGTGAGATGAGGCGGACGACCACTAGTACCACTCACTGAGGCCACCAGAGGCAGTGGACACGGTCGTGGTAGAGTCAGAGCAGCAAGGGCAACACCTGTTGATATACCAGTTGCCCCAGCCCAGGATAAGGCACCAGCTGTAGATACTCTAGCAGCACCTATTCAGGCACTGACAGTGCCCATTGTGATTTCGGGTCTTCAGGAGGCCTAGGCTCAGGTATTATCAGTTTGCACTGGCCTGACTCAGGCAGTTTCAACCACTACCACAACAGCTACTTCACAGACCGGGTGAGGTAATCAGACCCCCGCTGCTCGCACGCCTGAGTAGGTAGTGCAGGGATTGCAGACACCGAGAGCACCTCCAACTCAGCCGGTTGCACCAGTTCAGGACTTTGTGGTTCCGGATATTCCAGATGATGAGAAGCGTTGTCTTGAGAAGTTTGGTAGGCTCCAGCCTCCTTCATTCAGTGGTGCTCAGGGCGAGGATTCCCGGGGTTTTCTCGACAAGTGTCACTGTATTCTTCAGACGACAAGGATTTTGGATTCGAGTGGTGTAGCATTTACCACCTTTAAGTTCACTGGGCTTCCTTCACTTGGTGGGAGGCGTATGAGCAGTGTAGGCCGGAAGGTGAAGCGCCTTTGCCTTAGCAGGAGTTCTCCACTCTCTTTTTGGAGAAGTGGGTACCGCAGTCTCAGCGGGAGGAGCTGCATAAGCAGTTTGATTGGCTTCGACATGGAGATATGACCGTGTCCCAGTATGAGGTGAGGTTTTCTAAGTTGGCTCATCATGCCTCCTGGATGGCTCCGACATATCATGAGAGGATTAAGAGGTTTGTGGATGGTCTTAATTATCACCTTCGTATTCTGATGACAAAAGAGAGAGTTCTGGGTATTTCCTTTGAGGATGCAGTTGATATTGCTCGTGAGATTGAGATGGCTCGCCGTTAGGATAGAGAGGAGAGGGAGGCCAAGAGGCCTCGAGGTTCTGGCAGTATCAGTGGTGCTCCGTCCATAGTGGAGGTCATCATTTCAGGACTCCTCAGTTGGCTCATCTCGAGTATCGTGGGGCATCTTCAGGTCGTGGTCATCATAGGCTTTAGCAGGGTCTGTCTTCACTCGGTGCCCTTCCAGTTCAGAGTTCATTGCGTGCCTCGTCTGTTCAGGGTTCTTCAGCACCAAGTGCTTCAGCCAGTCACTCCACTGCGAGAGGTTCCCTTCAGTCCCATTCCCCTGCACCTGGGAGCTGTTATGAGTGTGGATATTTTGGACACATGTGGAGGTAGTGTCCTCGTCGTGCTGCCAGTTCATCACAGTAGAGGGGTTAGCCTTCGTCTTCTGATCCAGTTTCGTCAGCACCCGCCCAGTTAGCTAGGGGTGGAGGTCAGACATCTAGGGGTCTCTCCAAAGGTGGAGATTGATCAGGCGGTGGCCAGGCTAGATTTTATGCTATCCTAGGCATGACAGATGTCATTGCGTCAGATGTTATCACGTGTAGTATTATAGTCTGCAACAGAGTTGCCTCTATTTTATTTGATCTCGGTTCCACCTATTCTTATGTTTCCTTATATTTTTCTCATCATTTAGTTACGACTTGAGGGTATCTTGCCTTACCTGTGCACGTATCCACCCCGGTGGACGATACTATCATTGAACACCATGTGTATCGGTCTTGTGTTGTGACTATTGGGGGCTGGAGACCCGAGTTGATTTATTGCTATTGAGCGTGGTGGACTATGATGTTATTGGATTGGCTATCTCCGTATCATGCTATTCTAGACAGTCATGCTAAGACAGTCACTTTGGCTATGCCGGGTGTTCCAAGGATTGAGTGACGTGGTGTGACTAATTACGTCCCTAGTAGAGTGATTTCTTTCCTAAAGGCCCATTGTATGGTTGGTAATGGTTGTCCGCCGTATTTAGCCTTTGTGTGGGATGTCAGAGTTGAGGCTCCTAGCATTGATTCTATTCCAGTTGTGAGGAACTTTCTTGATGTTCTTCCTACAGACCTGCCGTGCATGCCACCAGACAGGGACATTGACTTCAGTATTGATCTGGTGCCGGACACTCAGTCCATTTCCATTCCGCCATACTGTATGGCACCAACAGAGCTGAAAGAGTTGAAGAAGCAACTTCAGGAAATCTTGGATAAGGGGTTCATTTCGGCCTAGTGTGTCACCGTAGGTTGCACCTATCCTGTTTGTGAAGAAGAAGGACGACACAATGAGAATGTCCATTGACTACAAGCAATTGAACAAAGTAACAGTGAAGAAAAAGTATCCCATGTATTGTATTGATGATTTATTCAACTAGCTTCAAGGAGCGAGGGTGTTCTCCAAGATTGATCTCCTTTCGGCTTATCACCAGTTGAAGATTAGGGACTCATATATTCATAAGACTGCTTTCAGGACTAGATATGATCACTATGAGTTTCTTGTTATGTCTTTTGGACTGACCACTGCCTTAGTAGAGTTCATGGATTTGATGAACAATGTATTTCGGCATTATCTGGATTCGTTTGTTATTGTATTCATTGATGATATTCTGGTGTACTCGTGTAGTCAGGAGGAGCACGCGGAACATTTGCGAGTTGTATTGTAGAGGTTGAGGGAGGAGAAATTGTATGCAAAGTTCTCCAAGTGTGAGTTTTGGCTTAGTTTAGTGGCTTTCCTAAGGCACGTGGTGTCCATCGAGGGTATTAAAGTCGATCCGAAGAAGATAGAGGCGCTGCAAAGCTGGCCTAGCCGTCCTCAGCCATAGAGTCGTAGTTTCCATAGTTTGGGGGTTATTATCGCTAGTTTGTTCAGGGTTTTTCATCAATTGCCTTTCCCTTTACCAAGCTGACTCAGAAGGGTGTTCCATTTGTATGGTCGGACGAGTGCGAGGAGAGCTTTCAGAAGCTCAAGACAGCTTTGACCACAACTCTAGTATTGGTTTTTCCTTAAGCTTCAGGTTCTTATATAGTCTATTATGATGCTTTGAGAGTCGGGATTGGCTGTGTACTGATACAAGAGGGTAGAGTGATTGCTTATGCTTCTCGTCAGTTGAAGCCCCATGAGAAGAACTACCTCGTCCATGAATTAGAATTGGGTGCAATAGTACATGCTTTGAAGATTTGGAGGCACTACTTATATGGCGTATCTTGTGAGGTATTCACTGATCATTGCAGTCTTCAGCATTTGTTCAAGCAAAAAGATCTTAATTTGAGGCAGTGGAGATGGCTGGAGTGGCTTAAGGACTATGATATTACCATTATGTACCATTTGAGAAAGTCCAATGTGCTGGCCGGTGCCTTGAGCTGAAAGGCAGTGAGTATGGGGAGTTTGGAATATATTCTAGTTGGGGAGAGGCCCTTTGTAGTTGATGTTAAGGATTTGGCCAATCGGTTTGTGAGATTAGATAGCTCGGAGCCCGGTCGGGTATTGGCTTGTGTGGTTTCTCGGTCTTCCTTATATGATTGCATTAAAGAGCACCAGTATGATGATCCGCATTTGCTTGTCCTCAAGGAAAGAGTTCAGCATGGCGATGACAGAGATGTGACCATTGGTAATGATGGTGTGTTGAGAATGCAGGGCCGAATCTGTGTGCCCAATGTGGATGGTCTTAGAGAGTTGATTCTTGAAGAGGGTCATAGCTCGGGGTATTCCCCACTCATCCGGGTGTTGCGAAGATGTATCAGGATTTGATGCAGCACTATTGGTGGAGGAGAATGCAGAAATATATCGTGGGTTATGTAGCTTGGTGTCTCAACTGTCAGCAGGTGAAATATGAGCATCAGAGACCGGTGATTTGCTTCAGCAGATGATTATTCCCGAGTGGAAGTGGGAGAGAGTTACTATGGATTTTGTGAGTGGTCTTCCTCGGACTTTGAAGAAGTTTGATTCGATTTGGGTGATTGTGGATCGGCTGACCAAGTCCGTGCACTTTATTCTGGTGTGTACTACCTATTCTTCGGAGTGACTGGCAGGGATCTTTATCTAGTAGATTATTCTATTGCATGGTGTTCCAGTGTCTATTATCTTAGATAGAGGTACTCAGTTTACTTCCCAGTTTTGGAGGACTTTTCAGTGAGAGTTGGGTACACAGGTGGAGTTGAGCACAACATTTCATCCTCAGACAGACGGACAGTCCGAGCGTACTATTAAGATATTAGAGGACATGTTGCATGCATGTGTTATTGATTTTGGAGGTTCTTGGGATGAGTTTTTGCCACTTGCAGAGTTTGCCTACAACAACAACTATCAATTCAGCATTCAGATGACACCGTATGAGGCCTTGTATGAGAGACGGTGTAGATATCCAGTTGGTTGGTTTGAGCCCGGTGAGGCTAGACTATTAGGGACAGAGTATCTATAGGATGCCTTAGAGACGGTGAAGTTGATTCAGGAGAGACTTCGTATAGCTCAGTCGGGTCAGAAGAGTTATGCGGACCGGAAGGTTCGAGATGTGTCTTACATGGTAGGTAAGAAGGTCTTGCCGAAGGTTTTGCCCATGAAGGGTGTTATGAGGTTTGGAAAGAAAGGAAAGTTGAGTCTGCGGTTCATTGGACCTTTTGAGGTGCTCCATAGGATTGGGGAGGTGGCTTATATGCTTGCTTTGCCACCCAGCTTGTCGAGTGTGCACCCGGTGTTCCATGTTTCTATGCTCCGAAAGTATGTTGGGGACCCGTCTGATGTTATGGACTTCAACACAGTTCAGTTAGATGATGATTTGCCCTATGATGTAGAGCTAGTAGCTATTTTGGGTCGTCAGGTTCGGAAGTTGAGATAAAAGTATATAGCTTCGATGAAGGTGCAGTGGAGAGATCGGCCCATGGAGAAGGCTACCTGGGAGACCGAGCAGGAGATGAAGAGCATATATCCTCACCTGTTTGAGGCTTCAGGTATGTTTCTTGACCCCTTCGAGGACGAGCGTTTGTTTTAGTTGGGGGGATGTGACGAGCTGACCCGTTGTCTTATGAGTTACCCCTCCGTTTACCCCATTTTATGCTTCTCTATGCTTCATTGTAATTACTTGAGGTGTTGGATTGGTTTTTGTAGAAAATAAGACACTTAGTTTCTTTAAGGAAGACTTATTTTTGGAAAAGTTAACCCGTTATTGACTTATGAGTTACACGGCTCGTATGTAATTTTCGTTGATTTGGTTAGCTTCTGGGGATAGTTTATGACTTAGGAGCGTGATCGTAAGTGATAATGGAGGTCGGGTGTAGAATTAGGCTTGAATTGGCGAAGTTAGTATTTTGGCAAATTTCGGTTAATAGGTAAGATTTTGATCCGAGGGTCGGAATGAAATTCCAAGAGTTTTAGTAGCTTCGTTGGGTGATTTGGGATGTGTGTACAAAATTTCAGGTGATTCGGAGGTGATTTGGTTGGATTTTGATTGAATATGTGTTTCGGAAGTTTCATAAGAACTTAGGCTTGGATTACGTGATAATTGGTGATTTTTGTGTTGTTGGATGTGTTTTGATGATTAGAACGAGTTTGGGAGATTTTTTAGGATGGGTTGGAACTTTTGGTTGAGGTCCCGAGAGCCTCAGGGTGATTTCGGATGGTTATCGGAGAGTTTTCAGCCTTGGTGAATTGCAGCCTGCTACTGGTATCTGGTATTTTCACACATGCAGTTATGGGACCGCAGGTGCAGATTCATAGAAGTAGTTTTGGACCTGGGTAGACTTCTGCATGAGCAGATAGATGTCCCCAGAGGCGGTGTCAGTAGATGTGGACTTTGACCGTAGAAGCGGCCCTGACATTTAAGTGGACCTTCGCAGAAGCGGAAACCGCAGATGGGTATTTGGACCGCAGATGCGATATCTCCTGGGCAGAATATTTAATTGGTCTTCTTTGCGAATTTCGAAGGGTTTCATATTTTTAACTTGGACATGGAGGATTGTGGGTAATTGTGAAGAGGGATTTTAAGGGGTTTTGATAAGGTATGGATCCTTGGACTTAAAACATGATTTTATGGTGTAAATACATGGATTAGAGCTGAAAACTTAAAAAATTAATGGACAAATATGGTGGTTTATGGCTTGAAACTTAAGAGGACAAGAATTGGGATTTGAGGGGATTTGGACTCTGGTTTTTGTGTTCTTTATATGTATGGACTCGTGGCGAGAAGGAACCTGTTGGTGTAAAATTTTCTGAATTTCGTGAAGTGGGACCTGACTTGGGTTTTGCTAATTTTGGGATTTTGATATTTTTCGATTGTTTTCGATTGGGTATTGTTCCTTTAGCCTATTGTGACGTATTCATTGTGGTTTTGGCCAGTTTCGATGCGTGAGGAGGTCGATTAGAGAGGCAAGGGCATAGCGAGCTAGACCTTTGGCCGGCTAGAGGTGAGTAATGATTGTATATAATGTCCGAGAGTTTGAAATCTCGGATTGCACAATGTAGTGCTATATTGAGATGAGACACGCGCTATGTGACGAGCGCGAGGTCGTCTACTACTATGGATCGTGAATTGGTCCATCCCGATTGATGTTTTTAGCACATATTTAACTGAGATTTAATTATTATCATCATGACTTGGGCTTATTGCCGTATTTCGGCCTCGTGCTGACTATTTGAATCCTTTGTGGACTTTGATCACTGTTTCCTCACTATGTTGACATACTATTTGAACTCAGTCCTATTGATTTACATAGCTTTACAAACTCAACCATATTACTTGATTTTTGTGACTTAAATGTTATTTCTAACGTTGTTTGGGTTGAGTACTATTGTTTTACTATGTCCGAGGGGCTTGTGATGATTTTTGGACTGATTGATGTCGAGGGAAATATGTGATGATATGTTGAGTGATGTGAGAAGGCTTTCAGGCCATGTGAGTAATGTGAGAAGACTTTCAGGCCATGTGAGTAATGTGAGAAGACTTTCAGGCCTTATGTTGATATGAGATGGCTTTCAAGCCTTGTGTTGATAAAACGCTTGGGCCGTAAGGGGCCCCTCCAGAGTCTGCACCCCTACAGTGAGCGCGGGTACACATGTGATATGAGAGTGAGCCCAAGGGGCTGATATTATGATGAGTGACTGATACTGAGCCCGAGGGGCTGTTGCTGTTCTAAGAGATTGATACTAAGACCGAGGGGCAACTTCCTATTTACATTTCATTTGTTAAATTATCTATTTCACCGGTTTTTAAAAGATAGTTATTTGATATTTCACTATAAATGATTTTACTACTTTAAGATAGCATTTCCTTGTGCCTTTATGCGATTTCATGCTTTCAGCCATTATTTATATTTATTACTCACTGGGTCAGAGTACTCACATTACTCCCTGCACCGTATGTGCAGATACATGCATAGCAGAGTCCGTTCCTGAGCACTGATCTTTCCGGTCCAGTCGGTGATTGGAGACTTTGAGGTAGCTATCGGCGTCCACAACCCTGAGCCTCCCATATATTGTCATTTATATTTCTTTTAGATGTTGCCGTACTGGATTCTGTACTACATAGACTTGTATTGGACTCTCCTAGTGGCTCATGACTTGTGACACCCCGATTTCGGGCTTTGTCGGGATGGTTTCCCTGTTTTATCACTTTTCTTCCGCACTCATGATTATGTTATCTATGTTATAGACGTATTCATGCTAAGTAACTGTTAAAAGAGGTGTTGTTATTCTTTGGCCGGCCTTGTCTTCACGAGAGACGCCATCACGATCGAGTTCAAAAATAGGACCGTGACATTAATTGAATAGATTTGGGCAATTTGGAATCGGGTACTCGTGGCAAGAACATGATATCGAGTTGATTGAGATGGTTCGAGGTAAGTGGCTTGTCTAACCTTGTATGGGGGGGGGGGGGGGGAATTCCCCTTAGGATTTGGTATTGTTGAGATATGAAATGCCTTGTACGTTAGGTGGCGAGTGCGTACATGTTCTAATTGATAAAATCCTATTTTCTTTGTGTAACTATTACTGTATTTTTCTTCCTCGTTGTACATTACTTGCAATTTAAGCCTACTGTTAGTTTAGAGAAGCATGTCTAAGTGACTTAATTGCTTTACTTGTTCAAACTGCTTTATCTGAATTCTATGCAGCATGCTAGGTTAGAAATACTTGTTTTACCTTGGTATGAAATTGGATTGAATTGAATAATTTTATTATTGCTGTTGTGTGTTTACTTTGGCACTACGGGATGGTATACTGGGAGATCCACCTGTTTGTTTACTTTGGGACTTTGGATCGGTATTTCGGGATGCAAATTTATATTTGGGACTACGGGACAGCACCCGGTAGATCCATTGTACTGGATATTTACTTTGGGACTACAGATTGGTATTCCGGGAGTTTCCCCTACATCTTTATGATTCAGACTAGGGGACGGTATCCCGGGAGATTCCTTGCTGCTATTTTTATGTACTGAGTTAGATTCTTTCTGTGTTTTTAGTTGTTAGAGACTGTTAGCACTTAAATTATATTGACGTATTCTATAATGTTTTACCTTGTTTTTCATCTATATTCAGTAGGGCCCTATATTTCTTCGTCACTACCCGATCGAAGTTAGGCTTGGCACTTACTAAGTACCGTTGTGGTATACTAGTCAAGTTGTATAGAATTAGATTGAGCTTTTTTTACAAAACTTATTCTTATAAATTTGCTACGTAATATTGATGTACTACTCCTTTATGCATAGATGACCACTTCTGCGCCTCTCCACCATAGACCATACCACTTGGTACGTTTCTATCGTAGCATTAAGCATAGCTGCAAATCTTCTTCATAATTGTTTCTTATATAGATCTATATCTTCTGACCAATTATTTCTAACACATTAGATCCATGTTGGGTCGGCATAATTTAATGGTTAGAGGTTGCTGTATTTTTTGTTCTTTAATTTTTCAGTTCTGGACTTTTCGCCGTTGACGTCCTATTTTAAGATTTTTTTACCTTTCGAAAAACTAGATTTTGTTTTACTCTAAGCGTTTGTTATCATACTTCTATAAAAATCAGATTTAGAAAGAAACAAATCATCGCCTTTGCTAAATTAACTTAGACCTTAAAGTTCTAATTATTAGGAAAACTACAACAATAACAACCAAGTAAAATTATACTAATGGGATCCGAAGGGGTAGTGTATACGCAGACCTTACCTTTATTCTGAGGAAGTAGAGAGACTGTTTCCGAAGGACCCTCCAGCCTCGACTGATGAAGAGATAATAACAGTACCACCAACAGATAACATATGAATAGTAACATCATAAAGACAAAAAAATAGATGAAAAACAAAAGCGATAGCCATTAACTAGACCCAATACTATAAAAAACGAATACGAAAACTCATTACAATAACTTTTGTCAGCGTCATATTATCTCTTTAAAGTAATAATTTTGGTGAAATATTTTTGTCCGTTTTATTGTCAAACCTACATTCACCTATGGTTAGAAAAGCGATGCAACACTGTGGGTCTTGAAAAGCCAACATTTTTATCAGGATGAAGTTGTGGAGGAGAATTGTGACGACCCAAAGGGTCATCACCGTAATTCTCCTTTTATTCATGCTTCCGAGGCCTTGAAGACCTTGCTTTTAGTTGCCTCGATTTACGTGCGTAGTCCGGGCATGAAGCCAGAAAATTTCCATGTTAAAATATGTGAATTTTGTGGAAAATTTAAAGAATTTTGATATTAATATTGTTATAGTTGACTATGATCAATATTTTGGGTAAACGGACCCGGACCCATGATGTGACGTTCCTGGGAGGTCCGTAGAAAAATATGGGACTCAGGCGTATTCCCGGAATCGAAATCCCAGGTCCCAAGCCTGAGTATGGAATTTTTGAAAGAAATTATTTTCCTGAAAATGATATGGAATTTTGAAAAGAAAATGAATTAGAAAATATAGGTATTGGGCTCATATTTTGGATTCGACGCCCGGTACATGTCTTAAATATGCGTTAAGCGCTTTCGGTATAATTTGGTCGAAATCAGACGTCGTTTGACGTGTTTTGGACCTAACTATCTAAAGTTAAAGGTTCATGAAGTTTGAAATAAAAAATAATAATTTTGGGGTTTGATTTATTGAATTCGATATTATTTTGGCGATTTTATCGTTCGACTAAGTTCTTAGAATGTTATTGAGTAAGTGCGTGTATTTGGTTGGGATCCCCGAGGGCTCGGGAGTGATTCAGAGGTGGTTCGGGATGGTTTTCACTTAGAAAAAGACATCAGATTTTTCCAGTTGTTGCAGACATGTTTTTATGCTATGCGAACGCAACCCTCCTCCGCATTCGCATAGGGCAGTCATCCCCCTTCTTCGCGTTCGCATATCCCCCTTCGCGTTCGCATAGGCTAGTTCCCAGGACCCCTTCAACTTTCCTTCTATGCGTTCGCATAAAGTCTTGGCGAACAGATAGTGTCCCTGGCCAGTCCTTCTCTGCGAACATCCTTCTGTCGCGATCACATAGGGTTATCCCCTCCAGTGATTTTAAAGCTTAATAATAGACCCATTTCGGGATTTTATCACTTTCTCCACACGAGTTCCTCTCCTTCACTCTCCATAGACGAATTTAAAGCTCTTCTTCCTCCACGGCTCTTTGGGTAAGTTATCTTAACTTCCTTCCCTCATTATTTCTTCATCTAATTAGTAAATTCCTAAGCCTAAAATCATGAATTCAATGTAGAATTTAGGGCATTTGGGTAGAACTAGGACTTTTGGGATTTTGGGCGATTCAACCTCAATTTGGGGTCGAATCTTAAAACAAATTGTATATATGAACTCGTGGGGTTATGGGTGATTGGGTTTTGGTCTGAGCCTCGAGTTTGGACCATGTGGGCCCGGAGTCGGATTTTGGTATTTTTGGAAGAATGATATGAAATTCATTTCTAGGATGTGGAATTGTGTCTTTGAGCCATTATTGATAATACTGAACTAAGTTGTGCCTAGATATCATTATTTCGGAGTTGGATTCTAGAGGAAAGGCGGTGTTAGAGGCTTGATTGCTATTTTCGAACTGAGGTAAGTGTTTGATATAACTTTGGCCTGAGGGAATAGGATTAGAATGTTTTGATTGCTATTTTCTAAATGATCAAGTACGGCGTATAGACATGGTTACGAGTATCTATACACCAGTGTCTAGCATGACCGTGAGTCGTAATTGCTTTTAATTTTAAAAATATGGCACAATTGTCATGTTAAATTGATAAATTCCATATAAAGTGTTAGATAAGAAAGAAATAAGCTAAACGAGAATGTGATGAAATGATTCCCTTGCCAGGACGAGTAGACTGTTACTATTGTATTCTCCCTTGCTGGGATATTTGGGCTGTTAGTTGGACCCTTGCCGGGTTCAATTGTTATGTTGTTCAACTTCCCCAGTGGGACCTCCTTTAGAGAGATTATTTGTGCTATTCATTACAACAAGGTATCGTGCGGCGCGCCGTCCACTTATAAATTATATTATGGGATTGTGTGGCACCCGTCCACGTATGATATTGAAATAGTAACGAGTGGCACGCCGACTACAACTTATATTGATTTTTTTTATTGGCCTTAGATGCCGGTGATGTTGTGCACGATGAAACGGGAGCGAGTGGTACGCCTACCACGTAATATATAAAACGGGATCGTGTGGCGCGCTGTCCACTTATATACTACACAATGGGATCGTGGGGCGTGCCATTCACTTTTATACTACACTACGGGATCGTGTGGCGCGCCGTCCAGTTATATTCTACATTATGGGATTGTGTGGTGCGTCGTCCACTATAAATATATGTATCATGGAACTCGGAGTAGATCTGCTGTTGTTTCTAATGTTCCATTTTCATCTAGTACTTCTCTATAGCATGTCCCCTCCCAGTTTTACTTTGTGTTATTTTGTTATTATTTTCTCGCACTTGTATATTATATTTGCACCGGTAGGTCCTGTCTAGCCTCGTCACTACTTCGCCGGGGTTAGTCCAGGCACTTACCAGCACATAGGGTCAGTTGTTCTGATGCTACACTTCTGTGCTTTTTGCACAGATTACGGTATCGGAGCAGCTTTTGAACCACAACAGTAGCGTACTTGATCGGGCGCTGACTTGAGTCTAGGGACTTCGAGGTAGCCTAGCTGGCGTTTGCAGTCCAGAGTCCTTTTTTTATGTTTAGTTTGTTTGCTTTGTGCCGAGACAAACATTTGTGTTTCCATTCAAACTTATTTGTAGCACTCTTTCGTAGTCCGTGAGCTAGTGACACCAGATTTTGGGGTAGAGATATGTTTTAAACTTCCACATTATGATTTCATTTTTATTAAACTTAAAGTATTCCTCTTTTATTTAATTATTTTCCGCATAATTATATTGTTGAGATTTATCGAAGAATGTTTAAAGTTTGGCTGGCCTAGCTTCGTTAGTAGGTTCCATCATGACTCCTGATGGTGGTAAATCCGGGTCGTAACAAGTTGGTATCAGAGCACTAGTTACTTAGGCCTCACAACTCACGGACAAACTCGGTAGAGTCTGAGGGATCGGTACAGAGAAGTCTGTATTTATCCCCTAGAGGCTATAGAGTTAGGAAAAATTCCACTTTGTTCATTCTTGCCGTGCGATTTTGTTTCTCAAATATTGATTGTCATTCTACTCTGTCCTTTTGCAGATGGAGAGAAAACGTATTTCTTCTTCTACCGCGTAGTAGCCCAAGCCCCCAACAGCAGCTCCTATTAGGGGCAGAGGGCGAGGCCGAGGCCGGGGCAGAGCTCAGCCCCGAGCAGCAGTCCCAGAGGTGGAGCCTCCAACACCAATAGTTGCCCACAGGATCAGAGCCTTATACTGTTTATTGTGATGCTTCCCGTATCGGACTTGGCACAATGTTGATGCAGAATAGCAGAGTCATAGTATATGCTACGAGGCGGTTAAATATCCACGAGAAGAATTATGCAGTTCATGATTTAGAGTTGGCAGCCATCGTTCATGCTTTGAAGATTTGGAGGTATTATCTATATGGGGTGACATGTGAGGTGTACACGGATCACAAGAGCCTTCAATACTTGTTCAAACATAAGGAATTGAATTTGAGGCAGAGGAGGTGGTTGGAGTTGTTGAAAGACTATGTTGTTTCTATCTTATACCACTCGGGGAAGGCCAATATGGTGGCCGATGCATTGAGTAGGAAGTCCGCCTGCATGGGTAGTCTTGCCTATATTCCGGTGAGCCAGAGACCTATTGATTTGGATGTTCAGGCCTTGGCCAATCAATTTGTGAGGTTGGATATTTCTGAGCCTAGCAGGGTGTTAGCTTGCACGGTTTCTCGTTCGTCGTTGATGGTGCGTATCCATGAGAGACAGTTTGATGATCCCCATTTGTGTGACTTGAGAGACACCGTGCAGCATGGAGGTCCCAAGAAAATGACCTTGGGAGATGATGGTGTGTTGAGATTGCAGGGGCGAGTTTGTATGCCCAATGTTGATGGTATTCGGGAGCTGATCTTAGCGGAGGCCCATAGTTCTCGGTATTCTATTCATCCGGGCGCCGCGAAGATGTATTAGGATTTGAGGTAACATTATTGGCGGCGCACAATGAAGAAAGACATTGTTGCATATGTGGCTCGTTGTCTGAACTGTCAGTAGGTTAAGTACGAGCATCAGAGGCCCGGTGGTTTATTTCAGAAGAATGAGCTTCCCGAGTGAAAGTGGGAGAAGATTACCATGGATTTCATTTATGGCCTTCCAATGACTCGGAAGAAGTTTGATGCTATATGGGTTATTGTGGATAGGTTGACCAAGTCAGCGAATTGTATTCCAGTTGCCACCACCTATTCGTCTGAGAGATTAGCTGGAATTTATATCAGGGAGATCGTTCGCCTTCATGGGGTGCCTATATCTATTATTAGTTGGGTACATCATTTTATCCCCAGATGGATGGTCAGTCCGAGAGGACTATTCAGATTCTTGAGGATATGCTCTTAGCCTGCGTTATTGATTTTGGAGGCTCGTGGGACCAGTTCTTGCCTTTAGCAGAGTCTGCCTACAACAACAGTTACCAGTCCAGCATTCAGATGGCTCTGTATTAGGCGTTGTATGGTAGGCGGTGTCGGTCCCCAATCGGGTGGTTTGAGCTAGGAGAGGCTCGGTTATTGGGTACAGATCTAGTTCAGGAGGCCTTGGATAAGGTCAAGATCATTCAAGATAGACTTCGATTAGCTCAGTCTAGGCAGAAGAGTTATGCAGATCGCAAGGTCAGGGATGTTGCTTTCATGATTGGTAAGTGAGTATTGCTCCGTGTATCGCCTATGAAGGGCGTGATGAGATTCGGGGAGAAGGGCAAGCTTAGCCCTAGGTTTATCGGCCCATTTGATATTCTTGATCGCGTGGGAGAGGTGGCTTATAGACTTGCCTTGCCGCCTAGCTTGTCAGCCGTGCATCTAGTTTTTCATGTATCCATGCTTCGGAGGTATCATGGCCATCCAGCCACGTGTTAGATTTCAGCACTGTCCAATTGGACAAGGATATGTCATATGGGGAGGAACTGGTGGCTATTTTAGACTGGCAAGTTTGACGGTTGAGGTCGAAGAGTTTTCCTTCAGTGCATGTTCAGTGGAGAAGTCATCCTCCTGAGGCATCGACCTGGGAGTCCGAGTATGATATGCGGAGCCGTTATCGCCATCTATTCCCCGACTCAGGTACTTCCTTCTTTTGTCCGTTCGAGGATGATTTAGAGGTGGAGGATGTGATGACCCAAAGGGTCATCACCGTAATTCTCCCTTTATATGTATTTTTGAGGCCTTAAAAACCTCGTTTTTAGTTGCCTCGATTTGCGTGCGTAGTCCGGGCGCGAAGCTGTAAAATTTCCATGTTAAAATATGTGAATTTTGTGGAAAATTTGAAGAATATTGATATTAATACCAACATTTTGGGTAAACAGACTCGGACCTATTATGTGACAGTCCCGGGAGCTCCGTAGGAAAATATGTGACTCGGGCGTATTCCCGGAATCGAAATCCGAGGCCCCTAGCCCGAGTATAGAATTTTTGAAAGAAATTGTTTTCTTGAAAATGATATGGAATTTTGAAAAGAAAATGAATTAGAAAATATAGGTAGCGGGCTCGTATTTTGGTTCTGACACCTGGTAGAAGTCTTAAATATGCGTTAAGCGCTTTCAGTGAAATTTGGTTGAAATCGGACGTCGTTTGACGTGTTTAGGACCTAAATATCTAAAGTTAAAGGTTTATGAAGTTTGAAATGAAAAATGATGATTTTGAGGTTTGATTCATTGAATTTGATGTTATTTTGGATATTTGATCACTCAACTAAGTTCATAAGATGTTATTGAGTTAGTGTGTATGTTTGGTTGGGAGCCCGGAGGGCTCGGAAGTGATTCAGAGGTGGTTCGGGGTGGTTTTCACTTAGAAAAAGATATCAGATTTTTCAAGTTGTTGCAGACAGGTTTCTGTGCTATGTGAACTCAACCCTCCTCCGCGTTCGCATAGGCCAGTCATCCCCATTTTTCGCGTTCGTATATCCCCCTAAGCGTTCGCGTAGTCTAGTTCCCAAGACCCCCCAACTTTCCTTCTATGCGTTCGTATGAAGTCTTGGCGAACGCATAGGGTCCCAGGCCAGTCCTTCTCTGCGAACACATCCTTCTGTCTCGGTCACATAGGGTTATTACCTCCAGTGATTTTAAAGCTTAAAAAACAGAACCATTTCGGGATTTTATCACTTTCTCCACACGAGTTCTTCTCCTTCACCCTCCATAGACGAATTTCAAGCTCGTTTTCCTCCATAACTCTTGGGTAAGTGATCTTAGCTTCCTTCACTCATTATTTCTTCATCTAATTAGTACATTCCAAAGCCTGAAATCAAGAAATCAAGGTAGAATTTAGGGCATTTGGGTAGAACTAGGGCTATTGGAATTTTGGGCGATTCAACCTCAATTTGGGATCGAATATTAAAATAAATTGTATATTTGAACTCGTGGGGTTATGAGTGATTGGGTTTTGGTCCGAGCCTCGAGTTTGGACCATGTGGGCCCGGAGTCAGATTTCGGTACTTTTTGAAGAATGATAGGAAAATCATTTCTAGGCTATGGAATTGTGTCTTTGAGCCATTATTGAACTAAATTATGCCTAGATATTATTGTTTCGGAGTTGGATTCTAGAGGAAAGGCGGTGTTAGAGGCTTGATTGCTATTTTCGGACCAAGGTAAGTGTTTGATCTAACTTTGGCCTGAGGGAATAGGATTAGAGTGTTTTGATTGCTATTTCCTAAATGATCGAGACAGTGTATATGCATGCTGACGAGTATCTATACACCAGTGTCTAGCATAATCTTGAATCATAATTGTTTTTAATTTGAAAGATATGGCACAACTGTCCTGTTAAATTGATAAATTCCATGTAAAGTGTTAGATAAAAAGGAAATGAGCTAAAAGAGAATGTGATGAAATTATTCCCTTGCCGAGACGAGTAGACTATTACTATTGTATTCTCCATTGACGGGATATTTGGGCTGTTAGTTGGACTCTTGCCGGGTTTAATTGTTATGTTGTTGAACTTCCCTAATGGGACCTCATTTGGAGAGATTATTTGTGCTATACATTACAACAAGGGATCGTGTGGGGCGCCATCAACTTATGAATTATATTATGGGATCATGTGGCACGCCGTCCACATATGATATTGAAATAGGAACGAGTGGTACACCGACCACAACTTATATTAATTATTGTTATTGGCCTTAGATGCCGGTGATATTATGCACGGTGAAACGTGAGTGAGTGGTACGCCTACCACGAAATATATGAAACGGGATCATGTGGTGTGCCGTCCACTTATATACTACACAACGTGATCCTGTGGCGTGTCGTCCACTTATATACTACACTACGGGATCGTGTGGCGCGCCGTCCAGTTATATTCAACATTATAGGATCGTGTGGCGCGCCGTCCATTATAAATATATGTATCATGAAACTTGGAGAAGATCTGCTGTTGTTTCTAATGTTTTATTTTCATCTAGTAATTCCCTATAGCATGTCCCCTCCCAGCTTTACTTTGTGTTATTTTGTTATTATTTTCTCGCACTTGTATATTATATTTGCACTGGTTAATTGTGGTAGGTCCTGTCTAGCCTCGTCACTTCTTCGCCGGGGTTAGGCCAGGCACTTACCAGCACATGAGGTCGGTTGTGCTGATGCTACACTTCTGTGCTTTTTGCACAGATTACGATAGTGGAGCAGCTTTTGAACCACAGCAGTAGCCTACTCGATCGGGAGCTGACTTCAGTCCAGGGACTTCTAGGTATTCTAGCTGGTGTTCGCAGGCCGGAGTCCTTTTCTATGTTTAGTTTGTTTTCTTTGTACCGAGACAAACGTTTGTATTTTCATTCAGATTTTTTTGTAGTACTCTTTAGTAGTCCGTGAGCTAGTGACACCAGATTTTAGGGTAGAGATATATTTTATACTTCCGCATTATGATTTTATTTCTATTAAAATTAAAGTATTCCGGTTTTATTAAATTGTTTTCCGCATAATTATATTGTTGAGATTTACCGAAGAATGTTTAAAGCTTGGCTGGCCTAGCCCCGTTAGTAAGCGCTATAACAACTTCCAATTGTAAAAAATCCGGATCGTAACAAGAATACAACTTCATTAGTGTTTGTATTTGTAACATTAGCTTAGTATTACCTGTGATTGTTGTTGCGAGAGGTTTTCTCCATAAAGATAAATTAAGGACACTTATTTTTGTAGTTTTGCTATGTATCCTATCGTGTAGGGCTGTACATTCGAATGGGTTTATCAATAAATCGAATCAATTATTTGTTATCGGTTCATCGATAAATTAAAATCGAAAAAATCGAAACCTTATAAAATGATAACGATAAGCATATGTACAAATCGATAATCGATAAGTAATTATCGATAAAGGTCAAAATCGAATCGATAAATCGAATGCACACCCCTATACGTGCTAAATCATTAAAAAATTACCAGTGCATTACTTTGATCCTAAAAGTTCGATTTACAGGATTGTAAATTCTTTTTCCTTCAACCCCAAAACCTGAACCACCTTAAAAGAATTTAGGTAGTGTGGTAAAAAAATTATAGTTCTTAGATATGGAATTTTATGCAAAAGACTTATGATAACTTTTAACGAAAAACAAAAGTAATGCCATGGAGGGGATGACAACTTAGCATTTATCTTCACTGTTATTAATGAACTAGTAAAATGTGTCCGCGCTTCCCGTGGTAATAAAATTCCTAAATAATCTTTTTCTAATATGTTAATGTTTTATCTTAATAGATTATATTTTAAATTTTAATCCATTTTATTATTAAGACTTAACATCACTTAAGTCTTTTAGATTTCTAAGATAAAGAGAAAATTTAATCTCCTTATGTGGAGATGTGTAACAAAAGCATTGCTTTCCCCCTCAATATATATATATATATATATATATATATATATATATAGCATTTTTCCTTTCAAGTGTCCAACTTTATGTTATTAGAGTTAAATAGTTCTATTTTCATAAAAAATTTCTTGTTTAAAAATGTAAAAAGGGATAGATATTACATAAGTAACACCTCACCTTGGCAAGGCGTTTCAAGTGTTAAACTTTCCGAGAGACATATTCCCTGTACTTGTAAAAAAGTATATTTTTTTAGGAAAATTACCGGATATGTTCATTGATAAGTAGTTCATTATAAAAATTGGTCAATTAATAAACTAATATTAGCTAAATTAGCCAATTAACTATTTATAGCAAAAAAATTAAAATTTTGCTTTGTTTGGAGTGGGTGTTATTATAATAGATTGGGCACAACTTAAGGAGCTTGAATCTCAGTTTCGAGATGATTCGATGAAGTTTGAGGTGGTTTGAATTGAAAATTCGAAGTAAAAGTTGAACATGAAAAAAATGATATGTGTATCATATTTGTATTAATTGTGTATCACATGTATATCCATGTATACGTGTGTGTGAGATACATGTTTGATACTTGTGTCGCAGAAGACTTTTTTGAACTCGATTTAATTATGATTTTGATACAAAACCAGTTCAAATCATCTCCAATCTTCCTCAAATTTTGTATATCGACTTATCTATATATTTCGAATGAATTTCAACTATACCCATTGAAAATGTTCCGTTTTTATTTAGATTTTTGGAATATGGTATAGATTTTTGTATTTCATCACCTTATTTGCTACCTCATCCATGAATTTCCTTTCCGTCTTGTATGTAATATTGCTAATCACGCTTAAAAATATAGAAGGTGATTTTGCATGTGATTTTTTGATAGAAAGAATCCTACTATTTGGTTTTTCAATTTTTTTTGGCTAGTTTTGGTAAGTCTATAACTAATGGCTAGAGGTTGGTAAGTTGAAATTTATTTTGGATATTTGTTTAATTCCCTATTTTTTATGCAACTCATGTACTTGTAAAATATCCTTTTCCTACTTTTATATTTAACTCTAACTTGTTTTACTTATTTTTCCCTTTTTTCCCCTTTTCTTTCTCTTCTTATCCCTACCATATATCTTTTGTTTATTTCCCCTTTACATTTTAATTATTTCCCTTTCTTTCTTTTGATTTTTCCCCCTCTTGCAATTCAATCGAAATGAAAGGTACAAAAAGTGTTTGCTAACACTTTAAAAAGTTAAAACCTTATCATCAGTCATTAATTAAATAGGTGAAAAATATAGTAGTATATGGAGGATAGAAGATGATGGCCCGTAGAGAACGAGGAGGCACCAAGAGAGAGACCATTTTGGGCGCATAGGTAAAAGAGAACTAGGTTAGTGATTGAAATTTTTCCTTCAAATTCTATACAAACTGACCTATAGCGGGTAAACTTTAAAAATATGAATTATTTTTTGTTATGGTATGAAGTCATATATATTTTCTTGTAATTCTTTCATTTTTATATCCTCTTTTGCAAATGAAAAACTTGAACTCCGTTTCCTTAATAAGTTTGCTCTCGAAGCCCAAAAATGAAGTGTTTCTGCTAAATCAGGTGGCCGTTCTTTGAACTGAGCAAAGGCAAAATAGAAAATAAAGAAGACCAAAAACATAATTTTAGGTTTGGCGAGTAGGAGGAAGAAGAGGAGCGGAAGGCTTTATACATATTCAATAAAAATTAGTTCAAAATATCTATGCAATTGAATTTATTTATTTTTACTTCAGCACGTATTTCGTAATACTTGTCATAAGATATTTAATATATATCTATTATATCCATAATATTTTTAAAGTACAAATATTCTATGTTAAGTGTTGATACAAAAATATTTTCTAAATATTAATAGACTTTTATGTCCTTAAATAGCTAAATATTGCTTAATAAAGTAAGTTAAAAATGAATATAACTATAATATCACCCAAAATTCTTTTTCAATTTAAACTATAACTTTAGTTCAAACTATAATATGAGTCAAATATGCAGCAAATCGCCGACCATGAACTGAGTTCACTGAACTCCTACAAAATTACTTCGCTTCTAATTTTGGTATGAATCAAATATAAATTAATTAACTTTAGATTTTATTACACCTATAAGATAAACCTAGCACATCCCAATTTCAAGTATGAATGATTTTACATGATAATTCACAATTAATTTTATAGTAATATATAAAAAACTGATAATCTTATGTTACAAAAATGATAATGATTGAGTTGGATAATATTATAAAATTAAAAACTTCTTCCTAATCTATATGGAACTACAATATCAATCTCAAGTGCCCTCCTTGTTGCTGAAGTTACGTCATACCAATTATACGTGAATAAATACTTTTAACCAACTCTGACCAATAGACAGCGGATATTACATACTTGCGTTGCATTCACATCAATTCTTTTACAAGGAGTCTTTCTTCTTAATTTTATCCGGTTCACTTTAAATAATTTTTTGATCTTTTTCTGTTCATAGTATTTAATTTCAGATATTAAAAGGGAATTAACTTCTTTTTTTAAAATTGTCTTTGAGTAAAGAACCTAAGAGTATTTCTTGATTTCAATGAATAAAGTAAAGTTAACATGATCAATTTTATTATTAACTAATGCTAAAAGATAGATTCTTTAATATGTGCGAAAACAACCAAGAAATTAATTAAAGTGGATCGGAAGGAGTAATTTTTTAATAACTTTAATTTCGTCTTCTGTCACATAAATAAGTAAATAATTGACTAAAGGTTCACGTGCAACACACGTATATAGAGACTAGTTATTATAAAAATATGAACACAATGTTGGAATACCAAAATAGCCTTAAATATTTGAGTTATATAAGGACGGAATTGTAATCACTTCTAATAGAGTACTAAATTTTGGATGAGTTAATTGTGACGACCCGGCCCGTCGTCACGTGAGTTTCCACATCATTTTCCTCGTTTTATGCTTCTATATGTTTCATTATATATGTTTGTAGAGATTGAAGTAATTCGGACAGAGTTTGGTTGGAAATGAGACAATTAGTCTCTTTAAGAGACTGTTAGTTGGAAAAGTCAACCGGATGTTGACTCATGAATTATAGTTCAACTAGTTTCGGGTGGTGATTTATGACTTAGTGGTGAAATCGAAATTGAATTTGGAGGTCCGGTGTAGAATTAGGCTTGAATTGGCTAAGTTTGAATTTCGGCGAATTTCGGTTGATAGGTGAAATTTTGATCAGAGGGTCAGAATAGATTCCGAGAATTGCAGTAGCTTCGTTAGGTGATTTGGATATGCACGCAAAATTTTAGGTCATTTGGACACCGTTTGGTCGGGTTTTTGATCGAGTGCAAGTTTCTAACGTTTTAGTTTATCTTAGGCTTGAATCGGTCGTGAATTGATGATTTTTGTGTTCTTGGTCGCGTTTTTATGATTGGAACAAGTTCTTATGATGTTTTGGGGGTATGTTGGTGCTTTTGGTTGAGGTCCCGAGGGCCTCGGGATGGTTTCGAGTCGTTATCGAGAGTGGTTGGATGTTCGAAGTTGCTGACGTTTCAGCAGAAATGTTGCTGAAGGTTTCCTCTATGCGATAGCATAGGTGGCATTGCGATCGCATATGAAGCTGGGAGAGGGGCCTATTTTTGTACTATGCGTTCGCACTAAAGGTCATGCGATCGCATAGGTCTGGGAGTTTGAGCTGTGCGTTCGCACAAGGGGAATGCGATCGCATAGGGTTGTTGGGCCTGGGGTCCCTGGCAGAGGTGTGTTCTATGCGAACGCAGGGGTGCTATACGATCGCATAGTGTTATTTTGGGAAGGTGGAAATTTGTGCTATGCAATCGCAATGGACGTGATGTGATCGCATAGAGTAATAACTGGACAGACAGACTTGTTTTATAACATTTCATCCGCGGCTTGGGTTCATTTTTCCACCATTTTTGCACCACCTTGAGAGCTTGTTGATAGATTTTGAAGGGGATTTTGACAGGAAGTGATTGGAGGTAAGTCTCGAGGCCTAAACACACCATTTAATCGAAGAATCATCCATTAATTCTCTGAATCTGGGCAGAAAATTGAAGAAATTAGGGCTTGGTTTTTACTATGTAAATTTGACATTTGGTGGCCCATTTGAACTCCGATTTTGATGAACTTTATATGTACGGACTCATGGCGAGACGATGATTCCGATGATGTAAATTTTAGTAATTTTTTGAGAAGTGGGCCCGGGACTCGGGTTTTGCCAACTGCGTGTTTTTGGATTTTTTCGTGTTCTTTCTATTGGGTTATGTCCCATTAGCCTATTATAACACATTCCTTGTGGTTTTGGTCAGATTCTGAACTCGAGGAGGTCGCATGCGAGGAAAGCATAAGGCGATCTAGGATTTTGGCCGGTTTGAGGTGAGATATGGTTATGAATGATATACTGAGGGTTTGAACCCCATATTTGCACTATGCGGTGCTATGTTGAGATAAAACACGCATCGTATGATGAGCGTGGTGATGTTACTACTGGGGAATCGGATTTGGTCCATCCCGATTGATGACTTAGTGCACCTTTTGACTGAGACTGAGCTTGTACCCATATATTTTGGGCTAGTTGCCATGTTTGGGGCCTTGTGCTGATCTTTAGAGCTCCTAGGGAGCATGTTGAGCTAATTGACCTCACTTTACCTATAGAACACCCACTATCTATCATGTCCTTAACTGTAAATCATGAAATAAGCCGGGCGTAGTAGCTTGCACCCTAAATGAGCAATACCTTGGGTTGAATACCCTGTCTTAGCTGAGTGGGCTCGATAGGCCAAGCCTATATTGACTGAGAGGACTCAAGGACCCCGTATTGGGGGTATTAGATATATACTGGATCAGGCTGTACGCCACAACAGTATATATACGTATATGTATTGGATCGGACTGCACGCCGCAGTAGTATATTATATGGGTCGGACTGCACGCCGCAGTGATATATTATATGGATCGGAATGCACAAGGGAGTATTATAGCACTTGGGCTGAAGGAGCTTCTCCCGAGTCTGCACACACCCCTAGTGAGCGCGGTCGACTATATTTATTGGATCGGGCTGCGCGCCATAGTATTATATATATATATATATATATATATATATATATATATATATATATATATATATATATATATATATATATATATATATATATATATATATATATATATATATATATATATATATATATATATATATATATATATATATATATATATATATATATTATATTGGATCGGGTTGCGCGCCGCAGTAGTGTTAGTAACTTGTTGGACGGAATAGAGAGGTTTTTATTAGTTTCTTTCCCTGCTTAGCACTTATTTATTGTCTTTACTACTGATTTTTGATCTGTATATTGTTCTTACCGGATCTCTTGCATTCAGTTGTTATTTATTGCTATTACTCATTGAGTTGGAGTACTCACTCCACTCCCTGCACCTTGTGTGCAGATACAGGAATCCCGGAGGCTTAGTTGTGATTATCTACTGTTGCCTAGTTCAGTACCGGAGTTATCAGGGTAGCTACTGGCATCCGTAGAACGCGATTTCTCCTCTCATCTATCTTTTACTTCCTTTTCTAGATTTCCTTTGTATATGATGCTAATCAGTTGTAATTAGAGGCTCTGACTTGTGACGCCGGATCCTTTGGGCAGTTATTAATTTTGATTACGTTCTTCGCAGTATTTCTATTATTATCAAACTGAGAATTTTATGCTAAATTTGGTATTTAAGTTAATTATTCGGCTGGAAATGTTTAAATGGTCGCGCTTTCCTAACAAGGTGTTTGGCGCCATCACGATCGAGGTTTGGGTCGTGACAAGTTGGTATCAGAGCCTATGTTACCAGGCCTCGCGAGTCATGAGCCGGTTTAGTAGAGTCTCGCGGATCAGTATGGAGACGTCTGTACTTATCCTCGAGAGGCTGTAGAACCTTTAGGAAAAACTTCATATTCTTGAAATTCTTGTCGTGCGACTTTATTGATCCGAGAACTAAACTTCTGTATTCTAATCTCTCACAGATGGCGAGGACACGTGCTACAGGACGTGGCGGACGACCACCATTGCCACCCACTAGAGGTCGAGGATGCGGCTGTGGTCGTGGTCGAGGCGGAGTAGTAGGGGCATCACCAGTTGACCCACCAGTTGCCCCCATTTAGGATAGGCCTCCAGCTGTAGAGGTTCCAGTTGCATCTGCTTAGGCACCAGCAGTGCCTATTGTGATTCCTGGTCTTCAGGAGGCCCTGGCTCAGATCTTATCAGTTTGCACTAGCCTGGCTCAGGCAGTCTCGGCTACTACTACCGCAACTATATCAGACTGGGGGCGGTCATCAGACCCCCGCAGCTTGCACTCCGGAGCAGGGTGTACAGGGTTTGCAGACCCCAGCGGAACCACCAGTTCAGCCAGCTGCCCCAGTTCAACCAGTTGTTCCGGTTCAGGGTGATGGGGTACCAGTGATGCCAGATGACGAGCAGCGTCGTCTTCAGAGGTTCAACAGGCTTTCACCTCCTACTTTCAGCGGTATTCCGGGTGAGGATTCGCCGGGGATTCTCGACAAGTGTCGACGCATGCTTCGGACAGCAGGGATCTTAGTGACTAGTGGGATATCTTTTACCACTTTTCAGTTCTCAGAAGCAGCCTTTACATGGTGGGAGGCATATGAGCGGCGTAGGCCAGTAGGTGCAGCGCCGTTGTCTTGGCAGGAGTTCTCCACTATCTTTCTGGAGAACTGGGTACCTTGGTCGCAGCGGGAGGAGTTGCGCATGCAGTTTGAGTGGCTTCGTTAGGGGGATATGTCTCTGACACAGTATGAGGTGAGATTTGAAAAGTTAGCTCGTTATGCCCCGTGGATGGTTCCGACGGATCAGGAGAGGATCAGACGATTTGTGGACGGACTCATTTATCCCATCCGTATTCTGATGACTTGGGAGTGGGTCCTGAGTCATACCTTTGAGGAGGCGGTGGATATAGCTCGTGATATTGAGATGGCTTGCCTTCAAGAGAGAGAGGAGAGGGAGGACAATAGGCCTCGAGGATCAGGTAACTCCAGTTGTGCTCCGTCTAGGGGCAAGTTTCATTAGAGCAGGGGTCATTCTTTCAGGCCCCCACAGCTAGCTTGGTCAGAGTACAGTGGTTCATCTTCTGGTCGGGGTTATCAAGGCTCTCACCAGGGTCATCCATCTTTGAGTGCACTTCCGGTGTTGACTTCGTTTCATGCCCCATCTATTCAGGGTTCATCTCGGCCGAGTTCTTCAGCCAGCTACTCTAGTGTGAGGGGTTCCCTTCAGTCCAAGCCCCCAACGCCAGGGAGTTGCTATGAGTGTGGCGAGTTTGGGAATATGCGGAGGGAGTGCCCCCGCCGTTCATCCAGTTCTCAGTAGAGGGACCATCCCTCATCTTCTGGCCCAGTGTCTTTAGCACCCACGCAGTCAGCTAGGGGTGAGGGTCAGGAAGTTAGGGGTCTCTTTAGAGGGGGAGGCCGATCCGGTGGTGGTCAGGCTCGTTGTTACGCTCTTCAGGACTGGTCATATGCTGTTATCACATTTATTATTTCAGTCTGCCACGGGGATGCCTCCGTCTTATTTGATCGTGGATCCACTTATTCCTATGTAGATTCATACTTTGCTCATCATTTGGGTACTACCCGAGGGTGTCTTGCGCTACCTGTGCACGTATCTACCCCGATGGGTGATACTATTATTGTGGACCACGTGTATCGGTAATGTCTTGTTACTGTTGGGGGTCTGGAGACCCGAGTTGACTTGCTACTGTTGAGAATGGTAGATTTTGATGTTATTCTGGGCATGGACTGGCTATCACCGTGCCATGCTATTCTGGACTGTCATGCCAAGACAGTCACATTGGCTATGCCGGGTATTCCGAGGATCGTGTGGCGTGGTACGACTGATTATGTACCCAGCAGGGTAATATCCTTCTTAAAGGCCCAGCGAATGGTTGAGAAGGGATGTTTGTCCTATCTAGCATTTGTGAGGGATGTTGGAGCTGAGGCTCCTAGTCTTGATTCGGTTCCCGTGGTGGGGGAATCTCCTAATGTATTTCTAGCAGACCTGTCGGGCATGCCGCCGGATAGGGATATTGACTTCGGTATTGATTTGGTACCTTCCTCCCTATCATATGGCACCAGCAGAGCTAAAAGAGTTGAAGGAGCAGCTGCAAGAACTCCTAGATAAGGGGTTCATTCGCCCGAGTGTGTCGCCGTGGGGCGCACCAGTGTTATCTGTAAAGAAGAAGGATGGCACAATGAGAATGTGCATTGATTACAGACAGTTGAACAAAGTGACAGTGAAGAACAAGTATCCACTACCCCATATTGAGGATTTGTTTGACCAGCTTCAGGGGGAAAAATATTCTCTAAGATTGATCTCCGATCAGGCTATCACCAGCTGAAGATTAGAGATTTTGATATCATGAAGACAGCTTTCAGGACGAGATATGGGCATTATGAGTTTCTGGTTATGTAATTTGGGCTGACTAATGCCCCAGTCGCATTCATGCACTTGATCAACATTGTATTTCAGCCGTATCTGGATAATTTCATTATCTGTTTATTGATGATATGTTGGTGTACTCGCGTAGCCAGGAGGAGCACGCGCAACACTTGAGGGTGGTACTGCAGAGTTTGAGAGAGGAGAAGCTTTATGCAAAGTTATCCAAGTGTGAGTTCCGGCTCAGTTCCATGGCCTTCTGGGACACGTGGTTTCTAGTGATGGTATTTAGGTTGACCCAAAGAACATAGAGGCGGTGCAGAGTTGGCCTAGACCGTCCTCAGATACTGAGATTCGAAGTTTCCTCGTTTTGGCGGGTTATTACCGTAGGTTCGTTCAGGGTTTTTCATCTATTGCTTCGCCTTTCACGAAGTTGACGTAGAAGAATGCTCCATTTGTGTGGTCGGATGAGTGCGAGGAGAGTTTCCAAAAGCTCAAGTCAGTTTTGACTACAGCTCCGGTACTAGTATTGCCATAGCTTCAGGCTCTTACTCGATATATTGTGATGCTTTGAGAGTTGGGATCAGATGTGTATTGATGCAGAAGGGTAGAGTTATTGCGTACGCTTCGCGTCAGCTAAAGCCTCATGAGAAGAACTACCTTGTCCATGACTTGGAGTTGGCACCTATAGTTCATGCTTTGAAGATTTGGAGGCACTATCTATATGGCGTATCCTGTGAGCTGTTTACGGACATCGCAGTCTTCAGCAGTAGTTTAAGTAGAAGGACCTCAATTTGAGACAGCGGAGATGGCTTGAGTTACTCAAGGATTATGACATCACCATTTTGTATCATCCGGGTAAGGACAATGTAGTGGCCGATGCTTTGAGCAAGAAGGCAGTAAGTATGGGTAGCTTGGCGTACATTCCAGTTGGGAGAGACCCCTTGCAGTTGATGTTCAGGCCCTGGCTAATCGGATGGTGACATTAGATATTTCAGAGCCTAGTCGGGTGTTGGCTTGTGTGATTTCCTGGTCTTCTTTGTATGATCGCATCAGGGAGCGCCAGTATGATGACCCTCATTTGCTTGTCCTGAAGGACAGGGTCCAGCATGATGATTCCAGAGATGTGACTATTGGCGATGATGGTGTGTTGTGGATGTACGGCCGGATTTGCGTGCCCAATATGGATGGGCTCCGAGAGTTGATATTAGAGAAGGCCCACAGCTCGCGGTATTCTATTCATTCGGGTGCCGCGAAAATGTACCAGGACTTGAGACAACATTATTGGTGGAGGAGAATGAAAAATGACATTGTGAGTTATGTGGCTTGGTGTCTCAATTTTTAGCAGGTCAAATATGAGCATCAGAGACCCGGTGGTGTATTTCAGCAGATGGATATTCCGGGGTGGAAATGGGATAGGATTACTATGGACTTTGTGAGCGGTCTCCCTCGTACCTCGAGGAACTTTTATTCGATTTGGGTGATTGTTGATAGGCTGATCAAGTTTGCGCACTTCATTTTGGTGTGTACCACCTATTCTTCGGAGCGGTTAGAGGAGATTCTCATCCGGGAGATTGTGCCGTTGCATGGGGTTTCGGTTTCTATTATCTCAAACAGGGGTACTCAGTTTTCTTCCCAGTTCTGGAGGACTGTGCACCAGGAGTTGGGCACTCAGATACAGATGATCACGGCTTTCCATCCTCAGACGGATGGGCAGTCCTAGCGCACTATCCAGATATTGGAGGACATGTTGCGTGCCTGTGTTATTGATTTTAGAGGTTCTTGGGCTGATTTCTTGCCACTTGCAGAGTTTATTTATAGCAACAACTATCATTCCAACATTCAGATGGCGTCGTATGAGGCTTTATATAGGATACAGTGTAGGTCTCCAGTTGGCTGGTTTGAGCCCAGAGAGGCTAGACTATTGGGGACGGAGTTAGTCCAGGATGCCTTAGAGAAGGTGAAGTGATTCAGGAGAGACTTCGTATGGCTCAGTCGCGTCAGAAGAGTTATGCGGACTGGAAGGTTCGAGATGTATATTATATGGTGGGCGAGAAGGTCTTGTTGAAGGTTTCACCTATGAAAGGTGTTATGAGGTTTAGAAAGAAGGGGAACTAAGTCTGCGGTTCATTGGACCTTTTGAGATACTCATGCGGATTGGGGAGGTGGCCTATATGCTTGCTTTGCCACCCAGCTTGTCGGGAGTTCTCCCTTTGTGCCATGTTTCTATGCTCATGAAGTATGTTGGGGACCCGTCTCATGTACTAGACTTCAGCACGATCCAGTTGGATGAGTACTTGACCTATGATGTGGATCCATTGGCTATTTTGGGTAGTCAGGTTCGAAAGTTGAGATCAAAGGACATACCTTCAGTGAAGGTGCAGCGGAGAGGTCGGCCCATGGAGGAGGCCACTTGGGAGACCGAGCAGGAGATGCGGAGCAGATATCCTTGTTTGTTTGAGGCTCCAAGTATGTTTCTTGACCCGCTCAAGGACCAGCGTTTGTTTTAGTTGGGGAGGATGTGACGACCTTGCCCATGGTTTTCGCACCATTTTCCCCGTTTGTAGCGTTTGAAGTAATTCAGACAGAGTTTGGTTGGAAATGAGACAATTAGTCTCTTTAAGAGAAGGTTAGTTTGGAAAAGTCAACTGGATGTTGACTCATGAGTTATAGCGCTTGAAATGGATTTCCGACGATTCAACTAGTTTTGGGTGTGATTTATGACTTAGGGGTGAAATCGGAATTGAATTTGGAGGTCCGGTGTAGAATTAGTCTTGAATTGGCTAAGTTTGAATTTCGGCGAATTATGGTTGAAGGTGAGATTTTAGTCCGGGGGTCGGAAGGAGATTCCGAGAGTAGTAGTAACTTCTTTAGGTGATTTTGGATATGCGTGCAAAATTTCTGGTCATTTGGATACCGTTTGGTCGGGTTTATGATCGAGTGCAAGTTTCGGAAGTTTTAGTTTATCTTAGGCTTGAATCCGTCGTGAATTGATGATTTTTCTGCTGTTGGGCACGTTTTCATGATAGGAACAAGTTCGTATGATGTTTTGGGGTATGTTGGTGCTTTTGGTTGAGGTTCCGAGGGCCTCGGGATGGTTTCGAGTGGTTATCATGAGTGGTTGAATGTTGGAAGTTGCAGAAGTTTCAGCAGAAATGTTGTAGAAGGTTTCCTCTATGCGATCGCATAGGTGGCATTGCGATAGCATAGGAGAATGGGAGATGGGCCTGTTTTTGTACTATGCGTTCGCACTAAAGGTCATGTGATCGCATAAGTCTGGGAGTTTGAGCTGTGCGTTCGCACAAGGGGGATGCGATCGCATAGGGTTGTTGGGCCTAGGGTCCCTGGAAGAGGTGCGTTCTATGCGAACGCAGGGGTGCTATGCGATCGCATAGTGTTATTTTGGGAAGGTGGAGATTTGTGCTATGCGATCGCAATGGACGTGATGCGATCGCATAGAGAAATAACACGACAGACATACCTGTTTTGTAACATTTCATCCGGGACTTGGGTTCATTTTTGCACCATTTTTGCACCACCTTGAGAGCTTGTCGATAGATTTTGAAGGGGATTTTGACTGGAAGTGATTGGAGGTAAGTCTCGAGGCCTAGAAACACCATTTAATCAAAGAATCATCCATTAATTTCTGAATTTGGGCATAAAATTGAAGAAATGAGGGCTTGGTTTTTACTATGTAAATTTGGGATTTGGAGGCCCATTTGAACTCCGATTTTGATGAGCTTTATATGTACGGAATCGTGGCGAGACGAGGATTCCGCTGATGTGAATTTCGTAATTTTTTGAGAAGTGGTCTTGGGGCTCGGGTTTTGCCAACTTCTTATTTTTGGGTATTTTTCAAGTTCTTTCTATTGAGTTATGTCCCATTAGCCTATTATAACACATTCCTTGTGGTTTTTGTTAGATTCTATACTCGAAGAGGTCGATTTGTGAGGAAAGCGCAAGGAGAGCTAAGATTTAGCCAGGTTTGAGGTGACTAATGGTTATGAATGATATACCGAGGGTTTAAAGTCCCTTATTTGCACTATGCGGTGCTATGTTGAGATAAAACACGCGTCGTATGATGATCGTGGTCATGTTATTGCTGGGACTATGACTTGGTCCATCCCGATTGATGACTTACTGCACTTTTGACTGAGACTAAGCTTGTATCCGTATATTTTGGGCTAGTTGCCGTATTTGGGGCCTTGTGCTGAGCAGTAGAACTCCCAGGAGCATGTTGAGTTAATTGACCTCACTTTACCTATCGAACACCCACAATATGTCCTGTCCTTAAATTTAAATCTTGAAACAAGCCGGGCGTAGTAGGTTGCACCCAAAATGAGCAATACCTAGGGTTGAATACCATGTCTTAGCTGAGTGGGCCCGAGAGGCCAAGCCTATATTGACTGAGAGGGGTCAAGGACCCCGTAGGCATTGGATATATACCGGATCGGGTTGCACGCCGCAGCAGGATATACACATATATGTATTGGATCGGACTGCACGCCACAGTAGTTTATTATATGGATCGAACTGCACGCCGCAGTGATATATTATATGGATCGGACTGCACGCCGCAATATTATAGCGCTTGGGCTGAAGGATCCCTTCCGGAGTCTGCACACACCCCCAGTGAGCGCGGTCGATTATATTTATTGCATCGGGCTGCGCACCGTAGTATTATATATATATAGCATCGGGATGCGTGCCACAACATTGTTAGTAACTTGTTGGACAGAACAGAGAGGTTTTTATCAATTTCTTTCCCTGCTTAGCACTTATTTACTGCCTTTACTGATTTTAGAACTGTATAGCGTTCTTACTGGATCTCTTACATTCAGTTGTTATTTATTGCTATTACTCATACACCTTGTGTGCAGATACAGGGATCCCGGAGGCTTAGCTGTTTATCTGCTGTTGCCTAGTTCAGTATCAGAGTTATCGAGGTATCTGCTGGCCTCCGCAGGACCCGATTTCTCCTCCCATCTATCTTTTACTTCTGCATCTAGATTTCCTTTGTATAGGAATCTGATCAGTTGTATTTAGAGGCTCTGACTTGTGATGCCGGATCCTTTGGGTAGTATTACTTTTGATTATGTTTTTCGCAGTATTTCTATTATTATCAAACTGAGAATTTTATGCCAAATTTGGTATTTAAGTTAATTATTCAGCTGGAAATGTTTAAATGGTCGGGCTTGCCTAATAAGGTATTTGGCGCCATCACGACCGGGGTTTGGGTCGTGACATTAATATATACTATGATTAACCGAATATTTACTTGTGTCACGACCCGAATTTCCCACCATCGGAAGTCGTGATGGTGCCTACTATCGGAGCTAGACGAGCCAAGTATTAAAATATTTTTCTGATGGCATCTCAATAATAGAAATAAAATGAGTCATTTAAATAAAAGCAGAAGTCTTAAAAATATAGATAACTGAAAATCAAATGTGGAAGTTTAAATACAACTCTACCCAAATCTGGTGTCACTAACTCATGAACTACTAAAGAGTGCTAAAAACAAGTTTGAATAGAAGTACATCAATGTTTGACTCAGTACAAGGAAAAACAAACTAATAACATCGAAGGGACTCCAGCCTACGGACGTCAGCTAGGCTACCTCGAATATCCCTGGACTGAATTCATCTCCCGATCAAATCCTACTGCTGAGGCCCAAAAGCTACTCCTGGATCTGTGTAAAAAGATGCAGAGAGTGTAGCATCAGCACAACCGACCCCATGCGCGAGTAAGTGCCTGGTCTAATCCTGGAGAAGTAGTGACGACGCTAGACAAGACCTACCAAAAATAACATGTGCACACACACACACACAACACACACACACACACATATATATATATATATATATACACACACACACCACACACACACACACACACACACACACATATATATATATATATATATATATATATATATACAAGTGCAATGAAATAACATCAGAAAATACCAAATAAGGCGGGGAAGGGAATGGTTTGGGTTATTACATATGAAAACGACTTATCAGAAGTAAACAACGAAACTACATCAGATCTCCTAATCTATATAAGTGGTCGGCGTGCCATACGATCCCAATTCATAATATATAATGATTTCCTGGCAAGGGATTAATTACATCTTTTCTTTCTCTTTCGTTCATTTCTTACTTCTTAATCAAGTTATCAATTGAGCCAACGCTCCAAAGAGTTTACAAATCATATTTCCTTCTCATTCTCTTCATATCATGTAGAAACCATCAATTAACAAGGAAGAGTCACTACAGAATCCCAAATAAGCACAAATAAGGACCCACGATTATGCTAGACACCGGTGTATAGATACTCGTCACCATGCCTATACACCGTACTCAACATTTAGCAATTGATAAATAATACTCTAATCCTATTCCCTCAAGCCAAAGTTAGATCAAACACTAACCTCGACTGCTCCAAACTCAACTCAACCCTCTAGTATAGCTTTACCCCTCGAATTCGGCTCCAACTCAGTCAAATCTATGAAATAATAACATTACAATAACAATAATAGCTAAACAAACTAAACCCAATGGCTAAATATGGATTTCTAAGTTTCTTCCCAAAATTCTAAAAATTGACCCCCGGCCCGCTTGGTCAAAACACGAGGTTCGAACTAATTCCATGTTACCCATTCCCCCATGAGTCCGGATATACAATTTGTTTTCAAATTCGACCCCAAAATGAGGTCTAAATCAAAGAAAATCGAAAAGCCCTAATTCTACCAATTTTTTCCAATTCTTACCATAAGCTACATGATTTAGGTCTAGAAATTTTGATAAATGATTATAGAAAATGAAGAAAACGATTTAGGGAATACTTACCCAAGAAGCTTTGGTGAAGAATCGCTAATAGTCACCTAAGGGCTGTGGAGAAAGAGCTCGTGTGTTTTGAGTACAAAATCACGTCACTGGTTCTGTTTTTGACATTTGAAATAACTGGGCAAAAATACCCTATGCGATCGCAAAAGAGGGGATGCGATCGCTTAGGGTCAGGTCGAGTAAGATCTGCTATCGCAGGAGTATGGTTGCGAACGCATAGAGGAAAAATAACTGAGGGCTAAGCTTGTACAATGCGATCGTGGAGGCTAGAGTGCGATTGCATAGAAGGATTTCTGAACTTCAACAACTTGCTTTATGCGATCGCAGCCTGTCCTATGCGATCGCATAGAAGGGAAAACTGGACAACTGATAGCAGCAATTTCTGCAACCTTTCTAAGGCCAAAAATACCCCGAACCACCTCCGAATCATTCCCGAACCTTCGAGGCTCCTAACCAAACACACGTACTAGCTCAACAATATCCTACGAACTTAACCGACCGATCAAATCGTAAAAATAACATCATAAACGAGGAATCAAACCTCAAAACTATCATATTTTATTCAAACTTCTTAAACTTTCAATTTTAGATATATAGGTCCGAAACACATCAAATGACGTCTGATTTCGACCAAATTATACAGAAACATTATAAACCATATATAAGACCTGTTCCGAATGCCGGAACTAAAATACGGGCCTGATACCAATGCTTTCTAATCCGTTTTTATTTCAAATTTTCATATTCATTTCAGAAAAACAAGTTCTTTCAAAAATTCATTTCTCGGGCTCGAGACTTCGGATTTCGATTCGGGGCATACGCCTGAGTCACATATTTTCCTACGGACCCTCCGGGATTGTCAAATCAGGGGTCCGGATTCGTTTATCTAAAATATTAATCAAAGTCAACTTTAATCATTTTAAAACCACAATTTAGCAAATTTCACATAATTTAACATATAAGTTTTCTGGCTACGCGTCCGAATTGCGCATACAAATTGAGGTGACTAAAAGTGAGATTTCAAGGCCTCTGAAGCACATAACTTGCCACCCCATTCCTAAGTAAATCGAATCCAATTTTGATTAGAAAGGCATATATATAAACAGTGTCTTTCGAAGAACAAAAAATCTTGCGCCAAATCTTCCGGATTTTTAGGAAAAATATTCTTCTTCATATTAATTCAACTTTTGTTTCTTCTCAATTTTTATCTACTAAAATTTTGAAAGCTAAAGTATTACTTCAAAAAAATAATCTTTGTTGGATAAAATTATAAGTTTAGAAGTCTACTTAATAATTAGATCTAACGTCTAACAATAATATTTTTTATATATTTCTATAACCTATAATACTGATAGACTTATATACACATTTCAAAAATTTAAATAAATTATCTCTTCACATAAGATTATGCTAATGTACAAAAACGTCGACTAAAAAGTTATATTAGAAAGCAAATAACTTTATGAGTCTTGTACTTTAGTTAGACATGTAATGCAACTCAAAACTTAGAATATAAATAACTTTAGGGATCTCCTACATCAAATCGACATATAAGTGTACTCAATTATTGTAGCTTACGGATATGAAATTTTAAATATCTATCAAAGTCTTCACAAGTATATAAATTCTGTGTCTTGCCAGCTCTTGTTTTGATTTTGGATGCAGTTGTACGTTTATCATTCTTGTCCTTGACATATTTTGAGTTTTTTTCATGTGTGATTTTGCAGAAAATTGGGTACTTTATTTGAAGGGATGTTCTTGCTAATTTGTTGTTTATTCATTATGGATATGGTCATAGTTAAGCCTCAAAGATAACAAGTTGAATCTCTGCTAAGCAATCTGAGCGCTTTTGTAGGTCGGATTTGAGATCAGAATAAACTATTTAGAAGGAAATTATTTACAATCAACACAAACTACTCTAAAATAGTCCTAAACTATTGAACAGAATAACTCATATGGAAATGATATAACTGTAATTACCTATTTTTGGACTAGAATAACTTCTATGTTAATTTTCTTTTAATATTTATGATTTTAAAATTAATAAAATGTTATCTATTGAATTCTTATTAAATATATGTAAGAAGGTTTAATAAAATTAATTTCATAAGAATTCTCCGTATTGATAATACATTACAACTCCATAATATCCAATATCTAAAAAAAGTAATGTTAATGAAATGCATAAAGTGTAGAAATTGAGAAATAAAATTTCCCACGATAATATATTTTTATATATTGAAAATATTCCAATTATTAAAGAATAACTATTTTTTTAAGAATGAATATGTGAGAAAGAAAAAGAAAAAGATAGGTAAAAGTCAATATCACTCATGATTTTGCGAACATAAAGATCTAAATGGAATGTCAGATCGATCTTTTTACTCTTTGAAAATAAAATTTATGGTGGATAAAATTATAAGTACGATTAAATATTCAAAAATATTGATGAATAAATATTTAAAATCTGAATCAATAGAAAATAAATTATTTTTTTATGTTTAGACAAAATAATCTGTAACGACCCGACCGGTCGTTTTAAGTACCAGCGCTCCGTTCAGCAGTCCGAGGCCGTGAACAGTTTCATTTCGGGTATTATGACTTGTTCGCATGGTCGAAATTTAAATTCAGGGAGATCGGTGTTAAATTAAAATGAAAATTCTCGTTTGAGAAACTTAAAGTTGAAGAGTGAACTAGGATTGGAATTTTGAGTAAACGGCATCGGAATCAGGATCTGAAGGTTCCAGTAGGTTCGTATGATAACTTCGGACTTGGGTGTATGCCTGGTGCGGGTTTTGGATAACTCGGGAGCGTTTTGGCGCATATTGTGGAAGTGAGCATTTTAGAATAAATTTCTTAAGTTTGGCTTGAAGTGCATTTCAGCGTTATCGATGTTCATTTGGAATTTCGAGAATGAAGGTAGCTCCATATGGTGATTCTGGAGTGGGAGCGCGATCGAAAGTGAATTCGGAGGTCTGTATGTCATTTTGAAGCCATTTGGCTAAAGATAGAAATTTGAAGGTTTTGAGAAGTTTGACCGAAGGATTGACTTTTTGATATCGGAGTCGGAATTCAATTCCGAGAGTTGGAGTAGGTCCACAATGTCAAATATGACTTGTGCACAAAATTAGAGCTCAATCGAACGTGATTTGATAGGCCTAAACGTCGGAAATAAAAGTTGGAAATTTCAAAGTTCATAAAGCTTGAATTGAGGTATAAATCATGATTTCAGCATTGTTTGGTGTAATTTGAGGCATCGAGCAGGTCCGTAATGTGTTTTGGGATTGGTTGGTATGATTGTTTGGTGTCCCGGGGGCCTCGGGTGAATTCTAGGTGGTTAACAGATCGAAAGTTGGATTTTTGGAAGAGTTGGGCAGCTGGTATCTGGTATTTCTGCTTCTGCGGAAATGGGACCGCAGAGCGGCCCCGCAGAGGCGATAGGGTGGACCACAGAAGGGGTTTTGATCTGAGGCTCGAGGACCGCAGATGCAGTCTAGATTCTGCAGTAGCGGAACCGCATCTGCGGAAGAGGTGATCGCAGAAGCAGAAAGGAGGGCTGAGCCCAGGACCGCAGAAGCGACTAAATGGCCGCACAAGCGGACTCCGTAGGTGCAAGAATATTCCGCAGAAGCAAAAATTGCTGAAGGCAGAGGGGTTATTTTAAAGTCGGGATTTGTTCATTTCACTCATTTCTCCCACTTCATTTGGCTATTTTTGGAGGGTTCAAGAGAGGATCTTCATCAACCATGCTAAGGTAAGTTTTTCCCACCCATTATAAGCTAAATACATTGATTATGTATGGGTTTGGGCATGGAAGTTAGTGTAAAAATTGGGATTTTGGTTGGAAACCTAGAAAATTATAATCTTGGACTTTAGCCATGATTTTGAGTATGCAATTAGGAGAAAATCAGATCTTTGAGTTCCTAAGGTCATGGGTAACCATTATCTTCGAGAAATTTCGAATTCCCTGGCATGTGGGCTTGAGGGCATTTTGGCCATTTCACAAAACGGAGTTGAGAAATTTTATAATTTGAATCGTTAGTAAGTATCTGAGTATATTCTCATTAGTTTGCCGTTATTTGACTAGTTTTGGAGCATTTGTGCATTGGTTCAAGTCTTTGGAGGAATGGAGAATGCCGATATTGAGTCTTCGGGCAAGGTGAGTCTCCTTTCTAATCTTGTGAGGGAGAAGTTACCTCATAGGTGAGTTAAACTGATTATGTGCTCCTGTTTGTGGGGGCTACGTACGCACGAGGTGACGAGAGTCCGTGCGTAGTTATTATGCTATTGTCCGGGTTGATTAGGACCCAAAAGCATGTTATACTTGGATTATTTGTGAACCCATTGATGGCTTGGAATGCGGTCATTAGATTAAATTAATAAATGGATTTCTAAAAGTCTTAAGCTCTATTTTTCTAAAATTATTGAAGAAAATTGGATTTTTCTTGGATATCTGCTCCATGATGACTTCTTGACTGTTTATCTGTCTGCGTGTGTTTATATTTCTGTTGGAACGAGCCGATCGCTTCGGTGAAATGGATTCATCTATGGTACGGGACTCTCGACCCTTGGCAGTGCACACATTACATTTATGTTGGAGCGGGCCGCTAACCTCGGCAAGATTTGCGCATGTTTATGCTGTTATCTTGAACTCATTTGACTTGTTTTATGCCACATTATGGATCAGGATCATTTTATTAATAATCAGGATCAGGATTATTAATCATTTTATTCCTGGCAAGGGGAAAGGCGGTCAGACTAAAGATGGTTCGATTTGGGCTTGTGAAAGTAATGAGACTGGTATTTACAAGTGTGGTTGAGCTTTCTATTATGATGGGATGTTGTTGCCCTAATGAAACGTACTTTGTTTGTCGATATTATAAACAACTACAATTCGCCATATGACAGGATATTGTGAAATAGTATTGGAGATACAACTGTCAGGTATCCCATGGTGCGGTGGTTTAAGATCGAATCAGAATTTCAAATGTTGATGGATCGATAAGGACGACTTCTGGAAAGGTTCTAAAGTGAGCAATAATGGTGGATTCAAGTGCCGCGAAGATAGATTTTGTTTAAAGCAAAAATTGAGCGACAGAGCATGAGGAAAGACAAGTGGGAAGTGTCAGGCGGCATTTAAATTTCTAAGAGGCCAAGTATGAGGAGCAAGGTCGAGTGACCGATTAAGGAAATGAGTTCTGCAAAAGTGGGAGAGTGGCGGGCCACCTCCAGAGGTCAGTCTAGCAGGGGTGGTTCCAGTCAGTCACAGCCACCGCGCCCTCCCAGAGCTTGTTATGAGTGCGGGGATACTCGTCATGTAGTGAGGGATTCCCCTAGGCTCGGGAAGAGTGCACCTACTCAGCAGCACACCCATCAGGATTCTCAGGCCATTGGTCCAGCTTCACCTGCCACCCTACCTGCCCAGCCAGCCAGGGGAGAGGATCGGGGAGATAGATGTCGCCCTCGAGGTAGGGGCCAGGCCAGATTTTATGCTATTACTGATCGTGCCGAGGTTGTCGCCTTTGATTCTATTATCGCAGGTATTATTTCGGTTAGTCACAGAGAGGCATCAGTTCTATTCCATCCAAGCTCTACTTATTCTTATGTGTCATCTTATTTTGCTCTGCATTTGGGTATAGCTTGAGAGACCTTGAGCTCTCATGTCTACGTTTCTGCTCTTGTGGGAGATTCTCTTATTGTGGACCGCGTATATCGATCATGTTTGGTTACTATTTGTGGTTTTGAGACCAGGGCAGATCTTTTATTACTTGATATGGTGGATTTTGATATTATCTTGGGCATGGACTGGTTGTCGCCCCAGTATGCTATTCCTGATTGTCACACTAAGACCGTGACATTGGCTATGCCAGGTATTCCATGTATTGAGTGGAGTGGTACTTTTGATCACACACCCAGTAGAGTTATATCTTTTCTTAAAGCTCAGCGTATGGTTGAGAAGGGGTGCACCGCGTATTTAGCCTATGTGAGAGATGTCAGTGCTGATACCCCTTCTGTTGACTCTGTCCCAGTAGTACTGGATTTCCCCGATGTGTTCCCATCTGATCTTCTGGGCATGCCGCCAGATTGGGACATTGATTTTGGTATCGATTTGTTTGCGGGCACTCAGCCCATATCTATTCCTCCTCACCATTTGGCTCCTCTTGGGTTGAAGGAGTTGAAGGACCAGTTACAGGAATTGCTTGATAAGGGTTTTTGTCGACCGAGTGTTTCACATGGGGTGCTCCTGTCTTGTTTGTGAAGAAAAAAGATTCTTCTATGCGCATGTGTACCGATTATCGTCAGTTGAACAAAGTTACAATGAAGAACCGATATCCTTTGCCTCGTATTGATGATCTATTTGACCAGCTTTAGGATACACTAGTGTTTTCTAAGACGGATTTGAGCTCAAGTTATCACCAGCTAAAGATTCGGGAGCCGGATATCCCGAAGACTGCTTTCAAGACTCGATATGGTCATTACGAGTTCCTTGTAATGTCATTTGGGGCTAACCAACGCGCTATTAAATTTTATGTATTTGATGCACAGTGTATTCAGGCCCTATCTCAACTCGTTTGTCATTGTTTTCATAGATGATATTCTTGTATACTCCCGGAGTCGGGAAGATCATGAGCAACACCTGAGGACAGTACTTCAGACCCTGAGAGAAAAGAAGTTATATGCAAAGCTTTCAAAATGTGAGTTCTGGTTGAGTTCTGTGGCATTGCTAGGATACGTGGTATCGAGTGAGGGTGTTCGGGTAGATCTGAAGAAGGTGGAGGCCGTGCAGAGTTGGCCCAAGCCCTCCTCAGCTTTGGAGACCCGTAGTTTCCTTGGCCTGGCGGGGTATTACCGTCGCTTTGTTGAGGGGTTCTCGTCAATTGCATCCCCTATGACTAGATTGACCCAGAAGGGTACTCCTTTTCAATGGTCAGACGAATGTGAGGCGAGCTTCCAAAAGATCAAGATGGCTTTGACTTCAGCCCCTATTATGATTTTGCTTACCGGTTCGGGGTCCTATACGGTTTATTGTGATGCCTCACGAGTTAGACTTGGAGCGGTGTTGTTGCAGGACGATAGGGTGATTGCCTACACGGCCAGACAATTGAAGGTGCATGAAAAAAACTATCCTGTCCATGACCTTGAGTTAGCTGCTATTGTTCACGCCCTGAAGATCTGGCATCATTATTTCTATGGTGTGTCTTGTGAGGTTTATACAGATAATCGGAGTTTGCAGCACTTGTTCAAGCAAAAGGATCTGAACTTGCTCCAGAGAAGATGGTTGGAGCTACTGAAGGATTATGATATTACTATTCTTTATCACTCGGGCAAGGCCAATGTGGTTGTGATGCCTTGAGTCGCCGGGCGGAGAGTTTCGGGAGTTTGGCATATTTTTCTGCTTCAGAGAGACCCATGGCGATGGATGTTCAGGCCTTAGCCAGTCAGTTTGTGAGATTGGACCTTTCAGAGCCCAGTCGGGTTATAGCCTGTGTGGTGTCTCGGTCTTCGTTGTTTGATCGTATTAGGAAGTGGCAGTATGATGACCCTCATTGACTTGTCCTCAGGGACACAATTCAGCATGGCGATGCTAAGGATGTGACTATTGGAGATGACGTGGTGTTGAGGATGCAGGGGCGGATCTGTGTCCGATGTTGATGATATTTGGGAGTTGATATTGACTGAGGCCCATAGCTCGCGGTACTCCATCTATCCAGGTGCCACGAAGATGTACCAGGATCTAAGACAGTATTACTAGTGGAGTCGGATGAAGAATGACATAGTTGAGTTTGTGGCTAGATGCCTCAACTGTCAGCAGGTAAAGGTTGAGCATCATAGACCGGGAGGGTTACTACAGCAGATGGAGATTTCAGAGTGGAAATGGGAGAATATCACATGGATTTTGTGACTGGTCTCCCTCTAACGGCGAGGAAGTTCGATTTTATTTGGGTTGTTGTGGATCGGCTGACCAAGTCCGCTCATTTCATTCCAGTGTGTACTTCTTACTCAGAGATTGTCCGTCTGCACGGTGTTCCAGTTTCTATCATCTCTGACAGGGGTTCAATGTTTACATCAACGGTTCTGGAGAGCCATCCAGCATGAGTTGGGTACCTGGGTGACCATGAATACAACTTTTCACCCTCACACAGACGGACAGTCCGAGTGCACTATTCAGATTCTTCAGGACATGCTCCGTGCGTGCGCGATTGAGTTTATAGGGTCTTGGGATCAGTTCTTTCCATTTGCTGAGTTTGCATGCAGCAAAAATTATTAGTCCAGTATTCAGATGGCGCTTTATGAGGCCTTATATGGTAGGAGATGCAGATCCCCGGTGGGTTGGTTCGAGCCGGGTGAGGCCAGACTATTGGGTACTGATTTGGTTCAGGATGCGGTTGAGAAGGTTAAGGTCATTCAGGATAGACTCTGTGCGGCCCAGTCCAGACAGAAGAGTTACGCAAATCGGAAGGTTCATGATGTTTTCTTTATGATTGGTGAGCGGGTTTTGCTTGGGGTCTCGCCTATGAAAGACTTCATGAGGTTTGGAAAGAAAGGGAAGTTGAGCCCGAAGTTCATTGGCATATTAGTTCTTGAGGTAGATTGGGAAGGTTGCTTATGAACTTGCTTTACACCCCCAGTTTGGCCGGAGTTCATCCAGTATTTCATTTTTTGATGTTTCGGAGGTATCATGGTGACCCGTCTCACGTGTTGGAGTTCTCTTCAGTCCAGTTGGACAATGACTTGTCCTATGTTGAGGAGCTAGTGGCAATATTAGATAGACATGTTCGAAGGCGCAGGCCAAAGGATATAGCTTCGGTAAAGGTTCAGTGGCGGGGTCAGCCGGCCAAGGAGGCTACTTGGGAGACCGAGCGGGATATGCGCAGCCGACACCCTTATCTTTTTGCTACTTCAGGTATGTTCTCTATGCTCGTTCAAGGACGAACGAATGTTTAAGTGTAGGAGGATGTGATGACCCGGCCGGTCGTCTTTGGAATTTATGCCACGTTCCCCCATTAACTACTTCCCTTAAGTTCATTTCAGCTATTTTGGTTTGCCGGGATGTTCGGTAGTAAAATTTGGAGTATTTTGGGACACTTAGGCCCTAAATAAGAGCTTAGGTGTTGGAAAATGGTCTGTAATCAGAACAGTGCAAGATGAACTCGGAATGAAAAACCGATGGTTCTGTTAGCTCCGTTAGGTGATTTCTAGGTTGGGAGTGTGTTCGGAATGTATTTTGGATGTCCGTAGCTCATTTAGGCTAGAAATGCCGAAAGTTAGAATTTTGAAGTTTCCGATAGTGTATTTTTGATCCGAGGGTCGGAACGAATTTTCGGAAGTTGCTGTAGCACCATCATGTCATTTGGGACGTGCCTGCAAAATTTAAGGTTAATTAGACGTGTTTTGGTTGGGTTTTGAGTCGAATGAGTGTTTGGTTTAGTTTTGGAAAGTTTAGGTTCAAATCATTGATCAAATTGTGTTTCTGGCATTGTTTTAGGTAGTTTAAGGATTGGAACAAGTTTGAATGATGTTAAGGAATAGGTTTGTAGGTTTGGTTGAGGTCCCGGGGGCCTCGGGTGTGTTTCAGATGCTCGATGGGTTGATTTTGGAATTTTGGATGAAGTTCATGTGCTGCTTTTGTTGTTTCCGCTTCTGCGGCTCAGAGGTCGCAAAAGCGGAAGGGGCCCTGGGCCAAGAGACCGCAGAAGCGGAAGGCCTTTCCACAGAAGCGCGGGTCGCCTTCGCGATCTATGTCCGCAGAAGCAGAAATTGGGATCTTAAGTGAAGTCACTGAAGCGGCTATTTGATCGCGAAAGCGGGACCGCAGAAGCGGTCCCTGCATCCGCAATTGCGGAAATCACATGATAGAAAAGGGTTTATCCAAGGCTTAGATTTCATAAGTTGAAAAATCAATTGGGAGCTCGGACCAAGGCGATTTCGAGTGAGTTTAGAAGGAGAGATTATTGGGTAATATTTCTATGATCCTTTCTAGCTTTAACCCATCATTTAGTTGTTAAATTCATCTTTTAAATTCAAATTAAGGTCCAAAAATGGAGGAATTTGAGTGGAAGTTTATTGACTAATCAATTGGAACTTGAGGGAGCATTTGACCTCCGATTTGGGAGATTTTTATATGGTTAGACTCTTGAGAGTACAAGGTTTCTGAAAATGTGAAAATTATTCGATTCCGAGATGTTGGTCTGACGGGCATTTTGGTTATTTTACCTATTTTCCGTAGCTTTAATTTTATCACAGTAATTAGTTACATGCGACGTTATATACAATATGTAATATGTTTGAATAGGTTTGGGCCACTCGGAGTCGGATACTCGTGGCAAGGGCATTGTTTCTTAGCGGTTTTGTACCAATTCGAGGTAAGTGGCTTGCCTAACTCTTTGTGGGGGACCTCTCCTCTTAGGATATCTTGTCATTGTTTAAAATCCTTGTGCGCGAGGTGACAGACGTGTATTTGTGCTAGTTGTTGGAAATTCACCTTACTTGGCTTATTTAGACTGTGTTTCTTCACATATTTAATTGTTAAAAAAATGAAACTTCACTTGTTTTGACTTAGGGAAAACATGTTAGAACCTTTTTGCTCTATTTGACTAAATTGCAATATCTGTCTTTTCTAGGAAAGCATGTTATCTATTTATCTGCACTATTTGACTAAATTGCCATAATTGTCTTTCTTGTGAAGCATGTTAGATTCTCGACTTACTTGTTGCTTGCGTATCGCTTCCTTTCCATTAAATATTGATTTATTGTGGTGTATTTACTTTTCGGACTACGGGAAGGCATCCCGGGAGCTCCCTCTGTTCGTATTTTGTTCCGAGGTTTGGAAGTGCGGGATACCAAGAGATCTCTGGCACTGGATTATTTACATGGCGGATGGCAAGAGATCCCTAGGACATGAGTGATTAATTGGAGGATACTGGGATATACTCGGGATACTTGGAGATCCCTAACTTATATAATAAGGATACTGGGAGATCCTCGGGATACTTGGAGATCCATTGTGTGTATAATGAGGATACCGGTAGATCCTCAGGATACCAGGAGATCCCCGATGACAAATAGCCTGTAATGATTGTTATTGTTTAGTATAATTGTAATATAACCTATTCCGTTCTATCTTACTGTTTGTTAGATATTCGAGGTTTACGTATTTCATACTGCTATTTCATTTCATATTTTAATTTATATTTATCTTAGTAGGGGCCTCGACCTTCCTCGTCACTACCCAACCGAGGTTAGGCTTGACACTTACTGAGTACCGCTGTGGTGTACTTATGCTACTCTTCTGCACACTTTTATAGTACAGATCCAGGTACATCTGATCAGGAGTTTCGTCAGTGATTTCGGATCTGCTTCTAGAGGCTTGAGGTATGCGTCTGCCGCGTCCGCAGAGCCGAAGAGCCTTCTTCTATTCTACCTTTAGCTAATAGTTTCATTTGTGTACTCAGTTGTTGTAGACACTTCGGGATGTTAGAGCAGTATATTATGTCTACTCTTAGCCTGTGTTGCCCGTGGGTTTCCAAGTCTTGAAGGTTTTCTTACATTATTTTGAGTCGACATGTATGTGCCAGGCGGCATTTTATACATTTTCTTATGCTATTCAGTACTATTTATCGTATTCGCAAAAGTCGTTGGATTTCCGCAATGTATCAGGCTTACCTAGTTGCTAAGACTGAGTGCCGTCATGATAAGTTCACGATTGGTCAACTAGGGTCGTTACACTACTATTATGCTATTGTCCGGGTAGACTAGGACCCAAAAGCATGTTATACTTGGACTATTTGTGAACCCATTGATGGCTTAGAATGATTTAATCAGATTAAATTAATAAATGGATTTCTAAAAGACTTAAGCTCTGTTATTATTGAAGAGAATTGGCTTTTTCTTGGATATCTGCTCCATGATGACTTCTTGACTATTTCTCTGTCTGCGTGTGTTTATATTCCTGTTGGAACAGGCCGATCGTCTCGGTGAAATGGATGCATCAATGGTACGGGCCGATTGACCCTTGGAAGTGCACACTTTACATTTCTGTTGAGATGTCCGACGACCTCGGCATGATTTGCGCATGTTTGTGCTGTTATTTTGAACTCATTTGAGTTGTTTTATGCCATATTATGGATCAGTATCATTTTATTAATAATAACAATAAAAATATGGAATTTTCCATGAAAGAATTATATGACTAATGGTTTACCCATACCTGGATTATAATCTTGTTTAATAACAAATCCACTACTAGGATATATTTGTTATGGATAAATAGTCATTGGACTGCTAGTGAGTGTCAGAATTGACCATCTCGTCTCTACTCCTTTGGGATTAGGCAGGACACTCAATGGGTACACGTTATTTTTGTACTCATACTACACTTGCTGTGCATATTGTTGCACAGATATATGTGATTTCAGTGGTGTATTGGACGTAGTAGGACAGATGATTCTGGGGACTAGGTGAGCTGCATCATTCGAGATGGCCGCAGTTAGGGTAATCCCTTTCTAACACTGTATTTATCTTCCGTCACTATATTTTGGACGGAGGTTGTATTTCATCCCTCTTATCAGTAGATGCTGATGTACTTGTGACTCCGGGATTTGGGATGTTGAAAAGTTGTAATAATTGTTTAACTCTCAAATGTTATTTGAACTGTATTTTCTTCAAAATTTAAATATGGAAGAAAACTCAAGTATTTCCAAAAGTGTTAAAACGAGATTTGATTAAGTAATCTGGTTGACTTGCCTGACAGTAGTGTTCGGCGCCTCACGGCCCTTAGTGTATTTTGGGTCATGAGAACATGGCATCAGAGCACTAGGTTCCCGTTGGTCTCACGAGTCATGATCAAGTCTAGTAGAGTCCCGCGGATTGGTACGGAGACGTCTGTACTTATCCTTAGGTGGCTACAGGTCTGTTAGAAGTACTTCCCTTCTTGATTTCATTATCGTGCGGTTCGATTTCTTTGAGGCTTATGCCTTTGATTCCTCCCTACTCAATCCTACGCGACGTGAGCGCTTGCTAGAAATTGAAAATTTGAAGAATTGCAATTGTACTACAGATGTGGTGCAGGATGTTTCTCTCGGTATAGTTGATCGGACTGTTATAGTCGCTCTGTGGAAGGATATCGTATTGTTTCGGCTTAGTAGCGGTACTCTGAGGGCCTTGAGTCTAGGCACAGGTTGCCATGATGTGAATTATAGGTCACTATGTGGCAGAAGATTGATATGGCAAAAATGAGCTTCTTGAAGTAGAGGAGGGTGCAACATAACCCTGAATCTGGAAGGATATTACTGTGCATGTAATTGATGCCCGCGAGTGGCGAAGGAACTTGTGCAACGGGAAGGTGAGCTCGGACTCAAGATGGTCTATTGGTGTCATAGTAAATGTACTCTGTGCAGCAGCGTGGGAAGATGTCGGGAGGTGATTCCCCTGGTGGATTATTCCCCTTGAGCAAGTTAGCGGTCGTGTGGTTGGCGATTCATTTTGGGTATTATGACTTGTTCGGGTGGTCGGAATTTAAATTCAGGGAGATTGGAGTTAAATTTAAATGAAAATTCTCATTTGAGAAGCTTAAGGTTGAAGAGTGAACTGGGATTGAAATTTTGAGTAACCACCTCGGAATCAGGATCTGAAGGTTCCAATAGGTTCTTATGATGACTTCAGACTTGGGTGTATGCCCGGTGCGGGTTTTGGATAACCCGGGAGCGTTTTGGAGCCTATTGTGGAAGTTAGCATTTTAGAAGAAATTTCTTAAGTTTGGCTTGAAGTTCATTTCAGCATTATCGATGCCCGTTTGGGATTTCGAGAATGAAGGTAGCCCCGTATGGTGATTCTGGAGTTGGGAGCGCGATCGAAAGTGAATTCGGAGGTCCGTAAGTCATTTTAAATCCATTTGGTTAAAGATAGAAATTTGAAGGTTTTGAGAAGTTTGACCGGAGGATTGACTTTTTGATATCGGAGTCGGAATTCAATTTTGAGAGTTGGTGTAGGTCTGTAATATCAAATATGACTTGTGCGCAAAACTTGAGGTCAATCGGAAATATAAGTTGGAAATTTCAAAGTTCATAAAGCTTGAATTGAGGGATAAATCATGATTTCGGCGTTGTTTGACGTGATATGAGGCATCGAGAAGGTCGGTAAGGTATTTTGGGATTGGTTGGTATGATTGGTTGGGGTCCCGGGGGCCTCGGGTGAATTCCGGGTGGTTAACAGATAGAAAGTTGGATTTTTGGAAGAGCTGGGCAGCTGGTATGTGGTATTTCTGCTTCTGCAGAAATGGAACCGCAGACGCGGCCCCACATAGGCAGCCCCTGTAGAGGCGATAGGGTGGACCGCAGAAGCGGTTTTGATCTAAGGCTCGAGGACCGCAGATGCGATCTAGATTCTGCAGAAGCGGGACCGCATCTGCGGAAGAGGTGATCGCAGATGTGGAAAGGAGGGCTGAGTCCAGGACCGCAGAAGACGCTAAATGGCCGCATAAGCGAACTACGTAGGTGCGAAAATTCCGCAGAAGCGAAAATTTCTGAACGAATAAGGTTTATTTTAAAGTCGGTATTTGTTCATTTAACTCATTTCTCCCACTTCATTTTGCGAGTTTTGGAGGGTTCAAGAGAGGATCTTCATCAACCATGCTAAGGTAAGTTTTTCCCACCCATTATAAGCCAAATACATTGATTATGTATGGGTTAGGGCATGAAAATTAGTGTAAAAATTGGAGTTTTGGTTGGAAACCTAGAAAATTATAATCTTTGACTTTAGCCACGATTTTGAGTATGCAATTAGGAGAAAATCATATATTTGAGTTCTCTAAGGCCATTGGTAACCTTTATCTTCGAGAAATTTCGGATTCCCGGGCACGTGGGCCCGAGGGAATTTTGGCCATTTCACAAAACGGAGTTGGGAAATTTTATTATTTGAATAGTTAGCAAGTATGAGTATATTCTCATTAGTTTGTCGTTATTTGACTAGTTTTGGAGCATTTGTGCGTTGGTTCAAGTCTTTGGAGGAATAGAATATGCCGATATTGAGTCCTAGGGTGAGTGAGTCTCCTTTTTAATCTAGTGAGGAGGAAGTTACCCCATAGGTGAGTTAAACTGATTATGTGCTCCTGTTTGTGGGGGCTACGTATGCACGAGATGACGAGAGTCTGTGTGTAGCTACTATTATGCTATTGTCCGGGTAGACAAGGACCCAAACGCATGTTATGCATGGATTATTTGTGAACATATTGAAGTATGACGGTGAAAACAGTGTGGCTGCTACGGTTGGCTATGTGCTACCACAAAATCTCGATAACACGCCCGAAATGATGTTAGCGGATGCAGATTCGTAGGAAGCAAAATAGGTCAACAAAACCTCACACACCAACAGGAGAATACGGTATGACGCCCAACAGGAAGCCCAAAAACCCTAGCCCGGAAAGAACAGAAAGTTAGTCTTCATGCTATTTTTGAAATGTTTCAAGCACAACAGTTGGCCATCACTCGGTTACAAAGCCATCCAAAGACTCCCAACACAACAACGCCAGAAATTGCTCCCCCCCAGCCAAATAGGTACGCGAGAGATCGAGCAATGACGGATCGATAGCCGACCCTGCCATAGTAAAAATGCTTGAGGATCTTACCAAAAGGATTGAATTGGGCAAGAAAATGATAGCATCCAATGATAATAAGGTCGAGACCAACAACTCTAGGGTCAACCAGATCCCGGGTGTTCCCCCATTCCTCGAGAGCGTGGATTCAAAAAATTTCATAAAAAGGTTGTTCCCCGAGGAAGTGGCCCTGAAATCCATTCCAAAGAAGTTCAGAATGTCGCAACTCCCTAAGTACAACCGGATCAGTGACCCTAATGAACATGTTACTACCTACACCTGTGCAATAAAAGGCAACGATATAAAGAATGACAAGATCGAGTCTGTATTGTTGAAAATATTCGGGGGATAACTCTCTAAGGGGGCCATGATGTGGTATCACAACTTGGCTCCTAATTCCATAGATTCATTCACCATGCTAGAAGACTCCTTCGTAAAGGCACATGCTGGTGCCATCAAAGTAGCAACGAGGAAGTCCGACTTTTTCAAAATCAAGCAAAGAGAAAACGAGATGCTGTAGGAATTCATGTCTCGCTTTCAGATGCAACGGATGGAGCTACATCCAGTCTCCGAAGACTGGGAAGTGCAGGCCTTCACTAAAGGTCTTACTGAACGAAGCTCGGTGGCTTCAAAATAGATGAAACAGAACCTGAGCGAGTACCTAGCCGTGACCTGGTCAAACGTCCACAACCGGTACTAGTCGAAGATCAGGGCTGAGGATGACCAGTTGGGAGCCCCTTCGGGCTCAGTACACCCGAGAAGGCTCCTGGCAAAGGAACTAAAACCAAATAAGAAAGGTATCAGCCATACGTCGAAGATAGGAGGAATGCCCCGAGGCGCAACCTACCTAGCAATGATCGGAGAGTGGATCTAGGACAGGACCCTCGAGGGCTCATCAACAGTGCCAGGTTCGATCGAACATAGTGCCAACATGTGCACCCCACTTGTTAGAATACAACTTCAATGTTAATGTGTCTGACATTGTGTTTGCCATCAGTAAAATCAATGACGCCAAGTGGTCCAAACCTATGCAGTTGGATCCTTCACAACGGAATTACAACTTAGAATGCGAATTTCATAACACGCACGGCCACAGGACCGAGGATTGTCATCAGCTACGAGAAGAGGTAGTTCTACTACTTAACAAAGGACAACTCAGGGAATTCCTTAGTGGTCGAGCCAAAAATCAGTTCTGGGAAAGGGAGGCAACCAAGTAGAACGAGGCAAATGAGCCGCAACATGTCATACACATGATCATAGGGGCGCCGATGCCCGCAGGAACCCGTAATGAGAATTAAAAAAATATCCATCACCAGAGAAAAACGGAATCGCGGATATATTCCCTAGGATGCCCTCATGTTCAGTGAAGAAGACACCGAGACCTTGTCATAACCCCACAATGATGCACGGGTAATCTCCATCCTTGTAAATTATTTTCAAATAAAACGTGTACTCGTGGATTCAGGTAGCACGACTAATATTGTCAGGTCGAGGGAGATAGAGAAGATCGGATTGCTCAACCAAATCGTGCCTGCCACAAGAGTCCTCAACGGATTCAATATGGCAAGCAAAATAACGATAGGAGAAATCATCCTTCCGGTTACCGTGGCCGGCAAGACCCAAGACACCAAATTCCATGTCATCGAAGGAGACATAGGTTATAGCGCCTTATTCGGGCAATCGTGGATGCACTGCATGAGAGTAGTGACGTCCACCCTTTGCCAGATGATAAAATTTCCAACAAAGGACGGAATTAAAATCGTCAACGGTGAACAACATGTGGCGAAGGAAATGTTCGCAATACACGATGTGGTACCAATATTTGTACGTCCGCCCCCGAATAAACCAAAGGGCGAATCGGGCCTCACATTTGATCGAACATGTCAAAACAAAGTAAAGAACCATACCGCATCTTCACCTCGGGAAATTGAAATAAATTATCCCTCATGATTGTATCGAATAAATCTCGAGGCGTCGCTAACATATCTCGCTATAAGGTACGACCATCTCCCTTTTATTTTTGAATTTAGGGCTAACCCTTATGCATGCACTCGATCTGATCGGTCAGAAAGCTAACCCTACCCAAAGACCTTAAGGTTCTAAAATGCACCCGTTGCACTCTTGTCCTTCGACTGAGTTTTTGTCCTAAAATAAGGGTTTTACCGGCAAGGTTTTTAACGAGGCAAGATCTGCGAGCAGCCTAAGGAAAACACAGCGAATGCTCAACTTCTTTTGTAGTCAACTTTAAATGATGAGGAGAATTCCCCCGGAAAGCCACTCGCTCAAAAAAGTGATGAAACACCTAATGGGGTTCCTATAGGAGAATAAAGTACCGGACCAAACGGTCAAACGAACCATGTCCATATAGCTAGCTCCTGTCGGTGAATGCATATACTGTTGTACCAAACAATCAAATAATACCTTTGTCAAAAAACACCTTCGCAAAACGAGGTAACAATTCCTCTGCCGAAAATATCCCGAACATTCGAGGACTGACGTCGGCCATTAAACACTCAGATAACCTCCGGGTCAAAACTCCGAAATCATAAAACCTTCAGGTAAGGCAATGCGGAAATCGCCAAGCATCACCAACATCTAAGGTGCCTTGAATACTTGGAGAATGACTTCAAAAGTTCAAGAGGGAAACGCACGGCCTCAAGGAACGAAACCCCATGCTCGTAAGCCCTCATAAGGCAACTCTTGACTCGCAAGCAATGGCCTTCAAGACTAAGCAAACTCGACAACTCGGAGACTGCCACCACTCGCCACACACTTAAAAACCCAAGGCTGTAATACCCCGAGTGGGCAAACTAAGTCTAGCAAGATCTATTCAACATAGCAATAAAAATTGTAAGACCTCAACAGGCATGAAAAAACTCTTAGACTTCAACAGGCATGAAAACTTTGTAAGACCTTACTACATGCATAAAAATCAATTCCGAAGTTTAGCCTATATCGCATTTGTAAGACTCCCGAATGGGCATACCCTCGATATGCACGCCTAAACTACCACACTCGGGACCAAAAATGTCTCCGGCCAAACACAAATGACTATGATCAATACGACTGAACCAGCCAAATTAACGTGACTCGGGGATGCCCGACCGTCGCTAACAAAATCACAGGCCATTACTTCGAATCTACTTCGAAAAGAACCGGTTAAATCAAGCTACCCACAACAGGAAAACAAGCTTCGACCATGTTAGCTCCAAATCACAAGGCTTCGAGCTACTCATCATATGAGATAAACCTTCCGAGGTGCTCGAACATCGCCGTTGTTACACCCCGCAATATAATGTAAATATTACGTCTCGTAATATTATATTACGACAATGTTATGCTCTGCAGTAATATATTACGATAATTTAACCATCTGCAGTAATATATTACGATGATGTTATGTCCTGCAGTATTAAGTTACAACAGTGCTCTACCAGCAGTATTACATTACGGAGATGTTACGCTTTGCAGTAATAAGTTATGACAGTGTTGCACCCTGCAATATTGTACGTTAAATTTGTAGTAAGGTAATTGACATCAGTCCAAGGAAAAGACTATTTGGGATTATAAGAATCATAAGTGATGAGTAAATTCGTAAAGGTAAGAGGGTAAGTAAAATCGAAGAAAACTAATTTTGTCAAAGTTTGGCATTTTGGATAAAATACGACCCGAGCTAAAATACCCAATATTTATGGACTAGTGACATGCAAGGTACTACGTAACCATAATAGCAAGGTGCATAAGGCATGTGAAAAGTGAATAATATTTTAAATAAATGGCAATAATTCTTAATTTTTCGAATAATTAGTTAATTACATGATAACAAGACATTACCCGATTAATTAATAGATGGATAAGATTAAATTCCTTACCTCAACAAAACGTGGCAGCTAGCCACATTGTAAAGAAATGACTAATTCATTTATTTGATAGGTGGCCATTTAAGGTGTTAATTACAATACACCTCATACTAGAATTTTCAATGCAAAGACTACAATGAGATCTTACCGTTTGATTTGGCTCATTCAAGAATCTTGATATTGCTGGTGCAAATTTATTTGGTTCAATACCAAAAGAGCTAAGTAATTTGATCAATCTTGAATCACTTTTCTTGTTCAGAAGTCAACTTAATGGAAAAATCCTATTTGGAAAAATCAATTCTTTATCATGTTTGGATCTTTTTGATAATTTTCGTTCACATTAGCAATTCCTACATATTCCTAACATCTTCAACGAAAGTTCGTACAAAATCTTCAATCAATTCCTACAATTCCAACGAGATTTCATAGCATATTAGAAACGTGAGATTTTGAGATTGTAGTCATATATCGTGTACGTGAAAGATTGTACGGTCTTGTCGGCCTATGTTTTGAGTTTATAAAGGATCATGTTAGCCTATTACGCCCGTATGTCATGTGTATATGATGATGTAATAAGAACGATATATTACGTTAGTACTCGGTAGAGTAAGGCACCCGGTGCCCATCGGGCCCCTTCGGTTTAGGTCGTGACAAAAGTGCTATCAGAGCATTTATGTCCTACTGAGTCTACAAGACGTGTCTAGTAAAGTCTTGTTTTGGGTGTATCGTGCACCACAGTTATAAGCATGAGGCTACAGGGTATTTAGGAATGCCACTCTTTCTTCTTAGTTTATATCGTGTGATAGAGCTCAATTGTGAGAATTCAAATTTCTAACTTCTTTTTACTCGTAATGTGATGATACCTACATCTACAAAGGCGGTTGGTAAAATACATGGCTATGGAATAGTTGAGTGAGAGGAACTCGACTTTGCATCATACTTATAATGAGTAACTCTGAGGTCTTCAGCATATCATGTGTGTACTGAGAGGTGTAAGCCTCCTGATAAGGAAACTTAAGGCGAGAATATCTATCCACCTTTATGGTGATAGACAATGCTTTCAAAAAGTAAAAAAGGTGAAGAAAGGTACGAGGTGCCCAACTAATGAAGATTATTAGTATTACAGTTCAGGCAGAAAAATATAAGCATTAAGAGTTACCCTCAACAGTAACATAGGTATGTACAATTGGTCGTACCCATCTCAGTTACGCCCTATGGGGGCTAATAGGTATAGTTTAAGAAAAGGAAGAAACATCAGGACCTGGCTGGGGTTAGAGTAAACCAAAATGGTGAATGGATTGTTTGTGTTCGTTGAGATTTTCGAAGGATATTTCAAGTGTTATAGTAGATCTCCTTGTGAGACACCCAGATGGTACACTCTAAAATAGTGCAGCCAGATATGAGTATTACAAAGACATGCACTATAAGACTTGAAGGGATAAATATTATCATAGCTTGGCTCGCGTCACTAGCAAACAAAGAATGTTAGGCAACAAGAAGAGCCAAGGGATGGAGCAAGTGGATCCAAAAGCAAAGCAATGTTTTGTTCAATTTTTCAGTAAAGCAGTGGACATAGATAATTAGCGGGAGATAAGAAGAGAGTTCATGAAGCATTGTGAGTAAGATGTGATACACGGATGACAACGGTAGGTCAAAAAACTTGATGACAGTATTACAGAGTTTACAGTTAAGTGAAGAAAAAGACAAAAGATGACAGGCCTTAAGACAACAAAAGAGTATAGACCATACAGTCATGTTCTCATTTCGAGAAATAAATTTGTAACTCTAGTGCGATTACCATAAGGAAAATTTAGAACCTAGAGTAATAGAACCAGTATGGATAGGTGAACAAGATAAGTTAAACATGAATCAGGGACTCAATGACTGATGATAGTCGCTATCATAAGACTTTCAGATTTTGTTCAGGCAATAATAGAATGGACGACAAAAGAAGATTCGTGAGAAATTCAGAGAATGGTCATTTAGGAAGACGCTTCCCTACAACTATCAATGTTAGCAAAGTTCAGCTTATGGGATTGTATGTGCTAGTTATACTATGTTTCACCCTCGTGAGTAAGGAACTTTGCTATCCTTGGTATGGAAGGATTACTGCAAGGCGAATAAGGGTCATCGATGATGTGAAAAGATGCCAAAGATGAAGAGTTAAAATATCTATAGGTAGGCCATCGTAGCTCCACTTTTTAGTACTCCCCAAAAGGGGAAAATATGGAGTGATGTGGCATTAAGTCAGGAGATTCTAGTGACTATGGAATGGTAAAGAAAGAATGCGATAAGTTAAATAGGAATAAGGTGGCACTTACCAAATCTTACAGATACGCTACCATTCAAGAATATTGTTCAAGCACGATGTCAAGGAGAGGAAGTAAAGGTTCCTTCCCAAGCTGTTATTAAATAAGTAGCCAGTGCGAGACGTAATTTAAGACAAAGGAAATAACCCAAGAAAGATTACAAGGAATACTGATATGAGAATGGGCCAACGAATTGGTTAAGAATATCCCAGTTATGTATAAACAGGAGGTTACATATGAGTCATTAGATCGTGTAAGATAGGCATAGTAGAACCCAAGATGTAGAATTCAGCCTCGAAAAATAATATTATTATACTTGAGATATATTCAAACAAGAGTCAGGGTAGTTAAAGATACTGTATGAGTATTAGGGGGATAAAAGAAAGTGTCACTGGGAAGTCAGTCAAAATATCAGTTCATAAGCAACCATACAATCACAAAGGAATTGAAGTAACTAACTACGGATGATTATAGGCAAAGTAAGGACATCAAACAGGTCCGTAATAAGCTCACAGTTTTACGAATGTCAAGGGTTCTCCCAAAGTACTACAACGAAAGATTATTCCTTAGGATTAGACCCATGAAAACAAGGGAGCTTATGGCTTCTCTATGTTATAGTAAGCTCAGTATAGCTGAATGGCTCAAAGGAGTTACTCTTCATAAGTAGCATTTAGAAGAGATGGAATGCTACCCTAATAGTAGAATAAGAGTGTAATTGTGATAGATAAAGGATGATGTTTGAGCCTTCGATTGAGTAATGATTTGAAGTAAAAAAAGGAGTTACGAATTGTACGTGATTAAAACACCCACGTATGAGAATCACCTTGGGACACTGTAGAATATGGTTATTGCAGTACAGTATCGCTGCTAAGTGGATCAGCAAAATTACTTCGAGTATTTCTTGATGTAATGTAAGCCCTAGTGGTAAAGAATTACGTAAGAAGTTTCAAGTTATCAATGGTATATTGTAGATCAATATTGAGGTGAATCAACAATAGATGGACAAAAGTCACAAAGTATGATATACGATTAGGTTTTCATTCTAAAGATAAATAACAGTAATGAGGAAACATTTAAGGACTTAAATTTATACATATGGAATGAGCAATGAGAGTAAGCTAGGATTTGGTAGCAGACCTCAACAACGATAAATTAACGTAAGAGTTATGGCAGTAAATTCATACGGATGGTTAAACGGACCTATGCAATGAGATATAACAAAATTCGTAAATCCAACAAAGTATCGAGCAAAGGACTTTAATATACCCATAGAGGCCTAGGGAGGCATTCTATTAAGGCTTGTATATCAAAGTAAGGCCTATAGATTGACTAAGAGGTAAAAGAAAAAAATAAAGTTGAATCGCATAAGTGGACCTACAAAGCCAGGGTCATACAGGTCGCATGACAAGAGGTAACAGAAGTTGCAAGATTAGGAAGATTTCGATCACATGTCATGATATGAGAAAAAAGACTAAAAGGGGGAATACCCTAGACTTTGATTTTATTCGCAGAGCAACTACTTGAAAGGCAATAAGAGTATTAATGTATTCACAAGAGCTATATGTTACGAAAATGATTAGATCATAACTCAACATTCGAGGAAGAATGTTCCAAAGGGGGGAATGATATTGCACCCCGTAATATTACGTTAATATTACGTCCCGCGGTATTATATTACGCGATGTTATGCTCTACAGTAATATGTTATGATGATGTCACCCTCTGTAGTAACATACTGCGATGATGTTACGTACTGCAGTATTAAGATACTACAGAGTTCTACCCAGCAGTATTACATTACGAAGATGTTATGTTTCGCAGTAATAAGTTACGCTAGTGTTGCACCCTGTAGTATTACATTACGGTAATGTTGCGCTTTGCAGTAATAAATTATGACATTGTTGCACCCTGAAATATTGTACGTTAAATTTATCGTAAAGTAATTGAAATCAGTCCAAAGAAAAGATTATTTGCGGATTATAATTGATCATAAGTGATGAGTAAATTCGTGAAGGTAAGAGGGTAAGTAAAATCGAAGAAAATGAATTGATCAAATTTTGGCATTTTGAGATAAAATACGGCCCGAGCTAAAATATCCGATATTTATGGACTAGTACCATATAATGTACTATATGGCCATGATAGTGAGGTGTATAAGGTATGTGAAAAGTGAGTAATATTTTAAGTAAATGAGAATAATTCTCAATTTTTCGGGTAATTGGTTATCTACCGGATAACGGGACATTGTCCGATTAATTAATAAATGGATAAGATTAAATTCTTTCCCCCAACACAATGTGGCTAGCAGCCACATTGTAAAGAAATGACTAATTCATTTCTTTGGTAGGTGGCCATTTAAGGTGTTGATTACAACGCATCTCATGCTAGTATTTTCAATGCAAAGACTAGAATGAGACCTTACCGTTTGATTTGGCTCATTCAAGAATCTTGATATTGCTTGTGCAAATTTATTTGGTTCGATACCAAAAGAGCTAAGTAATTTGATCAATCTTGAATCAATTTTCTTGTTCAGAAGTACTTAATGGAAAAATCCTATTTGAGTTGGAAAAAAATCAGTTCTTTATCAAGTTTGGATATTTTTGATAATTTTCTTTCACATTAGCAGTTCCTACATAGTCCTAACATCTTCAACGAAAGTTCATACAAAATCTTCAATCCATTCCTACAAATCCAACGAGATTTCTTAGCAAAATAGTAATGTGAGATTTTGAGATTCTAATGGAGTACGGTGCAATCTTTTCCAAAAATATTATAGGAATTTCTTCGTACTCCAAGTATGTTAAGGCTATCCCTTTTTTCTTTTGGCATGATACGAACGAAATATGCAAATGCACAAATTTCATAATTGACTCTATTTATAGAAGTATTAGAGATATCTATATTCTTGAATTTCCATGTCATAATATTTTATCATATGTTCATGTGTCTTAGAAAAATATGAAAGTTGAAAAGAGTTTACTTTATGATATTACTTTAAGGAAAAATGGTCTTATAAAGCTCCGAAAGATTTTATTATTAATGTACTTTTCATTCATTGAATTCATGTGCATTGAACTTTGATCAGATAGCGTTATATACCGTATATATGTAAATATATTTATATGGGATATGAAAAAAGTTTATGATGTTATATACGCACTACCACATAATCAGCTGGTATATGATGATGATGTTGCTCACAGTGGCTGAAAGATGATTCAAACAACGTTATATACACATACATATGTATGTATATGTATGTATACAGTATATGTAAAAGGTTATGGCATTATATACGCACCACCATATGATCAAATGGTATATGATGATGATTTTGCCCACAGTGGACGATATGATATGATAGGATAGCCTCAGAGGCTGATGATGTTATGAAACATGTACCTATGCACAACATGAAATTCACACGCATATGCATGATGCAAAAAGTAATTTATGATTTACAAATTTTTTCACACTTACAGGTTGAGTCATGTACTCTACAGTTTTTCCATGTCTATTATGTATTTATCTATGTTTCTTGCTGCTCGGTACATTTTTCGTACTGACGTCCCTGTTTCCTAGGGACGCTGTGTTTCATGTCCGCATGTACCGATAGACAGATCAAGAGCCCTCCAAGAAGGCTATCAGCTCAGCGGAAGATGGTGCGCTCCATTTGCTTCAGAGTTGCTTATTTGGTTAGTATGATTTAGACGTGCATTGTTTGGTATGGCGGGACTCTGTCCCGACCTTTATGACATTTATGTACTCTTAGAGGTTGTAGTCATGTGTCGTGTACGTGAAAGATTGTACGGTCTTGTCGGCCTACGTTTTGAGTTTATAAAGGATCATGTTAGCCTATTAGGCCCATATGTCATGTGCATATGATGATGTAATAAGAACGATATATTACGTTAGTACTCGGTAGAGTAAGGCAGTCGGTGCCCATCGAGGCCGCTTCGGTTTAGGTCGTGACAAAAATGATATCAGAGCATTTCTGTCCTACTGAATCTACAAGACGTGTCTAGTAAAGTCTTGTTTTTGGTGTATCGTGCACCACACTTATAAGCATGAGGCTACAGGGTATTTAGGACTGCCACTCTTTCTTCTTAGTTTATATCGTGTGATAGAGCTCAATTGTGAGAATTCAAATTTCTAACTTCTTTTTACTCGTAATGTGATGATACCTACATCTACAAAGGCGGTTGGTAAAATACATGGCTATGGAATAGTTGAGTGAGAGGAACTCGACTTTGCATCATACTTATAATGAGTAACTGTGAGGTCTTCAACATATCATGTGTGTACTTAAAGGTGTAAGCCTCTTGATAAGGAAACTTAAGGTAAGAATATCTATCCACCTTTACGGTGAAAGACAATGCTTTCAAAAAGTAAAAAAAAAAAGCAAGGTGAAGAAAGGTACGAGGTGCCCAACTAATGAAGATTATTAGTATTACAGTTCAAGCAGAAAAATATAAGCATTAAGAGTTACCCTTAACAGTAACATAGGTATGTACAATTGGTCGTACCCATCTCAGTTACGCCCTATGTGGGCTAATAGGTATAGTTTAAGAAAAGGACGAAACATCAGGACCTGGCTGCGGTTAGAGTAAACCAAATGGTGAATGGATTGTTTGTCTTCGTTGATATTTCCGAAGGATATTGCAAGTGTTATAGTAGATCTCCTTGTGAGACACCCAGATGGTACACTCTAAAATAGTGCAGCCAGATATGAGTATTACAAAGACATGCACTATAAGCCTTGAAGGGATAAATATTACCATAGTTTGGCTCGCGTCACTAGCAAACAAAGAATGTTAGGCAACTAGAAGAGCCAAGGGATGGAGCAAGTGGAGCCAAAAGCAAAGTAATGTTTTGTTCAATTTTTCAGTAAAGCAGTGGACATTGATAATTAGCGGGAAATAAGAAGAGAGTTAATGAAGCATTGTGAGTAAGATATGATACACAGATGACAACGGTAGGTCAAAAATCATGATGACAGTATTACAGAGTTTACAGTCAAGTAAAGAAAAAGACAAAAGATGACAGGCCTTAAGACAACAAAAGAGTATAGGCCATACAGTCATGTCCTCATTTCGAGAAATAAGTCTGTAACTCTAGCGCGATTACCAAAAGGAAAATTTAGAGCCTAGAGTAACAGAACAAGTATGGATAGGAGAACAAGATAAATAAAACATGAATTAGGGACCAGTGACTGATGATAGTCGTTATCATAAGAATTTCAGATTTTTCTCCGGCAATAATAAAATGGACGACAAAAGAAGATTCGTGAGAAATTCAGAGAATGGTCATTCAGGAAGACGCTTCCTTACAACTAGCAATGTTAGCAAAGTTCAGCTTAAGGGACTGTATGTGCTAGTTATACTATGTTTCACCCTCGTGAGTAAGGTACTTTACTATCCTTGGTACGGAAGGATTACTGCAAGGCGAGTAAGGGTCATCGATGATGTGAAAAGATGCCAAAGATGAAGAGTTAAAATATCTATAAGTAGGCCATCGTAGCTCCACTTTTTAGTATTCCCCAAAAGGGGAAAATATGGAGTGATGTGGCATTAAGTCAGGAGATTCTAGTGACTATGGAATGGTAAAGAAAGAATGCGATAAGTTAAATAGGAATGAGGTGGCACTTACCAAATCTTACAGATACGCTACGATTCAAGAATATTGTGCAAGCACGACGTCAAGGAGAGGAAGTAAAGGTTCCTGCCCAAGCTGTTATTAAATAAGTAGCCAGTGTGAGACGTAATTTAAGACAAATGAAATAACCCAAGAAAGATCACAAGGAATATTGATATGAGAATGGGCCAACGAATTGGTTATGAAGATCCCAGTTATGTATAAACAGGAGGTTACATATGTGTCATTAGATCGTGTAAGATAGGCATAGTAGAACCCAAGATGTAGAATTCAGCCTCGAAAAATAATATTATTATACTTGAGATATATTCAAACAAGAGTCAGGGTAGTTAAAGGTACTGTATGAGTATTACGGGAATAAAAGAAAGTGTCATTGGGAAGTCAGTCAAAATATCAGTTCATAAGCAACCATACAAGCACAAAGGTATGGAAGTAAGCAACTACAGATGATTATAGGCAAGTAAGGACGTCAAACAGGTCCGTAATAAGCTCACAGTTTAACGAATGTCAAGGGTTCTCCCAAAGTACTACAACGAAAGACTAGCTGAGGAGATAAGAAAGAAGGTTTCAGCCTAAGCACAAGTACCTAAAGAGGAAATGTACGTGTAACAACAATCTCTCAACAACATTATAAGCACTCCAAAGAAAAGAGGAATCTATCGTGGCTAGTAAATGGGAAGTAAAAAATCAAAAGAAATATTTGAAGATCATATGATTTGTACGGAAATTCCGGCATGTGTGGGAGCTAAGATAAGCTAAGTATGCATGCAACAACGGAGAAGAAAGATCAGGATAGGTAATAGCTTACGTTTAAAAAAACATTGAGAAGGAACGAAAGGAATTATTTGATTAATGATCATGAGTTGGTGACATTATGAGCTCACATAAGAGTTTGGAGTTTTATACATGCATCATATATGTCGACAATCATACATCCGTAAAAGATTCCGGTATAAGTTAAGAGAAATAATTGAGCCCGTGTTATAAACAATGCAATGAATCATTTGAAGATTATATCATGGATATTCCATAGTGTCCATGGAGGGCTAATAATAACTAATACCATGAGCCACAAATTGGAAGATAACTTAAGCCAGCATAAAGGTCGATCAGAAGAAGAAGAAAAATAAAGAGCTACATCAACAAAGTAAATCAGGATTCTGATTATTGGACCCAAAAGTTATAGGAATCATAATTGAGAACACAGTAGAATCACTCTTAATATTAGAGGTGCAAGAGAGATAGTACAACAAGTATGTTATATAACGGCTCTACGATGAAGCCAGTTAAAAGGGTACCGATCTCATAAGAAGTTAGTATGTGTAAAAAGGTGCATGTATTATAATAGAAGTTCAAGACGTGGATGTGAATTATATCTATGTGGAGGGAAGGTCATGAAAGAGATAGAAGATGTGTAGTGATGCTTTAAGGAAAGTAAGGTAAAGTTGAACAATGAACGAGATACTCAAAAGCAAAAGGTTGAGAAAATTCCAGACTTAGGATAGAAGGCTAGAAGCACGGGGATTCAATATTCCGGAATGATAGCAGCGGCATTAGTAGCATATCTTCTAGCTTATGGTCTAGGTATCAAAAAGCCTGATTATGAGAGTAAAGAATAGTTAGAGAGAATGTGATGTCTCACTTGATGTTCCAAAACAACATAAGAAAATCTATTGTGCAAGCAAGTTGAAGGAAGGATGTGAATACTATAAATAGATATGTATAGGTCGCAACCGAAAGTATAGTAAAGCAGCAAGGTTTTAGAAAGACATGAATACGGATAAGAAAGGACAGTGAAAAGGTAACGAGAATGGATTATTCCTCAGGATTAGGCCCATGAAAACAAGGGAGCTAATGGCTTCTCTATGCTATAGTAAGCTTAGTATAGCCTGAATGGACTCAAAGGAATTACTCTTCATAAGTAGCATTTAGAAGAGATGGAATGCTACCCTAATAGTAGAATAAGAGTGTAATTGTGATAGATAAAGGATGATGTTTGGGCCTTCGATTGAGTAATGATTTGAAGTAAAAAAGGATTCACGAATTGTACGGGATTAAAATACCCACGTAAGAGAATCACCTTGGGATGCTGTAGAATATGGTTATTGTAGTACAGTATCGCCGCTAAGTGGATCAGCAAAATTACTTCGAATATTCCTTGATGTAATGTAAGCCCTAGTGGCAAAGTATTACGTAAGAAGTTTCAAGTTATCAGTGGTATATTGTAGATCAATATTGAGGTGAATCAACAATAGATGGACAAAAGGCACAAAGTATGAGATACGATTAGGTTGTCATTCTAAAGATAAAGAACATTGATGAGGAAACATTAAAGGACTTAAATTTATAAATATGGAATGAGCAACGAGAGTAAGATAGGACTTGGTAGCAGACCTCAACAACGATAAATTAAAGTAAGAGTTATGGCAGTAAATTCATACGGATGGTTAAACGGACCTATGCGATGAGATACAACAATATTCGTAAATCCAACAAAGTATCGAGCAAAGGACTTTAATATACCTATAGAGGCCTAGAGAGGCATCCTATTAAGGCTTGTATATCAAAGTAAGGCCTATAGATTGACTAAGAGGTAAAAGAAAAAAATAAAGTTGAATCGCATAAGTGGACCTACAAAGCCAGGGCCATACAGGTCGCATGACAAGAGGTAACAGAAGTTGCAAGATTAGGAAAATTTCGACCACATGTCATGATATGAGAAAAAAGACTAAAGGGGGAATACCCTAGACTTTGAATTTATTCACAGAGAAACTACTTGAACGGCAATAAGAGTAATAATGTATTCACAAGAGCTATAAGTTACGAAAATGAATAGATCATAACTCAACATTCGAGGTCAAATGTTCCAAAGGGGGGAATAATATTTCACCCCGTAATATTACGTTAATATTACATCCCGCGGTATTATATTACGACAATGTTATACTCTATAGTAATATGTTACGATGATGTCACCCTCTGCAGTAATATACTGCGATGATGTTATGTTCTGCAGTATTAAGTTACTACAGAGTTCTACACAGTAGTATTACATTACGAAGATGTTATGTTTCGCAGTATTAAGTTACGACAGTATTGCACCCTGTAGTATTACATTACGGTAATGTTGCGCTTTGCAGTAATAAATTATGACATTGTTGCACCCTGAAGTATTGTACGTTAAATTTATCGTAAAGTAATTGACATCAGTCCAAGGAAAAGATTATTTGCGGATTATAATTGATCATAAGTGATGAGTAAATTCGTAAAGGTAAGAGGGTAAGTAAAATCGAAGAAAACGAATTTTGTCAAAGTTTGGCATTTTGAGATGAAATACGGCCCGAGCTAAAATATTTGACATTTATGGACTAGTGCCTAGCTCCATGGCGGATAAGCTCCGACCTAAGCCTGTCAAAGGCTCGCAGAAGAAAAACTCGAGAAGGAAGTGAAGATAACTCGAGAGGGAAGCGAAGATGTGAGATGCGGAAGGCCTGTGCCAAAACTTGCAACGAAGTGAAGCCGGCGGACTTCCTCGAAGGCTGGACACACTTTTGTTGGTCCATTACCCTCGGTCCTGGAAGAACCAACTTGGATCGAAGCGTGATCACTCAGGGGAAGAACCGCTCCAGAACCGGAGACATTAGGAACAGCAGGCTCGGGTGATATTTTCACCTCGAAGATGTGGACCCGTCTAGACTTGCAAAAATCTGTATCGCACTGCGAGTGCATATCCTATTTATCACCATCATCCCTTGGATCGAAAGCCTACAACTCCTCCCCTCCCCCCCTCCCCCACCTGAAGGGGCACAGCCTCGCGAATATGGACTTTCCGATACCTACGACGGCAAGGTCAGAACGAAAAAAGAGGAAAATATCATCTCAAATATACGAAGGCCAACGTAAAGGAAGCTTAAGCACACACCTTGGTATTTTTCTTCCCATCTGCCCGGGACATAACTTGCCACCTACGCTTGCTGCAAGTCGAGTGGGTCACCAACCTTCAGACCTAGCTGGGCAAATCGGGAACTTTGCCCGGCGCCCATGAAGTTGCTGCAGAAAAGGATGAAACACAATTACTAAATTGGCTTTCAGTACGAGCAAATATAAGCAAGCATGAGACACTCCACTCACGCGTGTGATTCCGTTCCTCGGGAAATGGCATGAGTTCCACGGGGATAACGTTATTCGTCCGGACCCAGAAGAATTGACTGACCCACTGTTCATCCCCATCTTCCCGACAACAGCAATGAAGGACAGACTTGCACCATTAAGTCAACAGACCTTGGTGATCCCGAAAACCGAGGAGGCTCTCCCCCCTGTCGAATTGGTCCTGACATTGCCGCCATAGCAGTCACAAAGTTGAAAGACTAAAAGGCAGAAGGATGTACATGCGCGCTAATACTAGAAACATGGCGCGGGAAGACAAATGGTAACTGCATAAGATGGGGAGACCCCTGAGAAGGGCATTACCGACCGGCACCATGAAGTCAGCAGACATCGGTGATCCCGAAAACTGAGGGGGGAGCTCTCCCCTCCCCCCTTATCGAATTGATCCCGACATTGCCGCCATAGCAGTCGAAAAGTTGCAAAACTAAAAGACGGAAGGATGTACAAGCGCGCTAACCGAAAACAAGGCGCGGGAAGAAAATGGCAACTACATAATACGGGGAGACCCCTGAGAATACGTAAATAACCTCATACTATATGTGGGAAAGGCGGCGATGACTCACCTACCTAAAAATCGATCGGAAATGCCAACTGATATCATCCTCTCCTGGATCGAGGCGGTACCTGACCTCGAGGACCTCCATTAGAGTATGGCCGCGCTCCGGAGAGCTGACAATGCCTTCGCCAACACAAGGGTGGCACATAACTTCGAAGATCTCCATCAAAGGGAACCAGGCTATGAAGAAATAAGTGTTTTTTGAACGTCTCCTGTACGGACCTGGTTCCATATGCTATCCAGGGTCGGACAAAACCACTTTTTGCAGAATCTATCCACATCACCATAAGGCTATTCACACCAAAATGCGCTTCCAAATGGTCCGTGTGCGAGCGAGCCTTCGCTCGGGGACTTCTTTCAAGAAATCACAAGCACCCCCTGTCCAAGGGTCCCCGAGCGAACTTCTTCTCAAAGGTTATTACGAAGCTCAACTGGTAAGTCACAACCCCGAAGCCCAAAACATTATTATCATCCCCGCGCAAAACCACATCCATCAACCGAAGGCTAGAAAAAATACTTTCATCCGAGTTCAATAGTGCAACGACAAATAGGATCGTGCATTCGGAGCCGCCACAAACATAAAGAAATACAACAAGTATCAAAGGCAGGAGCCAAAAAACTATCTTTGTATTCATAGATATTCATTTACAACGGTCTTCGACGGGTGCTTACATATGATTACAAAATCCCGTAAGGGGATCCTTACACGGGAACAAAAGGGTTAAAGGGTATACTTACAACAAAAGTCTAAGAATCTAGCCTATCCCTAAAGTGCGTCCCCATTAGCGGAATCTACGGCATCATCTCCTCAGCGCGTGCGACCTCAAAGACAATATCTTCCAAGTCCAATCCCCTTGGAAACCTCATCTCGGTCCTCCCTGAATGGCATCTTCAAAAGGAAGGATATAGGAGAGGAAAGCGATGGAGAAGAACAAAGTGACGAAAGAGAAGCCGAAATGAGATAAGAAATGACTGGGTGAAAAATCTGGCTAGAATGAACTCCGCCAATATTACTATTATTAAACCACTTCTTGAGATGCTGCCTCAGCCTATGAGGCGACAGCCAGTAAAGAGTGTCTCTATATCCCCAGGAATCTAAAGGGGGTGTAATACGCCAAGCCGAGGAAGGAGGGTGGTATAATCCGAGCCCCCTCTTGAGCAGCTCTGTATAATCCAAATACCTCCTCGGGTCGGAGGAAATCAGCCCTGAGCTAACGGAGATAGCAACAACAACAGCAACAACAACAGCAGCAGCAGCAGCAGCAACAACAACAACAACAACAACAACAACAACAACAGCAACAACAGCAACAGCAACAACAACAACAACAGCAACAGCACCAGCAGCAACAACAGCAACAGCAACAACAGCAACAACAACAGCAACAACAACAGCAACAACAACAGAAGCAAGAACAGCAGCAGCAAGAACAGCAGCAGCAGCAGCAGCAACAGCGGAAGCGGAAGCGACAGGGGCAGGGGCAGCAGCGGCAGCAGCGGCGGCAGCGGCGGCAGCGGCGGCGGCAGCAGCGGCAGCGGTGCTGCTGCTGCAACAACAACAATTGTATCACAACAGCACAACTTCATCTGACCGAAGAAGGTTCGGGAGTCAACCGTAGCGTGCATGATGTCGAAGTAACCTCAAACATGGTGAAACAGCAAAGAACAAAGATAGCAAGAAAAGAGGAAAGGATAGATATCGAAGGATGCTTGGGTGAAAAACTGATCACAAGAAGCCCCATTTATAGAGGAGAAGGGAAAGGTAACCGACTGCGCCATTATCGCCCTCGAAAAACATAACGACATGCGCTCATGGAAGCTGAATCAACAGCAACATTATGACCCCGAAGAACGAGGAGTCACGACACATCGAACGACCCTAGAAAAGCAAAATGGTGAAACGTCTAGGCACTCATAAAGGGCTGCGCCATCAGCACGACGTCATTATGGGAGCTCGTAAAGTAGGATGTCAAAAACATTTCTTATCGCTTTCTTCTAACAAACGCGGAGACATTCTGTGTATGGTAAAATAGGAGGGACCAATTTCTCGTTGACAAAGTGCTTCTGGAAATCGCCTCGGAGACTCCGGGACCTCAAGCCGGTTACTTCCCTCAAGATCTGTCGACACCCGGCCTGAGGATAACATTGGTCGAAGCTCCGACGAGCACAGGAGGCCTCCGAAGAGTGCATTCGGAGTCGATTAAGTCTAACTCGGCATCCTAACATTGGCCTACGTGTACGTCATGAAGTTAGTTAGTTGTCCCATCCCGCTTCCTTTATCACTCAATGTATCTTGTACTAAGTTTGAACTCCCCCCCCCCCCCCCCATAAAAGGGGAATTGTTAACACTCTGTAAACCAGAACTCCAACTATTCTACACAAGATCAATAATATCTCTCTCTCTCTCTTTTCTTCTAACTTACTCGCTCGAGGCTACTCTTTGCATTTATTGCTTTCATACTTGTTCTTCATTTATTGCTCGATATTGGCCATAAAGAGCGTTTTTTAATTATATCTTAACTGTTATCCCATTCCCGACTACCCTCAATAGCTCGAGCTCGAGCCGGATATCGACCTCGAGGCCTTTCATCGACCAGTTCGAAGCCCGGGTTGCAAGCCCCTCGGTTTGATTACTGCCCCGTTTTAACTTGTATTTCGTCATTAAACTTCATACGCCTAGCATCAACTGCTCTAACAACTAGCATAAAAATAGTTTACGTATTTTTAGAGTCTCATTTACAAATTTAATTATTGTTACCATTTTCACGATCGATTCTTATCCGTTTTTCGAGTAAACAGACATGGGCATAATGAATCTTTACGTGTAAAAAATTGTATAATCTGTTGGGAGGCCACGTTTTCTTTAGGTCATGTCTTCAATTCATATTTGTACATATGTTCTTTTTTCCCTGCTTCCTATGCATCTAAATATTCTGTAAAAAAAGGCATTGAATAATTTGAATTGCACGTGAATTTTCATACTTCCTCATGTTTTCAAGCATCTAAGTAAATTGAAGTAATGAAACTCTTTCGTGGATTAATTTATACTGATATCAATCAATAAGTTATCAACTTTCAAAATCAAGTTTTAACTGTTCTAAATTTTTATTATCTTTTCAAATTTGAATTTAAAAATCAGTATAAATCAAATTACTGAAAACTCATAAAAGAGAATGATTAAAACTTAACACAATATCAAAAAGGTACTCTTAATAAATTTCTATTAATAATAAAAAAACGAAATAAAATAAGTACCGAGTGTTCTTAAAATAAACAATTCGCCGAACAAATTGAGTTAACGCTAATCAATCCGTGAAAAAGTAGAACGCTTGTCAAAAAGTTAAAAAAAATTCAAATAATTGAATATTAAATTTGCTTTAGGCATCTAAATAAAATTTACTTTAGGCCATGAATATTATTGAGCCGCGGTATTTTGTTTATTAACCGTTTCCTAAGTTATGTTATCATTTAATGCACGTCCTATTCTTAACAGTTAATACCGATCCTTACTATTGCTACGAATATATTTTCTTTTCATTTTTTAGAAGTTGTCGTACTATCTTGATAAAGCATTCTTCAGGAAAGTTTACCCCAAGATGACCAAACTGGATTCAATGTGGTGTTTGTTTAATAAAAAAAATGTTGAAATTCTTTTCTGAATTCTTTTTCAGCTTTTCAAACTTTCACTAGTTCTGGATTAAGCCGATACAAACCTCGACTTCCATGAGAAAAATGACCTAAAACCTGTTAAGGAAGGTTCCTGTAGATGATCAGATGTGACTCTCCATCATCAGTTCAGAAGTAGCTTGAAAAACTTGAGTTTTGGTTCCATGAGATTTAAGTTTGTTTTCACTAACATAACGCTATATACAATCACATAGAGCTGCATTCTATACAACATGGACTCGAGCAAGCTCCACTCTTTCCAAAAAGTTAAGTTTACAAAATCAAATACACCAAAAGGTTGTGCTTGGGGAGAATAATATACATTTTTTCCCCATTTCTTTCAAAAAGAAGCAACTAAAATAGAGTTGTTAAACAAAATATGTATAGGAGTTTAAGGTACTAAACAAGTGAAACCATCTTACAAACCTTTAGCAGAAGTAAATATGATGACATTGAACAATAGTTTAGATCTACTAACCCTTTCAAACACACAAACATCACCTTCTTTTAGGTCATTGTCCAGCACAAACTCCTTCCAGCCAGAGGTCAACTTAGCATTTACTGTTCCAAGACTACATTTTACTGCCCAGGATCTCTTGCTTGAATTTTGAAGTATCACATCACTATGTTTAGTGGCAAAAAATTTCCTAGCTATCGGCAGCATTATGGACTGTATATTTGAAGGATGCATTATTATACAGAATGAAAGATTCATCATTAATTAACAGTGATAATCCTTATAATCAGGGATTAGCTTTATGTCACTAAGATATTCAACTTCACCAGATATTCCAGAATAGCTATCTTACCAATTTCATCGGTCCGCTGGCAGAAGACACATATGATGGTTGCATGAAACATATGAAGAATGGATTTTCTGATGTAAAAGCTTTTGCTCTTTGATATGCTAAAACCATTTCTTTGGCCACTGCGCTGCCCTTACAAGAAGACTTGGATTGTTGCACATGCTTCACAGCATCTTCACTGAGTTCTTCTGCAGAAAATCAAGCCAACACGACCAAATTGAACGATCTAGAAAAGTACCTTTAATTGATTCTAAAAGTTAAAGGTATGATCTTTCTGCATACATCAGAAAACTTTATAGCGAGGCATTCAATCACCTTTAGTTTTTGAAGTGAAACCATCTAAATTTCCTTTCTGCTGCTTTTCAAGATTCAGTTTCCTGCTTTGACCTATTTTGGATTGAGAACATGGAACTGAATTCTCAGTTTTGATAGTTTTGTTTTTACAATCAGAAACCCCTGGCAATTTTCCATCTATCTTATGCGCTGGTTTGTTCTCAGCTGTACGAAATATAGTGACATCTAAAATGGGCTTAGTTCCCTTAATCAATTCAAATACACAAACATCACCAAATTTTAACTTATTGTCCAGCACGAATGCCTTCCAATAGAAACAAATTTTTGTTTTTGATTTTCCCACGACGTATTTAACAGACCAATATCCCCTGCCAGGAACACGGAGCACTAAAAAGCCACATTTCTCACAGAGATATTTCCTAGCAAATAAGAATGATATGTCCTGCCAAAACAGATGGACATAGTAAATTGAGCATAATGGCATGCACTAAATGGATTCTCAGTCCATAAAGTTTAGCTTAGCTTACCAGTCTGTATGGTATCGAGACATACGATGGTTGCATAAAATACATAACATATGGATTCTCAGATTTAAAATCATTTGCCCTTTGATACGCTACACTCCTCTCTTTGACCAATACTGACGTGTTCCTATCGTAAACCATCTTGGACTGTTGCCTGTCCATCCGGAAACTTTCTCCACTTTCTTCATAGAGAAATTCAAAATCAATGTATTACTACTAAATTGTCATTTAAGCAGATGATCAATTCTGTTAGTAGCCAGAGTAAACACTTTCTTACTTTTGGTTTTTCCTGTAAAAGAAGGTGAAGCTACATCCTCTTGTGTGTTTGCCACCTTGATACTTTTGGCGTGAATGTCAATTGAAACATCATCCTCTGCCTCCTCTAGTCTTTTTATTTTGCTGTCATGTCCTAATGGAGAATGGCCTAGAATCTCAACAGAACTCTCAATCCCAGTGCCTTCATCATGTTCTTCTGAAGAAATTCAAGCCACTATAACCTTGTTGAAAAGATCAAGAAAACTAACTAGAAGAATGAACGCTAAAAATGTGAAATGTGAACCTCCTCTCCTCTGCTTTAATCCATTGGTGTGAACTACTTTTGGAGGAGAGCATGGAACATAAATATCAGTTTTGATAATCTTTCTTTTACAATCAGAAACCCCTGTCGCTTCTCCAGCTATCTTAAGCATTGGTGTGCTTCCAGCTGCTGGAAATATGGTGACATCCATCAAGAGCTTAGTGAGCTTAATCAATTCAAAGACACAAACATCACCATATTTTAACTTATTGTCCAGCACGAATGCCTTCCAACCAGAACGAATTTGTGCGTTTGATGTTCCCAGGAAGCATTCGACAGACCAAGATCCCCTGCCTGGAACACGAAGTACAAAATTGCTATATTCATCCCTGAAGTACTTCCTTGCAAATGTGGCTGATATGTTCTGCCAAAACAGATGGATATGGTGAATTGAGTATAACAGCATGCATCCATATGGATCGACTAAAGATCAGAATACTGGAAACTCTATAAAGTATATAGCTTATAGCTTACCAGATTATATGGTTTTGAAACATATGATGGTTGCATAAAAGATATAATGAATGGATTCTTAGATTTAAAAGCTTTTGCTCTTTGATATGCCATAGTCCTCTCTTTGTCCATTACTGCTTTGTTCTTACCACAAACAATCATGGTTTGTTGCGTGTGCATCCTGCAACTTTTTTCGCTTTCTTCGAACAAAATTCAAAATCTATGTATTACTATTTGTCATGTAAGCAAATGATCAATTATGTTCATAGCCAGAAGTCAGAGTAAACACTATCTTACTTTTGGTCTTTCTGAAAGAAGGCAAAGCTACATCCTCCTGTGACGTTCCCACCTTGATATTTTTGGTGTGAGTATCAAATGGAACATCATCCTCTGCATCCCTTTCTAGTCTTTTTCTTTTCCTGTACTGTCCTAACGGACAATGACACAAAATCTCAAAAGAATGTTCAATCCCAGTGCCTTCACCATGTTCTGCTGAAATTCAAGTAAGAAAATTAACTAGTACAATGGACGCTAAAATGTAAGTATCTGATCATTACGTACATTTCAGAATATCTTATAAAGAGAATAAATTTATCACCTTTAACTTTTGAATTGAAACCACATGCACCTCCTCTCCGCTGCTTTAAATTCTTGGTCTGAACTATTCTGGATTGAGAAAATGGAACAGATTTATCTGAAACCCCTGGCACTTCTCGACCTATTTTATGCATTGGTGTGCTTCCAGCTGCTGGAAATATGGTGATATCCATCAAGAGCTTAGCGCCCTTAATCACTTCAAAGACGCAAACATCACCAGGTTTCAACTTATTGCCCATCACAAATGCCTTCCAGAAAATCTTAGCATTTGTTGTTCCGAAAGTGCATTTGACAGACCAAGATCCCCTGCCTGGAACACGAAGCACTAAATTTCGGTAGTTCTCAGGGAAATACTTCCTAGCAAATTTCAATGACATGGACTGCCAAAGGAGATAGCTCAGTAAATCGATTTTAACGTTGTGCAGGATGGAACAAGAAAGATCAGTCATTTATAGCTTGTAAATTACCAGATTGAATGGAGCGAAGACATATGATGGTTGCATAAAAGATATAATGAACGGATTCTTAGATTTAAAACCTTTCGCTCTTTGATAGGCTATAGCCCTTTCTTTGTCCATTACTGTCTTGTTCTCATCATAAACAATCTTGGATTGCTGCATGTGCGTACAACAGCCTTCACTTCTTTCTTCAAATAGAAATTTAAGATTATTTTGTTAATACTAAATGGATTTAAGTCATATACATCTGCCAGTGTAAAGATATTTTACACCAACCTATGATAGTAGATTAGTTACCATTTAACCCCGCTACTAATTGATGCTTATCATAAAGATTTACTTGTAATTACCTAATTACATGATTGTGTAAATATATTTTACACCGGCAGTGTATAGAACTTAAACTTATACATAATATTCAGTTCATAGCCAATAAGAGCAGATACAATACTCACTTTGGCCTTTTTGTGTGAAACAAGCTACTTCCTCTTGCAACTTCTCAACCTTCATTCTTTTGATATGCATGTCAACAAAAACATCATCCTCTGTATCTCCTTCTTGTCTTTGTCTTTTGCTGGACTGTCCTAATGGACAATGGTCTAGGTTCTCAACAGAATTCTCAACCATGTCAGGAATTATTGGGTTCGCTTTCTGGCTTCTGGGAATACCCTCCAGGATCTCTACAGAATCATCCAACTCGGACTGGTTTCTTTCTGGTGCATGGCGTGTTTCATGGGAATAAAAAATGGGAATGTGTATACCATGGGCAGAACTGTATGGATATTCAATTTCTGATGCACTCAAATCAAATATAGTGACATTAAAATGAGAACGAGCATTGTATCCAAACATCAAAAAGTGCCCGCAGCTTATTGAATAGAAGTCGCTGAAATCTTGCCATCCAATGCCTAGATAAATTTGGCCTTGAGAATGAACCACTTCAACCTCCCATACTTCTCCAGTGGGAACCTCAAGATACACAGGGTTTAGCATGTTCTTGCAATATCTGCTCGCAAAGTCTTCCGGAATCCTCTGCATACAAAGAAGATCTGGATCAGTTTCATACATCTCGAATCACAGTAAGATATACCTGTTGTTTTCCTGAGAAAATCCTCCAATATACTTGCATAGTGCATTCTCTGTTCTTTCAGAATTAATTACCAAAACAAAAATGTCATAGGATAGAATGTTTAAGACTTCAAGTTTTAAAATGTTTTTATTTTTTCCTTAAAATTCTGTGCCCAATCAAACACTATCAACTGAGCAATCATTCAAGTATAAATAACAAAAGCAACTTCAGCCCAAATAGTCTGCAAGGGAATTTATTCAATATCACTCTTTTTTCTTGCTTTTTCTTTATATTGTGAATTTGTGATGCTTGGATTAACGAGTTGACATGGAAAGAATAATCTCAGACTCTCTTCTAAAGAACTCATAGGATCTAAATCTCTGTCTTAATTTACTTTGCTTGATGTCAGGACATGTGATTACAAGTGAAATAAGAAGAATTAAATGATACATAAAGAAAATTATAGCTGATGCATGTACACCAAAATCTTAGGTTCAACACCCCTACACACACATAGGACATAGATTTAAAATAGCAGCAAAAGAAGGGGAAAAAAAGGAAGAAATTGGTTACTAGACGGCCGCGTTCATGTTGGGATAATATAATCTTGAAGAACTTTGGTTGCGGAATTTTAATTTTAGCAGTAGAAGAGCCTTCACTATTTTGCAATTGGGGCTTAGCTGCCATGACTCATCTAATTTGCTAAATGAAGAAGAAGGTAAGTGATAGTAGAGCAACAGAGTTAGTTCCCTTTGCTTCTTAATTAATTGCTTAATGGAGTGCAGAGTGGGAGGCAAATAAAAATCATATTATGAGCATTGATTTGACAGATTAACCCAGGAATCGAGGAGAAAAGTAAATGAATGGATGTTGAATCTATTACTTAATGGTTCTCAGTTTCCCACCATGCTAAAGTCTGAGTATTGCTGCATATGAACTTCCTACCAAATGTTATTATAGCCTGTGTTGAACTGCTGAAGAGGTAAAATTTGCAGATCTGATCACCTGATTGGCCAAATTTGTACATTTTTACAAAGCCAGTGTTAAAAGCGATTCAACGCATTTATTTCATGCTATTAATGTATTGAATGCTTGGTGTTTGATTCCATGGCTTTTTACAATGTTGAAATTAAGGAAGTGCCATTGATTAGCATGAATATGCTCCTTGAGATTTATTCTGAGTGGCCATATTTGTAAGAGTAGCCTTGTTGATATTTCTGTAAATTTAGTTTTATTAATAAGTGGTCATGAATAAAAACTCAAAAATGACAGTTTTATGAAGAATAATTGTAGCCATGGTACGTAACAAAGTTATTACAAGTTATGGCTGCTAAAATAAAGTGGCTACGGCTGCAAATCGTGATAAAGGGCCAAGATTGTAATATAAATGAGAGGGAACGGGGCTGGACTTGCAAATAGGCCATCTATTGTCCGCCTTTGCATATTGGGTTTTGAGTCCATAAAACAACTTCAGTCCAATAGTGGGCCTTATATTGTAAAAATTGTGTGGAATAGCTACTTTTTAAAATGGTATTTATTTTTTATCCAGCATTTTCAATGTTTAGCAATAATAGTCAGTAGTTTATTAAAATAAATATGAAAAATTGTGTTACCCTTTCTTTTATCTCTTTCATGTTAGGGAGAAGAACTGTGCCGCCGTCTCACGGTGGGCTCCATTGGATTCTCTTTTCTTTTGTGTCTCCGACTTTGGATGATAATTTCTCATATAATTAGTGGGTTTACAGTGAATATATCCATTGATGACAAACATCTTCGTTTTGCATACTGCTACTTGATAGTGCGTGCATAGGACACTTGGTAGAAAAGATTCATTAACAGAAATCATTCTTTTCCCTTTGAATAAAAATTTATGGTAGATTGAAGCAACTTTTTCATGGTGGTAGTAATAGTGTAGTTAGCTCTTCTCAATTGACGAGTGTAGCTGATCTTGTGTTTTGCCTTTATATACGGAGGAAGTTTGTAATTCAGATTGTGCGCGCTGGGCCCTTCGGGTCTCATATTTTGGCCGAGTTTACCGTACCTCCGTCCCCTATGTTAGGCGGCCGTAATATTTTGTTTCGTTCTACCGCTGTTACGTCAGAATAAAAGGTTCCACATGAGCTCCCGTTCTGCGGCGTGGTGGCAGGACCGCTAGGGGAGTGGCTCCGGGTATAGATAGGGTTAAATCTGCAGGGGTCATGCAAATACATAGGCCCCTTCCCTTCTCTTTTGGATGAATGGGGTGGTTTAGAAGGCGCTTTCCGATCTACGGTCCCTCGGAGCGAAGGGTTAGGCAGGTAGTATGGGCCCTCTGACTTCCAGCTATGTGCTGTGCGGCTCCCGCGAAGCGAATGAAGGGAAGCTCTTCGAGCTTCCGGGTGAGCTTACACTAACTCTCAGCCTCTTTGATTGGTAGGCGGGCGGGCTAAGCCCATGTCGAACTAGGACTTTCCTAATTTAATATCCCTCTCCCCTTTTTGTTTGGTTTTTGTTTGAGAATGTTATTATTAATATTTGGAAATCCTTGCCCGACACATATTAGGATAATAATTAGTGGCCTTGATTAAAAATTACACTTACAAGTTCAAAAGTTAATGACACTTAGTCCTCAATTTTGAGTTTCAAATTCAAAAATTAAGGACATTTGGCCCTGAATTTAGAATTACAAGTTCAAAAGTTAAGGACACTTAGTCCTCAATTTTGAGTTCCAAATTCAAAAATTAAGGACATTTGGTCCTGAATTTAGAAATACAAGTTCAAAAGTTAAGGACACTTTGTCCTGAACTTAAAATAACAAACTCAAAAGTTAAGGACAATAGGTCCTGAACTTACAGTTACAAGTTCAAAAGTTAAAGACAATAAGTCCTGAAGTCCTTAACTTAGACCAACAAGCTCATAAGTTAAAGATGATAGGTCCTGAACTTAGGCTAAGAAGCCCAAAAGTTAAGGACAATAGGTCATGAACTTAGACTAACAAGCTCAAAAGTTAAGGCACTTGTCCTAAACTTACAGGTACAAGTTCAAAAGTTAAGGACACGTAGTTGCGAAGTCCTGAAGTTAAGTTCAAAAGTTAAGAACTTGTAGTCCTAAAATTAAGTGACACGTAGTACTGAAACTTGAAGTTAAGTTCAAAAGTTAAGGACAAGTAGTCCTGAAGTACTGAACTTAGAGTTACAAGTTCAAAAATGAAGGACATATAGTCCTGAAGTCCAGAAATTAAGTTCAAAAGTTAAGGACATGAGAAGAGGGTATTTCTGTCCGGGCAATTAAAGTTTATTAAAACAGTGGATAAAGACTAAAGACATTTTAAATAGTGGCTTAAAAATAAATACATGTATTATTAGTGGCTAACCGTGCACTTCACTCCCTTACATTCATCATTAGCTTTAAGTTAAATGAGCTATTTATGTTAAACCCAGTAGTCTTAACAATAAATCGGGACATTTGCATCTATACCTAGTTTTGGGGTCATCATTGAAGCTATACCCATTTTGCACAAAATTTTTGCAAGCCTACATACTTTAGGATCAACTTCAAACATATTGGGTCTGAAAGAAAAATAAAATTAGTCTGAAGTGCAACACATTCAAGGCCAAGTCTAATGTAAGAAGATTGCACTTAAGCCCAAAGAGGTCTGAAGTGCAACAAGTATTTTCATGCGCTCAAGGTCAAATAGGTCTGAAGTGGAAATATTACACTTAAAGGTACACATAAAGCTAAATAGATCGGAAGTGCAATCAATGTTTTCATGCTCCTAAGGCCAAATAGCCCTGAAGTGTAAGTTACCCAGAAACACAAACTTATTCTTCGAATTTTAATAATCTAGAACACGATTCAATACTTAAATCTATTCCAAACGAGCTCAGTTTTGGAACATAACCTTCAGATATTATCTACAATCATCAATTTGTCAAAACAACAACAAATATAGCAAACTCATATTCCAATTAAAAAAGAAGAGAGATAATACCTTAAGAAGTAGCAAAGAAAGGAGGGTCACAGCAACTCACTACTACTGTAAAATACCATAAACTATCCTAAAAGGTGCTTATAAACACCATGTAAAACCACCGTCACTTTTGTTTTTACAACGATTAATAAAAAGAAGGAGAAGGAGGCCTAAATTTATCTGTACTTCAGGTACTAGTTAATTTTTTCTAAGAAGTAGATACAATTTAAATGGGCATGCAGCCAAATAGAACGTCCCGTAAAATTTTTATAAATAAATCCTAACTTTTAGCCGTTTCTTTTTCTTCTCCGTCACAAATATACAATAATGAATTAGGCAGTTCTGCATCGACTCAAAAACAAATTGTAAAGAAAAGAAACAATAGTGAACTTTTCATTAAGCCCGATTTATAATATTACTGCAATTACAAACTCGCTTGGGTAGCGTGATTTATGACATTAAATAACTAACTTCATCAATAATCTCATACTTTTTCAATAGCTTTAATTAGTCCTTAATTTTAATGAATCCTTTGTCGTAACTACGGATTGAATTGCGTAGCATAGTTCTTACACTAATTAATAGAATTCCAGAGTTAAATTCACATCAACCGTAAAATGTGAAATTTCTCAAAAGTTTAAGGTACAAACAATTATTTGTCGATTACTGATTTGCTTATATAAAGAAATTATGAGAAATTAATAAATCAAGTCTTAATCCCGAACTCGTTTACGTGGTGCGGTCATAACAATAAATATAAGAGGCAAAACACTAATCCAACAAAGCACATAATGATATAAAATTAGTTTCAAGTTAAATATAGTTAATCAAGTAATCGTGCTAAGACCACAAAATTCAAGGTGCCTCACACATTTTTTGCGATCAACAGAATTCGTTACTCAATATTTTATTTTTACGGAACATAAATAAGGAGTCAAACTTTTAATTTCACTAGGGATTCAATAAAGAGTACTTTGAAATACCAAAATTCAATTACAATTGGTGACTCCTAATTAAATAAAAGAACCCCTATTAAAAAGCGTACTTTAATTGAAAAAACTATTTTAAATCACAAGTATGCTTGATCCGAAAAAGGGGTGTGACATTTATGAGTTTCATTTGCTATGTTATTTACATCGACATAGAACAAACATTGTATGAAGCTATCATATCTATTTGACTCCTCTAGTGCTACCGCCTACTAGTATCGATGTCTTTGCGACCACGACGCTTGGACTTATTACAGCGTATAAGTACAATTTTGGCTGATTAGAAGATGTTTAGGTTAGTTTTTCACGTTTTAATGCTAAGATTCACGACATTCTAATATACTCATTTGCTAGAGACCTAATTTTCACAAAGATATCATCAGAAGACTTATCAAGATTTATTAGCATATTAATAATATAAAACTATTTATACTACACTGGTAGTTAGTTTCTTCAGACTTAGTTCAAAGACTCACAAAGTTTGTTCAAAATGGAATAATATTGGGTTGAAAAGAATTCACAGCAAAATGAATTCAACAGTAGGGTCCACTTATTGAAACTGGAGTGCTAAGCCCCCGTTTATGCTTTACATTTTGTTTATAAATATATATCCAGAGATTAAGTGGGTGGCTATTTGAGTTAATTCTTCTTTTTTTTTTCTGGAAGGAATTTTTATACCTTATAGAAAATCTTAGTATCCTATTTTAATATTACATCTTATAAATATATTTTATCCTTTATAACAAAAAATTTAAATATAGTTACATCCTACAATTAAGGCACCATATATGCTAAATATTATTTCTCTCTCCCTTTTTGTATTTTCTTTCATATAATTACCGCGTATCTGCAACCCCCAATATAATCTCTTTCTAATTGCATACAATCAGACTCTCTTCTCCCACAAATCCTAGTTTCTTAACTCTTCTCCCACCCAAATTCTCAATTTTTAATCCTTAAACTATCATAATCATCAATTACATCAACGACGTCATAAAGAGGAAGGTGATCGGAGAAAAGGAAAAAGCAAAAAACAAAAAAGTGAAAAGAAGGGAAAACTTAGAAAAGCAAAAACGTACGACAAAAGAAAGAAAGAAGCAGAAGTCAGAGGATCCGACAAAATCAAAAGAAAAGGACGAAAAAGTAGTGAGAAGACAAACAAAAATGGTTCAGCATTTTTAATTCTCAAACAGAAAACATGGAGTTCCAGTAGAGGTTACATTCGTGATTCGGGTTTCGATTTTCCTTAGAGATTTTGGCTTTGTTCGTGATTTTATATTTATTCATTGTTGCCATTTCACTTGGATTGCCTATTTGTATTCAGTTGTATTCGAATGTATTCTTTAGCTGTATTCACTTGTATTCTTCAGCTGTATTCACTTGTATTCAATTGTATTCGAATGTATTCTTCAGCTGTATTCACTTGTATTCAAGTTTAATCAGTTGTATTTAACTATTTTATTCAACAGTAATTAGTTGTATTCAAGTGTTTTATACAACTGTATTCAGTTGTAGTTAGTTAGATCCAACTATTTTATTCAGCAGAAGTTAGTTGTATTTTGTTGCATTCAAGAGTTTATTCAGTTGTATTCAGTTGTATTTTTTGTTGTATTCAAGTGTTTTATTCAGATGAATTAAGGTGTATTTTTTTGTTCTTATGTATTTCCCTTTATTCAGCTATAATATTATTATGTATCTTTCAAATACAAATAGCCGAGTGATGTCAGTCGATTTTATTAACAAATAAAGTTACCAACCAAAATCGATTAATTTCTTAAAATGACCCGCCGAACCAGTCGATTTTTAAAATATTAATTTTACTTTATTTTAAATAAAAAAACGACCAAAATTTGTGATTTCTTGAAAAATTAATTTCATGGGACGTAAAACTTTGCGCCGAAAAAGGCCGATTAAAGTTAGCATGTTTCGTTGAAAAATCGACCGATTTCATTCTATTTATGGGACTACGTTAGTTTTGACCTAGTAGTGTTCTGTCCCATTAACATTTTAAAAAAATTAAATGTAGACCCGCCCTGCCCATTTAAGCATGGCCCACCCTGCCTGCCATATTGGACAAATGAAGTTCAATTAGGCATGTAGTATTACTAACAAAATCTTAAATGTAACGAGAAAAAGCTGCCCTTATAATTACTAGTTCTCCATCTTCACTAAAAAGAGAATGCCAAAATGCAACCAAAAGAAAGCAACTGGTACATATGTGAGCTACTTCAAGGTTTGGAGATCTTTTCAACCTGCAAAACATAACAACGTCGTCGACGTCCCTGAATCAACTTGAAGCGACAAGTTTCACCATTGGCAGCTATCTTGTTTTGTTTTCGGAAGGCAGCCCATCCTCCTTTTATGAGAACCCTTGGGCCAACATGCTCTATATCCACTTTCCACTCCTTCCCTTCTCCATTAATCAGTGTTATTTTCTTCGTGTTAATTATGCCACTCCATCTTGCGAAGGTCATTGGTATGGTCTAAACATAATATCATCAAACACATTTTTTCATTTCTTTATAAGGGGGAGGACTGAGAAACAATAATAAAAAAATAAATAAAAGACAGAGTTGTTCAACCTTACCACAAAAAGCGAGTGTGTCTTTCTTACAGCCATTTCATAGTATGGATTTTGATTTTTCAAGTTCACCACACTGTATCTAAGTGTTTTTCGACCATTTTCTTTACTTCCATTCTGAGCTTCCTCCTCCTCTGCAACTCCTGTCTTTCTCGCCCGAGTTTAGTATGTAAAACATTCTCATGGCACTTATATATAGATTTAATCAATAAATCAAATCCAACTACGTACGTCTCAAAGTGCCTTTCAATACCTAAAAAGGGTTATTTGAATTCTTCATATCCATTTTGCTATATATATTATAACACAAATTATTACATTAACTTGTTGATCTTATGGCGAATTTTACAAGGACATTATGCGCGTCTAATATATTACACTTACGACGACAATATTATACAAGTGTATAGCTAGACTTATAAGACTTTTAACTTATGCTTAACATTAATTAGCACTTAATCCAGTTATTAGTCAATATGACCTAGATGCATTAGTCATGTGTTTTCTTGTGGTGTGCTCGTAATTAAATCTGCGTCTACTCTCATGCATCTACACTAAACGCATAAAATATTACCTGGCGATTCTATTGGCTCCGTTTTAACTTTCTTAACTTTTCTTGACAGTTGGATTCCTACGTCACGTTCCTCTTCCTCTTCGGAGGAACTGCTGAGTTCCTCAAATGGTTGTCTCCTGCAAAGGTTTTTACAAGTTTTCTGACGGTAGGGAAGTACTTGAAACGTTGATTTGTCAACTAGAAAAAATAGCAAAATGTCCCCCAGCTTTAGTTTGTAATGCGCCACAAACTTTGGCCACTCTCCTTCACATATAAAGTAATAGGAATTCTCTCTCATTATCTTTGCTTCCCACGACATCCCACCTGCTACGTCCGTTTTCAATAAGCAAGTCTTGGCCAACTTCTTCTTGTTTTCTTTGATGAAAACAGGCGGCATTAGCTGACAAATAAATTACGTATCAAACTTAGATTGGAGTAAGAAGTAGACGTTAACATATATAATATAAGAAAAATAGGAAGAAAGAAAATAATAGACTTACTATTTTATCCATGAAACCTTGTCTAAATAATAGCTTGCAAAACGATGGATACTTGTCGGGATCCACTAGCATTTTGAGACTTGAGATTATAGTAAGAAACAGGCAGGGAGAAAAAAGGTAGGTACAAGGAAATATCTGGTAGGAGAAGAAATTGCTGCAAGTGCAATCTTATAAATGATGGCTCGCTGTTATTATTAATGCTTTGACCAATGGCACAATGCTTCCATTTCATTGCTGATTATTAATTACTAATTAGTTAAAAATTAGAGGAATATATAGTGTATACGTAGTTCAGGCGATCCCTCCATTAGATTTCTATGTTTTACATGTATATATACAAGTTGAAAAAAATATGGTTCGAAATCACTTCTCCCAAAACTCTCTACATTTCCAACAATAATCCGAATTTTTAAGGATGTGAATGGACAGATGGAATCCCTGCTCAATCGAATTCAAGATTCGGGGACAGTGAAGTCTCTCGGAGGAAGTGTTTCCTCCTTCCACAGGTTTTAAATATATGCGCAACGCTAATCTAAATTATTTCAATATTTCAAAACCAAATGATTATTATTTAAAAAAATACAAGTTTACTTTTATTAATGAAAAACAAACATCAGCCAATCACCATATTCAAAAGTCCTCAGCTCAAATTATTCTCTTTGGAAGTACGTAGAAGTGATATAAACCGTGTATAGTAAGGAAAAGGAAAAAGATGGCTACACGCAACAATGAGTACAATATCTTTTTCCTATACTTTCTGCAAGGGAAATTACAATTTATCAAACTTCTTCAACACGTTGTCATTCCCTTGAATTGGCTAGCAGTCAATGTGAATGGAGTCTGTCTTCTTTTCACAAATTTACTGCTTTCTAGGTTTGGCAAGTTGGCGTGGGCGCTGAACGAACATCATTGAGCCGCATAGCAAAACCTTTACATTTATCTCAATTCTGGTTTGTCATTATTGTAATCAAGTCATTGTTCCTCTCCAGCAAGCTAATATCATTTGATTGCGCCGATTCTGTTAAGATACCACACTAAGGTGAATCTATTATTTTTGGCCAAACTTACTTATGTGTAGGCATTTGGCCATTATTTTGACTTTTGAGTGAAGTTTAAAGAAAAAAGAACAAAAAAGGTTTTTGAAGTTGAAGGTTAAAAGTTATGTTTGATAGTTTTAATTATATTAGGTTATAAATTTTTCTTACAAAATTTTGTGACTGAACAGTCACTCCATTTAACTTGAATTACTCTTTAAACAAAATTTTCAATTTAAAGTTCATTATTTACAAATAGCAAAATTACATTATTCAAATGTTTTCTCACTGCTAGCTCCCCATCGGACAGTACTTGTGAGAACTAATGAACTATCAACAGACTGTTCACGTTACTGGGTTCCCAATTCCCATTGTTTCATGATGACTGTACCCAAAAGAAAAAGTTGTGTACTGTTGCATGTTTCCAGTCCTTTCCTTTCTTTACTATAGACTGCTGTATGACATATATTTCCCATGTATTGAGAAAAATTTAGATATAATCTGCATTTTCGAATGGGCGGGTATTGTTGGGAATAAAGTCATAAACCCCACACGCGAAAAAATATTTACGGTAATAACATCAAAATAATAAAGTAATATCGAGATACGGTAATCAACAAAAATAAAAAAGAACAACAAGGGCACATAGATAAAAAATCATTCTGAATAAAGGAAAAACTAGGAGCTCAATAGGAGTAATGTAATCCACTATAATAAGGAATTTTACACCCAATAGTCTGAGTAAAATACTCCAGGGATTACTATACACTCAAAAGAAATAACTTTCTTTTAAAATTGTCACCTCAATATAGCTCATATTCTATATTTTCCCTCACGGACTATACCGTCTGTGAATACCTCACACTTCTCACTAACTGTCACGATCGAAAAATCGACCCCGTATAATGATGGCGCCTATCGTGAAACTAGGCCAGCCAACACAAACCCCAACTCCAGCCAGTATTACACAAAAGTTATTTTTAAGCTGATAATTAACAAAATCTCATAACATAAGTCTAAATAGCAGTGCGAAAAATAATACAAGCCTGACATCGGGTTGTCACAAGTTATGAGCAACTACATGATCCATCTAAGTACAAGAAGGCTATCATAATCCGAAAATAAAGACACTAAGAACAATCTGAGTTTGGTAAGGAGGAGAAGTGCAGGGCTGCGAACGGCAAGCAGCTACCTTGTCAACTTCGAAGACCTGTTGGAAGAACGATCAGCACTCACTATTGAGACCCACAACTCCTGGATCTGTACACAAGGTGCAGGGAGTAATGTAAGTACGCCAACTCAAAAAGTAATAATAATAAATGAAACCTGAGCAGTAAGAAAATAGATAATTCCACGTCATAACACTACAACAATTAGAGTGCATTTCTAAAACAAGACAGAAATTAATTATCTCGTAAAACAAGCTCAGTTTCAGTAAAACCTTTTCTTTTAAACATCTTTCAATAATTTCAAACAAGCGAAGAAACAATGAAAAAAATGATATAAATGTAAACAGCCCATCGGGCAAGATATGTACTATAAACCGCCCCTCGGGTAAAATATCAATAGAACCAGCCCCTCGAGTTACCTGATAATCAATCGTAATTAGCTCATCGGGCAACAACATAAATCATGATCAACCCTTCGGGAAACACCACATCACTCACACTAGGTATCCGCGCTCACCGGGGGTGTACAAACTCCAACGGGGATCCTACAGCCCAAACATTATAACAAACCATCTCATGACATAATAAATCAGGCCATCAACCACTCATATATCACGAAATAGTACAACATATTGCGGCGTGTAGCCCGATCCCATGATATCCTCACAATACAGGCCTTTCAGCCTTACATAGTACGAAATCTCTCTAGCCACTCGGGATAACAGTAAAATAGGATGCTCATCCCAAAATATCATTTATGCATTAAATCAGATTAATAAGACCAAGTTATGAATCAGTAAAACATAGCATGACTGAGTATAGTTATTAGATCAAAATAATCAGAAATTTTCAGTAATGAAAGCTCCTAAGGCTCTAAAGAGTTGACACGAGGCCCAAATATGACATACAACCCAAAACATAGTAATACTGTCAAACATAAGATAATATCAAGTAGTTTCAATTAAATATGCGACTTAGTAGTCGTACGGGATGGACCAGGTCGCAATCCCCAATGGTGCACACCCCCACGCTCATCATCTAGCATGTGTCTCACCTCAAAGTAGTATAACGACGTGAAATTCAGGGTTTCACACCCTCAGGACAATATTTATAATCATTACTTACTTCAAACCGGTCAAAGCTTTAACCCACGATGCCTTTGCCTCTCAACTCGGCCTCCAAATGCTCCAAATGTTAACCAAAATCATTATCATATCATTAATACTTGCTAAAGGGACGAAGCCCAAGCGAAGATAATCAAATTAACTCAAAAATTCTGAAATTGGCCAAACCCGACCCTCGGGCACACATATTGGAATTCGATAAAAATCACATCACTAGAATCATTATCCTCCCATGAGTCTATTCATACCAAATACACCAAAATCGGACCTCAAATGGCCCCTCAAATCCCCACTCAAAACTCTCAAAAAACTCAAGCCCTAACCTTCAATTTCATTCCAAATTCCCCACTAATTTCATGTCTAATCAGTTAGAAAATCATCATAGAATCGAGTATTAAATACAAAAATATTACCTCAAAGTATTACTCCTCGAATCTATCCCTCTTCAATTCGTCTCAAAAAGCTCCAAGCTCGAACACAAATGGTGGAAAAATTACCAAATTTCATGAAAGCAAGAATTTATATGTTCTTCTCAGGAGTTCCACATCTGCCGTCCAAATACCGCATCTGTGACCCCCCACATGCGACCCAACGTCCGCATATGCGGACTTCACTTAAATCCCCTTTATGCACTTGCAATTAATCCACGCACCTGCAGGCTCGCAGGTGCAACTCGCCTTCAGCATCTGCGATCCATCCCCAGCCAACCAACCTTCGCACATGCGATGACCAAATCGCATTTGCGTTCTCTTCCCGCTTTTGCGATCATCGCACATACGCTCCGCAATCTGTAAGTGCGGAAATAACAGAAGTAGCAACAACAACTTCATGAGCAATATCAGGTCTAGTATATACAATTGTATACATCAAACTTCCGAGGGTCGAAGAATAAGGAACTTTGGACATGATTTCCTTTTCCTCCATTGTTGTTTGACACATGTTTTTGCTCAACTTCATATGACTACTAAGATGTATGCTGACTAACATAGCATTCTTCATGCTGAAACGTTCCAATACACTATCAATGTACTTCTTCGGAGACAACCATAAATTTTTTCTTGTTCGCTCTCGAACAATATTCATTCCCAGAATTTGTTGTGGTGGGCCCAAGTCCTTTATATCAAATGACTTGACAAATCTCCATTCAACTTTGCAATCAGCTCCTTGTCTTTTCCTACAATTAACATGTCATCAACGTACAATAATAAAATAATAAAGTTGTTATCAGAAAATCTATTAAAGTATACACATGGATCAGAATATGTTTTTATGTATGTTTGACTTTTCATGAATGAGTCAAACTTTATGTACCACTGCCTTGGTGCCTGCTTCAACCCATATAGACTTTTATTCAATTTTCAAACCATGTTCTTCCTTTAATCTACTTCAAATATGGCTGCTCCATATAGATCTCCTCTTCCAAATCTCCCTGAAGAAATGCAGTTTTCACGTCTAACTACTCCATTTCAAGATCTAGGCTAGTTGCTAAGCTCAAGATTGTTCGAATATAAGTTATATCACTTCTTGTGATAAAAGTTTGTTAAAATCAATACCGTTCTTCTGCTCAAAGCCTTTTACCACCAATCGAGCATCGTATCTGACCAGCTTCTTATCTCCATCTTTCTTGATTTAAAGACCCATTTGCATTTGAGTGGTCGTTTACCTTTTGGAAGTTCAACCAGCTTATATGTGTCATTTTTCAATGCAGATTCCATCTCTTCTTGCATGGCTTTCCTCCACTAGTTCTTTTCTGGATGAGACAACACCTCCTTAAGACATTCTATCTCCCGCTCATCTCTGACGAGGACATACTCTGTGGAACGAGTACCTGGATGACTCTACCCTTGGCCTTCCTGATATCCTCAGAGGTTGATGTTTTTCTTCTTTCTGGGTAGGGTAGTCCACTTGGCCGACATCATCATCAAGTTTATCCCCCTGCTCAATAACCTCACCAGGTTTCTCCCCCTGCTCAGAAACCTCCTTGGTCATACTTTTTGCACTTGCGAAATAGTTAGATGTAGAAGGAATGGTAATAAGGTTAGGGATTATACCATTCTTTTCCGCCTCTGACTGGTCATTTGCGGTTCCAACTTCACTTTCTTGAAAGACGACATCTCTGCTTCTAATGACTTTCCTCTTTACAGGATCCCATAATCTGTACCCGAACTCTTTAAATTCATATCTAATGAATATTTTGGGAATGATAACTTTGTTCTCTGCTCCTTTGGTAGTGTGCAAAAGCTCTGCAACTGAACACCTTCAGACGTGAGTAGGACACCTCCTTGTTGGTCCAAACTCTCTCTGGGATGTCAGACTCCAATGGAATTGATGGACTCTTATTGATCAGGTAACAGATTGTTTGAATTGATTGACCCAAAGATGACTTAGGCAGTTTAGCCATTCTAAGCAGGCTTCTCACCTTCTGAACAATGGTGTGGTTCATTCTCTCAGCTACACTATTATGTTATGGGGTTCCAGAAACTATCTTTTCATGTCTGATCCCATGGCTCGAACAGTACTCTTCAAATTCCATTTAAGTGTACTCACCTTCATTATCATTTTAGAGACGCTTTAGCTTTTGGCATGTCTCCCTTTCAACCAGAGCATGGAACTTCTGGAAAACTTGAAACATCTGATCTTTGGTTTTCAAAATTTAGGCCCACAATTCTGGTGACACATTATCAACAAAAGTAACAAAATATTTGTTATCACCCATTGATTCAATTTTCATTGGACCACAAATATCACAATATACCAAATCAAGTATATTCAATTTTCTTTCATACGATTTCTTGAATGAGACTCTATGATGCTTACCAAATAAACAACTGTCATAAGGTTTTACCGTTGTACCATTGGTATAAAAAATGAGTGATTTCCCGATAAGAATTTGCAATCCCTTCTCACTCATATAAACCATTCTTTTGTGACACAAATTTGCAGAAATCTCATCTTGCACCGTGTTCAATTCACCTCGACATATTTCTGTATTTGTTCTCTACAATGTGCCACGAGCAACCCCCTTTGCAATCTCCAATGATTCCTTGGAGAGTCTCCACTTTTGATTAGCAAAATAGTTCTAGTATCTATCCAGTCTAAAGCAATTTTCGAGATCAAGTTCATCCGTAAATCAGGTACATATCCCACGTTATTTAGAACCAATGTGCATCCGATATTTGTCTTGATAGAAATGTCATCGATTCCCGCAACCTTTGAGTAATTCGTGTTACCCTTTCTCACGGTGCCTAAGTCACCTGCTACATATCTGCAAAAAAAATTCTCTTACAGGTGTGGAATGGTGAGATGTTGTTGTATCAACCATCCATTCCGACTCTGGACCTGCCAAGTGCACACATTCTTTTCATCATTTATAAAGAGGACACCATAATAATTATTTTTGTATTATGGTGTTTATGTTATCGTCATTCTTCTGGACGCTGCTTTCACCTTTTCCCTTTCTCAGATTTAGGCAATCTCTTTTGAAATGACCCTGTTGATCGCATTTGTAGCAATTGCTGGCTTTTGATTTGGATCGGTACTTGAACCTCCCACGACCTCCAGATGTAATATAGTTGCTAACTCTTTGATAACTCTAGCCTCTACTTTCTGTGATGAGAGCATGTCCGTAATTTTCAAGCTTCTTTCTCATCTTCTCATTGATTAGAAGAGCCGATGTGACTTCCTTCAACTTAATACTAGTTTTACCGTGCATGATGGTTGTTACCACATTATCGTACGATGATGGAAATGAGATCAAGAGAAATATGGCTTTATCCTCTTGATCTTTACTCCGAGGTTGGCAAGCTGCATGATTAATCCATTAAACATATTTAAATGTGATAAAAAATTAGTACCTTTACCCATATGTAGGGCGTATAACTGCTTATTCAGGTATAATTTATTTGTCAATGTTTTGGATATGTATAAGCTTTCCAACCTTGTCTAAATTTCACATGCAGTATCTTCATCAATGATATTGTTTACTACATCATCTAATAAGTACAAGCTTATTGCACTAGCAACCTTTTCATCCATATCAACCTATATCGCTCACATTTTTTTATTTTTCTTCACAGAATACATTACCTATGAATATCTCATATTGCTCTCTAACTCTCAGATATATTTTGCTCTATTATATTTCTCTACTGTGTATGAAGTTTATGGTTTCCGTTGGTGTAAATCCAATCACCTGAATTTAAGATGATGAGAAATTCTCCATTGGTAACAAATGGTTATCCATTGAGTCTGGTGTAATTAAATGAGAGCCAAAATTCTCCTTACATAGGCGATGGTACATCCCATTTGGACCTATCAGAATGAAGGATCGGTTACAATTTGCAATATTCCGCCGCCCACCATCTCCCTAAATCATGTAGATTTCCCTCGGCCAAATCTGGATTTGGCATCATTATTGCTTTCCCTTTTTTTTAATTTTTAATGGGATGGACCCCACAAGTATTTCGCTCGTTACTTTTTTCCCATTTTATATAAAATTAAGTTGATTCATTTTTAGCATCAGTTCAGATTATTGATATAAATTAAAAGCACATTTTTGTTGAGCCAGTTTTTTATGAGAAGACAAGGAGTACTATGTTTGTTTGGTTGATTGTATTGGAATAATTAATTCTAACATAATATACCAAATTAAATATACTTTTCTTTGTTTTACTGTTAGCTAGTATGTAATTTAAGGAGAAAATGTCATATATTTTTCCTAGATTAACATATACTAGGTGTAATACTTAAAGAAAATAATACTCTCCTTTTGTGAACATGCAGTGTTTTTTTTTGAAAATTATTTTGTGCAAAATAAGTGATTTCAATTTTAATTTTAATTTCTAATTTAATAGTTATCGCTTATACATATATATACACATACACACACATGATCTTAGCTATTACGTATATTGGTGTGAAAATATATAGTCAAAGAAGGTATACATGTATTTTTAGCTGGGGATAGTACAGCTACATTGTGATATGAGTTATGACTAGGAAGGGTATGAAATTGAAAATGTCTCACTTTTCACAAAGGGTATAATTGGCAGTAAAGTGGAATATTTCTGGAAAAATATTCAGTGCCCTTTTATACGGAAAAAGGAATAAGACAGATATCAGTGAGGGACGTAGCTGCTGCAGTAGTAAGCAGAAATTGGGGTGAGCTTCAACAGTATCAAAGTAAAAACGTATCACATCAGTTAGGAACATTACCATTTAGTCTGTCTCTTACAAGTCTCAAGCTGGAGCTAGGGGACGTCTTGTTCTTCTATCTCATTGATAAATCGATGTTCCACGTCCAGCCCTACACACAGAAATGTTTTCGAAACCTTCCTCCTTTTGATGAACTCAGTAGTTCCGAGGAAGAGGAACAGGCACCTTCAAGAGAATCCACGAAACCTTAATCAAAGCAAAACGAGTCACGAGGTAACACATATTTTCTTTTGGATCATATTTTGCATGCAAATCTTAAAAAAAAATTAGAACATCACAATTTAGACTGATGGGGAGTTCCTGCTAGTGGGGCTGTCGCTCTTGTTGATTACTTGATAAATATCACCATTATTTGTTATAATTACCTCGGTTTTCCTACATAATCTTCAGCGTTGATGTCATTTTAGAGTCTGATACTTGATCTTGATTTCCATGTACTATTGGTGTAGAAAAATCATCCATGTGGGAACAAAAAAAGAAATAGAATGTTATGATAATATAATAATGAAACGTTATTTGACTTCTGTACCCGGCTTGCTAACATTATTTTTAATCTGTAACATATTTTTCTTGAAAGCCCATCGTACATGCACCACCGAGTCTGATGATTCTCTCGAGATCCTAACAAAAATTCCAGACTTGGTTGAGCATTCTGCTGGCCATTGTCCATTAGGACAGTCCAACAAAAGAAAAAGACAGGGAAATGCAGAGGATGATGTTTCTGTTGATATGCGTTTCAAAAGAATGGAGGTTGACAAGCTGCAAGAGGATGTCGCTTTACATTCTTTCACAAGAAAGGGCCAACGTTAGTATTTTATAAGGCTTATTGGCTATATAAGAACACAACTGAAATCACTCATCTTTTTACATGATAATGATCTTCATAACTTTATGTGTGAAGCAAACGGTGAAGGTTGCAATCCTATGTTTGAGCAACAACCCAAAAACTGTTTATGATGTGAAGAAGACGGTAATGCCCAAATTAATGGACAAAGAGGGGGCTATAGCATATCAAAGAGCAAAAGCTTTTAAGTCTAAGAATCCATTCTTTATATCTCTTATGCAATCTACGTATACGTCGGGCATTCTGGTAAGCTATAATCTGTCACTGATGCATAGACTTTGCAATACTCTCATATTTATTCAAACTCAATTAGCTGTGTCCAACCCTCACTTACAACTGAGAGGTTGTGAGTTCGAGTCTCCCCAGGAGCAAATTCTGGGGATTTATGCCGGGGGTCTATTTGGAAACAGCCTCTCTACCCCAGGGTAGGGGTAAGGCTGCGTACACACTACCCTCCCCAGACACCACTGAGTGGTATTGTACTGGGTCGTACTTTTTCAATTAGCTGTGTCCATCTCTTTTGGCATTACGTAAGGTTGAGCTTTGCTAGGAAATATTTCGGGGAGAAGTGCAGCAAATTAGTGCTTCGTGTTCCAGGCAGGGGATCTTGGCCTGTAAAATGCTCTCTTGGACAAGTACAAGCTAAAATCAAAGGCGGTTGGAGAAAGTTCGTTCTGGACAGTAAGTTGAAGTCATTCAAGGCAATCCTCTTTTTATAGATGTCACTATATTTCGTGCAGCTGGGAGCACGCCAATGCGTGAAATTGATTGGCCAAACTGAAATTAGTATTACCCAGTAAAACTTGAATGGGGGTTTCTAAGATTAGCTCAAGTAATTTGTATTGAATTCTCCTGATGAATTCCTAAATATTACACTTTTTGTCATATTTAGTTTTGGTTTTCCCCTCATTTTTTCATTCACGTGCTATTACATGGTTCAATGTGAAATTTTGAAAGAACCAACTGATACACTGGATTAACTTTTAATACTGTATTGGTTCTTTTCCTATTCCTAACTGCTTGTTCCTACATGTGTGAATAGAAAATCTATTTAATATGTTGCTTTATCTGAAGGTAATAGTATTGCATACCTAAGTAGTTTTCTCTGCTGTATTAGAACTGAAAACTGGTATTTGTTGCTTTTCCCAATACTCAAGAGAGGAACAAAGCAATATAAATTCCCAAAGCAATATAAACACGTCTAGATAACAACAAAAACATTAAGCATTATGTCGAGATAAGAGAAAACACATGATAGAGCCTTGTATAGCCTTGTGTATATTCATTGTATATTTTCAGTATATCCATGGTATATCTTGTAATTGGGCTATGATGATTGTGTATCTGAGCCCAGACCATTATTTAACTTTGGGCCGGATCACCCGATCCGACCCGTTAGCTTGTAAGCTGTATATAGTGTAGGTGAGATATTTTCTCACCCACCAGACTTCATTTCATTTTATTTTCTCTGTAATAAACTCTCTCTCTATTCTAGAGAGTTCAAACGCTCCTCCTTCTCTCTAGTTTCTCTCTCTACATTTTCCATGATTTCTCGGCATAATATCAATGTTCTCATGGTATCAGAGCCTAGACGACGATCCGACTGTGTTTATCTGTATCTCGTTGTCTTGGATGAAATCTGTTTCGAGATTTTTGGGGGTGTTTCTTAGACCTTATGGTCGATGATAATTCCGACCTAAATCGGATGCTTTTTCTGAGGTTTTCTTCGTGATATTTGAGTATATCTTCTCCACTCGAACGTTCTGGGAGGTTTTCCGATGATTTTTGGGTGGTTTTTCGGTGACCTATCGGCTTCTAGGGTTTCTGGTGGTTTAACCAAGAGTTTTACTGCTTTCCGGTGGCTCGATTCTCACTCAGTGGATGTTTTGGGTGCTTTTCCGACATCACTGACCACACTACAAGTAAGGATTTTGACGGTTACACCTAGGGTTTTGTACCTAGGGTTTTCTCTATTGTTTGAAGGCCGATCTTCTCCGGTCGCGAAGAAGGAGGGTAACTCTGTCCTTATCTTGAGTATTCTGTGTTTTGTGTGTGATTATCTGACTCCGTATGTGAGTATTTGGTTTTATGTGTGAATATCTGGTTTGGCTGTACTCTGTTTGTTGAAATTTTTTAAGCCGGTTCATTTATTATGGCTTCTAATACAAATACTGGTGCCTCCTCCTCTGTAGACTCTTCTAGCCCCCTTTTTGTATATTCCTCTGATGTCCCTGGGGTCTCTCTTGTTCCCACTCCCTTCTCGGGTAGTGGTTATGGGGGCTGGAGACGTGAAATGATTGTTGCTTTATCAGCCAAAAACAAAATTGGTTTTGTTGATGGCACATGTTCTCGACCTGCCATTAATGTGGCTCAACAAAGGTTGTGGGATAGGTGCAACAACATGGTGATTTCTTGGTTAACTGCTTCCCTCTCCCCTCCGATTGCTGAATCTGTGCAGTACTCTAACACTACACAGAACATATGGTCCCAACTCCAGGCCAGATATGGCACTGCAAACAGGACCAAAATCTTTGAATTGAAAAGAGAGTTGTCCCACACCTCTCAAGAGTCCTTAGATATAGCTTCGTATTTTAATAAGCTAAAAGGTCTGTGGGATGAACTTGATTCAATGTGTGTTAATCATGGTCAAAGATGTGTTTGTGCTGCAAAAGATGGTATAGTACAGGAAAGTGATGACAATAAGGTCTTTTAGTTTTTAATGGATCCGAATGAGGCATATATGGGGGTCAGGAGTAATCTTTTGATGATGCAGCCTCCTCCTTCTCTTGACAATGTCTATAATATGGTCCTCAATGATGAGAAGCAAAGACAAGTTCAGTCTTCTTCTCACTTTAATCCAGACTCTGTCGCTTTCAACGTCCATACTAATAGGCAGCCTGTTGGATTTAACAAGGCCACAATGCCTATTCCTCCTTCTCCTTTCAGACAGAGGGTCAATTTTGACCAGGCAAGAGGACCTTTATTCTGTAGATACTGTAAAAAATCTGGACACTAAATTGATAAGTGCTTCAAGATACATGGGTATCCACAAAATACAAATTTTAACAAGGGGAGGAGACCTGCTGCTGCTCATCTTAGTACTGGTCTGGATTTTCCTCATTCTGAAGGAATTTTGTCTGTTCCTCAAGGGAATCCTCCTGAAAGCCATCAACCTGTTGCAAAAATAGATGGCCAGAGTTCTGTGATACCAGGGTTGAGCAGACAAGATTATGACCAGTTGATGAATTTATTACACCAGACCAAGTTAGGGGACTCCACTGCTCAGACTCCCCCTCCCATATATGCTCAAACTTTGCTGGTACTATGTTAACTGAGAACCCTATTTCTGATTCCAAACTTTGTTTACTTACTAATATCAACTCTGTCACCTGGATTATAGATTCAGGTGCCTCTAATCACATGACACATGATAAACAGTTACTTTTTAACATCACACCTTTAACTTTGCCATATCTTGTCACTCTTCCTAATGGCTATAAAGTGAAAGTGACATGCACATGCTCTTTTGCATTGACTCCTTCCATCACTCTTCATAATGTACTGCTAGTTCCTTCTTTTAAACACAACTTGATTTCTGTCCACAAGTTAGTGAAGCTGTTGCATTGTATAGTTATGTTCACTGAACATTCCTGCTTACTACACATGATACAGGACCCTTCTCTGAGGAGGCCTCTGGATCTTGGTAGAGAAGCTGCTGGCTTATATAAACTGGCTTGGGTTCCTCCTTCCCCTTCTTCCTCTGTTAGTTGTTCCTCTACTTCTGTTTGTACTGTATCTGCTTCTTGTAATGATAGCAAGGTTGTTACATTGCCTTCTGTGTCTGTTTCTTGTAATGATGACATTTTGTCTGATAATAAGGCTGTTCCATTACCTTCACATGTAAATAGTTCCATCTGTAATAATGATTTTATATCTGACATGAATTACATTTGGCACTTAAGACTTGCTCATACTCCTTTTGCAAATATGAAATGTATTTCTGGTCTGTCTTTTCCATTTGCTTCCAAACAACCTTTTCCATGTTCAGTCTGTCCTATGGCTAACAGACTAGGCTTTCCATTTCCTGATAGTTCCATTAAGACTTCTAGACCCTTTCAACTGATTCATGTGGACACTTGGGGACCTTATCATACTCCAACCTCTTCTGGTAGTAAATATTTCCTTACAATTGTTGATGATTTTTCAAGGGCAACATTGACACATTTAATGGGATCCAAAAGCAATGCTTTTTCTATGCTTAAGTCATTTCTTTCTCTGGTTAAAACCCAATTTAATGTTGTGGTTCAGACTGTTAGAAGTGACAATGCCTTAGAATTGAGATCTAGCACTGAGGGTATTTCCTTTTTTAGCAGCCAGGGGATCATACACCAAACCTCCTGCTCTCATACCCCTCAACAAAATGGTGTTGTTGAGAAGAAGCATAGAACTCTCCTTGAAACCTGTAGGGCTTTGTTTTTTCAATCTGGCATGCCTGTATCTTTCTAGGGGGATTGTTTGTTGACTGCTACCTACCTACTTAACAGAATACCCACCAGATTACTTCATAATAAGTCTCTTCATAAAATCTTGTATGGGAAAGTTCCAACATATACTCATTTGAGGACATTTGGTTGCCTTGCCTATGCCACTGTCCCAATCCCTCAAAGGGACAAGTTAAATCCAAGAGCCATTCCTTGTGTTTTCATGGGATATCCTTTTGGCAAAAAGGGTTATAGGTTATATGATCTTGCTTCAAAGAAGTATTTGGTCTCCAGGGATGTCATATTTCATGAATCACGTTTTCCTTTTAAATCTGTGTCTTCTTCTGCTCTTCCTTCTGCTTCATCTTTTCCCTTTGTTCCTTCTAGAGAACATGATGATGATTCTGATTCTCCCATACTCCTCTCTCCTCCCTCTTCTCCCTCAACTGTGCAAGTGCCTTATCCTGTCTCTGTCTCTACTGATTATGCCTTCCCTTCTCCTTTCAATCCTGACATCTCACCTCCTGTTTTGCCTTCTTCTCCTTCTGTTCCTGCTCCCAGAAAGTCTCAAAGATAGCATAATCCTCCTTCCTATCTTAAGGATTATGTATGTCAACTATCTGCCTTCTCTGGTTCATCTTCCTCCTCTTTGGAATCTGAGCCTCTATATTACTCTCAGGCTGCATCTGTTCCAGCATGGAAAGCTGCCATGAGACATGAGTTTGATGCTTTGGACACTAACCATACTTGGGATGTTGTCTCTCTTCCTCCTGGTAAGAAACCCATTGGTTGCAAATGGGTTTATAAAATAAAGTACAAGGCTGATGGCTGTGTTGAAAGGTATAAAGCCAGACTTGTTATTAGAGGTGATACTCAGGTTGAAGGTATTGACTTCACTGACACATTTTCCCCTGTGGTTAAAATGTGCACTGTTAAGTGTCTTATTGCTGTGGCTGTGAAAAAACATTGGAATTTATTTCAACTTGATGTTAATAATGCTTTCTTGCATGGTGATTTGGATGAGGAGGTGTATATGAAACTTCCTCCTGGTTTAACTGTTTCTGCTCCTGCCTCTGTTTCTGCCCCCTCTGCCTCTCCTGCTCCCCTTGTTTGCAAGTTAAACAAATCCCTATATGGGCTCAGACAGGCTTCCAGACAATAGTATGCCAAGTTGTCTTCTGCCCTATACTCCAGAGGCTATAGGCATTCTTTGAATGATTATTCCCTATTCATCAAAAGTACATCAGGGTCCCTTGTGATTGTTGCTGTTTATGTGGATGATATTATTACTGGGGATGACTGTGATGAAATTGCTGCTCTAAAACTGTTTCTGGATGCTCAGTTTAAAATTAAGGACCTTGGGTCCTTACATTACTTTTTAGGCATTCAGATGTCATCTGTTCCTGGTGGAATGATCCTTAATCAGCACAAATATATTTGTGATTTGCTGCAACAGTTTGACTGTGTCAATGTTTCTTCTGTTGTCTGTCCTTTGGACATCAATGCAAAATTACATGCTGATTCCGGTAACCTTTTACCTTCTCCTGATCAGTATGGAGTATTGTTGGTAAGCTTCTATTTCTGACCCATACTAGGCCTGACATCTGTTTTGCTGTGCAACATCTGAGTAAAATTCCTCAAATGCCCCAGACTCCCCCACATGACTGCTGCTCTTCATGTGTTGAGATATCTGAAGGGGTCTTCTTCTCTATGTCTCTTTTATTCTGATTGCAATGATTTCAATGTTATTGGTTACTCTGATAGTGACTGGGCTGCTTGCCCTGATACAAGGAGGTCTGTTACTGGGTTTTGTATACTTCTGGGTAGTTTTTTGATTAGTTGGAAATCTAAGAAACAACCAGTGGTCTCTCTGTCTTTTGCTGAGGCTGAATACAGGGCCTTAAGTAAGGTTGTTGCTGAACTGTCTTGGTTGTCTCGTTAGTTTCTTGATCTTGGTGTTCCTGTTTCTCTTCCCTTTACTGTGTATTGTGATAGCCAGGCAGCCATTCACATTGCCACGGATCCTGTTGTTCATGAACGGACTAAACACATTGAACTGGATTGTCATTTTGTGCGCGATCTGCTCCAGAGTGGCCTTATTCAACTGTTCCATGTCCCTACCACTCGCCAGCTCGCTGACCTTCTGAGCAAGCCTTTGCCCGGCACCATACTTCATTCCATTGTTCACCATACTTCATCCATTGTTGCTCAAGTTGCAGGTGGTGTCCCCCTTCAACTTGAGGGGGGGTGTTGAGATAAGAGAAAACACATGATAGAGCCTTGTATAGCCTTGTACATTTTGTGTATACTCATTGTATATTTTCGGTATATCCATGGTATATCTTGTAATTGGGTTATGATTGTGTATCTGAGCCCAGGCCATTATTTAACTTTGGGCCGGATCACCCGACCCGACCCGTTAGCTTGTAAGCTGTATATAGTGTTTGTGAGATATTTTCTCACCCACCGGACTTCATTTCATTTTATTTTCTCTGTAATAAACTCTCTCTCTATTCTAGAGAGTTCCAAACGCTCCTCCTTCTCTCTAGTTTCTCTCTCTACATTTTTCATGATTTCTCGGCATAATATCAATGTTCTCACATTAGCTGAAGCAAAATGAACACAAGTCTAGACAACCATTACAAATTTAAATTCCTAGAAAGCAAATGTAGTCCACAATGAAAACATTAAGCGTTAACTAAAGCAATATAAACACAAGCCTAGACAACCACAAAAAATTAAATTCCTAAAAAGCAAAAGTAGTCCACAACGAAAACATTAAGCATTTTATTGGTGATTTTCGTTGTTATCCGCCGATGATCCTGTTACATCTAACTAATGAAGTAGGTTCATTCTCTGCATCATCAGGCTGAAACAATAAAGATGATATTCGGTGAGAAAGTTATATAGATTAATTCCAAACAAGATCGGGAAACAAGATTGAATCAAATAGAAGTACAATGCAATTAAACTGATCATGAGTTGTTGTAACAGAAGTTCAGATTATATTATTTCGTACCTGTGGTTGAAGAGCAAACAAACCAGCAAATTCTTCAAGAACCGAACCTTCCTTTGACATCACGAGCCTTCAGCGCATTAAAGGTGCCTTCTAGTTGGGATTCCATGCGCATAAGCTTTTGTTGCAAATGGTTATATGTGACAGATGATGCACTGTAGCTAGATGAAGAAGCAACAACAACAACTCAGTATAATCTCATTTAGTGGGGTCTGGGGAGGGTAGTGTGTACGCAGATCTTACCCCTACACTTGGGTAGAGAGGCTGTTTCCAAATAGACCCCCGGCATCCTTCCCGCCAAGAACTTCTCACCTTGCTCTTGGAAAGACTCGAACTCACAATCTCTCGGTTGGAAGTGGGGGTTGCTTGCCATCTGAGCAACCCCTCTTGTCTTATATGTGACAGATGATGCACTGTAGCTAGATGAAGAAGCACTCTGATCAATAAATCGTCCTTTGGTATTCCTGAATGTGTTTGAAGGAGCAGCTCCCATACCCATACATCGTACTCTCCTGGAGTGCTCAGCCCCTAACATCTTGCCAATAACATCATTTGGGGAAACTTCACACTCATTAGTATCACATTCAGTCATATTAAATTCAATTTGTTCCTACAAGCAGATAAAATATCAATTAGTAAGTACAGTTGAAGAATATTATACAAAACAATGCAAATGATGTTAGAAAAATGCATCAAAGCTAGACTTACCCCTATAGTCCTTACCGCATCATTTACAAATGATCCATTACTTTCTTATGAGTTTCAATAAACATTTTTCCACGATTAGGAGTTTTTCCAGTTTCCAAAAACTAAAAAAGAGATGTATTAAAAAAGCTATCATAAAACATTTTAATTAGAGAAAAAGTAAACTTAATAAGGTAATGTGCATACAAGTTCATATCGTCTTCTCGAGTTAGCTTTTGAACCACCTGTGTGTGGCATTTTTTGCTTCTTTCGAATTTCTTCATTTCTGCTACAAAGTTCCTATTAACAAAAACAAATACAAATTTAAAATATCATTTCATTTAATTATGATGAAACTTGTTAAAATAATCTAAATCTTACCATTATTGATGATTTTTGACGATAAGAAACAAAAATAGCCCATTGATCATTAATTATACCGGTCGGCACATTACCTATAATTTCATTTTTGCTTTTGGCTGGGTCAAAATATTCATTCCACAACTTCTGCCTATGTATAGCCCACTTCTTCGAAAGACTAGCATTGCAGTATCTATATGCAATGGACTCACTTACACGAAAATCAAATTGGGGCTTCAAACAAAAAATAGAAGTTAGTTTTTTTATGGTATAAAAATCTAGGAGCAATAAGTACATATATATGTAATAACAATTGTACCTTCAATATTGTTTCAACAGTCTTCCATGTACTTCCTAGGCATGCCCGATGGCCCTGACCACTTCTCAAAACTAATCGAAAACAACAACAACAACAATAACTATCCAGTAAACTCCCACCAGGTGGGGTCTGGGGAAGGTAATATGTAAACAGCCTTACCCCTACCCAAAATGGCAGAGAGGCTGCTTCCAAGCGACCCTCGGCGCATAGGACAGAATAAAAAGCTGCATTGGAAAACAAAGATAAAGTTAGGAACCAAGGCAAGACAAAACACAATAACAAAACAAAGCATAAGTAATCCTGCAGAAATAACGTAAATGATTATGTAAACATAAGAAAACAACAACAACAAAAATCCAGTATAATCCCACTTAGTGGAGTCTGGGGAAGGTAGTGTGTACGCAGACCTTACCCCTACCCTGGGGTAGAGAGGCTGTTTCCAAATAGACCTCCGGCATCCTTCCCTCCAAGAACTTCCCACCTTCTCTTGGAGAGGCTCGAACGCACAGCCTCTCGGTCGGAAGTGGGGGTTGCTTACCATTAGAGCAACCCCTCTCGTCAGCTATCCACAATATCCAGCAAGTAATCCTTGCGCTTCACCGTATGCTGCATTGTAGTCATCAAAATTCACAATGATGCGCTCCCCAACAGTTAGGTTGTTAACTTCATTGACCATGACTCTAATTTGCTTGGTAGCATTTTCTGAGTCTTTAACAAGAAAACAAGTTACTCAACCAAAAAGGAACCAAAAAAAAAAAAGATTCTCATAAATTGAAGTAAAAATACATCTAAGGCATATACCTTAGGCCTCTACTGTCCAATACTTTGTAGATTCACGTCCTGAACGGCGAGATGCTGCACTTGAATTAGAAGGCAGGATTGGAGCTTGTTCTTGCTGCGGGACTTCATGAACATGTGGGAGGGCTTGTACTGTTGTTGCGGGCTCTACAGCATTTGATTGGACTAGAGTTGCTGATGATGATGAATGTCCATGAGCCTCATGTGGTTCACGAGCTGATTTTAGTGGATTTCGAAAATGTTTAATCTTTGGCATGACTGCATATTCATAAGAAAAAAGAGAGAGACGAATCAAATATGAAGAGAGGCTAAACATACAAAAGATGATGCAAAATATTGTCCACAAACTACCCAACAAATCCATCTAGAGTCCCAAAAGATCAGTTTTTTAACTCCAAAACAAAATAAAATAAATAAACTACAATATACTCTACAAAGAGTCAAACCAAAATTATTGGCAACGAGGAACACAGAAAATCAACGAACTACATAATGTCATGATTTTGGTAAACCTAAGCAGTGAAATAAACTACATATCTGCTTCCTAAATATAAAGCACAAATGTGTGTCCAGCAATCATATTGATGAAACCAAAATGAACAAACTTAAAAGAATTAAAATACAAAATGTTAGATGTGAACCAAAATTGCTGCTGGCTGCTGTCAAAAATTGCTGCTGCCTACCTTCAAAATTCAAAAAAGACCTGCTGAAAATCTGATCAAAATTAGGCTGCCAGGCTTTCTTCTCCTTTCCGTTTTTTTGCCTAATTTTGGTTTCATACTGCTTTCTTCTTGTTTGCTCTTCCTCCATTTAGTATAAATAGGGGTGTTAGCAGAAGGTTTGTGATCAAGCTAGGAGCTCCAAATCCTTTGTACATCAATACATTCAATTCTTCAATATATATTTCTTCCCTGCAAAATTAGAAATATTATTCTAATTTTATTATCTCCTTTTTATCACAAATATATCTCCCCAAAAAAAATCTTGTCATTTTATTTCCCTATTTATTTTAACTTCTCTATAATTCTCAATTTTCAATCATCCGCTTCCGTTTATATATTCCGCAATATTCCTAACAAGTGGTATCAGAGCTTGATTAATTGAGAATTATTTTCAAAATGTCGACTAAATTCGATATCGAGAAGTTTGACGGGAAAATTAGCTTTGCTATCTGGAAGGTCCAAATGAAAGCCATTCTAACCCAGAATGGTTCAAAGAAAGCACTGGCCGGGAAAAATAAGAAACCGGCTGAAATGACAGATGAACAATGGGAAGAATTGGATGACAAGGCACTTTCTTCTATCCAACTGTGCTTGTCAAAGGAGGTTCTACGTGAGGTGGTAAGTGAGTCTACTGCAGCGGGATTATGGTCAAAGCTAGAATCGCTATATATGACTAAATCCCTGGCCAACAAGTTGCGGTTGAAGGAGCGGCTATACACTATTCGTATGGCAGAAGGTACTCCTATTAAAACTCACATAGATGAATTTAATACCATTTTCTTGGATTTGGAAAATATTGATGTCAAGGTTGAGGATGAAGACCGTGCAATTTTATTGCTTGTGTCGCTCCCTAAGTCTTATACACATTTTAAAGAAATTATGTTGTATGGGACTAATGAAACTCTTACTTTTGAAGATGTTAAATATAATTTGTTGTCCAAAGAAAAATTAGATTTAGACATTAATTCTGAAATCAAAGGTGAGAGTTTGACTATTAGGGGGCGGTCAAATGAAAAAACAAGTACCAGTACAAGAAAATTTCGGTCTAAATCTAGGGGGCGTAACTCTGATAAATCCTGTAAATTCTGCAAGAAGTTTGGGCACGAAATATCTGAGTTTTACAAACTTAAAAATAAACAAGAGAAAGAAAACAAAAAGAGATCTCCTGAAGCTAGTGTTGTTGAGTCTGAATCCGAGGGTGATGTTCTATTGACTGTTTGTTCCGGTAATAAATGGAGCAAAACTGAGTGGATTCTGGATTCTGGTTGTACATTCCACATGTGTCCACAGAAAGACTGGTTTGATTCTTTTGAACCGGTTGACGGTGGAGAAGTCTTGATGGGCAATGACGCTCAATGCAAGGTTAGTGGGATTGAAGTATCCAGATTAAAACTCATGACAATATTGCCAGAACACTTTCAAACGTCCGTTATGTCCCTGACTTAAAATGGAACTTAATATCCTTGGGCACCTTAGAATCTATGGGGTGCAGGTATGTAGCTGAAGGTGGAGTTCTAAAAGTAATCAAAGGTTCTCTTGTTATTCTGAAAGCTTTTCGTGTTGGAAGCTTGTATGTGTTGCATGGAAGTGCTGTTACAGGTTCACCAGCAGTTTCCTCGGCAGTACTTGATGCTGATCTCACTCAATTATGGCATATGCGTCTGGGACATATGAGCGAGAAAGGCATGCATATCCTGAGCAAGAAAGGCCTCTTGGGAGATTCAGGTACGGGCAAATTACAATTTTGTGAGCATTGTGTTTTTGGGAAACAGAAAAGAGTTAGTTTCTCTACTGCTAAACACCGTACCAAAGATGTTCTAGAATATATACATTCTGATCCATGGGGACCAACTAAGGTTCAGTCTCTGGCAGGATGTAGATATTTTATGTCTATTATTGATGACTTCTCCCGTAAAGTCCGGGTTTATTTTTTGAAACATAAAAATGAAGCATTTTCTGTATTCAAAAAGTGGAAAATACTTGTCGAGACTCAGACAGGGAAAAAGGTCAAAAAGCTTAGGACGGATAATGGCTTGGAGTTCTGTGACTCAAATTTCAACGAGTTTTGTGCAGCTAATGGAATTGCCAGGCACAAAACTTTACCAGGTAAACCCCAGCAAAATGGTGTCGCAGAATGTATGAAAAGAACTCTGTTGGAGAGAGCTCGTTGTATGCTCTCTAATGCTGGGCTGTGGAAGCGGCGTGATTTCTGGGCAGAAGCTGTTTCTACTGCATGTTTCTTGGTAAATAGATCTCCACATTCTTCTCTTGATTTTAAAATTCCAGAAGAGGTTTGGTCAGGTAATCCTGTTGATTACTCTATGTTAAGAGTCTTTGGATGTCCTGCTTATGCTCATTCAAGTACGGGTAAATTAAACCCGATAGCTATTAAATGCATTCTTCTTGGTTATGCTTCTGAATCAAAAGGATATCGTCTTTGGTTTCCTGATTCTTAGAAAATTATTCTGAGTAGAGATATCACTTTTGATGAAAATGCATTGTTCTCTGGAAAAGACTCTATTGTTGCTCCTAGTACAGGTGATCAGCAGTGTACTAGTGAGAAGGTGGAGCTTGAATTAAGACCTATTGACAGTGTTACTGATGCTGATAAGGATACTGATGACGATGCGTCCACTAGCACCGCACCTCTAGTCGAGCCACGACAAGAATATTCCATTGCCCTAGATCGAACCAGGAGGACAATAATAACTCCTTCTAGGTATGCTGATTCCCACGTAGTTGCTTATGCACTTTCAGTTGCACAGGAAGTTGAAGGTGATCCATCCTGTTATTCGGAAGCCATTTCGAGTGTCAACTCATCCAAATGGCTGGTTGCTTTTCAAGAAGAGATGGAAAGTCTTCATAAAAATGAAACCTGGGAATTAGTTGAGTTACCAGAAGATAAACGCCCACTGAGCTGCAAGTGGATTTACAAGAATAAAGAAGGCATCCCAAGGGTTGAAAAAGCACGATGGAAGGCACGATTGGTTGTTCGAGGTTTCGATCAACGTGAAGGTATTGACTTTAACGAGATTTTTTCTCCAGTAGTACGTCATACCTCATACGTGTATTACTTGCTTTTGTTGCTCTCTTTGATTTGGAATTAGAGCAACTTGATGTAAAAACTGCACTTCTACATGGTGAGCTTGATGAAGAGCTTTACATGCATCAACCTGAGGAGTTTGTGGTTGCTGGAAAGGAACATTGTGTTTGCCGATTGAAGAAATCTTTGTATGGGCTGAAACAAGCACCAAGGCAATGGTACAAGCGGTTTGATGCATTAATGTTGGGGCAAGGTTTCTCAAGAAGCCAATATGACAGTTGTGTTTACTTTAAAGAATTTTCTAATGGGTCTTTTGTGTATTTGTTACTTTATGTTGATGATATGCTCATTGCTTCTCCTGACAAGTCTCTTGTTGATAAGTTGAAACTTCAACTAAGCAATGAGTTTGAGATGAAAGATCTAGGAGCAGCTAAGAAAATTCCTGGGATGGAGATACACAGGCATCGTCAAGCTGGTAAACTTTATCTATCCCAGAAGAAGTATATTGAGAAAGTGCTTGAACGATTTAATATGTCTAATTGTAAACCTGTATTTACTCCACTTGGTGCACATTTTAAACTGTCTTCTGATTTATGCCCTAAGTCTGATATTGATGTGGCTTATATGAAAAATGTTCTTTACTCTAGTGCTGTTGGAAGCTTGATGTATGCTATGGTATGCACTAGACCTGATTTGGCTTATGCTGTTAGTGTTGTGAGTCGATATATGCACAACCCTGGTAAGGAGCATTGGAACGCCGTAAAATGGATTTTACGGTACTTGAAGGGTACTTCTTCTTTGGGCTTGGTTTTTGATAAAAATTCTTCTGTATCTACTGACATTGCGGGCTTTGTAGATTCTGATTATGGCGGGGATCTTGACAGACGTCGGTCTCTATCTAGCTATATTTTTACTCTTTGTAATTGTGCTATCAGTTGGAAAGCTACGCTTCAGTCTATTGCTGCATTATCTACGACTGAGGCAGAATACATTGCAGTAACAGAGGGTGTTAAAGAAGCTACATGGCTACGAAGTTTGGTTATGGAGCTTGGTGTTACACAGAGTCAGACTGTTGTGTTCTCAGATAGTCAGAGTGCTATCCATCTCACCAAGAACGATACTTATCATGCTAAAACCAAACATATTGATGTCAGATACCATTTCATTCGAGATGTTGTAGCTGCTGGAGATATAGTCGTCCAAAAGATTCATACTTTGGAGAATCCAGCAGACTTGCTCACCAAGCCTCTACCTATTGCTAAATTCAAGCAATGCCTGAATTTAGTCGGATGTTCCAATTGTTAGTAATTTTGGTTCAAGGTGGAGATTGTTAGATGTGAACCAAAATTGCTGCTGGCTGCTGTCAAAAATTGCTGCTGCCTACCTTCAAAATTCAAAAAGGACCTGCTGAAAATCTGATCAAAATTAGGCTGCCAGGCTTTCTTCTCCTTTCCGTTTTTTTGCCTAATTTTGACTAAGTTAATTTTGGTTTCATACTGCTTTCTTCTTGTTTTGCTCTTCCTCCATTTAGTATAAATAGGGGTGTTAGCAGAAGGTTTGTGATCAAGCTAGGAGCTCCAAATACTTTGTACATCAATACATTCAATTCTTCAATATATATTTCTTCTGTGCAAAATTAGAAATATTATTCTAATTTTATTATCTCCTTTTTATCACAAATATATCTCCCTAAAATATCTTGTCATTTTATTTCCCTATTTATTTTAACATCTCTATAATTCTCAATTTTCAATCATCCGCTTCCGTTTATATATTCCGCAATATTCCTAACACAAAAAGAAAAGAGAGAACTGACCTAATGCTCACCAGGAATTTCATCTATCCAAGAGGAACTATATGGTGAATATATAGCTATGAAAATGGAAGTTTCTTACGCAGATAATGGGAGAAGAGGGGTCGAGGGAAAAGTGGAAATATGAAGGGAAACAATGGCGGGAATACAGAGAAGTTAATGAGTAGTTAAGCTAAAAAGAGTGGGAAATTAAAAAGGAAAATAGTGAAGAGGTTTCTTTACTATTTCCACGGTTTAATTTTAATTATTACAATTCCAAGAGAATTCTAAATTGCTGTAGTACCACGTTTTGAGGTACAGATTTTTCCCATCAAATAATGGTAAAGATCACTTAATATCGAGGAGCGTGACTTTGACTTCAAATATACTAGCTAGTATATGACACTAAATCGACTTCTAATCATAGCATAATACAAATCCGATTTGAATTTATCTTTAATTGAACAATTTGAATCCTTGTAAGTATCCACGGTAAATTTTAAATATTATAATTTTATCCAATTTGGAATAATCTCTTTTTAAGAAATAATTTAATTTTCAAAGGTATAAAAATCAATCAATATTTCACGGATATTTGTGTTGTTCAATATTTTAGCGTAGAACATTCATGCTTTTATAATAACTAGTCTTTATATACGTGTTTTGCACGTATATCCCTTGCTACGATTAAAGGATAAATTGAGAAGAAATTTCTTCATATAATTTCATATAAAATACATTTTTTTTATGTTCGTACGTTTGGAAGGTGTCACTTTACTCATTCGATTGTTAAGTTATTATCTTATGACAAGGGACTTCTATAGTAAAGGGTTATGTATTGCTAAGTATTTACCTATTCGTCCTAGTAATAGTTGATTTTATCGTCTTTAGCGAAGTCAAAAATAAAATACGTTTTACTTTTATTAAAAAACTTGACAATCAATATCTCATTTACAATGTGATTCCATGTTTTGAGGCCATGAAATAATAATTTTTTGCATGAAAAGTTGATTTTTATTGATTTCGGTCATCGTTTTGGGTAAACGGACTCGGACTCGTATTTTGGCGACCCCGATAGGTCCATAGTTAAATATGGGATCTAAACGTATGCCCGGAATCAAAATAGTAGAAAGTTTTTAGAGTTTATAATTTTATCCAAGGTAAAATATATTTTTAGACGGTAAAAATGACGAATGATATTTTCTAACGGTACTCTTCTTTTAATTAATTAATTTATTTATTATCATTATTATAGATAGATATAGATTTAAATAGAAGCACATTTTGAAAATAGAAATAATATGTTTGGTAAAACTTACTTAAACACAATTCATTTATCTATTGAACAAGGGAATAATGCATAAAATCCACCCCATCCTATGACCCATTTGCCAACTACACACTTTTTCTTTTTAGAGGTCCTATTACCCCCTGAACTTCGTTCTACCGTAACTGATTTATCATTATATAGTTAGTTAAACCCAACCATGACTACACCTCTTCCAAACGCGTGATGCCTAATTTTAAAAGGCTCGTCTGCCATCCAATCGCCACGTGTAATGCCAAATAAGTCATAAGAAATGGTCCCCAATGTTAAACTCAACAAATTTAATTTAACCCATTATTAGTATCTCTCTTTCTAAACGTAAAGGCTATCTACCATTGTTGAAGAATTTTTGTTGCTACTACAGCTGAAATTGAGGTGAGTTTCAATCAACTAAAGTATAAACGACTAATCTTCAGTCAATTCGATTTCATAATCTTTATGTTAGGGTTTAAAATTTCTTCCCCAATTTTATATATTAGGAATTAGAGCTATGAAATGGCAAATACCAACTTGAATAGACTCCCTACTGGAATTGAGCAACACAAACCATAAAAACGGGGATTATATACTACTTTATATTATGTTGAGCCGATTTTGCAATAGAATAAAGAGAAAGTTATGTTTGGTGTGACTTTATGGAAGGAATCGAAGAGAGGGATTGGGAATTTGGTTTGGACGGTGGAAAATGGGAGTATGATGGAAGGAAATAATGAAATAGGATTGGTTTAATTAGTAAATAGATTTAATTTACTGTAGAATAAAAAGGATCTGATGAATAAAAAGGGAATTGGATGGGGCCCATTAGCGTGCGCATACAACGACAATTTTATAGATGGGGGTTGGGTTTAATTGATTATATAATGATAAATCAATTACGGTAAAAAGAAGTTCAGGGAGTAATAGGACCCCCGAAAAGAAAAAGTTTATAGTTGACAAATGGGTTATAGGATGGAGTAGATTTTATGCATTATCTCACCAAATAAGAAATAATAAAGAAAGTAAGGACAAAACAAAAAATCCAAAACATCGACAAACTTAAATATAAAAAAATTTACAAAAACTACTACAAATTCATCTAAAATTCAAAATTACTATAATTTTTAAATTGGATAAAAGTAACAATGTTCTAATTATTAAATTATTTATTTTATATATAACGTTAAAATGCTTTTTTCGAACTCAATCGGGGTTCTCAGTCCCTGGAAAAGGCAATATTCAAAAAGGCATGAAGCTCACGTGTGGAGCTTAGTTTTGTGAGCGTACACCCCAAAATGTTTGACTATGTGCCCAAAATACGCATAATGCTTAATGGTTAGGGCTAGTCCAATAAATCCTACTTGAACCATGTGTCAAATTCTCTAATTAACACAAATGATGTGTAAAATTCTTTAACAAATTAATAATTAAAGTTTTATTCAAGAACAAGTCAATACCGAGCCTTATAATTCCATATTTACTAATTGATAGCATCATGAGTGTGAATATCATTAGACCATATCTTTTAAATAATAAAAATTTGTATCTTATTGTTATTGGTCATCATGTCTTAAATTATTAGGCTTTTATTATTTTGCTTTTTGAAAGTAATTTCATATATACATGAAGGGGTAATCATTTAAATTCTAGTATTGATGAACTTTCTTGATTAATTACTTTTAGGGAGGTAAAATATATCTTGAAACATTTTAAAAGAAATTATAATTTTTTAATTGTTTGAAAGTTAAGACACTATAGTTGTATCTCACTGCTCACAGTAACTTTAACACTATTGTATTATTTATATTTGTAAAAACATACTAGATATTTTTATGAGTTTCTTATTATTTTCTTTTAAAATTTCTTAAAGTTTAATTGTTTTGTTTTAACATGCGTGGTTTTTAAATTAAAATAATTTAAAGATATATGGGGCTTACACCTCGTCCCAGAGTAAAATGGCTCGCCTCAGACACCTGCTTTTGATAATACTATTTGGACGTTAAACACTTGCTATGCTAAAAGTAAAGAAAATTGCATGCTAAATATTGCAATTATCTATACCCCTTTAAAATTTAAATTGTCTAAAAAATAGTTAAATATTTGTATAGATAATAAAAAGACTTGGTTGTCTCTCATGCAACTATTGTCATCTAATGTGTAGTCGTTATCTATGAATGCAGATATTATTTATGGTGAATCTAAAGTATATTTTCGTTTATAGGCCCCATCGATCCTACATATTGTTTAGTGAGACTGAGTGAGTATCTGATGTATTCAATTCTTTTTATAGTTGTCTTTTTCTTTGGAGACAAGTATCATTTGTGACGGTAAGACCAGTTTGAGTGACTATTCATTCCTTGCTTTTGTTGAGCCACACCTCAACTTTTGTGATGGCTCATTTTCATTATTCTGTTGTTGTTGTCCAACGTCTCACGTGGTTAGAAATAGTATTTAGTATTTATGGTAGACATTTCGTATAATCTATAAATAAAAATCCTCGAGGAAGAAAAGAAATAGATATCTATTTATTTTTGCTAAAGGTAAAGAGACGAATTAAAAAAATGCACAATAACAATAAATGAAAAATTACTGAGCAAGACATAGAGAGATCGTGGAAGACCTATGCAGTTTGAGAAAATGAGGAGAAAAAGATTACAAAATAGAAGGTATAGATATTGATATAAATTGCATTAATTCGGAGAGATTTAACTACAAGTGTAATTTCATTAAATTTTAAAGAAATAAGGTGGAAAAGAATAACTAAAAATTTGCATGAATTAAATCATTAATTTGTATCGAATTGCAAAAAATTGTCAAACAATTGAAATTGGATATTTGTGGAGGTTATCAAAAATCTTCACAAAGAACTGCCATAATAATAAGATAATATTTGAGGAGGTTGAACCAAACGCCACAAATTGAATATACGTTGGGTTTTTTTTTACAACTCCCACATTTAAATCGCCACAATAAGAACTATTTTGTGAAGGTTGGCTCAAAACAAACGTATAGTGAGAGTTTTTGATAGCCCTCATAAATAAACCATCACAATAAGAACTATTTGTGAAGGTTGGCTCAAATGTCACAAAACAAATGTATAGTGAGATTTTTTGATGACCCCCATAAATAAACCGCCACAATTTGACAAATTTTTTGTAGTGGTCCTTCGTGTTTCAGACAGGTTATCTTGGTCTATCAGATGCAATATCGGAATATAACGTGCTAAAATTCATTCTGGTTGGAAATCATTTGTGCTGGACAATATAAGTTAAAACTTGGTGATGTTTGTGTAATTAAAGTGATTAAGGGCAGTCGGAATATCATCGTGACAGTAGTTCACAGGATAATTGGAGAAGTGTCACGGTTTTCAGATAGTAAAAACAAGGCTATCAAAACTGATAATTCATGAGTTCCATGTTCACAACGCAAAGTTTACACCAAGAAATTTAAGCAGCGGACATGAGGTTCATATGGTTTCTACTAAAAAACTAAAGGTGAAAAGTTGAATTGTTTCTGTATATGCAATACACAACATGGCACAACCTTCGCTAATAATAAGCACTCGAAGGTCATTCAGCTTGATCAACAAGGCCACGGCCTATTCATTATCGATGGGTGTACCCTCGACATGACCACGGCCGTTCAACGTCAACTGGAAAGATTCACAGCTATAAATACTAAAGGAAATAATCCTAATAGGGGGGTGCTTCTTCTTCTTCATCACTATTCCCTAGAAAAGAGAGAACATGATTGTAAGGCTCTGAACCTCTCCATGGAGAGGCAGACCTAATCAACATTATCAATAAAAGATCCCTACACATTTCTTCTTAACAAATAACACTTGTCTCTTGTATTTTCCATTTGGTCTCTCGGTTATTACGATCTACTATGAGTGACCCTCGATTTAATTTTATTATTTTATGCTTGCAAAGTGTATGATAACTTTGAGCTAAACAATTTGGCACCGGCTGTGGAGATTTCATAGCAGAATTGTATAGTTCATCCTTAGACCAAAAAGGAAAGAAAACACCCAAAAGGGAAAGCAACCCAGCTTAAATGAGCCAAAGTAGCGCATCTGGTGAAGGGAACTCGAAAGCTCCGACAGGAGTCCGAAGTCCCGACTCCCCCCCCCCCCCCCATTCTCAAGAAAACAAAAGAACAAGAAGAAGAAGAAGAAGCAGATACCCCCTCCCCCACGGGGGAACACGGGCGAGATACCCTCGTCCCCTCGATACGGGACCCTGCCGGAAAGTGGCACGAAGGCATCTCAATCCAAGATCCATAATAGAATGACCCCTACGAACTAGTCAAGAAGACTACACGCAAATCGGATAAGATCTCAAATGAAAACCTAACACCCGACACACCGCACATAACGGGTCATGCGGATAACTTAGGCTACGTGCCCTCGCCCAAGAGTTCAACTATGAGTTGAACTGGGACTCAGGCTGTGTGCCTTCGCCATCAATAATTACAAAAGGTTCAACTACGTTTGAGCAACAACACATGCTACGTGCCCTCGCCCAAAAGTTCAACTACGAGTTAAACTAGGGACTCATGCTTAGTTGCTTTGCCATCAATAAGACAAAAATGTTCAACTACGGTTGAACATCAACTCAGGCTATGTGCCCTCGCCCAAGAGTTCAACTATAAGTTGAACTGGTACTCAAGCTACGTGCCTTCGCCCAAGAGTTCAACTATGAGTTTAACTGGGATTCAGGCTATGTGCCTTCGCCATCAAGAATTACAAAAGGTCCAACTACGGTTGAACCACAACTCAGGCTACATGCCCTCGCCCAAGAGTTCAACTATGAGTTGAACTGGGACTTAGGCTATGTGCCCTCACCCAAGAGTTCAACTATGAGTTGAACTGGGACTCAGGCTATGTGCTTTTGCCATCAAGAATTACAAAAAGGTTCAACTACGCTTGAATAACAACTTAGGCTACGTGCCCTCGCACAAGAATTCAACAGTGAGTTGAACTGGGACTTAGGCTATGTGCCCTTGCCCAAATGTTCAACTATGAGTTGAACTGGGACTCAGGCTATGTGCCTCCGAAATCAAGAATTACAAAAGGTTCAACTACGTTTGAACAACATCTCAGGCTACCTGCCCTCGCCCAAGAGTTCAACTATGAGTTGAACTGGGAATCAGGCTATGTGCCCTCGCCCAAGAGTTCAACTATGAGTTGAACTGGGACATAGGCTATGTGCCTTCGCCATCAAGAATTACGAAAGGTTCAACTACAGTTGAAAAACAGCTCAGGCTACGTGCCCTCGCCCAAGAGTTCAACTATGAGTTGAACTAGGACTCGGGTTACATGCGCTCGTCCAAGAGTTCAACTATGAGTTGAACTGAGACTCAGGCTATGTGCCTTCGCCATCAATATTTACAAAAGGTTCAACTACGGTTGAACAATAGCTCAGGCTACGTGCCCTCGCCCAAGAGTTTAACTACGAATTGAACTGGGACTCAGGCTATGTGCCTTCACCATCAAAAATTGCAAAGGTTCGACAACTGTTGAACAACTCAGGCTATGTGCCTTCACAATTAAAAATTGCAAAGGTTCAACTACAGTTGAACCACAACTCAGGCTACATGTCCTCGCCCAAGAGTTCAACTATGCGTTGAACTAGCACTCAGGTTATGTGCCTTCACTATCAAAAATTGCAAAGGTCCAACTACAGTTGAACAACAACCCAGGCTACACGACCTCACCCAAAAACTCAACTACAGCATAAACCAAGACTCAAGCCAAGCACCCTCACCATTGGACGCTGCAAGGCCTGTTACTCTACGAGCGAAGGGACAAGTTAAGCACCCTCGCCAATCAAGTAAGTACGCCTAACTCGAACTAAGAGTCAGGCCACGATAAGTTCGGCCCTAGTCGAATTGCAAGGCCAAGACCAATAATTCGACCATGCCCGAAATAGGACTAAGGCTATATGCCACCCTCGCAAAAATAATGGCTACAACTTACTCATACAAAGTAAAGGAAAACGATAAGCAAAAAGCAGTTAATCACGGATAAGGCAATCAACACTAGCAGCCCACCTAGTTTTTGACTAGGGCGAGCAAACGACCCGACACCAGTCAAAATCACTAACTGGCCAAGAGCATCAACGTCATCATGGCAAGGCCACCGACGTTATCATGACTAAAGTTGTAGGGAGATCAAAACGCCCACCTGAAAACTCTAAAGGCGAAGCCCCCTTGAATGAGTGCAAAAAGAAAACTTCGAAACGAGCATCACGGGCCTTCTGGTGGGCCCCCTCATAAATGACTTTGAGCACAATGGCGGCCTCCTACAATTTCTTGTACATGTCGAGCTGCGCCTCAACAAATGACTAAAGATCACGAGTGGGGCCATAAGAGGCAGCCTGGTCCCTCATGCGCTGATTCTCGACCTCCAAGGTCGTAATACAATTTGCCGTAATCTGGGCATCCCGTTCATAAAGGCCAATGCGTTCCTCCATCCTCACCACTCTGAAATTCGTAACAGATCTCTCCATCTCCCGTTCCCTCTCACAGACACGGACCGATGCCTCCAACGCCCAGCCTTCATCTAAGCATCCCTGGCTTGTCGCCTCGAAGCGGTGAGCTCCTCGTTCAACTTAACCACCTGCCTAATCAAGGCCTCAGAGGCCTCCGCCAAGGCCTCCTGACTTCGGCGCTCCCTCTAAACTATTGCACTCCTCTCGGCCTCCATCTCCTCGTCCTTACGACGAAGTTGCTCCTCGAAAGTGTTGACCCTATCTTGAGTCTACTGTACTAGAAGCTCCCACCTTGCCAACTCTTCAACCGATTCCCGGCTGCAGGGATCATCTCTCATGCGCTCGCACATCACGCGACGCCTATTCCGGTTGCGGCGATACTTCTTAAGCGCCCGCAAAACGATTACTGAGCATACGTTGGCTCGGCGCGTACCCTCTATCTCCAAAAGAAAGGTCTGCAAAGCAAAAGCAATAGTTAAAATAGGAAGCAAATCAGGGCGAGAAAAGAAACTAAAGAAGATCATCGCACGCACCCTAAAAATCATCATGGCAGCCTCGGTCATTAATCTGACATTCATACCGTGCCTCAGCGAACTGCTCTCCTTCTCCAAGCACAAAGGCACAAACATCGGTACCAAATTATCCTCCTCAAGCAGCAGGTTCTGCTCGGTAGGAATCTAAGCATAACGAAATGGTCCCTCTACATGCACCGTCGAGCGGGTGAGGCCTTCCTGGAATATGCGGACGTCGTCAGGATCCAAGTCGGATTCAAAATCAAATTCCCTCTCCTGCGACGTCCCTCTCTTTCTCAACCGGCCGAGAGGACGAGGCTCCCGCCCCCGCCAACAGGCAGGCACTTACTTCCCCGACAAAAGCTGCTGCTGAGGAACCACCTTCCCTCTCAACAACTGGAACTAATGATCGAGCCGCCGAAGCAACAGTTTCATTACGGCCTGAGTCGACCGGGGCAACCCCGTTGTGTTTTCGCACTCAAGGGCAGGCACATCCACCTCATTCCCCTCCGCATCTGGCGGCGGGGAGTCCAAATGAACCACCTCTACAGTATACGTAAAGGCGACCCTACGCCTAACCAACAGGCTCTCCTCCTCCTCGACCAATGGTGATTCCGCCCTGGGACGAACAATCCCCGACGACGCCTCGACATGAGGTATAGATAGTGCTATAGAATGGTCCACTGACGACTCGACAGAAGTCACCCTCAGAACTGGGTGTGGCATTGGCGCCATAACCATCCGGGCGGTCGCACCCGCCCTGTAAAAAGCAAGTTGAGAAGCCCTCACGCGGAGCTCCCTCTGATCATCAAAAGAAAAGAACTAAAAGGAGAGAAACTCAGCACAATTGTACAGGAATGATGCAGTATCTCAAACACTCACCCGAAGTGGGCCTACGGCCGTATTTTTCCCAGAAGGACGACCATGTACAAATCCCCGCTGTATGAGGGAGTATGACCTCGTCCCATTCGTTAATGCCAGACATAGAAGTCGGTGGAGCCCGCTCAGCTATAAACACATGTTAGAGCTAACACGTATTATAAAAAAGAACTAGAAAGAATGGAAGGCAGAATCCGACAAATAGAAAACTCACGTATATGGTTCCAAGTCTCCGGGAACTCCCCGGCATTCACCACCAAATGCTCGATCCTAATGTACAAAAAAATTCTCGTAAGTATGACAATCGACCGCATCATCCAGCTCCACAGTCAGACCTCTGGCCCCGCGAGAGACCATTCGAATCATGGCACCACGGAGCCTCTGAGGAGCATACAGAGTCAGCACGTGCCGTAGCGTTATTTCTCTTCGGGCCAACTCCGCATACTTGGCGAGCATGGCAATAAGGTTCTAGAAAGAAGGGACGAGTTGGCCAGGACACACCTTATAATAGCGGCAAAAACCTACCACTAACGTCGGAAGGGGAAGCCTGAACCCTAACCTGAAAAGATAAGCGTAGAAAATGCAATATCTTGGGCGGTCGATGTGCACCCTTTTCTCGCTCCTGGCAAGGACGATATCAGCAGAGGTAGGGATACCCCATTGCTCCCTTAATTGGGCGATGCCCACCTCTCCCATCAATGGTGCCTCATTGACCTGATCCTCCCCCTCATCGGCGGTGATGTTAGTTGCCGGACCTCTGGGCAGAGAAAGAATATCAACCACCGATGGGATCATGTAGATCTATGCCGATTCGGTAGCCCTCGCCACCATAGAAGACCCATCGACCGTCGAAACAGTCGCGGATTAAGGTCTGTGTGAGAACTGCTTGACATTATTGATTACCGTGCAATGAGTGATCAAGATTCACCGAAGAAGGATCAAAGATGGAGATCAAGTGAAAGAAGATAAAGAACAACACAAATGAACGAAGAAATAGAGTGAGAGAAGTTGCTTCTGCAGAAATCTTACTTAAATAGATCCTGGAAAGTGAGAAACGGATGACATAGCTCATTATTTAACTGCGAAAATGGCTTTTGTGAATTCCAAAAGCCATCATAAACTGCATTACCAACCGCACAACGGTTCGAATCTACAAAAACACGTGTTATTATGGCAGATATCACGAAATGACTTTGCAACCGTCAGATCAACACTTCGCCTTCGAAGCGAGTTTAACAACATGGGTATGCTGGAGGGACGTCCAGTTCGCCTCCGTACACCGAGCACCATTGCAGCGTACATAAAGCGTATATATATCCGCAGCAGCCGCCTGTGGGAATACATTGCCCTAGATGAAAAGCTTCGGCCATCTCCAGTCATAAATAGCTACGGCCATCTTTCAAGTATAAAAGGCTACATCCGTCTCCTAAATGTAAATGGCTACGGCCATCCTCCAGTATAAATGGCTACAACTAACTTTCATGTAGAAAAGGCTACAACCACCTTCAATGTGTGAAAGGCTTTGGCCATCTCCGAATGTTTGAAAATCTACGGCCATCTCCTAAGCATAAATGGCTACGGCCGTCCCAGGTCACGACCGAAGCGACATTCGACCCCCTCTTCCGAGTTTGTGGATTCACATTCGGTAACGTTCGCTCACTGAGTGCGACCGGATCTCGACCTCAGTAAGCGGAGGGACTAACTGTATGGGTCAAAACTCAGCTAGTGATAATTAATGAGATTAATTCACTCTTAAGGATATTCGGGCTAGAAAATGGCACAACCATTCGTCAATAATAAGCACTCGAAGGTCACTTAGCTTGATCAACAACGCCACGGCCTATTCATTATCGACGGGCGTCCCCTCGACATGACCGCGACCGTTTAGCGCCAGCTGGCAATGTTCACAGCTGTAAATACTAAAGGAAAGAACCCTAATAGGGGGACTGCTTCTTATTCTTCATCACTATTCCCTAGAAAAGAGAGAACATAATTGTAAGGCTCTGAACCTCTCCATGGAGAGGCTTACCTAATCAACATTATCAATAAAAGATCTCTACACATTTCTCCTTAACAAATAATACCTATCTCTTGTATTTTTCATTTGGTCTCTCGATTATTACGATCTGCTATGATTGACCCTCGATTTAATTTTATTAGTTTATGCTTGCAAAGTGTATGATAACTTTGAGCTAAACACATTTAAAACTGGATCTCACTACTTTTATCAAATTTCTATTAGTATTAGGGGGAGGGAGGAGGGAAGGGAATATTTCAGAAATGAGATTCGATCACTCATCGAATTGTGAAGGATGAGGACCTCGCACCAAGTGAATTACCCTCCAACCCTGAACACGCTGCTCAATCTTCATAAATGGAAGTTGTTAATATGGTTTAGAACAATGCCTCCAAGAGAAAAAGAAAAGTGAGATTTGAATCATAGCCTATTAGTTCTTAAACTTTGTTTATTTCCTCTATCATATTTGATGTGAAGGTGTTTGACTGAACAAGTTTAATTTAAGAAATTTTGCTAGTATCACTCAATTGCAAATTTGTAGACTATGAAGATTGACCGCGCTTTATATCTGTTTTAATTCATCATGAATACCTGAGGTATTACAGATTTCTAACTCTACAGATTCCGAAAACGTTAAAGAAGAAACATAGTTTAATTGCTTGAATGTTTCTTCTTTAACATTTTCGTAATCTGTAGAGTTAAAAATCTGTAATACCTCAGGTATCCGTGATGAATTAAAACAGATATAAAGCACGGTCAATCTTCATAGTCTACAAATTTGCAATTAATATGTTATTTCTCAAACAGATACCATTGCAATATCGTGTTCTCCAAACTTCTGGAGTTGTGCTCTTCTCTGCATATGCTTTCAGCTAATTATCACTGATCTTGAAATTTACAGTTTAAACAAAAGCTATATGTTGATGCTGTCATCGTCTTATATTTCACAAACTCATGTAAGGAGGAGGGGATGTAGAGTTTCAATTGATCATGAGTCATGAATAATATATTTATAATGTACCTACATATAAATTTCTAAGACTTAATTAGTAATGTGATGAATATGATACTCCCTCCGTTCTAGTTTATGTGAACCTATTTTCTTTTTGGTCTGTTCCAAAAAGAATGAACTCTTAAAGTTACAACTTTACCCTTAATGAGAAGCTTTCATAACCACACAAATACTCTGGACTCCATTGAGACTTGTTTAAGACCACAAATTCCAAAAGTCTTCATTTTTTTTAAACTCCGTATCCAGTCAAACAGGTTCACATAGATTGGAACGGAGGGAGTAATTAATTTGGTATCACATGTTAAAGTATACTGATACCATAAAAAGCTTACACTGGCACAATTTATAAAACTTAAATCCTTATTTGTGTTTACACAAATGTCCAGAATCAGTCGTCATGAGATTCAAAAAGGAAAGAAGAAGTTTCAATTACAAGAATTGATACGGTTTAAGTATCTCAACATAACACACACTTGAATGGAGAAACAGAACAATCCTTATTTATGGGACGAAGACATAAAATTACGGAATGCACAGAAAATCATGACATGAGACGAAGGCATAATGTAGAGATCAGTTGTATTTATGGGCAATCTCCAAGAGAGCAGCGCAAAGTTTTTGGGGCTCGCATAGCATTGCCATGTGATCAGCACCTTTAATCTCTATTGCTTCAGTGACACCAATGTTGTCAATTTGCCATCGCTGGAATTCTTCTGGTATGGCTTTATCCTCTGTGCACACAATGTAAACTCTCTTCACTGATCCAAACCCTTCATCTGTGAAATACTTGGCCTTCGCTAGGTCTTCCATAAACAGAGAACTTGGTCTCACCAATGATGATGCTAATGCAAGATCCTACCACATTACCAATTCCAATGTACGTTAGGCTGCTTTTATTTCCAATAACAGTTAATAGTATGATAATTTAGGAGATAAGAAGTATAATAGCTATGTGTTTCTAAAAAGTAGTAGCTAGAGTTACCTCAAGAGAGCATAGCTGGTAGAGCTTGTGAGCCAAGAACTTTGGGCCAAAAAACATAGATGTCAGTGGCTCTTCAGGGGAACCATAGGGTAAAAACTGAGTATCCAACCAACTCTCGGCTGGCGTCCGCTCATAATACTACACAAAAATACATTAAAATTGGGTTAAATAAAGCAATCAAGTATTTATGGGCGTTGTTGCAACGGTTAGTTATCAACTAGACAACAACTAGTTTGACTCTATTAAATGTAAAATAATTTACAAGATAATAAGTAACATAAAATTATATATCAAAAAAGAAAAAAAAATCAAATCAAAATGATGGATATTACCTCCTGCTAAGTTTTCCAACACTGATACGTCCTTTTTAAAAATTACTACAGCTGAAGATGACCAGAGAAGTGGATTGGCTAAATGATCACGACAGTTCAGACTTACATAGACGTAAAATTTCAAACTTTACATGAATTTACCGCACCCATCAATAAAAGAAATATTTTCTTGTTGTTGACAAATAAAAATGAAAATAGAAGAAAAGAAAAAGTTCTGCAGTGAGAAAACGTGTCAGTTTGTAAATTGTACGAGTCAAAACCTGACTTCGTAATAATTAATAGGACTGACGCTCTTATTAAAGTCTATTAGTGATTAATACACGGTATGTCCATCCATTGGTAATGCTTCCGGGCAACTATCCGATTCGACAACTAAGGTTACGGCCTGGCCGTCCTTACGAAGGTGTCCTCTCAATATGGTCGCAACCACTTGGTGCCAGCTGGCAGGTCTCATAGCTATAAATACTAAGAGAAAGAACCCTAAAAGGGAGCTGCTTCTTCTCTCTCTTCATACTTATATACAAGGGAAGAGAATACACAACATTGTAAGGCTCTGAACCTCTCTATGGAGAGGCACACCTACCAATATCATAAATAAAAGATCTCCAACCTCTTTCCCTTAATAATTAACTGTTGTCTTTTGCACTTTTATTCATCTATCATATTGATTTATTACGATCTGCAATGATTGACCTTCTGTCGATTTTAATTGATTTATACTTATGAAGTGTGTGAAAACTTTGAGCTAAACATAAACATTAAATGGGGTGGTCATAGTAATATTGATGATCCGTGGAGGGAGATGGATCTCTTGTCTACTAAAGTAGGCAAAATACATTAGTACCCACCTAACTATGTTTCAATTTTTCGTACATATCTTTTTTGTGAACGATAATAATACTACACACGCAACTATTCTAATCTGTAGCTAGTACACACAATTTTTTTTACTAGCTTTTCAAAATATGTGTGAGGTTATGCGCTAATAAGGTTGTAACACGTGTCTTAACTAGAGAAAATGCATTGATTTCATTTGCTCATTTTTTTGTTAAATACATGTGTGCCATCTGGTAGCGTAATATGTAATAGGCACAATTTAAAAGATTATATGTGTAATATGATATACGTTCTCAAAAAGTGTGCGAGGGAAATTTGGCCTATAGGTAAGTAAACTCAGCAGCACTTGCTCAAGGAAAAAGACATTTTGTTAAAGAGTTTGGCGTCTTTTTTTTGGCTCCGCTAGGCAAGCGCATAGGGTTAGTTTTATATTAATAAAATAAAAGAAAATACAACAATTAGGAAAAGTAAAATAAGGAGGACAATAGCATCAGTCTTGTTACCCATATAACACCATGCTAAACTTTACCTGACAAATCCTATTGAGGCCAAAATAACCGCATCTACTAGCAAGCATTTAAGAAAAAAGAAGTTGCACAGACCAAATATTGTATGATCATCACAGAATTTGTAACATATTCTGTGATGATATTACATATAATAATACTTAATAAATGGAAGACTAAAATGAGGATAGAATGAAATTGTTATCCCTTCTTGGCCAAACTTGTGAAATTTTGAAATTGTAATTCTTTGTCCTCAGTGTCACAATTCTTCAGAAGGATTTCAAAATTCATGACTTATTTTTTGACCGGTTGGACGTTGTGGATGTAGTTGGTGCAGCCTGTTTTTGTTTCGAAGCTCTCATTGGAAGTCTCCTACCAATTGCTTCATCACTCACCTTGTCGTCCCAACTATTCTTTCTTGTGTGATGCTTCTTCTTACGTCCATTGTGCATGGTTGATAAGTCTCCCTGTTTTGCTGCGTTTGCGCGGCATTCTTGCAAAATTGTATCCTTTTCTCTTTCTTCATATGTGTCCCTTCCTACATTTACTGGTTTTGGCAAAAATTGGATTATTCCTTGTTCCATCACAGTATTTGCATCTTGTGGTTTTGTCAATATTGTCTTTTCCAATGCATCCAGTAGCATTCTTTCTTCCAATGTTATCTGCTGTCCAAAGTTTGAAGTCGTTGAAGCCTTTGTATCGTCTGAACTGGTAACCAATTTATTGGGACTTTTCTGGTGCTGCTTCATACTTGTCGCATGTAGTTGTAAAAATTTGTATTGTTCGAAGGTTGAAGATGTCGCAGCAGCTCCTTATCTCCTTGCATTCTGCTGTTGCTGCTGCTCACATTTATTTTTTGCGACTGCATTATTAAAGGCAGCAGATTGAGTGTTTGTTAGCAGTTGCATTTGACTTGTAGTAGCACCTTTAGTCGAACTGCTTGAGAGACGATTCTGCAGCTTGTACAAGCCTTCCTGATCCTGCAGTTATAGTACCAGCAGGAGTTGAATATCTTGGGATGAATGCAGGAGCATTAAGGTTTAATTTGTGGTTTATTGATGTCCCTTGCGGTTTGACAACATCCAAGTCCTCCCTTGCACTATCTTGATCAACCTCCTGGTCACTTTCTTCAGAAGAGTAACAAGCAAATTCGCCCAAGTCCTCTTCATCCTCCTCCTCCCAGTGTTTTTTACAAAATTTAGATTTAGCAACTCTGTCCGTCATGTTTCCAGATGAGATCATGAGCTGTCCTGATGCTCCTTTAAATTCACTGCCCAAATGTGTAGCAATGGGCTCAAAAATATTTGGAGTGGAGCCAAGTTGTAAGTCATTTCTTCGGGGACATTGGTTTTGCATATTTGGAGACGATCCTTTCTTTGTAGGAGATTTTCTATTGTTTACCACTTTCCAACCATCTCTTTTACTCTGTCCAGTTGTGTTACTGCCAATATTTTGGACCTCAACTACAGGTACAATCTTTGAGGCCTTAGCCCCTGAGCACTGTCCCAAACTTGCTCGATCAATAAAATTAATTTGCATAGGTTGCTCAGATCGATCAACAGCCTCTTGTAAGTCTGCTGCATATGATTCAACAGTTGTACTATTTGTGATATGCATGTTAGCGTTCTTCATCTGTTAAGTCGAGTGAAGCTTCTCACCAAAACTCTTCTTGACGTCACCAGTTTGGACATGTGCAGCAGTAATTTGTTCCACATATGCAACAATTCAATGACTAACAACACCATCAACTGAAGCATTTACAACAGCTGTATGCAGAGAATTTGCATTATCCAAAACTGGATTTCCAGCCTGTGAAACTGCCCCCTGCTGCTCATGATTCACAGTATCCATTTCACAGCCTCATTCATTCAAATGGGACCCTCTAGCAAGAGCATGATCAGCCTCCATTACACCAAGTGATGCTGCTACACCAGATGCACCAGAAGCAGCCATTCCAATATTTTGCCCTATAGTTTCAATTGTATGAACTACTTTTTCTTTGCTATGTCCATCTGCATCAGGAGCCAAAGAGGATGGGTGTGAGATACTCTACCCAGTTACATTTTGAGAACTCTTAGCACTAACCCTTTCATCAATCTCATTCAATAGTTGTCTTAAATCCCCTCTGTATTTATCACCAGGAATTTGATGTTCCTCAATATGAGCATCACCATTAGTTTGTTTCAAAAGTAATCTGCAGGTAGTCTCATCATAACCCTGGCGCTTACAACCATTACAATATAAAGGTAATTTATCATAGACGATTTGTTGGAAAAATTCCAAAATATTTTCAGAATTTTTATCAATGCTTTGAACTCTCACACGAGTAGGGTGCTTGTCCATTAAGTCTAAAATCACTCTCACCTTAGCTGTCTGGACTTAGTTTGTGTTGTCTTATCTATGGCAATTGGTTTTCCTAAAGCTGATGCGATAGACAACTAAGAAGGCATCGCGAACAAATCTGGTGAAAGATTCGGCATCGATATCAGAACCACTGCTTTTGTTGTTTCCTCCTCTGGATTATATCCAATCGTCCATGGAAATACACGATATTGATGCTGCACACCCTTATACAGCATATAATAAACTGATCGAGATAAGGCAATTACATAATCATCATAATGATCAAACCTTAGGAGTAATTGTCTTGGTGCGAGTAAATCGATGATGTATCGACCTTTAATGGGCAGCAGATCTCGTAACTCATTTAGTTCTGGAGCTCATGTAGATAATTTCATCACTACTGATTAATGCAAGCCTTCATCCACAGCAAATTGTTGTCGTTCCTCTATGGTAAAAATTACAGTAGGCTCACCATGAATAAACTGGACCGGTTTGAGTTTTGTAGATGTGCGATGTATGAGATCCGTTTTTGTTTCGATTTGCTGAGCATATGTGAGTTTTGTTGATGGCTCTCCCACAGCCAAAGGTTGGGGAGAGGACGATGCATCCATGGTTCTTCAAAACTACATCAAGATGAAAGCAAAAACAGAATACAAAACTGAAACAAATCTGCCCAGTTTTAGTTTGCTACAGTAACTGACGCACCAAATCTAAGATTTGAAAAAATTGATTATGAGTTTGAGAGCAAAAACAAATAGGGATTGTGTGCAAAGATCAGACGCTTCTTTTGATACCAAAATTGCTTCAATCCAGCGCCGGATTTCGGTAAAAATGTCGGATGAATAGTGACGAAATCACTATTCACGGAAATCCTAAACTCAAAAACTTATGTGATGCTAGTTTCATGTGCTAGCAAATATTAAATTGGCTTGTGATTTTGGGAGGATTTTTAAGATATTTAGGTTTGTGGAGATTGGATTCGTGTGGGTTGGATAATTTGTTGGAGGAGTGGAAGAGGTGTTAGGTTAGAGAAAAGTTAGGCGTCTTACGTTTCCCCAAAAAATGAAAGCAACAGTTGCAGAAACGTGGAGAAATGAAGTAACGCTGAGTAGTTTTCCACCCCAATTGTTAAATTTCACATACGCCAAAAATGCAGTCAACATCACAGGTCCCCATATATAAAAATTTATTAAAAGGAGTACTTGCAGAAATAGGGCGTATTGGGGCAACCTGAATAATATTTAGGGAAAAAAAATGAACACTATGTATTGTTTTGTAAAACAGATAATGTCACTTCATTTTTTAGTCTATCAGAATGGAAAGAAATGCTTTATATTTTTTTACTTCTATTACTGTAAAAGTAACTTATTTTGTAGAAAATACATTTTAATGGGCTAGAGTTTACATCTTTGCATTCATTACTCTATCTACCTCTTTCCTACCATTGTATTATAAAGTCTATTTATAAACAGATTTTTGTTAATATAATAATGGAAGTATTTAAAAAGAATGGAGAAGGAAGTAAAAACTCATCTGACTGTTGAACATTGAACATTCAACACATTCTTCAAGTTTGTTAATTTAGTTTATCTTAAGTGTCGTTTCAGATATTATATGGAGTAAACCGTCGGCGCTCACATTTAATAGAAACTTGGATAATATCATCGATTAAGATGACACATAAATTGAGAAAATATTCAATGAAAAAAATTATATATTAATACATAATTAAGGGTAAAATAGTCATAATTCCTTTTTAATTATTTTTTTCTTAAAGGACGTGTACAAAAGAATTATGAGATAATTGACTCTAAATTTTGTATTTGTTTCCCTACACAATAACAACAACTCAATGTATTCCCACAAATGTAGGGGTAGAATGTATGTACCTTACCTCTATACCTTGAAGTAGAGGTGTAAAAAGTAAACTGACAAATCGCACAAACTCGATAATTAGAGTCAAACCGAGAAAAAAAAACTCGATTATAGTTTGGTGTTGGAAAAACAAACCCGACCATAATTGGTTTGGTTTTAACTAAAGGAAGTCAAACCGAAACCAAACCTACCCGACATTGCATATATAGAAATTTTAGATATATTTAATATATAAATATACTTATTGTAATATAATTTATGAATATTTCTTTAAAAAATACATAATTTTATCTTTTAAGGTATTATTTCAAGGTTGGATTTAGAACTTTTGAATGCTCCAATAAGTTTTATAGTCATTAATATTAGTAAATTAAATAATGCTACCAATCAATACTAATGCTAACAAAAGACATTCAATTCAATATTACGGAGGGGAATCTATTGAATGTCTATTTTTTGTTTGCAATAATTTAGATAAAAATGCATAACCAATTTTTATTTTGCTTTTGCTTTTAGTCATATAATTAATACTCCCTTATTAGTCTACTTAGTTTAGCATGGCTTAGCGCTTTTAGATTATGTTTATTTTTATTATGACTTTTAATTAACAGTATTTATATTACATAATTTTATTGTCTTTATTGTTGAATATTTTACGATAATGTCATGAGTCACGACACATCTCATATTTTGTATTATTTTTTTGAAAAATACTTTATATAGTTGTATCTTACTAGGAATAAAGAAATATTTTGAGCATACATTATATGTTTTGTTCTACGTTACTGCGAAAAGAATATGAAAAAAAATCGAATAACCCGAAAAGCTGAGAAAATCCAATATTAAAAAACCCGAGTTTTATTGGTTGGTTTAGTCTTTAGATTTAATAATCTGACACAATTGGTTTAGTTTGATAAGTATAAAATCCGAACCAATCTGACCTAAATACACCCTACTTGAAGGATAGAGTTTCCCTAGGTATGTCCACCAATAATCAACAATTCTCCTCCTAACTAATTTTTTAAAGGCGTGTAGAAGAGGATTATGACAGATTATTTGAGACTGTAATGTGAGATTCCTGGCTCTAAATCTTGAATTTTTTCCTGTCCATGCGACTAATAAACATCATCATGCCATGAGCCAATGACAATAATATGCAAGAATATATTTACCTTTTCTAAAACAAAGGAAGAGTTGTGAACAGTATCAGGCATGAAAGCAGCCAAGAAAACAGCAGTGTAGATCTTTTGTGGATACTTTTCCATAGCAAGACCCAAATTCATACCACCAAGACTATGCCCCACCAATATAACCTTCTCATCTGCTGAAAGAGATTCCATCAACTCCATCAATGGCAAAGTATAATCATGAAGTGTTTGAAGCTCCTCTATTTTTCTCAAATCAATACCAGAAGCTGCTAAATCAAGGGCTGTAACCTTATGGCCTGCACCTTCTAGCAGGGGCTTTAGCTTGTACCAACTCCAACCTCCATGGCATGCACCATGTACTAAAACAAAGTGTTTTCCTTCCTTCATTTTAATTTTATAGTCCCTTTTCTTTGGTTCAGTCTTGTGCCAAGAGAACTATTATAAGAAGGGCTGTATATAGTGGTTTGGGGGATATGGAAAATTTGTAACAACAACCTGTCAAAATTTCAAATCTGGCTAATAGTTAAATATCACTAATCATGTGCCTTTGATAGAATAGTCAACTAATTTTAGGGTATGGAGAGAGATATTCGAGAATTCTGATCTACCAAAATGATGTAGATCTAATCCTTTTAAAATACTTCTAGCCAAACTCTTTTTTTAGCCCGTTTGGCCATGCATTTTTGCAACGTTTTTTCAAAATAATTTTAAAAACACTATTTATTCATTGATTAATGTTTTATTTTTGAAATATTTCTGAAATTATTGTGAACTTGTTCTCTCACTCACAACACTTCAAAATTTTTTTAAATAAAATGTATATGCAAACATAATTTCAAATTTCAAAAATTATTTTTTAAAATTACTTTAAAAATTATTTTATTAAGTTTCAACTAAATCTATGTACAAACGCTAGCTTACTCCTCTCTGTCCTTTTTATCTTTCATGTGAGTTTTTGGCATATTTATTAAGAAAATATATTACGAATACATTTGTTTAAAGAGTTTATATATATTATTTGTATCTCTTCCTTCAGTGAGCAACTTAATAATGACTATATATCTTCTTCAAGTAGTTTGGTGGAATTTGAGACACAAGATGATGCATTTTACTATTTTCTGAAGTGACAAATATATCGAATCAAAGTTTGTTGACAAAAATGATAGATGAAAAGAACAAAACAGCAGTGCAATTAGAAAGAAACCATTAGAGATTGGGTGAAAGTCTACGGAAATCACTAAAATTTCTGATTAAAATGAAACTATTGCCTATCGACCAAATCAAAGTTTGATTTTGAAATTGATTAAGAAAAATATGATTGTAGCATCTTTAGCAGCTATCCTTTGCTAGTTTGCTTGCTACGTCTTAACCCCCTCCAAACCTAACTTTAGCTGCGAAATTTCTACTACTAAATAGTAAACTATTTTGCCTTTTAGATTAGTCAATATACCTTTTTTTTTTAACTTTCATTTTACTCAAATAAAACAAAAAAGAAACAGTTCTATAACGCCCCTTTAATAGTAATAGAGTTGGATGGAAAGTCTAAGAGGTATTAATGTGAAAGTTAAACAGCTCAATAGATCCAATGACAATAAAGAATAATATTACAACTGTTATAAATAGAACTCTAATTAGAGTGAATGTCTATCTTATAGAAGAGTTTTACTTTGAGGCTAATTCTTTTCTATGCCTATAAATAGAGGGGTCTTACCCCATTGTAAATCATCCCTAAGTATCAATAAGAATACTCCTCTCTCTACTTTTCTCTCTATTGTTCTTGTTCTTGTATTGTTGTTCTTGTTCTTATATTATTTCATAACACGTTATCAGCACGAGACTCTACCGTCTCAAGAAGCACTTTGAGAAGATTAAGGAGTAATTCGCCCACACGAATTTCGCTAATTCCGGGCATTATCCTGGTCACGCTTCAAGAGATAAGTATCGATTTTATGTTCGATTAAAATCTATAATTATGTGTTGTCTATATTACATACAAGTGATCCTAGCTATTTACTTCCGCTATTCCTTTCTTTGTTACAATTGAATTGATGACCGGTTTAATTAGTTGTATAGTGGAACGTTTCTGTTCAATTATGCAAACAATGGGTTTTTGGATTTTTAAAGTTTGCTAATAGTTTGGAGGTCCAATGGCAATCTTGAATTTCTATACGGAAAATATGTCGCGTTCTTCGGCATCAAATTGGCCGCGGGAGTCGACCAAAGTTGCCAGAATTTGTTGCCATGGGATGAAAACTCAAGAGGTACATTTGATATCACAACATTGATTGGTATACCTTAAAGGTCAATTTACTTTTCCCTTTTAAATTCTTGAAATTCTACGATTTGATTTTATATACAAACAAAGACAACAAAGTTTGATTATAACTCTAATGGAGTTTGTAAGAAATTACACTCACATGAAGCGGTAAAATTTCTATGCCTTGCCATGATCAAATTCATGAATGATTGTGGGCAAAGAATTGAAAATCCGTCCCATTGAATTTGCTCCATTCCCTTTAGAGAATGTAGTAGCAGTATGTGATAAGTCTGAAAGAAGACAAAATTATTACCATGATGGTATCAATGAATGTGGACGTGGCAATAGACGGAATTATAATCGTCATTATGATCCATTCCCTGAAGTGAATGTGATAATTGTAATAAAGCCTGTAAGTATGAACACGCTCTTGATGTAATTGTATCTTATGTCTGACATTATGAAAAGAAAGTTCGTTACCCTTAAAATTTCGGGTAAGAACTATATGACATGGGTGTTGGATGCTGAAATCCATTGGGATGCAATGGGTCCTGGAGACGCCATTAAAGACAGAAATAACGCATCCACCCAAGACTATGCTAAGGCCTTGATTTACTTGCGCCATCACCTTGATGAAGGTTTGAAACTGTGCTAAGGCCTTGATTTACTTGCGCTATCACCTTGATGAAGGTTTGAAACTGTGCTAAGGCCTTGATTTACTTGCGCCATCACCTTGATGAAGGTTTGAAAATTGAATATATCACAGTCAAAGATCCACCTATCTTGTGGAATGGCTTAAAGGAGAGATATGACAACCTGAAGTTGGTCACTCTGCCACAAGCACGATACGATAAGAATCCTAAGGCAAATAGTTCAGAAACTATATGTTATCGTTGCGGTGGAAAAGGACACTGGTCAAAAGCTTGCCGTATACCAAGACATTTGGTTGACCTTTATCAAGCATCTCGAAAGAGTAAAGGCCCTGAAACAAATTTTGTCTCTGACGACAACTTTGACATCACCCACTTGGATGTGGCAGACTTCTTTGAGCACCCTGAGGGGAAAATAGACCACCTAATCAGTGATGGACCTGTGATGAAAGAAGATGGAGTTGTTTGATTTTATTTTACTTATTTGTATTAGTTAGTGAATAAACTAATAATCATTAGTATCAACTCGTATTAGTTATTTTATGATATAATGTTAGTATTAGTTCTTTAGAATGTTTCAATATGCTCAAATTTCAATGATATTTTTATTTTCCAGTAGAGTTAATCGACTAACCTAACAGTTAGTCGATTATCTAATATTTCGCAATAAAACTGGATTTTTCCGCAAGCTAAGATAGTCGACTATCTGATTTAGATAGTCGACTATCCTGATGACTGTTTACTAAGATAGTCGACTATCAACTTAGTTATTCGACTATCTAATATTTCGCATTAAAACTGGATTTTTTCGCAAGGCAAGATAGTCGACTATCCAATTTAGTTAGTCGACTATCCTAATAACTGCTTCCCAAGATAGTCGACTATTAACTAAGTTAGTCGAATAACCTCAGCAGATTTCGAAAATATTGTTTAAATATGAAACAAACGGATTGAATTTGTTTATTCTCATGTTCGTATATTTTCTTTTGTATGTCAAACCATGGGAATTAAATTGATTGAAGGCTCCTGAAGAGCAACTATAACTCTGTCTAAAGGAACAATATTTTAGAGAAAGCAATGTTCTCCTCCAACTCTAAAAGGAACTTGTTGAGTTTTAGAGATATCATTCAAAATGGATATCAGATTGAGACAATACATGAGTATAAACTTGAATACCTCATTTACTCATGAAAACGAGGCTGCCCACTTCGGTTTGGGGTCACGCCATTTTGCATGCAGCAATGCTACTTCGTCGGCTGCCCACTTCGGTTTGGGGTCACGCCATTTTGCATGCAGCAATGCTAGTTCGTCTCTAACTGACGAATTGTCACAAATATTCCCCGTTGCAATTAGTTTTGGGTCATGAACCTAATATATCCCATTTAAGAATTTTTGGATGCGCAGTATATGTGCCTGTAGCACCGCCATATCGCACCAAAATGGGTCTGCAAAGAAGGTTAGGAATATATGTTGAGTTTGAATCGCCCTCCATTATTCGCTACCTCGAAATATTGACAGGGGATTTGTACACTGCACGATTTGCAGACTGTCAATTCGATGAGACACTTTTCCCAAAATTAGGGGGAGAAGTTGGTGAAACCAAACGGGAAATTTTTCGGAAAAAATGCATCATTATCTCATCTTGATCCACATACCTCTATTTGTGAAAAATAGGCGCAAAATATTATCCATTTGCAAAGAATAGCAAATCAAATGCCTGACGCATTTACGGACTTGAAAAGGATAACAAAATCACATATCCCCGAAGTGAATGTGACAACATTTGATTCACGAATACATATTCATTATTGGAAGAATATGAACATGAAATTGGTATTGAATATACCACACTCACCCCTAGAAGGAGGTTTGAGATGATACCACACTCACCCCTAGAAGGAGGTTTGAGATAATACCACACTCACCCCTAGAAGGAGGTTTGAGATGATGTCATTATTATGGCATGAATGGTCATTGGTCATGTACCTATTGTACGCCAAATAATTTGTCAATGTGATTATCAAAGGACAATAATAATGCAAGAAACATATCTAGCATATAAGTTTGACATGACCATAATGGTATAACTTTCTTTTTAAAAGAGATATTCACCACATGGATGTTGATGAATTTGTGGTAGTACAAAATTAATTGAGAGCTCTAGAAGAGCCAATTATTACTATGTTGGAGAAACACAATTGAGTATTATGCTGTAGTAAGTCTCAAAGAAACTTATTCAGTTTCCAAAGTACACGCGAAAGAGCTGATTATATTGAGACTATAAATAAAGGAAAGATTTGATATCTTCCATTACTACAACTTGTAGCGGGATAATCTGTATGTGAAAACTACCCGCTTTATTCTGCAATTTGTACTACACAAACAAAAGAATGCCACAATAAAGTGGATATGTATTGGTATAAAAACCCATACCATAATAAACCTGAAGTTTATTGAGAATTACACATGTCATGGTGTAAACATGAACTTATCAATATTGATAATTTATTCAGTTGGCATTCGGGTTAGCCATCTCATTTTAAGTATGATGTGCAATAATAGAGAATTCACATGGGTGAATATTAAAGAACTAGAAAGTTCTTTACGAATTCTCTTGTATTACTTGTTCTCATTAATGAACTGACCAACTAAAGAGTTCGGGTTGAAGCCCATAAATTCTGGAAATATCAAAGGTGAATATGGGCCCATTCACCTGCCATGTATACCACATATGATGCATCTATGAAATGGTTACATGCGCAATTGTTATTGACCCGCAGCCTGGCCGGTGCTTGCGAGGTAAATTGCTCAGTAATATAACTTCGAGCATAATTTCCAGATTTTCTACTCAAGATAGTTCATCTTGATAAGTTGGTTTATATCAGAGTTGGTTTAGCAAGATAATTATTGAGTGCCTCCACTTAATAGCTAAACTGTTTCTTATGAGAACAAAGTTATATATATCAGTTTGATATATGTTGTATACGAGAGTATATTATATTCTCCCCTCACAAGTGGTTCAGGGTCAGGAACCAAATGATTTCATCTTATTATTGATGTGCGGTGTATATTTTCATTAACACCATAATGCACAAAGATGGACTCTCAAAGTTGAGGAAACAAGTTGGCTTTTCTAACATGAGGGGGAGACGTGATAAACAATTGAGAAAATGTTACATGGGATGAATTATCATTTGTATATGTAGATCCTCGAATATCATAATATTAACCTGAAGTTCATAAAAGGATAATTCAATTGCAACATATTGCAAAGCATGCTACACGCATTTGCTGACCCAAAGAATGTAACTATATTCTCACTGTAAATGCTCATATTAAGTCCTAGAAGGACAAAGTCAATGATTGAAGTTGCTTGAAGCATATACAATTCTTGGTCCTGAAGTACCACATCCTATGTGCAACTTGTGTACATATGTATCTTGCTATAACTATAAGCATGATGGCATCGAGAATACCTCTATGGAGATATTGAAGAGTCATTCCACGACATTATATGAAGATGTCATATCTATCAAGAATGATAATTTCAAGATGGTGCACAAGATTGGAATGCAAATGCTCAAGGATGTGAATTGATGCTCTTTTCAGGGGGAGTTAATGCGCGTTGCACTCTTTTTCCCTTACAAGATTTTGTCCCACTGGGTTTTCCTTGCAAGGTTTTTAACGAGGCAACCAATAGGCGCATATTCAAACATGTGTACTCTTTTTCCTTTTCTATAATTTTTTCCCATTGGGTTTTGTTTTAGTTAAGGTTTTAACGAGGCATATTATTGAATAGACATTCAAGGGGGAGTGTTATAAATAGAACTCTAATTAGAGTGAATGTCTATCTTATAGAAGAGTTTTACTTTGAGGCTAATTCTTTTCTATGCCTATAAATAGAGGGGTCTTACCCCATTGTAAATCATCCCTAAGTATCAATAAGAATACTCCTCTCTCTACTTTTCTCTCTATTGTTCTTGTTCTTGTATTATTGTTCTTGTTCTTATATTATTTCATAACAACAACTACTTTTATTGTTCAGAAAAATCAAAGATTTTTGGCTTTTGTCGCACATCAAAAAATACTTTTACAGTTTCTAGTGTTAAATATGCTATTATGACTACAAATGCGTATCATTAAAAATAATTTGGGAGTTTTAAAATTTAAAAGGTTCGAAATGTAAAAAGTTATTATTCTTTGAATAATAAATAAAAAAGGAAAAAGTATCACATGTAATTGGCAGAGACAAACACACATTATAGGTTGAATGGTCAGTCGACACCCAAAAATTTCAACAAAATCTTCATATATACTAATAAATATCTTCAAAAAATAATCAGATGTCAATATAGACCCCGTATTAATCTTTTTAAGTGATTTTATATTGAATATCAAGACCCTTGCGAGTGCCGAATCTGGGCCTGCCCATGATAATAGGATGGTAAAAATACTACTTTACAACAAAACAGAACAAAACATTTGCAACAAACGAAAAATTAACTATATTAACGTACGTCGTTATACTAATTCTTTGAAACAATGCGCAGTTAATAAGGACACGCAACATGATTAATGTTATAAATACACTTCTATTTAAGGTGAATGTCTATAATTAGAGAGATTCTAGAGTTCTATTCTTGGTAGATAAATCATCCTCCTCCCTATAAATAGAGGTGCTCTCTACCATTGTAAATTACTCCTAACATTCTCTAAGTATCAATAAGAAGAACTCTCCTACTCTTCTCTCTATTTGCTCTTGTTCTTGAGTTATTGTTCTTGTTCTTATATTATTTCATAACACGTTATCAGCACGAGACTCTACCGTCTCAAGAACCATTCTCGAGAAATCTAAGGTATTTCCCTCTTCCTAATTTAATTTTCGATTATGCCTGACATTACGAAAAGAAAGTTCGTTGCCCTTGAAATTTCGGGCAAGAACTATATGACATGGGTGTTGGATGCTGAAATCCACTTAGATGCTATGGGTCTCGGAGACACCATCAAAGATAGAGAAAAAGCATCCACCCAAGAATGTGCGAATGCCTTGATTTTCTTGCGCCACCACCTTGATGAAGGTTTGAAGATTGAATATCTCACCGTCAAGGATCCACTCGTCTTGTGGAACGGCTTAAAGGAGAGATATGACAACCTGAAGTTGGTCACTCTGCCACAAGCACGATATGATTGGGCTCATCTGAGGCTCCAGGACTTTAAGTCCGTTTCTGAATATAATTCTGCTATGTTCAGAATTACTTCCAAATTGAAGCTATGCGGGGATAATATCTCCGATTATGATATGCTTGAGAAAACGTTTACAACGTTTCATGCCTCCAATATAGTACTGCAACAACAGTACAGAGAGAAAGGCTTTACAAAGTACTCTGAACTGATTTCTCTTCTACTAGTGGCTGAGCGAAATAATGACCTGCTCATGAGAAATCATGAAAATCGACCCACTGGGTCTACACCACTGCCTGAAGCAGATAAGGTGCACTCTCATTATGCCAAACATGAAAAGGACCATGGTCATGGTCGTAAACGGGGTCATAGCCAGGGACGTAGACAAGGAAGAAATTCCAATAAAGTCCGTCACCCCCCGAAGAGAGATAACCGCCGAAAGCAGAAACGGGGTCATGAAGATCCTAAGGAAAATGGTTCAGAAACGATATGTTATCGTTGCGGTGAGAAAGGGCACTGGTCAAAGACTTGCCGTATACCAAGAGACTTGGTTGACCTTTATCAAGCATCTCGAAAGAGAAAAGGCCCTGAAACAAATTTTGTCTATGACGACAATGAGGACATCACCCACCTGGATGTGGCATACTTCTTTGAGCAACCCGAGGGGAAAATAGACCACCTAATCGGCGATGGGTCCGTGATGAAAGAAGATGGAGTTATTTGATTTTGTTCTACTTATTTGTATTAGTTAGTGAATAAACTAATAGTCATTAGTATTAGCTCGTAATAGTTAGTTCATGATGCAATGTTAGCAGTAGTTCTTTAGAATATCTTCAATATGCTCAAATATCAATAAAACTTTTATTTTCCATTGGGGGTAATCGACTAGCCTGAAAAACTAGTCGATTATCAACTATTTTCGCATTAAAGTTGAAAAACAATTGATCGATTGTCGTTGACTAACAATTGATTGTCATTAAGACAGTGTAATCTGAAATTTTTCAAAAATAGCCAACAATCGATTGTCCATGCATAACAATCGATTGTCTTGAAACAGTGAGGTCTGGAATTTTTCAAAAATAGCCAACAATCGATTGTCTATGCATAACAATCGATTGTCTTAAGACAGTGTGATCTGAAGTTTTTCAAAAATAGCAAATAATCGATTGTTTGTGTTTAACAATCGATTGTTTGAAGAAAACGTTTAAACTGAAATTTTCAAACTGCAAAGTAATGGATAACATATCTGATTTTGTTAGTCAACTGTTAGCAGCAGATTTTGAAAATATTATGTGACACAAAAGAATTGAACTTGTTTATTCTTATGTTCTTGTATCTCTTTTGTATGTCAAACTATGGGATAGCAAATATGGATATCTCACAAAGCGAACTTGGATCAACATCCAACTGTAAAAGTATTTGCCTAATTGATTCATGTACTACACATACAATACTCAAAGAAAGGAAGTATTTCTCTCAAGTAAATATGTGTGAGGCAAACGTTACTACAATCTCTGGAAGTAGTAAATTGATTGAAGGCTCCGGAAGAGCAATTGTAACTCTGCCCAAGGGCACGACGTTAATCATAGAGAATGCAATGTTCTCCTCCAAGTCTAAGAGAAACTTGTTGAGTTTTAAAGATGTACGCCGGAATGGCTATCATATTGAGACAATGGATGAAGATAATATTGAATATCTCGTCATCACAAAGAATGTCTCCGGCCAAAAGAGGGTTATTGAGAAATTCCCGTCTTTATCTTGTGGCCTGTATTGGACAAGTATTAGTGCAATTGAGGCACATTCAACAGTAAACCAAAGGGTTACTGATTCCAATACCTTTGTACTTTGGCATGATCGATTGGGACACCCAGGATCGGTCATGATGAGACGGATTATAGAAAGCTCATTTGGGCATCCGTTAAAGAATTTCAAAATTCTTTCGAATAATGAATATCCTTGCACTTCGTGTTATCAAGGCAAGTTGATTATCAGGCCATCACCAACAAAGGTTGGGACTGAGTCACCCACGTTTCTGGAACGTATACAAGGGGACATTTGTGGACCTATTCACCCACCTAGTGGGTCGTTTAGGTATTTCATGGTCTTGATAGACGCATCTTGTAGATGGTCTCATGTGTGCCTGTTGTCATCACGCAACCTTGCGTTTGCGAAATTGATGGCACAAATAATTCGACTACGAGCACAATTTCCAGATAATCCAATCAAGTCCATTAGACTGGATAATGCTGTTGAGTTTACATCCCAAGCATTTAATGATTATTGCTTATCAATCGGGATAAAAGTTGAACATTCTGTAGCTCATGTTCACACTCAAAACGGTCTTGCAGAATCGTTAATTAAATGCCTGCAGTTGATTGCAAGGCCATTACTTATGAGAATGAGGCTGCCCACTTCGGTATGGGGTCACGCCATCTTACATGCAGCAATGCTAATTCGTCTCAGACCGACGAATTACCACAAGTATTCCCCGTTGCAATTGGTTTTGGGTCATGAACCCAATATATCCCATTTAAGAATTTTTGGATGCGCAGTATATGTGCCTATTGCACCGCCATCCCGCACCAAAATGGGTCCGCAAAGAAGGTTAGGAATATATGTTGGGTTTGAATTGCCCTCCATCATTCGCTACCTCGAAACATTGACAGGCGACTTGTTTACTGCACGATTTGCAGACTGTCGATTTGATGAGACACTTTTCCCAAAATTAGGGGGAGAAGTTGGTGAAACCAAACGGGAAATTTTGTGGAAAAATGCATCATTATCTCATCTTGATCCACATACCTCTATTTGTGAAAGAGAGGTACAAAAGATTATCCATTTGCAAAGAATAGCAAATCAAATGCCTGACGCATTTACGGACTTGAAAAGGATAACGAAATCCCACATTCCCGCGGAAAATGTTCCAATCCGTATTGATGTCCCTGTTGGACAATCATCTAGTGTCATATCCAATGAGTCAAATGCACGCCTGAAGCGTGGCAGACCATTAGGTTCCAAAGATCGAAATCCTAGAAAGAGGAAAAAGAACGATCAAAATGACACCACGAAAGAATCTCATGATTTAACAAATTCTGAGATTCATGAAGAATCCATTGAGCCCGAGACTCTGGAAAATACGGAACTATCCCTAAATCCAATTAATATTGAGGCAAATATTAATCGAGTGGATGTTGTGGTGGATAATGCCTTTGCTTATAATGTAGCATCTAGCATTATGCAAGAATGTGAGGATCTCGAACCTCAATTTGTTGAAGAATGTCGAAAAAGACAGGATTGGCCAAAGTGGCAAGAAGCAATTCAATCAGAATTGAATTCGCTGGCAAAACGTGAAGTTTTTGGCCCTATAGTTAAAACACCTAATGGTGTTAAGCCTGTCGGCTATAAATGGGTCTTTGTACGCAAGAGAAATGAGAAAAACGAGGTACAAAGATATAAAGCACGCCTTGTTGCACAAGGTTTTTCTCAAAGGCCTGGTGTCGATTATGAAGAGACATATTCGCCTGTAATGGATGCGATAACCTTTCGTTATCTCATAAGTTTTGCTGTCCATGAAAAGCTTGACATGTACTTAATGGATGTGGTTACTGCCTATCTTTATGGCTCACTTGATAATGAGATATACATGAAAATTCCCGATGGACTCAAGGTGCCAAACGCGCACAACTCAAAATCTCGGGAAACGTTCTCAATTAAATTGCAAAGATCCTTGTATGGTCTAAAGCAATCTGGACGAATGTGGTATAATCGTCTTAGTGAGTACTTGTTAAAAGAAGGCTATATAAATGACGCCATTTGCCCGTGTGTTTTTATAAAGAAAACAACATCGGAATTTGTTGTCTTGCCGTATATGTTGATGACATAAACCTTATTGGAACCCCTAAAGAACTCCAAAAGGCAATGAATTATCTAAAGGATGAATTCGAGATGAAAGATCTCGGAAAGACTAAACTATGTCTTGGTTTGCAAATTGAATATTTGGCAAACGGAATTTTTATTCATCAATCTACCTATACAGAAAAGGTACTGAAACGGTTTTACATGGATGAAGCACATCCTTTAAGTACACCGATGGTTGTTCGATCACTTGATGTGAACAAAGATCCATTCCGACCACAAGAAAGGAATGAAGAGCTACTTGGTCCTGAAGTACCATATCTTAGCGCAATTGGCGCACTAATGTATCTTGCAAATACTACAAGGCCTGACATATCCTTTTCAGTTAATGTCTTAGCAAGATTTAGCTCGGCTCCCACGAGGAGACACTGGAATGGGATCAAACACATATTGCGGTACCTAAAGGGAACTACCGATATGGGCTTATTTTATGGCAAGAATTGCAGCCCGGATCTTGTTGGTTATGCTGATGCTGGATATTTGTCCGACCCACACAAGGCTCGATCTCAAACGGGTTATGTGTTTACCTGTGGAGAAACCGCCATATCTTGGCGTTCGACTAAGCAATCAATTGTGGCTACTTCATCTAATCATGCCGAGATAATTGCTATTCATGAAGCAAGTCGGGAGTGTGTGTGGTTAAGGTCGATAATACATCATATCCAAGACAAATGTGGTTTGAAGTGTGATAAACTACCCACAGCTTTGTATGAAGACAATGCAGCATGTATAGCTCAATTGAAGGGAGGATTCATAAAAGGAGATAGAACGAAGCATATTTCACCAAAGTTATTCTTCACACATGATCTTCAAAAGAATGGTGATATCAATGTTCAACAGATTCGTTCAAGCGACAATATGGCTGATTTGTTCACAAAATCTTTACCAAAGTCAACCTTCAAGAAGCTAGTTCACAAGATCGGGATGCGAAGACTTAAGGACATAAATTGATGTTCTTATCTGGGGGAGTTAAGGCGCGTTGCACTCTTTTTCCCTTACAAGGTTTTGTCCCACTGGGTTTTCCTTGCAAGGTTTTTAACGAGGCAACCAATAGGCGCATATTCAAACATGTGTACTCTTTTTCCTTACTTTAATTTTTCCCATTGGGTTTTGTTTTAAGGTTTTAACGAGGCACATCATTGAATAGACATTCAAGGGGGAGTGTTATAAATACACTTCTATTTAAGGTGAATGTCTATAATTAGAGAGATTCTAGAGTTCTATTCTTGGTAGATAAATCATCCTCCTCCCTATAAATAGAGGTGCTCTCTACCATTGTAAATATCTCCTAACATTCTCTAAGTATCAATAAGAAGAACTCTCTCTACTCTTCTCTCTATTTGCTCTTGTTCTTGAGTTATTGTTCTTGTTCTTATATTATTTCATAACAATTAATTAATTTTCCATATTAAAGACTAATAAGATAGAAATTGGCTCCCAAGTCCTAGTCAAGGGAGGACCTCCTCTAGAGCGGATTCTGAATTCTGATGATTTCCATCTCGTCTATCTCCTGAATGTTAAGTGAAAATGTGACTCGTGAAAATTAGGATAGGATTATGAGTACCTTTCTCTAGTATCATATTTTTCCAAAAATTACCAAATGTGGTATGAATGTGTGCATATGGCATTTGAGGGTTCCATATCTTTCCAAGTTTATTGTAAAATTTAGAGGCGGAGCTAAAATTTAATTTTATTATTTTTATGAAGAGCAAAATACAAAACTAGTTGGTCCAATTGAAACTAATTACATTCGCCAGCTGAAAAGTGAATATAAAAAATATATATTTTTGTATATATTATACATTATTACCCTCAAAATCGGATAACAATTGAATTTGTAAGTGGTTTTAAGAAAACATCGATTAATTTGACACAAAGCGATAAATTGAATATTAACTAAAGCGAACAATACAACAACAACAACAACAACAACAACAACCTGATATAATCCCATTTAGTGGTAAACAACCTTCGTGTAGTAAACAAAATCGAAGAGCTCTAGTCTCGGCTAAATTCGATCGTCTCCAAACGAGAAATCTAGCCAAGGAGCTTGAGATGGACAAGGTGGAGGCCGAGGTGGTTAAGGTTGGTGCCAATGAGATGGTGGCCATTTATAATGCTGATACCGAGGCGACTCAGGTTCGAGCAAAGGATATCATCAAACATGCGAAGCGGTAATTTCGAAGGGAGTCCCTTGAGGAAATTCATGCTCGGAGTTTTTACTTATCGACTAAGATTTAGAATTCCAAGGAGCTCGAAGCCAAGGCCAAAAATTTGGCTTATCTCAAGGAAGATGATGGTTCTAAGGGTTTAAGTGGACCCGAAAGCGAAAAAGACCCTGAAAGCGATGGCGAAGACTAGGCCACCTAGGCTGTTTTTTTTTGTTTTTTTATTTATTTTTGTATTATCCTTTTGTTGAGGCCGTTAGAACTTTGTAAAAATTTACATCGGGGTTGGTTGGCCCTTATAAAAAGAATATTTGATATTTAATATATATATATATATATATATATATATATATATATATATATATATATATATATATGTTTTTTCCCTTCAGTACTTTATGAGATTTTTTCCTTTACTTTGTTATTTATATTTGTAAAGATTAAAATGCCTTAGCATGAAATAGTTAGGTTATGCTTGGAGGTCCGATCAAGCCTTGCCATCAACATTATTTTGTTTTTAGTCCATCGTGGAGGTTCGGTGTGACCAAAACTTTTTCCCCAAATTACTTATACTTTTCTAGATTATAGTTTGCCGAGCATAGTTTTTAGAACTGATTAAGAAATTTTAAGGTCATGTTGTTTTTGTTACGAATTTCGAACGTTTCAGAGCCATTGTAATTTAGCTGTAGCTTTTTTAGTTCGGATGTTTCACCCCAAATTATCCGGACTTGTCTAGGATAACAGTCCCCGAGTTGTAGTCCCGGAGTGAGATTGATTGTTTGTACTCGTACTAATGTTTATTTTCGGATGGTAGTCTCCGAGATCCAATGGCCCGAACCATCAGAGTTTGTCTTTTGGATGTCAGTCCCCAAGTGAGATTGATTGTTTTAACTCGCACTAAGGTTGCCCTTGGGCTTGATACCTTTAGGGGATTAATGCTGGAAATTTCTTGAGAAATGCAAGAGTAATTTTAAAGGGCCAGATATTTATCCGCTAGGAAGAGACTTCTTTTTATTCTTATGCATAATAGTTATACATGTGTACATGATTTGTGATAGGGCTCGAGCAGTCCCCCTACAATAAATCCTTTTGATAGAGACCCTTAAATTACGAAGTTTCTTTCCTTGCTAAAGTCAATATAGAAGGGTAATGCCCCCCCCCCCCCCCCAGCATTTGAGGTTGATCATAGAGAGAAGCCTCAGATAGTGATGATGTAATATTTGACACCGATTCATTGCAGGTCCTTTTTTCAAAGTTATGAGGATCCAATATTGGCTCGTTAAAAACCTTGCGAGAAAATCCATTTGGAACAAAACCGTTTCAAGGGAAAATGTTTGCAACATGTGCTTTTAGGCCTAAAATTTGTACCGCTCCTTACTGATTACCTGCAAGTGCTAATTCAGTATTAAGTAAAAAGGAATTAATAAGGTCGTACCTTAACAATAGTATTGCTTCAAGTGAGTTATGTTCTAATTATTTGGTGGTTGTTCAACATTCATTGCCCCGAGTTTGTACGATCTCTTTGTGGTGATCTCGAGAATTTGTTACGACCCTTCCAGTTTGGCCCCAAATTACCTTCGTTCTGGTTTTCGGTGTTCAGTGTGACCTTCCTCAATACTATGTCCCCGATATTAAAGTGTCGGAGGTTGGCACTTCGATTATAGTAACACCGCTACTTTTGGGCGGCCAATGCGGCTTTAGGTATTTTATCCAATAGCTCTAGGCTTGTATTCATGGCCTCGTCATTTGATCCCTTGGTCCCATATCGGAACCTGATACTTGGTTTTTCGACTTCTGGTATTAGAGCTTCGATGCTGTAAACTAATGGTAACGGGGTAGCCCTGGTACTGGACTTCGAGGTCGTACGGTATGCTCATAGGACTTTGAGTAGGATTTCCTTCCATTTTTCTTTGGCATCGGCTAACCTCTTTTTTATGTTTTGGAGTACGGTTTTGTTGGTCTATTCTGCTTATCCATTCCCACTAGGGTGATACGGTATTCATAAAATCCTTTTAATCTTATGGTTATCGAGAAACTTTGTCACTTTGCTATCAATAAATACTTTCCCGTTACGACATTCTAAACTAGCATATAATGTGGTCCCAAATAAAATCGATGACTTCCTTGTCCCTAAACTTCTCGTATGCTTGGGCTTCCACACAGTTAGAGTAATATTCAGTCATAAACAAAAAACTTTTAGCCTTATTAGGTTCCCGTGGAAGAGGGCCAACGATGTCTATTCTCCACTTCATGAACGACCATAGTGATAAAAACAAATACAGTAGCTCCCCAGATTGGTGAATCATCGGAGCATGTCATTAGCATTCATCACATTTTCATACAACCTCCTTCGTATCCTTTTCCATGTCGATCCAGTAGTAGTTGGCTTTGATCACCTTTCAAACCAATGATTCGGCGCCAAAATAATTTCCATATGTGCCCTCGTGAACTTCTCTTTTGATGTAGTCGGTATCTATTAGTCCTAGACATATCAATAGTGGGCGATAAAACGTTCTTCTAAACTGGGTTCCTTCTTTAGACAAATCGGACTACCTTCGTACGCAGGGCCCTCGATTCTTTTGGATCTGAGGGCAGTTTTCCAGCCTTCGAATATTCTATATATATGTTGCTCCAATCCCAAGTCAAATTTGTGGAGTTTATTTCTGCATGACCTACTTCCACTTCCGATCTCATGAGTTGTAAGACTTCCCTAGAGTTGATCTTGTCGTCCTCGACCAACGACCCTAAGTTTGCAAGGGCATCAACCTCGTTATTTTAATCCCGAGGTACATGTTGCAAACTCCTCTTCTTGAAGCAATGTAATGTTTTCTACAACTTATCTAGGTACATTTGCATTCGTTCTTCTCTTACCTCGAATGTCCCATTAACTTAGTTCACCACATGGAGAGAGTCACACTTAGCTTCTATCATCTCTTCCCCCAAGCTTTTCACTAGTTCGAAACCTGCAATCATGGCCCCATATTCAGCCTCTTGTTAGTCAATTTCACAGTTCTAATATATTGTCTAACTACATTGCATCCGAGTGGCTTCAATACAATTCCAAGTCTTGAACCTTTTGTATTCGAGTCGCCATCCGTAAAGAGGTTCCAAATCCCCGAAGATGTCCCCGATTTTACCAACAACTCTCTTTCTACCTCGGGTATTTGGGCCAATATAATGTTGGCCATGAATTTTGCCGAAATTTGAAAGTTAATGGCTGTCCGGGGTCGATACTCAATATCGTACCCGCTGATTTCCACGTCCCTATTGGCCAATCGTCCCAAGAGTTTGGGTTTATGTATTATATGCTGCAAGGGGTAAGTAGTAACAACACATTTATGATGGCACTATTAATATGGTTTCAGTTTCCTAGAGGAACTTTACAAAGCGATTGCCAATATTTCTAGGTGAGGGTACCTAGTTTCGGCCTCACCCAGGGTCCTGATAACGTAGTAAATTGGAAATATCATACATTCCTCCTCCCGAACTAGGACTCCACTTACCTCTATCTCCGATACTGCCAAAATAAAGGTATAGTTGTTCGTCTGCCTCCAGCGTGTAAAGTAGTGGTGGGCTTGATTGATATCACTTGCGTTCTTCTAAGGCCAGTTGACATTCTGGGGTCTACGAGAAGTTATTTTTCTTCTCCAGTAGTGAGAAAATTGGTGGCTCTTATCGGAGGACCTCGAGTTGAATCGCCCCAGGGCAACAATGTGCCCGATTAGCCTTTGCACGACCTTCATGTTATCCACCAACGTGATATCTTCGATAAACTTGATCTCGTCGAGGTTGACCTCGATTCCCCGGTTGGATACCATACACCTAAGAAATTAACCTGATCCAACTCCGAACACACATTTCCGGATTCAGCTTCATTTTGTACTTCTTCAATATACTGAAGGTTTCCTGCAAATGCTTTAAATGGTCCTCTACTTGTAGGGACTTAACCAACATATCATCAATATAAACTTCCATGGATTTTCCTATTTGTTCGTCGAACATTTGGTTTACTAGGCGTTGATAAGTGGCTCCAACATTTTTTAATCCGAATGGCATAACGTTACAACAGTGCATACCATACTTAGTGATAAAAGAGATATTTTCGTGATCGGCCGGGTTCATCCATATTTAGTTGTACCAAAAATAGACGTTTATAAAGTAAAGAATCTTGTGGAGGATAGATAAGTGGGGATTTTAACCATTATTTCCTCTCTTTTTACCTGCGTTTTGGTCTTTAAACAGGTTAAGGTATCCCCAAAAACTAACATCATATGCATGCTTATAGGTATTATTCACAATGAGCAAAAGTGACCATGATCAACTCATAGAGGACTCAAAACCTGAACAAAGATGAGGGTTGGGCTGAGATCATAGAACACAGATCGCGATGCAAAAGTGCGGTCGCAGAAGTGTCATCGCGGACACGATAGTGGATTCGCGGACCGCGAAAGGGAGAATCAGAGAGGTGGATTTTGGGCATAGTCATGGACATGGACCACGGTGGAAATTGGCGGCCCCGGTAGTATTTTCACTGGTTCGGGTTTGCGTAGATTCAAAGAGCTCACTAAAAGGGGCAAAAACATTAAGCGCGGACCACATCACAATTACGCGGCTGCGGAAGGGTCTGAAGCAGATGCCGTAAAAATTATGCGCTCCGCCAACAAGTTCTATCCAGTTGCAGATATGAAGAAATGCGGACCGCGCTCATTATTACGAGGCCGTGAAAGCATGAGTGTGGCTGCGGTCAGAAATACGCGACCGCAAAACTTCTGCTAGGGCATACTTGTTTGGTAATTTTAGCCTAGTATACATAGATCCTTTTCACATTTTTAGGTTATGTTATGTTTTGTTGAGTACGTCAGACAGTTAGTTTCACCTGTTTGGGCAATTCTGTACAAGATTTATCTTATAAATTTACATTTTCATCTTTTAATATAGCATTATGAATTTTATCTTCTCTTTATCTTTGATTTATGTTATTTTCATGAGTATCTAAACCTATAGCTAGGCTGGTGACCCAACCCTAGTATATGTATTTTGATTGGTCTTGAATTTTAATGATTGAATGTGTATGGGTTGATGATATTTATCCTAGTTCTTGCTAGAACTACTGAATTAGTTGTTATAAACACTGGTTTATGCCTTTATGGTCTCTTCTTGAGAAAGAGGTACTAATTCGAGGAAAACTAAGCTAACAAGGAATTAGGGTGAACTCAAGAAAACCTAGAGATAGTAATATCCGACTTGAGCTTAAATCGTTTTAATTGCATGAATTCCCATTTGTACTTGAGAAAGCCAAATTGGGCAAAATCACTCAAACTACCGAGAGGTATATAGTGAGTACCAGAGTGTGATAGATAGATTACGAGCCCAATCAATCACATGATTGCCCAAGATTCTTTCTACCCGTTAGATATCCACCTAGACGGAAGTCACTACCCCAATCTCTTTAAATCTTTAAAAACAACTAACAAATACACTGTACTTAGTTTTAACTATTGCTTTCCATATAATAGAAGTAGAAGTAAAAAACAAAACCAACCATTTGTGGAAGTACAATTAAGAGCAAAACCTGCATCTCTACTTAGATAAAAACCTAACTCCAAACTAATTAACTCCCTGTGGATTCGATCCCGTCCTTTGTTGGTAAAACTGCATCGGCCATCCGTGCTACTAAATTGTAATGCAGGTCCGAAACCGACCAATTTTTAGCGCCATTGCAGGGGTTTTAAATGGTTTTAGCTATATATCTGAGTATTTGTGTGTTTTGTTTTTCTTTCCTTCTGATTTTGTAATTTGTTTGTGATTTTTTTTAGGTACAAAATGGCTCTTAACAATGATACTCCCAGAAAATCGTCGTTGGGGGATCAGGTAGATGATGATAGTGTGGATGAGATTCTACCTGAACCACAAGCACAAAGGAGTGGTCGACCATCTCATGATATTATTCCAAACCCTCCCCCACCTCCAGCAAGGGCAGCCCACTGGGTGGTGCCCAACAAAAGTACATAAGTGCAATAGTCCCGCCGCGAATTAGGGCGGGCAACTTCCAAATAACCAATGTTATGTTTACACTCCTAGAATACAGGGAATTATTCACTTGAGCTCCACACCAAAATGCCTACAAGCAACTCAAGGGTTTTGTTGGTACATGCTGGGAGAGCAAGCAAACTAACATTTTTGAGGACGCATTGAGATTAAAGCTTTTCCTATTTTCTCTAAGGGGAAAGGATTTGGATTAACTCGAAAGGTTTCCCAACTATTCCATCACCACATGGGATGAGTTGGCCCAAAAATTCACAGCAAAGTTCTTGTCACCGGGACATTTGGCGACGCTGAAAGATAAGATACTTTCCTTTAAACAAGATCCAAATGAACCGCTTCATGTAATTTGGGAAAGGTATCAGACGATGGTTAAAGAATGTCCGAAAATGACATGACCGAAGCCATGATCCAACAAATATTCTGCTGTGGCATCAACATTACCAAACAATGTGTATTTAACCAACTAGCTGAGGGAAATTTCATGAACACGCCTTATGCTGAGGCGTGTGATATACTTGATGAGATGGCGGACACTTCCTCGACATGGAAAAGTTAGGCTAATGTGCCACAACATGATCCCTGTCACGCCCTTTTATTTCCTTATTTTCGGGGAAGTCTGGGTTTCGACGTTCATGGGGGAACAACTCGTTTCCTTTTGAAAATAGGGTATTTGAAAAGTAGACATCGAACAGATTAAGGTGCAATAGGGAACCTGGAGGAATTAACTCATGTAACTAGTTTGCATTACCAGAGATTAAGATAAGGGCTCGAAATAACCTTGAGAGGAAGGTGTTAGGCACCCCTCGCGGTCTACAACGGTGGGTCCTGGCCGAACTTAAACTATATGAATTAGACATTTAAGAAGTACACAATTTAACACATATTTGCAAAATAAAGGCATGTTTTCTCATTCTAAGTACAAGTATGATTCATGTAATGAAGGTAAGAGAGAGGTTTGAACATCTTACGTATGCATATACAAAGAAAAGAGAGTTTATTGAATTTAAACACATATGGGAATCGGGAAAGGGAAGTCCTAAGTTGATTAGCCTACAGGATCAAACCCATGCAATGCATGGTAATCACTCGTCAATAAGGGGCTACATATGACATTAGTGCGCAGTGATCATATTCTTTTAATACCCATTACCCTTTCCTTAGAAGTTATAATCGAGTTTGATGAAAGACCTCTAAGTGTGCTGCTACATGCCTTTCCTTATGGTCTGGGAGGAATTTGGGACCTCTACATCTGGACAATTCTAGAACGCCTAAGATTTGTAAAAGGTAAAATCTAGGTGACATGCAAATAAAAAATAGGACAAGCCAATAAGGGCATGCAGTTAGAAGGCTCACATTTGCCTCCGCATGTATATAGGCAATCAAACAACACGTCTAAAACACATATTTTTCAAAGAAATTCAGAAATTCTAAGAACATGATATCTAGATGAACATCACAAAAAATGAAACATGCAGCACTTGTATTTTAGAGAAGTGACATGATCCTAACCAGTTTTCCTACTGATAACACTTGTTAAACCTGGATAATTTCACATACAAACAGAACTGGTTGCACAATATTTAACGCCCTAAGGCTTGCCTAAGTACGTATGTGCATTCTAGGAAGACTTTTGAAGTCCTTTATCCTATAAGCATGCTTTCTAGTGATGCTAATTAACACAACCCTAAGAACTATGAAAGAAACGAGTAGGATAATTAATTAAAGTGATTTAGAAACTATAGGCCTGAGTTAAAATTAGACTGATTTTAGATCCTATAGGCATGATTTCTATAATTAATGTCAATTTTAGATCCTATAGGTCTGATCTCTATAGAGACAGATTTGAACATGTGCTGTAACAAAAACCGAACCTCGGTTATTTTATTCCCTAGAGGCATGGCGTCTAATCATGTAAAATAGAGAATGCAAAACTCATTTTAACCAAAGCAAACCACATAGGCAGGTTATCTACATTTCACCCAAAGCAAACCCCATATGCATGACATCTAATCAAACATATTTGCACCAAAAATGAACCCTATAGGCATATTGTCAACACAACTTTATCCACAATATACTACTGCCATCCCATTTCACTAGTCACCTTATTATCTATTTATAATTAACTATTACAGACTAATGATTGAATATAAATTACATAAATAGAATAGAAATTAAGCAATATGGACCCTGAAGTAGGCCCAAAGCAAATCCTGGTGTACCAGGCCTTCACTAATCTCAAATTCCCAAGATTCATTTCCAATTTGGTGTCTAAGTGTTTCAGATTTTCCTAAAGACCTCAAGGATCCTAGGCAGTTCTCACACCTATACTTTCCTCAAATAAAGACTGGTTATGTGCAGTGTGGAAGAGCCAACACCGATATACCGTAGTTTAGAGAGACCTCAGGGATCTCTAAGCAGTACATATACTAGAAGGGCAAGAATTATTAAATTAAGAATAAGTGAGAGTGCATAATTTTTTAAAAGGGTGTTGGTAAACAGTGTAGAGAAGGGTCTTAAGAGTGAAAAGACTTTTTAAAAACCACCACTAGTTTGGTAAAACAACTGTGATAAAAGAATGAAAATATTTTGAAATCAGAAACAAGTCACAGAACAAACGACTTCAGAAAATACACAGATTCAACACAATGAGATAGGGGTAGGGGACACATATAATACACCTCAGTGATAGTGGACCATATAAATGACTAGGTACTTGGGGTTCTACAGAACTTATAGGTCAGCTAAGGTAGGTCATTGAGACATGAAGCAAAGATCACAACAGGTACATGTTGAGGGTACATAAGAAACACAACTAGAGTTGTGCTAGAGAGACTAGATAACTTAGCAGGAGTAAGGCAGAACAAGCAAGAACTTTTTTTTGTTTTGATTTAACTGTCATGTATCGTTGATATCAAAAAAATATTTACATCATGGTAGTAGTGTGGACTAACTACTACACTGTCTCAGTAAACTCCTACACTCTTAACTATCTGTACACAAGTAAAGTCATATGAAGTTAAGTATACTAGTTAAGGAAAACAGTTTATTTTCCTTAGTCCAATCTGCCAGGCTTTGCATTTCCTGCCTTTAAGATGTAAGAGTAATGCAATCTCTCTGCATGTCGATTCCTCTACAAACCCAGTTCCTTCAAATCGAATATGATTCCTTTCCCTCCAGATGATTGCAGTAGTGGTCACAAATGCTGCAGCTGTGATTGCATTCTGCCACAGCTTGCTTTTGGCTTTGCTGCAAATCCAATGTAACTCATTTTCCCAGCAGCCAATGGTTCTGGTATGTCCCAACCAAACAAAAATTCTAGACCACAAACTGTTGGTGATAGAACATTCAAAAAATAGGTGCTTGAAGTCTTCATCATACTGCTTACAGAATGCACATAATGTAGGAACTTGTATACCCATGCTATGCAATCTATCGACAGTGGGAAGTCTGTACTGAGCAGCCAGCCAGACAGTAAACTTATGCTTAGGCAGTACACTTGTGATAAGCAATAAGTTCTTCCATGTAACCTTGGTGAAAATAGACAGCATAGTGAGATACAGTTTGTGAATTTGAAATCTGTTCAACCTGCAAACACTCTGTAGCCTACAAACCAGATTTCCCTGTAGCTGAGTATTTTCCAGCACCATGTCTCTATTGTCCAGTATCTTCCTGATCACCCAAGAGGCTGTAGTTGGTACAGCAAGTGTGTCAATATCCCCCTTCTTGATGTAATAGGCATGAACCCATCTCACCCATAAGCAGTCCTTTTTCCTAGCCACATCCCATAACAATTTGGTTATGGCTGCTTTGTTCCATATAGACAGCCTCAGGATATTAAGTCCACCAGAAGATATAGGTTGGTAGACCTTGTCCCATGCTACTAGAGCTCTTCTGGATAGTGTGGCTTTACCAGTCCAGAGGAAAGTTCTACATATTGCTTCTATAGACTTCATTACTTTCTTGGGTATAATGAATACCTGTGCCCAGTATGTCTGAATGCCAAACACCACAGACTTTATCAATTGAGTTCTGCCAGCATAAGATAGCATTTTAGCTGACCAACAAGTGACTCTAGCTGTTATCTTCTCAATGAGGGGCATGTAGTGATGGATAGCCAGTTTCTTTGAGTCCAGTGGAATACCCAAATGTCTGAAAGGAAGATGTCCTTCAGTGAATCCCAAAACCGCAATAATTTCCTCTCTGATGTCTTGCTGCACACCAGCCAGATAGATTGCACTTTTGCTTAAATTAGCCTGTAGACCAGATGCTTCTGAGAATTGAAGAAAAGCCTTATGCAATATCTGGACAGATATTAAGTCAGCTCTGCAGAACATAAGTAAATCATCAGCAAAACAGACATGAGATATATTGAATTTCCTGCACTTTGGATGGAAATTGAAGTTCCCATCTATATGCAACTGTTGGAGTATTCTGTTAAGGTACTCCATAGCCAACACAAAGAGGTAAGGTGACATAGGATCACCCTGTCTAATGCCTCTCTTAGCAATGAAAGGTTTAGTTAAGCCACCATTAATTACTAAAAAGTATGAAACTGTTGAGACACAGGCCATGATCCATGTAGTGAACTTTGCTGGAAACCCCAAATCCATAAGAATCTGCTTCAGAAAACCCCATTCCAGTGTATCATATGCTTTCCTTAAATCCACTTTAAGGAAACATCTAGGAGAGACACCTTTCCTTGAATAACCCTTGAAAATTTCATGGCTCAGCAGGATGTTATCTATAATACCCCTTCCTTTAATAAATGCAGACTGAGCAGGTCCTACTAAGTCTCCAACAACAGCTTTCATCCTTCTTGTTATGACTTTAGAGATGATTTTGTACAGTGTAGTGCAGCATGCAATAGGTCTAAAGTCCTTCACAGTGGCAGGAGTTTTGAGTTTAGGCACAAGTGCTATGGCTGTGGTATTTATCATATGTGGCATTTGGCATGTAGCAAAGAATTCCTTAGCAGCATATAGAATATCTACCTTCACCACCTCCCAGTTCTTAGTAAATAACTCAACTGGAAATCCATCTATACCTGGTGCTTTATCCTTGGGCATTTCATTTACAGCTGCAGTGATCTCCTCCATAGTGACTGCTCTAATAAGTGATCTCTGCTGGTCAAGGGTAAGACACCTTCCTTCCTTCATAATGCTAGAATCTGCACAGGGAAGTTCAGTAGCACATTCTCCCATTAGTGATTGAAACACCTTCAAGAATTCCTGTTCCACAGCTAAAGGATCTGTTAGCTTAACTCCTGTGTCAGTATAAATTGAAGTGATGTTATTTTGCCCTGTTCTGATCTTCCATTGTGCATGAAAGTACTTAGTATTAGCATCCCCACATTCAATCCAGAATGCTTTGGATTTTTGCCTCAATATTTGCTCCTCCACACAGTTCCATTTCTCAATTTCTTCTATTGCATCTCTTTCCTCATTTATGAGATCCTGAGAGAGAGGACTGCTTTGCAACTGCCCCTGAACAATGCCAAGTCTTTCTCTTGCCTGAATAATCTTCTGTTTGTAGGATGCCATATGGGAATTTATATCTTTTAACTGCTGTTTCACTCCCTTCAATTTCTGCCAAATCTATTGCATTGGTGAGCCTGTATAATCCTGTCTCCAAGCTTGCTGTACAATGTTATGAAACTGAGCATGTTCCATTACCGCACTATATAATCTGAAAGGTTTAGGATGTAGGGGTTTATAATCACCAAATTTAACCAGTATAGGGGAATGATCAGATACCAAAGGGTTCATGTAATCAGCTTCCAAATGACCAAACTGCTGCAACCATTGATAATTTCCCAATGACCAGTCAATCTTACTATACACTCTAGTAGATGCATCTTGTTTATTTGTCTAGGTGAAGTGCCAACCTTTGGCTCTAAGTGCAGTGAGTTGTAAATCAGACATAGTATCTTTAAAATCCTTGACTTCAGCCTCAGTGACTAGGGAACCAATTCTGTCATCAGAATTTAGGACACAGTTAAAGTCTCCACTAATTAGCCAAACATCCTGACTGGAACTATGAAGAGCCCTGAGATCAGCCCACAGTTGACCTCTGAAAATTGCAGTATTGTGACCATAATGACACTAAACTGGATTTTGATCTGAGTTCTTGTATCATCAATAAAACAGTGAATGAGTTGGTCAGTAATAGAAGATATATGGACTTGAATGTATGGCTTCCAAAGCAACCAGATTCTTCCATTTATAGATTTTGAATAATTGCATTGCACCTTCCACTCCTTGGCAACCTTATCCAATATTCTTTTGGCTTTATGCTCCTTTACTTTAGTTTCAACTACACCCATGACATCTACCTTATTTGTATCAAGGAAATTTTTTAGTTCCTTCTGCTTATGGGCCTGATTTAGGCCCCTAATATTCCATGTGGCTATGATCATAGAAAAAGGGAGGTCCCTCTGTGTGAGGGTCCAGGATCATTTTGTGGGATCCTACTACCCACCACATTTATAGTAGCCTTGCCCTTATTGCAGTTTTCTGCCATTTGTTCAGTGATTGTACTAACTGTATCAACTATTATCTCTTGATTCACAGGTTCATTCTGCTGAGTATTAACTTGGCATACATCCAACCTACTAGATTCATGCATTAGCTGGATTCCCTCATCAGTCACAGTATTCTCATGATTTATCTGTTCTTCTGTAGTAGAAACAGTTTGTTTTATCTGCCATTCTGTTTTACCTTGCTATTTCCCTTTTCCCTTCTGTCTTAGTGGTTTATCCTGCTTCTTCAATTCCTTATTTCCATTACCATCAGCATAATACCAGCAGTAAAAGGAGTCATGCCCAAACTTTAAACAATGGTTGCAAAAACATGGCTTCCAATCATACTCAATTGTCTGAGTTTTAGGTCCATAGGAGTTTCAATTTCCAATTGGCCAGGAAGAGGATAAGCAGCATCCACTTCAACTAGAACTCTGGCAAATGAGATTTTTTCGTAATGAGCAGTGAATTTATCAGTGTATTAGGGTTTGTCAATTGCACTGGCCATTTTTCTCAGGACTTCAGTAGACCAGTAGCCTACTGGAAGGCCAGGAAACCTAATCCAAATAGGAATAGTGCTAAGAACATCACTCTGAAAATTGAAATGAACTTCCTAGGGTTTCAGAACCATAGGTCTATTCGTATACGAGTAAGGCCCTGATTGCAATACCATATCCCTATCCTCAATGCTATTAAAGCGAAAAATACAGTATCCTTCAGCATGCAGTAATACCTGAGGCTTGGCAACAAAGTTCCATACATGCATGACAAAGTTTTCCATACTCCTCTCACTAGGATTATCACCAATTACAAATCCAATCAGTGCAGTTTTCCAATAATCCAGCTGAGGTTTCAGATCATCCTCACTAATCTTCACAATTTTCTTCCCATCTCGAGCAGAAGGAGGTACAAATGAGAGTAACTTACCTATTTGTGTATCTCGGTTACCCCTAACCACTTCAGCAGCAGTCGGAACTACAGAATTTCCACTCATTTCCAAAAATTGGAGTCTCCTTGTGATCGAGTTAATCGGAACTTCAGTTTCAGCCAATAGATTTGTATGTACAGTAGCTTCATCCTCTGCATGCAGATTTTCTGGTGTTTGGAATTTTTGTGGAAGAAAATTCCCAAAAGTCAGTGGCTCCAGTGATGTAGCGACTCCATGAGTAGGGGTGACTACCTTCGCGGGGATTAACGGAGTAGTCGGGACAGCATTTCGTTGTCAGCGAGCCATTTCCGGCACAATCGCAGTCCTGCTATTGTGCGCGGAATTTGGTACTGTTCTATTGAGGTGCTAAAATGCGCCGAGAGCTCCCTCGCCCACTCTCAGTTGTCTTTTCCAGGAGTAGAACTTTTATACAAGCAAGAACTTAAATGCACATGCTAGGCAAGTATTAATAAGTGTAGACGCACTAATCACACACAAAGTTTAGGCATGCTAGATAAACATCAGTCAGACAAACATGCTAGTCACATGTGGAATAAGAAGTGTAAGACATGTTAAACAAGATATTAAACAGGAAAGTAAAGTAGAGACATGCTAATCACCTATTTGATGAAGGCAGTGTTTTGGCATGCTAGGTGAGCAGTAGTCGGAAGCAAGAATGAACTCAGGTTAGATGAACTAAGGTAGTAAATAAACATATAGGTTTAGATTATTAAAAATTTATTTGAAAGCATACCAGTTGGAGAAAGAAAACACAAGATGTAAACAGGTGTTGTGAAATTTCTAGCCTTGACTTGTAGTCGGCTAGACTAACAAAGATCACAAGTAGCAGAGAGAGCAAGGAGCTCTTCATTTGGATGTATGCATAAGTCTTTATAGTTCAAACCTTCTATTTCTTTGTCGACTTCGACACCCTAACTCGACTCGTCAACTTCTTGAGTTCCTCAACTATGTTTTTAATGGCAGGTCCTTCTCGGAGGATTCTGGTGTATAGGGGGTTGGTTTTATAGAATGAGGTACAATTTCTACGTATGTAGGGTTGTTTTGGTAAGTGTTGAGTGCTTGGGTGAAAGTGGGGTCATTGGTTGAGTTTTGAGGATCAGGAATGCGTTGTTATGTGTTCTCAAGTGTGTGATAAGTGGTGGTTGGTGGGTTCTTAATTGGTTGATGATAATGTTATGGCAGAGTTGGTATTAGTGGCGGATTGAGATTTTGACATTCTGGTTAATACCTTGCCAGATGCCCCCATTCATTTCCTTCAGTGTTCTGGTAGTCGGTGACCCTCTTCCTCATCTTCCTTTCCAATTCCATCAAGTTGTACTCCAGATATTCTAGCCTCTCAGCGGATTTCACAACTCTTTCTTTCCACTCGTTAATCATTTCCATGCCAGCCTTATGCTGCGCCATATGCTCATATTCAGATTGTCGAACTATTTTCTGCAACTTGTTGTACTTCACCTCCGCTTCAGCAAACTCGTCTATGACCTTGTTTCCTGGCCCATATCTTGGCTAAAAGACCCCAACTATGTTCTCCTCCAACCACGAAGGGTAAAGGTATGAGTGGCACACAAGATATCGATTTTGCTCGATATCGTTCTCCACAATAATCTTCAAAGTCCACATATGTTGTAATTCACTCTTAAATGGGAAGGCGCCATATTGGAAATTGGCTCTAAAGTGACACATCTTAGCGACCCGTGGTATGATATGTCTCCTGCCTGCTTGTCTCACAATCTTGAGAGGAGCGTAAGTGTATATGCCCCTTATGCCAATCAACACCAAGTGTGGAAAATCTTTGGATTTGATGATGAACTCGTTGGTAGGGAACCACTCGAACATCCACTGGACCTGATCCTCGGTCAAAGTTTTGAAAAGTTGTACCCATCCCACACAATCCTCTGGTTGAGCAAACATGTCCGGTATATAGTTCATTTTTTGAGATGATGGAAGGCTATGTGATCATTTCATGGATTTCGTGGAAATTCTTGACGGTATTGTCCCTTTTGGAGATGTTCCAACAATAAGACTTGTAACAGAAAGTTACAACCCTCGAAGAACTTGAACCCCTTCTGACAACGCTCCAAAGTCCGGTACATGTCTGTAATGATCATAGTGATGATAGTGTATATCTCCCCCTCCATCCTATCTATCAGAATTTTGGTCACCATGGCCAGCCTAGTATAGATTATATTCCCTTGGATTGGGAATACCAGAAATCTCAGGAAACACATAATAAACACGAAGACCCTACAATAAATCCAACAAAGGAGGTAATTGAGAGCTCATCATCAAAAATATGGTAAGAGCGACTATGACCATATCGCTCATAAAGGAAATCAAAGGGTATGTAGGAGTCCTTCAGGCATTTCAAAATGTCATTTTTGTTCAGCCCCATCATCTTCAAAAATCCCCTAGCAGTGCGGTTTTTAGGTGCTAACCTATTGGGGATATCCTAAGGCAACCTAGAAAATCCTCCTATTTCTTCTAGAAGGGGAGTCATTTCTATATTCCCAAAATGGAACAGATCCCTTTCCTTTTCCCAAAACATAGTTGCAGCTCCGATCAACATTTTGTTGGGATGAAGATCCAACAGAGAAGGCAAGATTCCTAAGACTCATTTTATATGGTTTTGGTCACATGAAGGAATATCCCTCCACCAATCTTGCAAAAGTGGGTATGCTACTGACCATACCAAACCTGGGGACTTCATGCCTCATTTTCTGCAAAACAAGAGAGAGTTAGGCCCTTTTCCCTTCCAGGCTCATCTATTTATACAGTAATGACTAGCACATTGACACTTATTTCTCCAAATTAATATGGATAATTGTGGTTACGTCTATTGGGATTATGGAAAACCGATGGACTTTTGGACAAGGCTTGTCTTAAAAGGCTATTATGCGGATAACATATTAACCCAACTAGGTTTGACCATGATACATGTACAATTAATCAGAGTGAGGCTGCTATAGAGGTGTAGACTAGGACCCTCAAACAGATAACTTGAGGAGGAAAGGCACGGAACCGTCGAATGCACCGCTGATCGACTAGTTTTACTGCAAATATGCATTTTTGAATTTAAATGGTGATATATAGGAAGAGTGCAAACACTTATCATGCGGTGCTATAGGATTTGATATGCACGAGTGGAATATGATGTGAAGCATGATTTATGCAACAATAAATAGTATGTTGTCAAGTATTTGCACATAGGAAACATAATAAGTACAATATTAAAATAATTGAAAGACAACTACAGAAAAAGAAAACAAAAAGACAAGTCAGTTTCAAAAAATAAATGAAATCATAATTAGTAGTTAAGTCCAAATAAAGGGGAAAGGGTATACGTGATAAGGCATACTTGGACTAATTTACAAAAATAAGTTCGTTATGGTAAGAGCCCAAAAATATCCCCAGCAGAGTCGCCATATTGTCGCGCCCCTTTTTTCCTTTTTTTGCGGGGAAGTGTGGGTTTCGACATTCATGGGGGAATAACTCATTTCCTTTGGGGCATTGGGCATTTGAAGAGTCACCACCTAACGGATTAAGGTGATTTAGGGAACCTAGAGCAATTAATACATGTAACTAGTTTGCATTACCAAAGATTAGGGTAAGGACTCGAAATGACCTTGAGGGGAAGGTGGTAGGTATTCCTCGCAGGTCACAATGGTGGGTCTCCGAACTTAAACTATGTGTATTAGTCATTTTAACAAGTACAGAGTTTAACATATATTTGAAAATAAAGGCATGTTTTCTCATTCTAAGTACATGTATGATTCAAGTAATGAATGTAAGAGAGAAGTTTGAACAGCTTACAGATGCATATGCAAAGAAAAGGGAGTTTATGGAATTTAAATACATAGGGGAATCGAGAAAGGGAATTCCTAAGTTGATTAGGCTACACGATCATACCTATGCAATGCCCGATAATCACTTCACAATAGGGGGCTACACGTAACGTTAGCACGCAATCATTATATCGTTTTACAACTCATTACCCTTTCCTTAGTGGTTATAAGCGAGTATGATTAAAGACATATTGGCCTGCTACTACCCATCCCTTCCTTATGGCCCTAGAGGAATTTGAGACCTTTAAACCTGGATAGTTCTAGACAGCCTAAGGTTTATAAAAGGTAAAATATCGGCGACCTGTAAATAATACATAGGTCAAGCAAATAAGATCAGGCAGTTAGAAGGCTCATATTTACCTCTGCATGTATATAGGCAATCAAACAACACATCTAAAACACATATTGTTGAAAGAAATTCAAAATTTCTAAGAACATGATATCTAGATGAACATTACAAAAACAAAACATTCAGTGCTTCTTTTTTAGGGAACTAGCACGATCCTTAGCACTTTTCCTACTGTTTTTGGGGCTTGTTAAACATGGATAATTTCACATATAAATAGAACTAGTTTAACAATTAATAAATGCCATAAAGCTTGCCTGAGTGCGTATATGCAGTCACAATTCTGGGAAGACATTTTGAAGTCTTTATCGTATAGGCATACTTTCTAGTGATATTAATTAACACAGCATTAAGGACTATTAAAGAAACGAGTAGGATAATTAATTAAACTGATTTGGAAACTACAAGTGTGAGTTAAAATTAAACTGATTTTAGATCCAATAAGTATGATTTCTATAATTAATGTCGGTTTTAGATCCTATAGGCTTGATCTCTGTAGAGACGGATTTGAACATGCGCGGTAACGAAAATTGGACCTCAATTATTTTATTCCCAACAGGCATGGCGTCTAATCATATAAAATAGAGCATGTAGAACTCATTCAACCAGAGCAAACCCTATATACAGGTTATCTACATTTCAACCAAAGCAAACCTATAGGCATGGCGCCTAATCAAATATACTCGAACCAAAACAAACCCTATAGGTATATTCTACCCAACTGTATCCACAGTATAATACTGTACGTTTTCGATAATCACCCCATTATCTATTTACCATTAATTATTACAGATCAATAATCAAATAAAAATTACATCAATAAAATAAAAATTAAGGTATATGGATCCCGAAGTAGGCACAAAGCAAATCCTCGTGTACTGGGCCTTCACTAGTCTAAAATGCCCAAGATTCATTCCCAATTTTGTGTCTAGGTATGTCAAAGTTTCCTAAGAACCTCAAGGATCTCGGGCAATGCTCACACCCAAACTTTCCTCAAATAAAGATAGATTATGTGCACTGTGGAAGAGCCAGCCCTGATATGCCAGAATTCAGAGAGACCTCAGGGATCTCAAAACATTTCACATAGCAGAGCAGCAAGACTTAATAAACTAAGAATAAGTGAGAGTGCATAATATTACAAAGGGTTTTAGTAAACAGGGTAGAGAAGGGTCTTAGGAGTGAAAACACTTTTTAATAACCAGTAATAGTTTGGTAAAACAGTAATTAGAAAAGCATGGCGATATTTTGAAATCAGAACACAAGTCAAAGAACAAGCAGCTTCAGAAAACACTTTGGCAAACAAATTCCACACAAGGAGATAGCGGTAGGGGACACATTGAATACACCCTAGTGATAGTGGACCATATAAACAACAAGGTACATAGAATCCTCTTGGGGTTCTGCAGAACTAATAGTTCAGCTAAGGTAGGTCATTGAGACATGAAGCAAAGATGACAGGAGGAACATATTGAGGGCACATAAGCAACACAACTAGAGTTGTGCTAGGAGACTAGATTACTTAGCAGGAGTAAGGCAGAATATGCAAGAACTTAATTGGACAGGCTAGGCATGTATTAAGTGTAGACATACTAATCACACACAAAGTTGAGGCATGCTAGATAAACAATAGTTAGACAAACAGGCTAGTCACAAGTGGAATAAGATAGTGTAAGACATGTTAAACAAGATAGTAAATAGGCAAGTAAAGTGGAGACATGCTAATCACCTATTTGATCAAGGCAGTATTTAGGCATGCTAGGTGAGCAGTAATCAAAAGCAATAATAAACTTAGGTTAGATGAACTAAGGTATTGAAAAAAACATAGCTTTAGATTCTTTAAAATTTAATAAAAAAGCATACCGGTTGGAGAAAGAAAACACAAGATGTATGACAGGTGTGTGCAATTTCCAACCTTGGATTGTAGCTGTTTAGATTAATAAAGATCACAAGTCGCAGAGTGAGCAAAGAGCTTTTTAGAGTGTAGAAAATAGTGGTTGATGAACTAATGTTCGTGTCTAAGGAGTTAAAATAAGAGAGTTTATATAGTATTTCAAGAGTAGAGCAAATAAGGTTAAGTAATCAATAATCTGCAACTAAAGGATCTCAGAATCAATCACACAAAGGTTCAACACAATATTCTCCTTTAATTAAAGAAAATTAGCCAATGGTAATGACAAGAGCTAAATAAGGCAGGGGATTCAATCAGATTGATTAAAGAAGTAAGAATCAAAGGCCTAATTAGGAAAAGGATCTCAAATCAAACTAAAATAAAAAACTTCACAATAAAATAGTCAAGAGTTCAATTAAGGAATGAATCATGTAAAGAATTAGTAAATATACATAAGGCAAGAAGAACTAGTTAAGGTTATTGACATGGAAATAACCAAGAATCATGCACACGAATTTTTAACGGAGCAAATCACTCAACAATTCTAGAAAGAACATATCAATTCCCATAAACAAATGGGTTGAGTAAAACTATTAGGAACACGGAGAAATTAGACAGAAAATAATTTAAAGCCCTAATTTGAAAATATTTAAAGAAGAAAAATGTGAAAGCATGTCAACACATAGAGATTCGAACAAACATAAATCATAAAAATCAACACCTGAAGTATCATAATGTTTTAGGAAACTGGTTAGTAGTAGAGGAGTAAATGAACCTAAAAATACTTTAGATACCCAGAGGTTCGACCAACAGAAAACAAGAAAATAAACCCTAATAAAACAAAATGTTCAAAAATCGATTAACTAGTAAAGAAAATAAAGGAATTTTAGAAAAACGATCAGCGCGACAAACTCAGAATCGCTCCAAATCTATATAGATCTGAACCGATTCAAGTCGAAACTTTAGGTTTCTTGAAGAAAAGAGAAAGGGTTAGAGAATCTGGCTTTGAATCAAAAATTTGAGCCGTGAAACTTTTATAGAAAGCATTCATGGACTATAGATGGAATTTTGAAGAGCTTAAAACGATATCCGGACCAGATCTCTCCGAAGTACTTCAAATAAATCACATGATCGAGCAACCAAGGGAGATATGAGACAAGTAGAGTCCTCGTATAGCCATTGGACAAGTATTAAAGTGATTAGGGCTGGTTTTGGGTGGCGACGACTAGGGTTAGGTTTAGGTCTAAGAGAGAACGGAGAGGAGAGGCTTTCAGAGTGACTGTTTGGTGAGAATGGCCAGGTTTGGGGGGAGGATCATTTGGACCCAAAAATGGGGAAAGGGGTAATTGTGGCCATTGATCTCTATGATCAGGGGTAATTGTGGCCATTGATCTCTATGATCAACAACAAGATTGAAAAGATTTGAGGCCAGTTGGACATTATAGGTTTGGGCTGGGTAGATTTGGGCTGGTGTTTAATTTTATTGGGGTTAACATTGGGCTAAGTAATTAGGCCAAATCCGAAAATAAGAGGGTCATTTGTTAAATATTCTATTTAATTAATAAAATAATTTTTTAAAAATAACCAGTAGGCTGTAAAATTTTTAATGCCTGAAAATATTATAAAATAGATACTTAATATTTTAAAAATATAAAATCTATTTATTGGTAATATAATGTAATAATGCATGCATATGTTGTTGTTGTTATTGTTGTTGTAATGCCCTCCCCAGACCCCACTAAGTGGGATTATACTGGGTTGTTGTTGTTGTTGTAATGCATGCATATGCTATAATTGCAAACTAGTTGTAATTGCAGCCTAAAAATATAAATATGACTATTTGTGCAATAATTGAAACACAATACAAATGCAAATGATACAAATAAGCCACAATATTATTATAAAAATGTTCGTGATGCAATAAATGATTGTTTTATAAATAAAATATTGGAATAAATCAGTAAAAATATTTTTAAAATGCAGAAATTGTGTGAAAATACTAATTGATGCCAATGCATAATTTTGAAAATATTTTGGGGAAAAATTGGATTTCAACAATCCAAATGTCATTCAACTAAGCAAAGTGCTCCATGACAACGTCCAAGCAATAGCCGAGTTAACTACGACCATGAACCAATTGGTCAAAGCTCAACTGCAGCAAGTTCAAGGGCCAAGACAAGTGAATGCCATAGAAAGGGTAAATATGATAGTCAAAAAGAGGAGGCAAAGATGTCAAAAAATTCAAGGAAATCTGGATCAATTTGAGCAAGGTGGTAGTAACTACAATCAAGATGATGTGTATGATGATCAAAGTGAAGAGGTTAAGCATGTGAACAACTACCTGGGACAATGAGGTAGTGCTCTGAACCAACAACAATAGTGGAGATCCCAAGGAACTTAGGAAATCAAAATCAACAAGGAAATTGGAATATTAGAAATAGCAACAACCAAAGTAACTGGGGAGCAACAATAAAAATTGAGGCAACTAAGGTAACCAAGGAAACTGGGGTGACAATAATAATAATAATAGCAATTGGGGAGGAAATAACAACCAAGGTGGTTGGAATAATAATCATGGGAATCAGGGGCTGGGCTTTCAAAGGCCTCTAATGGATCAATAAACTAACAACCCGCCTCCATATCAATCACAATGGATTGAGACAGTGTTTGAGTAGATGGTAATGAAAATCGCTGACTGTGATGCCCAATTAGCATCCCAAAATACTTCTATCTACAACTTGAAGGTCCAACTTTGCCAAATTTCTCATGCTTTTAATACCCACCCTAAATGGAGCACTACTTAATGACATGGTAGTAAACCCGAAGGTAGGGAACAATAGGGGACATGTTATGCCGGTGACTACAAGGAGTGGTACAGGTTGAGTTGTTAGTACCCCTAATGCGAGAAAGGTTGTGAGTGACGATGTGTTGGTGCAAGATGATGATGATCAAGGCAATTATGTGCAAGTGAGTGAGGAGAATATGAATGAATAAGTGAGAATTAACATTGACGAAAATGTGGAAGAGACACAAAATGATGTGAGCCCATCTAGGGAAAATGTGATAGACATACTGGAAATATTAGTGCCCAAAGCCAAGGCTTCTTTGACAAGGCCTCCTCCACCATACCCTCAAAGGATTGCAAACAAAATAATGAGAACAAGTTCAAGAAATTTATTGATATGATGAAAAACATGTCCATAAATGTGCCTTTGGTGGAAGCTCTAGAACAAATGGCAGGATATGCAGAGTTTACGAAAGAATTGGTATCAAAGAAGAGATCCATGATTCTGATACGATCAAGATGATGCACCAAGTGAGTATCATAATAAGTTCTATGGCCCTAAAGCTAGATGACCCCTAGTGCTTTTACAATTCCGTGCACTATTGGTAGTTTCAATTTCACCAAAGTTTTGTGCAAGTTGGGGGCAAGCATTAACCTGATGCCATATTCTTTGTTTAATACATTGAGGACTGGGCAACTAAGTCCCATATCCATGAGATTGAAAATGGCAGATAGGACAGTTAAGATGCCACTAGGAATAATTGATAATGTGTTAGTATGGATCGACAAGTTCATACTTCCCGCTGATTTTGTGATACGTGAATGTGAGGTTACCTATGAGGTACCGACCATATTAGGGAGATCTTTCCTAGCTACAAGGAAGGCTTTAGTTGATGTGGAAGCAGGGGAGATCACCTTCCGGGTGGGTGATAAAAAATTTGTGTTCCATGTCTGCAAGTCAATGAGGCAGCCTAGTAGCAACGAAGTATGTTAATTTGTGGATCTTGTGACCGAGGTGATTGTTGAAGATACTAGTGTTGTTATTAATGTGGAGGACTCTTTGGAAGCTATGTTGTTGATCGATAATGTGACTGAAGATGAAGACTTGGTGGAATATGTCAATGCTTTACAAGGAGTGGGTTCATACACACATGAGCCTCGGAAACATTCCTTGGATCTTGAGAACCGAAAGACTCCGCCAACAAAGCCTTCAATCGAGGAGCATCCCATATTGGAGTTGAAGCCTTTGCCTTCACACCTCAGGTATGAATTCTTGGGACCTTGTTCATCTTTACTTGTTATTCTTTATTCGTGCATAATGTCACGACCCAAACCGAAGGGCCGCGATGGGCCCCCGGTGCCTTACTCAACTGAGTACCAACGTAACTGTTGATACCCAATTTTTTCTTATATATTTTTTATGTACCAAATACTTTCAAAATAGTATATGTATGCATATATAAGTATGTTCCACTGTTTTATTATTTTTTCGTAATTTTTAAAGGTTTTTAAATCAATTTATTGCCCTATTTTATCAAGGAAACCCCTATAATTATCTTCAAAATTATTATTTTGGGTGATTAATTTATTGAGTTCTCATATTTATTATAAACTATAGCTAGCATAATGTTTTCATATTTTATAAATTTATTTAATATTTTTTAAATCTAAATTGCATATAACTGCAATATTAGCTTCTTTAAGATTTAATTGTGTTTATAATTATAAAATTAATTCTATTATTTTTAATCTAATAATTGTTTATTATTAACCTTTTAGTACCTTTTATTTATTTCCATTAATTATTTTACTATGTTGTGTAAAATAAATAAGGAAAAATAGTTATTTAAATATTAGCCTCATTTGGCACCTCAATTAAGCCCAATTCTAAAACCCAATTATCCATCCCAAATCCTAATATACCCGACCCACGAAACTTTTTAAAATAACCCGCACGGATCCCCATTCAATCCAGGCCATTGATCAAAATGATCAACGACCACCATTTAACCTTTCCTTTTTAATTCCCCATTATCCCTCAAACCCTAGTCATTTTTCATCTGCAGCCGCCTTAGAACCCCCCTTCTCTCCCAATTCTCTCTCAAACTCCCTCTCAAACCCTAGCCGTCATCTTCAATACACCCATATCGACCAAATCAACGGCTTACAAGGCCATTGAAGGCATGTACTGGCCTCTCACGACTCTTACATGCTCGATCATTATGGTTTCAAGACCAGACCTTGAAGAAGTTTGGTTTAGACCCCGGTCTATTTCAGTGCTATGCTGTCTCCGGTCATCTTCGACCTTGCTCCGGCCAGCCATGACTATTCAAGACTGATCTTGACTTCTCCTGCTTAGATCAATGACTTTCCAAGACTTCTTCACCATCTAGGTTCTTTTGATCCCCTAAACTTCGAGGTTCTTCTGATTCTTTTAGATCCGTTGTAGATCTGTGTTTTCTCTAAGATTTTAATCATTTTCTCAATGTTTCTTTCAAAACTTTACCTTTAGAATCTTTATCTTTTTCGATCTAGGGTTTTGTTTTCTCTAATCGTTAGCATGTTCTACTGTGTTTCTTTATGTTGTTCTTCTACTGGAGTGTGCATGTTAAGGTCTTAGTTCTTTCTTAAGGTTTCTGATTTTATTTTCCTTTGTTGATACTTTTGCCTGATTCTCTTGTCATTCATATCTATTCTCGATTGATGGTGAAAACCTTAAGATATGGGTGTTCATTCGAGTTTTGAGACTATTTGCTATGTGATTTGTTTGTTCCTAATCTCTAAACTTGTTTGGTTTCAAAATCGTAATTTATATGGACCTCTTCGAGTTTATAAAGTTGTTTCATCTATAGCTCGACTGAGTTTCAAAATCTTTATTTCAACTTTTGTTGCTTATGTGATTTTGATTTTCTACTATGATTGGAATTCAACTATATTTTTAGAAAGGCCATTTCCATTGGACCCTTTTGCACTGCTTCTAATACCCCATTGTCCCTATTACTAAGTTGACTTAGGTGACTATCATGTTTTACCATCTACTGACTTTGTAGTTATTATTTCATGCTTCTCTTTGCTATGGTTTAACCTTACGTGCCTAATGTTTAGAATATGCACTCTTTTATATGCTGAATTTCCCTCTAAATGACCTTCAATTTGGGACTGATTTCAGAACTACTTGTGTAAGTCTAATTGATTCTTTTCTTGTTTTACTAATTTCTCTATTTCTTAGTTTGATAAGAACTTTCCTTAGCCTTTCGAATATTCTATTTCTAACTTGATTTATTTGTTTATTCATGAACCAGTAATATCGAATCCGTGACTCCTTGATTCACTATATACTTATTGATTTATTGTGCTTCCTACCTTATTTGGTTAACCCCATATTTCAAAGATTCTTCATTAATTCTTCCCTTAGTTAAGTTCCTATGTATTTACCCTTAATTTCCCACTTTACACAAGATGCTTACTTTATTTCTTTCCATTGTCATGTAAGTTTAACTCCTTAATTAAAAGAAGTTCTTATACTGACTGATTTAATTGGTACATAGTTTAATAATTATTTTTTAACCTTAATTTTTGCTATGTTCAAATTATTAATACCTGGCTTTTTCAATAACACAAAACACACAAACACTCTTAGTTTTCTGAACTCCCACGCACATTCAAAAATATTCTCTCTTATTGCTTGCACTGTTGCCTATTTTCAAGTCCTTCTACCTGCTTTTATTTTATTCTTCTTCTTTGAACTGGTATGTTCTGATTAAGATTACAACATCACAGCAATGTTTTTACTTAATGCTTTTACCTTCTTGATTGCCTATTACTTGTGTTCAATTCAACATTTTAGCTAGCTATAATTTCCTTTTTGCATGTCTAAATTTATTATGAATCATAAACCCCCACCCCAATGTGTTTGATGCTATGGTTTGTTTGAGGCATGACAGTACTGAATATTACTGCCCATGACTTAATCTTGATTCCTGTGATCCTAACATTTATGATTTTCTGCTATTGTATGTTCTAGTAGGCTTAAAGGCATGCCAACATCTGTATTGTTGTGCATGCCCAAAGCTTATCCTTACGAAGCATAGGCTCTTTGAAACATCCGTACCCCCACTGAACCTCTTTTGTGTGAATTTATCAACTTGCTTGTGGCTGTTTACCTCTCTTTTATCCCCTTAGAACTTTATCCATCACTTGCACTATCTCTCAAAATATTTAAGTTTTACCCCCCTCTTGTGAGACTTGCTTTGGGATCCATTGAGCTCCCTCTGAAGTTAGACACTTGAGGCTGGCACTTCCGCACGACACTTGTCCATATTCTGGTAATACAATTTAAGTGTGAGCACTGCCCGGAGTCCTATTGAGGCTTTTAGGCAACTCTGACACACCCAACTTGAGAAAGGCTTTGGATCAATGGTCTTTTGAGTTGGTCTATCACATAACTCAGAGTGGAAATCAAGAATTAGGCCTCCTCTGGTTGTATTTATTTTTTTCTGATGTATTTTTGTTAATTCTAGCTTGTAATAATTTGTAATAAACTCTTCGGGATGGTTATTGAAAATGGTGGGTAACTATGCATGCAAAGGGTAGAAATAATGCATATATGTCTATTCTAAATCTGCATATTCAAACTTTATATAGAAATCATGCCTATAGGTGTATTCTAATTCTGCGTAATCAAACTTCACCTAGAAATCATGCCTATATGATTGTTCTAATTCTGCATATTCAAACCTCACTTAGAAATCATGCCTATAGGGCTGTTCTAATTTTGCATACTCAATACATATAGAAACTATGCCTGTAGGACTGTTCAATTATGCATATTTCAAACTTCAGTTAGAAATTACACGTATAGGGTTGTTCTAATTTCATCATGCATAATTCAAACTGCATCTAGATACTATGTCTGTAAGGTTTAAAATAAATTATGCATCTAGATACCACATCAATAGGGTTTTTAAAAATCAGTAATGCATAAAAAACATACCTATAGGAGTTTTAATTGAATTTGATTCACTTCACTCAATGTTAGATCTAAAATCAGTAATAATGGATATTGTCAATTGCAGAAGTTATAATCAATTTGTTTAAATTCTGCCTCTCTTTAATAATTTGAGTCCCACTCTTAGTTAGTTTAACAAGTATCCATATAAGATTTCAAATAATTCGTCTGAGTTTTAATGTATTATTACCTCCTGAATCCAGTAGATACCATGCATATAGGATCATTGTCTGAACACTTAGGCAAGTCTTAGGGTAATAACTATAAACTGAATCTATTTCTGTTAATTATTACAACTAGTAAGTATGCCTGTGTCGGCTTATTGTCTGCATTATGAAATAAGCCAATCTGCCTCAATATTTAAACACCTTCGCCTTTAATATTTTTAATCAGACATTAAACAGTATGTGAAAGTCATGCTAATTATGTGATTATCTGTTCAAGGAGGTATAAGTGAGCCTCTGCTTGTTTATATGCTTCCCATAGAATATGCAATATGTGTGTTTGTATAACGACTTAGATTTTTACCTTTGAAAATCCAAATAAGTCCAATATCCCTCCCCTTATAGGATTAATAATCCTAAGTCCCTCCGAGACTGATAGGATTGGAACGGGTAATAGCATGCAATAAGTAATCGAGACCCTTCAGTGCTTTAATACCTTAAATGGGTGGGAAGGGTAGGTCTAGATATGATGACCACGCGATAATGTCACGTGTAGCTCCTCATTGAGGAGTGATTACCAGAAATTGTGTGGGGCAATCCATATTTTTAATAAATATAGGACTCCCCTTTCCCTTTATTCTTTAGCATTTCATTTCTTCCTTTTAAAAATCAGCTTTCCTAATTGTTCTTTCAAACTTTGTTTATTTTTTAACCAATATGTGAAATCCCCTCTTATTTGAGCCTTAATTGCACCTCAATTCACATTATTGTCTGGCCACGAACCAAACTAGTAGATTCAGAGGGGAGCCTATCACCTTCCCCTTAGAATAATTTCAAGCAGTTGCCCTATCTCTGTTTGTTTAAATCAAACTCTTTTGGTTTCCTAAAGCATCCTAATCATTAGGTGCGACTCTTCAAACGCAAACCCAATTCCCAAAAGGAATGAGTTGCCATTCCAAATGTCATAAAACCTATTTTGCGAGAAAAAGGGAGCGCAACAGCATAGCGACTCTGCTGGGAATTTTACGGTTTTACCATTTCAGACTATTATTGTGATTTTACAGTTCTTTATATGCCTTTATTTGATTAATACCTTTAAGAATTCAATTCCCCTTTTTAACTACAAAACTAACTTGTCAATTTGTTTCTTTTCTTTCTTTGTTTACTTTGCTGCTTTCCCTTAGTACTGCTATAAATTATGAAGAATTGTTGTATTTACTGCTTTCATAACGTGCAAATATGTGACAACCTGCTTTAATTGTTACATAATAATGCTCAAAATCATATTCCACGCGTACCAAACAAAATACGATTGCGACACCTATAATGAGTGGTTGCGCTCTTCCAATATTATCACCCCCTAAATCTGAAAAAGGCATATTTGCGATAAAACCAATTGATAAACGATGTGGTCGACGGTTACCTGCCTTCCCTCTTGAGTTATTCGCTCAAGGGCACCAGTGTTAAACCCCATAGAAGACTTAATATGTATAACTGTGTATGTATTATGGTCAAACCTAAATGAGTCAGTTATGTTGTCCGCATAATGAATCTTTAAGATAGCCTTGTCCAGAGTCCACTAGGTTCCCCTAAACCCAAATGGACACTACCACGTTAGTGCATTTATTTTGAGAACTAAATGCTTTTATGCTAATTATTGATATTTAAATAGTCGAGTCCGGTGAGGGGAAGGGCCTAACCCTTTTGTCTTGCAAAAATATGACGCAGAAGTCCCTATATTCGGTATGGTCACGAACATACACCCAAAATTGCAAGGCTAGTGGGAGGATCTGCACTCCAGTAATCAGACTCTTGTATGGAAATATCTGGGAAAACTACCTTCCCTTTTGGAAATCCAACCAACAACAAGATCACAGAAGCCGCTACTCTATTTTGGGATTGTGATAGGTTTGTGTTCTGCTTAGGGGATAATGAAATGTCACCTTTGCTAAAAGAAATAGAAGGATTAGCCAGTATATCATGAAAACTTCGGGGTTCTCAAACAGGGGTTTCCTCAAAATGATTGGTCCAAAGAAAAATCAAGATTTGACATGCTTTTAAGAATCATACATCCCTTTTGATTATTTGTACGAGAGGTACGGTCACATCATATCCTATTGAACCTATCCTGAGGAGTTTGCTCTCACCTTATTAGGGGCATACTCATCGAATGGTCTTTCTCTTCATATTTTTCTTCTTGGGGATGATAGTGTTTCCGATTAAGAAAGCAAGGATCCATACCAGGCTAGCTATAGTAACTAAAACTCTAATGGAGGGAATTGGTGGACAACCATTTAGCATCGTGAGCATGGTCATTGTGGAAGTATACTGAGCCTTGGAAAATTATCAACAAGGATCCAAACTTCGAGGGCTGCAATTTGCTACTCCAGCTCTGGCTTATGGAGCATCTTCAAAAGGATGAATACCGATAAGTGATTCAGCAAAGGGACTGAGATGATCATATAGTCTTCCATCATCCAAGGTGAATGCATTATATGCCCAACATGTTTGCTCAGCCGGGAGACGCCAAAGGATGGGTAGAGCTGTTTGAAAATCTAACTGATGATCAAGTACAATGGATATTCGATTGGTTACCTACCGAAGAGTTTATCGCCCGATCCAGCGATGCACCATTTCTTATATTAATTGGTGTGAGAGGAACATATCCTTACATCCTTCTCTGGGTTATGAGGCAAGCTGTTAAGAAGCAGGTTGTATCTAGGCTCGACAAGATGAGTTATTTTAAGGCCAACTTTCAGGATGATGATAGCCCTTACAAGTGCCAAGCTCATCATATATGGCACTACAAAATTATCATGGGAAAGCATACCATTGAGCCAGATAGATACCATGCCGATTATGCTCCCTAATATTCATGCTGTTTGGAGGATAATCATAATGGTCCAAGTCAGCCCGAGTTTGTTTGAGACCACGGAATCATAGATGAAAAGGGTGAGGTACATGTCAAATACAATAAACTGCGCAAGAGGATTCGGGAGTGTGAAATCAAGCACCGTAAGATACAAGAAGCCAACCAAAGGCTGATTGAGGAGTGGAAAGGCATGGATATCAGTGCCAACAAGAGACTGGGATACTTGGAGCGGGGCATAGTAGAGCTGGAAAGGAAATTCCTCCAAGGAATCGAAGATTGCCAAAATACTAAAGAGAACGAGGGCGGACACCTTGCCAGAGCCTACTTATTGCTGGGAATTCGCGAGTTGGGGATTATTCGACGGAGCCAAGGATGTCAAATGTGGGGAAGGTCTGTGAGGGACCAAATAGATAGGAGTTTTTTTTTTTTGCTTAAAGAAATGTAATAAGGTCAATGGCCACTAATGACATTTTATTTCTGGTTATTTAGTGTCGATTTGGTATTCGTCTACTTTTTATCAATATAATTAGGTATTTAGAATCCTAAGTTTTCCAAATCAATTTGTCGCTAGGCCTACCTTGGGCTCAAAGAGGTTCCCAAAGTATGACACAATTTACATTCTGCACTAGCACGGTTTACATTCTGCTCTATGTGTTTAAATATTGAAATATTTTCTTATAATCCTCACTAACTTATTACCTTTATTGTTTTACTTTTGTTTATTATTTTCCCTCCCGAAAGGTTAGCTCGTGCACTTTGGCAACATTATCTTATCTCAGAAGATCCTTGGGCTCTCCACCCACTCCTCCTCTTAGTCCTGTCAAAAACAAGAACAAAGGGAAGATGGAAGATTTGAACAACGCCAGAATGGAGAGCTCAACTGAATGGATAGAGGTCACTCATGGTCATGATACTTAGGTTTCCAAGGAGAATGCATCCCAACTTAAACAAAAAAATGTTTATATTCCAAGAAGAGCTTGAACGGGTTTGGAATCTAGCAAATCTGTCATTTTCCCTTACCACTCCGGACATCAATTTCACAAATGCTCATAACCCCACACCTCCTCAAAATATCCCAAAGCAACAAAACCATCCCGCTCCTCACCACCACTGCAACACCTACCATACTTCCAATAATACTCCACTGCTCATCCCAAGCCCTTAAACTCCACAAATGACAACTTCCACACTCATAATAACACTCCGATCAATGTGGAGACCATGTCATACTAAACCTAAACCATCTCAAGTACACTCGAGTTTGATGATAAAAACTCTCTTATCAGGAACCTGGCTGAAGAACTTAAAAAACTGACTAGCCGAAATCAAGGCACAGAAAGGAGCAAGGGAATTGAAGGGCTGAACTATGAAGTTATTTGCATACAACCCGACGTTGAACTACTGCAGGGGTTCAAACCTCCGAAGTTCGAAATGTTTGATAGTATAGGGGATCTGAGAGTCCATTTAAGAGCATACAATGACAAGCTAGTCGGAGTAGGGAAAGATGAGAGGATCCGCATGAAACTTTTCATGATAAGTCTGTAAAGAGATGCACTGTCTTGGTATATTACCCAAGACCCGAAGAAATTGTCAAACTGGGTGATTATGGCATCCGATTTCACTGACATGCTCAGATTCAACATAGAGAATGCACTAAATGTATTCTACATTCATAATCTAAAGAAGAAGGCTACAGAAACATTTCGCGAGTATGCTACTTGCTGGAAGTCCGAAGTTGCTAAGGTCAGACCTGCCTCAAAGAAGGAACAAATGAAGAAATGTTTCATGCTCAGGACCCGCAGTATTATGAAAGGCTGATATTGATTGAGAGCCATATATTTTCTGACATCATCAAGTTGGCTGAAAGAATCTTAGAAGTCATCAAGTGCGATATAATTATGAATTTCGAGGACTTGTAAGCTACCAATGAGGCCTTACTGTCTGGTGGTACGTCCAAGAAAAAGGACATAGGTGTCGTAATGGTTGTACAGAGAACCAAATATCCTATCAAATACCAAACCTATCCAATGCCTCCACTCATATATCAGCCTACTCCAAACTACCAAGCACCCTCACCCTCTTTCCAAACTCCATCACTACTTATCAGCCACCTCCACCTCTCACATATCAGCATACTTTACCTAGATATTCCAAACCTGCACACTTTTACCAAGCCTATAATGCTTAACCTTCCTACTATCAATCATCCCCTGCAGTTCAAAACGTTCCTGCACCTCGAGCAAATTTTGACCGCATACCCCATAAATAGTATGTAGCCATTGCTGAACCTATTGACCAGCTGTACGAAAGGATCAAAGCTGCTGTTATGTCACCCCTATCATTAATATAACCCCTTGTCAACGGCCCCTTTTTCCCCTCACTAAAAATAAGAGAAATCAGGTTTACGACATTATGGACAAAACAACTCTTATTCCCTTGTGGGAATTGGGTCATGGAGTTTTAAGAGTTGCCACCTAACTATTAAAGTGCATTAGGACACTTTTAAGAAGAAGAAGATTTTGAGTGAAAACCAGAGTTCGGGTAACGGCTTAAAATTATCTCGAGGGAAAGGTGTTAGGCACCCCTGAAGATCCACTAATGTGGTTCCCGGCCTTGCTTAAATGTCACTTTAGGGAGCATAGAAATAGACAAGCAAGTGTACATACAAAGAATAAAAAAACTGATGGGCAATTTCGAAAGAAGAATAGTATAAGTAAAAGGAAAATTTTAGAGAAAATATTTAAACAAAGGTGGGGTGGGGGAGGGGGGTCCTGGGTTCAACTATAATATGGATAATTCGATTAATATACCGCATATATTCCCAAAGAATGGTCGCTTTATGATATTATCGCATCGTCATCATCTCCATATTCTAGCCTTCCCACCCTATGGAGGTTATCTAAGCATGTGGATTGGTCACGAACGCTAATTGCGTGCTATTATCGTCTCATTCAATAAGTCCTAGAGGGCATTTAGGATCACTATTCCTATAAGGTAGGAACTAGGCTGAACCCTTAAGTTTAAAGGTTAAAATGCAAGACGGCATACAAGAACAAATAGGACTTGCACATAAGGGGATCATATAAACATATAAAAGGCTCAAATACCCCCCCCCCCCTAAGAATAAACAAGTAATTAACATGTCTCAGACACTTTTAAGGTCTTAAGGAAGAGAGAGAGTTTTAGAAAGCTGGAGTATAAGTTTAATAACAGAAGCTGGAGAGTTTTTTGCAGAAAAGAAGTCGTAAGAACAGTGTTCAGAACTTTAAGAAGGCAGTAGCAGTTTTAATAATCTGCGTAAATTACTTAGAAAAGCATTTGTGGGACATATGGTAGAACAATTTTTCGGACAGGCAGAGTGAAAGGACAAATATGAAAATGTTTTTAGATTGCAGAAGTGTAAAGAGAGACAGTAAACATACTAGCTTTTGAGCTTTTGAAAATTATAGTACTCAGATAGTTGACATAGTAGTCCAATTCTGGACAACAAATACAGTAAAAACCTTTTGCATAGATAGTATTAAAGTAGGGCTGAGGTTTGTATAAAATTAGAGGTCTTCAGAGACAAACGAGTTCAGACAGAGGCGGGTTAATTTGAACACAACTAAAGGGTGATTAGTCAATTTTTATCCGGCCTAAGGCTTGCCTAGGCGTTATTAAAGATGGTAAGCATGCACATTTGCTTCCAGCTTTAAAAGAAGAGTCGTTAACCAATTTTACCAATTTAGCGAAGTTTTTATACACTTGCAAATAAAAATCCTAAAGGGCAGGATATCTAATGCACAAAAGTCCTATAAACATGGTATCTAAATGTGATGGTAATGACTTGTTGATTATTGATTGATTGTGATTAAGAAAAGGTGCAAAGTAACAACTGAGAGTGAAAATCCTCGGAACATGATTACTATATGCATGGATGCATGTCCTAAAGCATGGTATCTATTGCACAAGCAAGAAATAAAGACCTATGGACATGTTGTCTACCCATTCCCTTAACTTAAGCATGCATAACCCTCCCAATTCACTATAAACCCATCTTTCTATACAAATTATTACAGCCCAAATAATTAATTACAATATTGATAAAAAGAAAATAGGAAGCTATTCTATAGGGAGCCTTCAGCCAGGCAAATCATCTCCAACCTCACTTCTTCCGAATTTCACAGCCAGTACCAAGGTTTGGGTGCGGCAAAACTCCCTAAGGGTTTGTTTGAACCCCTGGCCAATACCAAGCACCCTAAATATCATTATTTGATGAGTGCAAGTGGGGAAGTGCCAGCCTTGTGCATCAAAGTTCAATGGGTTCTGAAGGGCTCCCAGGGCAATGCTTACACTAAGGGGCAGAACCTAATGTTCTAAGAGTAGAGATATTCTGGTAGGACTAAGAGAGTTGAAAACAGTTGAGACAGTTTGAGAAAACAATTGAAATAGTTCTTTTGAAATCATTTCGACTGACTAGTTTTTAGAAAAACAGAGCATCACACAAACAAGGGCAAAGGGGAAGGGAACAAATAAGCAAAGTGAACTACTTACACAGGCAACACATTGGAGTAAAGTAATCAGACATGGTTGCAAAATAAGAGTTCAATTCTTACTGGACCAAACTCTAATACAATCAACCTCAGGAAGAGGTTTTAGGCTAATCAAGTAGCCAAGCAGTCTTGGATACATGGTAGTAATACAAGGAAAAGTAAACTTTCATTGAGACAAGGAATGGGGTAAGGGGAGCATGCTGAGTTAAACTAGGAAGACTAATAAACATGCTAGTGACAATAAGAGCAGCAGAACCATAGGTAAAAACACACAAGAAAAAATGAAGTGCATTAATAACAGAAGCATGTTATTTTGGAAACTGTATACAAAATAGATGGCATACTAGTTGTAGGAAAATAGAACACAAGAGCAATGAGCAATAATGCATAAGAAGAGAGCAAAAGGTGCAGAGAATGAGAGCAGCAGTGTGAGAACCATAGTGAAGAGAAGCAAGCAGCAGGCAAACCCAAGTAAATAATGCAGTGGGACCCCATTAGTGTAGAAATAAAACGCCAAGATTAATCAATGATGGCTTTCAGCCGATTGAGTGTTCAAATAGAAGAATGAGAGAGCATAGAAACAATAGAGAAAGTGAGAGAGAGTTCAGAGAGTTTAAACTTGTGAGAGATATACAGTGTATGTTATTGTCTCTCAAAGAGAATGGGAGAGGGTACTTATAGTACTAAAACGAGTAAACAAACAAGGCAACAAATTTTAATAAAGGAACTTGCATCAATCAAAATCCAATCAATATAAGGACTCCCCTTTAACTAAGGACTCAAATACAAACGGTATTAAGTAGTGGGTTTAAAAGGAAAAAGAATCAATCAGACGCTGCATTTACCATAGTAAGAGTAGTAGAGCATATAATATGCAATAGGGGTTAGATACATAATAATTTAAGTAAGGAATATATATGCTGAAGATTCAAACGACTGATCATGCACAAATATGGTAAAGGAATACATACTAATTCTGACAACTAGTCAAAGAATCATGGACAAGACCAAAAAATCAGAGGGAATTGTTTCTAACTAAGGAAAACCTATCTAAGTAAGAAAGTAATTCAAAAGAAATCAGTGTAAAACGTCTAAGGAAAATCACATACAAATAAAAGATTCGCAGAGATGTACAAAATCAGTAGAATATTACACGAACGATGAACATTTAGGCCTAAAAGCACAATTGACTTGAAAATCAGAGAACCCTAAGCAAGAAAGCATGGGAGCAACAAAGGGTCGGAACCCTAGCAAACAATTAAGGCATGGAACTCAGGTTAACAAGGAAACCAAACAAGCTCGTAATAAAAACAAGCACGAACAAACACATAACACTCTAGAAAAGAAGAAGGCATACGATTTTGAAAAGGGGTCAGAAACCCTAATCTTGAAAAAGAGAAAAATCATTGGAAAACTTGAGATAATCAGAGATATTGTGAGAAATTGAGTAGGAAACAAAACTTAAACTAAAAATAGTTTTAAAAGGACAAAGATTAAAGATATTTGAGTAGAAAAATTAGGGTTTGCGAACGAATTAGAGAAAGGAAGAACCTGGCCGTGAAACTCATCAATAACGGGGTTTAAGGAATCATCGAACGAAAAACCACCGGAGAAAGGTCGGAACAGACTTAGGCGGAGCTTCAGGGGCTATCTTTCATGGTTGAAGCTTCTGGACATCGAGTCTTAGAGAGAAATAATGAGGTGAGGCTCCATGGTGAATGATGGTCGAGAGGAGTGAGGGGGGAGGTGGACAGAAGGACGATGAAGACCATTGGAGATTGGAGAGAGTGAACTAGAAGGTTCTAGAGAGAACTTAGAGACGAAGGGTTCAAGGGAGAGAGACTGGTCACTTGCAAATGAGGGTGAGGGGATAGGGTCATTAGGTTTTAATTTAGGAAATTAAATCTAGGCCATTGATCTCATTTGATCAACGGCTCGGATTGAATCAAGGCTGGGTCGGGTAAATTAATGGGTATGGGCCGGGTTATTTTATGAACTGGGTCGTCTAATTGGGTTCAAAAATTGGGCTGACAAGGGGGTTCAATTTATGCTATAATTTAAACAAATCTAGCTAACTTTTAAATAGCCAATTTCTCCCAATTTATTTTATAAAATAGCAACAAAGGTCAAATTGAAAGCATCGAACTAAATAATAACATATAAATATTAATCTAAAAATATTAGAAATAATTTTATAACTATAAATCATAATTAATCTCAAAAGTAGGCCATAATTGCAATTTAGTGACTAGCTTTAAATATTCCAAATAAATTTGTAAAAAACGTGTCAAAATTTCATAAATTATATCTTGTTGTAAATATGAGAGTGAAGCACATTATTCATTAAACATAATAATTTGGAAATAATTATGGCCTTTATACTGTCAAAAATAAGTAGTAAATAGATTTTAAAAATCTTAAAAATTAAGGAAAAATACAAAAATTTCCAGGCATGCTTATATATGCATACATATACTATTTTGAAAGTATTTTGGGCGCAAAAATATATAGGGAAAAATTGGTTGTCAACGGATGTCCCTTTTTATCCGAGGAGGATGAAAGAGTTGTCGAGTAAAGATAAGATGACTAATTTTGACCGGTATCGGCGATCATAGAAGGATTTTGACAGCGCGCCAGTGCTGCCTACATATCCCTGGTTCTACAAGAATCATGCCATATGTAGTTCAAGAACCATTGGCGGAATATTGCCGATGGAAATTCGAAATAACGAACATGATGGTTATATTTGAAAGGGATATGTATGTTGGACGCACTACAGAGAACTTTAGCGGGATCGCTCCTACTGAGACGGTCGTGAGCTAACCGGAACACCTACAAATGGGCGATGCGCATACATATTGCATAATTTAAGTGTGATGCAAGTTCCCATTGGATCATGAATGTTTGTCCTTGGACGGTTAGGATGATGTCCTCAGACTATGATGTCCTGGGCCATGTAAAGTATAAAAGTAAAGGTTCGCAGGTCATAGAATGATGTTCTAGGGCTATGCAGATGGTGCCTTCGAACTATGACGCCTTTGAACGAGTTGGCGATCTTTCAGCCCATGAGAAAGTGGCATTCTTTCAGCCAAATAAATGCAAAGGGTGCGATCTTTCAGCCCGAGTGAAAATTTAAAATAGATGGCGATATTTCAGCTGGATGAGAATTTCAAATGCAAGTGGTGATGTTTCAGCCAGTCGAAGAATAAGAAACGATATTTCAACCATGAAGAGCGGAGATAATTATTAGTCTCAAAAGGCAGATGATAGCCTTATGCAATATGGCGGTAGAGCTTAACCTCAGAAGGAAAAAAGTAGCCTTATGTAGAACGCCTATGGAGACGGAGCTTGTCTCGAAAGGCATATGATAGCCTTATACAAAGTGGAGGCAAAGCTTAGGTTCGGAAGACAGAAAATAGCCTTATGCAAAAATACATGTGGACACAAAGCTTAGTCTCAAAAGGCAGATAAGAGCCTTATGCAATATGGAGGCAGAGCTTAGCCACGGAAGGCAGATAAGAGCCTTATGCAATATGGAGGCAGAGCTTAGCCTCGGAAGGCAGAAAATAGCCTTATGCAAAATGCAGATGTAGACAGAGCTTAGTCTCGAAAGGCAGATAAGAGCCTTATGCAATATGGAGGCAGAGTTTAGCCTCGGAAGGCAGAAAATAGCCTTATGCAAAATGCAGATGGAGATAGAGCTTAGTCTCGAAAGGCAGATAAGAGCTTAATACAATATGGAAACAGAGCTTAGCCTCAGAAGGCAGAAAATAGCCTTATGAAAAATGCAGACGGAGACAAAACTTAGTCTCGAAAGGTAGATAATACCCTTATGCAATGCAGGAATGTAAAAGAACAAAGAGTAATAGGTTTTCTTAGCTGGTAGACGACTTTACAAGATTAAGACTTCTGGGGAGTGTAGATTGTGACCATATGAGTGTTTCGATCCTGAAAAATGAATGTTCTTTGGATCCGTAACCTGAATTCCTGTATCTAAAGAAAAATCGTGAGTTCTGTAGGGGGAAGGTTAGTTCGTGTTTTCTAGCTTTTGGCATCGTGTATCACGGGGGTAGCGTTGCTAAATGACGGTGGTGTAAGTGATGTTTATGCATAACTAAGTCAATAAGATGCAAGTACATATATATATATATATATATATATATATATATATATATATATATATATATATATATATATATAATGCTTTTAATTTTGATGACTGCAACGAGGCGACCTTGCTTGCTTCGGAATTTTGAGGGTCCTCCTCAAAATTCTGCCCCAGTTTATTGGGTGGGCACTGCTGACGGCTGTGCTAAAGGACTGATTGCAGAATAATTCCAGAATTTTGTGGGTCCCCCTAAAAATTCTGCCCCAGTTTACTGGGTCGGTGCTGAGGAAGAAACTGAAAAACTGACTTCGAAATTTTGAGGGTCCTCCTCAACATTCTTCCCCGGTTCCAAAGTGGGGAAAATGAATTTTTATTAACAATGTGACCAAACCCATAGGGATGCCTACGTATCCCCTCTTAACGGGAATCAGGTCAAGCGTAGTTTAAATTACATCATAAAAGAAAGCATGTGATCAAATTTAGTATCTGTTCACTGCGTCTAAGTTGATAGGCTTCGGCTAGATTTCTTTGTCCATCTCTGCGAGAATAAGGGCTCCTCCATTTAGAACCCGGTGAATCATGTATGGACCCTGCCAGTTGGGAGAGAATTTCACTTTGGCTTCATTTGAAGTGGAAATATTTTCTTCAACACTAGCTGCCCTAGTGTAAACTTCCTTAGCTTGACTCTCTTGTTGAAGGCTCTAGACATTTTCTTTTAATATAATTGATCATGACAGACATCATTCATTCTCTTCCCGTCGATGAGGGCAAACTGCCCATAGCGACTTTCTACCCATTCCGCATCATTTAATTCTACTTCTTGTATGACCCTTAAAGATGGAATTTCTACCTCAGCGGGAATGACCGCCTCTGTACCATAAACCAACATGTAAGGAGTGGCCCCGGTTGATGTGCGGACCATGGTGCGGTGACACAACAAAGCAAACGACAATTTCTCATGCCACTGCTTGTGCTTTTCAAACATTTTCCTTAGTATATTCTTGATGTTCTTATTGGATGCTTTAACAGCTCCATCCATCTGAGGTCTGTAAGCCATAGATCTTGAATGTTTTGCACATTGCCTTCATTAGGTCGTTGTTGATATTAGAACCGTTATCGGTGATGATTGATTCAGGAACCCCGAACTGAAAAACCATACGATCTCGGACGAAATCTACAACTACCTTCTTGGTGATTGCCTTGAATGATGCTGCTTAAACCAATTTGGTAAAGTAATCGATTGCTACTAGGATGAACTTGTGGCCATTTGACGCGGGTGGCTCAATTGGTCCAATGACGTCCATACCTTAAGCGACGAACGGCCATGGTGAGCTTGTCGCTCTAAGCTTGTTTGGAGGCACCTTTATCATATTTGCATGTACTTGACATCTGTGGTATTTTCGGACGTACTGAATGCAGTCCGTCTACATAGTCATGCAAAAATAACCTGCTCAAAGTATCTTCTTTGCCAAAACAAAGCCATTCATATGTAGTCCACATGTCTCTGCGTGCATTTCCTCCAATAGTCTGGTTGCTTCTTTTTCCTCGACACACCTTAATAATCCCAAATAAAGAGTCGTCCTACGCAGGATTCCTCCGATGTGAATGAAATTATTGGACAATCTCCGAAGTGTTCGTTTTTTGAGTAGCATTTGCAAGCTCTTGGTACTCTCCTATTGTCAAATATTCCATGATATCATGGAACCAAGGTTTCTCGTCGACTCCTTCCTTGATGTGAGCACAATAAGATGGATGGTCATGAATCTTGATCGGGATGGGATCAATAAAGTTTGTATCCGGATGCTGGATCATGGATGGTAAAGTGGCAAAAGCATCGGCGAACGCGTTCTATGTTCTGGGAACATGCTGGAACTCCGTCTTTCTGAATCTTTTCCTCAACTCCTGCACATGGTGTAGATAGGGGAGTATCTTGGAGTTTTTGGTTTCCTATTCTTCTTGGACCTGATGTATGAGTAAGTGCGAGTCTCCGATCACTAATAGTTCCTGAATTTTCATGTCAATGGCCAGCTTGAGCCCTAAGACGCAGGATTTGTACTCGGCCATATTATTGGTGTAGGGGAATCTGAGCTTGGCGGACACCGGGTAATGCTGACTAGTTTCTGATACCAAGACAGCTCCTATACCCACTCCTTTGAAGTTTGCGGCTCTGTCGAAACACATCCTCTAACTGTCATAGGATTCTTCAATATCTTCGCCTATGAAGGCTATCTCTTCATCGGGAAAATACGTCTTTAAGGGTTCGTATTCTCCTCCTACAAGATTCTCGGCGAGGTGATCTGCCAGGACATGTCCTTTAACCGCCTTCTGGGTAGCATAAATAATGTCAAATTCACTTAATAAAATTGCCACTTGGTGAGCTTGCCAGTAGACATGGGTTTCTGGAAAATATACTTCAATGGATCCATCCTGGATACGAGATGAGTGGTGTAAGAGTAGAAATAATGCCTCAATTTCTGAGCTACCCAGGTTAAAGCACAACAAGTGCTCCTTCCTCCATGTTTCCTCATGTTGTCCCAAAACACAACCAAATGCTCCATCTAATACTGCAGGGTAAAGCAATAGAGGTCTCCCTGGCTCAAGTGGAACTAAGACTGGCGGTGTTGACAAGTATTCCTTGATTCTGTTAAAAGCCTTTTGATAATCATCAGTCCATTTAGTGGCGGCATCTTTCTTTAGCATCTTGAGGATGGGTACACAAAGGACAGTGGACTAAGCTATGAATGGACTTTTGACGGATCCAACTCTATACCCCGTCGACTCACAATGAAACCCAATAATTTTCCGACTTGGACCCCGAACACACACTTGGCGGGGTTTAGTTTCAAGTTGTATCTCCTCAGTCCATTGAGGAATTTTCTCAAATCTTCCATGTCATCTGCAGCTTTTCTGGATTTAATGATGACATCATCCACATATACCTCGATCTCCTTGTGTATCATATCATGAAAGATTGTGGTCATGGCTCTCATGTAGGTAGCACCAGCATTCTTCAAACGAAAGGCATCATTCTGTTATAATACATTCCAAACAGTATGATGAATGCGGTTTTCTCTGAATCCTCTTTATCCATCCATATCTGATGGTATTCGGCAAAACAATCGACGAACGATTGAAGCTTATGTTTAGCGCAGTTGTCGATCAATATGTGTATATTTGGCAAGGGAAAGACGTCTTTAGGACTGGCCCGGTTGAGATCAATGTAGTCGACACAGACTCTAACATTCCCTTCCTTCTTTGGCACCGGTAACACGTTGGCTAACCATGTTGGATACTCTACCACTCTGAGAACCCTGGCTTTGACTTGCTTAGTGACTTCTTCTTTGATTTTCAGACTCATGTCTGGCTTGAATTTTCTGAGTTTCCACTTGACAGGTGGGCATGTTGGATCTGTCGGCAACTTGTGAGCCACAATAGACGTGCTGATGCCGGTCATGTCATCATACGACCAGGAAAATATGTCCTCATACTCTTTTAGAAACTCTGTGTATTCTTCCTTTTCTGACGGTGACAAGTTTATGGTGATTCATGTTTCCTTGAAATTTTCTTTTAGTCTCCCAAATTAATGACCTCAGTTTCGTCTAAATTGGACATACGTCTGTTCTCAAAATTTTCGACCTCTCTAACAACCTCTTCTGGTATTTCATCCTCTTCTGAATCTATGTCCGCTTGTAGCATTGTCTCGTTGCAAGTTACAGTTGTTGGTTCATCATCAAGATATGTAATAGCAATGCTGTGTAAAATAAAGTAAATGGTAGAGACAATAAATGAGTGGAAATATAAAGATAAACTTGGAAATGCTTTTGATGAAATTCAAAATTGTCTGAAAAATCGGAGCTCTTTTCAAAAGTAAAGACAATCTTGAAAAGTAAAATCAACTAAAAGTGAAGTGCGATACATGTATGTTGTTTAGCCTTGCTACCCCGAGGATCTGCAGGCTTTGGTGGTCCTGATTGACCAATTGGTGAGGTGTTCTCCTCGGTTCACGGCTCGAATGGAAGGGCCTTCCTCCCTTTACCCCTCGAAGGTAACACAGCAATCCATATCATCTTGTAGAAACAGGTTCTTCATGGCTGCTAACGTCTCATCTTCCTCTGATATGACATCAGCGGGCTGAAAGGTCTGCTCTAACTGGGGTAGAGGGTGCTCTAGTGGGTAGTAGGGACCGCTCCATGATGGCGACTAGTGTTGGAACTCCTCCCAAGTGTATTCATAACCTAGGCCAAAAGTGGTTCCATGCTTTTTCAACTGGATTGGCTTGGTGATACCCTGGAGATTCTTGTCAAGCCCCTTTCCGGGTTCGTATCTGCTCCAATTCAAAATGCTCTCAATTTTGCTATCCCACCATTTATTCTTGTCCATGGCATTGACCCGCTCGATGTGATGGTATGTTTCTCCACTTATTCTCCTTCTTCCTCCGATCATCGGGATATCCTGGCGACTGTATATGGGGTTGCTACCATCGCCATGAATGATTACTTCTTGATGATTCCACACAAATTTCACACCTTGATGCAATTTTGATGCCACAGCCCCAACGGCGTGGATCCAGGGTCGTCCTAGCAACAAGTTGTAGGATGCTGGTACGTCAATGACTTGGAACTCGACGTCAAACCAGGAGGGTCCCATCTGCAAGCATTAGCTAATTTTCCCAATGGTAGACCTCTGAGATCTGTCAAAAGCCTTGACACTGATAGCCCCGTCCTTGATCTCGTGCAATCCTTTGCCCAATGTCCTGAGAGTGACCAACGAAAAAATGTTGAGGCTGGATCCCCCGTCGATTAGAATCCTGGTGATAAAGTGATCCTCGCATTACGCAGTGATGTGTTACGCTTTTTAATGACCAAGCCCTTCCGTTGGTAATTCATCTTCATGGAAGGTGATATTACGGTTGTCCAGTATCTGTCCCATCATGTTTACCATTTCTCCTCCTCTTATGTTGCTGGGAGCATAGGCATCACTTAGTATCTTCATCAAGGCATTTTTATGTGCCTCGGAGCTTTGTAGGAGGGCCATAATAGAAATCTACGCTGCTGTCTTGTTCAACTGCTCAATGACCAAGTACTCTTTGGCCTGTACCTTTCTCCAGAGGTCATTTGGTCCAGTTTAAGCAGCCCGCCTGGAGGCCTGCTTTCTAGACTCAACCAAATTTTCTGAGGTGTATACCCTGCCAGTCCTGGTCATGCCTTGTACAACAATTACTTCTCTAGTATGCGTCTTTCCTTTTTTTTTCTAGCCCCAGCGGTGTAATTCCACAGTATAGCACTTGTTTGGAACGGGGTCATGTCTGTCATGGAGACTGTAATAGGTCCATTGGGAGGCAACACATAAACTTCAAACGGTGTAGGTGGTTTTGGAACTCTGAAATCAACCTCAATTGGTTTTGGCATCTTTACAGAAGGTACTTTAAATTCTAGTGGCATGGATATATTTACCACGTCACCCTAAGAGGGTTGAATATGGATGACAATGGGATTGAGAGTAACCGTTGGCTTCTTAGGCTCATCTCCTTTATGTTAGAATATATGCTTAATGCTAGAGGGGAGGTGAATAGCGTTATAATAAAAAACAGCGTAAACTTGCGGAATTTAAAGAATTGCAGGAATGAAATAAGTGCGATAAGTAAATAATAAAGAACGAACGCACCGATGTTATCCTGGTTCACCACAACCCGTGGCTAGTCCAGTCCCCAAGAGACTCTCTCGAGATTTCCACTAACTTAGTTAAGCTTACGGGTGCTTAACAAACCGTTACAAACTGAGAACTTGAGTCACACAAGCCTCAACAACCTTTGCTCGAAGATACAACACTTCAAGACTTCAACCAAAGGAATCACAACGTTCCTTCTTACAATACAAGGGATTAACACTTCCCTTCAGGTGTATAAAAACACTTTGCACTCAAAACAAGACTCTCCTTAAGAGTAGATATGAGTAAAATAAATACGCTCAAGAACGCAACAACTTTCGTCAAGAATTTGGCTCTCAAAAACTTATGTAATGAATAGAAAATGATGAATAAGAGAGTATGCAAGCTTTAGCAATAATATGATCAGTTGTTGTGTTTAGAAGACTGATTTGAAGATGTATTTATAGTGTCAAAAACATGCATAACCGTTGCCTAATTGTCAATTAAGAATTGCTAATTTTGTGCTACGACAATCGATTGTCTAATTGGCACAATCGATTGTTTTCCAATTGTTCCAAAAATCATTCCCAGATTTTACGCAGCATAATCGATTATCTAAGACGTATAATCGATTACTGGCAACGTTCAAAAAATTATTTTCAGATTTTACTTAAAATAATCGATTATCAGAAATATACAATCGATTACTTGGCAACGTTCAAAAAATCTTTTTTCAGATTTTACTTAAAACAATCGATTGTTAAAATCCTATAATCGATTATCTCACAGAGTTTGAAAATATTTTGGCAACGGTCATTTACATAATCGATTATGCTAAATGGACAATCGATTATTTTTCAGTCTTGAAAAATCTAATAGACACTGCCTCAACACGATCGATTGTCATAAGGTTCACAATCGATTATTTTGTATCTTTGAAAAGTCTGATAGACACTGCCTCAACACAATCGATTTTCATAAGGTTCACAATCGATTATTATGCAGATTTCAAAAATCTGATGGACACTGCCTCGACACAATCGATTGTCATAAGGTACACAATCGATTGTCTTGCAGCTACCTTAACATAATCGATTATCATAAGTACATAATCGATTATCTGTCCAGATTTTAGAGGCATGTTTAAAAATCATTTTGCTAAAATAAATATGCATGATTTAAAATCATTTTGCTCTAAATTAAATATGCATGATTTGATAAAAATGTTTTTACGAGAGAAGCCAAGTCTTGAGTTAAATTGTCGGATCAAGATCACAATTAAAGAGCGACTCGTGTATAACTTTGTTTAATCTTGATCTTTGTTTGTCTTGTGCTTGAACTTCATTACGTGACATTTGCGCGCTTGTGCTTGGACCTCGTCATATGTCAATTGCGCATCGTTTGTCATTTATCAAAACCTACAAATATGAACACACGTTTAGTTTAGTGCCTTGAGAACGTGTTTCAACAATTTCCCCCTTTTTGATAATGGCAAACCTTAATGGGGATATGCATATTAGGTAATTCATAATGACGATCCAAGAAAAGTATATATATATATATATATATATATATATATATATATATATATATATATATATATATGCAATTAGTTCCCCCTCAACATAAATTCCCCCTCAATTTGTACCAATAAGTATTAAGTGCATAGACAAACCTTAATCGGGATATGCATATTAGGTAATTCATAATGACGATCCAAGACAAGTATATATATATGCAATTAGTTCCCCCTCAACATATGAATTCCCCCTCAATTTGTGCCAATAAGTATTAAGTGCATAGCCCTTATTCTTCCCCCTTTTGACATTAGCAAAAAAATTGGTAAATAACTTGGTTATTGATTAATCAAAAATTTCAACTTCATTAAAGGGATAATAGAGCAAATAATGTCAACATAATCGATTATTGATACTTGATAATCGATTATATACTAAAGAGAAATCGATTATTCTAAAGAGGAATCGATTATTCTGCACCAGTCTTTATAATTCCCCCTGCTTTTAGGGCGATACCTGCAAAAATACGTTAGACGCCTCCGACGCTCAAGTTAGTAATCATGTGAAAGGGAAAATGCAATGCATGACTTAGATCAATGTGGAGTCAAGAATCCCGAGTTCACTACGAATTCGGAAGAAGGACTCTTTCTCTAAAGGTTTTGTGAAGATGTCGGCCAATTGATCTTTGGTTTCAACAAATTCAATTTCGACATCACCTTTGAGAACGTGATCTATGATAAAATGATGCCTAATTTCAATGTGTTTTGTTCTTGAATGAAGAACGGGGTTCTTCGTCAAGCATATGGCGCTAGTATTATCACATCTAAGAGGGATATGATCGATACTTAGGCCATAGTCCAAGAGTTGTTGTTTCATCCAAAGGATTTGAGCGCAAACAAATCCCCGCGGCTACATATTCAGCCTCGGTTGTGGACAACGCAACACTTACTTGTTTCTTGCTAAACCAAGAAACTAGAGAGCTACCGAGCAAATGGCAAGTGCCACTAGTGCTCTTGCGGTCTAATTTGCATCCAGCGAAATCGGAATCGGAATAGCCAAGAAGTTGGCATGAAGAACCTTTGGGGTACCATAGACCCACATTTACAGTACCAACAAGATACTTCAATATCCGTTTCACTGCAGTTAGGTGAGACTCCTTAGGACATGATTGATAACGAGCGCATAAGCACACGCTAAACATGATGTCCGGTCTACTAGCAGTAAGATAAAGGAGAGATCCAATCATACCTCGATACTTCTTGGTGTCGACTTCCTTACCTTTCTCATCTTTGTCTAGATGGTCGGATGTGCTCATGGGAGTGGCCATTGCTTTTGCGTTGCTCATTTCAAATCGTTTTAGCAATTCTTTGCAATATTTAGCTTGACAAATGAAGGTTCCTTCTTTCATTTGCTTTACTTGCAGCCCCAAAAAGAATGTTAGCTCACCCATCATAGACATCTCAAATTCGCTTGTCATTAAATCAGAAAATTCCTTGCACAAAGCATTGTTAGTAGCACCAAAAATAATATCATCCACATAGATTTGAACTAATAAAATATCATTGTTTTTATGCTTAACAAATAGAGTGGTGTCAACTTTCCCCCTAATGAATTCATTTTCCAAAAGAAATTTGCTCAATCGTTCATACCAAGCTCGGGGAGCTTGTTTAAGACCATAAAGTGCCTTTTTAAGCTTGAAAACATGATCGGGAGATATAAAAACTTCAAAGCCCGGGGGTTGTTCAACATAAACTTCTTCTTGAATGACACCATTTAGAAAAGCGCTTTTTGCATCCATTTGATATAAATTGAAATTCTAACCTTGCTACGGGTGCATATGTTTCTTCATAGTCAATTCCCTCTTCTTGATTATAGCCTTTTGCTACAAGCCTAGCTTTGTTTCTAGTGATTACACCATTTTCATCTAATTTATTTCGAAAAACCCATTTCGTACCAATTATGGTATGATTTTCGGGTCTTGGCACCAAATCCCAAACGTCATTTCGTTTGAATTGGTTAAGCTCCTCTTGCATTGCCAAGGTCCAAAATTCATCCCCAATTGCTTCGGAGATGGTTGAAGGTTCAATTTGAGAAACGAAAGCAGTATGTCCTAAGGTGTTCTTAAGAGTGTTTCGAGTACTTACCTGTTGTTCAATGTCGCCAATTACCTGTTCGAGAGGATGGTCTTTGATTGTCCTCCACGCGTTAGGCAGTTTCGTTTCTTTTTCCAGTTGTGGCACTTCCTCCGATAATTGTTCCAAGATTTCATCTTCAATTTCCTTAGGAGTTTCCTCTTGTACTTTGTCTTGAGGACTCATTGAGTTTAAACTACCTGCAAGTTCAAAACCAGAATCCTTTCTCGCCAAGCAAGCATTATTTTCGGAAAAAACAATATGAGGGGATTCCTCCATAGTTTCGGTTATATTATTGAATACACTATATGCTTTGCTACATGAAGAATAACCAATAAAAAATCCTTCATCGGATTTGGCATCAAACTTTCCCAAATTATCTTTACCATTGTTATGAATAAAACATTTACAACCGAATACTCTAAGATGGGAGATATTTGGTTTCCTTCCCTTGTAGAGTTCATAGGGAGTTTTCATGAGTATTGGCCTTATGACTACTCTGTTTAAAACGTAGCATGCGGTACTGACGGCATCCGCCCAAAAATATTTGGGAATCTTAGCCTCATCGAGCATGGTTCTAGCCATCTCTTCGAGACATCTATTTTTCCTTTCCACCACTCCATTTTGTTGTGGTGTGCGTGGAGCAGAGAAGGTGTGCTCGATACCGAGTTCGTCACAAAAATCCGCGAAGAGATTGTGAGCGAACTCTCCCCCATGATCACTTCTTATTGAAGTGACGGTTGTGTCCTTTTCATTTTGAACACGTTTAAGAAAACATTTAAAATTATGAAAAGCTTCACTTTTATGAACAAGAAATAGTGTCCATGTAAATCTAGAATAATCATCAACAATAACAAAAGCATAACGATTTCTACCAAGACTTTCAATGCGAGATGGTCCAAAAAGGTCCATGTGAAGAAGTTGCAATGGTCTAGTAGTTGAAACAATATTTTTCGATTTAAAAGATGCTTTTGTTTGCTTCCCTTTTTGACAAGAATCGCAACTGGAGTCTTTTTCAAATTTCAAATTTGGAAGACCAATAACTAAATTTTGTGAAACCAATTTGTTTAAAAGATGCATGTTGATGTGAGCTACTCTACGATGCCATAACCACATATCATCTTCTTTGCTCATAAGACAATTCACATACTCAGATGAAGAATTTTCGAGATCAACCATATAGATGTTATCCATTCTAAAACCACGAAGGATAATTTTAAAATCGCTACGGCGAAAAACTAAGCATTCATCCGAATCAAATAAAACAAGATTTCCCTTGTCACATAATTGACTTATGCTCAAGAGATTATGTTTTAGACCTTTAACTAGCAATATATGCTTAATGGAAGAAGGTTCATCCTTACCGACCGATCCAATGCCGATAATTTTTCCCTTGTTGTTATCTCCAAAAATAACGCTTCCTCCTTTCTTGTGTTCTAGTTGAAGGAACTTGGATTCGTCTCCGGTCATGTGTTTGGAGCATCCACTATCAAGGTACCAAAGTACACTTGATCCCTTCAAACATACCTACAAGACAAATTAATGAGTCTTTGGTACCCAAGCTGTTTTGGGTCCTTGAGAGTTAGGTGTAACATGCTGTTGTGCTTGACATGCAGTTAAGTGTCTATGTCTAGTGAAGCAAGAAGGAGCAATTTTGCAATAATGACAAATGACATTAGGATTATTCATTCGTCTAGGTTGATAGTAGTTGGACGGACGAAATTTGTTTACTCTATTTTCGACAATATGACTATTGCGCATTTCATGAAAATCATTTCTCCTACTATTTGTTCTAGGATATGCAGCATTTCTAGAATAGTTATTTCTAGGTTGAAAGCCATTTCTAGGTGTCCTAAAATGTTCAACGTTTTTTCTAGTGTTTGGTCTAGGATATGCATCATTTCTAGAATAGTTATTTCTAGGTTGAAGGCCATTTCTAGGTGTCCTAAAATGTTCAAAGTTTCTTCTAGTGTTTGGTCTAGCATGCATGTTGATTCTAGGATTGTTATCTCTAGGATGAATATTTGTTTTATTTGTCCTAGGTTGAGCCTTAGGTGGTTGGGTTTTGGCTTCAACTTTTTCTTTAGGCTCGTTTTTAAAACATATCCCATGTTTGGTTGATTTCAAATTAACAAGAACTTCATTCAAATTTTTATGAGAAGAATTGAACTTATCTAAGGTGCCCTTAAGTCTTTCTACCTCATCTTTTAGATGAATGCAAGCAGTACAATTTTTACTAGAGCTCTCGGGTTTTGTCGGCGCTTCTCTTGCCGAAAAAATTGTTTTCTTCTTTCAACTTCTCATTTTCCAAAATCAGTTTTTCCAAATCCTTTTCTTTCAAAGAGAGTTGTTTTTCAAAATCTTTCTCTTTCAAAGAAGCATTTTACTTAATGTTTTTAACAGTTTTGGAAGCTTTAATGAATTCACTATACAACTCATCAAAGGCATTTTGCATTTCCTCAAGAGAATAGAAGTTTTTGGAAGAAATTTGACATAACTCTTCTTGATTGTTTTCGTGAGCCATGAGACAAAGATTTGCGGTTTCGTCTTCTTCTTCCTCACTCGACTCGTCTCCGGAGTCGCCTCCCCAAGATATGTATGCTCGTTGTTTCTTGAAGGGTTTCTTCTCCCTTTTGACATTTGGGCAATTTGATTTAATGTGCCCGATTTCTCCGCACCCATAGCACTTTACTTGATCTCCCTGTTGTTTGCCTTTTCGTTCATACTCTTTTCGCATGAACTTTTGAAATCTCTTAATAACGAGTCCAAACTCGTTATCTCCGGCCTCGTTATTTTGAGGTTGGCTTGTGCTTGCCTTGAGGGCGATTCTTTGTTTCCTTTGATCATTAACAAGAGGGTTAAGTATAGTAGATTCATAAGTTTTATGGTTACCTCTTAATCCGTCGATGGTGACATTTGAAATGCCAATAGACTCTTGAATCGCGTCGGCCTTTGAGCGCCATTCCGGAGTGAGACTTCGGAGAATTTTTCGGACAAGTTCCTTATCCGTGAAGGTCTTCTTAAGAGCATGTAAGTCATTAACGATTTTTGAAAATCGTTCGAACATGTCATCGACCCTTTCGCCTTCCTTCATGTGAAACAGTTCATATGCATGGGTTAGAAAATCAACTTTAGCCTCTCTTACCTGGTCCGTACCTTTGTACGTGATTTCCAGCTTATCCCACATTTTCTTCGCCGTTGTGCAACATGATATTTTTCTGTAATCATCAGCATTTACAGCACAACATAATAAGTTGATGGCTTTAGCATTGTTCTGCACTTTTCAGATATCATCCACATCGTATTCATCTTCAGATTTTGGAACCCATTCATTTTCAACCTTTTTGGTTGGAATTTGTTCTCCCTTCATTATAACCTTCCACAGATGAAAACTATTCGATTGAATGAATATTCTCATCCTTTCCTTCCAGTACGTATAGTTTGTGCCATCGAATAGTGGTGGTCGGGTGGAGCATTGTCCTTCACCTATTCCTGCAAAAGAATCACGAGTAGAAGCCATGGATTGTTTCTCTCAAACGGTTAAGTTTTTCAGAGAGTTGGGTTTTGATACCAATTGTTAGAATATACGCTTAACGCTAGAGGGGGGTGAATAGCGTTATAATAAAAAACAGCGTAAACTTGCGAAATTTAAAAAATTGCAGGAATGAAATAAGTGCGATAAGTAAATAATAAAGAACGAACGCACCGATGTTATCCTGGTTCACCACAACCCGTGGCTAGTCCAGTCCCCGAGAGACTCTCTCGAGATTTCCACTAACTTTGTTAAGCTTACGGGTGCTTAACAAACCGTTACAAACTGAGAACTTGAGTCACACAAGCCTCAACAACCTTTGCTCGAAGATACAACACTTCAAGACTTCAACCAAAGGAATCACAACGTTCCTTCTTACAATACAAGGGATTAACACTTCCCTTCAAGTGTATAAAAATACTTTGCACTCAAAACAAGACTCTCCTTAAGAGTAGATATGAGTAAAATAAATACGCTCAAGAACGCAACAACTTTCGTCAAGAATTTGGCTCTCAAAAACTTATGTAATGAATAGAAAATGATGAATAAGAGAGTATGCAAGCTTTAGCAATAATATGATCAGTTGTTGTGTTTAGAAGACTCATTTGAAGATGTATTTATAGTGTCAAAAACATGCATAACCGTTGCCTAATTGCCAATTAAGAATTGCTGATTTTGTGCTACGACAATCGATTGTCTAATTGGCACAATCGATTGTTTTCCAATCGTTCCAAAAATCATTCCCAGATTTTATGCAGCATAATCGATTATCTAAGACGTATAATCGATTATTGGCAACGTTCAAAAAATCATTTCCAGATTTTACTTAAAATAATCGATTATCAGAAATATACAATCGATTACTTGGCAACGTTCAAAAAATCTTTTTTCAGATTTTATTTAAAACAATCGATTATTAAAATCCTATAATCGATTATCTGACGGAGTTTGAAAATATTTTGGAAACGGTCATTTACATAATCGATTATGCTATATGGACAATCGATTATTTTTCAGTCTTAAAAAATCTAATAGACACTGCCTCAACACAACCGATTGTCATATGGTTCACAATCGATTATTTTGTATCTTTGAAAAGTATGATAGACACTGCCTCAACACAATCGATTGTCATAAGGTTCACAATCGATTATTATGCAGATTTCAAAAATCTGATGGACACTGCCTCAACACAATCGATTGTCATAAGGTACAAAATCGATTGTCTTGCAGCTGCCTTAACATAATCGATTATCTTTGTCCAGATTTTAGAGGCATGTTTAAAAATCATTTTGCTAAAATAAATATGCATGATTTAAAATCATTTTGCTCTAAATTAAATATGCATGATTTGATAAAAATGTTTTTACGAGAGAAGCCAAGTCTTGAGTTAAATTGTCGGATCAAGATCACAATTAAAGAGCGACTCGTGTATAACTTTGTTTAATCTTGATCTTTGTTTGTCTTGTGCTTGAACTTCGCTACGTGACATTTGCGCGCTCGTGCTTGGACCTCGTCATATGTCAATTGCGCATTGTTTGTCATTTATCAAAACCTACAAATATGAACACATGTTTAGTTTAGTGCCTTGAGAACGTGTTTCAACACTTTAGCTATCAGACCAATTGACCCCTTGGGGTCCCAATCATCTTCGATCTCAATCATGTGGATGCCTCCACCCTTGTGGTCAGGTAGAGGGTTGTTGCGGACATGAGGATCATGCTCTTTGCTATTATAATCTTATTGTCAATCAGATTCTGAATCTTGTCTTTTAACGAGTGACACTCGTCAATGGTTTAGCCCTTCATCCCGGAATGGTGTGAGCAAGTCTTGTTTGGGTTGATTCACTGGGAAGGGTTTTTTGGAGTTACGAAGGGATAATGTAACCTGCTCCTTTGAGTTTCTCATACAATTGGTCAATCGGCTCGGCTATGGCGGTGTATTGTCTAGGAGGTTTGCGGTCAATGTTTGGTCTAGGTCGAGGGAAATTTTGGTGAGTATGCGGTGATGGGTAGTGAGAAGGTTGGGAGTTATATGCTTGGTATACGGGTGTAGGTTGGGAATATCTGGATGAAGTGGGTTGATATGTGGGTGGTGGAGGTGATTGGCAAGCAGGCGGTGGAATTTGGTAATTGGGTGATGGTTCTTGGTAATTTAGGGTAGGCTGGTACGTGCATGGAGCTAAGGGATAGGTTTAGTACTTCATGTGAGAGTTGTTTCTTTGCGCAGCCATTACAGAGTTCACACCCTTCTTCTTTGTCGAGCCACCACACTGTAGAGCCTTGTTGGTGGCTTGCAGTGCCTCGAGGTTAGTGACCACACTATTCCTGATGCCTTCTTCAGTCCTTTCTCCCAATTTGATTATATCGGAGAACTTTTCACCCTCAATTAGCATCAATCTTTTATTGTACTGTGGACCTTGAGCACAAACAAATAATCAGTTCATTTGTTCTTCCTCCAAGGCCGGCCTGACCTTGGCAGCTTCTGACCTCCAATGAGTAGCATACTCGCGAAAGGTATATGTGGTCTTCTTTTTGAGTTTTTGAACATAGAACACATCTGGTGCATTCTCAGTGTTGAACCTGAATCGATCAATGAAATCAGATGCCATGTTTACCAAACTAGTCCAGTTCTTCACATCCTGGCTAATATACCAGGATAAGACATCACCATTCAAGCTCCTCATAAATATCTTCATACAGATCTTCTCATCCCTACCTATCCTACTAGCTTGTCACAATACATTCTCAAGTGAACCCTGGGATCTCCGGTATCGTCGAACAATTGGAACTTGGGAGGTTTGTACCCCTCAAGGAGCTCAACATCTGGTTTAACACAGAGATCTTCGTAATTCAACCCTTCAACACCCTTGTTACCTTCGAAACCCTGAACCGGTTTGTCAACTTCTTAATCTTAGCGGCCAAATTCTGAATAAGGGAGATTTTGTCGTCTGACTCAGCTACATTAGTGATTGGCTGACTGTAATGTGGTACAACATCTACAAAGACAGAAGTGATCCGGTTATTTGTGGTGTTTTGGGGCTCTGGGATAAGAAGTGGAGCATTGTTGCATGTGTTGCGGACTTGGGTCTGATCAGGTTGGGCTGATGGCGGTGGTGATTTGTATGCATCAATAGCAGCAAGAGTGATCGACACACTTTCCAAGTTTTGGACCTATTCCAACTCTTCTCGAAACCTCAAAAAAGTTTTCTCAAGATGAGCAACAGTTTCTTTGGTGATTGAAGCCTCTCCGTCTTCCTTTCTATCATTGGTATCTTCCATTTTGTTCTTGTTCCTATTTCTAGGAGGACTCGGAAGAGGAGGAGGTGGAGGACCCTTTGATCTTGTGGAGTATGCTGATGGTGCCAGAATGTGCGAACTAACCTTTGGGGAGGGGAATAAAAATAAAACAAAAAGGTAACAAGTTAGTGTGGATTCTGACAAATAGTGTTGCAATATTTTAACACATTGTGCGGGAATATAAACCGCTTCCTAATTTGGGTGTCTCATTGTGCCCGAGGTAGGCATAACGACAAATAAAATTTGTAGAACTTATATTGCTAAATGCCTCATTTTATTGATAAATATAAGACGAATCTTAAAGCGACACTAAATAAAATATCACTAATGGCCATTGGCCTTATTACATCATTATAGCAAAAGAAAAGACTCCTAACTACTTGGTCCCAGAAGGACCTTCCCCAGATTAGGAATTCTTGCCTCCCTCGCACAGCTGCATTAAATCACGCATTCCTAAAACCAAATAACTGTTGGCATGAAGATCCTCCCACCAACTTAGAAACCTCGGGTTTGGATACCAAACTGAATCTGTGACCTCGTTCCTCATTTCTGCAAAACAAAGTGTTAGGCCATTAACCCCATCAGACTCGACTATTTAAATCAATAATTAGCAAAAAGCATTCAGTTCTCCAAATAAATGCACATATCGTGAAGGTGTTCATTTGGGTTTCTGGAAACCCGATGGACTTTAGTTTAGGCTATCTTAATGAGTCATAATGCGGACAACATAACTGACTCGGCTAGAGTTGACCATTATGCATGAACAGTTTAAAGGAATAAAGCTTCTACTTTTGAAGTGCTAGATAAGGTACCCTTGAGCGTACAACTCAAGAGGAAAAGGCGCGGAACCATAGACTATAGGTTGATCGACCGGTGTAACCACAAATATGCCTTTGCCACATTTAAGGGGTTTATAATATTGGAAGGGTGCAACCACTCATTATAAACGTTGATGTAGGAGTTGTTTTGGCATGAGTGGAATATGATGTTGAGAAATGCAAATAGAATAATGAAAAAAGTTGCATGTATTTTCACGTTCATAAGATAACTGATTACAATGGTTGCTCGAAATTAAAACAGTATTGAAATAATAAAGCGGTAAAGAAAGCAGTTAAAGGAAAGAAGAAACATGAAGAGTCAAGTTAGTAATTGTGATGGAATAATAAAAACAGGAAATAAATGCGATTAAAGTAAGCAAGTAAAGTCACAAAACCAAGTAATGGTAAAAGCCTTAAAGTAAATCCCCAGCAGAGTCGTCATGCTATCGACGCCCCCTTTTTCCTCTCCCCTAAAAGAAGCGAAATCGGGTTTAAGACATTATGGACAAAACAACTCTTATTCCCTTGTGGGAATTGGGTTATAAAGTTTGAAGAGTCACCACCTAATGATTAGAGTGCATTAGGACACTTTTAAGAAGAAGAAGATTTTGAATGAAAACCAGAGTTTTTGTAAGGGCTTGAAATTATCTCGAGAGGAAGGTGTTAGGCACCCTTCGGGATCCACTAATGTGGTTCCCGTCCTTGTTTAGATGTGACTTTAGGGAGCATAGAAATAGACAGGCAAGTGTACATACAAAGAATACAAAAATTGATGCGAAATTTTGAAAGAAGAATAGTATAAGTAAAAGGGAAATTTTAGAGAAAATATTTAAACAAAAGTAAGGGGTTTCATGGGTTCAACAATAATATAGATCATTCGATACAATATCCCGCACATATTCCCAAAGAGGGGTCGCTTTATGATATTATCACATCGTCATCATCTCCATATTCTACCCTTCCACCCCGTAAAGGTTTTTTAAGCGCGTGGATTGGTCACGAATACTTACTGCGTGATATTATCCGTCCCATTCTATAGATCCTAGAGGGCATTTAAGCTCGCGATTGCTATAAGGTACGAACTTGGATGAACCCTTAAGTTTAATGGTTAAAATGCTAGACGACATACAAGAACAAATAGGACTTGCACATAAGGGGATCATATAAAAATATAAAAGGCTCAAATACCCCCCTAAGAATAAACACATAATTAGCACTTCTCATACACATTTAAGGTCATAAGAAAGAGAGTGATTTAGAAAGCTAGAGTATAAGTTTAAAATTAGAAGCTGGAGAATTTTTTGCAGAAAAGAGGTCGTAAGAATAGCGTTCAGAACTTTAAGAAGGCAGTAGCAGTTTTAGTAATTTGCAGAAATTACTTAGAAAAACATTTGCGGGACATATGGTAAAATAGTTTTTCGGATAGGTAGAGTGAAAGGGCAAGTATGAAAATATTTTAAGATTGCAGAAGTGTAAAGAGAGACAATAAACATACTAGCTTTTGAGATTTTGAAAAGTACAGTATCCAGATAGTTGAAATAGTAGTCCAATTTTGGACAAGAAATACAGTAAAAACCTTTTGCATAGATAGTTTAAAAATAGGGCAGAAGTTTGTATAAAATTATAGGGCTTCATAGACAAAGGAGTTCAGATAGAGGCGGGTTAATTTGAACATGACTTAATGGGTGATTTGTTAGTTTTTATCCGGCCTGAGGCTTGCCTAGGCATTATTAAAGATGGTGAGCATGCACATTTGCTTCCAGTTTTTAAAGTAGAGTCGTTAACCAATTTTACCAATTTAGTGGAGTGTTTAAACAGTTGCAATTAAAAATCCTAAAGGGCAGGATATCTAATGCACAAAAGTCCTATAAACATGGTATCTTAATGTGATGGTAATAACTTTTTGATTATTGATTGATTGTGATTAAGAAAACATGCAAAGTAACACGGAGAGTGAAAATCCTAGTAACATGATTTCTATATGCAGGGATGCATGTTCTAAGGCATGGTATCAATTGCACAAGCAAGAAAAAAAGACCTATGGACATGTTGTCTACCCATTCCCTTAACTTAAGCATGCATAACCTCCCAATTCACTATAAACCCCATCATTCTTTATAAATTATTACAGCCCAAATAAATAAATATAATAGTGATAAAAAAAAAGAAGAAGTATTGCATAAGGAGCCTTCAGCCAGGCAAAACATCTCCAACCTCACTTCTTTCGAATTACACAGTCGGTACCAAGGCTTGGGTGCGGCAAAGTTCCCTAAGGGTTCGTGTGAACCCTTGGCCAATACAAAGCACCCGAAATATCATTAGAACCCCAGTAGTGTGGAAGTGCCAGCCTTGTGCATCAAAGTTCAATGGGTGATCAAGGGCTCCCAAGGCAATGCTTACACTAAGGGGGCAGAGCCTAATGTTCTACGAGTAGCGAGATTGTGGTAGCAGTGAGGGAGTTGAAAACAGTTGAGATAGTTTGAGAAAACAATTGAAAGAGTTCTTTTGAAATCATTTGGACTGGCTAGTTTTTAGAAAAACAGAGCATCACACAAACAAGGGCAAAGGGGAAGGGAACAAATAAGCAAAGTGAACTACTCACACAGGCAACACATTGGAGTAAAGTAACCTGACATGGTTGCAAAACAAGAGTTCAATTCTTACTTCACCAAACTCTAATACAACCAACCTCAGGAAGAATTATTAGGATAATCAAGTAGCGAAGAAGACCTGGGTACATGATAGTAATACACAAGGAAAAGTAAACGTTCATTGAGACGAGGAATGGGGTATGGGGAGCATGCTGAGTTAAACTAGGCAGACTAATAAACACATGCTAGTGACAATAAGAGTAGCATAACCATAGGTAAAACCACACAAGGTACAAGATGAAGTGCATAACTAACCGAAGAATTTTGTTTTAGAAACTATATACTAAATAGATGACATACCAGTTGCAGGAAAATAGAACACAAGAGCAATGAGCAATAATGCACTGGAAGAGAGAAAAGTGTGCAAATAATGAGAGCAACAGTGTGAGAACAGTAGTGCAGAGAAGCAAGCAGCAGGCAAACCCAAGTAAATAATGTAGTGGAACCCCAGTAGTGTGGAAATAAACAGCCAAGATTACTCAATCTTGTCTTTCAGCCGATTGAGTGTTCCAATAGAAGAATGAGAGAGTGTAGAAACAGTAGAGAAAGTGAGAGAGAGTTCATAGAGTTTTAACTTGTGAGAGATATGCAATATGTGTTGGTGTCTCTCAAAGAGAATGGGATAGGGTACTTATAGTACTAAAACGAGTAAACAAACAAGGAAGCAAATTATAATTAAGGAACCGGCATCAATCAAAATCCAATCAATATAAGGACTCCCCTTTAACTAAGGAATCAAAGACAAACAGTAACAAATAGTGGGTTTAAAAAGGAAAAGAATCAATCAGATTCTTCATTTACCCTAGCAAGAGTAGTAGAGCATATAATATGCTATAAGGGTTAGATACATAATAATTCAAGCAAAGGAAATATATGCTAAAGATTCATATGACTGCTCATGCACAAATATGGTAAGGGAATACAAATTAATTCTGATAATTAGTCAAAGAAGCACGGACAAGACCAAAAAATCAGAGTCAATTGTTTCTAAGTAAGGAAAACCTATCTAAGTAAGGAAGTAATTCAAAAGAAATCAGCGTAAAACGTCTAAGGAAAATCACATACAAATCAAAGATTAGCAGAGATGTACAAAATCAGTAGAATATTACATGAATGATGAACATTTAGGCCTATAAACAACATTTAGGCCTATAAAGAATAGTAGACATGAAAATCAGAGAACCCTAAGCAAGAAAGCATGGGAGCAACAAACGGTCGGAACCCTAGGAAGAAATTAAGGCAAGGAACTCAGGCTAACAAGGAAACCAAACAAACTCGTAACACAAACAAGAACGAACAAACACATAACACTCAAGAAATGTAGAAGACATACGATTTTGAAAAGGGGTCACAAACCCTAATCTTGAAAAAGAGAAAAATCATTGGAAAACTTGAGATAATCAGAGATATTGAGTGAGAAATAGAGTAGGAAACAAAACTTAAAGTAAAAATCGTTTTAATAGAACAAAGATTAAAGAGATTTGAGTAGAAAAATTAGGGTTTGCGAACAAATTAGAGAAAGGAAGAACCTGGCCATGAAACTCAACAATAACAGGGTTTAAGGCATCATCGGACTAAAAAACACCAGAGAAAGGCCGGCACAGACATAGGCGAAGCTTCAGGGCTATCTTCCATGGCAGAAGCTTCTGGACATCAAGTCTTAGAGAGAAATAATGAGGTGAGGCTCCATAACGAATGGTGGTCGAGAGGAGTGAGGGTGGAGGTGGCCGCAACGGCGATGAAGACCATCGGAGATTAGAGAGAGAGAACCAGAAGGTTCTAGAGAGAACTAAGAGACAAAGGGTTCAAGAGAGAGAGATCGGTCTCTTGAAAATGAGGCTGAGGGGATATGGTCATTAGGTTTTACTTTAGGAAATGAAATGTTGGTCGTTGATCTCATTTGATCAACGGCTCAGATTGAATTAAGACTGGGTCGGATAAATTGATGGGTACGGGCCAGGTTATTTTATGAATTGGGTCGTCTAATTGGGTTCAGAAATTGGGGTAACATGGGGGTTCAATTTAGGCTATAATTTAAACAAAATCTGGCAAAATTTTGAAATAGCCAATTTCTCTCAATTTATTTTATAAAATAGCTAAAAAAAAAGTCAAACTGAAAGCATAGAACTAATTAATAACATATAAATATTAATCTATAAATGTTAGAAATAATTTTATAGCTATAAATCATAACTAATTGCAATAGTAGACCATAATTGCAATTTCACGCAACTAGCTTTAAAAATTCCAAATCAATTTGTAAAAAATGTGAAAATATTACATAAATTATATCTTGTTGTAAATATAAGAGTGAAGCACATTATTCACTAAAAATAATAATTTGCAAATAATTTTGGCCTTTATACTATCAAAAATAGGCAGTAAATTGATTTTAAAATTTTTAAAAATTAAGGAAAAATACCAAAATTTCCAGGAATGCTTATATATGCATACATATACTATTTTGAAAGTATTTTGGGTGCAAAAATATATAGGAAAAAATTGGGAATCAACACCCCTGAGAACCCTTCTCTGTGGGTTAATCCAAACAAATCATGTGCATTCCATTCCGGCATGAAGGGGCACACCATCGATGAATGTCGGTCTTTGAAGGACAAGATACATGCCTTGATCGACAACAAGATTATTGTGGTGAAGGAACCCGCTTCGAATATCCACAATAACCCTCTGTCTGATCACAACGGTAGAGGCGTTCATATGATTGAATTAGAGGATGATTGGGATCCCGAGGGATCAATCGGGCAAATCGTAGGAGGTGATGACCCAAAGAAGTTGATAGTTACTCTTATTCTAATCATAGTCCATATTCATACATCTAAGGATGCTTAATTAATCATGTCTTTACCACTTGATTTTGAAGCAACTGTAAAGACACCAACACCGATTGACGTTGAATTTGTGTCTCTAACAAATGCACCTACACCATTCAAAGTTGCGGTTTTACCACCCCATGGAACATGCTTCATTTGGAGTGAAGGTGTCCACGCCGATCCCAGTGGCAATGTCAACCATGACACCATTCCATACCAAAGCTATACCATGGGACTATACATCCGAAGTAAGGAGGAAGGGCAAGGTTAGGATCGAGAAAACTATTGCAGCACAGGGTATGATGAAAACTGGTAGAGTTTATACCCCTTAACATTTAGCCGAGTCAAGAAAGCAGGACTCCAATCGATCACCCATCATTGAAACAGGTCCAGACGATCTTTGGAGAAAGATACATGCCAAGGAATACTAGGTAATTGACTAGTTGAACTAAACACCAAAGGAAATCTCCATCCTTGCTTTGCAATAGAATTCTGAGGCACACAAGAATGCTCTGTTGAGGGTATTGAGTGAAGCATACGTGCCGAGAAACATTGCAAGCGGAGAAATGGCTAACATGGTCTGATAGGTATTGGAGAGTCACAAAATTACTTTTCACGAGGATGAGCTACCATTGAAGTATTGGGACACAAGAAAGCACTACACATCACTATGTAATGCGAGGACCACTTCATCAACAGGATCCTGATCAACGGGGGTTCCAGTCTCAACATTTATCTAGTGGTAACACTCAAGAAGTTGGATAAAGCACTGCATGAGATAAAAGATAAAGCTATCAACGTGAAAGCCTTCGACGATTCCCATAGGTCCATCATCGGGGAAATTAGTCTGTGCTTGAAAATTGGGCCAACTTGGTTCGACGTTGACTTCCAAGTGATAGACGTTCCAACATCTTGCAATCTTCTACTGGGACAACCATGGATTTATGCTGCTGGGGCCGTAGCATCAGCATTGTATCAGGCAATGAAATCTTAATGGAACCACCAGGAAGTGATTATTCACGGCGTCGGTAGAAACCCTATATACAGTCACCAGACCATTCCATCAATTGAGGGAAGAAGGAAGTTAAGTGGAGAGACTTACCATCATATTGAAAGGGTGAATGGTATCAACAAAGACAAATTGTGGGATAATAAGATCGGAAACATACTGAATTGGAGCGGGTGCGAACCTGGAAAAGAGCTCGACAAGAACCTCCAAGGAATCACTAAGCTCATAAAGCTAAAGAAGAATGCACCACTTTTAGCCTAGAATATGAGTACACTTGGGAAGAATTCAACAACCGGTCACCAGCATAGTGCAATACTTACTATCTGATAGAGCATCCAATACAACACTTGGAGCTGACTTTCCAACCGCTCGATGTTATCTATGGGTCAGAAGAAGAGGAACCACTGGTAGCAGTGAAGAATTTATTCCTAGAACATAGTGATATAGATTGTTGTGTTGTTCTCGATTAGGAGGGGGAGGAAGGACATTCCATACCGACCGTAAGTAGAGGGGCCCGCCTCAATAACTGGACCATCAAGATAACTAGATCCTGACGAGTCTCTAGGTAGCAAGGCTAAAAATAGCACAATTTTGATTTACTGAAAGATTTTTATTTTCTCACATGTTTTCAATTCTTGCTATAAGATCTCCAATGTTCAAAACAATTATGCAATTTATCAAAGCATTTTGACTTTTCTTATGAATCAACACTCATTTCTTTTGTTTTCTCTCATTACTTTATTTATACAACATTACTATTACTTTTCTTGATGAACTGATGACTATGACATGCAACGAGACAACGCAAGAAACGAACATAGGTTCAGAGGAAGATGACATACCATAAGAGATTTTTCAAGAAATCGATAAATTTGAGAACATACCTAAGTTCAACCAGGATGAGACTGAGACTTTTAATATGGGAGATGCATAAAACGTCAAAGAAACACAAATTAGTGACCATTTATCGCCATAAAAAAGGGAGTACACAGAATTTCTAAGGGCATATGAGAACATATTGGCCTGGTTGTATGATGACATGACTGGTCTAAATACATCTATTGTGGCTTACAAACTGCCAACCGATCCAACTTGTCCGCCATTAAAGCAGAAGCTTCGAAAGTTCTGGCCTGATTTGAGTCCAAAAATCAAGGAAGAAGTCATTAAGAAAGTCAATGCCAAGGTTCTCAGGGTAGTAGAATATCTGATATGGTTAGCCAACATTATGCAAGTACCAAAGAAGGACGGGAATTTCAGAGTCTGTGTTGACTACCGAGATCTCAATGAGGCCAGTTTGAAATATGACTTCCCTTTGCTGAACATACACATTCTAATCGACAATTGTGCCAAGCATGAGTTGCAATAATTTGTGAATTACTTCGTTGGTTATCACCAGTCCTTGATGAGTGAAGAAATTGCTGAGAAAATGGCTTTCACTATACCGTAGGGAATGTACTATTACAAGATGATGTCGTCTGGGTTAATAAAGGTGGGGCCACCAATATGAAGGCCATGAAAACCATTTTTGATATTATACATAAGGAGATAGAGGTGTACGTATATAATGTTATCATCTAGTCCAAGAAGGCCACTAATCACATAGAAGATTTGAGGAAGTTCTTCAACATGCTGCAAAGGTACAACCTGAAATTAAATCTTGCAAAGTGTGCATTTGGGTTCCTGCTGGAAAGATACTTCAGTTTATTATGAGTTGGCGAGGGAGAGAACTGAATCCATCAAAGGTCAAATATTTTCAAGAATTTCCACCACCAAAGAACAAAAAAGACGTAATGAGTTTCTTGGGGAGACTTTACTACATCAGTCGGTTCATAGCAGAATCTACTATTATCTGCGAGCCAATCTTTAAGATGTTGAAGAAGGACACCGCTACCAGATGGACTGATGACTATCAAAAAGATTTCGACTGAATCAAGGAATACCTGCCAACACCACTAGTCTTGGTCCCACTCGAGCCAGGTGGACCTCTATTACTCTACCTGGTTGTATTGGATGTAGTGCTCGGTTGTTTTCTAGAGTAGCATGGTGATACGGGGAGGAAGTAGCAAGCCATCTATTACCTCAGTAAGAAGTTCACGCCATACGAGGCCTGGTATTCACTATTAGATCGCATGGTAGCCCAAAAGTGGAGGCACTAATTCTGTGCCTATACTACATATCTCATATTAAGGATGGATCCATTGAAGTACATCTTTCAGGAGCCCATGCCCACTGGCAAGATAGCCAAGTGGAAAATCATGTTGATTGAATTTGACATTATCTACGTAACTCAGAAGGCAATCAAGGGACATGCACTAGAAGACCACCTTGTCGAAAATCTCGTGGACGGAGAATATGAACCCATAAAAATGTATTTTCCTGACGAAGAGGTATCATTTATAGAAAAGGACATTGCAGAATCCTATGATGGTTGGAGAATATTTTTAGAGGGAGTGGAAAACTTTAAAGGAGTCGGTGTTGGAGAAGTTCTCGTATCAGAAATCGGTCAGCATTATCCGGTGTTTGCCAAACTCTAGTGCCCATGCACTAACAACATGGTCGAGTATGAATACTACATATTAGGGCTCAAGATGGCTATTGTCATGAACATTCTAGAGTTCCTAATAATTGGAGATTCAGACTTTCTTATACATTAGGTCAGGGAAGAATGGGAAACCAAAGGCTCCAAGATACTCTCGTATTTGTATCATGTACAGGAGTTGAGAAAGAGGTTCACAAAGTCAAAGAGAGAATTCAAACATGTTCCCAAAGTCCAGAATGAGTTTGTCGATGCATTGGCTACCCTATCATCCATTATAAAATATCCAGACAAAAACATCATTGATCCCATTCAAATGAATATCCAGCTTACTATGCCCATGTTGAAGAAGAAGCAGACGAAAAGCCTTGGTTTCATGATATCAAGGAATATTTAGAAAAAGGAGAGTACCTAGAGCTTGCAAATTCTACTCAGAACGCACACTTCGGAGGTTGTCCAACAATTTCTTTCACGGCGAAATAATCCTATATAGGAGGACTCCGGATTTCGGATTGTTACGGTGTTGTGACGCAAAAGAGGTATCCATGAACGGTTTCATCTTAGCAAAAAAGATACTCTGAGTTAGTTACTTCTGGATGACTATAGAGACACACTGCCTCTAGTATGTTCGGAAATGCCACTGCTACCAGATACATGCAAACATGATAAAGATACCTTAAAATGAGCTTAATGCAACAAGCTCTCCATGGCCATTAGCATCTTGGAGAATGGAAGTTACTGGACCAATCGAGCCCGCTACCTCCAACGGATGCAGGTTCATCCTAGTAGCCATTGACTATTTCACCAAATGGGTGAAAGAAGCATCCTACAGAGTAGTGACTAAGACACTCGTGGGCGACTTTGTCCACGATCGCATCGTTAGCCAATTCAGAATACCAAAAGCAATTATTACCGATAATGGCTCCAACCTCAACATCAACTTGATGAAAGCAATGTATGAAACTTTCAATATCAGACACAAGAATTCTAAAACCTACAAACCCTAGATAAATGGAGCCGTAGAAGCCGCTAATAAGAATATAAAGAAGATAATAAGGAAAATGATAGAGAAACATAAGCAGTGGCATGAGAAGCTATCATTTTCTTTATTGGGATATAGCACAACAATTCGCACAGCAACATGGGCAACCCCCTATATGCTAATTTATGGTACAGAAGGTGTCATTCCCACCGACATAGAAATTCCCTTCTTAAGGATCATACAAGAAGCAGAACTCGACGATGCAGAGTGGTGAAGAGTCGTTATGAGCAGCTCGCTCTTGTCGATGGAAAAAGAATGAATGCAATTTTCCACAACCAGCTTTATCATAATAGAATGTCCAGAGACTTCAACGAAAGATCCAAGATGAGACAGTTCACACTAGGGTAGCTGATGTTAAAAAAAGAATTTTCGCATAAAAAAGCCAGAGGGAAGTTCTCTCCCAACTGGTAGGGTCCAAACATGGTTCACCAAGTTCTGACATGAGGGGCCTTTATACTTGCCGAAATGGACGGAAAGGTTTGGCTAAAACCAATTAGTTCAGATGCAGTCAAGTGTTACTATGTCTAATCTTTATGCTTTACTATATGAGGTATAATTGAACTACTCCTGAGCTGATTCCCATATAATAGGGGACACGTAGGAAGCCATATAGGTTCGATTACAATTCAATAAAAATTTTCAAGTCCCCCGCAATTGCAAACTGGGGTAGAATTTGTAGGAGGACCCTCAAAATTTCAAAGTTCATTCAGTCGGTTATCGCTAGCAATAGTTGGAAGCATCAACCCATTTTAGGAGGACCCTCAAAAAAATGTAGCAAGAAAGGTTGCAATGTCTGAACCACGTCGCAGTCATCGGTTCATCTATAGAATACTATTCTTAATTATGTATTTATATTATATTTCTAAAAAAACATGTATGTTTATAAGAAAAATTGCCTTGTTTACAAAAGCTACAACAATGATACGTATTGTACCTCTAAATCAGAACCAAGCAAGTTAAGTAAAGCTAGTAGGAATACGAACCAACCTTTCCCCCTTGAGTTACAAAATCATCAAATACACTATACAGTCACGAGACTCACATTGTTCAGAAATACAACTCTCAGATCCGCTGCACTTACACATAGTTGCTATCTGCATGCAGTATCCCCAATAGGAACAATGTCCCCACCAACCACAATATCACAATTAGCTATCAACTAAGAAAACTCTATTATTATATTCCTTTTATTTCTTGCACAAGGCTAGCATTCTACCTTCCGAGGTTAAGCTCTACCTCCCTCTGCATTCTTGCATTGCCTAAGGCTACCATTCTACCTTTCGAGGTTAAGCTCTACATCCATCTACATTCTTGCATTCCATAAGGCTACCATTCTGCCTTCCGAGACTAAACGCCATCTCCATCTGCATTTTGCATTGCATAAGGCTACTATTCTACCTTACGAGGTTATGCTCTACCTCCATATGCATGGCTGAAAGATCCCCACTTTATCTACACTTGCATGCTGAAAGATTTCTACCTTATTTACACTTGCATGGCTGAAAGATCGCCGTTTTATTTACACTTTCATGACTAAAGATGGCCACATTATTTACCCTTTAATGGCTGAAAGATTGACACCTTATTTATACTTTTATGGCTGAAAGATCGCAACCTTATCTACACTTGCATGGCTGAAAGATAGATGCTTTATTTACACTTGCATGGCTGAAAGATTGCCACCTTATTTGCATTTTCATGGCTGAAAGATTGCCACCTTATTTACTTTTGTATGGCTGAAAGCTTGCCAAATATTGCATCTCATGGGCTAAAAGATCGCCGAATATTGCATCTCAAGGGCTGAATGATTGCCAAATACTGTATCTCATTGGATGAAAGATCGCCAAATTTTCCAAAGGCATCATTGTTCGGAGGCACAATTTTCATAGCCTTAGAATTCCATGTCATGGCCTGAGGACCCCTTTTAATCTTTTGAAAATCATTATTCAAAGGCATCATAATTCGGCGCCATCATTATCATAGCTCGAGAGCATCATTTCATGGCCGGTGAATCCTTTATTATATTCTTCATGGCCTAGTAAGTCATAGTCTAAGGACTTCATCCTAACCGTCCAAAGACATCATTCATGGTCCGACGGGAATTCGCATCATGTTTGAGTTTATACACAATATATGCTTGTGTTACTTATTTATAGGTGAACTGGCGAACAACAGCCATCTCGGCAGAAGCAATTCTAGCCCAGTTCCCGCACCCTATAAGACTTCAATCGTTCACCTCGTCCTGAATATTGCATCCATTATTAAGAATCATGGTTTTGAATTAGTAATGTATAGAAAGCATGCCTATAAGAAATTTTAATTGAATTTGATTCGCTTCACTTAGTGTTAGATCTAAAATCTGAAATAAGGGATATTGTTAGTTGCAGAAGTTATAATCAATTCATTTAAATTCTGCCTCTCTTTAATAATCTAAGTCCCCCACTTAACTAGTTTATCAAGTACGTATATAGGATTTCGAATAGTTCGTTTCGAGTTTTAATGTCTTATTACCTCCTAAATCCTGTAGATACAATGCCTATAGGATCCTCGTCTGAACACTTAGGCAGGCTTGAGGATGATAACTATAAACTGAATCTCTTTTTGCTAATTATTACAACCAGCGGGCATGCCTGAATCAGACTTCTTGTCTGAGTTATGAAATAAACCAATCCGTCTCACTGCTTAAACTTCTTCGTCTTTAATTTTTTTTATCATACCTTAAATAGTATGTGAAAGTCATGCTAATTATGTGCTTTTCTGTTCAAGGAGGGAAAACCGGGCCTCTTTTTATTTATATGCTTCCATTAAAATGTGCAATATGTGTTTTTGTATGTCACCTTTGATTTTTACCTTTGAAACTCCAAATAAGCCCAATATCCCTCCTATTTTTGGACTAGTAGTCCTATGAGCCTCGGGGACTGATAGGATTGGGACGGGTAATAGCATGCAATAAGTAATCGAGACCATTCCATGCTTAATACCTTGACGGGGTGGGAAGGGTAGATATGGATATGATGACAACGCGATAATGTCACGTGTAGCCCCTCATTGAGGAGTGATTATCGGACATTGTGTGGGTGATCCATATTTTTAATAAACCTAGGACTCCCACTTTCCCTTTATTCTTTAGCATTTCAACTCTTCCATTTAAAATTAGATTTCCTAATTGCTCTTTCAAACTTTGTTTATTTTTTAACCATTTTGTGAAATCCCCTCTTTTGAGCTCTATTTGTCCATATGTTAATTGCACCTCAATTAATAATAATTGTCTGGCCGAGAACCACACTAGTGGATTTTGAGAGGTGCCTAAAACCTTCCCCTTTGAATAATTTTAAGCCCTTAACCTATTAGTAGTTGTTCAAATCAAACTATTCTGGTGTCCTAATGAACCCTAATCAATTGGTGATGACTCTTTAAATGCAAACCCAATTACCAAAAGGAATGAGTTGTCCTTCCAAATGTCATAAACCCGATTTCGCGAAAAAAGGGGGCGCGACAGTAACATATCTTTCTTATCATACTATATGGGTAAATGAGCTAGAAAACACGTCTTGAGATAACAAGAATAAAACATAAAGAAATACTCAATATATAATGACCCAACATGATATAAAAACTTATACATGTGGCACTACGAGCCTATAAGGCCGACAGGACCATTTGCAAACTCAAAACATAAGACGACAAGTCCATCCAAGTATCCATACACCTGACATATATCTACAAGCCAATTAGAGTACATAAATCATAAAGGTTGGGACAGGGCCCCACAATACCAGTCAATACATATCCAAATCATACTGACCAAATAGTCAACTTCGGAGAAAGTGGAGTGTACCAGCACCTTCCACTGAGATTATAGCCTACTAGGAAGACTGCCAACCTATCAATCAGGACCCGCGGACATGAAACACATCATCGCAAGGAAAAAGGACGTCAATACGAATAAAGTACAAAGCATGTAAGGCAGGAAAGCATAAAGAAGAATAGTAATGTAAAGAAAAATATAGGAGATACAATCTATAACATCTGAGTGCCGATATATATACACACATATTAACTATTAAAAACATTTTCCTCCGTGGGCTTTATCATTATCATAACGTACCCGACCTCAAAGAGGACTCGATAAAAAGGTACCCCACCATTATAAGGCTCGATCCAATCGTGCCCGACCACGTGTAGCTCGGTAAACCCAATAGATCACTGGTTTCATAATATTTTCTGTACCCGGCCGACTATAGCGCGACTCGGTTGAGTAAAATAGATGTTATATACAATGCATGCTAGAGTCATGGAATCACGTTCTAAACCTTTCGGAATGACTTAAGGGCGTTTCACCATTGATAAACATTATGGACATCAATACCCTCAATATGAACCTCAGTAGGATTCAAGGACCATACACACTTTCTTAGAATAACTTTATAAGGAAAGAACAACATGGACAACTTTAGTTGCTAGGAGTAGATCCATTATGAAATAGCATATTCATTTCACTTTAGAACATTCCAAAAAAAGAAGGATGTTCCTTAACATACCTTAAATCTGCTGAGTCCTTAATCCCTTCAAAGCAACTATTCAAATAAGTCAACTCAATCTTTCATAGTAGAAGGAGATTTAATATTAGTGCTGAGCAAAGGTTGTCTGTAACTTAAGCTAGTAGCTCATTTACGTAAATTCAGACAGCATCTCCTCTGTAACAAGGGCCTCCTCCAATACCATATACCACCAACAACTAGAGAAATCCACCAACATATAACTATCAATAACAAGACACCATATAATAATAACACGCCACAACAACTTCACGAGGCGCAATAAGATCCGATTGGAATCTGTATAACCCATATCACACCTTATACACTTTTTATATTAACATAACAATATCATTAACATGATAATGAATTAGTTCATAAATGATTCCACCCTTATTCCATATATGTATAACAAAGAAAATAATCCATATCTCCAACTATCTTCAATTATAAACTTTATTCACTTGTTCATGTCTAGTCCAACAATTTAACTTAATTAAAATCAAAATAACATTAAGAACCTACAAGAACACAATACACATACCTCCTAAAGTATATTCAAGTCTAAATCCAAGTTATATTTAGCTTACAACAGCCCTCAATGTCAATACAACACCATGGAGGTGACTTAAGCTAATCCAAATATTATCTTATAATTTTATCCTAACAACATAACAAACATACAAGCAATATTAAGCACAATTAGTAAGTTAAGATATTCACCTTAGAAACTAGCAACAATATGATATTTTAGCACAAAATAGCCCACAACTATCCTCAATGACAACACAACCTTAGAGAGGTGTTATTCTTCCCTTTTGATTTTGAAATATGGTGTAATCCATTTGCAAGACTTGATATAACCTAGGCTTGATATGAAATACATGGTAGAGTATTTTACAGAATATAAACCACTTAAAAAAAACCTCTCACACGAGCTGAAACCACCCAAAAATCATCAATAACAAGAAGAACAAAAAACTTAATAGCGCCACGAGATTCCCGACACATGATTTGTGTTGTTTGCCCTTTGTTTGGGTATTGGATCATGTGAGAACCTTGTGAGAGTTTTTCTAGGGTTTTAAGGTCTGAATATACTGAAAATAATGACTTAAAATGGGGTTGAGGCATCTTAAATATATTCATATGTCTGAAACTGCCTATGTGGGCCCCGTAGAGAGCTGCTTGATGCAGTCTCACAAAAATGTGAATATCTCTATTGTCTGAGGTCGTATTAACAAACGGTTTAATGAGTTAGAAAATAGACGCATAGATGTTCTTTGATATGTATACTATCCCTTGATTCCAAGTATATTGGGAGAAAAGTGCACCTACATTTGACCTAAATTTCAGCACATTATGAATGCAACATGTGATGACCTTTGCTACTTTTATTCCACAACTTAACCCAAAAGTATATGTTATAACATTCCAAACATGTCAACATTCACCGAAACTTATTTTCTTCATTTTATTTAGAATCTAAGATTTCCAACCCTTTCGGTACTTGTTAATCATAATCTTAATAATTTGTAACCTACAATATAAAATGATGATCTTACGTTGTGTAATTTCAGAAATGATCTCATTTTTGAGCTTACATCAATTTCCTTACAACTTATTCTCATATATGAAAATATAGGATGTAACATTATTCCCCCTTGGAACATTTTATGCATTTATCAGTCTCATAATTTATAGCTCTTACGAACATTTTAATATTGTCATTGACATCTAGGAGATTATTCTATAAATAAATCCTAAAGCCAGCGTATTCCCACCTTTAACCCTCTTTCTCATACCAGGACTTGTGGTTGGAATTATTAAAATCTCGTAATTGTTGTTACCTTCTGTCATGCATCATGTACAACCGTATACTTGTATGTGTGCCTATGCGATTCTTCTCTCCTCTTACTACAGTTTTTAGCCAATCTCTAGGCCTCAATTTGTGAACTTATACAGAATTATGACAAGATTTACCTCTCGGCATCTATATGTGTATTAAAGTTCTTGTTTTGGTACTTTGTTGAGCTTACGACTATTGTTATACCTAGCTTCACAGCCTCGGTTATCTATGCTTATGGTTTTACTACATCTAGGTAGTTCATACTACATCCTAACTCTTTGGTTTATTATTATCCTGGTCTGCTACCCAACTCTGGGTTACTCTTCCACTACTTGTCCTAGATATATAAGTCTAAGTCCTTTATCGTTTCATCATTACTATTCATCTTAATAATGTCGATCCAACCTCATCTCACACTATGCAACTTTTTTCCAACCATTGGTGATTCAACTTAATGATCCATAATATACCACTGATAACATGAAACCTCTGAAGTAATTCATTGTAATTAGGGCTCACGTCTTATTGGGGAATATCTGAAGTGATTTGTCCAATCCATATTGGAACGATACTATACTTCCATAACCGTATTTGATAGCATCCTAACTTCATTCATCTTATGATTGTATGTTTACCTCGAAAATAGTAGTAACAATTAAATTTGATTATAGAACTCTAAAAATATGTGATCTATTTTTATGCTAGTTGTTAAGCAGTTGATATATTGTGTGAGGTTTAGAAACTAAATAAGAGTAAGGAGTAAGGTTATAACTAAATAAATAGGTTAACAATTGGGGCCTCTAGATAGTCGATTCATGGGTCTTGGGGTCGACTACGGATCTCGACGATGAGCTATCGAAGGTGATCGGAGTAAGACTAAGAGTTATAATGAAATCAACGAATGCTCTTTATGGCCAATGATAAGCAATAAATAATGAACAATAATGAAGATAATAAAAGGAAGCAATAATATCAAGTGAATGTTCTTGTATATTTCTTGTGCAGGAATTGAAGAAACATGGGTTTACAAAATGACAAAGACCCCCTTTATATATGAGGGGAGTCCCCACGTAGTACATAAATGCATTAATTACAATGATATGGAGATGGAATAGCAAGATGCCATCCTAATTCATGTTTAGAGTAGTCCACTAGGCTTTGTCATTCCTAGTCGTGTGCCTTGAGAACTCCACATTTTCTACCAGTACCATGATCATTACTGCCCCGAGATCGAGTGTCGATGACCCTTGAGGGAGGATACTCGACCATTGACTCGAGCCTTCGAGGTGATCTTTTGAATTGCCTTAATGACGAGAAATCAGACCCTCCAATTTCACCGTAAACAAATAGTACTCGTGTTTCCTAGAACAAAGTGATAGAAAACGTATTTTAGCTTCTATTTTGAGCGTATCATCACTGTGACGTCAGCCTATTAGAGCATTAAATGCCATGCCCAAAAAACCATGCAAGGGTCTCCATCAAATACGACTATCGAGAAGCCCACAAACGGCTACTAGTTCATCCCTTCTGCTACCCACACGGCTCCTTAAATGCACCAATAATTAGATAATTCTTACTTTCTCAATATCTTCGAATTCGCAAATCCAGACCCATCCCCATTCGCATCCTTTCTTCTTACTTTCTTATGGAAATTTCACCATCATCATGGCTCGAACCTCCAAGGCGGTGCTTCAAAAAGATGAGGTTGCCTCTTCATTTTGAGCTTCTAAAGGGAAACCCAAAGTGGTACCCATCATAGAAGAATGTACTCCCACCAAGCTTGACATGTCGAAGGACTTCATCATCGACAAAACATCGGCTAAACTAGGCCGATATAAATATGTGTCACACTACATTAGTGTTGTGACCAACATAGGGAAGTTGAAGGAAAACTAGCAATGGGAGAAAGTAATGGAAGTGGAGATTTCCCACCCTGATTAGAACATAACGGATTAAAAGGCTGGTTTTCATCATGTATATACTTGGTCAAATCTATCATTTTTTAGGATAGTCTTGATGCTCTGCTATTTCTCTGATGGGGTTGAGGGCGAGGCTTTTACCGTCAACCATTTGATTAGGTTGTACAACTCTCTATTTTATTCAGTTTGATTAGGCTTCACCACCGATTAGGAAAATCATTTTTATCGAGCACCGACGAGGACAAGGATCGAGGGTGGATGAGTAGGTTTGTACGGGTGTAGACCTCGGACATCATTCTGGCTGGGAGGATTCCATTCCTAGAGAAGTGGAACACACAATGTAAGTATTTTTTTTAACTTGGACATGTTTTGTGATTTTCTTTCCTTCCTTCCTAAAAATGATCTATCTTTGTTTTCTACAGCTACCGCTTGGTATCTAGAAGTGGTCCAAGATCTGGAAAGATAGATAGGGTGGTTGCATACCTCGTCCCATATCTTATCATATCTTGGCCAACCTAGATATGATGCGGTGGGTGGCTAAGAATAATGTAAACATTTCCTTGCCACCTACGTCTTAGAGTTATGTTTCTCCCTGTGTCCTTTATGCTGATAACTTATAGTCACTGCGCTCGTGCAAGCCTTGGTGAGAGTATGTGGATGAGTCTACCTTGTGGGGCGAGTTGGAGGCTTCGGAACCTACTAAGGGCATGAAACAAAAGGGTAAGACGGTGGTAGATCCTCCTGTGGCAAAGAAATATAATTTACGTGGGCCTCGAGCTACCACTAGGACCTCGACTTCAAATTTTGGAACAAGCCTCGATGTGGGAGCCTTGTAAGTGCCTCGACCATAAATAACTGAATCGAGAGCAAACAACTCCTGCTGGTCGGTACGGCGAAGACCCTCGAGGAGGGTGTTAATGTGATTTTAGATCCCGTGGCCGGATATGGTGCAGTTTCTGTTGGGGGGACCGTTGCTGTTGGTCCTAAAGGGTCTGGACCCAGAGCTTTTCAAGGGTAAGAGTTGCCCATCCGGGATATCGATGACATGGGTAATTTTAGTTTGGGCCCTCAGTTTTCATTAAGGGAGCTAAGGGATGCTCAAGCAATGAATATCGCCAGAGTAGAGGGTCATGTCAAGGGGGAGGTTTGATTGTAACCATTCTTCATAATGTCAGTGAGGACATTGATATCGACGCTCCTAGTGCCGTCAAAGTGTCATAGAGGTTCCAGCAGTAGGTGATAGCTATTTTATGTATATCTCTTTAGTCTCGAGCATTATTGATCACTTTTCTAACTCTGTTGTTTTGTCGAAGTGTAAGGAGATGCATGACCACGACCTCTCAAGGCTCCAGGAAGACCTTTCATTCTATGAGAATGATATTAAGAGGCTTACCTCGGGACTATGAGAGTTAGAGGCATACTCCGCCCGAAAGGAGGAGCCAAGGGAGCTTCGGGCTGCTTTGGAGAGAGCGCTCGATAAAAAGTTAATCTTGCTGAGTAGGTATTTTGCTATGCTTGAATATACCCTTCTTTCCCAAAATATGATAGTGACTGGCTTATCTTTCCCCTAATAAGGCAACCTCGGAGTTAGCAACGACCCATGGTCCTATCCAAAATGCTCAAAACGAGAATGTTGTAATGACTGCAGCCAAGTCCGAGATTGAAGAAAAAGTTGTTACTTATCTGAAGGACGCAGCCACTGGGAACCAAATAGTCAGTAATATATGGATAGAGGCTGAGCTAAAACTAGCCCGGGTTGTCACTCATGCTAGCACGAAGGTAAAGAGGGAAGCCTTAGAGGGGGTCAGAGCCAAATGGTGTTGATCATTCAGCCGAGATCGAGGAGGCCCGAGAGTTGGAGAGAAAATCGGTACACTTGGTCGCTTTAGATGAGGATTCTACAGATGTTTCAGAGGATAGTGGAAATGAAGAGTAGGACGTGTGTCGCTTTGAATTTTCCTTTTTTCTTTTTGTGCACGTACTCCCGGGGGAATGAGTCTTGTAAAGATGCCCCTTCTAAATATATTTTTGGCAATGCAAGAGAGGTTTTTGCACTCCAAGTCTTTCCATTCCTTTTAGCTCGTACCTCTTGAGGATTATTCTTCAAATTTTAATATTAACTCTTTGGAGCCCATAATTAGAGTAATGGGGACCCCTAAAATCGGGTCCTCTATTGAAGTTAGGTCGATATCTTCTTTGAGCTGGTGCTTTTGATAGAGAGAAACCCTCGAGGTCTTGATACCTTCCCAATTTTGTGGAATAGCAGCATCCGTTCAATCCGATAAAGGGAGCCCTGGGGTGGTCCTCCTAATACATTTCAGAAGGAAAAAGTGATGTTATCATTGCCAGAATTAATTGGCCCTCTGGATAAGCGAGCAGTCACTGCTTTGCCCCTATATATTCATTCGCTTGCTTCTCAAATGGAGGTTTTGCTACTATGAGTAATTATTTCATCCATAGAACTATGTTCCTGGTGGTAGTTCTTCTGCTATTTCAACTCAAAAATCCTTGCCCAAACCATACCCTCCTTTTCCCGTTTTATCATAGCCATGATTGCTACGTCGACATACGCCCATTAAGGAGAGGGGAGTCCTGCCTCTGTTCCGTATACGGTCAGTAGTACACTTTCGATGCCTAGCAAGCATGCCTCGAGGTGATTTTCTTCCAGAAGAGACTTTACGTTGGAAAGACCTCCCAATGTTTAAGGACTTCAAGAGCATGCGTCGGGGTTTATTTCATCAGTACGGGAGGAAAACCTCTGAGGAGAGCATCATGATCCATGTCGAGGTACTTTTACGTGTGTATACGCATTCATTTACGTCGGGTCCCCCCGACCGGGTCATTCTTGAGTTCTATCGAAGATACCAGATTACTTTGGAACAAGCTCACCCATCCCTTTGGAAGATAGCACAGACGATAAGGTACTTTACAGATAAGGTCGGGCTCGAGTTCACCCTCAGTCATCTTGTAAGGTTATATCGACTGTTGCCGTGTCAAGGTTTGATTACCTTGAAGCGTCAATCCACCCGGTCCCCTACCATTAAAGCCAAAGAGGACGAGGACCGGTAATGGATAAGCTGGTTCGTTCGAGCACGGACGGTTGATATCATCCCATGAGAGTTTCTTCCCTTTCCTGTGAAATGGAATTTCACACGTTAGTGGCCTACCTGTAATTTTATCACTTTGTCTATAGCGGTGTTAGGCTCCATAATGACATTTTTCTATTTTATTTTTTATAGCGACTCTTTTGTTGCCGAACGAGGTCCCTGATTTGGCCGAGTGGTCTCGCAAACTGGTAGCTTGTTCGACCTATGATAAGCACAGGCCGTGAGACCTGTCTAAGGGGAGATGGGAGGTAAAGCATCATGGTAGCCATTTGGTGGTTTATTTCCCAAGAATGGTACTTTTCTTTATAGCATACTAACTTAGCTGCTACATATATTGGATATTTTTTCGAGATGAGGCTATGTCCCCCAGGGAGGAGGAGAGACTGCCAACCTTGAGGATGAGGTTCAATGATAAATGAAAAATCTCTCCGGGGTATGAGGGGACTCGCAGCAGGGTGAGTCCTTCTCAAAGGTTCAAAAGAGGTGTTCGGTTAATCATTCAGCTTCAAAGGCCTCCATTTTCAGAAGAACATTCTCTGTTTTTGCTTAGGGTACTTCGAAGAGTGAGGAGCACGTGGTGCCTTTTTCTTTTTGTACCAAAGAAGCTTCGGGGAACACTAAGCCATCAGACATTGGCTCGGTCTTTGGTAAGGTTCAGTGGCTCATATTTATGTTAAGCTTCGGTAGCCAACATGGGATTATTTTGGTTTCACACTCTTCAGTTTTTATTGAGTTTTCTTTCATAGACCTTTGACAGGCTTAAGTCTGAGCCAAGTTTTTTCTGTCTGATGGCGAAGATAGAAAGGATGGGGCCGTCAGGCCATAGTCCTCGAGAGCGGTGTTTTTTTTCTCTGTCTCTATGCATAGTACTTTCACAATACACCCTAAATAGAGCTTGTATTTTACTACATGTGTGTATAAGGGGGAACCAAATGATTTTCTATCTTCTGGGTTTCTGTTTGCATAGATTTCAGCATGTTCAACTAGTCTTTGAGTTTTTAGGAATCCTTAGATTTGTGATATGGCCCTGGGGCTCATTAGGCTGGCCCATAGGCTCTTATGGGCATTTTCGTTTAGGCATATTTAGGAAAACCATTTTGGTCCCAGTCCCCAAGTCAGGCATCGAATCAAGCTTATTTGACCCTCAAGTTGTCGAATTTTAGGCTGACGATAGTGGCTCTTACAGTTTCTATCAATGCAACACTTTAGTGTATGTGGGCTGGCAATGGCTCTTATGCTTTTTTTTATGTGAGCTTTTAGTATATGTGGGATGTCAGCAATGACTCTTATGTTTTTGGTCGATGCGACTTTTTAGAATATATGGGCTGACAACAATAGCTCTTGTGTTTTTGCCCTTGGGCATATTTAGTTAAATGTTTTGGGTTCAGCTTCCAAATCGGGTTATAACTCGAGCTCATTTGACCCTAAAGTTTTTGAATTGCAAGGTGGCCCTTAGGCTCTTACGGATTAGGTCGGTATGACCCCTTATATATGTGGGCTGCGACAATGGCTCTTACGCCTTGGGTCGATGAGATCTTTTATGTAGGCTTTATTTTTCCCTCAATAAGTATGTTTTGAAGTAGTGTTTGCTAGACTCTTTGATGGTTTAATGAAAAACCTCAATTATGATTCGTTGTTTGGCAATGACCGAGCACCTCATGAGGCTTGGCTCGAAGGCTGAGTATCTCGAAGCTAGTGTATTTATGAGCTGACATGGTCAAATTTCTTTTGCTTGTATTGAGGGTAGCCTATGTAACCAGTTCTTTTTGAAGTATATTCGAGGTAATTGAAGGCCTATGATTTATAGCGATGGTCATGTATCCTCGATCCGTGTTATTTTGGATGGTATAGCCATGTTACCGGAGTCATTTATGTTTGGCCATAGCCCTTAAGTCCTGAGTGAAGTAGTTTCGGAATCTATACCGAGGGTATGCCTTTTTAGGGGTCTTACAAGTTTGATATATAGCCGAAACTTTGAGATCATGTTGATGCCTTTAGTAAGGTCTTACAAGAACGAGCCTATCCACTCGGGGTCTTATGGCCTCGATATTTTTAATGAATGATAATCAGTGATAGTCCCCGAGTCATTGAGGGTATCCTGGCTGAAGGGCCGATAATTGTAAACTTAGTACTGCCTCATTGGGGGATTACAATTTCGGAGATTTTGACCCTCAAGTCATACGAGTTTTGAGATTTTTACACCTATCCCTGAGTGTTCGGGTCATTTTCGGCCTTGGAGATATTCTGTGATTTTCATGTTGCCTTGTTGAAGGCTTGTGTATTGGAGTTCCGACTCGAATGGTGTTTAGGTATTTAAATTTATTCTAGCCCCTGAGTGTTCGAGACGTTTTTGTCAGAGGAGTCATTTTTACAAAGATGCCGAGTTTCTTTGGAGCATGAGATGCTTTGATAAAATATATTCTTCGATTACATGGTACAAGTATATATGTTCTCGCTATCTGGGGCTTATCTATATGGGCGTGGTTCGTTCGACCATTTGGCACGGTACATCATTTTCTATTGGGACCCAATTTGGCGTTTCTTCGTTATTCCGAGTGGACTGCCTTCTGGGGGTTGCCTTTCAATGTTCCAGATTGATTGAAAAAGAATCCTTGAATACTTTTTGAGTCTTTCTAAGGTAGAAATGGAAGTTCCCTCATTAAAAACATTGCCGGTAACACCCTTTCTAGGATAAAAACTCGGCCGAAAGAAAAAAGTGCACCGGATGCTTTAAAACCTTAAGGTCTTCTGGCTGGGTTAGCATTTTGATTGCTTCAGTCCGGCACCTGTATAAGGGTTAATGTGAAATATAAAATTAAAATGTAGATGGTTGTACGTCAATGGCGATGGCACTTTTGAACCTTCGTATTTGTTCGGAGGACGCAGTGCGGTCCTTTATTCAGATACAGCCGAGAGCGTGTCACATGGTTGCTATCTCATATGTGGTTTATTTCTCATTCCCTCTACTGGTGGAGACGTTGGTGTTTCAGTTAGTGGAAGTTGTGTCAAATAATCGTGTGGATAACATGTTCTGGCTCGTCCGCTTTGAACTTTTCGGTTATCTCTTTTTCTCGAAATTGATTTTTCGCTGGTCACTGAGGAATTCCCGGAGGTGACCATTGTTGAGGCCACTTCCTCGCTGAGTTGCTGGAAAACTTCGGTCCTATGTCCGTGTGTGTTGTGAAATTTTCACACTAGGTTATGGTTCCTTTGTGAAGGATGCGATTGCACAGGCCTGGGCCATCCGGCATCTCTAATCTTGCTGATGGCGAAGATGATGTCTGACACACCGGTGCTCAACTTATATTCTGGTAGGGAAGGTGCCTCCGTTGGCTCCACGTTGCTATCGAAGCCGGCTCTGTTAATGACTCTACGGAGATTCTTTCCTCGATCTATCCTTCGATCATTGCGAGCCGGGTTATGCCTCTGGGCATTCTTTCTGTCTTCAATGTATTGTCGATATCTTTCTTTGTTTGCTTTGGCTCCTTTCCCAGGAGCTTGTTTGGGTAAACTATGCTTGACAGGGCTTCTAGCTAGTCATCTTTGACCCAGATCTTTGACTGCTATCGGTTGTTAATGTCCGACCAGGTCACGTCGGAATATTCGACCATATTCTATTTCAGATGCTTCAAAGACACTAAGCTTTGCTTATTTAGACATTGAGTGAAGGCCTACACCACCTAGCCATCAAAGACTAGTGGTAGTTCCATTTGTTCCATTTGAAAGCGAGATACAATTGTCACATCATCTCATTCTCCCTTTGTTTGATTTTGAAGACATCGAATTTATTTATGGCCACCTTGATGTCCCCAGCATGCGCATTGATGAATGAATGTGCCATCATGGCGAATGGGTCTATAGAATTTGGGGCCAGGTTGTGATGCCACATCATTGGCTGTTTAAAAAGTGTTTCTCTGATCTATTTCATCAGGACGAACTCGATCTCGTCATCCTTTAAGTTGTTTCCCTTTACTGTACAGGAGTAAGCGGTAACGTGCTCATTAGGGTCCAAGGTACCATAATATTTCTGAGGATCTAGCATTCCTAATACCTTTTTTTGGGTTTTGGGGCCGCTTCTTTTGAGAACGACTTTTGTATGAACTTCTGTAAGTCCACACCTTTCAAGATAAGGAAGTTCCTAGAATTTGGTCGACCCTGGGGTTGTAAGTCTTGACCTTATTATTGTTGGCTTTCATTATTTTCTAGTCTGATTCGATCCTTCCAGTGAGGTACTCGAGCATTTTTATGATGACGGGATCGGTCATCGCCCCGTTATTGCTTGATCTCTCTGGTACATGTTCGGCTGGTGGAGTTGTCATTGGTGATATCATGCTAGGAGTTTTTTGGTGACTATACAGCTAAGCAATAGCCAGCTGCTGTGCCTACAATATTTCAAAGATAATATGAAGGCTAACCTCTCATTTTCCCTAGTCGGGTTTTTCTCAGCTTCTTGTTGATCTCCTGGGTGCACGTTCCTGTTAGTGTGAGAGCTTATGTCTATGTGTTGGGCATCGTCTGAGACCGCATCCACGGGTATTAGTTTCGGTGCATTCCCATGTGGTTTCGTGGTGACACGTTAACACCTGGAACACCCACACCATTTTCTTTGTGATCCTCAAGATTGTTGTTTTCACCTCAATACACTGAGTTATATATTTCGACCTGAAATAAAAGATCTACGACAAGAAAAAGCTTGAAAGATAACTTGTAAGTAGTAAAAGCAGCAAGAAAATAATCATTATTATTTTTAGCCCCATGGTGGGCACCAAACTATTTATTGCGAAAACGATAATGACAATTTATTTTATTGCGGGACTCTAAAAATACGTGATCTATTTTTATGCTAGTTGTTAAGCAGTTGATGTTGCGTGTGAGGTTTAGAAACGACATAAGAGTAAGGAGTAAGGTCAGAACCAAACTAATTGGTTAACAACATGGGCCTCTAGGTTGTTGATTCGGGGCTCTCGAGGTTGATTTCGGAGCTCGACTGTGAGCTATGAAGGCGATCGGAGTATGACTAATTGTTATAATGAAATCAATGAAGGCTCTTTACGATCAATGATAAAGATAATAAAGGAAGCAATAATATCAAGAGAATGTGTTAGAGAACAGAGAGAATGTTCTTGTATATTTCGTGGGAGCAACTGAAGCAACAAGGGTTTACAAAATGACAAGGATACCTTTTATATATGAGGGCAGTACCCACATAGTACATAAATACAGTAATTACAAAGATATGGAGATGAGATAGCTAGATGACGTCCTGATTTGATTTAATGTAGTCTGCTAGGCTTTGTCAGTCCTAGCCATGTGCTATGGGAACTCCCCATTTTCTACCATTACCGTGATCATTACTGCCCTGAGGTCAAGTATCGATGACCCTTGAGGGAGGATATAAAGTCGTGGCCTCGAGCCTTCGAGGTGATCTTCCAAAGTGCCTTAATGACGAGAAATTGGAACCTCCGATTTCACCATACACAGGGTATTCCGATCCCTTGAAATTTATAAAATCCCTTTTCTTTATCGTAATCCTCAATCAAAGGCCTAAATGTAATCCTCTTATCTATCACAATTACACCTTTATTCTACTAACGGGGCAGCATTTTATCTCTTCTAATTGCTCTTAGTCTTAGACTCCTTTGTGTTCATTTAGGTTGTACCGAACTTTTTATTAAATATGGAAATCATCAACTCCCTAGTTTTAATGGGTGTAATCCCGAGGAATAACATATTCTCTTTACCTTCTCACTCACCTTTTGATATCCTTATTCCTATCTACCTAAAACCTTATTGCTCTACGATATTTTACCTTACGACCTGCACCTATCTATTTATACTACTCGCAACCTTCATTTAACTTGCTAGGACCATAAATATCCTTTCGTGGCTTCTCAGTTGTCCTGAAATTTTAAAAATTACTTTTCCTGGTCATTCTACCACTTGTTGCATGAATACTTCGCTTTTCTTATTGCCCACAAATACTGCAATTTTCTGTACCTCATATGATCTCAAACATCACTTTTGATGATTTTTTTCTCCATTCATTAACCATGATAGTGCCACTTTTGTATGGAGTGTAGATAATATTGTAGTGAGATTGTTGTTACAAGATCATTTACTCTTTAGCTCACTAAACTTAGGTGGAAACCTTCTTCCTTCTTTTCTTAGCTAGTCTTTCGTTGTAGTACTTCGGGAGACCTTCTGGCTCTGTTGCGAGCTTGTTATATCGTGCACCTGAAGGAAATTTTCATTGTTCTTACTCTTCTATAATAATCCTTAGTTACATAACTTCATGCCCTTATGCTCGTAGGGTTACTTCCAAGCTCAAATTTTGATTGTCTCCTTAGTGGCACTCGCTTTTTTATCTTTATAAAGCTTAAATGGCACCTTTAACTGGCGCAACTCCTATCTAAATTTGTTTAGATGATTGTGAACTTGTATCTGCGAGACTTAATTTCCTATGTTGTGTTTTAGTACATTTATCTTGCATGATGTATTGATTTATCTATGACCTCTTGTCTAGCCATAGCTGGGCTCTTCCTGAATCAACTACTAATTACTCATTGGTCCATTATCATATATATTCTGCGTAATATATCTTGGGATATATCCTTTGTATTATCTTGCCTCTCGCCACTAGCTCCTGATGTATCAAGTGTCCATTCAAACTTATTTATCAATAACATCCTGGCCGGAAATGTTTACTGCCTCTCCTCAGTGTCGTGCTTGTATAATGTTTTGGAGTCGCAACATATCTGTAGGAACTAAATAAATGCAACATAATCCCTTTCTTCTTTATACCACATTCATCCTTTACGATTCCACGGTTACGTGAACCTCTTAACTCTGACTTAATACTATATTCACACCATTTCCCCCCTTTAGGGGATTACTAAGAATTAGTACTATGACGCTCTACCTATAGATGTTTTACCTCTTTATCCTTGGCATATTTTCACATTATCAATGAACCTTAATAACCTTATGGTAACCTTCTATACATGGGATAAGTAAATTTCTTACGCACGAAGGTGACACCTAGTGTAACTAGAACATTTAGTCCCTTAAGATTAACTCTGCTCGGAGTGGTTGCTTTAGATAAGAGACTTCCTAAATAACCTTTAAAGTATATTCGTCAATTTTCTATTCTATTATTCACGATATCTGAAATTCTCACAATGTCGACCATTATCAAATCCTTTGGTCGCTAATTCATGCTTGATTTTATCTTGTTTACTAGACAATACTAATTTCTGTAACTACAGGGGGTATAACTTATAACTTCTGGTAATCGTGTTGGACTCACCAACTCATTTTTTGAAATAAGGATATGGCCATTGGCCCATACTCTATTATTGTCTCAAGGCCTATCACATCTTGTCTTATCCTTCACTTGACTATAGACTCTGTCATTCCGTTATATTTTGATTTACCGTTGTCATCCATTTATCACATCTTACTCATAATGCTTCAATTACTCTATTCTTATTCTTCGACTAATATTTCTGTCTGTCACTTTATTTAGATAACTTCAATAAAAGATTCTTTCACTTTTAGCTCCCATTGCCTCAACTCACTGGCTCTTTAGGTCACCTAGAATTCTCTCTTTACTATGAATGGGAGCCATACAAAGGTAAATATTTATCCCTTCTAGGATTTCACTACCAATCTTCTGAATTTTTTCAGACATTCTAGTATTCATATATGAGAGGCTTCAAATTGATGACATGATGTGGGAAGAGAGGCTCAGATGGTTCAGACATGATAAGAGGAGAAGTCTAGATGCTCCGGTAAGGAGGTGCAAGCGACTAGTTATGGAGGGGACGAGAATAGGTAGAGAGGGGCCTATGAAGTATATGGGTGAGGTAATCAAACATGATATAGCGAGGCTTCAAATTTCGAGGACATGACACGTGATAGGATGTTGTGGAGGTTGAGTAATAAGGTTGTAGGTTAGGAGTTATTTGAGTCTTGCCTTACTTATACCTTCGCGAGACTAGTCAGTTAGGGTCTTTACCTAAGATAACTAGTGCCATTGTTGTGTCTTACTAATTCAGTGCATGATGTATTTAATAGCTATCACTTTACTTTGCATGTTTCTTCTAGATTTCATGTTCATATTTTTTCTCATTATTTCTGTGGTGATATTAATATTCTCTGCTTTTGTCCTTTGGTTCCCTTGAGCCGAAGGTCTTTCAGAAACAGCCTCTCTTCCCTTTTAGGGTAGGGGCAAGGTCTGCGTACATACTGCCTTCCCTAGACCCCATTAGTAGTATTTTACTAGGTTGTTGTTGTTTTTGTTTATTCTAGTATTCATATCTAAATATACTATTCTATATTGCACCATCGGGGTGTCTCACAAGGAGAAATATTACCACATTTGCAATATCCTTTGGAAATGTTAGCTAATGATAATAATCCATCTACTATTTAGGGATACTCTAGCCCCAATTGGATATTTCTATCCTCTTCTTCTCTTAAACTATATATGTCAACTCCCATAGGGCATACTGAGATGGGCATGACCAATTGTGCATACATCTGTTAGTGCTAAAGGTAACTCAGAATACATATATTTCTCTGTCTGAATTGTATAAACTTAAAACCTTCACTAAGTAGTACCTCGTAACCTTCGCCACCTTGCTTCATTTAATTATTGAAACTTGTATCTACCTTTTGATTCTCTTATTGCTTTTTAAACCGTATGGGTGGATAAATATTTATGCCTTAGGCCTCCTTATTAAGAAACTTACGCGTCTTAGTACATATATAGTCTACTGAAGACCTTACATTTACTCATCATCAGCATGATGTAAAATCGAGTTCCTCTGATGAACTCTCTCACGGCCATATTCGATGTCTTACCAACTGCCTTTCTAGATGTATGTATCATTGTATAACAAATAAAATAGAATTTAAGATTTTGAATTCTTACAATTGATCTCGACCACACGATCTAGAGTAAGAAGAAAGAGTAACATGCCTAAATATCTTATAGCCTCCTACTTTTAAGTGTGGTGCACAACACAACCATAAACAAGACTCTTCTAGACACGGCTTTTAGACTCCCTAGGACAGAACTGCTCTGATACCACTTTTGTCACGACCCAAACCAAAGGGTCGCAACGGGCACACGATGCCTTACTCAACTGAGTACCAACATAACATATCTTTCTTATTATACTATCATGAGTAAATGATCCAGAAATCCCGTCTTAAGATAACAAAAATAAAACATACTGGTACTCAGCATGTAATAACCCAACATGATATACAAAATTATACATGTGACATAGGGACCTATAAGGCTGACAAAACCATTTGTAAACTCAAAACATAGTCCGACAAGCCATATAAGTATCTATACGCCTGACCTATGTCAACGGTACTCTAAAATTACATAAAATTATAAAGGTTTGGAAAGGGGCCCATCATATCAATGAATACATATCCAAAGTACTTACCAAATAGGTAACTTCGGCGAAAGTGAAGTGCACACCATCCGCTGAGCTGATAGCCTACTAGGACTACTGTTAACCTATCAATCGGGACCTACGGGCATGGACCCGTAGTGACTCCAAGCATAAGGAATGTCAGTATGAATAAAGTACCAAGTATGTGAGGCAGGAAAGCATAAACAAGAACAATAATGTAAAGAGAGATAGAGGAGATACAACATGTAACATCTGAGTGCCTCTGGGGGCTACTCATACGGAATGCAAAACACAAATATATACATAAACTTATAAAAATATTTGCCTCTATAGGATTCATCATCATCATATTGCACCCGCCTCAAAGAGGACTCGGTAAAAACGTACCAGCCAATGATAAGGCTCGGTAGAATCGTACTCGGCCACGTGGAGCTCGGTAAACCCAACTGATCAGTGGTTGAAAAATAGGTTTCGTATCCGGCCGACTATAGCGTTGCTCGATAGAGTAAACTAGATACTTTATAAAATGCTTGCTAGATTCATGGAATCACGTTCTAAACCTTTCGGAATGACTTATGGTTGTTGCAACTTCAATTAATATTATGGACATATATACCCTCAATATGAACCTTAGTAGAATTCAAGGATCATACACACTTGCTTAGAATAACTATATAAGGACAGAACAAGATGGACAATCTTATTTTCTAGGAGTAGATCTATTATGAAATAACTTATTTATTTCACTTTACATCATGAAAAAAAAAGAAGAAGGAAGTTCCGTAATATACCTTACACCTGTTGAGTCCTTAATCCCTTCCAAGAAACTCTTCAAACAAGTCAACTCAATCTATCATAGTATAAGGAGATTTATAATCAGTGTTGAGCAAAGACTAAGTCTATAACTTAAGCTAGTAGCTTATTTACATAAATCAAACAACCTCCCATGTAACAAGTGCCTTCTCCAATACCATATACCACTAACAACTAGAGAAATCCACCAACATATAACTACCAGTAACAAGACACCATATAATAACAACAAGTCACAACTACTTGACGACGCACAATAAGCACTGATTGGAATCTGTATGGGTTATATCACACCTTATGGACTTCTTACATTAACTTAACAACATTATTATCATGATAATTAATTATTTCATCAATGACTCCACCGATATACCATATATTTATAACAAATGCAACAATCCACAACTCCAACTATCTTAAATTAGAAACTTTATGCACTAGTTCGTGTCTGGTCCAACTATTTAACTTAATCAACACCAAGATAACCTTAAGAACCTGCAAGAACACAATGAACATACCTCCTACAGTAACTTCAAATCTAAAATATAGGTTATATTTAGCTTACAACAATCCTCAATGGTAATACAACACCATAGAAGTGAATTAAGCTAATCCAAGTAGTATCTTGTAGTTTATCATCCTAACAAGATAAAAAACCTACAAGCAAGCTTAAGAAAAATTAGTAGGCTATTATACTTACCTTATCAGGTAGCCAAAACGTTTAAATTTCAGCAAAAAATAGCCCACAGCTATCCTCAATGACAACACAATCTCAAAGAAGTGTTATTCTTCACTCTTGTTGTTGAAATATGGTATAATCCATTTGAAAGGCTTAAAATAACATAGGATTGATATGAAAATCATGGGAGAGTATTTAATAGAACATTAAACTCCTCACGCGAATGCAACCACCCAAAAATCTGCAACAACAGGAAGAACAAGAAACTTACTATTGCCACGGGATTCCCCACACTTGATTTATGTTGTTTTCCCTTTGTTTGGGTCATGAATCATCAGATAACATATAAATATTTAAGTCTACAGATTACTCAATAAATAGTGATTGGGTTTGGGACCTCCAATTCCCTAATAAAATCAAATACTTTCTTTGGCTTTGTAACCTTAATAAAATTCCCTATAGGAAATTCCTTTCATCTATAGGTATGAATATAGATGACCAATGTACTATTATTCATCATGAATTTGAGAGCCTTAGCCACATTTTCCTTACATGCCTTAATGCCAGTACCATTTGGAAAAATTAGGACATTGATGTTAGTGGCCTTGTCCAGGGAAATAACAATTGGTTAAATTGGCTAATATCGAGTAACCCAATAATCCCCTCTAAACTTATAAGTTGGATCACTCTATTTCTTTTTGTTATGTGGAATATATGGCTCACTAGGAACTTCAATAATATCAATAATACTAGACTCACCAGCCACCTAGGGAAAATTATAGATCAAGCTATTGAGTATTCTCTCCTCACAAAAAGATAATCTAATTGGGACAAAATATTAATCTCTACATATCCTAGGTAAAACCTCCTGTTCATTGGTACAAGCTAAATATGTACAGGGCTTTTAATCCCTTAACAAAAACAAGAGGTATTGGAGGGGTAATAAAGAATGATCATGGTGATTGGCTAATAGGATTTGGCTCAAAATTCTCTGCCAAAAGTCTTATTCATTCAGAAATTATGGCCTTATACAAAGAATTAACCATAGCAAAGGAGAGGAACTTGTTGCCTCTAATAGTAGAAACGGATGCCTCTTAGGTAATTTTCTTCATGAGTGAAGACTGTAAAGCTTATAATTCCATTATTAATGGATGCAAGTCACTTCTGGAGTAAATGGCCAACGTGGAACTCCAACACATATTCAGGCAGGGGAATGAAGTTGCACACTTGTTGGTCAAGCATGCTGTGGAGAACATAGTGTTAAATAAATTACAATTCTAGCTTTTTCCACCACCTTTTGTCTTGACCAGGATGCTGGCAGACAAAGGAGGGACTAAATCTGTAAAAACTATTTCCCTTAAGCACTGTAGTTCTCTAGCTTCTATCGGTAACTTACATGCTATGCATGTGTTACCCAGTAGTAATGATCCTCAACATCATCCATTTTGTAATGTTTAACTGTTAGTAGTAATGGATAAATAAATGTCGTTTGTGTTAAAAAAACATGAGCTAGCATTTTTCTTTTGAATAATTCTAAGAGATCGAAGCAAAAAAATTCATATGTTATGAATGTAAAACCTCACCGATCTTTAGTTATTGCGTTCCTAGTGCCTCTCGTATTTTGTTTTCCAATCTTTTATGATATTTATATTGGGGCCGGATTAAATTCGTATTCGTATCGAAAACTTTCATATTAGAAATAAACCGCTTCCTTACGAAGCTGACTCCAAACGTAGGACTTAACCTCAAAACCTTTGATTAAAAATTAATTAATAATTACCACCCTACTCATTGTTGGTCGTTCTTCGTGCCTACCACGGTAACATTGTCGTTTGCAAGTTTGCAACGAAGTAAAGCCAATTGGATATATATATATATATATATATATATATATATATATATATATATATATATCGGAAAAGGGTCAGATATACCCCTGAACTATACGTTTTGGATCAATAATACCCTCCATCTACCTATTGGGCCAAATATTTCCTTCCATTAGTATTTTTGGCTCACCAATGCTATTTGAGTTAATGGAGGGACACGTGTCATCGTCCTGTTGGTCAATTTTAAATATTTCGTAATTAATTAAAAAGACACATTATTCATACCAAAAAAATAATTTTCTAACCATTTTTTTCAAGTTTTTTCCAGTTTAGCAAAAAAACTAGTCACATCAAAGAAAAATTTCCAGTTTTTGCTAAATCTAATTTTTTTCCATTTTTAAAACGATGATATATGTGTATTATTGTATTATAATATAGAGTTTAAGTTGGATACGTATCATGAAATTTTTACAACATTACATCATATTTTTCTAGCTTTTTTTTCAATTGTTTTCCAATTTAGCAAAATAACTAGAAAAACAAAATCTAGAATAAAAAATGGGTCTTTTGTAAAAATTAAAAAAATCTGGAAATTTTAACAAAAAACATCTTCTTTTTTTAAGTTTTTACAAAAATATTGCTTTTTAGATTTTATTTTTGTTTTTATAAAAATATTAGTTTAGGAAAAAAATCTCTTTTTTGTAAAAACTGAAAAAAATCCTTTTTTTCTTCAGTCTTTACTAAAAAAAAAGTTTTAGAAGAATTGCTTTCGAAAATTATTTTTTAGGTATGAATACTGTGTCTTTTTAAATAATTACGAAATATTTAGAATGGACCAACAGGACGATGACACGTGTCCCTCCGTTAACTCAAATGGCATTTGTGAGTTGAAAACATTAATGGAAGGACATATTTGGACCAATAGGTGGATAGAGGGCATTATTGATCCAAAACATACAGTTCAGGGGCATATCTGACCCTTCTCCATATATATATTTGCCAATTGGATGGCTTTTAGATATATGCGTCTGTCGTTATGTATTCTTCTGAATTTCCATTGTTTTTTAATATGGACTCTAGTCGTATATTGTTAAGACCCCAACCCGGTCATGATGGAGCCCAACATACTACTAGGCAAGCACGACCATTTATAACTATTACTCCAATTATTTAAACAAGTAAAGATAAAACCATTTTAGTCAAAGTCTGAAATACTAATAAAAATACGGAAAATCTGACAAAAATACTGAAACAGCCCAACTAGGACCCGTTGTCACGACCATGAGCCTCTAATGACAGGATAATATCCCACTACAAAGTTTGTCTAACACTGGTAATGCGAAAAAAAAGGATAAAGATAGAGGGGAGAATCATCTGCAACGAACACCCTGCAACTTCCTCAAATACTCCCGAAAAGAACTCCGGATCAGCTGAAATCACTAAGTCTGAGACTGCCCTGGATCAGCTAGAATCTCTATTTATTGGTAATCTGTAGACTTAGCATCTGGTATTTGTTTCGAGTGTGACGAGTATGGCCATATAAGGAGGCAGTGACCTCGACGTCGTGGTAGCCACTCTCAGAAAAGGGATCAGCCCTCCTCTTCTGCTCTTGTTTCTTCAACACTGGCCCAGTCATAGAGGGGCGGAGGCCAGGCAGCCAAGGGTCGCCCTAGGGGAGGAGACCGTTCAGGCGGAGGCGGCCAGGCTAGATTTTATGCTTTACCGGGCAGGACAGATGCCCTTACAATCGATGCTATTATCACAGTATTATTTCAGTCTGCCACAGAGATGCCTCTGTCTTATTTGATCCCAGTTCTACCTTTTCCTATATGTCTACATATTTTTCTCATCATTTGGGTACGACTCGAGGGTGTCTTGCTTTACCTGTGCACGTATCCACCCCGGTAGGTAATACTATTGTTGTGGACCATGTATATCGCTCCTGTCTTATTACTATGAGGGGTCTAGATTGATTTATTTCCCTTGACCATGGTAGACTTTGATGTAATCCTGGGCATGGATTGGTTATCTTCGTCTCATGCAATTCTAGACTGTCATGCAAAGACAGTCACTTTGGCTATGCCGGGTGTTCCGATGATCGAGTGGCATGGTATGACTGATTATGTCCCTAGCAGGGTTATATCTTTCTTGAAAGTCCAGTGCATGGGAAAGGTTGTCTATCATATTTAGCCTTCATGTGTGATGTCGGAGCTGAGGCTCCCAGGATAGATTATGTTCCCGTTGTGAGGGACTTCCCTGATGTATTTCCTGCAGACCTGCCGGGTATGCCCCCAGACAGGGACATTGATTTTGGTATTGACCTGGTGCCGGGCACTAAGCCCATTTCTATTTTGCCTTATCGTATGGCACCAGCATAGTTGAAAGAACTGAAAGATCAGCTTCAGCAACTCTTAGAAAAGGGGTTTATTCGGCCGAGTGTGTCATCGTGGGGAGCACCTATGTTATTTGTGAAGAAGAAAGATGGCACGCTGAGAATGCGCATTGACTACATGTTTTGAACAAAGTAACAGTGAAGAACAAGTATCCCATAACTCATATCGATGATTTATTCGACCAGCTTCAGGGAGCGAGGGTGTTTTCTAAGATTGACCTTCGTTCGGGTTATCACCAGTTGAAGATCACGGAGTCTGATATTCTTAAGACTGCCTTCAGGACCAGATATGGTCACTATGAGTTTCTGCTCATGTCTTTCGGGATGACCAATGCCCCAGAGTGTTCATGCATCTGGTGAACAGTGTATTTCGTCCATATCTGGATTATTTTGTTATTGTATTCATTGATGATATCCTTGGTATACTCGCGTAGTCAAGAGGAGCACGCAGAGCATTTCCGAGTGGTATTACAGAGATTGGAGGAGGAGAATTTGGATGCCATGTTCTCCAATTGTGAGTTCTGGCTTAGTTCTTTGGCCTTCTATGGACACGTGGTGTCCGGAGATGGTATTCAGGTTGATCCAAAGAAGATTGAGGCGGTTCAGAGTTGGCCTAGACCGTCCTCGGCCACAGAGATTCATAGTTTCCTCGTCTTGGCGAAATATTATCGCCGATTCATTCAGAGTTTCTCATCTATTGCCTTGTCCTAGACCAAGTTGACACAGAATGGCGCGCCATTTGTATGGTCGGATGAGTGTGAGGAGAGCTTTCAGAAGCATAAGACAGCTTTGACCACAGCTCCAGTATTGGTCTTGCCATCAGCTTCAGGTTCTTACACCATTTATTGTGATGCTTCAAGAGGTGGGATTGGCTGTGTATTGATGAAGGAGGGTAGAGTGATTGTTTATGCTTCTCGGCAGTTGAAGCCCCATTAGAAGAAATGCCATGTTCATGACTTAGAGTTGGCTGCTATAGTTCATGCCTTGAAGATTTGGAGGCACTATTTATATGGGGTATCTTGTGAGGTGTTCACCGATCATCGCAGTCTCCAACACTTGTTCAAGGAGAAAGATCTTAATTTGAGGCTGCGAAGGTGGCTTGAGTTACTTAATGATTATGATATTACCATTTTGTATCATTCGGGAAAGGCCAATGTAGTGGCTGATGCTTTCAGTTGAAAGGCAGTTAGTATGGGCAGTCTGGCATATATTCCAATTGGGGAGGGACCCCTTGAAGTTGCTATTCAGTCTTTGGCCAATCGGTTTGTGTGATTAGATATTTCGGAGCCTAGCCGAGTGTTGGTGGTTGTGGTTTCTCGGTCCTCCTTGTATAATCGCATCAGAGAGCGCCAGTATGATGATCAGAATTTGCTTGTCCTCAAGTACAGGGTTCAACAAGGAAATGCTAGAGATGTGACTATAGGTGACGATGGTGTGTTGAGGATGCAGGGCCAGATTTGTGTGCCCAACGTGGATGGGCTTCAATATTTGATACTTAAAGAGGCCCACAGTTCGCGGTATTCTATCCATCCGCATGTCGCGAAGATGTACCATGACTTGAGACAGCATTACTGGTGGAGGAGAATGAAGAAGGACATTGTGGTATTTGTGGCTCGGTGTCTCAATTGTCAGCAGGTAAAATAAGAACATTAGAGGCCTGGCGGTTTGCTTCAGCAGATGGTTATTCCTGAGTGCAAATAGGAGAGAGTTAGTATGGATTTCGTGAGGGGTCATCCTAAGACTTTAAAGAAGTTCAATTTGATTTGGGTCGTTGTGGATCGACTAACCAATTCTGTGCATTTCATTCAAGTATGTACCACATATTCTTCGGAGTGGCTGGCAGGGATCTTTGTTCGTGAGATTGTCTAATTGCATGGTGTTCCGATTTCTATTATATCGAATAGAGGTTCTCTGTTCACTTCTCAGTTTTGGAAGACTTTTCTGCATGAGTTAGGTACTCAGGTGGAGCTGAGTTCAGTATTTCATCCTCAGAAAAACGGACAATCCGAGGGTACTATTAAGATATTGGAGGATATGTTGCGTGTCTGTGCAATAGATTTTAGAGGTTCTTGGGATGAGTTTGTACCTCTTTCAGGGTTTGCCTACAACATTAGCTATCAGTCTAGCATTCGGATGGCGCTGTATGAGGCCTTACATGAGAGACGATGTAGATCTCCGGTCGGATGGTTTGAGCCCGGTGAGGCTAGGTAGTTGAGAACAGATTTGGTCCAGGGTGCCTTAGAGAAGGTGAAGGTGATCCAAGAGAGACTTCGTACAACTCAGTCGCGTCAGAAGAGTTAAGCGGATCGGAAGGTTCGGGTTGTATCTTACTCAGTGGGTGAGAAGGTCTTGCAGAAGTTTTCATCCATGAAGAGTGTGATGAGGTTCGAAAAGAAAGGAAAGTTCAGTCCACGGTTCATCGGACCTTTTGAGCTGCTTAGGAGAATTGGTGAGATGGCCTATATGATTGCTTTGCCACCTAGGTTGTCGGGCGTTCATCCGGTGTTTCATTTGTCTATTCTCCGTAAGTACGTTGGGGACCTGTCTCATGTCTTGGACTTCAGCAGAGTTCAGTTGGATAAGGATTTGACTTATGATGTGGAGTCAGTGTCTATTTTGGGTCGACAGGTTTGAAAATTGAGATCAAAGGATATAGCTTTGGTTAAGGTACAGTGGAGAGGTCGGCCCAGGGAGGAGGCCACTTGGGAGACTGAGCAGGAGATGCATAGTAGATACCCATACCTATTTGAGACTTTAGGTATGTTTTTTGACCCGCTCGAGGACGAGCGTTTGTTTTAGTTGGGGAGGATGTGACGACCAGACCCGTCATCTCATATATTTCCACCCTGTTTTCCCCGTTAAATGCTTCTACATGTTTCATTTTATGTGTTTGGTGAATTTGAAGTAATTCGGATGAAGTTTGGTGGAAATGAGACAGTTACTCTCTTTAAGGAAGGGTTAGTTTAGAAAAATCAACTAGATGTTGACTTGTGAGTTAGAAGGCTCGGAATGGTTTTCTAATGATTTGTTTAGCTTCAGGGGATGATTTGAGGCTTAGGAGAGCAATCGGAAGTAATTTTGGAGGCTCGATGTAGAATTAGGCTTGAATTGTCAAAGTTAGCATTTTGGCGATATTCGGTTGATAGGTGAGATTTTGATCCGAGGGTCGGAATAGAATTCCGAGAGATTCAATAGCTTCGTTAGGTGATTTTGGATGTGTGTGAAAAATTTCAGTTGATTCGGAGGTGATAAGGTTGGATTTTGATCAAATGCAAGTTACGGAAGTTTTAGTTTAATTTAGGCTAGAATCTGTGGTAATTTGATAATTCTTGTGTTGTTGGATGTGTTATTATGACTCGAGCAAGTTTGAATGATGTATTAGAATACATCTGTGCTTTTGGTTGAGGTCCTGAGGGCCTCGGGGTGGTTTCGGATGGCTAACTGGGATTTTTGAGTTGGAAAATTGCAGCGAAATTACAGAGCAGATTTGCTCTTCGCAATCGCGAGCCTGTGGCTGCGATCGCATAGAAGGCTTGGAGGGGTTCTCAAAATTCCTCTATGCGATCACGTGAAGGGGTTTGCGATCGCATAGGCCTATTGGTTGGTCAGTGCGTTCGCGTGGGGTTGAGTGCTATCGCATAGGGTCGTGAGTCAGTGCTCTGCGATTGCATGGCTTGTCCTGCGAACACGTAAGAGGAAAAATAAGGGGCTGGAATTTGTTCTCCGCAATCGCGTAACTTGGGACGCAATTGCATAGTGCTAAAAATGCCTGGGCAGAATGGGCTTAAGTGTTATTTCATCCGTGATCCATATCATATTTCCTCCATTTTTACTCCACCTCAAGAGATTTTTGGTAGATTTGAATAGGGTTTTCGACGGGAATTGATCGGAGGTAAGTTTTATGGACTCAAAAAATCATTTTATTAAAGAATTAACATGTAAATTCATGAAATTATAGTTGAAAAAGGGAATAAATAGGGCTTGAGTGTTTGAATGACAATTGGGGTTTTTAGGGAGCAATTGGACTCCGATTTTGATGAATTTAATATGTATAGACTTGTGGCGAGATAAGGATCATTTTGTTAAAAAATTCTGGATTTCGAGAAGTGGTCACAGGGCACAGGTTTTGCAAATTTTGTAATTTTTAATATTTTCGAGTCGTTTCGATTGGGTTATATTCCCTTAGCCTATTGTAATGTATACGTTGTGGTTTTGGCCAGATTCGACGCGTGAGGAGGTTGACTCGAGATGCAAAGGCATTGCTAGCTAGTTTTCGGCCGGCTAGAGGTGAGTAATTGATGTAACTACTGCTCTGAGGGTTTGAAACCCCAGACTTTCATATCGTAACGCTATATTGAGGCGTGACACGTATTCTATGATGAGTGAGGGGTCGTATACTGTTGAGTATTGAGACTTAGTCCATCCCGAGTGTTAAATTCTACTATATTGGCGACTGAAACGCATACCTTGTTATTGTGAATTGGGCTTATTGCTGTGTTTGGGGACTTGTGCCAACCTGTAGTATCCTTAGGGGATTTTTATACGTTTTCCTCACTTGTGTGCATAACATAAATTCTCAGTCATTTTTCAAATATTAAAAACAATATAATAACTGTGTTTTATACATGAACCTTAAATGAAAAGGATATGAGGGCTGAGATGTCTATAGTATGTCACGCCCGATTGGCTATGGACATGTTTGACTGAGATGGATCGGGGACCTTGTAGTGAGGATGATTTCTTGATATGGATCACGCTACACCCCGTAGCGATTATTATATATTGATATTGAGGCCGAGAGCCTATTTTATGCCAATACCTGGCTGATATTGCGCTTGGGCTGTATGAGCCCCTCCGGAGCCTGTACACACACCCAGTGAGTGTTGTCGACGTTAAATAAGTGGAGCGGGTTGCACGCCGCAGCAGGTACTGGAGTGTACCGTTATATGTGTTGCATTCTGTCATGCACTATTTTTTAACTGTATTATTTGTTGTATATTGTTTCCACTGTTATAGATATGAACTGCTAGATATATAGTACTTTGTGCATTTTCTGTGTTTTTTTATCTTCAGACTTTAGTTATGTCTATTACCACAGAGTTGGAAGTACTCACTTTACTCCCTACACCTTGTGTGCAGTTCTAGGGCAGTCTCAGACTGAGTGATTTCAACTGATCCGGAGTTCTTTTCGGGAGTATTTGAGGAAGTTGCAGGGTGTTCGTTGCCGATGATTCTCCCCTCTATCCTTATCCTTTAATTTCGCATTATCAGTGTTAGACAAACTTTGTAGTGGAATATTATCTGGTCATTAGAGGCTCATGGTCATGACAACGGATCCTAGTTGGGCTGTTTCGGTATTTTTGTCAGATTTTCCGTATTTTTATCAGTATTTCAGACTTTGACTAAAATGGTTTTATCTTACTTGTTTAAATAATTGGAGTAATAGTTATAAATGGTCGTGCTTGCCTAGTAGTATGTTGGGCGCCATCATGACCGGTTTGGGGTCTTAACAATATATGACTAGAGTCCATATTAAAAAACAATGGAAATTCAGAAGAATACATAACGACAGACGCATATATCTAAAAGCCATCCAATTGGCAAATACCTAATGACAGACAAATGCATTTTATATATATATATATATATATATATATATATATATATATATATATATATATATATATATATATATATATATATATATATATATATATATGTATATGGAGAGGGGTCAGATATGCCCATAAACTGTACGTTTTGGATCAATAATGCCCTTCATCCACCTATTGGGCCAAATATGTCCTTTCATTAATGTTTTTAACTCACAAATGCCATTTGAGTTAATGGAGGGACACGTGTCATCGTCTTGCTGGTCCATTCTAAGTATTTCGTAATTAATTAAAATGACACATTATTCATACCCAAAAAATAATTTTCGAAAGCAATTCTTCTAAAACTTTTTTTTACTAAAAACTGAAGAAAAAAAAGAATTTTTTTTCTAGTTTTTACAAAAAAAGAGATTTTTTTACTAAAATAATATTTTAATAAAAACAAAAATAAAATCTAAAAAGCAATATTTTATAAAAACTGGAAAAAAGTAGATGCTTTTTGTTAAAATTTCCAGATTTTTTAAGTTTTTACAAAAGACCCATTTTTATTCTAGATTTTGTTTTTTAGTTTTTTTGCTAAACTGGAAAACAATTGAAAAAAAAGCTAGAAAAATATGATGTAATGGTGTAAAAATTTCATGACACGTATCCAACTTAAAATCTATATAATAATACAATAATACACATATATCATCGTTGTAAAAATGGATAAATTAGATTTAGCAAAAATTGAAAAATTTTCTTTGATGTGACTAGTTTTTTTGCTAAACTGGAAAAAACTTGAAAAAAATGGTTAGAATAAAAAAGGAATCTTTTGTAAAAACTGGAACAAGCTAGAAATTTTAGCAAAAAACATCTACTTTTTTAGTTTTTACAAAATATTGCTTTTTTGATTTTATTTTTGTTTTTACAAAAATATTATTTGAGTAAAAAAAACATTTTGTAAAAACTAGAAAACTAAAACATTTTTTTTCTTCAGTTTTTAGTAAAAAAAAATTAGAAGAATTGCTTTCGAAAATTATTTTTTGGGTATGAATAATGTGTCTTTTTAATTAATTACGAAATATTTAGAGTAGACCAACAGGACGATGACACGTGTCCCTCCGTTAACTCAAATTGCATTTGTGAGCCAGAAATATTAATGGAAGGACATATTTGGCCCAATAGGTAGATGAATGGCATTATTGATCCAAAACGTATAGTTCAGGGTATATCTGACCATTTTTCAATATATACACACACACACACACACACACATATATATATATATATATACATATATATATATACACACACATATATATATATATATATATATACACATACACACACACACACATATATATATATATATATATATATATATATATATATATATATATATATATATATATATATATATATATATATATACATATATATATATATATGAGAAACAAAATTACCCATAGATAAAGTAGGACAATATATTGTAACCACCTTAGTAGGAAATGTTAAAGAATGGTATGAAAATTTAGGAGAAGAAATGATAAAAGCATTACATGCAGCTACAGATGCTAATGCACAGCCTACAACAGATGTGAGTAAAATAAAACTGGCTATGTTAATATACCAGGATTAGGATGGATGCCAATTAAAGTACCATTAACTACTGAAAAAATAAAAGAAGAATTATGAAAAGAGGAGAATATGTAAAAATTACATATATGGAAAATAACAAAATAAAAGAAATGTCAAATTTGAATAGAATATTTATTAAGCTAAATGATAATTATAGACTTATTCAAAAACAAGATAATATTATAGAATCACCTTTAGAACAAATAGTAAGATTAACCAGAGAAAATAATGAAGAAAATAATAGCGAATCATATAATAATAATAGTTATAGTAGTACAACCAGTTATGAAATCACTAAAAGAAAAAATATGAGAAAGAAAAAGGTGACCATGGAAGATATTTTTGAAAAATTAGATAAAATGGATAAAAGAATACAAAAATTAGAAAAACATGTATTTAAAAAGAAAAAACAAACAATAAACTCTGACCCTGAAATATCTAGAAATAGATTAGATTCAGATACAACAACAAATATAAGTTCAGAAGAAGAAAAAACTGATAAGAAATTAGTAGAAGTAATAAATAAAATGGAAAATGATTCGGATATTAATATATACGAAGATAGCACTTCGGATACATATACTGACTTGATAAAGAAAACAAATAAATTATATATAGAAACTAATAATTTAAAAGATACAATTAAAGATGAAGATATAATAACAAATCATATAAATATGACTAAACCAGATGGCCTAGAAAATAGAAAAGGATTTTATACAAATGTCGCAACAGGAAGAGATAAAGACTATAAAAAAAGAAGTTATTATGAAAAAACAGATTATTCAAAACAACATAGGAACGATAAAATATGGGGATCAAGATTAATAAGAGGAATAGCAGAAATGGTAAAAACATCTACAGGAGAAAATACTAACTCTTTTTTAGACTTAGACTGCTCTGAAGATATAACTAAAGAAATACAAAAATGGTCAGCAAAAACAGAGAAAACAATTTTAGAAACAAAATTACCCATAGATAAAGTAGGACAATATATTGTAACCACCTTAGTAGGAAATGTTAAAGAATGGTATGAAAATTTAGGAGAAGAAATGATAAAAGCATTACATGCAGCTACAGATGCTAATGCACAGCCTACAACAGATGTGAGTAAAATACTTCAAAAATTTGTAATATCAATTACAGCCGAATTTAGCACGCCAGGAGCAGAAAATTCAATGATTTGTAAAAATATAGAAAAAGCAAGAAATAATCTATTAAATTTAGTTATTTGTGATTTATGCTACTATGAAGAATATGTATGTGAATTTAGTAATTATTTTCATAAAGGAAGATTTAATAATAATGAGAAACCTATGATCTTAGACTTATTCCTACATAAATTACCATATCCAACTAATTTATTAGCATTTAAAGATTATAAAATAGAAGCTAAATCAATAGACACCTTAGGAACTAGGATAGAATATGTAAGAAATTGGATAAATGATAGATGTACTCAAGCAACAAATCTTAGAAATTTATTAAAATCAGATATACAATTATGTTGTGCAAAAGATAAACCAAGTAAATACGGATGTAGTAAAAAATACCCTAGACAAATAAGAAAACACTACAAGAAAAGAAATAAGAAATACATTAGAAGAAATTACAATTTAAGGAATTTTACAAATAATAACAAAAAACGAAGATATATAAATAAAAGAAAATATAGAAATTATTTCAAAAGGAATCCTAAAAAATGTAAATGTTATAATTGTGGAAAAATAGGACACATATCCACAGAATGCAAAGAACCTAGACAAAAATAAATAAAAGAAATTCAGTTAGATAATGATGAATTTATAGATATAGATATAGTTAAGCAAGAAATAGATACGGATAACTTTTCTAGTGAAGATGAAATAATTGAATCAAATATAACAAGTGAAGAAGAAAATGAGTCAGACTAAAATAGGAGAAACAAGTGACAAAGATATAATAATAAACTATACACAAGACATAGATTATGAGAAACAACAGATAATATTTGATGAAAAAATTTATGAGAAAATTAGGAAAGAAGAATTAGACCTTACACCAGACTTAGTTTTTAAAAATCAATTTTGGAATGAAACATTAAAAATTAAAAAACAGAATTATTATATAATCACTAAAAAGGAATTTGTATTAGACATAAAACATTTAAATGGAAAAACAATGATACCTTTAGTATCTAAACATCTAATTGAAGAAGAAACTAAAAGTATTAAAAATAAACATAATTTAAGATATTGCTATTTTGGAGGAATACAGATTATGTTATATGCACATTTTAAAGAAGGTATAGATACACCAATAAAAATATATTTAGCAGATGATAGAATAACTCATCCTATAGAACAATCTATATTAACACAACTAACCGGAAATCTAATATACCAAAAAGCTAAATTTTTATTTAAACCTGATTTTAATATAAGCATGACGGAACAAAATATAGACAAAGCATTAACGATTTATTGGAAAATTAATGGAATAGAAATGCTACCAGGAAGTAAAGTACTAACTATCAAAGCAAAACAATTATACGTACTAAGTAATAAACCAGGAATAAATAAAAATAAAAGAAAAGGATTAACACATATAAGTAAAATCTTTGAACCTATCCTAAAAGAAATCCCTAGGAAAGAACAATTATATATACTACCTAACCAAAACCAAGACTTAGAATTAGTAACTTATAATTTAGAGCAACGAAGAAATCTTCTTAATAGAAGTATGAGTAGAAGGAATCTAAACATAATACCTAGAATTAGGAAAAATATATCGGACCAATATTACGAAAACCAATATTATATAAAAGGAAGAATAATAAGAAATGGAATAAGAATACTAGTACCAATCTTAATTGCTACTAATGCAGGAGAAAATTATATAGCTAAACAACTAATAAGTGAGATTGACAAAATAGAAGAAAGTAATCATACATATACTAATTTCATTACACAACAAGAAGTAACAAGTATGGGAAAAATAAATAGCCCAATAGAAATAGAAGGATTATTATTCAACATAAATCTAGAAATAATGGATAATGAACCAGAAATTATACTAGGAATTAAATGGTTAAATATGGTAGAACCATGGAATCTAACAGAATCAGAATTAGAAATAACAGTTAATACAATAACAATTAATATAAAAAGAGAAACAATTAATGCTATAAATATAATAAAAGAAAGTATATGAGTCATGAAGAAATACATATCTTAATTAAAGTAAAATGTGAAGGATATAACAGTAGATATTATACAGCATATATAGATACAGGAGCTGGAACTAATATATGTAGAAGAAAAGTATTACCAGAAGAATATTGGAAGGAATTAAAAAATCCAATTATAATTGCTGGATTTAACCAAGAAGGAAATCTAGTCCGACACAAAGCTACAAATATAACAATACAAATATGGGATAAAGAACTAGTACTAAATGAATTATACCCATGTGAGGAAATATTTCATGATATAATATTAGGTTATAAAAAATTCTTAAAAAATTATGAACCCTTTACAATCACAAGAAATTATTTATTATTAACTACCCCTTGCAAGCAAAAAATAATAGCTAAAAGAACCTTGGAAAAACAAAGTGAACTAATAACTTGGATTAAAGGAGATAGTAAAATTAAACAATCACTACCTTGTAAAAGTAAAAATAATAAATTACAAATAAGTGAGATTAGTATTGAAGAAGAATTAACTAACGAATTTAAAGAAGTATTTAGTGAAGACCCATTAAAATTTTGGCAAAAACACAAAACCCAAATACCAATTAGATTACTAAAAGAGGATGATTTAGTCTATAAAAAACCTATGAAATATACTGAAGAAGATATGGTTCAATTTAAATTACATATAACAGAATTATTAAAAGGAAATTTTATTAGATCGAGTGAATCTAAACATAGTAGTCCAGCATTCATAGTAATGAAACACAGTGAACAAAAAAGAGGAAAATCTAGAATGGTAATAGACTATAAAGACTTAAATAAAAAGACAGAAACATTAAATTATCCAATACCAAATAAAGCAGTAATATTAAATAAAGTAAAAGGTTATGAATGGTTCAGTAAATTTGATTGTAAATCAGGATTCTATCATATTAAAATAATAGAAGAATATAGACATTTAACAGCCTTCTCAATACCCAATGGATTTTATGAATGGAATGTATTACCCTTTGGATTTAAAAATTCCCCAGGATATTTTCAAAAATTTATGGATACATATCTTGGAAATATAGATGGAATTATTGTATATATAGATGACATATTATTATTCACTAAAACGAAGGAAGATCATATAAATTTATTAAAAAGATTTAAGAAAATAATAAAAGATGCAGGAATAGCTCTAAGTGAAAAGAAAGCAGAAATATTAAGGAATAAAATAGAATTTTTAGGGATAAAGATAGATAGAAATGGTGTAGAGATGCAAGAACATATATTAAAAAAGATTGCAGAACACATGGAAGAATTGAAAGAAAAGAAACAGTTACAAAGTTTTTTAGGATTAGTAAATCAAATTAGAAATTATGTACCTCATTTAAGTGAAAAATTAGTACCACTACAAAAGAAATTAAAAACAAAAACAACAGTATTTGAATGGACTATAGAGGATAAAGAAAACCTGAAGAAAGTAAAGGAATATTGTAAGAAATTACCCAAATTACAAATCCCAGAAATAAATGAAAAAATAAAATGGATAATCTATACAGATGCATCGGATTATGCTTTTGGAAGTATGTTAACATATGTAAATATGGAAAATAACACACAACATATTACATCATTCAACTCAGGAACTTTCAAAGAAAATGAGAAAAAATGGGAAATAAATAGAAAGGAATTATTGAGCGTATTAAAAGCGTTATTATACTATGAAATATATATAGCACATACACATTTTATATTAAGAACAGATAATACCCAAGTTAAATTTTGGTTAACAAAGGATTTAAAAAATCAATCAATTACTACCAGAAATATTAGAAATATAGTATGTCAAATATCTTTATTTAATTTTGATATTGAACTAATCAGTACTAAAGACAATTTTATTGCAGATTTTTTATCTAGACATATGATACAGGAATAGCTATGAGCTTATAAAGAAGCATTTTATTATGACTGACAGGTACAACCTGAACAAGGGGAAATAGTACAAAAGCTATTGCAAGACATATTACAAAAATTACAAGGTATGGAAAAAAATATTGAAAAGCTGGAAAGCAGAATTAGTCAAATGGAAGATAGCAAAAAAGAAGAAATAGACCTGCAAGAATTTAAAGAAATAACAATTAGCCAAGAAAAATATGATAAAAAAGATAAAGGAAAAGGAATAGAAATTACTACCCACCAGGCCAAAAAACTTAAACCTTTCAATATCCAACTTAGACCAGAACAACCTACTCCAAGAAGGACAGACTTTATTTACCAACTACCAAAACCCCAAACAAATACCTACAGCGAAATTACCAAAAAATCTACACAAAACCAATTTGTACAACGGATATACAATTACCTCAACCAGTTTATACAAGTTGCCAATTACCTAAATAAAAATATACAATCACCAGACTTTAACCCAGAAAATTTAATTGGATGGCAAACTAAACCTCTGAAAGGATATAATAAATTAATTGCCCTAAATAAATCAGATCCAAAATTAGTACAAACCATGTATAACTATGGACTATTGCATGCAGTGTATACACAAGATGGAGATAACCTACAATATATACCAGAACTATACCAAGTAGTAAAAAAATACTTGGGAATTACTAAAGCAGACTTAATATTTATTAGGATCTATTCGGCACCCTGCGAAGTTACACCACAAGAAATATATCATTCTATCACAGCAGTGAAGCTAGGACTAACAAGAACAATTATGTGTGAAGAACCTATGGAACAACCTGATTTAACCATTCAGGAAATAGTAGAATTTCTACAAAACAAAAGAGCTATTATGACCAAAGTCATTATTCAAGAGCTAATAAGCAGCTATGAAGAAGGAGGAAAGTGGATCTACAACAGCAAAAATAGCACAATTATCTACTCAAATGCCAAGACAACAAAAGACATAGAACAACTACCAAGATGGATCACTACCTTGGCAAATTGGGAAGCTACACCAACAACTAATGCATTAAGAACATATCCAAAGCAGCTGACAGAAAAAACAAAATATCTACTATGTCAACAACTAAAGGATTTATTCAACCTACACCATTGCAAATATTGCAATCAAAAAGAAGACATTCCCAAAGTTTATCTTCCACCAACTATGGCAAAAGAAAAAGAAGAAGAAGAAGACAAGCAAATTGAAGACAAGAAAAGTGAAGACTAAACTTTCGTATAAGTCTTGCAAACAAGTATCAAGACAAATGTAGTATTTAGGCTAACATTTTCCAATATTTTTGTTTTTTAGTTTTGTTTTTTAGTTTTGATTAATGATTTTGTTTTATAGTCTTGATTAAGAGTTTTGTTTTTTAGTATTGATTAAAAGTTTTGTTTTTTAGTCATGTATTATTTCAAGAAGTGTAGTATTTTTAGGATAGATTTTAGTCTTATTAGGAGGAGTTTCTTTTGTCTTGGTAGTGTAGTATTCATTCCTGGCCTATATATGTAAGGCTTTGTAATTTAGAGAGGAGTTATCAGCTCTTCTTACTCTTGTATAATAAAATTCTCCCTCTTTGAAAAACACTCTCTCTCACATACTCTTATCCTTGCAAAAATCTAGCATCAACTAAGGAAATAATGGAGCAAAATAAGGTACGTAATACTATGACTAGCTAAAACAGTGGGCTAAAGGTACATATTTAACCATTTAATTCCATGGTTCTACCATATTTAACCATTTACAAGTTGCCAATTACCTAAATAAAAATATACAATCACCAGACTTTAACCCAGAAAATTTAATTGGATGGCAAACTAAACCTCTGGAAGGATATAATAAATTAATTGCCCTAAATAAATCAGATCCAAAATTAGTACAAACCATGTATAACTATGGACTATTGCATGCAGTGTATACACAAGATGGAGATAACCTACAATATATACCAGAACTATACCAAGTAGTAAAAAAAATACTTGGGAATTACTAAAGCAGACTTAATATTTATTAGGATCTATTCGGCACCCTGCGAAGTTACACCACAAGAAATATATCATTCTATCACAGCAGTGAAGCTAGGACTAACAAGAACAATTATGTGTGAAGAACCTATGGAACAACCTGATTTAACCATTCAGGAAATAGTAGAATTTCTACAAAACAAAAGAGCTATTATGACCAAAGTCATTATTCAAGAGCTAATAAGCAGCTATGAAGAAGGAGGAAAGTGGATCTACAACAGCAAAAATAGCACAATTATCTACTCAAATGCCAAGACAACAAAAGACATAGAAGAACTACCAAGATGGATCACTACCCTGGCAAATTGGGAAGCTACACCAACAACTAATGCATTAAGAACATATCCAAAGCAGCTGACAGAAAAAACAAAATATCTACTATGTCAACAACTAAAGGATTTATTCAACCTACACCATTGCAAATATTGCAATCAAAAAGAAGACATTCCCAAAGTTTATCTTCCACCAACTATGGCAAAAGAAAAAGAAGAAGAAGAAGAAGACAAGCAAATTGAAGACAAGAAAAGTGAAGACTAAACTTTCGTATAAGTCTTGCAAACAAGTATCAAGACAAATGTAGTATTTAGGCTAACATTTTCCAATGTTTTTGTTTTTTAGTTTTGTTTTTTAGTTTTGATTAATGATTTTGTTTTATAGTCTTGATTAAGAGTTTTGTTTTTTAGTATTGATTAAAAGTTTTGTTTTTTAGTCATGTATTATTTCAAGAAGTGTAGTATTTTTAGGATAGATTTTAGTCTTATTAGGAGGAGTTTCTTTTGTCTTGGTAGTGTAGTATTCATTCCTTGCCTATATATGTAAGGCTTTGTAATTTAGAGAGGAGTTATCAGCTCTTCTTACTCTTGTTCAATAAAATTCTCCCTCTTTGAAAAACACTCTCTCTCACATACTCTTATCCTTGCAAAAATCTAGCATCAACTAAGGAAATAATGGAGCAAAATAAGGTACGTAATACTATGACTAGCTAAATTTTCTTTGGCAAGATTTTAGGAAAGTAGTAATAATACTAAAATGATAATGATCCTGTGAACACCGGGAGTTCGGCATAACACATGTTTAAAGGTTTAATAACAGCAAGTATTTAAAGCTAAAGTGGATTTAGCCGTGCACTTTATCCGCTCCAGGCAGGTGGCCGTTTTGCGGTGTTGTGGTGCTTAAATTGGCTTGGGATCCTTACCTGCTTTACTTACTGCTACTGATATTGTACCAAAATTGATTTTTAAAAACTAAGTCTGGTGTAAGGTCTAATTCTTCTTTCCTAATTTTCTCATAAATTTTTTCATCAAATATTATCTGTTGTTTCTCATAATCTATGTCTTGTGTATAGTTTATTATTATATCTTTGTCACTTGTTTCTCCTATTTTAGTCTGACTCATTTTCTTCTTCACTTGTTATATTTGATTCAATTATTTCATCTTCACTAGAAAAGTTATCCGTATCTATTTCTTGCTTAACTATATCTATATCTATAAATTCATCATTATCTAACTGAATTTCTTTTATTTGTTTTTGTCTAGGTTCTTTGCATTCTGTGGATATGTGTCCTATTTTTCCACAATTATAACATTTACATTTTTTAGGATTCCTTTTGAAATAATTTCTATATTTTCTTTTATTTATATATCTTCGTTTTTTGTTATTATTTGTAAAATTCCTTAAATTGTAATTTCTTCTAATGTATTTCTTATTTCTTTTCTTGTAGTGTTTTCTTATTTGTCTAGGGTATTTTTTACTACATCCGTATTTACTTGGTTTATCTTTTGCACAACATAATTGTATATCTGATTTTAATAAATTTCTAAGATTTGTTGCTTGAGTACATCTATCATTTATCCAATTTCTTACATATTCTATCCTAGTTCCTAAGGTGTCTATTGATTTAGCTTCTATTTTATAATCTTTAAATGCTAATAAATTAGTTGGATATGGTAATTTATGTAGGTAATTTATGTGTATATATATATGTATATATATATATATATATATATATGTATGTATGTATCTAATTGGCTTTACTTCGTTGCAAACTTGCAAACAACAAATAATCTTCTTGGATGGGAAAGATGGGCAAATTAAAACAGGCATAATTAAACGCCTAGTAATGTTACCGTGGTAGGCACGAAGAACGACCAACAACGAGTAGGGTGGTAATTATTTATTAATTTTTAATCAAAGGTTTTGAGGTTAAGTCCTACGTTTGGAGTCAGCTTCGTAAGGAAGCGGTTTATTTCTAATATGAAAATTTTCGATACGAATACGAATTTATTCCGGCCCCAATATAAACATCATAAAAGATTGGAAAACAAAATACGAGAGGCACTAGGAACGCAATAACTAATGATCGGTGAGGTCTTACATTCATAACATATGAATTTTTTTGCTTCGATCTCTTAGAATTATTTTTTTTTAAAAACGCTAGCTCATGTTTTTTTTAACATAAACGACATTTATTTATCCATTACTACTAACAGTTAAACATTACAAAAGGGATGATCTTGAGGATCATTACTACTGGGTCACACATGCATAGCATGTAAGTTACCGGTAGAAGCTAGAGAACTACAGTGCTTAAGGGAAATAGTTTTTACAGATTTAGTCCCTCCTTTGTCTGTCAACATCCTGGTCAAGACAAAAGGTGGTGAAAAAAGTCAGATTGTAATTTATTTAACACTAAGTTCTCCACAGCATGCTTAACCAACAAGTGTGCAACCTCATTCCCCTGCCTGAATATGTATTGGAGTTCCACGTTGGCCATTTACTCCAGAAGTGACCTGCATCCATTAATAATGGAATTATATGCTTTACAGTCTTCACTCATGAAGGAAATTACCTGAGAGGCATCCGCTTCTACTATTAGAGGCAGCAAGTTCCTCTCCTTTGCTATGGTTAATCCTTTGTATAAGGCCATAATTTCTGTATGAATAGGACTTTTGGCAGAGAATTTTGAGCCAAATCTTATTAGTCAATCACCATGATCATTCCTTATTACCCCTCCAGCACCTCTTGTTTTTGTTAAGGGATTAAAATCCCCGTCTATATTTAGCTTGTACCAATGAACGGGAGGTTTTACCCAGGATATGTAGAGATTAATATTTTTGTCCCAATTAAATTATCTTTTAGTGAGGAGAGAATACTCAATATCTTGGTCTATAATTTTCCCTAGGTGGCTGGTGAGGCTAGTATTGTTGATATTATTGGAGTTCCTAGTGAGCCATATATTTCACATAACAAAAGGAAATAGAGTGATCCAACTTATAAGTTTAGAGGGGATTATTGGGTTACTCGATATTAGCCAATTTAACCAATTGTTATTTCCCTGGACAAGGCCACTAACATCAATGTCCAAATTTTTCCATATGGTACTGGCATTAGGGCATGTAAGGAAAATGTGGCTAAGGCTCTCAAATTCATGATGACAAATGGTACATTGGTCATCTATATTCATACCTATAGATGAAAGGAATTTCCTACAGGGAATTTTATTAAGGTTACAAAGCAAAGTAAGTATTTGATTTTAATAGGGCATTGGAGGTCCCAAACCCAATCACTATTTATTGGGCATTACCTGTCCTAACATCACATATTCTAAGGGAGTTTTCTACCTTGGTTAGAGGACCTACCACTTGACTCCTAAGGTTCCCGGAGTTAGTGATCCAATTAGAATCCCAGAGGTTTATGGGAGAGTCATTATGGATTGACCAAATGGACCCTTTTTGACAAATTTCTCACACTTTAATAAGACGTTTCCAAATGAAGGAACCCTTATTAATCGATTTATGGCTATATTTCTTGATTAGAGTCATGGCCCAAAGGTTGGTGGTGTTATTGGCTAGTCTCCAAGCGAGGCTAGCTAAGAGGGTAAGATTTTTATGACGGGCTTTCCTTAGCCTCAGGCCACCTTCCTTCTTAGGAGTATAGACTAAGTCCTAATTGACTAAGTGAAACTTTCTTTTATGACCAGTAGTACCCCAAAGAAAGTTCTTTTGAATTTTGTCTATTGTCTTTAGGGTTTTAGAAGGAAGTAGGGTGAATTGCATGTAGTGGGCTGGAATGCTAGCTAAGGTAGAAGAGATTAGGGTAGCTCTTCCTTCTAGTTTTAAATTATTACACTTCCAGTTAGCTAACATGTTCCTCATTTGATCAATTATAAACTGGAAGTCTGTATGCTTAGGAGCATTATGGAGGATAGGAAAGCCAAGATATTTTCAAAAGTTGTTACATTCTTTCAAACCTAGTGAAGTAGTAATATTAATTCTACTAGATTTGCTACAATTCAAGGAGAAAATAATCCTAGATTTGGATAAATTACTAGATTGCCCCGAGTGCTTACAAAAGAGATTTAGGGTAGTTTTGATGGAGGAACAAGTTTTGGTATTAGCTTTCCTATTAGGACCAAGTAGTCCACAAAGAACAAGTGAGAGAGGGGGGGAGTCTTTTCCTAATAGGACAGTCTCCCATTCATTAATATCAACTAAGTGGTTAATGTAATTAGACAACATTTCCATACAAAGGATAAAAATATATGGGGACATAGGGTCCCGTTACCTAATTCCTCTACTTGGTTGGAAGAAGTTGGATTTAGTTCCATTTAGAAGGATGGAGGTAGTAGAGGAAACTTAAAGTAAACAAGAGTCTTGTAGATAAATGACCATTCAAGCTTATCAAAAGCTTTTTCAAGGTTGATTTTGATGATGAATGAGCCAACTTTTCCTTGGGATTTTTTAAAAGAATTAATAAGCTCTTGGATAATAATAGCATTATGACTAGCCCTTCTATTTTTTATAAAGCTAGTTTGGACGGGGCTGATAATCCTTTGAAGGTAGGGCTTAATCCTATTTGCGATAATTTTTTGTAATGATCTTGTAGATGGTATTACAGAGACTAATAGGTCTAAAATTACTAATATTATTTGCATTGGGAAATTTGGGTATAAGGCAAATTTAAATAGTGTTAATATCAGTAGGGATCTTATAATGTTTGAATACTTCATGGCAAAAAACTTTTTCAGAGTTTCCTATGATACTCCAATACTTATGGTAAAAGAAAGGATCTAACCCATCCGGCTCGGGGGACTTAAAGGGTTTAAACGAAAATATAGCACTACTAATTTCACTATCAAGGAGAGGTTTATCTAAAGGTGAGAGGTCAATCATATGATAACTAGTGGGGGAATTTAGTTTATTAAGGCCCTCAGTACTGATGTGATTAGTTTTAAATAAGTCCACAAAATATTCTGACACATAGTTAACAACAACTCGATGGTTGTCCAGCCACTTTCCTTCTTTATTCATAAAGAAATTTATATGATTTTGTCTCTTCCTATTGGTAGCACTAAATTGGAATAATTTCGTATTAGCATCATCCTCATTTAACCAATTGACCCTAGCCCTAAGTTTCCAATAATCTTCCTCAAGTTTGAGGATATTATTATACTTAGTTACTAGGGAATGTTCCAAATTATTAAGGAAATCACTAGTGCCATAGTTAGGGGAGTTTTGAATTCCGTTAATCCTTGCTAAAAGAGCCCTTTTTTCTTTAAAAATGCTACAAAATTGGTCCCGACCCCAAGCCTTTTTTAATTCAGTGAAAGAATTGATAGCAGTTAATAGCTCTTTGTTTCTCCATTCATTTTGGACTATGTTAACGAAATTGGGGTGGTTGCACCAAATATTTTCTAGATGAAAAATATTCCCAGAACTATGATTAATATTATTAAGCTTAACAAGTATAGGTTTGTGGTCGGAATGGGTTTTTGGGAGGTGTATAATACTGGACTTAGGAAATTTTTCCAACCAATCCTCATTAGCTAGGATTCAATCTAACCTTTCCATAATTAGACTTTTTTTTTGTGATTAGACCAAGTAAATTTACTACCCTTAAAACCTAGGTCTATTAAATTAACAACAACAACAACTACCCAGTATAGTCCCACAAAGTGGGGTTTGGGAGGGTAATATATAGACGGGCCTTACCCCTACCCGAAAAGGTAGAGAGGCTATTTCCAATCGACTCTCGGCTCAGTGAAGGAAAGGAACAACAAAAACAAAACAAAAACAAAAACAACAACAAAAGTCTATTAAATTACAAGAATCAATATTATTACTAAGTGTTAAGGCTCTCTTAGATGTTAAGGGACGACCTCCAATTTTTTCGTTAGAATTTATAATGTCATTAAAATCGCCACATATCATCCAAGGACCAGTATAAGTCTTGGACATTATGAGAATATTCTCCCACATAACATCCCTATGGTAAGACTGAGTGCTAGCATATGCTAATGAAAAACTCCATGAAATATTAAAGGGACGTACCTGAAGTAGTGCATGAATCTCTTGGCCAGTGCGAGTGCAGTGTTGTACTGTAATAATCTCATGGTTATAGAGAACAACCATTCCCCCTAATTGTCCCTCTGCAGGGACTTCTATAAGTTCAGAGAAATTGAATTCCTCTATGAGTGGAGCATGCAAATGCATTCTTATCTCTAGAATAGCAACCAGACATGGTCTATGGGTATCAAGTAGCTCCCTAAAGCTTTTGCAGCCGTCATTGTTAGTACCCCTAACATTCCAGAAAATAACTATTGTTGCTCTATTCAATGGGGGAGGGGGAGGTTGAGACACTCTGTTGTTCCTTTCTACTAAAGTATGGCTCCTTCTCCTCGATGGAACCAGAATTACTGCGTGTTTTCCTACGCTGGGATCTTGAGGAGGATGTACATGCATTGAGCATTTGTGCATGGTGCTCGGGCAGCTAAGAATGTATTTCTTGCTCCATAATTTTGGGAAGAGTAAGATTTTTACCTCATTTAGGCTTAAGAACTCCACTCTCGGCTGAGTACCTTGTGGATGGGGTCCTTCTTATACTTCCTCTACTGGAGGTTGTGGAGGATTTGATTCTGGAGCATTGGCTTGCACATTGATTGGAGATGGATTGGCAGGATTTATATTTGCTGGGTTGAGGGATTCCTGGGTTACTTGGTTGTTCTAGGCCATAAAGATGGGGTCGATTGAGATGTTCCCCTTCGATGGAAAGAATGGAAGAGTCTGGGGGAGATTGATGAACTGGTTGGGTGTGGGGGTGATATTCCACTGAGGTTGCATTTCCTGCATTAGGGTGTGACTCAGGTGAGGAGCTAAGGGATGGAGGATGTTGTTTATCCAAATCTGATTCGTGTAGTTTGACATAGCTAGCTGCATGCCCTCTGCTATCAGTTGTGCCAAGTACCTTGAGTTTTGGATGATGATCACCATCTCCTGGCCGTTGATCTGGATGTTGAAAGTTATTACATGCCCCAGGAGGCCTGCTTCCAGCCAAGAGGTGGGGTGATAGTGCTGGGGTAGTGGAGGTGATGTGAAGAAGAGAGGTTGTGCTTGGAGTGGATTGGGAAGTGGAGGTGGATTTGTCATGTGAGAGATTCTGCTTGGACTAGGAATATGCACTAATCTGAATATCCTTCTTGATGTTAGAGGAAGTCGTGACATTATTTATAGTCGAGGAGGATGGAGTATGAGAAGAAGAAAACGTAGGGTTTATGGAGAGGTTGGGTTGCTCTGATTTGGAGTGATCAAGCATGGAAACTGGCGTTTTACTTATTATTAAATCTTTTGAGGAGATAGGAGGAGAGTCCAGATGGTCAGTGGAGTTTGGAACTCCCTTTGCATGCAATGCCATGTGTAATGGATCAATATTAGGGGTAGTCTCAAATGGATGAGTAGTGGGAGCTTTGGAAGGTTGCATAGGGGAAACCGGTATTCCAAATGTTTATACAATTAGAATGTTCCTCTAATGATTGGGAAGGAAGTTCCAATGCATGTTTTTCTTTTGACACTTGTCCAGCTTTGTCTTTTCTGATAGAAATGCATTGGCTAGGAGAGCTTCTAGAAAAGGTTTTCATCCAGCTTTTTAGCCAAAACCATGGGCTCTACTTGCTTAGGGGGTTTTCCACGGATTAGGGGATTAGAAAATGGGGCATTAGGTAATGAATTATTAGTTGATGTTAATTTAATAGGTACAATCAAAGAGGATTTTGCAGCCATACCTGAAGTTGAGTGGTACTTATCTGAACTAGGGCCAGCTAATGGGTAGTCTTTCCCTATAGGTTTGGACTTGTCATGCTGAATTGGCTTTGATCCTGCAGCTTTCTTCTTTTTTTCCAAACGAGACTGTGATCCACTATTTGGAAGCTTCCGATTGATTGGGTGGTACAGCCTGCATATGGTTAGTGCTACTTAAGATGATTGGGGAAGGCAGGCATTTCATATGAGTGTGGCCTAACTTTCCACAGAGGGTGCGGAGAAAGTTTTCACCCTTATAGTGAACCATTTGCTTGTAATTACCAATATAGACGAATGATTTTACTGGCTTATCCATGGCCACTTCAACACATAGCCGGGCATATCTACCTCTTAACGTTGAGGAGGTACAAGCATCAATCCTTAATAGTTTGCCAATGTCATTTCTAATTTTCCTTAGTATTTGAGAGTCATAAAACTCTGTTGGAATCAGTGGTGAACGAACTCAAAGTGCCGACTTTAGCTGCTTTGCTTCACTTGCTACAAAGTGGGGTTTCCATCGTTGAACTGAGAGGTGGAAGCCATTAATAAACCAAGGACCATTGTTTAGTGCCTTTGACATAATTTCCTCCTTGGAAAACTTAACAATAAAGTAATCTGCACCTAGGTCAATTAGATTAAACTTTTCATTTGGCTTCCAAAGTTGGGAGATCTTCTTACTGAGGTATTGGTGAAGTATGTGTTTTTCCATGAGCTTGACGATGAGAGAGTACCTCCATGGATGGTAGATTCTCTTTAGATCTTCCTCTGAAAATGATATTTGTAGGTCATCATTAACTTCCTTGAAGTTTTGTAGCATAGCTAATGGGCAAGCCAAGGACTCTGATTGGAAATCCATCTGCATGGATTGAGTTTGAGCCCCACTAATTCGCATGGGGTGCCGACTAAATTGATTACTCATAGAGTCGAGAAGAATTTGCTTGTAGGATGTGTTTTGATGGTTGTTCCTCCATTGGAACATGAGCTGAGCAATTATCTGATTATGATACTAGTGCCGGAGGAATTAGCCATAGGATTGTTTGGGTGTGTCGAGTGGTCTATATCTGGATGCTTTGAAGGGATTGGTGCAGTAGAATGGCTATGTAGTGGAGTTAGTTCCATGGATGATCGCTCTTACTATCCGCTAGCTCATGTTGGTTGTATGTAATCTTCAACTGATAGACTATTTTTTTTTTTTTGGTAATGGAACTTATAGACTTACTGTAATCTCTAATTCTCTATTTGGGTTGTTGTACTATAGCATTTATCAATTTAGAAATTAGAAGTATGCCTTTTGATATTATTAGGGTGTGGGGGGGGGGGGGGAGGTCAATTACATGTTCATTTTAATTAACAAAATTTTAATCATGTTACGCGTTCTCCACTTTGTCAACTTTTAGGATGATCTGCTTCTGGCTGGCAAATTTTCAACACGTTCCCCACAAGTCTCACAACAAATACCGTACTGATACGAACTTATTTGGATAGTTTTAACTCATGTACAATGTTAATGCAAATAATTTCTTATACTATCAATAAATTTTAACTTGTTCAATAGAGATACTATATTTTATTTTTGTTAAAATGATCTTTGAGGCAACTTGATAAAGAAAAAATTCTTTATACTGTATCAAAGTTAATTCTGTTTTTTTAGAAAAAACGGTTGAATAGTTTCTCTAGACAAAAAAACTGTTCGGTACTTCATCTAGAAAATTGGGATTTTCAAAATAATGTTCTTATCTTAAGTAGCATAAAAATATGTCGATAAGATTCAGTTACAACTTACAATATTGCATGTGTCATCATGTTGACACTTATTTTTCGTATATGTGTTTCAACTATTAATAGCAGTGATTTTGTTTGAAATAAATGTGAAGTACTAAATTCACATAAATGCTACCATCCAGCCTACCACTATTCCCTGGTGTTCCTAGTGGGGGAGCTAGCATGTGGGATATGGATTCGACTGAATACAATAATTTTGATCTAAATATTGTATTAATTTATTAAATATATATACATTATTAATTTAAAACTCAATAATTACTTAAACCGGCTATCGTTTCGATCCCATTAACTTTTAATCTTTGCATGTGCACACTTGAGAATCAATATGATGGCATATTCGACTCTCCCTTCCAGCGGTGATGCACTACTGGAAAATAGGCCTATCGGAACAGTTGTTCTGGCAACAGTTATTAAACCGTTGTAGTAGAGTAGGTATGAATACGGTTACAACTGTTGCAATAGAATTTGGATGAAAACGGCACACCTTAGATATTAAACCGTTTCGGTTGGTAGTTCAGCGTTACTATTGGTCTATTTATAGGAACGGTTTGACGAATCGTCCCAACAGGCTTATTTATAGTAACGGTTTTAGAATTCTTTTTTAATATTGGAACAGGTATTATGTTCCCTCCTCTTTTACCCTCTTTAATTTTTCACACCCGCAAATATAACCCCAGTTTCCTTATATATATTTTTTTTTTTTATTTTGGTAAATATAATAATTAAATTAAAAAAATTCTACACTTCCAGTGCTCATTTCTACGATCCCAAATCACCTTCCTCAGTACTCTCATTCTCACCTTCCTCTCTAAAAACCTAAATTCTCAGCAAACCTAAATTTTCTACAAATATTTTCGACATTGCTAACCCAAATCCCCAATCCCCTCCCAACTCCCTCACTTGCAAATTACAATGCCAAATCCCCGAAGTCCTCAAAATCCTAACTAGCAAATCACCAGCAAACGTTCGCCAAATCTCGATTGCTCATCCAAAACTCCAAAATTCCAAAAACTCCTAAACTTCGTTTTTTTTGAGTCGTCGTTGAACCTTTGCTCTTTTTCGCTTGATTTCATGATTTCATTAGCCATGGCCGACAAGGTAAACAACAACAACAACAACAACAACAACAACAACAACAACAACTATCCAGTATAGTCCCATAAAGTGGGGTCTGGGGAGGGTAATATGTAGACGAGCCTTACCCCTACCCGAAAGGGTAGAGAGGCTGTTTCCAATCGACTCTCGTCTCAGTGAAGGAAAGGAAAAACAAAAACAAAAACAAAAACAAAAACAAAGACAAAGGAGCATTACTAACTCCAACAGAAATAGCATAAATAATTATCTAAATATAAGAAACATAAATAGAATAGCTTGCAATAGTATCATGCAGTAACTACCATAAGGGAGACACAATCCAAAACACAAATCATCTATGGATAGCCGTGCCAAGCCTCACCAACTCCGGGTGAAGAGTACGAAAAACTCTAGGAGCCGACAAGGTAACCCAGAAAGTTTCCAAGAAAAAAACAAACCCTAGTTTAATTTTGTTTTCATCGTTTATATTTTAATTTTCTAACTTCTTGTTATTTGTATTTTATGCTTCGATTCTTATTCATAGATTCAAAATATTCAATTGGTATATGTAAATTAAATATAAAAGTTCAATTTTGTTAGAAAATTTATGTATTATTGGCGATCTGTACAGTTCTTTGAAGAACCTATATTACTGGCTATTTTTAGTTGTTGTACATATGCTCAGATAGTTGTTGTATACTAATGAATTCTCTTTTCTTGTTTTTTATTTTATTTTCATCTTTCTGATCCGAGGGTCTGTCGGAAACAGCTTCTCTGCCCCTATCATCCCTGGGGCCTCTTTTCCTGCATTTCTTGTTGCTGGTATTGTTGTTGTTGTTGTTGCTGCTGCTGCTTTATTTGATTTATTTTGTTATGATTCTCTGAAGTCTGAAAGAGATGAAATGCTCTCTTATGATTCTAAGCCTGTTGTTCTGTTCAGGTACTTCTGTTCCTCATTTGGGGTGTGAGTTGTTGCAAGGTTAGTATGACCAAATTTTTGGGAATGTACTTGGTTCATTGTGAACATATCCGCGTTATGTTTAACGAGTATTTCTCCTAATTTGCATATTGGCTGGGATTCAGTCATGAGAATGAGTGTAAACCTTCTCGATCTATTCTTATATGAGGCTTTTCTTTATTACAATCCTCTTCTTGTGGTTAGTGAAGATAATTATACTAGTTTATGCAAAGTCCTTTCTGCAACATTACTCTTATTTACATTTCTTTAGTTTTGGTGCTGCAGACCATGATGGTTTAATTTTAGGGAGTAAACCTATGGGTTTTCGTGCAGACTAATGTTAACTACGCTAAATTTTTTGATCCTGATCAGAATCATCATCTCTCTCACAGAGAGATTTGGAAGGTAACTTACACTTGTCATGAGCTTATAGTCTTGCAACTTAATGCATCATTAACCAACTCATTTTCACCTAAATGCTTTGGTGCTGATGCATTTATTTTTGTCACATTCAATGTGAACTGTTGTTTTGGTTCCTGGAAAAGCTTCTGATAAATTATCGAAAGGGAAGGTGACCATTTGTTCGGATTGGACAAACATGTGTTCTTTGCACGGAGCCAAAAGTTTTCATCTACACCAAGAACAGTACACTGATGGTGCATACATCCACATGTGTAATAGTCTATTCAAGTCTAGGGACATAGACAAAAATATTAATCAGCATCATAACTATAACTGAAAATACTTTAATGGAGTAAAACCTCTTCAATATGATATGAGTGTACTTCCACAAGTTATGCTTATCTTTGCTTGTTGTTACTTTGATAATTGTGTTTTTATTGGAACAGGTACCAGCTAATTAGACTAAATGCCAAGGGAATGAATGAAGGATGCAAGTGAGTGGAGATGTTTGAAGATGTTCGTGTCGTAGTATTCTGTGTTGCCTTAGTGATTATGATCAGATGTGGGTTGCTTCAGAGGACAGTGGTAATGGTACACTACTTCAGAACAAGATGATGCATTACCACTAACTTTTTGAAACAATGGTCAGGTATCCCTGTTTCAAAGAGACCCCATTTGTTTTAATATTGAATATGATCTGTTCGAGGAGAAGCTCAACCGTGTGCCTAATAACTGTCCAAATTTGGTTCAGAGCCTTTGTTTTGGTGACCCTTATTGTGATTTCTTTTATAAATCGTAAAGAAAAATTATGGTGAAGAAATGAAAATGTATACCTTAATTACCTAGGAGGTCTATTTTGTTCCCAGGAGATTTGCAATATAGGACACCCATGTTTTATTTCTTTTGTTTATATGTCAAAACTGCATAGTCAGTATATGTTCCACATTAGAACATGCTACCAAGCTCAAAGCTTAGATTCCATTAAAGTCAGCTAATGTTCCAAGAAAAGTATCTAGCAACAAGATTAGCCTCATGATAATTTCTTTTTCTATCTCAAGGACCGAAATGTTTAACAATTTTTGTTGTCAGGAAAAATCAGCTAGGTCCAGGTGTTCTATAACAGGGGCTTTGAAAGTACTAATATGGGTGTACAATCTCTATTATTCTCGCTGTCACGTTTTAGGCTAATAGTTACAATGAATGATACTGACTTTATTTTCTTTATTTCTTATTGTATCTATATGTCAGGAATTATCCAATTCTTATCCGCTGCAAGTGCAAAAAAATACAGTAAGTTCTCTCTTTAGTTTAGACAGCTGTTAGGTATGCTTTTTTCTGTGGCTGTTGGTCTTGGTGTTTATGATTACCGGTTGTACCTGTATGATATTGATCTTATATTCCAACATAAGAGTGCAGTATGTCACTCTCAAATCCCACTTGAATTTGTACTGATGTATATGCATTCCTGTAGATTGTTAAAAATAATGCTTCTCTTTTTCTTTCTATCTTCATCATCGTACCGATCAGGCTTTTTGTAGCAGAGCTTGAAATATTTGGTTTTTTTGTACTCTAAAGTGCCTCTTTTTGTCCTTTCATTTATACTTAAATATACGATATTTGATCCCTTTATTTGAAAATGTGTATTTAGTCATATAACTATACAACATGGCATCTACGGAGGGGCTGATACTAATAACAAGAGCATTTTTGGATGATAAGTACCCAACCATAGGTGGAGCTAGGCGGTTGGCCCGAATTTTCTTTTATAATTTCCAGAAAAATCCCCATGTAATATGCTATTTTCTTGTAATTTATTGAAATAGTAAGATCAAATTCTCGCTTAACATATGCTTGCTGCATCTTGTTTTGTTGTGTGATCTGTTAAGTTACTGATATGGATGATGCTGTGGAAACTGTAGGACTGTTTATTATATGCCGTGGGCCTGATTATGTTCTAAATGAACTTGTTAAATGCATTGATTTGGACAACGATGGTGTCCATGATGCTGTACTTCTAGTTCTGTCCATAAGAACTCGGTTTTCAAGAGAAGAACAAGCTACTTTCCAAAGCTTTCTGGACCTCTTTGGGAGCAAAATTAGTGACTACATGATTGTGGTCTTCACGGGAGGATATGAGCTTGATGAAAATGGCGAGACTTTGGATGACTACTTAGGTCTTTGCCCCGAAGCCTTACAGGTTAGATGGAGATCTTATGCTCTGATGGTTTCATACCCTAGCTAGCTTTTGGAGTAAGCTGATAGTGCTATCTACTGATACAATTTAATTGCATCGGCTTGTTATGTATAAAGTTTGTGTTATGGTTCGGTATCTAGTAGAACATCTTAATCCGTTATCATATACTCTTTAGGATGCTCATGCCTGTGAAGGCTGAACCCTTATATTGGATTATACAAATCACAGGGAACTCTCAGCCTGTGTGGAGAAAGACGAGTGTTTTTTGACAATAAGACTAAGGATCCAAAAAAGGTAGCTGACCAATTGAGAAATCTTCTTTTGCATGTGAATTCGGTTGTAGAAAAGAATGGTGGAAAACCATACACAAGCGACTTGTTCAAGGATTTAAAGGTATGTATGTAACTGTTACTAATTGGTTGTACTCCTTGCACATTTTACTTTTCATCAAAATCTTGTCTAGTTGCAAATGTTGGTTGGATATATCAAATGAATATTTTTTCAAAGGAATGTTCGTTGGATATCTACGAGGGAGAAACAGCTAAACAGACAGTGCTGTGTTAACATATTTGACAGGTAAATTCTAAACTTCTGCTGGGTCTTGGGCTTGCACCAACCTGAGGTATCACACATGGCTAGGCTCTTTTTATGTCAATGCCACTCTGCTCGGCATAGGGAGTTTGTGTATGGTATATTAGAGTGTGCAATTTTTCTTCCTCATGAGTGTTCCATTTGTTAACTGAATTTGCCCTTCTACATCTGCCTTGGTACATGAGAAATTTTATTGTGTATGAGTGCAGATGCTGATAAAGGAGGTGGTAATATAATTGCTATCATTTGGTTAAAAAATTGTGCAGTGCTTGTTGCTGTTTGGTTTGCGTATTTGGCCCTCTTTCGCTAACATTCTTCTCTAAATTCCTTGATCAGGATCAGGAAGGGGAAGAGGCAGAGGAGGTCGGGGCGAACTTTTGGTAGGGGAAGCAATCCAGATGGCAGAGTGGAGAGCATTGGCTTTCGTGGAATATGATGATACTACAACATGAATGGTCAAACTTGCATACTAAGTTACAATTCTGCTGTTGGGGTCAATAAGGAACGTGGTTACTGGTTAGCTTTTATATTTTTAATGTTATTGTCTTTCTATGGAAGGATTATATTGCTGCCAGTTCTCTTTTCCCCGAGCATTTTGAGAGAGATTTGTCCAATCTTTCTCTTGTAGCTTATATTGATCTTGGTGCTTATCATTACCGGTTGTACCCGTATGATATTGAACTTATATTTCAAATTTGGGTCTTGATAATGTATTTTTGTAGAAGAACTAGGCTCATGACTAGCATCTTGTATGTCCATTATTTTCTTTTTCTTGTTCTATCAATTTATTTAGTCTAGGCGTTCAAGATGAAAGGTAATGACTTTATTTATTCTCTTTTATAGGTGGAGTAGATCAAGAAATAAAAGATGAAGGCAATGAAGATATAGACCTTATTTAAGATGAATTTTGAATTGCTATAAATTAATGCTCTAGTAATCTTTTGTTGTCTGTATTTTGAAACTTACTATCTTGAAATGTATTAAACTTATGAACTTGGGGCAGAACATTTACTTTTATGGATACTTTAGTTTGTTGGACGAGTTATATTATTAATAGTTTCATTTTGTGATTTATTTAAATTTTAATGTTATTATAATTATATATGTATATATAAATTTATTTACAACAGGAGCTATATTTCTGTTTTAAATAAACTGTTACAATAGTCTACCAGAACCGTCGCAATAGGACATAAATGGTGTTCCATTAGAATGTAAGCCATTCCAATAGATCCGGTAAATCATTCCAAAATTCTCTCTAAACCGTTCTAATAGCAAGTTAAAACCTCAACAATATAAAAAAATCGTTACAATAGCTTTAATAGACCGTTGTTATATCCTTAAATAACCATAACAATAACTTATGAAAGTATTGTATCATATAATACGGTAACGGTTATGAGCCGTTTCATACACATTATAGTAATGGTTTTAAACCGTCCCATTTGGAAGGAATAATCGTTCCAATACAGATAGGGAAAGTCGTTGCGATAGACATCTCTATAGCAACGGAGATGAAAACCGTTCCAAAAACTGTTCCTATAGGTCTATTGGCACGCGAGCAGATGTGACGGTCGGCATATCGTTCCAATATCTCTACAGCAACGGTTTTGCTACCTACTGGAACGGTTTTCTATGCATTGCCATAGACCAATTTTTCAGTAGTGATGTATTTATTGGGCTGTTTATGGGGCATGTGTGTTGGAAATACGTTCTCAAAGCATAATACTAAAACGTGTGTTCATATGTGTAGGTTTTGATGAATGACAAACAAGCGCAAATTGACATATGACGAAGTTCAAGTACAAGCGCACAATTGATATATATAACGAGATTCAAGCACAAGACCAAGTTTTATAGTTTTGCATGAGTCGTTCTTAATTGTGATCTTGATCCGACAACTTGACTCATGACATGGCTTCTCTCGTAAAATTATTTTTACAAAATCATGCATATTTAATTTAATACTAAATGATTTTAAATCATGCATATTTACTTTAGTCAAAATGATTTTTAAATACGCCTCTTAAAACTGGACTAAGATAATCGATTATGTACTTATGATAATCGATTATGTTAAGCCAAGACTGCATGACAATCGATTGTGAACTAATGACAATCAATTGTGTTAAGGCAGTGAGCATCAGGTTTTTCAAACCTGCATGACAATCGATTGTGAACCTTATGACAATCGATTGTGATGAGGCAGTGTCCATCAAAATTTTTCAACGTTCAAAATAATCGATTTTGAAGTTAATGACAATCGATTGTGAAGAGACAGTGTCCATCAGATTTTTCAAAGTCACAAAATAATCGATTGTGAACATATGACAATCGATTGTGTTGAAGCAGTGTCTTCCTAACTTTTTCAAAATTATTAAATAATCGATTGTGAGTATATAACAATCGATTGTCGAGAGGCACTGTCTAAAATGATTTTCAAAGTCTGATAAATAATCGATTGTTAACATTGCACAATCGATTGTGAAACTGACCGTTGTCGTAAAGTTTTCAAATACCGTCAGATAATCGATTATTGATTTTGTGTAATCGATTGTTGAAATTAAAATCTGGAAAGGATTTTTTGAACGTTGCCAATAATCGATTGTTGATCTTGGATAATTGATTGTTAAGCGTAAAATCTGGGATTGATTTTTGGAACGATTGGCAAACAATCGATTGTGGCTTCTTGACAATAGATTGTCACACAGTAAAATCAGCAACTCTTAATTGGCAATTAGGCAACGGTAATGCCAAGTTTTTCAACTATAAATACAGCTTCATTTCAGTGTTTTATACAGAACAACACACAACAACTGATCATAACATTGCCATAAGCTTGCATATCATTTTATATTCATTACATAAGTTTTTGAGAGCCAAATTCTTGTCTAAAGTTGTTGCGATCTTGAGCGTACTTCTTTTACTCATATCTACTCATTGAGGAGTATTTTGTTTGAGTGCTTAGTGTTTTATACACTTGAAGAGAATTGTTATTCTCTTGTTGTAAGAAGGAACTTGTGTTTCCTTGGTTGAAATCTTGGAGTGTTGTATCTCCGAGCAAAGGTGTTGAGGCTTGTGTCCTCAAGTTGTAAAGGTTTGTTAAGCACCCGGAAGCTTGACAAGTTAGTGGAAATTTCGAGAGAGTCTCTCGGGGACTGGACTAACCACGGGTTGTGGTGAACCAGAATACTTCGGTGTGTTCCTTCTTATTTATCGCACTTATTTATTTCCTGCAAATTTTAAATTCCGCAAGTTTACGTTAATTTTTATTATAACGCTATTCACCCCCCCTCTAGCGTTAAGCGTATTATCTAACAATTGGTATCAGAGCCCAACTCTCTGAAGACTTAACAGTTTGAGAGAAACTTCCATGGCTTCTACTCGTGACTCTTTTGCAGGAATAGAGGAAGGACAGTGCTCCACCCGACCACCACTATTCAACGGTACAAACTATACGTACTGGAAGGAGAGGATGAAAATCTTCGTTCAAGCAAACAATTTTCATCTTTGGAAGGTGATAACAAAGGGAAATCAAATTCCAACCAAAAAGGTTGAAAACGAATGGGTTCCCAAGTCCGAAGAAGAATATGACGCGGATGATATCCAAAAGGTGCAAAATAATGCTAAAGCAATTAATTTATTATATTGTGCTGTAAATGCTGACGATTACAGGAAAATATCGTGTTGCACAACGGCGAAGGAAATGTGGGACAAGCTGGAAATTACGTACGAAGGTACGGACCAGGTAAGGGAAGCCAACATGCTCTCAAGAAGACTTTCACGGATAGGGAACTTGTCCGAAAAATCCTTAGAAGTCTCACTCCGGCATGGCGATCAAAGGCCGACGCGATTCAAGAGTCCATTGGCGTCTCAAATGTCACCATCGACGCATTAAGAGGTAATCTTAAGACTTATGAATCTACTATACTTAACCCTCTTGTTGATGATCAAAGGAGGCAAAGAATCGCTCTAAAGGCAAGCACAAGCCAACCGCAAGTTGATGAGGACGGAGACAACGAGTTTGGACTCGTTATCAAAAGATTTCAAAAGTTCATGCGAAAAGAGTATGAACGAAAGGGCAAAAAGCAAGGAGAACAAATAAAGTGCTATGAATGCGGAGAAACCGGGCACATCAAATCAAATTGCCCAAACATCAAAAAGGAAAAGAAACCTTTCAAAAAGCAACGTGCATATATATCTTGGGGAGGAGACTCCGGAGATGAGTCAAGCGAAGGAGAAGAAGAGAAAAGCGCAAATCTTTGTCTTATGGCACAAGAAGACAAGCAAGATGAGGTATGTCAAATCTCTTCTAAAAATTTCTTTTCCCTTGAAGAAATGCAAAATGCTTTTGATGAGTTATATAGTGATTTTGTTAAAGCTTCAAAAACTGTTAAAAGCATAAAAGAAAATGCTTCTTCAAAAGAAAAAGATTTTGAAAAACAACTCTCATTGAAAGAAAAGGATTTGGAAAAACTGATTTTAGAAAATGAGAAGTTGAAAGAGGAAAACAAGTTTTTCGGTAAGAGAAGCGCCGACAAGCCCGAAAGTTCTATTAGAAATTGTACCTCTTGCATGCATCTCAAAAATGAAGTAGAAAGGCTTAAGGGCACCTTAGATAAGTTTAATTCCTCTCATAAAAATCTGAATGAGGTTCTTGTTAATTTGAAGTCAACCAAGCATGGCATAGGTTTTAAGAATGAGCCTAAAGAAAAGGTTGAAGCCAAACACCAACCACCTAAGGCTCAACCTAGGATTAATAAAACAAATGCTCATCCTAGAAATAGCAACCCTAGAACCAATATGCATGCTAGACCAAATGTTGAACACTTTAGAAGACCTAGAAATGACTTACCACCTAGAAATAACTACTTTAGAAATGATGCATATTCTAGGCCACACACTAGAAGGAAGTTTGAACCTTTTAGAACACCTAGAAATGGCCCTCAACCTAGAAATAATTATTCTAGAAATGTTGCTCATAATAGTAGGAGAAATGACTTTCATGAAATGCGCAATTGCCATAGTGTCGAAAATAGAGTGAACAATTTTCGTCCGTCTAATTACTATGAACCTAGAAGGATGCATAATCCCAACGTGACTTGTCATTATTGTAGATGAATTGGTCATATTGCTCTTGCATGTTTTGCACGACATAGACATATCACTCAATCGCATCATTATGATATGCCTAACCCTCAAGGACCCAAAATTGCATGGGTACCTAAAACGCATTAATTTGTTTTGTAGGTGTGTTTGAAGGGATCAAGTGTACTATGGTACCTTGATTGTGGATGCTCCAAGCACATGACGGGAGACGAATCCAAATTCCTTCAACTAGAACACAAAGAAGGAGGAAGTGTTATTTTTGGTGACAACAATAAAGGAAAGATTATCGGCATCGGATCGGTCGGTAAGGATGAAAATTCTTCTATTAAGCATATACTACTTGTTAAAGGTTTAAAGCATAATCTCTTGAGCATAAGTCAATTATGTGACAAGGGAAATCTTGCCTTATTTGATTCAGATGAATGCTTAGTATTTAGACGTAGTGATTTCAAAATTATCCTTCGTGGTTTTAGAGTGGATAATATCTATATGGTTGATCTTGCTAATTCCTCACCCGAATATGTGGATTGCCTTATGAGCAAAGAGGATGATACTTGGCTATGGCATCGTAGAGTAGCACATATAAACATGCATCTTTTGAACAAATTGATTTCACAAAACTTAGTTATTGGTCTTCCCAATTTGAAATTTGAAAATGACTCTATTTGTGATTCTTGTCAAAAAGGGAAGCAAACAAAAGCATCTTTCAAATCGAAAAACATTGTCTCAACTACTAGACCATTGCAATTGCTTCACATGGATTTATTTGGACCATCTCGCATTGAAAGTCTAGGAAGAAATCGTTATGCTTTTGTCATTGTTAATGATTATTCCAGATTTACTTGGACTTTATTTCTTGCCCACAAAAGTGATGCTTTTCAGAATTTTAAATATTTCCTTAAACGTGTTCAAAACGAAAAGGAAACAACCGTCACTTCAATTAGAAGTGATCATGGGGGAGAGTTTGATCACAATCTCTTTGCGGACTTTTGTGACGAACTCGGTATCAAGCATACCTTTTCCGCTCCACGAACACCACAACAAAATGGGGTGGTGGAAAGGAAAAATAGGTGTCTCGAAGAGATGGCTAGAACCATGCTCGAAGAGGCTAAGATTCCCAAACATTTTTGGGCGGATGCCGTGAGTACCGCATGCTACATCTTAAATAGAGTAGTCATAAGGCCAATACTCATGAAGACCCCTTATGAACTCTACAAGGGAAGGAAACCAAATATCTCCCATTTTAGAGTATTCGGTTGTAAAGTTTTTATTCATAACAATGGAAAAGATCAATTGGGAAAATTTGATGCTAAGTCCGATGAGGGAATTTTCATTGTTTATTCTTCACGTAGCAAAGCATATAGGGTTTTTAATAAAAGAACCGAAACTGCGGAGGAATCCCCTCATGTTGTATTTTCCGAAAATAATGCTCGCTTGGCGAGAAAGGATTCCGGTTTTGATCTTACAGGTATTTTAGATAGCTTGAAAGACAAAATACAAGAGGAAACGCCTAAGGAAAATCAAGGCGAAATTCTGGAACAACCAACGGAGGAAGCGCCACAATTGGAGAATGAAACGAAAGCGCCTAACGAGTGGAGGACAATCAAAGATCACCCTCTCAAACAGGTAATTGGCGACGTCGGATAAAAGGTAAATACTCGAAACTCCCTTAAGAACACCTTAGGTCATACTGCTTTTGTTTCTCAAATTGAACCAACAACCATCTCCGAAGCAATTGGGGATGAGTTTTGGACCTTGGCAATGCAAGAGGAGCTTAACCAATTCAAACGGAATGACATTTGGGATTTGGTGCCAAGACCCGAAAATCATACCATAATTGGTACGAAATGGGTTTTTCGAAACAAACTAGATGAAAATGGTGTAATCACTAGAAACAAAGCTAGGCTTGTAGCAAAAGGCTATAATCAAGAAGAGGGTATTGACTATGAAGAAACATATGCTCCCGTAGCTAGATTAGAAGCTATTTGTCTATTACTCGCATTTGCCTCTTCTATGAATTTCAATCAAATGGATGTGAAAAGTGCTTTTCTAAATGGTGTTATTCAAGAAGAAGTTTATGTTGAACAACCCCCCGGTTTTGAAGATTTTAAATCTCCCAATCATGTTTTCAAACTCAAAAAGGCTCTTTATGGTTTAAAACAAGCTCCTCGAGCTTGGTATGAAAGATTGAGTAAACTTCTATTGGAAAATGATTTCATTAGGGGGAAAGTTGACACCACTCTTTTTGTTAAGCATAAAAACAATGATATTTTATTAGTTCAAATATATGTGGATGATATCATATTTGGTGCTACTAACAATGTCTTATGCAAGGAATTTTCCGATTTAATGACAAGCGAATTTGAGATGTCTATGATGGGTGAGTTAACATTCTTTTTGGGATTACAAGTAAAGCACATGAAAGAAGGTACGTTCATTTGCCAAGCCAAATATTGCAAAGAATTGCTGAAACGATTTGAAATGAACAATGCAAAAGCAATGGCGACTCCCATGAGCACATCCGATCATCTAGACAAAGATGAGAAAGGTAAGGAAGTCGACACTAAGAAGTATCGAGGTATGATTGGCTCTCTTCTTTATCTTACCGCTAGTCGTCCGGACATCATGTTTAGCGTGTGCTTATGCGCCCGTTATCAATCGTGTCCGAAGGAGTCTCACCTTACTGCGGTAAAACGGATTTTAAAGTACCTTGCTGGTACTACAAATGTGGGTCTATGGTACCCCAAAGGTTCTTCATGCCAACTAGTTGGCTATTCCGACTCCGATTTTGCTGGATGCAAATTGGACCGCAAGAGCACTAGTGGCACTTGCCATTTGCTCGGTAGCTCTCTCGTTTCTTGGTTTAGCAAGAAACAAGTAAGTGTTGCGTTGTCCACAACCGAGGCTGAATATGTAGCCGCGGGGAGTTGTTGCGCTCAAATCCTATGGATGAAACAACAACTCTTGGACTATGGCCTAAGTCTTGATCATATCCCTCTTAGATGTGATAATACTAGTGCCATATGCTTGACGAAGAACCCCGTTCTTCATTCGCGAACAAAACACATTGAAATTAGACATCATTTTATATGAGATCACGTTCTCAAGGGCGATGTTGAAATCGAATTTGTTGAAACCAAAGATCAATTGGCCGACATCTTTACAAAGCCCTTAGAGAAAGAGTCCTTCTTCCGAATTCGTAGTGAACTCGGGATTCTTGACTCCACGTTGATCTAAGTCATGCATTGCATTTTTTCTACATGATTTCTAACTTGAGCGTCGGAGACGTCTAACGAATTTTTGTAGGTATCGCCCTAAAGGTAGGGGGAATTATAAAGCATGACGCGCAATAATCGAGTCTTCGTCAGAAAAATCGGTTTCTGTCGTCTAATAATCGATTATCTCGTAACAATAATCGATTGTACTGCTATTAATTGAGTTATTGTACTCTCTTTAAGTAATCACGTTTTATTTTCAATAAATAGACAAGTCTTTTTTACCTCGCCATCTTATTACATTTTTTTTGCTAATGGCAAAAGGGGGAAGATAACAGGTATGCACTCTCTCAATTCTTATTAGCTTAAATTGAGGGGGAATTCATATATTGAGGGGGAACTAATTGCATACTTGTTGCATATATTTACTTGTCTTGAATCGTCATTATGAATTGTTTAATTTGCATATCCCGCTTAAAGTTTGCCATTATCAAAAAGGGGGAAATTGTTGGAAACACGTTCTCAAAGCATAATACTAAAACGTGTGTTCATATGTGTAGGTTTTGATGAATGACAAACAAGCGCAAATTGACATATGACGAAGTTCAAGTACAAGCGCACAATTGATATATATAACGAGATTCAAGCACAAGACCAAGTTTTATAGTTTTGCATGAGTCGTTCTTAATTGTGATCTTGATCCGACAACTTGACTCATGACATGGCTTCTCTCGTAAAATTATTTTTACAAAATCATGCATATTTAATTTAATGCTAAATGATTTTAACTCATGCATATTTACTTTAGTCAAAATGATTTTTAAACACACCTCTTAAAACTGGACTAAGATAATCGATTATGTACTTATGATAATCGATTATGTTAAGCCAAGACTGCATGACAATCGATTGTGAACTAATGACAATCGATTGTGTTAAGGCAGTGAGCATCAGGTTTTTCAAACCTGCATGACAATCGATTGTGAACCTTATGACAATCGATTGTGATGAGGCAGTGTCCATCAAAATTTTTTAACGCTCAAAATAATCGATTGTGAAGTTAATGACAATCGATTGTGAAGAGACAGTGTCCATCAGATTTTTCAAAGTCACAAAATAATCGATTGTGAACATATGACAATCGATTGTGTTGAGGCAGTGTCTTCCAGACTTTTTCAAAATTATTAAATAATCGATTGTGAGTATATAACAATCGATTGTCAAGAGGCAGCGTCTAAAATGATTTTCAAAGTCTGATAAATAATCGATTGTTAACATTGCACAATCGATTGTGAAGCTGACCGTTGTCGTAAAGTTTTCAAATACCGTCAGGTAATCGATTATTGATTTTGTATAATCGATTGTTGAAATTAAAATCTGGAAAGGATTTTTTGAACGTTGCCAATAATCGATTGTTGATCTTGGATAATCGATTGTTAAGCGTAAAATCTGGGATTGATTTTTGGAACGATTGGCAAACAATCGATTGTGGCTTCTTGACAATCGATTGTCACACAGTAAAATCAGAAACTCTTAATTGGCAATTAGGCAACGGTAATGCCAAGTTTTTCAACTATAAATACAGCTTCATTTCAGTGTTTTATACAGAACAACACACAACAACTGATCATAACATTGCCATAAGCTTGCATATCATTTTATATTCATTACATAAATTTTTGAGAGCCAAATTCTTGTCTAAAGTTGTTGCGATCTTGAGCGTACTTCTTTTACTCATATCTACTCATTAAGGAGTTTTTTGTTTGAGTGCTTAGTGTTTTATACACTTGAAGAGAATTGTTATTCTCTTGTTGCAAGAAGGAACTTGTGTTTCCTTGGTTGAAGTCTTGGAGTGTTGTATCTCCGAGCAAAGGTGTTGAGGCTTGTGTCCTCAAGTTGTAAAGGTTTGTTAAGCACCCGGAAGCTTGACAAGTTAGTGGAAATCTCGAGAGAGTCTCTCGGGGACTGGACTAGCCACGGGTTGTGGTGAACCAGAATACTTCGGTGTGTTCCTTCTTATTTATCACACTTATTTATTTCCTGCAAATTTTAAATTCCGCAAGTTTACGTTAATTTTTATTATAACGCTATTCACCCCCCCCCCCTCTAGCATTAAGCGTATTATCTAACAATGTGAACCTATGATTTTTTCGCTAAATTTTGTATTTTATGATAAATTAGTCTAATATCTATCGGCACTCATGCTCCACAAAGGTTGAACGGTTTTCTTGGTTGAATATTGAGTTATTTACCCCCGAAATTAGGGATAAATTCTCACTTAATTTTTTTTTGAGAAATTTTCATAGAGCACTATCTTTTAGTAGTAATTAGCCATGTATAGATATCATTTGCTATATTACGGATTATAGATACCCTTTTTGTAGTTATAAGATGTATTTCATGTATTTAAGCTATTTTATTCATTAATACAGTAGCCAAAATAGACGTAAATCAGGGAAGTCTAACTAATCAGTTGATGTATTTGAGTGTACTCGACTGTATTCATGGAGTGAAAAATGGAATTATAGCTGGGCAGATTATTGTATTCGACTGTACTCGATTGTATTCACGGCGTGGAATAGGGGATTGCACTATTTTTAAAATGGAAAGTGAATCAATTAACATAATAGGCTCCTAATATATCTCAACAAACTCAATTATAACACAAAAATTTTGTATTTTCGGTTATAAGAATATTCTCAACCGAAAAATACCCCAAAAATATAGCAATCATCAAAGAAATTATATAATACATCTAAATACATAAATTATATTAATTAAAAAAATATGAATACATGCATGGCATATAGCGAGACAGTAAATACAATAAAATACATTGAATACAGCGGGATACATTGAAATACAATAAATACAAAGATAGTGAATACAATGAAATATATGTAATACAACGGGATACATTGAATTATAATGGATAAAAAAATAAAATGAATACAATAAAATACATTAAAATATATTAACAGAAAATCAAGTTGTTCAGTGCCAAACTCCACGTCTTTGTTAAAGAACAAATCCCAATTTTCGACGAATCCGTCGTTAACCGGAAGTCGATAGTGAAAACGCGCCACCTTCGTGGACATTTCATTGTGAATTGTTTGACAATAAAAATTCCTTTAAATTATAGAAGCAAGCTAGTGGAGCAATGTCATCTTTTTTGCCAAAACCTTTGTCACACCTCATTTTTACACACCTACCCCGATGGATAATGTATAAGGAAATTTTTTTCAATTAAAGTGACGTTATTCGGATCGGGATTATTTATTCAGAGTCGCCACTTGGGATAAGTTTGGCTTTTGATGTCCCAAGTTACCAATTTTTCTTGAATCCCGAACCGAGGAAAACTTCGACTTCCGAGTGGACTCTGCGAACCAGAAATTATGAATAAGGAATTATGTTGATCCAAGGGAAGGTATTAGGCACCCTCGGATCCCGTGGTTCTAGCACGATCGCTTAAATTGCCGTGATTGGCTAGAATCGGATTTAAATACGTGAAGAGCCTATGTGCCAATTATATCTTTAACCGCTTTATTTAATACGTATTTATTTAAGAGAAAGTGAACATCGTTTAAAGTGTGTTTTCAGATTGTGCCGCATAAAATGAACCGCAGTCCTAGGCACAGTCTATTCAACGTTTTAGGATTTGGATTTGGGCCGCATAAAATGCCACCCGTATTTAGGAATGTAATTTATTAAAGTCGCGCCTAATAGGGTCTAATGCGGTATAATCTTTTGGGAGGGCTGTGAAATTCGCTAACGGTCATTCCCAATTTTTTAAATATTTTTTAAACCTTTATTGAGGGCCCCCCATCTTTATTGAGCGAAGCTCGTCTCATATTACTTTAAAGAATAAGCCTACAAGCAACTATATTTTCTATTTGTTTTTGTGTCTAAAAGAAAAGAAAATCTTAATTGATTACAATTAACGATTGGACTTGAGTTCAAGTCTGGACCCAAACAAAAGGAAGAACCTTTTAGCTTGGACCCGCTACCTAACTCAAAACCCGGGCGTCAATTGTTTAGCACAAATAAGCAATAATTATAGCATGGAACCCAAAAGCAATCTTGAAACACATGAATTAACCATTAACACCCACGGGAGATTGTCAAAACAGCCTTGGCCCAGGCCCGTGAATTAAAGAGAACAGCTTCGGACCTGGGCCTGTGTGATTAAATCAGCGAAGCCCACTGGCTTGATAACAAACAACGTTTCCATTCAAAGGGGTTTGGGTTTCGATTCCCAAAACCTACAAACGAGCTCTAAAACTGACTTGGGCAAATATTACATATCCAAGCAATTTATTGAAGATCAATTCCATATTACTTATGTTTCCCAACATGAACCAATTTAATACTCAGCACTGGCCTACTGGTTTCAGCTCTATGTTATTGATACAATTGAAATGCATGAACTTCTAAACCATTTCCCAATTTCAGTTTGCTTTTAATTCAAATTCAATTATACAAAAATGAAATCGAACCAATATCATAACAGTTCTATCAGTTCAATTATACAACACAAATACAAACCAAAATGAGTTTAAACAAACACAAATTATCTACTACTACTCCACCAACAGCTCAAGCACATAAATTCCAAAGAAGACCATTTTATTTCAGCTTTCAATTTAAACAGCTACATTGGGCCAGTTTTAGGCATATACCTGGATTTAGCAGAACATGAAGAATAGGAAAAGGTCAGCAGCATGCAACAACTCTCAGCAACAACAGAATTCGACAATAACCAGCCCATAAATAGTGTTAAGGACGCCCAGTAGACAACCAAACACCAAACGAAACAGGAAAGACAACGAAACTAGCTTGATTCACACCGAATATACTTGAAAATGCACCAGATCAATCCAATAAACCCAAACTCCAACTGAAACTTTAGCTATCAAATTTCGAACTAGAAATATGAATCAACTATTGCAACGAGATTCAATAGAATCATACTGTTTTTTGTAGTTTTTCTCTATATTGTTGTTTTTGTTTGTTTTGGAAGATTTAGGAAATTAATAATTTCAAAATAAAAATTGAGAGCTGATCGAGTAACTTCATATCTGTGTAACCTTAGAGAAGTGTTTTGAAATCTTAGATCTGGAAATCTCGAGAGAATTATTTTTGGGGGGAAATTTTGGGCTCTCCAGCTTGTATGTTGAGGCGCTAATGATGCATTTTTATAGGCCAACCCTCACATTTCTGTTTTCCCTATTAGTCCCTCTTTGTTTTCATATTAGTCCTTCAGCTTTTAACTTGTTACCCAAGTTACTGCATTAAAATGCAGAAAACTTACACTAAGGCCCCCTTCTAGAAGGCCCTAGGGTATTCTTTATCTATGAAAAACCTAAACTACCCTTGCTTGAGTCCTAAATTACTATGCCTTAACAAACCAGCCCTTTCCCATGCCCAAACTACCTTTGGCTAACTCCTGAAATTACCGGCCTTGGTTAACTACCCCAAACCACATACTCCATTTAAGAATTAACCAAAGTTAACTAAATTCATCTATATCCAATCAACCTAACTATACAATAAACTAATCAATACTAAGTAATAGTAACAACGAATCAACAGCTAATAAACAACAAAAAATCGAAACTAAACAGGATTATCAACTGAAATCAACTGCATCCGAAACAATTTCAAGCAAAACAAATAGACAAAAGAATCTAATTTAATTACCTAAATCAACTAAATAGAAACAATCTATTGAATCGAGTTGAAGTAAATCAAAATATTATGGAAATAAAATCTAAAATCATGATAGAAACAACTACAACAAAAACTTGGCAATAACAGCAGACGTAAAAGAACAAAAGCAATAAGGAAACCAAAATAAGGAATGAAATACCTCTGTTTTAGCTCAGTAGACTCGAATCTGCCTATATTTACGGAACCATTTGGAACAAAAACCGTCTTTAATCATGTGTTCACGATGAGAAAACACACGATTAAAGGCAGTCGTGGTGCCGAAAAAAATAAATCCTGAATTTGAGAAGCTAAGGTTTTGGCCAAATATTTATCCAAAATTTAAGAAGATATGAAAATGTTTGGGAGTTATAGGCTATATATTTATGAAGAAAGCGATGAGGAAGATATATGGTGCGAGTTTTGATCGATTTGGAGAAAGTATGTTTTTAGGCCGGAACTTAGATCTAATATTTGAGAACCTTGATTAGGAATTGATAGAGATGATTTTGAGGGTTGGAAAGAGGAGAAAGAGAGGATTCAGGGGTGTGTTTTGGGTGGATTTGGAGCATCACCGCCGGCGGTGGCGATTTCCGGCCGACGGCGGACAGTGGTGGCGGCGGCTAGAGACAGATGAGGGTACGAGGAAGAAACAAATGGTCTATAGGGTTTTAGGACATTATTATCTAATCCTTAATATCAATCCTTGGCCGTTGGATTAGGAGTGGATGGAGGGCTATGATTGATTGGCTTCGCTAAAGCAAAACGACGTAGTATCCCTCCTATACTACGTTGTTATGTTAGTCCCAGAGATATGTTCATTTGGACCGGGTAGGGGTTGACATGGGCCATTTTGGCCGGATTGTTCTTTGGGTTTCAAGGGTGTTGGACAGGGATTTTCATGAAAAACGGCCCAAACATGTCCAGCCTTCTCATTTATGCATTTTTATGTATTTTACTTATATATTTTTTTGAATTTTCTGATTTTATTGGATGTAAAACCAAAACTCAAACGCCCAAATTAAATATAAGATTATACTAATTAATATTCAAAAATTAACTAATTCCTAATTTAAGAAAAACTTAAGACAAATTTTTAAAAATTAAAAGTAGAAATGCAAGAAATCATTTTTGGTATTTTCTTTATTTTGTAATATAAAAATGCACACTATTTTTGGTATTTTTTAAAATTAATCAATCAAAAAATGAGCACAAAATGCAAACAAGAAACAAAATCATGCAATTTATTCCTAAAAATTCAAATAATAAAGGAAAATCCTAATTCCAAGGAATTTTATAGGAGTAATTTAAGCGTGGCAAAAATCACGTGCTCACAGCTGCCCCTCTTTGCTCGAAGACACGAAGTATTTTCAGGCAAAGATAAATGAGCACCATGAAGGATTTTTGCCTGTTCAGCACTCCATGAGAAGCATTTTGAAATCCGTCTGACCGAACCCTGGTTCAAAGGTTTCCTACATATCCTTGGCTATAAAGGAATCAGGTCAGTGTAGTTATGGAGTGTTGGTAGTTGGGACTACCAAGTACTATGATTTCACTGTTGTTGCTGATGTTACTGCTTGCTGACTTCCTTATTACACCAGAAGGAAAATCAAAGCGAAGCTAGCTAATCCTATCAATTATGAGTTACAAGATTCCTATCTATAATCCTCTTGAAACTTGATCTTGAGTCTTAGCTGATTTTGCTGTAGACTTCGATCTGAATCTTGATGCTCGCCAGTTGTAGGTGCTTGTTTCTTCATGCAATATTGGGTCAAGGCAGCTTGTGACTTTTATCAGATTTTGAGAAATCCGCACCCATGCTTGCCTCACATTTGGGCTCATTTCTTTTTGTTCTTTTCTTATTTTCTTTATTTGAATTGAAATTTATTTCATCGGTCATCTCGCACCTTGTGCCTTGCGGTCAAACATGTTTAAAGTATCAAAACAAACAAACGAACGAAATTTTCTAACCCAGTTTTTACTAGGAAACTTTCGTGTATCAGTTGTGAAACATACGACAATCAAACTAGAAAAAGCTCATCGGTTTTGGCAAAGAGATTCTCGATTATTAAGCCGGATTTTTGGAAAGCAAAAGCTCCACAATTTTTTGGCCGGGAGATCTTCGGTTTTTTGGCCAAGATTTTGAAAAGCAAAAGCTCCACGATTTTTTGGCCGGGAGATCCTCGTTTTTTGGCTGAGATTCGGAAAACAAAAGCTCCACGGTTTTTGGAGATCCTCGATTTTTACGCCGGGATTTTGAAAAGCAAAAGCTCCACGGTTTTTTGGCCGGGAGATCCTCGATTTTTTGGGCGAGATTTTGAAAAGAAAAAGCTCCACGGTTTTTGGCCGGGATTTTGTAAAACAAAAGCTCCACTGTTTTTTGGCCGGGAGATCCTCGGTTTTTTGACCTAATTTTGAAAAGCAAAAGCTCTGCAGTATTTTGGCCGGGATATCCTCGGTTTTTTGGATGGGATTTTGATAAGCAAAAGCTCCACAATTTTTTGGCCGGGAGATCCTCGGGTTTTTGGCTGGGATTTTGGAAAGCAAAGCTCCACAGTTTTTTGGCCGGGAGATCCTCGATTTTTCGGTCGGGATTTTGGAAAGCAAAAGCTCAACGGTTTTTTGGCCAGGAGATCCTCGATTTTTCGGCCTGGATTTTGGAAAGCAAAAGCTCCACGATTTTTTGGCCAGGAGATCTTCATTTTTTTGGCCGGGATTTTGGAAAGCAAAAACTCCGTGATTTTTTGGCCGGGAGGTCCTTGGTTTTTTGGCCGGGATTTTAGAAAGCAAAAGCTCCGCGATTTTCGGCTGGGAGATCCTCGATTTTTTTCGGCCGCGATTTTGGAAAGCAAAAGCTTCACGATTTTTGGCCGAGACATCCTTGGTTTTTCGGCCGGGATTTCGAAAAGAAAAAGCTCCATGATTTTTGGCTGGCTGATTCTCGGTTTTTCGGCTGGGAATTTGGATAGCAAAATATCCACGGTTTTTTGGCCGGGAGATCCTCAATTTTTCGACCAGAATTTTGGAAAGCAAAAGCTCCACGGAGATCCTGGATTTTTTGGTCGGGATTTTGAAAAGCAAAAGCTCCACGGTTTTTTGTCCGGGAGATCCTCGGTTTTTTTACCGCGATATTTAAGGAGTGAGATACTATGCTACCATAATTTGTTTTTCTTTTAGGATTTTTCATTTTCTCTTTCTTTTCTTTGGTTTTCTCTTTATATGTCTACCTCTTATTTATCAGAATGCATGAAAGAATGTTTGAGAAAATTTTCGTTTTGTTCGTTTTTCCTGCTGCAGCGCTATTTCAACACTTGCGCATTTCATTTTTTTTGGGCTTCACCTGCTTCTTGCACAGCTGTTTTGAATAAGACATGTTTTCAACAAAGAACAATTTGTTAGTTGAAACGGTTGTTGGTTTTGTGGCCTTGATCATCTCCATCGCTTGATCCTGGCCCCATTTCCATTGAGAAATTTGCTGCTTGTTGGCTTTGAGGGTGACTTTCTTTCACACTTAACGAGTTCAGCCTTAGTATTTCATGATGACTCACCCGTGTGGGCTCTATCCTTTTACTTTATTTTGTTTTCAAGACCTTTGCCTTTGATTTTCTTTTCCTTTCTAATGTCATTTACTTTGGAAGCAATCGACCATCATGATCAGCCGGGATTGGACTGACGCACCACTGAGGCTGGGTACTTCCTTTGATCCTTGCCGGCGGAGCCCTGTGAAACCAGTCCTGCCACCTTTTCTTTATATTAGTTTTGGAATTCAAAGTTAAGCCGAAAGGGATTCAAGGAAAAGTGACAAAGAGTGGAACAATGAATTTAAAATAGAAGCGTCCCTTTTAGGGGAAAGGAAGGACTTATCTGGGGGTGCATGCTGACTTCAAACTGACATGACATGTTTCTTGGACTGGATCCCCGAACCGTACCAACTTCCAACTTCTCATGAACCCATTGACCCGTATTTCCAAACCAGGGAACCTTGCTAGGACTTTTAGTGATGAAGTGTCCTCTTTTCGGCCGACAGTGCCCTTTGCAGGTTTTATCTAATCGACCTCTCTCATTTCTCTTCTTACCGTCGCCCGATGGTGCTCTGTACGAGTTTCACCAAGCAGACTCTTTGATTTCTCTACTCCCGTCGCCTTATGGTGCCCGAAGGTTTTCACCGACAAGACTCTCTTATTTTATTTATCTCAATTTGACTTGTATTAGATTCCAACAATGATGTTTTCCACTTTCCTATCTTTGCCAATTGATCAGAAGGACTTGGACAAGGTCTTTGGGGTAAAAGTATTTTGGGCGGAACTATAACTTTGGAACCATTTCGGAGGTCTCATGGCCGAACCATTATATTATCTGCCCCAGTTTCAATTTTGGAGGAAACGTGGATGTTTATTTTGGTGTGACTGAACCCCAGAGAGAGGCTGGCTACGTATCCTTTCGGAATCAAGTCAGACGTAGTTCAGGAAGTTTTGGTTTTGTTTTTATTTTGTACTTTTCTTTTCTTTTTTTACTTTCTTTTCTTCTTCTTCTTCTTCTTCTTCTTCTTCTTCTTCTTCTTCTTCTTTTTTTTACTTTCTTTTCTTTTCTTTTCTTTTGTATTTCCGTGTTTCAAAGAGGGTAATCAAGGAAAAGTAGCCGGCTCAAAGGGTTTTCGAAGGATTGATGGTATTTGGGGTAGTGTGAATAAAAGCCTTTTTCATTTCAGTTGCGCAAAGACATCCTCGAAGCAAGTTTAGACATAGTACCTTTTAACTGCATCCACATTTACCGCTGCTTTGGGATCATTCCCTTCTATATCACCTAGGTATAATGCTCCTCTTGGCAGTATCTTCCTGATGATGTATGGACCTTTCCATTTAGGAGAACATTTCCCTTTGGCTTCCTGATGATGATGAAGAATACGTCTTTAAAACACTAATTTCCCCACATTAAATTTACTAGGCCGTACTTTCTTGTTATAGGAGCGAGCCATTCTTTGTTGATACAACTGTCCATGACAAACTGTAGCCATCCATTTTTCCTTAGCTAAGTTCAAACATTCCATACGAGTCTAGATCCACTCATTGTCCTCAAACTCTGCTTCAAGGGGGACCTTTCCCAAACCATGAACCAATTTTCTTCGGTTGTTCCATTTCTTTTCTCAAACTTAACTTCTCTGTATTTCTTTTGATTCATTATTTCAAAGTCTGACAGAGTTCGTGGGATCTGGGCATGAAGTCCACAAGCATGTCATGTTATTTAAAGCTGCATTATTAGAATTAAAGGGAAATAAAAGAGAAAACATAGAAAAACTTTGGAAAAAAAATAAAGAAAATGAACTATGAAATATTTATTTCATTTTTTGGAATTGGGAAGATAATAGGGTTGACATTCAGGAATTTAAAGACAGGAAACTAAAGAAATCATTGAAGTCACACCCTGGGATGACTCGCGATGCAGAAAAAGTGGCAGGACAAGTCTACTAGGACTCCCGCCTGACCAAGAATGGCGTAGGGCGCTTGGTCCCATGTATAACACCTCAGCGGTGCTGGTGCCCTCTCCTAGGTCGACCATGTGCGTTTTGCAAAGCATTTTCCTCATTGCCCCACGTATTCCCTCGCTCTCTTCAGCCGTGAAAATATCATCATCTTCCTCTTTAATGTACTCAGGCTTCTGTGGTATGCGTCCAACAACCACTGGCTCATTCAGCCGAGGTGGCTTGATTGTCCCCATACCACATAGGCTTGCTTGGGTACATCCTTCAACACAATTTTCCCTTGCTCTATTAAATTCTCCACCGCTTGTTTTAGAGTCATACATCCATTTGTATCGTGCCCTTCTACCCATGAATGATAGGCACATCTGACATCCCGCTGATATAATGGTGATTTTGGGTTTTGCTCGTTTGGAGGTATGGGTTGCAGCAAATTCATCTGGACAAGTTTAGGGAACATGGTGGAGTAGGGTTCACCAATTGGCGTATAGTTAGGTTTCCTGGGTGGTTCCCGTAGACGGAAGGTATTCGGGGGAGGTCGAGGATTATAGTGGTTCTGGTGAGGAGGCTGGTTTCTTTGGAATGGAGGTCGATTTCTGTTAGCTCGTGGTTGCGGTCAGGCGACAGGTTGAGCATTCATGACCGCATAAGGTGGTGGAGCATAGACCATATCGGAATGAGGATAGTAGTGTTGATGGGTTCTTTTGGAAAACACAGGTCTAGGAGCCTGGTATCTTCTTTCCCCTGATGCCTCCATGGTTGTTTTTTCTCTTGTATTGCTCTTTGCCATTCCTCCAGACCCGCCTTGGATGGCTTGGGAGGTTTCTATGATAGCTGACTGACTCAAAATCCGACTACTTTCAAAATCCACCAACAACTCTTCTTTTCTGTCGGCCCTACGCAGCCGATTACACTACTTTTTCGAGTGAGCGATGGGATCACCATGCCCATCATAATTTTCATCTTGCTCGGGAGCTTTGAGATTTGATCTTGCCCTGGTGTAATATCATATGGACGTGGATGAGGGTAAGCACATGTGGAGTATGGCAGATCTGCCTAAAAGACAGGATTCTGGAAAGTGAACACCCAAGGGTCAAAATCAGGCTTTGGCAATGAAGGTTGTACTGTGGCAGAGCATGGTGGAGACGTAAAGATGTTGGGAGCCGTCCCGAGCATGGATTCTTAGAGGCGAACACCAGAAGTGCCTCCTATATAGTAAGTAGATATAGTATGTTGTCCCAATGTGATGTTCGAGTGACTGATTGGAGCATTGGAGGTACCCGTTGGCCTTGGGACAACTCGGGAAATCCATGGATGGCGTTCGGGGGTTCTTTTCCATTTATCCAAGCGTCTCACATATCCATTACCCTCAGACGCAAGATTCTATTCTCTACAGCTGCAGAGGACTCCGAGACCGAGATGCCCGAGAGTAGGCTATCTTCCGAAATAGGGATTGTTGGCAGGGTCATTTCTGACGACATCCCTGTACTACCTTTAGATCTGGTAAAGTAGTGGTGCGAAGCAAGTTTACCACAAAACCAACCACCTGTTTCTATAAACCTGGGCTCTGAAAATGAAAGTAGCGAACAGTTAGTTTTGAGACAAATAGGTAATCACACATCAATGGCTGCATGTGTCATCCCGGCTTTTCTTATGATTTCCTTGCTTGTTTTTTTCCCTCTTTTTTTCTCATTTTTTGCTTCTCCTTTTCTTTTGCCATGGGTTTTCTTTGATTTTCTTCCGCTTTTTGTTTCTTTTGGTTTTCCTTTATTTCCTTCACTCTCTTTTGTTTTCCTCTTATGGCAATGGTCGAATCCGATGAGGATTGTCTACGTATCGTGACCCCGCACGAATCAAACCAAGCGTAGTTCGTGAAGATCAAGAATGGAGTAAATATACTAACCTTTTTTTTGGAATTTTTTTTGAAAGGAATGCTCTAAAAGAAGAAAGGAAATATTTTTTTTGGTTTATTTTTGAATTTTGTTTTGTTTTTGAAAGAATGACTTCTAAAAAAATTTATTTGCCTTTGATTTGAACTTTGAAAATTTTAAAAAGTAAAAAGAAATTTTTTTTGTTTGAATTTTCATTTGTTTTCTCTTTTTCTAAATAAGAAAGAAAATACTTTTGGGTTTTGGAAGTTGCCTCTTAATTTTCGAAAGAGGAACTTTTAAGAAAAGTGCTTTGGATTTCTAAACCTTCATTTATTTACAAAAGCACTTGCGAAGAAAAGCGAAAATATTTTTGGACTTTTATTCTTTCAAATTTTTTTAACTCTTACAAAAGAAACCTTCGAAAGAGAGAAAATAATATATATATATATATATATATATATATATATATATATATATATATATATATATATATATATATATATATATATATATATATATATATATATTGGATTTTTGTTTTGACTTGTGAATATTCGAAAGAAGGACTTTCAAGAAAACATTTTGGATTTCTGAGTGTTCTTTTAAAGAAAAGAAAAAATATTTTTGAACTTTTCAATTTTATGGATATTTACAAAAGACAGACTTCCAAAGAAGAAAAAGTATTTTTGGATTTTTGTTTCTAATATTTTTGATTTTTTTGGAAAAATACTTCAAAATAATAGAAACCAATATTTTGGATTTTGATTTTTTGATTTTTCTTTTTTCGTATGAAAGACATTAGAAAAAAAACTATTTTTTTGTGTGTGATTAAACACTACTTTTTTTGGAAAGATTTTTTAAAGAATGAACTAAAGGAAATATTTTTGGATTTTTTTGAAAATTGTGGTCGGAACCGATGAGGTTTGCCTACGTATCTCACATCCGGTGAGAATCAGAACCGCTTAGTTTGTGAGATTGGGGATAGAGCAAATAAACAAACTCTTTTTTTTTGTTGGAATCTTTTAAAGAAATGTTTTAAAAGAAGAAAGGAAATACATATTTCTTTTTTTGATTTTGATTTTGGTTTTTGAAAGAAAGACTTCTAAAAATTCATTTGCTTTTGATTTGAACTTGAAAATTTTAAAAGTAAAAGAAAATATTTTTTAAAATTTTTTTTCATTTGTTTAAACTTTTTCTATGGAAGAAAGAAAATATTTTTAGATTTTAAATATTGCCTCTTAATTTTTGAAAGAGGGATTTTAAAGAAAATGTTTTGGATCTCTGAGTTTTTATTTATTTATAAAAGTGCTTCTAAAGAAAAGCGAAAATATTTTTTGACTTTAATTTTCAACAATTCTTTTTGACATTTACGAAAGAAAGACTTTTAAACAAGGAAAAGAATTTTTTTTAAATTCTTTTATTTCTGATTTCTTTTTGAATTTTCTAAAGAAGGAAAAAAGTAAAGTTTTTTTTGGATCTTTTGAAAATTAGGGTCGGAACCGATGAGGTTTGCCTACATATCTCACATCTGTTGAGAATCAGACCCACGTAGTTCGGTAAAATAAACTAACTAATTTTGAGACAAAAATCTTTTTCCAACCATTTTTGACTTTGGTAAACAAACTAAAAAAATATTTTTCCTTTCTTCCAATTTTCAAAATTTTGGTAGAGTTCAGACAACATTTGGCATTGGGTTTTCTAAACTAATGAGTTAACTCATCGACTTGCTATTTTTCTGTTTTTCTCATTTTTCTAACATCCCCAAGATTCAAAAGGTGGTCAACATGCAAGACCGAGCAAATAAATGCACAAAAAACATGTAGGATGCATAAGGATGATATTTTCATTTCAGGTTGCTAGCCCTAGATGGACCCAACCCACGTGTTGAGTCCTCTAAGTCAAAATGCGCATGATGCAAATAAGCGTTCCTACTAGGGATCCGGTATGAGGCCGAGTTATTCTAGGTTCAAAACCTGGGTGTTCGTTCTAGACCTGGCTTACCCGAGCGTACAGCTCGAGCTGAGAGGGAGGCAGCAATTCGGGAATACAGAAGCTTCGCCGGCTTCATGATTCAGAAGACTCAGAGAGGAGATGGGTTTTGGCACAGTTTTATATACAGTTCACATAATATCAAAGCTGTAAAAGCAGTCAATTAGCACATTAGGCATAGATCATGTAACAAAATCAGATAAAGCCAAACACAACAATTATTCTAAGCTCGAATTCTGAACTCTGAACAAAACGTTCTGGGTTCTTATCCCCAGCAGAGTCGCCAGAGCTGTCACATCTCCTTTTACACACCTATCCCGAGGGATAATGAATAAGGGAGTTTTTCCCATTTAAAGTGACATTACTCGAATCGGAATTATTTATTTGGAGTCGCCACTTGGGATAAGTTTGACTTTTGGCGTCCCAAGTCACCAGTTTTTCTTGAATCCCAGTCCGAGGAAAACTTCAATTTCCGAGTGGAGTCTGCGAACCAGAAACTTTGAATAAGAAATTCTGTTGACCCGAGGGAAGGTATTTGGAACCTTCGGATCCCGTGGTTCTAGCACGATCGCTTAAATTGCCATGATTGGCTAGAATCTGATTTTAATACATGAAGAGACAATGTGTCAATTTTCTCTTTAACCACTTTATTTAATACGTATTTATTTAAGACAAGTGAATATCGTTTAAAGTGTGTTTTGGGATTGCGCCGCATGAAATGAACCCGCAATCCTAGGCACACTCTATTCAATGTTTAGGATTCAGATTTGGGCCACATAAAATGCCCACTTGTATTTAGGAATGTAATTTATTAAAGTCGCGCCTAATAGGGTCTAACGCGTTGTAATCTTTTGGGAAGGCCGTGAAATTCGCTAAACGGCCCTTCCCGGTTTCATAAATATTTTTTTAAACCTTTATTTAGGGCCCCGCAATTTGCATCCTTATTGAGAGAGGCTCGTCTCATTTTATTTTAAAGGATAAGTCTAAAAGCAACTATATTTTCTATTTGTTTTTGTGTCTAAAAGAAAAGAAAATCTTATTTGATTACTATTTATGCTTGGGCTTCAAGTTCAAGTTCGGGCCCAAACAAAAGGAAGAACCTTTTAGCTTGGACCCGCTACCTAAATCAGTTTTCCCTATTAGTCCCTCTTTATTTTCAGATTAGTCCTTCAGTTTTTAACTTGTTACCCAAGTTACTGCATTAAAATGCAGAAAACTTACACTAAGACCCCCTTCTAGAAGGCCCTAGGGTATTCTTTTAGCTATGAAAAACCTAAACTACCCTTGCTTGAGTCCTAAAATTACTTGCCTTATAAAATCAGCCCTTTTCCATGCCCAAATTACCTTTGGCTAACTCCTGAAATTACTTGCCTTAGTAACTACACCAAACCCCTTACCCCAGTTAAGAATTAACCAAAGTTAACTAATTTCAGCTATATCCAATCAACCTAACTTAAAAATGAACTAATCAATACTAAGTAATACTAACAACGAATCAACAACTAATAAACAACTGAAAAATTGAAACTAAACAGGATTATGAACTGAAATCAACTGCATCCGAAATAATTTCAAGAAAAACAAAAAGACAGAAGAATCCAATTTAATTGCCTAAATCAACTAAATAGAAACAATATATTGAATTGAATTGAATTAAATCAAAATATAATGGAAATAAAATCTAAAATCATGATAGAAACAACTACAGAAAAAACTTGGCAACAACAGCAGACGTAAAAGAACAAAAACAATAAGGAAACCAAAATAAGAAATGAAATACCTCTGGTTTAGCTCACTAGACTCGAATCTGCCCATATGTACGAAACCATTTGGAACAAAAAACGTCTTTAATCATGTGCTTTTGATGAGAAAACACACGGTTAAAGGCAGTCGTGGTGCCAAATAAAAGAAATCTCGAATTTGAGAAGCTAGAGTTCTGGCCGAATTTTAATCCAAAATTTAAGAAGATGTGAAAATGTTTGGGAGTTATAGGCTATATATTTATGAAGAAAGGGATGAGGAAGATATACGGTGCGAGTTTTGACCAGTTTGGAGAAAGTATGTTATTAGGCTGGAACTTAGATCTAATATTTGAGAACGTTGACTAGGAATTGATAAAGATGGTTTTGAGGGTTGGAAATAGGAGAAGGAGAGGATTCAGGGGTGTGATTTTGGGTGAATTTGGAGCATCGCCGCCGGCGGTGGCGATTTCCGGCTGGCGGCGAACGGTGGGGGCGGCTAGAGACATAGGAGGGTACGAGGAAGATACAAATGGTCTCTAGTGTTTTAGGACATTATTATCTAATCCTTAATACCATTTCCTGGCCGTTGGATTAGGAGTGTATGGGGGGCTAAGATTGATTGGCTTCACTAAAGCAAAACGACGTAGTATCCCTCCTATACTACATCGTTCTGTTGGTCCCAGAGATATGGTCATTTGGATTCGGTAGAGGTTCACTTGGGCTATTTTGGCCGGAATTATTTTTGGGTTTCAAGGGCGTTGGACTGGGATTTTCATGAAAACGGCTCAAATATGTCCAGCCTTCTCATTTATGCATTTTTATGTATTTTACTTATTATTTTTTTTGAATTTTCTGATTTAATAATGTAAAATCAAAACTAAAACACCCAAATTAAATCTAAGACTATACTAAGTAATATTCAAAAATTAACTAATTCCTATAGGAAAAACTTAAGAAAATTTTTTAAAAATTAAAGTAGAAATGCAAGGAATCATTTTTGGTATTTTCTTTATTTTTGCAATATAAAAATGCACACTATTTTTGGTATTTTTTTTTCGAAATTATATCAATCAAAAAATGCACACAAAAATGCAAACAAGACACAAAATCTTGCAATTAATTACTAAAAATTTAAATAATAAAGGAAAATCCTAATTCTAAGGAATTTTATAGGAGTAATTTAAGCGCGGCAAAAATCACGTGCTCACAACCTTCTGAAGAAAAATCCCAAGAATGACTCCACAAACGCAAACTCCTGATTTCCTAGTTCCTTCAATACAATACCATTGATTGGATCGAAAAGCAGAATCGAACCCTTGGTAATGAGATAAAACACAACTCGCGTTGGCTCATCTTCTTTTCAACAGTAATAGCAACTTTAAAAAAAGTATCAAACGAACTAAAATTCGAAATCAGCTTCTCTGAAGTGGATTTTGCACAAATCCGGTGGAAGCAGGAGATCAGAAATTTTAGTGGGATAGGGGAAGAGAATGAGATGTATGAAAGTAGACAGAAAAAGAAAAAATAGAATAATTGATTAGCGTATTTAGTGGCTTAGACTAGGAGGTAACCAAATTTAAATATTTTGGTATAAACCTTAAAAGGTATTTATAAAATATAACTTTTTTAAATAGTATTTATTTAAATAAATAAGATGTTAAAGTTTGCTATAGAAGATCAAAATTCCTATTTTTTCCTCATTTTTTTAGTGGTACACTCATATCCTAAATCTGTCCCTGCCTTCGAGCAGCTTGGTCAAATATAAACTATATAGTAAACAGATAATTAATCAGCTAAAATAATTTGCTTATAACATTTTGGGATTATAATAATTTGCAGGTCTTATATGCCATACACTAACATTAAACTATAATAAAAAAGATTTAGTCCGACGTGTGCACCAGTTCTTCACTTAATCAATCGATTCAATTTGAAAACAAATCTATTATTACCCTACATATAGATCATCATAATAAATTAATTAAAATCTCATAGTCATGGGCGGAGCTAGCATATGAGTTGTGTGTTCAGCCGAATTCAATAATTTTAGTCCAAAACCTATATTTGTCTAATAATTTTTATTAAATATATATAAATTATTATTTTAGAACCCAATAACATAAAAGAACTCAGAGGGTCATCACCTATTTTCATATACATTCCATACTTCAAAGACCTTAAAAACCTCGTTTATTGTTGCCTCGATTTGCGTGCGCAATCTGAACGCGCAGTCGGAAAGCCTAAATATGAAATTTTATGAAAATACTAAATTTTGGTATTAAAATGAATAAGTTCGACTTTGGTCAATATTTTGGGAAAACGGATCGAGACACGTGATTTAACGGTGCCGGAGGATCCGTAGAAAAATATGGGACTTGAGCGTATTCCCAGAATCTAATTCCGAGGTCCTGAGCCCGAGAAATAAATTTTTAAAGGAAATTATTTTTTGAAATTGTTAACGAAAGTTTAAATGAAAATTAAACGTGTTGGTATCGGACCCATATTTTGGTTTCGATGCCCAGTACATGTCTTATATCTGATTTAAGATATTTCTGTAAAGTTTGGTTGAAATCGGACGTCGTTTGACATGTTTCGGACTTAATGTTCTATATTTGAAACGTAATGGAATTTGAAGAAAAACTCTTGATTTTGAGGTTCGATTCATTGTTTTGATGTTATTATGACGATATGATCGGACGATTAAGTTCATAGAATGTTGTTGAGTTAGTGCATGTATTTGGTTAGGAGCCCTGAGGGCTCGGGTGTGTTTTGGAGGTGTTTCGAGTGGTTTTGGACTTAAGAAAATAGCAGATTTTGCTTCAGCTGTTGCAGACCCCATTTCTTCTTCGTGTTCGCGAAGCTGTAATTTTCCTTTTATCGCGTTCGTATCCCTGACCTTGCGTTCGTGTATGATTAATTGAACGTGGGGGCTTAGCCTTCTTTTCCTATTCGCGTTTGCATACACCCACTCGCGATCGCACAGCTTTGCAGATTCCTTCATCGAGTTCGAGTGATGGCCCACACATTCGCATAGAATAAATTTTGGGACACAATCATTTTACTCTTCGCGTTCGCGTGCCTCTTTCTGCGAACGCGATGTTCTGTTAAGTGCTACCCTTCATCAACATGACCTTCCAGTCGCGAACGCGAAGGGCAATTTTGCCCAGTTATTTAAAAACTCCAAAACAGAATCAGTGACGGGATTTTCATAACCCTCCACAAACTCCTTCTTCTCCAAGGTTCTTGGGCGACTTTTGGAGCATTTCTTCACCAAAGCTTCTTGGGTAAATATTAGTTAACTTGTTTTCTTCATTTTCCATCATAATATGTTGAATTCCTAGGCCTAAAACATATAATTAAGGGTAGAAATTACGGAATCAGGTAGAGTTAGGGATTTTTGATTTTTCTTAATTTAGACCTCGCTTTGGGGTCGAATTTTAAAAAATTATATATTCGGGCTCGTGGGTGAATGGGGATATGAATTTGTCCGAACCTCGTGTTTTGACCAAGCGGGAACGGGGTAGTTTTTTGAGTTTTTGGGAAGAATGATGGAAAAGCTATAACTAGGCATTGGATTCGATTTGTTTAGCATGTATTGATGTTATGAAGTCATTATTGCATATATTTGATTGATTTGGAGCCAAATTCGGTAGGGAAAGCGGTGATTGCAGATTGATTTGGTTGTGGAAGTTCGAAGTAAATGTTTGCTCTAATCTTACCTTGAGGGAATATGAGTTGAATCTTATTTGCTACGTGCTAATTGTCGATGTGACACATAAGCATGGTGACGAGTATCTATATGTTCGAGTCTAGAATGATCGTGAGTCTTTATATTGCGAATTCTGCTTTTGTTGTATCTATCATGCCTAAATAATGAATTCTATGTGATATTAAGAGCATGTGAAAGAAATTGTGATATTGGAACTACTAGGAGTAATGGCTTAAGTTATAATACGAGTTGTGAAAGTACATGAGAAGCATTGGCTTAAGTGGTATAAAGTGAATTATAAAGTAATAAATGAAAGTGAAAGAAAGAGAAAAAATAACTAAAATGTACCATTGCCGGGTAATTGTTGCTTTATTGATTATATCCCTTGCCGGGATGATGAGATTATTGATGTTGTTCCCTTGCTGGAATTTAATTGTTGTTCCCTTGCCCGAATTTCTATTATTATTCTATTTACTTCCTTGCTCCTTATTTGTGACTATTGTTTGGGTGAGGAAGAGAGATAAAGCACGAAGGGTGATGCCGTGCATTATTTGCTATTGTGAGAAAAGAGTGTAAAACACGAAGGGTGATGTCGTACCATACGATGTACCGTTCCATACCGATATTCATTGATTATATTGTGAGGAAAGAGAGTAAAAGCACAAAGGGTGATGCCGTGCACATTATTACTGATATGATTGATTTGGTATGGACGATAGTAAAAGCATGAAGGATGATGCCGTGCAAATCTATGGTTTCTGATTATTGTTGATATTCTCGCTTTGTTGCTTCTTTATTTTATTGAGGTTTCCTATTTGAAACAATTATCTCCCCACAGCATGTTTCCCCCTCCCTTATTGACTGGTTACTTACTGTATTTCTTTTCCGTTGTATATAGATTTATATGAACTGTACTAGTTTATTTGATAGTCTGGTCCTAGCCTCGTTACTACTTCGCCGAGGTTAGGCTAGGCACTTTCCAGCACATGGGACTGGTTGTGCTGATACAACGCTCTGTGCTCTTTTGCACAGATCCAGGTGTTGGACAGGAGCGAGAGCTAGCCTTCAGTCCAACGAGACATTGAGGTAGCCTTGCAGGCGTCCGCAGGCCCGTCGTCTCATATATCTTTTATTTCATTATGTTGTCTCATATATTCAAGACAAATAGTTTATTTATATGAGACAAACAGTTTATATTTTCTTTCAAATGGTTATATTTAGTACTCTTAGTAGTTCGTGGGTTATGTGACACCAGTTCTTGCGTAGAGGCACATTTTGATTTCTGTATTATTGCTCAGTTTCTTTAATTTAAGTCTTCCGCTTATTTATTTAGTTCCGTTATTTCCATGGAATAATTGATAATTGTTAGAAGAAGTAATTGGATAATGAACAAGGTAATTACGGTTTGGCTAGCCTAACTCTCACTAGCATGTACCATTACGATTCCTCATTATGAAAAATTCGGGTCGTGACAAAACTAAAATTTCGAACCCACAAGCTTCAAATCATCACTTCACCTCAGCTCATAGTAGTATGAGACTAATTTATTTGTGGTTTTTCTTATTCTTTTCGGATCCGTCAACTTCATGCTTGTTCAAGATCTGCTACACATATATAATCTTTTACATCTGCTGCATCACGTATCACATGCTGTCACCAATATTCCTCTCAAGAATTTAATTATTTTTAGAGCTAACTTGTCTCTTTTTTTCTACAATAACAGTATTAATAACGTTTTGCAGGTAGGAAAATGTAGAAAGTAGTTGCGCTGTCCAGGTGAAATAGCAATTTATTTTTCTATAAATGATGATGTGACCTGTTTTGTTTCTGAAAGGAATCATCCATCAGATTTCCTGAATAGGAGTAATAACTTTGACCAAATTATTGAGGTGGCTAAAGTAAGAAGTATAGACTTATCATTTTAGTTGATATATGTTCTTTAGTTTATCCTCCTTAAAATATATTCAGGTTTATAAATCTATCTAATACTAGTTAATTTATTACTCATATTTCTTCCAGATACACATAAAATACCAAAAATTCAAAATAAACAGACATGTAAAGCAGGACATATAATACATACAAAAAAAAAATGGAAAAAGATATGTGAGAACAAAATAATTACAAGAGAAGCAATCCTCTCAATCGGAATAGAAAATCTGTTCCAACTCTCATTTTAATTATATAAGGAGCAAAATATATAATGTACATAAGTCCTCTTTTAATTTGGTGCTGCAACTGGCTGTTAAAATTTTATGAGGAGTCTTAGACTTGAGGGTTTATAAGAAGGCGTTCATAAAGCTCGCATCCTGTTTGTTAAGGACATATATGAATGGATTTCTCTTGGGTATTTTTTGGAATGAAACCGTGGACATGCGTACTAAGGCCTCATTAGTTTTTTTTATATATAAAATTAAAACGTCTGAATCTAATTACGCATTTGAATATCAAAATGTGTTTAAGATATCTGCATTTAAATATACATATGAATATATTAAGACATATATTAAGATCTGAATAAAAATAATTAAGACTGTTTGATTTTTAACATCTGAATATATAAAATTTATCTTTAGTTGAAAATTAATAAACATAAAATTCAAATGAAATACTAACTAATCTAATATTCTATCAATAATATATATAGTTTATTAAAATATGATAGTTGTCGGTGGTGATGGCTAACAGGTGAATACCGACTAGAGGCGGTGGTTGGTGGTAGTTTTGGTTGATGATGGTGGTTCATGCTAGTAGCTAGTAGTGATTGGTAATGGTGGTGATTATGATTGAGAATGGTAGTGGTGGGTGGCTATAGTTAATAACGACGGGTAGTGATAGTAGTTGTGACTGAGGAAGGTGGTGGGTGGGTGGTGATAGGTTATAATGATGGGTAGTGCCGGCTATGATTGTTGATAGTGATGGGATGGTCAGTTGTGGTAGTTGATATGAATGAGTGTTGATTTTGGGTGAGAATGATGATGGTCGGAGTGGTGGGGATAGTAGGTGGTCATGGTTGATAATGGTGACAACTACAATTGAGGATGATGGTTGTGGTGTGGTGGTGGTGGTGGTGGTGGTGGTTGAGTATGGTGGTGATGGTGGCATGGTGGTAGTTGATAATGGTAGGTAGTGGCAGCAGTTAATAATGAATATGTGATAGCATCTTAATGAAATTAATTAAGTCTTTGTTATGGATCTTAATCATACAAACCTATTCAGACCTATTAAGTGGTTGCGAAGTAAAAAAAAACAAACACACTTAATAACTAAGATCTAATTAATTAAAATTCAGACTTTAAACAAACGCATTTAATATCTGAGATCTGAATGATTTTTAGATTCAAACCTTCATTAAGGGCAAACAAATGAGGCCTAAAGGTCCATTCTTTCTTCTTTTTAGGTCGTTGGTGATAATACATTATACTAAGTAATATAACATTAACCTATACCTATATTTATATCTATCTATCTATATCTTCTTTTTAGGTCGTTGGTGATAATACAATATACCAAGTATTATATAACATTAATCTATATCTATTTATATCTATATCTATTTATATTTATATCTATATTATTATAAAAGTAAGAATATTCCACGCTAAATGCTGAACGACCAAAATATCCCCATAATATTAGTTGATTTTTATGCCCTTAAATACTTTTTTAATCAAGCAAGTTAAAAGTGAATATAATTGTTATTAACCACAATTTTGATTTTATTGACAACTTTGGATCGAAGTAGAAGAATCCGTATTTGTCAACAAAAACTTTTTTCTAATTAATGAGTCTCAATTCTAATTGGAATTCATTGCATCGTCGATCGACATTCTTTATCCGTATTAGCAGATTCCTTTTTAAAACACTTTCTCTCACAATTTTTCAAGACGTAATACATGGACGAAATTTCTTTTTTATCATCATGATTTTCAAAATCAATTACTGGCATTTACTTTACACTTAATTTAAATGTCAAAAAATTAAACATCGTTTTTCTCCAAATATTTAGATTAATGTCGGCAAATAGTTTGTGACACTTAGTTACGACATTATCCAATGTCAATAATTTGGGTTCTTAACCTTTTTTTTTTTGCGACAAATTATCAGTATCGTTAAATTCGTTATAGTTTTTGAATAATAATATAAATGTGAACAATTATTTGTCATGAATAGAGATTTAATTAAATATATTTTTATGTTAAAAGAAATTAATAAATTAACAATAATTTATTCACATTAACATCCATTCTTATTTCAATATACATTACAAACAATTTGAATAAAATACAGATTTACTTCACATACAGCTAATGGTTGTATGAAAATTTATCGGCCTTGAGAAATTGAGAGGATATGTTATGGGAAGAAAGAGAACAAGTTCCTCACGAAGTACGGAATAAGTGATAATAGCAATCATATCACATTGTTAGTATAGTTCGCTCCTAACGAAATCATATGAAACTAAACTAGCATATATGTTTTATGTTAGTAAAATTCTAATCACCATTTGTATTTGAAGTCTACTATGAATTAACTATAAATACTTATCGCATGTTTGTTTTTGAAACTAAAATTTTTCTAGGCCGAGTTAAAGGGTGTGTTCGGTATATCGGAAAATATTTTCCTAGAAATGTTTCCTTGAAAAACAAGTAGTAACTTTATTCATTTTCGATGTTTGGTATGCAAATGAAGGAAAATGATTCCTCAAGAGTATTCATAAATAATTTAGATATAATAAACATGAAGCCATATATTTTAAAACCAACAACCTTCCGAACCCACAAATTTCATCAACTTTCAAACCGCTAAACTTTTAAAACAGCGAAATTTTGAACCCGTAAACTTTCAAACAGATAAACCTCCGAACTCATAATTTTGGAACTTGTAAAATTTTGAGCCTTTAAACCTATAAATAATAAAATTAAAACTGAACAATATATTTAAAATATTTTTGTTGGGGGGAGGGGGGGAGGATGGGCAGAGGGTGGGTGCGGGGCTGGGGTGGGTTGCGGGGTTGAGGGCAGTATAGCATACAAAATAGGAATTTAAATTACAAAAAAAAATAAATTTGTGCGCGGGAAGAGGGGAGGGTTGGGGGGCAGGTGGGGGTTGGGGTGGGTGGTGCAGAGAAATAAAAAACAAAAATTTGAAATTGTAAAAAAAAATAATGTAATTTTTTTTGGAGGGAGGGAATGAAGGGGGATGGAGGGGTAGTAGGGTGGGTGGTAATAGAAAAACTAAAATTTTAAAAAAAATCTTTTTTTGGAGAGGGGGTGGGGTGGGTTGTTGAGGGTGTGAAATGTTGATAGGGGACTTTGGAAAATATTTTCCCTTCTCTTGATAAGGAAAACATTTTTCTCCAATTAGAGAAAAATGAATTGATAAGAAAAATATTATCCAAAATATTTAGGCCAACCAAATATAAAAAAATTGAAAAATATTTTCCTTCGTACCAAACACTCCCAAAGATTCAAATTTTCATGTACTCTAAACATGTATGTACAAATACAAGAGGAACGTAATGCGCAGTTATATAATATAGAATGTTTACAAACATATATGCTTATTTTTTACGAATTTTTTTAAAAGTATCACAAAAGAAACTAACTTAAGATAATTGTTGGGAATAAAACTCCTACCAAAATAATATCCACGGTAATAAAAGCGGAATAATAATATAGCACAGAGATACGGTAATTAACAAGAATAAAAGAGTAATAACGGCACCAAGATTTTTACGTGGAAAACCCTTCTGAATAAGGGAAAAAATCACGGCCCTGAGAGGAGCAACTGATATCACTATAAGAAATTTTACACTTTGTAGGTCTGAGTAAAATACTCCAAAGACCACTACAACACTCAAAAGAAAATAACTCTATTTTGATATTTCCACCTCACTACAATATCGCTCACTCTCTATTTTCTTCATAGACTATTTTCTTATACCCTGTCTGTGAAACCTTACTCTTTTTCTCTCTTTCTGTTGGTGTATCAAAATGAGAGCCGAAGCTCTCATTTTATAGGCAAAGATTAGGAAAGAGCAGCACACCCTTTATGACAATTCAGCACTGAAAAACAATAAAAACATGGACTGCTACTTTAGCAGCCATTATTAAAAAACAAGGAAGAAGTTTTCTTCCTTAATAAGTGGGCTGGACCCCACAATAATAACTTAATACTAATTGGACGGTAAAGTGACACTGTCTTAACATAGTAACGGGAAAACATATTCTAAATAATGTTATAAGACGACATATTTTTTAATCTTTTAAGCATTAGCGAGAGATAAACATGCTTTGCATGTACATAGAAACTAGTGTATATTTAAACATCAATTTTGGGAAGGGGAAATGAATAAGAGACGGTAAAATATCGCTCAGTGCCAAAGCTAGAATTGACTCATGAGTATTAAAATTTGAAAAAAATAAAAAAAAAAAATCCGATAAAAAGTGTTCAATATGTATTCTATATCCCCATATATTCGCTCCGCGTGAATTGCTGTCATCGATAAAAAGAAAAACAGAAACTGATTGTTGCTGGTTCATATAGTTCCATCCCAAAATCCCTTCCTCTTAAAAATATATTGTCATATATGTACCTCCCTTGACTTAATGTGATGTTATTTTCTCCTTACCACTATTACATTATAGAGAACAAATTCTTGTAAACACCACCAAAATCTATCAAGAAAGTCTAAAAAAAGTTCAGACAGTACATACTATCTTTGGTGCACAAATTGACATTTCATATTGATGGGGACTGCGCGTACCCTGATTCCAATCCCGCATTAGTATGATATTGTCCGCTCTGGGCCAAGCCTTCACGGATTTGTTTTTGGGCATCTCCCAAAAGGTCTCATACTAATGGGATTAGGTAACCATATATATTCTGGTCACCTTTCTCCTTTTCATCTGATGTGGGATGGGATTTGCACCCCAACACATATATGAGTCTTTAATACTCTTTATGTCTTTAATATAAAAAGTACTGTTTCTTCTGCATTGACAATGTAAAAGTCTTACTAATAACTATAAATGCCTATGAGCGTCTCTGCTGGATAATACTAATGTTATCGGGACAAAAAACATTTCTTTTTCAAGGATAGAAGGAAGAATATGAGTGCAGGCTACAATTCATTCCAACATTTAAGTTTTAATATAAAGTCAGTCAGAGTGTTTGGTTGAATTTATCAGAAAAATTGCTTGGGTCATTATCAAAATGGAGCAAGAAACGAACGGTTTCTGGAATAAGTGGGCGTGCCTCTTCAGTAAAAAGTTTGGCTTTTAATTTGTTAGTTAATGGGTAGAATGAAATGTTTGGCTTTTGTTAGTTAATTAATGAGGTAAATGGTAAAAATAGGAAGAAAAAGGCAAAAAAAGAAAAGAAAAGAGAGGTAAAAGATAAATGTTATTCCTAGTTTTGAGAGATGCCACATCATCTTCCTTAATCTCACAATTATATTATGTAGAACAAAAACAATGGGAAAGTTTTTATTAATGTGCACATCTTTGCAGGTTTACTTACGAAAACCTTCTTATTACTGTTTAGATCAAATGTATCGTACACTTTGCAAGCCTAAAACAATCAAAATAAGTCTATGATCAATCGTAGTATATCGTAAGAAATTAAGAGATCAAAGAAAGAAATAAGAAGCGAATATTATTTATTAAGGAAAAATGTGTAGAGAGCTTTTATTGATAGGAGTAATTCGGTCTGCCCCTCCATGGAGGGGTTCAGAGCCTTACAATGATGTTCTCTCTTTTCTTGAGATTAGCAATGAAGAGGAAGCTGCCCTCTTTTGGGGTTCCTTCTCTTACTATTTATAGTTGGAAGTTGTATGAGCTGGCACTGGAGGGTCGTGACTATGCTTAGTTCCGTCATTACGATGGTGGATAGGCCGTAGCCTTATTGATCGAGTCGATTGATAGTCGGGCATCGTGATTAATAAGTGGTCATACCACTTATTAACTAAGAATTAACTTAAGATATCATTATTTCATTAATTATCTCGGGGTGTTATTCCGACCCATGCAATTACAATTTTTCCTTCCTCTAAAATCCAAATGATAAGATTGCAATGGACCCTAGCTAAATTAGGTGAGTTGCTAGTGTATGTTCCAAGGTTTAATTAGCATGTCTATTAATAAGACTAGTTCAATGATGCCACGCAAATGAATATATCTTTATTAGTTCCTCCTGTGGATATTTAGATAACATAAGTTACATCCCATAGAGGCTAATGAAAAATAAACATCGTCTTATTTCAAGGATGCACAAGGATCGATTCTACAAATACAATGACATGTACGTAGATTTTTGACAGTGCGTGAGCATTCATCCGTAACGCTTTTAGCCCAACTCATCAATATATTGTTAACATTCACAGAGAAATAATAGATATTATGGTACTCTTAATCTACTAAGTTAAAATCTTAAAGGTTCATTTGATACGTGAGATAAGGCGTGAAATTAAATTTAGGAATTTTTACACAAACGATCGGTGATATTTACTGTTTACATTTTCTAGCCATATACATAGGTTATCCATTTATTATACATATTTATGCACATACAATACATAAATTATGCATATATATATACCTCAACCGACTAATTTAGTTTAAGTAATTGGGTGGACTATTTGAGTTAATTCTTCTTAAATAAATTTATACCATGTTTGGTTGATGGTGCTGTCAACGAAACATGATATAAATTTAATTACTCACAGTCTTAATACAGGATATCACACATTATTTTATCAAACTTGAGATTATATTATCCTACCATGGGATAGATTAGTCCAAAAATTATAACCCCAGAATTATAATCTCGAAATAATATAATCCGCATACCAAACGACCCCAAGTATATCACTATAGCTAGAGTGGGATTGGAGTAGCTAGCAGAGGTTGGGCTTTTCCCAATGTAATACCAAATTTTTCCCCCATGTCCAAATCTTTAGGCGCAATTCCATCTTGTAGCTTCCAGTTAAACATATTTAGCAGTGAACCTAGTGCTACCGGAACCATCCTGATAGCCAAAGGCAATCCAGGGCAAATTCTCCTACCAGCACCAAATGGTATGAGCTCAAAATCCTGACCTCGAACATCTATTTCCGACTCCCAAAACCTCTCTGGCTTAAAGTCCAAGGGGTTTTCCCATAGACTAGAGTCGCGTCCAATTGCCCATACATTCACTAGAACTTGCGAGTCTTTTGGGACAATATAGCCACAAAGTTCAACATCTTCCTCCACTTTGCGCGGAATTAAGAAAGGAAGCGCCGGGTGTATTCGTAAGGTTTCTTTGACGATGCATCGCAAATATGGTAGCTGTGCAACATCAGCTTCATCTACTAGTTTGCCTCTGCCAATCACATGTGCAAGTTCTTCTTGGGCTTTCTCTAAAGTATGTGGATTCTTAAGTAGTTCTGCCACTGCCCACTCCAACGTATTTGATGTTGTATCGGTCCCTGCTACAAACAGGTCCTGCAAAACTTACTATTGTAAGATCCCATGACATAATTGCCATAATCTAGTTGGTAAAACCTCACCACTTACTAGGTCAAAAAAAGAAGAAAAAAGATATAGTTGGTCAAGCGTTCCATCACATACTGTTGTCAATTGGACATACTGAAACGCTGACGCAGCAAAAAAAGGGACCAGTAAGTGTTGATAATGCTTGGGATTATTGCATAAGCCCTTAACAAAGCTACTTACGGAACATACAACTAAGGAAAACTTACATAGTGTTATACTAAATATTTGTCTCGGCTAAGATCATTATAGTTCTTTGTTCTCCGGATACTTCTAAAATGTCGACTTGTGCGTGTAAGAGGTTCAAAATTATGTATTTTTGGAAGATCTAATACATGTATGATAACATTATTTAAGGATACACACAACATAATAATAGTTAGATAGTTTTATTGCTGATAATTATTCTAACACAATTTCACCTATTTGCACCCAACAATTAGTGGCGTAGAAAGGAACTCCATCAAAGGTGGTCAATAAATTTTTTTTTTTTTGTAAATGAATGAATGGTGTACGCATTTTTTAGATCAAACTAGGTAACATATAGCTAAACGATAAAAAAACTTTTGATAGAACTATAATTTTATAAATCAAAATTAAAATAACAAAAAGACTGCATTAAAAGTTTTACTAATAAAAGTAGGGAAAATGCACAAGTAACCCTTGATCTATACCTGGATTCCCTACTATACACTTTTTTTTGCGGGAATCTCATTATCCCCCCAAATTTATTTTAAACGGAATTATTTGCACCGTTAATGCTGATGTGGCAGAGTGTGTGTATTTCACTCTCCCAAAAGGAAAGTGAGAAACAGAAAAAACAATTTTCAGATTATTCTTTATTCTTTTTTTTACCATTTTTCTTACTTTTTTTTCCTTTTCCTTTTTCTTTGTCTTTTTTCTTTTATTTTTTTTGTTTCTAATATTCATTCACCGGCGACTTTGTCTAACCGTTTTTCTTCCGTTTTTTCTTTTACACACAAATTAAATTCTAAAAAAGATCTATTCATAAGCAAAGTAAAACATACTCAGATTTGGAGGAAAAAATTCATCATCAGCACGCGTTTCCTCGCCGAAAAAAATGATGTATTGAAATTTTAACTTGAAAAAGTTTTCTTAGCTTATATTCATTTTTATTTCTTTTGCTCTTCCTCCCAATCATAAATTATAATTTCAAGAAAATTTTATATATGTAAAACAAAATACACTTAGATCGGGATAAAAATCTGTCGTCGAAAATAATATTTTCGGAAAAAATGGTATTTGTGAAATTCCGACAACCACCATTATATGCCGCCGGTAATCAAAACAAAAAGAAAGAAAATGAATTAACCGAAAAAAAATGAGAATAATAAGCAATAAGAAAAAAGAATAAGCAAAAGAAAGAATAAAAAAAGTATTAAAATACATGTGGGGCGCGTGTAGCTCACCACTTGCCACGAGTTTGGTTGTTTAGTTTTAGGGTGCAAATAATTCCATTTAAAATAAGTTAAGGGGGTAATAGGATTCCTGCAAAAAAAATATATAATTGGGAATCTGGATATATGTGAGGAGGTACTTGTGCATTTTTCCAATAAAAGCACGCATACCAAATGAAAGAGAGAGTAGAGAGACTTTTTAGTTTGCCGAGAACTTTTCTTGAAGAAATTTTTGTAGAACTTGACTTTTAAATTATAAATTACTTAAAATAACATGTAGTTAAAAAATTACGTTCAAGCTTAGTTGTTTAGTTCTACACAAATTTTAAGTTTTATGAGTTATTTTGTTAGAAAAGTTTTTAGATCAAACACAAATCAAATTGCCCACTCATGGTTTTAGTTTTGGCAAATAAAATATGCAGAATTTTGAACCTCAGAACAAAACATAAACACCTTGAATCGTGTTGAAAATATAACCGTATAAAACAAGCGATGGGTGTGCGTTTGACTGCCAAGGGTGGCAACGCCACTGCCCGACTATACTTTGCACGGAGAAGAACAATTAAATAGTAAAGGAAATGAACACATAATTATGGACTCATGAGGAAAATCAGAGTAGATAATAAACTAACCAGAAACATATGCTCGATGTGATTCATGTCAAGCTCTTCTGGGCTAATGTTGAGAAGGACATCTAAAACATCAACATTTGCATGGTTTCTCAGTTTCCTTTCCTTTAGCCGCTCATCAATCAAACCACTCATTAGGTCAAGAACCTTATTAAAATGATTGGTCATGCGCCGCCTTATACCTTGTGGATCAATTTTCACAAGAAAGGGAAAATAGTCCACCAAATTGGGTTTACCAGCCTCGACCATAATGCCCCACACCAAGTCCTTAAATTCCTTAGCAGAATCAGAAAATGGGTCAGTCAAATCTTTAGAGAAAATGGTGTTTGACAGCAAATTCAGGGAAGTTCTAAAAGCTGCTCTGCCAATATCTACTGTTTCACCATTTTTGGCACTATTGTGACAATGATCAACTAGCTCCTGGATCTTTTTAGTTCGGAGATGCTGATTAGCGTCAAGCTTATTACCTGACAACAAAAGTGACAAAATCAATCCAGTTTCCAGTCAGTCACTCAATTTGCAAAATAACAAATATATTGAGTTATAACCCCTTTATTGTTTTGATCTAATGTGCCCATCAAAATGAATCAAAAAAAGGGTAACCGAAGGGGTCAAAATGCAATCGTCTAGTTACCTGAGAAGATGTTAGAGTTCATAATCTTTCGAAGTGATCTCCAGCGAGTGTTGACAGGTAGAAAAACAACAGAGAAATCAGAGTGATTTCGGGCACGTAGCGAGTCTGCGACAGACCTATTGGCAAAGGCTAAATCTCGTTTTTGCATGACTTCTCTTGCCAAGACTGATGAGGAAATGACCACTGTGTTTACTTGGCCTAATTTGAGATTCATAATTGGACCATGAATTTTTGAGAGATTGGCGAGTGATATGTGGGGTTTGTCACCAAGCAAGTGAAGATTTCCAATAATAGGCCAAGGGAATGGACCTGGTGCAAGTCTCTTCTTGTTTTTGCTTCTCCCAAGTGACAACACTCCATACACCAAAATCCAAATGAACAACAATACTAGCAAAATCGTCACGTCCTCCATTTTTCTTTTCTTCCTTTAATTTTAATTTGGGCTGCTTAATCTTGCTCTATAATGGAGTCTAATGAGGTTTTATGGGCAATGAAGTCATAGGAGTGGGCAAGATTTTCAATTTTTTTAATCTTTCATCAATTCAAGAAGAAAGGTTAAACAATTGGTGCAAATTAAATTATTTGCACACGTCGACATGACACCAAACTTTGTGCATTGCAGCTGTGTTTTTCATTTGTAGTCTAACTTTCTTTAATAGCCTTACATACTTGCATGTGTTTGTCATTTAGTGTTTAGCTTGGCAGTATACAAGTGCGATGAGAGGTTCAGCTTAATCAATGTTCAGAAAAAATATATGTGGGCTCAACGCAAATTGCATAAGAAATGTATTGTAGTTTCAAAACAATTAGTACTCCCCATTTCAATTTATGTTAACCTAATTCAGTGCCAAAAGGAATGATTTTTTTCCCTATTTGGAAATAATTTATCTTTATGCAATGATTTATAATCACACAAAATATATTTACTTTATTTTACACCACAAATTCAAATATCTTCTCTATTTTCTTAAATTTCGTGCCAAATCAAAAGAGTTTACGTATACTGAAACGGATGAAATATATATAATAATATCTAAGCTGCTTAAAGCAAGGAGCATTCTACTGTGACATAGTATTAAAAACCAATCCATATGTGAGACACCTGTTAGTCAAAATTGAGAAGCAACCAAGGGATAATAAAAAATAACCTAGAGCAAACAGAGACGGATTCACGATTTAAATTTTATAAGTTTAATCTTTAAGATTTTTAGTATTGAACACATTATATTCTTAATGTTATGGGTTCATATTTATTATTTATTGCAATATTAATAAACTTTATACAAAAATTTATGCTCCGCATCGAAAATTATGAATTCAATTGAACCCGTCAAGTTAATACTACATACGCCCCTGAGAGCAAATACACGTTTAACATCACGAGATATCTACATGAATTATGAACTTATATGCTATAGTAAATCTTTAGACGTATATAGTAAAAAAGATGAGAGGCAACCAAAGTATACAGATGGATTGTGAGTTCCAGTCACCTCACAAGTAAGTTGGGAAAACTTTTTGAGATAGGAAATAAAAAAAGAAATAAGCTGTCACATAAATTTTGCACTACTTTTTACTTTGACATTTAAAGTTAGGCATGTTCTTATTAGAGAAAACTACCTTTTATAATCCCTCAAAATTTTAATAGATCATGTTTTAACCCACTTGTAAAAAATAGTTTTTCGGCCCAAATATATTGCATCTAGTAGCCCAAAATTTTGTTTTATATATTTTTTGTATAATGACCGTCTATTTTATATAGTAAAAATCTATTTTGTATAATGACAGTCTATTTAGTATATATTTTGTATAATGACAGTCTATTTAGTGAAAATCTCCTCCCTTGGATTTGTTGTCGTTGTCATTTGTGTTGAAATATTAGCTTTGTTTTGTTCCTGACCATTTGCCTCTGCTTCTGTGTTTGTGGCTTGTTGAATCTCCTATCTGTGTTAACTTTTATCCACCTTTCTTTAGGAAATTCCCATAGTACCTTAAAAATCTTCAGATTAGGAGTGTATTGTTCCAGCATATTCAATATATCCGGCCATTTGTGGGGCACATTTTGGTGTTACAAAGTGCCTATTAAAAATTTTGAAATCATTATGCATAGCGAATTGCCATTTATTGCCTTGATGATCCTTGTGAATATGCCAATATATCATTATCATTATACTGGTGTAATGATATTACTTTCCTTTATGTTGTGATGTCCTTGTTAGTTCTAGTCTGTTCATAAGCTCGTTATCGACTATTGCATTCCAATTTGTCCAAATCTTCTTGAAATTGATCTCCCGTAGCTTATGAACCTTGCAAGTCACCCCGCACACTTTCTGTACCTGATTTTCTCCCAGTATAGTCCACCTCCAATGTCGTGATCAAGGAGCTCGATAAAAAACTGCTCGTAGCATAGTGCATTGTCCTAATGTTTGCATTTGCATTCCTGTTTCACTAAAAAAACAAGGCTCCCTGACGTCCATTTTTTCCGAAGCTGCGTCCATTGTCCTGTACTTGAAGGTTTGTATGCTTAGCCAAATTTTATTTGTTGAATTCCTTTTTGAGATAAATTCCAAACATACATGTGATGTGCACATAAGATTGTCACATTCCCAGTAGCGCTAAAATCGAAAAGACCAATTTCACGATCGACGAGGTATTACACAATTTCACTTCGAAGGGCCAGACGAATAGCTCGGCGTTCGAAATCTTCGAGGGTTCTTCGTGCCCGACGTTGGGGCATAACGAACTAGCGGTTATCACAAGTAAGCGGGAAGTTCCCTAGGAGAAATATATTTCTGACAAAACCTGGACAAATCGTGACAGCCTGCACCAGGCTGATTGAGTGGTTGCACCGGCCATTTTATGTAATAATTACACATGTGTCTATGATAACCTTTGTTTTAAAATGAAATTCTACGTTCCGAGACCTTAAACACCTCTTTTAGCATCACCTCGATATGCATGCGTAGTCCGGGCGCGTAGCCGAAACGCCTATATGCAAAAATCTGTAAAAAATAATAAATTTTAACTATAAAATGAATTAATTTAACTTCGGTAAATGTTTTAGGTGAATTTTTAAAGAAAATTGTTTTTTTGAAATTGTTTATAAGGTTTGGAAATGAATTTTGATTAAAACATGATAATATCAGGCCCGAATTTTGGTTCCGGCGCCCGGTACATGTATTAGATATAATTTAAGATAATTCTGTAAAGTTTCGTAAGAAACATAATCCATTTAACGTGATTCGGATCTTAAGTGAAAATTTTATGTTTAAAGAAGTTTTGAGAAATTTCATTAATCTTGAGGTTAATTCGATGTTCATGGTGTTATTTTTGGTGATTTGAGTACATGAATAAGTCCGTACGATGTCTTTGAACTAGTGTGCATGTTTGGTTTGGAGCCCCGAAAGCTTGAGTGAGTTTTGGATAGGCCATGGGGTGCATTTCAGACTTAAAAAATTGCAGATTTCTCAGCTGGTGTATCAGGTCTGCAGGCTTCGCAAATGCAAGCTGGCAAATGCGAAGCCTCCATTGCAAATACGAGACAAGGACCTGAGAAGGCCTGATCGCAAATGCGACCATTTATCTTGCAAATTCGGAAGGCCCAGATGCAAATCCGACACCTGCTTTGCAAATGCGAAGTTCTCCTTTGGTGCCTGGGGTCCCAAATTCGACCCTTTCTTCGCAATTCCCATCTTGCAACTGCGAGAGTGCCTTCGCAATTCCCAAGCTAGTAGAGGTCGGGGTTCACAATTGCGATGCAATTCCAACGTCCGACCTGCAACTTTAATCCTTAGACGAATTTCAACCCATTTTTCACGTCTTTTCAAAACACAAATTTCCTAGGGCGATTTTTCAAGAACAACTCTTCTTCCAAATCGATTGTAAGTCAATTTTAACTCATTTCCTTCAATCATTAACATCTTTTAGCATGATTTCAACTCACAATCTAGGATTTTCATGGAAAAAATTGGGTGTTTTGGGTAGAACTTAATTTTTTCAAAAATTTGGGATTTAGACCTCGATTTGAGGTCCGTTTTCAAAATAAATTATATATTTGATTCGTGGGGGAATGGGTAATCAGTTTTTGGCTCGAACCTCGAGTTTTGACCATGTGGGCATGAAGGAGATTTTTTACTTTTTGGATAAAACTTCAAAAAACTCATTTTCATGCATTGGGGTCGATTCATTTAACGTTTATTGATGTAATTAAGTAACTTGTGGCTTGATTCAAGCGAATTGGTGGTCGAATCAATGGGTAAAGCTATAATTGAAACGTGAATTGTGTTTGTAGTATCGAGGTAAGTGTTTGATCTAACCTTAGCTTGAGGGATTAGGAGTCGTATCTTATTTGCTACGTGTTAATTGTGTAGTACGACATACAGTCATGGTGATGAGTATCTATACGTCAGTGTCAAGCATGCTCATGAGTCTTGTATTATGATTGTTATGACTCCGTTGTGGTTTATTGCGCTTCATATGTTATTATCATCATTGTTCCCTGGTCAGGATGATTGTTTTGATATTAGTGTTCCCTTGTCGGGATGTTTTTTTGATAGTATTGTTCCCTTGCCGGGATGTTTGTTTTGATAGTATTGTTTCTTTGCAGGGATGTTTGTTTTGATATTATTGTTCCCTTGCTGGGATGTTGAAATATAATCGTTCCCTTGCCGGGTAGTTGTTATATTGCTCTCGTTCCTTTGCGGGGATTCCTTCTGATTATTGTTGGTTTGTAACTTGGATAGGGTGGCACCCCACCACGGGAATATATGAAATGGGAGCGGGGTGGCATGCCTGCCACAAGATAACTAAAATGGGGGCGAGTAGCACGCTTGCCACATGATATATAAAATAGGAGTGGGTGGAACGTCTGCCACAGGATATATGAAATGGGAGCCGGTGGCACGCCTACCATAAGATAAATGAAATGGGAACGGGTGGCACGCTTGCCAAGAGATACAGGAAATGGGAGTGGGTTTCACGCCTGCAAGAAGATGTGAAATGAAAGTGAAATCTGCCTTTGTTTTCCTTTTCCTTGTTAGTAGTTGGATTTTTGGTTCCTTTATAATTCTCTTGATATTATTTTTTTACTTGTCATTTCCCCGAAGCATGTTTACCCTCTCCCATCTTTATTTGTCTATTTTTGCTTTACTTTATGCTGTATATATTATATAACTGTACATATTTGTTTGGTAGTCTGGTCCTAGCCCCGTCACTACTTCGGTAGGCTAGACACTTACCAGCACATGAGGTCGGTTGTGGTGATACTATACTCTGCACTTTGTGTAGATCCTGGAGAAGCTCTTGGACCGTAGTTGGAGGCTACTTTCAGTCCACGCGGACACCAAAGGTAGACCTACAGGTGTCCGCATGCCTTGGCATCTCCTCTACCTTTTATTTCTTGTTTCATTTTCCTTATATTCAGAAATAGTCTAGTGTTATTTTCTTCAGACTTTGTATGTAGTAAATCTTTGACCGTTTGTGACAATGTGATACTAGATTTTTGGTGATTAAGGCCTAAGTAGTTGTAATAGATACAGATTTCAGATATTTTATGACTTTCTTCCGCTTAATTTAAATTTCCACTATTTATATATTTTCGCTTTATGTTTTTAAAGAAGAAGTAAATGGATAAAGAATCAATTATCTTAAACGTTTAGCTTGCCTAACTCACATTAGTAGGCACCATCACGAATCCCGATGGTGTAAAATTTAGGTCATGACAATTTGGTATCAGAGCTCTACGTAACATGGGTCTCACAGTTCACAGACAAGCTTAGTAGAGTCTGATGGATCGTTATAGAGACGTCTGTATTTATCTTCCTGAGGTTATAGAGTTAGGCAAAACTTCACGTTCATTCTTTCCTAACGTGCGGTTTGGTTTCTCAATGCTAATTTGATTTCTACTTTGTTCTTTCACAGATGGCGGGAACATGCGCTTCCTCTCCACTGAATAGCAGCCTGGGCCCCCAACAGCAGCTCCTACTAGGGGCAGAGGGCGAGAACGAGGTCGTGTTAGAGGCCGAGGTAGGGCAGAGCTCAACCCCGAGCAACAACAACAGCAGCGGAGTGCCAGGTTGTTTTTGATGATGAGGTTCTAGCCCCAGCAGTTCCGGTGGGCCAAGCTCAAGTGCACAAGGGGTTTATTGCCACCCTAATTCTTATGGATGCTCTGGTTCATCTAATGGGCCTTGTGGAGAGTGTCACCTGGGAATGCTTGCTTCTTGTAGCCAGCCGTCTCTCAGACTGGAGGAGGCCCAGACTCGTGCTATTCGCACTCCGGAGCAGGTAGCTCCCCAGATTGAGACTTTAATAGTTCAGCCAATTGGAGAAGTTTAGCCAGGTATAGTAGCTCAGACCGGTGATGGGGCAGCTATGTCTGCCGATGTTTTGGAGAGGTTGGATAGGTTCACCAATCTCTTCACTACTACTATCAGCGGTGCATCTACTGATGATCCTAGGATTATCTAGACAGTTGTCACCGCGGTTCTCAGGAACATGGGGATAGTTGGGACCAACGGGGTCAATTTTGCTACTTTTTGCTTGTCTGGATCCGCCAAGACTTTGTGGAGGGATTTCTGTTTGGATAGACCAACCGGATCGCCAGCTTTGACTTAGGAGCAGTTTACTCAGCTATTTCTAGAAACGTTTCTCCCCATCATCAGAGAAAGGCCTATCAGAGGCAGTTTGAGCGTCTCCAGCAGGGTTCTATGATTGTTACCCAATATGAGACCAGATTCATCGACTTGTCTCGTCATGATCTTATCATACTTCCCACCAAGAGAGAGAGAGAGAGAGGGTGAGGAGGTTCAATCGATTCGTCTTCAGATGGCTAGGAGACAAGGAGTGAGATTTTCTTCCAGGAAGCAGCCAATGTGGCCCGTAGAGTTGAGATGGTTTTATCGTAGGAAGGTGGTTAGGGGTCTGACAAGAGGCCTCGTCATTCCAGCTGATTCAGTGGTACCTTGTCTAGAGGTGGGGATTTGTATGGTAGAGGCTATCATCCTAGGTCTTTTCAGTCAGTACTTCAGGTTTCTCATGGTGCTTCAGCTGGCCGTGCTTCTTAGATGCAGTATTCTGATTAGCAGTCCTACAGTGCACCACCAGCTCCTATGAGTATACTGCCACTTTAGATTTTCCAAAATCGCCAGCCCCAGCAACCGAGGGCTTGTTTTATTTATGGTGACAGGAGGCACATTACTAGGTATTGCCATCAAGCATCGAGCAGTTCTACGCTTCAAGGTTCCTGTGCCATAGTTTAGGCACCAGGTGTTCCACAGCCCACCCAGCCAAGAAGAGGTGGACGTGGAGGTTCTAGAGGTGGAGTTAGAGGTATTAGAGGTGGAGGCTAGCCAGCAGCAGGCCCTCCCAGAGATGTTGTTCAGGGTGGTGGGGCCCAGCCTCGATGTTATGCTCTTCTAGCCAGGCTTGAGGCTGAGGCTTCTGATGCAGTTATCACACGTACGATTCTGGATAGGGATATAGATGCTTCAGTGTTATTTGATCCAGGGTCTACATACTCGTATGTGTCATCTTATTTTGCACCGTATCTGGTCATGCTTAGTGATTCTTTGAGTGATCCTGCTTATGTGTCTACACCGTTGGGTGATTCTATTATAGTAGATCGAGTCCATCGTTCATGTATAGTGGTGATTAGAGTTCTTGAGACTCATGTAAATTTGCTTCTTCTAGACATGGTCAATTTTGATGTTATCTTGGGGATGGACTGGTTATCACTTTACCACGCTCTCTTGGACTGTCAAGCCAAGACTGTGACCTTAGCCTTGCTGAGTTTGCCTCGTTTAGAGTGGAGAGGGACTCCTGGTCGTTATACCCGTTGTGTTATCTCGTATGTGAAGGCTTGGTGTATGGTCGAGAAGGGATGTTTGGCCTATGTTCGTGATTCTAGTGCTGAGGTTCCATCTATTGATTCTAGTGCTGAGGTTCCATCTATTGATTCTGTGCCTATTGTTTGTAAGTATCCTGAGGTATTCCCTTAAGACCTGTTGAGTATGCCACCTGATAGGGATATTGACTTTTACATTGATTTGGCTCCGGGCACTCAACCCCTTTTTATTAGGAACAGTTACAAGACTTGCTTCAGAAGGGTTTTATTAGGCCGAGTGTTTCGCCTTGGGGTGCACCGGTGTTGTTTGTTAAGAAGAAGGACGATCGATGAGAATGTGAATTGATTACCGGTAGTTGAACAAAGTTACAATCAAGAATAAATATCCATTACTGAGGATTCATGATTTGTTTGATCAGCTTCAGGGTGGCAAGGTATTTCCGAAGATTGACTTGAGATCTGGCTACCATCAGTTGAGGAATAGGGCGTCCGATGTCCCTAAGACAGCTGTTTGCACTCGGTACGGGCATTATGAATTCTTGGTGATGTCACTCGGGTTGACAAATTCCCCAGCACCTTTTACGGATTTGATGAACCGAGTGTTCAGGCGTTACTTGGATTCATTCGTGATGGTGTCTATTGATGATATTTTTATATATTTCCACAACCGGGAAGAGCACGAGCAATATCTTAGAGTGGTTTTACAGACTCTGAGGGATAGTTAGTTATATGCTAAGTTCTCAAAGTGTGAGTTGTAGTTGAGTTCGGTTGCATTCCTGGGTCATGTATTATCAACATAGGGTATTCTGGTTGATCCGAAAAAGATTGAGGCAATCAAGAACTGGCCTAGACCAACGTCAGCTATAGAGATTCAGAGTTTCTTGGAATTGGCAGTCTACTATCGTCGGTTCGTGGAAGGGTTTTCATCTATCGCAGCCTCGATGACTAGGTTGACCCAGAAGGGTGCATAGTTTAGGTGGTCGAAAGAGTGTGAGGTGAGCTTTCAGAAGCTCATGACTGCTCTGAATACGGCACTGGTGTTGGTCTTACCCAAAGGTTCAGGGCCTTATATAGTTTATTGTGTTGTATCTGTATTAGGCTTGGTGTCGTATTTATGTAGGATGGAAAGTTCATTTCCTATGCTTCGTTGCAGTTGATGATTCATGACAATAACTGCCTGGTTCATAATTTGGAGTTGGCAGCCCTTGTACAAAGTAACCAAAACGTATGACCTTACAAAAGGAATTACCCTGACCTTAAAGTTAAGGCACTCGAACTTGTAAGACCCCTAAAAAGGCATACCCTCGGTTTAGACGCCAAAAGTACTTGATTCGGGAATTAAAAATGACCACGGTCATAAGGCTCCGGCCAAACTAACACAACTCAGGGACGCATGACCGTTGCTATTAAATCACAAGCCTTCAATTACTTCGAAAGTACTTCGAAAAGAACCGGTTAAGCAGGCTACTGTCAACATAAGTAAAAGAGTTTCAACCATGTCATCACTAAACTATAGGCATCAAAACACTTAGCCACCAAGAAAAACCTTCTGAGCTGATCGTTCATCTGCACATAGCAACTCACAATCGAGGTTTTTATCGACCTATCAAAGAGTCAAGAAAACACAATTTCAAAAAGTCCTTAACGAGGGAAAAATAAAGCTTATATTAGAGGTCGTACCGACTCAATGGCCACTACCGCGAGCCCATATAAAGGGTCGTATCGACCTAATGCATAAGAGTCACTGCCGCTAACCTATATAAAGGATCGCACCGACCTAATGCATAAGATCCTAAGGGCCAGCTTTAAAAACCTTATAGGCCAATGACCTCGAGTCGAAACCTGATTCGGAGACTGAGCTCGAAACACTTAACTGAATATGCCTTAGAGAAAAGTATAAGAACCTAAGACGCCATTTTACATTAAAATGTCGTACCGACCCGATGCGTAAGAGCCTTAAAGCCAGCTCAAAAATCAAAAACTTAAGGGTCAATGAGCTTGAGATGAAGTCCGACTCAAATACTGAGCCCGAAACAGTTAACTAAAAAAGCCCTAAAGGAAAAATGCGCAAAAACACATGCACTCACTTATATCGATGGTCGTACTGACCTGACGTATGAGAATTTAAAATATTCACGAAAATGGCCTCGGGGGTCGACACAACAGACTTACAGGCCGACTTTCGACCATTGCAAAACACTCGACAGTAGCAAGAACCCAAGGGTCTAAATTTGAGACCCACAACTTCGGATAAACTATCAAACGAATGTCGCAAGTCATTCAAAGGGATAATAGAAAAAGGTATAGCGTTGACACATATATAAAAATATTCTTAAAAGTACAATTATAAAGTGTACATCTAGAGCCCTTACGAAGGAAGAAAGCACATGAAAACGTTAATCTATCACCGGAGCTACGCCTGTGACGGCCTCCTCAGAAAGTACAGTTTCAGCAGCTTGGCCATAACCTCCGGGTTTCCAACGGCTTCCTCTCCTTTAGGGACTTCGCCTCCACCTTCGTCACCTCCCGAGTCACTATTCAACTCATTTTCGAAAGGAATCATGGATGCAACTTCCTCTTCTAGGGTCTTCACCCTCTCAATCTCTGTGATTAAATCAACCCCATCCCCCCCCCCCAGCATATATATCCTCGAGCGTTTGTCTTCAAGATTATAACCGGCATGTTCCACTGCCTTGTAGCTCAACTTCTTTGAGCACCTTCCAGACCTGAGTATTTACATTAGCAGCGTACTCCTTATGTGAGGTTACGAGCACCTCGACCTCAGCCTTGACCTCGGATATCGTAGTAACGAATTCAGTATGGAGATCCTTATACATATTGCTCTCAGTCCATGCATCCTCGAGGCAACCCACAATCAAAATTACCTCTCCTTGGAGGGCATCTCTCTAAGAGATTACCTCACTTAAATGCCGCTTAAACTCAAGAATTTCAAAGTCCCTAGCTTGGAGCTCCTTCCCCATAAGGATATCTTTCTCCTTAAGCCGCAAAGATCTACCCAAAGATATTAAAACACAAAGTTCATACGTGCAAACAAAAAAACAAATGGGAGTTATGTAAATTGTTAAGTAAGACGAGCCTCTTCCCGGGACGCCACCTCCAAGCAATCCCGAAGGCCACGAAGTTCTTCCTCCCTCTTGGTAGAAAGATCCCTGATCTCATCAGCTTCCGAGGCAGGCTTCTTATGTTCGCCCTCGTGGTGAGTCAACTCGATTTCAAAATTGGAAACATTTTATTATAAAGCACCTTGGCCTTGAACTATGAAAGAAATAATGTTAGCAGGGTAAAGGTCGGGGAACCAAGTAGAATTTACAAAGATATTACCTGCACGCATAGCCTGTCAATCTTATTAAAAAAAAGCGAAATGTTAGGCTCAGACTTTTCATCAGGAGCGGCAGAAAGCTTTTCAAAACATATTTTATCACCAACGGACGTCTCCATATTGAGAGACTATGTATTAGGTGAGTCTTTCGATGACGGAGGAAAAGCCAATTTCGAAGGGGAATCGATCACTTCAACGATCACGATTGAATCAATCGGGGATGTCCCTTGCTTCTAAAGAGCTTTGAAATTCGGCTCCCCCAGAACGCCCACCAAGTGCGCCTCGGCTCGAGGAGAATTTTGGCCGTCAACCGCTTGGTGATATCGCCCGATACACCCTCGTAGGCCTCTTCTGCCCGAGATGGCGTGACAATGGAACCAAGCCACGATTCAGAAGTCGCTAACTCAACAGTATGTGAAAAAGTCAGATACTCTCCCCCTTCGGGTGTCACGTCTCTTTTTTTACACATCACCTCCAGAAGGATAGTATATAAGGGAATTTTTCAAATTTAAATGACATTTTTCGAAATGGGATTATTTATGCAATTTATTCAGAGTCGTCACTTGGGATAGGTTTGTTTCAAGAGACCCAAGTAACCAGTTTATTTCAAATCCCAAATCGAGGAAGATTTCGGATTTCCTTTTGAAGTTTGCAAACCAGAAATTCTGAATAAGGAATTCTATTAACCTGGGGGAAGGTTTTAGGCACCCCCGGATTCCGTGGTTCTAGCATGGTCGCTTATACGATCACAATTGGCCTATTATCTGATTTTAATACTTGTTCCAATCTATAGTGTAATTTTAAATTATTTACCGCTTTTAATTAATTTTAAGAAAAATTGAAAGTCGTCTAAAATGTGTCTTTGGATTGCGTTACATGAAATGCACCCGCAATCTAAATACATTTTATTCAACGTTTTTGAATTTAGATTTGTGTCACATGAAATGCACACCCGAGTTTAGGAATGCAATATTATTAAAAGACACGCCTAAAGAAACTAACACGTTGTTAATTTGCGAGGACCATGAAAATTTGCTAAATGGCACACCTCGAATTCTAAGTAATTTAAAGACATAATTACATGAGGGCCGCGCATTTATCGTTTTATTTGGCGCGACGCACCTCAACTTGATTTTAGAGGATGTTCAAGCTAAAGACCCGAAGCTATGTATTATCTCGTATAGCTCACCTCCCAATTATTTGAGAAAATTTTGATCAAACGAATAATTAAAGGGTTGGTTACTACATGAAAGACTAACATCGAAGGTCGAACAAAAGCTTGGGCCAAGTACGAAGCCCAGCAGCCCGATATGGCTACTCTCAACGGCTAGTTCATAAAACCAAAATAGCTGTTCTGACTGAAAAGGCCAACAACTTCAATTCTAATGCGCTTTGTGGTCCAAATCCCATAGGATGGCCCAGATCGTTGGGGGCTGGAGAGAAAATCCCAATTCAAATTCACATTTACGTCCACAGTATAGGCCCTTGCTAGAAGCTTCTAGGACTTTCTTAGGTAGTTAGGGAAAGATTCCCTGAACTCTATTCCGTAATTTACCCTTAATCAGCATGTTATTTACCTTTTACCCCTTCCCTTGAGACCCCTCTAGTTTTTAGATTGATAATTAAACCCTCAACCCCTTGAAATATGACAAGCAGGGTTATTCAAACGATAAGGCTTCAAACAGATCAAACTATGAAAAAAATCTAAAAAGAATAATGCAAAAAATCAACTGGAAAAAAATTAATCATGAATCAAATATACAAGCATCCACACCAACAATTAATGAGAATCTCAATAGAAAAACTTATCACTATTAATCTAAACAGTGATTTGAACTAGTCCAATCCTAAATTAGAAAACATGGAACATTCAAACTTATTAACCATTAAAACAGAACAGAAAGGTCGAGATTTAACAGTTCAATTAACAGGAGAAACAAGCACAAAAATTAATTCAAACCTAGAATATGAACATGATCTTCAAATCAAAGAAAATGGGTGAGGAAGAAGATGAATCGAACTTGAAAGAAAAATCAAAAAAAGTGGAGAAGTATTTACAGAATCGAGACGGACAACAACTATTGATTTTGTCTCCAATAATGTCACCCACTTGTTTTCAGTAAGAACAAATCAGTAGCATTATTGAGGGAAGAAACTTTGAAAAATAACCCCCATGCCTGAGACAGACCCTTATGCATCAATTCAGGGTTCAACATTCTTGAACTCTAGATTTGAAATTCGAGCATTTTTGGGGGTGTTTGAGGGGAATTGAGTGTGTATTTAAGATAAGGGGGACGAGGAGATTGTAGGTTATGATTTTGAGGTGGTTTGGTGGTGGCGCTGCCACCGGAGAGATGATGGCGGTGCTAGAATTTGTACCTTCAAATCAAAATTCGAGGGATTAGGGTAGGTTTCTTTGGAGAAGATGTTTGAAGATTTGGGATGTGGAGGTGCAAGGGAGGCTTTGGTGGGATTTTGGGGTGATTTGGGAACTCGCTGCCACCGTCGGAAATTTTCGGCAGTGAAAGACGGTGGAGACGGCGAGGGTTCTCTGTGAGTGTGTGGGGACGATGAGAGGGGGTAGGGGGTGCGTTCAAAAAACTTTATACCTAAAGATCCTAGCTTCCCAGCCGTTCGATTGAGAAACCTCCACGACTTGGATTTGAAATTAGCTAAACTGTGTCATTTTTGTATGACTAGGGTTGGACCGGGTCTGGATTTCAAAATTTGGGCTGGATTGCAGGTTTATGGACGGGTTTAAGGAGATTTTGACTTAGGCTTGGCCAGATTTAGGGAGATTGGCCCAATGATGATCTCTCTTTTGTTTTTTCTTTTCTTTTATTTCCCTTTTTTAATCTTTTTTTTTAAATTTATATATTTTTGAAAATTAAAATTAAAAATCGTAAATTGAATTAAAAACCAAACCAACTCATTAAAAATACCAACTAATCCTATGTAATTAACACCTTTAATAAATTTAAGCAAAAATTTTCAAAAATTGAAAATAAAAAATAAAGGGTGCAAAATGACTATTTTTTTGAGATTTTCTTTTCTTATAAAACAATTTAATCACTGAATAATTATTAAAATATATAATTAAATCCTAAAGAAATACACATATATATTTTTGTATTTTTATGTATTATATAAACTAAATGCAAATAAAAATGCAAGCCAACATAATAATTATGCAATTAATTCATAAAACATCAAATAATTAAAATAAAAATCCTAAATCTAAGAATTCTGTAGGAGTAATTCATTCGAGGCAAAAATCACTTGCTCACAGTTGCCCCTCTTTGCTCGGAGACACGAGGTATTTTGTGGAAAGATAATTGAGGAATTATGAGGGATCTTTGCCCGCTTTGCACTACATGGGAAGCATTTTTGAAATATGTCTAACCGAAGGAATCAGGTCAGTGTTGTTCTCAAAGTTTTGGTAGCTGGGACTACCTAGAGCTGTAATTTCACTGTTGTTGTTGCTGTTACTGCTTGTTGACCTCCTTATTACATCAAAAGGAAAATCGAAGTAAAGCTAGCTATGCCTATCAACTACGATTTACAAAATTCCTATCTATAAATCTCTTGAAGCTTGATGTTGAGTCTTAGCTGGTTTTGCTGTGGACTCCAATCTGAATCATGATGCTCGCAAGCTGTAGGTGCTGGTTCTTTCTTCAACATTTGGATCAAAGTGGGACAGGTGAAGATTGTGACATCAATCGACTTTTGAGCAGTCCCCAGCCTTGCCTATTTCAACATTTGAATTCAGTTCTTTTTGTTTTTTATTCTGGATTAAGACTCATTCTTTCGATCATATCGAATCCTGTACCTTAAGGTAAAACCTGTTCGAACAACAAAACAAACAGACAAATAAAATTTTTCTGCCCTAGTTTTCAATAGAAAAATTTCGTGAGTTGTTTGCAACACATATCTATGCAATAAAATCAGGATTGTGTATCCTTGGGAATGAAACCTCAAATTATGAGGGTTACCAGGCTATGTTGGAAAATAACTGGGTTATACCGGAAAAGAAAAAGGTCCTCGGGTTATACGTGGGAGGTCCTCGGGTTATACGTGGGTTTCCTTGGGTTATGCTAGGGAGATCCATAGGTTATGCCAGGATTAAAAGTAAAAATGCTCCTTAGGTTATGACGGGATAAAAGAGGTCATTGGGTTATAGCTGGGAGGTCCACGTGTTATACCGGGATAAAAGAAAAAGGCTCATTGGGTTATGCTAGGGAGGTCCGCGGGTTATGCCGGGATAAAAGAAAAAGGTCCTTGGGTTATGCCAGGGACGTCCACGGGATATGCCGGGATAAAAGAAAAGGTCTTTGGGTTATGCCAGGGAGGTCCACGAGTTATGCCTGGAGAAGAGAAAAAAGCTCATTGGGTTATGCTAGGGAGGTCCTCGGGTTATGCCAAGATAAAAGAAAAAGGTCATTGGGTTATGCTAGGGAGGTCTACGGGTTATGCCGAGAGAAAAGAAAAAGGTCTTTGGGTTATGATAGGGAGGTCCACGGGTTATGCCGGGATAAAAAACAAATATCCTTGGGTTATGCCAGTGAGGTCCACGGGTTATGCCGGGATAAAAGAAAAAGTCCTTGCGTTATGCTAGGGAGGTCCAAGGGTTATGCCAAGAGAAGAGAAAAAGGGTCCTTGTGTTATGCCAGGGAGAGAAGAAAAAAGGGATCCTCGGGTTATGCCGAGGAGGTCCACGAGTTTATGGTGGGATATCTAGGAAAATGGGCCTTATGCTTTCCTTTGGGTTGATTATTGTTGCGATGCTTATTCTAGCTCTTGCGCATTTTCTTTTGATTGCACCTGCTTCTTGCATGGTTGCTTTGAATTAAACCTATTTCAACTTTTCAAACAAAGAACAATTTGTTAGTTTGAAACTAGTGGTTGGTTTTTTGGCCTTGATTAGTTTTGATCACTCAATCGCAACCCAGCTTCTTTGATGAAGATCTCAATTGCAACTGCTCGTTTCCTAGGGACCAATTTCATTTCAAGGCTTGGTTTTTCCTGATTTTGCCATGACAGTTAGTCGACGGAACTCAACCCTTTTGACTTTATTTGACCTTCGTAGGCCTTTCCTTTCTGACTTCTTTTTCTATCTTTTTTTTTCTTTTTTTTATTTTTAATTCTTTTCTTCGGAACATTAGAGAACTTTTGGCTCCTCAAACTTAACTACAATGGCTAGTCGTGTGGGACTTAACCTTTCCAACTTTATTTCACCTTTGTAGGCCTTTCATTTTTGACTTCTTTCTTCCAACTTCAATTTCAGAGCATTTGGGGCACCTTGAATTTTTAAACTTTTGCCGATATGGTTATCCATGTGGGACTCAATCTTTTAAGCTTCATTTGCCTTTATATTCACTTCAATAAAATTTTCTCCCTCCAAGAGTTTTGATTTCGGTGCTTCGGCCGCCATGGCTAGTCGGAGTCGACTTGATGCCCCTGGCGAGAATGGGTGCCTTTTTGCACATTTGCTCGCACCAAATGAGAACCCTGCAAATCAGTCTTTCCTTCCTTTTTCTTTCTTAGTTTCTGAACAGTGTTAGAAAAAAGGATTCAAAGAAAACAAACAATGGAAAATGAGTTTAAAACAAGAAGTGTCCCTTTCGGGGAAAGGAAAGGACTTATCTGGAGTACATGCGTACTTCAATGAACATGACATGCCTTTTGGACTGGATTCCTGGTCTGTGTGAACCATACGTCTCTCATAAATTCATCACAACTATGTCTTCAAAATTCGAGAAACCTTGTTAGGACTTTGTTAGTGCCAATGGCTGTGAGGATCCTTTTTTCGATCAGGGGTTCCCTTTGCGAGTTTTTGCAAGCTGACATCTCTCATTTCTCTTCTGACCATCGCCTTATATTGCTCTTTGTGAGCTTTAACTAACAAGACTCTCTCATTTTGATTTTCTCTGCTTTCCATCACCTTAGGGTGCCCGTGTGAGTCTTCACCAATAAGACTCTCTCATTTTATTCCACTCATTTTGTTGTATCTGATCAAAATAACTCCATTCTCTCTCTTTGCCGAATGATTAGAAGGACTTGAACAAGGTTTGGGGTAAAACGAATTTGGATTGAATTACAACTTTGGAACCTTTTTGGCGGGATCATTGCCGAACAATTATAACTTCTGCCCCAATTTCACTTTTAGGGGACTTTGGATTTTTATTTAGGTGTTACCGAACCCCAGAGAGAGGTTGCCTACGTATCCTTTCAGAATTAAGTCGAACGTAGTTCAGGGATCTTTTGTTTTTGGTTTTTTTTTTTTTGTTTCTTCGTTTTATTTTGTTTTCGCTTTCCTTTTCTTTTCCTTTTTCCTCTATTTTTTTATTTTTTCATTTCAATTTATTTCTTCTCTTGTTTTCATTTCATTTTGAAATAACACGTTCAGGTTCCAAAGAGGGTAATCAATAAAGAGTAACCGGCTTAAATGGGTTTGCAACGGGTTGATAGTGTTTGGGTAGCGAGAATGAAAGCCTTCGTCATCCAACCCGAAGAGTATTAGCAGTATATGGAGGATCCAACTTAGTACCTTTTGACTGCATTTGCATTGACAGTTATTTCTGGACATTTCCTATGATGTATCCCATGTACAACGTAATCTTTTGGCTTTACTCTTGTTGCAATATGTGGACCTTTCCAATCCGGGAATAAATTTTCCTTCAGTTGTTTCAACTCTTTGTTTCATTTCCTTAAGCTAACCTTCATTGCGACCCAATTCTTGATTCATTATTTTGATGTCTGACAGTATTTTAGGATCCGGGCATGAAGTTTTCAAGCATGTCATGTTATTGAAATATGCATTTAACAGAACTAAAAAGAGAATGAGAAAATTGACAAGATTAAGAAAAGAGACATTCCTGGAAAATAAAATATTAACTTCATTTGTTTTTTTTCTTTTTTTTTATTGATTTTTGTTTTCAATTTTTGAAGATAGAAGGGTTTACAGCAAAAAGTAAGACAACAAAGTAAGACACCCGGATCACACCCTAAGATAATCTGGTAGAAAAGATAGCAAGACTGGCTACTGAGACTCCCGTATGATGGGAAACTTTCATGCTTGGCCACCGTTTTCAGGATTTTCTTCTGTCTCAACAATGGGTGCAATGGCCTTCAGTGTCAGATTAAATTCCTCATTTTCACAAATCATTCCAACTATTAGCCCGTTGATGTGGGCATGCAACAGATTGTTCATCACATCAAGAGCTTCTTCATCCTAAAAAACAATTCTTTCGGCTTCAATTAAATCTTCAAATGCCCTTTTGAGGGTCCAACAATCCTCTGTAATGTGCCCCACTGCTCCAGAGTGGTATTCACATATAGCATCATCTCGGTGCGAGGAGGACTCGGGGATTGATCGGTTCGGGGCCACTAGCTGCAATAGATCTTGCCTGATTAGCTTTTGGAACAGGCTTGAATACGATTCACCAATATGGGTGAACTGATTCTTTTTGAAAGGCTCTCTTGGGCAAGGATTGTATTAGGGATCATTTGACTGAGAATTATATCGAGCTTGGTAAAGGATGGGTATTTCTGAGAAGTGGAGCTCGATTTTGTGGATAGTGTTGTGGCAGCGGATAAGGCTACGTGTTCATTACCGCATAGGGAGGCGGTGCCAGCATAAGCAGCATCTGGAAGGGGATAACAGTGTGGTGGGAGGATAAGAGGCACATATGATTGGCTGAACGACCTGCTAGCCCCCCTCAAGATTGAGACCATCACGACTCCCTCTTCACTCCCATTTCTGTTTATCAAAACATCTGAACCATTCTGAGAATGTTGTGATGTGACCTTAAAAACAACATGACTTAAGATTCGACCTGTTTTTAAACCTTTTTCAACCATTTTCCAAATTTTGTTAGCCTCAGCAAACAGCTTACCCATCGCAGACATCATTAACTGGAAGTAGTCATCCTCTTGGGCCTATAGAAAAATCGTGACCATTTCAGTTTCGTCCATTGGAGGCTTTACCCAGGAAGCTTGGTCACGCCATTTGATAGCATACTCGCGGAAGCTTTCCACGGTTTACATTTCCAAATTTGACAAGAAGTTTTTGTCAGGAGCGATATCCATATTATATTGGAACCGCCAGACAAATTCACGAGCCATATCGTCCCACATATGGAAATGAGTAATTTCTTGATTTGTATACCACTGAAAAGTGATTCCGGTGAGGCTTTCCCCAAAATAGGCCATTAGCAGCACCTATTTTCCACTAGTACCCCATCAGCTGGTTACAATATCACTTCAGATGAGCGACCAGATCTCTGTGCCCTTCGTACTTTTCAAATTCTAGCATCTCGAAGCCAGCTGGCAAGTGGACATGGTGAAACATATAAAGGTCAGAGTATGAGACACTCTTTTGGCCACTCAGACCTTGCATGTTTTTCATGTTTTGTTCCAGGCTCTTCATCTTCCGAGCCATTTTATCTTGCTCGGGATTTTTAACTACCTTTTCTTGCTCCACCAAGAGATCAGATTGCTGAGGTTGTAAATAGTACGATGCCACATATATTATTTCTGGTTGAAGCTATAGCCCCTGAAAGATGAACATTTGAGGCGGTGCCCTTGGATCCGGTGCGTGAGGGCGAACCATAGAGGGCGTGCCAGGATCATTGGAAGGAATTGGAGAGTTCCCACATGGGATGAGCGAGTTAGCCACATGGGCGTTGGTAACCTCACTTGATATGAGGATCAACTTAGGGAACCCAGGGATTGCACTTAGAGGTTCCCTACCTCTAGAGCAGGCATCCCACATTTCCATTGTGCGGAGACACAACATGTTATGCTCTTCAGAAGAAACTGATTCTAGCTGCAGAATAGCCGATGCTAGGCTACCCTCAAGACCAATGATTGCTAGATTGCTTATGGAGGCCATTTGTGCCTTTGGATTTTGTGAAGGAGGGGCGGCTAGACTACCAACAAAACCAACCACCAAAACCTCGCTTAATTTGCACATCCAACAAACTTGTTAGTTTTGAAACATTTAACATATAGAAAATCGCACGTTCAGATGCCATGCACCTAAAATTTAAACGCTTCTATCGTGTGTTTGAACGGTTGCATGTTTCATCCCGATCTTAACTAGCCCTTTTCACTCTATACGTTTTTCTTCATTTATGCCTCTCTTCAATCACTTTTGATTTATTCTTTTGTTTATGTCGTTTGTTTACTTTTTGGCACTCTTTTTTTCCTCTTTTTGTTTTTGTCACTCTTTTAATTTTTGTCACTCTCTTTTTCACTTTTTCTTGCTTTTCACTAAAATTGTTTTCTCTTTTTGTTTAGTTTAATTTATCAGTCAATTTATTTATGGCTATGATCAAATTCGATGAGGATTGCCTACGTATCATGATCCCGCATGAATCAGATCTTGTGTAATTTGGGAAGAATGGGAATAGAACAAAAATACCTAGCAGACGACTGGGAAGGATTGACTTTCTTAATTGGTCCTTCGTGATGGATGTCAGTGCAGAGGTTTCTACCATTGATTTATTTTCATTGTTGAGGGACTTTTCAGATGTGTTTCTTGTCACCGGGCATGTCTCTGAGCGAGGTTTTGGATTTTGGTATTGATTTGAAGTCGAGCGCCGTATCGTATGGCTCTGACAAGAGTTATAGTTGCGGAAGGAGCTGTTTCAGACTTCTTTGGTAAGGAGTTTGTTTGCAGGCCAATGTGGATGCGTGTTCTAGCTTGAGTCGGCTTGGTTGGCCCTGAATTGTATTGTTGAGGGATAGGTCGATTCGACCATTATTGAGCTTATTAGTAATCTGGGGAGATCTATGAGTTGCATTTCCGTATTTTGAGATGTTATGATTTGTTGGTATTGGGCACATATAGTGCGATTATATTGGGGTTCATAGTGGAAGTCGAGCGGTAAGAGTAATTGAGTGTTGCTCGGTGAATGGCGCATCGGATATGTCCTTTCAGGTTTGTGTGTTGAATGTTATTTTCTTTACCGTAGGTATGATGATTTGTTTTGGTTCTAGATATCAAATTGCGCGTGGTTGTCGATTTCGAGCATAGTGAGTTGAGGTGTTTCATTTGGAGCAATGTTTGGATATGTGGAGGTATTATCTTGTGGATTAGATTCATATGTTCTATTTCTATGATACGTGACAGGTTCTCAACATTGTATGTGGTGGCACCGGTGAGCTTGCGGTATATCTATTTCATTTGAGTCACTTTTCATGATTTGAGTATGTTCAGACCGTTTCTTATTGGTGCGCGTATTATGCAAGTTGTGGCTTAGGCTTATATTGATGTGTCATGTCACCAGAGTGGTGTGTTGGACTAGAGGAGATCATTGGAATCATTAATGACTACAAACATATTCGATTTCAGCATGTTGGTAGGATAATATCGAGGTTCAGCTCGGAAATTTTCAATGGTATTTTCCAAAGAAGAAGTGGCTTCATGAATGGTTGATATAAGAAATGGTTATGTTTATTGCATGTTGCATTATTGTTGGAAGTATATGAAAGTGTTGGAATGATACTTTAGTTGATAAGAGGGTTTCTACTGGTATTTGGTTGTTGTGGGCAGCTGCTGTGAATAAAAGTTATTGCTACGAGCATTTGAGTTACGTGGTTGATCATGTAATTTCACCTGAGGTTACAGGTATGGGTTATTCCAGCTAGTTTGGGTCTATTCAGAGTAAATGTGTGAGGTTTTTATCGTATCCGTGGTTTCTGAAGTGAAAATATGGTTCTATGGCTTATGGGCCAGATTGGATTGTGCAATTTTTGTTGCAATGTGTTATCAGACCTATATGAGATAGGGTGACATGGGATCACCCCCGGGTATATGCATGCTAAAGTTATTCAACAATTGGTTGGTTTCTGGAACAACTCTTGGTACGTTCGAGGACGAATGTGTGTTTAAGTGGGGGATGATGTAACGACCCGACATGTCGTTTTGAGCTTTTGCAGCTTGATCGCCAGTTCTCAGGCATGACTTGAACTATGTGATGTATTATTACTAATGTAAATTGGTTGTTGTGGTTTTCACGGAAATAAGAATGAAATTGAAGAACCGTTCTCAGTTGTAGCTTAAAAATTTGAAAGGTTTGACCAAGATTTGACTTGTTTGTATATGAGCCGGGATTGGAGTTTTTATGGGTTGGTTAGCTTTGTTAGGCCATTTATGGCTTAAGAGTGTGATCGGAATTATTTTTGTAGGCCCGGTGTAGAATTAGGCTTGGATTGGCGAAGTTAGTATTTTGGCGATACCCGGTTGATAGGTGAGATTTTGATCCAGGGGCTAGAATGGAATTACGAGAGTTGTTGTAGCTTCGTTATATCATTTGGGATGTGTGTACAAAATTTCAGGTCAATGGGACCGCATATTTGAAGTCGCAGATGCGAAAGTGTTGTCGCAGAAGCGACTTCTGGATTTTAATAAGAAACTGCAGAAGCGGTTGGTTAGACCGCAAATGCGGTGGAGGTGTCGCAAATGCAAAAAAACCTTGGTAGAATGTATATATGTTCCTTATTCACGATTTTTGAAGGATTTAACCATTTTAACTTTAGATTTAGGGCTTTTGAGAGAATTGGAGGAGTGAATTCAAGAGAACTTCGATAAGGTAATGATTTGTTACCCAAAACATATTTCTATGGTAATATTCATGGAATTAGACTTAAATTTAAGGAATTAATGGACCAAAAATGGAGGATTAGAGCTCTAGTTTAAGAGGGCTTAAATTAGGGATTTGAGTGGTCAATTGAACTAAGATTCTTATGTTTTTGATATGCATGAACTCGTGGGGGGATGAGGAGTCTAAAGCTGAGAAAATTTCTGAGTTTCGAGGGGTGGGTTCGGGGCTCGGGTTTTTGCTAACTTCGGGGTTTTTGATCTTTTTCGATTGTTTTTGCATGAGCTTTATTTCCAGCATATTGTGACGTATTCGTTCTGATTTTGGATAGATTCGACGCGCGAGGAGGCTGATTTGAAGGGGAAAGGTGTCGCGAGCTAGAGATTTCGTCAGTTCGAGGTGAGTAATGATTGTAAATAATATCTTGAGTGTTTGAAACACCGGATTGCACATCATGGTGCTATATTGAGGCGAGACACGCGCTGGATGATGAGAGTGGGGTCTTTTACTGCTGGTAATTGTGACTTGGTCCGTCCAGATTGATGATTTAACCATATATTTGACTGAAACCTACTTGTTATCATCATGATTTGGCCTGATTGTCATATTTGGCTTTGTGAAAAAGTGCAAAAGTGCTCCCCAAGCTTCTTCCCATTTTGAAAAAAGATGAAAAATGGCTAAATTTTGGGAAGCTAGGCATTTATATGTTTTGCCCAGCGATTTCCGCATTTGTGACCCTGGTAGTGCATCTCCGGTTCCGCTTCTGCGGAACCTAGGTCGTATCTCTAAAATCCACTAAAAGACCCATTTTCTGCATCTGCGGTTACATTCCGAAGGTATGATACCTTTTCTGCAGTGAACTTCCTGCATTTGCGGTTCTTGAAGAGATGGCAAAATTCCGCTTCTGCAGCGCTGATCATGCGAAACCCAAATCGCAGGTGCGGTTATGATAAAACCAGCAGTTGAAGCTGCAACTTAAATTAGAAAATCTTTCCGTCAACCATCCAAATTCATCCCGAGGCCTCAGGGACCTCAACCAAAGACACCAACAAGTCACAAACGGCTATCCAAACTTGTACCAATCCTTAAAACACCTAAAACAATATCGAAACCTCGAATTAACAATGAATTTAGTCCTAAGAACTCCAAAATTCTCAAAATACACTTTCGACCAAAACGTCTATCAAACTATGTCCGAATGACCAGAAATTATTCATACACGTCACATTAAAAACTACAGACTCCAACTTCCATAATTCCTTTCCAAACCTCGGATCAAAATCTCACTATCGGACCGGAAGCTTCATAATTGAACTTTCGGTATTTCAAGCCTAAATTAGCTCGGACCTCCAAAATTTAATACGAACACGCCCCTAAGCCCAAAATCACCCAACGGAGCTAACAAAACCATTAAATTTCTATTCCGCGGCCGTATTTACATTGTTCTGACTACTGTCAACTTTCCAACACTTAAGCTCTTATTTAGGGATAAGCGTCCCAAAACTCTCATAAACTCAATACCAAACATCCCAGCAAATTGAAATAGCAGAAAATAAACTTGGGGAAAGCATTTAATAGGGGATTGGGGCGTTAATTCTTAAAACGACCGGCCGGGTCGTCACAAATGTAAACAAACAGCATACCTTTTGGCTCTATGTACATCCATATAACCTCTATAGGAACCTTGTCATAGTATTTCTCCATATGAATAAACACCATGTGAAAATCCTTCTTCCTATCCCTGAATTGTTGTACCAACCTCTTAATAAGGTATATAGATTCTTTGATAGAACTCTCTGGCATGAATCCGAACTGGTTGTCTAAAATAGATAATGTTCTCCTCACCCACATTTATCCTACCCTCTCCCAAACTTTTATAGTATAAATCAATAATATAATACTCCTATAGTTGCTAAAACTCTGGATATCACATTTGTTCTTGTACAATGGAACAACCGTACTCTACCTCTACGCCTTCGACATCTTCTTCGTCCTAAAAATAATATTAAGCAACTCAGCCAGCCACTTTTTTTTGTCTTAGGTTTTGGGTTGAAAATGCATAAATGTATTCTCAAAAGCTGACTTAATGTGCTTGCTTGCAGGGTTTGGTCAAAATGAGGAAAAGAAGCCATAATGAACTCATGAAGGAGTAAAACTTGCTCAAATCAAATGTTGGGACCAGAGCACTGACAGCGGCAGAAAAGAGCAACCGCGTAAAGACTACTGCTGAGGCGACCATTATTATGTGGTCCACGAAAGTGATATTCAGAGAGGTTGATTTGACCTCAAGAACCAATGCTGACCGCGATGGAAAAGAGCGGCCACAGAATCTATGGCTCCGCCGCGAATGGATTTTCTTTGAGAGCTTATATCAAGGTTCAGAGACTATACATTTGGCTTAAGTGAAAAACGCGGTCCGCTTCAAAATTATGCAGCCACGTAGTTTTTTCATGTGGACGCAGTTTAATATGCGGGATCTGCAAATTCAAGTTCAACCCAAGCCCAGGTATGAAGAAATGTCGTAAATTTCAGCATAGTGTAAATAGATCGTTTTAAATTTTTTGGTGAATTTTGTTGCAGAGAACACGTGAACCACCAGTTTTTTCCTTTTTGAGTAATTTTTGAATATATTTATCTTCAATGTTTAGATTTTCATCTTGTATCTGAATATTATGGCTTATATTGCATCTTTATCTTTGATTTCTACTGTTATTATGAGTAGCTAAACCCCATAGCTAGGGTTGTGACCCAAACCTTGTGTGGACATTTAATGGGTATTAAATTTTAGAGCTTAATTATTTATGGGTTAGTGATATTTAGCCTATTCATTCTTTAATTATAGAATTAGTGACTGCAAACGCGGATTTGTGCCTTTATGACTTAGACTCTTCTTGAGAAAGAGGGACGATGTCTAGAAAAATTAGGCTAACAAGGAATTGGAATAAATTCATGGGATTGATAACCCCAATTAAAGGGTTTAACATAGAGATTTTAATATCTGACTTGAGCAAATATCATTTTTTATGCATGAATACCCATTTGGGCCTGAGAATGGCAAATTGGGCAAAGTCTCTAAAACTGCCGAGTGGTATAGAGTGAGCACTTATGTGTGATGGTTGTATCACGACCCAAATCATAACTAGCTTGCCCTGAATTCTTTATACCCGTTAGATATCCACGTAGGAGTAAGTCACTACCCTAGTCCCTTTAAATCTTTGAAAACAACCAATAAAAATATTGTACGTAGTTCTAACAATTGCATGTCATAGAATACAAGTAGAAGTAGAAAACAAAAACAATCATTTGTGGAAGTACAATTAAGAGCAAATCTCGTATATCTAATCAAATATAAACCTAACTCCTAACTAATTAACTCCATGTGGATTCGATCCTGACTATTGTTGGGTAAAACTACATCGACCATCCTTGCTACTCATTAGTAGTGCAGGTTTGAAACCGATCAATTTTTGGCGCCATTGGGAAGGAGTTAAACGGTTTTAGCTATATCTCTGAGTATTTGTGTGTTTTGTATTTCATTCCTTCCGATTATTTATTTTTTTTGTGAAATGATTCAAGGTACAAGATGGCTCTTAACAATGATTCTCCCAAAAATTTGCCATTGGGGGGAGGTAGATGATGATAATGTGGATGAGATTCAACCCAAATCATCAGCACAAAGGAGAGGCTGACCGCCTCATGATAATATTCCAACCACCCACCTCAAGAAAGGGAACCAAACTGGGTGTTTCCCAATGAAGGATACACAAGTATAATAGTCCCTGCCCAAATGATGGCGGGCAACTTCCAAATAACCAACACCATACTTACTGTCGCACCCGTTTTTCCTTGCAGAATCCCGGTTTCTACACTTTTGGGACAACTCCTTTCCTTTTGGAAATGGGTAAGAGATTTGAAAAGTCTTCACCTAACAGATTAAGGTGTGTTAGGGCACCTAGAACAATTAACTCAAGCTAGTTTACATTACCAAAGATTGGGTAAGGGCTCAATATTACCTTGAGGGAAAGGTATTAGACCCCTCTCAAGGTCCACAACAATGGGTCCCCACCAAACTCAATTTAAGCGAATTAGTCTTTAAGGAAATAAATCAGTTTTAATAAATAGAGACTATTTTAAAATGTGAATTAAAGGGGTCCTAAGATTATTAACCTATAGGATCACTTCTCTGTAATACTCAGTAACCTTTCTCAATTTGAGGTGTTACGCGTAGCATTAGCGCACATGTCATCATCTCCTTTACTACCCAATTACCCTCCCATTTTCTATTATTACCTAAGCATTCTAATAACATCCAGTATGTACCTTATGCGTGCACTACCTGTCGCTTACCTATGGCCCTAGACATGTTTAGGACCTCTATTTAAGGCAATTATAGGCTCACCTATGTTGTTTAATAGCAGAAAACTAAGCGACAAAAAAAAGTCAAGTAGGACTGTCAGATAAGAAGCAATTATGTGAGCTCATGTTAACCTCAACAAATAGACAAACAAATGCACGCTATTCAAATAAACCATTTTAAATTATTTTAGAATCCTATAGGCAGGATATCTAAATGAACACAAACAGAATATGCAACAGTTTTATTAATGCGAGCACACGAGTACCTATCAGTTTGCCTACTGATTTTGTTAATACTCTGATTCTAACATATGTCAAACCCCTATCATAGTTTTTAGACCTAGAATTTTGATTAACCTACAAGCTTGCCTAAGTGATAGTCGGGCAGGACCCTATAGACATGTTATCTAAGTTGTAACCCAGTTACTGATTTTAAAAGGTAGATTTTATCTTTGAATCTTATATGCATGATTTCTAAGTGCTGAAATGGGCTACAAAAAATTATTCTCTCTAGGCATGATATCTAAGTATTAAGATTGATTTTATACATTCCCTATATGCATGATATCTAGGTGAGTAAAGGCGTTAATAAGTCGCCAAGCCAGTTCAATAAAAATATCCTGGAGATTTTGGAAATATGGTTATTTGATGCAGAATTGATAAATGACCTGGAAGAAGGATTTCTAAGATGCAAAGTGTGAAAATTTAGGATTACAAATAATGAGATAAGTCATATAGGCATGGTTTCTAATGGCATGCACATAAAGAATCACCACAATAACCTATAAGCATGATTTCTACACAAATTTATAAAGGATATTCATAAAGATCCCTCCACACTTTTGCTAATAACCCCATATCTATTTTTACAAGTATTATTACATTTTTACAGACTAATATAAAGAAAAATCATTATAATATATGGAGCTTGAGAAGGCCCAATGTCAACCTGGAAACTAGGCCTTCAAGCAAGCAAGTCTGATGTCCACAGGTAGTCCACAATGAATGAAATGAGCTTTTGGTATGTCAAAGTTTCCAAGGGCCTCAAAGACCCTAGGCAATGCTCAAACCAGAACCTTTCAAAGAAAATAGTTTTGTAATAGATTGGAAGGCTAACCTAGTGTGTCAGAGTTCAGAGGAGTCTTAAGGACCCTAAGCAGTGTTCACATTGGGGTTGTAGGACCCTAGATAACTAAGAGTAGAAGTTGAAAATAGTACATATGGATAGGGAATTTTTGTAGAATAGTAGTATAATTTTTAGAAGCAGATAGGTTCAAATTACAAGATTGCAAATAGAACAAAACCATACTTTAGAAAATTGGTTTAAACATATACTAGTAACTGAACCATCAAAACAAGAACTAGAACGTTTAAATTGTAGAAAGGATTAAACAGGTTTTGCATAGAGAATACAATTGGATTAAATAAAGTTTTACATTGTCAGAGTTGACTTAACTATCACTAGGTGGAACCATATTAACATATATTAAGCATAGAGAAACAAGCTGAAGTTAAAATGACAAATAAGATAGCCATACAAAATAGGGCGGGATAGTAGGAATTAAACATGCTAGTTTCAGAAACAAGCAAACAAGTGTCATGGATCAAACAGAAACATGCTAAGGTACACTAATTATAGTAGCACATAGAACATGGCATCAATTAAGGCATGCTAGTTAAGGGGGAAATAAATAGGAAAACATAGGGAAAACAGAATCCTGTCGAGGTCTAACAATATAGCATATAGAAGAGAACGTGATAACACAAATGGAGGCCTACCAGTTAAAGAGATTATAAATAGGAAGGCGAAGAAGAATGAAATCCAACAGTCTAACCTTGTCTTTTAACCAGCTAGATAGTGCAGCAATTCAAAGAAACTTAAGTTGTGTAACCGTGTAAGTAAGTGTCACGACCCCAGTTCGCCCTCAGTAAACATGCCGTGATGGCAGCTAGTCCATACGACTAGGTAATCCTAACAATGCAGAAACAATATAACTTGCAGAACTAAATAATTAAAAATTTAAAACCTAGAAGAAAACAGTATATAAATGCCGCTCGGCATATACAACCCAAGATCACGGAAACTTACAATATCGTCCAAAAACCTGAAAACTCACGGGAATACAAGCTGGCAGAAATGTAGTACAACGCTCTAACTTCAGAACGTCTAAAACAATAGTAAGAAGGAAGGCTAACTGCTAAAAAGATAGTATAAGATAGAGACTCCTTGGTTTGTCGATGCGGTAGATATACCTCGAAGTCTCTACTAGATCTCTCCGCCTCGAGGGTTGTACGCCTGGGTAGAATTACCTGGATTTGCACATGAAAAACATGCACAGAAGGGGCATAAGTACACCACAATGGCACTCAAAAAGCGGCAAGCCTAACCTCGGTCGGGTAGTGACGAGGAAGGTCTGGGACCTACTTAGGTTAAACATAATAATAAATTGCAACAGTATGAAACAAATAATAATAATCGGTACAACAATGAGATAAGAGAGGTACATACAAGGCAACAATAAATACACAAGGAAACAAGGTAACATAGGGTAAAACAACTCAATACCAGTAGAAACAACGAGGATCTCCCATGATACTATCATGTAGTCCCTTTCATCAACTGTCCAAAGGATCTCCCAAGATACCTTCCCGTAGTCCATCATATGTATGTATATCCGAAGGATCTCCTAGGATATAGTCCCATAGTCCAACTATCAATGCTCGGGGATCTACCGGAGTCTGATACATAATCCCAAAGTAAATGTGCAGGGGTATCTACCGGGAATCTAAGCCGTAGTCCCAAAGTAAACATACAAGGGGGAGCTACCAGAATCCTACATCTATAGTCCCAATGTAAATACGCAGCCACAACAAGAAGATATTCAGAAACAGAGTGTAAAATACAAGGCAACATGTAGTTCTAGACTAACATGCTTCACGTAATACAATCAAGCAACTTAAGCCAATAGGAAATTTAGGTCAACTAAGCCTCCTTTTCTAAACTAACACATACTATATTCACAAGTAGAATAAAGTAGGTAAGAAAGAAACTCAGTCTAAATATTTAAAGTGAAACCGAATTTTCATTAATTTACTCAAGTATGCACTCTTTACCTCATGTACAAAGCATTCAATTACCAAATATCATATCCTAAGGGGAAGGTCCCTCACACAAGGTTAGATAAACCACTTACCTCGAATTGGCTCCAAAATCAACTCAAAACCACACGTTTTCCACGAGTATCCGATTCTGAGTGGCCCAAATCTATTCAATTCAACTATATATCGTAAATAGCATCTCAAGAAACTAATTCTACGATTTAAATCAATGCTAAGACGCAAAATTAGGTAAAATGACCAAAATGCCCCTCAGGTCAATGTCTCAAAATCGGGTGAAACTAACTTTTTCAAAATCCTTGTGCTCTCACAAGTCTAACCATATAAAAATCACCCAAATCGAATGTCAAAAACCCACTCAAAAATCAATAATTATGTTTATGAGGTTTTACAAAATTTTCATTCAATATCTGAAATTAAATGAGGAATTCACGCTAAGATTAGTGGGTTAGAAGTAAAAAGGAGTTTAGAATCCTTACACAATCAATGTCTCTGAAAAACCCTCAAAATCTCACTCAAATCCGAGCTCTCAAGCTTAGGTTTATGTAAAAATGGCTAAACCCTCATTTTTGAAATGTTATATTCGCCCAGGCATTTAATGCATCGCGAACGCGAGAGTAAAATCACGTTCTTGAAGAAGAAAAATGAAGGCTGCTAGAATTTCTCATTGCGAATGCGTGGAATAGTACGCGTATGCGAATGGTGGATTGCAAGGGTGGATTGCAAGGCTACACGAATGCAACAGAGGACATGTGAACGCGATGAGGAAAATAGGCGTAAGCCCTCAGCGCCAAATAACACTTTGCGAGCGCGAGGGCTTTGACGCGAATGCAAAGAAAGAAAATGGTAAGGCTTCATGAATGCCGGATATCTTATGCGAATGAGATGGGTAACAGGTCCTCCTCCAAGATTTACTCTATGCGAACGCGTGGAAGAGGACGCGACCGCGAAGAAAAAGACAGGTCTGCAACAACTGAAGCAATATCTGCAATTTTAAATAACTCAAAATGCCCCGTTGAGCATCTGAAAAACACCCGAGGCCCCCGGGACCTCAATCAAACCTACATACATATCCCATAACCTCATTCAAACTTGTACCAGTCCTTAAACAACGTGAGAAACTCGACTTAATCAAGGATTTAAGACTAAGAACTCCAATTTTTCCTTAAAATACGCCTTCGATAAAAACCTAACCAAACCACATTTGAATGAACAATAATTTTACAAACATATCCTAAATGACATGACGGAACTACTCCAACTTCCATAAAGCCATTCCGACCCTCGTATCAAAATCTCACTATCGGACTAGAAACTTCAAAACATCATACTTCGGCATTTAAAGCCTAAATTAGATACGGACCAAAACACATTCCGAATACGCTTCCAAACTCAAAATCACCTAACGGAGATAACAGAACCATCAGATTTCCATTCCAAGTCGATCTTCATAGTGTTCTGACTACGGACAACTTCCCAACACTTAAGCTCTTATTTAGGGAATAAGTGTCCCAAAACTCTCCGAAACTCAAAATCGAACATCTCGGCAAATCAAATAAGCAGAAATAGACTTAGGGAAAGCAATTAATAGGGGATCGGGGCATTAATTATCAAGATGACCAGCCGGATCGTCACAGTAAGAGTTATGTGTATCAATATGCGTGGGTGATTTTCTCTATTATTCCATGTGTTTAAACAAAAATTAGAATGGTGAGATTTATATAGCATTCAGCAAAGTATAACAAATAAGGAAAATAAAATTACGAGTTCACAAATAATGAATGTTAATCATTCAACCAGTTAATTAAGGCTAAGCTCAATCAATTAATACGATAGAATCCAGAAAATTTTACTTAGATTAGGATAAATCGATTAAAGGCAAGTTTGAAGTTTAATAAGGTAAGAAATATGTCTGAGACCATTTATACATCGGTCAGAACAAATCAAGACCCATAAATCATGCCAATAGAATAATTAAGGAAGGCAATACTAATTATAAGACACATATAAGGAAAGAATAAGTAAAAATCTCATAAAGATACCAATTTTCAAAAGAAATATAATTTCAAACTCTAATTAGTCAAATAAATAAATTAATCAATTTATTTAACAGTGGAAAGTGAACGGGCAAGAAAAGTGAGATAAGCAATCGAATAAAAGAAAACATTAAGCATATCGAAACGCAGAGATGAAACATCAAGCAAAGAAATTAGTCGAACAGTAATGATGAAAGGCAAGAGTTGAACCAATAGGTATTTTAAAACATTTGCAGAAACTTAAAAAATAAAACCCTAGTTTTTAGGGAAAATTAAAACCGGTAAATAATATCGGTTAAAACAAAAATATCTTAAAGGAAAACGATTAAATAAACTCCAAATACTTCAGATATAAAGAGATCTGAACCTATTTGTCCAAAAAATAGTTAGTTATGTGAAAAAATAAACAAAGGCGTAAAATCGAGTTTTAGACCGTAGATTTAAAGCCATAAAAACACAAAAATAATAACACTCACAAACAAATGATGAATACAGAAGATTCATCAGAAGATTGAGGGATTTGAACCAAGTATGTTCTGATCCCCTTGAGATTCCATCAAACAACAAAGAAATCGAACAAGAAGTAGATATGGGAATAGGGTTTGGGGGGTTATGGGTAATTAAAAATGGAAATAACACCTCGAACCGTTAATCTCTGTGATCAATAGTCCGAATTTGATCCTTTTTTTTCGCAATCCACTAGGCAAGCGCCTAGGGCTGTATTTTATTAATAATAGGAAAATGAAAATTACAACAAATAAGAAAAGTAAAATAAGGGGGACAATGGCACCAGTATTGTTACCCATATAACACAACCGGCGTAAACCTTACCTTACTAATCCTATTGAGGCAAATAAAAAGCCTTATGAACTAGCACGCATGTAAAAAGAAAGAACTAGCAAGAACTAAGAAATCTATGATCATCACAGAGTTTATAGCATGCTCTGTGATGATATTATATAGAATAATACTAACGTGATGGTAAAATAAAAAGATGAAGAAGCCATCAAGGTGCTCTATTTTCTCTAATTTTGTGAAAACTTCAATTTGTATGTTATTGTCTTCGTCCACAATTTTTTCAAAATGTCTTCAAAATTCATGCTTTATTCTTCGAGCGATTGGACTTTGTAAGTATTGTTTGAGTGACCTGTTTTTGTTTTGAATCTCTCATTGGGGGCCTCCTTATGTTTGCGTCTTCAATCACCCTGTCGTCCCAACTTCTATCCCTTTCACGAGACTTCTTACTTCTTGCACTATGCATTGGTGACAAATCACCTTTTCTTGAAGCGTCTGCGCGACATTGCTTTAAGATATCCTCTTCCTCCCCTTCTTCATATATAGGTCTTCCTGCCAAAATAGGATTTGTCATTTCTTGAAAATCGCCTTGCGTTGTTAATTTTACATTACCCATAACTGCCTTGTTGTTGTCGTTTTTGCGATTTGTTCCTGCTCGTGTTACCACGACCACTACTAGGATTAGCAAGATTTAAAGCGTTTAGTGGATCTGTACTTACCATCGCATCCAAGAGTTTTCTTTCCTCTAATGAGATTACTGGAGCAGTTGTTATGATCTGGTGCTGCCCTGCCTGTGAAAATGCTACTGTGTTGCTATCAACAGAAGGAGAGTTAGTTGGTGTAGTTGTATTCCTTTGCTGCTGTTGTCTTGTATGCAAAGGTTGCCTCATTGCATCCGAAAGTTTTCTCTCCTCCAAAGTAATGAATGTTTCTGTTGTTACAATCTAATTCTGGCCAGTTGTTGGCAGCACTGTTGAATTTTGATCACCAACTGCTGTTTCGCCTGAGCATTGGTTTAGTTGGACATTATGTGCTGTTTCCTTTTGGTCGAACTTTTTTGTAGCTGCATTTGAAATAACTACTTTTGCAGTATTTCTTGGAACAAAAACTGGAGCATTATGGTTCAAGTTGTTGTTTGTACTTGCTGCATGTGGCAGAATTGCACGACAATTCATTGTTGCAAGTTTCCCTTGAAATTTTGGCTTGACTGGAGCATCAATGTCCTCTCCTACACTATCATGATCAACCTCTTTGTCGTCTTCTTCAGATGAAAAACTAGCAAGTCCGTCACCCCAGCCCTCCTCATCATCAAAATCTCGTTGGTCTTTCCACAGTTTCGATTTAATGATAATCTCCCTCATCTTTGCTTGAATTACTTCTTTGTTATTTCCAGTGGAGATTGATGGTTCCTCATAATCTTTGATAATTTTCTCCACATGTGGACAGGAGAAAGGAATGGTGGGAGAATTTTGATCATTGGCCTGCATTTGCATATTTGGATCATTAGCATGAGCTTTATTCAATGCCGCTGTAGTCGATGAGCTATTTTGATAATAACTCTCAACCATCTGCAAATTCTCTCCAGTCAACTTTACATCATCATCATTCACATTGGCAAGTGCAGCAAATGAGTTGATTCTTTAGGTAAACCTGGACTCTTTTCTGCGATCTGCAGTTTTTTTGGGTTTTTGGAGTTATTTTTTTTGGACATCGATGACCAATTATCCTTTGCAATATGTTGTCCAGTTTCCCTTGTGTGTTGTCTAGCATCAGTAGGCTCTAAGGAAAACTCACCTTGAACTAAGGAAGCATTAGAGACATCTGCAACAGCTGTACCTATAGAAATAGTCAAACTGCCTTGTTGAACCATATCAGGCTGGTTAGAGGTATCTTGTCGAAATGACTCATGCGCAACATCATCATCTATAGGACTTGCTGTTATTTGAAGAAGTTCACTCACATATCATTTTTATCACTCCCTGATGCAGCTCGATTAACATGACATTGCAAAGGAAGTGTAGAATCCAGCTTCGAAAAAATAGTAACTGCAGCAGTTCCTTCATTATCTACTGTTCAGTTGGTACTCTTGTTACCCTTTGAAACATATGCTGCAAACTCCAATTCCATAACATCACATTGATAATCCACCTCTTCATTTTGCCCAGTCCATTTAAAGCCATCCAATGTTATATTTTCCTTAAAAATTTGATCTACACTAGCTGGTACATTTACCTCCCCTGCTACTAGCAGCTGCACATTGTACTTGTAATGCTGTCCTTTGCATATTTCAGTTGTATTGGTAGGCTTAGAAGTAACCAAAGCTGATGCTTTATTCAATTCATTACATCCTTTTTGTCCAGGAATTTGTGAAGCATCAAGTAGATTTGGTACTGTCAACCTCTCCCCTAGTTGAACTGATAAAATAGTAGGATCTGTAGTAGTTTTCAAAGTATCCGAAGCCTCCAAATTTGTACCATTTCCTTGACTAAACAATGTAGTTTGTTTATTATTATTATTCTGCAACAACTGCTGCTGCTCAATCAAAATCTGTTCAGTTCTTTTTTGCATTGTCAGGTGCTACCACAACAGATGTATTAGTAGGTTCCAAATTTGACACCACCTTTGCACTTAAACATTCAAATGAAAAATCAATGGAACAGTAGATGGCCCTTTACAAAGCTGTGCAATATCACCATTTGGACTTGAAAGAGCTTATGCAGCTGGAACATTTGAAGCAGAAACAATTTTTTGTCCTGCATTATCAATCACATTAGGTAGAACCCCTTCAATTCGTCGTCCTGCAAGATTAGCATTCAAGTACTCCCTGGCATCACCTCCTAATTTAGCCAAATTGTCGCGGCCTTCAGATTCGTCAACATGAACTGCTTCTTCATTAAATTCATCTGTACTCCAACGACACGATTTTACATCATGACGTTGATGATTATAATACGTGCAGTATTTAGGTAAATTATCAAACACGATCTGCTGGTCGTATTCAACTATTTTTCCATATTTCATATCTACTATCTTGATCTTGATTTTCTTTGGATGTTTGTCCAGTAAATTACTCAAGACTTTAACTTGTACCGTACTAGGTCACGTTCGATCTTTAGTAGCCTTATCTACTGCAAGAGGCTTTCCCAAGGCATATGCGATAGACATTACGGATTTTTTTGCGAAGAAATTTGCTGGCAGTTCAGGAGAGGAAATCCAAGCCACAGCTTTTGATGTTTCTTCACGGGGGTTAAATCCCATTGTCCATGGGAATGTCCTAAAGAAGAACTCGTCTTCTTTTTCCTAAACATAACCAGTTGTTCTTGATACCACATGAGAAAAATCTTCAAATAGATCGAATCTTGCCAGAATATGCAGATATTCAAGCTGTCCAATGTTGCAATTACTTTTGACGTCGAATTGTTTCGGCAAAATCTGTCTCAGCTTCTAAAGCTCAGGCTTTCCATATGAAAATTTAATTACAACTCCTTGTTGAAGACCTTCCTCCCTGGTGAATGAATTTACTTCATCTACTGTGAATTCAATAGTAGGTATTCCATGCTCAAACGTAACAAGACAAAGTTCCAGTTTTGAGTTTGTTGCGGCAGATTGTTTCCCAGCAAGTTGCGATGCATATGTTTGTTTGGTACCGTGAGATGTTTGATTTTCAGTATTGTTTTGAATAGCCTCTCCCACAGAAATAGGCTGGGGAGAGGGCATAGCTTCCATGCTTGCCTTATACTTCAACCACAATCCATCACAATGCCGCTATCGAAAGGAAACAGCGCTGGAAATTTCAAAAAATGAGGGTGCTACAGTAAATCGTGGAAATAAGATTTAAGATGTAGGAAAACTGGTTATAGATTTGAGGTAAAAATCAATTGGGGATTATTTGCAAAGAGAAGGGGATCTTGTGACACCAAATTTGTGACAATCCACCACCGAATTCCGGAGATATGCCCGACGAATAGTGACAGAATCACTATTCACCCTTCTTCCTAGAGAGAGAATTTCTCGTTGTGGTTCTTACCCTTCATATCTATATCTGGGGTTGGGCGGGTTTAAAGATTAGGTTATTGAGTATTGGATCAAGGTTATGATTTGGGCTGGGGTAATAATTTGGGCAGGTCTGAAATTAAATCAAATTAAAGAGGATATTTGTTAAATATCAAATTAATTTGATAAAATATTTTATAAAAATAGATTAGATATGAAAAAAATGCTATTGATGCATAAAATTATTTAAAATATTTACTTAATATTAGCAAAATATAAAAAGTAATTTTCGTATAAAATAAAGTAATTATGCACATATGGGCTATTATTGCAATATGTATTTTATGTTATTTTATTATGAGTCTATTGCTAGTACTAATATATCATCCCTTGTTTCTTTCTTGAGCCAAGGGTCTCTTGGAAAAACCCTCCCTGCCCCTCAGGGTAGGGGTAAGGTCTGCGTACATATTACCCTCCCTAGACCCCACTTTTGGGATTATACTGGGTTGTTGTTATTGGGCTATTATTTCAAAGTTATTGCAAATATAGCCTACAGATGTAAATATGGATATGCATAAGATAATTAAAGCTTAATATAAATATAAATAATAAAAATTAAGCAATAAAAATTATTATAAAACCCTTTGTGATGCATTTAGTAATTATTTATATAATAAAATGCTAGGATAGATTAATTAAAAATCCTTTAAAAATGCAAAAATTGTGGAAACATATTGATTGATGCAAATGCATTGTCTTGACGATATACATGCATTTTTAAAAGTAATATAGGAAAAAATTGGGTATCAAGAGTTGCCCCTCTATACCCGGGAAGGATGAAAGAGTTATCGGTTAAAGATATGTTGGCCGATTTTGATCGAATAATGTGATTAGAGAGACATAGTCACTGCACTCTGGTTTTCTAGATGCCTACATATCCCTGATTTATAGGAATCAGGCCGTGTATAATTCTGGATCAACCGGCGAATGAAGCCGATGGAATTATTATATGAATGGTAGTATGTTTTGGAAAAGGTTCCTTTTTGGGAGGATATTATCAGATGGGTTTATGCATCTTTGCTAATTCTTCACTATCTCTATTTGGATCGTAATATAAAATACCTTCGGTGACAGTGTTAATTCCTGATTGAACTATATTTGAACCTGTACTAGGGTTAACCACAAAATCTACACTTTTCCCCTCTAGCTGCGCTTTCATTTGTAAAAATCTAGCCTTATCTCTAGGGTGTGTTTTGTGTGCCTAGTCAAACTATATGTGCCGCTACGGTCTCCAGTATATTTATGCGCCATTATTTTCCCACAAGTTTTACACTTAGCCTTATTTTGTTCTCTTACTTCAGTAAAAAAATTCAAAACTAATGATTTTTCTAGGCGTTTAGCAGGTTCTCTATTAAAAGTAGGAGTTTCTACAGGTGGGTCTTCCAGTGCATTAGTTGGGTTATTAACAGGACTAGTAGGTGTATCATCTAAATCTGGTGCTTGGGTTTCTTCATCATCCTCATTTTCCTCATTATTTTCCAAGATAGGTTCATTAGGATAAAGAGCATTCATAATTTAATCATCTAATCTATTACCTTGTGCAACATTATGGAAAAATTCACTATCGGTAAATTGAAAACAAGGGTGATCACTATCAAGAATTAGGGGGGAAGGAGGACGTCTAGGTTGGCGACTACTTTCAACTTGCTTATTTTTTCTAGGTCGGGGAGCCGGGGGAAGCGTAGTATTATGGCCACTACTTTCACCGGTTTTTTTCTTTTCCTATACCAAATATTTTTTTCAAAGAAAATGTCATATTAATTATAATTATGCAAACTAAACCACACAAAAATATATTCCTAAAACGTAAAAGTTGAAATGAGTTTACCGGATTCCCGAACACCTTCTTGAAAATTGAAAATCGTTGAAGACTTGAAGACTTCAATTCAAACACTTCACACTTTTTTACAAAATTTCAACAATAACTTAAGCAATTGTAGTAGAGAGATTGAGAGATATTGATGAATTGGTGAGTAAAAATTAAAGAACGAGGGGGTATTTATAGTTGAGAAATGGGAAATGTATAATTAAATAAAGTTTAGGGGCCAAATGGACATTTTCTAAACTTAAAAACGCTCAAATTGTCAGCCCAAACGGCTAGATTTTAAATATGGCTGTTAGAGAATTTAAAAAAAATATTAAAAATAGACGTTAGGTCCGGCCAGGGCCTGGCAGACGGTCCCGGGCTAAACGGTCCCTGGCTCGTGGGCTAATCCTTGAAGACCGTCCTGTGATGGGCTTTACAGGACCACCAGGACCGGCCCACCGGGCCCGTTAGTACTGCGGGCCCAGTCCGGTCCGGTTCAGGCCCAGGCCCAGCCCAGCAAGCAGCCTTATATAAGGGAATATCTAAACATAACATACTATATATATATACATATACATATACATATACTACAAGAAATTATATTTGAAAATATATATACATTACATACTATATAGTATACTATACTAGTATACTATATATATTATATATACTATATACACTATATATACTATGTATACTACATAACAAAATTTTTCAAAATGGGGGCCTACCCCAAATGATCACCAATGGTCATATTGCACAAATAGCCATTTTTATAACGACCTAACTGGTCGTTTCGAGATTCGGAACATCATTCTGCAGTCTAAGGCCATGAGTAGTTTCATTTCAGGTATATTGAATTGTGCGTATGGCCGGAATTGGGTTTCAGGAGGATCATAGTTAAATTTTAATGGAAATTCCCATTTTTAAAGCTTAAAAGTGAAGAATTAAACTAAGATTGGAATTTTTAGTAGATGACCTCGGAATCGGGATCCGAAGGTTTCAACAGTTTCGTATGATGGTCGAGCAGCTACATAGGCGGAACCGCACCTACGATTGGCGAGTCGCAGAAGCGGAAGAGAGGGGCCTCGTTTGGAACCGCAGAAGCGGCCTGTGTATCTGCATAACCGGGACCACAGGAGCGGTCCCTGGACCGCAAAGCGCAAAACGCTAAAGGCGGAGGGTTCTTTTAAGTTCGGGTATGAGTTCATTTCCACCCCATTTTTCTACCATTGGAGTCGATGGGGATAAGCTTGGAGGCGCCATTTTCGTCACTCTTCATGAGGTAAGTTATTTATGCTAGATTTGAGTTAAACACAAGGTTTATTCATGGATTTGGGCAAGGAAATTATCGAAATTTGGGGTTTTGGTAGAAAACCTAGGAATTTGCATTTCTTCGAATTTGACCACGAATATGATCATGGAACTAGGAGTAAATTATATATTTGAGTTCCTTAGGTCATGGGTAAACGTTATCTTCGAGAAATTTTGGATTGCCGTGCACGTGGGCACGAGGGCCTTTTGGTAATTTGACAAACTAAGATGGGGAATTATATAATTTGAATTGTTAGTAAGTAATTGAGTATATTCTCAATAGTTTTCCGTTATTTGGCTAGTTTTGGAGCTCTGTGCATTGGTTCGAGCTTTCGGAAGGATGAAGAAGACCGGTTATGAATCTTCGGCCGAGGTGAGTCTCCTTTCTAATCCTGTGAGGGGGAAATTACCTCATAGGTGAGTTAAATTTATTATGTGCTCCTAATTGTGGGGACTACGTATGCACGAGGTGACGAGAGTCCGTGTGTAGCTACTATTATGCTATTTTCCGGGTAGTTTAGGACCCAAAAGCATGCTATACTTGGAATGTTTGAAATCATATTGACATTCTAATTGCTTAAATCGAATTGAACTAGTAAATGAATTTCAAAAAGGATTATACTCTATTTCCTAAAACAGTTAAGGAGAATCTATTTTATTTGAATAAATATCCCCTTATAAGTCCTTATTTGACTTATTGAGCATGAATTCTTATGTGTACCTGCGTCGCATGCATGATTCGTGAGCAGGGTATGTGTTTATTTTTAGAACGGGTTGATTGCCTCGGTGAAATAGTTGCATATATGGAATGGGCCGCTCGAACCTCGGCGGTGCACAAATTTACATTTCTATTGGAGTGGGCCGTCGCCTCGGCATGATTTGCGCATGTTTGTGTTGTTGTCTTGAACTCATTTGAGTTGCTTTATGGGGCATTACGGCTCAGGTTATTTTATTAATAACAATAAGAAATCTAAGGAAATTTTCCATGAAATAATTATATGACTATTTGTTTCTCCATATCTGGATTAGAATTATGATTATAAAATAAATCCACTTTTTAATATACTTATTTAAGGATAAATAGTCATTGGACTACTAGTGAGTGGCAAAGTTGACCATCTCGTCTCTACCCCTTAGAGATTAGGCGCGATACTCACTGGGTACACGTTGCTTTTGTACTCATACTACGGTTGTTGTGCATAATATATATGATTCCAGGGGTCCACTTTGTGGGACTATACTAGGTAGTTGTTGTTGTTGTTGGTCCACTGGTCATAGCAGCGCAGATGATTTTGGGACTAGGTGAGCTGTGTCATTTGAGACGACCACAGCCACGGTAGTCCCTTTCCAATAATGTATTTATTTTTCTTCCACAGAATTCCTAACAGATGATGTATTTTTATTTCTCTTATTAGTAGATGCTCATGCACTTGTGACTACGCGTTCTGGGATGGTTTGAAATATTGTATTACTAGCCTAATTTTAAATTTTGATTTGAAAATCTATATTCTTTAAAAATTTCTAAATATGGAAGAAAAATCCTGCATTTCAAATGCGTTAAAATGAGATTTAATTAAGTAATTTGGTTGGCTTGCCTGACAGTAGTGTCCGGCGCCACCACGACCCATAGTGAGTTTTGGGTCGTGACATTTTTTTAATTTACAGAACTAACATTCTCTAACATTATAAATACCTCATCTCTATTCTTCATTTCAATACTCAATACTCATTTCTAAATCTAAATTTCCCTCAATCTCTCAATCTCCAATTTCAAGACTTCAAGTCTCAATCCCAATTTTCTAGTTAAATCATGCCTCGTTCGGAAAGAGTGCGCTTATTTGTTTTGCAATAATATGAAGTTCTTGATGAAAATGAAGAAGGCCAAATATTAAAGTGCAAGAACTATGGAAGAGTCTTAATTTTTCGTTCAGGGTGTACCACAGGTATTTTAAGGAGGCATATATAGTATTGTGTTGAGGGTATTTATCCGCAAATTCGTCTTTAAGATTTATTAATAATTTGTTTTATTTTAAAACTATTAGATGTATTTACGCTTCATGTTGTACTTTGTTATTAATTTATTATGCATGGTAATTTAGTTTTAGTATTGTTTTGTTATTTTACTTTTTCGTCAAGCACTTTAATAATTAGATTTCTATATTCTATATACTACATATATTTATATAGCCATGTATAAGAGAAATTTATATACATACATTTATGATTTACAAGAAATTTCCTTAAATGCGTTAGGCCCGCTAAGCCCATGAGCCCGACCCATTTAGCCTAGGACCATATGGACTTAGGCCCATCATGGGCTGGTTCCATCCATTGAGCCTACGAAGCCCGGGACCGCCCAAGCACATGACCGTTAAGCCCAGGCATGTTTAGCCTTGTCCGTTTAGCCCATTCAGGCCCGGGCCCGGCCTACCATACAGCATTAGCCTTGATTCAACTTTATCGACTCAGATCCGTTCTAGAATACTTCCAAGCCTTATCGTCCTTTAGGGTTTTTAAAAACCCTAGCCTATTCGAGGTTCATTCTTTGTTGTTTGCCTAGATCTGTGGTAAATATGTGCTATATTCAACGTTTTAAGGGTTTTCCCCCATTTTCCTTTATTAAAATCGTATGGTTTCAAACTAGGGCTTATGAAAACCTTTTGATTCTTGTTGTTTCTCTTATTTTAGGTGTTTTTCTGTGTTAGACTTGTATGTTTTCTTCTCTGCTACGAATGTATTTGATTTTTTGTCTTTCTTTCTATTAAGCATGATTCTACTATACTTCTGTATTTTACTACGCCTCTAGACTAGGCTCGCATTATATCTTCGCTATGTTTTCCTAAATGATTTCTATTTTATGGTTTCCTACTGATTTCTTTAATTTTGTTTGCTTTAATGGACTTTGTCCAAGTTTTGCTAAGCATGTTTCACTACTGTTTCTTAAGTTAGTATCACTCTTTCTCTTCTGAACTTGTTTAAGTTCTGAGCTTGTCCTAAAAAATATGTTTTTCATGCTTCAAATCAGTTTTCTTTCCTGGTTGTTTCAAAACTGCTCTCATATCTATTTGTTTCTCAAAAACTCTCTATCAATAACTTGCTTTCTCATTTTCTATATCTGATTTGATTTGAAACCCTAGGATTTGGGAGGTTTCTTTGGCAATCATGATTTAGTTTTCGAGTTAGGGTTCCACTTTGGAACCCTGGACTCCTAGACTGACTACGAGTGTATAAACTAAACTTATGTCCCTTTGCTTTTCTAAACCTTTCAATACTAGACTTTTTCTTATGTAACGAGACGACCCTTTTGTTTGATTTGTCTATTTTTTATATGAGAAATACTTCTTTCAAAAAAGGTTTTGCCAACCACTAATTGATTCTGATTTCCTTTTAAAGAGTCCTTACTGATTGTTACTGATTTTTCCCAATTGAACCTTTCCTTACCCTTTTCTGACTAGGTTCATTCCAACAAAGCTTTAAACTTTGATTTTACTAGCTCTTTGATTGATTTCCTTTCCTTATTCACACAAACCGTGTATTAGTAGACTCCTTTGCTGAATAAGTTTCTGTGTATTTACCCTTATTGTACCGCTTTGGAAAAGATTTTGAATCAATCCCTTTCCTTAATTATTCTTCCCGTTTGTATCAAATCCCTTGACTGAAGGGAGATCATATGAGATTGATTTCAAGGATATTTTCTTACCTGCTTTCTACACTATAAAAGGGGACTACCCTTCTGCACTTGAACAGACTTCGAATTTCACTCTCACACACGTGGATTAACAAAGGAATAAGTAATATTCAATAATAGGCACTCTGCTTCCTACTCTGTTCTTCTCTCCAATACACAGACTAATTTTGTGTACTTCTCCTCTTTGCTTTCTGAAATACCTTCGATTTCTCTTTGAATTTTCGAGTGTTCTACTGAAAACCTGAGTTGTTCCTGTTGTTTGCTTGCTGTGATTATTCTGCTAATCTATTACTTTGCAACTGGTATGTCCATCTTAGTTTAAATGCTACTCCTCCACTATATGTTTTACATTCTATTTATGTTATGCTTTCCTTCACTATTTTTCTGCAACTTTGTCATTACTTTGCTTATGTGAATTCCCTTACCCGTTACCCCTTTGTATGTGAGTTATGCTACAAGGCATAACAACACTCTAACATTGTTGTCTATGATTCTAAACAGGGTTCTTTGAATCTCTGACTCAATAAATTCCCACTCCCCTTTCCCATTTTATGTGTTTGGGCCTTGGGCTTAGGTCTGATAGTGTCCTAATCACTATCCAGACCTTGGTCTAACCCTCAAGGGTCTGCTCCTAACTTTCTTAACAAAACAGGTAATCAGGGGTGTGCCAGCCTACACTTGTGGCTAGGCATGACCACCATTTGTCATGGCTCCCCAATTTCCTTTTCACTTTTCACTTACTCTTAGCTATAAGTTCTGCCCCACTCCTGCAAGCCATGCTTTGGGACCTCCGAGCTCCCTCTGAACTTGGATGTCTGAGGGATGGCTCTACCACACTGCACTATTCTAATTCTAATGTTATCCTGAGTGTAAGTAATGTTGGGAATCTCTGAGATTCCTTGGAACTTTGAAACAATTTGGATAAAGAGAAGGCTTTGGAAATCTGGATCCCGAAGTTGGTTAATCACATATTGTTGGACATTAAGGTTGAATTAGGCATCTCAGATCTAGCTATAAGCTTTTGATGTATTTTTTATCTTTTCCGATTTGTAATAACTTGTATAAAACTCAGGGAGTATAGTAAAGGGTGTGGGAGGGGTTTTTACTTTCTTGCTTCAAAAAGAGTATAAATCATTATTTAAGACTTTACTTTTACTAGAAATCCTACCTATAAGGTTGTTTAATGCTCCTGATTCAATCGTAAAGGGTTTGGAGTTGATTTGAGCAGGTCAGGATGACCCAGATAGAAAAATCCAGTAATTGCCAGAAATCTTCCACTGCAGAAAAAAAATGCTCTATGCGATCACAATTGGACTATGCGATCGCATAGAAGCAAGGCCAGTCTCCTCTATGCGTTTGGGAATTTTTACCAATCAACCAAATGATTACACTATCCGATCGCAATAGTGCTATGCGATTGCATAGTGTCATGTAATTTTAAAGGCCCAGAAATCTTCAGAAAAGTTACAACACTCACTTTTTCACTCAAAAAAAACAAACCCCCTTCTGCCAAGACCCCAAAACTTTTGAATCTTCACCTCTTCAACTGTCTTAGTAATTTTTAATCTTCACTCTCAAGGTATGTCATCTTTAAACTCTACTCCTTTAAAATTGCATTCTTGGTGTTTATAAGGTTCAAAATTAACTTGTGTTTCTTCGTCTTTCTCTCAACTTCATGATTAGGGTTAGAATGTTAGATTCTTTGGTTAAAAATAACTTGAATGTGTGTTTGCTTGCTGGGTATTGTTGGTTGAGAGAGTGTTGCTTAAATTGTTGAAATATTTGGGTGCAAATCTGTGGGAAATTCGTTTAAAATGGACATGAAAAATTTATGACCTTAAGGTGTTTGTAAAAATGTCCAAATGAAAATAAAATTCTAGGCGGTGCAGTGCGATCGCATAGCACTGAAAACTGTAGCCTGAAAAATACTCTATGCGATCGCAAATGTGATCACATAGCACTGGAATCCAGAAGTTCAAAATTGCTCTATGCGATCGCAATAGAGCAATGCGATCGCATATCATTGTGCCTAGTAGTGAAAAAAATAGTAGCTTTGCAGATTATTGCCAAGTGCTCTCTAAATTTTTTTCTTTGGCCTAATTGCATCATAATAATGTGTATAGAGTACTCGTTCATGCGTTTAACATTTGGATACCATTCGTAGGTACTATGTGTACAAAATGGCCTCGGAAAATGTGCAAGAATTTTCCTCCCAGCTCCGGAAGAAGAGTACTTTGATGCAACGAGATTCATGGCCACTGAGTGTGAAAGGAACTACGACAAGCTCATGTTCAAGAGCATTGTCAAGGAGCGGGGCATCCGTTTGGACGCTATTGAAGAAAAATTGCCAGAATTCTTTCAAAGACTGAACAACAGCGGATAGATATACGTTGCTCCTGATCCAGTCAAGGCGAACTACACAATAGTTCGCGAATTTTATGTCAATGCCATGAGGACTGACTCCCGGGTGGAGGTATTCACTATTGTTAGAGGCAAGCGGGTTAAATTTGGCCCCAAAGTGATAAATGCACATTATGGGCTTCCAAATATTGATGATGAGGTGTACCGGGAAATCGGAAGAGTGAGGGGAACAGAATGGCTGGTAGAGAAACTTCACAGTTAGGTGCGGCCGACTTGGGTAAGAGTTCACAAAGTGGTTGATTCGCATGATTTCACTGGAGAAGCCAAGACTTGGCTATCCATTATCTGTGCAAGGGTTGTGCCATCAAGAAACGAGACTGAAGTGACGCTTGAAAAGGCATTGATGATTGCTGTTAATTTGGATGGCTTGCCTGTAAATATGGGCGAGCACATTGTGAATGAATAGAGGAGGCTTGCCATGGAATGACTAAAAGCTTATTCTTCCCTTCACTGATCACTTAATTGTGCTATGCTGCTGATGTGCCTATAGATCCCAATGATGTTGAGAAGGACCCTGCCGTAGCAATTTATCCATTGCTTCGCCAAGGGGCATCTGGCAAGAAGAAGAAGCAAAGGATTGATGTGTTATCTCCTTCTTTTGGGCAGTTTGACAGTTCGGCCGAGGGATCCGGAGGTGACCCTATAGCTACAACAGGATCTCATGACCCATCACATGACCCCATGGGACCACTCCAGTCAGGCCCTCACACCATCAGCCACATCTCTCATCAGATATATGTTTGGATTATGTAGTGCAAGAGCAAAAGGGAATCAAGACCATGTTGGAAGACTTGAGTAGGAGGCAAGGAAAGATTGAAAGGCGACAGGTGAAATTCAAAGAGCACAAGAAGAAGAAGAGCAAGTTCCTCTCGAGGATGATACACAAGCTAAGCTCACTATGTGGTTGATAATATTCTTATGATGATGATGATGGAGATACAGAGCTAAAGTTTCCTATCACATCCAACTCCGAGTGATGCAGTATACAGGGAGCACTTTCCACCATTTTTGTCTATTATGTTTTGTTGCATTGGGGACATTGCAACATCTTTAGTTGGGGACAGCTTCTTGTATAACTATTGTTTTGGCAGATTAGTACTTAGACTGTTTTTTTTTTCATTTTGTTATTAGTCTATTTCTATTGCATGTGTTATATTAGTATGTTAATATTAGTATGTTTATTACTTGATGTTTATTACCTTCTTAGTTTTCATTCATTATAGTATACTTTTTGTTAGTGGCGATATCCTTTGTTTTCTTTATACCATTGTTCTTTTTCCAAGGAAACCAATTTTTCTTCTTGAACCGGGTAATTGTAGAAAATTTTTGTCAACTTGTCCCAATGATGGAAGGATTGAAAACTTTCTTAAGGGAATTAGTCATGTAGTTAGAATTAGTTTTTGTACTCTAGGAAAAATAAATTGTTTGAGTTGGGATTTGTGCCCATTGGCCAAGTTGTGGCTTGTTTGGTACCAACATAAGTTAAACCTCGGCATATGAATTGTAGATTGTTGAAAGAAAAAAAATGATTGAAGTAGAAATGTCATGATTTTTAGACTCAACTTTTGGCTCTTTGATTCACAAATTAGTTTCATATGCTATATGCAACCTCTTTGAGTCATCGGTTTCAATTGGTTTTCGGATTGGTATTCCACTTGAGTTTTCATGTGCCATGTGTGGTGAGTTATTCGCCAGTTATTTTGCATTACTTGTAGTGTAGAACTTGCCCGGAATGTGCTTCAAGGCTAAATAATAGATTAACTTTGTTTGGAAAATGATATTAGGCCTTCCTTGGACCGCTAGTATGCCTAAAAATTCCTATCCTTAAATATTTTCACCAGTCAACCCATTTTGAGCCTTTAACCTTATTCTTTGGCAACTATATTACAAGCATAAATCCTTTGTTCTTAATTGATATACCTTTTGGCACCCTACCTCCTGAAGTACTTCTAAAGTGCACACATAGGCTAAAAGCCTAAGTTTGGGGGTGTGATGGTTGGAGGACTTGTGCTATGGAAGTTTGAAAAGGTGGAAGGTAGAAGTAATAAAAAGTGATAAAAAGTTGAAAAAGAAAAAAAAAGAAAGAAAGAAAATAAATAAAGTTGCAAAACATTGTGAATAAAGGGAAGACTAGGTGTGGAAGAAAAAATGAAAAAAGGAGGAAAAATGCGCTTGAAGGAAGTGGACTTTAATTGTAAATTGTGTAGTGCTTGGGGAGGTTTTGAGTCACTTTAACAAAAACTGTACCATACCTTATCCAAAAGCCTAAACTACAACCCTTCAGTCCTAATTGATTTTGAACCAAGTTGTCTACATTAGTCGAGGAATACATGAAGGGCAAGCCTATGGTATTACTTGTATGCATTTGAACATCTTTTTGAGAGAGAGACTTAATTCTTTCCATTTGATATCCCATTGTTGTCTTAAATTAAGATTTATGAGTGTGGGATCCTCTCTTAAATGTGAGGGCACATGAAGTTTGAGTTGTGAATTTAATTCCATTTTCAATTGGAAGGAATGACCAAAGAAAGTTGATTGTGACGGAGAGGCAAATTTTGAAGCTTTAGTGTCATGACTTGATTGCTACTTTGATTTGCATTAGTGTGTGAGAACTTGAAGTATAATGAAGTTCATGTGAAGTGCTTGATAATTCATATGCTTTGGAGTAATTGTTGGTATCAATCAAAGTCATGCAATTTTACTCAAAGTAGACTTTCTTTTTGGCTTGGGATGATGTAGATATATTGTTGAGAAGCCACTTGGGAAGAGATTTTGTTTCTTTCGTTGCTTGAGGACAAGCAATAGTTAAAGTTTAGGGGTGTGATAAGTTGGTATTTTACCGACTTATCTTGCCTTTAAACCTATACTTCTGCTATGTTTGAGTGATAAATCTTGCAATTAATGTCATTTACTTCTATTTTACAGGGAGAATGTGATTTAAAAGTAAAGGTAATCAATTCTATGAGATCGCATAGAACCGGGAACCAAAGCTATGCGAACACAATGTCCCTGTGCGAACGCATAGAAGAAAAGAGGGTCTGGTCATCTGATGGTCAACAAGCCTATGCGAACGCATCACCCTATATGCGAACGCATAAGTTCACAAACTACCTCTCTGCGATCACAATGGACTTTGTGCGATCGCATAGAGTGTTTTCTGCGCAGTTTTGGGCAAAATTGGAATTTTACATTTTTAATCCCCAAATCATTTTTATACTCGTCCAAGCTGACTTTTGGAGGATATTTGGCTTATTTTCAGTCCATATAGACTAGAGAGAATAAGTTTGAAGCTAGGGTTTTGCACAAACACACTTGGGTCTTGAAGATTAAAGCTTGTGGTTAAGGTTTTATTACCCTTTTATGTTTATTTCTTCATTTCCTTGCTTTGTATTATTTATCTCAGTGTGTAGTATTTTATCCAACACTTAAATCTTGTTTATGGGAATATTCATATTTAAAGTGTGGATTTTATACCTTGTTGTGCTTATGTACTGAATGATTTTTCTATATTTATGAAGTGAGTTGTTGTTACTTTAATTATTCTTGTTCTTTAATGTTTCCAAATGAATTAGCTAACCCTTAGACTCGCCCATTAACTCCGAATTAATTTTGGGAAAATAGTTTGGGGTTGGGAAAGATTAATTAACAAGCTTGAGTCGTTAACCCTTATGTTATAGATTCGACCTAGGAATAGGATTGAACTACTTGTAGCCTTTCGGGTGTGCTTAATCTTCTAATTGTGATTAGGGATGATTCAATTAGAAAGTCTTGTTAGTCTTTGGAAGAAGCTAAATTAGAATTATTATCTGTGGCTAATTAACATAAACTCGCTCATATTTGTAAAATCATGAAATACATTGGATCGTTACTTCAGTGTAATTCCCGATGCTTTCATACTTGTAGCCATTGGTCATTTTACTTGATTTCTAGGTTAGTTTATATTTTTGCATTTTAAACATAAAAATAATTTTCAAACAAAAAATCTTAGCGTTTGGCAGTGCGCCACTAGCGATAATTTTCTTACATTCCTAATCGCCTACACATTGTTCTCTGTGGGGTTCGACCCCGACTCATAGTCGGATAATTATATTGTTGCGGCCGTATCTATTGCTTTTTAGAGGTGGATTTGGACGTCAGCATATATCATGCCTATAGGATTTGCATTAAACGCATCTGGCCCGTTTAAAATAGTAATATTTTGTTAACTGGTTCTTAAAATGGCTAATACATTAATGTTTTAAAAAGCTTTAACCTTTCGATAAAACTCTCTCTTAAATCAGTGTACATTTGTCCTAAAATTGAATTCTTCAAATCTGCATACCATTTCTGAAATGGCTTCTCTAATGTTCTGCCTCATCGTATTTTTAAACTCAATTCCTGAATGTTGTTTAAATATGTTCTACAGCGTGCTCTTTTATTTAGATAAGTTTTGACTCTTCTGAAAATATTTTACAACCATTTTTATGTTTTATAATTGGACAGTCTGTTGATCCTTTTGAAACACATTTATAAATTGAGTCTGCAGCCTGTTCTTTCGTTCAAGAACTCTTCTGCATTAGCTTATCTTCTAAAATCACTACCTTCCTAAAACAACTCGCTTTAAATGCCATAATCTCTAACAATTATATCTGAGTTGCCTAATGCAAAAGTTCTATCTAAATATATGTGTTGAACCAATCCCCTTACCGCTTAATTTAATCTAAGGCCAAATCTGTATGTGACAAGACATGCTAAACTATATGTTTGTCTGAATTAAGGAGTTAATTTGAGCCTTGCTTATTTGTTTATGTTTTTCCTCTATTTGGTACTTGTTTGTTTTGAATGTCGAAATTAGAATCTTATCCTTTATACTCCATAAAGCCCATATCCTTTCTTCCCTCTTAGGATTAAACAAGACTAAACGTGCTTTAATACCTTAACGGGGTGGGAAGGGTAGAATATGGATATCATGACCGATGTGCTAATGTCATGTGCGACCATCTTGTAAGGAGTGATTGCCGGATAATGCATTGATGTGATCCATATTATGTTTGAACCTAGGAACCCGTTCCCCTTTCCTTTTTTTATCAACAATGTTTTCGTTAAATTTTGTTTACCTTTTAAATATTCTTTTTCTAAAAAAACTTTCTATTCCTTTCTTTTTTTATAAGCTTTAAACTTATTTTTAATTACTATGTGAAAATCTTATTTGTTTCTTGTATCTTCTAATGTCACAATTATAGCATGGACGGGAACCATACTAGTGGATCTTGAGGGATGCTTAATACCTTCCCCTCTAGATAATCTCTAAGCCCTTATCCAAACTATGGTTTTTTTATGGCCAGGAACCATACTAGCGGATTTTGAGGAATGCCTAACACCTTCCCCTCGAGATAATCTCTAAGCCCTTATTCAAACTCTGGTTTCTTCTTCTCAATTTCTTCACTCCTTTAAAAGTGTCCTAATGCACTATAATCATTAGGTGGCGACTCTCCGAAAATCCAAAACCTAATTCTCGCAAGGGAATAAGAGTTGTCCTCCCATAATATTGTATACCCAGAAAGAGAGGGCGTCGACAATGACTTGTGAAAAGGGAGGGGTAACTATGTATGTAAAAGGGATAGATAACCTGCCTATAGGAATTTCTGAATTTGTGCATTCTCACATTTAGATAACCTTCCTATAGGAGTTTTTGAGTTCTTGCATTCTCATATAGATACTATGTCTATAGGAATCCTACTTTCTCATGCATAGACACCATGTCTATAGGAATTTCTGCACTCCTATGTAGACACCATGTCTATAGGAATCATGCACTCTCATGTAGATACCACGTCCATAGTTATTCGAAATCTTAACTCTGCATATGCATGTAGAAAATATGCCTATAGGTCTTTCTGAATCTTGCATATACACTTCTCAGTAGGCAAAAATGTTTATAGGTCTTAATAACCAAGTGCAATTAGATATCATGTTCGTATAAAATGCTATCATGTTTGTAGGATTTCTGCATTTCTCTATGTCTAAAAAAGTATTCCAAAGTCAAAAAACACATAGAAAGCATGCCAATAGGAGCTTAAATCCAATCTGAGTCGACTCACTCGTTAATGAGTCAAGAACCAGCAATAATAATGCATTACCAATTGCAGAACTTGTGATCTTTTGCTAAAAACTCACCTTTCTTTCTCCAGTATGTAACCAATTCACTTCATAGTTTCTGAAATCAGTATATATCATGCCTATAGGTTTTTGTCCAACACTTATGCGAGCCATATGATAAACTCATTAACTGAATCATATTTTATTAGCTACAACCAGCAGGCATGGCTGATTCGGGCTTCTTATATCAACTTTTAAGTTTTAATCAGACCCTAAATAGTACGTACAAGTCATGCAACATTATGTGTCTCCTGTGGTTCTAAGGAGGTCTGTTTGAGCCTTTTTATTGGTTTGTATGCTTTCCCCCCAAACTTGCTATATGTGTTTTTGTATGTCACCTTTGTATATTACATTTTGAAACAACAAAAAGCCAATATCTCCTCTCATTAGGATTAGTAGTCTTAAGTACCTCCGGGGCTGATAGGATTGGGGAGGGTAATAGCATGCGATAAGTAAACGAGACTATTCCGCGCTTTAATACCTTAACGGGGTGGGAAGGGAAGATATGGATATGATGAACATGCGATAATGTCAAGTGTAACCCCTCATCGAGGAGCGATTACGGGGAATTGTGCGGGGTGATCCATATTATTAATAAATCTAGGACCCCCTCGTCTCCTTTTGCTTCTTACTTTTAATCTTTCAAACTGTTTCTTTAAAGAAAATCAACCGGCATTTTACTTTGCTCATTTGTGAACCTTATGTGAAAAATCCCCTATTATATGAAGTCTTACTTTCCTACGTGTTATTTGTACCTAAAGTTACAATAATAGTATAGCCGGGAACCACACTAGTGGATCCTGAGGGGTGCCTAATACATTACCCTTGGTATAATTTCAAGCCCTTACCCAATCTATGGTTTCTCAAATCAAACCTTTCTTAGTGTCCTAATGTACTTAAATAATTAGGTGGCGACTCTTCAATCTAAAAGCCAATTTCCGAAAGGGAACGAGTTGTCTTTCCGAATGTCATAAACCCGATTTCGCGAGAAAAAAGAGGGTGCGACAAATAGGTATACTCTAGATCAAATAATCTCGAAGCATCCTTATCACAAAGAGAAATAATACTTGTCATGAAAGCATCTGAGCCCACTGTATCTTGTCAAGCCGGGAAAGTATAGAATATAGCTTGAATGCAACCTGACTAGCCTCCACTGCATGTCCTTCACCTCTAAGATGCCCCCTACCCACCTGCCCTTCGCCTCTATGCGGCCTAATGGTTTGTGCTGCTGCTTGTGCTTTAATCAAAGACTGAGAACCATGTTGTACTGCCTTGCCTCGAAGCCTAGGGCAAAACCTTCGCACATGGCTTAGATCCCTGTACTAGAAACAACCTCTTGGTACGGTAGACTACTAAACTAAATTGTGACCCCGATGGCCTGAATACCTACTGGAAGGACCCTTAATTTCTAGTGGGAGGTGGGAAATCTCTGTCATGGCACTAAAATAAGGTCACACTGGAGCAGCCCAAGGAGGCGGCAGTGCTGGATAGGTGGGCCTACTGGGATGACCTCTCCCAAACTTACCACTGTCCCTAGACGGAGCACCAGTAAACCCTCAAGAATAATGATATCTCTTGTCCCCCAGCATCTTCTCTTGGCCCCGCTTATGAACACCCTCGATCCTCAAAGCTATCTCTACAACTATCTAGTAAAAAGTCTCTATCTCAAACTCCGGGGCCATAGTGGCCTGAATTCCTGAGTGCAACACCCCCAACAAACCTCCTTACTCTCTCCGTGTCAGTAGGAAGTATCATAAGTGCATGGCGAGACATCTCAAAGAATCTTGCCTCATAATTTTCACTGACATCTGACTCTGCTGGAGCTGCTCAAACTAAAACCGCAACTCTTCCCTCTAAGGGGGTGAAATATACCTATCAAGAAATGTACATATGAACTGGTCCCATGTCATGGGAGGGGAACCTATTGGCATGCCAAGAAGATAAGATTGCCACAATCTACTAGCCCTGCCCTCCAACTGGAAAGTAGTGAAATCCACCTCGTGGGACTTTAATATACTCATGTTGTTCAGTCTATCCCTGCATCAATCAATGAAGTCCTGGGAATCCTCAAGTTGCTCACCTTGAAATACAGGAGGGTGTAGCCTAGTCCATCTATCCAATAGCTTATGCGGCTCGCTGGCCGTAGATGGTTTGGAATCAGGTGTGGAAGCTGTCACTAGCTGGGCTCTGCCCATGATTAGTGTGCCCGGGTTCTGATATACAACAACTAAATGGCCAGGAGCATGAGAAGCAGGGATCTGTGCTACCTCTCCATCCTGAGATATGACAAGGTCTACTGGAAATAAACCAGCCTAAGTCATAGTGTCTATGAGCAGTAGCATAGGGTCCATGACCTCTTGGTAACCCGGTGCTGATATGAAATCTACCGAGGTTGGCTCTACTGCAGGAACCTCTCCGGGCTCATCAATAACAGGATCCTCTATTGGATCTGCTAGCGTCATGCCAGAGTAACTTTGGGACGCCCTCGTCCTCTACCTCAGGCTGGATCTCTCCCTAAGCTTAAATAAATAATAGGAGTAGCTTCTCTAGGGTCTGGAACATCCGTTGTGCGCGTTCTCGCTGTATGTGAGAGAATAAGATAAATATACTATGTATAACATAACCTTCACTATAGGAGATTAAGAAACAGTAGTTTCCTAACACCATATAGCCTCTCGAAGATAGGTAAGAATGTCTCCACATCGATCCGCAAGACTCTATTAGGCATGCTCATAACTTGTGAGACCTACGTGAACCTAGTGTTCTAATACCATATTGTCACGGTCTAATTTCTCTTGTACTAACAATATGATTATTTTTTTAACAATTTAGAAATTGTTAATTTTTAATTATTGAATAAATAAGAAGTGAAAAATTCTTAAAATGGGTAGTAGAAAATTTGAGAGCAAATGAGATGAACTAAATAATCAAAATCAACAAGTGTCTACTAGTATAATTTTCAAGACCCGGTGTCACAAGTATATGAGATACTAGTAGAATATACAAAAATACTACACAATTGTCTGGAATGGAATAGACAGAAAGTAAATACAAAAGAATTCTGTTGGGTGTTGTAGAAAGGGCTCAGAAGGTAGCTCACAGCAAAGTTCGTGGTATCAGGAGAGTGTGATGGGATAATAAGTAGGTGCACCAGCCTCAGATCCTGTACGATCAGTGCATAAGTGTAGCATGCGTATATAAATAAGTCTATCCAGTAAGTATCTAGTCTAACCTCAAATAAGCAATGACGAGGAGTTGGCTTCCACACTTACAATGGGCTAACAATAAAATATCGAAATTATAGTTAAGCATAGGTTACATAAATGAAGCTGAAACTCAACAACAAGGAATAAATAAAAAATTCTTTCACAAATAGTAAATCCCTAATTGATTTCCATCATTTAACAATTTAACCTCTACATCCAATCAAACTATATCACATATAATTGGGCTCCATATATTATTACGCACAAATGATGCCGAGGTTGTACGGACCGATCCAAAATATAAATATATAAATTGTGCACTACTGAGGGTCGAACAACATAAATCATAAATGCATCTATTCTACTTTCGAGGCTTTTGGACCGCTCTACATGATAAGAATGTACTTTATAAACAACCGATTCAAAGATTATTAAAAGGTTAATATACAAAGAAGCGCCAAATTCCTATTAACGGTCAATTAACCCGTCAAATCCAAGTAAATGAAATCCAATCTTTTAAAATTGCTTTATCAAGTTCCAATACAATTTAAGCACTTAAATTAACAAGTAGGGTGCAAACATCGCAAATATAACATGATTTGGATCGCTATAGATGGATTCTCGTCACCTCATGCGAACGCAGTGTTGATACCCAATTTTTCCCTATGTATCTTTTATACCCAAAATAATTCCAAAATAACATATGTGTACATATATAAGCACACCAAAGTTATTTAGCATTTTGTTGATTTTTAAACCAATTTATTGCCTATTTTTACACCATAAAATCAAATAATTATTCACAAAATTATCTTTTTGGTGAATAATTTATTTTATTCTTATATTTACACCAAAATATATCCAGCATGATTTTTGCAAATTCTTACAAATACATTTGGTATTTTTAAAGCCAAATTGCATATAATTGTAACACTAGCCTCTTTGAGATTTAAATAGCATTTTAATTACAAAATTGATCCCAATAGTTTTTAGCTAATATTTACATATTATTAGTTGATTCGGTATCTTTAATTTTCTTTTAAAACATCTTTTACTATTTTTATAAAAAAAAATGGAGGAATTGTAGCCTCAATTCATTTCAATTATAACTACAATTCTATTACAATTTCAACCTAAAATCTACCCAATTTTGAGCCCAATTAGTCTTGGCCTAAAACCCAGTTTAATTCAACCCGCCCAGAATCCCTTTAATCAAGGTCGTTAATCATTTTGATCAACAGCCACAAATGACCCTTTCCTTTTTAATTACAAATGACCTAACCCTAACCCTTATTTCTCCCAGATAGCCGCCTCCAAACTCTCCCCTTCTCTCAAATGCTCCCTAGCACTCAAAACCCTAATCGTCTCCCTCGTCTTCTCTGATCAATCTCACCAGAGTCCATGGCTTCTCAGGCCATGGACGGCCTGTGCTCACCTTCCTTTCCCCCAAGCCTTGGTTGTTCGAGATTCCGAGGTTCGACCTCGATGGTGTTTGAGCAAATCTTCCATAGATCTGTGGTTAGATGGCCTCTCTGACCGTGTTCCGACATGTTCGAGCTTTAAGAACCTAGTTATGGCTCAGATTTGTTCAAGACCAGACCCTTTCCAAGCCTTTTCATTCCTAGGATTTTAGAGAAACCTAAAGCTATTCGAAGTTTTTCTGTTTGTTTTCTCATATATCTATGCTATATCTGTGCTATATTGGATATTTCAAGGGGTTTCCCAATTTCTTTTCCTTTTAAAATTATTTGATTTTTAAACTAAGGTTTCTGGAAAACTTTCTGATTCTTTCTTCTCTTTTCTTTAGGTGTGTTTCATCTGTGTTTATCTCGTTTGTTTCTTTTCTTCCACGCACGTATTTGATCTTCCGCTTTTTCTTTCTGTTAAGCATTGTCCTTCTATGTTTTGCATCTTTCCTGTGCCTTTAGCCTAATCTCGCATGATTATCTCTGCTATGTGATTTTTGTTGTATGTATCTCCAACTAGGTTCTTTATGTTTTCTTGCTTTATCATATTTTTACCAAGTTCTTCCTAGACATGCTCCATCTACTGTTTTCCTAAACCTGTATCGCTTTTATTTTTGCTTCTAAATTTGTTTGAGTGACAAGCTTTGCTTGAATGTATTCCCTACGTTTCAAACTTGTTGTTTGTTTAAGAAGAGACTGTTGAGCCTATTCTATTGGTTGTTTTCTCGTTTATGCATATGTTTCGAGTAAGAATAGTATTTGGGGGTTTTTGACAAGCTTGACCTTGTGTTTGGACTAGGGTTCCACTCATAACCCTGACTGTCTTTTACACTCATTTCGAGTCTGTGAACCTAACCTTCTTGGTTACTCTGATTTCTTGCTAGTTTTACAACTCTCTCTTATGTGGCTGCCTTGTCATGGCTTATGTGGCTGCCAAGTAGGATATTAAATACTGATGGAAGAATCCGTTAGGTTGAAGGGTATTAATGAGCTATTGTGGTAACGGGAAGGACTTTTTTGGCCCAGTTTGCTAACGGAGGACATAACTGAGGTATATACCATAGCTTAGGAATATTTTTGGCCCTTTTCCGTTATTTTTTTCCCTCCTGTTTTAGTTTCAGTATTCAAATTAAGATATAAGGAGGGAATTTTGGATTTTAGATACAATTTCAGATTTCTGCGGGAAAAAGAGAGAAGGAAAATTGCTTTAAATGCCCATTGTAAATATTTTTTAATTTATATGACCTTCTTGGCAAGAGATCCATAAAGTAGAACACAAAAATTTAATAAATAAAATACAAAAGAATATAAAATTAGTTTTTTCTATTTAAATTGTAGTTGGTAAGAAAAGCTCATTCCGTGCCTTCTAATTTGACTTGCTCTTATATGACCTGTTTTAAGGGTTGAGTCTTTTCATCAAAAATTACAAAGCCGAAACTTTTCAATGTTCTGTTATGGCTTGTTCACATCAAACCGTAGAAGTTTAAAAATACGGAGGTTGGTTAAAAATTGCCCTTAGTTATTGAAAAAAGTCAAAAAATACACTTCATTTATTTATTGGGTTAAAAAAATTACTTCATTAACTTTTTTAGTTCACTTATGCCTTTTGAACGTTTGGTCAATTTTGAAATAAAAAAATAATTATTTACATTCCACGTGACACTTTTTTATTGGTCGAAATTAAAATATCTGCCCTATTAGAAATACCTACGTATCTACCCTGTTTTTAGATTAACCCGCCACAAACATTAACCCGGTCTGAATAAAAAGTTCAATTTTTTTTTTTAAAAAAAAAGATGTGTCACTTCCATCTAACCCATAAATTTACATGTGTTCATTTTATTGAGTAATATCGTGTATAACATTATTATCGAATAAAGTTTTACGAAGAAATTAAACAAACAAGAAAAGACTAGCATGAATGAGCAAACAATTTTCTTGATAATAATGTGGGATGAAAAATTAGGGGTAGTTCAACGGTTTGATATCTTCCAAACAATTACTTTGAGATCTTTCTGTTACGTGAAAAATAATTAAATTAACTAAACTCATCTTGAATATAATGCAATTTGTGTTTATCATGTATAAATTGAATTGGATGTTATAACAAGAAAAAAAAAATTACGTAGTAAATTTGTGTCTATATGTTTACTGCAACTTTCATTGAACTTTTATTCCTTAGAGTTTGATAGAAGCGGCCTCTTTTATGTAGTTGAACATTTTGTTTGGTCGGATTAGTGCTTGAAGGGGGTTAGTACAAAAACTATATGGGTGAGTTTTTCTAATGGGTTAGTTGTTTTAATTTTGGCCAATAAGAAATTGCCACGTGAAATTTAAATAATTATTATTTTTAATTCAGCATTAATCTGACGGTCAAATGGCATAAATGAACAAAAAAAGATAGATAAAAGAGTATTTGTAGCCCAATCAATAAATAAAGAATATATTTAGACCTTTTCCAATTATGTAAGGATAATTTTAACCCTTTTCCGTTAAAAATACAATGTTTGGGTCAATTGTGAATCCAAAATCTTACTTTGCTTTCAATGCGTGCATGTGAGTTATGAGAAAGTAGTGACTGTGACGCCCCCGTCTCTATCTTAGCATCTTTTGGACGGACCTAAGCATTCAACTTTTCCTGCCTCGCTGTCTCTAATAGCATTGTTTTGTAAGTTACAAATTTTTCACAAGTAGTACTGCTTTGAAATTATTGAAAAAATCCAACTAAAACAATTGCCCGCCATTATAAATAGACATCGGGATAGGGTAGGATGAAAATTAGATATTAATAGCGACTGCCCAAGGTCAATATCCCCGCCTTCATTATGTAATATCTCATATTTAGTATGTGTTTGGAAAATAAGTGATTTTTCAATTTATTTTTTGGTGTTTGGTTATGTAACAAAATTATTTTACAGAAAAATATATAATCTAAGCACACATTATAAAGGAGACGAAATGGATAAGGGTAGAGAGGGTGGTATGTCTGGGTCTAAAAGTTGGGATTAAGGGTTGGAGAGGTAACGTGGGGCGGGGAGTAGCGTGCGGAGCCCGAAATTGAAATGATGACGAATTGAACAGAAAATATGTTTTTAATGTTTAAAAAAAGTTATAAATATAGGTATTTCGCATTATTTTACTATGAATTGGGTTAACGAAAATTTTGCCGAAATTTTGCCGTTAAATCAATTCGCTGTATAATACTGTAAAATATTAAAAATTATTTTTTTTAATATAATTCACATTATTATACTGCGAATTACATAAAAACGAGGCGTCTCATTAACAGCTGGGCGCATGCTTATTTTAAATAAGCAATTCGCAGTAATATACTGCAGATTGCTTATTAAAATAAGCATTGTGTTCTTCCTCAAAGACAACGACAATCCTCCATTAAAAATAACATCCTGTTGCGATCTGGTCCCCCCCCCCCCCGTCCGTTTATTAAAAAAATTCGGCCCCACCCGTCCCATAAATAGCAAGGATTGTAAGTCCCACACACAAAAGAAGGTTTCGATTCCGTATTTCGGGTGCAAAATTTTGAATTCAAAAAAATTATATCGAGGTATTTCAAGTTACTTTGTGGCAAAACTCGTATATTCATGTATATTAGTATTGCTTAGTATGTTTCCATGTGAATTTATGTTATGTTTGTGCTCTTTAATATATCCGGATTGATTTATTTGATACCCGCATTTATGTTATGTTTGCGAACAAAAAAGCTATCGGATTGCTTGTGTTATTTTTTATTTATTTACCCGAATTTATGTTATGTGTGTGACAAAAAATGCTACCGAATTGTTTGTATTATGTTTGATTTATATACCCGAATTTATGTTATTTTTTGTGAAAAATTGCTTAAAATGTGATAAATAATTTGTGTTCTTATATAACTTGTATTAAAATTTCATAAATAATTTGTATTGTTAAATATATATTTTTTATTTTATGTTCATATTGTAGAGCCTTGTAGTGTAGTAAATATAGTGCCTTTTAGCGTAGTAAAAATGTAGAGTATTTTAGCGTAGTAAAATATAGAGCCTTGTACCATAGTAAAATATAGAGCCTTGTATCGTAGTAAAATATAGTTCCTTTTGGCGTAGTAAGGATAACTCGATGCTACCGGGCCTAAACAATCAAGCATGGAACCCTTACATAATATTCACTCCAATTCAAAAATTTATAATTTAAATCTTTAAGGTAAGAAAATTCTAAAAATGTTGAAATTGAGAAGAATAACAATTAAGCACAACAAATTGAGTTGTGTTTTGCGTACTAACTTTTATATTATTATTTGGTAGTTCATCAGGATGCCATACAGCATCGAATTGGTTGCTGAGCTACCAGCTTGTTGCTCAGTTGACCGGCTTATTTGGAGAACCTCCATCCCGATGATCTTCTGGGATTACGTTTAGTATCATGCCACGGAGCGTATGCTTCGACAGTGCGGCCATCTCCAGACTATACTGAGGGAGCCTGTATGGGAGGCTACACACTATCAGCGCGACGAGCGTGTGAACATGGACGAGTAGTATATGGAGTGGCTACAACAGCAGATAGTGGTTGGGACGAGCGAGCTGAGTGTATCCTGCCACCATCTACGATATTCCAGGAGGGCACTATTCATCTGTATGCTGAGTGGTACTGCCGTCAGACCGACTGATGATCGAGAACCACGGACATGTACTAGGCGAGCGCTACAAACCGTACGCCGGGAGGCAGGAGGCATTGGTATATTGTTGTTGCTTGTTATATCTTATAATAAGTATATAGCATTATTTAATTACTATTTTAAATGTTTCATAGGCTATTGGGCATCATCGCCTCTACTAGTTGGGACAACAGATGCAGCAGCGTACCCACAATACTGAACTGGTTGAATTTGGCCGGCAGGTGGAGCAGATGGCTCGTCTGACACTGCTGCATGCGAGAGATGACGGGAGGTTACACCACGAGTCAGAGTATGTGGCTCCATAGAACTACCAGCGGGGTAGGCCAATCGCACGAGGCAGGGCTAGGGGTGCCCCATGAGGGAGGGGTTCCCGACGGGGTCAAGGGGGACAACGAGAAGGTGGTCATCAAGGGGGAATTGAGGTACCTGTCGACCCACCTGCAGAGGGACATGACGAGGACCTTGGGCTTGAGGGGTTTGGAGATGATCAAAAGGGTTATATGCCTCATGCAGACGAGCCTTCCAGCAGCATGCCTTCGTATAGCCTTCAGTTATCATTGCCAGCATCGCAGGTCACCCCGTCAGGACCGTTGTCGATCATGGGTAAATTTGACACAGATGTAGATCAGTACTTCGCATGACCCGGGACGTGGATGGTGGGCGCAGGTTTAGTTATCCCAATCCCTGGCAGTTTAGGTGGATCTATCACAGGCTGCAGTATGTTTGTATTACTTAAAAATTTCAATTTGTTTTCTTTTACTTAATATGCCATCAATTATTAATTTTAACTTTCTTATTAAGTCTTCGTCCCAGCCCATCTTCGAGGAAACTACATTAGGTGATGAGCACATCACGGATGCATATACCTAGGAGGCCGAGGGGACTACGGTGAGAAAATAATTTATTACTTAACCCAATTATCAAACTAAGAGGGTGTTTGGCTAAGCTTATAAGCTGGTAAAACTGGCTTATAAGCACTTTTTGGCTTAACTACATATTTGGTAAAATAAAAGTGCTTATAAGTTAAGTGCTTATAAGTCAAAAATAAGCTAAAAGCTATAAGTTGGTCTCCCCAACTTATCGAATTTCAGCTTATAAATACTTTATATTTGACCAAAATATTTACTATTCTATCCCTAAAAAAAATTTGAAACAAAACTCTTCGTATACCGAGTTCTTCAGTTGCTTATTATCAATTTCAACAGTTTTATCCAAACACGTAACTGCTTATTTTTTAAATCAGTTTCAGCACATAAAAGTGCTTTTCAGCACCTAATGCTTATCAACTACTCTAAATCAGCTAAGCCAAACGGGCTCTAATAGTGTTTTCATATGCTAATTTGTAACTTGTTTTCTAGGTTGCTGACGGCCCTACGACCTATTCTTCCGATCCTGCCAGCTGCGGTGTCGATACAGTTGCACATTCTCCCATAAAGAGGCAGCTAGATGATGATGATCCAGATAGTATACCTGACTGACGGGGGATGCGACTCAGGCCAGCAGCGACACTAAAGCATACTGGCTGCGTGACGCATTGATTTACTTAGTTTGTAATTTACGTAAATAGTGCATTATGTAAATACTGTTAACAATTATATTTGTAGAAAAATTTTATTTTAATTGCGTTTGAACAGTAACTCAAACACAAACCTTACATACTTTACATAGAAAAACAAATAGTAGAACTACTGAAATCACTTGACAAAGGAAACATGAAGATACATTTACTTAAATAGTACAATGTAATTGCGTTTGAACAACAATTTTACTTATATAGTACAACTCAAACACAAACCTTACATACCTAACACAAAAATAAATAGTAGAACTAATGAAATCAATTGACAAAGGAACATGAAGATACATTACAACACTGAACACGTAAATGTCATTACTCAGTTACTACCGCCTAGTATTCTCTACTTCATCCTCTCGAGCGTTTTCCCAATTTTTCATTCTCTTCTTCCACCTCCTTGAACTTCGCCTTGAAATCTTCAATTTCTTGCATGGATTGGCGCCCTCTTTCCTACTGCCCCGTACACACATCATGAAGATGATACAACTTGTCCTTGTAGTAGTCTTGTTCACATGGTTTGTCAATTCATACCTTAAAATTGCATATAGGTACTTCGGGTTGCCAATAAAACCTGTTCATACAACCCCAATAGCGGCGTCCAACTTCTTCCCAGTCATTGTACATCATGCTTTTAGTTCCACGTTCGCACTTTGGGGGAAGAAGGGTTCGTTGAGACATTTCTTAAAGTGAAGTTTTGGTTTATGAAAAAGCTCGATTACAAGTTGTTGTTTAGTGTGGAAAATAACTAGAATCCGCTCTTTATTTATAGGCAAGAAGTTGCCACAATACGTAGTATTATATGACGATTTATATGAGCTTTTTCACATGCTTTTCATCCTTCTCAGAATGACATGACAACTCAACAATATGTAGTATTATACCACGATTTACATGCACATGTATTTAGGATGTAACAGCTTTTTTCACATGCATTTCTTCCTTTTCAGAACGACATGACAGCTCAACATTACATAGTATTATACCATGATTTATATGCACATTTTTTAAGGACAAAATAGCTTTTTTCACATGGTTTTCATCCTTTTCAGAACAACATGACAACTAAACAATACGTGGTATTATACCACGATTTACATGCACATTATTTTAAGGAAAAAATAGTTTTTTTTTTCACATGGGTTTCATCCTTTTCAGAACGACATGACAACTCAACAATACATAGTATTATACCATGATTTACATGCACATTTTTTAAGGAAAAAATAGCTTTTTCACGTGGTTTTCATCCTTTTCAGAACGACATGACAACTCAACAATACGTAGTATTATACCACGATTTACATGCACATATTTTTAGGACAAAATAGCTTTTTTCACATGCGTTTCCTCCTTTTCAGAACGACATGACAACTCAATAATACGTAATATTATACCACGATTTACATGCACATTTTTAAGGAAAAAATAATTTTTTTCACATTGTTTTCATCCTTTTCAGAACGAACAACAATACGTAGTATTATACCACGATTTACATGCACATTCTTTAGGGTAAAAACAACTTTTTTAACATGGTTTTCATCCTTTTCGGAACGGCATGATAACTCAACAATACGTAGTATGCATATGGTTCATGTCATTCAGGCAAGTGATGTACAGAACCTAAAATACCACCATGCCGATCAGATATTAGACAAATACCTAAACAATGTTTAAGTGGTTCAAAAAAAAGCGTCCACGTCTCTCTTCGCTTTCGTTGGCAAATATGGAAAAAGCTAATGGAAATATTTGCCCGTTGGCATCTACTGCAACTGTAATCAAAAGCTTAATATCATACTTTCTATAGATATGAGTACCGTCTATGGAAATAACAGGACGACAATGCACAAAATCATCAATTGCTGGTTTAAATGACCATAATACATAGTTGAAAATATATTCGGGTCTGTTCGGACTCCGCTCACGCCTACATTCAACAACAGTGCCGGGGTTAAGGTGTCGCAATGCGGCCATGTACCTGGGCAAATTTGAAAACGACTTATCCCAGTCGCCATAAATAAGTTCAAAGGCACGTTTGCGACTCAGATATGCCTTTCTTTTCATTATAGTACAACCATACTCATGATGGATGGCTGTAATACACTCTTTAATCTTGAACCTAATGGACACTTTCAAATATGAAATCAGGACAAGAGAAATCAAGTCGACATCCAAGTTGAAGTGATTCTCATTGTATGTTTCCATTTCATATCTGTGCTCGCTATTAAATTTACTTACTTTCCACAAATCTGATTTCTTCTTGGCACGCAACATCCAGTGACAACCCATAAAACATCTACGGCGTACAGCCTTCCATTTTTCCGTAGTTGACTCATCTACCGTCATCTCACGACACTCTTTTATGCTGTAGATTTTTACAGCCCAAATTAGGTGAGCTTTATCGAGGAAATACATGCCTTTTGTCAGAACAGCTGGCCTGGACTCATCCCACATCTGTGACCGAAATTCATCATCATCCCTTGTGAGGGCATTGACGGTCGGCATGCTTGCCAAATTATCAAGGTAGGGAATATTCCGCTACTTAAATGGCACGTAAGACTCGTACACTCTAGGTCGCACAGGAGGTGGAGGAACATGCTCCCTCGCCGGTTCAGGTTCAACATTCACTTACTCCTCTTCATAAGCAACCTCAAAAGGGAAAGGTGTGTCATCCCCAGACTCATCCGCATTGTTGTCGTAATCACTATCATGCTCCTAACTCTGCACATCAGACAAATCACGAGTAAATACATTGTCTATGGGAAGCTGTATGAGGTCAGGAGCTTCAAGAAGTTCGTTTTCACTACACAAAAAGAACAAAAAGATAAGTTACCCAATAATCCGGAAAAATACTTTAGATAGAGCTATATTACTTAACTTACTAGTCGTATTGTCTTGACATTCTTGTTGATGATGACTTCCGGATGGACCACTATGGTCCAATACTCCAACTACGCATATTCCAACTAGGGGTGGGCTCATAAATCGTAAAATTCATATCTGGACGGTACCCCCTATGAAAAATATGTCTGTTAATACAAATCCAATTAAAAACGTAAAATAAACATCACTAAAGCGTCGCAAAATTAAAGTTTACCCTCTTGTTGATTATATAAAGTCGATACATTATTTTGTGGCTATTCATTTGCCGGTGGTGACAAGTTTAAATAAAGGCAAGCTCTTTCTTCACCAGTCAGTTCGGCAAAAATTTCTCCAAAATAACCACCCGATGACTGGGGTTATCCTTACTATGCACACCCTCGTCCACCTGGACATACATTTTCAATAATTTTATTACAATGAATTCCCTGTATTCATTCAAAATCCGCAAAAAATCTCTAAGAGTATCATCGTCCTCTATGTTAAACTCTGAATAATAAGCAAACCTCTGCGGAGTCACTGAATACAGAAATCTACCGGTTACTTTAAAGTTAACCGAACGCCTCCTCTCACTCATTTTTTACGTAACAACGATACCAATGTATGGTACTCCATATTAAGCGGCAATTTAACGTGACACTGTGGAGGTGAGCTGTACCTCACATAGTTATTCGCCAGCACAACCTCACCACCCCAATATAGTGAAACCCTTATTTTTTGCACTTCAGACATTATAAATAATTGATTGATAAGAAGAAGAGAAACGTATAAACGTAAGGTTTAATTTAAGTATTGAATGAATGTCCATGAAAATGAAACGCTTATAAATAAGGTAAGTCCGAGCTTGGGGTGTAGAAGTATTAAAGGAATTCGTAGTACAATACTGCGTTTTATATTTTTGAATTATTATTATGTCAGTTAAATTATTTAGGTGGGGCCAAAAATAAACAGACAATTCCCAGTATATTACTTTGAATTATTAATTCGCAGTAATATACTACGAATTGCTTATTTAAAATAAGCCTGGGCCCAGCTGTTTAATGAGACGCCTCGTTCAATGTAATTCGCAGTATTATGTAAATTGCAGTATAATACTTCGAAATGCCCATTAAGGTAACTTTTTTTTTAAACATCATAAACGTATTTTTTGTGCAATTTATCATTATTTCAGTTTCAGACTCGTAGGGTGCGAGTGGTGGTTGGGGTAGGGGATGGGGGTGGGGGTGTGGAAGCTAGCACTCAACCCCATATTTGAGTATATTTGACTTGAAGCCATCGTACCTTTTTTAGCCAACCTTGTGCAAAACCTAAAATCTCTTATCTTTGCTGACATAGGATTCATCTGAACCTCTAATGGCGCTTCACATGATAAGAAAACCACCAACTGTTTCTCCATCAAAATACTGAAAAAACAAACACCGTTAAAGAATTTTGGACTTCAAATAAAATGGATAACCCATACTATCAAATGGGACTTTATTCACGTCCGTAGTTTGCAGTTTGCATTAAACTAATAAATATAAAAAATTCATATAAATGTTTATCATAAAACCAATAAATCGATATGTTATTTTATTAATTTGTGATTCTTAGATCAAATAATTTGATTTCGTAAAAGTATCAAGTGTGAATAAATATTCTTTGTACATCAACTCTTATTTTGAACAATCATTTAATATTTAGAATTAACTTATCTGACTAATACAAAATCAAATCATGAATGTTCCATTTAAGAGGGAAACGCTTCCCACCACGAATTTCGCCAACTCCCATCTAAGATGTGTGAGTGAGTTGCATCCGTCCATCATATGAGTACATTAAGTCCACTTGCACTAATGATTCATAGCAAAAAACAAAAACAAAATATATATATATATATATATATATATATATATATATATATACACACACACACATACACGACCAGTGTTTTAAAAGGCATTTCTGAGGCGAGCCATGGGGCGAGGCGTACCAAAAACGCCTCGGGCGATGGTGGGGGTGAATGTCCCGTAAGGCATACACCCAGAAGATCGAGGCGTACGCCCAAGAGACATCTTTTTAAAAAAGAATTTAAAACAATAAATTTCAAAGTAAACTTTTTAATATTGCTAAAAGCCCTAAATTAGAAGTCTTTCCCAATTCTTCCGCTAGTCTGTCTCTACCAAGAGCAACGATTTATCACACTTTTTTTGCAACAAAAAACTCCATTCTTCTCTGTAGGTCAAATTCAAAAGGTTTGTTCCTTCCTCCATGGAAAAAATTTATTATTTTGAGCTCATTACTTTCCTCTTTTTTTATATTTCACTGTTAGTTTGTAAATATGTATGTAATTAGTTTTTTATGTTCAGTGCTTCTCTTGCTCTCTTTCAAAATATTATATGGGATTATATGTATGCATGCTTTTATATGTATTGATTAGATTTATATATAATTTCTTTATTTATTTGAAATTTATAATTTCATTAGATAATATGAGATTTCACTTATATATAATTATTTGGGATATATCTAATTTCACTCTATAATTTTACTTTAGTTGGGACTTTTATATAATTTATATATATATACATACACACACACACACACACACACACACACACACATATATATATATATATATATATATATATATATATATATATATATATATATATATATATATATATATATATATATATATATATATATATATATATATATTTCACTTATTTATATTTTTAAAAAATTTTATGCAATTTTACCTAATAAATAATATTTTTTATAATTATATTATTTTATAAAATATTAAAATTTAATTACTCATGGGGCTTACGCCTGCTGAGGCATATGCAAAATGCCCCGCCTCAAGTCTTTTAAAATACTGTATACGACAAGACCTCAAAGACTTCAGTATAAACCAAGATAAGCAGCTCCAAATCTCAAGTTCGTAAGACAAGAAATTTATAAGAAGAAAGAAAAATGGAGTACTATGTATCCATTTTGCTTGGACTCTCATTCGCCTGGATTTTGGTGCGTGGATTCATGTCACTTAGAAGAACCAAAAGCTGTAAAAGACTTGCACCAGGTCCATTTCCTTTGCCTATTATAGGAAGCCTTCATTTGCTTGGTGACAAACCTCACAAATCACTTGCTCAACTCGCAAAAACTCATGGTCCAATTATGAATCTCAAGTTTGGCCAAAAAAACACAGTGGTCATTTCCTCATCAGTCTTGGCTAGAGAAGTCATGCAAAAACAAGATTTGACCTTTTCCAATAGGTGTATTCCCGACGCTCTCCGTGCCTGCAATCACTATGATTTTTCTGTTGTTTGGTTACCAGTCAATCATGACTCTCGCTGGAGAACTCTTCGCAAGATTATGAACTCTAACATCTTCTCAGGTAATATTGGTTGCAAGCAGAGACATATCCGAAATATAAATTTTATGGGTTTAACTTTCAAGATTTTTTAGTATTGAACCCTTTATTTTTGTTAAATTATAAGTTCATACCTATATTTTTGCAATTTTAATAATTTTTTATATATAAATTTTTACTCTGTACCGAAAGTTATTAGTTCAGTTCAACCCGTCGGTTCAACACTATATTCGCCTCTGGTTGCAAAACGGACATGTTGAGTCAAACTTGGGCAGATCAACTTGATAAAAGAGCTATGTCCACATAAATGACACCAAATAACCATTTTAACGGGTTGCTATTTAGAAATTAACCAGCGTACTCTTAATTTTAATTTTTCAGTTCAATTTGTCAGGACAAAAATATCCTTAATTGTCCTGAAATTAAGATTTTTAATTTAATATTTCATAACATAATAAGTATTGGTTAATCTCTAAATAACATCAATGGTTATCTATTCACTTGCCCCGTCATATCCCGACTCGCTCAAAGTTCGTTTATGTCAAACAGGTTGGGCCAAGATGAATAAATAAGGGACCTTTATACAAATAGTTAGTCGAATATAGTATTTATTTTTTTAGTAAGTATACATGTATTATACATTAGTTATATATGATTATACACATATTATACCTAGATTACACATTTATTATACTTGCTAATTTAACTTAAGATATCGTAACCTAACCCGTTCAACATGTTCCAACCTCCTCTTTCTTTAATTTGATTTTTGTAAAAAAAGAGGAAAAAAATTAAAATTGATCTAAATGTTCTTGAAGTATTAGTTTAAATTCTTTCAAATTTACGTAAATTTGATTCTCCAAAGTGAATTTTGTGCATTTGGGGTTGCATTTTGATCATTTGGGCAATATATTTTTGTTCCGTTTAGTAGTTTAATCAACAAACGTGTCATAACCCACCCAACCCGTACGTACTATTTCGAGTTGGTTGAGTAGTTTACTAAAAGTTGATTGATTTTATCACATGTATTCTCAGGTAACAAGCTTGATGTTAGCGAGCATCTCAGAAGTAAAAAGATCCAGGAGCTAATTGGTTTTTGTCACAGGAGGGCCTACAATGGTGAAGCAGTGGATATTGGCAGAGCAGCTTTTAAAACTTCCCTGAATTTGCTGTCAAACACCATTTTCTCTAAAGATTTGACTGATCCATTTTCTGATTCCGCTAAGGAATTTAAGGACTTGGTGTGGAACATTATGGTCGAGGCTGGTAAGCCAAATTTGGTGGACTACTTCCCTTTTCTTCATAAAATTGATCCACAACGTATAAGGCAGCGCATGACCGATCATCTTACTAAGGCTCTTGACCTAATGAGTGGTTTGATTGACGAGCGGCTAAAGGAAAGGAAACTGAGAAATTATGCAAATGTTGATGTTTTAGACACCCTTCTCGACATTAGCCAAGAAGAGCTTGACAGGAATCACATCAAACATATGTGTCTGGTTTGTTCCCTCTGCTCCTCCTATTATTTGTGAGGTTGCCATAGATTGATGATTCAGTTGCTAGAGAGAGTATACTTTTTTAATATTTAATTGTACTATGCCTCAATTTGATTTCATAGCCCAACATGTGAAAATATGTTTTTTTTTTTTCTCTTTCGCTAGTTGTAAGATTAACACTCAGAAATGTTGTCTCCTGTTGCATGCCTTCGCTGATGCGATGCAGCGATGTAGACTTGTGTGGCCAATTCAATTAAAAGTTTAAACTATAGATAAAGTACACTTTTTAACTTATTAAATTTTATTATGTCTCAGCAAGTTTAATGTTTGTTAGATTTGTTAAATGCTTGTGGCAACGCTTCGCCTTATCAACAATATTTGGTCCCCTTTTTTGCGTGTCCACATTTCAGTTTGCCCAATTGAAAGCAACATATGCTATGTAACCTTTTGATGATGTCCATCTCATTGAGTAATTATTAGGCATGTGCCTAATAAAAGTTTTTTTGGTTTGGTAGCCAACCTTGTTGACTTGGTTGGTTAGGTAGCCAACTTTGTTGAATTAGTTTGGTTTGGTAGCCAACCTTGTTGAATTTCTTTGGGTTGGTAGCCAACTTTGTTGAATTTGTGAAAAGTGTGTGTAAATTGTCAAATATTGTAGGCTTTAGAGAGTGAAGCTTTGGCTATAAAAGGAGAGCTTCAACGCTCATTTCCACACACCAACAAAGAGAGAAACAAAGAGTAAAGTTTCAGAGGCAACGTATAATCTGTGAGAAGAATAGAGGGTGAGCGATATTGTAGTAAGGTGAGAATATCAAAAGAGGGTTATTTCTTTTGAGTGTTGTAGTGGTCTTTGGAGTATTTTACTCGGAACTACAAAGTGTAAAATTCCTTACTATAGTGATATCAGTTGCTCCTCTCAGGGCCGTGGTTTTTCCCTTATTCAGAAGGGTTTTCCACGTAAAAATCTTGGTGTCATTGTTACTCTTTTATTTTTGTTAATTACCGTATCTTGGTGCTACATTATTATTCCGTTGTTATTACCGTTAATATTATTTTGGTAGGGGGTTTATTCTCAACACGATTATATATTGTAATTGGCATCTACATCATAGGATCTTACAATAGTAAGTTTTACAGGACTTGTTTGCAGCAGGGACCGATACAACATCAAATACGGTGGAGTGGGCAATGGCAGAACTACTCAAGAAACCACATACTTTGGAGAAAGCCCAAGAAGAACTTGCACATGTGATTGGCAGAGGTAAACTTGTAGATGAAGCTGATGTTGCACAACTTCCTTACTTGCAATGCATCGTGAAGGAAACCTTAAGAATACACCCTCCGGCTCCTTTCTTAATTCCACGCAAAGTGGAGGATGATGCCGAACTTTGTGGCTATATTGTCCCAAAAGACTCGCAAGTTCTTGTGAATGTGTGGGCAATTGGGCGCGACTCTGGCCGATGGGAAAATCCGTTGGTCTTTAAGCCAGAGAGGTTCTGGGAGTCAGAAATAGATGTTCGAGGTCGGGATTTCGAGCTCATACCATTTGGTGCTGGTCGGAGAATTTGCCCTGGATTGGCTTTGGCTATCAGGATGATTCCAGTAGCGCTAGGTTCATTGCTAAATACGTTTAATTGGAAGCTACAAGGTGGAATTGCACCTAAAGATTTGGACATGGAGGAGAATTTTGGTATTACCTTGGCAAAAGCTCAACCTCTGCTAGCTATCCCTTTTCCACTGTAACGTTAAGATTTTTAGGTAAGTATATTACGAGTAATATAAAATAACATTATTTTCTTTGTGAATGGATGAAAATTAGTACAAAGATTTTCAAAAAAAAAAAAAACAAATATATGAAGCGAGCCAAAAGCATTTGGATGAATCCTCACGTCCTGTCAAAGGGCAACATAGGACATCTGTATCTGTAGATATATCCTCATGTATCCATGGAAATAAGACCATGTCTATTTTAAAGTTTTGCCTCCTCTCCAGGATGTATCCTTAATTCCAGGTAGAGCTAATGATGTATTCATTTTGCCTCGTTGAACCAGTGTTATTAAAGAAATGCATCGAGACACACTTAAACCTTGGTGCAACTGCAACATACCCGTACAACTGCCCCTTATTTAGGTTGAACATAGAAAATTATCTGGGCATTAGACTCCCGCATCCTCTCGTAATCCCACACGACATATGAACTATTGTAAAAATTGAATGATTATGGAGAATAAAGTTTTAGTTTGAAGCATGTCAAGGATACTGTCCTTAAGTATATTTCGCCCGCACTTTAATGAATAATATTAGGCGTAACCCCAGGATTCAACAAGCTCTTCTAGTATAATTAGGATCAGAAACAACAAAGATTAATCAAAGACAACCCATCATAACAAAAAGAAATTGAGAAGAAAAGTATTTTCTTTTTTTCACTCTTTCACACACTTTTTTATAATGAACCCAATATACATATATATAGTCTAAGAAAAACTGACATCAGATTGTTACCATCGTAAAGGCCAAAAACGCTAGACAATTAAAGGCCATTTAAGGCTTTGAAAGAAAATGTTGGCTATTAAGGCTATTCAAGAATAATTTTAATTTTCAATTACAAAATTATTATAACATTTAAAAATACATTTAAATTTATTAGTATAATAAATACCCACCATTAACATAATATTAAAAGAATGAATCTAAACATCAATTTGAATATTTCTTTTTGAGTTATTAAAAATATTTTTCTAACAATCCCCCACATAACTTAAAAAGAATATTATAGTAAAATTAAAAAAAAAATCAATGGGTTTCACAAATGAGCATAATGCGTCAAATTTGTTGTCTTTTGGACTATGAACCAGACCTAGATAAAATAAGACTAAACTTACATAACAATTGGTGAAGTTTAAAACGTCCATGAACCAAGAATCTTTTTGTAAGTTTAGTATCTTATCTATCACATTATACCCATACACACTTTGTTGTTTATCGCAGTTTTGCGCTAACAGGCCATGTGCACACAAATTTCATAGGAGCGTCCCCACTCCACTATCGTATAGGTCCATCCATCAAGTGTATTCTGCAGTGCAATACACCACCTACAAAAGGCTATATGGATTATTGGACCTCACATTCCTTGTAGTCTTGCACTATGTACACATACACGATAAGAACATATATACTTTAATAGTACATATTTGATCAACTAATGACTTGTTATTACTATCACGGCCCGAAATTTCCACCCTCGGGAGTCGTGATGGCGCCTACTCGTAGAAGCTAGGCAAGCCACATTCATATGTTATTCTCCTTTATTATATGCCATTTCCACCAAAATTAACAACAAGTGTTCAATCATTAAATAATTACGGAAACATGAAACTTAATGCGGAAGACTTAAGTTAATTAAAATGAACAATAACGTGGAATTTACCATATATCTCTACCCAAGAACTGGTGTCACGTCTCTCAGAGACTATTAAGAGTACTAAATACAATTGTTTCAAATGAAATGTAAACTGTTTGTCTTGAAATATTGAAGATAACAGGCGGAAATAAAAGATAGATGAGACTCCAGGCCTGCGGACGTCAGCAAGGCTACCTCAGTGTCTCTGGAGTGAAGGCATGCTCTCACGCTACTGTTGCTGCTGTCCAAAACCTTGATCTGTGCAAAAACGCATAGAGTGTAACATCAGCACAACCGACCATATATGCTGGTAAGTGCCTAGCCTAACCTCGGCGAAGTAGTGGCGAGGCAAGGACCAGACTAGCAAGTAAACATGTGCAGTTTATATATATATATATATATATATATATATATATATATATATATATATATATATATATAAGAAAAAGAAATACAGGAAGTGATCAATCAATAAAGGAAGGGGAACATGTTGTGGGGAGATAACAGTTTCTAATAAGTAATCTCAAATAAAGAAAGACGCAACGAGGCCAGAATATCAATAAGGATCAGAAATTACAAACTTGCACGACATCACCCGTCGTGCTTTTACTCTCGTCCTCACCAAATCAATCATATCAATAATCATGTGCACGACATCACCCTTTGTGCTTTTACTCTCTTTCCTCATAGTATAATCAATGAATATCAGTACGGAATAGTACATCATACGACACCACATCACCCTTCGTGCTTTACACTCTTTCCTCACAATATCAAATAATACATGACATCACCCTTCGTGCTTTATCACTTTTCGTCACCCAAACAACATTCACAAATAAGGGGCAAGGAAATAAAAATAATAATGATAGAAATCTCGGCAAGGGTATGTAATTAAACAGTTAAATACCGGGAAGGGAACAATATCAATAAGTTTCCATATCTTGGAAAGAGAGAAAGTCATCAAAACAACAAAACGTCCCGGTAAAGGAATAAACCAATAACTCTTTCTCTTTCTTTCACTTTCATCCCATAGTTCACATTATCACTTGAGCCAATGCTCCAAAAATTTAATTATCTCACATACCTCCACAATTTACATTTCAGCTCGAGCCAACACTCCACGAAGTTTAAAGATCACAATTCCTTTCACATGCTGTATAAAACATATAGAAATCATCAATTAAGCATCGAAGTTATAACAAAATCAAAATATTCGCAATATAAGGACTCACGGTCATGCTAGAAACCAACGTATAGATACTCGTCACCATGCATATATCACACTTGACAATTAGCAAGTATCAAATAAGACTCAACTCCTATTTCCTCAAGCTAAGGTTAGACCAAACACTTACCCGGATGCCTTGAATTAAACTCAACCCTCAACTATGCCTTTACCCCTCGATTCTACCCAAAAACCGCTCGAATCTAGTCACAAATTACTTAAATACATCAATAAATGCTAAATGAATCCATTTGAATGCATAATAACGAATTTCCCAAAGTTTTGCCCAAAAAGTCCAAAAATGCACACATGCCTACGTGGTCAAAAATCGAGGTTCGAACTAAAACCTGGTTACCCATTTTCCCACGAATCGATATCTATGATTTGTTTTGAAATCAGACCTCAAATTGAGGTCCAAATCCCCAATTTTAGAAAAATCTAAGTTCTACCCAAAACCCCCAATTTCACCCATGAAAATCTTTGATTTTAAGTTGGAAAATGTTAAATGATGTTAATGATTGAAAGAAATGAGTAAAACTAACTTACAAATGATTTGGAAGAAGTCTTGTTCTTGGAAAATCGCCTAAGTGTGTTTGGGTTTTAGAAAATATGAAAAATAAAGTTCAAAACCGGCTAACTGTTAAAAATGCAGGTCTCAGATGTGGGATATGCAAACAGGGGTTTGCAATTGCGAACCCCGACCTCTGTTGGCTTGGGAATTGTAAAGGTGAGTTTGCATTTACAAACTCTTAAGAAATCCGGGCTTGTTCGCATTTGCGAACAATTAGTCGCATTTGCGACCTCAAGCTGTCTTAGCGTACGTTGCATTTGCGAAGGTGATCCTCACATTTGCGACTTCAGAGGAATTAGGCGGGCATCGCAATTGTGACATATACTTCGCATTTGCGAAGAGGGATGCCCAGGCCACCTCTTGAATTTGCAATACAAGGCTCATATTTGCGAGACTGCGAAGCCTGCAGGTCTGAAACACCATCTTTGAAAATCTGCAACTTCCAAGTTCAAAATGCAACTCGACACCTATCCAAGACTCACCCGAGCTCTCGGGGCTCCAACCCAAACATTCATACAACCTCAAAAACACCATATTAAGTTTCTCATGTGATCAAATCACCAAAATAACATTATACACATTGAATCAAGCCTCAAAACTCATGATTTCTTCCAAATTTTCATAAAACATAAAATTTCCATTTTAAGTTCAAAACACGTAAAACGACGTCCGTTCTCAACCAAACTTTACAAAAAGTGCTTAAACCATATATAAGATTTGTATCAAGCGCAGGAACAAAAATACGGGCCCGATACCATAGATTTCTAATCAAATTTCATTTCCAATCTCCTTAATATTTCCAGAAAACAATATTACTCAAAAGTTCATTTCTCGGGCTTGGGACCTCGGAATTCGATTCCGGGCATACGCCCAAGTCTCATATTTTCCTATGGACCCTTCAGGACCCTCAAATCATAAGTCCAGGTCCGTTTACCTAAAATGTTGACCGAAGTCAAATTTATTCATTTTAATATCAAAACTTGGTTTTCACAGAATTTCATATTTAAGCTTTCCTGCTATGCCCCCGAATTGTGCACGCAAATTGAGATAATCCTCAATAAGGTTTTTAAGGCATTAGAGACACAGAATTGGATAAGAAATAGGTGATGACCCATTGGATCGTCACATTCTCCACCTCTAATGTGACGATCGTCACCGTAATTCTCCCTTTTCGTGCTTTGAAGGACTTGAAGCCGTGCTTTTAGTTACCTCGATTTGCGTGCACACTTCAGGCATGAAGCTGGAAAATGTTTATGATAAAATATGTGAATTCTGTAAAAAAATTAAAGAATTTTGATATTAATCTTGATAAAGTTGACTTCGGTAAATATTTTGGGTATTTGGACCCAGACCCATGATGTGACGGTCCCGGGTGGTTAGTAGAAAAATATGGGACTTGGGCATGTTCCCGGAATAGAAATCCGAGGTCCCGAGCTCGAGTAGAGACTTTTTGTAATAATTGTTTTTTGAAAATGATTCAAAAATGAGTTAGAAAATATAGGTATCAGGCTCGTATTTTGCTTCTGATACATGTACAAGTCTTAAATAGGTATTAACCTCTATTTGTAGAGTTTGGTCAAAATCGAACGTCGTTTGACGTGTTTTCGACCTAAATATCTAAAGTTAGAGGTTTATGAATTTTGAAATGAAAATGATGATTTTTGTGGTTTGATTCATTGAATTTGATGTTATTTTAGCAATTTGATTGCTCGAGCAAGTTCGTAGGATGTTTTTGAGTTGGTGTGTGTGGTTGGTCGGGAGCTCCGAGGGCTCGGGAGTGATTCGGAGGTGGTTCGGGGTGGTTTTTCACTTAGAAAAAATGACAAAATTCAAGAATAACATGATCAATAGCAGGTTTGAATCCTAATGTGAAAGGGTACGTATAAACAAAGGAAAATCCAACGAAATAGGAGGTGATTCTTTGATTTGTATTGGGAATTATAATTGGGAAGTCATGACTCCAATGGCAGTCTTTACGAACTAAGAAAATCAGACCCCATGTGATCTGAGTTGGATAGATATCACCACGATCTAAAGAAGACACTTGGTTTCTAAGGGACTCCCTATCATTGTAGAAAGATAGTTCCACATGAACTATTTCCTCTACTAAAGGTTCACTAAGAGGTTCAGAAGCCACCTTACCTCTAAAAGAAGATCTTTGAGAAAGAGAACCTCTTGTTCCAGAAGAAGGACTGAAACTAGATAAAAGAATAGAAGAACTACGTATGGATGAAGACCCTAAATTACTTAGTCTACCTCCTCTTCTGCTCCTACTAGGGGCAAGAGGAAGGTCATCGACTATGGAGACTCTTCTAGGGTTAGGGTTTGATGAAGACATGATAGTACGAGGAAGAAGCAAACGAGAATTTAAGAATTGAATATAAAGGATACTTTATGTGAGAAAAACAAAGGTGAAAACTATATTTATACTAAGAAGCAACCTCCAAAGGAAAAGGTGTGATGATGGAAAGGTCATAATGAGAATTGTCGCTTCGTAATTGGTGAAGCTGCAAAAAAGCCTTAAAAGCGCTGCAAAGTTGCAGAACCAATAAAAAGATGCCATGTGTAATAAGCATTAAATGGAAGTGACAATTGAAGCGTCGATTCCATAATAGCATTAACGACGGCATTTATTCCCGCTTTAATAAAATCCACTTCCCAAATATTCAATTGATGAATAAACGGCAAGTGGGGGAACTATCTGTGTTGGAAAAATTGAGTTTATATTTATTGACGTGACTGAAGATGACTTGTCATGACACGAAGGCTGGTCAAAGAGTGATGATTAGCAAAGAGGCACGAGTTGCAACAAATACGAGCAGAGGCACAAGTAGGGTTACAAGCAGTTATTCAAAAGACACGACGCTCATACCTATTAAATCCAAAATTAAGGAGAATAAATCTGACAGCACAAGAGGGTACAAATACAGTATTTAATAAGCATTAAATACTGAGAACGTTAGAGAATCTGTATTAAATTATAATGATTATGTAATGTAGCATTGAATGCCTTAATTGTCTATAATGGTCGTATTATGACAAAGGCAAAACGTATATCTTAGAGATAGCTATAAAAAGGAGAAAACTGGTCATTTGTAAGGATACAAAAGATCATCTGAATATAATGGTTTACTTTATTTTCTTCTGTTTATTTTATTGTTAGCAAAATCAATTTCCTTTATTCCTTTTTTATTATCAGTAACCCGAGTTCTTCTAAATTAAATCTTTCACCGAAGTTCTACTTTTTGGTTAAACAATTTTGGTGCGTGGATTCATGTCACTTAGAACCAAAAGCTCTAAGCGACTCGCACCAGGTCCATTTCCTTTGCCTATTGTAGGAAGGGATTTTTACCTATCTATACCATATAGCAAACTGTATTACCTCCCATGTTCAAGGTTTGTGTTTATTACATTTAAGTATACCAAATTTCAATTTATGTACCATAATTCAAATTATGGGTATAATTATTACTTCATTTATTCTAGGGATGATTTTAGGAGCATATATTCCTTTTCCCTTTTTTTCCTTCTCTTCTCTTTCCTTATGTTTCCTACACCTTAATATACGGTATTCACTATTAAATTCATTAGGTGTATAAGTTACCAAATTACAATATTTTATTTCGAATGAACAGAAAATTACTCACTGTTTTTCAAGTGATATTTGTATTGTATGTAAGCTCAAATTTACAAATACTCTTTATTGTCAACTTCAAATTTCAGCTTTTACCAAATATTGTCCAAACGCCTATTGTATTAATCATTAGTAAGTTATTAGGAATTAGCTTCAGATTAGAAATGGAGATTATCCTACGATAAGTTCTACTTTGAATTATCCAAAAGATTAAGTCTTGAAGGTATAAGTTAAATATATACCTAAAGTGAATATATGCTCCTAAAATCATGCCTAGAAAAATTGAAGCAATAATTATACCCTTAATTTGAATTATGGTACATAAATTGAAATTTGGTATGCTTAAATTTTTTTGATAGAAGATTGTAGTATAAATGAAACAATACAACTTTATACAATACTTAAACTGATTTGTAGTTTATTTGTTGAAATTGTATCTACAAATTGAATACATTGAATTTTAATATTGCAATTCTCATTTCAATTGTAGCATAATTGGTATTTTCGACATAATTGTAGAAGACTTGTAGAAGTTTTAGTCATCCCAATCTACAATTTATCTACAATTCTACAATTTAACTACAATTTAACTACAATTTCTGGAAAAATATGTCTACTTCTTCTTCGACGAGTTTCAATCTGAAATTCAGTCAAAACCAAGTCTAATCTTCACCAAAACCCCTCAAAATTGAGATATAAACTCCTAAACATATTCCGAATTATTTACAACAACATCCAATCCAAACAAATAATGATTTTTGAAAATCCAAATTTGAATTCAAAGCTTTCAAGCTTTTTAATGGCTATCAATGGTGGAAAAAATATGGAGAAGGAGAGAGTTACGCTGCAATGGATTTTCTTCCGTTTTAAATTTCGAAATTAATGGTGATAGAATCACCATTAAATCTAATTCCTACAAATTTGGCGCCTTTTTAGGGTAGAATCTATCTATTTTGGTTTGGTACAGATTTTGTAGTAAAACTATGTAAATACAATATTATGAACATTTTTGGTAATAAGGTTTGTTATGTGGTATAGATATGTAAAAATCCCTTGAAGGGATTTTTACATATACATACCATATAGCAAACCTTATTACCACTCATGTTTAAGGTTTGTGTTTATTACATTTAAGTATACCACATTTCAATTTATGTACCAAAATTATATTTAAGGTTTAAATATCAACTTATTAATTATAGCCTTGATTTGTGGAAGTAACTTCCCCTATTTAAGGGGAATGTTATCAGATCCTTTGAGGACGTACTTCCCCTTAAGTAACGTACTTCACTTTTCAGTGTATGGTAAGCGTAGAATTAGGCCCTAAATATTCTCTAATTTATTATATTAATTATTAATATAAACCTATTATGTTTCCACTAGAACACTACCTTGTAACAAATACTCTTCTTATCTTGAACAATGAAGAATAGTGAATTGACGTTGCCTATAAATGCCATTTACAGTTTTCAGCTACACATACAAGCGAGTAGATATAAAAAAATACATTAGTCAGACATATTTATTAAATACTACACTTAACTACAACTGCCTACAATTAGCTACAAAGCTCATATAACTACAAAAATTGAACTACTGCTAAGTAAAATTCAAATATAACTACATTTGCATATAAATAAATTGAAATACAGCTTAACTACAAATTCACATTAGGTGATTCAAGGTAACACATTTAGAACACACTTACAGTACATTATAACTACAATCTGCCAAACTGACTACACTTAACTACAAACTGACTACAATTAACTACAAACTGCCTACAATTAACTACAAACTGAATACAATTAACTACAAACTGACTACAATTAACTACAAACTAACTACAATTAACTACAAACTGACTACAAGTAACTACAAACTGACTACAATTAACTACAAACTGACTACAAGCAACTACAAACTGACTACAATTAACTACAGCCTTACTACAAGTATTTTATTTCTACAATTTTATCCAATGTATCAATCGATAATTGTTCTGCAATTGTAGACTAGAGAATTCCGTAGCTTGCATTATCATCAACCAAAATGGCATCAACTTCAAAATCTCGGAATCTGCCATAGTTATCCCAATAACCATTAGATTTCAGTATTATCGGGATTTTTGACATTGTAGAACCTCGGCACTGATTGACTATCACGCTGTCAATTCTGATTTTTGGTATTTGAAGTAGAAGAATGAGTGTTTTTCGAAACTGAAATCTGGAAGAACTACAATTTTATTGACTATCACGCTGTAAATTCTGATTTTCGGTATTTGATGTAGACGAATGAGAGATTTTTGAAACAGAAATCTGGAGAGAACTACAATTTCTCACGCTGAAAATTGTATATGATTTTCGGTATTTGCTGTAGAAGAATGAGTGATTTTCGAAACTGAAATCTGGAGAGCATTGGTTCTGTCGGATTCTACACAATTAATCTATTGGATGAACTTCTGTCCCTCTCCCTCATCTCTCAGTACACTAAGTCAGGAACGTTTGCAAACTGTATGCATTTACAGTTTATCCTATTTCATAATTTTTATCATTTAATATAAATCACCTCATACGGAGCCAAGCCTGCAACTTTGCCTCATTTGGCAAACGTTCTTCTGGCTTCCTCACAGATTTTGAAATGCTTTTAATTGGTTATTTTTCCTTTCTCTTTTGCCATTAAGAACACCAGATTTTCGGTATTTGCTGTAGAAGAATGAGTGATTTTCGAAACTGAAATCTGGAGAGATTCACGCTGGCTAAGATTTTTTACCGTTTTTGATTGATGCTTTAATTGGGACAGAATCAAATATTAATTGGGAGCCTTAAAATGTGGCGCAATTTTAGGCTATAAAATCAGCCACATATGATTTGGTACATATTTGGTAACGAAAATATGGAATATGCAGGTAATAACCAAACAAGGCACAATAATGGTAATAAGGTTTGCTATATGGCATATTTAGGTAAAAATCCCTTTGGTAATTGCTACTAAAAGAGAATAGTATATTTTTAACCATTTTTAAAAATAATAATCGATAAAATTCATATTTTTTGAAGGAGAGTGTTGGAGCTATAATAAAGTTATCTTTTTATGATTATAGGTTATGGGTCGAGTCGTAGAAATAACCATTAATGTATTAGTGGCTATATCAAACTCTGAACCTTTATGAATGCGGGATACTTGTATAGCGTAAAATCGATTCATATTAAATGCTCATATAATAGAGTGACACGTGGAACCGGAGACAGGTGGAAAGCAAGACAGGTGAAAGTTATGACTGGGGGCAGTAGTCTCGGCATGGAGACCCCGAAGGGAATGTTACTCATGAAGACAAATGAATACTTGTCACCAAATTGCATTCAGTAAAGAATATTTTGCAGTATTAAATACATAGCCCGTTGTAGAAAATATGACATTCATAGCCAGCCGTTACACATTCTTCAATGGTCCGTATAATTATCATTTAAGAGAGGCTTGATTCTAGGACTTTGTTCCCTAGTTGCCATTGTAAATAAGGATTCCAAAAATCATTGTTGGAAAATGAATTTTTTGACAATCTTATACCATATACTGTTCAAAGCTTAAAAACATTGTATCTTCTTGCTTATTAATATCATTGTTAGTGTCTCCGGAAGCTATGCTCCCAGAACCAAGATCTTTGCTATCTCATCTCGATTTTAACACTAAGTCTTACATTCTTTTTTAATTTATTTATTATTTTGGGATCAAATCGATTTTAAAGTACACCTAGTTGTTGTTCAAACCAAGCGGCACCAGAGCTGATCCCAAAGTCAGGTGAAGATATGGTAAGTGCTTAGGGTAAGTACACTAAGTCTTACATTCTTTGAACGCATGTTATTATCTTAATCACTTGCAAGAAATCTTTGACATCCTAAGGAAACACAACATGAAGCTCAACCCTGAAAATTATGCATTCAGAATCATCTCAGGTAAGTGCTTAGGGTTCCTGGTGTCGCGAAGGGGGATCAAAGTCAACCCTGATAAGATTAAAGCTATCGAAGAAATTCCTGACCAGCTATCAAACGTGAAAGAGGTTCAAAGCGTGACAGGAAAATTGGCCGCTTTAAGCAGATTCATTTCCCAGTCATCGGAAAAATGGCATCACTTTTTTTCACTTCTCAAAAGAAGAACAAATTCGAATGAACTCCGTAATATCAGCAGGCTCTGAAGGATTTAAGAAGGTATTTCTCAGGCCCTCCATTATTATCGAAACCAGAAGAAGGCGAGCATCTGCTGATTTACTTAGGTCTCGGAGGTAGTGGCAAATGTCGTTTTAGTCAGTGAAAACGAAGATACCCAATATCCTATTTATTATGTTAGTAAAAATTTAATGGGAGAGGAAACTCGCTGCCCACATCTGGAAATATTAGCCTTAACTCTCATGGTTACTTAGGCCTTATTTTTAATGTCATCCGATAACCGTGGTGACAACCTTTCTCCTGTAGAATATCCTATATAGACCTAACTTTCAGGTCGACTGGCCAAGTGGCAGTCTAAATAAGTGAATTTTACATAGAATACAAACTTAGAACTGTGATTGAGTCACAAGTTTTGGCCGACTTTGTGGCTGATTTCAGACCAGGACTGCTACCTTTGGCTACCAAAGAAGCAATGATGGTGCCGGAACCGACGACAGGAGTTAGGACCTTGTTCGCAGACGGAGCTTCCGATGTGAAAGGGTATGGGCTCAGCATAGTGCTAATCACACATTCGGGAGAAACTCTAAGGCATGCCATAAGTGTTATTCCTCTGACTAACAATGAAGCCAAGTATGAAGCTTTGATTGCAAGACTCAAGTTGGTCCAGGGACTGGACTCCGAGGTCATAGAAATCAAATGTGATTCCCAATTGGTAGTAAATCAGGTCTACGAGATCTTCGAAGCCAAAGAAGAATGCATGCAACAATATATAGTGAAAGTCCAGGATATGCTTGCATGGTTCAGGGAATGGTCAATTATCCACATCCCGAGGGAAGAAAATGGGGAACCAAACACACTAGCCAATCTAGGATTGTCCGCAGAAATGAAGGGATCAGACTCCAGTACGATCATGCAGCTTATGCATTCGGCATTAGACGCAGATGGCTATTATGAAGTGAACGCGACCAATTTGGTCTGGGACTGGAGGAATGAGATTATTGATTATCTCAAGCATAGAAATTTACCCAAAGATTCCAAGGCATCGCGGGCGTTGCGTACTAAAGCAGCCCGATATGCTTCAGGGGAGGCCAATCATATAGAAAATCCTTTCAAGGCCCGTTAGCCCGATGCTTGAAAGCCTCCGAAGCTATATTCATCATGAGAGAAGTTCACGAATGGATATGCCAAAACCATTAGGGTGCAGATTCCTTGGTTTAAAGCTGATTAGGGCAAGATATTACTGGTCCCAGATGGAATATGACGCTAAGGATTATGTTCAGAAATGGGATAAGTGTCAATAATTGAGTACTAGATTGAGACATATCTAAATGGAACAATATGGATAGTGAGGATTTCAGATAGTTGATTTCGACTAGCTTGAGATTGAGGCGTAAATATTTTTGTTGTCTGGATCCCGGTTCAAGATGGTTTAGCACTGCAAAAGTAGACGCGTGTTCGGGCATTAATAAGGAGAGATGTGTGTCTAATCAAGCGTTAGAAACTTTTCAAATGGAGTTATCAATTTTTCGCCGATAAATGTATCATTACCAACTTCCCGATAGCACAACAATGTTCCATTGGAAAGCAGGAGGACTATCTGTATAAGGTAAATCGATTCATATTAAATTCTCGTATAATAAAGTGACAAGTGAAACCTGAGACAGATGGAAGTCAAGATTAGGGGAAGGAGTCTCGACTGGCACTGATTGGCACCAGAAAGCCCCCGAAGGGAATGCTACTCATGAAGACAAATGAATATTACTCGTCACCCGATAGCATTTGTCACACCTCCTTTTTGCGCGCCTACCCCGAGGGATAAACGCATAAGGGAGTTTTTCCAATTTAAGTGACAATATTCGAAATAGAATTATTTTATTTATTTCAGAGTCGCCACTTGGAATAAATTATGGTGTCCCAAGTTACTGATTTATTTAATTCCCAAATCGAGGAAATTTCGACTTTCCAAATAAAGTCTGCGAACCAGAAATTCTATGTAAGGAATTCTGTTGACCCAAGGAAAGGTGTTAGGCACCCTCGGAACCCGTGGTTCTAGCACGGTCATTTAAACTGTTATACATGGCCAAAATATCTGATTTGATACATGTTATAACCTATGTGGTTTTATCAATTTTAAATCGCTTTCATTAAATTAAAAACTATACATTTAAACCTTTAAACAGAACGGGTCTAATCTCAACCTGGACCCAGTAGAGTTTCAATTCTCATAAAATGAATGCCGATGAAGTTGTTTCAAAATTAAGCTACCCGAAGGGACAAATGAACGACTTGATTACATGCGATCCTGATTTATCCTAGTCATGACTTTCACACAAGCATACAACGTTCAAGCGGAATTAGATATGGCCATGGTTGCCTTGCATTTTTTGGATTAAACCTAGCTCGAACTGAATTAATTCTAGCGCTGCTTATACAAGCACGATATGGGAGTGTTTGATTCACTATTGAATTATTCTTCTAGATGATTATATGAAGCAACCGGTTAGAGCAATAACTATAACACTATCGTGAAGCTTATTTTAAAACATGCGTTTCTAAATTAAAGGGTCGTTTGGGAATGAGGTGAATGCGGGGGTTTGGGTGTTTTGGTATAGAGGATATTGGTTGATTAATCTGGGCCATTGGATGGTGGGAACCAACGGTCCAGATCGAATCACTTAACCAGAACGGGGTCGTTTTGGATTTAAACCGAGCGGGTTTGATTTAGTACCGGGTCAAACGGGTAGGGTTGGGTGATTTGGACCGTTGATCAAAGGAAGATCAACGATTTGGATGGTGATGCTTTAAACGGCGTCCTTTGGTTGATGCCGGTGCTGACATGGACCGTTTGATCAAGTGAGATCAACGATTCAGAGGCTACACATCAAAACAATGTCGTTTGAGTGGTCTTGGAGATGGATCATATTGGACTGGGTAAGAGGTGAGGTTTGGGCTGGTGAATTTATTTGGGTCTGGTCTGATTTTTTATTCCTCCTTTTTCAACTTTTCTTTTTAATTCCTAATTCAAACAAAATTCCTAAGTAAAAAAATGTAAAATCCAAAATTAAATACTAATAATGTTAACTTAATTTATACTGAAAATCAAACTTAATAAATACCTATTTTACTTTAAATATAAATCAATCATACATAATTAAATATCAAATCATACAATTTTGACATTAAGCACTCAAAAAACACACAATGCATTATTTTTTTATGATTTTCTTGTTCTTGTAAATAAGACTTAATTTCTCCTAAATCTAAATGTAAACGCAATATTATTTTTTGTATGTTCAACAAATAACGCGCACAAGGAAAGGAAAACAAATACGAAAAATAACACGAAGGTCCACAAAAATCACACACAACAAAAATAAAAAATATTTTATTTTGATTTTTGAGAGTAATCCCATATAGTGCAAATATCACGTGCTCACAGCTGCCCCTCTTTGCTCAAAAACACGAAGGGCTTTCGTGCAAAGATAAAGTGAGCGGATACGAGCGATTTTTGCCCATTGAGTACTCCGTGTGAAGCATTTTTTGAAAAAAGATTTAACCGAACCTTTGCTTCAGAAGTTTCCTACATATCAATGGCCAAAAGGGAATCAGGTTAGCATAGTTCGGAAAGTTTGGGTAGCTGGGACTATCGGGAGTTGTGGTTTTACTGTTTCTGCTGCTGTTGTTGCCGCTACTGCTTACTGACCTCCTTAATACACCAAAAAGGAAAATCGAAGCTAAACATAGCTATGCCTTCCTATCTATAATTCTCTCAAAAACTTGATCTTGAGTCTTAGCTAATTTTGTTATAGACTTCAATCCGAATCTTGATGCTCGCAGGTTGTAGGTGCTTGTTTATTTCTGCAACATTGAGCGAGATGGGATTGGCGGAGCTTGTGTCTTCAATCAAATTATGAGCAACATGCGCTCTCGATTTTAACACTAAGTCTTACATTCTTTTTTAATTTATTTATTATTTTGGGATCAAATCGATTTTAAAGTACACCTAGTTGTTGTTCAAACCAAGCAGCACCAGAGTTGATCCCAAAGTCAGGTGAAGATATGGTAAGTGCTTAGGGTAAGTACACTAAGTCTTACATTCTTTGAACGCATGTGATTATCTTAATCACTTGCAAGAAATCTTTGACATCCTAAGGAAACACAACATGAAGCTCAACCCTGAAAATATGCATTCAGAATCATCTCAGGTAAGTGCTTAGGGTTCCTGGTGTCGCGAAGGGGGATCAAAGTCAACCCTAATAAGATTAAAGCTATCGAAGACATTCCTGACCAGCTACCAAACGTGAAAGAGGTTCAAAGCTTGACAGGAAAATTGGCCGCTTTAAGCAGATTCATTTCCCAGTCATCGGAAAAATGGCATCACTTTTTTTCACTTCTCAAAAAGAAGAACAACTTCGAATGAACTCCGTAATATCAGCAGGCTCTGAAGGATTTAAGAAGGTATTTCTCAAGCCCTCCATTATTATCGAAACCAGAAGAAGGCGAGCATCTGCTGATTTACTTAGGTCTCGGAGGTAGTGGCAAATGTCATTTTAGTCAGTGAAGACGAAGATACGCAATATCCTATTTATTATGTTAGTAAAAGTTTAATGGGAGTGGAAACTCGCTGCCCACATGTGGAAAAAATAGCCTTAACTCTCATGGTTACTTAGACCTTATTTTTAATGCCATCCGATAACCGTGGTGACAACCTTTCTCCTGTAGAATATCCTATATAGACCTAACTTTCAGGTCGACTGACCAAGTGGCAGTCTAAATGAGTGAATTTTACATAGAATACAAACATAGAACTGTGATTGACTCACAAGTTTTGGCCAACTTTGTGGCTGGTTTCAGACCAGGACTGCTACCTTTGGATACCAAAGAAGCAATGATGGTGCCGGAACCGACGATAGGAGTTAGGACCTTGTTCGCAGACGGAGCTTCCAATGTGAAAGGGTATGGGCTCAGCATAGTGCTAATCACACATTCGGGAAAAACTCTAAGGCAGGCCATAAGTGTAATTCCTCTGACTAACAATGAAGCCGAGTATGAAGCTTTGATTGCAAGACTCAAGTTGGCCCAAGGACTGGACTCCGAGGTTATAGAAATCAAATGTGATTCCCAATTGGTAGTAAATCAGGTCTACGAGATCTTCGAAGCCAAAGAAGAATGCATGCAACAATATATAGTGGAAGTCCAGGATATGCTCGCATGGTTCAGGGAATGGTCAATTATCCACATCCTGAGGGAAGAAAATGGGGAACCAAACACACTAGCAAATCTAGGATTGTCCGCAGAATGTAACAATACAACTTTATACAATACAACTTTATACAATACTTAAACTGATTTGTAGTTTATTTGTAGAAATTGTATCTACAAACTGAATACATTGAATTTTAATATTCCAATTCTCATTTCAATTGTAGCATAATTGGTATTTTCGACATAATTGTAGAAGACTTGTAGAAGTTTTAGTCATCCCAATCTACAATTTATCTACAATTTATCTACAATTTATCTACAATTCTACAATTTAACTACAATTTAACTACAATTTCTGGAAAAATATGTCTACTTCTTCTTCGACGAGTTTCAATCTGAAATTCAGTCAAAACCAAGTCTAATCTTCACCAAAACCCCTCAAAATTGAGATATAAATTCCTAAACATATTCCGAATTATTTACAACAACATCCAATCCAAACAAATAATGATTTTTGAAAATCCAAATTTGAATTCAAAGCTTTCAAGCTTTTTAATGGCTATCAATGGTGGAAAAAATATGGAGAATTGAGAGAATTACGCTGCAATGGATTTTCTTCCGTTTTAAATTTCGAAATTAATGGTGATAGAATTACCATTAAATCTGATTCCTACAAATTTGGCGCCTTTTTAGGGTAGAATCTATCTATTTTTGGTTTGGTACAGATTTTGTAGTAATACTATGGACTATGCGGGTAAATACAATATTATGAATATTTTTGATAATAAGGTTTGTTATATGGTATAGATATGTAAAAATCCCTTGAAAGAAACCTTCATTTGCTTGGTGACAAACCTCACAAATCACTTACTCAACTCTCAAAAGCTCATGGTCCAATTATGAATCTCAAGTTTGGCCAAATAAACACAGTGGTCATTTTCTCATCAATCTTGGCTAGAGGAGTCATGCGAAAAAAAAAGACATTTTCCAATAGGTGTATTCCTGATGCTCTCTGTGCCTGCGACCACTATGATTTTTCAGTTATTTGGTTACCTGTTAATGACTCTGGCTGGAGAACTCTTCGCAAGACCATGAACTTTAACATCTTCTCAGGTAAAGATTGCAAAATATATGGGTTGAGCCAAACTTGGGCGGGTCAACTTGATAAAAGAGTCATATCCCGACTTGCCCAAAGGTGTTAGGGGGAAAATGATAACGTATAACTACTCTCAAAATGAACTTTTTATAATTATACACATATTATACCTAGATTACACATTTATTATACTTGCTAATTTAACTTAAGATATCGTAACCTAACCCGTTCAACATGTTCCAACCTCCTCTTTCTTTAATTTGATTTTTGTAAAAAAAGAAAAAAAATTAAAATTGATCTAAATGTTCTTGAAGTATTAGTTTAAATTCTTTCAAATTTACGTAAATTTCATTCTCCAAAGTGAATTTTGTGCATTTGGGGTTGCATTTTGATCATTTGGGCAATATATTTTTGTTCCGTTTAGTAGTTTAATCAACAAACGTGTCATAACCCACCCAACCCGTACGTACTATTTCGAGTTGGTTGAGTAGTTTACTAAAAGTTGATTGATTTTATCACATGTCCAATTGAAAGCAACATATGTTACTATGTTATGGAACATTTTACTAGATTATACATGGCACCTACATCATAGGATCTTACAGTAGTAAGTTTACAGGACTTGTTTGCAGCAGGAACTGATACGTCATCAAATACATTGGAGTGGGCAATGGAAGAATTACTCAAGAATCCACATACTTTGGAGAAAGCCCAAGAAGAACTTGCACATGTGATTGGCAGAGGTAAACTTGTAGATGAAGCTGATGTTGCACAACTTCCTTACTTGCAATGCATCGTGAAGGAAACCTTAAGAATACACCCTCCGGCTCCTTTCTTAATTCCACGCAAAGTGGAGGATGATGCCGAACTTTGTGGCTATATTGTCCCAAAAGACTCGCAAGTTCTTGTGAATGTATGGGCTATTGGACGCGACTCTAGTCTATGGGAAACACCCTTGAACTTTAAGCCAGAGAGGTTTTGGGAGTCAGAAATAGATGTCCGAGGTCGGGATTTTGAGCTCATACCATTTGGTGCTGGTCGGCGAATTTTCCCTGGATTGCCTTTGGTTATCAGGATGGTTCCAGTAGCACTAGGTTCACTGTTAAATACGTTTAATTGGAAGCAACAGGGCGGAATTGAACCTACAGAATTGGACATGGAGGAAAAATTTGGTATTACCTTGGCAAAAGCTTTGCTAGCTGTCCCTATTCCACTGTAGGAATAAAGTTAAGATTTTAGGCAAGTATATTACCAGTAATTTAGTAACATTATTTCTTTTGTGAATGGATGCAAACTTAGCACAAAGATTCTATTAAAAATAAATATATGAATCGACCGAAAAGCATTTAGATGAATCCGCACGTACTGTCAAAGGGCAACATAGGACATTTGTATATCCTTGAAAATAAGACCAAGTCTAATTTTTGCTACTCTCCTGAATGTATCCTTAATTCCAGGTGCAACTGAAGATATATTCCTTTGCTTGACATAAAACATTCTCTATTTTCCATTTTGGCTAGCTCGTCCACTTAACCTTAATTCCAGGTAGAGCTAATGATGTATTCATTTTGTCTCGTTGAACCAGTGTTATTAAAGACACGCTCGAGACACACTTAAATCTTGGTGCAACTGTAACATACCCCACCAACTGCACCTTATTTAGGTAAAACATAGAAATTATCTGGGCATATCCCCCACGGCATATGAATAACACCACCTCGTGGTATTTACTTGGTCTCCAAAAACATTAGCACGTGAATGCTCTCTAATTTTAGCAGTAAATGGGTAATAGTTGCAGGAGCAATTATTTCGGAGAATCTGTCACTCGCAGAATTTCAGAATCTACAATTGGAAACTGTATCTATAGCATTTCAGAGATTTGGTCGAATGCAAAATCTTTGATGTCCCAGACTTCATTATAATGCAGAAAGCAAATTTATGGAGTAAAAACAGAAATTTAAGCTGGCACCTATGGCAGGTCAGGAAGCATCGGTCATACAGATAACTATCTAGAAAGAAACTAAACAAGATGCAGCGAACAAAAACATCAGAGAGGCAAAAAACAACCACCATCAGAGGGATAAAGGCTCAAAATTCGACAACCCAGGCTGCTTCAGAGATCAAGTCAGCTGGTGGCTAAAAAATAGGGTACAACAACAAGAAGGCAAACACACACACAGAGACTACTGCTGCAGAGTAAACAAATTTAATTAGATTGATCTTGTAATAATATTCAGCTATATACTTTTTGATAAGGAATATTCAGCTATATACTTTGTTTACTATGATAAGAAACATAACAAAAACAAGCTAAAACATTAGTAGATTACGCAAATATGTACATGTAACTTCAATTTCTTTCAGTTGTGCGACTCCTTGGCCACTAGATCACACACATACTCGACTTCGGCCCGAAACATTCACATTGGCAGACGTTGGATTAACAACCATTTTACCTCTTAATGAAGGGGATACAGAGAAGATTGGCCTCCCCTCAGGAGATATCCAATCAGCTGAGCATACTTGGATGCCCGGTCTGCAGCATTCTCCTGATCACATCCATTCCAAAAGCAGAATCTGATGAACTAAAGAAGGCAACACAAAACTTAGCTGGAGGGGGGTACATGTCAAGTTTCTTTTAAATAAAGCTACATATTTATGTAGGTGTAAGTTAAATAGTACTACTTTGAACTAGCTTGTTCCAGTACAGAAAGCTATCCTCTAGCTTCCAGAATTACAATGACCTCCCACAATAAAGGGCTTGCAGCAAGAACAATACATATTTACAATCATGTTGTTTCTGACAAATATGTCACTTCAATTTATCTTATATATTCTTATTTCTTTATTGTCATCCTAAATTCTTTTTTTCTTTCTTCATAAAGAGTGGAATCTCATGATGTCATCAATTTGGGGAGTCCTTAACAATAATTTGATGCCATTGCCAGTCTTATAATGGTAGAACTTATGGTCAGAGAGATTAACAGGCACCATAGTTTCATCAGCTTAATAAGATGACTTTTGTGTGATATAACGTAGGGTCAAGTATAATTTATCCTCTATATAAGTACATACATGTGGAAAGATAACCACAACATTCAAATGATTGAGTCAAATCAGAATCCAAGGGCGCTGAGTTTGGTTCTCAATTGTAATTAGTGGTCCATTTCCAATCTACTTTTCCTCACACAAAAGATTTAGGAGTCATGTTCAAACATCTAACTCCACAAGAACACCCAAAACTTCCACCAGAAAAACTAGGCTATTGACCAGCCATTAGAAGCAGAAGGGACAAAATTGACGTAGAAGGAAGAAACTGATCAGACTAATAGACTCGGCTGAGAATGTGTCCTTGTCACAAGGCAATTACTGAGCTGAGTGATATAAAAGGGAGGCTCAAAAACCACATATATCCCACAACAAACTTAATCTTTCATAAGCATCTAAGTGGCAGATGTAAGAGCATTACTTGTACAAATGAGCATACTATGAGAAAAAGAATATCACATGTATAGAAGGAACATTATTAGCCAAAATAGTCATGCAGGTTATCAGAGACTGAAATAACTGGCTACTCAAACTGCACTGATGTCAATTTTAAGGTAGAAAAGGAGGAGAGGAGACTAACATAGGCAAGACAATAAAACTAGTCGTCAGAAGCCTATTCCAATCTTTCTTTCTATTTATGCGGACAAGGAGAACACCTGTACTGAAGATATAATTCTTCTTTCCCCCTGAATGATGCCTTAGTTTGATTAACCCCACTTATCTGAAGATTTTGAAGATACATATACATATAACACATGCACATATACATCTACATATATATATATATATATATATATATATATATATATATATATATATATATATATACCATGTTAAGGACTTAGTAGTTCTTTTTCAGAGAGAAAACATTTATTTGTAAAAGCTGATAACCTACTCTTTTTTTTTTTTGTTGAGAAGGTAAGCTGATAACCTACTTCTAATGCCAAATAATTGAAAACAGAAAATAAATACCAAATTGCACTACCAAAGCAGATTATAACTTCTCACATTAAGGAAGAAACTCAAGGAAATCAAATGCATTTCAGAATTCCTATCAATAAAAATCAGAAAATTAATAACAAAAAAAACAAGCGACAAATCAAATAGTGATAGTTGGAAGTCAACAGTAGGAAACAATTTGCATACAGATCTATGATTAGTAGCAGAACTTAATTACATGTTCACAACTTAGATAAAGGGGGAAATTACCTTGAGATAGAGATCTCATAGGGAAATGTGACACACTCAAGATTTGGTATTGCAGGAATATGGTCCTTTTTTTCATTTACAAATTTTATTATTTGAAACATAACTTCACGAAGAGATGACTCTAACACTGTGCGTCGGGCATTCCTCTCTTCAGAGGCACTCTCTGCAAAAAAGTTATACTTCCCTTCACAAAACTGACTAATGAACAAGTTATAAAACTGCTTGGCAAAAATGTTCAAAAAAAAAAGGAAAAAGAAAACAATGGTACCTCCTGGATCAACTACTTTTGAGAGATTGGACTTGCCAGAATGACCTTTCGGAAGATGAGCCACATTCAAATTTATGTACCAGTATTCCCAGTAGAAACGTTCAACTTTGTTGGTGAACCATGAGGCTTGTTTGTTTTTTACTTCATAAAAGGATAGGCAAATCTGCATATTTTGTCCATCCAGTTACAAAAATATGTATGTTGATGTTACAACAAAAAGTTCCATTAGATATTTAGACCAGTACTGATTTCACTAGTGACTAGAATTCCACAAGATACTTATACATAGTCAAAAGGTTACATGCAACAATATCCTGAGAAAATCACAACATACAATAGAAGAACAAAACAGTATGAACAAAAAAACACAAGAAATCACGAGAAATTCTCATGACTAAAGAGCATATTTAAGAAAAAGAAATGGCTATCTTAATACGTAAACATTGAACAGAACTACAAAGCAGGAAAGTGAGTGGCCATTGGCCAAAATAACGATCATCACCTACAGAAACAAACTGCAACCACTAACCTGATTTTTCCTGTTAGGATGCTTCTCAACCCTATCAATGAATTGGGTAATCTTCTCTTCAATTTTCTTTTCAACCTCCACATCACCACACTGTGTCTGCATGATAACATGAAAGAATAATAAATCAAAACTATACTGTAGAGTAGTAAATCAGAAACTTACTGCTTCCACCATAAGAGATCCCCAAAAAAATAGGGAAAGGAAAAATAAAAAGAAAAACATAAACACATGGTATATTACAGTATTACACCAACCTCTCCTCTAAACTATCATAATTTGAAGGAACTCCCTTTTGTTTCTAAACTTGCATTAATTTCCATCTAGTTCAGCGTGCCGCTATAAGCATATCTCACTATAACAAATAGTTAGTTTGACTGTTAATTTGCCTTATCTAAAAAATTTACAATGTCTTAGTTTCTAACATCAAGCATACATGTCGCCCCATCCTATTCAAAGTTCATGATGTCATATCCACATCTCATGTCTCGTCAATGAATCAATCAAGAATCCTCATGTCACAATAGCTTGTTCCATATTTTTAAGAAACCACACTGATTGAAAAAGAAAAAGAGATAAACCCCACCAATCTAATACTATAAGAATTTGTCACTTACATAGGTAATGTCAAAGAGTTCTGAATCAACATCCTTTGGCCGCAGCAGGCCTAATGCTCTGTGGAACATAATTGTATGAAAAATACCTGCAATTCAGCTTTCTATTATTTGGGATAGAGATACAAACTGTATCCATACTATAGTCAAAATTGTTAGAAATTCTAAGATCGCAATCACTGAATGATGAAATAAAGGAGGAACTGACCTCAAAATAGCAAACAAACAAAATCACAAAAGGTGAATGTCAAAACCGCAGTTGATAAGATATTCAGAAAACATCTTCTTAGAACACTTGAACAATGTGAAAGTTTGAACAGTTTGTTCAGTTATTGATCAACATATGCAAATACATTTACACTGTAATATGTATGTTGTACAATTAAAGATCTTATCTAAGTTAACCTTTTTTTATTATTCTTATCTAAGTCAACTTGTGGTATCTAATTTTCATGGATTAATCCATTTTACTCCTCAAGACTTTCTATAGTACTTCAGTTTTGACTTGGTGGTATTTGGGAATCAAATGTATGGATATCTGAGGATTCGTGACTTTTTTTTAATAAAGTTGGTGTCCGGCTATTTCACCGAATACCTGCAAGTATCGGATAACTCTGCCCACTAAAGCTTAGGTAGATGGGTGAAGGTTCATAACTTTCCACCATCCAATACTTCCAAATCAAAAAGGAAAATTACATATTCAACACGAACAAGAACAACCAATGTGTAATTCCAGATTGTCTTTCTAGATAGAAATTTGCGGTTCAATTCTAGATTAGACAAAAAAATAAACCAATAAACACCAATACTGAGATCATTCAACAAGCCTAGTAACATATACTACCAAACTTAGTCAAAGAAGTCAAATATAAGCTATGAGCTGAAAGTTTATCAATGTATATCCATGCTAATGCGCTAATTGCACATGTAGCAAGTAAAGCCATCACAAATAAAGCAGCCGCGATTTAAGGAACAGAACTCACATCGGAGGACTTCTCGTATCTCAAAGTGCTCCACATCCTTCAGCCAAAAAAAAAAAGCAAAAAAACGAAAAATTCAACTATGATCAAGCTCAAAAAAGAAACTCAGAGTTAATATTTTTATAAGTCAAAAGCGGAAACTTACAAGTTCTTTTAGCTGGCAAACTTCACAATTCATGATTGATGATTCCTCTTTAGTTTAGTATTTCAGAACGCCGCGACTGATCGAGGAGACGAGGGAAGTTAAGAACCCTAAAAGAGTACAGTTCGAGTTTCGCTTGTGAACAAGAGAACACGCACAACTTAATTACGCTAACGCAGTGAACGAAGAAATAGACGAAATCGAGGATATTGACACTGTTTGGCAGCGACTAATACCCGGGATCGGGATTAGAATTTACTCCGTAGAATTTATCCTTTGTTTTACGGGATTTAATTATTGTTAATGCCTTGTTTGGTTTCGTACTTCTTCCAGATTTTATTAAAATCTTTAACTAAATAACAATTTATTTCTTTCACTATGTTTTGTGAAAAATAATTAACTTATAATATCAAGTAATCTCATATCCAAAACGTCAGAAACAACTTTTCAAAATTCAAACTAAAAGGGAATAAATATTAGAGTTTTATTATTAACCAATTTTTAAGAACGACTATGTTCAAAGTGTATTTCTTTGTTTTAACATACGAGAAGATAGTATATATATATATATATATATATATACACACACTATCTGAAATAGTTTAAATATACTTTTGCATATCAATTACGCATCTATTGTTATACTTTGGCACAAATATACCCTTAATTTAAACGAAATGACATGTGGCATATGAGGAATAAAATAATCCACCCCCAATTTTATTAACGGATCTAATAAACAATTGAAAAAATTACCAGCTATGTCCATTTATAGGTAGTTCATTACAAAAATTGGCAAATTGATAAAATATTACTAATTAGCTAAATTTTTAGCCAATTAACTATTTGTATCAAAAAATCAAAGTTTTGCTTTGTTTTGAGTGTGTGTTATTAGAATTGATTGGGCACAACTTAAGGAGTTTGAATCTCGGTTTTGGGATGATTTGGTGAAGTTTTGAGGTGGTTTGAATTGAATATTCAGTAAAAACTGAACATGAAAAAATAGCATGTGTATCATTTGTGTGTCACATATGTATCATATTTGAATCTATTGTGTATCACATGTATATCCATGTATACATGTGTATGAGATATACATGTTTGATACATGTGTCGCATAAGACTTTTTTGAACTCGATTTAATTACGAATTTTGATACAAAATCAATCCAAATCACCTCCAATCTTCCTCAAATTTTGCATATTAGCTTATCTATATATTTTCAATGAATTTCAACTATACCCATTGAAAAGGGTTCCTTTTTTGTTTAGATTTTTGGAATATTGTATATATTTTTTGTATTTTATCATCTTATTTGCTACCTCATCCATAAATGTCCTTTCCGTCTTGTATCTAGTGTTGCTAATTACGCTTAAAATTATGGAAGGTGATTTTATCATGTGATTCTTTGAAAGAAAGAACCCTATTATTTGATTTTTCAATTTTTGTTGGCTAGTTTTGGTAAGTCTACTATTAATGGCTAGAAATTGGTAAGTTGAGATTTATTTAGGACATTTGTGTAAGTTTCTCTATAAATTGCCCCTAATAGTTTACCAATTACCCTATCCAATTCTCCCCCATAACGAGTTAAATCCCTTCTATAAACAATCAGCCAATACATGGCAATTATGGGTTCCACCTTCAATCATATTCACGGAAGATATATTTAAACTATTTCAAATAGCACAAACAAAGAACATGGTTACCTAAAATTAGTCATCAAGTGTGACGATCCGGAATTCCCATTCTCGGGAGTCGTGATGGCACCTACTCGTGGAAGCTAGGCAAGCCAGGAACATTTGCAAGCATTATCCTATCTTATTTTACACATGATTAAAACAATTTAAATTATAGATGAATAAGCAATTAAAAGACAGCGATTAATAAAAGATAGCGGAAGTTTGAACTAAATATAGAAACAGCATCTAGAACATCAATATAAGTCTCTACCCAGTACCTAGTGTCACAACATTTCACGGACAATGTAGGAATGCTAAATACAAAAGTCTGAAACAATATAATAAAATTCTATCTCGGTACAATGGAAACATGGCAAAAAAGGTAGAGGAGATGTCCGGCCTGCGGAGCTTGTGTCTTCAATCAAATTATGAGCAACATGCGCTCTTGTTCGCTCCGGTATTTTAAAGCTAATCTTCTCCTGTTTTGTTATTTTTTTCTTTTTTTATCTTGGATTGATACTCATTTCATCGGTCATCTCGCTGTCTTGATGTCAACCTGCTTAAGATATCAAAACAAACAAACGAACGAAAATTTTCTGCCTCAGTTTTTTGCTAGACAAAATTTCGTGAGTTGGTTGTGACGCATATCTAAGCGATCAGATTAGGATTGTGTATCCTTGTGAATGAATCCAAGTTATGCTAAGAAATGATCGGGTTATGCCGGAAAATAAACATGGTCACCGGGTTATGCTGGGACGGGAAGAAAAAGCTCCCCAGGTTATGCCAGGGAGATCCTCGGCTTTTTGGTCGGGATTTGGAAAAGAAAAAGTTCCGCAATTTTTGGCCGGGAGATGGGTAGAAAAAGCTCCGCGGTTTTTTTTTGGCAGGGAGATCCTCATTTTTTTTGCCGGGATTTGGATAGAAAAATCTCCACGATTTTTGGCCGGAAGATCCTCGGTTTTTTGGCCGGAATTTGGATAGAAATAGCTCCATGGTTTTTTGGCCGGGATTTGGATAGAAAAAGCTCCGCGATTTTTTGGCCGGGAGATCCTCGGTTTTTTGACCGGGATTTGGATAGAAAAAGCTTCGCGATTTTTTGGCCGGGAGATCCTCGGGTTTTTGCCCTGGATTTGGATAGAAAAAATTTCCACGGTTTTTTGGCCGGGAGATCCTCGATTTTTTTGGCAGGATTGGATAGAAAAAGCTCCTCGGTTTTTTTGGGCAGGAGATCCTCGGTTTTTTGATCGGGATTTGAAAAGAAAAAGCTCCGCGGTTTTTTGGCCGAGAGATCCTCGATTTTTTGGCCGGGAGATCCTCGATTTTTCTGCCGGGAGATCCTCGATTTTTTGGCGGGGATTTGGATAGAAAAAGCTTCACGGTTTATTGGTCGGGAGATCCTTGGTTTTTTGTGTGGGATATGGATAGAAAAAGCTTCGCGATTTTTTGGCCGGGGAAATCCCGGTTTGTTTGGCCGGGATTTGGAAAGAAAAAGCTCCGCGATTTTTTGACCGGGATTTGTATAGAAAAATCTCCATGGTTTTTTGGGCAGGAGATCCTCGATTTTTTTGCCGGGATTTAGATAGAAAAAGCTCCACGGTTTTTTGGTCGGGAGATTCTTGGTTTTTTGGCCGGAATTTGGATAGAAAAAGCTCAGCGATTTTTTGGCCGGGGAGATCCTTGGTGTTTTTGGCTGGGATTTAGAACAAGCTCCTTGGGTTATGCCAGGAAGATCCTCGGTTTTTTTGGCCGGGATTTGAATGCTACCATGAATTTTGTTTTGGGATTTTTATTTTTACTTCTTTTTTCTTGCTTTCATCTTTTTTTTTTATTATTTTTTTTGTTCCTTTTTTTTTGTTTTTTTAAAGGAAAATGAGTAAAAATGCAGGAAAGAATTTGGAAGAGACTTGCCTTTTAGATTGATTATTGCTACAAAGCTGTTTCTAGCCCTTGTGCAGTTTCTCTTTGGTCGCATCTGGTTCTTGCAAGGTTGCTTTGGATTACACTTATTTCATGTTTTCAAACAAAGAACAATTGTTAGTTTGAAACATTGATTGATTTTGTTGCCTTGATTGTTTTGATCCCGACTCAACTTCTTTGATGAAGATCTTAATAGCAACTACTCGTTTCCTGGGGACCAATTTCATTTTGGGCCCTTAAAACCTCTAGTTTTTTCAAGATTTTGCCATGACAGTTGGTCGGTGGAACTCAACCTTTTCAATTTATTTTGACATCGTAGGCCTTTCCTTTCTGAAACTCCTTTTTTTTTTTTTGGTTTTATTAATTATTTTTTTTGGACATCTGGGAACTTTTGGCTCCCCAAACTTGCTGCAACGGCTAGTCGTGTGGGACTTACCTTTACCAACTTTATTTCACCTTCGTAGGCCTTTCATTTTCTGGCTTTTTTTTTTAAAAAAACCTCAGCTTCAAAGCATTTGGGATCCTTTGGCTTTTCAAATCTTTGCCAAGATGGTTAGCCATGTGGGACTTGAACTTTTCAATTTCGATTGCCTTTTTAGGCGCATTAATTTGATTTTCTCCTTCCGAGAGTTCTGATTCCGGAGCATCATCTGTTGTGGCCAGCCGAGGTCGACTTGATACACCTGCTAAGGCTGGGTGCTTTTCTACACATTGGCTTGTATCAACGAAAGTCCTGTAAATCAGTCTTGCCATCCTTTCTTTGTCTTAGTTTCGGAACAAGGGAATGGAGAATGAATTTAAACAAGATGTGTCCCTTTCGGGGAAAGGAAAGAAGGACTTGTCTGGAGCACATGCAGACTTCAATGAACATGACATGCCTCTTGGACTGGATGTCTGATCTGTGTAAACCGTCCAACTCTCAAATTCATCACAACTTTGCCTTGAAACCGAGGACCCCTTTCAGGACTCTGTTGATGCCGATGGCTGTGAGGATCCTCTTTTCGATCAGGGGCGCCTTTTGCGGCTTTTCACAAGCTAACCTCTATCATTTATCTTCTCACCATTGTCTTATAGTGCTCTTTGCGAGTTTTCACTAACAAGACTCTCTCATTTTTCATTTCTCTGCTCACCATCGCCTTACGGTGCCCGCGTGGGTTTTCACCAATAAGGCTCTCTCATTTTATTTCTCTTATTTTGTTGCGTTAGATCCAAGTAGCTGTATTCTCTAATCCTTGAATATTCTCACTGATTGATCAGAAGGACTTTAAAGGATCTGGGTAAAAATGATTCGGATTGAATTACAACTTTGGAACCAATCAGACGGGATCATTGCGGAACTTTGGATTTTTATTTTGGTGAGACTGAACCCCAGGAAGAGGCTGCCTACGTATCCTTTCGGAATCAAGTCGTACGTAGTTTAGTACTCTTTTTTTTAATTTTCTTTTGTTTTTTTATTTTATTATTTTGTTTTTTGTTTTTCTCTTCTTCTTTTTTTTGCTTTGTTTTCTCTTTCTTTTCCTTTTCCCCCTTTTTTCAATTTCTTTCTCTTTTTCATTTCAATTTCTTTTTTTTTTCATTTAATTTTCTTTTTTTTTTCATTTCAAACGTATCTTTGTTGCAATCTAATCCTTGATTCATTATTTCAAGGTCTGACAACTTTCAAGATCCGGGTACGAATTTCGCAAGCATGTCGTGTTATTGAAATCTGCACATAACAGAACTGAAAAGAGAATAAGAAAGAAAAATGACAAGATTAAGAGAAGAGACATTACAAGATAATGAAATATTAATTTTTTTTATTTTTGATTTTTTTTTGAAGATAGAAGGGTTTATTTCAGAAAGTAAGACAATAAAGTAAAATATCTGGATTACATCCTTAGACAATTCGGATGTAGAAAGGATAGCAAGACTGACTACCGAGACTCCCGTCTGATGAGGAACTTTCAAGCTTGGCAACCATTTTTTGGTTTTTCTTCTAACTCGGCGATGGCTACAATGGCTTTCAATGCCAGATCAAATTCCTCAGCTTCACAAATCATTCCAACCATTGGCCTTTTATTGTGGGAGTAGGCAGGGAAGTGTTCATCATATTAGGAACCTTTCGTCCCGGAGAACGATTCTTTCAGCTTCAATCAAGTCTTCAATTGCCATTTTGAGGGTCCAACGACCAACAATCCTTTGTAATCTATTGCAGTTTCAAAAAAGTCCTAATTTATTTTACAACAATAACATAATCATTCAATTAACAGTCCCATAGTAGAGCTTAAGTTCCGATTCCATTTGACTGCTGATAGGAGAAAATACAATCTCAGAAATGTGTACCTGAGCTTTAACAACAGAAATGAAAGAAGAAAGGATCACAGCTCAAACAAAGCAAGCAGACAGCCACCAGCAAGAAACAGTAGCGGAAAATCCCAGGAAAGGCTTAGACGCTAGCAGGAAGAAACCAGTAGCAGATTCCAAACGATGACAGTTTCAAAACCAAACAGCAATAAACAAGTGCAGCAAGAAAATTGGAGGTTCAATGGAACAGTAACGGTGTTGTACTGATTTCAAAGTAGGAGGACCTCACTTTTAATTTTTCTAACTCTCACTGGATTTCTCAAAGACTCTCTAACTGATCTCCAAAATTCTGTCCTCCGAATCTGTCCAAATACAATCTCAAACCTTCTCTTATATAGCCAAACTATACTCTCTTTACATCATATTAAAACAATTTAAAACTGATCAGATTCCATCTTATTTCTCTATTTTTCCACTCAACTTTGTCTAAGCATGGAACTTTCTATTTTTAAACTTCTGAAATTCAAAAGTGTAGTGAATATCCTACTATACAGCAGGTTCCACTACCCATTCTCATGTACATTTTCAGCTTTTTAATATAAAAATCAATCCACATTTGACTTTACTCCTAAAGATGTCAGATAGGGTGTACATGCACCATGATTATCTTCACAATGGCTCGCACATGCTCACCTGACAGTCCACCTAGGCTAAGGTCTGAAATTCCTATTAAAATTGCAACTGGATTCAAATCAGCTATAACCAATTCAGCTTCCTAACTTCAGCTATAACTAATTCAAACCTAAGTTCAACGGTAAACCATTCAGACCTTAATTCAAACAATGGTTCGGACCAACTTAGGCAGTATTAACAACATAACTGTCACAAAACAAACCTATACAACCAATCGATGATATTCATTTAATCAATTACACCACAGATAATCAATAACAAAATATCGACGCACAAGGAATGATTTACAGTTCTTTGGGCAAAACAGGAGAAATACGAAACTAATTATTCGACGATATTAATCGAATCGAATATATATCCTATAACAAACACAATTAACAAATAAACAGAAACAAACAATCGACCAAATAAAAGGTCTTAAAGAGAAGAAACAAAAGAATTAGCAAAAATTGAAAAGATGAAAAATAATAACACAACTAAACTAACAAATAAATATAAAATAGATAAAGATAGAAGAAAGAAAAGAAATGAAAATCAGAGACAAATGGACTTGGATCACTTCGGACTTAAAACTTTTGAGGCCAAACGGACTTTAATCTAGTGTTCTCAAGTGAGAACACATCGACTAAAGCCCATTGAACCATCAAAAATCTTCAAACGGGCTCGAAACTCTTCTAGGGTTCTTGGGGCTCGGATTGGGGGTTCGAGTAGTTTGGGTTCGATTCGAACGAAACCAGCCACAGTTTGGTGACGAGGGAGGCTAAGGGAAGGTCCAGTATAATTTTAGGGCTAATTGGGATTGTTTTGTAGTCTACTCGAATCTTCGATTGAAGATTCGAGAAACTACGGGATGATTCGAAGTAAAATGGGTAAGGATTTGCAGAGGGGGGATCAGGGCGGTTCAAGGGTGTAAGTTTGGCGGGCATCGGAGCCGGCACCGCCGGGTTTTCAGGTGAGGGGAACAGGGGTGGCTAGGGTTTAGGTTCGTCTCCTTCAGAGACGAAATGGTCATTTGGGAATGAGGTGAATGCGGGGGTTTGGGGGTTTTGGTATAGGGGATATTGGTTGATTAATCTGGGCCGTTCGATGGTGGGAACCAACGGTCCAGATCGAATCACTTAACTAGAAGGGGGTCGTTTTGGATTTAAACTGGGCGGGTTTGATTTGGTACCGGGTCAAACGGGTAGGGTTGGGGGATTTGGACCGTTGATCAAAGGAAGATCAACGGTTTGGATGGTGATGCTTTAAACGGCATCGTTTGGTTGATGCTGGGCTGACACAGACCGTTTGATCAACGGTTCAGAGGCCGCACATCAAAACAATGTCGTTTGGGTGGTCTTGGAGATGGATCATATTGTCAGGGTAAGAGGTGAGGTTTGGGCTGGTGAATTTATTTGGGCCTGATTTTTGTTCCTCCTTTTTCACCTTTTCTTTTTAATTCCTAATTCAAACAAAATTCCTAAGTAAAAAATGTAAAATCCAAAATTAAACACTAATAATCTTAACTTAATTTATACTGAAAATCAAACTTAATAAATACCCATTTTACTTTAAATAAAAATCAATCACACATAATTAAATATCAAATCACACAATTTTGACATTAAGCACTCAAAAAACACACAATGCATTATTTTTTTATGATTTTCATTTTCTTGTAAATAAAACTTAATTTCTCCTAAATCTAAATGTAAATGCACATATTCTTTTTTGTATTTTATATTAGTTCAACAAATAACACGCACAAGGAAAGGCAAACAAATACGAAAAATAACACGAAGGTCCACAAAAATCACACACAACAAAAATAAAAAATATTTTATTTTGATTTTTGGGAGTAATCACCTATAGTGCAAAAATCACGTGCTCACATCATTCAATGAAGAATATGCTACAATATTGAATACATAGTCTGTTATAGAGAATATAACATTCATAGCTAGTTGTTACACATTTTTCAATTGCCCCTATAATTATATTTTAAGAGAGGCTTGATCCTATGACCTTGTTCCCTAGGTGCCAGAATAAATAAGGATTCCGACAACCATTGTTGGAAAAGGAATTTTATAACAACTTATACCATATACTATTCAAAGATTAACAACATTTTATCTTCTTGCTTATTATTATTATTATTATTATTATTATTATTATTATTATTATTATTATTATTATTATTATTATTATTATTATTACTGCCTCCGGAAGCTATGCTCTCAGAACCAAGGTCTCTGCTGTCTTATTTCGATTTCAATAATAAGTCTTGTATTCTTATTAAATTTATTCATAAATTTTGAGATCAAATCAATTCGCTTGTCTATAAATCACATATAAATTCTACTGTATCGTTTTAGGGTTAAACAATACTTTGTAAAATGAACTGCTCATTTAAAATTTAAATTTTTATTATTATATAAATATTTTTTATAATTTTTGTCTAGCAAAAACAATTAATTTGAGGTGGCGAATCGATTTTATATTTTGCCCTTAGGTAGACATAAAAAGACAACGCTGGGTCGCTTTTAGAACATGTGAAATATCGAGCCCAGTGGCCCCACACTAAAGAAATGCGAGGACGAATTTGTCAATTTCAGAATACCTCCATGGCAGCGAAAATGACTTCCCCAACTCAACAAATATATATTCAGTTATTCACGCTAGTAGAATAATAATATATAATATATAGCTTGACATAAAATTTTAAATCAATACAAATTTCGTTATTTCTATTGTTATAATCTGTGTTAATAATTGTGAGCTTAATACAAATAACTTTCTCTCTCTTTGTATATTTTAATACAAATACATATTTTCAAACTTGTTCAACTTTCTCTCTCTATGTATAGTTTTTGTAAATCAAATGGAACAAGATGAGATTACGGTAAAGGCTTAATCACATTAACGTTTATATTCGAGCTATACATCACAAAATAATTTAATAAAGTAAAACTAAATTGATTATAATTAAATAAAAAATTCAATAATATAAACATATATTATGCTGCTATTAAATAGGTATAATAAGTTTTTACCATCAGTCAACACCCACTAATCTCATAAGCCTAATCCATTTGTACTTGGTAAAATCCTTTGGAAAAGAGAACGTGTAACTTGCTAAAACCAGACAAATTTATATTGGTCCGAATTTGTTTTACTAGAAATGGAGCATATATCTTTATTCCGGTGTAGAAAATTTACATTCTTCCAGAGATACCCTCGCTGTTGCTACCCGAGACCCACGTGTTAGACGTTACCCCACCAAATCCACGGCCAATTTCCGCTTTACTCCACCTCAGCCCCAAAATTGCCATTTCATATCACCGAGTCATCTATCTTCCTCTCTCCTCTCTTTCTAACATTCAAACCTAACTTTACCCAAACCAGAGGAAATGGTATCGGACTCGGAGCTCGTCGGCCGGCTGCGCGAGTTCCTAAGCACCTCCGACCTCACCACCACCACCACCACTGCCGTCCGACGGAAGCTCGAAGAGGACTTCGGTATCGATTTATCCGATAAAAAAGCCTTCATTCGAGAACAAGTTGATCTTTATCTTGAAACCCAGTTTCAACTTGAACAGCAGAAAAATGAAGGAGAAATGCACGACGAAGTCGATGACGGACCGCCGGCGGAAGTGAGTGACGAAGAAGAAGATGCGGCGGAGGAGGAGGAGGAGGAGGAGGAAGAAGAAGAAGATGAGCAAGAGGAATCTGATGCTGTTACTAAAGTAAAACGAAGAAGTTCTAAGAAAAAGTATGTGAAATTTAGATATATCTTCATTTGATGTTCATGTGATTTTTTATGCCTTGTTCAAATGTTAAATGATATATTCTGTTGCTTCTATTTTAAGACGGCATTGTTACAATCATGCATGCGATATTTCATTTTCCTTTTGCATTTCTTCTGTGAAAAATAGATATACTACTAGGTAATAGCTCAGAATGGAGGTTAGACTAGTGCACTGCATAGTTATGGGATGTTCTTGCTAATGATACTTATTTTTAAGTTCATTTTTATAACGGTGGTGTGTGTGGTTGGGGGGGGGGGGGCACCATTTTTCGGCTCCTCTTAAACCCAGTGATCTTTCAACCGTAGCGTTTTTCCCCTTTGTACGAGAGTTTAAAGAAATTCCTCTTGATCCTTCTCTTTAGCTAGTACCATTATTTATCTTTCACCAAGCTCGGGAACTGCAAGTTAAGCATTGCTCTATCCTGTTTAATGGTCAAGGACAAAGTTCATTGTTATATGTGGTGGATAGGATAGACATAACCAAAACTCTGCCTAAATATTGAAACTGTTGAGCGGCATGCTTTATATGGGAAAACTCGTGACTCTTTATAAGAAGCCAAGGCCAAGAGCAAGAAGGAGTTTCCTATCTGCCTAGAAAGATTCCATAAAGAAAATGTGAGTGGGCCGGAAACCAATAGACACAGAAAGAGAAGAGCAAAAGGCACTCTATTTTTTATGTGACATCAAGGAGCAACAGGTTAGAATTTGACACTTTCCAGTGCTGCTATGATGTAACGTGCAGACGTTCCAAGGCAGCAGGTACAGCCCCCTATTTTATCTCCCTTAAAGTCCTTTATGGATTTCGAGTCGTGAATAGAGCAGTGGCTTATTCGGTGCTATAATCGCAATTCATTCTCCGTTAACCCAATAACCCAATACCGATAACCCAATAAAGAATTAAAGGTTCGGGTTATCGGTTTTACCCGATATATACCCACCCCTAGTACCAAGAACATCGGCTTCTCATGTCGATCTTCCCTTCGGCCAAGGGGAGGAGAGAAAGAAAGCATGCATGGAGATTTTGTCCCTCGGAGGTTCGAGAATCTATGAAAGGACATTTAAGGCTAAGGTTATGGAGTAAAGGAAGTCCATTATTGAGAGAAGTGGTGATCTCGTCTTGCTTGCTGGGAGAGAGGAAGCTTCTGGACCATCTTTTTCAGCCAGACGCAACTCGACTAATTCACCTTGTACTTGCTACCTCTTGCCAACACAAGTACCGGGTAATTATGTTTGTGGAAACAGCCTCTTGTAGAAATGTAGGGTAAGGCTGCGTACAATAGACCCTTGTGCTCCGGTCCTTTCCCGAACCCCATATACAGCAGGAGCTTAGTGCACCAGGCTGTCCTTTTTTAAGGTTTAGACAGACGAGAAGAAATAACCTAGTGTTTTGTTCCACTGAAATTTGGATACATATGTCTGTATTCTTTAAATAGCAATTCAACAGTGCTGTTTTTAATAATAGATATTACGTTATGAAAGAAAAAAAATGATAGTACCCCGGGTTCCTTTTTTGCTTGTTTAGGTTGTATTCACGTCAGCTCCGCCAATATGATTTTTGCATAGATGGTTACATGCATAGATAATGGAGAAAGATTGCATTTTTACCTGGAGTGCAAGTTTAGCGCCGATCCGAGTGAAGTAGGGAGGGACGTGATGATTGGCTCTCAGGCCATCGCCAAGAAGGACTGCGTCCGTTACCTTGGGTCGGTGATTCAGGGGGATGGAGAGATTGACGGGGACGTCACGCATCGTATAGGAGCAGGGTGGGCTAAGTGGTGGCTTGCATCAGGAGTCCTGTGTGACAGGATAGTTCCACACAAACTCAAGGGGAAATTCTATAGAGCCGTGGTTAGACCTGCGATGCTGTATGGGGCGGAGTGCTGGCCCGTAAAGAATTCCCATGTTCAGAGGACGAGGGTCGCGGAGATGAGGATGCTTAGGTGGATGTGCGGGCATACCAGGCTAGATAAAATTAGGAATGGAATTATTCGGGAGAAGGTGGGGGTGGCCCCGGTGGACGAGAAGATGTGCGAAGCGCGGCTGAGGTGGTTCGGGCATGTGCGAAGGAGAAGTGCCGATGCACCGGTGAGGAGCTGCGAACGGCTGGTGATTGCTGGCGGTCGGCGCGGCAGAGGGAGGCCCAAGAAGTATTGGGGAGAGGTGATTAGGCAGGATATGGCTAGAATGCAGGTTTCAGAGGACATGACCCTTGATAGGAAAGCCTGGAGGTCTAGTTTCAGGGTTGTACGATAGGGGCACCTAGAGTTTCTCGTCCGCTCCTCCCGGGGTTGGGGGTGGGGTAGCAGGGTTATTCATAGATGATATGTGTTTGCTGTACGATACTATTACTTGTTATTGTATTTTGTTTCCTTTGTTCAGATTATTTCTAACGCTATTTATGCTGGAATTTCTATTGCACTAATGATATACTGTTTCTGTTTTGTTTTGTTTCTGTTTGTTTTACTACTGTTTTTCACCTAACCCTATGAGCCGAGGGTCGATTGGAAACAGCCTCCCTGCCCTGTCGGGTAGGGATAAGGCTCGTCTACATATTACCCTCCCCAGACCCCACCTGGTGGGAATACACTGGGTAGTAGTAGTTGTTGTTAATAAAAAAACGATAACAGCGAAAGATTGTGGTAAGTTGCCAGCATGCGAAAAGATAGTTATAATACATGAATGAATGTGATGTTGGCCTACATAGAGCTGAACGGATGCAGAGAATACATATACTTGACCCTATTGATCTGGGATTGAGGCGTACTTGATCTATTGATTGATTTTTGTATTCGTCTATGTCTTCTTGGATGATTATCAGTTTTCCAGTGCCCGTATTTTGTCTTATGTTGGCAGTTGAACCATTAGGTGTATTTCTGCATGACGGTGTCAACAGGCTCATGGACCACATATTGCAATGAGTTATAGAAAGGATGAAAAGATTCCAGGGTTGGTAGGGAGGTGACCAGTTTTTTTTTTTTTTTTTTGGGGGGGTGGGGGGTGGGGGTTAGAAAGTCGAAATTTTGTGATTATCTGCTGCTGTCTCCTTTGATTACAAATAGTTCTTGTTGTTGTCAAGGTTGTAGTCTTTGCTCAATTTGTCATCCTTATGCTTCTGTCACTTCCTTTTCTATTACCCAAATATGTTACAGTAGTTTGATTGTGTTATGATTTGCTTGAGAAGGTTTAAACATTTCACCGCTATTATTGATACATCGGCATTAACTTTCAACTCATTCATTGTGTTCACTGCTTAATTGAAGGCTGAACTATGACCCCCACCCCCATTTGCTATTGAGATTGTCCAAGTGAAGGGCGCTTTTCCAGCGATCTTAAATAATACTAATTGGTGATATTAATGTTATTTTTAAAATTAGAAGTAAATACAGTATTTCAGGATTGCATTAGCCTGAGAGATTATTGCTTGTTCCTCCTCTTGTTTGCAGAGGCATTAGCTGCTTTTGCTATCATTCTTTCTCATGACTGCTACAAATATACTGCCAGAAACCAGCATAAGAATCTCCTGGAAGAAGTTATGCAAACCATAGCCAATCCAGGCATATGTTAATTGAAGAATGTGTAAAAATGAAATAGAGAAATTTACTTGGATTGTAATAGGATAGGAGAAAAGAAGATCAATTCCTCGTATTAAGAGAGAAAGTAGATGCAAACCAAAAAATAAAAGGAAAAAGAATGGAAAATCTCTCAGATGTTGATTGGCTTGAAGGAATGGGGAGGAAAGGAGTACATAAGAATTATGAAACATAATGCAATTTTAAGTCGAAATATACTATGCTCATTGTTTCCATTCTATTTCCTTTCATCTATGATCCACCCAATTGCCCCCTCGGACAAAGTGCAAAAGAAGAGGAATAGCAGTCTTAAATAAAATCTAAAGTCGACATCTTACAAAACAGCTAGGAAGATCTAAAGTAGACACCGAGCAAAATTGTGACCAAAATCTTGCTTCTTTCCTTCCAAATAGTCACAATCAGAAAGCTCAGGTGGATTGTATGGTCTGAACCTCCCTTTTATGACATGTGACTTTATATTCCCCTTTCTTGACCTGATAGTTTATCTTGGTGGAACTTCAGTTAGTTTTGCTGAGAGAATGCTCTCTCCTTCTCTCTGGGAGAAGTCACCCCTATATAGCCAGGGGCATTGATCATGTGTGTGCATGTGTGTAGTTTACTTTGGTGGTTGTGTGACATCTTTTCTCATATCCGGATCTGCATTATACGGTGGTATTAAATTTGGATGATATTTAAACTAATGAAAGAAAATTTCTAATCAATATAGAAAAATGCTAATACCAAAAGGATGAGGTGATATTTGCTGATCAGTGATGCTAAGCTGGTTCATCGTTCTTTTGGTTATGCACATATCAGTCCTTATCCTTCAGTACAACATCACTGATTGCTGACAAACATGTATCAAACCTCTTGACCCAGAACTTCCGAACTTATAATGTTTGCAGCAAACAATTATTACCATTTTATTTCATCAGCTATGAATCTGGGCATGTTGACTGGGGAGAGAAAATATGAGTATCTGAATGATTGTATTTGGAAAAAATTAATTGCTTATTTGCCTCTTATGGGGATCTCTTTATTTTAGCCTTAGACCACACTGGTTGAACTAATGGTACCCTAAATCCTATTAGGTCTGGGAAGAAGAATGAAAATGTTAAAAGGAAAGCTGGTGGATTTACCAAAATATGTAGCCTTTCTCCCCTACTTCAGAAATTTACTGGGGAAGCAGAACTTGCAAGGACAGAGGTATCACAAATATGCATGCTTCTGTCTTCTTTTAAAGCCTCCATTGCCCTTGATATTATTGTGCATGAACTAAATCCTCACAAATGCTCTATGAAGGTGGTGAAGAGGATGTGGAACTATATTCGTGAAAATGATTTGCAAGAGCCGTCAAATAGGCGGAATATAAACTGTGATGACACATTACGAGAGCTTTTTGGTGTGGATAAAATAGACATGTTTCAAATGAACAAGGCCCTGGCAAAGCATATCTGGCCCTTGGATTCTGATGGTGGTATGGAGACGCTTCTCTTCATTCTTTCTTTTTCCTTTGTTTTCTCTTTTTTCCCTTGGTTTGCTGAATACTTTCTGGTAAACTTTTCTATAACACGTGATTCTTCCCATTTGGCGAATTTTGTGCACATCTGGCCCTTGGATTCTGATGGTGGTATGGAGACGCTTCTCTTCATTCTTTCTTTTTCCTTTGTTTTCTCTTTTTTCCCCTTGGTTTGCTGAATACTTTCTGGTAAACTTTTCTCTGACACGTGATTCTTCCCATTTGGCGAATTTTGTACATAGATCGGTTTGTGTTGCTTCTTGCTAAATAATGCTGTTACTAACTTATCTTCAGTTCTTATAGGGTCTTGCTGCAACTGCTCTCAGATTAATTGCTTAGTTTCTGGAGAGGCTGCAATTCTAGATTTGTGTTTTTATCTATGCTGCGCGGACTCTCCAAAATGTAGCCGCACCAGTGTCGGATCCTTCAGAAATGCACTACTTTTGGAGGATCCGACACGTATCCTGCCACATTTCGGAGAGTCCGAGCAATATAGATTTGTATGCTGTTGGCTTTTTAATGTTCTGCCATGTAATACTGTATGCTTTTTGATCATGTAGAAATCACACTTTAGAAGACTGTATTCTGATTAATTATTGAAAGTAAGGTGGGTTTCTACAAGCTCCTGAAATGTACATTCTGTTCTAGTTTTCATGTCATATTGTGGCCACCTTATTTCTCCGTAACTTTTTTTCTCTTCATTTATCATTCTATGCAATTATGAGCCTTTTCTGTGTTGCAGTCCAAGGTTAGCTTGTAGTCAATAATAATACATGAGGAAACAGTAATCTTTCGAACGTAATATTAGCTGGGATGAAGAATGATAGAATGTTCCTTCATGTAGGATGCTTTGTCTTAATTCCAACTTGTGGTCAGCATGTAAATCAATAATACTATTTGAGTAAACATTAATACTAGCTGATGTTACAGCTTGTGAGTTTTGGCCTTTGGGTTTAACAACTAAAATCCTGTTGAATGATTAATTCTCGGCATGTGTAAAGTCTTGCATTTCTAATTTTCCACTTGTCACCTCTATGTGACTGTGAATCAGTTTCCACAATAACAACTTCTGGTTCGGTAAATTCTACTGCAATGGAAGAAAGTTCTATGGCAAAGAAAAAGCGGCAGAAGCAAGAGGAGGATGAAGGTAATAAATTAGCTTCAGCTACTATTCAAACAATTTCTTTTCCCAGCTGTGAAAGTTGTTTCTGCTTACTGTCCCTGTGGCAAAAAACTTGTTTTAGTTTTCTTAGATGGCTGTGTTAGTATTTATCCGTGCAACTTTATTTCAATCATGATTTACATTTAAAAATATTATAGGGTTGTTGTCTGTTCCTACATTGTTTTTGTTGCTGATAAATTTTGATTCATACATAGTTCTATTGTTGTCCATACACAATACACAATTTATGAACAATATATTTGATCCCTCGTATATTTGATAATAGATTCAGATGAGCCAAAGAGAAAGGAAAAGCGGCACAACTCTGGAATTCTTGCTCCACTCCAGCTTTCTGATGCCTTAATAAAGTTCCTTGGTACTGGAGAGACTGAACTGCCACGAGGCAATGTTGTTAAAAGAATTTGGGATTACATTAAGCAAAATAACTTGCAGGTAGACATTAATTTGTGGTATCTCATCTAATTTCTCTCCACTGAATTAACATTTTCTTTTTCTTTTTATTCCTGAACTTTAAAAACTAGCTTTAAGGTCAATGTAGTGTGTTTTTAATATTTCAGCTTTAGCTAGGTCATTCTCTATATGGCTTGCGGTAGGTGCTCATCCTTTTCTGCCCTTAGTCATATTCAGCGTTGCTGGTAACAGATATATTCTTAAATGTTGCTTGATTTAGACAGTTAAAGTTCTTGAATGCTTTCATTTGCTACACAAAATAGCTTTCTTGCAATACCTAGTGATAGATTGTAAACGCATGTAGCCCGTATAGGTGTCTAGCGTCATTACCTCGAAAGATCTGATATTAGAAAGCAATAAGTCAGTTTCAAGTAGTTCTGGAAGAGAGAACTATTCTCAAGAATTTAATTTTCCGTCAAATTGTTAAGAAAATGAATTGTCCAAAACCATATAAAGAGACTACAATCCATTCCTTCAACTCTCCTCCCTAGGTGCAGGACTGAAGAACTGGAACACGGATAACCCAACATCAGGGATCGGTCTGGATTCAACAACAAAAAAAAACCCAATGTAATGCTACAAGTAGGGTCTGGGGTGGGTAGTGTGTAACCAGACCTTACCTCTAGCCTGAGCAGGTAGAGAAACCGTTTTCAATAGGCCCCCGGCACAAGGAAAGATGAAAAAAGAAGCAGGGATGGGTCTGAAATTTATAATGGGCATTGGGCCAGCTCAACCCAAAAGCTAACTTACAAGGGGAGGATTATCGAATTTGAAGAGCATATAATGAGACTGCAACCCATGCTGTTAACCAATGCTGGCCTTTAACAAAAAAATTGAAATCATTTCAAGGACATCAAAGACATGAATTGCCACTCGATCAGGATGTTTGTTTAGAGTTTGCTCCCTGAGGATCTCCAACATATATTTTTTATTCTTTTAATAATGGTGGTGACTGGGTTAGCGTGTGTGCACGTCCACTATTCCACCGAGTACCCGCTGCCTCCTACCGATAGAGTTAGTAACTCTGTCCACCAAGGCTTAAGCAGATGAGAAGAAATCACCTAGAGTTATGTGTCTCCGATGTGATTAGAACCCTGCTCTCCAAGGTTTAATTGATCACTGGACAACAGCCTCCAACATATTTACTATGTTGGGTTCAACAATGCCAAGAGTAGCGAATATGCTTCTTCATTTCTACACAAGTTTGGTTACTTCCCCGTCGTGCTTCCTGACCAACAAGGGAATTCTCCGTTACTCCTCTTTCACTTCCACTTGTGTTACCTCCTCCTCCTATTAGTCAATCCAAAAATTATGTTATTTAATTGCATCGCCATTTTGGCATGTAAGATAAGTAGTGATTTCTTCTGATCTGACTAAGGTTTGGTGAGTAGTTATCCGTTATATGTGTTGGTGGGAGATAGCAAGTATCCCGTAAAATAGCCTAGTATGTGCAAGTTGGCTTGGGCACCTCCATTATAAACAGAAAGATGTGTATAGAATTTACGAAGTCAGAAACTACAAAGTCATGCATGCTCGCTTGTCCTCACTCACATTACTTTTTCTTGTCATTTTAGCAGCGGTCTGTTTTTGCTTTAAAATGAAGAGGCAGCAAAATAGTAAATTAATTAATTTCAGAATGTTGCTTGAGCATTGATCTAAAATATATAAATAATTGCCTAGGTACATTCTTTATGCTTCCCTCGCTTTTCTTTTGGTTCTATGACCAACTTTGTTAAAGCACCTTCGTTTAGACAGTGGAAGTATTTTATCCTGCCAGCTGACTTAATCAAACAATTTTATTTTCTTTGGGTCAGTATAATTATGAGAAGCAAGAGAGTCAATTCAGTAAGTGGAGGATTGCATCTCTTCTCAACTAGGGAACTTAACATTGCATCTATAAGGAACTTTGGATGAGCATGTATCAGGACGCAAATTTCTTATATATGAGGAAGGAACACTGACAATTCATTAGCCCCTGACAACTTAAGCATTTAACATTTCTTTTTGAGTTTTCTTGAGAAAGCTTCCAAAACATGTTTGGTTGAGGGACAGAAATTGCATTTCCAGATTCAATTCTATGATTTGTGTTGTGATCTGATTGCTAACCATAAACTTTATGGAAGTTCAGCATTCGCTAAAGTTTTCTTTGTTTATCTTGAAGGATCCGTCTGACAAGAGGAAAATAATATGTGACGAGAAGTTGAAAGAACTATTTGATGTTGATACCTTCACGGGATTTGGAGTATCAAAACTACTTACTGCACATTTTATCAAGGCAGAACGGTGATATGATGGGCTTCATTTTGCAAAAAGCATAAGGGGTTCAGAATTTTGCTTTACGTTTGAAGCTAGATACTAGATACTAACATCTTTGTTGTCTTCTCTGTTGTATATGTTTTTGGACACTACTGCGAACGACTATAGGGGAAGCGAACAGTATTTTAAGTTGATTCATGGGTCTTCTCCTATAATTACTTAAAAGGTCGTTTCGCTCAAAACTGATTGACTGAGGAACTGTACTTCTGATGAAAAATGTGAATACTCATGTCCTTTCTCATGTGCTTTTTTCCTGCCCTGTTTTGAGGATATATATATATACGGACATCTTGGGAAGAAGATTTGAATGATTGTCCGACAATGTACAAAGTTTTTGGTTGGGAATTTTCTTTAGTCATCTCTAATACATTTTTTGATAGACGATACTAATTAGTTGAGATTAAGACTTAGGCATATTGGTAGGGGTGTCAAATGGGTGGGTTGAGTCAATTTTTGGGTGGGTCAAAATGGGTTGAGTCATTAATTGGGCAGGACAAAATGATCCGTCCAAAAGTTACTTTGGCTAAGATGGGTTAGGTCAAGATAGGTTAAAATCCGAGTTATATTTTAACTCGTCCAACTCTTATTAAATTTTAATTAATGTGTTATTTTTTTTAATTGTATTATTACTAAATAAGGTTTTTTTGCTTTTGTTATGGTCATATTTAAAATATTAAATAAAAAATAAAATTATTTTAAAGATATTTTGACAAACTTATTCATGGATTAATTTAGGCTAAAAATTAGCGCAATTTTAAATGGGTTGAGATGAGTTGGGTTAGGATGAATTAAGTTCAATAAATAAACGGGTTAATAATTGATTCAACTTTGGGCGAGTTGGGCGTGTCATTAGTGTTTGGGCCAAGTTTGACAGCCCTACATGTTGGTATCCTTAACTAGGAATTAATCTTTGTTAGAATGTATGTTAATAGAAAATAAAGATAGCTTTCTGTGTTGGTGAACCTAAATAATTGAATACTAGATTGAGACATGTCTAAATGGAACGATATGGATAGTGAGGATTTCTGATAGATGATTTCGATTAGCTTGCGATTGAGACGTAGATATTTTTGTTGTTTGGATTGTGGTTCAAGATGGTTTAGCACTGCATGAGGCTAATGAGGGTATTCAGTTGTGTATGTAAATGGAAACCTACAGACTGATTCAACTTGCTCTTGTAGCTTCATTCTATTGATGTCATGAGTCTGTCATGTTTTTTATTTCTCACATAATTAGGTCAACTGGTGTTCCAGATTGACGCCGTTTTCTTTAAGATTACCAGTAGACATATTCAGGCTGATTTATACAGTTTCATATTTAAAACTGCATTCAGACCATAAGTCTAAAGTTCAAGAATGATCAACTGCAAACTACAAGGTCACCGGTGTGGCATAAATATACGTTCCTTCCACAGTTTTGCCAATTAAGTAATTCTCTATCATTTTTTACAAAGATCTTGTACTTTTACAGTAAAATTAAATTATTTTTGAAAGAAAAATTAACCATAGCACATACGATTAAATTTGGGGGCGTAACACTTTTGCTTCACTGGTTTAGGCCTTCACGTGGCACTTAGGGGCGGATTTACCCGTGTTGAAGCGGTGTCATCATCGAATTTTTTTATTTTATATATATATATATATATATATATAATAAATAAAGGACGAGGATGGTAAAGTTTTGATGAATGAGGCACTCATTAGGAGAAGATGGCAGACATACTTTCATAAACTGTTGAATGAGGAAGGGGATAGATGCATTGTGCTGGGTGAGTTGGAGCACTCCGAGAGTCGACGGGATTTCGGGTACTGTAGGTGGATTACGGTAGAGGAGGTGAAAAGAGTGATGCGTAAGATGTGCAGGGGCAGAGCAACAGGGCCAGATGAAATCCCGGTGGAATTCTGGAAGAGCGCGGGGCGGGCAGGTTTAGAGTGCTCACTAGGCTGTTTAATGTTATTTTTAAGGCAAAGAAGATGCCCGAAGAATGGAGGTGGAGTATAATGGTTCAGCTTTACAAGAACAAGGGTGATATCCAATATTGCTACAATTATAGAGGTATCAAGTTATTGAGTCACACTATGAAGGTTTGGGAGAGAGTGGTATAGGTCAGGGTGAGGAGGTGCGTGTCTATTTTCGAGAATCAGTTTGGATTCATGCCGGGATGTTCGACTATGAAAGCGATTTATCTGGTAAGGAGATTAGTGGAGCAGTACAGGGAAAAGAAGAAGATTTACATATATGGTGTTTATTGACCTTGAGAAGGCATACGATAAAGTTCCGAGGGAGGTCATGTGGAGGTGTTTGGAGGTTAGCGATGTCTCGGTTGTTGGGATTTATACCCGTCACTTGGGGAGGGGGGGTGAATAGTGAGGCACGAGAATATCGGTAAATTTTGCGGAATTAAAATTGCAGGAGTAAAGTAAGTGCAGTAATTAAAAGAGTAAGGAGAGGACACACCGAATTTATACTGGTTCACCACAACGTGTGGTTAGTCCAGTCTCCCGAGAGACTCTCTCGAGTTTACACTCACTCCGTTAAGCTTACGGGTGCCTAACAAACCGTTACACTTGCTCGTAGATGTACACTCTACAAGACTTCAACTTGCTCGAGGATACCTCACCTCAAGACTTCACCTTGCTCGTGGATACCGCACCACAAGACTTCACACACTAAGATTGAAGGTACTTAGCAAACCCAACGCTCAATGAGAAGGTATGGTCTTCTCAAGAACCTTTCTCTTTTACAACAGAACTCTCTAAGAAGAGTAGATAAAGAGATACAATATAAGCTCTACGAACAACACAAAATTGTCTCTCAAATGGCTCAACAAAAGCTCTAAATATGATGTAGAAATGTTATCAATATGTTAAAGAATAATGAGAGATATTGTTCATCTCAACTGAGTCAAAAAGACCTCTAGTTATAGGTGGTAGAGGTTGTATGTCCGTTGCTTAATAAGCAATTAATAATGCTGATTTTATGCCAAGATAATCGATTATCTACTTTACATAATCGATTCTTTTCTCAACGTTCATAAAACTGAACGTTTGAAGGCAATGGTCAGTGAATAATCGATTATTCTATATGTGATAATCGATTATTTACCTTATCTGGAATTTCCAGTTTAAGCTGGAAATTGAACATAATCGATTATGCAGTTTGATAATCGATTATGTGACTATTTTGGAATTTCCAGTTTAAGCTGGAAATTTCAGATAATCGATCATGCACATTGGATAATCGATTATGTAGCCTTTCTGTCCAGAATTGAAAACTTACTTCAAAAACCATTTTGGTTATAATGAAAACGTTGAAAATCATTTTGTTTGAAGTATATGAAAATGTTTATGATATTTATGATTTGATAAAATGATTTTATGCATATTTATGATGACCTATGTTGAGCCAAAAGACGAGATAACTTAAACGTTGCTCTTACATTGGTTCTACCTAACGACCTACGCCTTGGGTCTTCGGTCTTGAACTTTTGAGCTCGTCTTGGCTCTTCCATGCAATCCCTTCATCAATATACTTCTCGGCATTCAATCTTGATTGTTTGTCATATAATAATATTGTTTGATACTTGACTTCATTGTTTGTCATTCATCAAAACCTATACCTGAAAATCATACTAATACAACCAAAGCACACATATCATGGATAGAATGATTTCCTACAATTTTCCCCTTTTTGATAATGACAAACAATAGGAGATATGCATATCGGATTCCCCCTAAGTTCATGCTATATCTCAACATACATGTTATGCAAAACATTCCCCCTTAATTGAGTATTCCCCCTCAATTAAAGCTTACTAGAAGGTGGAGACATTCCCCCTTATTAGATGCATATCGCCTAATTTCTTCCCCCTTTTGGCATTAGCAAAAAGAGAGTATACACAGGCTACTTTCCCCTTTTGGGAATATCAACTGTTAGTGTCAAACATAAGATAGGAAATTCAATGAGGAATATACATGATGACGATTTTCAAAAAAAATCATAAAAACATAAAATGATACCAAATGTTAGCAAAAACATAACAACCATAATTACGGTTATTTTTAGCAAATCATATTACTTAACAACATATCAACTATTAATTTTTGACAAACAAATACCTGTATTAAAAACATGAATCATTTATTTTTCAATACTATACCAACTGTTATTCAAACCAAAAATAATACTCATCAAAACATGAATCAATCATTATTTTTAACAAAAATAATTGATACCTAATTGTTATTTAAAATAAAAGTTATCAACAAAAATAATTGATACCAATTGTTAACAAAGACACATTAATCGTTAACACATATCAACTATTACGTTTTTATCAAAAATATGATAACTAACCGAAATTCCCCCTCGATGCAATAAGGTTTCGTGCTTGGTGCATCTACTACGATATTGTAGTCTTCAAGCACACCTGCAAACGTACCTAAAAATAGGTTTTAGGTGCCCAAACACTTTTGGGTCCTTGGGGGTTAGGCAAATAATAATCATAGCTAAAAGATAAGTCCCTATGTTTGGCAAAACATACGGGTGCTATGTGTCCTACCCGGTTGCAATAATGACATATGATGTGCATATGTCTTGGTTGAGCCAAAAACGTTCTAGGTGATCTAAAGTTGTTATTCCTAGAAGCGTTGAACTTCCTAGAGTCATTTCTAGGCGGTCTAAAATGATTAATTCTAGACTCATTAATAAAATTCCTAGAATCATTTCTAGGTGGTCTAAAGTGATTAATTCTAGACTCATTTACAAAAATCCTAGAATTATTTCTAGGTTGGGCATCGCAATTTCTAACATGATTCTTACGCCTTTTATTTTTCCTGGGCTTTTTCTTCTTAATTTCTTCAATTGCTTTAGAATCATTTACACTACGTTTTTCTAGTGTGTTCCTAAGTTCTATATTCTCTATTTTCAAAGAATCACAAGATGAACAATTAGAATTTTGATCAATTGAAGAATCTTCATGCATCTCCTCAATTTTATTTTTAAGATCGATATTGTCATTTTCTAAAAATTGATTTTCCTCTTCTAAAATTTTAATTTTAGCCTTGGCCTCTTTGGAGATTTTTGAAGTCTTTTTCAATTCATCATATAATTCTTGAAAAGCTTCTTGTAATTCTTCATAAGAGTAAGAGTTAGGAGTACTTACCTCTTCTTCCTCGTTGGCCATGAAGCATAGGGCGGCAGTTTCATCACCCGAGCTGTCCGAATCCCATGTCACGCGCTTTTGGTGTTTCTTCTTTTTCTTGTCCTTGGGTGTTGGACAATGTGACTTGGTGTGCCCAAGTTTTCCACAATTTGGCCATGAAGGACTTGGTTCTTCCTTCTTTATTTCCTTCTTCATAAACTTATAAAACTTTTCAATTAAATCATTTGAAGAAGTATCGTCATCGCTTTCCGAATCACTTACTTCTACTCTTTTATAAGATGAGGCTTTGAAGGCAATAGTCGAACTTTTCTCATTTCCAAAAGAAGGTCTAAGAATAGTGCTTTCATAAGTTTTAAGGTTACCTCGTAGTTCATCAATTGTGACGTCCGAGATTCCTACCGATTCTTGTATGGCATTGGCTTTGGAGTGCCATTCGGGAGTGAGACTCCGTAGGATTTTTCGAACTAGATATTTGTTCGAGTATACTTTTCCGAGAGCATGGAGATCGTTGATGATCATTGAAAACCGTTCAAACATATTATCGATGCTTTCCGGCTCCTTCATTCTAAAGAGTTCATATTCATGTGTTAGAAAATCAACTCTTGATTCTCGGACTTGAGGCGTACCGTCATATGTGATCTCAAGCTTATCCCACATCTCCTTGGCAGTTGTGCAGCAAGAAATCTTCCGATAGTCATCCGGATTCACCGCACAATACAACATATTGATGGCCTTTGCATTATATTCAACCTTCTTGATGTCCTCGACATTATATTCATCTTCGTCCTTTGGAACCGTGGTTTCCCAACTTTCTTTGTCGGCATTTGTTCACCGTTCTTGATGATTTGCCACAAGCGAAAGTTATTTGATTGGATGAAAATTCTCATCCTCTCTTTCCAATATGTGTAATTTGTTCCATCAAATAGTGGAGGCGTATTGGTGGAGTGTCCTTCGCTCATCATACCTGCGTTCAACATTCTCAACAAAAAATATATATCATTCTCTCAACCGGTTAAGGCTTTCAGAGAGTTAGGCTCTGATACCAACTGTTAGGATTTATGCCCATCACTAGAGGGGGGTGAATAGTGAGGCACGAGAATGTCGGTAAATTTTGCGGAATTAAAATTGCAGGAGTAACGTAAGTGCAGTAATTAAAAGAGTAAGGAGAGGACACACAGAATTTATACTGGTTCACCACAACGTGTGGTTAGTCCAGTCTCCCGAGAGACTCTCTCGAGTTTACACTAACTCCGTTAAGCTTACGGGTGCCTAACAAACCGATACACTTGCTCGTAGATGTACACTCTACAAGACTTCAACTTGCTCGAGGATACCTCACCTCAAGACTTCACCTTGCTCGTGGATACCGCATCACAAGACTTCACATTCTAAGATTGAAGGTACTTAGCAAAACCAACGCTCAATAAGAAGGTATGGTCTTCTCAAGAACCTTTCTCTTTTACAACAAGAACTCTCTAAGAAGAGTAGATAAAGAGATACAATACAAGCTCTATGAACAACACGAAATTGTCTCTCAAATGGCTCAACAAAAGCTCTAAATATGATGTAGAAATGTTATCAATATGTTCAAGAATAATGAGAGATATTGTTCATCTCAAATGAGTCAAAAAGACCTCTATTTATAGGTGGTAGAGGTTGTATGTCCGTTGCTTAATAGGCAATCAATAATGCTGATTTTATGCCAAGATAATCGATTATCTACATTACATAATCGATTATTTTCTCAACGTTCATAAAACTGAACGTTGGAAGGCAACAGTCAGTGAATAATCGATTATTCTATATATGATAATCGATTATTTACCTTCTCTGAAATTTCCAGTTTAAGCTGGAAATTGAACATAATCGATTATGCAGTTTGATAATCGATTATGTGACTATTCTGGAATTTCCAGTTTAAGCTGGAAATTTCAGATAATCGATTATGCACATTGGATAACCGATTATGTAGCCTTTCTGTCCGGAATTGAAAACTTACTTCAAAAACCATTTTGGTTAAAATGAAAACGTTGAAAATCATTTTGTTTGAAGTATATGAAAATGTTTATGATATTTATGATTTGATAAAATGATTTTATGCATATTTATGATGACCTATGTTGAGCCAAAAGACGAGATAACTCAAACGTTGCTCTTACATTGGTTCTACCTAACGACCTACGCCTTGGGTCTTCGGTCTTGAACTTTTGAGCTCGTCTTGGCTCTTCCATGCAATCCCTTCATCAATATGCTTCTCGGCATTCAATCTTGATTGTTTGTCATATAATAACATTGTTTGACACTTGACTTTATTGTTTGTCATTCATCAAAACCTATACCTGGAAATCATGCTAATACAACCAAAGCACACATATCATGGATAGAATGATTTCCTACATCGGTACATTAGGATAATTAATAATATGTATGATGATGCTAAGATTCGTGTGAGGACTCTAGGTGGTGACTCGGACCATTTCCCTGTGGTGATGGGGTTGCACCAGGGATCGGCTCTTAGCCCATTTTTGTTTGCCTTGACGATGGATGTACTGTCGAGTCCCATCCAAATGGAGGTGCCTTGGTGCATGCTATTTGCTGATGATATAGTGTTGATAAGCACGGCGCCTAGCAGAGTTAACACGGGGTTTGAGGTTTGGAGACAGTCCTTGGAGTCTAAAGGTTTCAGACTAAGTAGAACCAAGACAAAATACTTGGAGTGCAAATTCAGTGAGACCCATGACACAGGCGTAGATGTTAAGCTTGATGCTTAAGTTATCTTCAAGAGAGCGAGTTTTAAGTATCGCGGGTCTATTATCCAGGGTAACACAGATATTGACGAAGATGTCACACATCGCTTTGAGCGGGGTGGATGAAGTGAAGGCTCGCTTCCGGTGTTCTATATAATAAGAATGTGCCGTTAAGACTTAAGAGTAAGTTTTATCGAGTGGTGGTTCGACCCGCTATGCTGTATGGGGTTGAGTGTTGGCTAGTCAAGAACTGTCATATGCAGAAGACGAGAGTAGCAGAAATAAGGATATTGAGATGGATGTGTGGGTGTACCAGGCGAGATAGACTTAGGAATGAAGCTATCCATGACAGAGCGGGAGTAGGCTACGTGGAGGACAAGATGCGGGAGTCGTGGCTGAGATGGTTCAGACATGTTAGAAGAAGAAGCATTGATGCCCCTGTCAGGAGGTGAGGGAGGTTGGTCATGGAGAGTTTGAGGAGGGGTCGAGGTAGGCCTAAGAAGTATCGGGGAGAAGTGGTTAGTCAGGACATGGCGCTGCTTCATCTCACTGAGGAAATGACACTTGATAGGAGGGTATGGAAGTCGAGGATTAAGGTATAAAGTTAGTAGATAGTAGTGTTCACGGATAGGTTTAGTAGCATGCATTTTCCTTCATATTCTTTGCTTTTTATTACGGCATGTGGTTTTGTTCACCTCAGGTATTGTATTCCGTGTTGCTATTATTTGATATTGCTTTCCTTCTTTGCCTCCCTCTTTTTATTCTTGCCCTTCCTGAGCCGAGGGTCTATTGGAAACAACCTCTCTACCTGTATTAGGTAAGGTAAGGTATGCGTACAGACTACCCTCTCCAGACCGCATATATTGGGATCAAACTGAATTTGTTGTTGTTGTTGTTGCTAGTGTGTGTGTGTGTGTGTATATATATATATATATATATATATATATATATATGTAACAAAAAGGCGTACAAGAAAAATATAATGACACCACTTTGTCAAAGCAAGCTACTTGGTTCGCTGATATATTCCTGAAATTTAAGGCAAGTGGTCAGCGGTTCGAAGCTCCGTAATTTTCATTCCTGTGCTTCTTCTTAGTAATTAAAGAATTAGATGCCATGGCCGACCTTCGCTTTCAGCTTCATTATTACATTATTAATATCCGAGATCATGCTTGGTAATTTTTTCTTATAATTACTAGAGACAAAGAAGGATGGAATTTATCCTCGTGTTTTTTAACTTGTGGAATTTGCTTTGCTTTTGCCAGTTGCTACTTCTTACTAATTAGAAAATTAGATGCCATGGTCAACCTTCTCTTTCAGCTTCATAATTACATTGTTAATACCCGAGTCATGGCTCGGTAATCTTTCCTTAGAATTAGTGGAGACAAAGAAGTGTGAGACTTATCCTCTTATTTTTCAACTTGTAGAATTTATTTTACTTTGCCAGTTGTTACTTCTTACTAATTGGAGAATTAGATGCCATGGTCGCCCTTCGCTTTCAGCTTGATAATTACATTGCTAAAATCCGAGATCATGACTTGGTAATCTTTCCTTAAAACTAGTGCAGACAAAGACCATGGGATTTATCCTTTTATTTTTCAACTTGTGAAATTTGCTTTGCTTTTGCCAGTTGCTATTGCTATAGTTGAGAGAGATTTTATGATAACGAAGTTGATTAAGACCGATTTACAGAGTCGAATGGATGATGGATTTTTGAGTAGTAGTTGGTGCCTTATATAGAAAATGATGTATATAGTCTTATTCCTAATGAGGCTGTTATGAATACTTTCCAAAATATGAAAACTCATCGAGGAGAGTTGTAGTAAGATACTTTAAAAAAAATGATGTCGTTACTATATTTGTTTCTTTGTCCTCTTCTTTAAATCTCGACATCACTTATGAAAAATCATACGTCTGCCCCTGTTTACAGGGTTATTCCTATTAATCACTCTTCTATATGTGTTATGGACGGCTTGTGGTCCAATATGAAATATTCTACAAGCCTTTAACAAAATACAAAATAGAGGATTATTTAGGGCAAAATATAAAATTGGCCAGCCGGCTGAACTTATTACATTTGCTAGACAAAAAGTTATATATACACAGACATGAATACACAAAATTTATATATTTTATCGATTTTTTTGGGAGCGACTAAATATATACAATTCTCGATTATTTACACTAGATGCAGCCTACATTTTAACCTATATTATCATTTGTTTGGTATTTTAAATTTTGTCTTTTAAAAGTAACAAGCTTTTATGTTCGTGCGTTTGCAAAAATATCTTGTCTCAAATATTATATATCATTAACAAAAATAACTTCCAACTGCATAGATATTCTAAACATAGTTGTTAAAGTTCATTCACAATTTACACACAATGTACATAAATACACTTAATTAGATGTAACGATTCGATCGGTCGTTTTACTTTTTAGCTCTTTATTTTTCTAATTAAGAATCCCCGTATGTGCTTTTACTATTTTATGACTTACGGGGGTGGTTGGTTAAGGTTTAAAAGGGTTCGGATTGAGATCAGAACATTTAGTTCCTTAATAGTGGCCTAGGATGGACAAGTTTGACTTGACTCAACATTTTGAGTAAATAATATTAGAACCGGGATTTGATGGTTCCAATAAGTTATTATCATAATTTTGGACTTGAGCATGTGTTCGGATCGGATTTCAGGTAATCCGAGAACGTCTCAGCGCTTAATGTTGAAAGTTGGCACATTGAAGGTTTCCTAATTCTTTAAATTTGGGTTGAAGTAGACTTTGGTATTTTGGAGGTTAGTTTGGGATTTCGAGCCTGGGAATATGTCCATATAGTGATTTATGACTTGTACACAAAATTTAATGTCATCTTGAGTAGTCTAAGTATGATTCAATGCATTCGGAGCAGAAAAAAGTTTGAAGTTTATAAGTTGATTCAATTTGATTTTGGGGTGCGATTCTTAATTTTGGTGGTTTTACGTGATTCGAGGGTTCGAGCAAGTCAGTGTTATGTTTATAGACTTATTGATATAGTCCGACGTGGTCTCAGGTGGCTCGGGAGTATTTCAGACCGCGCGGTCTAAGTTCAAAATTCCATAAATGCTAGTTCTAGTTTTCTTCTACACGACCGCGGAGGTTGTATTTCATTCGCAGAGAAAGAATTGGGGGAGGGACGATTTTGCTCTACGCGTTCCCGGTCAGATTTTTGAGTTCGTGAAGGTTGAAGATCTCTGGCCATCGCGTTCACGTTCATGTGCCCTCGTTCATGTAGGAGAAATCCGGTCGTCACCTGGTCTTTTGCCCTTCGCTTTCACAAAGGTAGTGCTCGCATTCGCTTTCGTTTGGTCAGGTAAGACTTCGCGTTCGCGAAGTTTATTTTTTTGAGCCTTGTAATTTTTCTTTCGTGATGCGAGGCCCTTATTGCGATCGCGGAGAAGGACCACTAGAAATGTTTTAATTTAAAAACATGACTTAAGTTTCTTTCATTTCACACATCCCTTAGCCGATTTTGGACCTTTTTAGAGAGGGATTTGTTAGAATATACGCTTAACGCTACGAGTAGAAGCCATGGATTGTTTCTCTCAAACTGTTAAGTCTTTCAGAGAGTTAGGCTCTGATACCAATTGCTAATTGCTGATATTGTGCTTGCATAATCGATTATATGATCTGCATAATCGATTATCTGCAGATCGTTCAAAAATCATATGCGGATTTTAAGCAGAATAATCGATTATTCAAGTTGCATAATCGATTATGTGTTAACGTTCGAAACTCGGATGCAGATTCTGTGCAAGCATAATCGATTATTGCCTTGTGTATAATCGATTATATTTCAGCGTTTTAAAAATACTTTGGCAACGGTCAGTAAATAATCGATTATGCTATCTCGTATAATCGATTATTTTGTTGTTTTGAAAATCCGGTTTTACACTGCCTTAACATAATCGATTATAAGTAAGACATAATCGATTATATTGCTGTCTTAAAAAATTTCGGTTAACACTGTCTTAACATAATCGATTATAAGAAATACATAATCGATTATTTATGTCCATATTCGAAAAACATGTATCATTTTGTTTGAAGTATATTAAAAATGTTTATGATAATATATGATTTAATAAAATGTTAAAATCATTTTGTTTGAAGTATATTAGAAATGTTTATGATATATATGATTTAATAAAATGATTTTATGCATATTTATGATGACCTATATTGAGCAAAAAGACGAGATAACTTAAACGTTGCTCTTACATTGGTTCTACCTAACGACCTACGCCTTGGGTCTTCGGTCTTGAACTTTTGAGCTCGTCTTTGGCTTGTCTATGCAATCCATTCATCAATATGCTTCTCGGCATTCAATCTTGATTGTTTGTCATATAATAACGTTGTTTGACACTTGACTTCATTGTTTGTCATTCATCGACTTCGTTGTTTGTCATTCATCAAAACCTATACCTGAAAATCATGCTAATACAACCAAAGCACATATATCATGGATAGAATGATTTTCTACAATTTTCCCCTTTTTGATAATGACAAACAACAGGAGATATGTATATCGGATTCCCCCTAACTTCATGCTATATCTCAACATACAATTCATGCAAACAATTCCCCTTAGTGATAATTCCCCCTCAAATAAGGCATACTATAACGTAGATACATTCCCCCTTATTTGATGCATATAGCCTAAACTCTTCCCCCTTTTGGCATTAGCAAAAAGAGAGTATACAAAGGCTATTATCCCCTTTCGACACTTCCCCCTTTTGGGTATATCAATTGTTAGTGTCAAATATAAGATAGGAAATACAATGAGGAATATACATTGACGATATTTAAAAAAATCATACCAACATGAAATAATACCAAATGTTGGTAAAAATATAACCACCATATCAAAGGTTATTTTTAGCGAATATACCAACTGTTAGAAAAATATATCAATCATTATTTTCAAAATGATACCAATTGTTATAAAAACATGATAAAATCAATTGGTTACCAACTGTTAGGAAAAACAAAATAAACATTTGCTTTTGAAGGATATACCAACATTAAAAAATATCAACTGTTAATTTTTAATAAATCAAGAGTTGTATTAGAAAATGAATCATTTATTTTTCAAGAATATACCAAATAATATTCATCAAAACATGAATGAAATGTTTTTAACAAAAACATGCTAACAGTTAATGCATACCAACTGTTAAACAGAACAAACATTTCAAATGTTATTTTTATCAAAAAGATACTAATTGTTTAACATATATCAACAATATAAAAAAATAACTAATATTCATCAAAACATGGGTCAATCAATATTTTTAACAAAAATAATTGATACCAATTGTTATTCAAAATAAAAGTTATCAAAACATGAATCAAAAAAGAGTTGATATCAATTGTTAACAAAGATATATCAATCGTTAACACGTATCAACTATTTACGTTTTTATTAAAAATATGATAACTAACCGAAGTTCCCCCTCGATGCAATAAGGTTTCGTGCTTGGTGCATCTACTACGATATTGTAGTCTTCAAGCACACCTGCAAACGTACCTAAAAATAGGTTTTCGGTACCCAACTGCTTTTGGGTCCTTGGGGGTTAGGTAAATAATAATCATAGCCAAATGATAAATCTCTACGTTTTGTAAAACATACGGGTGCTATGTGTCCTACCCGGTTGCAATAATGACATATAACATTCGGGTTGTGCATATGTCTTGGTTGAGCCAAAAACGTTCTAGGTGATCTAAAGTCGTTATTCCTAGACGTATTGCGATTCCTAGAGTTATTTCTAGGTGGTCTAATATGATTCATTTCAACATAGGTCATCATTAATATGCATAAAATCATTTTATTAAATCATATATATCATAAACATTTTTAATATACTTCAAAAAAAAATGATTTAACGTTTTCATTTTAACCAAAATGGTTTTTGAAGTAAGTTTTCGATTCTGGTATATTCTGGTAATTTTGGTATACTCCAGCTTTGATTCTGGTATACTCTGGTATATACCAGCTTTGCTGAGTTTCCAGATTTTACTGGAGCAACATAATCGATTATGTGATTGGAATAATCGATTATTTCACTATCCGTTGCCTTCCCAACGTTCCATTTTATGAACGTTGAGAAGATAATCGATTATGCAATCACATAATCGATTATTTTGGCATAAAATCAGCATAATTGATTGTCAATTAAGCAACGGACATGCACCTTTTAACCCCTATAAATAAAGGTCTTTTGAGCTGATTTTAAACACACAACACCTCCCAATATTCATATACATATTGATATTATTTGAGCATCATTATAGAGCTTTTGTTGAGCCATATGAGAGACAACTTTGAGTTGTTCATAGAGCTTATTTTGTATCTCTTTATCTACTCTTTTGAGAGAGTTCTTGTTGTAAAAGAGAAAGGTGTTTGAGAAGACCATATCTTCTCATTGATTGTCGGGTTTGCTAAGTACCCTCAATCTTAGCGGTTGAAGTCTTGTGGTGCGATATCCACGAGCAAGGTGAAGTCTTGAGGTGCGGTATCCTCGAGCAAGTTGAAGTCTTGTAGAGTGTACATCTACGAGAAAGTGTAACGGTTTGTTAGGCACCCGTAAGCTTAAAGGAGTTAGTGGAATCTCGAGAGAGTCTCTCGGGGACTGGACTAACCACAAGTTGTGGTGAACCAGGATAAATTCGGTGTGTTCTTTCCTTGCTATTTTAATTACCGAATTTATTTTATTCCTACAATTTTAATTCCGCAATATTTATCAATATTCTCGTGCCGCACTATTCACCCCCCCTCTAGTGACGGGCATAAATCCTAACAATTGGTATCAGAGCCTAACTGTCTGAAAGACTTAACAGTTTGAGAGAAACAATCCATGGCTTCTACCCGTAGCGTTAAGCGTATATTCTAACAATTGGTATCAGAGCCTAACTCTCTGAAAGCCTATACCGGTTGAGAGAGCGATATATATTTTTTGTTGAGAATATTGAACGCAGGAATGATGAGCGAAGGACACTCTCCCTATAGGCCTCCACTACTTGACGGAACAAATTACACATATTGAAAAGAGCGGATGAGAATCTTCATCCAATCAAACAACTTTCGATTATGGCAAATCATCAAGAACGGTGAACAAATGCCAACAAAGAAAGTTGGGGAAATCATGGTTCCAAAGGAGGAAAATGAATATGATGCCGAGGACATCAAGAAGGTTGAAAGAAATGCAAAAGCCATCAACGTGCTATATTGTGCGGTGAACCCGAATGACTATCGAAAGATTTTTTGTTGCACAACCGCCAAGGAGATGTGGGATAAACTCGAGATTACTTATGAAGGTACGCCTCAAGTCCGAGAATCTAAAGTTGATTTTCTAACACATGAATATGAACTTTTTAGAATGAGGGAGAACGAAAGCATCGATAGTATGTTCGAACGGTTCTCAATGATCATCAACGATCTCCATGCTCTCGGAAAAGTATATTCGAACAAAGATCTAGTTCGAAAAATCTTGCGGAGTCTCACTCCCGAATGGCGATCCAAAGCCAATGCCATCCAAGAGTCTATAGGAATCACGGACGTCATAATTGATGGACTACGAGGTAACCTCGAAACTTATGAAAGCACAATTCTTAATCCCTATCCTAGAAGTAAAAGTTCGAGTCTTGCCTTCAAAGCCTCATCTTCTAAAAGAGTAGAGGCAAGTGATTCAGAAAGCGATGATGATATTATTTCCAATGATATAATTGAATAGTTTTATAAGTTTATGAAGAAGGAAATAAAGAAGGAAGAACCAAGTCCTTCATGCCAAAATTGTGGAAAACTTGGCCACACCAAATCACTTTGTCCAAAACCCAAGGACAAGAAAAAGAAGAAACACCATAGGCGCGTGACATGGGATTCGGACAGCTCGGGCGATGAAACTGCCGCACTATGCCTCATGGCCAACGAGGAAGAAGAGGTAAGTAATTCTAACTCTTAATCTTATGAAGAATTACAAGAAGCTTTTCAAGAATTGTATGATGAATTGAAAAAGTCTTCAAAAATCTCCAAAGAGGCCAAGGCTAAAATTAAAGTTTTAGAAGAGAAAAATAATTTTTTGGAAAATGACAATGTTGATCTAAGAAATAAAATTAAGGAGATGAATGAAGCCTCTTCAGTTGATCAAAGTTCAAATTGTTCTTCTTGTAAGTCTTTGAAAATAGGGAACATAGAACTTAGAAACACACTAGAAAAATGTAGTGGTGATAATCCTAAAACAATTGAAGAAATGAAAAAGGATGATAGAAATAAAGTTAGACCACCTAGAAATAATTCTAGGAACTTCATTAATGAGTCTAGAATTAATCATTTTAGACCACCTAGAAATAACTCTAGGAATCGCAATACGTCTAGGAATAACGACTTTAGATCACCTAGAACGTTTTTGGCTCAACCAAGACATATGCACAACCCGAATGTTATATGTCATTATTGCAACCGGGTAGGACACATAGCACCCGTATGTTTTACAAAACATAGAGATTTATCATTTGGCTATGATTATTATTTACCTAACCCCCAAGGACCCAAAGGCAGTTGGGTACCGAAAACCTATTTTTAGGTACGTTTGCAGGTGTGCTTGAAGACTACAATATCGTAGTAGATGCACCAAGCACGAAACCTTATTGCATCGAGGGGGAACTTCGGTTAGTTATCATATTTTTAATAAAAACGTAAATAGTTGATACGTGTTAACGATTGATATATCGATTAGTATAAAACTTGTCACACTGAATCTCAACTTAATCGATTATTGCCAAATTCCTGCAAACCGAGATGTTAGAAATAATCGATTGTTCTTAGTCAATAATCGATTATTTGTTACTAGTTTCCGAAATAGTTTGAAGAGTAGGAGCTTGAGGACGACGTATTTGAGTAGGAGGAGGAGGAGGATGTTCACCAATATTGGGAAATGAAGATTCTTGAATTTCCCAATGCTTTGTTGCCTTTTTGTGAGGACCGACGGAGGTGTCGATACCGGAGGCTTCAAAAATAGCCATTATGACAAAAGCATATGGGAGTGGCTTATCGTCCCCAATTGCATCATACATGTGAGTCATGACGAACTGGCACCAATTGATGCGAGCCCTGGTGATAATTGCATGCAAGAGTTTTGAATCCTCATGAGAGAGAGTGGTATGATTGAATTTGCGGGGTTTGAGAACTCGGGTGATGAAATAAAATATTAGACGATATTCTGGGAGCATGTGCGTGATGGTTGGGCGACGATTCTCCGGACAGTCGCCAATACCAATTTGGTGGAAAAGAAGTTGTTCATCAAATAAAGCGTCTGCTTCTCTAGTGTAGAGAGAGATGTCTTCACCATGTCGTGGAAAGTTAGTGAGGAGTTGCAAGTTTTCCTCATTTACAAAAATTGGAACTCCATTGATGCTAGAGACAAGGTCACCATCTTCGTCCTTCTGTAGATTTGAATGGAAGGCACGGATTAGAGCCGGGTGAATGTAAGGAGTTTGAAGATATAGAAAGTCAATGAGTTGGCTATGTATAAGAATAATTTCTGTTGATGGGGGTGCGCTATTTCGAAGATATCGAGTAGTTGAGAAACGAGGCGGAAGGATTTCTCGATTCTCAAATTTTTCAATGAATCGAAGAATTTCGGGTTGAGTATCAAAACGCAAATAAGAGCCGTCTTTATAGTGGAAAACGGGTGGAGGAGCGGCGGAAGAGGAGGCAATATGTTTGCCGGAACGAGAGCGTTTAGAGTGCTTGCTTGCCATTAGTATGAAGAAATAGGAGCTGTTTCAAAAGTTTGAAGGCTTTGGAAGATTGTTTGGAGCTAAGAGTGAGATTGAAGTGAAAAAAAATTTGAAGGATGGATACCCTTATTTATAGACTTGAAGATTTGAGGCATTTATTGAGTAAAAGCTGCAGATTTGCCAAGCCAAACGTTCAAAAAAACGGTAACAAAATTTTAAACACGGACCGTTGCTAATCGATTATGGAGGCTGAATAATCGATTATTTCACTATCCGTTGCCTTCCCAATGTTCCGTTTTATGAACGTTGAGAAGATAATCGATTATGCAATCAAATAATCAATTATTCTGGCATAAAATCAGCATAATTAATTGTCAATTAAGCAACAGACATGCACCTTTTAACCCCTATAAATAGAGGTCTTTTGAGCTGATTTTAAACACACAACACCTCCCAATATTCATATACATATTGATATTATTTGAGCATCATTATAGAGCTTTTGTTGAGCCATATGAGAGACAACTTTGAGTTGTTCATAGAGCTTATTTTGTATCTCTTTATCTACTCTTTTGAGAGAGTTCTTGTTGTAAAAGAGAAAGGTGTTTGAGAAGACCATATCTTCTCATTGATTGTCGGGTTTGCTAAGTACCCTCAATCTTAGCGGTTGAAGTCTTGTGGTGCGATATCCACGAGCAAGGTGAAGTCTTGAGGTGCGGTATCCTCGAGCAAGTTAAAGTCTTGTAGAGTGTACATCTACGAGCAAGTGTAACGGTTTGTTAGGCACCCCTAAGCTTAACGGAGTTAGTGGAATCTCGAGAGAGTCTCTCGGGGACTGGACTAACCTCAAGTTGTGGTGAACCAGGATAAATTCGGTGTGTTCTTTCCTTACTATTTTAATTACCGAATTTATTTTATTCCTGCAATTTTAATTCCGCAATATTTATCAATATTCTTGTGCCGCACTATTCACCCCCCCTCTAGTGACGGGCATAAATCCTAACAGGATTTTCACCTAGCATCTTGAGGTAAGAATTTTTTCTTATAAATGTAAGTTTAATATATAAATTATGGGTAGATTTTAACATAAAAATTGTAGAATTTTTGGAATTTTATTGAAAAACCCAGGTTGTGATAAAAATGGAATTAGACCACGAAAATAGTTATGAAATTAACTAGAAATTATATATTCATTTTCGTGAGGTTATAAGTAATAATTATTTACAAAAATATCCAGAATCCGGGCATGTGGGCCAGGGGGTGAATTTTAGAATAGTTTCAAATTGGGTTGGGTAATTACTGTAATAGTTAAATTGTAAATTTTTGTGCAAATATTGATTAGTTTGTACAACCTTTGGCTAGTTTCGGATTTCTCGGCATCGACTTAAGGCTTTTAGTGTGATTTGTTGTCCCAAAAATGGACTTGAAAATGAGGTAAGTCTGTTGCCTAACCTTGTAAGAGGGAATTAACCCCATAGGTGTTTAAATTGTTATTTCCTGCTAATTGTGGGTGCTACATATGCACGAAGTGACGAGAGTCCATACATAATTAAAGTTTATGTTCTGTCCGAGCAGACATAGGACTCTGTGATGCAATTACTTGTACTATTTGAACTCAACTTGCTAGTTTAATTGCTTGTATTAATAAGTAAAATTTTGTTAAAGATTATGTTAAACCGAGCATCATTACGTAGTATTTTACGGAATGTTTAATTATTGATGGAAATTTATATTCTTATATGGACTAACCTTGGAGTTGTACGTACTTAATTGATAGTCCAAAGAGTTTTTCTTTTTTGTGGATCGGGCCAAACTCGTCGATAATATTTATATATAACGTGATGCATCCATGGACCGAGCCGTATGAACTCTATAGTGTATGTACATGACTGTTATGGAACGGTCCGTATGACTTCCACATAACTCATGCGTGTTGTCGCTAGAAGTCCTATTATACTCGATGTATCCTTCATGACTTGGGAAATTGTAATTACGTATGGCCCTTTTATTGGTTGAGATTAGCATGTGTTATTTGAGGAATTTTGATTGTTATTTAGTTAAAGATTCACTTAATTATTGTCTCTTATTCCATTATCTTCGTTGTATTTCATGTCTATTTATAATTCTTGAACTTTATATATGCCGACTACTAGTAAATGTCAATGCCGATCACTCATTACTACTTTTTCGAGGTTAGACTAGATACTTAGTGGGTACACATTGTTTATGTACTCACGCTACAATTCTACACAAATTATGCAAGTTTTGAGGTAGGTACATGTGGTGTTCTTCTAGGCGTGCATCCGCATTACCCGGAGGCCTAGTGGTGAGCTGCTTCTCATGCTCTATTCTGCAACGCCCAAAGCCTTCTCTTTGTTTATCATTTCTATCTATTATCTTTCAGACAATAGTTTTTAGGGATTTTATATATATTCTACTAGATATTCGTGTACTTGCGATACCGAATTTTAGGAAATTATAGTAGATACTCTTGGTTTTTGATTATTAAATTTACTATTTTACTCTATATTTAGTTTATGACTTATATTAATACGATCACATGCTATTTGTTTCTTTATTAAATAAAAATCGATGAATTTGTAAACATTAAAATGAGCAATTAAATGGATAGTTCATTGTTGGCTTGCCTAGCGGGAGCACTGGTTGCTATCATGACCTATAGTAGAAATTGGATCGTGACAGCTTGGTATCTGAGCACTAGGTTCATACAGGTTTCACAAGTCATGAGCCGGCCTAATAGAGTCTTGCGGATCGGTGTGGAGACGTCCGTAATTATCTTCGAGAGGCTAGAGCGTGTCAGAAAACTTCTCTTTCTTCATCTCCTATCATGCAGTTGATTTTGTGCAAAGTATCTTTCTCTTGTTCTTTCACATATGGTTAGAACACGCACGACAGTTGTAGCCGATGGTGGCGGGGCTGCTCCACCTGTTGATAGAGGCCGAGACGATGCCCTCTTTTACCATAACTTGATTTTCAGTGCCCTTTCTATCCTTGATCTCTAAATCGAATTCTTGGAGCAACAACACCCACCGTATCAGACATGGCTTAGACTCCTACTTACTCAACAAATAATTCGAAGCCGAGTCATTAGTGTGTGCAATTGCCTTACTCCCCACAAGGTATGATATAAACTTGTCAAAAACAAAGACCACAACAAAAAATTCTTTCTCAGTAGTGGCATATTTAACTTGAGCATTATTCGACATCCTGCTTTCATAATAAATGAGCCTAAAAATCTTATCTTTTCTTTTCCCAAGAACTGCCCCCACAACTACATCACTAGCATAACACATAATTACAAATGGCTAGCTCCAATCAGGTGTCACTATAATAGGAGCACTCACAAGTTTTTAATTTATCAATTCGAATTCTCTCAAGGACTCCACAATGAAAACAAACTTGACATCCTTTGCTAGCAATGTAGTCAACAACTTGGTAATTCTGGAAAATTTTGTAATGGACTTTCTATAGAATCCAACATGTCCTAAAAAATTCCTTATGCTCTTCAAAGAAGATGGTGGAAGGAGTCTAGAAATCACATCAACCTTTGCTCTATCACCATCAATGCCATGTTCTATTACTTTGGGGCCTACAACGGTTTCTTCTTTCACCATGAAGTCACACTTCTCCCAGTTAAGTAACAGGTGAGTGTTTTCCCTCACAACATATGCCCATCCCGTTTTGAGGTAAACTTATCTCCCTTGCATTTGTTGAGGATTATGGGTCTTCGAAAAGCTATGACTAAGCCTCCACTTGGAGTGATCGTGGTCACATTTTTTTTGGTAGAATGTTCTAGCTAATCGAGCTTGATAGCACTCCAATTTTTGTGGCACTTCCAATATTTTCTCATCCAATGCCTCTAACTCTTCCAGGCAAAGTTGAGCATTCTTTTAAAAAATAAGTCCTTCTGGGATTGCGATCCGCAATGTTGGAATTTGTTTTTCCATTAGAAGGATTACTTCTAAACCATACACCAAAGAGTGAGAAATTGCTTGTGTAGCAGTTCTGAAGGTTGTCCGGTATGACCACAAAGCTTCATCAATTTTCTCATGCCATTCTCTCTTGTTCTTTGCAACAACTTTCTTCATAAGGTTACCAAACATCTTGTTAAAAGCTTTTGCAATGACATTGGAGGGTGCATTATACATTGAAGGCTTATGTTTCTTGAATCCGAACTTGTCACATAGACTCCTTACGAGCTTGTTGTAAAATGTCATTCCATTATCAGTGAGTATGTGACTTGGTATGCCATATTTAAACATTATATTCTACTTGATAAAATTGGCAACAAATTCCTTTTTTACTTCCTTGAGTGGAATAACTTCAATCTATCTAGAGAAGTAGGTTTGTGGTATATGTACATCTGTCCCTTTCATGACTATAAAAGCGGTCTAACAACATCCATCCCCAATGCATCAAAATTCCATGAAGCTACAATTGGATGAAGAGGCTCCGCAGGTTGGTGGATATAGTCGGCATGGAATTGAAACACTTGACATCTTTTGGCATGTTCTGTGAAATCCTTCGCCATTGTTGGCTAGTAGTAGCCCATCCTCTTGAAAATGGAGCTTAGGACCAGATTGGTGTGCTCCACATAAGCCTGAATGTGCTTCCTCCATCACTTGGAAAACTTCTTCTTTGTTAAGACATCACAAGAATAGTCCTTCAATAGAGAGGCAAAACAATGTCCCCTTATAAAAGACGAATTGCGGTGCCCTTCGCTTGATGTCTGTTCTTTATCGTGGATCCTCAGATAACTTTCCAATTTGAAGGTACTCTATCAACTACTGTCTCCAATCTCCTGCTTGAATCACCTGAACAGATGTATAATGACTTTTATTCATTTGAAGATCAAGAAGTCTATGAGTGACACATCAATGACACACATATACCTTTGTTGACTCATTCTCTCCAAGTGCCATCGTCGTGGTTAAATTAGCCAAAGCATCAGCCATGCGCTTTTCTTCTCATAGGATGTGATTTAAGAATAACTGGTCGAATCTTTTGAGTAAACAAGAAGCGTATTAGTGGCATGACAAAAGATCTTTCTTCTTCACATTGTATCTTCCCAAAAGTTGATTTTGATGATCAGATTAGAGTCGCCGTAGATCTCTAACTGTAGAATCTTCATGTTTAATGCCATTTCAAGATCGATGATCGAAGCTTGGTACTCTACAACATTGTCGGAGCATGTTTCACCTAAAACAAAGGAGAATAGCAAGACTTGTCTTTCTGAAAGATCAACATCGCACCTGCCCCCCACTACTACGACGTGCGAATCCATCAGAAAGCTCCCATTGTGCGGAAAGAGGGCGATCAACTAGAAAATTGATGAGTGCTTGTCATTTCACAACCTTTTGAGGTGTGTATGTGATCTCATATTGTTTAAACAATATAGACCATCTTTATATGCATCCAGAAAGAATAGGTCGAGTCATCACAAACTTCACGAGATCTGCTCGAGAGATGATTTTGATGGTGTGTGGTTCAAAATAATGCCTTAGTTTTTTTTATTTCATAAAGTAACGCTAAGCATATTTTCTCAACAAGCTTGTAGTTCAACTCAACTCCTGTAAGAGCTCAACTGATATAGTACAAGGCTTGTTCCTTTTCTTCATCATTCTCTTGAGCAAGTAGTGCCCAAAATGAGCATTCTTTTGCTGCAATATAGAGTATCAATGGCTTCCAAAGCATTGGTGCTGTCACGCCCAAAATCCGAGGGCATGAACAACACTCAACCAGGTATTCCCAGTCGAGTGGACCTGGGTGCCTTTCCTATTCCCCACGCATTACCCCACATTATTCAATGATAATTAGCCAAATGATACATAATATGCAATCAAAGGGACATATGATTTCTCTTTTATAAACACACATTATGATTAACAAGGAACATCTTTTATAAATCATACCTTACGATTAACAGGGAACGTAGTATACAAGTTTACAGCATCCAAAATATACACCTTTGTACATAAGTTCTAACCCACATGCCACTGTCTACGGAGCCTCTAAGAGGAAGATAGTACAACACTTGCCAGCGACAAGGCCCCGACTATACCTTTACAAAAGGACAGAAGACTCCAAAATACAACAACATGGTGGCATGATCCACACAAGGCCCAGGAAGGAAAGGGGATCACCAAACACGAATACCGCCGATAGAGAAGGAGGAGGAGCTACGAACGGTGGACTGGAGTGCCTTCCACGGATCCACCTACAATAACACGATTGTAGCGCCCCAGGCAAAAGGGACGTCAGTACATTGGAATTGTACTGGCATGTATGACCAAACTGTGTCCTAAATAAATTCAAGACAAAATGCATATACAAGTATAGAAGTGAGCAACGATAGTACAATTACAACCATGGAGCAACAACAAAACATCTCACGACAATTGATTCAAGTAGTCATACAAAGGGGCAATCAGTGCCCCACAGGTTACAAACTTTCCTGATGTCTCCTTTCACATTTCCACATTTATCATTTCATGATTCATATTCATATCAATAGTGATTTTGGATCACATTTGTCCAACCTTATTTCCTCGTCCACTCTTATTACCTCGTCCACCCTTATCACCCCAACCTACACCTTATTTCACCGTGTTGTGGCGCGCAATCCGACCCCGCCTGACAGTTTTCAATTCACAACGACAAACAACACAACAACAAATACAAGAAATCAACTATGGCACATCGTTAACATAGATCCACAACAAGGGTAATGCAATTCCACAACTAGCAACAACAATTCAATTCCACAACCAGCCACACAATTTCTTCATGTTCATTAATTTGTACATAATTTGGATTACCACAACCGTTGTTCACAACTAATCACACACGTTGTTCCATAATATTTCCATTTCCACTATTCCACATTATTTCCATTTCCATTGTTCCATATTATTCTATTGTTCCACATTATTGCCATTTCCATTGTTCCACATTATTTCCATTTTTGTTGTTCTAATTACAAGTTCCACAACTTTCACCACAAAGTGTTACCACACAATTATACAACACAAAAGCTTCACAATGATTCTCACATGAATATCAACTATCAACAATTTCACAACTAGCACAGTGCAATTTCACAAGGATCACAGTTAGCCATACATACATGGAATTGAATATCTCTTCTTAACTTCCACTCCAATTCACCAAGCAATCAAGACGGGTCAATATAGTTCATGATTAACACATAGGCCTTAGAATATGAATATATAACTTACTACCCCATTCCCTTTTTACAAGATTTTAGGGTTTTGAAGACATGCATGAAGGTTTCATCAAAGACTTCATAATCTAGTGCATGTGGTTCCCTTCCCAAGCTTAGGTTTGAAAATTTAGGCGAAAAGGGTTAGGGATTTTACCTGTGAAATCAAGAGTGAAGTCAATGCATCAAAATCCCCCAGTCTCCAATGATTTTGAAAGATCAATTGATGAAGAATTTGCTTTCTCTCTCTAGGACCCTCTTTTCCTCTCTCTTATTTTGTTCAGAAAATGGGTTAAAAATGAGGGATGGGGTGTTTTTATTAAAGAGGGGTCGGGCTTAGATTATTAGAAAAATAACTGGGAGAGCTCAATCTGCGATGCAACTCTACGATCGCAGAACAGACATGCGGTCCGCAGAATGGACCACATAAATGGATCAAGTTTCAAACCTCTCGGGTTGGGAATGCGGGGAATATGCGGTCCGCATTTGAGTTCTGCGCTCACAGATTGCACCGCAGAACTGACTTTCGAATTTCCTCAGGGATAATATGCGATCAGTCTGCGGTCCGCATATTGATTATGCGATCGTATATTTGACCGCATTTTGAACGTCAAAAACTGGTTGCTCCCTGATTCACTCTGCGGTAGGAATACGGTTGGCATAGCTGATGTTCGACCGCATTCTTACCGCGTTTTGACCATTTTCTGAAAAATTTCGATTTTACATTTTTAAGTTTAAAATAGTAAAAAGGATCCGACCCCCATGGGTAGACTCGACTCTATGAGCTGCTAACACCTGAACACTCATTTTCAGCGGGGCCTTACATCCTCTCCCGCTTAAGATCATTCATCCTCGAATGAGGACTTGGGAACCAAAATGAGTTTGAAAACATGATATGCAAGTTTCTACACTTTTATTAACTTTCAAGTTTGTTTTAAAATTTTTTTGCAAGAGTTTCCTTTTTAATATGGACATAACCACATGTCAAAAAATCCTCATAACATATTCCCAAGCATTACTACTCACACCTTCTACCTTTACAATAGTTGTAAAATGCATATGCCTTACACTTGCACATATTCAACCTCTTGTTACACTTATAACCATTTGGCACACAACATATAATCAAATTAAGCATTAGCCATATGCAGTATTAAAGCCGTTTATCTATCACAAGGGTATGAAGCAGTTATTTATTTCAATACAATTTCTCCATGCAAAAACTAATTATTACACAACTAGAACACCTTGATATACAGTCTCCATGCAAAATTACTTATTACTTCCATGCATCACCTTACTATGGGAGCACAAAACTTTCACTACCAAAAGGACTGCACAATTCTCAAATAGTTACAACACATAAACTTGGTTGGCACAACTTGGAGAAACTACAACAATAAGGCACTTGGAAAGAGAAAGGATGATTCTTACACCTAATGGAACACCACACTATCCCTCATAAGGGACAAGATTCACACGATCCTTCCTAGACTTGCTCAAATAGATGGGGGTATTTTGTCTTCATCTCATCTTCCGCTTCCCACGTGGTTTCCTCGACTTGTTAGTTTCGCCACAACACTTTAACTGAAGCAATCTCCTTGTTTCACAACTTTCGGACTTGCCTATCCAGAATAGCAACCGGAATCTTCTCATATGATAACTCTTCTGTAACCTTGATGTCTTCAACTGGCACAATTTTAGATGTATCACCCATGACCTGGTGCACGAGATCTGGCCCTATTAATTCCGCTTCACTAACCTCGAACCACCCGATCGAGGACCTACACCTTCTTCCGTACAATGCTTCAAATGGGGCCATTTGGGTGCTAGCATGAAAGCTGTTATTATAAGAAAACTCTATAAGGGGCAGGTGATCACCCCAATTACCTTTGAAATCCAAGACACATGCCCACAACATATCCTCGAACATCTGAATAGTCCGCTATGCTTGGTGTTGATACCCAATTTTTCTCTATGTATATTTTTGTACCCAAAATACTTTCATAATAACATGTAGATGTATATATAAGCATCCACAAAAGGTTTGGTATTTTTCTACATTTTTTTAGTATTTTAAAACCAATTTACGACTTATTTGTACAGTAAAATCCAATATTTAGTCTCAAATCTTGTTATTTTGATAAAAAATATATTTTATTCTCTCATTTGCATACAAATGTAAATTTACATAATTTTTTACAAAATTTTACAAAGCCATTAAATATTTCTAAATTAAAATTGCATTATATTGACATTTTAGCTTATTTCTCAATTTAATAAGTATTTCAAGTACAAAATTGTTACTAATATTTTTTAGTTCCTAAACGTATTTTATTATCTCAGTATTTTTATAACATTGTTTATTATTTTTTGTAAAATTATATTGGGAAAATGGCTATTTAAATTATAGCCCTTTTTGTCTTTCAATCTTAACCCAATTTGAAGCCCAAATCAGCCCTAATTTTAATCCTTAATTGCCCGACCCAAATCCAAAAACACCCGACCATAACCCACCTAAATCTAACCCGCCCGGTCCCCCTTCTAATCCTAGCCGTCGATCTTACAGATCAACGGCCCAAAATCTACTTACCAAAATTTAATCCTAAATGACCCCTAAGCCCTAATCATTTCTTCCAAACCCGTCGCCTTCACTCCGAAATGCTATCTAAAGCTCTCAAACCCTAAATTGCCTCTGGCTCTTATCACCAGCGTTCATGGCCGTCCAAGACCTGGAACTCCATTATTAGCTCACTCTTCACCTCTCCTGGCCTTCGGTTTGAAGATTGGAACCTTATTGCAAAGGTGACTGGACCAGAGGTCCTTCGATGGGTTTTCACAGCCATGTCCGCCTCTTTCTCCGGCAAGCCTTGAAGCCTGAGCCCATTGCCGACTCCAACGAGTCCCTTCCAGACTTTTCTCTCCATTTCGAGACCTTTTTATGAAAACCCTGATATTCGAGGTTCTTTTTCATTTTTATCTGTGTTTATCTTACGATCTTCTCTGAGCTCTAATTGTTTTCTAAAAGTTTTTAGTATCTCTCATCCTTTCTTTTCCTATTTGTGTTTTCAAAACTGTTCGTCTTTTAGACCTAGGGTTTTCTATGACTTATCTGATTTCTTTGAGCTCGTTGTTTATTTTGCTACTGTGTGTTCTTCTCCATGATTCTGAACATTTTTCTTCTTTAGGTTGTTCTGCTTTTGTTCATCCTCATCTATGTTATTTTCTTATGCTCCGATATGCAGTGGAAACCCTAGATTAAAAGGGTTTCTTTCTATATTTTCTATGTGTAACCCTAGCCGCCTCTGGTTGCTTTCATGTGCTTTACTACATGTTACTCTAATTGCTTCTAGTCTATTCCCCTTCAAACCTATGCATCTACTTGCTAAGAAAATCACCATCATCCTCTCCTTTATATTTTTGCATTTTGCTTAAGGTTACTCTCTGCCTTCCGAGGCTAAGCTCTGCCTCCATCCTGCATAAGGCTATCTTCTGCCTTTCGATACTAAGCTCTGTCTCCATCTTTCATTTTGCATAAGGCTACTCTCTGCCTTTCGAGGCTAAGCTCTACCTCCATCCTTCATAAGGCTATCTTCTGCCTTCCGAGGTTAAGATCTACCCCCATCTTGCATAAGGCTATCTTCTGCCTTTCGAGACTAAGCTCTGTCTCCATCTTGCATTTCGCATAAGGCTATTCTCTGCCTTCCGAGGTTAAGCTCTGCCTCCATCTTGCTTAACCCTCCATCCTGCATAAGGCTATTTTCTGCCTTTCGAGACTAAGCTTTGTCTCCATCTACAATTTTTCATTGCATAAGGCTATTTTCTGCCTTCCGAGGTTAAGCTCTGCCTCCATCTTGCATAAGGCTATTCTCTGCCTTCCGAGGTTAAGCTCTAGCTCCATCATGCATAAGGCTATTTTCTGCCTTTCTAGACTAAGCTCTGTCTCCATCTGGATTTTTGCATTGCATAAGGCCATTTTATGCCTTCCGAGGCTAAGCTCTGCCTCCATCTTGCATAAGGCTATTCTCTGCCTTCCGAGGTTATGCTCTACCTCCATCCTGCATAAGGCTATTTTCTACCTTTCGAGACTAAGCTCTGTCTCTATCTTGCATTTTGCTTAAGGCTACTCTCTGCCTTCCAAGGCTAAGCTCTGCCTCCATCTTGCATAAGGCTATCTTCCACCTTTCGAGGTTAAGCTCTACCTACTTTATTTTGCTTGGCTGAATATTGCCACCCTATTTCATTTGGCTAAAATATCGCCACCCTGCATATTAAACTCTCGCTTTGGCTGAAACATTGCCACCCTTGAATGTATTCGACTGAAAGATTTCCACCTTTTCACGGGCTGAAATAACGCCAACTTATTCAAAGGCGTCATAGTTCGGAGGCACCATGTGCATAGCCTGAGAACACTATTTCATGGCTTGCAAATCTTTACTCTTATACTCTTCATAGCTCGGACGTCATAGTCTGAGGACGCCATCCTAATCGTCCGAAGGCAGCATTCATGGTCCAATGGGAACTTGCATAACACTTAAGTTATGCAATATGTACGTACATCAGTCATTTGCAGGTACATCGGCTGACACGACTGTCTCAGCGAGAGCAATCCTGCTCTAGTTCTCCGCAGCTCATCCGATCTCCGAACCCTTGCTAAATCTTAAACCCCGTTGCGTCCGCCTCTTCCAAAACTTTCATTGGCATATTCCGCTAATGTTTCCTGAGCTACATACGGCCTGATTCCTGTGAAACTAGGGATATGTAGGCAGCTCAAAAGCCAGAGCTCGGTCAAAATTCTCCTACAATCGTTATTTTCGGTCAAAATTGACCATCTTATCTTTACCCGACAACTCTTTCATCATCCTCGGGTAAAGAGGGGCAACTGTTGATACCCAAGTTTCCCTATGTATATTTTTGAACCCAAAATACTTTCAAAATACCATGTAGATGCATATATAAGCATCCACAAAAGGTTTGGTATTTTTCTATATTTTAAGTATTTTAAAACCAATTTACGACTTATTTTGTACTATAAAATCCAATATTTAGTCTCAAATCTTGTTAATTTGATAAATGATTTATTTTATTCTCTCATTTTCATATAAATATACTTAATATAATTTTTTAAAAAAATTTACAAAGCCATTAAATATTTCTAAATTAAAATTGCATTATATTGCAATTTTAGCCTATTTCTCAATTTAATAAGTATTTCAAGTACAAAATCATTCCTAATATTTTTTAATTAATTCCTAAATGTATTTATTATCTCAGTATTTTATTAGATTTTATAAATTTTTTTTACTATTTTTATAAAATTAAATTGAAAAAATGGCTATTTAAATTATAGCCCTTTTTGTCTTTCAATCTTAACCCAAATTGAAGCCCAAATCAGCCCTAATTTTAATCCCCAATTTCCCGGCCCAAATCCAAAAACACCCGATCCAAACCCCCCTAAATCTAACCCGCCCGGTTCCCCTTCATCCTCACCTATGTTATTTTCTTATGCTCCGATATGTAGTGGAAACCCTAGCTTAAAAGGGTTTCTTTCTATATTTTCTATGTGTAACCCTAGCTGCCTTTGGTTGCTTTCTTGTGCTTTACAACATGTTACTCTAATTTCTTCTAGTCTATACCCGTTCACTTTTATAGTACTACTTTCCCCCTTTCCCTGAACCCCTAATTGATTTTTTTGTACAACTGTTTGATTCTAATTGCTCCCTGTTTTCTGACTAAGTTCGAATGCAAGTAGTATCTTGACTCCTTGATTTCCTGGGTGATTACTTGCCTTATGTGTTTTCCCGTGTGATTTTCAAAATTCCTTGCATGTACTTACCTTATGTTCTGTGATTAATACTTGATTTTCTTCCCAAAATTAGACTAGGGTTTATTTATTTCCATCTGGTTCCTTTATTGAAGGGGTTCCCTTCTCCATAATTGATACTGATTGATATTGCTGAATATTTCTTTGCCTTATTGCTGCATCCTTTCAAAACTATAAATAGGCCTTCTATTTTTCTCACTACACATACTGAAACACAACTTCTTTCTACTCTTACTCACTGAAAAATCTCTTCTCTTCTCTATTACTTGCTCTCTTTGGCTAAGACTTAGCCGACTGAAAGCCAAGGCTAATTATAAGGTTTCATTTTTGCGCTGTTACTCAAGTGCGCAAGTGGTAGGCTCCTAATTTCAATTATCAACCTGCAACTATCTGTTTACTCCACCCCGTTCTTTGCCTGTTATGCTTTCAGTTCAAATTCGACATGTTTAATCTAGTTGTTTCCCTTTGTCTGTTATGAGTATATCAGTTAAACTTTATGTTAAATCCCTTTCCCTATCCCTTGTCTGTTTGTTTACTTCAATTTGAGTTTTTTCTGTTTTTTTACTTCAGTTTGAGTTTTCTAGCATGTTGAATCCCTTTCCCTTGTCCCCTTGTCTTTTATGTTTAAGTTCAATATGTCAATCCCTTTCCCGTTCCCTTGTCTGTTTGTTTACTTCAGTTTGAGTTTTCTAGAATTTTTAATCCCTTTCCCTTGTCCCCTTGTCTGTTATGTTTAAGTTCAATATGTCAATCCCTTTCCCTTTCCCTTGCCTGTTTGTTTACTTCAGTTTGAGTTTTTAACATGTTTAATCCCTTTCCCTTGTCCCCTTGTCTGTTATGTTTAAGTTCAATATGTCAATTCCTTTCCCTTTCCCTTGTCTGTTTGTTTACTTCAGTTTAAGCTTTAGTATGTGTAATCCCCATTCCCCATCCCTTATCTTATGTGTTTGAGCCTTGACAAAAGCCTGTTGGTGTCCTAATCACCATACAAACCCTTGTCTGACTTTATTACAAGTCTGCTCTTGTTTGATAGTCTTTGTAAGTGGTTAGGGGTGTTCCAGCCTCATTCCATAGGCTAGGTATGAGCACCTCCTACAATGGTCTTCCTCTAATCTATCACCTTTACACTTATTCTTAGTGCTTTAAGTCCTACTTCCCCATAGTAAGCCATGCTTAGGGGACCCCAGAGTCTCCTCTGAACTTGGATACTTTGGTGCTGGTAATTCCACACTTGCACTATTCCAATTAGAGTGTAAGCAATCCCTGGGTTTCTTTGAAAGCCCTTGGAACTTTGTAACACTCTAAAAAGAGAAAAGCCTCAGACCTTGGGAGCTCGAATTTGGTAAAAGGCATATGTTGGACATTAAAGTTGCTTCGAGACTCCTCGGGCCTGTTATAGATGCTGATGTATTTAACTTTTATTTCTTTTAATGTTCTTTTCCTTTTCTGCCCAGATTTGCAATAATTTGTAATAAAAGAACTCGGGGGTATAGTAAAAGGGATATGGGGAGGGATTTACTTTCTTGCATTCATTAGAGACCATGCCTATAGGTTTGCATTACTTCAAAATTAGTATGGATACCATGCCTATAGTTTTATCATTATTGCATCAACATCATATAGAAAACATGCCAATAGGGGTTTTACTTTTCTTATATCAATATCGCATAGAAATCATGTTTACAGGCTTATTTTTGCATCAGTTAGAAACCATGTCTTAGGGCCTTACTTTATTGCATCCATACATATAGTTATCATGTCCATTTTACACTGTTTCATCGATACCATGTCTATAGGCTTTTCGTTATTGCCTCAACTTCATAATAGAAATCGTGCCTATAGGGTGCATTCTTACAGTCTCATATAGAAATCATGCTCATATGTTTGCATTTTAATCTCGCCTAGAAAGCATGCCTATAGGAACTATATACACACTAGGCAAAATAGTAGGTCGTATAAAAGTAGTAACTAAGGGGATAATAAGTATGTTATAAGTCCAGACTCGTCTAATGTTTCAAACGTTTTGGTTCAACTCGTCCTAAATCTATTTACTCTGATACGGGCCTAGGTCTGCCCTATTTTTAATGCTTTGAACCTGTAAACCGATTTAAATACTGATTCTGTGCTTTCAGTCGTTTGTCAGCTTGAGTTTAAATGCTCCAGGATCTTTTAAGCTTCTTTTCTCGCGTCTCCCTTTTTACTCAAATCAGTGCGGCTAACTTATAAGGCCTTTTCTAAACTTGTCTGCAACTTGAAATCTTCTAAACAGACCTTTGTCTGAAGTTTCATTTTCTTTTAAATCAACTGATTTTCTAAATTCTGTCAACTCCTAAAACGAGCCCGGGGAGCTCGAAGCAGATTTTATATCCAACACTTATGTGTTAAACTAATCTGCCTGCTCTTCTAACCTCTTTTAAAAGACCAAATTAGTAATTGAAGTCATGCTGAACTATTTGCTGTATGTTACGCGGTTTAATTGTGCCTTTAACTGTTTATTTGCATACCTCTTATATGCTACTTTTTTTTGACTGTTGCTCTAGTGTTTTTATTTTTGAAAACTCCATATATATATGTATATATATATATATATATATATATATATATATATATATATATATATATATATATATATATATATATATATATATATATATATATATATATATATATATATATATATATATATATATATATATATATATCCTATCTCTCTCTTCTCCCTTCTTAGTATTAGAAGTCCTAATACCCCAGGACTAACAGGTTGGGATGGGTATTAGCATGCAATAAATAAACGATACCAACTCGTTTAAATATCTTAACGAGGTGGGAAGGGTATAATATGGAGATGATGAATGGTGCGCTAATACCATATGCGACCCTTCTTTGAGGAGTGTGTTCGGGGTATTGTGCCGATGTGATCCATATAATAGTTAAACCTAGGACCCTCCTTTCTCTTATTTGCTTTATTTCATATGGTAATGCTTTCCTCAAAATAATCCTTTATTTTAAACTTATGTCTCTCCTTCCTCTTTTAAAAACTCTCAAGTTATGTGAATGTTACATATGTGCACCTTATTTGCCTATTTGCTCATGTTCTATTAAAATCACGATTAACACAGTCGGGAACCACACTAGTGGATCTTAGGGGTGCCTAACACCTTCCCCTCGAGATAATCTCAAGCCCTTACCCAAATTTTGGTTTTCTTTCAAAAAATGCTCTTTTCATCTCAAAGTTTCCTAATGCACTATAATCATTAGGTGGCGACTCCTTAAATTCTATAACCCAACTCGCAAATGGGAATGAGAGTTGTTTTGCCCATAATGTCGAGCTTCTTTTAGTAGTTGAAAAAGGGGGCGTTGACACTTGGCCATCGGTCTACAAATGAAAAGCTATGCTAAGATTCACTTGAATACCCAAACCCTGCTGAAATTTCCTCCAGAAGTTAGCTGTAAACTTAGCTCCTCGATCCGAATGATAGAAAGTGGTGTACCATGAAGCCTCACTATCTCCTTGATATACAACCGAGCATATTGTTCTGTAGTATCGGTGGACTTGACTGGCAAAAAGTGAGCTGATTTGGTGAGACCATCCACAATTACCCAAATTGAGTCAAACTTGTGCTGAGTACGAGGTAGTCCTGTCAGGAAGTCCATATTGATCATTTCCCACTTCCACATTGGTATTTATATAAGCTGAGTCAACCCTCCCGGCAGCTGATGCTATGCCTTCACTTGTTGGCAATTCGGGCACTTAGAGACGAAGTATGCTACACTCTTCTTCATACCACTCCACCAATAGATATCCTTGAGACCGTGATACATATTTGTAGAGCCTGGGTGCACTGAGTACCTGGGATGATGAGCCTCTGCCATTACCCTCTCCCGAAGATTATCCACATCTGGGACACATAACCTGTCGTGGCACCGTACCACGCCATCATTGCCGCCGAGTGAAAATGCTGAAATTTTGTTACTTAGAGCTGCCTCCTTCAATTGTGCCAATACTGGATCAACAAACTGCTTTTCTTTAATCTCTGCCATGAGTGACGATCCTGTTGTATTATGCACCATAAGTTCCTCCTCATTCAGGGTCGAGATACAAAACCCAAGGCTGGCCAACTGATGTAACTCCCGAGCTAGGAACCTCTAATCCGCTCATAAGTTAGCCAAACTACCCATGGATTTCCGACTGAGGGCGTCGGCCACCACGTTCGCCTTCCCTGGATGGTACAAGGTTTCCATATCATAATCCTTAAGCAGTTCTAACCACCGCCTCTGCCTCAAATTTAGCTCATTCTACTTGAATAGATATTGAAGACTCTTGTGATATGAAAACACATCTACATGAACCCCATAAAGGTAATGTCGCCATATTTTCAAGGCGAACACAACTGCTGCAAGCTCCAAATAATGCTTCATAATTCTTCTCGTGATTCTTGAGTTGCCTGGAAGCATATGCGATAACCTTCCCGTGCTGCATCAGAACACACTATAAACAAACCCTTGAGGCATCACAATAAACTACAAACCCCTCTGTGCCTTCTGGAAAGGCCGGTACTGGTGCCGAAGTCAACCTTGACTTCAATTCTTGAAAACTTTTCTCACAAGCATATGACCAGTGGAACTTAGCTGATTTCTGGATCAATTTGGTCAAAGGAGAGGCGAGGGTGGAGAATCCCTCTACAAACCTCCGATAATACCCTGCTAACCCCAAGAAGCTACGGATCTCCGTCGGGGTTGTGGGCCTAGGCCAATCTTTCACCGTTGCAATCTTTTAGGGGTCCTCCTGAATCCCCTCACTAGACCCAGAAAAGCGACAGACTTCAACCAAAATTTACATTTGGAAAACTTGGCATACAATTGGTGCTGATGTAGAGTCTGCAAAACCGCTCTGAGGTGGCTGGCATGATCCTCCCTGCTCCGGGAGTATACGAGGATGTCGTCAATGAAAACAATCACGAAGGAGTCTAAAAATGACTTGAAGACCCGATTCATAAGATCCATAAAAGCTGCTGGGGCATTGGTTAGCCCAAAACATGACCAAGAACTCAAAGTGGCCATATCGCATTCTGAAAGCGGTCTTAGGAATATCCTGCTCCCTCATCTTCAATTGGTGGTACCCAGACCGCAAGTCAATTTTGGAGAAGAACCTTGCACCTTGCAATTAATCGAACAAATCATCTATCCGAGGCAAATGGTACTTATTTTTTATGGTGACTTTATTAAGCTGCCGAAAATCGATACACATCCGAAGCAACCCATCCTTCTTTCTGACAAAAAGAACTGGAGCGCCCATGGTGACACACTTGGCCGAATAAACCCCTTCTCCAGTAGATCCTTCAACTGCTCTTTTAACTCTCGCAAATCTGCTGGCGCCATTCTGTACGATGGAATATATATTGGTTGAGTATCTGGAAATACATCAATCCAGAAATCAATCTCCCGATCTGGCGGAATTCCTGGAATCTTATATGGAAATACCTCAAGAAACTCGTTCACAACTGGCACGAACTCGGGGGCAGGAACTTTTGGAGTAGTGTCTACCACCCGTACTAAATGATAGATGCACCCCTTTCTGATCATCTTCGAAGCCTTGAGGTAGGAAATAAACCTACCATTCGACACAACACCATTTCCTTTCCACTAAACAACCGGCTCATTAGGGAACTCGAGTCTCATTAATCACGTCCGGCAATCAAGTTTAGAAAAGCACAAATAGAGTCAATCCATCCCCATGAGTACATCAAAATCCAGCATCCCAAGCTCGATAAGGTCAACCGTGGTAACACGACCACATACCATAACGACACAATTCCTATAGACCCGCACGGCTGTAATAGAATCACTAACCAGAGTTGATACAGAGAACGACTCAAGAAGCTGCTCGGGTTCAATCCCAAAACTCGAAGCAACAAATAGAGTTACGTAGGTCAAAGAAGATCCCGGATCAATAAGAGCATAGCAGTCAATGGTCTGGACAGATAGGATACCTATGACAACATCTGGGGAAGCCTCAACACTCTGACGGCCACCCAAAGCATAAAACCTGCTGGGTCCACCCTAATACGAGCTCCACCTCTGGCTGCACCACGCCCTGCTGGGGCTGGAGGGCGCACTAATGACGTAGCAACTGATGAGCTGGATGGATGAGCAAGTCCCCTACCCGTGCCCTATCAGGGCGCACGACATTCCCGCTGTATGTGACCTCTCACCGCACAATTGTAACACACTGGAGCATCCAAGTAACATGCCTCTGTATGAAATATCCCACACTTGGGACATATGCCTCCCCACTGTCGAGGTCGCATCCCTGAATGACTGAACTGGAGGGACCTCATGCTGTCTGAACCTGGCCCCGAAGGGCTGCTCAGCTATAAACGGAGCATATGACGGTCCATTGGCTGAGGACTGAGCATAAGACTAATATGATCCTAATGACCCTCTCCTTGAGCTGACCTCGCTGAGTGACCCATAGACCGGGCCCTTCTGGTACTCTCCCTGTCTGCCCGAATCGTTAACTTCCTGGCCTCTGTGGCCTGAGAAAAACCCATGATCTTTCTATAGTTCATGTCTGATTGCAAATTCGCTATAGCAGCCTCATTTACTACCAACGGACTAAGACCCTAAACGAATCGCCGAACTCAAGCCTCCATAGTCGATACCAACCGAGGAGCATACTTGGACAACCTCACGATCTCCATATGATACTCCCAAACACTCATGCTACCCTTCTTAAGAACATCAAACTCGGTGGCACGGGCTGCCACGGTCTTGGCATGCAAGAAGTGGTCCATGAACGCATCTGCGAACTCATCCCATCTAGCTGGAGGGCTCCCCTCTTCATGGGAATCCTCCCACATCTCAAACCACAAACGTGCCCCCTTCAACCTGTATGAAGCCAATTTTACCCCTTCTATCTCTGTAGCCTTCATCACTCAAAGGGTTTTGTACATCTCATCAAGGAATTCTTGTGGATCAGTCTCTGGGTCTGTGCCTGAGAACTCTGGAGGATTCAATCGCAAAAACTGATGAACTCTAGAGCTGGTGGAATCTCCCTGTCCACTGGATGACACAGGGGCATCATGAGATCTCTCGGCCTGGGCGACCACTAACTAGGTCAACATACGGATAGCTCCCCTAAGGTCTCCATCAGGAATCCCGGGATCGAAAGCTGGAGCAACATTAGGATTATGAGCATTGCTAGGAGGGATAGTAGCACCCTCGACCACTGCTAGAACATGATTGCTTGGATCAGGAACGGATGGAGCGGGAAAATTCAGAACGAGGGAATCAGTCTCACCCACGACAGCCGGCACATGATCCACAACTGCACTGGAAGTGGCATTGGCCCCTAGGCCAAGTCTAGCTTTCTTCTTAGGTGCCATTACTGAAAATTCGAAATAAAGCACGAATTAGACACAACATCACTTCACCGCACGATCTTGGAATAACAAAGAAGAGGGTAGTATTTCCTAAATGCCCATGTAGCCCCCAACTTATAGACGTGGTCGTCAACACACCGATAAGAAGGGCTCTACTAGGCACAACTCCATATGCTTTGATACTAAGTTTGTCACGCCCCACATCCGAGGGCATGACCGGAACTCAACCGGGTATCCCCAATCGAGTGCACCTGGGTGCCTTTCCTATTCCCCACGCGTTACCCCACATTATTCAATGATAATTAGCCAAAAGATACCAAATTTGCAATCGAAAAGACATATGATTTCTCTTTTATAAACACATATTATGATTAACAGGGAACATCTTTTACAAAGCATACACCTACGATTAACAGGGGAACGTGGTATACAAGTTTACAGCTCCCAAAACATACACCTTTGTACATAAGTTCTAACCCACATGCCACTGTCTACGGAGCCTCTAAGAGGAAGATAGTACAATACTTGCCAAAGACAAGGCCCCGGCTATACGTTAACAAAAGGACACAAGACTCCAAAATACAACAACATGGGGGCATGATCCACACAACGCCCCGGAAGGAAAAGGGCTCACCAAACACGAATACCGTTGATAGAGAAGGAGGAGGAGCTATGAATGGTAGACTGGAGTGCCTGCCACGTATCCACCTACAATCATAACACGAATGTAGCGGCCCCGGCAAAAGGGACGTCAGTACATTGGAATTGTACTGGCATGTATGAACAAACTCTGTCCCAAGTAAACTCAAGCCAAAATGCATATACAAGTATAAAACTGAATAACAATAGTACAATTACAACCATGGACCAACAAGCAAACATCTCACAACAATTGATTCAAGTAGTCATACAAAGGGACAATCAGTGCCCCACAGGTTACAAACTCTTCTGCTGTCTCCTTTCACATTTCCACATTTATCATTTCATGATTCATATGCATATTCATATCAATAGTGATATTGAATCACATTTTCCACCCTTATTGTCTCGTCCACCCTTATTACCTCGGACACCCTTATCACCCCAACCCACACCTTATTTCTCCGTGTTACGCACGCAACCTGACCCCGCCTGACATTTTTCAATTCAAAATAACAAATAGCACAACAACAAATACAAGAAATCAACTATGACACATTGTTAACATAGATCCACAACAAGGGTAATGAAATTCCACAACTAGCAACTACAATTCAATTACACAACCAGCCATACAATTTCTTCATGTTCATCAATTTGTACCAAATTTGGATTACCACAACCGTTGTTCACCAATAATCACACACGTTGATCCAAAATATTTCTATTTCCGCTGTTCCACATTATTTCCATTTCCATTGTTCCACATTTCCATTTCCATTGTTCCAAATTATTTCCATTTCAGTTGTTCCAATTACAAGTTCTACAACTTTCACCACAAAGTGTTACCACACAATTATACAACACAAAAGCTTCACAATGATTCTCACATGAATATCAACTATCAATAATTTCACAACTAGCGCAGGGCGATTTCACAAAGATCCCAGTTAGCCATACATACCTGGAATTGAATATCTCTTCCTTACTTCCACTTCAATTCACCAAGCAATCAAGACGGGTCAATCTAGTTCATGATTAACACATAGGCCTTAGACTATGAATTCACAACTTACTACCCTATTCCCTTTTTACAATATTTTAGGGTTTTGAAGACATGCATGAAGGTTTCATCAAAGACATCATAATCTAGTGCATGTGGTTCCCTTCCCAAGCTTAGGTTTGAGAACTTAGGGGAAAAGGGTTACGGATTTTACATGTGAAATCAAGAGTGAAGACAATTCATCAAAATCCCCCGGGCTCCAATTATTTTGAAAGATCAATTGATGAAGAATTCACTTTCTCTCTCTCTAGGACCCTCTCTTCCTCTCTCTTATTTTGTTCAGAAAATGGGTTAAAAATGAGGGATGGGGTGTTTTTATTAAAGAGGGGTCGGGCTTAGATTTTTTGAAAAATAACTGGGCTAGCTTAATATTGCGACGCAACTCTGCGATCGCAGAACAGACATGTGGACCGCAGAATGGACCGCAGAAATGGCTCAAGTTTCAAACCTCTCGGGTTGGAAATGCGGTCCGCATTTGAGTTCTGCAGTCGCAGAATGCACCACAGAACTGACCTTCGAATTTCCTCAAGGACAATATACGATCACTCTTCGGTCCACATATTGACTATGCGATCGCAGATTTGACCGCATTTTAAACATCAAAAATTTGTTGCTCTCTGATTCACTCTGCGGTAGGAATGCGGTCTGCATAACTGATCTGCGACCGCATTCTGGACCGCATTTTGACCATTTTCTGGAAAACTTCGATTTCACATTATTAAGTTCAAAATAGTAAAAAGGAATTGATCCCCATGGGTAGACTCGACTATATGAGCAGCTAACACATGAGCATTCATTTTCACGGGGCCTTACATGTGCCCCTAACACAGGTGGATTCAACAAGTCTTTTGATGGTTTCAAAAGAATTTTGATATGACTTATCGCAATGAAAAGGGACATCCTTCCTCGATAGATGATTGAAGGGATGACACCATCCATCCAGGTTGGAGATGCACCTCTGTATGAATGCTAAGTTTCCTTGGAGGCTGCGAAGCTCTCTCAAGTTCTTCGTCTATGGCATTTTTTGGATGGCATCAATATTTGCGGGATCAAATTCAATTCCACAATTACACACAATGAAGACAAGAAACTTTCCTGAGGTAACTTCAAATGAACATTTAAGTGGATTCATCTTTAGATCAAATTTACTTAACCTTTCGAAAACAATATGAAGGTCTTTAAGGTAGTAGTGTTATATTCTTTGTCTTCACCACTAAGTCATCGACGTAACATTCAAATCTCCTACGAAGCATATCATCAAAGATGTTTTTCATTGCGTATTGGTAGGTGGGACCAACATTCTTCAAACCGAAGGGCATCACTTTGTAGCAAGATAACCTTTTTGGAGTTCAAAGAGTGGGTACACTCATCATTTTTTGGAGAAATTCTGATTTGATTATATCCGAAGGACCAATCCTTGAATGACACAACTTCATACCCTATTGTAGAATCAACTATGAGATCAATAATTGGGAGCGTAAAACCATCTTTCGGATATGCCTTGTTTAGGTCACGAAAGTCAATACAAACACGTATCTGACCATTATTCTTTTTGATAGGTACAATATTCGAGATGTATGATGGGTATTTCACCTGTCGAATAAATCCATATCGAAGAGCTTGTTGACTTCGGTTTCAATTTATGTTACTAACTCAGGTTGAAACATGTATTCTGACTACCTCATAGGGCGTGCTCCACTCTTGATTTAAGGTCCCAGAAAACTTCGCTAAGTAATCTAGGATTTCATGGTGCCACGTAGGCTAATATAATATTTTATGTGCTATTAACATGGGGGACATCAATTGGATTTGGTAATTAAGTGTATGAATCATATATTAAGTAAGGCGAGGTCCAAGGAGAGGCCTAAGTGTAAGCCAAATGGGAAAAATGTCATAATAGGCTAAGATTCCAAATGTGTTTGCAAAACTCTACACTTTTTGCAAACATATCTAAATATGTATAAGATTTTATGTGATGAATAACCTATCAAATGAAAAATTTTTGAGTCTAGTTTTTAACGCTTCAAACCATTTGTTATTTGGAAATTCCTACACAAAGTTATGATCAAATTACCAAAGGCTAGAAAAATACAATCCTGTGTCGAATCTGCGATCGCAAATCTGTCACATTTTTGACTTTGCGATCGAAGATATGTCTCAAATTAGGCCAGCGTGGCCCAGTTTTGGGCATCTATTTTGTGGTGCAGTTTGGTGGCCCACCTTCTTGTTTTGTGGTCCATTCTGCGATTGCCAACCCGGTTTCGGAGGGTTATTTTTCCTATTTTTATAACCTGACCCCATTTTAATATATAGACTATGGATTCATTTTGGTGTCATTTCATACTAACTTTGGAGAGAGATGAGAGCATATAGAGAGAGAAAGTAGGGTCCTAGCTTCATAATCATCCAAATCTTGCTTAAGTCATCAAGAATCAAGGAAGATAACCATAGATTGTCCTCCATCCAGGTATGTCCTACTTCCATAATGTCATGCAAGAGGTTAAAGGTTCAGATATGTTTTGGGTGCTCAAAATAGGACATACATGTGGGACTAAGTTGTAGTATGTTATGATAAAAAAACCAATATGGGTAGTTCATGTTAAAATTGGTTGAGGGAGGAAGGAATTGCCATTTCTAAACCTTGTAGTTTACTTCACATATTAGGTGTTTGATAAAATTCTTAAGAGAGTTACACCATAGATAATCTTCCTTATTATTTATCGATTCCTGCTATCTCCTTATAGATTGTTATTGCTAGAGGTTTTGGTGTATTGTAGAGATTTAAAGAAAGCTCCATTGAGGCATGTATGGCTAAAACTCTGTCTCTTAGAAATTGAGTTTCCATGGTGCCCGTGCAAATGTTGTAAGTTTGAAACATGATTGATACAATACTTGTTATGTTAAGTGAATTATTATTGTGAAAATATATGTGGTAGGTACTTCTTCATGTATTTAATATGTTATTCTTTGTATATGGAGGATGTGTGGAGAATATGATATATGTGCTAAATGCCTAAATGTGATGCCAAGTTTACTTTGAGACTAATATGCCAAACTTTACGAATTCCTCTCTATGCTTATTATTTAAATTTCCTTTCTATGCACCTATGATCTTAAGTGGCAAAGAAAATGTTGAAAATGGGAACACTGCGATATGTGAATTTTAGAATATGAATTATGTATTGAAAATTTTAGACATTAAATTAATTGAAGCTGCATATGTTGTGTCCTCTATGTGAAGTCTCATCTATGCTTAAAATTTTACTTGCTCTTGTGTACACATATCATCCTAAATCACAAATCTGACATCAAAATTGGGAATGATGTGAAATATGGACTAGTTCCAACTATATGACGTGATAGTTGTGGCTCAAAGCGCCTATAAAATGATATATATGAAACAAGGATTGATTTGAGATGAATGATGGAAAATGGTAACGTCTTGGGGAGACGGCTTAGCCTATTGGGCCGTGATCGGATGCCATGATATATATACATATGGTCGTAATATATTGATGATTGAAACTAGAAAGTGCGGATGAAATAATGATAATGTCTCAGTGAGACGAATTAGTCGATCGGGCCATGATAGGACTCTACTCACGGAAGCGGTGGTAATATGGATAATGATGCAACAGTGTGTGATGCTCTAATCTAAAATTTCAAGAACTATGTGAAAATAATGTGCACCTACTTTTATTGTTGACATGGTGCTTATTTGCAACTTTGTTGTCTTTATGATTTGCACGTTATTCTCATATGAAAGTTCTTTCTAACTAGATGTTATTTTGTTATACATACTAGCGCTATTCGATGGAACTAATGTCCCTTTTTCCAGGGGCGATACGTCTTTAAATGGATATAGGTGTTTCTATAGCAGGCAATGTTGGTCGTAGTTAGTGCTGCATCATCCTTTCGGCTGATTTGGTGAGCCCCACTTCATTTTAGGGTCTTGTTTCATCTATTCACGATGTATTTTGTATTTGAGGTATAGCCGGAGCCTTATTATCGGCATTTACATATTATATTACTCTTCAATTGTGTTTAGAGGCTCCGTAGACAGGTTATGGATAGTATCGAGTATTGGAATTAAAGTAGAAATATTAATGTTTGGCAAAGATTTATAAAACTTGTAATATTTTGATAATTATGATTTAAGCTGCTAATAGAAATGAAATGGATGTTGTTAATGAATTACTTACAAAGTATGATTAATGGAGTCCATCTCCTACTTGTTCGTAAATTAGTTTGGGTATAACGAAACCTAGTAGGCTTGCTCAGTCGGGTTTCCTCGGTTGAGCGCCGGCCATGCTCCTCGGTTTTTTGGGCGTGTCACTTGATTCCCAAATGATCAATGGCAACCTTAAGACTAAGTCCATACATTTCTTTATACTACCAAGCAAAGGCATCTTTGTACTAAGTTAATAACTTGAAGTATTCCTCCTCCTCTTGAGGTGTAAGAAGTGTGCTAGTGAAGGTTGGGCATAGATCTTCCAGAGTGCCTAGATTGAGTTCCTTAAGCTCATCTATAGTTGATATCCTTCCATCTTCTAGTTGAGGGGAGCCTCATGGGCTTCATAATTAACTTCAAGACATGGTCTATCTTCCAATGTTATGTGGTGGGATGTTTCCACAAAGTCTAACTTCCTCTGTAGACATTAACAAAATGGACTTCCTCCTCATACGTGATGGGAAAGAACTACAAATTTCCTAATCAGTAACAACATCACAGTGACTGTGCTCCTCATATTTTGACAACATATTTCTAAATTATGACTTCTTCGTAGTTCCCAAGCGACAAAAGATGGAGGTCTTTGAGATATTGACCACTCTATTTAGATGTTTAGGATATACACGTTCGCTTTTGTGACCTTGCCTTTAAAAAACTAAGGCACGAGGTGTTGAGACTCCAATGTGATCAAACACCGAAGCCCATTATTTTATTTTCTTGTCTTTAACTTCCTTCATGACCTCTACCCAGGTGTGTTAGGACGAAGTTATCTCTTTTTTCTGTTAGATGAAAGTCAAAGAGGCTCTGATAATCTGAATCCTAATCTAAACTTAGGAGTGGCAACATAATGCCCTTTCTTTCTCAACCTCATTTTGGACTCAGTAAGACTATGTATCTTTTCACCAACGACTTCATCTTTGAGTTCTCCTAGTCTTGATGGATTAGAGAAGTCGTAACCATTATTTTCAAGCATTATGAAGGCCTTAGGATCAAATTGACTTTTTATTTTATCATCTTGGAGGTTATCCTTAGTAGACTCACAAGTCAAGAATGAGCTTTGTGCAACTTGGACAGTCATATGATCCTTCAAATGTTGCATAGCTTTATGACGTATTTGCTTCTTTAGAGTACATTCCTATTACAAAGGTTTCTCTTTCTTTTGATGCTCACGCTAAACTTATCGAAAAACTAGATTCTCCTTATCAGTCTTTGTCTGTATGCCGCCTTCAAATGATAATAACTTAACGAAGACTTATTCAGTTCTCTTCTTAGGCAGCTTGGAGGTAGTTCATCGAGCCTCAATTTCTTTTTCTAACTTGACATTTGCTTTGTGAATTGATGTTGGTTTATCCACACTCAGTTCACAAGAAGCTAGGTAGAATTTTGCATCTGCAAAGTACGACTCCGTCTTAGTGGAATGAATGATGTTTGCATCAACTTTGACTATCTCTCCATCCCTTATATGCTTTATACATTGATGCAAAGTAGACTATACCACTCCATTTTCTTGAATCCAAGGAGGTCAATAAGTTGTATGATATTTTAGCATATGTGATGTGAATAGTGTTTGACTTCATCTTACCAATGAATAATTCTAAGCAAATCATACCTATGCCTCGTTGTACTCCTTGGATGAAACCTTGGATTTTTAGGTTACTTTTGGATAGCTCATCGATAGATATCCCAACCTTTTTTAGCTCCATCTTCGGCATGATGTTAATAGCCAAACCATCATCAGCAAGTATACGATTGAGATATTGTTCCCAAATAGCCCTTACAACGAATAAAGGTCTGTTATGTAGCTTAGACCCCAGCAGAAAGTCATCATTTTTGAAGGAAATTGTTGCACAACATGTGATAATTTTTCTGTTATCATGATGTTCTTGTATTTTTATTGGAGTAAGCTCATCGTTCCTTTTCTTTGTTTCATGAGTACTAGAAACTATATGAGTTGCACCAACATGACCTCCATGAAAGAGTTTTCCAGGAATGAATCCATGCAATGTAATGGGCTTGCAGAACTTCGGTGATAAGGCACCGTTAATGTTCTTGCTAATAAAAGTTTTGATAATTCTTGGCTTTTGTAGCTTAGTCATATTACTCATTATCTCTCTTGAGTAAGGAATTCACAGCCTCAAAATTTCCTAATATTTTCGCTTCTTATGAGTGACTACAATCCAACCCTCGTCGTTATTGTCTTTGGAGTAATTGTCTAGCTCGAGTGAACCTTCAAGTGTTTCCCTTGGAAGATCAACCTCAACATGCTCGAAACTTGCAAATTGTAAGAAGGCATTACTTGACATGTTCTGCAACCTTGAATGTTTCTTTTCTTTGGGCGCTACACTTGCATGGTGTGTTTTTACTGTTTCATCCATATCTATGATGAATTTTCCTTCACTTACAAGAGCCATAATTTTCTCATTTAACATGATGCATTTATCTATAGGGTGGCTAATGACACGATGAAAATTTCAGTATTTCGGATCGCCAACTTTACCAATTTCCTCAGGACTTTTTGATTCAGGGATATCAATTACTTTTTTGGTCAGCAGTTCATCAAGGATCGTGTGTATGTCTGAATCTGGAAATGAATAAAACTTTTCCTCCAATTCCTTCAAAGTTGGACGATGTTTCTCCTTTTTGGGATATTGACTCGGTGTCTTATCCTCCTTCACCTGTTGCTTAGTCATGACTTTCGTAGAAGTTACTTTTACCGTGATAGATTCTTTAATTTGGTTCTTTGATGCAAGACTTTTCTTGAACTCCTTCTTATCAGCAAATGGAGATTCCTTTCCATGACTTGCTATGATTAACTCTATGTCATGAGTTCATATTGCAAGTTCTTCAAAAGTTTGTGGTATGATCCCTTTTAGGATGTACAAAAGGCCCCAGTGCATTCCCTGATTGCAAATCTCCACATCAAATATTTCTAAAAGGCAATCCTTGCAGTCCAAACTTAACTCTCTCCAACGATTGATGTTATCCACCACGTCTCATCCTTCCTTTACTTGGTGCTTGTCAACTCTATCATGCTTATAGTTCTTTGGGTACTGTAAAAACTGTTGACGGCCAATTTTGTCCCTCCCTTTTTAAATTAATTTATTTATGCTTAATAATTTACAATAATTATTCTCAAAATATTTTCTAGTAACAAATATCTATTTTTACATATGACTTAGTGGTAGTTTTGAAATTAATCGCATAGTATTAACATTATGTAATTACAAATATAATTAATAGTTTTAATATTATTAAAATAATTCTTTTATATACATTACATAGGTTCTATAATTGATTCTGAAAATTACTCTTTAATTTCTAGTTAATTAGATTATTATATGAAATTCGAAATTAGTGTTGCAATTTAGGAAAAACAAAGTATTTTATACTCCCTCCGTTAATTAGATGAGGTAGTTTGACTCGGCACAGAGTTTAAGAAAGAAAAAGACTTTTAAAACTTGTGATCTTAAAAGCTTAAGGGGTAAAAGGTTTGTGGGGCCATTATATTTGTGCGGCTATAAAAACATCTCATTAAGAGTAAATGGGTAAAATGAAAGAGCTTAAAGTTGAATTATTTCCAAATTTAGAATTGTGTCATTTAATTTGGAACTTACTAAAAAAGAAAGTACCTCATATAATATGAAACGGATGAAGTAAATAGTTAATTAAAACAACAAGTAGTATATATAGTAATTATAATTTAGACCACATTTATTGAAATTTTTTAAGTTTATTTATATTAAATTCAAAAAGAAATTAAAAGACAAAGGCTACATTTGTAATTCTCAAATCGAAGACAAACTGGCCATTTCTAAAATTATTTTTGGCCCAATTAAGAGGTCCAGCCCGATAACCCACCTCTTTTCACTATGGAGATCCAAGACACCCTCTTTGCACCAACCACAACACGCCATGTCACCCTCCTTCACCACTCACACAAGAAACAAAAACGAATCTGAGCCATCCATTCCTGAGATCAATGGCTCATGTTTATTCTCTGATTTTTCTTTTGATTTTAATACCCGCCCAGAGATCTAATCTAAACCATCCGAAATATCTCAATCTAACGGCCACAATAAGTTTTCCTTTAAAATCCTAATTAACCAAATTATCAAGATCGTTGATCTCAAATATCAACTGTCCATGTTCTATCTCTTAACACTTAACTTAGAGACCAACCCCCAATTATCCCAAAACCCTAATCATTCTCACCCTGCTCTGCCACCTTCATTTCCCCTTTCTATCTCTTTCTCGCTAATTTCACGTTTTTCTCTCCAAACCAGAGAGATTAGACACATCCAGTAAGGTCAAAACACCCTTCATTCGTCCTTTCGAATCAAACTTTACATCCAGTAAGGTCAAATCACCATTCCTTCGTCCTTTCGGATCAAACTTGCAGATAGTCTCCTTTGTCTCTATGAGATGAAGCAGTGAGCCTAGTTTCATTCTTGCCATTTGAATTCAAAACCCCCAATTTGATTGTCACGACTTGGTTCACCCTTTGTTAACCATCGTGACGGAACCTAATCTCTATGACTAAGTAAGACTAACAATGCATTATATAAACCATAATTGCGGAACAAATAATTAAAATTGAACTAGTAAAATAAAATAGTGTTTAAGGTGCCTCTCAACACATACAATAACAACTCTCGAAGCTAACAAAATTCCCAAAATCCGGAATCTCACAAATCATAATCTGGTTTATTAGAGTCTCGTGGATCGGTACAGAAACGTCTGTACTTATCTGCGTGAGGCTATGTAACGGTTAGGAAAATTCCACTTCATTTGATTTTTATTTCGTGCGAGATTTGTGACATCAAAATTCTAAACCTCTGTCTTCTACTCTCTCACAGATGGTGAGGACACGTACTACCCGAGGTGATCAGGCACCCGCTCCCCGTACTACTGCCGTTAGAGGAGGAAAATGTGATGCAGCTAGATCAACTGTGCGAGCTGCCACCGAGGTGCCTCCAGTAGATCTAGCCGGAGTCCAAGCACCTGACATGCCTACTGCTACTACTACTCTAGCCCTTTAGGAGACCTTGACATATTTTATGAGTGGGTACACTATTTTGGCTCAGGCAGGTTTGCTCCCCCTTGCTGCATCCACATCCCAGGCCGGGGGAGTAGCACAAACTCCTGCCGCCCGCATTCTTGAGTTGTGAGTGCATATTGAGTAGGTCCCTGAGATTATTCCTGCATCGCCTGTAGTGCCAGTGCAGCCCTAGGGCATGGCAGCGGCTTCCAAGCAGGAGCAGCTGAGGCTTGAGAGGTTCAAGAGGTACAAGCCTCCTGAGTTCAGTGGTCTAGAATCGAAGGATGCTCTGAGATTTCTTGATGAGTGTTATCTCATTCTCCGCACTATGGGCATCTTAGGATCGAGCGGCGTTTCCTTCACTACTTTCCAACTCGAGGAGCTGCCTATGATTGGTGGCGCACGTATGAGTTAGACAGTCTAGATGAGGCAGCTTCACTGAATTGGACACAGTTTTCAGAAATGTTCCTGAGAGAGTTTGTCCCTTAAAGCCTCAAAGATGCATGGCGCCCGGAGTTTGAGCATTTGCGCCATGGGGCTATGACTGTCTCGGAGTATGCTTTCCGTTATCCAGCTTGGCTAGACATGCCCCAGCCTTGGTTTCTACTGTTCGAAATAAGGTTCGGTGGTTTATTGAGAGGCGTATTCCCAGCATTAAGTCTAACATGGCTCGTGAGTTGGAGATGGACATTTCTTATCAGCAGGTGGTGAACATTACTAAGGGTATAGAGGGTACTGCATGCTAGGGAGAGAGAGGACAAGCGGGGTCATGAGAGAGAGGGCAGATGTGGCCAGAAGAGAGAAATTGAGGAGATCAGGAGGCCTCGTAAGCCGATGAGATATACGGGTCCTTATTTTGGAGGCAGGGTGCGTCATGGTAGAGGTTTTGCGGGTCAGCCAGTTCATTTCGTGCTTCAGGCTTTGCATGGTGACTCAGGTGCTCATAGGTCTCGGAGTACCCGTACCGGACAATTCCCACCACCTAGTCAACAGAGAGGGTGCTTTGAGTATGGAGATACTAGCCACATGGTGATAGATTGTCCCAGACTTCGGATTGATGTGTCATAGCGAGGTATTCAGGCAAGTAGAGGGTGACCAAGAGGGGGAGACCCGGCTCGTTGATGTTTTTCATATTGTAGGCTTGAGGCCGGCGTGCTAGCTGAATGTCATTTGGGTACGAATTCGGATTGTTATAGAGGGGCACTATCTGTAGTTCATTACAGTTCTGCTTATTGTGGCGAGTTCCCTTATTTGTTGTTCCGTTTATGGGTGCGTTTCATGATTTGCACTATGTTTATGTGATTATCCTGTTGGGAGGTTCTAAGAGTGATAGCTGTGTCTATCGTTTGTTTCTAGCCGTTGTCGGGAGTTATGAGACTAGTAGTAAATTCCTGGTGTCCGTTTCGGTAATTTTAATGTGGTTTCTTAGTATTCTTGGTTACGAGCATTGATTTTTATGCTCCAATGGTGTGGGAGCCAGTCCATGTTGTAAATTTTGTCGACAAAATTGATCCAGTGAGAGTTGAGGGCGGGACCCTCATGATTTTAGGTGAATTGATATGTTGAGACTAGGCTGTGTACCTTGGTGAGAGTTATATCAGTATAAGATCCTTGTGATTCTTTTTATTTGCTTAAATTCCTTCTCGTTAGATTGTTTTGTAGATTAGCGTTGATAGAAAATGTGTGCTTGTCTAACTTGTTTGATAGTTCCCTTATGTGTTTCCCGTCCCATATTCAGTCATTTTCGTTCTATGCTTCTTGAGTTTAGCTTTTGGGGTTTATGCCCGTTGCTATTAGTTGAGATTCGGTGATTCAAGTGTTTAGTTATGTGGATTTCGTTGATATTGTATCACCGCCAGTGTTGTGGAGGGTTGAAAATAGTTCCTATTGAATATGAGGCTTATGGCCGGTAGTAAATTTAATTTCGGGCGAATATTGTGATAAGGAATATTACTGTGGGCCTATGTGTGATGTACCACATTGTAAGGTTGTGCTATTTAGGTGTTGGTATGAATTTATATAGCTAGTTGAGACTGATACCGGATATGGATTTGGAATCAGGTCCTTTGGAAATGGATGGAAGGTGAGAATTCTAGCTTAAAGGCTTATTGGTATTGCTGGAAAGGTTAATTTTAGTTGAGATGATGTCGTCATGCTTATGTAGATTGGAGTGATATGGGATCACCCGCGGGTGTATGTTGGAAGTGTGCACTCAGTGACTTGAGGACTTCGAGGCGAATCTTAGCACGTTTGAGGACGAACGTTGGTTTTAAGAGGGGTAACGAACCGATTGGTCATTTTGAGAAATTAAGCCCCGTTCAGCGGCGTAAGGTTTGAAACAGCTTCAGAATATGAGTATCGACATACGTGCATGGTGGAATTCAGTTTACGGATGGTTTAGATCCAAATTGGATGAAAAAATCTAGTTTTGGAAGTTTGAACGGTGAAAAGTTGACTGGAATTAGACTTTTGGGGTAAACGGACCTGGAATGGGCCGTGGATGATTTCAACAGCTTTGTATGGTAATTTTGGACTTAGGCACACATCCGGATTCAGATTTGGAGGTCCGTACGGTAAATTGAGGCATTTTGGCGAAAGTTGGAAAAGTTGAAGTTTGGAAAATGAAGAAGTTTGACCCACAGTTGACTTTTGTGATATCGAGGTAGGAATGCAATTTCAAGAGTTGAGCAGCTGCATTATATCATTTTGGACTTGTTTGCAAACTTTGGCGTCATTCAGGATTGATTTGGTAGGTTACGACACGAGTTTAAAAATTTGAGGATTTGAAAGTTCATAAGTTCAATTTATGGTTTGATTCATCGTTTCAGTGTTGTTTTATGTGATTTGAAACTTCGAGCGAGTCCGTATTAGGTTATGTGACTTGTTTGTGTGATTAGACAGGGTCTCAAGGGCTTTAGATTTGTTCCGGGTGGGCCACGAGTATTTTTCCCTCACTTTGAACTGCTGTTTATGCTTCTGGTATTCCTCTTATGCGATCGCGACCCTTATGTCGCATTCGTGATGTGTTGTCTCTGGTCTCCTCTTTTTTCCCTTCACTACATTCGCATAGAAAATCAAGCGATTGCAAAGATCTGTTTTCCTTTACTTCGAGATCACATCCCTATTCCCGTGTTCGCATAGTAGAAATTAGGGGCTGGGGGCGGTTGGCTACTTTCTCTTCGCGTTCACATGAATTACCCTGCGGTCGCGTAAGCCCCACCCATTGTTCTTCGCGTTCACATACCATTTTCTTGCGATCGCAATGTGTATTTCTTGGCAGTTTTGGATCTCTTCTATGTGATCGCGTCCCTTCTCCCGCGATTGTGATGCAAGTTACGTGGGCAGATATTTGATTTCAAAATCAATGGTTTAGCCATTTTTGTCAAAAACTTAAGCTTTGGAGCTCGGATTTGAACAAGATTTTGAGAATCTTTCAGAGATATCGATTGGGTAACGATTCTAAACTCCTTTTTTGCTTGTAACCCACTAATCTAAGCATGAATTCATCCTTTAATTTCGGATTTTGAATGAAAATTTGATAAAAATGGCAAAACCCTCAAAATCTTATATCTGCCTAGGTAATTGTGCATCACGATCGCGGGAGAAGGGACACGATCGCGTAGAAAAGACCCAAAGCTGCCAAGAAATACACATTGTAATAGCGAGAAAAAGGTATGAGAACGCAAAGAACAATGGGTGGGGCTTACACGATCACATGGTAATTCATGCGAACGCGAAGAGAAAGTAGCCAACCGCCCCCAGTCGCTAATTTCTACTATGAGAACGCGAGAATAGGGATGCGATCGCAAAGTAGAGGAAAACAGATCTTCGCAATTGCGTGAGCTTCTATGCGAATGCGGTGAAGGGAAAAAAAGAGGCGACCAGAAACAACGCGACATGAGAGTCGCGATCGCGTAAGAGGAATACCATAAGCAGAAACAATAGTTCAAAGTAAAGGGAAATACCCGTGGCTCACTTGGAACACAGAGGCTCTCCGGACCCTATCTAATCACATAAACAAATCACATAACCTAACACAGACTCGCTGGAAGTTTCATATCACACAAAACAATACCGAAACGACGAATCAAATCATAAATTGAACTTATGAACTTTCAAATCATCAAATTTCTAAACTCGTGCCGAAACCTACCAAATCAATCCGGAATCACGCCAAATTTTGCAAACAAGTTTAAAATAATACAAAAGAGCTGCTCCAACTCTCAGAATCGCATTCGGACCTCGATATCACAAAAGTCAACTGCGGGTCAAATTTCTCCATTTTTTAATTTTCGCGGAAATGCCTCAATTTACCCTACAAACCTCCAAATCTGAATCAGGACGTGAGCCTAAGTCCAATATCACCATATGAAACTATTGAGATCATCCACAACCCATTCCCGGGCCGTTGCCCAAAAGTCCAATTCCGATCAACTTTTCACTGTTCAAACTTCCGAAATTAGATTCCTTCTTTCAATTTGACTTTAATCCATCCGTTAAGTGAATCCCACCATGCACGCAAGTCGATACTCATATTCTGAAGCTGTTCCAGATCTTATGCCGCTGAACAAAGCTTAATTTCTCAAAACGACCAGTCGTTGCATCGAAATTCTAAACCTAATTGATGAACTTTCATTTCATCGAAGCATGTATGTGCATAGTGACCTATGGGTTGTTGGGCTTTGTCTTGTTGGGTTTTCCTTCACCAGTAAATTACTCTCCACTCATGTAAAGACTATCGTTAATTCCCATTTTCTTTGAGATTTTTCACTCGTGTTTGCTATCATAATCGACTTTTCATCACTTTCCACTACTGATTTTATTCTTTTAAACCATAAGAGCCTAAGTTGCCACTATAAAAAGGGGCCTTTAATGCTCTGAAAAGAAAAAACCTAACACTCAAGAAAAACATTTGCACAATCCTCTAAGAGTATTTATGATATTTCAAAACCTAGGGTTTCTTATTGATCTTTTGTTTCTGAGTACTGTCACTGTTTCGAGCTTGAAACTTTGGGGTCTTAAGCAGCTAAGAGAAACCTAGTTTGGTCTGCTGCCCTAAAAAATATTCAGTACGGTCCCAACTTCTTTCTTTAATCATCTTATATAAACGTTATTGAATATGTTGCTTGTCTTTTGTGAATTATTGTTATTTATGATGCTTACACTTAGTACAGAAATGTTTATCTTGTTTCTGATAATATGTTGTCCACCTATGATCATTTGTCCTACCTCTGAAATCTTTAATCAACGATTAATCAAGTTGTTGAGTGATTTCCAATGACTTTCATTTCTGAGGCTAAACTGTCTGCATGACTAAAGTTGTAATGTGTGCCTTAAATGATAACATGTTCAAAAGGGAAGGGATAATATCTTGAAATTAGACGGACTTATGTAAATTTTATGCTTGTAACACAATTATTAAATCGAGTAAAAAATACACTTTCAGTTTTGAAGAATTTATGCATTAACTTATTAGCACCACGGCTAGGGTAAGCTTTTTAGATATAGAGGCAGTCTATGGATACATTTCAAAGAGAAAAATCAATGAAATGTGATTACATCTGAAGGACGTTTTGCCTTCATAATGAAGTTAATCATCAATTATATCAAGTCTTTTTTTGGTTGAATCTTACATACACATGAAGAAACACATTATAAATTGATAATCAGAGTGGATTTTTTTTTTAAAAAAAAAGGTTTGAAAAATATGATTTTTTATAGTTATTAATATCACCACTTTCGGATATATTTTAAATGAGAAAAGTTTGTGAGATTTTCCTTATTATAAAAATAGAAATTATTTTCTCACTTGAAAAAAAAGATTATTTTTTTACCATTTTAAAAAGTAAACGTACGAAAAGTTTGTACTCTTTATACGAGATTAGAAAATTTAGAATGTGAGAATATACATATATATATACATATATATATATATATATATATATATATATATATATATATATATATATATATATATATATATATATATATATATATATATATATATATATATATATATATATATATATATATATATATATACGGATGTTTTAATAAAATAATAATGTACGTATTTATTTTGTACAGTACCACATGACTATAATAGTAAATTTTATGAAATGTGTTAAAATTAAGTAGAATTTTAAGTAATTTGATATAATTCTTAATTATATAAATAATTATTAATTATCGAATAACGAAATATTACCTAATTATCTAATAAGTGGATAAGGATTTTTTATGAGCTTCCATATGACATTAAGCCAAGCCAAAGTGGCCAAAGTGGCATCAACGCGAATGATGAGTCTTAGGACATGAGTTGTCTTGATTACACGTAAGGGGTTATAAATAAACCAAAGAAGGACAAACGGAAAGCTGTCGTATTATAGTCGTATTGAAAGCCTATATATTAAAACACCTCATCAACCTTATTGTCCTCGAATCTTTCCACATAAATACCCTAAGCTAACACGGTAAAAACCTAAAAAGGAAAGTCAGAAACAGTTCAGTTTTTTGTTTCAGTACTAGGTGATCGATCAGTTTGTTTTCTTGTCAAAACAAGTGAAAAGAAAAATATGATGTTGCCTTCCTGTACACAGTCTGATGATTAATTAGGCTTAAGGATGTGTAAGGTATTGTCAAGATTAGCAAGTGATGTTCTACCAATTGTGGACCAATAACCAACTAAATACTTTTTATTCCAAATAAAAGAGAGTTAGAGAGATTGTCAAGAAAATCGATTCAAATATGTTAAAACTATCCTTTATTTTTTTGGCATGATCCAAGCTATACAGAAGAAACGAGCAAACGCCCAATTTTCATAAACAACTCTATTCATAAAAATACTAGGGGTCTCTATGTTTGTATTGGGAAAAAACTCAATTTAAATTAAAAATGACGTTGCATGACACGTGGTCTTGGTCAAATAGTCAAAGTGTAATAATCCAGTAAAAAGGCACGGGAAATAATAGGTATGGGAAGAGGAATGAAAACAGGCACGGGAAGGAATTGGCCCACGAGTTTCGTACCAATTCAAGTCATTTAATGCCAACGGGTGAAAAGAAGCGCTGAAGACGAGATGACAAAAAGTAGTCTAAATTCATTATTAAATACCTGATACGTTACAGAATCAACATTTAATAGCAATGATTGTGTAATGTCTCATTAAATGGTCTTTATTATTTAGATTAAGTCGTTACTCCTTATTAGCTATAAAAGGAGGAGGTTTCATCATTTGTAGATACATGAAATATCATTTTACATCATACTGACATACAAAATTTTTATTGCTTTAATCTTATTTGGTTAACAAATTGGTTGCGTTGCCGGGACTATGATAATCCATTCTTTCTAAGACAATATTCAACCTATTGCCAACATGTCAAACAACAGTGACAACAACAACCAGGAAAATCTGATCCATCACATGGATGATGATGAACTCAACAATGTTATCCCTCAAGTTTCTCCACGTGGATCTCGAGAAGGAACTCTTAATGATATGTCAGAACATGTTGACGGAGGAGTTGAAAAAAGATATGAACTTTTAAAGAAAATAATCGACTCACGAATTGACAAATCCTTGCAAGCTTTAGTTAATCGATTGCCTGCTGCACCAGCAACGCCTAACGACAACACATTGGAAAACCCCCGCTCTGGTCTATTTAATTCTGGCAATGGAGCAACTCCCAGTGACTCGCAAGAAGGAGAACCAGGTAATGCAGGTAATTCTCATATTCAAAATTTAGTACTAACCTTGCAGAAACAACTTAAGGAGCAGAACGAACTTATCGAACAAATCCCTAGAGTCCCGCCTGTGATAAAAGGAGTGGATTTGGATAAATACTCGCATCAACCTTGGAAACCAAGTGCCATTCCCCTACCAATTCCAAATAAATTCAAAATGCCTGACATCCCAAAATATGATGGAATAATGGACCCACGTGACCACGTAACTGCATTTACCACAGGAGTGAAAGGCAATGATTTGACTAAATAAGAGATTGAATTAGAATTGGTCAAGAAATTTGGGGAGACAATCCCCAAGGGTGCATTAACCCGGTATTCTCTTTTAGCTGAAAATTCTATAAATTATTTTGCTTAGCTTGCAGGTTCTTTTATTAAAGCGCACTCAGGAGCTCAGAAAGTTGAAAAAAGAATGGAGGGTATCTTTAAAATCAAGCAAGGGAACTCTGAATTGCTCATAGATTTTGTTGATAAATTCCAACGTGAGAGAATGATGCTACCCCGTGTACCAGATAATTGGGAAGCGATAACTTTTGCAATAATTTGTATGACAAAAGTTCAGAATCCACGAGGAGGCTTAAAGAAAGCCTTCGTGAATTTTCCGCTACTACTTGGAATGATGTTTATGACAGGTACAATACGAAGCTCAGAATTGAGGAAGATACCATGTTTCAACCTCATCGGGAAGAAAGGTGCGGATCTAGAAGATCTGAAACAAAAAGAAGATCAGGTAAGAACATGTACGATCCATATACGGGACCTGCGGGAAAAGATCCGCGATCTAGACAGAACAACCAGCACTATGACCAAAGGTCAAGAGACAGGGGAACCGGATCTTCATCCAGATTCAGAGGCGATCGAAACAACCAAGAGCCACGGGATGATGATAGGAATTTAGTGGCACGATTTGATGGTCATATTTTCAATGTAACTAATTCCGAGCTCATAGCTGTTCTATGGAGTATGGGAGATAAAGTACGGTGGCCAAAGGAGATGTGGTTAAATCCAAACAGACGTAATCCAGACCATTGGTGCAAATTTCACAATGATCACGGACATAAAATATCAGAATGCAGATTCCTTCAAAGTGAAGTAGATTATCTATTGAAACAAGGATATCTCACAGAGTTGTTTAGTGAGAAGGTAAAGCAAGCTTATATGAAAAATAGGCAGGAGCTACCAAAACCACTCTTACCTAAGAGAATAGTAAATGTAATCAATGGAGGAGAGGATATTTACGGAGTAACATATACGGCTTCAAATAAGGTTTCTAAGATGACGATTACACATGGCAAACGAGTGCGACACCTTAGATCATGAGAGCATAAACTTTGATGATGCAGATACGGAAGGAGTGATAACGCCCCACAATGATGTACCGGTAATATCCTTACATAAACTTGATACTGATGTAAAACGAGTTTTAATCGATCCAGGAAGTTCTGTGAATATCATTCTGCTAAGTGTGTTGCGGGAAATGCAAGCTGAAGATAAAATGATATCTGAGGCGCATACTTTGTCAGGCTTTGACAATTTAAGCGTGGTAACAAAAGGCAAGGTAATTCTAACGACTTATGCTGTATGTGTTATTAAAGAAACTAAATTTCAGGTAGTTGATATGGAAATGGCCTACAATATAATTATGGGGAGACCATGGATCCATGACATGGATGTTGTTCTGTCAACCTTACATCAAGTTATTAAATTTCCATCACCCTGAGGAATATATCAAATTCGACGGGATTAACAAACAGCCAGGAGTATCAACGCAGTAATAGATACAAGTAACGCGAGTAAAGAGAAATAGCAATTACTGGAAGCAGTTGAAGGCGTCAGCAACCAAACTTCAACTGAAAAACGGATTTAGATTCAACACCTGATGTAATTAAAGAACCTGAAAAAATGAGAACATAAAAACGACAATAGAAGAACTCGAGGCTGTGGTGTTATTTGAACAATGGCCAGAGAGAAAAGTTTATGTAGGAGCCAATCTAAATCCTGACATACGAGGTATGTTAATTGAATTTTTAAAAACTAACGTAGACTATTTTGCCTGGTCCCACGCTGATATGACAGGTATTCCACTGGATGTGATGACTCATAAATTAATGAAGACCCATTTTTTACTCCAATCAAGCAAAGAAAAGAAAGTAAGGGGCTTTCAAAAATCAAGTAATCCAGGATGAGGTCCAAAAGTTTTTGCAAATCGGGTAAATTCGCGAGGTAAAATACCCTGATTGGTTAGATAACACAATGGTCGTACCTAAAAAGAACGTTAAGTGGCGAGTTTGTGTAGATTATACTAATCTAAACAAAGCCTGTCCAAAAGATTCATTCCCTTTACCCCATATAGATCAATTGATTGATGTAACCGCTGTTCATGAAATTTTAAGTTTTTTAGATGCATACTCGGGGTACAATCAAATTAAAATGGACCCTAGTGATGAGGAAAAAACTTCATTCATCACAGACCGAGGGACTTACTGTTATAACGTAATGCCCTTTGGTCTAAAGAATGCAGGAGCAACCTATCAAAGGTTAGTCACCAAAATGTTTCAAGAACATTCAGGGATAACTATGGAGGTATATATAGACGACATGCTCGTCAAAACATTACGTTCTCATGATCATATCTCTCAATTAATAATTACATTTGAAATTTTACGTAAATTCAATATGAAACTTAACCCTAAAAAATGTGCATTTGGAGTTGCTTCATGTAAGTTTTTAGGTTTTCTTGTTTCTAGCCGTTGCATTGAGGTAAATACTTCTCAGATTAAAGCAATTGAAGAAATACCTGATGTCCTAATCAATAAAAAGGAGGTTCAAATATTAACTGGAAGGATAGTGGCCCTAGGGAGATTTATTTCTAAATCTTCAAAAAAGTGCTTCAAATTTTTCTCTGCGCTCAAAAAGCAAGATCATTTCGAGTGGAATGAAGATTGCCAACAAGCCCTTAAAGATTTGAAAGTTTATTTGTCAAATCCTCCTCTATTGGCAAAATCTAAGGAAGGTGAAAAGATGCTAATTTATTTAGCAGTTTTAGAAGTAGCGGTAAGTGCCATCTTAGTCCGTGAGGACCAAGGTAAGCAATCTCCAATTTATTATGTTAGTAAATTTCTATTAGATGCCGAGACAAGGTATCTGCAGCTAGAAAAGTTAGCATTTGCTCTCATCATGGCATCTAGAAAATTACAGGCTTATTTCCAATGCCATCCTATTGTTGTTGTTACTGCTTTTCCATTACAAAATATCTTGCATAAACATGAACTATCAGGAAGACTAGCAAAATGGACTATAGAAATAAGTGAATACAAAATAATTTACCAACCTCCAACTGCTATTAAATCCCAAGTACTCGCCGATTTCGTAGCTGATTTTAGTAAAGGCATGCAACTAGAAGCAGAAAAAGAGTTACAAGTTTTTAATGGTGCTAATTCGGGGACTTGGATATTATTTACTGATAGTTCATCTAATGTAAAGGGGGAAGGTTTAGGAATTGTTCTTATACCACCTACAGGTGAAACAATTAGACAAGCTAGAAAATGGCATCCTGTAACTAATAATGAAGCAGAGTATGAAGCTGTGGTTGAAGGTTTAGAGCTAGGATTAGAACTTGGCATCCTGCAAATCATAATCAAGAGTGATTCACAGCTCTTAGTAAATCAAATATTGGGGACTTACGTGGCCAGAGAAACTCGAATGCAAGAGTATCTTGAAAAAGTATGGGAACTGATAAGACAGTTCCAAACTTGGAAAGTGATACAAATCCTAGAACTTGGAAGCGGATGCTTTAGTCAATCTCGTGTTTGCAGCAGATACATCGAAAGATGCGAATGCATCAATCATACATTTATTATACTCCGTTCATGACTCTGATAAAAATGAGGTAAAATTTAATCATTTAACTTGGGATTGGCGAAATGAAATTGTATCTTTTTTGCAGCACGGAATCGTACCTGAGGATAAGGTGAAGGCTCATGCACTTAGAAAGAAAGCTGCTCGTTATTGCCTATATCAAGGGAACCTTAATCGAAAAATGTTTGGTGGACAATTAGCCAGGTGTCTCGGACCTTCTCAAACAGAATATGTGATGAGAGAAATACACGAGGGACATTGCGGAAATCATGCATGAGGCATATCACTTGTAAAGACATTGATTCGAGTAGGATATTACTGGCCTAAAATGGAAGAAGAAGCGAATGACTTCATATCTAAGTGTGACAAATGTCATAGGTATCGAAATAACATGCATAGACCAGCTGAGTTATTACATACTGTCATAGCTCAGTGGCCCTTCATGAAATAGGGAATGGACATCGTAGGACCATTACCCCAGGCAAAAGGTCAGGTAAAGTTTCTACTCGTACTTACTGATTATTTTACTAAATGGGTAGAAACAGGGGCGTTTAAAAAGGTACGAGAAAAGGAAGTTAAGGATTGCATTTTGAGAAATATAATTTTCCGCTTTGGTGTACCAAAGGAGATCGTGTGCGGTAATAGACCACAATTTGTAGGAGCACAAGTCACTGAATTCTTTCAAAGTTGGCAAATCAAAATAATTACGTCGACTCCATGTCATCCAGTAGGTAATAGACAAGCAGAGTCTACAAACAAAGTCATTGTTAACAACCTAAAGAAAAGGTTGCAAGAATCAAAAGGCAATTGGCTTGAAGTATTCCCAGCGGTGTTATGGGCATATCGAACAACGGCGAGGACAAGTACCAGAGAAACACCATTTTCAATGGTTTATGGTTTAGAAGCTTTGATACCAGTTGAGATAGGAGAACCTAGTACACGACGTGTTCAAGCAGAGGAAGACTCGAACAATGAAGAGTTACGGGTAAATCTTGATCTACTAGAAGGGAGAAGAGAAGCTGTGTTAATAAGGATGGCAGCTCAAAAGCAAGCAATTGTGCGATACTACAATAGGAAGGCACACCTCATGTTCTTTAAAATCATGGATTTGGTGCTAAAAAAGTGTTCCAGTCTACGAAGACATCCAATTCAGGAAAGCTAAGTCCAACGTGGGAAGGACCTTATAGAGTTCGTGAAATTGCAGGGAAAGGAGCATAAAAGTTGGAAACAATGGATGGCAATGTTTTACCTTCACATTGGAATGCTATTCATTTAAAGAGATATTACTTCTAAGGAAGTACCCACCCATGTTAGAATCTTTTTCTTTGAATTGTTAAAATTAAACTAACGATTTTAGATGCTAGGCTAAAACCTTAACTCGTGCCAAATGATGAGTCACGGCCTGAACGGAAAATTGAAATACTCTTAAATTCCTAGCCCATGGTTACATTAATATGATGGAAATACATGCGAGTTAGACAGTCTTCATCTATAATCGCACCTCCGAGTCCCATGTATTTTTTTGTTTCAGGAAAAGGACCAAAATTGGGAGAAACACACAAGTGTTCGAGGTTTCATACTTCACCGCTTAAACACTTGGGGGAATCTGTACTATATACACATGAGTATGTGCAGAAGAATAGATACGAGAGAGCAAGATTTAAAAATCAAATCAAGCTACGAGAAGTCAAGTATCAATCCAAAAGCACCCATCGTAGTGTTCTTTCTTTTTAGAAAAATGAAGGCACTTCTTAAATCCATCCTAATATGTATAGGCAGGGTCATGTATTAAAAAATAGGTTACAAAAAGAAACCTTGTACATTTTATGAATCTGTTGAAAGAAAACAGTTACGAGAAAGTTGTAGATGTACTTCAATACATGTAATTCTCAAACTTGTCAAAGTTAATGAATGAAAAGCTGTCAAAGGTGTTAGGATTTATGCCCTTCACTAGAGGGGGGGTGAATAGTGAGGCACGAGAATGATGGTAACTTTTTCGGAATTAAAATTGCAGGAGTAAAGTAAGTGTAGTAATTAAAAGAGTACGGAGAGGAAACACCGAATTTATACTGGTTCACCACAACGTGTGGTTAGTCCAGTCTCCCGAGAGACTCTCTCGAGTCTACACTAACTCCGTTAAGCTTATGGGTACCTAACAAACCTTTACACTTGCTCGTAGATGTACGCTCTACAAGACTTCAACTTGCTCGAGGATACCTCACCTCAAGACTTCACCTTGCTCGTGGATACCGCACCACAAGACTTCACACACTAAGATTGAAGGTACTTAGCAAACCCAACGCTCAATGAGAAGGTATGGTCTTCTCAAGAACCTTTCTCTTTTACAACAAGAACTCTCTAAGAAGAGTAGATAAAGAGATACAATATAAGCTCTACGAACAACACAAAGTTGTCTCTCAAATGGCTCAACAAAAGCTCTAAATATGATGTAGAAATGTTATCAATATGTTCAAGAATAATGAGAGATATTGTTCATATGAAATGAGTCCCAAAGACCTCTATTTATAGGTGGTAGAGGTTGTATGTCCGTTGCTTAGTAGGCAATCAATAATGCTGATTTTATGCCAAGATAGTCGATTATCTACTTTACATAATCGATTATCTTCTCAACGTTCATAAAACTGAATGTTGGAAGGCAACGGTCAGTGAATAATCGATTATCACTATGAGGATAATCGATTATTTACCTTCTCTGGAATTTCCAGTTTAAGCTGGAAAAAAGCAGATAATCGATTATCCTCATTGTGATAATCGATTATGCAGCCATACTGGAATTTCCAGTTTTGGCTAGAAACCCAACATAATCGATTATCACATAAGGGATAATCGATTATCTGGCTGTTCTGTCCAGAATCGAAAACTTACTTCAAAAAACCATTTTGGTTAAAATGAAAACGTTGAAAATCATTTTGTTTGAAGTATAAGAAAATGTTTATGATATTTATGATTTGATAAAATGATTTTATGCATATTTATGATGACCTATGTTGAGCCAAAAGACGAGATAACTTAAACGTTGCTCTTACATTGGTTCTACCTAACGACCTACGCCTTGGGTCTTCGGTCTTGAACTTTTGAGCTCGTCTTGGCTTTTCTGTGCAATCCCTTCATCAATATGCTTCTTGGCATTCAATCTTGATTGTTTGTCACATAATAACATTGTTTGACAGTTTACTTCATTGTTTGTCATTCATCAAAACCTATACCTGGAAATCATGCTAATACAACCAAAGCACACATATCATGGATAGAATGATTTCCTACAAAAGGTTATTTCATACAAAAAATGTATATTCCTATTTCTTTTATCGTATTATAACACCATTATGAAGTTAAGTCGTCTTCTTCATTAAATATCGATAAATAAAAGGGCCCTCTTTTATTTTCCTCATGACGATAATCCATGAGAAGAATCACAAAAGCATTTTCTCAAAAGATAAAAATGCTAACCTATTCTCTAAGTTCTAAAAAGACAAATAAGCAAGAATATCGTAAGTAGAAAACTATTCCATAAAGTCTAGAACGAAGTAAACATACCAGAATAAAGAAGTATTAATCAAACTTCTCAACATAAAAGGATAAGAGAAAAACTTAGTCATTAGAATATAACTGTTTTTAAAACAAATGCCCCGTAATAGAAATTGGGGACTTCTCTAAAAAACCAAAAAATTACATCATCAAAGAAAAAAGGAACGAAAACAGCAAGAACTTAATCGTTCACAGAAGGAGTTGGAACTTCAGAAGTTGAAACTTCACTTTCAGAGGCAGCAATCTGCACGGTAACAACTTCCGAGGAGGCAACAATAGGGATGGAGTAAGTGAATTCCACAGTTTCAGCAAGGGTAGTAGTAGTCGTGGGAACTTCCATTCCCATAGACTTTGCCATAGAAGCTTCACCTTCAGAAATTGGAATTGTAGCTTCACCCACATCAGTTGTTGCTTCTGAGTTCAATAACTCATCTGTTCCATGAACTTCAAGAGCTAGGGAAGGGGTACTAATGCTTCCAAGGGCTGGAGAAGGAGTATCAACAAGTTGTTGGCTTTACTCGATAGTGTTCATAACTTTGTCCAGTTCAGATTGTAAATCAAAATTTTCTTGCGTAGCCTCCATTAAGACATCACGGCGAGAATTCAAAAAAGCCCATCTCACTTCTATTTTGAAATTCTCTTCTATGAAATTGTATTCTTTCTCCAAAGCCTTGTATTCCTTTTCCCTCATAGCAATATCATTTTTTGCTATTTGGTGCTCAGCTAGGTGGGAGTCCAGTGAAGCTTCAAGAGAAGCATGAGAATTCTCCAAGGTACGAATTTTCTCTAAGGAAATCTACAAATCATTTTGAGCACAAGATAGGTTCTCTGCCAATTCCCTTGTGTATTCTTCCTTTTTCTCCAAAAGAGCCTTGAGCTCTTTAACCTCATCGTTGGATTTAGATAAAGAGCATTCTAAAATATCTTTATCCTTTTTAAGTTTACCCCATGAAGCGTTAGAAATTCCCAACTCTAAAGACAAACTACGATTGTGCTGCTCCGAATGAACTTTGTTACCCTGTAATTCTTCTATAGTCGCTTGAGCATTTTCAAATTGATCCTTCCAATTCGCTGCTTCAAGTATGGCATCCTCATCTATTTTCCTAGCTTTAGAGATAGCCTTTGTGGACTCACGATCCTTTTTATCCAACAAAGAAACTTTCCCCATCAGCTCGGTCCAAATGAGACTAGCCTACGGTTATAAGACATAAAAGTCAGGACTTAGAAAGGAAAAGAAGAAAAATATTCAAGGTCAAGAAAATTACTTTTAAAGTTGAATGAACTATGTCGTTCATCAGGGTGTAGCAGCTGTGACTTTGCATCTTGTTCCTCTCAATATCTCTAATAAGAGGCTTCATCCAAGTATCTGCACCTCTAGATTTTCTTAAAAGGCTTTGAGTGGCAGGAACTTCGAGAGTAACACTCCTCATAGCCACAACTTTACTACTGGATCTAACCTCTACTGGAAGGGCAGATGAAGAGGGAATAACAGAGGGGGGGGGGGGTGGTAGAAAAAGTAAACACTATAGGGGTCATAGTAATTGAAGCAGGAAGGGAAGGAGAAGCTGTAGAAACTGATTCAGGAATGCGAATGGAGGTGTTCAAAACTGGTGAAGGAACGGAAGCAGTCATTGGTGATGAAACACTTACAATTTGCAAAGGAATAGAAGAAGTAGGAATGAATGAAGAAAGAGGGGCTTCATCAAAGACACTATCCAAGGGGGTTTGAGTTGGTTCAGTCATGTCTTTTGGCACGATATCCTCATCAGAAAGAATCAAGACATGCTCGTTGGTTGAAGGTTGAGCAGGAAAATCTTCAATTTCATCATCATGGATGACTCGTATTCTAACCCTTGGCCTGGTTATTAATGAGGTATCTTCCTCTTCTTCATTCTCCGTAACTTCTACTATAGCTTTTCTTTTTTGAAGCAAGGCTCATGCCTTGTCCAAGTCTAATGCAGCATTGCCAGACATACGAATGGACATAGCCACTTCGGCTGCCATACCTTTGTAGCCAAATCCTAATCAAAAGAAGGATATGTAATCAAAATCAATAAAAGGTGTTTAAGGCCTGAAGCATGTGTGAACGAAATACGGTACCATGTGTTTTGACTTTCCAACCACGTAGGTCAGAGATTGATTTCCAAGTTCTTTGCTCCTTAGGAGCAATCTTCAAAATTGAATCTACCCAACCACGAAAGTTGCAAACATGTTCCACATCTCCCATGGTAGTACAAAAAACCAAAAAGAGGTGAAGTCAGAATCAAAATTCAAAAATAAAAATAGGTATGGTATAATAAGAAAAACTTACGTGCAAAATTCCACTTCTCAGGGAAGGGAATGTTTGTTTCTCCAAGTAAGTCCACCGTCCGAACAACTACGTAACAGGCATTCCATTCTCGATCTTTGTCGTCTTCTGGGCTTACCAAAACCTTCTTACTCCTCGCAGTCAAGGTAAAAACCCATGATGTATCAAGTTAGGATGGTATACATGAATGAGGTGAGAAAAAGTAAAATTGATATTGGCTTTGGTGGATAGAAATCTTAAACAAGCCACTGTCCTCCATACCAGGGAACCAAAATGGGCCAAGCAAATAATAAAGAAACGGCAAAAATCAAGAATAACTGGGTCAATTGGATGATTAAAACCCAAAGTAAAAGGGTAAGTGTAAACAAAAGAATACCCAATCCTGAAAGAAGAAATTCTTTGATTTGGGGTAGGAATAGACATTCTAAGATTGTTTTTTCCAGGTGCAATCTTTCCTAATGGAAGGGATTGTGAGTTCAGTTACTAAAGTAGGGTAAGTATCGGCTTTATCTAAACCAACAACTTATTTTTCAAGAGATTGTTTATCACTGATAAAAGATAAATCGCTGGGTACGATTTCATCTACTAAAGGTTCTCGAGAAGAATCAGAAACTTCTTTACCTTTAGAAGAAGGTGTCTTCGAAATAGAACTCCTAGTAGAGGAATCGGAAGAGCCGCCTCAAGTAGATTCTGGTCGAAGTCTACCACCTCTGCCTCTTCTATGTCTAATAGGGGCATTTGGAAAATTGTCCAATATCGGAACTCTTTTGGGGTTAGGGTTTGAAGATGCCATTACTGAACAAAGAGGGGTTGAAAAGAAAGTGAAAGTAAGGAAGAGAGTATTTGCTAAAGGTATGTGGAGAAGAAGACAAAGAAAGAAAAAAGTTAGATATGTACACGATGACAACCGTCAAACTCAGAAGTGTAATGATTAAAAGCCTATAATAAAGGCAACTATCACTTCGTGAATAGTGGAGTAAAGAGGCTTTGAAAAGGGGTGTAAATGGTCAATCCAATCAAAGGGTGACATGTGTAAGGAGCATTAAATGAGAAAGACAACTGAGACGTCAATATTGTTAGACGCATTAGTTGTGACAAAAATTCCCTTTTTTATGAAGATCCACTTTCCAATTATTTAATTGACAAATAAATGGAAAGTGGGGGGACTATCTATATTGGGAAAAAATTCAATTCAAATTAAAGATGACGTGGCATGACACGCGGGATTGGTCAAATAGTCAAAGTGCAATAATCCAGTAAAATATAGTCTATACACGAGTCTCATAACATTCCAAGAGATTATATTGACTTATTTCATTATGCATTGCATTCATTTATACATGTAAATTTTATCCATAACTCAGACAGCGATATATATATATATGGAAAAAGTTTACGGCGTTATATACGCATCACCACCTGATTAACTGGTATACTTTGATGATTTTACCCACAATGACTGATATGATATGATGGGATGCACTCAAAAGATTGACGATATTATGTACGTGCAGTCCAATCGATTTAATGACATATACACGCGGGTGCATGACCTTATAACTATTTCATGATTTATAGAGCTATCCAAATTTACAGGTTAAGTCGTTTACTCTATGTTTCTTCCATGTCCTTTATATATTGATTTACATGCCTTACATACTCAGTACATTTTTGTACTGACGTTCTTTTATTCGGGACGTTGCATTCAATCTTGTAGGTATAGACAATCAGTTTGACGAGTCCTCATAGTAGATGAGGCATTCGGTGAAGGATCGGTAAGATTCCACCACATTCGGAGTGCAACCGAGTCTATAAATCATCGTGTCAGAGTTTTTCTACATACTTATGGGTTGGCTGGTACCCTATCCCATTTTATCTCAAATAATTGTTTAAACATGTATAAAATGAAAGATGTAACGGTTTCAAAGATCCATGGCTTGCCTAGCTTCCACGAGTAGGCGCCATCGCGACTCCCGAGAGTGGGAATTTCGGGTCGTGACAATATATGAGTGTATAAATACATCTTATACACTTTTATACAAGCGTCTGTAGACGTACTTCTTTTACGATTTTCAGTTGCAATTCTTGTTCAAAACCCATCCAAATCTCCATTAAATGACTTCAAATTTTATATACAACCTCCTTATACTATTTCTAACATGTCTAAATAACACTTACTTCAAATTTCTAACAAAATTAAATTCGAAATTTAAACCCACATGTTTAAGCTTGTTAAAATTTAATTTTCACCATCCAAATAGATTTGGTTTGTTGAACTAATATTTGACTCACTGTTACAGATTTGAACTTAAAAACTTGAGCAATCTTCTTTGAAAATATATAGTAATTTCTAGAACCTATTGGAGTTGGATATTGAATCTTAACCTATTATTTTTGGGCTAATTAGCTGTAAATTGAAATATAGGCTATAAAATTAAAGAGCATGGAGTCCAATTATTCTTATGTGAAAGTTTCTCTTAATAATCGCCATCAATACATACATATCATCAATGGTATATGTCATGTAACTAACCAATTATTAGCATTCCATGACAAGTAGGGATGTCAATACTAGCCTAAAATTGTATAATTTAGCTCATCCACATTGTTCAACGTTGGCTAAGACGGATTAGAGAGGCGACATATTAATCGATTAAATAAGTGCGATCAAAACCAACGCAACTAAAAGGTTAGGACAGTAATTTACATTAGCAACTTAAATCAACATCTAATAGTTTTGTTAAAAGTACGAAATAAAATGTTTTCGGTTAGTTTTAAGTTATATATGCTACTTTGTTGTAAATACATCACTTTTAGCAATTTAATTGTATACACATATATTTAAGAAAGAAAAATAAGCAAATAGAAAAATAGTTTTAAATTAGGTAAGAGAAGGGTTATGACTCATTAATCAAAACTCATCCATAAGACATTACTCGTTCATTAACTCATGAATATATATTTTAATCTATCCAAATTTAACATCATTAATTCATCCTTTTGACACTTCTTTATTGATAGATAACTTCCACCTTGGTCTTACAAAATGAAAGAAGAAGGGCCATGTGCAGGATATCTAAAAAGTCTTCCAATTTTTCTTAGATTTCAGTCCTCAATATTAAAGGAACTCTTAATAAGAGAGTAGCCTAATATTATAACTAATTTACACTAACCTCCATATTTTAAAGTCAAATAGCACATGGCCAACGAAGCGATTTCACGAAATCTATGAACCCAACTGTAACTTAATTAAAAATATTTCTTAATACTATATCCTCTATGGAAGCTCTGAAATCAATAACTGTTGGACTTTAAGCCATTGTGTTTTAAAGTAGAAGAAGTATGAATTGAAAATGGAGGGAAATAAAATGGAGGAAAAATGTAAATTTGAAGTGAACTTTTGTCTTGCACTTTGTTCCTCATTGGTGAGGAACAACCACATTTGTATGCTTATATATAGAATCGGTTCTTAAAGCTCTTAAAAAGGAGTTGAAGAGAATGAACCCTCACGTCGTCGCTCGCTCGCTCGCTCGGCTAGGCTTTGGCTTTGGATAACGATCGATAAGATTATTTTTGGACAAAATTTATTTAATTATTCAATAATTAATTAAATGCCAAATTATTGCTAAAATTACGCCATAATCCTGCTGAAGATTTAGAGGGCCTCTTTGACCGCGGTTCTGCAGGGACCGCGGTAGAATTGCGGCATGCAGATTCAGAGAGCCTCTGTGATCGCGATTCTGCCCCGGTCGCGGTAGAACCGCGGCAGGCACGTACTCTTCTGAAAATGCACCTTTTTCTTACATTTCTTCTGATAATTGCCTATAAATTCTGAGGCAAGACTCCATTTTTTAAACACGAAAAATTACTCCAAAACTTTTTTCTTTCTGAATATACTGCATCATTCGTAGTTTCTCTCTCTCAAATTCGTAAGTGAAATTTTGCTCCGTTCTTTGAGTTTGTTGGTATCCTACAGTTTGTATTGTCACTGTTGTAGGAAGGTTTATTCCTTTTATTCTAGGAGGACAAAAGTGAACTTTTAGGAGACAATGATAATTGTTATGAAATAATATAAAAGACAAGAACAATAATGCAAGAACAAGAGCAATAGAGAGAAGAGTAGAGAGAGTTCTTCTTATTGATACTTAGAGAATGTTAGGAGTGATTTACAATGGTAGAGGGCACCTCTATTTATAGGGAGGAGGATGATTTATCTACCAAGAATAGAACTCTAGAATCTCTCTAATTAAAGACATTCACCTTAAATAGAAGTGTATTTATAACACTCCCCCTTGAATGTCTATTCAATGATGTGCCTCGTTAAAACCTTAAAACAAAACCCAATGGGAAAAATTAAAGTAAGGAAAAAGAGTACACATGTTTGAATATGCGCCTATTGGTTGCCTCGTTAAAAACCTCGCAACGAAAACCCGGTGGGACAAAACCTTGTAAGGGAAAAAGAGTGCAACGCGCCTTAACTCCCCCTGATAAGAACATCAATTTATGTCCTTAAGTCTTCGCATCCCGATCTTGTGAACTAGCTTTTTGAAGGTTGACTTTGGTAGAGATTTTGTGAACAAATCAGCCATATTGTCGCTTGAACGAATCTGTTGAACATTGATATCACCATTCTTTTGAAGATCATGTGTGAAGAATAACTTTGGTGAAATATGCTTCGTTCTATCTCCTTTTATGAATCCTCCCTTCAATTGAGCTATACATGCTGCATTGTCTTCATACAAAGTTGTGGGTAGTTTATCACACTTCAAACCACATTTGTCTTGGATATGATGTATTATAGACCTCAACCACACACACTCCCGGCTTGCTTCATGAATAGCAATTATCTCGGCATGATTAGATGAAGTAGCCAGAATTGATTGCTTAGTCGATCGCCAAGATATGGCGGTTTCTCCACAGGTAAACACATAACCCGTTTGAGATCGAGCCTTGTGTGGGTCGGACAAATATCCAGCATCAGCATAACCAACAAGATCCGGGCTGCAAATCTTGCCATAAAATAAGCCCATATCGGTAGTTCCCTTTAGGTACCGCAATATGTGTTTGATCCCATTCCAATGTCTCCTTGTAGGAGCCGAGCTAAATCTTGCTAAGACATTAACTGAAAAGGATATGTCAGGTCTTGTAGTATTTGCAAGATACATTAGTGCGCCAATTGCGCTAAGATATGGTACTTCAGGACCAAGTAGCTCTTCATTCCTTTCTTGTGGTCGGAATGGATCTTTGTTCACATCAAGTGATCGAACAACCATCGGTGTACTTAAAGGATGTGCTTCATCCATGTAAAACCGTTTCAGTACCTTTTCTGTATAGGTAGATTGATGAACAAAAATTCCGTTTGCCAAATATTCAATTTGCAAACCAAGACATAGTTTAGTCTTTCCGAGATCTTTCATCTCGAATTCATCCTTTAAATAATCAATTGCCTTTTGGAGTTCTATAGGGGTTCCAATAAGGTTTATGTCATCAACATATACGGCAAGTACAACAAATTCCGATGTTGTTTTCTTTATAAAAACACACGGGCAAATGGCGTCATTTATATAGCCTTCTTTTAAAAGGTACTCACTAAGACGATTATACCACATTCGTCCAGATTGCTTTAGACCATACAAGGATCTTTGCAATTTAATTGAGAACATTTCCCGAGATTTCGAATTGTGCGCGTTTGGCACCTTGCGTCCATCGGGAATTTTCATGTATATCTCATTATCAAGTGAGCCATAAAGATAGGCAGTAACCACATCCATTAAGTGCATGTCAAGCTTTTCATGGACAGCAAAACTTATGAGATAACGAAAGGTTATCGCATCCATTACAGGCGAATATGTCTCTTCATAATCGACACCAGGCCTTTGAGAAAAACCTTGTGCAACAAGGCGTGCTTTATATCTTTGTACCTCGTTTTTCTCATTTCTTTTGCGTACAAAGACCCATTTATAACCGACAGGCTTAACACCATTAGGTGTTTTAACTATAGGGCCAAAAACTTCACGTTTTGCCAGCGAATTCAATTCTGATTGAATTGCTTCTTGCCACTTTGGCCAATCCTGTCTTTTTCGACATTCTTCAACAGATTGAGGTTCGAGATCCTCACATTCTTGCATAATGCTAGATGCTACATTATAAGCAAAGGCATTATCCAGCACAATATCCACTCGATTAATATTTGCCTCAATATTAATTGGATTTAGGGATAGTTCCATATTTTCCAGAGTCTCGGGCTCAATGGATTCTTCATGAATCTCAGAATTTGTTAAATCATGAGATTCTTTCGTGGTGTCATTTTGATCGTTCTTTTTCCTCTTTCTAGGATTTCGATCTTTGGAACCTAATGGTCTGCCACGCTTCCGGCGTGCATTTGACTCATTGGATATGACACTAGATGATTGTCCAACAGGGACATCAATACGGATTGGAACATTTTCCGCGGGAATGTGGGATTTCGTTATCCTTTTCAAGTCCGTAAATGCGTCAGGCATTTGATTTGCTATTCTTTGCAAATGGATAATCTTTTGTACCTCTCTTTCACAAATAGAGGTATGTGGATCAAGATGAGATAATGATGCATTTTTCCACAAAATTTCCCGTTTGGTTTCACCAACTTCTCCCCCTAATTTTGGGAAAAGTGTCTCATCAAATCGACAGTCTGCAAATCGTGCAGTAAACAAGTCGCCTGTCAATGTTTCGAGGTAGCGAATGATGGAGGGCGATTCAAACCCAACATATATTCCTAACCTTCTTTGCGGACCCATTTTGGTGCGGGATGGCGGTGCAATAGGCACATATACTGCGCATCCAAAAATCCTTAAATGGGATATATTGGGTTCATGACCCAAAACCAATTGCAACGGGGAATACTTGTGGTAATTCGTCGGTCTGAGACGAATTAGCATTGCTGCATGTAAGATGGCGTGACCCCATACCGAAGTGGGCAGCCTCGTTCTCATAAGTAATGGCCTTGCAATCAATTGCAGGCGTTTAATTAACGATTCTGCAAGACCGTTTTGAGTGTGAACATGAGCTACAGAATGTTCAACTTTTATCCCGATTGATAAGCAATAATCATTAAATGCTTGGGATGTAAACTCAGCAGCATTATCCAGTCTTATGGACTTGATTGGATTATCTGGAAATTGTGCTCGTAGTCGAATTATTTGTGCCATCAATTTCGCAAACGCAAGGTTGCGTGATGACAACAGGCACACATGAGACCATCTACAGGATGCGTCTATCAAGACCATGAAATACCTAAACGACCCACTAGGTGGGTGAATAGGTCCACAAATGTCCCCTTGTATACGTTCCAGAAACGTGGGTGACTCAGTCCCAACCTTTGTTGGTGATGGCCTGATAATCAACTTGCCTTGATAACACGAAGTGCAAGGATATTCATTATTCGAAAGAATTTTGAAATTCTTTAACGGATGCCCATAGGAGCTTTCTATAATCCGTCTCATCATGACAAATCCTGGATGTCCCAATCGATCATGCCAAAGTACAAAGGTATTGGAATCAGTAACCCTTTGGTTTACTGTTGAATGTGCCTCAATTGCACTAATTCTTGTCCAATACAGGCCACAAGATAAAGACGGGAATTTCTCAATAACCCTCTTTTGGCCGGAGACATTCTTTGTGATGACAAGATATTCAAGTTTATCTTCATCCATTGTCTCAATATGATAGCCATTCCGGCGTACATCTTTAAAACTCAACAAGTTTCTCTTAGACTTGGAGGAGAACATTGCATTCTCTATGATTAACGTCGTGCCCTTGGGCAAAGTTACAATTGCTCTTCCGGAGCCTTCAATCAATTTACTACTTCCAGAGATTGTAGTAACGTTTGCCTTACACATATTTAGTTGGGAGAAATACTTCCTTTCTTTGAGTATTGTATGTGTAGTACATGAATCAATTAGGCAAATACTTTTACAGTTGGATGTTGATCCAAGTTCGCTTTGTGAGATATCCATATTTGCTATCCCATAGTTTGACATACGAAAGAGATACAAGAACATAAGAATAAACAAGTTCAATTCTTTTGTGTCACATAATATTTTCAAAGTCTGCTGCTAACAGTTGACTAACAAAATCAGATATGTTATCCATTACTTTGCAGTTTGAAAATTTCAGTTTAAACGTTTTCTTCAAACAATCGATTGTTACTTACAAACAATCGATTGTTGAACATTGACAATCGATTGTTAAACACACACAATCGATAATTTGCTATTTTGAAAAACTTCAGATTACACTGTCTTAATGACAATCGATTGTTAGACAAAGACAATCGATTGTGGATGATTTTTGAAAAATTCCAGATTACACTGTCTTAATGACAATCGATTGTTAGACAAAGACAATCGATTGTGGATGATTTTTGAAAAATTCCATTGTCTTAATGACAATCGATTGTTAGCCAAAGACAATCGATTGTTGATCAATTGTTTTTCAACTTTAATGCGAAAATAGTAGATAATCGACTAGTTTTTCAGGCTAGTCGATTACCCCTACTGGAAAATAAAAATTTTATTGATATATGAGCATATTGAAGATATTCTAAAGAACTACTGCTAACATTGCATCATGAACTAACTAATACGAGCTAATACTAATGACTATTAGTTTATTCACTAACTAATACAAATAAGTAGAACAAAATCAAATAACTCCATCTTCTTTCATCACGGATCCATCGCCGATTAGGTGGTCTATTTTCCCATCGGGTTGCTCAAAGAAGTCTGCCACATCCAGGTGGGTGATGTCCTCATTGTCGTCATAGACAAAATTTGTTTCAGGGCCTTTTCTCTTTCGAGATGCTTGATAAAGGTCAACCAAGTGTCTTGGTATACGGCAAGTCTTTGACCAGTGCCCTTTCCCACCGCAACGATAACATATCGTTTCTGAACCATTTTCCTTAGGATCTTCATGACCCCGTTTCTGCTTTCGGCGGTTATCTCTCTTCGGGGGGTGACGGACTTCATTGGAATTTCTTCCTTGTCTACGTCCCTGGCTATGACCCCGTTTACGACCATGACCATGGTCCTTCTCATGTTTGGCATAATGAGAGTGCACCTTATCTGCTTCAGGCAGTGGTGTAGACCCAGTGGGTCGATTTTCATGATTTCTCATGAGCAGGTCATTATTTCGCTCAGCCACTAGTAGAAGAGAAATCAGTTCAGAGTACTTTGTAAAGCCTTTCTCTCTGTACTGTTGTTGCAGTACTATATTGGAGGCATGAAACGTTGTAAACGTTTTCTCAAGCATATCATAATCGGAGATATTATCCCCGCATAGCTTCAATTTAGAAGTAATTCTGAACATAGCAGAATTATATTCAGAAACGGACTTAAAGTCCTGGAGCCTCAGATGAGCCCAATCATATCGTGCTTGTGGCAGAGTGACCAACTTCAGGTTGTCATATCTCTCCTTTAAGCCGTTCCACAAGACGAGTGGATCCTTGACGGTGAGATATTCAATCTTCAAACCTTCATCAAGGTGGTGGCGCAAGAAAATCAAGGCCTTCGCACATTCTTGGGTGGATGCTTTTTCTCTATCTTTGATGGTGTCTCCGAGACCCATAGCATCTAAGTGGATTTCAGCATCCAACACCCATGTCATATAGTTCTTGCCCGAAATTTCAAGGGCAACGAACTTTCTTTTCGTAATGTCAGACATAATCGAAAATTAAATTAGGAAGAGGGAAATACCTTAGATTTCTCGAGAATGGTTCTTGAGACGGTAGAGTCTCGTGCTGATAACGTGTTATGAAATAATATAAAAGACAAGAACAATAATGCAAGAACAAGAGCAATAGAGAGAAGAGTAGAGAGAGTTCTTCTTATTGATACTTAGAGAATGTTAGGAGTGATTTACAATGGTAGAGGGCACCTCTATTTATAGGGAGGAGGATGATTTATCTACCAAGAATAGAACTCTAGAATCTCTCTAATTAAAGACATTCACCTTAAATAGAAGTGTATTTATAACAATAATAAGATTTTAAGGCGGAAAAATTCAGGTCAATAATGTCAGATCTTATTCTAGTTGAAGATGCTGCTATTGGCTGTTTTGTATTGTTTGAAAAACATACTACACTCACCAGCCTACGAACCCACTCTTTATATATATATATATATATATATATATATATATATATATATATATATATATATATATATATATATATATATATATATATATATATATATATATATATATATATATATATATATAAGTGGTGTCTTAGCCTGTTTAGTTTGCAAGCTGACTATTTCATTTGATGCGAACTTGTTTGAATGAGCACATGATTTAAGAAAAATTAAGATTTTTAGAATATGTGATCCTAAACAAGTTAAAAAGGGGCTCAAAAAATTTGTGTGATTTTAATAACTTCTCATTAAGAGTAGAATTGTCAGTTTAAACTAAATTGTTCCAAATTTAAAAACAATTTATTGTTTTTTGAACGGACCAAAAAAGAAATATATTCAAGTACTATATTTTACGGCTTATAAAAAATATAATATAAAGTGGTTTTCTTTTTTTTTTTTCCCTTTAATTTTTGCCGAAATTTGAGTTCTAATTTCTCATGGTTTTTGCCACCGTAAAGTCACACCCTTAGTTGCAACTGAACAAACTCATTCGTATTCTTTTGGAGAGGATATTACAACAATAACAATAATCTAATAAAATTTTATAAGTAGGTATATAGAGAATAGTGTGTATGCAGAGCTTACCCTTATCCCAAAAAAGTAAAGAAGCTGTTTTCGAAAGAACCTCGACTCAAAATAGAGAATATTTTCAGCGTAAGCTAGTATCCGAGTTGAAGAAAAGTATAAAAGAAATGTGAAAAAGAATGAACTATATGAAAATATCTGCATGATGGGAGCAGAAAGTTGGCCTTAATAGGTAAACAAAAGACAAAATGGTAATGTTAAAACGAAACTCCTAAGTTTCAAAATTTTCACCTCCCTAGACCCCAATAATTTAATCGTCCTTCAAACCTTAAATGGCGGTGACAACAAAGAAAATTCAACCAATAAAAAAAGGCCAGATGCTCACGACCATTCACTATCGGAGCTGAATATCCTCATCTCCATCCGTCTTCTTTGTACGCTGGTTTACGCATCAGCCACAGAAAGAAATGTTAGACTAAAGCTAGTTGCATAGCTGAATTAGTAAAAAAAAATTAAGTTTTCACAATGTATAGTAGTAACGTTTACACTATTATAAAAGTTTATCTGCAACAATTAACATGTAATTTTCATGGTAAACTTTACTCCCTCCGTTTCATATTATTTGGGGTACTTTTTTTTTAGTCTGTTCCAAAATAAATGACACATTTTTAAATTTGAAAATAATTCAACTTTAAACTCTCAATTTTACCAATTTTGTCCTTAGTGAGAAGTTTTTATAGCAACACAAATGTTATGACCCCACAAACCTTTTACCCCTTAATCTTTTAAGATCACAAGTTTTAAAAATCTTCTTTTTTCTTAAATTCCGTGCCGAGTCAAACTACCTAAAACAATATGAAACGGAGGGAGTATATGATAATTTCAAAATAAAATAAGTCGCCTACTACAATGGGTTAAATTGAGACGCTAATGTAAATAATTATTTGCAGTATCATGCATGTATATGTAACTTAAATCTTTCGTATATACTTATAAAGGTAGGCGTAAATACCTACTTAATAAGCATTGTTGATAACCTAAAATATATGGTAAGTAACTTGCGATAACAAAATAAAATAAAATATTTTAATGGTGTAAAAGTTCTTTCCTATCAATGTATACAAGTTAATTAATTGTTTCTTGTTCTCTTAAAAGAACTCACTTTACGGAAAGAATTTCGTATACTTGGTAAGATATCTCCTTTCAAACACACCGAACACTACTATTAACGTCAAAGTCAAAACTGTATGCGTAATTCAAACTATCCCAAGCATATAGACGTATGAGATGCAAAACCACTGTAATATGAAAAGACTTGGAGCTAACAGGAATCATTAATTAGTGAGGTGACATTATTATATAGTGAAAAATTTAGTAAAATCTAATTTAGAGTTTGACTTACATATACATAGTTGTAAGAAATTTTGTATTATTGCAACACTTGATAGCATAATTGTTTTTACACTATCGTGTTTATTAGTTAAACTCAATCTTTTAACCTGTCTAGCAAAGTAAAAGTACATATTTTACTTTCAACTAGAAGGGAAAAAGTGATTACCCTATTTTAGGAGAACAACAACAATAACAATCCAGTATAATCCCACTTAGTGGGGTCTAAGGAGGGTAGTGTGCGCAGACCTTAACCCTACCTTTAGGTAGAGAGGCTGTTTCCAAATAGACACCGGACATCCTTCCCTCCAAGAACTTCCCACAAGAGCTCCAAATAAACCCCCGGCATCCTTCCCTCCAAGAACTTCCCACCATGCTCTTGGGGAGACTCGAACTCACAACCTCTCGGTTGGAAGTGGGGGTTGCTTAATTTTAGAAGAAGTAAGTAAAAAAATTAAGGGAAAAATGTAACCAACCATCCCTCGGGGTAACCTAAGACATGCGGCATCAAAGGGTCGTTGGAAAATAACATTGATTAGCTTTTTTAGACAATATATATAATATATATATATATATATATATATATATATATATATATATATATATATATATATATATATATATATATATATATATATATATATGTAATGACAACCGTTCACTTTTTGATAAGTTTATTTGTTTATGTTTCACTCTCATTAATAAAAGTTTTGGCTCCGCTATTGACCTAAAGTACTAGAAACAGGAGCAATAAATGTAAATAAAAGAGAGAGGAAAGAAAGAGATTTGAACGAGAAAGTTACCAAGATAATAAATTCTTGAAAGGAAAAAGCTTCAATGGCATGCAGTGAAGAAGCTAACAAGAAGGTTCAATGCTCCTTTCCTCTTCACTTTTGGCTCTCTGTTGTTGCTGTGGTGTTTGTGGCTGTTGCGGTAGCTGCTGCTGATGATTCTGCTGCTGCTGTTGTTGGAGCAATTGATGCGGCTGAACTAGAACCTGGCCGCAATGTTCCTGCTGGCTTTGCTGGATTTGATAAGGATTGTCAAAGGAGCCCAAAGCCAATGAAGGTGATACTGAAGAACTCATTTGATGAAATCCGGTAGCGCCTGACATACAAGAGACGAATTCAGAATTTAATCTTTATTCAAAATTCCAAATTTTAACTTTTTTGGCATATATGATGGTAGTCATTTTCAACTAATATGTTTTCTTCAAAATTGGCTTTCATAAAGAATAGTACTCCATTGTTTTTGAAACTATTTTCAGAAGTTTGGCTACTGAATAGAAATTATTGTTACAAAAAATATATCTTAAAAATTAATAATAATATTAGGATATCACAGTATATTGATCAAATTTCACTAGTCATATATATATATTTTTTAGTCCTATATATTAGCAATGATATTTAAGTGTTTGTTTAAGCAACTAATATGAATTTAAAAGGTACTCCCTCTATTTAATTTTTGTGAACTTGTTTGACTGAGCACGAAATTTAAAAAAAAAAAAGACTTTTAATTCGCAGTCTTAAACAATTCAAAAGGGGTCCATGGTATTTGTGTGGCTCTAAAAGCTCCCCACTAAGGGTAGAATTGAAAATTTAAGCTAAACTTTTTCCTTATTTAGAAATGCGTCATCTTTTTGGAGCGGACCAAAAAAGAAATAGGTTTACATTAAACTGAAACGGAGGGAGTACTATATAATTGTACGAAGAATGTGATATTCGCCTATAGGTGAGAAAAGTCATTTTTCCTTTTTGTATTTTTTTTTTTGGAAAACATTTCAAACACCAGAAAATGATTTCCTTGTTAAAAAGATGTACAAAATACTAACTTCTATCACACCAAAGAAAACCCTATATATGTCTAGAACAATTTTTAGGATTTATACACACACACATATACGTTATCCATAATCCAGAGATAATTGAACCTATATATCCTTTAAACCTACATCCGCCACTACCTGCAGAATCAAACCCACTGTTGAATTGTGGATGCTGCTGCTGTTGTGGTTGTTGTTCATAAGTTCTCAACATATCCTGTTGCTCCCTTGCTGCCATCGCTGCCGCTAATTGATGAGCTTCAATAACTTGTTGCTGATTTTGCTGCTGTTGTTGTTGAGGATCACGCAACATTAACTGAGCACCATGTTGTTGTTGTTGTTGTTGCATCCCTGTTGGCAATCCCAACATTGGCTGCATATTATAAGGCATCATGGTAGAAGAAGACGGATTATTCGGATGCTGTTGTATATAGCCCGGGTGTTGAAGAATTGGCAACATGGCTGAAGGACCAATGTAAGTTGCTAATTCTTTCTTAGCATTCAATAAATCATCTTGGACTTGCTTGAGCTTATGTTGAAGTACCGAAATTAGGCCAACACAACCATAAACTGGATCGCGAAGGCGATATTCAGCCTCATAGGCAAGGGAATTTACAGCATCTTCACGTTGAGTTGCGTTTAATTCGTTGAGTAATTTAGCCACATTACTAGCCCCAAAAACCTTGTGAACATTAGCAAATTTTTGGGGTTGATCAGGTGGGAAGTATGGTGCAAAAACACATTCTTGAGTGCATTTTCGACGCAAGAATTTGCATGCTGCACACGGAGAGTTGGACGAGGACATCGTTGGCTTCCCTATTGTTGTAGACAGATGACCCTTGCCTCTATAAGAACAAACAAATTATGAACCCTCATAAAATTATACAAAATACATTTTACAGTATGATAAATGAATTGTACTCGTTCAGACCTTATACTGGATATATATACTCACAATAAATAATCAATATACAATGGAGTAGCTAGGTGATAAATTTGACTGTATTAAAGAATGCATGGTATTAAAGAAGCTGTTTCATTAATTAACAATTTTGGAGTAGAAAGGCATTTGAGTGTTATTGAAGCAAACATAGCAAGTAAATAAAACAATAATCTACATAGAATATAGAGGTCTTTTCATTTATTTATTCAGGGAAACTAGGGATGAGTGAAAATAGAACCTGTGGGTGATTAATTAGTAACAAAAATTACCGGCCAATTCTTCCTAAAAAATGGTACCAAAGTTCATACTCGATCCAATTCTCAAAATGAATAAAAGCAAAAGGGTAGATTTTTATGATAAGTTTGCACCAAAAAACAAAATAGTATCAAAAAAAGAAGAAAAAAGAATTGGTTATGTAGAGAGACGGCGGTGAAGAGGAAATTACTTGCAGTTGTGGTTTAAGATCCCAAGTTAGTAAGTGAATCAAGATCTCTCTACATCAACGCAAAATTTATTGTGTTTCCTTATCAAATCAAACTTTTTCTCCAATTCACAAAGAGAACATTATAACAAACACAAAAATAAAGATCAAAAAAGCAAAAAGAGAGGAGAAGAGTTATAAAGAACACTAAGGATAATTTCACCTTGTGTTTTATAAACTTGTATAGATCAAACCTCAAAATGAAGATGAAGATTAATTCATTCTTGGTTCATAGGAGGGAGTGGAGGTCTAGGGTTGCTGTGAGAAACGTCTCGATCCGATCTTCTAGTTTTGACGATCCCAAAGGAAGAAGCAGCAGATGAAAGAACAGAACAAAAAGAGAACACGTTTATTCTTAGTAGGTTTTATTATGAATATGAGACAGAGCTAGAGAATTTGGAAGAGATTAAAAAGGAAGAGGTATCTCATTACTATGGAGTACTATAGCCGACGTCATTTTTATTATATAGTGGGGTAAGCCTGTAATTTCATCCATTTCCGAGGGTCTAATGTGAAAAGTCGTAGCGACCGCGTAGAGAGAGAGAGGAAGAAACCTCCGTTATGAATTGATATTCTAACTAATGAATAAATAAATGTGAATCTGAGTAGCCTCTTTGTCCCGGGACCAATTTTGTATTTCCAAATGTACCCTTATTAAAAGTCAAAGAGGTGCTCTATCGGTCTCGTTTAAATTAATATTGTACGAGGTAAAATTCGGTTCGCCACGTTCCCGTTCAAGCGAACACGTCTTTCATGACAAAGCCGCCTTTGAGTCGTGTCAACCCAGGCAAGGACGTCCTAATTAACTAGATGGAGGAACAACGTCGTTTAGGGCTTGGCTTCCTCCGTACGAGGAAGCCACCAACTTTTGTACTTTTTTTTTGATTGTTTCGAGAAAGGCCTCCTAATAAATAAAGGAGACATTTACCTTGTAATAGGGTATGTGCATTATTCTGAGTAACACCATTTCTCTACTTTCTCTCTCTATTGTTAGCAAGCAAGCTTCTTTCTATCATTCTCCAATATTAAAACTCTCCATAACCTTTTACAGTCAGATCTACTACGATCATAGCTCGATAACCTTTTCTAGGGCTTATTCTACTTGATTACATTTTACCCGTATACTTTATTGATTGTTTTTACGCTTACAAAGTGTATATATCTTTTGAGCAAAATAATTTGGCGCCGTCTGTGGTGATTTCGAGAATCAAAGTTATAGTTTGTGCCTAGAAAACCACTGACAATCATCCCCTACATCGCACGAACAAGCATGGCTGACAACTATACAAAAAAGAAAATGATAAACGAGGTTGGGGTCAACCTCATGGATTCTCTCAACGAAGCATGTGAAGATAACATTTTGAACGCATCCCCCAGCACCACGATGAGTGGAGGAACCCCACCACCCCCACCCAGAGATCTGACGGATCCACGAGAAAGGGGAGCTTCCACATCTACATCTAAGGAAGCACCGCAGAAGTCAAGGAGCTACTTAAATAGTGGCTAACAAACACTCTAAGCGACTTGGTCGAAAAGTCACCACAACATGGCGTAAGACGTACGCCAGTAATGGACCTCACTGCAGTCGAAGATGAACCCGAGATTGCGCGAGCAAACAATGTGCTCACCGACACACAAACCAACAACGGTGTGCTCGCAGTCATCCTTAGAAAGATGGAGGAAATGGAACATGAAAATAAGTCGCTCCGTGACCAAATGAAGGAACATCAAGAAAGGGTAGACAAGGTCCTGGGGTCTCCTAAACTGCTGCCAAAGTGCGACGTTGGTAGGTTTGTTGAACAACCTTACATAGAGGAGGCCGAACCATACTCTATCCCAAAGACCTTAAAAATTCCTCCCTATGTGAAGGTATACGAAGGGACTACGGATCCTGAGGATCATCTAATCCATTACGTCACAGCTGTGAAAGGTAGCGACTTGGTGAAAGAATAGGTACCGTCCGTGCTTCTGAAGAAGTTCGGCGAAACATTGACAGGTGGAGCTTTGACATTATACTCCCAGCTACCGGCTAAGAGCATCTCCATGTTCGAGGAAATGGCGGATAAGTTTGTCACCGCACATGCGGGATAAAAGAAAACGGAGGGGAGAGTTAACGACATCTTCGCTGTTCGGTAAACCCTGAAAGAAGGGCTCAGGGACTTCTTGGCTAGATTCAACAGGGTAAGAATGAGCCTACCAAACGTATTGGAAGGTATGGAAGTCGCTGCTTTCTACAATGGGCTAAGCAGGGACGGCTCGAGGGCGACCAAGAAACTGCTAAGTCGCCTCATGAAGTACCCTCCCACTACATGAAAGAAATTAACAATGCCTACTGTGCCGAGGTACGTGCATATGAGGACTACCTTAACAGTCCTACCCTGCGACAAACGACGATACTCCCAGAGATCAGGAGGGACCAGCGCAATGAAGGGTGATGGGAACAAATCCCATATCCCAACAGGGAAAGACATCAACCATACATCATATCATCCTATCCGCCGCCGCCAAGGCATGTGGACGCACTACAATGACATGTCGCCCCCTACAAGGTAGTGTACGCACATAACTTTTTGTGTTTCCCCTTCGGAGGTAGTTTACGCACTAGAGAAACTGGGCAAGAAGGTACAATGGCCAGCAAAGATGAAGTCGGAACCTACCACCCAAAAATCAAACGCCGTATGCGAGTTCCACCAGGAGCGAGGGCATAAAACTGAAGACTGTATAGGTCTATGATAGGAGGTGGTCAGGATGCTGAACCAAGGGTTCCTAAGAGAACTACTCAGCGATAAAGGAAAACTCAACTTTACACGGGGACGGGAACAACCCAACGGGCCACCAAGGCCGCCCTCACCAACACGCACAATCAACATAATCATCAGGGACGGCAATGACTTGGCGATCAATCACGTCAAATTCACCACCACTCACGAGTTAATGCGAACTATCGCTCACGAACGGTATGAAGACTTCGAAGATAGTATCACCTTCGATAAGTCCGATGCCTACGGTTTGTCTTTTCCTCATTACAATGATTTAGTCATTACTTTACGCATTGTAGATACGGATGTTAGGAGAATTATGGTTGACAACGGTAGCGGCGCCTATATTATCCACCCAAGGTTCCTTGCACTTATGGGACTCGAGGATAAGATAATAGCGTGCTGCATAACGATGAATGGCTTTATCAATATAGTGGAAAGAACCTCCGAAGAAGTAACGCTACCCGTCCTAGTGGGGGGAGTCACGCTGGAAACCACTTCCCACGTGATGAACCAAGAAACGACATACAACGCCATCTTTGGATGTCCATGGATACATGCCATGAGAGCAGTCCCCTCCAGCTTTTATTAAGTAATCAAATTTCCTACCCCATGTGGGGTGTTCAGCATATGAGGTGAACCTCACACCGCCCAGGAATGCTATGAAATAGCTGAAGACTACAACCACGCCAAACAAATCGAAGGGGCGAGCGTAGAAGCATAGCAATCATCCATGTCAGGGATTAAGGTCCATCAAAGATCCTTCCATCAAATATCCTGACATTATAGTAACCAGCAAAGCCACGCTCAAGAACCTCGACCCCGTTCAACTAGATACCTCACGAAGAAGTCCTACATCGTCCATGGCCTTTCATACCCAAGTAAGTATCATGAATTTTTATGTAACCATGCAGACTTGTTTGCTTTTTCCCATTCAGATATGCCAGGGATTCCGCGAGAAATCGCCACCCACAAACTGAACATTGATCCACTACACTCGCATGTGCGGCAAATGAGGAGAATATTCAACGTTGCCATCAACGAAGCGGTGAGTGAGGAAGTAGACAAACTACTGGAAAATGGTTCCATCAGGGAATCCAAGTACCCTAAGTGGGCCGCCAAAGTTGTTATGGTCAAGAAGAAAAATGGGAAGTGGCAAATGTGCATAGACTTCATTGACCTGAATAAGGCATGCCCAAAAGATTCGTTCCCACTGCCACACATCGACCAACTAATAGATGCAACGACCTGACATGAACTATTGAGCTTCCTGGATGCATATTCCGGCTAATCATGATGGCCGAAGAAGATCAGGAGAAGACGACCTTCATCACTCACCGAGGAACATACTACTACAAAGTAATTCCCTTCGGGCTCAAACACGCGGGGGCCACGTACCAAAGGTTGGTGAGCAGGATGTTGTTAGAAACTACGCTTTACGCTAGAGGGGGGGGGGGGTGAATAGCGTATTAATAGAATTTAGCGTTTTCTTGCGGAATTTAAACTTTGCAGGAAGTAAAATAAATGCAGAAAAATAAACTTACACAAAGATGTATACTGGTTGGCCACCAACGTGGTTAGTCCAGTCCCCGAGAGACTCTCTCGAGATTTTTCACTATCTTGTTAAGCTTAAGGGTGCTCAACAAACCGTTACACACTTGAGGACACAAGCCTCAAACAGTTGCTCGGAGATCGCAATCTCAAAGACTTCACCCAAGGAAACGCAAGTTCCTTGAAACAAGAGAATCGCAATTCTCTTACAAGTATATCAAATACTTGGACACTCACTTAACTAAAGTACTCCTTATTGAGTAGATATGAGTAAAAGAATATGTTCAAGATCACAACAACTTTAAGCAATAATATGGCTCTCAAAAGCTTTATGAAATGAGTAGAAAATGAAGAACAATTGAATGAAAGCTTATAGCAATGTAATGATCAGTTTGTGTATGTTGTTGTTGTTAAAACACTGAAATGAAGCTGTATTTATAGTTGAAAAAGTTGGTTCAACCGTTGTCTAATTGCCAATTAAGAGTTGCTGAAATTACTCAGTGATAATCGATTATTAAGACCAAACAATCGATTATCTGCCAGTCAGTTTAAAAATCAATCCCGGATTTAACGCTTCACAATCGATTATACATAATCTATAATCGATTACTGGCAATATTCAAAATCAGATAATCGATTACACTAAGTTCATAATCGATTACTTTAGCAACGTTCTAAAAATCATTTCCAGATTTTAAGCAAAACATCGATTATATAAAATCAATAATCGATTACTTCAGCAACGTTCTAAAAATCATTTCCAGATTTTAAGCAGAACATCGATTATATAAAGTCAATAATCGATTACTTCAGCAACGTTCTAAAAATCATTTCCAGATTTTAAGCAGAACATCGATTATCTAGAATCAATAATCGATTACCTTATGGTATTTGAAAATCATTTGACAACGGCCAGCTTCAACAATCGATTGTCCTTTGCAACAATCGATTACTTGTTATTTTCTGAAAATCATAAAACTTACTGTCTCAGTGATAATCGATTATCTAAAGACATAATCGATTACTTAATTAAATTTAAAATCACTGGAAGACATCAACTCAACACAATCGATCACCATTAGTTCATAATCGATTATCTTGAGTATTGAAAAACTTTACCTCAACAACAATCGATTGTCATTTGTTCACAATCGATTATCATGCAGATTTGTAAAAACCTGATGTTCACTGTCTTACTCACAATCGATTACCATTAATTCATAATCGATTGTCATGCAGTCTTGGCTCAGAAACAATCGATTATCATAAGTACATAATCGATTATTTTAGCCCAGATTTTTGAGGCATGTTTAGAAAACATTTTGTCTAATGTAAATATGCATGATTTAAAATCTTTTTGACACAGAATTAAATATGCATGATTTTGGAAAATAGTTTTATGAGAGAGGCCATACTATGAGTCAAGTTATAGGATCGAGATTACAATTTAGAACAACTCAATAACAATTAAAAGCTATATCTTGAACTTCAATCTTATTCGCAACCATTGTGCGCTTGTACTTGAATTCCGTCATATATCAATTTTTGCTTCGTTTGTCATTCATCAAAACCTACAAAAGAGTACACGTTTAGTATATTGCATTGAGAACGTGTTTCTAACAATTTCCCCCTTTTTGATAATGGCAAACATTAAGCGGGATATGCAATTTAGGCAAAAGATATTGACAATTCAAGACAAGTAACAATTATGCAATTTTGTTCTTGTTCCCCCTCAATTTAAGAATTCCCACTCAATTTTAGCTTATAAGCAATCAATGAATTAAGAGGTGGTGCATACCCGATATCCCGTTTTCTTTCCCCTTTTGCCATTAGCAAAAAAATAGTAAGGAAAGATGCAAAAAGATGAAATAAACAAGGTTTATTTATTGGAAAAAAGGAGGGTACATCAATGGGAACCAAAGAGAACAACAGCAAAAACCACACAAAACACAAAAAAAATTTATTCATTTCCGTCGTTGTCCGCCTCGTTATCCGGCGCTGCTTCAAAAGGAACGAGAGCTGCATATGGATAATTGACATGATCAAAGTATCCATGGATCTCATGAGTGAGTTGAGTAAGCTGGTCGGATATGGTTTGGAGAGTAGGCTCTTGGGACGAACGAGCACGACGGGGTGGACCACTTGAAGAAGGAGCTGGAGCATGATCACCATCATGATGGAAAGAAGACTCCGAGATTTCCCAAATTTTGGTACTCCTTTTGAGAGGACCATTTTCCGTGACAAATCCGGATGCTTCAAGGAAGTTCATAATGAGGAGGGCATAAGGAAGAGGCATGTCATCACCGATGGCATCGAGCATATGAATTTTGATGAGCCGACACCAATTTATTTTGGCTCCGGTGACAATGGCATGCAGAAGTTTGGTATCCTCCTGGGAGATGGTGGTGTGATTGTGCCGTCTAGGCTTGAGGACTCGGGTGATGAAGTAAAGAATCAACCGGTAGTTTGGATCTATTCCCGTTATGGTAGGACGACGGGTAGAGATAGATGGATCATAGGAGGTTATACCGGCTTGGTGGAGAAGGATGGTTTCATCAAAGAAAGCCCCGGCCTTATCAATATACCGGTAAAGGTCTTCACCTTCATTTGGAAGGCGGGCAATGGTGTGGAGATTCTCTTCAGAGAGAAGAATTTGAACCCCATTAATGGAGGTGACAAGTTCGCCATCTTCATCTTTATGGAGGTTTGAGTAAAAAGCTTGAACGAGAGTTGTGTTTATGTGAGGATGAGTGAGAAGCAAGAAGTCATATAGTTGACACTCCTTTAACATATTTGCGGCAGGGGTGAAAGGCTCAAGGAGTTTACTATTTGAGAACCGAGGAGGAAGAATGGTGCGTTTCTCAAATTTTGATAGGAACCTTGTGAGTTCATTTTCAGTTTCAAAGAACAAGACGGAACCGTCTTGGTATGGAAAATTTAAAGGAGGAGGGGCGGTTGAGGCTGATGCGCCATGTTTGGATCGGGAACGTTTTGAAGATCGTCCAGACATGTTAGGAGAAAGACTGCTGGAATTTGGCAAAGAAAATAGAAGAGATTTAGCTTTTGAATACTAGAGATAGTGCTTGAGTGGGTGAATCTGAGCTCTTATGATGCCTATTTATAGAGGAAGGGATTATCAAGCATTGAATGGAGACATTTGCTGAGATTTTGGTTTAGGAGCAGTCAGAAAACGGTAAGAATTAAAATTACTGACCGTTAGATAATCGATTATTGAACTGAAATAATCGATTGTATTTACTGTTTGATTGAGATTTTGAATCTGACAAATCGATTCTTGAGTCAAACGGTAAAAACTTTGAATGAAATAATCGATTGTTAAATTTTGGTAATCGATTATGGAGCATTTAAGACCTGACAGGAATCGATTGAGGAGCCTAACGGTAACAAAAAATTAATATGAAGTAATCGATTGTCAATTCTTGGTAATCGATTATTTAGGGAACCAATTTGATACAGTGAACTTGGAGAATATCAGAATTTGTCAAATAATCGATTGTATGAAAAAATAATCGATTGTTGTAGAAAGCATTGCTGAATGACTGAGGCGGAAATCGATTATGCAATTTAGGAAGTAAAAAATTAAACACAGATGCATAATAGTAATAATCAGTCATAAACAATCGATTATTGATACTGATAATCGATGTACTGCACAGAAAATAATCGATTAGTGGCTTGAAATAGTCGATTATTTTGTGCTAAAACTTCATAATTCCCCCTACCTTTGGGGTGGTACCTGCAAAATAGATTTAAACGTCTCCGACACTCAAGTTAGTAATTTATAGCGAAATTAATAAATTACACTAGTGTTAACAAGTAATGCCGTGAACTCTTAAGAATTGTGTCCTAGAGTGTTCTTAAGAGAGTTTCGGGTACTTACCTTTTCTCCAACATCGCCAATTACCTGTTCGAGAGGATGATCCTTGATCGTTCTCCACTCGTTAGGCGTATTTATTCCTTTTTCTAATTGTGGCGCTTCTTCCGTTGGTTGTTCCCCAATTTCATTTTTGTTTTCCTTTGAAGGTTCTTCTTGGATTTTATCTTTCAAGCTATCCAAGATACCTGCAAGATCAAAACCGGATTCCTTTCTCGCCAAGCGAGTATTATCTTCGGAAAACACAACATGAGGGGATTCCTCCACAATTTGGGTTCTTTTGTTAAAGATCCTATATGCTTTGCTACGTGAGGAATAACCAATGAAAATACCTTCATCCGATTTAGCATCAAACTTACCCAATTGGTCCTTCCCATTATTATGAACAAATCATTTACAACCAAAAACACGTAAATGAGAAATGTTGGGTTTTCTACCCTTATAAAGTTCATATGGGGTTTTCATGAGTATCGGCCGAATTGCTACTCTATTTAAAACATAGCAAGCGGTACTCACGGCGTCCGCCCAAAAGTATTTGGGAATCTTAGCTTCGTCGAGCATGGTTCTAGCCATCTCTTCGAGACACCTATTTTTCCTTTCCACCACCCCATTTTGTTGTGGTGTCCATGGAGCGGAAAAGGTGTGTTCAATTCCGAGTTCGTCACAAAAATCCGCAAAGAGATTGTGATCAAACTCTCCCCCATGATCACTTCTAATCGAAGTGACGGTCGATTCCTTTTCGTTTTGAACACGCTTAAGGAAATACTTGAAATTTTGAAAAGCATCACTTTTATTTGCAAGAAATAGAGTCCAAGTAAATCTAGAAAAGTCATCAACAATTACAAAAATATATTTATTTTTACCAAGACTTTCAATACGAGAGGGACCAAATAAATCCATGTGAAGTAATTGCAAAGGTCTAGACGTTGAAACAATATTCTTGGATTTAAAAGATGCTTTGGTTTGCTTCCCTTTTTGACAAGAATCGCAAATAGAATCATTTTCAAACTTTAAACTGGGAAGACCAACTACTAAGTTTTGAGAAAGAAGCTTGTTCAAAAGATGCATGTTCATGTGTGCTACTCTACGATGCCATAGCCAAGAGTTATCCTCTTTGCTTACTAAACAATCAACATATTCGGGTGAGGAGTTTGCAAGATCAACCATATAGATATTATCAATTTTAAAACCACGAAGTATGATCTTGAAATCACTACGTCTAAATACAAGACATTCATCCGAATTAAATAGAGCAAGATTTCCCTTGTCACCTAATTGGCTTATGCTCAAGAGATTATGCTTCAAACCTTTCACAAGTAGTATATGTTTAATAGAGGAGTTTTCGTCCTTACCGACCGAACCAATGCCGATGATTTTTCCTTTAGTGTTATCACCAAATGTGACACTTCCTCCTTCTTTGTGCTCTAGTTGAAGGAATTTGGATTCATCTCCCGTCATGTGTTTGGAGCATCCACTATCAAGGTACCATAGTACACTTGATCCCTTCAAGCACACCTACAAAACAAATTAATGTTCTTTAGGTACCCATGCCATCTTGGGTCCTTGAGGGTTAGGCATGTTATAATGATGCAATTGATTTATATGTCTATGACGAGTAAAGCAAGCGGGAGCAATATGACCAATACGTCTACAATAATGACAAGTCACGTTGGGATTATGCATTTTTCTAGGTACATAGTAACTAGATGAATGAAGGTTGCTTACTCTACTTTGAACACCATTGTTTCTCCTATTATGAGCTCTAGGAGGTTCACAAGTTTGTCTAAAATATGCATCATTTCTAGAATATCTATTTCTAGGTGGAGGGTCATTTCTTGGTCTTCTAAATTGTTCAAGGTTTGGCCTAAAATATGCATCATTTCTAGGTCTTCTAGCATTTTCACTATTTGGTCTAACATGCAAGTTATTTCTAGGATTTCTACTTCTAGGATAAGCATTTTGGTTATTAGTCCTAGGTTGAGCTCTAGGTTGTTGTGGTTTAGCACCAACCTTTTCTTCATTCTTGAATCCTATTCCATGTTTAGTTGATTTTAGATTAACAAGCACATCATTCAAGTTTTTATGCGAAGAATTAAACTTATCTAATGTGCCTTTAAGTCTAGCTACTTCATTCTTAAGAAGCACACAAGAAGAACAGTTTCTAGTAGAACCTTCAGGTTTATCAGCACTTCTTTTTCCATAAAACTTGTTTTCCTCTTTTAGCTTCTCATTTTCGAAAACCAGTTTTTCTAATTCTTTTTCTTTTAATGAAAGCTGTGTTTGAAAATCTTTTTCTTTTAGAGAAGCGCTTTCTTTAACACTTTTGACAGTTTTTGAAGCTTTGATAAATTCAGCATATAGTTCATCAAAAGCATTTCTCATTTCATCAAGAGTAAAGAAATTTTGAGAAGAGATTTGACTTACCTCGTCTTTGCCGTCTTCTTGAGCCATGAGACATAAATTTGCTGCTTCATCGTCTTCTTCTTCGCTTGCTTCATCTCCGGAATCTCCTCCCCAAGAGATGTATGCACGTTGCTTTTTGAAGGGTTTCTTCTCCTTTTTGATGTTAGGGCAATTTGATTTTATGTGCCCGGTTTCTCCGCATTCATAGCATTTTAGTTGATCGCCTTGCTTTTTGTTCTTGCGTTCATACTCTTTGCGCATGAATTTTTGAAACCTTTTGATAACGAGTCCAAACTCGTTGTCACCTTCCTCATCAATTTGTGGTTGGCTAGCCTTTAGAGCAATCCTTTGCCTTCTTTGATCATCAACAAACGGGTTAAGTATAGTTGATTCATAGGTTTTGAGATTACCTCTTAATGCATCAATTGTGACATTTGTGATGCCAATGGATTCTTGGATTGCATCGGCCTTTGATCGCCATGCCGGAGTGAGACTTCTGAGGATCTTCCGGACAAGTTCTCTATCCGTAAACGTCTTTTTGAGGGCGTGTAGATCATTCACGATCATTGAGAATCGCTCAAAAATTTCGTCTACTTTCTCTCCTTCCTTCGTGTGGAATAGGTCATAAGAGTGAGTTAAGAAATCAATTTTAGCTTCTCGTACCTGGTCGGTTCCTTCGTATGTCACTTCAAGCTTATCCCACATTTCTTTTGCTGTTTTGCAACATGATATCTTCCTGTAGTCGTTAGCATTAACAGCACAATATAATAAATTTATAGCTTTGGCATTATTTTGAACCTTACGAATATCCTCCGCGGTATATTCCTCTTCGGTCTTTGGAACCCATTCGTCTTCCACCTTCTTGGTTGAGATTTGGTTTCCATTGGTGAATACTTTCCACAAATGAGAGCTATTTGATTGCACAAAGATTTGCATCCTCTCCTTCCAGTATGAGTAGTTTGTGCCGTTGAATAGAGGAGGTCGTGTAGAGCATTGTCCTTCTTCAATTCCTGCAAAAGAGTCAAGAGTAGAAGCCATGGATGGTTCTCTCAAACGGTTAAGTTTTCAGAGAGTTGGGCTCTGATACCAATTGTTAGAAACTACGCTTTACGCTAGAGGGGGGGGGGGTGAATAGCGTATTAATACAATTTAGCGTTTTCTTGCGGAATTTAAACTTTGCAGGAAGTAAAATAAATGCAGAAAAATAAACTTACACAAAGATGTATACTGGTTGGCCACCAACGTGGTTAGTCCAGTCCCCGAGAGACTCTCTCGAGATTTTTCACTATCTTGTTAAGCTTAAGGGTGCTCAACAAACCGTTACACACTTGAGGACACAAGCCTCAAACAGTTGCTCGGAGATCGCAATCTCAAAGACTTCACCCAAGGAAACGCAAGTTCCTTGAAACAAGAGAATCGCAATTCTCTTACAAGTATATCAAATACTTGGACACTCACTTAACTAAAGTACTCCTTATTGAGTAGATATGAGTAAAAGAATATGTTCAAGATCACAACAACTTTAAGCAATAATATGGCTCTCAAAAGCTTTATGAAATGAGTAGAAAATGAAGAACAATTGAATGAAAGCTTATAGCAATGTAATGATCAGTTTGTGTATGTTGTTGTTGTTAAAACACTGAAATGAAGCTGTATTTATAGTTGAAAAAGTTGGTTCAACCGTTGTCTAATTGCCAATTAAGAGTTGCTGAAATTACTCAGTGATAATCGATTATTAAGACCAAACAATCGATTATCTGCCAGTCAGTTTAAAAATCAATCCCGGATTTAACGCTTCACAATCGATTATACATAATCTATAATCGATTACTGGCAATATTCAAAATCAGATAATCGATTACACTAAGTTCATAATCGATTACTTTAGCAACGTTCTAAAAATCATTTCCAGATTTTAAGCAAAACATCGATTATATAAAATCAATAATCGATTACTTCAGCAACGTTCTAAAAATCATTTCCAGATTTTAAGCAGAACATCGATTATATAAAGTCAATAATCGATTACTTCAGCAACGTTCTAAAAATCATTTCCAGATTTTAAGCAGAACATCGATTATCTAGAATCAATAATCGATTACCTTATGGTATTTGAAAATCATTTGACAACGGCCAGCTTCAACAATCGATTGTCCTTTGCAACAATCGATTACTTGTTATTTTCTGAAAATCATAAAACTTACTGTCTCAGTGATAATCGATTATCTAAAGACATAATCGATTACTTAATTAAATTTAAAATCACTGGAAGACATCAACTCAACACAATCGATCACCATTAGTTCATAATCGATTATCTTGAGTATTGAAAAACTTTACCTCAACAACAATCGATTGTCATTTGTTCACAATCGATTATCATGCAGATTTGTAAAAACCTGATGTTCACTGTCTTACTCACAATCGATTACCATTAATTCATAATCGATTGTCATGCAGTCTTGGCTCAGAAACAATCGATTATCATAAGTACATAATCGATTATTTTAGCCCAGATTTTTGAGGCATGTTTAGAAAACATTTTGTCTAATGTAAATATGCATGATTTAAAATCTTTTTGACACAGAATTAAATATGCATGATTTTGGAAAATAGTTTTATGAGAGAGGCCATACTATGAGTCAAGTTATAGGATCGAGATTACAATTTAGAACAACTCAATAACAATTAAAAGCTATATCTTGAACTTCAATCTTATTCGCAACCATTGTGCGCTTGTACTTGAATTCCGTCATATATCAATTTTTGCTTCGTTTGTCATTCATCAAAACCTACAAAAGAGTACACGTTTAGTATATTGCATTGAGAACGTGTTTCTAACAGATGTTTAATGAGCAGCTTGGAAAAACAATGGAAGTCTATATCGACGACATGCTAGTAAAGTCGTCAAGAAAAGAAGACCACCTTGACCATCTGAAGGAAGCCTTCGAAATATTAAGAAGTTACGGGATGAAACTAAACCTCGAGAAATGCGCCTTCGATGTGGCCTCAGGAAATTTCTTGGGATTTCTAGTATCACAGAGAGGTATCGAAGTCAACCCAGATCAAATTAAAGCAATGGACGCAATCCCAGAAGTGCTAAGCAGCAAAATATGGGGTACATAAGTTGACGGGCCGGATAGCCGCCCTCTCTAGGTTCATCTCAAAATCCTCTGACATGTGCCATAAATTCTTTAGTGTGTTGAAGAAAGACCAAGGGCTACAATGGAACGAGGAGTGCGTCGAGGCCCTAAAGAATTTGAAGGCGTACCTATTCTCACAGCCTCTGCTAGTCAAAGCAAGCCCAGGTGAACCACTGCTGGTGTATCTGGCCGTGTCTAAGGTTGTCGTCAGCGCCGTCTTGGTCCGCGAAAATAAAGGTACGCCGTCTCATATTTATTACGTTAGCAAAACATTGGTTGACGCCGAAACTTGGTACTCGCACCTTGAGAGACTGGCGCTAGCACTGGTAGTAGCTTCACGGAAGCTACGACCTTATTTTCAGTGCCATACCATAAAAGTGGTAACGAAATTCCCGCTAAGGAGCGTCTTACATAAGCCTGAACTATCAGGCCAACTCGCAAGATGGGCCATTGAGCTCAGCGAGCACGACATCTCATGCCTTCCAAGAAACGCCATCAAGTCTAAATCTTGGCTGACTTCGTAGCCAACTTCAGCACGGAAATCCTGTCGAAGGCAGAACTCGAGGCCCGACACGCCTCCCCCTGTAACGACCTATGGGTCCTCCACACCGATGGCACCGCCAATGCGTCGGGATCGGTACTCGTCCTCGAGGTCCCACGGGCGAAACAATTCTCCAGTCCATACGATGCCTTAAAATGACTAACAACGAGGCCGAGTATGAGGCCGTTATTGCAGGTATGATACTAGCCATCAAATATGGGGCTCGACAGATCCTCCTCCACTACGACTCTCAACTCGTGGTTAACCAGGTCACTGGGACATACCAGATTAGAGAGCAAAGGCTACAAAAATACTAGACGGAAATACACAAGTTGAATACTGCTTTTCATGAATGTCGCTTCGAACAAATTTCGAGGGCACGAAACATCGAAGTGGACGGCTTGACAAAATTGGCCGCGGTCACCAAAAATATCAACAAAGAAATCGTGGTCACCCTCCTCCATTCAGCCATCAACCACTCTGAGGCATTTTCTTTAAGTCCAACCTGGGACAAGCGCAACCAGTTTGTATCCTATCTACATAATGGAATGTTGCCGCACGACAAGAAAGAGGCGAAGAAACTCCGCATGCAAACCACCTAGTATTGTCTGGTCAACAATGACCTCTACAAGAGAACATTTGGCGGACCCCTGGCCAAGTTCCTAGGCCCACACCAAACAAGGCCAATACTGAAAGAGGTACATGAGGGTCACTGTGGCGCCCATACAGGTAACCGCCCCCTTTTACAATGCATCATACGTGCCGGCTACTACTGTCCCACCATGAAGAAAGAAGCGGCAAAGTATGTCCGCCGATGTGAGCAATGCCGAAAATATGCCCCGATGATACACCAGCTAGGAGAACCCCTACACTCTGCCACCTCTCCCTAGCTGTTCATCAAATGGGGAATGGACATAGTCAGGCCCCTACCAACAGGACGGGGAAAGGTAAAGTTTTTACTTGTTTTACTATTTCTCTAAGTGCGTGGAAGCAGGTGCGTACGTAGAAATATGAAAACAGGAGGTCATCGCCTTCATATGGAAGAAAATTATATGCTGCTTTGGTATTCCCAAAGAGATTAGTTGTGATAACGGACAACAGTTCATCGGTAAAAAAATGACCGAATTCTTCAAAAAATGGCGCATCAAGAGGACACTCTCCACGCCATACCACCCTGCCTCTAACGGCCAAGCAGAATCCTCCAATAAAACAACACTGAACATACTAAAGAAGAAACTGAAGACGCCAAAGGGCTATGGCTCGAACTACTACACGAAGTGTTGTGGTCACACAGGACCACATCCAAGTCCTGCACGGGGAAAAATCCATGCTCATTGGCTTATGGAACCGACGCGGTCATACCTGTCGAAGTAGGCGAACCAAGCCTAAGGTATTCACACACCAATAGAACGGAAAATGACTCAAATAGGCTCCAAGACCTTGATGAAGCCGAGGAAAGAAGAGAAATGGCCCACATAAGAATCGTGGCCCAAAAATAGCAAGTCGAAAGATACTATAACAAAAGAGCAAAAATAAGGCCGCTCAAAGTAGGAGACTACATCCTCAAAGCCAAGACATTGGCCTCCAAAGACCCAGGTGAAGGAAAATTGGGCACAAACTGGGAAGGACCTTACAAAATCACAGCAACAGCTAGCAAAGGGGCATTTCAGTTGGAAACAATGGAAGGAAAAACACTCCAGAACAACTAGAACGTCGCCCACCTCAAATATTTCCATTTCTAAAAGGCGTCCCCAAAGTCGCACTCTTTTTCCCTTACTTGAGTTTTGTCCCAACTTTTTCTCGGGGAGGTTTTTAACGAGGCGACGAAGGGAACACCTGGAGATATTTGCGGAACAAGTGTATCACATCAGCCTCTCCATATGCTATCTAGCCCGACATGATATAGGGACTGGACCAGTGACATCTCCAAGGTGTAAACATCTACGACTATCTCCAATATATGAAAAGGCTATGACCATCTCCAATGAATGAAAAGACTACGACCATCTCTAATGAATGAAAAGGCTACGGCCATCTCCAATGAATGTAAAGGCTACGACCATCTCCAATGAATGAAATGGCCAAGGCCACTAATTCAACATGGCTAAGGCCATTGATGCTAACAGTCGACCCAATGTCGAATATGGCAAAATGAAAGACTCGACGACAGTTGAAGTCAATTACATGTCTAAGGCCATCAACATCATCATGGCCAAGTCAATTAATTCAACATGGCTAAGGCTATCTCCGCTAACAGTTGACCCAATGTCGACAAAAGAAAAATGAAAGACTCGATGACAGTCGAAGTCAATTACATGGTTAAAAACATGGCTAAGGCCATCGCCGCAAACAGTCGACCCAATTCCGACTATGGCAAAATGAAAGACTTGACGACAGTCAAAGTCAATTACATGGCTAAGGCCATCAACATCATCATGGACAAGGCCAGTGATTCAACATGGCTAAGGCCATCGCCGCTGATAGTCAACCCAATGTCGGCTACAACAGAACAAATGACTCGACGACAATCGATGTCCCTTACATGGCCAAGACCGTCATCATCAACGGTCGACCTAATCTTGACTACTATAGAACAGGCACATTGACAACGGTTAGAATCGCCCATGTCAAGCTAAGCTCAAACTACAATTGCAAACACGACAGAAATTCCAAGGAACGAAAGAAGAATAACAATAGGAAAAAGGCATGTACTATTATCTCCAAAAGAATATGCACACATCCGACCACGGAAAAAGGTCCCATTTACAATAAAAGAAAAGATACAGATACAAAATCCTAAGAACCCTTATCGCCTTGGCCAGCACAACCGGCATTCGATCCATCACCACCCCCCGACGGGTAGTCCCTAGAAATCCAAGAAGCAGAATCAAGGCGGTTGAAATCCTTAGAGTTATATCTCTCTCTAACGGGCGAGTTGGAGATGTAACCGACTGCCTCACGAGCAGCTCGGGTTAGACACCGTTGTCTATCTACTTCCGCCTTGGAGGCTCGACCAGCTGTCAAATGCTTTTCCAACACGACCAACTTGGCATCATGATACACCCACATTTCATACACATCACGACGCTCAGAATCTTGTGGGGTGATCCGCGTAAGGGCCTCAATATCAACCTCCTTAGCTCTCAACGGTTAAGGCTGCAACCCGGGCCCGAAATACAGTAGCCTCCGACGCTACCGCACAGCCAATCTCCAACTCATCATCCTTCGCCCAAAGGAGAACCTCCAACTTAGTGTTTCGTGCAACCGCGGCCACGAGCTGCTCATCAGCCCTCTTCGGATCGGCCAGTCGCATCTTTAATTGCTCCTCTGTTTGGGTAAGGCGCTTATGGAACAGCCTGAATTTAGGACCTTGTTTGTACACATCAGCCAATGTCTGATGTGCCTCATGGACCCGATTATACTTCTGCAACAGTCTTTTGTGGGCGGCCGCCCTCTTCGCCAAGCACCGCCCCCTCTCCACTTGCAAGATAAGAATATGAAAAAACATCAAAGGATGAGTCAGTATGTGGGCAGACCACCCCTGCAACACTAATGGGAAAAGAGTCAAATTTACCTGTAAGGACCTGCCTGCTACCCTTCAGGACAAGCCCTTGTCGCTGACATCCGCCAACGCCTTACCTTCAGTGCCCGCGCAAAGAAGAGTCATAGCCACAGCTACCTCCTCACAGTTCTCCAAAAGATTATAGCCGTTGTAAATCACAATGCGACGAGTAGACTTACAAGCCGTCGTTTTAACACGAGCCGGGGAAATCCTTCCTTTGTCCGCTCTATCACCGACGGCCTCAAGGCCCGCCCTCTCTGCAGTCGCACTTATTCCTGTTGCCGCGACCGACAAGTCGTCCTCCTGAGTGGAAGGCGGGCCAGCCCCGACATCATCCCTCCTTCGAAGAGAAGTCCTCCCGAATCGAATTCCATCAGCATAAAAAGTCGCCCCGACTCGTGCGGAGGTAGTTCTACCTTCTCATCCCCGGTAGCTATCCCTTCGCCGCCGCCTCCTCCTTTCGAAGGCTCCTCATCTTCAGAAGTCGCCTCCTCTGCCTACAAAGGCGACCCTGAAGAAAGCTCCTCATTGACAGATGCGACCTCGGTTTCTCTTGCAGTCAAGACCTCGGGTGCCACTACCAGAACCTCCACCGAACCACATCTGTCATCATTTCAGGAGCCGCCTCGGACATCACTTCAAGCGTGACCTCCTGCTGAGAGGTTGAAAGGGCGTAATTTTCAGGCGAACCCCCCACAATTACATCTTCATCTTTAGAGCTTGACTCTGCCCTGGACGGGCCGACATCAATTTTCATCCTCTTGGCTTTCTTAGAAGTGCCCCAACATTCCGGGGAAAGGATATATCAAACAAAGGAATCCTCGAATCAAGGCATGAGGAAAAAGTATAGAATAAGGGAAGGGCGTTACCAGTCGGGCCATACATACTGCAGAATTGAGCCTATGTACGACACTCCTCTACATATGGTATCAGCCTCTCCACCCACAACCTGATGTCGTCCCCACAAGAAAGGGAGGAAGAATTTACAGGCATACGAGATGCCACTACAAACAGCAGACAAATAATCCGTAAGTGGTTAAGGTGCCATAACGAAAAAACACTGGAAAGAGCACAAAGGGATACTTACACTCTGGGTTCCACACCTCCGATAACCCTTCAGATTTAGCCACCAAATGCTCTGTCCGCACATAGAAGAATCTCTTCCAAAAGCCGCGATTGGCTTTATCATCATACTGTACCACGAAGCTCTTCTTGCCGCGGCGCGTCAAGTGTAACATTGAACCCCTAAGGTAACTTGCATTATACATTTTCAAAAGATGATATATCATGACCGCACACCCGGCTTTTTCCGCTTGTGTGGTAAGTACCCTACACACCTTCAAAGTGCAAGGGGTGAGTTGTGCCTGGCACGCTCTAAAGAAATGGCAAAGTTCCTCCGCTAGAGGGTTGAGCGGGAAGCTGTATCCAATTCGGAACTCATACTCATAGAACGTACAGAACCCAGGCATGTGCCCATTGGCGTTATACCTTCCGGCAAGAACTATCTCAACATGATCCGGCAACTCGTAGGCCATCCTATGGGCATCTAAGTGAGATGACGTCAATTCGTTGTGTTCCCAGGGTATAAGTGAGCTTTTTTGAGTGAGTTTATTCCTTTTACTCATGTTCTTCGGAAGGACGTTAGCCACAGATAGAAGAACGAGGGCCTTTCCCACCTCTTCCGCCTCACTATTAGAAGAAGGTAAAACCCTAGAAGGGGCGTTATCTCTGGACCTCTTGCGGCCTTGATGACGTTTCACCATGATATAATTTGCAAAGAGGAGTATTTTTAGCAATACAAGGTTCGATCTTTAGAAACAGCAGTTGTCAAGCAAAGCAGTGGCTGCCGGAAAACGAGATGAAAGAAAGAGAGAAATTGTCACGACCCAAACCCGGTCGTGATGGCACCCAGCCCTAAAGCAAGGTATACCTGACCAACAATAGCTTTCTATTAAATATTGAGTCTCAAAACAGACATTTTAAGAAAATTATAGTAATTTTAGAATAATAATCCAAAAATATTAATAGAGTAATAAGGACAAATACGGAAACCGATAAACACCCATCGGATTTGGGGTCAATAGTCTAGAGCCTCTAAACTAAACCGGTTAATAATAACAATATCTGAATAACAATATAAAAGTTTGGGAAAAGTATATAATAATAATAATAATAAACTGGAACAAAAATGAAGAGTAGCCAAGTCCTGCGAACGTCATGCAACTACCTCAACGACTCTGGAAATATCTGGAGACTGCGAATGTCAGCTAGGCCTCTTTTGTACCTGAATCTGCACACAAGGTGCCGGGAGTAGGAGTGAGTACAATCGACTCAGTGAATATTAAGCATAGAAGAAGGTCTGAAAGTTAGAAATCCACGAAATGCCACAAAACAAAGCTAAATCTAAAAGTCCTATTCCTCGGCCACGAAATAACAACAAAACAATATAAAATATAACAGTCAAATATCATATAAAGATGCATTGCAATGCACATGAATACGCCGTGGCGTGCAGCCCGAGCCAACCATATTTATTTAACGTCGACGGCGCTCACTGGGGGTGTGTATAGACTCCGGAGAGGCTCCTTCAGCCTATGAGCAATATCAATATATGTTGCGGCGTGCAGCCCGATCCAATGTATATAATCGCTGCGCAGTGTAGCCCGATCCATGCTCAGTCCACAGTATGCATATGAGTCACATAGAAGATTCAACTTATTTTCCAGTTTCCAATTCTTGGGAAGAATAAAATTTAATTATTTAATTTTAGAAAAAGTGACTTAGCATTTCATTACTGTGATTAAACACAGGACTGAGATCAATGATTATGTAAATCACGTTATCACACAGATATTCACCCTAGACAGGTACTACAGATCAGCACAAGGCTCCAAACATGCCATTAGGCCCAATTATCAACAACACAATGTGCGTATCAGCCGCAAATAATTTATATTCCGCTCTCAGGATGGACCAAGTCACAATCCCCAACCATATACCATCCCGCACCTTCCATGGGGTGCGAGTCACTCCCTAACATAGCGTCACGATGTGATAAGCCAGTGTTTCAAACCCTCAGGCCATCATCTATACAAACTACTCACCTCTAACCGGCCGTAGACTTTCCCGCGATGCCCTTTTCTCTTGTATCGACCTCTTCGCATGTAGAATCTAGTAAAAATCACTACAAATACATAAATATGGGCAAAATAAACATAACCCAACTGAAATTATTCGAAAAATACTAAAAATCACAAAGTTGGCAAAATCCGAGCCCCGGGTCCACTTTTCGAAAAATTCTAAAAATCATGTTTTTGGATTTTTTTGTCTCGGCACGAGTCCGTACATATACAGAGCACCAAAATCGGAGTCCATTTGACCCCTCAAATCGACTTCTAAAGGTCTCATAATATTAGGCCCCAAAATCCTATTTTTCTACTATTTTTCATGAATTAGGCTGGGATTATGATTTATAATCACTTATAAACGAGTATAAATAATCAATTAACTTAGCTCTGGAAACCCACTGATTTTCTCTCTTAAAAATCGCCTCGGAAGCTTCTTCCCGTTCAAAAATTAGAAGAAAACTCGACGTGCTCATTATAGGTATACTGTTCACGCGTTTTGTTGCTCCCAATGGATTCCTTGTGAAAGGTTAATAATCTTAGGCTTTTGAATCGCTCAATTTGACCTTATAATGGAGGAGATATGTAGGTTTTAAGATTTGCAAATAGTGAAGGTTTTTAATACGTTGTCAGGGGCAATTTCGTCATTAAATTAAAAAATCTGGGCAAACCTTGGTAAAACGGCCTTAAAATCCTCATATGATGTCAAAATTCAACGATTCTTTTTTCTACAGGTCAATAATTATGATACGGATCTAGTGCTTTATTCAAAACAGTAACCGGAGCTTATTTGTTCAATATGATATCATTTATGCTTGAAGAAACGACATCGAAGCATTACAAAAACGAGTACAACGCAGCCCAAACCTATCCGAAACTCACCCGAACTCCTAGGGACCGCATACAAACATACTAGAATATCACATATGACAATTCAAACTTAGTTGTACTCTCCAAACACCAAAACTAATATCAATCACCAAATTTACATCAGATTCAAGTCTAAGTTCTTCTAAAACTTCCGAAACGCACGTTTGATCCAAAACCCGACCTAAACACCTCTGAATGATCTAAAACTTTTCACGCATATCCAAATTACCTAACGGATCTACTGAAACCATCGGAATTCTATTCCGATCCCCGGATCAAAATTTCACCTATCAACCAGACTTCGCCAAAATTCTAACTTAGCCAATTCAAGCCTAAATCAACATCAGACCTCCATATTCAGTTCTGATTGCACTCCTAAGTCATAAATCACCACCTAAAACTAGTCGAATTGTAGGAAATCCATTCCGAATCCTCTAACTAGTAAGTCAACATCGATTGACCTTTCCAAAAATAACCTTCTCATAAAAAGACTAGTTATCTCATTTCTATCCAAACTCCATCCGAATTACTTCAAACTCTCCCAATACATATATTGAACCATATAACAACATAAAATGGGGAAAATGAGCGATAATTCACGGGACGACGGGACAGGTCGTTATATCCTCCCTAACTTAAACAACCGCTCGTCCTCGAGCGTGCCCAGAGTTGCACTAGGATCTAACCAATCTCCGAATGACCTTACTAATCATATAGCCGGGGTGATCCCACATCACCCTAACTCACATATGCCCGATAACGCAACATAGATAAAATTTCACAGGCCGTCTAGACCATAACCGTAGAGTTACATTGCACATCTGAAACCACACACAAGATCAAAACCTCACATTTATACTCAGAATAAGCCTGAAGCTGTAATAACCCATGCATGCAACCCCAGGTGCACTCACATGATATACCGCATAATCCTAACACTCGAAACGATAATTTATATCCACAGTAGCTGTCCACAACAATGTACCGATAGAAACCCCTAATTGGATGGAGTCTTATCCCAACACTGCTATACTCTATCAATGATAATGAACACACAATAGACCATAACCATTTTTCAGATCAACCATTCACGAAGATATTTCTACCCCTTTGACTATTGCAACAAAAGATCTCCGAGCCGAAACTCGATATTAACCTTCTAACAAGCTGAAACCAAATCTGTTCGTACCCATTAATGACCCCAAGGGTTTCTTCTGACCAAACATACCATCCTAGTGACATGACACTTCAATACGGCCTAAGCCCCAACTTACATAACGCACACACACATAAGAGACGTTCTGAACATACTCAAGTCATGAAAATGACTCAACGAAAGAGCTGTACTTTAAGCTCATCAATACCATTACAACAAAAGGCTGGGACCCCATCCCATATCATAGAAATAGAATACCTGAATGGTTTCGAAGGGTCTAATCTCCACGTAGCCTCGCTCATCCAAACTCTATTTCACATGAAGCCCCTCAAGTCGCTATACTCGAACTTGACAACCACGCACAGATTGATGTCTGAACCCAAGCAATCCATCACACTCATGGTGAAGCTATTTATATCAATCTTGAAAGAACCAAGTCGGTGCGCTATTTGCCAAGCAACTCCCAATACGGACTTTCCTCATAAACCAGGAAACAAGTTATACAAAGCAACACATGAAAACTATCCTCAACATCACACTATTGCGGTGCATAACCGATCCAAATAACATACCCTTGCGTGCCACCCAATCCACTCAAATATCTCACATAGGGAGATGAACATGGAGCCGAATTTTCTCATAATCACAGAGTACCGAGTATCGATCGCAAGCACACTGAATGCTTAATTATATCTACTTATGGTGGTGTAAGCTACAAAACTCAACTTCCACTATGAATCTCGATAGCACCGCAATTTATGTGCCACTACTGAAAATCATAACGCCACGCATCACCGAAAAGCAACTCATAGATCTTCCTAGATCACTAGCAGATCTAATAATGAACGAATCAACCCATCCTCTATCAATACAATTCGGGATTAACCAAGTCAACCCCAGCTAAACTCGTATCCAACCAGCTTACCAACAAGCTCATTACCAAGAAGGCTGACGTTGCCTTTTCCACTACTATAATTCATGCCAAAGTCGTACGATATGGTGCCGACACCAAATAAATACTGGAGTCCCCCATCTCGCCTGGTGGCATGCCAGACCACGAGGAACGCATTTGAAAAGGTCCCTCGATACCAGAACTGAATCAATGGCACTAACCTCTGCACTGACATCCGTCACAAAGGCCCAATTAAGTAGAGCTATTCTTCCCAGCCATCCGCTGATCTTTGGAATGCAACCCACTTTCGCTATAACATCTCCCAATGTACCTCGCCACGCAACCTCTGGCATCTTCAAGCATAGCCCATAACACAATAGTCTAGATTAACCCAACACTAAGGCATCCAGTCTACACCCAATCTCATATCCAAAATCTATCGTATCAACAGATAAAGATCCACAACCATGACATAGACTGTATCCGAGAACTCTAGTCTCCAACTCCATATGACACGCAAATCACTATACCTGGTCCCACATTCCCCCGTATGAATACATATTACACATCAAGTACCCATTCATTCCATGAAAGATATTCTAATATTTCCCTGTGCCATAAACAAACTCAAAGTCAACAGTCGGTCCAATAGGAAACTGTCGCAATCCCACCGAAGTATTATCAGTTTACATCACCTTCCCCTATTACCGAATGTATACTCCCGTAAAATCACTAGAATAATAATACTATTTTCCTTAATCATCTGAGGGTCGATTCTTAAACCACCTACTGCTGCCCGTGCTGATTAAGAATTTAGTGACATTCCATTCAGAACTGAACCGTACTTTACACACAATTCCCAATCCTCTACAACAGACCGTACATACCATACCATACTAGAATAACCTGAGAACTCCATCTCCTTTTTCCTAACCACAAGCTAAACTGCCAGGACTAATTCCTTCTATCCACACTAGCCTAAGCCAGTTGTCCGAGATCAACAGCTCTTCCACCCAATACCCCGTAAGGGCTCATTACCTCGAACATAAACAAGGATTTGATCATATCTTTACCATACCAATTTAGTCCGCTAACAAGCTACTTCATTTGTCTAGATTTCCTTCCGATTCATTTTCAACATGATATACTCTCTTGCTGTAGCGCCACAACGCCTCAACCCAGGCTTACCACATGAGACTCGAACGTAAGACCACACTGTCTAAGACTAATAGGCCAATACACACTCTCTCAAACGTCCCCAAAAATACCACCTCTAAAATAGCGAATCTAAGTCCGCTACCTTTACTTCCCAGATACTGATATGATTCATAGAATCCCGTATTCGACATAAAATACCACAAGTCTTGACCTGTTCTAATCAAAACACTGACTTGGTCATCTACTCAACCTTAAAACATCTTAGTGCTACATATAGAATCTTCAACACATAAAAATCATTCTTAGGAGTCATCCACTCTTATACCCACTACAAATTACTTGACTTAACGAATCGAACCGCTCGTGCCCTATCAAGACTCTGAAACCTCATGACATGATCTCATTCTGATACAACCAAACAACTTCCTTCTCTTTACACTAAGCATTACTTTTCCACAACTCAAAATATCCTATTATCTTCTCACTTCTATGAAGCACCATATAACCTTTGTCAATTTTTTTTTGCTTCACTCGTGCCATCCTCGGCTCAATATCTGCAACCAGAACTGATTCACCCATATGAATCAAATCGAAACTAACATAGCACATAACCGTGCGATCAATTAATCAATAGCAACCTCCCCAACTTAGCTCGAAGCCATATATACCACAACACATATACTCTTTTGCTGTCGTAATATCATGGTGAGATTAAACTCACTCTTTCATAAGCTTGTAGAAATACGAATCATCAGAAAATTTTAACTCTTCTTCAATTCTTGCATTCTTTCACATAATAGTTGAGCCCACTCTTTCGGCGATAAAATTCTTTACAAAGTCCCAAATTTTTCAAAAATTTCGCTAGAGTTTCCTTTGTAATTGAGCCTATCCACCAGTCAGAGAATCACCAAAACTATCCTAACAACACGTCCACAACTTGACAAAGCATCACAATGTATATCAACAACATTAATCTCAATACTACATGTATCCTATTATAAAAATTAACACGTGGACATGTGTTACACCCATTCGAATCATAACACATAGAAAATACCTTTCAATTACAAATGAAATCTTCTCACAATATACATAGGAACCGCATCACTTCAGAACACTCCGCAGGAGATAACCCACCTGCTTCACCTTAGTATATCAATTATGTATACCTTCTACCATCAACTACATAGTTACTTAGTATTCCTGGGTCTGAACTCATATCGTATCGTGCAATTTACTTCACTCCCACTAGGAGACTCGAAAAGATTCTTCACGCGCCTACAACTCGGGCTACTTATTGGACCACCATAGGAAATGAATCACTTGACAGTTCATCCATTATCTAGCAGACTTCTTCGTCACTACCAAGTCATATAATTGCATCTCGCAGTACTAGCATACTTACCACGCGAATACCAAACTGCCATTCTAGCTAATAGCGACAATGCCAAACATATACGTTAAACACACTTGCGCATACGATCAGCACCTCAGTGATCAAGCCCTAGGCTAGATCCGGCCTCAAGTCCTCCAGACAGGCCTAACATCAACCTCACGAAGATTACATCTCGCCCCTCGATCAGGGAATCACAAGCCGTCGAAGTACATATAATACCGAGTGCTCATGCGGAAAGGAGAACACGTGGAAGGAACTTCAAGAGTTACTCTTTCAAGCTGAATCAAGGATGCACGATAAGATTTCAAGAAAATGAGGTATTTCCCAAAAGTTCTATAGCCTCCTGCTTATAAGTGTGGTGCACGACACACCCATAAACAAGACTCTACTAAACCGGCTCATGACTCGTGAGGCCTAGTAACCTAGGTTCTGATACCAACTTGTCACGACCCAAACCCGGCCGTGATGGCACCCATCCCTAAAGCAAGGTAAGACTGACCAACAATCGCTTTCTATTAAAAACTGAGTCTCAAAACCGATCGTTTAAGAATATTATGGTAATTTTAGAATAATAATCCAAAAATATTAATAGAGTAATAAGGACAAATACGGAAATCGATAAACACCAATCAGATCGAAAGTCACGAGTCTAGAGCCTCTAAACTAAACTGGTTAATAATAATTATAATATCTGAATAACAATATAAAAGATTGGGAAAAGTATATAATAATAGTGAACTAGAAAAAAATGAGTAGTCAGGTCCTGCGAATGTCATGCAGCTACCTCAACGATTCTGGAAATATCTGGAGACTACGAATGTCAGCTAGGCCTCCTTTGTACCTGAATCTGCACACAAGGTGTAGGGAGTAGGGGTGAGTACTACCGAATCAGTGAATAATAAGCACAGAAAATTGTCTGAAAGTAAGAAATCCACGAAATACCACAAAATAAAGCTAAATCTAACAGTCCTATTCCTTGGCCATGAACTAACAGCAAAACAATACCAAATATAACAGTCAAGTATCAGATAAAGATGCAACGCAATGCACATGAATACGCTGTGGCGTGCAGTCCGAGCCATTCATATTTATTTAATGTCGACCGCGCTCACTGAGGGTGTGTATAGACTCTGGAGGGGCTCCCTCAGCCCAAGCGAAATATCAATATATAACTGCTGCGGCGTGCAACCCGATCCAATGTATATAATCGCTACGGCGTGTAGCCCGATCCATGCTCAGTCCACAGTATTCATAGGATTCACATAACAGATTACACTTATTTTCCAGTTTCTAATTCTTGGGAAGAATATAATTTAATTATTTAATTTAAGGAAAAGTGACTTAGCATTTCATTAAGGTGATTAAACACAGGACTGAGATCAATGATTATGCAAATCATGTTATCACACAGATATTCAACCTAGACGGGTACTACAGATCGGCACAAGGCCCAAAACATGGCATTACGCCCAATTATCAACAACACAATGTGCGTATCAACCGCCAATAATTTATATTCCGCTCTCAGGATGGACCAAGTCACAATCCCCAACCATATACCATCCCGCACCTGCCATGGGGTGCGAGTTATGCCCTAGCATAGCGTCACGATGTGATAAGCCAGGGTTTCAAACCCTCAGGCCATCATCTATACAAACTACGCACCTCTAATCGGCTGTATACCAGCCCGCGATGCCCTTTCCTCTTGTATCAAACTCTTCGCACCTGAAATCTAGTCAAAATTACAACGAATACACAAATATGAGCTAAATAAACATAAACCAACTGAAAATATTCGAAAAATACTAAAAATCACGAAGTTGACAAAACCCGAGCCCCGGTTCCACTTCTCAAAAAATTCTGAAAATCATACCTTTGGATTATTCGTCTCTCTGCGAGTCCGTACATATAAAGCACACCAGAATCGGAGTCCGTTTGACCCCTCAAATAGACCCCTAAAGATCTCATAATATCAGGTCCCAAAATCCTATTTTTCTACTGTTTTTCATGCATTAATGGCTAATCTTATGGTTTATAATCACTTATAAACGAGTTTTAGTAATCAAATAACTTACCTCTGCGATACCCACCGATTTTCTCTCTTAAAAATCGGCTCGGAAGCTTCTTCCCGTTAAAAAATTGAAAGAAAACTCAACCTTCTCATTATAGGTAAACTGTTTACGCGTTTTGCTACTCCCAATGGATTCCTTGTGAAGTTCTAATGAATTTAGGCTTTTGCATCACTCAATTTGACCTTATAATGAAGGAGATATGTAGGTTTTTAGATTTACAAATAGTGCAGGTTTTTAATATGTCGTCAGGGGCAATTTCGTCATTAACTTGAAAAATCTGGGCAAACCTTGGTAAAACAGCTATAAAATCCTCATACGATGTCCAAATTCGACGATTCTTTTTGCTACGGGTCCATAATTATGATGCGGATCTAGTGCTTCATTCAAAAAAATAATCGGATCTTATTTATTCAATATAATATCATTTACGCTTGAAGAAACGACGTCGAAACATAAGAAAAACGAGCACGACGCAGCCGAAACCTATCCGAAACTCACCCGAACTCCTCGGGACTGCATACGAACATACTAAAATATCATATATGATCATTTAACTTTTTTGCACTCTCAAAACACCAAAACTAACATCACACCAAATTTACATCGGATTCAAGCCTAAGTTCTTCTAAAATTTCCAAAACGCACGTTTGATCTAAAACCCGACCTAAACACCTCCGAATGATGTAAAACTTTTCACGCATATCCAAAATCACCTAACGGAGCTACTTCAACCATCGGAATTCCATTCCGTCCTCCGGATAAAAATTTCACCTATCAACCGTACTTCGCCAAAATTCTAACTTAGCCAATTTAAGCCTAAATCTACATCAGACCTCTAAATTCAGTTTCGATTGAGCTCCTAAGTCATAAATCACCACCTGAAAATAGTCGAATCATCGAAAATCTATTCTGAGACCTCTAACTCGTAAGTCAACATTTGGTTGACTTTTCCAAAAATAACATTCTCATAAAGAGACTTATTGTCTCATTTCTATCCAACTCCCTCCGAATTACTTCAAACTCTCCCAATACATATATTGAAACATATAACAGCATAAAATGGTGTAAACGAGCGTTAATTCACAGGACGACGGTCAGGTCGTTACAGAAATGTCTTTCAATAATTCGAGTGGTGAATAATTTTTAACTGCTCCGTTATTTATATGGGCGAGGCAAACAGAAATCGAAGAGTCATCATTCGAAAGCTGGCGCGGGAAACCAAAAAAACACATCATGAACCGCATCGGGAGAAAAAATAATGATGACGCACGTGATCGGTGAAGTCACTCTAAAAAGGAGCCGAACATCAATGACTTTATATTATCACATAAGCGTACATCCCTCGCAAAGAAGCATCTAGGGACGCTGTGAAATTTTCGAGAAAGTAAAAGCATACATATCGTTCCATTAAAGACGTCCATCGAGTACGTCTCCAACGAACGGAGACACTAACTGTATGAGGTAAAATTTGGCTCGCCACGTTCCCGTCCAAGCGAACACATCTTTCATGACAACTCCGCTTTTGAGTCGTGTCGACCAAGGCAAGGATGGCCCAAGCAAGGACGTCCTAATTAACTAGATGGAGGAACAATGTCGTTTAGAGATTGGCTTCCTCCGTACGAGCAAGCCACCAACTTTTGTACTTTTCATTTGATTGTTCCGTGAAAGGTCTCCTAATATATAAAGGAGACCTTTACCTTGTAATAGGGTATGTGCATTATTCTGAGTAATACCATTTCTCTATTTTCTCTCTCTATTGTTAGCAATCAAGCTTCTCTCTATCTCCCTCCAATATTAAAACTCTCCATAACCTTTTACATTTTAAGATTTACTAGGATCTTAGCTAGATAACCTTTTCTAGGGCTTATTATACTTGATTACGATTTACCCGTATACTTTATTGATTGTTTTTAAGCTTACAAAGTGTATATATCTTTTGAGCCAAACATACATACATTTATATATATATATATATATATATATATATATATATATATATATCTATATATATATATATATATATATATAGATCAACTTATGTGCATTAGTTATTATGCGGTAAAAAGTATTTACACAATTATATAATTTAGAGTAAAATTCACTTTATCCCCTTAACATTTAAGAGTTGAAAATTAATATCCCCTCACATTTTGAATGAGAAAGGAAACCTCCTTATGCAATTTTTTTTAGTGAGAGTTTCTTTTTTCAAGTAAAGATATTTTTTCTATCTCTATCCTTTCAAAGGTGAAGTATAATATTTTTCATCCAAAATAATACTTGAATTTTGTCTTTCTTGCTTATAAAGTTTAGATATTTTTCAATTATATTATGCCATTGTTAAAATTTTGCAAATAAAGAAAAAAATCATGCATACAAGATTCATGAAATACGTGTAAGATATATGGATTTATATCTAGATATATGGACTTATATCTACACACATATGAACAATATATGGATAATTATATGTTATGTGCTATCTTTTGGTTTGGCCTAATTATGTGGTCTATGGACATTATGTTAAGGGGGCCAATGTGTTGTCATACTAAAGTGTAGGACTAATGTGTAGATACCCAAAAGTGTAACCTTAGTTTATGATGGGCTAACTAAGGTTACAAATGTAACTATGGTTACATGAATGCTTGTGACTCTTGAGTTTTGTAACTCTTGCAAGACATAACTCAAGACATAACTTTTGTCTTGTAACTCTTGTCTCTTGGGTTATGTAACTCCTAGAGTTATAAAGTGGGGTTATGGTTCCCATTCTTTAGCAAGACAAGTTCTTCTTCTTCCCATTGAATCAAGAACCATATTGTCCATTGTCTTGCAAATAGGGTGGAAAACCATAAGCCAAATTTGATCATTGTCATATTATTGTTATTGTAACAATTCTCATATTGTTAAATCTTGTGGATTCATTCTTGTGGTAACATACAAACTTCAAGAAACTTGAAGAAAGGATCAAGAGGTTTAAAAGGAATCAAGGACAATTATCAAAGGTGGTTCATAAAATTCCACACATATGGATTCAGGTTAGCTTCCGCTCATGTAGTTGCAATTCCGGATTATTCAATATGAAGGTTGTTGTCTTTAGTAGGAATCATAATCCTAACAATTGGTATCAGAGCCACCCTTCATTTTGGATAATTTGGATGATCATAAGGTTCATGTTATGTTAGAAATCATGTTTAAGTTTAATTAGAATTTTGTTTAGAAAATTCTACCATGAAATGGCATGATCTTATGATTGTTATGTTTTAATGTATTTGATGTTAAAACATTGTATGATTCAGCATGATTTTAGTTGGTTAACAACATGTTTTTTATGTTTAAAATCCATGTTGAAAATCATGTGTTATTCTGGAAATTATTTTTGTCACTGCCAGTCAGGCAATCGATTGTTGCCTTAAACAATCGATTATCGGAGACGTTAAATATTCTGGCAGTTATTTTGGAACACCAGACAATCGATTGTTAAAGCCTGACAATCGATTGTTCTGGTCCAGTGAGTTGAAACTTTTTTTAATAACACCATACAATCGATTATCTATTGTAGACAATCGATTGTGATGGTCCAGAAACATTTTTATCAAAACCAAAACAATCGATTGTCTGGTTTTGAAAATCGATTGTCATGGTCCAGTAACAAATTTTTCATAAAACCACAACAATCGATTGTCTGGTTTTGACAATCGATTGTCATGGTCCAGTAACTTAAAATTTTTTTCATAAAACCAAACAATCGATTGTTTGGCTTTGACAATCGATTGTGGATGGTCCAGAACTTTTTCAGAAAATCAAACAATCGATTGTCTGGTTTTGACAATCGATTGTGTTGGTCCAGTAAGGTTAAAAACGTTTCAACTCTCTTAAGTTTCAGTGAATATTAATTGTTTTAAAGTCCATCAATTCTTATAATATATTTAGAATTGTCCTATCATGTAAACAACGATTAATATTCAAGTGTTACATATCAAAATATGTAACACATTAAGTTGAGATTCATAAAATGACTTAAGGAACTAAAGTTTATAGCATCTAATATTTTAGTTATTCAATTGAAGCACTATGTTGCAAAAGTAACCTCTATTGTGTAGATTGATTAATTTTAAAATATAAGATGACTGTGGATGTTAGTCTTCCATGCGTTTAACACCGGCCCAAAGGAAGGTGTTATTTGGCAGGAATTCGAACATTCTTGTGGTGGTAAATATGAGACGATTATTTGGTTTTCCATGTGAATATTAAATCGGCCCAAAGGATGGTTTAATATTTGACAGGAGTTTATTGTCTATGTTTGATCACTACACCAAGAGTACCACTTACAAGTTGTTTTTCTGTCCAAAGACTAAAATCAATGTTGTGCTAGGTATCTTGTAATGGGAATTGCCTAATTTTGAATCTATAAAGTTAAAGTTCAAGTTTATGTAAGCATGTATTCAGTAATCCTTTTGTTCTATTTTCAGTAAATTCTTCTGCTTCTACGATCTCTGCCAACATCAATAGCATCGCTGTGCTTAACGGCACTAACTTTAAGGAATGGAAAGAGAACGTCATGATCGTTCTCGGTTGCATGGATCTTGACTTAGCACTTCGGACCGAGCAACCTACTCCTCTTGAGGATACATCCTCTCCTGATGACAGGAGGGTGATGGAGAAGTGGGAACGCTCGAATCGCATGAGTCTCATGATCATGAAGTGTGCAATCCCAGAATCATTCAGGGGCACTATGAATGATGAACCCAATGCCAAAGTTTTCCTTGAAAACCTCGAACAGCGTTTTATTCAAAACGAAAAGGCGGAAACAAGTACACTATTGAGTAAACTTGTTTCCATGAGGTATAAGGGCAAGGGAAACATTAGGGAGTACATTATGGAAATGTCTCATCTTGCTTCGAAACTAAAGTCACTCAAGCTGGATTTACCCGAGGAACTGCTTGTGTACTTTGTTTTGATATCTCTTCCTGCACACTTTAATCAGTTTAAGGTCAGTTATAACTGCCTGAAGGAGAAATGGTCTCTTAACGAGCTCATTTCACACTGTGTGTAAGAAGAGGAAAGGATAAAGCTAGATAAGACAGAAAGTGCTCATTTGGCATCCTCTTCTAAGGAAACTAAGAAGAGGAAGGGTAAGGAAGTTGCAGTTGCAAAGCCCAAGAATAAGCAACATAAGGAACCTAAGGTTGAAATCACTGCATTAGGTTGCTTCTTCTGTAAGGGGACTAATCATGTGAAGAAGGATTGTACCAAGTACCATGCCTGGCGTGCGAAAAAAGGTACACTTCTTTCTCTTGTTTGTTCTGAAGTTAATTTAATTTCAGTACCTAAGGATACTTGGTGGGTAGATTCTGCTGCTACTACTCATATAAGTATATCAATGCAGGGTTGCCTGAACTGCCGAAAACCAAATGATGGTGAAAGATACATCTATGTGGGTGACGGCAAGAAGGTGCCAGTTGAAGCTATTGGCAAATTTAGGCTGTTGTTTAAAACTGGTTTTCATTTAGATTTGGATGAGACTTTTATTGTACCGTCTTTTAGATGGAACTTAATTTCGGTTCCCCAATTGGACATATCTGGTTATAAATGTACATTTGGGGATAATAAAGTTAGTCTCTTTCAGTGTTCAAATCTTATTGGTACTGGTGTTTTTCAACATTTGATAGCTTATATTTGGTTGATACAATAACTTCAAATAAAGAAACTTTGCATACAAGTTTAAGTGGTACTAAAAGGAAATTAACTAATGAGAATTCTATATCACTCTGGCATAAACGTTTGGGTCACATATCCATTCAAAGAATTCAGAAACTCGTGTCAGATGGAATTCTTGATTCTCTTGATACCTCAAATTCGGAAATTTGTATTGAGTGTATCAAGGGAAAACAAACAAACAAGACTAGATTAGGTGCCAAGAGAGCTTCGGACGTCTTAGAATTGATACATACGGATATTTGCGGGCCATTTCCTACTCCTTGTCGGAATGGTCAACAATACTTTATCACATTTATAGACGAGTACTCTCGTTATGGGTACCTATATCTTATTCACGGAAAGTCCCAATCCATAGACGTGTTCAAATCATTTAAGGCTGAAGTTGAAAATCAACTAAGCAAAAGAATTAAATCCATTAGATCTGACCGTGGTGGTGAATACTATGGTCGATATGATGGTTCCGGTGAACAACGTCCAGGGCCTTTTGCTAAATTCCTAGATGAGTGTGGGATCGTCCCTCAATATACTATGCCAGGAAGTCCTACGATGAATGGTGTAGCTGAGAGACGAAATAGGACCCTTAAGGATATGGTAAGAAGTATGATTTCTCGTACTTCTTTGCCAGACTCACTCTGGGGTGAAGCATTAAAAACTGCAACTTATATTCTAAATAGAGTTCCAACTAAAGCTACAATCAAAACCCCTTATGAACTTTGGACTGGGCATAAACCCAGTATTCAGCATTTACACATTTGGGGTTGTCCAGCTGAGGCAAGGCCTTATAGGCCGAATGAAAAGAAACTGGACGCTAAGACGATTAGTAGCTATTTTGTTGGATACTCTGAAAAATCCAGGGGTTTTAAGTTTTATGATCCCACATCACGAACTATGTTTGAGACGGGAAATGCTAAGTTCTTTGAGGATATTGAGTTTGGGGGGGTGGGGAAATAAAGTTGTTAGAGATTTTGTCTTTGAGGAAGAACATGTGTCTTTCCCTCAAATTGTTGATCTTGGTCTTACTGACTCGGATCACACAACTCCGGTTCAAGACAATCTCGAAAATCTCCCCCATCAGGAACCTGATATAACTAATGAAAATCAAACTCAACAACCTCAAGTAACTGAAATGCCATTAAGGAGATCCACTAGAGAGAGGAGAAATGCAATTTCGGATGATTATTATGTATTTCTCCAAGAACAAGAAAGTGATATTGGACTTGAGGAAGATGATCCAATCAACTTCTGTCAAGTCATTAAGTGTTCTAACTCTCAAAAGTGGATTGATGCCATGAATGATGAGATGAAGTCTATGAGCGATAATGACGTTTGGGAGCTTGTTACGTTGCCCGAAGGTACGAAACCTATTGGTTGTAAATGGATTTTTAAAACCAAAAGGGATTCAGGGGCAATGTTATTAAGTACAAAGCTCGTCTTGTCGCAAAAGGCTACACTCAGAAAGAAGGCATTGATTATAAAGAGACTTTCTCTCAAGTTTCATCGAAAGACTCTTTCAGGACTATAATGGCATTAGTAGCACATTTTGATCTTGAGCTTCATCAAATGGATGTTAAGACTGCTTTTCTCAATGGTGACATTGAGGAAACAATTTATATGGTGCAACCTGAAAACTTTGTTTCGGATGAATCAGAGAAGAAGGTTTGCAAATTAAAGAAATCCATCTATGGGCTCAAGCAAGCTTCTCGTCAATGGTATTATAAGTTTCATGCAGTCATTACATCTTTTGGTTTTGAACCGAATATTGCTGATGACTGTATATACCATAAGTTCAGTGGGAGTAAGTATATTTTTCTGGTTTTATATGTCGATGACATACTGCTTGCCTGTAACGATATAGCATTATTACTTGAAACTAAGAAATTTCTTTCAAAGAAATTTGAAATGAAAGATCTTGGTGAAGCTTCTTTTGTATTAGGAATTCAGATTCTAAGAGATCGCTCCAAAGGCCTTCTCGGTCTGTCACAAAAGGGCTACATCGATAAGGTTCTGAAAAGATTTGGCATGCAGGATTGTAAACCAGGCGACACCCCTGTTGCTAAGGGAGACAAATTTAGTCTCAAACAGTGCCCAAACAATTCTTATGAAATTTCGGAAATGCAGAAGACACCTTATGCTTCGGCGGTAGGTAGTCTAATGTATGCTCAGGTATGTACACGACCTGATATAGCATACATTGTTGGGATGTTAGGCAGATATCTAAGCAATCCGGGAATGGACCATTGGAAGGAAGCCAAACGGGTCATGAGGTACTTACAGAGAACAAAGGATTACATGCTTACATACCGGAAATCGGACCAGCTTGAGATCATTGGGTATACCGATTCCGATTTTGCTGGATGTCAGGATAGTTTGAAGTCTACTTCAGGATATATTTACATGCTTGCGGGTGGTGCTATCTCTTGGAGAAGCATTAAGCAAACTCTTACAGCCACTTCCACCATGGAAGCGGAGTTTATGGCATGTTATGAAGCATCTAATGAGGCATTATGGCTGCGGAATTTTGTTGGTGGACTGCGTATTGTTGATACTATTCAGAAGCCTCTTAGTCTATTATGTGACAACCGATCAGCAGTCCTTTATGCTAATAACAACAGTAGTTTGACGAAAGCAAAACATATGGACGTCAAATTTCGGGTTGTTAAAGAAAGAGTACAAAATGGACAATTGTGCATTGAGTACATTAGTACAAACACCATGCTTGCGGATCTGCTAACTAAGGGATTGACACCAAAGGTATTTCATGAGCATATTGCTTGTATGGGTGTCAAATCAGATAAGGATTATGTATTTTAGTGGGAGTTTTGTATTGCACATTTATGTAATTGTTCATTATATTCAGAAATTCAGTAATTCAGTTATATCAGCAGATATTCAGTTTAAAGTTTTTTGTACTCTTACAGTTTATGTTTGATCTCAATAAAGAGAACCAGTTGGAAATAGACATTCTATTGACCACACTTTATGTTATTTCCATGCTACATACCTACACTTGATCCATGTCGTTGGTTATATTGATATACGTGATCTATGATTGGTTCTAGTTACGAATGAGTAACGACGAGCACTTAGTTCCTATGTTGGTATGATTGATGGACCGGATTGTTCATGACAATATTATTGTGATAGCAATTTTGTGCACCTAAGGTTTGTAACATATAATATTAAGGTTTGTACATATGTATGTATATCTCGTCCAAGTGGGAGATTGTAAGATATATGGATTTATATCTAGATATATGGACTTATATCTACACACATATGAACAATATATGGATAATTATATGTTATGTGCTATCTTTTGGTTTGGCCTAATTATGTGGTCTATGGACATTATGTTAAGGGGGCCAATGTGTTGTCATACTAAAGTGTAGGACTAATGTGTAGATACCCAAAAGGGTAACCTTAGTTTATGATGGGCTAACTAAGGAAGAGATCGCTCCAAAGGCGTTCTCGGTCTATCACAAAAGGGCTATATCGATAAGGTTCTGAAAAGATTTGGCATCCAGGATTGTAAACCAGGCGACACCCCTGTTGCTAAGGGAGACAAATTTAGTCTCAAACAGTGCCCAAACAATTCTTATGAAATTTCGGAAATGCAGAAGACACCTTATGCTTCGGCGGTAGGTAGTCTGATGTATGCTCAGGTATGTACACGACCTGATATAGCATACATTGTTGGGATGTTAGGCAGATATCTAAGCAATCCGGGAATGGACCATTGGAAGGCAGCCAAACGGGTCATGAGGTACTTACAGAGAACAAAGGATTACATGCTTACATACCGGAAATCGGACCAGCTTGAGATCATTGGGTATACCGATTCCGATTTTGCTGGATGTCAGGATAGTTTGAAGTCTACTTCAGGCTATATTTACATGCTTGCAGGTGGTGCTATCTCTTGGAGAAGCATTAAGCAAACTCTTACAGCCACTTCCACCATGGAAGCGGAGTTTATGGCATGTTATGAAGCATCTAATGAGGCATTATGGCTGCGGAATTTTGTTGGTGGACTGCGTATTGTTGATACTATTCAGAAGCCTCTTAGGCTATTATGTGACAACCGATCAGCAGTCCTTTATGCTAATAACAACAGTAGTTTGACGAAAGCAAAACATATGGACGTCAAATTTCGGGTTGTTAAAGAAAGAGTACAAAATGGACAATTGTGCATTGAGTACATTAGTACAAACTCCATGCTTGCGGATCCGCTAACTAAGGGATTGACACCAAAGGTATTTCATGAGCATATTGCTTGTATGGGTGTCAAATCAGATAAGGATTATGTATTTTAGTGGGAGTTTTGTATTGCACATTTATGTAATTGTTCATTATATTCAGAAATTCAGTAATTCAGTTATATCTGCAGATATTCAGTTTAAAGTTTTTTGTACTCTTACAGTTTAAGTTTGATCTCAATAAAGAGAACCAGTTGGAAATAGACATTCTATTGACCACACTTTATGTTATTTCCATGCTACATACCTACACTTGATCCATGTCGTTGGTTATATTGATATACGTGATCTATGATTGGTTTTAGTTACGAATGAGTAACGACGAGCACTTAGTTCCTATGTTGGTATGATTGATGGACCGGATTGTTCATGACAATATTATTGTGATAGCAATTTTGTGCACCTAAGGTTTGTAACATATAATATTAAGGTTTGTACATATGTATGTATATCTCGTCCAAGTGGGAGATTGTAAGATATATGGATTTATATCTAGATATATGGACTTATATCTACACACATATGAACAATATATGGATAATTATATGTTATGTGCTATCTTTTGGTTTGGTCTAATTATGTGGTCTATGGACATTATGTTAAGGGGGCCAATGTGTTGTCATACTAAAGTGTAGGACTAATGTGTAGATACCCAAAAGGGTAACCTTAGTTTATGATGGGCTAACTAAGTAAGAGATCGCTCCAAAGGCGTTCTCGGTCTGTCACAAAAGGGCTATATCGATAAGGTTCTGAAAAGATTTGGCATGCAGGATTGTAAACCAGGCGACACCCCTGTTGCTAAGGGAGACAAATTTAGTCTCAAACAGTGCCCAAACAATTCTTATGAAATTTCGGAAATGCAGAAGACACCTTATGCTTCGGCGGTAGGTAGTCTGATGTATGCTCAGGTATGTACACGACCTGATATAGCATACATTGTTGGGATGTTAGGAAGATATCTAAGCAATCCGGGAATGGACCATTGGAAGGCAGCCAAACGGGTCATGAGGTACTTATAGAGAACAAAGGATTACATGCTTACATACCGGAAATCGGACCAGCTTGAGATCATTGGGTATACCGATTGCGATTTTGCTGGATGTCAGGATAGTTTGAAGTCTACTTCAGGCTATATTTACATGCTTGCGGGTGGTGCTATCTCTTGGAGAAGCATTAAGCAAACTCTTACAGCCACTTCCACCATGGAAGCGGAGTTTATGGCATGTTATGAAGCATCTAATGAGGCATTATGGCTGCGGAATTTTGTTGGTGGACTGCGTATTGTTGATATTATTCAGAAGCCTCTTAGGCTATTATGTGACAACCGATCAGCAGTCCTTTATGCTAATAACAACAGTAGTTTGACGAAAGCAAAACATATGGACGTCAAATTTCGGGTTGTTAAAGAAAGAGTATAAAATGGACAATTGTGCATTAAGTACATTAGTACAAACTCCATGCTTGCGGATCCGCTAACTAAGGGATTGACACCAAAGGTATTTCATGAGCATATTGCTTGTATAGGTGTCAAATCAGATAAGGATTATGTATTTTAGTGGGAGTTTTGTATTGCACATTTATGTAATTGTCATTATATTCAGAAATTCAGTAATTCAGTTATATCTGCAGATATTCAGTTTAATGTTTTTTGTACTCTTACAGTTTATGTTTGATCTCAATAAAGAGAACCAGTTGGAAATAGACATTCTATTGACCACACTTTATGTTATTTCCATGCTACATACCTACACTTGATCCATGTCGTTGGTTATATTGATATACGTGATCTATGATTGGTTCTAGTTACGAATGAGTAACGACGAGCACTTAGTTCCTATGTTGGTATGATTGATGGACCGGATTGTTCATGACAATATTATTGTGATAGCAATTTTGTGCACCTAAGGTTTGTAACATATAATATTAAGGTTTGTACATATGTATGTATATCTCGTCCAAGTGGGAGATTGTAAGATATATGGATTTATATTTAGATATATGGACTTATATCTACACACATATGAACAATATATGGATAATTATATGTTATGTGCTATCTTTTGGTTTGGCCTAATTATGTGGTCTATGGACATTATGTTAAGGGGGCCAATGTGTTGTCATACTAAAGTGTAGGACTAATGTGTAGATACCCAAAAGGGTAACCTTAGTTTATGATGGGCTAACTAAGGTTACAAATGTATCTATGGTTACATGAATGCTTGTGACTCTTGAGTTTTGTAACTCTTGCAAGACATAACTCAAGACATAACTTTTGTCTTGTAACTCTTGTCTCTTGGGTTATGTAACTCCTAGAGTTATAAAGTGGGGTTATGGTTCCCATTCTTTAGCAAGACAAGTTCTTCTTCTTCCCATTGAATCAAGAACCATATTGTCCATTGTCTTGCAAATAGGGTGGAAAACCATAAGCCAAATTTGATCATTGTCATATTATTGTTATTGTAACAATTCTCATATTGTTAAATCTTGTGGATTCATTCTTGTGGTAACATACAAACTTCAAGAAACTTGAAGAAAGGATCAAGAGGTTTAAAAGGAATCAAGGACAATTATCAAAGATGGTTCATAAAATTCCACACATATGGATTCAGGTTAGCTTCCGCTCATGTAGTTGTAATTCCGGATTATTCAATATGAAGGTTGTTATCTTTAGTAGGAATCATAATCCTAACAATACGATGAACGCACATTCAACAATCGATGCTTTAGCATTTTTATTTGAAGGAAAAAAATACATTGAAATAGTCAATTCTTTGACATATATATTAAATGAAAATATTGATGGTATGAGTATTAATTTATTTATGTATTATACAAAAATTATTATACTAAATTAACTATTAAACTTTACTTATTTTGAAAATATCTGTATTGAACATAAAACTATAGTTGATAGTGTCACATTCTAAAATTTCTTACGGGGGCATTTTTGCATTACGTCATATCTTATACTTTGCAAGGAGAAGGCTAAAGGAACTCCACAAATTATATAAATCCTAATTATTTTTCATATCTTGAACTTTTTGGTTATAATTAAAGTACTTGACTATTCTAAAAATTAATTATCTGTTCAAAAAAGAAAAGATTTTTATTAGAAAATATTGTCGCCAGAAAACTTTTGCACAAGGGGTTCCCTTTCACATTCAAAACGCGAGGGGATATTATTTTCCAACCCTTTAATGTAAAAATAATTATATGTTATGAAATAATGTAAAAGACAAGAACAATAACTCAAGAACAAGAGTAAATAGAGAGAAGAGTAGAGAGAGTTCTTCTTATTGATACTTAGAGAATGTTAGGAGTGATTTACAATGGTAGAGGGCACCTCTATTTATAGGGAGGAGGATGATTTATCTACCAAGAATAGAACTCTAGAATCTCTCTAATTATAGACATTCACCTTAAATAGAAGTGTATTTATAACACTCCCCCCTGAATGTCTATTCAATGATGTGCCTCGTTAAAACCTTAAAACAAAACCCAATGGGAAAAATTAAAGTAAGGAAAAAGAGTACACATGTTTGAATATGCGCCTATTGGTTGCCTCGTTAAAAACCTCGCAAGGAAAACCCGGTGGGACAAAATCTTGTAAGGGAAAAAGAGTGCAACGCGCCTTAACTCCCCCTGATAAGAACATCAATTTATGTCCTTAAGTCTTCGCATCCCGATCTTGTGAACTAGCTTCTTGAAGGTTGACTTTGGTAGAGATTTTGTGAACAAATAAGCCATATTGTCGCTTGAACGAATCTGTTGAACATTGATATCACCATTCTTTTGAAGATCATGTGTAAAGAATAACTTTGGTGAAATATGCTTCGTTCTATCTCCTTTTATGAATCCTCCCTTCAATTGAGCTATACATGCTGCATTGTCTTCATACAAAGGTGTGGGTAGTTTATCACACTTCAAACCACTTTTGTCTTGGATATGATGTATTATCGACCTTAACCACACACACTGCCGACTTGCTTCATGAATAGCAATTATCTCGGCATGATGATGAAGTAGCCACAATTGATTGCTTAGTCGATCGCCAAGATATGGCGGTTTCTCCACAGGTAAACACATAACCCGTTTGAGATCGAGCCTTGTGTGGGTCGGACAAATATCCAGCATCAGCATAACCAACAAGATCCGGGCTGCAATTCTTGCCATAAAATAAGCCCATATCGGTAGTTCCCTTTAGATACCGCAATATGTGTTTGATCCCATTCCAATGTCTCCTCGTAGGAGCCGAGCTAAATCTTGCTAAGACATTAACTGAAAATGATATGTCAGGTCTTGTAGTATTTGCAAGATACATTAGTGCGCCAATTGCGCTAAGATATGGTACTTCAGGACCAAGTAGCTCTCCATTCCTTTCTTGTGGTCGGAATGGATCTTTGTTCACATCAAGTGATCGAACAACCATCGGTGTAGTTAAAGGATGTGCTTCATCCATGTAAAACCGTTTCAATACCTTTTCTGTATAGGTAGATTGATGAACAAAAATTCCGTTTGCCAAATATTCAATTTGCAAACCAAGACATAGTTTAGTCTTTCCGAGATCTTTCATCTCGAATTCATCCTTTAGATAATCAATTGCCTTTTGGAGTTCTTTAGGTGTTCCAATAAGGTTTATGTCATCAACATATACGGCAAGTACAACAAATTCTGATGTTGTTTTCTTTATAAAAACACACGGGCAAATGGCGTCATTTATATAGCCTTCTTTTAACAAGTACTCACTAAGACGATTATACCACATTCGTCCAGATTGCTTTAGACCATACAAGGATCTTTGCAATTTAATTGAGAACATTTCCCGAGATTTTGAGTTATGCGCGTTTGGCATCTTGAGTCCATCGGGAATTTTCATGTATATCTCATTATCAAGTGAGCCATAAAGATAGGCAGTAACTACATCCATTAAGTGCATGTCGAGCTTTTCATGGACAGCAAAACTTATGAGATAACGAAAGGTTATCGCATCCATTACAGGCGAATATGTCTCTTCATAATCGACACCAGGCCTTTGAGAAAAACCTTGTGCAACAAGGCGTGCTTTGTATCTTCGTACTTCGTTTTTCTCATTTCTCTTGCGTACAAAGACCCATTTATAGCCGACAGGCTTAACACCATTTGGTGTTTCAACTATAGGGCCAAAAACTTCACGTTTTGCCAGCGAATTCAATTCTGATTGAATTGCTTCTTGCCACTTTGGCCAATCCTGTCTTTTTCGACATTCTTCAACAGATTGAGGTTCGAGATCCTCACATTCTTGCATAATGCTAGATGCTACATTATAAGCAAAGGCATTATCCATCACAATATCCACTCGATTAATATTTGCCTCAATATTAATTGGATTTAGGGATAGTTCCGTATTTTCTAGAGTCTCGGGCTCAATGGATTCTTCATGAACCTCAGAATTTGTTAAATCATGAGATTCTTTCGTGGTTTCATTTTGATCGTTCTTTTTCCTCTTTCTAGGATTTCGATCTTTGGAACCTAATGGTCTGCCACGCTTCAGGCATGCATTCGACTCATTGGATATGACACTAGATGATTGTCCAACAGGGACATCAATACGGATTGGAACATTTTCCGCGGGAATGTGGGATTTCGTTATCCTTTTCAAGTCCGTAAATGCGTCAGGCATTTGATTTGCTATTCTTTGCAAATGGATAATCTTTTTTACCTCTCTTTCACAAATAGAGGTATGTTGATCAAGATGAGATAATGATGCATTTTTCCACAAAATTTCCCGTTTGGTTTCACCAACTTCTCCCCCTAATTTTTGGAAAAGTGCCTCATCAAATTGACAGTCTGCAAATCGTGCAGTGAACAAATCTCCTGTCAATGTTTCGAGGTAGCGAATAATGGAGGGCGATTCAACCTCAACATATATTCCTAACCTTCTTTGCAGACCATTTTGGTGTGGGATGGCGGTGCTAAAGGCACATATACTGCGCATCCAAAAATTCTTGAATGGGATATATTGGGTCCATGACCCAAAACCAATTGCAACGGGGAATATTTGTGTCAATTCGTCAGTCAGAGACGAACTAGCATTGCTTTATGCAAAATGGCGTGACCCCAAACCGAAGTGGGCAGCCTACGAACTAGCATTGCTGCATGCAAAATGGCTTGAACCCAAACCAAAGTGGGCAGCCGACGAACTAGCATTGCTGTATGCAAAATGGCGTGAACCCAAACCGAAATGGGCAGCCGACGAACTAGCATTGCTGCATGCAAAATGGCGTGAACCCAAACCGAAATGGGCAGCCTCGTTTTCATGAAGAATTCAAGATTATTCTCATCTATTGTCTCAATATGATATCCATTTTGAATGATATCTTTAAAACTCAACAAGTTCTTCTTAGACTTGGAGGAGAATATTGCATTCTCTAAGATAAACGTCATGCCTTTGGGCAGAGTTACAGTTGCTCTTCCGGAGCCTTCAATCAATTTACTTCCCATGGTTTGACATATAAAAGAAAATATACGAACATGAGAATAAACAACTTCAATTCGTTTGTGTCACATAATATTTTCAAAATCTGCTGCTAACAGTTGACTAACAAAATCAGATATGTTATCCATAATTTGATTACTTTGCAGTTTGAAAATTTTCAGCGTTTTTCATAAGACAATCGATTATTAAACACACACAATCGATTGTTAGAACATAGACAATCGATTGTTAAACACACACAATCGATTATTTGTTATTTTTGAAAAACTTCAGATCACACTGTTTAAGACAATCGATTGTAAGATATAGACAATCGATTGTTGGTTTATTTTGAAAAATTCCAGACCTCACTGTATAACGACAATCGATTGTTAGAAATAGACAATCGATTGTGGATGATTTTTGAAAAATTCCAGATTACACTGTCTAATGACAATCGATTGTTAGAAATATACAATCGATTATTGACTGTTTTTTGTAAAATTCCAGATCACTGTTTTAAAGACAATCAATTGTTGATCATTGACAATCGATTGTTTTGCAGTTTTTATGCGAAATATGAGAACCGACTAGTTTTTCAGGTTAGTCGATTACCTCTACTGGAAAGTAAAAATATTATTGATATTTGAGCATATTGATACATTCTAAAGAACTAATACTAACATTATGTCATGAACTAACTAATACGAGCTAATACTGATGGCTATTAGTTTATTCATTCACTAATACAAACAAGTAAAATAAAATCAAATAGTTCCATCTTCTTTCATCACGGATCCATCACCGATTAGGTGGTCTATCTACCCCTCGGGTTGCTCAAAGAAGTCTGCCACATCCAAGTGGGTGATGTCAAAGTTGTCGTCAGAGACAAAATTCGTTTCAGGGCGTTTACTCTTTCGAGATGCTTGATAAAGGTCAACCAAAAGTCATGGTATACGGCAAGCCTTTGACCAGTGCCCGTTTTCACCGCAACGATAATATATAGTTTATAAACTATTTGCTTTTGGGTTCTTATCGTATCGTGCTTGTGGCAGAGTGACCAACTTCAGGTTGTCATCTCTTCTTTAAGCCATTCCACAAGATAGGTGGATCCTTGACGGTGAGATATTCAATCTTCAAACCTTCATCAAGGTGATGGCGCAAGAAAATCAAGGCCTTAGCATAGTTTCAAACCTTCATCAAGGTGATGGCACAAGAAAATCAAGGCCTTAGCATAGTTTTGGGTGGATGCATTATTTCTGTCTTTAATGGCGTCTCGAAGACCCATAGCATCCAAAATGGATTTAAGTATCCAACACCCATATCATATAGTTCTTGCCCGAAATTTCAAGGGCAACGAACTTTCTTTTCATAATGTCAGACATAAAACAAATTTACATCAAGAGCGTGTTCATACTTACGGGCTCTATTACAATTATCACATTCACTTCAGGGAATGGATCAAAATCATGTGCTTTACACAATCTTATGTCAAATATTACTTTCATAAAGTGAAAGATTATTTTGAGAATCGTTATTGTTCTCATTACCACAATAATGACGATTATAACTTCGTCTATTGCCATGTCCACATCCATTGATACCTTTACGGTAATTAGTCTTCTTTCAGACTTATCACATACTGCTACCACATTCTCTAAAGGGAATGGAGCAAATTCAATTGGACGGAATTCTTTGCCACGTCCACATTCATTGATACCTTCATGGTAATATTTTAGTCTTCTTTCAGACTTATCATATACTGCTTCCACATTCTCTAAAGGGAATGGAGCAAATTCAATGGGACGGATTTTCAATTATTTGCCCACAATCATACATGAATTTAATCATGGCAGGACATAGAGATTTAACCACTTCATGTGGTTATAATTTCTTACAAACTCCATTAGAGTTATAATCAAACTTTGTTTGTATATTCAATCAAATCGTAGAATTTCAAGAATTTGAAAGGGAAAAGTAAATTACTTACCTTTAAGGTATACCAATTATATTTTCAATGTTTTCTTTCTTTTCTCCACTGATGCAGACGACTGCGGCTCCGATGCGGAGAAATTGACGGCGGCTTAATCTTCTTAAAGAGCTTATTGAGACGGTAGAGTCTCGTGCTGATAACGTGTTATGAAATAATGTAAAAGACAAGAACAATAACTCAAGAACAAGAGCAAATAGAGAGAAGAGTAGAGAGAGTTCTTCTTATTGATACTTAGAGAATGTTAGGAGTGATTTACAATGGTAGAGGGCACCTCTATTTATAGGGAGGAGGATGATTTATCTACCAAGAATAGAACTCTAGAATCTCTCTAATTATAGACATTCACCTTAAATAGAAGTGTATTTATAACATTATATTTATAGTGTTAAAATCTTTTACTGATAATCTATATACGGGGGCGGCCCAAAGTTATCGGTAACCTAAAGTAAAATTTCGATAAGGGCCCCTAATTTTTTAACAAAATAAATTTTTATTTTTTTGTTTGAAATCTAAATTTTTAACTTTTTAAATGATAATATAGCTGATTTGATCCATTGAGATTCTCCTAACACATTATTGATCCTAATGCAGTGTTGTTATAGGAATATTGTTTTATCTTATTGAGTATACGGATCAGAGTATTATCTTCTACTTGTAATATTTCCTTTAACGTCGACTCCCACCCTCCAAAAACTCCTCACCTTGCTCTTGGGGTAACTCGAACTCACAACCTCTTGGTTGGAAGAGGAGGGTGCTCACTACTAAAACAACCCACTCTTGCCAAAAATAAAAGATAACTTTATACCCTTTAAATAAAAAATCAAATATTACCTACTAAATAAAAGAATCAAATATATCTAACCATTAAATTATTATAATTTCAACTATCAACGCTAGTCACAAATTAAAATTTTCTTTTCCTTTTTTTATTAAGTTATTTATTTTTAACATTAAGATACTTAATTTTTATATTAAAAATTTAAAATTACTATCGATGGAAAGTGAGGCCCCCAAATTTAGGGGTCCTAAGCCGTTGCTTGTACTACCTTACTCTTGAGCCGCATATACGTATATATAATTCAAATCTTAATTCTATTTGTTCCGTGAAGTTTTTTCTTTCCTTTGTTCAACCAGGTACTTTCATACATTCACTACTGTTTATTTCGCCAAAGAAAGAAAATGAAAACTAGATAATTACTACTCTTTCAGCGCCGGGTTCGGAGAAGTGGACGTGGATGCGAGACTTGAGTCACAAATTATTCTAAATAGAGGCAGCTTCAAATACCTTGGTTCAGTTATCTACGGGGAGGGGAGATCGACAAGGATGTCGCACACCGCATTGGTGTAGGATGGATGAAGTGAAGGTTAGCATCTGGAGTTTTGTGTGATAAGAAAGTATCAGCGATACTCAAAGGCAAGTTCAATAAAGCGGTGGCTAGACCGGCCATGTTGTATGGGGCTGAGTGTTGTCCTATTAAGAAATTACATATCCAAAAGTTGAAAGTAGCAGAAATGAGGATGTTGAGGTGGATGTGTGGGCACACTAGAAAGGACACGATTTGGAATGATGCCATACGGGAGAAGGTGCACGTGGCCCCTATTGAGGACAAGATGCGGCAAGCGAGGCTCAGATGGTTCGGGCATGTACAGAGGAGAAGCCCAGATGCTCCAGTTAGGAGGTGTGAGCGGTTGGTTGTGAAAGGCACGAGAAGAGGTAGATGGCGGTCTAAGAAGTGTTGGGGTGAGATGCTCAGTAAGAATATGGCGAGGCTTCAGATCTCCGAGGACATGTCACTGGATAGGAAGTTATGGAAGTAGCGTATTACGGTTGTAGGCTAGGAGGTAGTTGAGTCTTGCGTTTATTCGTACCTTGGTGAGCCTCGTTCGGTTGGATTTTTGTCTAAGATGGCTAGGGACAATGTTGTGTTTTACTATTTTTGTATTTTTGATGCAGGATCCATTTACAAATCATTGTTTTGGCTTTGAATTTTTTTTTTTGTTTTTTCTTCCCTGCTTTCTATGTTCCTTTTTTCCTATGATTTCCGTGGTGAATCTAATACTCTCTTCTTTCGTTTTTTTCTTTTGTCTCTTTATTATCTAGAGGCGATGGTCTTTCGGAAATAATCTCTCTACCCATTCGGAGTAGGGTAAAGTCTGCGCACACAGTACCCTCTCTAGACTCCACTTGTAAAATTTTACTGGATTATTATTATTATTGTTTCTCCAGCTAATATAGTCTACCAATCTTTTATTTAGTCATGATTATATTATAGTAATAAAATTAAAACCAAGTTGTTACAAGTCTGGGATCATTACTTAGACACGTTGTACAATATTTTCACGTGCATGAAAAAAGAAATTAAACTTCTGAACAGTGCCCGCTCAAGGGCCAAGCAAATGAAGCGGGCGTTTTAGGTCCCCAAATATTTTAGGCCCCTAATTATTAAAAGCATCTTATGTGTTATTTTTTAAAAATATTTAATAATTTTAAAAAATACATTTTTGGTATAAAATTCAGATTATTTTTATTCTCTTTTTCATTCTCATAAAAATACCTTGTATTTTTGGTTATTTATTTTTTTTCCTTCTAAACTATCTATTCTCATAAAAATAAGTGTTGAAGGGCATTGAATAAGTCAAATTGGATATTTTTTCATTCTTTCTCGAGCTGTTAGACATTGCAGCAAACAATCAAATAATGAAATTTTATTTTACTATCAAGTTACAACTTCTAGAGTCAATTTTATTATTTGTTCTAACTTCTTATTCTTTTTTTTTTCTTCTACTAATTTGAAATTTGTTATTATCTTTTAATATTTTACTTCGTAGGTCCGTGCTTTTTATGTGATCAATTATAAATATATCAACCAGAAAATATGAATCATGTAATTATTCACAATTCATAAAATGGAAAAAAAGATTTGAACTTTAATACAACCTCATAATGGAGCTCTTGATAATTTTTTAATCGACCAGAAAAAATAATGAGAGTGCTCTTAGAATATGAACAAGTCACTAAGTTGATTGGAAGTACACACGTGAAAGGAAATAAATATATAAGAACTTTGCATCTAAAAAAACTATAAAATATAAATTTTATATAATGTACGAAACTTTTATAATAAAATATTAAGGCCTTTAAATAAAATTTGGCTTTAAACCATGTAGTAACTTGAGCCGCTAGTGCTTCTGAATAGATGCAACTTATTAAATTAAAGTACTTTATTTGAAAGTCGGTAGGAGTAATTATAATGATTATACTCTTCGTAGATCTAAGATTAATTATTATAGTATTCGTCAGTGACGTATACATATTTTTTCGTAAGCGATGTCATTATTTTTAATAAAAGGTCCGTAAGAGTCAAAAAATATTTTGTGTTGTTAAGGAAATTTGAACCCAAAACCTTTTACATCAAATAGGAAACTATCACCCAGACTACTAAATTATCTTGTAGTACGTGATGTTACTTTTATTTATTTTATCTTATATTTCTGTTTTACTTATTATTTATATATACATATAAATAATAAAAAATTTCGACTAAACAATATTTCGTGATACCGCTGTAGGCCATGTAAATCCGCCCCCGGTATCCGTGACCAAACTATGCGTTATGTAGCCAAGATAAGATGTGATTAATTACTTGACTATTTGAATGCTATTCTGTAAATTCTCCAATTTATAAGAGGTTTTCAACCCTCTTATCATTTCTAAATGTGGGTGATAGAATTTTTTTAAAAATATCTATATTATATCAAAAGGAGAGTAGTATGCATTGTGGTTAAGTCAAGCTAAAATAAAGTCAGTTGGTAATTTATGACAACATTAATAATTAAAAATTATAAATGGAAACATAATTAATGAAAGTAGTTGATTTAATCTTACATATAATCTAAATAGATCTTAGACAAATCTAATCTATATATCTATATTTATATTTATATGTATATTGGTATCTACATCTACATCTATATTTATATTTTATATTTATATATTGATCCACTCATAAATTTTCTTATATATTAACTAGAAATATGGAGGTGAAAAATTAATTTAATAGCTATAATAAAAATAAAATAAAAAAATAAAAAATATAAATTGAGATAACATATGACTATTTATATTTTGGAGTGAGTTAATATATAAAATAAAATGACGTTTTAAGAATAAGACGCATAGCAAAGCAAGACAAAATAAATAAGAATTTAGGAAAGACTTAGGATAAATTTAAAAGGATAAGAAGAAAATTTAATGTATTAATTTTGGGTCACATTCGAAGATTTGGAAAATCTTCATTTTTAATTGGATCAATACACTCTATTTCAAACTATTTTGCCGCTCTAATTTAGGCATTTAAAAGGGGTTATCTGCAAGAAATATATGTATTTGAAAGGGTAACAACACCGAAAGAATTTTTTTTGAAGCCTACGTGATTTTTCCTAATTTAACATTGAGTTTTTTTATATTGTTAAATTCTCAGAAAATCGAAAAATTTATAAACCAAATTCCAAGAGAATATTTATATTTATATTATATTAAAGCAGAGTAGTTTGCAATGTGGTAAGCTAAAATAAAGTCACTTGGAAATTTTAAGACAACATACAAAATTTAGATTTTAAATGGAAAAATATTTAATAAAAGTAGTAGCCCAAGATTTTTTATAGGTATCTTTAATTAAGTTTGTGTATTGTTTGGCAAAAAAGTTATTCGAACACTTTATATAGCTTGAAAACAATCAAAAATAATTTGAGTCAATCGGAATAAAATGTAATAAGGTCTAGAGATTGTGAAATGACTAAGATATAAGAACAATGAGACAAATAGCAGATTTTACACTAGAGAGAGACAGAGAGAGAGAGAGAGAGAGAGTCAGATAGAGAGAGTTGTATATTTTCAGTAATGAAATACACATGAGCCTTTACAAAGGGAGAAGGTCCCCTTTATATACTAAGGGACCTTTCTCGAAATAATACAAAAAAGTACAAGGGTTGGTGGCCTCGATATACGAGTGTCAGAGCTTGATGTCATTACGGTAGGTCGCATCACTTGGTCCGTTTATTAACTGAGACCGGCCCTTCTTAAGTCGACCATGCCAAGACCGCCTTCTTTAGTGAGGCCGTATGAGGATACTACGTGGACGTGGAGAACCAAATTTGCCCAATACAGATAGTCCCTCCGTTCATTGGGGATGCAGTCGAAAGGCGTCTCCAATGGACGGACATGCGTGCTTGACGCCTATGAAAATTTGGTCGCTCCTGCTGATACATCAGTGAGAGCCGCGTTCGTATGTAAAAAGGTCGTGTCGTTTGACATATTACCTCCTTTTTGGGATTTCTTTTTGAGGTGACATCATCAATCACATGCGTGATCATTGCTTCTGCTCCCGAGGTGGTTCGGGGTTATGACGTGACGTTTGGGTTTCCTCCGCCGATTTTTCGAATCATGCCATTTCGATTTTCGTTTACGTTTTCTTATAAATAGGTGGAGAGTTGAACTAGGTTCATCTTTCGATCTTTTTCGGAGAGTATTATCTCACTCTTTTCCCTATCTTTTCTTGGTGTTTGCTATTCCTTTCTTCTCTGAAATTCTCGTTTTCTAGAATCGAACTTGCGACCCTTAATATCTTCTTCTTATATCATTCACTATGGCTAAACATAGGCATGATGATACCAAAAGCAAGGACGTTGTTTCTACCAGGGCTTCGTCATCCTCGAATGGTGAGGAGGCCGAGGAAGTTTTTGTTCCTCTTTCAACGGCCAACCTGTTCCCACGCAATATGAGCAAAAGGAGCGACTTTATGAATAAGCGTAAAGTCTGCCCTTGGGAGCATAGTGAGATGACGTTGTCCCATTTGGCCTCTCTCAGGGAGACGTATGATATCCCTGATCACGTTGACATGGTTCCCGCAGGGCTGGATTACGCTAATGTGCCCAGGCCCGGGTACTATGCGTTCTACGAATACGCTTTCCAAATCGGATATACCCTTCCAATTTACCCTTTCGCGGAGGAGTTGTGTCGCTGGTTCGGAGTGTGTCCGGCCTAGCTTACCTCGTACGCCTTGAAGGTGTGCAGGGTGGTATCCGCTTATGCGGCAAAGTCCGGAAAGGAGGAAACCGTTCATCACTTTTTGCAAATGTTCAATGTGGTTTTCATGAGAGGCTCGATGCTCCAGTTGAGGAGCAGGGTCAAGAAAAGCTTCGTGGCGCATGTGGATGACAAGGCCAATCGTAAATTTTGGACGAGGTTCTTCCACATCCTTACCGAGCACCTTGTGCCCAACCCTAATGTGTTTCCAGAAGTGTGGAATGATGCACGTAAGTATTGCTGTGTGTGATGTTTACTATCTTGACCTTACTTTGCTGGTTCTTCCTGTCCAAAGTTTTCCTTTGTATTCATGCAGCGACTGCTCGTCCTCCTCGTAGTGTTGACGACATTAGGTCATGGGTGGAGGCGCTGATACCGTTTGCAGAGGAAAGCCGTTTTTGGCTTGACTTTCTTAGGCTCCACGGCCCGACTGATAACGAATTTACCTAATATATGTTACGATTTGGGGGCCCATATAATTTCCTTACCCGTCTCTCATGTGTTTTGGTAGGTCGGGGCGCCTCTAAGAAGCAGCAGAAGAAAAAGAAGAAGGCTGGTGCCGGTCCTTCTAAGACGGCATCTGATCCTAACGCGGATCTGATCTTCGTCGGCACTTCCAGGGGAAGTGCTTCGCCTTTTTTAAGACAGGAGGATACATCAGAAACGGCCCCAGAGATAGCATCTGAAGCAGTGATGGGGGTTGTACCTGAGACGACGCCCATAAAGGTGCTGGTGGCTGTCCCTGAGATTGCCGCCGTAAAGGCGCCTTCTGCCGTGCTGACCCCCTTTGAGCCTGCTACGCACCCTGCGGAGGGGGACCGTGAAGAGGAGGAGACGTTGGAGAGGAGGCAACATCAGATCCTTACAGGCAAAGTCCTGGCCACCTAGTCAGGAAAGGCTAGGCCGTCTGGCCCTGTGTCAAGGCCGACCTATATCGCAAAGACTATTCGCTCAGGAAGAGATGATCTTAGGAGGGAGGCCTCAGTGAGGAGAAGCGAAGACGTGGAGGCAGGACCTTGGTCTCTTTTCCAGACTCTTGTATTGGAGGTGGAGAGGGATCGGCACTAGAAAGATAAGATGGCCAAATACAACCGGCTGGCGCAGAAGTACAATAAGGTGTGCGAGGCGCATTGAACCCTTGCCGAAATGTACAAGAAGGACCACAACTTTGGAGTGGTTCGTGGGGACTAGTGGATTCCAAGGCGCAATTGAAGAAAAGAGTGGGCGAGCTGGAAAAGGTGGATGGGCAGCTCATGGCCACTGTTGCGCGGGCCGCAGAGATGGAGGTCTTTATCCAGGCCAAGGACGAGGAGCTGCAGCTCGGTCGTGTTGTGGCATAGGAGGCGGCAGAATTGCGCACCCAGGTGGCGGCTCTAACGGAGGAACTCAAAGCCACAAAGGCCGAGGTTGAAGAGCTTAAGCTAGCTCTCGCGCATGCCGATACGTATCGTGAGGCGCACACGATGTGGGTGTATGCGGAGGCTAGAGTAGTCGTGCTTGAGGAAGTCGTGACGGCTGGTCGGGCGTCTGATGCGGAGGTTGAGCACCAGCACCAATTAGTTAGAGTCGCTCGTGAGGCGGCGGGCTACAGTCCTGAATCACCGGCCCGGGAGCGGGGCAACTTAGCAGACACTAATCGCTTGGAGTCCAGTTCTTGGATTTCCAGGGCGTATCCTCCCGGAAATGAGGACGGGCCACTTGAGGGCCAGGCCGGGCTAGATAGGTAGTGGTTTCTTAGGATCTTTGTAAATATACTTGTTCATACTGATTTTGTATCAGGGGTGTTTGTTCCCCTTTGTGAATACATATAATTTTTGTTGTAAGTAATCTTTTCCACCTTTCGGTGTGTTGTCATACTTTTCTTTACCGTAGTTGCTTGGAATATGTCGGCCATAGCGGTGTAAAGTTAGCCTGATGGCTTTAGCCGTGTATAATAAGCGGTCGTAGACTAGTGAATGCGATGGCTCTAGCCATGTACAGATAAAAGCCATAGCCTGATGAAAATGATGTCCATAGCCATGTAAAATAAAAGTCGCGGCCTAATGGCCTTGGCCATGTAAAATAACGGTCATAACCACGTAAAATAAAGGTCGTCGCCTGATGGCCTTAGCCATATAAACGATGGCCATAGCCATGTAAACGATGGCCATAGCCCTGTAATATAAAGGCCGTAGCCTGATGGCCTTAGACATATAAATGATGGCCATAGCCATGTAAACGATGGCCAAAGCCGTGTAAAATAAAGGCCGTAGCCTGATGGCCTTAGACATATAAATGATGGCCATAGCCATGTAAACGATGGCCAAAGCCGTGTAAAATAAAGGCCGTAGCCTGATGGCCTTAGCCATATAAACTATGGCCATAGTCATGTAAACGATGGCCATAGCCATGTAAAATAAAGGCCGTAGCTTGATGGCCTAAGCCATATAAACGATGGCCATATCCATGTAAACAATGGCCATAGCTATGTAAAATAAAGGCCGTAGCCTGATGGCCTTAGCCATATGGCCATGTAAACGATGGCCATAGCCATGTAAAATAAAAGCCGTAGACCGATGGCCTTAGCCATATAAACGATGGCCATAGCCATGTAAGCGATAGCCATAGCCATGTAAAAAAAAGGTCGTAGCCTGATGGCCTTAGCCATATAAACGATGGCCATAGCCATGTAAACGATGGCCATAGCCATGTAAAATAAAGGCCGTAGCCTGATGGCCTTATCAATATGAATGATGGCCATAGCCATGCGTTCACTTGGAGGTGGCCGTAGCCTGTTCATTTATTTGGAGATGGCCGTAGCCTTTTCATTCATCTGGAGATGGCCATAGCCTTTTCATTCATCTGGAGATGGCCGTAGCCGTTTCATTCATCTGGAGATGGCCGTAGCCTTTACATTCATCTGGAGATGGCCGTAGCCTTTACATTCATCTGGAGATCGCTGTAGCCTTTCTATACACTTGGAGATGTCACTAATCCAGTCCCTGTATCATGTAGGGCTTGTAGTGTACATGGAGTCGTGGACATGATGCACTCGCGCTGCAAAACATCTCCAGGTGGCCCCTTGGCCGCCTCGTTAAAAACATTCCCAAGAAAACCCAATTGGGCCAAAACTCGGGTAAGGGAAAAAGAGTATGACTCAGGTGTCACCTTTTTAGAAGTGGAAACGTTTCAGGTAAGCGACGTTCCAGTTGTTTTGGAGTGTCTTTCCTTCCATTGTCTCCACCTGGAATGCTCCTTTCCCGGCCGCCGCTATGATTTTGTAGGGTCCATCCCAGTTTGTGCCTAATTTTCCATCGCTTGGATCTTTTGAGGCCAGAGTCTTAGCTTTGAGGAAGTAATCCGCTACTTTGAGAGGCCTTATTTTTGCCCTTCTGTTGTAGTATCTTTTGACTTTTTGTTTTTGAGCTACCATTCTGACGTCGGCCATTTCTCTTCTTTCTTCGTCTTCGTCGAGATCTTTGAGTCTGCTGATGTCTTTTTTCGATCCGCTGGTTTGTGAGTACCTTAAGCTGGGTTCGCCTACTTCGACAGGTATGAAACCGTCGGTTCCATAAACCACTGAGTATAGGGTTGTTTGGTGCTGGATTTGGGCGTGGTTCTGCGTGCCCACAAGACTTCGGGTAGTAGTTCGGGCCATAGTCCCTTGGCATCTTCGAGCTTCTTTTTGAGTATGTTGAGGATTGTTTTGTTGGAGGACTCCGCTTGACCGTTGGCGGCGAGGTGGTATGGCATGGGTAGTATTCTTTTGATGTGCCATTTTTCGAAGAATTCAGTCGTTTTCTGGCCGATGAACTGGCGCCCATTATCGCAGTTGATTTCTTTGGAAATGCCAAAACAGCATATGATGTTCTTCCAAATAAAGGTGATGACTTCTTGCTCATGTATTTGCGCGTATGCACCTGCTTCCACCCACTTAGAGAAATAGTCAGTTAAAACAAGCAGAAATCGTACCTTTCCTCGCCTTGGGGGCAGCGGGCTGACTATGTCTATTCCCCACTTGATGAATGGCCAGGGGGATGTGACGGAATGGAGGTGTTCTCCAGGTTGGTGTATCATTGGGGCGAATTTTTGGCATTGCTCGCATCGGCGGATGTACTCTGCTGCCTTTTTCTTCATGGTGGGCCAATAGTAGCCGGCGCATATGATGCACCTAACGAGGGCGCCGTTGCCCGTGTGGGCACCGCAATGGCCCTCATGTACTTCTTTGAGTACAGGTCTTGCTTGTTGCGTCCCTAAGCACTTGGCTAAGGGGCCACCGAACGTCCTTTTATAAAGGTCGACGTTGATCATGCAGTACCGGGCGGCCTGTACGCGAAGCTTCTTTGCCTCTTTTTTATCGGGGGTTAATGCACCATCCTGCAAATAAGATATGAACTGGTTGCACCAGTACTAACTCAGGTTTAGGGAAAGTACCTCGGTGTGATTGATGGCCGAGTGGAGGAGTGTGACCACACTTTCTTTGCTGATGTTTTTGGTGGCGGCAACCAACTTTGCCAGGCCGTCTGCTTCGATATTCCGTGCCCTGGAAATTTGTTCGAAGCTGCATTCGTCGAATGTAGCCATCAGTCTGTGGATTTTCGACTGGTATTTTTGCAACCTCTGTTCTTTGATTTGATAAATCCCGGCGATCTGGTTCACTACAAGCTAGGAATTGCAATGGAGAAGAATTCGGCGAGCTCCGTACTTGATGACCAGTTTCATGCCTGCAATAACGGCCTTATACTCGCCGTTGTTGTTAGTTATCTCCGGGCATCGTATGGACTGGAAAATTCTTTCACCCGTGGGGATCTCAAGAACGATTTCCTGTCTTGATCCTGATGCGTTGGCAGCGCCGTCCGTGTAAAGGACCCATAGGTCGCTTTCGGAGGACACGCGTTGTTCCTCGAGCTCTGCCTTTGGCAGGACTTCCGCGATGAAGTCAGTGATAAAGTCGGCTACGACTTGCTACTTGATGGCGGTCCTAGGGAGGTACGTAATATCATGCTCGCTGAGTTCGACATCCCATTTGGCAATTCGCACTGAGAGTTTGGGTTTTTGTAGGACGCTTCTTAGGGGGAAGGTCGTTACTACCCTTTTGGGGTGGCATTGGAAATATGGTCGTAGCTTTCGTGAAGCTACTATGATGGCTAATTCCAGTCTCTCAAGGTGGGGATACCGGGTTTCGGCGTCCACTAAAGTTTTGCTAATATAATAGATAGGAGATTGTGTGCCTTTATTTTCGCCTACTAAGACGGCGCTGACTGTGACTTCTGATACAGCCAAGTATATCAGCAACGGCTTACCTGGGTTGGCTTTGACCAGTAGTGGTGGTGACGACAAGTATGTTTTCAAGATTTTCAGAGCTTCTACACATTCTGTGTTCCACTGCAGTCCCTGGTCTTTCTTTAGTACACCGCAAAATTTGTGGCACCTGTCGGAGGAGTGTGAGATGAATCGGGAGAGGGCGGCTATTCAGCCCATTAATTTCTGCACCTACTTCTTGCTGCTTAGCGTTTCTGGTATGGCCTTTATGACTTTGATCTGGTCAGGGTTGACTTCGATGCCCCTTTGTGATACCTGAAATACCAGGAACATTCCCAAGGCAACTCCAAAAGCGCATTTTTCGGGGTTCAGCTTGATGCCATACTTCCTTAATATTTCGAAGGCTTCCTTCAGGTGGGTGAGGTAATCCTCCCTCTTTGATGATTTGACTAACATGTCATCGATGTAGATCTCCATGGTTCTGCCGAGCTGTTCTTTGAACATTTCCGTTACCAGCCTTTGATAAGTGGCCCCTACGTTCTTGAGCCCGAAGGGCATTACCTTATAGCAATATGTCCCTTAATGAGTGATGAAAGTCGTCTTTCCTGATCTTCTTCGGCCATCATGATCTGATTGTAGCATGAATATGCATCAAAGAAGCTTAGCAGTTCATGACCTGCCGTTGCATCTATTAGCTGATTGATGTTCGGGAGCGGGAAAGAGTCCTTAGGACAGGCCTTATTTTGATCGGTGAAATCTACACACATCCGCCACTTCCCATTTTTATTTTTGACCATTACGACGTTGGCGACCCATTCCAGGTACTTGGATTCCCTGATAGAGCCATTGGCTAGCAACTTGTCCACTTCTTCGCTCACTGCTTCATTAATGGCAGCGTTGAATTTTCTTCTCATTTGTCACATGGGCGGTTGTAATGGGTTGACGTTGAGTTTGTGAGAGGCGATTTCTCGTGGAATTCCTAGCATATCTTCATGAGAAAAAGCGAACAGATCCGCATGGTTAGATAAAAATTCACGGTCCTGGATTTGAGAGGCCGTGGCCTATGTATGCTTTCTTTCCGGGGTCGCTGCTGTTTATCTGAACGGGGTCGAGGTATTCAACCGTGGCCTTGCTAGCCTCGACCTCCTTAGGTTCTTCGATGGCGTTCTCTGTCGGACGGACCTTAGTCCCCGACAGGGCTGATTTCTATGCTTCTGCGCTTGCTCCTTGGAGCTGCTTGGCATGCATGTAATCTTGGGCTATCTTATAGCATTCTTGGGAGGTGCGGGGCTCTCCCCGTACGCAATGCACTCCCCATGGGGTTGGGAATTTGATTACTTGATAGAAGATGGATGGGACGACTCTCATAGCGTGTATCCACGGGCGTCCGATAATGGCATTGTATGCTGTTTTCTGGTTCATCACGTGGAAGGTGGTTTCCATCGTGACTCCACTTGCAAGGATGGGCAGCGTCACCTCGCCTGAGGTTTTTTCCACTGTGTTATTTAAACCTATTAGTGTTATGCAGCGCGGGATTATTTTATCCTCAAGTCCCATGAGTGCAAGGACTCTTGGATGAATGATACATGCCCCACTTCTATCGTCGACCATGATCCTTTTAACATCAGAATCCAGTATGCATAAAGTAATAACTAAAGCATCATAATGAGGAAAACACAAACCGTCGGCATCAGACTTGTCGAAGGTGATACTATCTTCGAAGTCATCATACCGTTCGTGGGCGATAGTTCGCTTCAGCTTGTGGGTGGTGGTGAACGTGACATGATTGATCGCCGAATAATTACCGTCTCCAATGATCATGCTGATGGTTCGCATTGGTGAGGGCGGCCTTGGTAGGCCATGGTGTGGTTCCCGCCCTCGTGCGAAATTGAGTTTTCCCATGTTGCTAAGCAGCTCCTTCAAGAACCCTTGGTTCAGCATTCGGACTACCTCTTGGCAGTGACCTATACAGTTCTTCGTTCTGTGCCCTCGCTCTTCGTGGAACTCGCACAGGGTGTTTGACTTTTTGGTGGCGGGGTTGGACTTCATCTTTGCTGGCCATTGTACCTTGTTGCCCAGCTTCTTTAGTGCGTACACTACCTTTGAAGGGGACACACAAAAGTTATGTGTAGATAATGGAGGGGGCGTACCTTTGTCTCTCCTTAGTGGAGAAATATGTCGTTGCAAGGCGTCTGCATGCCTTGGTGGTTGCGGGTATGAGGACCTGATGTACGGTTGATGTCTTTCCCTGCTGAGGCGTGGGATTTGTTCCCGCTTTCCCTCTTTTTGCCGGTCCCTTCAGATTTCCAGGTGTACTGTTGTCAATCTGCGGGTCGGGCCGTTGAGGTCGTCATCATCCCCTCGTACCTCGGCGCAATAGGCATTGTGTATTTCTTCCCATGTGGTGGGGGATATTTCATGAGAGGGCTGAGTAGCTTCTTGGTCGCCTTCGAGCCGTCTCTGCTGAGACCGTTCTGAAAGGCCGCAGTTGCCATGCCTTCAGACACGTTTGGTAGGCTCATTCTGACTCTGTTAAATCTGGCAAGGAACTTCCTGAGTCCTTCGCATGGGGTTTGATGCACAACAAAAATGTCGTTGACCCGTGCTTTCGCTTCCTTGCTCCCCCATGGGAAGTAGCAAATTTATCATCCATCTCCTCAAAGGTTGAGATGCTCTTGGCCGGCAGTTGTGAGTACCACGTTTGGGCCTCTCCTGTCAGCGTCTCACAAAATTTCTTCAGAAGTACGGACGGTACCTGTTCTTTTGACAAGTCATTGCCTTTGACGGCTGTAACATAGTGTATCAGGTGTTCCTCGGGGTCGGTGGTCCCGTCATATACTTTCAAGTAGGAGGCATCTTGAAGGTTTTTTGGATGGGGTATGGCGCGGCTCCTTCCGTGTAGGGTTGTTCGACGAAATTCCCCATGTCTCGCTTTGAATACCACTTAGGTGCGCCTGGGATCTTATCCACCCTTTCTTGGTGTTACTTCATCTGGTCATGGAGTGACCTGTTCTCGTTCTCCATCTCTTCCATCTTTTTGAGGATGGCTGTGAGTGTTCCTTCGTCAGGTGATTGGGAAGAGTGTTAAGGATATACTTTATGAGAGTACATCTACCAGCCATACTGATCCATTTAGCATTCCAGTCGTTGAGTTTAGCTCTCATTTTATCAAGAAGAGGAAGGTAGTCTGTATGCCTTGGAATGACATTTAGCATGGGAAAGCCTAAGTAGTTCCCAAATCTAGTACTTGGTGTTATTCCCAGTGTATTTGTTATAAGAGTCTTTGTGTCATTACAACAATTATTGGACACTATTAATTTAGATTTAGCTTTGTTAACTCTTAGGCCTGAAAGCTTACTAAAATTTTCTAGGCATTGATTAATGATGGTGATGGTCTTGTAGTTTGTTTCTCCTATAAGTGTTATATCATCCGTAAAAAAAGGTGGGATATTCTAGGTGCCAAGGAATTAAGTCTAAGTGGAGTCCAGTTCTTGATATCCACCTCATGCTTAATATTGTTAGATAACATATTCATACATAGAATAAAAAGGTAAATGGATAGGGGGTCACCTTGCCTGATTCCTCGAGAAGGGGTAAATTCTTCAGTTTTATTTCCATTGACGAGGATTGAGAATGAGCTAGTTGTGATAGCGTTCATTATGAGATTTGTAATGTTTTTAGAGAATTTATAGTACTTAAGCGTTCGATAAATATAAGATCATTCGAGCTCATCGAAGGCTTTCTCTAGATCAAGCTTTAGGATCATTTTTCCTTTTCCCTTACATTTGTTGAAATGTCTTAGGATTTTCATGAATTATAATAGCATTGTCACTTCCTCTTCTTCCCTTTACAAAACTAGATTGCTCAATGTTTATAAGGTGGTCTAGGAAGGGCTTTTTTCTATTTGGAATTATCTTGGTAATGGTTTTGTAAATAACATTGCATAAACTTATATGACGAAAATTTTTTAATAGGTTAGCATTGTTTATTTTGGGGATTAAACAGATATACCTGTGGTTCATCCTTGGAGGAATTTTGTTGGTAGTAAATATATTGTGACAAAGCTTGATTGTTTTCCCTTCTAATAGATGCCAAAATTTCTGGAAGAAGAAAGGATGAAAGTTAACCGGCCCTGGTTCTTTGAATGATTTAAATGAAAAGATAACTTTTGTAATTTCGTGGTTTGTATGGGGTCAATCACGGATTTATAGGTCACAATTGTGCGAGTAATAATCAATGTCATTGCATTTGACAGAGGACTTATGGGAGGTGGTGAATAAACTTTTAATGTAATTTGTGACATGATGTCTTATTAGCAAAGGGTTTTCTATCCATTTTCCCAAGTCATCCTTAAAGAAAACTATGTTGTTTCTTCGTCTTATATTTGTGGCCTTGATGTGGAAGAATCTAGTGTTAGCATCCCCTTCGCGTAACCAATCCACCCTTGATCTTATTTTCCAATAATCCTCCTCAAGTCTCAAGATTGAATTAAATTCGTCAACTAGTTCCAAATTCCTGAGGAAACTGCTTGTTTGGTAGTTTGAGGAATTTTGGATGCCATTGATTCTATTTAGGAGCTTCTTTTTCCTAGTAAAGATGTTTCCAAAGGTTTGGTTTTTCCAACTTATCACCATATCTTTGAAACTCTCAGTGCCTTCTAGTAAGTCTTTGTCACCCCAATCGACAGATATTAAGTTGCTAAATTTTGGATGATTACACCAAAAACTTTCTAACCAGAAAGGTTTATTCCTAATGGAATTAATGGTGTTATTCAAGTTTATCAAAATGGGATTATGGTCTGAATGTACATAAGGGAGGTGGGTGACAGTGGCATTGGGGTAGGCTTCTAGCCAACCTTCATTTGAATATACCCTATCAAGTCTTTCCATGATCAACCCATTATTTTTTTTCCTAAAAGTTTTCCAAGTGTATTTGCACCCTTTAAAGCCTAAATCTAATAAGTTACAATAGTCTAGGAAATTTCGGAGGGATTTTCCTCTCCTTTGATTAATAGATCTACCACAAAACTTATCCGATACATTAGTTATTTCATTAAAATCCCCGCCTATTAGCCAATGCCCTTTGTAACTATCATACATTTTTCTTAGGTTATCCCAAAGCATGTATCTATAATTAACATCATTACTAGTATACATAACACTAATTAGCCAAGTTAAGTTTTTAGTTCTAACCTCAATCATGGCATGAATAGCTTTTCCATTTCTATTGAAGTTTTTGACAGTGACCACCTCGTTGTTCCAAAGGATCACAAAACCTCCACTTTGTCCATTGGAAGGAACCTCTATCATCTCTGCGAAGCTAAATGCTTCCAATATTGAGAGGTGGCTTTCCATTCTTGTTTCTAGTAGTGCGACTAGACACGGCCTATGTGAGTTCGTTAGTTCCCTAAAGTTTCTGGTGAAGTTTTCATTATTTGCACCTCTAACATTCCTAATGACTATGTTATTGGGCTGGTGCATGGGCATATTATTTGGTGGATTGGTGTTTTGCATCACTCTTTGGGATTGAATCATAATCACTACATTTTTTCCCACTGTTGGATCCTGAGGTGGATGGATGTTCAATGAGCACTTGTACAATGTTATCGGGCAGCTGAAGATATACTTCCTGTCGAGCATCTCCCTGAATATCAATATTTTTGCCTCTTTTAGACTTGAAAGAGTCACAACTGGTTCCACTAAGTATGCTAAGTCTTCCACTGCCTCGTCTCCCTCTTGGTTCCCTACTTGATTTGGTACGTTCATTTGTTGAACTTGCTTTTCCATGGGATCTGGTTGTAGGTATGGATGGTTGGGAAAGACTGGAGCATTCCATTGGATGATGACTGGATTGAGGAGCATCATGTCCTCCAATGCAAAGAAGGGTAGATTGAGGGGAGGGTTCATTACGACTTGTTTGTTTGGGTGATGTGGAATGTTCCACATTTGCTACATGCTGTTCACCAAGTTTTGGTTCATATTGGGAGCTATTGGTTGGAGTATATTTTTTAACCACATTTGGTTCACATAATTGTTCATTGCTAAGTTCATGCCCTCTGATATGAGTTGGGCAAGGAAGTGAGTGTTTTGTATCACTAGGATCGATTCCTGGCCATTGATTTCCATATTGAATATTACTGCATGGCCTTGAAGTCCCAACTCTATCCACGACTAGGCAAGGTGATTTGGTGGTGTTGGTGGTTGGGCAAAAATTGCCGGATTTTGTTGAGGATGGGGGAGGAAGTTGGGAAGATTGTTCATATTTTGGTTGCGTGATAGGCGGAATAGTTGGAGGAGTCAGTATCTTCTGCTGAGGGGGAGGGAGGTTCTGGCCATTTTTTGAAGATGGGATAGTGTTTATCGGGGGTGGAATAGTGGATGAAGTAGTAGTAGTTCTAATGGTTGGCTCTATTTATGATTGGGAGGAACATACTTGCGTGTTTCTTATTGCAAAATCTCCCATGGAGATGTCATTTGCCACTTGGCCGTGGAGATCATCCAAGTGTTTGTCGTTTGATTGGGTAGTGGTTAACGGACATGCATGCATGGGGGTAATATGATTATTAGGAGATAGGTTAGTATTATTAGGGGTAATGATAATATTGTTATCAATCTTATTGGATGGGTTGGGGGTGGAGTCTATTTCCATGTTATTATGCATTTTTTTGTTATTCATTTTGTTAGCCGGATGAGTGGGCATTCATGTTCCATTTGTCACTTGACCTGCATGCAAAATATTAGAATTATCTCTAATTTTTTTTTTTGTTGTTGATCATCCGAAATCATGGGCTGGTTTTGTGGGTTTTTGAAACTACTTTTTTCTTCCTCCATTTGGTCCAAAGACCTGTAATTATTGATTAAACTTTGATCATTGCAAACGGATGAGTTAGCATTATTGATAGGGCTTTAGGAGGGTTGGTTAATAGTTGCTTGTTAATATAGTTTAAGTATTGAGTTTTGAGGTACTTACCTGATCTTGCATCGAACAAGCGGACATTCATACCTGGAAGGGGATTTGGTTCAGTTTTTGCAGTGTGGGCATTGACCATTTTGGCTTTACCTTTTCTTGGGAGCTTGACTGTCATCCACTCTCCTTCTACTTCTGAATTTTGTTGGTTGTTACCTTGCTTTTCTGCATGGATTTCCTTTGCATTGGTTTCTCTTGCTGTGATTGGCAGCTTTCCTTGTGTGCAATATTGAGTCGTGTGTCCTAGTTTGTCATAAGATTTGCACAGTATATCATTGCCCTCATACACGATTGGTTGTTTATGTTATCCAATGAGTATGTGGTTTTGGACAGGCTGGTCAAGTGGAAGTTGAACACATAATCTGGCATAACGTCCCCTAAGTGTAGCTGAGGTGCATGCATCCACTTTGAGAAGTTTTCCAATTGAATTACCTACTTTTGCAAGGACTATTCCACCATAGAACTCAATGGGTAATTGTGGTAATCGGATCCAAATGGCAGTGAAGTTGTGTTGTGCTTTGTTTGCAACAAAGTTTGGAACCCATTTTTGAGTTGATAGAAAAAAAAATATTAACGAACCATAATGTAGGATTTTTGTTATGTTTTTCTCACTAGTTAGTTTAACTGTATAGTAGTCTTCTCCAAGATCAATTAGAGGGGAAATCTCGTTGAGTTTCCATAGGTCTTGTAATTTTTTTTTGAGGTAGTGGTGCATAAGTCTCTTCCCTCTTAGTTTGATGATGATCGAATCTTTCCAAGGCATGTACATTCGATGAAGGTCATCTTGGCTGAGGTTTATTTGCCTTAATGAGCTAGTTAAATCATTTTGGCTTCGATCATTAGCTTGGATTTGGGCAGTGTCCATATCCATGTGATTTTCTTACTCTTGAGGTGGAGGATTTACTACTTTACTAGTGAATTTGTCTCTTACGAGGGTTTCTTTATATGAAATAGAGTTTTGTAGTTGGTGACTAGATTTATCCGGTGGCTTTGGTGGGATATTGGTGGTAGTAGATGGTGGTTCTTGTAGTGAGAGGTTGGACATTCTCTTACTTGACTTAGCTCCCGTTTCTAGTATTCTTCAAAGTGAATGTATTACTCCGATCCATCTAAAAGTTGTGTAATCTCTAATGTATTATTTTTTCCATGGAAGCAGTGATAGTACGATGAATTCTACTTTATATAATATAGCATTTTCTTATTTTCAAACCTTTTTATGCTCTTTTATTTTTGCTTTTGCAAATAATAGAAGATGTTATTTGTATGGTATGTCGGGAATACAATTATTCAGATTTTCTTACTGCTTTTCTTTATTTAAATAGTAGTAATTTAACAGTTACAAAATTATTAAAAATTTAGACAAATAAAGATCAATTACATTTAACCAAAAGTTAGTTTGTGTTGTTTTGTCATAGCTAAACTTAATTTTATTCTTCCTTTAACATTTTTTTGCCTTCTCAACCGATTGAATTTTACTGAATCAATAAATTCCTAGCTTTAAAATGAGAGAGTGAAAACTAATTAAATTTATGAGTTAGACTAGATATTGCATAATGCAACAACGAACTAATATGGTTTAAAAGGTTGAAAGAATAATATTTATTTTAGTTTGAGATGAGGAAGTATTTTTGATTTGTAAAGAGAACCGATATACAATAAATAATGTTACATATCTCGAATCTCATTAAGTAAAGTCAATAATAAACATATATGATAATAGAAGTCTTCTGAGCAACATAGTGAAATATTAAAAATAGAAATAAATTTCTTGTATAAAAATTTCTCAATAATTAAAATAAAATAGAAAAAAATATCGTTAATAGATGTAATACAAAATAAAAAATATTAAATATTAGATAAAAAAGTAAAGGATGAAAACTAATCAAAACATCATTGTATAAAAAATATATAAAATAGGGCACAGAAATTTTAAAAATAAAATAAAGTAGGAAATAAAAAATTATTATTTATATATTAAATATTTGAAAAACTATTAACAATATAAAAAACAAAAAAATAAAAAATTAGGAGAAATAAAAATGTATATCGATATGTAAAATGGAGTAATGAACAAGGATAGTAACACATTAATAAAAAGCTTTTATATCTATATAATAATACGAAATAGCCGATAATGTAATAAATTAAAATAATAAATAAAAAATTTAATTAAAGCTATATAATTAGTTTCCTTTAATTTTATTATTATTTTTGTTATACTGTATTAAAGATACAAAATAATAATTGATAATTTTATTAAAATAATATAATTAATATTTTTTTTTGTTATTTGCTCATCACGCGAGTCCTATTACTAATTTAATAAGTGAAGGAAAAGTAGTAAGAATAGCTATAGATCTAATCTCGAAACACATACAACCAAATAAGGAAAAAAAAAATAATATGACGAGTGAACTTAAAATCAATATTTGGCTCGATATGAAATATTTATATTAGCCGATCCCTTTCCATATAAACTCTCCGTATATGATATGCTCTGTAACTTTCACATAATAAGATCAGCAGAATATAGTTTGTATAATTTTAAAAGAATAATGTACTTTTATTTGTCCGATTAAGATCATCAAAATCTGGTCAAATCATTAAATAGAATTTGCTGTTCTGCAAATCTACCAATAGATATGCACATTGGCTTATTGGCCTTACGGCCTACACAAGGCTGCATCTAAGGATGTTCGGGTTGTTCAGATTAAAAATTGAATTTCGATTTGGATTTTTGATTTTCAGTTTGAAGAAATGATAACCAAATTTCAATCCAAATAAGCTCGATTTTGATCGAATTTTTTAAGTTCGGTTTTAAATTAATCGTGTTGGATATTTTAGATTCTTGGTTTTGAACTTATAAGTTGACACATTCCTTCTTTTTACAAAAACAAATATCCAAATGAAATACTCATATTAAATTGCCTGAAAAGTTACTCATTTTCAGCGCAATTATCCAAATAAAGTATTCAACTAATGAAATTACTATCAAGAAAATGCAACAGAGACATTAATACGACAGATAAAAAGTAGTAATAGTAAAACCATGTCCAAATGAAAAATATTCTGACAGTAACTTAGTAATTAATATTAAATATATGAAATACTATCCAATGGAAAGGTTATTTAACTTATTGTTATTGACATATAGATAATGGTGTAAATATAAAGTATAAAATTTTTGGATTTTCGGATATCCAAAATCCAAAGTACCAAATCCAACATTCAATCCGAAATTTTAAAAACTTTAAAAATTAAATCCAAAATCCAATTCGTAATCCGAAAATCCAAATAAAAATCTAAAAATTTTGGATTTCAATTTCGATTTCCGATTTGTCCAAACTATGCCCAATCCTAGCTGCATATCTATTTTTGGTTTAAGAATGGAAGTGTTATATTCTATTGAATCACATCCATACAAAGTCCATATTTCGGCGAATTAAATGTTGTTTAAAAGAACAAGTGTCAAAAGTGTAGTGCATCATCGGACGTATCCTCATATTCTACGATGAATATATTTTTCATGAACATTAAGTCTTGATCTATAGTAACATGCAAGTCTATGAAAACAAAACAAGCAAATATCCGAAAATATACACAATCTTGTTTGAATGCATGTGCATGTGAGAGTGAAAATTCAAAATGAGGGTGTTGACCCTAAAATTTGAATAACTATTAAATTTATATTGTGGTTTTAAATATGCGTAATTTAGTCGAATACCAATTGATAAATAAGGAATATAATAAATATCTTGAAGAATAAATGAAGTCAAACCAGTGTGCAAACTAGTCTTGACCTCGAGTTAAGATGGTCTCGAGGTAGATTAGTAAGAACAATAAAATTATAACGCAACTTTTTGATGAAAATAAACAAGAAAGTGATGAATGCATAAATTTTATGAATGATGTGTTACAAATGAATGGGCTTCCCTTTATATAGTAAGGTCCTAAATAAGGTACACTTCTTATTATAGTAGGGAATCTTATTGGACAACTTTCTAACTACCTAGTACAAATCCATTCCGAATACGCTAGGATCTTCAGGGCGTTGCAGGAATCTCGCTCTTTCAGTTACTAAACCATAACAATATTATCTCAAGGTTGATCATACTCAGCCTTGGTTTTCATCGAGCACTTCGATCTTCAAGTTCTATACTTCGCCATTGGGCTCGAGCCACGTCCGTTTTGAGCTTATTCTCGAAGCAACTCCCCAAGCCTACGAAATGGGGCATAACAAATTTTGATAGTATACAAATATTTCTCTCATTTCTTAAAATAATATGATAAGAAACTATTGGAGCCTCGATTTTCCGGAGCCCTTGATTATGATTTAATCCCCATGAAGTAAGCGTTGGAAGTGACCGAAACATCCCATCGGTTTGCTTATCCAAAACATTAAATGCTTATCAGTGGAGGTCGACCACTAGCGCCGCTGATCATCGTTGTTTGCCTATAAATACAAGGCTGCTTATTGAATAAAAAAAAACTTTACTTCCACCTTCAAACAAACATCCAAACTTCCCTGATCTTTCCCCCTCTTCATCTTTCTCTTTCATTACCTGTTACTCCCACCCTTTTAGCCTCGAAAGATATCAAACTCCATTTTTTTTCCACTTCCTCTAACCTAAATCAATCGCGAAAACCTGCAAAATCGTTCCTTAAAAGGAGAAAATTTCCTCATCTTCTTCCCAACCAACCGACGATAAAGCGCCGACCCTTCACGAGATTATTCTCGTACCCTATGTCATAAAGAATTACTTTAAAGTTGAAAACCCCTCGATTCCTGGCCGATATGAGCATGTATCGAGGTGTATTTGCTCGATAACAGAGAAATAACTCGAGGCCGTGAAGAGGGATTGTGGCTGGCGGATGAGGTCGTGGTACAGATCCCCACCCCCAAGGAGAGTATCACCACTCATGTGGAAGGGTTTTTAAGTCTTTACACTTACCCCTTCACAATGGGTCCCATTGATCTAGTCGTAATCGACTTCTGCAAGAGGTATCAGGTCACCCTCGGCTAGATCCACTCTTCTTTCTTGCACATAGTGATTCATGTTTCCTTATTTTTCCTGCAAGGCCAAGGGGCTGGAGTTCACCCTCAATCATCTTATCCGATTGTATCGGCCTCAACTTTTTCGAGGCTTGATCAAGCTCCCATGCTGGTAAACCAAGGCCTGGTTTGCTAGCAATTACGAAATAAAGATCGAGGCTGTGTGAACCAGTTCATGCAAGTGAGGAGATGTGACATTAGCCCAGAGGAGAATATACTATTCCCAGAGGAGTGGAACCTCGATCATAAGTGAAGTGTTTTCCTAGTAGCCTTTTGTATTCCGTTTTTGCATTGCATGATGCCTTTATATTTTTGCAGCGGTCGCTTGGATGCCTATCACCGACCTTAATGAATGGGTCTGAAAACTATCCGCGACCTCCTCGTACGACGAGCACCACTGGCGTGATTTGGCAAGTGCCAGATGGGAAGCCAAACACCACGGTAAGTTCTTCTTGTATGTTTTTATTCTTTTCTCTTTTTCGGAGATGTTTCTTTACTTATACCTAATTCTCATTCATTCAGGCATTGGAGATTTCTATTAAATGAGGTCGGCCTCACCTGGGAAAGATATACCGAGTCTCCGATTTCGAAATTGGGGAAAGGTAATAAGAGGTAAAGGGTCTCCCAGCCCTAAGACCCTCATGATAAAACGGCTCCTACTCGAAGACGTAGGGGGAATCTTTTCATGTGGATATTGACTCAGTCTATCAACTGGATAATGAAGAAGAAGATGAGGGTGAAAACTGAAAGCTGGTGGCCCGAGTTAGGAAGTCGGTTGAAGTTTCCAAGCTCTCCAAGTTGCAAACTCTGCCTCGTTATGAAGAGGCTTTGAAGAAAGATATGGACAAAACCCCTAAGTCACCCGAGGTCGAGATTGTTCCTCGGCTATCAACAAGCATACCAGAGGGGTAGGTTCCGAAATCCCAAGGGTTGAATAGAGCACGCCATATGATTTGCTCGGGGCCATGACAATAGGTCACTCTCTCCCTCTATTGGCTTATTCTGAAGAGGCCATAAGGAGGCTTGGGCTCTGCAAATTCCTAACTTAAGTAGAGTCCCCAGTGAAGAGGAATCGTTCCGAGATTTCTTTACCGGGGTTGATGATACTGTCAATCTTAGCGATGCATCCAACCTTTTCGAAAAGGCCCAACGCCTTCGATATCGTGTAAGCCTTAATTCCTATTGTTAGAATTTTCCTTACCTTCTTCTCCCTTTACTCTTAATTTGTATTCTCTTTTATGTGTAGGCTTTCACCAGGTTTAGGGCCGACCTGAGCCAATGCAAGGCACAAATCCAGAAGACATTGGTTGAAAGGAATGCTTTGAAGCTCCTTTCCAGTTAAAAGGAGGAAGAGCTCAGGGGCCTTCGAGCAAACTTGTCCAAAGCTCGCGAGGATGAGGCTGAGCTAGACAAGCAGGTAACTATCATTATGAAAGAGCATGGTCTAGTCGACCCAATTTTGGAGGCTAATATTTCACTGTCTCAGCTGCAGTAAAAATTGGAGAGGATTGAGATCCTTCTAGGGGAGGTCGATCTGATCAAGAATGACTGCAATCATTGAAAGGAGAATATGGACCGCCTTGCTACGGAGAATGAGGCTACTTTGGCCAAACTGCATCGGCTGAGGCCCAACTCCGGGGATCTAAAGAGGTCTAGAAGATGAAGATTGTTGTTGACAAAATTATAGATGTGTACTTAATGGATGTTGAGGATTGTCAAATGCAGATAAGGGAAGACTTCGATCGAGAGAGACGTAGTAATGACTTGGCGAAGTGTTGATACCGGAGGGAGACCCTCGAGGAAATCCACGCTCGAGGTTACTACCTTTATGAGGAGATGGATCAAGCAAAGGCGCACGAGGATGATGCCTAATTTCTCATCCCTCTAATGATGATGATGATTACGAAGGCAGCCAAGGTGCATCTGACAGTGATGAGGGGCCCGAAGAGGAAGGTGCTCCCAAAGGAGAAACTAGTACAGGGCATAGCTTGTATGTTTCTTTTTCTTTTTGTAAGACCTATTGTCGGTCTCTTTTACATATCTTTTTTTAAAAATATAAAAGAAAATTTTTCTTAAATGTCTTCTAAAGTTTCATGGACATATTTCTTGCCTTGTAAAATTGTTGCAAAGTTTCATGCTTTGAACGTCGTGTCTGAACTTTGTCTTGGATGGCTTCCCTTAAGTTTCCATGGTCGAGTTCAAATTTTGGGGCATAAACTCTTAAGGGCTTGTGCTGGATAACAGTGGGTCCCTGATTCATAATCAAGTTATTGTTTATTTGGCTCGGGATAGTCAAACCCTTACGTTCAGATTAGGTGAGAACAAGATCTCGAACCTTAAGTGTATTAGCCCTTAGGCTCTTTTAGATCGGGCCACTATGGCCTCTAAAATATGGCTATTATTCCCCTCTTTTGACATAAAACACTTAGGAATTTTTTTAATGCCTTAGAGTTCTTAAGAATTCGAGTTTAGATAACTTGAATGTATTGACTGTCGATGATAGTCCCCGAGAATTCGAGGTACATTTGTGCCTTTCCCTTGAGCCATTTCCTACAAAATCATAAGTATGGAGTTCATAAAGTAGCAAATTTCTTTGAGACACAAAGTGTTTGATATAGAAAGAATACTTCTTAGAAATGTATACGGACACGGTTTATTCGACCATTTGGCCCATTATAAGGTTTTCCTATCCAATCCCTTTGGCATAAAGTAATTTTTTCTCTAGAATATAACATCCGAGGGTGATGCCCCCAGTATTCGAGATCTTTTCAAAAGAAGTCTTGGATACTGTTGAGTATTTCTCTAGTAGCACATAATTGTTGTCTCGTTAAAAACCTCGCCGAAAACAATTCATTTGGGGTAAAAACTGATCTAAGGAAAAAATAGTGCAACACGTGCTTTAAAACCTAAGATCTTCATGCTGGAGAGTGTCCTCGATGCCTCGATCGAACACTTGTAATAAGTTAGTATCAAAGACAAATGGATAAGAGAGAGAGTCATACATCAACAATAATATTGTTTGAGTAGTGATTCGTTCCAATTGTTTGGAAATTGTTCTTTTTCCATCATGACAAGTTTGTATGATCCCTTTCTGATAACACCGATGTCTCGATGTGGTCCTTATTCGGAGCCTAGTTTCCCTTGATTTGGGTCTCGAGTACTGAGGGTGACTTTCCTTTGAATTAAGTCCCTAATTCCGAAGTGGTGAATATTGGCTCTTCTATTGTAATATCTCTTGATCCTTTGATTCTGTGCAGCCATTCAGAAAAGTATAACTTCTCAGTTCTCATCCAATAGTTCGAGACTAGTATTCAAGCCTCGTGATTTGATTCATCCGTTGCATGTCTAAATCTTGCGATATGTTCCCCGACCTAGAGTGGGATTAAGGATTCAGAGCCATATACTAAGGTGAATGGGGTTTCCCCCATGCTGGACTTTGATTAGGCATGTCCATTTCCGCTTGGGTGATACGACATTGGTAAGTTATTTTTTATTTTGTGTTCTTCAAGGAAATTCATTACCTTGCTGTTGATAAATTGCTTTTTGTTGTCGCATACGATTTTAGTAGGTATCCCGAATCAACACACAATATGGTCCCAGATAAAGTCTATAACTTCTTTTTCTCTAACCTTCTCGAAGTCCTGTGCTTCCATCTATTTAGAAAATTAGTTAGTTATAAACAAAATGAATTTAACTTTACCTGGGGGCGTTGGCAGATGTCCGACGATATCCATCCCCCATTTTATGAATAGCCATGGTGATAGGACTGAATGAAGTTGCTCCCTAGGCTGATGGATAATCAGTGCAAAATTTTGACATTGGTCAAGTTTTCAAACAAACTCCTTAGTGTCTTTTTCCATGCTATCCCAGTAGTAACCTGCTCTAATGATTTTTTGAATCAAATATTTGGTGCCAGAGTGGTCCCCACAAGTGCCTCCGCGGACCTCTCGAAAAATATAATAGGTGTCCCCCGACCCTATACACACTCCCAATGGTCAATTGAAAGTTCTCCTATATAACATTCCATCTTTATCAATTGTGAATCGGGCGGCTTTGGTTCTTAGGTCCTTGACTATTTAGGGTCCGATGGGAGCTTTGCGCTCTCTAGATATTTAATATATTTTTTCTATCAATACCAGTTCAAGTTTGTAAAGTTTATCTCGGAATGACCCTCCTTGACCACAAATCTTGGTAATTGGACGGCAATCCCTGGGATAATATAATTTTCTTCGATTGATGGTCCCAAATTTGCAAGTACATCGGCCTTACTGTTTGTTCTCGAGGTATGTGATCTAAAGTCCCCTTCTTGAAACAGTGAAATTTACTTGTAGCTTGTCCAAATACCTTTGCATTCTATCCTCTCGAACATTAAAGCTTTTGTTTGCTTGGTTCGCCACCAATAAAGAGTCACACATGGCTTCAGTGACTTCTGCCCCCAAGCTTTTAGCTCGCTCAGGACCTGCAATCATGGCCTCGTACTCTACCTCATTATTAGTCAGTCTATAATTGATAAAATCCTAATAATATTACCTGTGGGTGGCTTCAAAACGATGCCTAGCCTGGACCCCTTTCACATTAGAAATATCGTCTATGAAAATGGTCCATACAGCCAATGATGTGACCGATTTTATTAAGAGTTCCTTTTCCACCTCGGGTACGAGGGTTGGCGTGAAATGGGTCGTGCACTCCGCTAGTATTTGAGACTTGATGGCCATTCGGGGTTAATACTCGATATCGTACCCACTGAGTTCAATGGAACATTTGGCCAATCATCCTGAAAGTTCGAGTTTGTGCAAAATATTATGAAGTGGATAAGTGGTTAACAAACATATGGGGTGAAATTGAAAGTATGGTTTTAACTTTCTAGAAGGGCTTATTAGTGCACGTGCTAATTTCTCTAAGTGTGGATATCTAGTTTGTGCATCCCCTAAGGTTCGACTTACATAATAAACGGGAAATGGCGTACCTTGATCTTGTCGAACTAAGACGCCGCTTGCTGCTATTTCTGATATCGCCAACTACTAGTAAAGTTTCTCAACTGCCTTCAGGGTGTGAAGCAAGGGTGGGATCTGTTGGAAACACGTTCTCAAGGCTTTATACTAAAACGTGTGTTCTTATGTGTAGGTTTTGATGAATGACAAACGAAGCGCAAATTGATATATGACGAAGTTCAAGTACAAGCGCATAATTGGTGGATAACGAGATTCAAGCACAAGACAAAGTTTTATAGTTTAAATGAGTCGTTCTTAATTGTGATCTTGATCCGACAACTTGACTCATGACATGGCTTCTCTCGTAAAATTATTTTTACGAAATCATGCATATTAAATTTAATTCTAAATGATTTTAAATCATGCATATTTACTTCAGTCAAAATGATTTTTAAACATGCCTCTAAAATCTGGACTAAGATAATCGATTATGTACTTATGATAATCGATTATGTTAAGCCAAGACTGCATGATAATCGATTGTGAACTAATGACAATCGATTGTGTTAAGGCAGTGAGGATCAGGTTTTTCAAACCTGCATGACAATTGATTGTGAACCTTATGACAATCGATTGTGATGAGGCGGTGTACATCAAAGTTTTTCAAAACTCAGAATAATCGATTGTGAAGCTAATGACAACCGATTGTGAAGAGACAGTGTCCATCAGATTTTTAAAAGTCACAAAATAATCGATTGTGAACATATGACAATCGATTGTGTTGAGGCAGTGACTTCCAGACTTTTTCAAAATTATTAAATAATCAATTGTGAGTATATAACAATCGATTGTCACGAGGCAGTGTCTAAAATAATTTTCAAAGTCTGATAAATAATCGATTGTTAACATTGCACAATCGATTGTGAAGCTGACCGTTGTCGTAAAATATTCAAATACCGTCAGGTAATCGATTGTTGATTTTGTACAATCGATTGTTGATATTGAAATATGAAAAAATATTTTTTGAACGTTGCTGAATAATCGATTATTGATTTGGTATAATCAATTGTTTTACGTAAAATCTGGAATTGATTTTTTGAACGTTGCCAATAATCGATTGTTGATCTTGGACAATCGATTGTTAAGCGTAAAATCTGGGATTGATCTTTGGAACGATTGACAAACAATCGATTGTGGCTTCCTGACAATCGATTGTCACAGAGTAAAATCAACAACTCTTAATTGGCAATTAGGCAACGGTAATGCCAAGTTTTTCAACTATAAATACAGCTGCATTTCAGTGTTTTAAACACAACAACACACAACAACTGATCATTCTATTGCTATAAGCTTGCATATTATTGTTTATCATTTTATATTCATTTCATAAAGCTTTTGAGAGCCAAAGTCTTGTCCATAGTTGTTGTAATCTTGAGCCTACTTCTTTTACTCATATCTACTCATTAAGGAGTGTTTTGTTTGAGTGCTTAGTGTTTTGTACACTTGTAAGAGAATTGTGATTCTCTTGTTGTAAGAAACTTGTGTTTCCTTGGTAGAAGTCTTGGAGTGTTGTATCTCCGAGCAAAGGTGTTAAGGCTAGTGTCCTTAAGTTGTAAAGGTTTGTTGAGCACCCGTAAGCTTGACAAGTTAGTGGAAAATCTCGAGAGAGTCTCTCGGGGACTGGACTAGCCACGTGTTGTGGTGAACCAGAATACATCGGTGCGTTCTTTCCTTTTGTTTATTTAACGCACTTAATTATTTCCTGCAAATTTTAATTTCCGCAAGTTTACGCTAAAGTTTATTATAACGCTATTCACCCCCCTCTAGCGTTAAGCGTATTATCTAACAATTGGTATCAGAGCCCAACTCTCTGAAGACTTAACAGTTTGAGAGAACCATCCATGGCTTCTACTCGTGACTCTTTTGCAGGAATTGATGAAGGACAATGCTCCACACGACCACCTCTATTCAACGGTACAAACTACACGTACTGGAAGGAGAGGATGAAAATTTTCGTTCAAGCAAACAACTTTCATCTCTGGAAGGTGATAACGAAGGGAAATCAAATTCCAACCAAAAAGGTTGAAAACGAATGGGTTCCCAAGTCCGAAGAAGAATATGACGCAGATGATATCCGAAAGGTTCAAAATAATGCTAAAGCAATTAATTTATTATATTGTGCTGTAAATGCTGACGATTACAGGAAAATATCGTGTTGCACAACGGCAAAGGAAATGTGGGACAAGCTGGAAATTACGTACGAAGGTACGAACCAGGTAAGGGAAGCTAAAATTGATTTCCTAACCCATGCTTATGAATTATTTCACATGAAGGAAGGTGAAAAGGTGGATGAAATGTTCGAACGATTTTCAATAATCGTAAATGACCTACATGCCCTCAAGAAGACATTCACGGAGAGAGAACTGGTTCGAAAAATTCTTTGAAGTCTCACTCTGGCATGGCGATCAAAGGCCGACGCAATTCAAGAATCCATTGGCGTCTCAAATGTCACAATCGACGCATTAAGAGGTAACCTTAAGACTTATGAATCTACAATAATTAACCCTCTTGTTGATGATCAAAGGAGGCAAAGAATAGCGCTTAAGGCAAGCACAAGCCAGCCTCAAGTTGATGAGGACGGAGACAACGATTTTGGACTCGTTATCAAAAGATTTCAAAAGTTCATGCGAAAGGAGTATGAACGAAAGGGCAAAAAGCAAGGCGAGCAAATAAAGTGCTATGAATGCGGTGAAACCGGGCACATCAAATCAAATTGCCCAAACATCAAAAAGGAGAAGAAATCTTTTAAGAAGCAACGTGCATACATTTCTTGGGGAGGAGACTCCGGAGATGAGTCAAGCGAAGAAGAAGAAGACGAAGCCGCAAACCTTTGCCTTATGGCGCAAGAAGACAAGCAAGATGAGGTATGTCAAATCTCTTCTAAAAACTTCTTTACTCTTGAAGAAATGCGAACTGCTTTTGATGAGCTATATACTGAATTTATTAAAGCTTCAAAAACTGTCAAGAGCATAAAAGAAAATGCTTCTCTAAAAGAAAAAGATTTTCAAAAACAGCTTTCTTTAAAAGAAAAGGATTTAGAAAAACTGGTTTTAGAAAATGAAAAGCTGAAAGAGGAAAACAAGTTTTTCGGAAAAAGAAGAGCCGACAAGCCCGAAAGTTCTATTAAAAATTGCTCTTCTTGCATGCATCTTGAAAATGAGGTAGATAGACTTAAAGGTACCTTAGATAAGTTTAATTCTTCTCACAAAAACTTGAATGAGGTCCTTGTTAATTTGAAGTCAACCAAGCATGGCATAGGTTTTAAGAATGAGCCTAAAGAAAAGGTTGAAGCCAAACCCCAACCACCTAAGGCTCAACCTAGGATTAATAAAACAAATGCTTATCCTAGAAAGAGCAATCCTAGAACAAATATGCATGTTAGACCAAATGTTGAACATTTTAGAAGACCTAGAAATGACTTACCACCTAGAAAAGACTACCCTAGAAATGATGCATATTTTAGGCCAAACACTAGAAGGAGTTTTGAACCTCCTAGAACATCTAGACATGACCATTACTCTAGAAACTCTGCTCATTTTAGAACTAATAGTAGGAGAAATGGTGCTCATGAAATGTGCAATAGTCATAATGAAAATAGAGTAATTCATTTTCGTCCATCAAGTTACTATGAACCTAGAAGGATGCATAACCCCAATGTGACTTGTCATTATTGTAGACGCATTGGTCATATTGCCCCTGCATGCTTTACACGACATAGACATATCACTCAATCGCATCATTATAATATGCCTAACCCTCAAGGACCCAAAATGGCATGGGTACCTAAAACGCATTAACTTGTTTTGTAGGTATGTTTGAAGGGATCAAGTGTACTATGGTACCTTGATAGTGGATGCTCCAAACATATGACGGGAGACGAATCCAAATTCCTTCAACTAGAACACAAAGAAGGAGGAAGTGTGATTTTTGGGGATAACAATAAAGGAAAGATCATTGGCATCGGATCGGTCGGTAAGGATGAAAATTCCTCTATTAAGCATATATTACTTGTGAAAGGTTTAAAGCATAATCTCTTGAGCATAAGTCAATTATGTGACAAGGGAAATCTTGCCCTAATTGATTCGGATGAATCCTTAGTGTTTAGGCGTAGTGATTTCAAAACTATCCTTCGTGGTTTTAGAGTGGATAATATTTACATGGTTGATCTTGCTAATTCCTCACCCGAATATGTGGATTGCCTTATGAGCAAAGAGGATGATACTTGGCTATGGCATCGTAGAGTTGCTCATATAAACATGCATCTTTTGAACAAATTGATTTCTCAAAACTTAGTTATTGGCCTTCCCAATTTGAAATTTGAAAATGACTCTATCTGTGATTCTTGTCAAAAAGGGAAGCAAACAAAAGCATCTTTCAAATCCAAAAATATTGTTTCAACTTCTAGACCATTGCAATTGCTTCACATGGATTTATTTGGACCATCTCGCATTGAAAGTCTAGGAAGAAATTGTTATGCTTTTGTGATTGTTGATGATTATTGTAGATTTACTTGGACTTTATTTCTTGCCAATAAAAGTGATGCTTTTCAGAATTTTAAATATTTTCTTAAGCGTGTTCAAAACGAGAAGGAAACAACCGTCACTTCAATTAGAAGTGATTATGGGGGAGATTTTGATCACAATCTCTTTGCGGACTTTTGTGACGAACTCGGTATCGAGCATACCTTTTCCGCTCCACGTACACCACAACAAAATGGGGTGGTGGAAAGGAAAAATAGGTGTCTCGAAAGAGATGGCTAGAACCATGCTCGAAGAGGCTAAGATTCCCAAACATTTTTGGGCGGATGCTGTGAGTACCGAATGCTACATCTTAAATAGAGTAGTCATAAGGCCAATACTCATGAAGACCCCTTATGAACTCTACAAGGGAAGGAAACCAAATATCTCCCATTTTAGAGTATTCGGTTGTAAATGTTTTATTCATAACAATGGCAAAGATCAATTGGGAAAGTTTGATGCTAAGTCCGATGAGGGAATTTTCATTGGTTATTCCTCACGTAGAAAATCATATAGGGTTTTTAATAAAAGAACCGAAACTGTGGAGGAATCCCCTCATGTTGTATTTGCCGAAAATAATGCTCGCTTGGCGAGAAAGGATTCCGGTTTTGATCTTGCAGGTATTTTAGATAGCTTGAAAGACAAAATACAAGTGGAAACGCCTAAGGAAAATAAAGATGAAATCTTGGAACAACCAACGGAGGAAGCGCCACAATTGGAGAATGAAACGAAAATGCCTAACGAGTGGAGGACAATTAAAGATCACCCTCTCGAACAGGTAATTGGCGACGTCGGAGAAAAGGTAAGTATCCGAAACTCCCTTAAGAACACCTTAGGACATACTGCTTCTGTGTTTCAAATTGAACCAACAACCATCTCTGAAGCAATTGGGGATGAATTTTGGACCTTGGCAATGCAAGAGGAGCTTAACCAATTCAAACGGAATGACGTTTGGGATTTGGTGCCAAGACCCGAAAATCATACCATAATTGGTACGAAATGGGTTTTTCGAAACAAACTAGATGAAAATGGTGTAATCACTAGAAACAAAGCTAGGCTTGTAGCAAAAGGCTATAATCAAGAAGAGGGTATTGACTATGAAGAAACATATGCTCCCGTAGCTAGATTAGAAGCTATTCGTCTATTGCTCGCTTTTTCCTCTTCTATGAATTTCAATTTATATCAAATGGATGTGAAAAGTGCTTTTCTAAATGGTGTTATACAAGAAGAAGTTTATGTTGAACAACCCCCCGGTTTTGAAGATTTTAAATCCCCCGATCATGTTTTCAAACTCAAAAAGGCTCTCTATGGTTTAAAACAAGCTCCCCGAGCTTGGTATGAAAGATTGAGTAAATTTCTATTGGAAAATGATTTCATTAGGGGGAAAGTTGACACCACCCTTTTTGTTAAGCATAAAAAAAATGATATTTTATTATTTCAAATATATGTGGATGATATCATATTTGGTGCTACTAACAATGTCTTATGCAAGGAACTTTCCGACTTAATGACAAGCGAATTTGAGATGTCTATGATGGGTGAGTTAACATTCTTTTTGGGATTACAAGTAAAGCAAATGAAAGAAGGTACGTTCATTTGCCAAGCTAAATATTGCAAAGAATTGCTGAAACGATTTGAAATGAACAATGCAAAAGCAATGGCGACTCCCATGAGCACATCCGATCATCTAGAAAAAGATGAGAAAGGTAAGGAAGTCGACACTAAGAAGTATCGAGGTATGATTGGCTCTCTTCTCTATCTTACTGCTAGTCGTCCGGACATCATGTTTAGCGTGTGCTTATGCGCCCGTTATCAATCGTGTCCGAAGGAGTCTCACCTTACTGCGGTAAAACGGATTTTGAAGTACCTTGTTGGTACTACAAATGTGGGTCTATGGTACCCCAAAGGTTCTTCATGCCAACTCGTTGGCTATTCCGACTCCGATTTTGCTGGATGCAAATTGGACCGCAAAAGCACCAGTGGCACTTTCCATTTGCTCGGTAGCTCTCTCGTTTCTTGGTTTAGCAAGAAACAAGTAAGTGTTGCGTTGTCCACAACCGAGGCTGAATATGTAGCCGCGGGGAGTTGTTGCGCTCAAATCCTCTGGATGAAACAACAACTCTTGGACTATGGCCTAAGTCTTGATCATATCCCTCTTAGATGTGATAATACTAGTGCCATATGCTTGACGAAGAACCCCGTCCTTCATTCGCGAACAAAACACATTGAAATTAGACGTCATTTTATAAGAGATCACGTTCTCAAGGGCGATGTCGAAATCGAATTTGTTGAAACCAAAGACCAATTGGCCGACATCTTTACTAAACCCTTAGAGAAAGAGTCCTTCTTCCGAATTCGTAGTGCACTCGGGATTCTTGACTCCACGTTGATCTGAGTCATGCATTGCATCTTTTTATCTTACATGATTTCTAACTTGAGCGTCGGAGACGTCTAACAAATTTTTGCAGGTATCGCCCTAAAGGTAGGGGGAATTATAAAGCATGACGCGCAATAATCAAGTCTTCTTCAGAAAATTCGGTCTCTGTCGTCTAAATAATCGATTATCTCGTATCAATAATCGATTTTTCTGCTATTACTTGAGTTATTGTACTCTCTTTAAGTAATCACGTTTTCTTTCCAATAAATAAACAAGTTTTATTTACATTTTTGGCATCTTCTTATATTATTTTTGCTAATGGCAAAAGGGGGAAGATAACGGGTATGCACTCTCAATATTTATAAGCTTAAATTGAGGGGGAATTCATATATTGAGGGGGAACTAATCGCATACTTATTGCATATCTTTACGTGTCTTGAATCGTCATTATAAATTGTTTAAGTTGCATATCCCGCTTAAAGTTTGCCATTATCAAAAAGGGGGAAATTGTTGGAAACACGTTCTCAAGGCTTTATACTAAAACGTGTGTTCTTATGTGTAGGTTTTGATGAATGACAAACGAAGCGCAAATTGATATATGACGAAGTTCAAGTACAAGCGCATAATTGGTGGATAACGAGATTCAAGCACAAGACAAAGTTTTATAGTTTAAATGAGTCGTTCTTAATTGTGATCTTGATACGACAACTTGACTCATGACATGGCTTCTCTCGTAAAATTATTTTTACAAAATCATGCATATTTAATTTAGTGCTAAATGATTTTAAATCATGCATATTTACTTCAGTCAAAATGATTTTTAAACATGCCTCTAAAATCTGGACTAAGATAATCGATTATGTACTTATGATAATCGATTATGTTAAGCCAAGTCTGCATGACAATCGATTGTGAACTAATGACAATCGATTGTGTTAAGGCAGTGAGTATCAGGTTTTTCAAACCTGCATGACAATCGATTGTGAACCTTATGACTATCGATTGTGATGAGGCAGTGTACATCAAAGTTTTTCAAAACTCAGAATAATCGATTGTGAAGCTAATGACAATCGATTGTGAAGAGACAGTGTCCATCAGATTTTTAAAGGTCACAAAATAATCGATTGTGAACACATGACAATCGATTGTGTTGAGGCAGTGACTTCCAGACTTTTTCAAAATTATTAAATAATCGATTGTGAGTATATAACAATCGATTGTCACGAGGCAGTGTCACATGATTTTCAAAGTCTGATAAATAATCGATTGTTAACATTGCACAATCGATTGTGAAGCTGACCGTTATCGTAAAATTTTCAAATACCGTCAGCTAATCGATTGTTGATTTTGTACAATCGATTGTTGATATTGAAATCTGAAAAAGATTTTTTGAACGTTGCTGAATAATCGATTATTGATTTGGTATAATCGATTGTTTTACGTAAAATCTGGAAATGATTTTTTGAACGTTGCCAATAATCGATTGTTGATCTTGGACAATCGATTGTTAAGCGTATAATTTGGGATTGATTTTTGGAACGATTGGCAAACAATCGATTGTGGCTTCCTGACAATCGATTGTCACAGAGTAAAATCAGCAACTCTTAATTGGCAATTAGGCAACGGTAATGCCAAGTTTTTCAACTATAAATACAGCTTCATTTCAGTGTTTTAAACACAACAACACACAACAACTGATCATTCTATTGCTATAAGCTTGCATATTATTGTTTATCATTTTATATTCATTTCATAAAGCTTTTGAGAGCCAAAGTCTTGTCCATAGTTGTTGTAATCTTGAGCCTACTTCTTTTACTCATATCTACTCATTAAGGAGTGTTTTGTTTGAGTGCTTAGTGTTTTGTACACTTGTAAGAGAATTGTGATTCTCTTGTTGTAAGGAACTTGTGTTCCCTTGGTTGAAGTCTTGGAGTGTTGTATCTCCGAGCAAAGGTGTTAAGGCTTGTGTCCTTAAGTTGTAAAGGTTTGTTGAGCACCCGTATCTTGACAAGTTAGTGGAAAATCTCGAGAGAGTCTCTCGGGGACTGGACTAGCCACGTGTTGTGGTGAACCAGAATACATCGGTGCGTTCTTTCCTTTTTTTTATTTAACGCACTTAATTATTTCCTGCAAATTTTAATTTCCGCAAGTTTACACTAAATTTTATTATAACGTTATTCACCCCCCTCTAGCGTTAAGCGTATTATCTAACAGGATCGATAGGTATCGCTTTAATTCCTCTAATGCTTGTTGACACTCCGGGGTCCAGGTGAAGTCTATATTCTTCTTGAATATAGAGAAAAACCAATTGATTCAATCCAATGACCTCGAGATAAATCAGCCTAAAGAAGCTATCCACCCAGTTAGCCTCTGCACGTATTTTGCGATGCCCACGACGGTGATATCTTCGATGGCCTTGATTTTATCAGGGTTGATCTCGATCCCTCTATTTGACACCATAAAGCCTAGGAACTTGCCCGAGCCGACCCGGAAAGCACATTTCTCGGGGTTGAGTTTTATGTTGTATTTCCTCAAAATCTCGAATGTTGCCTGCAAATGAGACAAATGGTCCTCTGCATGCAGGGACTTAACTAGCATGACATCAATACAAACTTCCATTGACTTACCTATTTGTTCTTCGAACATATTATTTACTAGGCATAGGTAAGTAGCCCTTGCATTTTTTAGTCTGAAGGGCATTACATTGTACCAATATGTTTCGTACTTGGTGATGAATGAGGTCTTCTCCTGGTCTTTCGGGTTCATCTAAATTTTATTGTATCCGGAGTAAGCATCGAGAAAGCTAAGGATCTCGTGGCCAGTCGTGGCATCGATCATGCAATCAATGTTAGGTAGTAGGAAAGAGTCTTTAAGGCATACCTTTTTCAACTAGTTGTAATCTACATGCAATCTATGTTTGTTCCCTTTCTAGGGACTACGACTAGATTAGCTAACCATTTGGAGTATTTTACCTCCCGAATGGACCCTATTTTGAGAAGTTTAGTTACCTCGTACTTTATGAAAACATGCTTTACCTCAGAATAAGGCCTTCTTATTTTTTTCAGCATTTTGAACCCGGGGTCGAGGCTTAACTGATGTGTTATTATCTCTGGTGGGATCCCTGTCATGTCTAAATACGACCAGGCAAAACAATCTAAGTTATCGCTGAGAAACTGAATAAGATTTTCCTGACTTCGGGGGTTAACCCCATTACCAGGAATACCTTTTGGTCGGCAGATGCTCGATCAATATAACCTATTCTAGCTCATCGACAGTTGATTTGGTATCATCAGAGTCTTTGGGAATAATAAAGGTTCGATGGGTTAAAACATCCTCCTCATCTTCTTTTATCTCTTGCTTTCCCGATTCGGTTGATGTTGTTGGGTGTGATTGCTATTTTGTTTCCTATTTGACTTTGATGCTCGACCTCTCTAGAGTTGTTAAATTCGATACTGTTATTACCTCGTCAACTGCAAACATTTCCTTTTCCATATTATGCTCCCCGTACACTATTTTCACACCATATGATGTAAGGAATTTCATCATTTGGTGGAGAGTCAAAAGAGCTGCCCCATGTTGTGGATCCAAGGCCTTTTGAGTAAGGTATTATATCTCATGTCGCCCTTTATCACGTGAACTTGGTATCTTGAATGGTCTCAGCCACGTTTACTGGTAGAGTGATCTCCCCTTTAGTTGTTTCACTGGCCATATTGAAGTTGTTTAAGACACAAGTTGCGGGCACAATTTGATCTTGTAGGCCGAACTACTCCACGACCCTCGATCGGATGATATTTCCGCGCTACTTGGATCCACTAAAATATGGTTAACTTGAATTTTATTTAATAAGATAGAAATTACCAGGGAATCGTTGTGTGGTTGAGTGCCTTCTGCTTCTTCATCGTTGAATGAAAACGAGCTCTCTGGCACATAATCCTGGGTCTGTTTCTCCCTGGTAATTGCTACCTTAGTGTGCTTGAACACCGACCCTTGCAGAATATCGACCCTGCAGACGATCATATGAATGAGATGTTGAGGTTCCTCCTATTCAATTTTGCAGCCGATGTCTCTTTCTCTGAAATGATTCTTAGATCGATCGTTGAGGAACTCTCGAAGTTGACCTCATTGAATAGTGGGGCTACCTCCTCCCTTAATTGCCTACAATCCTGTTTCTTGTGACCATGAATTCCATGATATTTTCACATCAAATTTGGGTTCTTTGAGAAGGGTCAATTTGTATTGGTCTGGGCCATCTTGTATCCCTGATCCTTTCGATTGTTGATACAATGCCTGATGCAACGATTCTAAAGTTATATTCCGATAACCAAGGTACCTCCATGGGATTGACACGATTTTCAAAACTAATTTTGCTCATAAGTCCTCGAGAATTTTTTTCTTGATTGTTTCTTTGATCATTCTAGGATGGATTGCGTCCCGAGCTATTGTTCCTTCAATCTACAGCATATGGTTGATAGTTCCCTGTTTGACATTGGTTCCTTATCGGTGTCCCTCGGGGCTTTAACTGCCAACCTCTTTGGATGAACTGAACCTGAAGGGGCTCCTAACTGGTGGTCCTCGACCCTGATCTTCGATTGATATCAATTGTGCACATCTGTCCAAGTTACAAGTGGATACTCGATTAAATTTTCCCTCAACTGTCGTGATGCTATCAAACTAAATTATTCAACCCCTAGGTGAAAGCTTGAACGGACCAATCATCTATGACTAGTGGTATTTCCATGCTTTCCATTTAAAATCAGGACACAAACTCTCTCAACAATTAGTTATCCATTTGTATTATCTTGAAAATGTCCATTTTTCTTATTGCAACCTTGATGTCCCCGTTGTGTTCCTTTAAGAAAGAATTTTCTAACATGGCAAAAAAGTTGATGGAATTCAGTGGCAAGTTATGACACCAAATCATTGCTCCCTTTGATAGAGATTCCCCAAATTTTTTCAGTAAAACGGACTCGATCTCATCGGCTTCTAAGGCATTTCCCTATATACCGCATGTGTACGACGTGATATGTTATTTAGGATCGGTGACACTATTATATTTTGGTATATACGACATTTGGAACTTCATATGAATGGACTTCGGAGCCCCACTCTAAGGAGAAGGCTTTTGTACGAACTTTTTTAATCCAAACCCTTTAAGCTCGAAGGAGCCCCTAGTATCTGATCGACTCGGGAGTTGTATGTTTCCAATATTTTGTCATTATCTTCGACTTTCTTTTCTACCGACTCAATTCTTTTTAGTGAGCTCCTCGAGCATTTTCTTTATTGTAGGATCAACTACTAGTCTATTACCATTTGTCCTTTGTGGCACCAGCACCGTATCGGTACAGTTAGTGATTTCTGGATCGACGACACTCAGAATTCTATGCTGAATCTGAAGCTGAGAAATAGCGGCCTATTGAGCCTGTAGCATCTCAAATATTACTTAGAGACTAACTCCCTCGTCCCGTACGCCCTATGTTCCTTGGCCACCAAATCAGCCTTCCCTGCGCACACTCCCCCCGGGGTCCATGCCTAAACAGGCGTTCAAAGTAATGTGCAAACTAACATCGACTGGATCAACAATTGGCACTTCCCCAGGGTTAATCAGTAGCACCTGGCTCTTGGAGCAATTACGTTATTGTTTTCCCCGTGAAGTCCAAGACTGTCATTACCATGTACAGGTAAGTTTTATGAGTTTGACATGTTTTAATATGAGAACAAGAAATCTTTTACAATAACAAGTGTGAAAGCAACGTGTGTTATCAGAATCAGCACTGAAACAAGCACTACTATCCTTAGCCCCATGGTGGGCGCCAAACTGTTTACCCTAAAATATGAGTAACAATTACTTATATTGTAGTTTTAAAGATACGTGATTTAGTCTAACACCAATTTTGATAAACAAGAAATATAATATTTAAATTAAAGGACAAAGCAATTCAACCTAGTGTGCAAGTTCAGTATTGACCTCGAGTTAAGATCCTCTCGAGGTAGGTTAGTAAGAACAGTAAAAGTATAAGACAACTCTTATGAACTATAAGCAAGAAAGTGATCAATGGATATCCTCTTGTCAATGAATGATGTGTTACAAATGTATTGGCTCCCCTTTGTATCGTAAGGGGTCCTAAATAAGGTACACTTTTAATTATAGTAGGGGATCTTATTGGACAACTGTCTAAACGCTTAGTATAAATCCGTTCCGAACTTTACGGCAAGATCTTCGGGTCGTTGTGAGAATTTCTCTCTTTCTGTTGCTAAACCATAACAGTATTATCTCAAAGTTGGTCATACTCGGCCTTGGTTTTCATCAAGCACTTCGATCTTCAAGTTCTACACTCCACCATCGGGCTCGAGCAAGGTCCACTTTGAGTTTATTCTCGAAGCAACTCCCCAAGCCTACGAAATCCGACGTACCTAATTTCGACCGTATACAGAGGAAAACATTAATTATTCTAAGTTATATTGATAAACCTTGTTAAGAGAAATATTTAGCATAGAGTAGAAAAAGTAGACGAGTTGAAAATAATGTGATTTATCCAGGTCCACATATTGGACTGAGCATGTTTTATGGACTCAATTTACGGTAAATGCTTACTCGCACCAAAGTTTACACCGAGCTAAACAATTAACCTTCAGAATTAATAATTCAAAGTGAAAATGTGTATCACTTAAGTATAGTTTAGTGTTAAAGAATATATATATGTAAAACATTTATTATCCATTTATTTACTTAGTGTAAACAATTTCGTGGGTAAATATTTATTAATACTTTACCATTGGAATATGGCTGGGTGAAAGATTCGCACTAAGAAAATGGGTAAACATAAGTTACCATTGACGAAGAAAGTTATGTGAGTAAATGAACTGAGTCAGGATAAGGATTTTGCAATGGCATAGAATACTCTCATAGGATAGATAAGCATCAATAAGATGGAAGAAGGTTTAGGCTACGTCTAGAAATTAATTTAAAGTTGACATTGAAAAATAGTAATTTAAAAATTATGTTTCACTTAAAACTCGTTCCAAACAAGTTATTCAATAATTTCTACTATTTGAAATATTGTATTTTCAAATAGTGGTCAAACGAGTATTTTCAATTAATTTGTTTAGAAGAAATTAATCTTTAAGCTAATTCAATCCCAAAGATAGCTCAAAAATATGAAGTATACAGATAAAATCAGGGACAATGCATATCCCGATTTTCAGGTGAAGATGGCGGAAGAAGGGCACAAACGCATGAGGTACCGATACTTATAAAAGGTGAACAATGTGCTCATCGTCGGGCATGATAAAGCAACACTCCCCATACCTGAAAAAAGCTCTAAGACCTTGTGAAATATGAAAAACAGTTACGCACGACTAACAAAGGGCTGTGATATCCATACTTATCCGGATATCACGATGCAGCTCTCTCTCAATGTCTTTTACAGATCAGTAATTAACGAGAAAGGAAGATTTTACCTTTTTTAGACTTGCATTTTTACTTTCTAGTAGAATCCACTTTGGTTAGGGCTACACCCTCTCTAGACAAACGATTTAAATCAAACCATTCCACTACTGGTACAATAGCATCCTGCCTTAATAATCGCATAGATACTCGGGCTTGACAAGGTCAAGCAAAACCGTAGTACTAGGGGTGAAACTCTCTTACAATATAAAGGAAAATATTTTCTTTGATAACACACGTTTCAACATTCAAACCAAGGTAATACAAATTTATGTTTCTTCTTTCTAGTTAGTACAAAATTCTTACTTTACTGTTTGTTCTCCATTAACAATTGGCTTTGGACCGAGGGTAAAACCACTGTCCAATCTAAGTTCGAACTGGGTCGTAACATTGAAATTGGTTTGATTATTCATTATGTCTTCAACTCATTTATTTAATATTCTTAACTTTTTGTATTGAATCAATCCACATATCATTAAAACCGTGTATCAATTAAATTATTATCTATTTTAAGTGTAAACAGTTTGGAGACCGTGGGATTAAGGATAATAGTGGTGATTTGGTACAAATATTCGCAACACACTCTATTTTACGCTTGTTCTTTAAAGTTTAAATTTCAGGCTAGTTTGAAACTGTGAAATTCTCTATCCACTCACTTGAACGTTGACGCTAAGTCTAGACATCATAGCAAAAACAACAATTGGGTGCCTAGAAATGAGGTACCTCATGCTAATCCCAACAGAGTCCCAGTTACCGATCCGGCCGATGCTAAATCACAAGTGGCCATCGATGTCAACATGCCAACTAATCCCAAAAATAGCGCTCGTGGGGGACCCTGACCAATGGCTCGAAAAGCACCCAGGCGAATGCGATGAGCTAAGCCTATGGTTAATCATCGAAATTTTATATGCTCAACAGGCGACGATAGCGTAGTCGAAAAATCAAAGCCACGCTCCCAGTAGAGTTGAGCCCGAACCTTCATGGAAAAACATTCGAACAAATGAGCAGATCATCGAGAGACCGGGTGAAGCTGAGTCCAGTGTCAATCTCAAAATAATAAAATTGATTGTAGCACTAACAAAGCGGGTGGAATCAGGTGAAACAAAAATTGAAGCCACTGACAAGAAGGTGGAAACATACAATTCCAGGGTCGATCAAATTCCGGGAGCACCCCTGATATTGAAGGGGCTGGGTTCCAAGAAGTTTATCCATAAGGCATTTCCTCCAAGCACAACATCGAGATGTCCGACATCTAAAAATATTACAGAACCACGGATCCGAATGAGCATGTAACCTCCTATACATGCGCAATCAAAGAAAACAACTTGGAAGATGATGAAATCGAGTTGGTGTTACTGAAAAAGTTTAGGGAAACCTTTTTCCAAATGAGCAATAATATGGAATCACAATTTACTGCCAAAATCCATTGACTCATTTGCTATGCTTGCAGATGCTTTATTGAAGGTCCATGGCGGGGCCATCAAGGTCGAGACCAGAAAGTCATACCTTTTAAAGGTTAAACAAAGAGACAACAAGATGCTCAGGAAGTTTGTGTAGAGGTTCCAGATAGAACGGATGGACTTACCTTCGGTCGCAGATGATTAGGCCATTCATGCATTTATTCAAGGACTTATCCCTGCGAAGCTCCGTGGCTTCCCATCAGCTATATCAGAATTTGGTAGATTGACCGACGGTAACTTGGGTCGACATCAACTACAAGTATCAATCAAAGATTAGAGTTGAGGACAACCAACTTGGAGCCCCTTATGGGCCTATTTTATACCATTAGGTCTGATGACATGTCCAAGAGAGCCTTCGATCATGAGCCAAGGCTGGTATACGATAGGTACCAACCATACATCGCGGATCGAAGGGGGAATTAGGTCTGGGCATCACCCCATAAGGAACAAAAAGTGAGGAGATAGAGGGCCCAATAGCCGAGGTTTGATGAGAAAGAATGGTTTTCAGAAGCCGTTCAGTGGTAGGGAAGCACAAAGATTATCAGGGTATAACTTTAATGTTGATGCTGCGAGCATCGTATCAGCCACCATATGCACTCGGGAGACCAAGTGGCCTAGAGCATTGAAATCGACCTTACCCAAAGAGATCTGAAGATGATGTGCAAGTACACTCATGGGCACAGGACCAAGAATTGCCGAGAAATGAGAGAAGAAGTTGCCCGGTTGTTCAATAACGGGCACCTTCGAGAGTTTCAGAGTGATGGCGCCAAAAATCACTTAAGGAACAAGGACACCAACAAACAGGCTGAACAAGAGGATCCTCAGAACTTCATCAATATGATCATTGGAGGAGTCGATGACCGTCAAGGTCCAATTATAAAGCGCACTAATGTATCTGTCAAAAGAGAAAAATGCACCCGAGATTATTTCCTGGAAGGAAGCACTTCGTTCGGCGATGAAGATGCCAAGCGTAGCGTGCGACCAACAATGATGCACTGATAATATTCATGATTATTAATAAATCTTGAGTTAAACGTGTGTTTAGTGATCTAGGTAGCTCAGGCAACATTATCAGATCGAGGGTCGTAGAACAGTTGGCGTTACAAGACGAAATAGTACCGGTGGTCCGGATATTGAACGGATTTAATATGGCATGCAAAACCACTAAAGGTAAGATAACCCTACCAGTCAACACAGTCAGGACGATCTATGCGACAAAGTTTGCGAGATAAAAAGGGACATCAGGTACAATGACCTATCCGGAAGGTCGTGGGTTCACAACGTGACAGTGGTACCCTCAACCTTATACCAGGCGCTGAAGTTCCCTACGGTAGGAGGAGTCAAGATGGTCTATTGAGAGCAGCGGTACACAAAGATAATGTTTACAATCGATGAGGTAATCCTGTGCTCGCGGTTTGGACATCAAGAACATGGAGCCGACCAGAAAGGAAAAAATTAAATAGCAATCATCGATGCCGGTCTCGACCAAATCGCATGAATGGGGAGTAGACAAGAAGGATGATTATGGAGTTCCGAGATCGTTCATAGCTCGTGATGATACCAACGCCACCAAATATTGATCGAACACTTACTAGATCAACGGTATACCTAGGCATGGGGTTAATCCCCGAGCTCATGAAAAAACTCATTGGTTTTCTCAAAGCTAACATACACTATTTTGCTTGGTCCCATCTTGACATGACATGGATCCAACCAGAAATAACCACTCATAAGATGATTTGGACGTGAAGTTCTATCCGATTAAGTAAAAGAGAAGACCACAATTCAAGGACAAGCATGCATTTATCAAGGACGAGGCATCCAAACTCCTTAAAATATGGTCCATTCGGGAAGTTAAGCAACCTGGCTGGACTAACGTAGTGGTAGTGCCTAAAAAATGGAATAAGTTATGAATGTGTGTCGATTCAAAAGATATAAACAAGGCATGACCCAAGGATTCTTTTTCTTTACTTAACATCGATCGGATGATCGATCTGACTGCCGGGCATGAGATGCTCAACTTTATTGATGCCTATTCCGGGTACAAACAAATTTGGATAGACCCATACGATTAAGAAAGGCTTCTTTCATCACTAATTTCGGCACCTACTATTATAATGTAATTCCGTTCTGTTCAAAGAACGTTAGTGTCACTTATCAATATCTAGTAAATCGAATTTTCAAAGAATAGATAGGGAGATTAATGGATACTTATATTGATAACATATTAGTCAAGTCCCTACGAGCAAAGGACAATTTGAAACATTTGCAAGAAACCTTCAAAATACTGAAGAAATAGAATATGGAGCCAAACCTAGATAAGGGGTCGGGTCGCGAAAATTCCTCAAGTTCATGGTATTTAAAGAGGGATCGAGATCAATCCTGAAGAAATCAAATCCATAGAGAACATCACTGTAGTGGACAATGTCAAGGCCGTTCAAAGGATGAGCAGGAATATAGCCACCGTGAGCCGGTTTATATTGAGATCCTCGGAAAAAAGTCATCGATTCTTCTTACTATTAATGAAGAAGAATAACTTTAACTGGACCCCAGAATGCTTGAAAGCTTTGGAAAAACTGAAATGGTGCCTATCGAGTCCACCCCTTCTCCACACTCCAAAGAAGGACAAACAATTGTACCTTTACTTAGTAGTTTCCGAGGTGGCGGTAAGAAAAGTATTAGTTCGGGAGGAAGAACGTATACAATATACTCTTTACTATGTCTGTAGAACTCTTGATGAGGCCAAAACAATGTATCCTCACTTGTAAACTTGATTTGCAAAGAGCCTCCACAAAGTTAATGCTGTATTCAATGCCTCCCCATGTGTGCTGTAACTTCTTACCCGCTAAGAAAAATTATGCACAAACCCGAGCTCTCGAGACGGTTAGCCAAATGGACTATCAAAATTAGTGGGTAAAATATTGAGTATCGACCATTAACTGCCATAAAATCTCAAATTTTGGCAGACTTCATGGCCGACTTAATGCCGACCTTAATAACCGAAGTCGAGAGGGAATAACTGTTTACCTTAAGGACCACCTCAAGAATTTGGACCCTTTTTATGGATGGTTCCTCGAATGCGAAGGTGTCCGATCTTGGCAACGTATTAAAGCCGCATATGGAAAATGTAATTAGGCAATCTATTAGTAATGTGGAATTGAATAATAATAAGGCCGAGTATGAGACCATGATTTCAGGGTTTAAATTTGCTAAAAGCCTTGGGGCCAAGGTGATTGAAGCAAAGTGTGACTCCTTCCTCGTGGTAAACCAAGATAACGAGACGTTCGAAGTAATAGAAGATCGAATGCGAAGGCACTTGGAATAATTATAGGAAGCGCTACATCAATTCAGGAAATCGACCCTGCAGTACGTACCTCAAGATCAAAACAGCAACCCGTGCTCTGGCTAACTTGGGGTCATCGGTCGATGCCGATGAATTTAGTTCGGGAATAGTAGTGCATCTCATAAAGCCGATCATAGAAGAAGGCCACACAAAAATAAACTCAACATGCTTAACTTGGGATTAGAGGAACAAGTATATAGATTACTTAAAGGCTGAAAAATTATCTTTGGATCCCAAATAATCGAGAGACATACGTACCAAGGATGCCAGATTTAGCTTGGTCGAAGGGGCACTATTCAGGAGAACCTTCGACGGCCCGCTAACCAGATGCTTAGGACCAAAAGAGACCGAATATGCCTTTGAGAGAATTCACGAAGGCACTTGCTGGAACCATTTGGGTGGAAAATATTTGGTTCCGAAATTTATTAGAGTCGTCTATTACAAGATGCTATGGAGAAAGAAGTGAATGAATTTTCACGGAAATGCGATGACTGCTAGAGACATGCCCCGGTGATCCATCAACCGAGAGAAATGCTCCACTCAGTTTTCTCCCTGTGGCCATTTTGAAGTGGGGAATGGACATTGTCACTCCTTTACCATGGGCATCCAGTAAAGCTCAATTCATATTATTCATGACCGATTACTTTTTTCAAAATGGGTTAAGGCTCAAGCATTAGAAAAGGTTCGGGAGAAAGAAGTCATCAACTTCATCTAGGACCGTATAATATATCAATTTGAGATATCTGTCGAGGTCGTTTGCGATAATGGAAAACAATTCATTGGTGGCAAGGTAAATATTTTTCCAAGATCACTATATCAAGAAGATACTATCAACACCTTATTAACCTAGGGGGGAATGACAGGCAAAATCAATAAATCGGACCATACTTCAAAACTTGAAAAAGAGATTGACTGATGCGAAAGGGAAGTGGAAAGAGATCCTACCCGGAGTCTAGTGGGCATACCGTACGATATCAAAATTTAGCATCAGGGCCACCCTATTTTAATTGGCCTATGGGGCCGAAGCCTTGTTACCAATCGAGATGGGCGTGTGAGCACGTGATTTTTGCCCTATGCAAATAATTCCCAAAATCTGAAAAAAAAAAGATTTTTCCTTATTTTTACAATTTTTGTGAATTTGTGTTAATTGTTTGTAGTTTATTTGTGCATGATAATTCATATGGAAATACAAAAAATATGCATTTGTATTTAAGAATTAATATCATATGTTAGCGTTAATCAGAGGTCAATTTGTTTTAGAGCAAAACACGAAAAATCACAAAAATAGTTTAGTTTTGCAGTTTTATTGTGAATTTGTCACGAAATAGTTTTTAAACAACTTTATGAATTAATTAGTTTTACCTTGAAATGTATTAGAATTCTATGTTAATTTTTGGCATCTCTATAAAAATTAGAAAAAATTAAAAATTACAAAATAAAAAGAAAAAACAAAACAAAGAGAAAAACAAAGAAAAAAGAGACGAAAAGGCTGTCTCTAGAAAAGGGGCTATTTGGGATTTTCCTAATCTCGAAGCCTGGAGCCCAAAATCGAGCTTAACCGGACCCAACCCAAGGATCCCTTACCTAGTCCATCCCCTTTACCCTACCTAAACGACCCCGTATTAACCAGTCTAGATCCAGACCGTCGATGATAATTAATCGAACGGTCCGTAACTAGGGGTTTGGTGATATAAGATGGTCTTATTAACCCCACCCCCCTCAACTCATTGTCTCTAAACCACCCCTCACAGACTCTTGCGTAACACCACCCATCGTCACTGCCGATGCCAATGAGCCTCAGATTAACACCCCTTAATCTCCTCACTCTCCTCTTTCAAACTATGCCCCCAGTTTCCTTCTAATCAAACCCCACCTTCTTGAATCATCACGCGAACATCCAACCAAAACCTAGGGTTTTCAGAAGCCTGACTTTATTTGGGATATACAAGTACTCGACTGGTCTTAATTTAATGTTACATGTCTATTTTAGAGGAACTATAAATGCAACATTAATTGAAAATCAAGATCGAGGGTGGCTCAGTCAGAACGAAGCAGTGAGTTCTTTGTTTCTCTGATTTTCTTCTTTTCTTTTCGTTTATTTCCTTCCTTTGTTTCTGTCCGCATGATCATAGATTTTCTAGCACAATTCTATTTTGAATAGGTTTAATTCTCTACTGGCTTTTGGGTAATTCTTAGGTTATGGCTTTAGTATGATTAATATTTTCAAATGTATAGTTAATTAGCCTGTGAATTAACAGAATAGTTAGTCGCATCAGCGTTAGATTTATTTCGTTCTGATTCTAATATGATGTCTGCATAAATGATATAAGTTTGTTGATCTATAAGTTAGGGGTTTGACTATTAGAATATATTTTCATGGAATAATCTGTTTTATAAAGTTTTAATTGATATTTCCTGAGCTTTAATCTGTCACTTGTAATCTCTCATGGTTATTAGTTGTAGGTGTTCATTTAATTAGCTTTTCTAATTAGTTAAAAAGCCATATTAGAGATTGGTTGTAGCTAAATACCATGACTTTTAGTGTTAACGGGATTGGGGTCAGTTAATTGGGTCTGGTTGGTAATTTCAGGGGGTTTGCAGGGGCATTTTAGGCATAGAAAAGGGTAGGATCTTTAAGAATAGTAATTTTATAATAAAGGTAAGGGTAGTCTAGGAATTTGGTGGGTAAAAGAGCATCTACGGCCTTCTAGAAGGGTACCTTAGTGTATATTTTAGCTTAATAAAGGTACTTGCTTGTTTAGTAAGTCAAAAATAAAGGGACCAAACTTAAAATTTGAAAGGGGACTACAATAGAAAACAAAAATCTGATTTATACCCTAGGGTTGCCTATAAATTGGCCCTCTCATGCTTTGTGTAGGGGTTCTTCTTGATGCAATTGAGCTCCTCACAAAATAGTCCCTCTAATTCGAAATTTCGGATCTAGATTTGGCCTTGGATAATCTTGAATTCTGCCTAGTTTTAGTTTCAAAATAAAATCCAAAAAAAAAAAAAAGAAATCAAAAAACAAAACAAGAAAAAACATATAGTAGTTACTGTTCCATTGAAAATCATCCTAATCTCAAGTCATTTCGAGTTGTTGGTGGTTGATCCTGGTAGTTATTGGTCAAATTGAGTTATCATTGATTGCTCGGATTCTCTGATTGTATGGAGTTAATTTGAATTTGAATTTTGGGTGTTATTTGAGCTTCTAAAACATTCTGGGATGTGAATCATTTTGGTTTGGTTTACTCTACTGTTGGGGTTTATTTGGTCACTCTTTCTACTGGAAATTAGTTGTAGTTGTTGCTGTTACACTTGTTGCTGCTGATCTTTACCTTCTCCCTGTTATTTGTATTTTCAGGTATACTTTTCGAATCATATTGATGTAGCCCTTAATTGAAGTTGAAATAGAAAGTGTTCACCGGATCCATGCTTATTTGGACATTATTTGTTGCCTACAGTTCATTAAATGTTAATGAAATAGATGTCCTGTTTTATATTTTACATAAATGATAGACACATAATTGTATAAGTAGGACAATTTGTAAGTGATTTGGGCTGACTGAACTGGAAATGTAGCATGCTGGATCGTTAATGTTTGATCAATTAGAGTTAAGTAATTCCTTGTTAATTAGAACACAAATAAAGTTCGAATCTATGCAAGTTAGTTATTCATGACAGTGTTGTAATCAGGTAGTCTAGTTAATCATTCGAGATTTGAGTTCATGCATTCTTTTGTCCAGTATTTCTAGCTTGTTACTGCCTTTGGCAATATATGGGAAATCATTGATTGGTAAATACATGAGATAATTGGGTTGAGATATTAAATCTAAACTGATTTACAATCTGCTTGGAACTTGCAATTTGTTAGGCTCGTTAACTGATTTCTAGGTTGAAGCTATTGAGCTACACTAAAGCCCAGCACACATTTCGCTCTCCTATTCAACTTGGAATAGAGAATCCAACCTAGGCTAGGAATGTCGCCATGTCTTAATTATTCAAAGTGCGTTGTCTTTGTTGTCTGGACTCGATACTTATTTCGTTCCAAGTGGCCGTAATTTGAAGAAATAGCGACCTCGGGCCCCACTCTTTGGGCCTAAAGGGTTTCGGGTCAGGCATAGGTTTTTGCTTTCTTCTTTATTAAAAGTAGTTAATTAGGGATTTAGTTACCTTGCTGGAGAAAAGCCCAAAAGTAGAAAATTGTAGTCTTCTTTTAAGTTTGCCTTTTAAATAAGATGAGATGAGCCTCACCAAAACAAAACAATTGTGGTGCCTTCAATAAGTGATTATTAAAATACTTAGAAGTCGGGAGGGCCATTTAGTGAATCTCGTGGACTCCCCTGAATAACATGGCGCTAGACTATTTAGGCGCGATTTAAACAAATTACTTTCTTAAACTCGGGTGCCTTGATGGCAACAGAGATAGAAACGCGTTTTCACGATGTCGTAATTTTTATTAAACAAATAATTATCGAAAATCAGTTTAAAATATGGAGACGAGCCTCACCGAATAAAAAATAAATGTATGGCCCTCAGTAATTGGTTATGAAAAAATGATTAGAATTTGGAAGGGCTGTTTAATGAATTTCAACGACCTTATCCAAACAATATAACACTAGAACCTTTAAGCGCGACATAATTAAATTACTTTCTTAAACTCGGGTGCGCATTGATGCAACCCAAATCAAAATGTCGACGAAGTCGAAATGTGTTGACGACCACGGGTGCCTTGATGGAGATGTGGTTCGAGACGTGTTTTCACGACGTCGCAAGTCTTTTAATATAAATGATGGTAAAAGCGGTATACGAATAAAAGACACATAAGCTAGTAGTATTAAAATCAGATAAAATCAAATGCAACAGCTAAGCGGCCGTGCTAGAACCACGAAACTCGGGAATGCCTAACACCTTCTCCCGAGTTAACAGAATTCCTTATCCAGATTCCTGGTTTGACGACTGTAACAGAGTCATATTTTTTCGGTTCTGGATTCAACTGGTGAATTGGGACACTATTAATTTTCCAAGTGGCGACTTTGAATAATTAATAAACTATCCGTTCCGATTGTCCTTTAAGTGGAAAAACTCCTTTATGCCCTTTTGCGGGGTGTATAGACAAAAAAAGAGGTGTGATAACTCTGGAGACTCCGCTGGATATGAGAACCCGGAACGTTTTGTTCAGGGTTCAAAATTTGAGCTTAGATAAATTGTTGTATTTGGTTGTATCTGATTTTCGTACATGCTACATGCTTAATGTGCTAAATGTTACCACTTTGATATTATTTGAACTGTATATAAACTGTGTCGATTCCCTTCTCTCTTCACGTCCAGGGATGTGCTAATTGGTTGAGACTCCTTATTTGTGTCATACCCTGAAATAAAAAGAGGCTCGGATAAGTTACAAAGCCGGACGATCCCGTGGGTCACTGGTACATTGCTCCATCCTCGACCCGAGTTATCCGCTCAGGTACACTGTCTAGAGCACCGACCTAGGTTCTGAACATAGAGTAACTTGACTTCATGCCGGATCCCTAGTAGGAACACTTATTTGCATCATGCTGCATTTGACTTAGGGGACTCAACATAGAGGTTGGGTCCGCCTAGGGTTAGCAACCTGAAATGAAAAAAGATGATCATCCTGGTGTATCCTACTTGTTCTGTGCATTTATTTATTTGAACTACATGTTGACCGGTTTTGAATATTGAAATATCGGAATGTAAGAAAAGTATATAATAGAGAAAATGAGAGAAATAGTTGTTTGGAAGTTAATATTTGAATAAAATCCAATGCACAAGTATTGTTGACACTCTGCCAAAATTTTGAAAAAATAAAGGAAAAGAAAATGTTTTTTTCTTGTAAAATTGTTTTATTAAAGGCAAAAGAAAAATAACAAAAAGAGTCTTTTATTTTGGGAAAATTTGTTTAAAAAATAGAAAAATGGTCATTTTGATTTGATTTAAAGAATTAGAAAAATGGAGAAAAGCTTGGAGAGGGTTTTGTTTTTTTTTTTAAATTTTAGTTTGTTTATTCGCCTGAACTACGCCGGTTTGATTCTCACAGGGTGTGGATACGTAGGCAACCATCATCGGGTCCAACCTTTCTTTCGAAAAATAGCAAAAATGTCAAAAATTTTAATTTGTGCATAAATAAATTAGGTGACGCCGTTTTGCAAGAATAGCCGAATGTTTCCAAACATGACGCCGGAAGGCTGACTTTGCATAAATAGCCATCTTTGGTTATATTCTGGTTTTTGACTCTCACACCATTAATATCAACGTCCCCGAGGCGACGAAAGGTCGTGTTTACAATATCGGGTCATTTTTTTAAAACTTGAAAATATAAAAAAAGGGGAGTCGCATATGTCGAGTGAGGGCGTTTTTTCATAAATAGACGAATATTCCCGAAAGGGGCACCGGAAGGTTGATATTGCAAAAATGGCAATTTTTGTCCGATTGATTTACACAGCCTTTAAATCTTCGTTCCCGAAGTGCTAAAAGACTGTGTTTTGAAAACCTAGTTTTTCTTTTAAATTTTGAAAGAGAATACAGATAGTTTTGTTTTTGAGTTGAATATAAGTTTTTCTTCTTTTCAATCGCCTTAATAAATGTGCAGGATGAGCACAATGGAAAATGAATCTTTTTCAATATTAACCAGAGTCCCTTTCAAGTTGAAATTATGGTAGAATGACTTGGGCAAAGGGGGGCATGATGAAGTGAAGAAATATCTGAAGGGTCTCACGAGTTTACTAGACATCAATCCTCGGGGTGATATCATCAGAGCACTGGTTACTTTCTGGGACTCGGCACACAATTTTTTCCACTTCTCGGATTTTGAGTTAACTCCAACTTTGAAAGAAATAGATGGGCATATGGGAAATGATGAGACTCCACTAAAAGAACAATATCTGATTGCTCCAAGATTCATCACCGTGCAGCGGGTCTTAGATATGTTGAATACCCAGGGCAGTTCACAATCCAGATTTGTCACAGGGTTTCTGCACTCCCCGATTCATATACGATAGATACGGCCATGTGGGAGGGTTCAAAAACCCAGATATCAAGATATGCAGTAGAAATAACCGGCGGAAGTGGGATGAGCACAGAAGATTGGCCTTCATGATAACCTTTTTGGGCAACTTAGCGTTCCTAAGGAAAGATGGGAACATCGACATAAAGGTGGCCGGGAGCGTTAGTCCTTTACTTAGCCAAGATGGAAGTACTCTTGCACCTATGATCGTGTACGACTTATTCCGAGCTCTTACTGCATGTAAAGCTGGGGGAACGTCTTTTGAGGGGTGTAATATGTTGTTACGGATGTGGATGATCGAGCATATGTGGCACCGTTCCCGTTTTTTGAGTTATGGTTCGCCCGATAAACCTTGTGTTGGACAGTTTCACACCAGAACTGATGGGGTTAGTTTGCCTGAAGGAGTAAAGCCATGGGTATCGTAGTTTTGGACGCTCAAGCCCAATAAGATACAGTGGAATTTGGAATTGTTGCCCATAGGAGAAATCATATACATGTCAGTTGTCGGGTCACATTTCCTTCTGGTGGGGCTGCATAGCATCCATCCTTATGCTCCTTATCGGGTTCTGAGACAACTCGGGAGATATCAAATAATCCCACCAGAGGAGGATTTGAGCACTCAGGTGATTGAGATCAGCCAGGATGGACAGTTTCCTGAAGCAAGAAATCGCCGAGTGTGGAATGAAGGTCAATGCTTACAAGCAGATACTTGTGTGCTGGATCAGGCCAGGAGAGAAGTGGTGCCAAATTACCTCCTGTGGTACAAGAGAGAACTTGAACATCAGAGGACAGCTGAAAGACCTCACGTCCAAGATTTTGTTGAAACAACATGAGAGCAGTGGGATTGGCTAGCAAAGGAAGAGGGTTACCGAGCTGAGATTGGGAAGCTAAAGCAACAAATAGAAAGTTTGAAATTCAAAAACAGTGTGCAAGTCGCTGCAGATCAAGGTGAGAAGAATAAATTGGCCCAAGAAAATTCAGAGCTTAAGGCCTAAATCCAAAAGTTGAAAGCAACAATTGATAGAACCGAGGAGTCAATCGAACGAACGATTTATAAAAGGGTTAATAAATGAGGTTAGGGAGTGCCGGGATAAGCTAGAAAAGTCTAAGAGGGTCATGGCAGGGCTCGAAGCACAATGGGTTACAAAAGCTGCGGAGTGTTGCCAATACTTGAACCGAATGAAAGAGGACGACGAGAAAGTTGTTGATAATCTAAAGAGAAAAGTGGCTTCCCTCGAGGGTAAAGCAATGAGGCAGGCCAGGGATTTCGAGATCGAAAGTGGGCAGTGCTACGATTTGTTGGCCCGAAAAGAGGTAGAGGTGCAATAGCTGCAAAATCAGCACCTACAAGATGCCCGTGCATTAAGGACGTGCAGCGATCAGATAAAATTCTTCTTTACAGAAAATAGGCAAACAAGGGACTAAATTAGAGCTATCGCTTCGGACAGTTTCAAGAGATTCCGGGTTTGTGAGGATACGACCCATACAACTTTCTTCCAAGCAGTGTAGATCTATGTGAATCAAACAAAGAATGATTTATAGCACCTCGATAGGGACTTGGGACCTAGGCCCGGCGAGGCCGAACGACGTCCCGCGAGCACCTAGATTTGAGTCATTAGAGTATGCGTAGGTTGTGTCCGTATCTTTTTCTATTTTGAGTCTGGTTGTCCGTTGTTTTTCATTTCAAAATGAGTCTGTAGTTTGATGTGGGTATTAAGTCTTAGTTTGTGTCTATCATGTCCTTTTGCAAAACCTTTTAGTTTATAATAGCTTGTGTTTGTAATGAAAATTTGAAAATTCCCAAAAAATTGTTTTATTTTATTTTCGCATTTATTTTCACAAACTGCGCTTGGTCTGATTCTTGCAGGGTCACGATACGTAGGCAATCTCCATAGAATTCGATCGTAGTCTTAAACCAAAGAAAAAAGAAAAGAAATGGAGGTAAGGGAAAGAAAGGAAGAAAAGTGTGGAAAAACAATTATGAGAATAGAAGAAAAAGAAATAACAGAAGAGCGGAAAAACAGAGGTGAGAATAAAAACGGAAAAGATCAAGAGCGGAAAAACAAGGTTGAGAATAAGAAAGGGAAAAAATAGTGGGAGTGATTGATAAAATGAACAAAAAGAATGTCGGGATGATACATGTGGTCAAGCAAATGCATAATAGAAATGATTAACTGGATAGGTGCATTCATGCCAACGTGCGGTTATCAAATCTGTTAAAACCTAATTATTAACGAAGTGGTTGTTTTAAATGTGTGAGTACATGCACGTGGTCAGTTGATTGTCAATTCTGGCAAGATACCATTACAACACTCATTCGAAGGATAAAGGAATGACGAGACAGGATTCAGAAACTAGTATTGTGGACCCCACAAAAGAGGTTGAGGTGATCGATGTGGGGGCTATGAAAGAAGAAATGAGGAAGTTGAAAGTCCAAATGGAGGCCATGCCCTGGGCTTGGTCTCAGGGGCGCCCAACACAATTATACCCTGCCAACCCCTCTTATATCCCGCACCTAGCGCAGGCTCGGGAGTCTTCCACTCCCAAAACATCTCCACGCTTCCAGTATAAAACCCAAAGGTATGTCACTACTTCATATGCTCAACCGGCTCCACCACCCAAACAAAATCCTCCTCTGCCCATGGCTCCAATCTTTGTGGCTCCTCCGTCGGCTCCATTACAAAGGTCCTCTAGTGAAAAACTATTCCAAGACCATGACGCCCAATATTACCCGCCTGAGCCCACCTATAAGGCTCCTGATCCGTATTCATATTCCCCTCACTTTGAGATCCCGGAAGAAGTCCAGAAAACAGCTAAAAATGAAAAGCATGAGGAAGTTATTAGAAAATTCAAAATCTTTGAGAAATCCTTCAGCAACATGCACGGGTTGGGCAGCCAAGTGAGTGTTTCCAATAATGCCCTTTCCCGGATGTCCAGCTACCTGTGGGGTTGAAGATTCCTAAATTTGACCTGTACGAGGAACAAGGTGACCCGGTAGCTCATCTCCGAGGATTCTGCAGTAAGATGAGAGGTGCTGGGGGAAAAGATGAATTACTTATGGCGTACTTCGGTCAAAGCCTAAGCGGGTCTGCATTGGAATGGTACACAAGACAAGACCCTAGCCGATGGTACACTTGGGATGATTTGGCACAGGTGTTCATTGGCAATTTTCAATATAACCTCGAGATAGTCCCTGATCGTCTATCATTGCTGAAATTAGAGAAGAAGTCGGGAGAAAGTTTTAGAGAATTTGGTTTCTGATGGAGAGAGCAAGTAGCCAGAGTGGATCCCCCAATGAGGGAAAATGAGATGGTGGACTATTTTCTGCAAATGTTGGAGCCGACATACTTCGGTCATCTAGTGACTTCAATAAGTAAATCATTCAATGAAGTAGTGAAGATGGGCACCATGATTGAAGAGGGTTTAAAGTCTAACAAAATCTTGAGTTATTCAACACTGAAAGCAACCACGCATTCCATACGAAGCGGTAGTGGTGGTGTGTTCGGTAAGAAGAAGAAGGAAAAAGTGGCCACAACGGAAGCTAGCACCTAGTCCAGGCCCAGCAATCCCCCACCCTACTATAGCCAACCCAAACCCCACCACTCAAACTACCCATATACCCCATACGAGCCACCAAATCATTACTACCCACCACCAGAACCACACTCCTCTGTCCATCATTCCCAAACATACACATAGCCTCCGGCACACCCGCAATGGCATGCACCGGCTCCCTAAAACACATATACACCCCCACAAAACACCCATCCACACTGTAGGGCTAACAAACCAGGACCCGGCTTTCGCTCGAACCAAAATTTTTGGAATGAAAGGGCCCCAAACAAAAGAACTTTTACCCTATTGGGACAATCTTACTCCGCTTTATTGCATAGACTGAAGCAGTTGGTAATGTTAACCCTAATAGAGCCCAAAGTACCAAACCCACCTCCTAGAAACCTGTACCAATCCATCAGGTGTTGGTATTGCTCGGGAATGCCGGGGCATGAGACTGAAAAATGTTGTTAGTTGAAGAATGCAGCGCAGGAGCTCATTGACAACCGTCGTATCGAAGTACAGGCCCGGAGGCGCCAAACATCAATCAGAACCCGCTGCCAGCACATCATGAGACTAACATGATTGAGTTGGTACACAAGGATGGGGAGGTGAAGAAACCCTCAGAAACCGTGATGCTGATTCGTGCTGTTGAGACCAGTTCAAAAGAGAAGCCGACTGGGGGACAGACAGGGGTGATGTTGAAAAGTACAAGTGACAAGCCAGTAGTAGCGATGGGGAAAGAATTATCTATTGTTGCAAAGAAACTGGAACCAGTTAAGTTGGTGATACCAGCGGCGTCACCAGCGCCCGTGGTTGTTGTGAAATGTGCTTATATAGAGCCACTGATCATGAAACCAGTAGTCCAGTTGCCCGTGGTAGATAGAAAAGTTGTGCCATGGAAATATGAGAAGGTGATAGTAACATACAAGGGAAAAGAAATTGAGGAGGAGAGCTGTGAGGCGCAAGGGTTGACTCGATCGGGGCGTTGCTTCGCTCCCGAGCAATTGAGAAAGGCTAGGGCTACTAAAAAGAGTCCAGTGTTGGTCAAGAAGGCTGTTTCAGATGAAGAGGAAGAGGAGTTTCTAAGAAAGATGAAGGTACAAGACTATTCTATTGTCGAGCAGCTGAGGAAAACACCGGCCCAGATTTTGTTATTGTCATTGTTGATACACTCTGATGAACATCGCCGAGCTTTGATGAAAATATAAAATGAAGACCATGTGCCTGATAAGATTTTATTGAACCACTTGGAGACAATTGCTAATAGGATCTTCAAGGTAAACAGGATAACGTTTTTGGATGATGAGTTGCCTGTGGAAGGAACATAGCATAATAAAGCCCTTTACTTGACAGTCAAAGGTAAAGATTCAGTGGTAACCAGAGCATTGGTAGATAATGGATTTAGTGCCAACATTTGCCCGATGTCGACACTGAACAAACTAAAGATTGATAATAACAGAATTCGCAGAAACAATGGTGTGTCCGAGGTTTTGACGGGGGCGGAATAGACAAGATGGGGGAAATTATCCTCGAGTTGACCATTGTCCCAGTTGAATTTAATATGTAATTTTAGGTGCTGGACGCTGCGGTATCATACAATCCGTTTTTGGGACAGCCATGGATCCGCGCAGCAAAAGCAGTACCTTCCTCACTGCATCAAATAGTCAAATTTGAATGGGACAGGCAATAGGTGGTGCTACATGGAGAAGACCCCACAAGCGCTGCAAGTGATGATATTGTGACCTTTGTAGAAACTAATGACGATAAAGGGCCATGGGTCTATCAGGTTTTTGACACAATCACTGTGAACAAGGTACCAGAAGGCAAGATCATTCCACGTCGTCAAGTTGCAACTGGAACCATCATGGTGGTTTTAGAAATGATGGGTATTGGGTTTATCCCAGGAAAAGGTCTGGGTGCCAAGCTATAAGGCATTGTTCGACCCGTGTCCTTGCCCAAGAATTTAGATACCTTCGGGTTGGGGTTCAAGCAAACAACAACAGATATCAGAAGGGTCCGCAGGTTGAAAAGAAAGCTTGGGTTCTTCCCAAACCAATTCCACGTCTGTCCAAATCCATTAATAGGCCGAGGTCCAAAAAGTAGTTAGCAACACAGGCGACGGGTTCATTGATTAGAGAAGAAGGTAATTTGGATGAAGTGTTTTAGGGGGTATTTGTAGAAGTAAACATGGTTCAGGATGGTGAAGGTTACAGTAATTTAAACCTTCAATACGTTGGGCCACATGCGAGGATCAATAATTGGGAAGCCACTCCTCTGCCAATTCGGAGGGAGTCGCGGTAGTGGGACTTTCTTTTTCTTTTTGTTTTCACCTGGATTATTCCAGTGTTTGTAATCCGTGTGACTATGTTCCATCCATTTGGATGAGCGAAGCTCTGTTATTTTAATGATATGCAATTTCCTTTCCTTCTTCTTTCCTAATTTTGTTTCCATTTTTCTTGTCTTTCCACACAGTTCTTTTATGCTGATATCAATGACATGACATGCATGAGGACTTCTCGGCCCGGTCTTATAAGCCAACCTATTTTAGAAATAATAATACAAGAAATTGATTGTGATGATGAAAAGAAATATGACGATGAAGCCTATGAAAAAATTAGTAAGGAATTAAAACACATTGAGGAAAAACCCAAACCGAACTTTAATGACACAGAAGCAGTTAATCTAGGGGACCAAGATAATGTCCGAGAAACTAAAATAAGTGTTCATATGGAGCCGCAGCTCAAGGAAGAAATAATCGCGGCATTGTTGAAATATAAAGGCGTTTTTGCTTGGTCCTATGATGATATGCTAGGATTGAGTACTATTTTGGTGGCGCACAAGTTGCCTACCGATCCATCAGTCCCACCTGTTAAGCAGAAACTAAGAAAGTTCAAAATAGACATAAGTGTGAAGATTAAAGAATAAATCACTAAACAGTTTGATGCAAAGGTCATTCGGGTTACACGGTATCCCACCTGGTTAGCTAATGTGGTGCCTGTACCAAAGAAAGACGGCAAAATCAGGGTGTGCGTTCATTATCAAGATCTCAACAAGGAGAGTCCAAAAGACAACTTTCCATTGCCAAACATCCACATATTAATTGACAATTGTGCCAAACATGAGATTGGTTCTTTTGTGGATTGTGATGCGGGTTACCATCAAATCTTAATGGATGAGGAGGATGCAGAGAAGACGGCGTTCATCCCGCCATGGGGAACATACTGCTATCGGGTCATGCCATTTGGCTTAAAAAAATTCCGGGGAAACTTACATAAGGGCCATGAAAATGATCTTCCATGATATGAAACATAAAGAGATTGAGGTGTATGTAGATGATGTGATTGTGAAATCAAGGAAGCAGTCTGACCATGTCAGGGTTTTGAGGAAATTCTTTAAAAGGCTACGCAGGTACAATCTAAAGCTCAATCCTGCAAAGTGTGCTTTCCGGGTGCCATCTGGAAAGTTGCTAGGGTTTGTAGTCAGTCGCCGGGGTATTGTATTGGATCCATCAAATATTAAGGCCATTCAAGAATTGCCGCCTCCGAGAAACAAAACTGATGTGATGAGTTTGTTGGGAAGATTGAACTACATTAGCAGGTTCATTGCTCAACTCACAACTACTTGTGAACCCATTTTCAAACTGCTAAAGAAAGATGCTGTTGTTAAATTGACTGATGAATGTCATAAAGCTTTTGATACGATAAAGGAATATTTGTCGAATCCGCCCGTGTTGGTTCCGCCAGAACCAGGGAGGCCTTTGATCCTATCGATGACGGTCTTGGATAATTCATTTGGCTGCGTAATGGGGTAGCATGATGTCACAGGCAAAAAGGATCAGGCGATTTACTATCTCAGCAAGAAGTTTACATCTTACGAGCTTAAGTACACTCATATGGAAAGGACGTATTGCGCCCTAACTTGGGTGGCAAAGAAGTTGAAGCATTATTTGTCGTCCTACACTACATACCTCATATCTCGGTTAGATCAGCTAAAGTATATTTTCCAGAAGCCTATGCCCATGGGAAGGCTTGCAAAGTGGCAGATATTGCTTACGGAATTTGATATTGTCTACGTGACACGGACTGCAATGAAAGCACAAGCCATAGCTGATCATTTAGCTGAGAATCCAGTTGATGACGATTATGAGTCTTTGAAAACTTACTTCCCTGATGAAGAGGTAATGCATATTGATGAGTTGAAGCAGGTAGAGAAACCAGGATGGAAACTATTTTTTGATGGAGCGGCAAACATGAAAGGCGTGGGCATATGAGCCGTGCTTATTTCCGAAACAGGTCAGCACTATCCTGTTACGACTCAGCTTCATTTCTATTTTACAAACAACATGGCAGAATATGAAGCATGCATTTGGCATTGAGATTAGCTGTGGATATGGGTGTCCGGGAAGTCTTGGTCATGGGTGACTCGGACTTACTGGTACACCAAATTCAAGGAGACTGGGAAACACGGGATTTTCAATTGATACCATACCGACAATGCATGCATGAGCCTTGTCAACAGTTTCAGTCGGTTGAGTTCAGACATATCCCGAGGATTCATAATGAGGTTGCCGACGCTTTGGCTAACTTGGCGTCAATGTTGCATCATCCAGATAAGGCTTACGTAGATCCGTTGCAGATTCAGGTCTATGATCAAAATGCTTATTTTAATGTGATAGAAGAGGAACTTGACGGCGATCCGTGGTTTCATGACATCATGGAATATATTAGGATAGGAGTTTATCCGGAACAGGCCATCGAGGATCAGAAAAGAACTATTCATCGATTGGCAAGCGGTTTTTTCCTGAGTGGAGGAGTACTGTACAAAAGAACACAGAATCTCGAACTATTGAGGTGCATGGATGCAAGGCAAGCCACCACTATCATGACTGAGGTACATTCTGGAGTCTGCGAACCACACATGAGCGGATATGTTTTGGCAAGAAAGATCTTACGGGTAGGGTATTATTGGCTTACAATGGAGCGGGATTGTATCACATTTGTACGCAAATGTCATCAGTGCCAAGTGCATGGAGATTTGATTCATTCTCCTCCGTCAGAATTGTGTACGATTTAAGCGCCATGGCCTTTTATTTCTTGGGGCATGGACGTTATTGGGCCAATTGATCCAGCGGCATCAAATGGGAACAAGTTTATCTTGGTAGCAATAGATTATTTTACAAAGTGGGTGGAAGCGAAGACGTTCAAGTCTATGACTAAGAAAGATGTGGTGGATTTTGTGTATGCGAACATTAATATGTGGTAAGAAGCCCTAGTTATACCAATCCAGGGAAGAAAGTTTTCTTTGTTTTGTCTATCTTTGTGAGGTCAGGAACCCGCCTGGAAAATGGAGGAATTTATATTTAAATTTCAGAAGTCACGAGCCCAGCTGAAGAATAGTGGAATATCTTTCAAGTTTTAGTAGTCAGGAACCCGCCTGAAGAATAGAGGAATACATTTCAAGTTAGAAATCAGGAGCCCGCCCGGATAACAGAGGAATACATGCAATCCAAATTTCAGCAATTAGGAGCCCGCCTAAAGAATAGAGGTGATACAATTCAAGTTGTTAGCTTTAAATCAGTTCCTTCGCTTATTTTGGTAGTCAGGTGCCCTCTTGGAGAACCGAGGTTTGAATTTCAAATTTCAAAACTTAGAAGTTCGCCTGGATAATAGAGACATGCATTTAGAATTTTGGAAATCCGCAGTCCGCATGGAGAGCAGAGACATCCATTTTAAGTTAGGAGTCAGGAGTCTGCCTGAAGAATAGAGACATACAATTCATGTTTGGAGACAGGAGCCTGCCTGAAAAATAGATGTGATATAATTCCAATTTTAGTTTTCAATCTCTTTGTCTATTTTGAAGTCAGGAGTCCGCCTGAAGAACAAAGACATACAATGCAAAATCTTTAGTCAGCAGTTCTCCTGGAGAATAGAGACATACACTTAATATTTCAGAAGTCAGGAGCCTGCCAGGAGAATACAGGAATACATTCAAGTTTTGAAGTCAGGAGCCCGCCTGAAGAACAGAGGTATTACAATTCAAGTTTTAGTTTTAAAATTTGTATTAGTATCCGGTAACAAACACCCAGTTTTCCAAACTAGGGCAGAAAGTTTCCTTTGTTTTGTCTATTTTAATGAAGTCAGGAGCCCTCTTGGATAGCGGAGGAATATAGTCAAGTTCAAATTCAACAATCAGGAGCCCACCTGGACAACAAAGTAATACATTCAAGTTCAGTAATTTGTTGGGAAGGAACAACATTGCAGTGCACGATTTGAAGTAACAACAATGAGTTGCACCAAGGAAATGCAAGATAAAAAGGAAGTACAAGATGCAAGTTTGAAGATTCTAAATAGGATTTTGTAATTTGTAGCTTGTAGTTTAGGCTAGCTTCTTTTATTTTCGACTTGGTGTAATAAGGAAGTTCACCGAGCAGCAGCAACAGCAATAAGCGTAGTGAAATCACAGCTCTTGGTAGTCCCAACTACTGGATATTCCCGAACTCCACTGACCTGATTCCTGTTTAGCCTAGAATATGTAGGCAACCTCTGAAGCAATGTGTGGTCAAACTTTTGGAAAATGCTTCACAACGGAATTTTCACATGTGCAAAAATCGCTCCTATTTGCTCACTTATCCTTGCTTGAAAAAATTTCATGTTTCCGAGCAAAGAGGGGAAGCTGTGAGCACGTGATTTTTGCCCTATATATAGATAATTCCAAAAATTCAAAAAAAAAAGAAGATTTTTCCTTATTTTTACAATTTTTGTGAAATTTGTGTTAATTGTTTGCATTTTATTTGTGCATGATAATTCATATGGAAATACAAAGAATACGCATTTTCATTTAGAAATTAATATCATATTTTAGCGTTAATTAGAAGTCAATTTGTTTTAGAACAAAACACGAAAAATCACAAAAATAGTTCACTTTTGCAGTTTTATTGTTTTTATTGTGAATTTATCACGAAATAGTTTTTTTTAACAATTTTAGGAATTAATTAGTTTTGCCTTGAAATGTATTAGGATTGTATGTTATTTTTTGGCATCTCTATAAAAATTAGAAAAAATTAAAAATGAAAAAATGAAAAGAAAAAACAAAACAAAGAGAAAAATAAAGAAAAAAGAGACGAAAAGGCTGTCTCTAGAAAAGGGGCTATATGGGATTTTTTTTCATCTCAAAGCCTGGAGACCAAAATCGAGCTAAACCGGACCCAACCCAAGGATCACTTACCCAGTCCATCTCCTTTCCTCCACCTAAACGACCACGTATTAACCAGTCTAGATCAATACCATCGATGATAATTAATCGAACGGTCCGGAACTAGGGGTTTCGTGATATAAGATGGTCAAATTAACCCCACCCCCCTCAACTCATCATCCCCAAACCACCCCTCACATACTCATGCGTAGCACCACCCATCATCACCGCCGACGCCAATGAGCCTCAGATTAACACCCCTTAATATCCTCACTCTCCTCTATTCAACCATGCCCCCAGTTTCCTTTGAATCAAACCCCACCTTCTCGAATCATCAATCGAAAATCCGACCAAAATCTAAGGTTTTCAGAAGACTGACTTTATATAAGATATTCAAGTACTCGACTGGTATTAATTTAATGTTACATGCCTATTTCAGATGAAATAGATAGGCAACATTAATTGAAAATGCAATATCTAGGGTGGCTCAGTCAGAACAAAGCAGTGAGTTCTTTGTTTCTATGATTTCCTTCTTTTCTTTTCGTTTATTTCCTTCTTTTGTTTCTGTCCGCATGATCGTAGATTTTCTAGCACAATTTTGTTTTGAATGGGTTTAATTCTCTGCTGACTTTTGGGTAATCCTTAGGTTATGGCTTTAGTATGATTAATGTTTTGAAATAGATAGTTAATTAGCGTGTGAATTAACAGAATAGTTAGTCGCATTAGCGTTAGATTTCTTTCGTTATGATTCTGTTATGATGTTTGCGTAAATGATATTAGTTTGTTGATCTATAATTTAAGGGTTTGATTATTAGTATGTATTTTCAGGGAATAATCTGTTTTATAAAGTTTTAGTTGATTTTGCTTGAGCTTTAATCTGTCACCAGTAATCTCTCACGCTTATTAATTGTAGGTGTTCAGTTAATTAACTTTTCGAATTAGTTACAAAGTCATATTAGGGATTGGTTGTAGCTGAATACCATGTCGTTTAGTGTTAAGGGGATTGGGGTCAATTATTTGGGTCTGGTTGGTAATTTCAGGGGGTTTGCATGGGCATTTTAGGAATAGAAAAGGGTAGGATCTTTAAGAATAGTAATTTTAAAATAAGGGTAAGGGTAGTCTAGGAATTTGGTGGGTAAAAGAGCATCCTAGGGCCTTCTACAAGGGTACCTTAGTGTATATTTTAGCTTAATAAAGGTATTTGCTTGTTTAGTAAGTAAAAAATAAAGCGACCAAACTAAAAATTGAAAGGGGACTATAATAGAAAACCAAAATTTGATTTTTTACCATAGGGTTGCCTATAAATTGGCCCTCTCATTCCTTGTAAAGGGGTTCTTCTTGAGCCAATTGAGCTCCTCACAAAACAGTCCCTCTAATTTAAAATTTCGGATCTAGAATTGGCCTTGGATAATCTAGAATTCTGCCTAGTTTTAGTTTCAAAAGAAAATCTTAAAAAAAACAAAACAAATAAAAAACAAAACAAGCAAAAACATATAGTAGTTACTATTCCATTGAAAATCATCCTAATATCAAGTCATTTCGAGCTGTTGGTGGTTGATCTTGGTAGTTATTGGTCAAATTGAGTTATCATTGATTGCTGGGATTCTCTGTTTGTATGGAGTTTATTTGTATTAGAATTTATTGTGTTATTTGGGCTTCTAAAAAATTCTGGGATTTGAAGCATTTTGGTTTGGTTTACTATCCTGCTGGGGTTTATTTGATCACTCTCACTGCTAGAAATTAGTTGTAGATGTTGTTGTTACACTGGTTGCTGCTGATCTTTACCTTCTCCCTGTTATTTGTATTCCCAGGTACACTTTTCAAATCATATTGATGTAGCCTTTAATTGAAGTTGAAATGGAAAGTGTTCATTGGATCCATGATTATTTGGACATTATTTTTTGCCTACAGTTCAATAAATGTTAATGAAATAGATGATCTGTTTTATATTTTACATAAATGATAGACACATGATTGTATAAGTAGGACTGTTTGTAAGTGATTTGGAGCTGACTGAACTGGACTTGTAGCATGCTGGATCGTTAATGTTTGATAAATTAGAGTTAAGTAATTCATGTTAATTAACACACAAATAAATTTCGAACCTATGCAAGTTTGTTATGCATGACAGTGTTGTAATCAGGTAGTCAAGTTGATCATTCGATATTTGAGTTCATGTATTCTTCTATCCAGTATTTCTAGCTTGTTAATGCCTTTGGCAATATTTGGGAAATCATTGATTAGTAAATACATGAGATAATTGGGTTGAGATAGAAAAATCTAAACTGATTTACAATCTGCTAGGAACTTGCATTGTTAAGCTCGTTAACTGATTTCTGGGTTGAAGCTATTGGGCTACTATGAAGCCCATCACACATTTCGCTCTCCTATTCAACTTGGAATAGAGAATCGAACCTGGGATAGGAATGTCGCCAGGTCTTAATTATTCAAAGTGCGTTGTCCTGGTCGTCTGGGCTCGATACTTATTTCGTTCCAAGTGGCCGGAATTTGAAGAACTAGCTACCTTGGTCCCCGCTCTTTTGGCCTAAAGGGTTTGGGGTCAAGTAGAGGTATTTGCTTTCTTCTTTATTAAAAGTAGTTAATTATCGCTTTAATTACCTTGTTGGAGAAAAGCCAAAAATTAGAAAATTGTAGTCACCTTTTAAGTTTGCAAAGTGGCGACTCTGAATAATTAATAAACTAATCCCGTTCCGATTGTCTTTTAAATGGAAAAACTCCTTTACGCCCTTTTGCGGGGTGTATAGACGAAAAAATGAGGTGTGACATGGGGAACTAAGCCTCGGGTTATATGTGATAGAAGAAAGAAACATTAAGGATGAAAGGCGGAAGATCGCCATGGTCCGGTTGGCCTCCCATAACAGCGAATAGAAATGTATTACAACCGAAGAGCCACCCTCCAGCACTTTCAAGTCAGGGACTTGGTGTTGAGGAATGTAATATTACACACCAAGAACTCGAATGAAGGGAAGCTGGTACTGAATCAGGAAGAGCCAAATCGAGTTGTCGGAATAACCAGCAAAGGCTCGTAACAAACTCTAAGTGAGAAACAACATATAATTACCGAGCAACTGGAATGTGGAACACTTAAAGTTGTACTACTGCTAAGGTACAAACTTAATTACTCTTTAATCATGTTATAAATCGAAAAAACATATCCAGGTAAACAGCCAAGGACAGTTATGGCTACTAGGTCTGAAAGCACGCATCACACTCTTTTTCCCTTAAACGCGTTTTGTCATAAAATGGGTTTTTCGGCAAGGTTTTCGATGAGGCAATAGTAGAATGTGCTAAATTAGATTCAAAGACCAATTTCAAATCGGAATCAGTGATCTTTCGTATTAGGTCAGCAATATCCGAGCCCTTACAAGTTTAACCTCAAATACTAGGAGTCATTACCCTCGGATTAAGGTCTTTATCAAAGGATAAAGAAAACTTTGTATTCTAGTAGCTAAGGCTTGGTGGTTAGGATTCATTTTAAGGGCCAAGCGGGTGTATGAAACGTGCCCACATAGTCTACTCTACGCCTGACACAAGTTTTTATGCACTTTGAATCGTACACCTTGTATACTAAGAAATGAAAAAAAATCCGCTTTTCTAATACACATATTTGTTTCTTCGATCGTGGATCCTTTACATGGGGCTACCCCTACTTAGGGACTATTGAGCCTACGAGCTACCCCTACTCTGTGACTATCGAGCCTAAGGGCTACGCCTGCTTTAAGATTGTCGCTCGAAGAAAATATGGACGAACTAGGCTACAGAATCCTGAAGGCACCAAGCCTATTAGGCGATGCCGAAATATAAAAGGCTACGACCACCCTAAAGATGACTCGGAGATATCCAAAGCCCGTAATAAAAAACTAAGGCCTTTACGAAAATTCAAAACCTACTAAAATGTTACCCTCGGCAAAAACATTGTCTAAAAATGCTTAAGCATATTGGGAACCTACGGTCTCACCGAAGGTCCAAAGCAACGATCAAACAAAGTTTCGTCGAAGTTTTGATTCCTTCAAACATCCGAAAAAATAAATACCCCAAAAATACATCTGATCTTATGATAAGGTACCAAAAACAATACACGAATATAAATTGCTTGAAGACGGTAGAAAATTTAAGACATGATTTTGTTGAGAAAGGAAAAAGTTCCTCTATATATATACCCCAAAATATATTTACAAAGGCCTGATAGAATTGTCTCAAAATAAAAAAATATACATAAGGAAAAACACAAAACTGAAAAAGTATTAAGGCATCTATGCCTGGTCTTCATCATGGCCCGACACATTGCCAGAACGATTGGAGCCCTGAGATCCCTCCAAGACCTTAGAACCTTTGGAAATTTCGGCACCCCCAGGCCCGTAGAACTCCTTTACCTCACCCTCTAGCCTCTTAGCTTCTTTGTTCTTGGTTAATAGGTCGAAACCTCGAGCTTGGATCTCTTTGACGGTCACTCTTTGGGACAACCACATCATGCACTCGGTCATTATCCTTAGGCAGGTCTTGGCTTCCTCCGAATAGACCTTGGACTGGACCACCATTTCCTCGGCATAAGTAGAGGTTGTGTCCAATGTGGACCTTAGTGCCGCATATTCTCTTTCGAGGCAAACTCGTTACGCGACGATCGAGATCACCTGTAACCCAAATTAATTGTTTAACTGAGACCACTTGTCGGCTTTATCTTTCGCCACCCGAACTTGGTTCTCGGCTGACGCCAGCTCCACCTTTGGAACTTCCTTTTCTAATTCCAAAAGGCCATCTTACCCTTCCATACTTTGGTCGTGGCCTTGACCTCGTCCATCTAAGCTTTCAGTTGGTCAATCAGGTGAATCTTCTGTTGGACCTGCGAAGCTATGTTGTTAGTCATCACGAATAGTTCAATATTTGTAGCTTCAAAGACCTTAACCTTCTCAACCAGGTCAGCATGTTCCTGCTTCAGGGTCGAGGCCTCCTTCTGAGCTTTTTCCAGCTCGTCCTGGAGAATCAGAAGGTCTTGAAGGGCCTCGTCCTATTGCTCACTAAGAAGCATGTACATGTCCTTCTTCCGGATCTACTCTTGAGCTGAAACTCGAACTAGCTAATCTCCAAGCACTACCAAATGAAGCTTTCATAGTAAAGCATTAAAGCCTGTAAAACAATTAAAAAAGTAGGATACATCAAAAGAAAACCTAAGTTGGATTCATAAAGGGGTACGAAAGTGTTGATGTCTTACCCGGTTCAGCACCTGTTGTGCATCATTGAAAAGACCTGATGTGACCTCCTCATTCATCTTTGCCTGGTCCTCCTCAGTCAGCAGGCATTGAAAGTTGTTGGCTACGCCCATCGGAGAAGACTTGACCCTATCATCCTCCGTGAATATGCAAATGATTGTTCTCTTGCGTTAGGGATCTTTGCAAGGCGTGAGAAATCACTTCACCAGTTTTGGACTTGAACTTAGCCCGCCAGCTCTTGATGGCACATCCTTCTTCGAGATCTCCAGGTGACCCAACCTAGAAAATCCTTCAATGCGGACATGTCCATGCCATCGAAAAATGATTTGAGGGGGATCACCTGAACCCTACACCCCCTCACTTGACTTTTCTTTGCCCGATTGGGACTCTTCGAGCATGGACTCGGCATCGGAGGGCGTCTCCATGATATCAATACCACTAGTTGCCTACTTCAGAATATGAGTAGCTTTCAGGGAGGTTGCATCCTCCATCTCGCCCTCAGGTTCTCGAGCCAGAAGGGGATCAAACTTGTGGGCCCCTTTCTTAAACATTTCCTGCTCCTCAGTGGGGGTCAATCCATGAGAGACGAAGGTGTCATCTTCTTCGGGATCATCCTTGACTTAATATTCTTCTCGGAATTCCTAGCTCGGGTGGCCGCCCTCTCCTTCCTCTTATATCTGGGTCCGGGGAACTCGAGGACTTTCTCTTTTTCTTCTTCTTTGTCTCCTCCTTCGTGGAACCCCCAGGATGTCACGAGATGGATGGCTTGGCAGGTTAAGAGGATCCTCATCCTTATCAAATGGCCTAAGTTCGATGTTCTTAGGCAAACCCGAATGAAAAACGAAAAGGTTAGCACAATATATGTTAAGATGATGATTTTCTCTTCGAATATTTGCGCCATGCGTGTTCGAAGTACGACATCTGCTTACAAATCCTTTCGATCCACTCCTTGAATCAGGGGATTGCATCGAGAACTTGAGCAGCATTTGCACTACCACAAACACATGCAATAAGAGAAAAAACAAAAAGGAAAAAAACATTATGGAAATACAATACGTACGAGATGCGTTCCATTTCTCTAGGAATGTCAGAAACTTAAGGGGTGGATTAGGTCTTTGGTTTTCACCCGAACAAACCTCCCCTACCAGCCTCAGTCTAAATCCTCATCAATGCTCGAGAAAGGAGCCTTCCTTGTTAGGCGGATGAGCTTGATCAGTCACCCTCGAATAAGTCGGGGACGGTACATGCGGACTAGGTGGTCGAGGGTAAATGAGGAGACTCGGCGTTGTTCATGAAATGGAGTAAGAGGATCACAATCCTCTAGAAGGAAGGGTGAATGTGCCTAAGGTACACCTCGTACCTCTTGCATAAAGCAAAAACAACGAGATCCACAGGGGCGAGCGTGAAGGGGAAGTACAAAAACTCAGATACCTCTGCACGTGAGTAGTTATATCGTCATTGGGCCGGGTATGACCACGTCCTTACCATTCCACTTGTTTCTGCTCGGAATATGTGTAGGGTTTCTTCTATAACTGAGCATTTGTATCTTCATGCTCCCTCACCTTCATCTTGTTGGCTAGGTGCCTTCTCGACCTTGAAGTAATCCCGATATAGCCATCCCCAAGGTATGAAGCTCTTCATGGGCGACTCTAGAGCCACCTCGGGAGTGACCTCCTTGTCATCTGCGACCGTGTGGGACGATGAAGGGTCTGCCTTCTGAGGCACTAACTTGTAATTTTATCCATCGTGATCTAGGAAAATATGAAGATTTGAGGGAAAAATATGAAGACTTAAAGAAAGAGTATGAAAGTTTTAAGGTGGGAAGAAGATATGAAGATATGAAGATCTGGGATGGAATCCAAGAACAAATATGAAGGTTTGAAGATCAAAGATTAAGACATGAAGGATCAATAACCAGCATATGAATGTTTGAAAAAGTTAGAGATTAGAAAATTCGAAGATAAAATAAAAGGTTGATGCTTTTATAGGGGAAAATGCAATTAATGCATGACGTTTCACATTCAAAGACAGCCAGGCGATGATTGACACATGTCCATAGTCAAAAATAATGCAATTGGTAGGACATTTTGGTTTGGCCATCATCTCAGTTATAACGTACGAGGGAAGAACGGGGTTCATCTATTCGTTTCCCGTCGATCCGGCGAACCTACTCTCCGAAAACTGAGGGGGATATTTATATTCCGGTAAATAGGAGGCATACTCCGATTTTTTGGTGAAGAATACAGAAGAAGGGCACAAATGCACAAGGTTCTAATTGAGGCTGGGAGCCTTTTGTATGAGAACTGTAAAAGGTGAACAATATGCTCATCGTCGGCATGATAAAGAAACTGCTCCTAGACTCGAAACCAACTCTAAGATCTTTGAAAATATGGAAAACGGTAACGCATGACTAACAACGGGTCGTGATATCCATACCTAACTGAATATTACGGTGCAGATCTTGCCGAATGTCGGTTACAGATGGATAATTTTCGAGAAAGAAAGATTTTTACTCTTTGTAGACTTGTACTAGGGATTAAACTCTCCTAATATATAAAGAGGAAATTTTTCTTTGATAACACACAATGAATGTGGAAACAAGGCAATACAAGTTTATTTTTCCACATTCTAGCTATCGAAAAATTCTTACTTGACTGTTTGTTCTTCATTCACAATTAGCTTCAGACCAATAGTAAAACCACTGTCCAACCTATGTTTGAAATGGGTCGTAACATCACAATTGTTTTGATTATTCATTATGTCTTTAGCTCATTTATCCAATATTCTTGATTATTTGTGTTAAATCAATCCACATATCCTTAATAGTACGTATAAATTCAATTTTTATCTATTTAAAGGGTAAACTTACAGATTGCCCAGGATTACATATGGAGATCCAAATGAAGTGATGTGCGACACTAACATTTTTGTCCAAATGGGGAACATTTGCAAAGCGGGCATGATGGAATTTAGGAAGCTTAATTAATAGACAATTACTTGTAGTAGAAATCTCTAATACTGTGTTAGTTGCGCAAAATCTAATTAACATATTATAGTGTTTTTATAAAGGATTAAACTTTACATCATTAATAATTTGTTTGGTTCAAAAGTTATTGAATACTTTTTAAGAAAATCAATCAAAAGAGATTAAGGGGTAAATCGTAATAAAAAATAATAAACCATAGAATGAGCTTGATGATCGGATTATCAACAGTAGTAGATGAGAGAACAAGAGAGAGAAAATCTTAGAGAGATGAGAGAGCAAGAGATCTCCCTTTTACACAGCTTGGATCCCCTATATATGGTAGGGTATCATTGTTTAAGTATAAATAACATAACTAAAGTACATCACATTGGGGGGAGGGACGAAGAGACTATGAAGTCATTTCTCTTATTGTCCCTAAGTCATCCCGTTACCACAACTCGCTTATAGTCAACGGTCGATCGTGCTGCCTTGGGGACGTGATCAGTCAAATTCGGCCCCATACAGTTCGTCCCTCTGCTGGTCGGGTTCACAGCGAGATGCGTCCTCGATGGGTGGAATTGGTGCCTCCGTTCAATAAGAGTTTGACTTGTCAAAGGGGGACGATGTGACAGGTGGGAGATAGTAATTATAACTGTTAGAGTGTCAAAACGAAATGCCTTCCTTTGTATGATGGCAGCGTTTGCATGCGTCATCATGACGGCTATTCTCGAGGCAGGAAAACAAATATATACCACTGGTTTTTCGCACTGATTTAAAAGTCTGACACCTCGATTTTGGTGCCATCCAACCCTATAAATAGGGGAAGGGTTTGATTTAGTTCTACCTTTGGTCATCTGTAAGAGAATTCTAACCCTTTAGTTTACATTTTCATATTCTTCTGCTTCCGCCATTAATTGAAAATTTCCTTCTTCTTCATTGAGCTATTATGCACTTCTTTTCCTAACTGAAATCAAGTCAAAACCTCACCAAAATGACTATAGTATCCCGACGACTGATCTCATGGATGTGCCACCCCCTCCGATGGCAGAGATATGGAGGAGGAAGAGAACATCAATCCTATTATGGTGGAAGACTTGTTGCCGAAGAATCATTCGTCTCGAAGCGATTCAACAAGGATTCATGAGTTTTGGCCCGGTTATTTCCAAATCATAGCAGAAGCACTTAGATAATCTCCGTATAAAGTACGACATACCTACCCATGTAGAGATGAGTCCCGCATGGGGGGGAGGGGGAATACGTGGATGTCAAATTGCTAGGGTAATGTGCCTTTTATGAGTACCCCTTTCTGATTTGCTATAGACTCCCTCTGTTGCCTTTGACGAAAGAGATTTGCCAATTTAACAATATCTGCTTGACTCAACTCACACCGTATACCCTTATAGTGCTTTACCTATTGACTAGGTACACAGAGTTGGCATGGTGCAAGGACATTGTCCACCATCTCTTACAATTATTTAATGCCAGTTATCTGAGAGGGACCATGGTGCACTTGAGGAGTCGTGGTACGAGAAGATTGGTGTTTGGAACGGAAGAGTGAGCGAGTCGTGGATTCTGGCATAAATACTTCTTCATCAATATCGAGCATATCGTATCTAGCCCTACCGGATTTCCAAAAGTATAGCAACTAGTTACGTTCCTTATTGTTTGTGCTGTTGTTATTATAATTCTTGTATTGCAGCCATGGCTTATCTGCCCCAGCCTGTCATTGGCTTCCGGATATGGGTCGCTAGCTTTCTACCCCATGCAGAAGAAACCCGTGTGTGGCCTGTCTTCATGCAACGCTACGGCCCCAATGTCTCTTCCGGTAGATTTCTAGCTTTTGCCTTGTATGTTTTGTAATCCTACTCAATTGTGTATTTTTAAGACAACATGTCGAGGCGCTTCTAGGAAGAGGGCGCTGGTCCTCACTTTCATGCAAACTGATGTCGCCTTGGATGTTCATGATGTGTTGTGCGAGTTAGTCTGAGAAGGTATCCCTCTATTTTCTCAACAGGGGGCTATGTTTGCAACCGCGGCTACGGTGGTGCCAACATTACCAGTGCCGACCCCGCGACCCCTCGATGAACCTTTCAATGGTGAAGAGACATTGGAGAGAAAAATAGAGAAGGCTGGAGGCGAGAAATGGGGTGGCCATCGAAGGAGACGAGATTAGGATTCCCCAAGGAAACTGAGGCCTGTGTTTATGGCCGACGCCATTCTGTCTGGAGGTCAACTTAGCAGAGGAGTGCCGCTCCCAGTGCCAGTTTAGTGCGTACCCCTGAAGGGGGTCATCGGTTGACATCGAAGGACCAGATAAAGAGGCATATTCAGACTTAGATATCGCCCAGGAGGATGTAGATGAGTTTGTGGGTGGGCACACCCATGTAGAAATGACGACTGACGGGTTCAATCGTCGCATTACAATTTTAGAGGCTTATAACTTGCAGCAAAATAGCGTGCAGGGTGTGTCGGCCTGTACCCTGCTATGTGTTGCCCCTGAGCGTGAGACGCTCAGCATTGTGACGGACGTGGAGCTGTCACGAGGAGTTACCAGCATAGTTTTACAGGTATTCTTTCATTCTCTTTCTCCCTTATGTATTACAGGATCGATCTGATAGCGTGTTTATTTCTTCTTTCTTTTTAGACGCTCGTTTTGGAGGTGGAGAGGGACCACCAAGAGAAAAAGAGGACGGCCCTCTACAAAAAGATGTTGAAATTTTGTTGAAAAATTTTGCTCTAAGCATCGAGCGGTAGTCGAGCTCTACCAGCAGGACAACAAGTTTTGAGTGTTTTGAGAGGGTCTTGAACAGAGGCAGGCCTAGTTGGACTAAAGGGGGGCCGAGATGGAATAGACGGACAACTGGCTGTTAAAAGCCATGGCCCGTAACAACGAGCTCGAGATGCTTCTTATGTAAAAAGATGATGAGCTTTAACTGAGTCGAGGGGTGGCAGTGGAGAACGTCGATCTGCAACTGCGGGTGGCCAACTTGGTCGTTGAGCTCGACGCCAAGACGGTAGAAATTAACAAACTTAGGGGGAGCTAAGTGTTTGTGTCAGCATAGTGGTGGAATTACAAAGGCAAGTCGCTTCCCCAAGGTTAGAGAAAGCGGGTCAACTTTATGAATGTTCCTCATATTGTCCCCCATCGGGTCAAGGTTCGTGCCGTAGCGCGTATGAGATGTGGATCTTTGCGGAGGCCAAACATGACGTATATAGAGACCTTGATGCTGAGGGTCGGGCGACAGAGGAGGAGGTTCAGGCCAGGCAAAGTGAGGCTCGCGCTGCTCGTGAGTTATATGGGTACTACCCCGACTCTCTTAATTGGGAGGGTTCCATTTCTGGGGACGTCAATAACCTCAACTCAGATTCCTGGTACAATGATATTTATCCTCCAGGGGGTGACGAGTAGTGCTAGATTCTTATACTTGTATATTTATGGCTTGTAGAATGTATCGGAGCTCGTTCAGAGTGTGAATGTAAATATAGTTTGTGGTAATATAAGCTTTACCTCCGTTGCTTTATCCACTCGTCGCCTTTCCCTTTTTGGGTTTTTCCCCTTTATAGTGCTTAGCCTCCGTAGAAGTTGGTTTGTTATGTCACGAAGACCATATCGTGGTTCGAGTGAGATCAGATTGATGCCGATAGCCTCAGCCAACAGGATATTGTTTCGACTGTTGTCGAAGCAGTATCTATCGTGGTTCAAACGAGATAATACCAATGTCGATGGCCTTAGCCATTGTCGATGATCATAGCCATTAAGATGCTACTTCGATTGTCATCGAGGTAGTATCCTTCGTGGTTCGAACAGGGTAAAACCGATGTCGATGGACTTAGTCATTAGGATGTTAGTTTGACTGTCGTCGAGGTAGTATTCATCGTGGTTCAAATGAGGTTGAACCAATATCGATGGCCTTAGCCATTAGGATGTTACTTTGACTGTCGTCAAGGTCGTATCCGTCATGGTTCGAACGATGCTGAACCGATGTCGATGGCCTTAGCCATAAGGATGTTACTTGACTGTCGTCGAGGTAGTATTCGTCGTGGTTCAAAGGAGGTCGAACCGATGTCGATGGACTTAGCCATTAGGATACTACTTTAACTGTTACCGAGGAAGTATCTATCGTGGTTCGAATCGGGTCAAACTATGTTGATAGCCTTAGCCATTGTCGATGGCCTTAGCTATTAGGATGTTCGACTGTCATCGAGGTAGTATCCACTGGGGTTTGAATGAGGTCGAACCGATGTTAATGGTCTTAGCCATTTGAATGTTGCTTTGACTACCATCAAAGTAGTATCCGTCATGTTTCGAATGAGGTCGAACCGATGTCGATTTCCTTAGCCATTATCGATAGCGTTAGCCATTATTGATGGCCTTAGCCATTGTCGATGACCTTAACCATTGTTGATGGACTTAGCAATTGTCGATGGCCTTATCCATTGTCAATTTTCATCATTGGAGAATTCCACTTATACAATGGAGATTTATGTTCATACGGTGGAGATTTCTATTCATACAATGGAGAATCTTGACTGTACAATAGAGAATCTTATCTGTACAATAGAGATTAACTAGTGTAATCCCTTCAGTATATTGGCCTAGAGAACGTGTCAATTGGACGATTTGGTGAACATGTGCTCTGATACCACCGGGTATCCCCTTCACCGCCTCGTTAAAAACCTCCCCGATAAAACCCAATTGTGACAAAACTCGGGAGATGGAAAAGAGTGTATGATTTGGGAGATGCCTTTTAAAAGTGGAATTATTTGAGGTAGACAACCTTCCAGTTGTATTAGAGTGGTTTTCCCTCCATTGTTTCTATTTGGAACGCTCATTTATTATCAACTGCTATCATTTTTTGCGGTCCATCCCAGTTGGTTCCCAACTTTCCCTCATTCGGGTCCATTGACGCCAGTGTTTTGGCTTTGAGGACGGAATTGCTGACTTTGACCGGTCTTAGTTTGACTTTTTTATTGTAGTACCTTTCTGCATGTTATTTTGGCATGTCATTCTTATGTGGGCCATGTCTCTTCGTTTTTTAGCTTCGTCTAGGTCTTGCAACCTACTTTCGTCATTGTCTGCCCCACTGGTATGGGAATATCTAAGGCTCAGTTCCGTGACCTCGATGGGTATGACTGCATGAGTCCCGTAGATTAGGGAGTATGGTGTTTCTCCCGTGCTGGACTTGGGTGTGGTCCGGTATGCTCATAATACTTCTGGTAGTAATTCGGGCCACAGCCCCTTAGCTTCCTCGTGCTTTTTTTTCAATATGTTCAGTATTATTTTGTTGGAAGACTCGGCTTGGACGTTAGCGGCCGGATGATACGGAGTGGAGAGTATCCACTTGATGTACCATTTTTTGAAGAACTCAGTTGTTTTCCTACTGATAAACTGGGGCCCATTGTTGCACCCATTTAGAAAAATATTCAGTTAATAGTAAAAGAAAGCGTACCTTTCCTCCTCCTGCTGGTAGAGGGCCGATTATATCCATTTCCATTTTATGAAGGGCCATGGCGAGGCTACCAAATGGAGGAGTTCCCCCGCTTGGTGTACCATGGGGGCGTACTTTTGGCACTGCTCGCATCTTCGGACATAGTGTGCTGCCTTGTTTTTCATGGTAGGTCAGTAATAATCGGTGCGGATGAGGCATCAAGCAAGAGCACAGTTCCTTGTATGGGTGCCGCAATTGCCCTTTAACACCTCCTTTAATACTTGTCTGATTTGATACAGTTCGAGTCATTTAGCCAGGGGACCACCAAACGTTCTTTTGTAGAGGTTGTGATTTACCATGTTGTACCGGGCGGCCTGCACCCGGAGCTTCTTGGCTTCCTTTCTGTCAATTGGGAGTGTCCCATCCTGCAGATAGGATATAGGGTGGTTGCGCCAATCCCAAGTTAAGCTTAAAGAGAGTACCTCTACATTATCGACAGACGAATAGAGGAGGGTAACCTCATTTTCTTTGTTGATGTTCTTGGTGGCCACGACTAGCTTCGCCAGGCCATCTTCCTTGATGTTTTGTGCCTTGGGTATATGCTCGAGACTCAGCATATGGATTTCTGATTGATGTTTCTGTCATCGCTGCTCTTTGATTTGGTAATTCTCGATGACTTTTTTTACGACGAGTTAAGAGTCGCAGTGAAGGATGATTCTCCGGGACCCATACTTGAATGTTAATATCATACTTACAATCGAAGCCTCATACTCAGCCTTATTGTTAATAATCTCGGGGCATCGTGTACACTATTTAATTACTTCACTCGTGGGGACTTCGAGGACGAGTCATAATCCTAATCCTGAGGCATTCGAGGATCCGTCAATATAGAAGGTCCAGAGGTCAGTATTGGTAGAGGTGCGGAGGGCCTCACTTTCCACCTCTGGTAATATCTCCGTATTCAAATCAACAACAAAGTCAGAAAGTACATGTGACTTGATGGTGGTTCTTGGATGATATGTTATGTCATGCTCGCTGAGCTCTATGGGCAACTTGGCGAGCCTACTTGAGAGTTCGATTTTATGTAGGATGCCCATTAAGGGAAATGTTGTTATTACTTTAATAGGATGGCATTGAAAATAGGATCAAAGTTTTCGTGAAGCTGCGACCAACGCCAGAGCTAGTTTTCGAGGTGTGGGTACTTCGTCCCAATATCTAATAAACTTTTGCTAATATAATAAATAAGAGATTGAGCACCTTTGTTTTCGCAGACCAATACAACGCTAAAACGGCTTCGGATACTGCCAGGTACTTTAGTAGACACGAGGATAGATATGCCTTCAATTTCCTAAGGGCGTCGATGAATTCCTTGTTCCGATATAACCCATGATCTTTTCTCAGTACACCGAAGATGGTGAGATGAACCTTGATAGGGCAGCTATTCGCCCTATCAGTTTTTGTACTTGCTTCTTGCTGTTCAGAACCTCAGGTAATGTGTCTATGGCCTTGATCTGGTCCGGATTGATTTCGATCCCCTGTTGTGACACAAGAAAGCCTAGAAATTTTCCAAAGGCCACGCCGAAGGCTCATTTTTCCGGGTTCAGTTTCGTCCCAAACCGCCTCAGTATCTCAAAGGCTTCTTTTAAATGACCGATATGGTCCTCGTTCTTTGCCAATTTCACTAACATATTGTCAATATAAACCTTCATTATCTTACCGAGTTGTTCCTTGAACATCTTAGTTAACAAACTTTGGTATGTGGCTCCCGCATTTTTTAGTCTGAAGGGCATCGTTTTATAGCAGAAATTCCATGGTGTGTGATGAAAGTCATTTTTTTTAATTCTCTTCGGCCATTAGGATTTTGTTGCAGCGGAGTAGGCGTCCAAGAAACATAGCAGTTCATGCCCTGCTGTTGCGTCGATCAATTGGTCGATACGGGGTAATGGGAAGAAATCTTTTGGACATGCGATACTCATATCCGTGAAGCCGCATATTCTCCATTTCCCATTTTTCTTTTTAACCATGACCACATTGGCAATCGCCTAGGGTTATTTCGATTCTCTGATGGAACTGTTAGCTAGCAGTTTGTCTACTTTTTCATTGGCTGCCTCGTTGATTGCGTCATTGAATTTCCTTCTCATGTGTTGCACGGGCAGATAAAGCGGGTCGACATTCAGCATATCAGTGGCAATATCTTTCTGGATTCCCGACATATTTGAGTTTCGAGAAGGAAAATCAATCTTCATGGTTAGTTAAGAATTCGTGGTACTTACCTGGGCTGGAGAGGTTGTGCCCTATATAGGCCTTTTTTGTGTTTTCTGTATTGTCTGTCTTGACCATTTCGAGGTTTTCGACCGTCGCTTTGCAAGCTTCCACAACATCTGGGCCCCTAATAACCTTTGCCGGTTGATTAATATTAGTTCCTAACATGGCTGATTGCTATGCTTCCGCGCTTGCTCCTTTCAATTATTTTGTATGCGTGCAGTACTGGACGATCCGGTAGCATTCTTGGGCGGTGCGTGGCTCGCCTCGAATACTGAATATTCCCCATAGAGTGGGAAAATTGATTACTTGATAGAAGCTCGAGGGAACGACTCGCATGGCATGTATCCATGGGCACCCTATGATGGCGTTGTAAGTCATTTCCTGGTTCATAATATAGAATATGGTTTTTAGTGTGACTCTTCCTGCCAAGACTGGCAGTGATATTTCTTCGGAGGTTTACTCAACTACATTCTTATAATCCGTTAGTGTTATGCAGCACAATATAATCCTATCTTCGAGCCTCGTTTGTACGAGAACTCTCGGGTGGATAATACACGTGCCACTTCCATTATCTACCATAATTCTCATCGGTATCAACAATATGTAAGGTTATAACAAAAGAATCGTAATGAGGGAAAGACAAACCGTCGATATCAGATTTATCGAAGGTGATACTATCCTCGAAGTCATCATACCGTTCGTGAGCAATTGTACGCTTTAACATTTTTGTTGTTGTGAACTTTACATGATTTATCGTCGAGTCTTCGCCACCGCCAATGATCGTCTAAATGGTGCGTGCTGGGAAAGGTGGTTTTGGTGGTCCCTAGGATTGGTCACACCCTATGGCAAAGCTAGCCCTTCCTTTATCACTGAGTAGTTCTTTCAGGTATCCCTGGTACAGCATTCTGACCATCTCATGCCGTAAGCATATGCAATCTTCAATCTTGTGTCCTATTTCTTGATTGATTTTGCATAGGACGTTCGACCTCCTTGCACTGGGGTTTGATTTCATTTTTTGTGGCCACTGTACCTTCATGCTTAGTTTCTCTAGTGCGTGCACTATTTTTGAAGAAGAAATACAAAATTTATGTGTAGATAATAAAGGGGGCATATCTCTCTCATTTCAAAGCAGCGCGACGTGTCATGATATGACATCTGGGTGCCTTGGAAGAGGAGGATTAGGAGCTTAACATAGGACTGATGCCTTTCTCTGTTGAAGCATAGGGGTTTTTCCCTTTGCCCGTCATTACGTCGATTCCTCCTTACCTCGGATTGTACCGACGTGAGTCGTTGGGTTGGACCGTTGAAATCGTCTTCATTTGCTCATACTTCGGCCCAATAGGCATTATGAATCTCTTCCTATGTGGTGGGGGATACTTCATAAGTCTGTTGAGCAGCTTCATGGTCGCTTTTGATCTATTTCTGTTCAACCTGTTTTGGAAAGCTGCGACCACCATTCCTTATGATACATTCGGCAGTCCCAATCTTACCCTGTTGAATCGGTCTAGGAAGACCCATAGTCCTTCTCCTGATGATTGCCTGATGACGAAGATATCATTGACCCTAACTTCGGCCTTTGTTCCTGCATGGGCGGTGGTGAATTTGTCTTCCATCTCCTCAAACGTTGATATCGACCGAGCTAGTAGTTGAGAGTACCACGTTAGTTCCCCTCTTGTCAAAGTTTCACCAAACTTTTTCAGCAACAAGGACGGCACTTGTTCTTTCGATAAGTCATTGCCTTTTACGAAGGTGACATAATGGATCAAATGGTCTTCCGAATCTATGGTCCCGTCGAGTATTTTCAAGTAGGGTGACATTTTGATGGTTTTTTGAGATTGGGTGAGGAGCAGCTTCCTCACTGTACTATTTCTCGATAAACCTTCCCACATCGTGTTTTGGCAGTAGCTTAGGGGCGTCGTGTATCTTGTCAACCCTTTCCTGGTGCTCTTTCATTTGGTCACGAAGCACCTTATTCTCGTTCTCCATTTCTTTCATTTTCTTAAGGATGGTTGCGAGTGGACCATCGCTTGCGTTGGAGATGGTGTGGGTGTTGCTCTTTCGTGCAGCGCTTGACTCATCGGTAGTAGCAGTTATCTCTGCCATTTGTGAATATCCAGTATTTCCCTGAGGGGGTTTCTCGAGCATGTTGCTTAGAGCGCTCGTCAACTATTCCTCTGGCAGCTTTTTGTATGCTAGGGGTGTTACTTTTGCAGCAGACGTAGAAGTTCTTTTTCTATACAAGATTGCTAGACCTTCGAGTGAATAGGGTGGGATCTCCCCTCTTGTTGCTTTACTTGGTGTTACACTTGCGGTATTTTCTCTACCGGCTTCGTTGATGGAGTCTATGAGGTTGGTTGAGACGTCTGCTATCATCTTGAACCTTGCTTCTTTTTCTTCCATTGTTAGCTTCTATGATGTACGAAGAGTAGCGGTCGTTGTTTTTGATATCCTAGGTGTGAACTATGATTTCGATTAATGAAGTCCCCATTGACTGCGCCAAATTATTTGACTCAAAAGTTATTTAACACTTTTTAAGCAAATCAATCAAAAGATGAAGGGTAAATTATAATAAAAAACAATAAACCCTAGAATGAGCTTGATGATTGTATTAGCAACAACAGTAGATAAGAGAACAAGAGAAAGAAAATCTTAGAGAGATGAGAGAACAGGAAACTTATATATTAAGAAAGATCTCTCTTTTACACAGCTAGAATCCCCTTTAAATAGTATGGGATCCTCGTTTAAGTATAAAAAGACAGAACCAAAGTACATCACATTGGGGTTGGGGGAGGGAGTGGGGGAGGGACGACGAGACTACTCTTATTGTTCCTAAGTCGTCTCGTAACCACAACTCGCGTATAGTCAGCGGTCGGTCGTGCTAACTTGGGAACGTGATCGGTCAAATTCGACCGCATACAACGTAAATTTGTTTAAAAATTGTTTTTCTTATACAGCAAGGAGCAAACAAAAAGACGCGGAGGTGAAGGGATGGAAGAAAAGATTCACGTCAGCCGTACGTTAATGTCGTGTCAGTGACTCTATGGGAATATTTTATGTATTTTCCAATTATTTGATTCACCATCGCAATTATTTTGATGCAACAACTAATCAAATGCAAAGGGATTATCAGCGTGAGCGTGCACATCCATTCGTGTGAATTCAAGTCAATACATGAAGTCATTCATGCAAAAGGTTAAGTCACTTTTTGTGTTTTTGCAATTTTCAAATCTCTGGTTGCTTTGTGTAGAATAAAGTGCCCGCTGACTATGATGTTTAACGTGAGCGTGCAGGGCTCTTATGGATTTTGTAAGAAAACTGCAAAACTGGACAAAAACGTAGATTACTACATCTCCTCTTTGGCTATTTTGGCGCTAATAAGTCTTCTTTGCTTTTAAGCTTACTATATCTGTGCGCGTGTCGCCATCAGCGTATCTTTTGGGTGTTCTAAAGTCCCCAATAAACTCTAGTATGCTTACATGAGGAAACTTTTATACTAGCCAAATATGTTAACATAGATTATTTTATTATCATTCTGTCCTTTTCTTTCCCGCCGTCCACTTTGATCTTATTTTCGTCTGCAATGATTATTAAAGCGGGAACTATAGTTAATGTATTGATTTTTTTCTCTTTTTGTTTGGGGAGTGGGTGGTGTACGTTGGGAAGGAGTGGATTTATAGGTAAAAATAGCACGTGTTAGCCAATTTTCGAATTGGTCATTCAAAAATAACCAGCATTTGTCAAGTCATATTATGCTGGAGTTCTAGGTACTTATCCTGGAACTCCATTATATTATGTTGGAGTTTCAATATACTTATCCTGGAACTCCAGTATAATATGCTGGAGTTCAAGTATACTTATGTTGGAACTCTAGCATAATATACTGCTGTATTTTTCGGCTGTTGAATAATGTTTTCGCTTATATTTATCTTTACATGAAAAGTTACTAATTTTTGATTACTTTTGAAAGCATGACTATTTTTAAATGACACTTGTAAATCTGACTATTTTTTAATTTCTCCCTACTTATAGTCCGTGGTGGACCTAAAATTTTACACAAGCGGATTCGGGCAAAAAGTAAAGTCATCGACATCATTTAATAGTAAAAGCTACAAGTACAACAAAGTAAATCCAACCAAGAAGGAAAACTCTCTCCATGTATACCACCCACGACACCTCTCCACCACAGAAACCACCAGATATAAGCTCCATGCACCTAGATACACCTCCATCAACCCTCACCAACTTAACCCATACCACTCATATTCCCACAAAATCCCTCACCTTCGCACAAACACTGTTAAATAGCAACAAATTCACCCACCACTCAACATCCTGTCAACAAACTCACTCGAACCTAGATTTATCAAATGAATCCAACATACAGGACATCCACTATGACACCTTCATCCCAATCACCTCAGCAGACAAATCCAGACTTTATACACCCTGGAAATATTCAGTTATCATCAATGTTTTCCGTAGAAAAAGTTGGCCACCAAACTCTTCATTCTAAACTCACGATGCTATGGAAACCTAAAGAGGATCTGCCTCTCATTGACGTAGTCTATGACTTCTTCCTCGTGAAGTTCCAAAAGGAGCAAAACATGTTCACTGCCATGCATAACGGACCTTGGTTTATCCTCAACCACTCTTTCTCTGTCTGTAAATGGGAACCCAAATTTATTGCTTCTAACAAACAATTAACTTATACAACTATTTGGGTAAGGCTCCCTGAGCTCCCCACATAATTTTACGACCTAGTAATATTACAATGAGTGGGAGAAAAAATTGGAACCCTACTAAAAGTAAATACCTGCACCTCAGCCACCACCCGTGGTAGGTACGCAAGAATTTACATAGAAGTTCCCCTTGAACTAAGCCTCAAGACCCACGTATACATAGGGTCCCACAAACAACAACTAGTGCATGAAGGAGTTAATATACTCTATACTACTGTGGGAAACTTGGTCATACAAAACCCTTTTGCTTGTCTTACTATTCACCATCACCTCAGCGTAACATTGCCTCACCCACATCACTATCACTTCAACCTTATTCCTCAAATTTTTAGGGAGACACCAACACCTTGCCACCACAATTTTCCACCACAGCACACACCCCATCCACACCAAAAAAATCTAACTCTACTGATTGGAAAACAATCGCATTTCCTTACAAATATCGTTCACGAGGGAAATCACCATCGTCTCCAACTAGCAAGTCTCCAAATAGCCAATCACAAGACATGACTAAGGGCGCCTCCAGGCCCACATGTAATTTTCACAACCCTAATCTATTTCAGAAATTAATGAACCTCACTTATCATAAAGTAATAATGTTACTAAATTGCCATCACACAACTCACCCAAGTTTTTTAATCAAGATAATCTCAACATGTTGACCGAGCTAACCAATTTTATCCCAACGGCCCCTACTACTAACGCCATTCCCAGAGACCCAAATAACTTTCAACACGAACAACACTACTAAGCCCATTCTAGGACCACCACTACACCTTTCAACCATACTTGCGGATTTACCTAGCACCTCTCCAAAAAGCACGGCAAAGCGACACGTGGCATATATTGCCAACCACGATGCATGCATGGAAAACCCATCTCAGTTTATAGGCACTCAATTACCCGCCTATGTTACGGTATCCAACCCACCACCATTTTGCCAATCTGGCCCATTACCTTCCTCAACTCAACCTCTTTCAATTACCTTATCTGACAAAAACCTAACATTCCATGCAAGTGACCAGCCCTTATACCACACACGAAACCATAATCCACCAACCTTATCAAATCAACCGGCCAGCACGATAACTAAACAACCTCACTCTACTGAAACAAAATTATCACCATCCAAACCTACACAAAGTACTAACTCATTATCTTCACTTAATACAATCCCTTTTAATGAATCACATACCACTCAACTTCCAACATCGGAGAACACGTTCATTCACCAATACCAACCTACGGAAACATCCCATCTTCCTCAACTCCATCAACATGCAACCATCTAAGGAACCACCACTACCACCGATCCCAATATACATCACATATTTCCAACCAGCACAAGCTTACCCACATCATGGCTGGAAATGAGCATGCAGAAGCATACACTCACGTTCACCATGGAGATAGACAACTAAAATGCCATTGTGATGATACAGAATTCAGCGGACATAGCCCAAATTATCATAGAAGGAATGAGGCTGGGATTCTCTACGAACCAATTCAACTGGTCCATGCAACCTCCCTTATATATCAACATAGCCTCCCAACGTTATCTCCAACACCAACAATGAACAACATGGACCTGCCATTTTATCAACCACAACAACCTCCACAAACACTAGTTCGTTGGATCCAACTCCGCAACTCCATCACCCCCATAATACCCTTCCAAGCACAAGCCTCCCCATAAAAACAACTGACACCACCCAACAGCACATTACAACCCCCAAGTCTATTGCCACAAGAACTCAAAGAAATAGCAAGTCTGGCAGAAGCACCAACAATGGCAGAAATAAGAGAAACCCTCCCCATTTTAAGTTATCTCAATGGGAACAAAACCTACTTCCTAAAAGAGCAGTACGAAAGAAAGGTTATCATCACTGGTTCCCTAGACCTCCATTATGCCTCCATCAACATACGTCTACCCAGGAACCTAAGGATGGAGAAATTTGCAATAGTGTTGATCCAAGCCCTAAGGAACACCTCCTCCATGATAGAGAGGGAGTTTGCATCAAACCTAACTAGTAACAAATCAATGCAGCTTTTCATCTGTAATTGTCTGGAGCTCAATCACCAAAATTTAGAAGAAATTTTTGCTGTATGCTCAACTACCACAAGCCAGCATTAGTGGCACTACTTGAAACTCACATGCAAGACCATGTCTATCTTAAGGATGAATATGGATTTTCCAACATGGCTCAGTCCCCTACACAAGGTATCTCTCGAGGAATAACGTTATTATGGAATGAGGAAACCATCAAGTTGGACCAAGTTGCAGTCACAAACCAAGAGATCCACTCCATTTTCCAGGTACACCGTCACTCACAATCTTGGTTACTATCTATCATTTACGAAAAAATTAAATTTGCATGCACGCTACACACTGTAAGAGAATCTTACATCCATTTCTAATCAGATAAACCTACCTTGGTTAATAAGTGAGAATTTTAACGAAGTCACGACTACAAATGAAAAATATGGGGGGTTTGCATTAATAACAAATGTACTTATCCTTTTATCAATTATATTAGTCATTGTAAATTAGTGGACCTAGGATATGTGGGTAGTAAGCATATTTGGTCTAACAACCATCGATTAGCTACTAGAATCCTTGAAAGATTAGATAGGTACATTGCTAATTATGATTGGTTACGCATATATCAAGAAGCAATTAACTTACACTTACGTAGAACCCATTCAGACCACTGTCCATTATTACTAATATTGAAAAGGAACCATAGTCCTCATGATAAAGTTTTCCGTTTGGAAACAATATGGACGACTCACCCAAATTTTATACCCATAATACAACAAAACTGGGCCCCTAATAAACTAACACTACAAGCCATCGTCAATTTTCAAGAACATATTACTGATTGGAAAAAACACATTTTGAAATATTTTAAAAAAAGAACACCTTATTAGGTAGACTTACAGGGATTCAAAAATCTCTTAGGTATTCGACTAGCCATTTCCTACAAAACTTGGAAAAGGACCTTATTGATTAATTTAATTACATTCTCAAACCTTATGGATCCAAAACGGTGATGCCAATACTAAATTTTTTCATCTAAAAACTCTTCAAAGATGTAGACGAAATAGTATAATGGCTATAAAAGACCAAGTTGGAAACTGGTTAACCGACCAACCCACTATTACCAATCAAATCCTAAGTTACTATCAAAACCGTTTTACTACTACTCACACGCACATCAAATGCTAAGGGAAACTACAAATTCTGTATTTTGAAATTCATTCTTGCAATATGATCAACATATTAAGGATGTAGATATTGTGGAGGCTCTACATTCATTCTAGCCTTTCAAAGCTCCGGGCAGGATGGTCTGCACCGTATTTCAATCAAAATTACTGGCCCATGTAAAATCTCAAATCATAGGATTTTGTAAGCATATCTTTATTACTTCTCAAATTCCACCCGAACTTATTAAAACTTATCATTGTATTATTCCAAAAACTAAATAACCTTCTCAAATAACTCAATACCGCTCAATCAGTCTTTGCAATACCCTATATAAATTAATTACTAAAATTATTGTTAAAAAATCTAGCAACTATTACTTTCATTAATTAGCCCTGAAAAATCAGTTTTCCTTCCAAATAGATGTGCTTCTGATAATGCAATCATTGTACCAGAAATTATGCACTACTTTAAAAATGAAAAAGGGAAGCAATCTTCCTTTCTTCTTAAACTGGACTTGGAAAAAGCGTTTGATAAACTCGAATGGGGTTTCATTAATGATACACTAACTTATTTTCACTTCCCACCCTCCCTTACAAATCTCATTATGTGTGTATCACCACAACTACCATCTCCATCCAAATAAATGGACAACCAGCACCGTTCTTTTCACCTACTAGAGGTATTCGCCAAGTAGATCTTTTATCTCCATATATATTTATACTATGTATGGAAATGCTAACTATGAAAATACATATGGAAGTAGACTATCTTAGATGGAATCATATTAAGGTTTCCAAATCAAGACCCCTAATATCATACCTGCTTTTTGTTGATGATATTACCATCACTTCAAAACTAATTACCAAAAGTATACACTCCATAATTAACACTATCAACCTCTTAACTACTAAAACTGGATTAACTATCAACTTTAACAAATCAAAAATCTTTTCTCTAAAAACACTTCTACAAAAGATAAAAATAAGGTTACATACCTTTTTAATATGAGGGAAGGATATTCCTTTGGAAAATAACTTGGCTACCCTATTTTTAATACGAAACCTACTTCTCAACATTTTCAATTCTTACTTGATAACTGTAAAACAAAACTAGCTAGTTGGAAAATACATCTACTAACGATGGTTGGGCGTACTGCTCTCATTAATGCAACACTCAATACTCTACCTAATTATGTCATGCAGCTCATCAAAATTCCTTAAAATATCATCACTAAGCTAGAACACTACCAAAGGAACTTCCTTTGGCGATCTACCACCCAACAAACGCAAACTACACCTTATAAAATAGGTGACAATACAACTTCCTAAGGCCCAAGGTAGGCTAGGCATACACAACCTCAACTATAAAAACAATGCCTTATTAGGATCAATCGCTTGGCGCCTCTTCCAATCACCTTCATCACAATGGGAAAAAGTTATACTCAATATATACATTATGCTAAATCACCCCATGACTGTTTCCTCTAACTGGAAAGCGATTACATTGGGTTGGTCCAAATGCCAACATGGTATCAGATGGCACCCGGTAAATGGCTTACACACTAACTTTTGGGACAACCCTTGTCTAGACACCAATCTCATTCTTCGCAATTCCCTTATAGGGCCTTTACTACGATCACATTAATTGGCACTACTTGCCCAATACATCAATAACAACTCTATTAACATTAACATCCTTTCTTTTTAAATACCTCCCAAATTACTACAACAACTCCACACATACTACATACCTAAGATTACGAATAAATTATCCTATGATCATCTATACTAGGGTCTTAATAGTAAAGGATCCTTCACTATTAACTCACTATATAACGTTCTTAGTGATAATAGTAACACAGACTCCTACAGGTGAATTTGGAAAATAAACCTATATGCCAAAATTAAGCACTTCCTTTGGCTTATAACACACCACCGTTTACCCACCCTAAGCCATCTCCATCATATCCAAGTTACTACAAATATATTATGTCCTCTATGCCACACTCAAGAAGAAACCATCAACAATTGATTTCTCTGTTGCATCCACACACAACATATATGGACTACTTTGTCAATTGATATATTCAACATAAACCTCACACCACCAACAGATAACAACACACATCCACTGTTGCAACTTATCAACCAAAACACTAACACTAGACAACAATTCTCTCCTAACATAATCATTCCCTTTGCACTTTGCAATATATGGAAAGTTAGGAATAAAACTCTTTTTGAAGGAATATATATTCCTCCTAACCCTAAGCATATTAAGTCAAGCCGCTGAACTATACTACTTAGGTATTAATAATAACAATCCTCCAAAAATAAAAACACACATGCATGTTGAATGGCATACATATGTTCTTGTCCCATGGACAGTGTACTCAGTATGGAACTCACTGCACAACAAGAAGGACTACAGTTGGCCCTACATCACAACTACACCCCGCTGGAAATTAATCTCGACTCAACAGAGGTAATTTCAGCCCTCCTTTTGAATAATTGCCACTACTCATCTCTTATTGATGAATGTAGATTCCTTCTATATCTACTCGTTAGACATCACGTCACCCATATATACAGGGAGAAAACACAAGCTTGCATATCTACATGCTAAACAAGGAGCAAATGCCCCCATGCAGCAGCCTGCTACCATCATTTTGGAACCATCATATTTTGCAAGGAATCAAATCATGCAAGACCACTGTGGCGCCTCTTACAAAAGAAGACACACTAATCTGCATCTCATAGAACATACCTCCTTTTGTTTACATATGATACAACCATCTTTGTTTTTTGATAGCACGGGCACTACCCGATGTTTTTGTACTGATGTAATTACTACTGCTCCTTGTATTACTACTTAATTTATAAAAATTGCTTTTAAGACCAAAAGAAAAAGCTACAAAGGCATAATAATAGAATCTTTTCCTGCGCTGTTTATTTTGCTTCATGACCTCTTATTTCTGTTAAGCTCTTTAAAAAGGTGAACTAACATTTCTGTTTACTTTTTCGAATTTGACAATTTAGTGAACCTTTTTCTTTTGAATTTTATGTTACAAAATCAATTTAATCTATATCAAAACAACCAACTCTATTTATTGATTAAATCTAAAAGATTAATAAGCGCTGAAACATTCATTATAATAGACAATTTATTAGTATTGGGTTTTTTAAGTTTCTTAGTGCTTAAAAGAGGGTGAATAAAAATGAAGGAAAAATGAAATATTTGAGTTTCATTTGAGTTTACCTCCTTGATGAAAGAACATTATCCTATATTGGAAGAGGGGGAGTTTTTTATGGGTATATTATCAATTGTTATTCTTCTAGCTCTTAAAGAGCTAAGAAGAAGGCAAGCCCCGCGTCGTCGTCATCATCGCTTGCTCGGCTTAGCTTCAGATTTGGTCAAATGACTGATTGATTAATTTTTTGGATCAAATTTATTTGTCAATAGTAAATATTAATACAAATATTATTAAATATCAATCTTAATAATAGAATATTATTATTAAATCCAATAATATTAATAATAATCCAACCGTTTTCTATTTTTTTTGTTTTCTGTGCCATTCTGAAGACTTGCACCTCCTCGGGTTTCACTCTAACATTGGCTATAAATATAAGTCCATTCTTGCATATTTTTCATACGAATTTCTGAGTTCTCCTCCTTTCTTCTACATGTTTTTTACTTCAAAGAAAACAACATAAAGTGTGATTTTCTATCGAACTTTGCGTTCGCTGAAATACTGGGGTTTAAAGTACCACTACACTAATGTGTAATTCGTTCTATCCTAGGAGGAAATAATCCTTAACCTGGGTACTAGGGAGATTAAATTTCTTATGGAAACACTGTGAATTCAATGGGCTCATGTTAACTTCGGTGTCGTTTATATTTCTTTTTATGCTTTATTTTCTTCAGAATTATTTTGCAAATACAGTTTACTAACAAGCTTAAGGAATTTATAATTATTTTCTATATTTGTATTGTACTCATTATTTCTGGAGAGTAAAACCTTTGTAATTTTTTACTTTGTTGAAGATTAAAATCTATGTGATTTTAACGTTTTTTTGTGTCATTGTTTTATAGAAATGACGAATGGCAACGGGAACTAGACTTTTCCTATGGTGACTACCAACGCATCAATAAGCCGAACAATACCGGCATTGGCACCGGCAGAGAAACCCGAAATATTTGTCGGGTTAGATTTCAAGCGGTGACAGCAGAAGATGTTCTTCTACTTGACTACTTTATGTATGCAGAAGTTCTTCAAGGAAGATGTTTTTGTTCAGCCCGAAGAAAATCCAAAGAATGAACACTTTCTCGTGATTGAGGCGTGGAAGCATTCTGATTTTCTTTGCAAGAATTACGTTCTCAGTGGATTGGAGGGCAATTTAAATAATGGCGACAGTGGCGTTAGGACGTCAAAAGAACTGTGGACTGCGCTTGAAAAGAAATATAAATTAGAAGATGTTGGGTTAAAGAAATTGTTGCCGCTAAATTTTGGACTACAAAATAGTAGATATCAAGTTTTTTATTACCCATGTCTAGAAATGGCAAGTGATTATTCAAGATCTCCTTCCTGAAAGTGTAGATTGAATTAATACTAATGTTGAAAATAGTAATTTTAGTAATTTTACTAGCAACATTTTCATTGAAGGTCTTGTCATTAATGAAGAATTCCAAGTAGCTGCGATGATTAAGATGTTGCCTCCTTCGTAAAAGGATTTCAAAACATTTTTAAAACAAAAACGCAAGGAGATGTCCCTTGAAGTTCCCATTTTTCGGTTGAGAATTGAAGAGGACAACAAATGTGCTGAAAAGAGAGGTCATGGAAACTCAACAATAATGGGAGCAAATATTGTTGAGGATACTTATTAAATAAGAAAAAGAGGAAGCAGACTTCTGGACCAAAAAGCAACACAAGCAAGAAGCGATTCAATCAAAATTGCTACAACTGTTGAAAATCTGCGCACAAATCTATGGAATGCTATGCTCCAACGAAAGAAAAAGAAGAAGGTTCAAGCAAACACGGTTGAAAAGCATGAAGATTTTGATGACTTGTGTGATATGCTTTCTGAATGCAACCTAGTGGGAAATCCTAAGGAGTGGTGGATATATTATTGATCCACTGGTCATGTTTTGCTATTAGGGAAGCCTTTGCAATATGCTCCCATTGGACCCGAAGAGATTCTTTCTATGGGAAATGCTGCAACCGTAAAGATTGAAGGATGTTGGAAGATATTTCTAGAGATGACTTCTGGAAAGGTGGTGACTTTATACAACGCCTTTCATATTCACGAGATTAGGATGAATTTAGTATCTGCTGGACTTATTGATAAGAAAGGTTTCAAGTGTGTTTTTGTATCTTATAAGATTGTATTAATATAGAACAAAATGGTCATAGGAAGAGATTACCTCACCGAGGGCCGTTTCAAGCTAAATGTAATAGTTGTTGAGAATAACAACAAAATTTCAGTTTCGGCTTACTTATTTGAGTCAAAGGAATTGTGGAATATATGTTTGGGTCATATTAATTATAAAACCTTGCGAAAAATGATTAACTTGAAAGTATTGCCTAAGCTTAAATGTAGCAAATCAAAATGTCAAATATTTGAGGAATCTAAGTATGTTAAACTTCCTTATAAGTAATTTGAATGGAATTCAGATCCTTTAGACGTAATTCACACATATATTTGCAATATGAAGAGAATATCATCTCGCAGTGAAAGAAAGTATTTCATATTTTTTATTCACGACAATACTCGATATTAGAATGTTTATTTACTTAATAGTAAAGATGAAGAAATAGACGCATTCTAGCAATACAAAGTTATAGTTGAAACATAACTTAACAAGAAAATCAAAATGAGAAGAATTGTTAGGGTTGCTGAATATGAATCTTCTTTTTAACAAATATATTTAGATTATGGAATTATTCATCAAACAACGGCCCCTAACACGTCCCAATTCAAATGGGATTGCGGAAAAAAAATCGTCCATTAAAGAAAATGATGAATGCATTGTTGATAAGTTCTGGTTTGCGATAAAACTTGTGAGGGAAAGTCGTTCTTACATCTAACAAAATACTAAATCGAGTAACTCATAGCGAAGTACAATCCATTCCATATAAAAAATAGAAAGGAAGGAAGCCCATCTTGAATTATTTTAAAATGTGAGGGTGTTTGGCAAAAGTGAAAGTTCCTAAACCCAAAAAGGTAAAAATAGGACCAAAAACCGTTGATTGTTTTATTATAGGATATGCGACCAATAGTAAAGCATATCGATTTCTGATACTGTAACGACCCAACAGGTCATTTTAAGAATTTACGCCGGGATACCCTATTAATTGTTTGCCCGTATTTATTTCTGCTATTTTGATTTGGCGGGACGTTCGGCTTTGAGTTTCGGAGAGTTTTAGGATACTTAGTCCCTAAATGAGAGCTTGAGTGTTGGAAATTTGACAGTATTTAGAAAAAGTGTGAAGACAGTCTCAGAATGGAAATCAGATGGTTCTGTTAGTTCTGTTGGGTGATTTCGGGCTTATGGGCATGTTCGGATTGTGTTTTGGAGGTCCATAGCTAATTTACGCTTGAAATGCCAAAAGTCAAATTTTGGAACTTCCGGTTCCATAGTGAGATTTTGATCGGAGGCTCGGAATAGAATTCAGGAAGTTGGAGTAGCTCCGTAGTTTTGAATGTGACATGTGCGCAAAATTTTAGGTCATTCGAACAAGGTTTGATAGAGTTTTTTATTCAAAGTGTATATTTAGAGTTTGAAATTTTTAGGCTTAAATCCATGGTTGATTCGTCGTTTTGATATTGTTTTAGGCGTTTTAAGGATTGGTATAAGTTTGGACAGTAGTATTAGACTTGTTGGTGCTTTTGATTGAGGTTCCGGGGGGCCTCAGGATAATTTCTTATGGTTGACTGAAGAATTTTAGAGTTTGGAGTTGAATCTTAAGTTGCTTTTCTATCATAACCTCACCTGCAAGTGTGGGACTGCACGTGCAGCACTGCAGAAGCAGCTATGTGGCTGCAGAAGCAAGATTGGCCTTGAATCCGCAGGTGCGGCTTGGTTTTTCGCAAATGTAATGCTGCAGATACGGCCAGGTGAATGATGATGCGGACCCAGCCCGTTAAATGACATTTTCCACCTGCGATGCATTCTTCCGCATGTGCGGGACCACAGGTACGCTCCCTTGACCTCATATGTGGAAATCGCTGGGCAGAAACATATAAATACTTGATTTTGCAAAATTTAGCCATTTTTCACCTCTTTTCAAACAGGAAGAAGCTTGGGGAGCACTTTTCAAGAGGGATTTTTAGAGGAGTTCATTGGGGCAAGGTATTTGGACATAAACTCGTTATTCGAATGATTTTTATCATTTTTAGCATGAAAAACTAAGGAAAATCAGTGGTAAATGGGGGTCAAGGCTTGATTAATTCGAGACGTTTGAGTGATGATTTGAGGGATCCTTTGAGGTCCGATTTTGGTACTTTTGGTATGAATGAACTTGTGAGAGTGTAAGGATTCTAGAAATACAAATTTTACCCGATTTCGAGACGTGAGACCGAGGGGTGTTTTGGTCATTTACCTAATTTCACTTATTAGCTTAAAATTTAATTGTTGAATTAGTTACTTGAAGTGCTATTACATTATGCACTTGAATTGGATAGATTTGGACCATTTGAAGTCGAGTACTTGGGCAAAGACCTGGTTTCTGATTGATTTTGAGCTTGTTCGAGGTAAGTGGCTTGCCTTACCTTGTGTCGTTGATCAGTACGGAGATGTTTGTACTTCTCTACGAGAGACTATGTAACTGTTAGGAAAATTCCACTTCATTTGATTTCCTTGTCGTGCGAGATTCTGATATCACAATTCTAAACTTTTTTCTTCTATTCTCTCAAAGTAGTGAGGACACACACTACCCAAGATGATCAGGCACCCGCTCCCCCAACTACAACCGTTACAGGTCAGGGTCGGAGTAGAGGCTGAGGACGCACACGTGGGGCACCTAGCGCACCTGCACGATCTACCGCAATGTAATACAAGTGGTTCCAGCTGGAGTACAGGCACCTGATACGCCTATTGCTACTACTACGTACTCCTACTTTTCAGGAGACTCTTGCGCAGTTCATGAGCATGTACGCCACCTTGGCTCAAGCAGGGTTGCTTCCTCTAGCTCCGCCGGAGGAACACAGACTCCTTCCACCCGCACTCCTGAGCAGCGAGCACATGTTGATCATGTCCTAGAGAATATTCCTGTACCGCCTACAGTTCCAATTCAGCCCGAGGATAGGGCAGTGGCTTAGAGGATAAACAACGGAGACTTGAGATGTTCAAGAAATATGATCCTCCGGTGTTCAGTGGGTTAGCATCAGATGATGCATTGGGAATTCTGCAGGAGTGTCACTGTGTCCTCCGCCGTATGGGTATATAAGGATCGAGTGGGGTTCTTTCACTGCCTTCTAGCTTCAAGGAGCCGCCTATGAGTGGTGGCACACAGCTAAACACTCCAGACGAGGCTGTTTTACTGACTTGGACCCAGTTTTCAAATATATTCCTGAGAGAGTTTGTTCCTTAGAGCCTCAGGGACGCATGGCGCGCATAATTTTTGAGCATTTGCGCTAGGGTTTGCTATGACTGTTATTTCCTATATATTTTAAATATGCAAAATACCTTCAAAATAGATATAGATATATATATATAGATATAGATATATATATATATATATATATATATATATATATATATAATGATTTATTATTTTTCTATAATTTTGCCAGATTTTTAAATCGATTTATTTCCCTTTTTCATCCATGAAACCAAATAATTATGACCAAAATTATTTTTTTTTGATGATTCATTTATTGGATCATTACATTTTTGACAGAATTTGGCTAATCTAATTTTTACATATTTTTATAATTTTATTTAGTATTTTTAAAAGCTAATTGCATTTAATTACAATATTGGCCCTTTTAAGATTTAATTGTATTTTATATTCATAAAATTAAGGCCTATTTTTTTAAGTTGTTAATTATATATTATAATTCATTTTAGTGTATTCAATTTGTTTTTTGAAATTTGTTTTACTATTTTTATAAATTAAAAAGGGAAAAGTGGCAATTTCAATTTTAGCCCAAATTGGGCTTTAATTTGACAACAAATGAAACCCTATTTCCCTGGCCCAATTTCAATTAAAACCCGACCTCTAACCAATTTAACCAGCCCAACCCGGATCCCCTACCTGCCCTTTTTAACCCAGGTCGTTGATCATTCAGACAAACGACCAGCATTCACCCTTCCAAAAATAAACCTAAACGACCCCTTACACTAATTCACCTTTCACCAAAAACCTTCTTTGAATCCTTTCCCTCTAATTTCTCTTTGAAAACTGACATGAACCCTAGCCGCCGCCATCTAATTCTACCCTAATCCACCTCAACCCCTGCCTAATCCATGGCCTCTCATGGCCATTTGAGATGTGTACCAGCCTCTTATGGTTCCTGGGTGTTTGTTTTCGTGATTTTACGGCTAGGTCTAAAAGAGATCTTGTCCAGTATTTTCTCAACCTCTGTCTACCGTCTTTCCCTGGCCAGCCATGGCCATTCAAGTAAAATCCTTGTCTTTTCTGGTTAGATTGATAACTTTTCAAGGCTTGTCTCAACTTTTCTATGTTCTCTGAAACCCTATCTTGAAGATCTTTTGATTTTCTTACAGATCTATCTTAGATATGTGCTTACAATGAATTTCTTAAGTGTTTTCTCGAAGGTTCTTCAATTTTTCCTTCAAAATACAACAACAACAACAACAACTATCCAGTATAGTCCCATAGGGAGGGGTTTGGGGAGGGTAATATATAGGCAGGCCATACCCCTACCCAAATGGATGGAGAGGCTGTTTCCAATCAATCCTTGGCTTAGAAACAGAAAAGGAAAGACAGAAACAAAAACAAAAACAAAAGAGCATTAGTAACTCCAGCAGAAATCATAAAACATTAATATGTAAACATAGACCATAAGTAACATTACATACAAAAGGAAAGGTAAACAAAACAGAAGTAAAAGGGCATCCACAAATACTAATTTAGCCACATTCAGTAGATAAAATGGAATGCATTAACAACAACCACTACTTAAAAGTCTCTATCCTACAAAACTGATACTAGACCTCCAGATTCTCCTACCAAGGGCCATGTCCTCGGAAATCCGCATACTAGCCATGTCATGCCTAATCAACTCTGGCCTCCCTCTGCCTCGACTCGAGCAAACCACTTCCAAATGCTCACAACTCCTCATTGGGGTATCTAGGCTGCTCCTCCGCACATGCCCGAACCACCTGAGCCTCGCCTCACGCAACTTCTCATCCACTGGGGCTACACCCACCTTTTCCCAAATAACTTCATTCCTAATCTTATCTAACCTGGTGAGCCTGCACATTCACCTAAGCATTCTCATCTGACTCATCAATTTTCAATGATTAGGGGTTTTCTCTTAACTTGTTTTTACAGATGTCTACTTTGATTTTTGGTGCTGTTTCATGATTTTACCGTGTTTAAACAACTTTTTATGCTTTCCTTCTACTTGATTCAGCATGTTGAAAACCCTAGTTCCTTTTTGGTGTCATCCGAGTTCTGAAATTGTTTGTTTAAATATGTACTTGTTCGATTAAGGTCTTTATTTCTAACTCTCTTCTCCTTGTTGACTTATCTGATTTGAGTTCTCGTTATCTCTCACCTTAATTAATTCGGAGGCTAACATGAACCCTTACTTGCCCTATGTTTTACTACTTGTATAAGTCCCAATGTGCTCCCTTTTATGTGACGCTAATAAGAATGGAAATAGAAACTTGAGATTTTCTTTGTGTCTAGAATTATCCCTTTAGAATAGTGTCTAAAGCCTCTTGGACTATATGAAGGGATGGGTAGTTTTGAATTAAGATGCAATTTAGAATCAACTAGTGCGCTTTAGGTAATAACTTAAAGATAGTAATGAGGGTACCAGACATGATGCAATAATTACCTGAATAGTTATTGCACTTTTGGCTATAAAAGTCTCAGCAGGCTTTGCACGAGATTTGATCCATCAGACATAAAAATTTAGGTCCCCTTTTTATGTAATTAATAAGGCTTTCTATGATTGACAATGCTTACATTTATTCCAGTATAAGTTTTAATTCATTGGTTCTAATTGATGTATATACTTGACCACATAGGACTAATTCACAACTTAGCAACCTAATTCCATGTTTAATTCAATGATTCAACATAGTGTAAATTCGATCGGGATACATGGTTATGGACCTCGAAGAGTGTCTAACAACTTTTCTTTGAGGTATTTGAGCCCTTTACCCGATCTTTGGTGCCTCTACTACTTAAATCACAGTTATCTGCAAATAGGTGCCTAATCTACCTTAAAATCATTAGGTGGTGACTCTTCGCTTTTAATACCTATTTAAAAGAGTTTTCACATATCTAAGCCTGCTTTCGCGAGGAAAAGGGGACGCAACACCATGGCGACTTAGCTAGGGATATTTTGGCTTTTACAACTTCAGATTGTTCTCGTGAATTTTTGCCTCCCTTATGTGAAATTACTTGTTTAATTCCTTTATGCATTTAATTTCTTTTCAAAAGCAAAACTGGCTTATCTTCTTTGTTTCTTTTGTTTATTGCTGCTTTAAGTCATGCAACTGCTGTATTTACCATTTTCTTAACGTGGAAATACGTGAGAACATGTTTTTATTATTTCATAACCATGCTCAACATCATATTCTACTCGTGCCAAACAAACATCATACTAACGCTTTTAATGAGTGGTTGAGCTCTTCCTATGTCATTGCCCCATAAATTTGGAATGGCATATTTGTGGTAAAACTAGTCGATAGTTCTGTGCCTTCCCCTGAGTTGTCCGCTCAAGGGTACTAGTCTAAAACTCCATAGAAACCTTACTCTATTCAAATTGTGCATGCATCATGGTCAAACCTAGTCGGGTCAGTTTATGTTGTCCATATAATGATCCTTTAAGAAAGTCTTGTCCAAAGTCCATTGGGTTTCCCTGAACCCAAATGGACATCAGCATGTTCTGTGCATTTATTTGGAGAACTAAATGATTCATGGTAATTGTTGGTATCAAATATTCAAGTATGGTGGGGGTAAGGGCTTATTTTTCTTGCATAAATATGAGGAATGAAGTCCTTAGATTCGGCATGGTCACCAACATCCACCCAAGACTTCTAGGCTGGTGTGAAGATGTACACTCTAGTGAACAAACTCTCATCTGAAGTATCTGGAAAACCTACCTCACCTCCTTGTGATGAAACCTAACAACAAGATCATAGAAGCCTCTACACTATTTTGGGATTATGGAAGGGCTGTGTTTCGCTTTGGGGACACTGAAATGACACCCTTACTAGATGAGATAGGAGGACTAACCGGTCTAGTGTGTGAAACTCTAGGTTTTCTAATGCTTGAGAACTGCAAAGGTAAGTGATCCTCAAAATGATGGGTCTGAAGAAGAACCCAGAATTGACAAGCCTAAAGGAATCATTCATCCCTTTATAAGGTATTGCCACAATAAATCCTACCGTACCTACCCTGATGAGTTTTCTATCACATCCTTGGGGCACATTAATCGTAGGGTTTTTGTCATCCTATTTTGTTTCATGGGAAAGATCGTGTTTCCAATGAAGAAAGCAAGAATCCATACCAGACTGGCTATGATAACTAAGACCCTAACGGAAGGGATTGGTGGGAAGCCATTCAGTATCGTGCCCATGATCATTGCAGACATAGACCGAGCCTTGGAAAAGAATCAACAATGAGCAAAACACTTTGAAGGCTACAATTTGTAACTTCAACTCTGGCTCATGGAACACTTCCAAATGCGTGAATACTGACACGAGATTCAGCTAAGTGACTGGGATGATCAAACCGCTTTCCATCGTCCAAAGTAAATGAATTAAATCCCCGATATGTTCGCTCAACTCGAGAACGGCAAAAGATGGGTTGAGCTATTTGATATTCTGACTGAAGAACATGTTCAGTGGATGTTCGAGTGGTTTCGGACAGAAGAGTTCATCGCCTGATCTAGATGTTCGAGTGGTTTCGGACAGAAGAGTTCATCGCCTGATCTAGAGATGTACCTTTCCTGATACTGTTTAGTCTTAGAGGAACATACCATTACGTCCCTCTCCGGGTTATGAGGCAAGTTGGTAGGAAGCAAGTTATACCCAGGGTCGACAAGATGAGTCATTTCTGGGCTGACTTCCAGAATAATGATAGTCCATACAAGTGTCAAGCTCAGTATATTTGGCACTGGAAGATCATAATGGGGAGAGATACCATCGAAACAGGCATGTATCATGCTGGTTTTGCTCTTTTCTACTTTGGTTAGTTGGAAGACAATCATGATGGTTTGGGCCAGCCAGGGTTTGCCTGAGGTCATAGGGTAGAGGAACGGGGAGAGGCATAGGTCAAATACAACCACCTACGCAAAAGGATCCAGGAGTACGAAAGCGAACACCGTGACATACAAGATTCCAACCAAAAGCTGATCGAGGAATGGAAGGATATGGTTGTCAATGAAAACAAGCAGCTGGGATACTTGGAGCGAGGCATAGTTGAATTGGAGAGGATGTTTCGCAAAAAGGTCTAAGATTGTCAAAATGCTGAAGGGACCGAAGCCAGTCATCTAGCCAAGGAATACATATTGTTGGGACTTCGTGAATTGGGGAAGTTGTTCGACGGAGCAACAGATGTCAAATTTGGAGAAGGTCCTTCTTGGACCAAATAGATAGGAGTTTATCTTTTCTCTTTTATGAATGTAATAAGGTCGATGGCCATTATTAACTTTTTCTTTTCTATTTATTTAGTGTCGATGTTATTTTTTATCAATAAAATGACGCATTTATATTTCACCCCATATTTTCGTACGTAAAAGTACAACATAAGTAATTTGATGAAAGCTCGGAATGGGATATTACATCCAGCATTTTCGTACTTTAAAATTTTGTCATAATTTAATCAATGTAAGCTCGGGAATGAGATTATTTTGAGGTTATAAGTATTATGATATTTCAAATAAGGGATAAGTAAATTCGTGAAGGTGAGAGGATAAGCAAATCAAAGAAAATAAATTTTGTCAAATTTTTATATTTTGGGATAAAATATGGTCCGAGCAAAATTACCAGGTATTTATGAACTAATACCATATATGGTACCACATAGTAAGGTGTATAAGGCATATTAAACGTGGATAGTATTTTATATAATTTGAGATAATTTTTAATATATGAGTAATTAGCTAATTATAAATTTAATGGGAGATTAACCATGTAATTAAGTATTTGTGGATAAGTGTAGGAGTGGAGAAAGCCCCCCTCCACTCACGTGGTATCAAGTAAAGGGTGGATTGGAGACAACTTGACTTTGGGCATGACACATGAAATGAGAGGGCTTAATAGATATCCCAGCATTTCTCTTGAAACAATAAAAAATTCATTTGGTAAGTGGGTTCACAAAATCCAAGCCAAGAATTCGATTCTTGAATGAATTTCAAGACTCTACTTCGTAGGTGGCTTATACAGATACAATCCAACAATTCTTATCTTAAATGAAATTCAAGAACTCAATTCGTAAGTGGGTTATACAAATACAAGCCAAGGTACCTCTCACGTTAGTACTTTCTGAAGCTAAACAAAGGATAAGAAACCTTTCAAGTTACAAGTAATTATTAAAAGATGAAAATGGCAGAAGTTGAGGTTATGGCTTTTCCTATCTAAGACTTACAGACAAAAGCAGAAATCGTCCAACTTCAACAAATTTAACCAGAGTTTCGTCAAAATTTCAGTAGCAGAAGCTTCACTTCGATGAGATAATTCAAGTAACAGGTATATTAAGGCTATCCCCTTTATTTTTTTGGCATAATCCGTACTATATGAACGTAACGTGCAAATGCACAAATTCCATATATGACTCTATTCGTAGAAGTATTAGAAGTGCCTATGTACTTGAATTTTCATATGTCGTATTATTCCACCGTCTATTCATGGGTCTTAGAAAATACATAAAATGATTTTATGTTACTAATGAGAGGTATAATAGCCTTATGACGTACCGAGATATTTAATCATTGTATTTCATATGCATTTCATGCATTTATACATGTACATTGACCCCTGAATCAGACGGCATTATATACGCGTATATATATATATATATATATGTATATATATGTATATGGGATATGAAAAACGTATACAGCATTACATACGCACCACCACCTGATCAGTTGGTATATGATGATAATGTTGCCCACAGTGACTGAAACATGATTCAAACGACATTATATACATATATGGGTGTATTCAAATGGTGTTATATACGCATATATACATATATATATATATATATATATGTATGTATGCATTCAAACGACATTATATACGTGTATATATGTATATGGGATATGAGAAAGGTTATGACGTTATATACGCACCACCACCTGATCAGCTGGTATACGATTATGACTTTGCTCACAGTGGCCCGTATGATATGATGGGATGCCCTCAGAGGGTGATGATATTATGAAACCTATACCCATGCATGGCATGACATTCATACACATATGCATGACACTGAAAGTAATTTACGATTTACAAAGTTATTCAGACTTATAGGTAGAGTCATGTACTCTATGTGTCTTCCATGTATCTTATATATTTAGTTATGTGCCTTACATGCTGGGTACATTATTTGTACTGACGTCCCTTTTTCCTAGGGACGCTGTATTTCATGCATGCACGTCCTGATAGATAGGTCGAGAGCCGTTTAAGTAGGCTATCAGCTCGGAGGAAGATGTTGGGATGCTCCATTTGCTTCAGAGTTGCTTGTTTGGGTGGTATGATTTAGACGTATATTATTTGGTATGGTGGGACTGTGTCCTGACTTTAATGACATTCATGTACTTTTAGAGGCTTGTATACATATGTCATGTACATGAATGATCTTACGGCCTTGTCGGCCTACGTCTTAAGTTAATAAATGATTATGTTGACCTATGGGGCTCGTATGTCACGTATATACGGTAATGTTATATGACAGATACGTTATGTTGATACTCGGTTGAGTAAAGTACCGGTGCATATCACGGTAAATCGGTTTGGGTCGTGACAAAAGTGATATCAAAGCAGTTCTGTCTTAGGGAGTCTACAAGCCGTGTCTAGTAGAGTCTTGATTATAGGTATGTCGTGCACTACACTTATAAGCAGGAGGCTGTAGGCCATTTAAGATTGTCACTCTTTCTTCTTAATCTAGATCGTATGGTAGAGGTCAGTCATAGAAATTTAAATTCGTATCCTATTCGTAATATAAGGGTACCCATATCCGAAAAAAGGTTGGAAAGAGAGATTGTTTTGAAAAAGTTGAGTCAGATTAGTTGGATTTTATATGATGCCTACGACAAGTAAATATGAGGTCTTTGGGAGATCATGAGTGTACTGAAAGGTGTAAGCTTCCTGATAAGAAAACTTAAGGCAAGAATTTCTATCCACCTTTATGGTGAAAGACAATGAGAATTAAAAAGATAAATATAAGTTTCAACAAGCAAAAGAAGGAAGATGAAGAAGGGCACGAGGCGCCCAATTAATTAAGGTTAATAGCGTTTATAATTGAGGCAGAGAAATATCAGCTTTTTGAGTTATATTCAATAGTAATAGTGGTATGTACTATTTGTCGCACCCCTTACAGATATGACCTATGAGGGTTAACAAATGTAGTATAAGAAAGATATGATGGATGTATTGATTGTGTCAGTTAATATTTCCGAGGATATTGCATGTGCTAACCGATCTCTTTATGAGACAACCAGATGGTGCACTCTAAAATAGTGCAGCCAAACATGTGTACTACAAAAACATGCACTATAATCCTTGAATGGATAAATATTACCTTAGTGTGGCTCGCGCCCCTAGTAAAGAGAGAACGTTAAGCAACTTGAAGAGCCATTGGATGGAGCAATGGAAGCTAAAAGCAAAAGAATGTCATGTTTAGGTTTTAAGAATAAAGTGATAGGCATAAATGTTAGCGGGAAATAAGAAAAGAGTTAATTAAGCATTATGAATAAGATGTGATACATGGATAACGATGGTAAATCAAAAGATGACAGTATTACAAAATCGATAGTCAAGTGAAGGATGAAACGAGAAGTGACAGGTCTTAGGACAACTACAAAGAGAGTACATGCCATACAATTATGTCCTCATTCGAGAAATAAGTTCATAACTCTAGCGTGGTTACCAAGAGGAAAAGTTAGACCCTAAAGTAATAGAACCAGCATGGATTGGGTAACAAGATAAACTAAACATGAATTATGAACCGACTAACTGATGATAATTGTCATCATAAGAATTTCAGATTTTGTTCCGGCAGTAATAGAATGGACCACAAAAGAAAATTCATGATGAACTCAGAGAATGGTTATTTAGGAAGACGCTTCCCTAATGGAAGCAATGTGAGCTAAGTTAAGATTAAGGGAATGTATGTGCCTGTTACAGTAAGTGTCACCATTGTGAGCAAGGAATTTTGTTATTCTTGGTACATAAGGATTACCGTAAGGTAAGTAAGAATCGTCGATGATGTGAAAGGATGCCAAAGATAAAGAGCTAAAATATCTATTGGTAGATCCTCGTGGCTTCAACTCTTATTACACCTCTAAAGGGGGGAATATGGAGTGATGTGACATTAAGTCAAAATTAAGTGGTTCTAGCGTCAATGGAATCGTTAAGAAAGAATGCGATAAATGAAAGAGGAATAAGATGGAACTTATTCAGATCTTACAGATACGCTATTATTCAAGAATATTGTGAAAGCACGATGTCAAGGAGATAAAGTAAAGGTTCATGCTGGAGCTGTTATTATTAAATAACAAACCAGTGCGAGACATAAGTTAAAATGAAGAAAATAATCCAAGAAAGATTTCGCATTAGAACAAGCCAACGAGTAATTAGTAGTTTATTCAGGAAGAGCCTAGTCACGATTATACAAGAAGTTACAGACAAATCAGCAGATCATGCAAGATAAATATAGTAAACCCCAACATGGAGAATTTAGCCCTGCAATTATGACATTGAATATTGAGATATATTCATATAGGAGTTGGATAAGTTTAAAAGGTACTATATGAATGTTACGGAATAAAAAAGACTTCTACTAGGAAGATGGTCAAAATATGATTCGAGAAGCAACGATACAAGCACAAGGGCATGAAAGTAAGCAACTACAGATGATTATAGGCAAGCAAGGACATCAAAAAGGACCGTTAATAAGCTCACAACTTTAAAACAAGGGTTCTCCCTAATTACTATAACGAATGACTAAATGAGGAGATAAGAAAGAAGGATTCAACCTAAGCAAAACAACCAATAGAGGAAATGGTTGTGTAACAACAATCTCGCAACAACATTGTAAGCGTTCCAAGGAAAGTGTCACCTACCGTGGCTAATGAACGGAAAGTGAGAGTTAAAAGTAATATTCGAGATTATATAATTTTCACAAAATCTCTAACAACTGTGGGAACTAAGATAAGCTAAATATGGAAGGAACAAGGAGCAGAAAACCAAGAAAAGTAATAGCATACGTTGAAAGAAAGCTAAGATGTAACGAAGGGAATTATTCGATCAATGATCCATAGTTGGTTGCATTAAGGACTCACTTAAGTATTTGGAGTTTTATACTTGCATCATATATAGCCGTAGAAGATTCATGTATACGTTAAAAGAAAAAATTGAGCCCAGGTCATCGACGAATGATTAAATTGTTAAACGATTGAATCATGCATATTCCTTAGCGCACATGGAAGGCTAAACAGAATGACTAATACCAGGAGCCGCAGGTCGGAAGATATCTTAAGCCTATATAGAGGCTGATCAGAAAAAAAAGAGGAGACAAAAGAGTCACATCGACTAAGCAAAACAGGAGGGACTAAGAGAATTATAGACCTCAGGATCACTCTTAAGTAGCAAAGGTATGAGAAAGATAGTACAATAGCCATATTTTATAATAGGTTTATGATGAAGCCGACTAAAGAGTACTAGCCTCATAAGAAGTCAGTAAGAATCTCCCACCAAATTGTGTATGCACCAAATGTTTTAAAAGTTATAATAAGGCTTCAAGTTATGGACTAGAATTATACCTATGTAGAAAGGAGGTCATGAAAGAGATAGAAGATATGATATGAGAATTAAAGGTAAGTAAGGTAAAGGTGAATAGCGTACGAGATACTCAAAAGTATACTATGTGAATAGTCCATACTTCGGATAAAAGGCTAGGAGTGTTAGGATTCAGTATCCAGGAATGATAGCGGCATCGTCGACGGAATTTCTTCTGGCCTATGGTTTCTAAGAACAGATAGATCTAGTAAAGAGAATAGAGAAAAGTTGGAGACAATGTGATGTTTCGCTTGGCGTTACAAAATAACACAAGGAAATATAGGGTTCAAGCAAGTTGAAGGAAAGATGCGTGTATTATAAATGTATATTTATAGGTTGCAAGTTTAAGTATGGTAGAGTGACAAAGGTTTTAAGAAAACTTGAGTAAGAATGAAGAAAGGAAAGTGAAAAGGTGATGAGAATGGATAAGTCCCTGGAATTAAGCCCATGCAAAATAATAGAGATAATGGTTTCTCTAAGTTATTGAAATTTCAGTATAGCCTGAATGAACTCAAAGGAATATAAGAATAATAGCATTGAAAGTACGAAATGCTAGCCTAGTAATAAAATAAAGGGATAATTGTGACAGATAAAGGATGACGTCTGGGCCTTCGTTTGGAAAATGATTTGAAAAAAGAAGAAGAGAAGAAGAAAAAGATTTCGCTGGTAACACAACATCAGTATACCCCCATAAGGTGAATCACATTGAGACACTATGAAATATGATTATGGAGATGACTTAAAAAATTCCTCAATTCAACGTAAGCCCTAGAGGTAATTTATTACGTAAAAAGTTTCAAGTCTTCAAGAATAGGATTATCGATCAACATTGAGTCGAATCAAGAATGGATGGACAAAAGCTACAAAGTATGAGATACGATTAGGCCGTCATTCTAAAGATGAACCCAAAATGAGGAAGCATTAAAGGACTTACATTTATACATATGAAATGAGCAATGAGAGTAAGTTGGGACTTGGTATCAGTCCTCAACAACGATAAATTATAGTAAGAGTTATGGTTGTAAATTCATACGAATGGTTAAACGGGCCTATGCGATGAGATATAGAAATATTTGTAAATCCAACAAAGTATCGAGCAAAGAACTTCAATATACATATAGAGGCGTAACGAAGCATCCTATTAAGCCGTGTATATAAAAAGTAAGGCCTGCAGATTGATTAAAATGTATAAGGAAAAAGGAAAGATGAATCGCATAAGTGCACCTAGAAAGCCAGGGTCATAAAGGTCGCATGACAGGTAACAGTAGTTGCGATGTCATGATATGACCAAAAAGACTAAAGGGGAGGGGGGGATACCCTAGACTTTGGATTTATTCATAGAGCAACTGCTTGAATGGAAAGAAGAGTATTAATGTATTCACAAGAGCTATAAATTACGTTAATGATAAGAGCATCAGTCAATATTTGAGGACGAATGTTCCAAGAGGAGGAATGATGTCACACCCCATGTTTTCATACATAAAGAATAGAATAATACTTTAATGAAAGCTCGAAAATGGGATGTTACATCCAGTATTTTCGCATGTTAAAATTTTATCGTAATTTAATCAACGTAAGTTCGGGAATGGGATTATTTTGAGGTTATAAGTATTATGATATTTCAAACAAGGGATAAGTAAATTCGTGAATGTGAGAGGATAAGCAAATCAAAGGAAATGAATTTCGTCCAAGTTTGATATTTTAGGATAAAATATGGTCCTGGAAAAACACCCGATATTTATGGACTAGTACCATACATGGTACCACATGGCTATGATAGTAAGGTGTATAAAAATTACTAAAAGTAAATAGTATTTTAAATAATTTGAGATAATTTTTAATTATATGAATAATTAGCTAATAATGGATTTAACGTGAGATTAACCATATAATTAATGATTTGTGGATAAGTGTAGGAGTGGACAAAGCGCCCACCCCCACGTGGAATCAAGTAAAGGGGGGGATTGGAGATGACATGACTTTGGGCATGACGCATGGAATGAGAGGGCTTACTAGCTATCCCTACATTTGTCTTGAAATAATAAAAAATTCATTTCGTAAGTGGGTTCAATTAATGCCAAGCCAAGAATTCTATTCTTGAATGAATTTCAAGACTCCACTTCGTACGTGGCTTATACAGATACAATCCAAGAATTCTTATCTTGAATGAAATTCAAGAACCCAATTCGTAAGTGGGTTATACAAATACAAGCCAAGGTACCTCTCACGTTAGTACTTTCTGAAGCTAAACAAAGTGTAAGAAACCTTTCAAGTTACAAGTAATTGTTAAAAGATGAAAATGGCAGAAGTTGAGGTTATGGCTTTTCTTATCTAAGACTTACGGACAAAAGCAGAAATCGTCCAACTTCAACAAATTTAACCAAAGTTTCGTCCAAATTTCAGTAGCAGAAGCTTCAATTCGATGAGATAATCCATGGGACGGGTATATTAAGGTTATTCCTTATATTTTTTTTAGCATAATACATACTATATGAACGTAACGTACAAATACACAAATTTCATATATAACTCTATTCATAGAAGTATTAGAAGTGCCTGTGTTCTTGAATTTTCATATGTCGTATTATTCCATTGTCTGTTTATGTGTCTCAGAAAATACGTAAAATGATTTTATGATACTAATGAGAGGTATAATGACCTTTTGACGTACCGAGATATTTATTGTATTTCATATGCATTTTATGCATTTATACATGTACATTGAACCATGACCCAGACGGCGTTATATATGCGTATGTATGTATATATATGTATATAAAAAAGGTTCCGGCGTTATATACACAACACCATCTGATAATTTTGTATATAATGATGATGTTGTCCACAGTGGCTGAAATATGATTCAAACGACGTTATATACGCATATATGGGTATGTATTCCAATGGTTATATATATATATATATATACATATATATATATATATATATATATATGTGTGTGTGTGTGTGTGTGTGTGTGTGTATATATATATGTGTATATATGTATATATGTATGTATATGTATGTACGTATGTATGTATGTATATATGTATGTATGTATGTATGTATGTATGTATGTATGTATATATGTGTGATATGGAAAAGGTTATGGCGTTATATACGCACCACCACCTGATCGGATGGTATACGATTATGACTTTGCCCACAGTGGCCGATATGATATGATGGGATGCTATGAGAGGCTGATGATGTTATGAAACATATACCTATGTACGACATGACATTCATACGCATATGCATTATACAGAAAGTAATTTATGATTTACAAAGTTATTCAGACTTACAGGTTGAGTCATGTACTCTATTTGTCTTCCACGTCTCTTATGTATTTATTTATGTGCCTTACATACTCGGTAGATTATTCGTACTAATGTCCCTTTTGCCTGGGGACACTGTGTTTCATGCCCAAGGGTCCTAGTAGATAGATCGAGAGCCCTCTAATTTGGATATTAGCTCAGCGGAAGATGTTGGTGCGCTCCATTTGCTTCGGAGTTACTTGTTTGGCTGGTATGATTTAGACGTATATGGTTTGGCATGGCGGGACTCTATCCCAACTTCTATGACATTCATGTACTCTTAGAGGCTTGTAGACATATGTCGTGTACGTAAAAGATTGTACGGACTTGTCGGCCTATGTCTTGAGTATAAAATGATTATGTTGACCTATAGGGCTCGTATGCCACGTGTATATGATAATGTAATTTGAAATATACGTTACGTTGTTACTCCGTTGAGTAAGGTATCGGGTGCCCGTCACGGTCCTTCAATTTGAGTCGTGACAAATCAACATTCTCAGTTCTCTCAAATCAACTTGTCGCTAGGCCTCTTCGGGCACAAAAAGGACCCCAAATTAGGGCACGATTTACATTCCCGCACTATGTGTTTAAATATTGCAATACTTTTTATGATCCTCGCTTACTTTGTTACCTTTTTGTTTTTACTTTTTGTTTTATTATTCCCCTTAACAAGATTATTTTGTTGACTCTGGCATCATCATCTTATCCCATAAGATCCATGGGCCATCCACCCATTCCTTCTCTTAGTCCTGTCAAAAACAAGAACAAAAGCAAAAATGAAAGATTTGAACAACGTCAGAAAGAAATTAACAGGTGGAGGCCACTAATGTACATGGTACTCAGGTTCCTAAGGAAAACGCGTCACAACTGGGACAGAAGTTTTTGAAATTCCAAGAAGAGCTCGATCAAATTCAGAATCTGACAAGCCTATCATTTTCCCTCAGCACCCCAAACATAAACTTTCCTAACATTCAAAACCCTACACCTCCCCAAAATATCCCAAAGCAATAGAATTATCTCATTCCTCACCATTACAATGTTCAACCAACGACCCAACGCATCACCTGCCATATCCCAAACAACACAATATTACTCAGCCCAGAACCTCAAAACACCACAAATGACCATTTTCCAGGCCATCATAACACTCCGATCTACGTGGAGACCATGACACACTCCACTAAACCTATCTCAAGCACACCTAAGAGAATGAAAAGGATCTGCTTATGAGGAACTTGGCTGAGGAACTTAAGAAATTAACTAGCTAGATTCAGGGCGTTGAAGGAAGTAAAGGAATCGAGGGGATGAACTATGATGATCTTTGCATATAGTGTGATATTGAACTACTCGATGTGTAAAAACCTCCTAAGTTCAAAATTTGATGGTACGAGTGATCCAGGGGTCCATCTGGGGACATACTGCTACAAGCTGCTTCGAGTAGGGAAAGACAAGAGAATCTGCTTGTAGCTGTTCATGATGTGTTTGAAAGGAGATGTGTTACCTTGGTAAATCATACAAGATCCCAAAACTTGGTCAAGACAAGATCCCAAAAGTTGGTCAAGCTAGGTAGGCATGGTGTCCGACTTTATGAACAGGTTCAGGTTTAATTCAGAGAATGCGCAGACGTGCTCTATATTCAAAATCTAAAAACAAATCTCACAGAGATATTTTGCGAACATGCTACTCATTGGAAGTCCGAAGATGCTAAGGCCAGACCTGCCTTAGAAGAGGAGAAAATAAACAGGTTTTTTGTCCGGGCTCAGGACCCGCAGTATTATGAACGACTGATGATGATCAAGAACCACAAATTCTCCGACATTACTAAACTAGATAAAAGAATTGAGGAGGTATCAAAAGCGGTATAGTTAAAAACTTTGACGCCTTTCAAGCTACAAATAAGGCCTTGCAATCTGGTAGTATGTCCAAGAAAAGGGGCGTAAGGGAAGTGATGGTTGAACAAAGGACCAAATCTCCCCTCAAATATCAAACTTACCCAACACCTCCTCTCATATATCATCCAACCCCAAATTACCAAACACCTTCACCCTCACACGAGCTCCACCACTGACTAATCAGTCGCCGCCACCTCTTACATATCAACCTACCTCACATGGATACTCTTAACCCGCACATGTATACAAAACCTATAACACGAAATAATTTGATCTTTGGACAGCATCATTGTCGTACTTAGCTATCCCACTATCAATCACCTCCAGCACACCAAAACATCACTAGACCTCGAGCTAATTTTGATCGCAGACCTCCAAAATAATATACAACCGTCGCCGAACCCATTAACCAATTGTCTGACTGACTCAAACTCGCTGGTTATATCACCCCCATATCTACTGCAACTTAGAGAACCCTTCTCAGTGGGTTAACCCAATAAATCGTGTGTGTACAACTTCGGCATGAAGGGGCACACCATTGATGAATGTCATTCCTTGAAAGACAAGATACAGTACTTAATTTAAACAAAATTATTATTGCAAAGGAACCCTCCAAATGTATACAACAACCCTCTGCCAGACAATAAGGGTAGGGATATCCACATATTTGAAATCAAAGATGACTGGGATCCCGAGGGATCATTCGGGTTGATCGCAGAAGATGATGACCTAAGGAAGTAGAAAATTACTCTCAATCCCATCATAGTCAAATTTTAACTGTTTGAGGATGCTGAGGTGAATATACCTTTGCCATTTGAGTTTGAAGCAACGATACCATCACCAATTGAGGTTGAATTCGTGTCTTCGTCAAAGGCACATGCACCATTTTCGGTTGTAGTTTTTCCACCCAAGGCACACGCTCCGTTATGAGTAAGGATAGACACGCCGATCCCACTGACAATTTCAATCATGACACCATTCCATACAAAGGATGTATCTTGGGACTATACAGCTGAGGCAAGGAGGAAGGACAATATCAAGTTCGAAGAAACTATTGCAGCACACGGTATGACAAGAACTAGTATAGTGTATACCCCTGAACATCTAGATGAGTCATGAAAGTAGGCCTCCAATCATCCACCCCTCATTGAGATAGGTCTAAACGATCTTTATAGAAAGATTCATGCAAAAAAAATACTCCATTCTTGCTTTTCTACAAAATTCTGAGTAGCACAAGAATGTTCTGCTTAAGGTGCTGAGTGAAGCATACGTGCCAATACCATCACTAGTGCGGAAATGGCTAATATGGTAGGACAGATGTTGGAGAGTTATAAGATCACCTTTTATGAGAACGAGCTCCCAGATGAATGGTTGGGGCACAACAAGGCACTACACATCACCGTGCAATGCGAAAACTATTTTATCACCAGAATCCTAATCGATGGATGTTCCAATATCAACATTTATCTGTTGGTGACACTAAAAAAGTTGGGTAAAGGACTACGCGAGACAAAAGATGATGCTATCAATGTGAAAGCCTTCGATGGTTCTCAGAGGTCCACCATTGTGGAGATTATTCTATGCTTGCAGATGGGACCAACATGGTTCAATGTAGATTTCCATGTGATAGACGTGCCAGCATCTTATAACTTACTGCTGGGACGGCCATGGATTCATACTATTGGGGCCATAGGATTAACACTGAATTGGGCGGTAAAATTCGAATGGAATCACCAAAAGTTGATCATTCACGGCAATGGTAGCAACCCTATTTATAGTTGCCAGACCATATAGGCTATCAAGAGAAGAAGGAAGCTGGGTGGAGAGACATACCACAACATTGAAAAATGCTATCAACAAAGACAAATGGTGGGATAACCAAAATTGAAGGTATACTTAATTGGAGCAGGTACGAACCTGGCAACGGGCTAGGCAAGAACCTCCAAGGAATCGCTAAGCCCATAAAACACAAAGAACATTGTACAACCTTTGGTTTAGGATATGACTACACCTGGGAAGAATCCAACAATTGGTCACCACAATGGTGCGGTCCATACTATCCACTGGATCAGCTAAAACAATGTCTAGAGCAGACTTTCTAACATGCCGAAAATGTTTATATGTCAGATGAAGAAGAAGCAATGGCAGCGGTGAAGAACCAATTCCTAGAAGACACTGACATGGACTGTTGTGTTGTTCTCGAGGAGGAGGGGAGGAAGGCCCTTCCATATAGGCTGTGTGCAAAAGGGGCACGCCTCAACAAGTGGAACATCAAGACAACTATAGCCTGACAAGCCTCGGGGTAGCAACGCTAAAACAAGCATCATTTACTGTTTTATTTACTAAATGATTTTCTTTTCGCTTTTTCAATTCCCGCAATATGATCTTCAATGTTCGAATATGTTATGCAATTAATCAAAGAATTTTGACTTTCCTTATGAATCAACATTCATTATCATTTTTTCTCATACTTTACATATATAGAATTACTATTACTTATCTTGATGAACCAATGAATATGACATACAATAAGACAACGCAATTAACGAGCATAGATTCAGAGGAGGATGACATACCTTATTATATTGTTAAAGAGTTTGAGAACTTTGATAACATACCTAAGTCCAACCTGGACGAGACCGAAATTGTTTACATGGGGATGCAGAAAACATCACGGAAACACGAACCAACGCTCACCTAAATCCATCAGAAAGGAAAGAATGTACTGAATTTTTAAAGGAATATGAGGACATATTTGCCTGGTCGTATGATGACATGACTGGTCTGAGTACGCCTATTGTGGCTTACAAACTGCCAACCGATCCAACATGTCTACCGGTAAAATCAAAGTTCGGAAAGTTCAAACCCGATATGAGTCTGAAAATCAAGGAAGAAGTCACCAAGCAGGTCAAAGCTAAGGTTCTCATGGTAGTAGAGTTCCCGACATGGTTAGCCAATATCTTGCCAGTGTCGAAGAAGGATGGGAAGGTCAGAGTCTGTGTCAACTAGCAGGATCTCAACCGAGCCAGTCCAAAGGCTGACTTTCCTTTGCAGAATATACACATCCTAATTGAAAATTGCGCCAAGCATAAGGTGCAGTCATTTGTAGATTTCTTCGCTGGTTATCATCAAATATAGATGGCTGAAGAAGACGCTGAGAAAATTTTTTTTATAACGCCATGGAGAATATACTATTACAAGATGATGCCATTCATATTGAAGAATGCAGGGGCCGCTTACTTGAGGGCCATGACCATCATATTTCATGATATGATACATAAGAAGATAGAGGAATACATGGAAAATGTAATTATCAAATCCAAGAAGGCCACTGACCAGATGGAAGATCTGAGGAAGTTCTTTAGTAGATTTCTGAGGTATAACGTGAAACTAAATCATGCAAAGTGTGCATTCAGGGTTCTAGCTGAGAAATTGCTTAGGTTTTTCGTAAGCCATAGAGGAATAGAACTGGATCCATCAAAAGACAAAGCCATTAAACAATTAAAACCACCAAAGAACAAGAAAGATGTGATGAGTTTCTTGGGGAGGCTCAACTACATCAACAGATGCATAGCATAGTCTACAGTTATCTGTGAGCCAATCTTTATGATGTTGAAGAAGGATGCCGCTACCAAATGGACTCATGACTACCAAAAGGCATTCAATAAAATCAAGGAGTACCTATCAACACCACCCATCTTAGTCCCGCCCGAGCCAGGTAAACCCTTACTACTCTACCTTGCAGTGTTGGATGGAGCTTTCGGCTGCGTTTTGGGACAGTATAATGAAATGGGGTGAAAAGAGAAGGCCATTTATTATCTCAGGAAGAAGTTCACTCTGTACGTGGCCCAGTATTCTCTATAGGAGCACACGTGTTGTTCTTTGACCTGCTTAACTCAGAAGCTCAGGCATTACTTCTGTGCCTATACTAAATATCTCATATCAAGGATGGATCCTTTGAAGTACATCTTTCAGAAGCCCATGCCCACCGCCAAGTTAGCCAAGGGGAAAATCCTGTTGAGTAGGTTTGACATTGTTTAACTCAAAAAGCGGTACAAGCACTGGAGGACCACCTTGCTCAGAATTTCGTGGACGAGGAATACGCCCCTTGAAAATCTATTACCCTAATGAAGATGTATCATTAATAGGAGAAGACACTGTAGAATCATATGGCGATTGGAGAATGTTTTTCGATGGAGAAGCTACCTTCAAATGAGTTGGTATAGGAGCAGTTCTAGTATCAGAAACTGGTCAGCATTATCTGGTGTCTGCCAAACTCAGGTTACCCTGCACGAACAATATGTCCGAGTATGAAGCCTGCATCTTAGGGCTCAGAATGACCATTGACATGAACGTTCAAGAGTTGCTAGTAATTGGAGATTTAGAACTAATTATACATTATATGCAAGAAGAATGGACAACCAAGAACTCCAAGATACTCATGTATATGCATCATGTACATGAATTGAGGAAATGGTTTACAAAGACGGAGTTCCAACATGTTCCTAGAGCCCAGAATGAATTTGCTGGTGCATTGACTACCTTATCATCTATGATACAATATCCATACAAGAATTTCATTGATCGCATTCCAGTAAAGATCTATGATCAGCCAGCTTATTGTGCCCACGCTGAAGAACAAGAAGAGGGAAAGCCTTGGTTTCATGATATCAAGAAATATTTGGCAAAATGAGAGTATCCAAATCTTGCAAATCCTACACAAAAGCGCACACTTCGGAGATTGTCCAACCATTTATTTCATAGCAGAGGAATTTGTATAGGAGGACTCCCAATTTAGGACTATTAAGGTGTGCTGACTCAAAGGAAGCATCCTACTAGAGGAAATTCATGTTGCGACCTGCGGTCCACGTATAAATTGTTTTGTCTTAAAAAAGAAGATACTCTGGCCTGGTTACTTCTGGATGACTATTGAAATGAAGTACATATAGTATGTCCAGAAATAATATCATTCTCAGATACATGCATACATGATAAAGGTACCTCTAAATGAGCTTAATGCAACAAGCTCACCGTGGCCGTTTGCCGCCTTGGGGAACGATGTTTATTGACCAATCGAGCATGCCGCCTCCAATGGAAACATGTTTATCTTAGTAGCCATCGACTATTTCACCTTATGGGTCCAAGCAGCATCCCATAGAGAAGTGACTAAGAAAGTCATGGTAGACTTTGTTCGCGAATGCGTTGTTTGTCGATTCGAGATTCTAGAGTCAATCATCACCGTGTCCGTTCGCGCATGAGGGATAGATGTTATTGGACCAATCGATCCTATTGCCTCTAATGGACACATGTTTCTCTTAGTAGCAATCAAATATTTCACCAAATGGGTCGAAGTAGCTTCATATAGAGGGACTAAGAAAGTCGCGGTAGACTTTGTTCGCGACCGCATTGTTTGTCGATTCAGGATTTCAGAGTCAATCATTACTGATAATGGCTCACACCACAAAAACAGCCTGATGAAAGCTATGTGTGAAACTTTCAAGATCAAAGACAACAATTCCATAGCCTGCAGGCCTCAAATGAATGGACCTTTAGAAGAAGCCAACAAAAATATCAAAAAGATATTGAGGAAAATGATAGAGAGGCATGAATAGTGGCACAAGAAGTTATCATTTTCTCTTTTGAGGTAGTGCTCCACAGACCACATATCAACTGAGGAAACCCCTTATTTGCTGGTCTATGGTACAGAGGCTGTCATTCATGTTGAGGTAGAAACTCCTTCTCTAAGGATCATACAAGAAGTTGAGCTCGGCGATGCGGAATGGTTGAAAAGTCGTTATGAGCAACTAGCCCTTATAGATAGAAATAGAATGAATGTATTTTGCCATGGTCAACTCTATCAGAGCATCATGTCCAGAGCATTCAACAAGAAAGTCAAACCAAGACAGTTCACACCGGGGCAGGTGGTGTTAAAGAATCTTTTTCCGCATCAAGGTGAAGCAAAAGGGAAGTTCTCTCCTAACTAGCAGGGTCCATACATGGTTCACCGGGTTGTGACAGGAGGAGCCCTCAGACTTGCTGAAATGGATGGAGACGCCTGGCCAAAGATGATTAATTCACATGCATACAAACGTTACTATATGTAATCCTTATGCTTTCCTTATATGATGTAAATTTAAATACGGCCGATCCGATTCTCGTTTAAGAAAGAAAATGTAGGCAGCCCTATGTGTTAGGTCGCAATTCAATAAAATTTTCACCCCCCCCCCCCGAAATTGGAAACAGGGGCAGAAATTTTGAGAAAGACCCTCAAAATTCTGAAGTAGTTGTAGTCGATCGTAGCAAGCAACAGCCAAAAGCGTCAACCCATTAAAGTGGGTTGAATTTTTAGGAGGGCCTTAAAAATTCCATTGCAAGGGAGGTTGCAATGTCCCGAACCGCGTCACAGTCGTCGGTTCATCTAAACGTTATTCTTAATTACATAGTTATATCATATTCTTATAAAACCATGCATGTTTATTATCGAAACTCCTTTGTTAGGAATTCTACCCAAATGATACATACAGTATCACCAGATCAAAGACGAGTAGGTCAAGCAAAAGACAACAAAGATACGAGTTGATCTTCCCCCTTAGAAAACTCATAGTGTTTCTTAGGATGCAGTCATTAGGATTGCAAAATCATCAAAAATACTATACACCCATGGGACAAATACAACCATTACACTTACCAACATTTCCTATCCGCGCAAGCCAGTTATTTTCCATCTAACACAATGACTCAGTAATCACAATATCACAATCTGCTACAAGCTAAGAAAGCTCTATTATTATTTGTTATTTTGTCTTGCATAAGCCTGCCATTCTGCCTTCCGAGGTTAAGCTCTACCTCCATCTTCATTTGAATTGCGTAAGGCTACCATTCTACCTTTATAGGTTAAGCTCTACCTCCATCGGCATTTGCATAAGGCTACTATTCTGTCTTCTAACTTGCATAGCGCTACCATTCTGCCTTTTGAGACTAAGCGATGTCTCCATCTGCATCCTTACATAAGGTTTCCTTTCTACCATCCAAGACGAAATGTTTTCTCTATCTGAATTCTTCATAAGGCTACCATTCTGACTTCCAAGGTTAAGCTCTACCTCTATCTGCATCTGTGTTGCTTAATGCTGCTATTTTGCCATCTTATTTGCATAACGATACATTTTTGTCTTCCGAGGTTAAGCTCTACCTCCATCTGCATTCACATATTTGCATATGGCTATCATTCTGCCTTCCGAGCCTAAGCTCTACCTCTAATTTTCTTCAAAACTAAGAACTATCCCAGGCATTATTTATTTTGCTTTTCCTACGAGCCACGCTCGCCCTTCAATTCGTAAGACCAAGCTTTGTCTTGTCTTTATCATCCTACTACGTCCTTCATAGGTTGAAATATTGCCAACTCATCCAAAGTCGCCATCATTCAGATGCAGCATCTTCATAGCCCCAGGACACCATGTCATGGCTTGAGGATCCCTTTCGATATTTTGCAGATCATTATTCAAAGGCATCATGATTCGGAGGTGACATCCTCACAGCTCGAGAGCATTATTTCATGTCCTGTGAATCCTTTATCATACGATTTATGGCCCAGGACGGCATGGTCTAAGGATGTCATCCTAACAGTCCAAGGGCGACATTCATGGTCAAACAGGAATTTGCGTTATGTTTAACTTTATGCACAGTATACACTTGTATTTATTCATTTGCAGGTAAGACGGCGAGCAACGACTATCCCGGCAGGAGAAATCCCACTCCAGTTCCTGCATCCACATCAAACATATCCATTCCCATAAACCTTTGACTCGCCTTATCCTAGATATTGCGTCTGTTCTTGAAAAGTTTCCATCGGCATGCTCCGCCGACGGATCCTGAACTACTTATGGCTTTATTACTTTTAAACTAGGGATAATTTGGTAGCTCATAATCTAGGGTGCGGCTTAATCCTCTTTAAAGCATTTTGCTCGGTCAAAATTGGCCATCATATCTTTACCCGACAACTCTTTCATCCTTTCCGGATAAAAAGGGGCAGCTGTTTATACCCAATCTTTTCCTATACATTATCAATATGAAAATACCTTCAAAAGAGCATATATATGCATATATAAGAATTTTCGAATTTTTTGTTATTTTTCTATAATTTTTCTATGCTTTTAAATCGATTTATTTCTATTTTTCATCCATGAAATCCCAATAATTATATCCAAAATTATTATTTTTTATGATTCATTTATTAGATCTCTATATTTAAACCACAATATGGATAAGGTAATTTTTACATGTTTTTACAATTTTATTTAGTATTTTTAAAAGCGACTTGCAATATTAGCCCTTTTAAGATTTAATTGTGTTTTATAATTGTGAAATTAAGCCCTATATTTTTAAATTATTATTTATATATTATAATTAATTTAGTGCTTTAAATTCTTTTTTAGAAATTTATTTACTATTTCTTATAACTTAAAAAGAGAAAATTGGCTATTTAAATTTTAGCCCAAATTGGTCTTCAATTTGACCCCAAGTTAAACCCGATTTCCCTGGCCCATTCAATTTAAACTCGGCCCCTTACCTAATTTAACCAGCCAAACCCGGATCCCCTACCTACCCCTTTTAATCAAGACCGTTGAACATTCAAATAAACGGCTAGCATTCACCCTTCCTAAAATAAACCTAAACAGCCCCTAACCCTAATTCACTATACACAAAATGTCGCCTCTGAATCCCTTACCTCTCAATTCTCTTGCTAACTCACATGAACCCTAGCCTCCTCCATCTGATTTCACCCTAATCCACCTCAACCCCCACCTAATCCATGGCCTTTCATGGCCATTTGAGATGTGTATCAGCCTCATATGGCTCCTGGGTGTTTGTTTCCGTGATTTCATGGCCAGATCTCAAATCTGGTTCAGTCTTTGCTCAACCTCTGTTTCTGGCCTACCTCTGGCTAGCCATGGCCGTTCAAGCAAGATCCTTGACTTTTCTTGTTATATAAGTAACTTTTCAAGGCTTCTCTCACCTTTTCTAGGTTCTCTGAAACCCTAGCTTTGAGATCTATTGATTTTCTTTCTGATCCATCTTAGATCTGTGCATCCTATGAACTTCTTCAGTGTTTTCTCGAAGGTTCTTTTACTTTTCTTTCGAAATGACTCTTTATTTTTCAACGATTAGGGTTTTTCTCTTAACTTCTTTTTAATGTTATCTTCTCTGATTTTTGGTGTTGTTTAATATTTTTACCATGTTCAAACAACTTGTTATGATTTCCTTCTACTTGATTCAGCATGTTGAATACTGCAGTTCCTGTTGGGTCTCATCTGAGTGAAACTGTTTGTTTAAATGTGTACTTGTTCGATTAAGTTCTTTTTTTCTGACTTTCTTCTTCTTATTTGACTTATCTGATTTGAGTTCTTGTCATCTCTCAACTTAATTAATTCGGAGGCTAACAAGAACTCTTACTTGCCCTATGTGTTGCTACTTGTATAATTCCCAATGTGCTCCCTTTTATGTGATGTCAGTAAGAACAAAAATAGAAACTTGATATTTTCTTTGTGTCTAGAATCATCCCTTTAGAATAGTGTCCAAAGCCTCCTGGAATATAGGAAGGGATGGGTAGTTTTGAATTAAGATGAGATTTAAAATCAACTAGTGCGCTATAGGTAACACCTTAAAGATAGTAATGAGGGTAGAGGACATGATAAATAAATTGCCTGAATAGCTATTGCACTTTTGGCTATAAAAGTATCTGCAAGCTTTGCAAGGGAGTTTATCCTTTACGCCCTAAAAATTTATGTCCCCCTTTTATGTAATTAATTAGTCTTTCTACGATTTACAATTCTTACATTTTCTCCAGTACTAGTTTTAATTAATTGCTGTTAATTGATGTATATACTTGACCACTTCGGATTAATTCATTTCTAAACAACATATATCCTAGTTTAATTAAATAATTCAACATAGTGTAAATTTGGTTGGGACCAACAGTTGTGGACCTTGAAGAGTGCCTAAAACCTTGTCTTTGAGATAATTTGAGACCTTACCCGATCTTTGGTGATGCAACTAATTAAATCAGAGTTATCTACATATAGGTTCCCTAATGCACCTTGAAATTGTTAGGTGGCGAATCTTTTCTTTTAATACCCATTTAAAGGAGTTATCACATGTCCAATCTTGCTTTCACGAGAAAAAGGGGGCATGATGGCGTAGGGACACTGCTGGGGATATTTAGCCTTTTACCATTTTAGATTGTTCTTGTGAATTTGTGCCTCCCTTATATGCAATTATTTGTTTAATTTATTTTACAAAGAAAAACTGACTTATCTTTTTTGTTTCTTTCCTTTATTGCTGCTTTTAATTATTGCATAACCATCCTGAACATCGTATTCCACATGTGCCAAATAAATAACGTACCAACACTTTTAATGAATGGTTGAGATCTTCGTATATCATTACCCCCTAAATTTAGAAAGGCATATTTGCGGTAAAGCTAGTCGATCAGCGGTACAGTCGACAGCTCTGTGCCTTTCTGTTGAGTTGCTCGCTCAAGGGTACCAGTGTAAAACCCCACAGAAACCTTACTCTGTTAAAATTTTGTATGCATTATGGTCAAATCAAGCCGGGTCAATTATGTTGTCCACATAATTATCCTTTAAGACAGCCTTGTCCAAAGTCCACTAGATTTCCTTGAACCCAAACAGACATCACCACGTCCTGTGCATTTAGTTGGCTAATTAAATGCTTTATGCTAATTGTTGGTATTAAATAGTCGAGTTTGGTAAGGTTAACGGCTTATTTGTCTTGCAAAAATATGAGGCACGAAGCCCCTAGATTTGGCATGGTCACCATCATCCACCCAAGACTGCTAAGCTGGTGGAAAGATCTACACTCTAGTGACAAAACTCTCGCTCGAAAGTATCTGGGAAACCCACCTTACTTCCTGGAGATCCATACAAACAACATGATCATAGAAGCTGCCACACTGTTTTGGGATAGTGAAAGGGATGTGTTCTGCTTTGGGGACATTGAAATGTCACCCTTGCCAGAGGAGATAAGAGGATTAACCGGTCTAGTATGGGAAACTTCGGGTTTGCTAATGCTTGAGAACTACAAAGGCATGGGTTTCCTCAAAATGATGGGTCTGAAGAAGAACAAAGAATTGACATGCCTAAAGAATCATACATCCCCTTAAACTATTTGTATGAAAGATATGGTCATAGCAAATCCTACCATACCTACCCTGGCATGTTTTCCATCACGTCCTTGGGGCACATTCATTGTAGGGTTTTCATCTTTATGTTTTGTTTCCTGGGTCTGATCATATTTCCAATGAAGAAAGCAAGAATCCACACCACACTGGCTATGGTAACTAAGACCCTAATGGAAGGGATTGGTGGGCAACTATTTAGCATCATGCCCATGATCATTGCGAACATATACCAAGCCTTGGAAAAGTATTAACGAGGAGCAAAACCCTTTGAAGGCAACAATTTATCACTTGTACTCTAGCTCATAGAACACCTCTAAAAGGGTGAATACCGATAGGATATTCAGTGAAGGGACTGGGATGATCACATCACTTATCATCCAAAGTGAATGAATTACATCCCCGATATGTTGGCTCAACCCGAGAGTGCCAAAGAATGGGTTGAGTTATTTTTTAATCTGGCTGAAGAACAGGTTCAATGGATGTTTGAGTGGTTTCCGACCAAGGAGTTCATCGCCCGATCTAGAGATGCACCTTTCCTAATACTGATTGGTCTGAGTGTAAAATTTCCATACGTCCCACGCCGAGTTATATTGCAAGTTGGAAGGAATCATGTTATACCCAGGGTCGATAAGATGAGTCATTTCTAGGCTAATTTCAAGAATTATGATAGTCTTTACAAGTACCAAGCTCAGCATATGTGACACTTGAATATTATAATGGGGAGATATACCATCAAAATAGACATTTATCATGTTGGTTTTGCTCGCCTTTCTACTCCGGTTGGTTGGAATACAATCATAATGGTTTGGGCCAGCTAGGATTTGCCCGAAGTCATAAGATTATGGATGAAAGGGCTGAGGCTCAGGTCAAGAACAACCAACTATGCAAAAGGAATTGGGAGTTCGAAAGCGAACACCACGAGATACAAGAGTCCAACCAGAAGCTGATCGAGGAATGGAAGGACATGGCTGTCAGTGCCAACAAGCGGCTAGGATACTTGGAGCAACGCATAATGGAATTGGAGAGTAAGTTTCTCAAAAGGGTCTATGATTGTAAAAATGATAAAGGGACCAAAGGTGGACATATAGTCGGAGAATACCTATTGCTAGGACTTCGCGAGTTAGGGAAGTTGTTCACTGGAGCCAAGGATGCCGAATTTTGGGAAGGTCCTTCTTGGACCAAATAGATAGGAGTTTGTCTTTTTGCTTTTATGAGTGTAATAAGGCCGATGGCCATTAGTGACTTTTTATTTCCTATTTATTTAGTGTAGATTTTGTATTCATCATATTTTTTATAAATAAAATGAAGCATTTAGCATTCTCAGTTCTCCCAAATCAACTTGTCGCGAGGCCTACCTCGGGCCCAAAGAGGTCCCCAAATTAGGACACCATTTACCTTCCCGCACTATGTGTTTAAATATTGCAATACTTTTTATGATCATTACTAACTTGTTTACCTTTTTTTTTTTATTATTTCCCTCCCAAAAGGTTAGTTCGTGCACTCAAGCATCATCATCTTATTCAACTAGATCCAGGAGTCCTCCACCTACTCTTCCTCTCAGTCATGTAAAAAACAAGAACAAAAGCAAGATGGATGATTCGAACAACGTCATAAAAGAGAATCTAACTGAACGGGTAAAGGCCACTAATGGCCATGGTTCTCAGGCTCCTAAGGAAAGTGTGTCACAACTGGAGTAGAAGATGCTAAAATACAAAGAAAAGCTCGATCAAGTGCAGAATATAGCAAGCCTATCATTTTCCCTCAGCACCCCAGACATAAACTTTCCCAACACTGTTCTAGCAAAGACCTAATGCAACGCCTACTCCATTACTCATCCTAGAACCTGAAAACTCAACAAATATCCATTTCCCAAGGAATGATAACGCTCCTTACTACATAGAGACCATTCCACACTCCACCCAACCCATATCAAGCACACCTATGTCGGATGAAAAGGAACTGGAACTTAAGAAAATAACAAGACGGATTTAGGGCGTTGAAGAAAGTAAAGGAATCGAGGGGCTAACCTATGAGGATCTTTGCATACAGCCTGATGTCAAACTGCCTGAGGGGTACAAACCTCCTAATTTCGAAATGTTTGATGGTATCGGTGATCCAAGGGTCCATCTGAGGGCATACTGCGACAAGATGGTTGGAGTAGGGAAAGACGAGAGAATTCGCAAGAAACTGTTAATGAGTAGTTTGAAAGGAGATGCGTTATCTTGGTACATCAACCAAGATCCCAAAAAGTGGTCAAGCTGGGTAGGCATGGCGTCCGACTTTATGGATAGGTTCAAGTTTAATACACAGAATGCGCCAGATGTCTTCTATATTCAAAATCTAATAAAGAAGCAAACAGACACGTTTCACGAGTATGATAGTCATTGGAGGTCCGAAGTTGCTAAGGCCAGAACTGCCTTAGAAGAGGAGAAAATGAACAAGTTATTTGTCCGCACTTAGGGCCCGCAGTATTATGAATAACTGATGATGATCGAGAACCACCAATTCTCTAAGATTATCAAACTGGGCGAAAGAATTGAATAGGGTATCAAAAGCGGTATGGTTACAAACTTCGAGGCCTTGTAAGCTAAAAATAAGGCCTTGCAGTTTGGTGGTGTGTCCAAGAAAAGGGATGGCCGTGATGGTTGCACAAAGGACCAAATCTCCCCTAAATTATCAAACTTACCCAACACCTCCACTTATATATAAGCCAATCCCAAATTACCAAGCACCTTCATGCTCACACCAAGCTCCACCACCGACTTATCAGTCGCCTCCACCTCCTACATATCAACCTACCTCACCCAGATACTCCCAACCCGCACATGTCTACCAAACCTATAATACTCAACCATCCCACAATAAATCACCCCCTGCACATCACAACTTCCCTAGACCTTGACCTTATTGTGATCGCAAACATCCAAAATAATATACGGCCATTGGTCAACCCATTAACTAGTTGTATGTGAGACTTAAAGTTGGTGGTTATATCATCCCCATCCATGTTGCAACCCCTGAAAACCCTTCTTAGTGGGTAAATCCAAACAAATCGTGTGCCTACAACTCCGACATTAAAGGGCACACCATTGATAAATGTTGTTCCTTGGAAGACAAGATCCAGTATTTAATTGATAACAAGATTATTATGGCAAAGGAACCTGCTCTAAATGTTTGCAACAACCCTCTTCCATACCATAAGGGTCGGGGTATCCATATGATTGAAATAAAATATGACTGGGATCTTGAGGGATCAATCGATTTGATCTCAAAAGGTGATAATCAAAAGAAGCCGATAATTACTCTCAATCCAATCATAGTCCAGATTCAACTATCTAAGGGCGTTGAGGTGAATATGTCTGTGCCACTTGAGTTTGAAGCAACAACACAAGCGCAAATTTATGTTGAATTCGTATCTCCGACAAATGCACCCGCACCATTTGAGGTTAGAGTTTTGCCACCCAAGGTACACGCTTCGTTCGGAGCAAGGATAGCTATATGAATCCCAGTGGTAATGTCAACCATGACACCGTTCCATACAGAGATTGTACCTTGAGATATACAACTGAGGCGAGGAGGAAAGGAAAGTTCATGTTCCAAGAGACTGTTGCAGCACAAGGTATGAAAAGAACTAGTAGAGTTTATACCCCTAAACATCTAGCTGAGTTAAACAAGCAGGCCTCCAATTGGCCACCCCTCATTGAGGTATGTTCAGATGATCTTTGGAGAAAGATCAGACCAAGGAATACTCAGTCATCATCTAGTTGAATAAAACACCTGCGCAAATCTCCATTCTTGTTTAGCTACAAAATTCTGAGGCATACAAGAATGCTCCGTTAAAGGAGGTGAGTGAAGCATGTGTTCTAAGTAACATCACAGGCGGGGATATGGCTAACATGGTAGGACATATGTTGGAGAGCCATAAGATCACCTCTCATGAGGACGAGCTGCCACCTGAAGGGTTGGGGCACAACAAAGCCCTGAACATCACCGTGCAATTTGATGACAATTTTATCACAAAAATCCTTATCGATGGAGGTTCTAGTCTTAACTTTTGTTCACTAGTAGCACTCGAGAAGGTGGGTAAAGGACTAAACGAGATAAAAGATGGAGATATGAATGTGAAATACTTCGATTGTTCCGAGAGGTCCACCATTGGGGAGATTATTCTATGCTTGCAGGTGGGACCAACATGGTTCGATGTCTATTTCCTAGTGATAGACATGCCAGCATCTTACAACTTACAGGTGGGCAGCCAAGGATTCATGCTGCTAGGGCCGTAGTATCAACACTACATCAGGCGGGTAAATTCAAATGGAATCACCAAGAGCTGATCATTCACGGCGATGGTAGCAACCCTATATTCAGTTGCCATACAATATCGGCTATCGAGAGAAGAATGAAGCTAGGTGGAGAGAATTACCACTACATTGAACAATGATATCAATGAAGACAAATGGTGGGATAAACAATCGATTGTATACTTAATTAGAGAAAGCACGAACCTGGCAAGGGGCTATGCAAGAACCTCCAAGGAATCTCTAAGCCCATTAATCTCAGGAAACATGGCACTACCTTCGGATTAGGATATGATTACACCCTCAACAACTTGTCGCCACCATGGCACGGTCCGTAGTATCCACTGGAGCAACCAATACCGCATCTGGAGTAGACTTTCCAACATGCCAACATTGTTTATTGGTTAGATAAAGAAGAAGCACTGGAAGCGGTGAAGAACTTGTTCCTAGAAGACAATGATATAGACTGTTGTGCTGTTCTCGAGTTTGAGGGGGGAGAAAGGCCCTTCCATACAGGCTGTGAGCAAAGGGTCATGGCTCAACAATTGGACAATCACAAAAACCATAGCCCGACGAACCTCGAGGTAGCAAGTCCAAAACAAGCATCATTTATTTTTTTATTTACTAAATGATTTCTTTTCGCATTTGCATTTGCTACAATAAGATCTTCAATGTTCGAAACAGTTATGCAATTTATCAGAGCATTTTGACTTTCCTTATGAATCAACGCTCATTATCCTTTTTCTCATAGTTTACTTATATAGTATTAATATTACTTATCTTGATGAACAAATGACTCTGACATGTAATGAGAGAACGCAACGAACAGACATAGATTCAGAGGAAGGTGACATACCTGATGAGATTGTTAAAAAGGTTGAGAACTTTGAGAATTTACCTAAGTCCAACCTGGACGAGATAGAAATTGCTAACCTGGGAGATGCAAAAATTTTTAAGAAAACACGAATCACTACTCACCTATCGCCATCAAAAAAGAAATAATATACATAATACCTAATGGAATATGAGGACATATTCGCCTGGTCGTATGATGACTTAATTGGTCTGAGTACGTCTATTGTGGCTCGCGAACTGCCAATCGATCTAACATGTCCACCAGTAAAATAAAAGCTCAGAATGTTCGAACCCGATTTGAGCCTGAAAATCAATGAAGAAGTCACAAAGTAGGTCAAATTTAAGGTTATGAGGGTAGTAGAATACCCAACATGGTTAGCTAATAGTGTGTCAGTGCTAAAGAAGACGAGAAGGTATACCAAACCGGATCTCAACTTGGCCAGTCTAATGGATGACTTCCCTTTGCCGAATATACACATCTTGATTTACATTTGCGCCAAGAATGACTTGTAGTCATTTCTAGATTGATTCACTAGTAGTCATCAGATTTAGATGGATGAAGAAGATGCTGAGAAAATGGCTTTCATTTTGCTGTGGGGAAAGTACTATCAAAAGATGATGTCATTCAGTTTGAAGAATGCAGGGGCCACCTACATGAGGGCCATGAATACCATATTCCATGATATGATACATAAAGAGATAGAGTTATATGTGCACTATGTCATTTTTAAATCCAAGAAGGCCACTAAGCACATGGAATATCTGAGGAGTTCTTCAATAGATTGCGGAGGTACAACCTAAAACTAAATCTTGCAAAGTGTGCATCCAGGGTTCCAACTGAGAAATTGCTTAGGTTTATTGTAAGCCGTTGAGGAATAGAACTGGATCCATAAAAAAGTCAAAGCCATTCAAAAATTCCACCGGCAAAGAAAAAGAATGAGTTGATGAGTTTCTTTGGAGGCTCAACTACATCAGCATATTCATAGGACAGTCTAAAGTTAATTGAGAGCCAATCATTAAGATGTTGAAGAAGGACACCACTGCCAAATGGGCTGATGGCTCCCAAAAAACCTTCGATAGAATCAAGGAGTACCTATCAACACCACCCTTCTTAGTCTCGCCGGAGCCAGGTACACCATTACTACTCTATTTGAAGTGTTGGATGGAGCTTCCGGCTGTTTTCTGGGACTACATGATGAAATGGGGCCGAAAGAGCAGGACGTTTTATTATATCAGCAAGAATTTCACCTCGTACGAGGCCCTGGGTAGCTCAAAAGCTGAGGCATTACTTCTGTGCATGTACTATATATCTAATATGAAAGAAGGATCCTTTGAAGTATATCTCTCAGAAGCCCATGACCACCGGCGAGTTAGCAAAGTGGCAAATCCTAATAAGTGAGTTCGACATTGTTTATGTAGCTTAGAAAGAAGTCAGGCACAAGAACTGGAGGACCACTTTGCTGAGAATCCCGTGGATGGGAAATATGACCCGCTGGAAACGTATTTCCCGGATAAAAAGATATCATTCATAGGAGAAGGCATTGTAGAATCCTATGATAGTTGGAGATTGTTTTTCTATGGAGCATTAAACTTCAAAGGAGTTTGCATAGGAGTAGTTCTAGTATTAAAAACTTGTCAGCATTATCCGATGTTTTCCAAACTAGGATTCCCTTGCACCAACAATATGGCAGAGTATGAAGCCTGCATCTTAGGGCATAAAATGGCCATTGAGATGAACGATCAAGAGTTACTAGTAATTGGAGATTCAAACCTACTTATACATCAAGTGCGAGAAGAATGTGCAATCAAGAACTCCAAGATACTCCCATATTTGCGTCATGTACAGGAATTGAGGTAAAGGTTCACGTAGAAGGAGTTCCAACATGTTCCTAGATCCCATAATGAATTCACCGATGCATTGGCTATCCTGTTATCTATGATACAACATCCAAACAAGAATTTCCGTTATCCTATTCAGGCAAAGATCCATGATCAGCCAGCTTACTGTGCCCGTATTGAAGATGAAGAAGACAGAAAGCCTTGGTTTCATAATATCAATGAATATTTCGCAAAAGAAGAGTACACAGAACATGAAAATCCTACTCAGAAGCACACACTTTAGAGATTGTCCAATAATTTCTTCCACAGCTGAGGAATCATATATAGGAGGACTCCCGAGTTAGGACTCTTAAGGTTTGTTGACGCAAAGGAAGCATCCAAGCTACTAAAGGAAATTCTTCATTCATTTCCATGTAAAGATAATTTCCTTCCTGAGTATGTTCACCCACTCCGCAAAATATGGATACGCTCCCGTGAGATTTAGCAATATTGTTAATTAATTCCATAATAAATAATGTTTTACCCACTCCAGCTCCACCGAATAGTCCAATTTTTCCTCCACATCGATAAGGGGCTAAAAGATCTAAATGCTAGGACATACAGTCCACATATGAATGCTTTTGTCATCAAAATATGATACTCTGCGCGGGTTACTTTTGGATGACTATGGAAATGGACCGCATCCAGTATGTCCAAACATGCCATCGCTGTCAGATATATGCAAACATGATAAAGGTACCTCCAAATGAGCTTAACGCAACAAGATCTTTGTCGCTTCCTGTAGGATGGATGTTATTGGACCAATCGAGCCTGCCGCCTCCAATGGACACATGTTTTAGTAGCCATCAACTATTTCACCAAATGGGTCTAAGAAGCATCATACAGAGCAGAGATTAAGAAAGTCGTGGGAGAATTTGTTCGCGAACGCATTATTTGTCGATTTGGTATTCCATAGTCAACTATAATTTATAATGTCTCCAACCTCAACTGCGACTTGATGAAAGCTATGCGTGAAACTTCAAAGATCAGACACAAGAATTCCACAACCTACAGGCCTCAAATGAATGGAGCATTAGAAGCCCCTTACAAAAATATCAAGAAGATATTTTGGAAAATGATAGAGAAGCATAAACAGTGGCACGAAAAGTTATCATTTACTATTTTGAGGTATCGCACCATAGTCTGCACATTAACTCGAGAAACCCCCTATATGCTGGTGTATGGTACAGAGGCTATCATTCTTGCTGAGGTAGAAATTCCTTCCCTAAGGATCATACAAGAAGTTGAGCTCAATGCGCAAAATGCATAAAAAGTCATTATGAGCAACTAGCCATTATAGATAGAAAGAGAATGAATGCAACTTTCCATGGTCAACTATGTCAGAACAAAATGTCCAGAGCCGTCAACAAGAAAGTCAAAACAAGACAGTTCACACCGGGGCAGATGGAGTTAAAGAAAAATTTTCCACATCAAGATGAAGCCAAATGGAAGTTTTACCCCAACTGGCAGGGTCCATCCATGGTTCTTCGGATTCTTACAGGAGGAGCCCTCACACTTTCTGAAATTGACGGAGAAGTATGTTCAAAGGCTATTAATCCAGATGCAGTCAAGCGTTACCATGTGCAATCTTTATGCTTTCTTTATATGATGTAAATTGAACTATTCCTGACTTGATTCTCGTTTAAGAAGGGATACGTAGGAAGCCCTATGGGTTCGGTGACAATTCAATAAAATTTTCATTTTCCCCCGCAATTGGAAACTGGGGTAGAATTTTGAGAAGGACCCTTAAAATTTCGAATTAATATTAACCGATCGTCACAAGCAACAGTCAGAAGCATCAACCCATTAAACTGGGGAAGAATTTTGAGGAGGACCCTAAAAATTCCATAGCAAGAGATTTTTCAATATCCCGAACCACATCACATTCGTCGGTTTATCTAAATGTTATTCTTAATTATATACCTATACCATATTTTTACAAAATCATGCATTATATTATCAAAATTGCTTTGTTTTCCAACGCTATCCCAAATGATACATATAGTATCACCATATCAAAGCCGAGAAGATCAAGCAAAGCCAACGGGGATATGAGCTGACCTTCCCCCTTACAAAACTCACAATTTTTCATTAGTTGCAGACACAAGGATTGCAAAATCATCAAACATTCTATACACCCATGGGACAAACAATACCTTTTCGCTTACCAACATTTGCTATCGGCGCATGCCAGTTATTTTCCATCCTACACAATGACTCTAGTAATCACAATATCATGATATGCTACCATCTAAGAAAACTCTATTATCGTTCGTTATTTTGGCTTCCATAAGGCTGTCATTATGCCTTCTGAGGTTAAGCTCTACCTACATCTTCATTTCCATTGCATAAGTCTACTATTCTGCCTTTCGAGGTTAAGCACTACCTCAATCAGTATTTGCATAAGGATACTATTATGCCTGCTAAGTTGCATAATGCTTCCATTCTGCCTTCTGAGACTAAGCGTTGTCTCCATATGCATGCTTGCATAAGGCTACCTTGCTGCCTTCCAAGAATAAATGTTGTCTCCATCTGCATCCTGCATAAGGCTACTATTCTGCCTTTCGAGGTTAAGATCTACCTACATTTGCATCTGCATTGCATAAGGCTACTATTCAGCCTTCCAATTTGCATAAGGCTATTATTCTTCCTTCTGAGGTTAAGCTCTACCTCCATCTGCATTCACATCTTTGCATAAGGCTATCATTCTTCCTTCCGAGGCTAAGCTCTCTTTCCAAATTTTTTTTTTGAAACTAAGCATTATCCCAAGTATTATTTATTTCACTTTTCTTAAGGGCTAAGATCTGCCCTTCAATTTGCAAGATTAAGCTTTATCTTGTCTGCGTCATGCTACTGCTTCCTTCATGGGCTGAAATATCGCTATCTCATCCGAAGGTGTCATCATTAGGAGGCACCATCTTCACAGCCCATGGACACCAAGTCATGGCCTAAGGATCCCTTTCAATCTTTCATATATCATTATTCAATGGCATCATTGTTTGGAGGTACCATCCTCACAGCTCGAGAGCATCATATTAGGGCCTGTGAATCCTTTATCATACGCTTCATGGACCAGGACGTCATGGTCAAGATGTCATATAACCGTCCAAATACAAGATTCATCGTCCAGCGGGAATTTGAATCATGTTTTAATATATGCACAGTATATGCTTGTATTGCTTCTACTTGTAGGTAAGACGACAAGCAACAACAATCCCACTCACATTCCCACAGCCATATCAAACGTAACACATCCCTAGATATTGCGTTCGTTCTTGAAAAGTCTCCATCGGCATACTCCGCCGACGGATCCTAAACCATGTATGACTTGATTCCTGTAAAACCAGGGATATGTATGTAGCTTAGAAGCTATGGTGCGGCCAAAACCTCTTCAAACCATTTTGCTTGGTCAAAATGGGCCATCATATTTTTACCTGACAACTCTTTCATTCTTTCCGGGTAAAGCGGGCAGCCATTGATACCCAAATATTTCCTACATATTTTAAATATGCAAAATACCTTTAAACTAGCATATATAAGCATGTCCAAATATTTTATTATTGAGCCATAATTTTGCAATATTATTAAATCGATTTATTTCCCCTTTTCATACATGAAGTCCCAATAATTATATCCAAAATTATTATTTTTAATGATTCATTTATTGGATCTTTATATTTATATCAAACTATGGCTAAGGTAATTATTATATGTTTTTAAAATTTTATTGAGTATTTTCAAAAACTAGTTGTATATAATTATAATATTAGCCCTTACAAGATTTAATTGTGTTTTATATTCATGAAATTAAGCCGTATATTTTTAATTATATATTATAAATTATTTTATTACTTTTAATTTTTTTCAGAAATTTATTCACTATTTTTATAAATTAAAAAGGAAAAAGTAGCCCCAAATTAAACCTAATTTTCCCGACCCAATTTTAATTCAAAACTCGACAGCTAACTCAATTTATCCAGCCCAACCCGGATCCCCTACCTACCCTCTTTTATCCAGACCATTGATCATTAAAATCAACGGGCAGCTTTCACCCTTTAAACGAAGCCTTACCATAATTGACTTTTCACCAAACGCCGCCTCTAAATCCCTTCCCTCTCAATTCTCTCTGCAACCTCACATGAACCGTATCCACCCCCATCTAATTCCACCCTAATCCACCTCAACCCTTACCTAATCCATGGTCTCTCATGGCCATTTTAGATATGTTTCGGCCTCATATGTCTTCTGGGTGTTTGTTTCTGCGATTTCATGGCCAGATCTCAAAGAGATCTGGTCCAGTCTTTAATCAACCTCTATCTTCGATCTTTCTCCGGCCATCCATGGCCGTTCAATTCAGATCCTTAACGTTTTTACTTAGATCGGTAACTTTTCAAGGCTTCTCTTAACTTTACTGGGTTTTCTAAAACCCTAGCTTAAGATCTTTTGATTTTCTTTCAGATCTATCTTAGTTATGTGCTTATAATGAACTTCTTAAGTGCTTTCTCAAGGTTCTTCAATTTTTCTTTCAAATTGGCTCTTTATTTTTCAACGATTAGGATTTTTCTGTTAACTTCTTTTTAAAGATATGTTCTCTGATTTTCGGTGTTATTTCATGATTTTACCATGTTCATACAACTTGTTTTTGTATTCCTTCTACTTAATTCAGCATGTTTAAAACCGTAGTTCCTTTTTGCTGTCATCTATGATCCAAAACTATTTGTTAAATGTGTACTTGTTCGATTAAGTTCTTTGTTTCTGACTCTTTTCTCCTTGTTTGACTTATATGATTTGAGTTTTTATCATCTCTAAACAGTATTAATTTGGAGGATAACATGAACCCTTACTTGCCCTATGTGTTACTACTTGTTTAAGTCCCAATGTGCTCCCTATTTTGTGACACTAATAAGAATAAAAATAAAAATTTAAGATTTTCTTTATGTCTAGAACATCCCTTTATAATAGTGTCCAAATCCGCCTGGACTATATGAAGGGACGGGTAGTTTTGAATTAAGACGCGATTTAGAATCAACTAGTGCGCTTTAGGTAATAATATAAAGATAGTAATGAGGGTAGCGGACATAATACATAAATTGCCCTAATAGCCATTGCAATTTTGGCTGTAAAAGTCTCAACAGACATTGTGCAAGATTTGATCCGTCGGGCTTAAAAATTTAGGTCTCCCTTTTATGTATTTTATTAGGCTTTCTACGGTTTACAATTCTTACATTTTTTCCATTACTAGTTTGATTAATTGCTTCTAATTGATGTATGTACTTGACTACTTAGGAGTAATTCACAACTCAGCAACCTACATCTTAGTTTAATTCAATAATTCCACGTAGTGTAAATTCGGTCAGGACCCACAGTTGTGGACCTCTAAGAATTCCTAACACCTTATCTTTGAGGTAACTTGAGCCCTTGCTCGATCTTTGGTGATGCAACTAGTTAAATAAGAGTTATATGAAAATAGGTGCCCTAACACACCATAAAATAGTTATGTGGTGACCATTATTTTTATACCCATTTAAAAGAGTTGTCACATGTCTAATACCACTTTTGCGAAAATAATGGGGCGCGACAGTATTTTGTCATTTACACTTGATTGGCTAGACATTCCCTAGCCATGGTCTCTACTGTTCGCGAGAGGGTTCACCGGTTTATTGAGGGGTTTATTTCCATCATTAGGTCTAGCTTGTCTTGTGAGTTGGACATGGATATTTCTTATCAACAGGTGGTGAGCATTGCAAGGAGGATTTATGGTATTCATGCTAGGGAAGAGAGGAGAGGGAGGCTAAGAGGTCTCGAGAGTCGGGTCATTACTCGGGTGCCCGTACCCCTGTTGTAGGTTTTCATGGTAGGGGTTATATGAGTCGCGATGTTCATTCAGCTCTTCCAGCATCCAGCGTCTCTCCTCCTAGGCCTCAGAAGCGTTATTTTGCACCTCCAGTTTCTAGCAGGCCTCTTGCTCGGGGTACTTTTATAGTTTAGTCCAACCGACCTGGTCCGAGATAGTCATAGCCGCCATATCTTCCCTGAGCTTGTTTTGAGTGTGGTGACATATGCCATGTGGTCATGGATCACCCTAGACTTGGGAGAGGTTTACCTCCACAGAATTCTTAGCCACAGGGTGCCCCGTGGAGTTCTCAAGCTACGGTTACAGCTCCAGTTGCTAACCCACCTGCTCAACCAGCTAGAAGTGCAAGTTAGGGAGGTAGAGGTTTCCCCTAGAGGTGGAGTCTAGGCCCAATATTATTACCTTCCTGTACATAACGAGGTTGTTTCCTCTGATTCTATCATCACAGGTATTATACTAGTTTTTCAAAGAGATGCATCGGTTCTATTCGATCCAGGCTCCACTTACTCTTATGTCTCTTCCTATTTTTATCTGTATTTCGGTGTACCTCTAGATTCTATTAATTCCCCTATTTATGTTTCTACTCTTATGGTAGATTGTTTTGTTATGGACCGTATTTATCGGTCGTGTTAGGTTGCTCATACTGGTTTTGAGACCAGAGTCAATTTATTGTTGCTCAACATGGTATATTTTGATATTATCTTAGGCATGGACTGGTTGTCACCCCATTATGTTATTCTTGATTGTCACGACAAGACTGTGATGCCGGCTACGCCAGTTGCACCACGTGTTCAGTGGAGGGTTACTTTAGATCACACTCCAAGTAGAGTAATTTATTTTATTAAAGCTCAACGTATGGTTAAGAAGGGGTATGACACGTATATAGCCTATGTGAGAGATGTCAGTATTGATACCCCTTCAGTTGCTTCAGTTCAAGTAGTACGGGATTTTTCGATGTGTTTCTAGCGGATCTTCCAAGCATGTCGCCTGATAGAAAGATTTATTTTGGCATTCATCTGGTGCAAGGAACTCAGCCTATTTCTATTCCTCTATATCGTATAGCTCCTCCTAAATTGAACGAGTTGAAGGATCGGTTACAGGAATTGCTTGATAAGGATTTTATTTGTTGTAGTGTATCACCTTGGGGTGCTTCTGACATGTTTATGAAGAAAAATGATGGTTGTATGCGTATGTGTATTGATTATCACCGGCTTAACAAGGTTACATTGAAGAATCGTTATTCTATGCGTGATATTGATGATCTATTTGACCAGGTTCAACGTGCACGGCAGTTTCTAAGATTGACTTGAGCTCAGGTTACCATCAGTTGAAGATTCGGGAGCCCGATATCCCGAAGACTTCTTTCAGGACTTGGTATATTCATTACAAGTTCCTTCTCATGTCATTTGGGCTGACGAATGCCCCAGCAGCCGCTATGCATTATATGTACAGCTTGTTCTGGTCGTATCTTGATTCATTCGTCATTGTCTTTATTGATAATATTCTTGTGTATTCCCGGAGTCGGAAAGATAATGAGCAGCAGCTGAGGACTGTCCTTCAGACTCTAAGAGAGAAGAAGTTATATGCTAAGTTCTTGCAATGTGACTTTTGGTTTGATTTCATCGCACTCCTAGGCCACATGGTATCATGTGAGGGTACTCATGTAGATAATAAGAAAATACAGGTCGTGCAGAGTTCGCCCAAACCATCCTCAGCTATATAGATATGCAGTTTTCTTGCCATGACGGGTTACTACCGTCGTTTTGTGGAGGGGTTTTCATCAATTGCAGCCCTATGACTAGGTTGACCTAGAAGGGTGCTCTGTTCTAGTAGACGGAGGAGTGTGAGACGAGCTTTCAGAAGCTCAAGACAACTTTAACTATAGCCCTAAGTTTGGTACCGCCTACAGGTTCGGGGTCTTATACGGTTTATTGTGATGCCTTGAGGATTGGCCCGGAGCGATGTTGCTACGGGATGATAGGGTGAATTCCTATGCGTCCAGACAGTTGAAGGTGCACAAGAAATATTATTCGGTCCATGACCTTGAGTTAGTTGCCATTGTTTACGCCTTAAAGATATGGTGCCATTATTTATATGGTGTGCCTTCTGAGATTTATACTGATCATCGGGAGCTTGTAGCACCTGCTCAAACAAAAGGATCTAAATTTGCGCTAAAGTAGGTGGTTAGAGTAGGAAAAAGACTATGATATCACCATTTTGTGTCACCCAGGCAAGGCCAACGTGGTGGCCGACGCTTGACTCATCAGGCAGAGAGTTTGGGAAGTTTGGCTTATTACCAACATCAGAGAGGCCTATGGCGATGGATGTTCAGGCCTTTGCAAGCCAGTTTGTGAGATTAGATCTTTCATAGCCTAGTCGGGTTCTCACTTGCGTGGTTTCTCGGTCTTTCTTATTTGATCGTATCAGGGAGATTCGATATGATGACCTTATTTGCTTGTCCTCAAGGACATGGTTCAGTACGGCAATGCCAGAGATGTGACTATTGGTAATTACGGGGTTTTAAAGATGCAGGGTCAGATTTGTGTAATCAATATTCATGGGATTCGGGAGTTAATTCAAGAGTAGGCCCATAGTTTGCGGTATTTCATTCATCTCGGTAATGTGAAGATCTATCAAGACTTGAGAAAGCAATATGGTTGAGGGGGATGAAGAAAGATAGAGTTGTATTTGTAGCTCGATGCCTCAACTGTTAGCAGGTGAAGTACGAGCACCAGAGACCCGGTGGGTTGCTTCACTAGATAGAGATTGCAGAGTGGAAGTTGGAGAAGATCACCGTGGACTTTGTCGTTGGGCTCCCATGGACTTTAAGAAAGTTTGATGCTATTTGGGTGATTATGGATTGGCTTACCAAGTCAGCCCACTTTATTCATGTGTGTACTACATATTCTTCGAAGCAGTTGGCACATATATATATCTGGGATATTTTTCTTCTACATGGTATTCCAGTTTCCATCATTTTAGATAGAGATACTCAGTTCACATCACTATTTCGGAGAGCCGTTCAGCATGAGTTGGGTACTCAGATGGAGTTCAGTACATCATTTCACCTTCAGACAGAGGGGCACTCTGAGCGCACTATTAATATTCTTGAAGATATGCTCCATGCCTATGTGATCGAGTTTGGAGCGTCTTGGGATCAGTTCTTGCCATTGGCAGAGTTTGCCTACAACAGTTATCAGTCCAGCATTCAGATGGCAATGTATGAAGCTTTATATGGTAGGCGGTGTAGATCCCCAGTGGGTTGTTTTGAGCTGGCTGAGGCTATATTATTGGGCACAGACTCGGTTCAGAATATTTTGGAGAAGGTAAAGGTCATTCAAGATAGAGTTCGTACAGCCTAATTCAGACAGAAGAGTTACGCGTACCGAAAGGTTTATGATGTTTTCTTCTACTTTGGGTTTTGCCTATGGAGGGCGTTATAGGATTTGGAAAGAAGGAAAAGTAGAGTTCGAGGTTTATTGGCCCTTTTAAGATATTGAAGCGTGTTAGGGAGGTTGCATATAAGATTGCCTTACCTCCCAGCTTGGTAGGAGTTCATCCGGTATTTTTATGTTTCGATGCTCCGTAGGTATCACGGTGATCTGTCGCACGTGTTGGATTTAAATTTAGTCCAATTGGACAAGGGTCTATTATGTTGTAGGAGCTAGTAGCAATATTGGACAAGCGGGTTAGGAAGCTGAGGTAAAAGAACTTGCATCAGTAAAGGTTCAGTGGCAGGGTCAGCCAGTCGAGGAGATGATCTAGGAGTCCGAGTAGGATGTGCGCACCCGTTACCCTCATATTTTCACTTCTTCAGGTATGTCTCAATGCTCGTTTGAGGACAAACAAATGCCTAAGTGTGGAAGGATGTCATGAGGCAGCCGGTCATTTTAATAATTTACTCCCCGATCCCCTATTAACTGCGTTTCCCATATTTATTTCAGCTATTTTGATTTGCGGGGATGTTCAATTTTGAGATTCGGATATTTTTGGGATACTTAGTCCCTAAATGAGATCTTAAGTGTTGCAAATTTGAAGGTAGTTGAAGCAGTGTTATGACGACCTCAAAATGGAAATCTGAGGATTCTATTGGCTCCTTTGGGTGATTTTGGGATTAGAGGCATGTTCGTATTGTGTTTTGGAGGTGCGTAGCTAATTTCGGCTTGAAATGCTGAAAGTCAAATTTTGAAGTTTCCAGTTCGATAGTGAGATTTTGATCTCAGCGTCGGAATGGAATTCCGGAAGTTAGAGTAGCTCCATAGTGTTTAATGGTACGCGTGTGTAAAATTTCACGTCATTTGGACGAGGTTTGATAGACTCTTCAAAAGTAATTTTTTAGAGTTTTGAGATTTTTAAACTTAAATCAGTGGTTGATTTACCGTTTCGATGTTGTTTTAGGTGTTTTAAAGATTGGTATAAGTTTGAACACTAGTATTAGACTTGTTGGTTCCTTTGGATGAGGTTTCGGGGGCCTCGGGATGATTTCGGATGGTTGACGAATGGATTTTAGAGTTTGGAGTTGCAGCTTCGTCTACTGGTTTTCAATCATAATCGCACCTGAGAGCGTGGGACCGCAAGGGCAGCCCCGAAGAAGTGGGTATGTGGCTGAAGAAGTGAGATTGGCCTAGAGCTCTAGGATCCGCAGGTGTGGCTGTGTTTTTCGCAAATGTAGTGCCGTAGATGCAACCAAGAGACCGCCGATGCGGACCCAGCCTGTTAAGTAACGTTTTGCTCATGTGATGCATTCTTCTGCAGGTGCGATGCTGTAGGTGCGCTCCCTTGACAGAAGATGCAGAAATCGCTGCGCAGAAACATATAAATACTTGCCTTTGCAAAATTTATCCATTTTTCACCTCTTATCAAACAGGAAGAAGCTTGAGGAGCACTTTTCAAAAGGTATTTTTATAGGAGTTCATTGGGGTAAAGTCTTTGGTCCCTAAACTCGTTATTGGAATGCTTTTTATCAATTTAAGCATGAAAAATTAAGGAAAATCAATGGTAAATGTCAAGACCCGGATTTACCCACCATCAGGAGTCGTGATGGCGCCTACTGTGGAAGCTAGGCAAGCCAACCCCTTTCTATTCATTTTAATAATAACCTCAGTCAAAAGAGAATTAAATATTGATACCAATTAATTAAAAACATGTGGAAGACTTTTAGCAATGATAGAAATGACAAAATGCGGAATTTAATAACATAACTCTACCCAGTATCTGGTGTCACTTCTCACGTACAACTAAAGAGTACTAAAAACATTAGTCTGAAAGAAATTTAAAATATTTTTTTGATACAAATAAAACAAACTAGAAAAGATAGAGGAGACTTAGGGCCCGCGAATGCTAGCAAACTGTCACGCCCAAGCCCGACGGACATGACCGGCACTCAACCGGGTATTCCCGGTCGAGTGGACCTATGTGCCTCTCATATTCCCCACGCGTAACCCGACATTATTCCTTTATAATTAGCGAAAAGATACCAAATTGCAATTTAAAGTAAATAGAAATTCTCTTTTATAAACATACATTATGATTAACAGGGAACATCTTTTATAAAACCCACATTATGATTAACAGGGAACATGGTGTAAAAACTTCAGTGCCCAACGAATATATACATAAGTTCTAACCCACATACCACTGTCTACAGAGCCTCTAGAAGAAAGATAATACAACACTTGCTGGCGACAAGGCCCCGGCAATACCTTTGCAATGACACCAAAAAACTACTATTACAATAACAGAGGTGGCCTGAACCACGCAAGGCCCCAGAAGGAGAGAGGCTCACCAACATGTACACACCTGATATAAAGGAGGAGGAGCTACAGATGGTGGACTGGAGTGCCTGCCACAGATCCACCTACAATCAAAACATGAATGTAGCGCCCCCGGTAAAAGGAACGTCAATACATTTGAATTGTACTGGAATGAATGAACAAACTTTGTCCCAAGAAAACTCAAGCCAATAATTCATATACAAGTGTAAAGATGAACAATAATAGTACGAGTACAACCATGGAGAAACAACCAAACATTTAACAACAATTGATACAGTTAGTCAAACAAAGGGGCAGTCAGCGCCCCATAGGTTACAAACTCTCACATTGTCTCCTTTCACAATTCCACATTTATCATTGCATGATTTATATTCATATCAATAGTGATATTGGATCGCATTTTCCACCCATATTACCTCGTCCACCCTTATTATCTCGTCCACCCTTATCACCCCAACCCACAACTTATTTCATCGTGTTGTGGCGCGCAACCCGACCCTGCCTGACAGTTTCAGTTCACAACAACATACAACACAACAACAAATACAAGAAATCAACTATGGCACATTGTTGAAATAGATCCAAAACAAGGATAATGTATTTCCACAACTAGCAACAACAATTTTCTCATGTTCATCAAATTGGTACACAATTCGGGTTACCACAATAGTTTTTCACAACCAATCATACACGTTGTTCCACATTAATTCCACTATCACTATTCCACATCATTTCCATTTCCACCATTTCCAAACTCTTTCAATTACAAGTTCCTCAAATTTCACCACAAGGTGTTACCATATAAATATACAACACAAAATCTTCACAATGATTCCCACATGAATATCAACTATCAACAATTTCACAAACTAATACAAGGCGATTTCACAAGGATCACAGTTAGCTATACATATCTGGAGTTGATTATCCCCTTTTAACCTTTAGTCCAATTCGCCAAGCAATCAAGAAGTCAATCTAGTTCATGATAAACACTTAGGTTTTAGATATTTGAACTCATAGTTACTACCCAATTCCTTTTTTACAAAATTCTAAGGTTTCGAAGACATGCATGAAGATTTTATAATGAAATTTCAAAGCAAGTGTATGAAATTCCCCTTCCAAGCTTAAATTTTCGAAATTTGGGGGAAATGGGTTAGGGATTTTACCTGAGAAATTAGTAGAGAAGACAATGCACCAAGAATTTTCCGAGCTCCAATGGTTTTGAAAGACTAGATGATGAAGAAATTACTTTCTCTCTCAAGAACCCTCTCTCACTCTCTCTTATTTTAATCAGAAATGTGTTAATATGAGGGAGAAGGTGTATTAACAAAAGGTGGGTCGGGTCTAAAATTTTAGAAAAACACCAGGCGAGCACGATCTGCGACGCGATCTGCGGTCGCAGAACTGACAAGCAGTCCGCATAATGGATCGCAGAAGTGGCTCAACTTTCAAACATCTTGGGTTGGGAATGCGGTGAATATGCTGTCCGCATTCGAGTTTTGCGGTAGCAGAAAGTACCGCTGAACTGACCTTCGAATTTCTTCAGGGATCATATGTTATCACTCTGTGGTCCGCATATCGTTTATGTGACTGTAGATCTGACCGCATTTTTGACATCCAAATTTGGTTGCTCTATGATTCACTCAGCGGTGGTAATATAGTCCGCATAGCAGATCTGTGATCGCATTCTGGACCACATTTTGACCATTTTCTGAAAAAATTTTGATTTCACATTTTAAAGTGCAAAACAGTAAAAAGAATTCGATCCACGCAGGTAGACTCGACTCCATGAGCTTCTAACATCTGAGCACTCATTTTCAAGGGGCCTTACATACTCCCCCGCTTAAGATCATTCATCCTCGAATGAGGACTTGGGAACCAAATGAGTTTGAAAACATGACATGAAAGTTTCTACACTTTTATTAACTTTCAAGTTTCGTTTAGAAAAACTTTGCTAGAGTTTCCTTTGTAATATGGACATACCCACCTATCAAAGAACCTCCAAAACATTTCCCAAGCATTATTACACAAACATGCTACCTTTCCAGCAGTTGTAAAATGCATAATCCTCACATTTGCACATATTCAACCTCTTGATACACTTTTAACCATTTGGCACACTACATGTAATCAAATTAAACACTAATTATCTACACTATTAAAGCCATTTACCTATCACAAGGGTACGACACAATTATTTATTTCAATACAATTCCTCCATGCAAAACTAATCATTACACAATTGGAATACTTTTACACAAAATCTCCCTGCAAAATTAATTATTACTTCCAAACATCACCTTAACATGGGAGCACAAAAACCATAATTACCAAAAAGGACTGCACATTGCTCAATTAGTTACAACACATAAAATTTGGCACAACATGGAGAAACAACAACAATAAGGCGCTTGGAAAGCGAAGGGATGGTTCTTAAACCTAATGGAACACAACACTAGCTCTCCTAGGGACAAGATTCGCACGATCATTCCTAGACTTACTCAAATAGATGGGGATATTTTATCTGCATGTCATCCTCCGCCTCCCACATTGCTTCCTCGAGTTGTTGGTTTCCACAACAACTTAACTGAAGAATCTCCTTGTTCCGCAAACTTGCCTATCCAGAATAGCAACCGGAATCTCTTCATATGACAACTCTTCTGTAACCTTGATGTCTTCCACGGGCACAATTTTAGACGGATCACCCAAAACTTTCCTCAACATGGATACATGAAACACCGGGTGCACCAAGGACATTTCAGGGGGCAATTCCAACCTATACGCAACTTGACAAATCTTTTGAGTGACTTGATAAGGCCCGACGTACATGGACTTAGTTTTCCCTTCTTCCCAAATTGCATGACTCCCTTCATAGGGGACACCCTCAAGAATACCCAATCTCCTTCTTGAAACTTTAATTCTCTCCGACGCACATCCGCAAAGGATTTAAGGCAACTTTGAGCAGCCTTCATTCTCTCCTGAATGACTCTTACCTTCTCTATGGTCTAATGCACGAGATCTGGCCCTATTAATTCTGCTTCACCAACCTCGAACCACCCGATCAGGGACCTACACCTTCTTCCATACAATGCTTCGAATGCGGCCATCTGAATGCTAGCATGGAAGCTGTTATTATAAGCAAACTCTATAAGGGGCATGTGATCATCCCAATTACCTTTGAAATCCAAGACACATGCCCGCAGCATATCCTCGAGCGTGTAGATAGTCCGCTCTACTTGGCCATCGGTCTGCGGATGAAAAGCTGTGCTAAGATTCACTTGAGTACCCAAAACTTGTTGATCTGTAAACTGAGCTCCTCAATCCGAAATGATAGAAAGTGGCATACCAAGAAGCTTCACTATCTCCTTCATATACAACCAAGCATATTGTTCCGAAGTATCTGTGGACTTGACTGGAAAAAAGTGAGCTGATTTGGTGAGCCTATCAACAATTACCCAAATTGAGTTGAACTTGTGTTGAATATAACGTAGACTTGTCACGAAGTTCATTTTGATCATTTCCCACATCCACATCGGTATTTCTATAAGCTGACTCAACCCTCCCGAGCTAGGAACCTATGATCCGCTCTCAAGTGAGACAAGCTATCCATGTATTTCCGACTTAGGGCGTCGTCCACCACGTTCCCCTTCCCTGGATGGCACAAGATGTCCATATCATAATCCTTATGCAATTCTGACCACTGCCGTTGCCTCAAATTCAGCTCCTTGCGCTTGAACAAATATCGAAGACTCTTGTGGTCTGAAAACACATCTACATTAACCCAAAAAGATAATGCCACCATATTTTCAAGGCGAACACAACTGCTGCAAGCTCCAAATCATGTGTCAAGAAATTCTTCTCGTGATTCTTGAGTTGCCTGGAAGCATATGTAATGACCTTCCTGTACTACATCAGAACACACCCTAAACCAACCTTGGAGGCATCACAATAAACCACAAACCCCTATGTGCCTTTAGGCAAGGCCAATACTGGTGTCGAACTCAACCTTGTCTTCAATTCTTGAAAACGTTTCTCACAAACATCTGACCACTGGAACTTGGCTGATTTTTGCGTCAATTTAGTCAAAGGAGAGGCAAGGATGGAGAATCCCTATACAAACCTCCGATAATTCCATGCTAATCCCACAAAGCTACGGATCTCCGTCGGGGTCGTGGGTCTAGGCCAATCCTTCAATACTGCAATCTTTTAGGGGTCCACCTGAATCCCCTTACTGGAAACAATATGACCCAGAAAATTGACGGATTCGAACCAAAATTCACATTTGGAAAACTTGGCATAAAATTGGTGCTGATGTAGAGTCTGCAAAATTGCTTTGAGGTGGCTGGCATGATCCTCCATGCTCCGCGAATATACAAGGATGTCGTCAATGAAACAATTACGAAGGAGTCTAAGAATGACTTGAAGACCCGATTCAGAAGATCCATTAAAGCTGCCGGGGCATCGGTTAGCCCAAAAGACATGACCAAGAATTAAAAGTGGCCATAACGTGTTCTGAAAGCGATCGTAGGAATGTCCTGCTCCCTGCTCTTCAATTGGTAGTACCCGGACCGCAAATCAATTTTGGAGAAGAACCTGCACCTTGCAATTGATCGAACAAATCATCTATCCGAGGAAAAGGGTACTTATTTTTTATGGTGACTTTATTAAGCTGCCGATAATTGATACACATCAAAAGCGACCCATCACTCTTTCTGACAAAAAGAACCGGAGCACCCCATAGCGACACACTTGGTCGAATAAACCCCTTCTCCAATAGATCCTTCAACTGCTCTTTTAACTCCCGCACTCAGTTGGCCCCATTCTGTATGGTGGAATAAATATTGGCTAGGTATATGGCAATACATCAATCCCGAAATCAATCTCCCTATCTAGCGGAATTCCTGGAAGCTCATCCGGAAATACCTCGAGAAACTCATTCACAACTGGCACAGACTGGGTAGGCACCTTTGTAGTAGTGTTCGCCACCCGGACTATGTGATAGATATACCCCTTCCTGATCATCTCCGAAGCCTTGAGGTAGGAAATAAACCTACCCCTCGGCACAATGCCATTTCCCTTCCATTCAATAACCGGCTCATTAGGGAACTCGAGTCTCGTGACTCTCATCTGGCAAACAAGTTTGGAAAAGCACGAATAGAGCCAATCCATCTCCATGATTACATCAAAATCCACCATCCCAAGCTCAATAAGGTCAGCCGTGGTAACACAACCACCTACCAAAACAAACAATTCCTATAGACCTGCGCGACTATAATAGAATCACCAACCGGAGTCGATACAAAGAACAGATCAAGAAGCTGCTCGGGTTCAATCCCAATACTCGAAGAACCAAATGGAGTGACATAGGACAAAAAAGACCCAGGATCAATAAGAGCATATCAATCAATGGTCTGAACAGATAGGGCACCTATGACAACATCTTGGGAAGCCTCAGCACTCTCACGGCCACCCAATGCATAAAACCTGCTCGGTCCGCCCCTACCACGAGCTCCACCTCTGGCTGCACCACGCACTGATGATGTAGCAACTAGCAAACTGGATGGATGAGCAAGTCCCCTACCCATGCCCTGTCTGGGCGCACGGTAGTCCCGCTGTATGTGACCTCTCACCCCACAATTGTAGCACACTGGAGCATCCAAGTAACAGGCCTCTGTGTGAAATCTCCCACACTTGGGACATATACCTCCCTACTATCGAGGTATCATCTCTGAATGACTGAACTGGCTGGACCTCCTGCTGTCTGAACCTGGCCCAGAAGGGCTACTCTACTGGAAATTATGCACGGATGGCGGTGCACTAGCTGAGGACTGAGCATAAGACTAAGATGGTCCTGATGACCCTCTCCCTGGAGCTGACCTCCCTGAGTGACCCATAGACCGGGCCCTACTGCTACTCTCCCTGTCTGTCCAAATTTTCAACTTCCTGGATCTGTGGCATGAGCAAAACCCACGATCTTCCCATTGTTCATGTCTGAACGCAGGGCCGTTGTAGCAGTCTCATTTACCACTAAAGGGCTGAGACCCTGAACGATTCGCCAAACTCTGGCCTCCATAATCGACACCAACTGAGGAGCATTCTTGGACAACCTCACGAACTCCATATGGTATTCCCACAAACTCATACTACCCTGTATAAGAACCTCAAACTCGGTGGCACGAGCTGCCATTGTCTCGGCAGGCAACAAGTGGTTCATGACGGCATCTACGAACTTATCCCATCTAGATGGAGGTATCCTCTCCTCACGGGAAACCTCCCACATCTCAAACCAGGAACGCGCAGCTCCCTTCAACCTTTATGAAGCCAATTCAACCCCCTCTATCTCTGTAGCCTTCATCACTCGAAGGGTCTTGTACATATCATCAAGGAATTCTTGCGGATCGGCCTCTGGGTCTGTGCCTGAGAACTCTGGAGGGGACAATCGCAGAAACTGGTAAACTATGGAGCTGGGGGAATCTCACTGTCTGTTGGAGGACACAGGGGCATCATGAGATCTCTAGGCCTGGGCGTCCACTAACTGGGTTAACATACGGATAGCTCCCCTAAGTTTTCCGTCAAAAATCCCGGGATCGAAAGCTGGAGCAACATGAGGATTAGGAGCATGGGAAGGAGGGACATTAGCACCCTCGGCCGTTGGTGGAACATGATTTCTTGGATTATGAATGGATGGGGCAGGAAAATTCACAACTGGGGAATCACTCTCACCCACGGCAGTCAGCACATGATCCACAGCCGCACTGGAAGTGGCATTGGCCCCTAAGCCGAGTCTAGCTTTCTTCTTGGGTGCCAATACTGAAAATTCGAAATAAAGCACGAATTAGACACAACATCACTTCACTGCACGAACATGGAATAACAAAGAAGAGGGTAGTTTTTCCTAAATGCTTGTGTAGCCCCCAACTTATAGATGTGGTCAACACTAATGAGAAGGGCTCTACTAGGCACAACACCGAGACATCCTAGGACTCATTAAAACCTTAGGCTCTAGCACGACTTTCGTCATGCCCCAAGCCCGAGGGACATGAGCGGCACTCAACCGGGTATCCCCGGTCGAATGGACCTGGGTGTCTCTCCTATACCCCACGCGTTACCCCACATTTTTCATTGTTAATTAGCCAAAAGATACCAAATTTCAATTTAAAGTAAAAAGAAATTCTCTTTTATAAACACACATGATGATTAACAAGTAACATCTTTTACAAAACCCACAATATGATTATCTGGGAACATGGTGGACAAACTTCAGCGCCCAAAACATACGCCAAAGTACATAAGTTCTAACCCACATACCATTATCTACGCAGCCTCTAGGAGAAAGATAATACAACACTTGCCGATGACAAGGCCCCGGCTATGCCTTTGCAATGACACAAAAAACTACTATTACTATAATCGAGGTGGCCTGCACCACGCATGTCCCTAGAAGGAGAGGGGCTCACCAACATGTACACAGTTTATAGAAAGGAGGAGGAGCTACGGACGGTGGACAGGATTGCCTGCCACGGATCCACCTACAATCATAACACCAATGTAGCGCCCCCGGCAAAAGGGACGTCAGTACATTTGAATTGTACTGGCATGTATGAACAAACTCTGTCCGAAGTAAACTCAAGCCAATAATGAATCTACAAGTGTAAAGCTGAACAACAATAGTACGAGTACAACCATGGAGAGCCAACCAATCATTTCACAACAATTGATTCAATTAGTCAAACAAAGGGGCAATCAATGCCCCCACAGGTTACAAACTCTCGTGTTGTCTCCTTTCACAATTCGACATTTATCATTTCATGATTTATATTTATATCAATAGTTATATTGGATCACATTTTCCACCCTTATTACTTCTTCCACCCTTATTACCTCGGCCACCTTTATCACCCCAACCCACATCTTATTTCACCATGTTGCGGCGTGCAACCCGACCCCGCCTGACAGTTTCAGTTCACAACAGCATACAACACAATAACAAATACAAGAAATCAACTATGGCACATTGGTAAAATAGATCCACAAAAAAGATAATGCAATTCCACAACTAGCAACAACAATTTCCTCATGTTCATCAAATTGGTACACAATTTGGGTTACAACAATAATTGTTCACAACCAATCATACAAGTTGTTCCACATCATTTCCATTTCCACCATTTCCAAACTCTTTCAATTACCAGTTCCTCAAATTTCACCACAAGGTGTTACCATGCAAATATACAACACAAAATCTTCACAGTGATTCCCACATGAATATCAACTATCAACAATTTCAGAAACTAATACAGGGCGATTTCACAATGATCACAGTTAGCTATACATACCTGGAGTTGATTATCCCATTTAAACCTTTAGTCCAATTCGCCAAGCAATCAAGAAGTCAATCTAGTTCATGATAAACACTTAGGTTTTAGAAATTTGAACTCATGGTTACTACCTAATACCCTTTTTACAAAATTCTAGTGTTTCGAAGACATGCATGAAGATTTTATGAATAAATTTCAATGCAAGTGTATGGGGTTCCCCTTCCAAGCTTAAGTTTTCGATATTTGTGGGAAATTGGTTAGGAATTTAACCTAAGAAATCAGTAGAGAAGACAATGCACCAAGAAGTTTTCGAGCTCCAATGATTTCAAAAGACTAGATGATGGAGAACTTACTTTCTCTCTCAAGAACCCTCTCTCCCTCTCTCTTATATTGATCAGAAATGTGTCAAAATGAGGGAGAATGTGTTTTAAAAAAACGTGGGTCGGTCTAAAATATTTGAAAAATACCAGGCGAGAACGATCTGCAGTCGCAGAACTAACATGCGGTCCGCATAATGGACCGCAAAAATGGATCAAGTTTCGAACCTCTCAGGTTGGGAATGCGGTGAATATGCAGTCCCCATTCGAGTTCTGAGGTCGCTGAATGCACCGCAGAACTGACCTTCAAATTTCTTCAAGGACCATATGCGATCACTCTGGTCGTCCGTATATTGATTATGCGACCGCAGATCTGATCGCATTTTTCACATCAAAATTTGGTTGCTCTCTAATTCACTCTGCAGTAGGAATGCGAATCACATTCTGGAAACATTTTGACCATTTTCTGGAAAAATTTTGATTTCACATTTTTAAGTGCATAATAGTATAAAGAATCCGATCCACGCAGGTAGACTCGACTCTATGAGCTGCTAACATCTGAGCACTCATTTTTACGGGGCCTTACTCGAACTACCTCTAAGTCTCTGGACTGAAGGATCGCTCCCTGACTACTGCTGCGGTCCGTAGGCTGCGTCCTGACCTGTGCACAAAAAGGCACAAAAGTGTAGTATCAGCATAACTGACCTCATGTGCTGGTAAGTGCCCGGCCTAACCTCGACGAGGTAGTGACGAGGCTAAACCATAACTACCACAACCAACCTGTACAGATATATGCAATAACAGAAAGAGAGCCTGAATTTAAGCGAATAAAAAGAAAAGGGGACATGCTGCGGTAGTAGCAGTTCAATTATAACTTATACAATCAAGAGATGGAACTGTATAAATAATAATCAAATAGGAAAACTAATGAATCTACAACTGCATGGCATCACCCTTCGTGCTTTTACTCTCATTCCACACCAAAATGGTCAAGTATAATGCACGGCATCACCCTTCGTATTTTTACTCTCATTTCTCACCAAGAATATCAAATACAAGGCATGTCATCACCCTTCGTGCTTTTACTCTCGATAAACAGTGCGCGGTATCACCCTTCATGCTTTTACTCTCATTAAACAGTGCACGACATCATCCTTCATTTTTTACACTCTCTTCCTCTCCCAATCAATGTTCACAACCAAACGGGAAAAGGAAATATATATATATATATATATATACAAAATATCCCATCAAGGGAGAATAATTCAACAAAAAATCCCGACAAGGGAAATACAACTCAACAATAGGTCCCGACAAGTGTACACAACTCAACAAATGGTCTGGCAAGGGAAAAGTACCAAAAATTCCTCTTTAGTTCATTTAATTCTCAACTTTCACTTCATTGTTCGTGTAACAAGTAATTATCACAATTGTTCACTTACTTCGCAATTTTCATAGCAAATATGACATCACGGTCATGCTTGAATTGGGCACATAGGTAACTATCACTATACATATACATGGACCCCACATAGCACATAACAAATAACAACAAAATCATATTCCCTCAGGGCAAAGTTGGATCGAACACTTACCTCGAATCCGAAAATAGCAACTCAAAGCTCAACAATTGCCTTTCCTCTAGAATTTGACCCGAACCAACGATATCCAACATAAAGCGATTCAATGTTATCAATAATAGCACAAGGATACAACTTCCTAGCTTAGAAATTCATTTCTAATTTTTCTTCCAAAAATACAAAAATTCGACACCGGGCCCACATGGTACAAACTTGAGGCTCGGACCAAATTTTTATTACCCATAACCCCACGAGTCCAAATATTTGATTTGTTTTAAAATTCGACCGTAAATTGAGGTTTAATAGCCCAAAAATCTCAAAAACCTAACTCTGCCCAAAAGCCCTAATTTCTACCATGATTCTATGATTTGGGGCTAGAAAATTAATGGTTTGATGAAGGAAACAAGAAGAAATGAAGATAAGAGTACTTACCTATTGAACTACGAACAAATGGGAGATTGAATTTGTCCAATGGAGGATTCTAGGGAGAGCTCGTAAGAGAAATTGGGAATAGATCTCGTCACTGTTCTGTTTTAGGATTTTAAAATCACTGGGCCAAAATGCCCTTCGCGATCGCAGGAATGGGGACGCGATCGCGGTGAAGAAAACTTGGAAGCTACGTGATCGCGTGAGGATTGCTGCAACCGCGTAGAGGAAAAGTCACTAAGAGGTCAATTGGTCTATGCGATCACGTGGACTAGTACGCGAATGCGGAGAAGAGGAAGTTGGAAGATATGCGATTGCGTGAACGACGATGCGATCGCGTAGTGGAACGAGTCAAAGTAGTGTGATCGCGTGGCAGAGGCCGCGATCGCGTAGAACAAAATCACTGGGCAACAATTTCAAAATATTTGTTAAGTCCAAAGAGCTAAAAACACCCTCGAAATCGCGCCCGAGCCCTCGGTGCTCCCAACCAAACAAACACACTAACTCAATATCATCCTACGAACTTGCTCGAGCGATCAAATTGTCAAAATAACATCAAAATCAAATAATCAACCCCCAAAACTCATGATTTTCATTTCTAAGTTCAAAACTTTCAAACTTTCCACTATTTGTTCAAAACACGTCAAACGACGTTTGTATTCAACCAAAATTTACAGATAACGCTTAACGCCCATTTTAGACTTGTACCGGGCATCGAAACCAAAATACGAACTCGATACAATTACTTTTGATCAATTTCAATTTTTATTTTTCCTTAAGCATATTCATAAAACAATTTCACAAAAAGCTCTGCACTCGGGCCTGGGACCTCGGATTTCGATTCCGGGAATATGCCCGTGTCCCAAATTTTCTTACAAACCCTCTCGGACCATCACATCATGGGTGCGTGTCCGTTTACCCAAAACGTTGACCAAAGTCAACTATAGCAATATTAGTATCAAACTTCATAGTTTTTAACACAGACTTCAAATATCTTCACATACTAATTTTCCAGCTTCGCGCACGGACTACGCACGCAAATCGAGGCAACCTAATAAGAGGTTTTGAAGGCCTCAAAAGCGCAAGGAAAGAGAGAATTACAGTGATGACCCTTTGGGTCGTCACATCCTCCAGCTCTAAGACAACCGTTCGTCCTCGAACGGACAAAAGAAAGAAGTACCTGAGTCGAGGAATAGATAGGGATAACGGCTCCGCATATCAGACTCGAAATCTCACATCGATGTCTCAGGAGACTGACCTCTCCACTGAACACACACTGAAGGGAAACTCTGCGACCTCAACTATTGAAACTCCCGGTCTAAAACAGCCACCGGCTCCTCCTCATATGACACATCCTTGTCCAATTGGACAGTACTGAAATCTACCACGTGGGTGGGATCACCGTGATACTTCCGAAGAATGGATACATGAAAAAAAAGATACATGGCTGAAAAGCTAGGCGGCAATGCAAGTCTGTATCCACATTCCCCACACGGTCCAGAATCTCAAATGGGCCAATATACCTAGGGCTAAGCATTCCCTTCTTCCTAAACCTCATCACGCCCTTCATAGATGATACACGAAGCAATACTCGCTCACCAACCATGAATGCAACGTCCCTGACCTTACGATCTGCAAGACTTTTCTTCCTAAACTGAGCCGACCTAAGTATGTCCAGAATGATCTTGACCTTATCCAAGTCCCCCTGCACAAAATCTGTACTTAAAATCGATCTTTTCCCGACTCAAACCATCCGATTGGGGAGCGACACCGCCTACCATACAATGCATCATACGGAGCCATCTGAATACTGGAGTGGTAGCTGTTGTTTTAGGGAAACTCCGCTAACGGCAAGAACTTGTCCCACGAGCCTCCAAAATCAATAATGCAGGCTCGGAGCATATCCTCAAGAATCTGAATGGTTCTCTCGTACTGTCGTCCGTCTGGCGGTGAAATGTTGTACTCAACTGGATCTGGGTACCCAACTCATGCTGCACCGGTCACCAAAAAATTCAAGGTAAACTGCAGACCCCGATCTGAAATAATAGATATGGGCACCCCATGAAGGCGAACGATCTAACTTATATAAATCTCAGCATACCTCTCAGATGAATAGGTGGTGGCAACTGGGTAAAATGTGCTGACTTAGTCAGCCTATCAACAATAACCCATATAGCATCAATCTTCTTCCGAGTCATCGGAAGGCCAGTAACAAAATCCATAGTGATCCTCTCCCACTTCCACTCTAGAAGATCAATCCTCTGAAATGACCCCCCAGGCCTCTGATGCTCGCACTTAACCTGCTGACAAATTAGACAACGAGCCGCATATGCAACAATGTCTTTCTTCATTCTACGCCACCAATAATGTTGTCTCAAATCTTGATACATCTTTGCGACGCCGGGGTGAATAGAATACGGAGAACTGTGGGCTTTGTTAAGATCGACTCTTGAATACCATCAACATTAGGCACACAAACTCGCCCTTGCAACCTCAATATGCCATCATCACCCAAAGTCATCTCCTTGGCACCTCTCCTCTGCACCGTGTATCTCAAGACACACCAGTGGGGATCATCAAACTGCTGCTCCCAGATACGCTCCATCAACGACGAGCGAGCAACCGTGCAAGCTAACACCCTGCTGGGCTCAAAAATATCCAATCTTATAAATCTATTAGCCAAGGCCTGAACATACAAGGAGAGCGGTCTCTAGCTGACGGAATATATGCAAGACTACCCATGCTGGCGGACTTGCTACTCAATGTATCGGCCACCACGTTGGCCTTCCCTGGGTGGTATAAAATAGAAACATCGTAATCTTTTAACAACTCCAACCACCTCCACTGTCTCAAATTCAACTCTTTCTGCTTGAAAAAATACTGAAGAATCTTGTGATCCGTGTACACCTCACACGTCATACCATACAAATAATGCCTCAATATCTTCAAGGCATGAGAAATGGCTGCCAAATCTAAGTCATGAACTGGATAATTCTTCTCGTGGATCTTCAACTGCCTCGAAGCATATGCTATGACCTTGATGTTCTGCATTAACACTGCACCAAGTCCGATGTTGGAAGCATCATAATATACAGTATAAAGCCCAGATACCGTTGGCAAGATCAATACCGGTGCCGTGTTCAGAGTTGTCTTAAGCTTCTAGAAGCCCGCCTCGCATTGATCTGACCACCTAAACTTATCGAGGCTGCGATGGATGAAAACCCCTCCACCAAACATCTGTAATAACCAGCTAACCCCAAGAAGCTCCGAATCTCGGTAGTTGAAGCTGGTCGATGCCAGTTCTTGACTGCCCCTAACTTCTTCGGGTCCACCTGAATACCCTCTACTGATACGACATGACCCAAGAATGCTATTGAACTCAACCAACATTCGCACTTTGAAAATTTGGCGTACAACTGGCTATCCTTCAGAGTCTGAAGAACCACTCTAAGGTGATGCTCATGCTCCTCCTGACTGCGGGAGTATATCAAGATATCATCAATGAATACAATCACAATTAAATCAAAGTAAGGCCTGAACACTTGGTTCATTAACTCCATGAATGTTGCCGGGGTATTGGTCAACCCAAAAGACATGACCAAAAACTCATATTGCCCATACCGAGTATGAAATGCTGTCTTAGGGACATCAGACGCCCTAATCCTCAGCTGATGATAACAAGACCTCAAATCTATCTTCGAAAACACACAGGCACCATGGAGCTGGTCAAACAAATAGTCAATCCTCGGTAGTGGATACTTGTTCTTGATTGTCACCTTGTTCAACTGCTGGTAATCAATGCACATCCTCATCGACCCATCCTTTTTCTTCACAAAAAACAGTGGCGCACCCCGAGATGATACACTGGGTCAAATGAAACTCTTATCAAGCAAGACCTGAAGCTGATCTTTCAACGTTTTCAACTTGGCGGGGCCATGCGATATGACGGAATAGAAAGAGGTTGAGTGCCAGAAGCCAGATCAATACAGAAATTAATATCCCTATCGGGCGGCATACACGGCAGGTCTGAAGGAAAAACCTCGGGGAACTCCAGAACAATAGGAATAGAGTCGATAGATGGGACCTCTACGCTAGAGTCGCGAACATACGGCAAATATGCTAAACACCCCTTCTTGACGTAGGAAATAACACTACGGGTGGCATGACCTGGGGTACCTCTCCACTAAAGTCGGGGCAAATCTGGCAAGGCCAAAGTCATGGTCTTGGCATGTCTACAAGCAATAAATCGACACGGGTCTCAAGACCCTCAAATACCACATCACAAGAACGATGCACTCGGTCGACCACTATAGAATCACCAACCGGTGTGGACACATATACAGGAATACCCAGAGCTTCATTAGGTATGATCAAATAGGGTGCAAAATAGGATGACACATAAGAATAAGTAGATCCCGGATCAAATAATACCGAAGCACCCTATCACATACCAGTATAGTACCTGTAATCACAACGTCAGATGACTCGGCCTCCGTCCTGGCTAGACATATCAACGGGGTTGGGCCCCACCTCCCTGAAATTCATCTGTGGGACGATCTGCTGCAGGCTGACCCTTACACCTAGCTGTCCGGGCTCCACCTCTACGGTCTCTCCCTCCACTCTATGATCCCTACCCCCGCCTCTAGCTGGCTGGGCGGCCTGTGGATCACCTGCTTCCTGAATCGTAGGGCGAGGACCCTGCTGCTGAGAACTAGTCGAGGCTCGACGGCAAAATTAGAAAACACAACCTTTGTTACCACAACCATAACACGCAAATGCATCTGGCCTGGCCGGAATGGCATAGAATCTAGCTGGATCACCTGCTGTCTGGCCTCCACCTGACTGAGTAGTAGCTGGCTGACCTCACCCCGTCTGGCCTCCAACCCCGGGACGGCCTCTACCTGTTTTCCCTCTGTCACGACCAAAAATCTCAATCCGGTTGTGATGGCACCGCTCGTGAGGACAAGGCCAGCCAATCAACAAAATAATACATCTCTTTATAATTACTTAGCAGGAATAAGTCTAAATCATGTGCAATATAATCTTAGATGTGAAATACACGTGATAGAACAAGGAAAAACAACCCAAATCAGCCCGAAATTGGGGTGTCCCAAGTCATGAGCTACTACAGAGTTTACTAATATTTTTCAAAGTCTGGGATTTATCATAAATAACAAAGATAAGGTATAAAATGGGGTTCCAGACATCAACAACTACCTCGTTACTCCTAGTCACCGCCTGGCTTGGAAAGAATTAGATTCAGGAGCGAATTCAGCTCTACATGTATCTGCACACATGGTGTAGGGAGTAATGTGAGTACTGCGACCCAGTGAGTAATAAAAATAAATAACGACTGAAAGCATGAAATCTCATAAAGGAACAATATAACGATATCTCAAGCAGTAAAATTCTATTATACAACAAAGCCATAAGGTATCAGATAAATTATGTTTTTAAAACAGTGAAAACAACAATTTCTACAAGTACGGAATAATCAAAAGCTTTCCCCTCGGGCTCAATATCAAACTTTTATTACAGCATCAGCCCCACGGGCTCACTCCCAACTCACCAGCACACAACACCAGCCCCTCGAGCTCACTCCTAACTCACCAAACACAAAAAACGACCGTTCGGAATCACTGCAAACTCACAGAGGTACCCTGCGCTCACTGGGGGTGTGTACGGACTCCAGAGGGGATCCGACAGCCCAAGCACAATATCAGTAGGCCTGAAAGCCTTCACACATCACACTCGAGGCCGGAAAGCCTCCTCACATAACACTCGAGGCCTGAAAGTCTCCTCACATAACACTCAGGGCCTAAAAGCCTCCTCACATCACTCAACATAACCTTACATATAGCCCTCGGCCTCAATTAGTCCAGAAAATAATCGTAAGCCTCTTGGGCTTCAGCAAAACAATAACACTCAACTCAACAAAATTATAAATATCATTAAATCTCGAGTTGAGTATAAATGTAGCTGAGTTCACAAAATAATATAGTTCAATTGGACTGAGTTCAAATAATATTTCAATTCGTAAGGAAAATAGTGATGTAAATTCACAAAAAATTTCAGATATTTGGCACGAAGCCCAAATATGGCAATAATCCCCAATCGAAGTGAAAAACAATAAATCTTTATCAAATATGTGGTAAAGATATCAATAGAGACGGACCAAGTCACAATCCCCAATAGTAAATGACCTCGCGCTCGTCATACAGTGCGTGTCTCATCTCAACGTAGCAGTATGTTGTGCAATCCGCGGTTTCAAACTCTTAGTGCATCATTTAAAATCATTACTCGCCTTGAATCGGTGAAATCTATAGCTTGCGACGCCTTTTTCCATCAAATCGGCCTTCACGCTCGTCGAATCTAACCAAAATCAGAGCGAATACATCACAATATGCTAAGGGAAAAATACCCCATCGAAAATACTCGAAAAACACTAAAAATCACGATGTTGGCAAAATCCGAGCCCCTGACCCACTTCTCAAAAAATTACGACAAATCACATCACCGGATTCCACTTCTTGCCACGAGTCTGTATGTATAAAATTTAGCAAATTTGGAGTTCAAATGACCCCTCAAATTTTCAATCTTATTTTCAAATCCCTATGCCTAAATCCTCAATTTGCTCCTGAAAAACATGTAATCTAGTCAGATTATTCAATGATAATTCAATATTATGGACTAGAAATAATCACAAGTGACAAACCTCAAGATTTCCATGATTTATTGCTAAATATTGTCCAAAATCCGAGCTTGGAAGACAAAAACAATGACCAAACTCGGACTGCTGGACATTAAATCTGTCTATAAATTTTCGGTACTGTTCACGTGCGAGCACTGTTCATATGTGTGTGTCACTGTTTACTATTCACCCGCGCAGTTACTGTTCAGGCGCAAGTACTGTTCACTGCTGCAGAAAATATAGCAGATTTTTTAAGAAATTTGCTACACAACCATTTTTCGCTAAAATGGCTCTAACTCTATCATACGAACTCGGAATTATAAGTTCTTATTCCTATAATAATACGAACACAACCTTTCAATCGAAACTCAATTCAGAGCTTGGTATCCCAATTCAATATCCATTTTGCTCGTTAAACAATTAACTCACATTTTATGTCAAAAACTAAATCGCGACTTGATTAAATAAAACAAAAATTTCCAGATCGGTCCTATAATTCATGACTTAAATTTTGGAAGTCTCGAAATCAAATTTGGATCTCTAGAACTACCAAATCAACCTTTAGATCATTACATTTATACTCAAAACGACAAAAATCTTCCAAAAATGACCTGTTGGGAATCTGAAACACATCCGAGGCCCCCAGGACCCCGACCTATAAAACCAACCATATACAAAATATATAATAGACTTGCTCGAGGCCTGAAATCACAATAAAAAATGCTAAAACCATGAATTACACTTCAATTCAAGCTTGAAGAGCTTTGGAGCTTCCAACTTCTATTTCCGATGCCGAAACCTATCAAATTACGTCTGTTTGACTTCAGATTTTGCACACAAGTCCAAAATGACATAAAAAGCCAAAAAATTCTCGAAATTCTATTGCGACTCCGAGATCAAAATTTCACCTATCAACCGAAAATCGCCAAAATACTAACTTCGCCAATATAGGCTAACTTCTTCACTGAAGCTCCAAAATTACTTTCGATTGCGCTCCTAAGCCTTATATCATCCCCCGAAACTAGCCAAATCATCAAAATTAAATTCTAAGTCCTCTAACTCATAAGTCAATGTTCGGTTGACTTTTCTAATTTAATTTTTCCTTAAAGAGACTAGTTGTCTCATTTCTTATCAAAATCACTCCAAATCAATTTTATCGCACCCAATACCAAAAATGAAACATAAGAAAGAAGAAAATTGGAAAAAGAGGGTAGTAACTCATGAGACGATGGGTCGGGTCATCACACCCTCCACCTATAGATGGCTGGACAGCGGGTGCTGGAACCATGGACTGCTGACCCTGCTGCACCGCCTTTCCCTAAAGTCTGGGTCAAGTCCTTATCATATGACCTGAATCTCCACACTAGTAACATAATCTTGGCACCATAGTGTCATGCCCTGAAGTCTGAGCCTACTGACCCGAATACCCACTAGAAGACCCCTGGATAGCCGGTGGGCAATACGAACTCTCTAGCATGGCACTGAAGTGAGCACTGGAAGAACTATGATAACTAGGATATCCTTCGGAAAGACTCTGAATGGCTGGTGCGAGGTATGAGCTCTCCAGTATCGCACTGAAATAAGGCCTTGCTGGGGCACCTCGGGCAGGGGGTAGTGTGCTGGATGTAGGGGCCTGCTGGGCTGACCCCTCCCGAACTAACCTCTACTCTCTAGCTGGGGAACCTCTGAACCTTCCGGAGAATCTGGCCCTCATGTCCTACTGCTTCTGCTCTCAACCCCTTTAAGCCCTCAATCCTATGGGCAGCCTCAATCACTAGCTGGTGCCCTATGCCCATCTCTACTCTCAGGCCTAACAGTGCACTGTGGCCCGGGCCTAAACCGGGCACGCGGTCCTGGCGGGCCTGGTGGGCCGGTCCTGGTGGTCCTGGGCCTGGTGTTACATGTAGGCCCGCGATGGGCCGGTCCGAGACCAATAGACCGTGAGCGCAGTCCTGGCGGGCCTAAACAGGCCCAACAGCTATTTTTCAAAAAAAAAATTTAAAAATCTGTAACGGCCATATTTAAAATATAGCCGTTTGGGATGAAAATATGGCCGTTAGAAAGTTTACAAAATGGCCATTTGGCCCCCAAACTTTATATAATTACACTTTTTCCCGTTTCTCAACTATAAATACCCCCTTATTCTTTCATTTTTATTCACCAATTCATCAATCTCTCTCAATCTTTCTACTACAATTGCTTAATTTATTGTTGAAAATTCGTGAAAAATTGTGAAGTTGTTGAATTGAAGTTTTCAAGTGTTCAACGATTTTTAATTTTCAAGAAGTTGTTTGGAAATCTGGTAAACTCATTTCAACTCTTACATTTTAATAATATATTTTTGTGTGGTTTGGTTTGCATAATTATAATTAATATGGCATTTTCTTTGAAAAAGAAGTCTGGTAAGGAAGAGGTAAAACCGGTGAAAGTAGTGGCCATAATACTACCCTTCCCCCGGCTCCTCGACCTACAAATGATAAGCAAGTTGAAAGTAGTCGCCAACCTAGACGTCCTCCTCCTCCTCCCGTAATGCTTGATAGTGATCGCCCTTGTTGTCAATTTACAGATAGTGAATTTCTACATGATGTTGCAGTATGTAATAGATTAGATGGTGAAATTATGAATGTTTTTATCCTAATGAACCTATCTTAGAGGAAAATGAGGATGATGATAATGATGATGATGAAACCCAAGCACCAGACTTTGGTGATACACCCACCAGTCCTGTTCATAACTCAAGTAATGCACCGACCGACCCACCTGTAGAAACTCCAACTTTTAATAGACAACCTACTAAACGTCAAGAAACATCATTAGTTTGGAATTTTTTTACTCAAGTAAGAGAGCTAAATAAGGCTAAGTGTAAAACTTGTGGGAAATTACTTGTTCATAAATTTACTGGAGACCGTAGCGGCACGGGTAGTTTGGCTAGGCACATAAAAACACACCCTAGAGATAAGGCTAGATTTTTTCAAATGCAAGCGCAGCAAGAGGGGACAAGTATAGATTCTGCGGTTAAACTTAGTACAGGTTCAAATCTAGTTCAACCTAGAATTAACACTGTCACCGGATGTATTTTATATTATGATCCAAATAGAGATCGTGAAGAATTAGTAAAGATGATTACTGTTATGTGCCTACCGTATACTTTTGCTTCTAATCCTAATTGGGTTCATTATATTAGAAGAGTTTTTAACCCTACTTATAAAGGTTGGCCTCATGCAACAGTTAAGGCCGATATTTATAAATTCAAACATGAATATGAACAATATTTGCGTTATTTATTCACTCATGTACCTAATCGGATTTCTATTACTACTGATATTAGTAGAAGTGGTAATGATTGTGATTATCTAACTGTTACAAGTCATTGGATAGATGAGGACTAGACAATGCAAAAACGTATAATTGCGTATAGAATAATTAATTCATGTCACACAGGTAAGTTTATAGCTAACACTATTTCAGATATTTGTAGATATTTTTGCTTTAGCGATAAAATAATGGCAATTTCTATGGATAATGCTTCTAGTAATACTAGTGCTTTATGCATGCTTACAAAAACACTAAATCCTGCATTTACTAATAATTTTCATGTTAGATGTGTTTGTCTTTATCATTTAATTGTCGGTGATGGTATGCGAATTCTAAACATAGAAATTGAAAAGGTTCGAATGGCTATTAATTGGCTTTTTTATTCAAACCGTAGAACTAGACTTAGAGAGTATTTTAAAAAATGTGATGAATATGGCCTTAGAGAAAGAAAGGTTCCTAAACCTTGCCTGACTAGATGGAATTGTATGTACGAAAGTTTAGTAGTTGCATATTAATATAGAAACTTAATTAATACAATGTTTAGTTCTCGGGTAGGTGGTGGGGATGATGATGAAATGCTTACTACCCAAGATTGGATGAATTTTAAAATTCTTTTAGATTTTTTAGAACATTTTCAAGTTGCTACAAATGCATTTTCAGGGCAATATTATCCTACTATTTCAAACTCTTTAGTTTATATTACCGCACTAGCTGATTTGTTTGTTGAATTTGGCGAGGGTGGGGATATTTATGAACTTGATATAAATGAAATAAAACAAAAATTTAAAAAATATTTTTTCCCTATCCCTCCTATTTTTGGTGTTGCTGCAATGTAAAATCCTATAATGAAATTGGGAGGTCCTCATTTTTTGTATTCAAATATTTATAAGGCTTTAGATCTTTCAAACGAGGAAGTTTCTACACTTGCAGATGCAAAAGCATCAATTAAAATTAATGCTCAAACAGTTTATGATGCTTATCAAGTTTCCTTAGAGCATGCTAGGCCAAATATTCCAACCCCTACTTCGTGTAGCTCACAATCGTCTAAAAGAGCTGCGAGCTTAACATCTCTTAAATCTTGGACGGAGTTTCGGGGTTCTCAAGGTGATAATTATGATGAAACTTCACATCTAAATAAGCTTCAAGTTTACTTTACTCAGGGACTTGAAAAGGAGAATCCAGACGGCTTTTTTGATCTTATAGAATGGTGGAAGTCAAGGGAAAAACATTTTCCGGTTCTTGCAAGGATGGCTCGGGATATTTTTTCAATTCAAGCTTCAACTGTTGCATCGGAGAGCGCTTTCAGTCAAGCTTAGGTGACCATAGAGCGGCGATGAGGGATAGCTTGAAAAAATTGGTACTTTTTAGAGATTAGATCCGCGCGGAAAGAAGAAAATTTGGAATTGCAGAATCACAACCCGCGATAGATGAAGCTTATGAAGAAATGATAGTGGAACTTGCGGAGGATTCGGCTTCGCCCGGAAGTGGTGATGAACAAGCTTCTTTCCACCACCACCAACACAACCTCCTCCCAACCTTGACGGATTTATGAGATTTGTTAGAGATACAATATAGATTATGATGTAACATGTACTTTGGCACATCTTCTTTTAGCTTTTTTTCTTTTAATGGTGGTATTAGTACATTGTTGTGCTCATTCTATTAGGGGAAGGAAGACTAAGAAAGATATGCCATTCTAGGTAATAAAAATTATAAGACACACCCTTGAATATCTTTTTTCTCAATATTTCTTTGTCTTTACTTCGAATTATTTATACGATATATATATATATATATATATATATATATATATATATATATATATATACCACAAGAAAATATATACGAGAATATATATACATAACATACAACCTAAAGTACAAGAAAATATATAAGGGAACATATAAGGAAATATACAAATACATAACATACAATGTATACTAATTACTACAATAAAATATACAATGAAATATATATTATATATACTATACTAATAACTATTATACTATATAAATATATTCTATACTATACTAATAACTACTATACAAGATATTGCCTTAAAGGTAAAATTACAAAAAAAGCCCGCCAGGCCCACCAAGCCCCGGCCCGCTAAGCCCATGACCAAATGGGCTTAGGCCCATCACGGGATAGTCTCACCCACTGAGCCCACGAAGACCGGGACCGCCAGAGCCCATGCTCACGAAGCCCGGGACCGCGAAGCCCGGCCCGTAAGGCCCGTTTTGGGCCCGGACCCGGGACAAAATACACCCCTACTCGGGCCATACCAGATCGAATAGTGGGGTGTAACCTTGAAACAAACCTCCATATTCTTTCTGTCTCTATGGGAAGTATCATGAGTGGATGGCGAGATAGCTTAGAGAACCTCGCCTCAAAATCGGTCACTAATATCTGACCCTGCTCTAGATTTTTAAAATGATGTAGCTCTTCCCTCTCAGAGGGTGGAATGTACCGATCAAGGAATAACTGAGCGAACTGACCCCAGGTGAGGGGAGGAGAACTTGCTATCCTCCCATGTGCATAGGACTGCCACCATCTATGGGCCCTGCCCTCAAGTTGAAAAGTAGTGAAGTCAACTCCATGCGACTCCAATATTCTCATGTTGTGTAGTCTGCACCTGCACCTGTCAATGAATTCCTGGGAATCCTCATGACGCTCACCCCCGAAGACTAGAGGGTGAATTCTAGTCCATCTATCCAATAACTTCTACGGATCGTTATCCACAGAAAGCCTGGGCTGGGGCGCCATTGCAGTAACTAGCTGAACCCCATCCGCGAGAGTGCACCCGGAGTATGATATATTGTAGCTACATTTCCTAAAGCCTGGGCAGTAGGGGTGTGGGCTCCCCCTCCTGCCTGTGAAGCAGCTAGGTCTGCTAGAAATAAACCAGCCTGAGTCATAGTGTCCATGAACCGTAGCATGCGGCCCATGACATCCTGAAATCCCAGCGCTGGCATGAAATCCACCAGGGTAGGCTCAGCTGTGGGCACCTCGCCATGATGTTCAACAATGGGATCCCTTGTAAGAGCTGCTAGTGGTGCATCTGGAATAGCTCTGGGATGCCTTCGTCCCTTACCACGGGCCGGTGCCCTCCCTCAGCCTCTACCTCAGCCTCTACCAATGAGGGGAGCAGCTCCTCCTGGTCCGAAATGTTAGCGGTACGAGTCCTCAGCATCTGTGAGAGAATAGAAGAAGGAAATTTAGCTCACTGACCACTGCACGATGGAAAATGAATACAGAGTAGTCTTTCCTAATACCCTATAGCCTCTCGAAGATAAATACATATGTATCTGTACCGATCTACAAGATTCTATTAGGTTTGCCAATAACTTGTGAGACCTACGTGAACATAGTGCTCTGATACCATGTTGTCACGACCCATTTCCATAATAGGGTGTGAGGACGCCCGGCACCGTTTCCAGGCAAGCCACTGAGGAACATTTCTAACATCTTGTATTTATTTTATCCTGTTTCAAGAGATATAGCCATTTCAAATTAGAATTTAAGACTAAAAGAGATAGATGACGTAAATAACATAATATTACAAATCCAAAATAAGTGTACCAATGTGTGTGCCCGAACCTGGTGTCACAATCTACGGGTGATTAGTACAATATACACAAAAGAATAATACATTATATTACTATTGAATCAGGATAGATAGAAATCAAAAGTACAAAGAAAGACTTCTTCGGCTGCAGATCAGCGCGAAGGAGAAGCAGCTCACCGTAGAAGTCCCAAATATGCTCACTGATGCGCACCAGAGTAATATCTAGATCCATCTGCCTCAGATCCTATACATTTAAGTACAGAAGTGTAGCATAAGTACATATAAAATATGTAACCAGTAAGTATCCCGTCCAATCTCGAAGAAGTAGAGATGAGAGGTCGACTCGATACTTACTAAGATCAAGTAAAATGAGAAGAATTTATAATAAGAAAGAATAACTCAAGTCATAAGAATAACAAGTATGAAACATAAATTCTTCCTTTAACCTCTCATAAATAGTGTGTGTTTATATATAATTAAACAGTTATGAAGTCAAATCCACAAGTGTAAAGCTCAATAACTCATGCATAGATAATCACCGAGGAACGTACAGCCCGATCCAACATAAAAATAAATGTGCACTGCTGAGGGTCGAACGGCTCGAATCATAGATTCATATATTACCCCACCCTCGAATCATACATGCAACATGGTAAAAATATAAATAAATAATAACCCTGCTCGTGAATCATACATGCGACGCAGGTACACATAGAAATACATGCTCAAACGCCCAACTAAGAATTTATCAGAATATACTTTCTTCCAAATACAAGCCTATTCTCTTTTAGTAATTTAAAAGGATGAAGTTAAATCCTTTTAGAATTTCATTTACCAACTCGATAGGATCTAAGCAATTCAACTGCCAACAAGATTGCAGATATTCCAAGTATAGCATGCTTTAGGGTCCTAGACTACCCGTACTGTCATATCAGTCGCTATGCACGAACCCTCGTTACCTAGTACGTACGTAGCCCCCATATATAAAGGCAATTTAGTCATCTATTATACCTATGGGGACATTTCCCTCTTACGAGGTTAGAAACGAGATTTACCTCGCTCCAAAGCGTGCTTCAAAATACCAAGAACGAGTCCAAGCCCTTAATTCGGAGCCAATTGCTCACAAACTTGTTAGTATAACATTACAATATAACATTACAAGATCGAATTCAAGCTATTTAAGCGGATTCCAACCCTTTTCACATATTTCCTAAATTTTGAACCGGGGCCCAAGTGCCCAAATTCTGACATTTTTTGAAGGAAGTTGTTGTCCATAACCTAAGGATCACTAATATATGATTTCTAGTCCTTTACCTAGCAAATTAAATGATTAAATCTTAAATTTATTAAAATCATAAGTGTAACTCTAACCCTTGATGTTTATTTAGTTTTTAGTGTTTCATCTACCTAATGTACATGTGTTTAAGCTAAGGATGAAGGGGGATTACTTACCTTACAAAGTTACGTTGAAAACCTCTCTTTGGAAGCACCCAAATCACCTAAGTGTGGAGTGAAAAACGATAAAAATGGTTTTGAGTTCGAATTAAATAAACTCTCCGCCCCCTTCTATTTCCGCTTCTGTAGTGCCCTTTATGCTTCTGCGGAATCCTTTTATGTGGTTTCGGACCGCTTCTGTGGTTTTGGTCCAATTGGGCTGGACCGCTTCAGCGGTCAAATTGCAGCTTAAGTAGGACCGCTTCTGCGATTTTTCCTGGGCTGCCCTTGACCGCTTCTGCGGAGTGTTAGTCGCATCTGCGGTCCTAGAACTGCATATGCGGTTATGACAGAAGCAACAAAACTCAGCATTTCTTCAACTTTTAACTTCACTCGAGCCTCGATCGTTTGACTCTCAGGGCTCCTGTGCCCCGCCCGAATATACTAACAAGTTTGAATTCACGAGAGGGACCTACTCGAACCCTCGGATCACTCAAAACAACGTCAAATCTAGGAATCACGTCCTAAAACAAAATGAATCAATCTATTGAACTCCAAGTTCTTAATTTTCTTCTAATGGGTCAAAATGCCCTTAAACTACTTGGATTGACACAAATTTTACGGGTAAGTCTTAACTGATATTTCGGACTTGTACCAAGTTTCGGAACCAAAAATCCGACCTAGGAAATCAATGAATACCATGTTTTTTTAATTCTTTAAAACTTCAATTTAACTATTTCACACAAAAATTCATTACTTGGGCTAGGGACCTCGGAATTCGATTCCATACATATGCCCAGGTCCAATATTTTCCCACGGATCCTCTGAGATCGTCAATCACAAATCCGGATCCGTTTTCCAAGAAAGTTGATCGAAGTCAAACTTAGCCTATTAAGGAAATCTTAAAGAAGAAAATGGACATATTCTTACTCAAACCTCTTCCAACTTCCGAACCAACCACCCCTGCATGTCATGAATTATCTAAAGCAAGCGGGGAAGGTTTATTTAAGGGAACAGGGTTCAAAATAGTAAAACGACCAATTGGGCTGTTACAGTAACCTCATGTCCCTCTATATGGAGAGGCGGGACACAATTGTATCATCAATAAAAATATATGATGTATGATTGCAGCTATTATGTCTTTCGATCCACTATTAATTATGATTGACTATGATTTACCCTTTCATCTCTTTTTATTGATTTTCTTATAAAGAGTTTAGCTTTTTTTGAGTCAAATAATTTGGTGTCGTCTGTGGGGATTTCCTAGTTAAAATACCTAGTTCTTCCTAGATCGAGGCTAAAGGAACACAAAATGAGAATCCGACTCACACCAGATTTGAAGGCAGAGAGGAAAGAAAAATCGAACACATTAGCAAGGGCTAGAATCCCCTGCCCTACTGGAATCGAACACACTAAACAAGGAAAGAGGTGGTGCAATCTATCTTCCCCCTCCCCAATTTAAAAGAACGCCGAACAAAGGCCAAGAACACCCCATCATCCATACTTTGTAAAATCGGAAACCCACATAGATATATCTAGGATGAAGAACTTAAAGCCATCTCGAAACATCCTAGACATTCTCGGTCGACAACATTTTCTAAGTAAATAGCCAAAGCCACAAAAAACTACGACACGCGCACAACGCATGTCCAAGTAGAATGTTGGTGCCCAGCAATTATGGCGTGGAATCATCAATGCGAGCAACAGCTGCCAAACTAGGACTAAGGCTAAAGGCCTTCAGCTTAAAAGTTGAAAGGGTTAGACTTCATTCGAACTCACGACGGGCTGTTATTTTGATAAGTTCGAAATAAAACCCCTACGGCTAAGGCCTTCGCCATCAAAGTTCAACAGGCTCGACTTCGTTCGAACTTAAGACAGGCTGTTATTCTGATAAGTTGGAAATAGTACCCTTAAGGCTAAGGCCTTTGCTATCAAAGTTCAAAATGTTCGACTTCGTTCAAACTCAAGACATGTTGTTATTTCGATAAGTTCGAAATAACACCTTTAAGGCTAAGGCCTTCGTCATCAAAGTTCAAAAGGTTCGACTTTTGTTCGAACTCAAGACGGGCTTTTATTTCGATAAGGTCGAAATAACACCCTTAAGGCTAAGGCCTTTTCCATCAAAGTTTGAGACGCTCGACCTCATGCGAACTCAAGATGGGATGTTATTTCAATAAGTTCAAAATGACACCCTTAAGGCTAAGGCCTTCGCCATCCAATATCAAAAGTTCGACATCGTTTGAACTCTAGACAGGTTGTTATTTCGATAAGTTTGAAATAACACCCATAAGGCTAAGGACTTCGCCATCAAAGTTCGAATGGTTCGACTTCGTTCGAACTCAAAACGGGTTGTTATTTCGATAAGTTTGAAATAACATCCTTAAGTTTAAGGCTTTTGCCATCAAAGGGTGATAGGCTCGACCTTGTTCGAACTGAAGACGGGCTATTATTTCGATAAGTTTCAATAACAGCCTAAGGCCTTCATCATCAAAGTTCAAAAGGTTTGACTTTGATCGAACTCAAGAAGGGTTGCTATTTCGATAAATTCAAAATAACACCCTTAAGGCTAAGGCCTTCGCCATAATAGTTCTAAAGGTTCGGCTTCATTCGACTCAAGACGAGATGCTATTTCGACAATATTGAAATACATCATTAAGGCTAAGGCCTTAGCCATCAAAGTTCAAAAGGTTCTACTTTGTTCGAACTCAAGATGGGCTATTATTTCGAGAAGTTCGAATTAACACCCTTAAGGCTAAGGCCTTCGCCATCAAATGAGGAGAGGCTCGACCTCATGCGAACTCAAGACGGATTGTTATTTCGATAAGTTCAAAATGACACTCTTAAGGCTAAGGCCTTCGCTATCAAAGGTCAAAAGGTTAGACTTCGTTCGAACATATGACGGGCTACTATTTTGATAAGTTTGAAATAAGACCCTTAAGGCTAAGCCCTTTGCCATCAAAGGTCGAAAGGTTTGATTTTGTTCAAACTTGAGACGAGCTGTTATTTTGATAAGTTCGAAATAACACCCTTAAACCTAACGCCTTAGCCATCAAAGGTCGAGAGGCTCGACCTTGTTCAAACTCAAGACGATCTATTATTTCAATAAGCTCAAAATAACACTCTTAAGGCTAAGGCCTTCGCCATCAAAGGTTGAAAGTTTAACTTCGTTCAAACTCAATACATGATGTTATTTTGATAAGTTTGAAATGACGCCCTTAAGGCTAAGCCCTTCTCCATCAAAGGTTGAAAGGTTCGACTTCGTTCAAACTCAATACAGGTTGTTATTTCGATAAGTTCGAAATAACACCCTTAAGGTTAAGGCCTTCGCCTTCAAAGGTCGAAAGGTTCGACTTCGTTCAAACTCAAGACGGTTGTTATTTCGATAAGTTCAAAATAACATCCTTCAGGATAAGGCCTTTGCCATCAATGGTCGAGAGGATTGACCTCATTCGAACTTAAGACGGGCTATTATTTTGATAAGTTAGAAATAACACCCTTAAGGCTAAGGCCTTCACCATCAAAGTTCAAAAAGTTGGACCCCATTCAAGCTACAGATGGGCTGATATTTCGATATGTTCGAAATAATACCCATAAGGATAAAGATTTTTCCATCAAAGATCAATAGGTTCGACCTCTTTCGAACTCGGACAAGATATCTCCTCGATAAGCTCGTAGCGAAATCTACAAGATCAAAAGCCTTCGTCAAAAGATAAAAGGGGAAATCGGGACTCGCCAAACGAGCCCCCACCTCACGCCAAGATCATATATCAACTGAAACAAAGCTAAAACAAGGTGGCAGAAAAGAGTTCTTTGCTCATGGTCATAGATGTGGGTTGTCGCCGCTTACATTTGGTCCATGCCAGCCAATTAAATAACAACAAGAAACGAATAAACACAAACTAGCGAATAAAACAAAAATAAAAACAAAGTACAGATTTTTCCTTCACTTGAAGTCATCACCGCCGTTGTCATCACCATATCATAAGGCTCATCATCGTAACCGCCCGCACCCCTATCAGCTTCGAGTGTCGCCATATTGTATTCGTAGTTGGCGCGAACCTCGCGAGCCTTCTCATGTCGTTCCTCGTAGACAGCCTCAGTCATGGTGCCTGCTTCCCACAAGTTCTTGAAAATATCATGTTGGGCTACGGCGTAGACCTAGAGTTCATGAGTCAGACAGGGAACGACAACGCGAACCGGCCCAGCTTGAGCCCTCAGCCACTGATTCTCTGCCTCGAAGGTTGCGACTTGATCTGCCAGAATAGAGGCCTCCTAATCAATCATGTCAATCTGCTCCTCGAGCCTCGCTTCCCTAAGTGTCGTAATAGCCCTATCCGATTCTTGTTGGGGCTCATGCGCGTGAATGGTCTCCTCTAAGGCTGCCGCCCTTACCAAAGCCTCAGACTAGGCCCTCTCCATACGCTCTAAATCGGCAACCTTACTCTCCAATACAGTTAATTTCCCTATTTATTCAGCTCTTATCTCCGCAACTCTGACCTGGCTCTGCTCCATCTCCAACTGCATCGTTCCCAACTTGCCCCCCAGGTACTCGTATTCAGCAGCGACCCCTTTACCTAATTCGAGATCTTCGTCCTTGAGGCAGAGTTGCTCTTCGAGCTCGCTTTTTCTGCGGAGCGTCTGCAACAGCTCCTGATCCCTTTTCTCCAATTCCTCGCCTAGAGACCGGTTGCGAGGATTTGATCCCCTTTCTCCAATTCCTCGCCAAGATCCCGGTTGCAGGACTCCATCCTCAACCGTTCGTGCAATTCATAACACCTGTTGTGATAGTGATGATACTTTTCCAGCATCTGTAAGAAAATCCTCGATCGAATATTGGCCCTACGAATGTTCTCCACTTCCACTAGATACCTCTGAAAAAATGAGAAAGCAATTTAAATAGCGTTCTTCCGCACAAAGGGAAGAGGCTGAAATAAGAGCCGAAGATAACATACCCTCAAACCCATGATGGCTATTTCGTCCCTCAATTTGGCATCAAGGATGCACCTCATGGACTCATTTTCAGCTTCCTTGCATAGCAGGATAAGCTGTGACACCATACTATCCCCCACCTCCAAGAGTTTCACATTTGAAGGGATCTTTATGAGACGTACTGATATGCCCGTATGGACCACCGAATGGGTGAGTACCTCCTCGAACATTCTAACATCGTGGTGATCGAAGTCAGACTCAGACTCGTATTCATCGACCATCACGCTCTTCCCTCTTACTCCCGACGAGGGGGAATGTGGCCCGTTGAAGATGAAGAAGGAACATTCAAAGTCACAGCAACATCCCTAAGGGTATGGTCCTCTGCACTGTCAGAATGTCGATCGTAATCAGAAATGGAAACTCCGGGCTGAGTTTTTGTAATAGCCGAACCTTCTAGGCACAAACTAACGGAGCCAACTTCAACAGACTGCTCCACTTCTAGGATTGATATCGCAGCTCCACTATCCACTGATCCGTCGGGGGAGATTTATCCAAGTTACTCACGGCCGGAGGTGCCATCTCGAACGCAACCCTCCATTTCTTCAATGACCCCTTCTCTTCCCCGGTCAATGTTGATCCATTCACAAGACGGATGGCCTTAGATGGGTTCTCCTCCTGAGAGGCCACTCTTGTTGGAGTAGCTAAAACTGCAGATTCAACCGATGTTCCCTCGATGAAAGACGAGCAGCAGGTACCGTACTAAGATGAGAAGTCGAGGCCGGCCTAAGAAAGGCTAGTTGAGGATCCCCAACCCTCTGTTCTCTCCCTGGCAACGACAAACGACATTCGAGAGGTAATACCAAAACGAAAAAGACGAATAGAAAATAAGGGCGCTATCTCACCTACAAGGGGCTTACACCCAAATCTCTCGTGAAAGGTCGACCAAGTCCGAACCCCCACTATATGGGGAAGGATGGCCTCGACCCATTCTTGAATCCCCTCTAAAGGCGGCGGGGGAAGCTTCTTGGATGCAAGGTAACATAGTAGATCAGTACATACAACATGAAAAGCGGGAGGACAAAGACAAACCATATACTCCACTACTCATGGGGGCAGACTTACGAGAAAAATTCCACACCCCAGGAAATCAAATTGGGTCTGCCACAAGGTGCTTGGTCCGCACATAGAAAAAGTTCTCAAAAAATGATGATTGGTCATGTCGTCCATCTTTACCACTAGGCCTTTTGACCATCGAGGACGCGTATGAATTATCTTTTCGTGAATATTCTGAGGAGAAAACAGGTTGTTCACGTGTCCCAAAGTAACCTCGTGATCAACAAGCTTAGCATACTTGACGAACATGGGGAACAACTTGTACAGGCAAGGAGGAAGCTAGGCAGGGCATACCTAATAATAGCGGCAGAAGTCTACTACAAACATAGGATGCAGGAGCATGTAGCCTACAAGGAATGGGTAGGCGTAGAACATAAAACATTTCGGGATGGTCAATTTGGACCTGATCGTCTTTCCCTGCGGTACTATCTCGATGAAGTTAGGAATGCCCCATAGATCTCTCAAATCCGCTATTTGTACCTCCCTTATGGGGGGGATCTCCACCAGTTCCACCCCACCGCCAGCACTTAAATCCACAACATCCTTCCCCGTGCGGGGTAAATTTTCATCTACGGATGGAACCTCTTCGCATTCCACCAAGTCTACGTCTCCGACAACCGGAGCAGGGTTCTCAGCCACTTGAGGAGAAACAAGAATATTACTACGAGAAGAAGTACCTGCCATCTTTAGCCCACAAATCAAGAGAGAAAGAGCTGGACTGGAGAAGTGAATAAATTAAGGATTGCTACGAGCAAGGGAGTAAGAAAGAACTCAAATTGACAGAAAGGGAGATATCCTAAGAGCTTTCTCGAAATGAATGATGAAGTGTGAAAAGAAAATAATAGGATTTCCCAATTTATAAAACATTAATTCCCCGAGCGCGAAACCCAATAATCGCCATTCGAACATAACAAGACGCGGAATGATTCAGATCCTCGGAAAGGTGTCATAATGACAGACTGCACGAAGTAATGCTTCGTTTATTAACCGGCGCTTCAGCTTTAAAACCATCGTAACGATACATATGTACTAAAAAGACGCCCTTGAACAAGTCAAAATTCATAACGCGATTAAGGAACATAATGCGGGTTAGATTCCTTCCGACTATGGCACGCACATGATCCGTCCGTCGAAGTCGATAAGGCACAACTCCGAGGAATGGAGGGACTAACTGTATTGGTCAAAATCTAATCAGACGCCTGCGGAGGCCATGACCCGGCCTGTACCATCCCTAGAAAGAAGTCAACAAAGTTTACTTCATCTCATCATCATTATATTCGATATAAGAAACAAGGACAAGGCCTCTCTACAACGAAAAAACTCCCCACCCCACTTCTTCTCCAACATTCCAACAACCCGAAAGAAGGAACAGAGCTCATGGAAATAGAATCCTTGACCTACGGGGAAAAGGGGAAGCTTCATTTTTAATATCGAAAGAGGCAAAAGTAATTGTAACCTCATGTCCCTCTCAAAAGAGAGGCGGCACACAATTCTATCATCAATAAAACTTTCTGATATTTTATCTATATGATATATAATTGTAGCTATTATGTCTTTCGATCCAGTATTAATTATGATTGACTATTATTTACCCCTTCATCTCTTTTAATTGATTTGCTTATAAAGAGTTTAACTTCTTTTGGGTCAAACAATACTTGTGTTACATGTTCATGTGTAATCGTGCTACATTCAAAGCGTGACCTTCCCTCATAAGAGATTCAATTTCACTAATCACTTCTATCTATCAAATATACAAGAATACATCAATGTAAGACTTGGCAACATTCTCTTAATTCACTTATCACTTCTACCTATCAAATATACAAGAATACATCCCCTAAGACTTGGCAACAAATTAAGGGGCAGTTTGGTATGAGGTATAAGAAGGCATAACAGTGTTATAAAAATTTAATACCACCTTAATACTTTGGTTGGTTAGCAGATTAGGTATAAATTATTTCGATCGGTATTAACTTTAACAATGAGATAACTTATAACTTATACGGGGTGAGATAATTAGCACTGGTATAACTTATACATACTTCTTAGAAACTATACAATTATTATTTTTAATAAAACAATCCCAATATAATTTGTACCGACATAAGCCTTATTGCAACGAAACGACCCCGAAGAGTCTACTAGTATAAAGGAGTGGGTCAAGCAAGGTGTATGGATTATGGTCTTTAATTTCCTGTAGAAGATAAATGGGTGCTGACTGCTGAAGTTGACGAGCGCTGAACAAGTCTCTGTAAAGCGAACGTAACAGCCGCAATAATGGAAGCCTCGTTTTGGTAGGTGCCGAACTGCCGATAGCCACATTTTGTCTCTCTTTAGACCGTACTGTACGTACAAATATTTGTGCACTTGAAATTTTACATTTTCTTTTTTAGTAATTTCATTTCAAGGAGAAGACAAATGTGAATAAAATACAGAAAAGTCCGGACTGTTCCATCATAGACACATAAAAGTTATACTAGTAATTAAGGAGTCCGAAATCGAAATATAATTTTTTTGGACTCAAAATAATTTTTTTGGTGTAAAAAAAAAGTTACAATTTTATATAAAATGCGGTTATGAACAGCGATGTACCTTTACGTCTGTTAAGATAAAGCGCGGCTCATAACCGGGTTTTATATAGAATGAGTTTTCATACTGCGTTTTACATGTTTGCTGATAAGACAACTATATAAAACGTGTTTTATATATAATGTGTTTTCTTACGGCGTTTACATGTTAGCTGATAAGACATCTATATAAAATGCGATAATGAATCGCGTTTTACATATTTTGTGCGACCACCAATAATTCTTTTGCGCTTAATTGACATAACAATAATTCAAATATATAAAATGACATGTTAAACCGCATTTTACTTTCAAAAATTTGACCCCCCTTCGGATTGGGCATTGCCTTATTTAAAAGCATTAAGGGTTTTGAGAAAAATCATTCAAAAATACTCCAACTTCGTGTTCTTGTTCTTAAATTCTCAAGCTTTTTTTATAATGTCTGAAGAGCGAAAGGTAAGGGTTTCATTATTTTTATTTTTTTTTGGGGGGAGGGGTTGAGATTGTGGTGGCCAATAACTCAATGAGCTATAATTTATCTTCACAAACTCATGTTAAGTTGTAGATTCCCGGAAGTGTTCGGAGAAAAGAGCCCTCCAAACAACAGGAGTAGCAGCAACCTCGTATACTGGTCAACATGATAATCTGGTGTATCGCTATCGATCTGAGGATGCAATGCCTCCAACCACAGTCGAATAGTCATCAATGGAAAATGGCCGGTCCCATGCAGTTCACTCTCAGCCTCTAGCAGAAAGTAGTGAACCGCTGCAGCATGTCCAAGTACTGCACACGTGTCATCTCTCTCATGCCAGGCGGTAGAGCAACAGGCAGTCCATCAACGGGCAGCCCATACCCGCAGTGTGACGGTGACTTCGCGAATGGGCAGGTAGAATGTGTGTCTTCGGTGGCCACAGCTCTATCAGGGCAGTGATCAAAGACCAATCGAGTTGCAATCACCCGATCTCAATCATCCTATAGAAACCCGTGTCCCGCAGGCGCGCGACTACACGATCATGGAGAACTTTGTTATGCAGAAAGTCCCACAGTTCGTCTACTATCTTAGCTCTAAGTGTCTAGATCAGTAACTCACCTTTTCATATGTGGGCGGACCTATGATCGCCCTTTAATGAGAGTAGCGCATCGCTGGAAGGTCAGGGATGAATAAGTGGTACCTCCATGTCGTCCACTATAAATTAAATAACATTAATTACATATTAGTGTTATAATTTTATATGTTTGTTTGTAAATTAAGTAATAAATTTTTATAATTATACAATATTTAATTATTATGTATTTACATAGAAGTTTCAGGCTAGATATTTGAGGCCCTACGACACTAAGATATCCTAAATCCTTCCATGTGTTAGTTTTATTATAATTTTATTTGTTAGTTTGTAAATTAAATAATTAATTTTTATAAACAAATAATAACATAAGAATCCCAGGCTCGATTTTTGAGGCCTAGTAGCACCAAGATATCCTAAATTCATCTATGTTTTAGTTTTATTATATTTTATATGGTAGTTCGTAAATTAAATAATAATTTTTTATAAATAAATATTTACATAAGCGTTCCAGGCTCGATATTTGAGGCCCATTAGCACCAAGATATCCTATGTTCTTCTATGTGTTAGTTTTATTATAATATTATATGTTAGTATACAAAATAAATAATAAATTTTTATAAATAAGCATTCACATATGGGTTTGAGGCTTAGTTTTGTTATAATTTTATATGTTAGTTTGTAAATTAAATAATTACTTTTTATAATTAAATATTCGCATACTAGGCTCGATATTTTGAACCTAGTAGCAGCATTTATTCTATGTGTTAGTTTTATAATTTTATATATTTGTTTGTATATTAAATAATTATTTTTTATAATTATACAATATTTAATTATTAAATATTTATATATGGGTTCCAGGCTCAATATTTGCGGCCCATTAGCACCAAATATATGTTGACTATATAATTGGGCAAAGTATGTGTTTGATCTATCAGTTATTTTGACGTATTTTTGAGTATAAGAGATACTTAAACTATAGGAAAACAATGCTAATAGGCACTATATTTTACTACGCTAAAAGGCACTATATTTTACGACGCTAAAAGGTATTACATTTTACTATGCTAAAATGCACTACATTTTACTGGCCTAACAGTCACTATATTACTAGTTTTTAAGCAAATAAATAATTTAAAATAGATAAAATATAACAAATACATTGTAATCACAAAAATACATAAAAAATAGTAATAATAATTTATTAATATTTTTATTCACAAATAATAATGATTTCATAATTTTTGCATATTTTTTTGCAACATTAATATATTAGTCCGGATAAAAATAACATACCAGTTTAATCGCAAAAAAAAAAACACAAAATAACATATACATATTTAAAACAACTAATATGCACTACTTATATGAGTTTGGACATAAGCTATATCATAATACCTCTATTATATTTTTTCGAAAAGTTGAAGATTTGAAAATTTGATTCCAAAACAAGCAACTTACGACAATAGAAGGCTTGGCTGCGATAAATTTAAAAATATCCAGATTTACCACTGGCCGTTGAAAATAGCCATGTTTTAAAAGTCATCAAAATTTAGCCACTTTAAATCTGAGCAAAAATAGTGTTCAAAATCCGGAAAAATACGCCCGCAAATTTTACGGGAGTTCAAGCATAATTATGCTGGAACTCCCGCAAATTTTACGGGAGTTCCAGCAATTATAATTGTCCAGTATAATATACTGGAGTTTGGAGCACTGGTGCTCCAGTCTCCTGCAAATTTTACAGGAGTTAGCAAAGTATACCGGTACAGCATAACATGCTGGAGTTCGTACGCAAATGCACCAGATCTCCTGCATATTATACTAGACTGGTCCGTATTGTAGCAAAATAATGGCTATTTTTCATTGATTTGGTAAACGTTAGCTATTTTCTATTGACCAGTGTGAAAACTTGCTATACTATGATATTTTAACGGCTTGGCTAGGATGTGGGACCATGAATATATACTTTTCATGGGATGGGTGGGTCCACACGAGCTTTTTAGAACGTTAATGGATGGGGTGGGCGTTGTGTTATTTTAAAACGAAGAGGGAAAGGGATTTGGGCAGAAACGTGGGGGAAAGGGAAAGGATTAATTATTTATGTATATAAAATGCGGTTTATTACCACGTTTTATATAAAACGTGGTAATGCACCTTATTTTTTATATTTGTCTTATTAGCTGCCAGGTAAATTACGGTTTGTTACCGCATTTTATATAAAGTACAGTTAAGATCATCGTTTTATCTTAACGTCCCAAACGATCGTTAAGATAAAACTCGGTTTATAACTGTATTTAATATAGAATAGTAACTTTTTAAAATTTAAAAGAATTACATTTCGGTTCCAGACTCGTAATTAAGAGAATCACCAAGCAAGACTCTCCTTTTCTTTTAATAAATCCTTTTTCTTTGGTCCGATTTGATCCTTATGGTTGCTCCTCTACTCAATTAAAAAAAAAAAAGAACAAAAAACAAAAAAAAATGATGTGTATTCAATTGGGCCAACCTCTTGAAATCTGTTCACTCCTACTATACTAGCTTCAAAATTATATACTATTTGATGAACGCTTTAACTGTTCTAGCATCAAATATACTTAATTTTTGTTTGCTATGGCAAGTAGAAGATAGTAGTACTTAAAAAGCGAACTTGACACTATATATTAAAAAGAGAGAAAATTTTCATTTATATACTACTTCCTTCGTTTCAATTTATTTGAATCCATTTAACTGGGGATGATGTTTAAGAAAAGAGAGAAAACTTTTGAACTTGTGGTGTAAAATAAAGCACGTATATTTGTATGACTATAAATCATTACGAAAGAGATTCACATAAATTAAAATGGTGGGAGTATTAGTTCTTTTCTCAAAAAGCTTAAAGTGGTAGTACTATTGCATAATATTAGTTCCGGAGAATCACAAAAAAAAAGGAAATTGTTATGAAATAATATAAAAGACAAGAACAATAACTCAAGAACAAGAGCAAATAGAGAGAAGAGTAGAGAGAGCTCTTCTTATTGATACTTAGAGAATGTTGGGAGTGATTTACAATGGTAGAAGACCCCTTTATTTATAGGGAGGGGGATGATTTATCTACCAAGAATAGAACTCTAGAATCTCTCTAATTATAGACATTCACCTTAAATAGGAGATTTCATAACACTCCCCCTTGAATGTCTATTCAACAATGTGCCTCGTTAAAACCTTAAAACCAAAACCCAATGGGAAAAATTAAAGAAAGGAAAAAGAGTACACATGTTTGAATATGCGCCTATTGGTTGCCTCGTTAAAAACCTTGCAAGGAAAACCCAGTGGGAAAAAAACCTTGTAAGGGAAAAAGAGTGCAACGCGCATTGACTCCCCCTAATAAGTACATCAATTTATATCCTTGAGCATTTGCATTCCAATCTTGTGCATCATCTTCAAAACGATCTTTGGTAGACGTTTGACAAATCAACCATATTGACTTGAATAAATATTCCGCACCTTGAAATCATCATTCTTGATAGATATGAACATCTTCATATAATGTCGTGGAATAACTCTTCAATATCTTCATAGATGTATTCTCAATGCCATCATGCTTATAGTTATAGCAAGATACATATGTACACAAATTATACTAAGGATGTGGTACTTCAGGACCAAGAATTGCATATGCTTCAAGTAACTTAAATCTTTCAAGTTAAATCATATAAGCCATATAATAGACTTTAGATGCATATCAAGTTTTCCATGTCATGCTAGACAAATAAGATATCGAAAACTGACTATACATACCTTTGACTTTAAACTTTCAAGCATTTGAACTATAGGTTCAAAACTACATGTCTTTCATATGGAATCAATTCTTCTAGAATTGTATCTCTTCCATGTAGTTACTTTCTTTGGGTCAGCATATGCGTATAGCATGCTTTGCAATATGTTGCTGAATTATCCCTTTTATGAATTTCAGGTTCATATCATGATATTCGGGGATATACATATACAAATGATAATTCATCCCATGTAACCTTTTCTCAAGTGTTTATCATGTCTCCCCCTCATGTTAGTAAAGCTAACTTGTTTCCTCAACTTTGGGAAATCATCTTTGTGCATTATCATGTCAATATACACGGCACATTAATAATAAGATGAAATTATTTGGTTCCTGACCCTGAACCATTTGTGAGGGGAGAATATAATATACTCTCGCATACAACGTATATCAAACTGATATAACTTTGTTCTCATAAGAAACAGTTTAGCTATTAAGTGGAAGCACTCAATAATTGTCTTGCTAAACCAACTTTAATATAAACCAACTTATCAAGATGAAATGTCTTGAGTAGAGAATCTGGAAATTATGCTCGAAGTTAGATTACTGAGCAATTTACCTCGCAAGCACCGGCCAAGCTGCGGGTTAATAACAATTGCTCATGTAACCATATCATAGATGCATCATATGTGGTATACATGGCAGGTGAATGGGCCCATATTCACCTTTGGTATTTCCAGAATTTAGGGGCTTCAACCCGAACTCTTTAGTTGGTCAGTTCATTAATGAGAACAAGTGATACAAGAGAATTCTTAAAGAACTTTCTAGTTCTTTGATATTTACCTGTGTGAATTTGCACATCATACTTAAAATGAGATGGCTAACACGAATGCCAACTGAATAAATTATCAATATTGGTAAACTTCAAATTTACACCATGACATGTGCACTTATCAATAAACTTCAGGTTTATTATGACATGGGTTTTTATACCAATAGATATCCACTTTATTGTGGCATTCTTTCGTTTGTGTAGTACAAACTGGAGAACAAAGCGGGTAGCTTTTCATATACAAATTACCCCGCTACAAGTTGTAGTAATAGGAGATATCAAAGCCTTCCTTTATTTATAGTCTCAATATAATCAATCGCTTTCGCGTGTACTTTGGAAACTGAATAAGTTTCTTTGAGACTTACTACAGCACAATACTCAATTGTGTTTCTCCAACATAGTAATAATTGGCTCTTCTTGAGCTCTCAATTAATTTTGTACTACCACAGATTCATCAACATCCATGTGGTGAATATCTTTCTTAAAGAGAAAGTTATACCATTATGGTCATGTCAAACTTATATGCAAGATATGTTTCTTGCATTATCGTTGTCCTTTAATAGTCATATTTCCAAAATACTTTGGCGTACAATAGGTACGTGACCAACGATCATTCATGCCATATGTCATCTCAAACCTCCTTCTATGGGTGAGTGTGGTATCATCTCAAACCTCCTTCTAGGGGTGAGTGTGGTATATTTAATACCAATTTCATGTTCATATTCTTCCAATAATGAATATGTATTCGTGAATCAAATGTTGTCACATTCACTTCGAGGATATGTGATTTTGTTGTCCTTTTCAAATCTATAAATGCGTCAGGCATTTGATTTGCTATTCTTTCCAAATGGATAATCTTTTGTGCCTCTTTCTCACAAATAGAGGTATGTGGATCAAGATGAGATAATGATGCATTTTTCCACAAAATTTCCCGTTTGGTTTCACCAATTTCTCCCCCTAATTTTGGGAAAAGTGTCTCATCAAATTGACAGTCTGCAAATCGTGCAGTAAACAAGTCGCCTGTCAATGTTTCGAGGTAGCGAATGATGGAGGGCGATTCAAACCCAACATATATTCCTAACCTTCTTTGCAGACCCATTTTGGTGCGGGATGGCGGGTCTACAGGCACATATACTGCGCATCCAAAGATTCTTAAATGGGATATATTGGGTCCATGACCCAAAACCAATTGCAACGGGGAATATTTGTGTCAATTCGTCAGTCAGAGACGAACTAGCATTGCTGTATGCAAAATGGCGTGACCCCAAACCGAAGTGGGCAGCCGACAAACTAAAATTGCTGCATGCAAAATGGCATGAACCCAAACCAAAGTGGGCAGCCGACGAACTAGCATTGCTGCATGCAAAATGGCGTGAACCCAAACCGAAATGGGCAGCCTCGTTTTCATGAAGAATTCAAGATTATTCTCATCTATTGTCTCAATATGATATCCATTTTGAATGATATCTTTAAAACTCAACAAGTTCCTTTTTGACTTGGAGGAGAATATTGCATTCTCTAAGATAAACGTCATGCCTTTGGGCAGAGTTACAGTTGCTCTTCCGGAGCCTTCAATCAATTTACTTCCCATGGTTTGACATATAAAAGAAAATATACGAACATGAGAATAAACAACTTCAATTCGTTTGTGTCACATAATATTTTCAAAATCTGCAGCTAACAGTTGACTAACAAAATCAAATATGTTATCCATAATTGATTACTTTGCAGTTTGAAAATTTTCAGCGTTTTTCATAAGACAATCGATTATTAAACACACACAATCGATTGTTTGAACATAGACAATCGATTGTTAAACACACACAATCGATTATTTGTTATTTTTGAAAAACTTCAGATCACTGTTTAAGACAATCGATTGTAAGATATAGACAATCGATTGTTGGCTTATTTTGAAAAATTCCAGAGCACTGTCTTAAGACAATCGATTGTTAACTATAGACAATCGATTGTTGACTATTTTAAAAAATTCCAGAGCACTGTTTCAAGACAATCGATTGTTAGACAAAGACAATCGATTGTGGATGATTTTTGAAAATTTCCAGACCTCACTGTTTCAAGACAATCGATTGTTAGTCAACGACAATCGATTGTGGATGATTTTTGAAAATTTCCAGACCACTGTTTCAAGACAATCGATTGTTAGTCAACAACAATCGATTGTGGATGATTTTTGAAAATTTCCAGACCTCACTGTTTCAAGACAATCGATTGTTAGTCAACGACAATCGATTGTTGATCAATTGTTTTTCAACTTTAATGCGAAAATAGTTGATAATCGACTAGTTTTTCAGGCTAGTCGATTACCCCCACTGGAAAATAAAAGTTTTATTGATATTTGAGCATATTGAAGATATTCTAAAGAACTACTGCTAACATTGCATCATGAACTAACTAATACGAGCTAATACTGATGGCTATTAGTTTATTCATTCACTAATACAAACAAGTAAAATCAAATAGCTCCATCTTCTTTCATCACGGACCCATCGCCGATTAGGTGGTCTATTTTCCCCTCGGGTTGCTTAAAGAAGTCTGCCACATTCAAGTTGTCGTCAGAGACAAAATTCGTTATAGGGCGTTTACTCTTTCGAGATGCTTGGTAAAGGTCAACCATACGGCAATCCTTTGACCAGTGCCCGTTTCCACCGCAACGATAATATATAGTTTATAAACTATTTGCTTTTGGATTCTTATCGTATCGTGCTTGTGGCAGAGTGACCAACTTCATGTTGACATCTCTTTTCTTTAAGCCTTTCCACAAGATGGGTGAATCCTTGATGTTGAGATATTCAATCTTCAAACTTTCATCAAAGTGATGGCGCAAGAAAATCAAGGCCTTCATACAGTTTCAAACCTTCATTAAGGTAATGGCGCAAGAAAATCAAGGCCTTAGCATAGTTTCAAACCTTCATCAAGGTGATGGCGCAAGAAAATCAAGGCCTTAGCATAGTTTTGGGTGGATGCACTATTTCTGTCTTTAATGGCGTCTCCAAGACCCATAGCATCTAAGTGGATTTCATCATCCAACACCCATGTCATATAGTTCTTGCCCGAAATTTCGAGGGCAACGAACTTTCTTTTCATATTGTCAGACATATGACACAATTACATCAAGAGCGTGTTCATACTTACGGGCTCTATTACAATTATCACATTCACTTCAGGGAATGGATCGAAATCATGTGCTTTACACAATCTCATGTCAAATATTACTTTCATAAAGTGAAAGATTATTTTGAGAATCCTTATTGTTTTCATTACCACAATAATGACGATTATAATTTCGTCTATTGCCACGTCCATGGTAATAATTTTGTCTTCTTTCAGACTTATCATATACTGCTTCCACATTCTCTAAAGGGAATGGAGCAAATTCAATGGGACGGATTTTCAATTCTTTGTCCACAATCATACATGAATTTAATCATTGCAGGACATAGAGATTTTACCACTTCGTGTGGTTATAATTTCTCACAAACTCCATTAGAGTTATAATCAAACTTTGTATATAAAATTTATAGAATTCCAAGAATTTGAAAAGGAAAAGTAAATTACTTACCTTTAAGGTATACCAAATATATTTTCAATATTTTCTTCCTTTCTTCCTTTCCTTTCTTTCTTTCCTTTTTCCACGTTTTTCTTTCTTTTCTCTTTTTGCCGTTTTTTTTTTCGTTCCCTTTCTGTTCTTTTCTTTGTTTTCTTTCTTTCTTTTTGTTTCTGCTTCCTTCTTTTTTTTTCTTTTTCTTTCTTCATTCTTTCTTTGAAGAAAAACCCTACACAAACAAAAGTTAAGACAATCGAAAATTAAATTAGGAAGAGGGAAATACCTTAGATTTCTCGAGAATGGTTCTTGAGACGGTAGAGTCTCGTGCTGATAACGTGTTATGAAATAATATAAAAGACAAGAACAATAACTCAAGAACAAGAGCAAATAGAGAGAAGAGTAGAGAGAGTTCTTCTTATTGATACTTAGAAAATGTTGGGAGTGATTTACAATGGTAGAATACCCCTTTATTTATAGGGAGGAGGATGATTTATCTACCAAGAATAGAACTCTAGAATCTCTCTAATTATAGACATTCACCTTAAATAGGAGATATCATAACAGAAATGAAAAAGTAGAGGTCGTAGAGTTAATGAATCAATTTAAGGAAGGGGTAGGTCCAATGCGATGGTCTACATCGTACAGGTAGTCAGCTACATTAAATAAACAAGAAATATTTCAATACCATGAAAATAACGTACTCACTTGCTCAGTTCTAATTTATTTGAACGTATTTGATTGAGTAAAAAATTTAAGAAAAATTAAAGAATATTAGAATTTGTGGTTTAAATAAGTTAAAAAAGTCAGAGTATTTGTATGATTATAAAAACATCTCATTACAAATAAATTGTAAGTTTATTTTAAATTATTTTCAAATTTAAAAAGAGGTCATTTTTTTTATAACGAACCAAAAAATAAATAGGTTCATATATATATATATATATAGAGTCCATTTTATTTGGAAAATGTGTTTGACTTTAGCCAGAAATAAGAGAAATGCTCTAGAATAAAATAGTAATACTCCTAATAGGAATTGAAGTGGTTGTTATTTTGACCTTATGATAGAGATGGTTGCCCTGTCCCCCCTTCGGGTGCCAACTACGTTGTTGTCGTCCTGCTAAATGTACCCCCATTATATTATTATCCTATCCACCACCTTCCTTAATCCTTGTCCATTGCCTCCTTCCTTCTCCATTTTCCCTGTAACTCAAAGACGACGATTAGCTAGTCCGTCGTGTTTTCCTCCTCCTCCTCTTCTTTGGTTCTACTTAAATTATTTATTCGATGTTTATAAAAATATATACTCATTCATTTTGAGGTTTATATTTTCTTCAACCCTATCTTTTTAAAGTTTATCAGATTAGATTCAAATTATTGATTCGTAGTTAGTGAAAAGGTTTATTGGTAGATACAGCTTTTGGGTTTCCTCTTAAAACACCTATACATTCACATTTTTAATGATCACCTCTTGCATGCAGCGCATCACGTAATCGAGCTAGGTATGCATGAAGTTCAATTAAATTCCATTCCTCAACACATTTGTGTTGTGTAAATAGGGAAAAACATTCTTTTTGTCCATAGATATAAGTTGTAGAATTCCTAGGCTTTCTTGTTTTTTTTTTTTTTTTACTTTCTAAATCCGTCCATCAGAATTTCTGGCTCAGCGGTTGCATGCAATGCATTGGTGGCAGAGCGCATTCTCGTCTTCTTCCTCGCGGGCCTCTTCCACCAGAAAAGTGCATTCGGACGATAGCGTCATCGTCACGCGCGGAAGCAGACGGTGCATCCTGAAAGCAGCTCTCTTCGGCAGCCGTATTGGTAGCCGTAGCCGCCATAATATATCCCGTAAGAAGAAGCACCAACACCCTGCTGGGAATCACAACGACGTTGTAGATGAATGGCGTTCTCAATGTTCGTACGATCATTCACTGGGCAACGGTTCCTCGGAGGTTCGTCCGCCGCCTCAGCCCCTCCCTTTGCCCGAATTAAAGGTGCTGCTCCGTCAAGACCCTAATTTCGTTCACGCCACAAGTGTCCCATTGCCTTCGCCTAGAGAAGGAATTTCGCATCATAATGTTGGAGACGAAACAGAGAGGGAAAAAGAAAGAGAAAATGTGGATATTTTTAACGGTCACGCCCATAATAGTGGCGGAACAACACGAGAAGGGTATGTCAAATTCTGCTCAATGCACTTAGCTTTATTTGTTTCTCAATTTTGCTCAAATGATCCCTTTTTATTATCACCTCAACTTTTGATGACATATACGTTATCCCAATAATTATTTCTTATATTCTATCTTCGGATTATTAGTATTTCTGTTTTCATGAATAATTCGGGCAGTACAATCAAATATAGTTTGTCGACGGTGATCATATTTTGAATATTCCTCTAAATATAGAGCATATTCAAATATTTTAGTATTTTCTCTTATAAAAGAGAAGGAAAAGGAGTAAAGTACAGGGGTTGCTTCACTAGGGATGCAATGAAGTTCATTGATACATGTTGTATTTTGCCTTTATTTTCGTTTCACTTTCAAAGTTTGCGAACAAATTTTGATGCACATCAATGAAACTTTTTCTTTTCCTCTAGGCATGGCTAGCAATGAACACTCATTTGTAGGTTTTAGATTATACAGACCTAATGTTTTGGTTCTTTGTTTATTATCTCAGTAGACAATTAAGCCAAGATGGTCGAAAGAGAACAGAGGTTTCCAGGAAAACACCACATCAGAAGTTGCTTGTGCCAGAAAGAATTGCTCCTGATTTTTGGACAAGTGCTCCAACTAGTCCTTATGCAAGTCCGGCGCGTAGCCAACTGAAACCTGATGATTTTATAATTAGTCCTCTTTTCATTACACCACCTGGTGTTTTCCAAGTTTGGTCTGCCCCTGAAATGCCTCCTTCAGATACCGCTCATGGTTTAGGATTCTATTATAACACAGCTTTTAGTGTTGATAATTCTCCTCTTCATAGTCCAAGATTAAGTCCTCCGCCAAGATCCAAGAGTCCAAGTGGACCTGCTTCACCTTTGCATCATCCACCACCAAATGATCAGAGCTCAATGGCACGTCGTGAGAATTGTGCTCAAGGCAATGTCCATCCTTTACCCCTTCCTCCTCTTGCTATCCCTCCTTTTTCACCACCTACTCCAAAAACTATAACACCTGTTAAAGGCCAATGGCAAAAAGGAAAGCTTATCGGACGAGGGACATTTGGAAGTGTTTATGTAGCATCAAACAGGTATATAAATGCTCTTGATGGGTGTCGTTGCATATCTGTATGATGCTATAACATGTAAAATTATACTGATTGTAAAATACATTTTACAGTATTCGTGTATATAACTTGAATCCTTCAATCGTTCCTAATGTGGCTTCATGATTCGTTCTCAACCAGAGAGACAGGAGCTTTGTGTGCGCTGAAAGAAGTTGAATTATTACCAGATGATCCAAAATCTGCTGAGTCTATAAGGCAATTAGAACAGGTGATATTTCCTTCATTTTCTTTGCTTCTTAGTCCTTGAATACTTAGATTATGTGTTTTGATCTTGATTAGTCCTAATCACAAATCATTAATGGGTACACCTGGCATTGGCGGAAATTTTAAAGTGGGGTGTTTTCATTCATCTACCTGTGATATTTTAACTACAATAAAGCTTAGTCAATAAAGTAACTGAAAGGGGAGAAGTGAGAAAATAGAGACCATGTTTCATTAGTGTTTGCAGCTGAATGTCATTTCAATGAACACAATCTTTTGCCCCATAAGTTACAAGCTTGAATTGGTTTCAACTTTTTGTAATCTCTATTGATTATGTTGGTGTAGGAAATTAAAGTTCTCAGCCAACTCAAGCACCCAAATATTGTCCAGTATTATGGCAGTGAAATAGTAAGAAATTTCCCTTCTGCAACTAAGGTATTAACTTGATCTTTACATGCATTTAATCTTCAATGGAATTTTTTTTGTCTTTGATATTGCAGGTTGATGACCGGTTTTACATTTATTTGGAATATGTTCATCCTGGTTCGCTAAATAAATTTATCCAAGACCATTGTGGAGCAATTACAGAATCTATTGTGAGGAATTTCACTCGCCATATTCTCTGTGGGTTAGCTTACTTGCACAGTAAAAAGACCATTCACAGGTAACAGTCAGGCAACTCAACTGTGATAGATAAAAGATGTAGTATCTTCTGAAGAACAAATTGGAAATATTTTCTTGTGTAGGGACATAAAAGGGGCTAATTTGCTTGTTGATGCTTACGGGGTTGTCAAGCTTGCAGACTTTGGGATGGCTAAGCATGTAAGTTACTCTAGCTCAAGACATTTTTCAGTTTGCACATTTTTTGATTCTGTAGGTAGAATGTAATACAACAACAACAACAACCCAGTATAATCCTACTTAGTGGGGTACCCCTACCCTTGGGTAGAGAGGCTGTTTCCAAATAGACCCCCGGCATCCTTCCCTCCAAGAACTTCCCACCTTGCTCTTGGGGAGGCTCGAACTCACAACCTCTCTGGAAGTGGGGGTTGCTTACCATCAGAGCAACCCCTCTTGTCTATTCCGTAGAATGTAATGATTAACCATATATCTTTGTGCTTTATTTTGTTGTCACTCTAAGATTTACAATAGAAAGATCTTAGACTGATAGATTGGCTGTTGTTGCCAGGCTTATATTTTTCATTGAACATTAAGTCTTGTTATGCAGTTAAACGGGCACTCAGCTAACCTCTCTTTAAAAGGAAGTCCATATTGGATGGCCCCTGAGGTATTTTCCCTCAAATAGCACATCTTTCTATTTATGTTCTCTCACCTCCCACAGCTTATCTCTTTCTGTTACCTGCAGCTTTTGCAATCAGTTATGCAGAGGGATAATAGTAGTGATCTTGCCTTAGCTACTGATATATGGAGTTTGGGTTGTACTATAATTGAGATGCTGAATGGAAAACCACCCTGGAGTGAATATGAAGCAGTAAGGATTTAATTTGTGCATTTTGTTTTTGTTTTACGCGTTTCTTCACATGCTCTTTCAGTATAGGGCTCTACGAACTTAGAGAATAAAGACTAATCATGTTCAATCTTGCTGTATCAAGGGGGCATATGATTTTGTTACTCTCAAATATCTGATTTCTGCCAATGTACCTCTTCTTTGTGTCTTTTTTTGGCCATCCAACAAAGAGTTACAGATATATTTCACTATGTCTGGAATTGCCTTTGATCAAACCTCAGAATCAAGTTACTGTTCTATGAAGTCATAATTTTCTCTTTGAATTTTATAGTATCAGGATTGTGAAGGCTTTCTTTGTATAATATCACTAAATGTAAAGAGTAGGATCATGCAGTGCTATATTAAACACTATGCCGGTATAAAGCTTTGAAACTGAATCAATATTTAATTTAACTATTGCAGGCTGCAGCAATGTTCAAGGTTCTCAAAGATACCCCACCAATACCTGAATCATTGTCCCCAGAAGGGAAAGATTTCTTGCATTGTTGTTTCCGTAGAAATCCAGCAGAGAGGCCATCAGCTAGCGTGTTGCTAGAACATCGATTTGTGAGACTCTCGCATCAGCCAGATGTTCCTTCTTTTGTCCAGCAACTTAATGGGATAAGATTGACAGTATGTACATTCAGTCCCTTCTCCTCCCCCTCTCCCCTTCTTCGTTTTCCTTTTTTGTTGGTTCTGTGCCTTTAAGCCAGTATACCTATGACAGGAAAAGTTGCATTCTCAGAGAGAGAAGCTAAGTTATAAACTTGACTCGGTGCATGTATCATTAGAGAGATAACACGCAAAAGGAGCTGGCAAAGAAATAAACATTGCAATCCGAAGAATGGCATGCTCAGATGGTGCAAATTGACTTTAATGTCTGCTGACTTAAGCTTTATGCCTGATTAAGACAGGCCAGCAATAACATCATTCATATTCTAACATAAACAATGGCATCGGGTTATTTTGCTCGTTCAACTCTCATGCCCCTCCCCAGTTCATCCTCATTAACAGAGGCATTCTGGGCCGACTATTACAAGTACATATGCCCATCTGGTGCTGTGGATTGGAAGCAAGCTACCTCGGCTATCTTCCGAAATAGTAGTACTCATCTTTATTGATGTGGTTTTCTAAGGAGAGCTCGACTGGTGAATACATTGCAGACCTTTATCAATGTGCTTCGTAGCCTGGAGGTACTCTCATACTCTCCCTCAGCAATGCCTAGAACTTGAGGGAAAGATACTTGCGTATAGTCCAGGGAAATTGCCCTGCAGACCTTGGATCTTACATTTAGAATTTGTGTATTACTAACAAAAAATGGAGCTTCAACGACAACTATACAGATGCAATGACAGAAATCAAAGATATTGAAATGCTTTGAAAGTTGTATGAGTTAGCTATGAATCTTTAAAGTTTTTCCTTATTGCTTATTGTGTAGTTCAAAGCAACTGAATAACTTCTATAAAGCAAAGGTGTGAACTACACCGCTATCCAAGTAGTTGGGGGTCAACTATATGAATTTTCACCGTCCGCGTTGCTCCATTTCTCTATTCCAATATTATTTGACAACCTATAACTTTTCTTAAATTTGTGTCCTTTAGTAGGTACAGTATCTACAGAAACCCACTGCTCTTCTGTATGAATACTGTGCCGCATGGTGTCAGTTTCTGCAGCTTCTTCCGCGGTTTGGCCAAACTATCCATTTTATCAATAGCTATCATATTCTCTGTTACTTTGCGTCAGAGTTTTAATATGATTGATCAGCTTAAAGTAAAAAATGAGATAAATATTTTGCAATCCATTCCAAATTATTAACCTCAAGTACAACCATAAATCAACATTATGTCAAATTTGTTAGGATTTGTCCTAAATTTCTAATCTATTAGGACTCTTTTACTCGAAGGAATAGAAAAAGAATTCTAAAAGGATTAAATTCCTTAATATGTCTTTTTCTTGGAAGACAAGTTTCGCATATTTATAAATTAAGTATCTCTAGTTCTCACAAGAGTACAACAAAAAAATATCTACAATGTAGTCATAAAGAATTTTGTTTAGGGAGAGATTTTTTTCTCTCTATAGTTTTTCTTCTTTTATAGTAGTTTTATCATATGTTATTTAAAAAGATCAAATTATTATAAACTATTATGCTTAGTTTAGTATATTTTTCCTTTATCGTCGGATTTATCATCATCAAGCTTTGTATTGTTAATTCCGCATGCACCATGCTATTTCGATCCCAACAAGTGGTATCAGAGTCATTGGTTCAGAGTCAACGGTTGAACAAGGTTGAAGACAGATTTAATGCGTGTTTAGATCAAAACGATAATAAAGATTTATTCAAAATGGTACATGTGGAGATAAATTTATAATCAGAATTTTATTCAAAACGCCTGCTGTTACATCTCTCTTTTTAATCCATATTTTTACCACTTTTAACCAATACCAGTTATAAGTCATGCCTACTTGTAACGCATGAGTTCCAATGTCAGTTTTAACTCACGCTTCTTTTTAATGCATGAGCTTCTTTTAACCCATGTTTATTCTTAACACGTGGACTTATTTTAACCCATACTTGGGCTTCTTCTAACCAATACCAAGATTTTCAACCTATACCAATTTTTATGGCAAGCATCAGTGATGAAGAGTATGTGAATAAGGTGAATCAACTTTGTCAAGAAAATTTAGGCCAAGGGGAGATTGTTATGATTTGTCCTGAATTTCTAATCTATTGGGACTCTCTTTCTTAAATGAATAAGAAAAGACTCCTAAGAGGATTAAATTCCTTAATATATCTTATCTTTTTCTTGGAAGACAAATTCTGCGTATCTATAAATTAAGGATCTCTGATGGTAAGCAACCCCCACTTCCAACCGAGAGGTTGTGAGTTCGAGCCTCCCCAAGAGCAAGGTGGGAAGTTCTTGGAGGGAAGGATGTCGCGGATCTATTTGGAAACAGCATCTCTATCCTAGGGTAGGGGTAAGGTCTGCGTACACACTACCCTCCCCAGACCCCACTAAGTGAGACTATACTGGATTGTTGTTGTTGTTGAATAATTTAAGGATCTCTACTTCTCACTAGAGTACAACAAAAAATATCTATAATATAGTCATTAAAGAATTTTGTTTATGGGGAGATTTTTCTCTCGATAATTTTTCTTCTTTTATATTAATTTTATCATATGCAGATCAATTGATAAAATTATTATAAACTATTATGCTTAGTGTAGTATATTAATCTTTTATCGTCGGATTTATGATGGAAGGTGGTCAAATTTTAAGTCAATAAGTCCAACAAAATCCGAAAATTGAGCGAGAATCATGGAAAGAGCATGAACAGTAAGTAGAGTAGCATAAAAACGGAAATTTGGCAAGAGTTTGATTTTCTTTCCTTTTTCTTCATTGAACAACCCAAATCCGAAAAGCTCAAATAGCAGTCGAACACACACAATAAAAATAGAGCATTCAGACTTTTCTTCATTGGGTAATCAGTCATCAGAATCATATAGCTTGCTTTTGTCTTTTAAAAGTCATTCGACTTTACCTAGTTGACTTAAAAGATCATCCTTGTCAATTGTTTTTATTTACCGATGATATTTAGCGCTACGAAAATAATTAGTTTTATAATAAAAATACTAACACACTAATTTAAAATCGGTAAAAACTTATCTGCACCGGATATTTACACCATATGTAGTTATAGTTAATTTTAAAGTTTTTAAACTTTTGGACAATGATTTATGTCATTGAATTTTTCAGTTCCCATCTCAAAGATTATGGTATATCAAATTTAAAAGTTAAAATAAATTGCTTAGCGAACAAACTTAAACACAGCAATGTGAAGAGCAAGACGAACTTTTGAAAGCCATCATTCAATAGATAATTATGATGACACATGAAAATTTTTAAATTAATTTAACCATACTACTATAACTCAGGTTATGCTCTCAACTACTCATTATGATTATGGTTCTTCAATCGTTTATAGTTTATATGCGATTCAAAATTATTTTTTAAAATTCATTGCTATTAGACTTTAAGTCAAGTGCAAGGGAACTGAAAAATCCAATAATATAAATTATGATCATAGAAAGTTTCATAAAAAGTCCAATGTTACTGTCACGACCCCGTTCCCAAACTAGTCGTGATGGCGCCTCTCGTGAAAATAAGGCCAGCCAACTAACCCAACTAGACCCCTTCCAAATAATTAAACATAAATGAAAAGCAAAATACTAATTAATGAAATTTGCATCTCAACGCAGTCCGACCGGGATGTCACAAGTGACGAGCATGTAAAAGGATTTTTGATACAACTACACGGTCTAAAATACATGGATATAATCTGGAATCAAAAAGGAAGAAAATACGATGCCACGAACGCTGGCGGTCACCTTGCTCAACTATGATAGCAAATCCTCAACCAGCTCAACCCGCTATCGGGTAAATCAATACTTGCATCTGCACGTGAGGTGCAGAGAGTAAAGTGAGTATTCCAACTCAGTGAGTAATAAAGGTAAATAATAACTTAGCAGCAAGAAACCACGTAAAGCAAGTCATCATGCTATATAGTACAGTGTAACCCTTTGAGAAAATAGTGAAAACGTTAAAATTCCTTTAGAAAATATTTTGTCTCAGTTCAAAACCTCTTTTGAAAATATCTTTTCCCAATAGTTAAGCAAATGAACACGAAACAGGTAGTGCAAGTCAGTGCAAAAGTTAGCTCCTTGGACACAATACTCCATTAACAAATAACACCAGGTATCAGATACACAATGCAAGAAATAGCATGGAAGCCAATGAAAAACGAGTGCTGGAATGTCATGACAACTAATACAAATAGGAACAAATGCATGAGAGCAATGCAATGCACATGACGGTACGCTCCGGTACCCACTGCGGCGTGCAGTCCGATCCATTTAACGTTGACGGCGCCGGAGGGGCTCCTACATCCCAAGCAAAATATCAAGCCATCTCGTGGTATCAATCAGACCCTCGGCCTCAATATCAATATAACACTGTTGCAGCGTATAGCCCGAGCCACTCATATATTCAGAAATCACTATAACACTGATGCGGCGCGCAGCCTTATCCTTGCTCAGTCCAGAAATGCACATGTAATACTCCTGCGACGCAGCCCGATCAATGCTCAGTCCAGAAATGCATATAAGCCACTTGGGCAATATTAACATGATAGTCCTCAGCTCAAAGCGTCTATAGAGTATTGTTTAAGTTTCAAATCTTTGAAAAACGATTGAGTTTGCAAAACAGTATCAAAACTTTGGACCGAGATCAAATAATATGTAAGGTAATGCGAAATTAGTGATATCAATCCCTAAAGGATTCACAAAGTTGGCACGAAGCCCAAACATGGTAATCAACCGAAATTATGATAATAACAAGTAGTTTTAGTCAAATATATAGTAATAATCAACAACCGGGACGGACCAAATCACAATCCTCAATGGTACTCTACCCCCACGCTCATACCCGCGCATGCAAGTCACCTCAATACAATACTATGATGTGCAAATCCGGGGTTTTAAGCCCACAGGATTTCATCTACAAGTTTTACTCACCTCGAACCAGTGAAATTTCTAGCTCGCGAGGCCTTTGCCCCTCAAATCGGCCTCAAGCGCGTCGTATCTAACCAAAAATAGAGCGAATACATCAAATATGCTAAGGGAACAATACCCAATCGAAAATAATCAAGAAATAGCGAATATCTCGAAGCTAGCAAAATCCTAGCCCCAGACCCGCTTACCGAAAAATTACAAAACTCACATTACCGGGTTACTCGTCTCGCCATGAGTTCATACATACCAAGAACTCCCAAATCCGAGCTTAAATGATCTATCAAATCCCAATTTGAAATATCAAAAACTCAAACGCTAGATTTACCCCTTTTTAAAAGAATTTCAACTAATTTCCATGTTAAATCTATCATAATCTCGTGTATTTAGGCCAAGAAACTTACCTCCAACCAATCTTCCTTGAATCTCTCTTCAATTTTTCCCAAAGAGCTCTCAAAATACATAACAACGGAGGAAAAATGACCAAAACTCGCGGATGAAATGATATAAAAACCCTTCTGCCCAGGTGCAACTTACCCTACGCGAACACGGTCAATACCCCCGCGTTCGTGATGACCAGAAAATGTTGACCAAAATTCAACTCTTCGCGAACGCGGCTCCCAGCATGCGAACGCGAACCTTCAGAAGCTCTATCTACGCGAACGTTTGCCCTTTGTCGCGAACGCGATGAACAAATTTCACTAGGCCTTAACTTCCTTCTATGCGATCGCGAGAATACGAGAGCGATCGCGTTGCTTCGCCTTTCAGAACTACGCAAACGCGTCCCCCTCCCACGCGAATGCGAAGACCAAATTTCCAAGCCCTCACATTTTCTCTACGTGTTCGCGATTATCACCCATGCGAATGCGAAGGGAAAATCTCTGCTACACCAACAACTGAAAATTGCTACTTTTAAAGTTCAAAAATGGTCCGATTGACCCTCCGAAACCACCCCGAGGCCCCCGAGATCTCAACCAAAAGCACAAACATGTTTTAAAACATTATCCAAACTTGTTACAATCATCACAACACATCAAACAACACTGAAATCATCAATTTTCATCGGATTCAGGCATAAGTTCTTTAAAAATTTCCGAAACATGCATTCTATCAAAAACTCAACCAAACGACGTCCGAATGACTTTAAATTTGGCTCACACATCAAAAATCACATATCAAAGCTACAACAGCTCTCAAAATTTCATTTCGAGTCCTCGGATCAAAATCTCACCTAACTACCGGAATTCACCAAAGTACTAACTTTGCCAATTTAAGCCTAATTCTACACCGGACCTCCAAAATCAATTCCGATCACACTTCTAAGTTCCAAATCACTTCCCGAAGCTAACCGAACCACAGACAATCACGTCCGAACCTTATAACTCATAAGTCAATATCCGGTTGACTTTCCCAAAATAAACTTTCCTTAAAGAGACTATATGTGTCTCATTTTCTACCAAAACCAATCCAAATCTACTCTAACACACCAAACACTGACAGTGAAACATGAAAAATCATGAAACGAGAAAAACAGAGCGGTGACTCATGAGACGACGGGTCAGGTTGTTACATTTACAATTTAATACTTTTAAAAGTTTATTTAAATTTAACAACACTTGTCGCAAAATCTTGGAAATATAAAAAGATTCTCAAATATTTTTCAAAGTATTTGCGATTTTTTCCCCTTCAAATATAGCAAGATTTGATTGTTGTAAATTTGATGTAGCATAATTTTTTAGATGAGAATTGAAAAATTCAATGATATAAATTATTGTCCAAAAATACAAAAACTTTCATTAACTACAATTGCATAAGGAAAAGAGAAGATGCTAAAGTCGACCCATATATGTAGAATAGTATAGAGTAAATAAGTGGTTTGGGTTTAAAATAGTTTAGGTTGTAAATTAGTATTTAATAATTTTTTTCCTTAACTATTTTTTCATGTAAGTAAATCTTGTTAACATCAAGATTAAACGAGAGAATCATACAAATTATAGAGAGAGAAAGTAGAGAGAAGGAGGAGAGTAGGTGAGAAGTCTCTCGAATGTCAGAGAGAGAATTGCATTAACCGAGAAACAATAAAGGAAAATGAAGTCCGGGGGTCACTAATGTCGGTGACCCCGATATTTATACTTACACACTCGGGTCGGGTCAATGACCCACTATAATAAAGAATGGACGGGTCACATATCTGGGCTCAGATATGACTCTCAGTATTGGGCTCGGGAAAGGCCCAATTTCAGACTTTATTATCATTGCCCAATTGTATACCAACAATACACTATAAATACATTGTGTATACACTATTACAATATGATACAACATCATGTATCTCAACACCCCCCCTCAAGTTGGAAGGGGGGAACCACTTGCAACTTGGAAAGCAGCGGAGCCAGCAGAGTACCCGGAAGCGGCTTGGTGAGCAAATCAGCCAGCTGACGAGAAGTTGGCACATGAAGCAACCGTAAGAAACCAGAGAGCAACAAATCCCGGACAAAATGACAATCCACCTCGATGTGTTTCGTGCGTTCATGAAAAACAGGATTGTTAGCAATATGTACAGTAGCCATACTATCACAATAAACAGAAACAGGAGTTGAAACAAAGACCCCAAGATCACCCAATAAGCGGCACAGCCAAGTCAATTCAGCCACAACCTTGCTCAGGGCACGATATTCTGCCTCAGCAGAGGAAAGAGAAACAACAGGCTGTTTCTTCGATTTCCAACTTACCAAACAATCACCCAAAAGCACACAAAAACCAGTAACAGAATGTCTGGTGTCGGGGCAGGCTGCCCAATCACTATCAGAATAACCAGTAACAGAAAAGTCAGCATGATCAGAAAAGAACAAACCCAAGGAAGGAGTGCCTTTGAGATATCTCAATGCATGCAGGGCAGCATTCATATGGGGAAGTCTGGGGGACTTAAGAAATTGACTCAGATGTTGAACTGCATAACAAATATCAGGCCTGGTATGAGTCAAGAAGAGCATTTTGCCAACAAGGCTCCTGTACTTATCAGGAGAGGGAAAAAGATCACCAGAATCAGCATGTAGTTTGACATTGATGTCCAAAGGAGACACAACAGAGGACACATTTACACAGTCAAATTGGTGCAACAAATCAGAGATATATTTGTGCTGATTAAGGTGCATCCCACCTGGGACAGCAGACACTTCAAGACCCAAAAAATAATGCAAGGGCCCTAGATCCTTGATTTTAAACTGAGCATCCAGAAATTGCTTCAAAGCAGTCAATTCATCATTGTCATCCCCAGTGATAATGATATCATCCACATACACAGCAACTACCACAAAAGAACTAGGTTTACCCTTGAGAAACAAAGAGTAATCATTGAGAGAATGATGATAACCTCTGGAATAAAGAGCAGAAGATAGCTTGGCATACCACTGCTTGGAGGCTTGCCTTAACCCATACAAAGATTTTTTGAGTTTGCAAACCAAAGGAGGAGAAGGAGAAGAAGGAGAACCAGAAACAGCAGAAACAGTCAAACCAGGAGGAAGTTTCATATAAACATCCTCATCCAAATCACCATGAAGAAAAGCATTATTCACATCCAGCTGAAACAGGGGCCAGTGGTTTTTGACTGCCACAGCAATGAGACACTTGACAGAAGTCATTTTTATCACAGGGGAAAAAGTTTCAGTAAAGTCAATCCCCTCAACTTGAGTGTCACCCCTTATGACCAACCTGGCCTTATACCTTTCAACAGTGCCATGTGCCTTATATTTGATTTTGTAAACCCATTTGCAACCAATGGGTTTCTTACCAGGAGGAAGAGGAACAACATCCCAAGTCTGGTTTGTGTCCAAGGCTTCAAACTCCTGTCTCATGGCAGCTTGCCAAGCTGGAACAGATGCTGCCTGAGAATAGTATTGAGGTTCAACTTCCATAGAGGAGGAAGAAGAGCCAGAGAAGGCAGGAAGTTGGCACACATAATCCTTAAGGTAGGAAGGGGGATTATGAGGTCTGCTAGATTTTCTAGGAGCTGGAACAGAGGTAGTATCCAAGACAGGAGGACTGAGTGGAGCAGAAGAAGGTAGATGGACAGGTGAAGCAGAATCAGAAGGAGATGAAGGAAGAGGAGAATCAGAATCATTAGAAGTAGCATCATGTTCTCCAGAATGAATGAAAGGAAAAATAGGAGTGGATGAAGGAACAGAAAGAGAGGCATTTTTGAAAGGAAAAACTTATTCATGAAATTGGACATCCCTGGAGACTAAATAATTCTTGGAAGTATAATCATAAAGCCTGTAACCCTTTTTACCAAAAGGATATCCCAGAAAAATACAAGGAATAGCCCTAGGCTTCAATTTGTCCCTTTGAGGAATTGGAACAGTGGCATAAGCTAGGCAACCAAAAACCCTCAAATGAGCATAGGAAGGAATATGGCCATACATAATCTCATGAGGAGACTTGTTATTTAATAATCTGGTTGGGACCCTGTTAAGGAGGTAAGTAGCAGTCAATAAGCAATCCCCCCAAAAGGATACTGGCAAGCCAGATTGAAAGAGCAAAGCTCTACAAGCCTCAAGAAGGGTCCTATGTTTTCTCTCAACTACACCATTTTGTTGAGGTGTGTGAGGACAAGAAGTTTGATGAATGATACCCTGACTGCTAAAGAAAGAGATGCCCTCATTGCTAGAGCCCAGCTCTAAAGCATTATCACTTCTAACAGTCTGAACTACAGAATTAAATTGAGTTCTGACCATGGCAATAAAAGACTTAAGCATAGAAAAGGCATTACTTTTGGAGCCTAACAAGTGTGTCTAGGTTGCCCTTGAATAATCATCAACAATGGTAAGAAAGTATTTGCAACCAGAAGAGGTTGAAGTATGGTAAGGTCCCCAAGTGTCTACATGAATCAGTTGGAAAGGTTTAGAAGTTATAATGGAGCTATCAGAGAAAGGGAGCCTGGTTTTTCTGGCCATAGGGCAGACAGAGCAAGGAAATGACTGTTTAGAAGCAAATTGGAAAGGAAGACCACAAATGCATTTCATGTTAGCAAATGGAATGTGTGCAAGTCTTAAGTGCCAAGTGTAATTCATATCAGAATTAAAATCATCATTACAAATGGAACTATTAACATGAGAATGCATAGAAACAGTCTTGTTTTCAGATAAAAGATCATCATTACAAGAAGGCACAGAAACAACTTGTTTATTACTAGCATTACAAGAAACAGGAACAGGATTACAAGGAGTAGGGGAAGAAGGACCCCAAGCTAGTTTATACAGTCCAGCAGATTGTCTACCAAGATCCAGTGGCCTCCTCAGAGAAGGGTCCTGTATCATGTGTAGAAAACAGGAATGTTCAGTGAACATAACAATACAATGTAACTGCTTCACTAACTTGTGAACAGATATCAAGTTGTGTTTAAAAGAGGGGACAAGCAGCACATTGTGAAGGGTAATGAAAGGAGTGTCAAGGCAAAAGAGCCAGTACAGGTTACTTTGACTTTATAACCATTTGGAAGACTAACAAGGTAAGGCAGAGCTAAATGGACAATATTAAAGAGTAAATTCTTATCATGAGTCATATGATTAGAAGCACCTGAATCTATTATCCAGGTGACAGAATGAATGTGGGTGAGCAAACAAAGTTTGGAATCAGATACAGGATTCTCAGTCAATAAAGTACCAGCAAAGTTTGCATATGAGGGAGAAGGAGCTTGAGCAGTGGATTCATCCAGCTTGGACTGGTGTATCATCATTATTAGCTGGTCATAATCATGCTTGCTCAACCCAGGGATCACAGAGCTTGGACCATCTAAGCTTGTAGCAGAATGATGGTCAACAGAAGCATTCCCTTGAGGAACAGGCAATATACCATCAGAAATATTAGAACCCAAATCACTACTCAGATGGGCAGCAGCAGACCTCCTTCCCTTGTTAAATGTGGGACTCTGTGGATACCCATGCAGCTTGAAACACTTATCAATTAAGTGTCTAGACTTCTTACAGTATCGACAGAACAAAGTCCCTTTTGTTTGATCAAAATTAACCCTCTGTCTGAAAGGAGGAGGGGCAGCAGGCACTGTGGCCTTGTTGAATGCAACAGGCTGCTTATTTGTGTGCACATTAAAGGAGACAGAGGTAGGATCAAATTGAGATGGAGACTGTACTTGTCTTTGCATCTCATCATTTAAAACAATATTATACACACTGTCAAGGGAAGGAGGAGGCTGCATCATCAAGACATTACTCCTAACTCCCATATACACTTCATTTAAACCCATCAAAAACTGAAACACCTTGTTATCATCACATTCCTTAATTATACCTTCCTTAGCAGCACATGTACATTGCATACCATGATTGACACACATAAAATCAAGCTCATCCCACACACTTTTCAATTTGTTAAAATAGGAAGCAACATCAGAGGATCCTTGAGAGATACGAGACAGTTCTCTCTTCAATTCATATATTTTGGACCTATTTGCAGTCCCATACCTGGTTTGAAGTTGGGTCCATATACCCTGTGCAGTATCAGTATACTGTACAGATTCAGCAATAGAAGGGGAAAGGGAGGCAATCAACCAGGAAATCACCATATTGTTGCACCTATCCCACAACCTCTGTTGAGGAACATTGGTAGTAGGACGGGTATAGGTGCCATCAACAAAGCTGATTTTATTTTTAGCCGACAAGGCAACAAGAACTTTTCGTCTCCAAGCCCCATAACCAGTACCCGAGAATGGGATGGGAACAAGTGGTACCCCAGGAGATCAGACGAATACAGAAAAAGTGGACTAGAGGAATCCACAGTAGTAGAAGCACCAGTACTTGTGCTAGAAGCCATAATGAACCGGCTTAGACAAATAACTTGTCAACAAACAGGATACTACCAGAACAAGTGTACAAACACAGTAACCAACAATAACCAACAGACAAACAACAATTAGGTCAAGTAATCACAGATACCACCAGATACTCGCAATTACAAAGTCAAATAAGTACACATAAATCGAGGAGAAGGACACAGAGTTACCCTCCTTCTTCGCAACCGGAGAACATCGGCCTTCAAACACAGAGAAACCCTAGGTTTCAAACCCTAGGTTTCAAACCCTAGGTCTAAATTTTTGAAAAAACAAAACTTTACCAGAGAGCTGGTGAGGAACGTCGGAAACACACCCAAACCGTCCAGAGAATGACAATCGGGCCACCGGAATGCGGTAAAACCGTAGGTCAAACCGTCAGAAACCCTAGAAGCCGATAAGTCATCAAAATCAACCGTCCAAAATCATCACAAAGTCTTTCCGGAGTGTGTAATAGAGAAAAACACACTCGGATACACTCAGAAAAGTCTCCGATGGACTAAAATCATCATTGACGAAGCGGTCTCAGAAATCACCCCCAAAAACCTCGATACAGACTTCATCCATGACCACGAACACTCAGAAACATGATCGGATCGTCTACGAAGCTCTGATACCATGTTAACATCAAGATTAAACGAGAGAATCATACAAATTATAGAGAGAGAAAGTAGAGAGAAGGAGGAGAGTAGGTGAGAAGTCTCTCGAATGTCAGAGAGAGAATTGCATTAACCGAGAAACAATATAGGAAAATGAAGTCCGGGGGTCACTAATGTCGGTGACCCCGATATTTATACTTACACACTCGGGTCGGGTCAATGACCCACTATAATAAAGAATGGACGGGTCACATATCTGGGCTCAGATATGACTCTCAGTATTGGGCTCGGGAAAGGCCCAATTTCAGACTTTATCATCATTGCCCAATTGTATACCAACTATACACTATAAATACATTGTGTATATACTATTACAATATGATACAACATCATGTATCTCAACAAATCTCACTGGGAAATACAAAATCCAGAAACAATAGCCATTTAAGTTAACCAAAAGTTGAGTGATTTTGCAAAGACAAAAGAAAATTATAGAGTATATTACAACTTCCCATTGTTGGGTAATTTTCATTATATCATCTACAACTATTATTTGATTCACGTTTGGTACAATATTTTTATATAATTAATACATATAAAACTAAAAATAATATCTTCTCTATCTATGAAAATCATTTAATAAGCATCCCAAAATTTTAGCAAATATATGAGATCCTCATTATTTCCTAAATTTAAGCCTAACTGAATTGACTACAACCAATTACTTTTTAAAAAATCTCTAAATCCCTAAAATTTAGCATAACCAAATTGACTACAACTCAAATACAATAGATCATCTCTTAATATATGTCCTTTTGCTTTCACTAAAAATAGGTGAGAGATATACATCGTATGTAATCTATGTTCATCGAGTAATAATATATTTCTTTGCACTATTGCATGTTACTGATAGTATAGTGTATACTATTTACATAGTGGTATAGATATATTCTAATATATTATTATAAACAAATTTTTTTTTATGATGAATGTGTCTATATTAAGAGAGATTCTAGGGTTTATTATTTTGTGGCTAAGTCACTCTTTCTCTATAAATAGAGGGTTCTATTACATTGTAATTCATCCCAAATCAATAAAAATTCCGTCTCCTTACTTTCGCTACAATATTCTTTTTCTTCTTTTATTGTTCATAACACATTATCAGCACGAGACTCTAACCAATTGAGTAGAAGGTTTGGAATTGAGCATAATGATTGACATTTGTTCCATAAACTTCCTTCATGATTAAATTCTGGATTTAACGTAAGTATTTTAATTTATTTTTCTCTTTTATATTTTTGAAATTCTATAATTTGAAATACAATCAAAGACGATAAATTTTGATTCTAACTCTAATGGAGTTTGAAAGAAATTATAACCTCCCAAAGTGGTAAAATTTTTATGCATTACCATGATCAAATTCATATATGATTGTGAGCACAATGAGTGGAAACTCGTCCCATTGAAGTTGCTTCATTCTCTCCTCTAAGAGAATGTGGTAGCAATATGCAATAAATCTGTATGACGACCCGGTTGGTCGTCTTTGGAATTTAAGCCCCATTTTTCCATTAACCGCTTCTTCTAAGTTTATTTCTGCTATTTGGGTTTGTGGGGACAGTCGATGTTAGAATTCGGAGTGTTTTGGGACACTTAGTACCTAAATGGGAGCTTAAGTGTTGGAAAGTGGTCCGTAATTGGAACAGTGTGAAGATGACCCTGGAATGGAAATCCGATAGTTTCGTTAGCTCCGTTAGGTGATTTCGGGGTTGGGAGAGTGTTCGGAACGTATTTTGGATGTCCGTAGCTCATTTAGGCTAGAAATGCCGAAAGTTAGAATTTGGAGGTTTCCGGTCCGATAGTGAATTTTGATCCAAGGGTCGGAATGGGATTCTAGAAGTTTCTCTAGCACCGTCATATAATTTGGGACGTGCGTGCAAAATTTCAAGTCAATCGGACTTGGTTTGGTCAGGTTTTTGATCAAAAGCGAGTTTGGTTGAGTTTTGAAGTTTTTAGGTTCAAATCATTAGTTAATTCGAGTTTACGGCATTGTTTTAGATGGTATAAGGATTGGTACAAGTTTGAATGATGTTATGGAATATGTCCGTAGGTTTGGTTGAGGTCCCGGGGGCCTCGGGTGTGTTTCAGATGCTCAACGGAGCATTTTTGGGACTTGAGAAGTTGCAAATTTTCTGATGTGATGTTGCTCTTCTCAGTGGTCGCATCACTACTCATGCGATCGCATAGTGCCTTTAGTGTGTGTGTGTGGGGGGGGGGATATTTCCTTCAATACAATCGCAAAGCCCTTCATGCGATCGCACTGTTCTGTTTCCCCCTTCTTTGCTTTCGCTCGTCCTTTCCCGCGTTCGCACTGAGCAATTCGAACTGGTGGCTCAGAGGTCCCATTTCCTCTAAGCGATCGCAGGACCTATTAAGCGATCGAATAGTTCTGCTTGACCCTCTTCTGCGATCGCAGGACCTCCTCTGCGTTCGCATAGGCCACTTTTTGGGTCCATGAATTTTTGCCCTACCCTATCGCATCCCCTTTGTTGCGATCGCATAGAACAAAACCCCTAGGCAGATATAAACATTTCAAAACGTGGGTTCTTCCATTTTTAACAAAACTTAAGCTAGAGAGCTCGGATTTGAGAGATTTTTCGAGGGCTTTTTAGAGGCAACGATTGGGTAACGATTCCTTACTCCTCTATGATTAATACCCACTAATCTAACTTCAAATTCAATCTTTAGTTTGGATTTTGAATGAAAAAATGGGTAAAGTTCCTATACCTAATTGTAAGGATTTGAGGGGGCATTTGACCTTCGATTTGGGATATTTTATATGGTTAGACTCGTGAGAGTACGAGGTTTCCCAAAATGTAAAAATTATTCGATTTTGATACGTTGGTCTGAAGGGCGCTTTGGTTAATTTACCTATTTTCGCGCCTTGGATTTAATTTTAATAATGAAATTAGTTACTTGCGATGTTATTTACATTATGTAATTAGTTCGAATAGACTCGGGCCATTCGGAGTTGGATACTTGTGGCAATGGCATCGTTTCGTAGTTAATTTTCTAACGGTTCGCGGTAAGTGGCTTGTTTAACCTTGTGTGGGGAACCTCTCCCCTTAGAACTTCTTATCTGCTGATTTAAATGCCTTGTGCGCGAGGTGTCGAGCGTGTACTTGTGCTAATTGTTGAAAAATCCACTTTACTTGAATTATTGAAATTGCGTTTTCTCTGTTTATTTGACTGATTTCAATGCAAGATTAATCTGTGTTAGTTAGAAAAGCATGATTAGATAGAATTAATTGCTTAATTGCTTATTTACCTAAATTGTACTACGTGAAGCATGCTAGGTTAGTCATACTTGATTGTTGCTGTTCTATATTTGATTTTTCCTGCAAAACATTTGGTTGTGGTTGCGCATTTAAATTGGGACTACGAATGTGGGATTCCTGGAGCCCCCTTGTTTTCTATTTGGGACTATGGGTTCGATTCTGGGAGATCCCCTTGCACGGTTATGTGGAACCAGGCAATGCAGCCGGTAGATTCCCCCAGTATTGGGTATTGATATGCAATGGACTACGGGTTAGATTCCCGGGAAATACTTCAGATATATTCATACGATGGACTGCACGTTAGATTCCCGGGATATCCTTCAGATATATTCATGCGGTGGACTCCGAGTAGGTATCCCGGGAGCTCATCGTAGAGATTGACAAAATGGATGACAGGACGGTGTCCTAGAAGATCCTCATTATTGGTGCTGGTATTGAACTGTTTACTCCTTGTTATCTTATTTTTCTATGAGTTAACTGCTGTTGTGTAATCCAAGTTATTTCATAGTTGTATATCATTATTTTACCTATTTCATACTGTTGTTAGTCTTATTATTATATTTTATCTCAGTAGGGCCCTGACCTTTCGCGTCACTACTCAACTGATGTTAGGCTTGGCATTTACTGAGTACCTCTGTGGTGTCCTCATGCATCTTCTGCACATGTTTTTCATGTGCAGATCAAGGTACTTCTGGTCGGGCGCACTATCAATGGTCCAGGAGCTATACTCGGAGAATTGAGGTACATCTAGCGCGTCCGTAGACCGAAGAGTCTCTTTCTACTCTATCTTGTAGTTAGCAGTTCCATTTCATGTATTCAGTTGTTGTAGACATTTCCGGATATTAGAGCCGTATCTTATGTTTCTCTTAGCCCGTGTTGCCCGTGGGTTTCTGGGTCTTTGGGATAGTTTCAGAATGTTAAGTGTTAAAGTTTATGTGCCAGGCTGCAACTATATACATTGTTCATTTTATTTCACTTCGTAAATGTTGTTACTTCCGCAATGTGCTAGGCTAACCTTGTCATGGAGACTAGGTGTCGTCATGACAGGTTCACAATTGGTGAACTACGGTCGTGACAAATTGGTATGAAAGCTCTAGGTTCATAGGGGTCACGAGACATATGCCAGTTTATTAGAGTCTCGCTGATTGGTACAGAGACGTCTGTACTTATCTACGGGAGGCTGTGTAACTATTTAGGAAAAATCTTCACTTTATTGAATTCCTTGTCATGCTATTTTTTTTTACATCGACTCTGAACTTTTATTTTCTATTATCTCACAGATGGTGAGGACACGCACGACCCAGGACGATCAAGCACCTACACACCCTTCTGCAGCCGCTAGAGGCAGGGGCCGTGTCAGGGGTCGTGACGCACGCGTGGTGTAGCTAGAGCACCTGCACGAGCTGCCGCCGAGGTACCACCAGTAGATCTAGCCAGGACTCAGGCACCTGACAAGCCCACAACCACCACTACTCCAGCTGCTCAGGAGGCATTGATACAGGTTTTGAGCATTTATACTACGCTGTCGCAGGCGGGGTTGCTTCCCCTTCCCGCAGCCACATCCCAGGCTAGGGGAGAAGCCCAAACTCCTGTAGCCTGCATTCCGGAGTATCGAGTGCATATGGGGCATGTTTTATATATTATCCCTGTCCAGCATGCAGTACCGGTTCAGCCGGAGGATGGGGCACCTACTTTTGACGATGAGCAGCGTAGACTGGAGAGGTTCAAGAAGTTCGAGCCTCATGTTTTCAGCAGACTATCTATGGATGATGTTTTAGGATTTTTTGAAGATTGTCGCCGCATCTTTCGCAGCATGGGTATTACTCCTCGAGCGGGGCTTATTTTGTAGCTTTCTAGCTTCGGGGAGCCGCCTATGATTGGTGGCGCACCTTTGAGTTAGACAGTCCGGATGAGGCTGCCTCCTTGACTTGGACTCACTTTCAGATATGTTTTAGAGGGAGTTTGTTCCCCAGAGCCTCTGAGATGCATGGCGCGCGGAGTTTAAGCATTTGCGTCAGAGACCTATGACTATCTTTGAGTATGCCATCTGTTATACTAGGTTGGCCAGACATGCACCGACTTTGGTGGATACTATTCGTGAGGGGGTTCGTAGGTTTCTTGAGGGTTTTATTCCTCCCATCAGGTCTGGCATGGCTCGAGAGTTGGATATGGATATACCCTATCAGCAGGAAGCGAGCATAGCCAGGAGGAAAGAGGGTATGCACGCTAGAGAGCGAGAGGAGAGAGAGGCCAAGAGGTCTCGAGAGTCGACTTATTACTCTAGTACCCGTGCATCAGCAGCAGGACATCGTGGTAAGGTCTATATGGGTCGCCCAGTTCAGTCGCCTCTTCTTTCATCCAGAAGTACTCGAGCTCCTCGCGGATCTTATAAGCCTTATTATACACCTCCTGTTTCTAGTGTGCCTCCTACGCGGGTTACCTCAAGAGGTTAGTCTAGCAGGGGCGGGGCCAGTCAATCCCAGCCACCGTGCCCTCCCAGATCTTGTTTTGAGTGTGGGAATACCCGCCACAATGTTAGAGAGTGCCCCAAGCTTGGGAGGGGTGCACCTTCTCAGACTCTAGAGCCTCAGCATGCTCCACAGGGTCACCAGGCTATCGTTCCAGCTCCAGCTACCACCTCAGCTGCCCAGCCGGCCAGGGGCGGAGATCGGGGAGATAGAGGTTGCCCTCAAGGGAGGGACCAGGCCATATTTTATACTATTCCTGATCGTGCCGAGGATGTCGCCTTCGATTCTGTTATCACATATATTATATTGGTTAGTCACAGAAAGGTATCATTTCTATTTGATCCTAGCTCTACATATTCTTACGTGTCATCTTATTTTGCTCCGCATTTGGGTACAGCCTGAGAGACCTTGGGTTCTCCTGTTTATGTTTCTACTCCCGTGGGAGATTCATTTATTGTGGACCGCGTATATCGGTATGTTTGGTTACTATTAATGGTTTTGATACTAGTGCAGATCTTTTATTACTTGATTTGGTTTATTTCGATATTATCTTGGGCATGGAATTATTGTCTCCCAAGTATGCTATTCTTGATTTTCACGCTAAGACCGTGACGCTGGCTATGCCAGGTATTCCGCGTATTGAGTGGAGTGGTTCTTTTGATCACACTCCCAGTAGAGTTATGTCTTTTCATAAAGCTCAGCGTATGGTTGAGAAGTGGTGAGCCGCATAATTAGCTTATGTGGGAGATGTCAGTGCTGATACCTCTACAGTTGACTCTGTCCTAGTGGTACGGGATTACCCTGATGTTTTTCTAGCTGATCTTCCGGGCATGCCGCCCGATCGGGACATTGATTTTGGTATTGATTTGTTGCTGGGCTTATTCATTCCTCCTTATCGTATGGCTCCTCCTGAGTTGAAGAGTTGAAGGATCAATTATAGGAATTGCTTAATAAGGGTTTCATTTGACCCATTGTTTCGCCGTGGGGTGCTCCTGTCTTGTTTGTAAAGAAAAAGGATGGTAGTATGTGCATATGTATCAATTATCGCCAGTTGAGCAAGGTCATAGTGAAGAACCGATATCCTTTGCCTCTTATCGATGATCTATTTGACCAGCTTCAGGGCGCACATGTGTTTTCTAAGATTGATTTGCGCTAAGGTTATCACCAGCTAATGATTCAGGAGATAGATATCCCGAAGACTGCTTTCAGGACTCGGTATGGTCATTACGAGTTCCTTGTTATGTTATTTGGGCTGACAACGTCCTAGCATCTTTTATGCATTTGATTCACAGTGTATTCAGGTCTATCTCGACTCGTTTTTCATTGTTTTCATAGATGATATTCTTGTATACTCCTGGAGTCGGGAAGATCATGAGCAGCACCTGAGTACAGTGCTTCAGACCCTTAGAGAAAAGAAATTATATGCAAATTTCTCAAAATGTGAGTTTTGGTTGAGTTCTGTGGAATTCCTAGGCCATGTGGTATCGAGTGAGGGCATTCAGGTGGATCCGAAGAAGGTGGAGGCCGTGCAGAGTTGGCCCCAGGCCCTCCTCAGCAATAGAGATCCGCAGTTTCCTTGGCCTAGCGGGGTATTACTGTCGTTTTGTGGAGGGGTTCTCATCGATTGTAGCCCCTATGACCAGATTGACCCAGAAGGGTGCTCCCTTTTAGTGGACAGACGAGTGTGAGGCGAGCTTTTAGAAGCTCAAGACGGCTTTGACTTCAGCCCCTATTATGATTTTGCCTACTGGTTCGGGGTCCTATGCAGTTTATTGTGATGTCTCACGAGTCGGACTTGGAGCGCTGTTGATGCAGGATGGTAGGTGATTGCCTACGTGTCCAGGCAGTTGAAGGTACATAAAAAGAACTATCTTGTCCATGACCTTGAGTTAGCTGCTATTGTTCATGCCTTGAAAATCTGGCGTTATTATTTGTACGGCGTGCCTTGTGAGATTTCCATGGATCATCGGAATTTACAACACTTGTTCAAGCAGAAGGATCTGAACATGTGCCAGAGAAGGTGGTTGGAGCTACTGAAGGATTATGATATTACTATTCTTTATCACTCGGGCAAGGCTAATGTGGTAGCTGATGCCTTGAGTCACCGAGTGGAGAGTTTGAGGAGTTTGGCATATTTACCAGCTTCAGAGAGACCTATGGCGATAGATGTTCACGCCTTAGCCAGCCATTTCGTGAGATTGGACCTTTTAGAGCCCAGTCGGGTTCTAGCCTGTGTGGTTTCTCGTTCTTCATTGTTTGATCATATAAGGGAGCGGTAGTATGATGACCCCTATTTGTATGTCCTTAGGGACACAGTTCAGCATGGCGATGCTAGACATGTGACTATGGGAGATGACAGGGTATTGAGGATTGATATTGACAGAGGCCCATAGCTCGCGGTACTCCATCCATCTGGGTGCCGTGAAGAAGTATCAGGATTTGAGGCAGCATTACTAGTGGAGGCGGATAAAGAAGGACATAGAAAAGTTTGTAGCTAGATGCCTCAACTGTCAGCAGGTAAATGCTGAGCACCAGAGACCGGGAGTGTACTCCAGTATATGGAGATTCCAGAGTGGAAATGGGAGAAGATCACTATGGATTTTGTAAATGGTCTCCCTCTGACAAGAAGGAATTTGATTCTATTTGGGTTGTTGTGGATCCGCTGACCAAGTCTGCTCAGTTCATTCCAGTGTGTACTACTTACTCAGCGGAGTGGTTAGCAGGGATTTATATCAGGGAGATTGTCCTTCTGCACGGCATTCCAGTTTCTATCATCTCATATAGAGGTTCAATGTTTACATCACGATTCTGGAGAGCCGTCCAGCAGGAGTTGGGTACTAAACTGACTATAAATACAACCTTTCACCCTCAGACGGACGGACATTCCGAGATCACCATTCAGATTCTTGAGGATATGCTTCGTGCATGTGTGATTGTGTTTAGAGGGTCTCGGGATCAGTTCTTGCCATTGGCTGAGTTTGCGTACGATAACAGTTATGAGTCCAGGATTTAGATGGCGCCGTATGAGGCCTTATATGGTAGGAGATATAGATCTTTGTTGGGTTGGTTTGAGCCGGGTGAGGCCAGGCTATTTGGCACTGATTTGGTCCAGGATGCGATCAAGAAGGTTAAGGTGATTCAGGACAGACTTTGTACGACCTAGTTCATACAGAAGAGTTACACAGACCAGAAGTTTCGTGATGTTTCCTTTATGGTTAGTGAGCGGGATCTGTTTCGGGTCTCGCCTATGAAAGGCGTCATGAGGTTTGGTAAGAAAGGGAAGTTGAGCCTGAGGTTCATTGGCCCTTTTGAGATTTTGAAGCGAGTTAGGGAGGTTGCTTATGAGCTTGCCTTACCTCCCAGTTTGGCCGGTGTTCATCCCGTATTTCATGTCTCGATGCTTCGGAGGTACCAGGGTGACCCATCTCATGTGTTGGAGTTCAATTCGATCCAGTTGGAGAATGACTTGTCCTATGTTGAGGAGCATTGGCGATATTAGATAGGCAGGTCCGAAAGCTCAGGTGAAAGGATATACCTTCAGTAAAGGTTTAGTGGCGGGGTCAGCCGGCTAAGAAGGAGACTTGGGAGACCAAGTGGGATATGCGCAACCGATACCCTCATCCTTTTGCTACTTCAGGTATGTTGTCTATGCTCGTTCGAGGGCGAATGAATTATGTGTAGGAGGATGTGATGACCCGGCTGGTTGTCTTTGGAATTTATGCCCCGTTTCCCCATTAACTACCTCTCCTAAGTTCATTTATGCTATTTTGGTTTGCCGGGACGTTCGGTGTTAGAATTCGGAGTGTTTTGGGATACCTAGTCCCAAAATGAGAGCATAAGTGTTAGAAAGTGGTATGTAATTGGAACAATGTGAAGACTACCTCAAAATGGAAATCCGATGGTTTCGTTAGCTCCGTTAGGTGATTTCTGGGTTAGGAGCGTGTTCAGAACGTATTTGGATGTCCATAGCTCATTTAGGCTAGAAATACCGAAAGTTAGAATTTGGAGGTTTCTGGTTCGATGGCGAATTTTTGACCCCAGTGTCGGAACGGGATTCCAGAAAATTCTGTAGTACTGTCATGTCATTTGGGACATGCGTGCAAAATTTCATGTCAATCGAACTTGTGGTTATGTTTTTTATCGAAAGCAATTTTTGTTGAGTTTTGGAGTTCTTAGGTTCAAATTATTGGTTAATTCGAGTTCCCGGTGTTGTTTTAGGTGGATTAAGGATTGGTACATGTTTGAATGATGTTATGGGATATTTCTGTTTGTTTGGTTGAGGTCCCGAGGGCCTCGGGTATGTTTCGGATGCTCAACGGAGCATTTTTGGGACTTGAGAAGTTGCAGATTTTCTGCTGTGATATTGCAGAGCTTCTCTTCTCTGCGATCGCATCACTACTCATGCGATGGAATATAGTTAATAACATTTAACTATGAAATTTCATTTCAACACAACCCGACTGGGTGTCACAAGTCACGAGCATCTAGGAATGCCTTTATTAAAATTGAAAGTCTATAATACATAGGGTAAAATCTGGGAATCAAGAAGAAGAAGAATCTCGCTGCCGCGAACTCCGGCGGTCACCTAACTTAGCTACGATAGTAAAACCTTCAATCCGCTACTAACCCACTTCCGGGTGATCAGTACCTGCAACTGCACGCGAGGTGCAGGGAGTAAAGTGAGTACTTCCAACTCACTGGTAATAAGACGGAATAATATCTGCGCGATTAGAAAACACGTATGAGCACACCAAACTGCTATAAAGATAGAACAGCCCCTTTTTGAGAAAAAAACCGAAATACTATAAAAATCCTTTAGAAAATCTCAAGATCAGTTCAAAATCTCTTTGAAAATATGCTTTTTCAACAGTTGCAAAGGTAATTTCAACAAATAGGAGGAAATCAGAAAACTGCCCCTCAAGCTCAGTATCAACCTCTCAGTACAGTATCAGCTCCACGGGATCACTCCCAACTCACAATATCCAACATCAGCCTCTCGGGCTCAGCACTCCTTAACATATAACACCAGGGTATCTGGTCAACAAGGCAAGTAACATTATGTATGCGAATGATATATGAGCGCTAAATGTCATGCCACGTCGTACAAGGGAGTTCAGTAGCATTCTTGGGTCATGTCGTATCAGCGGAGGGTATTTATGTAGACCCGAAGAAGATAGAGGCAGTCAAGAACTGTCCTCGACCAGCTTCAGCTACAGATATTCGGAGCTTCTTAGGGTTAGCTGGTTACTACAGACGTTTTGTGGAGGGGTTTTCATCCATCGCAGCCCCGACGACTAGATTGACTCAGAAGGGTGCCCAGTTCAGGTGGTCAGATGAGTGCAAGGCGAGTTTCCAGAAGCTTAAGAAAGCTCTGACTACGGCATCGGTATTGATCTTGCCCACGGGATCTGGGCCTTATACTATATATTGTGATTCTTCCCGCATTAGACTTGGCGCAGTATTGATGCAGACTGTCAAGGTCATAGCATATGCTTCGAGGCAGTTGAAGATCCACGAGAAGAATTATCCAGTTCATGACCTAGAGTTGGCAGCCATTGTTCACGCGTTGAAGATCTGGAGGCATTATTTGTATGGTGTGACGTGTGAGGTGTACACGGATCACAAGAGGCTTTAGTACTTGTTCAAGCAGAAAGAGTTGAATTTGAGACAGTGGAGGTGGTTGGAGTTGTTAAAAGATTATGATGTTTCTATTTTATACCACCCAGGGAAGGCCAATGTGGTGGCCGATGCATTGAGTAGAAAGTCCGCCAGAATGGGTAGTCTTGCATATATTCCGGTCAGCCAGAGACCGCTTGCCTTGGATGTTTAGGCCTTGGCCAATAGATTTATGAGATTGGATATTTCTGAGCCCAGCAGGGTGTTAGCTTGCAGGGTTGCTCGCTCGTCATTGATGGAGCGTATCCAGGAGCGGCATTTTGATGATCCCCATTTGTGTGTCCTAAGAGACACGGTGCAGATGGGAAGTGCCAAAGAGATGACTTTAGGAGATGATCGCATATTGAGGTTGCAGGGCCATCTTTTAATAAAACCCTTTGAACCAGTATACTTTTAAGTTCTTCAAATCTGCATCTTTTTCTGAAACAGTTTCTCTCTAAACATTCTGCCTAAACGTTTTCCTACTAAATTTTGTTTTTTTCTTGAACTCGTCTTTTTAAAATAGTTTCGCAGCTTGCTCTTTTCCTGTAGTAATTCTGCCTTCTGTGCTGAAATTCTTTACAACTATTTCTATGTTCACACAGTCTGCCTACTTTTCTTGAATAACTCATTATTAACTTGCTGCAATCTATATTGTCTTTTCAAAACTCTTCTGCATTAGACTACTTTTCTGAAAATAGTATTTTCTAAATTATTCGCTTAAACTACATTTATTTCTGACAATTAGATCTAAGTTGCCTAATGCGGACTTTCTATCTAAATATATGTGTTAAACCAGTCCGTTCGCTGTTTATGTTTAATTTAAAAACCAAATTAGTATGTGCCAAGACATGCTAAACTAAATGTTGTTTGATTAAGGGGTTTACTTGAGCCTTACCTATTTGTTTTGTTCATCCCTATATTTGTTACTTGTTTTGTATGTCGCAATTAGAATTTTACCTTTGAACTCCATATATGCCTTTGCCCATGTCTTCCCCCACTCCCCCCAGGATTAGAAATCCAAATATCCCGGGATTTATAGATTGGGACGGGTACTAGAATGCAATAAGTAAACAAGACTAATCACGTTTAAATACCATAACGGGGTGGGATGGGTAGCATATGGATATGATGACCGATGAGCTAATATCACGTGCGACCCCTTTTTAAGGAGTGATTGCTGGATATTACATTATTTGATCCATATTTGTATAAACCTAGGACCTCCTTTCCTTTTTCTTTACTTACAAATGTTTTTCTTTAAATTATGTTTTCTTCAAGCAATCCCCTTTTCTAAAAATTATATTCTTTTCTTTGAAGCTTTCAACTTATTTATGATCCTTATGTGCAAATTTTACTTGCTTCCTTTATTTTCTTAAAGACATTATAGCATGGTCGGGAACCACACTAGTGGATCCTGAGAGGTGCCTAACACCTTTCCCTCGAGATAATCTCTAAGCCCTTACCCGAACTCTGATTTCTTCTTTTCAATTTTCATCTCTTTAATTGTGTCCTAATGCATTATAATCATTAGGTGGCGACTCTCAAAATTCCAAAACACAATTCTTACGAAAGAATAAAGAGTTGTCCTCCCATAATGTTGTATACACGATTTTCAGACCCTCCCGTCCGTGATATGTAAAGAGGGGGCGTCGACACAAATGCAATACATAATCGATAACACCACACAAACCCATCAAGGGGTAGGACAAAATGGAATCTTTATGCAATTCCAACATACTAATTGACCCAAAACCCAAAATTACATCAAACCCATTTCGCAGAATCATTAAAAAGTTGAAAACATGAAGCTCCAAATAACAACATAACAACAGACCGCGTGAAATACAACAAGTGGGGTCTAGGAAGGTAGTGCATACGCACACCTTACCCCTGCACGGGGGATAGATTGGTTGTTTTCGAAAGCCCCTCGGCTAGAGCTCCAAATAACATAACGATTAGAAATTTGACATAAATCAAACCCATCTCAATGAATCATTAAACGTCGAAAACCCGAAGCTCCACATAACATAAAGACTAGAAATCTGACCAAAATAAAATAAATCCATTTTACAGAGTCATAAAAAGTTGAAAACATGAAGCTTTAAATTGAATAAAATCAAAACATGGAAACCAATCAATCAGCCTGCATGTATGATAAATATGCAAATTTATTAATTACTATAACCAAGTTGGACCGAATTGGTCGTATCTTTCTTCTTTTTTCTCTTATTTGAGGTCTGCTTCGATGATCCAAAACATGGAAACCAACCCATTTCTCCCTCTTTCTTCTACTTATCTATGTATATATATTCTCTGTATACATATATATACCTTCAGAAAAAGAAATTGAAAGAGTGGCTACATACACAGAGAAATAGTCTTTCACAGCTGACTGAGAAAAGGCACTTATAATTAGGAGCTATTGATTTTAAAAGGTGTTGGTTTAGAAGTGACTGCAAAAGCAAATACGGGATCATATATTCCAGAAGACTAATAAATACAGTAAACATATAAAATATGTAACAAAAACAGTAAAAATAACCAAATGAATTAACAAAATTATCAGTCTATGGTAATTTTGGGCTTCTATGATTTGAGCAAAAATCTCATTTTAGAATTTGGGGATTTAGGGAAGGGGTGTCGGCGAAGAAACTATCCCCGAAGAAGTGCCAGAGAGGTCCCCGATTGTCCTCACAGTTTTAGGCTTTGGAAACTCTAGGGTTTGATGACTATGGAGGTATAATAAATAGGTATTTGATGAAACTCAGTCATTAATCATTATCTTGGCAAAGATGCAAAAAAAGAGATCAGAGAGGGGATTTTTGGATGTTCCACGAAGGAAGTTTGGTATCGGCAATGGGAGTAGTTCTGGCTGTATCCATGGGCGGCGACGTTATTCTATTAAATTAACTAAAAAATTATAAAATACAGGTCACTTAATTAATTAGCTTGGCGTGGGCAAGTAAATTTTAGCAAAAGAAACGAGGGAATAAATAACGGGTCCTATAGCAATTTTTTTCACATAATCTTTGCCATATACATATCTATTGGGACGGTTCACAATCCGTCGCGAAACAAAACTCTATGGCAACAGTTTTCTTATATGTGCAATGGTTTGATGTCAATAGTGCGATGATAGCACCTTAATTCTATTGTAACGGTTTCAACCACTACTAATTGTTCCCATAGGTCCATTTTCTGGTAGTGATTGTTTAAGTAGTCGATAATGGATTGTCGCCATTTTTCTTTCTCTGCTTCAAAAATAGTGACAAGGTGCTTGAGTTCATTTTCTTCACCTTTAGCCTCATTTGATGGTGATACTACCCATTTTTAGTAGACAGTAACTTGCACTTGATCAGGCATGGTTAATGATAAAGCTAGGACAACCAACATCAGCTTTCCTTTTTTCTTTTCTTGGCACATGTTGAATAGTCACGTCGTCGGACCACCCAATTAATTATTTACCATTATCATGATATGGGCATTGTTCAGGTTTCTTGACCTCGTAACTACCTAAAATATGGTTGATCACAAACTGAGAGTCACCAAAGAGTTGCAATTGCAATTGCTTCATTTCAGCGACCATTTCAAGCCCAAATTATTGCTTGATTCTAAGTAACATTGTTAGAGCAGGGTTATGTAAATGTAAAAGAGTAGGGGCAGAACTTCACCTTGAAAAAGGAAAAATACTGTAGAAGCACCAGCTCATCCATGTTGTGCAGCGCCATCAAAGTATATCTTCTAGGGAATTTGAACTTCATTGACCATTTCGTCCACATCAGGTAATTTGTTAGTTAGCTCTCAATCATCGGGTATAGGGTGATCTGCCATGAAGTCTGCTAACGCTTGTCCTTTTATAGCCTTTTGAGGGATGTACACAATTTTAAATTATTGAAAATGGAGGTACCACCTTGTTGGTCGATCACTAAAGACAGGTTTGACAACACGAACTTAATGGGATTTGGTCTAGAAACTAGACGACAACCTGAGCTTGAAAGTAGTGCTTCAACTTTTGAATTGAAAAGACTAGTGCCAAAAACAACTTTTCAATTGGTGAATAATTCAGATCATTTGGTGTAATCATCCTACTGAAGTTGTAAAGAGACTTTTTCCCCTCCCTATTTTCTTGGGCCAACAATGCTCCAACATATCTTCTTGCACCGCAATATATAGTATCAATGGCTTTTCAGGTATAGGGGAGGCTAAAACAGGAGGCTTAATTAAGTAGAATTTAATGCTCTTAAAGGCATTGCTACATGCTTGGTTCCATTTGAAAAGGACACCTTTCTTTATAAGGCGATTGAATGGTTGGGAGCTCCCAGCTATGTTTGAGATGAATCTTCTAAGGTAAGCTAACTTTCATTGCAGACTTTTCAATTTGTGAATATCCCGGGGCTCAGGCATTTTCAAGATTTCATCTACTTTAGCATGATCAAATTAAGTCCCTCGATGTCGGACAATGAAACCAAGGAACTTTTCGGAAGTAACTCCAAAGGCGTATTTTAATGGATTCATCTTAAGTTGGTATCTCCGAAGTAACTCAAACACCATTACCATTCTCAATTCTTTCAAGTGGTCACTCTTCGTTCTTAATTTTACCACTAAGTCATCAACATAGAATTCTACACTTTTATGGAGAAGATCAAAGATATTTTGCATAGCTCGGTTGTAAGTTGCACCAGCATTATTCAACTCAAAAGGCATTACCTTGTAGCAATAAATAACCTTGGGGGTATGGATGCAGTAAGCTCTTAATCTTTTGGCGCCATACGAATTCGGTTATAGCCTGATGAATTGTCCATAAATGACATTGCCTTATACCTAATTGTAACGTTGATCATCAGTTCTTGAATGGAAAGCGGGAATTCATCTTTCGGACATGTATTATTGAGATCCCTATAGTCAACACACACTTGAATCTGACCATTTTTCTTCCTTACAAGGACAATACTGAAACCCATGTTGGGTATTTAACTTCACGAATAAAGCCAACTTCGATGAGTTTATTAACTTTGGTTTCAATCAAGGGAACTAAGTCCGGCCTAAAGAGCCTTTGATATTGTTAATAGGGCGAGCACCTTTTTTGACTGCAAGGCAATGGACTGCTACTTTCGGATCCAAGCCAGGCATCTCTTTATAACTCCATGCAAGGATATCCCTGAACTCCTTGATTAACTCAGTATAAGTGCTTTCTTCATAAACTTTTAGTAATGCACTTAGGTAGGTGGGTCTTGGTGCTTCATCAATGCCAAGTTTAAATTCTTTTCAGGCATCACGTATCGTCTTTACTCCTTCTTCAAGTTAAAGTGGAGCATCTTTATCTTCTTGAGAGTCCCCATAGTTGATAGATATGTGTTAATATAGTGAAACATCCTCCAATTCTGCATTATCCTCCATTAAGAGGGAACACCATTCTTGCCTTGTACATATACATGAAATGAAGAACCCACACTTTTTTCATCTTCTTCACGCTCCTTAGTGTAGACCATAATATATGGATTTACCTTCAGTACATCCTTACATAAAACCACAAGTTTTGTTTGTCACCTTGTTCTATAAGTAACCAAAATTTTGAAATCCTTATAGATGTTCTGAATTATGGGCGAAGCGAGTGTTCTTGTATTTCGATAATTTCTCTGGAACTTATTCCCTTTCTTTAATGGACCCAATCTCTCAAACTCGTAAGTCCTCACAGTTCATTTTTCAAGTCGATAAAAGATAGAAGTCTTGTTAAAAGTGGAAAATTCACCTTCTACAGTGATATAACTGTTGCTCGCCCATCATATGGAGATGCGCACTGGTGTTAGTTGCTTGTACCCCAAACCTTCACGTGGTTTCCTTGTTGCAGGTTTTGATGGGAGCTTCCCTAACTTTGACGGCACATCAGGTTTGTATCCAGCTTTTTAAAATAGTATGTAAGCGTTAGGATCTAAACCTTCATCTGTTCGCTTTGTAGAGAGTGCCACAATCTGCAAACAATTTTGTCTCACAAACCCTGCAAGTGGCTTTGAGGACAACTTTATTGCCTCTATTCATTTTACCAGAAGAGTTAACTTCTTTAACATGTTAGTTTGGAGATTAGATTGTTCACCTTCATATTTCTTCCTTTTAGGGACATATTGGAGCGTAGGAGTTACTTTCTTGCCATATGACACAATATCCCATCTATAATATTTATTCGAGTTAGGTTGTACCTCTACAGTAACAGCCTTAGCTCTACCAGCAGTCACCACTCATTCTTTCTTTTCATGACATCATCAACTTTTAGCTCCTTCACAATACGGTTCTTCAAGTAGAACTTTGCATCAGCGAAGTGTGACTCAGCCTTAGTGAATGACTCATCATCAGCAATTATCTTCTTCTCGAATTAACCCTCGTAGTATTTTAAACATTTATGGTAGGTAGATGGAACTACTTTATTCTTATGTGTCCAAGGCTTTCCAAGAAAGACGTATAAAGTCTTTGTGTCGTGCATGTGCAACCATACACATGATTGCATTTCTTCAATGGTGATTTCCAACCTGATCGTGCCTACGACTCTTTGCCTCTGTTGGTTGATCCTTCAATCATGACATGACTTTCTGAGAGTTTGTTCATGGGAATGTCGAGTTCTTTCATAGTGCGATCTTGCAAGATGTTCAATGAGGATCCTCCATCAACTAAAATACGATTTACTCTTTCATCGCGCATATAGCCAGCTAGGTATAATGCGCGGTTGTGAAGAGTGTCACCCAGAAGAAGATCGGGGTGGACTTGATGAGCTTTTCTGATGATGGTGCCACATGTAGGTCATAACTCTTTTCTTTCCCTTTGTCAACATGGCAACAAGAGGCATCAATACCCCCAAGGGGAATCTTCATGTGGAACTAACTTGGTAAATAATCCTCCAAGGTCACTAAATGTCATGGTTTTTGAGGTCGGTGCACCTCCACTTTTGTTTTCTTCAAATGCTTAACTGGATTCCATTTCTTCAGTCTTTTTACCATTATTTTCCTTGTTGATTGTTCCATTGATCCTTTTCGTGGGCTCCTTTTATGGTGCCTACGACAAGTCACCAACACCCAACCTTCATCATCATCATCAGGTTGATTGTCTTCAACTTTGTTATTCTCCAGTAATTCTTCATTTTTACTTTCTTTAAAACTACATAATTCATCTGGACTGAATGAGCCAAATATGATAAAGACTTGGTTTGTGCTTGCTTTCTCATCTTCAAGCACGATCTTCTTTCACGAGCCAAGTAATTAACTTTGTCCTTGAAGACAAAGCATTTCTCCAGAGGGTGGCTCAAAGTCCATGATATTTGCAGTAATTTGGGTCATCAGTTTCTCCAGATTTATTTGTCCGTTTCATCTTCGAAAGGTCAGTGAGATTTAACTCGAGGAGTTCTTCAAAAATGGCTGGCATATCAGAATCCAGAAATGGGTACTCTTTCTCTTGCATTTTCTTTGGAGTCAACTTTCCACTTGGCTTATTTTGAAAAGAAGTGGATTTCATAATCTACTTCTTTCTCACCTTCGACGTGAACTTCATAGATGATGTGTTGACATTAATGGCTTCTTTGCTTTCAGACTTGGGTAAGAACTTTCCCCCACTTCATAACTTCTTGTTTTTTGTTCTTTTTGTGACGTTCATAGATAGGCAGCCTTTCATTTCCACCGGAGGCCATGCTTAATTCCAATTTATAGACACGAGTTTCAAGTTCTTGAAATGTGCTAAGCTTGATACCTTTCAAGTTGTAGCTCAATCCCCAATGCATGACTTGCATGCATATCTCTATGCCAGAAGTTTTACTAAGCTTTTCTTTTCAATTGAGGCTTGCATTCCTCCAACGATTGACAAAGTCAATAATTGGCACTCTTCCATTGACGAGTATTTGTGACTTCCACCATGATCACTATGCACCTGTGCAATAAAAGAGATTGAGGAACTCTTGCTATAGTTGATCCCATCTATCAATAGATCCTAACTCAAGGTCTGTATTCCAATCAAAAGCATTTCCTTTTAGTGAGCGGACAAATTTTTCGACGAGGTAATCTAAACAAGTCCCATCATTATTGCATGTCTCAATGAAGTACGCCACATGTTGCTTTGGAATGAAGTACCATCAAATTGTTGAAACTTTGGAGGTTGATAGCCAGCATACATCTTCAAAATATCGATCATTGCAGTGTATGTATTGCGTATATAAGGGAGGACTTGGCAGTAACTTCATACTTATTCTTAATAGTTCCTTCAATGAACTTCTTCAGTTGATCGATGAGAATCATACCTTCAGATGAGATAGGGATTGGCTTTGCAGATGCTATTCGTCTTGGGGGAGAATCAATCTTTGGAAATTCTGGGAGCTTACCAGGTGTGTGGGTTGATTCTTCTTCCATCAAGATTCCCACCTTGTCCATTATCTTGTCAATTATAGCATCTTTATTTTGCATGCACTTGGTCAAGCCAGCGATTGCTTCGGTCAAGTTTGCGAATTGCTCTTCCGCAGATGAAGTATTTGTCACCATGGCTTGCATGATTGTTGTAGATGAAGGGGAGTAGCATAGATTGTCACACATATTGATTCTCAAATTTCTCACGCCATGTGGTGTAAGTGGGTATGATACATCACTTGAAGCATCATCATCTTCTTTCACAGTAAAGTTCTTGGATTCGGAAAGGTCAAGAAGACCAAGGGTTTTTTGATCTTTTCAGCAGCATCGGTTCCTCCTTCGGGTGCGTTGTAGAATATCTTGATCCTTTTGAGGATGTAGATCCAAAAATAGGGCTTGATGCGGAAGGCACTTGGGGTGCTTGTTGTCCTAAAGATCTTTCTCTACTCCTCCTAACTGGTCCAAAGCTTCGAAATGTAACATCGAGGATGCTTTCCACATCAGTATAGAACTTGGAGTTAGCAGCCTTGGTGGATGTTGCTTTGGGGTTGATTTTCTTTGAATCTATTTCGACGTTCTTGGACTTTGGTGATTGAAAAATTGAGACGAGAGGCAGAAATTGTCCCACTAGGAGTGTTAGAATTTGTAAACAATAAATTGCGTCGAGAAAATAAAATCAAGACCGAAAATATTACAACAATCAAAATATTTGATTTTAAGTAATTTGAGTACAATCTCTATGAATCCTCAGATCTTCTTTCCAATCGTAAATAAATTCAATGGCATTTGAGCTTGATCTTAAATATGTAGTTTTTGCCACAAACGATGACCTTGAAATCAACTAGCACAGTAGGAGTCAATGAAATCAGGAAAGAACACACACAATAATGGAGTAAGGAGAAGAAAGCACAAGGTTTTGATGTGAAAAACACTTAGAGAACAAATGAATACCCTCGCATCTGTATTAATAAGAATTTGGGCATCAAAACAAAGAAATTACGCCATCATTACCCAACATTGGAACCAAAACGGCAATCCATACTGACAGACGCACAGGAAACGATGCAAAGCTTCGAGAAAACGAACCATAATGATGCATGATGTCATGACGCCACTTTCGTATGGAAACGATGTGATCCCAAAAGATGCGGCTCATGATAGGCTATGTTGTCAGCTTATCCGTCCATTTTGACCATAACAAATAGAATTCGCTCTTCGAGGCCGTCTTAGGCTGGTCTCAATAAGCAGAGGGACTAACTGTATAGGTAGAAATCTCTATCAAAATATTAAGGGAAAGATAGCATCGAGGAAAGAGTCAATCAAGGTGGACCAGAAAAAAGCGAGGCTCGTGGTCAAACTGTCAACAATGGTCGAGGTCGAGCGCCACAGAAAGAGCTGTAACGGGTAGTCTTTTAGATAGGATATTAAAGAGCAAATTCTAATGGATATTCTAGAGAATATCCTAATAGATATTCTCTATCCTTGTACTATTAAGGTTTGTTGGGATATATCTCATTTAAAAAGAAAAAAAGATAATGGAGGGGGCATGTAACATACATTTGATAAGAACATGCTTTTGATAAAGATTCTCTCTTTTGTAAAGTTACAAACACTACCTTTTTATCAAGTTTCTTGTTCATATTATTTCACACTCTTTCATCAGATCCGAGAGTATTTTGAATGTTCTAGAATTTATCTGTCACTCATCATTGTCAGGGGAACAATCATCTAGTTCATTCTTTATTGGGTGAACTACTCCTCCTATTTACTTAAAATGCATTTATAGTTATTTATTGCTCGCTACTCATCCATTATTGCTAATACCTTTTTGAATGTTATATGAATACTATTGTCAATCCACTATTAGATCTGTCTCACCATAGGCACATTTTGAAATTCACATCTAAAGATATTATCATTAACTCGGTTTAATCCATCATTACATAAATATAATCGTTTTAACCGGAAACTATGTTTTTTGGTCAAACAGTACCAAGATGGAGAATCATAAAGAGACACGCTAGAAAAGTCGGTAATTTTCATATGCACCACTGCTATGAAGTACCAATTTTTATGGAATATGGAGCGTTGATTATGAGATAGTATTGTAGTGGTAACCTAATATGCTTATAATGGTAATCAATAATTAACAAATTGAAAGATTTTTAGGGACTATGTTTCAAATTGCCATTCCCCTTTTAATTGGGAATTTACCATATTTTTAAAAAGAGTATATATATATATATATATATATATATATATATATATATATATATATATATATATATATATATATATGTGTGTGTGTGTGTGTGTGTGTGTGTGTGTGTGTGTTTGTGTGTTAGTAGAATTTGTAATTCTAAAATAAGTCGTAGATTATGGAGTATTTTACAAATTCATACGTAACTATGAAAATTTCCCAAATCGCAGGTAACTAATGCACGGTTCAAAATGTGATAAATAATACTCCTTCCGTTTCAAATTAGATGAGATATTTTTCTTTTTAGTGTGTTCCAAAATAAAAGGCACATTTTTAAATTTAGAAGTAATTTAACTTTAAACTCTTCCTTTTATTCATGTTACCCTTAATGAGAATCTGTTATAACCACACAAATGTCATGGCCCCACAAAACTTTTTTACACCTTAATCTTTTAGGAATACAAATTTTAAAATTTTTCTTTTTTTCTTAAGCTTCGTGTCAAGTCAAACTAGCTCATCTAAATTGAAACGGAGGGACTACTCCTAAATTTGTCTTTTTTTCTTTAATATAAAAAAATAACTTTTTCTACTTGAATATCAAACATATTTGACGCAACAAGATTTGAACTTGTGATATTTGCCTAATCGGCATATAGTAATGCGGTCTTTATTAAACCAACAGTCAAGGCCCAAGGGCGTTTGCCGTTAACGCGTTTCCCCTTTTCTCCCAATCTTGTGCGACTCGATTGGATTAAAGAAGAATCAATTTTAATTTGACCAATGTGGTCAAAAATAAAAGTGAAGATTCTATTAAAAAGGTTTATTTTATAAATCGCAAATTATAGCGAGTCAAATTGGGGATACTTATGTCTATTGATTTACTCAGCTTCGATAGCATGCTTATCCTTCCCCTCAAGGGAAAGCTTATCAATCGATTTTACATAATTCAACTTAAGGCACATAATTAAAAACTGGAGCTTAAAAAAGAAAAAAGAAAAGTCCTTTATTCGAAGTTGATAAATTATTTCAGCATTTTTCAAGTCGAAGAAAACTTGTGAGTTAGTTGTCGGAGCTTCTTTTCCTCTGAGAGCAACTTAACAAACCGGATAATAGCTTCTTCATTAGTCCCCTCCCCATGAACTGCTTCATATCGTCCTGTCTCCACGTTGACTCTTGACACTGGCTTCTTCAATAGATCATTACCAATTTTCACAAGTGTCTCCATGTTTTCTTTGGTTGCCACATCCATATTTGCAGCGTCCCCCGTCAAATTATCATCCTATGAAAATATAAAAATAACATCAAGTGAGAAAATATGTTGCGAGAGACGGAATTTTAAATATATATACTGACTGTATTTTAACCTTTAAAAGGTCTAAAAAGTGATACCTGGATTCTTAGGTAATTCTTCTCACTGCCAAAGGACTTAAAAATGGTGGAAAGGTGTATGTCCACAATATCAACACTTGCATCACCATAAACATCAATCAATGGACTGGCACCATTGTTATACATCCAACCAAGTAAGCCCCATTTTGAAGCTGAGGCAGCGTTATACTTCTCTTCATGCTTGCCTATACCTGTGCCCAGCGACAGAACCAACATTCTCTTGCAGTCCATGGTTTTCACACCCTCATATTGGAATTTCCCGTTCATCATTTCGTTTATAACGTGAGTCATTGCCATTAGAGTCTACAAATACAATTTGTAGAAAATTGTCATTCACATATGGGAACAGCTGACTACCAATATTTCACGTTAATTTCATCCTAGGTTCATTGAAACTTTTATCCATTATCATTGTAAAGTTACAAAATTAATTTTGTCATAGTAAAGTAACTGAATTATGTTGAATTGCTCAAAAACTACAAACTAAAAGAAGGTCAAATTTAGCAATTATACATGAAATTAACCTCATTATTTCTCTAATTTTCAATTGGCCACTCACCGGATTATTTGCAGCTACACCTCCATCAATAAGATCAAATGTATGTGTTTTTTCTTGAGCATCCTTTGTCTCAAAATAGTGTGCAGGGAAATAAGTGGGTGCTGCTGACGTACCAAGACAGATGTCTGATAGTAGTGCGTCCTTAGATACATTTGCTCTTGCCTGTAAGAGTGAAATTCAAATATAAAGATCATGAGCAGAAAATGGATAAGTAGTAAAGAGACATAACTAAATATTGTTTTAGGTAAAAATAACTGTACATCAAGGGTAGTGAAAATGATGGGCTGAAGACGCTTGATATCAAAAGTTGGGATGACTATATCAGTCAATGTCTGCTTGGTAGTAAGATTGCCTAATGTTGACTTGACCAATGACCTCAGGTACTTGCCGTCATACTTTGGCCCCCCAAATATTCTTGAAAACTTCTCCACAAATCTTGTGCGGCTGCATTACAATAAATATTTGACATTATTAATATTGGTGGCAAAATCAATTCAACTTTTAATTAGTAACATGTGCTTAACTCGCCGATATTGAAATGGTAATTTAGATTATGATTCATTTGTTGTCTGAAATGATCCATCAGATTGTTGGGGAAAACAGGTCAAATAAGTACTCAACGCCAAAATACCAGAAACATATAGGAAATTGAATTTGAAAATTGAAGTGAATAACTTAAGAAAAAATATATTTAACTTTTTGCTCTTTCAGAAAGCAAAATTAAAAAGGAGGGAAGCGTCATCATATTGGGTGGGGTCGGCATATTGATCCAACCATTTTGACCCAAGTACACTTTGTGCGAATTGAGTCGTTAATTGTTTAAAAATACACTTGATTATCAACAGTTTTATCTAACCTGCTCGTAGGAAAGATTTTAGGGCTATGCTCCATGTAGAAGTTGGTAATATCTTTTGCTGCATATAAAGGGAGGTTATCTTTGTTGGGAGCTGTAAGCATAGTTGTTACCAGTCCGCCTGTGCTTGTTCCAGCTACCACATCAAAATAGTCTGCAATTCTTGCATTTGGTCCATCAATTTCCTAAAATAACAAGATAGGTTGAGGATCATTACAGCCTTAACTTTCAATCATAGAAGGAAATTAAAAAATAAACGTAGTATAGTTAAGCATTGTAGAAAAAATGGTTAACAAGTACCTGGAGTTTGGTTTCAAGGAAAGCAAGAAGGGTGCCAGGAATAATGCCTCTGATGCCACCTCCATCTATGCTCAAAACTGTTACCATCTTTCCTTTTGTAGCAGCAGAAACCATAACAGGTTGTAGGTCATGAAGGAACACTAACAGTGTTAGTACTGATAAGAAAATCCTCCCCATATATAATGTGTCAAGCGCAATAGATTAGCAAAAGTTTAGACTGATGATAGTTGGAAGAGAGAGCTTAGTGAAGTCCCTATTTATACTCTCACCTTTCCTTGGTTTGCTGTATATTTCCTAGTTACTTCATATTGACTGTTAAACTATTGGAGTTTAACTTTTACATATTGACCTACAATAATAGATCCTTTAGGTGTAGTTTATTAGTTGTCTTTTTTTCTTTTACACGTCCCTTAAGAAATTACTCATTCCGTCTTAAATTATATGCCGTGGGTTCTAAAAAAGAGTTATCTCAAATTATTTGTCATTTTAGAAATTCTCCAGTAATTTTAGAACCCACGGCATATAATTTAAGACGGAATAAGTAATTTCTTAAGGGACGTGTAAAAGAAAAAAAAAAGACAACTAATAAAATTAATTGTTTTCCCAGATTACCAAACCTTAATTATGAGTAAGTATTAAATGAAAATAAATTATATCTTAAAACATAAATAAAGATAAAATATTCAAAAATCTATCTTACTTAATTGTGACGATCCGGCCGGTCGTCATTGGAATTTATACCCCGTTCCCCCATTAACTATTTTCCCTAAGTTCATTTATGCTTTTTTTGTTTTGCCGGGATGTTCGATAATATAATTCGGGGTGTTTTGGGATACTTAGTCCCTAAATGAGAGCTTAAGTGTAGGAAAATGGTTCGTAATCAGAACAGCGTCAAGACGACCTCGGAATGAAAAACCGATAGTTCTGTTAGCTCCGTTAGGTGATTTCGGGGTTGGGAGCAAGTTCGAAATGTATTTTGGATGTCCGTAGCTCATTTAGGCTATAAATGCCGTAAGTTAAAATTTTGAAGTTTCCGGTCCGATAGCGAATTTTTGACCCGAGGGTCAGAACGGGATTCCAGAAGTTGCTGTAGCACCGTCATGTCATTTGGGACGTGCGTGCAAAATTTCACGCCAATCGGACGTGTTTTGGTTAGGTTTTGAAGCGAAAGCGAGTTTGATTAAGTTTTGAAGTTTTTAAGTTCAAATCATTGATTAATTCGAGTTTCCGGCGTTGTTTTAGGTGGTTCAAGGATTGGTACGAGTTTGGATGAGGCTATGAGATATGTCTGTAGGTTTGGTTGAGCTCCCGAGGGCCTCGGGTGTGTTTCGGATACTCAACGGAGCAATTAGAGTTTCAAATTTGCAGCAGAAATTGCAGTCAGAGATTTCCTCCACGCGTTCGCGACCAGGGAATCATGTTCGCGTAGCTTCACCCTCCCCCTTCATTGCGTTCGCGTGCATATCCCCGCGTTCGCGAAGCTCAATCAACCCCTCTTCCGCGTTCGCGTCCCCAGCATCCGCGTTGTTGGACCCCCTTCTGTTCTTCTACGCGTTCGCGTGTTCGTGGCCGCGTTCGCGTACTTTTCAAGCCCAAACCTCGGCGTTCACATTCATTCCTTCGCGATCGCGAAAGATAGTATCTGGTCACTTTCATTTTCCTCTGCGCGAACGCGATGGACCTTACGCGTTCGCGATGCATTGATACTTGACTAGTACTTATATTTCAAAAATGAGGTTTTTTTCCATTCTTATAAAAACTCAAGCTAGGGAGCTCGGTTTTAGGAGATTTTTCGAGGATTTTTTAGAGGCAATGATTGAGTAACGATTCCTTACTCCCTTATGATTATTACCCACTAATCTAATCTTAAATTCAAGCTTTAATTTTGTATTTTGAATGAACATTGCGGGTACAATTCTTAGACCTAACTTTCATGATTTGAAGGGGCTTTTGACCTCCGATTTGGGAGATTTTTATTTGGTTTGACTCGTGAGAGTACAAGGTTTTTGAAAATGTAAAACATTATTCGATTAAGAGACTTTGGCCTGAGGGGTATTTTGGTTATTTTACCTATTTTCGCGCCTTAGCTTTAATTTTAAGAGTGTAATAAGTTGCTTGCGATGTTATTTACAATATGAAATTGGTTTGAATAGATTTAGTCCAGTCGGAGTCGGATACTCTTGGCAAGGACGTTGTTTCTTAGCGGTTTTGTACCAAATTACGGTAAGTAGCTTGCCTAACTTTGTATGGGGAACCTTTTCCCTTAGGATATCCTTGTCATTGTTTAAATGCATTGTGCGCGAGGTGACAGACGTGTACTTGTGCTAGTTGTTGAATATTCACGTTACTTGATTTATTTAGACTGTGTTTCTTCACATATTTAATTATTAACAATGAAACTTCACTTGTTTTGACTTTGGAAAAGCATGTTGGTAATTTATTTGATCAATTTGTCTAAATGGTAATATCTGTTTTCTTTTGTAAAGCATTTTAGCAACTTACTTGTCTTATTTGGTTAACTTGCAATATTTGTCCTTCTTGAGAAGCATGTTAGATTTTCAATTTTATTTGTTGTTCGAGTTTCGCTTCATTGCCGTTAAATATTGGTTTGTGGTGGTGTATTTACTATTGGGACTACGGGACGGCATCCCGTGATCTCCCCCTGTTCGTATTTTGCTTCGTGGTTTGGAAGTGCGGGATACCAAGAGATCCCCAACATTGGATTATATTTTCTGGCGGATACTAAGAGATCCCTAGCGCAAAATTTACTTTCTGGCGAATACTAAGAGATCCCCAGGGTAGGACTCATTCACTGGAGGATACTAAGAGGTCCTCGGAATAGTTGGAGATCCCTTGCTTATATGATGAGGATACTGGGAGATCTTCGGGATACTTGGAGATCCCCGATGATAATTAACCTATAATGATTGTTTTTTATTTTTTGTAAAGTTGTAATATAGTCTATTCCGTTCTTCTTATTGTTGTTTGATATTCGAGATTTATGTATTTCCTACTGTTATTTCATTTCATATTATTTTATATTTATCTCAGTAGGGGACTCGACCTTCCTCGTCACTACTCCATCGAGGTTAGGCTTTGCACTTAATGAGTACCGCCGTGGTGTACTCATGCTACTCTTCTACACACTTTTTGTTGTGCAGATCCATGTACTTCTGGACCGGCGCGCTATTAGGGATTCGGAGTTTCTTTGGAGGCTTGAGGTATGCATCTGCCGCGTACGCAGAGCCGAAGAGCCTTCCTCCATTTTACCTGTAGTTTATAGTTTTCCTTCGTATACTCATTTGGCATAAACACTTCGAGATGTTAGAGCACTGTAATATGTTTACTCTTAGCATGTCTTGCCCGTGGGTTTCTGGCTCTTGGAGGTTCCTTACGTTGATTTGAGTTGACATGTATGTGACAGGCGGCACTCTATACATTATCTTATTTTATTTATGTTTTATTTATTGTTTCCGCAAAGATTGCTGAATATTCACAATGTGTCTGGCTTGCCTAGTCGTAAAGACTAGGTGCCGTCATGACAGGTTCACGATTGGTGAACTAGGGTCGCGACAAGTTGGTATTAGAGCTCTAGGTTCATAGGAGTCACTGGACAAAGGCCGGTTATTTAGAGTCTCCATATCGGTACAGAGACGTCTGTACTTATCTTCACTTCATTTGAATTCTTATCGTGCTATGTTTTGACCTCGATTCGAAATTACTGTTTCTATTCTCTCATAGATGGTGAGGACACGCACGACCCGGGATGATCAGACACTCGCACCCCCTCCTGCAGTAGCTAGGGGCAGGGGCAGGGGCAGGGGCCGTGGACGTGCGCGGGGTGCAGCCAGAGCACCTGCGCGAGCAGCCGCCGAGGTGCTACCAGTAGACCCAATAAGGACTCAGGCACCAGAGACGCCCACAGCCACCACTACTCCATTGTTTAGGAGGCATTGGCGCAGTTTATAAGTAAGGATACCACGTTATCGCAGGCAGGGTTACTTCCGCTTCCTCCAGCTATGTCCCACGCAGGGGGGAGCCCAGACTCCCGCAGCCCGCACCCTAGAGCAGAGGGTGCATATGGGGCCGATTCCAGATGTGATTCCTGCCCAGCCTGCAGTACCAGTTCAGCCCGAGGATGGGGCACCTACTTTAGAGTATGAGCAACGTAGATTGGAGCGGTTCAAGAAGTATGACCCTCATATTTTCAGTGGACTAGCTACGGACGATGCCTTGGGGTTTTTGGAGGATTGTCACTGCATTTTTCCTACCATGGGTATTACTTCTTCGAGTGGCGTTTCTTTTGCAGCTTTTCAGCTTCAGGGAGCCACCTATGACTAGTGGCGCACTTTTGAGTTAGACAGTCCGGACGAGGATGCCTCCCTGACTTGGACCCAGTTTTCAGATATATTTCAAAGGAAGTTTGTTCCCTTGAGCCTCCGGGATACATGGTGCAGGGAGTTTGAGCACTTGCACCAGAGACCTATGACTGTTTCCGAGTATTCCATTTGTTACACTAGGTTGGACAGGTATGCGCCTGCTTTGGTGGCTACTATTCGTGAGAGGGTTCGCAGGTTTATTGAGTGCCTTATTCCTTCCATCAGGTCTGGCATGACGCTAGAGTAGGAGATGGATATACCCTATCAGAATGTGGTGAGTATAGCCAGGAGGATAGAGGATATGCATGCCAGAGAGAGAGAGGAGAGAGAGGCCAAGAGGTCTCGAGAGTCTGGTCATTTTTCTGGTACCCATACATTAGGAGCAGGACGTCATGGTAAGGGCTATACGGGTCGCCCAGTTCACTCCAGCAGGGGTGGTTCCCGTCAGTCACAGCCAACGCGCCCTCCCAGAGCTTGTTATGAGTGTGGGGATACTCGCCATGTCGTGAGGGATTGTCCTAGGCTCGGAAAGAGTGCACCTCCACAGCAGCCTCAGCAACAACGCACTCATCGGAATTCTCAAGCCATTGTTCTAGCTCCAGCTTCCACCTCACCAGCCTAGCCGGCCAGGGGCGTGGATCGGGGAGATAGAGGTTGCCCTCGAGATAGGGGTCGGGCCAGATTTTATGCTTTTCCTGATCGTGCCGAGGCTATCGCCTCCAATTCTGTCATCACAAGTATTATTTTGGTTAGTCACAGATAGGCATCGATTCTATTCGATCCAGGCTCTACTTATTCTTATGTGTCATCTTATTTTGCTCCGCATTTGGGTACAGTTCGAGAAACTTTGAGATATCATGTTTATGCTTCCACTCCTGTTGGAGATTCCCTTATTGTGGACCGTGTGAATCGGTCGAGTTTGGTTACTATTCGTGATTTTGAGACCAGGGCAGATCTTTTATTACTTGATATGGTCGATTTTGATATTATCTTGGGCATGGACTGGTTGTTGCCCCATTATGCTATTCTTGATTGTCACACTAAGACTGTGACGCTGGCTATGCCAGCTATTCCTCGTATCGAGTGGAGTGGTACTTTTGATCACACTCCCAGTAAAGTAATATCCTTTCTCAAAGCTCACCGTATGGTTGAGAAGGGGTGTGCTTCGTATTTAGCCTATGTGAGAGATGTCAGTGCTGACACCCCTTCTGTTGACTCTGTCCCAATAGTACGGGATTTTCCCGATGTGTTCCCAGCAGATATTCCGAGCATGCCGCTCGATCGGGACATTGATTTTGGTATTGATTTGTTGCCGGGAACTCAGCCCATATGTATTCCTCCTTACCGCATGGCTCCTCCTTAATTGAAGGAGTTGAAGGATCAGTTACAGGAATTGTTTGATAAGGGTTTCATTTGACCCAGTGTTTCACCATGGGGCGCTCCTGTGTTGTTTGTGAAGAAAAATGATGGTTCTATGCTCATGTTTATCGATTATCATCAGTTGAACAAAGTTACAGTGAAGAACCGATACCCTTTGCCTCGTATTGATGATCTATTTGACCAGCTTCAGGGCGCACATGCGTTTTCTAAGATTGATTTGTGCTCAGGTTATCACCAGCTAAAGATTCGGGAGCCGAATATCCCTAAGACTGCTTTAAGGACTCGGTATGGTCATTACGAGTTCCATGTTATGTCATTTGGGCTAACCAACGCCCCAACATCTTTTATGCATTTGATGCATGGTGTATTCAGGCCCTATCTCGACTCATTTGTCGTTGTTTTCATAGATGATATTCTTGCATACTCCCGGAGCCGGGAAGATCATAAGCAGCACCTAAGGATAGTGTTTCAGACCCTGAGAGAAAAGAAATTATATGAAAAGTTTTCAAAATGTGAGTTTTGATTTAGTTCCGTGGCATTTCTACGCCACGTGGTATCGAGTGAGGGTATTCGGGTAGATCCGAAGAAGGTGGAGGCCGTGCAGAGTTGTCCCAAGCCCTCCTCAGCTACAGAGATTCGCAGTTTCTTGGCTTGGTGGGGTATTATCGTCTTTTCGTGGAGGGGTTCTCGTCGACTGCAGCCGCTATGACTAGATTAACCCATAAGGGTGCTCCTTTTCAGTGGTCGGACGAGTGTGAGGCGAGCTTCCAAAAGCTCAAGACGGCTTTTACTTCAGCCCCTATTCTGATTTTGCCAAACGGTTCGGGATCCTATATGGTATATTGTGATGCCTCACGAGTTGGACTTGGAGCGGTATTGATGCAGGACGGTAGGGAGATTTCCTATGCGTCCAAACAGTTGAAGGTGCATGAAAAGAATTATCCTGTCCATGACCTTGAGTTAGCTGCTATTGTTCATGCCATAAGGATCTGGCGTCATTATTTATATGGTTTGCCTTGTGAGATTTATACAGATCATCAGAGTTTGCAGCATTTGTTCAAGCAGAAGGATCTGAACTTGCGCTAAAGGAGATGGTTGGAGCTACTGAAGGATTATGATATTACTATTCTTTATCACCCGGACAAGGCCAATGTGGTAGCCGATGCCTTGAGTCGCCGGGCGGAGAGTTTGGGGAGTTTGGCATATTTACCAGCTTCAAAGAGACCCATGGCGATGGATGTTAAGGCTTTAGCCAGTCAGTTCATGGGATTGGACCTTTCGGAGCCCAGTCGGGTTCTAGCCTGTGTGGTTTCTCGGTCTTCATTGTTTGATCGTATCAAGGAGAGATAGTATGATGATCCTCATTTGCTTGTCCTCAGGGACACAGTTCAGCATGGCGATGCAAGGAGGTGACTATTGGAAATGACGGGGTATTGAGGATGCAGGGTCGTATTTATGTGCCCGATGTTGATGATATTCGGGAGTTGATATTGACCGAGGCCCATAGTTCCCGGTATTCCATCCATTCGGGTGCCGCGGAGATGTATCAGGATCTGAGACAGCATTATTGGTGGAGACGGATGAAGAAGGACATAGTAGAGTTGTAGCTAGATTTTTCAACTATTAGCAGGTGAAGGCTGAGCATCAGAGACCGGGAGGCTTAGTCTAGCAGATGGAGATTCCGGAGTGGAAATGGGAGAATATCACTATGGATTTTGTGACTGGTCTCCCTCTGACAATGAGAGTTTGATTCTATTTGGGTTGTTGTGGATCAGCTGACCAAGTCCGCTCATTTCATTCCAGTGTGCACTTCTTACTTAGCGGATCAGTTAGTAGGGGTCTATATCAGGGATATTGTTCGTCTGCATGGCATTCTAGTTTCTATCATCTCAGACAGAGGTTCAGTGTTTACATCACTATTCTGGAGAGCCGTCCAACATGAGTTGGGTACCAGAGTGACCATGAGTAAAACTTTTCACCCTTAGAAGAACGGACAGTCCAAGCGCATTATTCAGATTCTTGAGAATATGCTCCGTGTGTGCGCGATTGAGTTTAGAAGATCTTGTTTGCATAAAACAACTATTATCGGTACAGTATTCAGATGGTGCCTTATGAGGCCTTATATGGTAGGAGACGCAGATCCCCGGTGGGTTGGTTCGAGCCGGGCGAGGCTGGGTTATTGAGCACTGATTTGGTTCAGGATGTGGTTGAGAAGGTTAAGGTGATTCAGGATAGACTCTATTCGGCCCGGTCCCGGCAGAAGAGTTATGCTGACCATAAGGTTCGTGATGTTTCATATATGGTTAGTGAGCGAGTTTTGCTTCGGGTCTCGCCTATGAAAGGCGTCATGAGGTTTGGAAAGAAAGGAATGTCGAGCACGAGGTACATTGGTCTATTTGAGATTTTGAGGCAGGTTGGAGAGGTTGCTTATGAGCTTGCTTTACCTCCCAGTTTGGCCGGGGTTCATCCCGTATTGATGCTTCGGAGGTATCATGGTGACCCGTCTCACGTGTTGGAGTTCACTTCAGTCCAGTTGGACAACGACTTGTCCTATGTTGAGGAGCCAATGGCAATATTGGATAGACATGTTTGAAAGCTCAGGTCAAAGGATATAGCTTCAGTAAAGGTGCAGTGGCGGGGTCAGCCGGCCAAGGAGGCGACTTGGGAGACCGAGCGGGATATGCGCAGCCGATACCCTCATCTTTTTGCTACTTCAAGTATGTTCTCTATGCTCGTTCGAGTACAAACAAATGTTTAAGTGTAGGAGGATGTGACGATCCGGCTTGTCGTCTTTGGAATTTATGCCCCATTCCCCCAAGAACTGTTTCCCTAAGTTCATTTCTGCTATTTTGTTTTGCCATGATATTCAGTAATAGAGTCAGAGTGTTTTGGGACACTTAGTCCCTAAATGAGAGCTTAAGTGTTGGAAAATAGTCCGTAATTAGAACAGCGCCAAGATGACCTCGGAATGGAAAACCGATGGTTCCGTTAGCTCTGTTAGGTAATTTCGGGGTTGGGAGAAAGTTCGGAATGTATTTTGGATGTCCGTAGCTCATTTAGGCTATAAATGCCGAAAGTTAGAATTTTGAAGTTTCTGGTCCGATAGCGAACTTTTGTTTCGAGGGTCAGAACGGAATTCCGGAAAATGCTGTAGCACCTTCATGTCATTTAGGACGTGCGTGCATAATTTCACGTCAATCGGACGTGTTTTGGTTAGGTTTTGAAGTGAAAGCGAGTTTGGTTAAGTTTTGAAGTTATTAAGTTCAAATCATTGATTAATTCGAGTTTCCGACGTTGTTTTAGGTGGTTCAAGGATTGGTACGAGTTTGGGTGAGGTTATGGGATATGTCCGTAGGTTTGGTTGACGTCCCGAGTGCCTCAGGTGTGTTTCGGATACTCAACGGAGCAATTAGAGTTTCAAATTTGCAGCAAAAACTGCAGTCAGGGATTTCCTCTACCCGCTTATGACCAGGGCATCGCGTTATCATAGCTTCACCCTCGCCCTTCATTGCGTTCTCGTGCATATACCCGCGATCGCGAAGCTCTGTCAACCCCTCTTCTGCGTTCGCGTCCCCAGCACCCGCGTTCGCGATGTTCAAGTCTTGGACCCCCCTTCTGTTCTTCTACGCGTTCGTGTGTTTGTGGCCGTGTTCGCGTACCTTTCATGCCCAAACCTTTGCGTTCGCATTCATTCCTTTACGATAGCGAAGGATAGTATCTGGTCAATTTCATAACTCTACGCGAACGCGATGGACCTTACACGTTCGCGATGCATTGATACCTGACCAATACTTATACTTAAAAAACGAGGTTTTATTCTATTATTACAAAAACTCAAGCTAGGGAGCTCGGTTTTAGGAGATGTTTCGAGGGTTTTTCATTGGCAACGATTGGGTAGCGATTCCTTACTCCCTTATGATTATTATCCACTAATCTAATATCAAATTCAAGCTTTAATTTCGGATATTTTGAATGAAAATTGGGGTAACTCTCATGATTTGAAGGGGAATTTGACCTCCGATTTTGGAGATTTTTATATGGTTAGACTCGTGAGAGTATGAGGTTTCTGAAAATGTAAAAATTATTTGATTTCGGCTTGAGGGGCATTTTGGTTATTTTACCTATTTTCGCGCCGTAACTTTTATTTTAACAGTGTAATCAGTTGCTTGCGATGTTATTTACAATATGTAATTGGTTTGAATAGATTTGGGCCACTCTGAGTCGGATACGCGTGGCAAGGACGTTGTTTCTTAGATGTTTTGTACCAAATTGAGGTAAGTGGCTTGCCTAACTTTGTGTGGGGGATCTTTTCCCTTAGGATATCCTTGTCATTGTTTAAATGCCTTGTGCGCGAGGTGGCGGGCGTGTGCTTGTGCTAGTTGTTGAAAATTCACCTTACTATGTTTATTTAGACTGCATTTCTTCGCATATGTAATTGTTAACAATGAAACTCAATTGTTTTGACTTAGGAAAAGCATGTTAGTAATTTATTTGATCAATTTGTCTAAATGGTAATGTCTGTTTTCTTTTGTAAAGCATGTTAGCAACTCACTTGTCTTATTCGGTTAACTTGCAATATTTGTCCTTCTTGCGAAGCATGTTAGATTCTCGATTTTATTTGTTGTTCGCATTTTGCTTCATTGCTGATAAATATTGGTTTATTGTGGTGTCTTTACTATTATTTTTTTTGTAATATTGTAATATTGTCTATTCCGTTCTTCTTATTGTTGTTAGATATTCGAGATTTATGTATTTTCTATTGTTATATCATTTCATATTATTTCATGTTTATCTCAGTAGGGCCTCGACCTTCCTCGTCACTACTCCGTCGAGGTTAGGCTTGGCACTTACTGAGTACCGCCGTGGTGTACTCATGCTACTCTTCTGCACACTTTTGTTGTGCAGATCCAGGTACTTCTGGACCGGCGCGCTATTAGGGATTCAAAGTTGCTTTGGAGGCTTGAGGTATGCATCTGTCGCGTCCGCAGAGCAGAAGAGCCTTCCCCTATTCTACCTGTAGTTTATAGTTTTCCGTCGTATACTCATTTGGCATAGACACTTCGGGATATTAGAGCACTGTAATATGTTTACTCTTAGCGTGTGTTGCCCATGGGTTTCCGGGTCTTGGAGGTTCCATACGTTAATTTGAGTTGACATGTATGTGCCTGGCGGCACTCTATACATTATCTTATGTTATTTATGTTTTATTTATTGTTTCCGCAAAGATTGTTGAATTTCCGCAATCTGTCAGGCTTACCTAGTCGCGAAGACCGGGTGCTGTCATAACAGGTTCATGATTGGTGAACTAGGGTCGTGACATTAATACTTCTTCCGGTCCAGAATAAGTGACCAATTTTTTTTGGGCACACCTATTAAGGAAATATTAAATTCTAGACAAAAATAGTTAGTGTGACTAACTATCCTTAATTAATTATTGCAACATAATTTAATGTGAGGAGTAAAAATCGTTTTAGGGATACGTACATAAGGATAATTTTAGAAAAATAAATTGAATTGTTTGTTGATTAAATATATAAACACTTATTTTGAACTAATATAAAAAGATAAATTGATCACTTGTTGTGGATCATAGTCCATAGAAAGTATTTTCTTAACGGACGAATAAAATGGCACATGATAGATAATTTGAGAAAGAAGAATTATTAATAAAAGGACCTTTTGACTACTATACCTTATTTATACTCTGTTTCTATGTTTTTGTGCTATCTAGTCAATATTTTTTACTTTTCAAGAACATTTTATAATAAGGGCAAAATAAAAAAAATAGTTAATTACACCTTAATTTTCTAAAATGATATATAATTATTTAGATCTATTATACAACTAATATAGACCAAAGAGAGTAATGATCACTGCTTTGATTGTACTTAGGGTTGTTCATAAATATCCGAAAAATTGAATCAAACCAAAAATTAAATAGAACCGATAAAATAATTAATATTTTTTTTGTTTTGTTTGGTTTTGATTTTAAAATTTAAAAACCGATCAAATTTGGAGTGGTTTTGATTTCAATAAAAAAACGAACCAAAACAAATATAGGAGTAGCTATTTTAAATTTAGGACTACACCTATATATACGTATACTTTTATACAATGTTTTAAAAAATTTTGTAGTAAATTTCAATCGTTTGCACTTTTAGTACAGTTCTTTACCTTTACATTCTAGTTTGATTGGTTGTTTCTTTTGTTAAGTGTAAGAATCTATTTCATATTAAAAATAATATATTTTTAATTGAGTCCTTAAATTATTCATCACTATTTGATTCAATTATCATCAATATATCTTGTTAAATAATAGATTTCTCAAGGGGCAATTGATTTGCTAGTGTTACATTAAAAATGTGCTCGCCGAAATATGCGTTTGGTAGTGTATGTCTTATATTTAAGAAAAAAGCAACAAATAACCGAAAAAATTAAAAAACCGACATAAATCGAATCGAGAAAAATCTTACTTACTTGGTTTGATTTGGTTCTAATATTTGAAAAATCGACTTACTTCGCTTGATTTCTTTTAGGTTAAAACGGATTCAAACCGAACCATAAACACCCCTAATTGTCTTTCCTCCGATTTACAATAAGTGACCAATTTATTTTTGGTACACCCACTAACAAAATAATAAATTTTATACAAAAATATCTAGTATGACTAAATTATCTTTAATTAAATATTTAATATGAGAAGTAAGCAAATTTTTTAGAATATAAATAAAAGTAATTTTGTACAAATAAATTAAATTCCTATTTTATTATATAAATAATATTTATTGTGGACGAGAGAAAATATATGGGAACGTCATTAGTTGTAATCTACTTTAACCATATGATAACACATGGCATACTATTAGTAATGATTAAATCCAAATTTATGGAGGAATTTCGCATGGCATTTCGTTCCCATCAGCCGTCTTTTTTGACTCTTGTCTGATCTGAGTGATCTGGATTTGAATTATACAAATAAATTTTATTAAAAAATAAATTTATTCTTACAATTCAAGATATTTGATTAAAAATAAAGGGATATACAACCCATGCATCCCACCGGCCACCACTAATACAATCCTTGGAGGTCATCGTCTTTGACTTCGCTAACTTCGATACGGCATGCGGTACAGTCTTCAAGTCTCCACGTGGCAAAGTTTAATACGCCAAATAAATAAAATCTCTATTAATACAAAATCGATTAACGCAAGGCTATTTTAATATTCATCTATCGTACTAGTATTAGTATTCATAATTCCAGACACGTTCTTGTTTACTGCTATTATTACAGCTTTCGGCGGCACATAAAAAATTATTTTTATAAAACTCTCGTGACCAAATGGAGCTTTATGGATCTCAAAATCTTCTTTTATCCTAAAATTCAAATTATCTTTCCCTTTAGATTAAAAGATTAATTAATTAATTAATTATAATAACTTCATAAACGTGGGTTTTGATTACTACTCACCAGTAGCAGAATATAAAATTCATATTTTTGTCCATAATGTTTAATTTTGCTCCAATCTAGACACACTCTATCGTGCGTAACATGAGCCCAATAATACTATGCTTAGTTTCTGCTAATAAGTATGTTTAAAGTTTCTTCATAATTTATAATACACGGATAATATAAAATTTTACTTAAACTATAAAGTTATTAAAGTAGTAAGTGCTTCTAAGCTTTTGACACCCACATTGAGAGAATCATTTAATAGCATTAATATAATTGTTATTTAACTAAGTTATCTTTATATTTTCTTAAATTAATTACTCTTTCTATATACATATATTTTGTAGATCATTTATTGGTTCAAGAGGGAAAGTACTAATTAATAACTTCTTGATAGAAAATGAAAGATCAATTTTAATTTAAAACCATTTGCTCTATTTTGTATATATTTATTTTTCTTTTTCACGTTAAGTTAGACTCTATTTTTCTCTATATTTTATTTTTATAAGAAGGTGAAATGCATCTCCAAATATAATTTCAAATTTCAAATATTATTTTTTCAACTTAACTCCAAATATTACTTTTTTTAAAATAAAATAAAACTTACAATTTTTATGTCCAAATGCCTATTAAGACTACAATATTCAAAAGATTTTCTTACTTTTCTTAAATTTTCGCGCGTAATCAAACTAAGACGCATAAAATAAAATGAAACGAAGTAAATAAGTTTTACTTATTGTTTGAACCTTTTAAATTCCTTTTAAAATTCGTTTATCTCCTTTTGTAGTAATATTAAGAATCCAATACCATTTCCATTGACAAAGAAAGTCTATCAAGTAATTCCTTTTATGGTGATATAATGAAAACAATAAATATCTTTTTTTATTTTCATTATTTAATTAACCTTTTTAAATTAATCGAAGAATTTTTACATCCTTTCCTACCATTCTATTCCTTTTGGCATTAGGTTCGTACAATATTGCTCAAGTTAGATTAATATTAATTTACCGTAATAGAATGAAAGATCCATTTTAATTTAAAAACCATAAGCTTTCCTTGTTTACCAAGAAAAAAAGGACTCTAATTTTATTTTATAAAATTTTAAAAATAAATATGCTAAAGTTATGAAGGAAAGACATATTACTTTTAATTAAAAAGAAACTGTGAAATAATGTATTTTTGATATACTATGAAGTTCATGTTTGAGAAGGAGACATTTGAGACTACATGCGCCCAAAATATAATCTGGACATGATATTTATAAATTTATGAGAATGCGAAGTTAAATTTTATATAATTCCAACTTCAAATAATTCTTCTTCCACCTTTTCTAATGAGATATCCTAAATGGACTTCACATTAAATAATCATTCTTCATATACAACTATAAATAAGTAAAAGCTACTAATAATATAATCTAACTTTAAGATATTTACGTTAAACTCATACATATGACTAAATATTCTATTATTTTTTTTCCTATTCAAATACTCTCTATGTATGTTTCTATATTATTTTCTCTAAATAAAGTATTAGGTAAAACAGATCATTATAATTTTAAATATTTTATGTAGTTTTGATCTTTTAATTCACATCTAGTGCACTTAAATTAAATTATAGTGTAGTACTAATATTTACGTATATATGTATAATAATGTAAGACTGCACCCTCCTGGAAATACCATTTCTGCCTCTCGGGATAGGGATAAGATCTGCGCATATTACCCTTCTCAAATCTTACTTGTAAAATTTTACTGGATTGTTGTTGTTGTTGTGGTGGTGGTGTAAGACTACACCCATTAATAACTAAAGCAACATTAGAATTTAGAACTTTAAATGGGCCCCATTTCTTCAATGAGTTGTATAATAGAAATAGCTATATGCAAAATGATAGCAATGTGTAAAACAAAACAGAGATGGGACCCACATCTCCATAAAAGCTTTTGAAACTATGGTGATGTATGATGAGATAAGCAAGGGATAATTTCGTCAAAAGTACTTAAAGATTTATCTGGTAGCTACCGTAAGATACCTTTTTGGCCAATCACGTTGCTCTATTTTAAACAAATTTACCAAAATACCCTTCAACTGCCAAGCAGGCATGCTGACCTCGTGTGTGTTTACTCCCTGTTATTAATAGTTAGAAGAATCCAGACAGCTCTTTTGATCTTTTGGAATGGTGAAAGTCAAAAAAAAATATTTTCCGATTCTTGCATGGATGACTCGGAATATTTTATCAATTCAAGCTTCAACAATTGCATCGGAGAGCGCTTTCAGTGAAGCAAGACTGTAAATAAGTGATCATAAAGCGTCGATGAGGGATAGCTTGGAAAAATCGGTACTTTTTAGAGATTGGATCCGCGCGGAAAGAAGAAACATTGGAATTGCAGAATCACAACCGGCGATAGATGAAGCTTATGAAGAAATGATAGCGGAACTTGCGAAGGATTTGGCTTCGCCCGGAAGTGGTGATGAACAAGCTTCTTTTCCACCACCACCAACACAACCTCCTCTCAACCTTGAAGGATTTATGAGATTTGAAATTGGATTGTTTAACATTTATTTATGTTATTAAGTCAAGTGTATATAGATACGATTGAGTTGGAGCCAAATTTGAAAGGAAAAGCGTTGCTTGAGGCTTGAGTTTGCCGTGGAAGCTTGAGGTAAGTGTTCGGTCTAACCTTAGCTCGAGGGATTAGGAGTTGAGTCGTATTTGCTATTTGCTTCTTGTTGAGTACGATGTATAGGCATAGTGATGAGTATCTATACGTTGGTATCGAGCATGATCGCGAGTCTCAAATTGATACTTGTTGTATTCTTGAATGATACTATGGCTGCAATAGTGAGTAAATCCTTGGCATTGAGCAAAGACTTAGTTTATTTATCATGGAATCTACTTGGGACTGAAAATGGTGATAACTGAGATGAGTATCAGATTGAGTTAAGATTAGTTATAGCTTATTCTCCCTTGTCAGACGTATAGACTTTCACTGCAGAGTTCTCTTGCCGGGACAGTACAGCCTATAGTTGATCCCTTGCCGGGACGGTTAACTATGATTATTGTTAACTGTATATTTGGAACGGGTTTCAAGCTGTAATAGATATTATACTGGGTCGGGTTGCACGCTGTAATAAATATTATATTAGATCGTGTTCTACGCTGCAAAAGTATATATATGTGGATCGGGTTACATGCCGCAAAAATGTTAAATAATAGAGGATCGGGTTGCGCACCGCAACAGTATTGTTATTTTATTGTTGTGGCCATTGATTTGTCCTTTCATATTTTATTTAACTTATGTAGGTTTTGATGTGTTCCCGAAAGCATGTACCCTCTCCCATTTAAATTCTTATTCCTGTTTATTTTCTGCCATATATTATATATACTGCACAGGTTTATCTGGAGCTTGGTCATAGCCTCGTGACTACCTCGCCGGGGTTAGGCCAGACACTTGCCAGCACATAGGGTCGGTTGTGCTGATACTACACTCTGCACTTTGTGCACATATCGGAGCATTATTTGGTTAGAAGCGTTAGTAGATCTAGCCTTCAGTTCTCCGAGATATCGAGATAGCCTTGCAGGCGTCCGCAGGCCCGACGTATCCTCTATATTTTATTATGTTCTGTTATCTCTTGTATCGTAGACAGACAATATTTTCTTTCTTTCAAATAGTTGTATGTAGCAATCTTAGTAGTCCGTGAATGTTGTGACACCAGTTTCTGGGTAGAGGTAGATATTGATTTCCGTAATATTTTCGTTTTACATTTATTTAAGTCTTCCACTAAATCTCATATGTTGCCGGTATTTAAATGTTTATCATTAGTTAATATAAGATGTAAAGAGGATTAAAACAAAAGAGTAAAAAAATGTCTAAGTTCATGGCTTGCCTAGCTTCGACGAGTAGGCACCATCATGACTCTCGAGGGTGGGAATTCCGGGACTTGACAAGTTGGTATCAGAGCTCTAGGTTACATAGATCTCATAATTCACGGACAAGATCAGTAGAGTCCGAGGGAACGGTACAGAGACATCTATTTTTATCCCCTAGAGGTACATGGTTAGGGGAAAAACTTCACATTTGTTCTTTCTTGTCGTGCGACTTTGTTTCTCAAATGCTAATTGAATTTCTACTCTGTTCTTTTGCAGATGGTGAGAACATGCAGTTCCTCATCCACCGCTTAGTAGCCCGAGCCCCCAGAGTAGCTCCCACGATGGGAAGAGTTCGAGGCTGAGGCCGTGCTAGATGCCGAGGTACGGGCAGAGCTCATCCCCGAGCAGCACCACTAGTGGTGAAGCCTTATATTGATTTTGATAAGGAGGTCCCGGCCCAGCGGATTCGGTGGGCCTAGCTCAAGTCCCAGAGGGTTTCATTGCTACCCTAATTCTTCAGAATGCTCTAGTTTGATTAGTGGTCACTCGAGCAAGCTTGCTTCCTGTAGCACCAACCGTCTCTCAGGTCAGGGGAGGGGCCCAGACTCCTGCTACTTGCACTCTGGAGCCGGTAGCTCCACAGATTTAGACTCTAGCAGTTTAGCCAGTTTGATCACTTTAGCCGGGTGTGGTAGCTCAGACCGACGTTGGAGCAGCTATGTCTGCCGATGCTTTGTGGAGGCTGTATAGGTTCACCAATCTCTTCACTTCTACTTTCAGCGGTGCATCTACTAATGATCCCTAGGATTACCTAGACATCTTCCATGAGGTTCTCAGGAACATGGGTATTGTTGAGACCAATGGTGTCGATATCGCTACACTTCATTTGTTTAGATCCGCCAAGACCTGGTGGAGGGATTATTGCTTAGCTAGACCAGTCGGATCGCCATCTTTGACTTGTGAGCAGTGTAAGGTGTTGTTTCAAGAGAGGTTTCTCCCTATTACTCAGAGAGAGGCCTATCGAAGGTAGTCTGAGAACCTTCGGGTGGATTCCACGACGGTTACCCAGTATGAGACCAGGTTCATTGACTTAGCTCGTCATGCCCTTGTCATACTTCCTACGGAGAGAGAGTGCGTGAAAAGGTTTATTGACAGTCTTATTCAACCGATTCATCTTCAGATGGCTAGGGAGGCTGGGAGTGAGATTACTTTTCAAGAGGCGGAAAATATGGCCCACAGAGTTGATATGGCTCTATCGCAGGGAGGTGGTCATGAGTTGGATAAAAGGACCCGTCATTCAGGAAGTTTTAATGGTACCTCGTCTAGAGGTAGAGATTCAAACCGTAGAGACCATCCTCCTAGGCCCTTTCAGTCAGATCTTTAGGTTTATCATGGTATTTTAGGTTGTCATGGTTCTCACATGTAGTATTCTGATTAGGAGCCCTATAATACACCAGAAGCTTCCATCAATGCACCGCCACTCTAGAGTTTTCGAGGTGGTCATTTAGGTCGACAAGGTCAGTTTCAATTTTCCCAGCCGCAGCATTTGGGTGGATGTTATAGGTGTGGTGAGTATGGTCATATCTAGAGGGCTTGTCCAAGGTTGGTGGGTACTCAGTCATAGCAGCAGGGTTCCCGTGCTATGATTCAGGCACCAAATGTCCCTCAGGCTGCCCAGCCAACTAGGGGCGGGGGTAGATGTGCTAGAGGTGGAGGTAGAGGTTTTAGAGGTGGAGCTCAGACCACCAGAGGTGGAGGCCAGCCAGCAGTAGGATGTCCCAGGGATATAGTCTAGGGTGGTGGGGCCCAACCCTGATGTTATGCTCTTCCATCCAAGCCCGAGGTTGAGGCTTCAGATGCATTTATCACAGGCACTATTTTGGTTTGTGATAGAGAGGCTTCAGTGTTATTTGATCCAGGATCTACATACTCGTATGTGTCATCTTATTTTGCACTGTATCTGGTTGTGCCTAGTGATTCCTTAAGTGTTCATGTATATGTGTCTACACAAGTGGGTAATTCAATTATGGTAGATCGAGTCAATCGCCCTTGTGTGGTTGTGATTGGGGGTCTTGGGACTCGGTCAGATTTATTGCTTCTGGACATGGTCGATTTGAATGTCATATTAGGGATGGAACTGGTTATCACCTTACCACGTTATCTTTGCTTGAAATGCCTAGAATGTGACCTTAGCTTTAGCCGGGTATGCCTCATTTAGAGTGGATAGAGACTCCTGGTCATTCTACTCCTAGTGTTATCTCTTATGTGAAGGCTCAACGTATTGTCGAGAACGGGTGTTTGGCTTATTTGGCAAATATCTGTGAATCCAGTGCTGGTGTTCCATCTATTGATTCTGGGCCCATTGTTCTTTTGTTCCCTGAGGTATTCTCTTCAGACCTACCGGGTATGCCATCCGACAGGGATATTGACTTTTGCATTGATTTTTCTCTGGGAACTTTGCCTATTTCTATCTTGCCATATCGCATGGCTCCACCTCAGTTAAAAGAGTTGAAGGAGCAATTGCAGGGCTTGCTCGAGAAGGGTTTCATTAGACCCAATGTTTCGCCTTAGGGTGCGCCGGTATTTTTCGTTAAGAAAAAGGATGGTTAGACGAGAATGTGTATTGATTACCGATAGTTGAGTAAGGTTACGATCAAGAATAAGTACTCATTGCCGAGGATTGATGATTTGTTCGATCAACTTTAAGGTGCCAAGGTATTTTGAAAGATTGACTTGAGGTTTGGCTACCATCAGTTGAGGATTAGGGCATCCGATGTTCCTAATGAACGTTTCGCACCCGATATGGCCATTATGAGCTCTTGGTCATGTTATTTAGGTTGACCAATTCCCCAACAACTTTTATGGATTTCATAAATCGAGTGTTCAGGAAATACTTGGACTCGTTCGTGATTGTCTTCATTGATGATATTCTAATATATTCCCACAGCCAAGAGGAGCCCGAGCAGCATCTCAGAGTGGTTCTTCAAACTATAAAGGGTAGTTAGTTATATTGTAAGTTCTCAAAGTGTGAGTTTTAGTTGAGTTCGACTGCATTTCTGGGTCATGTTGTATCATCGAGGGTATTCAGGTTGATCAAAAGAATATTGAGGTAGTCAAGAATTGGCCTAGACCAACATCAGCTACAGAGATTCGGAGTTTCTTGGGATTGACAGGCTACTATCGTCAGTTCGTGGAGGGGTTGTCATCTATCGCATCCTCGATGACAAGGTTGGCCCACAATGGTGCCTAGTTCAGATGGCCGGACGAGTGTGAGGCGAGCTTTCAAAATCTCAAGACATTTCTAACTACAACACCAGTGTTGGTTTTTCCTACTGGTTGAGAGCCTTATACAATTTATTGTTATGCATCTCGTATTGGTCTTGGTGCAATGTTGATGCAGGATGGCAAGGTCATTGCCTATGCTTCCCGTCAGTTCAAGATTCACGAGAAAAACTATCTAGTTCATAATTTAGAGTTGGTAGCCATCGTTCACGCATTGAAGACTTGGAGACATTATCTGTATGGCGTGGCATGTGAGGTGCTCGCGGATCATAAGAGTCATCAATATTTGTTCAAGCAAAAGGAGTTGAATTTTGCGTCAGAGGAGATGGTTGGAGTTGTTGAAAGATTATAATATCACTATCTTATGTCATCCGGGGATGGCTAATTTGGTGGCCTATGCTTTTAGTAGGAAGTCAGCCTGTTTGGTTAGTCTGGCTTATATTCCGGTTGGTGAGAGAAGCTCGCCATAGATGTTCAGACTTTTGCCAATCAGTTTCTAAGGTTGGATATTTCTAAGCCTAGTCATGTATTAGGTTGCACGATCGCTCGTTTCTCTTTGTTGGAGCGTATCCGTGATTGGCAGTATGATGATTTCCATTTGTGTGTCCTTAGAGACACGGTGCAGCGTGAAGGCACCAAGCGGGTATACCTTAGATGATGAGGGAGTTTTGATATTGCACGGTCGATTATATGTTCCTAATGTGGATGGGATCCAAGAGTTTATTTTAGATGAGGCACATAGCTCCTGGTACTCTATTCATCCGGGTGTCACGAAGATGTATCACGATTTGCGGCAGCATTATTGGTGGCGCAGAATGAAGAAGGATATTATTGCATATGTGGCTCAGTGTTTGAATTATCAGCATGTTATGTATGAGCATCAGAGGCCCGTTGGTTTATTTCAGAGTATTGAGCCTCCCAAGTGGAAGTGGGAGCAGATCACTATGGACTTTATTATTGGACTCCCACATGCTCAGAGGAAGTTCAATGAAGTATGGGTTATTGTTGATAGACTGACTAAGTCAGCGCATTTCATTCCTGTGGCAGTCTCCTATTCATTCGAGAGGTTGGTTGAGATCTATATCTGGAAGATTGTTCATATTCATGGTGTGCCTATATCTATTATTTTGGACCAAGGTGCACAGTTTACCTCCCATTTTTCGAGAGCAGTTCAACAAGAGTTGGGCATCCAGGTTGAGTTGAGCACAACATTTTATCCTCAGACGGATCGGCAGTTCGAACAGACTGCTCAGATTTTGGAAGATATGCTCCAAGCTTGTTTCATTGATTTTGGAGGCTTGTTCGATCAGTTCTCGCCTTTAGCAGAGTCTACCTACAAAAACAGTTGCTAGTCGAGTATCCAAATGGCTTCTTATGATGCTTTATATGGTAGGCGGTATTGATCTACGGTTGGAAGGTTTTAGCCGGAGAGGCTCGATTGTTGGGTATGAATCTGGTTCAGGTGTCCTTGGATAAGGTCAGGATCATTCAGGATAGGCTTCGTACAGCTCAGTCCAAACAAAAGAGATATGCTGATCGCAAGGTTTGAGATGTGACTTTTGTGGTCGGCAAGCGGGTATTGCTCTGAGTGTCGCCTATAAAGGGAGTGATGAGATTTGGGAAGAAGGGCATGCTTAGCCCTTGGTTCATTGGTTCGTTTGAGATTCATGATAGAGTTGAAGAGGTGGCTAATAGACTTGCATTGCCATCGAGCTTATTAGCTGTGCATCCAGTGTTTCACGTGTCCATGCTTCAGAAGTGTCATGGAAATCCATCCACATGTTAGATTTCAACACTGTCCAGTTGGACAAGGACTTGTCTTATGAGGAAAAGCCGGTAGCTATTCGAGATAGGCAGGTTTGTTAGTTGAGGTCGAACAGTTTTCCTTTTGTTTGTGTTTAGTGGAGTGGTCAGCCTCCTGAGGCATTGACCAGGGAGTTCGAGTCCGATATGCGGAGCTGTTATCCTCATCTTTTCTCCGACTCAGATATTTCCTTGTTGTGTCCGTTTTAGGATGAACTGTTGTTTAGAGGCGGAGAATGTGATGACCTTACTTGCTTTTAATTAAATTCTGTGTTCTTAAGGCCTTGAAAACGTTATTCAAATTCGTCTCGATTTGCGTGCGTAGTCCAGGTGCGTAATCGGGAAAGTATAAATATGAAAATCTATGAAAAATGATAAAATTTTGTTGTAAAATGAATTAATTTGACTTCGGTCAGCATTTTGGGTAAATAGACCTGAGTCCATGATTCGACAGTCCTGGAGGGTTCGTAAGAAAATATGAGACATGGGCGTGTGCTCGGAATCAAATTCCGAGGTCCCAAGCCCGCGAAATGAATTTTTAAAGGAAATTATTTTAAAAAATTATTTAAGGAAATTTGAAATAAATTTTATTAGAAAATGATGGTATCGGACCCATATTTTGGTTCCGACACCCGATATATGTCTTATTTATGAGTTTAGATATTTGTACAAAATTTAGTTAAAAACAGAGTCCGTTTGATGTGTTTCGGGCCTAATTTGCAAAAGTTGAGGTTTGAGAAGTTTTGAAATATTTCTTTGATTTTGAGGATTAGTTTGTTATATATGATGTTATTTTGGCAATTTTATCGCATGGATAAGTTCATATAATGTTATTGAGTTAGTACCAATTTTTATTAGGTCCCGAGGGCTCGGGTGTGTTTCAGGAAATTTTGAACTTGAGAAAAGTTGCAGATTTTTGCTGTTAGTGCCCAAGGATTTAACCCTTCGCGTTCGCCTGGTCCCTCTCGCAAAAGCGTAAGAAAAAATCCCAGGTACCCAATTTCTTATTTGCGAATGCAAAGGTTGAGACGCGAATGCGAAGCTGAGGGGGGAGACCCTTCGCGAATACGTCTTTCCACTTGTGAACACGTAAGGTTCTAGGGAGGGTTCACTATTTGTGCATCGCAAACGCGACCACTAGTCCAGCGAACGCGAAGGCTTGAGGAGACAATTGAGGAAGTAATACCTTGCAAATCGGAATTGGAAAAGCACCTGCGACAACTGAGGAAGGAGAAAGAGCTCACTGTGAAGTTCTTGGGGCAACCTTCAGCCAAAGAACACATGGCTAATAACAATGACAACAAGGTAGAAGCAGCTGCAAGAGAGGCGGCACTACATAGGGAAGAAGTTGCAAGGATATCAACTGAGGCAACCCGTAGGGCTGCTGATGAAACTGTCAAAGACAATAGGGGTTGAAGATTCAATCTTAATCGACCCTTGATTGAAGACCAGTTCGAGAACCTGGTACCTAGGCCTGGTAGAGCATTGGTGATTATGCCCCACCAATCAATAATAAGGTTTGTCAAGTGTTAGACCGCCTCCAATTGCAGCAAATAATTTTGAGTTGAAGTAAGGTTTTCATCAAACCATTCAGAAAAGCCGCATTTTTCAGAGGGAAGATGAACAAAGATCCAAACACAAATCTGATGGACTTTGATGAAATTATGAACACCTTTCAATATAATGAGGTGTCAAAAGATGAACTGTATTGCATGGCAGTACCCTTTTCAATTAAAGATGATGCGGAGCAGTGGCTTTGAAGCTTTCTAAATGGATCAATTAAAACATGGGAGCAAAAAAATCAAGAACATTCCTTGATAAATATTTCTCCTCAACTAAGACGGGCAAGATTAGAAGAGAAATCCATAACTTGTACTGGAAAGAGACTAAAACTATTTTTGATGTATGAGAGAAGTTTAAGGGGATAGTTACAAGGTTTCAACATAGCGGAGGATGCAACTCCAGGATTTTTGGGATGGATTTATACGAACCTCACGTAGAACATTGAGCAATATAGTTAGAGGCCCTTTTATGAAGAAAACTCCAGAGGGGATAGTTGCAATTCTTAATGAGTTAGTTGCAGTTCTTGATGAGTTATTTGAAGATGCTAATAAGTGGCCCTCTAAGAGTGTAGAAAGAAGAAAGTCAATTGGTGTCCACTAAGTTGATGCTACTACATTTTTTGCAATTACAACTTGATGCTATGGCTAAAGAACTACGAAAGCTGGTTTTATCCTTGATATAAACTGTGCACCACACAGCTTGTGATATATGTGGAAGAGGATATCCTACTCATGAGGGTCAAGCCTCAACTGAGGAAGTGAATGTTCTAGAAAACTATAATTTTAATACAATGGGTCAGAGGTGCCCCAACTTTTTATGGAGTTCACATGGGGATACTACAAATGTATGGAAACAAAACAACCTCATATTTCAAGAAGAAGGAGCTCAAAATCAGCCGAGGCAGCAGTATTAGTCTCCACGGTTGAATCAATCTAGCATGGAAGATCATATGAAGACCTTCTTTATCTAGATAGATGAGAGGTTTGATGCCCATCATTCTGGTGTCAAGGAATTGAGTACATCTTTTCAAAACCTGGAAAGACAGGTTGGGCACTTACTACTCTAATGTCTTGGAGAGCCCTAGGAACTCCCGACTGATACAGAAAGAAATTTCAAAGAAACAGTAATTGTGTAACTTTGAGAAGGGGCCAAGAGCTGAAAAATATCATCTCAATCCAAAAATATTTGAGACATGAAAAAGAAAGCGGGTTGCAACTAAAAAGTGGCGTCAAAAAGAAGAAAGAAAAGAACTTGAGAATGGAGGAACTTGCGGAGAGTAAGCTGTTGATAAACAATTTTTTCCGAGATATTTTTTAAACTCAAAATACTTAAAAATAACATATATGCATACATAAGCACACCCATGTGTTTTGGTATTTTTTCCAATTAAGGATTTTCAAAATTAATTTATTATCTATTTTAGTAGTGTAAAATCTAATAATTATTCCCAAAATTATAATTTTAGCGAATAACTTATTTTATTCTCCTATTTAAACCAAAATATAATTAAGGTAATTTTTGCATATTTTTAAAAATTTATTTGGTATTTTAAAGCTAAATTACATATAGTTGCAATTATAACGTGTTTTACGATTAATAGTATTTTACAATTGTAAAATTAGTTACACTATTTTTTAATTAATACCGGTCTTGACGTCTCCTGCTTAGACCATGACTTTCCAAGCCTTTCTTACTATTTGTGGTTCTTCTGAAACACTAAACCTTCGAGGTTATTTTGATTCGTCTAGATCCGTTGTAGATCTATGTTTTCCTTAAGTTTCTAAATTTTTTTTTCGATATCTCCCACAAAATTCTAATAACCTTTATCTTTTCTGACTTAGGGTTTTTGTTAAGTTAATTCAAAGCTTTTATGATTTTTAACATGTTCTATCGTGTTTTTTATGTTGTTCTTCTACTATGCTCCTTATATTGTACTTCTACTGCGTTTCTTATGTATTTCCCCTTTTACTGTGACTCTCTACGTCGTTCTAGAACTTGCATGACAAAGATCATAGTTTCTTTTGAGGTTTTTGAATAGTTTCATGACAGTGTTTGCTTGATCACTTGACTTTCTCCTCTACACTCGATTAATGGAAAAAAACCCCTAATATTTGGGGTTCATTCGAGTTCTGAGGTTATTTTCTATGTGATTTGTTCTCATCTCTAAATTTGTTTGATTTTGAAGCCCTGATTCTTTTGGACCTATTAGAGATTTTTGAGAACTGTTTCGTCTATTTGAAGTTACTCGACTAGGTTCAAAGTCCTTATTTTAACTTCTATTTCTCTGTGTGATTTGGTTTCTTGTAATCTTCGAACTAAACTTTACTTTCCAGTAGGGTCTTTTACCTGATTTTTCAGCATGCTCCTGATACTCCCTTTCCCTATTGCTAAATCGACAAATGTGGCTACAATATTTCATTATTCATAGTTATTATTGCTGCTTCTCTTTGCCATGGTTTAACCTTGCATGCCTAATGTTTGTGAACTCATTATAAATGCTGAATGTCCCTCTAAAATGACCTTAGATTATGGACTGATTTCAAACCTCTTTATGTAAGACTGATTGATTCTTTCCTTGTTTTTCCCTGTTTGATTTGAAAACATCCTTTAACATTTCGATTCCCCTATTTATGACTTGGTTCATTGATAATTTTGGATCACTGATTCCTTGATTTACTATGTACCAATTGATTTACTGTGTTTCTTACCTTATTTGGCTAACCGTGTATTTCAAAGATTCTTAATTAATGTTTTTCTTAGTTAAACCCTCTATGTATTTATCCCTAATTTCCTACTTTACACAAGATGTTTACTTGATTTCTTTCCTTAACTGATTGCTATCCATTACTGTTTGAGTTTAAACTCCTTAATTAAAGGAAGTTCTTATGTTGATTGATTGTAATTGATACATAGTTCTATAATTACTATGATTGCTCCTTTGCTTTCCACCTACTTTCAAACTATAAATACCCGACCCTCTTTTTCATAAACGCACATCTGAATGCATTTCAGACTTCACACTTACAATTCTCACAACTTCTTCTAAACTTTCTTGTCTACGCTTTGGCTTTCACAAGACTACAACTTTTTTTTTTGCTTGTCTTTTTTAAAAACTGGTATGACTTGATTCAATTCCTAGCATCATCCCAATGTGTTTATTTACACTATTTGTGCCTATGTCTACTTTCTGCAGAATTTGACATTAAAATGCCAATGTGCTTCTATCTGCTTTACTTTCTTGTAAAAACTAGTTCCCCATCCCATTTACCCTCTATGTTTGTAAGTGGGGACTCAGGGCATGGCAACAAGAATTGTTGCTCATGAATGATGTTTTGACCCCTAAGTAGGCTGAAGGGTGTGCCAGTATGTCTCATTGTTTGATATACCATTGCCTACTCTTTTCTTGTCTCCTACTTGTTATGAATACCCCATATCCCTGCTCCCCTATGTATCTTGAGTTAAGGTATAGCCTGGCAACATCCCAATTGTTGTCCAAGGTTGAACCTTACCTTCATTAGGTCCTAACTCCTCAATTTACAACTGACTAGCTGGTCACGGGTGTGCCAGCACGCCAAAAATGCTTGGCATGACCACCAGCTTTGCATTTCCCCTTTACTGCACTTGCATTTACTCCTAGCCTCTAAGTTCTACCTCCCTCTTATGAGCCTTGCTTTGGGACCTTGAGTTCCCTCTAAACTTGGACATTTGATGGCTAGGCCTTCCACAGTGCACTATAATCTGATTCTGCAATGACATTTGGGGTGTAAGCATTGCCTGGAGCTCTTGAAGCTCCCTGGAACTTTTACACATCCCAAATTAGAGAAGGCTTTAAAAATTTGATCCCAGAAGTTGGTTTATCTCATATTATTAGACTCTGAGTCTTAATTAGGCTGATTATATGTAGATGTAATCACTGATGTAATTTTAATTTGTGTTTGATTCATTTGGTCTGTAATAATTTTGTAATAACTACTGGGGATGATAGTGAAAAAGGATGGGATTGAATGCATGCAAAGGGGTATATATCATGTCTTTTGGGAACTACTACTTCGAAATTCTGCATCTCACATAGATATCATAGCTATAGGGAATTACTATTTCTAAAATTCTGCATCTCACATAGATATCATGTCTATAGGGAATTACTATTTTTGAAATTCTGCATCTCATATAGATATTATGTCTATAGGGAATCATTAACCTCTAAAACTTCTGCATGGATACCATGTTTGTAGGTTTTTCTGCACTTCCTATAGATAATATGCCTATAGGACTTCATATATTTTGCATATACATCTGTCAGTAGGGAAATCTTTTTATAAGAGTTAAATAACCAATTGCATATAGCGACTAAAATCAGTAACACCTAGAAAGCATACCTATAGGAACTGTCAACTAAGCCTGAATTGTCCATTCGCTCCTAAGTTTAAAATCAGCAGCAATTTTGTTTAATATCCGCAGAACTTATGACCTTGTAACTGACAATTCTTTTCTACAATCAGTTTACTTCTTTGTTTCTGAAGCTAATATACATCATGCCTATAGGTCCCATTAAACATATAGGCAAGCTGTTAGGTAATTAACCAACCGTGTCAGTTTTTGACACCTACATCTAAGCAAGGCTAATTTGGACTCCCTATCTGAGAAATATGTGGTAAATCAACCTATTTTACTCCTTAATTTAAATTAGACCAAATCAGTATATGTAAGACATGCTAAACTATATGCTTCCTTTAGATTTTGGAGGTTTATTTGAGCCATATCTGCTTACTTGCTTTCTCAATACTTGTTCTACATGTTTTGATTATCGAATTAGAATTTTATCCTTTGAAACTCTCAAAAATTCCCCCAACTCCCTCCCCTTTAGGATTACTAGTCTCATATTTCTCTAGGACTTATACGATTGGGACTGGTAATAGCATGCAATAAGTAATGATATTGTTCCATGCTTTAATACTTTAATGGGGTGGGAGGGGTAGAATATGGATATGATGACCGGTATGCTAATATCACGTGCGACCCCGCTTCTCGGGAGTGATTGCTGGATATTGCATTGATGTGATCCATATCGTTCATTAACCTAGGACTCCCCCTCCTTTCTTACTTGCTTTGACCTATCTCTTATAGAATTATTTAAATATTTCCCAACATTTCCTCCCTTCTTTACTTTTCTCAAGTTCCGACTTATTTGCAACATTGTGTATGAACCCTTCCTTTTTCTGAGCCTTAATTGCTTACTTATTTATATAAAGTCACAATTGTAACATGACCGGGTACAACGCTAGTGGATCCTGAGGGGTGCCTAACACCTTCCCCTCGGGATAATTTCTAACCCTTACCCAAATCTCTGGTTTCTAAATCAAAAAACCCTCTTAGTAACCTAACACACTTAATCATTAGGTGGCGACTCTTCTATTATAAAATCCAATTCCCTAAAGGGAACGTTTTGTCCTCCCAAATACCACAAGCCCGATTTCTACCTTAGAAAAAGGGGGCGCGACAGCATGCGACTCTGCTGGGGATTTTCTTAGGCTTTTACCATTTCATGTTATTTCTGACTTTATTATTACTTTTACTTGATGTCTTTATCTTTTCTTCTTCTATGAAACTGGCTTGTTTCTTTGTTTCTTATCTTTAACGCTTTCGTTTACTGCTTTCCTTCAATATTATTATAATTACAAGCAATTATTGTAATCATTATCTTATGAATGTGAAAATACATGACAACTTGTTTAATTCTTGTAGTTGCATCTTAAAAATCATATTCAACTCGTGTCAAATAAAATACCATTGAAACTCTTATAATGAGTGATTGCACTCTTCCAATATTATCACCCCTAAATTTGGAAAAGGCGTAATTGCTGAAAAACCAGTCGATCAGCGGTGCAGTCGACGGTTACGTGCCTTTCCCTCTTGAGTTGTCCACTCAAGGGTACCAGTCTAATGCCCCATAGAAACCTTACCGTGTTTAACTATGCACGCATCATGGTCAAACCAAGCCGAGCCAGTTATGTTGTCCGCATAATGACTCTTTATGAAAGCCTCGTCCAAAGTTCACTAGGTTTCCTTGGAACCCAAACGTACACTACCACGTCTTTGTATTTATTTGGAGAACTAAATGCTGCATATGATTATTATTGGTTTTAATAGTCAACTCCAGTGGGTATGGGCCTAACACTTTGTTTTACAGAAAATGAGGCTTGAAGTCCCCAGATTTCGCATGTCACCAACATTCACCCAAGGTTGCTAAGTTGGTGGGAAGACCTCCACTCTAGTGATCAGACTCTTGTTCGCAAGTATTTGGGAAATTTCCCTTCTCTTTTGGAGATCCAACCCAACAACAAAATCATAGAGGCTGCAACTCTATTCTAGGATAGTGACAGATCTGTGTTCCACTTCGGGGACCATGAAATGACACCGTTGCTCGAAAAAATAAGAGGGTTACTAGTATCCCTTAGGAGACTCGGGGTTTGTTTATTCCAGAAAATCGAAAGGGTAGGGGTTTCCTCAAGATGATGGGACTAAAGAGGAATACAGACGTGACTTGTTTGAAGGACTCCTATATTTCTTTCGACTACCTGTACGAGAGGTACGACCATAGAAAGTCCTACCACACTTACTTAAACAAACTTTCCCTCACCTCATTAGGGCATATCCATCGGGAGGTCTTCGTATTTATATTCTACTTTTTGGGGATGATAGTATTCCCTATAAAGAAGGCTAGGATCCACACCAGACTAGTCATGGTAACCAAGACTTTGATGGAAGGAATTGGCGGGCAGCCTTTGAGCATAGTACCTATGATCGTTGCTGAGATATACAGAGCCCTAGATAACTATCAACGAGGGGGAAATCATTTTGAGTTTTGTAAGTTATTACTCCAGCTCTGGCTCATGGAACACCTCCAAGAGGTTGAATATCAGCAAGAGATTGTGCCCAGGGACTATGATGAGTAGATCGCTTTCCAATTGCCAAGGCGAATGAATTATATGCCTAACATGTTCGCTCAGCCGGAAGACGCTGGATGATGGGTAGAGTTATTTTAAAATCTTAAAGAAGACCAATTGCAATGGATGATCGAGTGGTTCCCTATAGAAGAGTTCATCGTCTGATCATGGGAAGCACCATTTCTCATACTCATTGTTTTGAGGGGTACTTATCCTTATGTCCCTCTCCGAGTCATGAGGCAAGCAGGGAGAAAGCATATTATACCAAGGGTTGACAAAATAAGTCACTTCAAGGCTGACTTCCAAGCTGATGATAGCCCTCACAAGTACCAATCTCACCACATGTTGTTGATATCCAATTTTTTCTTACATGTTTTTATACTCAAAATATTTCTTAAATAATATATATGTGTATATAAAAAATGGCTTGTTATTGCACTTGGGCAATAGGAGCCCCTCCGGACTCTGTACACAGCCCATGTCAGCACCGTTGACGTAAAACATATATGGGTGCCCGGGCAGCACACAGAAGTGGGTACTGGATTGTACCACCATATGCATTGGATTGCATTTATGCATTTCTTCATTTTTTGTTGTTTGTGATATCTCTGCAAATATTTATCTGTTGTGCTAGTACTATCCGATCATTTAGTGTTGGGGGCCAAGTGGCCGACGAGGAAAAAGGATATTGCCCAAGGGGCGGAATTTTTGTGCATAGTGTCACAAATTGTTTTGAAAGTATTTTCGCAACCGTCGAAAAGGTCATTTTAATAGAGTGTATTAAAAATGAGCCAAGATATTTTCTCAATATTCACAGTTGTCACTGAATTTTTCTCAAAGTATTTTTCACTGCTTCTTTATAGCATGATGATCCGCCATACGTGATTTCTTACTGTTCAATTATTATCTTCTTTTATTACTCACTGAGTTGGAGTACTCGCTTTACTCCCTACACCACGCGTGCAGATGCAGGTATTTGTTCACCCGTTAGCGGGTTTTGGAGTGATTGGAGGTTTTGCTATCATAGTTGAGCAAGGTGACCGCCTGCGTTCGTGGCGTCGTATCTATTCCTTTGATTCTAAACTTCATCCTATATATTACCGGTCTTGTAATCATATTTAAACTCTTTTGATTGTCATGACTTGTGACACCGAGGTTTGGGTTGTGTTGGGTAATATACCATGAAATTATGTTATTTAATTATCCTAAAATTGTTTAATTCATGTTTATTTATTGTTGAAAAAGGATGTTTAAATGGATTGGCTGGCCTTATCTTCACGAGAGACGCCATCACGACTGGAGTGGGGTTTGGGTCGTGACAAGTTAGTATCAGAGCCTAGGTTACTAGGTCTCACGAGTCATGAGAAAGTTTGGTAGAGTCTCGCAGATCGGTATGGAAACGTCTGTATTTATCATCGAGAGGCAGTAGAACCATTAGGAAAACTTCACATTATTGAATTCTTATCGTGCATCCTTGATTCAGCTTGAAAAGAAAACTCTTGAAATTCCTTCCACGTGTTCGCATGCGCGCATGAGCGTTCAGTATCATATGTGCCTTGACGGCTTGTGATTCCCTAATCGAGGGGAAAGACGTGATTTCTATGAGTTGATGTTGGGCCAGTCTGGTGGACTTGAGGCCGAGTCTTCGCTTATGTCTTGAACACCAAGATGCTAATTGTGCGAGCTAGTGTTAGGAACTTATATGTTCAGTATTGTCCTTATTAGTGGGAGTGACGGCTGGGTAGCTATGTGGTGAGTATGTTGGTACTGCGATTTGTTCCTATATGTCTTGGAGATGTCAAAGAAGGTCTGCTGGGTGATAGGTGAACCATCAAGTGTTTGAACTCCATTGTGATTGGATGGGTTACCCCGAGTTATGGATGCGTGAAGAATCTTTTAAAGTCTTCTTATGGAGAGTGAAGTAAATAGCATGTTGCGGTTTGAGTTCTGACTCAGGAAGACTAGTCGACTGTGTAAGGTGTACGAAGGTGGAAGGTATATGGAAATGTTATGTTGAGGCGAAGCAGTTGGGATATCTCCTGCGTAGTCTTCTAGCGTGGTATGGTTCTTGTGTGCATGTAGAAGATCTGTATTTCACTACTTATAAATGGTTAGAGCTTATTCTCACTATGTTATTATGGCATCAATTGAGTAACAGTGTTATGAGCTATTAAAATATTTTGGTCTATGGCTTTGATCCAAGTTGGGGAGGTTGCTGCTGATTAGCTGATTACACGATCATGTGCTATGTTGGTTCGATTTTGAGATATGCTGGCGAATCAGATCTGGTTGCGAAAATTGAGCCGAGGATGGCACGAGTAAAGCACAATTTTGACAAAGATTATATGGTACTTTGTGGATGTATGGAAATAATAGGATGTCTTGAGCTGTTGTTGATAAACAATGCTTAGTGTAAAGAGAAGGAAGTTGTTTGGTTGTATCAGAATGAAATCATGTCTTGCGGGGTCATAGTGCTAATGAGGCACGGGTGGTTATCTTTCTTTGATCAGGTAAATTGCAGTTGAATAAGAGTGAATGACTTGCGAGAATGGTTCTAATGGGTTCAAGAGTCTGCGTACGTCAATTGAGAGTTCTAAAGTTACGTATGGGGTTAGAAATTGAGTTTCATTAGAAGATGTCAAGACTTGTGTTACTCTATGTTAATTATGGTAATCTATGTATTTGCATCATGAAGGTAAAGGAAACAAAGTTATATTTGTAGAGAGTTCTTCTGCGTTAGGTATTCTTGAATGTGGTGTTGCTGGAAACATTTGAGAGAGTAGTCAACAGGTTGTGGTTCCTAACAGTGTGGTTTATGCTTGGGTCTCGTGCGGTAAGCCTGGATTGAGGAATTGTGGTACTTAGACAAGGGGAATACCAAGTTGAACACGAATCTGAAAAAATTCAGATAAACGGAATAGCCTGATAATGGACCGGATTGACATATAGGGTATGATTAATTATTAGTTTGTATTCGAGGTAATGAGTTAGCATATGTAATTCGCTGCAATGCTCTTGGGTTTTGAAGACTTGCTAAGCGTGATTTGGTTAGAAAGATTCAGTCATGGAAATTTAGTTTGTGCAAATGAAATTGGTAGAGTTCTTGTTAATTGCTATCGTAGTTGAAGAGGTGCATCTTCTACGAATGTGAGAGATATGAGATGTGTAAGGATTTTCTTCTAGATGAGATCTATGGAAGTTCGTGATTAGATAAGTTTCAGTTAGGTTAGAAAAGAAATTCATAAAGCACTTAGGTCGCGGGTAGCCTCAGGTAATTAAGGAAATGGTACAGCTAATTGGAAGTGACACGATGAGAGTCTATGTCTCCGAAGAAGGGTAATGTGATTAGACTGATGGTACTTCGGTAATACTGCGGAACCTTTTATGGTTAGTTCAACTGGTGATATTCGGGTTGCTTGATGGAATAGGGAGATTTTGAGTATGTGTTATGGAATTATTGGACATTGAGCTGTGGCATGTGTTCGAATGGAAAAATTGGGATCAGGTATGATGATTCATGTGCTATGTGGAATTGGAGGCAAAAGTCCTCATATTTAGGCTATTCGTGATGGTGGATTGTGTATATCGGCACCGTTTGACGACTATTGGGATTTGGAGGCTCGAGTAAATCTTTCGTTGCTGGCATTCTAGATTTTGGAAGTGACGTTGGAGTTGAGACTGGTTGCCTCAATGTTAGATTAATTCTGGACTATTACGTTATCGGCTATGCCGAAAATACCACAGATTTAGTGGCGAGGTGCAGCGGGTTATGTTCTTGTGGAGTGGTTTATCTTTCCAGGAGCCAGCAGACGGTTGGGAAGGATTGCTTTTCCTAATTGAGCCTTTATGATGGATGTAAGTGCAGAGGTTACTATTATTGAGCCAGTTCCGACACTAAAGGACTTTTCAGATGCGTGTTCCAATTTGAGTTGACTCGGTTCCGAGTTGCATCCTCGAGGATGGGTTGACTCGACCGTTGCAGAGGTTATCACCGATCTACAGAGATCTAGGAGTTGTCTTCTGCATTTTGAGACGCTATGATTTGCGTACTATGGGCACATATGGTGCGGTGTTCTTAGTATTTTGTTGTAATGAGCAAATTTGGCTCGATGTGCATCTATTTATGTCAGATATATATATGGACGGGTGGAACACCGCCATGGGAATGTGTTGATCGGGTGGCATGCAGCCACGAGTATGTTATCTAGATCGGGTTGCACGCCGCAACAGTGTGATGTTGATAATAGTTTTCCATATGCTATTTGTATGCCTTGCTTCCTAGTTTCTAAGAAAAGTCCGTACCGGGTGCTGCTTGGTGAATAGAGCGTTAGCTGTGTCCTTTCAAGATTGTATGGTGTATATTACTTGCTTCACCATGGGTATAATGATTTGTTGGGTTCCATATGTCAATCGTGCGTGGTGGTCAATTTCGAGTATAACGACTTGAGGTGTTTCATGTGTAATAGTGTTTGGATAGAATCACACATTGTAGCGAGGCTACGTAGAGATTAGACCCTTCAGGGTAGATTCAGGTATTTTATTTCTATGATGTGGGTCGGGGTCCCAGCCTTGTGTTGTGATGGTAATGAGGAGTTTGAGTTACAACTCTTTCGTTTGAATCATTTGTCATAATTTGAGTATGTTCAGACCGCCCTTCATTGGTGCGTGGAGTATGCAAGTTGTGCCTTAGGCTTCTGTTGAGGTGTCATATCACCATAGTGGTGTGTTTGATTCGAGGTGATCGTGGGAGTCATTGATGAGTATGAACATATTTTATTACAACTTGTTGGGATAATAATATCGAGGTTCTGTTCAGAAATCTGCTATGGTATTAGTCAAAATGGAAGTGGCTTCATGAGTGGTTGATATGAGAAATGGGTTCGGTTCGCTGTGTGTTTCATTATCATTGGTTGGATACGAAAGTGCTGGAATGAGACTTTAGCTAATAAGAGGTTTTTATCGGTATATGGTCGTTGTGGACAGCTGCCGTGAATGGGAGTTATGGCTGCACGTGTTTGAGCTATGTGGTATATCATAGAATTGCACCGGAGGTTGAAGGTATGGGTTATTACATCTGGTTAAGACTTATCCTGCATATAGATGTGAGGTTCGGGTCTTGCGTATAATCTCGGAAAGAATAGTGTGTTCTATGAGTCATGGTCTAGATGGGTTGTGATATTTCAGCTATGTTGTGTTATCAGACCTATGGGAGATAGGGTGACATGGGATCACCCCGGGTATATGCTTGGTAAGGTTATTAATCTATTGGTTGGCTTCTAAGACAACTCTGAGTACGCTCGTGGACGAGCATTTGTTTAAGTTGGGGAGGATCTGACGACGCAACTCGTCGTTTCATGTGTTACTGCTCCATTCCTTCCTGTTTTATGCTCCTTCATGTTTCATTATCAGTATGGGGTGTGTTAGAGCTTATTTGGATTGGTATTGGTGGAAAATGAGACACTTAGGCCATCTCCAATGGTACTCAATTATTTGTACCAAATCCAAATTTGGTGGAAGAAATAGAGTAATGTTGCTCCAATGGTACTCCATTTGTTGCTCTATAGAGCATGAATAGTGTTGCAACAAATTTGGTACAACACTATTCATTACTCTATATTTGGTTTAATAATATTTTATTCATTTGGTGTAATGTAAATAGAAGATAAGAGAGAGAAATAGAGTGGTTAGATTAGAAGATAATAATATAATATAGAAGAGAGAGAAAATTTTATGTAAAAATAGAGTAATAATTGGAGTAGATTTGGTGTTGCACCATTTTAGAGTGAAAAATGGTGCAAAAAATAGAGTGATGGTTGGAGATGCCCTTAGTCACTTTAAGGAAGGCTTATTTTGGAAAAGTCAACCGGATGTTGACTTATGAGTTAGAGGGCTCGGATGAGATTTTCAGTAATTTGGTTAGCTTCGCGAAGTGAATTTTGACTTAGGAGTGCGATCGGAATTGATTTTGGAGGCCCGGTGTAGAATAAGGAGAAATTAGTATTTTGACAAATTCTGGTTGATAGGTGAGATTTTGATTCGAGGGTCGGAGTGGAATTCCCAGAGTTGTTGTAGCTTCGATATATGATTTGTGGTGTGTGTGCAAAAATTCAAGTCTTTCAGAGGTCGTTTGGTTGGATTTTTGATCGAATGTGTTTTCGGAAGTTTTGAAGAAACTTAGGCTTGAATCCGATGTGAATTGATGGTTTTAGAGTTGTTTGATGTGTTTTGATTATTGGAACAAGTTTGAATGATGTTATGGGTTATGTTGGTACTTTTGGTTGAGGTCTCGGGGGCCTCGAGATGATTTCGTATGGTTAATAGTGAGTTTTTGGAATTTCATACAAGTGAAGGGATGCTGTTTCTGGTATTTTTGCTTTTGCGGGTCTTGGACAGTAGGAGCAGAGCCGTGATCGCAACAACGGCAAGGAGATGGAAGACAGGTTCCGCAGAAGCGTTACCGCTGGTGTGAAAGTTTAACCGTAGAATCAGATTTTTGGAAGTTTAATGAAGACCGCAAAAGCAAAAATATGGCCACAGAAGTGGTCCCGCACACGCAAAAGCGGGACGGTAGAAGCGAAAACTGGACTGTTTAGAAGGGTTTTTATTTCATATTTCATCCGCAAGCTTGGGTCAATTCCCATCATTGTTGGGTGACCTTGGGAGCTTTTGGCAAGAATTTAAGAAAGATTTGAGTGGGAACCGATTGGAGGTATGTCTCTTGGCTTAAATACGTGAGATTATGTTAGATTTAACATGGAAATTGGTTGAAATTCATTAAAAAGGGGTACAGCTGGGGCTTGAGTTTTGATATTTCAAATTGGGATTTGATAGGTCATTTGAGCTTGAATTTGGAGTTCTTGGTATGTATGGACTCATGGCGAGATGAGGAATCCGATAATATAAGTTTTGTAATTTTTCGAGAAGCAGGCCCGGAGCTCGGGTTTTTCTAATTTTGAGATTTTAGCTATTTCTCGATTGTTTTCGATTGGATATTATTTCCTTGGCATATGGTCATGTATTCGCTCTTATTTAGATTAGATACGATGCGCGTGGAGGACGCTTTGTGGGGCGTAGGCGTCGCGGGCTAGAGATTTCACTGGTTCGAGGTGAGTAATACTTGTAAATAATATCCTGAGAGTTTGAAATCCCAAATTTGCGCATCATAGTGCTGTATTGCGGTGACTTGCACGCCGGATAGGAGCATGAGGTAGAGCACCATTGGGATTGTGATTTGGTCCATTCCGTTTGTTGATTTTACTGCGTATTTGACTGAAACTACTAGTTATCATCATAATTTAGGCCAATCGCCATGTTTGGACTTCGTGCCAACTATGTGAATTCTTTGGGGATTGAGATGACTGTTTTAGCATACGTTGCATATCATTTGATTTCAGTCCAAGATATTAAATACTATTTTTTCAAACTCAGCCATACTTCTAAGTTTTAAAAACTCAAATGATATTTTAAATATTATTACAGACTGAAAACTACGGTTTTATAAATGACCAAGGGGCTTATGATGTATTTTGGACTTATAATGGGTGGCTCAGGTTGCGCGCTGCAGCAGTGACTTGAAATAGTGGAACTGTGTGATGTGACTTGAAACATATTGGATGGCTGGGGATGCGCGCCGTATTAATATGATACTAATTATGGGTGGCTAGGGCTGCGACCGTAGCGGTGTTACATTGATATTGAGGCCGAGAGCCAGATTGGTTACATTGATATTGATATGAGGCCGAGGGGTTGGATTGATGCCACGAGATGGCTTGTTATTGCGCTTGGGATGTGGGAGCCCCTCCGGAGTCTGTACATACCACTAGTGAGCGTCGTCGACATTAAACATATATGGGTGGCTCGGGCTCCGCGCCGGAGTGGGTACTGGACTGTACCATCATATGCATTGCATTCATATATTTGTTTATTTTTGTTGTTGTTTGTGATATCTCTGGAAATATTTATCTGCTATGCATGTACTATCTTATCATTGATTATTGGGGCCCGAGTGACTGACTAAAACAAGAATATTGCCCGAGGGGCGAATTTATGTGCATAGTGTCACGAATTGTTTTGAAAGTATTTTCGCAACCGTTGAAAAGACTATTTTTTAAAAGGGTGTTAAAACTGAGCTAGGATATTTTCTCAAGATTTTACAGTTGTCACTGGATTTTTCCTAAAGGGGTTTTCACTGTTCATTATAGCATGATGATATATTATACGTGATTTCTTACTGCTCAGCTATTATTTACTTTCATTATTCACTGAGATTGAGTACTCACTTTTCTACCTGCACCTCGCGTGTAAATGCATGTATTTATTCACCCGATAGAGGATTTTGGGCTGATTGGAGGATTTGCGATGATAGCTGATCAAAGTTACCCCTGTGTTCGTAGCACAGTAAGTATTACTTTGATTCTAAACTTCATCGTGTATATTACCGGTCTTGTAGTCATATTTAAACTCTTTAGATGCTCGTGACTTGGGAAACCCCGATTTGGACTGTGTTGAATCGTATACCGCGAAATTATGTTATTTAATTATCTTGAAGCTGTTTAATTCATGTTTATTTATTGTTGAAAAAGGCTGTTTAAGTTGATTGGCTGGCCTTGTCTTTACGAGAGGTGCCAACACGACTGGGGCGGGGTTTGGGTCGTGACACATATCATATTAGCCACTATAGGCAAAATCATCATCATATACCAGCTGATCAGGTGGTGGTGCGTATATAATGCCATAAACTTTTCCGTATCCCATATACATATATATACATACATACACGTATATAACGCTGTTTGAATACATACATAATATATGTGTATATAACGCCATTTAAATACATACCCATATGTGCGTATATAACGCTGTTTGAATCATATTTCAGCAACTGTAGGCAACATCATCATCATATACCAGCTGATCAGGTGGTGATGCGTATATAACGCCGTAATCATTTCCCATATCCCATGTACGTATATATATGGATATATAACGCCGTCTGAGTCATGATTTAGTGTACATGTATAAATGCATGAAATGCATATAAAATACAATAACAAAATCTCTTGTTATTCTCATAAGACAAGTATACCTCTGATTAATATCATAGCAAAAAAATTCTAAGACTCATGAACAGACGATGGAATAATAATACATATGGAGATTCAAGAACATAGGCACTTCTAATACTTTAATAAATAGAATCATTTATGGAACTTGTGCATTTTCACGTTTCGTTCGTATTGTATGTATCATGCCAAAAGAATTAAAAGGAATAACCTTAACATACTTGTTTCTGGAATTATTTGAACGAATTGAAACTTTTTTCTTCCGTAAAATATGAACGAAATTTCTGACTGATCCTTTTGAAATTTTGAACGAAACTTTGCTGGATCATTTCTGAAATTTCTATCGAAACTTGTTTACCTAAGAGATTGAATTGTTTGGACAGAATTGCTTGAAATGAAGCTTGGGTTGTTGAATTGAAAATGTTTCTACTTGTTTAATGTTCTTGGCTTTATAAATGTTAAAAGCAGATATTGGTCTCTTTTTTTAAGCCTTTTTCAAGGCATTCTTGCTTGTTATGGATAAGATATGAAAATCTTATCAAGACTTGAATTATTACCTTGATTATTACACATTGGACACCTAGCCAAGTGACTACTTAGTCATATTAAACATGGTGGCTTCTTGCCACGTGGATTGGGTAGGATATTAATTAAATTTTCTTATCCACTTATTAGTTAATTGGATAACTGTTACCCAATAATTAATTAATTATCCGCATAATTTAAAAATTATCACAAATTACTTAAAATTCTATTTATTTTTAAAATACTTCATATATACTTTATATTATACTACCGTGATCATATGGTACCTTGCATCGTACTAGTTCATAATTATCAGGTATTATCGTTCAACTCGTATTTTATTTCAAATTGGCCACATTCAACGAAACGTGTTTTCGTTAATCCATATATCCCTTTATCCTTCATATTACATATTTATCGCTTGATATAAATAACGTGAGTACGTAAACTTCAAGATGATCTCATTGTCGATTCTACGTCAGTTAACTGAGAACGAAATTTTTTAACGTACAATACTTCGGATTGCAACATCGTTGTAACTTAATACTGCGAAATATGACATTACCGTAATGTAATAGTGTGCGACGTGATATCTCACTTCCCAGTTCTCATATTTATTTATGGCATATTTTCATGTACGAAAATATGGGGTGTAAAATAATTCTACTCTTTGGAACATTCGTTCTCGAATGCTAACTGATGCGCTTATCGTTCTCATATTCCATAGTTCTTGCGAATACTTTAGTAGTCCTTTTGCCATCTAGGCAAATATTTTGTGAATAATTCCAAAGGCCAGGGTATTCCCCCCTTTAGGCCTCTTCCCCACGCCATGATTTGTGATTGAGTTTCTTCCAATCTCATAGCCGTTGCTACCTTCCATCATTTAGCTTTTACAATGCTAACCTTGTAAGTGTACCTATGCGACTCTCCTCTCACTTTTCCTCTATTTTTTAGCCATTCCTGAAGTTCTTCCATTTGTATTTTTTCGAACATACAAATATTGCTCTATCTTATTTTATAAACCTGGTTATCTCTCCGTATAAGTTTACTGCACCTACATTGGTCATATTATACCATAACTCTTACCTCGAGTTCTCATTACAAAGGTCTGCTACCAATTCCCAGGTTACTTTCATTGCTTATCCCATATGCATAATCTATGTCCTCTAATGCTTCCACATTACTGTTCATCTTAAGAATGATGGCTTCATCTCTTCTCATACTTTATAACTTTTATCCATCCATTATTGATTCACCTAAATTTTGATCCATAATCTACCCCTGATAACTTAACCCTTTTTGTAATAATACTGCTAGGATTCATGTTTTGTCGGGGGAACATTTGAAATGATTAGATTCATCTACCTGGGGCGATACCCTGCTTTTATAACTGTATCTCACGACATCTTAAGTGATTTAACTTGTGTGGGTATTTAAACCCTGTCCAATTCTTGTTCTTATGGGTTTCAATCCAGAGGACTTATCCGTTCTTGTCTCCCTTTCACTTGCCTTCCCTCATCCTTACTCATGTTTCCTTAAAGCTCAATCGCTGTACTATAATTTAGCTTAGGACCAATACATATCTATTTATCCTATCCGAGGTCTTCCTTCAATGTCACGACCCAATTTAGGATTGTGACTGCCGCTTAGGAGCAAGTGCTCCCAAGTAAGCCTCATTGGTAATTTTACAGAAAATCGAGCAGAGTTTCCCCTAATTTTGGACCATCCCAAAAAAATTTTATTGTCTCAAATCAACAACCAAACATCCTAATATCATACCAAACAATTGAAAACATGTCAATTAACCATCACAAGTCTCCACCATGACTAAACCATCAATTAACAACCAAAAATATTAATTATCTCCAACTTTAATACTGAAGAACAATACTCAACATAAGACTAATAGCAAAAAATACTCATGACACTAAAAGAATGATTATGGAGCGATTCTAAGAATTAAAAGAAAATACCATACCAATTGATAAAGATCTCTACTCATGCGAATAAGTGCGAGGCTCACCAAGAATTTCTCAACATGTACGCTCTAATTAACGAAATCCTCGCCTACGTCAACTGCTGTCTCGGTAAAATAAATTAGCGAGGAATGAGTCGCTTACTTAGTGATTACTGACACTTAATCACAACCGTTTTTATTTGGAGACAAATCGGAAAACATGCTTGCATAATAATCACAAAATAAAATGTCCTTTTTATAACGGTAATAATAATCAGTCTCACCATGTGTTTGCTGTAACAAAGTCAATTTAACAATTCAGTAATAAACTCTGTAAATACTGTGTCATAACAAATCCTTATATTGGGGAGATTTCAGAAAAGGATCATGTAGTATGTATAACTGTGTGGACCCCATCGTAAAAGGAGTCAAATATAACTGTATTTCCCTACTTGAGGGAAAAACTGTAACTGTATGCTAGTTCTACCTTCCGACTAGCAAGGGCTATAACTGTAATCGGTAATCTGTAAATACAAGGTGCACCAGGTCTAACGAACTCGCCGTTAGCTACGTGATCCTTCAAAGTCTCCTCACATTTGTACTCTTTCTTGTAAATAGTAAATACTCGTACAAAAGAATTTTCAAAATAAAAAGGGCATATCATTCCTTATCAAATCTTGTAATTTTATTTCGGTAACAGTAATCATGTCTCAAGTAACAGTAAAACATGTCTAGTAACAATGGGAATACTTCAAATAACTGTATCATCTCAAGTAACAGTAAAACATATCTAGTAATGGTAAAAATATTTTATTTAATCGGTAAACATCTCAAGTAAACTATTCGGTATCATATCAAGTAAAGGACTTCTCCCACATGCAAATTTCAAAGCATCGGTAATATATTTATTTTCAAATTCATATATACAAGTTATGAAAAATAAAATTGTGGTAAGATTACTACTCACAATACTCATGCCGAAGTACCAACTGCTTCACCTAAAGCAACTCGTACAATTTCCTCCAATCAATCTATAATTACATAATTTCGATCTCATGTTAATTTCTTATTTAGGCTAATTCATAGCTATTTTAGAATACCCAACCCTCGAGGTTTCATGTCTGACTTTTAATTTTCCCAGAATAATTGTTATTGGTATTTAATTTCTTATTTGTGAAACTCTTTCAATATATGAACTGGGATAAAAAGAATTACTAGAAGAAAAGAACCCAAATGAGAAATTAAAGTATTACCCGTAAAAACCAATGCGTATTTAAGTTTTCTCAAGATTTGGTTTCAGCCTTCTTTTCTTCTTCTTCTTCTCTTCCTCTTGAAACCCCTCCTCTGCATTTTTTTTCTAAAGCAGACCTTTTCGTTTTCTGAAGCACACTTATTCCCCCCTTTCTCTCTTTCGTTTCTTTTTATTTGCATTTGGTTACATATTGTCTTGGCCCTTTTTTATAAACCCCTGTATCTTTTTCTGTTTTTTTTTTTGTTTTGCCTTTTTGTTTTTGTAGTTATTTTATTATTATTATTATTATTATTATTATTATTATTATTATTATTATTATTATTATTATTATTATTATTATTATTATTGTTATTACACCCTTACTAAAAGATATAAGGTATTACATCCTCTCCACCTTATGAAATTTGCTCCCGAATTTAACTCAAGCACGTACCTATAGACTGAAACAAATTGGGGTACTTGACTTGCATAATGTCTTCTATTTCCCAAGTAGCTTCTTCAACTGCATGATTTCTCCATAAGACTTTCACGAACAAGATTTCTTTTGATCGTAGTTTTCTTATTTGTCTATCAACAACAGCCACTGGATCCTCCTCGTAAGACAACTTCTTATCGGGTTGTATAGTCAGTGCTTCAATCACCTGAGATGAGTCTGATATACATTTTCTAAGCATTTAGATGTAAAACACTAGATGAGTAAAGGACAACTCATGAGGAAGTGCCAAACGATAAGCCACCGTTCACACTCGGTCTAGTATCTCATATAGTCCTATAAAACTAGGGCTCAACTTGCCTCTTTTTCCAAACCGCATCACACCTTTAATAGGGGAGACTCGTAGGAACACTTTGTCTCCAATTGGGATACTAAATCTCTTCTTCTCTTATCAGCATAATATTTTTTCTGCCTTGAGCTGCAAGCAATCTCTGCCTGATCAATTGGACCTTCTCCATAGCCTCTTGTACTAGGTCGGGTCCCAATAAGTTAGTCTCACCCTCTTCAAATCATCGATTGGAGAACGACATCTTCTACCATACAATGCTTTGTACGGTGCCATTTGAATACTGGACTAGAATCTATTGTCATAAGAAAATTCAGCTAATGGTAGATAAGTGTCCCAAATACCTCCACTCAAGAATACAAGCTCTCAACATGTCCTCCAAGATCTGAATAGTACGTTCAAAATGACCGTCTGTCTGTGGATGAAATCAGTACTTAGATTTACTCGTGTACCCAATGCTTCTTGAAAATATTTCAAAAAGCGTGAAGTGCACTATGATCCTCTATCATAGATGATGGATAATGGAACTCCGTGAAGTCGGACAATTTCATACATAAATATCTGTGCATACCTGACTCCACAATTAGTAGACTTCACCGATAAAAAGTGTGTTGATTTTATCAGTCGATCTACAATCACCCATACCGAATCATAACCTCAAAGGGTTCATGGTATCCCGGTGACCAAATCCATAGTAATTATTCCCCATTTCCACTCAGGAATCTTTATTTGTTGCAGTAGTCATGCGGGTCTCTTATGTTAAGTCTTGACTTGCTCACAAGTCAAACATCTAGAAACAAAGTTAGCAACATCATTTTTCATACCTTTCCACCAATAAAATTGCTTCAGGTCATGATACATTTTTGTGAATCCGGGATGTATAGTGTATTTAGAGTTGTGGGCTTCTTCAGGAATAGCATGTCTCAACCCATCTGCGTCTGCTACACATAGTCTGTCACCCATTCGAAGAACACCATCACTTTCAACAATCATATCCTTGCTTTTACCAGCTAAGATCTCATCTCTGTATTTACATAATCGTTCATCCTCATATTGGGTGGCCTTAATTCACTCAACTAATGAAGACTTAGCCCGAGCACAAGCCAATAATGCCTCTGAATTTTTGACACTAAATCTGATACCTGTATCTTCTAGCCTCTGAATATCTCTAGCCAAATGTCTCTTTGCAGGGGCTATACGTGCCAAACTCCCCATAGATTTTCTACTCAATGCATCATCTACTACGTTGGCTTTTCTAGAATGATACAAAATAGAACAATCATAGTCCTTGAGTAGTTCTATCCAATGACGCTGCCGAAGATTCAGATCTCTTTGCTGAAAGATATACTTCAAACTTTTATGGTGAGTATAAATCTCACATGTTTTGCCATACAGATTCTCCAAATTTTTAGTGCAAATACCACTGCATCCATCTCCAAATCATTTTTAGGATAGTTTTGCTCGTGCTATTTCAATTGTCTCGAAGCATAAGCAATAACACGACCATTTTGCATGATAACACATCCAAATACCACCTTGGAATCCTCAAAGAATAGCGTAAATCCTCCGGAACATGATGGTAAGGCTAATATTGGTGCAGATGTCAAACATGTTTTGAGTTTTTGAAAGCTCTTCTCAAATTCCTCCGTCCACTAAAACATTGCATTTTTCTGTGTTAGCTTGGTCAGCGGTGCTGCTATTTTTGATAAATCCTGCAGAAAACGCCTGTAATAGCCCGCTAAGCCTAAAAAGCTGCGAATCTCTATAGGAGATGTAGGTTTGGGCCATTTTTGCACGGCTCCGGTCTTCTTAGGATCTACCATAATTCCATCTTTGGATACAACATGCCCCAAAAATGCTACCAAGTCTAGCCAGAATTTACACTTCAAGAACTTAGCATTAAGCCGATGTTCTCGCAATGTCTGCAACACAGTCCTGAGATGATTCTTGTGTTCTCGTTGGCTACGAGAATATATAAGAATATCATTAATAAATACTATAACAAATCTATCCATAAATGGCTTGAACACCCTATTCATTAAATCCATGAATGCAGCTGGGGCATTTGTCATTCCTAAAGGCATTACAAGAAACTCATAGTGCCCCTATCGAGTCCCGAAAGCAGTATTAGAAATATCTTCATCTTTGATTCTAAGTTGGCGATAACCAGAACGGAGGTCAATCTTTAAAAAGTGGGCAGCTCCTTGTAACTGATCAAACATGTCATCTATATGAGGCAAAGGATATTTATTGCGTATTGTTATCTTGTTCAACTGCTTGTAGTCAATGCACATTCTCAGAGATTCGTCTTTCTTCTTTACAAACAGTACCGGTGCACCCCATGGTGATACACTAGGTCTAATAAAACCCTTGCCTAACAAATCTTGTAACTGTTGCTTTAACTCCCTCAACTCTGCTGCTTTCATTCGATATGGCGGTATCGATATGGGTTGTGTGTCAGGTAGCAAATCAATACCAAAATCTATTTCTCGTATTGGAGGCAATCCTGGTAAATCCTCAGGAAATACATAAGAAAATTCTCTCACTACGGGTATATTTTCTATGCTAACTGTTTCCTTTCTTGTGTCATTTACAATAGCTAAGAGACCCAAGCAGCCTTCCTTCAGCAGTCGTTGAGCCTTCAAAAAAGATATAACTTAGCAAGTCTCTGAAACCTGACTTCCTCTTAGAATAAAACTAGGTTCATTTGGTATCTCAAACCTTAGTATATTTTCATGACAATCGACTATGGCATAGCAAGAAGATAACCAAATCCATTCCCATTAGCATGTCAAAGTCAATCATATCAAGTACAATAAGGTCAGCTATAGTATCTCTACCCTCAACCCGAATCTGACAAGCACGATACACATATTCAACTAATAGAGACTGTCCAATAGGAGTAGCGACTAAAAAAGTATCATTTAATAGCTCGGGTTGTGTACTAAATCTCAAAGCAAAGTACGAGGACACATAGGAGTGGGTAGATCCCGGATCAATCAAGGCAAGTGCATCAAATGAACAGACAAAAAGAATACATGTAACCACTGCATTCGAGGCCTGAGCATCCTATCTAGTAAATGCAAAAACTCTCGCCTGACCTCGACCAACATTGCCTTGTCCTTGATTCACAGTATCGTCCAGCACCTCGACCTCTATTTCATGTACTTGTAGCACCTGAAGTATTACGAGTAGTATGAGTCGGTGCAGCTGACTGAATAGAAGCCTGGTTGAAATTTTTCGGAGGTTGAGGGAAATCCCTCAAGTGATGTCCCAACTGGCCACACCAAAAGCAATCTCCAATTAGAACATGACATTGGCCCAAATGTGATCTACCATAAGTCTGGCAGACTGGAGTAGTGGCATATATCTGCCCCAAATTACGATGTTTAGAGGATGAACGTCCCCTATTACCCTATTTGTAAGGTGGTCTATATGTGAACTGTGAAGACATGTGTGTCACTGTCTGAGAATCATGTTGCTGTTGTTGTCCCTGATTTCCCGCTCTTTTATTTTCACTAAAACCACCACTGAAAGCCACTCCTGAGCTACACGCTCCTCACGCCCCTTATTTTCAATATTTCTAGCCAAGTTAACTATATTAGAGTAGGATAAAGTCTTCATCTATGGGGATACTATAGTGTATAAACGACCAACCAATCCATCAACAAACCTCTGAACTCGAGCTCCTACGGCAGACACTAAGTGAGGAGCATATACCGCCAGCTTACATAACTTAGTGTTATATCTTGACACATCCATATATGGAGTCTGAACCAATCTCTCAAAGTCTCGGGCATATTGTTGCATCAGAATATATGGAAGAAAGTGATTCCTGAACAACTTAGTGAACTCGTCCCATGTCAATGGGGCTACTTTCACTGGCCTTCTTATTTATGTAGTTTCATACCATGTGTGGGCTATATCCTCTTGTTTGTATGCTGCGAGCTCCATGGCTCTCTCACTAGAACATCTAAGAGTACACAATGCCTTGAGTGTCGCATCCAAGAAACCTTGAGGATATGCTGAATTATCGGAACCTGTGAATTTTGGTGATTTCAATTTAAGAAACTCTTTTAGGGATACTTCCTTATTTTCGAAAGTCTGAGTCTGTGTCGGTGCTTGTGTCTGTAAATTATCATGAGGAGTTGAACTTCCTCCCTGAGTAGGTACCAGTGCCTCAAACACATTTAATAACCTTGCCACTGCACCTGCGGGTAAGGCAACAGTAGGTACAATAGTTGGCACTGGTGGTGGAGCGTTGTGAACTCCCTGCTCTTGCACTTGATCTGGAATAACACCTTGGGTTTGACCCATATTCCCATCTTGAGGTTGAGAAGCATTCTGTCTTCTAGTTTGATGAACCTGGATTTGACCTCTACTCTGGGTAGTACCACGCCTAACACCACGTCCAGTAGATAAGGGTCTACATGTCCTAGCCATCTGCTAAAGAAATATTCCAAAGTCATTTTCAAGTTATCTCAACGCACGATCAAAGAATGAAAGAAGGGAAAGTATTCCTAGATGTTCAGTAGCCTCAATCTCATAAGTAAGGGCGCGTACATACCCATGAACAAGACTCTACTAAAAATTGCTCCATGACTCGGGATTTAAAGCCTAAACTCTCATACCAACTTTGTCACGACTCAATTTAGGATTGCGACCGGCGCTTAGAAGCAAGTGCTCCCAAGTAATCCTCATCGGTAGTTTTACAGAAAATCGGGCAGTGTTTTGCCTATTTTTGGACCATCCCAAATAATTATTCTTGTCCCAAATCAATAACCAAACATCCTAATATCATACCAAATAATTGACAACATGTCAATTAACCATCACAAATCTCCAACATGACTAAATACCCAACTAACAACCAAAACAACTAATTATCTCCAACTTTTATACTGAAGAACGGTACTCAACATAAGACTAATAGAAAATTATACTCATTACACTAAAAGAATGACTATGAAGCGACTCTAAAAATTAAAGAAAAGACCATTAAAATTGATAAAAATCTCTGCCCGCGCGAAAAGTGCGAGGCTCACCAAGAATTTCTCAACCTGTACGCTCTAATAAACAAAATCCTCGCCTGCGTTAATTGCTGTCTCTGTAAAAAAAATTAGCGGGGAATGAGTCGCTAGCTCAGTCAGTAATGACACTTAACCACAACCGTTTTTATTTGGGGACAAGTAAGAAAACATCTTGCATAATAATCACAAAATAAAATGCCCTTTTAAAACTGTAATAATTATCATGTGTTTCCTGTAACAAAATTAATTTAACAATTCAGTAATAAACTCAGTAAATACTGTGTCAATGAAAATCTTTATATTTGGGAGATTTCAGAAAAGGATCATGTAATCTCTATCAGTGTGTGGACCCCTTCGTCAAAAGGAGTCAAAGATAACTGTAGGTCCCTACTCGAGGGAAAAATTGTAACTGTATGCTAGTTCTGCCTTCCCACTAGGGAGGGCTATAAGTGTAATCGGTAATCGGTAAATACAAGGTGCACCAAGTCTAACGAACCCGCCGTTAGCTACAGGATCCTTCAATATCTCCTCCCATTTGTACTCTTTCTTGTAAATAGTAAATACTCGTACAAAAATATTTTAAAAATAATAAAAGGCATATCATTCCTTATCAAATCTTGTAATTTTATTTTGGTAATAGTAATCATGTCTCAAGTAATGGTAATACATGTCTAGAACAATGAGAATACTTCAAATAACCGTATCATCTCAAGTAACAGTAAAACATATCAAGTAACGGTGAAAATATTTTATTTAATCGGTAAACATCTCAAGTAAGTTATTCGGTATTATATCAAGTAAAGGACTTGTCCCACATGCAAATTGCAAAGCATCAGTAAAATATTTAATCTCAAAATCATATAAATTATGAAAGTTATGAAAATACAAATTGTTGTAAGATTACTACTCACAATACTCATGTCGAAATACCAACTACATCACCTCAAGCAACTTGTAAAATTCCTCCAATCAATCTATAATTACATAATATCGATCTCAAGTTAATTTTCTTATTTAGGCTAATTCATAGCTATTTTAGAATACCCAACGCTCGAGGTTTCATGTCTTACTTTTAATTTTCCCAAAATAATTGTTATTGGTATTTAATTTCTTGTACCTTGTGAAACTCTTCCATATATGAATTTAGATAAAAAGAATTACAAGAAGAAAAGAACCCAGACGAGAAATTAGAATATTACCTGTAAAGATCAATGCGTATTTAAGTCTTCTCAAGATTTGGTTCCAGTCTTTTTTTTCTTCTTCTTCTTCTCTTCCTCTTGAAACCCCTCCTCTGCATTTTTTTTCTGAAGCAGACCATTTCATTTTTTGAAGCAGACTTATTCCCCCTTTCTCTCTTTCGTTGCTTTTTATTTGCATTTGGTTACACATGGGCTTGGCCTTTTGTTATAAACCCCTATTTCTTTTTTCGCTTTTTTTGTTTTGGTTTTTTTATAGTTATTTTCTTCTTATTATTACTATTATTATTATTATTACACCCTTATTTAAAAATATAAGGTATTACATTCAACTCGCTTGCACCATGGATTTTCTTATGTTGTTCTGGAACATTAAACTAGACATCACATCGTCTTTGACTATCCTTTACTCTTATAATCAAGAATTTCGATACCTAGACCGTAGGTTCGAAAATATGCTAATGACGCTGATGCTATCACTCCTGGATATTGAATCCTTGCGCTTATAGGCTTCCATATGAAGTATGGATTATTCACATATTTTGCCTTTGAGCATCTTGTACGTTGTTCATCTTTAACTTTTTACTTTAAAATCTCACATCGTATCTTCTATCTCTTTCATGAAATCCCTTCCACATAGGTATAATTCACGTCGAAAACTTGAAGCTTAATTAAAATTGTTAAGCCTCTGGTGCATACACAATCCCGTGGGAGCTTCGTACCGACTTCATATGAGGCTTGTACTCTTTAATTGGCATCTTTATAGTGATATTATAAAATATGGCTACTGTACTATCTTTCTTATAACTCTACTACTTAAGAGTGATCCTAATGTCAATAATTCTCGTCGTCCCTCCTGTTTTTCTTAATCGATGTAACTCCTTAGTCTTCTCCTCTTTTCATCAGCCTCTATGTAGGCTTAGAATATCTCCCGAACTGCGGCTCCTAGCGTTATGGAATATCCATGATACAATCTTCTAACAATTCAATCCTTCATCTATGACCTGAGCTCAATTCTTTCTTTTAAAGTATACCAGAATCTTCTACGACTGTATATGTTGCATGTATAAAATTTTGATCCCTTGAGTAAGTTCGCAACGTAACCAACTCTGGATCATTGATTGAATAATTTTTTTCATTCCATTTTAGCTTTATTTCAACGTAATCTATTACTTTTCCTAGTCCTTCTTCCCCCTTGTTGCGTCCATACTTAGCTTATCTTAGTGCCAACACTTGCCAAATTTTTCTCATACATCTCATATGATCTCGGATATTATTTTATATCTCTTACTTCCTGTTTGTTAGCCACTGTAGGTGCCATTTCCTTTGGAATTCTTACAATGTTGTTGCGAGATTGTTGTTACACAACCATTTCATCTTTAGGTTGTTTTGCTTAGTTTGAAGCCTTCTTTCTTATCTCCTCGGCTTGTCTTTCGTTGTATTACTTAGGGAGAACCCTTGAATCTAGTAAAGTTGTGAGCTTATTACAGACCTTTTGATGTGCTTCCTTTTCTATAATTATCCTTAGTTGCTTACCTCCGCGCCCTTGGGCTTATAGGGTTGCTTCAGCTGATCTTTTGATCGCCTTCATAGTGACACTTTCTTTTATCCCCGTAAAACTCATACGGTATCTTTAACTACCAAGGTTTGTATTTGAATATATATCAAGTATTATAACAACATTACTGCGAGGATGAAATCTCTATGTTGGGTTTTACTACGTTTACCTTGTATGATCGACTAATTTGTCTGTAACTTCTTGTCTAAACATGAATAGGCTCTTCCTGAATCAACTACTTGCTACTCCTCGACCCATTCTCATATAAATATTCCTTGTAATCTCTTGGGTTATTTACTTTGTTTTAACTTATGTCTCGCACTGGCTTCTTATTAATTAATAACAGCTTGGGGAGGAACCTTTACTTCATCTCCTTTACGTCGTGCTTACCTAATATTCTTAAATCATAGCGTATATATAAGATTTGGATAAGTTCCATCTTATTCCTCTTTCATTTATCGCACTCTTCCTTTTCCACTCCATATTCATTAGAACCACTTAATTCTAACTTACTACTACATTACTCCATATTCTCCCCTTTAGGGGTGTACTAAAAGTTGAAGCCATGAGGATCTACCTATAGATGTTTTACCTCTTAATCTTTGGCGTCATGCCATAAGATGAATGATCTTTACTCGCATTGCGGAAATTCTTTTGTACCAAGGATGACAAATTCCCTTACTCGCAAGGGGGACACTTACGATAACTGGCACATACGACATCTTAACCTAAATTTTCTCACGTTGCTTGCTCTAGGGAAGTGTCTCCCAAAATGATTATTCTCTGAGTTCATCGTGAATCTTTTTCTGTGGTCCATTCTATTACCTTTGATAAAAAATCTGAAATTCATACGATGACAAGTACTTTCCAATCATTCGGTCCCTAATTCATATTTAAATTATCTTATTTACCAGTTCATAATGATTTCTGTTACTCTGGGGATTAACTCTCCCATCTGGTAGTCGAATTGAGTCATGAACTTATTCCCCAAACTTATTTACCAATTCATACTTATTTCTTAAGGCCCATCACTTATTGTCTCTTTCTTCATTTGACTATAGGTTTTGTAATACTATACCATTATCATTCATGTATCACACCTTATTCATAATGCTTTCTTATCTCTCTCTCATTATTCTACTAATATTTCTGCATGTCCCTTTTCTTGTGAAAACTTCAATACGATATTCTTTCACTCTAAGATTTCCTTTGCTCCATCCGGTGGCTCTTCAAGTTCCTTAACTTTCTCTATTTACTAGGGACACGAAAAACACTAAGGTAATATTTATCCCTTCAAGGCTTATATTGCATTTTTTTGTAGCACTCATATCTGGCTGCACTTATTTTAGAGTGCACCATCTAGGTGTCTCATCAAGAGATCTACTAGAACACTTTCAATATCCTTCAGAAATATCAACTAACACAAACAATCCATTCATCATTTTGGTTCACTCTACCCCAGCCATGTCCCGATGTTCTGTCTTTTTCTTAAACTACACCTGTTGGACCCCATAGAGAATAACTTAGATGGTTACGGCCAACTGTACATACCTCTATTACTGTTGAATATAACTCAAAAAGTTTATGATCCTCTACCTCAATTATAAATGATCTTAACCTTCATTAACTGGACGCCTCGTATCCTTTTTCACCTTGCTCCTTTTACTTGGTGAAACTTATACGTATCTTCTTAATCTCTCATTGTCCTTCACCATAAAGGTGGATAGGTATTCTTGCCTTATGGATTCTTATCAGGAATCTTACACCATTCAGTACACACATGATCTGCTAAAGACTTAATATTTACTTATAATAGGCATTATTCAAAAATTCAATTCCTCTGACTCAGCTCTTCCACAACTATCTCTCTTTCCAATCCTTCTTTTCGGGTGTAGGTATCATCTTATTATGAATAATAAAAAAAAATTTAGAATTTGAAGTGCAGTCTGCGTGTGAAGCCGGAATATTTTTTATGTGAAAATATTTGAATTATGTGTTAAAAACTATGAATTTTGATAATAATATTGCTATAGTTGACCTTTGTCAACGTTTTGGGTAAATGGACATGGTCTCGTGATGTGATGGTCCCGGAGGGTCCGTAAGAAAATTTGGAACCCGAGAATATTCCCAGAATCTAAATCCGAGGTCCCAGGCTCGAGTACAGAGTTTTTCTTTCAAATTGTTTTTTGAAAATGCTTAAGGAAAAATAAAAATGAAAATTAATCAAAAGTGATAGTATCAGGTTTGTATTTTGGTTCCAAAGCCCGGTACAAGTCTTAATTAAGCGTTAAGCGCTATCTGTAAAGTTTGGTTGAAAACGGAATTTGTTTGACATCTTTCGGACTAAAAATTGAAAATTTGAATGTTTTGAACTTTGAAATAAAAATCATGAGTTTTGGAGGTTGATTCTTTGATTTTGATGTTATTTTGGCAATTTGATTGCACGAGTAAGTCCGTAGGATGTTTTTGACGTGGGGTGCATGTTTGGGTTGGAGCCCCGAGGGCTCGGTGAGTTTTTAATAGGTGTTAGGCTCATTTGAAACATTTTTTAGCTGTTGGTTTCGGCAGTCTTCACATTTGCGAAGACTTATTCGCAAATGCGAACTTCCCCCTTTAGCCTGCTTCTTTGCAAGTGCGACGAAAAATCTCGCCATTGCGATCCACCCCCTTGGAAGCCAGACTTCGCAAATGCGAAGTCAATCTCGCAAATGCGAATTTGCCAGCCTAAGCATGTGTTCGCATTTGCGAACTTTTTCTCGCAAATGCAGGTTACTCCTTTTTCACTGTCCAGTTCGCATTTGCGAACAATTTCTTGCAAATGCAAGATTTTCTTATTTTCTGCCCAGTTCGCAAAGGTGAAGTCAATATCGCAGTTGCGACATCTGCAACCATGCAACTTATACTTAGCTGATTTCAAACTTCATTTTTTCATATTTTCAAAACTCAAACCTCCATTGGCGATTTTCTCTCAACGCTTTCTCTCCCAAAATCACTTGTACGTCTACTTTTGCTCTGTTTCTTCAAACATTAACATCTTTTATCATGATTTCGACTTAAAATCAAAGCTTTCAATGGGTAAAAATGAGGATTTGGGGTAGAACCTAGGTTTTCATAAAATTGAGGATTTGGACCTCAATTTGGGGTCCGATTTAAAAACAAATTGCATATATGAACTCGTGGGGGAATGGGTAACTCGGTTTTGGTTTGAACCTTGAGTTTTGACCACGTGGGCTTAGGGGCATTTTGGGATTTTTTGGGTAAAACTTGGGAATTTCAATCTTATGCATTCAAATTGATTTAATTAGAATTTGTCGATATATTTGAGTAAATTGTGGCTAGATTAAACCAGTTTTGAGGCGGATTCGAGGGGTAAAGCTATTCTAGAGGCGTGAGTTGAGTTGGAAGCTTTCGAGGTAAGTGTTTGATCTAACTTTGGCTTGAGCGAATAGGATTAGGTTGATATTTGTTATGTGATATGTGGAGTCGGTGTATTGGTATGGTGACGATTACCTATGCGCCCGATTCAAGCATGACCGTGAGTCACATTTGCTATTAAAAAATTGCTAAAGAAGTGAACAGTTGTGATAATTACTTGTTGCAAGAACTATGAAGTGAAAGTTGAGAAGTAAATGAACTAAAGAGGAATTGATGGTACTTTTCCCTTCCCGGGACTGATTGTTGAGCTGTTTTCCCTTGCCGAGACCTATTGTTGAGTTGTATTCCCTTGCCGGGATTTATTGTTGAATTATTCTCCCTTTCCGGGATGTTTTGTTTTGATTAATACTTCCTTTTCCTGTTTGGTTGTGACCATTGATTGGGTGAGGAAGAGAGAGTAAAAGCACGAAGGGTGATGCCGTGCACTATGTGTTTGAGAGTAAAAGCACGAAGGTGATGTCGTGCGTTGTATTTTTAGGGAGTAAAAGCATGAAGGATGATGCCGTGCATTATATTTGATATTCTTGGTGAGAAATGAGAGTAAATGCACAAAGGGTGATGCCCTGCATTATATTTGACCATTTTGGTGAGGAATTAGAGTAAAAGCACGAAGGGTGATGCCGTGCAGCTGTTGACTCATTGGCTTTCTTTATTTAATTATTATTTATTCAATTCCATATCTTGTTTGTCTAAGTTATAATTGAACTTCTACTCCCCCAACATGTCCCTTCCCTTTTATTTGTTTAAATCCTTATTCTCTTTATGTTGTTGCACATATATCTGTACAGGTGTTTGTGGTAGGTCCGGTTAGCCTCGTCACTACCTTGCCGGGGTTAGGCCGGGAAGTTACCAGCCATAGGGTCGGTTGTGCTGATACTACGCTTATGTGCCTTTTTTGTGCACAAGTCAAGACACAACATACGGACCGCAGCAGTAGTTAGGGGGCGATTCTTCAGTCCAGAGACTCTGAGGTAGTTCGCTGGCGTTCGCGAGCCCTGAGTCTCCTATATCTATTCTAGTTTGTTTTCATTGTATCAAACAGACATGTGATGTATTTCTTTCAATCTATTATTTTTAGTACTCTTTTAGTCGTCCGTGAGTAGTGACACCAGATACTGGGTAAAGACATGTTGTTAATTTCCGCATTTTTGTCATTTCTATTATTGCTAAAAGTCTTTAGCGTGTTTTAATTAATTGTTTCAGTATTTAATTTTCTTTAGATTAAGGTTATTGTGAAAAAGATTAAAAAGGGGTTAGCTTGCCTATCTTCGACAGTAGGAGCAATCACAATTCCCGATGGTTGGTAAATCCGGGTCGTGACAAGTTGGATGTGATGACCCGAAGGTTCATCACCGTAATCTCCCTTTTCTTGCGCTTCTGAGGCCTTGAAAGCCTCTTATTTGGTTGCCTCGATTTGCATGCGCAGTCCAGGTGCGAAGCCATAAAAAGTTTTATATGGAAATATTTGAATTCTGTGTTAAAAACTATGAATTTTGATAATAATATTCCAAGAGTTGACCTTAGTCAACATTTTGGGTAAACGGACCCGGACCCATGATGTTACGGTCCCGGAGGGTCCGTAAGGAAATTTGGGACCCGGGTGTATTCTTGGAATCAAAATCCAAAGTCCCAGGCCCGAGTATAGAGTTTTTCTGCGAAATTGTTTTCTGATAATGCGTAAGGAAAAATGAAAATGAAAATTGATCAAAAGTGATAGTATCGGGCTCGTATTTTGGTTCCGACACCCGGTACAAGTCTTAAATAGCGTGAAGCGCTATATGTAAAGTTTGGTTGAAAAGGGACGTCGTTTGACGTGTTTCAGACTAAAAATGGAAAATTTGAAAGTTTTGAACTTTAAAATGAAAATCATGAGTTTTGGAGGTTGATTCTTTGATTTTATGTTATTTTGGCGATTTGATCGCACGAGTAAGTCCGTAGGATGTTTTTGAGGTGGGGTGCATGTTTGGGTTGGAGCCTTGAGGGCTAGGGTGAGTTTTGGATAGTTCTTCAAACTTTAACATCTTTTATCATGATTTCAACTTAAAATCAAAGCTTTCAATGGGTAAAAATGGGGATTTGGGGTAGAACTTAGGTTTTCATAAAATTGGGGATTTAGACCTCAATTTGGGGTAGGGTTTCAAAACAAATTGCATATATGAGCTCGTGGGGAGAATGGGTAACCCGGATTTGGTTCAAACCTCGAGTTTTGACCACGTGGGCCCGCGGGCATTTTGGGAATTTTTGGGTAAAACTTGGGAATTTCATTCTTATGCATTCAGATTCATTTAATTAACATTTGTTGATACATTTGAGTAAATTATGGCTAGATTCTACCGGTTTTGATGCGCATTCAAGGGATAAAGCTATTCTAGAGGGGTGAGTTGAGCTGGAAACTTTCGAGGTAAGTGTTTGATCTAAGTTTGGCTTGAGGGAATAGGTTGATATTTGTTATGTGCTATGTGGAGTCGGTGTATAGGTATGGTGACGGTTACCTATGCACCCAAGTCAAGCATGACCGTGAGTCACATTTGATATTAAAAAATTGCGAAAGAAGTGAACAATTGTGATAATTACTTGTTAAAAGAACTATGAAGTGAAAGTTGAGAAGTAAATGAACTAAAGAGGAATTTCTACTACTTTTCACTTGCCTGGACTTATTGTTGAACTATTTTCCCTTGCCGAGACCTATTGTTGAGTTGTATTCCCTTGTCGGGATTCATTGTTGAATTATTATCCCTTGCCGGGATGTTTTTTTTATTTATACTTCCTTTTCCCGTTTGGTTGTGACCATTGATTGGGTGAGGAAGAGAGAATAAAAGCACGAAGGGTGATGTCGTGCACTATGTGTTTGAGAGTAAAAGCAAGAAGAGTGATGTCGTGCACTGTATTTTGAGAGTAAAAGGACGAAGGGTGATGCCGTGCATTATATTTGATATTCTTGGTGAGAAATGAGAGTAAAAGCACCAAAGGTGATGCTGTGCATTATATTTGACCGTTTTGGTGAGGAATGAGAGTAAAAGCACGAAGTGTGATGCCGTTCAGTTGTTGATTCATTGGCTTTTTTAATTAATTATTATTTATTCAGTTCCATATCTTGTTTGTAGAAGTTATAATTGAACTGCTACTCCCTCAGCATGTCCCTTCCCTTTATTTGTTTAAATCATTGTTCTCTTTCTATTATTGCACATATATCTGTACAGGTTGTTTGTGGTAGGTACGGTTGGCCTCGTTACTACCTCGTCGGGATTAGGCCGCCACTTACCAACACATGGGGTCAGTTCTGCTGATACTATACTTCTGTGCTTTTTTTGTGCACAGGTCAGGACAGAGCTTACAGACTGCATCAGTAGTTAGGGGGTGATCCTTCAGTCCAGAGACTCGGAGGTAGTTCGCTGGCGTTCGCGGACCTTGAGTCTCCTCTATCTCTTCTAGTTTGTTTTTATTGTATCAAACAAACATGTGATGTATTATTTCAAACTATTGCTTTTAGTACTCTTTTAGCCGTCCGTGAGTAGTGACACCAGATACGGGGTAGAGACATGTTGTTAATTTCCGCATTTTGTCATTTCTATTATTGATAAAAGTCTTCCGCGTGTTTTAATTAATTATTTCAGTATTTAATTTTCTTTAGATTAAGGTTATTGTGAAACAGATTATAAAGGGGTTGGCTTGACTATCTTCGACAGTAGGCGCCATCACGATTCCCGATGGTGGGTAAATCCGTGTCGTGACATTACACATTCTGAAAAAAGTGATATTTATAACCTAATTAACTTGGTCCTTGATGATAAGTGAATTTTCTAAGTTTACTGTTGATGGTTAAGCAGAGTTCTTACAGGTTCCAAATCACTAAAAAGCCCAGAGTTTGTCATCATCAAAAAGGGGGAATTTGTTGGCCCGTGAACTGGTGAGGTTTTGAAGAATGAAAAATGAACTTATTCATGGACTAGGTCTATCTTGTGAATCACAGTTATGATCAACTTATACATGTGAGATGCACGTGAAGGAGATATGTCCTACTGATCAAGCAACAATATCTTATGATCTGATCGAAAAAGTTGCATATTGGATAAGAGGGAAAGTTTCCTTCTATGAAGAGAACACAAACCAAGATAAAGATAGTGTTGGAGTTTGAGATCTTCAAGGATTCAACTACGATAGAAGATCAGTGATTGAGTCCCAATCAAACTCTGATTACTAACCTATTAACGATAATGATTGTTCTCTTATACAGGCAATGCTCAAACGCAGAAGTTAAACTAAATTGAGAGCAAAAGAGCAAGGCGATTTTAAAGGCAATTTATGTGAAATTTGAGTGTGCACTCCTTAAGTTACTTGAACGAGATAAAAGAACCACTTTCATTATGTTTTTCTTTTATTCTAGTTCAATTATAGTGCGTGGTTTAAAGTTGTACCTTTCAGCATTCATAGAAGTAATTGTATTAGGTACCTAGAGTGTTCAAGTTATAGCTAACTTGAAGTTGTCGCAACAGTTGAGGTTGTGTGCCATAACGAGATTTGTCTTAAGCCTTGGGAATAGCATGGTATAGTCTGTTTTCGGACGGGTCATTCAAAAATAGCCAGCTTTGCAAAGTCGTTGAAAAATAGCCACTATGATCGACGTCAGTTCGCATGTAGCCATCAATGAAAATTTGACCGTCAACCTAGAAAGCAGTGTCAGTGGGGGTACCCTATCAGCTACTCAGAATTCACATGGCGAGATCAGCATGCGAGTAATCTTCAAAATATTTCAGGCCTAACAGGTAGCAATAGCTCAGCTCCAAAATCAGAACCAAACGCCAAACAGGGTCGAACTCGAGCCATCCCAAGAAGTTATACACATGATCGAATCGTCTTCGAGAGAATCGAATGAGAAGGAATCGGAAACCAATCCACCTATTACAAAAATGCTCGATAATTGATAAAGCGGATCGAGATAGGGAAAAAAGAGATAGAGGAAAAAGATAAGAAGGTGGAAACCTATAACTCCAGGGTCAACCAAATCCCAGGGGCATGCACCACCGATATCAAAAGGACTAGATTCTAAAAAGTTTGTGCAAAAACTTTTTCCCCCAAATGTGGCTCTGAAGACAATTACCAAGAAGTTCCGTATGTCCGATATTCCTAAGTATAACGGGATCGCTGATCCAAATGAACAAGTCACCTCATACATGTGTGCTATCAAGGGGAAACAACTTGGAAGATGACGAAATTGAATCCATATTGCTGAAGAAATTCGGGGAGACTCTATCAAAGGGTTCAATGATATTGTATCATAATTTAGCGCTTAATTCTATTGACTCATTTGCTACGCTTGGAGATTCTTTTGTAAAGGCACACGCCAGAGCCATTAATATCGCAACAAGAAAGTCGGACCTTTTCAAGATAAGGCAGAAAGACAATGAGATGCTTACTGAATTCGTATCTCGATTCCAAACAGAGAGAATGGATTTACCACCGGTCACTAACGATCGGGCTAACCAAGCTTTCACTCAAGGTCTAAACATTAAGAGTTCCATAGTTGCACAACAGTTGAAGCAAAATTTGATCGAGTATCCAACTGTCACTTAAGACAATGTACATAATCAATGTCAGTCGAAGATCAGGGTCGAGGATGATCAACTAGGGACTCCTTCCAGGTCCGTTTATCCTAACAGGCCCACAGATAGAATCAAGAGGGATATAGACCGAAAGCCAAGGTCAAATAGAGATCGATATCAATCATACAATGGAGACCATAAAAGGCAGTGGGTCTGGCCAAAGCTTTGCACGAAATAAGAGGAAAAATAATCAAGGTCAAAGTTCATGGGGACTCATGAGTATCAGCCATTGAACGAATCAAAGATATTATATGGCCTCGACCTCTGCAGACTATCCGGCCTAGAGAAATCCTACCAAATATGTAAATATCATGGCACCCATGGCTAAAAAATAGAAAATTGCAGACATCTAAGGGAAGAAGTAGCCCGATTGTTCAACGAGGGGAATCATAGGGAATTCTTAAGCGGTCGGGCCAAGAATCACTTCAAAAATAGAGATTCCAGTAGACAGAACGAGCAGGAAAACCACTACACGTGATTCATATGATCATTGAAGGGGTCGATACGCCTCAAGGACCAGTATTAAGATGCACCAAGGTGTCGACAACAAGGGAGAAGTAAACTCGGGATTACGTACAGGAAGGAACTTTGTTTTTCAATGACGAGGATGCAGAAGGCATCGAACAACCCCATAACGACGCACTATAATATTTGTACGTATGAATAAGACTCAAGTTAAATGTGTTTGATTGATAGAGGTAGCTCGGCCAACATAATTCGATCAGGGGTTATAGAGCAGCTCGGCCTTCAGGATCAGGTTGTACCGCCAGCCGAGTTCTAAACGGCTTTAATATGGCACGTGAAACAACCAAAGGTGAAATAACTTTGCCAGTAAATGTGGCTGGGACGATCCAAGAAATGAAGTTCCATGTGATCGAGGGCGATATGAGGTATAATGCCCTCTTTTGGAGATTGTGTATGTATAACATGAGGGTAGTTCCCTTGACCCTTCACCGGGTTCTATAGTACCTGTAGACATGTGATTTTTAACCCCCCTAGATTTTATATATTTTAGCATGTAAATATTTAGGTTAGGCATAATATAATTATTTTAACTAGTTTTGACTCTTTTCGTTATTTTATCACAAAAAATAAAAATTACAAAAATATTTTCCTTATTTAGCTAGTTAATATTTATCTAGTTATGTTTATTTTGTTTACTAAATTCAAAAATACAAAAGTAATTCTAAGAATGCTATCTTAATTTTATAAATGATTTTTTTCATTTTTTTATCCTTTAGTATGATATTTAGAAAATACAAAAAAAACAAAAAAATAATTTTACTCGTAGTATTTAGTTTTATATTAATTTAGAGTAATTTTTACATTATTATAGATACACAATACTAGTTGGTCTTTTTATCTTAAGTTCAACCCCAAAAGACATGGTCCAACCCAATTACCCTTAGTCCATTCTTCCCAATCCATGAACTCATTTAAGCGCAAGATTTAATCCTAGCCATATGTTTTCCTTCTAATCCAATGGTCATCATCTCTTCCCACTTCCATATAAAATACCCAATTATAAAACCCTAAAAAAAATTCAATTCCTAGACTTACCTAAGAAAATTCCTACACTCAAAAAAGAGGCAGCCGCAATTAGGGGTGTGCGTTCGATTTATCGATTCGATTTTTATCCTTATTGATAATTACTTATCGATTATCGATTTTTACATATGCTTATCGTTATCGTTTCAATAAGGTTTCGATTTTTTCGATTTCAATTTATCGATTTTTGGGGCTTATCGATTCGATTATTGATAACACCAATAAGCCAATACACGGGCATTATCATTTTTATTTGGCATGGCACACCTCAATTCAAATTTAAAAGAGAACACTAGTTTGATCTCCTAGTTTACCTTATATTGCTTCGGTTAACATATTAAGAGACATTCTGTTATTAGGAAAAACTTAAATCTAATATTTTAATGCATATATGTTGAGATAACAGATGTAATCACATGGGTAATAAATTTGCAAACTAACAATGAAACTTAATAACTAAATAAGAACGAATAATCAGAGAACAATTGTTGAAATTGAAAATCGTACCTCGAACTTTAAGATGACCAACGAAGTTATAAAGTCAGTAAGCTTGAAGTGAATATGATTCATGCCTTACGTATCCACTGCCATGTTTATTAAATCTTAGGTGTTAGAATCATTTAACCTTCTCTTATGGAAACGGAATAAGTTTGGCAGTATGTTAGTAAAATTGGGACGTTTCATGTTTAGCGTGCAACAAGTGTAGGCTTCACTTACTGTATTAACATAATCATTGAAGCAGCATTTCTGTAACTAGATCTAGGATAAGAAAGTTCATTTCCATGGTCTTCACTTCATTTTAATTAGTGAGTTTGTTCGAAATCTCCTTGTTTCTTTGATTTAAAAATAAGGTCACGACTCATGTAATATATGTTGAAGGCTTTTATCTTTGAATAGTTCTAGCTTGAATTGGAGGGTAAAGTTATTTATGAGGATGGTACACCAATTGATTTGCGAAATCGAGGCATGCCATTTAGTGAATTTTTATGGCTCTCGTAAAGTTGCAAATGCGCTACACTCTTTTAGGTGTGTACTTTAATAATTCTACCTTCCTAAATATGGGTGGACATTTTATGCGGCCCAAATCTAAATCCCAAAATGTTGAATAGAGCGTGTCTAGGATTGCGGGTTCATTTGATGTGGCGCAATCCGTAAACACATTTCAAACGACGTTCACTTTCTTAAATAAATATTATATTAAATAGAAGCGGTTAAGCATAAAATTGGCACATAGGCTCTTCATGTAATAAAATCAGATAATAGTTAAATACAACAGTTGAGCGACCGTGCTAGAACCACGGAACCCGGGATTGCCTAACGCCTTCTCCCGGGTTAACAGAATTCCTTATCCGGATTTCTTGTTCGCAGACTGTGAACAGAGTCATCTTTTTTCTCGATTTGGGATTCAACCGGTGACTTGGGACACCATTAATCTCCTAAGTGGCGACTCTAAATCTTTAATAACCAAATCACGTTCCGATTGTCCTTTAATTGGAAAACTCCTTTACGCCCCTTTGCGGGGGTGTATAGCAAAAAAGGAGGTGTGACAATACCCAACGTTAGAGGGAGTCAAAATAGTCTAAGAAGAGCAGCACACCGCCAAGGAAATGTTTGCCATCGACGAAGTGGTAACGATATCGGTGCTCTAATCAATAAAAAGGTCAAGTTCGAAGGGAAAGCAGGAGGTCAAATAACAACCACAAACCCATAGACAGCAACCTCGACCCAACCAGAAGAGCAGGGGACTTGTGACGATGATGTCTATATGGTATCTCGATCCTTCATAATCCCTAATAATTCTGACAACACAAAATTAACGTCGAACAGCTGGAACAAATCATACTGATCGAGAATCTGTCCAATCGTAAGGTATACCTGGGCACAGGGTTACCCCCCAGCTCAGGAAAAAACTTATTCAATTTAATATGGATTGTTTTCCTGGGCCCATCTCGATATGACAGGGATCCTGCTAGAGATCACTACTCATAAATTAAGCTTGGACCCGAAGTTTCGCCCGGTGAAACAATAAAGGAGGCTTTAGTTTGAGGTCAAACACACTTTTATCAAAGACGAGGTAACAAAATTTCTCATAATAGGATCCATTCGTGAATTAAAATATCCCGAATGGTTAGCGAATGTAGTAGTAGTTCCTAAAAAGGGAAACAAGCTTAGGACGTGTGTAGACTACAAAGACCTAAATAAAGCATGCCCCAAGGATTCTTTTCCTTTGCCTAACATCGATCGCATAATTGATGCCACAGCCGGCTACGAGATCCTCAGTTTTCTCGATGCATATTCCAAGTACAACCAAATACAAATGAACCAGGAAGACAAGGAAAAAACTTCGTTCATCACTAAGTATGGTACCTACTATTATAATGTAATGCCATTCGGACTAAAAATGCTCATGCAACCTATCAATGCCTAGTAAACCGAATGCTCGACGAATAAATAGGGAAATCTATGGAAGTTTATATTGATGACATGTTAGATAAGTCCCTACGAGCAGAAGACCATTTGAAGCATTTGCCGGAAACTTTCAGTATACTGAAGAAATACAACATGAAGCTCAACTCGGAGAAATATATATTCGGGGTCAGATCTGGCAAGTTTCTCGGATTCATGATGTCGAATCGGGGAGTCAAGATCAAGCCCAATAAGATCAAAGCAATCGAGGATATCGCCGTAGTGGATAATGTGAAGGTCGTACAAAGGCTAATCGGGCGCATTGTAGCCTTTGGTCGATTCCTCTCGAGATCGTCCGATAGAAGTCATCGATTCTTCTCAATTTTGAAAAAGAAGAACAACTTCACATGGACTCATAATGTCAATGAGCTTTGGAGGTACTTAATCGATACTTGTCGAGCCCGTCGATACTTCACACGTCGAAGGCAGACGAACAACTTTACTTATATCTAGCAGTATCGGAGATAGCGGTAAATGGGGTCCTACTCCGAGAAGAACAAGGTACACAATTCCCTATCTATTATGTTAGTCGGACATTAGGTGAAGCCATAACTAGATATCCTCATCTAGAAAAGTTAGCACTCGCTTTGAGAAGCGCCTCTAGGAAAATTAAAACATACTTTCAGTGTCATCCCATATGTGTTGTAACAACTTATCCTCTTTGAAATATTTTACATAAACCCGAGCTTTTGTGGAGATTGGCCAAATGGTTAATAGAACTCAACGAGTATGATATTGAGTATCGACCCCCGAACAACCATCAAGTCTCAAATCTTGGTTGACTTCATAGCTGACTTCACGCTAGCCCTAGTACCCGAGGTTGAAAGAGAATTATTAATCAACTGAGGTACATCTTCGATTATCTGGACCCTCTTTACAGATGTTGCTTCGAATGTGAAGAGGTCCGAACTCGGCATCGATAAACCACCCATAAGTAACGTGGTTAGACAATCTATTAGAACAGTAAAATTGACTAACAACGAGGCCGAATATGAGGCTACGGTTGTAGGTCTCAAACTAGCCAAAGGCTTGGGAGAATAGGTGATCGAAGCCAAATGCGACTCCCTCCTCGTTGTGAATGAGGTTAATGGAACCTTTGAAGTTCGAGAGGAATTAATGCAAAGATACTTGGATAAGCTACAAATAGCTCTACACCGGTTCAAAGAATGGCCTTTACAACATGTGCCTCAAGAACAAAATAGCGAAGCCGATGCGCTCACAAATCTAGGCTCGTCGGTTGAAGACAACGAACTCAATTCGGGGGCTATCGTACAACTCATGAGTCAATGGTCAAAGAAGGCCATGCTGAGATAACCTCCACAAGCTGACCTGGGATTAAAGAACATATACATAGAGTATTTGAAGAACGAAAAACTTCCTTCAGATCCAAAGGAGTCGAGGGCCCTGCGTACGAAGGCAGCCCGATTTAGCTTGTCCGAAGGTGGAACCTTACTCAGAAGGATGTTCGATGGTCTGCTGGCAATATGTCTGCGACCGGGAGATACCGAGTATGTTTTGAGGGAAGTCCATGAAGGCATATGTAAGAACCACTCAGGCATCGAATCACTGGTTCGAAAGGTAATTAGAGCCGGCTATTACTGGATTGATATGGAAAAAGATGCGAAGGAGTTTGTGCAAAAATGTGATAAATGTCAAAGACATGCTCCGATGATTCATCAATTCGAGGAGCTGCTGCATTTGGTTTTATTCCATGGTCATTCATGAAGTTGGGGATGGACATCGTTGGCCCTCTATCATCATTGCCAGGTAAGGCTCAATTTGTTTTATGTATGACTGACTATTTCTCTAAGTGGGTTGAAGCATATGCCTATCAGAAGGTCAAGGAGAAAGAAGTCATCGGCTTTATTTTGGACTACATCGTATGTGTTGTTGGAATACCATCTGAAATTACATGTGACAATGGAAAATAGTTTATCCACAGCAATGTGACTAAATTTCTTGAAGTCCTCAAGATCAAAAGAATTTTATCAACACCTTATCGCCCTAGTAGGAATGGGCAAGCCGAATCTACCAACAAAACCATAATACAAAAGGTTGACCGACGCCAAAGAAAAATGGAGAGAATTCCTGCCCGAAGTCTTTTGGGCATATCGCACAACTTCGAAGTCTAGTACTGCGAACCCCGTTCTCTTTGGTTTATGATGCCAAAGATTTATGTGAGTGGGGAAATCAGGGGACCAATTTTCCCTCGGTATAATGCTTCGAAGAGTAAATCCCAAAGTCATGGGATCTCTGTTCAGCTGCTTCTCTCCCAAATCAGATGTCGGCCAAGGTCTCGATGAACCAAGATACTCCCGCATCCCCCGAGAATGCATCAGGGCCAAAAAAACTCGTCCAAAACAGCTCAACGCCGATCCTCATACGACATAATAGAAATAGGTTTTCACATCTTGTTCTTTTGTTGTACTGTCTGTTCCATACTAAGTTGGGACGCCCCCTTTTTCTATAAAAGAAGGGTCACCAACACCTTGTAGCCCATCTCCAACTATTTTAAGACAAAGATAATACACACACACACACTCTCTCTCTCTCTCTCTCTCTGTCTGTCTTCAAAGATATTTGTCTCCATCGACCTTGTGGTCGCTTTAGCATTTTATTATTTCCTTGCTTGTTCTTTGTTATTTTGCTCGATGTTGATAATATAGAGCTTGGCTCAATCGTATTTTACTTGTTATCCCCTCCGATTATCCTCGATAAGCCTAAGATAGGCTCGAGGCTCAGCTCCGAGGTACCCACTGGATGGTTTTTCGCTTGGGGAACGTCCCCTTACTGGTTCGATTATCGCTTTGTTTAACTCGATCTCTATCGTTCTACTTCACGTTTCAGCACTGCTCACCCTGATAGACTAGTTTGGAATAGATTGCACATTTTTAGAATCTCATTTATAAATTTAATTGTTGTTACCATTTTCACGGAAAACAATTTGGCGCCCACCGTGGGGCTAAAAATAATAGTGATTATTTTCTTGCAAGTTTCGTCACTTTAACACGTGGTATCTTTCACACTTTTTCTTTCCCGAGATCTTTTGATTGCAGGTGGAAATGTCCAGCTCGATAAACAAAGTTGAGAATAATAACCTCGAAGATCATGGTGAAAACGGCATGGTTGTCCATGCCGCTAGAGCACCCTTGCAGGATCTTGACGGTGTTCCCGGACAAATCCTAGTGGTCGCAGATTCGCAGGATGCTCAACAAGTGGACGAAACTTCTCGCAGGCACAACAGTTAGCCATCACTCAGTTGCAAAGCCACCCAAGAACCCCCAGCAGAGTAGCACCAGATACAGCTCCCCCTGCCGAACGGGTACTCAAAAGATCAAGCAACAACGGGTCGGTGGTCGATCCTGCCATCATAAAAATGCTTGAGGACCGCACCAAAAGAATCAAGTCGGGAGAAAAGATGATCGCAGCCAACGATAAAAGAGTCGAGACCTATAACTCTAGGGTCGATCAGATCCCCGGTGCTCCCCCCGTCCTTAAAGGTTTTGACTTAAGGAAATTCATACAAAGTTTGTTCCCTAAAGATGCAACCCCGAAACCGATCCGCAAGAAATTCAGGATGCCGGAGCTCCCTAAGTACAATAGCACCACCGACACCAATGAACATGTCACCACGTAAATTTGCACATCATAAGGAAACGACATATAGAGCAACCGGATTGAATCCGTACTGCTGAAAGAATTCAGAGAAACACTTTTAAAGGGGGTCCATTATGTGGTACCATAACCTGGATCCCAACTCCTTAGATTCATTCGCCATGTTAGCAGATTTTTTCATGAAAGCACACGCCGGAGCCATTAAAGTAGCAACGAGAAAGTCTGACATTTTCAAGATCAAGTAGAGGAAGAATGAGATGGTGCATGAATTCGTGTCCCGATTTCAAATGGATCGGATGGAGCTACCACCAGTCTCCGACGATTGGGCGGTACAGGCCTTCACCCAGGTCCTGAACGAACGAAGCTCCATGGCTTCGAAACAGTTGAAGCAGAATCTGATCGAGTACCTGACTGTAACTTGGTTGGACGTCCAAGATCGGTACCAATCGAAGATCAGGGCGGAGGATGACCAGCAAGGGGCCCTCAGGCTAGGTGTACCCAAACAGACTCCTGGAGAAAGAGGCAAAACCAATCCGGGAAACGTACTAACCATACCTTGAAGACAAGAGAAACGCCCGAGACACAACTTGCCCCGCAACAATCGGAGAATGGATCGAGGAAAGGACCTCGAGGGATCATCAACAAGGCCAGATTTGACCGAGGCATGGCACCGACCAACGCACCCCACTTATCAGAGTATAACTTAAGCGTCAACGTATCAGACATCGTGTTCGCTATTAGCAAAATTCAAGATGCAAAATAGCCCAGACTAGTACTGTCCGACCCATGGCGTAGAAATTATAACTTGACGTGTGCATTTCGTAACACGTACATTCATCGGACCAAGGATTGCCATCAACTACGGGAAGAAGTAGCCCGACTACTCAGCAAAGAGCACCTTCAGGAATTCCTCAGCGTTTAGGCCAAAATTTAGTTTCGAGATAGGGAGGCGATCAAGAACGAAGTGAACGAACCGCAACACGTCATTCACATAATCATGGGGGCGCCAATACCCCGTAGGAACCCATGATGAGGACAGCAAAAATATCCATCACCAGGGAGAAATGGATTCAGGGATATATCCCCAAGGATGCCCTTACGTTCAGTGAAGAAGACATAGAGTCCCTATCTCAACCCTACAATGAAGCCTTGGTAATTTCCTTCCTTATGAATTCTTTTCAGATAAAATGTGTACTCGTGGATCCAGGTAGCTCACTCAATATTATCAGATCAAGGGTGGTAGAACAGCTCGGCTTGACCGAATGGATCGTGCCCACCACTTGAGTCCTCAATGGGTTTAACATGGAAAGCGAAACGACGAAGCGAGAAATTTTCATCCCCATCACCATGGCCGGCACGACCCAAACCACAAAATTCCATGTCATTGAGGGAGACATGAGGTATAACGCCTTGTTCGGAAGACCGTGGATACATTGTATCACGCGGCAAGGGAAATGTTAGCAATACTGCCTAGGTATCCCCGCCTGCGAAATAAGCCAGCGAGCAAATCAGGCCTCGACACACAAAACTAAAAAATAAAAATCTGCACCACATACCCGACATCAGGCAATCATAGCAAATCAGCTCCGGAAAACCACCTACGTATCCCGTCCCATGGTACAAGCGTTTCCTTTATTCTATTTTCAAATATAGAAATCAACCCTAGTTCAGACACTCAACTAAAGATATCAAGACACTGGCACCATCAGAGGACCTCGAGATCCCCAAAAGAAGCGTGTTTATTGCACTTTTTTCCTTGGACCGAGTTTTTTATCTCAAAAAGAAAAAAGGTATTTACCGACAAGGTTTTTAATGAGGCAACGCTAGCGAAGCCTTCAAAGGAGAGACTCCGAAATATTGCTCGAAGCCATCCTTACTGCCAACATCGAAAACAACTTGGGGCATTCCCCCTGAAATCCACCAGACTCGGGGGAGCTCTGAACAAAGGTCCCTACAGAGAAATAATGCACCAAGCCAAAATGGTCGATATAGAAAAACCTCGTTAGAATGAGGATATGTATCATTCTATCTAGCAAACAAAAATACCCCCTCCTTTTTATGAGGAAAGTGAAAGACTCCTAATCAGGAGTAAGGCAACGTGAAAATTGGCAAAACAACCCGACTTGGCCTAAGGGCCGGTCGTTTCCGCGAAATAGCACATATATCACATCAAGGGGCCAGAATGTATCTCCAACGCCTTACTCTCCCTAATAGAAACAAATCGCAGCATACTCTTGATAGAAATCTCTCCATAAAGTACGTCGTGAAACACTCGGAGACTTAAAGCAACTCGACAACCACCCTATCTTGGGGTCGGTATTCCGGGCTCACAAGGCCCTAATAAATGCGACTCTGGTCCAGCAAAAGTTGTCTTCAAGATTGAGCGGGACTCAGTGTTCCAAAAAATCATCTCCAATCGCCATATGCTATAAAATTCGAAATTGTAAGACCCTAACGGGCAACCTCGGCACAGCCAGATCTATTCTCCATACATTGTAAGACATCAAGTGGCATGAGAAAGTGTAAGACAGAAAGAGGGATGAAAAACCACGAAGTCTAGGATATATGTTGCATTTATAAGAATCCCTAAAGGGCATACCCTCGATGTAGACGCCTAGAACTACTTCTCGAGATCAAAAATGGCCCCGGTAAAATGCACATGACTCCGATTATAACTGCTGCTACAGCCTAGAAACACGATTCTGGGACGCTCTACTGTCGTCAAAAAATCCTTCGAATCTACTTCGGGAAAAAACGGTTAAAAAGGCTTTCCTCAACAAGAAAAAAACACGAGTCCTGACCACGTCGTCTCCAAAATTGCATAAGCATCGATCTACACGACTTATGAGCTATGAACATTTCGAGGTGCTCAAAACATCGCTAACTACGACTTGAAATTGAGGTTCTTTTAGAACTGACGATGGGTCTGGCAAGCATATTATATAAGACCTTAGTAAGAGGAAAAAAAGCCTATAGAGAACCTCGGGCCTCATATCAAAATAGTGTATGTGCCATTCGCCGGCTAAGCACACCTCTGGGCCTCACATCGAAAGGTCTCTACGACCAAAATTAGCATAAGAGCCATTGTTGCTAGCTTAAAAATTGACAACTTGAGGATTAAAGTGAGCTCGAATCGTAACCCGATTCGGAGACTGGAACCAAAATAGTTAACTAAGCAAAGCCTCCGGGCCTCATATCAAAAAGTCTTTATGACCAAAAAGTGTTAGTGCGATTATCGCCGGCTAAGCATGCCACCGGGCCTCATACAAAAGGTCTAAACGACCAAGCAACAAAAAGGCCACTATCACCAACCGGAATCTGAACAAAGATTAAAAGGTCAATTACAGCTCGAGCCGCAACACGACTCGGAGACTGGGCCTGGAAAATTTCCAAACGCCCAAGGGCAGAAAGTAAAGATCATGGTTGCCAGCCCAAACTGGCTCAAAGGTAAGTCAAGCTCGAGTCCGATCCTGACTCAAAGATTGAATCCAAAAATCACAAGAAACCTAAGGGCACGGCATGCATACCAGCGTGCCGGCTAGAGATCACGAAGAGGCGAGGGCCAAATTTAGCCCAAGCCATAACACGACTTAGGAACTAGGCCAAATGGGAGTTAACTTGCTAAGACTTCTAAGTAGCACGAATGATATCATCGTCGGCTGCCTGTACAAACAAGAAGTGCTCGGAAACTAATAAAGCTCAAGCCACGGCATAACTCAGAGACTGGGCCCAAGAAGAGTCAGGATGACAAAAGACTTGAGAATGTTCGAACTAAAGCCCGACTCAAAGGACTCAACCCAAAATGGCTGGGCTAAACACACGAAGCCCCAACACATCTGATCCAAACTTGACCTATGAAGGCCCAGCCAAAAATAATAAAGGTACCAAAGAAACAAAAAACCCCTCCTTATATACGTATATCATGCACGAAAGGTACCCTCTCCGTCTACTGGTGCCTTACGACCATTAAAAAATTAATCAACAAAGGACGATTAAATTTAAGCCCCGTACCGAAAGGTGTGAAGCTTGTTGGAATTCACCTTCTATAGCTCTAGCAAAAGACGACCAAGCTCCGCGATAGTCCTCCATGCTTGAGCCAATTCTTCCAAGAAGAGAAGCCCCCCTGCACCAGCCCGCACAGAATGCTCCTTTTCGCAGTCCACAAACAAACATCTTCGTAAATAACCCTTCAGCAAATCGGGCCACCCAACGGGAAACTATTTTGGCTTATCCACAAAAAAGAATATCCTCGCATGATGTATCTCGAGATATCGGAAGGCCGAACGCGAAGGCGATCCAACCACAAATATGCCAAAAGGGACGGCGCAAACAACAACTATTGACAATCAAGGTAGGTATCCGCGCCGCGCAATCGCAAAACCGCTTTGGTTTAGGAGCACAAAGGGCGATCGACCCCTGGCCCATAAAGGTGGATAAGAGCTAGAAGGTAAATCGAAGCTCAAGCCATGATGCAACTTTGGGACTAGTTCTGAAACCAGCCTACCTGATCGAAGCAATGATAGAAAAAAGGTACGAAAAAATAAAAGCTTTAAAAGTTCTTCTTATATTACTTTAAGGAAATGAAAACATTCTCCACCTACAGGCGCTCCCTGCGCGCATCGGAAACAAAGTTACAAAACAAGGGAACCTCTATTTTTGTGCCAAACGGCTATAATTCGCCAAGATCGCTCTCTTCAAACATCCACAGGGAGTGACCAAGTGTCACCTTCATCCGCCCTTGCTTGGGCCAATCCCTTCAAAGATAATGAAACCCCTCGCTCCGGCCTTCTTGAATACTCCTATCTGTGGTAGGCAGCAAATATATTCCTAGATCATTTTCTCACGATCAAAGGCTCGCCTCAACTCGGATCAAGCGCCAACAACTTCCTTTACGCAATCTCCATCCTGCAATCAGCCCTGGTTCGTCCTGGAAGACACTTTCGCCCAGTCATTGGTTGTCTCAGCCCTAACCTGCGAAGAGGTTAGATCAAAGTTTCTCGATCATATCCACCTTAATGTTGGCATTATCACAAGTCAAGTAAGGTTAGACCTCGAAGGCAGGGGTCCTAGCCAAGACACCTAACTCCTCCAATACTCGAAGCATGTGCTTTAGTTCTCAGCTCCCCACAAGCAATTCTGACTAGATTACCGTCGTCCATAAGGTACTGAAAAAAATCTTTACCTTTTTCTGCAGCTGGCAGGAAGAAGGCCGGTCATAAGAATAGAAGACGTGAAGCACGCATCACAAAAGCTACCTTCTCCATCAAATAGCGAGGTCGTCCTCGAACATAATGGGCCCCAAAGGCACCCGGCCTAGTCGATGCATTCGCCTCGAGAGCATAAAGCATCCCCGCCTTGATAAAAAGCTCCAGCACACCACATATCTCATAATCGATGTTGCCTACCTGGGAACCTATGCCCAGAAGGAACGACTCACCTTAAACTAGTCTCCCGCCCCTCCAAACAAAATAGCCATTGAAGGCAGGACTCAACAACCCCCAAGGAAGCGACAACAACCAAGAATGCCAGTCGTGAACACAATACCCCGAGAAGGCATGAAGGCCGGCCTTGGAAGCTCCCATCAAGGTAAAGTGAAGCTTCTAATGTATGGCAATGCCTTCACTTCCACGAGGTCAGCGCATAAGGGCCTCCGCCTGGGGGAGACAACCAGCAGATGCAACAGCGTTTTGATGAGCACTCGTATGGAACGACCTCCAGCCTACGATCAGGGCGACCTAATCACAGATAGATCCCCGCCCAAAAGCCGCATTTAGGGAACCGTTAGTGCCCCTAAGACCGCCAGCCCTCAGACGAGCCTCCTATCGAAGGTCGCAGCAAGGTTCGAACACATCACCCTGCCTTCATGGCAGAGTATTCAACGGCCCAACATACTAGTCCTATTTTTGGAGCACGAAGAATACTATGCGAAGCTTCTTTTTTTGGAAGAAGCTCCACGAAGGCTAGAAGAAGCGCCTGAATACAAATAAATTATAGTTCGCCTTATGCATCCTGAAGAGGGTTATCCCCGTCGAGATTGATAGACACCCCCAGGTACCCAAGGGTAGCCCTCACCTAGGGTAGCATCCTCGAAGGTATTGGAATTCAGCAAACCTCCAAACCTTTCGAAGAGCCCGGTGACCCGGACTTATCAAAGTAGATGCTCACACTCAAGTCTGATGACAATACCCCGTGGGTACGTAAGTAATAGGAAACACCCAAGAGGCCTCGAAAAACATCAAAAACATTCAAAAGCAAAGCAAGAAAAGCAGTAATCAAAAAGGGTTTATTCATAATCATGAGAAATACATAAACAAACAGAGCTCGAGGGGTCCTTACATATGACACAAAGACCCGCAAGAGGATAGTTACACACAAGAAAAATCTGAAGATATGCATACAACAAAAACCTAAGAGTCTAGCTTACTCTTTTGCGACATCTCTATTGTCGTCCCCTCGGGCTTATGACCTCAAAGATAGTATCTTCCAAATCCGAGGCCTTCATGGACCCTACCTCAATTCCTTACAATGGTATCTTCAAAAGGAAGATAGTGGAGGGAGGGAGACAAGAAGTGGTTGGGGGAAAAATAAAACTACCGAGAGACCCACTAAACTATTTCTCGAGACATTGCCCCGGCTCGTAAGTCGATCCAATAGGAACCATCGCCGCACCAGGAATCCAAAAAGGGTGCAACTTGTAGAGCCGAGGGAGGACGGTGAGCGGCAATGTATAATCCGAGCCCCCTCTTGAGCAGCAGTGGATAATTCAAATTTTCTTCCAGGTCGGAGGAAGTCGACCTCCTATGTCGCCATAACAAGCCAATGGGAATAACAACAACACCATCAGTAGCAGTAGCATCATTGCAGGGCAAGCCTTTCCCGCCAAAGAAAGATCAAGAGCTGGCCAATGGCATTGCCGTCATAGGATCTTAAGGCCGTAGACCTCAAACATTGCAAAGCAATAAAGAGTGGAAAAATGGTAGAAGAGGTAAAAAAGAACAAATATCAAAGGGAGCTTTGAATGAGGAATTGATCACAATGAAACTCCATATATATAGGGGGAAAGTAGGGTAACTGACGACGTATTACCGCCCTCGAGAAACGAAATAGCAAGAGCAATTAATGTGTTCATGAAAGCCAAAATAATAGCAATAATACAACATAATGGAATGATAAAACGATGCAGCCTTGGTTCAGCTGCTTCCCTCGAGATTTCTGAGGAAAAAAACTCCCCCCCCCCCCACATGGTTGACCCAGACAGGTCATCAACCAAGGTTCCGATAAGCAAAGATACTCCCCCCTCCCCCCAAGAGATGCATCAGGGGGCCAGAAGACTCATCCAAAGTAGCTCGGCGCCGATCCTCATACGACATAAGAGAAATGGGTTGTCACATCTCGTTCTTATGTTGTACTGTCTATTCCATACTAAGTTGGGGTGCCCCTTTTTTCTATAAAAGAAGGGTCACCAACACCTTGTAGCCCATCTCCAACTATCTTAAGATAATGCAATAATACTCTCTCTCTCTCTCTCTCTCTCTCTCTCTCTCTCTCTCTCTCATCTCTCTCTCTCCCTCTCTTTCTCTCTTTCTTCTAAGATATTTGTCTCCATCGACCTCGAGGTCGCTTTAGCAGTTTATTATTTCCTTTCTTGTTCTTTGTTATCTTGCTCGATATTAATAATACAGAGCTTGTCTCAATCATATTTTACTTGTTATCCCTTCCCTATTATCCTCGATAAGCCTGAGATAGGCTCGAGGCGAGGCTCCGAGGTACCCACCGGCTGGATTTGCGGCCGGGGAACGTCCCCTTACTAGGTCGATTATCGCTTTGTTTAACTGATCTCTATTCCTTTACTTCATGTTTCAGCACTGCTCACCCTCAGAAACTAGCTTGGGAATAGATAACATATTTTTAGAATCCCATATACAAATTTAATTGTTGTTACCATTTCTATGGTAAACACTTTAATATCAGATGAAGTTGGGGAGGCAAGCATCAAATTCGATATGCGACAAAGGAATCAAATGACGAGGCTATGGATACGAGCCTAGAGCTATTAGACGAACGACGGGATTGTTGCCTTTGTTCAATTGATTGTCTAGAAACTACGAATCGAGAGGTTTTATAACTGAAGGGCCAACCTTCGATACTTTATTGTCGGGGACTTGGTACTAAGGATGGTCATGCTAAACACCTAAAATCCAAATAAAGGAAAATTGGGTCTAAACAGGGAAGGGTCGTACCAGATTCTCGAAATCACAGGAAAAGGATCCTATAAGCTTGGAATGATGGACCTTCTCATCTACCGAATAATTGGATTGTAACTCATCTGGAATGATATTACTGCTGAGGTGCGTCCCTATTTCAATTCTTTCTATTTTTTTACTAACACTTGCAGGTTCTCGACGAAGAGCGGCACGAAGCATTTAGGTATTAAAGCACGCATTACACTATGTTTCCTTTGAACCATTTTTGTCCCAAATAGGTTTTTCGGCAAGGTTTTTAATGAGGCAAAAATGGATCGTACTACCTTAGAGTTGAAGGCCGATCACAAATTGGTATAAAAAATTGTGTTTATAGTACCATAGATTTCTTTACAATCAACCTCAAATACTAGGAGGATTACCCTCGGATATTGAATTATTCTAGTAAGAAAATTATTTCGAAATGAAAGGGTCTCAATAGATAGAATTTATTGTAAGGGCCAAACAATCAAAATGAACCGTGCCCGCATAGATTACTCGAGCCCTGACATAAAACATGTATGCATGAGTGATTATTTTTTTACAAGAATAAAGAGAAGTACTTTCCTTGAAACTATTTATTGTCTTGGAAAAATTTCCACTTTACAACCCCATACTTTCGAGCTACTATGGAAATGAGGCCAATGGCCAATTGCAATCAAAGTTCGGACAATCACCCAAACATTCGGGGACTGTTGTCCATAAAATGAACTCGAACATATCGAACTATTGACCATCGAGGGCATAAGACCTCTTAGGCAATCCTCGAATTATAAAGGCCATAGCCATACCACTCGGGAACTATTATCTTGGGAAAGCCTAGATAACTCGGGAAAGCGAGCTCACTGGGTTGCACCCGAGCTAAAAGGCGACGACCCATTTGACACGGTTTTGAGACGTCCAAATTCATAATAAATAGGCCTTCGAAAAATAAAAAATTCTTTCACAACCAATTCTAAAGGCTACCCTCGGCATAACCTTAAACTTAAAATATTTTCGAAAAAAACATCAGGAAAAAATGAAACCCGATAACGTCTTAATCCAGAATGACAATAAAGGTAAGGTTTGCTCAAATGATTGAACACAACCTTATTATCTTATGCTGCAGCATTCCAACCTTTGTGAATACAAGTAATAAAGCAAAGAAAAAAACTTAGAGCTGAAAAGGGTGGATATATACATATATATATATATATACATATATATATATATATATATATATATATATATATATATATATATATATACATATATATATATATATATACACACACACACACAAACATATACGATCGTTTCACAAAAGCCAGAGCCAAAAACAAAAGAAAGTAAAATTCAAAGGCCAAAGGGTTAATTTTACTTTGAGTTTGAGAGATCATTCTCACTCGACTAGAAAGACTAAGGGATGTCTTATATCGAGTTCAGGCAAGATGTAATGATCCGACCAGTCGTTTTGAGCTTTTACATTTTGATCACCATTTCTCGAGTATGACTTGCCCTGTGTAATGTATGATGACTTATGTAGATCGTTAGATTTGGTTTTCAGGAAAAATCGGAATGAATTTGAAGGAACAGTCTCAGTTTAAAGCTTTGAATTTGAAAGGATCGACCAATGGTTGACTTATTTGTATATGAGCTCTGATTGGAATTTTAATGATTTGGCTAGCTCTGTTAGGTGATTTGGGACTAGGGAGCATGATCGGAATGCATTTTGGATATTCATGGAAGGTTTAGTCTTGAACTGGCGAGAGTGAGATTTCGACTTTTTTGGTTGATAGGTGAGATTTTGAGATGGAGGTTGGAATAGAATTTCGAGAGTTGCAGTAGCTTTGTTATGTCATTTGGGATGCGTGTGAGAAATTTCTGGTCATTCGGACGTGCTTTGGCTAGGTTTTTGATCGAAAGTGTATTTTGGAAGTTTTTAAAAAACATACGCTTGAATTCAATGAGTTTTGGATAATTTGATATTGTTTGAGGTGTTTTGTTGATTGGAATAAGTTTGAATGATGTTATGGGTTGTACTTGTAGCTTCGGCTGAGGTCCCGGGGACCTCTGGTGAATTTCAGATGATCAATCGGACCATTTTTGGTATTTTGAAGTTGCATATTTTTGTGTTCAGGTGTTGCAGAAATTAAGCTTTTGCGATTTCATGGGGTGCATCGCGATCACAAAGAAGGATTGAGGAATGCCAGGAATTTAGCCTTCGAGTTCACGATAGGGGCTTCGCATTCGCCGAAGGCTGGGATGTAATGTATCGCATTCGGGTGAGTGCAATTGCAATCTCATAAAGGAATTCGGGGTCTGAGGATCTTTATGCATCGTGTTCGCATGGATTTATCCGTGTTCGCGTAGGGTTGCAATTCTGAGTGTCGCGTTTGCGTGGACCTCACCACGCTCGCGTAGGGTAAAATAGTGAGCCTAGTGATTTTTGCATCGCGATTGGCAAGCTTGTTTCACGATCGCGATGAAGGATGGCTAGTGCTAGGCATAACGTTTTACGTCACTTCATCTGTGGTTTTGGGTCGTTTTTCCTCCATGGTTGATCATTTTGAGAGATTCTTGGTGGAGATTAAAGAGGGATTCAAGGAGAATCGGTTGGAGGTAAGATTTTTGAACTTAAAGCTCATTTTTTTATTGTGAAATCCACATAGAAATTCATGTAAACTAAGCCTAAAATTTGAAGAACTAAGTTTGAGAAATTGGACTTTTGATTTGAGATTTGAAAGACCATATGGGGTCGGATTTGAGAACTTCTGGTTTGTATGAACTCTTGGGAAGATAAGGAATCCGATGATGTGAAAAATTCAAAGTTTTGAGAAGTGGGCCCAGGGCTCGAGTTTTGGTAATTTTAGGATTTTTGCCAGTTATTGATTGTTTTTGCTAGGCTTTGTTCCCTTAGCATATTGTGATGTATCCGTTCTGATTTTGGATAGATTCGACATTCGTGGAGACCGATTTGAGGGGAAAGGCATCGCGAGCTAGAGATTTCGCTGGTTTCGAGGTGAGTAATGATTTTAAATGATATCCTGAGGGTTTGAAACTCTAGATTGCATATCGTAGTGCTATATTGAGGTGATACACGTGTTGGATGACGACCGTGGGGTCTTTTACTGCTGGGGATGTGACTTGGTCCATCTCTATTGATGATTGTACTGCGTATTTGACTAATACTTATTTGTTATTATCATGATTTAGGCGGATTGCCATATTTATGCTTCGTGCCAACTACTTGGACCCTTCAGGGATTTTTATCATTGTTTCCTCACTGTTTTGACTTACTATTTAACTTAATCCTGTTGATATCTACTATTTTACAAACTCAGCCACTTCTTTTCAGATTTGAAACTTAAATGATATTTCTAAATGATGTTTTGGGTTGAGAACTACTGTTTTTACCAGTTCCCAATAGGTTGTGAAGATTTTCGGACTGAGTGAGGCCGAGTGCTATATGTCAGGATATGTCGAGTGATTTGAGGCCGAGGGCCTGGTTACTTTATATGCCATGATGTGGCTCGAGTGATGGGAGGCCAGGTGCCGAGTGATGATGCCACGAGGTGGCTTGATATTGCACTTGGGCCGTAAGTGGCCCCTCCGGAGTCTGCACACCTATAGTGAGCACGGGTACCCATTGTTTTGAGAGTGAACCTGAAAGGCTGATACTATTCTGAGAGAGAGCCCGAAGGGCATATATTATTCTGAGAGTGAGCCTGAGGGGATGATATTATTCTAAGAGTGAGCCCGAGGGGATGATACGAGTGATTGTGAGGTAGCTCGAGGGGCTGATACTGTTTTGAGATATTGCCCGCGGGGGTGAACTTTCATATGTTCATCTTTCATATTATATTGTCATTTTACCTATTATACTATGGTATTTGGCCCAAGAGGCGAATTTTCTGTGCTTATCAGCACTAACTATTTTGCAATCATTGCATAATTATTGAAAAAGTCATTTTCATAAGAGGTTTAATGTGAGCTAAGATATTTCTAAAGATTTCACAACTTCACTATTTTTTTCAAAGGGTTTTACTCTACTTCTATACAATATGTTGGTTGCTTTACGTGATTTCTTACTGCTCAGTTGTTATTTACCTTTATGACTACTGAGTTGGAGTACTCACCTTACTCCCTACACCCTCTGTGCATATGCAGATATTTATTCACCCGGTAGTGGGTTTGGGCTGATTGGAGGCAGAATTATCGGAGTTTAGTGAGGTGGTTACCAGCGTTCGCAACACCGTTTTTCTCCATTGTGTTCACCATTCCTGTTTTGTTTAGTTCAGACCTTGTAGTTGTATTTACTCTCTGAGATTTGCAGAAGTGTTAAATTAGAGATGATTTTTGTTGTCACAAGCTTAAACAAGAATTTCAGTTATTGGGTGTATTTTGATCTACGGCTCCGGGCCAAGTGGGGGAGTCTATTGTAAGTAGTTGATTGGACGGTTAGGTGCTATGTTGGTTCCAGTTTGAGGCGTGCAGGCGAGTCAGTTATGGCTTGCAAAAATTGGAATTGAGGAGGGCTCGAAAAGAGGAAAATTTTGACAATGTTATATTATGCTTCATAGAGTAAGAAAATCACGGGATGGCTTAAGTTGTTGTTTGTATGGAATGCTTGGTGCATAGAGCACGAAGTTGCTTGGTTATGTGGGGATGATGATTTCATATTGCGGTGTCGTAGTGCCAATGAGGCACATGTGGTTTTGTTTGTTGGGTCAGGTAAATTGCAGTTGGAATAAGGATGAATGACTTGTGAGAATGGCTCTAAGTGTTCAAGAGTCTGCATACATCAATTGATTTCTCTAAAGTTGCTGATGTGGTTAGAAACTGAGTTTCATTGGAAGATGTCAAGACTTGCGGCATTTCTATGTTAATTATGGAATTCTATGTATCAGTATCAGGAAAGTAAAGGAAGCAAAGTTAGATTCACAAGAAGTTTTTCATAGCAAAGTATTCTGGAACATGTTGTTTCTAGGGATATTTGAGAGAGCATTCAGCGGCTTATGGGTCTCAGATAGTGTGGTTTTATGCTTGGGTCCCGTGTGGTAACCTAGGTTGAGGCATTTTGATGCTACAGCAAGAAGGAATATCAAGTTGAAGATGAATCAGATGGAAATTTAGATAGATGGAGTAGCTTGATAATATACCGAATCGGTATGCTAAGGATATGATTAATTCCTTGTGCGTGTTCGAGGTAATGAGTTATTTAAGGTATTTTGCAGCGATGTTGTTACGTTTTGATGGCCTTCTTAGCTTGATCGAGTTAGAAGGATTCAGCCCTGACAAGTCTGATTTGTACAAAGGGAACTCAGAGACTTCTTGATGGTCTTTACCATAGTTTAGAGATGTATATTTCCATGGGCATGCAGAGCGTGGGGTGTATAGTGATTATTTTTCTTGATGGGACCAATGGAAAGTTCTTGACTAGCAGAGTGCGTAGATGTATGTGGCTCTGAAGGGAGATGAATTTTCCGTGTTATCCTAGGACGACATGGTATATGTGGTATGTTGTGAGGATCTAGATTTGTACGTACAAAATTACGTTTTAGTTCTAAAAGGAAGTTCTTAAAACTCTTAAGTAGCGGGTATCCTCAGATGATTGAGGTAATGGTACAGCTAATTAGAAGTGATTTGATGAGAGTATATGTTTAATTTAAAGGGCAATATGATTAAGTTGATAGCACTTCGGTAGCATTGCGGCACTTTCTTGTTAGATCGACTGGTGATATTCGGTTTTGTTTGGTGGCACATGTAAATTTTAGAGTACCTTTCGTGGAATGACTGGGTAATAAAGGTGTGCCATGTGTTCAGACGGCGAAATTAGGATCAACTATGATGATTCGTGTGCTATATGGAGTTGGAGACTAGGAGTTCCCATGCTCAGATTCTGTTGTGGTTGAGGATCATGTGTATCAGCACGGTATGGTAACTATCGGGGATTGGAGACCAGAGCGGATCTTTTGTTGCTCAGTATGTTAGATTGTGGATGTGAAATCGGGTTCAGACGGGTTGTATTTGTGTTATGTTATTTTGGGCTATTGTGTTAGGGCAACACTGTTGGTTATGCCGGAAAATGCCACGGATTGAGTGGCGATGTTCAACAAATTATGCCCTATTGGAGAGAGTTTTATATTTTGATGACCCAGCAGACGACTGGAAATGATTGCCTTTCTTAATTGGGCCTTCGTGATGGATGTTAGTGTAGAGGTTTCTACCATTAATTCAGTTCCGGTGTTGAGGGACTTTTCGGATGTGTTTCTTGTGGCCGGGCATGTCATTGGGTGAGGTTGTGGATTTTAGTATTGATTTTGTACCGGGCACCATATCGTAGGGCTTAGAAAGAGTGAGAGTTCGTTGGCAGGGCAACGTGGATGCGTGTTTTGGCCTGAGTCGGCTTGGTTGGCCCCGAATTGTATTGTTGAGAGATATGTTGATTCGATCGTTATTGAGCTTATTAGTAATCTATGAGATCTATGAGTTGCCTTTCTGTCTTGCGAGACATTATGATTTGTTGGTTATGGGGACATATGGTGCGGTTCTATTGGGATTCAAAGTGGAAGTCGAGCGGGAAGAGTAATTGGGTGTTGCTCGGTGAATAGTGTACCAGTTATGTTCTCTTGGTTTATTGTGGTATATGTTACTTGTGTCACCGTGGGTATAATGATTTTCTTTGGTTCCTGAAATCGAAGTGTGCATGGTTGTCAATTTCAAGCATTGTGACTTGAGGTATCTCAGGTGGGACAGTGTTTGGATAGGATCGCGCATTGCGGCAAAGCTATATGGTGATGTGACCTTGCAGGTTAGATTCATGTGTTCTATTATATGATGTGAGATGGGTTCTCAACCTTGTGTTGTGGTGGTACTGGTGAGTTTGAGGTACAACTCTTTCATTTGAGTCATTTTCATGATTTGAGTATGTTCGGACAGTTGCTTATTTGTGCGCGTATTATGCTAGTCGTGGCTTATGCCTCTGTTGATGTGTCATGTCACCAGGGTGGTATGTTGGATTAGAATAGATGGTTGGGATCATTAATGAATATGAACGGATTCGATTTCAGCATACTGAAAGGATAATATCGAGGTTCGGCTCAGAAATTTGCTATGGTATTTGTCTGATGAGAAGTGGTTTCAAGAAATGGATGATCTGAGAAAAATTGTTATAGTTTATTACGTGTCCATTTATTGTTGGCAGTATATGACAGTGTTGGAATGGGACTTTAGCTGATAAGAGGCTTTCTACCAGTATTCGGTTGTTGTGGTCAGCTGCTGTGAATAGAAGTTATCGTAACAAGTGTTCGAGTTATGTGGTATATCATGGGATTGCTCCTGAGGTTGCAAGCATGGGTTAATACAACTAGATTGGGGCTATTCAGAGTATAGCTTTAAGGTTTTGATTGTATCGAGGGTTTCAGGAATGAAAATGTGGTTTTATGGCTTATGGGCCATATTGGATTGTGCAATTTCAGTTGCAGTGTGCTATCAGACCTATATGAGATAGGGTGATGTGGGATCACCCCCAGGTATTTGCATGGTAAAGTTATTATTCGATTGTTTGGCTTCTGTAATAACTCTAGGTACGTTCGAGGACGAATGTGCGTTTAAATAGGGGAGGATGTAACGGCCCGACCAATCGTTTTGCGCTTTTGTACGGTGAGATTTTCATATAGAGGTCGGAATGAAACTCTGCGAGTTGCAATGACTTCTTTATGTCATTTGGGATGTATGTACAAAATTTCAGGTCATTCGGATGTGGTTTGGCCGGGCTTTTTTTAATCAAAAGTCTTTTTCGAAAGTTTTTAGAAAACTTAGGCTTGAATTCAATGAGTTTTGGATAATTTGATGTTGTTTGAGGTCTTTTGATGATTGGAACAAGTTTGAATGGTGTTATGGGTTATGTTGGTAGCTTTGGTTGAGGTCCCGGGGTCCTCGGGCGATTTTCGGATGGTCAATCGGGCCATTTTTGGTATTTTGAAGTTGCAGATTTTTGTGTTCAGTTGTTGCAGAAATTAAGCTTGCGCGATCGCGTGGGGTGCATCGTGATCGCGTAGAAAGATTCATGAACACCAGCAATTTAGCCTTCACGTTCGTGATAGGGGCTTCACATTCTTGGAAAGCTTGGATGTAATATATTGCGTTTGCGTGAGTGCAATTGTGATCGCATACAAGAATTTGGGGTCTGTGGATCTTTATGCATCACGTTTGCGTGGGTTTACTATGTTCCCGTAGGTTTGCAATTCTTAGTATTGCATTCGCGTGGACCGCACCGTGTTCATGTAAAGTAAATTAGAAGGCCTGGTGATTTGTGCTTCTTGATCGTAAGGCTTGATCCGCGAACCCGATGAAGGATCGTTTAGTGCTGGGCAGATGTTTTAAGTCACTTCATCCGTGACCTGGGTCATTTTTCCTCTATGGTTGATCATTTTGAGAGCTTCTTGGTGGAGACTAAAGAGGGGTTCAAGCAGAATCGATTGGAGGTAAGATTTTTGAACTTAAAACTCATTTTTTATTGTGAAATTCATCTAGAAATTCATGGAAACTAAGCCTAATATTTTAAGATCTGGGTCTTGAGAAATTAGACTTTTTATTTGGGATTTGGAAGACCATTTGGGGTCGGATTTGAGAACTTTTGGTATGTATGAACTCGTTAGAAGTTAAGGAATCTAATGATGTGAAAATTTTGAGTTTCGAGAAGTGGGTCCGGGGCTTGGGCTTTGGTAATTTCGGGATTTGTGTCCATTGTTGATTGTTTTCGCTTGGGCTTTGTTCCCTTACCATATTGTGATGTATTCGTTCTGATTTTGGATAGACTGACGCGCGTGGAGGTTGATTTGAGCGGCAATGGTGTCAGGATCTAGAGATTTTGCTGGTTCGAGGTGTGTATGGATTTTGAATTATATCCTTAGGTTTTGAAACCCCGAACTGCACATCGAGCGTATATTGAGGTAAGACACGCGCTGGATGACGAGCGTGACGTCTTTTACTACTGGAGATTGTGACTTGGTCCATCCCGATTGATGATTTCACCGCGTATTTGACTGAAACTAGTTTGTTATCATCATTATTTGGGTTGATTGCCATATTTGGGCTTTGTGATAACTACTTGGACCCTTCGGGGATTTTTATCATTGTTTCTTCACTGTTTTGACTTACTATTTGAACTCAGTCCTCTTGATATCTACTGTTTTAGAAACTCAGCCACTTTTATTCAGATTTGAAACTTAAATGATATTTCTAAATGATGTTTTGGGCTGAGAACTACTGTTTTACTAATGCCCGAGGGGTAGTGATAATTTTCGAACTGAGTGAGGCCGAGGGCCATCTGTGTGGATATGCTGAGTGTTATGAGGTCGAGGGCCTGGGATACTTTATGTTCACGAGGTGGTTTGAGTGGTGGGAGGTCGAGTGCCGAGTGATGTAAGGCCGAGTGCCGAGTGATGATTCCACGAGGTGGCTTGATATAGCATTTGGGCCGTACAGGGCACCTACGAAATCTACACACCTGCAGTGAGCGCGAGTACCCATTGTTCTGAGAGTGAGCCCGAGGGGATGATACGAGTGATTGTGAGGTAGCCCGAGGGGCTGGTACTGTTCTAAGATATTGCTCGATGGGCGAACTTTCATATGTTCATCTTTCATATTTACTTGTCATTTTACCTGTCATACTGTGGTATTTGTGCCCGAGGGGAAAATTTTCATTGCTTATCGGCACTAACTGTTTTGCAATCATTGCATAATTGTTGCAAAAGAGGTTTAAACTAAGCTAACATATTTCTAAAGATTTCACAGATTCACTGCTTTTATCAAAGGGTTTTACACTGCTTCTATACAGCATGTTGGTTGCTTTACGTGATTTCTTACTACTAAGTTGTTATTTACCTTTATTACTCACTGAGTTTGTGTACTCACTTTACTCCCTACACCCTGTGTGCAGATACATGTATTTATACACCTGGTAGCGAGTTTAGGCTGATCAGAGGCAGAACTATCAAAGTTTAGTGATGTGGCTGCCAACGTTCGCAGCATCGCTTTTCTCCCTTGTGTTCACCATTCTTGTTTTGTTTAGTTCAGACATGGTAGTTGTATTTACACTCTGATAGATGCTCGTGACTTGTGACACCCCGGTATCGGGATGTGTTTGGGTTGTATTCCACACTTATAAAGAAATATTTGTTTAAATTGTGATTATTTATTTATGCTAAAACTATTTATTAATATTTAACTATTCTGAAAAGGCGAAATGGTTTGGTTGGCTGGCCTTGTCTTCACAAGAGGTGCCATCATGACCGGATTGGGGTTTGGACACAAGACCTCACTCGACTATTAAAGCCTAAGAGTTACTTTAATTTTTTAGTTCAAGAAACCACTCTCACTCAGCTATCAAACTTATGGATTAGCTTAATTATAGTTCAAATTAATGATCTCACTTGGCACAAAACCGCCTCAGTTCGAATTCGAGCTTTCAATCGAGGTTTACCGACGAGGAATGGTCGAGTATAGTACTTAACATTGGTCCTTACTTTCTTATAGCTTCGAATGCATCCCATTATTTCAAGCTATTGTAGTTTGACCTTTGTATAAACTAACAAAAAAGCAGCAAATTGAGAAACCATGGAAGGGAAGAGAGTTTTTAACTTATATCTCAGAAGCATTTTACAAGGGCCATATGGCCCGATTAAGAGTTCTTTACAAGGGATGATTCGCTTCAAAATAAAAATGAAAAATTACAAAAATTATAAAGCCTAAGCATGGTCCTTATTAGAAGAGGCATCTTCTCCCTTAGAGTCTTCTCCACCGTTGGATTTGCTCTTCTTGGAGTCTTCCTCGGGAAAATCCAGATTCTGAGCCTTTGTTTTCTCTTCCATGATAATCTCGATATCAGTAGATATATCGAAGTTTTGATCAAGGGATCCCTTGAGAGACTCCTTTCGAGTTGCCATCACGCATGATCCACCATGATCTTGGGCTGAGCGAGGGTGGTTTCAACATCGAACTTGTATTGAGTCGCATTAGCCTAGGCCTTATTATTAGCCACGGCCGCCTTAGATCTTTCAACCTTAAACTCTTTGGCTAAGTTGGCTAAATTGAAGTGAAGCTCCTTAATTTTCTTTGCCTGAACCGAGGCACTCCCTGGCAACCCGAACCTGAGACTCGGGAGACTCCAGCTGTGCTTGAACGACCTCCTGTTTTGAATCTAAGATGTCCCTACACCCCTTGAACTTTTTAGCATCGAATTTTATTTCATCTATTGGCCATTGAAGGTCCTTGATCTATTTGAACCTTTGTCGAACTTGTTGAACCAGATTGTTAATTTTTATCTCCAACGCATCTTCACTATCATGAAGCACTAGGAATACCTGATCGACCATCTCGGCATGCTCATCTCGAATCGTCACCAAATCTGCCTAAGGCTTCTCACTGAAAATCTTATAGGTATCACATTTTTCCGTGAGGCCCCAACCTCAGCCTTGCACTCCTCTCGGATTGGAAGGAAGGCCTCCTGATGCAATACTGAAGCCTACATGTAAGGAAGAAAATGTCAGAACTATCTACAATTCAAAGTTATAAAAAGATAATGGAATGGCCCTCGAACTTACCCGATTCAGAGCATGCTAGGCCTTGTTGAACAAACAAGCAACTTCTACTTGGTCCATCTTGGCTTGGTCCTCTTCAGTGACCAAGCATCGAAGATAGCTAGCCACCTCTACAAAGACAGAAAAAACACGAGCAGCCTCCGAGACTGAGATGATAATTGATCGCTTGCGCACTAGATAGACAGTGGGGGCCGTTGATTGGTCAGTTTATAGCTCGAGGAAGCCTCACTCGAGCCCTTCCTCTGTACACCAAGTCACCCGAACCAGTGACATCTTCCACTCTAATAAAATAGCCATGGAAAGGGTCTTCTGCTCCATGGATCCATTCACCGTGGCAGTTCTCCATCGCCTGAGCTTCCTTGATCATCGAATCAATGAATGAAGGCATCGAACGGAAATCTCCTATCTCTGTTGCCCCACGTAAATCTTTTATGTTTTCTCCTTCATACCTGGAAGCCTCGAGCATGGTTTCTACACCAGCATCGACCACCTCCTAGGTAGCCTTCTCACATCGAGGTGAAGCGTCTTCAGCTTTTTCTAGCTCTGGGACTTTGTCTAATCGAGGCTGAGCAGTATCAGCTCCTGCCAGCCTAGTGGTTCCTTGAATTTTGGTTTTAGCTCTCACAAAGGCCACCAGCCCCGAGTTTTCTTCTTCTTCTTTTTCGGCCTAATCCATTAGCCGTTGGACTGACTCCAAAGTTAGTCGGATGACGTTCCCCTTAGGTTTACGGGGTCTCCTCATTGATCTTTACTTTTTCGGGTCTGAAAAGCTCGGGGCCCTTTTCTTTTCTTCTCTTTGGCCTGCTTCGGAACAGGTGGAGGGGAAAGCGTCTCTTCTTTAGCAGAGAGGGGGAGCTCATTGATACATGCTTCCCGAGGCCTACAAAAGGAAAGATACGATTACGTTCAATACAAAGCCCGAATAGAAATCGTTATAAGAAAGAAGATTACCATGGTTACGCGCTTCCCATTGACCCTTTGATAACTCCATCCAAGCACACTCGAAGTAAGACTTCTGCAACACTAAGCCCTAGACCCATTGCCTGAGATTGGTGATTTATTTCGGCATGTGGGGCACAGTTTCAACACAAAAAACTTAGATGAGGAAAGAAGAAGAGAAGTAAAACAGCAAAGTTAGATATTCAAGGAAAAACAATACATACGTTTCATGTTCTATTTTTTTAGGAAACGGCATGTCTTGGGCAGGGATTATGTCCGAAGTCTTATTTGGAAAAATCAGCACATCCAACCTCAGTCTCAGATCTTGTCTATGCTCGAGAATAGTGGTTTGGTGGCTTGGCAGTAAAGGTTGATGAATCCTCCTCGATAAAGCCCGGGGATTATAGAAACGCATAATGTTATCAAGGGTAAAAGGGTGCCACTCGATCTTGTTTACAAAAAATTGGAGAAGGATCATGATCCTCCAGAATAATGGATGGATCTGGCCAAGATCACATTGTATCTCTTGCAGAAGGTACGATGATGGGGTCTAAAGGACCCAATGTGATAGGATAAGTGTAAACACTTAAAAACCCTTCCACATGAGTAGTGATTGTGTACTAAGGCGAGGGCATCAATAGGTGCTTGTCAACCCAGTGGTAGTCTCTTTAACTTGGTCAAGGAGATCAGTGGTAATTATGCATGTATCTTGATATCGGTTCACATCAACTTGGTGTCGAGAGTTTATTCTATACGTTAAAATCGGCCGTAGTGGGACACTTTGTCAGAACGATGTCCTCTCGGGGAGGTTGTGGCACGGCTCTATTGCTAGCGGACCTTGATGAAGAAGCAGTTTCCTTTTATGGAACGTTTTTTGAAGTCTTAGCCATTTTTGTAAATGGAGAAGAATAAAATGGGGGAGGAACATTTGGCACTTTTGTGATGAACAAGTAAAGAAACTTAGAGATCCGAAAATACAAAGCTCTAACGAAAAATGATTTTGAAGATTAGAGTGAAGAAGATTTGTAAGTAAAGTTTGAGAAATGAAGAAAGATATATTTATAGGTTTAAGATGGCGGTTCAAATATGGTAGTGGCCGACCAGTGACTGGATCGCACTAAATGCCAAGGAAAATGTACCAATGAGACGTTTTGATTACCTCTGTTGCTTAAGTCATGGTGCTTACATCATGATGTATCGAGGTGGAGATCCATGATCTAAAGTAGTTTCTTGTCGTTACTCTCTAAAAAATGAGGGGTTTTCTGTATACGTCAAAATTGGTCTTGCCCTTCTTGTCCATCTGATCGAGGGAGGAGCATGATTAGTCAAGGATCAACTTTGATTTATATCAATCTGTGGTACAATGTTAGGTTGTCAAGCATAAGACCATGAGACCGAGATCGACCAAAACTGAGACTGAGTGAAATCGAGATCGATCAAAATCGGGACCGAATAAGATAAAGATAGAGGCAAGCTTACTGGGTCGAAAAACATAAATACGAAATATCCATAATCGGGCGAGGACCACGGCACAAATCTCGGCACATATCAAGAAGAGGCAGATTATTCAGTTAATCATGAAATTCCTTAATGTAGTTAGAGTTGTACCAAGAATAGGATTCTCCTACTATATAAAGGGGGTCTGACAATTTGTAAATGGAGGAGATGAACGTTACAAAAAGCTATATATTCACTTTCTCTTAAGCTCTCAATATTTTTGTTTCTTTGTTCTTGTATATACTGAATCCTCACTTGGTTCTAAGCTGATCAAATTTGAGGCCCAAGGCTACATGATTCATTTGATTTGCTTTAATTTCGATTTACTGTCAATTTTAATATCAATTTACGTTTTCTCTCAGTTTGTGCTAAGCAAATCATGTGTCCTTAAAACCACATTATAAATTCAGCAGTGATCCATTTTTAGAGTAAACACCATTATATAAGATAATAATTTAGCAGAAAGGAGCAACCCCATAACATCACGGATAATTACATAGTATGATTATCAAATTAACATGCTAGACAAAATAATCTACACGATACACATATTGTATTCTATTTTTCGTTAACGAGACACTAGATTTTCATATATGAATTCTAAACAACTAAATTCCAAAGAGAAAAAAAGACCGAACTAAAAGATATCTCACTTTCGACAATTGACTTTGACATTTATATCGTGATTGGAATTGGACTTAAATATCTCCGTATGGGACATTATACTTGGAGAGGCAACTTTATTAGAGGAGAAAATGCATACTCCCTCTCGTACTTTTATTTTTAGTATGTTCCAAAATAAATGACACATTTTTAAATTTGGAAATAATTCAATTTTAAACTCTTCATTTTACCCTTTTTGCCCTTAGTGAGAAGCGTTTATAGCCACACAAATGGTGTGATCCCACAAACTGTTTACCCCTTAATCTTTTAATACCATAAGTTTTAAAAGTCTTCTTTTTTTTCCTTAAACTTCGCGCCGAGTCAAACTACCTTAAACAATATGAAACCGTGGAGTAATTCTTTTCGTATTTTGAACCTTAACACTTGTTTGAGCATGTGTCAAGTTATCAAACTTTCACAGTATGAAGCAATGGGCATCATTTAAAAAAAACCCTAATTGCCAATGATGTCATATCACCATCTTCTCCTTCGAAATCATGATCGAGATTCTGTTTTTTTATGTGTGTACAATTGGTTCCCTAAATTTTTTCATGTGTTGAAGGAGATGCTTAGCTGGTTAAGGAGCAATCGGTTGAGGCTTGTCACAACCAACAATTAAAGAAACACGGAGAATTTCTGTCACGACCCAAAATTTTCACCTTCGGGACAGTAATGACACCTAACATTTTACTTGCTAGGCAAGCCAATGTTAGAGGATTCTTAAGTCAACATCGGCCAATTTCAACAACAAGATCAATTAAGTTGATAAAAAGCTAAAACTGATTCGCAGAATAACATAAAACCCATATTATGTGATACATTTAGGATCTGAAGTCACAACTCACAAGCCACTACGATTTACTGCAAGAAAATTCTGAAAGAAAACACATTGTTCCGAAAAAAAGAAACATAAAATAGTAAGATTAGGAAGAGACTCCAGGATCTGCAGACGCCAGCAGATCTGCCTTGGGTCTCCTGACGAGCAAGTCCAGTAGCTAACCTCGCGATCATCTAGGGTCGGTACCAAACTCTGCACAATAAGTGCAAAGTTTAGTATTAGAACAACTGACCCCATACATTGGTAATTGTCGAACCTAACCTCGAAAAAGTAGTGAAGAGGCTATGACAAGGCACTTACCTAATGTACTTGTGCAGATAACATTATATGTACTAATAAAAGCAAATAAAAACTAGACAAGTAATATTGGGAGGGGGGCATATTGAGGGGAACACAAGATAATAGAATCACAGCAGCAATGATAACTAGAACAACCATTATGCCTTGAAACAATGGAAACAATAAAACACAGCAAAGAAAAGTGCACGACATCACCCTTCATGCTTTTATCAACCTCATCATATAAATAAACAGATCGGCACGACACCATCCTTCGTGCATTAACTCTTATAAAAATGCACAACATCACCCTTCATTCATTACACTCACAATATGACACGACATCACCCTTCATGCATTAACACTCATAATATAATACGGCATCACCCTTCGTGCACTAATACTCTCCCTTACTATAAAGCAATAAATAATAGCAACAGAGAGATATAATAACAAGAAGAAGCCTTACTCAACATTCGGTTCCACGATACCAACTTCAATCTTGAAATCAATACTCACTTATCACCAAAAATCTATAAACATGATAAGAACGATCAATTGAACCATACTAGTCTCAATATAAATAATATGATCAAAGAAAACAATAATTACATGGAACCAAGTCCCGCCCACATGCGTTAACCCGACAACAATGCATAAGTACTCGTCACCTCACATATACATTGGACCCAACATATAAACATGTAGCAAATAGACAAACAAGTCTAATTCCCTCAAGTCAAGGTTACCAAAGACACTTACCACACTCCAAAGACCAAACTCAAAGCTCAACCACCACTTTGCTTTTCAAACAAGCCTTCGAACCAATAGAATATAGCAATTTACCAACCAAATGATTCAAATTAATCCTTAAGAACTACCCAAGATTGTAAAGAATTCAATTTAGGTCACTATTCAACAAGTCAATAAAAGTCAATACCCGGGGCTTCTTGGTCCAAACCGAAAATTCAAATACAAACAGGATTACTCATTCACCGCCGAGTTCGATTTATGAAATTTATTATTGAATCCGACTTAATTTGAGCTCTATATCTGCAATTTATAAAAATTCCTAATTCTACCTAAAATTCCCAATTTGCACCATGAAAACTCTAGATTTTGGGTTGAAATCTTAAGAAAAGTAGTGAAAAATTGAAAGAAACTAATTAAGAATCATTTACCAATAATTTGGGGAAGAAACGTTCTTTAAAAAATCACCTCTAGGGTTCTTGAGTTTGAAAATTTGAAGAAAAACCTAAAATCCCATCTAAATCATATTTGATCAGCTGCAGGTGTCGCATTTGCAAATGCGAACTTGACCTTATGCAATTGCGACCATATGATTGCATTTGTAATCACTGCCTTCCCCTGACTCATTTCGCAAATGCGAAGAATGTTTCGGAAATGCGAACTATATGTGGCTCAGCTACCCTTCGCAAATGCGAAACCCTCAGAGGTCACAAATGTGATGCCAGATCTCGATGCGAGGTTAGAGGCCTGCATCAGAACAAATCCGGGTCCGGTTGCTTAAAAGATTGACCAAAGTCAACGCAATGGTTTCCAAAGCCGAATTTCATATATTTCAAAGTTTTAACATAAAAATTTACCAAAAATACGTCTGGATTGCGCACGCACATCAAGGAGGGATAAAGTGAGGGTTTTAAGGCTTCAAAGCGCATAATTAGATTCTAACACAAGATGACCTATCAGGTCATCACAATTTCATTCTTCTTAATGGAGATTAATGATTCCAATTTTACATAAAATTGCCTACAACTTATGCGAAATTCAAAGAAAAAAGAAATACTTGTAAGACTCTTTCCTTATTGGCGTTTGACAGATTCTTGGAATATTTTCCTAGTCGAGGTGAACTCCTCCACTGGCTGTCGAAGTTTTCTTTGCTCTGAAAGCAACTTAGCAAAGCGAATAAGAGCTTCTTCATTGGTGCCCTCCCCGGAAACTTCTTCATAGCGACCTGTGTCTAAGTTAACTCTTGACACAGGCTTCTTTAATAGATCATTACCAATTTGCACTAATGCTTTCATGTTCTTTGTGGTTGAAACATCCATAGATGCAGCCTCCCCGGTCAAACTATCATCCTGTACAAATATATAAAAGTCAACATGAAAACAATGTAATTTTAGTTGCTATAACTCGATAAGAAGCCATTACATATTATTTTATTTTTTGAATTAATTTCACGTATGGCCAATGATCCAATATAACATTGGAGTTATAAAACTATATCTTTAATGACACTAAAGTAACTAATTACTCGTTATAATAGTAAAGTCCTTAAACTATTGTTTGCTACATTAAATAAATGAACTTTACTTTTTTTAACAGTAACTTCACAAAACTTTACTTACTATAACACTAAAATCACCTTGATGGATAGGTTTAATCATTATAGCAGGTAAATTAAGTTAATATAATGTTATACTTAGTAAAATTAAGTTATTTTAATATTATAAAACATAATTTTATAATTAAATGCTAGTGACCATTCACGAAATTAACTCTTTGATAACCTCATAAATAAAACATACTACGTATAAAGTTAAAATGAAGGGAGAAATATGTATATCAAGTTGAATGGTCAAATCCTCGATAAATCTAGTTCTCGGCACCTGAATTCGAAGATAGTTCTTTTCGTTTTGAAGGGACTGAAACATGGTAGAAAGGTGTATATCCACAATATCAGCACTTGCATCACCAAAAACGTCTAGCAATGGACTTGCACCATTGTTGTACAACCAACCAAGAACACCCCACGTGGAAGCCACGGCTGCGCTATACTTCTTTTCCTCCTTACCTATGCCAGTGCCCAATGACAGAACCAACATTTTCTTGCAGTCCATTGGTTCCATGCCCTCATATTGGGATTTCCCTAACATGATTTCTTTCGAAATGTGACTAATTGCCTCTAGAGTCTGCGAGTAAATTTATAGACAAGTTTGATCAAATATGGGAATTTTGACAAAGAAAATTTATAACTACTCTTTTTTTTTTTTTTTGTGTCTAATGGCTACTCACTGGATTATTTGCAGCTACACCTCCATCAATGAGATCAAAAGTACGTGTTTTCCCTTGAGCATCCTTTGTCTCAAAATAATGTACGGGGAAATAGGTGGGTGCTGCAGAGGTACTAAGGCAGATGTCTGATAGTAGAGCATCCTTAGAGACGTGTGCTTTGGCCTGTACAACGTATGTAAATATGAATGAGTTTAAGTTTTCATATATACTTACAGTGTATAAGTTAATATATACTACACTATCATGTTAGACATATAATAATACAATACATTTTATACTAGCAAATATGATACGCTAACTAGAAAATAGAGTAATGATCTGCTACAGGTACTGTACTAAAAGCAATATTTACATCCGTATATATTACTTACAAGGGCTAAACCAGCTCTCGTGTACATTAAGCAGGAAATATAATGAAATTTATTTAGGTGAAGAGGACTGTACATCAGCAGTTGTGAAGACAATAGGTTGAAGGCGCTTGATATCAAAAGTTGGGATGACTGTTTGAGTCAATGTTTGCTTCATAGTAAGATTGCCTAATATCGACTTAACCAAGGTTCTCAGATATTTTCCGTCATACTTTGGGCCTCCAAATAAATTTGTGATTCTCTTCACAAAGCCGCTGCGGCTGCATTTACGTATGAACATTTGTCATTGATACTATGTCCAGCAAACTAACATAATTGAAAAATAACATCATTATATACAAACTGTTCTAACCTGCTCTCAGGAAAGATATTAGGGCCGTGATCCATATAGAAATTGGTAATATTTTTCGCAGCATATAAGGGGCGATTATCCTTGTTTGGTGCTGTCAGCATGGTGCTTAATAGCCCACCTGTGCTCGTTCCAGCAACAACATCAAAATAGTCTGCAATTCTTGCATTCGGTCCATCAATGTCCTAAAATAGCAAGACGAGTTGAGGATCATTAATTATTTGATACAAATTTCCGAAGATAGAATAGAGAAGTCAAAGGAGTACTATTAGCGGATCTAACAATGGATCGGCATATTCAATAAAACCTATATATTCGGCTTGTAAGTGGATTTGACTGCAAAATTATGATGGCCGGTTTTAAGGTTTTACTTTTTGTTCCAAGTTAAATTAAGTGTTGTACTATTAGTTTTAGTCGTTCATAATTGTTTTTTTAAAAAATATACACCACTATAAAGGATGTCTCCGCCCTACACCAATATCAAGTATAGATAGAATTAAATATATGAATATATATTTAGAACTTTAATATTTAAATTTTGAATCGGCCACTGAATAGAAGTGGTAACTAGGCATGTAGACAAAGTGGTTAATGGATACCTGAAGCTTGGATTCAAGGAAAGCAAGAAGGATGCCAGGAATAATGCCTCTGATGCCACCTCCATCTATGCTCAAAACTGTTGCTATATTTCCTTTTGTAGCAGCAGAAACCATAACAGGTTGTAGGACATGAAGAGTAACTAAAAAGGTTAGTGCAGCTACAAAAGTTCTACCCATACTTGTCAAGTTCTATACTAGAGGAGAAATTCACACACTAGCTGTCTCTATTGGGTTCACCAGTTTTGGTAAATCCTTTATTTATACACTCAAATTTCATCGTACACTTTTGATCATGACATCATCAAAGTGGCTGCTAACACATTTTTAATGGGTCGTTGACTAAGACTTTTTAAAACGTAAAGGGCAAATGACCAAATAATTAAACTTGTCCATTTGCCATTTTAAATGAATTCTTGTTTACTATTTCTAACTTTTTTTTCCATATATAGTACTGTAGTCATACCTTTGAACCGTCTTGTTGAAATCCTGGTGATCTAGTCGGGCTTTACGTCAATACAATAATTAATAGAACAACCCGTGTGGTTTCTGAAATGTTTAATACGGGGTAAAATGTGGTTCGCCCCGTTCCCGTCTAAGCAGACACATCCTTCATGACAATGCCGTTCTCAAATTGCGTTGCCTCAGGCGAGGACGACCAAAACAAGGACGTCACAGTCAACTAGGTAAAAGAACGACATCGTGTAAGGCCTGGCTTCCTTCGTACAAGGAAGCCACCAACTTTTGTACTTTCCTTTTGATTTTTTCGATAAAGGTCTCCTAATATATAAAGAGGACTTTCACCTTTGCAACGGGCATGCGCTTTATTCTGAATAATATCATCTCTCTATTCTCTATATTCTCTCTCTCTACTGTTATCAAGCAAACTATCACTCTATTTTCTCCTTAATACTTAAGCTTTCTATTACCTTATATACTCCCAAATCTATCATATTCCTGGCTAAGTAATCTCTTCTAGAACTCATTATACTTGATTACGATTTACCCGAATACTTTTTTTTGTTTTCTAGCTTACAAGGTGTGTGAATCTTTTGAGCAAAACAATTTGGCGTCGTCTGTGCGGATTTCGAGAACCAAAATTTTAGTTTGTGCCTAGAAAAACCACTGGCAACCATCCCCTACATCGCACGAGCAAAAATAGTTGACAACTGTGCAAAAAAGAAAGCGATAGACGAGGTTGGAGTCAACCTCATGGATTCACTCAACGAGGTAGGTGAAGATAATATCATGACCACAACCCCCAGCACCACGATGAGTGGAGGAACCCCACCTCCTCCACTCAGCGATCTGACGCATCCGCGAGAAAGGGGAGCTTCTACTTCTACATCTGAGGAAGCACCCCCGAAAATCAAGGAGCTACTAAAAGGGTGGCTCACAAGCACTCTGCGGACATAGTCGAAAAGTCACCACAATGGGGCGTAAGACGCACGCCAATAATGGACCTCACTGCAGTCGAAGATGAACCTGAGATCGCGCGAGCCAACAATATGCTCACCGACACTCAAACCAACAACGGAGCGCTCGCAGCCATCCTTAGAAAGATGGAGGAAATGGAGCACAAAAACAAATCGCTTCGTGACCAAATGAAAGAACATCAAGAAAGAGTGATCTCGGGGCGCTCGTAAACTACTGCCGAAGCCTGACGTGGGAAGGTTTGTAGAGCAGCCCTACACAGAGGAGGCCGCACCATACGCTATCTCAAAAACTTTCAAGATGCCTCCCTATCTGAGGGTATACGTTGGGACTACGAACCCCGAGGATCATCTAATCCATTACATCACGGCTCTGAAAGGTAACGATTTGGCAAAAGAACACTTACTATCCGTGTTGCTGAAGAAGTTTGGCGAAATATTGACAGGTGGAGCTTTGACGTGGTACTCCCAGCTACTGGCAAGGGGCATCTCCACGTTCGAGGAAATGGCAGACAAGTTCGTCACAGCACATGCAGGAGCAAAGAAAGCAGAAGCAAGAGTCAACAACATCTTCGCTGTCCGGCAGACCATGGGAGAAGGACTCGGGGACTTCCTGGCCAGATTCAACAGGGTGAGAATGAGCCTGCCAAATGTATTGGAAGGTATGGAAGTCGCCGCTTTCCAGAATGGGTTAACCAGGGATGGCTCGAGGGCGACCAAGAAGCTACTGAGCCACCTCATGAAGTACCGTCCCACCACTTGAGAAGAAAGCCATAATGCCTACTGCGCCGAGGTGCGCGCGGATGAAGACGACCTCAACGTCCCTACCTGGAGACTAATGATGATACTTCCGGAGATTAGGAGGGACCGACGCAATGAAGGGCGACGAGATCAAATCCCACGCCCCAACAGGGAAAGACATCAACCATACATTAGATCATCTCACTGACCGCCACCAAGGCACGCGGACGCACTACAGCGATACGTCGCCCCCATACGGAACGAAGGAGGTATGCCTCCTTTATTATCTGCACATAAATTTTGTATTTCTCCTTCAGAGGTAGTGTACGCCCTAGAGAAGCTAGCAACAAGGTACAATGGCCAGCAAAGATGAAGTCGGACCCTGCCACCCGGAAACCAAATGCCCTATGTGAGTTCCACCAGGAACGAGGGCATAGAACCAAAGACTGCATAGGTCTACGGCAGGAGGTGGTTAGGTTACCGAACCAGCGGTTCCTGAGAGAACTACTCAGCAACAAAAGGAAACTTAACTTCGCACGAGGATAGGAACAACTCAACGGGCCACCCTCCCTGACACGAACCATCAATATGATCATCGGGATGGTGATGACTCGACGATCAATCACCTCAAGTTCACCACCACACACAAGTTAAAGCGAACCATTTCCCATGAACGATATGACGACTCCAAAGACAGTATCACCTTCGATAAGTCTGATGCCGACGGTTTGTCTTTTCCTCATTACAATGCTTTGGTTATTACTTTACACATTGTGGATACAAATGTTAGGAGAATTATGGTTGATGATGGTAGCGGCGCTTGTATTATCCACCCGAGAGTCCTTGCACTTATGGGACTTGAGGATAAGATAATACCACACTGCATAACGCTGAATGGTTTAAACAATGCAGTGGAAAGATCGTCCAGAGAAATAACACTGCCCATCCTGGCGGGAGGAGTCACGTTGGAAACCACTTTCCACGTGATGAACCAGGAAAAAGCATGCAACACCATCATTAGACGACCATGGATACATGCCATGAGAGTAGTCCCCTCCAGATTTAATCAGGTGATCAAATTTCCTACCCCATGGGGGGTGTTCAGCATACAGGGTGAACCCCACACTGCCCAAGAATACTAAAAAATAGTTCAAGACTACACCCACACAAAACAACTCCAATAGGCGAGTGCAGAACCATAGCAATCAGCTTTGTCGGGGACTAAGGTTCACCCGGTAGAGGACGCCATCAAAGATCCAGATATAATAGAAGCCAGCAAAGCCACGATCGAGGACCTAGACCCCGTGCAGCTAAATGGAAACGACCTCACGAATAAGTCCTACATAGGGCACGGCCTTTCGAACCCAAGTAAGTATCGTGAATTTTTATCTAACCATATAGACTTGTTCACCTTTTCCTATTCAGATATGCCAGAGATACCATGGTAAATCGCTACCCACAAACTGAACATTGATCCGCTACACCCGCCCGTGAGGTAAATGAGGAGAAAATTCAACGCCGCCATCAACAAAGTTGTGAGTGAAGAAGTAGACAAACTACTGGCAAATGGTTTCATCAGGGAATCTAAGTACCCTTAGTGGGTCGCCAACGTCGTTATAGTCAAGAAGAAAATTGGAAGTGGCAGATGTGCGTGGATTTCACCGACTTGAACAAAGCATGCCCAAAAGGATCATTCTCGTTACCCCCACGTCGACCAGCTAATAGACGCAACGGCAGGGCACAAGCTGCTGGGCTTCCTGGATGCATATTCCTGCTACAATCAAATCGTGATGGCCGAAGAAAATTAGGAGAAGACCACCTTCATCGCGCACCAAGGAACACATTGCTACAAAGTAATGCTCTTCGGGCTCAAAAACGCAGGAGCCACATACCAAAGGTTGGTGACCGAGATGTTCAAGGAACAACTTGGCAGAGCAATGGAAGTCTACATCGACGACATGTTAGTAAAGTCTTCCAGAAAGTAAGAACACCTCGACCATCTGAAGGAGGCCTTCGAAATATTGAGAAGATACGAGATGAACTGAATCCCGAGAAATATGCCTTCGGCATGGCCTCTGGAAAGTTCTTGGGATTCCTCGTATCAGAGAGAGCTATCAAAGTCAATCCAGATCAGATCAAAGCAATAGACACAATTCCGAAATACTAAGCAGCAAAAACAGGTACAGAAGCTGACGGGTCTGATAGCTGCCCTCTCCAGGTTCATCTCACGATCCTCCGACAGGTGCCATAAGTTCTATAGTGTGTTGAAGAAAGATCACGGTCTTCAATGGAATGAAGAATGCGTTGAAGCCCTAATAAATCTTAAGGTGTACCTATCCTCGTCGCCCCTGCTAGCCAAAGCAAACCCAAGTGAACCACTTCTGGTGTATCTATCCGTGTCTGAGGTCGCCGTAAGCACTGTCCTGGTGCGCGAGAATAAAGGTACAGAATCTCCCATCTATTACATTAGCAAAACACTAGTGGACACCGAAACTTGATACCCACACCTTGAGAAACTGGTGATAGCACTAGTTGTAGCTGCACGAAAGCTACACCCTTATTTTCAATGCCACCCCATAAAAGTGGTAACGACCTTCCCACTGAGGAGCGTCTTACACAAGCCTGAATTGTCGGGCCGTCTAAAAAGATGGGCCATCAAGCACAGTGAGCACGACATCTCGTACCTTCCACGAAACGCCATCAAATCTCAAGTCCTAGCCGACTTCAGCGCGAAATCCTGCCGAAGGCAGAACTCGAGGTCCGACACGCCTTCCCCAGTAAAACCTTATGGGTCTTCCACATTGATGGCACTGCCAATGCATTGGGATCGGGACTGAGACTCGTCCTCGAGGTCCCCACATGCGAAATAATTCGCCCAGTCCATACGATTTCCCGAAATGACTAACAACGAGGCCGAGTATGAAGCCGTTATTTCAGGTATGAATTTAGCCACCAAATATGGAGCCCGATGGATCCTCCTCCATTCCGATTAGCAACTCGTGGTGAACCAGGTTGTTGGGACTTACTAGGTCAAAGAACAAAGGTTACAAAATAACCAGACAGAAATCCGCAAGTTAATGGCCGTTTTTGATGAATTCTCTTCAAACAAATCCCAAGGGCGCGAAACATCAAAGTGGACGGCCTGGAAAAATTAGTCGCAGCTACCAAAAACATCAACAAGGAGAGCGTGGCCACCCTCCTTCATCCATCCATCGACCACACTAAGCTATTTTATTTTTGTCAAACCTGGGACTGGCGCATCCAGTTCGTGTCCTACTTGCAGGAAAGAACATTACCACACGAAAAGAAAGAGGTGAAGAAACTCCGCGTGCAAGCCGCCCGATACTGCCTGATCAACAACGGCCTCTACAAGAGGACGTTTGGCGAACCCCTATCCAAATGCCTGGGCCCGCACCAAACAAAGCCAGTACTCAAAGAGGTACATGAGGGTCACTGTGGCGCCTATACAGGTAACTGCGCCCTCGTACAGTGCGTCATACGTGCTGGCTACCACTGGCCCACCATGAAGAAAGAAGCGCTAGAATACATTCGCCAGTGTGAGCAATGCCAGAAATACTCCCCAATGATAAACCAGCCTGGAGAGCCCCTACACTCAGCCACCTCTCCCTGGCCCTTCATCAAATGGAGAATGAACATAGTCGGTCCCCTACCCACAGGACGAGGAAAGGTATGATTTTTACTTGTTTTAACTAACAATTTCTCTAAGTGGGTGGAAGCAGGTGTGTACGCACAAATACGCGAATAGGAGGCCATCGCCTTCATATGGAAGACCATTATATGCCGGTTAGGCATTCCCAAGGAAATCAATTGTGATAACGGACAACATTTCATTGGCAAAAAAAATGATTGAATTCTTCGAAAAATGGCGCATCAAGAGGATACTCTCCACGCCATACCACCCCACTGCCAACAACCAAGCGGAATCCTCCAATAAAATAATACTGAACATACTGAAGAAGCTTGAGTATGCCAAAGGGCTATGGCCGAACTGCTACCCGAAGTGTTGTGGGTGCACAAGACCACACCCAAATCCAGCACAGGGGAAACTCCATATTCATTGGTTTACGAACCAATGCAGTCATTCCCATCGAAGTCGGCGAGCCAAGCCTGAGGTATTCACACTCTAGTGGAGCGAAAAACCACACAACTAGGCTCCAAGACCTTGACGAAGCTGAGGAAAGAAGAGAAATGGCCCACATCAGAATGGTAGCCCAAAAACAACAAGCCGAAAGGCAATAAAAGGAGGGTGAAAGTAAGGCCGCTCAAAGTAGGAGACTACATCCTCAAAGCCAAGACATTGGCCTCCAAAGATCCAAGTGAAGAAAAATTGGGCACAAACTGGAAAGGGCCCTACAAAATCACAGCAGTAGCTGGAAAAGGGGAATTTCAGTTGGAAACGATGGAAGGAAGAATATTCCAGAACAACTGGAACGTCGCCCACCTCAAATATTTCCATTTCTAAAAAGCGTCCCCCGAGTCGCACTCTTTTTCTGTCACTCGAGTTTTGTCCCAATTGGGTTTTCTCGATGAGATTTTTAACAAGAGGACGAAGGGAACACCTGGAGATATTTACGGAACAAGTGTATCACGTAAGCCTCTCCATGCGCTCTCAAGCCCGACCTGATACAGAGACTGGACCAACAACATCTCCAATGTGTAAAAGGCTACGGCCATCTTCATCTCCAATGTGTAAAAGGCTACGACCATCTTCATCTTGAATGAGTAAAAGGCTACGGCCTTCTTCATCTCCAATGTGTAAAAGTCTACGGCCAAATTCATCTCCAATGTTTAAAAGTCTACGACCATCTTCACTCCAATGTGTAAAAGGCTACGCCAATCTTCATCTCCAATGTGTAAAAGGCTACGGCCATCTTCATCTCCAATGTGTAAAAGTCTACGGCCATCTTCATCTCCACTGCTACGGCCATCTCAATCTCCATTGTGTAAAAGGCGACGACCATCTTAATCTCTAATGTGTAAAGGGCTACGGCCATCTTCATCTCCAATGTGTAAAAGGCTACAACCATCTTCATCTAGAATGTGTAAAAGGCTTCGGCCTTCTTCATCTCCAATGTGTAAAAGTCTACGGCCAAATTCATCTCCAATGTGTAAAAGTCTACGACCATCTTCACTCCAATGTGTAAAAGGCTACGACAATCTTCATCTCCAATGTGTAAAAGGCTACGGCCATTTTCATCTCCAATGTGTAAAAGTCTACGACCATCTTCATCTCCACTGCTACGGCCATCTCAATCTCCATTGTGTAAAAGGCTACGACCATCTTAATCTCTAATGTGTAAAGGGCTACGGCCATCTCCACCTCCAATAAATGAAAAGGCTAAGGCTATTCGATTCTACATGGCTAAGGCCATCACCGCTAACAGTCGACCCAATGTTGACTACGGAAAAGTGAAAGAATCGACGACACTCGAAGTCAATGACATGGATAAAGCCATCGACAGCTTCATGGCTAAGGCCATTCGATTCTACATGGCTAAGGCCATCGCCGCTAACAGTCAACCCAATGTCGACTACGGCAAAGCGAAAGACTCGATGACAGTCAAAGTCAATTACATGGCTAAGGCCATCAATATCTTCACAGCTAAGGCCATTGACTCAAAATGGCTAAGGACATCGCCGCTAACAGTCGACACAATGTAGACTACGACAAAATGAAGGACTTGACGACTTTCGAAGTCAATTACGTGGCTAAGGCCGTCAATATCGTTATGGCTAAGGTCGTCGCCACTAACAGTCGACCTAATGTCGACTACGGCAAAATGAAAGACTCGATGACATTCGAAGTCAATTACATGTCTAAAGCCATCGACATCTTCATGTCTAAGGCCATTCAATTCTACATGGCTAAGGCCATCGCCGCTAACAGTTGACCCAATGTCGACTACGACAAAGCAAAAGACTCGACAACAGTCGAAATCAATTACATGGCTAAAGCCATCGACATCTTCATGTCTAAGGCCATTCAATTCTACATGGCTAAGGCCATCGCCGCTAACAGTTGACCCAATGTCGACTACGGCAAAGAGATAGACTCGACAACAGTCAAAGTCAATTACATGGCTAAAGCCATCGACATCTTCATGGCTAAGGCCATTCAATTTTACATGGCTAAGGCCATCGCCGCTAACAGTCGACCCAATGTCGACATTGGCAAAGCGAAGGACTCGACGACAGTCAAAGTCAATTACATGGCTAAAGCCATCGACATCTTCATGGCTAAGGCCATTTGATTCTACATGGCTAAGGCCATCAATATCACTTTGGCTGAAGGCCAGTGATTCAACATGGCTAAGGCCATCGCTGTTTATAGTCGACCTAATGTCGACTACGTCAAAACGGAAGACCCGACGATAGTCGAGTTAAGCTCAAACCAGAAGTTGCAAACACGACAAAAGTTCCAAGGAAGAATAACAACGGGAAAAAGGTATGTACTATTATATCAAAAAGTATATACACATGTCCGGCCTAAAAAAAAGGCCCCATTTACAACAAAAAGGGTACAAATGCAAACCCTAGGAACCCCCGTCACCCTGACCGGCACGACAAGCACTCGGGCCATCACCACCTCCTGGCGGGTAGTCCCTAGAAATTCAAGAGGCAGACTTCAGGCGGTTAATATCTTCTGAGTTATATCTTTCTCTAGCGGGCGAGTCAGAGAGGTAGCTGGCCGTCTCACGAGCAACCCGAGTTAGACTCCGCTTCCTATCCACCTCCACCTCGAAGACCCGACCAGCTGCCAAGAGCTCTTCAAACACGACTAGCCGGGCATCATAGTACACCTACATGTCATGAGCATCCCGATGCTCAGCCTCCCGTGGGGCGACCCGCGCAAGAGTCTCGATCTCGATCTCCTTAGCCCTGATCTTAGCAGTCAAGGTCACAACACGCGCCCGAAGTTTAGCAGCCTCCACCGCTACGGCTTGGACACGCTCCAAATCGTCATCTTTCGCCCGAAGGAGACCTCCAACTCAGTGTTCCGAGCGACCGCGGCCACGAGCTGCTCATCCGCCCTCTCCAACTTGGCCAGCCTCTTCTTTAGTTGATCCTCCGTCTGGGTAAGGCCCTCCCAGAATAGCCTAAATTTGGGGTCCTTCTTGTACACATCGTCCAACGTGTAATGCACATTGCGGACCCACTTGTACCTCTCCAAAAATTTTCTATGGGTGCCCGCCCCCTTCGCCAGGCGTCGCCCCCTCTCCACCTCCAAAACAAGAACCTGAAAAATATCAAAGGATGGATCAGTATGCACGAGGACTACCCCTACAACACCAATGGGAAGGAGAATCAAATTTACATGCAAGGCCGCGCCCGCTACCCTTCAAGACAGGCCCCTATCACTGATCCCTGCCAATGCCTCACCCTCGGCACCCGTACAAAGAAGGGTCATGTCGGCGGCCGCTCCTCGCAGTTCTCTAAGGTTATAGCGTTAGGAATCATGATGCAGTGAGTGGACCTACCGTCCGTCATCTCAACACGAGCCGGGGAGATCCTACCATTGTCCATCCTCTCAGTGGACGCACTTATCCCTCTAGTGCAGCCGACAAGTCCACCCCTCCCAGCAGAAGGCTGGCTAGCCCCGACGTCTACCCTCCCCCGGAGAACAATCCTCGCCGAGCAGATTGCATCGGCCATGAACGGCCACCCTGACTCTTGACAAGGTGATCGTACCCTCTCCTCCTAGGTGGCAATCCCTTTGCCGGTGATCAACCGACGCCTCCTACTTTCAAGAGGCTCCTCATCTTCAAGAGTTGCCTCCACCGGCTGCGAAGGTGACCCAGGAAGAGCCTCGTTGCTAGATGCAACCTCAGGTGCCACCACTAGGACCTCCTCTGACAGTACTTCCGCCGCTATTTTGGCCACCGCCTCAGGTATCACTCCCGGCGTAACTTCCAGTTGGGAAACCGGCCGAACCCTTCGCAGGCACATCCTCCTCTTCAGAGCCCGGCTTCGCCCTAGACGGGCCGACATCAGCTCTCCTCCTCTTGGCCCTCTTATAGGTGCCCCGGCATGTCGAAGAAAAGATATGTCAAAAAAAGGACTCTCGAATCAAGACAAGGAAAAAGGAAAGAACAAGGGAAGATCGTTACCAGCCGGTCCGTGCACGCAACAGAATTAAGCCCATGTACGACACTCCTCTACATGCGGTATCATCCTCTCCACCCACGACCTAATGTCGTCTGCACAAGAAATGGACGAGGAATCTTTGGGCATACAAGCCGCCACTGCAAACAGCAAGTAGAAAATCCGTGAGAGGCTAAGCCGTCATAACGAAAAGCAGTAAAACAAGATGCAAAGGGATACTTACGCTCCAGGTTCCACACCTCCGGAAACCCTCTGAGGTTAACCACCAGATAATCCATCCGGACGTAGAAAAATCTCTTCCAATAGCCACGGTTGTCTTTGTCATCAGACTGAACTATGAAGCTCTTCTTGCCACGGCCCATCAGATACAACATCAAACCCCTCAGGTAACTCGCATTGAACATTTGCAGAAGGTGGTAGATCGTGACCACACACCCGGCTTTCTCCCCGTTTGTGGCAAGTATCCTACACACTTTCATCGTGTAAGGGGTAAGTTTAGCCGGGCACGCCCTAGAGGATTGAGCGGGAAACTGTAGCCGATCCATAATGCATACTCGTAGAATGTACAGAACCCGGGCCTATGTACGTTGGCATAGTCCTCTCCGGTAGGAACTATATCGACATGATCAGGAAACCCATACGCTATCCTGAGGGCATCCAAGTGAGAAAGCGTCAATTCACTACGTTCCCAAGGTGGAGGTGAGCTTTTATGACTAAAATCATTCATTTTATTCATATTTTTCGGAAGAACATTCGTCACTGACAGCGGATTGAGAACCTCTCTGACCTCTTCCGCCTCACCGTCGGAGGAGGGTGAAACCCTAGAGGGGGACATTATCTCTGGACCTTTTACTGCCTTGAGATCGTTTTACCATGATCGAGTTTATAGAGAAGAGTGTTTTAATAATGCAAAGTTCGACCCGTAGAAACAACAGCTCTTCAGAAAAGCAGTGGCTTCCAGAAAACAAGATGAAAGTAAGAGAGAAATATACTTCGAAAGGTTCGAGTGGTAAACCATTTCAAACCGCTCCGTTGTTTATAAAGGTGAGATATACGGAAATCGAAGAGACACCTATCAAAAGGTGGCGCGGGAAACCCAAACGTCATATCAGGCTATGATCCATCTCGGGAGCAAAAGTAATGATGAAGCACGTGAACATCACTCTAAAAAAGTGTCAACGGATTTACATCGCTATATGAGCATACATATCCGACCATTGAAGACGTCCCTTGAGCACGCCTCCAACGGACCGAGGGATTAACTGTAAGGGGTAAAATTCGATTCCCCCCATTTCCGTCTAAGCATACACGCCCTTCATGACAATGTCGTCCTCAAATTGCGTTGCCTCAGGCGAGGACGACCAAAACAAGGACGTCCCAGTCAACTACGTAAAAGAACGACATCGTTTAAGGCATGGCTTCCTTCGTACAAGGAAGCCACCAACTTTTGTACTTTGCTTTTGATTATTTTGAGAAAAGTCTCCTAATATATAAAAGGGACGTTCACCTTTGTAACAGGCATTAGCTTTATTCTGAATAATACCATCTCTCTATTCTTTCTATTTTCTCTCTCTCTACTGTTATCAAGCAAACTATCTGTTTGTTTTTCTCTTTAATACTTAAGCTTTTTATAACCTTATATACTCCCAGGTCTATCACATTCCTTGTTAAGTAATCTTTTCTAGCACTCATTATACTTGATTACGATTTACCCAAAAACTATTTTGTTTATTGTTTTCTAGCTTACAAGGCATGTGAAGCAAAACAATAACCCTACTTATTTACATTTTATTTGTGAGGTCAAATGATGCAATGAATATCTAAGCACCCAATCAAGTACACGAGTATTGGACGTTCCAAAATAATAGCTAGAAAATAACAAAAAGATTTTATTGTAACAGAGAAATCTGCAATTAGCTATTAATAAACAAATCACACGTCGGTAAACAAATGTGCAATTGACCGCACGTCTGCACCAGGTTCGGTCTCTTAAGTACAACACCTTTTGGTCTTTAACTCTTATCCACTGGTTCGATGTATTTGAATAGTACTGTACCAGATAACGCTGTGGTCAATAGGAAAAGGTTAGAAGCAATTGCAAATCGTTATATCAATCGTTTGGACAAAATTGTAAGATAACGTACTGTATTAGAATTTGGACCATTTGCAACTTGGGAATAAGAGTACATATCCAATGCCAACTAGTGAGACTCTACTTGCTAGATTCAATACTTAATATATGCTAGTAACTTGTAAAGAAGATCATACTACATCATGCTAAAATCAATGACTAACTGCAGAATAAGAGAGTCGAAGCTTATAAGAATTTTAATGAGTCAATTTGAACATTGATTTTAGAATTTCAAATATTTATACGTAAAAATTACATAAAAGAACTCTAAATAACAGTTTTGTTAATTAAGATTATTTATAAAATATTTGAAATAGTCAAAAAACCTATCTGATTTCTCAAATAATGATAGTAACATACAACAAACAAACAACAACAATCCAGTGAAATCCCACTAGAAGCGTCTGGGAAGGTAGTGTATACGCAGACGTTACCCCTACCCCGAGGAAATAGAAAAGTTGTTTTTGAAAGACCCTCAACTCAGAAGAACAATAGCCAAAAGAAGACAAAATTACTAACACCACAAAAATAATAAGAAAAATAGGTAAAATAGGAACTAACATACAATCGAGAAGAAAGATAGAAAGCAAAGGTGAAATAGTAACATGTGAAATTGAATTGACAGAGTCCATTACAAATATTATTGTATAAAACAAAATCAAATTTAAAAACAATAAGTCCTTCACTATTCAAAATAATAATAATTAGAAATAACATGATTTTACAATTGCGAATTGAAAATTAGCCATAGTTTCAAAAGTAATCGAATTTTAGCCACCTTTTATGTAAAAATAAAATCTGAACTAGAATATTATTAAAATTTTCGAAAATTCTAGCATAATATGTTGGAATTCCAAATTTTAACATATGAGATTCCAACATAGTACGCTAGAAATTTATACCAAAGAGTTCTATAATCCAACATATAACTTTTCGTGTTTCAGCTAAGATACTTTTGTCCATATTTTATCTCTGCCTTAATTGATGGTTAATTTTGATAAATTGTTAATACCGGTTATTTTTCGATAACCACCCGTAAAATGGCATGCCACGCAATTTTGACTTCATTATTGAACGTCGACTAATTTTCAGCCCATCACAAGTCTTGGAGCAATATATTGATATTAGGCTGGCCCAAATCTGTAAGCCCATCCAATTTTGCTATTTTCAGGAACAGCAAGAATACAAATCCTCTACAGATGGAAATGACCTCATTACGCACATTGCCTAATGGTGGATCAGTAAAACCTGACAATCTCCACCATTCTCAGACCGGTAAGCCCGTGAATTTTTGTTGCTCAAAATATTTACAGAGTGCTGCGATTTCCAAGCATATACTCAGGCCAGCTCTGAAATTCAATTTGATCCCTCATCTCACTTACATTTCCAGCACTCCTATGGCTGATTCTACTTCTAGGTCTCCAATTACATTGTTTACCTTTCTTTTTTGTTTTACTTTGTTGTACGTCTGTATATAAGTAGTTGATGCACTTGCACCTAGTGTATCGTGCACTATAACAACATACCCAGTAAAAATCTCACTAGTGGCTATAAATCATTGTAAATTATTTTCAAATAAAGAAATGAGTCATTGTTTTTGGCATGGACTAAAAAAAATTTATTTACATAAATTGAAATGGAGGGAGTATAATGGGTAGTTGTTGTTGTTGTTGTTGTTGAAATGGAGGGAGTATAAGCAATTGATGCGCGCTCTCCTACTTTCGGAATATATATGTATAAAGGAGTTTTAAAGATTTTTTTAAAAAAAAGTATTACTATTATATATTTATGGTCGTGTGTTGTTTGTTTATCTTCTAGCTTTTTTCTGATTGAAATTGATTCTGCTAGTGTCTTAAGCAGGGTTGTACCGCAGCCTGAGTGTGGCGGAGATGCTAAATCTGAAAATGTGAGTCCTAATTTGACTGAAATTATAGTAATCCGTCATGGTGAAACTGAATGGAATGCCGATGGCAGAATTCAGGTCATTTCCTTCCCCGTCTTAGCTTTGTGCTGTCTTTTCTTTGCTAATGTGTCTAACTTTTTCTATCTGGAATTGTATTTTCTTAAAATTATAGGGATCTATGCACAGCAAAAGTGACATGCAAAACGTTATATTCCTTCCGTCCCATTTTTTAAGCCCTTGTTTGACTGGTAACGGGTTTAAAACAAGCCATGGACATATGTGTAGCTATAAATTACCTCATTAAAGGTAAAATGAGAACTTTAAAGTTAAATTGTTTCTAAATATAAAAACGTATCAGTCTTTTTGGAATACACTAAAATGAAAAGTCAGCTACATAAAGTGTGATAGGGGATGTATATTGATTTTGGAGTATTTCTAATCTAGAAAACTTCTTTCAAGCTAGCATTCCATCTAGTTTGTTACAATTGTCATAGCAAAATAGAGTGCTTAAATCTAATGTTACCTTATTCAAAAAGAAAAAAGAATTTTTAGTCTCTGTTGTCATTATTGCTCGTTTTTAGTCCATTATCTATATTTTGGACTCACATTGAGGAATTCTGACTACCAAAATTTATGTTTGCCAGAAAATGTTACAGAAAACATGTGACTGTATGCAAATAAAAAGACATTTCAAAATATTGAAGAGGTTTCATATGTAGTCCATTATTTATAAATGTAATCTAAAAGATCAACTTCTACCTCTATGGCTCTTTGTATAGTATTGCCCATATCTAGTCTTCCACCCCTGTACCTCATTTCTCAATTGCAATAGTTAATACGTTTAATTATCATTTTCCATCACCAGAGATTGGTAAGGATTTGCATCAGGGATGCGGCAAGGGGTTCTTTCGGACTGTTAAAATACTGACTTCATCCTCATTTACATCCATGTGACGGTTACATGATCCTTGGAGAATGAGCTCCTATTATTAGATCAACTCAGAATTGGTTGGGAAAAGATTGATGAATTACTACGCAATTGCTCTTATTAATAAACATAAGGGACTAAATGTGTATATTTTCTTTTTCGTAAACGTGACCATGTTTTTCTTTCCATATGTATATTCACATCATATTATAGTTTTTCACTAAACAATTGAATTCCAGTGATTGGAATCCTTCATATTGCAAAATATATGTGAGCTGGTAAATTTTAGCAAAATTAGCTACCATGTGCTCTTGATTTAAGATTTTTGAAATTTCTTCTCACTAATTTTGAGCTGCCTCATTTCTTCTCCTCTGACTCATATATAAGACTTAAATGTCCTAGTTTGATGGGAATGATAACCTGTTTAATTGAAAACCTCATTGAGGTTGGTACATTGTACATGAAGGATCAGATCTAAACAGAGGATATATTAGTTTCAGTTTACATAAGCCCATAAATAAAGCAATTTGCTCTAAATACGAAGACTCTCATTTAATTTTGAGATTACACTAATTATTCATCTTCATTTCAGTGACCTTTACAGCATTAGCTTCCTTTGAGGAACAACTCGGACATGTTACCTCACCATTATAAAATACCAGCAATCACCTTGCTTATTTATATAAAAGCGAAAAAAATAGTACATTTACCTTTTAATTAGACTTAAGTATATTGTTTTTACTTTTATCATTCAAGTTTCTTTATGTGACCTGCAGAAAATTGTAAATCTACCGTAGTTGTGTTAATTATTTATGAAACTTTAGGTGTAGAATGTTTCCTTTCTATATTATCGAAGAATTAAAAATTTGTAGTATGGTTCCATTTTTCGAAAATATATTCCTTACTTTGCTATGACAAGAGGGGTTGCTCTGATGGTAGCAATCCCCACTTCCAACCGAGAGGTTGTGAGTTCGAGTCTCCCCAAGAGTAAGGTGGGAAGTTCTTGGAGGGAAGGATGCCCGGGGTCTATTTGGAAACAGCCTCTCTACTCCTGGATAGGGGTAAGGTCTGCACAGTGTTATCAAAAGCGAACAACAGAAGCGAGCGCTTACCTGTGAAAAGCGAGGCGATTCGAAGCGACGGAAGCGACGGAAGCGATCGATTTGTTGAAAAAATCGATCGCCCAGTTGATGAAATTAAAAGAAACCCTCAACCAGTTGCTGAAATTAAAAAAAAAGAAAGACCAACGACCCCTCTTCTCTTCAGAAGTTCAGTGACAAGAAATTAGGGTTTTGCTACTTCTCCGACGATCGACGACCGAGATACCCAGGTATGTTTTCTTCTCCTTTCTTCTTGTTTTTTCTTTCTCCTTCATCTACTTCTTCCATCTTCTTCTTCTTTCCCTCTGAAAACGACCGGCGACGGGAATCGGTCCTTTTTTCATTTTTTTTTTCATCTCCGACAAGCTTCTCTGTCGGTTGTCCACTGTCTCTTTTTCATTTGTTTTTAGCCCAGATCTTTTCAATTTTTTTTTTAAATTTACTGTAGCATATAATAAACATATATATATATATAATTTCAGTTTTTAATTATTGTATACTAAATTATTGTATTATTATTTTTAATTTTAGTTTAATATCAGGATTATTATTTTTAATTTCAGTTTAATTTCAGTTTAATATCAGGATTATTATTTTTAATTTCAGTTTAATATCAGGATTTAATTTCAGTTTAATATCAGAATTATTATTTTTAATTTCAGTATAATTTCAGTTTAATATCAGGATTATTATTTTTAATTTCAGTTTAATTTCAGTATATTTTCAGTTTAATTTCAGTGTATTTTCAGTTTATTAATTATTGTTTCGGTTATATTTTAATAGGGATAATTATTGGTGGTACCTAGTACCTAATTCAAAGTATTTAAATTGATGTTTTTGATTATTCATAATTTTATATTATGTTTTTTAATATATTGCGCTTCACTTCAAAAAAGCGAGCGCTTTTTTGCGCTTTGCGCTTTGAAGCGAGGCGAGCCTTGTCGCTTTTTTGCGCTTTGCGCTCTCCAAAACACTGTAATGTATACTAAATTATTGTATTATTATTTTTAATTTTAGTTTAATATCAGGATTATTATTTTTAATTTCAGTTTAATTTCAGTTTAATATCAGGATTATTATTTTTAATTTCAGTTTAATTTCAGTTTAATATCAGGATTTAATTTCAGTTTAATATCAGAATTATTATTTTTAATTTCAGTATAATTTCAGTTTAATATCAGGATTATTATTTTTAATTTCAGTTTAATTTCAGTATATTTTCAGTTTAATTTCAGTGTATTTTCAGTTTATTAATTATTGTTTCGGTTATATTTTAATAGGGATAATTATTGGTGGTACCTAGTACCTAATTCAAAGTATTTAAATTGATGTTTTTGATTATTCATAATTTTATATTATGTTTTTTAATATATTGCGCTTCACTTCAAAAAAGCGAGCGCTTTTTTGCGCTTTGCGCTTTGAAGCGAGGCGAGCCCTTGTCGCTTTTTTGCGCTTTGCGCTCTCCAAAACACTGGGTCTGCATACACATAGCCCTTCTTTACTTTACTACTTTAGGGGGTGGGGGTGAAGGGGGGTTTACATAGAACCGCGTTCTCCACTTTCGGATCTCGCAAAGAGAGAACGTGTTTTTTCCTTTGACTTTCTCTCTCATTCGCGGAGCGAAGAAAGCGGGCTTTGCCCCAGCTACCGCTCCTTATCCTGCAAACAACTCGATTCTGTTGATTCACTGTCCATTTGTCCTTAAACCGGATGTTTGGTCGACGACTTTGATATTTCACTATGAAAATTGACATGACACAATCCCTGAAGAGTATGATGTGCCCAGCCTTGCTTCTCTTGATCCCCACCCACCTCCCGTAGAGGCGGGTTCTTCCTATTTGACCCAAAACCGATCGATCTAGCCATGAGCAGGTTGAAGAGAGCTCTAACAGGCCTTGGAGGACCGAACCCACATGCTCTTTTTGATCGTGAGCGGGGTGGGCAATTTATGTCGGTGCTGGCGCCTGCGGCAGCGCCTCTGGAGCCGCCCCGATGTCCTGTCTTAAGGTTCCCCCGAGCTACTTTATTAAAGCAGACTTTTGCTCATCGTCTGCGTCTTTAGTCGAAAGCTAGAGAGGGGCCAAAGTAAGACAGTGAAAGAGTTTCACTTCCGTTTTCACGTACTGAGAGGCACATTCATGAATCTACTTGAGCTCTTTGACAGTATTAAGATCCCCTACCCACCTTTCATGTAAAAAGAAAAAGGCGACTCGCCAAACCTCGCTTCGTCGCTCAGTCCCTTGCTTCTTTCCTCCTCTTTTTCCTTTCCGGCTCTTTATACCAATGTGATTTAATTCCAGGTGCATATTTCAAGAGACCCCACTAAGTGGGATTATACTGGGTTGTTGTTGTTGTATATTCCTTACTTTGCTATCTATCTATATGTGTATATATATTGGCAATGCAATGGATATGTACTTTGCCATGTCCTATATTCCACCCAGAACACCGCCCAGAAACACATAAGCGCTACTTGCCTCAGAAAGGGTGCGAAAAAGGTGGGAGACTGAAGGTCATTCAGTAAAAGCTGTGACAGGGGAACCATTCACTGTAGGGTAGATACACATATTTTAGCCAAATAGCTACAATTTGATAAACTGTGTCGGTGTTTTAATGGGAAGATGTCAATGGTGCAATGTTTCTTATGATTGTAGATGATAAAGTACAACCTCATAAATCATAAATGGCATAATGTAAAACCCGAGGAAATATGGATGAAATTTTTTTTAAAACTCACACCTAAGGTGGTTGAAAATCCTTGATGGTTTAGTGCAATATGTTACGTAATACTCTCCCTGTTAGTGTATGATTCTTGGGACAAATCGTATTCACTTGAACTTCTTATAAATTGTCAGCATTTGGCCTGTTATGGTAAATCCTATAACATTATATGGATTATGATGAAAGAATGCGATGACTTATACTTGTTTCATCTATTAACCAGGGGCATTTAGATGTCGAATTAAACGACAACGGGAGGCAGCAAGCTATGGCGGTAAGTCATTGTAGGACAATATTTGTTTGTAATTTCACTTAAATGCATTGAACTGTTGGGATGTATACTACACCCTCATATAGTTTTTTAGATGGACACTTCTGCATCTTTTGTAAGATATGAATTTGAAAGAGAAGAAAGGTGTTATGGCTTCACTCTTGGCTTAAGTACAAAATTTGTTTCCCCTTTTCTATGTCTATCCTTTTGCTGCTAATCTTTGCCTTCGTTAGTGGGCGTAGATATGTTTTCTCACCTCTTTATGAACAATATGAGTAAACTTATATTAATATGATTGTGAAAAGATTCAAGTCCTCAGGTACCACTATGTTGGCTGTTCAACAGAAGTTAAATGAGATAATCTGTTTCCCTTTTCTATTCTCTCTGTTTTCATGATGGGGATTGGGGGTGGGGGTTGGGACTTGGGATGTTACAGTTTCCCAGCTTAAAAACTTATAAGGGAGTTGTATGAACTTCAACCATTTCTTTATATCATTTCATTTTTCATTTTCTTTTTCGGGGTTTTGGTGCTATGCCTGAAGTAAATTTCTTGAAGGTGGCAGCCCGGCTCTCTAGGGAGCCAAGGATATCTGTCATATATTCATCTGACTTGAAACGGGCACATGAGACAGCAGAGACAATAGGAAGGAGTTGTGGGGGTCTAGAGGTATGAATTCACTATAACTTTGCGTTGTCCGAATTGAGATTAGAGATATAAATTCAAATTCACTGTATATTCCACATCATGTCTGATTGTGTATTTTTGGTTTTGTTTTGGATAATGCGATAAGTGAGAAACTTCTGCAAGTTCTTTAACTTATTAGTTAGTATATGGAAGAAAGTTTGTAGCAATTGTTTCATGATATCTCTTTTATTTTCAAAATCACTTTCTTTATCATTTGTTTTGGAACTATATTTTTCCTGAATACTCCTGTTTTTCCCAGTAATCAACCTGTGGTATCAGCTCTGTTTCCACTGTTTAGAGACTTCTGTTGCGGAACTCCTCCTGCTTTTGACTTTCACCCTTTCTTGAAATTTTAGTATGTAGCTTTACCTTTTCTATGAAGCCACAACTAAGCTTTTGTTGCTTCACTTCTTTTTCTTGTTAATGTGATTGTTATGAACATGAACAGAGGAGTTCAGTGATTCCGTTATATGTTGTTGTCCATTGATGTTCTCTGTATGCGCTAAGGAATTATATGATATAGCATTATAGCTTTTAGCCTCTAAGAAAGAAGTTCTTCCATAGTTTCATAGATGGATATTAACTCGAAAATAGCATGCAACAATATGAGGTAAAATATGCTTAAGAGACCAAGAAAGGGTTAGGTCTCTGTGTAATTGACATTCAAGGTATGAGTCTATCTTCTGATTCAGTCAATCTTAGATTCGGGAGGCAATATAAACTTGTTAATGAGCAATGTGGAACAGATGCAATTCTCGGATATTCATGGATATGAGGGATGGAGAGGGAGGTGTTGAGGGTTTTATAGCTGTATCTAATCTCAGATAAAGCTGACTACCAAACATATTGGAGTAAAATAATTACTTTTATGTCTCGATTTGTGTTTAATATAGGTCATTAAAGATCCAGAGCTTCGAGAGAGACATCTAGGAGATCTTCAAGGTATTTCTCTCCGTGAAGCAGCCCAAAGCCAACCGATGGCTTATAAGGCTTTTCTATCTGACCGGAGTGACCAAGTAATTCCAGTGAGTATTCCTTTTCTCCATTTACTATTACTGCCATGATCAGCTTTATCCTAATTCATTTGAATAAACTTGTAGTCATATTAAATAAGTGCTTTCTTCAATTTACTTCTTTCTTTATTTCTTCTTTTTGGCAATCCGATATGCTTCGTCGCATATACATGTGATAAATATGAGCTCTATTGGCAAACCGACCTAAAATCCATCTTCTAATGTAAGTGTTAACTCCAGAGGTGGAACCAAAATAGAATCTGGATTCCTAATTCTGACCGGAGTGACCAAGTAATTCCAGTGAGTATTCCTTTTCTCCATTTACTATTACTGCCATGATCAGCTTTATCCTAATTCATTTGAATAAACTTGTAGTCATATTAAATAAGTGCTTTCTTCAATTTACTTCTTTCTTTATTTCTTCTTTTTGGCAATCCGATATGCTTCGTCGCATATACATGTGATAAATATGAGCTCTATTGGCAAACCGACCTAAAATCCATCTTCTAATGTAAGTGTTAACTCCAGAGGTGGAACCAAAATAGAATCTGGATTCCTAATTCTGACCGGAGTGACCAAGTAATTCCAGTGAGTATTCCTTTTCTCCATTTACTATTACTGCCATGATCAGCTTTATCCTAATTCATTTGAATAAACTTGTAGTCATATTAAATAAGTGCTTTCTTCAATTTACTTCTTTCTTTATTTCTTCTTTTTGGCAATCCGATATGCTTCGTCGCATATACATGTGATAAATATGAGCTCTATTGGCAAACCGACCTAAAATCCATCTTCTAATGTAAGTGTTAACTCCAGAGGTGGAACCAAAATAGAATCTGGATTCCTAGGGCATAGGATCGAGTACCCACTTCTAAGGTTAAAAAAGAAAAAAGAGGGGAAGGAACATAGATTGCATGATCTAGTCTGTCTTATGAAGGGTTTGCATGTATTCAATTCTCCCACAACTTATTTTCAGGGAGGAGGAGAAAGTTTAGATCAACTTTATCAACGCTGCACTTCTTGTTTACAGAGGATTGCAAGGAAGCACAGAGGTATTCTCTTAACTATTGGAATAACAAAAGAATGATACATCACAAAGTTTTTTTTGCGGGGCTTATGAAATGTGTATTTACCATGTAGGAGAACGAGTAGTTGTGGTATCTCATGGGGGTGCAATCAGAGCACTTCACAGGCGGGCTTCCCCGCATAGGCGGTCTAAAAGTAAGATCTGGAATACATCTGTTGGTATACTTCACTTGTCTGATAAGGATGAGTGGACTATTAAACTCTGGGCCGACATAAGTCATCTCAACAAGACAGGATTTCTGGACTCAGGTTTTGGTGGGGACAAAACTTCGGGTTGACTTTGCATGCCACTCTCAGCGTTCGGTTTGCTGGCAAAGAAGTACTTTACATTGTTTGCCATAAGTGAAAATATAGAATTATTTCTGTCACCCTGTTCGATAGTGGTTCCTCACTTGTAATTCAAACCTCCAATCTGACTCGGTGGTGGAGGCAACTCGTTGTTTGAGCAAACTTTGAACGTTATTTTTGTGTTCTCTATCCTTGTTGGTTGTCAATGGTTTATACTGATGTCATATGTGGACAGCTGCAGCTATTTGTTTAACCTAAAGTCTAGAATGGGGATGAGATGATTACGCGCAGTATACGTTTTGACATTATGTAGAGGCTAGATCCCTTCTGACTTGCAAATGGGACATTGCGCATCTTTGATAGTTGCAATTCTCTTTGGTGGAATAATTATCACCAAAAAGTGAATCAAAAAGGCTTTGGTTGAATCATTCGAGTGCTGCTTACCACAAGTTATTAGTGTTTTTATCAGTGTACATTACATATGTAATCGTTTAACCAAATAGACATTTGTCTCAAACTGTCTATCGCAATTATTTAGACCAAATAAATTGTGAAAGCACAAACTTAGTAAGATTCAGTCAGTATATGGTGATGAGCTATCAAAGCGACCAACTAACGTTCCCTGCTGAGGATCAATGTACAATACTGAGTTGAGGATATTAGTCGAGAGATCTGAATATCTGTAAGTTTTAGACAATCGTATATGTAGACAAATAGTGACTTACTGAAGTTACTAAAAAGAAAGCTTGCCTTGCAGTGTCAGAATCAAACGTAAGAAGTCCAACATGAAAATTACGTTTCTTTCAGCCACTGGTCCCAATCTTTCCACCAAAGCAATAAAGTAAGATTTGACAGCTTAAAGTATCAAAGGCAGCTTAATTGTGCCAAATACATTAGAAAATGACCCTAGTAGTGCTGGGTCACCTACACTTGAAGTCTAAATATAGTGGTGCTGGTGCATAACGGGTCCGACACCAAACAAAACTACCACAATTATGTTTCTATTCGAGCAAATTGGAATCGATTATATTATATATAGCTGCTGAATCCCTTCTTGCGTATGAGTAGAGAAAAGCTATTACACTTTAATTATTTGTGCGTGTAAAGGATGGAAAACTCTTGTTAAGATCAAATAACGCTCTCCAATCCTTAGTTTATTTTTTGGTCTTCGTTGATTTTGTACTTCTCATCATTCCAGGGTTCCTTTGTCCTGCCCAGTAATGCATATTCTTGAAAGGAAATTAATTTTAAATTAAGTCCTGGGGTAAAAATAGTTTATGATAGCCGGGCAAATTACTGTGTGCCACGTGGTATTGAAGATGGATATCCATCAGCAAACAACTGTCACCTGAGCGCCGAACAAGCCTCGATGACAAAACAACCGATAGCAAGAATTTGCCGCATTATCATGGGGTAACATTTATTAGGCAGCCATTACAGAGAATATTTGCATTTAAAATCAGCCAATATGCACCCATCAGTAGCGATTTTATTCTCATCATGAGGAGCTTGATTTTAGGATCTTGTCCCTCTAAATAGAATTATAAATAACACGGTTAACGACCATTGTGGGGGTGGGGGAGGGGGGGGGAGGGGGAAAGCATTCTGCACACAAAAGCGATAACACATTTTAACAATTGCTTTTACATTTGTTTTCGGAAACGCTAAGTTTTGAGTCAGGCTTGTTATCTCTTTTACTTTTAGTCGTTAATCTAATTTTTTATTCTTATTTATTTATTATTTTTGAATCAAATCGATTTACTTGTCTATAAATCACGCTATAAATTTAACTATACTATTTTACGGATAAACAATTTGGAGACCAGTGTGGGGCATAAACATCTGCGTAATTACTTTGGTCCATTCGTTCGTTACTAATAAAGTTTTGACTCTTTTCTTAGTAAAAATAAAATATGGCAACTAATGATGTCCATAAGGCTTATAATGTTGGAGCACATGATGAATTGGAAAGCTTGTCCCAGCATGATGACTCGATCTGCGAGACCCGCAATAAAGGGGATGAAATAATCCTGGTTCATGCGGGACCCAACTCCTGATGATGAAGAAGAGGAACACGTTGTTGAAACGGTCAAACTCCTGAGAAAACAACAAAAAGCAAGCATGGATCACCTCTGAAGGCAAGATCGGGTGATAACAGAGTTAAAACAAGCATTGTTGGGTGCTTCCAATAATGCAAACGGAAGGGCCCCAGTTCCTCCTAGTGTTCTTGCTAATCAAACGGCTCAGAGAACCAATAACAACACCCCAAGGGGCGAAGTCAGTTTTGACAAAGCCGAAAGGACCGGTAGTGGATCAGGGAACAACAACTTGAATGATCCTTTCAAAACCGAGCTCATAAAATTCATGAGAAAGATGAACGAACGAATGGATCAGAATATGAAGGAGTTTCATGCTCATAATGGATCAAATTTCGGGTACGCCGCAGGTGTTAATGGTTCCAGATTTAAAAAAAACGTATACGCAGTTGCCATTTAAACTAAGTGCGACACTAGAGTTAATCCGAAGAGATTCAAGATGCTAAACATACCAAAGTATGATGGGAATTTAGATCCGCAGGAGCACATCACGACTTACACCACGATAGTGAAAGGAAACGACTTGGCTCAACATGAGATCGAGTCGGTTCTATTGAAGAAGTTTGGTGAAACCCCCATAAAGTGGGCCCTGATATGCTTTTCTCTCTTACCTGAACATTCAATCAATTCCATTGAAATGCTTGCAGATTCGTTCATCAAAACCCATGCGGGACTGAGAAAGTACTAGGCCAGAAAGGCGGATATATTTAAATTTCGTAGGGAGAATTCATAATCCGATTCCAAAGAGAAATGATGTTGCTACCAGCGGTTTTGGATGAGTAGGCAACAAAGGCATTCACGAAGGGCCTCAATCTATTGAGTTCCGATGCCTCCCAAAAATTGAAGGAGAGCTTGCTCCAGTTTCAGGCAACTACATGGGCAATGTCCACAATTTCTATGAGTCAAAGATTAGGATAGAAGCCGACCAACTTGGATCTTCAGTTTCCTCCAAGGGACGAGGTCACAATAAAAATCAGGATAAGTTTTAAACTAGCTTTGATGTAGATAGGAGGTCCTTTAGGGGTCATTATCTACCGTACGAGAGGACCATCTGGTGTAGCAGTAAAGGATTTCAGTCATCGGATAGGTTTTCTTCCAACAGGATGACTGATCGAGCCCGGAATGATATGTCGTTGTAAGAAAAAGAGGTTCTAAGGACCTAAGATCTCGTATATCCTAGATGATCAGAATACAATGGTAACATCAGTGTGGTCGAATGTGTATCAATAATGAGGAATATCAAAGAAGAACGATTTTTGAAACTAATCCGATCGGATCCTAGCCAAAGGAATCCTAATTTGTAGTATGAACCCGTAGGACTCACATCCATAGAATTGGGGACCGCCGACATCTTTGCGAGGAGGTGGCGACATTGTGAGGAGGTGGCGATATTTTTGAAGAGTAGCCATCTTAGAGAGTTCTTAATGAAAACATAAAAAATAATTATGGTAGAACCCAAGACAACATAAAACCATCAAAGAAAGTAGTGGGTCACCTTAAATGATAATCAACATGATCTTTAGAGGAAGCAAGGTTAATGGGGTGACATTTTGGATAGCAAAAAAGATGAATATATGAGTCTCATGGCAAGAGGATTCGGGAAGTTTCGGAAGATAACATAATATGTTGAATGACTTCTCCTATCGCACAATGTCGCACTGGTAATTTCACTTAATATCTTAGATTTTAAAATTAAGCGTATTTTGGTCGATCTGGGGAGATCGGCCAATATCATACAATGGAGGGTCCTGGAACAAGCGAAGTTGACCGGGAACATCATTCCAGCAATAAAATTTTTATCCGGCTTCAATTTAACAAGTGTAACAACCCGAGGAGAAACTTTACTGCCCACGCACATCGAAGAGGTAATGAAGACAACTTTGTTCTGTTACATCCCGTACTTTAATATTAGGATAAGTTGTAATAATCTATGAGCTTTAAGGGATTAAGACCACTAATGAGATTATAGAGGATTTGTGACTATGTTATTATAAGACCCCGTATGTTTAACAACCTTGATAACGTTATATACATTTGATATGGTATTTGGAGTGAAATATTTTTGTAAAAAGAAAGTTTTTAAAGTATGATTTTATATAGGTACTGTCGGATATGCTTTAATTTATACACATAATATGAGAAAGTTTATGAGATTTTCTTTATTGTAAAGATAAAAATTATTTTCTCACAAGAAAAGAAAATTATCTTTTGACCATTCTAAGAATTAAGCGTACGATAATTTGTACTCTTTATATGAGATTAGAAAAATTAAAAGTTGAGAAAATAATTAATTTTTTACATGATTGTTTTAATGAAATAATAGTGTATGTATTGATTTTATATGATACTTCTTGACCATAATCGTAAGGTATATAAAGTCTATTAAAATTTAGTAGTATTTTAAATAATTTTAAATAATTTTAAATAATACGGATAACTAATTAATTATTAAATAGTGAGAAATTACCTAATTAAATGAGAAATAGTTGGATAAGACTAACCCCCACGTAGCAACACCCCCATCCCTATTTATGACTCTTAAAGTCATTATGATAAGGTGGAAAGATTAAGGATTATGTGGCTAAGAAATGGGGCACACACCCATTCAATATAAGGTCTCTATACTTTACCATATAAAAATTCTTAAGTATGGATTTTCAACACTAAAAAACGTAAGATTTCAAGGTTCTTCAAGAATTCAAAATGTGAGATTTCATAGTGCATCTTAAGCAACGTGAGATTTGCAATTATAAGGGATATAATGTAATTTTTCTCAAGAATTCTACGAATTTTTCCTACTCCAATCTTGCCGTTACGTGTTTTTTCGTAATTAATATGTGTTAGATGTATTATCAAGAGAATCAACTCAGGTATGTTAAGTCTATCCCTTCTTTCTTTTGGTATGATACAAGTAATGAAACGTAAATATAATGCTATTTCATAAGTGGTTCTACACTTAGCAGTTAAGGATGTCCATATTATTCATTCCTATAAAAAAATATTCAAACATGTCTAAGTACGTTCCTAAGTCTCTATTGAGGTATATGATAAAGATATTAATGTTCATGGTATAGTAATACATGTATCTTCATGCATATTCATTTACCATCGAGCTACGACCGGTTGGGCAGTTACATATTTACCACCATGCTACAACCGATTGAGCAGTCATGCATATTTATTTACCACCGTGCTACGACCAGTTAGGCAGACCTGCATTTACCACCGGGCTACTGCCGGTCGGGCAGTTACCACCGATTGGGCAGTTATGTATCATTATTTACCACCGGTTGGGCACCCATACATTTACCATCGTGCGAAGGCCGATCGGCCAGTTACCACTAATCAATTGGACAGTCATGCATCATACATATGGATAATAGTCTCAAAGAGAAGCATTATATATATATAAGTATAATAAGTATGCATATACGGTGGCACTTCAGAGATTCAGGTTGATTCTTATATGTCTTTAAATAAATATTGACTTATGGTTATATTTCAGTTTTGTCTTACATACTCAATACATTATTCGTACTGATATCCTTTTTCTTGGGGATGCTACATTCATTCCTATAGGTATAGATAATCAGTTTGATGAGACCACATAGTAGACAAGATTGGCATTCAGCAAAGGATTAGTATGACTCCACCTCATTCAGAGTGCAACCGAGTCAATAAGTCATCATATCAGAATTTTTTTCATAGACTTATGGGTAGGACGGTACCATGTACCATTTGATGTCAAATAATATTAAAGGCTTTGTAGACATATGTTCATTTTGTATATCATGTTAGAGGCCTTGGCGGACCATATGTATTCTTGTTTTAAGAATAATAGTTTATTGATGTAGTGTTCGCTCACTTATAGTTATGCACATCGAGTTGTTGCCATATTGGCCCATGATGGTCACAGAAATAATGACTTACAAAATAGTTTGCTCGGATTAGTACATCACCGAATGCCAGGCATGCCTCCCTAGATTTGGGACATGACATATTCGAAGTGGTAGATGGAGACATGTGCTAAAATGTGATCCTTGGAATGCCGTGTATACACGAGATGAAAGTTGTTCCTTGACCTATCACCAATTGTTGAAATTTCCAACTCCAAATGAAATCAAACAGATAAGAGGAGATCAATGGGTGCCAAGAGAGATAATCGTTGTAACCATTTCCAAGAACAAGGAAGAAAATCCAACAAATAGCAATTATATGAACCAACGCCTTTTTTGCATCCCTATCAATGATGACAGAAAGGAGGAGTTGTCAGAATTATATCACGTATCAAGATCTTTTCAGATACCGAAGAAGACAGATGCGACCAAATCAACTGTAGAATAGCTCGAGCTAGTGTCCCTGTTCGAAGATTTTTTGGAAAGAAAATTTTAATTGGGAACGAGTTAAATCCCAAACTCAGGTTAGAACATATAAATTTCTTACAGATAATGTTTAAGGATTTACATGGCCTCACTTGGATATGATAGGTATACCATTGGAGGTAGCAGTCCACAAATTAAGTCTGGATCTAAACTTCCCTCCGGTAAGGCAAAAGAAACACCCAATAGTAGAGGTTAAGAACAAGTTTGTTAAGGAATAGGTAACTGACTACCTAATATCAATTCAATTCGAGAGGTCAAGTACCAGAGTTGTTAGCTAATGTAGTTGGAGTACCGAAAAAGAAAAACAAATTGAGGATGTGTGCGGACTATTAGGATTTTAAATAAGACGTGCATCAAAGACTCGTCTTTAATGCAAAACATTAATTAAATGCTTGATGCTATGGACGGACACGAATTAATAAGTTTTCTTGACGCTTATTCCGGGGATAATCAAATTATGATGAACCCAGAAGTTCAAGAAAAATCTTCTTACATCACACACTTCAGCACATATTGCTATAATGTGATGTTAGAGCCACTTATAAGAGGCTCGTCAATAATATGTTTGAAACATAGATAGGTAGGGTGATGGAAGTATATATTATTGACATGTTAGTTAAGTTGTTACATGCAAGAGATCATCTGAAGCATCTCCAATAAACTTTCGACATTCTAAGAAAGTACAACATGAAACTCAACTCGAAAAAGTGTGCCTTAAGGATTGGCTTCGGTAAATTCTTGGGGTTTGTGGTCTCGCAATGAGGGATCAAGGTAAATCCCGGTAAAATCAAAACCATCAAGAAATACCCAAGCAGTTAACAAGGGTGAAGGAAGTGTAGAGGCTGACTAGTAGGTTGATAGCTCTTACTAAAATCATCTAAAGGTCCTCGAAGAAATGCACCAATTTTTTTTTACTTTTGAAAAAGAAGAACGACTTTATATGGACTCCAGAATGCCAATCAGAATCAAAGAACCTAAAAGGGTGCATGCTCAACCCTCTGTTGTTATCAAAACCAGGGGAAGGTAAATAACTACTAGTTTATTTAGCGGTCTCAAAAGTAGCGGTAAGTGCCGTTTTGCTCTGGGAAGAAAAAGGTATGCAGCTTCCTATTTATTACGTTAGTAAAATATTATCAAGAGCGGAGACACGTTATCTGCACTTTGAAAAGCTGGCCTTAGCTCTCATAGTTGCCTCTTGAAAGCTTAGGTCTTACTTGTAGTATAACCCAATATCCATTATGACAACCATTCCCTTAAGGAATGTCCTTCATAATCCCGAGTTATCATGCTATTTGGCGATATGGGAAGTTGAAGTTGGGAAATTAGATATTTAGTACAAACTTAGGACTATAATCAAGTAACAAGTTTTGACCGACTTAGTGGACGACTTAAGTTTTGGGACTAATTCCTTTGGATGCTAGGGAAGCAATACTGGTATCCAGAACATCGTCAGGAGGTTGGACCTTATTTACTAATGGACCCTCAAATGTAATATGGTCCAGTCTCAGAGTAGTTCTAATTAGGCACTTTGGGAAACCGTAAAACAAGCCCTTAGAATTGTACCATTAACTAACAACAATGCCGAGTATGTGGCTTTGGTTGCAGGACTTCAACTAGCTCAAGGACTAGGTTCCAAAGTTTTCAAGTTAAAATGTAAGTCCCAACTGGTGGTAAAACAAGTTTATGGAATTTTCGACACAAAGGAGTACCACATGCAACAACACTTAAACAAGGTTCAAGCATTACTTGAACCATTAAGAGAATGGTCAATTGTTCAAATTCCAAGGGAGGAAAATGTGGAAGCAAATGCATTGTCTAATTTGGGGTCATCCATGGAGATGAAAGGATTTGATCAGTGGCGGAGGCAGGATCTCTATGAAGGGTGTTCAAAATTTTATTTTACACATTTGGATTATGTTAAGTGTGTTCAAAACATAATGTATAGAGATAAAAAATAGATTTTGCCTTATATATATAGTGTAATTTTTCGGCGAAGGGTATTCGGGTAAACACCCTTGCACCCCTTGCCTCCGCCCTTGGATCTGATTCCGATATGGTCGTTCAATTGCTGCATTCAAATGTTTGATGTGGACGACTATTGTGAAGTAAATTCAACTAGCTTAATTTTGAACTAGAGGAATGATTTCATTGAATATCTCAGACATTGTAAATTACCCAAAGACCCAAATGCATCCTGGGAACTATAGAACAAAGGAGCTCGTTACTATCTTATTGATGGACCTATATACAAGAGATCATTCCAAGAACTATTGGCTTGGTGTCTGGGGGCCTCGGAGGCGGACTATGTGATGAGAGAAGTGCACGAAGCAATCTATAGAGACCAATCCGATGCAGACTTGTAAGTTTTTAAGTTATAGCCTATTTGGCCAAGCTTCTCCAATCCAAAAGCACTTTTTTCTAGAGTTGAAGTGTTTGGAAAGCTTTTAGAGGGAAAAAAGTGTTTTTGATTAGAAGCAGAAATAGTTTTGGAGAAGCAGAAAAAAGTAGTTTCTTACCAAAAATACTTTTTTGAAAAGCACTTTTAGGAAAAATATACTTAGAAGAAGTTTTTAAAGGCCAAACGATAATTTATGCCCGGAATCAAAAGCTATCAGATGCAAAAATATAGCTAAAGCTTAATCATTTAAAAGTAACGAGAATATTTTTGCATAAACAAAAAGTTCTTTTATTTATTAAAGTACCAAACATAGAAAACGCTTTGGCATAATTTCAAAAGATAAAAGAAAATTTTTATATATTATTCGTTGTTGCCAGGACTCGAAAGGAGAGAATGTAATAACCCGACTGGTTGTTTTGAGAGTTAGAGCCCCAATCCTCTATTATTATTTTTCCCCGTATCTATTTTTGCTATTGTGACTTTCCGAGAGGTTTCGTTTTAGTTTTTGGGATGTTTTGGGACACTTAGTTCCTAAACGGAGGCTTGAGTCTTAGAATTTGGATTATAGTTAGAACTATGAATACGCCCCCAACATAGAGTCCCGTCAATTCTTTAGCTCTATTGGCTAATATTGGGCTTAGGGGCGTGTCCGGATTATGTTCTGGAGGTAGGTAGCTCATTAGGTTAAAAATGACCACATCCAAATTTTGGAGTTTTGGGCTGGTAGTAGAATTTTTGATATCGCGGTCAGAATCCAATTCTGTAAGTTGGAGATGTACGTAATTTTGATATGACTTGTGTACAAAATTTGAGGTCATTCGATATGGTTTGATACGTTTCGGCATTGATTGTGGAAATTTGAAGTTTCAAGTTCATTAAGTTTGGATTGGAGGGTGATTTGTGTTTTCTCGAGTTGTTTGATGTGATTTGAGAGCTCGACTAAGTTCTTATGGTGTTTTAGGGTTGGTTGGTATGTTTGGTTGAGTTACCGAGGGCCACGGGTGTGTTTCAGATGCTTAACGGGTTGAAATATGGACTTATACAGTTGCTGAAGATTTCTGGTGCTAGTGTAATCGTACCTGCGAAGTGGTCGCCCACGTGCGAGCCTGTAGAAGTGGCACTTGGATAGCAGAAGCGACTTGAGGTGAGTGCAGCATAGTTTGCAATTAAGAATATTTTCCCACACCGGTGATGGTTGCAAAAGTGGAGAGGAGCGTGCTAGGGCAAGCTTGGGTCCGCAGGTGCGATGTAATATCTGTACTTATGACATGCGTAGATGCAGCCGGTGGTCCCAAAAGTAAAGGGAGTTTCTTTAAGTGATATACACATGTTCGGAGTTTTAGCCGCAAATGCAGTACCCAAGAAGCAGGTAATTGACCACATGTACGATTTAACTAGAAGAAAAATAGGTTTAATCGAGGGTGTGATTCATTTCTTCATTTTTGGACTTGGGAGCTCGAAAATTGGCAATTCTTCGAGGGATTTTCAGAGAGATCTTTGGGGTAGCGATTCCTAACTCGATTTTGATTTTATTTTATTAATCCATAGTTGTTTTCTTCATCAAATTAAGGAAATTGGGTGAGAAAGTGGGAAAAGGGGAAAAGTTCCCCAGCTGTATTTGCGAGTTTCAATTGCAATTTTGACATCAAATTTGGTTAATTTTGGCACAAGTAAATCCGTGAGTGAATGGTGTTTATATTTGGTAAATTTTACCCGATTCTGAGACGTGGGCCCGGGAAGGAGCTTTTTAGGGCGATTTTCTAATTTCACGGTTTAGTCTTGATTTCATTAGATAGTTTAGTTCCTTGTAGTTGTATTCATGTTATATAATTGATTTTTGATAGATTTGGGCCACTCGGAGACAGATATTCATGGGAAAGGTATTGTGATTGATTGATTGAGCTTGGTTCGAGGAAAGTAGCTTGCCTAACCTTGTGAGGGGGAAACTTCCCTTAGGACTTGGTACTAGTTTTGATATGTGGGCACCATGTACGTGAGATGGCGAGTGCGTACACGGGCTATGCATTGTAAAACTCAATTTTCACTAAGTCATAACCTATTTCTCCTTTTTTGAACTACATTAGCATATATTACTATCATGTTTAGTTTAGAATAACATGCCTACGTGTTTTAACTGCCTATTTGAACTTTGTGTAGCATGTTTAGTTAAATTACTTACTTTCCATGACTTGAGCTTAGTATAAACCATAGGTTTTCTTGCTTTAACTATTATTTCTGTTGGTTGTACTGCATGTTTACTTTGGGACTACAGAACGGTATTTCAGGAGACCCCCAAATACTGCATATTCACTTTGGGACTAGGAAACGGTATTCTGAGATATCGTTTTGTACTGCATATTTACTTCGAGACTACGAAACGGTATTCCGGGAGATCTCCTTGCACATTCACGTTTGGTACTACGAGACGGTATCTCGGGAGATCCTATATTGTTATCTTTGTGTCCTGCTGTTGTCTTTCTATGATTATATTCCTATTACATGTCCGTATTTATTATTATTGTGATATTTTATTCTGTCTTATTTCATTAGATTTATATCTATAGGGCCCTGACCTGATCTCGTCACTACTCGATCGAGGTTGGGATTGGCACTTACTAGGTACCGTGGTGTACTCATGCCCTTCCATGCAAATGTTTTTCATGTGCAGATCTAGGTACAGCTTTTCAGCTACGTTATCAGTGAGTCGAGCCAGCTGTAGACACATAAAGTTATATCTTCCGCGTCCGCGGACCTCAGAGTCCCTATCTACTCTTCCCCGTGTCAAATAGTTCTTGTGTTTCCTTTTGATAGATTCCGGAGTGTAGAAATATTGTTTTCTTTCTATAGCTTGTGACTTTCATTATTCTAGATCTTGGGAGAGTTTATGTTCATTTCGAGAGTGGTAATTGTATATGTCAAGCATCTTCTTAATTTCTTGTTAAAAGTTTATTTTTAGTTGTTAGCTTTTATGCTTTTGTTTCATATTTCACAAATGTTAGGCTTACTTAGTCGTAGAGACTAGGTGCCGTCATGATGGATCACTCGGGAGGACTTGGGTTGTGACAGAGAACGGTCTTCATTTCCTAGGTGGACAAAGGTGGTTCTGCTGTTGGTTCAGGGCCTTCATCTTTTTCGGACTCCCCTTCAGTTTCTGAATACTCAGGAACTCGTATCTGAGGAGTTAGTTGCAGTATGCCAAGAAGTAAGGTTCCCGTGAGTAGTTAACTCCAGCCCCAGGCTTGGGCAATGCAATCATCGATATCGGTAATGCCTTCTTTGGCCTCATTCAAAGTCTTCCTCTTCATATGGTACATGGCGTAGGTTTTATCGAAGACAAGGAAACATGTTGGTTCTGGAGTTTTGCTCGAAAATTTTCAATTTTGGTATGAAGTTCTTCATTTTAAGCCTTCATTGCTCTAAGTCTGGAATCAAGCTCAACGGTTGTGGTTGAGTGAAGCCGAATTTGCTCCATGACTCTCTTGAGCATCTCTTCCATTTTGGTACTCCTCTTCTCAACAACATTGGCCTCCTCAGTTTTGGATCATAAGTCGGACTTCAAGTTATTAACTTGTTCCTCGGAGGTAGACTCGCGCTTGACAGCGACAATTACAACATCATGAAGTTTCTTTACCGTAAAAATGGTAATAATAATTAAATTTAATTTGGTGGTTCTAAAAATATGTAATCTACTTTTATGCTAGTTGTTGAGGTGATATATGTTGGGTGAAGTACTTGGAATCAAGAAAAGAACTTTAAAACGAGATGTTAACCAAATCGAATCGTTGTCTATCAGGGCCTCGAGCTTTCCTATACGAGGGCCTTGGGGTCGAGTCTGAAGCTTGGCTGGGAGATATCGAGGGTGGTCTATGGGAACTAACAGTTATAAATAAATCAATAACGGCTCCTCATGTCCAATAATAAGCAATAAATGATGAACTATAAGTAGAACACAATAAATATGAGCAATAAATAAAGTAATGAGATCACTAGAATAAGTTAGAGAGAAGAGAGAATGTTCTTGTGTATTTAGACTTCCGCTTGAAATTATTGTTTTATTATTATTGGCTGTTAAAATTAGTTGAAAAGGTACGTTTAAGTTGTCTTTCCTAGCTCCGACAGTAGGCGCCATCACGACACTCGATGGTGGGAAATTCGGGTCGTTACAGATCCCTTTATATATGAGGGGTTATCCCAACATAGCACAATGCATTAATTACAAAGATATGGGGATGGTACAACAATTTAATGCCTTGATTTGCCTTTTGGGCTACTCCACTAGACTTGACCTGCCATGCGCACGTGCCTTGGGAACTCTATCTTAATCCGCCAAGTCCGGTAATTACTTTGTCTCGAGGCCGTTCATTACTTATACTGTCTCGAAGTTGAACTGTCTAGAATTCTCGGATCATCATTGGAATCCCTCGAGATGCCGTGATGCTCGTGAAATCGAGCCGTCGATTTCATCCAAGTGGGGAACTCAACCACCCCTTTTAACATTTCATGCTCCACAGTCGCGCATAAAAGGGTCATTTTTGCTGCGGCTTGCTTACTATTTTCCACGAAGTTTTACCCACCACGGATCATGATTCAGGGGGTGGACCTGCCAGCCCTCATCTCCACGCGGGCTGGATCCCCGTTACATCTCAAAAAGCAGCCTCAGGGCCCGTCCTCCCACTCTCAACGCCCATTTCCCGAACTGTAGACGACGACCCGCCCTCTAAAACACGGGCTGAGATGGCAGTGGCGACAATTCTCCTTTGGGGAGCCAACCTCCCTGAACGAATGCTTTCAACCTTAGTAGGCCTTCAGTTATCTACTCGAAGGACACGGTATGACCCTTCGTTTGTTCATTCAGAAATAGCCGAGAATATGCCTTGTGGTCGCCATATTGAATCTGTTTAGGGTTCTAGGGGTGGGCACTATTTTGTTAAATAGTCCAAGATGCTCTATTTTCCTTGACTAAATAATATTGGCCAAGCTACTTTGACCCACAAGCACAAATTTAATTTGAAATGTATCCACAAGAAAATAAGTTACCTTTGCATCATTATAGGGTTGAGATGGAGCCTCAAGTTTGCTTTTTCTTGGTGAGGGACGTTTTCATTCTTTTGCCCGTGGGCTCTTATAGGGCATCGACACCTTAAAAGATCTTATGGGTGACATGTTGGGGCTCATTCGCTTCATTCGTTTTGGTCGCCTCTCTTTCCTAGAACTTATTTTTGGCTTGGTCTTTGAGGAATTCCCGAAGGTGACCTTTGTCGACTAGTTGGGCTACCTCTTCCCAAAGTTGTCATTAATATTTGGTCATGTGACCGTGTATGTTGTAAAATTCACACAGTAAGTTATGATTCCTTTGTGAAGGATGGGATTGTACAGGCCTTGGCCACCCGGTGTCTATGCTTTTACTGACGGCGAACACGATGTCTAAAACATCGACATTGAAGATGTATTCCGAAAAATGAGGTGCCTCCCAAGGACTCTGACCTCAGTCCATCCTTCAATCATTGCGGGGTATGTTGCGCCTTAGGTCATTTCTTTTTTTTCAGTATATGGTTTGGTATCTTTCTTTGTTTGGCTTTGGCTCTTTCTCCAGAAGCCGGCTTGGGTATACTGAGCCCGAGGGGGATCCTAGTTGGTCATCCTCGACCCTAATTTTCAGTTGATATTGGTTGTGAACGTCCGACCAAGTCACATCGGGATATTCGACCAGATTTTGCTTCAGCTACTTCGAAGCCACGAGCTTCGTTCATTCAGACCTTGGGTGAAGGCCTGTACTTCCTAGTCGTTGGAGACTTATGGTAGTTTCATTCGTTCCATTTTAAAGCGAGATATGAACTCTAGCAGCATCTCGTACTTCGTTTGCTTAATCTTGAAGACGTCAGACTTCCTTGTTGCTACTTTGATGGCACGGACATGTGCCTTTATGAAAGAATCTGCTAGCGTAGCAAATGAGTCTACTGAGTTAGGAGTTAGGTTATTATACCACATCTTCGTCACTTTCGAGAGTGTTTTCCCAAACTTCTTGAGCAAGATGTACTCGATTTCGTTGTCCTTTAGGTCATTGCCCTTCATTGCACATGTGTAAGCAGTAATGTGCTCATTGGGGTTTGAGATTACATTGTATTTCGGAAGGTCTTACATTCTGAACTTCATTGGAATGGATTTTGGAGCCGCTTCCTCTGGGAATGGTCTTTGTATAAACCTTTTTGAATCCACACATTTCAGGATTGGGGGTGGGACTAGAATTTGGCCGACCCTGGAGTTGTAGGTCTCAATTTTTTTGTCATTGGCTTCTATCTTCTTCTCGCCCGATTCGATCCCCTTTATGCGGTCCTCTAGCATATTTACGATGGCGGGGTCGGCCACTGAGCCGTTTTTGTTTGATCTCTTCGGTACTTGATCGGCTGGGGGAGCCATCCCCGACGCTACCCCGCTTGGAGTTTTCTGGTAACTTTACAGCCGAGCAATCACTAGCTGTTGTGCCTGCAACATTTCAAAAACAATGTGAAGGCTAACCTGCCATTCTTCCCTAGCTGCTATTGTTTGAGCTTCTTGTTGGTCTCCTTAGTGCATGCTCCTATTAGTGTGGGAGCTTACATTGACGTTTTGAGCATCGCGTGAGACCACATCCACGGGAATCGATTCTAGTGCATTCTCAGGGTTTTGTGATTGTACACCAACAACTGGAACAACCACACTATTTTCTCCGTGGTTCTCAAGATTGTTGATCACTAAGTCAAACATTTTGACCTGAAATCAAAGATCTTGGGCAAGAAATATTGTGAGAGATAACTTGCGCTATGTAGTTAAACCAGCAAGAAAATAATCACTACTATTTTTAGCCTCGCGGTCGGCACCATATTGTTTAACATGAAAATGGTAATAATAACTAAATTTGATTTAGTTGTTCTAAAATACGTGATCTATTTTTATGCTAGTTTTTAGGGCGATCGATGCTAAGCAAAGTACTTGGAATCAAGAAAAGAACTTAGAAACAATATGTTAACCAAATCGAATCGTTGTTAATTTGGGGCCTCGAGCTTGCCTATACGAGGGCCTTGGGGTCAAGTCTGAAGCCCGACTAGGAGCTATCGAGGGTGGTCGATGGTACTAACGGTTATAAATAAATCAATAACGGCTCTTTATAGCCAATAATAAGCAATAAATGATGAACTTTAAGTAGAACACAATAAATATGAGCAATAAATGAAGTAATGAGATCAAGAGAATAAGTTATAGAGCAGAGAGAATGTTCTTGTTTATTTAATATTGAGCAACAAATGTCTAAAAATGACAAGGATCCCCTTTATATATGAGGTAGAATTCCAACATAGTACAAACACATTAATTACAAAGATATGGGGCTGGTACAACCATTTAATGCCTTGATTTGCCTTTTGGGCTAGTCTACTAGACTTGACTTGCCATACATACGTGCTTTGGGAACTCCTCCTTGATCCGCTGAGACCAGTAATTACTTTGTCTCAACGCCGGTCATTACTTATACTGTCTCAAAGTTTAAATGTTAACAATTCTCGGAATCAATCACTGGAAGCCCTCAAGATGCCGTGATGCTCGTGAAATCGAGCCGTCGATTTAAACCGTATACAAAGTTTGACCTATTTAACATTATCCTCTTTCAAGACTTCATGAAATTGGGGAACTTCTTGGCTGTGGGCCATTTTATCTTTCTTGATTTGCTGTAACTCAAGCTTGTTCATTTGTGCATCTTTGACCTCCTGCACCGTACGGTGATCAGCAAGATGGTTTCTTTCAGCCAAAAGTTGATCCCGCTTGGAAGAAAGTTCTTATTTATCAAGGACCAACCTTTGTAGGACCTTAGAATCAAGGAGGTTGGCCAAAAAAGGTTAGAAATAAAAACAGAAAAGAAGACAATATAGGAAGGTGGAATGATACCTGCCCCGAACTATGCATACTACTAGACACTCCCCAAAAAGGGAGTCCATCTTTCTCCAATCCTTCGTTGAAGCTAGCGACTTTATATAATTAGTAAGCTCCACAGGCATGGAGAGAATATGTCACTCTTTAGAAATCGAAAGAGTGGCGCTTTGCCTTTATTAAGGATCTTAATAAGATGTCGAGTAAGTGTTCCCCAAGTGTTCGGGATACCGTGGAGGAGATGCATTCACTTCTTGTTCAGTTGATGCTGGTGGAGGAGATGCAGTCGATATTGGTAGAGAAGGAATAGTTGATGTGGGTGTGTATAGAAATATTGGTATACATGGAGAAGAAGCAACTGCAGTTGAAGGAGTGGCAGTTGTTGCTTGCTCAGAAGGTTGCATAAGGAGGTTAGGGGCCAAACTCATTGGACCGGAGACATTGATAGGGATCAAACAACGAGAGCCAGCATTCTCAACCAAGCCCTTTTCACCTAGAGTGGCTGAACTTCCTCTACTGATGGATTTTGGAGCCCCTTCTCTGAGCATCAGGTTGAGCCGATTAAGATCTTTTTCTCATTTGGAGGAAAGCCTCTTTACCACTGGCTTCCCCTTAATCATTGAGGACCACTGTGGCCGGCTCGGTTGGTGTTTCCTTTCTTCATTTCTCCTGAGTACCAGCTGAGGAGGAATGTCTTCTCTTCATTTTCGTATTTTTGGACTGGGGACTCTGGTAGTAAGAACCTTCATTGGATAGAGTAGATTCACGATCCCTCATCCGGTTAAGGGCACCTTGCAACACCTGTGCGGCTTCCGTCGAGTCATCAAGAGCCTCAACATCGGGATACATGACAGAACTCCTCAAAAGTCTTGTACGAGCAGACAAACTATTAGCAAGTTGTTCTTGGACCATTTTACAAATAAGATTGAAGGAAATAATAATTTTTCTTACCATGTTTCTTGGCTTTCCACCCGTATTCGGGAGCCATTTCTTTCAGCTATTCGGTTTTTTGAGTTGAAATATTCAGAATTTTGTGAACCTATCGGTCCAGACCATGAACCAGTTGTGGTTCCCAGCGAGTAGCAGAAATAAATTAAAAATTAATAAAAAAGAAATTCTCTTTTTACGAATAAATTAAAAAGGTACGCAAAGACTTACGAAAACAATTCCATGACTCAGGGAAAGCTAGACCTGTGATTGGGATGATATCCTTCGTAGCAACACCAACGAATTGTTCAATATATCTATAGTCATTGTCATCATCTATGCTGGTGAGAAGAATATGGCGACCATGCTTGCTGAGGTTTAACACTCCCCGCGAAAATTTTTGAGGGAGTAAAGATTTATCATGTGTGCAAGAGTGAGGTTTTCACCTGTCACGACCCAGACTCGGTCGTGATGGTGCCCAACCCTAAAGCTAGGCAAGCCTGACCAACAATCGCTTTCAATTTAACACTAAGTCTGAAAACCGACAATTTAAAAGTATTATAGTAATATTAGAGTAATAATCTAAAACAATATTAATAGAGTAATATGGAAAAATACAAAAACCGATAATCACACCCATAAGATCTGGGTCACGAGTCTAGAGCCTCTAAACAAAACAAAATAATAATATCCGAATAAAAATATAAAAATCTGGAAATGTATATAATAATGAACTGGAATATGAAGAGCAGCCAGGTCTTGCAAATGTCAAGCAGCTACCTCAACAACTTTGGAAAATATCTGGAGACTACGAGTGACTGCTAAGCCTCCGGTGTACCTGAATCTGCACACAAGGTGCAGGGAGTAGGGGTGAGTACCGACTTATTTATTAATAAGCATATATAATGTCTGAAAGTAAGAAATCCACGAAATGCCACAAAGCAAAGCTAAAATAACCGTTCTATATCTTAACTACGAACTAACAGCAAAGCAATAACAAATATAACAGTAAAGTATCAGATAAAGATTCAACGCAATGCAATGAATACGCTGCGGCGTGCATTCCGATCCATTTAAGGTCGACGACGCTCATTAAGGGTGTGTATAGACTCCGGAGGGGTTCCTTCAGCCCAAGCGCAATATCATTATATCACCATTACGTCGTGCAGCCCGACCCATGCTCAGTCCACAGTAATGCATACGAGTCACATCACAGATTCAATCTAATTTTCCATTTTTCCTATTATTAAGGTGAATATAATTTAGTTAATTTATTTAAGGAAAAAGGTGACTTAGAATTTAATAACCGCAATTAAGCACATGACAGAGATCAATGATTATGCAAATCATGTTATCGCACAGATATTCATCCTAGACGGATGCTACAGATCGGCACAAAGCCCCAAACATGGCTATAAGACCAATAATCAACAATAAAATGTGCATATGTGCCTGCAACAAATTTATTTAGCTCTCGGGATGGACCAACTCACAATCCCCAATCATTTACAATCCCGCACCTTCCATGGGGTGCGAGTCATGCCCTAACATAGCGTCACGATTTGATAAACCGGGGTTTCAAACCTCATGCCATCATCTATACAAACTAATCACCTCTAACCGGTCTTAGACTGGTCCGTGATGCCTCTTCCCTTTAAATCTCCGTCTACATGCGTTGAATCAAGTCAAAACCACAACAAATATGTTATTATAGGCTAAATTGAAATTATTCGAAAAACGTTAAAAATCATGAAGTTGGTAAAACCCGAGGCCCGGGCCCACTTCTCAAAAAATTCTGAAAATCACATCTTTGGATTCATCGTCTTGCCACGAGTCCGCACATATAAAGTTTGCCGAAGACGGATTTCGAATGACCTTTCAAATCCCCAAAATTTGTTTCTAAAAATTAACCCCTAGTTCTCCAAGATTTCTACACAATTTCATGGAATTAAGGGTTGATTCTTCCTAAAAATGGCGTCTTTAAGTCAAGAGACTTAACTCCCATCAATAACCAATGAAAACACGCTTCCAATCACTCAAAAAGCTCTCTTAGTTGCTTGAAAATGGAAGAAATTATGTTTGGTTCGCGGATGAAATGTTATTAAGAACCTTTCTCTGCCTAGCACTTTCCTTCTATGCGATCCCGAGGAACAAATTCTGGACCCTCCAATTTCCTCCTACGCGGTCGCATAACACCCCATGCGATCGCATATCACTGAGCCCCACTACTACGCGATCGCATTCACCCCTTTGCGATAGCACTGAACAAAGTCTCATACTATGCGATCGCAAGCCCTTATACGCGATCGCACTGAACAATTTTTGGGACTCCTCCAAGCCTTCTATACGATCATAGGCCAACCTATGCGATCACATAGAGGAAAATTCCTCTGCAATTTCCCTGCTGTTTTTTAACTTCAAAAATTCCCGTTATCCATCCGAAATCACCCCGAGGCCCTCGAGGCCTCAACCAAAAGCACATATATGTTCTAATACCTCATTCAAACTAGCTTGTACCATAAAAACACTATCACAAATATCAAAATCATCAAATTTCCGCGGATTCAAGCCTAAGTTAAACTAAAACTTTTGAAACTCGCATTTGATCCAAAACCCGACCTAAACACCTTCGAATAATCTGAACATTTCCATGCATATCTAAAATCACCTAACGGAGCTACTGCAGCTGTCAGAATTCCATTCTATCCCCCGGATCAAAAACTCACCTATCCACCGGACTTCGCCAAAATTCTAACTTAGCCATTTCAAGCCTAATTCTACACCGGACCTCCAAATTCAATTCCGAATTCACTCCTAATTCACAAATTACCATCCGAATCTAGTCGAATAATGTGAAATCCATTCCGAGCCCTCTAACTCATAAGTCAACATTCGGTTGACTTTTCCAAACTAACCTTCTTAAAAGAGACTAATTGTCTCGTTCCTATCTAACTCCACCAGAATTACTTCAAACTCTTCAAACACATATAATGGAACGTATTGAAACATAAATTGTGGAAAACGGGGTGGTAACTCACAGGACTACGGGTAAGGTCGTTACATCCTCCCCAACTTAAACAAACGCTCGTCCTCGAGCGGGTCAAGAAACATACCCGGGGTATCAAACAAGTGAGGATATTTGCTCCGCATCTCCTGCTCGGTCTCCCAAGTGGCTTCCTCCATGGGCCGTCCTATCCACTGCACCTTCACCGAAGCTATGTCCTTAGATCTCAACTTTATAACCTGACGACCCAAAATGGCCACCGGCTACACATCATAGGTCAAGTCCTTATCTAGCTGAATCGTGTTGAAGTCTAATACATGCGACGGGTCCCTAGCATACTTCCGGAGTATAGAATCATGGAACACCGGGTGAACCCCCGACATGTTAGGCGGCAAAGCGAGCATATAGGAAACCTACCCAATCCTCTTAAGTATCTCAAAAGGTCCAATGAACCTTGGACTCAGCTTCCCTTTCTTTCAAAACCTCATAATGCCTTTCATAGGTGAAACCTTCAACAAAACCTTCTCGCCCACTGCATAACTCTTCTGATGTGACTGAGCTGTACGGAGTCTCTCCTGGATCACCTTCACCTTCTCTATGGCATCCTAAACTATCTCTGTCCCCAATAATCTAGCCTCGCTGGGCTCAAACCAACCAACCGTAGATTTACACCGTCTCCCATATAAGGCCTTATACGGCACCATCTGGATGCTGGATTGATAGATGTTATTATACGCAAACTCTGCCCAAGAACCTCCAAAATCAATAGCACAGGCCCACAACATGTCCTCCAACATCTGGATAGTACGCTCGGACTGCCCATCTGTCTGTGGATGAAATGATGTGCTCAGCTGCACCTGTGTGCCCAACTCTCGATGAAAAGTTCTCCGGAACTGGGAAGTAAACACGATACCCCTATTTGATACAATGGCCCCGTGGAACCGTACAATCTTCCGAATGAAAATCTCTGCTAACTTCTTCGCATAATAGGTAGTGCATACTGGAATGAAGTATGCGGACTTGGTCAGCCTATCCACAATAACCAAAATCGAATCAAACTTCTTCGAGGTATGAGCAAGACCACTCACAAAATCCATGGTAACATTCTCCCATTTGCACTCCGGAATATCCATCCACTGGAGTACACCAGTGGGACTCTGGTGCTCATATTTGACCTGCTGTTAGTTGAGACACCGAGCCACATAATTCACAATGTCCTTTTTCAGTCTCCTCCACCAATAATGCTGTCTCAAGTCCTGATACATCTTCGCGACACCAAGATGAATCGAATACTGCGAGCTATGGGCCTCCTATAATATCAACTCCCGGAGCCCATCCACATTGGGCACGCAAATCCGGTCTTGCATCCCCAATTCACCATTATATCCAATTGTCACATCTCTGGCATCATCATGCTGGACCTTATCCTTTAGGACAAGCAAATGCGGGTCATCATACTGGCGCTCTCTGATGAGGTTATACAAAGAAGATCGGGAAACCACAATAGCCAACATCCGACTAGGCTCCGAAATATCTAACCTCACCAGCCGATTGGCCAAGGCCTGAACATCAACCGCAAGGGGCCTCTCCTAAGCTGGAATGTACACCAGACTACCCATGCTAATAGCCTTCCGGCTCAAAGCATCAGCCACTACATTGGCCCTCCCGGGATGATACAAAATGGTAATATCATAGTCTTTGAGTAACTCGAGCCATCTACACTGCCTCAAATTATGATCCTTCTTCTTAAAAAAGTGCTGAAGACTGTGATGGTCCGTATATACCTCACACGATATGCCATAAAGATAATGCCTCCAGATCTTCAAGTCATGAACAATTGCAGCCAACTCTAAGTCATGAACAGGGTAGTTCTTCTCATGGGGCTTTAGCTGACGAGAAGCATAAGCAATCACTCTACACTTCCGCATCAATACACAACCGATCCCAACTCTCAAAGCATCACAATACACCGCGTAAGAACCTGAAGTGGAAGGCAATACAAATACCAGAGTTGTGGTCAAAGCCGACTTGAGTTTCTGGAAGCTCTCCTCGCATTTATCCGACCACACAAATGGAGCATTATTATGCGTCAACTTTGTCAATGGCGAAGCAATAGATGAAAATCCCTGAACGAACCTGAGGTAATAACCCGCCAAACCAAGGAACTCCGAATCTCAATAGCTGAGGATGGTCTGGGCCAACCCTGTACCGCCTAATTCTTCTTTTGGTCAACCTCAATGCCTTCACTGGACACCACATGTCCCAGAAAAGCTACAATACTGAGCCATAATTCACCAAATGTGAACTTTGCATAAAGCTTCTCCTTTCTCAATCTCTGTAAGACCACCCTCAAGTGATGTGCATGCTCCTGCTAGCAACGCGAATACACTAGAATATCATCAATAAACACGATCACAAAAGAATCCAGATAAGGCCGAAATACACTATTCATCAAGTGCATGAATGCGTATGGAGCATTAGTCAGCTCGAAAGACATCACTAGAAATTCGTAGTGCCCATATCACGTCCTAAAAGACATCTTCATAATTTCTGAGTCCCTAATCTTCAGCTGGTGATAGCCTGATCGAAGGTCAATCTTAGAGAATACCCTTTCTCCCTCAAAGTGATCAAATAAATTCTCAATACGGGGTAGTGGGTACTTGTTCTTCACTGTCACCTTATTCAAAATCCTGTAGTCAATGCACATTCTCATTGTGCCATCCTTCGTCTTTACAAATAACACTGGTACACCCCAAGGTGAAACACTCGGGTGAATGAACCCCTTATCTAGGAGTTCCTGAAGTTGTTCTTTCAACTCCTTTAGCTCCGTTGGTGCTATACGGTAGGTAGGAATAGAGATGGACTGAGTACTCGGCACTAAATCAATACCGAAAAATATTGTCCCTGTCCGGCGGCATGCACGACAAGTTCGCTGGAAACACATTAGGGAAATCCCTCACAACGGGAACCGAATCAAGACTAGGAGCCTCGGCTTCCAAATCTCTCACAAAAGCCAAATACGATAGACAAACCTTTCCAATTATCCGTTGGGCTTTTAGGAAACAAAATATTCCTGCTAGGTACATAATCACTCACACCTCGCCACTCGATCTTCGGAATTCACGGAATAGCTAACGTAACGGTCTTAGCATGACATGCTAGAGTATGATGGTACAGAGATAGCCAATAAATATTCAGAATCACGTCGAAATCTACCATGCTCAACAATAACAGGTCAACTCGGGTCTCCAGACGCCTAATAGTCACCAAACAGGATCGATACACATGATCCACAATAATAATATCACCCATCGGGGTAGATACGTACACGGGCAAGGCAAGACAACCATGGGTCATACCCAAATGATGAGCAAAATAGGAAGATACATATGAATAGGTAGATCCGGGATCAAATAAAACGGAAGCATTCCTGTGACAGAGATAATACCTTAATAACAACATTAGATGCAATAGCGTCCCTCTGATCTAGGAGGGCATAGAAATGAGCCTAGCCACCGCCAGTACGGTCCTTACCCCTGGGGCGACCTCTGGCTACCTGGCCTCCACCTTTAGCTGACTGAGTTGGAGCCAAAAAATGTGAGCAGAAGACGAGGTCGAGGACACTGTGTCCTCATGTGACCTAACTCACTGCACTCATAGCAACGAAGTGAAGTTGGAGAAGAGGACTGATGAGAACCCCTCACTACGGACGAACCTTGAGATGAAGGAGTAGGAGCAGAGCTCTGAGCTAGAAGAGCACTCAGTGCAGGCTGATTCTGTTGATGACTCTGATGGCCCCGGGCCGCGGAGGCTCCACTGGCCAATGTGCGTCCTGACTTAGGAGGCCGGAGGGAACGACCTCTACCATGATGGAACTGGCCCCTAGACGGATCACCACTATAATTACTTGAACCTCGAGGCCTCTTTGCTTCTCTCTCCATATGCTCCCGACGGCGATCTGTCTCAATCAGTCAAGCCGCATCAACAACCTCCTCAAATGTAGCTGTTGTAGCCCTCTCTCTAGTCATCAATATACGGATCGGATAGTTGAGGCCATCAATAAACCTCCTGATTGTCTCTCTATCTATCGAGATCATCCACATAGCATGTCTAGCAAGCTGTGTAAACCGCAACTCATACTGAGTCATTGTCTTATCTCCCTGAGTCAACCACTCAAACTAATGACGTTGCTCCTCCATATGAGACTAGGGCACATACTTCTCCAAAAATATCGCTGAGAATTGCTGCTAAGTGAGAGGTGCTGCCCCAATAAGCCTACGCCTCTCGAACACTTTCCACCAAGTAAATGCAGCCCCTGTGAACTGGAAGATGGGAAAGCCACTCCGCTAGACTCCAGAATACCCGCAGTACGAAGCATACGCTGGAACTTATCCAAAAAACCCTGGGAATCACCGCTCTCAGCACCATTAAATGTCGGAGGCTAGAGCCTACCAAACCTCTCCAAACGACGCTACTCATTATCCGTCATAGCTGGAACCGCATGAGTTGGAACTGGTGCGACTGGCACAACTGGAACTACCGGTGCAACTGGAGAAACTAGCTGAACTGGCTGAACTAGAGCTACCTCAGGTGTTTGTAAGCCCTAAACAACCTACTCGGGCGTGCGATCATCGGAGGTCTGATGACTACCCCCAACCTGGAAGTAGCCGTTGCTGTAGTGGCTGAAACCGCCAGAGCCAGGCCAGTGCAGACGGACAAAATTTGAGCCAAAGCCTCCTGAAGGCCAGGAATCACGATGGGCACTGCCGGTGCCTAAGTAGGTGCTGCTGGAGCATCAACAGTTGGAGGCTGATCATGGACCTGGGCAGCTGCTGGGTCTGCAGGTGCTGCCCCTGTTGATCTGCCTCGTCCAGCACCATGACCGCTTACACGGCCTCTAGCAGGTGGTACTGTGGGTCATCTTCCATGTACATTAGCACGGGTTCTCGCCATCTGCGAGAGAATAGAATACAGAAAAAATTTAGTTTTCACGTAACAAATCCACAATATATGAATTTCAAGAAAGTGAGGTGTTTCCAATAAGTTATGTAGCCTCCCGATGATAGACACTGACGTCTACACACCGATCCACGAGACCCTACTAAACCGACTCATGACTCGTGAGGCCTAGTAACCTAGGCTCTAATACAAACTTGTCACGACCCAGACCCAGTCGTGATGACGCCCAATCCTAAAGCTAGGCAAGCCTGAAAAATCGCTTCCAATTTAACACTAAGTCTCAAAACCGACAATTTAAGAATATTACAGTAATTTTAGAGTAATTATGCAAAAAAATATTAATAGAGTAATATGGGAAAATACGAAAACCAATAATCACACCCATAAGATATGCGATCACGAGTCTAGAGCCTCTAAGCAAAACTAGATTATAATATCCGAATAAAAATATAAAAATCTAGAAATGTATATAATAATAATGAACTGGAATATGACGAGCAGCCAGGTCTTGCGAACGTCAAGCAGCTACCTCAACGACTCTGGAAAATATCTGGAGACTACGAGTGCCAGCTAAGCCTCCGGTGTACCTGAATATGCACACAAGGTGTAGGGAGTAGGGGTGAGTACTACCGACTCAGTGTGTAATAAGCATATATAATGTCTGAAAGTAAAATATCCACGAAATGCCACAAAGCAAAGCCAAAACTAACCGTCATATACCTTAACTACGAACTAACAGCAAAGCAATAACAAATATAATAGTCAAGTATCAGATAAAGATGCAATGCAATGCGCATGAATACGCTGCGGTATGAAACCTGATCCGTTTAACGCCGATGACGCTCACTGGGGGTGTGTACAGACTCCGAAAGGGCTCGTTCAGCCCAAGCGTAATATCATTATATCACCGCTACGTCATGCAGCCCGACCCATGCTATGTCCATTGTAATGAATATGAGTCACATCACATATTCAATCTAATTTTCCATTTTTCCAATTATTATTATGAATATAATTTAGTTAATTTATTTTAGGAAAAAGGTGACTTAGCATTTAATAACCGTGATTAAGTACAGGATTGAGATCAATGATTATGAAAATCATGTTATCACACATATATTCATCATAGATGGATGCTACAGATCAACACAAGGCCTCAAACATGAAAATAAGCCCAATTATCAACAATACAATGTGCATATCTGCCGCCAATAATTTTATTTAGATCTCGTGATGGACCAAGTCACAATCCCCGATCATTTACAATCCCACACCTGCCATGGGATGCGAGTCACGCCCTAACATAGCGTCACGATGTTATAAACCGGAGTTTTAACCCTCAGGACATCATCAATAAAAACTACTCACCTCTAACCGGTCGTAGTGTGACGATCCAAAGGGTCATCGCCGTAATTCTCCCTTTCCTTGCACTTTTGAGTCCTTCAAAACCTCTTAATTAGTTGCCTCGGTTTGCATGCGCAATCCAAGCGCGAAGTTGAAAATTTTTATGTCAAAATATTTGAATTATGTGTTAAAAACTATGAATTTTGATAATAATATTGCTATAGTTGACTTTGGTCAACATTTTAGGTAAATGGACCCGGACCCGTGAAGTGACGGTCTCGGAGGGTCCGTTAGGAAATTTTGGACCCGGGCGTATTCCCGAAATCAAAATCCGAGGTCCCAAGCCCAAGTACGGAATTTTTCTGTGAAATTGTTTTCTGAAATTGCTTAAGGAAGAATGAAAATGAAAATTGATTAAAAGTTATGATATCGGGGTCGTATTTTGGTTCCGACACCCGGTATAAGTCTTGAATGGGTGTTAAACGCTATCTGTAAAGTTTCATTGAAAACGGATGTCGTTTGACGTGTCTCAGACTAAAATTGAAAATTTGAAAGTTTTGAACTTTGAAATGAAAATCATGAGTTTTGGAGGTTGATTCTTTTATTTTGATGTTATTTTGGCAATTTGATCACTCGATCAAGTTCGTAGGATGATATTGAGATAGTGTGTGTGGTAGGTTGGTAGCTCCGAGGGTTCGGGAGTATTTTCGAGGGTGGTTCGGAGTGTTTTTGGCTCTTTAGACTTAGTAGTTTTTCTGTAATTTTTGCACAGATCCCTCCTTCTATGCGATCACATAGAGTCCCTTGCCAGCACTCCAATTTTCTTCTATGTGATCGCATAGTATGACATGTGATCGCATAGCATGACCAGTTACTTCAGTGCGATTGCATACCCCGTATCGCGATCGGATAGTGTCTAGACCCCACCCAGGCCAAACCCCCTCTTTATTCTCTGCGAACGCATCTCTCCCCCTGCGATCGCATTGACCAGCTTTCCATATCTCTATGCAATCTCAATCCTTTACCCCCGATTGCATAGGCCAAATTCCTTCAGCGATTTAATTTGGTCCAGAATAGTGTTTTCTCCGCATTTCTTCAAAAATTCCCATATGAGCTCTCCTCCTACACTCTCCATTGACAAACTCCAAGCCCCTACATCACCATAACTCTACGGGTAAGTAATTCCAACTTCGTTCTTCATTATTTCTTCATCTAATCATCAATAATCTAGCCCTAAATCATAGAATCATGGTAGAAATTAGGGCTTTTGGGTAGAGTTGGGTTTTGAGAATTTTGGGCGATTCAACCTCAATTTGAGGTCGAATCTTAAAACAAATCATATATTTGGACTCTTGGGGTTATGGGTAATTGGAATTTGGTCCGAGCCTCGATTTTGGACCATGTGGGCCCGGTGTCGGATTTTGGTATTTTTGGAAGAAAAATTAGAAATTAATTTCTAAGATAGGAAATTGTGTCCTTGTGCTATTATTGATAATATTGAATTTATTTATGTTAGATATCATTGGTTCGAGGTCGAATTCTAGAGGAAAGGCGATTGTTGAGCTTTGAGTTGCTACTTCGGATTCGAGGTAAGTGTTTGATCTAACGTTGGCTTGAGGGAATAGTATTAGGTTGATATATTCAATGTGCTATGTGGAGTGGTGTATAGGTATGGTGACGGTTACCTATGCGCCCGAGTCTAGCATGACAGTGAGTCATACTTGCTATTAAAATTGCGAACTAAGTGAACAATTGTGATAATCACATGTTAAATGAACTATGAAGTGATAGTTGAGAAGCAAATGAACTAAAGAAGAAATTTTGGTATTTTTCCCTTGCCGGGACGTATTGTTGAGCTGTTTTCCCTTGTCGGGACCCATTTGTTGAGCTGTATTCCCTTGCCGGGATTTATTATTGAGTTATTCTCCCTTGCCGGGATATATTTTCTTATTATATATTCATTTCCCGTTTGGTTGTGACCATTGATTGGGTGAGCAAGAGAGAGTAAAAGCACGAAGGGTGATGCCGTGAACTACGTGTTTGAGAGTAAAAGCACGAAGGGTGATACCGTGCACTATATATTGAGAGTAAAAGCACGAAGGGTGATGCCGTGCATTATATTTGATAGTCTTGGTGAGAAATGAGAGTGAAAGCACGAAGGGTGATGCCGTGCATTATATTTGACAATTTTGGTGAGAAATGAGAGTAAAATCACGAAGGGTGCTGCCGTGCAGTTGTTGATTCACTGGCTTTCTCTATTTATTATTATATATTCAGTTCCATGTCTTGTTTGTTGAAGTTATAATTGAACTGTTACACCCCCAGAATGTCCCTTCCCCATTATCTGCTTAAATTATTGTTCTCTTTCTGTTATTGCACATATATCTGTACATGTTGATTGTGGTAGGTCCAGTTTAGCCTCGTCGCTACCTCGGCGAGGTTAGGTCGGGTACTTACCAGCACATGTAGTCGGTTGTGCTGATACTACACTTCTATGCCTTTTTTGTGCACAGGTCAAGACACAGCTTACGGACCGCAGCAGTAGTTAGGGAGCGATCCTTCAGTCCAGAGACGATGAGGTAGTTCGCTGGCGTCGCGGGCCTTGAGTCTCCTCTATCCCTTCCAGTTTGTCTTATTGTGTCAAACAGACATGGTATGTATTTCTTTCAGACTATTATTTTTAGTACTCTTTTAGTCTTCCGTGAGTAGTGACACTAGATACTAGGTAGAGGCATGTTACAAATTTCCACACTTTATCTTTGCTATTATTGTTAAAAGTCTTTCGCGTGGTTTTAATTAATTATGGCAATATTTATATTGTTTTTAAAATAAGGTTTTTGTGAAAATGATTAAAAGGGTTGGCTTGTGTAGTTTTGATAGTAGGCGGCATTACAACTCCCGATGTTGGGAAAAAACCGGGTCGTGACACGTAGACTGGTCCGCGATGCCTTTTCCCTTTCAATCTCCGTCTACAAGCGTCAAATCTAATCAAAACCACAACGAATATGTTATTATTGGCTAAATAAACATAACCCAACTGAAATTATTCGAAAAATGCTAAAAATCACAAAGTTGGTAAAACTAGAGCCCCGGGCCCACTTCTCGAAAAATTCAGAAAATCACATCTTTGGATTCCTTGTCTTTCCACGAGTCCGCACATATAAAGTTTGTCGAAAACGGAGCTCGAATGACCTTTCAAATCCCCAAAATTCGTTTCTAAAAACTAAGCCCTAGTTCTCCAAGATTTCTACACAATTTCATGGAATTACGGGTTGATTCTTCCTAAAAATGGCGTTTTTAAGCCAGGAGACTTACCTCCAATCAATACCCATTGAAAACACGCTTCAAATCGCCAAAAAGCTCTCTTTGTTGCTTGACAATGGAGGAAATTATGTTTGATTCGCGGATGAAATGTTATTAAAAGTACTTCTCTACCGAGCACTTTCTTTTTATGCGATCGCGATGAACAAATTCCGGACCCTCCAATTTCCTCCTACACGATCGCTTAACATCCCATGCGATCGCATATCACTGAGCCCCACTACTACGCGATCGCAACGCGATCGCATTTACCCCTATGCGATCGCACTGAACAAAGTCCCATACCTATGAGATCGCAAGCCCTCATACGCGATCGCACTGAACAATTTCTGGGACTCCTCCAGGTCTTTTATGCGATCGCAGGCCAACCTATGCGATCGCATAGAGGAAAATTCCTCTGCAATTTTTCTGCTGTATTTTTAACTTTAAAAATTCCCGTATACCATCCGAAATCACCCAGAGGCACTCAGGGCCTCAACCAAAAGCAAAGATATGTTCTAATACCTCATTCAAACTTGCTCGTAGCATAATAACACTATCATAAACATCAAATTTCCTCGGATTCAAGACAAAGTTAAACTGAAACTTCCAAAACTCGCATTTGATCCAAAGCCCAACCTTAACACTTCCAAAAGATCTGAAAATTTGCACACATATCCAAAATCACGTAACGGAGCTACTGCAACTGTCAGAGTTCCATTCCAACCCCCGGATCAAAATCTCACCTATCTACCGGACTTCGCCAAAATTCTAACTTAGTCAATTCAAGCCTAATTCTACACCGGACCTCCAAATTCAGTTCCGATTTCACTCCTAAGTAACAAATCACCATCCGAAACTAGTAGAATCATCGGAAATCCATTTCGAGCCCTCTAACTCATAAGTCAACATTCGATTGACTTTTCCAAACTAACCTTCTCATTAAGAGACTAATTGTCTCATTCCTACCCAAACTCCATCCGAATTACTTCAAACTCTCCAAACACATACAATGAAACATATGGAAACATAAAACGAGAAAATGGGGCGGTAACTCACGTGGAGACATGTCAGATCATTACATCACCAGTCTGGATGCACAGTTGATGGAGCTAAGTCACCGTATGCTATATCGAATGGCCTACCTGTGCCAAACAAACTTGGTACTGGTGGAAAAACTCCAAAATTATTTGATCAAGTCTTTCACCCGACCACAAAGAGAAGGGACCAAAAGGGAAGGGGTATGAGTAGACATACATGAACCCCATCTTGGAATATGTAACTCGTTATACCCCATCTGGAGCAATCATTTTAACATTATTGAAGTGTTGTCCTTCGTCTCGGCAATATGGAACCTCTGTAAATACGTACTGGCCAGAACCCATTAGTTTTGAAATTTATAGGTGCGTTTTTCCCTTGGAGATCGGATACGGTGCTAAGATGGAGTGATACGATGGTGTTTACGGTTGGAGGATCAGATTTAAAAGCATTCTCTTTGTTCTTGTTTTTTCTTTGGACCTCCACCATAGAAAAAACCAGAATTCCCGAAGATGGCTGTACGAGAAGACATGATGATAAGAAATCTATGAAGTATTTTACCAAAAGGATTGAGTGTTGCAGAAAAGCTATTAAGGAGGTTCGAGGAAGAAGAATGAGTTGTGAAAATAATGAAAGTAAGTAAGTAAAAATAATGAATAACGGAGACATTATAGATTGTAAAAATCATGATCATGATTAGCTCAAAAATCGGTAAAATACTTGTTGAATCACAAAGCAACACCTGTTCGGGTTATTAAATTCAAGAAGACGTGCATCTTTTCTAATATCAAAGACCGTTCAGGAACTTTTTCGCCAAGGAAGGAATTCTTATCTACTTTTCGGTAACATAATGTTGCGTTCCCGAAAAGTAGGTGGATTATTTATATGGGGGTAAAATTAGTTTATCACAGCTGGGCGAATGACGGTGTGACATGGCATTGAAAAGAGGTGGATATGAGTCAGCAAACAACTGTCATTGGTTAAAAGTAGCAAGAAATCAGTGCCGAACAAGCTCCGAAGACAGAACAATCGATAGCAAGGATTTGTTGTATTGTCATCGGGTGACATTCATTGGGCAACTGCTACGAAGAATATTAGCTTTTAAAACCAACCGTTATGCACCAAACAATAGAGATTTTATTCTCATTCAAGAGGAGCTTGGTTTTAGAATCTTATCCCTCTAAATAGAACTATAAATAGCAGATTTAATGACCATTGTGGGTGGAGAAAAATCTTCTGCACATAATTTTCGTTCTAATTTTTTAATTGTTTTAGATTACATCAATTTGCTTGGTTATAAACTACATTATAAATTCAACTCTATCGTAGCACTGGCAAACAAATCCATTATCGAATAGCTAAAGAGATCCTTATAGAAAAAGTACCAAAAGGATAAAGTAGGGAAGGAAAACTCGCTAGATCACATTGTCATGGCTACAATTTGCACATAGTTAAGAAAGATTGAGAAGTACAACAAAACGAATAAGCAGCTTTTGGCTATTTGTTTTGTTTCTCCCTGTCAAGTATCCCATCGCAAAAATGCCATAATTTTTTTAATTGTCTCATCATTGTAGTAGCATTGTCATTATAATAATATATTATTTTCCTGCAATACTATATCCCTTTTAAGCAATGAATACATCTACATTCCTTTCCAAAAGTCCCTTTTAAGCAATGAGTACATCTACATTCCTTTCCATCTACTCTAATTCTATATAATATTTTTCAAAAAATTGAATTTATATTTTTTAAATTCGTCAATGGTATACGAAAAAGTCATGAATGCAACTGTATTTTGCACACATCACTAAAGTATTGGATTCATTTTGTCACTGGTTGGACTAAAGAGGAATGTTACGAAGACCAAAAAATGATGTTTTAGAGAATATAAGTGGTGGCCGGCCGATGGTACTTAAGGAATCGAAGGTTGATCATAAGTTTATAACTTTAGTTAATGAAATTCAAATACTTGGCCGGCAGCAATATTATATCTTTTCATTTTCTTTGTTTAGAGATCAATAATCTATAGAATTATAAAAGTAGAAAGCCCTTAACTAAAAAGTTAAAACATTAAAATACTCTTTTAAAAATCTAATTACGCTACTTTTAAATTAAACAAAACCTCCCATTGGAAAAGGTGTCTTAATATGCCTTATCAGAAAATTTCTTTCGAAAAGGTGCCTTAAGATGCGGTAAGTTAATTTTCTCCATATACAATTGTGCAGATTATTTTTTTCATGTTTGTAACTTTGTATTGTTATCATTATTGAAGAACTTGTATTATTTGGTATGCATTGAACTACGTCTCTGTTTCTTTTTCTTTTTGCCTTGCATCTTTGTTGGTTTAGTATGTACTGCCATAATACAGTTTCTGATTTTAGTTTTTTTCCAGAGGTCTGTTTTAGATTAAAAATGAGAAATGACTATGATCTCTGTGGGGTATTTTTTCATGCATTTGTTATTAAACTTTAGAAAGATATGTGCAACTCTCAAAATATTTAATGGTAAAAGAAGGATAAGACACCTTGATTAATACTATGTAGTATTACGATAGGAGAGTTTCTATAATTATATTTTGTTTATTTATCTTTTTTTACAAATGAAATGCATTTTATGAAACATAAAGTTTAGTTATTAAAAAGGGAATTACAAAAAGATGTGTATTGGTGGACTGAACTCAGGAATATATTATATGAGTGATTCTTAATTAAAAAAATCTCAACGAAATAAAATATTTTTGTAATTTAAAAATAAATTGATTAGCAAACTATTATATTATAAATTAAGGCAAAAACAGAAAGAAAAAAAAAAACGTTAAAGCACTTGGAATCTTAAGTGAAAACAAAGAGAGGACTTTGTAATAAATACAAAAAAATCTAATATATGAAAGGAAAAAAATAAAATAAAAGCACGTGAATAAAATATTTTTAGAAATAAACAAGGAGCGTATTTTTGGAATGTATTTCTCTTAAAATGTTTTTAAGAAATACAAACAATTAAATAATTTGCTTGAATCAAAACTGGATATTCTTTAAAAGGTTCCAATCTAAAAGACATACAAAAAGTAAAACACTGATATTAATATATTTTTAGTTCTTCGAGAATAGTATTAACATAGTTCTTTTTTAAATTTATCAACTAAAAGTAATTCAATAAAAATTAGCAATCATCATTTTTGACTGGAACCCAAGAATAGATTATATGCGTGATCCTTAATTAAAAAAAATACAACAACATACAAAAATTTTGTAATTAAAAAGTGAATTGATTAGCAAACTATTATATTATAAATTAGTACAAAAATACAAACAAAAACAAAAACATTCATGCACTTGGCATTTTAAGCGAAAACAAAGAGGAGACTTTTGTAATAAATACAAAGAAATCTAAAGTATGAAAGAAAAAAATAAAACCAAAATAAAAACCTTTGAATAAAACATTTTTAGAAAGAAATATTGATATTAATATATTTTTTATATTTTCACTTCATCGAGGATAGTATTAACATAGTCCTTTCAAAATCTTTCAACTAAAAGTAATTCAATAAGAATCATAGATTCTTGTATACATAAATCATAATATTCGGATGCATATTTATGTACTTGGATAGAGAAAGTTAGCTTTCATTAAAATGAAGAAAAATTAGATTAATCAAAATGTAATGGCCATTTTTTATTTGTTCAATACTGATTTATTCTTTTGTTATATGTCAGAAACAATTCTTATAGTATTTCTTATAGATAAAAATATAAGACAATTTGTATTTGTGTATTTCATTGATGAAGATATATTCTGTCAGTTACCTAATCATTTTATGAAAGAAGAGATAATTTTCTAAGATAATTCAAATAAATACCTAAATTTTTGTGGGTTATTTGTTCTTGCTAAAGCTAAAAAGAAAGAATGGTACCTGTAAAACTGAAGTAATGAAATTATAAAGTTTGAACAAATATGAAATTGAATATATCGATTGAGAAGACTGAGGACTTATTCTGTAAGTTTTTTTATAACCATTGCATTTATTGAGACGGGATAAACACGCAACGGATGCACCGAATGTTGGGCTTCAGCAGTATCAGCCCAATACAAAGTCAGTCAGCCCAAGCTTACAGCAGCCCACGTAGCAGCCCAAGGGTACTTAGTATATTTATTTGTTGTACAAGTTTGTATATAAGACAGGGGCACAAATGTAATAACACACACACACATTAGATTTTTGTATATACTGAGTAGTGTGACAGAAGGTTCGAGACATTCAGTCATTATGCAATTTTCAGTTTCCTTTTATTCTCTCTTCTCTCTCTTCTCGACTGTTCTTCTTCTTCTTCAATTTTCTTTCAATCGGACGAGATAAAATGTTGACATGGTATCAGAGCGGGTATATTCTGGTTCTCCTCGTCGTCAGCTTTCGATCGATGTTACTCTCACCGATTTCCATCCATGTTTCTGCTGATTCTCAAAATTTAGGGTTTTTTCGATTCGGTTGGTCTTCGTCAAATCACTCGTATGTTTTTGTTGTTAAACTTGTTATCTGCTGTGTAAACATCATAGAGTGTATTTTTTGTTGTTGAACTTGTTAGATTCTGTGATAGACATTTGTTGTAGTCACGATCTATTAGTTTGTTGAGTTAAACATCATCAGTACTCAAAAATGGTAGAAATCAATGATGATTCTTCCTCTGTTCCTACAAATTTTGTTCCTAATCCTACGAACCCTCTATTTCTTATGTCATCCGATGTTCCCGGAGTCTCTTTGGTTACCAATCCATTCTCAGGGATTGGTTTTGCGGGATGGAGGAGAAACGTAATAGTCTCTTTGTCCTCTAGAAACAAACTAGGTTTTATTGATGGTTCTGTGCCTAAACCCCCTGAAAATTCTCCTCAATTTAGACAGTGGGATAGATGCAATAATATGGTTATTTCGTGGCTCACAAATTCCCTTACTCCTGAGATAGCAGAGAGTGTCCAATACTCTGACACTGCTCAGAGTATCTGGGCTCAACTTAACAATAGATATGGGTCAGTTAATGGTACAAAGATTTTTGAAGTAAAACAACAGTTAGCATCTACTACTCAGGGCTCTTTAGATATAGCATCTTATTTCAACAAATTGAAGAAATTATGGGATGAATTGAGTTTTATGAGATCCTCAAGGGGTACTGCATCTGCTTGTGGTGCTGCATGTGCTGCTAGAATTGAATTTCAGAAAGAAGATGATGAGAATAAACTGCATCAGTTTCTTATGGGTTTAAATGACACATACATATGTGTTAGAAGTAATATCCTTATGATGCAACCCCCACCCTCTTTGGACAGTGCATATAACATACTTCTTCAGGATGAGAGGCAAAGACAAGTCACTCATTCACCTTCCCAATTTTACACTGATTCCAGTGCCTTTAGCACCCAGTTTATGAAAAAGCCTTATGGAATACATTCAAATCCTAAACAGTTCAATCAGAAAATTAGATTTGACACCAACAAAACAGACCTAGTGTGTAGATACTGCAAGAAACCAGGTCACTTAATTGAGAAATGCTACAAGTTGCATGGGTTCTCCCCAGATTTTCAAGTTTACCAAGGATAAGAGAACTGCTGCAAGTGTTGATGTACAGAAAGGTACGGATTCTGCTGCAAATGTTGATATGTCCAATATGGGTGAGGGTGTCCAAAATTGTTCTACTTCAGACTCTGGTATTCCTGGGTTGACAAAGGAGCAGTATTCACAGCTATTGATCCTCCTTCAACAGACTCAAGCTTCTGAATATCAGCATCAGTCCAGTGTTATGGGTTTTGCAAAGTTTGCTGGTACACTTTCTTCTTCTCTCAAGCCTTTAAAAGATGTGTCTTATGGTGCTTGTATGTTAACTAGAGTTAGTGCATGTATTTGAATTATTGATTCTGGTGCCACTGACCATATGACTTCCAATAAATCCCTTCTTTTTGACATCAAACCCCTAGTCATACCATACTTAGTTACCCTACCTAATGGTTACAAGGTTAAGGTAACATGTACTGGATCCCTTAGATTTCTTTGTTTCACTTTGCATCATGTCCTCTACATTCCCAGCTTTCATTACAATCTCATTTCTGTTTCCAAGCTTGTTCAACAGTTGAATTCTATTGTCCTATTTACTAAATTTTCTTGTCTAATACAGGCCCCTTCTCTGAAGAGGCCACTGGAAATTGGTAAACTGGATGATGGTCTTTACAGGCTTGTACAATCATCTCTTTCTACTTCCTCTCAATCTTACCACTCTCCGTTAGCTGTTACGTCTTCTTCTCATTGTACATTTCATACTGAATTGAATAAAATGGAGATATTGTGGCATTTGGACACATTTCTTTTGTTAGAATGAAAGACATATCTTCTATTCCATGTAAATTTGCAAATAAACAGCCTTTTATATGTACTATTTGTCCTTTAGCAAGGCAGTCTAGGCTGCCCTTTCCTGAGAGTTCTATTAAAACATCCCAACCTTTTCAGCTTATGCATTTGGATACATGGGGGCCTTATGCCACCCCTAGTCACAATGGTTGCAAGTATTTTTTGACAATAGTTGATGATTATACAAGAGCTACTTGGACTCATCTTATGGGGTCCAAGAGCAATGCCCTTTCCATTATCCAGGCATTTATTGCCATGATCACAACTCAGTTTCAGGATGTTGTCCAAACCATTAGAAGTGATAATGCCCTTGAACTTGGGTCCAGTCATGCTGGAACCAAATTCTTCACTGAAAATGGTATCCTTCACCAAACATCTTGCTCTCACACTCCACGACAAAATGGTGTTGTTGAGAGAAAACATAGACATCTTCTAGAAACCTCAAGAGCACTGCTTTTTCAGTCCAAACTCCCTCTCAAATTCTGGGGAGATTGTGTCCTTACTGCCACATATCTCATCAATAGATTTCCCTTTAAACTTCTTAACAATGTTTCTCCTTATGAATCACTGTTTGGGAGGAGTCCTTCTTATCTCCATCTTAAGACCTTTGGTTGTCTCTGTTTTGCTTCTGTACCTAAACAACATAGAGACAAGTTTCATCCAAAGGCTGACCCTTGTGTGTTCCTAGGATATCCACTGGGTAAAAAGGGTTACAAGTTATATAACTTGAAAACTAAACTTACACTCATATCCAGGGATGTTGTTTTTCATGAGGATGTTTTTCCTTTTGCTTTTTCTTGGACTACTTCCTCTGTTCCATCTTCTATGCATACTTCATGCCATGACTATCCCTCTTCTGCTGATGCATCTGTTCCATCTCCTATTCATCCTTCATACCATGACTATCCCTCGTCTGCTGATACACCGTCAATCAGTCCTTCCTCATCATCTGATGTTTTCCCATCTTTCCATGCTTCTACCTCTATTTCCCCACCTTCTGATGTCATGCCCTTGTATAATCCTGTTCACACTTCTCCTTCTTCAGACCCTCTGCTGCCTGCTCCTAGGAGATCTAGCAGGCCCCATACCACTCCTGCCCATCTTCAACAATACATCTGTGACCTTCCTCCTTCCATTTCTGGCACCAGTTCTTTTTCCACTTGCTGTAATAGCTCTGTTAGCACTGCACTGGTTGAGCCTACTTCTTACAACCAAGCTGCCTCTGATCCTGCTTGGCAGGATGCCATGACCAAAGAATTTGAGGCCTTGGCAGCCAATAATACCTGGCCCTTGGTTCCTCTTCCTCCTGGCAAAAAGCCTATTGGGTGCAAATGGGTTTACAAGATTAAATATAGAGCTGATGGGAGTGTGGAGAGATATAAAGCTAGGCTAGTGGTCAGGGGTGATACTCAGGTTGAGGGTGTGGATTTCACTGATACATTCTCTCCTGTTGTCAAGTTCTCTACCATCAAATCTTTAATTGTTGTTGCTGTGAAACAATCTTGGCCTTTATTTCAGTTGGATGTCAATAATGCATTTCTCCATGGTGATCTCAATGAAGAAGTCTATATGAAATTGCCTCCTGGGCTAACAGTTTCTCCTTCCTCTTCTTCTGCCTCCTCCTCTTCTTCTTCTTCTTCTTCCCCTTTTGTTTGTCTTCTCCAGAAATCACTATATGGTCTAAGACAAGCCTCTAGGCAATGGTATGCCAAGCTCTCCCAGGCCTTATGCTCTAAAGGGTATTCTTCCTCTCAATGATTACTCTCTTTTTCATAAGAAATCTGGTCCTACAATTGTACTGTTAGCTGTGTATGTTGATGATATTATTCTCACTGGTAATGATCTTGAGGAAATCACTACATTAAAGGCTTCCTTAGACTCTTCTTTCAGGATAAAGGATCTGGGTGTTCTTAACTATTTCCTTGGCATTGAGGTTTCTTATTGTGCTGATGGTCTTCTTCTTCACCAGAAGAAGTTCATCACTGATCTTCTGCTCACTTATAATTGTAGTGATGCCTCTTCTGTGACCTCCCATCTTGACCTTTCTGTTAAAATAAAGCATGACATAGGAACTCCTCTTTCTTCCCCTGAATCATAGAGAAGCTTAATTGGCAAACTTAACTTTCTCACTCACACAAGGCCTGATTTGGCCTTTGCTGTGCAACATCTTAGTCAATTTCTCCAAAAACCTACTTCTGTCCACATGCATGCTGCTTTGCATACTCTTAGATACCTTAAAGGCAGATCTGATCTTGGAGTTTTCCTCAATAATACCCCTGATTTATCCTTGACTGCCTATTGTGGTAGTGACTGGGCTTCTTACCCAGATACTAGGAGGTCTGTTTCTGGTTTCAGCATATTCTTGGGGGGTTCTTTGATTGGTTGGAAAGCAATGAAACAACCAGTGGTTTCATTGTCCTCAGCTGAAGCTGAGTACAGGGCTATTAGAAAAACTGTTGGTGAGCTTACTTGGCTCATTTGGCTATTCTCTGATTTTGGTATCCCTGTTTCCTCTGCTGTGCCTATCTTTTGTGATAACCAAGCTGCCATACACATAGCCAAAAATCCAGTCTTCCACGAGCGGACTAAGCACATTGAAGTTGATTGCCATTTCATTCGCACCAAGCTTCAGGATGGTCTCATCTCTCTGAATCATGTTGCATCTGGTGGCCAGTTAGCTGACATTTTTACTAAGCCCTTAACAGGTATTTTGCATTATCATTTTTTGTCCAAGCTGGGTGTTTGTTCACCCTCCAGCTTGAAGGGGGGTGTTGGGCTTCAGCAGTACCAGCCCAATACAAAGTCAGTCAGCCCAAGCTTACAGCAGCCCACGTAGCAGCCCAAGGGTACTTAGTATATTTATTTGTTGTACAAGTTTGTATATAAGACAGGGGCACAAGTGTAATAACACACACACACATTAGATTTTTGTATATACTGAGTAGTGGGACAGAAGGTTCGAGACATTCAGTCATTATGCAATTTTCAGTTTCCTTTTTTTCTCTCTTCTCTCTCTTCTCGACTGTTCTTCTTCTTCAATTTTCTTTCAATCGGACGAGATAAAATGTTGACACCGAGAAACTAGTTCTGTCAACCCTACAAAATTATTTCCTATTTCTATTCCAGTGGCTGAGACACCTTTTAATTAGCGGTTATTGATACTTTTCACCAGAATATATATATATATATATATATATATATATATATATAATAGATTTTTTCCTCATATATGTTTATAAATAATAACTTAAATTTTAAGAAATAATATATATATATATATATATATATATATATATATATATATATATATATATATATATATAACGGATTGAAAATACTTAAAAGTAGCACAAGTAAATATTGATTTGAGAGGGGAAGTGAAGCTTTAAATTCGCCATAATCTATATATATAATAGGAGAGGCAAAAATATATTAGTAAGACAAATGGCATAATATCAAATTAATATGTGTAAATTTTTTGGACAATTCTCCAACTTTATTGGAGTTTCAAATTTATTTAAATTTAAAAATACAATTGGTATAACCACAATAGTTAGAATTAAAAATTATTTTAAAATAGAGAATGGTAGACACACGTAAAAAAACTAACCTGCAAATTCAATTCCAACCGTTCACGAATTGATGAAACCGTTCATTTATCAAATCTGTTTTTTCCACTTCTCGCATCTCTTTGTGTTCCGAACAATTCGCACCTCTATTTATTTGATGATATAATTGTTCTCTTTCTTTTTCTCTCTCTTTTTTTTGTTTCTCTTTTTGCAGGTTTTTATATTTTCGGTCATAAGATTTTTGGTACCAAGTGCAAGTTATTATGCATTATTGTTATTGTAGTTATCATTCAAAATTTTATCATAACAATTAAATGGATATTTATGATTGTATGTATCCTAATGTTGATTTTAATTTTTCATGAAAGTGTGTAAAATTCTTTAGACTGATATGAAAAATGTATTTGCTTGAAATCAGATTGTAATAATAAGTTGGATCTTAACGTGATCTTCTCCTACACCTATCAATTAATAATCATTAGGCTTTGTTATTGTTGTTATTGTTATTATTGTTTCTAGGTTATTGTTGTTTTTTGATAATGTTATTCCTTTCTCCTAGAAAGAAGGTTTATGATTTCATTTATTCCTGTTGCTAATTTTGCTTTATGCAAGGTTGGATGGAACTTATTTTTTTTGTCTTATATACTGTTAAAAATATATATTTTTTCCTCTTTTTTCTGTTTTGATATGTTACAGCTTTTGCTGATGAAGAAACGTCTTTTCTCCTCTTTCAAGCTATTTGTGCGTAATGGGTTGTGAAAGTAGTAATGCAAGCCAGAAAAAGATGAACTTATTTTAAAGATTTTTTTCATATTATACACTCTTTAAACACCTACATATTTTCTTCTTTTTTTTGATATGTTACATCTTATTCTAAGTAAAAAAAATAACCTATTTTTTCTTCTTTCAGGCTATTTATGTGGGAACGGACATTGTAACAGGCAATGCAATGCGATAACGTATACAAAAAGAAAATTGATCTGTATGGATAATATAACTTTTTTTACCATTCCTCTACAATTAATACATATAAAAGAAGATTGAAGTTGATTTACATGGACAATATTATTCTTTATCCTTCCTCTGCACGTATTGAATCTATTGATAAAAGAAAAATATTTTCCCTCTTCCCCTTTTATCCTCATTTCTTTCTGTATTTTTTACTCAATTTTGTAAATACCTTCTTCTCATTCTAACTTTTTTTAATGCTTTTATGTATTTGAACATACGAATTTCAAGAAAATTTGATACGCTCGAAGTATTGGCTTTAATCATTATTAAAAGTAGTATGGCTTTATTTTTAGTTTTTGTTGTTGTTAATTAGAAGGTTCATTCTTTACTTTGTGCTCATGGATGCTTATGGAGCTGTAACTTTGTCCCGACCCCAAACCAGGTCGTGATGGTTCCCGGCCGCGAGGCTAGGCAAGCCCGATCAAACAACAACCAAGAACGACATTTCCAGCCAAAAGAAGCAATTTAGGATAACATAACGAATTTAATACCAAACTCCCAACAAAGGATAGAAAATATCCATAAACATATAGTTGAGTAAGAACAATAATCCTCCCAAAATCGAAGAGTCACGAGTAATGAGCCTCTAACAAAACAGGATACAAGTCTCATCGAAAATGATACGAAGTATGACAAAATAACAAATGAACATGATCGATAGAGACAGAATAAGTGGTTCTGCGGACGCTGGGCATCTATCTCAATACTCTGAATTGCTCGGGAAATCGAAAGCAGCCGCACTATGTCTCTGGAGCACCTGGATCTGCACACAATGTGCATGGAGTATGGGGTGAGTCTACCAACTCAGTGAGTAATAAGCATGTATAAAAACCCGAAGATAAGAAAATATGAAATAACACAAAATGAAGTTAACTAGCAGTTCTATACAGTACCAGTCTCAGAGATATACAGAATAAGCAACAGTAAATAGATGCATGAAATGCAATACAATGCATGAACAATGCGAAACGTGCAGCCCAATCCATATGGGTACTCGCGCTCACTGTGGGAGTTCAGACTCCGGAGGGGCTCCTACAACCCAAGCGCAATATCATACAGTGCCAATAGTTACCACTGTTTCCATCACAATAAACGGTGCCAATAGTTACCACCATTTCCATTACAACACAAGATATCCTTAGTTACCACCGTTTCCATTTAAAATATACACGCTATCCTTAGTTACCACCGTTTCAATTTAAAATATACGGTGTCCTTAGTTACCACCATTTTCGTTTAAAATACACGGTGTCCTTAGTTACCAACATTTCCATTTAAAATACACGGTGTCCTTAATTACCACCGATTCCATTTAAAATACATGATGTCCTTAGTTACCACCGTTTCCTTTAAAAATACTTTACAGTCCAAAAATAGCGAGATAGAACTCGTCTACCTGAAATATCATTTAAAAATTACTTGAGTTCTCAAAACGTATAAATATGGTTGAGTTTGCAAAAATATTATTTAAACCTGGACTGATATCAAATAATATGCAAATCATGAAAATTCTGAGATAACGATCCCTAAAGGATCCTACAAGTCGGCACAAGGCCCTAAATATGCCATCAAGCCCAAATATCATCAATATAGTATGCAAAGAAATCGACAACATAGTACAATACATCCCTCGGATTGGAGCGAGTCACAATTTTCAACATATATGATCCCGTACTAGCCATGGAGTGCGTGTCAAGCCTCATAATAGCGTCACAATGTGACATACCGGGGTTTTAAACCCGTCATCATCTACGCCCATTACTCACCATAAGTCGGCCGCAAACTAGCTCGCAATTCCTTTCCCTCGAGAATCAACCTTCGCGGATGCCAAATCTGATAAGAACCAATAGGAATACGTCACAATAGGCTAACGGAACATAACCCAATCGGAATAACTCGAAATACAACCAAAAACATGAAGTTGGCAAAACCCGAGCCCCGGGCCCACTTCTGAAAAAATTACGAAATGCGCATTTCAGAATGTTAGACTCGCCACGATTCCATACATATAAAATTTACCAGAATCGGAGTCCATTTGACCCCTCAAATCAACACTTTAAGCTCACTTGGGTTTCAAGCCTAAACACCATTTTTGACATTAAAAACCTCGAATTCTTTGTGTTTAATCCATGATTTTACACTATTATGACATACTTTAGGTCTAAGATTTCTTACCTGATGAATTCCCTCAAAGGTCTCTCCAAAAATCACTCACAATCGCTTTAGTCCAAGGTTCCAATGTTCTTCTCTTTTAAAATTTTGAAAACCTACTGCTTCATTAAACACAGCCGACTTTTGCTTCCGCGGTCACACTTACGCTTGCGTGATTCTGCTTCCGCGCCCCTTTGACCGCTTCTGCGGTGTAACTAGAAATCCTCGGCGATCTCTTATGCGGTTATTAACCGCTTCTGTTCTCCGCTCCTACGGTCGGTTGCCCGCTTCTGCGGTCCCAGCCCTTTTCCTCCTTGGCCACTTCAGCGGCTCAAATTCTGCTTCAGCAGACGCCGCCAACGTGGTCCAATGTCCGCAAACGCAGAAATACCAGATGACAGATCCCAAATCTGAAGCAAACTCCAAAATTCCTCGTTTAACCATCTGGAATCACCCCGGGGCCCCCGGGACCCTAACCAAAACCACCAACCTACTCCAAAACATCATACGAACTTGCTCCAATCCTAAAAACACGTCCTTAAACACACAAATCATCAAATCATGGCGGATTCAAGCATAAGTTTCAATTATAACTTCCGAAAATAAAATTCGATCAAAACCCAACCAAACGACATCCGAATGACCTGAAAATTTGCAGACATAACCAAAATCACCTAACGAAGCTATTGCAACTCCCGAAATTTGTTTCCGACCCCTGGATCAAAATCTCACCTACCAACCGGAATTCGTCGAAATTCAACTTAGCCAATTCAAGCCTAATTCTATACCGGACCTCCAAATTCAATTCCATTTTCTCTCCCAAGTCACAAATCACCATCCGAAACTAATCAAATTGCCGGAAATCTATTTCGAACCCTATAACTCATAAGTCAACTTCCAGTTGACTTTTCCAAAACAAGCTTCCGTTTAAGAAGCCATATGCCTTATTTTTAACCAAAACCAATTCAATTATACCCGATCAAATATAATACTGATATTGAAACATGAAGTAACACAATAATGGGAAAACGGAGCAGTAATAGATAAGATGACGCGTCGGGTCATCACATCCTTCCCAACTTAAACAAACCCTCGTCCTCGAGCGTACCGAGAGTTGTACTAGAAGGAACCAAATAACTACATGACATTACCAGGAATATGACCGGGGTGATCCCACGTCACCCTAACTCATATAGGTATCGATAACACAACACAGCTGAAATTTCACAATCCATCTGGCCCATAAACCATAGAACCACACTACACAACCCAAAATCATACACAAGATCAGAACCTGACATCTATACTCACAATCAATCTGAACCAGCTGTAATAACCCACACATGCAACCTCAGGTGAATTCATAAAATATACACCACATTGCAACACTCAGAACAATAGTCTCTATTCACAGCAGTTACCCACATTACTCACTTACCAATAGGAAACCTCTTATCTAGCTAAAGTCTTATTCCAACACTTTCGCATATTGCCAACAATAACTAAACACTCAACGAATAGTAGCAGTTATTCAGATCAACCATTTATGACTATTATCATAACAGATTTTCGGGCCAAACCTTGATATTACCCCTCTAACCAGCTGAAATCAAATCTGCTCATACTCATCAGTAACCCAATGATCACCTCGAATCTAACACACCACTTCTGGTGATATGGTGCCTCAATACAGGCCTAAGCCACAATTGCATAATACACACGCCAATAAGGAACGGTCTACACATACCCAAATAAGGCAAATGACTCAACCGGAAGAGTTATACCTCACGCTCATCAATACCTTCACAAAACTACACTGAGACCTTGTCTCACATCATTGGAATAGAGTACCTGAATCCTCCTCGAGAGGTCATAACTTCACGTGGACTCGCCACAACACGCGATCCTATCCCACGACTGTTACACATGAAGCGCCTCGTGCTACCATGCTCACAGTAGACAGCCATGCACAGATCTATGCCTGAAACCAAATCTCCCATCACACTCACGGTGAAACAAGTAATATACACCAATCAGTCCTGAAAGGATGCAACCGATACATTATCCACCAAGCAATTCTCAATATGGAAATATAACAGTAATACTCAAAAAAAAATCTCAATACGGACTTTCCTCAGAAGCCAGGAAGCAAGGAATAAAAAGCAACACTTGGAAAGCTATTCTCAACATCACATTGTTGCGGCACGCAACCCGATCCAGATAACATACTCATGGCGGCGTGCCACCCGATCCACACAATATCTCACATAGGGAGATGCACTTCGAGCCATATTGGCTTATAATAACAAAATATCAACATCAGTTGTAAGCTAACTGAGTGCATAGGGATATTTATTTAGCGTTGTGAGCTACAAATTCCACTTCCACTACTATAATATGGTGCTCGACACCTAATATTTACCAAAATCCGCAGTCTCGCCCGGCGACATGCCCGGTCACAAGGACGCATCTGAAAAGTCCCTCAATACTGGAACCGAAATCAATGGTAGAAACCCCTATACTGACATCCGCCTCGAATGACCAATTAAGGAGCGCAATTCTTCCCAGCCAACCGCTAATCTCTGGAACACAACCATCCAGCTAGAACATAGTCTGATACATCCCGCCACGCAACCTGTGGCTTTTCCCAACATGAGTCATAGCACAATCGTTTAGAATAATCCGACACTAAGACAATCACTCTACATCCCCATAACATATACAGAATTTAAGATACTAAGCAAGGAAATATCCACTCAGCTTTAGAATTCTAAATTGCCGATGACAGTACCAATACAACACATACGACCCTCAATCATCGCATAGACTGCATCGGAGAACTCCCAGTCTCCGACTACTCATAGCACACGAATCAATGTGCCTGATCCAAATTTCCACAATGTGAAATACAGATTACACCTCAGGTACCCAACTATCCAACGAGGGATATTTTAAAAATCCCATGCGCCATCAAACAACCCAGATATTCGCAGTCGATTCCATAAGGAAATGCGTAACACTACCGATGTATCATTTGTGGAATTACCCTCTTTCCGAAACATATGCCATCGTCAAATCACTTCCAATTAACAATACCAGTTCCTTGATTACCTGAAGCTACTCATTACTTAAGAAATAGCCAAATCCACCATACCTTTCAGAACTGAGTCGAAAACTCGCACACGCCCATCTCGGTCCTTTACAACATACCGCATACCCAATATCCTCCAGGGATAACACAATAACTTCCATCTCCCTTCTGCGCCCCAGACATCGACGCACCCAACTAGTCTAGAACTTTCATTGGTCCCATTTAGAGGAAAATTTATTATACACTCCATGCTCCGCATGTCCATAGGAAATATACATCTCCATACCACGATGAAACTCAACAAGAATTCTCTCCCAATTCAATTTGCACAAGTTAAACTGCCAAGGATGGAATCTCTCTACCTGAACCAAGATAAGCAGACTTTCAGTACTCAGGAGCTTCGCTGCCCAACGCTTGTAAGAACCCCTTACCTCAAACACATACCACGATTGATCATATCTTTACCATACCGATTCGGTCCCCTAACAAGTTACTCTATTTGTCTCGATGCCCACCTGATTCATTTTCAACTAGATATACTCTCTTGCTGTAGCACCACAATGTCTCAACCCAGACTCACTATACGAGACCCAACACCAGACCACACCATTAAGACCCATAGGTCGCTGAATACTTTCTCAAACGTGCTCATAATTACCACATTACAAAATACTTTACCCGAAGTACTTTCTGCGACTCTGAATCAGTTACCCTTACTTTCCAAATACTGATACCTAGAATCCCGTAATTAACATAAAAATACCATATGTCTTGACCTGTGCTAATGAAAACACTAACTTGGTCACATATTCAACCTCATAAAACCCGAGTGATACCTATAGAATCTCGATCACATCAAAAACCATTCTCAAAAGTCGACCACTCTTATACACACTGCAATTCACTTGACTTAATGAGTTGAACCACTCGTGTCTTATCAGCACTCTGACACCACAAGACGAGATCTTATCCCGATAAAACCAAACAACTTCCTTCTCCTTGCACTAAGCATTCTTTATCAACAACTCGAGACATTCCCTTATTTTCCCACATATACGAAGCATCATATAACCTTTGGCAAAATTTTGCTTCACTTGTACCACCCTCGGCTCTCTCTCTGCAACCAGAACTGATTCACTCACATGCATCGAATTGGAATTAACAGTACATAACATTACGACCAACGCATCCACATCAATCTCCTCAACTTAGCTCGAAGCGATATGCATCACAACACATATACTCTATTGCTACTGTAATATCGTGGTGAGATGAGGCTCTCACTCTCATAAGCTTGAGGAAACACGGATCATCAACAATTCTAAATCTTCTGCAATTCTTGCATTCATTCACATAACCGTGCCGACCCTTAAGGCAACAAAATTTCTACTAAGTCCCAAATTTCCAATAATTTCGGCAGAGTTTCCTTTATAATTGAGCATATCCACATACCATAGAATCTCCAAAATCATCCTAACAACACGTCCACAACTCGACGAAGCATCAGAATGTATATAAAAACATTAATCTCAATACTACATGTATTATATTATCAAAATTGATACCTGAACATGCGTTGCACTTGTTCGAATTATGACATATAGAAAATACCTTTTAATTACTCATAAGATCATCTAACATACACATAATGATCATACCACTTCAGTATAATCTGCAGGAGATACCCACCTGCTTGCTTCAATATAATATTTCGGTACATCATCCACTGTCATACTCCTCACGCAATCAATTGGTCTTCCTGAGTCTGGACTCATACCTCAACACACACACTCCCAGCTAGGAGACTCGAAAAGGTTCTCCACGCGCCCATAGCTCAGGCCACATCTCTATTTCACAATGAGAATCAAACATTTAATTGTTCGTCTACCACCTAGCAGACCTTCTTCAACGCTTCCAAGTCATATGGATACATTACACGGCACCAACATACCCACCACGTAGCTATCCAGCCGCCATCACCACAATTAGGGACAATACTGAACTTATAAGCTCATAACACTAGCTCGCTCAATCATCACCTTGGTGCTCAAGCCATAGACAGATTCGGCCTCAAGTCCTCAAGACTGACCCAACATCAACTGATAGGAATCATAATTCACCCCTCGAGCGGGGAACCACCAGCCATCAAGGAACATATAATACTGGACACTCACAGACGCATACAAATGTGAGGAAGGAATTCCAAGGGTTACTTTTTCAAGCTGAATCAAGGACGCACGATAAGATTTCAAGAAACTGGAGTGTTTCCTAAAAGTTCTGTAGCCTTCTGCTTATAAGTGTTGTGCATGACACACCCATAAACAAGACTCGACTAAACCGGCTCATGACTCGTGAGGCCTAGTATCCTAGGCTCTGATACCAACTTGTCATGACCCCAAACCCGGTCGTGATGGCGCCCGGCCGCGAGGCTAGGCAAGCCCGACCAAACCACAACCAAAAACGGCATTTCCAGCCAAAAGAAGCAATTTAGGATAACACAACGAATTTAATACCAAACTCCTAACCAGGGATAGACAATACCCATATACATACAGCTATGTAAGAACAATAATCCGCCCAAAACTGTGGAGTCATGAGTACAGAGCCTCTATCAAAACAAGATACAAGTCTGAACGGAAATGATACAAAGTCTGACAAAATAACAAATGAACATGACCGATAGAGACAAAGTAAGTGGTCCTGCGGATGCTGGGCAGCTACCACAATTCTCTGAATTCCTCAGGAAATCGACAACAACTGCACTAGGTCTCTGGAGCACATGGATCTGCACAAAAGGTAGGGGTATGGGGTTAGTCTACCAACTTAGCGAGTAATAAGCATGTATAAAACCCCGAAGATAAGAAAACACGAATTAACACTAAATGAAGCTTTCTAGCAGTTCTATGCAATACCAGTCTCAAAGATATACAGAATAAGCAACAGTAAATACATGCATGAAATGCAATACAATGCATGAACACTGCGGAACATGCAGCCCGATCCATATGGGTACCCGCGCTCACTGTAGGGGTTCAGACTCCGGAGAGGCTCCTACAGCCCAAGCTCCTTATCATACAGTGCCAATAATTACCAATATTTCCATTACAATACACTGTGCCAATAGTTACCACCGTTCCATTACAACACATGATGTCCTTAGTTACCACCGTTTCAATTTAATATATAAACGGTATCCTTAGTTACCGCCGTTTCTATTTAAAATACATGGGTTCCTTAGTTACCACCGTTTCCATTTAAAACACACGGTGTCCTTAGTTACCACCTTTTCTGTTTAAAATGCACGGTGTGCTTAGTTACCACTGTTTCCCTTTTAAATAATATACAGTCAAAAAATAGCGAGATAGTACTCGTCTGCCCGAAATATCATTTAAAAATCACTTGAGTTCTCAAAACGTATAAATATGGTTGAGTTTGCAAAAATAGTATTTAAACCTGGACTGATATCAAATAATATGCAAATCATGAAAATTTTGAGATAACGATCCCTGAAGGATCCTATAAGTCGGCAAGGCTCCAAACATGGCATCAAGCCCAAATATCATCAATATAGTATGCGAAGCAATCGGTAACATAGTACAATACATCCCTCGGATTGGACCGAGTTACAATTTCCAACATATACGATTTCGCACTAGTCATGGAGTGCATATCTAGCCTCATAATAGCGCCATAATGTGATATACCGGGGTTTCAAACCCTCGGGTCATCATCTATGCCCATTACTCACCTCAAGTCAGCCGAAAACTAGCTCGCAATGACTTCCCCTTGAGAATCAACCTTCGTGGATGCCAAATATAATCAGAACCAATAGGAATACGTCAAAATAGGCTAACGGAACATAACCCAATCGAAATAACTCGAAATACACCCAAAAATACAAAGTTGGCTAAACCCAAGCCCCGGGTCCACTTCTCTAAAAATTACGAAATTCACATTTTCAGAATCCTCGACTCGCCATGGTTTATACATACAAAATTTACCAGAATCGGAATCCATTTGACCCATCTAATCAACATTTTAATCTCACTTGGGTTTCAAGCCTAACCACCATTTTTGACATTAAAAACCTTGAATTCTTAGTTCTTAATCCATGATTTTACACTATAATGATATACTTTAGGTCTAAGAGTTCTTACATGATGAATTCCCTCAAAAGTCTCTCCAAAAATCGCCCACAATCGCCTTAGCCCGAGGTTCTAAATGCTCTTCTCTTTTAAAAATTTGAAAACCTACTATTTCATTAAACCGAACCGACTTTCGCTTCCGCGGTCACACTTTCGCTTCCACGATTCCGCTTCTGTGCCCCTTTGACCGCTTCTGCGATCTAACTTGAAATCCTCGGCAATCGCTTATGCGGTCATTCCACTTCCGCGACCCCGCTCCTGCGGTCGGTTGCCCGCTTCTGCGGTCCCAGCCATGGGTGTGGGTTGGTTCATGTTAGTTAATTTCTTTGTTTTTAAAAAATTAATTTTTTTTCTTTTATAAAGTAAAAAATATATTTATTCATTAAAATTCAGATAATATTATTAAGAATAATCGAATTAAATTTATAATAAAAAAATAATAATTCAGGAGTAATATAATATATATCTTCTATTATATAAAAATAGAGTAGCGCACAAAAGTATTAAACAAAGTAATATGTAACTGAAAATTTCTATTAACAACATAATAATTCTAAATATTTGTTAATATGATAAAGAAAGATACATAATAAAAAAGTTATTCGATGACTATATAACTCCCTGTAATTTAAAAAATAATTTATTATTGAGTATATCGTATTGAAAAATAAGATGACAATTGAAATTTATTAAAACAACGGGCTAATATGTTCAAGTACATCCGATCATAATTTAATTGTATTAATATTTTTTAATATTAAATTTTTATATTCTAATTCAGTTAACATCAAGATGGACTCCCACAGTTTTTGGGAAGTTATTTTAACTATATAGAAAAATTGAAGCAAAAGCATCAACATTATATTAAATGGTAGCCTAATAATAATCCACTTGGCATTGCTCAAGACAATGCTCCACAAAATAGAAATTAGAAAGTTATTTGAAAAAAAATAAATAAAAGTTAGATATATCTCCCAAGATTTTGGTGACTAAATTTATCTCCTAATTTTTTTGCAATTAATACACATGGATTAACTTATTTTTGTAGCTTTTGGCTATATTTTGTAGCTTTTGGCTACTTTTAATGGATTTTTAATGCCATTAAACTTTTAAAATTGATGATATCTATAAAATTTTTGTCAATTGATACATATTTAGTAACATAGAAAATATTTTAAATGAAAATCATTCTCATTTTGTCGTTGTTTGATCCTCCTTTCATCTTATTAGTAATTCGAGCATATCAATTCAATGCAACTTTGTGGGTAGTTTTCATGTGGAACTAGGATTTTAAAGGATAAGTACACTTTTTATTTAAAAGAAATAGAGAAAAAAAAATTTAAAAATATAAAAAAATAATTAGCTTACCTAAAATTAACTACTCAGACGTGGGTAACAGTTGGTTTAGGTTAGTGAATTTCTTTGTTTCTTTTTCTTAAATTATTTTCTTTTTCTTTTTAAATAAGAAGTTATCTATTCATCAAATTTAGAGAATATTATTGATAGAATAAATTTTAAAAAAATAATATTTTATGATTAATAAATATATATCTTCTATTAAAATAATATTGTAATACTAAACATTTGATAATATAATAAAGAAAAATACATAATGAAAAAGTTATTCGATGATTATATAAGTTTTTTTTTGGTCAATAGATATTTTATTATTGGATGTATCGTATTGACAAATAAGATGACAATTGAAATTTGTTAAAAAATACGATTTAATATGTTCAAATTTTTAATATTGACGGCGCATTATGCGGGTACCAATACTAGTTATAAATCCAAACATACTTATAAGCTGAATCGAAACAATAAAAGACGTCAGTTGAGCAAAATCTTATGTATGCTACAATGAGGTTTCCTTTAGTTGCCTCAAGAAAATTATATGTTGATCAAATTCAACAATAAATCCGTTTTTCTAATTGTTCCCTCAAGCCTCTCAATCTTGTTTTCTTGTACACTGTTGATATCCTCGTTGATCTTCCTAAAATCTTCGGGAGATTTCTTTGCTGCCAATCCCGTAACACAATTCATCTTCTTGTTTTCAATATTGTTGGACCGACACTTTCCTGCTTCGATGCACAAAAACACTTATGGAAAAACTCTCAAAAACACTGATTCTATATCCATGGTTACCTCAAATACACTTTCAACAACAAGAAGTGCTAACCGTAACAACAAACATTATGATTAACTATCATGTAAAAATTGAGAAAGGAATAATTTACTTGGCAGCAGTGACTTTAACCATTAGTATTTGCCCAAAATGGGAAGGAGAATTAGCTAGCTTTTGACCATAGATTCTCAAGTTTATCTTAAAATATTTAATTTGGGTGAAATTTAGTTTGAAGATAAAAATCTATTTCATATATATTTCACTTTTTTTTTGAGAAAACAACTTATACATATAAGTAAGGAAAAAGATCAAAAGTACTCAATGATACTAAGCAAATAAACTTGTTAATCGTGTGTATGCAGAACCTTCATCAACAATATTAATTTTATTATCACAAACCATATTCTTGAACATAAATAAGTTTGTCACAATATTATTTTTTTATAATAAATTACATAATATACTTTCTTAAAACTATAACCTAATATTTTAATATTAACTGCTAATAACACAATTTTTAGCCACTATAATTAGTCAAATTGTGATAATATGACAAGATCCACCAGTCCAAAAGAAAATGATTGTAATTAGCTGGCGGTTGGTTGAGTCATAATAGAAGATGGGAATTTTTTTTATAAAATATAAAAGTTTGGGATAACTTTTGAAATTATTAAGAAATTAAACAGTAATATTTTAGGCCAAAAACAGGTTTTAAAGCAAGTTTTGGAATTTTAAAATTTTGTTTTCAAATCTGCTAAAGTATGGATAAAATCTATAAAAGAATATGTTTTGCCAATTTTTTTTATAGAAAAACTCGGCAAAATCTATGATCAAATAGGTGATTAAAAACTATTTCTAACACGGTTTAGAAGTGTGTGAACATACCTTACAAGGATCATCCTCTAAATACAAATTTACTACTATTTTGGAAAGTATTGCATGAAAATTAATGGTTTTCCTTATTTTAGCTAGATTTAATAATTAGAGAACAAAAATAAAATTTTAATGTATACAAAATATAACAATTAAAAAAAATTATTCTTTAAATAATAAGTTCGTAAAGTAATTAGTACATCAAAGATCTAATTTATTATATATAAACAAAGAAAATGGCAAAGGATTTTCATATCATAAACTAAGAAATTTTTTCATTAAAGTTAGCTGGTACTGGTAAAAATGTTAGAAAGGAGTAGTACAGGTTTGATACTGAAATTAATTACCTATTTCTCTTAATACCGAAGAAAAATAATTTGTTCAATACATACATTACTTCCAATTGGTTAAATACTTTTCTTTACTGTCACGACCGGGAATTTTCCACCATCGGGAGTCGAGATGGCGCTAACTGTCGGAGTTAGGCAAGCCGAACGTTTAACAACACATCACAGATTTTATTCAAACTATAAAAATACAGAAACATTAAAATAAAGCGGAAGACTTTAAAAATACTTGATATTTGGAAACTGAAATACATAACTCCAACATACACTTCTACCAAGAAAATGGTCTCACTACTCACAGACTACAATAGAATACCGAAACAAAGGTCTGAAGAAATACATAGAACTGTTTGTCCCGAGTACATTGAACAACAAGATAAAGTAAGGGTAGAGAAGATGCCGGGCCTGCGGACGCCGCAAGCTACCTCGGTGTCTCCTAGATCAGAATGCTAACACCTGCACCGCTGCTGCTACTGCTGATCGAATCTTCTATCTGCACAAAAGAGCGTAGAGTGTAGAATCAACACAACCGACCCCATGTGCTATAAGTGCATGGCCTAAACCCGGCAAAGTAGTGACGAGGCTAGACAGGACTACCACATAAACCTGTGCATTTCAACATATATTGGCAATAGAAGAGGAGACAGAAATTTAAACAATTAAGAGGGAGGGGAGCATGCTATAGGGGAGGTAATAGTCCATAAAACACCTAATAAGGAAGAAAACAACACAACTAGAATATCAACAAGAGTAGGAAAAATAACAGTTGCACGGCATCCCCCATCGTGCTTTATCACTCTTCCTCACCCAATCAATCATATAAGGTGCACAGAATGATCCTTCGTGCATTAATATTCGTACCAGGGCATGACATATTCCTTCGTGTTGTAGCAATCATATCAATGGCACGGAATGTTCCTTCGCGCTGTAGTAATATCATGGCACGTAATATTCCTTCGCGCATTCGTAATCATATCAATCGTGCACGGTATCACCCATGGTGCTTTATCACTCATCCTCACCCAAACAACAACCACGACAAGGGGGAGGGGGCTAGGGGGGCGAGGGGATAGACAACGGTAATAGAAAATCCAGCCAGGGAAACAATAACAAGAACTTCCACATTCTACCAAGGGAGATAATCACATCTCTTTGTCCTTCTTTCATTTCTTACTCTATTATTACTCTATCATTCGAACCAACGCCCCACAGGGTTTTCAATTCATAATTCTCTCTCATACTCTTCACTTCATATGGAAATCATCAATTAAACAAGGAAGAATCACATCAAAATCCGTATAAGCAAAAGAAGGACTCTTGGTCATGCTAGACACCAGTGTATAAATACTTGTCACCATGTTTATACACCGTACTCGACAAATAGCAATTAGTAGGCAATACTCTAATCCAACTCCCTCAAGCCAAAGTTAGATCAAACACGTACCTCGGTCCAAAAATGGCAATCAACTCTCCAACACCGCCTTTCCTCTAGAATCCAACTCTGAAACAACGATATCTATCCATAATTAGTCTAATATTATCAATAATAGCATAAAACACAATTCCATAGCCTGAAATGAATTTCCTATCATTTTTCCAAAAAATACCAAAATCCGTACCCGGGCCTGCATGGTCTAAACTCGAGGCTCGGACCAAAATCCAATCACCCATAACCCCACGATTTTCAATATGTAATATTTTTTAAAATTCGACCTCAAATTGAGGTTGAATTGCCCAAAATCTCAAAATCCCTAATTCTATCAGAATCCCCCATTATCTACCTTGAATTCTTGTTTTAGGGCTAGGAAATTAGTGATTAGATGAAGAAATAATGAGGGAATGAAGATAAGAATACTTACTCATTGAGTTATGGAGGAGGAGAAACTTGAAAATCTCCTATGGAGTGTTTAAGGAAGGAGCTCGTGTGAAGAAATGGGCAAATCCCGTGTTCTGCCACTATTTTAAACTTTAGAAATTGCTGAAGGAAATAACCTTTCGCGATCGGGACCTAAATTACGCATTCGCGATGAAGACTGGTCGGGGGAATCGCATTCGCGGAGTGAAGCATGCGAACACGAAGAAGAAAATTTGGGATCAGGGGAAAAGGCTTACGCGTTCGCGAGGTATGGTTTGCGATCGCGATGAAGGCTATGCTGGAGCTATGCAAACGGGGGAAGAGGTCCGCGATCACAAAGAAGGCGGATCACAAAGGTACGCGAACGCGAGCCAGTTGCTATGAGCGCGAAGAAGAAATTCCCAGAACAAAAATTGCAGAAAATCTGCTGAGTTTTCTAAGTGCAAAACCACCCCAAACTACCTCTGAATCATTCCCGAGCCCTCAAGACTCCTAAACAAGCACCCATACTAACTCAACAGCATCCTACGGACCTGCTCGAGCGATCAAATCGCTGAAATAACATCAAATTCAAATAACCAAACCTCAAATTCCTCATTTTTCATTTCAAAGTTTATTAACCTCTAACTTTTGATATTTAGGTCCGAAACACGTCAAACGATGTCCGATTTCGACCAAATTTCACACGAAGCGCATAAACCACATATATGACCTGTACCGAACATCGGAACAAAAATACGAGCCCGATACCATTACTTTTTGATCAAATTTTATTTTTATTTTTCTTTAACATTTTCAGAAAATAATTTCACAAAAAATCTTTTTCTCGGGCTTGGGACCTCGGATTTCGATTCTGGGAATACGCCCGAGTTCCTCAACTGTTTGATCATGACCCGATCGACTAGGCCGTATCACCAACACATTTTCATATTTCATCAATCATCTCATTTCAAATTTATTTAACATATATCAATTTATTGGCACTCGGGGTCACAATTTTTATATCATGCTTGGCAGTAGGTCAGATTCCATAACCAAGCTCTTTTCTCCCACATTTCACATCATTTCGACTTTGAACATTAAGCCTTTCAATTCAAAATAATAGGCACATACTATAGCAATTATAAGTTGTAAGCATAAAGATGATCTCACACATTTCGACATGACCATCTCAATTTAAACCCCACTTGAAGTTTTGGCATTTTAGCACATGTTTCACATTGTTCACACATTCTTAATTGAAAAAATTGCATATTGAAAGCATTGAGACACACCTTGCACATATACTCTTGCAATACAAATTCATTTGAAATAGCAACCACTACATCGATCAATTTTCGGAACTTACAACATTTGCATCGCCACCAAGGGGGCTCAATTTCTAAGAAGAGGGGTTTTTAGCCATGCATACTTCAATAGAGATTTTCTTAGATTCTTACTATAATTTTGGACCCTTAACAAATTCGATCTATTTCATGAACATTACATATTGAACAAAAAATTAGAGAGATGACATACCTCAATAGAGCTTTTCTTAGATTCTTACTATAATTTCGGACCCTTAACAAATTCGATCCATTTCACGAACATTACATGTTGAACCAAAAATTAGAGAGACGATCAACATTCTATCTCAATTGAGCACATTATCAAGAACTAAGTGTGCATTATGATTTTAAGGCCTTTTTGTGAAAGATTCTATCATTCCACTCCCTACTCGTTACATTTTTAGCTCACAATCTGCCCATACCCTTTTATGATACATACATGCATGATAATTAATACTTATGCCCATGAACCCACTTAATACTGATCCCATTCTTAGAAGAATTTTAAAATTTAGAGCTAGGGCACAAAATTTTACCTTTTAGGAAGAAGGCGTAATAGACTTTACTTGATAATGTTCAAAGACTGGACAAGGAGTGAAGAGATTTGGTGAGTATCACTCTCTCCCCCTAGAACTCTTTCTCTCACTCTAAAGGTAGCAGAAGATAGCACAATATGGTCTAATGGGGGTGCTTTTAGTGAAATGGGATCGGGTTTTATGATTTAGAAAATAGGAGCCTCGATTCAATCTCCAGTCTCATATGCGACTACATAACCGATATGCAGCCCTCAAATTGACAGAAAAGTAGCCCTCAAGGGCTTGAATCTTCTGCCTAGGTATGTGACCAATATGCGGTCCACATACCTGTTCTGAGGTCGCATAATGCACCGTATAACTAACCTTTGCAAAAATCCTAAGGAGGTTATACGAAGACTATGTGGCCCGCAATTCGATTATGTAATCGCATAACTGGCCGTATAGTTGTGCAAGTATTCCATCACAACTCAAGTCAACTTGTAAGAGTAGAAACAACAAATGACATATAGGAAACAACACATCAAGACGTAAAATCCATAACTTACACCAGGCAGGCACACCATTACACAAATAACACCAATAACAATGCCCCTAGGCCATCACAAGTCATCACAAACCATCTGCAACATAGCCCACCTTGTCTCGCCACATGAGCAACAATAAAGTAAATGCCCTTCGTGTCTCGTCGCACGCGCATAACAATATTCCCACCCTGTCTCGCACATGCGAAAACCCACATATATATAGCCTGCCTTGTCATGCTGCATGTGAAAATATCAATAGTAACAAAAGCATGAATAACTCACGTGTGAATATCCTGGAAATACTATCAACAATACCACGTGTTCTAAAACATAGCAACTCAATATAAAGTCTGCCACCGCATGTGACCATATGCCACTACTTTTCCTCAAATTAATTTCAATAACACAACCACTCCTAGCCCGCAGCTGAACAACACCAAGTGCAACAACAATAATAACAATAGCACGAGATTATGACAAGTAAATCAACACAGGAACTACATAACACAAAAAATAGAAGAACAAGTTCCCAATGAAAGACATAACAAGGAATAATAGTTTCAACACGAATAGCTCAACAATGGGAGAGATAATGTATCACAACAGTTCTAGTTAAGTGCAACTCGACAATAACAGAGATAACCTAATTCAATATTCCAAATAAGGATAAGTCAACAATGGAAGGGATAACAAAACTTCAATTAAGGTTAAGCGATTACGGGAGATATAATAATAATTTCAGTTAAGGTTAAGAATTTGTACAAATGACATAAATAACTTTAATTAAGGATAAGTAATTACAAAATAGACATCAATAACTTCAATTAAAGATAATCAATTACGGAAAAAACATCAATAACTTCAACAAAAGATAACCAATTACAGAAAACACATTATGGCAATAAAAGAGGCGACAACTTCAACTAGGGCACATAAGAACTTATTGGCAATAAGGGTATAACATGAATCGATTAACTACAATTAAAGCACGTAAAGGGTGAATTTATTAGGTTAAGGATTTCACATAATAAAACAACTTCACTTTTAATGGACATAAGAACCTAAGAGCCTAAAACGATCAAATTCCCACAAACAAGCCTGGGGTATGTACGCATCACCTTGCGTACACGACCTTCACATGACACAATTAGCACAAATGACTCAATTCCTAAGGGGTACTTCTCCATATAAAGTCAGGCAAGATACTTACCTCAAAGAAGCCAGATCGATACTCTAAAAAGACCCTTTCGTGTAAAACAACCTCGGGACGGCTCAAATATAGCCAAAATTCTTCATATCATGAATAAAAATCATACAAAAAAAATCTAGATAATAAACTTTCAATCCTTAATAATAACTAAAAAGTCAAGCCAAAAAGTCAACCACGGCCCCACACCTCAAAACCTGATAAAATTTATCAAATCATACACCCATTCTGATACATGTCCAATCATACCAGCTTTATCCAGTTCCGACATCAATTCGTTCAAGAAATTCGCATTTTACATTTTCGAAAGTTCTTAGGAAATTCCCATTTTCCCAAACTCAAACCACTAATTTAATGATAAAACAATGAAAACCTCATGAAATATAATCAAATCCGAGTAAAGAACACTTATCTCAATCCAATACGTGAAGCACCCCTCAACCATTCCTCAAATTTGAGGTTTACAACTCAAGATATGATAAAAATAGCCAAACCCTTGAATTAGAGTTCTTATATTTCTCCCAGGTGAATTATACATTGTGATCGCGGAACCAACATCGCGATCGCGAGTAGTAAAACCTTCAACTTCCCAAAATGTGGTTTACGAACGTGACATGAGGGTGATGAACACAGTAACCAACGTTTTCAGACCCTACGAGAACACGTATGTATATTTGTGAACACAAAGATAAACAATGCCCGGTTCCTTCCCGCCTTACCTCTTGGCAGACCATTGTATAAGAACGTGAATTCAAAAATCTTTCAAGCTACGCGATCATGAGATCTTATTTGCGAAGGTGTAGAACAATACTGCCTGCCGCCAAATTATATTATACGATCGTGAAGCCATTGACCCGAGAGCAATGAAGAAAAACTAGATGACAGAACCAGGAACTCTAAAGCATGAAGAAATGGCCCGTAGCCCATTCGAAACACACATGTGGCCCCCAGGACCCCGTCGAAACATGCCAAAAAGTTCCATCACATAAAGCAGACCTGCTCGAGGCATCAAATCACATCAAAACTATGAATTTCACCTCGAATCGAAATTAGTGAACTTATGAACTTTCAACTTCTCCAATTCGTGTTGAATCATATCAAACCAACCTGGAATGACGTCAAATTTTGCATGCAAGTTCCAAATAACACAACGGAGCTATAGCTACTCCCGAAATCAAAATCTTAATCCTATATCAACAAAGATAACTCCCGCTCAAAGCTCTCAACCTTCCAATCCTTTAATTTTACAATTTTCACCAATTTTCATCAACTTAACCTACAGAACTCCAAATCAAAATTCGGACACATGCCTAAGTCCAAAATAACCATACGAATTGGAGTCATCAAAACACCTTTCTCGAGTCGTATACAGAAAATTCAAAACTTTGGTTAACTCTTTTCACTTAAGCTTCTAAAGCAAGAATCCTTCTGCTAAATTAATCCCGAGTTATCCAATATACAAAATAGACCAAAAACGCATGTCATAATACAAATGAATATGCTCGACACCTTAAACCACCAAACAAGACACTAATTCTCAAAATAACCGGTGGAACTATTATATGCTTCCTCTCTTATAGAAACGTTCATCCTTGAACATACCAAAGAACCATTCGGAGGTCATCAAATTATTTGATGTACTTAGCATACATATACTCATGGGTGATCCCATGTCAGCAATCCACATAAGCCCGACAACACCTTCCAAACTGAAAATTATTCCTTCCACCCACACTAATAACCTTTGAACCAAATTTCTCACCGTATGATCATTTCTAAAGAGCTGATTCCCACATCTACATATAGTATCATCCACAACCAGCTTCAACAATTAATGTATACACCCACATGGTACTGTAAGAAACACGTTCTCGAACTAACGTGTGTTGATTCATGTAGGTTTTGATAAATGCCAAACATTGAGACAAGCATCGGTGATGGAACAACAACAGACCAAGTACAAGATGGATAGTACGCGTTCAAGAATAGAAGATGCAATCAACTGTTGAGTAGGTCTTAATTTGTAATCTTGACTCAACGACTTATTTCTAATATTGGCTCTCACCTAAAATGATTTTCATAAAATCATGCATCATAAGTTTTTAAAGAAATAAGTTGCATATTTGCCAAAATGATTTTTAAACTCGTTTTGAGAAAATTGGGTTTAACAATCGATTGTCTTGAAGAAACAATCGATTGTCAAGTTCTATACTTAGTTTTTAAAATGTTGTCTTGAGACAGAAACTTCGTTTGAAATCATTTTTGAAGCAACAATCGATTGTCACTGTTCAACAATCGATTGTCAGATTTTATACTTAGTCTCAAAAAGTTTTGGAAAACTTACAGAATGTTTTCAAAATCTTCAAAAATGAAGAACAATCGATTGTCACTATTTAACAATCGATTGTGCTTAGTGATTTTTCCAAACGGACTTTTTCCAACGGCTTATCTATTTATGGTATAATCAGTACACAATCTTTTAGTCAAAAAGTTGCCAGAAATATTTTGAATATTTGAACAACAATCGATTGTCTAAAGTTAACAATCGATTGTCATTTTTTTAAAATTCAACAGAAATCTTTTTAACCGGATTTTAAGGATCTTGTCTGTTGAAAAAGTGTTCCAACAATCGATTGTCGAAAATCAACAATCGATTGTCAGGCAGATTTTCAGGAGCGTTTTCTGGAACTAAATGCAACGGTCTAATACTCCATTTTCTATATAAAACACTCTCTGAAAATCATTTTAAAACACAACAACACTGCAGAAAAATTACAAAGCATACATTACATTCTTGTGATTCAAATTTCATATCTTACATTGTTTTTGAGAGCCAAGATTATTGATTGAGTTGTTGTGTTCTTGAGCCATATATTTTGTACTCATAATCCACTCTTTGAGAGAGTTCTTGTAAAGTGAGTAAAAGAGTGTTCTTGTTAAACACTTGTAGTAAGAAGGAGTGTTATATTTCTTCTTGTAAAGTCTTAGGGATAGGTTTCCTTAAGCGGGTTGGTTGAGGCTTGTGTTGTATCAAGTTCTCAAGTTGTAAAGGTTCTTTAGGCACCCAGAAGCTTAACAAGTTGAAGTCTTTGAGGTGAGGAACCTCCGAGCAAGGTGAAGTCTTTGAGGTGAGGAACCTCCGAGCAAGTTGAAGTCTTTGAGGTGAGGAACCTCCGAGCAAGGTGAAGTCTTTGAGGTGAGGAACCTCCGAGCAAGTTGAAGTCTTTGAGGTGAGGAACCTCCGAGCAAGTTGAAGTCTTTGAGGTGAGGAACCTCCGAGCAAGTGTTTGAGATTTGTGTGATTCAAGTCTCAAGTGTAAAGGTTTGTTGGGCACCTTAAGCTTGACAAGGTTGTTAGTGGAAATCTCGAGAGAGTCTCTCGGGGACTGGACTAACCACAAAGTGTGGCCAACCAGTATATATCGTAGTGTAATTTATTTTTACCGCATTTGTTTATTTCCTGCAAAGTTTAAATTCCGCAAGAAAACGCCAAATTTTGTTAATACGCTATTCACTCCCCCTCTAGCGTAGAGCGTTATTTCTAACAATTGGTATCAGAGCCATACTCTCTGAAAAACATAACAGTTTGAGAGAACCATCCATGGCTTCTACTCATGAATTTTTTGCAGGAATCGGTGAAGGCAATTGCCACACAGTGCCTCCAATATTTGATGGAAACAACTACTTATGTTGGAAAGATCGGATGAAAATCTTTGTCATCGCCAACGACTTTTATCTGTGGCAAATCATTAAACTTGGCGGTCAAATGACAACACAAGTCGGGAAAGCCAAGGTAAAGGAATATAATACTAATGCTACAAATATGTTGTATAGTGCCTTGAATCAAGAAAATCATCAAAAAGTCTCCCACTGCAAAACTGCAAAAGAAGTATGGGATAAACTTGAGGAAATATATGAAAGCACGCCTCAAACAGAAGGAGACTGCTCAAATGAGAAACCAACTACCCGATGTCTGATGGCCGACAAAGGAAACAACGAAGAAGAGGTAAGTATCTCTAATTCTCACTCGTTCGAAGAATTACAAAATGCATATGAAGATTTGTATGGTGAATATGGTAATGCTGTCAAAATGATTAGAGATTTGAAGAAATCACTTTCCCAGCAAGAATTAGATTTTCAGAAAAATCTCTCTTTAAAAGAAAAGGATTTTGAAGAACGTCTCTTATTGAAAGAAAAAGATTTCAAAAATCAACTTTCTTTAAAACAAAAAGATTTTGAAAATCTGTCTCTTGATAACGAGAATCTTGTAAAAGAAAATAAGTTTTTGCAAAATGATAGTGTAGAACTTAGACAAGTCATTAAGACTATGCATGAAGCTTCTTATGTTGATGAATGCTCTACTTGTACTTCCTGCGATTCCTTGAAGTTAGAAAACGCAGAACTTAGGAAAACTTTAGAATCACGAAGTATAGATGTCCCTAAGGTTATTGAAGAAAAGGAAACGTCGAAGAATAATCAACGGCATAAAAGCAGAAATCCCATTAGAAATTTTACTGCTCCACCTAGAAATAATTCTAGGGCTGTAAATGAGTCTAGGACAAATTCCTTTAGACCACCTAGACATTACGCTAGGATGTATGAAAACAAGTCTAAAACTAACGCCTTTAGATCACCTAGATACAACTCTAGAAATTGGAATAATGAATCTAGAGTTAATACTTTACATCGCCTAGAATCAATACTAGGACTATTGTTGATAAGCCTAGAACGAACTACGTTAGACAACCTAGAAATGACTCTAGGATTCTCAACGCCTCTAGGAATGACTCTAGATCACCTAGAATGTATTTGGCGCAACCTAGGCATTGGCACAATCCGAACGTAGTATGCCATTATTGCAATCGGATAGGTCACATTGCACCCGTGTGTTTTGCTAAACATAGAGATTTATCTTTTGGTTATAATTATTATTTGCCTAACCCCAAAGGACCCAAAAAGATATGGGTACCAAAAACCTCTCCCTAGGTATTTTTGCAGGTGTGCTTGAAGACTACAAAATTGTAGTAGATGCGCCAAGCACGACACCCAAAGGCATCGAGAGGAATTTCGGTTAGCTATTCTTTTTGATAAAACCGAATATGTGCAAGTTATTAATGTTGACAGATTTGTTGATATATGGCAGCTGGTGTTATTAACATATAAGTTGTCAACTTGATTCTCACCCTGAAAAACGTTGACATGCGTTAATTGTAAGAATCAATTTGTGAAATGTCTTGTTGACTATACTTGTTGATTGACATGCTGAAAATTCATTTTTGATTACTAGTATCAACTATTAAATGCTTGATCCATGCTTTGACAAATGTTGATTCGTGCATTGAATGAGTATCTACTAAAATCATGTTTAGTTGAATTATGTCTTGACAATCTTTTCAAACAGCAAAGTGTTTTAAATCATGTTTTAATATATGTTTTGATAAATGCTTTTTATATTAGCATACTCTCATAATCGATTTTCAGGACTTAAAAACCTTTTTGGTCTAGTCCACAATCGATTGTTCACAGGCACAATCGATTGTCCGTGTTTTTCTGAGTTCAAAAACTTTCTGTTTCTTGCAGATTTTTCAGGAACTGTGTCAAATAGTTCAACAATCGATTGTCCCTTTTCAACAATCGATTGTCAATCGGTAAAAATCTCAAGATTTGTTACCATTCTGAATTCTGAACTCGACAGCTATCATTTATCATCGTGTCAGTTCAAAATAGGCATAAACGTTCTTGAATTCTTTTTTTTTAAAGGCTAGGCTTTCATTTTTATCATGCCCAATTGTATGTGTTGATATGTCTTTGTTAACCATCCGTATCAATTCTCCTTGAATCATGCTTTGTTTTGGTTCTCATTATTGCAAATGCGCTTAAATATGTGACATTTGTTGCAATATGGATTGCTGAAAATAACCTTGTGTATCACTGTTAATAAAACAACATTTGATGCATTTGTTATGCTCTCCGTCAAATGGATTTTTTTTCTTCTGTAACAATCGGTATTTCCTGTAAAATGTCAAATTGATGTGTTTTGCTTAAACAGGTGATAAGATGGTTGATTCATGATTTGACTAGCTATTTGAAACAACATGCAATATATGTTTTGACAAATGCCTTCCAAAATAACAATTATTTTTTTTTGTTGTTTGGTTGATATAATTGATAAATTTATAAAAATCGTCATATTGTATATTCCTCAATATCCTTCCTATTCTTTTGTGAATATGGTAAAAGGAATTAGCCTTAATACAATCTTCTTATCAAAAGAAGAAATGTCTTAGGCAATTTGTTACAAGTAAGAGGAATGTCATTACATTCCATTTTGTCTTACTTAAGAGGGAACTTGTGCTTTGAAAGAATTGATTGCATAAATTTTATTGATGATATTTTCTTAACAAATATCTATTTGGTTTTTGAATAGTTATTATGGTGATAAATTGCTTGTATATATATATATCGGAAATGGCTTCACTTGATTAAATGTTGGAAATGCAAATGTGCTCGCATGAAGCATTCAATTCAATTTCTAGCAAATTGAGATGTCAACGATGGAGGATGACATCAAGACAAACCGGGTATGATCGTTCCTTACTCTACCCTTTAGCTAGTTGAATTGGTATTATATGTCACAAGTATTGATATGAACGTTATTTTGATAAATTGCATAATTGATTAAGTGCATAAATTGTATTGAGTTTTGATTTTCTAAATTGGTATTTATAACAATTGGTGTTGATCATATGTATTCATGATGGAAAATCTATTTTCATAAAAACGTTTTCATCCGAAGAATCATTATCTTCCACCATGTGTTGATGACGTTGTTCCATTCATAATCAATTGTCATAATTCCAAAATTGATTATAACATATTCAAAATTGATTACCATACTTCCAAAATCAATTTTCAGGACTTAGACCATTTTTGCCCATTACACAATCGATTGTCAGTGATTTTCTGAAATTTCAAAAACATTCTGTTTCAAGCCAAATTCTCAGAATCTAAGTGTCAAACTTGCCACAATCGATTGTCTCTATCACACAATCGATTGTCCAACGGTATTAATTCAAAAATTCTTACCGTTCTGTCCTGCAGCCTCCTTTAATCGATTATCAGCTTTTATCAGTCAATCCAACTGGCATAACACTGTTCAACAATCGATTGTCTCAAATACACAATCGATTGTCTCAACGGTCAATTCCAAAACTCGACCGTTTTTGAGTTAACTTCAGGCATATTTTTTTCTCCTATTCTCCCCTCTATAAATAGGAGATGGTGTCTTCATTCTCATCACCAAATATTCAAGCTCAAAGCCTCAAATCCTCTCTAAAAAGCTCATTTTGCAAAATTCAAGCTTTCTTTCTTCTATCAATATGTCGAGAAGAACCCGTTCAAATAGGGAAGGTGCTTCCACCTCTACTCTTCCTCCCTCCGGATATCATCCATATCAAGATGGTGATGTTTTGGTCTTCAAAAGCGAAAATAAATTAAATCGCTTTCTTACTAAATTTGAAAAACGTGATATTCATCCTCCTCGTTTTTCTACTATGCGAGATCTCCAAAACTATGGTCTTGCTGTAAACTTACTCCGAGAAAGTCAACTTCTTGACTTCCTTCTCCTTTCATATGATTTCATCAATACTACACTCATTCGGGCCTTTTATTCAAACCTCCGTCCAACTGACGATGGCGATGTTCTCACTTTTGTAAATGGTGTCAAAATAGTTGTCTCCGACGAATATCTTAACGCCATTATCAAACTTCCAAATGATGGTGAAGACATTCACCAATATGTTGGACAAGAGGGAGCCTTATTTGATGAAACCTCTTTTCTTCGTCAAATTGGACTCACTTACTATGATCCACGTCTCACTTCTCGTCGTCCTACGATCACGGGAATGGATCCGAACTATCGGTTGATATTCTATTTCATCACCCGAGTTCTCAAGCCCCGAAAAAGCAGTCACACCACCATCTCCCAAGAAGATTGTAAACTCATGCATGCCATTTCTTCCGGAGCTCGATTAAATTATTGTAAATTAATCAAGCTTCACATGCGTGATGCTCTCGCCGAAGATAAACATCTTCCTTATGCACTTCTTGTCATGCATTTTCTTGAATCCGCCGGCATTATCACGGCAAATGGTTCACTTAAAAATCGGACCAAACACTGGGAAATTTCTGAATCTTCATTTCACAGTGGTGGCGATCATGACAATCACCCTCCTCCACATCCTCCTCAAAATCCTCCTCCAAATCAAGATCCAAATTCGGATATTTTAAACCATCTTACCCGCATTGAGACAAAAGTTGATCTTAACCCGCTATGTCCAAGGATACATTGACCATGTCAACTATCAATATGGTGCTGTTGTCCCATTTGAGGCACCGCCGCAAAACATGGACGAAGATGATGATAACGAGGATTAAATATTTTCTTGTATTTTTATTTATTTAATGGCCTATGTAATATTTTATCTATTTAATGAAAGTTGATTTTCATTTGAAATATCTCTCCTATTTCCATTATATGAATTATTTGATATTTTCAAAAGGGGGAAGTACATATTTTTTTTAAAAGGAAGAAAAGAAAGGCTATATGCAAGACTAGAGTTTATGCATACTTACATGCTTTCTTTGAATGTGTTGCATAAATTCAGGGGGAATCTTATATTTAGGGGGAATTTTTTTTCAGTGCAAACTATTCGATTATCCCGTATAATAATCGATTATGTTGACGTTTGTTGAACTAGCATGCTATTATTAGACTTGTTATCTAGCCACTTTTTGTTAATGTCAAAAGGGGGAAAATAAACGGGCTATGCATGCATAATATATTTCCCATGCACTTTGATATAACTGCACACATTTAGGGGGAATCATCATTTAAGGGGAAATATCTTATGAAACATGAACATGTCTATGATGCATATTGAATTATCTTGAACTGTTATTATTATGCATATCCCGATACATGTTTGCCATTATCAAAAAGGGGGAAATTGTAAGAAACACGTTCTCGAACTAACGTGTGTTGATTCATGTAGGTTTTGATAAATGCCAAACATTGAGACAAGCATCGGTGATGGAACAATAACAGACCAAGTACAAGATGGATAGTACGCGTTCAAGAATAGAAGATGCAATCAACTGTTGAGTAGGTCTTAATTTGTAATCTTGACTCAACGACTTATTTCTAATATTGGCTCTCACCTAAAATGATTTTCATAAAATCATGCATCATAAGTTTTTAAAGAAATAAGTTGCATATTTGCCAAAATGATTTTTAAACTCGTTTTGAGAAAATTGGGTTTAACAATCGATTGTCTTGAAGAAACAATCGATTGTCAAGTTCTATACTTAGTTTTTAAAATGTTGTCTTGAGACAGAAACTTCGTTTGAAATCATTTTTGAAGCAACAATCGATTGTCACTGTTCAACAATCGATTGTCAGATTTTATACTTAGTCTCAAAAAGTTTTGGACAACTTACAGAATGTTTTCAAAATCTTCAAAAATGAAGAACAATCGATTGTCACTGTTTAACAATCGATTGTGCTTAGTGATTTTTCCAAACGGACTTTTTCCAACGGCTTATCTATTTATGGTATAATCAGTACACAATCTTTTAGTCAAAAAGTTGCCAGAAATATTTTGAATATTTGAACAACAATCGATTGTCTAAAGTTAACAATCGATTGTCATTTTTTTAAAATTCAACAGAAATCTTTTTAACCGGATTTTAAGGATCTTGTCTGTTGAAAAAGTGTTCCAACAATCGATTGTCGAAAATCAACAATCGATTGTCAGGCAGATTTTCAGGAGCGTTTTCTGGAACTAAATGCAACGGTCTAATACTCCATTTTCTATATAAAACACTCTCTGAAAATCATTTTAAAACACAACAACACTGCAGAAAAATTACAAAGCATACATTACATTCTTGTGATTCAAATTTCATATCTTACATTGTTTTTGAGAGCCAAGATTATTGATTGAGTTGTTGTGTTCTTGAGCCATATATTTTGTACTCATAATCCACTCTTTGAGAGAGTTCTTGTAAAGTGAGTAAAAGAGTGTTCTTGTTAAACACTTGTAGTAAGAAGGAGTGTTATATTTCTTCTTGTAAAGTCTTAGGGATAGGTTTCCTTAAGCGGGTTGGTTGAGGCTTGTGTTGTATCAAGTTCTCAAGTTGTAAAGGTTCGTTAGGCACCCGGAAGCTTAACAAGTTGAAGTCTTTGAGGTGAGGAACCTCCGAGCAAGGTGAAGTCTTTGAGGTGAGGAACCTCCGAGCAAGTTGAAGTCTTTGAGGTGAGGAACCTCCGAGCAAGGTGAAGTCTTTGAGGTGAGGAACCTCGGAGCAAGTTGAAGTCTTTGAGGTGAGGAACCTCCGAGCAAGTTGAAGTCTTTGAGGTGAGGAACCTCCGAGCAAGTGTTTGAGATTTGTGTGATTCAAGTCTCAAGTGTAAAGGTTTGTTGGGCACCTTAAGCTTGACAAGGTTGTTAGTGGAAATCTCGAGAGAGTCTCTCGGGGACTGGACTAACCACAAAGTGTGGCCAACCAGTATATATCGTGGTGTAATTTATTTTTACTGCATTTGTTTATTTCCTGCAAAGTTTAAATTCCGCAAGAAAACGCCAAATTTTATTAATACGCTATTCACCCCCCCTCTAGCGTAGAGCGTTATTTCTAACAGGTACAACCACACAATGTAACACGTCACACATATGCCCATAACAATAGCTCTAACCATAATAGTTTCCCATAATCAAATACAACACCAGTGAATAACCTCATCTCAACTAAAACCTTGTCCTAGTACTTTACAACGCTGACAACAATGCAAGAAATATGAGGACCTGATAATCATTCACCCAAATCAACAAGTTACATCTAAAGTCACTTAGGCACATACCTCATAAGTTAAAACCTAATAAGCACCACGCAAATATGGCTGAATATACAAGAAAACACAGGATAAAACTATCAAACAATCCCGACAAGCACAACTCCCTTTCAATATCATACTAAGAATCAATTTCACAAGGAAGAACCAAGGCATATGAAATACCTAAAAGGATATCATCCTAATATAACCCCATCGTGGCACATAGCGTGGTTCAAATATATCAAACCGCATGAAAACACGTGGTTCCCATCCTCAGTTCTGAATCACAAGTATAACATACATCATACCAACCTAAACCTTCCACTAATTCCATTCTTCAATACAGAATCACAACACGTAAAATATTCCCCACACCAATGGAACATCTAGATCACAAATCCTTACAAAACCATCCAAAAATCACATCAAAATGACTTTATGTTATTAATAAGACCATTGGAAACAAATCCATATAATAAAACTTCAATCTTTAATAAAAACTAAAAAGTCAACACCGAGCCCACACCTTGAAACCTGATAAAATTTATAAAATCCAAACACCCATTTCGATACAAGCCAGACCATACAAAATTTATCCAATTCTGACATCAATTTGTCCTTCAAATCCCCATTTTAAATTTTTGAAAGCTTTCAAAAAATTCCCATTTCCCCCATCTCAAACCACTAATTTGATGAATAAAACAATGATAAAATCATGAAATAAGATTAAATTCGGGTAAAGGACACATACCTTAATCAACACATGAAGAACCCCTCAAAACAGCTCAAATCCAACGTCTACAACTAAAGATAATTGACCAAACCCTCGAATTATAGTTCTTATATTTCTGCCTAGTGAATTATACATCGTCATTGCCGAACCAACATCGCGATCGCAGAACCAACATCACGATCGAGAAGAGTAAAACCTTCAGCTACCCAAAATGTCTTCATGAATGCGGTGACCATGGTCTTCAGAGCCCACCCAAACACATCTGTGTACTCGCGAATGCAAAATCCAAGTTTGAGATACTCCCGCGAGAGCAGACTAAGTAACAATGAAAGTAAAAGTCAAGACCTCGATGAAATAGATGAGCGAAGAGACATGACCTATGTAAGAATGATAGTTCAATAATAGCAAGTCGTATGGTCCTACATACTCAACGCCAAAACACAAGCGAGAAAAGACCCACATAAAGGAAAACTGGGAACCAATTGGGATGGACTCTACTAAATCACGGCAACAACAAACAAAGGGTCATTCCAACTAGAAACAATGGAGGCAAAACTACTACCAAACAATTGGAATGTCGCCCACCTCAAATACTTCAACTTCTGAAGATGGACGTCCTCCAAGTTGTACTCTTTTTTCCTCACCCGAGTTTTATCGCAATTGGGTTTTCCTGGCGTGGTTTTTAATGATGCAATGATGATGGCTTCTCTAAGTTTAGGTATTTAGTTTATCACCCCGCCTAATGACTACTTCTCCAGGCCGAGTGTTGAAGCGACTAGATAGACTGGACTCCTCGATTGTATGTACGGACCAAACAAAAACATGTAATGTTCCCCAATGAATAAACAAAGCAGCATAATACATTCTTACATAACTCCACAATATACACATCACGCAAAATGTAAAGGAAATGTACATTTCATCTCACTCAAATTATTTTCTAAGTCTACATTAGACCTTGCTCGAATTAACTTACATTCGACTTCGTTCAAATTAACAAAGGAAATGTACATTTGATGTCACTCGAACTATTTTCCAAAGTCAACATTTGACCTCGATCGAATTAACTTACATTCAACCTTATCGGAATTAACAAAGGAAATGTACATTCGACCTCGTACAAATTAACTTATATTCGACCTCGTTCGAGCTAACAAAGGAAATGTACATTCGATCTTACTCGAATTATTTTCTAAGTCCATATTAGACCTCGCTAGAATCAACTTACATTCAACCCGTTTGAATTAACAAAGGTAATGTACATTCGATCTCACTCGAATTATTTTCTAGGTCTACATTCGACCTTACTCGAATCAACATACATTCGACCTCCTTCGAATTGATCAACAATCGACCTCGTTCGAATCAACTTACATTCTACCGACCTAAAGACAAGGACTTTCTCATAAAAGAATTCACTTATGGTAAAGAAAAAAAGAAAGAAGAGCCAAAAATACACAGCAAAATACAATCTTTCCATTTCAACCATTCCATTACAATACATTTTACTAAGGGCTTGAAAGACGACCCCACAAAAAGAAAATAGTAAAAAAAAAAAAATAAGTACAAAGACTTCACGTTGCATCTTCCTCCGTATCACTGACGTCATTGGAATACTCATCATCATCCCCTCTAGGCGTACAAGGATCACAACCACAGGCGTCACGAGCTGCACGTGCCTTGAAACGAACATCCTCAAATTGCTCCTTCGAAACCTTTCCAGATGTCTTCAGAGACCTGTATATGTCGAGATGGGTCTCAGCATGAACCCAACTCCCATGATACACCGGGATTGGCAGAAGTATTAGAAGTAGACGGTTGGGCCTGCTATTGCGCCTTCTCGGTTCTTAGGGTGGAAACCTACTCATTTAGCTCCGATACGTCCGCCTACAAACCTCCAATCCACTTCTAAAAAGCATGCCTTGAGCACCAAAGTTTCTGACTCAATAGCTCGCTTTGACTTGCAAACGTGAAGGGCTCCCCCTAGGGATGCCGCCTCCGCCATATTGGCTATTCTGGCTTTCTATGTTTGGCCTAAATCATCGGCCCTGGTGCTCAACTCACCCTTTAAGTTGACAGTCCTTGTTTCCCTCTGCTCGTGCTCGACCATTAAGGATTCCACCTGCTCCTGAAGGTTAGTATTCTCGGCCATCACTCCCTTGCTCACCTCGAGCTCATCCTCTATAGCCCTCAGCTCCCCCTCAAGCAAGCTGCATCTACCAATGGCCATCATAAGCTCCACATCCTTCTCCCTCAGCTCTTCATCCTTCTATTTGAGCCTATCGGAAAGCGTCTGAAACTGGCCGTCCTTGATGAGTAAGTTGAGTAGTGTTCGGTGCTTAGAACGATACTCTATATACTTGGATACCATCTTCTTGAAGAGGGCCGTCCTTTGATCTTCCCGCCGATCACGCTCAATCTCCATAATGAGGGTCTGACATGCAAAAGGGGACAGTTTAGTGGAAGTAAACTACACAAATGAAATGAACTAACTTAACATGGGAAAAACTAGACTAATTGCGTGGCCATGCTGGATATAGCCAACAATATATTCGCATAATTTATCATCTGTAACGTCCTGTTCTCAAAGTCCGTACATAGAGGAGTGAAGACCGGCACCGCCTGTTCAGAGTTGGCCAAGAGGTTATAATCTACGGGGATGACTATGTGTCGATTAGGCCCTTCATCCTTATCTCCAATTAAGTGAACCTCTCCTGAAAAGCCTGCATCTCCTCAGGGTCGATATCGAAACCCGACCTATCATCTTTTATGAGGACAGTTCTACCACACCTGTCCGCTGATGATGAGTCGACCCTAGCTTTTCGTACTATCTCCCTTCTATCATAAGTCCCTATAACCTGTGACGGCCTTTCCTCCTTGACAATAACCGGCGTAGGAGTATACTTAATTCCAGTAAGGGCGCCGCCTTTGCGTCCAAAATAATGGGCCATTCCGGTTCGGCATCAACAACACTTACCCTTCCGTTATCCATCCTCTGCCTTCCCTCGGTACTGCCTCCTCCTCGTCATATGACGAATCTTAAATTAGGTGCAAGATGCTTTGATCAAAGGTCTCAGTCAATGTAACGGCTGCCGGTGGGGCAAAATCTCTCAATGGCGGAGCTAGAGTTTAACCCTCTCATATGGACTCAACCAGTACAAATTGTATTCCATTCGAAGCGATCAACAAGAGGATGATAAGCTATAACGAAGATGAACGGGTCGTGGATGTGAGAATAAAATTACTTACTAGGCAAAGGCTTGGGCCCGAGCCGCTTGTTAAAGAATTCCCAATCACGAATTCCTACAGTATGAGGTAAGAGGCGAGTTACCCAGTCTTCAATGTCAAGAACCAGGGAAGGTGGATGCCTATCTGCTGAAAGTAGAAGGACATGAGCAAATGGGAAACAAAAAATAAGGGGGATTAACAAAAGGTATGACAAACAGTAAAAGACCCTTACAATTGAAGTTCCATTACTCGGGGAACCCGATTGGATCCGCCACTATGTGCTCGGTCCTGACGTAAAAGTAAATGCACCAGAACCGGCGGTTCCCTTTGTCATCCATCCCCAACACCAATACTATAGTCCCACGGTGGTAGAGATGCAGCAGATGATGGATGGAGACTTCACAGCTGACCAACTATGTGAACGTCCCATCATTATATAAAAAAGGGGAAAGATGTGCCGAGCAGACGCCATAAAAGCAACCGAATCTCTTAGCTAGTGGGGGGGGGGGGAGAGGAAGAGTGTAACCCACCAAAAATGGGTAGGCAAAGAAAGTGCAATACCTTGGCCGATGGACTTGTATCACGTTATTACCCATCAGAACAATATCAACGTGACTATGGATACATAATTTAGACCGTACAAAAGATCCCCATAACAGATAATGCCTGCTCGGGAGTATGGGCAGGCTTTTTGGGAAGTCATTTCTAACCGGCGCATTTCAGGAAACAAACTCCTCCTTGGTTGGAATACATTCGTCTTTCGCAAGCATGAGTTCACCGCCACCGCAAGGCATAGCCATCGATAATAGGGGGCCATCGGAGACAATGTCATAAGTGTGAGGGGAATTTGTCATTTCTTCAGTAATGTGTATTCAGTAGAGCCTGAATTATGGTGGGTATCCTTAATTCTCTCATCTCTTGAACATATTCGTCGCAGACCCAAAACCAAAATTACCCCCCTAAATTTTTTGGTTGTGAGACACATTAAATTAGAATCTAAGTCCCCAAAGAAAACGCAAATCCAATAAAGAAAACAACAAAATTAGAGGGGGGGGGGGGAACTTCTTGAATAAAAAGAATACAATTAAAAAAATAATTGAAATCGTTCCGAAGAGAATATGTGTCCCGGCACTGCACAAAAAAGATCACGTTATATATCATATATGTGGGTACATATTTTTTATCATGAACAAAAAAATACGGATATGGTCGAATGGTAAAATTTCTCTTTGTCAAGGACAAGATGTGGGTTTGATTCTCGCTATCCGCCTATGATCCAAGAAAAAGTAATTTTATTACTATTTATTTATTATTTAATTTTATAAATAACATTAAATATATTCTTAATGTAAAGATTTGGAATAGTTGGCCATGATAGTGTAGTGATTCTATCCCTCCCCTACGCTTTTTTCCTTCCACCCTTAAAAAGCGAAGGGCGAAATTAATTACTAGTTAACAGAGTCAACCCTAAAATAGCTTTACAAAACAATGCGGAGACATGATTTGAACCCATGGCCTGAAGGTTTATGAGCCTTGTGAGCTACCAAACTGCTCTACCTTACGCCAAATATAAGAACTGAAAACAAATATATAAACAAGGATTAAATGTGCCCCTCCACCCTATCTGGACAAATAAAATAGCCCATTTATACAGAATGGTAAAGGGGCTTTTATGATCATCGAACATAGAAATAGAAATGAAGCGTAAATCCTTACCAACTTGATCTTGTTGCTCCTGGCAACAAAATTGCAGGAACCATTTCACGAAGTATGAGTCCGGATAGTCCAAATTATCGATAGTTAGCTCTCGGCCTTCCGTTCAAAAAACAACGTCGATGAAGGCGTGTAGGTGAGAGTATCAACGGGAAAAGAAGCCAGAAGCTAGAGCTAAAAAACAGAAGGAAATCGGGGACGGGGCTTGGAGAAAAACCAGAATAACAAGCAAAGTGCAAATGGAGTATGAAGTGCGAAAAGTTTTATTTCTGAATCCCCCTTACTCTATTTATAGGATTTGTGACGCCCAAATCAATGCAAGAAACTGTCATTAACATAAAATTAAATAAAAAATGGCACCGAAAACAACCCATCGGATCGGGAAGATGCGTAATAATGACGTGCGTGGCCATGACATTATCCTATGTCAGTCACGCCAACCACAACCATAGATCCGATCCGTCATCAATTCAATATTGACTAAGTCACATCGTTCACAACATTAGAATTTTGTGCGATTAGATTCAGATAAAATCCGTTCATTGAGGACTCTCATGAGGATGACCTCAATAAGCAGAGGGACTAACCATATGGGTCAAAATCCAGTCAAGTTTAGTTAATGGAAATGGACGAGCTGAGACCGGGGTCGAAGCCAACCACGACCTAGTGGCAAAGAGTCATCTAGAGAGAGACACTAGTGCCAAGGTCGAGTAGAGAATAAATAGGAGCAACATTTAGAATACTTTTAGAATTATAAGTAGGAATACTCCCCCAATTGTACTTTTTAGTGTTTTTAGGAATATCCCTTATAAATAGGAAGAGAGAGGGAACATAAAAGGGGGACTTTGAACTTTTTTGAGAAAAATATCTTATAAAAGGTTGACTATCAAGAATATACAAAAAATCTGTTCTGTTTGATTCTATTACTGAATAGTCCTTTTTCATTTACAAGATCCAAGAACACTTCATTCAGTTTTATAGTCTATTGTCACATACTATAGTGAGAAGAAGGAATCATCCAATTCATTAATATTTGGGTGACAAATTCACTCTTATTATATTTAATGCCATCCATCACATTTACTGCATATTTTTATCTTCATATTTATGATAATCATTGAATATTAATTTGGCTTTTATTGATTTTAACACGGTTCCGTACTATCAAAATTATCAGATTTTAGATCTAAAATTTATTATATTTAATTAGAATTCCCCCTTTATCTACTTATTAAATTGGTTTAACAAGAAGGGCCTAAAACTTTTTGGTCAACCAAGAGGATGTAAAGATGATCGAATATTCATACATATCGATTGGAAGCATTTACACGGTGCTGGAAGCGATGAAGCAGTGGCTATGGAGGCGGTGACGGTGGCGGCTAAGAGCAAGAAGACGGTGGTTGAAGAAATTAAGGAAAAATGAAAAATAATTCATCTTACTTGCGCTCACAACTGATGCATTATTCATTGTGTGTCATGTCAGCCACGTGTGTCTAAATGACACAATTTGTTCACTTTTAGTGCTCGATAGATACTACCCTTAGTTTTGGTATCAAAAGGAAGAAAATAAATTGGCAAGTTTAGGGAGCGCATATGTATTCATCCAATAAATTAACAAGGATTGCGTATATCATAATGCAATACGCTTGTTCAGTATCACTGTACCATATCAAAATATGGACTCTTCCTAGATGTCAAAAAATCTAGGTAGAGTTCAGAAAAAACGTACTAATATGTAGATCCAATACTAGTACCTCTTGTGTCGAGGCAATAGATAACTGTTTTAATAACCAGTCACGAGCCAGGAATTTATATATGTTAATTCATGAAAGAAGAATGCCTATTCGAACATGTGTTCTAAAGTAATAGTATTAAATTTCTTTCCAACTTTGTGGATTTTTGTCTTATGTCAAAAAGATTTAACAGATTATAGATAATTAAAAAAGATATTAAATTTAATGCAGAACTAATGCATAATTATTACTACTGATTATACATTAACCAATCAAGCAAAATTACATGCCACTGTACCATTTAAATTTGCAGGGAAGATGGGGCGATGTGGATCTAATCATCTAGATGGCATTATGCCACAAACAATTGCAGACCAGTAAATGACGACTAATTTTTTTCTTTTGGCCCCATATCGTAGATGACATATCATAAGCATATCATTTGACACACCCTCGGCCCCGCAGCCCCTGCCCTGCTTTTCCCGTTTGCGTAATGATTGACGGAAATGAAAATGACAGTGACATAGGAGAAAAGAAGGAGGCCTTCTGAATTTCATATTCGAATGTACAAAAAGCGCCTTTGTATGTTCTCTATTAGAACACGAGTCCCAATTCAAGCCATGCAACACCTGTCTCCCATCCAGTTCCTATACGAACCCTTTGATGTATGACCGAAACACATGTCAAGCAATAAGTTACATGTTGGCCAAGTGAAATTTATTTCGATGATTGATAAAGGATGTCAATTATGAATCAGATTCATATACAGTACATATAAAGACGGGCAGATTTGAGGACAAAGAATGCACGTGAAGGAAATAAGCTTATATTGTCATTATGACATTATACATATACAACTATGAAGTACGTCATGGCTAAACATGAAAAATTATGTGGCTAAATACTTTATGCACGATATTTTTTTCCGTAGCATCCATCATTAGAAGTAGCGTAACTAAAAGTTAGCTACAAAGTTTAATATTTCATGGCTAAGAATTAATACTTATTGCTACACGAATTTTGTGAAGTGGCTATATTAATAAAACTTTTTTGCACAAAGAATATATATATTAATATAGCTAGTGATTTTATTCTTTTGCCACGATAAATCAACTTTGTAGCTATCTTTTACACTTTAGATAAAAAGGGATATACAATGGCAAAAGATGTTATTTATTTAGCTACAAAATTCAAATACGTAGCTATACGCTCATATTATATGTTCCTTATATTACTATTGTAGAGAAAGACTCCTTATTCGAAGAGAACTCTATCCAAGATAAGGGAAGAGTTAGATATTAAAGATAATTAAAACTCTTCCATCAAGAAAGAGCACAACATTGGAACTCTAATTATTTTTTATTCTACTAATTCTATATATCTCATTTAATAGGGACACACAAACGCTGAAGTTAAGCGCAAGTAGAAAGGAAAATAGCAAGGTATTTTGCAAGTTATTCGTGTGTGCAAATATGAAGCTACACGAACCACATAGAAGAAGCAGTTCCAAGTATTTGTCTTATATTCTACTTTCACTGTAGTATATCTTTCAAGTTTTACCTTTCAGTTTTACTTAGTAAGATTTGTACAAGGTACTTTGATTGTTGTATTCAAGTTAGAGTTAACTTGAAGCTCTCGCAACAAGCTGAGGCTAGCTGCCACAAAGGGATTAAAGGTAATCCTTAGGTTTACAAAGAGTCCTATAAATATTATTTTGGCTCAATGAGTTAGTGAAATATTGGAAAAAATCTTATCGAGTCGTGGGTCATGATTTTTTACCTTTTGAGCCAGGTGTTTTTCACCTAAAAATACTTGTGCTCTTTACTTTTCGCATTTATTAATCCGTAATAGTAATATAAGGAATACATTAAAAAACCATGTCATTCTATAATATATGCACGCGAAACCTGGACACCACAAAAATCACGCACCTCTTGTGGCATTGAAGTATAAAATATCAATTGGTACTAGAAAGCGTTATCTTTAAAAAGGCTAACACCGTAGGAGAAGATTAAGAAGAGAGAACCACCTAAAAATTGGGAAAAGCAGTCCATTGCAAGGCCACCATCTTTAATGGCCAGTACTACTCTTAGTGGAAAAACAGGATGAGAGATTACATGCAAGGAGAGGACTATGAGCTGTGAGACATCGTCATTGATGGTCCACTAGCTACCTTGAAGAAAAATATTGAATGAGTAGATGTGCCAAAGATAACAACGGACTACACTGCTGAAGACAATAAGTTGGAGAAAAATTCTAAAGCGGAGAAATGGGTTGTTTGTGGACTTGGTCCATATAAGTACACCAGAATCCAATGATGTGACAGTACTAAGAAAATTGGGGATGCACTGCAAGTGGATCATGAAGGAACATGAAGAGATCTAGAGAAACTCTATTTCCTCTTAGTATGAGCTATGAAGTATGGAGAAACCATTCAAGAGATGTACAGAAAGTTTACTATACTTATAAATAAGCTAAAATAACTTGAAGGATTATTCTTAAAGAAGAAAAATTCGAGAATATATCGACTAGGGTTTTACCTATCACTTGGGAGATCAAGATCACTGCCATCCAGGAATCAAAGAATATTTTCACTTTTCCACTAGATGAATTGATTGAAAATCTCATTGCCTATGAAATTAAGAGACAAACAATAAAGATTGATACCTCTAAGAAAGAAGGAGCTTGTCACTTAGAATCATTGAAGGTTCTGATCTGGAAGATGAAGAAATGGCTATGATTACCAAAGACTTCAAGAAGTACCAGGGGAGAGGAAATGGTTCTTCAAAAAGTGGAAGCTACATCAAGTCAAATGAGCCTAAGAAGCAAACCAATGATGGTTGTAACAAGTGTGGAAATAATGATCACCATATCAAGAACTATCCTTTGTGGAAAATTGAATGGAAAAAGAAAGAATTGAACGAAGAAACAGGAAGAAAGAACATGTTCAACTCAAGAAAAGCAATAAAGAATCAAACAAGGCAATGCTCGCTACTTGGGGAGAAATCTCAGATGATGATGATAAATGAACACTTATGACCATTAGAGATCTGATGAAAATATTTAGGTAAGTTTCCTTCATCATAAAGACAAAATTAAATTTTTGTCCAAATAAAGGTTATCTAGGTTGTTACTGAGCTAATTCATTAATCTGAGGATATAAATAATGAAACGGAAAAAATGTCAAAATAATGTGTGATTTTAAAAGCTAAGTGCAATAACCTAGAACTTAGATCTAGTGAAACCGGAAGTGAAAATGATGTGTTGGAAGAACTAGGTTCATAAACTGGACATAACTGTCCTAGAACTTTCATCTGAAAATCTAAGTATGAAATTAGGAATAGGTAAGAAGACAACTGATCACACACAACTCGCTTTAGAAAAAATGTAAAAAAAATAAAAGATGAATAGTACGAAAGAGATGGATAGATAAAAATCCTAAAGGATGAACCAAACAAGGTCAAGCATAAGCTGGAAAGAACTTGTAAATTAAATAAGTCCTCCAATGCGCTTTCATGGCTACAAGAACACAATAGTAGCAACATAAGTGGACTTGACTTTAGGAATCCTACACTTATGTGGGATCCCAAAAGCATGTACCTCATATTTTTTTAGAACAAGATTTGCACACACTGTGGTAAAACTGGTTAGTATAAAAGTGAATTTACTGCAAAAGAAAATGCAAGTCAAAAGAATAAATAATTTTTTCATGGGAATAATAGGCTTCCAAGTTGGGTTAAAAAGAATTTGATTCATCCGTTTACCTATAGAAAGGGATGCAAACTAGTTTGCGGTCTTAGGACTAACCCTTAATTTCCTTTTTGCAGGTCCAAGTGTAGGGGACCAACCAAATATGGTACATGGATAGTGGCTATGCAAAGCATATGTTACTAAGCAAAAACTAGTTCCTTTTACTTGAGAACCTCAAAGGAGGTAACATCTCCTTTGGAAATTGGAAGAAATAAGATATCATTGCGGTTGGAAAGGTAGGTAAGACTGATTCTCTCTATTGAGAATGTCTACTTGATAGATGAATTGAAATACAGTCCGATACGTGTATCACAATTGTATCATAGAGGTAACATGTTAGCATTCACCTCTACAAAATGCTTTGTGGTTAATCTTACTACTAACAAGATAGTTTTGCGGGAAAAAAGAGTGAACAACATATACATTTTGGATCTATCCACACTTTCAGATAATGAACTCACTTTATTACGTGTGTTGGATAATGATCCTCCCTTTTGGCACAAAAGACTTGGACATGCCAGTCTAAGCAAACTAACTAATCTCCTAGGACTTTGTAATAGGGCTGCCTAACATTAAATTCAAGGAAGATAATGTTTGTGAGGCATGTGTAAGAGGGAGTAGGTAAGATCCTCTTTCAAAATCAATAAAATGGTAAGCACTACCAAGATGATGGAACTGGTCCTATCGATCTATGTGGACCAATGAGAACATTGAGCGAAGGTGGTAATAGATATGCTATGGTGCTTGTTGATCACTATTCTAGGTTTACTTGGACACCATTTTTAATATCTAAAGATAAAGCATTCGACATGTTCACTTCTTTTGTTAGAAAACTCATAAACAAGTAGGTAATACACTTGCATAAATTAGGTCTAATCATGGTACTGAATTTTTGAATGCTAAAATTTTTGAATTTTGTGACGAGGATGGCATAAATCATAATTTTTCTGCTCATAGGACTCAACAACAAAATAGATTAGTTAGGACATTGGAAGAAATGGCTAGGACTATGCTTTTTTCTAGTAAACTACCCCATAGCTTCTGGGAAGAAGCTGTGATCACTGCATGCTATATTATAAATAGGTACATGAATAGACTTGTTGCTGAGAAGACTCCCTATGAGTTACATAAAATGGGAAACAAATATATCCCATGTTAGGGCATTTGGATGCATGTTCTTTATTGACAATAATGATAAAAACTCTCTAGGTAAGTTTGATCCCAGAAGTGATGAGGGCGTATTCCTGGGATATTCTTCGCTTAGTAATGCTTATAAGATTTACAACAAAAGAATTATGTGTGTGAAAGAAAGTACACATGTGGTTTTTGACAAAACTAACATTCTTCATAAAAGGTAGGAACATGATGATGAAGCAGTTGGGCTAGTAAGAGACTCAAATAAAACCACAGCCCAGAATGAAGATGAACCAATGAAAGAATCAGGTGGTGGAACAGTTCCTTCCACCTAGGGCAACCTGACAAGGGGAACTAAATCAAGAGGAACTAATCCTCAAACCTCGAGGGAACCTGTCCATGAACCTCTTCCTCAGGAAACTAAACATTGAAGGAACATCTAGGGGAAACCTATTTGTTGCAAATCCTTACTAGTATCAAAGTTTTCATCACATTTAGATCATAATCACTTATCCAACCTCTGGAATCAAAATCATATCTTCTTTGAAGAATTTTTGAGCTTTTGATGCTTTCTTATCTCTATATACGGCAAAATTAGCGGAATTGATTTCTTGCTATCAAAGTCATTTCGGAAGAACACCTTGAGACCCCAAAGAGGGAGGCTGCGACCCAGTTACTAATATCGGGGCTCGTCGAATCCTGACTCAGAGAAAATGGATACCAAAGTCAGGACAGAGGGGGAAGCTCCTTAGGCATACTGTTAGGCTTGACAAGGCTGGCCTATACAGAGCCTATGTTGAGGCATCACATCAAGCTATCCCATCTACATACTTTGTAATTAATATTCACATACTTGTAGCCGAGTCCCCCACTCCTATAGAAAGGGGAATCACCCTACCTTGTAGAGGACTGATGTTGCTCGGTTCCTCCACAAGTGCAATAATATCTCTCTCTATCTCTCTCTCACTCTCTCTCCCTATCTCTCTCTTTTCTTTCTAGCTTGCTCGTTCTTACTGGCCCGAGGCCACGTTAATATCAATCGACTCTTACTTGTTCTTCACTATATTTCTCAATATTGATTGTAAAGCGCCCTTTATTTCAGAAAAGATAATCTAATACGTGAGAAGAGGCTTACCATCATTTTTGGACTCTCATTGACCCTTTGCCAAATCGCTCCATGAGCGCTCAACATACTAAGAGGTCGAAGCCAATTTCCAAACCCAGCTCTCAAGGTTAGGCATTGCACCATGCCTCAAAAGGACCATTACATCATAGAAAAGGATATCGATGAGAAGACGATAATGAAACAAAACAGTAAATAGAAGCTACAGGTAGGATTATGCCTACGCTTCATATTTCATTTCTCGTGAAATGGCATCTTTTCTGCTAGGATTAGGCCGGATGTCTTCACTCGAACAAATCGTACCATCCATCCTCAATCTTTGTCCTCGTCTATGCTTGGGAATAGCACCTTGGTAGCTTGATGTTGAAGCCTTATTAACCCCCCTCGATAGAGATGGTGTTGTACAACCGGATAAGATGGTCGATGGTGAAAGATATCCTTTCGGCTTTGCTCAAGAAGAATTGGAGCAGAATGACAATCCGCCAAACGGAGGGATGGATCTCACTTAGAGTTTTTTGGCATTGGCGAAAAAAATCGATGATGACGAGATAGACAAGGCATAGAGCGAAAAGATAAGTGTAAACACTCAGAAACCTCCTTTCACATGGGTGCTAATGTCTTCTTCAAGGGTCGGAATCACCACCTCTTTATCTTCTCAATGAGAGTCTTTCTTCACCTGCTCAAGGTCATCCCTACCTCGACATTAGTTTGCATCAACCACAGACCGAGGAGTTTTCTCGACTATGAAGTCGAAAGTAAGTTTACAACCTCTAGGAACACACTCCTCAAGGCGTGGCTCCACCGATGTTTTATTGCAGGCCGACCGTGATGAAGATGCTTTTTCATTTCTAGGAACAGTCTTTGACGTTTTATCCATTTTTGTATAAGTTTTAAAAATGAAAAAGAGAGTGAAGCTTGGTGTTTTGAGGAAAGGATGATAAAGCATGAAGATTTTGGAGAAATAAAGAGCTTAAGAGATTTAAAAAGCTTAAGGGATTCGAAGGAAGTGAAAGTAAAGATTAGATCAATGAGAGGATGGGCCTATTTAAGCGATTCACGTCGACGGTTCAAAGGCATTAGTGGCAAACAACCAACTGACATTCATTAATAAATTTGGGAACTGTACCGATGGAACGTTTCAATCACTTCCCCCACTTACATCACGAGGATAACGTCATGAAAGATCGGAGTATAAAATCAAAGGTTCAATTAATTTTTTCTCATTACATTCCAAGAAATGATGGAACTATCTGTATAGGGTTAATATCATGCCTACTCGATTCTGCAATTTCACTGAGACAAGGGAGTTACATCTAGGGTTAGCCTCGTAAGTAGAGCAAATCGAAGTAACAAAGACAAGGTATCGAGTTCGAGAATGAAATGCCCTCCGAGATCGACAGCGGCGGCGATCGAGACAAAACAAAGCAGACTATGAGCAGAGAATAATAACAGAAAAGCGAGATATCCGTGACTGGTCGAAGATCATGGCGAGAATCTCGGAACAGATCAAATCAAAGACAGTTGTTTAGGCTAATCATAGGATTTACTTCTATATTCAGAATTGTACCATAGATAGGATTCCCTCAACGATATAAATAGGGTCCTAATCATTTTGTAGGAACAGACATTTACGCATATCAAAGCAATACAATACGTTCTTGCTTATATTCTTATTCATCAGATTGCTATACTTTTAACTATTCTTGCATCGATCAGTTCGAGGATATTCATCGAGGGCTGAACTCCGTTCAAGCCCTGATTTGCTTAATTTATTGTTAATTTCTGCTACTAATTTTCATATTCATCAATTGATATTAGGTGAAACCAAATGTCTTTAAAATCACATTATAAGTTTAATTGTTATTCTATTGCCAAATCAAATTCGATGTCATAATGCCACAATTGTTCAATCATACTCAAATAACAAAAATGTACATATATGTTCATATTAAAATTCTCAATGTTCCTTTTTGATATATAAGGGCAATAATGGCAATGATGCAGCTATCATCTTGCCATTTTGCAGCTAATTAAAAATATAATACAGGAAGAATAGAGGATAATATCACACCTCTATATATAAGCCAGAAATATAAGTTGTCCATTATTTGATCTACATGTATCTTTGGTTGGAGGGGTGGAGATCAATCTCTTGGGTCCAAGCAGATCGGTCTTGGATGTGCAAATACCAGTAGGTTTGAGCCAGCGCATCTGGGTCCATCCACCCCTCGCCTTCCCCTCCCCTGGTTTGTTGGTGCTGTTGTTCCTCAACAAACAACCTGTGCTGCGAACTTGATGCTATTGCTCCCCTGCATATTACAATTTATATTACTGCAAAGAATTTAAGTATTATGCATTAATGACAAAAGATATTCACGATGTAATCAGGTCACATGTAAGGTAAATACAAATAAATTTCTATAATAAGTGTTAATATTCACTAACTTAGTGAAACATCTATTAACCGTCGAATCTTCAAAGGTAGTTCAAATTTTGCTTTTCTTGTAGGTTCGAATGCAGTGTGATTTCCTTGCATTTTTTTTTCCAACTTTTTAATAAGAATAACTGAATCCATCACTGAATGCATTGATGCCTCGTTGAAGGCCAAAGGGCAAAATAAAATCTAAAAAGATATCCTAACTTTGCCAGGAATGAGTTGACATTGTTATAAAGGTAAATACAGCTAAAAGATTCCTGCATCTTGTGGAATGTAGAATCTTGGACAGGCAGTTTGAGAAATTCAAGAGGAAACTATCGAAGTAATGGCCAAATCCATATATATATGACAACGACAAACCTGGGCGTGCCAACGATGCCGTGGATGATGACATGCGCCACGTGTACTCCAAGTGGTTGAAACTCCTTTGCTAGGCATTGAGATAAGGCTCTCATTGCAAATTTTCCACAGCCTGATATTTTTTTTTCATTTCCCTTTTGTAACATCAAATTGAATTGTAGATATAAAGTGCAACAAAACGAAAATAATAAAAGGAAATCAAGCCCAGAAAATTATCACGTACATAACTGAGAATTACCGGCAATGCCACTAAGAGAAGCTGAACACCCAGTGAAAAGAATTGTCCCTCTTCCTCTTTCCACCATAACTCGAACTACCTGAGATTTTCAATTCCAATGGTCCAAGCCTCATTATTCAACACATTAGGTTAGGCAATGCACCACGAATCCACCCAATTAATCCAACCAAACGGAACCAATAGAAGTGAATATTGAGTTTAACTGTATACATTTACTTAAAAGAAATTACTGACAATTAATTATAGTAATAAGTATATGCTTAGTGATATGAAGATAAAATATTTTTACCTACCACAATAAATTAAGATAGAATAAAAAACTTTTACACAAATCAATATATACAAATTAATTCCATAGGGGTAGTATTTAGCAATATATGCACATGTGTTGGTATTTAAAATTTGAGACCTGTTGAGCGCAGTGGAAGGCGCCGACGGAAGAGACAGCAAGACATTTCTCAAATTGTTCAACTCTAATGTCTGTGAAGTTTGTGGGGTGCCAAGATATTGGCTGGTACGCATTGTAGACCAACACTTCAACAAAGCCGAGTGATAGAACTCCCTCAAATGCCTCTCTTATGCTTCGGGAATCTGAACAATCTATCCTGATGGCAAAGACCTGAGCTTTTTCTTCTCTCGCTATCTCATCTGCAAATCTTGATAATCTACCTGTTGGAATAAACAACATAGAAAATAACTCTAGTAAATCGCTTTTGTATAATCTATATTGCTTTATTTCTACATATGAGATTCATTCTTGTTTTATTATATATACCAAGATATAGAAGCGAATCAACGACTTAGAGTCACTAGAATAAGCGTCATCTAGTTATTGAAGGTATTTTAAATTACTTTAATCACACATATATTTAATTCGAACAAAAAAAAAAAAGAGTTTAGTTGAACTCCCAAAAACTCCTTCGAGAGATCTCTCTGCCAAAAGATGTAAGAAAGAGAGGTTGATAGAGAACACTAACCTAAGTCACGGGCGAGGATGGCAACAATATAGCCTTCGTGGGCGAACTTGCGGGCGATAGAGCGGCCGAGTTTCGGTCCCACACCAACAATGGCAGCAATATTCCCTCTGGATGAGGCAGAACTCGCCATGCTCCGCATCTTCTAATTTTGGCCCTCAGTCTTTCCGTATAGTTTCAATTTTATCAATTTTCCCTAAGGTATCTATCCTAGCTCTGTATTTATGTACTTAGATTTTTTTAAAAAAAAAAATAAAACACAAGATCCACAAAGTATGAAACAGCAAATAAAAAGCAGCTACTTGTTCTTAACTAATCCAACTTCCTGATCATCGCTTGCTGCCTCCTACGGAAGAGGCAATAGTTAACAAGAACTATAGGATTAATTACATAGTTTCTACACATATATGCAAGCGATAATTCGTCGAATATTTATGTGGCGTGTGTGTATATATTTATACCTCTCTGGCAGTCTCATAGCTCGTATAGTACATTATATCGTATGGACAGGAATACTGCACGGTGCTCTAGTCACTGCTCAGCTAACTCGCTAATGATTGCGCCTACTGACAAGTTTGAATTGTATTAATTAATAACTGCCGCATGGTCCCATTCTAAATTCATTACAGTAGTATAAACTGGAAAACCTCCATAGCTAGTTATAATATGGAATTTCATTATTTGATCATTTCTAAGTTTATCTAATTAAACTCTTATCAACCTCATTTTTGCCTTTCCCATCTGAAGGACATGTGCCTGAGAAGCTTAATTGGTTTCATAATTTTCCTTTTCGTTGTTCCTTACTTCCTTTGTAACCACCACATTTTCCTTCATGTTTTAAGAATATCTAACTCTCAACAAATTATTCTACCTTAATTTGTTTTGTGGCCGTATCTCTTTTTTTTAGACATGAAAAATTTACTTATACACGTAAAAGATATGTCTTTTACATATAAAAGAACTAAAAATATTATTTTCTTAATTTTAAAATCGTAAAACAGCATGACGCACAAATAACCAATAAAAAATTTGTAACAAGAAGAGAGAGAGTTGAATATGACAATTTTAAACAAGTAACTACCGTGAAAGATGTCCGGAAAATAATAATACATGGAGGAAATTGTTGGACGACTAATAATTTAGGGGCTATATTTTTTTTTCTTTTCAATAATGTATCTGATATATTCCCGTTCGAAGTAGCACTATCATATAAATTCCTCAATTTTTTAAATACCAAACAGGCATTAAATAAACGAGGAGGTAGGAGGCAGCATACAAGTCGCATCTCTAAGTTTACTTTTTGAATTTTCGTTAAAGAGTTCTATCTATAGTAGAATATGATGCTATTTCACAAGTGTACCTTTTCCTATATGTATCAGTATTCTAAAGTAATTTTCATGTATTCCATTGGTTGACTGGCTACATTTCGTTGGTTACTGCAAGTATGTCTGCCATAAGCAGTCCAGGGCTCGGATATATTCATGCTTGTGCGTGCTTTTGGGGCCACAAATCATTCGGATATACATTTTCTTCATTGACATCTTTTAGTGAGATAATATGATAGATGATGAATTGGGATGAACCCTATTTAGATGTAGAAGATAGAGTAGTAGAGAAAAACAAGAAGAGAGAAAGAAAGGAGCGTGTGTTATTTCATTCAACTGACTATTCCATCTTACACATGAATATATAAAATAGTTAATCCTAACTAATTCAGCTTAGTGTATAAGTAAAAGACTAACGTACCCTTAGGAGAATATCACTTAATTGTCTCAACATTTCCCCTCAAGCTAGCTAGTGAAAAAATGTTAAGAACTCCTAGTTTAGAACAAAGGCACTCATGTTGAACTTTATTAAAACTTTTGGTTAAGATGCTAGCTGGTTCATCTCTTGTGGAAATGTACTTTTTTATAATCGCTACTTGGATTATTTTTTCCCTTATAAAGTGACAATTGATTTAAATATGTTTAGTTATTTCATGATGAACAAGATTTGCTGCTATTGGCATAGCAGCTTTACTGTCACTGAAAATGTCAACTAGTGTCTTTACTTCATACCAATTACCTTAAGTAGTCCCAATCACCAAATCAGTTCTGCAACTTCAGTAGAAATACTTCTGTAATGAGCTTCTTCAGACCGTTTTCTGTTTTTTTTATTTCGATCAAATTAGACACTCTCCAAGTTAACTAAGTAGTATGTTATAGACTTTTTAGACAGTGGACATGAAGCCCAATCTACATTACAATATGCATAAATATATTGATGTATTTGCTAGACACAAGAATCCCTTGCCCAGGTTGATTCTTCAAAATTTAACAATTCTCAGTGCTGCTTCCATATGAGACTTTATAGGTTGCTCTAGGAATTGATATAAGTTATGTACACTGAATGATACATCTGGTCTTGTCATGGTTAAGCTCAAAAGTTTCTCAATTAACCTTTGAAAAATGTTTGCATCAGGAAATAAATCATGTTTTGACTTACATGTTCCTACAGCACATTCCTCATACTTTTTTGTAGTAAATTTGACATTGTTTTCCATAGGTGTTATAGCTAGCCTTGCAGTACTTAGGTCAGTTTCAGGATTGAGTTCAGTGTGTACTTCATTTGATTTATTAAGATCCCTTATATGGATTTTGAAAACTCAATACCTAGGAAGTATATTAGCTCACCTAAATCTTCCATCTTAAATATTTGTTGTATAGTAGTTTTTGTGTCTTCAATTAGCTTTAGATTATCACTTGTTATCAACATGTCATCAACATATACAAGAACTATTATTGTGACATCAATTGACTCCTTAATAAACAGAAAATGATTATATTAACTCTACTGGAATTGAAAACTTAGTAAAAATTATGTTAGTTTGGCATTCCAATGCCTTGGGGCTTGTTAAAGATCATACAAGGACTTTATGGGTGCGCACACTAAATATTTCTCCTCTTGACTCTTAAATTCTTGTGGTAATTTTTTTTTGTGGGTGTGTGTATATATCATGTAAATCTCCTTGAAGAAAAGCAGTGTATATATCAATTTGATATATATTCCATTGTTTACCAGCTGCAATAGACAAGACAATTCTGATAGTTTTCATTTTTACGACTGGTGAGAATGTTTCTTGATAGTAAATACTTTCCTTTTAGTTATATCCTTTTGCCACTAACGTAGCCTTGAATCTTTTAACTTCTCCGGAAGCATTGTATTTGATTTTGTTAATCTACTTACATCCTATAGGAATTGTTCCCTCAGGTAATGAAACTATGTCATATGTATGATTGCTTTATAAGGATTCAATTTCTGCCTTCATTTCATCTACCCACCTGAGGTCTTTAACAACTTGAAAGAGGTATGAATGTTCGGTTGTAGATGAGGAGGCTGCTATATATTCTTAGTAAGAAGGATAGACAGTATTGTAAGTGATATACTTAAAGACATATCACAAGGAAGCTCATGAAGAATGTTTAGAGACACAAAGTCATTCATCAAAATAGGTTGCATTTCTTCTCTACCAGACCTCCTAAGTTTTATTCACTATAGATTCCGTTATTATCACGACCTAAATTTTCCACCATTGGGAGTCGTGATGGAGCCTACTAACAGGAGCTAGGCATGTCGACTTAACTACTTTTTCTCAGCACAAATAATAACATAAAACCTTTTTCATTTTAAACAATAATGCGTAAGATTTAATATTTAATGAAAACTGAATAAAATGCGAAATTTTAATACAATACTACTCAAAACCTGGTGTCACATACCTCACGAACAACTAAGAGTATTCTGAATACAGTGTTTTAAAAGAAAGTAAGAATGTTTGTCCCGAATACAACGGGATAACAACTAATGCAAGATAAGGGAGACACTGGGCCCATGGACGCCTGCAGGACTACCTCGGTATCTCGCTCTAGGCTAAAGTCAGCTCCCAAATCTCCCATTGTTGTCCAAAAGCTGCTCCGGCTCTGTGATCTATGTAAAAAGATGCACATAGTGTAGCATCAGTACAATCAACCCCATGTGCTGGTAAGTGCCTAGCCTAACCTCGGCGAAGTTGTGACGAGGCTAGACCGGACTAAAAAAAATAGAACTGTGTAGGTATATATACAAGTACAACAAAATAATAGCTAATAGTAAAAAATTAAAGCTGGGAGGGGGAACATGCTTATGGGGTAGCAGATAAAAATAGAATATCAGGAATAACAAAAGAAAACCACATCTGATTTTCTTCTAACACAGAATAAGTGAAATCAAACCACTTTCACTTGTTTCAAATTCCTCTTGTTGCAGGCGTGCAACACAATCTCATTTCCTCATATCACGTGGTAGGCGTACCACACGATCCCATTTCATAATATTATATTGTAGTTGTACCACACGTTCCCATTTCATAATAATATGTGGTAGGCGTACCACACATTTCCATTTAATAATACCTCGTGGTAGGCAACCACGCGCTCCCATTTCCTTTCAACACAATATTACAGAGAAATCCCGACAAAGGGGTAAGGTAACATAGTAAATTTCCGGCAAGGGATCAAGACAATACAATAAGTCTCCCAGCAAGGGAACAAGAAATCAATTCAACTATCCCAACAAAGAAAACAAGATCTCAATTCAACTATCCCGACAAGGGAACAAGATCTCAATTCAACTATCCAGGTAAGGGAGATCCAGTTGTAACCAAACTTATTCAATTTATACTTAACACAATTAAATCAATACCGAGTCTCAAAAATTACTGGCTCAATGTTAATGATTTTCCACTAAATGTCATAAACAATAATTAAGAATTCGATAATTTAGCAATTTAGGAGTCACGATCATGCTCCAAACACAATGTACAGATACTCGTCACCTTGCCTATACTTCAGATACAACACGTAGCAAGTAACAACTAAGTCTCAGTCCTAATCTCTCAAGCCAAAGTTAGACCCAACACTTACCTCGAATGCTCCAAAGTCAACTCAAGCCTCTAATATAGATTCACCCCTCGAATTCACCACAAAAGCCGGTCAAATCTAGTCCAGAATTAGTTGAATGTATCAGCAAATACTAAATGAATCAATTTGAATGCATAAAAATAAATTTTCCAAAAGTTTTGCTAAAAAATTCAAAAAATACCCTCGGGCCCACATTGTCAAAACCCGAGGTTCAAACCAAAATACGGTCACCCATTCCCCCACAAGGTCATATATATAATTTGTTTTTAAATCGGACCTCAAATTGAAATCCAAATCCCCAAATTTTAGAAAACCTATGTTCTACCCAAAATCCCAAGTTCTTCCATGAAAAACATTAATTTTAAGTGGAAAACATATTAAATGATGTTAAGGAGTGAAGAAAACAATTTAGAAATCACATACCACATTTTGGAGAAGAAGAGTTGTTTGAAAAATGACCTCTTATGATTTGGGGGTTTGAAAGTGTAAAATAACTGAAATTCGCGAGTATTTATACCACTCTGAAGTACCCCGCGCAGACCACGCATGATGAACCATGGCTGCACAGGCTTTTTGAAGTCCTGCAGATCACTATGCAGTGCAGACCGCTCCTAATCGATCGTGGCCGCACAGCACCCACTACGGACCTCCCAAAGGCGACCGCGGCCGCACACGCTTTCACGCAGACCGCGTTAGAGGGTTCAGAGACTTACTCATTTTCCTGAACCTGCAATACCTGATATTTAATCTAAGGCATCCGAGAATCTATTTGAAACTCACCCGAGCCCTCGAAGCTCCAAACCAAACATACACACAACTTCAAAAATATCTACGGACTTACTCGTATGATCAATTTGCCAAAATAACCTCATATACATAGAATCAAGCCTCAAAACTCAAGATTTCTTTTAATTTTTCCACGAAATACATACTTTCCATTTTAAGTCATAAATACGTCACATGGCGTCAATTTTCAATCAAACTTCACAGGAAGCGCTTAAACCACATATAAGAGTTGTATCGGGCATAAGACCAAAATATGGGCCCGATACTAACACTTTCTAATCCATTTTCATTTCCATTTTCCTTAATTATTTTCAGAAAAAAAATTTCACACAAAAATTTATTTCTCGGGATTGGTATCTCGGAATTGGAATCCGGGAATACACCCAAATTATATTTTTTTCCAACAGACCCTCCGGGACCTCAAATAAGAAGTCCAAGTCCGTTTACAAAAAATGTTAACCAAAGTCAACTATAATCATATAAGTATCAAAATTCATCAATTTCACATAGAATTCATATTTAAGCTTCTTGCTGCGCGCCCGGACTGTCCAGGCAAATCAAGGCGACTAAAAATGAGGTTTTAAGGCCTCGGAGACACGAAATGCATAAGGAAATAGGTGATGACCCCTTTTGGTCGTCATATTTTCCCCCTCTAAAACAACTATTTGTCTTCAAACGGACAAAGGAGCGAAGTACCCGAGTCGAGAAAAAGATGAGGATAACGGCTCGGCATATCGGACTCGGACTCCCAGGTTGATGCCTCGGGAGGCTGACCTCTTTGTTGAACATGCACTGAAGAATAGCTCACCTGTCGAACATGCCGGTCTAAAATAGCCACCGGCTCCTCCTCATAGGACAAATCCTTGTCCAACCTGATAGTGTTGAAATCTAACACGTGGGATGGATCGTCGTGATACCTCTGAAGCATGGACACAGGAAAAGCTAGATGCACAGTTGACAAGCTAGGCGGTAAGGAAAGTCTATAAGACACCTACCCCATACGATTGAGAATTCAAATAGGCCAATTAACCTGGGCTAAGCTTGCCCATTTTCCCAAATCTCATCACGCCTTTCATAGGCGACACTCGAAGCAATACTCGCTCACCACCCATGAAAGCCATATCTTGAACCTCAGATATGCAAAACTATTCTGCCTGGATTGAGCTGTCCTAAGCCTATCCTAAATGATCTTGACCTTGTCCAAGGCCTCCTGAACAAAATCTGTACCCAACAACTAACCTCCTCCCGGCTCAAACCATCCCACTGGAGACCGATATCGCCTACCATACAACGCATCATAAGGAGCCATCTGAATGCTAGACCACTAGTTGTTATTGTAGGCAAACTCCACTAAAGGCAAAAACGGAACCCACGAGCCTCCGAAGTCAATGATACAAGCTCGGAGCATATCCTCCAATATCTGAATAGTCTACTCAGACTGTCCGTCCGTTTGAGGATGAAATGTTTGCTCAACTCAACCTGGGTGCCCGACTCTCGCTGGACTTCTCTCCAAAAGTGCGAGGTAAACTGCGTACCCCAGTCCGATATGATAAACACTGGCACTCTGTGAAAGCAAACAATCTCTCTGATATAGATCTCTGCTAATATCGCGGGTGAATAAATGGTTGAACCAGGAACTAAATGCACTTACTTGGTCGGCCTATCAACAATGACCCAAATCGTATCAAACTTCTTCCAGCCTATCTATCTATATCTTTCTTCATTATGCACCACAAATAGTGCTGCCTCAGAACCTGATACATCTTCGCAGTGCCCGGGTCAGTAGAATACCGAGAATTATGGGCCTCCGCTAAGACCAACACTCGAATCCCATTGACATTGGGCGCACAAACTTGCCCCTGCAATCTCAATACACCATCATCATCTAAGGTAATCTTCTTGGCACCTCCATGTTGTACCGTGTCCCTTGGAACACACAAATAGGGATAACCAAACTGCCACTCATGGATACGCTCCAACAATGAAGAACGAGTGATCGTACAGGCTAACACTCGGCTAGGCACAGAAATATACAACCTCGTAAATCAATTGGCCAAAGCCTAAACATCCAAAGAAAGCGGTCTCTGGCTGACGGAAATATAAGCAAGACTATCCATGCTGGTGGACTTCCTACGTAATGCATCGGCCACCACATTGGCCTTCCCCGAGTGGTATAAGATAGTAACATCATAATCTTTCAGCAACTCCAACTACCTTCTATGCCTCAAATTCATTTCCTTATGCTTGAACAAGTACTGATGACTCTTGTGATCAGTGTTCAGCTCACACGTCAAACCATATAAATAATACCTCCAAATCTTAAACGGATGAACAATGGCTACCAAATCTAGGTCATGAACAAAATAATTCTTCTCGTGGATCTTTAACTACCTCGAAGCATAAGAAATGACTCTGTCGTTCTGCATCAATACTCTACCAAGCACAATACGAGAAGCAACACAATAGACTGTATAAGGCCATGAAACTGTGGGCAAAATCAATACCGGTGTCGTAATCAGAGTTGTCTTGAGCTTCTGAAAGCTTGCCTCACACTCGTCCGACCATTTGAACTGGGCATCTTTCTAGGTCAATCTGGACATCGGCGCTGCAATAGATTAAAACCCCTCCACAAACCAACGGTAGTAGCGTGCTAACCCCAAGAAACACCAAATCTCTGTAGCTGATGCTGGTCGAGGCCAGTTCTTGGCTGCCTCAATCTTCTTCATATCCACCTGAATACCTTCTACTGAAACAACGTGACCCATAAATGCAACCCAACTCAACTAGAACTAACACCTCAAGAACTTAGCATATAGCTGACTATCCTTCAAAGTTTGAAGAACTACCCTGAGATGCCGCTCGTGCTCCTCCTCACTGCGAGATTATATCAGAATATCATCAATGAAAACGATTAAGAACAAGTCCAAATAAGGCCTGGACACTCAGTTCATAAACTTCATAAATGCTTCTTGGGCATTGGTCAACCCAAGCGACATGACCAGGAACTCATAATTCCCATACCGAGTGAAAAATGCTATCTTAGGGACATCGGATGTCCTAGTACTCAACTGATGGTAGCCATAACTCAAGTCTATCATTTAAATACCTTTGCACACAGAAGCTGGTCGAACAAATGTCAATCCTTGGCAACGAATACTTGTTCTTAATTGTCAGTTTATTTAATTATGGTAATTAATGCACATCCTCAACGAACCATCTTTTTTCTTCCCAAATAACATCGAAGCACCCTAATGCGAAACATTGGGTCTAATGAAACCCTTCTCAAGCAAATCCTGCAACTGATCCTTTAACTCTTTCAACTTTGGTGGGGCCATGCGATATGTCAGGATAGAAATGGTATGCGTGCCCGGAACCAGATCTATATAAAAATCAATATCCCCGTCGGGCGGCATACCCGATAAGTCTGAAGGGAAACCATCGAAAATTCCTCAACAATTGGGACATAACCAATAGAAGGGACCTATGCGCTGGAATCGTGAACATACGCTAGATAAGATAAACACCCCTTCTCGACCATGCGTCGAGCCTTCACACACAAAATAACACTACGGGAGGCATGACCTGGGGTCCCTCCCCACTCTAAACAGGGCAAATCTGGCAAAGCCAAGTCCATGGTCTTGTCGTGACAATAAAAAATAGCATGTTATGGGGATAACCAATCCACACCTAATATAATGTCGAAATCCACCACATTTAAGAGCAACAAATCAACATGTGTCTCAAGACCCTCAAACACTACTACACAGGAACGATGCACTCACTCGACCACTATAAAGTCACCTACCGGTGTAGATACATAAACATGAATGCTTAAAGCATCACTAGGCATGACCACGAATCATGCAAAATAAGACGACACATACGAATACGTAGACCCTGGGTCAAATAGAACTGAGGCATCCCTATCATAAACTAGAATACTAACTGCAATAAGTGTATCTAAATACTCAGCCTCTGGCCTGTTTTTAAGAGCATAGCAGCGGGGTTGGGCTCTACCTCCCTGAATCATATCTCTGGGACGATAAACTACCGGCTGGCCTCTACCTCTGGTAGTCAAAGCTCCACCTCTATCATCTCTACCTCCACCTCGATGACCTTTACCCCCATCTCTAGCTAGCTGGGCAGGCTATGGAACCTCCGGTACCTATATCATAGCACGAGAACTCTACTCTTGAGAGATGTCACAAGCTCGAGGGCAATACCTGGCAATGTGCCTCGTATCACCACACGTGAAACAAGCCCTCGGCCGTTGGGAATAACAAAGAGGTGGTGCACTGAGAGGTTCGTATTCTGTACTGAAAGACTATTGATCAGGCCAATGCGGCTGAGAACCACTACTACCTGAAGTACCATGAGAAACCTGAAGAGGTGACTGAAACGGCCTAGGAGGGTGGCTCACACCATAAGAATCTCTACCTCCACATGAGGTACCATTGAATCTGTTCGAGTGACGGGGCCTATTATTTGACCCATGACCACCTCCATGTGCAAGAGCCATCTCAACCTTATGGGCCGCATTGGCCGCCTCCTGAAAAGAAATATCACTCCCGGCTCCCATTGCCATCTAGAGACATAAAGGCTGAACCAAACCATAAATAAACCTTTGCACTCTCTCCCTTTGGGTGGGGAGTATAAAAATAGCATGGAGAGCTAGATCAATGAACCAGGTCTCATTCTGAGTTACGGTCATGGTGGCCTGCTGAAGGCGCTCAAACTGCCTGCGAAGAGCATCTCGCTAAGTAACAGGGAGAAACTTCTCCAAGAACAACTCTACAAACTGGTCCCAAATAAAAGATGGTGACCATGTTGGTCTGGCTAAAAAATAGTCCCTCCACAAAATCTTGGAGGATCCTACTAGACGAAAGTTGGCGAAGTCCATCGCATTAGTCTCCACAATACCCATAGTCCGAAAAGCCTCATGGAAGCTATATAAGAAATCCTGGGGTCCTCTGAAGAAGCACCGTTGAACGTGGTTGTGAAGAGCTTGGTTAACCTATCCATCCTCCACAATGCATTTTTTCACATAGTCGCACTATCGCCAGTCTGAGTCACAATACCCGGGTGAACTGCCACGGCTGGCTGCACCACTGAAATCTGAGCCTAGGGAGCTACCTGCTCCGGAGTACATGTAGCGGGAGTCTGAACTCCTCCCCCAACTTGAGAAGTGGCTGGTGCTACTTGGAGCAAACCCGCTCGAGTGATGTTCTCTATGAAGCCTACAAATCTAACCAATGCGTCTTGAAGAGCTAGGGTGGCTATGAACCCCTATAGGACCTGAGCTAGGCCCACTGGAGCTTCTGGACCTGAAACCTCCTCGTCATAATTAATCTGAGGCTCCACCTCTGGGCTGCTACTCAGGGCTGAGCTCTGCCCCTGCCTCGTCCTTTGTCACGGCCTCGGAGCGTAGCCTCTGGGGATAAATACAGAAGTCTTTGTAGCGATCCCTCAGACTCTACCAAGTTTTTCCGTGAGTTATGAAACCTATGTAACCTAGTGATCTAATACCAACTTGTCATGACACGGATTCGTGATGGTGCCTACTAACAGGAGCTAGGCAAGCCGACTTAATTTTTTTCTCATCACATAATAATAGAATAAAACCTTTTTCATTTAAAACAATAATACGGAAGATTTAACATTTAAAAAAAACTGAATAAAATTCGAAATTTTAACACAATACTACCTAAAACCTAGTGTCACATATCTCACGAACGTCTAAGAGTATTCTAAATATAGTGTTTAGAAAGAAAGTAAGAATGTTTGTCCTGGAAAACAATGGGATAACAGCTAAAACAAGATAAGGGAGACGCCGGGATTACGAACGCCTACCGGGCTACCTCGGTATCTCGCTCTGAACTGAAGTCAGCTCCCAAATCTCCTACTGCTGTCCAAAAGTTGTTCCGGCTCCATGATCTGTACAAAAAGATGCACATAGTTTAGCATCAACACAATTAACCCCATATGCTGGTAAGTGACTGGCCTAACCCCGGTGAAGTAGTGAGGAGGCTATACCGGACTACCAAAACACACTTGTGCAGGTATATCTACAAGTACTACTGAATAATAGCGGAAAGTAAACAATGAAAGCTGGGAGGGAGAATATGCTTATGGGGTAGCTAATAAAAGTAGAATATCAGGAATAACAAAAGGAAACTACATCTGATTTTCTTCCAATGCAGAATAAGGGAAATCAAACCACTTTCACTTGTTATATATTCCTCTTGTTGCAGGTGTGCAACACAATCCCATTTGCTCATATCATATGATAGGCGTACCACACGATCTCATTTCATAATATTATGTTGTAGGCGTACGACATGATCCTATTTCATAATATTACGTAGTAGGCGTACCACACGTTCCCATTTCATAATACCTTGTGGTAGGCATACCTCACGGTCCCATTTCCACTCAACACAACATCACAGAGAAATCTTGACAAGGGGGTAAGTTAACATAGAAAATTCCCCGCAAGGGATCAAGACAATACGATAGTCGCCTAGAAAGGGAACAAAATATCAATTCAACTATCCCGGCACGGGAACAAAATATCAATTCAACTATCTCGGCAAGGGAACAAGATCTCAACTCAACTATCCCTAAAAGGGAGATCCGGCTATAACCAAACTTATTAAATTTCTACGTAGCACAATTAAATCAATACCCAGTGTCAATAATTAGTGGCTCTGTGTTAAAGATTTCCAACTAATTGTCATAAACAACAATGAAGAATTTGATAATTTAGCAATTTTGGACTCACGGTCATGCTCGGCCCCCAACATAAAGATACTCGTCACCTTGTCTATACGTCGGACACAACACATAGCAAGTAGCAAGTAGGACTCACTCCTAATCTCTCAAGCCAAAGTTAGACCGAACACTTACCTCGAATGCTCCCAAATCAACTCAAGCCTCTAATATATCTATAACCCTCGAATCCACTATAAAAACCCCTCGAATCTAGTTACAAATTTCTTGAATGTGTCAACAAATGCCTAATTGAATCAATTTGAATGCAAAAAAAATAAATTTCCCAAACCCCGGTTACCCATTACCCCACGGGTTCATATCTATGATTTTTGGAAATCGGGCCTCAACATATCCCCCAATTTTAGAAACCTAGGTCCTACCCAAAATCCCCAATTTCACCAATGAAAAACATGTTAAATGATGTTAAGGAGTGAAGAAAATAGTTTAAAACTACTTGCTAATCATTTTTAAGAAGAAGAGTTGTTCGAAAAATCGCCTTTTATGTTTTGGAGTTTTGAAAAGTGTAAAATAATAAAAATTCCCAAGAATTTATACCCCTATGAAGTACCCCGTGCGGAACTAGCAAGAAGGACCACAGCCGCACAGGCTTTCTGAAGGCCTGCAGATCACTACCCAGTGTGGACCGCACCAGGCCGACCGCAGCCGCGCAGCACCCACTGCGGACTGCGCAATTGCGACCGCGGCCGCACACATTTTCACGCGGACCGCGCCTGATTTTTCAGAGACTTACACATTTTTCCTGAACCTGCAACACCTGATATTTAACTTCAAGAAATTCGGGATGCTACATAAAACTCAGCCGAGCACTCCGGGCTCCGAACCAAACATACACACCACTTCAAAAATATCCTACGGACTTACTCGTGAGATCAAATCGCCATAATAATCTCATATACATAGAATCAAGCCTCAAAACTCAAGTTGTCTTTCAATTTTCCATGAAACACCAACTTTCCATTTTAAATCTGAAATACATCAAATGACGTCCGTTTTAAACCAAACTTCACAGGAAGAGCTTAAACCCCATATAAGATCTGTACCGAGCACTGGAACCAAAATACGGGTCAGATACCAACACTTTCTAACACATTTTTATTTTCATAAATAATTTCACAAAAAAATTATTTTTCGGGCTTGAAACCTCGGAATTAGATTCTGGGCATATGCCCAAATCCCATATTTTCTTACGGATCCTCCGGAAATGTAAAATCAGGGGTCCGGGTCTGTTTACCTAAAAATGTTGACCAAAGTCAACTATAATCATATTAGTATAAAATTCATCTATTTCAAACAAAATTATAATTTAAGCGTGCGGTTACGCGCCCAGACTACGTAAGCAAGTCAAAGCGACTAAAAATAATGCGTTCAAGGCATCAGAGACATGAAATGCATAAGAAAACTGGTGATGACCTTTGTTGGGTCGTCACAGTTATTTCAGCAACTTCAGGTTGATATTGATTTACTAGAGGTTCAAAAAGGTGCTAATCATTGGTAAGAGGTTGAGACTCATATGGTTCTATGTGAAACTAATTGATTTGATCCATATAAGTACTATATAGTTCTAGAGGTTCAATTGATTCAGGTTGAGTATTTTATGTTTGAGTAGTAGAGGTTATGACTCATGATAGTTGACCTTCAGGAGTACCATATTAGTCATATGATATTGTGTCAGTAAAAGAATTTTGAAATATAGGTGGGGTGGCTTTTTATTTTAATTTGAAGGGAAATACATCTTATTTAAAGATCACATCTCTATTGGCAAAGAAACTTTTGTCAGTGGGATCACAAAAGAAGATATTCTTTCTTTGTTTCTCCATATCCCATGTGGATTGCTTGTCTAGTTCTTGTCATTAATTTTTCATATTGTTGAACTATTGTTGCATAACATATGCATCATAAAACTTTCATGTGATTATAGGATAGTGTTCTTCTATACAACATCTCTTAGGGTGACTGATTATCGATCACTTTGCTAGGTATCCTATTAATAAGATATACTGTAGCTAATACACAATGGCCCTTAAATTTGATGGAATCAACCTAATAGATCTAATGACTTCTAGTATGTGTCTATACTTTCTTTCAACATCTCTATTTTGTTGAGGAGTATAAACACATGTCTTTTGATGAATTATGCCTAGTTATTGAAACAAACTACAAAATAAAGAGTTGACAAATTCTATTCCATTGTCTGTGCTGATCACTCTAATGACCATATCAAATTGAGTCTTAACGAAGGTGATGAACTGCTGAATTATCACACAAACATCAAATTTCAGTTTAAGTAAGAATACCCAGTTCATTTTGGAATAGTCACCAACCAGAGATAAAAAAATTGTTTCCATCATATGTAGGTATTTTATAGGGACCCCATAAGTCTATATGTCTCAATCAAAACAAGAAACATATTTAGTACTACTAGTAGAAAAATGCAATCTTGTTTGTTTTGCACACGAACGTACTGCACACGTATTCACTTTTTTCAACTACAAGCTCTACATTTATAGGTAGCAATTGTCTAAGAACTGTAGTAGATACATGACCAAGCCTTTGATGCCACAATTCAATATCATGTGATTGAATTATTTCACCTTCAACATTCTTCTTTGTAACTGCCAAAGAGACATTTGAGCAACTTTCTGGTGTTTGAACATCTAGTATGTAAATACCATTGTATTCCTTACCAATCTATTTTTGCCTTTCCATTGTAGAGTTCCAGGAAAATGAAGAAGTCAAGAAAGAAGGTAGCTGGAACCTTAGCTATTTTGTCAATTGAGAAACTGATAGAAAATTGAACTGAATTGAGGCAGATGAAACACATTAGAAAGGATACTTTTGTTAGGTAATTTGCTTGCTCCTCTATGTGTCACACACGATATGTCACCATTAGGCAAATAGACTTTCTTTGGAATTTCAGGTTGAACCAAAGATAAATTTTCTAATAGTTCTTGATCTACTATCATATGAATTGTAGCTCCGGTATCAACAATCCATTCTTTCGTACTATCCTATAAAGCTAGTAAAGTTGTACTTGTACCTGTAATGCAATTTTCTGAATCTACTAATATTGTACTTGTACCTGCTACATTAGCTGCAGATGATGATGTAATGTTGGTAACTAGTGCATGATTTTTATTGAGTAACCGTAGAATTTGATCATACTACTCTTTTGTGAATGAAGACACTCCATGTGGTGATAGTTGAATCGTTATAGTATCATGCCCTTATCCTGCAGCTGTATTTGGATTGCCCACATTAGCAGTCCTATTGTTTGTCAATATATAATTCTATGGAATACCTTCCCCAAATACAATATAGGTTGCACCATTTCCTACTCCCCCTCTCCGTGTTGACTTAAAATCAGGAGGATATCCCACTTTTTTTGTAACAATCTTCTTTACTATGTCCCTTCATCTTACAAAACTCACACCGAATGTTTTAATTTTTCTTAAACCTTTCATTTCCAAAAGAAGTTCTACTATATAATGCATCATTATAATTTCCTATAACCATTCTAGGATTAGTTCCCGAGATCCCTCATGTAGAAGCTATAGCCTTGTGACGTTCATCAGTTACTATTATAACATATGTTCGATTCACGTTTGGTACATGACTTCTCATAAGTATGTGGCTTCTAGCCTGTGCATAATAATCATTTAGCCCCATTCAGTATTGATATATCTTCAATTTTTGCCGATAGACCACAAATTCCCTTGACTTTGCACAATCACAACCTCGAGCAGAAACCAATGACTTAAATTCTTCCCAAAAATCTTTCAGTCATGAATAATAGACAGACATAGATGTTGTTCCTTGGGTCAATGTCATAATTTCTTTATGCAAATTGAATGTTCTTGATCCATCAACCTTGTTAAATCTTTCACCTATATCTTTTCAGACTCCTATTGCACTTGACGCATACATTATCCCCCTAAGAAGCCCTTTAGCTACATAATTCATAATCTAATAAAGGACTATTGCATTAACTCTTTTCCAGTGATCTATATGAATTATGAAAATAATTATTTCTTGCATGTACCATCAACAATCCCCAATTTATTTCTAACCAATAAAGCTATACGCATAGATCTAAACAAGATGGAGTAATTTTTAATACCTATCAACTCGAATAAAATAATTTGTATTCCACTAACATCAGCTTGAGAAAGAAAAAGCAGATGGTTGTAATCAATTCCTGCAATTCCTGCGTTTCCTGGGTTTGGAACTCCAGTACCCAGATTCGGACGATCTCCCGTAGTTATGTCACCTGAAGATTGATTTAGTTTTTCTTCGATTGAACCCATTTCAGCTCAAGAATAGCCCAAGAATTTCAGGATTTCAAATATTAGCAACATACAATTTTAACAAACACTAAATGCCAATTCTTCCACTAGAATATCTAGCAAGATGGCTCTGATACTATGAGATAATTTGATAGATAATAAATTGGGATGAACCCTACTTAGATGAAGAAGATAGAGTAGGAGAGAGAAAGAAAGGAACATGTGTCTATTATTTCATTCAACTGAATACTCCATCTTACACATGAATATATAATACATTTAGTCCTAACTAGTTAGCTTAGTGTATAAGTAAATTACTAATATACCTAAGTAGAATATCACTTAATTGTCTCAACATTTAGATTAGATAATATATTTTATTTTTTTAATCATTTTATTACGTTTTAGTTGATTTAACAACATACATATCTTTTTACATTATACATATATATTAAAATTACACCTGACAATACACCTTGCTGCTTTAAATTTGTAGAGCCAACAAAGCATATGTGAAATAAAATAACAAATTTATTACTAATCTTTTTATGCTATTAATATATTAAGAATCAAATTAGATATGCTATGAAATAAAGTATTTTTTTCGGTTTAATCATTAGTACCCAAAATTTACCGCCCTCACTAATTCGAATTATCGGTAGGTATAGTAAAAGGAAGAATCATTTCGTATAATAGTTTCTCTAATTTCCTGGCTCGAACCTAAACTATAGTTTAATGTCTAGATATCTAATGCATCTCGTCAAATTTCTTGGGGTATAAAGTGTTAAAGTCGTATAGTACATCAGTTTCATTTAGTATTGACTAAGTCTTTAGTACTATAGTTACTTTTTAGCTTCAAGTTGTTATTTTGTTATTGTTTGTTGCAAATATTTTTTCTAGTTTCTAGAGTTCATATATCTTTTCCTAAAGTTTAGGAGAGTTTTTTTAGTGGGATAAATGTTCAAGCTAATTCGTATGCCTATATAAGGCCATCAGCGAATTGAATAAATCATCCAACTATTTGCTTCCAGTGAAATTTCAATTCTACTTCCAATTTTTCTTTCTAATATTGATCTTGCATTTCTATTTTGATTCATCATTTTTTGTCAAAGTCAGTGGAGGAAAGCTAGCTATAATGCTAGTATATGTCGACGGGTTGATGGTAACTGGTGATAATGAAGATGAAATAGCAAAGGAGAATTTATCTGTTCGGTTTCACATGAAAGAACTTGGATAGCTCAAGCATTTTTTGGCATAGAGATTGATCGTACTCACGGGGGAATTTTCTTCATCAACAAAAGTATTCCAGAGATTTGTTGAAGAAATTCAGAATGCTGGGGTGTAAGCCAATTGCAACACCAATTGAACCAAATGCCAAGATGTGTGCGCACGAAGGGAAAGATTTAGAAAATGTGATGATGTATCGACAATTGGTAGAGATTCTGATCTATTTAACTCAAACTCGGCCTGATCATTCTTTTGCAGTTGGTGTAATGAGTCATTACATGCACAATCCAAAGACGCATTATATGGAGGAAGTTCGGCGAATCCTATGATATGTAAAAAATACAATTGATTATGGTCATTTGTATGAGAAAGGTGACGATTGCAAGTTAGTTGGGTACTGTGACGCGGACTATGCAGGAGACTATGATACCCGTCCCTCAACTACTGGATTTGTGTTTAAGCTTGGAGCTGGAGTAGTTTTTTGGTGCAGCAAAAGACAACCAACCGTATCTTTGTCAACAACAGAAGCAGAATATGGGGCAGCAGCAGTTGCAGCTCAAGAAAGTACATGGCTTATACAGTTGATGAAAGATGTACTACGTGATTCCTTTGTATTGTGACAATCAGTCAGCAATTCGCTTGGCTGAAAATCCGGTATTCCACGCAAAGACTAAGCATGTGGAAATACATTATCACTTTATTAGGGAAAAAGTGTTGAAAGAAGAAATTATTTTGGAGCTGTTAAAACCGAACATCACATAGGACACCTGTTCAAAGAAGGCTCAAGTGTCAACAAGATTCAAAGGTTCTGCTATTAACTAGGCATGGTTAAGATAATGAGAGCTGATGTCGAGAGGGGGTGCTAAAGTCGTACAACATCACTTCCATTTAGTATTGACTAAGTCTTTAGTACTATAGCTAATTTTTAGCTTCAAGTTATTATTTTTATTGTTTGTTGCAGATATCTTTTCCTAGTTTCTAGAGTTCAGATATCTTTTCCTAAAGTTTAGGAGAGTTTGTTTAGTGGGATAATAAGTTCAAGCTAATTCGTAAGCCTATATAAGGCTTTCATTGAATTGAATAAATCATCCAACTATTTTGTTCCACAAAAATTCAATTCTACTTCCAATTATTCTTTCTAATATTGAGCTTGCAATTCTATTTTGATTCTTCATAAAGTATAAAATAAAAAGTAAGAAATTTTTTAATATACATTTATTTCGTAAGTTGAGCAACATCTTGTTTTGCAACTTTTCCCGTTTCTCTAAATGAAATTTGTCAGATCAATTAATCGTCCAGCTATTGTTTCTCAAGTCGTTATAATGAAAAGGAATCCCATAATTGGAGAGGATGATATATCATAAAGTTAACACTTTGAAGGTTCAGACATATATCCATTGCGTGTGCTTCTGTGATCCATGTCGACTAAAATGAGATCCAGCTACATGTCCAACTGCCCTTCATTTGTTCAAGTTTCAATTGTCCACGTACGCCTTAAAGAAGAAAAAGGCGTTCCTTGCGTGGCCAAAAGTAAAACAGCATCTCCCCTACACCAGCTTTTACCCTTTTGGTTCTAAAAGAGAAAAGAAGAGTAGAAGGAGATGGCGCCTGGCACTGTCTTTTTCTTCAAATATGCAAGTTTCTTATCCATTTCGGAAATGTGGCACTTATTGTATGGTTATCAACTTTAACCCACTAATATACAATTCATTACTTAAACTTGATCGTTTGGTCATTCAAATAATATAAATAAAATCCCATATTGATAACTAAAATAATTAAAAAGCTACGTATAAATTGTAGAAAGAACAATATCACACCACAAATCCACAACCCGTATATAAAGTATTTATTAGACCTACTCATCAGGATCCAACCAGATTATTGAGTGAGGTCACTAACTTCAATGGTGTTTACGTAATCAAGGTCAAACCAATTTGTTTGACAACTTTCAAATTAGGACAATCAAATTGACAAATCATTGGTGTAAATTCGGATTTAGATTATTTATGCTTTTTAAAATAAAATTTACATGTTTAGAAACTAAATAAAAACAATTATAAGCTACAATAGTTAATAATTCAAAATACTAAAAAGCTATTTAAAAACTACGATCAAGTAAAATTTTGTTTGACTCTCGAAATAATAATATGCTCGTCCTTTTTAACAGGAAGAATCGTTATTATTTGACCTTCTTTTAAATGTGCCTATGCACATATAGTGTCCTAGAGTATGCAATTTGTCGATGGTTGCAGACTTGCAACATAAACCAACATAGAACGTTATTATAGTGCATAGAAGAATGCTAATTTTCTTGGTTCATATGCGAAATAGTCCTTACCCAATGTGTTATAGTATTTCTCTTCAAAACCCACCATATTTGGACGCGTTGTCACATAGTAGATACAGTTATAATTGTCCGGATAGATCCTGTTAAAGGAAGAATCACATCATACTAAGAGTTTCTCTTGTTTCATAGTTCCAAGATAACTAATAATTTAGGGTCGAGAAATCTGATGTATCTCGTCAAATTCGTTGTGATGTAAAGTAAATAACAACAATAATCCAGTAAAATCGCATATGTAATATTTGGAGAGGGTAGAGTGTAGAAATAGTTTTGTTTACTCTTAAAATTGGATAACAATTGAATTTAGTACGTAGTTTTAAGAATACGTAAGACAACTTGATACAAACTAAGAAAATAGATTGATATTGAAAATAATGATAAGAAAATAAGTGCAAACCGCACAAATTGAACAGCCTTAGCCTCTGAGTTTGATCACCCTCGAGCCAGGAAACGTCTCAACTAATGTTAGAACTGAACAATAAGATGATAAGAACTAGAAATGACCAGTATATTGCTTTCTTTGTGCGTATTACAATGTGTCCTATAAATGATCAGAACCCCTTTTTATATAGTAGGGGTATTATGCTCTTGATACAATTCTACACAAGGTAAAAGATCTCATGATTTGCTAATTAATCGGCCACTTCTTGATACGTACCGAGATTTCTGCTGTGATCTTCGACCGATTGTATATTAGCCTTTTCATTATTTGGCTTGTCAAGTTTCCCTCGATCTTGTTCGATTTCTTGTTCACGAGCTCGACGATCTAATTTTGCGCCTTGGATCGATATAACCCGAGCTCGAGCTTTGACCTGCCATATTTCAGCCTCGATTGGTTACTCTATGGATGACAAGAAACGATATCAATTTCTGAACCTCGCTTTGATAGATCATGACGTAAGCGACAAAAGGTAATGAAAACGTCCCATCTGTCCAGTCTCCAGGCATTAAATGTGTGTCAGTTGTTGGTCAACCACTACTGATTTTGAACTGTCGTTGGCAAACTATATATATCCCCACTTTCATTCATTCTAACTTTATGCTCAAACGCGTATTCTTCTATTGTTCTTAAAGAATCTCTTGACTCACAAACTTTTGTACCCAGATTTCTTGAACCTTTTGCAACCACTAAGCATACCTTCTTAATTTCTTTTTTTTATCTCTACATCAAAATGGCGAACTTTTAAGACTATTCCATAGAAAGAGACATCCTCTTCATCACGTTCATCTAGCAATGGAATGAGGCAGAGCCATACCTTGAAGAGTTCATTCAATAGGGTGTCCGATCGATGATGATTTCAAGATCGAAAAAACTTCCTCGGTACTGGGTCAATGTGAGCCGGTCTCGGGATTGTTTGATCAGCGATTATCTACTCGCCATGTTCAAAGAGGATTATAACTAGGCCGATAAACACATGGTGGTGCCCTCGCCTGTGGAAGTAATTACTACCCACGTGGAGGGTTTTTAAATGTTTACACTTACCCCTTCACACTGGGTCCCTTATACCCGATCATTATTGCTTTCTGTAAAAAGCATGAAGTGGCCCTCGATCAAATTCACCCCTCTTTCTATAGAATAGTGATTCTTCTCCACTTTTTTGTAATCAAAATCGAGGGGCGCCCCTTCACCCTCGATAATCTCAAGCGTCTGTACAGTCCGACTCTATCGAGGAAGATTAATAAAACTTATTTGCAGGGTCAATAGGGCCCCGTACTCGAGTATAGATGAGGATCGAGATCGAGGTTGGATGGGTCGATTCTTTTGAATAAAGAACTCGGACTTGATCCATATCGAGTATATGCCATGTCTTGAGAAATGGAACATGAAGCATAAGTATGACTTCACCTTAAAGATTATATTTATTGTTTCTCATCTTCCCTCCCTTCTTATATTCATTTTTGTGGTGCAGCTGTGGCTTGGATGCTGTTGATACCCAATTTTTTCCTATGTATTTTTGTATCCAAAATACTTTTAAAATAGCTTGTGAATGCATATATAAGCATTCACAAAAGTTTGATATTTTTCTATAATTTTTTCAAGCATTTTTAAAACCAATTTACAACTTATTGTGTACTATACAATCCAATATTTAACCTATTTCAAAGCCATTAGGTATTTTTAAACTAAAATTGCATTAAATTACAATTTTAGCATATTTCTCGATTCAATAAGTATTTCAAGTACAAAATCTTTCCTGGTATTATTAGTTGCTTCCTAAATATATTTTATTAATTCATTTAGAAAATTGTTTACTATTTTTATAAAATTAAATTGGGAAAATGACTATTTAAAATAAAGCCCCTTTAGGGTTTTGCTTTAGTGTTTACTTTCTAGGGTTTTCAGTATGTATTCTATGCTTTCTTCGTGTTGTTCTGTTGTTTGTTCATCTTCATCTGTTATATTCTTACTCTCCGATATGTAGTAGAAACCCAAGCTAAAAGGGTTCTTTCCATTGTCTCTATATGAAACCCTAGCCTCCTCTAGTTTCTTCCTTATGTATTTTGGCACATGTTATTCTAATTGCTTCCAAGTTTGTATGTTCAAATCTATGCCTCTTTTATATTGTCACACTTTCCCTCCTCTGAATCCCTAATTGATTTTATATAGCTGTTTGATTCTTTAATTGATCCCTATTTTTTGACTAAGTGCAAATGGCTGGTATATTGACTCCTTGATTTCCTGGATGATTACCTGTCTTGTGTGTTTTACCCGTGTGATTTTTAAATTCTTTATATGAATTTAACCTATATTCTATGATTAATACTTGATTTTTCTTTCCAAAATTAGACGGAAGCTTTTTTATTTCCAGTCGGTTTCTTAATTAAAGGGAACCTTCTCCTTAATTATATATGATTGGTACTGCTTAATATTTTCTTGCCTTAAGTGTTGCATCTCTTTCAAACTATAAATAGGCCTTCACCTCTTCTCCCTAAAAAACAAAACACGAGTTCCCTCTACTCTTGCTCATTAAAAACTCTCTGCTTTTCTCTTTCTTCTCTTTTACTTGCCCTCTCTTGCAAAGGATTAGCCGGCTGAAATCCAAGGCTAATTATAATGATTATCTTTATTTTGTTACACCGGTTTGCACTGGTAGGCTCCTAACTTCAATTATTAACTTTCAACTATCTGTTTGTTCTCTAATTTCCTTTGTCTGTTATGTTGTTTCAACTTAAGCCCTTGCATGTTCAATCCCTTCCCCTTGTCCCCTTGTCTGTTGTTTGTATCAGTATTTCATTTGACTGCGAGCATGTTTAATTCCCTTCCCCCTTTCTCTAGGCTGTCATTCTACCTCACCTATTTTGTGTACTTCAGTTAAGCTTCACGATAATTCCTTTCCCCCTTTCTCTAGACTGTCATGCTACCTCACCTATTTTGTGTACTTCAGTTAAGCGTCATCTTCTGTTAAAGTCACAATTGGCATGGCCGGGAACCACATTTGTGGATCTTGAGAGGTGCCTAACACCTTCCCCTCAAGATAATCTCAAGCCATAACCCGAACTCTGGTTTTCTTACAAAATAATCCTCTCATCTGTAAAAGTGTCCTAGTGCACTATAATCATTAGGTGGCGACTCTTCAAATTCCATAACCCAATTCCCAAACGGGAATGAGAGTTGTTTTGCCCATAATGCCGTGAAACCCGATTTTGCTTTTAAGCCTAGGGTTTTCTATGACTTTCCATGATTTCTCTAGTTTTATTTCCCTATTTGCTACTATGTGTTCTTTTTATGTTTTGCTATGATTTTTACACATTTTCTACCATGACTTTAGGATTTTGCTTTACTGTTTACTTTCTAGGGTTTTCAGTTCATAAATTCTATGCTTTTTTCGTGTTGTTCTGCTGTTTGTTCATCTTCATCTGTTATATTCTTACTCTCTGATATGCAGTGGAAACCCTAGCTAAAAGTGTCCTTTCAATTGTCTCTATATGAAACCCTAGCTGCCTTTGGTTGCTTACTTATGTGTTTTTCCACATGTTATTCTAATTGCTTCCAGTTTTGTATGTTCAAATCTATGTATTTTTATATTGTCACACTTCCCCTCCTCTTAAACCCTAATTGATATCGTATAGCTATTTGATTCTTTAATTGACCCCTATTTTTTGACTAAGTGCAAATGACTACTATCTTGACTCCTTGATTTCCTGGATAATTACCTGCCTTGTGTGTTTTACCCGTGTGATTTTAAAATTCTTTATATGAATTTACCCTGTATTCTATGATTAATACTTGATTTTTCTTTCCAAAATTAGACCGAAGCTTGTTTATTTCCAGCTGATTTCTTAATTAAAGGAACCTTCTCCTTAATTGTGTATGATTGGTATTGATGAATATTTTCTTGCGTTAAGTGTTGCATCTCTTTCAAACTATAAATAGGCCTTCACCTCTTCTCACTAAAAAACAAATCACGAGTTCCCTCTACTCTTGCTCACTACAAACTCTTTGCTTTTCTCTTTCTTCTCTATTACTTGCTCTCTCTTGCTAAGGATTAGCCGGCTGAAAGCCAAGGCTAATTATAAGGATTATCTTTGTTTTGTCACTCATGTTTGCACTGGTAGGCTCTTAGCTTCAATTATTAACATTCAACTATCTGTTTATTCTCTCCTTTTCTTTGTCTATTATGTTATTTCAAGTTAAGCCCTTGCATGTTCAATCCACCCCTTGTCTCCTTGTCTGTTGTTTGTTTCAATATTTCATTTGAGAGCTAGCATGTTTAATTCCCTTCCCCCTTTCCCTAGGTTGTCATGCTACCTCACCTATTTTGTGTACTTCAGTTAAGCTTCATGATAATTCCCTTCCCCTTATCCCCTTGTCTGTTTATGCTTAGATCCTGTAGGATAATCATGAACCCTGATCTTTATCTGCTTATACCTTTGAATAATTCAAACTACAACATGTTAATCCCTATTCCCTTTTCCTTTGGTTGCATACATTTAGTTTTTTATTAAGTCCAGCATGTTTAAAACTTTCCTTTCCTTGTGTATTGTTCATTATTGTGCTTCAATCTAATCTTGTCTGTTAAGTGCTTTTATATGATTTCCATCTCCCTTTGGTCCTTGTTTGTATGTGAGTTGTTCTGGATAAGGGTGGAACTTTATTACTACTTCTAGTCTAGAACTAAGGTTGTCAACAGTCTTTACTCAAAGCATTCTCATCCCCCATCCCTTATCTTATGAGTTTGAGCCTTGACAAAGGCCTGTTGGTGTCCTAATCACCATTCAGACCTTTGTCTGACTTGTTTACAAGTCTGCTCTTGTTTGTTAACCCTTGTAAGAAGTTTAGTGTGTGCCAGTCTCACTCAATAAGCTGGGTATGACCACTTCATATGATGGTCTTCCTCTAATCTATCACCTTTATATTTATTCTTAGTTCTTTATGTTCTACCCCCCTCTGGTAAGCATGCTTAGGGACCTCGGAGTCTCCTCTGAACTTGGATGCCTTAGGGGTGGTAATTCCACACTTGCACTATTCCAATTAGAGTGTAAGAAATTCCTGGGTTTCTCTGAAAGCCCTTGGAACTTTGTAACACTCTAAAAAGAGAAAGGCCTTGGTTCTTGGGTGCTCGGATTTGGTAAAAGGCATATTGTTGGACATTAAAGTTGCTTCGAGATTCCTCGGGCCTGTTATAGCTGTTGTTGTATTTTAATTTCTTATTCCTTTTAATGTTCTTTTCCTTCCCTGCCCAGATTTGTAATAATTTGTAATAAAAGAACTCGGGGGTATAATGAAAAGGGACATGGGAGGGATTTACTTTCTTGCATTCATATAGAAACCATGCTTATCGGTTGCATCACTTACCATGTCTACAGGCTTCTCATCATCATATAGAAAGCATGACTATAGGGATTTACTTTTCTTGCATCATAGAAATCATGACTACAGGTTTACTTTTTTCATGCATAAGTTATGAACCATGTTTTAGGACTTTACTTTGCTACATCCATACCATACCGTTACCATGTCTATTTTGCACTACTGCATCAGCACCAAATAGATTTCATGACTATAGGTTCTTGTTATTACATCAGCTTCATATAGAAATCATGTTTATAATTTGCATATTGAATCTCGCCTAGAAAGCATGCCTATAGGAACCATATAAAAGCTAGGCAAAGCAAAAGGTCGTCTAAAAGCACTAAAGGGTTAACAAGTTTGTTATAAGTCCAGACTCCCCCAGTTCTTCAAACGTTTTGGTTCAACTTGTCCTAAATGTGTTTACACTAAAACGGGCCCAAGTCTGCCCCTTTTTTGTAATGCTTTGAACCTATGAAACCATTTTAATGACTAAATATGTGCTTCCAATTGATTGTCTTTTTGAGTTTAAATGCTCCGAGATATTTCAAATTTCTTCTCTCACGACTATATTTTACTCAAATCAGTACGGCTAATTCATAAGGTGTTTTCTAAAATTGTCTATAACTTCAAATCCTTTTAAACAGACCTTTGTCTGAAGTTTCGTTTCCTTTTAAACCAACTGACATTAATTGTGTCAACTCCTAAAATGGGCCGGGGGGCTCGAAGCAGATTTTCTATCCAACTCTTATGTGTTAAACTAATCTATCTGCTCCCTTAACCTCTTTCCAAAGACCAAATCAGTAACTTAAGTCATGCTAAACTATTTGCTGTATGTTGCGGGGTTTAATAGCGCATTTAGCCGTTTACTTGCGTACCTATTGTTGGAAACACGTTTCAAAGCTTTATACTAAAACGTGTGTTCTTATGTGTAGGTTTGATGAATGACAAACAAGCGCAAATTGATATATGCGAAGTTCAAGTACAAGCGCACAATTGGTGGATAACGAGATTCAAGCACAAGACAAAGTTTTATAGTTTAAATGAGTCGTTCTTAATCGTGATCTTGATCCGACAACTTGACTCATGACATGGCTTCTCTCGTAAAATTATTTTTACAAAATCATGCATATTTAATTTAATGCTAAATGATTATAAATCATGCATATTTACTTTAGTCAAAATAATTTTTAAACATGCCTCTAAAATCTGGACTAAGATAATCGATTATGTTAAGCCAAGACTGCATGACAATCGATTGTGAGCTAAATGACAATCGATTGTGTTAAGGCAGTAAGCATCAGGTCTTTTCAAATCTGCATGACAATTGATTGTGAACCTTATGACAATCGATTGTGATGAGGCAGTGTCCATCAAAGTTTTTCAAAACTCAGAATAATCGATTGTGAAGCTAATGACAATCGATTGTGATGAGGCAGTATCCATCAAAGTTTTTTAACGCTCAAAATAATCGATTGTGAAGTTAATGACAATCGATTGTGAAGAGACAGTGTCCATCAGATTTTTAAAATTCACAAAATAATCGATTGTGAACATATGACAATCGATTGTGTTGAGGCAGTGTCTTCCAGACTTTTTCAAAATTATTAAATAATCGATTGTGAGTATAAAACAATCGATTGGCAAGAGGCAGTGTCAAAAATGATTTTCAAAATCTGATAAATAATCGATTGTTAACATTGCACAATCGATTGTGAAGCTGACCGTTGTCGTAAAGTTTTCAAATACCGTCAGGTAATCGATTGTTGATTTTGTACAATCGATTGTTGATATTAAAATATGAAAAAGAATTCTTGAACGTTGCTGAATAATCGATTATTGATTCTGTATAATTGATTGTTTTACGTAAAATCTGGAAATGATTTTTGAACGTTGCCAATAATCGATTGTTGATCTTGGACAATCGATTTTTAAGCGTAAAATCTGGGATTGATTTTTGGAACGATTGGCAAACAATCGATTGTGGCTTCTTGACAATCGATTGTCACACAGTAAAATCAACAACTCTTAATTGGCAATTAGGCAACGGTAATGCAAAGTTTTTCAACTATAAATACAGCTTCATTTCAGTGTTTTAAACACAACAACACACAACAACTGATCATTCTATTGCTATAAGCTTGCATACTATTGTTTATCATTTTATATTCATTTCATAAAGCTTTTGAGAGCCAAAGTCTTGTCCATAGTTGTTATGATCTTGAGCTACTTCTTTTACTCATATCTACTCATTAAGGAGTGTTTTGTTTGAGTGTTTAGTGTTTTGTACACTTGTAAGAGAATTGTGATTCTCTTGTTGTAAGGAACTTGTGTTTCCTTGGTTGAAGTCTTGGAGTGTTGTATCTCTGAGCAGAGGTGTTAAGGCGTGTGTCCTTAAGTTGTAAAGGTTTGTTGAGCACCCGTAAGCTTGACAAGTTAGTGGAAAATCTCGAGAGAGTCTCTCGGGGACTGGACTAGCCACGTGTTGTGGTGAACCAGAATACATCGGTGCGTTCTTTCCTTTTTTTATTTAACGCACTTAATTATTTCCTGCAAATTTTAATTTCCGCAAGTTTACGCTAAATTTTATTATAACGCTATTCACCCCCCTCTCTAGCGATAAGCGTATTATCTAACACCTATTATATGATACTTGTTTTTGAATGTCACTCTATTAAATTTTTACCTTTGAAAACTCCATATATATACCCTATCTTTCTCTTCCCCCTTTTTAGGATAAGAAATCCAAATACCCCGGCACTGACAGGTTGGGACGTGTATTAACATGCAATAAGTAAACGATACCAACGCATTTAAATACCTTAACGGGGTGGGAAGGGTAGAATATTGAGATGATGACGATGCGATAATATCATAGAGCGACCCCTGTTTGGAAATATGTGCGAGATATTGCATTGAATGATCCATATTATAGTTAAACCTAGGACCCTTCTTTTCATTTGCTTTTTAAATGCTTTCTTCTAGTAATGCTTTTCAAACTAGTCCTCTCTTATTTCAAATTTATGTCCTTTATTAGCCTTTAAGTTATGTGAATACATGTGCACCTTATTTTTCTACTTGTGTCATCTTCTATTAAAGTCACAATTGGCATGGCCGGAAACCACATTTGTGGATTTCAGGGGTGCCTAACACCTTCCCCTCGAGATAATCTCAAGCCCTTACCCGAACTCTTGTTTTCTTTCAAAATACTCCTCTTATCTGTAAAAGTGTCCTAATGAACTATAATCATTAGGTGGCGACTCTTCAAATTCCATAACCCAATTTCTAAATGGGAATGAGAGTTGTTTTGGATATAATGTCGTGAAACCCAATTTCGCTTTTGAAAAGGGGGGCATCGACAGATGCTGGATGAATATCCTTGACATAAGGAGTGTATCGAGGATCTTGTGTCACAAAGACCATATTCTGAGTATGCATGTGAACTATAAAAGGGTTGGTGGGAGGCTCGTAATCATGGTAAGTTTTCTTTTCTAATTTAATTATTGTTTGATTTTCTCCTAGCGTTGTTGAATTCTTATTGGTTCTTTTTTCTTTTGTATGTCTCCCTAAATATGTTTCTATGAGGCCTCCATCTGGTGATGTTGACGTACCTCTCGAGCCCCCTGCTATGAGGCAAGGTGACAAGAAGAAAATGATAAGGGCCCGGAGTTCTCCGAACTTGAACAAGAAAAAACTAAAGAGCAAGTCGACGCGTAAACCAAAAAGAAGCACCGACACTCTATCATCAGACTGTCGATGGGAGAACCAGAAGGGGGTGAGGCCACTCCGCCCCATTCTAGGGGGGTCGAGGGCGAGACCGTGGCTGATACTCCTCGAGTAGAGGAAAGTTCCCAAAAAGATGCTCTTGGGGCGATTGATCTTAGCAAGTCTCCTAAGTTCCTAGATGACATGATCCATGAGGCCGTTATGCTAGAAAGTCATTCATTCGAGGGGACTCAAGGGGCTATTTATATCCACAACTTATTAGATGAGTTAGAGTCTACTGCCTTAGACGATGTCACCGGGCTCAGAGACTTGCCGGTGACAAAAAAGGTATAATCGTTATAGGGCCAGAAGATCTTCCTCGAGCCCCAAGTTAGTGGATCGGTTCCTAGCCCCGAGTGCTGACCCTGAATGAAAGCGGTCAATAGTTTTATCTATCTCGGAGGATGTTCGGGTTTTCTCTGCCTCGTGGGTGTTGCTAGCTATCTTTGTTATTTGGTGACCGAAGAGGACCAGGCCGTGATGGACAAGGTAGAAATGTCGCACCTACTAAACGAAGCTCAATATGTGTTTAAGACTATCTTTGAGTGTCTTTTTTTATTATGTATTTTTAATACATAAAGTTGTATATAATCATAACACATTCTTACAATACCGGGAGGAGTTTGCCCAACATGAGGCTGAGGTTTGGTAGCTTACTGAGAAGGGGGATACCTATAAGTTTCACAGTGAGAAGCTTCCGGCCGAGCTAAGAGGGAGCATGCCAAGATGGCCGAGCAGGTAAATCGAATACTTCAAGATAGTGACGATGAATTGGATGCAGTGGCTAACAATCTCATCAAATAGGTCTTACAAGGGTTTGATAAAATCAAGCAGCTCCAAGCGTAGGTTAACAGGATACAAGCTAAGGCCGAGGAGTTCAACAAAAATTTGGATATTTTAGCCTTGAAAAAGGAAGCCGTCCAAGCTGAACTGGCGTCAGACGATGATCAGCTCTAGGGTGCAAAAGAAAAAATATTGTTCAAGGCCAAGAATATCAAGGAGCTCGGTCTTAACTAGATTCAGTTGTTTCTGGTCAAGAGAATCTAGCCAAGGAACTTGAGGTGGCCAAATTAGAGGTGGTTGTGGCCATGAGCAAGGTTGATGCTAAAGTGGCCCAGTTTATGGTTGTTTTCAAGGCAATCAGTCACAGGCTAAAATTATGGTAGAGAATGCAAGGTGTCAAACTCGAAGGGAAGTCCTCAAAGGATTTCATGGTCATACTTTTGACATACTGACTCAAATCGCGAATTCCAAAGAAGAAGAAACCAGGGTCCAAAAACTGGCTTTTCCCGAGGAAGATTTTGAGATCTTAAGCGAGTATGAATGTGGGGATGATCCCTGGGATGAAGATGCTGCCTCCGATGAGGACTAGGACACTTAGGTCTTTAGATGGCTTTATCTTTTTGTTTTTTCTCTTTGCATCTTTTTTAGGCTATTTTGACCATTGTAAGATTTCTGTGTTGGGCCATTCTAGCCTTTCTAAAAAGATTATTGGATAAATGTATATGTGAGGCTTACTTTCCCTTTCGTCTTTCAAATTTTCTCCTTGTCTTATTGCTTGTATTTATGAAGGTCGGAATGCTATAGCGTAAAATAACATAGGTTATGTTCAAAACTTCAAACAAACCTCTCCTCAACATTACTTTATTTTAAGGCATCTTGGGGTTTGGTGTTACCACAAAAGATTCCCAAAGTAGGTAGCTGAGATTATATTTTGCCGAGGGTATCCCTTAGAACTGGTTATGAAAACATTATCTTTTTGAAGGCCTAGTTTTTGTTTCAAGTTTTAGACGTCTCCAACCATGTTAATATGGTCGTAGCCTTTGAGTTCTGGAGCTGCCTATTAGACTTGATTTCCCGAGACATCCGGACTTTCCCAAGATAAAAGTCCCCAAGCAGGATGGTCATGGCCTTTAAAATCCGGGAGTTACCTAATCGGTCTTATACCCTTGAGGCCTAGTGACTTGGGGTTGTTCGAGTTTGTTTTTGGATGATAGTCCCCAAGTGAGGGAGTGATCATTCGAACTCTAGTTATATGGTCCCTTGAGCTCATTTCCTTTAAGAGATCGGAAATACGAAATTCTTTAAGGGATGTAAAGAGGAAAATTTTAAAACATAAGATAATTGCAAGGAAAATACTTCTCTTTATTCTTGTGCAAAACAATTCTACATGCATACATGTTTTATGCCAAGGCTCATCAATGAAGGCACGGTTCGTTTGACCGTTTGTCCCTTACAGTAAATCATACATATTGATACCCTGCCTTTACAAATTAATTTCCTCGAAGTTGATATCCGAGGGTAATGCATATTCGAGGATAATGCCCATCAAGTATTCGAGATTGATTGTACAGGAGCCTCGGATACTGTTAATACGTTATTCGACACTGATTCATGATCAATCTTTGATTATAAGTTACCATGATCCACTGCTGCCTCATTTAAAATCTTACCGAAAAACCCATTTGGGACAAAATCGGTCTAAGGAAAAACCGTGCAACGCATGCATTAAGACCTAAAAACTTCAAGCTACTTCTTGTCGACCACCTATATGTGTTAGTCCAAAAATAAAAGGAAATGAAATAGAGTGGCACCATAGTAGTAATATCATTTTAGGTGTGTGATGTAGTTGTTCTTCGTTTATCACTTCGAGCTTATAGGATCCTTTCCCAATAACCTCAAGAATCCAATATGGTCCTTCCCAATTCGAGACCAACTTCCCATCGTTCGAATTCCGAGTATTTAGTGTGACCTTCCTTAGTACGAAGTCCCCGAAATTGAAGTATCAACGACTGGCCCTTCGATTGTAATACCTCTTGATCCCTTGCTTTTGGACGGCCAATGGATTAAGGGAGGTTTCACGCCTTTCATCCAATAGCTCCAGGGTTGTATTCATGGCCTCGTCATTTGACAACTTTGTTACATATGGAAATATGATACTTGTCTCCGTGACTAAGACTGGTATTAGAGCTTCGTCACCATAAACCAATGATAAAGGGGTAGCCCCAGCATTGGACTTCGAGATTGTGTGATATTCCTAAAGAAAACCAAGAAGGATCTCCTTCCATTTTCCCTTTGCGTTGGTCAATCTTTAAGGTTTTAGATTATAGCTTTGTTGGTCAATTCGGCTTATCCATTCCCACTAGGGTGATGATCTTCGAGAAATTTGTTCACTTTGCTACCGATAAACATTCCCCTATTATCACACATAATTTCGGATGACATACCGAACCGACATATGATGTGGTCCTAAATGAAGTCGATGACTTCCTTCTCCCTGACCTTCTGATATGCATGTGCTGCAACCTACTTATAAAAATAGTCAGTCATGAATAAGATATATTGAGCCTTACCCGGTGCCCATGGAAGAGGGTCGACGATGTCCGTTTTCTACTTCATGAATGGCCATGGAGACAAGACCGAATGCAACAGTTCTCGGGTTGGTGAATGATCGAAGCATATCTTTGGCACTTGTAACATTTTTTTATGAACTCTTTCGCATCCTTTTCCATATCGATCCAGTAATAGTTGGCTCTGATTATCATTTGAACCAATGATTCGGTGCCAGAATGATTTCTGCAAGTGCCCTCGTGATCTTCCCTTAGAACATACTCGATATCTCTCGGTCTCATATACTTTCTAGTGGGCCATCGAACATTCTGTTGAACAAGGTTCTGTCCTCGGACAAGCTGAATTGGGCTACCATTGTGCGCAGGTCCCTCAATTATTTTGGATCTGAGAGATAATTCCCGATCATCAAATACTCTATGTATTTATTTCTCCAGCCCCAAGTTAATCTTATGGAGTTTATATTGGCGTGACCTTATTCTACTACCAACCTTGTGAATTATACGATTGCTCCCAAGTTGAGCTTGTTGTCTTTGACCGATGACCCTAAGTTTTCAAGGACATCGAGCTCACTATTTTGATCTCGTAGCACGTGCTTCAAAGTCCATTCCTTGAACCAATGTAATTAAACTTGTAACTTATCTAGTTACCTTTGCATTCATGCTTCTTTAATTTCAAATTTCCCGTTAACATGGTTCACCACAAGGAGGGACTCACACTTAGCTTCGATCACCTCCGCCCCTAATATTTTGTCCAGTTCGAGACCTACAATCATGGCCTCATATTCAGCCTCGTTGTTAGTCAGTTTCACATTTGCAAATGGATTGTCTAACTATATTACCTATGGGTGGCTTCAGTACGATGCCAAGTTTAGAACTTTTTTTTTAGTAACCATTTGGAAAGAGGTTCCAAATTCCCGAAGACGTCCCCAGGTTTACCAACAATTCTCTTTCAACTTTGGGTATTACGGCCGGTGTAAAGTCGTCCATGAAATATGTCAAAATAGGAGAGTTAATGGTTGCCCAGGGTTGACATTTGATATCGTACCCACTGATTTCCACGGCCCATTTGGCCAATCATCCGGCGAGTTCGGGTTTATTATATTTCTTAGTGGGTAGGTTGTCACAACACGTATAGGATGGCATTGAAAGTATGGTTTCGATTTCCTAGAGGCACTTAGCAAAGAGAGCACCAATTCTTCTAGGTAAGGATGTCTTGTTTCTGCCTCACCTAAGGTCATGCTAACATAATAAATTGGAAATTGCATGCCTTGTTCGGGGCCTTGTTCTTCCCGAAATAGGACTCCACTTACCGCTATTTCCGATACTACCAAATATAAGTACTGGGCTCGCTTGATATCGCTTAAGTTCTTCGAAGGCGCATTCGCATTCAGGGGTCCATTTGAAGTTTTTTTCTTCTTCGGTAACGAGAAAAATCGATGGCTCTTATTGCTGGACCTCGAGATAAATCGCCCTAGGGAGGGAATCCACCCAGTTAGCCTTTGTAATATCTTCACATTATACACTACCGTAATATCCTTGATAGCTTTTATTTTTTTGGGGTTGATCTTAATTCCTTGGTTGGACACTATGAAACCGAGTAAATTACCTGATCTAACTCCGAACGCGAAATTTTTTTGATTTTTCTTCATGTTGTACTTCTTTAATATACTGAAGGTTTCCTTCAAATGCATTAAATGGTCCTCTTCCTGTAGGGACTTAACTAACATATCATCAATGTAAACTACAATGGATTTCCCTATTTGTTTTTCGAACATTCGATTTACTAGGCGTTGGAAGGTAGCAGCGACATTTTTTAATCCAAATGCATTACGTTATAGCAGTATGTGTCGTACTTAGTGATGAAGCAAGTCTTTTCTTGATCATCCGGGTTCATCTGTATTTTTTTGTACATGAAGTAAGCATCAAGAAAACTGAGAATCTCATGGACAGCCGAGGCATCGGTCATGAAATCGATATTAGGCATAGGGAAAGAGTCTTTGGGCATGCCTTATTCAAATATTTATAACCCAAAGACATTCTCAATTTGTTCCTTTTGTTAGGGACTACTACTATGTTTTCAAACCATTCCGGGTAATTGACCTCCCGAATGGACCCTATTTTAAGGAGTTTAGTTACCCCGTCCTTGATGAAAGAATGCTTGATCTCAAACTGAGGCCTCCTTTCTGCTTGACCAGATGGAATTCCGGGTCCAGGCTTAGTTTGTGAGCAGTGATTTTAGGTGAGATCCCTGTCATATAGAGATGTCACCAAGAAAATCAATCCATGTTAGCTATAATAAATTTGATGAACTTTTTCTTGAGCTCGGGAGTTAACCCGTGGCTAGATATACCTTTTGATTGGGTAGATGTTTGACCAATACGACCTTCTCCAACTCGTTGACCGTTGATTTGGTAGCGTCAAAATTATCGAGAACTATAAAGGATCGAGGAACCCCGTAATCATCGTCTCTGTCATACCCCCGCATGTTTTTGGTTGGGCCGAGGTTGGTATCGATGATTGCTATTTAGCTTCCTATTTTGCTTTATAAACCAGTTCCTTTGCTGATTAGAGTGTTGATATCATAATTACTTCATCGACGGCAAACATCTCCCTTGGGGCGGGTTTCTCCCTATAGATCTTCTTAATTCCTTCTGGTGTTGGAAATTTTAATACTCGGCAAAGGATTGAGGGTACAACACTCATGTTGTGGATCCATGGTCTCCCGAATAGGGCATTGTTCCTCATGTCCCCTTCGATCACATATAACTTGGACTCCTACGTGGTTCCGGCTATGATATCGGTAACTTTATTTCTCCCTTAGTAGTTCACAAGCCATGTTGAATCTGTTTAGCACTCGGGCTGCATGCACGATTTTGTCCTATAAGACGAGCTTCTCTAGAACCTTAATCGAATGGTATTGGCCGAGCTACTTGGATCAATTAACACATGTTTAACTTGAGTTTTATTCATGAGTACAGATATTACCAGTGCATCATTATGGGACTACATTATTCCTTCTGCATCCTCATTGTTGAAAGATAAAGTTCCTCGAAGTATGTAATCTTGGGTCCGTTTTCCACTTGTGATTAATACTTTGGTGCACTTTAACATCGGAACTTGAGGAACATTGACCCATTCGATGATCATATGAATGAAAATTTAAGGTTCGTCTCGCTCATTTTGTTTATTGGAATCCCTGTTTTTTAAATGATTCTTGGTTTGATCGCTCAAAATATCCTGAAGGTGCCAATTGTTAAATAAATGGGCTACTTCTTCTCTTAGTAGTCGACAATCCTCCATTCTATGGCCATGTGTTCCATGATATTTGAATATTTTGTTGGGATACCTTTGGGTTGGATCGGTTTGTAAAGGCTGAGGCCATTTGGTATCTTTGATACGTTCGATAGCCGATACAATTGCAGCTGGATCAACATTAAAACAGTACTCTGATAATCGTGTTTCTACTTCAGATCTAGTAGGCTCGTCGAAGATGTTATTGTTCATGAGCTCTCGAGAGCTCTGGCCTTGATCATTTCTCCTTTTATTTAGCATAGAATTTTTCCCAGGTCTGCCGCTCCTACGATCTTTATTATGCAGCTGATATCGATTTCTGTTCAACCTCGATTCTCGATACTTATCCCTCTTTATTCTATCGACGTGTTTGATAGGATAATTAAACCTGGAAGAAGCCCAAAGTTGATCGTCTTCGACCCTATTTGTTGATTGATTCTGATTATGTCCATCGGCCCAAGTAACAGCCGGATATTATATTAGATTCTGCTTAAAGTATTGCAACGTCGCTGGGTTTCGAACATTGAGTCTTTGGGTGAAATCTTGAACATCACAATCATCAGCGATCGGTGACAGGTCTATCTGCTCCATCTGGAATCGAAACACTAATTCTCTGAGAATTTCATTGTCCTTATGCCTTACCTTGAAAAGGTCCAATTCCCTGGTTTCAACCTTGTTGGCTATGGCGTGTGCCTTTATGAAAGAATATGCAAGCATAGCAAATGACTCAATAGAATTAGGTGGTAAATTGTTGTACCATATCATAGCTCCCTTTGACAGGGCCTATTAGAATTGCTTTAGCATGACAGATTCGATGTCGTCATCCTCGAGATCATTCCCTTTGATAGCATATGTGTAAGAGGTGATGTGCTCGTCTGGATCAGTCATTCCATTGTATTTCGGAATCTCGGGCATGCAGAAATTCTTAGGGATAGTCTTGGGAGTTGTGCTGGGGGGGAAAGGTTTTTGCACAAACAATTTGGAGTCCAGACCCTTCAATATCGATGGTTCCCCGAGGATTTGATTGACCCTGGAGTTGTAAGTTTCTACTTTCTTGTCGTTTGCCTCGATCTTCTTTTCTCCCAACTCAATTCACTTTGTTAGTTCTTTGAGAATCTTCATGATTGTGGGATTGGTCATTGATTCTTTCTTGATCGATTTCCTTGAAACCAATTTGACCATGTGGACTACGTCCTGGGACGGCTCAGGCTCGATCCTACTAGGTGGATTATTCTAGATTTGGAGCCGGGCTATTTCTACTTGTTGAACTTGCAACATTTTGAAGTTCACCCATAGGTTGATCCCGCCATCTTAGCGGCCATAAGTGCTTTGAGCTGCTGATCAAACATCCCCACGGATGCTACCTTCGGGATCAATGGCCAAATTTGCTTTGATGGCTACATGTGAGCTGGCGTCGTTTGGATCTACAGCCGGAACTCCATCGAAGCCAACCGGGGTACGTCACTCCCTGGTGCTATGTTATCATTTTTGGCGTGTTGGCCGAAATCATTGTCAGCGTGTAGGAATGCTGAATGAAAGTTTGACATTTTGGTCCTGGAATCAAAGATACTCTAAAGAACAAGTGTTATATAATGTGTGTTATGAAAGTTTGTACCAGGTAATCACTATTATCCTTAGCCCCATGGTGGGCGCCAAACTGTTTACCCTTGAAATTGGATAATAATTTAATTTATACGCAATTTTATGGATACGTGATACAACTTGATAAAAATTAAGAAGATACATTGATATTGAAATTAATGATAAGAAAATAAAGGCAAACGTCACAAATTGAACAACATTAACCTATATGTTTGATCACCCTCGATCCAAGATACGTCTCAACTAATGTTAGAACTGAATAACAATATGATAAGAACTAGAAATGATTAGTATATTGCTTTTTATATGCATGTTACAATGTATCATACAAATGATCAAAACCCCCTTTATATAGTAGAGGTGTTCTACTTTTCGTACAATATATTAAGGTATCATGATTTGCTAATTATTCGGTCTTTTCTTGATACGTGTCGAGATTTCCGCCGTGATCTTCGACCTATTGCGGATATTTTGGCTTTTTATTATTTGGTTCAGCAATTTCCCTCGATCTTGTTTGGTCTCAGGGTCACGAGCTTGACGATCTAATTTCGCGCCTTAGTTCGATATAACCCCGAGGACTCAAGCTTTCACTACAAGAAATTAGGTTTCTAGCAATGATCTTTAGTGGCGATGGTTCTTGTTGCCAAAAAAGTACTAGTTTTAGTAGCAACTTGAATAGGTTACCACTAAATATTATAAATTCAGTAGAGACTTTAATTATCACCTCAAAAAGTCAGGTATTAGTGATGACTTCACTAGGGTCACATGTAGTAGTTACTATGTTTTTATTTTGAAATTTCGATGAAAAATAATTTGTAGCGACCTTTTTTTTTGGTAATCCACTAGGCAAGAGCCTAGGGCTAGGTTTTTATTAGTAGCAAACAAGAAAATACAACAGTTAGGAAAAGTACAAATAAGGGGGCATTATCACCGGTAGTTTTACCCATATAATACATACCAGGCTAAACTTACCATACTAAATCCTATTGAGGCTTGACAACCTCACTTATTAACAGGAATGCAACAATACGAACTTTACATGACCAAATATTTTATGATCATTACAGAGTTTGTAACATACTCTGTGATGAGATTACAGACGAGTATACTAACAAAGTGGCAGATTAAAATGATGAAAAAGTTACAATGATGTCCCTTTTTGTCGATCCTTGCAATTTCTTCAATTTGTAATTCTTTATCAACGTCGTCCCAATTCTTCAAAGAGTATTCAAATTCATGATTTCTTTTTAGATTGAGTGGACTTTGTTGAAGTAGTTGGTACGGCCTGCTTAAGCTTGGCATTTCTCATCGGAGGTCGTCTAACATTGTTGTCCCCGCTCTTTTCCTTTGTTTGAGACTTTTGTTCCTTTGTAGCATTAATTTGGACTGTTTCGACGCATTGTGGCAGCACTTCAATTAAGTCACCTTCTTCTGCTATCCGATGATTTGCCATGTGTAAAACACCTTGTGCATCCAAGTTTGGTACATTATTTGATTTAATATCACTTTGCTTGATCTATTGTTGTACCTCATTCCTGCTCATATTTGCACGCTTAGAGCTATAAGGATCACGACCCAAAATTTCAAAGGGATGTGCATTTAGAATTGCATCCAACAGTTGTTTATCATAGGATAAAAAATCTGTAGTACTGGTCATACTTATTGGTTTGTGCCCAGAATTGACGAGAAAACGTGTATTACTACATGATACTGCTTCCTCCGCTGTGCTCGATTCTTCATTACTTTCATATCCTCGTTCGTCATTCGCTCGCGACTCCACCTTGTACATAGAATCCAATAGTCTTCTTTCCTCTGCTTAAATAATTGCACTGGTCTGAACAACAACTGTTTTGACACTGCCCGGAATAGCTAAGGCCAACTCTTGACCATTTAGCTCAAGATTTTCCGAATTTTCAATTAGACACAGCTGGCCCACATGGCTATTATTTAAATTTTCACAGTAGTAGCGCCACATTTTTGCCCAGATGAGCCGAGACGGAAAGATAATGGTTCTCTTTCATGTGTTGTACTACTTCATCAAGTTTATTATTATTTATGGATATTGGATACCCATTTTTTTTGTTGACCCCACATGTTCATCTTTGCCAAAAGTGACATTATCATGACTAATGCTCAAAAGACCAAAGTGGCCCGCCACCTTTTGCTTTTGTTTGTCAATTATTTCGGCCATGTGTATGTTCTTTTCAAAATTTTGCTCAATGTTCTCATTATCAAAGTGTGCATGTGAGCCCACAAAATCAATTACATGCCTCACTAGCTTGATATTTCTTTGTTGCACACCAATACCGCAACTTTTTTGACCTGGTGTGCCCACACCAAAATCATGGTGCTGCTCCTTCACACTACCTAAGTCACCCATCTCCTTTTCCTTTACGTTATTCACATGATCAAGATGGCCCACGTGTTTGACCACTGTTTGTTCATCCATGTCACTTGGATTTGTTGCTGTTGCAACTGGAACATACACCACCATCTATAGTTTTTCCAACTTCTTGTATTGAATGACCATTTGTACCCACGGTTAATGTGTTACTCTCGAGTGTTTCCTTCGCATTCCCTTAATCATTTTTCACAACATCAATTTGCTCTCCTTGATCCCTTGGTAAAACCCATTGTTCAGTACAAACCTGTTCTGCCTCTTGATCCCTTGATTGCCCAGCTCTTTTGGTATTGAGGTAATCCCTGGCATCACCTGTTAATTTTTCAAGCTTACCCGAGCCTTCTACTACCTCAACATGATCTGCCTCCGTCATATTTTCTTTGATCGTCCATCGACATGACTTTTCACCATGTCCTTGATGTTTACAAACAGTGCAGTATTTTCGTAGATTATCATAAACAATCTGTTGATAATATTCTACTAACTTACCAGATTTTAAATCCCCAATCTTAATCTTGATCCTTTTAGGGTGTTTGTCTAGTAAGTCCAGCAAAACTTTAACCCTAGCAGTACTAGGTCGCGTTCTATTCATTGTCGCTTTATCAACTGGTAAAGGTTTTCCAATCGCAGAGGCTATGGACATTAAAGATTTTTTTGCAAAAAAAATTGCTGGGAGATCAGGTAAAGATATCCATACCACTGCTTTGGACGTTTCTTCTCTCGGATTAAATCCAATTGTCCATAGAAAAGATCTAAAGAAGAACTCATCACCCTTAAACTTAACATGACCAGAAGATTTTGACATTACGTGTACAAAATCTTCATAAAGATCAAATCTTACCAATATGTGCCGATATTCGATCTGTCCAATATTGCAAAAACCTTTGATATCGAACTATTTCGGAATAAACTGTCGTAGCTCCTGATGATCAGGTTTTTCATATGAAAACTTGAGGATAACTGCTTGGTGTAACCCCTCTTCGATGGTGAAAGCGTTCACCTCTTCAGTGCTGAACTGAATAGCAGGTTCTCCATGTTCGAAACATACTGTACAAAGTTCCAGTTTTGATGTTTTTGCAACAGAAAATTTTTCAGCAATCTGTGGTGCATACGTTAGCTTGGAATTATTGTATGTTGTGTTTTGTGAGGTGTCAGCCATGGCTGCCCTCTACAAGAAGAAGACGTAGGTTAGACATAAATTAGAACGAGAAGATAGTAATCCGAAAATTTTACCGAGCTCATGGCAAAGCTAAGAGCTTTATTGAAATGAGTATTTATAGCGACCTTAAAATTCTCGGCACAAATTTTTATTTGCTGCACTAACCTTTTTTATTTTTTAGTTTTTATTTTTAGATAATATTGCTAAACCTAAGAAATAGAAATACGTTGCTAGTATTTCCTTTGTTTCCCTCGTTTCACCAAATCCCTTCCTCTTTTTCCCAAAATCCTAGCCGATGCAAAAAAATTATTTTTCAGAATTCCTTCTTCTGCTCTCCCAAAACCCTCACTACTTCTGCCTAGCCGTGGTTGTTAAAGGACTCAGAGATGAGAGGTGTGACCGTATCATGAAATTCTGGAATAAGTCGGGGACTATTCTCTGTGCCGTTGTATTTGGATGGTCTTTATGAATGATGTGATTTCTTTCTCTATAAAGAAGAAAATTTGATGATCCTTCTTAGGATCATGAGATTCCTATTACACAGATTTTACCTAAAAGGAATCCAATTGTTAGGCATTTCGAGCTAAATTCAAAGTAAGAGTGGATCTTTCATTGAATGGAAATATTATGATGTTTCAGCTTATGCATTTTTCATTTTTTCCCCTTAAATGTTGATTCTGTTATGAAATAATATAAGAACAAGTAGAATAATGCAAGAACAAGAACAATATAGAGAGAATAGGGAGAGGAGTATTCTTATTGATACTTTGGGGATGGATTACAATGGAATAGAAGCCCTATATTTATAGGGAGGTGGTGACTTAGCCACCAAGTAGTAAACCCTAGAATCTCTCTAAATATAGACATTCACCTTAAATAGAGTTCTATTTATAACACTCCCCCTTGAATGTCTATTCAACAATGTGCCTCGTTAAAACCTTAAAACCAAAACCCAATGGGAAAAATTAAAGAGAAGGAAAAAGAGTACACATGTTTGAATATGCGCCTATTGGTTGCCTCGTTAAAAACCTCGCAAGGAAAACCCAGTTGGGACAAAACCTTGTAAGGGAAAAAGAGTGCAACGCGCATTAACTCCCCCTGATAAGAACATCAATTTATATCCTTGAGCATTTGCATTCCAATCTTGTGCACCGTCTTCAAAACAATCTTTGGTAGATGTTTGATAAATAAATCAACCATATTGACTTGAATAAATATTCCGCACCTTGAAATCATCATTCTTGATAGATATGAACATCTTCATATAATGTCGTGGAATGACTCTTCAATATATTCATAGATGTATTCTCAATGCCATCATGCTTATAGTTATAGCAAGATACATATGTACACAGATTGTACTTAGGATGTGGTACTTCAGAACCAAGAATTGTGTATGCTTCAAGCAACTTAAATCTTTCAAGTTAAGTCATATAAATCACATAATAGACTTTAGGTGCATATCAAGTTTTCATGTCATGCTAAACAAATAAGATATCGAAAACTGATTATACATACCTTTGACTTTATACTTTCAAGTATTTGAACTATATGTCCAAATCTACATGTCTTTCATATGGAATCAAGTATTTGTCTATACGCTTTAAGCGTATCAAAGACTTTGTCCTTCTGGGACTTAATATGAGCATTTGTAGTGAGAATATAGTTACATTCTTTGGGTCAGCAAATGCGTATAGCATGCTTTGCAATATGTTGCAATTGAATTATCCATTTTATGAACTTCAGGTTCATATCATGATATTCGGGGATTTACATATACAAATGATAATTCATCCCATGTAGCCTTTTCTCAAGTGTTTATCATGTCTCCCCCTCATGTTAGTAAAGCTAACTTGTTTCCTCAACTTTGGGAAATCTTCTTTGTGTATTATTATGTCAATATACACAGCACATTAATAATAAGATGAAATTATTTGGTTCCTGACCCTGAAACACTTGTGAGGGGAGAATATACTCTCGTATACAGCGTATATCAAACTGATATATATAACTTTGTTCTCATAAGAAACAGTTTAGCTATTAAGTGGAAGCACTCAATAATTATCTTGCTAAACCAACTTTGATATAAACCAACTTATCAAGATGAACTATCTTGAGTAGAAAATCTGGAAATTATGCTCGAAGTTAGAATACTGAGCAATTTACCTCGCAAGCACCGGCCAGGCTGCGGGTAAATAACAATTGCGCATGTAACCATATCATAGATGCATCATATGTGGTATACATGGCAGGTGAATGGGTCCATATTCACCATTGATATTCCCAGAATTTATGGGCTTCAACCCGAACTCTTTAGTTGGTCAGTTCATTAATCAGAACAAGTGATATAAGAGAATTCGTAAAGAACTTTCTAGTTCTTTAATATTCACCCATGTGAATTCTCTATTATTGCACATCATACTTAAAATGAGATGGCTAACCCGAATGCCAACTGAATAAATTATCAATATTGGTAAACTTCAAATTTACACCATGACATGTGCACTTATCAATAAACTTCAGGTTTATTATGACATGGATCTTTATACCAATAGATATCCACTTTATTGTGGCATTCCTTTTTTTTGTGTAGTACAAACTGGAGAAAAAAGCGGGTAGCTTTTCATATACAAATTACCCCGCTACAAGTTGTAGTAATAGGAGATATCAAATCCTTCCTTTTTTTATAGTCTCAATATAATCAATCGCTTTCGCGTGTACTTTGAAAACTGAATAAGTTTCTTTGAGACTTACTACAGCACAATACTCAATTGTTTCTCCAACATAGTAATAATTGGCTCTTCTAGAGCTCTCAATTAATTTTGTACTACCACAGATTCATCAAATCTTAAAGAGAAATACCATTATGGTCATGTCAAACTTATATGCAAGATATGTTTCTTGCATTATCGTTGTTCTTTAATAGTCATATTTCCAAAATACTTTGGCGTACAATAGGTACGTGACCAACGATCATTCATGCCATATATATAGCCAACAGGCTTAACACCATTAGGTGTTTCAACTATAGGGTCAAAAACTTCACGTTTTGCCAGCGAATTCAATTCTGATTGAATTGTTTCTTGCCACTTTGGCCAATCATGTCTTTTTCGACATTCTTCAACAGATTGAGGTTCGAGATCCTCACATTTTTGCATAATGCTAGATGCGACATTATAAGCAAAGACATTATCCACCACTATATCCACTCGATTAATATTTTCCTCAATATTGATTGATTTTATGGATAGTTCCGTATTTTCCAGAGCCTCGGGCTCAATGGATTCTTCATGAATCTCAGAATTTGTTAAATCATGAATTTCCTCATGAGATTCTTTCGTAGTGTCACTTTGATCATTTGCTTTCCTCTTTCTAGGATTTCGATCTTTGGAACCTAATGGTCTGCCACGCTTCAGGCGTGCATTTGACTCATTGGATATGACACTAGATGATTGTCCAACAGGGACATCAATACGGATTGGGACATTTTCCGCGGGGATGTGGGATTTCGTTATCCTTTTCAAATCTGTAAATGCGTCTGGCATTCGATTTGCTATTCTTTGCAAATGGATAATATTTTGCGCCTCTTTTTCATATATAGAGGTATGTGGATCAAGATGAGATAATGATGCATTTTTCCACAAAATTTCCCGTTTTGGTTTCACCAACTTCTCCCCCCAATTTTGGGAAAAGTGTCTCATCAAATTGACAGTCTGCAAATCGTCCAGTGTACAAATCCCCTGTCAATGTTTCGAGGTAGCGAATAATGGAGGACGATTCAAACTCAACATATATTCCTAATCTTCTTTGCGGACCCATTTTGGTGCGGGATGGCGGTGCTATAGGCACATATACTGCGCATCCAAAGATTCTTAAATGGGATATATTAGGTTCATGACCCAAAACCAATTGCAACGGGGAATATTTGTGTCAATTCGTCAGTTAGAGATGAACTAGCATTGCTGTATGCAAAATGGCGTGACCCTAAGCTGAAGTGGGCAGCCGACGAACTAGCATTGTTGCATGTAAAATGGCGTGACCCCAAATCGAAGTGGGAAGCCTCGTTTTCATGAGTAAATGAGGTTTTCAAGATAATACTCATGTATTGTCTCAATCTGATATCCATTTTGAATGATATCTTTAAAACTCAACAAGTTCCTTTTAGACTTGGAGGAGAACATTTTGACTGATATCATTAAAACTCAACAAGTTCTTCTTAGACTTGGAGGAGAACATTGCATTCTCTAAAATATCGTTCCTTTAGGCAGGGTTATAGTTGCTCTTCAGGAGCCTTCAATCAATTTAATTCCCATAGTTTGCCATACAAAAGAAAATATACGAACATGAGAATAAACAAATTCAGTCCGTTTGTTTCATACTTAAACAATATTTTCGAAATCTGCTGAGGTTATTCGACTAACTAAATCAGATAGTCGATTATATGTTTTCCATAATCGATTACTTTGCAGTTTGAAAATTTCAGTTTAAGCATTTTCTTAAAACAATCGATTGTTAACCACACACAATCGATTGTTGAACATTGACAATCGATTGTTAAACACACACAATCGATTATTTGCTATTTTGAAAAACTTCAGATCACTGTCTTAAGACAATCGATTGTTAAATATAGACAATCGATTGTTGACTATTTTGAAAAATTCCAGATCAGTCTTAAGACAATCGATTGTTAAACATAGAAAATCGATTGTTGACTATTTTGAAAAATTCCAGATCTGTCTTACGACAATCGATTGTTAAACATAGACAATCGATTGTTGAACATTGACAATCGATTGTTGAACATTGACAATCAATTGTTCTGCAGTTTTAATGCGAAATATTAGATAATCGACTAACTGTTAGGTTAGTCGATTACCTCTACTGGAAAATAAAAATATTATTTAAATCTGAGCATATTGAAACATTCTAAAGAACTAATACTAACATTATATCTTAAACTAAATAATACGAGTTGATACTAATGACTATTAGTTTATTCACTAACTATTACAAATAAGTGAAATAAAATCAAACAACTCTATCTTCTTTAATCAAGGTGATGGTGCAAGAGAATCAAGGCCATTGGCACAGTTTCAAACCTTCATTAAGGTGACGGCGCAAGAAAAACGAGGCCTTAGCATAGTCTTGGGTGGATGCATTATTTCTGTCTTTAATGGCGTCTCCGGGACCCATTGCATCCAAATGGATTCCAGCATTCAACACCCATGTCATATAGTTCTTGCCCGAAATTTCAAGGGCAACGAACTTTCTTTTCATAATGTCAGACATAAAACAAAATTACATCAAGAGCGTGTTCATACTTACGGGCTCTATTACAATTATCCCATTCACTTCAGGGAATGGATCATAATCATGTGCTTTACACAATCTCATGTCAAATATTACTTTCATAAAGTGAAAGATTATTTTGAGAATCTTTATTATTCTCATTATCACAATATGACGATTATAATTTCGTCTATTGCCACGTCCACATCCATTGATACCTTTACGGTAATAATTTTGTCTTCTTTCAGACTTATCACATACTGCTACCACATTCTCTGAAGGGAATGGAGCAAATTCAATTGAACGGAATTCTTTGTCACGTCCACATTCATTGATACCTTCATGGTAATAATTTTGTCTTCTTTCAGACTTATCATATACTGCTTCCACATTCTCTAAAGGGAATGGAGCAAATTCAATGGGACGGATTTTCAATTCTTTGCCCACAATCATACATGAATTTAATCATGGCAGGACATAGAGATTTTACCATTTCACTTGGTTATAATTTCTTACAAACTCCATTAGAGTTATAATCAAACTTTGTTGTCTTTGTTTGTATATAAAATCAAATCGTAGAATTCAAGAATTTGAAAGGGAAAAGTAAATTACTTACCTTTAAGGTATACCAATTATATTTTCAATGTTTTCTCTTCTTGTTTTCTCAACGTTTTTCTTCTATTTTCCGTATAGAAGATTTTGGGATTTGGTTGCGGCAGAACCTCATGTGAAACCCTTCACAAACAAAAGTTAAGACAATCGAAAATTTCAATTGGTTAGAGACTCGTGCTGATAACGTGTTATGAAATAATATAAGAGCAAGTAGAATAATGCAAGAACAAGAACAATAAAGAGAGAATAGGGAGAGGAGTATTCTTATTGATACTTTGAGGATGGATTACAATGGAATAGAAGCCCTATATTTATAGGGAGGTGGTGACTTAGCCAGCAAGTAGTAAACTCTAGAATCTCTCTAAATATAGACATTCACCTTAAATAGAGTTCTATTTATAACAGATTCAATTAAATGTGATTTTAGTTTATTTTCCTTTCTAGTAATTACACATTATATTTATACTGTTCTCTTATGAATTGTAGATACTTTAAAAGTTAACTTCTTAATTTCTCTCCTTAGATCACTCTAATATTGTTTTTGAATTTTTGTTTCTCTTTTTATTTTTAATTGGTAAAAAGTGTGGTCCTTTTTTTGGCATTTGTTGAGTAGATAATTTCTTATGTAGTTAACGTTAATACCCAATTTTTTTTATGTATTTTTATTGTCAAATACTTTTACAATAACATCTTTATGCATATATCAGCATGCCCAAGAGTTTCGATATTTTTCCATAATTTTTAAGATTTTAAAATTAATATATTGTCTATTTCTAACAGTACGAAATGAAATAATTATTTCTAAAATTATCATTTTGCTGAATAATTTATTTCTATTCTTTTATTTAAATCAAAATATAATTAAGGTAATTTTAGTATATTTTTACAAATTTATTTGGTATTTTTAAAGCTAAAGTGCATATAATTACAACTATAGCCTATTTTACGATTAATTGCATTTTATGATTATAAAATTATTTCCAGTACTTTTTTGGATTAATATTTATATATTATTAAATTAGTTCAGTGCTTTTAATTTATTTTTAAAAATATTTTTACTATTTTTATAAAATAAAAGGGGCAAATTGGCTATTTAACATTCAGCACATTTTATTTTCAACTACAACCTCATATTTGTTTTTAGCCTCAATTTAAATCCAATTTCTCCCAAATCAAGACCAGCTCCAATTCAAATTTTAACCCAACGCACGAACCGATTTTAAAACCCACCCAGATTTCCCTTTAATCCAGGCCGTTGATCAGTTTGATCAAAGGCCGAGATTCCCCCATTCCATTTTTAGTTCCCAATACACACTTAACCTAGCTCATTTTATCTAAGACGCCGCCATATAAAGCCTTTTCGTCTCTCAACCTCTTTTTAGCCTCTCTGAAATCCTAGCCATATCCTACCTTAATCTACCACGATTCCACCGGAATCCATGGCGTTCCAGGCCATGGATGACTTGTGCTCAACCTCTCTCACCATTAAACCTAAGTTGTTTGATGATTTAAAGCCCGATTCTAATGATTCCCATCTGCACTCACTCGATCTGTAGATCTATGGCCTTTTCGGCCATTATTCTGGCGTGTTCAAGCAATATGAGTCTCTTCGATTCAGGATATGCCTTTCCTCAAGACCTTTCTCACTCAAGGGTTTTCTCTTCAACTATAAGTTGTCTGAGGTTATGTACTTGCTTATTTACTTTAGATCTGTGAAATGCTCAGCATTATTTAACGTTTTAAAGGTTTTCCCCAAGTTTCCTTTACAAAATCATTCTAATTTGATTTTAGGGTTTTTGAAAAGGTTTCTTCAAAAATGTTTCTGATTCTTTCTATTATTTCTTTATGTGTATTTTATGTTCGTATGTTTTCTTCTTATTATGCATGAGTTTGCTCTCTTGTTCCTGTTCTATTATTCAAGACTCTTCTATCTTTTGTTGTTAATCTTATGCTCGAATATTAATTTGTCTTATTTTCCTTACTCTATGCTATGTGTGTTAATGGTTGAATTTTATTATTTTATTCACTTTACTGAACTCTGTTCGTGTTCCTACTAGGCATATATTCTCTAATATTGTTTAAAAACTCGTATCATCTATTTCTTCTAAACTTGTTATTAGCTCCGAGTTATCCAAAACATGGTCTCAAGACCTTGAATCAATGTTCTTTTATTATGTATGCTTTTCTCTCATAGGTCTTTGAAAAAGACTTCTAAACCTCTTTGGCCTTGTTTCCTCGCCTGCATGTCTGACTTTATTCGAAGCCCTAGGTTTTCTTTGACAAGTGGTACTAGGGATCCACTTTAGGACCCTAGGCTTTCATACTCACTATGAGTCTATAATTGAACTTGAAATCATGTTATGCTTGTGACTCTGAGACTTTCAGTATTAAACTCTTTTTCTATAGTTATGCAACGACTCTTTCTGTTTGATCTGTGTGCTTTATATATGAGAAAATTCCTCTTTCAAAAGATTCTTTTATCATCCAAGTGATTGATTCTGAAATCCCTTTAATAAGACAAATGATTTATCACTGATTTTTTCATTGATTGAACCTCCTTTACCCTTCTTGACTCGGTTCAGTCAAATTGAACAAATGGTTCTGGTTTCATGGTTGTTTGATTGATTCCCTTACCATATTTGGCAAAAATCGTGTACAATTTATTATTTTTCTTAAATAATTTCGATGTACTTACCCCGTTTTTGCTACTTTGAAAGGTTTTAATTATAAATTTCTTTCCTTAATTAATTTTCACCTATTGGAATCAGAATCCCTTAACCAAAGGGAGTCTGATTTCAATGATATTTCATTGCCTTTCTTACTTGTTTCTCTATATTATAAAAGGACTGCCCTTCTGTACTTTTAACACACTTCCAATTCAATACTTTCATCTACATTTCGAGTTCAACACCTTAGAACTACAGCCTTAAACTTTACTATTTTAATTTTCACACCACCTTCACTAATAGTCTTCCAATTTAGTACTTGCACACTTGCAATACTGTTTTTAAATTCAACACTCTGCTTGCTTGAGATCTTTTGGAATCAGTTTGTTTCTAACTGGCTATCTCAAGACTACTGTCTTTTTACTTGTTTCCTTTGAAACTTGTATGTTTTTCATTTGGTTTTCTGCCTCATTCATATGAGTTAACTTCACAGTTTAAGTATTCTTGTTTATTTTACTGCTTATGTTTAGGTGATTTATGCCAAATATTTTCTTTCCTTGCATCTTTTCCATTGTGAATACCTACCCCTATTCTCTGTTATGTGCTTGAGTTAAGGTCTTTGGCGTGACAGTATTAAAATTACTGCCAGGCCATAACCTGATCCACAACGGATCCTACCTCTTAAGTTTGGCTAACATGGTGGTCATGGCTGTGCCAGCATTCCCAATTGCTCGGCATGACCACCAACCTTCCATGTCTCTCTCTGATTCCCCCTCTATGCACTTACACTTATTCTTTGACTCTTATGTTTTGCCCATCTCTTGAGCCTTGCTTTGGGACCTTGAGTTCCCTCCGAACTTGGACATCTGAGGGCTGGCATTTTCACAATGTACTATGATCTTAATTTTGCAATGTGTCTGGGGGTGTAAGCACTGCCCGGAGCCCTTTGAAACTCTTGGGAAATTTGAACATCCAAATATAAGAAAGGCTTTTAGGAATGTAATCTTGGAAGTTGGTTTATCTCATACTGTTGGACTTTGAGTCTGAATTACGCTATTTGGATGTAGCTGGAACTGCTGATGTAATTTTACTTTTCTTTTCTTATTCATTCAGTTCTGTAATAATTTGTAATAACTATTGAGGATGGCTGGTGGAAAGAGATGGGGATGAATAATGGTAGAAAATTTGCCTATATGTTATTTATGAGTTCCGCCTTTCTGCATTTTAGAACGCATGCCTATAAGTTTTCTGCACTTTTGTATTTTTGCATCATAGAAATCATGCCTATAAATTCTGCATTTCTGCATTTTAGAAATCACGCCGATAAGTTATGCATATAAAATCACGATCTTAGGTTTTTGCACTTCTGCATATACATGTCATTAGGCAAACAATTATAGATTTAATAATAATCAACTTCATTTTAGATACCATGCATATTGGACTCGTGCATTTACGTAATTGTTTTAAACCAATGATGCTTAGAAATCATGCCTATAGGAGTAAATCAATTGAATCAGCTTTATTTCATCGATGGATCTAAAATTAGTCATAAGGTCGTTTAATGTCTGTAGATCCTTCTGTTTTAAAAACCAACAACTTTTTTTTTTAAATCAATACGCTCTGTTAGATGTCATCCCTGTAGGCCTTGCTTAGGCAAACTATTAGATAATTAATTGCGCCAATATTGATTAACCACATTCAAACAACGCTAATTCAGACTCCTCTTCTGAGACATATTTGATAAATCAGCCTATCCTACGCTTTATTTAATTCAGACCAAACTAGTATTTGAAGTCATGCTATATTTTCTCGATTAAGTAAGGTAGCTTGTTTGAGCCTTAATTGCTATATTTTCCCCTAACTATTTATGTGTTTTTGCTTATCGCCTAGACTTTTCTCCTTTTTAAAAACTCTGAAAAACCCCAACTTCCTCCCATTTAGGATTAGTAGTCTCAATGCCTCGGGGACAGATAGGATTGAGACGGGTAATAACATGCAATAAGTAAAGATACTATTACCTTAACGGAGTGGGAATGGTAGATATGGATATAATGACCGATATGCTAATATATCATGTAACCCCTATTCCGAGGAGCTATTACTGGGTATTGCATTGACGTGATCTATATTAATCATAAACCTAGGACCCCCTCCCTTTTACTTGCTTTCGTCCATTTCTTTTAGAATTTTTTAAATCTTTCATAAAATTTTTGCTCTCTTTACCTTTCCTCAAGTTTCAACCTATTTGCAATATTGAATGAAAACCCCTTCTATTTCAGTCCTTAATTGCTTACTTGATTATGTGAAGTCACAATTATAACATGGACGAATACCACACTAGTTGTTCTTGGGGGGTGCGTAACACCTTTCCCTCGAGATAATTTCTAGCCCTTATCCAAACTCTGGTTCTTCAAATTCAAACCCTTCTTAGTGTCATAATGCACTTAATCATTAGATGGCGACTCTTCAATCCAAAACCCAATTTTCAAAGGGGAACGAGTTGTCATGCCAAATGTCATAAACCCGATTTCGCCTTTAGAAAAAGAGGGCATCGAAAACATGGCGACTCTGCTAGCCTTTTAACATTTCATGTTACTTGTGACTTTACTGCTTCTTTACTGTCTTGACTTGGCTCTTTATGTCTTTTCTTTAATGCTTTCTTTTACCGCTTTCCTACAATATTGTTGTAATTATAAGCCATTATTGTAATTATTACTTTATGAAAAATTAAATACATGACAACTTATTTCATTCTTGTTATTTTATTCTCAACATCATATTCCACTCGTGTCAAACAAAATACCATAGCAACGCTTATAATGAGTGGTTGCGCCCTTCCAATATTATCACCTCTTAAATTTGGCAAAGGCATCAGCGGTGCCGTCGATGGTTCCGTGCCTTTTCCTCTTGAGTTTTCTACTCAAGGGTATCGGTATAATATCCCATAGAAACCTTGCTCTGTTCAGTTGTGCATGCATCACCATCAAACCTATCCAATTCAGTTATATTGTCCACATAATGACCCTTTAAGATAGCCTTGTCCAAAGTCTATTGGGTTTCCTTGAAACCCAAACAAACACTACTACGTCTGTGCATTTATTTGGAGAACTAAATGCTACTTCTGCCAATTATTATTATTTAAATAGTCGAGTCTGGTGGGGGTAAGGGCCTAACACTTTTTTTGTCTAAAATGAGGCATGAAGTCCCCATATTCGGCATGGTAACCAATATCCACCCAAGGTTATTAAGCTGGTGGGAAGACATTCTTTCCAGTGATTAGACCCTCGTCCACAAATATATGGAAAATTTGCCTTCTCTCTTGGAAATCCAACCCGACAACAAAATCATAGAGGCTGCAACTCTATTCTGGGATGGCAATAGATCGGTGTTCTGCTTCCTGGGACCTTTAAATGACTCCACTGTTCAAGGAAATAGGAGGATTAGATTGTATTCCATGGGAGACTCCAGGTTTACTTATGCTGGAAATCGTAAGGGCATGGGTTTTCTCAAGATGATGGGTCTAATGAATAACACAGACTTGACCTGCTTGAATGATCCCTACATTCCTTTCGAATATTTGTACGAGAGGTACAACCATAGTAAGTCCTACTGCACCGCACTTACCTAGATGAATTTGTTGTTACTTCATTGGGGCATATCTACATAAGAGTCTTCGTCTTTATGTTGTGTTTTTTGTGGATGATAGTATTCCTTATGAAGAAGACTATGATCCACAAAAGACCGGTCATGGTCACCAAGCCTTTGACGGAAGGAATTGGTGGGCAGCTTTTTAGCATAGTACCTATGATCGCTGCGGAGATATGTCGAGCCCTGGAAAACTATCAACGAGGGTCCAATAACTTTGATGGTTATAACTTACTACTCCAACTTTGGCTTATGGAGCACCTCCAAAAGGGTGAATATCGGCACTAGATTTTCTGTAGAGACTAGGATGATCATATCTCCTTCCATCAGCCAAGGCGAATAAACTATATGCCTAACATGTTTGCTCAACCAGAAGATGCTAACAGGGTGGGTAGAGTTTTTTCAAAATCTGAAGGAAGACCAGGTGTAGTGGATGCTCAAATGGTTCCCTACTGAAGAGTTCATTGTCCGATCTTGGGATGCACCGTTTCTTATAGTCATTTGTTTGAGAGGAACTTATCCTTATGTCCCTCTCCGAGTCATGAGGCAGGCAGGAATAAAGCAGGTTATACCAGTGGTCGATAAGATAAGTCACTTCAGGGATGACTATCAAGATGACAATAGCCCTTACAAGTGCCAAGCTCAGTGTCACGACCCGGATTTACCCACCATCAGGAGTCGTGATGGCGCCTACTATCGAAGCAAGGCAAGCCAACCTTTATAATTATTTTCACAAACTTAAATCTAAAACAAGTTAAATACTAAAATAATTAACTAAACATGCGAAAGTCTTTTAGCAACAATAGCAAAAACAAAAATGCAGAAATTTACAACATGTCTTTACCTAGTATCTGGTGTCACTGCTCACGTACAACTAAAGAGTACTAAAATAATAGTCTGAAAGAAATACATAGCATGTCTGCTTGATATAAATTAACAAACTGAAAGAAATAGATAGAGGAGACTTATGGCCTTCGAACGCCAGCGAACTACCTCAAAGCCTCTGTACTGAAGGATCACTCCCGAACTACCTCAGAGCCTCTTTCGTTGCGATGTCTATTGTTTCAACCATGTATTTTTTATAACTCTTTAGATGTCTTGACTATTTATTTCAATTGTATAAATTTTTATTTTCAGGTCAAATTCAAAAAAAGATTAATTAAAACAATATTATTTTTGCCAAATAAAAATGTTTAGCCTACATAAGTAGTTATATCCAAATTTTATTATAAATACAATTCGAAATAAATTATTTAAAAAAGTAATATTCTTAAAAGGGTAAAAAAATACTTTAAAAATACCACATATATAAAAAATCTACGTGGTAAAGGAGTGCACTCACACTTTTTATCACATCAACATCTAGAAGGATAATAACACTTAAAAGATCAAGTTAAAGGGAATAATTAAAATCCAATATAATTCGAAAATAATACTAATAATGTGAGTCAATATAGGGCTGATTTAAGATATTTTGTGTTCATATAATGAAAAGGAATCCAATTATTGGAGAGGATGGTAAAGTTAACACTTTAAAGCTTCAGATATATCCATTGCGTGTGCTTCTGTGATCCACGTCGAGTCTTTGACTAATATGAAATCCAGCTACATGTCCAATTGCCCTTCATTCACTTAGGTATCAACTTCTCCACGTACGCCTTACTAAAGAAAAAAGCGTCCGTTACGTGGCCAAAAGGCAAAAGTTAAAAAAAAGCATCTCCTGTATACCAGCTTTTCTCTTTTGGTTCTTAAAGAGAACAAGGAGAAAAGAGTAGAAGGGACTGGCACTTGGCACTGTCTTTTACTTCAAATAGGCAAGTGTTCTTATCCATACAGGAAATGTGGCACTTGATGAATGGGTATTTCTCAAATTTTCACTTACTATAAGGGGCAATATTCATTTGCTTAAAATTAACTTGAATCGGACCGCTTTTGTTACTGTGATCCATTTCTATTTATTTGACCTGCTCATCTGGATCCAGACCTAATTTCTGATTTAGTTGATTTATATCTATTCATTAACTTCAAATTTTTTTTACCTTATTCATCAAAAGGACATCCTATGAGTGTCACTTTTGACAAGTATAAAGCAACATCTAATCATTCCAACTCCTATTCATTCGGTCAAAGTCTATACCTTTTACGCAAGTTTTATTTTATGTCTCATACAAATGACATTAATGGTATAAGACTTTTTTTTGCCTCATAAATTTATATACTTCGATTTTATATTTTTGGGTCAACAAAATTGTGAGACAAAAAGGTTACCTCATACAACTAGTATCAGTTGTATGAGACACAAAATAAAAATTTTCCCCCTCCACTAAGAGATTCGATGTATGCTGGACTTTAAGCCCTTAGGATTTAAAGTAGAAGAAGTGTGAATTAAAAATGGAGTGAAATAAAATGGAGAGAAAATGAAAATTTGAAGAAGTGAACTTTTGTCTTGCACTTTGTCACTCATTGGTGAGGGACAACCATATTTGTGTGCTTATATATAGAATCACTTCTTAAAGCTCTTAAAAGAAGTTAAAGAAAATAAACACTCGCGTCGTCGTCGTCGTCACTCGCTCGATTTGGCTTTGGATTTGTCAAATAATCGATTGATAAGATTATTTTTGGACAAAATTTAATTAATTATTTAATAATTAATTAAAAGCCAAATCACTGTTGAAAATATGCCAGAACCCTGTTGAAGGTTCAGAGGGCCTCTCTGGCCGCGATTCTGTCGCGTCAGGCAGATTCAGAGAGCTTCTCTAACCGCGGTTCTGCTGCGATCGTGGTAGTACGTCACGCATCGTATTATGAAAAGGCACCTTTTTCAGACACATCTTCTAACAATTGATTATAAATTTTGAGGCATGGCTCCATTTTCAATACACGAAATACGCTCCAGAACTTCTTTATTTCTGAATATATTGCATCCTAATTTGCAGTATCTCTCTATCTCTCTCTCTCAAATTCGTACGTGTGATTTTGCTATGTTCTTTAAGTTCGTCGGTATCCTATAATTTTTATATACCACTGTTGCAGGGATGTTTATTCCGTTTTATCCTGGGATAATTTGATCAATTACCTTGGCAACATGTGAGGGGGTTAAAATTCCTTAAGGAGGCACAAGAAAATTGTCGACTCGGAATATTTCTGATTCTTTACTGTTTTTTAGATTTTTTTTATTCCTCTAACAGTTTTTCTGATTTTTGTTTTAACATAGTAACTATCACAAGCTTAAGGAATTTTACAATTACTAAAGTTTCTATGTTGATTGTATATTCAATCGTTTTCTATATACTTTGTTGGAGACTAATGTCTTGTTACTTTCTACTCCAATAATTGTTTGAGGGCCTCTCTGGCCGCGGTTCTGCCAGGGCAAGAAGATTCAGAGAGCTTCTTTTACCGCGGTTCTGCTGCGATCGCGGTAGAACCAGAGCATCCAGCGTATTCTGAAAAGGCACCTTTTCCAGACACCTCTTCTTACAGTTGCCTATAAATTCCGAGGCATGGATCCATTTTCTATATACGAAATACACTCAAGAACAGTTTTCTTTCTAAATATACTGCATCCTAATTCACAGGCTCTCTCTCTCTCTCTCTCTATCTCTCTCTCAAATTCGTAAGTGTTATTTTGCTCCATTCTTTGAGTTTGTTGGTATCCTGCAGTTTGTATTTCCACTATTGTAGGAAGGTTTATTCCGTTTTATCCTGGGAGAATTTAATTCATTACCTTGGCAACGTGTGAGGGGGTTAAAATTCCTTAAGAACGCACAAGAAAATAGTGGACTCGGAGTATTTTTGATTCTTTACTATTTTTTAGATTTTTTTATTCTTCTAACAGTTTTTCTGATTTGTGTTTTAACACAGCAACGATCACAAGCTTAAGGAATTTTATAATTACTAAAGATTCTATGTTGATTATATATTAAACTGTTTTCTATATACTTTGTTGGAGACTAATGTCTTGTTGCTTTCTACTCCAATAATTGTTTGAGGGCCTCTCTGGACGCGGTTCTGCCAGGGCAGGTAGATTCAGAGAGCTTCTCTGACCGCGGTTCTACTGCGATCGCAGTAGAACCGCGGCACACAGCTTATTCCAAAAAGGAACCTTTTCTAGACACCTCTTCTGACAGTTACCAATAAATTCCGAGGCATGGCTCCATTTTCTATATATGAAATACACTCCAGAACATTTTCCTTTCCGAATATACTCCATCCTAATTTAATCTCTCTCTCTCTCTCGCTCTAATTCGTAAGCGTGATTTTGCTCCGTTCTTTGAGTTCGTTGGTATCCTACAGTTTGTATTGCCACTGTTTCATGAAGGTTTATTCCGTTTTATCCTGGGAGGATTTAATCCATTACCTTGGCAACGTGTGAGGGTGTTAAAACTCCTTAAGGACGCAAAAGAAAACCGTGGACTCGGAATATTTCCGATTCTTTACTGTTTTCTAGATTTTTTTATTCTTCTAACAGTTTTTCTGATTTTTGTTTTAACACAGTAACGTTCACAAGCTTAAGAAACATTACAATTACTAAAATTGCTGTGTTGATTTTATATTAAACTATTTTCTATATACTTTGTTAGAGAGTAAAGTCTGGTTGCTTTCTACTCCAATAATTGTTTCTGTTCCGTTTAAAGTACATAAAAAAACTTTGCTAGAATAATAAATGTACGGGTTTGAAGTATATATAAACTTCACCATTGTTACATGTTGTATGTTTGGTTTTAGTATTCAGTTTGAAGATATCAAAAGTTCACTGATTTAACAAAGTTCTTTATTGTTTTTAACTTTAAATAAATATAACGAATAAAAAACAAACTAATGTTAGTGTTGTGGAATGGGTGTTACTGTTACGAGTGTTGCTGCCTCGTCAAGCCTTCTACTCCTGCTGATGTTGTGGCATTGGTTGAAAAACACAAAATGTTTTCCGGTATTGACATCAAACGTTGGCAAATGAAGATGTTCTTCTATCTTACTACGTTGAGTTTACAATGTTTCATCAAGGAGGATCCTCCGGTCATAGTTGAAAATACTCCGGATGATGAACGACTTGTTGTAACTGAAGCATGGAAACATTCTGATTTCCTATGCAAAAATTACATTTTGAGTTGTATGGAAGATGGCTTGTACAATTTCTATAGTATCATGGAAAGTTCAAAAGCATTATGGAGTGCACTTGAGAAGAAGTATCAGACTGAGGATGGCGGACTTAAGAAGTTTGTGGCTGCAAGGTTCTTGGATTTCAAAATAATTGACAGTTCGTCGGTAATATCTCAAGTCCATGAATTACAAGACATTATACATGACCTCCATGCTGATGATATGGTCATAAATGAGGCCTTTCAAGTCGCTGCTTTCATGGAGAAGTTACCTCCGCTGTGGAAGGATTTTAAGAACTATCTTAAACACGAACGGAAGGAAATGACACTAGAAGACTTGATTGTTCGTTTGAGGATAGAAGAAGACAACAAAAATACTTAAAAGAAGTCAGGTGGACACTCGACAATAATGGGGGCAAATATTGTTGAGGATGCACCACAAAATAAGAAGAGGAATAAGGCTTCTAGACCAAAGAACCCAAGCAAAAAAAAGTTTATGAGTATTTGCCACAACTGTTAAAAAACTGGCCATATGGTAGTGGATTGTCGTGCGCCAAAGAATGATAAGAAGGAAAAGAATCAAGCCAACATGGTTGAAGATTAAATGCAAGACTTTTGTGCCATGTTTTCTGAATGCAACTTGGGAGGAAATCAGAATGAATGGTGGATAGACTATGGAGCCACCCGCCATGTTTGTGCTAACAAGAAGTTATTTTCTTCTTATGCCCCCTCAGGACCAGACGAGACAATCTTCATGGGAAATTCATCTACGACCAAAACTGAAGGAGTTGGCAGGATTGCGTTAAAGATGATGTCAAGAAAAATAGTGACTCTAAGCCAAGTCCTCCATGTTCCAGAAATTCGCAAGAATCTTGTGTCTACCTCATTTCTTTTCAAGAATGGATTCAAATATATTTTTATTTCTAAAAGTGTTGTACTAAGTAAGAAAGATTTGTATGTAGGAAAAGGTTACTTAAATGAGGGCCTTTTTAAGCTAAATGTAATAGCAGTTTCTATCAATAAAGTAAATGTTTCATCTTACTTGCTTCAGTCAAACACTTTATGGCATTCGCGTTTAGGTCACTTAAAATTTAAAACATTGCGAAAGATGATAAATCTAAAAGTATTGCCTTAATTTGATTGCATTAATTCCAAATGTCAAATATGTGTGGAATCAAAGTATGCTAAGCATCCTTATAAGTTTGTTGAAAGGAATTCAAGTCCTTTAGACTTAATTCACACAAATATTTGCGACATGAAGTCAACACCATCTCGCAGTAGGAAAAAGTATTTTATTACTTTTATTGACGATAGCACGAGATACTGCTATGTTAATTTACATAATAGTAAAGATGAGACAATTGTTGCTTTCAAGAAATACAAGGGTTAAGTTGAAACGCAACTAAACAAAAAGATCAAAATGATAAGAAGTGATAGGGATGCGGAATATGAATCTCCTTTTGAAGAAATATGTTTGGAAAATAGGATTATTCACCAAAACAACTACCTCTTACTCTCCACAATCTAATGGAATTGCGGAGAGGAAAAATCGAACGCTGAAAGAGATGATGAATGGATTGCTAATATGTTCTGGTTAACCAGAGAACTTGTGGGGGGAAACTGTCACTACCCAAGTTTCATACCCGGTCGTGATGGCGCCTCTTGTGACGACAAGGCCAGACAACTGTTGGAAACACGTTCTCAAGGCTTTATACTAAAACGTGTGTTCTTATGTGTAGGTTTTGATGAATGAAAAACGAAGCGCAAATTGATATATGACGAAGTTCAAGTACAAACGCATAATTGATGCATAACGAGATTCAAGCACAAGACAAAGTTTTATAGTTTAAATGAGTCGTTCTTAATTGTGTTCTTGATTCTACAACTTGACTCATGATATGGCTCTCTCGTAAAACTAATTTACAAAATCATGCATATTTAATTTAATGCTGAATGATTTTAAATCATGCATATTTTCACTAGTCAAAATGATTTTTAAACATGCCTCTAAAATTTGGACTAAGATAATCGATTATGTACTTATGATAACGATTATGTTAAGCCAAGACTGCATGACAATCGATTGTGAACTAATGACAATCGATTGTGTTAAGGCAGTGAGCATCAGGTTTTTCAAACCTGCATGATAATCGATTGTGAACCTTCTGACAATCGATTGTGATGAGGCAGTGTACATCAAAGTTTTTCAAAACTCAAAATAATTGATTGTGAAGCTAATGACAATCGATTGTGAAGAGACATTGTCCATCAGATTTTTTAAGGTCACAAAATAATCGATCGTGAACATATGACAATCGATTGTGTTGAGGCAGTGTCTTCCAGACTTTTTCAAAGTTATTAAATAATTGATTGTGAGTATATAACAATCAATTTTCACGAGGCAGTGTCTAATATGATTTTCAAAATCTGATAAATAATCGATTGTTAACATTGCACAATCGATTGTGAAGCTGACCGTTGTTGTAAAGTTTTCAAATACCGTCAGGTAATCGATTGTTGATTTTGTACAATCGATTGTTGATATTAAAATCTGGAAAGGATTTTTTGAACGTTGCTGAATAATCGATTATTGATTTGGTATAATCGATTGTTTTACGTAAAATCTGCAAATGATTTTTTGAACGTTACCAATAATCGATTGTTGATCTTGGACAATCGATTGTTAAGCGTAAAATCTGGGATTGATTTCTGGAACGATTGGCAAACAATCGATTGTGGCTTCTTGACAATCGATTGTCACTCAGTAAAATCAGCAACTCTTAATTGACAACTAGACAATGGTAATGCCAAGTTTTTCAACTATAAATACAGCTTCATTTCAGTGTTTTAAACACAACAACACACAACAACTGATCATTCTATTGCTATAAGCTTGCATACTTTTGTTTATCATTTTATATTCATTTCATAAAGTTTTTGAGAGCCAAAGTCTTGTCCATAGTTGTTGTGATCTTGAGCTTACTTCTTTTACTCATATCTACTCATTAAGGAGTGTTTTGTTTGAGTGTTTAGTGTTTTGTACACTTGTAAGAGAATTGTGATTCTCTTGTTGTAAGGAACTTGTGTTTCCTTGGTTGAAGTCTTGGAGTGTTGTATCTTCGAGCAAAGGTGTTAAGGCGTGTGTCCTTAAGTTGTAAAGGTTTGTTGAGCACCCGTAAGCTTCACAAGTTAGTGGAAAATCTCGAGAGAGTCTCTCGGGGACTGGATTAGCCACGTGTTGTGGTGAACCAGAATACATCGGTGCGTTCTTTCCATTTGTTTATTTAACGCACTTAATTATTTCCTGCAAATTTTAATTTCCGCAAGTTTACGCTAAATTTTATTATAACGCTATTCACCCCCCCTCTAGCGTTAAGCGTATTATCTAACAATTGGTATCAGAGCCCAACTCTCTGAAGACTTAACTATTTGAGAGAAACTTCCATGGCTTCTACTCGTGATTCTTTTGCAGGAATAGAGGAAGGACAGTGCTTCACCCGACCACCACTATTCAACGGTACAAACTATACGTACTGGAAGGAGAGGATGAAAATCTTCGTTCAAGCAAACAATTTTCATCTCTGGAAGGTGATAACAAAGGGAAATCAAATTCCAACCAAAAAGGTTGAAAACGAATGGGTTCCCAAGTCCGAAGAAGAATATGACGCGGATGATATCCGAACGGTTCAAAATAATGCTAAAGCAATTAATTTATTATATTATGCTGTAAATGCTGACGATTACAGGAAAATATCGTGTTGCACAACGGCAAAGGAAATGTGGGACAAGCTGGAAATTACGTACGAAGGTACGGACCAGGTAAGGAAAGCTAAAATTGATTTCCTAACCCATGCTTATGAATTATTTCACATGAAGGAAGGTGAAAAGGTGGATGAAATGTTAGAACGATTTTCAATAATCGTAAATGACCTACATGCCCTCAAGAAGACATTCACGGATAGAGAACTTGTTCGAAAAATTCTTAGGAGTCTCACTCCGGCATGGCGATCAAAGGCCGACGCAATTCAAGAATCCATAGGCGGCTCAAATGTCACCATCGACGCATTAAGAGGTAACCTTAAGACTTATGAGTCTACTATACTTAACCCCCTTTTTGATGATCAAAGGAGGCAAAGAATAGCGCTTAAGGCAAGCACAACCCAACCTCAAGTTGATGAGGACGGAGACAACGAGTTTGGACTCGTTATCAAAAGATTTCAAAAGTTCATGCGAAAGGAGTATGAACGAAAGGGCAAAAAGCAAGGCGAGCAAATAAAGTGCTATGAATGCGGTGAAACCGGGAACATCAAATCAAATTGCCCAAACATCAAAAAGGAGAAGAAACCTTTTAAGAAGCAACGTGCATACATTTCTTGGGGAGGAGACTCCGGAGATGAGTCAAGCGAAGAAGAAGAAGACGAAGCCGCAAACCTTTGTCTTATGGCGCAAGAAGACAAGCAAGATGAGGTATGTCAAATCTCTTCTAAAAACTTCTTTACTCTTGAAGAAATGCGAACTGCTTTTGATTAGCTATATACTGAATTTATTAAAGCTTCAAAAACTGTCAAGAGCATAAAAGAAAATGCTTCTCTAAAAGAAAAAGATTTTCAAAAACAGCTTTCTTTGAAAGAAAAGGAGTTAGAAAAACTGGTTTTACAAAATGAGAAGCTGAAAGAGGAAAATAAGTTTTTCAAAAAAAGAAGTGCCGACAAGCCCGAAATTTCTATTAAAAATTGCTCTTCTTGCATGCATCTCGAAAATGAGGTAGATAGACTTAAAGGTACCTTAGATAAGTTTAATTCTTCCCACAAAAATTTGAATAAGGTCCTTGTTAATTTGAAATCAACCAAGCATGGCATAGGCTTTAAGAATGAGCCTAAAGAAAAGGTTGACGCCAAACCCCAACCACCTAAGGCTCAACCTAGGATTAATAAAACAAATGCTTATCGTAGAAATAGCAATCCTAGAACAAATATGCATGCTAGACCAAGTGTTGAACATTTTAGAAGACCTAGAAATGACTTACCACCTAGAAATGACTACCCTATAAATGATGCATATTCTAGGCCAAACACTAGAAGGAGTTTTGAACCTCTTAGAACATCTAGACATGACCATTACTCTAGAAACGCTGCTCATTTTAGAACTAATAGTAGGAGAAATGGTTCTCATGAAATGTGCAATAGTCATAATGAAAATAGAGTAATTCATTTTCATCCATCAAGTTACTATGAACCTAGAAGGATGCATAACCCCAATGTGACTTGTCATTACTGTAGACGCATTGGTCATATTGCCCCTGCATGCTTTACACGACATAGACATATCACTCAATCGCATCATTATAATATGCCTAACCCTCAAGGACCCAAAATGGCATGGGTACCTAAAACGCATTAACTTGTTTTGTAGGTATGTTTGAAGGGATCAAGTGTACTATGGTACCTTGATAGTGGATGATCCAAACATATGACGGGAGACGAATCCAAATTCCTTCAACTAGAACACAAAGAAGGAGGAAGTGTGATTTTTGGGGATAACAATAAAGGAAAGATTATTGGCATCGGATCGGTCGGTAAGGATGAAAATTCCTCTATTAAGCATATATTACTTGTGAAAGGTTTAAAGCATAATCTCTTGAGCATAAGTCAATTATGTGACAAGGGAAATCTTGCCCTATTTGATTCGGATGAATGCTTAGTGTTTAGACGTAGTGATTTTAAAATTATCCTTCGTGGTTTTAGAGTGGATAATATTTATATGGTTGATCTTGCTAATTCCTCACCCGAATATGTGGATTGCCTTATGAGCAAAGAGGATGATACTTGGCTATGGTATCGTAGAGTTGCTCATATAAACATGCATCTTTTGAACAAATTGATTTCACAAAACTTAGTTATTGGTCTTCCCAATTTGAAATTTGAAAATGACTCTATTTGTGATTCTTGTCAAAAAGGGAAGCAAACAAAAGCATCTTTCAAATCGAAAAACGTTGTTTCAACTTCTAAACCATTGCAATTGCTTCACATGGATTTATTTGGACCATCTCGCATTGAAAGTCTAGGAAGAAATCGTTATGCTTTTGTGATTGTTGATGACTATTCTAGATTTACTTGGACTTTATTTCTTGCCAATAAAAGTGATGCTTTTCAGAATTTTAAATATTTTCTTAAGCGTGTTCAAAACGAGAAGGAAACAACCGTCACTTCAATTAGAAGTGATCATGGGGGAGAGTTTGGTCACAATCTCTTTGCGGACTTTTGTGACGAACTCGGTATCGAGCATACCTTTTCCGCTCCACGTACACCACAACAAAATGGGGTGGTGGAAAGGAAAAATAGGTGTCTCGAAGAGATGGCTAGAACCATGCTCGAAGAGGCTAAGATTCCCAAACATTTTTGGGCGGATGCCGTGAGTACCGCATGCTACATCTTAAATAGAGTAGTCATAAGGCCAATACTCATGAAGACTCCTTATGAACTCTACAAGGGAAGGAAACCAAATATCTCCCATTTTAGAGTATTCGGTTGTAAATGTTTTATTCATAACAATGGCAAAGATCAATTGGGAAAATTTGATGCTAAGTCTGATGAGGGAATTTTCATTGGTTATTCCTCACGTAGCAAAGCATATAGAGTTTTTAATAAAAGAACCGAAATTGTGGAGGAATTCCCTCATGTTGTATTTGCCGAAAATAATGCTCGCTTGGCGAGAAAGGATTCCGGTTTTGATCTTGCAGGTATTTTAGATAGCTTGAAAGACAAAATACAAGTGGGAACGCCTAAGGAAAATAAAGATGAAATCTTGGAACAACCAACGGAGGAAGCGCCACAATTGGAGAATGAAACGAAAACGCCTAACGAGTGGAGGACAATCAAAGATCACCCTCTCGAACAGGTAATTGGCGACGTCGGAGAAAAGGTAAGTACCCGAAACTCCCTTAAGAACACCTTATGACATACTGCTTTTGTGTCTAGAATTGAACCAACAACCATCTCCGAAACAATTGGGGATGAATTTTGGACCTTGGCAATGCAAGAGGAGCTTAACAATTCAAACGGAATGACGTTTAGGATTTGGTGCCAAGACCCGAAAATCATACCATAATTGGTACGAAATGGGTATTTCGAAACAAGCTAGATGAAAATGGTGTAATCACTAGAAACAAAGCTAGGCTTGTAGCAAAAGGCTATAATCAAGAAGAGGGTATTGACTATGAAGAAACATATGCTCCCGTAGCTAGATTAGAAGCTATTCGTCTATTGCTCGCTTTTGCCTCTTCTATGAATTTCAATTTATATCAAATGGATTTGAAAAGTGCTTTTCTAAATGGTGTTATACAAGAAGTAGTTTATGTTGAACAACCCCCCGGTTTTGAAGATTTTAAATCTCCCGATCATGTTTTCAAACTCAAAAAGACTCTCTATGGTTTAAAACAAGCTCCCCGAGCTTGGTATGAAAGATTGAGTAAATTTCTATTGGAAAATGATTTCATTAGGGGGAAAGTTGACACCACCCTTTTTGTTAAGCATAAAAACAATGATATTTTATTAGTTCAAATATATGTGGATGATATCATATTTGGTGCTACTAACAATGTCTTATGCAAGGAATTTTCCGACTTAATGACAAGCGAATTTGAGATGTCTATGATGGGTGAGTTAACATTCTTTCTGGGATTACAAGTAAAGCAAATGAAAGAAGGTACGTTCATTTGCCAAGCCAAATATTGCAAAGAATTGCTGAAACGATTTGAAATGAACAATGCAAAAGCAATGGCGACTCCCATGAGCACATCCGATCATCTAGACAAAGATGAGAAAGGTAAGGAAGTCGACACTAAGAAGTATCGAGGTATGATCGGCTCTCTTCTCTATCTTACTTCTAGTCGTCCGGGCATCACGTTTAGCGTGTGCTTATGCGCCCGTGATCCATCATGTCCAAAGGAGTCTCACCTTACTGCGGTAAAACGGATTTTGAAGTACCTTGTTGGTACTACAAATGTGGGTCTATGTACCCCAAAGGTTCTTCATGCCAACTCGTTGGCTATTCCGACTCCGATTTTGCTGGATGCAAATTGGACCGCAAGAGCACTAGTGGCACTTGCCATTTGCTCGGTAGCTCTCTCGTTTCTTGGTTTAGCAAGAAACAAGTAAGTGTTGCGTTGTCCACAACCGAGGCTGAATATGTAGCCGCGGGGAGTTGTTGCGCTCAAATCCTATGGATGAAACAACAACTCTTGGACTATGGCCTAAGTCTTGATCATATCCCTCTTAGATGTGATAATACTAGTGCCATATGCTTGACGAAGAACCCCGTTCTTCATTCGCGAACAAAACACATTGAAATTAGACATCATTTTATAAGAGATCACGTTCTCAAGGGCGATGTCGAAATCGAATTTGTTGAAACCAAAGACCAATTGGCCGACATCTTTACTAAGCCCTTAGAGAAAGAGTCCTTCTTCCGAATTCGTAGTGAACTCGGGATTCTTGACTCCACGTTGATGTAAGTCATGCATTGCATCTTTTTATCTTACATGATTTCTAACTTGAGCGTCGGAGACGTCTAACGAATTTTTGCAGGTATCGCCCTAAAGGTAGGGGGAATTATAAAGCATGATGCGCAATAATCAAGTCTTCTTCAGAAAAATCGGTTTCTGTCGTCTAATAATCGATTATCTCGTATCAATAATCGATTGTTCTGCTATTACTTGAGTTATTGTACTCTGTTTAAGTAATCACGTTTTCTTTCCAATAAATAAACAAGTTTTATTTACATCTTTGGCATCTTCTTATATTATTTTTGCAAATGGCAAAAGGGGGAAGATAACGGGTATGCACTCTCAATATTTATAAGCTTAAATTGAGGGGGAATTCATATATTGAGGGGGAACTAATCGCACACTTATTGCATATCTTTACTTGTCTTGAATCGTCATTATAAATTGTTTACGTTGCATATCCCCCTTAAAGTTTGCCATTATCAAAAGGGGGAAATTGTTGGAAACACGTTCTCAAGGCTTTATACTAAAACGTGTGTTCTTATGTGTAGGTTTTGATGAATGACAAACGAAGCGCAAATTGATATATGACGAAGTTCAAGTACAAACGCATAATTGATGCATAACGACATTCAAGCACAAGACAAAGTTTTATAGTTTAAATGAGTCGTTCTTAATTGTGTTCTTGATTCTACAACTTGACTCATGATATGGCTTCTCTCGTAAAACTAATTTTACAAAATCATGCATATTTAATTTAATGCTAAATGATTTTAAATCATGCATATTTTCATTAGTCAAAATGATTTTTAAACATGCCTCTAAAAACTGGACTAAGATAATCGATTATGTACTTATGATAATCGATTATGTTAAGCCAAGACTGCATGACAATCAATTGTGAACTAATGACAATCGATTGTGTTAAGGCAGTGAGCATCAGGTTTTTCAAACCTGCATGACAATCGATTGTGAACCTTATGACAATCGATTGTGATGAGGCAGTGTACATCAAAGTTTTTCAAAACTCAGAATAATCGATTGTGAAGCTAATGACAATCGATTGTGAAGAGACAGTGTCCATCAGATTTTTAAAAGTCACAAAATAATCGATTGTGAACATATGACAATCGATTGTGTTGAGGCAGTGTCTTCCAGACTTTTTCAAAGTTATTAAATAATCGATTGTGAGTATATAACAATCGATTGTCACGAGGCAGTGTCTAAAATGATTTTCAAAATCTGATAAATAATCGATTGTTAACATTGCACAATCGATTGTGAAGCTGACCGTTGTCGTAAAGTTTTCAAATACCGTCAGGTAATCGATTGTTGATTTTGTACAATCGATTGTTGATATTAAAATCTGGAAAGGATTTTTTGAACATTGCTGAATAATCGATTATTGATTTGGTATAATCGATTGTTTTACGTAAAATCTGGAAATGATTTTTTGAACGTTACCAATAATCGATTGTTGATCTTGGACAATCGATTGTTAAGCGTAAAATCTGGGATTGATTTCTGGAACGATTGGCAAACAATCGATTGTGGCTTCTTGACAATCGATTGTCACTCAGTAAAATCAGCAACTCATAATTGACAATTAGACAACGGTAATGCCAAGTTTTTCAACTATTAATACAGCTTCATTTCAGTGTTTTAAACACAACAACACACAACAACTGATCATTCTATTGCTATAAGCTTGCATACTATTGTTTATCATTTTATATTCATTTCATAAAGCTTTTGAGAGCCAAAGTCTTGTCCATAGTTGTTGTGATCTTGAGCTTACTTCTTTTACTCATATCTACTCATTAAGGAGTGTTTTGTTTGAGTGTTTAGTGTTTTGTACACTTGTAAGAGAATTGTGATTCTCTTGTTGTAAGGAACTTGTGTTTCCTTGGTTGAAGTCTTGGAGTGTTGTATCTCCGAGCAAAGGTGTTAAGGCGTGTGTCCTTAAGTTGTAAAGGTTTGTTGAGCACCCGTAAGCTTGACAAGCTAGTGGAAAATCTCGAGAGAGTCTCTCGGGGACTGGACTAGCCACGTGTTGTGGTGAACCAGAATACATCGGTGCGTTCTTTCTTTTGTTTATTTAACGCACTTAATTATTTCCTGCAAATTTTAATTTCCGCAAGTTTACGCTAAATTTTATTATAACGCTATTCACCCCCCCCCCTCTAGCGTTAAGCGTATTATCTAACACCAACAACCTCAAATCCTATCTAAGAAACTATTCACTTATATAATACATCGAATCTAGATTTACGACATTAATTAATATATATACCAATACAGCCCGACCGGGGAGTCACAAGTCACGAGCATCTAATTAGCAGGGTCACTACCACTTGACCAACAATGTATATATATACATAATAAAACCGGAATAAAAAGTTGGAGTATGATGCCGCGAACGCTGGCGGTCACCTTGCTCAAATACCACAATAAGGCCTTCGGTCCTGCTAACAACCCGCTACCTGGTGAACAATACCTGCAACTGCACGCAGAGTGCAGGGAGTAAAGGAGTACTTCAAACTCAGTGGTAATAAGAAAAAATAATATCTAAGCGATAAGAAAACATGTATTAGCACACCAAACTGCTATAAAAGACAACACCATCGTTTAGGAAACCCGAAATACTGTGAAAATCCCTTTAGAAAATCTCAATATCAAATCAAGATCTCTTTCGAAAAGATGCTTTTTCAACAATTGAAAGGATAATTTCAACAGGTAGGAAATAATTTGAAACCTGCCGCTCGGGCTCAATATCATCCTCTCAGTGCAGTAACAGCCCCGCGGGCTCACTCCCAGCTCACATTATCCAACATCAGCTTCTCGGGCTCAGCACTCCTTAACATATAACACTAGGGTTTCTGGTCAACAAGGCAAGTAACAGTATGTATGCCAATGATATATGAGTGTTAAATGTCATGCTACGTAGTTCAAACAGTAGTAAATGCGTGAATGCAATGCAATGCACATGACCGCTACGGCGCGTAGCTCGATCTTTGGGTACCCTGCGCTCACTTTGGGTGTGCACAGACTCCGAAGGGCTCCTACAGCCAAAGCGCAACAATTACTACGGCGTGCAGTCCGATCCACATAATATACTACTGCGGCGTGCAGTCCGATCCATGCAATATGCTATTGCAACATGCAGTCTGATGCATGCAATATGCTACTGCACGTGCAGGACGATCCATGCAATATGCTACTGCGGCGTGCAGTCCGATCCATGCATGTATATGTACATGCACACATAACAATCGAGGCTTGCAAGCCTCCTTACATCGTCTTCTTGCCCTCACATATGGTCCTCAGCCTCCATCAGTCCAAAATAGTCAAAAGCCCATCGGGCATCCGTAAACAATTATACTCAGCTCAAATGATAGTTTAAATATCGTTTAAAACTCCAAGTTTGAGTAAAAGTATAGCTGAGTTCATAAAACAGTGTAAATCACATGGACTGAATTCAGTGATATTTCAAATAGTGAGGAAAAACAATGATGATAGTTCAACAAGAGTTTAAATAATCGGCAATAAGCCTCAAGTATGGCAATGAGACCAAGTCATAATGATAACAACAAAATATTTACAATTTAGCGGTAAAAACAAACAACTGAGACGGACCAAGTCACAATCCAAATGGTGCTCTACCTCACGCTCAGGTCCAGCGTGCAAGTCACCACAATACAACAGTAAGATGTGCAAATTCGGGGTTTCAAACCCTTAGGATATCATTCCTAAGTATTACTCAGCTCGAACCGGCAAAATCTCAAGCTCGTGACGCCTTTGCCTTGAGAATCAACCTCCGCGGATTCTAAATCTGATCAAAACCTATAGGAATACGTTACAATAGGCTAATGGAACATAACCCAATCGAAATACTCGAAATACACCGAAAAACACAAAGTTGGCAAAACCCGAGCCCCGGGACCACTCCTAAAAAATTTACAAAATCCACATTTTCAGAATCCTCGTCTCGCCACGAGTCCGGGCATATAAAATTCATCAAAATCGGAGTCCAATTTCTCCTTCAAATCCCTAATTTACATTCAAAACTCCAAGCCCTAGTTTATCCCCTTTTTTGGTTTGATTCCAGAACTTAAGGGATAAATTCATATATAAAAGATGTTTTGAATCCATAAAACTTCCTCCAATTAGTACTCTTCGAATCCCTCTTCAATTTGCTCGAAAAGCTCTACAAGATATCCAACAATGGAGGAAATAAGACCTTTCTCGCGGATGAAATGGTTTAAAAACAATCTGCCCAGGTCCAAAATCCTTCATCGCGTTCGCGAATTCTCCCACGCGAATGCGAAGACAAATATATTTTAACAGTCAAAATGCTCTACGCGGACGCAACATTTCTCATGTGAACGCAATCCACAGCATCCCTGCTCTACGGGGACGCGATACCCATCACGCGATCGCTATGTACAGCATCCCAGGCCTACGCTAACGCGGTAGCCTTCACGCAATCGCGATGCAAAAGAATTCCAGGCCCTCAAATTACTCTACGCGATCGCTCTACTCCTCACGCGATCGCGATACATTAGGATCTGCAACATATGACAGCAAAAATCTGATCTCTCCCAAGCCCAAAACTAATTTGTTTGAACACTCCAAATCACCTCGAGGCCTCTGGGACCTAAACCAAAGACACCAACATACCCCAAAACATCACGCGAACTTGTTCCAATCATAAAACGACGCACAATAACACAAAAATCATCAAATTACCACTTATTCAAGCCTAAATTTTCTTAAAACTTCTGAATCTCATATTGGATAAAAATCCAACCAAACAACATAGGAATGACCTGAAAATTTGCAGACATATCCAAAATCACCAAAAGAAGCTACTGCAACTCCCGGAATTCCATTCCGACCCGCGAATAAAAATCTCACCTACCAACGAGAATCCGGCAAAATTCAAACTTCGCCAATTCAAGCCTAATTCTACACCAGACCTCCAAACTCAATTACGATCGCTCTCCTAAGTCACAAATTATCTCCCGAAGCTAACCGAATCATCAGAAATCACATCCGAGCCTTCTAACTGACAAGTGAAATTCCGGTTGACTTTTCCAAAACAAGCTTCCTTCTAAGAGGTCATGTGCCTTATTTTCAACCAAAACCAATTCAATTACACCTGATCGACTCAAATACCAATATTGAAACATGAAGCAACACAATAAGGGGGGAAATAGAGCAGTAATACATAAACGACGGGTCGGTTCATCATATCCTCCCCAACTTAAACGAACGCTCGTCATCGAGTGCACCCAGTGTTGTATTAGAAGCTTCCCAATAGCTTGCCAAGCATATACCCGAGGCGATCCCACATCATCATTTCTCACATAGGTCCGATAACACAACATAGCCGGAATCTCACAGTTCATCAAAACCATGAACCACATTGCACTTCCTGAAATCATACACCAGATCAGAACCTCGCGTCTATATTCAGAATAAACCCGGACCAACTGTAATAACCCATACTTGAAACCTCAGGCGAACCCATGCAACAAACCACATAATCCAACACTCGAAATGATAGCATATATTCCCAGCAATTGCCCACCATAACCAAGTACTGATAGGAAAACTTTTTTATTAGCTAAAGTCTTATCCCATCACCTTCATATACGGCCAACGGAAACTGAAACACGCGATAAGCTGAACCCATCTCTCGGATCACACATTCATGAGTCCATTTCCTTTCTAACTGATACTACAACAGATTTTTGAGCCAAACCTCGATATTACTTTTCTAACAAGTCGAAATCAAATATGTTCATGCTCATTAATGACTCCAACGATCATCTCAACTAGACCACACCACTCTGGTGATATGACACCTCAACACCGGACTAAGCTACAATGTGCTCAACACGGGAACAAATAAGAAACGATATGAACACACTCAAAAAATGACAATTGACTCAAACGAAAGAGCTGTAATTCAAATTCCTCCATACGATCACAACACAGAACTGGGATCCCATCTCACATCATAAAATTAGAGTGCCTGAATCCTCCTTGAAAGGTCATAACATCACGTGGCCTTGCCACAACGCGCGATTTTATCCAAACATTATTTCCCATGAAGCACCCCAAGTCACCATGCTCAACATGATCAGCACGCACAGGTTGAGGTCTGAAACCTCGCAATCCATCACACCCATGCTGAAACAAGTAGTATACACTATTCAATCTTGAAAGGACACAACCGATGCGCTATTCACCGAGCAACACCCAATACGAATTTTCCTCATAAACCAGGAAACAAGATATACAAAGTAACATATAAGAAACTATTCTCCACCTCACACTGTTGCGGCGCGCAACCCGGTCCAGATAACATATCTGTGGCGGCGTGCCACCCGATAAAAATAACATACCAGTGGAGGAGTGCCACCCGATCCGCACGTATATCTCAAAAAATGAGATTCACATCGAGTCAAATATGCTAATTACAATAAACACATATAGCCGCATGCCTGACCACAAGAAGCGCATCCAAAAAGTCCCTCAATACTAGAACTGAATCAATGGTAGTAACCTCTGCACTGACATCTTCTACGAAGGCCCAATCAATAAGCAATGCTTGCCTGCCGTCCGCTGGTCCTTGGAATATAACTACTCTGCTAGAATAATAATTCGATGCACCTTGCCACGCAGCCTGTGGCATTCCCTGACATAGCCCATAACACATTAGTCTAGACAATCTGACCCTGGAACAAGCAGCCCGCCATCAAACATCATAACCCAATTTTAACATACCAAGCAAAGAAAGATCCACTCGGACCTCCAATTTTCAACAACTGCTAGACGACGTCAATACACACGACCTATAACCATCGTATAGTCGGATCACGAGAACTTTTAGTCTCCAGCATATTTAACACATGAATCACTATGCCTGATCCCACACTCCACTGTATGAATACATAACACACATCAAGTATGCATTCACACCAAGAAAGATATTCCAATTTCCCTACGCCATCAACAAACTCAAATATCCGCAGTCGATCCAACAATAAAAATGTCGCAATACTACTGAAGTATCATCAATTTACATTACCCTAATCACTGAAAATCAATTCTTTACTCTCCTGAAGTTGTCCGTGCTGCTCAAGAATTTAATGATTTCCCATTATGAACTGAACCAAAACCTTGAACACACAAATCTCAATTCTCCATATCATAACACATAGACCATACCACACAAAAATAATATGAGGACTTCTATCTCTCTCATGTGACGCAGACATCGACGCACTCAACTGTCAAGAACTTTCATGATCCCATATAGGAGAAAAATTAATACACACTCCATGCTTCGCATACCCATAGGAAACATACCCATCTTCAAACCACGGTGAAATACATCAAGAACTCTTCCTCCCAATTCCATTGCACAAGCTGATCTGCCAGGACTGAATCCTTCTATCCAAACCTAGCTAAGAACTTGCCAGCACGCAAGAGATTTGCTGTACAATTCCTGTAAGGATCATTGCCTCAAACACATACAAGAATTAATCATACTCTTTACCATACAGATTCGGTTTATCATCAAGCTATTCCATCTATCTAATTTCCTTCATGATTCATCATTAATTTGATATTCTCCCTTAGTGTAGCGCCACAATAGCTCAACTCAGGTTACCATACGAGACTCGCACATAAGACCACACCATCTAAGACCCATAGGCCACTGAATACCCTCTCGAACGCTTCCCAGAAACACCACATTCCAGAATGCTCTACACCAAAGAACTTCTTGCGAATCTGAATTCATTGCCATTACTTCCCAGATATTGATATAGAATCCCATCACTAACACAACATACCACAAGTCTTGATCTCTCCTAATGAAAACACAGACTCTAGCTACAAACACAAACTTAAGACACCTGATTGTTACATGCAAAATCTTGAACATACAAAAACCATTCTCGAGATTTATTCACTCTCATTCAGCTGTAATTCACCTGCCCTAAAATAACAGAATCACTTGTGCCTTATTAGTACCCAGACACCGCAGAACATAATTTCATACAAATACAACAACCATCTTTATTATCTATATATTGTGCATTCTTTATCTACAGCAGCTCAACACATCCTAGCATTTCTCACATTTACGAAAGCACCATTTAACTTTTGCAGAAATTTTCCTTCACACGAGCCATCCCCGACTAAATTTCTGTAACCAGAAGTGATCTGCTATCATACCTCAAAATGAAACCAACATAGCACATAACCATGCAATCAGCTGACCAACAACAACCTCCCAAACTTGGCTTAAAGTCATATACTAAAACACTCTTAACAACTCATAAAACTATTACTCCAATGATGCCACAATGAGATCAAACTCAAATCATTTACAAATTTTGTGAATACACAGATCATCAAGCACTAACACTCTTTGCGAACCTCGCATTCATTTCCACATCAGCTGAGTCCACTTTCTTAAGCATCCCAATTCTTCAAAATAAAACACATATCCTTCAATTACACATGAGATATTTCACATACACATAAGGATCATACTGCTCAAAACCCTCCGTAGGAGATAACCCACCTGCTTCGCCTCATATCATTGTTTCTACATACCGTCCACTATCATATACGTAATATATAGCCCTTTAGTCTTTCTGAGTCTATACTCATACTGCCACATGGAACGAACTATACTTGCCAACTAAGAGACATGAAATATTCTTCATGCGCTCATAACTCGGACTACACATAAAAGCACAATAGGAATCGAACACTTAACAGTTCATCAATTATCCATCAGACTTCTTCGTCACTACCAAAATTTTATAGATACACCTCGCATTACTAAAATACTCGTCACAGGAATATCCAGCCGCAATTCTGGCTAATAATAACAACACTGAACATATAAGTTCAAAACACTTGCTTACACAATCATCACCTCGGTGTTCAAGCCATAGGCAAATATCCAGCCTCAAGTCCTCCAGATTGGCCTAACATGAACTCACAGATTTTACCTCTCACCCCTTGATCGGGGAATTACAAGCCATCTAGGCACATATACAATTGAGCGTTCGCGTGCACATATAGACGTGCGGAAGGAATTTTTAAGAGTTATCTCAAGCTGAATCAAGTACGCACGATATGAAATACAATAATAGGAAGTTTTCCTAATGATTCTGCAACCCCTCGAGGATAAATACAGACGCCTCTGTACCGATCTGCGAGACTCCAATAACCATGCTCATATCTCGGGAGACCTAGTAACCTAGGCTCTAGTACCAACTTGTCACGACCCAAATTCCATACCTAGTTGTGATGGAGCCTCTCGTTAAGACAAGCCAGCCAACAACCCCAAATCCTCTCTAAGCAGCTATTCAGTTATATAACAGATCGAATCTAAACTACGACATTAATTAATATGAATACCAATACAGCCTGACAAGAGAGTCACAAGTCACGAGCATCTAATAAGTAGGGTCACTTCTACTGGACCAACAATGTATATATAAATAAGATAAAACTAGAATACAAAGTTGGAGTACGATGCCACGAACGCTGGCGGTCACCTTACTCAACTACAAGAATAAGGCCTTCGGTCCTACTAACAAACCGCTACCGGGTGAACAATACCTGCAACTGCACGCAGGGTGCAGGGAGTAAAGTGAGTACTTCCAACTCAGAGACAATAAGAGAAAATAATATCTGAGCGATAAGAAAACACGTATGAGCACACAAAACTGCTATAAAAGACAAAACAACCCTATTTGAGGAAAACTAATATACTATGAAAATCCCTTTAGAAAATCTCAAGATCATGTCAAAATATCTTTCGAAAATATGCTTTTTCAACAACTACAAGAATAATTCAAACAGGTAGGAAATAATCTGAAACCTGCCCCTCGGGCTCAATATCACCCTGTCAGTACAGTAACAGCCCGGCGGGCTCACTCCTAGCTCACATTATCCAACATCAGCCTCTCGGGCTCAGCACTCCTTAACATATAACACCGAGGTATCTGGTCAACAAGATAAGTAACAGTATGTATGCCAATGATATATGAGTGCTAAATGTCGTGCCATGTAGTACAAATTGTAGTAAATGCGTGAATTCAATGCAATGCACATGACCACTACGATGCGTAGCCCGATACATGGGTACCCTACTCTCACTGGGGGTGTGTATAGACTCAGGAGGTGCTCCTATAGCCCAAGAGAAACAATTATTGCGGTGTGCAGTCCGATCCATATCATATACTACTACGGCTTGCAGTCCGAACCATGTAATATGCTACTGCAGCATGCAGTCCGATCTATGTAATATGCTCCTGTAGCGTGCAGTCCGATCCGTACAATATGCTACTGCGGCGTGTAGTCCGATCCATGCATGTATATGCACATGCACACATAATAATGAGGCTTGCAAGCCTCCTTACATCATCTTCTTGCCCTCACATAAGGCCCTCAGCCTCCATCACTCCAAAATAGTCAAAAGCCCCTCGGGCATCCGTAAACAATTATACTCAGCTAAAATGATAGTTCAAATATCGTTTGAAACTCCATGTTTGAGTAAAAATATAGCTGAGTTCATAAAATAGTGTAAATCACATGGACTGAGTTCAATGATATTTCAAATAGTGAGGAAATACAGTAATGATAGTTCAACAAGAGTTCAAATAATCGGTAATAAGCCCCAAGTATGGCAATGAGACCAAGTCATAATGATAACAACTAAACAATTAAAATTTAGCGGTAAAAGCTAACAACCGGGATGGGCAAAGTCACAATCCCAACGGTGCTCTACCCCACGCTCAGGTCCAGCGTGCAAGTCACCACAATACAGCACTAAGATGTGCGAATCCGCGGTTTCAACCCTCAGGATATCATTCCCAAGTATTACTCACCTCGTACCGAAAAAATCTCAAACTCACGACGCCTTTGCCTTGAGAAACAACGTTTGCGGATACCAAATCTGCTCAAAACCAATTGGAAAACATCACAATAGGGTAATGGAACATAACACAATCAAAATAACTCGAAATACACCCAAAAACACGAAGTTGGCAAAACCCTAGCCTCGGGCCCACTCCATAAAAATTACAATATCCCCATTTTCCGAATCCTCATCTCTCCACGAGTCCGTCCATATAAAATTTATCAAAATATGAGTCCAATTGCTCCTTCAAATCCGCAATTTACATTCAAAATTCCAAGCCCTAGTTCATCCTCTTTTTTGATTTGATTCGAGAAATTTAAGGGCAAAATTCATGTTTAAAAGATGTTTTGAATCCATAAAACTTACCTCCAATTAGTCCTCTTCGAATCCCTCTTCAATTCGCTCCAAAAGATCTCCAAGATGTCCAACAATGGAGGAAATCAGACCTTGCTCGCGGATGAAATGGTTTAAAAACAATCTGCCCAGGTCCAAAATCCTTCATCGCGTTCGCGACTTCTCTCACGCGAATGCGAAGAAAAAAATATTTAAACAGTCCAAATGCTCTACGCGGATGCGACATTGCGAATATGAAGCACAGCATCCCTGCTCTATGCGAACGCGCGTTCACGCGATCGCGATGCAAAACATCCCAGGCCTACGCGATCGCGATGCAAAAGAATTCTAGGCCCTCAAATTACTCTACAAGATCGAGTTACTCCTCACACAATCGCGATGCTTTAGGGTCTGCAACATATGTTTGAAAAAATCTGATCTCTCCCAAGGCCAAAACTAGTCCGTTTGAACACTCGAAATTACCCCGAGGCCCCCGGGACCTCAACCAAAGACACCAACATACCCCAAAGCATCATGCAAACTTTTTCCAATCATAAAAATACGCACAACAAAACAAAAATCATCAAATTACACGAATTCAAGCCTAAATTTTTTTAAAAACTTCTGAAACACATATTCGATCAAAAACCCAACCAAACGACGTCCGAAAGACCTGAAAATTTCAAAATCACCTAACGAAGCTACTTCAACTTCCGAAATTCCATTCCAACCCTCGGATAAAAATCTCACCTACCAACCGGAATTCGCCAAAATTCAAACTTCGCCAATTCAAGCCTAATGCTACACCGGACCTCCAAATTCAATTCTGATCGCTCTCCGAAGTCAAAAATTATCTCCCGAAGCTAACTAAATCATCAGTAATCACATCCGAGCCTTCTAACTCACAAGTCAACTTCCGGTTGACTTTTCCAAAACAAGCTTCCTTCTAAGAGGCCATGTGCCTTATTTTCAGCCAAAACCAATTCAATTACACCCGATCGACTAAAATATCGATATTGAAACATAAAGCAAAATAATAAGGGGGAAACAGAGCAATAATACATAAGAGGACGGGTCGATTTATCACAAAACTATACTTATAGCTAACTTAATAATCAATCTTGTACCTCATAGTAAAACACAATCCATTCCTTAGGAGAAGTGAAAATAAAGGAAACCTACCTTGAAATACTTCAAAGTGCGGGGGTGTTTAGCTAAGCTAGAAGTTTCTAAACCTAAAAGGGTTACGATATGTCCAAAAATGGTTGATTGTGTGTTTATTGAATATGTAAAATAGCAAGGCATATCGTTTTCGGGTTCATAAATCAGAAAATCCTGAGATTCACATTAATACGATAATAGAATCAAATAATGCTGAATTCTTTGAAACTATTTTTCCATATAAAATGGAAAGTGAAGTGACCTGCCAAAAGTCAAAACGACCTCGGGAGGAAATAACAGATTGTATGCCTAATGAAGCAAATCAGAGAAGAAGTAAATGCCAAAGGACATCTACTTCATTCTGTCCACATTTTCTGACTTTTCTGTTTGAAAATGAGCCTCGTACCTTCAAGGAAGTAATATCTTCTTCAGAGGCACAATATTGGAAAGAAGCTGTCAATAGTGAAATAGAATCCATATTGAGCAATCATACTTAGGAATTGGTTAATCTTCCTCCAGGTAACAAAACGTTAGGTTCTAAATGGATTTTCAAGAAGAAAATGAAAGACGATGGTACTATTAACAAATACAAGGCAAGACTTGTTGTCAAAGGATTTAGACAACGAGAAGGTCTTGACTATTTTGACACATACTCGCCGGTAACAAGAATTAAATCCATTCGGATGCTAATAGAGTTATCCGCCTTGTATGGTCTTCAAATCCATCAAATGGATGTAAGAACAGCCTTCTTAAATGATGATCTTGAGGAAGAAATTTACATGAACCAACCTGAAGGGTTTGTGGTTTCGGGAAAAGAAAAGAATGTGTATAAACTTGTGAAGTCTCTTTATGGACTAAAGCAAGCACCCAAGAAATGGCATGCGAAGTTTGATCTCAAATGGTTTTAAGATTAATGAATGTGATAAATATGTTTACATTAAGAACATTTCAAATCATATAGTCATTGTTTACTTATATGTTGATGATATGCTAATAATGAGCAAAGACATTGCCGACATTCAAGCTACTAAGCGTATTCTTGCTAGTAAGCTTGACATGAAAGACTTAGGAGTTGCCGATGTAATTCTAAGAATTAAAATCCAGAGGACTCTTCAAGGTCTAGCTTTGTCTCAATCACATTACGTGAAAATGGTTCTTGAAAAATTCAAAAACTTGGAATTTAGAAGTGCAAGAACTCAAATTGACCTAAACATCATCCTATGAAGAATCAAGGAGAAAGTACGTCTCAATTGAAGTATGCTCGTATGTTGGAAAGTTTAATGTACATCATGAGCTGTACACGACCTGATATAGCTTGTGCAATAAGTAAAATTAGTTGATTCACAAGTAAACCCTACAAGCATCACTAGGTGGCTATGAAACGAGTTCTGGGATATTTGGAGTATACCCAAGACTACACTTTGCACTACAATAAATATCTTGCGGTTATTGAAGGATATAGTGATGCTAATTGGATAGCCGGCTCATCAGAAACAAAGTCCACAAGTGGATATATGTTTACTGTTCGTGGAGGAGAAGTATCTTCGAAGTCTTCCAAACAAATGTGTATCGCTCGCCCTCTAATGGAATCATAATTAATAGCGTTGGATATAGCCGTTGAAGAAGCTGAATGGCTTCAAAATTTCTTAGAAGACATTCCGTTCTAGCGAAAGCCTTTGGCTCCTATTTGCATACATTGTGATAATGAGGCTGCAATAGGACGGGCAGGGAGCATTATATATAACGAAAAGTCTCATCATATACGACGAAGATATAACACCGTCAGACAACTACTTTCTGGTGGAATTATCACTATTTATTATGTAAGATCAAAGGATAATGTTGCGGATCAACTTACAAAAGGCTTAACTAGAGAGGGAGTAGAGAAATTATCTGATGGAATGGGACTATGGCTGAGGACAAATCAACATGGAGGTAACTCTACCTAGAATTTTGGATGTTCCGAGATCTAGGTTCAAAGAGCTCAAACAATGTTATGAATGACCGTTTCAACATTGTCAAAATAAAAACTTTGCTCCATTCTCGTGATGAAGACAATGTTAAAGAACAAGGATAGAACTTTACACGTTCTTTAATGATTACCTAATTTTGATGAGGTATTTATCTAATAGTGTCAATCTAAAGGATTACACATTTAGGAATCACCTATGTAAGTTTGAAGTGGAAGCCGTTTCAATGAGAATTCTATAAGGCCAATTCTCTACGCACTTATAAACTCAGGAGGTGTTCATGGCAAAATAGAACACAACAATGAGAACCAAAAGAGGGTTAAGGGTTGGTTGTGTGACATATGGTTGTCTAGGTATACACTAAAGTTCGACGGTTCAAAGATATCAAATCTACCGATTGTCCGAGTATATCCGACATATGTGCATTACGGAAAGTTCAAAGGAAAAGCTACTTATCTAGATGCAATTAATCCTTACTTGCAAAATCATATAGCCTTCATCTATTATCTTTCATGATACAACCATTCACATTCATGTGGGGGATTGTTGGACTTTAAACCATAGGGCTTTAAAGTAGAAAATGTGTAAATTGGAAATAGAGGGAATAAAATGGAGGGAAAATAAAAATTTGAATAAGTGAACTTTTGTCTTCCACTTTGTCCCTCGTTGGTAAGGGACAACCATATTTCTGTGCTTCTATGTTGAATCATTTCTTAAAGCTCTTAAAAGGAGTTGAAGAGAATGAACCGTCGCACCGTCGTCGTCGTCGCTCGCTCGACTCGGCTTTGGATTTGCCAAAGGATCGATCGATAAGATTACTTTAGGACAAAATTTATTTAATTATTTAATAACTAATTAAATGCCAAATCACTGCTAAAAATACTCCAGAACCCTGCTGAAAGTTCAGATAACCTTTTTTACCCCTCTTCTGCCGTGACCGCGGTAGAACCACGACACGCAGATTCAGAGAGCCTCCCTGACCACGGTTGTGCCGCGACCACGGTAGAACCGCGGCAGGCAGCGTATTATGAAAAGACACCTTTTCCAAACACCACTTATGACAATTGCCTATAAATTCTGAGGCATGGCTCCATTTTCTATACACGAAATACACTCCTGAACTTCTTTCTTTCTGAATATACTGCATCCTAATTTACAGTCTCTCTCTCTCAAATTCGTAAGTGTGATTCTTCTCCATTCTTTGAGTTCGTTGGTATCCTGCATTTTGTATTTCTACAATTGCAGGAAAGTTTATTCCATTTTATCCTGGGAGGATTTAATCCATTACTTTCGTAACATGTGAAGGGGTTAAAATTTCTTAAGGACGAACAAGAAAATTGTGAACTCGAAATATTTCTGATTCTTTAATGTGTTCTAGATTTCTTTATTTTTCTAACAATTTTTCCGTTTTTTGTTTTAGCACAGTAACGATCACTCTATATTAAATAGGAATCAGTAAAGTACTCCTTTTACACGTGCTCTATACACCTAGTGTCCTTGTAGAGCAAGTATGCTATTTGTCGGTGTTTGCAGGCTTACAAAATAAAACCAACATAGATGATAGAAAGTTATTATAATGCAAGAAGAATGCTAATTTTGTTTGTTCACATGCTAAATAATCCTTCCTCAATGTGTGGTAGTTATTTCTCTTTAAACCCCACCGTATTTGGACGCGTTTCCACGAGTATATACACTTGAAATTGTTACAATTATATCTCAAATCTCAATGGGCATAGTCTTAAGGCTCTTCTACAGATCTTATCCTTCTGTAAAAGTCATAAGTTAAACTAGATAAAGAAACGAAAATTGGGGGATATCGAAACTGACATAAGTGAATGGGGAGCCGACCTAGAACACATATTTCTTCTGATGAATGATCAGTTCTGTGTTTCACAAGTTGACACGTAATTTCTTAATTCAGACCACGAACCAGGAATCATAAGACAAAAAGGTGACAGACCATTTGTGTTCCCCTTAAAAAAGGAAAAGGTCAATTCCTGGTTAAAATGCAAACATTATCCTTCCGTTTCATTTAGTTGATCATGTTTAATTGATATGAAAATTAGAAAAGAAAGAATTTTAAATTTATGGTCTAATACATATCATATTATTTGTGTAATAAGTTATATGATTTTTGTAACTTTTAATCCTAAATATTTCATAAAATTTCTATGACTATTAAACTTATTATTAAATGTAAGAAGAAGATTAAGTCAAATTGATTCTAAATTTGGAAAGGGATTATTCTTTTAATTGGGAACAACCTAAAAAAGTAATTGAGTCATATAAACTGAAAAGGAAAGAGTATTGCTTTTTAGGCATATATTGATCAACTACTTAATATTTTATTTAGCCAGACAGTTTCTAACTGTGCGAGAATGGATCACTAAAATTTGTCAATACTGCTAATTTAAACTTTTCAAATTCTTCAGACTTTTGTTTGCTTTCAACTGAAATTGGCTTAGGTTGCAGGATATATTATAGTAAAATAATACGGGCTAATAAGTTTTCGGGTTCGTCATTCAAAAATAAATAATATTTACCAAGTTATTGAAAAATAGTTATTATTTTGCTATAATAGACACTGGTCCAATATAACATAGTGGAATTCGGTGCACCTGTGTATGAACTTCTAGTATATTATACCGGACCAGTATATTTTGCTGGCTCCAATATACTTTGCTGGAGCTCCAGTATAGTTTCAGTATAATGGAACTCCAGTATATTTTGTTGGAGTATTTTCCGGATGTTGAATAGTATTTTCGTTCAGATTTATTTTTACATGAAAGATGACTAAATTTCGATGACTTTTAAAATTGTGGCTATTTTTGCATAAACACTTATAAATCTGACTATTTTTGAATTTTTTCCTATATAATATACTAGTTCTTGAAGCTCGTGCTAAGCCCGAGCCCAAACTCAAGATATAAAACCAAAACTTTCATTTCATACCTTTAATATTTTAACTTTCATTGATGGATTATTTTTAACTTTCATTGATGGATCATTGACGGATAATATTGACTTAAATTAATAATATAGATATTTAGTGAATTTTAAAGAAAAATAAAGAATTTGAACCAAAATATTATCGAATTCAATCAAACTTATTTTGTGCTTAGAAAATTAATTAAAGTTCACAAAACAAGAGATTTTAAAGATAATCCTATTATAACAGATATCACTTACTTTTAAACACATATGAGCTCATTAAACTTTAAATATAAAGAAAAAAATGCTTAAATATAAGTAGAAGAATTTTCATAAATTCTCAAATTTTATAATACAAATAAAAAGTAAAATAAATGCCTATATGTCCAAACTTATAATAAGCAACAAATGAAAAGGAGAAGGATAGATCAGCAAAAAACAAGAATCTGGAGAAAAAATGGCTATTTTTCAGGTTAATAGATAAGACCAATAAAAGAAGGAATTTTTATAAAGGTTAACCACTTATTTATTTTAATAAATATCATTTAAAAAAATTATATTATATAGATACCTTTTAAGGTTTATAGCAAAATATTTTAATTTTAGGTAGCTCCTAGCCCTAAGCCAGTAAATACGCTAATTAGTTATACTATTTTCTTTCTCTCTCTACTTTGATACATTAGATTCTCTTCCCGCATCTCGTTCTATCTTTCCTCACTACTCCTTTTTTCTTCTCTTTTTCCCGATTTTTTTCTCCCATGCTTTTAAAAACCCTAACAGGGGTTGTTTTCCACCAAATACGATAGGCCGACGATGTATTTTACCCGTCAATAGTGACCCAACAATTATCCTTAGTAGTGTGCTGAGAGGCTTCTTCCATTGTGAATAGCTTTGTCAATGTTGGCATTTTCTCTCAATTAACTTTAGTGCCTTTTTTACTTGCAAATTTCTCTTCTCTCAAACAAGTTACCCTATATGCCTGAAATACTATATAGAATATTATGGTCTTGGCGGCAGTTTTTTTCGTGTAAAGGGGCATGTATATCGGTGGATTGAGAATGGAGTTTAAGGCTAAGTAACTTGATTTGTTGTTAATATATTTTTATGTATTTTCATGTGTTTTATTGTATTCATTATTTTTTTCATTGTAATTCAACTATCTCGTTATATTCCATATATTTTAATGTATTCACTGCCTTTTTTTATTGTATTTCAATGTATCTCGCTGTATTCTATGTATTTCATTGTATTCACTGTCTCGCTATATGCCACGAATGTATTTGTATATTTTTTAATTAATATAATTTATGTATTCAGATGTATTATATAATTTCTCTGGAGATTGCTATATTTTTTGGGTATTTTTCTGTTGACAATCTTTTTTATAACGGAAATACAAAATTTGTGTGTTATAATTGAGTTTGTTGAGTTATATTAGGAGTTTATTATATTAATTGATTCACTTTCCTTTTTCAAAATAGTGTAATCCCCTGTTTCTCCGTGAATACTGTCGAATACAATAATATATCCAGCTGTAATTTCATATTTCACTCAATGAATACAATAAACACTTGAATATAATAACTTATTTGCTGGACTTCCCTGATTCATACCTATTTTTGCTACTGTATTCATGAATACAATAGCTTAAATATTTCAAATATATCTTATAACCACTAAAAACTATCTATAATCCGTAATATAGAAGATGATATCTATAAATAGCTAATTACTACTAAAAGATGGTGCTTTATGAAAAATTCTCATAAAAGAAAGTAACAAGGAAAATAAAGTGCCTCGGATAAGGCTGCTATTTCCTTACCGAGGTTTCGAGTTCGAACCTAGGTATGAAAAAATTTTCGGTAGGGAGAGCTTCTTCCAAATGAGCCTTACATGACGTGAATCCAAAATAATTGCGCTCCAATACGAAAATTGGACACCAAATAAAAAAAAAAAAAAAAAGTAGGATAGCTTTTAAGAAGTAAACCATAAAACAAAAAGTTAATTTGACTTTAGAAAATAAGGCCAAGACTTAGAGTAATTAATCAAAAAGTTTATATTTTATTGAAAACTTTTGTGAGCACTACAAAAGTTTTAAGTTATCCCTTATTATATACTAGAGCGGAATAGCCCGTACTGAGCCCCGGCCGAAACTTAAAGTTAGTAATTTATAAGAAATATTTAGCATTTCAGCAACCACCATTTAACAAAACAATAAATGTACATGCCATAAATAATGAAGTGCATCCATGTTTTCTGCAATTTGAAACAGGAGGATGTCAATAATGGCAATTGCCAATTCTACTTGGTAGATGAAAAATATTCAAGGATTGACAGAAGCAGCTGGAAGAGACAAAAGGTAATTTTGAATAGATCATTAAGTAGATACACCCTGAACTGGATTAACCATTGCGCAAGACCAGGGTAAGCGCATGAAATTTCAACAAGGTGGAACTCAAATCTAATTCTCTATTTGACGGCAACTTTCAGCAAAGTAGGTCTCTATTTCCAAAGTCAACTACAAAAAATTTCTCATCAGTCGAAGCTCGGACTAAATCAAACAAAATGGATGAATATGATTCATAGATCTGTAAATTATTTCACATATAAACTATTACGTAATAGTTAAAAGCTGCCTCCAAATTAATGTAACCACACAAATAAAATACGAATGGCATATTACTTACCTTTCAGCCACCAAAAACAAGCAGGGAACCCATTGTTTCACAATCAGTGCGGACCTTGATGTTGAAGGGAAAATATGCAGCAGCAGGGGCAACAAAGTAAACAGACTTCAAGGGAGAATTTAAACTAAATCACAGATACCCACCAAAAAATGCAGGTGTTGCAGAGCGCAAAGGGAAAGAAAATAATTCCACAAATTCGGCTGTGTAAAACATGGTAGAAAGACTAAAATGCCCTTCGATTTTGATAGTAAAAAGCAGAGACTTTTTAGTAATTCTCGAAAAACCAGGACGACGAAAAGCCCCAACTCTCGCTTATAAATAAGTAGAATGTTAATAACCAAAAGCTGACCAACAAATGCACAATTATAGAAGAAAAGCAAATCTTGTGGGAGTACTTCTAATAGCCTTATTTGGTATAGAAAATATCAATGGTAAAGCCTCATTAACATCGATCTTAAGGAAAGAACATATGCTATTTTATCTCCAGGCTCTAATAAAGCTGGTGATTAATGATTAAAGGTAATGGTTATTGTAGTACATATTGGCTTCTCTTTCAGAATTTGGGCGTTCTATTTTAAGTTGGAACCACAAAAGCAAGTTTCCATAAGCTTTCTCAAACCCCAAAATCAGTTGAAATTCTAGTCAGGATTGAAACTTTACAAGACACGCTTCAAGGATTTCTCCTATTGAAAGCAACAAAAAGACATACCGATTTGGAAGATCCAGAATCCCTTAATTTACAATATTACAAGATGCCCCATTTTAGATAAGTATTTATATTTAAATGTCACTTAATCCAAATAACAGTAGTACCTACAGTACAGCTTAATTCCAGGAGTAAAGATAGTATGATATACCCTTCCTAATGTATAATATATATCACAAAGCAAAATAAATCGGGGAAAATCTATAAAGGGAAATCAAGAGAGGAGAACAAAACTCACCCGGTAGTTATAGCAGCATCGAACTAAAATCAAATGCGGAAAGTTTGAGTGAAATATCAAATAAGTTCTAGAGCGAGCACCATAAATCGTTTTTGCCAGCCATCCAAGTTCTACCCCACTACCATAAATATTATGGCCGATATATCGCTCGGAGGTAGCTCCACTCTCCAACTGAGCAAATTGGAGCACCAGGTAACGCCCGGGAGAGGAGGAAAAACAGAGAGAAGAGAAGGTAGAGATGAATGTCATGGGGGAATTTCTCACTACTGAACAAAAATTTTCACATTTGAGAAATTTTGTCATATTTCCATGATGTGATGAGAAGCACCGGTGGATCTGAAAGGTCATCGAAGGCGACAACATAGGCAAATACGAACTTGACAATGCTTTAAAAAAAGCAAATTTTTATGTAAATCATATTATACCATCGTCGACGTCGCCGCAGCAACAGAGAGAGTGCAAACAATGAAAGAGGGCTGGTCAGCCACCGCCAAGAACAAAACTAATTTACATAAACGGGCCTAAGAAAATATGTGTAATAAAACAATTTAAGGGCATAAATGTAATTACGGCTGAAAGCAGGATGACGAGGAGCACCTCAACTCCCACTTCTAAATAAGTAAAATAGTAGAATTATAGGAGCAAGTTAAAAGGAACTAAAAACACATAGCAAAGTCGATATTGCTTCTCAAAGATGACGTCAACAAGAAGCAAACACGTAGCAAAAAATTAACCGAGCACAAAACATAAATGTCAACTTTTTAGACTCAAAATATGTTTTTACTGCAAAAAAAGAAAGATACTTTTCTATTTATGATGCGGTATTATACTGCACTATACTTTAACAGTGTTTCTGCCATTAAAGTATAGCGCGATATAATAACACGTTAAATATAGCGCAGTATAATACCACGTTATATATAGCACGTTATTATACTGCTCTATACCTGTTAAATAAAAACTCTTCTTATTCCCACGAAAGAAATAGAAGCTTCCCCTCCTCCCCCTCCCCCATATTTTTAAACGGGCCTATGAAAATATGTGTAATAAAACAATTTAAGGGCATAAATGTAATACAGCTAAAAGTAGGACGACGAGGAGCACCTCAACTCCCGCTTCTAAATAAGTAGAATAGTAGAAATATAGGAGCAAGTTAAAAGGAACTAAAAACACATAGCAAAGTCGATATTGCTTCTCAAAGACGATGTCGACAAGAAGCAAACACGTAGCAACAAATTAATCGAGCGCGAAACGTAAATGTCAACTTCTTAGACTCAAAATATGTTTTTACTGCAAAAAAAAGATACTTTTCTATATATAATGCGGTATTATACTGCGCTATACTTTAACAGTGTTTCTGCTGTTAAAGTATAGCGCGATATAATAACACATTATATATAGCGCAGTATAATACCGCGTTATATATAGCACGCTATTATACTGCTCTATACCTGTTAAATAAAAAACTCTTCTTATTCCCACGACAGAAACAGAAGCTTCCCCTCCCCCTCCCCCCCCCCCCCCCCATTTTTAAAAATGAAACAGCGCCCCCTCTCTTTTTCTCCAAAAAATATCTGAGTGGACCCCACCTGTCAAACAAAAAGATAAGATTATAGGTCCTGCATCCAACTCAATCCTTTTATTGTTGTGGTTTCCTCGTTTCGGGCACAAATTTTAATTTTTCGACTTTTCTGAAAACTTATATTGAGTTATTCCGATTTAGTTTATGTCACGAAACTCGTATAACAATGTGACAACCCAAAAGGTCATCACCTAATTCTCCATTTATCCGTGCTTCTGAGTCCTTGAAAACCTTTCTTTAATTGCCTCAGTTTACGTGCGCAGTCCGGGCGTGTAGCCGAAAAGCTTTTATGTTGAAATGTGTGAATTCTGTGAAAACTTTAAAGAATTTTGATATTAATATTGTTGGAGTTGACTTTGGCAAAAATTATAGATAAACAGACGCGGAGCCGTGATGTGAAGGTCCCGGAAGGTCCGTAGAAAAATATGGGTTACGGACGTATTCCAGAAATCAAAATCCGAGGTCCCGAGGCCGAGTAAAGAATTTTTGAATCTGAAAATGATATGAGAATTTAAAAGGATAATAAGTTCGAAAATATAGTATTGGGCCCGTATTTTAGTTCTGGCGCCCGTACAAGTCTTAAATATGTATTAAGCACCATCTGTAAAGTTTGGTTTAAAACGGACGTCATTTAACGTGTTTCAGACTAAAATGAGAAAATTGAAGTTTATGAAAGTTCAAAGAAGAATTATGTGTTTGAAGGCATGATTCATAGATTTTGATGTTATTTTGGCGATTTGATCGCACGAGTAAGTCCGTAGAAAATTTTGGAGGTTTTGTGCATGTTTAGTTTGGAGCCCCGAGGGCTCGGATGAATTTTGGATATACGTCGGGTTACATTTTAGCCGTAGGAAAAATATGGTATTTTTGGGCTTCTTTGATTCTTGCCATTGCGAAGGGTGAACTGGCAAATGCGAATTATGGGGGCCTAGGCTTGGATCGCAAATGCGATCTTTGGTCTCACAATTCGGTTTGGGGTTGTTCGCAAATGCGAACTGTTGGGTCGCAAATACGAACTTTTTTCTCGCAAATCCCAAGCCTGCTGGGTTTGCAATTGCGAACCCAGATTCGCAATTCCGATACCTGCAGCTGCATATTTCATACTTAGACGATTTTAAATCTTCATTTTCATATTTTCAAAATCCAAACACCCATTGCGATTTTTCACGAACTGCCCCGTCTCCAAATCAATTGTAAGTCAACTTTTACCTAATTTCTTCAATCTTTTACATCATTTATCATGTTTTCATCTTAAACTCAAGGGTTTCCAGGGGTGAAAATGGAGCTTTTGGGGAGAACTTAGGTTTTTTCCAAATTAAGAATTTGGACTTCAATTTGAGTTTTGATTTAAAAATATATCATAGATATGAACTCGTGGGGAAATGGGTAACCGGATTTTGGTTCGAACCTCTGGTTTGACCACTGGGCCAAGGGGTGTTTTGGGACATTTTGGGCAAAACTTTGGGAAATTGATTATTATGCATTTAAATTGATTTGACTAGAATTTATTGATAAATTTGAGTAAGTTGTGACTAGATCGAGCGGTTTTGTGGTGAATTCGAGGGGTAAAGCTATACTAGAGGCTTGAGTTGAGTTTGGAGCTTTCGAGGTAAGTGTTTGTTCTAACTTTGGATAGAGGGAATAAGGCTAGGATATTACTTGCTAATTGCTAAATAATGTGTATGGTGTATTTGCATGGTGACAGTTATCTATACACCGAAGTCTAGCATAACTGTTGGTCTTAAATGTGTTTGAACCGGAGTATGTGAAATATCACTTTTGTCTAATTGCTCAGTTTTCATATAATGTGAATGATTGAGAAAGAATTTTGATTGGTATATTATTGGAGTGATAATTCGAACTAGAATTTGATAATTGAGAAAGAAGTGATTAATAGAGAAGTGTTGTGACTTTTCCTTGCCGGGACACGTAGTCTATTATTGTTGTTTCTCCCTTGCTGGGATATTTGGGCTGTTAGTTGTAACCTTGCCGGGTTTAATCGTTATGCTGTTGAATTTCCCTAATGGGACTTCTTTTAGAGAGAATATTTGTGCTATTCACTATGATTGGGATCGTGTGGCATGCTGACAATGAGATATTATGATTGGGATCATGTGGCACGCCGACCATGAGATATTATGATTGGGATCATGTGGCACGCCGACCACAAGATATTATGATTGAGATAGTGTGGTACGCCGACCATGAGATATTATGATCAAGATCGTGTGGCACGCCGACCACAAAATATTATGATTGGGATCGTGTGGTACGCCGACCACGAGACATTATGATTAAGATCGTGTGGCACGCCGACCACGAGATATTATGATTGGGATCGTGTGGCATGCTGACAAAGAGATATTATGATTGGGATCGTGTGGCACGCCGACCTTGAGATATTATAATTGAGATCGTGTGGCACGCCTGTAGGAAATCATTCTATCCATGATATATGTGCTTTGGTTGTATTAGTATGATTTCCAGGTATAGGTTTTGATGAATGATAAACAATGAAGTCAAGTGTCAAACAACGTTATTACATGACAAACAATCAAGATTGAATGCCGAGAAGCATATTTATGAAGGGATTGCATGGAAAAGCCAAGACGAGCTCAAAAGTTCAAGACCGAAGACCCAAGGCGTAGGTCGTTAGGTAGAACCAATGTAAGAGCAACGTTTAAGTTATCTCGTCTTTTGGCTCAACATAGGTCATCATAAATATGCATAAAATCATTTTATCAAATCATAAATATCATAAACATTTTCATATACTTCAAACAAAATGATTTTTAACGTTTTCATTTTAACCAAAATGATTCTTGAAGTAAGTTTTCGATTCTGGACAGAACAGCCAGATAATCGATTATCCTTCTGAAGATAATCGATTATGTCGAATTTCCAGCCAAAACTGGAAATTCCAGATTGGCTGAATAATCGATTATCACAAAGTAGATAATCGATTATCTGCCTTTTCCAGCTTAAACTGGAAATTCCAGAGAAGGTAAATAATCGAATATCCCCATAGTGTTAATCGATTAATCACTGACCGTTGCCTTCCAACGTTCAGTTTTATGAATGTTGAGAAGATAGTCGATTATGTAAAGTAGATAATCGATTATCCTTGCATAAAATCAGCATTTTTGATTGTCAATTAAGCAACGGACATACAACCTCTACAACCTATAAATAGAGGTCTTTTTGACTCATTTCATATGAACAATATCTCTCATTATTCTTGAACATATTGATAACATTTCTACATCATATTTAGAACTTTTGTTGAGCCATTTGAGAGACAACTTTGTGTTGTTCATAGAGCTTATATTATATCTATTTATCTACTCTTCTTAGAGAGTTCTTGTTATAAAAGAGAAAGGTTCTTGAGAAGACCATACCTTCTCATTGAGCGTTGGGTTTGCTAAGTACCTTCAATCTTAGTGTGTGAAGTCTTGTGGTGCGGTATCCACGAGCAAGGTGAAGTCTTGAGGTGAGGTATCCTCGAGCAAGTTGAAGTCTTGTAGAGCGCACATCTACGAGCAAGTGTAACGGTTTGTTAGGCACCCGTAAGCTTAACGGAGTTAGTGTAAACTCGAGAGAGTCTATCGGGAGACTGGACTAACCACACGTTGTGGTGAACCAGTATAAATTCGGTGTGTCCTCTCCTTACCTTATTAATTACTGCACTTACTTTACTCCTGCAATTTTAATTCCGCAATATTTACCGACATTCTCGTGCCTCACTATTCATCCCCCCCTAGTGACGGGCATAAATCCTAACAGTTGGTATCAGAGCCTAACTCTCTGAAAGCCTTAACCGTTTAAGAGAACGATATATATTTTTGTTGAGAATGTTGAACGCAGGTATGATGAGCGAAGGACACTCTACCATTCGGCCTCCACTATCTGATGGAACAAATTATACATATTGGAAAGAGAGGATGAGAATATTCATCCAATCAAATAACTTTCAATTATGGCACATCATCAAGAACGGTGAACAAATGCCGACTAAGAAAGTTGGAGAAATCATGGTTCCAAAGGAGGAAGATGAATATAATGCCGAAGACATCAAGAAGATTGAAAATAACGCAAAGGCCATTAATATATTGTATTGTGCCGTGAATCCGGATGACTATCGGAAGATCTCTTGCTGCACAACCGCCAAAGAGATGTGGGATAAGCTTGAAATCACTTATGAAGGTACGCCTCAAGTCCGAGAAGCTAGAGTTGATTTTCTAATACATGAATATGAACTCTTTGGAATGAAGGAGCCTGAAAGCATCGATGATATGTTTGATCGATTCTCAATGATCATCAACGATCTCCATGCTCTTGGGAAAGTATATTCGAACAAAGATCTTGTTCGAAAAATCCTGCAGAGTCTCACTCCCGAATGGCGTTCCAAAGCCAATGCCATCCAAGAGTCGATAGGAATCACGGACGTCACAATTGATGGTCTAAGAGGTAACCTCAAAACTTATGAAAGCACAATTCTTAAACCTTCATTTGGAGATGAGAGAAGTCCAGGTATTGCCTTCAAAGTCTCATCGTCTAAAAGAGTAGAGGTAAGTGATTCAGAAAGAGATGATGATACTATGTCCACCAATTTAATTGAAAAGTTTTATAAGTTTATGAAGAAGGAAATGAAGAAGGAAGAACTAATTCCTTCATGCCATAATTGTGGAAAACTTGGGCACACCAAGTCACATTGTCCAAAACCCAAGCACAAGAAGAAGAAGAAACACCAAACGCGCGTGACATGGGATTCGGACAGCTCGGGTGATGAAACTGCCGCCCTATGCTTCATGGCCAACGAGGAAAAAGAGGTAAGTACTCCTAACTCTCACTCATATGAAGAATTACAAGAAGCTTTTCAAGAATTATATGATGAATTGAAAAAGTCTTCAAAAATCTCCAAAGAGGCCAAGGCTAAAATTAAAGTTTTAGAAGAGAAAAATAAATTTTTGGAAAATGACAATATTGATCTTAGAAATAAAATTAAGGAGATGCATGAAGATTCTTCAATTGATAAAAATTCTAATTGTTCATCTTGTGATTCTTTGAAATTAGAAAACATAGAACTTAGGAACACACTAGAAAACGTAGCGTAGACAATCCTAAAATAGTTGAAAAAATTAAAAAGAAAAGGCCCAGGAAAAATAAAAGGCGTAAGAATCATGTTAGAAATTGCGATGCTCAACCTAGAAATAATTCTAGGATTTTTGTAAATGAGTCAAGAATTAATCATTTTAGACCGCCTAGAAATGACTATAGGAATTTCAACGCTTCTAGGAATAACGACTTTAGATCACCTAGAACGTTTTTGGCTCAACCAAGACATATGCACAACCCGAATGTTATATGTCATTATTGCAACCGTGTAGGACACATAGCACCCGTATGTTTTGCAAAACATAGGGATTTATCTTTTAGCTATGATTATTATTTATCTAACCCCCAAGGACCCAAAAGTGTTTGGGCACCTAAAACCTATTTTTAGGTACGTTTGCAGGTGTGCTTGAAGACTACAATATCGTAGTAGATGCACCAAGCACGAAACCTTATTGCATCGAGGGGGAATTTCGGTTAGTTATCATATTTTTGATAAAAACGTAATAGTTGATATGTGTTAACGATTGATATGTCTTTGTTAACAATTGGTATCAATTATTTTTGTTGATTCATGTTTTGATAACTCTTATTTTGAATAACAATTGGTATCAATTATTTTTGTTAAAAATAATGATTGATTCATGTTTTGAAGAGTATTATTTTTGGTTTGAATAACAGTTGGTATAGTATTGAAAAATAAATGATTCATGTTTTTAATATAACTATTGGTTTGTCAAAAATTAACAGTTGATATGTTGTTAAGTAATATGATTTGCTAAAAATAACCGTTATTATGATTGTTATGTTTTTGCTAACATTTGGTATGATTTTATGTTGGTATGATTTTGAAAATCGTCATCATGTATATTCCTCATTGTATTTCCTATCTTATGTTTGACAGTAACAGTTGGTATTCCCAAAAGGGGGAAGTGCCAAAAGGGGAAAGTAGTCTGTGTGTACTCACTTTTTGCTAATGCCAAAAGGGGGAAGAAATTAGGCGATATGCATCTAATAAGGGGGAATGTCTCCACCTTCTAGTATGCTTTAATTGAGGGGGAATACTCAATTAAGGGGGAATGTTTAATGTTTTGCATAACTTGTATGTTAAGATATAGCATGAACTTAGGGGGAATCCGATATGCATATCTCTTATTGTTTGTCATTATCAAAAAGGGGGAAATTGTAGGAAATCATTCTATCCATGATATATGTGCTTTGGTTGTATTAGTATGATTTCCAGGTATAGGTTTTGATGAATGATAAACAATGAAGTCAAGTGTCAAACAACGTTATTACATGACAAACAATCAAGATTGAATGCAGAGAAGCATATTTATGAAGGGATTGCATGGAAAAGCTAAGACGAGCTCAAAAGTTCAAGACCGAAGACCCAAGGCGTAGGTCGTTAGGTAGAACCAATGTAAGAGCAACGTTTAAGTTATCTCGTCTTTTGGCTCAACATAGGTCATCATAAATATGCATAAAATCATTTTATCAAATCATAAATATCATAAACATTTTCATATACTTCAAAAAAAATGATTTTTAACGTTTTCATTTTAACCAAAATGATTCTTGAAGTAGGTTTTCGATTCTGGACAGAACAGCCAGATAATCGATTATCCTTCTGAAGATAATCGATTATGTTGAATTTCCAGCCAAAACTGGAAATTCCAGATTGGCTGAATAATCGATTATCACAAAGTAGATAATCGATTATCTGCCTTTTCCAGCTTAAACTGGAAATTCCAGAGAAGGTAAATAATGATTATCCCCATAGTGATACTCGATTATTCACTGACCGTTGCCTTCCAACGTTCAGTTTTATGAATGTTGAGAAGATAATCGATTATCCTTGCATAAAATCAGCATTATTGATTGTCAATTAAGCAACGGACGTACAACCTATACCACCTATAAATAGAGGTCTTTTTGACTCATTTCATATGAACTATATCTCTCATTATTCTTGAACATATTGATAACATTTCTACATCATATTTAGAGCTTTTGTTGAGCCATTTGAGAGACAACTTTGTGTTGTTCATAGAGCTTATATTATATCTCTTTATCTACTCTTCTTAGAGAGTTCTTGTTGTAAAAGAGAAAGGTTCTTGAGAAGACCATACCTTCTCATTGAGTGTTGGGTTTGCTAAGTACCTTCAATCTTAGTGTGTGAAGTCTTGTGGTGCGGTATCCATGAGCAAGGTGAAGTCTTGAGGTGAGGTATCCTCGAGCAAGTTGAAGTCTTGTAGAGCGCACATCTACGAGCAAGTGTAACAGTTTGTTAGGCACCCGTAAGCTTAACGGAGTTAGTGTAAACTCGAGAGAGTCTCTCGGGAGACTGGACTAACCACACGTTGTAGTGAACCATTATAAATTGGGTGTGTCCTCTCCTTACTTTTTTAATTACTGCACTTACTTTACTCCTGCAATTTTAATTCTGCAATATTTACCGACATTCTCTTGCCTCACTATTCACCCCCCCTCTAGTGACGGGCATAAATCCTAACAACGCCGACCACGAGATATTATGATTGGGATCGTATGGCACGCCGACCATGAGATATTAAGAAATGGGAACGTGTGGCGCGCCGAGCACTTATACATGAGTTATGGTATTGAGGTGGTTTTTTGTTATATACGTCGATCTTTTCTCATTGTATCTCACCCGATCATGCCCCTCCCCATTTTAGTTGATATTTTCTATTGTTATTTCCATTGCTTATGTATATGTACATATCTGCACAGGTTTTTTTAGGTAGGTCCTGTCTAGCCTCGTCACTACTTCGCCGGGGTTAGGCCAGACACTTACCAGCACATGTGGTCGGTTGTGCTGATGCTACACTCTGTGCATCTTTCTGCACTGATCGAGGTGTTGGAGCAGCATTTGAGTATCAGTAGTATTTCGAGATCTAGTTTCAAGTCCAGGGACATTCGAGGTAGACTAGCTGGCATTCGCAAGCCGGAGTCCCTTTTCCTTGTCTTAGTTGATTTTTATTGTACTGATATAGACACTATGTACTTCTTTCTTTTGTTCATACTTGATTGTAGTACTCTTTAGTAGTCCGTGAGTTAGTCACACAAGATTTTGGGTAGATATATGTTTTAAACTTCGGTATTTTGATTTCAGTTTTATAAACTTAAAATCTTCTGCTTTTATTTAATTGCTTACGCATATTGTTATTGTTGAGAAATTATCTGAGAAATTTTAAAGTTTGGCTGGCCTAGCTCCATTAGTAGGTTCCATCACGACTCCCGATGGTGGGAAATCTGGGTAGTAAAAAGTTGGTATCAGAGCACTAGGTTACATAGGTCTCAGAACTCACGGACAAACTCAGTAGAGTCTGAGGGATCGGTACAGAGACGTCTCTATTTATCCCCAGAGGCTACTGAGTTAGGAAAAACTTCACATTTGTTCTTTCTTGTCGTGCGATTTTGTTTCTCAAACACCAATTGAATTTCTACTCTATTCTTTCACATATGGCAAGAACACTTGCTCTTCATCTATCGTTCAACAATCGGAGCCTCGAGCAGCAGCCCCAGAGGCAGAGCATGAGGTCGAATTTGAGGAAGGGGTTCCAGCCCCGGCAGCTCCGGTGGGCCCAGCTCAAACCCCATAGGGGTTCATAGCCATGCAAGTTCTTTAGGATTCTTTGGTCAGATTGGTAGACCTTGTGGAGAGCGTCATTTGAGCTGGTATGCTTCCAGGAGTTCAGCCAGCAGTGGCTAAGGCCGGGAGTCTGATCACTTTTCAGGAGACGACCAATGTGCGCCGCAGAGTTGAGGTAGTTCTGCCACATGAGGTGGTCATAGGTCGGATAGGAGGCCCAGTCATGCAGGCAAATTCAGTGATACCTCGTTTTGAGGTAGGGGTACTTATGGCCAAGGCCATCCTCCCAGTACCTTTCAGTCAACTCCCTCTGACACATATGGTACTTCAGGTGTTCATTCAGGTCGACAGGGTCAGCCCCAGTTTTCTCAGCTGGAGCGTTTTAGTAGATTGTATAAGTGTGGTGAGTATGGTCATAGCAGAGGGTTTTACCGAGATTACGGGGTGCTCATCCACATTAGAAGAGGTTTTTCCATGCTTGTGGTGATCCGAGGCACATCGTCAGATATTTTCCTCGAGCTTATGGTAGCTTCCAGCATTAGAGTTCTCACGCTATGATTCAGGCACTAGAGGTTCCACGACTCGCCCTGCCAACTTGAGGCGGTGCCAGAGGATTTAGAGGTGGAGGTAGAGGACATAGAGGTTGAGATCATACCGCCAGAGGTAAAGGTCACTCAACAGCCGATCATCTCAGAGATGTGGTTCACGGAGGTGGGGCCCAGCCCAATGTTTTTAACTTCCAGTCAGGCCAGAGGCTGAGTCTTAAGGTGCATGCATTATGGGTACCATTCTGATTTGTATTAGTGATCCTTCAGTGCTATTTGACCCTGTTTCTATGTATTCTTATGTGTCGTCCTATTTTGCACCCTACTCGGTTATTCCTAGCGATGCCTTGAGTGTTCCTGTTTATGTATCTACACCGGCATATGTTTAAGAAGGGGTGTTTAGGTCATTTGGCTATGTTTGTGACTCCATCGTAGAGGTTCGTTCCATTGGTTCTGTTTCTATTGTTCAGGAGTTCCCCAAGGTTTTCCCCTCAGACCTACCGGGTATGGCGCCCGGCAGGGATATCATTTTCTGTATTGATCTAGCTCCACGCACTCAGCCTATTTCCATTTTGCTCTATCGCATGGCCCCGCCAGAGTTGAAAGAATTAAAGGAGCAGCCTCAGGATTTGCTTGATAATGGTTTCATTAGGCCAGTGTATCTCTTTGGGGTACGCTAGTGTTGTTTGTTAAGAAAAAGGACGGGTCTATGAGGATGTGCATTGATTACCGGAAGTTGAACAAGGTGACAATAAAGAACAAGTATCTACTGCCGATGATTGATGATTTATTTGACTAGCTTTATGGTGGGAGTGTTTTCTCGAAGATTGATTTGAGATCTGATTATCATCAGCCGAGGATTAGGGCGTCTGATGTCCCTAAGACAGCATTTCGCACTCGGTATGGGCATTCTGAGTTTTTGGTCATGTGATTTGGGTTGACCAATTCCCCAACAACATTTATGGAGGTGATGAACTGAGTGTTCTGGCCCTATTTTAATTTGTTCATGCGATGATATTCTGATATACATACGAAGTCAGGAGGAGCACGAGCGACACCTCAGAGTGGTTCTTCAGACTCTGAAGGATGGTCAGTTACACACCAAGTTTTCCAAGTGCGAGTTCTAGTTAAGTTCCATTGCATTACCGGGTCAGGTTGTTTCAGCAGAGGGTATTTAGGTGGACCGAAGAAGATTGAGGTAGTCAATAACTGGCCTCGACCAGCATCAGCTAGAGAGATTCGGTTTTTCTTGGGGTTAGCAGGTTACTACCGTCGGTTCGTGGAGGGGTTTTCATCTATTGCAGCCCTGATGACTAGATTGACCCATAAGGGTGCCCAATTCATGTGGTCAAATGAGTGTTATACGAGTTTCCAGAGGCTCAAAACATCTCTGACTACGACACCAGTATTGGTTTTGCGCAGGGAATCAGGGCCTTATAGTGTTTATTGTGATACTTCCCGTATCAGGATTTGTGTAGTATTAATACAGGATGGTAGAGTCATTGCATATGCTTCGAGGAAGTTGACGATCCACGAGAATAATTATCCAGTTCATGATCTAGTGTTGGAAGCCATTGTTCATGCTTTGAATATTTCTAGGCATTATCTATATGGTGTGATGTGTGAGTTGTACACAGATCAAAAGAGCCTTCAATCTTGTTCAAGCAAAAGAAGTTGAATTTGAGGCAGAGGAGGTGGTTGGAGTTGTTATGACTATGATGTTTTTATCTTATACCATTTGAGGAAGGCCAATGTGGTGGCCGATGCATTGAGTAGGAAGTCTTCCAGCATGGGTAGTCTTGGTTATATTCCAGTCGGCCAGAGACCGCTTGGTTGGGATGCTGGTGAGGTTGGATATTTCTGAGTCTAGAAAAGTATTAGCTTGCACGGTCGCTTGTTCTTTGTTGTTGGAGCGTATCCGTGAGTGGCAGTTTGATGATCCCCATTTGTGAGTCTTTGAGAGACACCATGCAGTGTGAAGGTGCCAAGAAAATGACCTTGAGATATGGTGGTGTATTGAGACTGCAGGGGCAAGTTTGTATGCCCAATGTTGATGATATTCGAGAGTTGATCTTAGTAGAGGCCCATAGTTCTCGGTATTCTATTCATCCGGGTGCCGCGAAGATGTATCAGGATTTGAGGCAGCATTATTGGTGGTGCAGAATGAAGAAAGGCTTTGTTGCATATGTGTCTCGTTGTTTAAACTGTCAGTAGGTTAAGTACGAGCATCAGAGGCCTGGTGGTTTATTTCAGAGGATTGAGCTTCTCGAGTGGAAAGGGGAGAGGATTACCATGGATTTCGTTTCTGGTCTTCCGATGACTCGGAAGAAGTTTGTCGTGGTTTGAGTTATTGTGGATAGGATGACCAAGTCAATGCATTTGTTTATGGTTGCCACAATCTATTCATCCGAGAGATTAGCTGAGATTTATATCAGGGAGAACGTTCGCCTTCATGGGGTGCCTATATCTATCATTTCAGACCGGGGTTCGTAGTTTACCTCGTATTTCTTGAGAGCTGTTCAGCAAGAGTTGGGCACCCAGGTTCAGTTGAGAACATCATTTCATCCCAAGACGGACGGTAAGTCCGAGAGGACTATTCAGATTCTTGAGGATATTCTCCGAGCCTGCATTATTTATTTTGGAGGCTCGTAGTACAAGTTTTTGCCGTTAGCAGAGTTTGCCTCCAACAATAGGTACCAGTCCAAGATTCAGATGGTTCCGTATGAGGCATTGAATGGTAGGCGTTGTCGTTCCCCAGTCGGATGGTTTGAGCCAGGGGAGGCTCGGTCGTTGGGTACAGATCTAGTTCAAGAGGCCTTGATAAAGTCAAGATCATTCAGGAGGGGCTTCAGACAGCTCAGTCTAGGCATAAGAGTTATGCAGACCACAAAGTCTGAGATATTGCTTTCATGGTTTGTGAGCGAGTGTTGCTCCGAGTGTCGCCTATAAAGGGCGTGATGCAATTCGGGAAGAAGGGCAAGCCTAGCCCTAGGTTCATTGGCCCATTTGAGATTCTTGATCGTGTGGGAGAGGTGGATTATAAAATTGCCTTTCCGCCTAGCTTGTCAGTCGTGCATCTAGAGTTTCACGTGTCCATGCTTCTAAGGTATCACGGCGATCCGTCCCACGTGTTAGACTTCAGTACTGTCCAAGTGGACAAGGATCTATCATGTGACGAAGAGCCGGACGGCTATTTTAGACCGGCAGGTTCGACAATTGAGGTCGAAGAGTTTTCCTTCAGTGCGTGTTTAGTGGAGAGGTCAGCCTCCTAAGGCATCGAACCTGGGAGTACGAGTCTGATATGTGGAGCTGTTATCCCTATCTATTTCTCGACTCAGGTACTTCTTTCTTTTGTTTGTTCGAGGACGAACGTTTGTTTTAGAGGTGGAGGATGTAACAACCCAAAGGTTCATCACCATAATTTTCTCTTTTTTTTTGTGCTGCTAAGACCTTGAAAACATTAATTTTAGTTGCCTAAATGTACGTGTGCAGTCCGGACACGTAGCCAGAAAGCTTTTATGTTGAAATATGTGAATTCTGTGAAATATTTTAAGAACTTTGATATTAATATTGTTAGAGTTGACTTTGGTCAATATATTAGGTAAACTGACCCGCACCCGTGATTTGACGGTCCCGGAAGCTTCGTAGAAAAATATGAGACTCAGGCGTATTCCCAGAATCGAAATCCGAGGTTCCGAGCCCGAGTAAAGAATTTTTGAAAGAAATTATTTTTCTAAAAATGATATGAGAATTTGAAAGGAAAATGAGTTAGAAAATATAGGTATCAGGCCCGTATTTTGGTTCTGGCGCCCGGTACAAGTCTTAAATATGTGTTAAAGACCATCTGTGAAGTTTGGTTGAAAACAGACGTCATTTGACGTGTTTTGGACTAAAATGAGGAAATTGAAGTTTATGAAAGTTGAATGAAGCATGTGTTTGGAGGCTTGATTCATAGATTTTGATCTTATTTTGGCGATTTGATTGCACGAGTAAGTCCCGTAGGATGTTTTCGAGGATGTGTGCATGTTTGGTTTGGAGCCTCGAGGGATCGGATGAATTTTGGATAGGCATTGGGTTGCATTTTACCCTTAGGAAAATCTGCTACTTTTTGGCTTCTGTGATCTTCGTAATTGCGAAGGGTGAACTCGCAAATGCAAGCCTCGCAAATGCAAATTCTTGGGGACTGGGCCTAGGTCGCAAATGCGAACTATTGGGTCGCAAATGCAAAAACCCCTAGGCTGTCTATTGTTCGCAAATGCGAACTTCTTTCTCGAAAATCCCAAGCTTGCTGGGTTTGTAATTGCGAACCCAGTTTCTTAATTCCAATACCTGCACCTGCCTATGCCATACTTAGACAATATTAAAGCTTCATTTTCATATTTTCAAAACCCAAACACCCATTGGCGATGTTTCACGAACTCCCTCTTCTCCAAGTCATTTGTAAGTCAACATTTAACAAATTTCTTAAATCATTAACATCATTTATCATGTTTTCATCATAAAATCAAGGGTTTCCATGGGTACAAATGGGGATTTTGGGGTGAACTTAGGTTTTCACTAAATTGGGGATTTGGACCTCAATTTGAGGTCTGATTTCAACACAAATCATAGATATGAACTCGTGGGGGAATGGGTAACAAAGTTTTGGTTCGAACCTCATGTTTTGGCCATGTGGGCTCGGGGCGTTTTGGGAATTTTGAGGCAAAACTTTGGGAAATTCATTCTTATGCATTCAAATTAATTTAACTATCATTTGTTGATACATTTGAGTAATTTTTGAATAGATTCGAGTGGTTTTGTGGTGAATTAGAGGGGTTAAGCTATACTAGAGGCTTGAGTTGAGTTTGGAGCTCTCAAGGTAAGTGATTGTTCTAACTTTGGTTAGAGAGAATAGAGTTAGGATATTACTTGCTAATTGATGTTTGTTCTAACTTTTGTTAGACAGAATAGAGTTAGGATATTACTTGCTAATTGCTAAATGATGTGTATGTTGTATAAGCATGGTGACGGTTATCTATACACCGAAGTCTAGCATGACCGTGGGTCTTAAATGGGACTGAACCAGACTTTGCGAAGTATCTCTCTTGTCTAGTTGCTCAGCTTCACATAATGAGAACGATTGAGAAAGAATTTTGATTGATATATTATTGGAGTGTTAATTCGAACTAGAATTTGATAATTGAGAAAGAAGTGATTAATGGATAAAGTGTAGTGACTTTTCCCTTGCTGGGACACGTAGTATATTATTGTTCTTGCTCCCTTGCAGGGATATTTGGGCTGTTAGTTGTACCCTTTCCGGATTTAATCGTTATCTTGTTGAATTTCCCTAAGGGGACTTCGTTTGGAGAGATTATTTGTGATATTCACTATGATTGGGATCATGTGGCACGCCGACCACGAGATATTATGATTGGGATCGTATGGCACGCAGACCATGAGATATTATGATTGGGATCGTGTGGCACGCCGACCACGAGGCATTATTATTGGGATCGTGTGGAACACCGACCACGAGATATTATGGTTGGGACCGTGTGGCATGCCGGACACGAGATATTATGATTGGGATCATGTGGCACGCTGACCACGACACATTATGATTGGGATCGTGTGGCACACCGACCACGAGATATTATGATTGGGATCGTGTGGCACGTTGACCAAAAGATATTATTATTGGTATCGTGTGGCATGCCGACCATGAGATATTATGATTGGGATCGTGTTGCACGCCGACCATGAGATATTATGATTGGGATTGTGTGGCACGCTGACCACGAGATATTACGAAATGGGATCGTGTGGCGCACCGACCACTTATATATGAGTTGTGTCATTGAGGTAGTTTCGTTGTTATATTTGCTGATCTGTTTTCATTGTATCTCCCCCGATCATGCCCCTCCCCCTTATAGTTGATATTTTCTGTTGTTATTTCCATTGCTTCTCTATATGTATGTATCTGTACAGGTTGTTTTAGGTAGGTCCTGTCCAGCTTCGTCGGTACTTCGTCGGGGTTAGGAAAGGAACTTACCAGCATATGGGGTCGGTTGAGCTTATTCTTTACTCTGTGCATCTTCTTGCATAGATCCAGGTGTTGGAGCAGCATTTGAGTAGCAGTAGTATTTCGGGAGCGAGCTTCCAGTCAAAGGACATTCGAGGTATCCTAGCTGGCGTTCTGAGATCGGGGTCCCTTTTCCCTGTCTTAGTTTGCTTTCATTGCACCGAGACATAGAGTATGTATATCTTTATTTTGTTCAGACTTGATTGTAGTACTCTTTAGTAGTCCATGAGCTAGTGACACCAGATTTTGGGTAGATATATATTTTGAACTTTCACATTTTGATTTATGTTTTATAAACTTGATGTCTTTCTCTTTTATTTAATAGCTTTCGTATATTGTTATTGTTGAGAAATTGTCCGAGAATGTTTAACGTTTGGCTGGCCTAGCTCTGTTACTAGGCGCCATCACGACTCCCGATGGTGGGAAATCTGGGTCGTTACAAATAATTCATATTTGTTATCTTGAATGTATTTCCATATTGTTTTGTGTTGTGTTTGCGATTAAATTAATATTTTATCTTTATCCAAATTAAGATATTATTGTTTAAAAAAAATAGATAAAATTTGAGAAATAATTTTTCGTGTAAATAAAAATGTTCATAAATTTCTTTTACTGTTTTATATGTAATTTCGTGAATATTATGTTAATAAAATATATTTTTTGTTTATATTTTAATTAGATTATTTATTTGCCTAAAGATTAGTGTCATTCTAGTTTAATAAAATATAGAGCCTTTTAGCATAGTAAAATATAGATCCTTTTAGCGACTATATTGATAGATCAAACACAAATTCTGTCCAATTATAATTTATAAAAATTAATTATATAATTTATATAATTAACACACAAAATTATGAATATATTCAAATTGACACACACAAGAATTCAGAATACCTTGGTACTATTATCGAGCCTAGAACCCATAAGTATATACTCTGTCCAATTAATAATTAATTATTTAATTTTTAAACCAAACACGCAAAATTATGAAAATATTGAAATTGCCACACATTAGAATTCAGGAAAGCTTGGTGCTACTAGGCCTGAAATATCGAGCCTGGAGCCCATAGATATATAGGCAGTCCAATTAAAAAATAGTTATTTAATTTATAAAACAAACAAAATTCTTAAAATATCAAAATTGACACACATAAGAATTCAGAATAGCTTGGTGCTACTGGGCCTCAAATATTGAGCCTAGAACCCATAGATATAAACGCTGTCCGACTAAAAATTAATTATTTAATTTATAAAACAAATAAATTATGAAAAGCATTAAAATTGACACACAAAAGAATTCAAGATAGCTTGGTACTACTGATCCTCAAATCAAGTCTGGAACCCACAAATACGTTTTCTTAAATATCGATTATTTAAGTTTGAAAACAATAATTTACAAAATAAACGCACAGAATTATGAAAAATATTGAAATTGATACACACAAAAATTCAGGATAGCTTGGTGCTACTGGGTCTCAAATATCGAGCATGGAACCCATAGGTATATACTCTATCCAATTAAAAGTAATTATTTAATTTTCAAAACAAACATACAAAATTATCAAAATATTGAAATTGACACACATTAGAATTCAGAATAGCATGGTGCTACTGAGACTTAAATATCGACCCTTGAACCCAAGGATATATACTCTGTACAATTAAATAATAAAATATTAATTATTTACAAAAAAACACACAGTTACTACTGTTTAATTTGTAGTAGACGACATGGACGTGCCACCTGTGCATCCTAGACCTCTCTCCCATGAGATATTAGTGTTATAGGTCGGTCATAGGTCTGCCTATGTATGGGAGGGAGAGCTACTGGAACAAACTCTCCGTTCCAGGAGACTGGACGAATTGTGATACTTTATGAGGGGAAGAGATTTGGATCCCCTTGTAGTCCAGTGCCTGCGGGATACGAGCCTCTATTGGATTTTTCGGATTGGATGACTGCAACTCGACTAGTCTCATATCATGGCCTTGATAGAGCGGTGGCGACCAGAGATGCACACTTTCCACCTACCCATTGGCGAGGCCACCATCACGCTGTAGGATGTAATATTTTATATGGGCTGCTGCTGATGGACTAGCTGTTGCACTACCTCAGTATACGAGATCTATATCGCATGCCAAGTATTTAGACTTGCTGCAGTAGTTCACTAGTTTCAGGCCACATGATGAGGCTGCAGTTTCAGGGGCCAGTTGCACTGCATTAACGACTATTAGACAACAGTTGGAGATATTGTACCCCGACATCACCAGCGAGACAGATGATCAACATATTCACCGGTACACAAGGTTGGTATTGCTCCTTCGTTTTTGGGGTGTCTTGTTCCCGAACACTTTGAAAAATCTAGTGAGTTTTTGATTTCTACATCATCTTCAGCAGCTAGATGATTTACCCCAGTACAACTAGGGTGCTACTATTCTCCCTTACCTATATGTGAATATGTGTTGGGCAAGCATGGGCACCTAGAGCAATGTGATTTTCTGCCGCTTCTACAGGTGACAACATATTCGAATACTCTGTTCATTACTTCAAATTCTATCTAGTCAAAAAATTTCCTAAAATATATGTCAACCTTGTATGTTAGGTTTAGGTCTGAGAATGGTTCCTTCTATTGCAGCCACCTCTACCACCATTATCTCCGGATGTAGATTCTCCGTTTCTCTTCTATCTACGATATGGGTTCTCTGGTGTGGAAATTATCAAGCCATTGATGCTCATCATAATCTCCCCCTTGTCAGAGATGTGTTGGATATGCTGGAGGCGCACAGGTAAATGTCTACCTAAACTTACTTTTTATGAATTCACTTGTGTTAATGTTATAATTTTATTGTTCATCTGGACTCCATTTAGCGACGACTTGATAGGTGGCCTGCCCGATTATTGCTCGGCTGACCGACTGAGTTAGAGCACTTCCATCCCGCTGATGTGCCTAGATATTGCGGAGCATCATGCCACAAAGCGGGTACTTTGCCAATATATCCTTCCGCATACTATACCGTGGGGGCCTAAATGGCAAGCTACATACTATCAATGGGATGATCGTTTGAAGGCAGGCGATCCAATTATAGCATGGCTAGAGGCGTAGTTCCATACTTTGGAGGGGAGAGAGGACCTGATTCTGCCCCTATTTTCACATATCCAGGCGGCGACTATGCAGAAGCATACGTCTCGGTACCTCCACATTACCAGACTTTTTATCGGGAACCCGATTCATCAAGCTGGTGGTCGGTCACACCATACGCCGGGGAGGCACGAGGCACTAGTATGTTATTTCATATTCTTACTTATAATTGTGACATAGCATTCTGTAATTGATATTTTAAATGTTATTCAAGCTATTGGTTATCATTTATTCTACTAGTTAGGACTGCAGATGCAACAGCATGCCGCCGATCATGCGGTCGCTGAGTATGGGGGGCAGGTGATAGATCTGGCTCTCCGGACATTTTAGCATGCCAGATAGGGCGAGCTCGTCACGACCCTGATTATGTGGAGCCAGAGCACCACCATCAGGGTGGGCCTGTCGCAGACTCGAGAGGAAAATGACATGGCAGGGTTGTCTGACGAGGTGGGGGTGCCGCACGAGGCAGGGGTGCCCTACGGGGTAATAGGGGAGGAGGAGGAGGTTGTCCCCGGCAAGAGGGAATTGACGCACCTGATGAGGATCTTGGAACTGATAAGCCGGATTATATCCCTCGGCAAGACGAGCCTCCCAGCTGCATGCCGTCGTATAGCCTTCAGCTGGAGCTGCAAGAGGTGACCTCATCAGATCCATTGTTGATCGCATGCACGAGTTTTATCGCATATATAGAGCAGTTTTTCAGGAAAATTGACGGCAGCTAAGAATCAGCCGACCAGAGACTTGGATGATGGGCACAGGTTGAGTTTTTGCTCATCGTCCTCAGTTGCGGCAGATCTATCACAGGCGTAAGTATGTTTGTATTACTATTAATTTTTAATTTGTTGTTTTTCCTCAATGATTTGCCATGAATTAATTTTCAATTTTCTTATTAATTTTTAATCCCAGCCTATCACAGAGGCCACTTTATGCAAAGTTGAGGACACCACTAATGCTTATGTTCAGGAGCCCGACGTAACAATGGTAAGAAAATATTTTTGACTTAACACGTACATTACTAATATGCATTTTTATATACTGAGCTTACTTATTATTTTGTAGGTTACTGATGGAGTGATGGGCCCTTCTAACGACCATGCCACCCCAACTGACGATCATACTGTAGAGCATCCTCATTCAAAGAGGCGACATGATGAGGATAATCCTGATCATGTATCCGGGCGGGAGGGGATGTGACTCAGGCCAACGGTTGCATTGAAGCACAAGTGCTGTGGGACTCATTGATTTTTTTTTTGTATTTTATGTAAATAATAACAACAATTTTTTATGCTTACATAATATGTGCATTATATTTTTATTGCCCCGTTTATTCTTTATTTTAACAGTACAACACAAAAGCAGAAACTTAACATAACTTAAATTAAGTACAACTAATAGAAACACAACATTGAAAACACAAAGATACAGTACCACGCTCAGCACGTACATGTTATTGAGTTTCTCTTTTAACTCCACAACTTCTCATTTAGATTGTCGCTCTCTTTCCCACTATTTCAAACACAAATAATGAAAATACTACGACTTTCATTTGTAGTATTCCTGTTCACTGGGTTCATCAATCCATACCTTAAAATTGCAAACAGGTTCTTCGAGAACCCTATAAAACATATTCATACATGCTTAAGAGCGGCGTCCAGCTTAACCATCCTCCCAACAGTCTTTCATCATGCATTTTTGCCGCACTCGCGCCTTGGCAAATAAAGGGGTTCAGACATTTGTTAAAGCGTAAGAAATATTTGCTATTGGTTATTGTTAAGTGCAGAAAATAACTAGAATGCACCTGTTATTTATAGGCAAGACAACACTAAAAAATAGTGTTGTACCGCGCTATACATATTCACTTTTTCTGAAACAAAATAGCTTTTTCGAAGTCGGTCAGCTTTTCAGACCGACAAGACAACGCACAAAATGTAGTACTGTATCACGCTATACATATTCACTTTGTTTTGAAATAAATCAGCTTTTTCGCAGTTGATCAGCTTTTTCAGACCGACAAGACAACACATAAAACGTAGTATTGTACCGCGCTATGCATAGTCTTTTTTTTTTTGAAAGGAAACAACTTTTTTGCAATTGGTCGGCTTTTGAAACCGAAAAGACAACTCAAAAAACGTAGAATTGTGCCGCACTATACATATTGAATTTTTTTCAAACGAAATAGCTTTTCCGCAGTCGGTCTGTTTTTCAGACCGATAATACAACACAGTAAAAACGTAGTATTTAACCGCGCTATACATATTGAGTTTTATGAAACGAAACAACTCATTTGTGATTTATTATTTTATTATCTTTTATTATCATGTATGTTGCTTTATTTATGGTTGTTGTCATTTTATATCTTCGAATATTTTGTTATGAAATTTCAATCTTCAAATTGGTTTTCATTACTAACATCAATAAGTTGAATGTTGGAACTATCATATCATTATCCCAATTAAAAAGGTCATATTAAAAAATTAGATGTAACAAGACTGTGAAACATAATTATAATTGATAGATATTGCGACACAAACAAGTACAAACACTTATTACAAAAAACATTATGAAAACAAAACACTAGGTGTATTCTTGAGAGGTGGGTACATTAGATGAACTTATGCCGAGATTTGGATTATCACCCCCACCCATACCAGCTGAAGAACATTTATGACAGTCCTATCTCGTTTGCGAGCATATGACACATTATCGCGCTTAAACGGTATCACCACAACCATTTAGTTATGTACACGCGTTCTCTTTTGCACTTGCAGCTTGCGAAAATGGTCTTTGTTACACAACATTAAAAATGGTTCTAGCAACCAATAATGCTCAGCACCAAATGGCTGCAGCTGCCCACTTTATCTATTTACATATGTAGCAACACTATATTATATATCAACATAGTTGGTTGCCCCTAAACCAATTTGTTGAAAGCACTTCATGGGATGGGCACACGACATGTTGTAGATAGTCTATTTCTCACATGAACACAACCTGCTGGCTTCATTCATAGTTTTTAGATTATTCCCCTGGTGTCCTCGGATAGTGGTGCAAGCTTCAAAAATACGGTCATGATCATACTGTAAATATGAATGCCAATGTGCTTGCCTCGTGTATTTATCAAATCTTCTCATTGGTATTGGCATAAATTGAACACCCCTATCCATCAATTCCGATGCAGATGTATGCATTTCAACAAACCTCTCTGCTATCTATTTTAATGTTATCCAGACTATGGCAATGACAGGAAATTCACGTGAAAACTTCAATAATCCGTAAAATGACTCAGAGATATTTGTAGTCAGGGCTATCCATCGTCTTCCACCATCAACATGCAATTTCCACTTGTAAAGCTCATGTCATATCAGCCAATTATAGGCTCTTTTGTCTTACTGTCGGATCGCTTCCATGCACCTCGTGAATTTGCATTTCTGGTGCTAAGTTGCAGCCATCTACATTATATCATGCAAGTCTTTATCGGGATATTTCCTTTGGAATTTGGCCTTCAGATGCCTCACACAGTAACAGTGGTATGCATAGGGTTCCTGCCATTCAGGAAACTATCGTACAAAACTTAAAATACAAATATGCCGATCAAATATTAGAGAAATACCTGAACGTTGTTTGACAACGTGATGCTTCAAGTGGTTCAAAAATATGTCCACGTCACTTCACTTTCATTAGTACAAATGGAAAAAGCTAGTGGAAATATTTGTCTGCTGGCATCTACTGCAACTGCGATAAAAAACTTATATCATACTTTCTATAGACATGAGTATTTTCTACAAAAATTAATGGACAACAATGCACAAAACCATCAATTGCTAGTTTAAATAACCAGAACACATAGTTCAAAATATATTCCGGTATTCGCGGACTCCGCTCATGCCTCGATTCAACAATACTCCCGAGGTTAAAGTCTTTTAGTGCGGCCATGTACCTGGGTAGAGATTAAGATGACTTATTTCGGTCACCATAAATAATTTCAAATGCACGTTTGCGCCCGAGATATGCATTTTCTTTTGGTTATAGTAAACTCATATTCCTGGTGGAAAGATGTAATACGCTCTTTGATCTTGTACCTAATGGACACTTCCAAGTATAGAATCAAGAAAAAAGAAATGAAGTCTACATCCAAGTTGAAGTTATTCTGGTTGAATGTGTCCATTTCACATCTGTGTGTAATGATATGCTTACCCACTTTCCACAACCTTGTTTCCTTCTTGATCGCACGAACATCCAGTTACAACCCAACTATCTACGACATACAACCTTATATACCTTCAGAGTTTACTCCCTTACTGTCTTCTCATGGAACTCTCTTACATTGTACATTTTTACATCCCTGGTTAAATGAGCTTTATCAGGACAATACATGCTCTTTGCCACCACCATTGATCTAGACTCATCCCATATTGCTGATCAAAATTTGTCCTCATCCCTTGTGAGGGCATTCATATCCGGCATAATTGGCATATTATCAAGGTAGAGAATACTCCACTGACGAAACAACATGTGGGACTCATACACTCTTGGTCTAATGGGAGGTAGAGGAGTATGCTTCCTCGTCATCTCAGGTTCGACATTCACTTCCTTCTCATCATCACCCTTGTCAGGGAAGGGAGTATCATCTCCAGACTCATCGACATTGTAGTCATAATCACTATTATCTTCCTGACTCTATACTGTTGGCTCAAGAACATGTGAAGCTTTGAAGAATGACAAAAGAACTCACTCATGGACCGTGTCCATCTTGTGAAGCACAGTCATGATCAACCTAGACATGTGAGATGCACGTGAAGGAGATAAGTCATACTGATAAAGCAACAATATCTCCTGATCTGATCAAAAAGGTTGTATATTGGATAAGGGGAGAAAGTCTCCTTATATGAAGATAACACAATCTAGAGTGAAGATAGTGTTAGAATTTGAGATCAACATGATCTCCTCTACGATAGGAAAGTAGCAATTAAGTCGCAATCAAACTCTGATTACTAATCTGTTAAAATGTCAGTGTTGTTCTCTTTTACAGGTAATCCACGTACATAGAAGTTAAATTTAATTGAGAGCGAAAGAGATAGGAGAATTTACAAGCAATTTATGCGTGATTCGAGTGTGAACTCCTTAAGCTACTTGAATGAGGTAGAAGAATTAGTTCCACTGTGTCTATCTTTTATTCTAGTTCAATTGTAGTAGGTGGTTTAAAGTTGTACCTTTCAAATTTCATAGAAGTAGTTATATTATGTACCTAGAGTGTTCAAGTTACAGCTACTTGAAGTTATCGCAACAGTTGAGGCTGTGTGCCATAACGGGATTAGAGTTAATCCTTAGGTCTAAAAAGAATATTTGTAAATATTGTTTTGCCTTAGTGACTTTAGTGGAAGTTTGGAAAATCCTACTGAGTAGTAGGTCATGATTTTTTTACCTTTGAGCTAGGTATTTTCTACGTAAAAATCTTTGTGTTCTTTATTTCTGTATTTATTATACCACAAACAGTAGTAGTTGGAACACCTAGAAGAACCAAGTTCTTCTATAGTTCAGTAAGCGAATATTGGGTACTACACAATTCATCCCCCCCTCCCCCCCCCCCCCCCCCGTGTAGTGTTGACGCTTGAAATATCAAATGGTATCATAGTGGGTTATCCTTGAAGAGGCTAACACCTTAGGAAAATATCAAAATGAGTGCACCACCTGAGAACTAGGAAGAGTAATTAACTAATAGGCCTCTACTCTTTAATGGTTAGTACTATTGTTGGTGGAAGAATAAGATAAGAGATCACATCATAGTTGAAGACTAAGAACTCTAGGACATAGTCAGTGATGGTCCTCTAGCCACTACAAAGAAGAATGTTGAAGGAGTGGATGAGCCAAGGACAAGAGCTGACTGCACTATTGAAGATTTGAAGAAATGGGAAAAGAATGCCAAGGCCAAAAAGTGGCTTGTGTGTGGACTGGGTCCAGTTGAGTACAGCAGGATTCAAAGCTATACTACTGCAAAGGAAATATGGGACACTTTACAAGTGGCTCATGAAGGAACTCCTCAGTAATTAGAAACGGCCTAAATTATCCTCAAACGGTATAATCTTCTATAGACATCACATCCATTTCAGTGGTGGCGAATTGTTCTTTCCTGGAACATACCCTGAATCTAATCAATACATTAACAGACGTGAAATGTCAAGATGAGTGTAAACCATCTTATACATGATAGTCATCTCTTCATCTGTTAACTGACTTGTCTGGAGATACATGAAACGTGGAGTATTGTATGGTTAGGTTGTGCATTTAATCAAGAGGAACACTGTTATATTCTCAATAGGAATGAAGGAAAATCTATCCAGGAGATGTACACAAGGACCACAATACTTACCAATGAACTTAAATCTATTGGGAGAATTATCCTGGAAGACAAGGTTGAGAAAATCTTGACAAGGGTTTTACCAGTGACTTGGGAAAGAAAAATCATTGCTATTCAGGAATCAAAGAATATTTCTACCCTTAAGCTGGATGAAGTGATTGGAAACCTCACTACCTATGAACTGAGAAGGAAAACTATGAAAATGAATGTACCAAAGAAAGAAAGAAGTCTGGCTCTCAGAATAGCTGAAGTTCAAATCGGGAGGATAATTAAATGGCCATGATCACAAGAGATTTCAAAAAGTATTTGATGAGAAGAAAGGGTTCTTCAAGAGGTACAACCTTCAACAAAGCAAGTGTTGCTAAGAAACATACCAATGAGGTTTACTACAAATGTGGTAAGACTAATCACATGATCAAGAACTGTTCTCAATGGGATATTGAGTAGAAGAACGAAATGGTTGAACAAAGGAACATGTTCAAGTCAAAACAAAAAAAAGATCAACAATGACTATGGTTGCTGCTCTAGGAGAAACATCAGAAGATGAAGTTGGAGATGAACAAGCACTTATGGTTATCGGAGAATCGCATGATGAATAAGAGGTAAGTATCGTTCATATGAAAGACAAGATTAAATTCATGTCTAAAGAAAGGTTGTCTGAGCTATTGCCAGACTTTATTGATGAGTCTGATATATCTAATACTGACCCGGAAGCTCTGGTTAGGGAATGTATGATCCTAAAAGCTTAGTGCAAAAAACAAGAGTATAGGGTAAAGAGAGTGATTGTAAAAATGCTTAATTGAAGAACCATGTTCTTGAAGTTGACACCAATGTCCTACAACTTAGGACTGACAACTTAAAACTGAAACTAGGAAGAGGTAAGAAGAAAACTGAACACACATATCTCACTCTAGAAGAAAAATAAGGACAAATAAAGGAATAGTTATACACGAAGGATGTGCATATAAAGGTCTTAAAAGAAGATCCAAGGAAAGGTAAAAGATGAACTAAACAGAATTCGCAAATAGAACAAGGCTGCTGATGCACTTTCTTGGCTACAAGAATATCATAGTTTCAACAAAAGAGGACTTGGAATAGGGGCTCAAGCACCTAAGTGGGACCCTAAAAGCAAGTACCTCACTCTTCCCGAGAACAAAATCTGCATATGTTGTGGCACGACTTGCCATTACAAAAATAAATGTAATGCAAAACAAAATGCCAGTCAAATGAACTAAGATTTTGTTTAAGAGAAAAATAGGCTACCTGGGTGGGCTAAAAGGAATTTGATTTATCCATTTGCCAATAAAATGGACCCAAACTAGTTTGGGTTCTTAAGACTAACCCTTGGTTTCTTTTTGCAGGTCCAAGTGAAGGGAAGTAGCCAAATATGGTAAATGGATAGTGGCTGCTCTAAACAAATGACTGGAAGTAAGAACCAGTTCCTTCCACTTGTGGACTTAAAGGGAGGTAATGTCTCTTTTGGAATTAGGAAGAAAGGCAATATTATTTGACTGGGAAAGGTAAGTAAGACAGGTTCTCACTCTATTGAGAATGTCTACTTGATAGATGGCTTGAAATACAGCCTGATCAGTGTGTCACAACTGTTCACACAGAGGTAATCTTGTAGATTTCACCTCTGATAAATTCTTCGTGATTAATCTTACCACTGATAAGATTGTTTTGCAAGGAAAGAGACTTAACAATATTTATATTATTGATTTTTCTACACTTTCAGAAAATGAACTCACCTGCCTAAGTGTGTTGGATAATGATTCCCTCATGTGGCACAAAAGTCTTGGTCATGCTAGTCTGAATAAGCTAAACAAATTAGTCTCTAAGGACTTGGTGATAGGGTTACCTAACATCAAGTTCAAGGAAGACAAAGTTTATCAGGCTTGTGCAAGGGGAAGCAAGTAAGATCATCCTTCAAAAGCAAGAAAACGGTAAGCACAACCATGTCGTTGGAACTGGTCCATATGGATCTCTGTGGTCCAATGATTACCATAAGCAAAGGTGGAAAGAAATATGCAATGGTACTTGTTGATGATTATTCTAGATTTACCTAGCTATTATTTCTAACATCTAAATATGAAGCATTTAACATGTTTACTGCTTTTGTTAGAAAAACTCAGAAACAATTAGGTAATCAACTTGCATCCATTACATCTGATCATGGAAATGAATTTTAAAATTCTAAGTTTTCGGAATTCTGTGATGAGCATGGTATTGATCATAACTTCTCCGCCCCTAGGAATCCTCAACAAAATGGAGTAGTTGGAAGAAAGAACTGGACTCTTGAAGACATGGCTAGGAATATGCTTCTTTTTAGTAAATTACCCCACAGCTTCAGGGCAGAGGCTGTAAACACTGCATTTTACATTATCAATAGATGCATGACTAGTCTACTTGTAGAGAAGACTCCCTATGAGTTACTGAAAGGGATAAAACCAAATATATCCCATCATAGGGCATTTGGATGCAAGTGCTTTATGCATAAGAATGCAAAAGACTTCCTAGGTAAGTTTGATCCCAGAAGTGATGAGGGAGTATTCTTGGGATGTTCTTCACATAGCAAAACATATATAGTGTCCAATAAAATAACTTTGTGTGTAGAAAAAGTGAACATGCACTGTTTGATGAAACTAACATTCTTTTTTAGAGACGAGAATATGAAGATGAAGCCATTGGATTGGTAAACGATTTGATTGAAACCTATACCCATGTTAAAGTGGCACCAAAGGAAGGAACATGCGATGGAACAAGTTCTTTCATTCAGGGCAACCTGACAAGGGGAACTAATCAAAGAGAAATTGAAACAAATTCCCTAAAAGGACATGTTCATGACCTTGTTCCTCAGCAACAGAACATGGGAGAACATATTCACTGATCCAACATTTGGAGTCAAAACTAGATCACAATTCAAGAATTAGTGTGATTTTGATGCCTTCTTGTCTCTCATTGAAAAATATTGTTCAGGCTTTGCAGGATGCAGATTGGGTGAATACAATGCAAGATGAACTCAATCAGTTCGAGACAAGTCAAGTTTGGTATCTAGTTCCAAGACCCAAGGACAAATAAGTTATTGGTACTAAATGGGTATTCGTAAACAAACTTGATGAAGATGGAATTGTTACAACAAAAAAGGCAAGACTGGTGGTCAAAGGTAATAGCTAAGAGGACGGTATAGATTATGATGCGACGTTTGCTCCAGTTGCAATACTAGAGGAAATAAAACTCCTTAGAGCCTTTGTTGCAAACATGGAATTCACTCTCCATCAGATGGATGTAAAAAGTACCTTCCTAAATGGCTACCTGAAAGAAGAAGTTTTTGTGAAACAACCTCCAAGATTTGAAATCAAAGGATGTCCAGAGAGTGTGTACAAATTAGACAAGGCTCTCTACAAACTCAAGCAGGCTCCTAGAGCATGGTATGAACGGTTGTCCAAATTTCTACTGAACATCGCTACAAAAGAGGTAAAATTGATAGTACTTTATTCTTGATCGAAAAAAGGTATGTATCTATTGGTGGTACAAATATATGTTGATGACAAAATATTTAGGGGCACCACTGATAAACTAAGTAAGGATTTTTCCAAATTAATGGCGAGTGAGTTTGAAATGAGTATGATGGGCGAGCTTAACTTTTTCTTAGGCTTACAGATCAAACAAATCCCAAATTGAACTATGATCCATCAGCAGAAGTATGAAAAAGAGCTGATCATAAAGTTTAAAATGGATGAATCAAAGGAAATAGACACCCTTATTTCAACTGCGAGTACATTAGACATAGATGAACCTGGTTTATCAGTTGACTAGAAGTTTTATAAGGGTATTATTTGTTCACTATTGTATCTTTCTGCTAGAAGACCTAATATAGTCTTCAGTGTATTGCTTTGTGCTCTCTTTCAGGCCAATCCAAAAGAGTCTCAGTTGACTGTCTTCAAGAGGATACTAAGATATTTGAAAGGCACCACTGATATGTGTCTTTTGTATCCTAAAGGTAGTAATTTTAATCTTCTAGGATATGTTGATGCTGATTTCCCTGTAGATAGGAAAAGCGCCTCAGGTATGGTTCACTTTCTTGGTTCATGTCTTTATCCCAGGCCAGCAAAAATATAACTTTAGTGGCCTTATCCACTACTGAGGCTGAATATATTGCTGCTGCATCTTGTTGTGCTGAATTGTTATGGATCAAACAACAACTGCTAGATTTTGGCATTGAAGTTGGTTTGCATTCCTATACTCTCTGATAACACTAGTGTTATAAGTATGACAAAAAACCATGTTCATCATAAGAGGACTAAGCACATAGATGTTAGACACCACTTCTTTAAAGATAACTATGAGAAAGAATTGATCTCCATATAATTTTGAACAAATTTGTGACATCTTCACTAAAACACTGAGTAGAGAAAACATTGAGAGAAACAGGTTGGAATTAGGGATAATTAAGATCACCTAATAGGTCCATCTCAGAATGCACAATGAAAAAAACTGAAAAAAGGTTTTTATGGCTAGGATTCTAAACTTCTTACTCAGCTTCGTACGTTAATTAGTGTACTCCCGTGACATGTGTTTATATGACTAACTGGCCTCATACAAATATTTTTCTATTATCGCATTTGAGGCATGTTCAAAAGACCTCTAAATGAAGAACCATGTTCCTCAATATGGGTTCATATGAAAGCTATGGTATGTTTTATATACATTGTAGAATTAAAAGATTAATATTCCAATCATGAGCAGAAGTCCTATACTTGTCAAATTCCTAGAAAATTCTATCTGTTAGCATTGAACCAGTTCCGTCTCGTAGAACTCTAAGCCGAGAATTTTGCCTAAAATATAGGGAAGATAAATCGATCATTCAAAATTTGGAATTTGAGGTTGATTGGACCTCTATTTGACCACTGCAAAAAGTTTCTGTTACCTGTTAAATGTGTATTTCTATTTAAGTACACATCATTTCTCCAGCCATCTTCATAATTCCAAACAGTCAAAACTTTCTCTTCATCTTCACTTGCCCTCTTCTCCAAAACTCCAAATTCCCAAATTCTCATAAGAAACAAACAATCATGACTAGCCCATAAGACAATGCTGGAACTCCTCCGCCTCCATCTCCCTCAAATTCATCTCCACCTCCTCCACCTAGTACATCTCCAAAATCAAGAGTGGGTAGGGCAAAAATGCTTGCTCGAAAGACTATAATGTCCGGGGCTCTAAAGAAGAGATTAAATGAAATGTTGAAGGAAAGAAAGGCCTAAAACTCCAGCTCTAGATCTGAATCTGAATCATATCAATCCGCTACTGAGGGGTGAGGGCCAGGGTATTCCAACTCTAAAAAGACTCAATAATCTCCGTCTAAAGTAATATCTTCTGTGTCTGATAATCTATTAGGTTTATTATTGTTGGGTCTGTTAAGGATGTTGAAGCACCGGGGTCACAAAGGAGTGGAGGTAAAAAGAGTTCTAAAAAATTAAGAGAGAGAGAGGGTGCATGTGGTAATGAGAGGGGAAATAGGAAGGGAAAAATTCTTGCTATATGTGGGGCTGCACAAGAAAGAGTAGAAGAGAGTGGCATGAAGTCAGGAGGAAGTGGTTCTAGAGAAACTCTTGAGGGGTTGGTTCATCTGAGCACATAGAGAGATGAACCTATTTCATTTACTGAACATACTATATCAGGCCTACTGAAAAAGGTTGGGGAAAACTATGACCCAAAGAAATGCAGAACTCCCACAATAAAACCCCAAATGTTCCTAAGCCTTTTGAAGAAAAGAAAGGCTTCATCCTCAACACCTACTGCCTCTTCATTGCCAAGGTGTATAGCCACAAGAAGCAGGGTGAAATAGAGTGAAGCTGATGTACAAAGGGCTTTAGAAAAAAGTAGAAAAAGAAAATGGATAAAGGAAAGGAAAAGATTGCAGAATCCTTAGAGGTTGTTGAGGAAGAGGATATTGAACTGGTCCATCAATAAAGGGGTACATTAGTGGAGGTTCCTACCTCCAAGCCTAAAAAGGCCAAGACCTCCTCCAAGAAGTCTTCCTCTATGTCTTATGATATTGAACCAACACTATCCAAGAGGACAAGATCTTTGTGAAAAACAAACAATCAAAAATTTCTGAATATGATGAATAGAGTGGAGAAGAAGAAGAATTTTGATTCTGAGAATTAACAGGATAAGCTTACCATGTTTTGATAAATAAATATTTTAAAGGGTAGACTACTAAAAGACTTGGAGGAACTAGGAATGATGAGGTTGGTGGACGCTTTAGCTGCTCAAGGATGTAAGGACATGGTCCTTCAGATTGATGGTAGGCTAGCCAGAAATTTGCTGACCGAATTTCAAGCCAATGTTGCAGCTAAGGATGGCATTGTTAGTAGCATGGTCAAAGGAGTCCAAGTGTAGTGTGATGCAAATAAACTGGCAGAGATCCTGGCCATACCCTCTATAGAGTTTGAGGACTATACAACATAGAGGTGGCTCTGCTTGGACTCCCTCCCTACTGATCTTGCAATCACCAGGAAGTTTTGTGATTCAAAAGAGGTGAATGAAGCCAGGCTGTGTAAAAAAGTGAAATGAGGCCTCAGCACAGGGTTTTATTTTAATTTGTCAGCAAGTGTTTATTTCCCAGACAGGAGAGTAGGCACATTGCTAATTACATGGATCTAGTTTTTATTGAGTTCCAAGAGAGAGGAAAGAAAATCAATTGGCAAGACTTCATTATCAAGCTGTTAGACAGGGTCATAAATGGCTCTAAGGCCCATGCTACTCCCTATGGCTTTATTCTAACCATAGTTCTGGACTGGCTCAATGTGCATCTGAAGAAATGGGAAATGTTCTCGATCGAAGATAAATTTAGCATCAATACTATTCTTCTTTGTGACTATGCAGTCACTGCCATCCCAAATGAACATGGTTCAGCTCAGAAGGCACCCATTAACAACAAAGTTAGGACTCTGGTTCAGGAATGTGCAGCCAAAGATGCTGAAATAGCTATGCTCAAGGCTTATCTGATTGAAGTGGAAACTGAGAAGGATGGCCTCAGAGCTGAGCTTGCCAAAGAAAGGGAGAACAATTATGGAATTCTTCATAACATGCTGAGTCTTCTCCAAACACAAACCCAACCCTCTAGTACCTCCAAGCCTTAGGACTCCTGAACTTGTTTAGTACCTCAGTGACCTAGATTAGGGATGTTTCGTTCTTTTGTTTTTGCTTATAGTTTGAATGTTTTTCTTTCTTTTTGTGGATTGCTGGTGGAAACATATCTTTATTAATGATAAGTACTGTTTTGATCTTGTTCAATGATTAATCTATCTTTGGTAGTTTAAATACGATTGCTTGATTACTAAGCATTGCAGCATGATTGCACTTGCAATTCCCCCAATGTCCATGAGTACTTCTTAAAATTTGGGTATCACACTTTGTATGCAACTTTTCGATGATGCCAAAAGGGGGACGATATAATGTTTTACACATTATGAAAATAAGTGATATTTATAAACTACTTCCCCTGAGTTCATATAGGTTCCAAATCAGTAAAAAGCTCAGAGTTTGTCAGCATAAAAATGGGAAATTTGTTGGGCCAAGAACAGGTGAAGTTTTGAAGAATGACAAAAGAACTCAGTTATAGAACAGGTCAATCTTGTGACGCACAGTCATTATTAACCTATACATGTGAGATGAACGTGAAAGAGATAAGTCCTACTGATCAAGCATCAATATCGATTGATCTGATAAAAAATATTGCATATTTGATAATGGGAGAAAGTCTCCTTATAAGAAGATAACACATAGTAAAAGATAGTGTTAGAATTTGAGATCATCACAAACTCTTCTATGATAGGAGAGAAGCAATTGAGTCCCAATCAAACTCTGATTACTAACCTGTTAAAATGTCAGTGTTATTCTCTTTTTCAGGTAATGTACATACGCAGAAGTTAAACTAAATTGACAGCGAAAGTGCAAGGCGATTTTTCAAGCAATTTATGCGTTATTTGAGTGTGCACTCCTGAAGCTACTTGAACGAGATAGAAGAGAAAGTTCCATAGTATGTATATTTTATTTTAGTTTAATTGTAAAAGGTGGTTTAAAGTTGTACCTTTCATCTTTCATAGACGAAATTACATTCGGTACCTATGGTTTTCAAGTTATAGCAAACTTGAAGTTGTCGCAAATGTTGAGGTTGTGTGCCACAACAGGATTAGAGTTAATCCTTAGGTTTACAAAGAATTTTGTAAATACTGTTTTGGATCAGCGATTTTAGTGGAAGTTTGGAAAAATTCCTACTAAGTAGTAGGTCGTGGTTTGTTCACCTCTTGAGCTAGGTGTTTTCCACGTAAAATCTTTGTATTCTTTATTTTTCGTATTCTTTTTTCTGCAAACAGTAGTAGTTGGTCCACCTAGAAGAACCAGGTAGTTCAGCTAAGCGAAAATTGGGTACTGCACAAATCACCCCCCCTCTTGTGTTGTGTTGACTCTTAAAACATCATACGCATTTGCCTTATCATGAGTAAATACATCGTCTAAGGGAAACTGAGTGATGTCAAGACCATCAAGTCGCTCATTATCACTGCACAAAAAGAACAAAATGATAAGCTACTCAAATTTATAAATATTTTACATATAGCCATATCACTTCACTTACAAGTCATTCTGCATTGACAATCAATGATGGACATTTTGTTGTTGGTGAAGAATCTCGGATGGACCACCATGATCCAACACGCTAGAACTATGCATATTCCAACTGGGTGTGGGGTCATAAATTGTAAAATTAATATCCTGATGGTACCCCGTGTTGAAAATCTGAGTATTAATACAAATACAGTTCAGCAAAGAATAAATATCGTAACAGAAACGAAAATTGAAGTTTACTAGCCGTCTTGTGGATTATATAAAGTAGTAGAGAAATTATTTTCTCGCTCCTCATTCACTGGCAGAGATAAGTTAAGATCCAACCAAACTCTTTCAGCCGGAACACGTTGGGCAAAAATTTCTCCATAATAACAACCCGACGACTGGGGATTATCCATGCTTTGCGCATTGTCATTATTGCCAATGTCTCTAACCTTGACGTACATTTCAAATAATTTTACTATATTAAATTTCTTTTATTTATCCGGAATCCTCAAAAAAATATCTTAAAGTTCCATTATCTTTGATGTTAATCTCAAAATAACAAGTAAACCTCTGTGGAGTCAAATAATATTTAAATGTACTAGTTACTTTAAGGTTCATTGAATGTTTCCTCACACTTACTTTTTTACGTAACAATGATGCAAATTTATCGTACTCCATTGTTAGCGGAAATTTAACATTATACTGGGGGATGAACAATGCCTCACAGAGTTATTCTCCATTTCAATCACCCCCCTCAATATAATGAAACCCTTATTTTTGACTCTTCAGACATTATGAAAAAGACTTGATAACAAGAAGAAAAGTTTGAACGAAAGTTAGAATATTTTTGGAATGGATTTTCATAAAATCCTAACACCATTAAATAAGGCAGTACCTAGATTGAGGGGCTTAATTTTTTAATGTATAGCGCGGTATTAAAACCGCACTATATCCATTTGAAGCAATTTATGTCAGTTAACAACATGAGACTTATTGGTGAGCCTACAAATAGGTATAGCTCTATGTAATACCGTGCTGTATATAAATTTGAATTACAGTTATGTCAGTTAAATGCAGGAGAGTAATTGATGGGACCAAAAATAGGTATATCGAGATATAATAATACGATATTATACCGCGCCACGCATCATTACATTGCGCTATATATAATGTGTCATTGTACCACGCTATACTTTAACGGTAGAAACACCGTTAAAGTATAGTGCAGTATAATACCGCAATACATATATATATATATACATATATACATATATACATATATATATATACATATATACATATATACATATATACATATATATATATATATATAACAGAATAATTGATTCTCACTGTCAAGACATTTCGGAAGCATGCCTTAGTACCTCGAGGGCGGGAGGCAATAACCGAGTTCCCGACCTCGGGTCTTATCGAAGCCCGACTCGGAGGAAATGAAGACCGAAGCCAGGACAGAAGAGGAAGCCCCCAAGTCACATGGCTACGTCTTAAAAGCCTGACCAATCCAGAGCCTAAGCAAAGGCATCACGTCAAGCCGTCCATCTCCGTACTTTGTAATTAATCTCCATATACTTGTAGCCGAGTCTCTCCTTTTATATAAAGGGGACTCACCCTACCTTGTAAGGGGCTAATATTACTCCATTTCTCCACAAATGCTATATACCTCTCTCTCTCTCTCTCTCTCTCTCTCTCTTCTCCTATTTTGCTTGTTCTCACTGGCCCGAGGCCTCTTTAATAGCTATTTTCTTCTTACTTATTTCATGATATACTGCACGAAATTGGCTGTAAAGAGCCTCGCTTGATCGTATCTTTAATTGTAATCCTATCCCCTGTTGCCCTTATCGGCTCGAGCTCAATTTGAATTTCGACCCCGAGGTCCTTGTCGAACGGCTTTGCATCTGAGGAACATGCCCATTTGGTTTGACTACTTTCTCATTTTAACTTGCATTTCATCATTATACTTCACGTTATTAGCGTCAACTAGCTCGGGAATAAATCACGTAATTTTGGAATCCCATTACAAATTTAATTATTGTTACTATTTTAACAGTAAACAGTTTGGCGCCTACCGTGGGGCTAAAAATAGAAGTGATTATTTTCTTTCTAGTTTCATCACACAAACACACATTATCGTTCATATTTTTTCTTTCCCAAGATCTTTTGATTTTGGGTGAACGTCCGGCTCGGTAATCAACAACGACTACGTCGAAAACTACAGCCAAAACGGCATGGCAATTCAAGAGGTTGGCGCGACACTATAGGATCCCGATAATTCATTTGGATCGATTCAAGTATGCAAGCTCACAAGGTGCGCAACAAGTTGACGAAGCATCGCGCACCAGTGATGGCATACAGCGTATTGACTAATAGGAAGCTCGAAAAACACCGGCCCAGGTAGAACATGAAGTCTCTATTCACGTTATTTTTTAAATGTTGCAGGCACTGCGGTTGGCTATCGCTCAGCTGCAAAGTTGCCCAGAGACTCCCAATGCAGTAGCACTAGGAATATCTCCTTATGCTAAGCTAGTGCCCATAAGATCAAGTAACGTTGGATCGGTAACCGACCCTGCCGCAGTGAGGATGCTTAGGAATACCATTGAAAGGATCAAATCATGTTCGTGGAAGCTCGTACAGCAATTATCTCCTGAGGAAATGGTCCCGGAATTCGCCCCACAGACATCCTAAATGTCAAAACCCCCTCGGCGCGACAGGACCTCAGATCCCTATAGGCGCAGCACCAATTACACTTGCTCATTCAAAGGCAGCGACCCCCGAGTTGGTGGGTTTGATCCCATCTCGTTGAGAAGGTTCGAAGAAAGTCTCTTGAAAGAAACCATGTAGCAGTGCCACCGCCTGGAACTGACCATATTGACTCGCTTACCATACCTGCATGGTCCTTCGTGGAAGCACGCGATGATGCCATAAAAGTAGACCTGAGAGAGCCTGATACACTTGAGGCGGAACGAAGAAAAAATGAGATACCGCAGGAAGCCGCACCCCACACCCAGATAGGACGATGGAGATCGCTCCCGGTTTTGGATGATCGGGAAACACAGACCTGAGCATCAACATGATCCTCCAAAATTATGGGTAGATCTAATCGAGGGTCACACGATATTGGGCACAGAAATCAAGGATAACTTGGTCGATTTCCAAAACAAGGGATCCAGATGATATACCAGGACCCAAGGTGAATTGGTAAGTGTAAACATATATAAATTCATCCTTAAAATTAGTAATGTTGTCACATTAGTTGGTAATATCTACCTCCACTGCCTTACCCAATTGGCAATCCTACTTTACTTTATCGACATTGGTCACGACGCTGACATATAAGGATACATGCTCACATCGACCCGGTGTGGACAAGGGAGTTTCTATATCAAAATCATCTGATATACCAGTATTAGAAGAAGACAATTTCTCTAAAGTAGGAGCCGATTCCTTTTCCCCCTCAAGCGATCGGGACGACGACCCAGTATCACCCTATCGAGGGATCATCCTAGAAGTCCTGGCCATAGCAGATGGTAAAACCCTTTTACGTAAAGACAAGGAAAATTGAAAAGGTGCTAAATTAATAAATTATGGGTTAGAGGATTAGGATGGGGAGTATACAGCAGCTGGAACATTTATAGCAACCGCAGGGGAAAGAGAAAAGACAAACCTATGGCAGTTCATCAGTTTCTCAATTACCGCATTTGATGGCTACCTTGCACGGTTCTACGGGACATGGAATTTACTGCTCTTACTAGGTTGACATCATGGCAATGATGGCCTCGTTTTGACAAATAAACATCATTTCCTATCACTCCCATCTAGGAGACGTAAGGACTATCTGTGTATGGAGAAATTAGGAGGGTCCATCTCCCGCCATTTAGGTCTGCCCGAAATATCGAGACGACACCTCAATGCGGTGAGATCATCATCAGTATCTCTATCTCAAGGATCCTCCACGGTCCTACAATGGTCTCGAGGCTCAGGGGTCCATCCAAAACCCGGCAAGAAATACGAAGGTAGGGAACTCTTGAGACGAGCAGCTAAAGTCAATAGGCCCTAGCACCACGCCATGCCTAGCCGTCCCATCCCCGTATCTTTACATTTAATACATCATATACCATGTCTTGTTTCCCCGCCAAAATAAGGGGAACCCATACCACATTGTAGAGGACTCATTTTGCTAAATATTCTCCATAAGTGAAATAATCTCTCTCTCTCTCTTCTTCTTCTTCTAAGTCGTTTATTCTCATTAGCCCGAGACCACCTCGTATTCATTTTTTTCTACTTGTTCTTTGCCATATTGCCCAACATTGGCCATAGAATGCCTTAGTTAATGATATATTTACTTGTTATCCCATCCCCGATTGTCCCTAATAACTCGATCTCTGGTCAAGCCACAGACCCGAGGCCTCCATCGACCTACTTTGTATCCGGCCACCAGACCCCTTCAGTTTGCTTATTACTTCATCTTAGATCGCATATCATCTTCACACTTAGTATTGCAAGCATCAACCGCCCTAAAAACTAGCTCGGGAATAGATTACATATTTTTAGAATCCCATTTACAAATTTAATTTTGTTACCATTTTGACGGTAAACAGTTGGAGAGTAAGATTTGGGTATTTGAATGATGATTTGATGTTGGAATTGGATAATTTTGGTATGGCTTGACTTATTATCGAATGAGTATGTGTATTTAGTTATTTTTGCTGGATTCTGAGATGTGAGACATGGGTTGACTGTTGAGTTAACATTTTTATTTTTGGTTAAAGAACTTAGCTTATTATTATGGAATTGATTGCTATAGCTCGTGTTGATTACATTGAATTGTTTGTGGGTATATTCTAGTCGTTTGGAAGCCCAATCGCTAGATCGGCTTGCAGGAGTAGAAATTTTTACGGTTTAAGGTATGTAACACTTCTAAACTTGGTTCTTAGGGTATAAATCCATGAAATATGTGTTGTTTGGTTAGTGATGAGGTGACACATATGCTAGGTGACAGGCGTGTGTGCTTGCGTCGTTCCTATTGTCACTCAGTTGATTTTGTGAAACAATGTAGCCATTTAATCTTGTTAGTATTCACATTTAGTTCATGTCTTAGATAATTTGAGCTGTGAATTAAGTCAGAAATCATGTTTAGGCCATATGTTCGTACTATAGAGACTTACAATGGTCGTTCTTTTGTTGTTAAAATATTTGCTTAAATTGTAGTTAGGTACTCAGTCGCATTCATCATTTGCATACCATATCTCTGTCTATGTTACCATTGACTCTTACATCACGTATCATTATTTTGGGTTGATTGGCATGAGTGTTGTCAGCCAATAGACTTGAGAGATTCATGACTGAGTGAGGCCGAGAGCTTGTCTGTGAGTAATATTCATAGGATCGGGCTACATGCCACAACGCGTATAATTGATTTATGATGGGATAGAGATGCACGTCGTAACATGAATTATCGATTCATGAAGGAATTAGGATGCTCGTTGTTGCGGGTTTTATTAGTGATTGGGCAGGATCCACCCCTCTAGAGTCTGACATTCCAGCAATGAGCGCATGATCGTACAGTGCTGAGTAACTGAGCGTAATGAGTTCTAGTTGAGACAGTCATATTGAGTACTCTATGATTATTGTGATGCATCACATGTGGCATGCATTGTTTACATGAAGATATTGAGATGTAACATTCCTAATATCAGCCATTCTTGGAATATTATTATTATTTTGATGAGATTAAACTGTGAAATACTTTGAAGCATGTCTATATTTTCTCAACTATATACAAACTTATTATTGGAGTTGTCTCTGAATTATTACAGTTATACACCAGAATTTGGACTGCAATTAAATAAGTTCGTCACAGCTTTCAGCCCAAGGCTAGTCTTGTTAATATTGAGTACATGTGACGACCCGGCCAGTCGTCTCATGAGATACCTCTTCATTTCTCCCATTTCTACTTCTAATTGGTTTTTATAATTGTTGTGTATGTGACCGGATTGATTGGTTAGGGATCGAAAAGGATTTGATAAGGCTTGATATACTTAGTATCTTTTAAGGCAAGTTGAGTTGGAAAAGTTAATCAGATGTTGACTTATGTGATATAGGGATTGGATATGAGTTCTGATGGTTCAGTAAGCTTTGGGAGGTGATTTGAGACTTAGGAGCATGATCAGAATGAGTTTATGAGGTTCGGAGTAGATTTAAGCTTGAATTGGCGAAATTGATATATTGGCGATTTTCGGTTAATAGGGAAGATTTTGATATAGGGTCGGAATGGAATTTTGAGAGTTTCAATAGTTCCATTTTATCATTTGGGATGCGTGTAAAAAATTTCAAGTCATTCAGACGTAGTTTGGTTGGTTTTTTTATCCAAAGCAAAATTCAGAAGATTTTAGAAACTTAGTATTGAATTCGATGTATTTTGGGTTATTTGATGTTTTTTGAGGTATTTTCAATATTTATACAAGTTTGAATAAGGTTTTGGGATATGTTGGTTTCTTTGGTTGAGGTCCCGGGGTACTCGGGTGATTTTTCGATGGTCAATCGCTCCATTTCATGAAGTTTGGAGTTGCAGATTTATAGGTTCGACTGTTGCAGAGTTTTTCCCTTCGTAATCGCATTGAGTGGAGAGGTTGTTGATCGCAAATGCATAGTAAAGTTCGCGTTCGCGTATAGTTAAGTTGTCCAAGGGTGTTGGTTTGGAGGTTGTTCTTCGCGAACGCAATAGTTGGTCTGCGATAGCGTAGTGTAAATGGTCAAAGCATCGCCTTCGCGTAGGTTTGATTGTGTTTGTATATAGTAAATTTTGGGAGCTGAAGATTAGTGTGTCACGATTGCGAAGGATATTCCACGATTGCGATGAAGAAAACTATGCATGGGTAGAACATTCTTAAACTCGTCTTGTCCTCGATTTTGGGACTTATTTCCTCCATAGTTTTTCATTTTTGGAGAATTTTAAAGGAGATTAAAGAGGGATTCAAGGGGAATCACTTCGAGGTAATATTCTTGGACCTAAAATTGATTATTATGTGAAATTTACCTAATGAATCATGCTATCTAACCAAAAATTGAAAAATTAGGGCTTGAGATTACGAGATTTAAAATAGGAATTTGAGGGTTCATTTGGACTACGATTTCAGTAATCTTGATATGAATAGACTCGTGGGAGGATAAGAATTTTGGAGATATGATATTTATCTATTTTCAAGATGTTGGCCTAATGGTCGGGTTTGGCCAATTTCGAGATTTTTTGTATTATTTGATTGTTTTCGCTTTGGCTGTGTTCCTTTTGCATATTTTGACGCACTGATTCTGATTTTAGATAAATTTGACACGAGTGGAGGCTGATTCGAGGGGAAAAGGAATTGTGGAGTAGTAATTTCACCGGTTTAAGGTATGTAACCATTGTAAATCTGGAACTGAGGGTACAACACCCTGATATTTGAGTTGTTTTAATAAATGCGGTATGCACATGCTAGGTGACGAGCGTATGGGCGTGCACCGATAGATATTGTGACTTGTTCCGTCCCGTAGAGACTATTAAGCTAGGTATTTGATTTGGAAATATTATGTTATCGCGTATTTTGGACATTTATATTGTATTATGGTTTAATGCCATGTTTGGGGCCTTGTGTGTGACCTGTAGAAACCCTTAGGGGCATTTTGACTATTTTTCCTCAGTTTAGTTGCTAAAATCATAACCTCAGTCATGTTTTACATGTTTAAATGTTTAAATTTGATTTTATCCTTTCACTCTTACCTGAAAGGACTATTTGGACTGAGTTTCCTGATTTTCACGATTGTGCCCGTGAGGCTTTGAGGCTAATGACTGAGAGATGTTGAGAAGCTAACAATGAGGATATTTATATATTTGAGGTATGGATCGGATTGCACGCCACTATACTTATATATATATATACCAATATATATATATATATTGGGCTGTGCGCCACAACGATATGACGCTGTGCGTAGTCGACTATAAACTATGAATCGAGCTCCACGCCCAAACGGTTACTATGATTTCAATTATTATGAGATATTAATGAGGCGAGTGCTGAGAGTGAGTCACGAGTGATCAAGAGGCTGTCCGAGGGGCCATTTTCCAAGTGATTCCTTGCCCGAGGGGCCTGTTTATGATGATTTTTCTGATTTCAGTCTTCTTTTAAACAAGCCTTTGTTGAAAATATGCTAAGTATATGATTTCAAGTGTTTTATAACTGAGAATGATGATTTTATGAAAAAAGTTTTTTTAAACTGTGAAAATGATCCGATATTATGTTGATATTCAGTTATATGTTTTATTCGAATTGATCGTCACTTCTTTCTGTTCTTATTTGCTTTTGTTACTTACTGAGTTTGCGTACTCACGTTACTCCCTGCACCATTTTCCAGATCTAGGTGTCCGAGCGATTGAGTGAGGGTCTTCAGCAGATTCAGCATTTGCCGGAGATTTCTAGGTAGCCGTATGATGTCCGCAACCCTGTTTTCTCCACCTCTATCTTGTTATTTTTCTTCATTTTCTAGACTATCGAGGTAGTAGGAATTTATTATGGTAGTAGAGTCTTTAGAATCGTGACACTTTATTTGTGGGGATGTGTAGTTTTCCTGTTATTTTGACTTTCACATATTTTTGTTGTTTTAATCGGTTAAAATGAAATTTTGTATTTAGATCTTGTGTTAGAAAATGGCTTAATGTTAAAGGAAAAAGAATTGTGGTTAAGTGGTTAGTTGGCTTGCCTAGCAATGTAATAGGCACCATCACGATAGGTAATTGGGTTCGTGACAGTACATTGGGTAGGTTGTACTCATACTATACCCTGCACTTCGTGTGCAAATCCAGATACTTCTGGGCATGTCGGTAGCTAGCTTTGCAGCCTTATCTATTCGGAGACAATTGAGGTAGTTCCCTTGGCGCATGCAAACCTTGATTCTCCTTCTATTTTGTTTATTTTTACTATCCCATCCTTCTAGGAAGTGTCTTTCGTAGTCAAACTATGTTGATATTTCGATTCTCATGTACTAGTGACACCTGAAATTTAGGAGATTTTTTATTGAGTCGCGGTATTTTTATTATAAGTAATTTATGAGATTTTACTCTTAAGCTGATTTTATTATATTTTCAAATCTAAAGATGTGTGTTATTGGTGATTTTCGGCTTGTCTAGCATTGGGATAAGCTCCATCAAGATGTGTGGGATTCGATTCATGACAATCCTAAACCATCAAATCGAATGCATATGCTCAAAATGACCGGTCAGGTCATTACATATTATTAAGTCAGTTTCGGGCAATTGTTTTGTGCAAACTCTAATATTCCAACCACACATGCAAGTGTTTTAAGGTGCTGTGGAATCTTGGGGAGCGATTGGTCTTAATAAATTGCGCCCTAACCGGGCCAAACTCACTTTCAAGACAGTCTTACCGCAATACAATATTTGTTCGATAAATTATTCCTACTTTCTTTTCTGTTCTTGATTAATGTGATCAGCTATTTTCTAATAAATTTGCACATCATTCAATCCATAATATTCATACTATTTCATAGAAAAGTAAAGTAGGAGTATTAAATTAATAAGATGAGTTAACTATTACTTTCAAACGATAACCATGAACTAGAATTATGTTAGATAATATTAATTAAGAAGCATCAAATGATGTATCATCTTTTTGGTAGTAGTTTCTTGACATCGATAGTTAAAAGTATACATAGTTCGATTTGGTTGGTATAACTTCCTTTGTTCAAATCAAATATTTTATTTTTTAAGCTATTCATTTGTTTACACTTAATGGAGGTCTCAATCTTAATATTTAAATCTCAAATTTAAGTGCATTTATTTTTAAAGTTTAAAACTTAGTTATTGTTATAAACTAAAGCAAAAGACAAGAACAATAGAACAAGAACAATAGCAATAGAGAGAAGAGTAGAGAGAGTTCTTCTTATTGAGTTGAGAGGGGTGAATTACAATGGTAGGGGGCACCTCTATTTATAGGGGAGAGGAAGACTTAGCTACCACTAATAGAACTCTAAAATCTCTCTAATTAGATACATTAAAGACATTCACCTTAAATAGAAGTGTAAGAATCTTCTATTTCATAACACTCCCCCTTGAATGTCTATTCAATGATGTGCCTCATAAAACCTTAAAACCAAAACCCAATGGGAAAAATTAAAGTAAGGAAAAAGAGTACACATGTTTGAATATGCGCCTATTGGTTGCCTCGTTAAAAACCTTGCAAGGAAAACCCAGTGGGACAAAACCTTGTAAGGGAAAAAGAGTGCAACGCGCATTGACTCCCCCTAATGAGTACATCGATTTATATCCTTGAGCATTTGCATTCCAATCTTGTGCATCATCTTGAAAACGATCTTTGGTAGACGTTTGATAAGTAAATCAACCATATTGACTTGAATAAATATTCCGCACCTTGAAATCATCATTCTTGATAGATATGAACATCTTCATATAATGTCGCGGAATAACTCTTCAATATCTCCATAGATGCATTCTCAATGCCATCATGCTTATAGTTATAGCAAGATACATATGTACACAAATTGTACTTAGGATGTGGTACTTCAGGACCAAGAATTGCATATGCTTCAAGCAACTTAAATCTTTCAAGTTAAGTCATGTAAGTCACATAATAAACTTTAGCTGCATATCAAGCTTTCATTAGTGATACTAAACAAATAAGATATAGAAAACTGACTATACATACCTTTGACTTTATACCTTCAAGCATTTGAACTATAGGTTCAAAACTTCATGTCTTTCATATGGAATCAATTCTTCTTGAATTGTATCTCTTCCATTTAGTTACTTTCTTTGAGTCAGCAAATGCGTATAGCATGTTTTGCAATATGTTGCAATTGCGTTTCCCTTTTATGAACTACAGGTTCATATCATGATATTCGGGGATATACATATACAAATGAAAATTCATCCCATGTAACACTTTCTCAAGTGTTTATCATGTCTCCCCCTCATGTTAGTAAAGCTAACATGTTTCCTCAACTTTGGAAAATCATCTTTGTGCATTATGTCAATATACACAGCACCTTAATAATAAGATGAAATTATTTGGTTCCTGACCCTGAACCACTTGTGAGGGGAGAATATACTCTCGTATACAACTTATATCAAACTGATATATATATAACTTTGTTCTCATAAGAAACAGTTTAGCTATTAAGTGGAAGCACTCAATAATTATCTTGCTAAACCAACTTTAATATAAACCAACTTATCAAGATGAACTGTCTTGAGTAGAGAATCTGGAAACTATGCTCGAAGTTAGATTACTGAGCGATTTACCTCGCAAGCACTGCCAGGCTGCGGGTTAATAACAATGGCGCATGTAACCATATCATAGATGCATCATATGTGGTATACATGGCAGGTGAATGGGCCCATATTCACCTTTGATATTTCCAGAATTTAGGGGCTTCAACCCGAACTCTTTAGTTGGTCAATTCATTAATGAGAACAAGTGATACAAGAGTATTCGTAAAGAACTTTCTAGTTCTTTAATATTCACCTATGTGAATTTGCACATCATACTTCAAATGAGATGGCTAACACGAATGTCAACTGACTAAATTATCAATATTGGTAAACTTCAAATTTACACCATGACATGTGCACTTATCAATAAACTTCGGGTTTATTATGACATGGGTTTTATACCAATAGATATCCACTTTATTGTGGCATTCTTTCTTTTGTGTAGTACAAACTGGAGAACAAAGCGGGTAGCTTTTCATATACAAATTACCCCGCTACAAGTTGTAGTAATAGGAGAATCAAAGCCTTCCTTTATTTATAGTCTCAATATCATCAATCGCCTTCGCGTGTACTTTTGGAAACTGAATAAGTTTCTTTGAGACTTACTACAGCACAATACTCAATTGTGTTTCTCCAACATAGTAATAATTGGCTCTTCGAGAGCTCTCAATTAATTTTGTACTACCACAGACTGAGGTTCGAGATCCTCACATTCTTGCATTCCGTATTTTCAAGAGTCTCAGGCTCAATAGATTCTTCGTGAATCTCGGAATTAATCAAATCATGAGCGTCCTCATGTGATTCTTTCATAGTGTCATTTAGATCGTTCTTTTTCCTCTTTCTAGGATTTCGATCTTTGGAACCTAATGGTTTGCCACGCTTCTGGCGTGCATTTGACTCATTGGATATGACACTAGATATTTGTCCAATATGGACTTCAATACGGATCGGAACATTTTCCGCGTGAATGTGGGATTTCGTTATCCTCTTCAAGTCCGTAAATGCGTCAGGCATTTGATTTGCTATTCTTTGCAAATGGATAGTCTTTTGTACCTCTTTCTTTCAAATAGTGGTATGTGGATCAAGATGAGATAATGATACATTTTTCCACAAAATTTCCCGTTTGGTTTCACCAACTTCTCCCCCTAATTTTGGGAAAAGTGTCCCATCAAATTGACAGTCTGCAAATAGTGCAGTGAACAAATCTCCTGTCAATGTTTCGAGGTAGCGAATAATGGAGGACGATTCATACTCAACATATATTCCTAACCTTCTTTGCAAACCCATTTTGGTGCGGGATGGCGGTGCTACAGGCACCTATACTGCGCATCCAAAGCTTCTTAAATGGGATATATTGGGTTCATGACCCAAAACCAATTGCAATGGGGAATATTTGTGTCAATTCGTCAGTCAGAGACGAACTAGCATTGCTGCATGCAACGTGGCGTGACCCCAAACCGAAGTGGGCAGCCGACGAACTAGCATTGCTTCATGCAAAATGGCGTGACCCCAAACCGAAGTGGGCAGCCGACAAACTAGTATTGTTGCATGCAAAATGGCGTGAACCCAAACCGAAATGGGCAGCCTCGTTTTCATGAAGAGTTCAAGATTATTCTCATCTATTATCCATTAACTTTGCAAACGCAAGGTTGCGTGATGGCAACAAGCACACATTAGACCATCTACAGGATGCGTCTATCAAGACCATGAAATACCTAAACTACCCACTAGGTGGGTGAATAGGTCCACAAATGTCCCCTTGTATACGTTCCAGAAACTGGGGTGACTCAGTCCCAACCTTTGTTGGGGATGATCTGATAATCAGCTTGCCTTGATAACACGAAGTGCAAGGATATTCATTACTTGAAAGAATTTTGAAATTCTTTAACGGATGCCCATATGAGCTTTCTATAATCCGTCTCATCATGGTTGATCCTGGGTGACCCAGTCGATCATGCCAAAGTACAAATGTATTGGACTCAGTATTCTTTAGATTTACTGTTGAATGTGCCTCAATTGCACTAATTCTTGTCCAATACAGGCCACAAGATAAAGACGGGAATTTCTCAATAACCCTCTTTTGGCCGGAGACATTCTTTGAAGTGAGGACGAGATATTCAAGATTATCTTCATCCATTGTCTCAATATTGTAGCCATTCCGGCGTACATCTTTAAAGCTCAACAAGTTTCTCATAGACTTGGAGGAGAACATAGCATTCTCTATGATTAACGTCGTGCCCTTGGGCAGAGTTACATTGGCTCTTCCGGAGCCTTCGATCAATTTACTTTCCATGGTATGACATATAAAAGAAATACAGGAACATAAGAATAAGCAAGTTCAATTCCTTTTGTGTCACATAATATTTTCAAAATCTGCTACTAACAATTGACAAACAAAATCAGATATGTTGTCCATAATCAATTACTTTGCAGTTTGAAAATTTCAGCGTTTTTCATAAGACAATCGATTATTAAACCCACACAATCGATTGTTGGAACATAGACAATCGATTGTTAAACATAGACAATCGATTGTGGATGATTTTTGAAATTCCAGATTACACTGCCTAACGACAATCGATTGTTAGATATAGACAATCGATTGCGGGTGATTTTTGAAAAATTCCAGACCTCTGTGTCAAGACAATCGATTGTTAGACAAAGACAATCGATTGTTGATCAATTGTTTTTCAACTTTAATGCGAAAATAGTTGATAATCGACTAGTTTTTCAGGCTAGTCGATTACCCCCACTGGAAAATAAAAGTTTTATTGATATTTGAGCATATTGAAGATATTCTAAAGAACTACTGCTAACATTGCTTCATGAACTAACTAATACGAGCTAATGCTAATGACTATTAGTTTATTCACTAACTAATACAAATAAGTAGAACAAAATCAAATAACTCCATCTTCTTTCATCACGGATCCATCGCCGATTAGGTGGTCTATTTTTCCATCGGGTTGCTCAAAGAAGTCTTCCACATCCAGGTGGGTGATATCCTCATTGTCGTTATAGACAACATTTGTTTCAGGGCCTTTTCTCTTTCGAGATGCTTGATAAAGGTCAACCAAGTGTCTTGGTGTACGGCAAATCCTAGACCAGTGCCCATTTCCACCGCAACGATAACATATAGTTTCTGAACTATTTGCCTTAGGATCTTCTGGACCCCGTTTCTGCTTTCGGTGGTTATCTCTCTTTGGGGGGTGACGGACTTCTTTGGAATTTCTTCCTTGTCCACGTCCTTGGCTTTGACCCCGTTTATGACCGTGATCATGGTCCCTTTTATGTTTGGCATAATGCGAGTGCACCATATCTGCTTCAGGCAGTGGTGTAGACCCAGTTGGTCTATTTTCGTGATTTCTCGTGAGCAGATCATTATTTCGCTCAGCCACTAGTAAGAGAGAAATCAGTTCAGAGTACTTCGTAAAGCCTTTCTCTCGGTACTGTTGCTGCAGTACCATATTGGAGGCATGAAACGTTGTAAACGTTTTCTCAAGCATATCGTAATCGGAGATGTTATCTCCACATAGCTTCAGTTTAGAAGTAATTCTGAACATAGCAGAATTATATTCAGAAACGGACTTAAAGTCCTGTAGCCTCAGATGGGCCCAATCATATCGTGCTTGTGGCAGAGTGACCAACTTCAGGTTGTCATATCTCTCCTTTAAGCTGTTCCACAAAACGAGTGGATCCTTGACGGTGAGATATTCAATCTTCAAACCTTCGTCAAGGTGGTGGCGCAAGAAAATCAAGGCCTTCGCACAATCTTGGGTGGATGCTTTTTCTTTATCTTTGAGGGTGTCTCCGAGACCCATAGCATCTAAGTGGATTTCAGCATCCAACACCCATGTCATATAGTTCTTGCCCGAAATTTCAAGGGCAACGAACTTTCTTTTCATAATGTCAGACATACTCGAAAATTAAATTAGGAAGAGGGAAAATACCTTGGATTTTCGAGAATGATACTTGAGACGGTAGAGTCTCGTGCTGATAACGTGTTATAAACTAAAGCAAAAGACAAGAACAATAGAACAAGAACAATAGCAATAGAGAGAAGAGTAGAGAGAGTTCTTCTTATTGAGTTGAGAGGGGTGAATTACAATGGTAGGGGGCACCTCTATTTATAGGGGAGAGGAAGACTTAGCTACCACTAATAGAACTCTAAAATCTCTCTAATTAGATACATTAAAGACATTCACCTTAAATAGAAGTGTAAGAATCTTCTATTTCATAACAGTTATTAAGATATTAATAATTATGTGTGTTTGTTTTTTCTACTTTACAATCACTTAATAGGTTTGTGTGATTAAGACCAATAAAAGGCTTAATTTCATTATAATTTTATCATCCACACTAATTATTAAATATTGTCATCGCCTACTATTTTCAACTATCACCAATGCACCCCATCACCATAGTCAAACACCACCACCATCATCTTCAATCATAGTCACCACCATTATTGACTACCACCATCCCCACGACTCCCACCACCATCATTCGCAGGTACAACCACACACTCATCCACCTCAATTATCACAGCTATCCACCTCATCATCACCCACAACATAGCCGGCACTGCCCATCATTATAAATGCAAACCACCTTCCTTAATCACAACTACACCACCCACCATTACTAATTATTACCACCCATCACCACCATCCTCAATCATAATAGCGACCACAGTCAATCACCTCTAGTTACTACCCTGAACCACCGCTATCCAACAACTCACCTCTAGTCGATATTCACAAACATCATTTGTTAGCCATCATTACCAATTACATATTTTATTAATAGAATATGAAATTAAATAGTATTTTATTTGAATATTATGTATATTAATTTTTAAATAAATATAAATTTGTCACGACCCCAAACCCAATTATGATGGCCCCCGGCCGCGAGGCTGGGCAAGCCCGACAAAACAGCAACCAAGAACGACATTCCATCCCAAAAGAAACAATTTAAGATAACACATAGAATTTAATATCAAACTCCCAACCAGGTATAGACAATACCAATGAAAATACAGCTGAGCAAAAAAAATAATCCTCCCAAAACCGAGGAGTCACGAGTACAGAGCCTCTAACAAAACATGATACAAGTCTGAATGGAAATGATACCAAAGTCTGACAAAATTACAAAAAGAACAGACTAATATAGACAAAGTAAGTGGTCCTGCGGAAGCTAAGCAGCTACCTCAATACTCTGAATAGCTCAGTAATCAACAGCAGCAACACTAGATCTCTGGAGCACCTGGATCTACACACAAGGTGCAGGGAGTATGGGGTGAGTCTATCAACTAAGTAAGTAATAAGTATGTATAAAAACCCGAAGATAAGAAAACACGAACTAACATAAGATGAATCTATCGAGCAGTTCTATACAGTACCAGCCTTAGAGATATACAGATAAATTAACAATAAATAAATGTATAAAATGCAATGCAATACATGAACAATGCAGAACATGCAGCCCGATCCATTTGTGTACCCGCGCTCACTGCGGTGGTTCAGAATCTGGAGGCGCTCCGACAGCCCAAGTGCCATATCCTGCAGTGCCAATAGTTACCATTATTTCCATTCCAATGCACGGTGCCAATAGTTGCAACCGTTTCATTTTCAAATCACGGTGCCAATAGTTACCACCGTTTCCTATTAACACGGTGCCAATAGTTACCAGCGTTTCCATTTAAAATTACGATGCCAATAGTTACCACCTTTCAATTTAAAAATAATATACAGTCCAGAAAGTAGGGGAATCATGATCGTCAGCCCGAAATATTATTTAAGAATCATTTGAGTTTTCAAAACATATAGATACGGCTGAGTTTGCAAAAATAGTGTTAAAAACCCGAGACTGAATTAAATACTATGCAAATCATGCAAACTCTGATATGTAAATCCCTGAAGGATTTTACAAGTCGACACAAGGCCCCACACATTGCATCAAGCCCTGATATCATCAACATAGTAGGCGAAGTAATCACCAACATTGCATAATTTATCCCTCGGATTGGACCGAGTCTCAATTTCAAACATATACGACCCTACACTAACCATGGAGTGCGTGTCTAACCTCATAATAGCGTCACAAAGTGATATACCGGGGTTTAAAACCCTCAGGTCATCATCTACGCCCATTACTCACCTTAAGCTGGCCACAAACTAGCTCGCAATGCCTTTCCCTCGAGAATCAACCTATTTGGATGACAAATCTGATCAAGACCAATAGTAATACATCAAAATAGGCCAATGGAACGTAACTCAGTCGAAATAACTCGAATAGCACCCAAATATACGAAGTTGGCAAAACCCAAGCACCGGGCCCGCTTCTAGAAAAATTACGAAATTTAAATTTTCAGAATCCCCGTCCCGCCGCGAGTCCGTACATATAAGGTTCCTGAAAATCGGAGTTCAATGGGCCACCAAATCCCCAAATTTCAATTCAAAAACCAAGCCCTAGTTTCTTCAGTTTTTCCCCAAATTTCAGAGAATTAATGGAGGATTCTTCAATAAAATCACGTAATAAGCTCATAAATCTTACCTCAAGTCGAAACCTAGGTGAAATGCTCTTACTCCCTCGTCCAATAGCTCCAAAATGTGCTAAAAAATGGTGGAAAATGATATAAGCTCGTGGAGGAAATGTTTATAAACCCTTCTGTCCGTCCAGAAATCCCTTCATCGCGTTCGCGACCCTAGCCGCGCGAACGCGATGCTTTATCTGATCTCGAACGCGACCCTAACAACGCGAACGCAATGGCCCATTCCCTTGACCGACGCGAATGCGAAGACAGAAATCCCAGGCACCCAGATTCCCTCTACGCGTTCGCGTCCACCACCCCGCGAACGCGATGCTTTGTGGTCTGCAACACAACAAGTTGTGCACCAACATTCTTCCAAGTCCAATAATAGCCCAGTTAACTCTCTAAAATCACCGCGAGGCCCCCGGGACCTCAACCTAAGGCACCAACATGACCAATTACCTCATTCAAACTTGCTCGGGGCATAAAAACAATAACATTCAAAAATCACAAAATTCCTCAAATACAAGCCTAAGTCAAACTAGAACTTTTCAAAATTTGCATTTGATCCAAAACCCAACTAAACAACGTCCGAATGACCTGAAAATTTGAAGAAATGTCAATAATCACCTAACGAAGCTACTGCAACACACAGAATTCCATTCCGACTCCCTGATCAAAATCTCACCTATTAACCGGAATTCGCCGAAATTCAACATAGCCGATTTAAGCCTAATTCTACACCGTACCTCCCAATTCAGTTCTGATTTCACTCCCAAGTCATAAATCATCCCTCAAAACTGGTCGAATCATCGAAAATCTATTCCGAGCCCTCTAACTCACAAGTTATTATTCGGTTGACTTTTCCAACTTAAGCTTTTCTTAAAGAGACTATTGGTCTCTTACTAACAAAATTCAACCCTACACACTTCAAACTCACCAAACACATATATCAACACACGTGGAAACATAATACGGGGATAACAAGGATGAAATACAAAAGACAACGAGTCGGGTCGTCACATCCTCCCCAACTAAAACAAACGCTTGTCCTCGAGCGGGTCCAGAAACATACCTTGAGCCTCAAACAAAGAAGGATATCTTCTTTGCATCACCTGCTCGGTCTCCAAAGTGGCCTCCTCCATGGTCTGACCTCTCCACTGCACCTTCACCGAAGCTATGTCTTTTGATCTCAACTTTCGAACCTGCCGACCTAAAATAGCCACTGGCTCCACATCATAGGTCAACTCCTCATCTAGCTGGATTGTGCGGAAGTCTAATACATGAGACGGGTACCCAACATACTTCCTGAGCATTGAAATATGGAACACCGGGTGAACGCCCGACAAGCTGGGTGGAAAAGCAAGCATATAGGCCACCTCCCAAATTCTCCTTAGTATCTCAAAAGGTCCAATAAACCACGGACTCAACTTCCTTTTCTTTCAAAACCTCATCACACATTTCATAGGCGAGACCTTCAACAAAACCTTATCGCCCACCATATAAGATACATCCCAAACCTTCCGGCCCGCATAACTCTTATAATGAGACTGAGCCGTACGAATGCTCACTTGGATAACTTTCACTTTCTCTAGAGCATCCTGAACTAACTCTGTCCCCAATAGTCTAGCCTCACCGGGCTCAAACCAACCAACTGGAGATCTACACCGCCTCCCACATAAAGCCTCATAAGAGGCCATCTGAATGCTGGACTCATAACTATTGTTATAAGCAAACTCCGCAAGCGGAATGAACTCAGCCCAAGAACCTCTGAAATCAATAACACAAGAACGTAACATGTACTTCTATATCTGAATAGTATGCTCGGATTGTCCGTCCGTTTGAGGGTGAAAAGCTTGTTCATCTTAATCTGAGTGCCCAACTCCCGATGAAAAGTCTTCCAGACTGGGTCAGTCTATCCACAATCACCCAAATAGAATCAAAGTTCCTCGAGGTACGAGGGAGACCACTCACAAAGTCCATAGTGACCTTCTCCCATTTCCACCCCGGAATATCCATCTGCTGAAGTATGCCACCGGCTCTCTGATGCTTATATTTGACCTGCTGACAATTGAGACACCTAGCCACATAACTCACAATGTCTTTTTTCATTCTCTTCGACCAATAATGCTGCCTCAAGTCCTGGTACATCTTCACGGCACCCAGATGGATGGAATATTGCGAGCAGTGGGCCGCCTCTAATATCATCTCTTGGAGTCCATCCATATTCGGCACGCAAATCACTAGACACCACGTGTCCTAGAAAAGCCACGGATCTGAGCTAGAACTCACACTTGGAGAACTTTGCATACAACTTCTCCTCTCTCAACCTCTACAATACGACCCTCAAATGTTGCGCGTGGTCCTCTTGGCTACGTGAGTACACAAGAATATCATCAATAAACACAATCACAAAAGAATCCAGATACGGCCGAAATACACTGTTCATCAGGTGCATAAATGTTGCTGGTGCATTAGTCAGCCCAAATGACATAACCCGAAACTCATAATGCCCATATCTCGTCCTGAAAGTTGTCTTCATGATCTCAGAATCTCTAATCTTCAGCTGGTGATAGCCTGAATGGAGATCAATCTTGGAGAATACCATTACTCCCTGAAGCTGGTCAAATGAATCCTCAATACGGGGCAGTGGATACTTGTTCTATACTGTCACTTTGTTCAACTGTCTGTAATCAATGCACATTCTTATTGTGCCATCCTTCTTCTTAACAAATAACACCTGTGCGCCTCACGGTAAGACACTGGGACGAATGAACCCCTTATCTAGCAGTTCCCCCAGTTGTTCCTTAAACTCCTTTAGCTCTACTGGTTCCATACGATAGGGAGGAATAGAAATGGGATGAGTGCCCGGCACCAAATCAATACCGAAGTCAATATCTCTGTCCGGCGGCATGCCCGACAGATCTGCTGGAAATACATCAGGAAACTCCCTCACAATGGGAACCGAATCAAGAAACTAGGAGCCTCAGCTCCCACATCCCTCATTAATGCTATATATGATTAACATCCATTCCCAACCATCCGTTGGGCCTTCAAGAAAGAGATTACCCTGCTGGGTACATAATCCGTCAAACCACGCCACACAATCCTAGGGATACCCGGCACAACCAAAGTGAATTTCTAAGCGTGAAAGTGCAGAATAGCATGGCATGGTGATAGCCAATCCATGCCTAGAATAACATCAAAATCCACCATGCTAAATAGCAGCAAGTCAGCTCGGGTCTCCAGACCCTCAATAGTAACAAGACAATACTGATACACGTGGTCCACAATGATAGTATCACCCAGCGGGGTGGATACATGCACAGGCAACACTAGACACCCTCAGGAAGTCCCCAAATGATGAGCAAAGTAAGCGGATATATAAGAATATGTAGACCCATGATCAAACAAAACAGAAACATCCTTGTGGCAAACTGAGATAGTACCTTTGATCACTGCATCTGAAGCAACAACATCTCTCCTATCTGGGTGTGCATAGAAATGAGCCTGACCACCGCTCGATCGCTCATCCCTCCTGGGGCGACCTCTAGATGACTCACCCCTAGCCCTACTAGACTGGGATGGTGCTGAAGTAGATGGAGAAGAAGAGGAGGGCTGATCCCTCTACTGAAACCTACCACCACGAAGTCAAGGATAATGCCTCTTCAAATCACCAAACTCCCCACACTCGAAAAAATCGCCTCAAGCTGGAGAAGGGGACTGAAGGGAACCCCTCGCTGCAGATGAACCCTGAGCTGACGAAGTGGGTGCAAAACTCTAAGATGGAAGTGAATTGAGTGAAGACTGGCCCTGCTGGTGACCCTTACGGCCATGACCAGAAGAAGCTCTTCTATACTCTGGGCGGCCTGACTGAGGAGGCCTAAAAGAACTACCTCTTTCATGGAATTGGCCCATAGATGGATCACTAATATTACTGCCCGAACCTCGAGGCCTCTTGACCTCCCTCTCCTCTCGCTCCTGACGGCGAGCCTTCTCAATATCACGGGCAATATCCACCGCCTCCTCAAAGGTATGACTCAGGACCCTCTATCAAGTCATCAGAATACGAATGGGATAAATGAGTCCGTCTAGAAATCATCTAATACTCTCATGTTCCGTCTGGACCATCCACGAAGCATAACGAGCTAACTCTGCAAATCTCATCTCATACTGCGTCAATGACATACCCCCTGATGAAGCAACTCAAACTGCCTGCGTAACTCCTCCCTCTGCGACCGAAGTACCCACTTCTCCAAAAAGATAGTGGAGAACTCTTGCTAAGATAACGGTGCTGACCCTGCCGGCCTACACCGCTCATATGCCTCCTAACCAGGTGAAGGCTGCTCCGGAGAACTGAAAAATGGTAAAAGATACCCCACTAGTCTCCAAGATCCCTGGTGTCCTGAGCATGCATCGCACTTGTCGAGAAACCCCTGGGCATCCTCGCCCGGAACACCGCTAAAAGTCGAAGTTGAAAGCCTACTAAACCTCTCTAGATGACGCTACTTGTCATCTGGCATCATTGGTACCACATCACTCTGAACTGGAGCAACAGGCTGAACAGGGGCAACTGGCTAAACTGGTGGTGCCTCTGGGGTATGCAAACCCTGTGCACCCTGCTCTAGAGTCTGAGCTGTGGGGGTCTGATGACCACCCCCGATCTAAGAAGTAGCCGCTGCAGTGGTAGCTGATACCACCTGAGCTAACCCGGTGCAGACGGATAAGATCTAAGCCAATGTCTCCTTGAGACTAGGTATCACAATGGGCAATAACGGTGCCTGAGTAGGTGTCGCTGGAGCCTCAACAACAGGGGGCTGACCCTGAGTAGGGGCAACAAGTGGGTCAACTAGTACTGCCCCTGCTTCTCTACCACGACCACGACCATGGCCACGTCTGCGTCCACAACCTTTTGCTGGTGACAATGTTGGTCGTCCACCTCGTCCGGTAGCACGAGTTCTTGCCATCTGCGAGAGAATAGAATATAGATTTTTAGTTCTCGAAACAACAACACCGCACGAAAAGAGTTCAAGAATATAATTTGTTTTCTAAAGGTTCTGCAGCCTCCCGAGGATAGATACAGATGTCTACGTACCGATCCACGAGACTCTAACATCAAAAAGGAGAAGAAACCCTTCAAAAAGCAACGTGCATACATCTCTTGGGGAGGAGATTCCGGAGATGAAGCAAGCGAAGAAGAAGACGATGAAGCAGCAAATTTATGTCTCATGGCTCAAGAAGACGGCAAAGACGAGGTAAGTCAAATCTCTTCTCAAAATTTCTTTACTCTTGATGAAATGAGAAATGCTTTTGATGAACTATATGCTGAATTTATCAAAGCTTCAAAAACTGTCAAAAGTGTTAAAGAAAGCGCTTCTCTAAAAGAAAAAGATTTTCAAACACAGCTTTTATTAAAAGAAAAAGAATTAGAAAAACTGGTTTTCGAAAATGAGAAGCTAAAAGAGGAAAACAAGTTTTATGGAAAAAGAAGTGCTGATAAACCTGAAGGTTCTACTAGAAACTGTTCTTCTTATGTGCTTCTTAAGAATGAAGTAGCTAGACTTAAAGGCACATTAGATAAGTTTAATTCTTCGCATAAAAACTTGAATGATGTGCTTGTTAATCTAAAATCAACTAAACATGGAATAGGATTCAAGAATGAAGAAAAGGTTGGTGCTAAACCACAACAACCTAGAGCTCAACCTAGGACTAATAACCAAAATGCTTATCCTAGAAGTAGAAATCCTAGAAATAACTTGCATGTTAGACCAAATAGTGAAAATGCTAGAAGACCTAGAAATGATGCATATTTTAGGCCAAACCTTGAACAATTTAGAAGACCAAGAAATGACCCTCCACCTAGAAATAGATATTCTAGAAATGATGCATATTTTAGACAAACTTGTGAACCTCCTAGAGCTCATAATAGGAGAAACAATGGTGTTCAAAGTAGAGTAAGCAACCTTCATTCATCTAGTTACTATGTACCTAGAAAAATGCATAATCCCAACGTGACTTGTCATTATTGTAGACGTATTGGTCATATTGCTCCCGCTTGCTTTACTCGTCATAGACATATAAATCAATTGCTTCATTTTAACATGCCTAACCCTCAAGGACCCAAGATGGCATGGGTACCTAAAGAACATTAATTTGTTTTGTAGGTGTGCTTGAAGGGATCAAGTGTACTATGGTACCTTGATAGTGGATGCTCCAAACACATGACGGGAGATGAATCCAAATTCCTTCAACTAGAGCACAAAGAAGGAGGAAGTGTCACATTTGGTGATAACAATAAAGGAAAAATCATCGGCATTGGTTCGGTCGGTAAGGACGAAAACTCCTCTATTAAACATATACTACTTGTGAAAGGTTTGAAGCATAATCTCTTGAGCATAAGCCAATTATGTGACAAGGGAAATCTTGCTCTATTTAATTCGGATGAATGTCTTGTATTTAGACGTAGTGATTTCAAGATCATACTTCGTGGTTTTAGAATTGATAATATCTATATGGTTGATCTTGCAAACTCCTCACCCGAATATGTTGATTGTTTAGTAAGCAAAGAGGATAACTCTTGGCTATGGCATCGTAGAGTAGCACACATGAACATGCATCTTTTAAACAAGCTTCTTTCTCAAAACTTAGTAGTTGGTCTTCCCAGTTTAAAGTTTGAAAATGATTCTATTTGCGATTCTTGTCAAAAAGGGAAGCAAACCAAAGCATCTTTTAAATCCAAGAATATTGTTTCAACGTCTAGACCTTTGCAATTAATTCACATGGATTTATTTGGTCCCTCTCGTATTGAAAGTCTTGGTAAAAATATATATGTTTTTGTAATTGTTGATGACTTTTCTAGATTTACTTGGACTCTATTTCTTGCAAATAAAAGTGATGCTTTTCAAAATTTCAAGTATTTCCTTAAGCGTGTTCAAAACGAAAAGGAATCGACCGTCACTTCGATTAGAAGTGATCATGGGGGAGAGTTTGATCACAATCTCTTTGCGGATTTTTGTGACGAACTCGGAATCGAACACACCTTTTCCGCTCCACGGACACCACAACAAAATGGGGTGGTGGAAAGGAAAAATAGGTGTCTCGAAGAGATGGCAAGAACCATGCTCGACGAAGCTAAGATTCCCAAATATTTTTGGGCAGACGCCATGAGTACCGCTTGCTATGTTTTAAATAGAGCAGCAATTCGGCCGATACTCATGAAAACCCCATATGAACTTTATAAGGGTAGAAAACCCAACATTTCTCATTTACGTGTTTTTGGTTGTAAATGTTTTGTTCATAATAATGGGAAGGACCAATTGGGTAAGTTTGATGCTAAATCGGATGAAGGTATTTTCATTGGTTATTCCTCACGTAGCAAAGCATATAGGATCTTTAACAAAAGAACCCAAATTGTGGAGGAATCCCCTCATGTTGTGTTTTCCGAAGATAATACTCGCTTGGCGAGAAAGGAATCCGGTTTTGATCTTGCAGGTATCTTGGATAGCTTGAAAGATAAAATCCAAGAAGAACCTTCAAAGGAAAACAAAAATGAAATTGGGGAACAACCAACGGAAGAAGCGCCACAATTAGAAAAAGGAATAAATACGCCTAACGAGTGGAGAACGATCAAGGATCATACTCTCGAACAGGTAATTGGCGATGTTGGAGAAAAGGTAAGTACCCGAAACTCTCTTAAGAACACTCTAGGACACAATTCTTAAGAGTTCACGGCATTACTTGTTAACACTAGTGTAATTTATTAATTTTGCTATAAATTACTAACTTGAGCGTCGGAGACGTTTAAATCTATTTTGCAGGTACCACCCCAAAGGTAGGGGGAATTATGAAGTTTTAGCACAAAATAATCGACTATTTCAAGCCACTAATCGATTATTTTCTGTGCAGTACATCGATTATCAGTATCAATAATCGATTGTTTATGACTGATTATTACTATTATGCATCTGTGTTTAATTTTTTACTTCCTAAATTGCATAATCGATTTCCGCCTCAGTCATTCAGCAATGCTTTCTACAACAATCGATTATTTTTTCATACAATCGATTATTTGACAAATTCTGATATTCTCCAAGTTCACTGTATCAAATTAGTTCCCTAAATAATCGATTACCAAGAATTGACAATCGATTACTTCATATTAATTTTTTGTTACCGTTTGGCTCCTCAATCGATTCCTGTCAGGTCTTAAATGCTCCATAATCGATTACCAAAATTTAACAATCGATTATTTCATTCAAATTTTTTACCGTTTGACTCAAGAATCGATTTGTCAGATTCAAAATCTCAATCAAACAGTAAATACAATCGATTATTTCAGTTCAATAATCGATTATCTAACGGTCAGTAATTTTAATTCTTACCGTTTTCTGACTGCTCCTAAACCAAAATCTCAGCAAATGTCTCCATTCAATGCTTGATAATCCTTTCCTCTATAAATAGGCATCATAAGAGCTCACATTCACCCACTCAAGCACTATCTCTAGTATTCAAAAGCTAAATCTCTTCTATTTTCTTTGCCAAATTCCAGCAGTCTTTCTCCTAACATGTCTGGACGATCTTCAAAACGTTCCCGATCCAAACATGGCGCATCAGCCTCAACCGCCCCTCCTCCTTTAAATTTTCCATACCAAGACGGTTCCGTCTTGTTCTTTGAAACTGAAAATGAACTCACAAGGTTCCTATCAAAATTTGAGAAACGAACCATTCTTCCTCCTCGGTTCTCAAATAGTAAACTCCTTGAGCCTTTCACCCCTGCCGCAAATATGTTAAAGGAGTGTCAACTATATGACTTCTTGCTTCTCACTCATCCTCACATAAACACAACTCTCGTTCAAGCTTTTTACTCAAACCTCCATAAAGATGAAGATGGCGAACTTGTCACCTCCATTAATGGGGTTCAAATTCTTCTCTCTGAAGAGAATCTCCACACCATTGCCCGCCTTCCAAATGAAGGTGAAGACCTTTACCGGTATATTGATAAGGCCGGGGCTCTCTTTGATGAAACCATCCTTCTCCACCAAGCCGGTATAACCTCCTATGATCCATCTATCTCTACCCGTCGTCCTACCATAACGGGAATGGATCCAAACTACCGGTTGATTCTTTACTTCATCACCCGAGTCCTCAAGCCTAGACGGCACAATCACACCACCATCTCCCAGGAAGATACCAAACTTCTGCATGCCATTGTCACCGGAGCCAAAATAAATTGGTGTCGGCTCATCAAAATTCATATGCTCGATGCCATCGGTGATGACATGCCTCTTCCTTATGCCCTCCTCATTATGAACTTCCTTGAAGCATCCGGATTTGTCACGGAAAATGGTCCTCTCAAAAGGAGTACCAAAATTTGGGAAATCTCGGAGTCTTCTTTCCATCATGATGGTGATCATGCTCCAGCTCCTTCTTCAAGTCGTCCACCCCGTCGTGCTCGTTCGTCCCAAGAGCCTACTCTCCAAACCATATCCGACCAGCTTGCTCAACTCACTCATGAGATCCATGGATACTTTGATCATGTCAATTATCCATATGCAGCTCTCGTTCCTTTTGAAGCAGCGCCGGATAACGAGGCGGACAACGACGGAAATGAATAAATTTTTTTTGTGTTTTGTGTGGTTTTTGCTGTTGTTCTCTTTGGTTCCCATTGATGTACCCTCTTTTTTTTCCAATAAATAAACCTTGTTTATTTCATCTTTTTGCATCTTTCCTTACTATTTTTTTTGCTAATGGCAAAAGGGGGAAGAAAACGGGATATCGGGTATGCACCACCTCTTAATTCATTGATTGCTTATAAGCTAAAATTGAGGGGGAACAAGAACAAAATTGCATAATTGTTACTTGTCTTGAATTGTCAATATCTTTTGCCTAAATTGCATATCCCGCTTAATGTTTGCCATTATCAAAAAGGGGGAAATTGTTAGAAACACGTTCTCAATGCAATATACTAAACGTGTACTCTTTTGTAGGTTTTGATGAATGACAAACGAAGCAAAAATTGATATATGACGGAATTCAAGTACAAGCGCACAATGATTGCGAATAAGATTGAAGTTCAAGATATAGCTTTTAATTGTTATTGAGTTGTTCTAAATTGTAATCTCGATCCTATAACTTGACTCATAGTATGGCCTCTCTCATAAAACTATTTTCCAAAATCATGCATATTTAATTCTGTGTCAAAAAGATTTTAAATCATGCATATTTACATTAGACAAAATGTTTTCTAAACATGCCTCAAAAATCTGGGCTAAAATAATCGATTATGTACTTATGATAATCGATTGTTTCTGAGCCAAGACTGCATGACAATCGATTATGAATTAATGGTAATCGATTGTGAGTAAGACAGTGAACATCAGGTTTTTCCAAATCTGCATGATAATCGATTGTGAACAAATGACAATCGATTGTTGTTGAGGTAAAGTTTTTCAATACTCAAAATAATAGATTATGAACTAATGGTGATCGATTGTGTTGAGTTGATGTCTTCCAGTGATTTTAAATTTAATTAAGTAATCGATTATGTCTTTAGATAATCGATTATCACTGAGACAGTAAGTTTTATGATTTTCAGAAAATAACAAGTAATCGATTGTTGCAAAGGACAATCGATTGTTGAAGCTGGCCGTTGTCAAATGATTTTCAAATACCATAAGGTAATCGATTATTGTTTCTAGATAATCGATGTTCTGCTTAAAATCTGGAAATGATTTTTAGAACGTTGCTGAAGTAATCGATTATTGATTTTATATAATCGATGTTCTGCTTAAAATCTGGAAATGATTTTTAGAACGTTGCTAAAGTAATCGATTATGAACTTAGTGTAATCGATTATCTGATTTTGAATATTGCCAGTAATCGATTATAGGTTATGTATAATCGATTGTGAAGCGTTAAATCTGGGATTGATTTTTAAACTGACTGGCAGATAATCGATTGTTTGGTCTTAATAATTGATTATCACTGAGTAATTTCAGCAACTCTTAATTGGCAATTAGACAACGGTTGAACCAACTTTTTCAACTATAAATACAGCTTCATTTCAGTGTTTTAAAAACAACAACATACACAAAACTGATCATTACATTGCTATAAGCATTCATTCAATTGTTCTTCATTTTCTACTCATTTCATAAAGCTTTTGAGAGCCATATTATTGCTTAAAGTTGTTGTGATCTTGAACATATTCTTTTACTCATATCTACACAATAAGGAGTACTTTAGTTAAGTGAGTGTCCAAGTATTTGATATACTTGTAAGAGAATTGCGATTCTCTTGTTTCAAGGAACTTGCGTTTCCTTGGGTGAAGTCTTTGAGATTGCGATCTCCGAGCAACTGTTTGAGGCTTGTGTCCTCAAGTGTGTAACGGTTTGTTGAGCACCCTTAAGCTTAACAAGATAGTGAAAAATCTCGAGAGAGTCTCTCGGGGACTGGACTAACCACGTTGGTGGCCAACCAGTATACATCTTTGTGTAAGTTTATTTTTCTGCATTTATTTTACTTCCTGCAAAGTTTAAATTCCGCAAGAAAACGCTAAATTCTATTAATACGCTATTCACCCCCCCTCTAGCGTAAAGCGTAGTTTCTAACAATATCAACGCACGTGGAAACATAATACGGGGATAACAAGGATGAAATACAAAAGACAACGGGTCGGGTCGTCACATCCTCCCCAACTAAAACAAACGCTTGTCCTCGAGCGGGTCCAGAAACATACCTTGAGCCTCAAACAAAGAAGGATATCTTCTTTGCATCACCTGCTCGGTCTCCAAAGTGGCCTCCTCCATGGTCTGACCTCTCCACTGCACCTTCACCGAAGCTATGTCTTTTGATCTCAACTTTCGAACCTGCCGACCTAAAATAGCCACTGGCTCCACATCATAGGTCAACTCCTCATCTAGCTGGATTGTGCGGAAGTCTAATACATGAGACGGGTACCCAACATACTTCCTGAGCATTGAAATATGGAACACCGGGTGAACGCCCGACAAGCTGGGTGGAAAAGCAAGCATATAGGCCACCTCCCAAATTCTCTTTAGTATCTCAAAAGGTCCAATAAACCACGGACTCAACTTCCTTTTCTTTCAAAACCTCATCACACCTTTCATAGGCGAGACCTTCAACAAAACCTTATCGCCCACCATATAAGATACATCCCAAACCTTCCAGTCCGCATAACTCTTATAATGAGACTGAGCCGTACGAATGCTCACCAGGATAACTTTCACTTTCTCTAGAGCATCCTGAACTAACTCTGTCCCCAATAGTCTAGCCTCACCGGGCTCAAACCAACCAACTGGAGATCTACACCGCCTCCCACATAAAGCCTCATAAGAGGCCATCTGAATGCTGGACTCATAACTATTGTTATAAGCAAACTCCGCAAGCGGAATGAACTCAGCCCAAGAACCTCTGAAATCAATAACACAAGAACGTAACATGTACTTCTATATCTGAATAGTATTCTCGGATTGTCCGTCCGTTTGAGGGTGAAAAGCTTGTTCATCTTAATCTGAGTGCCCAACTCCCGATGAAAAGTCTTCCAGACTGGGTCAGTCTATCCACAATCACCCAAATAGAATCAAAGTTCCTCGAGGTACGAGGGAGACCACTCACAAAGTCCATAGTGACCTTCTCCCATTTCCACCCCGGAATATCCATCTGCTGAAGTATGCCACCGGGTCTCTGATGCTTATATTTGACCTGCTGACAATTGAGACACCTAGCCACATAACTCACAATGTCTTTTTTCATTCTCTTCGACCAATAATGCTGCCTCAAGTCCTGGTACATCTTCACGGCACCCAGATGGATGGAATATTGCGAGCAGTGGGCCGCCTCTAATATCATCTCTCGGAGTCCATCCACATTGGGCACGCAAATCCAGCCCTACATCCGCAACACACCATCGCTAACAATAGTCACATCTCTGGCATTATCATGCTAGACCTTCGTCCGTCAGGACAAGCAAATGCGGGTCATCATACTGGCGCTCCCTGATGAGATCATACAAGGAAGATTGAGAAACCACACAAGCCAACACACGGCTGGGCTCAGAAATGTCTAGCCTCACCATCCGATTTGCCAAGGCCTGAACATCAACTACAAGGGGCCTCTCCACAACTGGAATGTACTCTAAGCTATCTATACTCACCGCCTTCCGGCTCAAAGCATCGGCCACTACATTGGCCTTCCCCGAGTGATACAATATGATAATATCATAATCCTTGAGTAACTCAAGCAATCTCCGGTGTCTCAAATTCAGATCTTTCTACTTGAACAAGTGCTGAGGGCTGCGATGATCCGTATACACCTCACAAGATACTCCATATAGATAGTGCCTCCAAATCTTCAAGGCATGAACTACAGCAGCCAACTCTAAGTGATGAACATGGTCGTTTTTCTCATGGTATTTCAATTGCCGAGATGCATATGCAATCACTCTACCCTACTGCATCAGAACACATCCAATACCAATCCTCGAAGCATCATAATATACCGTATAAAAACCTAAAGCTGCTGGAAATACAAACACAGGAGCCGTATTCAACAATGAATTGAGCTTTTGGAAGATGTCCTTGCACTCATCAGACCACACAAATGGTGCATTCTTCTTCGTCAACTTCGTTAAAGGCGAATTAATAGATGAGAAATCTTTAATGAACTTGCGGTAATAACCCGCTAAACCAAGGAAACTCCAAATCTCAGCGGATGAGGACGGTCTGGGCTAACTCTGCACCGCCTCGATCTTCTTTGGATCAACCTGAATACCATCACTAGACACCACGTGTCCTAGAAAAGCCACGGATCTGAGCTAGAACTCACACTTGGAGAACTTTGCATACAACTTCTCCTCTCTCAACCTCTACAATACGACCCTCAAATGTTGCGCGTGGTCCTCTTGGCTACGTGAGTACACAAGAATATCATCAATAAACACAATCACAAAAGAATCCAGATACGGCCGAAATACACTGTTCATCAGGTGCATAAATGTTGCTGGTGCATTAGTCAGCCCAAATGACATAACCCGAAACTCATAATGCCCATATCTCGTCCTGAAAGTTGTCTTCATGATCTCAGAATCTCTAATCTTCAGCTGGTGATAGCCTGAATGGAGATCAATCTTGGAGAATACCATTACTCCCTGAAGCTGGTCAAATGAATCCTCAATACGGGGCAGTGGATACTTGTTCTATACTATCACTTTGTTCAACTGTCTGTAATCAATGCACATTCTTATTGTGCCATCCTTCTTCTTAACAAATAACACCTGTGCGCCTCACGGCAAGACACTGGGACGAATGAACCCCTTATCTAGCAGTTCCCCCAGTTGTTCCTTCAACTCCTTTAGCTCTACTGGTTCCATACGATAGGGAGGAATAGAAATGGGATGAGTGCCCGGCACCAAATCAATACCGAAGTCAATATCTCTGTCCGGCGGCATGCCCGACAGATCTGCTGGAAATACATCAGGAAACTCCCTCACAATGGGAACCGAATCAAGAAACTAGGAGCCTCAGCTCCCACATCCCTCATGAATGCTATATATGATTAACATCCCTTCCCAACCATCCGTTGGGCCTTCAAGAAAGAGATTACCCTGCTGGGTACATAATCCGTCAAACCACGCCACACGATCCTAGGGATACCCGGCACAACCAATGTGAATTTCTAAGCGTAAAAGTGCAGAATAGCATGGCATGGTGATAGCCAATCCATGCCCAGAATAGCAGCAAGTCAGCTCGGGTCTCCAGACCCTCAATAGTAACAAGACAGTACTGATACACGTGGTCCACAATGATAGTATCACCCAGCGGGGTGGATACATGCACAGGCAACACTAGACACCCTCAGGAAGTCCCCAAATGATGAGCAAAGTAAGCGGATATATAAGAATATGTAGACCCATGATCAAACAAAATAGAAATATCCTTGTGGCAAACTGAGATAGTACCTTTGATCACTGCATCTGAAGCAACAACATCTCTCCTATCTGGGTGTGCATAGAAATGAGCCTGACCACCGCTCGATCGCTCATCCCTCCTGGGGCGACCTCTAGATGACTCACCCCTAGCCCTACTAGACTGGGATGGTGCTGAAGTAGATGGAGAAGAAGAGGAGGGCTGATCCCTCTACTGAAACCTACCACCACGAAGTCAAGGATAATGCCTCTTCAAATCACCAAACTCCCCACACTCGAAAAAATCGCCTCAAGCTGGAGAAGGGGACTGAAGGGAACCCCTCGCTGCAGATGAACCCTGAGCTGACGAAGTGGGTGCAAAACTCTAAGATGGAAGGGCACTGAGTGAAGACTGGCCCTGCTGGTGACCCTTACGGCCATGACCAGAAGAAGCTCTTCTATACTCTGGGCGGCCTGACTGAGGAGGCCTAAAAGAACTACCTCTTTCATGGAATTGGCCCATAGATGGATCACTAATATTACTGCCCGAACCTCGAGGTCTCTTGACCTCCCTCTCCTCTCGCTCCTGACGGCGAGCCTTCTCAATATCACGGGCAATATCCACCGCCTCCTCAAAGGTATGACTCAGGACCCTCTATCAAGTCATCAGAATACGAATGGGATAAATGAGTCCGTCTAGAAATCATCTAATACTCTCATGTTCCGTCTGGACCATCCACGAAGCATAACGAGCTAACTCTGCAAATCTCATCTCATACTGCGTCAATGACATACCCCCTGATGAAGCAACTCAAACTGCCTGCGTAACTCCTCCCTCTGCGACCGAAGTACCCACTTCTCCAAAAAGATAGTGGAGAACTCTTGCTAAGATAACGGTGCTGACCCTGCCGGCCTACACCGCTCATATGCCTCCTAACCAGGTGAAGGCTGCTCCGGAGAACTGAAAAATGGTAAAAGATACCCCACTAGTCTCCAAGATCCCTGGTGTCCTGAGCATGCATCGCACTTGTCGAGAAACCCCTGGGCATCCTCGCCCGGAACACCGCTAAAAGTCGAAGTTGAAAGCCTACTAAACCTCTCTAGATGACGCTACTCGTCATCTGGCATCATTGGTACCACATCACTCTGAACTGGAGCAACAGGCTGAACAGGGGCAACTGGCTGAATTGGTGGTGCCTCTGGGGTATGCAAACCCTGTGCACCCTGCTCTAGAGTGTGAGCTGTGGGGGTCTGATGACCACCCCCGATCTAAGAAGTAGCCGCTGCAGTGGTAGCTGATACCACCTGAGCTAACCCGGTGCAGACGGATAAGATCTAAGCCAACGTCTCCTTGAGGCTAGGTATCACAATGGGCAATAACGGTGCCTGAGTAGGTGTCGCTGGAGCCTTAACAACAGGGGGCTGACCCTGAGTAGGGGCAACAAGTGGGTCAACTAGTACTGCCCCTGCTGCTCTACCACGACCATGGCCACGTCTGCGTCCACAACCTTTTGCTGGCGACAATGTTGGCCGTCCACCTCGTCCGGTAGCACGAGTTCTTGCCATTTGCGAGAGAATAGAATATAGATTTTTAGTTCTCGAAACAACAACACCGCACGAAAAGAGTTCAAGAATATAATTTGTTTTCTAAAGGTTCTGCAGCCTCCCGAGGATAGATACAGATGTCTACGTACTGATCCACGAGACTCTACTAAATCGGCTCATAACTCATGAGGCCTAGCAACCTAGGCTTTGATACCAACTTGTCATGACCCCAAACCCAGTCGTGATGGTGCCCGACCACAAGGCTAGGTAAGCCCGACCAAACTACAACAAGGAAAAAGCATTCCAGCCCAAAAGAAACAATTTAAGATAACACAGCGAATTTAATATCAAACTCCCAACCAGGGATAGACATTACCAATGAAAATACAGCTGAGCAAGAACAATAATCCTCCCAAAACTGAGGAGTCACGAGTACAGAGCCTCTAACAAAACAGGATACAAGTCTGAACGAAAATGATACCTAAGTCTGACAAAAAAGCAAAAAGAACAGACTGATAGAGACAGAGCAAGTTGTCATGCGTACGCTGGGCAGCTACCTCAATACTCTGAATATCTCGGTAAACAACAGCAGCAACACTAGATCTCTGGAGCACCTGGATCTGCACACAAGGTGCACGAAGTATGGGGTAAGTCTACCAACTCAGTGAGTAATATGCATGTATAAAAACCCGAAGATAAGAAAACACAAAATAACACAAGATGAAGATATCTAGCAGTTCTATGCAGTACTAGCCTCAGCGATATACAGATAAAGCAACAGTAAATAAATGTATGAAATGCAATGCAATGGATGAACACTGCGGAACGTGCCGCCCGATCCATTTGGGTACCCGCGCTCATTGTGGGGTTCAGACTCCGGGGGGCTCTTATAGCCAAAGCTCCATATCCTACAGTGCCCATAGTTATCATTGTTTCCATTTGAATACAGGGTGCCAATAGTTACGACCGTTTCCATTTCAAATCACGGTGCCAATAGCTGCCTCCGTTTCCATTTAAAAATCACGGTGCCAGTAGTTACCACCATTTCTATTTAAAATCACGGTGCTAATAGTTACCACCATTTCCATTTAATAATAATATACAGTCCAGAAAATAGTGCAATTATGATCATCAGCCCGAAATATCATTTAAGAATCATTTGAGTTATCAAAACATAGAGATACAGTTGAGTTTGCAAAAATAGTATTAAAACCCTGGACTGAATTAAATAATATGCAAATCATGCTAACTCTGATATATCAATCCCTGATGATTCTACGATTCGGCACAAGGCCCCAAGCATGGCATCAAGTCCTGATATCATCAATATAGTAGGCGAAGCAATCGCCAACATAACACAATTTATCCCTCAGATTGGACCGAGTCACAATTTCCAACATATACGACCCCACACTAACCATGGAGTGTGTGTCTAACCTTATAATAGTGTCACAAAGTGATATACCGGGTTTTGAAACCCTCACATCATCATCTACACCCATTACTCACCTCAAGCCGATTGCAAACTAGCTCGCAATGCCTTTCCCTCGAGAATCAACCTTCGCGGATGCAAAAACTGATCAAAACCAATAGGAATACGTTAAAATAGGCCAATGAACGTAACCCAATCAAAATAACTCGAATTACACCCAAAAACACAAAGTTGGCAAAACCCGAGCCCCGGGCCCACTTCTCGTAAAATTATGAAATTCTATTTCGGAATCCTCGTCTCGCCACGAGTCTGTACAGATACGGTTATGGACCCACGATGACGAAAAGTAAGTGATACATTGGACTTAAAAAATCTTATGCCAAACTAAATGTTGATCAGTGAAGACAAGAAAGCTTTTAAGTGTAGACAAGAACAATAGATGCAGACATTCTGGAATCAGAAACTGGAAAAAAAACCAGGTCTCTTGTTTCTAGTTTTTTCTCTTAATCAACCATAGGTGATGACAGTTTTGGAAAATTTCAAGAAAGCATGGCTTGTTTGTTAGGCTTTCATCAAAATCAGAGTCCAAATGGGCCACCAAATCCCCAATTTTCATTTCAAAAACCAAGCCCTAGTTTCTTCAATTTTTCCCAAATTTCAGAGAATTAATGGAGGGTTCTTCAATAAAATCACATAATTGGCTCATAAATCATACCTCAAGTCAAAACATAGATTAAATCCTCTTACTCCCTAGTTCAATAGCTCCAAAATGTGATCAAAAAATGGTGGATGATGATATAAGCTCGCGGAGGAAATGTTTATAAACCCTTCTGTCCGTCACGAAATCCCTTCATCGTGTTCGCGACCCGAGCCCTGCGAATGCGATGCTTTATCTGACCTCGATCCCAGGCCCTCATATGGGAATGCGACCCTCTCAACGCGAACGCGATGGCCCACTCCCCTGGCCTACGCAAACGCGTCACCATATCACGCGAACGCGATCAAGAAGACTCCTCTACTACGCGATCGCGGCCTCTCCTTCGCGAACTCGAAGGCAGAAATCCCAGGCTCCCAGATTCCCTCTACGCATTCGCGTCCACCACCCCGCGAACGAGATGCTTTGTGGTCTGCAACACCAATAGTTGTGCACCAGCATTCTTCCAAGTCCAAAAATAGCCCGGTTAACTCTCCGAAATCACCCTAAGGCCCCCAGGACCTCAACCAAAGTCACCAGCATGACCAATTACCTCATTCAAACTTTCTCAGGCCGTAAAAACACTAACATTAACATAAAAAATCACCAAATTCCTCAAATTCAAGCCTAAGCCAAACTAGAACTTTTTCAAATTCGCATTCGATCGAAAATCCAACCAAACGACGTCCGGATGACCTGAAAAATTTGCATACATATCCAATATCACCTAATGAAGCTATTGAAACTCTAGGAATTCCATCCCGTCCCCTGGATCAAAATATCACCTATCAACCGGAATTCGCCGAAATTCAACTTATCCGATTCAAGCCTAATTCTACATCGGACCTCCAAATTCAGTTCTGATTTCACTCCCAAGTCATAAATCATCCCCCAAAACTACTCAAATCATCGAAAATCTATTCCAAGCCCTCTAAATCACAAGTCAATGTCCGGTTGACTTTTCCAACTTATGCTTTCCTTAAAGAGACTATTGGTCTCATTTCTAACCAAATTCAACCCAACACACTGCAAACTCACCAAACACATATATCAACATACGAGGAAACATAATACATGGATAAAGGGGCTGAAATACAAAAGACAACGGGTCGGGTCGTCACAAAATTTTATATATTGACATGTTAAAAATTAAACGGTATTAATCATGTAGTATCCAGATCTTAATATTTATCGTAATATTCAGATGTCTATTAAGATTCAGATGTCATAATCTTAATGCATATCTTAATATTCAAACATGTATTAAGATTCAAACGTCTTAATCTTAAAAAAATAAATAAGGCCTAATATTATACTACTTCCATTCAGTTTTAGTTATCCACTTTTGACTTTGCACTTCCATAAAAATAATAATGAAATATATAATTTACAATTTATCAATAATAATGATGACATTTTCAAAAATCTTGAAAAATGATTCGGGAAATAATAAAGGTAAAACTAGGAAAAAACTATTGTGACCTTTCTTTTGATTTAGTATAGTTGACAAGTAAATATAAAAATATATTGTTAGCACAATTGACAAGTAATAAAATTAAAAAAGGTTAATTAATATGGATTTGGCCCAAACTGTTATCGTATATATGAACCTTCTGACAGTTTTCCGACAATATTCGCCATCATAGTCTTAGTTGTTGACAAACAAATAATCAGGACAATTGGTATACAATGGATGAGGATGAAAATGCTAGTGATTGACATTTAGTGTCCACATCCGTACTGAATATAAAGTAGGCCTATGATTGGAGAGCTAACCACCAACAATTATTTATTTGTTCTTGTTTAATATTGAGATGACATCTCTTCCAATTCTAGGATGGAGGAGGTAACGATTTGCCCCGATCGTCTCGAGCATTTATACTTTGGAAAGTGAATTGAGGGCATGAGCATCTCCGCATAATATGCTATGACTTGTGTGAATCATCGCTTTCGATTTTCAGGATATTCAAAATCGATTTGGAAGAAAGAATTTTACTGTTGAAGCTTTAAGTTAGAAGAGTTGACCAAGTTTGGCTTTTAGAATTTGACATCAGATTGGGTTTTTGGTGATTCTATTATGTCTGAATGGTGATACCAGACTTGGACGTATGCTCGAATTTACATTTGAATGTTTCTAGAATGTTTTGGCACTAATTGGAAAAAGTTAGAAATTTAAAAGCTTGGAAAGTTCACACGTTTGTCGGAAGTTGACTTTGATGATATCGGATTCGGATTGTGGTTTTGGAAGTCGAAATAACTTTGTGATGTAATATAAAACTTGTGTGTAAAATTTGAGTTCATTCTGGGTTGATTTGACATGTTTTCGGCGATAAATTTTGAAGTTGAAAGTTCAAGTTCATTAATTTTAACTTGAGGTATGATTCGTCATTTTGATGTTTTTAGGTGTCATTTGAGGCTTCGAGTAGGTCCGTGTTAATTTTCAGGACTTGTTGGTATGTTCGGACAAGGTCCCGAGGGCGTGTTTCGGATTGATTGCGGACCATTTTCTTCATTTCTACCACTGATGTGTTCTGCTGATGTCCGGTGTCACATTTCTTCATCGCGATCGTGGCCTTAGAGGTGCGATATCGTAAGGGAAATTGGAGCAAAGCAATTCTCTTTCTTCATGTTCGCGAGTCATTGTCTGCATTCGCACAAGTTATGGAAGCTTGGGCATTGCGTTCCCGTTGTTGAGCATGTGTTTGCATTGTGTTTGGAATTGAGCTGGGCAGCGTTGGTTATCTCTTCGCGGCCGCGAAGTTTCTTCCACAAATGCATAGTTCTATCAGCTGTGTATACCACAATCACGAGCTTACTGATGTGTTCGCGTAGGGCATTTTCCAGGTGCATTATTATTCTTCTTCGCAATCTTGTGGGTGCTTCTGCGATCGCGATTCATTAATTTGCCCGCTGATTATGATGTACTCTATTTCAGGGGTTTCAGCCATTTTCCATTTTTTGGAGTTATGGAGCTTAGACTGAGGCGATTCTTGAAGAAATTTTCATCATATGAATTAAGGTAAGTGTTCTCTACTCAATTTTGGTTATTTGCGAGTCTATCTTCGTTTTTGGCATTTGGATTGTGAATTTTAATTAGAAATTTGGGGGGTTTTGTCCAAAGTTTCATAGAGTGAATTTTTAAGTTTTTAATATCGATCCGCAGTCGAATTTTGGTGAAACTAGTGTGGTTGGAATCGTGATTAAATGGCTTATCGGATTTTTTGAGTTTTGTCGTGTTCCGAGGCACTAGCCTAGGTTTGAATTTTTTATCGATATTAGACTTTTTATTAAAGACTTGACCTTTATCCTTTGAAATTTTTTCCTTGGGCTTTATTTGATGTTGCTTTTGGCTAGTTTCAAGATGTTCGGAGGTTGATAAGCGCGGGATGGCATTTGTGGAGCATTGTTTGGTTTGCTCGGTATTGGATTTGGTAAGTTCAAGGTAGGTAAAACTTTTAAACTTGGTGTTGATGGTATGAAACCCTGAATTATATGTTATGTGTTTGGTGTTGAGGCGACGCACATGCTAGGTAATGGGTGTGTAGGCGTGCACCATGTAAATTTTGACTTTGATATTTTTGTGGCACTGTGTAGTTTCCTGATGTTATTTGTAACCATTAAATCTCTACATACTAGAGCTATGAGATGTGACCTATGATAGATACCATGTATAGGATAAATATTTATTCTCTTGAGATATACCTAGGCAATTTTTATTGTTGAGTTATGTACTTATATTGCATTTATATACTCAGCCATACGCATTCATATGCATATTATATCTCAGTCTCTGTTACCATTTATTGGCACATCACATCATTTTTTTGGGCTGATTTTTCATGGCATACAGAGCCCGAGAGAATGGAGAGATTGATGAATAGGTGAGTGCGAGGGCCTGGCGGTGAGGATTTTATGGGATTGGGCTACAAGATGCAGCATGTTTTATTAGTTTATGCCATGATTGGATTGCTATAGATCTTGGTATTAAGAAGCTCTTCCAGTGTCTGTACACACCCCCAGTGAGCACATATAACTACTGCGTGCGAGTGATGAGCGCAAGTGCAGAGTGATTGGGAGGACTGAGTGACTTTGAAGACTAAGTGGTTGTGAGGACTGAGTGATTGTGAGGACTAAGTGGCTACGAGGAATGAGTGACTGGGAAGACTGAGTGAATTTATACTCCGAGAGAGTATACATATGCTTTTATCACGGGGATCCATCGCATTCGACATGCACACTTAGCACACAGGCATAGAGATGCACTTTTCTCATGTTAATCGGTATGATGTCATTCGTGACTCCTTATAAATATTGACATATAAGGTAGTGATGTATTTTCATCATGCCAATTGAAAATGAAAAATTTACTTGTGAGAAGTTATTCGAAAACTTACAGCTTTCAAACTACTTATGTCTTTGGAAATTTCGGTAAAAGATTTTTGTTTTTACTGATATACTCGAAACATAAGCCTATTTTTTTGGAGCTATGCATGATCTGAACATTTTATCTCTTAGTTACTTCCTTTATCACATTCATTATGTTTTTATTAACTGTTGTTGTCTATTGTTATTAGACTCTGACCTATATTCGCGCTCGTCACTATATTCAAGTGAAGGTTATGTTTGTTACTTATTGTGATCATATGATCGATTGTACACATACTACACTTCTGTATCTTGTTTGTAGACATTGCATATTGATGTTTATGTGATCGATGGGAGCTGGATTTGAAGATGTATTTGTGTTCTGGTTATAGCTGCCTTTTGTTCATGGTAGCTCTAGCCTTACGAAAAATCTATTTATGTATTATTCGGACAGATGACGTATTGTGTTTCACGCCAGCACCATAAATTCTAATCATAGAAGCTCATGATTTCTACTACCAGTACTTCAGAAATGCATAAGATTCAGATATTTTTTTTACTTAATTGGCTTATAAAATTTCATTGGAATTAGATAAATATTTAATTGGCTTACCCAGCGGGTAGGATTAGGAGCCATCACAACTAGTTGGATTTTGGGTCGTGACTGTGGGAGTGGAGAAGGAAAACTTGAGAATTTTACCCTCTAATCTATTACCATATTATTTGAATTCAAAATTTTGAATTACTAGTATTTACGAACGTGCATTGCGCATTAACAATGGCACGTGATGAATTAAGCATTTATTTTTATGAAGGAACAATCAAATTATATGTATAATAATACAATAATAATCTAAATGCCGAAAAATATTATTACATTAGCATAATCCTTGAATGAAAAATAAAAATACATCATCAAAACTTACACAAATGATTAATTTTTTTCATGTTAGTTAGATAATTATGTATTGTAGTTTAAAAGTATTTAATATGATGATATCTTAATTAATACTTCTTTGTGGACAATATTATTTGTGTATGTTTTCTCCAGATCATGTGGTTGATCTGCCTTAATCAAAACTATTGTTGTAAATCTTGATATTCCTCTTGAAAGGGAAACATACAGTTGTTCGTGCAAGCAAACATATGTCGATAAATCTAGTCCAATATTAAGGATGTTTTTTCCTTATGCTTTATTTGTTATATTTGTAAAAACTAAACATATTAAAATTTAATTTTACATAAATTTCAAAGGATATTCATTAGTTTCGGAAGAAGAAAGTTGAATTCATGAATAAGAATATACTTAGAAGCACATTGACCAGTATCATAATTTTTGCATATATGACGTTATTGTCAAGCTTCTATATACCATAGGTGTGCTACTACATAAGCTATTCGGCATATCAAAGTTTTTGAGTAGCATAACGAATATTTTTTCCAAAATTATATATATATATATAATAAACTTGACAAGAAACATATATCACAGAAGGCCATTTGGTGTTAAAGTATTTATCTATTCTTCTTAACAATAATTATTGGTATCATTTTGTGCTAAGTCAAAAAATTAAAAATATTTTGTTTTTATTATACATTTTGCAATCAAACTTTTATTTAGTTGATCGACATGCGCATTTCTGCATGCCAAGATTGCTTTTAATTCTATCATGTGATTTGCACAAAATACATTTTAATCTACTGATAGAAATTTATCTATTATTTAATGGACTACTACTACTATTGGGATTGATAACCAAGTGTTTAGAAAGAATTGAATAATTTTTTATTGGATGTTGTTCTTCATTTCTGACATGGACCAAGAAGACACGTGATACAGATTTGTTCCTCTTTTATATTATTGTCAGTTGAATCCCTTTTAGTTAATGCCAAAAGTATAACTTTGGCAAGCTAAGTAACAACCCAGATGGTCGTTTTGAGAGTATTTTCCATGATCCCTTAGTTACTGCTCCCTCTTTTCCATTTTATGGTTACGTAACTTGCTGAGGTTTGTGTCGGGTTCGAGAGCGTCTTAGAGTGAAATAGGACACAATCCCTAAGTGTAATGTCTGAGTAAGGAGTTGACCGTAGTATGATTTGCGTGAAGACGACTGCAAAATGGAGTTTTGTCTGTTCCACAAGCTCCACATGGTAATTTGGTCGTAGGAGCACGTCCGGATGTTGATTTGGAGGTCTGTAGGTCATTTCAACATTATTTTGCAAAAATTGGACATTTGAGGATTTTTGAAAAAGTTTGACTCGTAGTGAACTTTTTGATATCGGAGTCGAAATCCGATAACAAAAGTTGGAGCAGGTCTGTAATGTCAAATGTGACTTATATGCATAACTTAAGGTCAATCGGAAGGTTTCGGCATCAAATATATAAGTTAGATGTTTTATTAAACTTTAATTCGGGTATGATTGGTGTTTTTTGCATTGTCTGATGTTATTTGAAGGATCGACTAAGTTCGTATGATATATTAGGACTTGTTAATAGGTTTGATTGAGGTTTCGGGGGACACGAGTGGATTTTGGATGGTTAATGGATTGGAATTTGGACTCGGATGATGGCTGGAGCTTCTGATGCTCTGGTTTCTGGTTTCCATCTACACATTCTCGGTGGGGCTCCCTTGTTCGCATAGAGAAGATAAGTGTTGCTGGGATTATTGCCTTTGCCTTTGTGATAAAGGCTTCGCGTTCGCAAAGCTGTGGAGACATATGTGTATGCCTTCGCATGCGCGTTTGCATAGAGGAAAAGTCAGTTAGGGCGTCAGGTTAATAGCATACACCATCACGTAGAGGTGCACACATTCGCGAATGGTCAAGAAGGGAAATCTCCACGTTCGCGAGTGGAACCTCACATTCGTGTAAGAGGTTTTTGGGCAGAAACATTTTTGTTCTTCGCGAACACGTGAAATCTTCGATGTTCGTGAAGAAGGAAACATATGGAAAAAAATAAAATCCCAAAATAGAGGGTCTATGTCATTTTTCACCATTTGTACTTGAGAGCTCGGATTTAGGCAATTCATTGAGAGATTTTCACATGGGTGTTTGGGGTAATTTATTCTTATTAGTCTTTGATTAATTTCTATGATTATGCCTTTAATTTCATCATTTAATTAGACATTTGGGGTGAAAAATAGGGGGTAATGGAGGAACGTTCTTAGATCAAATTTTTTGGTTGTGTTCGAGATTTTGGGTACCAGATTTGAGTAATTTTATTATGGGTGGACTCGTGGTTGAATGAGTTTTCGGATTTTGTGACTTTTACCTAATTATGAGACGTGATCTCGGGTCGATGTTTTGGGGTGTTTTTCTAATTTCTTGTTAATGTCTTGATTTCATTAACTAGATTAATTTCTTAGAGTTATATTTAAAGTATGAACTAGCTTTTGGCTAGATTTGGGTCGTTCGAGTTAGAAAGTCAAGGGAAAGGCATTCTTATTGACTAATTGAGCTTGAATTTTGGTAAGTGACTTGACTTGTGTGGGACAAATTCCCTTAGGATTTGTATTGTTGTAATAATTTATGATATATGAGTGTCGTGTACGCGTGGCAACGAGTGCGTTCACAAGCCAAATATTGAACATCTCGTCTTTTCTAAGTGGTTTATTGATTATATCTTAATTGATTTGTTCCAACATGTGTAGTGTTCATGTTCAGTCTAGTCTCACATGTTTACATGTTTTCTCTCTCAGTTGCAATATGTACAACATGCTTAGTTTAACTACCTACTTTTCCTGGATTCCTAATTGTTCTTTAATTGTAGGATTTCCTTGCTTGTAACATCATTGTTGTATTAATTGCGTGTTGAATTTCATGATTCTTGTTGTGAGGATTGGCTTGTCGGGGAAGGAGATTTCTTCCATATGAGTGAGATTGTAGCACGAGGTTTATGCCTTGCTATTGTGAGAATAATAACTTTTGATACTATGGGGTGGTACCTCGCAAGCGCCCCTGATGCATATATACTTTTGGGACTTCGAGGTGGTACCTTTGGAGCACCAATGTTGCGTATTTAATTTTTGGGCTACGAGGTGGAACCTCATGAGGGCCCGTGTTGTAAATTTACTTTTGGGACTATGAGGCGGTACCCCGAAAGCGACCGTGTTGATTCCATATTTTTATTGTGTCGGTTGTTATTGTTGTTCCCTAACTTGTAAGATATTCTTTCCTTACGCATTCTAATTGTCTTCCTACTTTACATGAGTTATTGCTTTTTGTAATTCTTAATGTTTTATTGACTTGCCATTCTTTTTTATCATTTCACCTTCTACCTTATTTCTTATATTCCAGTAAGGGCTGACCTGACCTCGTCACAACTCTATCGAGGTTATGCTTGGAACTTACTGGGTAGCATTGTGGTGTACTCATATTACGCTTAGGCACATGTATTGTGTAGATCCAGGTACATCATACCGGCTCTGATATCAGTAGAGCGTGTGTGCTGGTGCTTGGGGACTTCAAGGTATATCTGCCAGCGTCTGCAGACCTTGAAGTTAGCCTCTATCCTTACTATGTTGTCTTTTCTTTATTCTATCAATGATGTATAGAGACAGTTAGTGAATTCCTTAGAGCTTGTGGCTTATTACTACCAGGTTTCGGGAGTTGTATGAACTTAGAGTTGTAAATTCTTTTTACTTGTACATGCCGAGCAGCAGTTTTCAGTAATATAGTATCTGTTAAATGTTGGAGTTTAGTCGTATTTCAATTCCTTTCTGCAAATGTTAGGCTTACCTAATGTTAGAGAATAGATGCCATCACGACATCCTATGGAGGAATATTTGGGTCGTGAAAAGTTGGTATTATGACTCACAAGCAGGAGCAGTAGAGTCTCGCTGATCGGTACGGAAACATCTGTACTGATCTTCGGGAGGCTATGGAACTGTTGGGGAAAAAAAGTTCACTTCTTTGATACATTGTCTTGCGAACTTGTTGAGTTTGAGATTCTAAACGTTTGTCTTTCCATTCTCTCGCAGATGGTGAGGACATGTATAAGAAGATCAAATGACCAATCACTCGCACTCATTACTGAAACCGCGAGAGGCCAGGGTTGGGTTAGAGGTTGAAGATGCGCACATAATGCAGCTAGAGAACCGGCAGGAATTGTTACAGAAGAGCCACCGGTAGCTCCAGTTGGAGAGCTGGTACCTAAGATGCTTTTTACTGCACTAGCTCTTCAGGACACCCTCGCGTAGTTTTCTGAGCATGTTTAGTACTTTAGCTCAGGAAGGGTTGATCCCAGTTGCTCCTGCCACATCTGAGGACGGGGGGTGGAGCATAGACTCCCGTCACCTGCACCCCAGATCATCGGTTTCAGGTCGACCAGGTTGAAAAGGTATTTACCATTGGAGCCGGTATCCCCATTTCGGCGCGAGGCTAGGGATGCAATTTCTGTGGAGGAGAAGCTCAGGCTCGAGAGGTATAATAAGTACCACCCTCCTACCTATAGTGGCTTGGCGTCAGGGATGCCCAGGGTTTTCTTGAGTAGTGCCACCTTATTCTCCGTACTATGGGTGTAGCAGAGTCAAGTGGGGTTTCTTTACTGCATTCCAACTTAGGGGAGTGGCTTATCAGTGGTGGCGTGCTTATGATTGGTGGCGTGCTTATGAATTGGTAGTCTAGTTGAGGCAGCTTCACTCACTTAGACTTAGTTCTCAGATATGTTCTTGAGGGAGTATGTTTCTCAGAGTCTTTGAGATGCATGGCACGCATAGTTTGAGCAGTTGCTCCAAGATTCTATGACCGTATCAAAATATGCGGTTCAGTTCAGTGTTATGGCTAGTCATGTACCATCCTTTGTTGACAATTTGAGAGCGGGTCCGTTGATTTATTAAGCGGCTCAATACTAGTATCAAATTTAGCATGGCCTAAGAGTTGGAGATGGATATTTCATACCAGCAGGTAGTGGGGATCACTAAGAGATTAGAGGGTATGTTGATTCGGGGGAGAGAGGGAGAGAGGCCAAGAGGTTTCAAGAGTCTGACTCTTTTAGTGGTAGTTGTGTCCCAACTGTAGTTCATCATAGTGGGGGCTATGTTAATCGCCCTGTTCATTCAGCACTTCCACATGCCAGTGGTATTCCGGCCATTTCTAGGCTTCAAGCTCCCTATATACATGCCTAGTATCTAGCGAACCTACTACATAGGGTCCTTTTAGTGGTTAATCCAGCAGATGAGGCCTGAGCCAGCTACAAAATCCACATCCTCCGAGAGCTTTTCTTGTGTGTGGGGACACTCTTCATCTGGTGAGGGATTGGCCCAAACTCGGTAAGGTGCACCTCCACAAACTACTCAGGAACCGCGTGCTCCTCGGGTCCTCAGGCTATGGTTACAGCACCAGCTAGCACTTCACCTAGTTATCAAGCTAGAGGTGGAGGTCAAGCATGTAAAGGCCGCCCTTGAGGGAGAGACCAGGCTAGATATTTTGCCCTTCCTGCTCGTATGGAGGCAATTGCAGCTGGCTCTATCATTATAGGTATTCTGGTATGCCATAAAGATGCATCAGGCTTATTTTCTGGAGACTCCACTTATTCCTATGTGTCAAATTAATTTGCTCTGTATGGGTGTATCCCATGATTCTTTGAGTTCTCCAATCTATCTGACTACACATGTGAGAGATTCTAGTGTTGTTGACCGTGTGTATCGGTGATATTTGGTTGTTCTTAGTGTTTTTGAGACCAGATCCAATTTATTAGTACTTATTATAATAGACTTTGATGTTATTTTGGGCATGAACTAATTCTCCCCCCATTATGCTATTCTTGATTTCACGCTAAGATCGTGACACTGGCTATGCAGGATTACAACGGTTAAGTGGGGAGGTATCTCAGATTATATTCCTAGTAGATTTATTTCATTTATGAAGGCTCGGCGAATGGTTGAGAAATGGTGTGATGCGTATCTAACTTATGTGAGAGATGTCAGTGCTGATACACCTACCATTGTTTCAGTTCCAGTAGTGAGGGATTATCCAGTTGTATTTGCAGCAGATCTTTTGGGCATGCCGCCCTATAGTGTTATCGACTTTGTTATTGACTTGTTACAAGGAAATCAACCCATCTCTATTCCTCTATGTCGTATGGCTCTGTCATAGTTGAAAGAGTAGTTATAGGAATTGCTTGATAAGGGCTACATTCAGTTACAACCTATATTCACGTATATTAGTTCATGCCGTAAGTTAGTCAACGTAAATTCTAGAAGATATTATATTTGAGATGATAAGAGATTAATCCTATTTGTCTTAAATAATACAAGGGTGTGTATGAGTGGTTAGTAAGTATTAGAAGTTAAACGAATTAAGAATGTTGTAACCAATATTTTTGGGTAAAACTAGAGGTGCTTAATATTCTTAAGAGGACATGTTTTAAGTTATTTTAATCATATAATATCCTTATTATAAGTCTCTAAGTCAAACTATTTATAAAACAAAAGTTGACAAAAGTCACAACTTATGTTCATAAAATTAGTTAAACTTTAGGTCAAATGTTACTAGGACTTTAACCTAATTTACTTATAATTATGGGGTATTTTACCCACCAAATTAAAAATCAATTAGTCTATTTTTTCAATTCATTAAATTGTTCATCGATACGATTTCGGAGTATAGAGATATTTGCATTTTTACGAGACTATGCCAAGAAATTCTCTATGGAAAGGGGTTGAGATATATGGATACATAAATGATTCCCCCACCCCCTTTATGTCATTATTTTTCAGTATCTTCAGACCCTAAAACCCTAGAAATACTCCCTCAAGCATCTCTCATGAACCAAGACCCAAACAAAGGGAAAATAAAACAAATCAAGTATCGCGAATCCCGTGGTGCCACTAAGTTTCTTCTTCTTCTTGTTGTTGCTGATTTTTATGTTGCTCCAGCTATGCAGGAGATTTATTTAAGTGGTTTATGCTCTTTAAATTAGTCCCTCAAATATTAAATATCAACCATAGGTTATTTCAAGTCACACAAAGTGACTCTAGTGCCGAAAAATTCAAATTGATTGCTAGTTTCGCTTCCTTTTTCTTGTGGAAGCATTTGGAAGGATATTTTGTGGCAAATTAAGGTTAAATTAGAGTTGTTATATATTTTTAAACGTCTTTAGCCTCTTAATCCTTATGTATTTTAGATTATCCATGTTGCGACTAAGTCGTTGAAGCTAGAACTTGTGAGTTATATATCGAAAGACTTGTTAGTAATGTTGTTGGTTGGTGGATTGTCACGGGTGGCTCAATATGATTATTACTGATATTGTTTGGGCTGTTTGGTAATTTTTTTAACTTTTGGGAAGTCACATATATAAGGGATGTGTTTTCCGTTTCATCAGAAAGGTAGGTTGTGGTCGATACATAATAGTTACGACACTTAAATGATAACGATATTGTCACTTCCCTTATTTTAGACTAAAGAGTCGTATCATTTGCATAGCTTGAGCTTGGGGAGCATATACAGGGTATGTGAGACTATCCATTGCCTTCATTTGCACGACTCCGATCGTACATAATGTAATGAACGAGGACAAGCTTCCAAAGATACTCTATTCTTAGAAGCTAGCAATACTTACATTATTTCCCTTCTTATGGAACAATTGATGTTGATGTATCTTCTCTTGTTCTTATGTTATCAATGTTGTTGGTACTTCCTAATTATTATAAGATTCATGATAAAGAGTTAGTCCTAATAAGTGTATGGAGGATACCGAGCTTACATCACTCCAAAAGGTTCAGAATGTGATTCCAATGAGTCCAGCATGCATTATAGATATGTAACTATTTTTGTTACGGCCCATTTTCCATAATAGGTCATGATGGCTTCTGACACCGTTGTCAGGCCAGCCAGCGTAAGTATAAATATGTTCTCATTTTCACCTTTATAAAATATTTTTCGAAGACAAGGCTAAAGGAAAGAGTGATAGCACTCAAAAATATAGTTATGCAACCCAAAAATGAAAGTCTACTAACGTGTGTGCCAGAACCTGGTACACAAGATACGGTCAACTAGTAGAATATACACAAAACAATAATACACTATCCTACTATTTGAATCAAGATAGACAGAAACAAAATATAGAGAAATACTTCTTTGGTTGCGGATTGGCATGAAGGGGAAGCAACTCACCGTTGAAGTCTCAAGGGTTCTCACTGATGCGCACCAGAGTAGTGTCCAGATCCACCTTCCTCAAATCCTGTACATTTAAGTACAGAAGTGTAGTATGAGTACATAAATAACATGTACCCAGTAAGTATCCCGCCTAATCTTTAAGAAGTAGAGATGAGTGGTCGACTAGATACTTATTAAGGTAAAGGAGATAAGGAGTATCATTTGTACAAGCAGGTATAACTCAAGTCATAAAACATTCAAGTTTGAAATAGAAATTATTCCTTTAACCTTTAATAGAGTATGTCCATTCATTTTTAAATATTTAAGCAAATCTGGAATTTTAGCCACAAGTAAAAGCTAAATAACTCATACACAAATAACCACCGAGGAACGTATGGCCCGATCCAACAGAAAAGTAAATGTGCACTGTTGAGGGTCGAACGGCTCGAACCATAGATGCATCTATTACCCCGATCGCGCATCATACATTTGACGTAGTAAAAGTGTAAATAACAATCACCCTGCTCGCGAATAATCCATGCGACGCAGGTACACATAAGAATACGTGTTCTTACAAGTACAAGTCAATTCCCTTTTAATAATTCCAGAATAAATGAAATTGAATCCTTTTAGAATTTTAGTTTCCAACTCATTGGGATCTAAGAAATTTAATAGCCAACAAGGTTACTGATATTTCACATATAACATGCTTTAGGGTCCTATACTACCCGGAATGTCATATAGTCGCTACGCACGGACTCTCGTCACCTAATACGTACGTAGCCCCCGCATACAAGCAATTTGGTTATTTATTATACCTATGGGGACATTTTCCTCTTACAAGGTTAGAAAGGAGACTTACCCTGCTCCAAAAAGCACTTCCAAGTTCCAAGAGCGAGCCCAAGTCTTTAATTCGAAGCCTAACAATCTCAAACTAATCAAATGAAGTAAGAACTAGTGAATAAAGGCTCACAAGGTTGAATTCTAACTATTTAAATTATTTTCCAACTTTTTCCATAATTTTCCTAAATTCTAACCCCAGGCCCACGTGCCCCGATTGCGAGATTTTTTGAAGGAAATTATTCTCTATAACATAAGCATCACTAATTGTGATTTCTAGTTTATTACATATCTAATTATGTGGTTAAATCTTAATTTTATAAAAATCCTAGGTGTAGCTCTAACCCATTGATTTTACTTAATTATTGGTGTTAAATCTATCTATTGTTCATGTATTTAAACTAAGAATTAATAGAATTAGAATGTGTTCAGGTTGTATGGACAAACCTTTTCCTTTTACTTACCAATGTTTTACCATCTACGTGTGAAGGGAAAGATAGAGTTTTTTGATTACATGATTAGTAAGATTTTTAAAAGGCTAAATGGCTAGCAAGGTAAGTTGCTTTCTCCTGGTGTAGGGTTACTTTATCAAGAGTGTCAACCAATCTATCCCTATCTATACTCTCTCTGTTATGACTCCTCCTAAAGGAGTGTTTAGATTAATTGAGAAATATTTTGCTAACTTTTTCTTGGGCTCGTCTGAGGAGCAAAAGAGATATCACTGGAGCTCTTGGAACGATCTAGCTCTCGCTACTGATGAAGGAGGCATGTCTTAGGAAATCGAAAGATATTAGTAACATGCTAGCGATAAAAGCTGGTGGAGGATAATATCTACATCAACTCTATGGGCTAGGTACATTAGTAACAGTTACTGTGTGAGATCCTATTTGGTCTAGAAAAATTGGCTCCGGGAGATTCTCATGCTTGGAATCATATTCTCAAAATAAGAAATATTGTAGAGAAGTATATTGTTTGGCAGGTTAATTCTAGATCAAGTAGTTTTTGGTAGGATAATTGGTCTCTAAAAGGACCATTCGCTATATTGGTTGCTTGTATCCCAAAGAGTGCAAAAACCTTGGTAGGAGAATTCATTTCAGAAGGTCAATGGAACATCAAAAATCTTAAGGACCTCTTACTAGATCAAGTTGAACAACACACCCAATCCATTTCCATAGGAAATCAAACTAAGGAGGATCAAACCTGTTGGGAAATATCAGACAATGGCAAATTCACAAACAGAAGTCCATGGAATTTGGTAAGGAAAGCTAGTCCAAAAGTTCAATTCATTAACAAGGTATGGAACTCTACAATCCATTTTAAATGCCTTTCCTAGCTTGGAGATTCTGGAATGATAAACTTCCTTTTGATAATGTTACTATTAATTTTGGCAAACAAATTGTTTCGAGGTGTACCTGCTGTAGAAATCTATTTGTAACGACCTGGCCGGTCTTTTATAGAATATACACCTTGATCCCCTATTAATTTCTTCCCCTAAATTTATTTCTGCTATTTTGATTTGCCGTAACATTCGGCGTTGGGTTTTGGAGAGTTTTGGAACACTTAATCTCTAAATGAGAGCTTAAGTCATGCAAAGTGGTCTATAGTCGGATCAGTATAAAGACTGCCTTAGAATGGAAATCACATGGTTACATTTGCTCCGCTAGGTAATTTCGGGGTTTGGAGCATGTTCCGAATATGTTTTGGAAATCCGAAGCTAATTTAGGCTTGGAATACCGAAAGTTGGAATTTTGAAATTTCTGGTCCGATAGTGAGATATTGATCCGAGGGTCGGAATGTGATTCCGAAAGTTTAGAATCTCCATCATGTCATTCGGGATGTATGTGCAAAATTTCAAGTCATTCGTACGTTTTTTGGCTAGGTTTTTTATCTAAAGCGTATTTTTGATGAAATTTGAAGTTCTTAGGCTCAAATCCTTGATTAATTCGAATTTCCGGCTTTGTTTTAGGTGGTTTAAGGATTGGTAGAAGTTTGAATGATGTTTTGGGATACCTATGTAGGTTTGGTTGAGGTGCTGGGGGCCTTGGATGTGTTTTGGGTGCTCAACGAAGCAATTTGGAGTTGTATAAAGTTGCAGAAAAATCCTTCAGTAGTTGCAGGTCAAATTTCTGCTACGCGTTAGCATCGCTCCTCTCACGTTCGTGAAACTCTGACCATTTTCTCCTTCACAATCGTGGCCCCTTTCTTGTGTTCACATTGTGTAATCTTGGAGGGGGACCAGTTCCTTCTACGCGTTCATGTCCAGTTCCCCGCGTTTGCGAAGCCTTGTCTTTATGCCGTTCGCATTCGCAACCATCCTCGCGTTCGCATACTGTTATTTAACGATGAGAGTTGTGCTACCTTTCTTCATCATGTTCGTGTGACTCTAGTCACATTCATGTAACACTTCTAGTCCAGGCCTTCGTGTTTGCGCCATTCCATGCGTTCACGAAAGTATATTTTACAGCCTTCATTTTTTCTTCTTCGCGAACGCGAGCGTACTTCTGCGTCTGCGGTGCATGAAATGACTAGACTATTATGGATGGTGAGGATGCGCGCTACTCGAGATGATCAGGCACCCGCGCCCTACTACAGCCGTCAGAGGCATGGGCCAGGGTAGAGGTCGTGAAAGCGCACGTGGTGCAGCCAGAGCACCTGCGTGGAGGTACCTCCAGCAGATCCAGTTAGATTTCACGCAGCTGATACACTTACTACTACTACTACTCCAGCCTTTCAGGAGACCTTGGCACAATTTATGAGTATTTACACCATGTTGGCTCAGGAAGGGTTGTTTCCCCTTACTGCAGCCATATCCTAGGCCAGGGGAGGAGCACAGACTCTCACCGCCCGGACTCCAAATAAGCGAGTGAATGTTAAGAAGGACCTAGAGATCATTCCCGTACAACCAGTAGTACCAGTTCAACCCGAGGATAGGGCAGGTGCTTCAGAGGACGATCAGAGGAGACTTGAGAGGTTCATGTAGTACAATCCTCCATTATTGAGTGGATTAGCATCAGACGATGCCTTGGGAATTCTAGAGGAGTGCCATCGTATTTTTCACACAATGGGTATTGCCGGATCCAACGGGGTTTTCTTTACTACCTTCCATCTTCGGGGAGCCGCCTATGATTAGTGGTGCAAATATGAGTTAGATAGTCCAAGCGAGGCTGCTTATCTAACCTAGTCCTAGTTCTCATATATGTTCCTGAGGGATTTTGTTACTCAGAGCCTCAGGGACGCATATCGCACAGAGTATGAGAATTTATGCCAGGGTGCTATGACGGTTTCATAGTATGCTATCTGTTACACCAGATTGGCTAGGCATGCACCAATTTTGGTTGCCACTGTCCGTGAGAGGAATCGTCGGTTAATTCAGGGTCTTATCCACCCATCAGATCTAGCATGGCTTGGTGGTTGGAGATGGATATTTCTTATCAGCAGGTAGTGAGCATTGGTAGGAGGGTTGAGGGTATGCTCGCTAGGAAGCGAGAGGAGAGAGAGGCCAAGAGGTTTCAAAATTTGCGCCACTACTCTGGTACCCATACCCCAACAGTACGTCTTCGTGGTATGGGTTATATGGGTCACCCCATTCATTCATCTATTCCAGCAGCCAGCAGTGCTTCAGCTCCTCCTAGACCTCAGGAGCCTTGCCACGCACCTCCAGTTTCTAGAGCGCCTTTTGAGCAGGATGCTTTCAGTGGTCAGTCCACTAGACATAGCTCTAGCCAGTCGCACCCACCATGTCCTCCTAGAGCTTGTTTCAAGTGTGGTTACACCCGCCATATAGTGAGGTATTTCCCTAGACATAGGAGGAGTGCACATCCATAGACTTCTCAGCCACAACATGCTCCTCAGAGTTCTCAGGCCATGATCATAGCTCCAGCTGCTACCCCATCTACCTAGCCAGCTAGGGCCGAAGGTAAGAGAGGCAAAGATCCCCCTCAAAGCAGAGGCCCGAAAAGATATTATGCCATTCGTGCTCGTACTGAGGTTGTTGCCTCCGATTTTATCATCACAGGTATTATATTGGTTTGTCATAAAGATGCATTGATTCTATTTAATCCAGGATCCACTTATTCATATGTGCCTTCATATTTTGCTCCGCATTTAGGTATAGCCCGAGATTCTTTGATTTCTCCTATTTATATTTCTATTCCTATGTAAGATTATCTTGTTGTGGACTGCATTTATCGGTCGTGTTTGGCTACTATCCAGTGTTTTGAGACAGAGAAAATTTATTTTTACTCGGCATGGTTGATTTTGATATTATCTTGGGCATGGACTAGTTGTCGCCCCATTATTCTATTCTTGATTTTCACGCCAAGACTGAGACGCTGGCTATGCCAGGTGTGCCGCGTGTTGAGTGGAGTAATACTTTAGATCGCACTCCTAGTAGAGTTATCTCTTTCCATAAAGCTCAGTGTATGGTTGAGAAGTGGTATGATGTGTATTTAGCCTATGTGAGAGATGTCAGTATTGATTAACCTTCTGTTGATTTAGTCTAGTGGTACGTGATTATCCCGATGTGTTTCCAGCTAATCTATTGGGCATGCCACCCGATAGAGATATTTGATTTGTTGTCGAGCACTCAACACATTTCCATTCCTCTATACCATATGGCTCCTCCTGAGTTGAAGTAGTTAAAGGACCAGTTACACGAATTTCTTGACAAGGGTCTTATTCGACCCAGTGTTTCACCGTGGGGTGCTCTTATCTTGTTTGTGAAGAAAAAGGATGGTTCTATGCGTATGTGCATCGATTATCGCCATTTGAACAAGGTTACAGTGAAGAACCGTTATCCTTTGTCTCGTATTGATGATCTATTCGACCATCTTCAGGGCGCACAAGTGTTTTCTAAGATTAACTTGCGCTCAAGTTACAATCAGTTGAAGATTTGGGAGCCAGATATCCCGAAGACTGCCTTCATGACATGGTATGGTCATTGTGAGTTCCTTATTATGTCATTTGGACTAACCAATGCCATAGCAGCTTTTATGCATTTGATGCACAGTGTGTTCAGGCCATATCTCGACACGTTCGTCATTGTTTTCATAGATGATATTCTTGTACACTCCCAGATTCAAGAAGATCATGAGCTACACCTAAGAACCGTGCTTCAGACCTTGAGAGGGGAAAATTTATAAGCAAAGCTCTGAAAATGTGAGTTTTGATTAGATTCTCTAGCATTCTTCAGCCATGTTGTATCGAGTGAGGGCATTCAGATGGGTCCATAGAAGGTAAGGGCCGTGCAGAATTGGCCCAGGCCATCCTCAGCTACAGAGATTTGAAGTTTCCTTGGCTTGGTGGGCTACTACTGTCATTTTGTGGAAGGGTTTTCATCGATTACATCCCCTATGGCTAGATTGACCCAGAAGGGTGCTCCATTTATGTGGGCTGAGTAGTGTGAGGCGAACTTTCAGAAGCACAAGATAGCTTTGACTACAGCCCCAATAATGTTATAGCCTACTTTTTTGGGGCCTTATACAATTTATTGTGATGCCTCACGGGTTGGCCTTGTAGCGGTGTTGATACAAAACAGTAGGGTGATTCCCTACACGTCCAGACAATTGAAGATACATCAAAAGAATTACCCTGTCCATGATCTTAATTAAGCTGCTATTTTTCATGCCTTGAAGATCTAGTGTCCTTATTTGTACAGTGTGCCTTGTAAGATTTACACTGACCAACAGAGTTTGTAGCACTTGTTCAAGTAAAAGGATCTAAATTTGCGCCAGAGGAGGTGGTTAGAGTTGTTGAAGGATTATGATATTACTATTCTGTATCACCCAGGAAAGGCCAACGTGGTGGCTCATGCCTTGAGTCACCGGGCGGAGAGTTTGCGGAACCTAGTCGGGTCGTAACTTGTGTGGTTTCTCGGTCTTCCCTATTCAATTGTATTATGGAGCGGCAGTATGATGACCCTCACTTACTTGTCCTCAAGGACGAGGTTCAGCATGGCAATGCAGAGATGTGACCATTGGGGATAACAGAGTATTGATGATGCAGGTCCGGATTTGTGTGCCCAATGTTGATGGTATTAGAGAGTTGATTTTAGCAAAGGCCTATAGTTCACGGTATTGCATCAATCCGGGTTCCACGAAGATGAATCGGGATTTTAGAAAGCACTATTGATGGACGCAGATGAAGAAGGATATACTTGATATGTAGCCAGATGCCTCAACTGTCAGCAGGTGAAGTATGAGCGCTGGAGACCGGTTGGGTTGCTTCAGCAGATAGAGATTCTGAAGAGGAAGTGGGAGCAGATCACCATGGACTTTGTAGTTGGACTCCCACATACCTTGAAGAAGTTTGATGTCATTTGGGTGATTATAGATAGGTTGACGAAGTGCGCTCATTTTATTCCTATGTGTACTACTTAATCATCGGAAGGGTGTGCAAAGATATATATCCGGGAGATGTTTGCCTGCATGGTATTCCCATTACTATTATTTTAGACAAGGGTACTCAGTTTACATCACAGCTATAGAGGGTCGTTCAGCTTGAGTTGGATACTCGTGTGGAGTTGAGCACAGCTTTTCACCACTAGACAGTCCGACCGCACTATTCAGATTCTTGAGGATATGCTCCATGCATGAGTGATTGAGCCTGGAGGGTCTAAGAATCAGTTTTTTCGATTGGTAGAGTTTTATCAATCCAGCATTCAAATGGCTCCATATTAGGCTTTATATGGTAGGAGATAGAGGTCTCTAGTGGTTTGATTTGAGCCGGGTGAGGCGAGACAATTGGGCACAAATTTGGTTCAGGATGCTTTGGAGAAGGATAAGGTTATTCAGGATAGACTCCCTACAGCCCCAGTCCAGACAGAAGAGTGAGGTGGACCAAAAAGTTTATGATGTTTCCTATATGGTTGGTGAGCGGGTTTTGCTCGGGTTTCTCATACGAAAGCCGTCATGAGGTTTGGGAAGAAAGGGAAGTTGAGTCCGCATTTTATTGGCCCTTTTGAGATTTTGAGGTAAGTTGGGGATGTTTCATATGAGGTTGACTTACCTCTTAGGTTGTCAAGGGTTCATCCAGTATTATATGTTGAGATGCTCTGGAGGTATCACGGGGACCCATCGCACGAGTTGGATTTCAGCTTAGTCCATTTGGATAAGGATCTATCCTATATTGAGGAGCCACTTGCTATATAGGACAGATAGGTTTGAATGTTGAGCTCAAAGAACATTGCTTCAGCAAAGGATCAGTGGAAGGGTCATCTGGCTAAGGAGGCAATCTGGGAGACCGAACTGGATATGTGCAGCCGATACCTCATCCTTTCACTACTTCGGGTATGTTCTCTATGCTCGTTCGAGGAAGAAAGGATGTTTAAGTGTGGGAGGATGTAACAATCTGGCCGGTCATTTTTAAAATTCATGGCCCAATCCCCTATTAATTACTTCCCCTAAGCTCATTTCTGCTATTTTTGTTTGCTGGGACATTCGGTGTTTGGTTTCAGGGAGTTTTGGGACACTTAGTCCCTAAGTGAGAGATTAAATGTTGAAGCGGTCCATAGTCAGAGAAGTGTGAAAAGGCCTCAGAATGGAAATTTGATTGTTCCGCTAGCTCCATTAGGTGATTTTGGGGTTGGGAGCGTGTTCGTAATGTGTTTTGGAAATCCCTAGCTAATTTAGGCTTGACATGCCGAAAGTTAGAATTTTAAAGTTTCTTGTCAAATAATGAGATTTTGATCCGAGGGTCAGAATGGGAATCTAGAAGCTTCAATAGCTCTGTCATGTTATTTGGGATGTGTGGGATAAATTTCAGGTCATTCAGACGTGTTTTGGCTAGGTTTTTGATCGAAAGCGTATTTTTATGAAATTTGAAGTATAGGCTCGAATCCTTAATTAGTTCGAGTTTTCAGCGTTCTTTCAAGTGGATTAAGGATTGATACGAGTTTGGACGATGTTATGGGATATGTCCATAGGTTTGGTTGAGGTCCCGTAGGCCTTAGGTGTGCTTTGGGTGCTCAACGGAGCAATTAGGAGTTGTGTAAAGTTTCACAAAATCCTTCAGGTAAGTAATCTCAATGATTACTTACTTTGAGATGTTATGTAGATATTCTCCTTTTGAAATCACCAAAATTGAACAAGTAAAGAGTGAGAAGTGAAGAGAATGGCCTTGGGTTCAAATTAAATAAACCCTCTCTGCCTAGCCATTTTTGCTTCTGCACTGGGATTTCCGCTTATACGGTTTTGGGCCGTTTCTGCGATCTTGGCCCAAATTGGCTAGACTACTTCTGCGGTTGATTAGACACCTAAGAGGGACCACTTCAGCGATCTCAAAATCTCTTCCGTAATTTTGCCTGAGCTACCCATATACAGCTTCTGCGGATTGCTGACCGCGTCAGCGGTACTGCTTTTGCGGTCCTTGAATCGTAGACGCGGTTATGACAGAAGCAGCATATCTTGGTTTCCTTTAAAATTCCAACTTCACTCAAACCTCAATCATTTGATGCTCTGGGATCCCGAGCCTCATGAGGTGGACCTACTCAAACCCTCAAAACACTTAAAACAACGCTAAATCAAGGAATCAACGGCAAAACCACAATGAATCGAATCATTGAATCTTAAATTTATTAATTTCCTTCTAACTGGTAAAAATCCCCTTAAATTACTCAGATTGATACCAAATTTAACAAGTAAGTCTTAACTGATATAACAGACATATACAAGGTTTCGAAACTAAAATCCGAGCGTGATACCTAGATAAATCAATGATTGTTTAGTTTATTTAATTCGTTCAAACTCTAAGTTAACAATTTCACAAAAAAATTCACTGCTCGGGTTAGGGACATCGAAATTTGATTCCGGGCAGCCCAAGTCTCATGTTTTCCCATGGACCCTGTGGGAATGTCAAATCACAAATCCGGGTCCGTTATTTTAAAAAGTTGACCGAAGTAAAACTTGGCCTTTTTAGAAAAACTTAAATAAGCAAATGGACATATTCTTGCTTAAAACGTTTCTAACTTACTAACCGCCCGTCCCCGCAAGTCATAAATTAGTCAAAGCAAGTGCAGAAAGTTTTATTTTAGGGAACGGGGTTATAAAACACAAAATGACCAGTCGGGTCATTGCATCCTCCACCTCTTAAACAAACATTCATCCTCAAATGGACGTAGGAAAGTACCTGGACTGCTAAATAAATGATGATTTCGACTCTGCATGTCCTCCTCGGATTCCCAAGTCACCTCCTCAGCTGGTTGGCCCCTCCACTGGAACCTTTTTGCAGAAATCCTCTTGGACCTCAACTGGCGATCCTTTCTATAAACAATGGCAAGTGGCTCATCCTCGTAGCCCAAGCTCTCATCTAACTAAATGGTACTGAAATCCAACACATGTGAATAGTCGGCATGATACTTTCGAAGCATCGATATATGGAAAACTGAATGGAATCCTGATAGACTAGGTGGCGAAGCAAGCTCATAGGTAACCTCTCCAACTCGCCTCAAAACCTCAAAGGGACAAATAAACCTTGGGATCGGCTTGCACTTCTTCTCGAATCTCAAAATGCCATTCATTGGCGAGACTTTCAAGAGAACCTTCTCGTCAATCATGAATAATACATCACACGCCTTCTGATCCGCGTAGCTCTTCTATCTTGACTAGGATGTGAGAAGCCTCTCCTGAATCAACTTTACCTTATCTAAGTAATCTTGTACCAAATTAGTACCAAGTAACTTAGCCTCACCATACTCAAACCATCTGATAGAAGAACGACAACGCCGACCATACAATGCTTCATATGGGGCCATCTCTATGGTGGACTGATAGATGTTGTTGTATGCAAACTCTGCTAAAGGAAAGAACGGATCCCACTACCCTCTAAAGTCAATCAAACATTCTCTAAGGATATCCTCCAAAATCAGAAATGTCCATTGAAAAATAGGTCCTCGGCAGGTGGGAACAAAAAGAGAAAGAAAAAGAGAGAATGGTTCGGTCCCAGTTGGTCTCTTCTATGGATTGTCTTTCCCTATCCTATTATCGAGACGAATGTTGCCATACCCATCCATCGGTATGAGGATGGAATGATGTACTATGATCTACGCAGGTCCCCAACTCACTCTGAACAGCTCTCCAAAAATGAGAAATGAACTGAGGGCCTCTGTCTGATATGACGGAAACCGGTAAACCGTGCAACCTAACTATCTCCCGAATGTAAATCTGAGCATATCTCTCGCTGTATATGTAATAGCCACTGGAATTAAATGGGCATATTTTGTCAACCTATCCAGAATAACCCACACTAAATCAACCTTCCGCATAGTCTGTGGCAACCCAACCACGAAGTCCATAGTGATGCGCTCCCACTTCCATTCCGAAATGGGAATCCGCTGAATTAGGTCACCTGGCCTCTGGTGCTCATACTTGACCTACATGAAAGTCAAACACTTATCTACATACTCAACAATGTCCTTCTTCGTCCTCCACCACCAGCAATGTTGTCTCAATCCACGATACATCTTCGTGTCACCCGGATGAATGCAGTACATTGAACTGTGTGCCTCCTATAGAATCCTCTCCCTTAATCCATCAACAGTAAGAACACATACACATTCCTGATCCGTAACACACCATCCTCGCCAATAGAAATCTCATTGGCACCTCCTTGAAGTACCATCTCTCTAAGGACCTCCAAATGTAGATCATCAAACTGTCGGGCCTTAATCTGCCCCAATAACGAAGAATGAGCAACCATACATGCTAGAACACGACTGGGATGCGAAATATCCATTCTCATAAGTCTATTAGCTAAAGACTGAATGTTCAAATCTAATGGACTCATCTCAGCAGGAATTAAGGCCAAGCTACCCATACTCTCCGTCTTCCTGCTCAAGGCATCCGCGACCACATTTAACTTTCCTGGATGATAAAGAATGGTGACATCATAATCCATTAGTAAGTCAAGCCACCTGTCACGACCCATTTTCCATAATAGGTCATGATGGCACCCGACACCGTTGCCAGGCCAACCAACACAGAAGTATAAATATGTTCTCATTTTCACCTTTACCAAAAACAAGCATAAAAGAGTTCACAAAGACAGGCTAAAGCCAAGACCGATAACACTGTAAAAATATAGTTATACAACTCAAAAATGAATGTGTACTAATGTGTGTGCCAGAACCTGGTGTCACAAGCTAAGGGCAACTAGTAGAATATACACAAAAGAATAATACACTATCCTACCGTCACAATCCGGATAGACAGAAACAAAATACAGAGAAAGACTTTTTCGGCTGTGGATCAGCATGAAGGAGAAGTAGCTCATCGTAGAAGTCTCAAGGGTGCTCACTGATACGCACCAGAGTAGTGTCCAGATCCACCTGCTTCAAAGTAAGCTCCGCTTGCCAGAATAAGTGATGCAGGATATGATGCTCTGTATAAACCTCACATGACACCCCATAAAAATAATGTCTCCATATCTTAATAGTGTGAACAATCGCCACCAACTCTAGATCATGCATATTTTAATTCTCCTCAGGAACCATCAGCTGACGTGAAGTATAAGCAATAACTCGTCCCCACTGCATCACTACAAATCCAAAGCCAACACGAGAAGCATTGCAATACACTGATTGCGTCCTTAATCGGAAGGCAATACGAGAACTGGTGTCATGGTCAAAGCCATCTTGAGATTCTGGATGCTCTCCTCACTATCATCGAACAAGCAGAATTGGGCACCCCTTTGGGTCAATCTAGTCAGAGGTGATGCCATAGATGAAAAGCCCTATATGAATCACCGTAGCAACCTGCTACCCTAAGAAACTGCTGATCTCGGTCACAAAAGTAGGATGTGGAAAACTCTGAACTTCTTTAATCTTATTGGGATCTACTTTAATACCTTCTCCTAACATTACGTGCCCCAAGAATGCCACTGAATTCAGCCAAAACTCACACTTGGAGAAGTTAGAATAACGTTGCTTCTCTCGCAAGGTCTGAAGCACTACTCTCAAATGCTGCTCGTGCTCCCCAATTCTACATGAGTATATTTAGATGTCGTCAATGAAGACGATGACAAAAGAATCAATATAAGGCGTGAACACCCTATTCATCAAGTCCATAAATGTCGTCGGAGCATTAGTCAAGCCTAAAGGACATCACAAGAAACTCGTAGTGGTCATACTTAGTCCTGAATGCATTTCTTGGAACATCTGAATCCCGAATCTTCAGCTGATGATACCCTGACCTCAAATCAATTATAGAGAACACCCTAGCACCCTACAGCTGGTCAAAATAATCATAATACGGGGAAATAATTACTTGTTCGCAAATAACACTGGTGCACCCGAAGGCTATACACTATGCCTAATAAACCCCTTTGCTAACAACTCCTCCAACTTCTCTTTCAGCTCCTTCATCTCCTTAGGAGCCATATGTTATTGTGGGATAGATATAGGTTGAGTTAGTGGAGCCAAATCAATATAGAAATCAATATCACGATCCGGAGGCATGCCAAGAAGATCAGAATGAAAAACATTGGCAAACTCTGGGACTACTGGCACTGAATCAATCATCGGAGACTCTGCTGTGGTGGCGCGCACGTAAGATAAATAAGCCAAACACCTCTCAACCATGCGTTGAGCCTCCATGAAAGAAATGACGCTACTAGGCGCATTAACTGTGGAACCTTTCCACTCCAATCTTGGCAGCCCTTGAATCATTAGTGAAATAGTCTTAGCATGGCAATCCAGAATGGCGTGATATGGAGATAACCAATACATGCCCATAATAACCTCAAAATCGATCATATCTAGAAACCAAAGATCTGCTCTACTCTTAAAACCACAGAAAGTAACCACACACGATCGATTGATCCGGTCCACAACCACTAAATTACCCACAGGAGTGGACACATCAACAGAAACATTCAAAGGCTCAGGAGAATTGATCAAGAACCGAGAAAACAGAGTTGACAAATATGAATAAGTAGACCTTGTATCAAATAATACTGAATAACCCCCTACCGCTGACAGAAATAATACCTCTGATGACGGCATCTGAGGCCAATGCATCTGGCCTAGCTGGAAGAGTATAGAATCTAGCCGGAACACTGACGGTCAGGCCTCCACATGGCAGAGTAGTAGCTGGCTGACCTCTCCATGTCTTGCCTCCACCTCTAAGATGACCTCTACCAGTACGCCCTCCACCTCTAGATGGCGAGGCAGCTGGTGCTGGAACCATGGACTGCAGACCCTACCGCACCGCTTTGCCCCAATGTCCGGGACAAGTCCTCTTCATATGACCTGGATCTCTACACTCGTAACACCCTCTCGGTACCATAGCATGATGCCCTGAAGTCTGAGCATACTGAGCTGAGTACTTACTGGAATACGATTGGATAGCCAGTGGGCGATACGAACTCTATGGTGTTGCGCTAGAGTGAGCACTAGAAGAACCTTGATAACCAAAATACACGTTGGAAGGACCCTGAATGGCTGGTGGGCGATAAGAACTCTCCAGCATTGCACTGAAATAAGGACTCACTGAAGCACCTCATGGAGGGGGTGGTGGTGCCGAGTATGGGGGCCTGCTGGATTGACCCCTTCCCGAAGTGACCTCTACCCCTAGCTGGGGCACCTCTGAACTCTCTGGAGAATCTGTCCCTCTTGTCCTGTGGCATCTCCTCTTTACCTCTCATACGGTAGCCTTCAATCCTGTGGGCGATCTCAATCACTAGTTTGTACCTTGTGCACATCTCTACCTCTTGAGCCATACCAGATTGGATAGTAGGGTATAATTCCAAAACAAATCTACGCACTCTCTCTGTATCTATGGGAAGTATCATGAGTGCATGGCGGGAAAACTCTGAGAACCTTTCCTCATAATCGGTCACCGAAATCTTACCCTGCTCTAGATGCTCGAAAGTATGATGCAGCTTTTCCCTCTCAAAGGGTGGAATGTACTAATCAATGAATAATCGAGTGACCTGACCCTAGGTGAGGGGGAGGACAATATGCTAGCCTGTTATGTGCATAGGACAGCCACCATTTACGGGCCCTACCCTCAAGCTAAAAAATAGTGAAGTCGACTCCATGTGATTCCAATATCCTCATGTTGTGCAGTCCGTCTCTGCACCTGTCAATAAATTCCTAGGAATCCTCCTGACATTCACCCTCGAAAACTGAAGGGTGAAGTCTAGTACATCCGGCCTATGCTGGGGTGCCAGTGCAACAACTGGCTAAACCCCATCTGCGGGTAGTGCACCAGAAGTCTGATAAACTGCAACTGTATGACCTGGAGCATGGGCAATAGGAGTCTGTGCTCCTCCTCCTGCCTGTGAGGTAGCTAGATCTGCTGGAAATAAACCAGCTTAAGTCATAGTATCCATGAACTGAAGCGTACGGCCTATGGCTTCCTTAAATCCCGGTGTTGTGATGAAATCAACCAAGGTAGGCTTAGCTGCGGGCACCTTGCCCTACTCTTCAATGACTGGATCCCTCGCAGGATCTACTAGTGGTGCAACTGGAATAGCTCTGGGATGCCCTTGTCCCGTATCGCGGGTGGGTGCCCTCCCCCGGCCTCTACCTCGGCCTCTAGCAATGGAGGGAGCAGCTCCTCCCTGGTCCAGAACGTTGATGGTATGAGTCCTCACCATCTCTGATAGAATAAAAGACAATTTAGCATACTGACCACTACACAATGGAAAATGAATAAAGAGTAGTCTTTCCTAAGACTATATAGCCTCTCGAAGATAAATACAGACATCTCCATGCCGATCAATAAGACGTTATTAGGTTTTGCCCGTAACATTGTGAGTTCTACGTGAACCTAGTGCTCTGATACCATGTTATCATGACCCATTTTCCATAATAGTTCATGATGGCGCCCGACACCGTTGTCAGGCCAGCCAACGCGGAAGTATAAATAAGTTCTCGTTTTCACCTTTACCAAAAACTAAGCATATAATATTTTTCAAAGAAAAGGCTAAAGCCAAGAGCGATAACACTGTAAAAATATAGTTATACAACCTAAATATGAATGTCTACTAACGTGTGTGCCAGAACCTGGTCTCACAAGCTACGGGAACTAGTAAAATATACATAGAAGAATAATACATTGTCTTACTGTCTGAATCAGGATAAACAGAAAAAAAATACAAAGAAATACTTCTTCGGTTGCAGATTAACATGAAGGGGAAGAAGCTCACCGTAGAAGTCTCAAGAGTGCTCACTGATGCGCACCAGAGTAGTGTCCAGATCCACCTGCCTCAAATCCTGTACATTTATGTACAGATGCGTAGCATGAGTACATAAATAACACGTACCCAGTAAGTATCCCACCTAATGTCAAATAAGTAGAGATGAGAGGTCGACTTGATACTTCCTAAGGTCAAAGAAATAATGAGGATCATTTAAACAAGTAGGTATAACTCAAGTCACAAAAACTTTCAATTTTGAAATAGAAATTCTTCCTTTAACCTTTCATAGAGTATGTCCATTCATTGTTAATTATTTATCAAAATCCGGAATTTTAGCCACAAGTAAAAGCTAAATAACTCATACACAAATAACCACCGAGGAAAGTACGGCCCGATCCAATAGAAAAGTAAATATGCACTGGCAAGGGTCGTACGACTCAAAGTAAATCATGCTCGCAAATCATCCATGCACGCAGGTACACATAAGGATACATGTTCTTCCAAGTTCAAGTCAACTCCCTTTTACCTCGCTCCAAGGTGAACTTCCAAGTTCCAAGAACAAGCTCAAGTCTTTAATTCGAAGCCGAAAAATCTCAATCTAATGAAACGAAGTAAGAACTAGTCAATAAAGGCTGAGAAGGTTTAGTTCTAACTACTTAAGTAATTTCCCAACCTTTCCCATAAGTTTCCTAAATACTGATCCCCGGCCCACATGCCTGTATTCCGAGTTTATCGAAGGAAATTATTCTCTATAACCTAACAATAACTAATATGTGATTTCTAGTTCATTACATAGCTAATTATGTGGTTAAATCTTAATTTTATGAAAAACCTAGTTCTAGTTCTAACCCTTTGATTTTACTTAATTATTAGTGTTAAATCTATCTAATATTCATGTATTGAAATGAAGAATGAGTGGGGATTACTTACCTTGAGGATTTATGCTTAAATCCCCTCTTTGGAATCACCTTAAACGCCCAAGTAGAGACTGAGAAGTGAAGAAAATGGTCTTGGGTTCAAATTAAATGAACCATCTTGGCCCAACCCTTTTTCGCTTCTACGAAAGGATTTCCACTTCTGCGTTTTGGGCCGCTTCTGAGGTCCTGGCCGAGATTGGCTAGACCGCTTCGACGGTCGATTAGCAGCCTAAGCGGGACTGCTTCTACGGTCTCAGAATCACTTCTTTGATTTTGCCTGAGCTGACCCCATACCGCTTTTGCGGACCGCCGACCGCGTCTTCGGTCCTACAACCGCAGACGCGGTTCCAACTTCACTCGAACCCCGACCATTTGACGCTTGTGGCTCCCGAACGCAACTCGAACATACCAACAAGTCTGAAATCACGAGGCGGACCAAATCAAACCCTTGAAACACTTAAGACAATGCTAAATCAAGAATCAACCCCAAAACCAAATGAATTGAATCACTGAATCTTAAAGTTCTAAATTTCCTTCTAACAGGTCAAACGCCCTTAAACTACTCGGAATAATACCAAATTTTATGGGTAAGTCTTAAATGATATTTCGGACTTGTAGCAAGTTTCAGAACTAAAATTTGAGCCCGATAACTAGGAAATCAATGATTATTTAGTTTATTTAATTCCTCAAAACTCTAAGTTAAGAATTTTACAAAAAAATCATTGCTCGGGCCAGGTACCTCGGAATTCGATTTCAGGAATATGCCCAAGTCTCATATTTCCCAACGGACCCTCGGGGATCGTCAAATTACAAATCTAGATTCGTTTCCTAAGAAAGTTGACCAAAGTCAAACTTGGCCTTTTTAGAAAAAATTAAAGAAGCAAATGGACATATTCTTGCTCAAAACTCTCCTAACTTCCGAACTGCCCGTCCCTGCAAGTTGTAAATTAGTCAAAGCAAGTGCGAGAAGTTTTATTCAAAGGAACATGGTTCTAATATGCAAAACGACCAGTCGGATTATTGCAATTTTTCTGTACCTAGTCGCGCTATAGTCGGATTGGTATGGCACCTATTGTGCAACCACTCATCAATTGGGTTTTACCGATCACCATGTGACAGGGTACAATTCTACCGATCCTTATGATTGTCGGGTACATTTTTACTGATACTATTATAGCCTGGTACGATATGATGTTGATGGTGATGATGATGTCCGTAGAGGCATATGTTTTCAAAAGTTAATAATAAAAGAGTTCAAAATAACAATAATAAAATATCCAATTTTTACCTAAATCCCTAATTTCTTGTCACGACCCCGGTTCGCCCTCCATGGAGGAGCCTGGATCTGCATATGAAAAACATGCGTAGAAGAGGCGTGAGCACACCACAGCGGTACTCACTAAGTGCCAAGCCTAACCTCGGTCGGATAGTGAAGAGGGAGGTCAGGGATCTACTAAGATAAAATATAATAATAAAGCTTACAACAGTATGAAATAAGAAGAAACAATGAATTACAACTATGAAGTAACCCAGGTTATACAAACAATAATTTACACACAGAGAATAAGATAGCACATAGTAAAAACAGGACAATTTCAGTACCAATAACGAGGATTTCCCAGGATACCGTTGTGTACTCCATCTCATCAATCTGTCTGTGGAGCTCCCGGGATACCATCCCATAGTCCATCATATGAGTATATCCAAAGGATCTACCTGGATACCGTCCCTTAGTCCAACCTCCAATGCGCATGTGGATCTACCGGAAATCTAACCTGTAGTCCCAAAGTAAATATGCAGGGGGTTCTACTGGGAATCATACCCGTAGTCCCAAAGTAAACAAACAAAGGGGGAGCTACCGAAATCTCACATCTGTAGTCCCAATGTAAATATGCAATCAAATCAGAGAATATTCAGAAATGAAGTACAACAATGCAAAAGCAACAGATAGTTCTAACCTAACATGCTTCATATAGTGCAATTAAGGCAAATTAAGAAGTTAGGCAATTTGGCTCAACTAAACATGCTTTTCTAAACTAGCACATGCTATAATGGCAAGTAGGATAAACCAAATACGAAAGAAACTAAGTTCAAATATTTTAACTAAATATTGAATTTTCAACAATTAGCTCAAGTACGCGCTCGTCACCTTACGTACAAAGCATTCAATTACCAAATGTATCATCCCAAAGGGAAAGGTCCCCCCACAAGGTTAGACAAGCGACTTACCTCAAATCGGTACAAAATCAAATAGGAACCACGCCTTTACCACGAGTGACCGATTCGAAATAGCCCAAATCTATTCAATTCAGTTACATATCATAAATAACATCGCAAGAAACTATTCCACTATTTAATTCAAAGCTAAGGCGCGAAAATAGGTAAAATGAACAAAACGCCCCTCAGGACTACATCTCAGAATCGGTTAATTTTTTTCATTTTCATAACCCTCATTCTCTCACGAGTCTAACCCTATAAAAGTATCCCAAATCGGAGGTCAAATTCCCACTAAAACTCAATGGTTTGTTCTAAGGAGCTTTCCCCAATTTTCATTCAAAAGTTCGAAATTAAGGATGAATTCATGATTAGATTAGTGAGTTTTAATGTTAAGAGAGTAGAGAGTCGTTACCCAATGATTGTACTCGAAAAACATTTTAAATTTCTCCCAAATCCGAGCTCCCAAACTTGTGTATTTATAAAAATGGTAAACCTACGTTTTTTAAATGGTAAGTACTGTTCAGACCTTAAATGCATCGTGAACGCGAAAGTGAGCCCGCGTTCGCGGAAAAGGAAAAACGGGAAATGCCAAAAACTCCCATTTGCGATTTCGAGAGTGAGAACGCGAACGCGAAGGCCTGAGGTAATTAATCCTAGCAAATGTGAAGGATGGGACTCAAATGCCTTGAAGAAAATGGGCTTAGCCCCTAATGCCTGGTAAATCTATGCGAACGCGAGGAGTTTGATGCGAATGTGAAATAGGAACATAAAAAGTGTCGCGAATGCATAGATGTTGGTTGCAAACGCGAAGGAGTACGAACTCAGGGCTACGCGATTGAAGAATCACAAACGCCAAGAAAGATGTCAAACCTGCAACAGCTGAAGTTTTTCTACAGCATTTTCAATCTAAAAAGTGTTGCGTTGAGCATCCGAAACACACCCGATTCCCCCAGGACCTCAACCAAACCTACGGACATATCCCATATCATCATTCAAACTTGTAGCAATTCTTGAACCACCGAAAAGAACGCTGGAAACTCGAATTAATCAATGATTTGAAAGAACATCAAATTTTAACAAAACACGCTTTCAATAAAAATCCTAACCAAAACACCTCTGATTGACGTGGAATTTTCCACGCACGTCCAAAATGACATGACTGTGCTAAAAAAACTTCCAAAATTTCATTTCGACCCTTGAATCAAAAACTCACTATCGGAACAGAAACTTCCAAAATTCAAACTTCGGTATTTCAAACCTAAATTAGCTACGGACTTCCAAAATGCATTTCGGACACACTCACAACCCTTAAATTACCCAACGAAGCTAATGGAACCATCTGATTTCCATTCTGAAGTTGTCTTCACACCGTTCAGATCACGAGCCACTTTCCAACTCTTATGCTCTCATTTAGGAACTAAGTGTCCCACTGAACGTCTCGGCAACCAAAAAGAAGAAATAAACTTAGGGGAAACAGTTAATAAGGGATGGGGGCGTATATTCCAGAAATGACCATGTGGGTCATCACATCCTCCTTCTATGACAAAGGCAATGCACCCACCAGCCTATGCCGCTCATATGCCTCCCACCAAGTGAAGGCTGCTCCTGAGAACTGAAAGATAGTGAATGATACACCACTCGACTCCAAAATTCCTACTGTCTGAAGCACACGTCGACACTTGTTGAGAAAACCCTTGGCATCCTCCCTCTGAGCACCACTGAAAGTAGAAGGTGAGAGCCTGGTAATTCTCTCAAGACGGTGCTGCTCCTCGTCTGCCATAGCTGAAACCAAAAATTCCTGAACAGGTACAACCGGCTGAACTGGTGCAACTTGCTGAGCTGGAGGTGCATCTGCTGTCTGCAAACCCTGCACTACTTGCACAGGTGTGCAAGTAGTGGGGGCTTGATTGCCTCCCCCAGCCTGTGAACTAGCTGCCGCAGTCGTGGCTGAGACTGCCTGAGCCAAGCCAGTGAAAACTAATAGAATCTGAGCTAGCGCCTCCTGAAGACCTGGAATCACAATAGGCACATGCCTGAGCAGGTTCTGCTGGAGTCTCTACAGTTGGAGCCTAGTCCTAAGTCGGGGAGACTGGTGGGTCAATAGGTGCTGCACCCGGGGATCTACCTCGACCATGACCTTGACCACGACCGCGTCCATGGCCTCTAGTTCCCACAACGGGTGGTACTGGTAGTCGTCCGTCTCCTCCAGTAGCGCGTGTTCTCCCCATCTGTGAGAGAATAAAATAACAGAAAATTAGTTCTCGGACCAACAAAGTCGCACGATAAGAATTCCAAGAATGTAATATTTTCTTTAAAGGTTCTGCCGCATCCCGAGGATAGGTACGGACGTCTATGTACCAATCCGCGAGACTCTACTAAATCGGCTCATGACCCGCGAGACCAATTAACCTAGGCTCTCAAACCATCTTCTCACGACCCCAACCCGGTCGTGATGGCTTCACTACTAGGTAAGCCTGACCATGTTACCACAATTTAGGATAATAAAACAGATCTCAGATAATTAATACAGTAAATCAAGAGTCTAGAATTTCTGATTAAGTGCGAAAATTAACAGTATAAATAATATAGCCCCGCTAGGACCCGGTGTCACAAATCTGAGCCTCTAGAGTACAGAGTGTCATCCTAGTACAAAGTCTATCAAAATCTGATAATGCAGAAATAAAAGGATAGGATGGAGGGGAGAAAAAGCAATGGCTGCAAACATCGTACACCTACCCCGATGCTCCCAGAGAGCTAATCTGCTGATCAACTGGATCTACTCAGCCTGAGACTGCTCTGGATCTACACACAAAGTGCAGGGAGTAAAGTGAGTACTTTAATCCAGTGAGTAATAAAAGTAAATACAAATTGAAAGTATGAAAACACAGTAAATACACATAGTAAGCTATAATCCAAATATACAGTAATATATGGAACTAAACAGCTGAACAACAATTAAAGATGCAAATGCATGGATGCAATACAACGCATATGATGGTAAAGTCCAGTACCCATTGTTGGACGCAACCCGAGCCACCCATAATCATTTATCATCGATGGCGCTCACTCGGTTGTCTATAGACTCCAGAGGGGCTCCTACAGCCCAAGCGCAATAATAAGCTCAACATAGCATTACGATGTGAATGTCAGGGGCTTCAAACCCTCAGAATAGCATTTACATCTATTACTCACCTCTAGCTGGCCAAAGACTAGCTCACAGTGCCCTTTCCTAAAAAATTGACCTCCTCGCGCATTGAATCTTGCCAAAACCACAACAAATACATTACAATAGGCTAAGGGAATATCGAAAATAATGAAATTAACAAAACCCGAGCCTCGGGCCTAATGCTCGAAATCCAGAAAGTTTTTCATCAATACAATCCTTATCTCTCCATGAGTCCATAAATATCAAATTCATAATAATCGGAGTCCATTTGACCCCTCAAATACCTAGTTTACACTCTCTTAAGTTTCAAGCCCTAACCTCCATTTTTAACCTTTAATTCCTTGGGTTTTCCTCTTTAATCCATGTTTATACACCATAATGTCATATTTTAAAGTCCAAGAATACATACCTGATGATAGCCCTTGAAACCGTCTTCAAAAATCGCCCAAAACTCTCTTAGTTTGAAGTCCAAAATGTTTGTTCTTGCAAAATTAGCGAAGAAGACTTAATTTAATATCTGCCTAAGCCTTTTTGCTTCTGCGCCCCATATGCATCTTCTGTGGTTACCTCTTTTGCGGTTCTCTCGCCGCTTCTGCGGTTTCTCCAAAAATGCTAAGGACCGCTTCTGCGGTCCAAAGTCGCATCTGCGATGACGCTTTAGCGAAACCCATCTGCTTCTGTCGACAAGCCAAACCCCCTCTCAAACCACTTCTATGAGCCACCCCACCGTATTTGCAGAACCACTTCTGCCGTCCGTTTTCCACAGATGCGGAAATACCAGAACCAGAAAAAGTTCAGCAATCACATAAGTCCGATTTTCACCGCATTGACCATCCGAAAACACCCCAAGGCCTCCGGGACCTCAAATAAAAAACACAGATGTGACGTAAAACCTTATTTAAACTTGCTCGAACTATCAATTCACCATTGTTAACACCAAAATCATCAAATTTTATTAAATCAAAGACTAAGTTTATCAAATTCTTCTGGAACTCAATTTTGGATTAAGAACCCGACCTTAATAGCTCTGATTTAACTGAAATTTTCACACACATCATAAATCACCTAATGAAGCTACTGCAACTTTCGGAAATCCATTCTGACCCTCGGATCAAAATCTCTCCTATTAACCGAGGTCGCCAAAATGTTAACTTTGCCAATTCAAGCCTATTTCTACATCGAGCCTCCATACTTTCGATTGCTCTCCAAAGCTTCAAATCATCCCCCGAAAATAACCGAATCGTCAAAAATCACGTCTCAGCCCTCTAACTCACAAGTCAACTTCTGGTTGACTTTTCCGAACCAACTTTCCTTAACGAGACTAACTGTACCATTTCCTATCAAATCCAATCGGATTCTAGTCAAACTCACCCAACACACATGATAAATCATGAAGAAGCAATAAATGGGGAAAACGAGACGGAAACACATGAGATGACAGGTCGGGTCGTCACATCCTCCCCAACTAAAACAAACGATCATGCTCGAGCAGGTCAAGAAACATATCTGAAGTCTCAAATAGGCACGGGTATCTGATCTGTGTCTCCTGCTTGGTCTCCCAAGTGGCCTCCTCCATGGGCTTACATCTCCAGTGCACCTTCACCGAAGCTATATCCTTTGACCTAATTTTTCGAACCTGTCGACCTAACATAGCCACTGGCTCCACATCATAAGTCAAATCCTCATCTAACTGAACCATGTTGAAGTCCAATACATGATGGTTTGCTACTTGGGATTGAGTTTCTCTTCCTCTAGGGAAATCAATAGTGAGCTACAAGTGGGTCTATAAAGTCAATAAAAATCTGATGGAACTATTGAGGGGTTGAAGGCTAGATTGGTGGCCAAAGGATATGAGACAGTCCCCAACATACTTCCAGAGCATGGAAACATGGAATATCGGATGAACGCCCGACAACTGGATAGTAGAGCAAGCATATATGCCACCTCCCCAATCCTCCTAACCACCTCAAAATGTCTGATAAACTGCGGACTCAGCTTTCCTTTCTTTTCAAACCTCATCACACCCTTAATAGGTGAAACCTTCAGCAAGACCTTCTCACCCACCGAGTAAGACACATCTCGAACCTTCCGGTTCGTGTAACGCTTCTGCCATGACTGAGCTGTACGAAGTCTCCTGAATGACCTTCAACTTCTCGAAGGCGTCCTGGACCAAATTTGTTTCCAACAACCTAGCCTCGTCGGGCTCAAACCAATCAATCGGAGACCTACATTGCCTCCTATATAAGTCCTCACACGACGCCATTTGAATGCTACACAGACAGCTGTTGTTGTAGGAAAACCCTGTAAGAAGTAGAAACTCATCCCAAGAATCTCTGAAATCAATCACACAGGCACGCAACATATCCTCCAATATCTGAATCGTACGCTCGGACTGTCCATCCGTCTGAGGATGAAATGATGAACTCAGCTCCACCTAAGTACCCAACTTGTTCTGAAATATCCTCCAAAACGTAGAAGTTAAATGATTTCCTCTATCCGATATAATAGAAAATGGAACACCATGCAATCGGACAATCTCACGGATAAAGATCCCTGCGAGCTGCTCCGAAAAATATGTAGTACACACTGGAATGAAATGCGCAGACTTGGTCAGCCGATCCACAATCACCCAAATCGAATTGAACTTCTTCATTGTCCGAGGAAGATGACTCACGAAATCCATAGTGACGCTCTCCTATTTCCACTCAAGAATAACAATTTGCTGAAGCAAACTGCCCGGTCTCTAATGTTTGTATTTCACTTGTTGACAATTAAGACACCGAGCTAAATAACCCCCAATATCCTTCTTCATTCTCCTCCACCAGTAATACTGTCTCAAGTCCTGGCACATCTTAGCAGCTCCCGGATGGATGGAATACCGCGAACTGTGGGCCTTCTCAAGAATCAAATCTCTAAGCACATCTACATTTGGCACACAAATCTAGCCCTGCATTTTCAACACCATCAGCACATATGGTCACATCTTTTGCATATTTGTGCTGAACTCTGTCTCAGAGTACAAGGAAATGTTGATCGTCATACTGGTGCTCTCTGATGCGATCATATAAAGAAGGCCGAGAAACAACACAAGCTAATACCCGATTGGATCTATAATGTCCAGTCTTACTAACCAATTGGCCAAATCCTGAACATCAACTGCAAAGGGCCGCTCCCCAACTAGGATATACACCAAACTCCCCATACTAACTGGCTTTCAGCTCAAAGCATCGGCCACTACATTCTCCTCTCCCGGATGATACAAAATGGTAATATCAGAGTTGTTATGTAACTCAAGCCACCTTCACTGCCTCATATTAAGATCTTTCTACTTGAACAAATGCTGAAAACTGCGATGATCGGTGAATACCTCACAAGATACTCTATATAAATAGTGCCTCCAAAACTCCAAAGCATGAACTATAGCAGCCAATGCTAACTCATGAACATGGTAGTTCTTCTAGTGCGGCTTCAACTAACAAAAAAATAAGCTATCACTCTACCATCGTGCATCAATACACAGCCAATCCCGATTCTCGAAGCATCACAATAATGGTGTAAGAACCTGAAGCTGATGGCAAGCTTAATACTGGAGCTATGGTCAAAGCTGTCTTGAGCTTCTAAAATCTCTCCCCGTGCTCATCCTACCATACAAGTGGCACACCCTTCTGTGTTTACTTGATCAAGGACGAGACAATAAATGAGAAACCCTGAATGAACGGGCTATAATAACCCACCAAAGTGAGGAACCTACGAATCTTTGTGGCCAAGGAAGATCTAGGCCAACTCTGAACCGCCTTAATCTTCTTTGGATCAACCTGAATACCATCAGTGGATACTACGTGTCCCAAGAAGGCCACGGAACTGAGCCAGAACTCACACTTGGAGAACTTGGCATACAACTTCTCCTCCCTCAATATCTGCAATACCACTCGGAAATGCTCTGCGTGCTCCTCCTGGCTACGCGAATATACAAGAATATCATCAATGAAGACAATAACAAACTAATCTAGATACGGTCGAAATACACTGTTCATCAGATGCGTGAACGCTGCTGAGGAATTAGCCACCTCGAAAGACATAACCAGAAACTCATACTGACCATACCTAGTCCTGAAGGCAATCTTAAGGATATATGAATCCTTGATCTTCAACTGGTGATAACCCGAACAGAGATCAATCTTAGAAAACATCCTCGCTCCCTGAATCTGGTCGAATAAATCATCGATGCGAGGTAGGGATACTTGTTATTCACTGTCACTTTGTTCAACTACCAGTAGTCAATGCACATTCTCATTGTGCTATTATTCTTCTTCACAAATAATACAGGTGCACCCCACGGTGACATACTAGGCCGAATAAACCCTTTTCTAGGAGTTATTGAAGCCGATCTTTCAATTCTTTTAACTCCACGGGTGCCATACGATACGAAAAAATTGAAATGGGCTTGGTGACCAGCACCAGGTCAATAACAAAATCGAAGTCCCTATCCGGGGGCGTACCCGGCAGGTCTACAGGAAATACATCAGGGAAATCCTTCACAACGTGAACAGAATCTATACTAGGAACCTCAGGTCCAACATCACGCACGAAGGCCATATATGATAGACAACTTCCCAACCATACCCTGGGCTTTCAAGAAAGATATAACCCTAGTAAGGACATAGTCCAGTCATACAACGCCACTCGATCCTCCGAACACCCGGCATAGCCAAGGTGACTGTTGTGAGTACGTAATTTTTTCCATATATGAATTATTTCCATAAAATTCCAAACAAATGATTTTTCCTTATTTTTACAATTTTTGTGAAATTTGTGTTAATTAGTTGCATTTTATTTGTGCATGTTAATGAAAAATACAAAAATAAGCATTCGCTTTTAGGATTTAATTTTATATTTTTTTTTTTAAATTTAACGTTCGACTTTCATTGATATCAGCAACTTTACAATGAGGAGTTCTTTTTAGTAGTATAGACTAACTACTACTATACAATCTATCTATGCTAATACATTTCATACACTATCGACTAAGGGTAATGGTTAAGTTGTCGCAATCCCATTTGTCATTTCTTGCATTTCCTGCCTCGAATATGTACAAGTATAGCTACTTCACGGCAGAATTGATCTCCATCAAATGATCTTCCTTCAAATCTAATAGAATTCCTACTTCTCCATATGAGTGATAGTGTGGTGACAAAAGCAGTAGCCACCACAGCTTTCTGCCATACCTTGCTTCTAGCAAAGCAACATATCCACTGAAGTTCAACATTCCAGCTGCATATTGTTCTATTATATCCCAGCCAATAGCAAATTCTTTGCCAAAGATTCCTTGTATTAAAATAAGGTATCAATGAATTAGGGGTTAAATTGTATTAATTAGGGGTTAAATTGTATTAAAATAAGGTATGAAGAAAACAACAAAAATAGCTCACTTTAGTATTTTTATTGTTTTAATTGTAAAATTATCACAAAATAGTATTAAAGTAATTTTAGACATTAATTAGTTTATTTTAATTTTTTGAATCTTTATAAAACATTAAAAAATACAAAAAGTATAAGGTGGAAAACAAAAGGAATTAATTGGGAAAACTAAATAAAAGAAACAAAAAAATTTACAAGGAGGGGGAGAGGGCTACATAGATTTGGGCTTTTAGCAAAATTTATGCCGGCACAGATCAATTACACCAGGTCCAGTCAAAATTTCCACCCCATCGGTCCAGTGTGCTATATACCAAAACGACTCCGTTTGGCGTCCATTAAATCACAGCCATTGAATTACCTCAATCCAACGGCCCACGCTGTGTCATATTATTTTAATATAAGTGTCAGATTATATGTGTATAACCCTAACAACAGGGTTATCTTCCTCGTACAACCCCACCCCCTGCAACCACATCGTCTTCGCCACCAGTTCCGTCGCCGACGAAGACACCACCGTCGCCGTTGACCCCAATGTCACACCCCTGTACCGCCTTGACACCCTCTTCACGAGTATCCCATTACTGCCCTTTGAATCCCACTACAGACCTTCGAATGGTCAAATTGATTGTCACCGTCTCCGCTGCCCATGACGACGACACCTCCCAAACTTGGCCAAAATCACACACCAAGCCTCCCCCATCTCTTCATCATTAATCCATGAACAACTGGCCTCAAGTCATGACTGAAATCCTCAAATGTACAAAACCAAAAACGATCAAAAACCCTAAGTCATTCCAGTGGTTTCAAAAGAACATGCACAGGTCGCCTTGCCTCCCTCATGCGGAATCAAGTGTCAGCATCATTCAAATGTCATCGGAATGGCTCAAATGTTATATTGATAGGTGTAAAAGTCATAGTAGTATGTTTTGAATTAATTTTGATTTCTATTTTTTTTTTGTATGTTTGTTCTCTCATGCTTCTGTGAATTAGATTAATATTTGTGCTCCTTGAATGATTGGCAATATAAGTGTTTTGATTTTATTAGTTTTGTTCACATGTTAGGTTCTAATTCTGGTTTTTTAGTCTTATTCGAATCTGGTGTTCTAAGGGTTGATCCTTAGGTTAATTTCTTTATTTGGCCAAGTTCATTTTGGGTTTTCTGCCATTCTCGTTTAATTTTCCTTTTAGGTTCTGATTATGTGTTCAGGTCTTGCGTGTGTGTTGATGATTTGCTTTAGTCGTCATATTAATTCTTGATTCAATAATGTCTTCAATGGATATTGTTTGGGTGGATTTTAATTAGTTCAATTTAGTTTTTTTGGGTTAATCGCAAGTTTTTATTACTGTAATTCCTTGCTTAGCCTAATCAATTGTTATAAGTAGATAAACTTGGCTATGGTTGGTAGTCTTAACTAAGTTGGATAGGGGCTGGGTTATTGTTAGGTCAAGTTGGTAATTTCAGGACTAATGTAAGGGCAATAGGGGTAATTCACTGGGAATTTATTGGTAACTGAATTGAGAAGTCACTAGAAGTACCTAGAAGAGGCCAAAATAGAATTTTAGTAGTTGTTAGGGTGTTAACTTGAGGCACAAGTTAGAAAACAATGGATTGAATAAGTAAAACTAATGGACTAAGGTGTAAAGAAGAAATCTAACTTTCATCTCTTTGTGCCTATAAAAAAGCATCACTATTTCCTTCACAAACAAGTTTTGGAGCCTAAAACATTTCCCAAAGTCTGATCTCCAAGTTTCAGATCTAAGGTCTGAAATTCAAACTCCAAAACCCAAAAATAATAGAAAATCATAAAAAATAAAAAACAATAGAAATATCTAACAAAAAATTAAAAAATATTATTGTTCCATTAGATGATTCAAGATAGTTTCTACTTCAGTTGCTGATTATCCAGTTTTACTTTTAGCAGTTGGGTCGTGAAACTTCATAGAGTTGCTAGTGTTGTTTCTTGCAGTTTTTTGGATTTGTTTAAGCTGTTTTTCTGGTTGAAATATGAGTCTGCTGAAGGTTTTATTAGAATATACGCTTAGCGCTAGAGGGGGGGTGAATAGCGTTATAATAAAAAATAATGTAGACTTGCGGAATTAAAATTGCAGGAATAACGTAAGTGCAGTAATTAAAATGATAAGGAGAGAACACACCGGATTTTATCCTGGTTCACCACAACGTTTGGTTAGTCCAGTCCCCAAGAGACTCTCTCGAGTTTTACACTATCTTCGTTAAGCTTACGGGTGCCTAACAAACCGTTACACTTGCTCATAGATATACACTCTACAAGACTTCAACCTGCTCGATGATACCGCACCTCAAGACTTCAATCCAAGGAACTACTTTTCCTTCTTACAACAAGGGATTAGACTATCCCTTCAAGTGTGTACAAACACTTAGCACTCACTTAAACAGAACTCTCTTGAAGAGTAGATATGAGTAAATAAATACGCTCAAGAACGCAACAACTTAGTCAAGAGTTTGGCTCTCAAAAGCTTATGAAATGAATATAAAATGATTGCAAAGAGAGTATGTAAGCTTTAGCAAGAATGTAATCAGTTGTTCTACTTAGAAGAGTGAATTTGAGTTGTATTTATAGTGCTCAAAACACCCAAGACCGTTGCTTAATTGCCAATCACAAATTGCTGATTTTGTGCTAGGATAATCGATTATCTGATTCTGCATAATCGATTATCTGCCAACATTCAAAAATCAATCCCCAGAATTTAAGCAGAATAATCGATTATCCAAATCGTATAATCGATTACCTGACAACGTTCAAAAATCAATCCCCGATTTTATGCTAAACATAATCGATTGTCTGATTGTACATAATCGATTATCTTTCAGTGTTTGAAAATACTTTGGCAACGGTCTTTAATATAATCGATTACCAGAAAAGCCATAATCGATTATTTTGCTACTTTGAAAAATCTGATGCTCACTGTCTCAACATAATCGATTAGTCTAAGGCACATAATCGATTATCTTGTAGCTTTGAAAAATCTGGTGAACACTGCCTTAACATAATCGATTATCATAAGGTACATAATCGATTATCTTGTAGCTTTTAAAAATCTGGTGAACATTGCCTTAACATAATCGATTATCATAAGGTACATAATCGATTATCTTGCAACTTTGTAAAATCTGGTGTACACTGCATAATCGATTATCATAAAGTGCATAATCGATTATCTTTGTCCAGATTTGAAAGACATGTTTAGAATTCATTTTGGTTAAAATGAAATGTTTGAAAATCATTTTGCTTTAAATTAAAGATGCATGATTTGATAAAAATGATTTTACGAGAGAAGCCACGTCTTGAATCAATTGTCGGATCAAGATCACAATTATAGAACGACCCATGTATAACTTTGTTGCTTTACTTAATCTTGATCTTTGTTTCTCTTGTGCTTGGACTTCGGCATATGTCAATGTTCCGTTCACATCGGCTTGTCATTTATCAAAACCTACAAATATGAACACACGTTTAGTTTAGCGACTTGAGAACGTGTTTCAACAATTTCTCCCTTTTTGATAATGGTAAACCAATATCGGGATATGCATATTAATTAATTCATAATGACGATCCAAGACAAGTATATAGATATGCAACGAGTTCCCCCTCAAGTTATGAATTCTTCCCCCTCAAGTTATGAATTCCCCCTCAATTTATGCCGATATGTATAAGTGTGCATAGCCCATATCTTCCCCCTTTTGACATTAGCAAAAAAAAAAATAACTAACTCTTTACTGATTTAAACAATATTGCAAATAAAAGACAGAATATTATGCAAACTAGAAAAACAACGAGAGAAGTCATTATTCATTATCATCATTGACTTCCGTCTCGACATCCGGTACATCTTCGCGAAGGACAATTTGGGCATACGGATAATTGACGTGATCAAAATATCCATGGAGCTCGTGAGTCAATCGATTGACATTCATATCAATACGATTTAGGGAAGTGGACATGGAGGCAAGTTGCTCGGAAATAGATTGGAGGGAAGCATCGGGCGGGGCCGGATGACGACGTCTTTGAGGTGGAGGAGGAGGATGCTCACCGATATTGGGAAATGAAGATTCTTGAATTTCCCAATGTTTTGTTGCCTTTTTGAGAGGGCCGACGGAGGTGTCAATACCGGAGGCAACAAGAATGGTCATAACGACAAAAGCATAGGGGAGTGGCTTATCTTCCCCAATTGCATCATATAAGTGAGTCATGACGAACTTGCACCAATTGATGCGAGCCCCGGTGATAATGGCATGCATGAGTTTTGAATCCTCATGAGAGATAGTTGTGTGATTGAATTTTCGCGGTTTTAGAACGAGAGTGATGAAATAAAAAATTAGACGATATTCGGGGAGCATGTTTGTAATGGTTGGACGACGATGGTCCGGAGTTGCAATAAATTCACCGACTCCAATTTGGGTGAAGAGAAGTTGTTCATCAAATAACGCGCCTTCTTCCCTAGTATAGAGAGAAATGTCTTCCCCATTGCGCGGAAGTTTAGTGAGGGCTTGAATATTTGCCTCAGATAGAAGAATTGAAGTTCCATTGACGTTCGAGACAATTTCACCATCATCGTCCTTCTTGAGATTTGAATAGAAGGCCCGAATTAGAGGAGGGTGAATGTAAGGAATGTGAAGATATAGGATTTCAAGGAGTTGGCTTTGTATAAGCATATTTGCTGTGGATGGAGGGGCGCTTTGATTAAGGAAATGATCCGTGGAAAATCGCGGAGGAAGGATTTCTCGATTTTCAAATTTTTCCATGAAGCGCATAAGTTCGGCTTCACTATTGAATCATAAATAAGAACCATCTTTATAACAATGAACTAGTGGACGAGTGACGGAAGAGGAGGCAACATTTTTGCCGGAACGAGATCATTTGGAAGTTTTGCCCGTCATTTTGAATAAATAGTAATAGCCTTTGAAGAGTTTTGAGAGATTTTTGAGAATTTGGGAGCTAAGATTGATGTTTGAGTGAAGACATTGAAGATATAATGCACCTATTTATAATGTGAAGAATGAAATAGCATTAAAGTGAAGAAATCTGCAAAAATTTAAGGAGCAAAACGGTCAGAAACGGTAACTATTTTGAAATACAGATTGAGAATAATCGATTATGGAAATATGGTAATCGATTATTCTGGCACACTGTGCCCAGTGATTTTCTGACTCGGGGGATAATCGATTGTGCTTTTGAGATAATCGATTATTTCAGGAAATGTAGTAACGGACATCCGAGACGAAATAGGAAAATCGATTACACTGTTTTAAATAATCGATTATTGTCACATAGTGACTAAACACCTGAAAATAAATGTCTGCATAATCGATTAGGGATATGTGATAATCGATTTTTATATTTAACAGCTAAAATCCTGCAAAGCTAAAACTATTAGATAATCGATTGTAGTGTTGTATAATCAATTATGTCAATTTTCCAGCATAATAAACATAAAACGTAAATGGGGAATAATCGATTATTGACTTTAGAGAAATCGATTATTCTGCACCAGTGTCTGATAATTCCCCCTGTCTTTGGGGCGATACCTGCAAAAAAGAATTAGGCGCCTCCGACGCTCAAGTTAGTAATCGTTAAAACATATAAATGCAATGCATGAATTAGATCAACGTGGAGTCAAGAATCCCGTGTTCACTACGAATTCGGAAGAAGGACTCTTTCTCTAAAGGCTTTGTGAAGATGTCGGCTAATTGATTTTTGGTTTTAACAAATTCAATTTCGACATCGCCCTTGAGAACGTGATCTCTTATAAAGTATGTCTAATTTCTATGTGTTTCGTTCTTGAGTGAAGAATGGGATTCTTCGTCAAGCTTATGGCGCTAGTATTGTCACATCGAAGAGGGACATGATCGATACTAAGGCCATAGTCCGAGAGTTGTTGTTTCATCCAAAGGATTTGAGCGCAACAACTCCCCGCGGCTACATATTCAGCCTCGGTTGTGGACAACGCAACACTAACTTGCTTCTTGCTAAACCAAGAAACTAAGGAGATTCCGAGCAAATGGCAAGTGCCACTAGTGCTCTTGCGGTTCAATTTGCGTCCTGCAAAATCGGAATCTGAATAGCCAACAAGTTGGCATGAAGAATCTTTGGGATACCATAGTCCCACATTTATTGTTCCAACAAGATACTTCATTATCCGTTTTACCGCAGTTAAATGTGACTCCTTCGGACATGATTGATATCGAGCGCATAAAAACACGCTAAACATGATGTCCGGTCTACTAGCAGTAAGATAGAGAAGAGATCCGATCATACCTCGATACTTTTTGGTGTCTACTTCCTTACCTTTCTCATCTTTGTCAAGATGGTCAGATGTACTCATTCGGGTGGCTATTGCTTTGTCCGGTCTACTAGCAGTAAGATAGAGAAGAGATCCGATCATACCTCGATACTTTTTGGTGTCTACTTCCTTACCTTTCTCATCTTTGTCAAGATGGTCGGATGTACTCATTGGGGTGGCCATTGCTTTGGCGTTGCTCATTTCAAAGCGATTTAGCAACTCCTTGCAATATTTGGTTTGGCAAATGAAAGTTCCCTCTTTCATTTGTTTCACTTGCAGCCCCAAGAAGAAGTTTAGCTCACCCATCATTGACATTTCGAATTCGCTAGCCATTAACTTAGAGAATTCCTCGCATAGAAAATCATTAGTAGCACATAAAATAATACCGTCGACATAAATTTGAACTAATAGAATGTCATTGTTTTTATTTTTGATAAAAAGTGTGGTGTCAACTTTCCCCCTTTCAAACTCATTGTCTAAGAGAAATTTACTTAGACGTTCATACCAAGCTCGAGGAGCTTGATTAAGACCATATAGAGCTTTCTTAAGCTTGAAGACATGGTCGGGAGATGTAAAATCTTCAAATCCCGGGGGTTGTTCAACATACACTTCCTCATGAATAAACCCATCGAGGATGGCACTTTTGACATCCATCTGAAATAATTTAAAATTCATAGATGATGAAAAATCAAGTAATAGACGAATGGCTTCTAGGCGTGCAACGGGTGCATAGGTTTCTTCATAGTCAATGCCTTCTTCTTGATTATATCCCTTAGCAACTAGCCTAGCTTTGTTTCTAGTGATTATACCATTTTCATCTAATTTATTCCGAAAAACCCATTTCGTACCAATTATGGTGTGATTATCGGGTCTTGGCACCAATTCCAAAACATCATTACATTTGAATTGGTTAAGCTCCTCTTGCATTGCCAAGGTCCAACGCTCATCCCCAATTGCTTCAGAAATGATTTTAGGTTCTATTTGTGAAACAAAAGCCATATGTCCTACAGTATCTTTAAGAAGGTTTCGTGTACTTACCCCTTTCTCGATGTTGCCAATTACCTGGTCAAGAGGATGGTCGTTAGACGTCCTCCAAGCCTTAGGCATCATCGATTCTTCTTCTTGTGGTGGTACTTCTTCCGAAGGTTGTTCCATGACTTCATCTTGAACTTCCTTTGGATCCTCCTTTTGTACCTCGTCTTGAAGATTGATTTTCTTTAAAGCATCTACAAGATCAACACAAGAATCCTTTCTCGCCAAGCGAGCATCATTTTCACAAAATACTACATGAGGAGATTCCTCAACAGTTTTGGTTCGATTATTAAACACTCTATATGCTTTGCTACGTGATGAGTAACCAAGAAAAATTCCTTCATCAGATTTCGCATCAAATTTTCCCAAGTTATCTTTTCCGTTGTTGTGAATAAAACATTTACAACCGAAGACTCTAAGATGGGAAAGATTTGGTTTACTTCCCTTATAGAGTTCATAGGGAGTTTTCATGAGTATCGGTCTAATGATAGCTCTGTTTAAAACATAGCTTGCGGTACTCACGGCATCCGCCCAAAAATATTTGGGAATTTCGGCCTCATTGAGCATGGTTCTAGCCATCTCTTCGAGACATCGATTTTTACGTTCTACCACTCCATTTTGTTGTGGTGTACGTGGAGCCGAAAAGGTATGTTCAATACCGAGTTCGTCACAAAAATCCGCGAAGAGATTGTGATCGAACTCCCCCCCCCCCCCCCATGATCACTTCTTATGGAAGTGATGGTTGTGTTCTTTTCATTTTGAACACGTTTAAGAAAACTTTTGAAAGCATGAAAGGCATCACTTTTATGAGCAAGAAATAACGTCCATGTAAATCTAGAATAGTCATCAACAATAACAAAAGCATAAAGATTACCACCATGACTTTTAATTCTAGAAGGTCCGAAAAGGTCCATGTGTAGAAGTTGTAAAGGTCTAGTGGTTGAAACAACATTTTTGGATTTAAAAGAGGCCTTTGTTTGTTTCCCTTTTTGACATGAATCACAAATAGAGTCTTTTTCAAATTTCATGTTTGGAAGGCCAATTACTAAATCTTGTGAAACTTGTTTGTTTAAAAGATTCATATTTACATGAGCTACTCTACGATGCCATAACCACATGTCGTCTTCTTTACTCAAAAGACAATTCACATAACTTGATGAAGAATTTTCAAGATCAACCATATAGATATTATCCATTCTAAAACCATGAAGAATAATTTTAAAATCACTATGACGGATAACTAAGCATTCTTCGGAGTCAAACAATACAAGATTTCCCTTGTCACATAATTGACTTATGCTCAAGATATTATGTTTAATACCTTTAACTAGCAAGATATGCTTAATGGAGGAGGGTTCATCCTTACCGACCGATCCAATGCCGATAATCTTTCCTTTGTTATTGTCTCCAAAAACAACATTTCCTCCTTCCGTGGGTTTTAGTTGAAGGAATTTTGATGCATCCCCGGTCATATGTTTGGAGCATCCACTATCAAGGTACCAAAGTACACTTGATCCCTTCAAACACACCTACAAAACAAATTAATGAGATTTTGGTACCCAAGCCATTTTGGGTCCTTGTGCTTTAGGTGGAACATATTGGTGAGATTGTCCTGCAGTGAAATGTCTATGTCTAGTGAAGCATGCGGGAGCAACATGTCCAATTTTATTGCAATAATGACAAATGACATTCGGATTGTGCATTCTTCTAGGATTATAATAATTTGGAGGTCTAAATTTATTTACTCTATTTTTAGGAAAATGGTTTTGATGTAGTTTTCGAAAATCTTGTCTAGGTGGTCTATACATGCCAATGTTTCTTCTAGTATTTACTCTATTGTTAGGAATATAGTTTTGATGTGGTTTTCGAAAATCTTGTCTAGGTGGTCAATACATGCCACTATTTCTTCTAGCATTTGTTCTAGGATGAGTTGCAATTCTAGGATTAAAATTTCTAGGTTGAGTGTTGACATTTATTTTATTTTGCCTAAGTTGAGTCTTAGGTGGTTGAGGAATGGACTCAACTTTTTCTTTTGGCTTGTGTTTAAAGCCTATATCGTGCTTAGTGGATTTCAAATTTACAAGCACTCATTGAGATTTTTGTGTGAAGAATCGAATTTGTGCAAAGTGCTTCTAAGACTTTCTACTTCTTCCTTTAGAGATTTGCAAGAAGTACAATCCTTATTTGAGCTTTCGGGTTTATCGGCACTTCTTTTGCCATAAAACTTGTTTTCCTCTTTCAATTTCTCATTTTCAAGAGTAAGTTTTTCAAAATCCTTTTCTTTTGAAGAAAATTGTTTTCTTAAATCTTTTATTGATTTAGAAGCGCTAATAAACTCTTTATACAACTCATCAAATGCATCTTGCAATTCTTCTAAAGTGAAATAGTTCTTAGAAGTGGTACATACCTCATTTTGAGTTTTTTCGTGTGCCATAAGACACAAGTTTGCGGTCTCGTTTCCTTCTCCATCACTTGATTCGTCTCCGGAGCCGCCTCGCCAAAAGATGTATGCTCTTTGTTTCTTGAATGGTTTCTTCTCCTTTTTGATATTTGGACAATTTGATTTGATATGCCAGATTTCTCCGCATCCATAGCACTTCAATTGGTCTCCTTGTTGCTTACCTTTTCGTTCATAATTCTTTTGCATGAACTTGTGAAATTTCTTAATAATGAGTCCGAACTCGTTATCATCGTCGCTTGAATCCTCACCATTTTGAGGTTGAGCCGTGCTTGCTTTAAGGGCGATTCTTCGTTTCCTTTGATCATCCAAAGGAGGGTTAAGAATAGTAGATTCATAGGTTTTATGATTACCTCTAAGTCCGTCGATTGTGACATTTGTAATGCCGATTGACTCTTGAATAGCATCGGCTTTGGAGCGCCATTCCGGAGTGAGACTTCGAAGAATTTTACGAACAAGTTCCCTATCCGTGAAAGTCTTCTTAAGAGCATGAAGATCATTAACGATTTTTGAAAATCGTTCGAACATATAATCTATCTTCTCGTTCTCCTTCATATGAAAAAGTTCATATTCATGGGTTAGAAAATCTATTTTAGCTTCTCTTACCTGGTCCGTACCTTCGTAGGTAATTTCCAATTTATCCTACATTTGCTTAGCCGTGGTGCAACATGAGATTTTCCGATAGTCATCGGGATTTACAGCACAGTACATCATGTTGATTGCTTTTGCGTTGTTCTCCACCTTTCTAATATCGTCTGCGTCATACTCATCTTCCGATTTTGGCACCATTTCATTTTCTACCTTTTTGGTTGGAATTTGCTCTCCATTCCTGATAATTTTCCACAGTAGAAAATTATTAGACTGGATAAATATTCTCATCCTTTCCTTCCAATAAGAATAGTTTGTGCCATCGAATATTGGTGGCCTTGTGAAGCACTGTCCTTCACCTAGTCCTGCATAAACACCACGAGTAGAAGCCATGGAAAGTTTCTCTCAAACTGTTAAGTCTTTCAGAGAGTATGGCTCTGATACCAAATGTTAGAATATACGCTTAACGCTAAAGGGGGGTGAATAGCATTTTAATAAAAAACAATGTAGACTTGCGGAATTAAAATTGCAGGAATAACGTAAGTGCAGTAATTAAAATGATAAGGAGAGAACACACCGGATTTTATCCTGGTTCACCACAACGTGTGGTTAGTCCAGTCCCCGAGAGACTCTCTCGAGTTTTACACTAACTTCGTTAAGCTTACGGGTGCCTAACAAACCGTTACACTTGCTCGTAGAATATACACTCTACAAGACTTCAACCTGCTCGAGGATACCGCACCTCAAGACTTCAATCCAAGGAACTACTTTTCCTTCTTACAACAAGGGATTAGACTATCTCTTCAAGTGTGTACAAACACTTAGCACTCACTTATACAGAACTCTCTTGAACAGTAGATATGAGTAAATAAATACGCTCAAGAACGCAACAACTTAGTCAAGAGTTTGGCTCTCAAAAGCTTATAAAATGATTGCAAAGAGAGTATGTAAGCTTTAGCAAGAATGTAATCAGTTGTTGTACTTAGAAGAGTGAATTTGAGTTGCATTTATAGTGCTCAAAACACCCAAGACCGTTGCTTAATTGCCAATCAGAAATTGCTGATTTTGTGCTAGGATAATCGATTATCTGATTCTGCATAATCGATTATCTGCCAACGTTCAAAAATAAATCCCAGATTATAAGCAGAATAATCAATTATCCAAATCGTATAATCGATTACCTGACAACGTTCAAAAATCAATCCCCGATTTTATACTTAACATAATCGATTGTCTGATTGTACATAATCGATTATCTTTCATTGTTTGAAAATACTTTGGCAACGGTCTTTAATATAATCGATTACCAGAAAAGCCATAATCGATTATTTTGCTACTTTGAAAAATCTGATGCTCACTGTCTCAACATAATCGATTAGTCTAAGGCACATAATCGATTATCTTGTAGCTTTGAAAAATCTGGTGAACACTGCCTTAACATAATCGATTATCATAAGGTACATAATCGATTATCTTGTAGCTTTGAAAAATCTGGTGAACACTGCCTTAACATAATCGATTATCATAAGGTACATAATCGATTATCTTGCAGCTTTGTAAAATCTGGTGTACACTGCATAATCGATTATCATAAAGTGCATAATCGATTATCTTTGTCCAGATTTGAAAGACATGTTTAGAATTCATTTTGGTTAAAATGAAATGTTTGAAAATCATTTTGCTTTAAATTAAAGATGCATGATTTGATAAAAATGATTTTACGAGAGAAGCCAAGTCTTGAATCAATTGTCGGATCAAGATCACAATTATAGAACGACTCATGTATAACTTTGTTGCTTTACTTAATCTTGATCTTTGTTTCTCTTGTGCTTGGACTTCGGCATATGTCAATGTTCCGTTCACGTCGGTTTGTCATTTATCAAAACCTACAAATATGGACACACGTTTAGTTTAGCGACTTGAGAACGTGTTTCAACAGGTTTTGTGTTAATTCTATGTAATTTCGAGTTAGTATAAGTTGCTTCAAGTTGATTTGGGTTGCTGGTAAATTTCTGTTTGGATTTGGCATTCCTGCATTTCCGAATTTCAACTTGAGTCACTTGTCTATTCTAAATTGTTGGGAAGTGATTGCCATTGATGATGCTAGTTATTGTTATCTGATTGCCTCTTCTTCCTTTGAATTTATCCAGGCACACCTTCCATTCTCATATGACTTTGAAGAGTTTATGTAATTTGAATCGAATTGAGGAAATACATGTTGAAATGTTGTTTGAAATGCTGTATGAAATCATTCTCTTGGATTTTTTTGTTTTGTCTAGTTTTGATGCATGAGATTTATTGTTATGTTAAGTTTAAGTCTCCATGTGTAAATGGACTATAATTGGACTATGACTAAGTAATATGGACTAACATTTGGAGACTCATCTATAATTATTGAGTCGATCACTCTAATCGTGAAGTCATTGAGATTCAAATAGAGTGAAGCACCTAACAAATCAAATTCGTAGTGGTGCAATTTTTTCTTCTGTTTTGTTTCATACTTTACTATAAGTTAAATGTTCTCTTAAGTGTTTTAATAACGAAAGCTGGTTCAAAACAGGGTTGCAAGTTTAGTAGAATTGCCTTGTAGTTATGGATCAGATTTGAAATATTCGATTCAGTCATCGAATCTCATTCGTTTTTTTTTTTTTTTTTTGCAATTGTCAAGAGTTTGTTAAATGTTATTAAAAATGAGAATTAGACTCACTTTGGTAATGTGATGTGCTTGTTAGTTGAAGTTCAAAATGAAACGACGCCATCAATTTCAAGGCTAATGAAATGTCAATTTGCGAGTATCACTTTAATTATTGCAATTCGTCATATTTTCCATTCAAGTTTAGACACTAAAAATTTGGTGCTCAATTGGGATGTTGCCCAAGACTCGACTGGAGTCCCAAAACTGCAAGGCATGGTTTGGGGCCTGCCAAGCCCATATGTATTTGTTTTAACGATATTGTATCCTTTTAAAGAGCAAAGTAGCTTCAAAATGACAATAATTGATTTGGATTTTTTTAATTTTAGAGACAACTAGAGAATCATAGTTCCTTTTAGGTTGTCCTTATAATAAAATGATCAGACGATCCTCGCCAAATAAAATATAAATTGCAGGGCCCTCAATAATTGGCTGTGACAAAACCCTTAGAAATTCGGGAGGGTTGTATAGTGAAATTCACAGCCATCCCCAAAAAAATATTACGTTAAAATTTTTACGCACGATTTAATTAAGTTACTTTCTTAAACTCGGGTGCGCATTGATTGCGACCCAAATAAAAATCTCGACGAAGTCGAAATGTGATGACAACCACGGGTGCATTGATTGTGCCGTGGTTCGAAATGCATTTTCACGACGTCGCAATTCTTTTAAAATAAATATTGATAAAAAGTGGTTTACGAATAAAGGCACATAAGTTGGCATGTATCAAACACTAATAAAATCAAATACAACAGATAAGCGATCGTGCTAAAACCACGTAACCCTGGAATACCTAACACCTTCTCCCGGGTTAACAGAATTTCTTATCCAGATTTCTAGTTCGCAGACTGTTATTAGTGTCATTTTTTTCCTCGGTTCGGGATTCAACTAGGGACTTGGGATGACATCAATCTCCCAAGTGGCGAAGCTGAATAAATAATAAGAAAATCACGTTCTTATTGTCCTTTAAACGAAAAAACGCCTTTACGCCCTTTTGGGGTGTAGGTGAAAAAGGAAGTGTAACAACTGTCTTCGTATGATGGTCTAGAATAAGCATGACATAGTGATAACAAGTCCATTCCAAGAATAACGTCAAAGTCTACAATTCCCAAAAAGTAATAAATCAACTCGGGTCTCCAGACCCCCCAATAGTTACAAGTTAGGACCGATACACATGCTAAACAACAATAGTATCGCCCACCGGGGTAGATACGTGCACAGGTAAAGTAAGACACCCTCGGGTTGTAATTAATGATGAGAAAAATAAGATGACACATAAGAATAGGTAGAACCCGCATCAAATAAGATAGAGGCATCTCTGTGGTAGACTGAAATAATACTTCTGATAACAACATCTAATGCAATGGCGTCCCTCCTGTATGGAAGAGAATAGAAACGAGCCTAACCACCGCCAGTCCGACCTCCACCCCTGGGGCGGCCTCTACTACCTGGCCTCCACCCCTAGCTGACTGAGTGGGTGCTGATAAAACAGAAGTAGAAGATGAGAGCCGATCCCTCTGCTGAGACTGACTACCACGAAGCCGAGGACAATAGCTCTTAATATGACCAATCTCGCCGCACTCGAATCAAATACTTGATGCTGGAGAATAGGTCTGAAGGGAACCCCTCACACCAGAATGACTAGCCGATGAGCTCTACGCATAACAACCCTGAGTTGAAGGGGCATATGATGAGCTTTGAGCTGGGAGGCACTAAGTGAAGACTGGACCTGCTGGAACCCCTGATGACCACATCCTGAAGATGCCCTAGGATACTCGAGACGAGCCCCCTGATGAGGCCTGAAACAACAACCTCTGCTCTGCTGAACCTGGCCCTTAGACGGAGCACCACTGAATCTACCCAATCCTCGAGGCCTCATTGCCTCCCTCTTCTCTCTCTCTCTCCGGATGGCGAGCCGTCTCAATATCACATGCAATATACATTGCATCCTCAAAGGTATGACTCAGAACCCTCTCTCGGGTCATCGGAATATGTATGGGATAGATGAGTCCATCCACATACCTCTGAATCCTCTCCCAATCAATCGGGACCATCCATGGAGCATATCGAGCCAACTCCGAAAATCTCACATCATACTGTGAAACAGTCATATCTCTTTGACGAAGGTACTCAAACTCTCTATGCATCTCCACCCTCTAAGACTACGTTACCCACTTCTCCAGGAAGAGGGTGGATAACTCCTGCCATGACAAAGGCGCTGCACCCACCGGCCTACGCCGCTCATATGCCTCCAACCAAGTGAAGGCTGCTCCTAAGAACTGTAAGGCAGTTAATGACACACCACTCGACTCAAATATCCCTACTCTCCAAAGCATACGTCGACACTTGAGAAAACCCTGGGCATCCTCACCCTGAGCACCACTGAAAGTAGGAGGTGAGAGCCTGCTGAACCTCTCAAGATGACGCTACTCATCATCTGCCATAGGTGGAACCATAAATTTCTAAACCGGTGCAACTAGCTGAACTGGTGCAACTTGCTAAGCTGGAGATTCCTCTGGTGTCTGAAAACCCTGCGCTACTTGCTCAGGTGTGCGAGCAGTAGGGGTCAGATTGCCTCCCCCGGCCTCTGAAGTAGCTAACGTAGAAGTGGCTAAGACTGCCTGAGCCAGGCTAGTGCAAACTTATAGAATCTGAGCTAGGGCCTCCTTAAGACCTTGAATCTCAATAGGCACAGTCGGTGCCTAAGCAGGTGCTGCTGGAGTCTTTACAGCAACAGCCTGATCCTGAGCCGCGGTAACTGGTAGGTCAACGGGTGCTGTCCCCGGGGCTCTGCCTCGACCATGACCTTGGCAACGAACACATCCATGGCCTCTGTTGCCCACAGCGGGTGGTACTGGTGGTTGTTCGTCTCCTCCTGTAGTGCGTGTGCTCGCCATCTATGAGAGATTAGAATAACAGATGTTTAGTTATTGGACAAACAAAGTCGGACGATAATAATTCCAAGAATGTGAAGTTTTCCTAAAGGCTCTGCAGCCTCCCGAGGATAGGTACGGAAGCCTATGTATCGATCCATGAGACTCTACTAAATCGGCTCATGACTCGCGGTGCCAACTAACCTAGTACAACGTCTATCAAAATGTATAATGCGAAAATAAAAGGATAGGATGGAGGGGAGAAAAATCAATGGGTGTGAATGTCGTGCAGCTACCTCGATACTCTAGGAAGGCTAATCTGCTGAACAACTGCATCTACTCAGCCTGAGACTGCTCTAGATCTGTACACAAGGTGCAGGGAGTAAAGCGGGTACTTTAACCCAGTGAGTAATAAAAGTAAATACAGACTGAAAGTGTGAAGACACTGTAACTATACAAATAAGCTATAATCCAAATATACAGCAATGTATAGAACTTTACAGTATATATGCAAATGCATGGATGCAATCGAATGCATATGATGGTACGGTCCAGTACCCATTATGTTGCGCAGCCCAAGCTACCCATAATCATTTATCATCGATGACGCTCACTAGGGTTGTGTACAGACATCGGAGGGGCTTCTATAGCCCAAGCGCAATAATAAGCCATCTCGTGGCATCAATCAAATCCTGGTCAGTCATTGTTACCTGACCCAGTTATATCACACAGTGCCATTGTTACCACTGTTTGAAGTCACTGCTGTAGCGTGCAGCCCGAGGCACTCATAATCAGCCCAGAAAAAATCATGAGCCCCTTGAGCATTTATAAAACAGTATTTCTCAGCCCGAAATAACATTTAAAATATCATTTGACTTTAAAAAACTTAGAAGAATGGATGAGTTTGCAAAAACACTGTTTAAAATCTTGGACTAAATCAAATGATATGCAACATGTGCTAAAGCAGTAATATCAATCCCCGAAGAATTCTACAGGTCGGCCCAAGGCCCCAAACATGGAAACAACCCCAAATAACATCAATATAGTATGTGTTTCAATCATCAATATAGTACAAATCTCACTCGCGATGGACCAAGTCATGATCCCAAAAAGTAACTGATCCCTCACTCGTCATGGAGTGCGTGTCACTCATCAATTTACATCTATTACTCACCTCTAGCGAGCCAAAGACTAGCTCGCAATGACCTTTCTTCTCAAATCGACCTCTTCACGTGTCGAATCTGGCCAAAACCACAACAAATATTTTACAATAGGCTAAGGGAATACAACCCAATCAAAAAGACTCAAAAAGAATCAAAAATCACGAAGTTAGCAAAAATCAAGCCCCGGGCCCACTTCTCGAAATTACAAAAATTTACATCTATACGATCCTTAACTCACTACGAGTCTATACAATATCAAATTCACAAGAATCGGAGTCCATTTAACCCATGTATGTACACCATAATGTCATATTTTAAGTCCAAGAATACATTCCTGATGATAGCCCTAGAAACCCTATTAAAAAATCACAAGAAACCCTCTTACTTCGAAGTCCAAATTTCTTGTTCTTTCAAAATTAGTGAAGAAGACTTAATTTAATATCTGCCCAGGCTTTTTCACTTCTACGGTTCTCCCACCACTTCTGCGGTTCCTCCAAAAATGCCCAGGACCACATCTGCGGTCCAAAATCTCATATGCGATGACCGCTTTTGCGGAACCCATCCCTTTTGTGGAAAAGCCAAACCCCCTCTCTAACCGCTTCTGCAAGCCACCCCACCGCATCTGTAGAACCACTTCTGCTGTTATTTTTCCGTAGATGCGGAAATACCTGAACCAGAAAAAGTTCAGCAATCACATAAGTCCGATTTTCACCCTGTTAACCATCCGAAAACACCCTGAGGCCTCCGAGACCTCAACCAAAAACACATATGTGACCCAAAACCTTAATCAAACTTGCTCAAATCGTCAAATCACCATAGTTAACACCAAAATCATCAAATTTCACTAAATCAAAGCCTAAGTTTATCAAATTCTTCCGAAACTCATTTTTGATCAAGAACTCACCCTGAACACCTCCGATTAAACTAAAAGTTTGCACACACTGAAAGAAGCTATTGCAACTTTCGGAATTCCATTCTGACCCTCGGATCAAATCTCACATATCAACCGGATGTCGCCAAAATGTTAACTTTGCCAGTTCAAGCCTAATTCTATAGCGAGCCTCCAAAATTACTTCCGATTGCACTCCTAAACCTGAAATCATCCCCCGAAACTAACCGAATCGTCGGAAATCACATCCTAGCCCTCTAACTCACAAGTCAACTTCCAGTTGAATTTTCCAAACCAAACTTTCCTTGAAGAGACTAATTGTCCCATTTCCTACCAAATCCAATCCGAATCAACTCAAACTCACCCAACACACATGACAAATCATGGAGAAATAATAAATGGGAAACCGGGACAGAAACACATGAAACAATAGGTAGGGTCGTCACAACTGTATAAGTCCCGAACCAACGGGCAATATCAAAATAGGGGTTGTAGTCAAGGCTGTCTTGAGCTTATGAAAGCTCGCCTCAAACTCCTTCGTCCACTGAAATGGAGCACTCTTCTGGGTTAATCTACTCATAGGGGCTGCAATCGATGAAAATCCTCCACAAAATGACGGTAGTAACCTAACAAGCTACGGAAACTGTGAATATCTGTAGCTGAGGATGTCTTTGGCAAACTCTACACGGCCTCCACCTTCTTTAGATCCATCCGAATGCCCTCACTAGATACCACGTGGCCCAAGGATGCCACAGAACTCGAACAAAACTCACATTTTGAGAACTTTGGACATAACTTCTTCTCTCTCAGGGTTTGAAGCAATGTCCTTAGGTGCTAGTCATGATCTTCCTGACTCCGGGAGTATACAAGATTATCATCTATGAAAACACTTACGAACGAGTTGAGAAGGGCCTTAATACACTGTGCATCAAATGCATAAATGTTGCTGGGCATTGCTCAATCCAATTAACATAACAAGGAACTCGTAATGAACATACCGAGTCTTAAAGGCAGTCTTCGGGATATCTGGCTCACGAATCTTCAAAAGGTGGTAACCTAAGAGCAAATCAATCTTAGAAACACATGTGCTCCCTAAAGCTGGTCAAACGGATCATCAATACGAGGCAAAGGATAATGGATCTTCACGGTAACCTTGTTAAACTGACGATAATCGATGCACATGCGCATATAACCATCATTTTTGTTCACAGACAAGACATGAGAACCCCATGGTGAAACACTTGGTCGGATAAAATCATTATCAAGAAATTCCTATAAGTGATCCTTAAACTCCTTCAACTCAGGAGGAGTCATAGGATAGAGAGGAATGGAAATAGGCTGAGTGCCCGTCAATAAATCAATTCCTCTATCAGGTGGCACACCTGGAAGATCAATAGGAAACACATCGGGATAATCTTGGACCACAAAGACAGAATCAATATAAGGGGTATCAACACTGACATCTCTCACATAAGCTAAATATGTGGCGCACCCCTTCTCAATCATACGTTGAGGTTTAAGAAAAGAGATAACTCTACTAGGAGTATTATCTAAAGTACCACTCCACTCAACACGCGGAATACCTGGCATAGCCAGCGTCACGGTCTTGGCGTGACAATTAAGAATGGCATGATGGGGCGACAACCAGTCCATGCCAAATATAATATCAAAATCAACCATACCGAGTAACAATAAATCTGCTCTGGTCTCAAATCCATGAATAGAAACCAAACATGACCGATAAACGTGATCCATAATAACAGAATATGACATGCGAGTTGAAAAATAAATAGGATAACTCAAAGAATCTCGGGCTACACCCAAATGTGGAGCAAAGTATGAAGACACATATGAATAAGTGGAGCCTGGATCGAATAAAACCGATGCATCTTTGTGACAAACCAGTATAATACAAGTAATGACAGAATCGGAGGAAAAAGTCTTGGTACGAGCAGGAATTGCATAATATCAGGCATTTTCTCTCTCTCGAGGGCAACCTCTACCTCCTCGACCTCCGCCCCTAGCTGGCTGGGCAGAAGGGATAGCAGCTGGAGCTGTGATCATGGCCTGAGAACTCTGAGGAGCACACTCTGGCTGAGTAGTTTGAGAAGATGCACCCCTACTATGTCTGGGGCAGTCCTTAACCATATGGCATGCATCGCTACTCTCAAAACATGCTCTGGGAGGATGTGGTGGTCGTGACTCGCTAGGGCAAAGCCTGCTAGACTGACCTCTGAAAGCACCCCATGCAGGAGACGCACTAGAAACTGGATGTGCATAGTAAGTCTCCTAAGGTCTAGGAGGAGCTGGAGCACTGCTGGCTGCTGGAAGAGCTAAATGAACGAGGCGACCCATATAACCCCTACCATGTCGACCTACTACTGGGGTAAGGGCACTAGAGTAGTGGCCCGACTCTTGAAACCTCTTGGCCTCTCTCTCCTCTTACTCCCCAGCGAGCATACCCTCTATCCTCCTAGCAATGCTCACTAACTCCATCTCCAACTCTCGAGCCTTGCTAGATCCAATGGGTGGGATAAGACCCTCAATGAACAAGCAAACCCTCTCATGGACCGTAGCAACCAAGGCTGGCGCATGCCTAGCCAATCTGGTGTAACGTGTGGCATACTCTGAAACTGTCATAGCACCCTGGCGCAAATGATTAAACTCTGCACACCATGCATCCCTAAGGCTCTGGGGAACACACTCTCTCAGAAACATATCCGAGAACTGGGTCCAAGTCAGTGAGGCAGCCTCGCCCGAACTGTCTATCACGTAAGTATGCCACCAATCATAGGCAGCTCTCTGAAGCTAAAAGGCAGTACAAAAAACCCCGCTGGACTATCCTATACACATAGTGCGAAGAATATGGTGGCACTCCCCTAGAAATCTGAAGGCATCGTCCGATGCTAAACCGCTAAGCACATGAGGCTTATATTTCTTAAATCACTCAAGCATTAGTTGCTCGTCCTCTGACACAGCTGACCCATGCTAGGGCTGAACTGGCACTACACGCGATACAGGAATGATCTACGGGACTTGTTCCATATGCACTCCCTACTCAGGATTGCGAACTGTGGGAGTCTGGGCTCCTCCCCTGGCCGAGGATGTGGCAGCAGCAAGGGGAAGAAACCTCGCCTGAGCCAAGTTGCTGTACATAGACATGACTTGAGCTAATGTCTCCTAAAGTGCCGGAGTAGTAGTAGTAGTAGTAGGTGTGTCAGGTGCCTGAACCCTTGTTGGATCTGCTGGCGGCACCTCAGCAGCAGCTCGCGCAGGTGCTTTAGCTATACCACGTGCGCGTCCACAGCCTCTGACAGCTGCAGCAGGGAGCACGGGCGCATGGTCATCCCGAGTAGTACGTGTGCTCAACATCTGTGAGATAATAGAAGACAGAAGATTTAAAATTGAGTCAAAACATAGCACAACAAGGAATTCAAGGAAATGAAGATTTTTTTTAAACAGTTACATAGCCTAACGTAGATAAGTACAGACGTTTCCATACCGATCAACGAGACTCTAATAAATTGTCGTGTGTTCTGTGACTCCAATGAACCTAGAGCTCTGATATCAACTTGTCACAGCCCCAGTTCATCCTCCGTGGACATGTCGTCACGACACCTAGTCCTTACGACTGGGTAAGCCTAACATTGAGAAAAAAAAGACAACAAAATTGCAGAATTTAAATAATTAAAACTAAACAGCTAGAAGAACATAATGTATATAAGTGTCGCTCGGTATATACAACTCAATAAATGCGGAAGTCTACAATTCACCCCAAAAACCGGAATCTCACGGGCAACAGAGGCTAATGGAAGTACAATAAAAACTCTAAACTCTAGAATAGTCTATATCAAAGTACGATGGAAGTCTAAACGCTCAAGAAAGAATAAGAAGGAGACTCTTCCGTCTGCAGATGCGGCGGATATAGCTCAAGTGTCTGTAGTTGTCCCTGTCTCACTGATAATGCACCTGAGTGGAGGTACCTAGATTTGCACATGAAAAACATGCGCAGAAGAGGTGTGAGTACACCACAGGGGTACTCACTAAGTTCCAAGCCTAACCTCGGTCGGGTAGTGACGAGGAATGTCAGGTCCCTACTGAGATAAAATATAATAATAAAGTTGACAACGGTATGAAATAAGCAAAAAAAAAATGAATCATAGCTATGAAGCAAATCAGGTTATACAAACAACAATTTACACGCAGAGAATAAGATAGCACAAAGTTAAAACAACTCAATTTTAGTATCAATAACGATGATCTCCAAGGATACCGTCTTGTAGTCCATCTCATTAATCTTTCTGTGGAGCTCCCGGGATACCATCCCGTAGTCCATCATATGAGTATATCTGAAGGATCATCTGGGATATCGTCTCGTAGTACAACTTCCAATGTGCAGGGGGATCTACCGAGAAACTAACCCCTAGTCCTAAAGTAAATGTGCAGGGGGGTCTACCGGGAATCTAACCCATAGTCCCAAAGTACGCAATTAAGGGGGAAGCTACCGGAATCCTAGATCTATAGTCCAAATGTAAATACACAACCAAATTAGAGAATATTCAGAAATAAAGTACAATACTACAAAACCAATAGATAGTTCTAGCCTAACATGCTTCAGCTAGTGTAATTAAGCAATTAGGCAATTTGGGTCAACTAAACATTCTTTTCTAAACTAGCACTGGCTATAATGGCAAGTAGGATTAAGCAAATACAAAAGAAAGTTAGTTCAAACACTTTAAGTAAAAATCAGGTTTTCAACAATTAGCTCAAGTACGCACTTGTCACCTTACGTACAAGGTATTCAATTACCAAACGTCACATCCTAAGGGGAAAGGTCCCCCATGTTAGGATTTATGCCCATCACTAGAGGGGGGGTGAATAGTGCGGCACGAGAATATTGATAAATATTGCAGAATTAAAATTGCAGGAGTAAAGTAAATGCAGTACTTAAAAGATTAAGGAAAGGACACACCGAATTTATACTGGTTCACCACAACGTATGGTTAGTCCAGTCCCCGAGAGACTCTCTCGAGTTTCCACTAACTTCGTTAAGCTTACGGGTGCCTAACAAACCGTTACACTTTCTCGTAGAAGTACGCTCTACAAGACTTCAACTTGCTCGAGGATACCTCACCTCAAGACTTCACCTTGCTCGTGGATTCCGCACCACAAGACTTCACACACTAAGATTGAGGGTACTTAGCAAACCCGACAATCAATGAGAAGATATGGTCTTCTCAAACACCTTTCTCTTTTACAACAAGAACTCTCTAAAAAGAGTAGATAAAGAGATACAATATTAGCTCTATGAACAACTCAAAGTTGTCTCTCAATTGGCTCAATAAAAGCTCTAAACTGATGCACAAATAATATCAATATGTATATGAATAATGAGAGGTGTTGTGTTTATCAAATCAGCTCAAAAGACCTCTATTTATAGGTGGTAGAAGTAGTATGTCTGTTGCTTAATTGGCAATCAATTATGCTGATTTTATGCCAAGATAATCGATTATCAGATTTGCATAATCGATTATCAGCTTACCGTTACAAAATCGGAAGCTGATTTTGTGCTAGAATAATCGATTATTGGATTTGCATAATCGATTATCTGCCTGTCATTCAAAAACTTTGGCAACGGATACAAGATAATCGATTATGCCCAAGTGTATAATCGATTATCCTACTCTGCGGAAATTTCCAATAAATGGATTTCCCAGAATAATCGATTTATCACTTTTGCATAATCGATTATTCACCTATGTTGTCCAGAATTGAAAACTTACTTCAAAAACCATTTTGGTTAAAATGAAAACGTTAAAATCATTTTGTTTGAAGTATTTGAAATATGTTTATGATAAATATGATTTGATAAAAAGATTTTATGCATATTTATGATGACCTATGTTGAGCCAAAAGACGAGATAACTTAAACGTTGCTCTTACATTGGTTCTACCTAATGACCTACGCCTTGGGTCTTCGGTCTTGAACTTTTGAGCTCGTCTTTGGCTTTTCCATGCAATCCATTCATCAATATGCTTCTCGGCATTCAATCTTGATTGTTTGTCATATAATAACGTTGTTTGACACTTGACTTCATTGTTTGTCATTCATCAAAACCTATACCTGAAAATCATGCTAATACAACCAAAGCACACATATCATGGATAGAATGATTTTCTACACCCCATACAAGGTTAGAAAAGCCACTTACCTCGAACTGGTACAAAATATACTAGAAACCACGCCTTTGCCACGAGCGTCCGACTCCAAATGACCCAAATCTATTCAATTAAATTACATATCATAAATAACATCGCAAGCAACTGATTCTACTATTTAATTGTAAGCTAAGGCGCGAAAATAGGTAAAATATCAAAAATGCCCCTCAGGACAATGTCTCGAAATCAGTTAATTTTCACATTTTCAGAACCCTCGTACTCTCACGAGTCTAACCATATAAAAATCTCCCAGATCAGATGTCAAATGCAGACTCAAAACTCAATAGTTTGGTCTAAGGAGTTTTCCCCAATTTTCATTCAAAAATCTGAAATTAAGGATGATTCGTGATTAGATTAGCGGGTTTTAAGCATAAGAGAATAGAGAATCGTTACCCAATGATTGCCCTCGAATAATCTTCAAAATGTCTCCCAAATCCAAACTCCCAAGCTTGTATTTTGATAAAAATGGCAAACCCTTGTTTTTTAAATGTTAAGTACAGTTCAGAGCTTTAATGCATCGTGAACGCGGAGGTGAGCTCGCGTTCGTGGAGAAGGAAGATGGGAATTGCCAAAATACCCTTTTTGATTGCGAGAGTGAGAACGTGAACGAGAAGGCCTGGGTTCAGGAAGCTTCGCACGCAAACGCGTTGAAGAAAATGCGCTCAGCCCCTAGAGCCCGGTAAAACTACGCGAACGCGAAAGCGTAAAATGCGAAGTGTCGCGAATGCATGGATGTTGGTCCCGAATTCGAAGGGATTCCAACTTAGGGCTACGCGAACGCGAAGAAGGAAGTCAAAGGTGCAATAGCTAAAGTTTTTCTGCAGCCTTTTCAAACTCAAAAGTGCTCTGTTGAGCATCCGAAACACACCCGAGGCCCCCAGGACCTCAACCAAACCTACGGAGAAATCCCATATCATTACTCAAACTTGTACCAATCCTTAATCCGCCTAAAAGAATGCCAAAAACTCGAATTAATCAATGATTTGAGCCTAAGAACTTCAAATTTAACCAAAACACGCTTTCGATCAAAAACCTAACCAAAACACGTCCGATTGACCTAAACTTTTGCACGCACGTCCCAAGTGACATAACGGTGCTACAAAAACTTCCAAAGTTCCATTCGGACCCCCAGATCAAAAACTCACTATCGGAGTGGAAACTACAAAAATTCAAACTTCGGCATTTCCAACCTCAATTAGCTACAGACTTTCAAAATACTTTCCGGACACGCTCTCAACCCTCAAATCACCTAACGAAGCTAATGGAACTATCGAATTTCAATTTTGAGGTCATCTTCACACTATTCCAATCACAGACCACTTTTGAACTCTTAAGCTCTCATTTAGGGATAGGGTGTCTTTAAGGGGAAAAGGGTTGTGAAGATTGGGCTCAACTATTTTTGGCTCATGTAATTGGACTAAAAGAAAAAATGTCCAAAATTTAGCTAAATACCTTTTAGTATAAGCTAAATATACTACATATTATAAAAATTAATCTAATTAATTAAACTAAATGATGTATAAAATATGAAACTATTTTTTATATTTTTCAAATGTCAAACTAAAATAATAATATAATATCGCAAATTTAAAATAATACTACTACCAAAAATACTAATATCCTAGAAAATAAAGTGCAATCATTTTTTGTATTTTTGAATTTTACATAAGGTAGATAAACTAAAAGTAACAAAAATGAAATATCAATTACATAAATAAAATAAAATATTTTTGTAATTTTTGTTGTTGTTCTAAATATCAAAGTATAATAGTTAAATTAGGTAAAATAGCGATATTAGGCTCAGACTAAATATCTAAAAGCAAAAACGAGTAAAATCTCGGGGAGGGTCAAAAATCACATGTCTATAGTACTAGTACGAATTTACTTTTTCTATTAGGGCTAATAAAAATATTCTTCCCTCCTACCCTTATTAAGTGATATTTTTGCATTTGACACACCTTTTAAAAAAATTCTAACTTCTAAAGAAAAAGAAGAAGATATTTTGACTAAATTAACGCTAATTAAATTTACATATTTTTAACTTGGTACAATGGAATATATAAATAAGGTCAAAATTTATTATTTAAAAATAGGTATTTTGCGAAAAAATATCACGACCCCAAACCATGTCATGATGGCGCCCGGCCACGAGGCAGCGCAAGCCCGACCAAACCACAACCAAAAACGACATTCCAGCCAAAAGAAACAATTTAAGATAACACAGCTGAGCAAGGACAATAATCTTCCCAAAACCGAGGAGTCGCGAGTACAGAGCCTCTAAACAAACAGGATACAAGTCTGAACGATAATGATACAAAGTCTGACAAAATATCAAAAAGGAACATGACTGATAGAAACATATTAAGTGGTCTTGCGGACGCTGAGCAGCTACCTCAATACTTTGAATAGCTCGGGTAATCAACAGCAGCGTCACTAGGTCTCTGGAGCACCTGGATATGCACTCAACGTGCAGGGAGTATGGGGTGAGTCTACCAACTCAACAAGTAATATGCATGTATAAAAACCCGAAAATAAGAAAATACTAAATAACACAAAATGAAAGTTATCTAGCAGTTCTATACAGTACACGCATCAGAGATATACAAGTAACGCAATAGCAAATAGATGCATGATATGCAATCAAATGCATGAACACTGCGGAACGTGCAGCGCGATCCATATGGGTACTCGCGCTCACTGTGGGGGTTCAAACTCCGGAGGGGCTCCTACAGCCCAAGCGCCATATAATACAGTGCCAATAATAACCACTGTTTTCATTACAATACACGGTGTCCTTAGTTACCACCGTTTCCTTTATAATACACGGTGTCCTTAGTTACCACCGTTCCATTACAACACACGGTGTCCTTAGTTACCACCGTTTCTAGTACAATACACGGTGTCCTTAGTTACCATCGTTTTCATTACAATACACGGTGTCCTTAGTTACTACCGTTTCCATTCAAAATACACGGTGTCCTCAGTTACCACTGTTTTAATTTAAAATACACGGTGTCCTTAGTTACCACCATTTCATTTAAAAATAATATGCAGTCCAAAAATAGTGAGATAGTACTCGTCAGCCCGAAATATCATTAAAAAATCATTTGAGTTTTACAAACGTATAAATACGACTGAGTTTGCAAAAGTATTTAAACCTGGACTGATTTCAAGCAATATGCAAATCATATAAATTTTGAGATAACGATCCCCGAAGGATCCTACAAGTCGGCACAAGGCCCCAAACATGGCATCAAGCCAAGATATCATCAATATAGTATGAGAAGCAATCGCCAACATAGTACAATCTATCCCTCGGATTGGACTGAGTCATAATATTCAAAATATACGACCCCGCACTAACTATGGAGTGCGTGTCCAGCCTCATAATAGCGTCACAATATGATATACCGGGGTTTCAAACCCTCATGTCATCATCTACACCCATTACTCACCTCAAGCCGGCCGCAAACTAGCTCGCAATGCCTTTGCCTCGAGAATCAACCTCTGCGGATGCCAAATCTGATAAAAATCAATAGGAATACGTCAAAATAGGCCAATGGATCATAACCCAATCGAAATAACTTGAAATACATCCAAAAACACGGAGTTGGCAAAACCAGAGCCCTAGGCCCACTTCTCGAAAAATGATGAAACTTACATTTTCGGAATCCTTGGCTCGCCACGAGTCCGTACATATAAACTTCATCAAAATCGGAGTCCCATTGCTTCTCCAAATTCCCAATTTTCATTTTGAAATTTCAAGCCCTAGTTCTTTAATTTATATGCCCTTTCAGAGAATTAATGGATGATTCTTCGATTAAATAACATATTAAGACCACGATACTTACCTCCAATCGCTGCCCGTTGAAACCCCATCCAAAATCCGTCAACGCGCTCTCAAGGTGATGCAAATATAGAGGAAATATGAGATAGCTCGCAGATGAAAAGTCACTTCAATCCTCTCTGTCCAGGTGCCAAATTACACTACGCGAACGCTATCCGAGACCCACGCGTTCGCGATGACAAAATTATGCTGACCTCAATTTTCCTTAACGCGAATGCGGCTAACTGCCCGCGATCGCGATGCTCCAGGAATTCCTGCTACGCGAACGCGACCTTGAGCTACGCGAACGAGATGCTTTACTTCCCAGCACTACGCGAACGCAACCTGAGGTACGCGAACGCGATGACTAATTTCCAGGCCTTCCAAATTTACTCTACGCATTCGCAACACTCCCCACGCGAACGCGGTTAACAAAAATTCTGCAATAAAACAGTAGAAAAACCTGCAACATTATAAGTCCAAAAATGGTCTGATTGACCACCCGAAACCACCCCGAGGCCCCCAGAGCTTCAGCCAAAAACACCAGCATACTCTGAAACATCATACGAACTTGTTTCAATCACAAAAAAAAGACGTCCTCTGACACAAAAATCATCAAATCACGACGAATTCGAGCTTAATTTTTTCTAAAAACTTCTGAAACTCATATTCTATCAAAAACCCGACCAACGACGTCCGAATGACCTGAAAATTTGCTGACATATCCAAAATCACCTAACGAAGCTACTGCAACTCCTGGAATTACATTCCGACCCCTGGATCAAAATCTCACCTATCAACCGAAAATTCGCCGAAAGTCAACTTAGCCAATTCATGCCATATTCTACACCGGACCTCCAAATTCAATTCCGATCACCCTTTCTAAGTCAAAAATCTTCTTCTGAAACTAGTTCAACCATCGGAAATCCATTTCGAGCCCTCTAACTCACAAGTCAACGTCCAGTTGACTTTTCCAACTTAAACTTTCCTTAAAGAGACTATTTGTCTCATTAATTTCAAAATTCAATCTGAAACACTTCAAACTCACCAAACACATATAATAACACGTGAAGAAGCATAAAATGGGGAAAGCACGACAGGGATATAGGAGACGACGGGTCGGGTCGTCACATCCTCCTAAACTTAAACAAACACTCGTCCTCGAGCGTACCGAGATTTGTACTAGAAGCAACCCAATAACTGAGTGACCTTACCAAGCATATACCCGGGGTGATGCCACGTCACCCTACTTACATAGGTACCATTAACACAACACAGCTGAAATTTCACACTCCGTCTGGCCCATAAACCGTAGAACCGCACTGCACTTCCCGAAATCATATACAAGATCAGATCCTCACATTTATACTCCGAATTAACCCGAACCAGCTTTAGTAACCCACACCTGCAACCTCAGGTGAATTCATACAATATACCACACATTCCAACACTCTTGTATACTGCCAATGATAACTAAAACACAACGAACTGTAGCAGTTCTTCAGATAAACCATTCATGAAGTCACTTCCATGTTGACTCTTACCACAACAGATTTTCGGGCCACACATCGATATTATCCTTCCAACCAGCTGAAATCAAATATGTTCATATTCATTAATGACCCCGTCTCACATCATAAGAATAGAGTATCTGAATCCTCCTCGAGAGGTCATAACTTCACGCGGCCTCACCACAACGCGCGATCTTATCCCAACACTGTTACACATGAAGCACCTCTTATTACCATGCTTAAAGTAGACAGCCATGCACAGATCGGTGCCTGAAACCGAAACTACCCATCACACTCATGGTGAAACAAGTAATATACACCATTTAGTCCTGGAAGGACACAACCGACACGTTATTCGCTAATCGATTCTCAATACGGACTTCCCTCGGAAGCAAGGAACACAAAGCAACACATGGAAAGCTAATTTTGCTCATAATAACAAAATATCAACATCGGTCGTAAGCAAACTGAGTGCATAAAGATATCTATTAAGCGTTGTAAGCTGCAAGATTCCACTTCCACTACTATGACTCATGAAGGAGCCGCACGATATGCCCAGCACCAAATAGTTACCGAAACCCACACCTCTACCGGCGACATGCTCGGCCATAAGGACGCATCTGAAAAGAAAACCCTCAATACCGGGACCGAAACAATAGTAGAATCCTCTATACTAACATTCGCCTCGAAGGCCCAATCAAGGAACGCAATCCCTCCCAGCCGTTCGCTGGTCTTTGGAACACAACCAGTCAGCTAGAACATAGTCTGATACACTTCGCCACTCAACCTGCAACATTTCCCAACATGACTCGTAGCACAATCGTTCAGAATAATCCAACATTGAGACAATAACTCTACATTCCAATGTCGTATCCAGAATTTAATATACTAAGAAAGGAAAGATCCACCCGGATTCCAGACTCCCAATAGCCGCTGACAGTACCAACACAACACACGCTATCCATAACTACTACATAGACAACACCGGTGAACTCACAGTCTCCATTTAACCATAGCCCACGAATCACTGAACCTGAACCCAAATAAGAATACAGATTACACCTCTAGTATCCAATTATTCCACGTGAGATATTCAGAACTCTCTTGTACCATCACACAACTCGAGTATCAGCAATCGTTCTCATAATAAAGTGCCGTAACAAAATTGATGTATCATTTGTGGGATTAACCCTTTCCGAGACATATGCTATCGCCAAATCACTTCAAATTAACAGTGTCATTTCCTTGATTACCTGAAGCTACTCGCTATTTAGGACATAGCCAAATCCACCATACCTTTTCAGAACTAACTGAAACCTCGCACATGCCCATCTTAGTCCTTTAAAACATACCGCATATACCAGATCCTCCAAGGATAACACGAAAACTTTCATCTCCCTTCTGCGCCGCAAACATCGACGCACTCAACTGGTTTAGAACTTTCATAGATCCTATTTAGAGAAAGAAAAATTATCATACACTCTATGCTCCGCATGTTTATAGAAAAAATACATCTTTAACCCATGATGAACTCAACAAGAATTCTCTCCCAATTTTATTTGCACAAATTAAACTGCCAAGGACGGAATCCCTCTACCTGAACCAAGCTAAGTCGACTTCCAGTACTCAGGAGCTTAGCTTCCTAACGCTTGAAGAGCCCATTACCTAGAACACATACCAACAATTGATCATTTCCTTAACATACCGATTCGGTCCCCTAACAAGTTACTTTATGTGTCTAGATTTCAACCTGATCCATTTTTCAACTTGATATACTCTCTTGCTGTAGCACCACAATGCCTCAACCCAGGCTCACTATACGAAACCCAAAAACCTAACCGCACTGTCTAAGAACCATAGGCCACTGAATACTTCCTCAAACGTCTTCAGAAATACCACATCCCAGAGTACCTTACCCGAAGAACTTCCTGCGACTGTGAATTAGTTGCCATTACTTCCCCAAATACTGATACATAGAATTCCCGCAATCAACATAAAATACCACAAGTCTTGACATGTTCTAATGAAACCGCTGACTTGGTCACCTACTCAACCTCATCACCGGAGTAATACATAAAGAATCTTGAACACATCCACGCAATTCTCGAAGGTCATCACTCTTACACACATGGCAATTCTCTTGACTTAATTAATCGAACCACTCGTGCCTTATCAGCACTCTGACACCACAGGACGCGATCTTATTCTGATACAACCAAATAACTACTCTGCTTGCGCTAAGCATTCTTTATCAACAACTCGAGACATTCCCTTATTTTCTCACATATACGAAGCGCCATATAACCATTGGCAAAATTTTGCTTCACTCGTACTACCCTCGGCTCACTTTCTGCAAACACAACTGATTCACTCACATGCATCGAATCAGAATTAACACAGTACATAACAATTCAATCAGCTCATCCACAGTAACCTCCCCAACTTAGCTCGAATCCATATACATCACAACACATGTACTCAATAGCCATCGCAACATCATGGAGAGATTAAACTCAATCCTTTCATAAGCTTGCGGAAACACGAATCATCAGAAATTTTAACCCTTTGTGCATTTGCTTTCATTCACACAACCGCTAAGCCTACTCTTCTAGGCAGCAAGATTTTTACTAAGTCCCAAATTTTTCAAAAAATTCGACAGAGTTTCCTTTGTAATTGAGCCACCTGCCATAGAATCACCCAAACCATCCTAGCTCACATCCAGGACTTGACAAATCATCACGGTTATATCAACAAAATTAAATCTCAATACTATATGTATTATATTATCAAAATTGACACATGAACATGCGCTGCACGTGTTCGAATCATAACACATAGGGTATACCTTTATATTACACATGAGATCTTCTAACATTCACATAAGGATCGTACCACTTCCGAACACTCTATAGGAGATAACCCACCTGCTTATTCCAATATAATATTTCAGTATATCATCCACCGTCATACACCTCACACGATCACTTAGTCTACTTGAGTCAGAACTCATACCGCAACATGCAATCTACTCCACTCCTAGTTAGGAGACTCGAAAATATTCTTCGCCCACCCATAACTCAGGGCAACACATCCGATCGCAATGGAAATCAAACACTTAATGGTTCGCTTATCACCTAGCATACTTCTTTGACACTGCCCAATTCATACAGACTCATCACACGGCACCAAGGTACTTATCATGAAGCTATCCATCCCCCATTACCAAAAGTAGGGACAATACCGAACTTATAAGCTCATAACACCAGCTCGCGCAGTCAGCACCTTGGTGCTCCAGCTATAGACAATATCTGGCCTCATGTCCTGCAGACTAGCGCAACATCATCCTCACGAAGATTGCATCTCGCCCCTCGATCGGGGGAATCGTAAGCCATCGAAGCACATATAATACCGAGCGCTCATACGTGCATGCGAACACGTGGAAGGAATTTCAAGAGTTACTCTTTCAAGATGAATCAAGGATGCACGATAAGATTTCAAGAAAGTGGAGTGTTTCCGAAAGGTTCTGTAGCCTCCTGCTTATAAGTGTGGTGCATGACACACCGATAAACAAGACTCTACTAAACCTGCTCATGACTCGTGAGGCCTAGTAAACCTAGGCTCTTATACCAACTTGTCACGACCCCAAATCTAGTTGTGATGGCGCCCAGCCGCGAGGCTGGGCAAGCCCAACCATACCACAACCAAGAACGGCATTCCAGCCATAAAGAAACAATTTAAGATAACACAGCTGAGTAAGAACAATAATCCTCCTAAAATCGAGGAGTCACGAGTACAGAGCCTCTAATAAAACAGGATACAAGTCTAAACGGAAATGATACAAAGTCTGACAAAATAGCAAAAAGGAACATGACTGATAGAAACAGAGTAAGTGGTCCTACGGACGCTGAGCAGCTACCTCAATACTCGAAATAGCTTGCGTAATCAACAGTAGCGACACTAGGTCTCTGGAGCACTTGGATCTGCACACAACGTGCAGGGAGTATGGGCTCTACCAACTCAGCGAGTAATAAGCATGTATAAAAACCCGAAGATAAGGAAACACGAAATAACACAAAATGAAGCTATCTAGCAGTTCTATACAGTACAAGACTCGGATACATACAAATAAAGCAACAGAAATAGATGCATGATATGCAATGCAATACATGAACACTGCGGAACGTGCAGCACGATCCATATGGGCACCCGCGCTCACTGTGGGGGTTCAGACTCCGGAGGGGCTCCTACAGCCCAAGCACCATATCATACAGTGCCAATAGTTACCACTATTTCCATTACAATACACGGTGTCCTTAGATACCACCGTTTCTATTATAATACACGGTGTCCTTAGTTACCACCGTTTCCATTACAATACACGGTGTCCTTAGTTACTACCGTTTCCATTATAATACATGGTGTCCTTAGTTACCACCGTTTCCATTACAATACAAGGTGTCCTTTAGTTACCACCGTTTCTATTTAAAATACACGGTGTCCTTAGTTACCACCATTTCTATTTGAAGTAATATACAGTCAAAAAATAGTGAGATATTACTCGTCAGACCGAAATATCATTTAAAAATCATTTGAGTTTTCAAAATGTATAAATATGGTTTGAGTTTGCAAAATAGCATTTAAACCTGGACTGATTTCAAACAATATGAGAATCATAAAAATTTTGAGATAACAATCCCTGAAGGATCCTACAAGTCGGCACAAGGCCCCAAATTATCGCATCAAGCCCAGATATCATCAATATAGTATGCGAAGCAATCGACAATATAGTACAATCTATTGGACCGAGTCACAATATTCAATATATACGACCCCGCACTAACCATGGAGTGCGTTTCCATCCTCATAATAGCGTCACAATGTGATATACCGGGGTTTCAAACCCTCAGGTCATCATCTACACGCATTACTTACCTCAACCCGGCCGCAAACTAGCTCGTAATGCCTTTCCCTCAAGAATCAACCTCTGCGGATGCCAAATCTGATCAAAACCAATAGGAATACGTCAAAATAGGCCAATGGATCATAACTCAATCGAAATAATTCGAAATACACCCAAAAACATGAAGTTGGAAAAACCCGAGCCCTGGGCCCACTTCTCGAAATATTATGAAACTTATTTTTTCGGAATCCTCGTATCGCCATGAGTCCGTACATATATACTTTATCAAAATCGAGTCCAATTGTTCCTCCAAATCCCCAATTTTCATTTGAAACTTCAAGCTCTAGTTCTTCAATTTTTATGCCCAATTTCAGAGAATTGGTGGGTGATTCTTCGATAAAATGACGTATTAAGACCACGAGACTTACCTCTAATAACTTCCTGTCGAAACCCCCTTCAAAATCCGTCAACACGCTCTCAAGGTAGTGCAAAAATGGAGGAAATATGAGATAGCTCGCGGATGAAAAGTGACTTAAATCCTTTCTGCCTAGGTGCCAAATTACCCTACGCGAACGCGGTCCAAGACCCACACGTTCGCGATGACAAAATTATGCTGACCTCAATTTTCCCTTACGCGAACGCGGCTAACTGCCCGCGATCGCAATGCTACAGGAATTCCTACTACGCGAACGCGACCTTGAGCTAGGCGAATGCGATGCTTTACTTCCCGGCACTACGCGAATGCGATGACTAATTTCCAGGCTTCCAAATTTATTCTATGCGTTCGCGACACTCCCCACATGAACGCGATGAACAAAACTTCTGCAATAAAACAGCTGAAAAACCTACAACACTATAAGTCCGAAATGGTCCGATTAACCACCCCGAGGCACCCGGGACCTTAACCAATGACACCAACATACTCCGAAACATCATACGAACTTGTTCCTTTCATAAAAAAACACGTCTTCTAACACAAAAATCATCAAATCACGACGGATCACGCTTAAATTTTTCTTAAAACTTCTGAAACTCATATTCGATAAAAAACCCGACCAAACGACATCCGAATGACCTGAAAATTTGCAGACATATCCAAAATCACTTAATGAAGCGACTGCAACTCTTGGAATTCCATTCCGACCTCCAGATCAAAATTTCACCTATCAACCGGAAATTCGCCAAAACTCAACTTAGCCAATTCAAGTCCAATTCTACACCGGACCTCCAAATTCAATTCCGATCGCCCTCCTAAGTCACAAACAATCTCCCGAAACTAGTCTAATCATCGGAAATCCATTTCGAGTCCTCTAACTCACAAGTCAACGTCCAGTTGACTTTTCCAACTTAAACTTTCCTTAAAGAGACTATTTGTCTCATTTATTTCCAAATTCAATCCGAAACACTTCAAACTCACCAAAGACATATAATAACACGTGAAGAAGAATAAAACGGGGAAAGTGGGACAGAGATACAGGAGACGACGGGTCGGGCCGTGACAAAAATAAAAAGGACTAAAGGTCATTTATTGTAAACCGAAAGAAATAATAAATTTCGGTGAAACTATCTATATTTTTTAGTTTAACTATAATTACAGCGTAGCTGAATGATCAGTTTTTAAAATAATCATATTTTAGCATCACTATAAATTTTTAGAGTGTTATATCACTTAATTTGAAGTTCCAACTATTCAAACTCGAAATTAATCTAAGGACTTCAGTCAAATGGGAAATGACGTATTGGCGTTTATCAAACTCTCGTCCAGAGAGCTGTCGTACATTAGATTTGGATTACTGGGCTTCAACTTCCCGCTGTATTAGCCTTTGTTGTAGAACTCGTATCAGCTTAAAGCCCGTATATATCTTCTTTCTAAACTGGGCCATATTGAATCTCTAAAATGACCTCAGTCGGCTTCTCTGAGTTTTGACTTTTGCTACCAAAATTGTGCGTTAAAGAGTTCTTTCTTTCTTTTCTTCTATTATTTTTAGGGATTTTTTATCTATGTATATCATATACCAAATATTATTATCTCTCATGTTTATGGTTTGTGTTTATTACATTTAAGCATACCAAATTTCAATTTATATACCATAATTCAAATTAAGGGTACAATTATTACTTCATTTATTCTAGGCATGATTATAGGAGCATATATTCTCCAATTTTTGTTTACCTGCCTCTCTTTTCTCCCACCCCCTACACCCCCAATTTTAGTTGCATCAACAACGGGAGCAGCAACATCAGTGGAATACATAGGACTAAAAGGCAACACTCATGTAGGATGGGGAAAGGTTTGCAACATGTATGGCAAATTCTGCAGATACCTTGGAGATTCCATTGGAGTCTCATTGTTCTCGAACATTCTATTTCTTCTTCTTGTTCTCCTCTCTGTATACTCTCTTTCTAAGAAGATCCCAAAATAAACAAGCTAGCCACATCCCCACATTTACCTTCAGTTAATTTTGTTGTCAACATTTTTTTTTGACACAAGATTGTAGTTTAATTGTAGTATAAATGTTGTAATTTTGTAGATACTCATAAAAATAATAAAAACTTTATACAATACTTAAACTGATTTGTATTTTATTTGTAGAAATTTTATCTACTAGATATCTACAACTGAATACATTGAATTTAATACCCCAATTCCCATTTCAATTGTAGCATAATTGGCATTTCGACATAATTGTAGAAGACTTGTAGAAGTTTTAGTCTTCCCAATCTACAATTTATCTATAAATTATCTACAAATTATCTACATTTTATCTACAATTCTACAATTTAACTAAAATTTAACTACAATTTCTGGAAAAATATGTCTTCTTCTTCTTCGACGAGTTTTAATATGAAATTTAGTCAAAACCAAGTCTAATCTTCGCCAAAACCCCTCAAAATGGAGATATAAACTCCTAAATATATTTCGAATTATTTACAACAACACCCAATCCAAGTAAATAATGATTTGTGAAAATTCAAATTTGAATTCAAAGATTTCAAGCTTTTTAATGGCTATCAATGGTGGAAAATATATGGAGAATGAGAGAATTACGCTGCAATGTATTTGCTTCCGTTTTAAATTTCGAAATTAATGGTGATAGAATCACCATTAAATCCGATTCATACAAATTCGGCGCCTTTTTAGATCTATTTTTGGTTTGGTACAGATTTTATAGTCAAACTATGGACTATACGGGTAAATACCAAATTATGAACATTTTTGGTAATAAGGTTTAGTATACGGTATAGATCGGAAAAAATCCCTATTTTTTATTCTATATTCAAGCTAATGCTAAGACTACTTCCTTGGTTTATTCTTATAGATTTTCAATTATGCTAAAAAACATTTAGATGTCTACAAGAAACTAAGTTAGCATTTAATAAATGTCAATATCCATCCATTGCAAGGACAAACTAGTATTGTAATGACCCAGTAAGTCATTTTAATTTCTAGCATTTATTTCAGTGTTTCGAGACCTTTATAGCTTCATTCTTTATATTTGCATGCGCAGTCCGTGTCTTTTTTTTTAAAATGTTTTTATGTGAAAAATAAGAAGAAAACATGACTTTTGGCTTTAAAAATGAATTGAGTCGACTACAGACAAAATTTTATGTGAGCGACCCGGATCGGAATTTTGACGGTCTCGATGGGTCCGTGTCGTGATTTTGGACTTGGGAGTACGCCCGAAATTGAATTCGAAAGTCTCCAACTTGACTTGATGTGTTTTACTGAAAACTAGTAACTTGAAGGTTTAAAACTTTTTTCAGATTTGACCATAGGTTAATTTTATGGCTATCGGATTTGAATTATGATTTTCATTCCGGAACTTGGTCAAGTTAATTTTACTATTTAAAACTTGTCTACAAATTTTGGTGCAAAATGGAGTTGGTTTTATAGGATTCAGATGCTCGATTGTGAATTTGAAAATTCTTGAGCTTCTTTAAAAATTCATGCATTTTGATGTCCGATTCGTATTTCTAGGGGTTGTTTTGGAGTTTTAATTTTATAACGCGAGCGTGAGCGAGTTTGTATGTTATTATTGCACTTGTGTGCATCTCTTGTTTGGAGCCCGATGGGCTCGGGGTGAGTTTCTAATATGCTACTGATTTTTTGGACTTAGAAAATTGTTGGTTCAGCTAATTGCTGATATTTGGTGTCATGTGCCTCGCATTCGTGAGTCTCTCTCGCGATCACAAATTCTCTATCACGATCGCGAAGGGAAGCTGGGACAAGGGATGGAGTCCTTCTACGCAAGTGTGAGAAACAGTCGCAAACACGAAGCAGTGAAGGGACTACCCTCGCGAACATGATTGAGGGGATTTTGGGGAAGGCGTTACGCTACACGAATGTGGGCGTCGGCTCGCGAACGCGAAGGCAAGAGGTGCAAGCCTTCGCGAACGCGAAGGCCATTTAGGCAGCTATGCTTCGGGATTTCTTCTCATTTTTCACCATTTTCAAGTTTGAGCTCGGCCAGAGGCAATTTTAAAGAGATTTTTCATCTCAACTTCAAAGTTTAGTAGATTTTAACTTATTTTCTTAAATTTTCATAAATATATATTGATTTTTAACTTTTAATCTATGTTTTTATGATAGATATTAGGAATTTAGGTAAAAATAGGAGACTTTATTATTATTTTATTTGAGCTGTTTAATTATTAACTTATTTAACTGTTGTTGGCTTATTTAGCAAGTAGATGTTAGGCATCATCACGATCCCGAAGCTGGGATTTCAAGTCGTGACATGTATAAGGTAAATACCACAGATACAATCATTCTTATTCTTTCTTCTCAATGGGAAAATACATATGATCCCAAGGCCGGTTCGCCCTCTAGGCCAGTGAAGTGACGACTTTAGGAGAGAAATTTAAAAATAGCTAGATTTATAACCGGTCATTCAAAAATAATCCACTTTCAAAAGTAATCTAAATTTAGTCACTTTTCATATAAAGATAAATTTGAGCGAAAATTTTCAAATTCGGAAAGTATGCCAGTATATTATACTGGTGTTCCAGCATAAGTATGCTTGAACTCCAGCATATTGTACGAGAGTTGCAGGATAACTATGTTGGAACTCCAGCATAATATGTTGGAGTTCCAGCATAAATACACTGCAACTCCAGCATAATATACTCGAGTTCCATTAAGTATAAATGTCCAGTATAATATACTGGAGTTTGTCTCCTCTATATTATACCGGTCCATCATAATATGTTGGAATTCATACACAGACGCACCGAACTACCCTATATTATGCGGAATCGGTCTCTGTTACAGCAAAATAATGACTATTTTTTATTGAATTCGTAAACGATAGTTATTTTTGTATGACCAGTCTAAAAACTGGCTATGCTGTGCTATTTAGACCACATATATTTGGAGGCCCATCTTATAAGTAATATGATAGTTAATTTGTTCTTTAAATCAAAATTGCTTATTTGGTCTCAAAACTTCCCAGTTAAGATTCATCAAAAACTAAAAGTATCACTACTATATCTGATTGCATATGGGAAGAATATAAAACAAAATGCCTTAAAAAACCTGAACATGTATAAAAACAAAAATGTTGACAATAAAATGACAAAATCTCAAAAAAGAAAAAAATTTAAGCTGATTGTTCCTAATTCTTATACATAACCATTTTTTCACTTCAAAATATATTTTTAACAAATCCAGAGAATATGAAGAAAGGAAAAATCTATTTAGCGGTGAAACTTTAAAATTGCTAGATGATTAGAATCTAAAGAAACAATGTCTTAACCGTAAAAGCTCTTAAAAGAAAATAGTCATTATGAGAGTGTTGGCTTAGACTTATTCAAACTAAAACTACTAAGGGAAATAATACAAATAGATAATAATACTTTCTGATATATTGAATCAGACAAAAATGTCGGAACAAAACTCATTTAAGATATAAATAGGATATTATTTAGCAAAGACCAGATTTTTAATATTTGGCTGCGTACGCATTCGTCGTCTCGCGTATACGACACTTACATGTCATGAATTTTTACAATAGTACAAAACTCTAAGGGATTTCCCCACATAAGGTTAGACTAGTCACTTGCCTCAAACCAAGCTCAATCAGTCAATAAGAATGCCTTTCCCCCAACTTTCCGACTCCGAGCAACCCAAATCTAGCCAAAAGCAACTTCATACTATAAGAAACTAATCTTGTTAATGAAATCAAGAATTTAACAAGAAAATAGAAAATCGTCCAAAAAAGTCGACCTAGGGTTACATCTTGAAAAAGGTAAAAGTCACAAAATCCAAACAGAAATTCAACTGCGAGTCCACCCATTCAAAATTACTTAAATACGATACCAAAATCTCGAACTAAACCTCAAAGTGTAGTCTAACAACTCTCCTACATTTTTCTCAAATTTTCATTACAAATCACAAATTAAATGATGAAATCAAAGGGATAATCATAAAAACTAACCAAAACTAGGTAAGAAAACCATTACCCTAAACACCCACGTAAAAATCTCTCCAAGAATCGCCTCTATCTGAGCTCTCAAATCCAAATGGTGAAAAATGACATAAACCCTCGATTTTAGAATTTTAAATGGTGCCTAGGTGCTTCCTTCTTCGCAAAAACGGAAGCTTCCTGCGTCGCGAACACAAAAATGCTTTAGCCCAAAAACCTCTCACGCGAATGCGAGGTTCCACTCGCAAAAGCAGAGCTTTCCCTGCCTGACCCTTCACGAACTTGTCCACCTCTACGCGATCGCTTAGGCTAAAAGGCTGAGGCCCCAACAAACCATTCCTCTATGCAAATGTGAAGTCCCACACACGAATGTGTATACCTAAGGCTCCACAACTTCGAGAATGTGGGACCTTCATCGCAAATGCGAAGGAAAAAATCCCAGCAACACTTAACTCCTCTACGAAAATGTGGGAGCACCATCGCGAACACGTAGAAAGAAACCAAACACCAGAAATTCCGAAGCTTTAGCCATCATCCAGGTCCAAATTCCAATTCGTTAACCATCCAAAATCCACCCTAGGTCCCCGGGACCTCAACCAAACCTACCAAAAAGTCCTAAAATATTATTCGAACTTAGTCGGGGCTTCTAATTTTTCACAAAGATCACATTTGACATTACAGACTTACTCCAACTTTCAGAATCGGAATCTGACCCCGATATAAAAAAGTTCACTCTCAATCAAATTTTTCCATAAATCCTCAAATTTCTAAATTTTGCCAAATAATGCTGAAATGACCTACGGACCTCCAAATCAACACCGGAACACGATCTTAAGACCAAAATAACCATACATAGATAGTGACACCAACAAAAAACCCTTATTCCGGAATTTCCTTCACACTGGTCAAACTACGGTTAACTCTTACAACTCAAACTTTACACTTAGGGTCTATGTGTTTCATTTCACTTCAGAACTCTCCCGAACCCGACATCAATCACCCTGATATGTGAAGTAACCATAAAATGAAACAGAGGGAGCCGTAAATAGGGGGTCGAGGCTAATACTCTCTAAACGGCCGACCGAGTCGTTACATTATTCCCCTCTTAGAATAATCGTTTGTCTTCGAACGAGTATCGAGACATACCTGAAGTGGTGAAAAAATGAGGATAGCGGCTGCACATATCATGCTCGATCTCCTATGTCGGCCCCTCGACTGGTTGGCCCCTCCACTGAAGAAATGTTCTTTAACCTCAACTTTTGAACCTGCTTTTCCAAGATGGTCACTGGCTCCTAAGCATAAGGCAAATCCTTCTCCAACTGGACTTACTGAAATCTTACACATGGGATGGATCGTCGTGGTACTTCCAGAGCGTAGAAAAATAGAATACAAGGTGAACTCCTGCTAGACTGGAAGGTAAGGAAAGCTCATAAGCAACCTCCCCAACACGTCGCAATTCCTCGAATGAGCAAATAAACCTTGGGCTCAGCTTGACCTCCTTCCCGAATCTCATAACGCCCTTCATGGGCGAAATCCGGAGCAAGACCCACTCCCCAACCATGAATGCAACATCACGGACCTTTCAATCCGTATAATTCTTCTGTTTAGATTGGGAACTGAATTACCATAACTTTTTCCAAAGCATCCTAAACCAAGTATGTACCCAATAGCCTAGCTCGCCAAGCTCGAACCAACCCATTGGAGACTGACACCATCTACCACACAAAGCCTCACGTGGGGACATCTGAATAATCGACTGATAACTACTATAGTTGGCAAACTATGTGAGTGGCAAGAATTTTTCCCAAGGGAGCATATCCTTTAGTATCTAAATAGTGCTCTCGAACTGTCCGTCCGCTTGAGGGTGAAATACTATACTCAAATCAACCCGAGTACCTAACCCTGAAGTATGGCCCTCCAGAATCATGATGTATACTACATACCCCGGTTAGCAATGATAGATATCGGCATACTATGAAGCCGGACAATCTCGTGGATATAAACTCGAGATAGATGCTCAGAAGAATAACTAGTCATCAGTAGCCTAAGAGTATATGTGAGAGTGAATGACATAGATTTAATGGAGTTGAGTTGGAAAATAGTTTTTGAAAATGATTAGTTTGAAATATGTTTGCAAAAGATAATAGATCAGTTTTTGAAAAGGAGAAAGGAATAGGAACAATAATTACTTGGAACAAGACATCACACAGAACAAATCCAAAGAACATGATCATTTCAATATTCACAAGTAAAAGTAAAGGTGTAGGAGACATATAGGTTTGAAACACATAAATAGGGAAAACATTTGACACAATAAATATATAGAACAACTCTAAGTCCACTGAGCAAATCGGTCAGGATAACATACATTTAGAACATAGGGAAGAATGCAAGAGGATCATGTTTAAGACAAGAGTTTTGTTGGTCAAATTTTGACATACCATTAGGGCTAATAGAATGGTCCAGAAGACTAAGTGACTACATGGTTATACAAGTTAAGGGAAAGGGTGAGGGGGAAAAATGAACATGTTAGACAGATATCAAGAAACTAAGTAAAATCTGATACGATGATTACACATAAGGCATGATCTAGACATGCTTAGTAATAGCAAAACATAGTACAGTAACAAACGGGGGATGTGTAGGCATGGGACACATGAAGTTTGAGTTTCTGAATTAAACCAGGAACGTACCAGTAAAAGGAGCAATTGCAGTAAAGTGAAGAAAGTAAAGTTCCACGGTCTAGCCTTGGCTTTCACGGCTAGACAAGCATTAACAGAGGTAAAAGAGAAAGAAAAGAGAGTTTGAGTGTGTGTGTATTTGAACTATTTGTTCGTGTGATATGCTAAAGAGAGGATATGGTACTTATAGTCTTAGAATAGGCAGGAAAATAAGGTAATAAGGTACATAGCTTAATTATAGAAGTAATCATCATTAGAATTCAGTTATTATAAGTACTTCCCTTTACACAAGGAATTATAGCTCAAACGAATACTAACGGGGATAATAAAGAAAGAAAATCAGTTTGAGAAAGATTGAATTTTACCATATAAGGGTAGTAAAAGTATAGAGCATATGCTTGAGTCTAAGTACATAATATACTGATTTGGGAAAAGGATTCAACAATAATTAAGCATTATAGCAAATGAGGGAATGCAATCAATCAACTTAGACTAACGACTAAAATTTTAGGGGTTTATAAGAAAACCTTGCAATCAAACCATAACTTAAGGAAATCAGGATCAATCAAGAGGGAGTTATAATTTTGCACTTTGGCACATAAATAGAGAAGAACGAATAGGCGTATCAGACATGCAAAGTCAGCCATGTTTACAAAAAGAAGCAAACTAGATGAACACAAACATACATAAGTGACATGAGTAGGCTAATGATTTAGTAGTAAAAAGAATCCACTCAAAGCATGGTAAGTAGTCATGGATAACACATAGAACCAGAATGAAAAAACCAACCTAAGAGGTAAAGAAGATTAGGCCAACACAAATAGAATCAAGTAAAGAAAGTGTTTAAAAACTCAAAGTAACAAGTGAAGAAAATCTTTAAGAAATTAGGGTTTTAACAGAGTTGATTGAAAAAGCAGTAAGAACTCAGAATCAGTTAAGATAAATAAAAAAATGATCTAACCATTAAGAACTCAATCGTAGCAGGTATACATACAAACCAAATAAACAAAGGCAGTTCCAGAACCCCGTATAGAACAAAAAATAAATAGGACTTTCATCGTGATGAATCAGGTAAAAGAAAATATAAATAAACCGTTAAACATGGTAAAATCATATGAAAATACTGATAATCAAAGGGGACGTCATGTAAAAGATGTTAAGAAACCCTAAACTCGAAATTCGGAGTGTCACTTTGAAAAAATCAAGAAAACCATTGAGGAAAACATCAAAAGGTTCACAACATCCACGGATCTAATACAAAAATGACAGTAAATAGGAAAATCTTTAAAGTTAGGGTTTCGGAGAACCTATAAAAGGTGAGAAAACCTTGAAAAGTTACCGGTTTAGCCGGAAGAGTCATAGATCTTACTCGCACGGCCGTGGGTGGCCAGAAAATGGCATGGGAAACCATGCGAGGCGAGTGATCTGCCTGTGGTAGACTTAATGGCCTCAAAATAATGATACATGTTCAAGAGGGAGCCAGAAGGCTGGTAGGTGGCGAGACCACCATGGATTCAGGCAAGGAGATGGCCGGAGAAGGTGGATGAGGTTCATCGGAGATGAGGGGAAGGGAGAAGGCTCTAGAAAGAACAAGATATAGAGATAAAATGACGATACTCGATTGAGTGAAGAATGAGATGATTGGAGGGGGGAAGGGTCGTTTGGGTTTAATTTAGGAAGAGGGAATGTGGACCGATGATCTCAATGATAAATGATTGAGGTTGGATGGGTCTGGTATCATGTTAATAGGGTTGGGGGTCTGTTTGATTTAGGCTAGATTTGAAAGTCAATTTTGGCTATAAGTTAAATAGCTATTTTCCACATTTAATTTATAGAAAATGGTAGATAATTTTAAAAATAATTTAAATAATATAAAATAATTTACAATACATAATTAGTAATTTAAAAATATAGGATCCGATTTTATGCATATAAAACCTAATTAAACCTTAAAAGGGGCTAAGATTGAAAGTATGTGAAATTTAGCTTTAAAAATACTAAATGTAACTATAAAAGTTTGTGGAAACTACCTTACCAATATTTTGGAATAAATATATAAATCCAATAGATGCATTATCAAAATAATAATTTGGAAATAGTTATTGGAGATTTTGTGGATAAAAGGGAGAAAATAAATCAATTTAAACCTTTAAAAATTATTGAAAAAATGAGAAAAACCTTGGATATGCTTATGTATGCATATATATGCTATTTGGAAGGTATTTTCCATATTTAAAACATATAGGAAAAAATTGGGTATCAACAGTTAGTAGATTTTAACTTGTTTTCTTATATTTCCATAAAGACCCATTGATTTTTAACCTTTAATCTATGCTTTTTATGATAGAAATGTGAGAACTCGGCCGGTCGTTTTTGGAACTTATGCCTCGATCCCTTATTAATTGTTTCCCCTAAGTTCATTTCTGCTATTTAGGGTTGCCGGGAAGTTCGTGTTAGGATTCGTAGTGTTTAGCTAACGATGGAGGAACACATAGCAAGACCTATAGATACAGTAGCCGCAAGACACATATACGGACCCTCCCCCATCGATCTTCATCAACAACAAAACCAAAATCCTTTACCCTAACACCACAAAACTAGCGTTGCCAGTCCATTTTTCTCCATCGGGTGTTCATGCCAGTCGACCTACCAGCCCCGTTGCCAAACAACCACACACACACGCACAATCGAGACAAAAAGGAGTGACGAGAAGGAAAGAAGCTAGGTTTAGAAAATTTTGGTTTCGGATTCTTGCTCCAAAAATGGAGTTTGATTGAAGATGTAGTTGAGCTGAAGTTCGTTTCCATTCGGGTTTCAGGTCGAAGTCGGTTGTCCCGTTGAAGTTTTCTTGCTAAAATCCATAGACTTGTGCATCAACTACTCAATTCATTTGTTGTAATTGCCAAAATTCTACTAATTAAAAACAATTTTAGGTCACTTCTTTCCCTCGCTTCTTTTTGTGTGGTTAAACTATGATTTGGTACCTTCATTAAAAGGATTTAGGAATCGTGAGATTCATTAGTTGTTAAGTGAGTTTGATGCATAACTTGTAGTTTTATAGTTTTTTGTTGGTTCCGAGTGCTGGTAGGTACGGTTCTGCAATTTTCGAGTAGCGATGAGTTTGGTTGAACTTTCTTTCATAATGTGTGCTCTGTTTCATCTCTTTGCCTAAATGTTTTATAATTTTTAATCTGGTTGGTACTTTATAATTGTCTAAAGTTATGTTCCTGGATGCTAAGCTCCAAATTGAATCTAGTTTTGAGCGAGAAGACATGTTTATTTGTGAAAATGAGTTACTTTTCTGCGATTTACTTGAATGTTCATTTGTGCGGATTGTATTAAAACTAATGCACACTTGTCTACTTAATTAAATGAAATAAAATTTTAATCGGAATATTTGTTGCTCTATCATAGTAGCATGTTTAGGTCCGCTAGTGTTCGGTAGGAAAATATTTAGGAAGTTTATTTTAATTTACAATGTTTGGATACAAGGTAAGTTGTTCCTTAGTTAATTTTATTTAGGGAATGCCCCGTTAAATTTGTATATATTTTAAATAGGGGAATGCCCCGAAGTAAAAGTAAATGAAGGTCGTGGCAACATCAATGGAGGCGTTGTATAGGCTAGCAAGACTTATTTCATTTTGTTTTATTTTTCTTTTATTAGATGGGGATGACCTCGAGCCTCTTGTGTGTTTATTTTATTTCTGTGTGTTTTACCTCAACTTGAATGTTTAGAAAGCCAACTAGATCAAGTACGCAACCGTACTAGCTACGGGACTTGGGGAATGCCTAATACCTTCTCCTCGAGTCAAATGAACCCCCTTACCCGAATTTCTGGTGTAGACTTAGTTTTAGATTCTCAAGTGTTTTAAAAGAAAAAATTATTTAAAAAAATGGTGACTTGGCATACAAAAATCAAATGTCAGGTGGCGACTCTGAGTTTATTTCTTTTTAAAATACAATTTTTGTCACTTTCAAAATTGAAAATACTTTTCAAGCTTTTACTAAATTATGTTATTATATTTAAGAGGGTTTAATAAAGTTTCGTTTAAAAAAGGGGTGTGAAAAGTACTACTCCCCTATTCAACATGAAAAATATATCTAGGACGTATTCCAACGCATGCTTCAACTTTCTAATTGAAACCACGAGTTTCTGTCTCCATGTGAGACTCTATATTTTTAAACATAGCATAGGCAGTTAATTTAGTATGCGTATCTTTGTCTGTAATCCATACAAGAATCTATGTGGGGTTTAAGGCTGCTCTTATTAAATGTATGCATTCGAATTAATTTATCGATAAATCGAATCGATTATTTGTTATCGAAATTGAAAAATTTAAAATCGAAAAAATCAAAACTTTATTAAAACGATAACGATAAGCACATGTGCAAATTGATAATCGATAAATAATTATCGATAAATGTTAAAATCGAATGCATACCTCTAGCTTCTATGCTTTTAATGATAAACTAACTTACCTCATAACTGCCACTAGTACTGTCAAAAGTAAGAGCTACTCATTAGGTACATTGTAGGGGCGTGGTGTGCTGCTTTTCTCACCCGTTTCTCGTATCCACCTCTTAATTTTTTTCTAAATACAGAAATAGATTAGAAAATTAAACAAGTAAATGTATATACAGTCCTTTAATTAGTAGCTACCAGTGTAAAATTACAGAAATACATATACTGAAAAATTGTTTCACTTTGCATATATATGTAATTTATTAAATTAGCGAAGTTACATTTTACCTATTGTCCTTGGTCTAAATGAATCTAAAGATATGACATGACCTTTCTTGCTAGGCCAATTTTCTCTTGTTCTCTTTGTAAAGTACCATTGTCTCCTTTAATTTCCAACAAATTATGAGTGTCGTTTTTTTTTTCTGCGTAGAAAACAAAACCAGGTGGAAAGGCTTCACATGGAGAAAAGCAGAAACCCCTAAAAATCTTTCCAAGGTGATTGGATTGGTGTACTATAGTCACTTTTCATTATAAAAACTTTGTATTATACCTTTTCAAGAGCTCAAGGGCTACGTCTTGATTTTATTGACTCATGAAGAAACTAAAATTATTCTTACGCTGTTAAAAAAAAACCCTTAAATAGTACAGCGGATAGTCCACTGGGTTCCATGCACCTTATATTTACCACTTACCTAGGCAATTTAATTTGTACTAATATATACTAATACTCCATCAGTTTTAATTTATGTGAATTCTTTTTAATCCGTCCAAAAAAGAATGACTCATTTCATTATTTGGAAACAATTTACCTTTACACAATCATTTATAACCATATAAAATATATGTGTGTTATTCTACACCACAAGATCAAAAGTTTTCTATCTTTTCTTAAACTCCATATCCAATCAAATGGGTTCACATAAGTTGAAACAGTATTTTGCAATGGACCTTGTCCTGCTAAGGTTTCTTTCTTAAAAATAAAATAACGGTTAAGGGTCTGATTTGTCCTTCTATTATTAAGCATTGGCTTTATTTTGCAAGGAATATTTTTGATTAAAAACTAAAAAAAGGATAAATAAAACCTATTTTTAATAATAGAAGGGCAAATCAAACTCGTAACCGATAAAATAGTGTTGCATTTCGTATAGAGATTAGAGGGACCTGACTTTACAGCCTGATTACTGATGTATTAAGCTGACCTTTGCAGCTTCCAAATTCCAACTTATGCGATCTAAAAAAACAGGATTTTGATCACAGTTAGAGGAAGATTCCTTTTGCATTTATGGCAAAAATTGTTTCTTTATGTTGAAGAACCAAAAGGTACGTAGATTCCGTAGCTTAAGGAGCTAAGAGGTTACGTGACATACAAGTTCAGAATATTGTCCCAGACAATAGATAGTGGACCCTAGTTAGCCTTGTATCGGTCAATTCCATTCTGATTCCAATATGATATGATTTTATTTATGTCAATGGTTGGTGAATGATTTCTTTAGTTTTTCTGCTTTCTTTATGATATCAAAGCTAACTTTATTATAGCAAATATTAGAGTACTACTTTTTAACAAGTAATTTATTTTATTGAAGTGCATGATCATCTTAATCATCATAAAATGACAAGACTGAAGAAATATACCATGCAAGTAGTAGTTCCTCAGTTTTTATATTTATTTCATCAACCTTTGCTGAAGATAATGGTCAAACTAATAAATCTGATAATTATGCAAACACTTCGTCTTAGTTTACAAGAATTAGCAGGACTCTTTGTATCATGGGTGGAACGACTATAAGGCTAGTAAAGCAATCACTTGGGGCCCCAAAAATTTTTGGGGCCGTATTTTTTTACATAAAGATATATTGTGTATGTATTATTTTTTTAAAAATTGTACATTGAAATTTAAAAGAATTTTTGGAGCGAAAGTACAATAACTTTAATGTGCGAATCATTATAATAATTTGAGAATAGAATAATTTTGATGAATTGTTTCCTTCATGTCACAACTCCGGTTCGGCCTCCATGAACCATCGTGACGGCACCTAGTCCCAACGACTAGGTAAGCCTAACAATGCAGAAAATAACCAAATTTGCGGAAGAAAACAGATAAAACCCGAAACAATGATAAAACAGAGTTTAATAATGCCGCTAGGCATACAAAATATCAACTCTCAGAACTAAAACTATTCTCAAAACCGGAATCTCATGGAATCATAAGCTAAGGATAATACATAGTGCTCTAACTCCAGAATAGTCTAAAATAAAGTAAATACAGAAGGGTTGTAAATACAAGAGAGAAGACGGAGAGAGACTCCTCGGTCTGCGGACGTGGAAGATATACCTCGAATTCTCCGAAAGGTCGCATCGCCTCAAGGATATTGTAATGACCCGACCGGTCGTTTTGAGAAATTAAGCTCCATTCAGCGGCATAAGATCTAGAACAGCTTCAGAAGTATCGACTTTCGTGCATGGCGGAATTCAGTTTTCAGATGGTTTAGAGTCAAATTAGAAGAAGGAATCTAGTTTTGTAAGTTAGAACGGTGAAAAGTTGATCGAAATTGGATTTTTCGGTAGACGACCCTGGAATGTGTCGTGGATGATCTCAAAAACTTCGTATGGTAATTTTAGAATTAGGTGCATGTCTAGATACAAATTTGGAGAACCGCATAGTGAATTGAGGCATTTTGGCGAAAGTTGAAGTTGAAAAATGAAGAAGTTTGACCCACAGTAAGCTTTTGTGATATCGGGGTCGGAATGCAATTCGGAGAGTTTGAGAAGCTCCGTTATGTCATTTTGGACTTGTCTGCAAAATTTGGCGTCATTCCAAGTTGATTGATAGGTTTCAGCATGAGATTTGATATTTGAAGATTTGAAAGTTCATAAGCTTGATTTTTTGGTGTTATTCATCGTTTCGACGTTGTTTTATGTGATTTGAAATTTCAAGAAGTCCCTGTTAGGTTATATGACCCGTGTGTGTGATTAAACAGAGTCCTGGGAGCCTCGGGTGTGTTTCGGATGGGCTACTGATCTTTTTCTTCCATTTTGGACTACTCAAGTTGCTGCTTCTGATATCCTTCTTCGCGATCGCGAAAGATTCCCCCACGATCATGATGCCTTACTGAAGACCACCTAAAAAACCTTCTTCATGTTCACATTTAGAGCCTCGCGTTCATGAAGCTCTATCTCTCCTTTCATTGCGTTCGTGTCTTCCTTCTCGCATTCGGGTAGTTATGCCGTTTCACTCTTCGTGTTCGCATACAGGTCCTCGCGTTCGCGAAGGGTAGTCCTTGGGCCATCAGATTCTTTTTCATCACGTTTGGGATGAGTATCCTGAGTACCTTCATCGTTTCTTCTTCGCGAAAGCGATACTCCCTCCGCGTTCGTGATGCTCAAATATCTAGGCAGACAGATTCAATTCCCAAATTTGAGGGTTTCTCCATTTTTATCACATTTTGACTTTTAAAGCTCGATTCTTGGCGATGTTTGAAGAGATATTCACCTGGGCGACTAGGGTAAGTATTTCTCACTCGACTCTGACTAATTTCCATGAATCTCCTCTTAATTTCATCCTTTAATTTAGGATTTTGAATGAAAATTTGGTAGAACTTCTTTGGGAGAATTATTGAGTTTTTGATTGGGTTTTTGACATCTGGTTTGAGAGATTTTTATATGGTTAAACTCGTGAGAGTACGAGAGTTCTAAAAATTTTACATTCACCCAATTCCAAGACGTTGACCTGAGGGGCATTTTGGTTATTTTACCTAATTTCGCGTTTTAACTTTGAATTAAATACTAGAATCAGTTGCTTGAGATGCTATTTACAATGTGTAATTGAATTTAATAGATTTAGGTCATTTGGAGTCGAGTACTCGTGGAAAAAATGTGGTTGCTAGTTGATTTTAGTTGATTCAAGGTAAGTATCTTGCCTAACCTTGTGTAGGGGACTTCCCTTTAGGATTTGAGTCTTCTTTGTTGATTGTATTCCTTGTACGTAAGGTAACGAGTGCGTGCTCAGATGTATTTGTGTTAAATTGTCCCTTTTAGGCTCTTAGATCCTTGTAATCACTGAGTGTGAAGTTTTTCTTGATACGATTGAGTTCCCTGTTATTAGTTTCACCTCAATATGTCCTACTTGGAATTTACTTGCATTTTTTGGTTTATTCTTGTTGCCTAACCGATTTTTACTTGTTTAACTGAAGACATTTACCTTTCCATAGTCACGTTACCCTTCATAACTGTTGAAACACGTTCTCAAGGCACTAAACTAAACGTGTGTTCATATTTGTAGGTTTTGATAAATGACAAACGATGCGCAATTGACATATGACGAGGTCCAAGCACAAGCACGCAAATGTCACGTAATGAAGTTCAAGCACAAGACAAACAAGATCAAGATTAAACAAAGTTATACATGAGTCGCTCTTTAATTGTGATCTTGATCCGACAATTTAACTCAAGACTTGGCTTCTCTCGTAAAAACATTTTTATCAAATCATGCATATTTAATTTAGAGCAAAATGATTTTAAATCATGCATATTTATTTTAGCAAAATGATTTTTAAACATGCCTCTAAAATCTGGACAAAGATAATCGATTATGTACTTATGATAATCGATTATGTTAAGGCAGCTGCAAGAAAATCGATTGTGTACCTTATGACAATCGATTGTGTTGAGGCAGTGTCCATCAGATTATTGAAATCTGCATGACAATCGATTGTGTACCTTATGACAATCGATTGTGTTGAGACAGTGTCCATCAGATTTTTCAAAGCTACAAAATAATCGATTGTGAACCTTATGACAATCGATTGTGTTGAGGCACTGTCTATCAGACTTTTCAAAGATACAAAATAATCGATTGTGAACCTTATGACAATCGATTGTGTTGAGGCAGTATCTATTAGATTTTTCAAGACTGAAAAATAATCGATTGTCCATATAGCATAATCGATTATGTAAATGACCGTTGCCAAAATATATTCAAACTCCCTCAGATAATCGATTATAGGATTTTAATAATCGATTGTTTGAAGTAAAATCTGAAAAAGATGAACGTTGCCAAGTAATCGATTGTATATTTCTGATAATCGATTGTTTTAAGTAAAATCTGGAAATGATTTTTTGAACGTTGCCAGTAATCGATTATACGTCTTAGATAATCGATTATGTTGCGTAAAATCTGGGAATGATTTTTGGAACGATTGGAAAACAATCGATTGTGCCAATTAGACAATCGATTGTCGTAGCACAAATTCAGCAATTCTTAATTGGAAATTAGGCAACGGTTATGCATGTTTTTGACACTATAAATACATCTTCAAATCAGTCTTCTAAACACAACAACTGATCATATTATTGCTAAAGCTTGCATACTCTCTTATTCATCATTTTCTATTCATTACATAAGTTTTTGAGAGCCAAATTCTTGACGAAAGTTGTTGCGCTCTTGAGCGTATTTATTTTACTCATATCTACTCTTAAGGAGAGTCTTGTTTTGAGTGCAAAGTGTTTTTATACACTTGAAAGGAAGTGTTAATCCCTTGTATTGTAAGAAGGAACGTTGTGATTCCTTTGGTTGAAGTCTTGAAGTGTTGTATCTTCGAGCAAAGGTTGTTGAGGCTTGTGTGACTCAAGTTCTCAGTTTGTAACGGTTTGTTAAGAACCCGTAAGCTTAGCGAAGTTAGTGGAAATCTCGAGAGAGTCTCTCGGGGACTGGACTAGCCACGGGTTGTAGTGAACCAGGATAACATCGGTGCGTTCGTTCTTTATTATTTACTTATCGCACTTATTTCATTCCTGCAATTTTTAAATTCCGCAAGTTACGCTGTTTTTTATTATAACGCTATTCACCCCCCTCTAGCGTTAAGCGTATATTCTAACAATTGGTATCAGAGCCCAACTCTCTGAAAAACTTAACCGTTTGAGAGAAACAATCCATGGCTTCTACTCGTGATTCTTTTGCAGGAATTGGTGAAGGACAATGCTCCACCCGACCACCACTATTCGATGGCACAAACTATACGCACTGGAAGGAAAGGATGAGAATATTCATTCAATCGAATAGTTTTCATCTGTGGAAGGTTATAATGAAGGGATACAAATTCCAACCAAAAAGGTTGAAAATGAATGGGTTCCAAAATCCGAAGATGAATACGATGCGGATGATATCCGAAAAGTGCAGAACAATGCTAAAGCCATCAACTTATTATATTGTGCTGTAAACACTGATGATTACAAAAAAATATCATGTTGCACAACGGCGAAGCAAATTTGGGATAAGCTGGAAATCACGTACGAAGGTACGGACCAGGTAAGAGAGGCTAAAGTTGATTTTCTAACCCATGCATATGAACTGTTTCACATGAAGGAAGGCGAAAGGGTCGATGAAATGTTCGAACGATTTTCAAAAATCGTTAATGACTTACATGCTCTTAAGAAGACCTTCACGGATAAGGAACTTGTCCGAAAAATTCTCCGAAGTCTCACTCCGAAATGGCGCTCCAAGGCCGACGCGATTCAAGAGTCTATTGGCATTTCAAATGTCACCATCGACGGATTAAGAGGTAACCTTAAAACTTATGAATCTACTATACTTAACCCTCTTGTTAATGATCAAAGGAAACAAAGAATCGCCCTCAAGGCAAGCACAAGTCAACCTCAAAATGATGAGGACGGAGATAACGAGTTCGGACTCGTTATTAAGAGATTTCAAAAGTTCATGCGAAAAGAGTATGAACGAAAAGGCAAACAACAAGGAGATCAAGTAAAGTGCTATGGATGCGGAGAAATCGGGTACATTAAATCAAATTGCCCAAGTGTCAAAAATGGAGAAGAAACCCTTCAAGAAACAACGAGCATACATATCTTGGGGAGGCGACTCCGGAGACGAGTCGAGTGAGGAAGAAGAAGACGAAACCGCAAATCTTTGTCTCATGGCTCACGAAAACAATCAAGAAGAGGTATGTCAAATTTCTTCCAAAAACTTCTATTCTCTTGAGGAAATGCAAAATGCCTTTGATGAGTTGTATAGTGAATTCATTAAAGCTTCCAAAACTGTTAAAATATTATGGAAAATGCTTCTTTGAAAGAAAAAGATTTTGAAAAACAACTCTCTTTGAAAGAAAAGGATTTGGAAAAACTGATTTTGGAAAATGAGAAGTTGAAAGAAGAAAACAATTTTTTCGGCAAGAGAAGCGCCGACAAACCCGAGAGTTCTAGTAAAAATTGTACTTCTTGCATGCATCTAAAAGATGAGGTAGAAAGACTTAAGGGCACCTTAGATAAGTTTAATTCTTCTCATAAAAATTTGAATGAGGTTCTTATTAATTTGAAATCGACCAAACATGGGATAGGTTTTAAAAACGAGCCTAAAGAAAAAGTTGAAGCCAAACCCAACCACCTAAGGCTCAACCTAGGATAAATAAAACAAATGTTCATCCTAGAAATAACAATCCTAGAATCAACATGCATGCTAGACCAAACACTAGAAGAAACTTTGAACATTTTAGGACACCTAGAAATGGCCTTCAACCTAGAAATAACTATTCTAGAAATGATGCATATCCTAGACCAAACACTAGAAGAAACTTTGAACATTTTAGGACACCTAGAAATGGCTTTCAACCTAGAAATAACTATTCTAGAAATGCTGCATATCCTAGAACATATAGTAGGAGAAATGATTTTCATGAAATGCGCAATAGTCATATTGTCGAAAATAGAGTAAACAAATTTCGTCCGTCCAACTACTATCAACCTAGACGAATGCATAATCCTAATGTCATTTGTCATTATTGCAATCGAATTGGACATATTGCTCCTTCTTGCTTCACTAGACATAGACACTTAACTGCATGTCAAGCACAACAGCATGTTACGCCTAACTCTCAAGGACCCAAAATAGCTTGGGTACCAAAGACTCATTAATTTGTCTTGTAGGTATGTTTGAAGGGATCAAGTGTACTTTGGTACCTTGATAGTGGATGCTCCAAACACATGACCGGAGACGAATCCAAGTTCCTTCAACTAGAACACAAGGAAGGAGGAAGCATTATTTTGGAGATAACAACAAGGGAAAAATTATCGGCATTAGATCGATCGGTAAGGATGAACCTTCATCCATGAAGCATATATTGCTAGTTAAAGGTCTAAAACATAATCTCTTGAGCATAAGTCAATTATGTGACAAGGGAAATCTTGTTTTATTTGATTCGGATGAATGCTTAGTTTTTCGCCGTAGCGATTTTAAAATTATCCTTCGTGGTTTTACAATGGATAACATCTATATGGTTGATCTCGAGAATTCTTCATCTGAGTATGTGAATTGTCTTATGAGCAAAGAAGATGATATGTGGTTATGGCATCGTAGAGTAGCTCACATCAACATGCATCTTTTAAACAAATTGGTTTCACAAAATTTAGTTATTGGTCTTCCAAATTTGAAATTTGAAAAAGACTCCATTTGCGATTCTTGTCAAAAAGGGAAGCAAACAAAAGCATCTTTTAAATCGAAAAATATTGTTTCAACTACTAGACCATTGCAACTTCTTCACATGGACCTTTTCGGACCATCTCGCATTGAAAGTCTTGGTAGAAATCGTTATGCTTTTGTTATTGTTGATGATTATTCTAGATTTACATGGACACTATTTCCTGCTCATAAAAGTGAAGCTTTTCATAATTTTAAATGTTTTCTTAAACGTGTTCAAAATGAAAAGGACACAACCGTCACTTCAATAAGAAGTGATCATGGGGGAGAGTTCGATCACAATCTCTTCGCGGATTTTTGTGACGAACTCGGTATCGAGCAGACCTTCTCTGCTCCACGCACACCACAACAAAATGGAGTGGTGGAAAGGAAAAATAGGTGTCTCGAAGAGATGGCTAGAACCATGCTTGATGAGGCTAAGATTCCCAAACATTTTTGGGCGGATGCCGTGAGTACCGCATGCTACGTTTTAAACAGAGTAGTCATAAGGCCAATACTCATGAAAACTCCCTATGAGCTCTACAAGGGAAGGAAACCAAATATCTCCCATCTTAGAGTATTCGGTTGTAAATGTTTTATTCATAACAATGGTAAAGATAATTTGGGAAAGTTTGATGCCAAATCCGATGAAGGAATTTTTATTGGTTACTCTTCACGTAGCAAAGCATATAGAGTATTCAATAATAGAACCGAACCTGTGGAGGAAGCCCCTCATATTGTGTTTTCCGAAAATAATGCTCGCTTGGCGAGAAAGGATTCTGGTTTTGAACTTGCAGGTAGTTTAAACTCAATGAGTCCTCAAGACAAAGTACAAGAGGAAACTCCTAAGGAAATTCAAGATGAAATCTTGGAACAATTATCGGAGGAAGCGCCACAACTGGAAAAAGAAACGAAACTGCCTAACGCGTGGAGGACAATCGAAGACCATCGTCTCGAACAGGTAATTGGCGACATTGAACAACAGGTAAGTACTCGAAACACTCTTAAGAACACCTTAGGACATACTGCTTTCGTTTCTCAAGTTGAACCTTCAACCATCTCCAAAGCAATTGGGGATGAATTTTGGACCTTGGCAATGCAAGAGGAGCTTAACCAATTCAAACGAAATGACGTTTGGGATTTGGCGCCAAGACCCGAAAATCATACCATAATTGGTACGAAATGGATTTTTTGAAACAAACTAGATGAAAATGGCGTAATCACTAGAAACAAAGCTAGGCTTGTAGCAAAAGGATATAATCAAGAAGAGGGAATTGACTATGAAGAAACATATACACCCGTAGCAAGGTTAGAAGCTATTCGTTTATTGCTTGCTTTTGCCTCTTCTATGAAGTTCAATTAATATCAAATGGATGTAAAAAGTGCTTTTCTAAATGGTGTTATTCAAGAAGAAGTTTATGTAGAACAACCCTCGGGCTTTGAAGATTATAAATCTCCCAATCATGTTTTCAAACTTAAAAAGGCGCTTTATGGTCTCAAACAAGCTCCCCGAGCTTGGTATGAACGATTGAGCAAATTTCTTTTGGAAAATGAATTCATTAGGGGGAAAGTTGACACCACTCTATTTGTTAAGCATAAAAACAATGATATTTTATTAGTTCAAATCTATGTGGATGATATTATTTTTGGTGCTACTAACAATGCTTTGTGCAAGGAATTTTCTGATTTAATGACAAGCGAATTTGAAATGTCTATGATGGGTGAGCTAACCTTCTTTTTGGGGCTGCAAGTAAAGCAAATGAAAGAAGGAACCTTCATTTGTCAAGCTAAATATTGCAAAGAATTGCTAAAACGATTTGAAATGAGCAACGCAAAAGCAATGGACACTCCCATGAGCACATCCGACCATCTAGACAAAGATGAGAAAGGTAAGGAAGTCGACACCAAGAAGTATCGAGGTATGATTGGATCTCTCCTTTATCTTACTGCTAGTAGACCGGACATCATGTTTAGCTTGTGCTTATGCGCTCGTTATCAATCATGTCCTAAGGAGTCTCACCTAACTGCGGTGAAACGGATATTGAAGTATCTTGTTGGTACTGTAAATGTGGGTCTATGGTACCCCAAAGGTTCTTCATGCTAACTTGTTGGCTATTCCGATTCCGATTTCGCTGGATGCAAATTGGACCGCAAGAGCACTAGTGGCACTTGCCATTTGCTCGGTAGCTTTCTAGTTTCTTGGTTTAGCAAGAAACAAGTAAGTGTTGCGTTGTCCACAACCGAGGCTGAATATGTAGCCGCGGGGAGTTGTTGCGTTCAAATCCTTTGGATGAAACATCAACTCTTGGACTATGGCCTAAGTATCGATCATATCCCTCTTAGATGTGATGATACTAGCGCCATATGCTTGACGAAAAACCCCGTTCTTCATTCAAGAACAAAACACATTGAAATTAGGCATCATTTTATAAGAGATCACGTTCTCAAAGGTGATGTCGAAATTGAATTTGTTGAAACCAAAGATCAATCGGCCGACATCTTCACAAAACCTTTAGAGAAAGAGTCCTTCTTCCGAATTCGTAGTGAACTCGGGATTCTTGACTCCACATTGATCTAAGTCATGCATTGCATTTTCACTTTCACATGATTACTAACTTGAGCGTCGGAGGCGTCTAACGTATTTTTGCAGGTATCGCCCTAAAAGCAGGGGGAATTATAAAGACTGGTGCAGAATAATCGATTCCTCTTTAGAATAATCGATTCTCTTTAGTATATAATCGATTATCAAGTATCAATAATCGATTATGTTGACATTATTTGCTTTATTATCCCTTTTATGAAGTTGAAATTTTTGATTAATCAATAAACAAGTTATTTACCAATTTTTTTTGCTAATGTCAAAAGGGGGAAGAATAAGGGCTATGCACTTAATACTTATTCGCACAAATTGAGGGGGAATTCATATGTTGAGGGGGAACTAATTGCATACTTGTCTTGGATCGTCATTATGAATTACCCTATATGCATATCCCGATTAAGGTTTGCCATTATCAAAAAGGGGGAAATTGTTGAAACACATTCTCAAGGCACTAAACTAAACGTGTGTTCATATTTGTAGGTTTTGATAAATGACAAACGATGCGCAATTGACATATGACGAGGTCCAAGCACAAGCACGCAAATGTCACGTAATGAAGTTCAAGCACAAGACAAACAAGATCAAGATTAAACAAAGTTATACATGAGTCGCTCTTTAATTGTGATCTTGATCCGACAATTTAACTCAAGACTTGGCTTCTCTCGTAAAAACATTTTTATCAAATCATGCATATTTAATTTAGAGCAAAATGATTTTAAATCATGCATATTTATTTTAGCAAAATGATTTTTAAACATGCCTATAAAATCTGGACAAAGATAATCGATTATGTACTTATGATAATCGATTATGTTAAGGCAGCTGCAAGAAAATCGATTGTGTACCTTATGACAATCGATTGTGTTGAGGCAGTGTCCATCAGATTATTGAAATCTGCATGACAATCGATTGTGTACCTTATGACAATCGATTGTGTTGAGACAGTGTCCATCAGATTTTTCAAAGCTACAAAATAATCGATTGTGAACCTTATGACAATCGATTGTGTTGAGGCACTGTCTATCAGACTTTTCAAAGATACAAAATAATCGATTGTGAACCTTATGACAATCGATTGTGTTGAGGCAGTATCTATTAGATTTTTCAAGACTGAAAAATAATCGATTGTCCATATAGCATAATCGATTATGTAAATGACCGTTGCCAAAATATATTCAAACTCCCTCAGATAATCGATTATAGGATTTTAATAATCGATTGTTTGAAGTAAAATCTGAAAAAGATGAACGTTGCCAAGTAATCGATTGTATATTTCTGATAATCGATTGTTTTAAGTAAAATCTGGAAATGATTTTTTGAACGTTGCCAGTAATCGATTATACGTCTTAGATAATCGATTATGTTGCGTAAAATCTGGGAATGATTTTTGGAACGATTGGAAAATAATCGATTGTGCCAATTAGACAATCGATTGTCGTAGCACAAATTCAGCAATTCTTAATTGGCAATTAGGCAACGGTTATGCATGTTTTTGACACTATAAATACATCTTCAAATCAGTCTTCTAAACACAACAACTGATCATATTATTGCTAAAGCTTGCATACTCTCTTATTCATCATTTTCTATTCATTACATAAGTTTTTGAGAGCCAAATTCTTGACGAAAGTTGTTGCGTTCTTGAGCGTATTTATTTTACTCATATCTACTCTTAAGGAGAGTCTTGTTTTGAGTGCAAAGTGTTTTTATACACTTGAAAGGAAGTGTTAATCCCTTGTATTGTAAGAAGGAGCGTTGTGATTCCTTTGGTTGAAGTCTTGAAGTGTTGTATCTTCGAGCAAAGGTTGTTGAGGCTTGTGTGACTCAAGTTCTCAGTTTGTAACGGTTTGTTAAGCACCCGTAAGCTTAGCGAAGTTAGTGGAAATCTCGAGAGAGTCTCTCGGGGACTGGACTAGCCACGGGTTGTGGTGAACCAGGATAACATCGTGCGTTCGTTCTTTATTATTTACTTATCGCACTTATTTCATTCCTGCAATTTTTAAATTCCGCAAGTTTACGCTGTTTTTTATTATAACGCTATTCACCCCCCTCTAGCGTTAAGCGTATATTCTAACAATTGGTATCAGAGCCCAACTCTCTAAAAAACTTAACCGTTTGAGAGAAACAATCCATGGCTTCTACTCGTGATTCTTTTGCAGGAATTGGTGAAGGACAATGCTCCACCCGACCACCACTATTCGATGGCACAAACTATACGCACTGGAAGGAAAGGATGAGAATATTCATTCAATCAAATAGTTTTCATCTGTGGAAGGTTATAATGAAGGGAGAACAAATTCCAACCAAAAAGGTTGAAAATGAATGGGTTCCAAAATCCGAAGATGAATACGATGCGGATGATATCCGAAAAGTGCAGAACAATGCTAAAGCCATCAACTTATTATATTGTGCTGTAAACACTGATGATTACAAAAAAATATCATGTTGCACAACGGCGAAGCAAATTTGGGATAAGCTGGAAATCACGTACGAAGGTACGGACCAGGTAAGAGAGGCAAAAGTTGATTTTCTAACCCATGCATATGAACTGTTTCATATGAAGGAAGGCGAAAGGGTCGATGACATGTTCGAACGATTTTCAAAAATCGTTAATGACTTACATGCTCTTAAGAAGACCTTCACGGATAAGGAACTTGTCCGAAAAATTCTCCGAAGTCTCACTCCGAAATGGCGCTCCAAGGCCGACGCGATTCAAGAGTCTATTGGCATTTCAAATGTCACCATCGACGGATTAAGAGGTAACCTTAAAACTTATGAATCTACTATACTTAACCCTCTTGTTAATGATCAAAGGAAACAAAGAATCGCCCTCAAGGCAAGCACAAGTCAACCTCAAAATGATGAGGACGGAGATAACGAGTTCGGACTCGTTATTAAGAGATTTCAAAAGTTCATGCGAAAAGAGTATGAACGAAAAGGCAAACAACAAGGAGATCAAGTAAAGTGCTATGGATGCGGAGAAATCGGGTACATTAAATCAAATTGCCCAAGTGTCAAAATGGAGAAGAAACCCTTCAAGAAACAACGAGCATACATATCTTGGGGAGGCGACTCCGGAGACGAGTCGAGTGAGGAAGAAGAAGACGAAACCGCAAATCTTTGTCTCATGGCTCACGAAAACAATCAAGAAGAGGTATGTCAAATTTCTTCCAAAAACTTCTATTCTCTTGAGGAAATGCAAAATGCCTTTGATGAGTTGTATAGTGAATTCATTAAAGCTTCCAAAACTGTTAAAATATTATGGAAAATGCTTCTTTGAAAGAAAAAGATTTTGAAAAACAACTCTCTTTGAAAGAAAAGGATTTGGAAAAACTGATTTTGGAAAATGAGAAGTTGAAAGAAGAAAACAATTTTTTCGGCAAGAGAAGCGCCGACAAACCCGAGAGTTCTAGTAAAAATTGTACTTCTTGCATGCATCTAAAAGATGAGGTAGAAAGACTTAAGGGCACCTTATATAAGTTTAATTCTTCTCATAAAAATTTGAATGAGGTTCTTATTAATTTGAAATCGACCAAACATGGGATAGGTTTTAAAAACGAGCCTAAAGAAAAAGTTGAAGCCAAACCCAACCACCTAAGGCTCAACCTAGGATAAATAAAACAAATGTTCATCCTAGAAATAACAATCCTAGAATCAACATGCATCCTAGACCAAACACTAGAAGAAACGTTGTGATTCCTTTGGTTGAAGTCTTGAAGTGTTGTATCTTCGAGCAAAGGTGGTTGAGGCTTGTGTGACTCAAGTTCTCAGTTTGTAACGGTTTGTTAAGCACCCGTAAGCTTAACGAAGTTAGTGGAAATATCGAGAGAGTCTCTCGGGGACTGGACTAGCCACGGGTTGTGGTGAACCAGGATAACATCGGTGCGTTCGTTCTTTATTATTTACTTATCGCACTTATTTCATTCCTGCAATTTTTAAATTCCGCAAGTTTACGCTGTTTTTTATTATAACGCTATTCACCCCCCTCTAGTGTTAAACGTATATTCTTACAATAACTTCTTGTCTTTATCTGGAAATTATTATTATTGTCTCTCATATAATTAATTGTTCTTAATTGAGGTTACTATTATCTTCCCTCTACTTATTCCTTCATTCAACTCGTTGTGTACTCTTCGTAACTTGCTCAACTTTAAAATAAGTTAGATATCTTATGTCTAGCTATTATTTCCTTATTTGAAATTATTTGATTCATGCTGATTTTCTTGTTGTTGAACTATGTATTATGGAGTCGTAGTTGCGTATTACTTTCTCCCTTGTTAAGTTGTTCTTATTGCGCTTAGTATTTCTCTGTTACGGTTATCCCTTGTCAGTTAGTTCTATCGTACTTTTGTCAACGGAAGTACCTGAGTTGATTCTCTTGCCTTGATCTATATATATTGTCTTTTGCTGTGTTTTGCCTGAGATGGTAGTGCACGAGGTTTTTGCCATACGGTTGTTGATATTGTGATGCACGAGGTCTCTGTCGTGCGGATGTGGTTGAGGGGTTGCACGAGGTCTTTGTCATGCTATTATTGCTATTGATATTTTGCACATGCGTCGTAATAAGGCGGGACATGTTTATATGCTTATATCTTGGTTGCGCATGTGGCGAAATAAGGTAGGAACATTATGAGGCACGTGTAGTGAAATAAGGTGGTGCTTATTATATTGTTATTTGCACACGTGGCAAAATAAGTTGGCTATGTCAGGGGTTGATTGTAAGAATTGTGACGGCCTATGGAGGCATTTCCTATTTTGTTTACTATTGCGATTGTGGGTTGCTTACCGGTATGAACTTTATCGCTCGGAAGTTGTGAGGAAACATCATACGTGCGGTCCGTTCTCCTTTTCATGTTTACTAGTTGGTAAAATGTTTGCTAAAACACTTGCACAACCATACATGTAGTTAGACACTCCTGTTAGAGGTGAATTCCTCCTGATTTTTGCTAAGGGTGGAGGTACGCCCTCGTTTATCCATTATATATGTGAGAGTGAGCCTGATAGGGCACACAATGCCAAGTGTTAGATTTCAGATGCTGGGTTTGCTGAGTGGTGGTTTGTTTGAGATTTGGTAAAAATTGTGGAAAGAGTTGAATAAGACCTTATGTGAACGTCATCATAGGACATGAATTATTGACTTGTTTTCCTCTTGCTGTGTTGTGACCTTAGAATTTGGATTTTTCTTTTTCCTTCTTGTGAATTGTAGCCTTATTGGTATTTTACCGCAGTCTTTACATATTTATAGATCATTTTCGTTGTTCCTATGTTTATACTGTTTATTTGACCAGCAGGTGTCTCGACTGTTCCTCATCACTACTCCACTGAATTTAGTTTTGATACTTACTAGGCAGCGCCGCGATGTGCTCATGATACTCTTCTGAACATTTTTTTGTTGTGCAGATACAGGTACTTCTACTCAGTTCTATCAGCCTTGGAAGAAGGCATTTCGGTAGAGACTTCGAGGTATATATACTACGTCTGCAAACCGAGGAGTCCCTTTCCATCTTTCTATAATAAGTGTAATTCTGTTAGTATCTTTCCCTTTTGTAGATATTCATGAGTCAAAGCCTCTTATGTACCCCTTAGCTTGTGATTTATGAGATTCGGGGTTATGTGAATTTTGTTAGTTTCGAGAGTTGTTACTGTATTCACCAAGCGGTACCTTAAATACTGTTTATTTCACTATTACAATTTTAATTGTTATTCCGCAATTTTGGTTTATTTTCCGCAAATGTTAGGCTTACCTAGTCGTAGGGATTAGGTGCCATCACGACATGTTCAGGGAGGAAAAACTGGGGTCGTGACAGATGGTAAGTCTGAGTCGAACTACCTGGATCTGCACATTAGAAACATGCGCCGAAAAGGCACGAGTACACCATATCAGTACTCAGTAAGTGCCAAGCCTAACCTCAATCGGGTTGTGACGAGGAAGGCCAGGGATCTACTGAGGTTAAAAAAACATAAAGATTGACAATGTGGAACAAAACAGTATAAATAAGTACAGCAGCAAAAGTAACACATGATATAAAGGACAACAACTACTATTACAAAATCATGTAGCACAGAAAGAAACATGGTTCAGTGCCAAAAAATAATAATCAGGGATATCCCAGGATACCATCTTGTCATCCCAAATATACCTATCCAACGGACCTCCCGATACTGTGCCGTAGTCTAACTCATAGTGTGTGGGGATCTACCGGAATACTAGGAGAATCTACCGGGTGCAGTCCCGTAGTTCTATATAACTGTGCAGGGGATCTACTGGAATCTCACATCTGCAATCCCAAATGTAAATAGGCAAGGGGGAGCTACCGGAATCCCACATCCGTAGTCCCAATATAAATACACAGCAGCAACAGGAAAAATATTCAGAAATGTTAACTTTCATATTAGGGCAAACAAGTAATTCTATCCTACCATGCTGCACAGAATTCAGGTAAAACAGTATGAGCAAATAAAGCAACTAAATTACCTAGACATGCTTTCCTAAGCTAACAACAGGCTTAATAGTGCAAGTAAATAAAACAGGAAAATGAAACATACTAGTAATTACTTAATGAAAATCAGATTTCCCATAATTAGCACAAGTACGCACTTGTTACCTCACACACAAGGCATTTCAATTATCAAATGTACCAAATACTAAGGAAAAGGTCCCCCACAAAAGGTTAGGCAAGCCACTTACCTCGAACCAGCTCAAATCAATCTGAAACCACGCTCTTGCTACGAGTACTCGACTCCAAATGGCCCAAATCTATTCAATTCAATTGCATAATGTAAATAACAATTCAAGTAACTGATTCTACAAAGAAATTCTAAGCTAATATGTGAAATTAGGTAATATAACCAAAATGCCCCTCGGGCCCACGTCACGGAATTAGGTAAAAATTTACATTTCCAAAATCTTCACACTCTCACGAGTTCATTCATATAAAAAGTACAAAAATCATACCTTAATTGGTCCATCAAATCATCACTCAAAGGCCTCTAATAAGTCATGCCCTAACCCACAAATTACCACTGATATTTCTTCTTTTTTCATGCTTAAATTGATAAAACTCATTCCAATAACGAGTTTAGGGACCAAACATAACCCCAATGGACTCCTCTGAGAATCCCTCTTGAAAAGTGTTACCCAAGCTTCTTCCCATTTGAAAATGGTGAAAATAGCTCAATTTCGCGAAGGCAAGTGTTTATATGTTTCTGCCCAGCGATTTCCGCATTTGCGGCCCTTGGACCGCTTCTACGGTCTTGCTTTTGCGGAAAATGGTCGCATCCACAACTTTTAACTTAAAGCCCAACTTCTGCACCTGTGATTAGCCCTTCGTAGATGCAGGGCCGCTTCTGCAGTCCCTGCTGGCTTTTCCCTTTTCCGCTTCTGCGATCTCTCTGCCGCTTCGCACGTGTAGGACCAAAATCGCAGGTGCAGTTATGACAGAAAACCAGTTGAAGTTGCAACTCCAAACTCCAAAATCCTTCCGTCAACCATCCGAAATCATCCCGAGGCACCCGGGACCTTACCAAAGGCACCAAAAAGTCTAATACCACTTTCCAAACTTATACCAATCCTTAAAACACCTAAACCAACATCGAAACGACGATTCAACCACGGATTTAAGCCTATAAATCCCAAAACTCTAAAAATATTCTTTCGATCAAAAAGTCTATCAAACCTTGTCCGAATGACCTGAAAATTTGCACACACATCACATTCAACACTACGGAGCTACTCTAACTTTCAGAATTCCATTTAGAACCTCGAATCCAATTATCACTATCGAACCGGAAACTTCAAAATTTGACCTTTTGGCATTTCAAGCCTTAATTAGCTACAGACCTCCAAAACATAATCCAAACACGCCCCTAGCCCCGAAATCACCCAACGGAGCTAATAGAACTATCAGATTTCCATTCAGAGGCCGTCTTCACACCGTTATAACTACGGTCAAATTTCCAACACTTAAGTTCTTATTTAGGGACTAAGTGTCCCAACATTCTCTGAAACTCAAAATCGATCATCCCGAAAAATCAAAATAGTAGAAATAGTTATGGGGAAAGCAGTTAATAGGGAATTGGGCGTTAATTATTAAGATGACCGACTGGGTCGTCACATCCTTCTACACTTAAAAATTCGTTGTCCTCGAAGGAGCATAAAGATATACCTGAATTAGTAAAAAGATTAGGGTAACGGCTGTGCATATCCTGCTCGATCTCCCAGGCTGCCTTCTTGATCGGCTGACCTTACCATTGAACCTTTACTGATACAATGTTCTTTGACCTCAGCTTTCTAACCTGCCTGTCTAGTATTGCGTGGATCCTCAACATATGATAGATCCTTGTCCAGCTAGACTTATCTGAAATTCAACACGTGCGACAGCTCACTGTGATACCTCCGGATGATCGAAACATGAAATACCGGATGAACTCCTGCCAAGCTGGAAGGTAGGGAAAGCTCATAAGAAACCTCCCTAACACACTTCAATATCTCAAAAGGGCCAATACAGCTCGGACTCAACTTTCGCCTCTTCCCAAATCTCATAACACCCTTAATAAGCGAAACCCGAAGCAGAATCCTCTCTCCAACCATATAAGAAACATCACGAACCTTTTGATCCATATAGCTCTTCTGTCTGGAGTGGGCTATACGGAGTCTATCATGAATCACATTAACCTTCTCCAAAGCATCCTAAACTAAGTTAGTGCCCAATAATCTAGCCTCACCCGGATCAAACCAACCCACAGGGGTTCTACACCTCTTGACATATAAGGCCTCATATGGTTCCATTTGAATGTTGGACTGATAACTACTGTTGTAGACAAACTCTGCCAATGGCAAGAACTGATCCCAAGACCTTCCAAACTCAATCACACACGCATGGAGCATATCCTCAAGAATCTAAATAGTGTGCTCGGACTGTCCATCTATTGAGGGTGAAATGATGTAATCAACTCTACTTGAGTAGCCAACTCATGCTGAACGACTCTCCTGAACTGTGATGTGAACTGAATACCTCTATCTTAAAAGATGGAACCGGAATACCATGCAGACGAACAATCTACTTGATATATATCTTCGCCAACTGCTCCGAAGAATAAGTAGTACACACAAGAATAAAGTGAGCGGACTTCATCAGCCGTTCCACAATCAGCCAAATAGCATAGAACTTTCTCAAGGTCCATGGGAGCTCAACTACAAAGTCCATGGTGATACGCTCCCAATTCAACTCCGGAATCTCTATCTACTGAAGCAACCCACTCGGTCTCTGGTGGTCATACTTCACCTGCTGACAGTTGAGGCACCGAGCTACAAATCCAACTATATCTTTCTTCATCCTCCTCCACCAATAGTGCTGCCTCAAACCCTTATACATCTTCGCGGCACCCGGATGAATGGAATACCGCAAACTATGGGCCTCCTCCTGAATCAACTCCCAAAGTCCATCAACATTGGGTACACAAAACTGACCCTGCATCCTCAAAACATCGTCATCACATATAGTCACATATTTAGAATCACCATACTGACGCTCACTGCTAGATCAAATAAGGAATACCAAGAAACCACGCAAGCAAGAACATGACTGGGCTTCGAAAGATCCAATCTCATGAACTGGTTGGCTAAAGCCTGAACATCCATCACCATGGGCCTCTCCAATGCTGGTAAATAAGCCAAACTCCCCAAACTCTCTTCCCAGCGACTCAAAGCATTTCAACCACATTGGCCTTTCCCGGGTGATACAAAATAGCGATATCATAGTCCTTCAGCAACTCTAACCACCTCCTCTGGCGCAAATTTAGATCCTTTCGCTTGAACATATGTTTTAAGATCTGATGATCATTATAAAACTCGCAAGGAACACCATACAAATAATGACGCCAGATTTTCAAGGCGTGAACAATGGAAGCTAAGTCAAGGTCGTGGACCGGGTAATTCTTTTCATGTACCTTCAACTGTCTGGACGTGCAGGCAATCACCCTACCGTCCTTCATCAACACTGCTTCGAGGCCAATCCTCGAGGCATCACAATAGATCATATAAGACCCCGAACCTATAAGAAGTATCAAAATTGGGGATGTAGCCAAAGTTGTACGCTTCTGAAAGCTCGCCTCACACTCCTCCGTCCACTGGAACGGAGCACCCTTATGGGGTCAACTTGGTCATAGGGGCTGCAATCGATGGAAAACCCTCCACAAAATGATGGTAGTAACCCGCCAAGCCAAGGAAACTGTGAATCTCTATAGTTGAGGATAGTCTGGGACAACACTACACGGCCTCCATTTTCTTCGGATCCACCTGAATACCCTCACTCAACACCACGTGGCCTTGGAATGCCACTGAATCCAAACAAAACTCACATTTTGAGAACTTGGCATGTAATTTCTTCTCTCAGAGTCTGAAGAGCAGTCCTTAGATACTGCTCATGATCTTCCCGACTCCGAAAATACACCAGAATATCATCAATAAAGACAATGACTAATGAGTCAAAATATAGCCGAAACACACTATGCATCAAGTGCATCAAAGCTGATGGGGCATTAGTCAGCCCAAATGACATGAAAAGGAACTTGTAATGACCGTATCTAGTCTTGAATGCAGTCTTCGGGATATCTGGCTTCCGAATCTTCAACTAATGGTAACCTGAGTGCACGTCAATCTTAGAAAACACTCGTGCGCCCCGAAGCTGGTCAAACAGATCACTAATACGAGCCAAAGGATAATGGTTCTTCACTGTAACTTTGTTCAGATGGCGATAATCAATACACATACGCATAGAACCATCCTTTTTATTCACAAACAAGATAGGAGCCCCAAGATGATACGCTGGGACGAGCAAAAGCCTTATCAAGCAATTCATGTAACTGATCATTCAACTCCTTCAACATAGGATGAGACATACAATATGGAGGAATAGAAATGGGCTGAGTGCCCAGCAATAGATAAATGCCAAAATCAATATCTCTATAAGGCGGCATGCCCGGAAGATCAACTGGAAACACATCGGAAAAATCTCGTACTACTGGAACTGAATCAACTGAAAGAGTATCAATACTGACATCTCTCACATAAGCTAAATACGCATCACACCCATTCTCAACCATATGCTGATCTTTAAGAAAATAAATAACTCTACTGGGAGTGTGATCTAAAGTACCCCTCCACTTAACACGCGACACAACCAACATCACGATTTTGCCGTGACAATCAAGAATAGCATATTGAGGAGAGAACCAGTCAAGATAATATAAAAATACACCGTGCTGAGCAACAACAAATCAGCTCTGGCCTCAAAACCACTTAGAGCAACCAAACACGATCGATAAATGCGGTCCACAACAAGAGAATCTCCCACAGGAGTAGAAACATAAACAGGAAAACTCAATGAATCTCTAGGTACACTCAAATACGGAGCAAAATAAGAGGACACCTAAGAGTAATAGAGCCTGGATCGAATAGAACCGATGCATCTCTATGACAAACCAGTATAATACCTATGATGATAGAATTGGAGGCAACAACCTTGGTACGGGCAGGAAGGGCATAGTATCTGGCATGGATTTCCTCTCTAGGGCGTCCTCACCTCCCCGACCCCCACCCCTAGTTGGCTGAGTATGCGGGGTAGCAACTTGAGTTGTAACCATATCTTAAGAACTTTACGGGGCACGCTGTGGCTGAGACGTCTATGGATGTGTACCCCTCTGAAATCTTGGGAAATCCCTAATCATATGACGTGTCACCACACTCAAAACAAGCTCTAGGAGAACGTGGTGGCTATGACTGGCTCGGGCTAGGTCTGCTGGACTGATCTCTGAAATCACCCCGCGCAGGATGCACGCTAGATATCGGAGGTATATAATAAGGTTCCTGAAGCCTATGAGGAGCTGGAATACCACTGGCTACTGGAAGAGCTGAATGATTAGGGCGACTCATATAACCCCTACCATGAAGACCTGTAACTAGGGTACAGGCACCAGAGTAATGGCCCAACTCTCGAAACCTCTTAGCCACCCTCTCCTCTCTCTCACTAGCATACATACCCTCAATCCTCCTAGCAATGCTCACCACCTACTGATAAGAAATATCTATCTCCAACTCATGGGCCATGTTTGACCTAATGTTGGGAATAAGGCCCTCAATAAACTGGTGAACCCTCTCATGAACAGTAGAAACCAAGTCCGGTGCATGCCTAGCCAAACTAGTGTAATGGACTACATACTCTAAGAAAATCATAACACCCTGGTGCAAATGCTCAAACTCTATGCGCCACGCATCATTGAGGCTCTGATGAACATACTCTCTTAGGAAAAGATCTAAAAACTAAGCCAAAGTCAGTAAAGCAGCCTCATCTGGAGTGTCTAACTCATAGGTGCACCACCACACATAGGCGGCTCCTAGGAACTGATAAATTGTAAAGGAAGCCCCGCTCGATCCTGATATAGCCATGGTACGGATAATGCGATTGCACTCATCTAGAAATCCTAGATCATATCCGATGCTAAACCGCTGAATACAGGAGCCTTGTACTTATTGAACTCTCAACCCTCAGCTGCTCATCCTCGAAAGTCGCTGCCCTGTCTTTGGGCTAATCTCAGACTACAAGCTGTACAGGAACAATCTCAGGGATCTTATCAACATGGCCTCACAGCTCAGGAGTTTGGGCGGTGGAAGTCTGTGCTCCTCCCCCGTCCTGAGACGTAGTTGCAACAAGGGGAAGCAACCTTGCCTGAGCCAAATTGGTGTACATGCTCATGAAGTGTGCTAGAGTCCCCTGAAGAGCTGAAGCAGTAGTAGCAGTAGGCATATCAGGTGCCTGAACTTCGACTGGAACTGCTAGTTGTACCTCAACGTCAGCTCACGCAGGTGTTGTGGCTGCACCACGTGCGCGTCCTCAGCCTCTACCCCGGCCCTGGCCTCTGATGGCTGCAATATGGGGCACGGGGGCCTAATCATATCGGGTATCGCGTGTCCTTACCATCTGTGAGAGAATAGAGACAGAAGTTTAGAATTGTGATGTCAAAATCTCGCACGACAAGGAAATCAGATGAGATGAAATTTTCCTAGCAGTTACATAGCCTCTTGTAGATCAGTACAGGCGTTTCCGTATCGATCAGTGCGACTCTAATATACTAGCTTGTGATATGTGACTTCTATGAACCTAGAGCTCTGATACCAATTTATCACGACATCAATTCGCCCTTCGTGAACCATCGTGACGGCACCTAGTTCCTATAACTAGGTAAGCCTAAAAATGCAAAAAATAACAATATTTGCAGAAGAAAACAAAGAAAACCTGAAACACTGAATAAAATAGTGTTTAATACTAGGCATATAAGATATCAACTCTCAAAACCAATACTTTCCCAAAACTTGGAATCACATGATATCACAAGCTAAGGATAATACATAGTGCTCTAACTCCAGAATATTCTAAAACGAAGTAAATACAGAAGGGTTGTAACTATAGGAGAGAAGATAGAGAGAGACTCCTCGGTCTGTGGATGTAGTAGATATACCTCGAAGTCTCCAAAAGTTTACCGCGCCTCAAGGATGGTAAGTCTGAGTCGAAGTACCAGGTTCTGCACATGAAAAACATGTGTAGAAAGAGCATGAGTACACCACATCGGTACTCAATAAGTGCCAAGCCTAACCTCGGTCGGGTAGTGACGAGGAAGGTTAGGGCCCTAGTGAGGTGAAACAAAATATAAATTTCGACAATGTGGAACAGAACAGTATATATAAGTACAGCAGCAAAAGTAACACAAGATATACATGACAGCAACAACTATTAAGATAAACAAGTAGCACAGAAAGAAACATGGTTCAATACCAAAAAATAATAATATGGGATCTCGTAAGATACCATATTGTAGTCCCAAATATACTTATCCAACGGATTTCCCGAGGTATCATCCCGTAGTCCAACTCATAATGCGCGGGGATCTACCGAAATCCTGTTTTGTAATCCCAAATATAAATACCCAGTATTGGGTGAATCTATCGGTAGCAGTCCTATAGTTCCATATAATTGTGCGGAGGGATCTACCTGAATCCCACATTCGTAGACCCAAATGCAAACAGGCAAGGGGGAGCTACCAGAATCCCACATCCGCAGTCCAAATATATATACACAGCAGCAACAGGAAAAATATTCAGAAATGTCAAATTCCATATTAAGGCAAACAAGTAATTCTAGCCTAGCATGCTGCACAAAACTCAGGTAAAGCAGTTTGAGCAAATAAAGCAACTAAATTACCTAGACATGCTTTCCTAAGCTAACAACAGTCTTAATAGTGCAAGTAAATATAACAAGAAAAGGAAACATACTAGTAACTACTTAATAAAAATCGTATTTCTAATAATTAGCACAAGTACGCACTCGTCACCTTACATACAAGGCATTTCAATTATCAAATATACCAAATCCTAAGGGGAAGGTCCCCCTCACAAGGTTAGGCAAGCCACTTACCTCGAATCAGCTCAAATCAATTTGAAACTACGCTCTTGCCTCGAGTACTCGAGTCTAAATGGCTCAAATTTATTCAAATTCATTTGCATAATGTAAATAACACTTCAAGAAACTGATTCTACAAAGAAATGCTAAGCTAATACGCAAAATTAGGTAAAATTATCAAAATGCCACTCGAACCCACATCTCGGAATCAGGTAAACTTTAAATTTCCGAAACCTTCACACTCTCAAAAGTTCATTCATACCAAAAGTACAAAAATCGGACCTCAATTGGTCCCTCAAATCATCACTCAAAGCCCTCTAATTAGTCAAGTCCTGACCCAAAAGTTACCACTGATTTTCCTTAATTTTTCATGATTAAATTGATAAAAATTATTCCAATAACAAGTTTAGGGACCAAAGATCTTACCTCCAATGAACTCCTCTGAAAATCCCTCTTGGAAAGTGCTTCCCAAGCTTCTTCCCGTTTGAAATATGGTGAAAAATAGTTGAATTTCGTGAATGCAAGTATTTATATGTTTCTGCCCAGATATTTCCGCATCTCCGACCTGGGACCGCTTCTGCGGTCTCGCTTTTGTGGACCAATGGTCACATCTGTGACTTCTTACTTAAATCCCAACTTCCGCACCTGCGATTAGCCCTTCGCGGATGCGGGGCCACTTCTGCGATAAAGCTCCCATTTCTGCGGGCCCTGCTGGCTTCTACATTTTCCGGTAATGTGATCTCTCTGCCGCTTCTGCAGCTCTGCACCTATGGGACCCAAACCAAACGCGGTTATCACAGAAAATCAACCAAAGCTGCAACTTGAAGATCTTTCCGTCAACCATCTGAAATCATCCCGATGCCCCCGGGACCTCAACCAAAGGCACCAGCAAGTCTAATACCACTTTCAAAACTTATACCAATCCTTAAAATACCTAAACCAACATCGAAATAACGAATCAACCACGGATTCAAGCCTAAAAATTCCAAAACTCTATAAATACTCTTTCGATCAAAAAGTCTATCAAACCTCATCTGAATGACCTAAAATTTTGCAAACATGTCACATTCAAAACAACAGAACTACTCCAACTTTCGGAATTCCATTCCAACCCTCAGATCCAAATCTCACTATCGAACCGGAAACTTCAAAATTTGACCTTTCAACATTTCAAGCCTAGATTAGCTACAAACCTCGAAAAAAACAATCCGAATATGTCCCTAAGCCCGAAATCACCCAACAGAGCTAACAGAATCATCAAATTTCCATTCCGAGGTCGTCTTCACACTATTTCGACTACGATCAAATTTCCAACACTTAAGTTCTCATTTAGGGACTAAGCGTACCAAAACTCTCTGAAACTCAAAACCGAACATCCCGACAAATCAAAATAACAGAAATAAATAGGGAAGCAGTTAATACGGGATCACGACATTAATTCTTAAGAAGATCGGCCGGGTCATCACACTTCTATAGGTAGAATATCTATTTTTTGCCTCATTTATATCGTAACAACTAATACGGGCCCACATTATTATTTCTATAATTATCTCACACTTCTATAGGTAGAATATCTATTTTTTGCCTCATTTATATCGTAACAACTAATACGGGCCCACATTATTATTTATATATTTATCTTTTTGATTCTCTCTTTTACTATTCTTATTCTCAATGTTGAAAAATATCTCAATTGGCAACTTACCGTGGTTTACAAGTTGTCTTCATCAAAGCATTACAACAAGCAATCATTATATTGAAAGCAATATAACACTTTTTGATATCATTATAACTACTTATCTTTCTCTATAGTTTCTTATCCTTTGAATTCTGCTACTATCAATCGTTTTTTGTGCTTCGATTATCTTATGTATCTATGCTAGCTACTATTTCTTTATAGATTGCTTTCCATGACTTATTCACTTCCGTTTCTTTATTGTTCATATTGCATCGAATTGATTATCCTTTTTTAACTTTTGTTTTGCATTGTTTCCCTTGAGTAGAGGGTCTTTCGGAAATAACTTCTCTACTTCCCAAGGTAGAGGTAAGGTCTTCATACACTATACCTCCCCAGATTCCACTTTGTGAGTTTTGCTGGGTATTTTATTATTTTATATAAATTTTTAAAATTCTTGATCTGGTTTTAGTATTCTAACTTTATGTTAACACTTTTTCATTAAACATTTGTTACCCATAATCTTACTTAGGGACTCTGTTTGAAGTTTGACTTTAGGCCCCAATCTTGTTAGACGACCCTACTTTGTATTAGGTATCTTCGAAAAGTCCTATTCTATGTTATATAGCCCAAATATAGGATCAATATTTTGTATAAATACACATGACTCGTGCAACTGAAAAGCACATCAATACACTGCCTTCTTGATATTGTCTCTTGGCCATAATTTCACATGGTATCAGATCTTCTTTATAGCCATTCCCGTTGCCAAAATTTAGTTCTTACTACACAATATCAACTCTGTCCATATAGCTTCCAACACTTTTTCAACAACCTCTCTTCATCATCTCATTGCTTCATGTCCTGCAAAATTAAAGCGCTCTAACTATCTGGTGCGGAGAAAATAAATGATGAAACTTATCCAAGTAATAAGGTTTAACTATTCATTGAAAAGACATAAATTATAAACATAGAACGCCGGTGAAACTAGTGATAAAGACAGTGGCAAGAGAGTTTACAAAGCCAGTGACAAAAAAAGGTGATACTACTAATGACCATACTGAAAAGGATATGTTGTTAAGGAGTTGGATATCTGGGATAATGTCAGAAGAGAGAATACATCTCATTGTGGGATGCACGAGCTAAATAGATATGGGAATGCTTGGAAGAAACCTATCTGCATGAAACAAAGGACAAGGAATTCCAGTTGAAGCAACAGCTTCAAACCATCAAGCTTGGCAGTAGAACTATTGATGAGCATCTGAAGGAATTCAAAGGCATTTGTAATGCTTGGATGCCATACACAAGCCTGTAGATGATGATAGCAAGTTCATTGACTTTATTAGAGGTTTAGGTCCTAAATACAAAACCTTTAGGACAGTAATGCTTGGCAAATCACCTTTTCCAACTCTGAGCCAGTTGGTCACTTCCGTAAGAGGCTTTAATCTCAAAGAGGATGAAAGATATTATCCACAACAAGTGAATCACAATATGGAATTGGCAGCACAAAGGACATACAATAACAGAGGCAGAGAAATTTCTCAAACAAAAGCCTAAAAGACAAGAAATAGAGGATTCAGGTCTGCTGGATAGAACAACAATCAAATCACTCAAGGATGTGGAAATGCTACTAAGGGATAGGAAACCATAGGATCACCAGGCTGCCAGATATGTGACAGGAACAACCACACTATAATAAAGTTCTTCTACATGTAGGACTTCTCATATCAAGTACCAGAAGATTTGACACGGGCACTTGCTACACTCAATGTGAATAGTCAGAGTGATGGAGACAATGCTCACTATATGGATTCTGGAGCAAGTACTCACATGACTAAAAATTCAGGTAACCTATCCAATCTTAAAACTTACAATGAAAATGATAAAATTGTAATGGAAATTGAACAAAAACCGAATATACACATGTTGAAAAGGAACAATTCTTGGTTTAAGGATGAGTGAAGTGCTAGTAGTTCTCAAAAAGAATTTGCTATATGTAAGTAACATTACTAAAAATAATTGTTGCTCCATTGAGTTTGATGAATCATCTTTTATTGCAAAGGACAAGCGGATAGGGAAACTAATGGCAAAGGGTGCAAAAAGAAGAAAGATATATGCCTTGAAGGTGGACAACCTGCTTGTTTTGAGTGAAACACAAACAAGGAGAAGCTCTAATGATATTTGGCATGCCAAACTTGGGCATCCAAATTCTAGATCCATAGAAGTACTTAGTAACAATAAGTCTATTAATGTCATATGTTGGAATAAAACTCCTATAGTGTATGTTAGTTTTCAAATGGGAAAAGGTTGTGAATGACCATTCAAGTTGAGAAATGAAGTTGAGAATGAACATCTTGTTGATACCCATTTTTTCCCTTATATATTTTAAATATGCATATATATATATATTCACAGTAGTGCACATACATTATTATTAGATTTACAAACATGCCCAAGTATTTTTAAAAATGTTCTATAATTTTAAAAGTTTTAAATCAATTTATTTTTGCACTTTTTGTTATACAAATATTCAATAATTATCTCTCATATTATCTTAGGATGATTTAATCATTTAAATTTATCATTTATGTCCATATAGTTCTTAAACATTTTAATTATATTATAATTTGTATTTTTAGTGCTAGAATTGCACATTTTGTAATAATAGCCCATATATATATATATATATATATATATATATATATATATATATATATATATATATATATATATATATATATATATATATATATATATATATATATATATATATATATATATATATATATATATATATATATATATATATATATATATATATATATTATCTATACAGAAAATGATTTTTATATTTTTAATATATTAAGTAATTATCTTAAATTATTTTCATGCATAAATCACATTTTATTTTTTATTTATTCATTATTTTTATAAATATTTTACTAATTTAGTTGGATATTTAAATAATAGCTCTTTCATTAATTAATTTTCGGACCTTGTCCAATTATATACACCAGTCCAAAATCCTAACATCCAATACCCAAATACCCACTAACCCTAACCCAGTACCCATTTTTTTACTCGACCCAAACTCTCCCTTTTAATCATTGCCGTTGATCTATCAAGAGCAACGACCCTTATTCGTCCGTCCATTTTTAATTAACCTACTCCCCCAAACCCTAGCCATTTTACACCACCCGTCATTGAATCCTCTTATCTCATCACCCGTTACCCTCTCAAACCCTAGCGTTGTTACCCTTAACCCCTTCGATTCCAGCCAGATATGAAATCGGGGATTTTCTTACCTTATTGATCCGTTCTAGTTGTTGGTTACTCTTTTATGGCATAACGTAATTTTTTGCCTAATATGGAAAGCCGATTTTTCATATTCCGGACAAAAATTCGGTTTGAACCTTTAGTTCTTTTCATCTATCTTCATTCTTCGTCTTTCGGTGTGAATCTTTGAGATTTTGTTTGATTTTTCATTTACCCTAAAGCTAGGATTCGTTATAGTTCCTCTTTTTATTTTTCATTAATGTTTATGTATATCCATTCTGTGCATCTTATTATAGCTTTTCTTTGGTTATTTACACTCATTTTACTTACCCTAAAATCTAGGATATTTGATTCTTCAAAACCGAACAAAATTTGATTCAAACCTTGTATTTTAAACATTTTTTTTCATCTACAGTTGCTCTGTTATTTATGGATCTGTTAATTTTTACCGATTCTATGATTTACTTAAATCTAGGGTTTCAAAGCCTTTCTTTTACTTGAATTAAAACTGATTCGATTATATGTTTTCTTTAATATATATATATATATATATATATATGGTACGAATATGTGTTATTCGCTTTTATTCTGGCTAATTTGCTATTTTAACCAAAACTAGGGTTTTAGGTCTTTCTTTGGTTTTCAATTTCTCAATTACTTTTCTTTAATACTAGCATTTGTGTGTCTCTATTCATTTTATTACAACTCTTTGTTACTGCTGCTTCTTACTTGCCCTAAATTTGGGGTTTTGATTCTTCAGTATCAAAACAAGTCAGTTCGATTCTGATTTTTCTTTTGAATTCCCTTGTCTACATTATGTACCTTATTTTACTGCTGATATTTTGGTTTACTGAGAATCAAGGTTTGAAATCTTTACTGATTTTCCGATACTTTTCCTTCCTCATATGTGACTAATACTTTCCTTAAGCTACGGGTAGTGAAGTCACCTCCCACTAGCTTGAATGGAAGTGCTGAAGGTAATTCATGCTAACAAACCTAATAACTATGTGATCACTTATTTTTAGCTTACAAGAATTAGTACTTTTTGTATTAGTTACCCTAGAAGATTCCTATTCTATATTGTATAGCCTAAATATATGATCCACATTCTGTATAAATACACATGACTCGTGTAATTGAAAATACATTACTACATTGCTTTCTTAATATTGTCTCTGCATCATAATTTCACAACCTTGACCTTTTCCAACAAGTTATGGGCTAATATTTTCCCCCTCCCCTGCCCTTTTTTAAACATGCATAAAGTATGTAAAAAATTTACGTCAATGGATATACTGTTGATTCTAAATAAATAAACGTGAATATGTATACACACATATATAAGGCCAATAAGTAAGAATTTGAATTACATCACACATAAAAAAGAAGAGAAGAACTAGAGGAATCACAAAATTGTAGTCGCCAAAAAAATATCATATTTACGATATATATATATATAATCGGAGGTTACCTAGGCTGAGATGAGTTGGATAATGGGCTAAACAAGGATTATTGTCCAACCGCACCTACGCCGACTAAGTTTTAATTTTTGCTTGTTTGTTTTCGTATAATAATTGTTCATTGAAAAAAAAATTAAAAAATTATTTATATATTTTGACAAGGTTTCTCATGGGTCAATTTGAAATATTTATTTTGTACAAATCAGCCACTATTAAATGTACCAAATTTGGATAAATTAAAATGAGCTGACTAATTAATAAACAAGAAATGAACGCCCAATGATCTTGAAAATAGATGGTCTTGATTGTTTTATCTCACTTGTCCTATGGGTAAATATTTAAGTCAAAAGTCAAAAGTATTGCCCATATGGCAAGAAATGAGAAAAACATATTAAATTTAAATTCCTACCCATAGACAAACGCGACAAAAAAAATCAAGAGTGACGCCGAATTATTCTATTTATGCAAATCACCCATTAATAAATGAGTGCGTCATTAATCCACCCAATATTGGACGGGTTAGAAGGATCATATTTTGATGGGCTAGTAATTTTGTCATCTCTACTTATGAGAGTTGAAATATGACCAGTGCAGCGAAAAATAACGATAAAATAAAAACTTAGATGGTGAATATTAGTGCGACTATGGTGGCTACTCAACAATACTATTCACTCACACTCTACCAGCAGTGAAACTTGAGTTCCTCCAATTGATTCACTCTTCTTTGACTTCTTTACATATATTCTAGTCTGTGAGATTTTGTGTCATCATTAGTTTATATATTTAATTAATATCCACTGAATTGTATGATCATTTTATTTTAAACATAAAATATTAGAGAGAGCATATGGAAATATTTGTTTTTTATCAAGGTTAGATTTGAAACTACGATGACTTGCAACTAGGGGTGTTCAATAATCGAAAAGTCAAACCAAATCGATTAAAAAATTCGATTAGATTTGAATTGATTTTGTTTTATATTAAATAAAAAACTGAAACAAACCGATATATGCATATATAATTTTTATATATATTTTAAAGACTTTATATTAGTATATTCTTTAAGAAAATATCTAGAAATATTTGAGATCCTCTCATGGAATGTAATATTTAATAGAAGATGAAGTGTATTCATTTTTATTTTCTCTGATTAATTCATTGTATCATCACTTTCTCGTCAAGTATTATTGAAATTCGTTAATCCTTTATTATTTCATCTTGATATGCCAAGATCTATTATATTCTTATATCTTTTTTTGAATTTAAAATGGTATATCACTAATTTAAAACTAAATAGAACATATCACTAGTTAAGCTTATGCGGATCTAGGATTTATATTTTGTGGGTTCAATTTGTATAACTTTTAGCATTAAACATATCGTATTTTTTAAGTTATGAATTTATATTGTTATGTATTGCAATATTAATGAAAACACATAAATTTATGTTTCATGCAAAAAATACTCGGTTCAGTTGAACCAGGTACCAATACCTTGCAGCAGCTGCCTTTGTATTTAGATATTATATTGTTTTTATATTTTATTATTAAATTTGGTCAACTTTGAAAATGTACATCAACGAAAAATTAGTGTTAAACGATTAAGAAAATAATTATCATATGTTACTAAATAAATTCTCCCATAAGAATATTTTAATTAATAGATCATATATTTGTTACTTTTTTCCAATTTTTACTTAAAGGCAGCTCGACGATATTTGTGGCCTAAAGCCAATAGTTAAGAAGAAACCTTAAATGTATTGTAATAAAATTACATATATTTAAATTTTATTTGATTTTCTTGCTCTTTTGTTTTATTAATAGCGGTTATGAGTCATATGGTACATATTTTGGCCCTTCACTCGGCTACTTGTCAGCTCCCCACAATCGAAGACATCTAGTAACTCTACTTACCAAGGCTTTACAACTTTTTTGTAAGAAACATCCGCAATCAAGGATAACATTTTTGGAAGTTCCGATCATCTAATAATCTTAATTCAAGCGGATGTTAAAATAATTCTATATATTTGAAACAATTTAAATGTATTTTTGGAATTAAAAAAAAAAGACTTAATCTTAAGAAATAATCTACTTCAAGATATTATACGAGACTTTATTTTTATTTATTTTATTAACAATATCTCCATCAAACTCCTGTTGTTTTAAGAGGAGGATGCAGGATTTGAAATTTATGGGTTCCCACCATAATATCAAATTAATATAGAATAATAACTGGTTCACAATTAAATACTTACAAATATTTAGTAGATTTATTAATATAAATACAAGGTCTACACAAGAGTTACTGGATTCCCGAAAACCCATATTGAATGCTCTAGGTCCGCCCCTGGTTATTTTGGCATATTGCATGTTTATTATGAAGCTCAAAAGTTTATCTAAATAACCTTTACTATTTTTTTAAAATAACATCTATTACACTCCAAAAGAAAAAAAAACAGAAATTTATTATCCTTTTCTATAAAAAAAATTATAATAACACAATATTACTGTTAACGAAAAATTGGGGCCTTCTGTGGGGTCTAATGCAATTGCTTTAGTCGCCTTCACCTTAAGCCGGCACTGTTTTTACTAAACATATATTCACATAGCAAAATTTTATTTGTAACTTTAACAAAGTAAGATTGAATTAATATTCATATAACAAAAAATCCGAAAAAAAATTCGGAAAACCTAATAAAACCGAACCAGTCCAAACCGATATAATTGGTTTGGTTTGATTTTGATAAAAACCAAATTAATCCAATCCACGTAAACTCCTGCTTGCCGCCAAAGCTGTTAAAGATAATCATCCAACTAGCTGGTTCGCTTAGGTGGTGCACATCATGACATCAAGTCTCTCACGTGAGATGGAGTACCAGAAGTTTTGTTTGTCTATTGCTTTGCTAAAAATAATTAGGAAGGGCAAACATAGCTTCTTGATTTTTTGTGACATTCAGTGTTCGATCAAATTAAACATTGATTATAATGATACGCACCAATTAAGAGAAACAAAGACAAACTAATTGCTTTTGGTTTTCTATATGGGATATTGAATACGGTCTTAAACCAAGCTACCATAAATACGACATTGAAAGATGGGATGACGAAAATGTCACTCTAATTCAAATGAAAAGTAAAACAAAATTTACAACATTGAGTCCTAGAGATTACGTTACCTAATCCAAACTGATAAAGCACTACATAAATACATGCACAGAAAAACAGAATGACAGAAATGAGCATTACAAACGAGTGGCGAAATCACCAAAATATAAAGCTACATTGGGCTATATATGTCAATCGTGTTTAGAGTGACCAATGCCAGGACTATGGCCTGGGGTAGAAGGATGGAAAGAATCTACTGATCCTTCCAACAATCTAACTCCATGTCTTCCACTAACCATCTCTTCAATCTGAGCTCCTAAGTTTACTTTTGGATCATAAGCAAGATTCAAATTTTCTACTGACGACGCCAGAATTCTTCCTTGGCTGAAGAGGACTAAGTTTGAGAAGATTAATAACATGAAGAGTGAACCACATGTGTAAGAGTTGGCCATAAGGAGAAATAAATGACTGCAGAGAGGAAGCAAAACTAGTTAATTAGAAGTACTTAAGAGCAATGCGTAATATTATTTTTGTTTGCCTAGGGTTTTAGGTGGGTATTTATGTAGTTAAAAAGGTGAAGAATGCATGTGATGAAGTTCATTCCCCAACATCGAGGAAGATTCCTTAGGAAATGTGCCAATGCCGCGATGTATTACATTAGTTGTTGCTTCGAATTCGTACTAGAAAAAAAGTTGGTGGTGGACAGAAAGGCTTTCATGTTAGAACCTCGCTAGAATGTCGTCATTTAGCTATTAGAGTTTTCGAATTTCTAATACATGAATGTTACATGCATGCAAGTGCGGCATTTGCATTCCTGCCTTATTGACAAAAAAGTAAATGCCTTTGCCTCTTAGCAAGACACCTAGTGCTACGTTTTCGTATTATAATTTGTAACCCCAAAACTGAAAACTTTTGAGAGATACATTGAGGATAAAACTCAAGTACGACTATCTATTGGCACTTTAATCCATTTTGTATCTTCTTCTTTTCTTTTTTTCCAATTTACAAACTGTCACGCCCCAAAATCCTAATCTTTCGTGATAACGTGATAAAATTCTTCCTAGCAGCTATGGCGGTTACATGCAATTGAGAGAAGAAGAGAGAGAATAAATCAGTGAAGAAGAAGGAAGGAGAAAATGACATTATCTGATATGGAAAATACAGAAGGGTGTCGTTTATATGGTTGGTTAGTGGTTGACAGTTGTATTAACCACTTAACCAATTTAACTAACTATATTGTATACTATACTGTATACATCTATATACATATATGTATTTAATACTCCCCCTCAAGCTGGAGGGTGAAAAGGATCGGACACTCCAAGTTTGGATAAAAGAAACCGATGTTGTGCAGAACCAAGTCCTTTTGTCATCAAATCAGCTAGCTGCAAAGTTGTGGGAATGTACTGAGGAATAATCAACCCTACCTTGATTTTTTCACGAACAAAGTGACAATCAATCTCAATAAGTTTGGTCCGCTCGTGGAATCTTGGATTAGCTGTAATCTGTAAACCTGCCTTACTATCACTATATAGATTAACTGGAACTTTTATATCAACTTGCAACTCCTTGAGCAATCCTAGAACCTAGGTGATTTCTGCAACTACTACTACAAGGCTACGATATTCTGCCTCAGCTAAACTCCTGCTGGATGTGGGTTGTTTCTTTAACTTCCACGAGAACAATGAATCCCCAAGTTTTACGATGTAACCAGTAAGTGACCTCCTGGTATTTAGGCATCCTGCCCAATCAGAATCACAATATACAGAGAGATGCCTTATGGGAGAATTATGCAAAAGAATCGCCAGTCCTGGAGTACCTTTAACATACCTAACCACTCGCAAAGCTGCATCCCAATGAGACTGCTTGGGATGCTGTATGAATAGGCTCAATACTTGAACTACAAAGCACAAATTTGGCCTTGTAACTGTTAGATAAAGAAGCTTTCTAATGAGTCTTTGGTAGCTACTTGCATCCTGCAATTCTACATCACCTGTATGTCCAACATGTATGTCATAATAAACAGTTGTTAGCTTCTGATTAAGCTCAATAGGTGTATTGATAGGTTTATCAGCTGGAAGCCCAACATATGATATCAACTGTAATGCATATTTTCTTTGAGTAAGAAGAACTCCTTTCTTCCATCTCAGAACTTCAATTCCAAAAAAATACCTAAGCTCTCCTAAATCTTTCACCTTGAAGGAATTATGTAGTGTCTGCTTAGCTACCTCCACCAGAGTAGCATTGCTTCCAGTAATCAGCAGATCATCTACATAGACTAGGATAATAACCATGTCTGAGCCTGCTCTTTTGGTAAACAATGAGTTATCATGGGGGCTTTGAGTATAATTAGCTGCCAAAAGTGCCTAAGTAAGATTAATATTCCACTGTCTTGATGCTTGCTTCAGCCCATATAAGGATTTCAACAACCTGCACACCTTATGCTCCCCTTGCTTTTGGAACCCTTGAGGCAAGCACATGTAAACCTCTTCATAGAGATCATCATGTAAAAAAACATTGTTAACATCCATTTGGAATATATTCCATCCCTTGGATGCTGCCAAACTAATTACAGTTCTGACAGTGATCATTTTGGCAACATGGGAGAATGTCTCATGTTAATCCAATCCTTCTTGTTGTGTGTACCCCTTTTCCACTAGCCTTGCTTTGAATCTCTACACCTCTCCATTTGCTTTATACTTGATCTTGAACACCCACGTTGACCATATAGCTTTCTTCCCTGGAGGTAGATCTACCACTTCCCAAGTTGCATTGCCTTCAAGTGCACTAATTTCTGCTTTCATTGCCACCACCCAAGCTTTATCAAGACAAGCTTCCTTGAAGGACCTAGGTTCAGTGAGTTCTGAGAAGGATCCCAGGAATGATTTGTAGTGCTTAGAGAAATGATCATAGGAAATGAAATTGGATATAGAGTAAGGAGTAGTGTTGGTGGTTTGGAATTGCAGTTACATAGTCTTTGAGCCAGATAGAAGGTTTGGAAGATCTACTAGATTTCCTAGTAGGTACTAAGGGAAGAGTTTGAACCTGATGTTGATGTGATCCTTGAGGTAGTGTATACTCTAAAGGAACTACTGATTCTGCTGGTAATGGTAGAGATTTAACTGTATCTGCTGCTATCAAAGATGGTGCATCATGCTCAATAACTGGAGCCATGTCTAGTGCTGGCAAAGATGGTGCAGCATCTGCACTGACTTGAGATTCTTCAGGAACATGAATTTCAACATTGGTACTGCTATTATGGTCAATAGCTGGAGTTGTTTCTTCAAAATGAACTCCCATAGACTCAGAAGGAAACAAGTCCCCATTTACATCTGTGACTCCTTTAAATGGAATAGATGTTCTCTGAATGTGACATCTCTACTCATTATCACCTTTCTGGAGTCCAGATCATATAGCCTATACCCCTTTTGAGTCTCTGAGTATCCTATGAGGATAAAGTTTCTTGCCCTAGCTGCAAATTTATCCCCAATAGGAATGTTGCTTGCAAAGCATAAATAGCCAAAAACTTTTAAGTGTTACAGTTTGGCAGGCTTGTTCTGTAACATCTCGTAAGGACACTTCGTTTCCGAAACATCAGTAGTAAACTTATTAATTAAATAAACAACTGTTTTAACACAGTCACCCCAGAATCCTATTGCCACTCCACTTTGAAACTTCAAGGCCCTTGCTACCTGCAAAATATGTCTATGCTTTCTCTCCACGGTTCCATTTTGCTGTGGAGTATATGGACAACTACTTTGGTGAATGATTCCAAGAGAAGCAAACAATTCATCACACTTAGAGTTAAAGAATTCAGCACCATTGTTTGTTCTCAATATCTTGATTCCAGTTTCAAATTGATTTCTTATCAAAGTTTCTTATTACAATAGCTACTTCAGATTTGGACTGAAAAAAGCATACCCAAGTGTACTTTATATAGTCATCTACAATAGTGACAAAATAGATTTTTCTATCATATGTAGGAACCTTGTGAGGCCCTCAAACATCTAAATGTATTAATTGAAAACAACTAGTAGGCTTACTGCTGCTAATAGGAAACTTCAACCTACAATATTTAGCCAAAGGACAAACTTCACAATTTTTTTGAGTTTGAGAATCAACTTTATTCCTAATAGCTGGTATATCCTGCATTGTTTTTGTTGAAGCATGGCCTAATCTCAGATGCCAAAGTTCAATGTTAACTCCTTGTTGCACAAAAAATCCTGTAGCTGCAAGTGTTATGTTCTCCTTTAACATATACAACCCATTGTGCTCTTTACCAATCCCTATCACCCTGCCACTGTAAAGGTCCTGAAATATATAGAAATCAGGGAAAAAAGTGACACAATACCACAATTCTCTGGTGAGTTTAGACACTGACAGCAGATTGAATTTAAGATCTGGCACATACAACACATTCTTTACTATCTTATTTTCCAATATAGTAGTATTTCCTGTATAAGTGGTTTTTGATTTGTTTCCTGTAGGCACTCCTTGTATTCCCTGACTATCAGCATTTTTAATGTCCCTTAGAACATCGTTACAATAAGTAACATGATGGGTAGCTCCTGAATCTATTACACAATCACACTTATCTGCATTAGATAGTAGAGAAAGTATACATGTCATATTTGCAGAACACTCCCCTGTATTAGACTTTGACAACAGATTCACCAACCGATTGTATTGCTCCTCTGTGAAGAATTGCTCAGGTGCTTGCATTTTTAGAATCTCCTTATCTTCTTTCACAATAGTAGTTGTGTTTGCATTTTCATTGTTTGCATATTCCTTGCCTCGAGTTGCTTGGTTATTTTTTTTGCTCTTGAAATCAGGTGGATATCCAATGATCTTAAAAAAGTTATCCTTTTCGTGTCCTTTATACCCACAATGCTCACATATTATACTAGGTTTTCTAGGCCTAAAATCCTGACCTTTCTCTGCTAACATAGTGGGTGGATCTCCGTGGGTATCATTGACTCCCAAAGTCCTTTGACTCTCCTCATGACTGACTATGGCATAAGCCTCATCGGCAGTCACAACTGGCCTTTTTGCCAACACATTACTACGTATATTGCTATATCTTTCATTTAAGCCCATAAGAAATTGCAATAGCCTTATATTTCTCAGATAATGACTAGAAGGTATAGATTCATCACAGTCACAAGCAGAAATAGGAGCTAACACATCAAGTTTATCCCATAAGTCTTTCTTTTTTGTATAATAGCTAGTTACAGAATCCATACCTTGTTCGAGAGTCGCAATTTCACTCCACAATCCTAGTGATATTAGATCTATCGGATCTCTCCTGAAAATCACTCTAAACTTTCTTAACATTTGACGCGTACACAATACTCGGCATTAATTCACTCGATACAGTGCTCCCAATGCATGATAACACAATAGCATTGCATTTTTCCCATTGCTCTGCCAATTCTCCTCTGTACCTATATTTCACACAAGTACCGTCCACAAAACCAAGCTTATTCTTTCCTCGTAGTGCTAACTTCATCGCTCTGCTCCAAAAGGGCATAATTTTCTGGCCCTGTAAGCTTGAGCGGTATCAATACAAGTCCAGGAGCGTCTCCAGCTTGTAGAAATAGTGGATGACTATGGTCAAGGGAAGCAACATCAGTTTTATCACTTCCAGCCATGGATGCTCGAGAAAATTTAGATCTGCGTTATTTTGTTGCTGATTTTGATGAGGAAGATTTGAGATATAGATCCTAAGATCGGTGCTCTAATACCATGATGAAATTCTTCCTAGCAGCTAGGGCGGTTACATGCAATTGAGATAAGAAGAAGAGAGAAGAAATCAGTGAAGAAGAAGGAAGGAGAAAATGATGCTATCTGATATGGAAAATACAGAAGGGTGTCGTTTATATGGTTGGTTAGTGGTTGACAGCTGTATTAACCACTTAAACAATTTAACTAACTCTACTATGTACTATAATGTATACATCTATATACATCTATGTATTTAATATAACGCCTAATGTACTAGGCAACAAACATTTCCGATATTTAACTGAAAATGAATCAAAGTAGTTTTAAATAACAAAAATCCTCATAAACGGAGTAGAAACCCAAAACACAATGCGGAAACTCCCGGCATCGAGGTGTGACTGAGTTCATGAGCATCTATACATCACAAGTCTGAAAAATTAATATCTAAGGAAGTCTGGATCCAAACACAATAAACTCAAAGAACGGAAAAGAGAGACAAGGTCTACAAAAATGCCGGCCAGCTACCTCGAAATCCTAAAAAAATCAACGGAGCAAAAGAAGTCAATATCCACCATGACCGGGAACACCTGGATCTGCACACAAAGTGCAGGGTGTAGCGTGAGTACAACCAACTCAGTAAGTAATATTACTAAATAATTATAAAGAACCGAATGTAGTAACGAGATCTGCAATTATAGTTCAGTTTCAATAAGTTCAACATAGGAAAGTAGGCATGCTTTCATGTTTGACAATTTTAGGTCAAATGAGTTACCTCATGTCAAGTTCAAGTAAAACAGATTATAACATCTTTCAGGGCAAATGATATATGGAAGCTAAATGCAACAATAATGAAATCAAAAGCATCATCTCAGAGTAACAGTTACTCAGGCTTTCTCAATAGATCAACACTCAGTAGGTACCCGCGCTCACTAGGTTATGTACAGATTCTGAATCGGCTCCTTTAGCCCTAACGATATAAATCGCATGGACAACTCACGTGCTATCGTATCAATATCTGGATCCGCACACACATCTCACGTGCTACAGTATAAATATTCGAATCCGTATAGACAACTCACGTGTTATAGTATCAATATCTCACAGTAAGACCCTCGGCCTCACTTAGTCATAAACCTCTATAGGCTCTCGGGTTCTCTCTCACGACCCGAATTTTTCATCCTCGGGAGTCGTTATGGAACCAATAGGCAAGCTGACTAATTGAACAATTTATTTTTTTTCCATTTTTTATCCTTTAAAACAAATCATGAGCAATAACTTAAAAGATATCGGAATTTATAACAAGCAGAAGAAAACAATAAAACTAACGAGTATATCCAATACAACTGTTTAAACAAGACTACCCAGAACTGGAATCACGGCTTCACAGGTGGTCTAAGAGTACTACAAACAAAGTCTGAAAGATAAATAATATACTATCTCAGAAATGCGTAAATGAAACAGGATGAAAGGATAGAGGAAGACGCTAGGGGCCTGCGGACGCCTACATGACTACCTTGGATCTCGTATGGACTGAAGGCAGCCACCCAAGCTAAAATCCAAAAGTTGCTGCCCCGGGATCAGCACATAATGCAAAGTGTAGTATCAGCACAACCGACCCCATGTGTTGGTAATTGCGTAGCCTAACCTCGGCGAAGTAATGATATGCGGTGGAAAATAAAAACAGAGATATACAGTTAAGGTTGGCAAGGGGAAACATGATGCGGGGGACATCGAATGATAACAGAAGAACAATAAATAAATATGAGGATCACCAGAGTTTCATTGAAAATAGGAAGGGGGATCAATGTTGCGGGGTACAACAAGTATCAACAGGAAACCAACAATTAGATGTAGAGAAAACATAGCTCAGTTATCAATAAAAATCAGGAAATCAAAGAAGTGCACGACATCACCTATCGTGCTTTAACACTCTTTCACCAAAATAATATACAACGTCACCGTTCGTACTTTAACACTCTCTCACCAAAACAATGCACGACATCATCCTTAGTGCTTTACATTCTTCTTCACCCAAGCAACAGTCACAAAGCAATTAGGGAAAGAGAATCAATAACATCATAATAAAGTCAAGTAACAACAGAAAATCAGTAAATAAACGTAAAGGACTCCATAACTCAATTATCAACAAAAATCGGGAAAATCAGGTGAACAAGTGCATGACATCATCCTTCGTGCTTTTACTCTCAGCCTCACCATAATATCAATATAAATGGCACGACATCACCTTTCGTGCTTTTACCTTATATAATTATGATACGGAATGATCCTTCGTGCATTATCACTCATATAAAGGCACGGAATGATACATCGTGCGGCATGACATCACCCTTTGTGTTTTAACGCTCTTTTACCAAAACAATGCATGACATCACTCTTCGTGCTTTAACACTCTTCCTCAACCAAGCAACAATCACAAGCGATAAGGCAAGGGAATGATTAAAATTTGCCATAAAATCCCGCCAAGGGAATAATAGTTCAACAATCAACTCTCAGCAAGGGAACAATATCAAAAGAATTAACATCACGACAAGGAAGATAGTATTAGAAACAACAACATCCCGGAAAGGGAGACAATATAATAATTCTCTTTTTTTTTTCACTTTTACTTCACAACTCGCTTCGCAACTTGAGCCAATGCTCTTTAAGGTTCAATTGCCAATTATACTTCCACAATTCATTATGCAACTTGAGCTAATGCTCCTCAATTTCCAAATATCACTATTACTCCCAGAAACTTTATTCAACAATGGAACTCATCACAAAGGCATGAAAAATACAAATGGAGTCATAATAATCATCATATAAGACCCACATGCATACTTGATACTAATGTATAAATACTCGTCACTATGCATATACGTCGTACTCAACAAATAACACATAGAAAATAGGACACAACTACTAATACCTCAAGCTAAGGTTAGACCAAACAATTATCTCAATGCCACGAACACAATTCAAGTATTAACTATCCCTTTACCTCTTCCTTTCACTACCAAATTGCTCGTATCTAGCCGTAAGTTACTTAATTACATTAATAAATTCTGATTGAATCATTTCTATTGAATGAAAATAAATTTTTTAAATTTTTTTTTCAAAAAGTCAAAAATTAACCCCGGCCCACATGGTCAAAATTCGAGGTTCAAACCAAAGCCCGATTACCCATTCCCCTCACAAATCCAAATATATAATTTATTTTGAAATCGGATCTCGAATCGAGGTACAAATGTCAAAAATGTAAAAACCTAGGTTCTACCCCATATACCCAATTTTCCCTATGAAAATCATTGATTTTGAGTTGAAATAATGTAAAAAGTTGTTAATGATTAAAGAAAACAAGTTAGAATTGACTTACAATCGATTAGGAAGAGAAGTTATCTTTGAAAAATCACCCAAGAGTGTTTTTATTTTGAAAGAGTAAAAAATAGCTGAAATACATCTAAGTTATGAATTTACAGGTTGGAAGTATCGCAATTGCGAACCAGACTCTACTATGATCGCATTTGCGAAGACATTCATCGCATTTGCGACCACCCTTTATTTATGAGGGGTGGTTTGCATTTGCAAAGCAGGCATCACATTTGCTACTGAGGCCTTCCGCATTCGCGAGCCAAATGGTCGCATTTGCGATCAGGCCTGCCCAGGCCTTTGTTCAAATTTGCGATGGGATTCTCGCATTTGTGAGCTCGTATTGTTAAGCCTGCAGACATGATCATACCAGCTTAAAACCTATAATTTTCCAAGTCCAAATTCCTTTTCGTGGCCTATCCAAAACTCACCAGAGCCCTCGGGGCTCCAAACCAAACATGCAAACCAACCTAAAAATATCATACGGACTTGTCCGTGCATTCAAATCAGCAAAATAACATTAACAACTATGAATTTAGCATCAAAATCATGAAATATCGAAATTACTTAAGAACATCAAATTTTCTAATTTTCTCATATAATGTCTGATTCATGTCATTTCAAGTCCGTTTCTTACCAAATTTCACAGGCTCGACTCATATCATTTATAAAATCTTTACCAACCTCCGGAACCAAAATACGAGCCTGATATCAATAGTTTCAAACATAAATTCTTTTCTTCATTTCATAATTAATTCAGCAAAATAATTTCTTTCAAAAATTCATTTCTCGGGCTTGGGACCTCAGATTGCCATTCCGATATACAACCACGTCCTATATTTTTTCACGGACCCTTCGGGACCGTCAAATCATGGTTCTAGGTCCGTTTACCCAAATAATGACCGAAGTCAACCTAAATTCATTTTAAAAGAAAACATTCATCGTTTTTTTTTTACAGATTTTCACATATTGGTTTTACGGCTACAAGCCCGGTGTGTGTATGCAACAAAAAGAGGGGTTTAGGGCCTCAAAATACAAATTTTTTAAAACAAGTGATGAATCATCACATTCTCAATAATCATAGAAATCAGCATAAAACAGAAATGATATAATGTATCAACAAGGAACATAGAGACTGAGGTATGATAGGCAAGTAAAATTGTGACTGAGTAGAAGTAGCAATTAGCATGCAATTCAACGGGTATCACGGCCTCTATGGGTCCCTAGAGTTCCAACTGATAGCCTAAACATGATTTATAGCATGATATGGAGTCAAATTTTTATAATATATGAAGAGCATACAACGAACAATAGGTTATTCAATTTCACAATTCTATGGAATGGACCAAGTCATAATTCTAATGCTGCACGCCCACACGCCCGTCATCTAGCATGTGTGTCACCTCCAAACCAGCCACAAGACACATAATACGGGGTTTCATACCCTCAAAACTAGATTTAGAAATGTCACTTAACTCAACCGACCAAATCTATACTCCAAGACACCTTTACCTCGCAAATCCGCCTGTGAATGTCCGAAATTTCAAAAATCTCCTCAAAAACCCTCTCAAAAATTGTCTTAGACCGAGCTTGAAATGTACAAAATGAAGAAAAATTGCGAACCCATGAATTTATATATTTTTCCCGGTCATTCCGATTCTACGAAAACTTAGTCGCTTTTTGCAGTGTCGCAGAAGTGACATTTCAACTACGTCTGTGACTCCAACCGCTTTTACGGTCCCTCAACGCGCTCATGCGGACTCGCTTCTGCGAGCAACAACTCTGCTACTGTGGAACCAACTCCCCTATCAATTTCAGCTTTTGCGGCAAATGCACCGCACCCGCTGCCTCGCATGTGCGGAAAAAACCTCGCACTTGCGACCACTTCCTATTTCCTTCCTGGCCGCTTTTGCGGTCCCCTCCTCACTTCTGGATGCCCACTCCGCAGGTGCGATTATGCCGGCAACTGCCAACTTCAACAATTCTTTAAATTCAAAAGTTGATCCGTTAACCACCTGAAATCAATCCGAGGCCCCCGGGACCTCAACCAAACAAAACACAAGTCTTAAAATATGATACGAACTTGGTCAATCCTTGAAATTATCTCAAACAACATCAAAATCACGAATCACACATTGATTCAAGCCTAATGAACTAAGGAATTTCCAACTTCTACAAATGAAATTGAAACTTATCAAATCACGTCTGAATGACCTCAAATTTTGCACACAAGTCAATAATGACACCACATAGCTATCAAACTTTCGGAATCTCAATCCGACCCCGATATCAAAAAAATACCCCCGGTCAAACTTTTCAAATATCCAACTTTACGATATCAAGCCCAATTCAACTATGGACCTCCAAATCACAATTCGGACACGCTACTAAGTCCAAAATCACATAACGGAGCTAATGGAACCATCAGAACTCTATTTTGGAGTTGTTGCACATATGTCAACATCCGGTCAACTTTTCCAACTTAAACTTTTAATTATGAGACTAAGTATCTCAATTCATTCCGAAATCCTTCCAGACCCGAACCGACTAACCCGGTAAGTCATTAAATAACAGTAAAGCACAAAATGATATGTAAATAGAGAAACAGAGATATAACTCTCGAAACAACCGATCGAGTCGTTACACAAACTCAAGTTTGCAATGGTGATGGTTTCCCCTTAACGTACCCATTAGATTATTGGAAAGTTCAGGACAAGGAAGAAGACAAGGAGGATGAAGCCGGCATATTCCTAGAATAATATGAATACTTTTTAATATATTCAGTCTACAGTTGCTTTGAAATACTCATTTTAAAAATTCATATTCTGCGAAATTAGACAAACAGTGTGCTGTCATTTCTTTCCCTTGTTTGAAGGATGTCAGTGTTCTAAGTGTACAAGTAACCTTTTTCTCTATTTTAAAGTACTTTTAGGGACAGGTTGTCATTTATTTCAATTATCTAATTGCTTTAAAATCGTACCTCCGAGTACGGGTGTTCAAGGCAAGTAGAGCTATATTTGGGCGGGGTAAAATTGAAATAAGTACTAGGTGTTTAGATAATATTGAAAACTACGCTATTTAAAGTTGAACTTGAAAAATAGTTATAACTGGATATTCGTAGTAGCTAAAGTAAAATGAACAGATATTTGTTTGTTCTTTTCTAAGTTGTTAAATTACCAAAGCAGAGTCATAAAAAACCTTCTGTCATATTCCTGTAGTATTTCTTTAATTATAAATAAGTTCCCTTGGACCTAATAAAAGTATCAGAGAATCTAAGAGCGTTTTAGCTAACATTGTTTGCTAGCTGTTAGTAGTACTACTCCACAAAGTAGAATAATGTAATGAAAGCAAGTTGGTCAGAAAGAGAGTCGTACACACACATGGCCACTCATTCGTATTTTACGTTGAAGTCGTTTTTTTATTTTTTATAAAACCCCTCCCAAATTTGAAGTTGTATTTGAATATGCATTTTATAAAGAAAGAAATTTTGTGAGCGGAAGAAAAATTATTTTCATCGAAAAACTATCCTAAACTAGTTTTTGGGAACTTTAAATTTTCTTTCATTTTTTTTTCCAAAAATTGATCATATTCCTTCGGAAAAGGTATATTTTTTATTGCATGTTCGGCCAAGCTTTTAAATCAGTTTATTTTGAGAAGCAGTTTGTGTTTGGCTAAATAATTTGAAAAATACGTTGAGAAGCAATTATTGTTTCGCCAAACTTTCAAAAAATGCTTCTAAATGTATTTTTCTCAGAGCTAATTTTCAAAAGATTGCTTCCGGGAAGAAGCTACTTTTTTTCTGCTTCTCCAAAATTGCTTCTGCTTCTACCAAAAGTAGGTTTTTCTCTTCTAAAAGCTTGGTCAAATATTTCAAATTTCTTTTTAATATTTTGTTTTCAATAAAATTTCTTTTTGCTTCGATAAAACTTCGCTAAACACATATGGGAAGTCATGATTTGAAATTTATGGATTCGTAATTTTGAATTCTTTAAATTACTGGGTTCTAAATTAATAATTTATGCTTATTTAATATTTTTTTTAGGTAAATACATTGTTTGCATCAAAGCCATTAGGTTCGGCCGAACCCGTAGCTTTTATTCTCACTTATCTTTATATAACAGAGTTATAAGTGATTAAGAGAACGAGAACAGCAGGGAGTCATATATAGTTGATGGCTTGCATGTGTCCTTAGATTTGTTTAATCGCATGTTTTTATTGCGTACAAAAATTAAAAGAAAAAAGTGCTTATTTGGCTTCTCCTACTAGTGTGCTAATTTTGCATCTTTTCTTCTTTTGGTTGATAGTAACATTTTTAAACCAAAGGTTGTCTTTATAGTTTTCTCCATTTGGAAAGCTCCTTTGTTCAGCTGTCACTGTCTGGCGTCTGCTCCATTTGCTCTGTACTTTTTACTATGCTTTTCGGAAGGTTAAGTCATAGGAGAAACTATCAAAATGGAATAGTGCCACTTTTCCATATGGTTGGATCATGGGTTATGGTTCCTTTTCAAACTAAAGAACTTTAAACCAATTTCTATGAAGGATTTATTTCATATACACAAACTGTAAAAGAAGTTCAATCAAAATAGTATTAACTTGTGTCTTGTGATCATGGTAAAAATTCATAAATTTAAAATTCTAGATTGTCTCTACCTAGCTTCATTCATTCACCTATATCCATAGCTAAGACAAGGAGCTAAGACCAATATGAGCATGCATATTGTCCAAATATTTTTCTTAAAAGAGAAATAAATAAGAACATGAAGTTCTGTTCTGATCCTTTGCTATATCGGGCTGTGAAATGGAGTAAATAAATGAGCATCAACAAAATTGCACATGCATGTTGACAGGAAAATATTGAGTTCTTCCTTGTGGTGGTATATAATTAAACTATTTACATGTAAATTTGATTTTTATGGGGAAAGGGGGTGGAAAGATGAAATATTGTATTTTTCATTATTTTTATTGAGATGGGTAACAACTTGCACAAATTCTTAAATTCAAGTGGGCACATTGCATAATCGGAGAAGGAGCAAGAGAGAGAGCGCTCATCCATTTGTATTTCTTGAGTGACTATGGCATTGTGGAAGATGAGGGAGAAGGAGAGTTGTTGAAGGAAAGAGAAGCCCGGACGCAAGGGAGAGAGGGACGAGGATAGGGGTTACGTTGTGATGGCTTTTAATTTTTGTTAAAAAGACAAAAAACCTCTCATAGTAATGTATGTCAATTACTCCCTCCGTTTTATATTATATGATATAGTTTAATTTAATACGAAGTTTAAGAAAAAAAAAGGCTTTTGAAACTTGTGATCTTAAAAACTTAAGGGGTAAAAAATTTGTGGGGCCATGACATTTGTGTGGCTATAAAAACTTCTCATTAAATGGGTAAAATGAAAGAGTTTAAAGTTTGAATTATTTCCAAATTTAGAAATGTGTTATTTGTTTTGGAACAGATTAAAAAGAAAAGGACTTCATTTAATATGAAACGGAAGGAATAGTTGTTAGGGACAATAACAACAAACGCAGTGTAATTTCATAAATGAAGTTGGGGAGGGTAATACGTACGCAGACCATTTTCCTACCTTATAAAAATAAAGAGTTTGTTTCCAAAATGACACTTAAAGAAAATTAGTTGTTAGGAAAATTTAAGGAAAATAAAGGATGTATACAATGCTAACCTACTACAACTATATGGTAGGTTAACAACTATGGGTTTTTGGTATATATGTGTGCACGCAGGGGAACGATGTTAAAACTTTTTTTCACTCTTTCCGCAATACAATGAGGGTTTTTGGATTGGCTTATAAAAAGTAGCTTTTAATCTAAAATCCAAAAGCCATATGTTGGTAATACCCAACTTTTAACTTTTGGCTAATTTTTGTACTTTTTATGCTCAAAAGTAATCGTTTTTAACAACTTTTATAATTGTCAAATATCACACAAACTAGAAAATTGCTTAAAATTCAATAAACACTTAAAATAAGCTAATCCAAACACCCTATTTTTGTGCTGAAAATGGGTCTTAAAGGGGAACTATGCGCTTATACATATATTAAAAATAAGAGGAGAATCGAGGGGTTTGGGGGACAAACAGGGGCGGAGCTAGCCCCTTTGATACGGGTTCGGCTGAACCCGGTAACTTTTGTCGTAATTCTGTATTTGTCTTAAAAAACATCGAATTATGTATCAATTATTAATTTAGAATATAATCACTTAAAAGAATTAGAATACAAAACCCATAAGTTTTAAATTTTAACTCCGCCTCTCGGAATAAACCATGGTTGTGATTTAGAATTTATATAACACAACAATCAACTTCTACTACTACTTTATTTGAGATATATAATTTTACTACAATTAAGTAAATTTTTTGGATACTTTCATTTACAGGAAACAATATAATGCAAACAGCATATAAGACTTAAGTAGTACTTTTGCGTGTACAAATTAAATTAAACATATCTAGAAATTAGGACCAATCTTATCGTTGTGAGAAGAATGACCAATACCCGGGCTGTGTCCTGAGGCTTCACCATCATCTCCTTCAATTAGTGTCTTTGGTTGTTTAGAATTATTTGGTTTAGGGCCTTTAGTGGAATGTCCCATACCAGGGCTATTACCTGTTTCTGTAGTAATTACAACAACCTCTGAAATTTGGTCTAGTGATGTTGGTGCGGGATATTGTCTTCCTTCAGTTTTTAGAACTTGATGACATGCAATTATTGTAAGAAAAAAAGTACTAACACAAATTTGTTGGATACAGGCCATAACAAGATAGGGTAAGAGAAATTATCTGAAGAGGTTTGCTAGTATGAAATGTTTGTAAAAATATTGCCTATCTCTTTTGTTTGTGAATGAAACACACTTGAAGGAAACGAGGGGATTAATCAGTATTCCACAAAGTTATTATGTAGGGATTAATTTGACTGAAGATATTTTCCTTATTCCATTTCATTGTATATTTATAGGCATAGGATACACATACTACATTGTAAGGATCTTATTATTTCATAACTAGTTAATTCAAAAGTAGTCTCTTAATCATGGCAACATCAATTTGGATGGTTCATGGTCCTTCAAAATGTTAGGAAATACTTTTTAATTACTACTTGTTTAGTAAACTGGCTCTTTCGAAGATCTATAATATATTGCTGTTTTGTAATTAATCATATATGCAGCATTGGAGTTCTCGCAGTGTCAATTACGTACATCCGTTTACAATAGTCGTTCGCTCTTTATTGCAAATGCTCACGCTGCTTTATTGTTTTATAATGACTTTAACTTTGACAGTGTCAAAAGACGGGTGGCTTATATGCAAGCTCCTTTTCTTCTCAGTCAACAATGAACGGAATTACATCTTTTTGTTATGTCATAACATAATTATCTTTTCGTTAGGTTTTATTTTTCGATGTTCCAATTAATATATTTTATTTTCCTTTTTAGTTTGTCTCCAATAAAATATCACTTTCTAATTAACAGTTTGATCCAACATTCCATATGACAATTTTACAACTACAAAAAATATCACAAAATTCAAAAGTCTTATTTTTCTTTCTAAGACACATAAAATGAAAATGGAGAAAATAATTCATTGTTGTTTTTGTTAGTATATTGTAGTTGTAAAATAATTTTAGAAATATAAATTAATATAAACAGAAATTATGATAAACAGAAATGACATAAAACAAAATGATCACAAACAATTCGGACCCACTGAAGTCACAGTGTCTCCTTAAGGAATTTAGTCCCCTTCTACCATCCAAAGTTATGGATTATTTCATCACAGGATAGAACGAATTACACACTGGTGCAGTGGTACTCCAACCGCCGGTGTTTCAGCGAACACAAATATCAGTAGAAAATTCACCTACTTTTTGCTTTGTATGTATGCTAAAAGTATGCAGAAGAAGGAGAGAAAACTCATAAATTCGTAGTGAAATTCTGAGCAGAATAATGTTGTATTTATAGCCAAAATTTGGGCTGGAATTTGAAGAGATACAACTCTTCAGAATGGCTGTTTCTGCAAAACTGCCACAACATAAATAGGTATTTACTCAACAATAAAGATGGAAAATTGATGGGTAGTTAATTTTCTATTACAAAAATAGAAAGCGGATTGGATTTAATATTAATATTTAATATTAATATTCTGTTATTAAAAAATAATTAATAACACATTTTTGTTAATATTTTACTATTAACAAATAAATTTAGTCCAAAAAGTTAATCAATCAATCATTTAACCCAATCTGAAGCTGGAGCCGAGTGAGCGATGACAACAACGCGAGGCTTGCTTTCTTCTCAACTCTTTAAGAGCTAGAAGAAGAGCAATTGCTTATAAACCCATAAAAAATATGTTCCTCTTCTAATATGGAACAATGTCAATATGCCAAGAGAGGGAAATTTAAAATTTCACTCAAAAATTTCATTTCCCTCCATTTTTTATTCACTATCTTTTTAGTATTTAATTTATTAATTAAATACATAAACCAACAGTTGTGTGCGTGTCTTTATTTGTTTGTGGAAGGGTTGGGGGTTTGGAGAGGCGACAGTGGCTGAAGCATGATAATATCCTATTACAGTTTCGTCTATTTTTTCAATTTTGTTTGTGAAAGAGCTAACTGCAGGCCGCTCATTTGAATAATTCAAATGGCTAATTATGAGATGATTCTATTAATTAGCTCAAAGCAAAAGGAGTAAAGAGCAAATTAATCCTTGATTATAAAGTATAAAAATTGCATGTCAGGAACTTTGCCATAACATATTCGATTGTTTGTTGAAGACTCACATCACAATATATACTTGCTATTTATCTTGATCATTCATCAATAAAGCTTTAATTAGTGTTGAAAAACAGATAGCTTCATTGAAATATGATTCTTGTTTAGTCTTCTCCCCTCGGTTTCCTAAGGCATCAGCTACAAAAGAATCCTCCCTGCTGACAATGTTATTTCATTAAAATAATACCTATCACAAAGGAAAAAGAACGTTAATTTACTAATAATGGATGGCTTAGAAAAGCTCTTGGAAATTGGCTGAAGCCTGTGATCCATCAAAATAGAGGTGGTCATTGTAATATTGATATTTAATTACAGAAATAACAGAAGCCAACCAATTCCTTGAGAGGCCTTAGCACTATTTATTTCTCAAACAAGTTACTTGGTTATTTTTAATGTCAAATGGAACCAAATGATGAGTACTTTCAAAGTGGTATATGATCTTCTTTGACTTCCCTCCATTTCCTCCATAATATATCTCCCCATAAACTGAAATAGGAAAAATCAGATTCTCACAAATATTGCGTTGGCTCCTACAGTCCTGGAAGCTAATTCTCCTTAGCCTTTGTTACCCCACAAAAATTGCAAAGTAATTAAAGGACAGTATAATACTACTTATAGAACGTACAAAGAGAATTAGGTCAGCTTTGCTAGGCTGTGGTGCACGAGTGATGTTGATAGCTCGAATGATTATTATACTAAAAATCAGTATAAAAGGAGGGAGACAGGATATTCTGCATGATTTTGAATCAAAAAGCTAAGAGAATTTTAATGGCACATTGTGCTTCTGCTTTGTTCATTTTCTTAATTCCTCTTGTTGCTTATTCGACTTATATGGTTGATATTTGTCCGTTATTGTTGAATAATCAGAAAAGTGCTCGTGTGTGTTTCCTTAATATTTAGAAAATACAAACTTTGGTAACTATGCAGATTTAATTTTCTGCTTAGAAAAATGTTACTGCGATTTTCTTCCATCATTTTCAATCAGTTGCTTTTTACACAACATTTCGTTTTGATGAATTCTTCTTTTGACCAATTAAAGTAATGTAGAATCAAACTCAACAACAACAACCCAATATAATCTCATCTAGTGGGGTTTGGGAAGGGTAGTGTGTACGTAGACCTTACCCCTACTCTGAGGTAGAGATGTTGATTTCAAATAAACCCCCGACATTCTTTCCTTCAAGAACATCCCACCTTGCTTTTGGGCAAACTTGAACTCAGTGTAGAATCAAACTCAATGTAGGCAAAAGGAATCATACATACAACAGCAATTATTGACATATTATATTAGGTTAACGTGGAAAGCTTTTTTAAGTCAGGCAATTCTAAAAAATGTACACAGTGAAAATAAACCTGCGCAGAGTTTATTCTTTAGGTCATTTTTTTAAGAAGCTTGAGCAAACATTTAATTAAATATTACAATGATAGGAGAGTTTAACGTTGATATTGTATTGGTCAAAGTCTGAACATCACAATCGGATCATCCAACACCTTGATCCAATGGCTGCACAGCGTGTCAATGCAGCATGCTCTATTTCTTCTCTTCGATGTTCGACCAATCGAAAAGAGTAACGTTAAAAAATCACGATCAGGACATATTGAAAAACAAGAAAGCGTCGAGCAAAACCATGGGTGAAGGGGTCTCAACTATATATAGCCAGAGAACTCTCGACAGACAGGGGCTTTGCCATTCTCCCAAAAATAGAAGAAGAAACAAAAGCATCTCTCCAATATCTGAGAAAACGGGGAAATGACCCCAAAGGATACTTGTAAATCTATGTCACGACCCGGATTTTCCATCATCGAGAGTCGTGATGGCGCCTACTGTCGGAGCTAGGCAAGCCAAACCATACAACATTTCTACTGTTTTCATTTAAACAAATATAATAAACTAAAATAATAATCAAAGCGGAAGATTAATAAATACTTAATTAACTGCAAACAGAAATGCAGAAGTTTCAAAATTCACCTCTACCTAGTATCTAGTATCACTACTCATAGACTACTACGGAATACTACAAACAAAGTCTGGAAAAGAAATACATAGTGTTTGCCTGATACAAGATGAACAAACAAAAAGTAAAGAAAATGGACTTCGGCCTGCGAACACCAGCTAGGCTACCTCGAGAGTCCCTAGACTGAAGATAGCTCCCAGAAATCCTACTGCAGCGGTCCATAAGTTGCATCATGATCTGTGCACAAAAATGCACAGAGTGTAGCATCTTTACAACCGACCCCATATCCTGGTAAGTGCCTGGCCTAACCTCGACGAGGTAGTGACGAGGCTAGACAGGACCTACCAAAATTGACATGTGCAGATGTATATATGTAAAATGAAATGGAAATAATAACAAGGAAATACCAACAAAAAAAAGGGGAAAGGGACATGCTCGGGGAGATATTGTAAAGAAAAAGTCAACAGATATAACAACGTAACCATCTCAATACCATGACTCGTATATATGTATAAGTGGATGGCACGACACACGATCTCATTTATCGGTGCATAAGTGGTCGGCGTGCCACGCGATCCCAATTCATATTATAGGTAGACGGCGTGCCACACGATCCCATATTACAATTCATAAGTGGGCGGCATACCACATGATCCCATCTTATAATTCATAAATTGACGGCATGCCACACGATCCCATATTATAATTCATAAGTGGACGGCGTGCCATGCGATCCATATTATAATGATTAGCACAAATAATCTCTCCAAAAGAGGTCCCTGTAGGGAAGTTCAACAACATAAAGATTAAACACAGCAAGGGTACAACTAACAGCCCAAATATCCCGGTAAGGGAGAATACAATAGTAACAGTCTACTCGTCCCGGCAAGGGAATCATTTTATCACATCCTCTTTTAGATCATTTCCTTCTTATCTAACACTTTACATGGAATTTATAAATTTAACAAGGCAGTTGTGCCACACCTCTCGAATTAAAAGCAATTACGATTCACGACCATGCTAGAATTTGGTGTATCGATACTCGTCACCATGCCTATGCACCATACTCGATCATTTAGCGAATAGCAATCAAAACACTCTAATCCTATTCCCTCAAGCCAACGTTAGATCAAACACTTACCTCTGTCCGAAAATAACAATCAAGTCTCTAACACCGCCTTTCCTCTAGAATCCATCTACGAAATAACGATATCTAAGCATAATTAGTTCAATATTATTAATAATGACTCAAACACACAATTCTATAGCCTAGAAATGAATTTCCTATCATTCTTCCAAAAATACCAAAATCCGACCCAGGTGCACATGGCCAAAATCGAGGGTCGGACCAAAACCCAATCACCCATAACCCCACGAGTTCAAATATGTAATTTGTTTTAATATTCGACCCCAAGTTGAGGTTGAATCACCCAAAATCCCCAAAGCCCTAGCTCTACCCAAAACCCATAATTTCTACTTTGAATTCATGATTTAGGCTAGAAACTTAGTAATTAGATGAAGGAATTAAGAGGAAATAAGGTAAGATCACTTACCCAAAGAGCTATGGAGAAAGGGAATCTTGAAGTTTGCCTATGAAGTGTTTTAGAGGGGAGTTCGTGTGAAGAAGATGGTTATATCCCTAGATGGGTTCTGTTTTTTAAGCTTTAAAATCAATGGGCACTTTTGTGCTATGCGTTCGCGACGGAGGGTCGTGTTCGCAAAGGGGAGTGACTCGGGGGCATCGCATTCGCGATTGGAAGTCCGCGAAAGCGAGAAGGAAAACTGGGGCCTTGGGAAAATAGCCTATGCGAACGCGAGTGGCTAGTGCGAACGCGATGAATGACCTGAAGGGGCTACACGAACGCGGGAAATTGTCCCCGAACACGATGAAGCAAAAGCTATGGGGGGGATCCAGGGGTTGCACTATGTGAATGATGAGAGGGTATCGCGAACGCGAAGGAGGGGAGACACAAGGCATTGCGAGTTCGTCAACCTCTAACTTTAGATATTTAGGTCCGAAATACGTCAAATGATGTCTGATTTCGATCAAATTTCACAGAAAGCACTTGACGCATATTTAAGACTTGTGCCGGGCGTTAGAACCAAAATACGAGCCCGATACCCATATCTTCTAACTTATTTTCTTTTCAATTTTTTGATATCATTTCCAGAAAAACAATTTCTTTCAGAAATTCTATACTCGGGCTAGGGACCTCGGATTTCGACTCCGGGAATATACTCAAGTCCCATATTTTTCTACGGACCTTCCGGGATCATCACATCACGGGTCCGGATTCATTTGCCCAAAATATTGACCAATTCAACTATATCAATATTAATATCAAAAATTTTCAAATTTTCCACATAATTTACATACATTAAAATAAAATGTTTTAGCTTCACGCCCGGACTGTGCACGCAAATCGATGCAATTAAAAGCGAGGCCTTCAAGGCCTTGAAAGCACAGAAAAATGGAAAATTACGGTGATGACCCTTTGGGTCGTCACATCCTCTACCTCTAAAACAACCGTTCATCCTCGAACGGACAAAAGAAAGAAGTATCTAAGTCAGGGAATAAATAAGGATAACGGTTCCAGATATCAGACTCGGACTCCTAGGTCGATGCCTCAGGAGGCTGACCTCTCCACTAAACACGCACTGAAGGAAATTTCTTCGACCTTAACTGTCGAACTTGCCGGTCTAAAATAGCCACCGGCTCCTCCTCATATGAGAAATCCATGTCTAACTGGACACTGCTGAAATATAATACGTGTGACGGTTTGCCGTGATTCCTCAGAAGCATGGATACATAAAAAACTGGATGCACGGCGGACAAGCTAGGCTGCAAGGAAAGTCTATAAGCCACCTCTCCCACTCGCTCAAGAAACTCAAATGGGCCAATGAAACTAGGGCTAAGCCTGCCCTTCTTCCCGAATCTCATCACGCCCTTCATAAGCGATACACGGAGCAATACTCGCTCACCAATCATGAAAGCAAAATCTTTGACCTTGTTGTCTGCATAACTCTTCTGCCTGGACTGAGATGACCGAAGTCTGTCTTGAATGATCTTGAAATTGTCCAAGGCCTCTTGAACTAGATCTGTACCCAATAATTGTGTCTTTCCCAGCTCAAACCATCTGACTAGAGACCGACACCACCTACCATACAATGCCTCATACGGAGCCATCTGAATGCTAGACGGGTAGCTGTTATTGTAGGAAAACTCTGCTAATGTCAACAACTGGCCCCACAAGCCTCCAAAATCAATAATGCAGGCTCGGAGCATATCCTCAAGAATCTGAATAGTCCTCTCGGACTGGCCGTCCGTCTAGGGATGAAATGTTGTACTCAATTGAACCTGAGTGACCAACCCCTGCTTTACCGCTCTCCATAAATGCGAGGTAAACTGTGGGAACCAGTACAAAATGATAGATATAGGCAGCCCATGAAGGCGAACGATCTACCTTATATAATTCCCAGCCAATCTCTCGGACGAATAGGTGGTGGCAACCGGAATGAAATGTGCTGACTTGATCAGCCTATCAATAATGACCCATATAGTATCAAACCTCATCCGAGTCATCGGAAGGCCAGAAATGAAATCCATGGTAATCTTCTCCCACTTCCACTCGGGAAGCTCAACCCTCTGAAATAAACCATCGGGCCTTTGATGCTCGTACTTAACCTGCTGACAGTTCAGACAACGAGCCACATATGCAACAATGTCTTTCTTTATCCTGTGCCACCAATAATGGTGCCTCAAATTCTAATACTTCTTCCCGGTGCCCATATGAATATAATACCGAGAACAATGGGCCTCTACTATGATCAACTCCCGAATACTAGCAACATCGTGCACACAAACGCGCCCCTGCAATCTCAATACACCATCATCTCCTAAGGTCATTTTCTTGGAACCTTCACTCTGCATCGTGTCTCTCAGGACACACAAATGGGGATAATTAAACTGCTGCTCACGGATACGTTCCATCAATGATGAACGAGCAACCGTGCAAGCTAACACTCTGCTAGGCTCAGAAATATCCAACCTAAAAAATCGATTGGCCAAGGCCTCAACATCCAAAGAAAGCGGTCTCTAGCTGATCGGAATATAGGCAAGACTACCCATGCTAGCGGACTTCCTACTCAATGCATCGGCCACCACATTGGTCTTCCCCAGGTGGTAGAAGATAGAAACATCGTAGCCTTTCAACAACTCCAACCACCTCCTCTGCCTAAAATTCAACTCCTTCTGTTTGAAAATGTACTGATGGCTCTTGTGATCACACGACAAACCATATAAATAATGCCTCCAGATCTTCAAGGAATGAACAATGGTTGCCAACTCTAGGTCATGGACTGGATAATTCTTCTTATAAATCTTCAACTGCCTCGAAGCATATGCTATGACTCTGCCATTCTGCATCAACACTAGGCCAAGCCCAATACGAGATGCATTACAATAGATGGTACAACACCCTGATCCCATGGGCAAAACCAATATTGGTGTCGTAGTCAGAGCTATATTGAGCTTTTGGAAGCTCGCCTCGCACTCATCTGACCACCTGAACTAGGCACCTTTCTGGGTCAATCTAGTCATCGGGGCCGTAATGGATGAAAACCCCTCCACGAACCGTCGGTAGTAACCTAATAACCCCAAGAAACTCATGATCTCTGTAGCTGACACTGTTCGAGGCCAGTTCTTGACTGCCTCAATCTTCTTCAGGTCCACCTGAATACCCTCTGGTGAGACAATGTGACCCAGGAATGCAAAAGAACTCAAAAAATAACTCGCACTTCGTGAACTTGGCGAATAACTGACTATCCCTCAGATTCTGAAGTACCACTCTGAGGTGTTGCTCATGCTCCTCCTGGTTGCGGGAGTAAATCAGGATGTCGTCAATGAATACAATCATGAAAATATCCAAATAAGGCCTAAACACTCGGTTCATCAACTCCATAAATGTTGCTGGGGCATTAGTCAACCAAAATGACATGACCAGAAACTCATAATGCCCATACCGAGTACGAAATCTTATCTTATGGACATCAGACGCCCTAATCCTCAGTTTATGATAACCAGATCTCAAATCAATCTTCGAGAACACCCTAGCACCCTGAAGCTAGTCGAATCAATCGTCAATCCTCGACAGTAGATACTTGTTCTTTATTTTCACCTTGTTCAACTACCGGTAATCAATACAAATCCTCATCGACCCATCCTTTTTCTACAAAAATAACACTGGCGCACCCCGAAGGGATACACTGGATCTAATGAAACCTTTATCAAGCAAGTCCTGAAGCTGCTCCTTCCACTCTTTCAACTCTAGCAGGGCCATGCAATACGGAGGAATGGAAATAGGTTAAGTGTCCGGAGCCAGATCACTATAGAAATCAATATCCCTATCGGGCGGCATACCCGGCAGATTTGAAAGGAAAACCTCGGGGAACTCCCGAATAATAGGAACTGAGTCAATAGATGGAACCTCTATGCTGGAGTCACGAAATATGCCAGATATGCTAGACACCCCTTCTCGACCATGCGTCGAGCCTTGACATATGAAATAACACTGCGGGTGGCATGACCTGGGGTCCCTCTCCACTCAAGTCGAGGAAAGTCTGGCAATGCCTAGGTCAAGGTCTTGGTGTGACAATCCAAAATAGCATGATACGGGGACAACTAATCCATCCCCCAAAATAAAATTGAAGTCCACCATATCTAAGAGCAATGAGTCAACATGGGTCTCGAGACCCTCAAATATTACCACGCATGACGATGCACTCAGTCGACCACTATAGAATCATCCACTGGTGTAGACACTTATATCGGAATACCCAAGGACTCACTAGGCATAACTAAATAGGGTGCAAAATAGGATGACACATATGAATACGTAGATCCCGAATCAACCAACACGGAAGCACCTCTACCACAGACCAAAATAGTACCTGTAATCACAACATATGATGACTCGGCCTCTGGCCTATCTGGCAAAGCATAACAATATGGCTGGGCCCCACCTCCCTGAACTGTGTCTCTAGGAAGATCGCCTACTGGCTGACCCCTGCCATTGGCGGTTCGAGCTCCTCCTCTCTGATCCCGAACTCAACCTCTATGGCCCCTATCCCCGCCTCGAGCTGGCTGGGCACCATGGGGATCACCTGCTGCCTGAATCATGGGACAAGCACCCTGCTGCTGAGAGTTGTCAGATACTTGAGGGCAATACCTCACAATATGTCTCGTGTCACCACATGTGTAACAAGCCCTCGGTTGCTGAGAATAATGGAGTGGTGGTGCACTGATAGGTGTTGATGGTCAGCTAGAAATCTACTGGTCAGAATACTGTGGCTAGGAGCCACGACCACCTGTAATACCATGTGAAACCAGAAGTGCTGACTGAAAGGGCCTCTGAGGGTGGCATCTACCATATGAATCCCTACCTCCAGATGAGATACCACTGAAACTACTAGAATGACGAGGCCTTTTATCTGACCCCTGACTGCCACCTCGTGCAAGTGCCATCTCTATCCTGTGGGCTGCATTGACCGCCTCTTGAAATGACATATCACTACCGGCCCCTATAGACATCTGAAGCCGGATCAGCTGAATCAAATCATCAATAAATCTCCGCACCCTCTCCCTTTCAGTGGGGAGTATAATAATAGCATGGCATGCCAAATCAATAAAACGAGTCTCATACTGCGTGACTGTCATAGTACCCTAATGAATATGCTCAAACTACCTGCGTAGAGCATCTCGCTCAGTTACCGAGAGAAAATTCTCCAAGAATAACTCTGCAAACTACTCCCAAGTTAATAATAGCGACCCTGCAGGCCTAGATAGATAATAGTCCCTCAACAAAGTTTTGGCGTATCCTGCAAGCCAAAAAGTGATGAAGTCGACCCTATTGGTCTCCACAATACCCATAGTCCGGAGAACCTCATAGCAGCTGAATAAGAAGTCTTGTGGGTCCTCCATAGAAGCACCGCTGAAGGTGGTGGAGAAGAGCTTTGTGAACCTAACAAGCCTCCGCAATGCATCTGCGGACATCGCCGCACCATAGCCGGTCTGAGCTGGAATACCCGACTAGGCTGCCACAGCTAGCTGAACTGCTCAAACCTGAGGCTGAGGAGCTACCTACTCCGGAGTATACATAGCTGGAGTTTGAACTCCTCTCCTAGACTGAGATGTGGCTAGTTCTACGGGAAGAAAATCCGCTCTAGGGACGCTCTTCATAAAGCCTACGAGTCGGACAAAGAATATTGGAGTACTAGAGTGACTATAAAACCCTCTGGGACCTTAGCTGGGCCCACTGGAGCTCCTGGTGCTGGAACTTCCTCATCATAGTCGACATGAGGCTCCACCTCTAGGACTGCTGCTCGGGGCTGAGCTCTACCCCGGCCTCGGCCTCACTCTCTGCCCCTAATAGGAGCTATTGTTGGGGACTCAGACTGTTGTGCAGTATAAGAGGAAGCACGTGTTCTCGCCATCTGCGAAAGAACAGAGTAGAATGACAATCAGTATTTGAGAAATATAATCGCACGACAAGAATGAAGAAAGTGAAATATTCCTAACTCTGTAGCCCCTGGGGATAAATACAGACGTCTCAGTACCGATCCCTTAGACTCTACCGAGGTTGTCCGTTAATTGTGAGAGCTAAGGAACGTAATGCTCTAATATCAACTTGGTACGATCCGGATTTCCTACCATCGAGAGTCTTGATGGCACCTACTATTGGATCTAGGCAAGCCAAACCATACAACATTTCTACTGTTTTCATTTAACATTTTATGATAAACTAAAATAATAATCAAAGCGGAAGACTTATAAATACTTGAATAACTGCAAAAAGAAATGCGAAAGTTTCAAAATTTATGTCTATCCAGTATCTGGTGTCACTACTCAATGTCTACTACAGAATACTACAAACAAAGTCTGGAAAAGAAATACATAGTGTTTTCCTAATACAAGATGAACAAACAAAAAGTAAAGAAAAGGGACTTCGGCCTGAGAATGCCAGTTAGGCTACCTCGAGAGTCCCTGGAGTGAAGATAGCTCCCATAAATCCTACCGCTATGGTCCGTACGCTGCATCCTGATTTGTGCACAAGAATGCATAAAGTGTAGCATTAGCATAACCAACCTCATGCGCTGGTAAGTGCCTAGCCTCTTCCCGGCGAGGTAGTGACGAGGCTAGATAGGACCTACCAAAATTAACCCGTGAAAATGTATATATGCACAAAACAATCAAAATAACAACAAGGAAATACCAACAAAATGAAAAGGGAAAAGAAACATGCTTTGGGAGATATAGCAATGAACAAGTCAGCGGATATAACAATGTAACCATCTCAATACCATAACTCGTATATATGTATTAGTGGACGGCATGCCACACGATCCCATTTATCAGTGCATAAGTAGTCGGATTGCCACACCATCCCAATTCATATTTCATAAGGGGATGGCGTGCCACACGATCTCATATTATAATCCATAAGTGGACGGCGTACCACACGATCGAACATTATAATTCATAAGTGGACAGCATGCCACATGATCCCATATTATAATTCATAAGTGGATCGTGCTACACGGTCCCATATTATAATGAATATCACAAATAATCTCTCTAAAAGAGATCCCTATAGGGAAGTTCAACAATATAATGATTAAACCCGGCAAGGGTACAACTAACAACCCAAATATCTCGGCAAGGGAGAATACAATAGTAACAGTCTACTCGTCTCGGCAAGGGAATCATTTCATCACATCCTCTTTTATATCATTTCCTTCTTATTTAACACTTTACATGGAATTTATCAATCTAATAGGACAGTTGTGCCACACCTCTTGAATTAAAAGCAATTACGACTCACGGTCATGCTAGACTCTGGTGCATTGATACCCGTCACCATTCCTATATACAGTACTCGATCATTTACCAAACAACAATCAAAACGCTCAAATCATATTCCCTAAAGCCAAAGATAGATCAAACACTTACCTCGTTCCGAAAATAGCAATCAAGTCTCTAACACCGCCTTTCCTCTAGAATCCAACTCCGAAACAGTGATATCTAGGCACAGTTTAGTTCAATATTATCAATAATGACTCAAAGACACAATTCCATAGCCTAGAAATGAATTTCCTATTATTCTTCCAAAAATACCAAAATCTGACCCCGATCCCACATGGTCCAAACTCGAGGCTCGGATACCCAATTTCACGCAAATTGCTTAATGCATATTTAAGACCTGTGCCGGATGTCGGAACCAAAATACGAGCCCGATACCAATATCTTGTAACTCATTTCATTTCGATTGTTTCATAGCATTTTCAGAAAAACAATTTCTTTCAAAAATTATATACTCTGGCTAGGGACCTCGGATTTCGATTGAGAGAACACGCCCGATCCCCATATTTTTCTATGGACCTCCCGTGGCCGTCACATCACTGGTCGGGGTCCATTTGGCCAAAATATTGACCAAAATCAACTATATATATATATACGTGTATATATATATATATATATATATATATATATATATATATATATATATATATATATATATATATATATTCTTCATATTTTCCACAGAATTCACATATTTTAACATAAAAAATTGTCGGCTTCGTGCTTGGTTAGTGCACGCAAATCGAAACAACTAAAAGCAAGGTCTTCAAGGCCTGGGAAGTACGAAAAAGGGAGAATTACGGTGATGACCCTTTGGGTCGTCACAATCTATTTCTTTTATCAAATGGATGAGAAAGGCATTGTTCATTTCTAATAAGATCAATCATGTTTCTTTCGTCCTATTTACTGTCACAACCCAAATTCAATACCCGATCTGATGGCGCCTCTCGTGAAGACAAGGCTATCAACAACCCAAAAATCCTGTTTAAGCAGTTAAACAGTTATATAGCATATCGAATTCTAGATTTATGACATTAATTAATATGAAAATGAATATAGCCCGACCGAGTTGTCACAAGTCACGAGCATCTAGTAAGTAGGGACATTACTACTGGTCGAACAATATATATATATATATATATATATAGCATCTAGTAAGTAGGGACATTACTACTGGTCGAACAATATATATATATATATATATATATATATATATATATAAAAGAGATAAAACCGTAATACAAAGATGGAGTGTGGTGCCGCGAACGCTGGCGGTCACCTTGCTCAATTACTAGAATATGGCCTTCGATCCTGCTAATAACCCACATTGGGTGAACAATACCTGCAACTGGAAGCAAGGTGCAAGGAGTAAAGTGAGTACTTCCAACTCAGTGGTAATAAGAGAGAATAATATCTGAGCGATAAGAAAACACGTATGAGCATACCAAACTGCTATAAAAGACAGAACAACCCTATTTGAGAAAAATCAAAATACCGTGGAAATCCCTTTAGAAAATCTCAAGATCAGTTCAAAAATCTCTTTTGAAAATATGCTTTCTCAAAAGTTTCAAAGATGATTTCAACAAGTAGGAAATACGTAGAAAACTGGCTCTCGGGCTCAATACCATTTTTTCAGTATTGTACCAGACCCGCGGGCTCACTCCTAACTCACAATATCCATCATCAGCCTCTCAGGATAAACACTCCTCAACATATAACACCAGGGTATCTGATCGGCAAGGCAAGTAACAATATGTATGCCAGTGATATATGAGTGCTAAATGTCGTGTCACGTAGTACAAACAGGAGTAATGCATGAACGCAATGCAATGCATGAACACTGCAGAACGTGTAGCCCGATCCATTTGGGTACCCGCTCTCACTGTGGGGGTTCAGACTCCGGAGGGGCTCCTACAGCCCAAGCGCAATATCAATATCACACCGCTGCGGGTCGTGCAGCCCGATCCATGAAATATGCTACTGCCGTGTGCATCCCGATCCATGCATGTATATGCACATGTACACATGTCACTTGAGGCTTGCAAGCCTCCTTACATCATATTCATGCCCTCACATATGTCCCTCAGCCTCAATGAGTCTAAAATATTCAAAATCTCCTTGGGCATCCGTAAAACAAATATACTCAGCTCAAATGATAGTTCAATTATCGTTTAAAACTCCAAGTTTGAGTAAAATATAGCTGAGTTCATAAAACAATGTAAATCGCACGTACTGAGTTCAAATACTATTTCAAATAGTGAGGAAAACAGTGATGATAGCTCACAAAGAGTTCAAACAATCGGCAATAAGCCCCACGTATGGCAATGAGCCCAATTTATATGATAACAACAATTTTTTTTGCAATACGCGGTAAAACCCAACAACCGGGACGGACCAAGTCACGATCTGCAATGGTGCTCTACCCCACGCACAGGTCCAGCGTGCAAGTCACCTCAATACAGCACTACGATGTGCAAATCCAGGGTTTCAAACCCTCAGGATATCATTCCCAAGTATTACTCACCTCGAACCGGCGAGATCTCAAGCTCGTGATGCCTTTGTTCCTAAAATCGGCCTCCACACGCGTCGAATCTCGCAAAAAATAGAGCGAATACATCACAATAAGAAAATGGGGCAATACCCAATCAAAAACAATCGAGAAATAGCAAGAATGTTGAAACTAGGAAAACTCGAGCCCCCGGCCCGCTTCTCAAAAAATTAAGAAAATTACATTTTCGGAATCCTCGTCTCGCCACGAGTCCGTACATATAAACTTCATCAAAATTGGAGTCCAATTGCTCCTCCAAATCCCCAAATTTTCATTTGAAATTTCAAGCCCTAGTTCATCATCTTTTAAACCCAATTTCAGAGAATTAATGGTTGATTCTTAAATAAAATGATGTATTAAGACCACGAGACTTACCTCCAATCACTCCTCTTAGAATCCCTATTCAATTTTCTCTCCCAAGCTCCAAATTCGTTCAACAATGGAGGAAAATAACATAGGCTCGGGGATGAAAAGTAACTTAAATCCATTCTGCCCAAGTGCCAAATTACCTTACGGGAACGCGGTCCAAGATCCACGCGTTAGCGATGACAAAATTATTTTGACCCAAATTTTCCTTTGCGCGAACTCGACTACCTGCCCACGATCGCGATGCTCCAGGATTTTCCACCTACGCGAACGCACCCCTCTGGCCGCGATCGTGATGAGTACTTACTCATGGCCTGACATCCCCTCTACGCGAACGCACTACATGCACCGCGAACGCGATGCTTTACTTCCCAGAACTACGCGAACGCGACCTTGAGCTACGCGAATGCGATGACTAATTTCCAGGCCTCTCGAGTTCACTCTACGCGTTCGTGGTCACCACCATGCGAACACGATGCTTTAAGGTCTGCAACATAAGACAACAAAAATTTGACCTCTATACAAGCTAAAAATGATCCGTTTGAACACTCGAAATCACCCCGAGGCCCCCTTGACCTCAACCAAAGACACCAACATACCCCGAAACATCATACGAACTTGTTACAATCATAAAAACACGTTCTTTAACACAAAAATCATCAAATCACGACAGATTCAAGCTTAAATTTTCTTAAAAATTCTGAAACTCATATTCGATCAAAAACCTAACCAAACGACGTCTGAATAACCTGAAAATTTTCATACATATCCAAAATCGTCGAACGAAGCTACTGCAACTCTCAAAATTCCATTCCGATCCTCAAATCAAAATCTTACCTATCAACCAGAATCCGCCAAAATTCAAACTTCACCAATTCAAGTCTAGTTCTATACCGGACCTCCAAATTCAATTCTGATCGCTCTCCTAAGTCACAAATCAACCCCCGAAGCTAACCAAAACATTGGAGATCACATCTGAGCCCTTTAACTCACAAGTTAACTTCCGGTTGACTTTTCCAAAACAAGCTTCCTTCTAAGAGGCCAAGTGCCTTATTTTCAACCAAAACCAATTCAATTACACTCGATCGACTCCAATACTGATATTGAAATATGAAGCAACCCAATAAGGGAAAACGGATTAGTAACACATAGGATGATGGGTTGGGTCGTCACATCCTCTCCAACTTAAACAAATGCTCGTCCTTGAGCGTACCAAGAGTATTACTAGAAGCAACCCAATAGCAGAAATTTAGCAATCCATCAGGCCCATAAACTGTAGAACCACACTGAACTTCCTGAAATCATACACAAGATCAGAACCTTACATTTATACTCAGAATTAACCTGAACCAACTGTAATCACCCACACCTACAACCTCAGGTGAATTCATACAATATACCGCACATCCTAACACTCGGAATGATAGCCTCTATTTACAGCAGTTGCCCACAGTAACCAATTACTGATAGAAAAACCTTTATATTAGCTAAAGTCTTATCCCATCACCTTCATATACTACCAACGGCAACTGAAACACGTGATAAACAAAACCCATCTCTCAGATCACCCATTTATGAGTTCATTTCCTTTCTGACTGATACTACAACAGATTTCGGAGCCAAACCTCGATATTACCTTTCTAACAAGGTAAAATCAAATACAACCGTACTCATTAATGACTCCAACAATCATCTCAACTTCAACAGGCCACATTGGTGATATAACATCTCAACACCGGCCTAAGACACAACATGCTCAACACAGGCACCAATAAGAAATGATCTGAACATACTCAAATCATGACAACTGACTCAAATGAAAGTGCTCTACTTGAAATTCCTCCGTATGATCACAACGCACAACTGAGATCCCATCTCAGAAAATAGAAATAGAGTACCTGAATCCTCCTCGAAAGGTCATAACATCACGTGGCCTTGCCACAAACCGCGATTCTATCCAAACATTGTTACCCATAAAGCACCTCAAGTCATCATGCTCAACACAGACAACCACACATAGATTGAGGTCTGAAACCAAGCAATCCATCACACCCACGATGAAGCAAGTTTTATACACTATTCAATCTTGAAAGAACACAACCGGTGCACTATTCGCCGAGCAACACCCAATACAGATTTTCCTCATAAACTAAGAAACAACGCATTAAAAGTGATATATAGGAAACTATTCTCCATATTCCACTGTTGCAGCGTGTAACCCGGTTCAAATAAAATACCAGTGGAGGCGTGTCACCCGATCCAGATACTATACCCATGGCGACGTGCCACCCGATCCAAATAACATACCCATGGCGGTGTGCCACGCCATCCGCACATATATCTCACAAAAAGAGATGCACATCTAGTCAAATTTGCTCATTACAATAAACACATATAGCCTCATGCCCGACTGCAAGAAACGCATCCGAAAAGTCCCTCAATACCGGAACTGGATCAATGGTAGTAACCTTTGCACTGACATCCTTCACGAAAGCCCAATCAATAAGCAATGCTTGCTAGCCGTCCGCTGGTCTCTGGAATACAAGCTACCCCTGCTAGATCATAATACAGTGTATCTTGCCACGCACCCTGGGCATTTCCTGACATTGCCCATAACACATTAGTCTAGACAATCTGACCCTGGAACAACCAGTCTACCATCAAATTTCAAAACCAAAATTTAACATAGCAAGCAAAGAAAGATCCACTCGGACCTCCAATTTCCAACAACCGCTAGACGATGTTGATACACACGATCCACAACCACCGCATGGTCGGATCACGAGAACTTCTATTCTCCAACACATATAACGCATGAATCACTGTGCATGATCCCACACTCTGCTGTACGAACACATAACACACATCAAGTATCCATTCATACCACGAAAGATATTCAAAATTTCCTGCGCCATCAAAAAACTCAACTATCCGCAATTGATCCAATAAGAAAATGTCGCAATAATACTGACGTATCATCAATTTACATCACCTTAATCATCTGAAGATTAATTCTTTACTCACCTATAGCTGACCGTGCTACTCAAGAATTTAATGATTTCCCATTATGAATGAACCAAAACCTTGAACACGCAAATCTCAATTCTCCATATCACAACACATAGACCATATCACACTAGGATAATATGAGAACTTCTATCTCTCTCATGTGCCGTAGACATCGACGCACTCAAATAGTCAAGAACTTTCAGGATCCCATATAGGAGAAAAATTATTACACACTATACGCTTCCCATACCCATAGAAAATATACTCATTTTCAAACTATGATAAAAACATCAAGAGCTCTTTCTCCCAATTCCATTGCACAAGCTAAACTGCCAGGACTGAATCCTTTTACACATACCAAGTTAAGCGAACTGGCCGCACGTAAAGCTTTGTTGCACAATACACGTAAGGCTCATTACCTCGTACATATATAGGAATTAATCATACCCTTACCATACCGATTCGGTATTATCAAGCTTTTCCATTTATCTAATTTTTCCTTCCCGATTCATCATTAATTTGATATTCTTTCCCGCTGTAGCACCATAATACCTCAATTCAGGTTACCACACGAGACTCACACATAAGACCACACTATCTAAGATCCATAGGCCATTGAATACCCTCTCGAATGCTTCTCAGAAATACAATATTCCAGAATGCTTTACCTTGAAGAACTTCCTGTGAATCTGAATTCGTTATCATTACCTTCCAAATACGGATACATAGAATCCCATGATTAACATAAATACCACAAGTCTTGATCTTTTCTAATGAAAACACAGTCTCTAGCTACATACACAAACTTAAGACACCTGGTTGTCACATGCAAAATCTTGAACATAGTAAAACCATTCTCGAGAGTTATTCACTCTTAAACAACTAAAATTCACTTGCCTTAATGGGCAGAACCATTCATGCCTTATTAGTACTCTACCACAACAGAACATGGTCTCATACAGATACAAACAACCATCTTTCTTCCCTATACACTAAGCATTCTTTATCAACAGCAGTTCAAAACATCCTAGTATTTTAACCTTTGTAGAAATTTTCCTTCACACGTGCCTTCCTCGGCTCAATTTTTTTGTAGCCAGAACAGATCCGCCATCGTTCCTTAAAACGGAACCAACATAGCACATAACCATACAATCAGCTGACCAACAACAATCTCCCCAACTTGGTTCGAAGCCATATATTAAGGCACTCTCAACAACTCATAACACTTTTACTCTAATGTTGCCACAATGAGATCAAATTCAAATCGTTTACATGTTTCTAAATACACAAATCATCTAGCAGCGACATGCTCTGCAAACCTCGCATTCATTTCCACATCGCATGAGTCTATTTTCTTAAGCGTCCCAATCCTTCAAAATACAACACATACCCATCAATTAAACATGAGATATTATACATACACATAAGGATCATACCGCCCAAAACCCTCCGCATGCGATAATCCACCTGCTTCGCCTCATTTTAATATTTCCACATACCTTCCACCATCATATACATAATACACAGCCATTTACTCTTTCTGAGTCTATACTTATGCTGCTACATGGAATGAACTTTACTTGCCAACTAAGAGACATGAAATAATTCTTCACGCGCTCATAACTCAGACTAAACATAAAAGCACAATAGGAAGTGAACTCTTAACATTTCATCAATTATCCATCAGACTTCTTTGTCACTACAAAACTTTTATAGATACACCTCGCAGTACTAACATACTCACCATATGAATATCCAGCCGCCATTCCGGCTAATAAAAACAAAACTGAACATATATGTTCAAAACACTTGCTCACACAATCACCACCTCGGTGCTCAAACCATAGGCAATTATCTGGCCTCGAGTTCTCCAGACTGGCCCAACATGAACTCATGGAGATTACCTCTTGCCCCTCTATCGGGGAATCACAAGCCATCCAGCCACATATACTTTGAGCGGTCACGTGCGTATAAAGACATATGGAAGGAATTTCAAGAGTTATCTCAAACTGAATCAAATACGCACGGTAAGAATTCCAAGAGTGGGAAGTTTTCCTAAAGGTTCTACAACCTCTCAAGGATAAATACAGACATCTTTATACCGATCCGCGAGATTCTATTAACCCTGCTCATGACTAGTCAGACCTAGTAACCAAGGCTCTTATACCAACTTGTCACGACCCAAATTCTATACCCGATCGCGATGGCGCCTCTCGTGAAGACAAGGCCACCCAACAACCCAAAAATCCTCTTTAAGCATTTAAACAGCTATATAGCATATCGAATTCTAGATTTATGACATTAATTAATATGAAAATCAATACAACCCGCCGGGGTGTCACAAGTCACGAGCATCTAGTGAGTAGGGACATTACTACTGGTCTAACAATGTATATATATATATATATATATATATATATATATATATATATATATATATATATACAAGATAAAATCGTAATACAAAGATGGAGTATGGTGCCGCGAACGCTGGCGGTCATCTTAATCAATTACCAGAATATGGCCTTTTATCCTGCTAATAACCCGCTATCGGGTGAACAATACCTGCAACTGCACCCAAGGTGCAGGGAGTAAAGTGAGTACTTCCAACTCAGTGGTAATAAGAGAGAATAATATCTGAGCGATAAGAAAACATGTATGAGCACACCAAACTGCTATAAAAGACAGACCAACCCTTTTTAAGAAAAATCGAAATACCATGGAAATCCCTATAGAAAATATCAAGATCATTTCAAAATTCTCTTTTGAAAATATTCTTTCTTAACAGTTGCAAAAATGATTTCAACAAGTGGAAAATAATCAGAAAACTGCCCTTGGGCCAAATATGAACTTTTCAATACAATACCAGCCCTGCGGGCTCGCTCACAATTCACAATATCCATCATCACCTCTCCGGCTCAGCAGTCCTGAACAAATAACACCAGGGTATCTAGTCGGCAAGGCAAGTAGCAATATGTACACCATTGATATATGAGTGCTAAATGTCGTGCCATGTAGTACAAACAGGAGTAATGCATGAATGCAATGCGATGCATGAACACTGCGGAACGTGAAACCCGATCCATTTGGGTACCCGCGCTCACTGTTGGGATTTACACTCCGGGGGGGCTCCTACAACCCAAGAGCAATATCAATATCACACCGCTGCGGGTCGTGCAGCCCGATCCATGCAATATGCTATTGCGGCGTGCTGCCCGATCCATGCATCTATATGCACATGTACACATATCACTCAAGGCTTGCAAGCCTCCTCACATCATATTCATGCCCTCACATATGGCCCTCAGCCTCAATCAGTCTAAAATAGTCAAAAGCCCCTCGGGTATCCATAAAACAAATATACTCAGCTCAAATGATAGTTCAAATATCGTTTAAAACTCCAAGTTTGAGTAAATATAGCCGAGTTCATAAAAGAGTGTAAATCACACGGACAGAGTTCAAATAGTATTTCAAATAGTGTGGAAAAATAGTGATGATAGCTCACAAAGAGTTCAAACAATCGGCAATAAGCCCCAAGTATGGCAATGAGCCCAATTTATGATGATAATAACAAATTATTTGCAAATACGCGGTAAAAACCAACAACCGGGACGGACCAAGTCACGATCCCTAATAGTGCTCTACCCTAAGCTCAGGTCCGGCATGCAAGTCACGTCAATACAATACTAAGATGTGCAAATCTGAGGTTTCAACCTGTCAAGATATCGTTCCCAAGTATTACTCACCTCGAACCGGCGAGATCTCAAGCTCGCGACACCTTTGCCCCTCAAATCGGCCTCCGCGCGCATCGAATCTAGCCAAAAACAGAGCGAATACATGATAATATGCAAATGGGGAAATACCCAATCGAAAACCATCGAGAAATAGCAAGAATCTCGAAACTAGCAAAACCCGAGGCCCGGACCCGATTCTCGAAAAATTACAAAACTTAAATTTTTGGAATCCTCGTCTCGCCACGAGTCCGTACATATAAACTTCATCAAAATTGGAGTCCAATTGCTCCTCCAAATCCCCAAAATTTCATTTGAAATTTCAAGCCCAAGTTCATCATCTTTTACACCCAATTTCAGAGAATTAATGGTTGATTCTTCAATAAAATGATGTATTAAGACCACGAGACTTACCTGCAATCACTCCTCTTCGAATCCCTCTTCAATTTTCTCTCCCAAGCTCCAAAATCGCTCAACAATGAAGGAAAATAACATAGGCTCGCGGATGAAAAGTGACTTAAATTCATTCTGCCCAGGTGCCAAATTACCCTGCGCGAACGCGGTTCAAGACCCATGCATTCGCAATGACAAAATTATGCTGACCCCAATTTTCCCTTACGCGAATGCGACTACCTACCCGCGATCGCAATGCTCCAGGAATTTCCACCTATGCCAATGCACCCCTCTGGCCGCGATCGCGATGAGTACTTACTCATGGCCTCACATCCCCTCTACGCGAACGCGCTACATGCACCGTGAACGCGATGCTTTACTTCCCAGAACTACGCGAACACGACCTTGAGCTACGTGAACGCGATTTCTAATTTCCAGGCCTCTCGAATTCACTCTACGCGTTTACGTTCAGCACCATGCGAATGCGATGCTTTAAGGTCTGCAACATAAGACAACAAAAATCTGACCTCAATACAAGCTAAAAATGATCCGTTTGAACACTCGAAATCACCCCGAGGCTCCTAGGACCTCAACCGAAGACACCAACATACCCCTAAGCATCATACAAACTTGTTCCAATCATAAAAATATGTCTCTTAATAAAAAAACATCAAAGCACGACGGATTCAAGCTTAAATTTTCTTAAAACTTCCGAACCTCATATTCGATCAAAAATCCAACCAAACGCTGTCCGGATGACCTAAACATTTGTAGACATATCCAAAATCGTCTAACAAAGCTAGTGCAACTCCCGAAATTCCGTTCTAACCCTCGAATCAAAATCTCATCAATCAACCGGAATCCGCCAAAATTCAAACTTCGCCAATTCAAGCCTAATTCTACAGCAGACCTCCAAATTCAATTCCGATCGCTCTCGTAAGTCAAAAATCAACCCTCAAAGTTAACCAAAACATCATAGATCTCATCCGAGCTCTCTAACTCATAAGTCAACTTCCAGTTGACTTTTCCAAAACAAGCTTCCTTCTAAGAGGCCAAGTACCTTATTTTCAACCAAAACCAATTCAATTACACCCGATCGACTACAATACTGATATTGAGACATGAAGCAATACAATAAGGGGGAAACGGAGCAGTAACACATAGGACGATGGATCGGGTCGTCACATTTACATTCATTATCATTTTATTTTATTTTTTTTACAGTATGATCATCCAAGAGTTTATAACATGCTCAGTGATGATATTACATTGAAAAATACTAATCATATGGAAAAAAAAAGTTGAAGAAGCCATCTTGGTGCTCTCTTTTATAAAATTTTGTGAAAATTTTAATTTGTAGATTAATGTCTTCGCCCATAATTTTTCTCAATATGACTTCAAAATTCATGCTTTGTTCCTCGATTGATTAGCCTTTGTAATAATTGTTTGAGTGACCTGTTTTTGTTTTGCATTTCTCATTGGAGGCCTCCTTATGTTTTATTCATTATCATTAACCTTTTGATCTCAAGTTAATTAGATTTAACTACGATTTACCCTCTTATCTTTAATTAATTTGCTCAGATGGGTCCTAACATCTTTTGACTCAAACAGATGTTAGGTTATATGTTACGGTTAGAAGATGTATAAGTGTAATCGAAGTTAGAGTTCTATGTCTATATTACCAATGCCGGCAGTCTTATTTTATTGCATTCAGATACATTAAAGTAGAAGTGCAACACTTGTTTGCAAGTGATACATGAAAGTAAAAGTGCACAATCAAGATGGCATTTTACTAAATATTTATTGTGTTTTAATGAAATATTGTTAAAGATTATAATGTTAACGATTAAGTTTGATTGGCATGGTACAGAAATATATGTAGTATCTTCTTCCTGTACTGCAATTTTTAGGTATGCGACATCAGGGGCGGATGTAAAGCATGAAATACGAGTTTCGGAAATCCAATAATTCTTGTGTAAATTCTATATTTATATTAAAAAATTATTAAATATTTATAAATATCTAACTGTAAATCTAATTATTATTACATATTAATTTGAAATTATAATACGAATCCATAAGTTTCAAATCCTGGTTCTACCTCTGCACGAACATATTAGTTCGGCAGGTTTTTCACTATTTGACACATTGCAGAGCTGATTTTCAGTATGTTGAGCTTTATTGATTTTTTCCAAGCCCCTACTCCATTCCAGATATGCATGCACAAGTCTATCAACCTACATGTAATCAGTGGCGGAGCCACATATATATGGCTCCTAAAGGGTGTCAGTTAACACCCCGTTTGTCTTGAATTTTCACAGTTTTTTTTGTGTATATACCTATTATATATTGCATTATCTTCGCTTGTTCGTGCATTTACTTTTTTAAATTTTGATACCCATGTATGAAATTTCTTGCCCCGCGCACTGCATTTAACTATAATGTATTTTGTTCCATTGTATGATTTTCTCATGTAAAAGTATAAACTTTATTAACTTATTATTCCTTCAACAGGCCCCTGATCACATCCTAACCTTAAAGTTTTATGGGCAGGCACGTGAAATTTTTATTATAATGGATGAGATGAGGCTCGGACTCATGACCTCAATTTGTTCCGATAGCATATTTAATTATATAATTATTTTATCTAAAAACTTAATCGACCGGTGAAACCACAATACATTAACTTAGGTATGTCTTCAATGTGCAATCATGTCTCGGGAGAAAATAGTCCTTTGAATTAATCTGCTGATATAAATTAAGAGTAAACAGATTTCATGTCTATGACATGACAATAAAACTTACAATTAATTTGTATGCACAGAGAATACGTATCTAGTAAAAAAATTGATGGATTAAACATAGCTAGTTTTGAAGGGAGTGACCAATCCCAGGACTATGACCATCTACATTTCTTGGTGGTGGGGGGCTAGATAACGGTGGAACCTGTCTTGGTGGTGTTGCAGCTGGTGCAGGCTCATTCTCTAATGCTGCGGTATTCCTTGTTGTATAAGCCTGCGAGTTTCCACTAGTTTCTGTTTTTGATGTCTTTTTATAAACACGAGGTTTCAAGAAATCATTTCTCTCGATCTTGATGTTTCTTCCCTCAATAGATTGAGTAATATGGGAGAAGATCATGGCAAGGACAAGGATGGCAAGGAGAACTTTTGTGTGAGCCATGAAAGGAAATGAGAAGGATAGACTATAGAGAAATGAGACTGATGTGGTTGATGCCAAACCTCTTTTTTCCATATGGTATTTATAGGACAAAACAGGCAATACAAGGGTTATTTCGTCCTCACTAGCTGGAGATTCACTATGTATAAGAAAAAATATTGTAATAGATGACAGTAAAAATTGAACTAATAACCTTTGCATGCTCAGATATCATATTAAATAGGGTGAAGGTTAGTTTTAATAAGCCATGCAATTTGCAGAATTTTTAGTTGAGATAACCTACTACTCTACTAGTACTACTTAATTAGTGAAAGACAGCATGGAGGCATCTTTTGTTAGCCCACTAACCGGTGGATTTAAGCTTGCAGAATTTAAAAGGCTGATCTTAATTAATTTTGTTATATAATAACAAAATGTCAGTACAAGATATATAATAAATTATACTATGTATGCTATGCGCTCCACTAGCTGTGTCCTTTTTAGTTTGATCAGTTGAGCATGCTGATAACTTTCCAACTGGGGAATCTGACTGACTATATTGCATGTACTTTGCGGCTAATTCTGCTTAATGTAGTACTTGCTGCGGCTAAATTGGAAGTGGTAAATGTTAAAGCTACTCACTTGGTTTATCTTCTTTGCTGCTTACAATATCTGCTGCTATTAATTAATTAACTATACCTAGTATTTGTACCAAATCTACATTGTTGGTACTTAGAATTAATGTGTTAAAGAAGGCAAAGTGGGTCTACTTGATTAAATTGGTAATTGAGGATCGTTCCAGTTAGCATTTGGAGATTTTGTTTCAAATTTAAGATTATTTGAAGTAGATTTGAGATGGTTTTATTGAATTGCATTGCAATTTCAAAGAACAATTAGTTGCACATATCAATTATGTGAATTGGATAAACTTCTGATAATTTAATAGATAGATCGAACACAAATAACACAAAGTCATATAATAGAGTTTGGTGACAATAACAATGTCATGCCAACAGGGTTGGTTTGTGAATAATTAAAAATATAGGTAGGGTAAATATAGCATGAAATCTGCAAATTTAGTAAAGAAATTCCTAGCAAGTAATAAGTGTGTGTAAAGATGGATGTCATTTTCTAAATACATTCAAAGACGAAGATAATATTTAAAGACCAGCCCCTTACATGGCTATTTATGTCGATCATTCCGAAAGAACTAATTAGGGAAAATAATATTGTATAGCTACTCTTAAAATAATAATCGAATTATATATATATATATATATATATATGTATATATGTGTGTATGTTATATATAAACGGAGTACGTATAGATTTTATATACTTTTACATTATCGAATGTAAATAAATTCGATCGCGAGCTAAAAGTAAAAATTTACACAACTAACTAGATAGCAATAAGTTGGATCATGATCCAAATTTCTCTAGGACTTGGCTAGGCTTCAAAGACCACACAAGCCATTGAAAGTTGGTCACAGGAGCGGAATGGCTGCCCATGATTTTCATGGGCCAGAATCGAAATGGCAGGAATAGCTCTCATCAATGGACTCACTTTTGCACCTCGGGCTAAGGGCGAACGGCACAAATAGCCATTAAAAGCAGCGGCTTTTATTTTAAAATTACTGTTTTTAATGTATTTAGACTTTAGTCACTCCTTTAATAAACTTATATCTGACTGGACGAAAATACCCTTCTGGTATAAGTTATACCTACGCTATCAACACAAGCAGCAGTTACACAAACAGAAGAAGCGAGAAGCAACAGTAGTTACGCAAAAGCGGTGATCAACTGAGGATGAACCACCATTTCTCTTCTGATTTCGAAAATTCAGCATTATAAACCAAAACAACAACATAGATAAATAGTAAGTTGTACTTTCATGTGTTTCAATCGATTTTTATTTCTCTATAGTTATACCTTTTTAGACTGTATTGATTTGATTATATAGTAGATAAGAATTTAATTTTTTTTAATTTCTGGACTAATAAAGTTAAGGACATCACCTCCTATGATAATTCTGTATTCCGGACATAGTGTCTTCATTTTGGAAATTGGATTCAAAAATTAAGAACACAATGTCCTTAACTTTGATTATACTGGCCTCATTTTGCAAATTGAATTAAAAAAAACTTAAGGACACAATGTCTTTCACTTTTTTTGTTGTTCTTCTGTGTACAAAGTCCTGTAGCTTGATTTTCAAATTCTATATTTTAATTTTTGGTTCAAAAGTTAAGGATTGGCAGTACTTAACTTTTAATTCCATGTTTAAATGTTAAGGACTTGGCCGTCCTTGACTTTTAATTTCATATGTAAAGGTTAAGGACAGACAATACATAGCTTTTAATTACTGGTTCAAAAGTTTAGGACAGACAGTCCTTAGGTTTTAATTTCTGGATCAAAAGTTAAGGATTGCAGTCCTTAACTTTTACTTCCATGTTTAAATGTTAAGGACAGGCAGACCTTACCTTGGTCTTGCACTTACAGTACTTGTTCTTAATTATACAAGGATTGCTTTATAACGTATGTTCTCTGTTTCCCATTCTCTTGACTTGCAGGATGGAAACAATATACATAATACTTGATTTTAATGGTAGATGGACTGAAGACTATAAATATCTTGATCATCAAACAAAGCTTTTCCTAGCACCTGAGTCAATTCGTTTTGAAGGTTTCATTAAACAGATTTTTGAGCTTATTGAATTGGATAGATAAAAGATTGAAGTAGTAATATGGTTTGATATCAACCTTGGAACAAGCGAAGGAATAATTGTATCCAAACATTTAGATCTTCACACATGTATAGAGTTGCTAATAACTCATTCACTCTTCAAGGGCTGTCGTTTCATAGTTGATATTGCGGAAAGAGTTTTTGCATCAACAAACAATGAACATGTTAACACAGAAACTCAATATGGCAATCAAGAGTGATGCCAACAGATAGTTGAAATACATATGGTTGAAGCTCAACCATTAAATGAAGAGGTGCATCAAATATTTGATTCTATTCAAGTAGAAGGACAAAACATTATAGAGATTGACAATGAAAAAGCTTTGGGTATTCAAGTCTTCGAGAGTGCACCGGTAATCGAAGAAGTTGCTGACAAAATATGTACTCAAATAACTAGACGAAGATCAAATTTAAAACAAAAAGAATCCCAACTACGATATTAAGAGAAAATGCTTTATTAGATGAAATAAAAGTCGGATCAGTATTTGACAAGAAGAAGAGTATAATTAACTATTTTTCCAATATAGCAAACAAAGGACATTTTGAATTCAAGGTTGTTAGATCAAGCTCAACAAGATATTCGTTGACATGCAATGATGATAGGTGTTGTTGGTGTGTGCGTGCTTCAGAATTAAAGATTCAACATTGTTCAAGATAGTAAAGATTGAGAAAAAATATGACTGCTCTATTAATACTAGGAAAGAAGATCAAAGACATGCTACTTCAAAGTTGATTAGTGGTTACATTTTGGACAATCTTCGGGGCCCAAGATTTTAAGTTACACCATCTTTTGTCATGGCAGAGATGCAAAAATTGCATGGACTAGACATTGGATATCACGAGGCGTGACATGCTATTCAACATGCTTCCGCTTTAGTAAGAGGAAGTCCCGAAGAAAATTATGATTATTGTGGTCATACTTGTATATGATGACAAGTAAAAACTCGGGAACTTATACTAACATAAATATAGAAGACAACAACAGGTAAACAATTTAGGACATGCTGTCTTTAGCATTGTTAACCTTTAAGTTGTAACCAGAAGTTGAGGATTGTCTATCCTTAAGTTTTGAACTTGTAACTAAAAGTTAAGGACTTCTAGTCCTTAAGTTTTGAATTTTGAAATAAAAGTTAAGGACAACATGTCCTTAACTTTATAACTTGTAAATGTAAGTTAATGACTGACTGTCCTAAACTTTAGGTATTTTAACCTTGTTTTATATTGTATTTTCAGGTTTCTTTCTATGTTTTATGCATATAGATCATCAGTAGCTGGTTGGAAACATTGTAGACCAGTGATTTCTGTTGGTGCAACTTTTTTGAAGTCAAAATATTGTGGTGTTTTATTGATTTCAGTTTCAAAAGATGCAAATAACCAAATTTTCCCATTAGCCTTTGGAATAGAAGAATCTGAAAACAACAATTCCTATGAGTGGTACTTTAGTCAGCTTCGCAATGAAATTAGGAGCCGTGAGAATTTGATTTTTTTACAGACAGCCATCAAGCTATTGCAAATGGCATTACAAAGATATATCCTGAAAGCCATCATGGGACTTGCATATACCATTTTGAGCAGAACCTAAAGCGAAGGAAGGTGAAAAGTAAGGTCATAAAATGTTTCCAAACTACTGCATGAGTATATAGACGCAAAGAATTTTACCTATACATGTCAGATATTGCAAATGTAGATAAGAAGACTTATGACTACTTGATGGAAGAACCACCGGAAAGATGGGCATGTTCTTGTTGTCCACGACAAAGATATAATATGCTCACAACAAACATAGTTGAGTCGACGAATTCAATCCTATTATAAGCAAGGGATCTTGCCTATACTAAGAATAATAGATTTCATTCAAGTGAAGCTACAACATTGGTTTTATGAAAGAAGAAATAAAGCAGAAGGAACATTTTATGATGTTTCTTGTTAGGTAGAGGAGGAATTGAAGAAAAGAATAGATTTAGAATTTAGTTTGGATGTAAGTATTATGTTCTATGTTTATATTATGATTTTAAAATTATTTAACATAATATACTCACTTATAATTTTTCAACATTGAAGGTCTTCCTCATTGATTCATGGCATTCTAGAGTTAAAGAAGAAGGAATATCTTTCTTGGTGGACTCAAACAAAAGAACATGTGATTGTTTTCAGTTTCAATCTGATGAATTACCATGCATACATGCAATTGGAGCTATCAAGAAGAGAAATATCAAGAAGTCCGACTTGTTTTCGCATTGGTACATAAAGAAATCTTGGCTGAAAACATATGGGAGACAAATACATCCTATAGGACATACTGATTCTTGGGTTGTACCAGAAAGTGTTAAGTCACAAAATGTTAAGCCTCCAGATTTCAAAGTGTCACTAGGTAGAAGGAAAAAGAAAAGGCATATTCCTGCTACCGATCCATCAAAAATAACATTCAAATGTGGTTGTTGCAAAAGAATTGGTCATAAAAGAACAACTTGTATATATTCTTCGACACTCCATCCATTTTCAAGAAAGCGTAGAGAAGAGTAGATATATCCACTTATGTTTATTGACTCTTTTAAGTTTTTGCTATAGATTATGTTCATTATTATTCTAATTTGAGAGGATTTCTGGATTTTCGATGTTTCTGTCTTGTTAACTTCTTTTAATTTATTTTGAGTTCAATAATTAAAAGTTACAGACAAGAGTCAGTAAGTTCAACTTGCAATTTCAAAACATAAGGGATGTCGGTCCTTAACTTTGAATTTAAAGTTCAAAAGTTAAGGATATGAGGTCTTTAAGTTATAGTATCATGTTTAAAACTTAAGGGCTGTCGGTTATTAACTTTGAATTTCAAGTTCAAAAGTTAAGGACATGAGGTCCTTAAGTTATAGTACCATGTTCAAAAATGAAGATTGTCGATCCTTAACTTTGAATTTCAAGTTCAAAAGTTAAGGACATGCGGTCCGTAAGTTATAGTACCATGTTCAAAACTTAAGGACTATCGGTCCTTAACGTTAAATTTCAGGTTCAAAAGTTAAGGACAAGAGATCCTTTACTTATACTTCCATGTTCAAAACATACGGACTATTTGTTCTTAACTACACGAGTCCTTAAGTTTGAAATACAAGCTCAAAAGTTAAGGACAGTCAGTTCTTAAGTTTGAATTACATTTTCAAATGTTAAGAAGAAGAAGTCCTTAACTTTGAGTTTCAAATTCAAAAGTTAAGGACATTTGGTCCATAACATTGAATTTGAAGTCTCTTATACTTGTTCATGAACTAATACTAACAAACTCAATGGACAAATAAATACTTGAGAGAAAAACGAAATAAATAACAAAATACCTTGATAAGTGCCTTTTCACAAATTTACATAGATGTGCCAAAACACTTAACTAATTTCGCATAGCTATCACAAAATATTACTCTATGCCAACAAAATATAAGTGCCTTTTCACAAATTTAAAGAATATTTTCAGAAGTATCCTAAACTGGCAGAATTCAGAGGGCATATTGCCTTTAGAGCAATTTTATACAAAAGAACACCACAATTTCTTTACAACTCCTTTGGACAGAAAATTTCATTTTCACTCTCATAATCATCACCAACATTTTCAGGTGGAGTATCATAACTAGAAATTCTTTTCTATTCACCATGCGCCCAAAGATTTGCAGCAAGGTCTTTTCGAAAGTCTTTTATATCTTCGGGTTGGAATTGCTCAACGTCCTTTCCAATCATCCGCAACTCGACAAATTTGATCAAGAATACGCTACAATCAGTCCTAAGAGAAATGGAAGATATGCAGTGAATTAAACAACAACATCTTTAGTAAATATAAATAATATAATGAATAACAAGAAGTACGATCTAGTTTGGTATGGTGATCTTTGCCATTGTATATCAAATTTATTGAAGACATTCCCAAAGACTTGTGATGTTTCTCAAACCGTGCTAAATTTCGCAAGTAGGGGATCATGCGTGCATATATTTCCATGTGGTTCATTCCTGCCTCATACTGCTCAACGTATGTGGAATCGTATATATCAATCTTTTTTTGATTCAAATCCAATATTCCCAACAGAAATTCTATCACAACTTTATCATCTTAAGGAAGGCGATATGAAAAAAAGTATTTATCAACCTCAGTCCAAGCAATTACACATCTAAGGTTGTCCCCCCATACATATGGTGTCAGAAATAACCGATCATCACCAGCACACCAAAATTCATCACTAGAATCTTCACTGAATGTTTTATACACAAGTGCCATGTAGTTATCAAAAAGAACATCAGTAGTTGTGCATCGAAAAGGATGATCGCGAGGGTGGTAGCATTCCATGTTCCTCATATAATATAGCGCAATGTTAATATGCTTCATAAAAAGGCAAAAAATAAAACAAATCCATCAGTCATAAAATAATTAAAAAATGATTTAAGAATAGAAAAAAATAAATGCCTTGTGAATTATCTAACCTTATCATCAAGAACAAATTTGCTATCTGAAAGCTCAAGGAAGAATATTTTGCTAACTGATATGTTGATGATACAATCTGTATGGATTTTTCTTCACACTATTATTATCAGCATATCAATAAATTTGTCCCCTGAAAATTTTGAAATATCAAGTTAGAATTTAATCCTGAACTTAGCCTTTCATGTTGAAAAATTAACGACAGGCGGTCCTTAAATTTGAATTATAATTTCAAAAGATAAGGACACTTGGTCCTTAACTTATAGATTCAAGTTTAAAACTAAAGGACTATATGTCCTTAAGTTTGAATTCAAAATTCAAAAGTTAAGGACAGACAGTCGTTAAGTTTGAGTATGATGTTCAAAGGCTAAGGACACTTGGTCCTTAACTTATAGATTCAGGTTTAAAACTTAAGGACTGTCTGTCCTTATCTTTGAATTCCAAGTTCAAACTTAAGGACAGAAAGTCCTATAGTATTAATCTTGAATCTATAAGTTAGGGACAGTTAGTCCTAAAATTAGTCTTATAATCATAGAAGTTAAGTATGTAGTGAAACATATTAAGAGACTTACTCTTTTTTGCGACCTCTCCTTTTCTCCATGCCCAACCACACAGTGAATTTCTTCATTAATATTTCATCTTCTATGGCACAATGAAAAATAAACCTACGAGTATATTTTGATTTTATCCAATCTGAACTCTTCGGAGTATTTTGATTGTCTGCTTTGGAACTTACTGCTTTTCTCTCCTTATCAAAGGGAGATTTCAACTACCTGCATAGCTTCTTGTTCCTTTTACCTCTACCAAGTTCTTCTTCAATATTTTCTTCAACCTCCGTAGTTAAAGCCACATCAATGTCCATTTGTGTACTTGGAGGAGTAGGAGTAAGAAGAGAAAATGATGGACCATCATAACTAATACTAGGTCTCTTTCTTTTCCTTGTACACTGGTTAAAAGCGTCCTCATTCGTGTCCTCTTTGTTGTCCTCTACTGGAGACACTATATATATATATATATATATATATATATATATATATATATATATATATATATATATATATATATATATATATATATATATATATATATATATATATATATATATATATATATATATATATATATTAGTTTGCCGCAACTAATCAATAGAAGAGACACAATTTAAATTGTGAATATAATATTTAGGACATGATCAGTACCTGTCTTCTCCACACTACCTTCTTGTGTTTTTTCAATAAAGAACTCCGCTAAGACACTTCGTGCAGCATTTTCTTTATCTTTCACTTGTTTGCCATGTTTTTTAGTTGCTTCTTCATAAGATTCTGCAAAAATATTTATAAGAGCTAAAATGTTAATAATATTTTATTAAAACAAACATATATAAAATTAAAAAATCACTATCTAACCATTTGCAATATTCAAGATCATCCCGGCTATATCATCATATTCATATGTTGCATCTACAGATTTGGAACCAATCTCACTTCTTCTTATCTCTTCAGATTGTAGTCTACTTTTCTCTTGATACTGCACTCCAACTTCTTCGCTTACTCCAGCTTCTTCGCTTACTGCTTCAAATGATTCTATAACGTTTGCAATTAATACCCATTCTAATAATTCACTAAAACTAAGACAAAATATATAATGAAAATTTTATCTAACCTTGATTGGCATAAGTTTGAACCCCAAATATTTCTTTGTATGACAGCAGTGTAGAGAGATCATATGTTCCTTCTAAGCATTGGCATACAATCTCACTAAAACTTGTTCCCGATGAACTTGTTAAATCCTCATGTGATTGCAATCCACATACTCTACAAATTTTTCTAGCACTCCTTTCTCTTGTTGACTCTCCTGGTCTTGGAATTCTCCTGAATCTTCAACTTATGCATGGACATATATAGTTTATATGTATATCTCTGTAGAATATACATTTCAACGGAAAAAATACAAAATCTATATCTAAACTTTCCCAATATCAGTAACATTTTCAGTTTCATCATCCAGATGTGCATCTCTAACATCAATATCATCACGCTCATCACCACCTTCATCTTTGTTGATTATACCAGTAGGCTCAGTAGCACGACAATGATCATCAACTCCGTCTTTTCTAATTGGAACACTAGATTCTCTATCTTTGTTCCTCTGATCATCTTTCCCAAACATGTTTATCAAAGTTTCAAGCATTAATCCCGGAGTTTTCTTTAAATCCTGAGAAAAAAACTAAGCTAGAAAATCAAAACTTAAGGACAGGCAGTCCTTCAGTTTCCAAGTTCAAAATTTTTTTTTTTGAACATAAAAGATACATATTTATATTACTTAGCAACATGAGTTACAATCATTCGACAAATATTTAAGGGCATTATTATTGCCCATTGTAGCTAGAATATTACAAACATTAGTAAAATACTTCTTAAACTTTAGTATTACCAGGTTTGTCCATTTGGAGTTCGTTGTGCACAAAAATAGGAGGGAAAGCTAGATGGAAACATAGAGCTTCATTGCATTTTTATCTAGTTTATGAGCAACTTCATTGGTTTCTGTAAAATTGTGCTTCACTACTGGGAGCCTCAGTTGGAGCATTAACCACCTGCATTCCATAATAACATTTTGGAAGTTAGTATTATCATCATATAATAATTTTGTCACGTCTGTGCTATCCTTTTCTATCTCTATTTTTGTATTATTAAGAACAATGGACACTTTTAGCACCTCCAGGAGGGCTAAGAGCTCCACATGTACTGATGAGATTGCATGGCAATGCTTTTGATATCCAAGGATCCAGTCGACATTGATATTTCTTAGGCATCCACCAATCCTGCAAATTTGTTAGTAATAGAGAAAGCAACATCATAGTTTAGTTTTAAGGAATTAGTTGGGGATTTGATCCAGCAGGTTTCACTTTGTTAGCCTATTCCTAAACGGTTGTTTTTTTGTGAAGAATTGATATACCTAGGCAAAGTGTAATGGGTTTTTGGTACATAGATGATTTTGAGGGTTGTTAATATTGTTATTATTTCCATTTTTCCAAATTTTCCATATGCAAAAAGGAAGAAGGGTCTTCCAGTGAATCCCAAAGGGGTTTTGGTCGATGAAAGCATCCCTAATGGTGGTAAGCCAATTGTTTTTGTTCATGTTAGTATGAAATGTAATGCCCATACTTTTCCAAAAAAAAAAATTGACGAAGGACAATGGACAAAAATATAGCAAGAATCTTCCACTTCTTTCCTACAAGAAGTACACGTGTCATCTATATTAATGCCAATTCTTTTGAGGAAAGTTCTACAGGGTAGACGGTTGTGATCACATTTCCAAAGGAAGAAGTTTATTTTGTTAGGGCATTGAAGATCCCAAATCCAAGTAAAGTTGTTATCAGGGGGGTCATGATTTATATCAGGGGGGTCATTAGTATCTAATAATTGGCAGCAAGTACTTAGGAGGGGTCGGAGTCATTTTAATATTTTAAATAATGTGGGTTTGGTCAAAGGAAATTTTCCCAACGTCCCAAGACTTGTTGGTGTGGATATTACCTAGGGTTAGACTTAGGTCTTGTAAATTTGGCGGACCCTCTATGAAATTTCTTAATGGAAGAGAGTTATAAATCCAGTTGTTATACCAAATATTAAGTTGTAATGTGTGGATAGGTGCCATAGAATACCTTTGTTGCAATGGTTCCAACCCTGAAGAATGGATTTCCAAATGAAGGAGGTATTGGAGAAATATTTTAAGGAGGTGTATCTGAATGTTATTAAATCACCCCAGGGGGATGAAGGATTCTTCATCTCCACACAAGGCTTGCTAGGGAGATAATGTTTTTATCTTTTGCCTTCCTAATGCCTAGGCCACCCTCCCCTTTGTTTTTGGTGATTGTGTCCCACTTGATGAGGTGGAGTTTTTTTAAAGTATTAGTGGTACCCCATATGAAATTTCGTTGAATTTTATCAATAGAGTTGAGGTTTGTTTTTTGGGAGAAGAGTATATTGCATCATATGTGATGGGATTGCACCTAGAGTACTGGTAACTAGGGTGGTACACCCTCCAGTATTAAGATACGAACATTTCCAATGAGCTAGACGATTCTGTAATTTGTCAATAATGAATTGAAAGTCTTTTTCCCTTGGGTGTCCATTGAGGATAGGGAATCCTAGATAATTACAAAACTCTGTTGTACATTTCATTCCAAAGAGGGATTGGAGGTAGATTAGGGTCTACTTGGGGGAATGAGGGGGGATGATCAGTTTGGATTTAATCTTATTGATGGAAAGCCCAGATTCTATATAGAATAGGTCTAGACAGCCCTTAATACAGTGAGACGTTTTCTTGTTTGCCTTTTCCATGAGGGTAATGTCATCAACAAAAAATATATGGGAAAAGGTGGGGATTTTGGGTCCTGTTTGAATAGGGTCCCTATTTCTAGTGTCAACTTGGTGATTTATGAGTCTAGACAGTAGTTCAGTACATAGAATGAAAATATAAGGCGAGAGAGGTTCACCTTGATTGATACCCCTACTGGGTTGGAAGTAATTCGTTTTGGTGCCATTAACTAGGACCCCAATTAAGCTAGTGGTTATGCAATGCATGATGAGTTTTGAAATCTTAGGGGAAAACTTAAAGAAATGGAGGGTTTTATAGATAAAGGACCATTCCAATCTATCAAAAGCTTTTTCCATATCTAATTTAATGATCATACTTAAGTTGGAGTTTTTTAAACATTTAAGAATACCCAATAATTCTTGGATAATAATGGCATTGTCACATATTCGTCTATTTTTCATGAAACTAGATTGTAAAGGGCCTATCAGGTTATGGAGGAAGGGTTTGAGCCTATTTTTAATAATTTTGGTAATAACCTTGTAAGCGGTGTTTCAAAATCCAAAGGGCCTGAAATTTTTGAGATTGTTAGCATTATGGAATTTTTGTATGAGGCATAGGTAGGTGTTATTATTGCCATTAGGTAAAGTTTGAGTAGAAAAAACCTTTTCACAGAAAGCTATGAAAGCATTTTTAATAATATGCTAAAATTTCTGATAAAAGAAAGGATGTATACCGTTCGGACCAGGAGATTTGAATTTTTTAAAAAGAAAAAATAGCCTTGGTAACTTCATTGAAAGAGGGTTATCTAGGCTATGAATATTGAAAGTATTTGTAATTGAGGGATTTTTTATCAGATTATTCAATAGGGAGCATACTTGGGCACTTTGCAAAGCACAGTTAAAGAATTTTTAGGAATGTTCTAAAATTTTCCTTGGCTCAGTTCTCCAAACCCCCTTATCGTTAGTAAAGTACATGATGGCATTACGACGTTTACGATTTGAGGCTGTAGTATGAAAGAACTTGGTATTGGCGTCACCGTCATTGATCCAGTTATTTCTAGCATATAATTTCCAGAAGTCATTTTACGATGTTATTGTACTCAAGCTTAAGATTAGTTTCAAGGTCATGGAGGAAGTCACTTGTGAAGTAATGAAGAGAGTTTTGGATTCCATTCAATCTGGCTAGCAAGATACATTTTTTCTTGAAAATATCACAAAAAGTGGTATTTTTCAATTTAAGGACATTTTTATTAAAAACCTCTTGGTTAATAACAAGGCCATTAATAGTCCTGTTGTTCCTAACAACGTTGATGAAATCAGGATGTCTACACCAAGTAGTTTCAAGTCTAAAAGGTTTATCAACACCATTGGCTTGTTTAGGTTTTAAATTAAAAATAAGAGGATTGTGGTCCGAGTGAGTTTTTGGCATGTGAACAACTACAATCTTAGGGTAAAAGTATATCCATTCCTGATTAAAAAAATCCTATCTAGACGTTCCATAATTAGACCTTTAGATTTTTTCATATGGTTAGACCAAGTATACTTGCAGCCCAAGGTCTAGAAGTTTGCAAGTATTTAAGCAATTCCAAATTTGTTTGCTACGTCTATAGTTAATGGTGTTACCTCCACATTTACGATTAATGCTAGTAATATAATTAAAATCACCACCAAGTAACCAATAACCATTAACAGACTTACTAATATTGGTAATACTATTCCACATTTCATTACATTTGGACCTTTTAGTACTGGCATAAATGGAAGAAAATAACCAAGTTATTCTGGAGGGAATTACCTCAATAACATCATGAATTTCTTGGTTGTTTCTAACGAAGTCATGAGCCCTAACTGTATCAGCATCCCAAAGAAGAACCGTCCTACCAGATTGACCCTCACCAGGGACTTCGATCATTTGGGAGAAAAAGTCACTTAGAAGAGAGAGGTGACTTTTCATCCTTGTTTCTAGAAGGTTAACCATGCATGGTTTGTGATTGTCAAGAATTTCTCTAAATTTAACTCGAAAGTTGTCATTGTTTCCATCACGGATGTTCGAGATTATAATGTTGGAAGGTCTATAATGTTTGGAGGATTAGAGGGATTCCCATTGCTTCTATGGGTAGGTGGAATTGGGTTCCTCCTTAGGGAAGGGACCAATATCATAGCATGGTTGCCCACTGTCGGATCTTGAGGGGGACGAACGTTTATTAAGAATTTTTGGAGAGCAACAGGGCAGCTTAGGGCATACCTTTTTTCCCTTTGATCTTGAAATAGGTAAACTTTTACCTCGTTCAGTCTTGAAAACTCTAGGATTGGTCCAGAGCCCAGGAGATTTATTTCCTCTTCCTCTACCATTTCTACATTGTCTTGTTCTTGTACATTGAGAGGAGGTTGGATCTGGTGATTCATTGGAGGGTTTTCTGGTTGGACATGTGGAGGTTGTGGTGCTGGCATGGGTGGTGGTGGTGGTGGTGATCGAGGAGGTGGTGGATTGTTTTGTGGAGCTATTGTATCGAGAAAGGGATGAAAATGAGATTCATGTTGTTGATCTCTTGGGGGAAAGAATGGGAGATCCACCAGAATGTGTGGTGATTGTATAGGACTGAAATGGGGTGGTAGATTCCAATGGCCTCTCAGATTTTGAGCTTGGTTGAGGTTCATAGATGGATCCAAGGGGTGGAAGATATTGTTCAACCACACATGGTTGAAGTAGTAGTTCATCGCCATGTTCATCCCTTCCGAGACGAGTTGAGCTAGGAAGTTTGAGTTTTGGAGGACTATGATCATGTCCTGGCCATTCAGGGTTAGGCTGAATGTTATTGCATGGCCCGTTAGGGCTTGTTCCACCCATGAGAGGAGTTGGTGATCTTTTGGAAGTGGGGGTTGAATGAAGTATGTCTGATTATTTTGGACATGGTTTGGAGGTAGTGGAGGGTTGGACATGCTAAGGGCTCTTTGGTGTCTTAGTATCTGAACTAGTCGGGACCGTCTCCTTTGCGTTATTGGTAGTCTGAGCATGTTTTGGGGGGAGGGAAGAGTTTATATCAACATTATTAAGAGAGGAGTCTAGGTTTGGAGAGGAGGAAATGTGAAGTGAGTCAGTGGTAGTATTATTGTCGGAATTGATATTGTCTAGATTGCTTGTGGTAGTCTCTTTAATGAGATTTGGTGAAGATTTTGTTAGGGAAGAGTGTGGTGGGGGATTGGTCAGATGGGGATGGGTGGAAGTTTTAATGGCCACGTGTGTGCATGCTTCTTTTGTAGGGCATATCTTCATGCAAGGGTTTGTGTTAGTAGTAGGGGTAATAGGGTTCCTAATGGGCAGATTAGGCATGGCAAAGGCTTGAGCAATGGTGGTATTAGACTGGTTAATAGGGGTATTAGGGAGGATGGGTAATGATTGATTAGCATGTGATCTAATTGGGGTAATATGGTTTTTGCCAAGTGGCCGATTATAGGTCATTTGCTTGCCACATCAATATCCATGCAAGCATGTTCGTTATTTCCTATGTGATTTTTGGGATTATCATGGTCATTAGGCGGATTGGCCAAGGCTATAAAAGGGTTACTGGAGTTAATAACTTTACTTAATTGATTTCCATGAATTGAGATAGAAGAGACCTGGGGAGTAACGATGTGTTCATTAGTAATGCTAGGTAGAGTGAGGAGTGGAGACATACCTGGATTAGCAGATGAAAAATTGAGTAGCTTACCATTATTAGCTGGAGGAGGTTTGGGCATGTACATGGTCTTCTTCTTCCTGGGGAATGACACTGTGTGCCAGATTTCCTCCTTGGGCAGTGAGGTGTCATTGTGGCTTTTCAATTTTATTGGTGGCCATGTTTTTGCTTTGGCCAATGACTAGAACATCCGTAGGACTAGTGTGTTTATTCTTTTGAGTGGTATAGGGGCAAGAGGTTATTGAGTACCCTAATCTACCATAATTTTGACATATAATCTTGTTACCTTCGTAATGAATTTCTTGCTTATGAGCTCCAATATACACAAAGGGTGTTACCGGTGATTCTAGTGACACTTCTAATCATAGTCGAGCATAGCGACCTCTTAATGTTGATGAAGTGCAGGCATCAATCTTTAATAGTTTACCAATTTTTTTACCCACTTTTATGAGTATTTGGCTATCATAGAACTCGATAGGAAGTTGTGGCGGTCGAATCCAAATAGTTGTTACTGAGATCATTGCCCTTGATGCTATGAAGTTTGGGATCCATTTTTGAACAAAGAGGAAGTGACCAAATATGAACCATGGACCTTGATGTAGCAATTTCATCATGCTATCTTCATTAGTGAACTTAGTAATATAATAATCATGTCCAAGGTCAATCAGTGGAAAATTTTCCTTTAGTTTCCATAGGTCTTGGACTTTCCTTTTAGTAGTTTATGTTGTATACTTAATCCTTGTAACTTGATTATTGTAGAAAATTTCTGAGGAGAGTAAATACAATGAAGATCTTCATGAGATAATTGTATATGGCGATCATTGTTAATGTAGGGTAATGAGTTAGGTTGGTTATAGGGGATTTGGGGTGGGATTTGCTCATCAATAGCCATGGTGATTTCATCTTCCTCAATCCCTTCGACTAGTTTTTCCTTAAAAGTTTGGTTTTGTGATATCAATTGAGAAGAGTTCAATGGAAACCCTAAATCTGGAGGTTTGGGAGGATGGAGTTTGGATTTGTTGTATTGGCCATTGAAGGTTTTTCTAGTGAGAAGGAGGAGTTTCTCTTTCTAAAGGTCCCAAGTTCAAAAGTTAAGGACAATAAGTCCTTAACTTTGAATTCCAAGTTCAAAACTCAAGGGCACGAAGTCCTTAAGTTTCATTTCCAAGTTCAAAATTAAAGGACAAGAAGTCCTTAACTTTCAATTCCAAGTTCAAAATTTAAGGACACAAAATCCTAAAGTTGGACTAACTGAAATTGCCATGATTTCATTCTCAATCCTTTTTTCTGATACAACAATTTTCTGATTAACTCTGGTAAGTTCAACTTGCAATCCTTCTTAAAACTCTCTAATTTCTCTGAATAAAAAACATAATATAAATAAAAAAGTGTTCGTAAGAAAGAAATAATCAAATAAAAAAGTAATACAATTCAAAGGCAGAAACACATACTCTAGTAATTTCCTTAAGTACACCTTCGTCAAATTGTATGGAAGAAGACCTTGAGCTTTGATCTTGTGAAAATGGCTCCACAACACGAAGAGGCTTTGTATCTTTTTCTTCCACAAGAATAAAGGGTGACACCTCAATTAACTTAAACAATTATTATATAAGAAAATGTAAACATAAGTATACATAACTCAAACAAATAAACAAAAAAATAGATAGTAATTACATTAACTTACTTTTACATTATGGAAATATTTTCTACAAAGAGCATCAAATCTTGGAGACTTCATTTCACAATAACATAACATTCGAGGATAACCAGATTCTGTGAAGTTCACAATTCTATCTCTTGAAAAATAGGAAGTACTTCCATAATCCAAACACAAAAGGCAAACGGAAATCTAACTAAAGTATAGCTATCTATCTCTTCTTCTTTCTCTTTCTCCCTCTCAACCTCATTCTAATTTGGCTTCAAGAACCTTTTTAAATACAGACGTCTCCGTACTAATCCCTCAGACTTTACCGAGCTTGTCCAAGAGTTGTGAGACCTAAGTAACCTAGTGCTCTGATACCAACTTGTCACGACACGGATTTCCCACCATTGAGAGTCGTGATGGCGCCTATGGTCGGAGCTAGGCAAGCCAAACCATACAACATTTCTACTATTTTCTTTTAAACAATTATAATAAACGGAAATGATAATCAAATGCGAAAGACATATAAATACTGAATTAACTCCAAACGGAAAATGCGGAAGTTTCAACATTCACCTCTACCCAGTATCTGGTTCCACCACTCACGGACTACTAGTGAATACTACAAACAAAGTCTGGAAAAGAATTACATAGTGTTTGGCTGATACAAAATGAACAAACAAAAACTAAAGAAAGGGACTTCAGCCTGCGAACGCCAGCTAGACTACCTAGAGAGTCCCTGGACTGAAGATAGCTCCCAGAAAATCCTACCGATGCGCTCCGTAAGCTGCATCCTGATTTGTGCACAAAAATGCACAGATTGTAGGATCAGCACAACCGACCCCATATTCAGGTAAGTGCCTGGCCTAACCCTGGCGAAGTAGTGACGAGGCTAGACAGGAACTACAAAAATTAACCTATGCATATATATATATATATATATATATATATATATGTGTGTGTGTGTGTGTGTGTGTGTGTGTGTACAAAACAATGAAAATAACAACAAGGAAATACCAACAATAAAGGGGGAAAGGGGCATGCTTGGGGAGATACAATAAAGAACAAATCATCTGATATAATAATGTAACTATCTCAATGCTATAACTCGTATATTTATATATATATATATATATATATATATATATATATATATATATATATATATATATATATATATATATGTCTTAGTAGACGGCTCGCCACACGATCCCATTTAGTAGTGCATAGATGGTCAGCGTGCCACACGATCCCAATTCATATTTTATAGTTGGACGACATGCCACACGATCCCAAATTATCATTCATAAGTGGTCGGCATGCCACACAATCCCAATTCATAATTCATAAGTGGTCGACATGCCACACGATCCCATAATATAATTCATAAGTGGTCGGCGTGCCACACGATCACATATTATAATGATAGCACAAAAACTCTCTCCAAAGGAGGTCCCATTAGGGAAAAACAACAACATAACAGTTAAACCCGTTAAGGGTACAACAAACAGCTCAAATATCCCGACAAGGGAGTATTCAATAGTAACAGTCTACTCGTCCCAGCAAGGGAATCATTGCATCACATTCTCTTTTAGTTCATTTCATTCTTATCTAACACTTTACATGGGAATTATCAATTTAACAAGACAGTTGTGCCATATCTTTCGAATTAAAAGTCATGCTAGACACCGGTTTATATATACTCGTCACCATGCCTATACACTGTACTCGATCACTTAGCAAATAGCAATCAAACACTCTAATCCTATTCCCTCAAGCCAAAGTTAGATCAAACACTTACCTCGGTCCGATAATAGCAATCAAGCCTCAAACACCACCTTTCCTCCAGAATCCAACTACGAAACAATGATATCTAGACATAATTAGTTCAATATATTCAATAATGGCTCAAAAACACAATTCCATAGCCTAGAGATGAATTTCCTATCATTTTTCCAAAAATACCAAAATTCGACCCCGGGCCCACATGGTCCAAACTAAAGGCTCGGACCATAAACTCAATCACCCATAACCCCACCAGTTCAAATATACAATTTATTTTAAGATTTGACCCCAAATTGAGGTTGAATCACCCAAAATTCCAAAAGCTCTAAATTTACCTAATTACCCAATTTTCTACTTTGATTTCATGAATTAGGGCTAAAAATTAGTAATTAAATAAAGTAATTAAGAGAAAATGAAGTTAAGAATAATTACCCAAAGAATTATGGAGGAATGGAAGCTTGGAACTCGTCTATAGAGGGTGAAGGAGAGGGGTCCGTGTGAAAGTTTATGAAAAATCACAAAGTGGACTGTCATGTTTTTAATTAATTTACTGAAGCATTTTTGGTCTACGCGTTCGCGACACCTGGGTCGTGTTCGCGATGAAGGAGGTCTGGGAAGCTACGCGCTCGCGATTGAGACTATGCGAAAGCGAAAAAGTAAGGCAGGGGGGTCCTGTGGTTGCTCTACATGAACGCGAGAAGGGACTCGCGAACGTGGTGAAAGAGAAACCTATACTACACAGACGCGAGCCATGGAGTGCGAACGCGATGGGAGAAATAACAGGGCTATGCAAACGCGACAGGAGGAGTGCGAAAACGAAGGGTAAAAGTTGGTCTGCAACAGTTGAAACTTTCTGATGTGTTTCAAAGTTTAAAATCACCCGAACCACCCCTGAAATCACTCCCGATCTATCGGGGCTCCCGACCCAAATACACGCACTAACTCAATAACATCCTACGGACTTAGTCGAGCGATCAAATCGCCAAAGTAACTTCAAATTCAATTAATTAAACCCAAAATCATCATTTCCCATTTCAAAGTTCATAAACCTTAACTTTAGATATTTAGGTCCGAAACACGTCAAATGATATCCGATTTCGACCAAATTTCACAGAAAGTGCGTAACGTATATTTAAGACTTGTACCGGGTGTCGGAACAAAAATATGAGCCCGATACTTAACTTTTCTAACTCATTTTCAATTTAATTTTTCATATCATTTTTAGATAATTTATTTCTTTCAAAAATTTCGTACCCGGGCTTGGGAACTCGGATTTCGATTCCGGTAATACACTCGAGTCCCTTATTTTTCTACGGATCCTTCGTTACCGTCACATCAGTTGTCCGGGTCCTTGTACCCAAAATATTTACCAAAGTCAACTATATCAATATTAATATCAAAATTCTTCAAATATTTCACATATTTTAACATAAAAAAATTTTGGCTACCCCCCCGGATTGCACACGCAAATTGAGGCAACTAAAAAGCGAGGCTTCCAAGGCTTCATAAGCACAGAAAAAGGGAGAATTACGATGATGACCCTTTTGAGTCGTCACACCAACATACCAAATTCTAATAAAGAATACAATATTTAAACCAAACACAACACTGTATGCTAATTTATAATTCATATTAGAACCAAACACTACATATTCAAAGAAGTATACTATAATATTCTAATTTGGAATATAAACTTCAAATTAAATATACCTTTATTTTTACTTGTGTGAATAATTTATTTTACTTGTAATATTAACATGTTATATATAATACTAGTGTATAGTATTCTAATTTGGAATATAATATTCAAATCAAATATACCTAGAATATTCTAATTTAACATATATTATTCAAACTAAACGTACCACAATTATGTCTGGTTGTTCGTCTTTGTCATTTATGTCTCGTTTCCCTATTTTGTGCTTCCCCTAAGTTCATTTCTGCTATTTTTATTTGCCGGGATGTTCGATTATAGAATTCGGAGTGTTTTAAGACACTTAGTCCCTAAATGAGAGCTTAAGTGTTGGAAAATAATCCATAATCAGAACAGTGTCAAGACAACCTCGGAATGGAAAACCTATGGTTATGTTAGCTCCATTAGGTGATTTTGTGGGTGGGGAGCGTGTTCGGAATATATTTTGGAAGTCCGTAGCTCAATTAGGCTATGAATGCCGAAAGTTAGAAATTTGACGTTCCAGTCCAAAAGTGAAGTTTTTATTCGAGGGTGGGAATGAAATTCCGAAAGTTGCATCGGCTATTTTAGGTGATTTAGGATATGTCTACAAATTTTCAGGTCATTCCAACGGGTTTTGGATAGGTTATGAGTCAGAAGCGAGTTTGGTTAAGTTTTGAAATTTCTAAGTCCAAATCATTGCTTAATTCGTGTTTCCGACGTTGTTTTAGGTGGTTTAAGGATTGTTAAAGTCCAAACGATGTTATGGGATGTGTTCGTAGGTTTGGTTGAGGTCCCGGGGGCCTCGGGTGTGTTTCGTATGCTTAACGGAGCAATTCTGGAACTTAAAGTGTTGCAGATCTCTGCTGTTGGTGTTGCAGACAAATCCTTCTATGCGATCGCATTGACTCTCCTGCGATCGCATAGAGTCCATAGAGCTGGGCCTGTTTTCCTTCAATGCAATCGCATTAAACCTTCTGCGATCGCATATCCCCGTTTGGTTCTTCTCTGCAATCGCACTCCTTTGGATGTGTTCGCATAGTTCATTTTCACGGCCTTCAGAATTCCTTCTACGCAATCGCATTCCATTTCACGCAATCGCATAGAGAAAATCGCTGGGCAGAATATAAACATTTCAAAACAAACCCTTCTTTCATTTTTACCAAACTCAAGGTTAGGGAGCTCAAATTGGGGAGCAATTTCGAAGGCTTTTCAAAGGAAATCACTCGGTCACAATTCTCTACACTTCTATGACTAAAACCCATTAAACTAATCTCAAATCCAACCTTCAATTTCGATTTTTGAATGAAAATTGGGGTAAAGTTCTTAGAACTAACTTTGATGATTTGAAGGGGCATTTGACCTCCGATTTGGGAGATTTTTATAAGGTTAGACTCGTGAGAGTACGAGGTTTCTGAAAATGTGAAAATTATTCGATTTCGAGACGTTGGCCTGACGGGAATTTTGGTCATTTCACATATTTTTGCGCCTTAACTTTAATTTTAACTGTGTAATTAGTTACTTTCGATGTTATTTACATTATGTAATTGGTTTTAATAGATTACGACCACTCGGAGTCGGATTCTCGTGGCAAGGGCTTTATTTCTTAGCGGTTTTGTACCAATTCGGGGTAAGTAGCTTGTCTAACCTTGTGTAGGAGATCTCTCCCCCTAAGGATATATTAATTGTTGTTCAAAGGCCTCGTGCACGAGGTGACGAGCGTGTACTTGTGCTAATTGCTGAAAATTCACCTTACTTGACTTATTTTGACTATGTTTCTTTGTGTATTGAACTGTTAAAAATGTGATTCTACTTGCTTAGCTTAGGAAAAGCATGTTAGTAATTTATTTTCTCTACCTGACTAAATTGCAAATACCTGCCCTCTTTGTGAGCATGCTAGGCCTAGACCTTTACATTGTTTCTATATTTGGTTTCTTCTGTTAAATATGTTGTGAAGTGTTTACGTTTGGGACTAAGGGTTCAATTCCTGGGAGATCCCCCTGTTATTGGTATGTAGGACTACGAGTTAAATTCCCCGGAGATCCTCAGATGCTGGCATGACGAACTACGGTTTCAATTCCCGGAAGATCCTCTGATATTGATATAAAGGACTGCAGGTTCAATTCCCGGAGATCCACTGTTATTGGTATAAAGGACTACGGGTTCAATTCCCGGAAGATCCTCTGATATTGATATAAGGGACTGCGGGTTCAATTCCCTGAGATCCTCTGGTACTGGTATGAACGACTGCGGGTTCGATTCCTAGGGATCCTCAGATATTGATAAGGTGGACTGCCGGTTCGATTCCCGGAGCTCCATGTGGAGATCCTTACTGTTGAGTGAATTGCTTTGTGTTTATAATTTGTACTTGTAGCCGCTCTGTTTTTTTATTACGGTTTTGTTAGATATTCGGTTTTATTGCGTTATCTTCTGTTATTTATTTTTACATTATTTTTTTATGTTCCTCTCAGTAGGGCCTCGACCTTCCTTGTCATTACTCTATCGAGGTTAGGCTTGGCACTTACTGAGTACCGTTGTGGTGTACTCTTGCTACTTTTCTGCACACTTTTGTTGTGCAGATCCAGGTACTTCTTTTTCGGCGCGCTATCAGTGATTAGGAGCTATACTCGGAGATCTGAGGTATACATCTGCCGCATCCGCAGAGCCGAAGAGTCTCCCTCTAATCTACCCTTAGCTAGTAGTTTTATCCATGAATTTTCTCGTTGTAGACATTTCTGGATGTTAGAGCCATGTGTTATACTTTACTCTTAGCCTGTGTTGCCCATGGGTTTCCGGGTCTTGGAGGTTTTTATGTTATATTGAGTTGACTGTGCGAGGCGACATTCTATACAATATCTTACGTCATTTATGTTTTAAATTATTGGTTCCGCAATGTGTTAGGCTTACCTAGTCGTGAAGACTGGGTGCCAGCATGACAGGTTCACGATTGGTGAATTAGGGTCGTGACAAGTTGGTATCAGAGCTCTAGGTTCATAGAAGTCACGGGACACATGCCGATTATTTAGAGCCTCGATGATCGATACGAAGACATCTGCACTTATCTACGGAGGCTATGTAACTGTTTAGGAAAAATCTTCACTTCATTTGAATTCTTGTCATGCTATGTTCTTGACCTCGATTCTAAACTATTGATTCCTATTCTCCCATAGATGGTGAGGACACGCACGATCGGGGACGATCAGGCACCCGCACCCCCTCTTGCAGCCGCTAGAGGCAGGGGTCGTGGATGTGTGTGGGGAGCAGCAAAAGCACCTGCACGAGCAGCCGTCGAGTGCCACCAGCAGACCCAGACAGGTTTCAGGCACGAGAGACGCCCACAGCCACTACTACTCTAGCTGTTCAGGAGGCGTTGGCGCAGTTTATGAGTATGTATACCAGTCTGTCGCAGACCGGGCTACTTCCACTTCCTGCAGCTATGTCCCAGGCCGAGGAGGAGCCCAGACTCCCGCAGCCCGCACCCAAGAACAGAGGGTGCATATGGGACCAATTTCAGATGTTATTCCTGCCCAACCTGCAGTACCTGTTCAGCCCGAGGATGGGGCACCTAGTTTGGAGGATGAGCAGCGCATATTGGAGCGGTTCAAGAAGTATAACCCTCCTATTTTCAGCGGGCTGACTACGGATGACGCCGTGGGGTTTCTGGAGGATTGTCATTACATTTTTCACACTATGGGTATCACTGCTTCTAGTGGGGTCTCTTTTGCAGCTTTCCAGCTTCGGGGAGCTGCCTATGACTGGTGGCGCACCTTTGAGTTAGAAAGTCTGAATGAGGCTTCCTCCCTGACTTGGACTCAGTTCTCAGATATGTTTCAGAGGGAGTTTGTTCCCTAAAGCCTCCGAGATGCATGGAGCGTGCAGTTTGAGCACTTGCGCCAGGGCCCCATGACTGTCTCAAAGTATGCTACTCGTTATACGAGATTGGCCAGGCACGCGCCTGCTTTGGTGGCTACTGTTCGTGAGAGGGTTCGCAGGTTTATCGAGGGTCTTATTCCTTCCATCAGGTCTGCCATGGCATGAGAGTTGGAGATGGATATACCCTATCATCATGTGGTGAGTATTGCTAGGAGGATAGACGGTATGCATGCCAGCGAGCAATAGGAGAGAGAGGTCAAGAAGTCTCGAGAGTCTGGTCATTTTTCTGGTACCCATACTTCAGGAGCAGGACGTCATGGTAGGGGCTATACGGGTCGCCCAGTTCACTCAGCTCTTCCTTCACCCAGCAGTACTCCAGCTCCTCCTAGATCTCAGGAGCCTTATTATGCACCCCCGAATTCTAGTGTGCCTCATGCGCAAGGCACCTCTAGAGGTCAGTCCAGTAGGGGTGGACCCAGTCATTCATAGTCGCCACGCCCTTCTAGAGCTTTTTATGAGTGTGGGGATACCCGCCACTTGGTTAGAGAGTGCCCCAGACGTGGTAGGAGTGTGCCTTCTCAGACTCCACAGCCCCAGCATGTTCCACAGGGTCAGCAGGCCATTGTTCCAGCTCCAGCAGCCACCCTACCTGCCTATCCAGCCAGAGGCGGGGATCGGGGAGACAGAGGTCGCCCTCGAGATAGGGCCCGAGCTAGATTTTATGCCATTGCTGATCGTGCCGAGGTTGTCGCCTCTGATTCTATTATCACTGGTATTATTTTGGTTAGTAGCAGAGAGGCATCGGTTCTATTCGATCCAGGCTCTACTTATTCTTATGTGTCATCTTATTTTGCTCCGCATTGGGTATAGCCGGAGAGGCTTTGAGCTCTCCTGTTTATGTTTCCACTCCCGTGGGAGATTCTCTTGTTGTGGACCGTATGTATCGGTCATGTTTGGTTACTATTCATGTTTTTGAGACCAGGATAGATTTCTTGTTACTTGATATGGTTGATTTTGATATTATTTTGGGCATGGACTGGTTGTTGCCCCATTATGCTATTCTTGATTGTCACGCTAAGACCGTGATGCTGGCTATGCCAGGTATTCCTCGTATTGAGTGGAGTGGTACTTTTGATCACACTCCCAGTAGAGTTACATCTTTTCTAAAAGGGCAGCGTATGGTTGAGAAGGGGTGTGCTGTGTATTTAGCCTATGTGAGAGATGTCAGTGCTGATACCCCTTCTGTTGACTCTGTCCCAGTAGTACGGGATTTCCCCGATGTGTTCCCAGCTGATTTTCCAAGCATGCCGCCCGATCGGGACATTGATCTTATTATTGATTTGTTGCCGAGCACTCAGCCCATATCTACTCCTCCTTAGCGTATGGCTCATCCTGAATTGAAGGAATTGAAGGATCAGTTACATGAATTGCTTGATAAGGGTTTCATTCGACCCAGTGTTTCACCATAGGGTGCTCATGTATTGTTTGTGAAGAAAAAGGATGGTTCTATGCGCATGTGTATCGATTATCGTCAGTTGAACAAAGTCACTATAAAGAATTGATATCCTTTGCCTCGTATTGATGATCTATTTGACCAGCTTCAAGGCGCACAGGTGTTCTCTAAGATTGATTGCGCTCAGGCTATCACCAGCTAAAGATTCGGGAGCCGGATATCCCGAAGACTGCTTTCAGGACTCGGTATGGTCATTATGAGTTCCTTGTCATGCCATTTGGGATGACCAATGCCCCAGAAACTTTTATGCATTTTATGCACAGTGTATTCAGGCACTATCTCGACTCATTTGTCGGTGTTTTCAGAGATGATATTCTTGTATACTCCCGGAGCAGGGAAGATCATGAGCAGCACCTGAGAATAGTGCTTCAGACCCTGAGAGAAAAGAAATTATATGCAAAGTTTTCAAAATGTGAGTTTGGTTGAGTTCCGTGGCATTTCTAGGCAACGTGGTATCGAGTGAGGGCATTAGGGTAGATCCGAAGAAGGTGGAGGCCGTGCAGAGTTGGCCCAGGACCTCCTCTGCTACAGAGGCCCGTAGTTTCCTTGGCCTGGTGGGGTATTACCGCCGTTTTGTAGAGGGTTTCTCGTCGATTGCAGCTCCTATGACTAGATTGACCCAGAAGGGTGCTCCTTTTCAATGGTCAGACGACTGCGAGGCGAGCTTCCAAAAGCTCAAGAGGGCTTTGACTTCAGCCCCTATTCTGATTTTGCCTACTGGTTCGAGGTCCTATACGGTTTATTGTGATGCCTCGCGAGTTGGACTTGGAGCGGCGTTGATGCAGGACTGTAGGGTGATTGCCTACGCGTCCAGACAGTTGAAGGTGCATGAAAAGAATTATCCTGTCCATGACCTTGAGTTAGTTGCTACGTTAATGCCATAAAGATCTACCGTCATTATTTGTATGGTGTGCCTTGTGAGATATATGATGATCATTAGAGTTTGCAGCACTTATTCAAGAAGAAAGATCTAAACTTGCACCAGAGGAGATGGTTGGAGCTACTGAAGGATTATGATATTACTATTCTTTATCACCCGGGCAAGGCCAATGTGGTGGTTGATGCCTTGAGTCGCCGGGCGGAGAGTTGGGGAGTTTCGCCTATCTACCAGCTTTAGAGAGACCTATGTCTATGGATGTTCAGGCCTTAGCCAGACAGCTCGTAAGGTTAGATCTTTCGGAGCCCAATCGGGTTCTAGCCTCTGTAGTTTCTCGGTCTTCATTGTTTGATCATATCAGGGAGCGACAGTATGATTATCCTCATTTGCTTGACCTCAGGGACACGGTTTAGCATGGCGATGCTAGGGATGTGACTATTGGAGATGACGGGGTATTGAGGATGCAGGGTCGTATTTGTGTGCCTGATGTTGATGGTATTCGGGAGTTGATACTAACCCTGGCCCATAGCTCGCGATATTCCATCCATCCGGGTGTCGCGAAGATGTATCAGGATCTGAGGCACCATTACTGGTGGAGGAGATGAAGAAGGACATTGTAGAGTTTGTGGTTAGATGCCTCAATTGTCAGCAGGTAAAGGCTGAGCATCAGAGATCGGGAGGGTTACTCCAGCATATGGAGATTCCGGAGTGGAAATGGGAGAATATCACCATGGATTTTATGGCTGCCCTCCCTCTGACGGCGAGGAAGTTTGATTCTATTTGGGTTGTTATGGATCGGCTGACCAAGTCCGCTCATTTCATTCCAGTGTGCACTTTTTACTCTGCATAGCGGTTAGCGAGGATTTATATCAGGGAGATTGTCCGCCTGCATGGCATTCCAGTTTCTATCATCTCATACAGGGGTTCGGTGTTTACATCACGATTCTGGAGAGTCGTCTAGCATGAGTTGGGTACTCGGGTGACCATGAGCACAGCCTTTCACCCTCATACGGACGGACAGTCCAAGCGCACTATTCAAATTCTTGAGGATATGCTTCATGCTTGCGCGATTGAGTTTAGAGGGTCTTGGGATCAGTTCTTGCCATTGGCGGAGTTTGCATAATACAACAGTTATCAGTTCAGTATTCAGATGGCGCCATATGAGGACTTATACGATAGGAGATGCAGATCCCTGGTGGGTTGGTTCGAGCCGGGCGAGGCTAGGTTATTATGCACTAATTTGTTTCAGGATGCGGTAGAGAAAGTTAAGGTGATTCAGGATAGACTCCATGCGGCTCAGTCCAGGAAGAAGAGTTATGTAGACCGGAAGGTTCGTGATGTTTCATTTATGGTTGGTGAGCGGGTTTTGCTTCGGTTCTCGCCTTTGAAAGGTGTCATGAGGTTTAGAAAGAAAGGAAAGTTGAGTCCAAGGTACATTGGTCCATTTGACATTTTGAGGCAGGTTGGAAAGGTTGCTTATGAGCTCGCTTTACCTCCCAGTTTGACCGGGGTTCATCCAGTATTTCATGTTTCGATGCTTCGGAGGTATCATGGTGACCCGTCTCACGTGTTTGAGTTCACTTCGGTCCAGTTGGACAATGACTTATCCTATGTTTAGGAGCCAGTGGAAATATTGGATGGACAGGTTCGAAAGCTCAGGTCAAAGGATATAGCGGGCCAAGGAGGCGACTTGGGAGACCGAGCGGGATATGCTCAGCCGATACCCTCATCTTTTTGCTACTTCAAGTATGTTCCCTATGCTCGTTCGAGGATGAACGAATGTTTAAGTGTGGGAGGATGTGACGACCCGGCTGGTCGTCTTTAGAATGCATTCCCCGTTTCCCCATTTTGTGCTTCCCCTAAGTTCATTTCTGCTATTTTGGTTTGCCGGGATGTTCGGTAATAGAATTCGGAGGGTTTTGGGACACTTAGTCCCAAAATAAGAGCTTAAGTCTTGGAAAATGGTCCATAATCAGAATAGTGTCAATAAGACATCGGAATGGAAAGTCGATGGTTCCATTAGCTCCTTTAGGTAATTTCGGGGTGGGGAGCGTGTTCGGAATGTATTTTGGAGGTCTGTAGCTCAATTAGGCTATGAATGCCGAAAGTTAGAAATTTGAAGTTTCGGTCCGAAAGTGAATTTTTTATCCGAGGGTCGGAATGGAATTCCAAGAGTTTCAGCGGCTTCGTTAGTTGATTTAGGATATGTCTGCTAATTTTCAGGTCATTCGGACGTGTTTTTGATAGGTTTTTAATCGGAAGCGAGTTTGGTTAAGTTTTGAAATTTCTAAGTCCAAATCATTGCTTAATTCGTGTTTCCGACGTTGTTTTAGGTGGATTAAGGATTGGTACAAGTCCAAATTATGTTAAGGGATGTGTTCGTAGGTTTGGTTGAGGTCCCCGGGGGCCTCGGGTGTGTTTCGTATGCTCAACGGAGCGATTCCGGAACATAAAGTGTTGCAGATTTCTGCTGTTGGTGTTGCAGACAAATCCTTCTATGCGATTGCATAGACTCTCCTGCGATCACATAGAGTCCTTAGAGCTGGGCCTGTTTTCCTTAAATGCGATCGTATTAAACCTTCTGCGGTCGCATATCCCCGTTTGGTTCTTCTCTGCAATCGCACTCTTTTGGATGCGTTCGCATAGTTCATTTTCATGGCCTTCAGAATTCCTTCTACGTGATCGCATTCCATTTCACGCGATCGCATAGAGCAAATCACTGGGCAGAATATAAACATTTCAAAATGAACCCTTCTTCCATTTTTACCAAAACTCAAGGTTAGGGAGCTCGGATTGGGGAGCAGTTTCGATGGCTTTTCAAAGGAAACCACTGGGTAATGATTTTCTACTCTTTTATGACTAAAACCCATTAGTCTAATCTCAAATCCAACCTTCAATTTCGATTTTTGAATGAAAATTGAGGTATAGTTCTTAGACCTAACTTTGATGATTTGAAGGGGCATTTGACCTCCGATTTGGGAGATTTTTATAAGGTTAGACTCGTGAGAGTACGAGGTTTCTGAAAATGTGGAAATTATTCGATTCGAGACGTTGGCCTGAGGAGAATTTTTGTCATTTCACCTATTTTCGCGCCTTAACTTTAGTTTTAACAGTGTAATTAGTAACTTTCGATGTTATTTACATTATGTAATTGGTTTGAATAGATTTGGGCCACTCGGAGTCGGATACTCATGGCAAGGGCATTGTTTCTTAACGGTTTTGTACTAATTCGAGGTAAGTAGCTTGTCTAACCTTGTGTGGGGATCACTCCCCCTTAGGATATATTAATTGTTGTTTAAAGGCCTCGTGCACAAGGTGACGGGCGTGTACTTGTGCTAATTGCTGAATATTTACCTTACTTGACTTATTTAGATTGTGTTTCTTCGTGTATTTAACTGTTAAAAATGTGATTCTACTTGCTTAGCTTAGGAAAAGCATGTTAGTAATTTATTTGCTCTATCTGACAAATTGCAAATACCTGCCCTCTTTGTGAGCATGCTAGGCCTAGACCTATACATTGTTGCTATATTTGGTTTCTTCTGTTAAATATTGACTTGTTGTGAAGTGTTTACGTTTGGGATTACGGGTTCAATTCCCGGGAGATCCCCCTGTTATTGGTATGTTGGACTACGGGTTAAATTCCTGGGAGATCCTCGAATTCTGGCATGACGGACTACGGGTTCATTCCCGGAAGATCCTCTGATACTGATATAAAGGACTGCAGGTTCAATTCCCGGATATCCTCTGTTATTGGTATAAAGGTCTGAGGGTTCAATTCCTGGAAGATCCTCTGATATTAATATAAGGGACTGCGGGTTCAATTCTTTGAGATCCTCTGTTATTGGTATAAAGGACTGCGGGTTCAATTCACGGAGATCCTCTGGTACTGGTATAAAGGACTGCGGGTTTGATTCCCGGGGATCTTCGAATATTTATAAGGTGGAGTGCGAGTTCGATTCCCGGAGCTCCATGTGGAGATCCTGACTGTTGAGTGAATTGCTTTGTGTTTATTGTTTGTACTTGTAGCAGCTCTGTTTTTTTTATTACGGTCTTGTTAGATATTCGATTTTATTGCGTTATCTTCTGTTATTTATTTTTACATTATTTTTTTTATATTCCTCTCAGTAGGGCCTCAACCTTCCTCGTCACTACTCCATCGAGGTTAGGCTTGGCACTTACTGAGTACCACTGTGGTGTACTCATGCTACTTTTCTGCAAACTTTTGTTGTGCAGATACAGGAACATCTTTTTCGGCGCGCTATCAGTGATTAGGAGCTATACTCGGAGATCTGAGGTATACATCTGTCACATCTTGTAGCGCCGAAGAGTTTCCCTCTACTCTACCCTTAGCTAGTAGTTTTATCCATGCATTTTCTCTTTATAGACACTTCTGGATGTTAGAGCCATGTGTTATACTTTACACTTAGCCTGTGTTTCCCGTGGGTTTCCGGGTCTTGGAGGTTTTATGTTATATTGAGTTGATATGTATGTGCTAGGCGGCACTTTATATATTTTCTTACGTCATTTATGTTTTTAATTATTGCTTCCGCAAAGACTATCGAGTTTTCGCAATGTGTCAGGCTTACCTAGTCGCGAAGACTGGATGCCGTCATGACAGGTCCACGATTGATAAACTAGGGTCGTGACAAACGATTCTCATAAGAAAAAACTTTTTTTAAAGGAATTTTATTCTTTAATTGTGGCCCAAAGTTTAAATGGATAGAGTGGATTTGCTTCATATAGATCGGTACTTTCCTTTAATTAGGGAGTAAGTTTATATGGTAGTTATTGTTGTTTTGACTAAATGGATATGTAAGGAAATTAACTGATGTGTACCACATGTAATTTCATAATTAAAGTATATTGTGTTAAGTGCTTTTAATAGTAGGCACACGGTGTAAAGTTCCCAAAATTTAATTAGACCATATTTTCTCCCATGTACCCGAAATAGCCTTTAGGTATAATCTATTGATAAATTATAGCTACTATTTTCAATACACTTCTCCCCTTCTCAATGCACTTTTCAGTCGCCTACTCCTCTTCGCTCTCCCTTCTCTCTTTCTCTTCACATCTTCTCCCCCCTTCAATACACCGGTGACTTCCACCTTTCTTTCACTCTATTTTTATCTTTTTTCTTCTTTACTCTTGCCTTTTTTTTCTTTTTTACTTTTCTTCTTCCACAGCGACACCAACATACATCTTTTTCAATCTTCTCTTTATTTCTTTGATATCTCCTCCTCCTTTATTTAGATGCAAAAATATTTACCTTCTTGAGTAATTTCCCGCAAAAGTCTGGCGGTGATTATCGTTTTCTTCGCTTTCTGTTCACTTTCAGATATAATATTACATGATATTTTTGAATGATTTTGTAAAAAGATAAAAAATTGAGAAAATAAAATAGCACGATCGGAGAAAAGATTTTTCTGGCCAAGTTCACTGTCCTCCATTACTATAGGTCTCCTTTATTTATACATTTTGTAATCAGTGTATAATGATGGTATAATATGGTGTATAATCAATGTGTATACATTTTGTACTAGTTATATATTTATTACACATGTATTATACAAAACTGGGCGTAAAAGATTACCATGGCTAAATTGAGTGTTGAGAATATTGTATATAATATGTATATATTATGTATGCACATTTATATACAAAGTGTATCTAGACTGATATAATACATATACATTTGTTATACAAATTCAATGTTAATATAATTTTGTATGTATTTTTATATAAAGTATATAATAGTATATATGCATTCATTATACACGTATTATATAAAACTGGGCGTTTAAGATTACAGTGGGTACATTGGGTGTTATGAATATTGTATATAATGTGTATAGATTTTATATGCACGTTTATTTTATAGGTGTATCTATACTTATATAATACATATACACTTTTTATACAAATTGAATATTCATATAATTTTGTATCTAAAGTATATAAATAGTTTATAATGTATATATGCAGTGCATATAGAATTTACAATTGTATATAAAGTAAATAATTAATATATTTTCCTTATATAAAATGTATAATTTTTCTCTCATAAATACTCTCAATCTTTCTTTCTTTTTCTCTTTAGATATTATTTCATTAGATTCAATTTGCCTGTTTATGCTGCCTTTTGTTGTTTCTTCTTTTCAAGCTTTTCCCCTCTCTTTTAGTTCTTAGTTTTTTAGGTTTGATAGTGGAATTGGGGTGGATGAGGCTAGTTCAGGGATGCATGAGTCTGCTTTTTGATGATCAATCATTTTTGAGATGTGGGTAGATAGTGTGGTGGCAACAATGCATGGAGGGTAGCGGTGCCATGGCGATAGCGACATCGGTGCAATAGTGGCAGGGCAATGGTGAAACTTTTTTGTGTGGATATCTGAAAGGTTGTGAAAAAGAAAAAATATATGCGGTGTGGTTGGTGAAATTTGGACTGACCATTCTAATATCTCTTAGGCTACTAGATGTATTTGAAATTTTGTAGCTACCAGATTAAATAAGTTTGCAACGAGTAGCTACAAATATATTTTGCTCTAGGAAAAAGTAAATAACAATAACAAGGCCACAACAATGATATCAAATACGTAAGGAATACTTTGAAACATACTACTTACACATATTTTCACGTTTTGATGAGTTGGTACGTTAATGACCGGAATCAACAACAGTGGTAGATTAAAAAGGGTGAAAGAAAAGGAAACAACTAACCTTTCCCAATGCCTAATTTTAGAAATTGGACAAGTTGTTCCTACAAACCGGTTAAAAGTCACCACGGATGTGTACTGCAACTTATAAAAAGGTTGGGACAAAGAAAAAGAAAAGATGATAGTGCAACTATCCGCAATGCCGAAGACAGAAAAAAAAACTTAGTCAAGTGTTCAGGAAAAATAACAACAACAACAACAACCCAATATAATTCCACTTAGTGCGGTATGGGGAGGGTAGTATATACGCAGACCTTTTCCCTAACCTTGGATAGAGAGGCTATTTCCAAATAGACCCCCGGCATCCTTCCCTCCAAGAACTTCCCACCTTGCTCTTGGGGAGACTCGAACTCACAACCTCTCGTTTGGAAATGGGGTTGCTTACCATCATAGCAACCCCTCTTGTCTAAATCAACACTTATTCAAGGATATGCAAACATTTAGCATCCATAACTTACCTGAACCATTAAAATAACAGGCACATTAAGCAATTTTAAGAAATAACATCTTAATTTCACTCAAATGCTAAAACCTCAAATTAGGATTTTGACTCTGGTGATAATTTAGAAAATATTCTACATCTAATTTCTTGTTATCAATTTCCTTCTACCCAGCTACAACCAGAATCCTTCACCAATCCCCTCGTCTCCATTATCTTTCTCACTGCAAGAGCATCACTTAGTCTTCCAGCTTTAGTATACATATTTGACAATGTTATATAATGCCCTGGATTTTCAGGCTCCAACTCAACTAAATTCTCTGAAGCAAGAACTCCAATGCTCACTTTTTGGTGTGCCAAAGCAGCAGCAAGTAAAGAACCCCATATATGCTTGTTCGGCTTAACACAAATTTTTCCTATAAAATTTGTGGCATCTTCAAGCCGACCAGCTCGTGTCAGTAAATCAACAACACAAGTAAAATGCTCCATTCTGGGGTTCAATCCAAATTCCTCCACCATTCTGTGAAAAATATCTAGCCCCTCATCAACAAGTCCTGAATGACTGCATGCTGAAAGCACTGAAGTGAATGTCAAAGCGTTTGGTCGAATGCCATAATGACTCATTTTTTCCAGCAGATGCAGGGCATCTTGTCCCAAACCATGCATCCCCAACCCACCAATTATTGTATTCCATGACACTATATCTTTATGAGCCAGCTGAGAAAATACAAATAAAGCATTTCCAATGCACCCACATTTTGAATACATGTATATAAGTGCATTCCAAATGGGAGTGACATCCCGCAAACTGCTCCGCAATATATATGCATGAATTTGTTTCCCGTATTTAAGGTCACAAACTGGCAAAACACTTGAAAGTGTAGTCCCATTAATCTTTATTCCCATAGGTATCATGTTCTTGAAATACTCCAACGCCAAACCTTTCATCCCCAGTTCAGCGAAACCATGAATCATGGAATTCCAGGCAACAACATCCGTTTTATCCATCAACTCAAAAACATGCTTTGCATCTTGAATCCTCCCACATTTAGTATAAAGAGTCAGTAATGCAGGTCCAGAAGATCTGTAAAAAGAAAAAGGCCATTCGACTTTAATCCCGTGTGCATGAATCTCCTTGGCACTCCTTAAATCCCCTATAAGCTGGCATGACGCAAGTACACTGGAGAGACAATCTAGGTCAGGACAAACTTCTCCTCTATTTATCATCACCCTAAAGATATCCAACGCATTATTATGCTCTCCAATTCTTGAATAGCCTGATATCAAAGTCGTCCATGATATTATACTTGGATCTTTGATAAACATAAATATTTTCCTAGCCTCATCACATCGACCCATGCGACAATAAGCATCCATTACTGTGTTGAAAGTGACTATATCTGGCTGACAACCTTCCGTACTCATAAGCCCAAACATTCCTATAGCCAAATCAAGTAACTCATTAGATACATATCCCGAAATAATCAAATTCCATGAAAGCAAATCTTTTTCTTGGATCAAATCAAATACCCGTTTCGCACTCTGAATATCACCACACTTTGAGTACATATCAATTAAAGAATGGCCAACTTGGAGATTCCATTCTGCACCACATACTACTACATCTTTGTGTACTTGTTCCCCAGTAGCCAGGCTTGAGAACTTTGCACAAGCCTTCAGAACAAGAGGAAACACATAGCCATCAAGTAATATACCATCAAGTTTCATCTCCTTATAAGTACTCACACATTCTTCAATTAGGCAGTTACGTGAAAAATATGATAACATTGCCGTCCAGGCAAAAACATTTCTTTGAGACAATTCGACAAACAGGTAGCGAGCAGATTTTATATTGCCACACTCGGCATACACTTGTATCAATTTGGTAATGATGAATGGGTTGTGACCGTGACCGTGACCATGTACGATAATTTGTTGATGGGTTTGTTTGCCTTGCTCTAATGCTTTGGAATTGCTGCAGAGTTGAAGTAAATGGTTTATTTCGAATGTCAAGAATGGCCTCACATTGGTTGCTGGCGCAGATGAAAATTTCTTGTAGAAGCTCCATACTCTCATCTATTTGCAATACTGACCTTGAGGATCGACTGAATTCCTAATATCATATAGGAGTTTCAGCCCTAACAGGAAATTTCCAAGTAATATGTTAATGGAGTTTTACAATAACTTTTTTCCAAAAAAATAAAACCGTTTTTTCCCTCACCAGGAGAACGGTTATATTACTACTTCTTCAGTTTCAAGTTGGATTAAATAGTTTTGACTTGACATAATTTATGGTCTTAAAACTTAACGGGTAAAAGTATTGTAGGGCCATAACATTTGTATGATTATAAAAACTTGTCACTAAGGGTAAAAGAGTAAAATAAATAATTTTAAGTTGAATTATTTCCAAAATTAAAAATATGTCATTTATTTTGAAACATACCAAAAAGGAAAGTACATTATCTAATTTGAAACGGAGGGAGTACTTCCTAACGCGTTAAATAAATAGTTGTATAGAGTTCGAAAAATGTAGGTAACAAGTTTATATTTCTTGCAGTTATATACAAATAATATTGTATACATATGTATATACATGTTATTATCTATAAACGTACGTTGCACATTAATAATGATATATGATGGTTTAAATATTTGTTTAAATGAATGAACAATAAATTTAACTAATGAGAGAAATTTTATATATAATACTGCAACAATCATTAATATTGTAACATTAACATACTACGTGAATTCAAAATGAAAGGACATCATAAGAACCTACATAAATGATCAATTTTAATCATGTTAAGTAGATATTTATGTATTGTAGTTTAAAGGTATCTAATGTGATGGTACCTTAACGAACACTTCTTTATAGACGATAATTTTTTTTTATGTTTCCTTTTTGAGCCGAGGGTCATCGGAAACAACCTATCTGTCCTATCGGGGTAGGGGTAAGGTCTGTGTACACATTACCTTCTCCAAACCCCACTTGGTAGAATTTTACTGGATAGATTATTGTTGTTGTAATGTGTTAGTTACTCCGACATAACCAGAACTCTTGTTATGGATATTGATATGTAACATATAGTTATTCGTGTAAGAAAATATATTGTGGTAAATATAGTCTAATATTTAGAATGTATGTCCTCGTGCTTTACTTATTATAACTACAAAAGATAAATATATTGAAAATTATTTTTATACAAATTTAGAAGGATATACTTTAGTTGTGGAAGACGAAAGTTGAATTCGAGAATAAACACATACTTAGAAACAGATTGACCAGCATTATAAGTTATGCATGTGCGTCGTTATTGTCAAAACTTCTATATACTATATGTTTACTATTACATAAGCTATTCAACGGATCTATATTTTTAGTAGCATGACATACATGTTTTTCTTCAAAATTAATATATATGCAATGTAAGATCAATTTTAACTTAATCTATTATATATATGGTGACACTAACATACGTAAGAAATAATTGAACTTGACAACAAACATGTACGGTCGAAAGTCATTTGGTATTAAAGTATTTAAGTATTATTCTTGGTAGTAATTAATTATATCATCTTCTAGTGAATCAAAACGGAAAAATATTTTGTTTTTACCATAAACTTAGCAATGAACCTTTTATTTAGTTGATCAACATCTTCATTTATGCTAACTAAGACAGTTCTTTAATTTCTATCATGTAGTTTTCATAAATTGCATTTTAATCTAATGATAAAAATATTATCCTTACTAAATGCACGACTATTACCAATGAGGTTTATAACCAAATGTTCTTGAAGAATTAAATCATCTTTTATAGGATATTCTTCTTTGTTTGCGACTCTTAGCAAGAAGTCACTAAATGTTGGATATGTTCTACTTTTATATTTCTTATCATTTGAATACTTTTTATTTGAGGTCATAAGTATATCTTTGGAAAGCTAACTTTTACCGTTTCTGCTTTGGTCAATTTTGGAACTACTGATCGTACCTGACAGAATTACCTCTCAAACTATTACTTTTCAGCCACACAGTTTATTGATATCCAATATATCTCTAAAACTCTAGGCGATTGTTTCAATCGTTTGACGCTTAGACAAAATCACTTCATCACATATTATTTCTTTTGCTTTCCTTATAATTTAGTACTATTGCTCTCCTTTGATATATTTGTGATGGTTATTTTAGATATTTGAAGAGCTATATCAAATCTGAATTGAGATGTATGACCTCATAATAAAATCATTGCTGGTAAACCACTTGTTCTTATTGCTAACAATTTAATGCGTCTTGATCTGACATGCACAACATAGGAATATTATTTCGATTCTGCCAGAGGCATATACAAAGGATAATCTCGCTATACAAGAGTCGACTTTTTATAGTATAATATTGAAAGCTTATTCTTGTTCAGGATTTAGCTTTGATTGTGCTTTCTCAAGAACTTAATTATTAAGATTATACTAACCTTTTATTGATAGGTTATATGTATATCCCTATTATGTTTTGATAAACTAACAAGCTTACTGATAAGAACCAGATAAGGAACCTGATACACAACCGCAAGAACTTAAAGATCACCAAGTCTCCAGTTAGAGAGATAATCAACTCTTTAGGGTCAAAAGAACAGCATAGGCAGATAGCTGCCAGTTCCTAAGGAGACTGTACAAGTCAACTGCCGCAACTGTAAAGTGGATGCCTGTGCATGCTACAGCGTAGAAACAGTGCAACAATCAAATTTATAGGGAATGCCCTTCACCTAACTTGCTTACATCATTCAAGTGATGTCACAAATGAGATATTAACTTCAAGTAAAGGTAAAACAAATTACTTGCATATTCAAGAATTCATCTACCATTCTCTCAAGTCTGTGTCAATCTTGGAAGTGAATCTCAAGGGCATCAAGAACGAAGAACAACATAACCAAGGACCAGTTCCATGTATTGAAGTTATTATATGTCGTTAGTTGTGTTGTACCTTTGTTAAAGCACTCTACTTCTAATTTATACTTAGCTTAGGTAGAAGCATTGTGTAGGAAATCTTTGTAAATCATAAACCCTTGTGTTTGTGTCTTGGTTAAATTTAATCGAGTTGTAAAGTCTTTGTAATAGCATTATTACAAAGTGGTTTGTAATAGAGTATTACCAGTTAGTGGGGGATTAAGAGGTTAATTCCTGGATTTAAAGTATTTGCAATAGAGTTATTACCAAGTGACTTGTAATGGAGTGTAACAAGTTAGTAAGTGATTAAGATGTTAATTCCTAGGTGTAAAGTCTTTGTAATAGAGTTATTACAAAGCGGCTTGTAATAGAGTGTTACAAGTTAGTAAGGGACTAAGAGGTTAATTCCTAGGTTATAATAGATTTTATTTTAAAGATACTCAGTAGTGAAGTTGAAATCCTACAAGGGTAGGTCTTGATTTTTGATCCCCTAAGCTAGGAGTTTTCCACATAAAACTCCATTATTCCATTTAGTTACTGCAATGTGCGTGTGTTATGTGGGAACTAATAGAGAACATGGTTACTGTAGAGTTTGGTGGATCCTAAAATTGTAACAATTGGTATCGGAGCAGGTTCTTTCTATCAGGTTAACACCTAGAAAGGATCCTCATGGCTGCTCCTCCGAACATCGAAGAAGGCCAGTCTACTTACATGCCACCAAGGTTCAACAACCAATATTATGGATGGTGGAAGACTAGGATGCACGACTTCATCATGCCTAAAGATTTTCTGAGCTTTGGGATGTTGTCTGTGATGGACTTTTCGTCCCTACAAAAACCAGTGGTGACCCAATGGTAACTGTTCCTAATACAAGAAAGGAATTCAATGACGATGACCAAAAGGCCAAAGAAAAGAATTTTTGTGCAAAGAAAACTCTTGTTTGTGGCATTGGTTCTGATGAGCACAATAGGATTTCAGCATGCCAATCAGCTAAGGAGATTTGGAAAGCTCTCCAAAAAACTCATGAAGGGACAACGAAGCTAAACCGGTCCAAGATTAACATGCTAACCACAAAGTATGAGCTTTTCATAATGAATGGCGACGAATCCATACAGGTTATGTGCACTCACTTCACATCTATCATCAATGAGCTTCAGTTACTATGAGAGATCATCCCTAGGAACAAACTCGTCATGAAGATACTTAGTGTATTACCTCTTTCATAGGAAAGCAAGGTAAATGCTACCACAGAAGCAAAAGATTTGTAGAAGCTGACCATGGACAAATTTGTTGGCAATCTGAAGATTTATGAAATGAAGAAGAAGAAGGACAGTGAGAAAAGAAAGCCGAAAAGGAGAAGAACCTGGTCCCCACGATGGACATCAATGACTCAGGGGTGAGGATGCTGATATGGCCTACCTGACAAAAAGGTTTCAGAAAATGGATCGCAGAAATTGAGGCATTCCGAAAGGGGGCAGCTCCAGCAAGCCAAAAGGTTATCACCTATGTCATAATTGCAGTAAGCCAGGACACTTCATCAAGGATTTCCCTCTTCTCAAGCAAGATCAATACAAACACAACACTGATAAAGCAGCTAATAGGAACCAGGTTCATGACAAAAGATTCAAAAGAAAAGACATTGCTGACAATGTTGTAAAACAAGCTCTTGCTGCATAGGGAGACTCTTCCAACGAATTTAGAGATGATGACGGGCAAGGTTACAACTCCATGATGGCAGTGGAAAGTGAAGAAGCTGAGTCTAACTCTATTTTTTCCTTGATGGCGCAATCTGATCATGATGGAGATGACGGCGACGATGATGAGGTAAACCTTCTGGATGTTCAAAGAAATTTGAAATCCTATTCTTATAAAAAGCTTATATCTATAGAAAATGTTTTAATTGATACTTATCACAGTCTCATTAATGATAAAAATGCAGCAAACATAGAACTTGGAGAAATAGAACGCAAGAGAGGTGATCTAGTGGTAGTTGCATTTGATCTAAGAGAGACCATTGAGAGATTAAAAATGGAAAAAAAACATTGACTAAGAGAATTGAAAACGTAGAGCATGAGAGAGATGAACTATTGGTGGTAATTGTAGATCTAAAGAAATTATTGAGGAACCAAGAAGGGAAATTTGGCCCGTGAACACTCAAAAGGGAAAGGAACTTGCAAGGAATGCACACCTTAAGCTTTAAAATGAGTTAAGATTAGTGAAATCTAGTTTGTGCGCTGAGCTTGAGAAAACAAACAACTTCAAGAAGAACTAGGAAGAGTGAAGAGTGATCTTGAAAAATCACATAAGTTGACCTGGTTCTCTAATGCTATCAATGCCTTGTACACAAAAAATGGGGGAACACATGAAGGGAATCAGGTTCCAAAGGGAAAAGACTGTCTACAACCATTATAGAAAGTACGTTATTGTACCTGACAATTGGCTTTGCACTCACTGTGGCTATACTGGTCACTTTAAAGAAAATTATAAGGCCAAAATTCAGTGTTAATCGAAAAATAATGTTTTTGCTAAAAAAGGAACTTGGTCCTTTACATAAAAAACATATAATACTTACTTGGTCAAAAAGAGCCCTCATTCACCCCTTTTCTCATTACAAGGGACCCAACTTGTTTGGGTTCCTAAGTCTAACCCTTGATTTCATAGTGCAGGGAACAGTTAAAGGAAGCATTCAACAATAATACATGGATAGCGACTGCTCGAAGCATATGACTGGAAGTACAAATGATTTCCTTTCACTGAAGGTCATGCAGGGAGGAAGTGTATTCTTTGAAAATAGCAAGAAGGGCATTTTGGGAGTTGGAAGGATCGAGAAGTCGTTTTCCCACATTATTTAAAATACGTATTACGTGAAGGGGTTGAACTATAGCTTTCTGAGTATTTCCCAAATCTATGACAAGGGGATCTTAGTTGTTTGAGTCCTGTTAATGCTAATGTTGAGCTATGGACAGAAGAATTGGTCATGCAAGTTTCACACTGCTGAAAAAATGGTCAAGAAGGACCAGGTTCGTGGTTATCACAACCCAAAATTCACAAATTGTGATGGCACCTAACCCAATCAGCTAGGGTAGCCAACTATTAACTATCTAATTCCAATAACATTAATAAGTCAATTAAACAAAATAAATTATATGGATCTATTATATTTTCCAAGGACTGGTAGTATAAATCATGAGCTTCTAAGAATAAAGTTTACAAAGCTGATATAAAACAAATACTTCTTCTGTCTGAAAAGTACATAAACAGAGTTTTATAAATCTACAACTACCATGAACAAGAGGTACCCACAAGCCGAATGCACGCACATCTTCCAATTCAACCCCCCTCAAACTCAGCAATGTCACACCTCCTTTTTACACACCCAAAGGGGGTAAAAAGGTACCCACAAGCCGAATGCAGGCACATCTTCCAATTCAGCTCCCCTCAAACTCAGCAATGTCACACCTCCTTTTTGCACACCCAAAGGGGGTAAAAGAGATTTTTTTTTTTTAATTAAAGTGACATTATTCGAATTGGGATAATTTATTTATTTTTTATTCTTTGTCGCCACTTGGGATGATTTATTTTCTGGTGTCCCTAGTCACCAGTTTTATTTCAAATCTCAAATCGAGAAAAATTCGACTTTCCTTTTGAAGTCTGCAAACCAGAAATTCTGAATAAGGAATTTTGTTAACCCGGGGAAGGTGTTAGGCACCCCGGATTTCGTGGTTCTAGAACGGTCGCATAAAATATTATAATTAGTCTATTATCTGATTTTAATACATGTTTTAACCTATGATTCCATTTTAAACTTATTAACCGCTTTTGATTATTTTAAAGAAGATTGAACGTCGTCTAAAATATGTCTTTGGACCGCATCACATGAAATGCACCCGCATTCCGAACCATATTTTATTCAACATTTTTAATATTTAGATTTGGGTCACATGATATGCACACACGAATTTAGGAAAGTAATATTGTTAAAATAATACGCCTAAAGCAACTATGCATTTTTAACTTTGCCAGGGCCATGAAAAATTTATAAATGACAGATATGGGGTCGCTTCTGTAACTGGATAACTATCACTGAAAACCGTCTTTACATTGGATGGTTGGTGTTTTGATGATCCCTACCTTATTGACGGCAACTTCTGTATTTACTCCTCCAGTAGACATTGATGGTATTCGTGAACCTGTTTCAGGGTCTCTACTTTACGGAAATAATATTATTTCCGGTGCCATTATTCCTACTTCTGCAGCTGTAGGTTTACATTTTTACCCAATCTGGGAAGCGATTTCTAAATATTTTAAAAGAAATAAAATAAATGAGTGCCACGCATTTAAGATTTTATTTGGCGCGATGCACCTCAATTCCATTTTAAAGGGAAGCTAAGCTTTGGAGGGCCATAAACTATTTGTGTTATCTAATATTTCACGGCTCCCATCTACTTTTAAAATCCCAACTATTCAATTGAGGACGGTTTTGGAGGGATTAAAATTAGTTTAAACTAAAATTCGAACTTGATCTATTAAATAGAAAGACTAACATTTTATGAGGTCCAGTCCTTTATTCCGAGGCTCGGGCCTGAAATGAGGCCCAATATCCTATCAAACTTGTAAGGCTGCCCAGTTGCTAATTTCACAATAGCTTAAATTAAGCCCGAAGGAAGCCCCACTCTAAAGATAGACCCACTGTCGCAAAGCTGGGACTCGGGATCCCTTCTGTAGCACCGAATTAACATACACTTTTAGCAACAAATGACATCGGAAAGGATAAAAATAGAGATTCTGTAACTGGAAATAAGAACGAACATCTTCTGCCACTTTGCACATGCACAATAAATGACAGATTCATTCATTTGACCAACTAAGAGAAAATCGAGCAAATTAAAAATATAAGAAACAGGTTACTGATTTAGCTTCAAATCATGCGCATAACTAATACTTGATTCCATGCTACCTTTATTTAAGTGATGTATTCAAACATATGTAACAAGCGATCCAAATGTTTCCATAAGTAATAAACAAACCAATTCATATGGCCAGAACGTGATTCCTAATTGAAGTAATCAAGGCTAAACAAACAAAACAATTACATATGCCTTCAAATACCACTCCTAAATGACAATTCCAAAATTTAGATATTGAACTTTAAACCAATCAATTCTCCCTTAGCTCAATCGTTCAAACAAGCTTAACATTTGCCACAACCCAAGCATTATAACGTGTGTATTCAAAAATAGAAGGGATTCATAATAACTTCATTTTTGTTCATACCAGAAAAATACACAATTGAGGAAGGCACGTGTACCTAATATCCGCAAATGGAATCCAAAGGACCAACTAGAGGCTAATCGGCGAAGGACAGAGCTAAGCTAAGCTTCACGAAGGCAACAACAAGCAAACAAGATCAACAATGATGCTCTAAGATAAACTTTAATTTTCAGTTCGAAATTAACTTGAGGCCCCTTTTGGGATCCGCCGTTCTCTGATTTTTGGGAGAGGAGGGATCCAAATTTTTTTTTTAAAATCAGCTCGCTATTTTTCTGCTTGGGAGAGTAATGTGTGTGTGGGGTGGAGATGAGTGAGTGGGGAAGACGATTGAAGGTTGGAGGAAATGGGGTTAAGGGTTGATCTTTGGAAAAGAAGGTCTCGTGAGCTGCAGTGTCGCCTTTCCTTTCTCTAAAGGTTCAAACATCTGATGTTGAGCTCCGGAGAAAAATGAAGATGAAGATGCCAACCAATGGCGGATCTAGGTATTCAAGTTTGTGGGTGCTGAATTTTTTTGTACTTAAAATTAATGGATGCTTTTGTAAATTTTTATACGTTTTCTTAAATTTTCTATATAACTATACATACTCTGCGTCGAGATTAACGGGTGCTCGAGCACCCAAATTTTACATGTGGATCCGCCACTGATCCCAACAGAGAGCCTTGCGCCGTTTTTGGTCTGTATTCTCTAAGGGGTCCGATCTTCTAGAGTTAAAGGAAAGGAGGTCTTTAAAGAGGAGATTGAGCCGGTTCGGGTCGGGTCATTTGAGCTCTTTGGACTGGTTGGGCAGATTTGGGTATAGGATTTGGTCCAAATTCAAATTAAATTATTTTTTTTCAATTTTCTTTCTTTTATTTTCTAATTTTCCCTTTTCTTTTAACTAAAATAGTACAAATTAAAAATCTTAAATTATTCAAAAATATGAAATTAAACTAATTAACTAATTATAAAAATTATAAAGCAACTTAATCCTAAATTAAAAGAAAAAAAATCAATAAAAGAAAAAAGTGTAAAATGCAGCATTTTTCTTGTGACTTTCGATTTTTATAAAATAAATAATTACTAATTAATCCTAAAAATATAAAGGTAAAGCCTAATACCATACGTGATATTTTTGGTATTTTTCATGATTCAAAAAAAAAAAACTTAAACATGCAAGAAAAATGCAAACAATAAATTAAATAAATGAAAATTCCTAAAAATGATAAATAATTAAGAAAAAATCTATTTTCTTAGATTTTTGGAGTATTTCGTATACGGAAAAAATCACGTGTTTACAGCTTCCCCTCTTTGCTCAGAAACATGAAGAGTTTTCGGGCAAAGATAAAGTGAGCAACATGAGAAATTTTTGCTCGTTTGAAACTCCATGAGAAGCATTTTTGAAAAGAGCTTGATCGAACCCTGCTTCAGAAGTTGCCTACATATCCTTGGCTATAAAGAAATTATGTCAGTGTAGTTCTGAAAGTATCGGCAGTTGGGATTACCGGAAAGCTGTGATTTCGCTGTTAGTGCTGCTGCTACTGCTTGGCGAACTCCTTATTAAACCAAAAATGGAAAATAAAAAATCTAAGCTAGGTAAACATCAACTATGAGCTACAAGATTCGTATTTATAAATCTCTTGAAGCTTGATCTTAGCCTTGGCTAGTTCTTGCTGTAGATTTCGATCTGAATATTGATGCTTGTTAACTATAGGGGTTTGGTTCTATCATCAGCTTTGGATCAAGGCGGGACATGCGAAGTATGTGACTATAATCATATCTTGAGCAGTCCGTATCCTTTTCTACTTCAGCACTTTGAGTTCACTTCTTTTTTGTTCTTTTTATTCTTTTCTTTATTTTGAATTGTGACTTATTCTTTGGTCATCTCGAATCTTCTTCCTCTAGGGAAAACCTGCTCAGATACGAAAAAAACAAACGAACGAAATTTTTCTGCCCCAGTTTTCACTAGAAAAATTTCATAAGTTATTTGCAACACAAATCTAAACCACTTCTTCATTGAAAGCGATAATAATCAGGATTGTGTATCCTTGGGAATAGGAATAAAGCACTAAATTACCATGCTATGCTGGAAAGATGACCGCGTTATGCCGGAAAAAGAAAAAAGGGTCCTTGGGTTATGTCAGGGAGATCCACGGGTTATGCCGGGATAAAAGAAAAACGTCCATGGGTTATGCCAAGGAGGTCCCTAGGTTATGTCGGGATAAAAGAAAAGGGGTCCCTAGGTTATGCCAGGGAGGTCCACGGATCCTGCAGGGATAAAAGAAAAAGGTCCTTCGGTTATGTGATGGAGATCCGCGAGTTATGCCGGGATAAAAGAAAAAGGTCCTTGGGTTATGCCAGGGAGGTCCACGGGTTATGTTGGAGTAAAAGAAAAAGGGTCCTTGGGTTATGCCAGGGAGGTCCGTGGGTTATGCCGGGATAAAGGTAAAAGGTCCTTGGGTTATGCCAGGGAGGTCCGCGGGTTATACCAGGATAAAAGAAAAAGGTCCTTGGGTTATGCCAGAGAGGTCCACGGGTTATGCCGGAAAAAAAGAAAAAAATGGTCCCTAGGTTATGCCAGGGAGGTCCATGGGTTATGCCGATGATAACTAGAGAATGACGCCCTATGTTGGAAAAGGATGCAGCTAGATACTGGAGGCTCTATGCTACCATGAGTTTGAATTTTCTTCCTCTTCTTCTTTTCAACATTCTTGATCATCATTTTTCATTTTTTTAGTTTAAGAAAAATGAGTAAAAATGCTGGAAAGAATTTGGAGAAAACTTCCCTTTTAGATTGATTATTGCTACATAACTTTTTCTAGACTTTGCACAGTTTCTATTTGTTGTACCTACTTTTTGCAAGGTCGCTTTTGGATTGCACTTGTTTCCTATTTTCAAACAAAGAACAATTGTTAGTTTGAAACGGTGGCTGGTTTTGTGGCGTTCATTGTTTCAACCACTTGATCTCGGCCCAACTTCTTTGATAAAGATTTCAACTGCAACTATTTGTTCCCTGAAGACCTATTTTATTTCTGGCCCTAAAGAACCTCTAACTTTTCAGACTTTTCCATGACGGTTGGTCACGTAGGACTCAACCTTTTCAACTTCATTTGCCTTCATAGGCCTTTCCTTACTGACATTCCTCTTTTTTTTTGTTTTTTTCGGTGCATCGGGTAACTTTTTGGCTCCTCAAACTTGTGAACGTCCCGTCGTGTGGCACTTACCTTTTCCAACTTTATTTTATCTTTGTAGGCCTTTCATTTCTGACTTCTTTCTTCCAACCTTAGCTTCAGAGCATTTGGTATCCTTTGTCTTTTCAAATCTTTGCCGAGACGGTTAGCCACGTGGGACTTGACCTTTTCAACTTTATTTTCCTTTATAGGCACTGCAATTTGATTTTCTCCTTCCAAGATTTTTGATTTCGAATCGGCCTCCATGAACAGTCGAGGTCGACTTGATGCACCAGCTGAGGCTGGGTGCTTTTTTGTACATTGTCTTGTATCAAATGAAAGCCTAGTAAATGAGTCTTGCCATCCTTTCTTTGTCTTAGTTTCGAAACAGTGTTAGACCGAAGGGGATTCAAAGAGAACAAACAATTGAATGGAGAATAAGTTTTAAAAAGAAGTGTCCCTTTCGGGGAAAGGAGAGAAGGGACTTAGCTGGAGTACATGTGGACTTCAATGAACATGACATGCCTTTTGGACTGGATGCCTGATCCGCCTAAACCGTCTGACTCTCAGAAATTCATCATAACTTTCCCTTGAAACCGAGATTCTTGTTAGGATTCTATCGATGCCAATAGTTGTGAGGATCCTCTTTTCGATTAGGGACGCCCTTTGCAGGTCTTCACAAGCTGACCTCTCTCATTTGTCTTTCCACCAGCGCCTTATAGTTCTCTCTGCTATTTTTCACTAACAAGACTCTCTCATTCTCATTTCTCTATTTACCATCGCCTTACTGCGCCTATGTGGGTTTTCACCAATAAGACTCTTTCATTTTATTTCTTTCATTTTGATTGCATCGGATCCAAGTAGCTGCATTCTATGATCCTGGAACATTGTCACCAATTGATCGGAAGGATGTGAACATGAATTCGATTGAGTCACAACTTTGGAATCTTTTGGTCGTGATCAACGCTGACCCATTATAACATCTGCTCCAGTTTCACTTTTGGGGAAATTTCGGAATTTTGTTTTGGTATGACTGAAGCCCAAAGAGAGGCTGCATACGCATCCTTTCGGAATCAAGTCAGACGTAGTTTAGGAAACTTTAATTTCTAATTTTTTTTTCCATTTTTCTCTTTATTTTCCATTTCCTTTTTCCTTTTTTTTCATTTCTTTTTCTTTTCTTCCCCCATTTTTTTTTGCATCTTTCTTTTTCTTCTCTTTCAATCAATTTATTTTTGGTAACACTTTCTTGTTCCAAAGAGGGTAATCAAAAAAAAGTAACCGGCTCAATGGGTTTGCAAATGGTTGGTAATGTTTGGGTAGCGAGAATAAAAACCTTCTTCATCGCAACCGAAAAACACTAATGCTATATGGAGGATCAAACAGAGTACCTTTTGACTGCATTTGCATTGATAGTTTTTTTAGGGATATTTCCTTCGATGTGTCCCAAGTACAACGCACTCTTTTGGCAGTACTCTTGTTGCAATGTATGGACCTTTCCTATCTAGAACCAATTTTCCTTTAGATGTTCCACCTCTTTGTTTTATTTCCTTAAACTTATCTTCATTGCGATCTAATTCTTGATTCATAATTTCGAGGTCTGAAAACTTTCAGGATCTGGGCATGAAGTCCGCAAGCATGTCATGTTATTGAAATCTGCATTTAATAGAACTAAAAAGAGAATAAGAAAGAAAAAAATGCAAAGATTAAGAAGAGAGACATTCCTATAAAATGAAATATTAATTTCATCTAATTATTTTCAATTTTTTATGATAGAAGGGTTTACATCGGAAAGTAAGACAATATAAGAACATCCATATCACACCATGAAATATCAAGACGCAAAAAGGACAGCAAGACTGGCTACCGAGACTCCCGTCTGGTGAGGAACTTTCAGGCTTGGCAACAGTTTTTTGGCTTTTCTTCGGTCTTGGTAATGGCTGCAATAGCCTTAAGTGGTGAATCAAATTCCTCAGCTTCAGAGATTATTCCGACTATTGGCCCGACGTTGTGGGCTGGCAACAGATTGTTCATCACATCATGAGCTTTTTCATCCTGGAAAAAAATTCTTTCAGCTTCAATCAAATCTTCAACTACCCTTTTGAGGCTCCAACGGTCCTCTGTACTATGTCCCACTGCTCTAGAGTGGTATTCACATATAGCATCAACGCGGTGAGAGAGAGATGCGACGCCGCCTTTTTTCCTCAAAAGATAGGAGGAATTCGATTTATGCCATTATGGACAAAACAACTCTTATTCCCTTTTGAGGAATCGAGTTATGGAATTTGAAGAGTCGTCACCTAATGATTATAGTGCATTAGGACACTTCGAAGAAAAAGAAGAAGATTTGAATTAAAACCAAAGTTCGGGTAAGGGCTTGAGATTATCTCAAGGGGAAGGTGTTAGAAACCATTTAGGATCCACCGGTGTGGTTCACGGCCATGCTTAATTTTGACTTCAAAGGAGTAGAAGAAAGCAAGTAAGGTTTACACATAATAGTTACAGATAAGTTTGAAGCTTTAAAAAAAAGGAAGAATAGAAAGTCTTTAGAAAAGGAGTTGATGAAAATAAATGAAAACCACATAAGGAAAAACATTACATAAAGAAAAGAAAGAAGGTCCTAGGTTTATACAAAATATAGATCACATCAATGCAATACCCAGAAATCACTATTCAAAGAGGGGTCGCACGAGATATTAGCGCACCGGTCATTATATCCATATTCTACCTTCCCCACCCCGTTAAGGTATTTGAACGCGATTAGTCACATTACTTATTACGTGCTATTACCCGTCCCAACCTATCAGTCCCGGGGTATTAGGATTTCTAATCCTAAAGGGGAAGAAAAGGGTAAGGGCATATATGGGGTTTAAAAGGACAAAATGCTAGTGGAGATTACAAAAACAAATAGCAAATAATAGGGAGTTGGCAAACAAGCATATGAGGCTCACGTAAGACCCCTTAAATCAGGCAACACATAGTTTTGCATGCCTTGCACATACCGATTTGGGTCCTTTAAAACAAATTTAACGGCGGACGGACTAGTTTAATACATAGAGTTAGATAAAAAGTCTGCATTAGGCAACCCGGATCCAATTGTCAGAAATTGAGGTATTTTAAGTGAACCATTTAGAAAAAAGCACAATTTTCATAAAGGACCTAATGCAGAAGAGTTTAAAATAGAATATTAAAAATAGCAGAAGTTCAGAGATGAATTCGAGAATTAACAAACTGATTTGATTAAGACACAGGAGAACTGTAAAAAGAGTTTTTAAGAAAAAGGTACAAATACGTTAAAAGAAAGAGTTGAAAATCTATTTTTAAAGATATCTTCAAGAGACGGATAGAAATTCAGGCAGAATGTTTAAAGGCATGTTAGAAAACGATGCAAATTTAGAAAAAAACTTGAGATCATTACAGATTTATAAGAGTTTTAAAAACAAACGGGTTTGGAAGAGTTTTATTGGAAACGTTGAAGCCAACTACCAGGTTATTACTTACACTGGTTAGGCGAATTTGAATTCCTATTGGCATGATATCTATATCTTGATTGTTTAAAACTTATTATTATTATTAAACTAGTAAAAGAATGAGTATTCGATTACCCTATCGCTTTCCTAACGTTTATGCATTTCCTATAGGCATGATTTCTATATGCAGCTTGTTACATGGATATTAAATCCTATAGGCAGGATTTCTAGTGATTTGCAATATGACTGAATATTAAATCTTAGAGGTATTGTATCTAGATGATCGAGTTAAAAAATTTAAAACCTATAGGCATGGTATCTAGGTGATTAAAAATATTAAACCTATAGGCATGGTATCTACCTTTTTTGTGCGATAAAGTAAACCCATCCCATACCTTTTATTAATACTCCCCGAGTTCTTTCTTACAAGATGATTACAGAACCAGAAGAAAGAAAGAGAACAATAAAAAATACATCACAGTCTACAGCTAGATCCGAGAAGCCTAATTCAATATTAATATCTAATAACATGTGTTTCACCAAATGCGGATTCCAAATTTCCAAGGCCTTCTCTTACCCAAAGTGTTTTAGAGTTCCAAGGAGCCTCAAGGACCCAGGCAGTGCTAACACTCTGGATAACAATTGTTATAACAGAATAGGGCAGTGTGGAATTGCCAGTCCTCAGGAATCTCAGTTGAGAAGGAGCTCGAGGATCCCAAGGCATGGCTTACCGGGGGTTAGGGGTTGGGGGGGGGGGGCAGAACTTAGAACTAAGAATGAGTGCAAAGTGAGAGAGGGGTTAGGGAGCCATAGTAGAGGGTGGTCATACCCAGACATTGGCATAGACTGGCATACCCCTTACCCTATGCTTGGTCCAAATAAATAAAGAGCAGACTTTATAAGCCAAACTTGGGTCTGGATGGTGATTAGGACACCACCGGACCTGAGTTAAGGCTCAACACATAAGGGGTAAAGGGAATGTGAATTGATTTGAGTAGAGGTTCAAGAGAACCTGATCCTAAGTCATGAGTTGCAATAATAGAATGCCAGCATGACTCAGAATTGCACTTACACATAAGATAGGGTCAAAGGGAAGGGGACTCACATGGAGAACAGTCACAGAAGCACAAGAAGAAAACATAAGAAACTAAGGGTGCAGAAACATAAAGAAAGAGCATAACAAACATGAAGGTGCAGAACATAATGAAAAAGAGCATGACAGACTAAAAGGAGCATATGATTGAGAATGCATAATAGAAGAAGGGAAATAAACACATAGAGTAGGAGGGTATTATTTAACTAGAAAGACATACAAGATGTAATTTGAGTAAAACATAACAAGAAAAAGTAAGTAATTAGCCAGAAAGTCAGCAAAAGCAAACTCAGGACCTTCAGTAAGCATTTGAGGGTTCAAGAGGAACTCAGGAGTATTTCAACAGTGGAAGAGAGAGGAGCAGAGCACTTGTATCAGAAATAGAGAAGGTAGTAGTAGAGAGAGTTCGAAATTCTAAAGTGAAAAGAGTATTCGAAGTATTGAAATTCAGAAGTTTTGTGTGTTGCAAAAGTGCAGAAAAGAACTGTGTTGAATTAATAATGAGTGTGTTGAGAGAGGAGCATGTATTTATACTTGAAATCAGGCAAGTAAGCAAGGAAGGAAAATAGTCAAGTATCAGCTAGAATCAATCACTAACAGAGGTTCCTTTAATTAAGGAGTCCCAAATTTGAACGGTAAAGGACATGAAATATTTAAGGAAAGGTGATAAAATAAAAACAGTTTGCAGAACATACAAATAAGGGTAAATACGCGTGGATCTTAATTAAAGAAAGGGAATTTGAAATACACGGTCAAGTTAATAAGGCAAGAAGTAAACCAATTTGCACATAGTAATTCAGGGAATCAGAGATTCCCTAAATCACTAATGAACAAAGCTAGAAAATAAGGGAATCGAGAGGTTCAAAATTAAAAAAAGGAAAGAAGCAATTGAATTCACATAGGGAAGACTGAAATCAATCCCCAAATCAACGGTTATTCTGAGAGGGAAAATCTAACTATAAAGAGGGACATGTGATATTGGATTCAAACAATAACAAAGTATCATGCAACCAAAGTCCAGTGAGTAAAGGATTATAACTAAAAAACAGTGTCATATGGCATGCGAGAGGTCAGATAAAAGGCGCTATATAATTTTTAGCAAAAGTCAAAACCACAAGGAGAAACAAAGATGAACTTAGAAATTAGGGCTTTGAAATCAAGCTAGTTCAGAGATGAGAAACTATCAAGTCATATACAAACGACCTCAAGGACTCGATTGAAACCCAAATTCTAGGGTTTCTACCCTTATTCGAGTGTAGAGGCGAAAGTAAATAAATCAGGCAAGAATAAGTTCAGAATACCCCAAGGAACTTAAAACATTTCATGAAAGAAAATACAGTAGAGGAAACTATCAGGAATAGGTAGAAGAAAGCGCAGTAGAAGAAAACAAATGGGAATCACAGTAGAAACACATAGGAGTTACAGTAGAGAAAAATACAGTAAGGGTAACACATAGGAATCACAGTAAAACAAGTAAAATCAAAGAAACCCTAAGTTGGAGAAGAAGAATAGTTTTGAAAGCATAGTTTAAAAAAGAAACTTTGAGGAATCATTTGATAATCCTAAAATAAACACAGATCTAAAGCAGATCTAGAGAAATTAGGAGAACCTTGAAAGGCTAGGGTTTCAGAAGAACCTTAGAAGCGAGAAAGGCTTGGAAAAGGTCTGTTCCGAGTCGAATGAGTTAGAGATAGGCTCATAGGGATAGGATATGCCGGAGTCAAGGTGGAGATGGCCGTGAAACTCGAATCAGCAGAGATCTGAGCAAAGGCCTTCAAGATCGAACCTTGAATCTTCAAGTAATAGGGGTATAATGGCACATGGAGGTGAGTAGTGGCCACCCAGGGCTTGGGACGCCATTGAGTCCGGTGAAACAATGTGGAAATCGGCGGGATAGGGCAAGGGTTTCGGAGTGGGTTAGAGAGAGTTTGAGGGGCAAAGGGATTTAGGGGTGGATGTTTGTGAGAAATGAATTAGGGTTTGGGGTGATTCAAAATTAAAAAGGAAAGAAAGACTGTGGACTGTTGATAAAAAATGATCAACGGCCAGGATTAAAAGGAAGAACCGGGCGGGTTTAATTACATGAGTAAAGTAGCGGGTTAAAATTGGAATTTGGTCGTTTTAATTGGGTGGAATTGAGGTTTAAATTGAGGATAAAATTAAAGTAGAAATGTGCCAGGTTTCAAATAGCCACTTCTCCCCGTTTTATTTTATAAAAAATAATAAAACAATTTCTAAAACAAATTGAAGGTACTAAATTAATAAAAAATTTACAAATATTAAATTAAAAATACTGTAACTAAATTTATAATTGTAATACGCTATTAATTACCAAATAGGCTATAATTGCAACTATATGCAGTTTAATTTTAAAAATGCCAAATAAATTGGTAAAAATATGCAAAAATCACCTTAATTATATTTGGTATAGATATGAGAATGAAATAAGTTACACCAAAAATTGATAACTTTGGGGGATAATTTTGAATTTTATACTGTTAAATTAAACAATAATTAATTTTAAAAAATCTTAAAAATTGGTAAAAAAATACCAGAACTTTTGGGCATGCTTATATATGCATACATATGATATTTGAAAGTATTTGAGTATAAAAATATATAGGGAATAATTGGGTAACAACTAGTGCATCTCTTTACCCGAGGAGGATGAAAAAGTTATCGGGTAAAGACAAGATGGCCAATTTTGACAGAAAATGGCAATTGAAAGGAGTTTTGACCATGCCCTAGTTATTGAGATGCCTACATATCCCTGGTTTTACATGAATCAGGTCATATGTAGTTCAGGAACCATTGACGGAATCTGTCGAATGAGTATTTGAAAAGACGGACGCGATGGTGAGATTTAAAAATGTTTTGAGTCAAGTACGCTGCAAAGAACCGAAGCGGGATTGATTCCTCTGAGACAGCCGTCGGCTAGCCAATGTACCTGCAAGTAAGCAATGCAGCGTGTATTGGATATAAATTAATCATGATGCAAGTTCCCTGTTGGACCATGAATGCTGTCTTCGGATGGTTAGGATGACGTCCTCGAACTATGATGTCCTGGGCCATGAAGAGCATAAGAGTAAAGATTTGCAGGCCAAGAAATGGTGTTCTCGGGCTATGCATATGGTGCCTCCGAACTATGATGCCTTTGAATAAGTTGGCAATTTTTTAGCCCATGAAGAGGTGGCAATCTTTCATCCGAATGAATGCAAAGTGTGGCAATCTTTCACCCAAAGCGAGAATTTAAAAGTAGGTGGTGATATTTCAGCCAAAGCGCGAATTTGAATGCAGGTGGCGATATTTCAGCCGTTCGAAAAAATAAAGTGGCGGTGTTTCAGCCATGCAGGATGGAGACAATGCTTAGTCTCAGAAGGCAGATGAGTAGCCTTATGAAAAATGTAGATGCAGACAGAGCTTAGTCTCGAAAGGTAGATAAGTAGCCTTATGCAGGATGGAGGTAGATCTTAACCTTGGAAGGCAGAAGAAGTAGCCTTATGAACAAATGGAGATGGAATAAGAAGCCTTATGCAGGATGGAGGTAGAGCTTAACATAGGAAGGGAGAAAATAGCCTAATGCAGGATGCAGATGAAGACAAAGCTTAATCTCAAAAGGCAGATAAGTAGCCTTATGCAGGATGGAGGTAGAGTTTAACCTCAGAAAGTAGAAAGGTAGCCTTATGCAAAATGCAGGATGGAGACAGAGCTTCGTCTCGAAAGGCAGATAAGTAGCCTTATGCAGGATGGAGATAGAGATTAACCTCGGAAGGTAGATAGGTAGCCTTATGCATAATGCAGGATGGAGATAAAGCTTTGTCTCGAAAGCAGATAAGTAGCCTTATGCAGGATGAAGGTAGAGCTTAAACTCAGAAGGCAAAAATTTAGCCTTATGCCAAATGTAGGATGGAGACAGAGCTTAGTCTTGAAAGGCAGATAAGTAGCCTTATGCAGGATGAAGGTAGACCTTAACCTCAAAAGGCAGAAAAGTAGCCTTATGCAGGCTGAAGGTAGAGCTTAACCTCGAAAGGCAGAAAAGTAGCCTCATGCAATGCAGGAATGTAAAAGAGAGAATAGTAGTAAGTTTTCTTAGCTGATAGACGATTGTGATATTATGACTGCTGAGAGTGTTGTGTCCGGACAACGATTTTGAATAAGTGCTGTTTTGATATTTCATTCCCGAAAAAAGTACACGTGTGTAAATGTATCCAAATGATTTATGACTTGCATCCAAAGAAAAATTGTGAGTTCTGTAGAAGGGAAAAGGTTAGTTCGTCATACTGTGGCTCCTGATGTCATGTATCATTGAGGGTAGCATTGCTAAACGACGGTGATTCAAATGATAGTTGTGCATGATTTAGTAAACATAATGTAAACGATGTTATTTCGGATGAACCAACAATTGCAACGCGGTTCAAAGACGAGGCAACCTCATTTGTCCTAGATTTTTGAAGGTCCTCCTCAAAATTATGCCCCAGTTTACTAGGCTGCTGCTGCTGACGGCTGTGCTTAATGATTGAAAACGGATTAATTCTTGAATTTTGGGGGCGCCCCCAATTTAGTGGGTTGATGCTGATGAGAAAACTGACAAACTGAATTTGGAATTTTGAGGGTTTTCCTAAATATTATTCCACATTTCCAATAGCGTGGGGGAAATAGAATTTTTATTAAAATGTGACCGTACCCATAGGGCTGCCTACGTATCCCCTCTTAAACGGGAAACAGGTCGGGCATAGTTCAAATTATATCATGAAGAAAAAAGATATGATCAGATGTAGTATCGTTTCACCGCGTCTCCTCCGGTTAGAACCTGGTGAACCATATACGGACCCTGCCAATTGGGAGAGAATTTCCCATTGGCCTCATCTTGATGTGGAAATATCTTCTTTAGCACCAGCTGCCATGGTGTAAACTTCCTCGACTTACCTCTCTTGTTAAAGGTTCTGGACATTCTGTTCTGATATAATTGACCGTGGCAAACTGCATTCATTCTCTTTCCATTTACATGGGCAGTTAGCCCTTATAGATGGAAAGAGAATGAATGCAGTTTGCCACTCTACAATTGTACCCACTCTACGTTGTCTAGCTATGCTTCTTGTATGATCTTCAAAGTGGGAATTTCTACCTCGACGGGAATGACCGCTTCTGTAACATAAACCAGCATGTAGGGAGTTGCGCCAATCAGTGTACGAATTGTGGTACGACAACCCAATTAGGCGAACAATAATTTCTCATGACACTACTTGTGCCTTTCAATCATCTTCCTTAGTATCTTCTTGATGTTCTTATTGGATGCTTCTACAGCTCCATTCATCTGAGGCCTATAGGCTATAGAGTTTATGTGTTTGATCTTGACTGTCTCAGACATTGCTCTCATTAGGTCGCTATTGAGATTGGAACCATTATCAATGATGATTGTTTCTAGAATTCCGAACCAACAAACAATGTGGTCACGAACGAAATCTGATACAACTTTCTTGGTTACTGCTTTGTATGATGGTTCTTCGACCCATCTAGTAAAGTAATAATTGCCACTAGGATGAACCTATGCCCATTTGATGCGGCAGGTTCAATTGGTTCGATGACATCCATATTCCAAAGAGGTGAATGGCCATCGTGAGCTTGTTGCAGTAAGCTCGTTTGGAGGCACCTTTATCATGTCTGCATGTATTTGACAGCGATGTCACTTTCGGATATACTGGATGCAGTCTGTTTCCATAGTCATCCAAATATACCCTGCTCGAAGTATCTTCTTTGCAAAAATGAACCCATTCATGTGCGGTCCGCAGGTCGCTGCGTGTATTTCATTTAATAGTTTCGTTGCTTCTCTTGCATTGACACACCTTATCAAACCTAGATCAGGAGTCCTCCTATACAGGATTACTCTATTGTGAAAGAAGTTGTTGGATAATCTCCGAAGCATGCGCTCTGAGTAACATTGGCAAGCTTTGAGTATTCTCCTGTTGTCAAGTATTCTCTGATGTCGTCGAACCATGGCTTCCCATCGGCTTCTTCCTCAACATAAGCACAGTAAGCTGGATGGTCATAAATCTTGACCTGAATGGGATCAATGAAATTTGTATCTGGATGCTAAATCATGGATGACAAAGTGGCTAGTGCATCTGCGAACTCATTCTTTATTCTGGGAACATGTTGGAATTCTGTCTTTCTGAATCACTTCTTCAACTACTAAATGTGATGTAGGTAAGGGAGTATCTTAAGATTCTTGGTTGCCCATTCTTCCCGAACCTGATGTATCAGGAGGCCCGAGTCTTCGATCACTAGCAACTCGTGAATATTCATGTCTTAGCTAGTTTGAGCCCTAAGATGTAGGCTTCGTACTCGGCTATGTTGTTGGTGCATGAGAACCTAATCTTAGCGGATACTGGGTAAGCTTACCGGTTTTTGATACCAAGACTGCTCCGATACCGACTCCTTTGAAATTTGCAGCTCCGTCAAAAAATATCCTCCAACCATCATAGGATTCTGCAATATCCTCTCCTATGAAAGATACCTCTTTATCAGGAAAATACATCTTTAGAGGTTTGTATTCTCCTCCCACAGGATTCTCGGCGAGGTGATCTGCCAAAGCTTGACCTTGACTTCCATCTGGGTAACATAAACAGTGTCAAACTCGCTTAATAGGATTTGCCATTTGGAGAGCTTGCTGGTAGGCATGGGCTTCTGAAAGATATACTTTAACGGGTCCATCCTTGATATGAGATAAGTGGTATAAGCACAAAAATAGTGCCTCAACTTCTGAGCTACCCAGGTCAAAGCACACCACATGCGTTCTAATAAGGAATACCGAGCCTCATATGGAGTAAACTTCTTGCTGAGATAGTAGATGGCTAGCTCCTTTCTTCTGGTTTCATCATGTTGTCCTAAAACACAACCGAACACTCCATCCAATACTGCGAGATAAAGCAATAGGTGTCTCCCTGGCTCATGAGGAACCAAGACCGTCGATGTTGACAAGTATTCCTTGATTCTGTCAAAAGCCCTTAGACAATCATCAGTCTATTTGGTGGCATAATCCTTCTTAAACATCTTGAAGATAGGTTCACAAATGACAGTGGACTGAGCTATGAATCACCTGATATAATTGAGCCTTCCCTCTTATCACATCCTTCTTGTTCTTTGGCGATGAAAAATATTGAATGGAGTTGACATTTGAGGATCCAATTCTATTCCTGGTGACTCATAATGAAACCCAATAGCTTTCCAGCAAGAACCCCGAATGCACACTTGGCGGGATTCAGTTTCAAGTTGTACCACCTCAATCTGTTGAAGAATTTTCTAAGGTCTTCCATGTGATCTGCAGCTTTCTTGGATTTGATGATGGCTTCTTCCACATACACCTCGATCTCTTTATGTATCATGTCATGAAAGATAGTAGTCATGGCTCTCATGTAGGTGGCACCAGCATTCTTCAAACCAAATAGTATCATTCTGCAACAGTACATCCCCCATGGTACAATGAATGCCGTTTTCTATGCATCTTGTTCATCCATCCATATCTGATGGTACCTAGCAAAGCAATAGACGAATGAATGCAGTTCATGCTTGGTGCAATTGTTAATCAGGATGTGTATATTTGGCAAGAGGAAGTCATCTGGGATTGCCCGGTTTAGATCCCGGTAGTCGACACAGACTCTAACCTTCCCATCTTTCTTCGGTACTGGCACGATGTTAGCTAACCATGCTGGATACTCTACCACACCGAGAACCCTGGCTTTGACTTTCTTGGTAACTTCCTTTTTGATTTTCAAACTCATGTCTGGCTTGAGCTTTCTGAGCTTCTTTTTTTCTGGTGGACATGTCGGATTTGTTGGCAACTTGTCAGATACAATAGATGTGCTGAGACTAGTCATATTTTCATATGACCAGGTGAAAATGTCCTCATACTCTTTTAAGAATTCTGTGTACTCTTTCTTTTCTGATGGAGACAAATGCACGCTGATGCGTGTATCTTTGATATTCTATGTATCTCCCAAATTAATAACCTCAGCTTCGTCCAAGTTAGAAATAGGTCTGTTCTCAATGTTCTCGACCTCTCTGAAAACCTCTTATAGCACATCATCTTCCTCTCCTGAATCTATATCCATTAGCTGTTTGCCTCGTTGCAAGTTGCGGTCGTCGGTTCATCATCAAGATATGTAAAAGTAATGCTGTGTAAAATAAAGTAAATGATAGAGAAAAGTAATAAGAGCGAGATATAAAAAATAAACTTTTGATTAAATTCATAACTGTTCGAAACATTGGATCTCTTTTAAAAAGTAAAGACAATGAAGAAAACTAAGATCAACTAAAAGGTAAAATGCGATGCATGGTGCATCGTTTAGCCTCGCTACCCGAAGCTCTCTGGGCACTGGTGGTCCTGACTGACCAATTGGTGAGGTGTTCCCATCGGTTCACAGCTTGAATGGAAGGGCCTTCGCCCCCTTCCTCCTCGAAGATAACACAACAGTCCATATCATCTCCTAGAAATAGGTTCTTTATCACTGCCAGTGTTTCGTCTTTCTCTGATCCATATATAATGTCACCATGCTAAAAGGTCTGCTCCAGCTGAGGTAGAGGGTGCTCCAATGGATAATATGGGCTGCGCCATGGTGGTGACCAATCATTAAGCTCCTTCCAAGTGTACTCATACCCTAAGCCAACGTAGTGCCATGTTTCTTTAGTTTGATGGGCTTGGTGATACCCTGGAGGTTCTTGCCAAGTCTTTTTCCGGGTTTACAATCGCTCCAATTTCGGATGTTCTCAATCTTGTTATCCCACCATTTGTCTTTGTCCACAACATTGACTCGCTCGATGTGGTAGTATGTTTCTCCTCTATTCTCCTTCTACCTCCGATCATTAGGATGATTTGGCGACTGTACATATGGTTGCTACCGTCGCCATGAGTGATCACTTCCTCATGATTCCATTCAAACTTCACTTCTTGATTTAGGGTTGATGCCACAGCCCTAGCAGCATAGATCCAGGGTCTTCCCGGCAAATAAATTGTAGGATGCTGGAACATCTATGACTTGGAAGTCAACATCAAACCAGGTATGGCCCATTTGCAAGCACAAGCTAATTTCCCCAGTGGTAGATCATTGAGACCCATCAAAACCTTTAATATTAATAGACCCATCTTTGGTCTCATCCAAACCTTTCCCCAATGTTCCGAGAGTCACTAGCGGTTAAATGTTGAGGCTAGATCCCCCGTCGACCAGGATCCTGGTGATGAACTAATCTTCGCATTGCATAGTGATATGCAACGCCTTGTTGTGACTAAGTCCTTCTGGTGGTAACTAATCCTCGTGGAAGGTGATCTTGTGGCTTTCCAACACATTTCCTACCATGGTTGCCATTTCGCCTCTTTTTATGTTGCTGGGAAGATAAGCTTCACTCAATATTTTCATCAAGGAATTTTTATGTGCTTCCGAGCTTTGTAGAAGAGCCAGGATGGAAATCTGCGCTGGCATTTTGTTCTATTTCTAAGGACCGAGTAATCTTTGGCATGTATCTTTCTCCAAACGTCATCTGGTCCAGATTCAACAGCTCATCCGGAGGCTTGCTTGCTGGACTCAGCTAGATGTTCTTGGGTGTATGCCCTACCTGTTCTGGTCATGCCTTGTGCGGCGATCGCTTCTCCAGTATGTGTTTTCCCTTTCCTTCTAGACTCAGCTGTGTAATCCCAAGGTATTACGTTTGACTTGAACGGGGTCATGTCTATCATGGAAACCGGAATTGGCATCCTTGGAGGTAACATGACCACTTTGGAAGGTGCAGGTGCGTTTGGGATCCCGAACTCAACCTCAATCGCCTTTGGTGCCTTTGCTGGAGGTGCTTCGAACTCGAGTGGCACAAACACATTTACCACATCACCCTCAAAGGGATAGATCTGAACCACAATGGAGTTGAGGGTGACCTCTGGCTTCTTAGGCTTATCTCCTTCAGCAATTAATCTGATTGACCCTTTGGGGCCCCAACATCCTCAATCTCAATCATATGGATGCCTCCACCTTGTAGTCAGGCAGAGGGTTGTTGCGGACATTGGGAGCAGGCTCATTTGCTAAATTGACCTTATTATAAATCAAATTCTAAATCTTATCTTTTAACGAGCGACACTCGTCGATGGTATGGACTTTCATTCCGGAATGGTATGCGCAAGGGTTTTTGGGATTGACCCACTGGGAGGGATTTTCTTAGGTTATGGCAGGGATAAGGGTGACATAACCGGCTGCATTGAGTTTTTCATATAGATGGTTGATTGGTTCGGCGAAGTATAATGTCTGGGAGGTCTTCTGTCAAATTTTTTGTCTAGGTCGAGGAAAGTATTGGCAAGTAGGTGGTAATGGGTAGTGGGAAGGTTGGGATTTATATGCTCGGTACACAGGTGCGGGCTGGGAATATCTTGGTGAGGTAGGTTGATATGTGGGTGGTGGAGATGATTGGTAGGTGGGTGGCGGAATTTGGTAAGTGAGTAATGGTGCTTGGTAATTTAGGGAAGGTTTAAGTGTGAATGGAGCTGAAGGATAGGTTTGGTGTTTCATGGGGGATTTGGTTCTTTCCGAAGCCATTATGGAATTCACTTCCTTTTTCCTTTGACGTGCCACCAGACTATGAGGCCTTGTTGGTTGCCTGTAATGCTTTGAGATTGGTGATCATACCATTCTTGATACCTTCTTCGATTCTTTCTCCCAACTTGATGATGTCCGGGAAATTTTGACCTTTTATTATCATTAGCATATCGTAGTATTGCGGGTCCTAAGCCCAGACAAAGAACCTCTTCATTTGCTCTTCCCCGAGGGCTGGCCTGGCTTTGGCAGCTTCTGACCTCCAACGAGTAGCATACTCACGAAATGTTTCTATGGGCTTCTTCTTCAGATTTTGAATATATAACACATCCGGTGTGTTCTAAGTGTTGAACCTGAATGCATAAATTCAGATGCCATGCTCACCCAACTTGTCCATTTCTTTGCAACCTGGATGATATACCAAGATAAGGTACGCCTTGCAGATTCCTCATGAACAACATTATGCGGATTATCTCGTCCGTTCCAACCCCTACCATCTTGTCACAATACATTCTTAGATGGACCGTAGGATCACCTATACTGTCAAACATCTAGAATTTGAGAGGTTTGTACCCCTCCAGAAGCTCAACATCTGGCGGAACACAAAGATCTTCATAGTTCAAACCTTCAACACCTTTGCTACCTTCGACACATTGGACCTGGCTAGTTAACTTCTCGAGTTCAGTAGCCAAATTACTGATAAAGGAGTCCTTGTCATCTGATTTGGGTGCATTTGAGATTGGTTGGGTATAATGGGGTATAGTATCCACAAAGATAGGATTCTTATGGTCGTTTGTGGTGCTTTGTTGTCCAGGAATGAGTAGTGGAGTGTTAGTGCATATTTTGGAGGCTTGGGTATTAGCAGTTTCTACTCGTGGCTGTGGAGGTATGGGGTTCTCGGTGTCGGCATCAGCAGTGGCAAGAGTTATTGATAGGCTTGCCAGGTTCCGGACTTGTTCTAACTCTTCTCGAAATCTCAGCAAAGTCTGCTCAAGATGAGCAGCAGTTTCCTTGGTAATTGGAGTGTTCTAGGAAGTTTCCTCTATCTCCTTTCTAGCATTTTCATCTCCCATTTTGCCTTTGTTCCTATTTCTGGTAGGACTCGGATGAGGAGCAGGTGGAGGGCCCTTAGATCTTGTTGAGTACGCTGATGGTGCCAAAATGCACGAACTAACCTTTGGGGAGAGGAATAAAAATAAAAATAAAAGAAAAACAAAAAGGTAAAACGTTAGTGCGGATTCTGAGAAAAATAATATTCCGATATCTAAACATATTATGCAGGAATATAAGTCGTTTCCTAATTTGGGGAGCCTCGTTGAGCCCGAGGTTTTCCTAGTAACAGATTAAATTTGGAGAACCTGTAATGCTAAATACCTCATTTTATTGATAAAAACAAGACAAGTCTTAAAACAACTAAATCATAAAAAATGTAACTAATGGCCAGTGGCCTTATTACATTATTAAAGTAGTAAGGATCCTAACTACTTGGTCCCAGAAGGACCTTCCCCAAATTCGCTATTTTGCCTCCCTCGTACAGCTGCAACAACTCGCGTAGTCGTAACAACAGATAGGCTCGAGCCAAATGTCCGCATGCATTTCCCTCAACATTTTGGCAGTCTTCAATCCTTTTCAAGAACTTTCCTTCCAACTATACTAGACCCCTTTCCAGATGCCCTAACCGCTTGTTGGCGTTGATAGCCATGCCTTTCCACTCGTCGATCAATTGCTGATGAGCTTCTTGTATTTCCTGATGCTTATTTTCAGACTCTCGAATTCTTTTGTGTAATTGGTTGTACTTAACTTGCACTTCAGCCCTTTCATCGATAATGCTGTGACCTCGGATGAAACTTGGATGGCTTAAACCAGTGTGATTATCCTCCAACCAACCAGAGTAGTGTGGTACACATCCTGCATGATACATGTGTGCCCCAATGGCTTCTCTCCCTAAGACGAGTTTGCACTGCCACATATGTTAAGCTTGACACCTGTGCGAGCTATCATCGTCTTGAAAGTCAGCCTTGAAATGACTCATTTTGTCTACCCTTAGTATGATTTGTTTTCTTCCAGCTTGCCTCATGGCTTGGAGAGGGACAGAAGGATGAGTTCCCTCAGACCGATGAGCATAAGGAATGGTGCATCCCAAGAACAAACGATGAACTCCCATGTTGGACACCACTCGAACATCCACTGTACTTGGTATTCCTTTACATTCTCAAGCAGCTCTACCCATCTTCCAGCATCCTCCGGCTGAGGGAACATGTTGGGCATGAAGTTCATTCGCTTGGGGTGGTGGAAAGAGATATGATCATCCAATCCCTACGTATAATCTCCTATTAGTAGTCACCTTTCTTAAGGTGTTCTATAAGCCAGATCTGAAGTAATAGATTATAACCGTCGAAGTGCGGGGCCCCTTGTTGACATTTTCCTATGGCTCGATGGATTTCAGCTATGATCGTGGACTCTATGCTGAAAGACTGATCGCTAATCCCTTTTATTAAGGTCTTGGTCACCATGGCTAGTCTGGTGTGGATCCTAGCCTTCTTCATGGGAAAGATCACTATACCCAAGAAACAGAACATGAATACAAAGACCCTCATATGTATATGCCCTAAAGAGGTAAAGGAGAATTCGTCAATGTAGGTGCGGTAGGACTCGCTATGGCCAAACCTTTCATACAGGAAGTCAAATGGTATAGAGCAATATTTTAGGCAAGTCAAATCCGGATTCTTCTTGAGTCCTATCATTTTGATGAAACCCCTACCCTTGCGACTCTCTAGAATAAGTAGACCCAGAGTCTCTGAAGCAATTCCAGCTAGACCCCCTATTTCTTCTAGAAAAGGGGTCATTTCGAGGTCCCCCAAGCGAATCACTATCCTAGAAAAGAGTTGCAGCCTCTATGATTTTGTTGTTAAGCTGGATTTCCAGAAGTGAGGGCGAATTCCCTAAGTACTTGCAGACAAGGGTCTGATCGCTGGCATGAAGATCCTCCCACAAACTTAGCAACCTTGGGTGAATGTTAGATACTATACCGAATCTGGGATTTTGTGCCCTATTCTTCAAAACAAAGGGTTAGACACAGGCTCGACAATTTAAATCGATAATTAGCAATAAAGACATTTACTTCTCCAAATAAATGTACATAACGTGGGAATGTCCGTTTGGGTTTCGAGGAAACCCGATGGACTTTGGTTTTGGCTATCTTAATGAGTCATTATGCGGACAACATAACTGATTTGGCTAAGTTTGACCATGATGAATGAACAGTTTAATAGAGTATGGATTCTATTTTTGAAGTGCTAGACAAGGTACCCTTGAGTGGACAACTCAATAGGGAAAGGTGCAAAACCGTCAACTACACCATTGATAGAGTGGTTTTACCGCAAATATGCCTTTGCCACATTTAGGGGGTTATAATATCGGAAGAGCACAACCAGTCATTATATGCATGTTGCTATAGGATTTATTTTAGCACGAGTGGAATATGATTTTGAAGATGCAGTTACAAAAATGAAGCAAATTGTATGTATTTTCACGTTCATACAGTAAACGATTACAGTAAATGCTCAAAAATTACAACGGTATTGAAATAGTAATAAAGCAGTAAAGGAAGAAATTAAAAGAAAGGGAAAACATGAAGGGCCAAGTCAGTATTCATGATGCAATAATTAAAGGCGGGAAATAAAAGCAATTAATGAAGCAATAAAGTCACAAGAGCATGTAATGGTAAAAGCCTTAGATAATTCCCCATTAGAGTCGCCATGCATTCAACACCCCCTTTTTTCCCAAAAGATAGGCGGAATCGGTTTTAAGACATTATGGACAAAAACACTCTTATTCCCTTTTGAGGAATCGAGTTATGGAATTTAAAGATTCGCCACCTAGTGATTATAGTGCATTCAGACACTTCAAAGAAAAAGAGGAAGATTTGAAAAAAACCAAAGTTCGGGTAAGGGCTTGAGATTATCTCGAGGGGAAGGTGTTAGGCACCCCTCAAGATCCACTAGTGGGGTTCCCGACCATGAATAATTGTGACTTTAAAGGAGTAGAATAAAGAAAGTAAGGTTTACACATAATAGTTACAAATAAGTTTGAGACTTTAAAAAAGAAAGAAAAGGAAGAATAGACTGTCTTTTGAAAAGGAGTTGATGCAAAGAAATGAAAAACACTTCAGGAAAAACATTACAAAAAGAAAAGAAAGGAGGTCCTAGGTTTATACAAAATATGGATCACATCAATGCAATGCCCAACAGTCACTCCTCATAGAGGGGTTGCACGAGATATTAGCGCACCAATCATCATATCCATATTCTACCCTCCCCACCCCGTTAAGATATTTAAATGCGATTAGTCACGTTACTTATTGCATGCCATTACCCATCCTAACCTTTCAGTCCCGGGGTATTTGGACTTCTAATCCTTAAGGGGAAGAAAAGGGTAGGGGAATATATGGGGTTTAAAAGGATAAAATACTAGTGGGACAACCAAAACAAATAGCAAATAATAGGGAGTTGGCAAACAAGCATATGAGGCTTACGTAAAACCCCATAAATCAGACAACACATAGTTTTGCATGACTTGTACATACCGATTTGGGTCCATTAAATTAAATTAAACGACGGATAGACTAGTTTAACACATAGAGTTAGATAAAAAGTCTGCATTAGGCAACCCAGATCAAATTGCCAGAAATTGAGTTATTTTAAGCCAGTCATTTAGAAAAAAGCACCGTTTTTAGAAAAGGACCTAATGCAGAAGAGTTTAAAATAGAAGATTGAAAATTGCAGAAGTTCAGAGCTGAATTCGAGAATTAACATACTGATTTGATTAAGACACAGGAGAACTGTAAAAATCATTTTGAAGAAAAGGTGGAAATCCGTTAAAAGAAAGTGTTAAAAATCTATTTTGAAAGATATCTTCAAGAGATGGATAGAAATTTAGGAAGAAGGTTTAAAGGCATTGTTATAGAAGAAAGATGCAAATTTGAAAAAAACTTGTGATCATTACAGATTTATAAGAGTTTTAAAAACAAATGAGTTTGGAAGAGGTTTATTGAAAACGTTGAAGCCAACTGCTAGGTTATTACTTACACAGGTTAGGCGAGTTTGAACTCCTATAGGCATAATATCTGTGGCTTGATTTTTTAAGACTTGTTACTATTATTAAACTGATAAAGGAATGAGTATCCAATTGCCCTACAGTTTGCCTAACTTTTATGCTTTTCATATAGGCATGATTTTTTTATGCAACTTGTTACATGGATATTAAATCCTAATGGCAGGATTTCTAATGTTTTGTAATATGACTGAATATTAAATCTTATAGGCATGGTATCTAGATGACAGAGTTAAAACATTGAAAAACAATAGGCATGGTATCAAGGTGATTAAAAACATTGAACCAATAGGCATGGTATCTACCCCTTTTGTGCAATAAAGTAAACCCCTCCCATACCCTTTACTAATACTTCCTGAGTTCTTTTCACAAGACGATTACAGAACCAGAAGAAATAAAGAAAATAATAAAAAATACATCAGAGCCTACAGCTAGATCCGAGCAGCCTAATTCAATATTAATATCCAATAACCCGTGTTTCACCAAATCCGTATTCCAGATTTCCAAGGCCTTCTCTTACCCAAAGTGTTTCAGAAATCCAAGGAGCCTCAAGGACCTCAGGCAGTGCTTACACTCTGGATAACAATTGTTGTAACAGAATAGTGCAGTGTGGAATTGCCAGCACTCAGGCATCCAAGTTGAGAGAGAGCTCGAGTGTCCACAAGAATGGCTTACCCGGGGGGGGGGGGGGGGTAGAACTTAGAACTTGGAATGAGTGCAAAGTCAGAGAGGGGTTAGGGAGTCATAGCAGAGAGTGGTCATACCTAGTCATGGGCATAAACTGGAACACCTCAGACCCTACGCTTGGTCTAAATAAATAAAGAGAAGACTTTTGCAGTCAAACTTGGGTCTGGATGGTGAATAGGACACTACCAGACCTGAGTTAAGGTTCAGCACATAAGGGGTAAAGGGAATGGGAATTGATTTGAATATAGGTTCAAGAGAACCTGATCCTAAGTCATGAGTGGCAGTAATAAAATGCCAACATGAATCAGAATTCCAGTCACACATAAGAGAGTTCAAAGGGAAGGGTACTCACATAGAGAACATTCACAGAAGAACAACAAAAAACATAACAGACTAAGGGTGCAGAAACATAAAGAAAGACCATAACAGATTTGAAGGTGCAGAACATAATGAAAGAGAGCATGAAAGACTAAAAGGAGCATATGATGGAAAATGCATAACAGAAGAAGGAAATAAACACATAGTGTAGGAGGATATTATTTAACTCAAATGACATACCAGTTGCAATTTCAGTACAACAGAACAAGCAAAAGTAACTAATCAGCCAGAAGGTCAGAAAAAGCAAACTCAGAACCTTCAGCAAGAATTTGAGAGTTCAAGAGGAACTCATGAGTAGTTTAGACAGTAGAAGAGAGAGGGGAAGAGCACGTAGTATAAGAAAGAGAGAAGATATTAGTAGAGAGAGTATGAAATTGTAAAGTGAAAAGAGTATTCGAAGTATTAAAATTCAGAAGTCTATGTGTGTTGCAAAAGTACAGAAAAGAACTGTGTCGAATTAATAATGAGTTTGTCGAGAGAGAAGCGTGTATTTATACTTGAAATCAGGCAGGAGAGCAAGGAAAGAAAATAGTCAAGTATCTATTAGGATCAATCAATAACAGAGGTTCCTTTAAATAAGGAGTCCCAATTTGAATGGTAAAGGACAGGAAATATTTAAGGTAAGGGGATAAAATAAACACATTGCGCACATCATACAAATAAGGGTAAATACGTGTGGATCTTATTTAAGGAAAGGGAATTTTGAAATACACGGTCAAGTTAATAAGGCAATAAGTAAACCAATTAGCACATAGTAATTCATGGTATGAGTGATTCTCCAAAATCACTAATGAACCAAGCCAGTCAACAAGGGAATCGAGAGGTTCAAAATTAAACAAGGAAAGAATCAATTGAATTCACACAAGGCAGACTGAAATCAATCCCCAAATCAAAGGTTATTTTGTGAGCGAAAATCTAACTATAAAGAGGGCATGAGCTTTAAACATGCGAGACTGGATTCAAACAATAGCAAAGTATCATCCAACCAAAGTCCAGTGAGTAGAGGACTATAACTGAAAAAGAGTGTCAGATGGCAGGCGAAAGGTCAAATAAAAGGCCCTATATAGTTTTTAGCAAAAATCAGAACCACAAGGTGAAATAAAGATGAACTCAGAAATTAGGGATTTGAAACCAAGCTATTTCAGAGATGAGAAACCAACAAGTAACATACAAACGACCTAAGGGACTCGACTAAAACCCTTAAATCTAGGGTTTCTACCCTTAATCAAGTGTAGAGAAGAAAGAAAATAAATCAGACAAGAATAAGTTCAGAAAGCCCCAAGGAATTTAAAATATTTCATGAAAGAAAAACAGTAAAGGAAACTATAAGGAAACAGCAGAAGAAAGCGCAATAAAAAAACACATGGGAATCATAGTAGAAACACATAGGACTTACGGTAGAGTAAAATACAGTAAGAGTAACACATAAAAATCATAATAAAACAAGTATAATCAAAGAAACCCTAAGTCAAAGAAGACGAACATTTTTGAAAGCACAAACTGAAAAAGAAACATAGAGGATCATTTGAAAATCTTAATATAAAAACATATCTAGAGCAGATCTAGAGAAATTAGGAGATCCTCGAAAGGCTAGGGTTTCAGAAGAATCCCAAAAGCGAGAAAGGCCTGGAAAAGGTATGTTTCGAGTCAAATGAGTCAGAGATAGGCTCATAGGGCTAGAATGTGCCGGAGTCAAGCTGGAGACGGTCGTGAAACTCGAATCAACGGAGATATGAGCGAAGGACTTCAAGATCAAACCTTGAATTTTCATGTAACAGGGGTATAATATCATATGGAGGTGAGTACTAGCCACCCAGGGCTTGGAACGCCATTCATTCCAGTGAAACAACGTGGAAACCGGCGGGATAAGGCTGGTGATTCGGAGAGGGTTAGAGAGAGTTTGAGGGACAAAGGGATTTTAGGGGCAGCTATTTGTGAGAAATGAATTACGGTCAGGGGTGATTCGAAATTAAAAATGAAAGAAAGACTGTGGACCGTTGATCAAAAATGATCAACGGAAGGATTAAAAATGAGAACCGGGCGGCTTTAATTAAATGGGTATATGGGCGTGTTAAAATTGGAATTGGGTAATAGAAATAGGCGATTTTAAATAGTCACTTCTCCCCGTTTTATTTTATAAAAAATAATAAAATGATTTCTGAACAAATTGAAGACACTAAATTAATAAATACTATGCGAATATTAATTCAAAACTTTTGGAACTAATATTATAATTATAAAATTCTATTAATTACAAAATAGGCTATAATTGTAATTATATACAATTTAGTTTTAAAAATACAAAATAAACTGGTAAAAATATAAAAAATCACCTTAATTATATTTTGGTATAAATATGAGAATGAATTAAGTTATTCACAAAAAAATGATAATTTTGGGGATAATTTTGGGCTTTGTACTGTTAAAATAAACAATGAATTGATTTTAAAAAATCTTAATAATTGGGAAAAAATACCAGAACTTTTGGGCATGCTTACATATGCATACATATGCTATTTTGAAAGTACTTGAGTATAGAAAAACATATGAAAAAATTATGTATCAGACTGGGGGTTTGACTGGTTCTGGGCCACTGGCTACAACAAATCTACCAGGATTTGCTTTTGGAACAAGCTTCAATATGATTCTCTAATAGGGGTGAACTGATTCTTTCTGAAAGTATCTCTTGGGCGAGGATTGCACTGGGGAACATCTGGTTAGGGATTATATTGAGCTTGGTAAGGATGGGCATTTATGGGAGGTGGAGCTCAGTTTTGTGTATAATATTTTGGCAGCGTGTAAGATTGTGCACTCATTATCGCATAGGGAGGCGGTGCCACAACATAAGAATCATCTTGAAGGGGATAATAGTGTGGGGGGAGGATTGGAGGAACAAATCATTGGCTAAATGACCTGCGGGCCCCCTCGAGCTTGACACCATCATGGATCCCTGTTCAAACCCATTCTTGTTCATCAAACCCTCAAAACCATTCTGAGCAACATGTGATGTGGCCTTAAAGGCAGCATGGATCAATATTCGCCACGTTTTTAAACCGTTTTCAACCATTTCCTCAATTTTTATAGCCTCAGCAAACGTCTTACCCACAACAGACATCATGTTCTGGAAATAGTCAGTCTCTCGGACCTGCAGAAAGGTCGTATGCATTTCAATTTCGTCCATTGGAGGCTTTACCCTCGCAACTTGCTCATGTCATTTGACAGCATACTCGTAGAAGCTTTCCGCAGTTTCCTTTTTTCAAATTAGATAAAGTATTTCTGTCGGGAGCGATGTCTACATTATACTGGAAATGGTGGACAAAATGGCGGTCCATATCGTCCCACACATGCCACTGTTGATACCCAATTTTTTCCTAGATATCTTTACATTCAAAATACTTTCAAAACAACATACATTCATATAGGAGCATACCTAAGTGTTTTGGTATTTTTTCAAATTTCTAAAGATTTTTTAAACCAATGTATTATCTATTTTAATAATACAAAATTCAATAATTATTCCCAAAAATTATCATTTTTGTGAATATTTCATTTTATTCTTATATTTATACCAATATATAATTAAGGTAAATTTCGTATATTTTTACGAATTTATTTGGTATTTTTAAAGTTAAATTGCATATAATTGCAATCATAGCCTATGTTATAATTATAAAATTAATTTCAGTATTTTTAATTAATATTTATTAATTATTATAAAGGGGTTCAGTGCTTTTGATTTTATCCCAAAGTTATTTTTCACTATTTTATATAATTAAAAAAGGAAAATTATTTACTTAAATACTAGCCCCATCTATTTTAATGTCAGCCTTAAATTAAACCCAAATCTCAACCCCAATTACCCAACCCAATTCCATTTAAACCTAACCCATGACCCAATTTTAAAGCTTCCAAAGCCATTAAGGCTTGTACCTACCTCTTATGTCCCCTGCATGCCCGTTGTTTGAAGGATCGAGACCAGACCTTGAGGGTCTTCACTAAGACCTTCACTTATTCGAAGATCCCAGCCATCTCCGGCTTTGCTCTAGTGGCTCTTTGTCTTTTGAGCCTAATTGCGATATTCTATGGTTTAGATCGTGACTTTTCCAGGCTTTCTCGCTTCTAGGGTTCTTCAGAAACCCTAGCCTTTCAAGGTTCTCCTGATTTCTCTAGATCTGTTCTAGATCTATGCTTATTTTAAGGTTTCAAATGAAGTTTCTTTCAAAAGTTTGCTTTCAAACCTTCACCTTGTCCGACTTAGGATTTCTAGGATATTACATGCTCTGCTGTGATTCTTATGTGTTTTCTTCTACCTTGTTCTTATGATTTCCCCTACTGCATTTTGCACGATTTTTCTTTTACTGGTTTTCATGAAGTTTTCTGGGAAATACATGTGTTGGCCCAAGTTTCAGTTGAGTTTTGAAGATTGACAAATGAACTGATAGAAGGACCCAGTCCATCTTGTACTACACAATCTCAATCAATGAGGGCACCTGCAGAGCATGTGAGGAAGATATTGCAACAAAGATCACGCATCAATATATTCTGATCATAATCGAAAAGGTTGCATTGGGATATCGAGGACAGTCTCCTTAAATGAAGATAGCTTAATCCTAAGTTAGGATAAGAGTTGGAATTTGCATTGGCCAAGGACTCGAATTGTGAAAGGATAAGAAGTGGAGTCTTAATCAAACTCTAAGTGCTAACTCAATATATGATGCATTAGTTCTCTTTTATAGGTAACACACACATGCAAAAGTAAAAGCATATTTGAGAGCAAAAAGTGCGAGTCTGATTTGCAAGCAATATATGTAAGTTACAAGTGTCGATGCCTACAACTATATGAACCTAGAGAAGAACCAGTTCCATCTGATTGTTTTGTTTCTAGTTCAATTGTAGTAGGTTAATATTGTACCTTTCAGCTTTCCTAGAAGCAATTGTATTAGGTACATTGTGTCATCAAGTTAGAGTTAACTTGATAGTGTCGCAACAGCTGAGGCTGTGTGCCATACTGGGATTAGAGTTTAATCCTAAGTTTTGCAAAAAGTTTTTGTAAATGCTGTTTTGGCTCATTGATTTTAAGTGGATTTTGGGAAAATCCTACTGAGTAGTAGGTCGTGGTTTTTTCACCTTTTGAGCTAGGTGTTTTCCACGTAAAAATACTTGTGCACTTTACTTTCAGTTTTTATTATTCCGCAAACTGCAGTAGTTAGAACACTTAGAAGAACTAGCTTCTTCTAATGCGAAAATTAGGTACCACACAAATCACCCCCCTCTTGTGTGGTATTGACGTTTATTCACATCAATTGGTATCAGAGCGGGTTATCCTTGAAGAGGTTAACACCTTAGGAAAAAGATCAACATGAGTGCACCACCTGGAACTAAGAAGGATAGTCTACTGCAAGGTCTCCACTCTTCAATGGGATCTACTATTTTTGGTTGAAAAATAGAATGAGAGACCACATCATGGGTGAAGATTATGAACTTTGGGACATCATCACTGATGGTCCTCTTGCTACAACCAAGATGAATGCTGAAGGAATGGATGTTCCAAAAACTAGAGCAGATTGTACTGCTGAAGATCTAAGGAAATGGGAGAAAAATGCAAAAGCCAAGAAATGGCTAGTGTGTGGACTTGGCCCTGATGAATACAGCAGGATTCAAGGATGTACAACTGCCAAGGAAATTTGGAACACTTTACAAGTGGCTCAGGAAGGAACACCTCAAGTGAATAAGTCCAGAGAAACTCTACTGTATTCTCAATATGAGAATTTTACTATGAAGGACGGCGAAACTATCCAAGAGATATATACTAGGTTCACTACACTGACAAATGAACTTGAGTCTCTTGGAAGGGTTATTCTGGAAGAAGACAAGGTAGAGAAGATTTTAACTAGAGTTTTGCCAATCTGCTGGGAAAGCAAAATCATTGCCATTCAGGACTCCAAAAATATTGCTACTCTGAAATTGGATGAACTGATTGAAAACTTGACTGCTTACGAATTGAGAAGGCAAACTGTGAAGATGGATTCTCTAAAGAAAGAAAGAAGTCTGGCTCTCAGGATCTCAGAAGGATCAGATCTTGAAGATGATGAAATGGCAATGATAACTAGAGACTTCAAGAAATACCTTATGCGAGGCAAGGGCTTTTCAAGAGGACCAACATTCAACAAACCTAGAGCTACTTAGAAGCAGACAAATGATGGTTGCTTTAAATGTGGAAAGACAGATCACATGATCAAGAACTGCCCTCAATGGCAGATTGAGTGGAAGACAGAAAGGGCAGAAAGAAGGAATAGGAAGAAGGAACAGGTTCAACTAAGGAGAAACAAAGGTACTACCAAAGCCATGGTTGCTGCATGGGGAGATATGTCAGACGAAGACTCAAAAAATGAACTTGAAGATGAGAAAACTCTTATGGCCATCGGAGAATCAGAAGATGAACAGGAGGTAAATGTTCTACATCTTAAAGAAAAGATTAAATTCCCGTCTAAAGAAAAGTTGGCTGAACTCTTGATGGACTTCATAGATGAGTCTGAAATAATAAACAGTGAGAAAGATGTTCTGTCTAGGGATTGTGCATAGAAGAAAAATACAAAAGACTAGAATCTAGGGCTGATGAGAGCAATAGCCTAAATGGTGAGTTGAAGAACCAGGTTCTTCAACTCGAAAATAGTGTCCTAGAACTCAAGTCTGAAAATTTGAAACATAAAATAGGGACAGGAAAGAAAAAGGCTGATCAATCATTTCTCACACTAGAAGAAAATTTATGAATAATGAAAGATGAGCTGTTTGAGAAAGATGAATTAATCAAGGTCCTTAAATAATAATTAGGAAAGGTGAAGCATGAACTAGACAGAACATGCAAATGGAACAAGGCTTTCGATGCACTCTCCTGGTTGCAAGAGCATCACATCAGCAACAAGAGAGGACTTGGGTTTGGGACTTAAGATTCTAAATGGGATCCCAAAAACAAGTATCTCACTTTTCCTGAGAACAAAATATGTACACATTGTGGTAAGACTGGCCATTACAAAAATGAATGTAATGCAAAAGGAAAGGCCAGTCAAAGGAACAAATGTTTTGTGCAAGAAAAACACAAACTGCCTAGATGGGCAAAGAAAAATCTTATTCATCCTTTTGCCCATAGAAAGGGACCCAAACTAGTTTGGGTTCCTAAGACTAACCCCTAATTTCATTTTGCAGGTCCAAGTGAAAGGAAGTAGCCAAATTTGGTACATGGATAGTGGTTGCTCAAAACATATGACTGGTAACAAGGACCAGTTTCTTTCACTTTAGAACCTAAGAGGAGGCAATGTCTCCTTTGGAAATGGAAATAAAGCTGAGATCATTAGGGTTGGAAAGGTAGGAAAGACATATTCTTATTCCATTGAGAATGTCTATTTGATAGATGTCTTGAAATATAGCCTGAAAAGTGTGTCACAACTGTGTGACAGAGGTAATCTAGTGGCTTTCACTTCCTTAAAATGTTTTATGATTAACGTTACTACAAACAAGATAGTTTTATAGGGAAGAAGAGTTAACAATATTTACATTGTAGATTTGTTGACTCTTTCTAAAAATAAACCTACTTGTCTAAGTGTGTTAATAAATGATCCCCTCATGCACAAAATACTTGGTCATGCTAGTCTAAATAAATTAAACAAATTAGTTTCCAAGGACTTGGTGATAGGGCTACCTAATATCAAGTTCAAGGAAGACAAAGTTTGTGAGGCATGTGCAAGGGGGAATCAGGTAAGGTCATCTTTCAAATCTTAGAAAATGGTAAGCTCGTCCAAGACGTTGGAACTGGTTCATATGGATCTCTGTGGTCCAATGAGAGCCATGAGCAGAGGTGGTAAAAGATATGTTATGGTGCTGGTTGATGATTTCTCTAGATTTACCTGGGTGCTATTTCTAATTTCTAAAGATGAAACATTTGAAATGTTCACTTCTTTTGTTAGAAAAATCCAGAAACAATTAGGAAATCAACTTGCATCCATTAGGTCTGATCATGGAACTGAATTTGAAAATGCAAAGTTTGCTGAATTTTGTGATGAAAATGGAGTAGATCACAATTTCTCTGCCCCTAGAACTCCTCAGCAAAATGGGGTAGTTGAAGGGAAGAACAGGACCCTTGAGGATATGGCAAGGACCATGTTACTTTCCAGTAAACTACCTCATAGCTTATGGGTAGAGGCAATAAATACAACATTCTACATACTAAACAGGTGTATGACCAGACCATTAGTAGAGAAAAATCCCTATGAGTACTTAAAGGGAAAAAACTAAATATATCCCACCTAAGGGCTTTTGGTTGCAAGTGCTATGTGCACAATAATGGCAAAGATTCCCTTGGTAAGTTTGATCCCAGAAGTGATGAGGGAGCATTCTTGGGATGTTCTTCACATAGCAAAGCTTATAAAGTATTTAATAAAAGGAATCTATGTGTAGAAGAAAGTGTACATGTTATTTTTGATGAATCTAACACTCTTTCTGAGAGACAGGAACATGAAGATGAAGCCATTGGACTGGTGAGACAACTGACTGAAGCTAGAGCACAAGTCAATGAGGCATCCAAGGAAGAAACATGTGATGGAACATGTCCTTTTACCCTGGGAAACCTGATAGGGGGAACAAATATGAGAGAAAATGCACAAAATTCTCTAAAGGAACCTGTACCTGAACTTGTGCCTCTACAACATAATAATGAAGGAGAAGCTAGCAGAAACCAGCTGGTGGGAAAATCTTACAGGTACCTGAGTTCTCACCCCATTGAGAACATAATCAATGATCCCACATATGGAGTCAAGACTAGATCACTACAGAAGAATCTGTGTGCATTTGATGCCTTTTTGTCCTTGATTGAACCTAAGAATGTGAGTGAAGCTCTAAAAGATATAGACTGGATAAATGTTATGCAAGAAGAACTCAATCAATTTGAAAGAAGCAAAGTCTAGCACTTGGTTCCATGACCTAAGGACAGGTCAATCATTGGGACAAAATGGGTCTTCAGAAACAAGCTGGATGAAGATGGAACAGTTACAAGAAATAATGCAAGGTTGGTGGTTCAAGGTTATAGTCAAGAGGAAGACATTGACTATGATGAGACTTTTTCTCCAGTTTCCAGACTTGAAGCAACTAGAGTTCTCATAGCCTTTGCAGCACATATGCAATTCACTCTTCATCAAATGGATGTGAAAAGTGCCTTCCTAAATGGCTATCTCAAAGAAGAAGTGTTTGCGAAGCAACCTCCTGGATTCGAAAGCAAACAATGTTCTGATCATGTATACAAACTGGATAAGGCTCTTTATGGTCTCAAGCAAGCCCCAAGAGCTTGGTATGAAAGATTGTCAGGAGCATGGGTACAAAAGAGGTAAAATTGATAGTAATTTGTTCCTAAAGGAAAAAGGTAAAGATCTTCTAGTTGTTCAGATTTATGTCGATGATATAGTTTTTGGGGCCACTACATAGAGGTTGAGCAATGATTTTGCAAAACTAATGGGTAGTGAATTTGAAATGAGTATGATGGGAGAACTCAATTTCTTCTTAGGGTTGCAAATCAAACAAAGTCCAAACGGTACCATGATTCATCAGCAAAAGTACACAAAAGAACTGATCAAGAAATTTAAAATGGAAGAATCCAAAGAAATAGATACTCCTATTGCAATTGTCAGAAAGTTAGATGCTGATGAATCTGGTTCATCAGTTGATCAAAAGTTGTATAGGGGTATTATTGGTTCACTTTTATATCTTACTGCCAGCAGACATAACATTTTTTTCAGTGTAGGACTTTGTGCTCGTTTCCAAGCAAATCCAAAGGAGTCACACTTGACTGCAGTCAAAAGAATATTGACATATCCAAAAGGCACAACTGATATGTGCTGGTGGTATCCAGAAGGTAGTAATTTTGACTTAATTGGATATGCTGATGCTGACTATGCAGGTTACATAGTAGACATGAAGAGTACTTCAGGTATGGCACACTTCCTAGGATCTTATTTTGTATCTTGGGCTACCAAAAAGCAGAATTCAGTGGTCCTCTCCACTGCTGAAGCTTATTATGTTGCTGCTGCCTCATGTTGTGCTCCGCTACTATGGATCAAGTAACAATTGGTAGATTTTGGAATTGAAGTGGGATGCATACCTATATTTTGTGATAATACTAGTGCAATAAGTATGACAAAGAACCTTGTTCATCACAAGAGGACTAAGCACATAGATGTTAGATACCACTTCTTAAGGGACAACTAAGAAAAGGGGCTAATTTCTATAGAATTCTGTGCGACTAATAAATAAATAGCTGACATATTCACCAAGGCACGAAGTAGAGAAAACTTTGAGAGGAACATGTTTGAATTAGAGATGATTAAGATCTCCTGAGAGGTCATGTTCAGAATGCACAATGAAAAAATATGAAAAACATACGAATTTGTTTGGTTAGTAGTTCTTAAATGTGTGAATATTAGACTAATTCCTACTTAGCTAAATACTTTTAAATAAGTATACTTCTATGAAATGTGGTCATATAATTCACTAATCTCTTATAAATTTTCTGTTCTGACATTTGAGGCATGATCAAGAGAAGTGTCATATGAAGAACCTGGTTCATTAATATGTACGCATGAGGAAAGTCAGGTATGTTTCTATACTTTTCAAAATTAGAAAAATTTAATTTTCAATCATGAGTAAGAGTCCTAGAAATTCAGAATGTCTCAAAATTCTATCAGTTGAAGCCCATTGAACCAGTTTCTTGTAAATAGAATTCTAAGAATAACAGAACTCTTTTACTAAACCTTAGCAATTTTAATTAATAAGGAGACCAGAACTCTAGACTGATAAGACTCCTACTGACGCCTGAAAAGGTGCTTTTTCTGAAGCAATAATTACTTCTCTTTAAAAATCCTCTTAAGTTATTTCATAACCGTCATTAGCTTCTAACTCTCTAATCATCTCCTTCATCCCCAAAACCTTGAAAAATTACCCAAAATTTCTTAAAGCCTTCAACAAATTTATCATCCAAAATGACTAATCCTCATGACAATCTAGGAACCCCACCACCAATGTCACCTAACACCACCTCATCCACTACCCCTTCTGTTGAATCCCCAAAACCAAGGTTTTGTCGAACAAAAATGATAGCCAGAAAAGCAAGTGCGACTGGACCTTTAAGAAAAACTTTAAACGAGAGGCTGAAAGCAAGTCAAAAGAAGGAACCCCAAGCAAAGGTCACTGAGTCCAGCTCTGAGTCGGATCAATACATCTCTGCAAGCGAAGGAGATGAACCTGGGTCTTCTAAAAATTCTCCGCCTCAAGAAAATCCAACAGAGGTAAGATCTTGTTTTGTTTCGGTGGATGTAGGATTAAAAAATAGAGAATAGATATGTTTTGGTGGGGGCGGTTAAGAACATTTCTGGATATGAGTCTATAGAACAAATGAAGAAAAGGAGGAAGAATGTGTTATCTATCTTTGGAAGTGGGGGTAATGGGGTATCACATTCAGGGGGTAGTGAATCCCGGGAAGATGCTGAGGGGTTGGTAGATTTATGTAAACAAACTGGTCCATCAGTGGAGGAGACGTTGGCTGACCTGATGAAGAAGTTCAGGGTTAGCTATAACCCCAAGAAACAAAATCCTCTTCCCTTAAAACATCTGCTACTGTAAAACCATCAAAGAAATCCAATACTGCATCCCCCAAGGTTGCACCTAGGGCTAGAACAACAAGAAGCAAAGTGAGAGAGAGTGAAGCTAAGTTAAAGAGGGCATTGGAAGAAAGTAATAAGAAAAGACTAGAGAAAGGAAAGGGGAAGGTTGGTGAGAGTTCAGAAACTGTGGCTGATGAGGACGAAGAGGTGATGGAACAGGTCCATCCAGCGAAACAAATAGAGAAGGCTCCTATTGCAAAACCCAATGAGACTAAGACTTCTTCCAAGAAGTCTTCAAAATCTGTACCTGCTGAGTCCTCCCTTGCAAAGAGAACAAGATCTGACTCGAAAGGCAAACAGGTGAAAAAGGTTGTAGAAGAAGAAGAAAGTGATGAAGAAGAAGAAGATGATTCTGAGAATGCGCAGGATCGATTTTCCAATTTTAGCAAAAGAAAAATTCTGAAGGGTAGGCTGCTGAAAGACCTGGAGGAGCCAGGCATGTTGAGGCTTCTAACATCTCTGGAAGCTCAAGGTTGGAAGGACATGGTCCTTCAGTTGAATGGGAAACTAGCTAGGAAGGAACTGGTTGAGTTCATGGCAAATGGGTCACTGAAGAATGGTGTGGTGACAAGTTCTATTAAGAGGGTCAAGGTAAAGTTTAATGCTGAGAAGCTGGGTAAGATTTTAAATATCCCTTGTCAAGGATATGATGATTATACAAGGCAAATATGGCCTTGTGTAGATGGATTATCTTCAAAGATGCAGATTACTAGAAATTTTTGTGATACCACATCAGAGGCAGGCCAGGACAGTGCAAAAGAGTGAGATGAGGCCTGAGCATAAGGTACTCTTTGAGTTTGTTAAGAAATGCCTCCTGCCCAGACATGAAAGAAGACATACTGCTAATTATATGGACCTTGTGCTCATGCAGTGCTTGACTGAAAGTAAGCAAATTAACTGGCCTGTGTTCATGCTGAAGCTGCTGGAAAGGGTAATCAATGGTTCAAAGGACCATGCCATCCCTTATGGATTTATTCTGACCACTCTGCTTGAACGACTACATGTTCCCTTGAAGAATTGGGAGATAGCATCTAACAAGGAACACTTTGGCATCAAGACTCTTCAAAGCTGTGACTATCTGCTTAGCACTGTTCCTGTTGAACCTAGTTCATTGGCTAAAACTCCTGTAAACAACAAAGTCAGGTCCTTAGTTCAGGAGGTTGGACTGAAGGATGCTGAAATAGCAAGGCTTAATGCCAGGGTGGTAGAATTGGAGGGAGAAAGGAATGGACTTAGAGCTGAGCTTGCCAAGGAGAAGGAGAAGAATGAAGGCATGTACAACAAATGCTTAACCTGCTAAAAGTCCAACCCTCTAGCTCATACAAGCCTTAGGAGTCATGTGTCTAGTATCCAGTCTAGTTTCCCCCCTTTCAGTGACAAAATTATATGGTTCTTGGTATGTTTTTTTTTTCTCATGGTTGGAAGTTATATGTTTCTTTTTGTGGACTGCTTCGTAGGAACATTTCTGTAATTAATGAATGAAACTTTTCTGGTTCTTATTAATCTTGTTCTAAATAATTATTTCTGAGATGATTTTTGATTAACTTGAACATGTGTTCACGTGCAGTTGCCCCAGCAGCCATGAGTAGAAATTAACTTCGAGAATTCACATTATTTATGCAACTTTTCGATGATGCCAAAAGGGGGAAGATATTGATATTTTGCTTAAAAATGTTTTTCTGAACTAATGATGTTTATGACAAAAATCTGACCTCCTTAATGATAAGTTAAATCATTTTCTAAGTGTTGATTTCAGCCAAGTCTACAGGTTTCTGATCACAATAAGCACAGAGTTTGTCATCATCAAAAAGGAAAAATTGTTGGCCCAAGTTTCAGTTGAGTTTTGAAGATTGACAAATGAACTGATAGAAGGACCTGGTCCATCTTGTACTACAGAGTTTGAATCAACGAGGGCACATACAGAGCACGTGAGGAATATAATGAACCAAAGATCACGCATCAATATCTTCTGATCATAATCGAAAAGGTTGCATTGGGATAAGGAGGACAGTTTCCTTATATCAAGAGAACTTAATACTAAGTTAGGATAAGAGTTGGAGTTTGCATTGGCCAAGGACTCGAGTTGTGAATGGATAAGAAGCGGAGCCTTAATCAAACTCTAACTGCTAACTCATTATATGATTGCGTTAGTTCTCTTTTACAGGTAACACACACAAGAAGAAGTAAAAGCATATTTGAGAGCAAAAAAGAGCGAGTCTGATTTGCAAGCAATATATTTAAGTGACAAGTGTGGGCGCCTACAGCTACATGAACCTAGAGAAGAACCAGTTCCATCTGATTATTTATTTCTAGTAAAATTGTATTAGGTATATATGTAACTTTCAGCTTTTCTAGAAGCAATTGTATTAGGTACTTTGTGTCTTCAAGTTAGAGTTAACTTGATAGTGTTGCAGCAGCAGAGGCTGCATGCCACACTGGGATTAGAGTTTAGTCCTTAGGTTTACAAAGAGTTTTTGTAAATGTTGTTTTGGTCATTGATTTTAGTGGAGTTTGGGAAAATACTACTGAGTAGTAGGTCGTGGTTTTTACACCTTTTGAGCTAGGTGTTTTCCACGTAAAAATATCTGTGCGGTTTACTTTCAGTTTTTATTACAAACTGCAGTAGTTAGAATACTTAGAAGAACCAGGTTCTTCTAACGCTAAAATTAGGTACCACACAAATCACCTCCCGTCTTGTATGGTATTGACGTTTATTTACATCAACATATTTAAGGTCTCAGTCATTTTGTGTGTTCTGGACTTATTTCGTTAGTATATTTGCCCGATTTGCTAGACTCGATTAATGGTAAAAACCCTAGAATTTGGGGTTTCATTCGAGTTTTGAGGCCACTTGTTACGTGATTTATGTTCTTCTCATCTTTAAATTTTCTTGGTTTCAAAATTCTAATCTCTGAGTTCCTCAAGTTGTTTCATCTTTGTTTCAACTTTGTTTCTCCATGTGGTTTTGAGTTGTTGCTAAACTCTATAAGGCCTTGTTTACTTGATCTCTTTGGCATGCTTCTGATTTGCCTATACGACTATCATGTTTGTTAGCACTACCGTTTCCCTTTGCCATGATATAACCTCACAGACCCAATGTTGTGCATTCTTTATATGCACTGGTTGTTCTTCTAGGATGACATTCAATTTTAGGACTGATTTCAGACTTCCTTGTGTAAGCATAATTGATTCTTTCCTTATTTAATTTGAAAATTCTCTTTAACCTTTCGATTCCCCTATTCCTGATTTGGTTCATTAGAAATTTTGAATCCCTAATTCCCTAATTTACTATGTACTAATTGATTTACTTTGTTCTTACCTTCTTTACTTAACCGTGTATTTCAAATTTTCTTCCCTTAATTAGAACCCCTATGTATTTACCCCTTATTTATATGCTATGCACAATATGTTTACTTGATCTCCTTCCTTAAATAACTTCTACCATTTACTGTTCAAATTTGAACTCTTTAATGAAAGGAATTTATGCTACTGATTGATTCTAATTAATACATGATTATTTTCTTGCTTTATTCCCTACCTGATTTCAAACTCAAAATACCTACTCCTTTCTTAACACAAACGCAGACCAACACTCAAGTCTTTTCTAAATCTCCAAGTTTGAGGAAAATATAGCTCAGTTCAAGAAACAATGTAAATCACATGGACTCAGTTCAAATAATCTTTCAAATAGTTAGAAAAATTGTGATGATAGTTCATAAAGAGTTCAAATAATCGACAATTAGCCCCAAGTATGGCAATGAGCCCAAGTCATAATGATAACAACAAATCATTTGAAATTTCGTGGTGAACACCAACAACCAGGACAGACCAAGTCACAATCTCAAATGGTGTTCTACCCCATGCGCAGGTCCAGCGTGCAAGTCACCACAATACAACACTAAGATGTGCAAATCCGGGGTTTCAAACCCTCAGGATATCATTCCCAAGTATTACTCACCTCGAACTGGTGAAATTCCATGCTCGTGACGCCTTTGCCCCTCAGTTTGCCCTCCACGCGCGTCAAATCTAACTAAAATCAATAAAAATATATCATAATATGCTAATGGGACAGCACCCAATCGAAAACAATCGAAATATAACAAAAATCTCAAAACTAGAAAAACTCGAGCTCGAACCCGCTTCTCCAAAAATTACGAAACTTACATTTCCGAAATCCTCGTCTTGCCACGAGTCCATGCATACCAAGAACTCTCAAATCCGAGAATAAATGACCTATAAAATCTCAATTTGAAATATCAAAAACTCAAGCCCTAGTTTCTTCAAATTTATACCCAAATTTAGAGAATTAATGGATGATTCTTTGATTAAATGACATTTTGAATCCATAAGACTTACCTCAAATCAATCCTCTTCGAATTCCTCTTCAATTGTCCTCAAGAAGCACATAAAATTCTCAACAATGGAAGAAAATACATAACCCTCACGGATGAAAAATGAGAATTTAACCCTTCTGCCCAGCTCCATTTCCGCTTCTATGGATCCCTACCGCCTCTGCGACTTCCGCCTATGCAGTCAATGTCCGCTTTTGTGGTCCTTACAATTGGGGCGACTTTCCGCTTCTGCGATGCCAAGTTCGCTACCGCATACGCGGTCCTCTTTCTGCTCCTGCGGAACCTAGCAAGGCCAAGGCTTCCGCTTCTCCGCATCTTCCAGCCGCTTCAGCGAGACCGCTTACGCGGACTCTTGTCTGCTTCTGCGGAAATGACAAAAAACCAGAAATTCCAAAACATGCAACAAACTCCAAACTCTCCGTTTAACCACCTGAACTCACCCCGAGGCCCCCGGGACCTCAACCAAAAGCACCAACTCATTCGAAAACATTATTCAAACTTGCTCCAGTCATTGAAACACATCCATTAACACAAAAATCTTCAGATCTCGACGAATTCAAGCCTAAGTTTTCTTAAAACTTCTGAAACTCATATTCTATAAAAAAACCCGACCAAACGACGTCCGAATGACTTGAAACTTTGTAGACATATCCAAAATAACCTAACGAAGCTACTGCAACTCTCAAAATTCCATTCAGAACCTAGGATCAAAATCTCAGCAAGCAACCGGAATTCGCAAAAATTCAAACTTCGCAAATTCAAGCCTAGTTCTACACAAAAACTCCAAATTCAAATCCGATCACACTAGTCACAAGTCATCTCCCGAAGCTAACCAAATCATCGGAAATCACACCCGAGCCTTCTAACTCACAAGTCAACTTCCGGTTGACATTTCCAAAACAAGCTTCCTTCTAAGAGGCCATGTGCCTTATTTTCAACCAAAACCAATTCAATTACACCCGATCAACTCTAATACTGATATTGAAAAATGAAGTAACACGATAAGGGTAAACAGAGCATTAACATATAAGACGACGGGTTGGGCCGTCACATCCTCCCCAACTTAAACAAACGCTCGTCCTCGAGCGTACACAGAGTTGTACTAGAAGCAATCCAATAGCTAAATGACCTTACCAAGCATAAACTTGGGGTGATCCCACGTCACCCTATTTCACATAGGTCTGATAACACAACATAGCCGGAATTTCACAGTCTATCTAAATCATAAACCACACTGCACTTCCTGAAATCATGCACCAGATCAGAACCCCACGTCTATGCTCAGAATAAACCTGAACCAACTGTAATAACCCATACTCGCCACTCCAAGTGAGGCCATATGATATATTACACAACCCAAATATTCGAGACGATGACATGTATTCCCAGCAATTGCCAGCAATAACCAAATGCTGATTGAAAAACCTTTTTGTTAGCTAAAGTCTTATCCCAACACCTTCATATACTGCCAACGACAACAGAAAAACCGAACCCATCTCTCAGATCACTCATTCATGAGTCCATTTACTTTCTGATTTATACTACAACAGATTTCGGAGCCAAACCTCGATATTACCTTTCTAACAAGCTGAAATCAAATATGCTCGTACTCATTAATGACTCAATTGAACATCTCAACTACAACACGCCACTCTGGTGATATGACACCTCAACACCGGCCTAAGCCACAACGTGCTCAACACAGGCACCAATAAGAAGCGATCTGCACATACTCAAATCATGACAACTGACTCAAACGAAAGAGCTGTAATTCAAATTTCTCCGCACGATCACAACACAGAACTGAGATCCCATCTCACATCACATAAATATAGTTCCTGAATCCTCCTCGAAAGGTCATAACATCACGTGGCCTTGCCACAACGGGCGATTCAATCCAAACACTATTACCCATGAAGAACCTCAAGTCACCATGCTCAACATAGACAGCCACACACATATTGAGGTCTGAAACAAATAAATCCATCACACCCATGGTGATATTATTCCTCCCAATAGTATTCTTCAAGTTGTTTCTATCTTCAATACTTGCAGCTTTATGTTCTTTCTTTGTCGATCCATTTCTATTAGTCCGTGTATCCAACATTGCCCCAAATACATATTTAACCATTCACTCTCCGCCATCTCTTTCTTTTCCTTTCTTTTCCCGTTTTCGTTGATTATTCGCTTCAAATTATATATGTATATATATATATATATATATATATATATATATATATATATATATATATATATATATATATATATATATATATATATATATATATACAAGAACTTAAAAGAGGTATTAATGCTTAAATAACAAATGTTAAATATATAGACCAATTGAGGTGTGGAGTTAAATGCTTGGAAATGAGATACACTCTATACATAGCAAGAGGGGGGAGAATACAATAGAGATGGCTTCAGTGACTTAGTTGTTTTGAAGCTCTTGAATTTAAAAATTTTATTTTTGAATATTTTTGTTTGATTCAAAGTGGGTGCTATTAAATATTGCTCATAGTACCTTCTGGAAGTTCATACTGAAATCTGATAGCATTTGGAGGTGATTTGAGGTGATTGAGATCGAAATTTTCAGTTGAAAATCGACGAAGAACACAACTACAATATACCGGTACTGTATACAATATGCTGTAGGAGTATATAGCTATACTGCAACAGTACACTATTATAGTTTAAAATACCACTACAGTATACTAATATACTATATGAGTTATATTTATAATGCAATAGTATACTATTATAGTATAAAACATATTATTATGGTATAATGTAATAATATGTAAGATAATGTAACATATGCTATAATAGTATACTAATTACCCGTAAATTCACTTGCATTTTCTCTTTTAATTTATTTTAAACTTTTACCCAGCGTGAGGGGCAGATGGAAAATGCAAAAAAAAAGTAAAAAATATAGTATACTATATGATGTAACGGTATACTCTTACAGTTAGATCCTTTTAGAATTTTTTATATTTTTTTATTGACAACATATATTATTTCAGTTTAATAATTAAATTAATAATTTCAACTATTTGCGTACAATTTTATATCCTGTAGGTATAGCTATATACTATACTGGTATCATATGTTAGTTAATATTTTTTTTGATTATATTAGCTACATTTAATTGGTACACAATTTAATTTTTTCAGTAATATAAAAGAAAAGAATAATAAAAATAGTAAAAACAGTAAATGAAATTAGATTATGAGGAGAAAACGAATAATTAAAAAAACTTAAATAAAATTAGAAAAGGAAAAAGAAAAAAATAAGAAGAAAACAAGAAAAAAGAAAAGGAGAAAAGAAAAAAAAAAGAAGCATAGAAATAAAAAAGAATTGGAGAATAAAGAAAAAATTCCATACAAAACCTACTATGGATAGGAAATGTAATTAGTTTATGGGTAGGAAAAATAAATAGATAAATGAGGGTAAATAATTTTATTTTTATGGGTATTGTGTCAAAACCCCAAAATTTTATTACCCAATTCATCAATTCTTGATCAGATGAGATAGGTTTTGGGTCAAATTGCCATTCCCTGTCTCATGAAATATTATAATCCAAATTTTAATGCTCCTTAATTTTGGTGGTATATATAGTTCCCATTTATATAATTTTGTTTATATCAATGTCAGAGTACTTGTAAAATTATGTTGTCTCTGTTTAAGTTATGTAAACCTATTTTACTGGATATGGAATTTTAAAAAAATGAGATAACTTTTGAACTTGTGATGTAAAATGAGGCACATATATTTTGTATAGCTATAAACTATTCCATTAAGTTAAAAGTGCTTTCAAATATAAAAAGATTCATTATTTTTTACACGAACTAAAAAAAAAATCACATAATTTGAAACGGATAGAGTATAACTTTCACTTTTCAATTGATAGAGAGAAATACATGTAGAAAAGAAAACCAACAAACAACAAATTTAAAACGGCAAACCTTTTACCATTACTTATCATGGTTCTGGCCATAACCGTGTGAGTTAACTACTACAATTTATCACTTTATTAATGTACAAAACGAGCAACAACGCTATATAGATAACAACATGAGATCAACCACGAGAACTATGATACCATGGTTAGGATCCTTCAATGTCACGACCCAATTTAGGATTATGACCGACGTTTAGGAGAAAGTGTCCCTAAATAAACTTTATCAGTATTTAAGAGAAAATCGGACAGAGTTTCCTCTATTTTAAAATTATCCAAAAGTTTACCCTATCTCAAAATCAACAAAAAAACCAATCTATATATACCAAATATCTCATATGCTTCATCAACTAATCAAAATAACTATTCACACCAGTAAATTAATCACTTGTAACACAATAATCTTAACTTCATCTCCAAAATACTATGAGAGAATCTAATACTAGTCATGGGTCTAATAATGACCGAATACTCATGACACTAACAAAATGAATATGGAGCGACTCTAAGAGTTCAAAAGGAGAGAACATAATAAATAAATAAACTCTTCACCTATACGAACAAATGCGGGGCTCACCGATAACCATCAACTCATATACTCTAACTAACGAAATCCTTGCTCGCGTTAACTGTTGTCTCTGTAAAAAAATAGCGGGAGTGAGTCGCTAGCTCAGTGAGTAATAATACATAACTACAACCATTTTTAGCGGGGACAAGTCAGAAAACATGCTAGTATATTAATCAGAAAATATCATAAGAATGCCCTTTCTAAAACGATAATTATAATCAGTCTATTCATGTGTTTCTTGTAAGATAAATCAATTTAATAAATCGGTAATATATTCGGTAAATACTGTCTCATAGCAAGTCTTTATCTTTAGGAGGTTTCCAAGAAAGGATCATGTACTTTGTATCACTGTGTGGACCCCTTCGTAAAAGGAGTCAAATATAACTGTAGGTCCCTACTCGAGGGAAAAACTGTAACTGTATGCTAGTTCTACCTTCCCACTAGCGAAGGCTATAACTGTACTCGGTAATCGGTAAATACAAGGTGCAGCAGGTCTAACGAACCTGCCGTTAGCTACGGGATCCTTCAAAGTCTCCTCCCATTTATACTCTTTCTTGTAAAAATTAAATACTCGTACAAAAGCATTTTCAAAATAATAAAGGGCATATCATTTATCATCAAATCTTGTAACTTTATTTTGGTGACAGTAATCATGTCTCAAGTAACAGTAAAATATATCTAGTAATGGTGAAAATATCTAGGTTAACCAGTAAACAACTCAAGTAAACTGTTCGGTACCATATCAAGTAAAAAACTTGTCTCACATACAAATTCAAACATTTGGTAACACATTTATTTTCAAAAATCATATATAAACCATGCAAGTTATAAAAATACAAATTATGATAAGATTACTACTCATAATACTCGTGCAAAAATATTAAACTGGTAATTTGAGAGCATTTGGTTCACTTCTTCAACTACCTATATCATTACAAAATCAACTATATATCAACTTCGTGAACTGGTCTAAATCTGCCGCATTTGATAAATTTTTGTTTTGTCTCATTCCTCTAGAATATGAAGGTTGATTCTCTGTTAATTACTTCAGTAGTACTAAAATAGTTAGAAAACTAGTTCTTCCTTCCATGTTTGTCATTAAACTTAGATTTCTAATACAGTTTGGAATGAGCGAAAGATGAATTTGATTTGCTTGGTATATTAAGTATTAACTCTATTTCACGTAGTGCTTTGCATGAACTTACAATACCTCAAAAGTAACTATCAGAATATTATCCAATTACTTAGAATTAAAAAAAATTAATCTTGTTCATGGGTGTTTCTTGTATCTAATTCAACTGAAACTCACTAAGTTACCAACATCACTATTTAACTCAAACCATAATAAATTAAAGGGAAAATGGTCAGAACTGTCCCTAACGTATTGATTCCAGATTAAAAATGCCCTCTGTTAACCTATTTTGAAGAAAATGACCCTACCGTTAAAAATGTGGCATATTTGTGCCCCTAAGTCTAACAACTGGTTGTAGTTATATTTAAAACGGTAGGGGCATTTTTTTCAAAATAGGTTAACGGTAGGGACATTTTTAAACTGGAGTCAATACATTAGGGGCACAAATATGCCGGAACTTCAACGGTAGGGACACTTTTTCTAAAATAGATTAACGGAGGGCATTTTTAAACTGGCGTCAATACGTCTGGGGCAGTTCTGACCCTTTTCCGTAAATTTAAAGATACTCATATCGTCTGAGTAAAAGGATATATCATGAATTTAGATTTAATAATGGTTGAGGACGATTATATTAACTAAAATACCTTGAAATCTAGACAATTATGGCTTGAAATAACCTTTCTTTCAGCACCTAAGCTTCCGCCTGACTCTTCCTTCTCTATTTTGCTCCATAATTTGCAGAACCAAGAATTCCCTTAAACCCTTTTCTAATCTTCACGTCTAATGCAAATTGAATCCATATATCTTCTCAAATTTGATATTTCAATTGTTGGTTAATTTGGCTTTTTTCTTTCTGACTTAATTGCGGCAAAAACTAAAACCCTTTCCTTTTTTTCTTAATCCCTTGCTCCTTAATTTCTCGCCAGATCCTCATGGCTTTTTAGCCCATTGACTTCTATCCTTTTTTTAAATTACTTAATTAACTATTACTAATTATTGGGAATACATTTTCTCCACCTTAAGAAATTTGGTCGCCGAATTTAAAATAAGCGGCGTACATGTAGACTAAGGTATGCAAAAATACATTACTCCCATTTCATCTTCTGATTGCCAAATAACTTCCTCAACAATAGGATTTTCCCACAAGACGTTCTCACGAACACAATTTCTTTTGATTGTATCTTTCTTATTTGTCTGTCACCAATAGCGATTGACTCTTTGTCATAAGTTAACTTCTCATCAAATTGTGTAATTGGTGTTTCACACACATGATAGGAGCCCAATATACTCTTTTTTATTATATAATAAATACATGAAATACTAGATATAAAACAACTCAGGAATAAGTGCTAAACGGTAAGGGACGCTCCTATCCCTTCAAGTATCTATTATAATCTTATAAACCTTGGATTCATCTTCCATCTTTTTCCAAATTGCACTACGTCTTTCTCAAGAGAGACTCGTATGATAACTTGGTCTCTAATTGTAAATTCTAAATCTAATTTTCTTATTTGCACAAAAAAAAAAATTCTACTTTGTTATGTAAATAATATATGTCTGATTGACTAAACCTTATCAATAGCTTTTTATAATACTAAGTCTAAACCTAACACCTTAGAATCATTATTTTTAATCATCTAATAAGGGAGCGACATCGTCACAGCATTTCATACAATGCCATCGTAATACTCTAACTGAAAGCTGTTAGTATATAGTAGATATGCCCTAGATCCAATATCATATTTGATAACTTGAACATATTTTTGTGAATATCATTTGATATAAAATATATGGCATTTGATATTCTTTTATCATTATTATTAATTGTTTGATTAATTTGATAAGGTCCTTGATTAAATATTGAGATTTGTCATCGTGATAGAGATCATGATAATGAGAGCAAAGTCTTTTACAATTTAATCTAAATTTGTTCTTGATCATAGGATTATAAATTTCGACATTAGTAATCCGGTTAGATCAATATTTATGTGATCGTCTTTATCGGATAAAGATTAGTTGATATCATTAACTAATCACATAGATAGATGATGCATATAGAGATATGATCATTAAACCGACTCATTGGATAATTCCTAATGGTTAAAATTACCATAATTGTCAATAGGATATTTTCTTGAAGAATGTGATGTAACCGTTTCCTTTGACTTGAGATCGTCATAGTAATTGACAATTTATTTATTGTGCTTTGATACTAGACACCTATGGCCCTAGGGCGGTAGTTAAAAAGATATTGGGTACGATTAAATACTTGTAAAATTAGTGATTGATCAAGACGGAATCTGTCAACTCTTGGTAATGAGTTTAAACTCCATGTTGTCATGAATTATAAACGACCAAACTAAGACCTTGGCCAAGGCAATTGAATGAAAGAAGAAATGAGTTTCTTAGGTCATTCAATGGCCGATTATATTTGACTTGAACACATAGTTGATCGCCTATTAGGATTTGACATTTGAACCATATCCTAGGGTGATCCAGAGCTATAAGGACAGAAGGAATTACTACATTATTCTTCTACTGGTTCTTGAGAGTAAATTGTATACTTCATGCTATCCGGTTGTTAAGGAGTGTTGCTAGATGCCACCCTTGATTAGCATATTGATATGATTAATTTACTACCGGTTTAGTATTGAACTTATTGGGTCGCACACTAACGAGTGTTCTGATCTTTGCTAAAGGATTAATTAACTTATTATTTGATAATTAAATTAAAGAATTTAATTAGTCAAATAAATTTAGTTATTAGTCCAAATAAAATATTATTATATTCTTTGCTAGCACAAAGATTATAATTAATATTGTGAATAAATTGAAGTTTCTATTTGGAATAGAAATTAAATAATATCTCTTGGTTGAAATATATGTGATATATATAATTAATATTATTTTATATAATAGATGTATATAAAATATAATATTAATAAAGGCTTGTTAAATAAATCTAATTTTGAATTGAATTATTAATGTGCAATTGAAGTTTTATCCTATTTGGAATGGGATTAATATTTTCAATAGGAAAATATTATATTAATATAAAAGTTTACATTAATAGAATCCAATTTAGAATTGGACATAAATTAGAATCCAATTTAGAAGTGGATTCAAAAAGTCCAAAAAAAAATTTCGTTCCTCGAAGAAGGAAAATTAGGAATTTTCCCACAAAATTCCTTAAAATTTATTTTTGGAATAAACTTTTACCCTAAGTAAATTATTACCTCAACCAAATAGGAAAAGAGTTTGTAGGTGATGCTATATAAAGGGTGATGGAAATTTGCAGAGGTTTTGTGTTTTAATTTTTCTTGAGAAGAAAACCTACTTTGTGAAAATGAGAGTGCAATACAAAGCCAAGAGAGAAAAATACAATTACAAGAAAAGTTTTTCTTGTTCTACTAATTTCAGTTGAGATTATTGAGAAAAATTTCAACACAATATTCTTCGTTCAATTTGTTCGCGGGTTTCATCGATCAAAGAGTTGATAGCAAGGATCAGTCTCGGTGTGGATACGCATAAAGTCTTCGCACTATCGAAGAAATTCTGAAAAAGAAACTCTCTTCACCAGGTACGTCTTAGACCCGATCTTTACGTAAATAAATTTTAAAACAGGAAAAATCTACCTAGGATTGTTATTGTCTTCCGCTGCGTGTTACGAACACCTATAAGCAATCCTCCAGTGGTATCAGATGGTTTATTGTGTCTAAAATTTATTTACGAAATATTTTAATATTATATTTGAAGAGTTCAAACCATAATAGATGTGCCTTGTGCAATAGTCAAATCGTTTGAATGTTGATATTATTTTATCGTGGATAAAATATGCATTCATATAACTGTTGAGATAGTTCATAATTTGAATTTGAAATATTGTATTAGATACAATGGGAATCTATAATAGGTTACATGATTCTATTGTTAATTTAATTGTTATTAGTTCATGAGATGTTAATTAATAATAATTATCTAGCATGAATTCTTTTTATGTGATATATAAGATAAATATGTTAGAGGATGTTGAATTTTGTTTTATGCCATGTTCTTGCTCATTACATAATTTTGAATTATTTATTACATGTGATATAAATTAATTTAGGGCTAAGCATGTAGACAACTTGAACTAAATTCACATGCTATAAAAGATTCGATTTTCGTGTTATTAAAAATTATTTCTGTAACAATTCCCTCTTACTAAAATTAGAGTTTTTTAAATAATAAAATATAAGATATTTTATTATAGAGCTATCCATCAAGGTAATTAATTTTACTTATTTCTTGTTTATAAGGAGCGGTCTGACTGCCAGGAGACTTATAGTTCGAGAATATGTTAAAATTATTTATTGCATTAGATGTATGGATTGAAAGAATTATTCAATTTTACACTAGACGCATGTACTACCTGGGGGAGTACAAAATTTAATAAGTTCTTTGCTATCATGATGGTTGAACTCAACTATGCCAATAGGATCGACCTGACTACTAGGGGACTATTTGACATAGAGCTATTAAAGGAAATTGTATGGGGATACAATTAGTAAGAGTACCTACCTTTAAAATATATGTGAGAATCGACTTGATTTCCAAGGGGCTCATACATATTGTTAAAGGATTCCTTTACTCCACCGAAAGAAATAAAGATTTCGTAAACTATAATGAGGGTAAATAGTTTAAAATAAATAGTGGAAATATCATTTAGGTAAAAGACCATGTCTTTATGATATATGCAAATATGTTCTTATATTACTTTTTTTTCTTTTCTATATTTTATATTTATCAATATGTGTTCTATATCAGTGCGTGGAATACTTGAGACCAAAAAGTTGGTAGGACCAAACTTTGATGATTGGTACAGAAATTTGAGAATTGTTCTCATGCATGAAAAGCTTGTTGATGTGATCGATAAGCCTGCCAAGGAAGTCCCAGATGAAAATGATGATGATGCTACCAAGATTTATCAGAAATACTTTGAATAATGTCTTACTACCAAATGCATCATTCTCGCTTGTATGAATTCTGAACTGCAGATGAAACATCAGGATATGGATCCAACTACAATTATTGAACATCTTAAGAAGATGTTTCGTACACAAAGCAGGACAGCTAGATACAAACTATCTAAGGCTTTATTTGGATCCAAATTGACTGGAAACTCACCAGTTGGACCCTATGTCAATCATATGATTGATCTTATTGAAGAGCTTGAGAAGTTGGGGTGCAAACTGGGTAAAGAGATTTCTCAAGATTTGTTCTTGCAGTCACTACCAGAATCCTTTTCACAATTTGTTATTAATTTTAATATGAATAAAATGGATGTGATCTTCACGAGATGCTTAACATGTTGATTGATTATGAGAATCAAATTGCATCTGAGAAGAAGAAAGGAACTATCATGTTGGTTGGGAACTCTCCTAAGAAGAAGGGTAAGGGTAAATGTAAACCCAAGAAAAAGCCCACTACGCCCAAGGGTGGTGTGACTAAGCCCAAAGGCAAAGAAGGCAAAGCTGACCAATCTGATGCTGTATGTTTCCATTGTAAGAAAATAGGACATTGGAAGAGAAATTTCAAAGAATATCTTGCAACTTAAAAGGACAAGAAACAAGGTAAGACTTTAGTGAGTAATATTTTCAAGGTTTCCATAACTTATACTAATTCTTCATTGTGGATATTAGAAACTGGCAATGGTTATAACATCTGCAATATGTTGCAGGGGTTCCAGATAAGTAGAAAGTTGAAGAAAGGAGAAATTAATCTACAAGTTGGAAATGGTGCAAAAGTTGCGGCCGTAGCTATAGGATCAATTTCTTTAATAATGCCTACGGGAAAAGTACTTATGTTGGATGATAGTTATTACATTCCTAGATTTGTTTCGAACATAATTTCAGCTTCTATGTTAGACAAACGTGGTTTTCGCATTAATATAGGCAATGGTATTTGCTCTATTTGTTATAATGATAATTTATATATGAATGGATATCTCCAACATGATGTTTATGTCTTACCTAGTGTGAATGCTAATTCGATTATGCATGTTTCAAGTCTTAAGAGGAAAAGAGATGATCATGTAAATGAAACATACCTTTGGAATTGTAGGCTTGGTCATATTGGAGAGAAAAGAATTAAGAAGTTGTACAAGGAAGGGTACCTTAACAAGTATGATTTTGAATCATATCCAACTTGTGATTCTTGTCTCAAAGGAAAAATGACCAAATCTCATTTAGTCGAAGTGGAGAAAGAGCTTCTGAATTATTGGGACTAATTCATACAGATGTTTGTGGGCCCATGAAAATTCAAGATAGAGGCGGATATTCTTACTTCATTACCTTCACTGATGATATGTCAAGATATGGATTTGTATATCTTATGAAACACAAGTCTGAATCTTCTGAAATGTTCAAAAGATTTCGTAGTGAAGTTGAGAAGCAGACTGGTAAAAGTATCAAAGTACTAAGGTCTGATAGAGGTGGAGAATATCTTAGTGAAGAGTTTACCAGATATCTCAAAGAGAATGGGATTCTCTCACAGTGGACACCTCCAGGAACACCATACCACAATGGTGTGTCTGAAAGGAGAAATAGAACCTTATTAGATATGGTGAGATCTATGATGGGGTTCACTGATCTTCCAATAAATTTATTGGGATATGCTTTGGAAGCAGCAACATACTTACTTAATAAAGTTCCCACTAAGTCAGTCTCTACAACACCATATGAGATATGAAAAGGATGTAAGCCTAACCTTAAACATATTAAGATTTGCGGTTGTCCAGCTTATGTTAAGAGACTACAGTCTGATAAACTTGACTCAAGATCTGATAAGTGTAGGTTCATTGGGTATCCCAAGGAAAAAATGGGATATTATTTCTATCACCCTTCTGACCATAAAGTGTTTGTGGCTAGAGGAGAAATCTTTTTGGAAAGGGAATTTCTTTTGGAAGGAAATTATAATGGAGAAATAGAACTTGATGAAGATAAAAAAACTAATGAATCAACACAATATTAAGATCATGAGACCAAAGTTGAAGAACCTTTATTGGATGTTTTGAAGTTTCCAAGGAAATTTCCATCTTCAACGGTTGAAGTTCAAGAACTAAATGAAGTTCAAGAACAGGTTAATGAACCAGTTCCAAACCATATTGAGCAACAACAAAATCCAACACAAGGTGAACAGGTTGTACAAGTACCTCTTCGAAGGTCTACACGAGAACGTCATGTACCAACTACATTAAATTTATTGGTACAAAATGATTTATCAAATGAGGTTGATCATAATGATGATGACCCTAAGATCTATGAAGAGGCTATACAAAGTTCTGATTATGAGAAGTGGCAAAAGGCCATGGAATCTGAAATGGAATCCATGAAGGAAAATAAAGTATGGACTTTAGTTGAACCTTCAAAGGATATAAAACCTATAGGTTGTAAATGGGTTTTTAAGAAAAAGATTGGAGCAAACGGAAAGGTGGAGACCTACAAAGCACGTCTTGTTGCCAAGGGATATCGTCAGAAAGAAGGAGTCGACTATGACGATACTTTCTCTCCCGTGGCAATGCTCAAATCTATTCGGATTTTGCTTCCTATAACAGCATACTATGATTATGAAATATGGCAAATGGATGTGAAAACGGCTTTCCTTAATGGTGAGCTGGAAGAGGATGTGTACATGACACAACATGAAGGTTTCACATCTTTGTCTGATCATAATAAAATTTGTAAGCTACAAAGATCTATTTATGGATTAAAGCAAGCTTCTCGAAGTTGGAATATTCGATTTAACAAAACAATTGAAAAGTTCAATTTTATTAGATGCGAAGAAGAACCTTGTGTGTACAAAAAGCTTAGTGGGAGCACAATTATATTTTTGGTGTTGTATGTTGATGATATATTGCTCATAGGGAATGACGTACCGGCATTGCAAAATACCAAGATTTGGCTATCTGAACAGTTTTCCATGAAAGACTTGGGAGAAGCAGCTTATATGTTAGGAATAAAGATCTATAGAGATATATCAAGAAAGCTGCTTGGACTTTCCCAGTCTTTGTACATTGATACTATCTTAAAGAGGTATAACATGGATAATTCCAAAGGAGGCTATCTACCGATAGGCACTGGAATTTCTCTCAGTAGGGAGGATTGTCCTAAAACACCTTAAGAGAGAGAACGCATGAGTAGGATCCCATACGCTAGTGCAGTGGGAGCTATCATGTATACCATGACATGTACACGTCCTGATGTGGCTTATACACTTGGAGTGACTAGCCGATATAAGGCAAATCCTGGTGAGGAACACTGGAAGGCGGTGAATACCATTCTTAAGTACTTAAGAAGGACTAAAGACCAATTCCTCATCTATGGGGATTCTGAGTTGAAACTTGAAGCTTATACTGATGCATGTTTCTCTTCAGATAAGGATAATAGCAAATCTATTTATGGTTATGTATTCACCTTAAATGGTGGTGTAGTGAGTTGGAAAAGTTCAAAACAAGCTACAATAGCTGATTCAGTGACTGAAGCAGAATACATATCAGCTAGTGAAGCTGTATGGATGAAAAAGTTCTTAACTAAACTTGGTGTGGTTCCTTCAATGGAAGGTGCAGTTCCATTGTTGTGTGACAATACTGGAGCCATTACTCAAGCAGAAGAACCAAGATCACACCAAATGTCCAAGCACGTTCTGCCAAGGTATCACTTGATAAGAGAGATCATTGAACGTGGAGACGTCGAGATTCAAAAGGTTGATGGAAACGAAAATGCTGGAGACCCATTTACTAAATCTCTTGGTGCAAAGGTGTTTGACAAAAACAAGCGGAAATTGGGGATGAAGTACAAGAGCGATTGGCTCTACTGCAAGTGGGAGATTGTTAGGGATATAGTAGAAATGCCCTAGATCCAATATCATATTTGATAACTTGAACATATTTTTGTGAATGTCATTTGATATAAAATATATGGCATTTGATATTCTTTTATCATTATTATTAATTGTTTGATTAATTTGATAAGGTCCTTGATTAAATATTGAGATTTGTCATCGTGATAGAGATCATGATAATGAGAGAAAAGTATTTTACAATTTAATCTGAATTTGTTCTTGATCATAGGAATATTAATTTAGACATTAGTAATCCGGTTAGATCAATATTTATGTGATCGTCTTTATCGGATGAAGATTAGTTGATCTCATTAACTAAATCACATAGATAGATGACGCATATAGAGATATGATCATTGAACCGACTCATTGGATAATTCCTAATGGTTAGAATTACCATAATTGTCAATAGGATATTTTCTTGAAGAATGTGATGTAACTGTTTCCTTTGACTTGAGATCGTCATAGTAATTGATAAGTTATTTATTGTGCTTTGATACTAGACACCTATGGGCCTAGAGCGACAGTTGAAAGGAAATTGGGTACGATTAAATACTTGTAGAATTAGTGATTGATGAAGACAGAATCTGTCAACTCTTGTTAATGAGTTTAAGCTCCATGTTGTCATGAATTATAAACGACCAAACTAAGACCTTGGCCAACGCAATTGAATGAAAGAAGAAATGAGTATCTTAGGTCATTCAATGGCCGATTATATTTGACGTGAACACACAGTTGATCGCCTATTAGGATTTGACATTTGAACCATATCCTAGGGTGATCCAGAGCTATAAGGACAGAAGGAATTACTACATTATTCTTCTACTGGTTCTTGAGAGTAAATTGTATACTTCATGCTATCCGGTCGTTAAGGAGTGTTGCTAGACACTACCCTTGATTAGTATATTGATATGATTAATTTACTACCGGTTTAGTATTGAACCTATGCGGTCGCACTCTAACGAGTGTTCTGATCTTTGCTAAAGGATTAATTAACTTATTATTTGATAATTAAATTAAAGAATTTAATTAGTCAAATAAATTTAGTTATTATTCCAAATGAAATATTATTATATTCTTTGCTAGCACAAAGATTATAATTAATATTGTGAATAAATTGAAGTTTCTATTTGGAATAGAAATTAAATAATATCTTTTGGTTGAAATATATGTGATATATATAATTAATATTATTTTATTTAATAGATGTATATAAAATATAATATTAATAAAGGCTTGTTAATAAATCTAACTTTGAATTGAATTATTAATGTGCAATTGAAGTTTTATCCTATTTGGAATGGGATTAATCTTTTCAATAGGAAAATATTATATTAATATAAAAGTTTACGTTAATAGAATCCAATTGAGAATTGGACATAAATTAGAATCCAATTTAGAATTGGATTCAAAAAGTCCAAAAAAAATTTTTGTCACTCCTCAAAGAAGGAAAATTAGGAATTTTCCCACAAAATTCCTTATAGTTTATTTTTGGAATAAACTTTTACCCTAAGTAAATTATTACCTCAACCTAATAGAAAAAGAGTTTGTAGGCGATGCTATATAAAGGGTGATGGAAATTTGCAAAGGTTTTTTGTTTTAATTTTTCTTGAGAAGAAAACCTACTTTGTGAAAGTGAGAGTGCAGTACAAAGCCAAGAGAGAAAAATACAATTACAAGAAAAGTTTTTCTTGTTCTACTAATTTGAGTTGAGATTATTCAGAAAAATTTCAACACAATATTCTTCGTTCAATTTGTTCGCGGGTTTCATCGATCAAAGAGTTGATAGCAAGGATCGGTCTCGGTGTGGATACGCATAAAATCTTCGCACTATCGAAGAAATTCAGAAAAAGAAACTCTCTTCACCAGGTACGTCTTAGAACCGATCTTTGACACGTAAATAAATTTTAAAACAGGAAAATCTACCTAGAATTGTTATTGTCTTCCGCAGCGTGTTACGAACACCTATAAGCAATCCTCCAGTGGTATCAGAGCCGTGGTTTATTGTGTCTAAAATTTATTTATGAAATATTTTTATATTATATTTGAAGAGTTCAAACCATAATAGATGTGCCTTGTGCAATAATCAAATCGTTTGAATGTTGATATTATTTTATTGTGGATAAAATATGCATTCATATAACTATTTCAATAGTTCATAATTTGAATTTGAAATTTTTTATTAGATACAATGGGAATCAATAATATGCTATATGATTCAATTGTTAATTTAATTGTTATTAGTTCATGAGATGTTAATTAATAATGATATTCTAGCATGAATTCTTTTTATGTGATATATAAGATAAATATGTTAGAGGATGTTGAATTTTGTTTTATGCCATGTGCTTGCTCATTACATGATTTTGAATTATTTATTACATGTGATATAAATTAATTTAGGGCTAAGCATGTAGACAACTTGAACTAAATTCACATGCTATAAAAGATTCGATCTTCCTGTTATTAAAAATTATTTCTGTAACAATTCCCTCTTACTAAAATTTGAGTTTTTTAAATAAAATATAAGATATTTTATTATAGAGCTATCCATCAAGGTAATTAATTTTACTTATTTCTTGTTTATAAGGAGCGGTCTGACTACTAGGAGACTTATAGTTCGAGAATATGTTAAAATTATTTATTGCATTGGATGTATGGATTGAAAGAATTATTCAATTTTACACTAGACGGCTGGACTACCTGGGGGTGTACAAAATTTAATAAGTTCTTTGCTATCATGATGGTTGAACTCAACTATGCCAATAGGATCGACCTGACTAGCAGGGGACTATTTGACATAGAGCTATTAAAGGAAATTGTATGGGGATACAATTGGTAAGAGTACCTACCTTTAAAATATATGTGAGAAACGACTTGATTTCCAAGGGGCTCATACATATTGTTAAAGGATTCCTTTACTCCACCGAAAGAAATAAAGATTTCGTAAACTATAATGAGGGTAAATACTTTAAAATAACTAGTGGAAATATCATTTAGATAAAAGACCATGTCTTTATGATATATGCAAATATGTTCTTATATTACTTTTTATTATTTTCTATATTTTATATTTATCAATATGTGTTCTATATCACTGCGTGGAATACTTGAGACCAAAAAGTTGGTAGGACCAAACTTTGATGATTGGTACAGAAATTTGAGAATTGTTCTCATGCATGAAAAGATTATTGATGTGATCGTTAAGCCTGCCAAGGAAGTCCCAGATGAAAATGATGATGATGCTACCAAGATTTATCAGAAATACTTGGAAGAATGTCTTACTACCAAATGCATCATTCTCGCTTCTATGAATTCTGAACTGTAGAGGAAACATCGGGATATGGATCCAACTGCAATTATTGAACATCTTAAGAAGATGTTTGGTACACAAAGAAGGACAGCTAGATACCAACTATCTAAGGCTTTATTTGGATCCAAATTGACTGGAAAATCACCAGTTGGATTCTATGTCAATCATATGATTGATCTTATTAAAGAGGTTGAGAAGTTGGGGTGCGAAATGGGTAAAGAGCTTTCTCCAGATGTGATCTTGCAGTCACTACAAGAATCCTTTTCACAATTTGTTATTAATTTTAAATGAATAAATGGATTGTGATCTTCGAGAGATGCTTAACATGTTGATTCATTATGAGAATCAAATTGCATCTCAGAAGAAGAAAGGAACTATCATGTTGGTTGGAAACTCTTCTAAGAAGAAGGGTAAGGGTAAAAGTAAACCCAAGAAAAAGCCCACTGCGCCCAAGGGTGGTGTGACCAAACCCAAAGGCAAAGAAGGCAAAGCTGACCAATATGATGCTGTATGTTTCCATTGTAAGAAAATAGGACATTGGAAGAGAAATTGCAAAGTGTATCTTGCAACTTTAAAGGACAAGAAACAAGGTAAGACTTTAATGAAAAATATTTTCAAGGTTTCCTTAACTACTACTAATTCTTCATTGTGGGTATTAGATACTGGCAATGGTTATAACATCTGCAATATGTTGCAGGAGTTCTAGATAAGTGGAAAGTTGAAGAAAGGAGAAATTAATCTAAAAGTTGGAAATAGTGCAAAAGTTGCGGCCGTAGCTATAGGATCAATTTCTTTAATAATGCCTACGGGAAAAGTACTTATGTTGGATGATTGTTATTACGCTACTAGATTTGTTTCGATCATAATTTCAGCTTCTATGTTAGACAAACGTGGTTTTCGCACTAATAGAGGCAATGGTATTTTCTCTATTTATTATAGTGATAATTCATATGTGAGTGGCTATCTCCAACATGATGTTTATGTCTTACCTAGTGTGAATGCTAATTCGATTATGCATGTTTCAAGTCTTAAGAGGAAAAGAGATGATCATATAAATGAAACATACCTTTGGCATTGTAGGCTTGGTCATATTGGAGAGAAAAGAATTAACAAGTTGTACAAGGAAGGGTACCTTAACAAGTATGATTTTGAATCATATCCAACTTGTGAATCTTGTCTCAAAGGAAAAATGACCAAATCTCCATTTACTGGAAGTGGAGAAAGAGCTTCTGAATTATTGGGACTAATTCATACAGATGTTTGTGGGCCCATGAAAATTCAAGATAGAGGTGGATATTCTTACTTCATTACCTTCACTGATGATATGTCAAGATATGGATTTGTATATCTTATGAAACACAAGTCTGAATCTTTTGAAATGTTCAAAAGATTCCGTAGTGAAGTTGAGAAGCAGACTGGTAAAAGTATCAAAGTACTAAGGTCTGATAGAGGTGGAGAATATCTTAGTGAAGAGTTTACCAGATATCTCAAAGAGAATGAGATTCTCTCACAGTGGACACCTCCAGGAACACCACAACACAATGGTGTGTCTGAAAGGAGAAATAGAACCTTATTAGATATGGTGAGATCTATGATTGGGTTCACTGATCTTCAAACAAATTTATGGGGATATGCTTTGGAAGTAACAACATACTTACTTAATAAAGTTCCCACTAAATCAGTCTCTACAACACCATATGAGATATGAAAAGGATGTAAGCCCAACCTTAAACATATTATGATTTGGGGTTGTCCAGCTTATGTTAAGAGACTACGGTCTGATAAACTTGACTCAAGATCTGATAAGTGTAGGTTTATTGGGTATCCTAAGGAAACAAGGGGATATTATTTCTATCACCCTTCTGACCATAAAGTGTTTGTGGCTAGAGGAGCAACCCTTTTGGAAAGGAAATTTCTTTTGGAAGGAAATTATAATGGAGAAATAGAACTTGATGAAGATCAAGAAACTAATGAATCAACACAATATAAAGATCATGAGACCAAAGTTGAAGAACCTTTATTGGATGTTTTGAAGTTTACAAGGAAATTGCCATCTTCAACGGTTGAAGTTCAAGAACTAAATGAAGTTCAAGAACAGGTTAATGAACCCGTTCCGAACCATATTGAGCAACAACAAAATCCAACACAAGGTGAACAGGTTGTACAAGTACCTCTTCGAAGGTCTACACGAGAACGTCATGTACCAACTAGATTAAATTTATTGGTACAAGATGATTTATCAAATGAGGTTGATCATAATGATGATGACCCTAAGAACTATGAAGAGGCTATACATAGTTCTGATTATGAGAAGTGGCAAAAGGCCATGGAATCCGAAATGGAATCCATGAAGGAAAATAAAGTATGGACTTTAGTTGAACCTTCAAAGGATATAAAACCTATAGGTTGTAAATGGGTTTTTAAGAAAGAGATTGGAGCAGACGGAAAGGTGGAGACCTACAAATCACATCTTGTTGCCAAGGGATATCGTCAGAAAGAAGGAGTCGACTATGACGAGACTTTCTCTCCCGTGGCAATGCTCAAATCTATTCGGATTTTGCTTGCAATAGCAGCATACTATGATTATGAAATGGCAAATGGATGTGAAAACAGCTTTCCTTAATGGTGAGGTGGAAGAGGATGTGTACATGACACAACCTGAAGGTTTCAGATCTTCGTCTGATCATAATAAAATTTGTAAGCTACAAAGATCTATTTATGGATTAAAGCAAGCTTCTCGAAGTTGGAATATTCAATTTAACAAAACAATTGAAAAGTTCAATTTTGTTAGATGCGAAGAAGAACCTTGTGTGTACAAAAAGGTTAGTGGGAGCACAATTATATTTTTGGTGTTGTATGTTGATGATATATTTCTCATAGGGAATGATGTACCAGCATTGCAAAATACCAAGAATTGGCTATCTGAACAGTTTTCCATGAAAGACTTGGGAGAAGCAGCTTATATATTAGGAATAAAGATCTATAGAGATAGATCAAGAAAGCTGCTTGGACTTTCCCAGTCTTTGTACATTGATACTATCTTAAAGAGGTATAACATGGATAATTCCAAAAGAGGCTATCTACCGATAGGCACTGGAATTTCTCTCAGTAGGGAGGATTGTCCTAAAACACCTTAAGAGAGAGAACGCATGAGTAGGATCCCATACGCTAGTGCAGTGGGAGCTATCATGTATACCATGACATGTACACATCCGGATGTGGCTTATACACTTGGAGTGACAAGCCGATATCAGGCAAATCCTGGTGAGGAACACTGGAAGGTGGGGAAGACCATTCTTAAGTACTTAAGAAGGGCTAAAGACATATTCCTCATCTATGGGGATTCTGAGTTGAAACTTGAAGGTTATACTGATGCATGTTTCTCATCAGATAGGGATGATAGCAAATCTATTTATGGTTATGTATTCACCTTAAATGGTGGTGTAGTGAGTTGGAAAAGTTCCAAACAAGCTACAGTAGCTGATTCAGTGACTGAAGCAGAATACATATCAGCTAGTGAAGCTGCTAAGGAAGCTGTATGGATGAAAAAGTTCTTAACTGAACTTGGTGTGGTTCCTTCAATGGAAGGTGCAATTCATTGTTGTGTGACAATACTGGAGCCATTACTCAAGCAAAAGAACCAAGATCACACCAAAAATCCAAGCACGTTCTGCGAAGGTATCACTTGAGAAGAGAGATCATTGAACGTGGAGACGTCGAGATTCAAAAGGTTGATGGAAAGGAAAATGCTGCAGACCCATTCGCTAAATCTATTGGCGCAAAGGAGTTTGACAAAAACAAGTAGAAATTGGGGATGAAGCACAAGAGCGATTGGCTCTAGTGCAAGTGGGAGATTGTTAGGGATATAGTAGATATGCCCTAGATCCAATATCATATTTGATAACTTGAACATAATTTTGTGAATGTCATTTGATATAAAATATATGGCATTTGATATTTTTTTATCATTATGATTAATCGTTTGATTAATTTAATAAGGTCCTTGATTAAATATTGAGATTTGTCATTGTGATAGAGATCATGATAATGAGAGCAAAGTCTTTTACAATTTAATCTAAATTTGTTCTTGATCGTAGGATTATTAATTTGGACATTAGTAATCCGGTTAGATCAATATTTATGTGATCGTCTTTATCGGATAAAGATTAGTTGATCTCGTTAACTAAATCACATAGATAGATTATGCATATAAAGATATGATCATTGAACCGACTCATTGGATAATTCTTAATGGTTAGAATTACCATAAATGTGAATAGGATACTTTCTTGAAGAATGTGATGTAACCGTTTCCTTTGACTTGAGATCGTCATAGTAATTGACAAGTTATTTATTATGTTTTGATACTAGACACCTACGGCCCTAGGGCGATAGTTGAAAGGATATTGGGTACGATTAAATACTTGTAGAATTAGTGATTGATCAAGACGGAATCTGTCAACTCTTTGTAATGAGTTTAAGCTCCACGTTGTCATGAATTATAAACGACCAAACTAAGACCTTGGCCAGGGCAATTGAATGAAAGAAGAAATGAGTTTCTTAGGTCATTCAATGGCCGATTATATTTGACGTGAACACATAGTTGATCGCCTATTAGGATTTGACATTTGAACCATATCCTAGGGTGATCCAGAGCTATAAGGACAGAAGGCATTATTACATTATTCTTCTACTGGTTCTTGAGAGTAAATTGTATACTTCATGCTATCCGGTTGTTAAGGAGTGTTGCTAGACGCCACCCTTGATTAGTATATTGATATGATTAATTTACTACCAGTTTAGTATTGAACCAATGTGGTCGTGCACTAACGAGTGTTCTGATCTTTGCTAATGGATTAATTAACTTATTATTTGATAATTAAATTAAAGAATTTAATTAGTCAAATAAATTTAGTTATTAGTCCAAATGAAATATTACTATATTCTTTGATAGCACAAAGATTATAATTAATATTGTGAATAAATTGAAGTTTCTATTTGGAATAGAAATTAAATAATATCTCTTGGTTGAAATATATGTGATATATATAATTAATATTATTTTATATAATAGATGTATATAAAATATAATATTAATAAAGGCTTGTTAATAAATCTAATTTTGAATTGGATTATTAATGTGTAATTGAAGTTTTATCCTATTTAGAATGGGATTAATATTTTCAATAGGAAAATATTATATTAATATAAAGGTTTACATTAATAGAATCCAATTTAGAATTGGACATAAATTAGAATCCAATTCAGAATTGGATTCAAAAAGTCCAAAAAAAAAAATTCCGGCACTCCTCAAAAAAAGAAAATTAGGAATTTTCCCACAAAATTCCATAAAGTTTATTTTTGGAATAAACTTTTACCCTAAGTAAATTATTACCTCAACGAAATAGGAAAAAGGGTTTGTAGGTGATGCTATATAAAGGGTGATGGAGAAAATTTGCAATGGTTTTTTGTTTTAATTTTTCTTGATAAGAAAACCTACTTTGTGAAAGTGAGAGTGCAATAAAAAGCCAAGAAAGAAAAATACAATTACAAGAAAAATTTTTCTTGTTCTACTAATTTGAGTTGAGATTATTGAGAAAAATTTCAACACAATATTCTTCGTTCAATTTGTTCGCGGGTTTCATCGATCAAAGAGTTGATAGCAAGGATCGATCTCGGTGTGGATACGCATAAAGTCTTCGCACTATCAAAGAAATTCTGAAAAAGAAACTCTCTTCACCAGGTACGTCTTAGACCCGATCTTTGACACGTAATAAATTTTAAAACAGGAAAAATCTACCTTGGATTATTATTGTCTTCCGCTGCATGTTACGAACACCTATATGAAATCCTCCAAAAGCTACTGTTGGTAAATTTATCTTAACGTTGTGAATCATCCCAGCTACCTCCAACAAGAGCAAATATTCAAGCTCTCAACATGTCCTCCTAGATTTGTATAGTATGTGCAGACTGCCCGTCAGTTTGTGAAGGAAATGCAGTACAAAGATCTACTAGTGTACTCAATAATTTTGAAAAAATTTCCAAAAGCGTGGAGTAAATTGTGATCCTCTTTCAAAATGATAGACAAATAAAATACTATAGAGTCAGACAATTTTCAATTCATGTAATTTGTGCATATATCACCTCAATATAGAAGTATTGACAAGTTAGAAGTATGCTTACTATGAAAGCCTATTTAAATTTTCCAATAATAATTATAACTTCTTATTATTTAAGGTAGTTCAGTCATAACATTCACGATAATTATATTTCATTTTCACTTTGAAATCACGAGTTGTTGTGGTGGTCCCGCAAGTCGCAAATGGTTGTCTTAACATAGCCTCACTATAGAAGTATTGACAAGTTAGAAGTATACTTACTATGAAAGCCTATTTAAATTTTCCAATAATAATTATAACTTCTTATTATTTGAGGTAGTTCCGTCATAACATTCACGATAATTATATTTCATTTTCGCTTTGAAATCACGAGTTTTTGTGGTGGTCCTGCATGTCGCAAATGGTTGTCTTAACATAGCCAACAAGTCAAATAGTAAGAAACAAGTTAAGAAAATTTGAAATTGGTTCTTTCTTTTGTCAAAATTACAATTTTCTTCTAGTCGTGATATATCTTATTTTACCCCGATTGTATAGTTTATCATGAGTTGTGAGCTCCTCACAAATAACTAGTCGTAACCCATCTATGTCTAGTACGTGTGACCAGTCACCTAGTCAAAGAACACCATCACTATCAATAATCATATTCTTGCTTTCACCACCCAGGACCTCGTCACGTTACATAGTCACTCATTTTTATATATTTTGAGTGGCCTTTATATACTCTACTAGTGAAGACTTGGCTTTAACACCCGCCAACAATGTCTCTGAATTTCCCTTACTAAATTTGATATTGGTACCTTCTAGTTTATGCATATCTTCGGTAAAAAGTCTCTAGCTATATGTCAAAATTATCTATAGATTTTCTTCTCAATGCATTAGCCACAACATTCCTTTTTCCAGAATGATACAAAATAGAATATTCTTAGTCATTGAAAAGTTAAATTCATCTACAGTGTCGAAGATTCAAATCTCTCTGCTAAATATATTTCAAGCTCTTATAGTCATTATAAATCTTACAAGATTTGTCGTATGAGTAGTGTATCTGGATCCTGAGAGCAAATACCATTGCAACTATCTCCAATCATAAGTAGAGTAAATTTCTTTTTTCTTTTTCTTATAGATGTGTTAAAGAAAATGATATCCCAATCATTCTACATGATAATACATCTTAAAACGACTTTTGAAGTGTTACACAACATAATGAATCCTCTAGAACTTGATGGTAAATCTTATACCGGTAGTAGTCAAACATGTCTTGAGCTTCTAAAAATTCTACTCACATTTCTTCGTCCACTGAAACTTTAAATTATCTTTATATTAACTTATTAAATGGAGCCACAACTATGGAGAAATTCTACAGAAAATAGCTTATAGTATCCTACCTAGCCCAAGGAATTGTGAATCTCATAGAAGTAGTCGATCATTGACACTTCTGCTTCAATCCTATTAGAATCTGCCATAATACTATCCTTGGTTACAATATGCCCGAGGAATTCCACATAGTCTAGCCAAAATTCATGCTTCGAGAACTCCGAGACAAGAGGGGTTGCTCTGATGGTGAGCAACCCCCACTTCCAACCAAGAGGTTGTAAGTAGTCACCCCAAGATCAAGGTGGGGAATTCTTGGTGGGAAAGATGCCGAGGGTAAACAGCCTCTCTACCCATGGTAGGAGTAAGGTCTGCGTATATACTACCTTCCACATGCCCCACTTGTGAGATTGTACTGGATTGTTATTGTTGTCTTTAATACATTTTTCAGTGATCCTTGCATTCTTCTAGCTATGAGAGAATATACTAAAATATCGTAAGTAAAGCCAATTTTTTTTTCTTTTCAGAAACAACTTGGACACTATATCCATTAGATACATCAACGCAGTTGGGGCTGGTCCAAAAAATAACATAAGTGACTCCTAATATATGTATCGGGTTCTAGAAGAGGACGTTAAAGTATCTTCCTTTATTTTTAATTCTAAGCCGATGATAATCGGACTACAGATCAATGGCTTCCTGTAACTGATCAAACATGTTCTCTATACTACACAATGGTCATTTATTGTGTATTGTTATCCTATTCAGTTATCTTAGTTGGCCCACATTCTTAAAGACTCATCTTTTTTTTTACCTTCAAATAATATTGGTATACCCATAGGGCAACACTCGATATGATAAAATCTATATCAAGTAGGTCTTTCAATTATTCAATTAGTTCTTTCAACTCTGTTGGTGCCACATGATATAGTTTGCATGTCAGGTATCAGCTCAATACCGAAGTCTATTTCTCATATTGGAGGTAGTCCTAGTAAATCTGTATGGATACATTAAAGAAACTCTCATTATGATACCCTTTTTTTTCTCAAACTAAATGTTTCTTCTCTTGTGGCCCTTACCGTTTCTATGATATCTAAACATCCTTTCTTCTATAACCATTAACTCAAAATATATAATTTGCTCGTCTCTTGAACTTATAATCCCCTTTTTTGAAAAAACTAGCTTTTAAAGTTCACCAAACCTAATATTTTTTTCCCATCGTAATCGATGGTAGCATGGTAAGAAGATAATTAATTCATATACATATGTACTTTGGAGTCAATCATATCAAATACAACTTGGTTAGCAAGGGTTTCCTTCTCTTAACTTGAATCTTAAAAGTATTAAACACATGTCTAACTACTATAAATTTTTCACTGATGTGGCAACCCGAAAAAGATCACTTAATATCTCAAACATTCTTGATTTTTAAATCTTCAACACATATTAAAATCAATACTAATAGATATTCTAATCTCGATCTTCTTATGTGAGTTCTTGCTCGCCTATCATGTCCATATTTTCAATCTTCCTAGTAAGTACAACTACTATAGAATAGGTTTAAGTCTTCATATATGCAGTTACTATCTTTGTTTAAACAATTAACCAACCTTTCAACAAGCCTCTAAACTCAAGATGTTACTTTCTTATCCAACTAATAAAGTTTAGTGTTATATGTAAGTATACTCAATGTCTAAATCAATTTCTTAAATGATCTAGCAGGCAAGTTCATGTCACAAACTGTCAAGAAGGAAGTGATTCATAAATACTTTAGTGAAATTTATTCCCAAATTAGTTGTGTTGCTCTTGTTGGCATTTCTAAGAGTATAGTAGCATTTCATGTATTCAACATCTATTCTAGTCTAAATGTTGCACGTTCCACAGGCCTCTTCATGAAATATCCTATAGCTTATAATATGGTAAGTATTTTACTAGAACCTTTAAGGAACCTTCGAACTATCAGAAATATTAAACTTAGTAGTTTTAACTTTAGAAACTTCATTAAGAATATTTTGTTGGTCCCATAATCTTCTAGGTGCATGAGGACTTTAGAGCCCCTATTTTGTTGCTTATTCCTATCATGTTTATCTATTATATGTATAAAGATCTCTTTCTTTTTGTATAGCACTCCTCTATCGCTTTAGTGGGTTAGTATAAATTTTTGAAATGAACACTATTGCTATCTTACCAGAAAGCACCTCATATGGCACAATGAACCTTTCACTGGTCTTATATGCTACTTATATAACATTTCTTTGCTTGGAGATGGCTATATGTCCATTGGCAAAATTAGACCTCTTTGAAGTTTGAACCTCTAGCCAAATTCTACTATAGGGTAATTGGTCCGAGCCCTACATGAACAGGATAAGTAATTATAGATTCAGTTATTTGACCGTAATCGCCACACACGTACGGGGGAATAAGAAAGAAAAACAAGACACATACTATTACGCCCTCGCAGAATTACGATTATGGGAATGGCCGGCTACATAACCAAAATTGAGATTCTACTACTAACGTGTGCTCCATTAGTCACAAGAATAACCTAGGGCTCTGATACCAACTTTGTCACAACCCAATTTAGGATCATGACCGGCGCTTAGGAGCAAGTGCCCCTAAGTATCCTCATCAGTATTTTAAAGAAAATCAGACAAAATTTTCCCTATTATAGGACTATACAAAAGTTTACCCTGTCTCAAAATCAACAACAAAACCAATTTATATATACTGAATATCTCATACTCTTCATCAACTAATCAAAACAACTATTCACCACTGTTAATTAATCACTTGTAACACAGTAATCTTAACTTCATCTCCAAAATACAATGAGAGAATTTAATACTAGTCATGGGTCTAATAATGAACGAATACTCATGACACTAATAAAATAAATATAGAGCGACTCTAAGAGTTCAAAAGGAGAGAACATAATAAATAAACTCTTAGCCCACACAAAAAAATGCGGGGCTCACTGAAAACCATTAACTCATATACTCTAATTAACGAAATTCTTGCTCGTGTTAACTGTTGCCTCTGTAAAAAAAAATAGCGGGGAGTGAGTCGCTAGCTCAGTGAGTAATAATACTTAACCACAACCATTTTTAGCGGAGACAAGTTAGAAAACATGCTAGTATATTAATCAGAAAATATCATAAGAATGCCCTTTCTAAAACGATAAATATAATCAGTCTATTCATGTGTTTCTTGTAAGATAATGCAATTTAACAAATCGGTAATAAATTCGGTAAATACTATCTCATAGCAATTATTTATCTTTAGGAGGTTTCCAAGAAAGGATCATGTAATCTGTATCACTGTGTGGACCCTTCGTAAAAGAAGTCAAATATAACTGTAGGTCCCTACTCGAGGGAAAACCTGTAACTGTATGCTAGTTCTACCTTCCCACTAACGAGGTTTATAACTATACTCGGTAATCGGTAAGTACAAGGTGCACCAGGTCTAACGAACCCGCCGTTAGCTAAGAGATCCTTCAAAGTGTCCTCCCATTTATACTCTTTCTTGTAAAAAGTAAAAACTCGTACAAAAGCATTTTCAAAATAATAAAGGGCATATCATTTATCATCAACTCTTGTAATTTTATTTCGGTGACGGTAATAAGTAACAGTAAAACATATCTAGTAATGATGAAAATATCTAGATTAACCGGTAAACAACTCAAGTAAACTATTCGGTACCATATTAAGTAAAGGACTTGTCCCACATGCAATTTCAAACATTCTGTAACACATTTATTTTCAAAAATCATATATAAACCATGCAGGTTATGAAAATACAAATTATGGTAAAATTACTATTTACAGTACTTATGCTAAAGTATTGAACTGGTCATTTGAGAGCACTTGGTTCACTTCTTCAACTACCTATATCATTACAAAATCAACTATATATCAACTTCGAAACTGGTCTAAATCTGCCGCATTTGGTAAATTTTTGCTTTGTCTCATTCCTCTAGAATATGCAGGTTGATTCTCTGTTAATTACTTCAGTAGTTTTAACATAGTTAGAAAACTAGTTCTTCCTTCCATGTTTGTCAATTAACTTAGATTTCTATACAGTTTGGAATGAGCAAAAGATGAATTTGAATTGCTTGGTATATTAAGTATTTACTCTATCAAAAGTAACTATCAGAATATTATCCAATTACTTAGAATTAAAAAAAAATTAATCTTGTTCATGGGTGTTTCTTGTATCTAATTCAACTGAAACTTACTAAGTTACCAACATCACTATTTAACTCAAACCGTAATAAATTTAAAGATACTCATATCGTTGGAGTAAAAGGATATATCTTGAATTTAGATTTAATAATGGTTGAGGACGATTATATTAACTAAAATACCTTGAAATCTAGACAATTATGGCTTGAAATAACCTTTCTTTCAGCACCAAAGCTTCCGCCTGACTCTTCCTTCTCTATTTTGCTCCATAATTTGCAGAACCAAGAATTCCCTTAAACCCTCTTCTAATCTTCACGTCTAATGCAAATTGAATCCATATATCTTCTCAAATTTGATATTTCGATTGTTGGTTAATTTGACTTCTTTCTCTCTGACTTAGTTGCGGCAAAAACTAAAACCCTTTCCTTTTTTTCCTAATCCCTTGCCCCTTAATTTCTCGCCAGATCCTCATGGGCTTTTTAGCTTGACTTCTATCCTTTTTTTTAAAATTACTTAATTAATTATTACTCATTATTGGGTATTACATTCAACCCTTAATTAGAGGGTTGAATTAATTTCATTCGTGCCCTCCAAATGAAATTTTCTGGACAGGAAGCGTTTTATCCGTCAATGAAACTATCTGGCAAGAACTTTGATGAGTTGGTAACTGAATTTTTATACCAAAAAAAAACACGATGACAACACGATCCGACCGAAGGAGAAACATTAACAACTAGAAGCCGTAGAAATATTCACAACTAATTAACTTTGATGGATTTTCATGTGTAAACGTTGTTGGGCATAGTTTACCAGTTTCTCCACTTCTTTTTTGTTATCAAGAAAACCTGTGTGGTCAGTATCAGCAGTTTTCATAACTTGACGAGCCTTCCATGAGCTGAACCATATGTGTAGACTCTGAAGTGCCTCTGTTAGTTCATCGCGGCTAATACGCTTGTCATGATCCATGTCAAATTGCTTAATCCATACCTTGAATTCTTGTACTGACATATCCCTATTTGGCTGCTGCACTGGAAGCTCGAAACAACTCATTATTGCCATATGTTTTCCTTTAGTTTGTTAGCGCTATAATGAAGAGCAAATTAAAATTGCAGACATTTACAATATATATATATATATGATGCCTTGTTCTTGTATGAAAGATAGTAGTGGAGTATCCTCTACTGGCTGTTAAAGTTGCACAAACTTTTCAAGTGCTAGGGAATTAATCAACTATAAAATTTGATGGGCATCTTTTACTTTTGGACTTTTATTCAAGATAAGGGAATTCATAATGGAAATACTATCCTAATAATATGAATATCTTTTGATATTTTGGGTTTGAAATGATGCTGATTCTTACAACTTTATTCCAACTCCAATAATAGGGAGTAAATTAACAATAGAATCTTTCTAGAATACCTTTTTAAGTATGAACAATGATGCATGAACAGAATCTCACTTCAACAAAATGGTGCAACTTGATCTTAGAATCAAGTTCTGGTTATCTTTCCTCTGTCTTTCCGTGCAATTTCTCCATTTTTTTTTTCAGTTTCCTATTTGACCAGCTTTGAAGGTAGGTTTTGGCGTAACCGGTAAAGTTGCTGCCATATGATTAGGAGGTCATGGGTTCGAGCCATGGAAGTAGCCTCTTGCAGAAATGTAGGTAAGGCTGCATACAATAGATCCTTCCCGGGACCACACGCATAGTGGGAGCTTAGTGTACCGACTGCCCCTTTCTAGTTGACCAGCTTTATTCGCATTAGAAGGACATTAATAATAATGGTATGGCTCCTGATTTCACATTGTGTTTTCGGTTGCTAAGGCCAGTAAACATTGACAAACTAATTTACTGGCAGATTTGTTACTTAATTTTGCAAGTCAAGGGGATCACTTCTGGTTCAGAATAATATCATAGTAATTTAAAATGATATTGCTACAATAGAACATATATCTTTCTGGGTAGTTCTTTTTGAAATTCAATTAGCATAAGCACTCAAATATCAGTAAACATGATATTTTATTTGCAAACAAAGCAATTGGGAAGTAAATCAATCTACACAAAGTGAATCGATCCCTCGACTCTAGACTAGTTTCATGGTGCGCGTCATCATGGTCACAAATTCGTCCATATCTATAAGTCCATCCCCATTGGCATCAACACCTCTCACCATTTTCTTGCAATTCTCCAAGCTACATTTTTCTCCTAGCATTCGCTGAACCTGCAACAATTCGTCTGCACTAATTTTGCCATCACCATCCAAATCAAATGCCTTGAATGCACTTTTAATATCAGTTGGATTCACACCACCTTCAAGATTCTGCACTCTCATGAACTCCTCAAATTTAATGAACCCATCCCCATCAGTATCTGCAGCCTGAAATGCATCGCCAACGTCATAAGTTTTCGTATTTCCTCCACTGCCCATCATCTTCATGGCTGATTTGTATTCTTCTTTTGAGATCTTTCCATCTTTGTTGGTGTCAAATTTGTCAAACACCCTTTTCATTTCCTCCGCTTTTGGACGGAAATTAGGCAACGACATGCTTGGCGTTTTCTTTACATTTGACAGGTTAAATGATGGGCTGGATTTGGACGATGACTTTGTAAAACTGTTGAAACGAAAATAGAGGAAACTTGTAGTACTATTCGACATTGGTAATAAATTGAATTTTGTTGGTTTACTCTGATTTTACAACTTGTAGTGAAATGTGAATATATAACATTCGCAACTAGCTAAGTTGCAGTTGCTTCCTGGAATTAAAGCTGTCGCAATACAAGAGCGCACTCAGATATCCTATGGGCCAAAATGCTTTTGATGTTCTTTATTCCCAATCACCTTACAATATGACCAAAATCCTACTTCCCTAAAAAATTCTGCAACTATTTTACCTAAGAATTAATTATTTAATCTTTCTTTTTATGATAAAAGGCTCTAATTTGTCAATATTTTGGGTATTATACGTTAAAAATCCTTTTTCAGGTAACTTACTCCACTTATAACAATTATTAATAAGTGATTTGATAGTGTAAAAATTTATTGACACATGTCAATATACAAATGTTAAACTTGAACGGAAAGCAATACCGGGCGAGAAAGTAGGCAAAGATTTAACGGTATTGGGTTCAACTTAGCGCAAAGCTTGCGCATAGATTCTAAGCCGAACCTAAAGGCATTCAAGAAACAAGAATAACACCATTGCTATTCCATTCTTTCCTTGATGCCACTATCCACTAAACTTCCAAAATATCCTTCTTATCAGCCGGCCATAAAGTGCTTCGTCTGTCTAATTGGGTATAGGCAAAAAGATGCTTAGGAAAAAAGGTTTTAAGTTTTATGGACTGATAGTTAATGGGTTTTCTACACCATCAAGTAAAATTGACACAATAATAGGTAACATTTTATTTCAAGTCTGATATAGTAAATTGAAAAATAAATTGATAAACTTATAACAAAAATAACATACCCAGTATTATCCTATATTGTGGGGTCTTGGAGGGTAGTGTGTCCGCAGACCTTATCTCTAACTTGTGAGGATAGAGAGGTTATTTTGTAATACCCTATATTTTTTTATTAAGGGTGTATATCTCAGGACTGTGTTGCACATGTTGCGAGAACACCGACTTCATGATAAGTTCTCGAAGTGTGAGATTTGACTAGACTCAGTAGCTTTTCTTGGGCATGTTATATCCAAAGATGGAATTATGGTAGAACCTAAGAAGACAGGAGACGTGCAGAAATGGCTCAGGTCTACTTCTCCTACAGAGATTCGCAGTTTTTTAAGCTTAGCAGGCTATTACAGGCGTTTTGTGCAGGATTTCTCCACAATAGCAGCACCACTGACTAAGCTAACACAAAAAATGCAATGTTTCAGTGGATGGAGGAATGTGGGCAGAGCTTTCACAAACTCAAATGTGTTTGACAACTGAACTAATATTAGCCTTACCATCAGGTTCGGGAGGATTTACAGATTCTGTGACTCCTCGAGGGTGGGATTATGATGTGTTTACATGCAAAACGGTCACATTATTTCTTATGTTTCAAAACAATTGAAAAGGTACGAGCAAAACTATCCTACATATGATTTGGAGAAGGCTACACCGGTATTTTCTATAAGAAATTGGAGGCATTACCTATATGGTGAAACTTGTGAGATTTATACTGACTATAAAAGTCTGAAGTATCACTTTCAGCAGAGAGATCTGAATCTTTGGTAGCGTCGGTGGACAGAACTACTCAAACACTATGATTGTTCTATTTTGTATCATCCTGAAAAAGCCAATGTGGTGGATTGTCACGACCCTAAATCCAGACCCGGTCGTGATGGCGCCTCTCGTGAAGACAATTCCAGCAGATACAAACCCTCAAATAAAATAACATATATAATAATTCATAATCAAGTCATTAATTATGATAAACACCAAAATAGAGTGAAATACATCAATTGCGGAAACAAAACACAGCCCGACATCAGGGTGTCACCAGTCGTGAGCATCTAAACATGTTTCTAAGAGTCTGAAAAAATTTATACAGTCTATTTTAGATCTAGAACAGAGAGTAAGATAGGAGGGAGAAACACTAGACTGCGAACGCCGAGCAGCTACCTAGTCAACTCCGAATAGCCTGCTGGGACCAAATCAACCCTCACTGGCTGGATCCGAAACTTTTGAATCTGAACACAAGGTGCAGAGAGTAATGTGAGTACGCTAACTCAGTGAGTAATAAAAATAAATGAAGACTAAGCGATAAGAAATCACGTAAAACACAACAACATGCTATAAAGAGGCACTCTAAAACCAATACCATGCAATAAAACAGGGAAATTTCATAAAAACACCTTATTCAGCATAAACTTCTTTAAAACACTTTTTTAACAATTAAACAAGTAAATAAAAAGCACTGAGAAAGGATAAACAAATAAAATCATCCAATCGGGTAGAATATCAACAGAACCAGCCCCTAAGGCAATAACATGGAACAACACCAGCCGCTCGAGCTATATCATATATCACACTGGGTACCCACACTCACTGGGGGTGTACAGACTCCGGAAGGGGCCCCTTACGGCCCAAGCACAATATCAAGCTATTTCGTGACATAATCAATAGGCTCTCGGTCTCATATCAAGCCACCTTGTGGTGTATAACTCAGGCCCTCGGCCTCATAATAATAATTAGTACAACACTACTACGGCATGCAGCCCGATCCCATATTAATCCTCACAAAGCAGGCCCACGGTCCTACTCAGTAAAAAATCTCTAAAAGCCACTCGGCCACAATAAAATATGATGCTCAGGCCAAAATATCATTTACAGTGTTAAAACACAGTAAACATGGTTGAATTATGAAAACAATATAATATAATATGACTGAGTACAGATATAAAACCAAAACAGTAATGAAATAGCAGTAAAAATCCCCTTAGGGTCCAAACAGTTGGCATGACGCCCAAATATGGCATTCAGCCCAAAATATGATGATAACAAACATTTTTTGATCAAATACGCAGTGAAGCATTCATACGGGATGGACTCAGTCACAATCCCCAATGGTGCATGACCTCACGCTCGTCATATAGGGTGCGTGTCACCTCAATACAGCACAACGATGTGAAATTTGGGGTTTCATACCCTGAGGACAACATTTACAATCATTACTCACTTCAATCCGGTCCAAACTCTAGCACACGATGCGTTTGCCTCTCGACTTGGCCTCCGGATGCTCCAAATCTAGCAAAAAGTAGATTTATACCATTAAAATATGCTAAGGTAACAAAGCCCATTCGGAATATCCAATTTATACCAAAATTCCCAAAATTGGCCAAACCCGGCCCCCGATCCCACGTCGGATTCTGATAAAAATCACAAAACTATAATCCTTACACTCTCATGATTTCAAACAAACTAAGAACATCGAATGCCCATTCAAATCCCCAAAAGAATCCTCAAACTTTTCTTCCATTTTTTCCCAAATTTCCACTCTAATTTATCAAATTAAATGATGAAATTCAAGACTAAATCATGGAATTAAACCAAATATGAGTGAAGAATGTTAGAAAATACGCTTAACGCTAGAGGGGGAGGGGGTGAATAGCGTTATAATAAAAATTAGCGTAAACTTGCGGAATTTAAAAATTGCAGGAAAGAAATAAGTGCGATAAGTAAATAAATAAGAACGAACGCACCGATGTATCCTGGTTCACCACAACCCGTGGCTAGTCCAGTTCCCGAGAGACTCTCTCGAGATTTCCACTAACACTGTTTAGCTTACGGGTGCTCAACAAACCTTTACAAACTGAGGACACAAGCCTCAACAACCTTTGCTCGAAGATACAACACTCCAAGACTTCAACCAAAGGAAACACAAGTTCCTTCTTACAATACAAGGGACTAACACTTCCCTTCAAGTGTATAAAACACTTAGCACCCAAACAAGACTCTCTTAATAGAGTAGATATGAGTAAACATATACGCTCAAGAACGCAACAACTTTCGTCAAGAATTTTGGCTCTCAAAACTTATGTAATGAATAGAAAGTGATGAACAATAGAGTATGCAAGATATAGCAATAATATGATCAGTTGTTGTGTTTAGAAGACTGATTTGAAGCTGTATTTATAGTTGCAAAACCATGCATTACCATTGCCTAATTGCCAATTAAGAATTGCTGATTTTACTCAGTGACAATCGATTGTCAAAATGCCACAATCGATTGTTTGCCAATTGTTCCAAAAATCTTTCCCAGATTTTACGCTTAACAATCGATTATCTAAGATCAATAATCGATTACTGGCAACGTTCAAAAAATCATTTCCAGATTTTACTTAAAACAATCGATTGTCAGAAATCTACAATCGATTACTTGGCAACGTTCGAAAAATCATTTCCAGATTTTACTTAAAACAATCGATTGTCAGAAATCTACAACGATTACATGGCAACGTTCAAAAAATCTTTTTCAGATTTTATTTAAAACAATCGATTAGTAGAAATCTATAATCGATTACCTGAAGGTTTTTGAAAATATTTTGGCAACGGTCAATTACACAATCGATTATGCTATGAGAACAATCGATTATATATCAGTCTTTGAAAAATCAATTAGACACTGCCTTAATGCACTCGATTGTCAAAGGTACACAATCGATTATTTTATAACTTTGAAAATGTCTGATAGACACTGCCTCAACACAATCGATTGTCATAAGTTCACAATCGATTATTTTGTAGCTTTGAAAAACTTTGTACACTGCCTCAACACAATCGATTGTCATAAGGTTCACAATCGATTGTCATGCAGATTTGAAAAATCTGATGCACTGCCTTAACACAATCGATTGTCATAAGTTCACAATCGATTGTCATGCAGCTGACTTAACATAATCGATTATCATATGTACATAATCGATTATCTTAGTCCATATTTTAGAGGCATGTTTAAAAATCATTTTGACTAAAGTAAATATGCATGATTTAAAATCATTTTGCTTTAAATTAAATATGCATAATTTGATAAAAATATTTTTACGAGAGAAGCCAAGTCTTGAGTCAAGTTATCGATCAAGATCACTATTAAAGAACGACTCATGTATAACTTATATCTTTGCTTGATCTTGGTCTTGTGCTTGAATCTCGTTATATATCAATTGCGCGCTTGTGCTTGGACCTCGTCATATGTCCATTGCGCATAGTTTGTCATTCATCAAAACCTACAAATATGAACACACGTTTTAGTATAGTGCCTTGAGAACGTGTTTCAACAATTTCCCCCTTTTTGATAATGGCAAACTTTAGTCGGGATATGCATATTTGATAATTCATAATGACGATTCAAGACAAGTAAAGATATGCAACAATATGCAACAAGTCTCTAGATGTGCAATTAGTTTCCCCTCAACATATGAATTCCCGCTCAATTTATGCCAATAAAAAATTTAGTGCATATCCCTTATTCTTCCCCCTTTTGCCATTAGCAAAAAAATAGAATGAATAAGTAAATAACTTGTTTATTTATTAAACAAAAATATGAGTACAACAAAAGAAGACAATAAAACATAGAACAATAAACAAAAGAAATTATTCATTATCATCATTTCCCGCCTCGTCATCCGGCACTGCTTCATAAGGGACAAGTCCAGCATATGGATAATGAACATGGTCAAAATATCCATGGACCTCATATGTCAATTGATTGACAGAGGTGGTCAAAGAAGCAATTTGGTCGGAAATAGATTGAAGAGTAGGTTCTTGAGGCTGACGCGATCGACGAGTTGGAGGAGGAGCAGGAGCTACATGATCGCCGTCATGGGGAAAGGAGGATTCGGAAATTTCCCATTTCTTGGTGCTCTTTTTGAGCGGACCGATAGAGGTGTTGAACCCGAAGGCTTCAAGAAAATTCATAATAAGGAGGGCATAGGGAAGTGGTCTATCGTCCCCGATGGCATCAAGCATGTGAATTTTGACGAACTTACACCAATTGATGTGAGCTCCGGTTATAATGGCATGCATGAGCTTTGCGTCCTCTTGGGAGAGAGTGGTATGGTTATGTTTGCGAGGCTTGAGGACTCGGGTTATGAAATAGAAAATCAAACGATATTCTGGGAGCATTCCCGTAATGGTAGGACGTCGAGTAGATAGATTAGGATCATAAGCTCCAAGTCCTAATTGGTTTAGGAGAATTTTCTCATCAAATAAGGCGCCGGCTTCTCTAATATAGTGAGAAATGTTTTCCCCACTTCGAGGAAGATGAGCAATAGAATGCATCATTGGATAAAAGAATTTGAACGCCATTAATGTTTGACACAAGCTCACCATCGTCGTCCTCATGAAGATTTGAGTAGAACGTGAATCAATGGAGGATTAATATAAGGATAGGTAAGATATAAGAAGTCAAGAAGTTGACATTCCTTAAGTATGTTTGCAGCGGGGGCGCATGATTCAAGATATTTACTTGTGGAAAAGCGAGGAGGAAGGATGTCATGCTTTTCGAATTTTGTTAAGAATCTAGTTAACTCGGTTTCAGAATTGAATTGTAAAATAGACCCATCTTGGTAAGGGAAATTTGGAGGAGGAGGAGCAGCTGAAGAAGATGCACCATGTCTACCTGAACGGGAACGTTTAGTGTGTCTGCCCGACATTTTGAATAAGTAGAAGTGGCCTTTGTAAGAAGCTTGAAAGATTTTTGAAATTTTGGGAGCTAAGATTGATGCTTGAGTGAAGAAATTGAAGGCATATGGTACCTATTTATAATGAGGAAGATGGCATTTCATTTATGGTGAAAATCTGCAGAAATTTATGAGCTAAAACGGTCAGAAACGGTAAGAAAAATTTTCACTGACCGTTACACAATCGATTGTGGAATTGAAACAATCGATTGTTATGGAGTTTTGACTTGAACTCGGAACTGCCAAAAATCAATTGTGGGAATCTGGCAGGACCCAAACGGTAACAAAAATTTGAATTACTGATAAAAAATAATCGATTGTTGAATTATGGTAATCGATTGTTGTGACATAGTGTGCACAGTGATTTTCTGACTCGGAAAATAATCGATTATATTTTCGAAACAATCGATTGTTTAGGAAAGCAGTACTGAATGACCTAGACGGTAATCGGTTATACTTTTTAAAAAATCGAGTATATAAAAAAAACTGCATAATAAGCATAAAATGTAAATAGTCGATTAGTGATACTTGCTAATCGATTGTCCGCACAGTAAACATGAGACATAAGAAAAAATAATCGATTATTTGCTGTAACAATCGATTGTTCTATGCCATTGCTTTTATAATTCCCCCTACCTTTAGGGCGATACCTGCAAAAGAAAATTAGACGTCTCTGACGCTCAAGTTATTAATTTGTAAAGAAATAATGACTTAGATCAATGTGGCCAAGTGAGAACGTGATCTCTTAAAAAGTGTGTCCAAAGGTGTTCTTAAGAGTGTTTCGGGTACTTACCTTTTCTCCAACGTCGCCAATTACCTGTTCGAGAGGGTGATCTTTGATTGTCCTCCATTCGTTAGGCATTTTCGTTTCTTTCTCCAATTATGGCGCTTCCTTCGATAATTGTTCCAAGATTTCGTCTTGAATTTCCTTAGAAGTTTCCTCTTGTACTTTGTCTTGAGGACTTATTGAGTTTAAGATACCTGCAGGATCAGAACCAGAATCCTTTCTCGCCAAGCGAGCATTATTTTCGGAAAACACAATATGAGGGGATTCCTCCACAGTTCCGGTTCTATTATTGAATACCCTATATTCTTTGCTACGTGAGGAATAACCAATAAAAATTCCTTCATCGGATTTGGCATCAAATTTTCCCAATTGATCTTTTCCATTGTTATGAATAAAGCATTTACAATCGAATACTCTAAAATGGGAGATATTTGGTTTCCTTCCCTTGTAGAGTTCATAAGGGGTTTTCATGAGTATTGGCCTTATGACTACTCTATTCAAAACGTAGCATGCGGTACTCACGGCGTCCGCCCAAAAATGTTTGGGAATCTTAGCCTCATCGAGTATGGTTCTAGCCATCTCTTCGAGACACCTATTTTTCCTTCCCACCACCCCATTTTTTTGTGGTGTTCGTGGAGCGGAGAAGGTGTGCTCGATACCGAGTTCGTCACAAAAGTCCGCAAAGAGATTGTGATCAAACTCTCCCCCATGACCACTTCTTATTGAAGTGACAGTTGTGTCCTTTTCGTTTTGAACACATTTAAGAATATATTTGAAATTATGAAAAGCTTCACTTTTATGAGCAAGAAATAGAGTCCATGTAAATCTAGAATAATCATCAACAATAACAAAAGCATAACGATTTCTACCAAGACTTTCAATGTGAGATGGTCCAAATAAGTCCATGTGAAGTAATTGCAAAGGTCTAGTAGTTGAACCAATATTTTTCGATTTAAAAGATGCTTTTGTTTGCTTCCCTTTTTGACAAGAATCACAAATAGAGTCTTTTTCAAATTTCAAGTTTGGAAGACCAATAACTAAATTTTGTGAAACCAATTTGTTCAAAAGATGCATGTTGATGTGAGCTACTCTACGGTGCCATAACCACGTATCATCTTCTTTGCTCATAAGACAATCTACATATTCAGATGAAGAATTTTCGAGATCAACCATATAGATATTATCCATTCTAAATCCACGAAGAATAATTTTAAAATCGCTACGGCGAAAAACTAAGCATTCATTTGAATCAAATAAAACAAGATTTCCCTTGTCACATAATTGACTTATGCTCAAGAGATTATGTTTTAGACCCTTAACTAGCAATATATGCTTAATGAAAGAGGAGTCATCCTTACCGACCGATCCAATGCCGATAATTTTTCCTTTGTTGTTATTACCAAAAATAACGCTTCCTCCTTCCTTGTGTTCTAGTTGAAGGAACTTGGATTCGTCTCCAGTCATGTGCTTGGAGCATCCACTATCAAGGTACCAAAGTACACTTGACCCCTTCAAACACACCTACAAAACAGATTAATGAGTTTTAGGTACCCATGCCATTTTGGGTCCTTGGGGGTTAGGCAAATCATAGTGATGTGATTGAGTGTTATGTCTATGTCGTGTAAAACAAGCAGGAGCAATATGTCCAATTCATCTACAATAATGACAAACAACATTAGGATTATGCATTCGTCTAGGTTGATAGTAATTGGACGGACGAAATTCATTTACTCTATTCTTGACAATATGACTATTGCGGAATTCATGAAAATCATTTCTCCTACTATTTGTTCTAGGATATACAACATTTCTAGGATAGTTGTTTCTAGGTTGAAAGCCATTTCTAGGTGTTCTACAAGGTTCAAAATTCCTTCTAGTGTTTGGCCTAGAGTATGCATTATTTCTAGAATGATTATTTCTAGGTTGCGATTGTTGAAAGCCATTTCTAGGTTTGTTATATCTAGGATGAGCGTTTGTTTTATTAATCCTAGGTTGAGCCTTAGGTTGTTGGCGGTTGGCTTCAACCTTTTCTTTAGGCTCATTCTCAAAGCCTATGCCATGCTTGGTCGACTTCAAATTAACAAGAACTTCATTCAAATTTTTATGAGAAGAATTAAACTTATGTAGGGTGCCCTTAAGTCTTTCTACCTCATTTTTGAGATGCATGCAAGAAGTACAATTCTTACTAGAGCTCTCGGGTTTGTCGGCGCTTCTCTTGCTGAAAAATTTGTTTTCTTCTTTCAACTTCTCCTTTTCCAAAATCAGTTATTCCAAATCCTTTTCTTTCAAAGAGAGTTGTTTTTCAAAATCTTTTTCTTTTAAAGAAGCATTTTCTTTTATGCTTTTAACAGTTTTGGAAGCTTTAATAAATTCACTATACAACTCATCAAAAGCATTTTGCATTTCCTCAAGAGAATAGAAGTTTTTGGAAGAAATTTGACATACCTCTTCTTGATTGTTTTCGTGAGCCATGAGACAAAGATTTGCGGCTTCGTCTTTTTCTTCCTCACTCGACTCGTTACCGGAGTCGCCTCCCCAAGATATGTATGCTCGTTGTTTCTTGAAGGGTTTCTTCTCCTTTTTGGCATTTGGGCAATTTGATTTAATGTGCCCGGTTTCTCCGCACTCATAGCACTTTATTTGATCTCCTTGCTTTTTGCCCTTTCGTTCATACTCTTTTCGCATGAACTTTTGGAATCTCTTAATAACGAGTCCGAACTCATTGTCTCCGTCCTCATCATTTTGAGGTTGGCTTGTGCTTGCCTTGAGAGTGATCTTTTGTTTCCTTTGATCATCAACAAGAGGGTTAAGTATAGTAGATTCATAAGTTTTAAGATTACCTCTTAGTCCGTCGATGGTGACATTTGAAACGCCAATAGATTCTTGAATCGCGTCGGCCTTGGATCGCCATGCCGGAGTGAGACTTCGGAGAATTTTTCGGACAAGTTCCTTATCCGTGAAGGTCTTCTTAAGAGCATGTAAATCATTAACGATTTTTGAAAATCGTTCGAACATCTCATCGACCTTTTCGCCTTCCTTCATGTGAAACAATTCATATGCATGGGTTAGGAAATCAATTTTAGCTTCCCTTACCTGGTCCGTACCTTCGTACGTAATTTCCAGCTTGTCCCACATTTGCTTCGCCGTTGTGCAACATGATATTTTCCTGTAATCATCAGCATTTACAGCAATATAATAAATTAATGGCTTTAGCGTTGTTTTGCACCTTTCTGATATCATCCGCATCGTATTCATCTTCGGACTTTGGAACATCTTTATTTTCAACCTTTTTGGTTGGAATTTGTTCTCCCTTCATTATAACCTTCCAAAGATGAAAACTACTTGATTGAACAAATATTCTCATCCTCTCCTTCCAGTACGTATAGTTTGTACCGTCGAATAGTGGTGGTCGGGTGGAGCATTGTCCTTCACCTATTCCTGCAAAAGAATCACAAGTAGAAGCCATGGATTGTTTCTCTCAAACGGTTAAGTCTTCAGAGAGTTGGGCTCTGATACCAATTGTTAGAAAATACGCTTAACGCTAGAGGGGGGGGGGGGGTGAATAGCGTTATAATAAAAATTAGCGTAAACTTGCGGAATTTAAAAATTGCAGGAAAGAAATAAGTGCGATAAGTAAATAAATAAGAACGAACGCACCGATGTATCCTGGTTCACCACAACCCGTGGCTAGTCCAGTCCCCGAGAGACTCTCTCGAGATTTCCACTAACACTGTTAAGCTTACGGGTGCTCAACAAACCTTTACAAACTGAGGACACAAGCTTCAACAACCTTTGCTCGAAGATACAACACTCCAAGACTTCAACCAAAGGAAACACAAGTTCCTTCTTACAATACAAGGGACTAACACTTCCCTTCAAGTGTATAAAACACTTAGCACTCACTTAAACAAGACTCTCTTAATAGAGTAGATATGAGTAAACAGATACGCTCAAGAGAGCAACAACTTTCGTCAAGAATTTAGGCTCTCAAAACTTATGTAATGAATAGAAAGGGATGAACAATAGAGTATGCAAGCTATAGCAATAATATGGTCAGTTGTTGTGTTTAGAAGACTGATTTGAAGCTGTATTTATAGTTGCAAAACCATGCATTACCGTTGCCTAATTGCCAATTAAGAATTGCTGATTTTACTCAGTGAAAATCGATTATCAATATGCCACAATCGATTGTTTGCCAATCGTTCCAAAAATCATTCCCAGATTTTACGCTTAACAATCGATTATCTAAGATCAATAATCGATTACTGGCAATGTTCAAAAAATCATTTCCAGATTTTACTTAAAACAATCGATTGTCAGAAATCTACAATCGATTACTTGGCAACGTTCAAAAAATCATTTCCAGATATTACTTAAAACAATCGATTGTCAGAAATCTACAGTCAATTACTTGGCAACGTTCAAAAAATCTTTTTCAGATTTTATTTAAAACAATCGATTATTAAAAATCTATAATCGATTACCTGACGGTTTTTGAAAATATTTTGGCAACGTTCAATTACACAATCGATTATGCTATGAGAACAATCGATTATATATCAGTCTTTGAAAAATCAATTACACACTGCCTTAATGCACTCGATTGTCAAAGGTACACAATCGATTATTTTATGACTTTGAAAATGTCTGATAGACACTGCCTCAACACAATCGATTGTCATAAGTTCACAATCGATTAGTTTGTAGCTTTGAAAAACTTTGATGTACACTGCCTCAACACAATCGATTGTCATAAGGTTCACAATCGATTGTCATGCAGATTTGAAAAATCTGATGCACACTGCCTTAACACAATCGATTGTCATAAGTTCACAATCGATTGTCATGCAGCTGACTTAACATAATCGATTATCATATGTACATAATCGATTATCTTAGTCCAGATTTTAGAGGCATGTTTAAAAATCATTTTGACTAAAGTAAATATGCATGATTTATAATCATTTTGCTATAAATTAAATATGCATGATTCGATAAAAATGTTTTTACGAGAGAAGCCAAGTCTTGAGTCAAGTTATCGGATCAAGATCACAATTAAAGAACGACTCATGTATAACTTTATATCTTTGCTTGATCTTGGTCTTGTGCTTGAATCTCGTTATATATCAATTGCGCGCTTGTGCTTGGACCTCGTCATATGTCCATTGCGCATAGTTTGTCATTCATCAAAACCTACAAATATGAACACACGTTTTAGTATAGTGCCTTGAGAACGTGTTTCAACCAAGAATACTTACCCCAATAGGGCAACTTAGACTCTCCAAAAATTTCACCTTCTCCCGAGCTCTCCTATGATTTTTGGGATATTTGACTTAAACCCTCGATTTTTGAACTTAAACATTCTGCCCAGATTTTTCCTTCTTCGCGAACGCGATCAAAGCCTCACGTTCGCGAAGAACAAATAATCCATAGAACAAATTCCTCTTACGCGAACGCGAATGCGATGCCTTACTCAACTCAGCCTACGTGGACGCTTTTCTTCAGTCGCAAACACGATACTTTAGGGCCTTGGGCCCAAGTCTACTTCAGCCTTCTACGCGAACGCAAACCATGCCACGCGTTCGCGATAAACTCAACCTTCACGAATGCGGTACCAACATCCCAAACGCGAAGGGTAACTATCCTGCCACAGTTTGCGAAGAGAAAAACTCTGCAACACGAATCTGAAGAAATCTGCAACTTCCAAAACAAGAATTTGATCCGTTTAACCATCCGAAACTTAGTAGAGGCCCTAGGGACCTCAACCAAACATTCCAAGATATCCCATATCATTATTCAAACCTGTTCTATTCAGAACGCTCAAGGTAAATCAAAACACCAAAATTACATCGGATTCAACCTTAAGAGTTCCAAAACTTCCAATTTTCGCTTTCGATCAAAGAGTCTATCAAACCTTGTCCTAATGACATGAAATTTTGTACATACGTCAAAAATGACACAACGGACCTACTCTAACTTCCGAAATTCCATTCCGATCACTATATCAAAATCTCACCTACCAACCGGAAAATGCCAGATCCTAATTTCGCCAATTCAAGCCTAAACCTTTCCCGGACGTCCCAAATACATTCTGATCACGCTCATAAGTCCCAAATCACGTAACGGAGCTAAGAAAATCAATAAAATTCCAATACAAGGTCATATACTAATAAGTAAAAAACATGATCAAACCTTTCAAATTTAAATTTCAAACTTAGAACTGTTCTTCCAAATTCATTCAGATTACTCTGAAAACCAAAACCGACGATTTTCATGAGTCATAATACATCACACATGCTATTCATGCCTAAGAACTAGCGAGCAAAGTGCAAAACCTCAAAATGACCGGTCGGGTCGTTGCATCCTCCCTCGCTTAAACATACGTTCCTCCTCGAACGTGGCCAAGGTTGTTCTGAAAACCATCAAATTGCCGTGTAACCTTACCATGCACATGCTCAGGCGTGATCCCTTGTCACCTTATCTCATATAGGTCCGATAACACAATGTAACTTAAATTTCACAGTCCAACCTAGCCCATAAACCTTTGAACCACATTTCTACTTCTGAAAACATCTACAAGATCAAAATCTCACATTTATACTTTGGATAATCCAGAACTAGCTGGAATAACTCATATCTGCAACCTTAGGTGCAACTACATGACATACCACATAGCTCAAACACTTGTAGAGATAACTTCTAATCACAACAGTTGTTCAAAACGTTCGAATTTCGATAATGATCCTTTTATCAAATAAAGCATCATTTAAACTCTTATGTATACTGTAAATGATAAATAAAACACGTAGAAGGTCACGACCATTCCTCAAATCAACTATTCATGAAGCCACTTATGCTTTGGCAAGGACCATAGCAAATTTCTGAGTCGAACATCGATAGTATCATTCCAACACGCTGAATCCAAATCCATTTGTATTCATTATAGATCCCAATAATATCATCTAATCTAAGACAACTACTCTGGTCACATGATATGTAAATACAATCTAAAGCCACAAATCGTGCAATCCGCGCACCAATAAACAATAATCCAAACGTACTCAAATTATGAAAAATGACTTAATAAGAGAGTTGTACCGTATGCTCACCCATAATCCCACAACACAATGCTGAGACCACATCACACGATGTAGAATCAGAACACACGAATCTAAACCAAAGGATCATACCTCCACATAGTTTCGCTGCAATGCGCGATCCTATCCAAATAATAGTCCACATGAAACACCTCAAGTCACCATGCTTAAATTCCACAACCATGCGCAATTTGCTATCTAGAACCAAAATAAATAATCATATCCACGGTGAAGCAATTGACATAACATTACACAAACCTGAAAAGACACAACCGATACGCCATCGAACGAGTAATACCCAATACTCTTCCCACATGAATTCCACTGGGAGACCCCAATAAAATCGTACCACATGTGCCTATAACCAACAAATTTCATCGCCTCGCAACACGGGAAGGTAACTCATAGATCTATCTAGGTCACTAATAAGCCCAATAATAATTGAATCAACACATTCCTCAACCATATAACTTGGAGTCAACCAATCCGACTCGATGTACAACATACCTCCATATTGGCCTACCAATGAACCCCTCATCAAGGAGTTCCAGAGCTACTCCTTCAATTCCTTTAACTCCGCCAGTGCCATACAATATTGTGTGTGACACCAAATCAATACCAAAATCAACAATCCTGTCACGACGACATGCCCAGCAACAGAAACACATTCGGAAGAATCCCTCATCACCGGATATGAATCAATGGCAGGAGTCTCTGCACAACCATCCATAACGAAGACCAAATAAGAATGACAACCCTTCCCAGCCATCCATCGGGTCTTCAAAATATAAAACCACTCTACTGGGAACATAATCCGTCAAACCTCGCCACTCACTCCGTGGCATTCCCAACATAGCCAATGTCGTTGTCCTAGCACAACAACCTAGAATAACACGACACGGAGACAACCAATCCTTAAATATCACACCAAAATCTAGAAACTAAGCAACAAGGATCCGCTCGGGGCTCCAAACCTCCAATATTTACCACACAAGACGATATGTACGATCCACAACCACGATCTAACCTATTTTTGAGGAATCCAGTCATCAAATTCATACAAAACGAGAATCACCATATCTGATCCCAGCTCCACCTTCCGAATATACAACACACTTCTAATAGCCAATCATTCCACGAGAGGTACTCCTATATTTCTTTTGTGCCACCAAGAAATCCTGAATATCAGCAGTCGATACAACAAGAGAGTGCCACACCAATCAATGATCTCATTTATGTAGCCATCTGAAACTATCCATGCTACCTAAGAATTTCTGGCATTCCTTTCAAAGCCGAACCATGACTTTACACATGCAAATCTCAATCCTACACAACGTACCGCATATACCATACATCCTAGGATAAACATGAAAACTTGATATCCCTTACGAGCCACAAGTAGCTACGTACTCAACAAGCCAAGAACTTTCCATTGACCCCATCTAGAAGAAAGTCGCTACACATCACATGCTCCTTATGCTCGTAGAAAATATACATCTCTAACCGTGGTAGAAACCCTCAAGAACTCTCCGAATTTCATTTGCACAAAACCAAACTGTCAAGATTGAGTCCTTCTAACTCAATCAAGCTATGCATGCCGCTAGAACCCAGGAGAATTTCCACGAAAAACCTGTAGAAACTCATTACCTTGTAAGCGTTGAAAGAACTAATCATATCCTTACCATGCCAATCCGGCCTACTACCAAGCTATTCCATCTATTCGAGTTTCCTTCTGATTCACCTTCAACTTTATACTCCTTTCAATAACACCAAAATTCCCCAACCCAGACTCACCACGCGAGACCCAAGCATGAAACCTCACCGCCTAAGGCGAAGCACTACATTCAAAATACCTACCCTGGAGGGACTCCCTGTGAACCCAAAGTCGTTACCTTTACTTTCCTGATATTGATATATAGAATCCCATGACAATATAGAAATACCATGCGTATTGACACCATCTAATGAAAAAATCTGTTTCTAGCGAACTATACAACTTGAAGATCTTCAATTATTACATGTAAAATCTTGAACCCATTAGAATCATTCTCGAGAGTCATCCACTCTACTCAAACTACAGTTAGACCGATCAAACGGATCGAACAACCTGTGCTCCATTAATACTATGACACCGTAGAATTTAACCTGACCTTCATACAACCAAGCAACTTTCTGTTCTATGCACCGCACATCCTTTACCAATATCAACCCAAGTAATTTTGTGATTCTCATACACCCATAAATCATAGCATAATCTTTATTGAAACTTCCTTTACCCAAGCCATCCTCGGTCTCAACCTCCATAAGCCATAACTAATTCACCAATATGCCTCAAACTGGAACCAACATAGTACATAACCATGCAATCAACTAAACAATAGCAGACTCCCCCACTTGGCTCAATGCCATAGATAAAAATACACAATAACTTATAATGCATATACTCTATTACTCCCATAATACCATAGTGAGATTAAATCAATCCTTGATAAGCTCGTGAAACACCGACTATCTAGTACTTTAAATCTTCTACAAATCTCGCATTCACCCTCAGAACAATCAACCCCACTCTATTAGGTGACCCAAATTCAAATTGCAACACGTATATTTCCTGGAGATAGAGATCTTCTAATAAACAACATAAATGATCGCACAAACTTCAGAACAATCGGCAGGAGATAGCCCACCTGCCCCGCCCTGAACTAACATCTCCTTCTACCCTTCCACTATTATATACATTACAAAGTTACTTAACCTTCTTGAGTATGAATTATATCACAACGTGAAATCCACTTCACTTCCCAACTAGGCAACATGAAAAGGTCCTTCAACATGTCCATAACTTAGGCTAAACATTCAATTACGATGGAAACCAAGCACCAGATAGTTCTTACTACCCCCAAGTAGACCCTTCTTGTCTCGTTCAAATCATATGCACACATCTCACAGTCACATCATACTCATCACGTAGCTATCCAACCATCTCTCCAACCAATAGGGACACTACCGGAGGTACAAATCCAAAAGTACGTGCTCACATAATCAACGCCTCAGTGCTCAAGCTATAGGCAAAACTCGGCCTCAAGTCCTCGAGACTGCCGCAACATCAACACATAGAGGTCTCATCTCGCCCTTCGAGCAGGGAATCACAAGCCATCGATGCACATCTAATACTGAGCGCTCATTGAAAGGAATTTAGGAGTTACATTTCAAGCTGAATAGAGGATGCACGATAAGAATTCAAGAATGTGAAGTTTTCCTAATGGTTCTACAACCTCCCGAGTATAAGTACAAACGTCTTCGTAAGGATGCGCGAGAATCTACTAAACCTCCTTATGACTCATGAGACCTATGTAGCCTAGGCTCTAATACAAACTTGTCACGACCCTAAACCCATACCCGGTCGTGATGACACTTCTCGTGAAGACAAGGCCCGCCGACACAAACCCTCAAATTAATTAATAGATATAATTATTCATAATCAAGCTGTTAATAATGATAAATCCCAAAATATAGTTAAATACATCAAGTGCAGAAATAAAATACAGCCTGATATTGGGGTGTCGCCATTCATGAGCATCTAAATAGGTTTCTAAGAGTCTGAAAGAGTTTATACAATCTATTACTAGAACAGAGAGTGAGATAGGAGAGAGAAATACTGGGCTGCGAACGCTGAGCAACTACCTAGTAGACTCTGAATATCCTGCTAGGAGAAAATCAACCCTCACTAGTGGAACTTGAAGCTCTTGAATCTACACACAGGGTGCAGAAAGTAATGTGAGTATGCCAGCTAAGTGAGTGTAACGACCAGACTGATCGTTTTGAGCAATTGCGCCTTCTTTTTTAGTTTGAGGTCTCGAGAAGCTTCACATTATGTATATATACTTGTGTGCATAGTTGGATTTGGTGTTTGGATGAATTAGAATTGCATTGGAGGAACGAACATAGTTATGGAAGTTTAAACGGTGAATTTTGATCGAAATTGGACTTTTGAGTAAACTGCCTTGGAATGGGTCGTGGGTGATCCCAACAACTTCGTATGGTGATTTTGGACTTAGGAGCGCGTTCAGATTCAAATTTGGAGGTGCATAGGATAATTTGAGGTGTTTTACTGAAAGTTGAAATAAGTTAATGTTTTGACCCATAGTTGACGTTTGTGATATTGGGGCCGGAATGCGATTCTGAGAGTTGGAGCTACTCCGTTATGTCAATTTGTACTTGTCTACAAAATATAGCGTTATTCTGAGTTGAATTAACAGGTTTCGGCATGAGGTTTGATGTTTGAAGATTTGGAAATTTCTAAACTTGATTTTTGGTTTGATTCGTCGTTTTGTTGTTGTTTTATGCGATTTGAAACCTCGAGCAAGTCCGTATTTATATGACTTGCTGATTAGATGCGTTTCAGTGAGCCTTGGGTGTGCTTCAGGTGAGTTTTGAGCAAGTTCGGACAGTGTTGAACTTAGAAAATAGAAGGGGCTGAAGTTTTATTGCTGGGCACGGTGGATTTAAGTGCTGGGCACGGTGGTTTATGCTGGGCGCAGAAAATGGTTCGCGGTCATGAAGAATCCGTAGGTCATTGGTCCAACTTCGGAAGGTCATATCTTTTGAGCTACAAGGAACTTGGGGATTATTCGAAAATGAATGTTGTAGCTCTTTGAATCTTGTTTTCCAAAACATATTATAATAAGCATTTGGACATCAGTAGCAAACGTTATGTCAAAATACTAAGGCTGTCACTACAGTCAAAATCCACACTATAAATACGAAGTTTAGGGTTTTATTTCATATTTTGGCCTAGAGAGCTTGGATTTTGGCGATTGTTCGAAGGTTTTTCAAGAAATTCATCGGGGTAAGTGATTCTAACTCGGATTTTGGCTCGAATATATGAATCTATCATTGAATTCATAATTTGATTCATGATTTGGGATGGAATTTGGAAAATATTGTGAAATATTTCAAAATTGTAAAAGGATAACTGGAAGGACCAAATGGTATCGGAATTGGATAATTTTTGTATGGGTAAACTCGTATCGAAATGGGTATTCGATTTATATTTTGTCGGGTTTCAATTCACAAGACTGAGAGTTGACTTTTTGAAAATTGTATGAGAATCATAGCTTTGTTAATTGGAATTATTTTCTCTTGCGTTGTTAGATATATTCAAATTGTTTTTGGCTAGATTGAGCCAAGCATTGATGAACTGGAAAAAGAAAAAGCTAAATTGAGTATTGAATTGGCCGGATAGAGGTAAGTATCTTGCCTAACCTTGTGTGGGGGACTTCCCCGTAGGAATTGAGTCTTCTATGCTAATTATAATCAGTGCATGCGAGGTGATGAGTGTGTGCTCGGACTTATTTGTGGAAAATTTTCTCTGGGGTTCGTAGGTCCTTATGTTCTATGTGGAAAGTATGTCATTGTGATTGAGTTTGATAGATTCTTTAATTTTCTCTATATGCTCCAAGTAATACTGCTAGCTTTCCTTGAATTTCTATGTGTTTCATTGACCCTTAATTTCCTTAATTGAAGTGATTGTCCTTCTTGTTGTCCGAATACTTCTCGATTGCGAGTTCCTCCATAACTTGTGCAAAAAGGTTACATGTCCAACTGTTGTGGTTGCCGCTGTAGTTCTCATTAGTTCATTATGTATTGTTGTGTGGTCAGGGTTTCATTGTGAAGTTAATTGTTGATACAAGTTTGTTTATAGTTGATGCCCTTGCCGGGACATATTTGATTCTTACTATTGGTTCCCTTGCTGTGACGTGTCTATTCTTATTGTTGACTCCCTTGTCGGGATATTATTGTTTCCTTATTATTTCCCAGCCGACATTCTTTTATAATTGATGATGAGATATAATAAACTGAGCCCGGGTGGTACGCATACCACAATATATAATGAAATGGGAGCGGGTTGTACGCCTACCACAAGATATAATTAAATGGGAGGGGCTGGTACGCCTACCATAAGATATAATAAAATGGGAGCGGGTGGTACGCCTACAACAAGATAAGTGAAATAGGAGCGGGTGGAACGCCTTCCACGAGATAAATAAAACGAAAGTAAAATTATGTGTTTGGTCCTCTCCTCCTTGTTAGTGATTGGGTTTTTGGTGTCGTGCACTATAAGACCCCATAAAAAATGAGTGCTCAAGTCCTAGAAACTCATATAGTCAGGTCCATCTATGTGTTGGAACCCTTTTCTACTGATTTTATACTTTAAAATCTAGAGTCAAATATTTTCGGAAAAATAACATTTCTACGGCCAGGAATGCGATCGCAGATCAGGTATGCGGACTGCATATCGACCGCATAGTGAATCAGAGAGTAGCCAAATTGGATGTGGAAAATGCGGTCAATTATGCGATCGCATAACCAATAAGCGGACCGCATAGTCGTCACATAAATTTCTCGAGGATTTGTGGAGGTCAGTTCTGCGGTGCAATATGTGACCGCAGAACGTGTATGTGGACCGCATTCTCACTGCATACCCAAATAGAGAGGCCTGCAATTTCGGACCATTATGCGGTCCAATCTGCGGACCGCATGTCAACTATGTCATCAGATAGTTGATCGCAGATCCGTCACGAACATCAGTTTTCTAAAAATTTTAAACCCGACCATTTTCTAATAAAACACCCCATCCCCTCATTTTTACACGTTTTGTGAACGAAACAAGAGTGAGGGAATGGAGAGTTCTTGAAAGAGAAAGGAATTTTAATCAAATTGATCCTCCAAAACTATCCAGGCCGGAAAAATTTTGAGTTATTTTCTTCATCTCCACTCTTACTAGAAAAATCCTTAACCCTATTCCCAATTATTCTGATTTAAGCTAAGGGAAGGTAGTCCTATGCTTTGATTTTGAACTAACAACTGAAAACCCTCATGCATTCACTCAAACCTAGAATCTTGTGAAGGGAAAATTGGATAGAAATAGAGAACTGTGCTAGATATCTTGGTGACTGAGTAGGAGCTTAAAAAGGGAATTCAACTCCTGGTATGTATGGCTAACCTTGATTCTTGTGAAATTGCCTTGCTTGGTATGTGAATTGTTTGGTAGCTGATATCTATATGGATTATCTGTGAGCTTCTTGTGACTAGTTTGGTTGTGAATGCACCTTGTGGTAATAGTTGAATAACAAGTGATTGAAGGAATCCGTAAATGGTGAAACGAGATTAATATTGATAACAATGTACCTGAAGTATTTTGGGCAATTGTGGTAACTTGATTTGAGTATGAACTGTTGAAAGTAATGAAATTGGTGCTAATATCTACGGAAACACTTGTAACATTGTTGTGGCGATGTCTTGAGGTATAACTGTTGTTTATCTTTGTGAATTGATGTTTGGTTGTGAACTGAAACTCTACGGCGTGGTCAGGTTGCATGTCGCAACATGATGTAATAAGGTGGGGGTTGGTATGATAAGGGTAGCTGAGGTAATAAGGGTGGAAAAGCGATCGAAATCACTATTGATATATATATATATATATATATATATACACACTTGAACAAAATTGTGAAATCAATGATGTGGAATTGTGAAAGGAGACAACAGGAGAGTTTGTAACTTGTGGGGCACTGATTGCCCCTTTGTTTGACTCACTGTACCTCTATATGCGTTTGGTTGTTGCTTCTGTTACTGTGTTATGTTCTACTTGCATATGGCTTGAGTTTATTTGGGACAAGTTTTGTTCATACATACCATTACAATTCAAATGTGTTGACGTCCCTTTTGCCGGGGGCACTACATTCATGTTATGATTGTAGGTGGGTCTTCAGTAGGTACTCCAGTCCATCGTCCGTAGCTCCTCATCATTCCTTGTCAGCTGTATTGGTGAGCCCTTCCTTCCGGGGCCCTACGTGGCTCACGCTACTCTTGATCTTGTATTTTGGAACCTTATTTTGGTTTATGTAAAAAGGTATAGCCGAGGCCTTGTTACCAGCAAATATACTACTGTCATCTTGTATCCCTAGAGGCTATGTAGACATGAAGTGTGGGTCACGAACCGTTTATTATGTACTTGTATTTTTGGTATTGTAAATTATAAACCACATTAATATCATCTATGTACGTATGGATTGTAAAAAGGTGTTTAAATTATAAACATTTTTTCCATTCAGTTAGTAAGTAATGAAAATGTGGGGTAACTCGTGGGTCAGGGTAGGCACCCAGGTCCACTCGCCTGGGGATATACGGTTGAGTGCCGGTCATGTCCCTCGAATTTGAGGTGTGACAAACTTGGTATCAGAGCATAAGGTTTTAATAAGTGTCCTAGGGTGTCTCGCAGCCATGCCTAGTAGAGCCCTTCTTATCGGTGTGTTGTCGACCACATATATAAGTAGGGGCTGCACGGGCATTTTGGAAACTACTCTTTTCTTTGTTATTCCATTTCGTTCGGTGAAGTGAAAAGTGAAAGTACTTGTGTCTAACTCGTTCCTTGTTCCAATATTTTCACACATGGCACCTAAGAAGAAGATTAGACTCGGCCTTGAGGCCAGCGTCACCCCAAGTGTGATCATGGGCCATGTACCTGATACCGTGGGCGAGAGTGATTCCCCGCCTTTGAATCTGCCTGGCCCGTCCCTTCCAAATCCAAGTACTCCTGTTTCAGCAGTGGTAGCGGGCGTCATCATCCCTCCTGCCAATATTCCTAATCCTAGTATTGCTTCAGCTCCCGGTCCCGAGGCTTCTGGTAGGGACCTTAGGGGAGCCATCCGCATGTTGACCCAGTTAGTGGCTGCTCAGGCCCAGAGATCTCACGATGCTCCTATGTCCTCAAGTAGATAGGAAGATTCTACCAGCTCCGGAGTCCTCCAGTTTATGCGATTGGCCCCTCCAGAGTTTTCAGGCACAAACCTAGAGGCCGATCCGCAAGATTTCCTTGATGAGATGTAAAAGACCCTTCGTGTGATGAAGGCCACAGAATAAGAGGGGGTTGAGTTGGCTTACTACAGGTTGAAGGGAGCGGCACGCTTGTGGTTCGAGATATGGGAGGATTCGCGCGAGGAGGGGAGCCCTCCGGCTAGATGGGAGGAATTTGTGGATACTTTTATTGATCATTTCTTGCCTGCCGAGACAATGGAAGACCATGCCACAGAGTTTGAGGTTCTCAAGTAGGGCAACATGAGTGCTTGGGAGTACCATATGGAGTTCGCAAGATTGTCCAAGTATGATCCTCAGTTGGTGTCGACCATGAGTTGTCGAGTTTGACGGTTTGTTCAGGGACTTAGTCCACTGGTGGTGAATGAGGCTGCTACAATGGCCTTGCACTCAGATATGAACAATGGGAAGATTGTGGGTTTCGCTCAGGCCACAGAGGTTAGGAAGTTGAAGATACAGGCAGATAAGAAGAGTAGCAATAAAGCCCTGTCAATAGGACACTTAGGGAGGTCACCTCCGGAGAGAGGGCCATCAGGGCCATCCTGGTCATATGTTCAGTCCTCAGCAAGCGCACCGTCATCTATGCACAGCCATCAGCAGGGTAGTTCCTCGAGACCAGGTTCTGACAGCAGGAGGTTCCACCAGTCCAGTCATTCGGGGGTGAGGCCACAGCAGCAGGGGGAGCTACATGTCCCAAGTGCGGGAGATTCCACATGGAGACTTGCTATTTGGACATCTCGGTGTGTTATTATTGCGGGGTGAGAGGTCATGTTTAGAGGAACTGTAGTGCACCTAGACAGGGCATGGGTAGGGGATTCGCCCCGCCATCCAGTTCTTCAGTTGCTACATCATCTGTGCGTCTTCTAGCTCCACCAGGACGTTGTGCAGATAGGGGTAGGGCTCGTGGTAGAGGTGGACTGAGCCGATTCTATGCTTTGAGTGGTCGCCAGAAAGCTGAATCTTCTCCAGGTGTAGTTACATGTATATTGTCTATTCAGGCTGTTGATTGTTATGCTCTTATTGACCCTGGATTTTCTTTGTCCTATGTCACTCTATTCATTGCTTCGAGTTTTGGGATTGAGCGCGAACATCTTCTTGAGCCGTTCTCCGTATCGACTCCGGTTGGTGATTCTATTACAGCCGTGCGAGTTTATAGTAATTGTGTATTCACGATGTGTGGTTGTGTTACCACGGCCAACCTTATTGAGCTTGGGATGGTAGATTTTTATGTGATTATGGGGATGTACTGGCTTTATTCGTGCTATGCTAAACTTGACTGCCGGACGAGATTCATGAGACTCGAGTTTCCTAATTAGCCGATTATTGAGTGGAGAGGGAACTGTGTTGTGCCAAAAGTAAGGTTTATTTCTTACCTTAAGGCTTCGAAGATGATTAAGAAGGGGTGTGTCTATCATTTGGTTCGAGTGGCGGACACCACTTCAGATGTGCCTTCCCTCGGATCCATGCCAGTTGTAAATGAATTTGCGGAGGTATTTCTAGATGAGCTTCCAGGTATCCCGTTAGATAGGGAGATTGACTTCGGAATTGATGTGTTTCCAGATACTCAGCCAATATCTATTCCACCATATAGGATGGCGCCAGCAGAATTACGAGAGTTAAAGGAGCAGCTGAAGGATTTATAAGAGAAGGGGTTCATTCGACCAAGTGTGTCACCATGGGGTGCTCCAGTTCTTTTTGACAGGAAGAAGTATGGGTCACTTCGGATATGTATCGACTATCGGCAGCTTAACAAGGTCACCATCAAGAATAACACCCTTTTCCCTGGATAGATGATTTGTTCGACCAATTGCAAGGTGCAAAGTTCTTCTCCAAAATTGATTTGCGATCCGGGTATCACCAATTGAAGATCAGAGACAGGATATTCCTAAGACCGCCTTCAGAACCCACAATGGTCACTTCAAATTTTTGGTCATGTCTTTTGGGCTAACCAACACCCCGGCAGCTTTCATGGATGTTATGAATCGAGTCTTCAAGCCATTTCTAGAATGTTTTGTGGTTGTTTTTATTGATGACATCCTCGTTTATTCACGAAGCAGGGAGGATCATGCCAATCACCTCAGGGCAGTTTTGCAAACTCTTGATCAACACCAGTTGTACGCTAAATTCACAAAATTTAAATTCTGCTGGAGTCTGTCGCTTTTCTGGGGCACGTTGTTTTCGGTATGGGGATTCAAGTGGACCCCCAAAATATTGCAGCAGTGAAGGATTGACCTAGACCCACAACCCCGACGGAAATTCGTAGCTTTTTGGGGTTAGCAAGCTATTATCGGAGGTTTGTGGAGAAGTTCTCTACCCTCGCCTCCCATTAACTAAATTGACGCAGAAATCAGTCAAGTTCCAATGGTCTGATTCCAATGGTCTGATGCTTGTGAGAAAAGTTTCCAGGAATTGAAGTCAAGGTTGACCTCAGCACCAGTGTTGGCTTTGCCGAAAGGCACGGAGGGATTTGTGGTGTATTGCGATGCCTCCAGGGTCAGTTTCAGGTGTGTGCTCATGCAGCATGGGAAGGTTATAGTGTATGCTTCAAGGAAACTCAAGAATCACGAGAAGAATTACCCGACGCATGATTTGGAGCTTGCAGCAGTTGTATTTGCCTTAAAAATATGGCGGCATTACCTTTCAGGGATCCATATGGATGTGTTCTCGGACCACAAGAGTCTCTAATATTTGTTCAAGCAGAAGGAGCTAAATTTGAGGCAGCGACGGTGGTTAGAATTTCTCAAAGATTATGATATGAACATCTTGTACCATCCAGGGAAGGTGAACGTGGTGGCCGACGCCCTCAGTCGGAACTCTATGGGTAGTTTGGCTCACTTGGGAGCGGATCAGAGGTTCCTAGCTCGAGAGGTTTATCAATTGGCCAGTCTTGGGGTTTGCATCTCGACCCCAAATGATGAGGAGATTATGGTGGACAACATAGCCGAGTTGTCGTTTGTAGCGGAAGTCAAGGAAAAACAGTTCATTGATCCAGCATTGGCTCAAATAAAGGAGGCGGTTCGGAGCAAAAAGATTTCGGCGTTCCCTCTCGGTAGCAATGATGGTGTGATGCGATGTCAAGATAGGATATTTGTTCCAGATGTAAATAACCTTCGGGAAAATGGTAATGGCATAGGTTCATAATTCCAGGTATTCGGTGCACGCAGGCTCTACAAAAAATTACCAGGATTTCAAAGAAATTTATTGGTGGAGCGTTATGAAGAGGGATATAGCAGACTTCGTATCCAAATGTTCGAACTGTCAGCAAGTAAAGGCTGAGCATCAGCGGCCCGATGGGCTAACCTAGCTTATGGATATACCAATGTATAATTGGGAAATGATCAACATGGATTTCGTGATAGGACTACCTTGCACCCAGCATAAGTTCGACTCAATTTGGGTGATAGTGGATTGACTCACCAAATTAGCCCACTTCTTGCCAGTCAAGTCCACCGATACTGCAGAACAATATGCTCAATTGTATATCAAGGAAATAGTGAGGCTTCATGGTACTCAACTTTCTATGATTTCGCATCGAGGGGCTTAGTTTACAGCTAAATTTTAAAAGAAATTTCAGCAAGGATTGGGTACTCAGGTGAACCTCAGCACGACTTTTCATCCGCAAACTGATGGTCAAGCAGAGCGGACTGTTCAGACGCTTGAAGATATTTTGCGGGCTTGTGTCTTGGATTTCAAGGGTAATTGGGATGATCATTTTCCCCTTATAGAATTTGCTTACAACAACAGCTTCCATGCTAGCATCCAGATGGCCCCGTTTGAGGCTTTGTACGGGAGGAGGTGTAGGTCCCCGATCGGGTGGTTCGAAGTTCGTGAGGAAGAATTTATAGGGCCGGATCTCATGCACCAGGCCATGGAAAAAGTAAAAGACATTGAAGAAAGGATGAAGACTGCTCAGAGTCACCGGAAATCCTATGCGGACGTGTGTCGAAGGGAATTGAAGCTTCAAGAAGGTGATTGGGTATTCTTGCGAGTATCTCCCATGAAAGGAGTGATGAGGTTTGGGAAGAAAGGGAAGCTAAGTCCTAGATATGTCAGGCCTTATCAGATTATTCAAAGGATCGGGGAAGTTGCTTATTGGTTGGAGTTGCCTCCTGAAATGTCCTTAGTGCACCTGGTATTCCATGTGTCCATATTAAGGAAAGTGGTTGGGGATCCGTCCACCATCGTGATAGTTGAAGACATCAAGGTTACTGAAGAGCTATCATATGAAGAGATTCCGGTTGCTATTCTTGATTGACAAGTCTTTAGGTTGCGAAACAAGGAGATCGCTTAGGTTATGGTGTTGTGGCGAAACCAACAAGTCGAAGAGGCCATGTGGGAAGCGGAAGATGAGATGAATGCAAAATACCCCCATTTGTTTGAGAAAGTCTCGGAGTGGTCATGTAAGTCCTTCTCCCTAAGAAAACTAGCATTGTGTCCCATTTTGTATAGAAGTTCCTAAATACTTCACCATTATAATTCTTCAAGTTGTGCCCAAAATTTTGTGTGTTTTTTGGTAGATAATTAGCCCATGGTATGGTGATGTAAGGAAATAATGATTAATTTTTCATGGACTAATTGTATTGAAATGATTAACTGTATCATACTCTTGTGATAGGTAAATGGATTTGATAGTACAGACGATTAATGCTTAATTTAATTGTATGTGGTGTACCAAAATGGTTAAAAGTGTTCGAGAGGTTGAATATGTATAAATGTGAAAGTCGTGCATTGTATAACGGTAATAGGGATAGCCATATTTGTGTAATAGTGCTTGGAAATATGTTTTTGGGACTCACTGACAGGTGGATATGTCCATATTACAAAGGAAACTCGGGCAAAAATTTTCTAAATTATAAAGAGTTTGTGAAAACTTAGGGTCTTGCATATCATGTTTTCAAACCATTTGAATTTCAAAGTTCTCATTCGAGGACGAATGATCTTAAGCGGGGAAGGATGTAAGACCCCGTAAATAGAAAAGTGAGTGCTCAAGTCCTAGAAACTCATAGAGTCATGTTCACCTATGTGTTGGAACCCTTTTCTACTGATTTCATACTTAAAAATCTAGAGTCAATTTTTTTTGGAAAAATGTCATTTATGCTGTCAGGAATGCATTCGCAGATTAGGTATCCGGACCGCATATCGGCCGTAGAGTGAATCAGAGAGTAGACAAATTAGATGTTGAAAATGCGGTCCATTATGCGATCGCATAACCAATATGCGGACTGCATAGTCGTCGCATACATTTTCTCGAGGATTTGAGGAGGTTAATTTTGCGCTGCAATATACGACCACAGAACGCGCATGCGGACCACATTCTCAGTGCATACACAAACAGAGAGGCCTGCAATTTGGGACCATTATGCGGTCCAATTTGCGGACTGAATGTCAACTATGCAATCGCATAGTTGACTGCAAATCCTTTTCAAATAAAACACCCCAACCTCTCATTTTTACACATTTTTTGAACAAAACAAGAGTGAGGGAAGGGAGAGTTCTTGAGATATAAAGGACTTTTCATCAAACTGATCCTCCAAAACTATCTAGGTCGGGAAAATATTGAGTTATTGTCTTCATCTCCACTCTTACAGGTAAAATCCCTAACCCCTTTCCCTAATTTTTCTAATTTAAGTTAAGGGAAGGGAGTCCTATGCTTTGATTTTGAACTAACAACTGAAAACCCACATGTATGTCACGCAAACCTAGAATCTAGTGATGGGAAAATTGGATAGAAATGGAGAACTGTGCTAAATATCTTGGTGACTGAGTAGGAGCTTAAAAAGGGAATTCGACTCCAGGTATATATGGCTAACATTGTTTATTGTGAAATCACCTTGATTGGTATGTGAATTTTTTGGTAGCTGATATCTATATGGATTATCTGGGAGCTTCTTGTGAGTGGTTTGGTTGTGAATGCACCTTGTGGTAATAGTTGAATAACAAGAGATTGAAGGAATCTATAAATGGTGAAACGAGATTAATTTTGATAACAATGTACCTGAAATGTTTTCCAATTGTGGTAACTTGATTTGAGTATGAACTGTTGAAAGTAATGGTATTGGTGCTAATAGCTACGGAAACACTTGTAACTTTGTTGTGGTGATGCTTGAGGTGTACTTGTTATTTATATTTATGAGTTGTTGTTTGGTTGTGTTTGTTGTGAACTAAAACTGTACCGCAAGGTCAGGTTGCGTGCCGCAACACGATGTAATAAGGTGTGGGTTGGTGTGATAAGGGTGGCCGAGGTAATAAGGGTGGCCGAGGTAATAAGGGTGGAAAAGTGATCTAAATCACTATCGAGATATATATATATATACACTTGAACAAAAATGTGAAATCAATGATGTGGAATTGTGAAAGGAGACAACAGGAGAGTTTGTAACCTGTGGGGCACTGATTGCCCCTTTGTTGACTAATTGTACCTTTATGTGTGTTTGGTTGTTGCTTCTATTGCTGTGTTCTGTTCTACTTGACTATGGCTTTAGTTTTCTTGGGACAAGTTTTATTCATAGATACCCATACAATTCGACTGTGCTGACATCCCTTTTGCCGGGGACGCTACATTCATGTTATGATTGTAGGTGGGTCTTCAGCAGGTACTCCAGTCCACCGTTCGTAGCTCCTCCGCATTCCGTGTCAGCTGTATTCGTGAGCCCTTTCCTTTCGGGGCCCTGCGTGGCTCACGCCACTCTTGATCTTGTATTTTGGAACCTTATTTTGGTTTATGTAAAGAGTTATAGTTGTGGCCTTGTTACCGGCAAGTATAGTACTGTCATCTTGTATCCCTAGAGGATCCGTAGACATGAAGTGTGGGTCACGAATCATGTAATATGTACTTGTATTTTGGGTATTGTAAAACCTAAACCACGTTAATATCATATATGTATGTATGGCTTGTAAAAAGGTGTTTCGATTAAAAACAGTGTTTTCCATTTGGTTAGTAAGTAATGAAAATGTGGGGTAACTCATGGGTCAGGGAAGGCACCCAGGTCCACTCGACTGGGGATACGTACCCGGTTGATTGTCGATCATGTCCCTAGAATTTGGGGCGTGACATACACCTTCGGTTTTCTATGTTTAATTGTTGTTGTCAATTCAAATGTTTAAACTGTTTATTTCTTTCATTGTTGTGATCCTTTACGTTGGAACACATAATATTTTTAGTACCCCACCGTATTTATATATATTTATTTATACGTTGCAATACTTCAAACATCAACAATAGTTAAATCTTTAATTCAATTTGTTTCTCATTGTATCTCCTTAAACTGTCTGAGGTTGTATTTTACTAAAAAAAGGAAATTCTACTAAGTTTAAGTTTTCAAGTCCCCTGTTAAAGGTAATAATTCTTCTGATGTTGTATTTCAAATTTAAAGAGGTATTTTCTTACAAGAATGATTTCTAAAAATAACTTCATCTTTTCTCGCCGATTTTTCCAAACTTATTTAGAATTTAGTTTATATTATGCAAATGGGACTTCTTGAACATCTTAAGTGTATTTGCAAGGATATTTGGCATTGATATCATGGGGATTTTGTTGTTAAGAGTGAGCTGGAAAATATGTGGGCACAAGGTGCCGAATGTGCTGAAAGTTCGAAAGTTAAGATTATGATCTAAGAAATCGAGGATTGAAATGGCTGAGATTGTGTAATAAACTTAATGGGAGTGATTGAGTTGACATTGTTTCTTAAGTTAGATACATTATTACTTGTCTCTGTCTCTGCTATATCACTGTTAAATTGATTGGCTTATCTGATTTACGTGATCTCCATTCGTTGCTATCTTTGTTCTCCCTTTATTGTTTACACTGTTTGTACCTGGATTTCTCTCCATAGTTGTTATTAATTCATTCTCTTTGTCTTGATATTTATTATTATATCTTGTTAATCTTGATTGACTAGTAGGTTTCCTAACTGTTCCTCATCACTACCCCACTAAGGTTAGTCTTGATACTTGCTGGGGACTGTCGTGGTGTGCTCATACTACATTTCTGTATATTGTTTATGTACAAATCCAGGTATTGATCAATAGTAGCTGTGCGGCTTCACCTTCATTTGTATTTACTTCTATTTGCTCTATTGTTCTAGGGCAAAGATGTATTATTTTGCATAATTACTCTTAGATAGGCTTGTGACTTATACCACCGATTTTGGGAACTTTAAAGTTTTAAGAGTTATTGAATTTAACGTTGGCAAATGTTAATGTTATTTCAGTTAATGTTAGGCTTACCTAGTTTAGAGACTATGTGCCATTACCAATCTTTCGGAGGGATTTTTGAGTCCTGAAAAGTTGGTATTGGAGCTCTAGGTTCATATGGACTACGAGTCACAAGCATGTTTCGTAGAGTCTTGCGGATTGATACGGAGACATATGTACTTATCATCTAGAGGCTACATGACCATTAGGAAATTCCCCTTCTTTCATTCCTTATCGTTCAATATTGATTCAGCTCAAAGCATATAAATTATGTTCCTTTACATCCACTCGAGTATAATATAATTCTCTCAGCGTTCCTCATACTCCAGTGGTTTGTGATGCTACAGCCAGGCTATGAAGGAGTCAAGGATGCTCAGGCATCGTCTCAAAATGTTGTTCAGACTCAAAACCCAATGGTTTTGAGAGAATATTCAGTTGATTGTATGGAGGCGTAGTGGTTTCTGACATCTAGTTGATGAGTGTGAGCTGGAAAGGTTTAATAGGTTGACCAGTCGTCACAAATTTTGGCTAGGTCATAAGGTGGGAATTGATTGTGAGTAGTTAATGGTATTGGGGTACCTTGTGGTTGTGTTGTGCGAGATGTGAAAAGTAGTTTTGTGGATTATCAGACGTTGTTTCCTATGGGTTTGCGCCAAGTGGAGGAGTCAAATAGAGGCATTCAGATTGCAGAGTCAGACTTATACCAATTTAGACTGGAGGCATGTATATACGTAGTATGGGTAGATTCTCGAATTTTGAATTTGACTAAGGATCGATATTTTGCATGAGATGATATTGGGGCTTGCGTTATTTCTACGTCAATAATGGATCTGCATTTCAGCATCAAGGGGAGTAAAAGGAACAACTTCGAATTCATAAAAGGTCTTCTCAGCGTAGCTATCGCGGTTGCAGCAGGAGGGGGTGCTTTAGAGGAAATGCAGTGGTTTATAAGCTTCTGGCTACATGGTCTGTGTTGGGATTATCTGTATTTGGGACTTTGAATCGGATTTTTGCATATAGACTATCCGAAGAAATGAGTTAGTACAATAGTGCAGGGTCAGCATAGCAATGAAAGCAAATGGTCCTTGAATGGGAATTCTCTACTACATTGGTGCAAACACCATTGTATTGGACGGTTTGGGTGACTCGGTTGAGCTAGGGAGGCGCAAACCTGATGACTTATTTGTGTGCGGGCGGATCTCGAAGGGTTCTCGATAGTTTGACTAAGGCTTGAGTTGGGTGTACTCTCTGGGCATAAAGAACATGTGGTACATTGCGGTTTTCCCCTGAATCAGTAACTGAAAGTAATAAAGTGTTAGCATTACTGGCTATCATACGTGGAGGGTGTGAATTTTTGGAAAGGACCTTAAGTTTTGGGCTGCGGGTGTGTGGCTATTAGTAGGGTGATTATTGGGTTCTAAGGCTTTCAAGGTTCATGTTTTGTTGCACGCCAGAATCTTGAATGTGTGCTTAGACATGATGATGTAGGGTATTGAGTTCGGATAGGGAATTTTTAGTATTCTTGAGGTTTTGGGACTAGTGTCCCCGTATGTGGGCTATTTCTTATTAGTGGATTGTGAAGAAATGTTGAGAATGAGGTAATAAATGGAATGCATTATCGATAGGTTGCCATTGATCTTACGGAGAATATTTATCTAATTTGGAAGGATTGGGATTCGGTTGTGAGCTTTGTGGAGGATAAGCGAGAACATGTGTTTCGTATCAGGTTCAGTTGGTGTACTCCTATGAGGTTGTCATTTTAATCATGTTACCAGGCATGCTGGAAATTATATATGCCCTAGCCAATGATATGTGCTAATCTTTTATGGTGTGTTAGGCAGTGATATGGTATGATTATTTCCCACGCAGGTAGTGATTCTGTTCAGGCCTTATGGCGATGCGGGCAAGATAGCCCTTGTGATGTTGATTTGCTTATTGCACCATAGTCGTGCTTGCTTCTTTCATGTTTTAGCACTTTCATTTATTTTCCTACAGTTTTATTTGTGCACTCTGTTGTACTTGATTTCAGTATTCATGTGATCGGTGAGCCCGAGCATTTTGGCTCGACGAGTATTTGGGAGCGGGCTGCACGCCGCAGGGGATGTTATGTGGTGTACTAGCTTGATGAGTATTTTGGAGCGGGCACGTCGCAACGATGTGATATGAGATACCCTTTCTTTGTATTTGTTAGGGGTTCTGCTTTTCCTCTCTAGAATAATTTGATGAAAACAATATTTTCGTTGTTGCACATGTTACACTTGTTAAAAAATTCTTCTACTCTCCTTTTTCCCTACTTGTGTTACGTAATTGAGTTATTGCTTGTTCTGTGTACGAGCTGTGTTGTGTGAGAATTTGTGTGTTTCCATGATGATTCATCAGTTGGGCTGCATATGTTGGTCGAGATGTGGCTCTTAGAACTGAGAGTGGCACTATGGCATTGGGGGTGAGGAGTGTTTGGAAGAATGTGGGTATTTCTGCTAAGATTTGGATAATGGCCCTGGCGGGCGAGAGAGTTTCTTGACTTGTTGAATTCATTAGCGGCTGTGAGTTCCCGCGTGTTTCTTTATCATGGACAGTGATATGGAGGTCCGGAATAAGTTTATATTCAAAGTGAGGTATGTTGTCGGCACCCGGGATATTATTTGAACAACTATGGTGGTCAGAGGTTATTGCTTCAAGCATTGAGTTGTGTGGAGAAGCATGTGATTGTATTCAGGATTGAAATTTTTCGCTCGATTCAGCTTGTATGGGTGTGTTTAATGTGATGATATGAAATTCGGATCCCATAATGAATTTCAGATGTTGAGGGTTGGGTTCTTTACTAAGGTTATGGACTAAGGAGGAGATCAGATCTTTAGTTAAATAGCACTGTCAGTTCTTCATAGGTTGGGTGATGGGGAAACAACCCCGGGTGTATGTATTCGTGAGCTCATGCAGTGGTTCGATGGGTTTAGGACGACTCCGGGCACGTTTGAGGACGAACGTATGTTTAAGTGGAACAGAATGTAACGATCCGACTGGTCATTTTGAGAAATTGCGCCCACTTTGGTAGTTTGAGGTCTCAAGCAGCTTCACATAATGTATATCGACTTGTGTGCATGGTTGGATTCGGTTTTTGGATGAATTAGAATTGCATTGGAGGAAGGAACCCAGTTGTGGAAGTCTAAATAGAGAAAATTTGACCAAAATTGGACTTTTTAGTAAACGGCCCCGTAGTGGGTCATGGGTGATCCCAACAGCTTCGCATGGTGATTTTGGACTTAGGAGCGTGTTCAAATTCAGATTTGGAGATCCGTAGGGTAGTTTGAGGTGTTTCGGCGAAAGTTGGAAAAGTTAAAGTTTTGACCCATAGTTGAATTTTGTGATATCGGGGTCGGCATGCGATTCCGAGAGTTGGAGCAGCTTCGTTATGTGAATTTGGACTTGTCTGCAAAATTTGGCGTTATTTTGAGTTGAATTGATAGGTTTCGACATTAAGTTTGATGTTAAAAGATTTTGAAATTTCTAAGCTTGATTTTTGGTTTGATTCGTTGTTTTGTTGTTGTTTTATGTGATTTGAAACCTCGAGCAAGTCCGTGTTAGGTTATATGACTTGTTTGTATGATTAGACAGGTTTCTGGGAGCCTCGCGTGAGTTTTGAGCGAACTCGGACATTCCTGAACATAGAAAATGGATGGGGAAGATGTTTAAGTACTGAGCATGGTGGATTTAGTGCCGGGCGTGGTGGTTTAGTGGTGGTGTCGACGCCCCCTTTTTCTAAGGAGAAATCGGGTTTACGACATTACGGGTGGAATGACTCTTTTACCCCCTTTGGGGGAATTTGGGTTATGGATTTTGGAGAGTCGCCACCTAATAATTATAGTGCATTAGCACAATTTTGGAGAAAGGAAGAAGATTTCCAAGAAAACCAGAGTTCGGGTAAGGGCTTGAGATTATCTCGAGGGGAAGGTGTATGACACCCCTCAAGATCCACTAGTGTGGTTCCCGGCCTTGCTTAATTGTGACTTTAAGAAGAGTAGGAGTAAACAAGCAAAGTTTGCACATAGAAAACATAGCAAGTTGAGAATTTTGAAAGAAGAAAGACACAAGTTGTTTTGAAAAGAGGAATTTTGGTTGAAAACATTAGTCTAAAATAAGGCATTAATAAGGAAGAAGAAAAGGGGTCCTAGGGTTGAACCTATTATGGATCACTTTGGTACAATATCCAGCAATCATTCTCACATGCGATATTAAACTAGTCATCATATCCATATTCTTCCCTTCCCACCCTATTAAGGTATTTAAACGCGATTAGTCTCGATTACTTATTGCATGCTAATACCCATCCTAGCCTATCAGTTTAGGGTATTTGGACTTCTAATCCTAAAAGGGGAGAAAATGGATGGAGGCATATATGGAGTTAAAAGGATAAAATACTAGGACGTCAATCAAAACAAATAGCAAATATGTAGGGAATTAAACAAACACTCAAAGGCTTATACAAACCCGTAGATCACATAACAACTAGTTTAGCCTGACTTGCATATACTGATTTTGTCCTTAATTAAAGTTAAGCAGCAGACGGATCAGTTTAACACATAGATTAGATAAAAGGTCTAGATTAGGAGACTTGGATCCTATTGTTAGGAGTTGTTGTATTTTAAAAAACAAGTTATGGATTGAGGTCCTAATGCAGGAGAGTGCAAAAGCAGAGGTTTAGGAAATTGTCGAAGTTCAGAAAAGAAGTTTTGAAAATAGGCAGAGTTGTAAAAGTAGAAAGTACAGTACGGTTTCCAGAGGTAAAATGATTTAAGGAGCGAGTTTAAAAATTGTTATGCGAACTTTACGAATAGAAGTGCCGACAGAGATTTGGAAAAAATGGTTTTAGAGAAAAATACGGATTTAGAGAATTGCAGACAGGTTTGGGCGAGTTTTATAGGAAAATGTTGGGATTGCTTGCCATATTATTCAAATTTAAGACGGATTTAGGCAGGTTAAAAACCCATAGGCAGGATATCTATACCTTGATTTTATCGACTCAGCTTTTAATTCATTAAGGAAGTGAGTATTGGATACCATAGTGTTTTGCCTATCATTTTACACATTTCTTAATGGCATGAATTCTATATGCAGCAGGTTGTTTAATATGTTCTGTAGGCATGATGTCTATTGATCTGCAACATGATTGAGTATTAATTCCTATAGGAATGACATCTAAATGATAGAAAAGAATGCAAAGCCTATAGACATGATTTCTAGATGATTTCAAATATTAAGCCTATAGGCATGATATCTAAATAATTTAAAATAGTAAAAGTCATATAGGCATGATATCTAGGTGACTTGAAATAGTAAAAGTCCAATAGTCATGATCTCTACCCGTTAACATACAAACAACTAAAGGTAAACCCCTCCCATACCCTTTACTACTATATACCCCGAGTTTTTATTACAAAGTTACTATTACATAGACAAAAATAAAATAAAAATACATCATAACCCACAGCTAGATCCAAACTGCTTAATATAATCTTGATATCCAATACATGCGTTTTACCAAATTCGGGTTCCAGATTCCTAGGCCTTCTCTTAGAGTGTTTCAAAGTTCCAAGGAGCTTCAAGAGCCCAGGCAATGCTTACACTCCAAAGATTGAATGTTGTAACAGAGTAGTGCAATGTGAGGAATTACCAGCCCTTACATATCCAAGTTTAGAGGGAACTCTGGGGTCCCTAAGCATGGTTTACCAGATGGGGTGTAGAGCTTAGGAGCTAGGAGTAGGTGTAAAGTAAAAGCAAAATTTCTGCAGGAGGTGGTCATACCCAATCATGGCATAGACTGGCACACCCCTAACCTCCCACTTAGATTCAAGCAAATAAGAGCAGACTCTTAAAGAGTCAAACTCAAGTCTGAAGAATGATCAAGACATCAATAGACCCAAATTAGAGCTCAGCACATTGGGGAGAAAGGGAATGGGAAAACATTCGAGTAGAGACTCAAAAGAGTCTAGTCCTGAATCATATACAACAATTCATAATGCTGCTATGACCCATGACAAACTCACATACAAAAGGGATAGGGGAAAGGGATTAACATGCTTGAAAGTTATTAAATAGTGCAGGAAAGAATAAAAGAGCACACAAAGAAAAGGGGTAGAAGCAGAGAAATTGAACAAGGATGCTATTTAACATGAAAGAGCGTACAAGTTATAGATTCTAGGAGAGCACACTAACAGCAGCAAACAGACAGCCATGAATAAACAAGAACAAATTCAAGAAACTCCCAAGTGTATAGGAGTTCAAGACGCAAGAAGTGCAGGTGTAGAATGCTCAATAGAGAGTAGTAATAGTAGCCGTAAAGAAGAAAGATGAATTCTGATTTTTTTTGTAGTCAGAATTGTGTGTTGAAGTAAAAAAAAAGCAAGTATTTGCACTTGAAATCAGACATGCAAGCAAGGAAAGAAAACTAGTCGAGTAACAATTAAGATAAATCAACTAACAGAGATTCCTTTAATTAAAGAATTATAATTTGATCAGTAAAGATGGAAAATATTTAAGGAAAGGGGGTCAAGTAAACAACATGTGCATAATATTCAAATAAGGGTAAATACATAAAGTTATTTAAGGAAAAGGTTTTTCAAACACACGGTTTGTGCAAATAAGGTAAAAAGCCCAATTAATAAACAGTAAAATAAAAGGTCTGAGATTTTACACGAATGAACCTAGCCTGAAAAGAGAAGGGTTTTTATTTAGGTCGAGTCGTGGGCAAAAAAAATGGAAAGAAATCAATCAAGCTGTATTCAGAAGGAATTTTTAACTAATTGCAAATTTGAAAGATATTTTTAGGGGAAAATAACAGTATATAAAGAGCATACAAATACTTCAAACACAAAAGGTTAGAATTGTATAAAAAACAGAGATGGCTTTTTAGAAATCAAAATCAAACTGGTTTAGAGGTGAGAACATGCAAGTCTAAAAAGACCCCCAAATTCTAGGGTTTCTTCCATTAATCAAGTGTAGAGACGAAAGCGAGCAAGTCAGGCAAAGTAAACTCAGAAAATCCAATGGAACATAAATGTTTCTTGGAAACATAATGAGAGAAACACAGTAAATAAATTGCCAGGAAACCCCAAAAGGAAACACAGTAAAACAAAATACATAGAAATCATGATAAAAAAACCTAGGAGTTATAGCAGAGCAAATACAACAAGAACACAGCGTATAAATCACAGTAGAACAAGTAAAATCAAAGAAACCTTAAGTCTGACAGGGTGAATAGTTTTGAAAGAAAACCTTCGAAAGATATTTAAGAAAATCATTTTAAAAACCTTAAAACAAGCATAGATCTAGAGCGGATCTAGAGAAATATAAGAAAAACCTCGACTGGCTAGTGTTTTAGAAAACCCTAGAAGTGAGAAAGGCCTGGAAAAGGGCTGGTCCGAGTCGAACGAGTCAGAGATAGACTCATAAGGCTAGGATGCGTCGAATTTGAGCCGGAGATGGCCGTTGAACTTGAATTGCCAAAGGTCCAGATTCAACCCTTTGTGGTCAAGTCATGGGGCTTCAATAATAAAGCGTGAGGAGCCACAGGAGGCCGGTGGGTGGTGAACCCACCATGGATTCCGGTCAGAAAGTGAACGGAGAAGATGAAGGGAACTCATCGGAGAGGAGGGAGATGGAAGTTCCAGAGAGAATGGTAAGTAGAGAGAAATAGACGAGTGAGGCAAATGAGGGGGTATTGGAGGAGGGTTCATTTGGTTTAATTTGGAAGGGGTAGACAGGGACCGTTGACCTAAATGATCAGCGATCGAGATCATATGGGTTAGGTGGGTCGGGTATGGGGAGGGTTTGGGCCTGGTTTGATTAAGTTAGAATTTGGGGTTAAAATAGGGTGTAGATTGAGGCAATAACTGAAATAAAATAGGCTAGTTCTTAAATAGCGACTTTTCTCCCTTTTAATTAATTAAAAATGGTAAAAATGATTTAAAACAAATTTAACAATACTAATCTAGTTAATAATATATAAGTAATAATTTAAAATATTAGGAATAACTTTACAATCCCAAAATATGTTTAATTACAAATTGGGCTACAATTGCAATTATATACAATTTAATTTTAGAAATTCCAAATAAATTTGTAAAAATATGTAAAAATCATATTAATTACATTTTAATGTAAATAATAAAATGAGTTATTCACTAAAATATAATATTTTGGGAATAATTTTGATAATTGTTTATACTAAAATAGGCAGTAAATCGGTTTAAAGATCATTAAAATACCAAAACTCGTGGATGTGCTCACATATGCACATATAGGTTTTTTGGGAGATATTTCGGTACAACAATACATTGGGAAAATTGAATATCATTTTACAGGAATGATATCCCTGGTTGTACAGGAATCAGGCCATATGTAGTTCAGGATCCATTGACGGAATGTGTCGATGGCGGTTTGAAAGGGCGGACGCAATGGTTGAGTTTGAAAAGGCATTTGGGTTTAGATAGGTTGAGGAAAAACCCAGAGCCGGATCGCTCCTGCTGAGACGACTGTTCGCTAGCCGGAGTACCTGTAAATGAATAATTCATATGTTGTGCGTAATTTAAGTATGATGCAAGTTCCCGTTGGACCATGAATGCTATATTCGGACGATTAGGATGACGTCCTTAGAATATGATGTCCTGGTCCATGAAGAGCATAAAAGTAAAGATTCGCAGGCCATGAAATGGTGTTCTCGAGCTGTGTGGATGGTGCCTCCGGACTATGACGCCTTTGAATAAGTTGGCGATCTTTCAGCCCATGAGAAGGTGGCAATCTTTCAGCCAAATGAATGAAAATGGTGGCGATCTTTCAGCCCATGAGAAGGTGGCAATCTTTCAACCAAATGAATGCAAATGGTGGAGATCTTTCAGCCAGAGCGAGAATTTAAAATGCAGGTCGCGATATTTCAGTCGTTCGAAAGTAATGTGGCGATATTTCGGCCATGTAGGACAGAGACAATGCTTAGTCTCGAAAGGCAGATAGGTAGCCTTATGCAAGATGAAGGTAGTGCTAAACATCGCAAGGCAGAAGATAGCCTTGTGCAAAGATGCAGATAGAGACAGAGCTTAGTCTCGAAAGGCAGATAGCAGCCTTATGCAAGATAGAGGTAGAGTTAACCTCAGAAGGCAGAGAATAGCCTTATGCAAACTGCAGATGGAGACAAAGCTTAGTCTCAGAAGGTAGATAGGTAGCCTTATGAAAGATGGAGCTAACGCATAACCTTGAAAGACGGATAATAGCCTTATACAAAATGCAGATGGAGACAGAGCTTAGTCTCGAAAGGAAGATAAGTAGCCTTATGCAAGATAGAGGTAGAGCTTAACCTCAGAAGGCAGAGAGTAACCTTATGCAAAAAAGTAGAAGGAGACAGAGCTTAGTCTAGAAAGGCAAATAGGTAGCCTTATGCAAGATGGAGATAGAGCTTAACCTCGGAAGGCAGAGAGTAGCCTTATGCAATGCTGGAATGTAAAAGAACGAATAGTATTAGTTTTCTTAGCTAATAGACGGCCTGTGACATTAGGACTGCTAGGGAATGTTGGGCGTGGATAGTGAACCTTTGGAGGGTTTCGATCCTGAAGGACAAATGTACTTGGTTCGTGGCTTGAATTCCTACATCCAAAGAAAAATCGTGAGTTTTGTAGATGGGAGGTTAGCTCGTATCCTCTAGCTCTTGGTGTTGTGTATCACGGTGGTAGCATTGCTAAACGATAGTGATGCAAATGATATTTATGCATGACTTAGCAAATATAATGCAAGCACATATATAAAAATTAATTTATTTTGGATGAACCAACAACTGCAACGTAGTTCAAGCATGGCGACTTTTCTTGCTTCGGAATTTTGAGGGTCCTCCTCAAAATTCTGCCCCATTTTACTGGGCTGGTGTTGCTGACAGTTATGCTGAGTGACTGAAAATGGATCAATTCTAGAATTTTCAGGGTCCTCCTAAAAGTTCTGCCCACTTTACTGGATTGGTGCTGAAAAACTTACTTCAAAATTTTTAGGGTCCTCCTCAAAATTCTGCACCAGTTTCAATTGCGGGGAAAATGGAATTTTTTTTATAATGTAAGCAAACCCATAGGGTTGCCTACGTATCCCCTCTTAAACGGGAATCAATTCAGGTGTAGTTCTAATTACATAATGAAATAAAAGCATACGATCAAATGTAGTATCGTTTCACTGTGTCTAAGTTGATTGGCTTAGGCCAGACTTCTCTGTCCATTTGGGCGAGAATAAGGGCTCCTCCAATTAGAACCCGATGAAACATGTACGGACCCGGCCAATTGGGAGAGAATTTCCCTTTGGCTTCATCTTGATGCGGCAATATTTTCTTCAATACCAGCTGCCCTGGCATGAACTTTCTTGGCTTAACTCTTTTTTGAAGGCTCTGGACATTCTGTTATGATATAATTGACCGTGAAAAACTACATTCATTCTCTTTCCGTCTATGAGGGCAAATTTCTCGTAGAGACTCTTGACCCATTCTGCATCATCTAACTCTGCTTTTTTTATGACCCTTATGGAGGGAATTTCTACCTCGGCGAGGATGGCAGCCTCTGTACCATAGACCAGCATGTAGGGAGTGGCCCTAGTTGATGTGCGGACCGTGGTACGATAAGCGAGTAAGGCGAATGACAACTTCTCCTGCCACTTCCTTTGCCTTTCAATTATTTTCATTAGTATTTTCTTCATTTTCTTATATGTTGCTTCTACAGCTCCACTCATATAAGACCTGTAAGCCGTAGAGTTCTTGTGTTTAATCTTGAATATTTCACACACTGCCTTCATCTGGTCGCAGACGAAATCAATTGATCGCGGACAAAATCTGTTATTGCTTTCTTGGTCACTGGTTTGTCGGATGCTGCTTCAACCCGTTTGGTAAAGTAATCAATTGCCACTAGGATGAACCTATGCCCGTTTGACGCGGCTGGTTCGATTGGTCGGATAATATCTATTCCCCAAGCGGCGAACGACCACGACGAGCTTGTTGCAGTAAGCTCGTTTGGAGGTACTTTTATCATATCAGCATGTATCTAACAACGGTGTCATCACCGGACATACTGGATGTACTTTGTTTCCATTGTCATCCAAAATACCCTTCTCGGAGTATCTTCTTTGCCAAAGCGAAACCATTCATGTGCGGGCCGCAAGTCCCTGCTTGTACTTCCTCTAATAGTTTGGTTGTTTCTCTTGTCTCGACACAACTTAATAATCCCAGATCGAGAGTCCTCCAATACAGGATTCCTCCGCTGTAAAAGAAGTTATTGTACAATCTTCGGAGTGTGCATTTGTGAGTAGTATTAGCAAGTTCTAGGTATTCTCCTGCCGTCAAGTATTTTCTGATATCATGTAACCAAGGCTTACCATCGGCTACTTCCTCGACACGAGCACATTACGCTGGTTGGTCGTGAATCTTGACCTCGATTGGATAAATAAAGTCTGTGTCGGGATGCTGTATCATAGATGATAAAGTGGCTAAGGCATCAGCATCATTCTGTATTCTGGGAACGTGCTGGAATTCTGTCTTTCTGAATCTCTTCCTCAACTCCTGTACATGGTGTAGATAGGGGAGTATCTTGGAATTCTTCGTTGCCCGTTCTTCTAGAACCGGATGTATGAGTAGGTCCGAGTCTCCGATTACTAGTAACTCTTGAATGTTCATGTCGATGGCCAATTTGAGCCCTAAGATGCAGGGTTCGTACTCGGCCATGTTGTTGGTGCATGAGAATTTGAGCTTGGCAGATACTGGGTAATGTTGACTGGTTTCTGATACCAGGACCACTCCTATACCGACTCTTTTGAAATTTGCGGCTCCGTCGAAGAACATTCTCCAACCATCATAGGATTCTGCAATGTCTTCTCCTATGAAGGCCACCTCTTCATCAGAAAAATACGTCTTTAGAGGCTTGTATTCTCCTCACGCAGGATTCTCGGCGAGATGATCTGCAAAAGCTTGCTCGTTGACTGCTTTTTGGTTATATAAACAATGTCAAATTTACTTAACAGTATTTGCTATTTGGCGAGCTCGCCAGAAGGCATGGGCTTCTGAAAGATATATTTCAATGGGTCCATTTTGGATATGAGATAAGTTGTGTTGGAATAGAAGTAAAACCTCAACTTTTGAGCTACCCAGGGTAGAGCACAACAAGTGTGTTCTAATAAGGAATACCGAGCCTCGCACAGGATGAACTTCTTGCTGAGGTAGTAGATGGCTTGCTCCTTTATTCCCGTCTCATCATGTTGTCCCAAGACATAACCAAATGCCCCATCCAATACTGGAAGATAAAGAAATAGAGGCCTCCCTAGCTCGGGTGGAACCAAGACTGGCGGCGTTGACAAGTATTCCTTGATTCTATCGAAAGCCCTTTGACAATTATCAGTCCATTTAGTGGCGACATCCTTCTTTAGCATCTTGAAGATAGGTTCATGAATAACAGTGGACTAGGCTATGAACCGGCTGATATAGTTGATTCTTCGCAGAAAACTCATTACATCTTTCTTGTTCTTTGGTGGAGGCGACTCTTGAATGGCTTTGACCTTTGACGGATCCAATTCTATTCCCCGGTGACTCACAATGAAACCCAATAACTTTTCGGCTATGGCCCTGAATCCACACTTGGCTGGATTCAGTTTCAAGTTGTATCTCCTCAGTCTGTTGAAGAACTTCCTCAAATATTCCATGTGATCTGCAGATTTCTTGGATTTGATGATGACGTCGTCCACGTACACCTCGATCTCTTTATGTATCATATCATGAAAGATCTTGGTCATGGCCCTCATGTAGGTAGCGCCAACATTCTTCTACTCTAATGGCTCTTTTCAAATGTAAAGACGATGTGGAAAAGTAAAATCAACTAAAAGTAAATGCGATGCATGTGCATAATTTAGCCTTGCTACCCCGAAGTTCTCCGGGCTCTGGTGGTTCTGACTGACCAATTGGTGAGGTGTTCTCCTCGGTTCACAGCTTGAATGGAAGGTCCTTCCTCCCCTTCCTCCCCTTCCTCCTCGAAGATAACACAAAAATCCGTATTGTCCTCCAGAAAAAGGTTCTTCATTGCTGCCAGTGCCTCGTCTTCCTCAGATCCATATATAATGTTGGCCGGCTGAAAGGTCTGCTCTAGCTGAGGTAGAGGGTGCTGCAGTGGGTAATAGGGAATGCGCCACAGTGGTGACCAATGATTGAACTCCTCCTAGGTATATTCATACCCCAGGCCAAAAGTGGTACCGTGCTTCTTCAACTTAATAGGCTTGGCGATGCCCATGAGATTTTTGCCAAGTCCTTTTCCAGGATCATACCCGCTCCAGTTCAGGATGTTCTCAATCTTGTTATTCCACCACTTGTCTTTGTCTATGGCGTTGACTCGCTCGATGTGGTGGTATGTTTCCCCGTCGATTCTCCTTCTACCTCCGATCATCGGGATGGCTTGGCAAGTGTATCTATGGTTGCTATCATCGCCATGAATGATCACTTCCTGATGGTTCCATTCAAATTTTACCGCTTGATGCAAAGTTGATGCCACAGCCCCAATGGCGTGATCCAGGGTCGTCCCAGCAACAAATTGTATGATGCCGGCACAACAATAACTTGGAAGTCGACATCAAACAATGTAGGTCCCATCTGTAGGCACAGGCCAATTTCTCTAATTGTGGATCTATTGAGACCCATCAAAAGCTTTGACACTGATGGCTCCGTCTTTGATCTCATGCAGTCCTTTTCCCAATGTCCTGAGAGTTATTAATGGGCGAATGTTGAGGCTAGATCCCCCGTCGACTAAAATCCTGGTGATAAAATGATCCTCGCATTGCACAGTGATATGCAACACCTTGTTGTGACTAAGCCCTTCTGGCGGTAACACATCTTTGTGGAAGGTGATCCTGTGGCTTTCCAGTACCTGCCCCACCATATTTGCCATTTCCCCTCCTATTATGTTGCTGGGAACATAAGCTATGCTCAGTATTTTCATCAAGGCATTTTTATGTGCCTTAGAGCTCTGCAGAAGAGCGAGAATATAAATTTGTGCTGGTGTGTTTGTTCGGTTGCTGAACGACTGAGTACTTCTTAGACTGTATCTTCCTCCAAAGGTCGTCGGGTCCGGTTTCAATAGCCCCCAGAGGCTTGCTTGCTAGACTTAGCTAAATGTTCTGGGCTGTACATCCTGCCTGTCCTGGTCATGCCCTGTGTGGCGATTGCTTCCCCAGTATATGTCTTTACCTTCCTCCTAGCCTCAGCGGTGTAATCCCAAGGTGTGGCATTTGACTTGAACGAGGTCATGTCTATCATGGAGGCTGGAATTTGCACCCTGGGAGATAACATAGTGACTTCAAATGGTACAGTCACCTTTGGAACCCCGAATTCAACCTCAATTAGTTCAAACTGGAGCGGTACATACATATTTACCACATCGCCCTCAGAGGTCTGAATCTGAACAACAATGGGTTTGACAGTAACTGTTGGCTTCTTAGGCTCATCTCCTTCAACTATCAAACCGATTGACCCCTTTGGATCCTAATCATCTTCAATCTCAATCATATGGATGCCTCCACCATTGTGGTCAGGCAGAGGGTTGTTGTGGACATTGTGAGAGGGCTCCTTTGCTGTTATGACCTTGTTATCAATCAGATTCTGAATCTTGTCCTTCAACGAGCGACACTCATCGATGGTATGGCCTTTCATCCTGGAATAGTATGCGCAGGTCTTGTTTGAGTTAATCCATTGAGAGGGATTTTCTAGAGTTACGGCTGGGATAGGGATAACGTAACCAGTTACATTGAGTTTTTCATATAATTGGTCAAGTGGTTCGGCTATGGCGGTATATTATCTGGGAGGTTTACGTCGAAATTTGGCCCGGGCCGAGGAAAGTTTTGGCGGGTAGCTGGTGACGGGTAGTGAGAAGGTTGGGAGTTATATGCTTGTTATATGGGTGCGGGTTGGGAATATCTTGGTGAAGTAGGTTGATATGTGGGCGGTGGAGGTAATTAGTAGGCAGGTGGTGGAATTTGGTAAGCAGATGAGGGTGCTTGGTAATTTATGGTAGGTTGAGATGTGTGGACCTGAGGGGTAGGTTTGGTACTTCATAGGGGAATCGTTCCTTTGCAGCCATTACAGAATTTACATCCTTTTTTTTTATGAGCCACCAGACTATAAAGCATTGTTGGTAGCTTGCAATGCCTCAAGGTTAGTGACCGTACAATTTTTTATGCCTTCTTCGATCCTTTCTCCCAGCTTGATGATGTCAGAGAACAATTGGCTCTCTATTAGCATCATCCTTTCATAGTATTGTGGGTCCTAAGAACTGACAAAGAACCTTTTCATCTGTTCTTCCTCCAAGGTTGGCCTGACCTTAGTAGCTGCTGACCTCTAACGAGTAGCGTACTCGCGAAAGGTCTCTGTAGGTTTCTTCTTGAGATTCTAGATATAGAACACATCTGGTGCGTTCTCAGTGATGAACCTAAATTGGTCCATGAAGTCAGACATCATGTTCACCCAACTTGTCCATTTCTTTGCATCCTGGCTAATATACCATGATAAAGAATCACCCTTCAGACTCCTCATGAACAGATTCATGTGGCCCCTTTCGACTCCTACCAACTAATCACAATACATTCTCAAGTGGACCCTGGGATTACCTGTACCGTCGAACTTCTCAAACTTTTGAGGTTTCTACTCCACCGGGAGCTCAACATCCGGCTGAACATAGAGATATTCGTAATTCAACCCTTAAATACCGTTGTTACCTTCAAAGCCTTGGACCCGACTAGTCAATTTCTTAAACTCAGTGGCCAAATTCTTGATGAGGGAACCCTTGTCGTCTAATTCGGGTGCACTTGTGATTGGCTGAGTGTAATGGGGTATAGTGTCCTCAAAGATAGGAGTTTTATTGTCTTTTGTGGTGTTTTGTGGTTCGGGGATGAGCAGTGGAGTGCTATTGCATGTATTACAGGCTTGTGCATGAGTAGGTTGTATTGGAGGTTGCGGGGTGTTTAGTAGCAAGGTTCTGGGCGTTAACATCAGGAGCGGCAAGAGTGATTGACTGGCTTGCTAGGTTTCAAACTTGGTCCAATTCCTCTCGAAATCTTAGCAAAGTTTTCTCCAGATGAGCAACAGTCTCCTTGGTAATTGAAACATTCTGAGAAGATTCCTCAAGTTCCTTTTCTAGCGCTTGCATCTCCCATTTTTCCCTTATTCCTGTTTCTGGTAGGACTTGGAGAAGGAGGAGGTGGAGGACACTTGGACCTTGTTGAGTATGCTGATTGTGCCAGAATGCACGAACTAACCTTTGGGGAGGGGAATTAAAATAAAAGAAAAACAAAAAGGTAAAAAGTTAGTGCGAATTCTAAAAAATAATATTGTAGTATTTAAACATGTTGTATAGTATAAGTCTTTTCCTAATTGGGTGCCTCGTTGTGCCCGAGGTAGGCCTAGCGACAAATTAAATTTGGAGAACTTATTATGCTAATGCCTCATTTTATTGATAAAACAAGATGATTCTTAAAACCATTTAATGAGAAAAGATGTCACTAATGGCCAGTGGCCTTATTACATTAAGAATGCATAAAACAAAATCCTAACTACTTGGTCCTAGAAGGACATTCCCCAGATTCGGTACTCTTGCCTCCCTCGTACAACTACATCAACTCACGCATTCCTAACAGCAGATAAGCTCGAGCCAGATGTCCGCCTGCACTTCCTTCAGCATTCTGACAGTCTTTAATTCTTTTCAAGAACTTCCCTTCCAACTCCACTATACCTCGCTCCAGATATTCCAAATGGTTATTGGCGTTGATAGCCATATCTTTCCATTTGTTGATAAGCTTCTCGTGGGCTTCCTGTATTTCCCGATGTTCATTCTCACATTCTCGCATCCTCTTGCGCAGCTGATTGTATTTGACATGTGCTTCAGTTTTCTCATCAATAATCCTATGACCATGGACAAATCCTGGACGACCCAAACCAATGTGATCATCTTCCAACCAACCCGTGTAGTGCGACACACACCCGGTATGATACCTGTCCGGTTCAATAGACTCCTTTCCAAAGACGAGTTTGCAGTGCCACATATGCTAAGCGTGACACTTGTATGGGCTATCATCATCTTGAAAGTCAGCCCTAAAATGACTCATTTTCTCTATCTTGGGTATGATTTGTTTCCTTCTTGTTTGCCTCATGAATCGTAGGCGAAGATAAGGATGAGTTCCCCTCAGACCGATGAGTATGAGGAATGGTGCGCCTCGAGAAAAGACAATGATTTCCACTTTTGGGAACCTTTCGAACGTCCACTAAACTTGACTTTCCTTGAGATTTTCAAAAACTTCCCCCATCCACTGGCGTCCTCTGGCTGAGCGAACATGTTGGGCATGAAGTTCATTTGCTTTGGGTGATGAAAAGTTATATGGTCATCGCAATCCCCGGATAATTTCCTATCTGCAGTTGCCTTTCTAAAAGTGTTCTATGAGCCAAAGTTGAAGTAGCAGATTACAACCCTTGAAATGTGGAACCCCTTGCCGACACTTTCCCAAGGCTCGATAGATTTCAGCAATGATCATAGGCACTATGCTGAAAGACTGCCCTTCGATACCCTCCATTAAGGTTTTGGTCACCATGGCTAGTATGTTGGGGATCCAAGCCTTCTTCATGGGAAAAAATATCATACCCAAGAAGCATAACATGAATACAAAGACCCTTTTATGTATATGTCCTAAAGAAGTTAGGGCGAACTCATCCATGTTGGTGCGATAGGACTTTCTGTGGCCATATCTCTCGTACAAGAATTCAAATGGTATGTAGGAGTCCTTCAAGCAAGAGAGATCGGGATTTTTCTTGAGTCCCATCATCTTAAGAAAGCCTCTATTTTTGTGGTTTTACGACATAAGCAAACCCGGAGTTTCCCAAGGGATACCAGCTAGGCCTCCTATCTCTTCTAGCAAAGGGGTCATTTCCATATCTCCAAAGCAGAACACTGATCGATCGCTATCGCAAAACAAATTGGACGCCTCTATGATCTTGTTGTTAGACTGGACTTCCAAAACTGAGGGAAGATTCCCAAAGTACTTGCGGACGATGGTTTGATCGTTGGCATGAAGATCTTCCCACCAACATAGCAACCTCGAATTTGGGGACTTCGTATCTCATTTTCTGCAAAATAAAGTGTTAGGCCCTTAAACCCACCAGACTCGAATATTTAAATCAATAATTAGCAAAGGCATTTAGTTCTCCAAATAAATGCACATAACGTGAAGGTATACGTTTAGGTTTTGGGGAAACCTGACGGACTTTGTTTAGGCTATCTTAAGGAGTCATTATGCGGATAACACAACTGACTAGGATAGGTTTGACCATCATGTATGAACATTTTGATGGAATAAGGTTTCTACTTTTGAAGTGCTAGACAACGTCGCCTTGAGCGGACAGCTCAAGAGGGAAACGCGCATAATCGTCGACTACACCATTGATCAACTGGTTTTATCGCAAATATACCTTTGCCACATTTAGGGGGTTTATAATATCAGAAGGGTACAACCACTCATTACAAAAGTTGCTATAGGATTTGTTTTGGCACGAGTGGAATATGATGTTGAGGAATGCAGCTACAATAATAAGAAAAATTACATGTATTCTCACGTTCATAAAGATTACAATAAATACTTGAAAATTACAACGGAATTGAAATAACTAAAAGAAGAAATTAAATAAAAACATGAAGAGCCAAGTTAGTAATTATGATGAAATAACTAAAGACAAGAACTAAATGCGATTAAGGAAGCAATAAAGTCACAAAAGCAAGTAATGGTAAAAGCCTTAAAAAAATTCCCCAGCAGAGTGGCCATGCTGTCGACACCCCCTTTTTCCAAGGAGAAATCATGTTTACGACATTATGGGTGGAATGACTCTTTATCCCCTTTGGGGGAATTTGGGTTATGGATTTAAGAGAGTAGCCACCTAATGATTATAGTGCATTAGGACACTTTTAGAGAAAAGAAGAATCTTTGCAAGTAAATCAGAGTTCGGGTAAGGACTTGAGATTATCTCGAGGGAAAGGTGTTAGGCACCCCTCAAGATCCACTAGTGTCGTTCGCGACCTTGCTTAATTGTGACTTTAAAAAGAGTAGGAGGAAACAAGCAAAGTTTGCACATAGAAAACATAGCAAGTTGAGAATTTTGAAAGAAGAAAGACACAAGTTGTTTTGAAAACAGGAATTTTGGTTGAAAACATTAGTCTAAAATAAGGCATTAATAAGGAAGAAGAAAAGGGGTCCTAGGGTTGAACCTAATATGGATCACTTTGGCAATATCCAGCAATCATTCTCACATGAGATATTAACGCACCAGTTATCATATCCATATTCTACCCTTCCTACCCTGTTAAGGTATTTAAACGCGATTATTCTCGATTACTTATATTATGATAATACCCGTCCCAGTCTATCAGTAGAGGGGTATTTGGACTTCTAATACTAAAAGGGAAGAAAAAGGGTGGAAGCGTATATATATAGTTTAAAAAGACAAAATACTAGGGCGTCAATCAAAATAAATAGCAAATCTGAGGGGAATTAAACAAACACTCAAAGGCTCATACAAACCCCGGAGATCACAAAACAACTAGTTTAGCATGACTTGTATATACTTATTTGGTATTTAATTAAAGTTTAGTAGCGGATGGATCGGTTTAACACATAGAATTAGATAAAATGTCTATATTAGGAAACTTGGATCCAATTGTTAGGAGTTGTTGTATTTTAAAAAAATAATTTGTTGTATTTTAAAAAACCTATAGGCATGATATCTATACCTTGATTTTATCGACTCGGCTTTTAATTCATTAAGGAAGTGAGTATTGGACTACCCTACTATTTTGCCCATCATTTTACACATTTCTTAACGGCATGAATTCGATATGCAGCAGGTTGTTTAATATGTCCTGTAGGCATGATGTCTATTGATCTGTAACATGATTGAGTATTAACTCCTATAGGCATGCCATCTAAATGATAGAAAAGAATGCAAAGCCTATAGACATGATTTCTAGGTGATTTCATATATTAAGCCTATAGGCATGATATCTAAATGATTTAAAATCGTAAAAGTCCTATAGGCATGATCTAGGTTACTTGACATAGTAAAAGTCCTATAGGCATGATCTCTACCCGTTATCATACAATCAACTAAAGGTAAACCCCTCTCATACCCTTTACTACTATATTCCCCGAGTTTTTATTACAAATTTACTATTACAGAGCCAAAAATAAAATAAAAATACATCATAACCCACAGCTATATCCAAACTTCCTAATGCAATCTTGATATCCAATACATGTGCTTTACCAAATCCGGGTTCCAGATTCCAAGGCCTTCTCTTAGAGTGTTTCAATGTTCCAAGGAGCTTTAAGAGCCCAGGGAATGCTTACACTCTAAAGATTGAATGTTGTAACAGAGTAGTGAAATGTGTGGAATTACAAGACCTTAGGCATCCAAGTTTAGAGGGAACTCTAGAGTCCCTAAGCATGGCTTACCATATGGGGGTAGAACTTAGGAGCTAGGAGTGGTGTAAAGTGAAAGTAAAACCTCAGCAGGAGGTGGTTATACCCAGTCATGGCATAGACTGGCACACCCCTAACCTGTCACTTAGATTCAAGCAAATAAGAGCAGACTCTTATAGAGTCAAACTCAGATCTGAATGATGACCAGGACATCAATATACCCAAATTAGAGCTCAGCACATTGGGGGGAAAGGGAATGGGAAAGCAGTCGAGTAGAGACTTAGAAGAGTCTAGTCCTGAATCACATACAACAATTCATAATGCTGCTATGACCCAAGACAAACCCATGTACAAAGGGGATAGGGGAAAGGGATTAACATGCTTGAAAGACATTAAATAGTGCAGGAAAGCTTAAAAGAGCACACAAAAAAAAGGGGTAGAAGCAGAGAAATTGAACAAGGATGCTATTTAACATAAAAGAGAGTACTAGTTATAGATTCTAGGATAGCAGACTAACAACATCAAATAGACAGCCAGAAATAAACAGGAACAAACTCAAGAAACTCCCAAGTGTCTAGGAGTTAAAGAAGTAAGAAGTGCATGTGTAAAATGCTTAATAGAGAGTAGTAATAGTAGCAGTAAAGAAGAGAGATGAATTCTGATTTTGTTTGCAGTCAGAATTATGTGTTGAAGTAAAAAAGAAAAGCATGTATTTATACTTGAAATCAGAAATGCAAGCAAGGAAAGAAAATTAGTCGAGTATCAATTAAGATCAATCAACTAACAGAGATTCCTTTAATTAAGGAATCCTAATTTAATCAGTAAAGGAAGAAAATATTTAAGGAAAGGGGAGCAAGTAAACAACATGTGCATCGTATACAAATAAGGGTGAATACATAAAGCTATTTAAGGAAAAGATTTTTGAAACACACGGTTTGTGCAAATAAGGTAAGAAGACCAATTAATAAACAATAAAATAAAAGGTCTAGGATTTTATACGAATGAACCTAGCCTGAAAAGAGAAGGGTTTTTATTTAGGTCGAGTCGTGGGCAATCAAGCAGTGTTCAGATGGAATTTCGAACTAATTCCAAATTTGAAAGACCATTTTAAGGGGAAAATCACAGTATATAAAGAGCATACAAACACTTCAAACACAAAAGGTCAGAATTGTATGAAAAAAATAGATGGTTTTTCAGAAATCGAAATCAAACTGGTTTGGAGGTGAGAACATGCAAGTCCAAAAAGAACCCCAAATTCTAGGGTTTCTTCCATTAATCAAGTGTAGAGATGAAAGGGAGCAAGTCAGGCGAAGTAAACTCAAAAAATCCAAAGGTACATAAACGTTTCTTGGAAACATAATGAGAGAAACATAGTAAAAGAAATTGCCAGGAAACTCCAGAAGGAAACAGAGTAAAAGAAAACACATAGAAATCATGATTAAAAAACCCAGGAGTTATAGCAAAGCAAATACAACAAGAACACCACGTAAAAGTCACAGTAGAACAAGTAAAATAAAAGAAACCCTAAGTCTGAGTGGACGAATAGTTTTGAAAGAAAACATTCGAAGGAGATTTTAAGAAAATCGTTTTAAAAACCTTAAAACAAGCATAGATCTAGAGCGGATCTAGAGAAATATAGGAAAAACCTCGATGGGCTAGGGTTTCACAAAACCCTAAAAGTGAGAAAGGCTTGGAAAAGGGTTGGTCCGAGTCGAACGAGTCAGAGATAGACTAATAAGTCTAGGATACGCCGGATTTGAGCCGGAGATGGCCGTGGAAATTGAATTGCCAAAGGTCCAGATTCAACCCTTCGTGGTTGAGTAATGGGGATTCAATAATCAAGCGTGAGGAGCCATAGGAGGCCGGTGGGTGGTGAACCAACCATGGATTCTGGTCAGAAAGAGGACGGAGAAGATGAAAGGAACTCATCAGAGAGGAGGGAGATGGAAGGTTCCACAGAGAATGGTAGGTAGAGAGATAGAGACGAGTGAGGCGAATGAGGGGGTATTGGGGGGTCGTTTGGTTTAATTTGGAAGGGGTAGACAGGGACCGTTGATCTAAATGATCAACGGTCGAGATCAAATATGGTAAATGGGTCGGGTATGGTGAGGATTTGGGCCTGGTCTGATTGGGTTAGAATTTGGGGTTAAATAGGGTTTAGATTGAGGTTATAATTGAAATTAAATAGGCTAGTTCGTAAATAGCCACATTTCCCCTTTTTAATTAATTAAAAATGGCAAAAATGATTTAATATAAATTTAAAATACTGAAATGTTAATAGTATATAAATAATAATTTAAAAATATTAGGCATAATTTTACAATTCCAAAATACGTTTAATTACAAAATGGGTTACAATTGCAATTATATACAATTTAGCTTTAGAAATGCCAAATAAATTTATAAAAATATGGAAAAATCATATTAATTAAATTTTAATGTAAATTTGAGAATAAAATAAGTTATTCACCAAAAGATAATTTTTTGGGAATAAGTTTGATAATTTGTTATATTAAAATAGGCAGTAAATCGGTATATAGATCATTAAAATACAAAAACTCTTGCATGTGCTCACATATGCACATATACGTTATTTGGGAGGTATTTTTGTATAAAAAGACATTGTAAATAATTGGGTATCAATAGCTGGACGCGGAAAATGGTCTGCGGTCATGAAGAATTCGCATGTCGTTGGTCCAACTTCGAAAGCTCATATCTTTAGAGCTACAAGGAATTCATCGGGGTAATTGATTCTAACTTTGATTTTGGCTAGAATACATGAATCTATCATTGAATTCATCATTTTATTCATTATTTGGGAAGGAATTTAGAAAAAATTGTGAAATCTTTCAAAAATGAAAAAGGAAGATTTAAAGGACCAAATGGTATCAGAATTGGATAATTTTTGTATGGGTGAACTCGTATCAGAATGTGTATTTGATGTTTGTAAATTTTGCTGGGTTCTAATTTACGGGGCCAGGGAGTTGACTTTTGCTGACTTTGCGCAAATTGTATGAGAATCATAACTTTGTTAATTGGAGTTATTTTCTCTTGCATTGTTACTTGTATTCAAGTCTTTTTTGGCTAGATTGAGCCAAACATTGATGAACTGGAAAAAATGAAAAGCTAAATTGAGTATTGAATTGGCCGGATTGAGCTAAGTATCTTGGCTAACCTTGTGTCGGGGGCTTCCCCCTTAAGAATTGAGTCTTCAATGCTAATTGTAGTCCGTGCATGCAAGGTGACGAGTGTGTGCTCGGACTTATTTGTGAAAAATATGCTCTAGGCTTTGTAGGTCCATATGTTCAATGTGGAGAGTATCGCGTTATGATTGAGTTTGATAATTGCGTAAATTTTCTCTATATGCTCCAAATGATATTGCTAGCTTTCCTTGAATTCCTACGTGTTGCATTGACCCTTAATCGCCTTATTTGAAGTGATTGTTCTTCTTGTTTCCCGAATACTTCCTGATTGCGAGTTCCTATATAGTATCGTGCAAATAGGTTACATGTCCAACTGTTGTGGTTGCCGGTGTAGTTCTCACTTGTTCATTATGTCTTGTTGTGTGGTTGGGGTTTCATTGTGAAGTTAATTGTTGATACAAGTTTGCCTATATATGTTGCCCTTTCCGGGACATTTTTTATTCTTACTGTTGGTTCTCTTGTTGTGATGTGTCTATTATTATTGTTGACTCCCTTGCTAGGATATTGTTGTTTCCTTATTATTTCCTGGCCGACATTCTTTTATAATTGATGAAGAGATATAGTGAAATGGAAGCGGGTGGTATGCCTACCACAATATATAATGAAATGGGAGCGGATGATATGCCTACCACAATATATAATAAAATGGGAGCGGGTGGTACGCCTACCACTAGATATAATGAAATGGGAGCGGGTGGTACGCCTAATGATAATGAAATGCGAGCGGGTGGTACGCCTACCACAAGATATAATGAAATGGAAGCGGGTGGTACGCCTACCACAAGATATATTGAAATGGGAGCGGGTGGTATGCCTACCACAAGATATGACAAAATGGGAGCGGGTGGTACGCCTACCACAAGATAAGTGAAATAGCAGTGGGTGGCACGCTTGCCACGAGATAAATAAGACGAAAGTAAAATTCTATGTTTGGTCCTCTCATCCTTGTTAGTGATTGAATTTTTGGTGCCATGCTCCTTCGATTTTCTATGTTTATGTGACGACCCCAGTTCACCAACCATGAACATGTCATGACGGAACCTTGTCCCGACGACTAGGTAAGCCTAAAATTTGTTGAAATAAAATAATTGCGGAAAATAGAGAAAACCAGATTAAATATCTAGAAAGGAAAATTATACTGGATGTTGCTCGGCTCATAAAACTCCACATCCCAAATCTAAAACACATCCCAAAACCCGAAAACTCATGGGCAACATAGGCTAATAGAATGTAATAATCTGCTCTATACCAGAATGTCTAAACAACAAGAAAGGAAAGAAAAGAACTATCTGGTAAAGTCGGAATAGAATAGAGACTCCTGGTATGTGGATGTAGCCGTTATACCTCAAAGTCTCAACTAAATCTCCCCACCATGAGGATGATATGCATGGTAGCAAGTACCTGGATCTGCACATGAAAAACATGCGCAGAAGACACGTGAGTACACAACTCAATAAGTGCCAAGTCTAACCTCGATCGGGTAGTGACGAGGAAGTCAGGGCCCTGTTGAGATAAAAATAATAATAATAATGTAAAGTGTAAAACCGGTAGAATAATGGAAAAAACGGAGAAATAAGATGGAATCTACAATTCAACAACAAATAACCGAAATAAGGAATAGACATGGAAAGGGTACAGCTCAATACCAATGATACCATGAGGATCTCCCAGGATACCGTCCTATAGTCCTTTCTCAACTGTCTAGTGGATCTCCCGGGATACAGTCCCATAGTCCAACTATCAATGTGAAGGGGGATCTACTGAGAATCTAACCTGTAGTCTCAAAGTAAATATACAGGGGGATCTATCGGGAATCGAACTCGTAGACCTAAAATAAACAAACAAGGGGGGAGCTACCCGAATTCCACACCCATAGTCCCAATATAAATACACAACAACATCCAGAGGATAACTGAAAATGGAGTTAAATGCCAAGGCAACAGGAAATCTTACCTAATATGCTTCACGTAGTGCAACAATGAAAATTAAGCAACTAAACAAATTAAGTCAGTTAAACATGCTTTTCTAGGCAATCACAGGTTGTATGACAAGTAAACAAAGCAAGTACGAAAGGAATAACAACTTGATCATTTAAGTGAAAACTGGGTGTTCAACAATTAGCATAAGTACGTGTTTGTCACCTCACGTACGAGGCACTCAACTATCAAATAACAAGTCCTAAGTGGAGAACGTCTCCCACACAAAGTTAGACAAGCCACTTACCTCGAACTGGCTCAATAATCAACTAGGAACCACGCCTTTGCCACGAGTATCCGACTCCAAATGGCCCAAATCTATTCAATTCAATTACATATAAATAATATTGCAAACAACCGATTCCACCTTTAAATTTAAAGCTAGGGCTCGAAAATAGGTAAAATCACCAAAATAACCCTCAGGCCACCATCTCGGAATCATAAAATTTTCATATTTTCAGAACCCTCAGACTCTCACGAGTCTAACCATATAAGAATATCCCAAATCGAAAGTCAAATGCCCATTCAAAATTCAATAGTTTGGTCTAAGAAGTTTTCCCCAATTTTCACTCAAAAATCCGAAATTAAGGATGCATTTGCGATTAGATTAGTGGGTTTTAATCTTAAGGGGGTAGAGAATCGCTATCCAGTAGTTGACTTTGAAAAACCCTCGAAATGTCTCCCAAATCCAAGCTCCCAAACTTGCATTTTGAAAAAAATGGCAAACCCTCGGATTTTGAAATGTAAAGTACTGTTCAGACTCGTAAAGCATCGCGAACGCGGAGAGAGGAGATAACGTTAAAGAAGAAGGAAAAATTAAGTGCCCAAAAATGCCCTTCTCGATCACGAAGGTAGAACCGCGAACGCGAAGGCCTGGGGCTCATGAGCTATGCGAACGCGACGTAGCAAACACAAACTCATTGAGGAAATTATTGAAGCTGCACGAACGCGTAGGTATAAAAGCGAACGCGAAGAAAGACTTGGTCCTCCTCCAGAATTACTCTACGTTCATGCATGGAGGAGGACGTGAGCGCGAAGAAGGGGAGAGCTACTGCTACGCGAACGCGATGGTTTCTTCACAAACACGAAGAAGAAAGACCGACCTGCAACAACTGAGAATTTCTGCAACATTTTCAAGCTCCAAATTGCTCTATTGAGCATCCAAAACACACCCGAGGGCCTCGGGACCTCAGCCAGACCTACGGACATATCCCATATCATCATTTAAACTTGTACCAATCCTTAAAACACCTAAACCAACACCAGAAACTCAAATTAACAATGATTTGAACCTAAAAACTTTAAATTTCAACAAAACTCGCTTTCGATAAAAAACCTAACCAAAACACGTCTGATTAAACTGAAATTTTGCACACACATCCCAAATGACATGATGGAGCTATTGAAACTTTCGAAATTCCATTCTGACTCTCAGATCAAAAACTCACTATCAGACCGTAAACTTCAAAAATACAAATTTCACATTTCAAGCCTAAATGAGTTACGGACTTCAATAATACATTCCGAACACGCTCCCAATCCTAAAATCACCTAACAGAGCTAACAGAACCATCAGATTTCCATTCCGAGATTGTCTTCACACTGTTCTGATAACGGACCACTTTTCAACTCTTAAGCTCTAATTTAGGGACAAAATATCCCAAAACTCTCTGAAACCCAATACCGAACGTCCCGGCAAACAAAAATAATAGAAATGAACTTAGGGAAAATAGTTAATGGGGTTCGGGGAATAAATTCTAAAAACAACCGGCCGGGTCATTACATTCTCCTACACTTAAACATTCGTTCATCCTCGAATGGGAATAGAAAACATACCTGAAGCTGTGAAAAGATGCGGCTATCGGCTGCGCATATCCCACTCGGTCTCCCAAGTTGCCTTCTCAGTCGGCTGACCCCTCCACTGAACCTTTACTGAAACAAAGTTCTTTAACCTCAACATTTTGATCTGTCTGTCCAATATAGCCACTGGCTCCTCAACATAAGATAAGTCCTTGTCCAACTGGACTGAAGTGAAATCCAACACGTGCGACGGGTCACCCTGGTTCCTCCGGAGCATAAAAACATGAAATATCGGATGAACCCTGGCCAAACTGGGAGATACAACATGCTTATAAGCAACCTCCCCAACTTGAAACAAGATCTCAAAAGGGACAATAATCTTGGACTCAACTTCCCTTTCTTCCCAAACCTCATGACGCCTTTCATAGGCGAAACCCGAAGTAGAACCCGCTCACCAACCATATAGGAAACATCACAAACCTTCCAGTCTGTGTAACTCTTCTGTCTGGATTGGGCTGTATGGATCCTATCCTGAATCACCTTAACCTTCTCTAGCGCATCCTGAACTAAATCAGTGCCCAATAGCCTGGCCTTACCCGGCTCAAACCAACCCAACGGGGATCTGGATCTCCTACCATATAAAGCCTCAAATGGCGCCATCTGAATGCTGGATTGATAACTGTTGTTGTAGGCAAACTCCGCCAGTGGCAAGAACTGATCCCAAGACCGTCCAAACGCAATCATGCAAGCACGGGAACATATCATCAAGAATATGAAAGGTGAGCTCGGACTATCCGTCCGTATAGAGTGAAAATGTTGTGCTCATCGTCACCCGAACACCCAACTCATGTTGAACGGCTCACCAGAACCGTGATTTAAATAGAGTACCTCTGTTCGAAATAATAAAAATTGGAATGCCATGCAGACGAACAATCTCCGTAATATAAATCTCTGCCAACCGCTCCGATAAATAAGTAGTACACACATAAATGAAGTGCGCGGACATGGTCAACCGATCTACAACAACCCAAATGGCATTGAATTTCTTCGCAGTCTGAGGGAGTCCAAATACAAAATCCATGGTGATCCTCTCCCATTTGCACTCAGTAATCTCCATCTGCTGAAGCAACCCAACGTGTCTCTAGTGCTCAGCCTTCACCTGCTGACAGTTGAGGCATCTAGCTACAAAATCCTCTATGTCCTTCTTCATCCGCCTCCACCAATAGTGTTGCCTCAAGTCCTGATACATCTTCGCAGCATCCGGGTGGATGGAATACCGTGAACTATGAGCCTCTGCCAATATCAACTCCTGAATATCATCAACATTGGGTACACAAATCCGACCCTGCATCCTCAATACCCCGTCATCTCCAATGGGCACATCCCTAGTATTGCAATGTTGCACCATGTTTCTGAGGAAAAGAAACTGAAGGTCATCATACCTCCGCTCCCTGATACGATCGAACAATGAAGATCGAGAAACCACATAGGCCAGAACCCGATTGGGCTCCGAAAGATCCAATATCACGAACTGATTGGCTAAAGCATGAACATCCATTGCCATAGGTCTCTCTAAAGCTGGTAAATATGCCAAAATCCCCAAAATCTCTGCCCGGTGACTCAAGGCATCAGCTACCACATTGGCCTTGCCCGGTTAATAAAGAATAGTAATATGATAATTCATTAGTAACTCCAACCACCTTCTCTGGCGCATGTTTAGCTCTTTTTGGTTGAACAAGTGCTATAAACTCCAATGATCTATGTAAATCATACAAGGCACGCCGCACAAATAATGACGCCAGGTCGTTAAGGCAGGAACAATAGCAGCTAACTCAAAATCATGGACAGGGTAATTCTTTTCATGTATATTCAACTGTCTAGATGCGTAGGTAATCACCCTACCATCTTGCATCAACACCGCTCCAAGTCCAACCCATGAGGCATCACAATAAACTGTATACGACACCAAACCAGTAGGCAATATTAAAATAGGTTTGTAGTCAAAGCTGTCTTAAGCTTCTATAAGCTCGCCTCACACTCCTCTGTCCATTGAAATGGAGAAACCTTCTGGGTCAATCTAGTCATAGGGTCCGCAATCGATGAGAACCCCTCCATAAAACGAAGGTAATAACCCGCCAAGCCAAGGAAGCTGCGAATCTCTGTTGCGGAGGAGGGCCTGGGCCAACTTTGCATGGCCTCCACCTTCTTTGGATCCACCCGAATGCCCTCACTCGATGCCACGTGGCCTAGGAATGCCACAGAACTCAACCAAAACTCACATTTTGAGAACTTTGCATATAACGTCTTCTCTCTTAGGGTCTGATGCATTGTCCTCAGGTGCTGATCATGATCTTCCCGACTCCAGGAGTATACAAGAATATCATCTGTGAAAATAACGATGAACGAGTCGAGATAGGGCCTGAATACACTGTGCATCAAATGCATAAAAGTTGTTGGGGCATTGGTCAGCCCAAATGACATAACAAAGAACTCGTAATGCCCATACCGAGTCTTGAAAGCGGTCTTTAGGATATCCAGCTCCCAAATCTTTAACTGGTGATAACCTGAGCGCAAATCAATCTTAGAAAACACATGTGCACCCTGAAGTTGGTCAAATAGATCCTAATTACGAGGCAAAGGATAACGGCTCTTAACTGTAGCCTTGTTCAACTGATGATAATCGATACACATGCGCATAGAACCATCCTTTTTCTTCACAAATAAGATGGGAGCACCCCATGGTGAAACACTGGGTCGAATAAAACACTTATCAAGCAATTCTTGTAATTGATCCTTAAAATCTTTCAACTCAAGAGGAGCCATACCGTACAGAGGAATGGAAATGGGCCGAGTGCCCGGCAACAAGTCAATGCCAAAATCAACGTCTCTATCAGGTGGCATACCTAGAAGATCAACTGGAAACACATAGGGATAATCCTGTACCACTGGGACAGAATCAACAGAAGGGGTAACAAAACTGACATCTCTCACATAGGATAAATATGCCGCACACCCATTCTCAACCATACGTTGAGCTCTAAGGAAAGAGATAACTCCACTGGGAGTGTGATCTAAAGTACATCTCCACTCAATACACAGAATACCTGGCATAGGCAGCGTCACGGTCTTGGCGTGACAATCGAGAATAGCATGATGGGGAGACAACCAGTCCATGCCCATAATAATATCAAAGTCAACCATACCGAGTAACAATAAATTCGCTCTGGTCTGAAAACCACGAATAGTTACCAAACACGACCGATAAACGCGGTCCATAACAAGAGAATCTCCCACGGGAGTAGAAAAATAAATAATAGAACTCAAGAATCTCAGGCTATACTCAAATACGGTGCAAAATAAGAAGACACATAAGGATAAGTGGAGCTTGGATCAAATAGAACCGATGCATCTTTGTGACAAATAATTATAATACATGTGATGACAGAATCGGAGGCAACAACCTTGGTACGAGCAGGAATGGCATAATATCTGGCCTGGCCCCTCTTTCGAGGGCGACCTCTATCTCCCCAACCTCTGCCCCTCGCTGGCTGGGCAGATGGGGTGGCAGCCAGAGTTGTGATCATGGCCGGAGAGCTGTGAGAAGAACGCTGTAGCTGAGCAGTCTGTGAAGATGCACCCCTACCTAGTCTGGGGCAGTCCCTAACCATATGACATGTATCTCCATACTCGAAACAAGCTCTGGGTGGACGTGGTGGCTGATACTGGCTAGGGATAGGTCTGCTGGACTGGCCCCTGAAAGCACCCCGCGCAATAGGCGCACTAGAAACTGGAGAAGCATAGTAAGGCTCCTGAGGTATAGGTAGAGCTGGAGCACTACTGACTGCTAGAAGAGCTGAATGAATGAAGTGATCCATAAAACCCCTACCATGTCGACCTACTGCTAGGGTACGGGCACCAGATAGTGGCCCCACTCTTGAGACGTCTTGGCCTCTATTTCCACTCGCTCCCTGGAGAGCATACTCTCGATCCTCCTAGTAATGCTCACTACCTGCTGATAAGGAATGTTCATCTCTAACTCTTAAGCCATACTAGATCTTATGGGTGGGATAAGACCTTCAATGAACCTGCAAACTCTATAGCGTACTGTAGCAACTAAAGTCGATGTATGTCTGGCCAACCTAGTATAATGGATATCATACTCCGAGACGGTCATAGCACCCTAGCTCAAATGCTTAAACTCTACGTGCAATGCGTACTTGAGACTCTGAGGGACAGAATATCTCATAAACAACTCCGAGAACTGGGTCCAAGTTAGGGAAGCAGCCTCAGCTGGACTGATAAGTGCGCTACCAATCATAAGCAGCTCCCCGTAGCTGAAAACCAATAAAAGAAACCCCACCTGACTCTACTATGACCATGGTGAAAAGAATACAGTGGCACTCCTCTAGAAATCCCAAGGAATCATCTATCACATATCCACTAAAAATTGGAGGGTCATATTTCTTAAAGCTCTCCAACCTCCGCTGCTTGTCCTCAGACGCAGCTGACCCATCCTCGGGGTGAACTAGCGCTGCAGGCGGTACAGGAATAATCTCTAAGACTTGCTCCATATTCACTCTCTAATCACGAGCACGAGCTGCGGGAGTTTGGGCCCCTCCCCCGGCCTGGCATGTGGCTGCAGCGAGGGGAAGCAACCCCGCCTGAGCCAAGGTTGTGTACATAGACATGAACTGAGATAATGTCTCCTGAAGAGCTGGAGTAGTAGTAAACGTAGGTGTGTCAGGAGCCTAAACTCCGACTGGATCTGGTGGTGATACCTCAGCGGTCGCTCGCGCAGGTGCTCTGGCTGCACCACATGTGCGTCCACAGCTTCTACCCCGATCCCTACCTCTGACGACGACAATAGGGGATGCAGGTGCATGATCATCCTGAGTAGCACATGTCTTCACCATCTATGAGAGAATAGAAGACAGAAGTTTTAGAATTGATGTCAAATTGTAGCATGACAAGAATTCAATGATGTGAAGATTCTTCAAAAACAGTTACATAGCCTCTTGCAGATGAATGCAGACGTCTCCGTACTGATCAGCAAGACTCTAATAAACCGGCCCGTGTTCCGTAACTCCGATAAACCTAAAGCTCTGATACTAACTTATCATGACCCTAGTTCACTAACCGTGAACATGTCATGATGGCACCTAGTCCCTATGACTAGGTAAGCCTAAAATTTATAAAAATAAAATAATTGCGGAAAATAGAGAAAACCAAATTAAATATCCAGAAAGGAAAATTGTACTGGATGTCGCTCGACATATATAACTCAACATCCCAAATGTAAAAAAAATCCCAAAACCTGGAAACTCACGGGCAACACATGATAGTAGAGTGTAATAATTTGCTCTACACCAAAATGTCTAAATAACATGAAAGGAAAGAAAGGAACTATATGCTAAAGCCAGAATAAAATAGAGACTCCTGGTCTGTGGACGTTGCAGATATACCTCAAAGTCTCAATTAGATCTCCCCACCATGAGGATGATATGCCTGGAAGGAAGTACCCGGATCTGCACATGAAAAACATGCGCAGAAGAGGCGTGAGTGCACAACTCAATAAGTGCCAAGCCTAACCTCGATCGTGTAGTGACGAGGAAGTTCAAGTCCCTGCTGAGATAAATATATTAATAATAATGTACAGTATGAAAATTGGTATAATAAAAGAAATAGCGGTGAAATAAGACAGAATCTACAAGTCAACAACAAAACCGAAATAAGGAATAAACATGGAAAGGGTAGAACTCAATACCAATAACTCCATGAGGATCTCCCAGGATACTATCTTGTAGTCCTTTCTCAAATGTCTAATGCATCTCCCGGGATACCGTCCCGTAGTCCAACTATCAATGTGCAGGGGGATCTACTGGGAATCTAAGCCGTAGTCCCAAAGTAAATGTGCATGGGGATCTATCAGGAATCGATCTGCAGTCCCAAAGTAAACAAACAAGGGGGGAGCTACCGGAATCCCATATCCATAGTCCCAATATAAATACACAACACAGCTAGAGAATAACCGGAAACGGAGTTAAACACCAAGACAATAGAAAATCTAGCCTAACATGCTTCACGTAGTGAATTAAGCCACTAATCCAATTAATTCAGCTAAACATGCTTTTCTAGGCTATCACAGGCTATATGACAAGTAAACAAAGCAAATGAGAAAGGAATAGCAACTTGATCATTTAAGTAAAAACCGGGTGTTCAACATTTAGTACAAGTACATGCTCATTACCTCATGTACAAGGCACTTAACCATAAAAAAACAAGTCCTAAGGGGAGAAGGTCCCCCACACAAAGTTAGACAAGCCACTTACCTCGAACTGGATCAATAACAAACTAGGAACCACGTCTTTGCCACGAGTATCCGACTCTAAATGGCCAAAATCTAATCAATTCAATTACATATCATAAATAATATTTCAAACAACCGATACCACTTTTAAATTTAAAGCTAGGGCCCGAAAATAAGTAAAATAACTAAAATTCCCCTAAGACCAAAATCTCAAAGTTGAGTAATTTTCACATTTCCATAACCCTCGGACTCTCACGAGTCTAACCGTATAAAAATATCCAAATCGGAGGTCAAATGCCCACTCAAAATTCAATAGTTTGGTTTAAGAAGTTTTCCCCAATTTTCATTCAAAAACCAAAATTAAGGATGAATTTGTGATTATATTAGTGGGTTTTAAGCTTAAGGGAGTAGAGAATCGTTACCCAGTAGTTTCCTTTGAATAACCTTTGAAATTTCTCCCAAATCCGAGCTCCCAAACTTGTATTTTGAAGAAAATGGCAAACCCTCGGATTTTGAAATGTTATGTACTGTTCAAACCCGCAATGCATCGTGAACACGGAGAGGAGCTCGGGTTCGCAAAGAAGGAAAAATTAAGTGGCCAAAAATTCCTTTCGTGATTGCAAAGGTAGGATTGCAAACGCAAAGGCTTGGGGGTCATGAGCTATGCGAATGCGACGTAGCGAAGGCGAACACATTTACGAAATTAGTGAAGCTTCGCGAACGTTTGGGTCTAAACGCAAAAGGAGGAGAAGGGTCTGGTACTCCTCCAGAATTAATCTATGTGAATGTGTGGAGGAGGACACGAAAGCGAAGAAGGGTAGATCTTCTACTACCCAAACGTGAAGAAGAAAGTCAGACTTGCAACAACTAAGAATTTCTGCAGCATTTTCAAACTCCAAATTGCTCCGTTGAGCATCCGAAACACACCTGAGGCCCTTGCGACCTCATCCAAACCTAAACAAACCCATATCATCATTCGAACTTTTACCAATCCATAAACTAAGGAAAAAAACGTCGAAAAGTCAAATTAATCAATGATTTGAACCTAAGAACTTCAAATTTTAACAAAACTCGCTTTCGATCAAAAAACCTAACCATAACACGTCCGATTGACCTGAAATTTTGCACACATATCAAAAATTACATGATGGAGCTATTGCAACTTCCAAAATTCCATTCTGACCTCGGATCAAAAACTCACTATCGGATCGGAAACTTAAAGAATACAAGTTTCGGCATTTCAAGCCTAAAAGAGCTACAGGCTTCCAAAATACATTACGAACACGCTCCCAACCCCAAAATTACTTATCGGAGCTAACAGAACCATCAAATTTTCATTCTGAGGGCGTCTTCGTACTGTTTTGATTACGGACAACTTTATAACTCTTAAGGTCTCATTTAGGGACTAAGTGTCCCAAAACTCTCTGAAACCCAATACCGAACAATCCGGCAAACCAAAATAATAGAAATGGACTCAGGAGAAATAGTTAATGGGGGATTGGAGCATAAATTCCAAAATGACCGGCCGGGTCGTTACAGTTTAGTTGTTATTGTCAATTCAAATGTTTAAACTGTTTATTTCTTTCATTGTTGTGATCCTTTGTGTTGGAACCCACAATGTTTTCAGTACCTCACCGTATTTGTATATATTTATTTATACATTCCAATACTTCAAACTTCAATAATTGTTACATCCTTAATTCATTTAGTTTGTCAATTATATCTCCTTAAACCATCTGAGGTTGTATTTTACTCAAAAAAGAAGTTTTTACTAAGTTTTAAGTTTTCAACTCCCCTATGAAAGGTAATAATTCTTCTGATGTTGTATTTTAAATTTAAAGTGGTATTTTCTTACGAGAATGATTTCTAAAAATAACTTCATCTTTTCTTGCCGATTTTTCCAAACTTATTTAGATATTTAAATTTAATTTACATTATGCAAATTGAACTTCTTTAACATCTTAAGTGTATTTGTAAGGATATTTGGTATTGCATATCACGGGATTCTCTTGTTAAGAATGAGATGGAAAATATGTGTGCATAAGGTGCCATATGTGCTGAAAGTTCGAAAGTTCAGATTATGATGTGAGAAATCGAGGATGTAAATGGTCGAGATGGTGTATTAAACTTAATGGGAGTGATAGAGTTGACATTGTTTCTTTAGCTGGATACATTCTTAATTGTCTCTGTCTCTGTTATATCAGTGTTAAATTGATTGGCTTGTCTGATTTACGTGATCTCCATACGTTGCTATCCGTGTTCTCCCTTTATTGTTTACACTGTTTGTACTTGGATTTCTCTCCACAGTTGGTATTACTTCGTTATATTTATCTTGATATTTATTATTATATCCTGTTAGTCTTAATTGACCAGTAGGTATCTAGACTGTTCCTCATTACTACCCCACCGAGGTTAGTCTTGATACGTACTAGGCACCATCGTGGTGTGCTCATACTACACTTATGTATATTTTTTTGTGTACGGATCTAGGTATTGATCGATAGTAAATGTGCGGGTTGTCGCAGTGGAAATTCACGGTAACTTGCTGCTGCAACCGCAGGTCTCAAAGTCACCTTCATTTGTAATTACTTCTATTTGCTCTATTATTTCGGGCAGAGGTATATTATTTTTTATAATTACTCTTATATGGACTTGTGACTTGTACCACCAGTTTTGGGAACTCTAAATTGTGAAGAGTTATTGAATTTAAAGTTCGCAAATGTCAATGCTATTTTAGTTAATATTAGGTTTACCTAGTTTAGAGACTAGGTGCCATCACGACTTCTTTGGAGGAATTTTTGGGTTATGACAATGAGTAATAAAAATAAATGAAGACTGAGCGATAAGAAATCACATAAAACACAACAACATGCAATAAAGAGGCAGTGTAAAATTAATACCATGCGATAAAATAGTGAAATTTCATAAAAATACTTTGGTTTGGTATAAGCTTCTTTAGAACACCTTTTTAACAATCAAACAAGTAAATGAAAAGAAGCAAGAAAGGATAAACACATAAAATCGGCCCATCGGGCACAATATCAACAAAGTCAGCCATCGGGCAATAACATGGAACAACACCAGCCTCTTGGGCTATATCACATATCACACTGGTTACCCGTGCTCATTGGGGGTGTACAGACTCCGGGAGGGACTTCTTACGGCCCAAGCGCAATATCATGCCATATCGTGGCATAATAAATAGGCTCTCGGCCCATATCAAACCACCTTATGGCATACAACGCATGCCCTTGGCCTCATAATCATAGTCAGTATAACATTGTTGTGGCGTGCAACCCGATCCCATAATAATTGTCACAACACATGCTTTCGACCCTACTCAGTCAGAAATCTCAAAAATCCACTCGGGCACAGTGAACTATGATACTCACCCCAAAATATCATTTAAAGTGTTAAAACAGAGTAAATATGACTGAATTATTAAAACAGTACAATATAATATGACTGAGTACATATATAGAATCAAAACAGTGAGGAAATAGCCGTAAAAATTCCCTAAAGGTCCAAACAGCTGACGCGATGCCCAAATATGGCATTCATCCCAAAACATGATGATAGAAAAACGTTTTTGATCAAATACGCAGTAAAATAGTCATACGGGATGGACTAAGCCATAATCTTTAACGGTGAACGACACCATGCTCTGCATCTAGTGTGTGCGTCATCTCAATACAACACAACGATGTGAAATATGGGGTTTCATACCCTCAGAACAACATTTATAATCATTACTCCCTCGATCCGGTCCAAACTCTGGCGCGCAATGCCTTTGCCTCTCGACTTGGCCTCCGAATTCTCCAAATCTAAGTAAAATCAGATTCATACCATCAAATATGCTAAGGAAATAAAGCCCATTCGAAAATATCCAATTTATACCAAAAATCCCAAAATTGGCCAAACTCGCCCCCTGGTCATACATCTCAAATTCCGATAAAAATTACAAAACTAGAATCCTTACAATCTTACGAGCTCATAGATACCAATAAAATACAAATCGGATATCGAATGCCCATTCAAATCCCCAAAACAATCCTCAAAGTTTCCTTCCATTTTTTCCCAATTTCCACTCTAATTCCTCAAATTAAATGATGAAATTCAAGACTAATTTATGGAACTAAACCAAACATGAGTGAAGATACTTACCCAATAGTGCTATTGAAACTCTCCTCAAATTTCACCTTCTCCCGAGCTCTCCAATGGTTTTTGTGATATTGGAATTAAACCCTCGATTTTTGAACATAAACATTCTGCTCAGATTTTCCCTTCTATGCGAACACGGTCAAAGCCTCGCATTCACGAAGCCCAAATAATCCACAATTGAAATTTCTCTTACGCGAACGTGAATACTACCTTCGCGAATGTGATGCCTTACTCAGTTCTATCAACGCGAATGCATTTCTTCAGTTGCGAACATGATGTTTTTGGGTCTGGGACCCAAGTCTGTTTCACCCTTTTACGTGAACGCGAACCATGCCACGCATTCGTAATGCACAAACAAACTCAAACTTTGTGAATAGGGGACAAACATCTCGAATGCAAAGGGTAACTGGCCTGCCACACTCAACATCTCTTTGCAAACGCGAAGAGCAAAATTCTGCAACACTAATCTGAAGAAATCAACAACTTCCAAAACAAGAATTTGAACTGTTGAACCACCCGAAACTTACCTGTTGCCCTCAAGACCTCAACCAAACATGCCAACATATCCCAAAATATCATTCAAACCTGTTCTAACCTTCATAACGCTCAAGAAAGCATCAAAACACAAAACTTACATCGGATTCAAGCCTAAGAATTCCAAAAAATTCCAATTTCCGCTTTCGGTCAAAACGTCTATCAAAATTTGTCCGAATGACCTGAAATTTTGTACATGCATAAAAAATGACACAACATACCTATTACAACTTCAAGAATTCCATTCCGACACCTATATCAAAATCTCGCCTATCAACTAGAAAATTCCAAAATCCTAATTTCGCCAATTCAAGCCTATACCTTCCAAGGACCTTCAAAATACATTCCAATCACACTCCTAAGTTCTAAATCACCTAACGGAGCTAACCAAATCATAAAAGTTCCAATTCGATATCATACTAACAAGTCAAAACTTGGCCAAACCTTTTAAATTTTAATCTTCATACTAGGAATTGGAAAAATCATTCCGATCACCCTAAAAACCAAAACAGATGATTTGCATAAGTGATAATTCATCACACGAGGCTAGTCATGCCTGAGAACTGGCGATCAAACTGCAAAGGATCAAAATGACTAGTCGGTTTGGTACATGGATGATCCATTGAGCGAAAAATCTATGGGGAGTTTGGCATATATAATTCCTACAAAGAGACTTTTGGCCAATGATATTTTGAGACTAGAAAATACATGTATGAGATTTGGTGTCGCAAATTCAAAGGCATTGTTGGTTTATGCTCAGGCTAAGTCTTGATTAGTTGAGTGCATTAATGCCATTCAATATGAGGATAATGATTATGCAAATATAGAGAGTAGGCCTTAGCTGGTAAAAGAAAGGATATGATGGTTGAAAGTGATGACGTTCTTCCAATGGGCGACATGGTATGTGTAGAAGATATGGATGGGTTGAGACAAGCTATTCTTGAAGAAGCCCACAACTCTAAATACACTATACATCCTGGATCCACAAAAATGTGCAATGACTTGAAGCAATTTTACTGGTGGGAAGGTATGAAGAAAGATGTTGCTAACTTTGTTTCTAGTTGTTTGACTTGTCAGCAGGTCAAGGCTGAGCATCAGCGACTCGCATGACTGTTACAACAATTGAAATTGCAGAGTGGCAATAAGAAAGAATTACTATGGATTTTGTCATCGGACTACCATGAACACTTAGAGGTTATGACCCTGTATGGATTATTATCGATCGACTGACGAAACCAGCACACCTTTGCTAGTGAAGACTACCTATGGTGGAGTGAGGTATGCACAAATATTTATGGACGAAATTTTCTGACTTCACAGAGTTCCAATATCCATAATCTATGATAGAGGATCACAGTTTACCTCACTTTTTTGGAAATATTTTCAAGAAGCATTAGGTACACGAGTAGGTCTTAAAATTGCATTTCATCCACAGACAGACGTGCAGTCTGAACATACTCTACAGATCTTGGAGGATATGTGTCTTGAGTTTGGAGGTAGTTAGGACGCCTATCTACCTTTATCTGAATTTGCTTACAACAGTAGCTTTCAGTCCAGTATTCAAATGGAACCGTACGAAGTATTACATGGTAGAAGATGTCGTTCTCATATCAAATGGTTTGAAGCTGATGAGACTAACTTATTGGGCCTGACATAGTACAAAAAGCTATGGACAAGGTCCAGTTGATCAGACAGAGATTTCTTACAACTCAAATTAGACAAAAATCTTATGTTGATAAGAGAAGAAGAGATTTAGTGTTCACAATTTGGGACAAAGTGTTCTTACGAGTCTCTCTTATGAAATGTGTGATGCGGTTTGGGAAAAGAGGCAAGTTGTGCACCAGGTTTATAGGATCGTATGAGATACTAGACCGAGTGAGAGCTATGGATTATCGTTTGACGCTTCCTCTTGAGTTATCTTTTATTCATCCAGTATTTCATGTCTTAAAGCTAAGAAAATGTATATCAAACTCATCTCAGGTGCTTGAAGCACCAACTATATCGATCGATGAGAAGTTATCTTACGAGGAGGAGCCGATGGCTATTATTGATAGACAAATAAGAAAACTACGGTCAAAAGAAATTGTGTTCGTGAAAGTCTTATAGAGAAATCATACTATTGAAGAAGCTACATGGGAAACAGAAGATTCTATGTGAGTCAAGTATCCTCATTTATTTCAGGCTACAGTTACGCACCGAATTTCTTAAGGTAGGAAGGATAATACCCTACATTTTTCAATAATGGTGTATTGATTATTAGAAAAATGATAATAATAACAAGAAACTAACTATTAAAAACAAAAAAATGAAAAACATTCAACAAAGGGCCGAAGCCCATTCTCTGAAAACAACAAAACAAACAAAGATAGAAAGGGAAAAGAGGAAAGAAAGGGTAACGCAGACAGAAGCAAAACGAGTTTCAGAAAAGAAAAAAAACTAGATCAAACAGCAAAAACAAAAGAAAGAGTCTTGGTGTTTTTTTAGCGCCGAAGAACGTGTTTCATCAAATTTTTGGCATACAATTTCTTAGGTTTCAGCAATACACTTCATGTAGTTATATATATTTCGTCCTCTTTTAAGACAATGAAGTTTTATATACATAATTCTGATAGGTCTGAGTAGATATAATTTTGAAATTGGATTAAAATTTTGAAAGATAAAGCTAAGAAAATTCGAAAAATTCATGAGACTTTTTTCATAAATTAACTGAGTAAATTATATGAATAGGTTGGAGTTGATAGTTCAATAGCTACACATATGTGGGTAAATATAATTCACAAAATGAAGAGTCAAATATCAAACCTCGGGGGTTGGGTATGTAAATTAGCCATGAATTAGCATCTTTTTTTTATTGACCTGCTCCTTTCTTTAATTCACATGCACTGGATGTCAAATTTCGATTGTTATGAAAGTTACTGAATGAATCTATTTCATTCTAATTCGATATAAGAAGAAGAAAAAAATCAATAGTTGTTAGGATGAATCACACGTGGGAGAGATATGAAATCGCTGAGCAGGCATACAAGAAAATTAACGAGAGATCGATATTATGTAATTATAGATTGATTGGAGGAATTTGCACGAATTGCTCGAGGTGAAGTATTTGGTATTTCAGCACGAGTACTGTGAGTAATAATCTTACCGCACTTTGAATTTTTATAACTTGCATGATTTACACATAATTTTTAATATGAATATGTTACCGATTATTTTGATTTGCATGTGGGACAAACATTTTACTCGATATGATACCAAAATAGTTATTTGATATTATTAATGTTGTATAAATATTCTTGTTGTCACTAGATATGTTTTACCGTTATTTGAATTTACTGTTATCGAAATAAAACTGCATAATTTGATAAGAATCGAAATGCCCTATATTATTTTAAAATATTTTCATATGAGTATATACAGATACAGAAACAAGTATAAATGAGAGTTGACTTTGAAGTATCCAACGGCGAGTTCATTAGACCTGATGCACCTTGTATTTTTCAATTACAGAGTAAACTTATAGTCCTCGCTAGTAGGAAGGTAGAACTAGCATACCGTTACTATTTTCCCTCGAGTAGGGACTACCGTTATATTTGAATTCTTGCAAAAAAGTCCACAGTTATACGGATTACATGATCCGTTCATTGAAACCTCCTAAATGTGAATATTGATATGATACAGTGGTTACTGAGCTTATTACTGCATTGTTCGTTGTATTATACTACAAGAAAAGTATAACGAGAGTGAAAATTATTTATTGTTTCTGAAGGGCATTATTATGTTATTTTCTGTTTGACATACTAACATGTTTTCTGACTTGTCTCCAATAAAAACGATTGTGGTTAAGTGTTATTACGGACTGAGCTAGCGACTCATTTTCCGTTAAATTTTATTTAGAGACAGCAATTGGCGCAAGCGAGGATTTCATTAATTAGAGCACACAGATTGATAATTTTTGGTGAGCCTCGCACTTGTTCTTGTAGTCGTTTAATGTTATGGTCTTTCTTTGAACTCCTAGAATTGCTCCATATTCAATATTTTTATGTCAAGAGTATTATTTTGTTATTATAATCTTATATTAATATCGTTTCTTTATTATCAAAGTTGGAAATAATTAGTGTTTTAGTTATTAGTAGGTTGATTTGCAGTGATAGAGACTTGTTTTAGTTTGGGGGCACGATAGATCCTCGGACACGATAGACCCTCGGACCAATTAAATTCAACTGATAGTATAAAAGTTTTTCATACTGGCAGTTGCAAAACTTAAATCCAAAAAGAATTCAGTCAATAGCTTCAACTTTAGCCAATACCTATGTTTTATGACAATTTTTCTCATACATCTTTTTGGCATTTATAGACATGGGATTTATCAAGTTTATTCCTCCCAATTAGGTGCAGAAGAAATATTCAATTATCTTGTTTAATTGACCAATCATGTGTAAAAGGGAGAGAAGATATGTCATTGCTTTCTTATTCGCCAAATTCTAAAAATTTGTTGTGACTTGTGACTCAGCCAAAAAAATGTTTCTGCATTACTTTCCAAGTCTTAAGTAGAAAATTTTTTGGAGGAAGAGAAAATATTATTTCCAAATTCACAGTAAAATTTGCAGTTCAATCATATAAACAAAAAGTGAGAAGTAAATAGAAAAGAAAAAACAAAAAGCCTCAACAGATGCAGAGATGACAGAGAGATCTTATTTCAGCATTAAACTTTAAAGTCTATTATCATCCGGCAATTACAGCCTAAAGCTAGCCAGAGTATTTATTTTCAAAGTCTCTAGCAATTAAACTAGAGCTTCAGCACTACAACCGGATTGCTCAAGCCCTTTGTTTGAGGCGGAGCTTTCTCTGATCTGACAATTTTTTTGCCAACCTACAAACCCAAGGGAAACAGGAAAATCAGATTATTTGGAAATTAAAGATGATATTAATTAATGTGTAGTTATAAAAGGTGAACTTACTCAACGAGAGCCATTTCGTTGGTCCAATCGGCTTTTCCTACAGGTTTGCGCTTGTCTGAGATGGGTTCATAAAAACCAGTTTCGAAATTGACGGAAGAAACAGGGCGCTTCAACAGGTCATTTGCTATATGCACCAAGTTGCTCAGATTTTCTTCTTTTGCATTGTCAGTCATTGTATCTTCATACTTCAACCCATCAATCTGATGATCAATAATGTTCCCATCCATTTCAGAAAGACGAACATGTCATACGTAAGATTACATAAGTGTCAAAAATCTGTCTTAAATATTAATACCATCGTATAAAATGGAAGAGACAGCAATACATTTTAGTACCTGAATCCTGAGGTAAGTATCATTTGATGGAGTGCCATGTAGGAACATAGATGTATAAATATCAGCCATATCACTCAAGGCAGACTCAAAAACATCAATGAGAGGAGTGCTATCTCCTGGCCCCAAAAACCAATTGACCAATCCCCACGTCTTACCGTCATCAACGTCTAATTTTAGAACCCCTTTTGCTGATCCAGTGCCCAGTGAAAGTATAACAAACGTAACATCATCTACAGCTCGCCCTCTGTTACTTGATGATGAACTTCTCCACATCTCTTGTGTAGCTTCTCGTATTGCTAGCAAAGTCTTTGGTACAATTTTATTTGTCAATTAATAGTGATGTTGTAAAATGATCATACATGACTGTGTACACAATTGTAACTTACAGGGTTATTGGCCGCAACACCACCGTCGACGGTGTTATATATTTTGGTTCCTTTGGACGACTTAACTTCAAAATGATAAGGAGGAAGGTAATATGGTGCTGCAGATGTAGAGATGCAAACATCTGCTAGTAGACAATCCTTTGAATCGTCCCCTTTCGCCTGTGGTAAGGTAAATAAATAAGAGAAAATTAAGTAGGTATAAAAGTAATAAACAGAAAACTAAACGATGAAATTAAAGTGACCTGTAAAGATGAAAAGATAACTGGCTGAAACTCATGAACATCAAAGGCAGGAATGACAACTTTAGTTAGTGTTTGGCTAAGCTTTCGATCTCTAATCATATTCTTGATTTTCCCACGCAAATACTCTCCATCATATTTAGGACGAAACAACATGGACTCGATCCAATCGACGATTTTTTCCGCACTATGGTATACAGGGCCAAGATATCTGTTGTAAAGGTCCTTCACCCAATTAACTACAGTATCCCAACCTGGAATGCTAAACCTGCATGTAGAGGGCACAAGATAAATAAGCAGAGTTTTAGACCTGGTTAAATAAATGCAAATTTAATGCATACCGGGGCTTTGCTTTATCTTGCGGGAATATATGTGGGCTCTCCTTCAGATAGAATTCAGTAATTTCATCTGCACGAAATAAAGGTCGATTCTTTTCATTTGGGGTAGTTAACATTGCAGTAACTAAACCTCCAGTGCTTGTCCCTGCTATGTAGTCAAAGTAGTCTGCGATCCTAGCATCACTTCCGTCCAGTTTCTGTGGAAAAATTTACATATATCACACCATAATTATTCAGGGAATTTTGGAATATGCACGAGACATAAGTTCATAATGTAAAGAATTTTTATACTATCGGACTAAATTAACCTACAATGCAGCTAGCTTTCCGTATCAAGCTTGAGATCTGTTATAACCAATTAAAGTATGCAGATAGACGTATATTCTTTAGAAGAAAGTAGAGTATATATAACTAACCTGGAATTGGGATTCAAGAAAAGCAAGAATTGTACCGGGAATGATCCCTCTAACACCTCCACCATCAATGCTAAGAATAGTTATCACCTTCCCTTGGGATGATCTAGCCATGCTTGAATATCTCAGTTGTTTAAGCTTAGCAATCTGAGTTCCTAGTGCCTTTACAGTTGGAGTATTTATAGTGGCGGAGAAATGCAAATTCTTTGCTTTACCTTACTTGAAATTCAGTTTGTCATCGAGATTAACGCAATTCTCGTGAGGGAAGAAAGCATACAATGTTTTTGGTGCATGGCTTACAAATGTGATGATAGTCTGCATGTTGTCATGAAAAAATCAACACGTCGTACACAACTCCTGCTATGCTCGACTCCGATTCCGAAATATTACGAAAACTGTTCTTACTTCTTAATTACTCTAAAAAATTTATCTAACAACTTGAATAATGCTGGATCCTTTTCAGAAGTAAACTTTCACCCAATTAAGTTCCTACGCATCAGCGGCACATGCAGCTTTGAAAGTATTTGAATCCGGATTTTCCAATGCAGAGCATAAATTTGTGTAAAAAATCATTAAAATTACAAAAAATAGTTGATATGAACCATAACCTAAAAATATAATGACTTGGAACCAATAGAACTTAAATTTTGGATGATGGGAACTTACGGTCCACTAAACTGTATAGAGAATCTACTTCTCTATCAATTTCCAAAGAATACACACAATCAAAAATAAGTAAATGACACGGTAGAGTTTTACGTGAAAAACTCCCAACTTATGAGATTAAAACCACGACCTATACTCGTAAGATTTCAACTTTATTAACTGAGCAAACTTCACATTACAAACTATTGTAACCTAGGAATTAACCTCTTAATCCATCACCTACTTGTAATAACTCTATTGCAAGCTTCTTTGTAATAACTCTATTACAAATCTCACAACTCGACTAACTCTAGACAAGATACAAACACAAAGTTTATGGTTTTACAGATGGTTTCCTACTCAATACTTCTAGCTAAGCTAAGTAGGAATTACAAGTAGATCACTCTAACAAATGTTTAACAAAACTAAGGACATATGGTAATGCAGTACTAGAAATCGGTTATTTGTCCGGTTATTCTTCATTCTTGAAGCCTTGAACTCACTTGCAAGATGGCAACACGCTTGAGAGAGAAACTTGATAATTTTCAGATTGCTTAAGCATGTATTTTTCCCTTGCTTCATGTTGATAAATATACAAGTGATGTCACTTGGATGATGCAAGCAATTATTCGGTACAAGACATTCTCCATAAAATGATTATTGCATTGTTTGTACTGTTGCGTGTGTGCAGGGAAAACGTGCAGCGACTTCGACTTTACAACTGTGGGAAATTGACTTGTGTTGTCAGCAAAGGAAGTGGTGTACATATGTTCCCACTATTGTCTCTTTGACTTAAGTTGTTGGAACTTGTGCCAGACTTGAGATTTGTTGTTCTTGAGCGCTTTGAAGATGCATAATATGTTCCTAATCTCGTTCTTATTATCAAGTTTGTTAGATTATCAAAATACAAAGGAGGAACATAACTTATCAGTTTCTCCTTTGATGTTTTAAGCGTCAACACTACATAGGGGGGATGATTTATGTAGTACCTAATTTTCGCTTAACTGAACTATAGAAGAACCTGGTTCTTTTAGGTGTTCCAACTACTACTGTTTGCAAAATAATAAATACAGAAAATAAAGAATACATAGATTTTTACGTGAAAAACACCTGGCTCAAAAGGTGAAAAAATCCAAGAACTACTACTTAGTAGGATTTTCTAAAACTTCCACTAAAATCATTGATCCAAAACAGTATTTATAAAAACTCTTTGTAAACCTAAGGATTAACTCTAATCCCGTTGAGACACACAGCCTCAACTGTTGCGACAACTTTATGTTAGCTATAACATGAACACTCTATATACCTAATATAATTGCTTCTATGAAAGTTAAAAGGTATAATTTTAAATCACCTACTACAGTTGAACTAGTATAAATTATAGACACAATGGAATTGGTTCTTCTATCTCGTTCAAGTAGCTTCAGGAGTGCACACTCAATTCACACATAAATTGCTTGCAAAATCGCCTAGCCCTTTTGCTCTCAATTTAGTTTAACTTCTGTGTATGTGTATTACCTGTAGAAGAGAACAATCACTATTATTTAATAGGTTAGTAATCAGAGTTTGATGGGGATTCAATCCCTGATCTTCTATAATAGAAGAATTCATAAAGATCTCAAACTCTAATGTTATCTTTATTCTTGATTGTGTTCTCTTCATATAAGGAGACTTTCTCCCCTTATCTAATATGCAACCTTTTCGATCGGATCAAGAGATATTGTTTCTTGATCAGTAGGACTTATCTTCTTCACGTGTATCTCACATGCATAGATTGATCATGACTGTACTTCACAAGATGGACCTGGTCCATGACTGAGTTCTTTTGTCAATTTTCAAAACTTCACATGTTCTTAGTCCAACATCCTTTTTGATGATGACAAACTTATAATTGGAGTTCCCCATGAGAATCGGATATTTATACATTTTTCTGACTTCCTCACACTCTTCTCCTTCAGCAAAGAGGAACCTTGGTGGTGTAGGCATCGAGTGCTTCGTTGAGGAACATGTCTTCTTTTGAAGTTAAAGAACATCTTTCTGTGCGTGGAAGAAAGACCTTATTCACCATCTGAAACATAAGTTGATACACTGGAAGGAGGGCCTTCTTGTGACCCTGTTCCTCCTGCTGCACAACATCTTGCTTCAGAATGACTCTTCTGAAGTCAAGAGAACAGGTCCCTTCAATGGATGAGATATCTTCAGTAGGCACTTCCAAAATTTTCCCTAGAACAACCTCATCTATCACTAAATATGGACTATTCACCTTCAAACAAATTTATCATATTGCACCGTGAAGATATCTGCGCAGAAGATACACACCTCTTCCTTATACAACTTGGGACTCTCAATGAAGAACAAATGAGTCCACTTCTGAAACTCACAAATGTCGAACAACTGCCTCGTCCTGACAACTCGAGAATGTCGGTTTCAAAAGTTATGCCCCACAACACCTTTTTTCTTCCTATGTTTTTTCTACCTTTATGCTTTGACATAGTCTCTTTGGCCTTCTTGGGGGAACCATTTCCTCTTTGCTGACTTCCTCACACTCTTCTCCTTCTTTTTAGACTTCTTACTGGACTTCTCTCCTTAAACAACCATTATTTTATCAAACGCCACTGCTTTTTTAGATTAACCTCTCCTGTACTTGTGAAATAAGGAAGCAGGTTCCTCAATCATCCCTTCATCGTCAATATTTACTACATGTGCTGAAGACGCATTCCCTTCATTCACCAGTTTACCCCCTTTCATCAGCCTCCTTCTTTTCTTTTCCTCTTTATTTCTCTTCGGAGCACTCTCAAATGCTTCTTTCTTTTGTCGCCATGTAGTGGGTCTATTAAGAGTGGGCTCCTTAGGAACTACCCTACCACCTCTAGCAACGATGAAACCAGCCCCAGTTACGTTATCAAAATCTTCCTCACTTTTATATTTTCCTCTTCAGACAAGCTTCTCATTTCGGGAAATGAAAAAGTTCAACGACTGAACATCGAAGTGAGGGGAACAAGCAGGATCAATACTGATTTGGGGCTCTTTTAAGGAGCAAGGGGTTTCATCCGAAGTAGAAGCAGAGTGCTCTACTTGGGTAGAGGGATCGGGTCCATCTGTTGTTTTCCCAGTAGTAATGTCTGGTGCCATATTTTCAAAAGTCACCAGTTCCCCACCTTCGGCTTTGTGACTTTCATTGTCCCCCTAATACCCAATGTTCTTAAACATCATACTTATATTCTCCAACTAGCCCTCCCTCTACAGCAATCAGTAACATGTTATCAATGGCTTCTTTCTTATTTAGCCCAAAATAGAATATGAAGATGCAGGAGGAACAATACACCTATGAGTGGCAATATTCAGGTTAAAGCTTGGAACGGGCACTGTTGCAACTTCATCACTATGAACCACATCTTGTAGGGTTTCAGAAATATCCCCAACTTTTGACTCTCTTGTCTCTCATCTCCATCTACTCTTTCGTCTTCTGACATTTTTTCTAGCGAGACATAAGAAGAGGTCGCAATAAGAAATCTTTTGGTGTTCCGAGTCTTATGACTGCGGTGAGAACCAAAACTTGATTGGGTTGGTGAAGAGCTGGTAGGTGGTAGTTAGTCTGGTGTGGGGTTTTGACTAGGTGATTGTTACGACTCGGATGTATACTCTTGTGCTTTGAGAGACGAACACATAATAGGGATCACACTGGTAGTGTTGGAAAGTTTTGGATTCTAAGACATAATGGAGTATGGAAGTAGATATACGAGAAAGAGATGGTTCACTTTTGAACGTAGAGTGAATTTTGTGGTTTTGATATAGGTAGTTGGGAAATGGATGTCTTTTGGGGTTAATTAGAGGGAGTGAGGGACTAGACACACGGGTGTGATTTATTGGGTAAACGAGTTGGTTTGTAACAGGTGTGACATTTGAGTTCTGAAGAGATGAGTGAGAGAGAGAGAGAGAGAAAGAGAGAAAGAGATAGAGAGAGAGAGAGAGAGAAACATTTAATGACATGTCACTTTTATAGATGTTTAAATGTGCATGAAGGTGAAAAGGAACTACTAACCTGAGTCAAAGGAAGCAGGCTCCCTGACATGTTTTGTAAATATGAGTTTCACCCTTTTACAAAGATGCAACATTATTTGCTGCTTGTTTGCTCTGTAAGTGTCATGCGTGTTTACTTGTAACAGCATAGAGATGAGTTACATTTTTTTAGAAAACACTTTTTAGCAATTTTACTTATTCATATTTTCATGTCCAATCATTGTGGGACCAACCTCAATGCTAGTCGATTCTTTTCAAAGTGCTATTTGCTTAGTGCTTTGATGACGATATTGGTCCTCTGTTTTGCATAACTTTCTGCAGATAAGACCTTTTTCAACATTATCTCTGAAAGAATAATGTCAAATATCAATGTGTTTTGTGCTTTTATGCTCAACCAAATTCTTTGCCATGTTGAGTGTTGTCATCTTTCAGATTAGATTTCTTTGGACTGGATTGAAATCTAGCACACAATCACACACTAAATATTATATAATGTCTGCTAGCTGTGAGATACAAGAGTGAACCAATGATACCTTTGTACATGGTTTCGTTCATAGGAGAACCGGGTACATCCATATCAAGACGAGTGGCAGTAGAAATTGGAGTATCAATGGTCTTTGAACTTTCCATATCAAATCTCTTCAGGAGATCTTTAATGTACTTCTGTTCACCTATCATCGTTCCCCTAGTGGTTTGCTTAATTTTCAACATTAAGGAAAAATTCAATTCCGCTATCATGCGCATTACAAACTCGCTTCCCATAAGCTTTGAAAACTCCTCACACAAGGAATTATTTGTTGCACCAAAAATGATGTCGTCAATGTAAACTTGCACAATGAGCAGTTTTTTCCCCGTTTGTTCAGAAATAGGGTGTTGTTGATTTTTCCTTTTGGTAAAGACATTTTCAAAAAGGAACTTGGACAACCTTTCATACCATGAAAGAGGGGCTTTTTTCGGCCCATATAATGCCTTGTCAAGTTTGAATACATGTTTAGTATGCCCATGACACTCAAAATAGAGTTGATATTTGATGAAGACTTCTTCCTTTGAATATCCATTTAGAAATTCACTTTTAACATTCATTTGGAACAGTTTGAATTCCATATGAGATTTAAAAGCAATGAGGATTTTGACGGCTTCCATTCGAGCAACTGGGGTAAATTTCTTATCATAGTCGATCCTTCCTTCTTGATTGTAGCCTTGCACCCCTAACCCAGCCTTGTTCCTTATTATTTTCAAACTCATCAAGCTTATTTCTGAATACCCACTTGGTTTATATAACAGTTTTCTGAAAGGTTTGAGGAACCAGGTGACATACATGGTTCCTTTTAAATTGATGGATTTCATATTGCATAAGAGTAATCCAGTTAGCATATTTCAATGCCTCCTTGATATTCTTGGGCTGAGAAGGCAAGTGAGCTTCTTGTCTTTGAACTGGTTTGAATCCTGAATCAAGAGGAGTGATCGCATTTTGGAGAGGATGAACTTTTTTGCTTCCATTTGGATACATGAATCTCATTGTGAGAAGACTCAGGTTCCTCTGAATATGATCCATTGTTGTCATCAAAGGAGGAGTGAGTGCCACTTCTTTGCTGAGCATCGAGTTCCTTGCACGACATCAGCAACTCTGTTTCAGTTGTTGTGATGGAGGAACTAGCTTCTTCTGTATTAGCTGGGAACCTTTGACTTCTTTATGTCTTGACTCATTTTGTCATCTTCTTCGTTATACTGCATCTTCTTCGTTGGATTCCTTGACTTGACTCATTTTGTCACCCCTTCCATTTTCTATATCAATGACTTCTCCAGGAACCTTTGACTGCTTTCTGTCTTGATCAATCTTATCATGTGAATTTCTTCCACATAGGTGGTGTGATTCATCAAAGATCACATGTATGCTTTAGACCTTGTATGCTTTACTCTATGAAGAATATCCAAGAAAAATTCCTTCATCGCTCTTGGCATTAAATTTCCCCAACACTTCCTTACCATTTTTTAGATGAAGCATTTGCAGCCAAATGTTCTCAAGTTTAACAATTCATGCGGGCTTTTGTTCAAGAGGGACCTGATCATGCACCTGTTCACCAGATAGAAAGTAGTGTTGATAGCCTCCACGCAAAAACCTTTTGCAAGGCCACTGTCAATGAGCATAGTCCTTACCATATCTTCAAGAGTCCTAAATTTTCTCTCCACAATACCATTTTACTGGGGTATTATGGGAGCTGAAAAATTGAGACTTATACCATTTTCAGCATAAAATTTGTCGAATTTTGTATTGTCGAACTCTATGTCGTGGTCTAATCATATACTCATAATATTTTGGCTAATATTCAATTGAATCAGCTTAATAAATGCAGCAAAATATGGAAAAGCTTCATCCTTGCTTCTGAGGAACAAAGTCCAAGTGAATCTGAAGTAGTCATCAACTATGACAAAAATGTACTTATTTCCTCCTCTACTTGGCACCCTCACTCCACACAGATCCATATGAAGTAGATCAAGTGATCTTGAGGTACTTACTTTATTTTTGGGTTTGAAGGAGGATCTGACTTGCTTTTCTCTTACACATGCATCACACACCTTGTGATCTTTAAAATTTGACTTAGGCATCCACGAACCAGGTCTTTCTTGACCAGCTTGTTCAGCAATGAAAACTTGCATGTCCCAATCTTCTGTGCCACTGTTCAGCATCATCATCAACAACACTCAAGCATGTAATATCCAAATTGTTCAAAGATTCTAAATTAGCAACACATATATTTTTTAATCTTTGAGCCATCAGAACCACTTCACTAATTACAAGATTTATAACAATGTAAATCTTTGATAAGAATTCCACTTTGTTTCCTTTTTCACAAATTTAGTATATATTTTCAATTAAATGAGTGAGTGTCTTCCCAACTCTCTCTACTCCTAGAATGTATCCCTTTTTACCATTACCAAAGGACACACTCCCTTCTTGCAGGGCTTTGAGTGAAAAGAAATTATCGGTACTTCCAGTCACATGCTCAGAGCAACCACTATCGATATATACCATCTTTGGCTTCTTCCTTTCACTGCTATCTACACATGGAACTCAAGAGTTGGACTTAGAAACCCAAACATATGAGGAAAAAGGTAGATCATACTTCTTCTTTTCCAGCAGGCATCACACATTTTTTATTTGAGGGACTAGGTTCATTAGGAGTAGTTACTTATTCAGCAAAAAATTTGTTTTTCTGTTGGGACTGAAATCTAGTTTTACATGTTGTTTTAAAGTTCCCAGTGTTACAACAGTGAGTGCAAAGCCAGTTATCAGGGACAGTAACGTACTTGCTAAATTGATTGCATGGAGTCTTTTCCTTTTGGAACCCGATTCTCTACTTGTTCCCCCTATTATTTTTGTACATGGCAGTGATTGTATCAAAGGACCAAGTCCACTAAAGGATTTTTATGGGTCAGTCTTAACTCTGCCTAGACCTTCCTGAAATTATCTATTTCTTTCACGTTCAACACATATACTAGATTTTACTATTTTTAGCTCATTTTCAAGCTTAAGGCATGCCTCACTCGCAACTTCCTTTCCCTTTTGAGTGTCCCCAAACTTTTTTCCCTTTTAGTTCCTCAATTGTTTTTTTTAATCCACAACTACTACCAACAAGTCATCTCTTTCATGATCTACGCTTTTAATTTTTTTAGTTAAAGCAACCTTTTCTCTTTTAAATTCTCAATGGTTTCTTTAAAATCAACCACTATGACAGCCAGATCATCTCTCTCATGTTCAACCTCTCCTAGTTCCATAGTTGAACCATTTTTACCATTAATGAAATTTTGATAAGCATATATTAGGAAAGTTTTCAAGGATATAAGCTTCTTTGGAGAATAAGACTTCAAATTTATTTGAACGTCCAGGAAGGTTACCTCATCTTCATTATCATCTTCATCCTCGTCAGATTTTGCCATCAAGACAAAGATAGAGTCATATTCAGCTGCTTCGTTTTGAACGGCCACCATTGAGGTGTGAACTTGTTACTTGTTTTTGTATGTCGAAAATTAGAATTTTATCCTTTGAACCTTATATATGCCTCTATCCCATTCTTCCCCCTTTAGGATTGGAAGTCTTAATACCCCAGGACTGATAGGTTAGGACGAGAACGAGCATGCAATAAGTAAACGAGACTAATCGGATTTAAATACCTTAACGGGGTGGGAAAGGTAGAATATGGATATGATGAATGGTGCGCTAATATCACGTGTGATCCCTCTTCTGAGGAGTGTACGCCGGGTATTGCATTGATGTGATCCATATTTTATATAAACCGAGGACCCCTTTCCCCTTTCTTTTCTTACAAAATGTTTTCTTTAAGTTACATTTTCATTAAATAATCTTTCTTCCTAAAATCGTATTCCTTTCTTTTTTTTAGTTTTTTTAAAACTTATTTGTGATCCTTATGTGCTATTTTGAAAACTTATGTGCAAGAGAATAAGAGTTGTCCTTCCACAATGTCGTATACCCGATTCCGGACTACCCGTCCACGAATGGAAAAGGGGGCATCGACAACAAATAAGAATAAATAATGACTGAAAGCATGAAATCTCATGAATGCACAAAGAAACGGTATCTCAAGTGGTAAAACAGTGAAGTATCAAATATCTCAAGTAGTAAAACAGTGAAGTATCAAATAACTCTCTTTTAAAATAGCTAAAGACAAATATTTTCATCAAGTGAGAAATAATCAAAAACCAGCCTCTCAGGCTCAATATCAACCTCGCAGTACAGTATCTACCCAGCGGGCTCAGTATCAGTCACTCAGTACAACATCAGCCCCTCGGACTTACTCTCAGATCATATGGGTACCCGCACTCACAGTAGGGGTGCACACTCCAGATGGGCCCCTTACGGCCCAAGCGCTATATCATCATAAGTCCTGAAAGCCTTCTCATATATACATAAGGACTGGAAGCCTTCTCATATCACTCATAAGGCCTGAAAGCCTCCTTACATCACTTAGAGGCCTGAAAGCCTCCTCATATCACTCAACATATCCTCACATATGTCCCTCGGCCTCAATCAGACCGAAAATAATAATAAGTCCCTTGGGCATCAGTAAAACAATAGTGCTCAGCTGAAATACCAGTTCAAATATCATTTAAATCTCAAATTTGAGTAAAACTTAGTTGCGTTCATAAAATAGTGTAATTCAATTGCACTGAGTTCAAGTAATATTTCAAATTGTGAGGAAACAGTGATGATAGTTCACAAAGGATATTAAATAGCCGGTAATAAGCCCAAGTATTTCAATAAGCCCAAATCATGTTTAAAACAACAAGTCTTAGTCAAATACACAGTAAAGTATCAATCGGGATGGACCAAGTCATAATCCCCAATAGTAAATAACCTCGCGCTCGTCATTGAGCGCGTGTATCATCTCAATATAGCACTACGTTGTCTGAATCTGTGGTTTCAAACCCTCGGGACATCTTTTGAAATCATTACTCCCCTCTAGCCAGCCACAAGTGTAGCTCGCTATGTCCTTGCTTCTCAAATCAACCTCCTCGTGCGTCGAATCTGGCCAAAACCAGAACGATTATGTTATAATAGGCTAAGGAAATATAACCCAAATGAAAAGATTCGACAAATATCAAAATTCACGAAATTTGCAAAACCCAAGCCCGGGCCCACTTCTTATAAGTTATAAAATTCAGCTTCATTGGATTCCTTATCTCGCCACGAGTCTATACATACCAAAAACTCTCAAATCCGAGCCTAAATGACCCTTCAAATCCCACTTCGAAATACCAAATTTCCAAGCCCTAGATTTACCCTCTTGATGAATTCCCACAAATTTCTATGTTAATTCTACCATTAAATCATGTATTAAGGTCATAGGACTCACTCCCAATCACACCCAGTTGAAATCACCTTCAATTCTCGTCCAAAAGCTCTCAAGGTTGCTCAAATATGGAGGAAAAATACCTTAGCTCGCGGAACAAAGTGAGTTTTAAAATCCATTTTTCTAAAATATCTTTTTTGCATCTGCAGTTACCTTTCCGCATATGCGACTACCGCTTCTGCGGAACTCAGTAATATGCCCAAGAACGTTTCTGCGGTCCAATCCCGCTTCTGCAATGACCGCATATGCACCGTCTTCTTCTGCGAAAGCTGCCTCATGACCAAAAATTGCACCTGCAACTCCCCGCATCTGCAAAAACGCATCTATGGCCCCTTTTCCGCAGATGTGGAAATACCATATACCAGCAACTTCAGAATGCAACAAGTCCAAAATTCACCCTGTTGGCCATCCGAAATAACCCTGAGGCCCCCGGAACCTCAACCAAAAATGCCAACCCATCCTAAAACATCATTCAAACTTGCTTCAATCCTTAAAACACCACAAACAACATCAAAATTATAAAACTACATCAGATTCAAGCCTAAGTTCTTCTAAAACTTTCGAAATAAGCATTTGATAAAAAAAACCAACCAAAGTACTTCCGAATCATCTGAAATTTTGCTCACACATCCTAAATCACTTAACAAAGCTACTACAACTCTCAGAATTTCATTCAGACCCTCGGATCAAAATCTCACCTAACAGCAAGAGATCGCCAAAATACTAACTTCGCCAATTCAAACCTAATTCTACATTGGACCTCCAAAATCACTTTCGGTCATAATCCTACGTCACAAATCACCCCTCGAAGCTAACTGAATCACCGTAAATAACATCTGAGCACTCAAATTCATAAGTCAACATCCAGTTGATGTTTTCCAAAACAAACCTTCCTTAAAGAGACTAAGTGTCTCATTTCCTACCAAAACCAATTCGAATTATCTCTAACACACCAAATACCAATAACAAAATATGAAGAAGCATAAAATGGGGAAAATGGGATGGTAACTCATGAGACAATGGGACGGGTCATCACACAAAAGTAATGGAAGATGAATTGGAGTCTATGAGAGTCAACAAAGTTTGGAAACTAGTTGACCTCCCTGAAGGACACAAAGAAATTGGGAGCAAATGGGTTCTAAAAATTAAGATCAAGGTTGATGGCACAATTGAGAGATTTAAGGCTCGACTGGTGGTGAAAGGCTTACGAAGCAAAAAGGAATAGACTACGAAGAGACTTTCTCACTTGCTGTACACTTTACCTCGGTTTGCCTAGTTCTAGCTATGTTTGCAAGCTTAGATCTTGAATTACATCAGTTGGATGTAAAGACTACCTTTCTCAATAGAGAACTAGATGAAGAAATCTATATGTAACAACCTGAGTGTTTCATTGAAAAGGGCCACGAACAAAAGGTTTGTAGACTTTTGAAGTCTATTTATGGCCTCAAACAATCTTCAATGCAGTGGTATATAAGCTTTCAAAATGGTCTTTTATCCAATGATTTTACCATGACGGATGAAGACCATTGCATTTATACCAAGAGATCAAGAAACAAGCTTGTGATTTTAACATTGTATGTAGATGACATACTTATAGCTGCAAATGATAAGGAGTTTATAACCGAGATAAAGTCATGGTTATCATCCCAATTTACGATGAAAGATATGGTTGAAGCTTCATAATTCTTGGAGTTAAGATTTCAAGAGATCGTCCAAAGAAACTATTGTATCTCTCACAAGAGAATTACATTAGAAAAGTTCTTGAACGATTTAATATGCAAAATTGTAGCCCAGTTGAAACTCCTATCAATAGTATACCTTGGGAAGTCAGATGTGTCCTAAAACTCCCAAAGAGACTGAAAAAAAGAGTCGAGTTCCTTATAGGAGCGCAGTCGGAAGTCTAATGTATGCTATGGTGTGCACTAGACCTGATATCTGTCAAGCAGTTGGCTTGGTAAGTTGATGCCAGACCGACCCAGGTTTAGCACATTGGCAAGTAGTAAAAAGGATCATGAGATATCTGAAGGGAACTGCTGAGTATGCCCTTTGTTATCAAGGTGGCAAGGATATGCGATTAGTTGGATACAGTGATGCTGACCATGGAGGAGATCTAGATGAGAGGAAGTCTACCTCAGGATATGTATTCTTACTCAGTAATGGGGCCATATCATGGAGTAGTAAGAAACAATCATGTGTATCACTATTTACGATGGAAGCCAAATATGTGGATCTCGTATCAGCAACACAAGAAATTGTTTAGTTGAAAATGTTCTTAGAGCACTTGTTGGATATTGCTGAAAATATTGAACCAGTATTAGTCTATTGTGACAATGAGGCTACAATATCCTCTACCAAGGACCCAAAGTTTCATTGTAAAACCAAACATATAGATATCAAGTATAACTATGCGAGAGACATGGTTAGACGCAAGGTAGTGAATGTGAAGTATGTGTATACAAAAGATATGCTAGCAGATCCATTGACGAAGCCTTTGTCTAAAGATGCATTTGTGAGACACACAAGGTCTCAAGGCTTGCCTGGACTCTGAGATACTTTATTTTGTCATTTATTTTCCTATATTCTCAAACTAATATTTTTTGATTATTAATGAAGTTGATTTACATACATACATACATATTTTTATTGTTGAATGTTATGTACATTCTTTGTTCATTTTTTAAAATTATGTCAAGTAGACATGAGGTTGGCCTTCTCACACAGGAAACCGCCTCCTTATCTTAGTGATGTGAGGAGATGAGACATGATTTTAAGCAAAATTATCATAAAGATAGTTTGAGAGCTATTCTATTAAAATTAGAATGTCGCTTAAACAATGCCATAAGGTCATTATGGTGAAAAATGTTCACCTAGTCTAGTTTGTGAGCCAGATGTGAGTTTAAAATGATATTCTAGATCAAAGAACTCAAATTTAGATACGTATGGTGTCTAAATATCATCTCTACAGTATTCTTTATGAGATAAGGAGATATGCTCCTTAGGAAAAGGGAGAAAATATTCTAGCACATGTTTCGCACCATGTGTGCTAATGTCGACTAATTAAGTTAACATAAGTCCATTCTCAACTTATTGTTGTGTGAGGCCCAGAACTTTATGATGGCTCAAGATTTTGTACCCTTAGAGACTCTTATCAGATACTTGAGACTTAATGTGATGTTAGCTATCTTAGTGTGTTTCCAAAAGACCATGGACACAGATTCGGTCTTGTGGAACATAACTAGAAAAGCAGTCATACTAATGTTAAGGGAATCGTGAGAAGAGGAAGACCATTGATGGAATCTCATTTATTTGTATTCACTGGTGCAGCAAAATGACTTATGAGTTATGATTGTGAATACAAGAGATAATGATATACGAGATATTAAGATTATATCAAATGTGACTTACATGATCTAGGGTACTGCATACTTTATGAGCTACTTGCATGTTTGCGCTCGATGAGAGGCTATATACTCCTAACAAGATGTATAGCACTTAACTCTCATAGTATGTTGGTCGCACGATCCACTTCCTTGTATGAATGATTGAGGAGATGAGAATATGTTTATGAGATTAGATAAGCACTCCCATTATGTGTGAGGGGGAGATGTAAAAAAATTGGGTTCACCCATAAGAGATGCTTTAAGGCCCAATAGGGTTATTAGTTAACCCTAATATTCCCTATATAAGTATACTTAGTGTGTACATTAAAGATACTTTTTTACGGTATTTTTCCACGCGCTCGTTCTCTCTTTCAAAACTAAATAAGGGTTTAGACTGTGGAATTGGGGGTTGCTCCGTCACGATGTGACAAACACCACCAATCCGGGATTCCAGTCAAGGTTCAATATAGCCAAGCATTGTATAATTGTGCTAATATTATGATGTATTTGTTTTCCCAATCCCTCCTACGAATCTACTACTAAAAGAAATAAGACACTCATCTTTCGTTTTCTTTTCTTGAAGACCAGAAATGTCCCCCGCCAAAAGGTTGTTCGAACAATCTAAAAAACAAAACAAAAAAATAGGTAGCTAGTAGAAACGAGCTAGCGTTTTGCTAATATCGGTTACATGCTAACATATTTATTAATTACGTCAACTCGAGATACACACTCAAATAAAATTCACACTACTTCTTCAAGAATTAGTTAATGCAGCGGTATTCTTTACCAACCTAAAATCCTAAATTTTTTCTTTGCATTGTCATCATCTTTTAACTGATTAGACGACGTGTTGTTGCAAAAGCTAAACATAAAAGCAGTTTGTTACTTAATTTTACTTCAAATATTCAACCGTGTAATGTGAGTACATAAATATATCTGCATTTTGCATTTGTGGATTCCTCCATACTAAGTAAAAGTGTAATCCACTGGACCAAACTATTTAGTAAGTGAATGTTCAAAGCTTTCCATAAATAAAACTGCAAGTAGTGATAGTCAACCAACTCAATGGCTTTGACAGTTTCGTCTTCTATTTCTGTTATCTTCTTTGCATTAAAGGAGGAACAATATAGAAAATTCATTCAAGAACCAAAATACCCCTCATGGGATTGGCAAATTACTCCTTCTATCCCTATTTTAACTGTAGCTTAGCTCAAAAATATTATCCCAAAATATTACTCCGTGCTTTAAGAATTCAAAACTTGTTATAAAATATTAGATTATGGTGGATGTCCATAACTCCTATAACACCCACTACTTTTATCCATTATCTCCATAACTCTCACTACTCCAATACTTATGGTTGTAACTCCCACACCTCCATGATCTCCCCCATGATCTTCCTCCATGATACCTCTATGTAGTACTATAAATAGAGGATGAGAAATCATTTTGTAATACACTTGGATACATAGAAGAAATATATTCTCTTCTCTATTTCTCTCTGCTTTGTTGTCTATCTTTTTGTTTGAGCTAAGTTTTGTAATACGTTATCAGCACGAAGCTCTACTATCTCAAGAATCTCTTTGAGAAAATTAAGGTATTTTTTCTCCTCCTAATTTTGTTTTAATTATGTCTGACATTATGAAAAGAAAGTTTGTTGCCCTTGAAATTTCGGGCAAGAACTACATGACATGGGTGTTGGATGCTGAAATCCATTTGGATGCAATTGGTCTTGGAGACGCCATTAAAGACAGAAATAATGCATCCACCCAAGACTGTGCTAAGGCCTTGATTTTCTTGCGCCATCACCTTGATGAAGGTTTGAAAATTGAATATCTCACAGTCAAAGATCCACTTATCTTGTGGAATGGCTTAAAGGAGAGATATGACAACTTAAAGTTGGTCACTCTACCACAAGCACGATATGATTGGGCTCATCTGAGGCTCCAAGACTTTAAGTCTATTTCTGAATATAATTCTGCAATGTTTAGAATTACTTCTAAATTGAAACTCTGTGGAGATACTATAACTGATTATGATATGCTTGAAAAAATGTTTACAACGTTTCATGCCTCCAATATGGTTCTGCAACAACAGTACAGAGAGAAAGGTTTCAAAAAGTACTCTGAGCTGATTTCTCTTCTCCTTGTGGCTGAGCGAAACAATGACCTGCTCATGAGAAATCACAAAAATCGACCCACTGGGTCTACATCATTGCCTGAAGTAGATAAGGTGTATTCCCATTATGCTAAGCGTGGAAAAGGTTATGGCTTTAATCATGGTCGTGGTCGTGGTCGGGGTCATGGCCGTGGACGTGGACAAGGAAGAAATTTTCCTGGTGTTAGTCACCCCCCAAAGAGATATAACCACCAAAAGCGGAAATGGAATTATGAGAATCCAAAAGCAAATAGTAGTTCAGAAACTATATGTTATCGTTGCGGTGGAAAAGGGCACTAGGCAAAAATTTGTCGTGTACCAAGACATTTGGTTGAGCTTTATCAAGCATCTCTAAAGAGTAAAGGCCCTGAAACTAATTTTGTCTCTGACAATAATTTTGACATTACCCACTTGGATGTGGTAGACTTCTTTGAGCACCCTGAGGGGAAAATAGATCACTTGATCGGTGATGGATCCATGGTTAAAGAAGATTGAGCAACTTGATATTTTTATTTTTACTTATTCGTAGTAGTTAATGAATAAACAATTATCATAGTTTACATAAGTTATCTATTATTGTGATATGGTTCAAATTTTATTATTTCTGCTTTAAGCTAGTAAAGCTAAGTTTATGCTTGAAATAATATATATATATATATATATATATATATATATATATATATATATATATATATATATATATATATATATTAAACAGAATGATCAGTTTCATTTTTTGTAATCTGCTCGGTGTTAATGTGCTATCATATATAACTTTAGATTACACATTCATCTTATGCTTTATTTGTAATGATTTTTCAGTAAGTTAATCGATTAACATAACAGATAATCGATTAACCAATATATTCTATTAAACTGGACCTTTTCCGCAAGGCATGTTAGTCGACTATCCGATTTAGTTAATCGACTAACCTCAGCATATTTTGAAAATATTGTTTAATTATTAAGCAACGGATACAAGAGTATTAAAAGGAGAATAACTATGATAAAAAATATTTTTTTTCATAATGACCGCACTGAAACTATTATGTTGAATCATAGACTTAAATTTGTTTATTCTCATATCTATTAAAAAAAAATACTAATATTTTTTATATATTTCTTTTGTATGTCAAACCATGGGAAGCAAATATGGATATCTCACAAAGCAAACTTGGATCAACGTCTAATTGTAAAAATATTTGTTTAATTGATTCATGTACCACACATACGATATTCAAAGAGAAGAAATATTTCTCTCATTTAAGTATGTGTAAGGCAGATGTTACTACAATTTCTGGTAGTAGTAAATTGATTGAAGGCTCCGGAAGAGCAACTATAACTCTGCCTAAAGGAATAATATTTATCATAGAGAATGCAATGTTCTCTTCCAAGTCCAAGAGGAACTTATTGAGTTTTAAAGATATCCGTCAAAATGGATATCATATTGAGACAATAGATGAGAATAATCTTGAATACCTCATCATTACAAAGAATGTCTCTGGCCAAAAGAGGGTTATTGAGAAGTTCCCATCTTTATCTTGTGGCCTGTATTGGAAAAAAATTAGTGCAATTGAGGCACATTCCACAGTAAACCAAAAGGTTACTGATTCCAATACTTTTGTACTTTGGCATGATCGATTGGGACATCCTGGATCAATTATGATGAGACGGATTATAGAAAACTCATATGGGCATCCATTAAAGAATTTAAAGATTCTTTTAAATAATGAATTTTCTTGCACTTCTTGTTATCAAGGCAAGTTAATTATTAGACCATCACCAACAAAGGTTGGAACTGAGTCACCTACGTTTTTGGAACGTATACAAGGGGATATTTGTGGACCTATTCACCCACCTAGTGGGTCCTTTAGATATTTTATGGTCTTAATAGACGCATCCTCTAGATGGTCTCATGTGTGCCTATTGTCATCACGCAACCTTGCGTTTGCAAAATTAATGGCACAAATAATTCGATTACGAGCACAATTTCCTGATAATCCAATTAAGTCTATTAGACTGGATAATGCTGCTGAGTTTTCATCCCAAGCATTTAATGATTATTGCTTATCAATTGGGATAAAAGTGGAACATCTTGTAGCTCATGTTCACACTCAAAATGGTCTTGCAGAATCTTTAATTAAACGTCTGCAGTTGATTGCAAGATCATTACTCATGAAAACGAGGCTGCCCACTTCAATTTGGGGTCACGCCATTTTGCATGCAGCAATGCTAGTTCGTCTCAGACCAACGAATTATCACAAATATTCCCCGTTGCAATTAGTTTTGGGTCATGAACCTAATATATCCCATTTAAGAATTTTTGGATGCGCAGTATATGTGCCTGTAGCACCGCCATACCGCACCAAAATGGGTCCGCAAAGAAGGTTTGGAATATATGTTGGGTTTGAATCGCCCTCCATTATTCGCTACCTCGAAACATTGACAGGGGATTTGTTCACTGCACGATTTGCAGACTGTCGATTCGATGAGACACTTTTCCTAAAATTAGAGGGAGAAGTTGGTGAAACCAAACGGGAAATTTTGTGGAAAAATCCATCATTATCTCATCTTGATCCACATACCTCTATTTGTGAAAAAGAGGTGCAAAATATTATCCATTTTCAAAGAATAGCAAATCAAATGCCTGACGCATTCACGGACTTGAAAAGGATAACAAAATCTCACATCCCCGCAGAGAATGTTCCAATCCGTATTGATGTCCCTATTGGACAATCTTCTACTGTCATATCTAATGAGTCGAAAGCACGCCTAAAACGTGGCAGGCCATTAGGTTCCAAAGATCGAAACCCTAGAAAAAGGAAAGCAAATGATCAAAATGACGCTACGAAAGAATCTCATGAGGAGATTCACGATTTAATAAATTCTGAGATTCATGAAGAATCCATTGAGCCCGAGACTCAGGAAAATAAGGAACTATCAATAAATCCAATCGATATTGAGACAAATTTTAATTGAGTGGATATAGTGGTGGATTATGTCTTTGCATATAATGTTGCATCTAGCATTATGCAAGAAAGTGAGGATCTTGAACCTCAATCTGTTGGAGAATGTCGACAAAGACTTGATTGGCCAAAATGGCAAGAAGCAATCCAATCAGAATTGAATTCACTTGCAAAACGTGAAGTTTTGGGCCTATAGTTGAAACACCTAATGGTGTTAAGCCTGTTAGCTATAGATGGGTCTTTGTACGCAAGAGAAATGAGAAAAACAAGGTACAAAGATATAAAGCACGCCTTGTTGCACAAGGATTTTCTCAAAGGCCTGGTGTCGATTATGAAGAGACATATTCACCCGTAATGGATTCTATAACTTTCCGTTATCTCATTAGTTTTGCTTTCCTTGAAAAGCTTGGCATGCATTTAATGGATGTGGTTACTGCCTATCTTTATGGCTCACTTGAATAATGAGATATACATGAAAATTCCCGATGGATTCAAAATGCCAAACACTCATAATTCAAAGTCCCGGGAAATGTTTTCAATCAAATTGCAAAGATCTTTGTATGGTCTAAAGCAATCAGGACGAATGTGGTATAATCGTCTTAGTGAGTATTTATTAAAGGAATGCTATATAAATGATGCCATTTGCCCATGTGTTTTTATGAAGAAAACAACATCGGAATTTGTTGTACTTGCCGTATATGTCGATGACATAAACCTTATTGGAACTCCCATAGAACTCCAAAAGGCAATTGATTATTTAAAGAAGGAATTCGAGATGAAAGATCTCGGAAAGACAAAATTATGTCTTGGTTTGCAAATTGAATATTTGGCAAACGGAATTTTTGTTCATCAATCTGCCTATATAGAAAAGGTATTGAAACGGTTTTACATGGATGGAGCATATCCTTTAAGTACTCCGATGGTTGTTCGATCACTTGATGTGAATAAGGATCCATTCCGACCGCAAGAAAAGAATGAAGAGCTACTTGGTCCTGAAGTAGCATATCTTAGTGCAATTGGCGCACTAATGTATCTTGCAAATACTACAAGGCCTGACATAACTTTTTCAGTTAATGTCTTAGCAAGATATAGCTCTGCTCCCACAAGGAGACATTGGAATGGAATCAAACATATATTGCGGTATCGAAAAGGGACTACCGATATGGGCTTATTTTATAGCAATAATTGCAGTCCTGATCTTGTTGGTTATGCTGATGCTGGATATTTATCTGACCCACACAAGGCTCGATCTCAAATAGGTTATGTGTTTATCTGTGGAGGCACTGCCATATCTTGGCGATCGACTAAGCAATCAATTGTGGCTACTTCATCTAATCATGCTGAGATAATTGCTATGCATGAAGCAAGTCGAGAGTGTGTGTGGTTGAGGTCTATAATACATCATATTCGAGACAAAATGTGGTTTGAAATGTGACAAACTACCCACGATTTTGTATGAAGAAAATGCAGCATGCATAGCCCAATTGAAGGGAGGATTCATAAAAGTAGATAGAACAAAGCATATTTCACTAAAGTTATTTTTCACACATGATCTTCAAAAGAATGGTGATATCAATGTGCAACAGATTCGTTCAAGTGATAATATGGCTGATTTGTTCATAGAATTTCTACCAACGTCAACCTTCAATAAGCTGGTACACAAGATTGGAATGCGAAGGCTCAAGGATGTGAATTGTGCTCTTTTCAGGGGGAGTTAATGCGCGTTGCACTCTTTTTCCCTTACAAGGTTTTGTCCCACTGGGTTTTCCTTGCAAGGTTTTTAAGAGGCAACAAAAATGCATTTTGTTAGATATGTGTACTCTTTTTCCTTTTCTAGAATTTTTTTTCCCATTGGGTTTTATTTTAGTTAAGGTTTTAACGAGGCACATTATCTTTGGACATCCAAGGGGGAGTGTTATGAAATATTAGATTATGGTGGATGTCCATAACTCCTATAACACCCACTACTTTTATCCATTATCTCCATAACTCCCACTACTCCAATACTTATGGTTGTAACTCCCACACCTCCATGATCTCCCCCATGATCTTCCTCCATGATACCTCTATGTAGTACTATAAATAGAGGATGAGAAATCATTTTGTAATACATTTGGATACATAGAAGAAATATATTCTCTTCTCTATTTCTCTCTACTTTGTTGTCTATCTTTTTGTTTATTACTTTGAGCTAAGTTTTGTAACAAGACTAAATTTGCTAATTGTTTCTAACTATTCCCTTAATATTAAAGAAGTAGTAGTTCCTTTTAATACTGCTTTCAAAAAGCTTTTAATTGGGGTAACTTAGTAATTATATCTTGTATTTATATTTTTTTTTTAATAAATTTTAAAAGCTAAAGCGATCATTAAATGGGACGGATGAAATAACAAAGTTTACTACTTATGATCCAGTTGGAGACTCGTGAAGGAGGACATGGCGTAAATAGTAGACTTGATTTAAGGGGGTAATTAACATACTTCCTTTATTAACTATTTGATGAATTTATCAATCATATAAGAAGAAGAAATTAGAGATGAAAAATCGAGAAAGAATTTTAGAGGAGCAATGCTCTATTTTCTGCTATACAGAATGAACAAGAAGAAGCTATTACAGTGTTTTAACTAACTCACTAACCACCTAATGACAGTTGTAATCCATTAACTAATTCACTAACTATAGTTAACTTAACTCATTATAATTAAGAAACTATAGTTAACCCATATCCTTTACACCCCCTATACCTCAAGCTAGGACTGGAAAAAATTGAGAAGTCCTAGCTTAGACAGCAAATAAGAGTGTTGAAGTCGACCAGGTCCTTTTGTAAGTATATCATCTTCTTGCTCTGCTGTAGGACAATAGAGAGTTGAAACCAAGCCTTGTTGAATCTATTCATGGATGAAATGACAATCAATATCAATGTACTTTGTTCGTTCGTGAAAGACTGGATTGATAGCAATAGCAAGAGCTTCTATTACTTTAGAAAGGCACAGAGGAATTATGTTTCACTCCCAGCTCCTTGAGTAAACCAAGAATCCAGACAATTTCCACAACAGTGGAAGCTAGGTTGCGATATTCAGCTTCAGCTGAGCTCCTAAAAATAGTGGATTGTTTCTTAGGCTTCCAAGATATCAAGGAAGAACCAAACATATGCGTGTATTAGGACATGCAACCCAGTTTGCATCACAGAATACTGATAGTGATTCAGAACAATGAGCATTGAAGAGAACTCCCAACACAGGACTATTCTTGATATACCTGACCACCTTGAGTGCAACTTCCATTGAGAGACTTTAGGACTATGCATGAATTGGCTTAAACTCTTAACAACAAAATAAGTATCTAACCTTGATATACCTGACCACCTTGAGTGTAGCTTCCATATGACAGCTAAGTAAAGAAGCATTCCTAAGAGTCTTTTATATGGTCCTGGATAAGTCATGTGACGATCCAAAGGTTCATCATCTATTTCTAATTGAAATATGTGTCTTCGAGTCCTTAAAACCCTCATTGAGGATTGCTTCGATTTGCTTGCTCAGTTCGGGTGCGTAGACAGAAACTTAAATATGAAATTCTATGAAAAATGCTAAGTTTTGATATTAAAATGAGTAAAATTTACTTCGATCAATATTTTGGGTAAATGGACGTAGATCTGTGATTTGACAGTCCTGGAGGGTCTGTAGGAAAATATGGGACTTGGGCGTATGCCTGGAATCAAATTCTGAGGTCCCAAGCCCGAGAAATGAATTTTTGAGTAAAATTATATTTTGGAAATTATTAAGGAAATTGAAAATGAAATTCGATTAAAAGACTATGGTATCGGGCCGTATTTTGGTTCCAGCACCCGATACAAGTTTATATATGATTTAAGCACTTTTTGTAAAGTTAGTTTGAAAATCATCGTTTGACGTGTTTCATACTTAAAATGGAAATTTATTCTATGAAAATTTAGAAGAAATCATGAGTTTTGAGGCTTGATTTGATGTGTATGATTTTATTTAGTCAATTCGATCGCACAAGTAAGTCCGTAGGATGTTTTTGATGTTGTGTGTATATTTGGTTTGGAACCCCGAAGGCTCGGGTGAGTTTTGGATAGGTCGTAAGTGCATTTTGAACCTTGGAATAATAGTTAATATACCTGGATCTGCAGGCTTCACATTTGTGAAGCCAGTCTCGCAAATGCGAGCTCGCAAATAGGAACAAAGCATCGCAAATGGAAGAGTTGGACCAGGCAGGCTTGTTCACAAATGTGACCAGCTGGTTCACTAATGCAAAGGAAGCTAGTCGCACATGCAACGTTCTTGATTGCAAACACGAAGCTCCGTAGTTTCTGAAGTGTTTGCAAACGCGAACCAAGCTTCGGATTTCCCAAACCTGCAGGGTTTGCAGTTGCGAACCCAAGTTCGCAATTCCCATATATGCAACCTGCATTTTTCATACTTAGCTAGATTTGAACCCCAATTTTCATATTTCTCAAACTCGAACACCCATAGGCAATTTTCCAAGAATTATTTCTTCTCCAAATCAACTGTAATTTATTTTCTACTCATTTCTTTCATTCTTTAACATCATTTAACATGTTTTCAACTTAAAATCAAAGATTTCCATGGGTGAAATTGGGGGTTTTGGGTAGAACTTTGAGTTTTCTAAAATTGGGGATTTGGACCTCAATTTGAGGCCCTATTTCAAAACAAATCACATATTTGGGTTCGTGGGTAATCGGATTTTGACCATGTGGGCTTGGGGACATTTTTGAACATTTTGGTCAAAACTTTGGTAAATTCATTTTTATGCATTCAAATTGATCCATTTAGCGAGTATGAATGTAATTAAGTAGCTTGTTACTAGATTCGAGCGGAGTTGTGGTGGAACCTAGGGGTAAAGCTATATTTGTGGCTTGAGTTGAGTTCAAAGCATCAAGTTAAGTGCTCGGTTTAACCTTAGCTTGAGGGATTAGGAGTCGAGTCATATTTGCTACTTGTTTTATGTTGAGTACGACGTATGGTCATGGTGACGAGTATCCATATGTTGGTGTTTAGCATGACCGTGGGTCTTAATTGATAATTGTGTATTCTTAATTCATTCTATGAAAGCTTTGATTGATGATCCTTGATACTCGGTATTTGTTCTAACTGTACCAAGTAGAAACTGAATAGGATTGGTTATAGCTGACTCTCCCTTGTAGAGACGTTTGATTTATTGTTATTGTTTCCCTTGCCGAGAAATTATTACAATTGTCTTGTTCCCTTGCCTGGATTATACTGCGTATTGTGTTGGAATAAATGGGAGTGGGTGGTACACCAACCACAAGTGATATTGAAATGGGATTGGGGGGTACGCCTACCACAAGATATTAAAATGGAAGCAGGTGGTACGCCTACTATAAGAGATTGACATGGGAGCGGGTGGTACGCCTACGACAAGATATTAATTGAAATGGGAGCAGGTGGTACGCCTACTATGAGATATTGAGAAATGAGATCGGATTGCACGTCTGCAATGAGATGATCATTGAAAGTGAAAGTTGTTTTATCTATTCTTATCCGTGTGAGCAGCTTTGAAAGATGGTTTCATTGTCATTTATGAGAATCCTGTTTATGGTTCTATCCCCAGAGCATGTTTCCCCTCCCCAGATTTACTTGTTTATTCCCTGTTGTTTCTTTCGCAGTATATTATATTATTGTACATGTTTATCTAGAGTCTGGTCCTAGCCTCGTCACTACCTCGCCGGGGTTAGGCGAGACACTTACCAATACATGGGGTCGGTTGTGCTGATGCTATACTCTGCGCTCTTTTGCACAGATCCAGGTGTTGGAGCAGCATTAGATCGGGAGCCAACCTTCAGTCCATCGAGACACCAAGGTAGCCTAGCAGATGTTAGTAGGCCCGAAGTCTCCTCTATATTTTACTTCCTCCTGTTATCTCATGTATTTTGGGACAAATAGTTTACATTTCCTTTCAAATAATTGTAGTTAGTATTCTTAGTAGCCTATAAGTGATGTTACACCAGTTCTTGGGTAGAGATATATGAAGGTTTCCGCTTTATTATTCCGCTTATTTATCTATGACTTCCATATTAATTTTATGTTCTCCGATGTGGTTTAATTATTTAATACTTGTTGATGTTTTTGGTAAAAAAAGATAGGAGTATACGAAATGTAGAATGCCTAGCTTCTACGAGAAGGCGCCCTCACAACTCCCGAAGGTGGGAATTCTGGGTCATGACAAGTTGGTATCAGAGCACTAGATTACATAGGTCCCACATCTCACGGACAAGCTCAGTAGAGTAGGAGGGATCAGTACAGAGACGTCTGCATTTATCCCCAAGAGACTACAGAGTTAGGAAACTTCACATTTGTTCTTTCTTGTCGTGCGGCTCTATTCTCAACATTGATTGCCTTTCTACTCTGTTCTTTCGCAGATGGCGACAACACGTGCTTTTTCATCTACCGCTCAACAGTTCGAGTCTCCTACAATAGCTTCCACTAGGGGTAGAGGTGAGGCTGAGGCCGTGCTATAGCCCGAGATAGGGGCAGAGCTCAGCCCTGAGCAGCAGCACCAGAGGCGGAGCCTCAGGTTGACTTTGAGTAGGAGGTTCCAGCCCTAGTAGTCTCGGTGGGCGCAGCTCAGGTCCAAGAGGGGTTCATTGCCACCCAAGCTATTCAAGACGCTCTGGTTCGATTTGTAGGCCTCATAGAGAGTGTCACCCGAGTGGGTTTACTTCCAGTAGCACCAACCACTTCCCAGGCTGGAGAAGGGGTTGAAACTCATTCTATATGCACTCCAAAGCAGCTAGCTGCCCAGGTTCAGGTTCTAGTGGTTCAGCCAGCTCTGACAGTTTAGCCGGGTGCAGCAACTCGGACCGGTGATGGAGCGGCGATGTCCACAGATGCCTTCTGGAGGCTGGCTAGGTTCACCAAGCTCTTCACATCTACATTTAGTAGTGCTTCCACTGATGACCCCCAAGATTTTCTATATAGCTGCCCGAGGTTCTTAAGAACATGGGCATTGTTGAGACCAATGGAGCTGATTTTGCTACATTTCGCAAATCTAAATCCGCAAAGTCTTGGTGGAGGGATTATTGCTTAGCCAGGCCAGTAGGGTCGTCATCTTTATCATGGGAGTAGTTTTCAGTGTTGTTTCTAGAGAAGTTTCTCCTCGTGACTCAGCGCGAGGCCTTTCGGAGGCAGTTTGAATGCCTTCAGTAGGTTCCATGACGGACACTCATTATGAGACCAGGTTCATTGATCTAGCTTATCATGCTCTTATCATACTTCCCACCGAGAGAGAGAGGGTGAGGAGGTTAATTGATGGCATGATTTAGCTGATTCGTCTTCGGATGGCCAAGAAGGCCGGGAGTGAGATCACTTTTTAGGAGGTAGCCAATGTGGCCTGCATGGTTGAGATGGTTTTGTCACAGGGAGGTGGTCATAGGTCAAATAAGAGGCCCCTTCATTCAGGTAGATTCATTGGTACCTTGTCTGGAGGTATAGATTCATATGGTAGAGGTCATCCTCCTAGACCCTTTTAGTTACCTCTCCAGGTCTCCCATGGTACTTCAGGTGGTCGTGGTTCTCAGCCGTATTATTTCGAAGCCTTACAGTGCACCATCAGCACCTATCAGCGCACCGCTACTTCAGAGTTCCCAAGATCGTCAGCCCCAGCAGCCAAGGGCTTGTTTCACTTGTGGCGACACGAGGCACATTACTAGGCATTGACCTCGAGCTTCGAGCAGTGCAACGCAGTAGAGTTATCGTGCTATGGTACAGCACCAGAGGTTTCACAGCCGGCCTCTTTACAAAGCCTTTAGAGAAAGAGTCCTTCTTCCGAATTCGTAGTGAACTCGGGATTCTTGACTCCACCTTGATCTAAGTCATGCATTGCATTTTCCCTTTCACATAATTACTAACTTGAGCGTCGGAGGAGCCTAACTTATTTTTGCAGGTATCGCCCTAAAGGCAGGGGTAATTATAAAAGATTGGTGCAGAATAATCGATTCCTCTTCAGAATAATCGATTTCTCTTTAATATATAATCGATTATCAAGTATCACTAATCGATTATGTTGACATTATTTGTTTTATTATTCCTTTTATGAAATTACAATTCTAGTTAATCAATAAACAAGTTATTTGCTTATTCTTTTTTGCTAATGTCAAAAGGGGGAAGAATAAGGGCTATGCACTTAATATTTATTGGCATAAATTGAGGGGGAATTCATATGTTGAGGGGGAATTCATATGTTGAGGGGGAATTAATTGCATATCTATTTACTTGTCTTGGATCGTCATTATGAATTATCTAATATGCATATCCCGATTAAGGTTTGCCATTATCAAAAAGGGGGAAGGTGTTGAAACACGTTCTTACTAGGCACTAAACTAAACGTGTGTTCATATTTGTAGGTTTTGATAAATGACAAACGATGCGCAATTGACATATGACGAGGTCCAAGCACAAGCGCGCAATTGATACATAACGAGATCAAGCACAAGACAAACAAAGATCAAGATTAAGCAAAGAAATAAAGTTATACATGAGTCGTTCTTTAATTGTGATCTTGATCCGATAATTGACTCAAGACTTGGCTTCTCTCGTAAAATCATTTTTATCAAATCATGCATATTTAATTTAAAGCAATATGATTTTAAATCATGCATATTTATTTTAGCCAAAATGATTTTTAAACATGCCTCTAAAATCTGGACAAAGATAATCGATTATGTACTTATGATAATCGATTATGTTAAGGCAGCTGCAAGACAATCGATTATGTACTTATGATAATCGATTATGTTAAGGCAGCTGCAAGACAATCGATAAGCTGCAAGACAATCGATTGTGTACCTTATGATAATCGATTGTGTAAAGGCAGTGTCCATCAGGTTTTTCAAAGCTACAAAATAATCGATTGTGCACCTTATGACAATCGATTGTGTTGAGGCAGTGTCTATTCGATTTTTCAAGACTGTAATATAATCGATTATACATATAGCATAATCGATTATGTAAATGACCGTTGCCAAAATATTTTCAAACTCTGTCTGGTAATCGATTGTATGATTCTGATAATCGATTATCCTGAGTAAAATCTGAATATGATTTTTTGAACGTTGCCAAGTAATCGATTATATGATTTTGATAATCGATTGTTTTAAGTAAAATCTGAAAAAGATTTTTTGAACGTCGCCAGATAATCGATTATACGATTTAGATAATCGATTATTATGCGTAAAATCTGGGAATGATTTTTGGACGATTGGAAAACAATCGATTATGCAACTTAGACAATCGATTGTTTTAGCACAAAATCAGCAATTCTTAATTGGCTATTAGGCAACGGTTGTGCATGTTTTCAACACTATAAATACATCTTAAAATCAGTCTTTTAAGTTAAACAACTGATCATATTATTGCTAAAGCTTGCATACTCTCTTATTCATCATTTTCTATTCATTACATAAGTTTTTGAGAGCCAAATTCTTGACGAAAGTTGTTGCGTTCTTGAGCGTATTTATTTTACTCATATCTACTCTTGAGGAGAGTCTTGTTTTGAGTGCAAAGTGTTTTTATACACTTGAAGGGAAGTGTTAATCCCTTGTATTGTAAGAAGGAACGTTGTGATTCCTTTGGTTGAAGTCTTGAAGTGTGGTGTCTTCGAGCAAAGGTTGTTGAGGCTTGTGTGACTCAAGTTCTCAGTTTGTAACGGTTTGTTAAGCACCCGTAAGCTTAACGAAGTTAGTGGAAATCTCGAGAGAGTCTCTCGGGGACTGGACTAGCCACGGGTTGTGGTGAACCAGGATAACATCGGTGCGTTCGTTCCTTATTATTTACTTATCGCACTTATTTCATTCCTGCAATTTTTAAATTCCGCAAGTTTACGCTGTTTTTTATTATAACGCTATTCACCCCCCTCTAGCGTTAAGCGTATATTCTAATAATTGGTATCAGAGCCCAACTCTCTGAAGACTTAACCGTTTGAGAGAAACAATCCATGGCTACTACTCGTGATTCTTTTGCAGGAATAGGTGAAGGACAATGCTCCACCCGACCACCACTATTCGATGGCACAAACTATACGTACTGGAAGGAGAGGATGAGAATATTCATTCAGTCGTATAATTTTCATCTGTGGAAGGTTATAATGATGGGAGAACAAATTCCAACCAAAAATGTTGAAAATGAATGGGTTCCAAAATCCGAAGATGAATATGATGCGGATGATATCCGAAAACACTAAAGCCATCAACTTATTGTATTGTGCTATAAACGCTGATGATTACAGAAAAATATCATGCTGCACAACGGCGAAGCAAATGTGGGATAAGCTGGAAATCACATACGAAGGTACGGACCTGGTAAGAGAAGCTAAAGTTGATTTTCTAACCCATGCATATGAACTGTTTCACATGAAGGAAGGCGAAAGGGTAGATGACATGTTCGAACGATCTTCAAAAATTGTTAATGACATACATGCTCTTAAGAAGACCTTCACGGATAAGGAACTTGACCGAAAAATTCTCCGAAGTCTCACTCCGGAATGGCGCTCCAAGGCCGACGCAATTCAAGAGTCTATTGGCATTTCAAATGTCACCATCGACGGATTAAGAGGTAATCTTAAAACTTATGAATCTACTATGCTTAACCCTCTTGTTAATTATCAAAGGAAACAAAGAATCGCCCTCAAGGCAAGCACAAGTCAACCTCAAAATGATGAGGACGGAGATAACGAGTTCAGACTCGTTATTAAGAGATTTCAAAAGTTCATGCGAAAAGAGTATGAACGAAAAGGCAAACAACAAGGAGATCAAGTAAAGTGCTATGGATGCGGAGAAATCGGGCACATTAAATCAAATTGCCCAAATGTCAAAAAGGAGAAGAAACCCTTCAAGAAACAAAGAGCATACATATCTTGGGGAGGCGACTCTGGAGACGAGTCAAGTGAGGAAGAAGAAGACGAAACCGCAAATCTTTGTGTTATGGCACACGAAGACAATCAAGAAGAGGTATGTCAAATTTCTTCCAAAAACTTCTATTCTCTTGAGGAAATGCAAAATGCCTTTGATGAGTTGTATAGTCATTAAAGCTTCCAAAACTGTTAAAAACACTAAGGAAAATGCTTCTTTGAAAGAAAAAGATTTTGAAAGACAACTCTCTTTGAAAGAAAAAGATTTGGAAAAATTGATTTTGGAAAATGAGAAGTTGAAAGAAGAAAACAAATTTTTCGGCAAGAGAAGCGCCGACAAACCCGAGAGCTCTAGTAAAAATTGTATTTTTTGCATGCATCTAAAAATTGAGGTAGAAAGACTTAAGGGCACCCTAGATAAGTTCAATTCTTCTCTAAAAATTTGAATGAAGTTCTTGTTAATTTGAAATCGACCAAACATGGGATAGGTCTTAAAAACGAGCCTAAAGACAAAGTTGAAGCCAAACCCCAACCACCTAAGGCTCAACCTAGGATAAATAAAACAAATGTTCATCCTAGAGATAACAATCCTAGAATCAACATGCATGCTAGACCAAACACTAGAAGAAACTTTGAACATTTTAGGACACCTAGAAATAACTATTCTAAAAATGCTGCATCCTAGAACAAATAGTAGGAGAAATGATTTTCATGAAATGCGCAATAGTCATATTGTCGAAAATAGAGTAAACAAATTTCGTCCGTCCAACTACTATCAACCTAGACGAATGCATAATCCTAATGTCATTTGTCATTATTGCAATCGAATTGGACATATTGCTCCTGCTTGTTTCACTAGACATAGACACTTAACTGCATGTCAAGCACAACAGCATGTTACACCTAACTCTCAAGGACCCAAAACAGCTTGGGTACCAAAGACTCATTAATTTGTCTTGTAGGTATGTTTGAAGGGATCAAGTGTACTTTGGTACCTTGATAGTGGATGCTCCAAACACATGACCGGAGACGAATCCAAGTTCCTTCAACTAGAACACAAAGAAGGAGGAAGCGTTATTTTTGGAGATAACAACAAAGGAAAAATTATCGGCGTTGGATCGGTCGGTAAGGATGAACCTTCTTCCATTAAGCATATTTTGCTAGTTAAAGGTCTAAAACATAATCTCTTGCGCATAAGTCAATTATGTGACAAGGGAAATCTTGTTTTATTTGATTCGGATGAATGCTTAGTTTTTCGCCGTAGCGATTTTAAAATTATTCTTCGTGGTTTTAGAATGGATAACATTTATATGGTTGATCTCGAAAATTCTTCATCTGAATATGTGAATTTTCTTATGAGGAAAGAAGATGATATGTGATTATGGAATCGTAGAGTATCTCACATCAACATGCATCTTTTAAACAAATTAGTTTCACAAAATTTAGTTATTGGTCTTCCAAGTTTGAAATTTGAAAAAGACTCTATCTGTGATTCTTATCAAAAAGGGAAGCAAACAAAAGCATCTTTTAAATCAAAAAATATTGTTTCAACTACTAGACCTTTCCAACTTCTCCACATGGATCTCTTTGGACCATCTCGCATTGAAAGTCTTGGTAGAAATCGTTATGCTTTTGTTATTGTTGATGATTACTATAGATTTACATGGACAATATTTCTTGCTCACAAAAGTGAGGCTTTTCATAATTTTAAATGCTTTCTTAAACGTGTTCAAAATGAAAAGGACACAACCGTCACTTCAATAAGAAGTGATCATGGGGGAGAGTTCGATCACAATCTCTTCGCGGAATTTTGTGACGAACTCGGTATCGAGCACACCTTCTCTGCTCCACGTACACCACAAAAAAATGGAGTGGTGGAAAGGAAAAATAGGTGTCTCGAAGAGATGGCTAGAACCATGCTCGATGAGGCTAAGATTCCCAAACATTTTTGGGCGGATGCCGTGAGTACCGCATGCTACGTTTTAAACAGAGTAGTCATAAGGCCAATACTCATGAAAACTCCCTATGAACTCTACAAGGGAAGGAAACCAAATATCTCCCATCTTAGAGTATTCGGTTGTAAATGTTTTATTCATAACAATGGAAAAGACAATTTGGGAAAATTTGATGCAAAATCCGATGAAGGAATTTTTATTGGTTACTCTTCACGAAGCAAAGCATATAGAGTATTCAACGATAGAACCGAAACTGTGGAGGAATCCCCTCATATTATGTTTTCCGAAAATAATGCTCGCTTGGCGAGAAAGGATTCTGGTTTTGATCTTGCAGGTATTTTAAACTCAATAAGTCCTCAAGACAAAGTACAAGAGGAAACTCCTAAGGAAATTCAAGATGAAATCTTGGAACAATTATCGGAGGAAGCGCCACAACTGGAAAAAGAAACAAAACTGCCTAACGCGTGGAGGACAATCAAAGACCATCCTCTCGACCAGGTAATTGGCGACATTGAACAACAGGTAAGTACTCGAAACGCTCTTAAGAACACCTTAGGTCATACTGCTTTCGTCTCTCAAATTGAACCCTCAACCATCTCCGAAGCAATTGGGGATGAATTTTGGACCTTGGCAATGCAAGAGGAGCTTAACCAATTCAAACGAAATGACGTTTGGGATTTGGTGCCAAGACCCGAAAATCATACCATAATTGGTACGAAATGGGTTTTTTGAAATAAATTAGATGAAAATGGTGTAATCACTAGAAACAAAGCTAGGCTTGTAGCAAAAGGCAATAATCAAGAAGAGGGAATTGACTATGAAGAAACATATGCACCCGTAGCAAGGTTAGAAGCTATTCGTTTATTACTTGCTTTTGCCTCTTCTATAAATGTCAATTTATATCAAATGGATGTAAAAAGCGCTTTTCTAAATGGTGTCATTCAAGAAGAAGTTTATGTTTAACAACCCCCGGGCTTTGAAGATTTTAAATCTCCCGATCATGTTTTCAAGCTTAAAAAGGCACTTTATGGTCTTAAGCAAGCTCCCCGAGCTTGGTATGAACGATTGAGCAAATTTCTTTTGGAAAATGAATTCATTAGGGGAAAAGTTGACACCACTCTATTTGTTAAGCATAAAAACAATGATATTTTATTAGTTCAAATCTATGTGGATGATATTATTTTTGGTGCTACTAACAATGCTTTGTGCAAGGAATTTTCTGATTTTGACAAGCGAATTTGAGATGTCTATGATGGGAGAGCTAACCTTCTTTTTGGGGCTGCAAGTAAAGCAAATGGAAGAAGGAACCTTCATTTGTCAAGCTAAATATTGCAAAGAATTGCTAAAACGATTTGAAATGAGCAACGCAAAAGCAATGGCCACCCCCATGAGCACATCCGACCATCTAGACAAAGATGAGAAAGGTAAGGAAGTCGACACCAAGAAGTATCGAGGTATGATTGGATCTCTCCTTTATCTTACTGCTAGTAGACCGGACATCATGTTTAGCGTGTGCTTATGCGCTCGTTATCAATCATGTCCTAAGGAGTCTCACCTAACTGCGGTGAAACGGATATTGAAGTATCTTGTTGGTACTGTAAATGTGGGTCTATGGTACCCCAAAGGTTCTTCACGCCAACTTGTTGGCTATTCCGATTTCGATTTTGCTGGATGCAAATTGGACCGCAAGAGCACTAGTGGCACTTGCCATTTGCTCGGTAGCTCTCTAGTTTCTTGGTTTAGCAAGAAACGAGTAAGTGTTGCGTTGTCCACAACCGAGGCTGAATATGTAGCCGCGGGGATATGTTGCGCTCAAATCCTTTGGATGAAACAGCAACTCTTGGACTATGGCCTATGTATCGATCATATCCCTCTTAGATGTGATAATACTAGTGCCATATGCTTGACGAAGAACCCCGTTCTTCAATCAAGAACAAAACACATTGAAATTAGGCATCATTTTATAAGAGATCACATTCTCAAAGGTGATGTCGAAATTGAATTTGTTGAAACCAAACATCAATTGGCCGACATCTTTACAAAGCCTTTAGAGAAAGAGTCCTTCTTCCGAATTCGTAGTGAACTCGGGATTCTTGACTCCACGTTGATCTAAGTCATGCATTGCATTTCCCTTTCACATAATTACTAACTTGAGCGTCGGAGGAGCCTAACTTATTTTTGCAGGTATCGCCCTAAAGGCAGGGGGAATTATAAAAGATTGGTGCAGAATAATCGATTCCTCTTCAGAATAATCGATTTCTCTTTAATATATAATCGATTATCAAGTATCACTAATCGATTATGTTGACATTATTTGTTTTACTATTCCTTTTATGAAATTGCAATTCTAGTTAATCAATAAATAAGTTATTCGATTATTCTTTTTTGCTAATGTCAAAAGGGGGAAGAATAAGGGCTATGCACTTAATATTTATTGGCATAATTGAGGGGGAATTCATATGTTGAGGGAGAATTAATTGCATATCTATTTACTTGTCTTGGATCATCATTATGAATTATCTAATATGCATATCCCGATTAAGGTTTGCCATAATCAAAAAGGGGGAAATTGTTGAAACACGTTCTCACTAGGCACTAAACTAAACGTGTGTTCATATTTGTAGGTTTTGATAAATGACAAGCGATGCGCAATTGACATATGACGAGGTCCAAGCACAAGCGCGCAGTTGATACATAACGAGATTCAAGCACAAGACAAACAACGATCAAGATTAAGCAAAGAAATAAAGTTATACATGAGTCGTTCTTTTATTGTGATATTGATCCGACAATTGACTCAAGACTTGGCTTCTCTCGTAAAATCATATTTATCAAATCATGCATATTTAATTTAAAGCAAAATGATTTTAAATCATGCATATTTATTTTAACCAAAATGATTTTTAAACATGCCTCTAAAATCTGGACAAAGATAATCGATTATGTACTTATGATAATCGATTATGTTAAGGCAGCTGCAAGACAATCGATTATGTACTTATGATAATCGATTATGTTAAGGCAGCTGCAAGACAATCGATTGTTTACCTTATGATAATCGATTGTGTTGAGGCAGTGTCCATCAGATTTTTCAAAGCTGCAAGACAATCGATTGTGTACCTTATGATAATCGATTGTGTTGAGGCAGTGTCCACCAGGTTTTTCAAAGCTACAAAATAATCGATTGTGCACCTTATGACAATCGATTGTGTTGAGGCAGTGTCTATTCGATTTTTCAAGGCTGTAATATAATCGATTATACATATAGCATAATCGATTATGTAAATGACCGTTGCCAAAATATTTTAAACACTGTCTGGTAATCGATTGTATGATTCTGATAATCGATTATCCTGAGTAAAATCTGAATATGATTTTTTGAACGTTGCCAAGTAATCGATTATATGATTTTGATAATCGATTGTTTTAAGTAAAATCTGAAAAATATTTTTTGAACGTTGCCAGATAATCGATTATACGATTTAGATAATCGATTATTATGCGTAAAATCTGGGAATTATTTTTGGACGATTGGAAAACAATCGATTATGCAACTTAGACAATCGATTGTTTTAGCACAAAATCAGCAATTCTTAATTGGCAATTAGGCAACGGTTGTGCATGTTTTCAACACTATAAATACATCTTAAAATCAGCCTTTTAAGTAAAACAACTGATCATATTATTGCTAAAGCTTGCATGCTCTCTTATTCATCATTTTCTATTCATTACATAAGTTTTTGAGAGCCAAATTCTTGACGAAAGTTGTTGCGTTCTTGAGCGTATTTATTTTACTCATATCTACTCTTGAGGAGAGTCTTGTTTTGAGTGCAAAGTGTTTTTATACACTTGAAGGGAAGTGTTAATCCCTTGTATTGTAAGAAGGAACGTTGTGATTCCTTTGGTTGAAGTCTTGAAGTGTGGTATCTTCGAGCAAAGGTTGTTGAGGCTTGTATGACTCAAGTTCTCAGTTGGTAACGGTTTGTTAAGCACCTGTAAGCTTAACGAAGTTAGTGGAAATCTCGAGAGAGTCTCTCGATGACTGGACTAGCCACGGGTTGTGGTGAACCAGGATAACATCGGTGCATTCGTTCCTTATTATTTACTTATCGCACTTATTTCATTCCTGCAATTTTTAAATTCCGCAAGTTTATGCTGTTTTTTATTATAACGCTATTCACCTCCCCTCTAGCGTTAAGCGTATATTCTAACAAAAGGTGTCGAGTTCTGATGGTCGAAAGAGTATGAGGTGAGATTTCAGAAGCTCAAGATAGCTCTGCCTACGACACTGTATTGGTTTGCCCACAGGTTCATGGCCTTATACAGTCTATTGTGATGCTTCCCGTATGGGGCTTAGTGCAGTATTGATGCAGGATGGAAATGGTTTGAGGCAGTTGAAGATTCACGAGAAGAACTATCCAGTGCATGATTTGGAGTTGGCAACTATTGTTCACGCGTTGAAGATTTTGAGGCACTATTTGTATGGCGTGACATGTGAAGTGTTCACTGATCATAAGAGTCTCCAGTACTTGTTCAAGTAAAAGGAGTTGAATTTGAGGCGGAGAAGGTGGTTGGAGTTGTTGAAGAATTATGATATCACTATCTTAGATCACCCGGGGAAGGCCAATGTGGTGGCCGATGTTGTGAGTACAAAGTCCGCCAGCATGGGCAGTCTTGCTTATATTCCGGTCAGCCAGAGACTGCTTGCTTTGGATGTTTAGGCCTTGGCCAACCGATTTGTGAGGTTGGATATTTTTTATCCTAGCCGGGTGTTAGCTTGCATGGTCACTCGTTCTTCATTATTGGAGTGTATCCGTGATCGGCAGTTTCATGATCCCCATTTCTGTGTCCTTAGAGGCACGGTGCAGCGTGGAGATGCCAAGCAAGTGACTTTAGATGATGATGGAGTTTTGAGAATGAAGGGGCGAGTTTGTGCGACCAATGTTGATGGGATTCGAGAGTTGATCTTAGCGGAGGCCCACAACTCCCGGTATTATAATCATCCGGGCGCCAGGAATGTATCAGGATTTGCGGCAACACTATTGGTGGCGTAGAATTTAAGAAGGATATTGTGGCATATGTGGCGTGGCGTTTGAATTGTCAGCAGGTTAAGTATGAGCATCAGAGGCCTGGTGGTTTATTTTGGATGATTGAGCTTCCTGAGTGGAAGTGGGAGTGGATCAATGTGGACTTCATTACTAGACTTCCGTTGACCCGGAAGAAGTTCGACGCAGTTTGGGTCATTATTGATAGGCTGACCAACCCAGCGCATTTCATTCTTGTGGCAGTCTCCTACTCATCCGAGAGGTTAGCTAAATCTATATTTGGGAGATTGTTCGCCTTCATAGTGTGCTGGTATCTATCAATTTGGACTGGGGTACACAGTTTACCTCGTGTTTATAGAGAGTAATCCATCTAGAGTTAGGCACCCAGGTTCAGTGAGTACAACATTTCATCCTCAGACGGACGGTCAGTCCGAGCGGACTATTCAGATATTAGAGGAAATGCTTTCAGCTTATGTTATTGACTTTAGAGGTTCGTGGAATCAGTTATTGCCTTTAGCAGTGTTTACCTACAACAACAGCTCAGGCGAGCATCCAGATGGCTCCTTATGAAGCTCTATATGGTAGGCGGTGTTGATCTCCGGTTGGATGGTTTGAGCCGGGAGAGATCGATTGTTGGGTACAGATTTGGTTCAGGGGGCCTTGGACAAGGTCAGAATTATTTAATATAGGATTCATGCATCTCAATCTAGGCAAAAGAGCTGTGCAGATTGTAAGGTTCGAGATGTAGCTTTCATGGTTGGTGAGCGAATATTCCTCCGAGTGTCGCATATGAAGGGCGCGATGAGATTTGGGAAGAAGGGAAAGTTTAGCCCTAGGTTCATTGGCCTGTTTGAGATTCTTGATCGAGTGGGAGAGGTGGTTTATAAACTTGCATTGCCGCCTAGCTTATCAGCCATGCATCCAGTTTTTCATATGTCCATGCTCCGGAAATAGCACGGCGATCCATCCCACAGGTTAGATTTCAGCACTATCCAGTTGGACAAGGATCTTTCTTATGAGGAGGAACCAATCGCTATTCTAGACCGGCAGGTTTGTCAGTTCAGCTCCAAAAGTTTCCCTTCTGTTCGTGTTCAGTGGAGAGGTCGTCCTCCTAAGGCGTCGACCTAGGAGTCTGATTCCTATATGCGGAACCGTTATCCCCATCTATTCTGCGACTAAGTTCGAGGATGAACGGTTGTTTTAGAAGTGGAGAATGTGATGAACCAAAGGGTCATCACCTATTTCTAATTGAAATATGTGTCTTCTAGGCCTTGAAACATCATTTGGGGTTGCCTCGATTTGCATACATTATCCGAGCGCGTGCCCGGAAAGCTTAAATATAAAATTCTATGAAAAATGCTAAGTTTTAATATTAAAATGAGTAAATTTGACTTCGATCACCATTTTGGGTAGACAGACCCGGATCCATGATTTGACAATCCCAAAGGGTCCGTAGGAAAATATGGGACTTGGGCGTAAACCTGAAATCGAATTCCGAGGTCCCAATCCCGAGAAATGAATTTTTGAGTAAAATTAATTTCTGAAATTAATAGGGAAATTGGAAATGAAATTTGATTATAAGACTATGGTATCGGGCCCGTATTTTTGTTCTGGCGTCCTGTACAAGTTTTATATATGATTTAAGCACTTTCTGTAAAGTTTGGTTGAAAACAAATATCGTTTGACGTGTTTCGGACTTAAAATGGAAATTTGATGTTCTTTGAAAATTTGGAAGAAATCATGAGTTTTGAGGCTTGATTCGATGTATATGATGTTATTATAGTGATTTGACCACACGATAAGTCCGTAGGATAATTGAGGTTGTGTGTGTGTTTGGTTTAGAGCCCCGAGGGTTCGAGTGAGTTTTGGATAGGCTGTGAGTGCATTTTGAGCCTTGGAAAAATAGCTTGTATACCTAATCTGCAGGCTTTGCAATTGCAAATCCAATCTTGCAAATGCGAGCTCGCAAATGCGAATAAAGCATCGCAAATGCGAGAGTTGGATAGGGCAGTCTTGTTGGCAAATGTGATCAGCTGGTTCACAAATGCGAAGGAAGCCAGTAACAAATGTGACATTCTTGATCGCAAATGCGAAGGTCCATAGTTTCTGAAGCATTCGCAAATGCAAACCAGGCTTTGCATTTCCCATTACTGCAGGGTTCGCAATGGCAAATCCAAGTTCGCAATTCCCATATCTGCAACCTGCATTTTTCATACTTAGTCGAATTTGAACCCCATTTTTCATATTTCTCAAACTCAAACCCTCATATGCAATTTTTCAAGAATTATTTCTTCTCCAAATCAATTGTAAGTTAGTTTCTGCTCATTTCTTTGGATCATTAACATAATTTAACATGTTTTCAACTTAAAATTAAAGATTTTCATGGGTGAAATTGGGGATTTTGGGTAGAACTTAGGTTTTTCTAAAATCGGGATTTAGACCTCAATTTGAGGTCCGATTTCAAAACAAATCACATATTTGGGATCGTGGGGCATTGGTTAATCGGGTTTTGGTTTTAACCTTAGATTTTGAGCATGTGGGCCCTGTGGCATTTTTGGACCTTTTGGGCAAAACTTTGGTAAATTCATTTTTATGCACTCAAAATTGATTCATATAGCGAGTATTGATGTAATTAATAACTTGTGACTAGATTCGAGCGGAGTTGTGGTGGAACCAAGGGGTATAGCTATATTTGAGGCTTGAGTTGAGTACAAAGCATCAAGGTAAGTGTTCGGTCTAACCTTAGCTTGGGAGATTAGGAGCCGAGGCATACTTGCTACTCGTTTTGTGTTGAGTACGACGTATGGGCATGGTGACGAGTATCCACATGTTGGTGTCGAGCATGACCTTGGGTCTTAAATTGATAACTGTGTATTCTTAATTCATTCTATGAAAGCCTTGATCGATTATCCTTGATACTGAGTATTGGTTTTAAATGTGCCAAGTAGAAATTGAATAGGATTGACTATAACTGACTCTCTCTTGTAGGGACGCTTGATTTGTTGTTATTGTTTCCCTTGCCAGGAAATTATTACAATTGTCTTGTTCCCTTGCCGGGATTATATTGTGTATTGTGTTGAAGAAATTGGAGCGGGTTGTACGCCTACCACAAGTGATATTTAAATTGGAGCGGGTGGTACGGGAGCGGGTGGTACGCCTACCACAAGATATTGAAATGGGAGTGGGTGGTACGCCTACCACAAGAGATTGACATGGGAGCTGGTGGTACGCCTACCACAAGATATTTAAATGGGAGCGGGTGGTACGCCTACCATAAGATATTGAAATGGGAACGGATGGTACGTTTACTACAAGATATTAATTGCAATGGGAGTGGGTGGTACGCCTAGCACGACTTATGTTGAAATCGGAGCGGGTGGTACACCTACCACGAGATATAGAGAAATGGGATTAGGTTACACGTATGCAACGAGATGAGTATCAAAACTGAAAGTTGTTTTATGTCACGACCTAAACCCGGTCGTGATGACACCTGACCCTAAAGCTAGGCAAGCCTGACCAACAATCGCTCTCCTTTTAACAATAAATTTGAAAACCGAAAATTTAAGGAAAAATGTAATGTTTTAGAAATTTAGTCCAATATTTATAATAAAATAATATGGAGAAAACAGAATAACTGGTGAAATACTCCCATAAGATATGCAGTCACGAGTCTAGATCCTCTAAAACAAACTGAATAACAATATCTGAACGAAAATACCCAAGTCTGGAAATGTATATATATAAGTAAGAACTGAAATAGGATGAGTAGTCAGGTCCTGCGAACGTCAAACAGCTACCTCAACAACTCTGATAAACTCTGGAGATAGCGACTGCTCAGCTAAGCCTCTGGTATACCTGAATCTGCACACAAGGTGCAGGGAATAGGGGTGAGTACTACCGACTCAGTGAGTAATAAGCATATAAATTGTCTGAAGATAAGAAATCCACGAGATGCCACAAAGTAAAGCTAAAACTAACAGTATGATACCTTAACTACGAATCAACAGCAAAGCAATCACAACTATATCAGTCAAGTATAATGCAAGAATGGAATGCAATGCACATGACCTGCTGCGTCGTACAGCCCGATCCATTTAACGTCGACGGCGCTCATTGGGGGTGTGTACAAACTCCAGAAGGGCACCTACAGCCCAAGTGCAATATCATAATCTCAATGTTGTGGCGTGCAGTTTTATCCATACTCAGTCCACAGTATGTATATGAGTCACATAACAGACTCAACTAATTTCCCAGTTTCCAATTATTTGAAAAATATAATTTAGTTTTATTTAATTTTCAGGAAAAGTAACTTAGCATTTCATAACATTGATTAAACACGGGACTGAGATAAATGATTATGCAAACCATGCTATCACAATAATATCCATCTTAGACGGATGCTACAAATCGGCACAAGGCCCCAGATATGGCTATAAACCCAATTTTCAACAATACAATGTGCGTATCAGCCACCAATATATTATAGTTAGCACTAGGGATAGACCAACTCACAATCCCCCAATCATATACGATCCCGCACCTTCCATGGGTTGCGCTTCACGCCCTAACATAGCGTCATAATATAATAAATCGGGGTTTCAAACCCGCAGATTTTATCTATACAAACTACTCACCTCTAACCGGCCGTAGACTCGTCCGCAATGCCTTTTCCTCTTGTATAGCTCCTCGCACGTCGAATCTAGTCAAAATCACAACGAATATATAAATATGGGTTAAAGACTCATAACCTGATAAAAAATACTCGAAAAGTACTAAAATTCACGGAGTTGGTAAAACCCGAGTCTCGGGCCCACTTCTCAAAAAAATCCAAAAATCACATCAACGAATTCCTCGTCTCACCACGAGTCTAGGCATATAAATTATACCAAAAATGGAGTTCAAATGGTCTTTCAAATTCCCAAAATTTGTTTTCAAATTCCCAAAATATATATACATATTATATATATATATATATATATAATATGTACTTACGCTCTACTATGCAGGACCGCGGCACGGCGAAGCAGGTAAAAAGTAACCAGGCCAACAGCGGAGCAGAACGCGAGCGGGGCAGAAATATCCGCTCTCCGAGAAGGTCTCTTAAACAGGAGCTTGCTGAGAAGAAAACTCAGCCTAACCTGCAGCAGCGCAGGGAAACAAAATGCCACATTTGCGGAGGACCGCACTGGTACGTAACCTGCCCTCAAATGAAAAGTTTAGGTGCCATGATCAAAGATCACCAGCAAAAATCAGTCAAGGAACAAGGAGAAGGTTCCGAGACTCCAGCAAAAGTTGGTATGATCGGACTTTGCGCCGCAACCACACAATCTGCCGGAAAACTGAACGCCTTCCCAACACAATATGTGGATATCACCCTCAATGGACACTCAGTTCGTGCTTTGGTGGACACGGGGGCAGAGGCCAATGTGATAACTCAGACGGCAGCAGACAAATTGAATCTCAAGTACTATCCAACAGAGGTCCGGCTCAAAACAGTCAATGCCCCTCCGACACCAATCGCAGGTATTGCAAGTGGCCTAGACATCACGTTAGGCAGCTGGAAAGGTAAAACCAACTTTGCCGTACCTCCTCTGGATATTTTTGAAGTACATATTATATATATATATATATATAAAAGCTGTATTCGATATGGTATTACCTCATATACACTTATACTTAGCGCATAGTATAGCGTAAGTACATATATTATATATATGACACACACGCCCACTTCGTTGTACTATTCATTCCTTGTATCACAAAAGTATTAACGACTTACATTTATAATATTTACATAGTACATATAAAAGTAATTTTTAATTTTGACCATATAGAGACCAACTTTGGTCACTAACTTTAAATGAATTTAATTTAGCGACCAAAGTTGGTCACTAACTGTACATGAATGTAATTTTGAGAACAAATTTTGTCACTAAAATTAAATCAGATTTATTCATATTATATATAATATTTAAATTAATAATAAAAATTATTAAACATTAGAACTGGGTCCCACATTGGCGACCAACATTGGTCTCTAATTCCATAAGCGACCAACTTTGGTCGCTAAATTTTGAATTATATTTATTTAAATTTTTTAAATTTTTTGAATATATATATTTATTAAAATATTATAACTGGGACCCATTTTAGTGATCAAAGTTGGTCACTATCTTCTTATCCTTCAGTGACCAACTTTGGTCGCAAGTTTTAAATTATATATATTTATATTTTTTAACTTTTATAAAATAATAATAAAATTATTTAAAAATTTTATGTGGGTTCCACTTTTGCGACCAACATTTGTCGCTAAACTCAGCATATCTTTGACCAAGCAAGTCTGACCAGTCAAGTCAACAGTTTGACTAAATTTGCATCCAAATAGCGACTATCTATGGTCGCTAAAATTATTTCAAATATTTTTTTTACTATTTTCGGTAGTTTGGCGACCAACTTTGGTCACTTCTTTTGACATATCAAATTTGGTCGCCAAATTTTTATCGTTTTTTGACCGAATTCTAGTTGTGTAAGATAGCGAATATTAAATTGGATATTATCATGAACACTACAGGTTATTGTATTTTTATTTAGCTTGAATACAACACTAATTTAAATGGGTCAATCAAAGTTTAATTTGGGAAACACTTCAATATTAAATTTAGTTTAGAAAAAAATTATAGATGTTTTTGACTTTTTGAACTCTCAAAGCGGAAGCAATATTTGAGAGAAATCTTCGATAAAAAGGCAAAGAAATGTCATTCTGCTAACAGGAAAAGAATTAACAATATCAAAAAAAATTAAGGGAAAAGGAATATCATTTTGTGAATAGGAGGAAACATTTTAAGAAAATCTTCAAAAAAATGTAAGGGAAAGGAAATGCCATTTTGTACTATACAGATATTTAAAAATAAAATGAGACTTTAAACTTTAAAGTAGGAAAACATATTTTTCAACGTTTAAATATTTTTATGTGGTTTAGATTGAAAGAAAATTACCACACCTTATTTGAATTGAAATTTAAGTTTATCTAATATTATGATTGTATTAGAACTGGACTTAGTATGTGATTATATAGTATACTTGAAAATCAATATTCGATTAATCAAAAATAAATTAGTCAACGGAAAGATGCATATTATATATATAGGTGGCTAAAGCCCCCTATTAATGTCATTAGTACATACCGACTTATAGCCTTGCATAATACCTTGGAGTGCACTAATATTCCCTAAACTAACCAAGATTTCACATTGCTTGTTACTACTAGATCTATGATGTTCATAACCTTCATAGTCTTTAATATACATATCCATAACAAAATCCGGTGGCTTCCAAAAACTACGTAAAGTATTAAAGCTAGTCTGCTTGAGAGCTTCTTGTGCCAAAACATGAGACACCATATTTCCTTCCCTGTAGCTATGCTTGAATGATATTCTCCTCATCTTGGATGCCTCCTCCACCAACTACCTGCATTTCATACATAGTTCACTGTTATTTGTGTATTCTTTAATAATATTGATAACCTCCGTGGCATCAGTTTCTACTTCAACAGAGAATATGTGTTCCATAATGATAAGCTTGAGGGCATGAATTAATGCCTCAATTTCTGTATGTAGGGCTGAGCTTGCATGGATTTTCATGATCTAGTTTTTTTTTAGTTACGTATGGCGCAACTGATACCTCCTTCCATATCAGTACTGTTGAAGGCTCCATCAATATTTACCTTTAGCCATCTGGTTGCTAGTTCTTCCCATTTGATGTTATGCTTAATAGTTTTAGCTATTTGAGGGTTGTTAATAGAAATTAGAACACATTCCCTTGCATACTCCAATATTTTCTTTAAGTTTATGGACATTGATTGATTGTATATGTTGTTGTGATTTCTGTTATTCAATATCCCCCAAAGTACGAAAGGAAACAATTGGTTCCATGTAATGTGACGATAGTTTATTTTTGGGGTGGCGTTGAATAAGGAGATTAGCCAATCTTTCTGCCCCTTAATATCCCCAATAATGATTCCACTGTTTCCCATAATCCTTTTGCTATATGACACTCTAAGAAGATATGTTGTATGGTTTCTAAGTGGATCCTATAAATATGGCAGCTTGGGTCTATGTTGATGCCTATCTTAGCTAGGTAACTCCTACAAGGCAACTTGGAGTGGATTAGTTTTCAGATTAAAAATTTTTGTTTATTGTTACATTCCAGTTTCCAAATCCCTTTCGTAGGGACTTTGTCATTTACCCATTTTCTATGAGCATATAGGTTGAGGAGGTTGTGAATGCGCCCCTGGATTGAGGCTCCGGTTAAGGGTAGGAAGGTTAGTGGGATTTGGAGCCCAATCAACACAATTTACGCAGTTAATAATATTCTTAGGGAGATCGAAGGATATTTTTCCAAAATCCCATCCGCTAGCGCTAGTTATATCTTTAATACGAGTCCATCTTCCCCTTGATTGAGTGGTCCTGATATACTATTTCGTAAGTTAGGAAAATTAGGGATCCAATTAGTACTCCGAATATTTAGTTTGGAGGTCTTATCAACGTGTCATCTAATCCCTTTGCTACATAATTTCCAACCTACTAGTAGGCCTTTCCAAGTAGAAGAGGTTCCAATGGTATTGATTTTTTTTGGCGTAAATATTTATTAAGAACCTGGCCCAAAGTGCGTTTGTATTTGTAAGAATTCTCCATGAAAACCCTGTTAATAGAGCTTTGTTCTTGTAGGAGGCTTTCTTTATGCCTAACCCTCCCTCATCCTTATTTTGAGTGACCATGTCCCAATTTATTAAATGAAGCTTCTTTTTTTCTCTAGTAGTGCCCCATAAGAAATTACGTTGAATTTTATCAATCTCCTTAGGGTTTTACTAGGGAGATGATTTATTTGCATTAGATAGTTGGGGAGGGTATATAGGGTTGATTTTACAAGGGGTGGACCTCCCAACCATGCTTAGCCATTTAGCATTCCAATTGTTAAATCTAGCCTTCATTTTGTCTAGCAAAAGTTGGTAATCCTTGTGCTTTGTGGTGTTAATGATGATAGGGAAGCGTAGATAATTACCAAATTTATGACATTCTGTTACCCTAAGGGTGTTTGCAATCAATTTTTTATTTGAGCACTATAATTTTTGGAGAGCATCACTTTTGACTTACCTTTGTTAATATGAAGACCTGAGAGAAAATTGAAGTCATTCAAGCAAGTGCTCATAGCCTTAATAGTATTTTGATTTTCTTCTCCCATTTGGGTAATATCATATGCGAAAAATAAATGGGAGAGGGGGGGGGGGGGGGGGTTTGGATTGAGTTTTATAGGTGACCATATCCTAGTGTCTACTGCATGGCGCATATTATTAGAGAGTATGTTCATGCAAAGTATAAACAGATATGGGGACATGGGGTCTCCTTGTCTAATCCCTCTAGTGGGATTGAATGCCTTTGTTTTGTTACCATTAACAAGGGTCGAAAAATAGCTCGTGGTAACACAGTTGAGGATCAGGTTAGTGATATTTTTTGAAAAGTTGAAGAATTTTAAAGTTTTATAAATATAAGACCATTCTAATTTATCAAACGTTTTTTCTATATCCAATTTAAGGATCATTTTTTTTTTGAGCAACTAAAACACATAATGATTTCCTGGATTATAATGACATTATCACTAGATCTTCTTCCCTTAATGAAGCTGGCTTGTTCAATATTAATAAGTTGATTAGGGAAGGTTTTGATCCTATTGGCAATAATTTTTTTAATGACTTTATAAATCGTATTGCACAAACTAATTGGTCTAAATTTTTTAAGAATGTTAGTATTTTTAAACTTAGGGATTAGGCAAATGTAGGTATAGTTTATTTCCACGGGGTATTTTTGAATAGTTATATACCTCATGGCAAAGATATATCACTTTACTACCTAGAATGTGCCAAAATTTTTGAAAGAAAAAGGGGTGATAACCATCAGGGCCCGACACTTTACTAGGCTTGAACGATTAAACAACTCTTCTAATTTTCTGATTGGTTAGGGGACTGTCCAAAAAAAGAGAGATCCCATTTTGCAAAAGTCTTATTATTTCCGGGAAAGAAGTTCTTAATGTTAGAGGTTGTGTATAGTTCGAACTAATTAGTAACATGATCCATAATGGCTTTGGGATTTTCTATCTAATTTCCTGAATCATCCTTAAAGAATACTATATTATTTTCCTTCTCCTATTGGTAGCTTGGATATGGAAAAATTTTGTATTGACATCCCCTTCCCTTAGCCAATTTATTCTTGATCTAAGCTTCCAATAATCCTCCTCTAATTTTAAAATATCATTATACTCATTAAGTAAATCAATTTCTAGTGCTTGTAAGAACTTACTAGTCTGATAACTATCCATTTTTGTATTCCATCTAGTCTCTTAAGAATCTTTCTTTTCCTGGAAAATATATTGCCAAAAGTTTTATTATTCCAGTCTACGACTTTGTCTTTGAAGATTATGTTACCTTCCAGATATCCTTTGTTATCCCAATTATTTGTTACAAGCTGACTAAAACTAGGATGAGTGCACCAGTAGGTTTCTAATCTAAAAGGTCTATCTCTAGGAGTATAAACTAAGTTGTTTAGGTTGATAAGAATAGGGTTATGGTCCGAGTGAACCTTAGGGAGGTGAGATATAGTAACATTAGGGTAGGATTGTAGCCAAATATCATTCGAATATACTCTATCTAATCTCTCCATAATAAGTCCATTTTTTTCCTCCTATGGTTAGACCATGTATATTTGCAACCTTTGAAGCCCAAGTCTACTAAATTACAATAGTCTAAACAATTACTCAAAGACTTAGCTCTACGTTGGTTTATAATTCTACACCCAAATTTATCAGAGGTGTTTATTACTTCATTAAAATCTCCTCCTATTAGCCAAGAACCTTTATACATATCAAAAATAGATCTAAGGTTATCCCATAAAATGTATCTATTATTAATATCATTGCTAGCATAAATTGCACTAAAAAGCCAAGTAAGAGATTTTGGTTTTACCTCAATCATTGCATGTATAGCCTGACCATTTTTCGTGAAGTTTTTGACAGTAACAAATTCGTTGTTCCATAAGATAATAAATCCACTGCTCTGTCCCATGGAAGGCACCTCGATCATCTATGTGAAGCTGAAGTTTTCGGGGATTGAGATGTGACTTTACATTCTTGTTTCAAGTAGAGCAACTAGGCAGGGATCGTGGGTATAGCTCTCTGAATTTCCTAGTGAAATTAAGGTTGTTTTCTCCTTTCCACACCACTAAGTTGTTTGGTTTATGCATGGGGATATTATTGGGGGGATTGTTGTTTTGCCTCACCCTCATGGAAGGAACCATGATCACCACATTTTCCCCACAGTTGGGTCCTGTGGAGGGCGGATGTCCAAGGAGCATTTGAACAGTGTTGGAGGGCAGCTGAAGATAGATTTCTTGTCTATCATCTCCCTGAAGATTAAGACCTTTACCTCGTTTAGGCTTGAAAATGTTACTGGAGGTTCCCCTAAGTGAGGTAGGTTTTCCAGTTCCTCTTCCTCCCCTTGGACTTCTTCCTGATTTGGTATGTTCAATGGTGGATGTTGCTCTTCCATTGGATCGTGTTGTTGGCCTTGTTGGAGTGGAAATTCCTGGGAGTTCCATTGAGTGAATATTGGGTTAAGGATCATGATATCCTCCGAAGCAAAGAAGGGTAGATTTAGTGGAGGATTTAGGTGAAACTGTTGATTTGGGTGATGTGGGATGTTCCACATATGTTGCATGTTGTGAAAAAGGTTGGGATTCGTTGGCGGAGATAGTGGTTGAAGGATGTTTTTCATCCACATTTGATTCACACAGTTGTTCATAGCAAGGTTCATTCCTTCGGAGATTAATTTGACTAAGAATTTTGTGTTCTGGATTATCAATATGGACTCTTGCCCGTTAATCTCCATGTTGAACGTTATTGTGTGACGTTGAAGACCTAGTTCTATCCATGATTGTGGAATGTGGTTTGGAGAAGTTGGTGGCTGAGCATAGATCATTGGATTTGGGTTCATTTATGGTGGTAGGTTTGGTAAATTGTTCATAGTGTTTTTCCGGAGAGATGTATCAATTGGAGTAATCGATACCTTTTCTAGATTGTTAGTGGTGTTCTTTCCATGTTTATGGGGTGGGATGTTTGTAGAACAGGGGGTAGTGAGAGGATTGGAGGGGTTGCCAATGATTGTTTCTTATTGGGTATTGGTGGCAGGAAATTACGTCCGATTTATAACATTATCAAATGTTGATATGTTATTGGACACTTGGACACACTTGGCTTCCAAGTGTAAATTATCACATTGGTCAAGAGGGGTGGTGCATGCATGCATGAAACTTGTGTGATCAAGGTTATTAGCCGGATTGTTAATAATAGTAGGATTAATGATCACTTTTTGTGTTACGTGATTGGTTGCTTTTGCGTTAATAACCTTTTCTGTTTTTATTATAGAACTATTGTTACTAATTTGCTTAGGTGTTATAGCCATGCTATTACCACTTGTCTTGAAAAAATATAGCATTATTGTTATTATTGATAATAATTTTTTTTGCCAAAAACCATGGGCTGGTTTTCAGTATCCGTTTGAGAAGCTAGTTCTTCATCATTTTGATCTAGTAACTTGTAATTTCTGTATTGAAATTTCCCTTTGCTAAATCCTTATGGATCTTCCCTATGTTGATTGTTTGGGATTTTATCAAGGAAATCTTTATTAATATATTTCAATTATTGGGTATTGAGATACTTACCTGATGAAGCTTCGAATAATATGATATTAATACCTGAGTGAAGTGTTGTACGAGGTTTGGGGATCCTTTTATTGGCCACCTTTCCATTGTTTCTTCTTGGGAATGATACTGTCATCCATTCCCCTTTCTTCTCCTTGTCTTTGATTGGGGAGTCTGATTTTTATTCTCCAGTGTGGGCGTTGGTGTATTTTCATTTGGCAGCTTGAACTTGTATGTCCCAGCCTGCCACATAGCTTGCATAGGATGTCATTGCCTTCATAGACAATTGATTGCTTGTGTTGCCCAATTAGGATGAAATTCTCCACTGGTTGTCCTAGGGGTATCTCTACACATAGTCTTGCGTACCGTCCCCTTAATGTTGCAGATGTACATGTTTCAATTTTGAGTAACTTGCCTATAGCATTTCCAATTCGTGATAGGATAAGTGCATCATAAAATTCTGTAAGCAATTGAGGCAGTCGTATCCAAATGGCCGTGTAGTTTTGGCGTGCTCTCTTGGCTACAAAATTTGGTATCCATTTTTGTGTAGATGGAAAAAAACCATTGACGAACCAAGGTCCATTGTGTAGGATTTTAGTATATTTTCCTCTCTTTCCCGTTTTACCGTGTAATAATCCTCACCAAGATCAATGAGTGGGAAGTTCTCATTTACCTTCCATAGGTCTTGTAGTTTCTTTTTTAGGTAGTGATGGACCACTCTTTTACCTATGAGTTTGATAATAATTGAGAACCTTCATGGGTTATACATACGGTTAATGTCCTTACTACTTAGGGTGATTTGCTTCATGTTTGCTGTAGACCTAGGTGAGGGAGTGATGTCCATATCTGATTGTGTAGCCTCCATGTCCTTAGATGATGATTCATCAACTACTAGTTGATGCTTGTTATTGAGGTTGAATTCTTCTTTTAGAAGTGTTTTCTTGTATGATGGGATATTTATTGAAATTGTGTTCATTATATTCGGTGGCTTGGGGGATAGTGTTATTAAGAGTGGTTTGTGGTTGAAGAGAGAGGTCACTCATTCTCTCACTAAAAAGTCCTCTATTAGTCAAGTTAATCATTAATGTTATAACGAGATGTAGCTTCAACAATTTTGCGTCATTAATGTTATAACGAGATGTAGCTTCAACAATTTTGCCAGAAACTAGATTTTATAGAAGAGCAAAATAGAGAAGTGATTCCCTTTTCATTTTGTTAAGTTGTTTGAAAAGAAAAGAAAACTTAAATTAGAAAAGCTATTATGAAAATAATATTATGAGCATAAAGTATTGAAGTCGTTCATCCTCCTTTTTTATAGATATATTTTTGAATTTCTATTGCCATTAATGAATGTGAACGTGTTAAAATACTAAGTATTTGATACCTTTTATATTTCTACTCGAGAATGGTGAAGAGCTCATTTCATTTTATATTGAAGTTTGAAAGGAATAATTACTATGCATACAAAAAAGGGCTAATTATTTAATGTGAAATATCTTATTAGTTAAAATATTATTTACTAAAATAAGAGAATGAAAAAGAAATAAAAAAAAAATTACAAAGAATAGAGAAAATAATGTAAGTTACAAAGATCTTTGCTTAGGTTGGTACTAGCATAAGAAAGGAAAATAAATTTCCTAAGACAATTATCTCTTTCTAAGATGTTAAAGATTTTTCAGGGAAAAAAGTACATTATCAAATTTGGATCAAATGATTTTCTGGTCTCCAAATTTATTTTTAGTTTTATGACCCTATCTCCTTTTCTAATATATGAAAGATTTATTGTACACATTTAAAATTTATTTTTATACTTAATATTGTAAATGGCTATAAAAGCCCATTCCTTAGGAAAGTTGAATCCCAACGTGTTACTTCATTACCAAATCATGAAAAGGGAAGTTTTGAGTACAAAATGCTAACTTTTATATTGACCATATACTGAACATACAATGTACAACTTGAGGAATTGGCATTACATAAATAGATCAAATAACGATTTTTTATTAGAAAGAAAGAGCATGAAGTATGAATCTAATAATTATTATTTTTAAGTAACAATTAATAATTATCATTTTTTATAATAAAACATTCGAATATACGCGTAATGGACGCCACCAGCAGTGGACAAAATATCAGATTATAAATTTTAATTATTTATAGTTTGTTTCGAATCAGGACCCAAAACATTATTAGTCATAATATGCTATATAATTTTCTTGAACTTTTTTTAACATCTTCACTTTTTATTTTAACTTAAAATTAAATTAATAATAAAAATTTACAATCACTCATATAATCTCTAATTTAAAATTACAAATCCAAATATAATTTACTTAAATATTTAAATTGTATCACTTAGAAAATAATAAATGATTAAATTACTATGATGAACGACGTATTAGCGTTCGGATATAGATTTGATTGAAAATTGAAAAACGAGTTTTTAACGCTGTGTTAAAGATAATTTTTGGAAGTTAAAGTCGTATCTGGACACGCATTTAACTTGAAAAGAGAAAGTTGAAGTTTTGTAGGTGAAAGAAAATTTTTCACCGCCAATTTTGGACTTGAAAATATTTTTCACTTTTTTTTTTATTTTCAAAAACTGATCATATTCCATGAACAAATAATGTTTTAAAAAAGATTGATAAAAAAAAATAAAATCTATAGCCAAATGGGAGCTTAAAAAGCTTCTAAATGATACCAAGATAATACACTATTAAAAATTGGCAGAGAAATATTAAATCAAGCTGTATATTTAAAGAAGAACCGCTCACATAGCCGTTGGGCCCGGGCTTAGCCCCGTCATAACCGCACTAGTATATTATATAAAGGGATTTTTACATATATATATATACCATATAGCAAACCTTATTACCTCCCATGTTTAAGGTTAGTGTTTATTATATTTAAGCATACCAAATTTCAATTTATGTACCATAATTCAAGTTAAGGGTATAATTGTTGCTTCATTTATTCTAGGCATGATTTTAGGAGCATATATTCCTTTTTCCTTTTTTTCCTCTTCTCTTTCCTAACGTGATTATTGCACAAACACAGTGTACAATATTTCCTTTAAGAATCTTAGAGTACGTAGTTCCATTCCTTCTTTCTTTCTTCTTCTTGATCTTCTACATTAATTTTTCTCTCCTCCCCTTAAAGTAAAGGCTAAAAAATATTTTTGAACCTGAACTTAGGAAAATAAGAGAAGCAATGCGTTACATGAAAATTTGCCGTTCAACAGAAAATGAATTTTACAAAAAGTGTTTAGCTCAATATCACAAAGCAAAATACCTAACAACTGATATTCCAACAAGGTGGAATAGTACATATGAGATGTTAGTCCTTGCCTTTATGTGCAAACCCATTCTTACCGAAGCATATAATGAATCTCTTCTTTATAAGGAAAATAATGGATTAAATAACATAAATTGGGATATATGTGAACACATAGTTAAACTTTTAGGACAATTTTGCTTTGCTACTGCACACTTTTCTAGTTCTAATCATCCAACTTGTAATTCTATACTTATTTATTTGAATGACATAGCTTCATTATCAAAACTGAAATTTTGAATATTAATAATTGATTAAATTTGGTATGCTTAAATTTTTTTGACACAAGATTGTAGTTTAATTGTAATATAATTGTAACAATACAATTTACAATTTATCTACAAATTATCTATATTTTATCTACAATTCTACAATTTAACTACATTTCAACTACAAATTCTGGAAAAATATATCTTTTTATTCTTCGACGAGTTTCAATCTGAAATTCAGTCAAAACCAAGTCTAATCTTCACCAAAACCCCTCAAAATTGAGATATAAACTCCTAAACATATTTCGAATTATTTACAACAACACCCAATCCAAGGGATTTTCAATTGTAGCATAATTGGTATTTTCGACATAATTGTAGAAGACTTGTAGAAGTTTAGTCTTCCCAATCTACAATTTATCTACAACTTATCTACAATTTATCTATATTTTATCTACAATTTATCCAGAATTCTATAATTTAACTACAATTTCTGAAAAAATATGTCTTCTTCTTCTTCGACGAGTTTCAATCTGAAAATCAGTCAAAACCAAGTCTAATCTTCACCAAAACCCCTCAAAATTGAGATATAAACTCCTAAACATATTTCGAATTATTTACAACAACACCCAATCCAAACAAATAATGATTTTTGAAAATCCAAATTTGAATTCAAACTTTCAAGCTTTTTAATGGCTATCAATGGTGGAAAATATATGGAGAAGGAGAGAATTACGCTGCAACAGATTTTCTTCCGTGTAGAATCTATCTATTTTTGGTTTGGTACAATTTTTGTAAACAAAATATGGTATAGGCGGGTAAATACCAAACCATACACAATTTTGGTAATAAGGTTTGATACATGGTATATATAGGTAAAAATCCCTTACATAAATGTGATTAAATATTATTATTTAAATATTATAATTTTAAATTTAATATATTACATAAAGAGTCCACAATTTATTATTTTGCAACAATGTTACTTCGTCTTCTCTGTCATCTGGTTGTGTATCATGTAGATCATTATAAAAATGATAATTTTGTACCAAATTTATTTATGTTCAGGACTATGGTCTGCGATAATATAATGAATGTTATTGATAATGGTACTGTTGGGTATTTGTAATAGTTTTTAAAATTTAAGGGTATAAGTCATGTCTTGGGTTTTTTTTGAAAGTGAAATATATTTTGGAAACTTATGCCCAAACATATTTTCATCTTCAAACCAAACTTTACTCAAATCAAAAATTTCAAAATAAATTTGGGAATCTATGGCTAACGTTATCTAAATATATAGGAATTGCATGTTACTTACTATCTATATCTATATTATATTAAAAACACGAAGACCCCTAGCGAAATATCGTTTGCCTTTTTTACCCTTTAAAAATATATATAATTTAAGTTATTTTCCTAAAATTTAGGGCTTCAAAATTAATTTAATTTGTATATTAAAATACTTTCTTATTTAAATTATGTCAAAATCTCTAAATTTAGAATTTCAAAATCAAATAATATTTTACCAAAATGAGACAACCTAATTGTATGGACTTTGAATCAAATACTATTTGACTTCCCATTTAATTGGTTGTCCACTTTTTGTGTGTGTACGTGGCCTTCTTTTTTTAAAAAAAAATCGTAAGTTGTTTCTTACATTTTTTGTTAGTTCCAAGAATATTATTCTGTTGTGAATTATTGATTGCATTACTCTATATTTTATGGCTTACCAATTCTCATTTGAATCGTGTATTTGAGATTATTTTTCTTAATTTAATTATATATTATTAATTTTATATATTTTAAATTTAGTCTTATTTGCCATTACTTTTAATCTAATCAATTACAATACAAATCAAGCAATGAATAAGAATATTTTTCACTAAGCTTATAAGCAAGATAAACTAATTCGTCTCAACATTCATTTAAGTAGTCATTATAATAATAAGTACAATCTTAGTATCCACCTTACACATATAAGATAAGAAAGTTATTTTAATAAAAGTTGTATACTTTTCTTTCACTTAATAGGAATAAAATTGATTATATTATGTAATTCATTATGTGTAATATAAAGTAATTTAGAAAGGCATTATATGTAAAGTAAGATATGATCGAGATATTATTTATAAGAACGATTAGTATTTATCGAGTTGTGATGCCTAATATTATTATAAAGTATAATTAAAATAAGGATATAAGTTTGCTCTCTCATAAATTAAGTAAAATATGAAGAAAATATTTTGAATTGTCAATAATTTATCAGACACAAAATTTTTCAATTTTTTTTAAAAATTAATATGACATAAAAGTAGCATACCTAGTAAGGTCTCATATCATATGTAAAATCAAACAACCTCTTTATCTTTTAATCAAACATCACTCCATAATATTTTTGTACAATTAAGAAATTAATAAAAATAAACGGGAAGATAAAACCACTACACTAGATACAAACCCAAAATATATGATTAATATTTATTATTTTTAGAAACTTGTATCTTTTCTTACTTTTTATTTTATAATAGAGATATATTTGAATATTATTTATACTATTTTTTTAAAAAGCTTATATTTCTTTATAGAGGATACACGCAATAAAATGCTTATATTAAATCTAGTAGGAAAAGAAAAAGGGGGGAAATAATTAAGGAGGTGGAAAATACATAGAATTAGGAAGAATGCTCCAAAAAAGTGAACGCCGTACTTTAAGCGGGCTTGATCACGTGGGTTTGCCCATTCGTTTCGGACGAACTCCTCACCCCTCCCTTGTCTCTTTCCGTTCTCATAAATTTGGTCAAAAACAAAATCTCTACATCTTGTCAGAAAAACCTCTACCAGTGACTCTTCACTCTTTCTTCTTTAGAAAGAGAGGGACATTTCGATTTTGTCAAACGTCTCCCTATCATCCATTGAACTGCCTTCAACTACAATCTACAATCTTCAATTCTTGATTGCTTTCACATCAGGAGAACCTTACTTCCATTTCTTTTTTCTTTTTTTTCCCTTTCTTGGAATTAAACAATTTCTCCAGAATTCACTTCCTGTGCCTCATTAGCAGCCAAAGATTCACCTGAGTTATATTAGCTATAGATCCACTCTCTGCATTGATAAAGGGTAAGCTTCGCTTTTGTGCTTTTAATTTTCCTTTTTCCTCTTAGGTGTCCCCAAGATGTACTTTTTCGCTGCATTTTTCTAATAAAAGAATTAATAATCATTTGTCTTTCTGACTGAATCTTTTCACCTTTCGTTCCTTTTTTTTTGGGGGGGGGGGTGAGGGGGGGGGGGGAGACTGTGGATTTAAGGAGCTTTTCTTGGATTTCATGGGAATCTAATGATTAATTTGATTCTGCCTGTGTAAACTTGCTTACAATTATCAGGATACGAGTTACTAGTTTGTATTAAGTTTAAGTCATGTTACTTCGTTTACTTTAAGTCCTGTGTTCTCTAAAAATCTTTTAATCTAGAAATTTGTATACCCGTTTATGAAGAACTTCTAGTACTACTTTTATTTGTATTTGGTATAATATTTGATGGGGATGAGCTTAGATGGAGCAACATGGTCATGCTAATTCATATAGCCTATGCCGACTTCCTAATTGCTCGAGATTGAGGCATAGTTGTTGTTGTTTGTTGTACTTGCAGTAATTGGCCTTCACGACCCTTTCAGTGGTCCTGACTTTAGAGTACTGACCGTGGACTATAAATTCTCTGGACTGCAAAAGAATAACCACAACTCAAGATACCGTGAGGCGTGAGCTTAGTTTTGTTTCTTTATTTCCACAGAACTACTTTACTTTCCACGAAGATAAAAGTAGGGATATGCCTATGGTTTAACACATGACAGTATGCCAAAAAAATTTAATTTTGTGTATATAGGTGCAACTTCGAATTAATATGTCTATGTCTTAATGTTGGACATTAGAACCCTTTAAATTTTTTCAAACTAGTTAGGTTAAGTGGTTTATTATCTGAATATTTAATGGAACTACACAGGTTGGGCTCTAGAATGTTGTAAGACTTTTTCAAAATAGTTTTAGGTTTGATGGTTTATTATCTCATACTATTTGAAATATCTCATCCACCTGGACAGGAACACAAGTTCAAGATTTAGATAAGTGAGGAAGCTATAATGTGGCCTGCACTTTACCATAATTAAATATCATGAGGAAACACAATACTTCATTGAGGAATTCAGGTACATATACTAGCCCATCAACGCCAGAATATGGAGATAACCATTTTGGAGGATTTCAGAAAGGCTGGAGCTCCGAGCGAGTTCCATTGCCAAACAACAACAGCAGGAGGCATATTAGTGCTACTGCATTGATGCCATTCAATAGTGGAAGGGCATTGCCTTCGAAATGGGACGATGCAGAAAGGTGGATTACAAGTCCCCTATCTGGTCATGGCATTCCCAAGACTTCAACCGTGCAATCGCCGAGGCAGCCTAAGTCAAAGAGTGGTCCTCTGGGGTCTCACTTTTCACCCTCTGTCCTAGTCCAAGAAGTTAGAAGTACTAGTAATTTTATTGCAAATTCACCATTTACAACAGGTGTACTCGTGCCTGACGGTTTATCCATTCATTATGGTCCGGGCACTGGTGCAAGATCTAGTGCTTTATATGGTGAGAATGGCATGGCTCGAGCAAGCACTGCTCCTGGTCTGTCAGACTTTTTTACCGAGTCTTCTTTACCAAGCTCCCCAGGTATAATTTTCCTCCTCTTTGCATATATTGTGCTACTTTCTTCTAGTTCATATCCCAAATATTGCATACTTGCCTGCGCAATTGAAACATTCATGTCAATTATATGTTAGTGCATCATTTTATACCATAATTCTACCAATAAGACTCTTTGATTTTCAATTTTTTTATCAAATAGCACCATTAATATCTACCCTTAGTGTTATCAACACAAGAACCTAAACGGTTCTATGGTCTCTCTACGAGTGTAAAATTGTATAGGTTCACCTGACTTTAATTCTAAGCATTTGAGGGTATATTGTTCTTAGTGAACCTTGCATCTGGTCTTCAGATCATATGGATCTTCTAACGGGCGCGGGAGCACTTCCTTGCTTTGATAGGAAACCCATCTGATTGGAAGCGAGCATGATAACTTATTAAGATATGAATCAAAAATTGTATGGTAGAAGAAATGAAGGCAGTTTAAATTAATTGTCAAAAAAAGGGGGACGTGGGCAGGTGAAGTTTCCAAGAGGTGATTTGGCTAAACAGCTTATGTAGCCTACAGATAATGTGCTATCTCTATCTACAGAGATTTCAAGTTAGGTTAATTTAGGCATTTAGACAAAATATTATGTCTAGTAATCTTCATCCATATGACCTTGTAGTAGTTACTCATTCTTCTTAACACCGCATGCGCCTCCTGATTTCCACTATTTGAACAACTCATGTTAGGTATTCTTCTGTTTCCAAGTACACAATTTAAAATGTATTGTGCATCACCTAGACCAAAGTATATATTGAAAGAAAAATGTATTCTTGGCAAAGTGTAATCTATTAATCTGTTTTTGCTGATGGAATACAATGGCCAGATGATAAGCCTGATGGCACCAACAAAACAGATGCTATTTGGTGTGTAGTTACACGCAGAGACATGGCAACACAAATGAGCCCTGATGGAAGTACACATTCCTATGCCAAAAGAAGATCGCCTTCAATCCTTTCTGTAGAGGAGACAAATAATCAGCATTCTGCTAAACTTGAGATTAGAGATGTACAGGTAGACAGAGGACCCCCCATATCAGGACAATCTCAGAAAAACGGGGTATCGAAAATAAGGAACAACTTACAAGATGTGACTGACTCGAATTCGCGGTGGGATGTTGCGGATGCAGCAAGGAGCACGTCAAAGTATGCTGTCATTTCATGCTTTTGATACTTACGTCGTGTAAAACGTATCCATCCTCACTTCAGCAAATGACAACCAGCATATCCTTAATGTTAATTTACTATTTTTGCAAGTTTATCGAACAATTTAGACAGCTAGCCTATATATAAGATGGAGTAATGCATATTCTTGCTGATAAGTATATTTCAAAATAACAAATAGCTCTGTATATTCTCTTCCTACTCCAATTGTTTTATGGTATGGTCATTGAATTTTACCAACTAGAACAGTTTGGGAAACTATTTCTTTCCGCATATAAGTAGCTGAACTCCCTACAATAGTGATGTAACGAATTTCTCATATTAAAGAAACTGAACCTATCCGCTATTACAGTACATTCGTGACTTTACTGTTGCAGGCTAATGTGTCAAAAATAGTACATTGATGTTTCTTTGTTCCTGTATTTGCAGGAAGCAAAGAGAGGAAGCCAGGATTACAGCTTGGGAGAACTTGCAGAAGGCTAAAGCTGAAGCAGCAATCCAGAAGCTTGAGGTCTCTCGGAACGTCTGACGCATAATTGTTTATCTACAGATTCTTACTTGTCTTTGAATAGTGCAAAACTGACTCAAACTTCTTATATTTCGGATCTCAGATGAAACTAGCAAAGAAGAGGTCGGCATCGATGGATAAGATCATTAACAAGCTTAGACTTTCTCAGTTGAAGGCTCAAAAGATGAGACGTGCAATATCAGAAGGTCGTCGAAGAAGTTCAAAAAAACTCTTCCCTTTTCAGAAGTATTTCAAGATTGGCTCTTTCAGCAGTTGCTTTTACTGCAGTGTCCATTAGTTGGGCGATATATCATTTCCGGTTCATTGCTTACAAGAAGCAGAGTGCGATTAATGTCATAGAAAACTGAATAAATTCAGTTTTGACCAACATGTTGCTATATATTCAAAGATAACATACCTGTCTTTGTTGAATTTTGTAAAACTATTTTTGTAAATGGTTATAAAACAGATAGCAATGAGGAACTGAACACTATGAGTACATATCCAGCAAGGTCAAATTGGAGGTATTATACCAATATAGCAAACTAGCAGCAACATATTGAGATACACATCTGATTTATAGGATGCAGACTTCTAAATCATCATAAGAAAAAGATTTATGAATTTTTTTTTTTTTTTTTTTTGCCTCTGAATGGGAATTTTTATGGGACATGGGCAGTTTAAAAAAGCCCTTTCGTCGTGGAACAAAATAAAGGCAATAAAAAGGGTTAAAAAAAAATAATTCACAATGCTAAGGAGAGAAAGAAGAAGATTATAAAAGAACAAAAGATATACCTTCAAGTTTATTAAAGATTAATAGCAAAATTAAAGATTATATTTAATTGTAATGTTATTTACACAGTATGTTGCGTCAATTATACAGTAAAATTTTCATTGGTATGTTGCGTCAATTATACAGTAAAATTTTCATTGGATGCCCTATTTGGTCACTGTTTTGCTCAAAGTTATTATACTCTTTACAAGCATAAAACAATCAAAATAAATCAAGGGTCAATCATAGCAGATCGTAATAAATCAAAAGACCAAGTCAAAAGGAATGAAAAGCCATAGTTTTTCATTAAGGAGAAATGTGAAAGAGCTTTTATTGATCATGCTGATTTGGTCTGCCTCTCCATACAAAGGTTCAGAGCCTTACAATTGTCCTCCCCTTTTCTTGGGGAGAGTGATGAAGAAAAAGAAGAAGTCGCCCCTTTTCTAGGGTTCTTTCTCTTAGTATTTATAGTTGTAAGCTTTATGAGATGGCGATAAGTGGCCGTGACCATGTTGAGGCTCCGTCCTCACGATGGCGGACGGGCCGTAGCCTTGTTGATTGAGCCCGGTAACTATCGGGTATCATGATTAATAAGTGGTCATACTACTTATCAATCAAGAATTAGCTTAAAATGTAATTGATTTCGTTAATTATTATGGGGTCGTATTCTGACACATACAGTTAGTCCCTCCGCTTATTGTGGTCGTGCCTTGGCCGCGCTCGAGGAGCGAACTTCATCAAATGCAGTTTAAGAAGTTCGGAAAGGGAGGTCGAATGGTGTTTCGATCGAGACCGCAATGGCTGTAGCCGTTTATTGGTGGGAGATTATGCCGTTGAAATCGATTTCCTTAGCCATTTCGTGTTGATGGTCTTGTCCATATGAGTGACTTCGACTGTCATCGAATCATTTGCTTGCCATAGTCGAACTGGATCGACGGTTGACGGCGATGTCCTTAGCCATGATGAAGTCGATGGCTTTGGCTGCTTATGCATTGGGTACGACCATAGTCATTTCTACATTGGAGATGACCGTAGTCATAATACCGTGGACGGCCTTAGAAGTTTACATACTGGAGATGGCCATAGCCTTAATACTGTGGACGGCCTTAGCCGTTTACATACTGGAGATGGCCATTGCCTTAATACTGTGGAGGGCCTTAGCCGTTTACATACTGGAGATGGTCATAGCCTTAATACTATAGGTCGAATAATATTTTGGCTGAGGCCGTGATCTCTTTTTGGCGACGGCCTTTAGCCTTGTGGGGTGTTGATAGTATCTAGGCGTTACTGCGCCGTCGTTCGGGAGAGGTCGAATTCTATGGCGTTTGAATCTTTGTTTATTTAAGGGCGTGATCGTCGTCCTTGGCAGACGAGTCGTGTGCTGCGCAGCCTAGGGGAATAAGGGCACGCTCGGTATGCGCTTGGCGATGTCCAAAGTTTTGAAGGTGCACATGACGTTCCCTCAGCGTTCACAGATCGTTTCGACCGTTCCGAAGGTGAAACGCCGATTGGTGACTGAAAAGCCGCTTAATGGAGCCTGTCATAATAACGCACGTTTCTGTGGAATTGAACTGTTTTGCTGTTGGGCATGTAGTTAATAATGGCTATTGGAATTCGTAAGAGCCATTTTTGTTGCCTATAAATAAGGGGTGCCTCATCGAGGGTTGCGGCGTTGGAGGCGGCGATCCGGGTTCATGAGAGGGGGCGGTAGTCGGAGAGAGCTGTCGCGGCCTTTAGAGAGGCGGGGCTAGAAGACCGCATTGGTGTCTATGAGCGGGACGCCCAATCTATGGCGGATCGAATCGGATCACGGCCTTGGAGGGGGAGAATCAACGTCTAAGGGACCAGGCCGCCTCTTCCAACCAGGCTCGTGAGCTCAGGACGTTTGCTGAGGCCAACATGATGTATACAAGAACTTGTGGGAGGTCAGCATCGTGCCCGAAGATGCTTTTGAGGCAGCCCGTCTGAGGGCTCGTGAAGCCCGTATTGACTGTGGCTTTGATCCAGCGACGCAGAGGGGGGCTGATGATGGTGCTGATGGTGGTGTGGGCGACATCGAGTGAAACGATTTGATGTATTTTTTATTTTGTTCTCCATGTGGCGTTGGATATCTTTAGATTTTTCTTTCCTTTTCTTCGTACTGATCGGCCCTGGCCGAGTGTAAGCAGGCGTCGCCGCACATGACTTTGTAAATATTTATAAGCTTATTTTTTTTACTATTTGTCTTGTGCTTATTTTGTGTATTCCTTTCTTTTACTTTAGATTTTTCTATTGCATGTGCCCAATGGGTGATTTGCTTTAGAGTACGACTCTGGTAGGCTTGTTGACTTTCGGTTGCTAATGCTCTTGCTTCTTCGACTCAGTGTGGTCGAGTTGTAGCTGTTATTTGGCGATAGTGGCACTTAGCCTTAGTCCCAATTTTGGCGCGATAGAACTACCGGTCGTGATGGTAAAAAATGTTGCCTTGTAGTTTGACCGAGGCCGAGCTTTACGTGACCCCAAACGTAGTTCGAGTTGGGAGTACTTACTTAAATGGAGAGGGTGCTTGACCTGCGCCCCTATTTTCTGTAGGCCGGGTTTCGCCGAGTTCGATGAGAAAGGCGCTTGGCCTGAGTTGTTAGATTTGAGGGCGAAGGCGTCTAGCCTCATGGCTCGAGAGAGGTCGAACTTGTTGGGTTTGTTGGTGAAGGTGCGTGGCTTGAGTCTCGGTTCAACTTGTAGTTGAACTTATAAGTTTTAATGGCGAAGACGCATAGCCTGAGTCCCAGTTCAACTTATAGTTGAACTTGTAATTATTGACGGCGAAGACACGTGGCCTGAGTTCTGGTTCAACTATAGTTGAACTTATAATCTTTGATGGTGAAGGCGCATAGCTTGAGTCCCAGTTCAATTTGTAGTTGAACTTGTAATTTTTGATGGCGAAGGCACGTGACCTGAGTTCTGGTTCAACCGTAGTTGAACTTATAATTTTGATGGCGAAAGCGCATAACCTGAGTCCAAGTTCAACTTGTAGTTGAACTTGTAATTTTTAATGGCGAAGGCACGTGACCTGAGTTGAACTTGTAATTTATTGACCATGTTGATTTGGTCTGCCTCTCCATGGAGAGGTTCAAAGACTTACAATGGTCTTACCCTTTTCTTGGGGAGAGTGATGAAGAAAAAGAAGAAGTCACCCCTTTTCTAGGGTTCTTTCTCTTAGTATTTATAGCTGTAAGCTTTATGAGCTGGCGATAAGTGGCCCTGACCACGTTGAGGTTCTGTCCTCACGATGACAGACGGGCCGTAGCATTGTTGAATTAATAAGTGGTCATACCACTTACCAATCAAGAATTAGCTTAAGATGTAATTAATTTCATTAATTATTATGGGTTCGTATTCTGACACATACAGTCATCCTCATTTAACTTATACACACTTTTTAAAAAAAATTAACTTGTATCCACTTTTTATACAATTCCATGCATATTTATCCTCATACGTTTTCTTCTTCTCTTTCTGCTTCTGTAGGTGACAATAATTTTATATGGTGATTGTGAATATTTTTTAATATAGTTTATGATATTTTACAAATGGTGAGCTGTTATGACGCTTTATTTTTTACTATTGCTTAGAGTTTTTTTGTATATTCTCACAACAATAGAATCAAAAACACAAAATGAAATTTTATTGATCACTAAATTGGAGTTATAATCCACACTTTCACGGTTCATAATCAAAATGGAAATAAGAACCATTGAATTAATCTTCTGCTAGCTGGAACATCACTTGTAATGGAGATGGACTGAATTAGGTCAGGGAATTCGAATTAGAGAAGAAGAAGAAAGAAGGTAGGAAGAAGGGAAGAAAACGAAGAGAGATAGAGAGAGAATTCATCTGTCAAAAACTGAATAACCTCCCTCAGCCTAATTATAATAGCTAAGCCCAACAACTAAATATTGAACCCAACAAACTAATTCACTTTTAAAGAATCTGGGCCGTTAATATGAACTTCATCTTGGCCGTTGATTAACAATACACATGCCTTTCTACACCCATCACGTGGATTGCAAAAAACAACTCTAATACTACTTTCCGAATTAATTTCTTCTCTGACAAAATATACGACCAACTCCCAAACTATTACATTCTTCTTATTTTTCTTAACTGCAAAATGGGTTCATTAGATTTATTATTGTTTTAACAAATTGAAGATTGAGGTTTGTTCCTAATGATATTTGGAGGTTATATTTCAAATTTGAGCTCATTTGGAGTAGATTTGGATATTAAATCGTATATTGGATTGTTATAATTCGAGAAACAAATTTCTGTTTCTCGACAATTTCCACTTTAGATTTATTAGCCTTAAGTGAATGAAAACGTTTGTTGTACTTCAGATTTTTTTGGCTTTAAGTGTATCTAAAGTGCAATTGCACTTCACACTTATTAGCCCTGAGTGTAGCAAAACGTTTGTTGCACTTCAGACATTTTTGCATTAAGTACATCTGGAGTTTAATTTTTCACTTCAAACTTACTGGCCTTAAGTGCATGAAACTATTGGTTAAACTTCAGATCTGTTTGGCCTTAAGTGCATATGAAGTGCAGTGGATACGCTTGTAAACTTTTTTGCAAAGTGGGTATATCATCAATTGTGACCCCAAAACAGGGAATAGATGCAAAAGCCCCAATTATACGTTTGGTGAAAATTCCTATAATAGTATGGGTATATATGGGCAAAGTTAGTTCGACTTAATTATGTCAAAATCAAACCAAATTAACTATATCCTTTTGGGTTTTATCAAATTTTTGGATTTTTCAATTTTTATTTTTATCTTTGCTAGATGTATATTATTTTAATCTCACTTTTAGAGTTATAGATAAAGTTATAGTAAGTGGATATATGTTTAGAAAAAATAAACAAAGATATGATCTAGTAAAATATTCGTAAACGAGAATTGTTTCATAACACATTGTTGTTTTTTTCTTAGTCTACAAATAATTTTCATTAATGTACGCTTTTAATCTTAACCGAATTTTAATAATTAAACATAAAAATTAATATAAATTTTAACTAATAATATGTGCTATTTAATTTTAAAAATTATCCATAAAATACTATTTTAAATTTGAAAAAGATAGTAAGAATGTAATAGATCTTGATATATGTATACAGAAGAACAAAAAGATTGATATATTTCAATAACACATAATAAGAAAACGATGATACAAGTTAGAACCAACCATTATTTAAAGTAAATAAAAATATATGCAATTTATAGTTATATAAATATTATATCTCATATCACAAAGAATCGGTCCAATTTATCCCTTTACAACAGAATATGAAAATGTATAGTCTCCTAAAATCTTCTCAGAAGTTAATTAACAGGAAAAGAAGTATGTACTTATAAATAAAGGTATTGACTAGCAATGACAAAAACGGCGCCCATGGCCTAATGGATAAGGCGCTTGACTTCTAATCAAGCGATTGTGGGTTCGAGTCCCACTGGGCGTGTAGTCATTTTGACCATTTTTAATCTTTCATGTCTTTTTGTATTATCCAGTTTCAATAATATACTTCCCATAAATATATAGACGGCCCATTTAACGGATCCATGGATCATCAAATTCCCTGCAGTGGATTTACCCGGATCCGACTCCACTATCCCAAGTTCCAAACGCCATGAATCTGTAAGTAGTTTTAAAATGGCAGTTTCTTATCCACAGTTTTCGAGTGTATCTGCACTTAAAGTGGCAGTTTCTTATCCACAGTTTTCGAGTGTATCTGCACTTAAAGCGCACAACCTTAGTTCCCTGCTATGAGGTCTCTCAAACTTAATTTTCTGGCCGCCAATGGCTTTCAGGTGACCCACATCACATAAAGATATTTTTATAAACAGTTCGTTTTCTGCTATGTACATAAGTTTAGAATTACACCCACTTATAAAATTCTGGTCTTTTTGCAATTTAGCATTATTTTGATTGCTTAGCTCGTACTTTTGTGTTTCTTGAATATATAATCATGGATATGACTCTAGGTTTAAAGTATTGGATGCTAGACAGTTAGGTTTAATTGCTCTTTGATGGTTGGAGGTTGATTAGCTGAACTCTCGTATAACCGGGAGACTTATTTAATTCATCTATTTTCTGACGTTTGATCTTATGTCCCTTATCCGAGAATCTTGTTTTAGTCAGAAATTGTTTTTATAAATAGAATGGTCCAGCAGCGGGTAGTAAAATAAAATAACCAAATAAAAAGATAATCATACAAGAAATATACATCACACAAAAAATATCCAGTTAATATTTTATTAGAGCAAATCAACTATGTATTACAGTACAGTAGAAGAAGCTTCATTCACTCACTACAATATTAGTGGAGCAACACAAAAAGAGATGTCAAAAAAACCAACCCATTTTGATGCTCCGGGACAACCTTAAAGAACAAAGCCAATTAAGCATTTGTTCATCTCCATTGACACCAATCAATAAGAAAGTTATGGCACACCATGGAAATAAATTAGTATAAACATCACACTCTCAGTGTTTGTTCAATATAATAGCACATGTTATATTATGATAAAGTATACTACTTTTTTTTGTTCTTCATATAAGCGAATTCAGAATCTGTAGTCAGTCCGTTCAAGAATCCCAAGACAATCATCCATTTCTTCATAATCACTCATTTCATAATCGTTGCAAGTAAACATTGTCTCTTCTCCAACATATTCTCTAGTCACATCACTCCACATTTTTGGTGAATCCATTGGGAAGTCATTAATAGCTTGAATTTGAATTAGAGATAGTCCTATAGTTACTGGCGCTAGATTATTAGTTGCACTTGAACTTGCCATCTCCTCAGAATTTCTCTTGACTTTTAATGCAGCTTCTTGAGCTGCAAAACGTATATCGTCAGGGCTACAACTTGTTGGTTTGACTAAAACAAGATTCTCGTATTGAAACCAAGCTACTGTATTCATTCCATATTTTACGTCTAAATGGGAAGATACATTTAATTTAGTTCCTTTTTGGTTAGACAAACCAAATTCAGAATGTTTGTAGTCCTCCATTTAGCGGCTGTCTGTTATCCAGTGTCCACTAATAGTCTAATACTACTACTATTATTGTTTATTTTTCTGTTGTCGTTGTTTTGGTTCTTTCTCTTGTTTTTATTGCTCTAAGTTTATTGTTGTTCTCGTTGTTGTTGTTGTTATTCAATTTTTTCTCCTGTTATTCACTCAATTTGGATGACAGCCGCCTTCTATCTTGGCAGGTTTTACGACAGTTGACCAATTCTAATACGTGTATTTTGAGCATCAGATTATACGGGACACGTCCAATTGCAAGACCTAGAATAGCCTGCAATATGAACGTAGCAGCTGGACAATCTGATGAACCTCACAAATTTTACTTGGAGAACATAATAGACCGGACAAAGAAATTGTGGGACCGAACTCCTACACATACGAAGAGTTTCCCTGGGAATAGATGTCACGATCCAAACTCGGTGTGATGGCACCCAGTCCTAGAGCTAGGTAAGCCTGACCAACAATCGCTTTCAACGTAACATTTAAGTCTCAAACCGAGAATTTAACAAAATAATAATCCAAGAATATTAATAATGTAATATAGGTAAATACGGAAATTGAAGACACACCCATATTATCTGGGGGTCACGAGTCTAGAGCCTCTAAACAAAACTGAGTAATAATAATAGTATCTGAATACCAAAATCAAAATCTGGGAAAGTATATAATAATAATAAAATGAAGAAATAATGAAGAGCAACCAGGTCCTGCGAACGTCATGCAGCTACTTCAACGACTCTGAAAATATCTCTGGAGACTACGAGAATCAGCTAAGCCTCCGGTGTACTTTAATCTGCACACAAGGTGCAGGAAGTAGGGGTGAGTACTACCGACTCAGTGAATAATAAAGTATAGAAAATGACTGAAAGTAAGAAATCCACGAAATGCCACAAAGCAAAGCTATAACTAACAATCCTATAACTTAGCTACAGGCTAACAACATAACACTATCACAACAACCACCAAGTATCAGATAAAGATGCAATGCAATGCACATGAATACGCTGCGGCGTGCAGCCTGAGCCAACCATGCATATGATTTAACGTCGACGGCGCTCACTGGGGGTGTGTACAGGCTCCGGAGGGGCTCATTCAGCCCAAGCGCAATATCAGTCATGTATCGGCTAAAAACAGGCACTCGGCCTCAATATCAACATATAACCGCTGCGGCGTGCAACCCGAGCCAACCATGCAGTCCACAGTATGCAGGTAAGTCACATAACAGATTCAATCTGATTCTTTGCCAGTTTTCAATTTATTAAGGTGAATACAATTTAATTAGTCAATTTCAAAAATACGGTGACTTAACGTTTATTAACAGTGAATAATACAGGACTGAGATTAATGATTATGCAAATCATGTTGTCACACAGGTATTCGCCCTAGACGGGTACTACAGATCAGCACAAGGCCCCAAATATGGCATCAAGCCCAATTATCAACAACACAAGGTGCATATTAGACGCCAATAGTTCATATTCAGCTACCGGGACGGACCAAGTCACAATTCCCAATCATTTACAATCCCGCACCTGTCATGGGGTGCGAGTCACGCCCTAATATAGTGTCACTATGTTATAAACCGGGGTTTCAAACCCTCAGGCCATCATCTATACAAACTACTCACCTCTAACCGGTCGTAGCCTGTGCTGCAATGCCTTTTCCCTTCGAATCTTCTCCTACTAGCGTCGAATCTATTCAAAACCACAACTAATAGGTTATTATAGGCTAAATAAACATTACCCAATTGAAATTATTCGAAATACGTTAAAAATCACGAAGTTGGTAAAACCCGAGCCCCGGGCCCACTTTTCTAAAAATTTTGAAATTTACATTTTTGAATTCCTCGTCTCGCCACGAGTCAGTACATATAAGGTTTATCAAAAACGGAGTTTGTTTACCCTCCCAAATCACCATTTTACTTTCTCTTAGGCTTCAAGCCCTAACCACCATTTTTAACCTTAAAACCTTTGAATTTCATTGTTTAATCTACTATTTTATACCATATAGATATAATCCGAGGCCAAGAATCATTACGTGAAAGAAACCCTCGAAACCTTCTTCAAGATCGCCCACAATCGTCTCTTCCCGAAGTCAAAAGTGTTTTCTTAACCTATGAAATTTGCAAATACTGTTTCATTAATTCCCTGCGATTTCCGCTTCCGCGACACAGTGGCCGCTTCCGCGCTGGTCGTTTCTGCGGTCTATCGACCGCTTTTGCGTTCTCACTTGAGTCGACTGGGACCACTTCTGTGGTTCTAAACTGCTTTCGCGGTCTCCGCCTACGTGATCACCTTGGCCGCTTCTGCGGTCGCGCAGATAGACCATGACCACTTCTGCGGTCGATGACCCCTTTCGTGGTAGCTTCTTTTGCGGTAATTCTTCCGCTTTCGCGGAAATACCAGAAGCCTGTGCAACAGACCTGTTGCAGCTTCATAAATCTTCGCTTTCATCATCCGACTTCACCCCGAGGCCCTTGGGACCCCAACCAAATGCATAAATATGTCCAATTACTTAATTCATACTTGCTTGCAACATAAAAATGCTATCGTAAACATCAAAATCATCCAATTTCCACGGATTCAAGCCTAAGTTAAACTAAAACTTCCGAAACTCGCATTTGCTCCAAAACCCGACCTAAACACCTCCAAATGATCTGAAAATTTGCACACATATCAAAAATCACCTAACGGAGCTACTGCAACTGTCGGAATTTCATTTCGACTGCCGGATCAAAATATCACCTATCAACCGGACTTTCGTCCAATTCTAACTTAGCCAATTCAAGCCTAATTCTACACCGGACCTCCAAATTCGGTTTTGATTTCGCCCCTAAGTGACAAATCACCATCCAAAACTAGTCGAATCATCGGAAATGCATTACGATCCCTCTAACTCATAAGTCAACGTTCGGTTGACTTTTTCCAAATTATCTTTCTATTAAAGAGATTAATTGTCTCATTTCTATCCCAACTCCATCCAAATTGTTTCGAACTCTCCAAATACATATATTGAAACATGAAACAGCATAAAACGGGGAAAACGTGGCGGTAATACACGAGACGACGGGTCAGGTCGTTACAATAGAGCACTGGACAATTTTGTTTTACTTATTCTTGACATTGTTTTGACAATTACCAAATACCAGCGCTTGTATTTGCCTCAATCATTTGATTGCCATTGGCCTGTTCTTCACTCTGCTAAAGTTGCCGGGACCGAATTATCAATATTGGGGTCGAGTTTTTATTCCACACTTTGCAAATGGGGCATTGGTTAGAACTCTGTGGTTTGCTTTCCTCTGGTACAGAAGGCCTAGGAAGTCATTGGAAAAGGCCCTGCCTGATTCAATAGTTGCTGATCCTGAACAGAAGGAGCTATAACTTTTTGGCGACGAAGTATTTGAACTGGTACTAATATCTGTTTTCCTAAGAGTAGTTTCATTTGCATATTAAAACTTGCTGCTACTCGTGCCCTAAAGAAAAATGATACATGCACCTTTCCTTTGGTTATAAAAACAAGAAAAATAATACAGGCGCCAATGCTTAGCCAAAGGTGTTCTATGAATGAGAAAGGCATTGTATTTGTTTGTGACATGCACTTTTGTCTACTGTAAGTGCATATATGCTCTTCTTTTTAAGGGGCAAAGGGAATTGAGAATGCAATATGTTTGTAGTAAATCTGCTTGATAGGTCTTGCACATTTGTAAATTTTGTTTTGACTATTGTCACCTACGTTGCACGGAATCTCCGAAAAAAAGTTATAACTATGATCAACTCTAATGATAATGCCCGTCTCAAATACATTAAGCTGATTTTCTGCCTTACTTTTATGTCCTTTCCAACTAAATGAGTGTCCTTTATATCATGGTCTAGGCTGTATATTAATGCTTACTCAGAGAAGATGTTTCTCTTGGCAGCTCTTGAATGCTTTAAGCAACAATTTGAACTTCCAACTTCAATGTCTATTTAAAATACATTTTGACTTGATGCAAATGATATGATGACAAAGTCATCCAGTAACTTAATTATACCTGTAATCCCTTTGTAATAGTCAGTATGGTTAAGGTTTCTATATTTAACCATTTGAGTATTTGACTTTTAACTTTTGGATGGGGAAATATAAATTGCCAAGTATTGGTAATAGAAGCGCCAGTTGTCTTTGATATTTACGTTGTTAAATGCATTCATGACAGCAATGCAAGTGATTCTTTGATTTGGGTATTAAAGTGTTGGTTAGGGGGTGGCAAACAGGCGGGCGGGTCAAAAACGAGTAATGTAAAAATGGATAAAAGTCATCTTACTCCTTTTCCCAAGAAGTCGACGGCTGCTGGACGACACGGCATTTTCGTTCAGATATATATAGGCCGGCCGTACTTGTGATGGATTATCCGATTCGACCTATATTTAATATGGACAAAAAATGGTTAACCTACCTAAATTATCCATGGCCTTTTGAATATAATCACTTTTGAGAGAATTTCTAGTCTCCCAAACTCGAGGAATCTCAATTTGTGTCTTTTCAAATTTAAAAGCTAAACTCATTAGTTATCCATTTTCTGAATGAAAAATGTGGTTCTTATTCATATTTAATCCGTTTTAAAAAAAATTATTATCCAACTTATTTTTTAATTGATAATATATATGGATGGACTACTGTTGTTTTTACCTATTTTGCCACCACTTTCTTTTGCAGTTAAGAAAATTAGATATTTGCAAGGCACTGTTACCGACTGATGAAATCATTTTGGTTAGGGGCAAATGACTATTTTTGGCATATTCTAATTTGATTTTCACTTTAAGAGGGCTTTGGTTTTTAGTTATAGAGAAGAAAGCTTCTTTGCAATCAGAAAATAGGTATAACAGTTAATAGTTTTCATTATAAACACTTTCAGATTTATCTTCAGTGTAATGCTCAACCTTGTGAGGAAAGTGTCTCTCTTGTTCTCTTTTCATTGTATTTTGTTCTCTTTATAATTGGATTCTTATCAGGTTACTAACTATTAGCCAGGTCAACTGGTAAGAGCAATCTTATTTCTGATACTAAGTTTCTTACAAACAGTTGAACCCTTTTTGTCAATCTCAGGCTTAAAATATAAGTTGAAAAATAAAAAATAAAGATAAACAGAAAAGATTGCAAATATCTAAATCATCTCTAGGAAAATATTCGAATTAAATGAGGATACTTTATTTGTTATGAATCAAAAGAACAGTGAGTTGTTACAGAAGCCACTACAAGAAAAGTGCCATTTACTTGAGGATTTTTTTGGGGATTATAATGTAAAATTCGCAGGTAAAATATTTGCTTGGGGATTTTCATGCAAACGGGAATCTGCAGAAATAAAGGCCGTGGGTAATTATTACCTGTAAATTATTTACCTGGGGAAAATTAGTCGCAAGTGCATTACTTGAGAATGTTAAATCCCTATGTAAGTTACGTGCGGATTTTTCCGCAAGAAATAGCAAAAAAAACATAGTAAATTTTGGTAAAAATTGTGAAAGAAAGGAGTTTTCCTAGGGATTTTCATGGCAAATATTCGTATATAATTCCGTAGCAAAACCTACAAGTAAATTTGCAGAAAACATTCAATAAGAATATCGTGGAAAAAGGAAATTTGTGGGAATTTGATGTGATAATTACGCAGGAGAATTCCTAACAAAATTCTCATGTGTTGTATATTTGCAAGTAAATTTCCAACAAAAGATTAATATGCTTCAGGGCACTTCCCAATGATAACCCACAAATAACTAGTAAATTTTTCAAAAATAAATTTATTAGTATTTAGTTCCAAATTATATTCCACACAATTCAATGAACATATGATATTTATTCTCTTTTTTTGTCAAACAAACAACTCTGCTCAAATCTGAAGTAATAAATAGACAAATTATGATCCATAACTTAATAATTAATAATGCATAATTCCTAAATGAACAAAAATTAAAAGTCTAAACTGTAAATCTTAAATAGTACTACTGAGTATCTCAATCCAAATCATACTTAGTATCTCAATCATAATCATACTCATCTATCGAGTTGTTGTTATCATCATTATCACTCTGTGAATCTTGATTGTCTTCCGAAGATGATGCCGGGTAACCCACATGCTTTATCAGTGCTGCTAATTTCTCATTTGTGTCTCCTAACTCCTTCCTCATTTATTTGTTTTGGCGTCTCATCTTTTTATTTTGGCACATCATCTCTTCATTTTGGCGTTATGCTTCTCCCAACTGATTATATAACTCAACATTTAATGCATTAATTTGCGTTCTAATCCGATCATCAACTTCTTTCGACACATCAAATGTTGATTGTTTAGTCACTTTTACAGATCGATCCAATGAGCCAAGACCTGCAACTCTTCCTTTTTTCTTTCACCATCTGATAGCACCCAATATCCATTTCACTTAACTGAGAAAGCTCGCAAGCTGAATTAGTGTCTCCATCAACAGATGCACTTTGGGAAGCTAATACTTCTTCTTTCTTTTTTTCAAAATTAATCTGCACAAAAGCATTGAAACAAATATTAGTGATTTTGCATTAAACAAATATTAATAATATTGACAACTGTTAGCACTAAGTATATCTTTCCCTGGCATTTTAATTGGACTAGAGAATACTAAAGAATGGAGCAAAGATTACGCACAATTAGTCAGATGTTTACATGAATTAAACCAAAAAAGATAATTACATAGAGTAAGCTTGTGCATTAGTTAGGAGTCAGGAACATAAAGACCAAACTTGTCAATAGTGTCACAAACCTGTGAGAAGGAACAGAAGTTATTATTTGGAAATCAAAAAGCACCAATAGTTGGGCTGCGCCTAATTAGTTGAAATTTCAAATTTCAATCCATCAAGTCTCACAGTTTTCGAAAATTATGATGCAATTTTTTCCTAGAAAAACGCAATATTCATTTCATAAACAGGAAACTAAAATGAAATAATTCATTTCCAATACCTTAGCAAGTAGGTTAACCAAAAAGTCCCTATCAGTGAGTTCGTATTTCTTTTTTCCAAATTATGATACATAGACCATCTAAACAAAGCCAAAACAATAATGAAATATCAAGGAAATTCTAAAAGATATCATGATACTTCCCAGGATTTAACAAGATTATGGATATTAACAAAAGTGAGTGTCATTAGTGATTGGCATTCTTTGTACAAAAAGATTATCCAAAAAGATATCTGAAAGTCACCAGGTTCTGCATTCTCAAGGATGTTGTGTATGGAAAGATTGTGTACAATTGGCATTAGCATTGTGTACAATTGGAGTGTACATGACTAGATTTTTGAACAAAAACCCAGTGACATTATTTTAAATACAAGTTTTTCCTTTAAGTATATAGTTTTTGGGTTTCACATCTTTTTCACCAGGCTACAAATGCAATTCCTCGAAATGGACCTTCAGGGGCATGAACCCATCTATATCTTTCATTATCATAGCAACTAGTATTTGCAACTCTTATTTGCTTTATAAACAAAGCTAATAATGCAATCTTCCACTAGAACAAATTTTTATTTTTGACTAGAAGCACAAAACCACTTACCACCAAACATATGATAAATAGCAATACAAAATATGAGTCCTAGCAACTGGATTCCAAATTGGTGCACTCATAGGTAAGGCTGTATCTGGTTCCGGTTCTGGGTCTATTTGGGTCTGCGGTTCCGGTTCTGGCGGTTCCGGTTCTGGCGGTTCCGGAGCCGGAACCGCTACCATACGGTTCCGGTTCTGGCGGTTCCCGGCGGTTCTGATATTTTTTATTTTAAATCAATATCTTGTATAGTAGTCATTAGTATATTGTAAAATATATTTTATATGGTGTACTATGTTATTAGTATAATATATATTGTGTTTGGTAATTAGTATATATTGTGTATAAGTAGTGTATATTTTGTATATAAGTAGTATATATTGTATTTAAGTAGTATATATTGTATATAAATAGTGTATATTGTGTTGTAAACTTGTAGTTAGTAATTAGTATAAATTGTATATAAGTAGTATATATTGATAAAAGAATATTGTCATTAGTATATTGTGTTGTATGTTATATATTGTATGTTATATAAATATTCAAGGATTGATATAGAATTAAAGACAAAGAAATATTGAGACAAAAGATATTCAAGGATATAATAAAGAGCATATTTATTGACCAAAATGGCATATCTTTTTTTATTCTTCCTTCCCCCAATGGAATGAGCACAACATGGTACTAATACCACCATTAAAAGGAAAAAAAACTAAAAGAAGACATGCCAATGTACAAGTTACATCATAGTTTATGTATTATTTCTAACAAATCTCATAAAACCTTCAAGGTTTGGAGGTGGTTGTGTTGGCGGTGGTGGAAATGAAGCTTGTTCATCACCACTTCCGGGTGAAGATGTTTCCTGAGCAAGTTCCGCTAGCATTTCTTCATAGCACTCATCTATTTCTGGTTGTGATTCAGCTAGCCCAAAGTTCCTTCTTTCTGCGCAGATCCAATCTCGAAAAAGCACTGATTTTTCCAAGCTGTCCCGCATCGACGACGCCCTGTGATCACCTATTTGTAGTCTTGCTTGACTAAAGGCGCTCTTCGATGCAACAGTTGACGCTTGAATCGACAGAACATCCCGAGCCATCCTTGCAAGAATGGGAAAATGCTTTTCCCTTGCCTTCCACCAATCCAAAAGGCCGAAAGAGCCGTCTGGATTCTCATTCTCTAGTCCCTGCGACAAATAAACTTGAAGCTCATTTAGATGGGAAAAATCATCTACATTTTCACCTTGAGTACCCCTGAACTCCGTCCACGATTTAAGAGCTGTTAAGCCAGCAGCTCTTTTAGGCGCCTGTGATGTGGACAAAGCAGGGGCTGGAATATTAGGCCTAGCATGCTCTAACGCATGTTTATAAGCATTATAAACAATTTGAGCATTCACTGTAATTGATGCTTTCGCATCAGATAATGTAGCCATTTCTTCTTCTTCAAGATCTAAAGCTTGATAAATAGTAGAATACCAAAAGTTAGGACCTCCTACTTTCATAGTAGGATTTAACATAGCAGCCACACCAAATATATGAGGGATTGGAAAAAAATATTTTTTAAACTTCTTTTTCATTTTAGTAATTGCAATTTCATAAATTTCCCCTCCCTCGTTAAAATCAACAAACAAATTAGCTAGTGCGGCAATATAAACTAAACAGTTAGAAATAGTTGGATTATATTGGCCAGATAAAGCAGTTGTAGCCACATGAAAATGTTCTAAAAAATCTAAAAGAATTTTAACGTTAGTCCAATCTTGATTAGTTAGCATGTCATTATCTTCCTCCCCACAATCCCGAGAATTATAAGTAGCGTTAATTGGGTTTCTATATTCGTACGCCACTACTAAACTTCCGTACATATAGTTCCACCTAGTCGGGCAAGGTTTACGAACCTTTCTTTCTCTAAGGCCATATTCGTCACATTTTTTAAAATATTCTCTAAGCCTACTTCTACGGTTAGAATAAAAAAGCCAATTAAGAGCGAATTTGACCTTTTCAATTTCTATGTTTAAAATTCTCATACCATCACCAACAATTAAATGATAAATATGACATATACATCTAACATGGAAAATATTAGTAAAAGCAGGATTAAGTGTTCTAGTTAACATACCTATTGCACTAGTGTTGCTACTACCGTTATCCATGAAAATTGACATTATTTTATCACTAAAACAAAAATATCTACATACATCTGAAACAGTGTTAGCAATAAACTTACCCGTGTGCCGTGAATTAATTATTCTATATGCAATAATGCATTCTTGTATTGTCCAGTCTTCATCTATCCAATGACTGGTTACGGTTAGATAATCACAATCATTATTACTTCTACCAATATCAGTTATAATAGACATACGATTACTTATATGGGTAAATAAATAACGCAAGTATTGTTCATATTCATGCTTGTATTTATAAATGTCGGCCTTAACTATGGCGCGAGGCCAACCTTTATACGTAGGATTAAATACTCTTCTAATATAATGAATCCAAGCAGGATTAGAAGCAAAAGAATAAGGCAAACACATAACAGTAATCATTTTAGCTAATTCTTCACGATCCTTAGTTGGATCGTAATACAATATACCTCCGGTGACTGTGTTTATTCCTGGTTGAACTAGATTTGAACCAGTACTTGGGTTAACTGTAGAATCAGGACTTGTCCTCCCCTCTTGTTGCGCTTTCAATTGGAAATATCTAGCCTTATCGCTAGGGTGTAATTTTATATGTTTAACTAAACTACCTGTGCCGCTACGATCTCCAGTATACCTATGCACAAGTAATTTCCCACAAGATTTACACTTAGCCTTATTTTGTTCTCTTAGTTGAATAAAAAATTTCCAAACTAATAAAGTTTCTGAACGTTTAGGAGGTTGTCTACTAAAAGTGGAAGTTTGTACGGGTGGGTGTTCCGGTTGATTAGTTGCAGGACTAGTAGGTGTATCATCTAAATCTACCGGAGCTTGGGTTTCATCATCATCATCAACCTTATTTCCCTCTAAGATAGGTGCATTAGGATAAAGAATATCTATAATATCATCGTCTATTCTATCACCAACTGCTACATCATGTAGAAAATCAACATCGCTAAATTGAAAACATGGGTGATCACTATCAAGGATTCCGAAGGTTTCATTAGTATTTCTAGGTTGGCTACTACTTTGAACTTGTTTATCTTTTCTAGGTCGGGGAGCCGGGGGAGGGGTAGTATTTTGGCGACTACTTTCACCGGTTTTAGATTTTTCTTTTCCGAACATATTTTTCAATGAAAATGCCATAATAATTACAATTAAGCAAAATAACAACACACAAAAAAAATATTCTTAGCACGTAAGAGTTGAAACGAGTTTACCGGATTGACGAACAACTTCTTGAAAATTGAAAATTGTTGAAATTGAACACTTGAAAACTTCAATTCAACAACTTCACAATGTTTCACGAATTTGCAATAATAAATTAAGCACTTGCACTAGAAAGATTGAAAGAGAGCTTGAGAGAGATTGAGAGATATTGATGAATTGGTGAATTAAAATGAAAGAATGAGGGGGTATTTATAGTTGAGAAATGAGAAATTGTGTAATTATATAAAGTTTGGGGGCCAAATGGCTATTTTTGAAAATTCCAAACAGCTAATTTTGAAAAAGAGCCGTTTGGAAATTTAATTTTTTTCTTTTTTTATAAAAAAATCGGACCGTTGCGGAACTGGTCGAAACCGTTTGGAACCGCTTGAACCGGTCCGGTTCCGGTTCTGGCGGTTCCGGTTCCGTGGTTCCAACGGGTGGAACCGCCCCATCACGGTTCCGAGGAACCGCCGGAACCGGAACCGGAACCGCGGAACCGGAACCGCCGGAACCGGCAGAACTGCGGTTCCCGTCCGGTTCCGGTTCGGAACCGCGAAAAATACAGCCTTACTCATAGGCTGCCAATTATTGATTACTTGGACTAATGATTTCTCTGCTCTTCTAGAAACAACCAATAAATTTATCAACTTAATAGAGTAACGACAGTTACATAATTTCAATACATATATAATATATGTTGTAGAATGAAGACTTACATAAGTAGCTTCAGCTTTCTCATTTACCCAACTTTTATCTTTCTCCTTTCGATGAGTACGAAGATAAAATTCTGAAAATGAATGATCTTTTCCCGTAGCTTCCTTATGTAATGAAAGAAAGACGTATATGCTATCAACATTTATGTGGTCCATTTAATAGAACAAAAAAATTAAAAAGGAACTACATAGTACCATTCTCTTCCAAATTACGCAATGAGGTATACAACTAGCAGTATGAACCAAGACACCTGCATTTGCATCATGATTCTTTTTGTTTTTTTCCGACTTTAACTTAAATTGAGGAGAATCTCAATGCTCCTTCATCTCCTTGAATATGGTATCACACATCCAATTTGGCTTCACATACAAGTCCTTTCTAACATTTTGGAAAAGTTGGGTCATTCTTGAAGATGCCGTTTTCTACAAATTGCATCGATCATTATAGTGAGGGAGCCATCTAAATTTCTTCTGTAGCATTTTATAACACAACACATATCAAAATAAAATCTGAATCGGTCCTATAAAGTGACACACTAACTTTGAACATGAATTATATTATAAACATCCTTACCTTGAATTCTTCAAACCACATATCCCGAATAGGTTGTAGGAATTTCTTCCAAGAAGGTTTAGCCAACTCAAATAATGCCTTCAATAACTGGCTTATGAGGATCAAACCTACATAAAAATGCAGTAGTTATCAATCATTTATAATTAACAAGGTAGTTTCACATATATTGGCATTTGGGGGGGGGGGGGGGATGATATCTCCAAACTAACACACTTCAGCAGTTAAACGAGATGATCTCCCCAAATAAAGAGGAAGGAACAATAAAACAAGATAAAAGAAGATCTCCAGAAAAGTTGGAAGGTCATTGACTCATTTTTTGCCTATAACTAATATCACTAAACTAGATTTTAGGTGTCATGAAAGACTTAAAATATCTTCTATTACATAAGTTTGGTAGCTGAAATGTAATACAAACTTTGTAGCCATGCATCTCTAAAATATTTCACATAGTCGAAAGTAAAGAAACAATATTCAGAAAATTTGTGAAATTAATCCCTTCAACTTATTATTGAAGTGGCAACTTGGGGCAGCTTGCTGTTTATACATAGCAAAAGAAGCCACATAGAGTGGGATAGGCATAATAGTTCACCAGTTTTTATCTGCCGACTAATTTCAAAGGACCACCAATTCTGAAAGGCAAAAGAATTATAAAACAGACTCACCTTTAAGCTAAACCAGGAATAAGAGAACTCATTTCTTTTCAGGAGATTCATGAAAATAGTAACTCATTTCTTTTCAGGAGATTCATGAAAATAGCCTACAAACTTAGTTGATCATTGTCCTTCACAAGCGTGGTGTTCCCCTGCCTTTTTTTGGCCTACTTTGGCCTAGCTGCTTATCTTATGAAACATCCAAATTCATATGGCAGAGTATTTTATGATTCTGTCCCAGGTATTGAACAGTTTTTATGTTTAAGCACTTTTTCTGACGGTAGTAGTTTTTCTCAACAACAGATAATTTTTTCTGGCCAGTTTTTGGGATAGCAATTTTAGCAGCTATAATTGCTAGTCAGGCCATGATATCTGCTTCATTTTCATCTGTTAAGCAAGCTATGGCATGATATCTGCTTCATTTTCATGTGTTAAGCAAGCTATGGCTCTTGGATTCTTCCCAAGGTTGAAGATTATTCACACCTCAAGGAAGAACATGGGTCAAATCCATAAACTAAAGTATCTAAAGGTGCTCAACAGTTTGTTTCTTAATGTCCAAGTACAAAATATTTCTCATTAGTTCATGAGGTTTAGAACAAAAAAAGGTTAAACTATTAGTAAAAGAGAACAGTTCTTTCTAAAAAGCAACAGATTCTTTGTGACATCACTAAGATGATCAAATATAACTTTAGGATGGAAGAATTGCTTAGTTTTTGATACAGATTCTATTGAAATTATTACTTTGATTATATATTTTTTAACTAAGTTGCACTTTTACTATGGTCTACAACCAATCATACAAAGCAGAAGTCACTATTATTAACATATTATATACCATATTAGAGCATCGAAGAACCAAATCTTGTATACTAAATAATATACTTACCCATCTGCTTCAGGTACAATCCACATTCAATTGTCACCATTTCCATTATCATTGCCATCACCTACGGCACTAAACGAGGTAGCTGGAGTCATATTGGCTGATGAAGACATATGCGGTTGAGTGACTGTATTTATAGGCTGCGACTGATTAGATTGAGGCTGAGACCCAGTGTTATGAGGCTGGGGTCGATTGGCTCCAATACTAGATTGAGGCAGATTGACTTCAGGAGTAGGTTGAGGCAAGAAATTATCATGTACTTCAAGTAAATTAGTTTGAGATAGGAGGGATTGTGATGTGATTACGCGAGGCATTTGAGCTCTTGCGGCTCTAGAGTGTGTGTCTTCCTTTTATGGATTTTTTCTCCTTTACCACTAGTTTGCCCAGCTTGTTTAGATCCTGTATTACCTGACATCTGGGGGAAGAAACAAATAATATTGATACAATCTTCACTGAGATGACAAATAACTAGGTTCATAACTTAAGAAGAAAAACATGATAGATAACAGTAGACCAACATAATTAATTATTTAATGCAAATATTAGATTAATTCAAGACATAAAAGAAAATAAGATATCATTTACTGTAAATACCATCTTGAAGTTTAGAATGATCCAAGGACAAATGAAAATTGACTAATGAAGATTCTCAAAATTCTAAATAGTTCTATAAAACTTCAAAATATCTTATAAAATAACAAATTAGTATTCTTCTTCTTCTTCTTCTTCCTCTTCTTCTTCTTGCTCTTCCTCTTCCTCTTCCCCCTATTCCTCTTCTTCCTCTTCCTCTTCCTCTTCCCCCTCTTCCTCTTCCTCTTCTTCCTCTTCTTCCTCTTCCTCTTCCTCTTCCTCTTCTTCCTCTTCCTCTTCCTCTTCCTCCCCCTCCTCCTCCTCTTCCTCCTCCTCCTCCTCCTCCTCCTCCTCCTCCTCTTCTTCTTCTTATTCTTCCTCTTCCTCTTCCTCTTCTTCGTCTTCTTCCTCTTCCTCTTCTTCCTTTTCCTCTTCTTCTTCTTCTTCTTCTTCTTCTTCTTCTTCTTCCTCATCTTGGGCTTGACAGTGATTTTGTGAATCATCACTATCAAAAGCTCTTCCTCTTCTTCACTTCCTATCTCCTCATCTTCATCGTCAGTTAAATCATATCTGTCTTCGTTGATGAATGGTTGAATACTACTCATATCGACCTCCTCACCAACAAATTGATCATCTTGTAAGTAATCAATCAGATCATCCTCTATGCTTGGATTAACATGTGACTGCTCCTCTTGGTAAGCAACTTCCACATTACGTCTTTCATCCACAACTCTTCTTGGCTTTGTCTTTATATCAATCCACCAATCAACCTTATCTCCTTTGCTTTCAGGATGATTTGCATAATAAACTCGAGTTACAGTTTCAGAAAATATGAAAAGATCAAATTTAGCATATCTTCCCCTTTTTCAAACCTCGACAATGCCAAATTGGCTATCAACTTTCATTCTATGAGCGGTCCTTGTCCATTCCAATTTGAAAATCTCCTTAATAACACTATAATATTCATTTGTAGTGTCATCATGTCTGGTGCCACTAACACATACCCCACTGTTAAATATTTTTCTTCCTTCACCCCATGCAGAAGTGCAAAATTTGTATCCATTCGCAATATAAACAAGATATGATGTTGCCTTTCTTAGCAGTCCCTATGCTAAGACTTGCAAATACGTATTTAATGCCTTTTATGAATTTTTATTGACCTATTATATAATAATAAGTTATATTTATATATTAAATGATTTCTTTTATAATGATATGTTCTTCAGTAATAACTAGTTTATGTTATTACATACATAATCTTTGAACCATCATGGAAAGTCAGCTTCAGTTTGTTTATCAATGACATCATCACTAAGATCACCATAAGAATCTCTGAGAACTTGCTCATACAAGCTACAACCACACATTAGTTATAATCAAAATATAATTAAGTTACTCTTAATAGCTAAATTCAGATAATGCTTAAAACTTACTTGAGTAAAGGTTTAACTTAATCACAATTAAAAAGAACATGTAAATGTGTTGCAACAACCTCTTTATCATCTAACCACCGGATGTCATCATCGCCATAAGTTCGACCAGAAGAATTAAACGCAGATAAAGTCGGTTGGGTTGCACCTTTTTCAGTTATATCATCATTACGATTGACTCTATTGTTGCTATACAGGACATGAGGTTCAAAATAATGGGAAGAAAAGTATGAGATTTGTTGAAGCAAGTATGCTTGAACAATTGGTCCTTCGACTCTGGATTTATTTTTTATGGTCTTCTTAAGTTTGTTTAGGATCCTACAATAATTATATATATATATATATATATATATATATATATATATATATATATATATATATATATATATATATATATATATGTATATATATGTATATATATGTATATATAATATAATGAAAGTTATAGATAACAAATTCTCAGTTGAAAACTACACACCTTTCAAATGGATACATCTATCGATATTGAGCTGGCCCACCAACCTTTGCTTCATATGGCAAATGAATTAATAAATGCTCCATTGAATCAAAAAATATTGGTGAAAATATTCTCTCCAACTTAGACATGATTACAGGAATATCCTGTTCCATTTGTATTAAATGTTCCTCATGTAATACTGTTGAGCACCACGTCTTTAAAAAATTGACTAAGTTCAGTTATAGGCTTCCAAATTGGTTTTGGAATTGTATTAAAAGCAAATGGCAGAAGACATTGCATAAAACGTAGCAATCATGACTTTTCATCCCAAAGAGCTTTAACTGTTGCATATCAACACGTTTATCTAAATTTGAAGTATAACCATCAGGCATCTTTAACTGTTTAACCCATTCACATACATCTTTCTTTTGGTTCTGATTTAAGGTAAACTTTGCTTTGCGTTTAATCCATCTCCCATTACCATCACATTGAAAGTGTAAATCATTTTGACAACAATATTCTTTCAAGTCCATTCGTGCCTTTTCATTATTCTTAGTTTTATCTTTGTTGTCCATAACAGTATGAAAAATATTATCGAAGACATTCTTCTCTATGTGCATCAGATCAAGATTGTGACGAATCAGATTGGTCTTCCAATATGGAAGATCTCAAAAAATACTTCATTTAGTCCAATTATGGGAAGTTCCATACCAATAGAACTTGTGCGGACCCGATTCAGTTATCTTAGGAAACCCTCTAACTTTTTCCCACACTTGATCCCCAGTTAACCTAGAAGGAGCTCTAGACTTCTCCGCTCTCCCTTTGTAGAAAACAATTGTGTTTCTACTAATAGCATGATTAGGAGTCAAGAATTGGCGATGGCAATCAAACCAAGTATTTTTCCTTCCATATTACAATCAAAAAGCTTTTGATTGTTCCATGCAAATTGGGCATGCTAATTTACCCGTTGTACTCCTCCCTGATAGCATGCATAAGCAGGAAAATTATTAATTATCCACATTAATACTACTCCCATGAGAAAAGTTTGCTTCTTTGACACGTCATAAGTTAGTACACCATCAGTTCATAGTTGTTGTAGTTCATCTATTAACGGTTGAAGATATACATCAATTTTTCCCTTGGGATTATGAGGACCTGGAATGACCAATGTTAAGAACCTGTATGGGGCAGTCATACGTAGATCCGGAGGAAGATTATAGGGAGTAACAATTACTGGCCAACAAGAGTATGGTAATGCTACTATACAGTGTAAATCCATCAGAACATAAATCAAGCCTAACATTTCTAGGTTCTATAGAAAAGCTCAAATAGGTTCGATCGAAATGTTTCCATGCCTCTCCATATGAAGGGTGGCATAGCACGCTATCTTTCCTACGATTTTTATTATGCCACCTCATGTACTCTGCAGATTTTGTGGAAGCATATAGTCGTTGAAGCCTAGAAATGAGTGGCAAGTAATGCAATCTATTACGTGGAACCTTCTTGTTTTGCTTGCGCACTTGTTCTTTATAACGAGGTTCATGAAAAAACTTACACTTGGTCATGTTTATATTAGATTTGTAGTACAACATACATCCATTAACACAACAATCATTTTTTTGACTAGTTAGATCAAGTCTTGAAACTAGCTTCTTTGCCCGGTAGTAATTAAGAGGTATCTTATTATCAGGGGGATTTGAATCCTTCATCAATTGTGCATTGCATTAAAACAACTTTGGAACATATTGTGTTCAGATTTGACACTCATCATTTCAACCGCCACAGCCAACTCTATATATTTACATCCGAGCCATAATGGTTGCTAAGGTGAATTCAACATGTCAAAAAACTTAGTAGCTTCCGTATTTGGAGGCTCTTCTAAATTGGGTTCTGTTTGATGCCCAAATTTCTACACCAGCAGCATCATAAACCATACCTTGATATCTAGTTACATGTTCATAGTCATCCCCTAGAATGCTACTTTGACTGATTGAAGCTTTGTCAAATTTACACCCTTGATGACTTTTGTAAGCGCCTGAATTGTTATATTCATTTAAATTAATTGGAGGTGCTTCATCTCCATGTGATGTCCAATATTTCGATAAACATGTGCATTAACTTCATTTTGCGTAAGATGCTTCATATTTTTACAACGCTTGCAAGGACACCTTATGACTCCCTCAAATAAGTACTTCCGTTGAAGACAAGCAAATTCAATAAACTTCTCCATTCCATTTATAAATTCAGTTGTATATCCTGCTCGACCTGGGAGAAGTCTATTTTCCATCCATTTTCGATGTTGGGGAATTTTCATTATCTATATAAAAAGTTAAACATATTTAAACACATAAATAATCACATGCAGACACTAGATAAGGTATTCCACCGGTATTATACAAGTAAACACAAATAGGTAAGAAGTATTATTTAATAATCTCACCAAAGCTTTAACCAACCAAAGCAGTAAGCACATAACCTTACCACCAAACTATTAAATTTAGTTCTACATAAACTTTTGAGGTATCAATTCTCAATATATAATACCTTCGGTCCAATTTATTATTCGACGCCATCCTTCCCCGTTCACTTTTGTTCTTCTTTTATTCTTCTTTATCTTCTCACTTCATTAACTATATATTGAAAATACTTTAAATATATTTACAAAATTTTGTAGCATGACGTATCCAGAAATTCTATTACACCATTGTTTTCTTCTGCATATAACTCTAACTAAATAGCTGTTCATCAATATTGTTTTCTTATGCATATAAGTCTAACTAAAAGTTTTAGCCCCAATAATTATCCCATACCTATTTTTTAACTGCTTCAAATAATCTCAATAATCTTAAAATAATGTAGGTTTTTGAACTCAAACCATATGATGAACAATAAACAGCCAAGAGAAAGGACTGACCATGCTGAACAAAAAATTAAAACACAAACAGACAAGGAAAAATTGAGAACTAAATACACACAGACAAGGGAAATAGGGAAAGGGATTCAATATGTTTTAGCTTAAACTGAACAGACAAGGGAAAATGGGAAGGGGATTAAACATGCTGAACTTAAATTAAAATACACAAATAGATTTGGGGAAGGGGATTAAACATGCTAAAGTTCAAATTAACAGACTTGGGGGAAAGGAAAGGGGCTGAACACGCTAAACTCAAATTGAAATACACAAAAAGTGAGCAGGGTCAAGTAACAACCAGTTGGAATTTGATGATATAAACTTAGGAGCCTACCAGTTGCAACTTGAATAATAGAGAAAGTATAGATCCTTATAATTAACCTTGGCTTTCAGCCGGCTAATTCTTAACAAGAGAGCAAGTAATAGAGAAGGAATGTAGAAGAGAAGAGAGTTTTCGGTGAGAATTAGAGAGTACTCGTGTTTTCAGAGTGTGCTAGTGAGAAAAAGTGAAGGCCTATTTATAGTCTAAAAGAGATGCAACACTTAAGGTAAGAAAATAATCAGCTGTACCAATCCTAAACAATCAAGGAGAAGGCTCCCTTTAATTAAGGAACCGGCTAGAAATAGCTAAGCTTAGGCCTAATTTTGGAAAGGAAATCGAGTACTAGTCACAGAATATAGGGTAAACCCATATAAAGAATTTTAAAATCATACGGGTAAAACACATAAGGCAAGTAATCACCAAGGAAATCAAGGAATCATGATACCAGTCTGTTGAACTTAGTCAGAAAACATGAGTCAATTAGAGAATCAGACAGCTTTACAAAATCAAGTTTTCTAATTAGGGTTTCAGAGAAGGAGAAATGTGACAATATAAAAGAGGTATAGGTTAGAACATACAAGAACTGGAAGTAGCAGAGTAAACATGTAGCAAAACACACAAGAAAACAATTTGAGATGGCTAGGGTTTTACAGAGAAAGAAATGGAAAATCCTCTTAGAATTTAGGGTTTCTATTACACATAGAGCATAAATAAAGTCATAGATGAAGATGAACACAACGAAGAACATCATAACGAAAGCATGAACTGAAAACCCTTAAAAGTAATCAGTGAAGCAAAACATCTCAGAGCCACGGCAGAAAAATGCTTAAGAATCACAGTGAATGCTAGAGAAGAACACACAGTAGCAAATAAAGAGGAGAAATTAAGGAGATCAGAGAAGTCATAGAAAAACCCTAAGTTTAAAAAGACGAACCGTTTGAAAACAAGAAATAGGCAAAGAAAAGATGAGAAATACTTTAAAATCTTTAGAAAATAACTAGGACTCACAGAGAATCGTAAAAGTAAACACAGAGAAGAACCTCGAGGAATTAGGGTTTTCAGAGAAAGGTCTCGAAGCATCGAGAAAAGCCTAAACGGACTCGTCAGAGTTGGAAAAGGGCTCAAGGCCTTGAGGCTTGCCGGAGAAAGGCCGAACACGACTACGGAAACCCCATTGGAGGACCTCAAGTCTGATCACCCTTGAATTAGGGCTCCGATCTTCGAAACCAGGACTAGGAGAGGTGAGGAGTGAATGGATAAGGATGCGTTAGGGCTTGAACGACCATGAACGCCGGTGAGATTAAGCTGGAGATGATTAGGGTTTGAGAGGGCTAGAGAGATTTGGGATTAAGAGGCGGCGGGTGTGGAAGAATGAGTTTAGGGTTAGGGGTGTTAGGGATTTAATTATGGTAAGTGAAGTATGGGCCGTTGATCTGTGTGATCAACGACAAGGATTAAAAGAGCTGGGGCGGGTTAGTTTTAAGTGGGTTTGGGTGGGATAGCTTCAAATTGGGTTAGGCAATTGGGGGAAAATTTTGGGGTTGATTTTGGGTTTCAATTTGGGCTAGAATTGAAAGATTAAAGGGTTACGTTTTAAATAGCCATTTTTTCACAATTTGATTTTATAAAAAAAGTAAAATTTTTTGTAAACATCCAATAAAATTACTGAGTTAATAAAACATATATTAGGAAGCAATTAATAAGTATCAGGAAAGATTTTGTACTTGAATTACTTGTTAAATCGAGAAATAGGCTAAAATTATAATTTAATGCAGTTTTAGTTTTAAAATACCTAATGGCTTTGTAAAATTTTGTAAAAATTACATATATTATATTTTTTATGTAAATGAGAGAATAAAATAAATTATTCATTAAATAACAATATTTGAGGTTAAATATTGGATTTTATAGTACAAAATAAGTTGTATGGTTTTAAAATGCTTGAAAAATTATAGACAAATACCAAACCTTTAGTGGATGCTTTATATATGCATTCACAAGCTATTTTGAAAGTATTTTGGGTACAAAAATATATAGGGCAAAATTGGGTATCAACACCTATCTTTTCGTTTTTCAGACGTACATGGTGGAGATTGAGAGTGTTCCTAGAGCTGACACTCGTGCTAAGATTTTCCTGACGATGTTAGAGAAATATCATTGCTACCTTAACAAGTGTTGTGAGATGCACGAGCGGCTGAAGGCGAATGCCAGTGAACGATCCCTTGGCGAGGAACTAGAGAAGAGAGATCAAGAATTAATGCAGGCTATTCGCAGGAGTAGCTTGCTCGAGGAGAAACTTCGTGCAAAGGACGAAGAACTTGAGTTGGGAAAAAGGGTTGAAGCAGAGTGCGAGCGTCTTTAGGCAAAGGTGCAATAGATGTAGTCCAATCCGATTAGGAATCTGAGAGGGCGGCGGTGGCACTTAGGAAGGCGAGGCTTGAAGAGCGCATTAGTAACATGATCAGGAAGCATTGACTTTGGGGGACCGGGTCGCTGCTCTTGAAGCCGAGAAGGGGGAATTTTTGGCTCAAGTCGAATTTGCCTCCTCCGCCATTTACCCGTCATCTTCATGAGCTCTGGGTACATGCCGAGGCCCAGTGGGACATATATAAGAGTTTGTGGGAAGCAACATTTCTGAGGTTGTATGTAAAGGAGCATGAGCAAAGACACGAGAGGCTGGTGTAAACTACAGATATAATCCTGCGACACTGGGGGCCGATAAGGATACTGATGCTGAAGAGAAACTTCCTAGAGATGGTGGTGAGGAGGACGACGGTGAAGACGCCGAATGATAGAATTGTCTATCTTTGTGTTGTTTTCCTTTTTTGTTTGTTGTCTTTGTGTTTTTTTTTTCTTTGGACTTACTCGGCTTTTAGCCGTATGTAATTGGTGAGTGTTTGTGCAACTAATTTAAATAAAAAGATGTATTCATCGGTGTATTTCTTTTGCACTTCCTTTCCTTTTCCTTTGCGTAATTTTGGCGTGAAATTTTGGATTTACGTATGGTCGATTCTTGATTTTCAAGGAATTTAATCTCAACTGGACTAAGTTGAACTTTGTTGTGTGAGTCTTAATGGATTCGTTGAACTGCCTATTTGGGCGAAGTCAACACTTGACTATTTTCTTTGAGCGAATTCGCTCTAGATTTGAAACGGAATTTTATAACATATTTGCTATTTCGGACGAAGCATTACATGACTTAAGTTGTCCAGGTTGGACCAAACTATCGTTGGTTTCAGGTTAAGTCATTTTTCTTTCAGCGATGTTCATTGTACTTAAGGGTGTAATTTCGATCTTTTGTCCAAATGTTAACTCGTAGTTGTTCGATCGATGTCGAAATCTTCTCTTTGCCGATGACACTTGGTCTTAAGGGTGTTATTTCAAACTGTCATCAAAATATTAACCCGTTGTCATTCGATCGAGGCCGAACTCTTCTCTTTGGCGATGGCCCCTGGTCTTAAGGGTATTATTTCGAACTATCGCCGAAATATTAACAAAATGTCATTCGATTGACGTCGAACTCTTCTCTTGGCGATGGCGCTTTAGCCTTAAGGGTATTATTTTGAACTTTTGTCGAAATGTTAACCCGTTGTTGTTCGATCGAGGTTAAACTCTTATCTTTGGCAATGGCCCTTGGCCTTAAGAGTGTTGTATCGAACTGTCGTCGAAATGTTAACCCGTCATTGTTCGGTCAATGTCGAAATCTTCTCTTTAGCGATGAACCTTCGCCTTAAGGGTGTTATTTCAAATTGTCATTGAAATGTTAACCCGTCGTTGTTTGATCGAGGTCGAACTCTTCTCTTTGGTGATGGCCCTTGGCCTTAAGGGTGTTATTTTGAACTTTTGCAGAAATTTTAACCCGTCGTTGATCGATCGAGGTCGAAATATTCTCTTTGGTGATGGACCTTGGCCATAAGGGTGTTATTTCTAACGTTCATGAAAATGTTAACCCGTCGTTGTTCAATTGAGGTCGAACTCTTCACTTTGGCGATGGACTTTGCCTTAAGGGTGTTAATTTGAACTGTTATCGACATGTTAACCCGTGGTTGTTCGATCGAAGTCGAACGCATCCCTTTGGTGATGGTCCTTGTCCTAAAGGTTGTTATTTTAAAATATCATCGAAATATTAACCCGTCGTTGTTCAATCGAGGCTGAACTCTTCTCTTTGGCAATGGTCTTTGGCCTTAAGGGTATTATTTCAAACTTTTGTCGAAATGTTAGCTCGTCGTTGTTCGATCGAGGTCGAACTCTTTTCTTTGGTGATATCCCTTGGACTTAAGGGTGTTATATCAAACTGCCATCGAAATGTTAACCCGTCGTTGTTCGGTCAATGTCAAACTCTTCTCTTTAGCGATGGACCTTGGCCTTAAAGGTGTTATTTTGAATTGTCATCAAAATGTTAACCCATCGTTATTCGATCAAGGTCGAACTCTTATCTTTGGCGATGACCGTTTTCCTTAGGGGTGTTATTTTGAACTGTCATCGAAATGTTAACCCGTCGTTGTTCGATTGAGGTCGAACCCTTGGCCTTAAGGGTGTTATTTTGAACTTTCATCGAAATATCAATCGATCTAGGTAGAAATCTTCTCTTCGGTGATGGACCTTGGCCTTAAGGGTTTTATTTCGAACCGTCGTTAAAATGTTAACCCGTCGTTATTAGTTTGAGGTCGAACTCTTCCCTTTGGCGATGGAACTTGGCCTTACGGGTGTTATTTCAAACTGTCATCGACTTGTTAACCCATCATTTTTCGATCGAGATCAAACTCTTCTCTTTGGCAATGGACCTTGGCCTTAAGGGTGTTATTTTGAACTTTTGTTGAAATGTTAACCCGTCGTTATTCGATCAAGGTCGAACTCTTCTCTTTGGCGATGGCCCTTGGCCTTAAGGGTGTTATTTCTAACTTTCATCGAAATGTTAACCCGTCATTATTTGATCGAGGTCGAACTCTTCTCTTTGACGATGGCCCTTGGCCTTAAGTGTGTTATTTTGAACTGTCATCGAAATGTTAACCCGTCATTATTCGATCAAGATCAAACTCTCCTCTTTGGCGATGGCCCTTGGCCTTAAGGGTGTTATTTTGAACTTTCATCGAAATATTAACCTATCGTTAGTCCTAGTTTTTTCTTGGGAGAGTCGGGTATTCTCTAGGGAAGTCCCTGTTTTTCTCGACCTCTGCGCTTCCTGGGTGAGTCCCAGTTCGCTCGATTTAGTTTTCATCGAAGAGTATAAAACGTTGTTGTTTAGCTCACGCTTGTTTCGTGCACATATTGGAGTTTCCTTGTCTAATATTTTCGCTTTCCGCTCTAATGATGTCATTGGTGGGCGGGACAATGAATTATACTTTGAACTTGGTGATATCCCCCTCATCTATTCGATCCATAAGTCCCCGGAAAAACCTTATTGGGACAACTTCTAGTTGAGGGAGAGAGAGTACGGCTTAAGGGGCATCATTTTCTAGATGCCGGATTGTCTGGTGGGAGATATTTTGGTTGTTTTGTAGTAGTTTCCCATTCTCCAGTTGAGATATTTCTTTGCTCGCTCAGCTGCACGACGCTTGTGTTCCTGTAAAAAACAGAAGGTGAGCCAAAATTATATCTTTCTTACCTCGATCTGATGAGTCGGTGAGTGATGGTAGATATATAGCCTTGCTCGTTTTTCCTGGTGTTTCAATGGTTGACGGGTTGGTGGTTTCTAAATATGGTGGCTGTATTCAGCCTTCTTTCCCTTTTTTTTGTGCTCTTGCTCTGCATGGGTTGGACTTGCCTTAGCTGGTTCATGGACCACCCAGTGTACGGGGGAGGATGTTGGCTGTAACTTCTGCTGCATACATCATCGTGATCTAGATTAGCACGCGAAGTTTTCTTATCGCTCTTTTGGTGGGTAATTATGTTTTCGATTTTTGTTCTGGAAGAGACTAGGAAGTTACACTAAGAAGTCCCCACAGACGGTGCGACGACGCCACATTATTTGACCCAAAAGATGTCAAAACCTTTTTTATTAAAACAATTGATGATAATGAAGAGGTCAATCTTAGTCAAGCATAGTAAACCCCAGATCTGAAAATGAATCAAAAATTAATGAATAGAAAGAAATAAGAGCGAATAATCTTCATTCATCATTGTTATTTCTTCTTTCATGAGACTAAGGAGGTCATCGATTTTACATACTTTGTTTTTTTGAAGGAAATAGAAGGAGAGAATATACAGAGCGAAAAAGAAATAGCCCCCCTATTCTTTGGGAATTCATCCCCTATATATAGTTCTAAGACCATGGCTACCTTCTCCGGTCGGTATGCCTTCACGTTGTGGCCTTTTTGTCCTTCCTTATGTATTGTCATTTGACTCTATATATTTTGAATATTTATACCGAAGTAGGTTATGATGGTCCTCAGTACCTCGCCCCTTAGACGGGGTTTTAGCTGAGTTGTCTACTGCGATCAGATTTTGACCCATACATGTTATCAAGCTGTTAAACAAAATTTTATTTTAGCAGGTGACACATTTGCTGGATAAGTTTCAAGTTCACCTACTGCAATAATAAATATATTTATGTGTTTAACAGTTAACCCAAGAAAAAAATTAAGCTCAAATATGATTGCTGTATTTGTAGTCCAGAATAAGTTACTACAGCCGCTTGATGATAGCATGTCAAATCTAGGCTTGAGAAGAGGAGAAGAAATTTAGAAACTAAAAAAGAGAGAGGAATATTGGGATTCAGTGGGCACCATCATTAAAAATGAGAACTCACCAGACTCTTTTTCAACAAGATTTTGTGTTTGGTCAGGATTTGAGGACCAAATTTTAAATAGACATGTAAGAGAAACATTGGTTCTTGTGATATCGCTTCTAATTAAGTTTTAACTGCAAGACATTATTCTCCTATCACTATTAGTATTTATCAGAATAGCGTAATTGGTACTTTTATTTTTTTGGTTTTGATATTTTGATCCCTTTACTAATTCAAGGAATTTCATCCAAGTACCTGAACCCGGTCAAAACTGGTTGTTAAACGCTGACTCTGTAAAAGTTGCCCACTTGTCATACAAGGAGGTTTAGTTTTTTTTAAAAGACTAGTTATGATCGAGTTCAGGAGTTTGAATGAAACCTACAGAGTAGGTGAAATGCCAATTGAAATAAGTGCATGTAACAATTAGGCTATTCAGCTTTAAAATTATTATTATATGTAATTATAATTTTTTTAAAATATTCTAATGCATTTAATCCATCAAATTACATAATTTTACATGATTTTTATCAAATAATTAATATTTAACTATTCATTCAATAGAGTGTTAATAGAATTGCCAAGTCAATATTATATAAGTCATGCTAAAATAAGTATAGCTAATAAGTACTATTAACTACATAGCAAAGCACAAAGAAAAAGATAAACTAAATGTTCATTATAAACCAATGTAAAACTAAAAAGTAGAAATCCAACACTATCGTTATTTCTAGTGTTGAATAGATTTCTTTTGTTACGATTAGTATTGATTTGAACTTTGTTTAAGTTACTACATTATGGGCTATAAATTTATTTACCATTTAATAATATTAAGTCCAAAGTTAAAATAATACGTAAAAGAAAAAACTGTAAAAAAATTTATGAATATATATATATATATATATTCATAAATTTTCGACTCTTCGTGGAATGCCCGAATTTGATTTTCAAATTGCCAAAGGGATTCCTTTGGATCCTAACTTGCCTCGCTTTTCGGTAGCCCCTTCCACTTGATAAGGTATTCATGTAAAGGTTCCCTGAACCGTCGCCAAATCACCCGGTCAGCCATGATGCTCTCAACTTCCTTGTCAAACAATGTTGTAATGGCTGGCGGTGCTCGATGTGACTCGTTCCGTGATGGGTCTTCCATGTCTGCGTGGTATGGCTTAAGGCAACTCACATGGAAGATAGGATGTAACTTGAGCTTGAGTGGCAGCTCCACCCGATAAGAAGCCTTGCCCATCTTGGCAAGGATGGGGAGTGGTCCCTCGTAATGCCGAACTAGCCCCTTGTGCAACTTGCGTAGCCTCTTTTGTTGCTCGGCGTTGAGTTTAAGCATGACCAAGTCTCCCATGTTGAACTCCAAGTGCCTCCTCTTCTTGTCAGCCCACTTCTTCATTTTCTTGGAGGCCTTGTCAAGATATGCCCGAGCTAAGTCCGTTTGCTCGTGCCAATGTTTTGCCGCCTTGAACGCCGCTGGACACTTCCCAGTATACTTGTTGACAACTCCATGTGGTGTCAAGGGCTGCTGTCCGGTTGCAAGCTCGAATGGGCTCTTTCCAGTAGCCTCATTCCATTGCAAATTATAAGAGAATTGGGCAACATCAAGCAACTCTGCCCAATCTCGTTGGTTGGCACTCACATAGCGCCTCAAATATGTCTCCAAAAGTGCATTTGCCCGCTCCGTTTGCCCGTCTGTTCGTGGATGAAAGCTGGTGGAAAAGTGTACATCAAACCCTATCAAGTGAAATAACTCCGTCCAAACTTGGACCCGAGCTGACTTGCTACTATTGAGAATGGTAGATTTTGATGTTATTCTGGGCATGAATTGGCTATCACCGTGCTATTCTATTCTGGACTATCACGCCAAGACAGTCACGTTTGCTATGCCAGGTATCCCGAGGATCGTGTGTCATGGTACGACTGATTATGTACCTTGCAGGGTAATCTCTTTCTTAAAGGCCCAGTGAATGGTTGGGAAGTGATGTTTATCATATCTGGCATTTGTGAGGGATGTTGGATTTGAGGCTCCAAGTCTCGATTTAGTCCCCGTGGTGAGGGAATTCCTTAGTGTGTTTCCAGCAGACCTGCCGAGCATGCCGCTGGATAGGGATATTGACTTCGGTATTGATTTGGTGCCAAAAACTCATCCCATTTCTATTCCTCCCTATCGTATGGCACCAACAGAGTTAAAGGAGTTGAAGGAACAGCTGTAGGAACTCCTAGATAAGGGGTTCATTCGTCCGAGTATGTCACCGTGGGGCGCAGCGGAGTTATTTGTTAAGAAGAAGGATGGCACAATGAGAATGTGCATTTATTACAGACAGTTTAACAAAGTGACAGTAAAGAACAAGTATCCACTACCTCGTACTTAGGATTTGTTTGGCCAACTTCAGGGGGCAAAGGTATTCTCGAAGAATGATCTTCGTTCAGGCTATCATCAGTTGAAGATTAGAGATTCTGATATTATGAAGACAACTTTCCCGACTAGATATGGGCATTATGAGTTTTTGGTTATGTCATTTTGGCTGACTAATGCCCCAGCCGCATTCATGCACCTGATGAACAGTGTATGTCGGCCATATTTGGGTTCTTTTGTGATCGTGTTTATTGATGATATACCGGTGTACTCGCGTAGACAGGAGGAGCACGCGCAACATTTGAGGGTGGTATTGCAGAGTTTGAGAGAGGAGAAGCTCTATGCGAAGTTCTCCAAGTGTGAGTTCTGGCTCAGTTCCGTGGCTTTTCTGGGACACGTGTTGTCCAGTGATGGTATTCATGTTGACTCAAAGAATATCGAGGCGGTGCAGAGATGTCCCAGACCATCCTCAGCTACTAAGATTCTGAGTTTCCTCGGTTTGGAGGGTTATTACCCCAGGTTCGTCTTGGGTTTTTCATCTATTTCTTCGCCTTTGACGAAGTTGATGCAGAAGAATGCACCATTTGTATGGTCAGATGAGTGCGAGGAGAGCTTTCAAAAGCTCAAGTTAGTGTTGACTACAGCTATATGCTAGTATTGCCATCAGCTTCAGGCTCCTATTCGGTATATTGTGATGCTTCGAGAGTTGGGATTGGATGTGTTTTGATGCAGGAGGGTAGAGTTACTGCATATGCTTCGCGGAAACTTAAGCATCATGAGAAGAAATACCCTGTTCATGATTTGGAGTTGGCTGCTATAGTTCATGCATTGAATATTTGACGGCACTATCTATATGGCAGTTCCTGCGAGGTGTTCACGGATCATCGCAGTATTCAGCATTTGTTTAAGCAGAAAGACCTCAATTTGAGGCAGCGGAGGTGGCTTGAGTTACTAAATGATTATGATCTTACCATATTGTATCATCCGGGGAGAGCCAATGTAGTGGCCGATACTTTGAGCCGGAAGGCGGTGAGTATGGTTAGCTTGGCGTACATTCCAGTTGGGGAGAGGCCCCTTGCAGTTGATGTTCAGACCTTGGCTAATCGGATAGTGAGGTTGGATATTTCTGAGCCCAGTCGGGTGTTGGCCTGTGTGGTTTCCCGATCTTCTTTATATGATCGCATCAGGGAGCGCCAGTATGATGACCCGCATTTGTGCATGCTGAAGGACAGGGTCCAGCATGATGATGCCAGGGATGTGACTATTGGTAGTGATGGTGTGTTGCGGATGCAGGGTCAGATTTTCGTGCCCAATGTGGATGGACTCTGAGAGATGATATTAGAGGAGGACCACAGCTCGCAGTATTCTATTCATCCGGGTACCACAAAGATGTATCAGAACATGGGGCAACATTACTGGTAGAGGAAAATGAAAAAGGACATGGTGAGTTATGTGGCTAGCTGTCTCAATTGTCAGCAGGTCAAATATGAGCATCAGAGACCCGGTGGTGTGCTTCAGCAGATGGATATTCTAGAGTGGAAATGGGAGAAGATTACTAGGGACATTGTGAGTGGTCTCCCTCGTACCTCGAGGAATTTTGATTCTATTTGGGTGATCATTGATAGGCTGACCAAGTCTACGCACTTCATTCCGGTGTGTACCACCTATTCTTCGGAGCGGTTAGTGGAGATTTTCATCCGTGAGATTGTGCGGTTTCATGGAGTCCTAGTTTCTATTGTCTCATACAGGGGTACTCAGTTTTCTTCCCAGTTCTGGAAGACTTTTCATCGGGAGTTGGGCACTCAGATTCAGATGAGCACAACTTTTCATCCTCAGACGGACGAACAGTCCGAGCATACTATTAAGATATTGGAGGACATGTTGTGTGATTATGTTAAAGATTTTTGAGGTTCTTGGGCTGAGTTCTTGCCGCTTGCGGAGTTTGCTTATAACAATAGTTATCAGTCCAACATTCAGATGGCGCTGTATGAGGCTTTATATGGGAGACGATGCAGATCTCCAGTTGGTTTGTTTTGAGCCCGGCGAGGCTAGACTATTGGAGGCAGAGTTTTTTCAGGATGCCTTGGAGAAAGTAAATGTTATCCAGGAGAGACTTCGTAAGCTCAGTCGCGTCAGAAGAGTTATGCGGAACGGAAGGTTCGGGATGTATCTTGTATGGTGGGCGAGAAGGTGTTGTTGAATGTTGCCTATGAAAGGCGTGATGAGGTTTGGTAAGTAAGGGAAGCTGAGTCCGCGGTTTATTTGACCTTTTGAGATACTCAAAAGGATTGGGGAGGTGGCCTACATGCTTGCTTTGCCGCCCAGCTTGTCGGGGGTTCATCCGGTGTTCCATGTTTCTATGCTCAAGAAGCATGTTGGGGACCCGTCTCATGTGTTAGACTTCAGCACGATCCAGCTGGATGAGGATTTGACCTATGATGTGGAGCCTGTGGCTATCTTGGGTCGTCAGGTTCGGAAGTTGAGATCTAAGGACATAGCTTCGGTGAAGGTTCAGTGGAGAGGTCGTCCCGTGGAGGATGCCATTTGGGAGACCGAGCAGGAGATGTGGGCATATATCCTTGTTTAATTGAGGCTCCAAGTATATTTCTTGACCCACTCGAGGACGAGCATTTGTTTTAGTTGGGGAGGATGTGACGACCCAACCTGTCGTCTTTTGTATTTCAGCCCCGTTATCCCCATATTATGCTTCCCCGTGTGTTAATTTATGTGTTTGATGAGTTTTAAGTGTGTTGGGTTGAATTTGGTAGAAATGAGACCAATAGTCTCTATAAGGAAAGCTTAAGTTGAAAACGTCAACCGGACGTTGACTTGTGTGTTATAGAGCTCAGAACGTATTTTCGACGATTCGACTAGTTTTGGATGGTGATTTATGACTTGGGAGAGAAATCGAAATTTAATTTGGAGGTACGACGTAGAATAAGGCTTGAATTGGTTAAGTTCGAATTTTGGTGAATTTCGGTTGATATGTGAGATTTTGATCCGGGGTTCGGAATGGAATTTCGAGAGTTGCAGTAGCTTCAATTTGGATATGTCTGCATATTTTCAGGTCAATCAGATTGGGTTTTGGATCAATATGAATTTGGAAAAGTTCTATTTTCACTTAGGCTTGAATTTGAGAAATTTGATGATTTTGATGTTAATGTTGGTATATTTATGACCCGAGCGAGTTTGAATGAAGTACTAGATCATGTTAGTGCTTTTAATTTAGGTCCTGAGGGCCTCGAGGTGATTTCGGATGGCTAAGGGGAGGATTCTTGGTTTGGAAAGGTATTAGATTTTGCTGTCATGAGTGTTGCATGTGTTTGTTCTTCACGTTCGCGTGAGGAGAGACGCGAACGTGTTGGGTATTTGAGAGAACCTGGAGTTTTGCCTTCGCATTCGCGAAGGAGTGGCCGCGATCGCTTAGTAGTGGGATCTTGTTGATCGCATTCGCGCGGATTAGTGACGCGTTCGCGTAGTCCAGGGGAGTGGACCATCGCGTCCGCGTGGATTTGTGACGCATTCGCGTAGGCCAGGGAAATGGGCCGTCGCGTTCGCGTGGTAATAGGTCGCTTTCGCGTAAGAGGGCCTGGGAGCAAGGTTAGATATGGCATCGCGTTCGCGTGGCTAGGGTCGCAGACGCGATGAAGTAAGTTCTGGGCGGAGAGAAGTGTTTATAAATATTTCATCCGCGAGCTAATTTCAATTTCCACTATTTTTGAGCACATTTTGGAGCTATTGGACGAGGGAGTAAGCGGATTTCACCTAGGTTTTGACTTGAGGTAATATTTATGAACTAATTACGCGATATTATTTAAGAATCATCCATTAATCCTCTGAAATTGTGGGGAAAATTGAAGAAACTAGGGCTTGGTTTTTGAAATGAAAAATTAGGGATTTGATGGCCCATTTGGACTTCGATTTTGATGAACTTTAAATGTACGGACTCGTGCCAAGAAGAGGATTCCGAAGATGTGAGTTTTTGTAATTTCTTGTGAAGTAGCCCCGGGCTCGGATTTTGCCAACTTCATGTTTTTGGGTGTTTTTCGAGTCCTTTATATTGGGTCAGGTCCCACTAACCTATTTTGACATATTTCTTGTGATTTTGGTCAGATTCTATACTCGAGGAGGTCGATACGTGAGGAAAGCGCAAGGCGAGCTAGGACTTTGGCCGGTTTGAGGTGAGTAATGGTTATGAATGATATACTGGGGGTTTGAAACCCCGTATCTGCACTATGCGGTGCTATATTGAGATGAGACACGCGCCTTGTGATGAGCGTGGTGATGTATCTGCTGGGGACTTGGACTTGGTCCATCCCGATTGATGATTTATTGTACTTCTTTACTGAGACTGAACTTGGGCTCGATTACTTTGGGCTAGTTGTCATGTTTGGGGCCTTGTGCCGATCTGTTGAACTTCTAGGGAGCATGTTGAGTTGTTGACCTCACTTTACCTATTGGACACATACCGTCTGTCCTAATTTTGACTGTAAATCATGAAGTGAACCGAACTTTGTAATTCGCACTCTAAATGAGCAATAACTAGGGTTGAATACCCTGTCTTAGCTGAGTGGGCTCGAGAGGCCAAGTCTATATTGACTGAGAGGGGTCAAGGACCCTGCAATGAGGCTAATTAATATACATATATATATATATATATATATATATATATATATACATATATATACACACACACACATATATATATATATATATATATATATATATATACATATATCGGTTCGGGCTGTACGACGTAGTAGTATATACATATACATGTGTTGGATCGGAATGCATGCCGTAGTACTATATTATATGGATCGAACTGCACGTTCCAGTAGTATATTATATGGATCAGACTGCACGCCGCAGTAATTTAGCGCTTGGGCTGAAGGAGCCCATCCGGAGTCTGTACACACCCCTAGTGAGCGCAACTGGCTATATCTATTGGATCGGGCTGCACGCCGCAGCATAATAGATATAATATTGGATCGGGCTGCGCGCCGCAGCAGTATATATATATATATATATATATATATATATATATATATATATATATATATATATATATATATATATATATATATATATATATATATATATATATATATATATATATATATATATATATATATATAGACACACACACACACACACACACACCTGGTGTTGGATCGGGCTGTGCGCCGCAGCAGTGTTAGGAATTGGTGGGACGAAAAAAAAGTATTTATCAGATTCCCCTCTTTGTTTGGTACTTAATTAGTGTTCTTGCTGTTGCAATTAGAAGTTGTATAGTGCTTTTACCGATTTTCTTACACTCTGTTATTATTCATTGCTATTACTCACTGAAGTGGTAGAATCACCCCATACTCCCTGCACCTTGTGTGCAGATACAGGGATCCCGGAGGCGTAGCTGTGGTCTAGATCTGTTCCAGAGTTATCAAGGTAGTTGCTGGCATCCACAGAACCTGATGTCTCATCTCATTTATCTTTTGCTTCTTGTCTAGACTGCCTTTTGGTCACTACTCAGAGTATTTAGAGGCTCAGACTTGTGACATCGGATCTTTTGGGATGTATAACTATTGATTATGTCTTATGCAGTATTCCTACGGTTATTAAACTGAGATTTTATTTTAAAAATTCGTAATTTGGTCATTGTTTTGGCTGTGATTAATTATATGGTCGGGCTTGCTTTATAAGGTATTTCGCAGCATCACGACCGGGGTTTCGCCGTGGCAGGAAAAGAAAAATGAACGTTTACTTTTACAATTATTGCATATTGGGAATATGAAACTTACTTTTACTGTTTTGCCTTTTTGGGAGTGACCTTTTTTTACATATTTATTTATTCACAACTACAAGTAGAAACCATACTTCTCTTCTTCTTCTTTTCTACATTACTTAATACTTCTAAAAAGCTCTATGATAATTTTTACTTTTTCCTGTCAAAAAACTATAAGACTCTTGTGATTATTTTTTATGGAATAAAATATAAAGTTGGTTAGGGAATTTTTTTTTCCAATGATAACTTTTTTCTTTCTTTTCCGGCATCTATTTTTTACGTATTGTACTTAGGACTGATTTTGGTAGTCATTAGTCAATGAATTTTTTCTGCTGCTTATTATAATTTAGAGTTGAAATTTTAATTCCCTTTAGAAATCAAATTTGATGGAAAGAGTCGGTAGAAGAGTATTGTATATATAAAATTGTATATTTTTTCGATTGAAGAGGACTGAATATATATTTGTGCATTTTTTTCCAGGTTTTCCAGCACAAAGGCACTAAAAAATTATTTGGTGATCAACTTATCAATTGAATCAGGTTCTATTGTTCTATTGTTCTAACCTTTTGCTATTTTTAAATCTAAATTCTATCATTTTTTTATACTTTTACTTCATAGATATACTGTAGCTTTTGTTATTTACTAGAGTATAAATATATCTACTACAAAATATGAATATGGTTATGCAAAACATCAAAAAAAGAGAAGAATTGAAACTTTAATACAATCCCAAAAAGGAGCACTTGACAAATTTTTATCAAAATAAAAATTCTAAACTAGAACATATGGGAGAATGTTCTTTGAATGAACAAGTTACTAATCTTGTTGAGTTAGATCATAATAAAATCCAAGAAAAAAAAGAAGCTAGTGAGAAATCTGACATAGATCCTCAAAAATATCAAGAACTTTTAAATAAATTAAATACTTGCACTGCTAAAAACATATATGGTCCTAGTCAATTGACTGATGTAGATACAAAGTTGAGAGATCTATTAATAGAAAAAGGACCAATTAGAATTATAGAAATAGATTTTCTCAAGGATAAATTTCTAAGATATTTTTTTTACTACAGATTATATCCAAAAGTTGAAAAACGGGGAAAGACATGAAAGGAGATGGTTTATTTATTCTAAAGACTTGGATAAAGTATTTTATTTTTGTTGCAGCAAGTGAAAGAACTAGAGATTAGAAATCATAATACTAAACTCAAAGCTCATGAAACTACGAATGAGCATATTATTAATATGGGTGCATGGATTGATATAGAAATGAGATTGCATAAAAATAAAATAATAGATAAAGACATTCAAGAACAATTAAGTAAAAATAGAGAGCACCGAAAAAGTGTATTGACAAGAATAATTCCTGCGATAAGAACCCTTGGAAAAAATAATTTGGAATTTAGGAGAAAAATAAATAAATATACAAAGAAAACAATGCATTTTTTTAACTCTAATTGAAATAATTGCGGAATTGATCCAATCATGCAAGAAGATGTTTGACGAATTAAACATGATGAAATTCATAATCATTACCTTGGGAATAATATACAGAACGAATTGATAAATTTGTTAGCAAGTGAAATTATAAATAAAATTATTCAATAATCAAAGAAACAAATTATTTCTCAATCATACTTGATTGCATTCCAGATATAAGTCATCAACAACAACTGTCTTTTATATTGTGGAGTGTTGATATTTCAGCAACTCCAATAAAAATTACTGAATAATTTTTAGAATTTTTAAAAGTGGATGATACAAGTGGAAAAGGTCTCTTTGAAGTTATTATAAACGAGATAGAAAATATTGGACTTGATATTGATAATTTAAGAGGACAATGATATGACAACGGATCCAATATGAAGGGTAAACACCAATGAGTGCAAAAAAGATTTCTCAATATAAATCCTAGATCATTCTATACATTATGTGATTGTCACAATTTAAATTTGGTACTTTGTGATATGGCTAATTCTTGTACAAAAGCTATATCATTCTTTGGAGCGTTACACTGTATTATATACACTTTTTTCTTCTTCTACTAAGCGATGCAAAGTCTTAGATAGTATATCTAACCTAACTCTTAAATCATTGTCACAAACACGTCGGAAAAGTCGCATTAAAAGTATCAATGCGATAAGATTTTAAACTCCACAAGTAAGAGATGCTTTATTGAAATTAGCAGAAGCTCGTGAGGATCCAAAAACTAAAAGTAAAGCTAATTGTTCAGTGTAACGACCCGATCGTTCGTCTTAAGAGTTATAGCCCAATTTTCCCCATCTATTCTTATTTATGTTTTGTTCAGCTGTGTTGAGTGGTATCGAGTTGATAGGTTTAGGTTCGGAGTAGTTTTGGAGTGAAATGATCACTTTGTCTCTTAGTTAGAAAGCTAAGTTAGAAAAGTCAACCGGAAGTTAACTTATGATTAATCGAATTTGAATTTCTATTTTTATGATTCAGTTAGCTTCGTTGGATGGTTTGACTTAGGAGTGAATCCAAAATATAATTTGGAGGTCCGTGGTAGAATTAGGCTTGAATTGGCGAAAGTTAGAAGCTTAGAAGTTCTTAGGCTTGAATTCGAAGTTGATTTGATATTTTGGTATTATTTTGGGTGTTCCAGAGGTTCGAGTAAGCTGGGGTAGTGATATATAATTTGTTGGAATTATTGATTGAGGTCACGAAGGCCTCGGGTGAGTTTTTGATAGATTTGGGTTGTGTTGCGCTCGTTTTTCTTATGTTTTGATGTCGTTTTTTCAAGCATAAATGATATCATATTGAACAAATGAGCTCTGGTTTCTTTTTTTGATTTAAGCATTAGATATGTATTGTAATTAGGGACCTGTAGCAAAAAGAATCATAGAATTTGGACATTGTATGATGATTTTAGGGTCATTTTACTAAGAATTAGGCTGCTAGAATTTTCATATTAATTACGAAATTGTCTTTAGCAGCGTATTTTAAAACCTGCACTATTTAAAAATATTAAAACCTACATATCTCATTCATTATAAGGTCAAATTGAGTGATTCAAAAGCCTAACTTGACTAGAATTTCATAAAGAATCCATTGGAGAGTTTTAATTGAGTATTTGAGGCACCAAACAAAACCTGATTTTGATAAATTTTATATGGTTAGACTCGGGAGAGAACGAGGTTTATGATTCTGCTATTTTTTTTACTGATTTTGAGACATGGGCCCAGGGGCCAGATTTTGGCCAATTTCGGACTATTTTCATATTTTGTAGTTTTTATTGTGGAATTCGATTCTTTAGACTATGTTGATAGTAGTAATCTGATTATGGATAAATTCGAAGCTTTTGGAGACCGAGTCCATATACGAGGGCATCACGGGGTATGATTTTGTGCTGTTGAGGTAAGTAACAGTTTTAACTCTTGATTTGAGGATATAAACCTGGAGAAATTGATATCATTGTTTGGTGGTGATACCCACGCTAGGTGACGGGCGTGTGGGTATATACCCCAAGGGATGGAGACTTGGTCCGTCCTGTGAGGCCTCATGGCCATTATCTATTTACGTAGTTACTTGTTATTGAACTTGTCTGCCTTTATGTTAGAGATCATTCTTAGGATTTCTTTATGCTCACATTATTTGTACTCAGTTATAGAAATGATTGAATATGTTTATCTCAGTCTCTATTAATTGATAATATGATGTGATACGTGATGTGGAGTGTGTCCCCTTATTTGTTGATGATTGTGAGGCTAGTGAGGTACATGATTGAGTGAGACCGAGGACTTGAAGGTTGTGAGGATATTGACACCATAGCGCGCGAGTTGTCCGCATAGCGCGTGAGTTGACAGTGCGGATCCAGGTATTAATATGATGGCATGTGAGTTGACCGTACTTAGCGCTTGGACTTTGGGAGCCCCTCTGGAGTTTGTACAAACCCCCAGTGAGCGTAGAGTGTTGGGTGTATTGAGTGTTGAGTATTGAGTGCTGAGTGCTAAAGGCTGAGTGATTGAGTGACATTGTTGTAAAGTTGCATCTACTTTTGTTGTTTCTGTATTTATCTGTTAAATTTCTTTGTGGTATTTACTGAGTTATAGAATTTACCTGTTTATTTTTAAATTGTGAAAATAATAATTGCACTATTCTACTTAGCCCGTCACTACTGCTCAGTTCCTTAGTTGTTTCTATTACTACTGATGTGGTATTACTCATAGTACACCCTGCACTTTATGTGCAGATCCAGGTGAGTTAGAGCGCGACGATCGTTGATTTCAGGCTGGCTATCTGTGGAGATTGCAAGGTAGCTGCCAGCGTCCGCATAACCTTGTTACTTCTTTTGGACACTTAGCTAGTTTATATATCTTAGTTTATAGTTTTAGACGCTCATGACTTAGTGACACCCTGATGTTTTGGACTCGTTTCCGTATTTTATATTAATTATATTTAGAGTTGGTTTAGTTTATCAGGAATTAAATTATTGGAAATGTTTTATTAAATTTTTATAATCAAATTAGTAGTAATATTTTGGGAATTGGCTTCTCTTGTAACACGATAAGCGCCATCACGATCATGGTTAGATTTTGGGTCGTGACATTTAGCAACATACGAGTTTCAAAATTTTAAGTTTTTATTGGTTATGACCATTTGGTATGATATGTTATTTACTGTTAATTCAATTAGTAAAATTTTTCAATCAAAAGAAATGCATATTGATGTAGCCATACATCAACTAAGAGGCCTTATTACTTATTTTGAAAAATATAGAGAATAAGGGTTCACAACTGTTATGATTTCTGCTAAGGAAGTTATATCTGAGATGAATATAGAATCCCGAATTTCTTAGAAAACGTATAATTTATAAAAAGAAATAATTTGATGAGAACGTTGATAACGAAACCGCAAGATTTCTTGAAGAAATTTTTAGAGTAGATTAATTTTTATATATATTAGACCAAGCCATTCTTTCGCTTCAAAATAGATTTTAACATTTCGAAGTGTATGAACATATTTTTAATCTTTGTTTAGTAATAAAAAATTAAATTAATTAGGTAATAAAAATTTTAAAAAATTGTGCCTTAACCTATACATATTAGTCACTCTGATATTGATGGTCAAGATTTTTTTTTCCAGAATTAAAAGTATTGAGGGAAATAGTAGAAGTAGAAGATAATACTCTAGTCGACATACTCTCAGATAAAGAAACTTAATTCTTTTCCAAATGTCTATACTGCTTATAGAATAATGTTAACAGATCCTGTAAAAGTTACCTCTGCGGAAAGAAGTTTTTCAAAATTAAAATTGATGAAATATTATCTATGATCTAACTATTTCTGAAGAGAGATCAGATGTATTAGCCCTTTTATAAATTACAAAAATAATTGTTAGAGGAAATAGATTATAAAAAATTATTAATAGCTTTTCCACTCAAAAAGCTAGAAAATAGCCTTTAAATAAAATATATATAATTTGTTTTAGAGGAACTTAAGGCCCCTAACTACAGTTTAACTTTAGGACCCAAATTGTATTGAGCCGCCTCTGATATAGATAATAAATGAAGTATTTATATTTGAGAGAGAAGGATAATCTATTAATAATGACAATGGTTTGGCCACTACTTAACACATCCGAAGAACTCTAGCACTGCCTCTTTGAGGTCTTTGCTAGTTACGTCCCAGCTATCTTTGAAGAATTTACTGCCATATACATCAAGACCCGGAGAGTTTTCTCCATCAATTTTCCATAGTGCTTGCTTGACCTCCTTCTGAGTGAAATCTTCTGGTAACATCTTCCTCTGTGCCTCTATCACAACTTTGCCTTTTCTAACCAGAGTACTGCAAACGTGTGTTCTGCTATCAGTAGTAGAACCTAGTAGTTGAGTATAGAATTCCACATATGCATCTACTATCCCATCCATATTAGTTATAATATTACCCATCGAGTCCTTTATTGAAAAGATTATGTTAGTATTCCTTCTAGCCTTCATATAACTGTGGAAGTACTTGTTATTTTAGTCCCCTTGTTTCAACCATTGTACTTTGCTTTTTTGTCTTAAAAACTGATCATTTTCTTCCTTTAATCTACTATACTTGTTTGCCAATTCCTGCTCCTTGTCTATAAGACTGTTACTAGTGGGATTTTGTTGAATCTACTTTTGACACTCCTCAAGTTCTAGCTTGGCTTGCTCAGCTTTTAGTTTTATGTAACTGAATTTAGTTCTATTCATTTATATGAGGGATCATTTCAATCTATTCAGTTTCCCCTAGTATCTGGTACATTTTGGTCCATGCGATTTCACCGTTCGAGTTATTAGCCACTTTTTACTTAAATTTAGGATCCATACTCCCCATGTTAAAGTAATTAAAAGGTCTGTTGATCTTCTGATTCCCATTCTCCCAGTTAATACTGGCTGGGCAATGGTCAAGAAGTCCCTCAATTATTTAGTGAACCATAGAAGTTGGTAGTTGTGATAACCAGTCCAACTTTTCCAAAACTATGCCTATTTTGCTCAGTACTCTGTCTCCTCCACTTTGTTTTTGTCTTCCAGGTATTATAGACACCAGTTGATTTAAGCTCTTGAAGACTAAATGTATCCATACATTACATGAAGTCTCTTATTTCAGCCGCTGTCACAAGGCTTACTATTTGTCTTTTTTGTGTAGGACATTGTTGAAATCTCCCATCATAGCCAATGGACCTCGATTGTGGTTGTAGATGTCCACTATCTCCTTCCGTAGGTTTCTCTTGAGTGCTATCACATCATAAGCATACACCATGGTTACATGGAATTCCATTCTAGCACCTTTATGTCTGACTGCACTATGTATTAGTTGATCATTAGTTCTCAGTATATCTACCTCAAGTATCATTGGATTCCATAATAACTATACTGTCCCCTTTGGGTGCTGTGCCAGAATTTTTGTTAACGACAATCTATCACAAAGATTAAGAGAAGCTTTATGAGCCTTTGTTATCTTAATCTTAGTGTCCAGGAGACCAAACAAGCCAGCTCCACTATTATGCATAAACAGATGAATATCTCTCTGTTTGTCTAGCCTGTTTAGTTCCCTAACATTCCAAAACCCTAAATTATCCTTTAGGAAGGGGCTTACCCCCACCCTTCCATGTCCTGGACCAATCACACCTAGTTCTTCCTCAGGGCAGAAAGTACTAGTTTTGCTTTGTCTTGGGTCTTCTGTATTCCCCCATTTGTCAAGTACAACAAATGCATTCCTTGTTGGTATTGCATGTCACTGTTGTTTCCCTATCTCTTCATCACTGTATTTATTTTCTCCCTTATTGTTCACCTTACCCTGGTTAGGTGCCTCTGTTACTTGTTTCTCCTTCTCAATTTGTTTCCATCTTGGTTTTGCTTTTTTCCTTATGCAGCTTCCTACAGTCTTGCAAATCATGTCCAAAATTCTTACAGTTTGGACATAATGTAGGATTCCATTCGTAATACACCTCTTACTTCATTATTTTCCCCAATTCATTTTCAAACATTACTTGTGTAAGATACTGCTGGCTTATTGACACTTTAACTAGCATCCTCGAAAATGCTAGTCGCTCCTTGGTAGTCGTTGCTCTATACGTTTTAAATGGTTTTCCTACCATCCCAAATATCATAGTGAAGGAATTCTTCCCCTAATACTTGATATCTAGTCCTTGAGTCTTATCCATACTGGAATTATGTCAACTATTTCCTTGTTCTCATCTATGTCTGGTTCCCTTGGCTTTACTACTACAGGCTTTTGTCAAACATCCGGATTCCCTCCTCAATTACTTTGATTCTTCTTTCAATTGTGTGAAATACTATTAGGAAAACTCCTCCATTGACTTGTGCAATTTTATCAATACCGAATCCTCCTCATATTCTCCGAAAGAAGCCATCAATTATAGTCAGTAGGGGAGTAGATCCCAAAACATAGAATATCACCGTTATTTTCCAGTATACAATTTCATCTTTAATATCATCCATTGTGATTTTAACATTTCCTCTTATCGATTCCTCACAATTTAGGTTTAAACCCTCCTCCTCTGGTACTGTTCCCACAATTTTACTCCATGAGCTTGTTTAATGCTCAATTGTGCCTTACTCATCCCCCCGTCTCCATAATTTCTGTCTCTACTCTATCCACCAATGATCCACCTGATTGAGCTGTCTTTGTCGAAATTAGTGGAGTCATCGCCGGAGCCAGATGAGTCTTTGCCGATGCCATTGGAGTCATCACCGATACTTGGCTTAACCCTAATGGCACAATTCCTTGAATTGTGTTATTGTTTCGAATCTTCTTCTTATCAGCTGACTGTGGGATCCCATTTCTACTTGATTGATTGCTTGAATTTCCTACCAACGTTTTTGCCCTCCCTATCTATTCTTCCTTTACTATATCTTTTCAGTGTTATCTGAGAGGAAAAGTCATTCTAGAGAGAGAAGTTTGTATAAAATTCAATATTATAATTGCGAATTAGTTTTGTTGGGATTAGTTATCTATTATTTATTATCCATTATTTGGTATGTTGTATTAAAAATAACAATTGCCGAATTTTTCAGAAGAACATATAAGTTATCCCGGCACTAATTACTCTACCCCCTAAAACGTATATGTTATTCCAGTATTAATTTTAATCCCAGAATAACTTATACCAGGTTTGCTAACCAAATAAAGTATTAGGTGGTATTAAATTTTTATAATAGCACTATATCTACTTATACCTCTGTCATGACCCTAAAACAGACCCGATCGTGATGGCGCCTATTGTGAAACTAAGCCAGTCGAAAAAAAACCCAAAACTAACCAGACATTTATAATAGGTCATTTTAAGCCATTAATTAGCTAAAGTCCATAATATAAGTTAAAATAAACAGTGTGAACATATAACATAGCCCGACATCAGAGTGTCACCAGTCATGAGCAGCTACAACTCGTCTAGGAATGAGAAAAGACAATATAGTCTGAAAACAAATGCTAATACAATGCTGAATAAGATAGAAAGGAGAAGCACTAGGATGCGAACGCCAAACAACTACCTAGTCAACTCCAGAGACCTGCTAGAAGGTTGATCAGCACTCACTATCGCGGCCCGAGACTCCTGGATCTGAACACAAGGCGTAGGGAGTAATGTGAGTATGCCAACTCAATAAGTAATAAAAGTTAAGGCAGCTGAGCAATAAGAAAACACTTAATCCACGTCATAACGCTACAACAAAATAATATAAGTCCAGAACAATGCAGTAAACCAATGAAACTCGTATAAACAACTCAGCTAAGTGAAAACCTTTTTAAAACATCATTCAGTAGCTCAAACGAGTGATGAAAAAAGTGAATAAAAGGATAGAAACGTAAACAGCCCCTCGGAAAAATCATGTACTACAACTGCCCCTCAGGCTACCTTACAATCACTCGAAATAAGCCCATATAGCAATAACACGAAACAACAACAGCCCATCGGGAAATATCACATCTCACACTGGTACCCGCGCTCACTAGGGGTGTTTAGACTTCGACGGGGCTCCTACAGCCCAAGTGCTATCACAAGACAAATCTTCGCATAACAAATCAGGCCCTCAGCCTCTCATATATCACAAATCAGTACACATGCTACGACGCACAGTCCGATCCCATAATAATCCTCACAACACAGGTCCTTGGCATCACTCGGTCAGAAACTACTCAGGCCACTGGGGATACAAAAAAACATGATCCTCAGGCCAAAATATCATTTACAATATAAAAATAGATTAAATACGGCTAAGTTTTGAAAACATATGAATACAACATGACTGAGTACAAGTATGTAGTCAAAACAGTAAGGTATAGTAGTAAAAATCCCTTAAGGGCCCAAAATAGTTGGCACGAGGCCCAAATATACAAATCAACCCAATATGGTAATACTTTCCCAAACACAATGATATCAAACAATTTTTAATCTAATACACGACTTCACAGTCATAAAGGATGGACCAAGTCTCAATCCCCAAAGGTGCACGACCCCACACTCATAATCTAGCGTGTGCATCACTTCAAAGTAGCACAACGATGTGAAATCAGGGCTTTCATACCCTCAGGACACCATTCAATCATTACTTACCTAAATGCGGTCCAAATTCTAGTATTATACCATCAAAATATGATAAAGGAACATAGCCCACTCGAAAATAGCAAATTTACATCAAAAATTTCAAAATTGGCCAAACTCGACCCCCGGGCCATTGTCTCGAATTCGATGAAAATCACAAAACTAGAATCCTCACACTGTCACGAGTTTATACATTTCAAATACATCAAAATCCAACTACAAACGACCCCTCAAATCCCTTAATCAAAGTCTCAAATTTCAAGCCCTAATCCCCCAATATTAGGCTTTATCCCATAAATTTCATGTCCAATTAGGTAAAAATCATCATAGAATGGAATGTAGAGTTCAAAAATCCTACCTCCAAGTGTTCCCCTTTGATTCCCTCTTCAATCCCTCTCAAAAGCTTCAAAATTGCCCAACAATGGTGGAAGATTGACAAAAATTCATGAAAATGGCTATCTAAACATTATGCCCAGGTGAAATTTCCTTCTTCATGAAAGCGCTCAAATGCTCCACATGCTCCTCCTACCTACGCGACTACACCAGAATATAATATGTGGAAACACACGAACGAATCAAGATAAGGCCGAAAAATGTTGTTCATCAAATGCATGAACACTATGGGGCATTGGTCAGCCCAAAAGATATCACAAGGAACTCATAATGCCATATCGGGTCTTGCAAGCTGTCTTGAGAATATCCTACTCCCTGATCTTCAAATGGTGAAAACTCGAACGGAGATCAGTCTTGGATAACACTCTCGCTCCCTGAAGCTGGTCAAATAAATCATCGATACGAGACAAAGGATACTTTTTTTAATTGTAACTTTGTTCAACTACCTATAATCAAGACACATCCTCATCATGCTATCCTTCTTCTTTACGAACAGAACATGCGCACCCCAAGGCGACACACTAGGCCAAATAAAACCCTTATTAAGAAGTTCCTGAAGCTGCTCCTTCAGCTCTTTCAACTCTGCTAATGCCGTACGATACGGAGGGGAATAAAATTGGGCTGAGTGCCCAGCACCAGATTAATAACAAATCAATATCCCTGTCGGGTGGCATGCCTGGAAGGTCTGCAGGAAACACATCGGAAAAATCCCTCACTAGAGAAACAAAATCAATACTAGGAGTCTTTGCACTGACATCCCTCACAAAGGCCAAGTATGAAAGACAACCTTTCCCAACCATCTGCTGGACCTTCAAGAACGAAATCTCTCTACTGGGTATAAAATCATCAAAACTTGCCACTCAATCCGTGGCACACCCGGCATAGCTAATGTGACCGTCTTAGCATGATAGTCGAATATAGCATGACACAGAGATAGAAAATCCATGCCCAATATCACATCAAAGTCCACCATACAAAGCAACAAAAGGTCCACATTGCCGGTACACACGGTCCACAATAATGGTATCACCCACCGGAGTAGATACACAAATAGATAAAACAAGAGACTCACGGGGCGTATCCAAGTAACGAGCAAAATATGATGACACATATGAATAAGTGGAACCAGGATCAAATAACACAGAGGCATCATTGTGGCTGACTAAGATGATACATGTAATCACATCATCTGAAGTAATAGCATCGGGTCTATAAAGGAGTGCATAGAAATGGGCCTGACCACTAGGTGATCGACCTCTGCCTCTGGGGCGACACCTGGCTGACTGCCCTTCACCCCTAGCTGTATGGGTGGGTGGTGAAGTAATTGGTGCTGAAGTCGATGGCTGACTCATCTGCTGAGATGAATCCCCAAGATGTCAAGGACACTCCCTCCACATGTGACCCAACTCTCCACATTGATAACAACTCCATGGTGCTGGAGACGGGGACTAAAGGGAATCCCTTGCACCGGGATGACTAGCAAAAGAACCTAGCATAGAATAGCTCTGAACTGATGGAGTACGAGACGAACTCTAGGCTTGAAGGGCATTGAGTGATGAATGGCTCTGATGAGAACTGCGAGGACCATGGCCGATGATGCCATACGATAACCTAGGTGAGCTGACTCAGCATTCCTAAATGGACTACCTCTGCCATGCTGAAACTGAACCCTATGAGGAGTATCACTGATTCCACCTTGACCACGAGGCCTCATATCCTCCCTCTTAATCCACCCCTAATCACAAACAATCTCAATCAGTCGATCTACGTCAACAACCTCATCAAAGGTAGCACCAGATACTCTCTCTGGTCATAAGCAACCGAAGATGAAAACTGAGTCCATCTATAAACCTCGTGATCCTCTTTTGATCTGTGGGAAAAACCCAAACCACATGAATAACTAACTCATAGAACCACACCTCATACTGCCTAATAGATCTATCACCCCGACGAAGCTGCTCGAACTGCCTGCGCAACTCGTCTTGGTAAGACTCTGGCATAAGCTTCTCCAGAAAGTGCACGGAGAACTGCAACTAAAAATGGGGCGATGTGCCAACCGACTTACACCTCTCGTAAGCCTCCCACCAACTAAGTTCAGCCCCAGGAACTGAAAAGTCATGAACGGGACCCCATTGGTCTCCACATCACCTGCGTTCTAAAGCATCAGTTGACACTTGTCCAAGAAACCCTAGGCATCCTCGCCCTATGCGCCACTGTATCTCAGAGGCTAAAGTCTACCAATCCTCTCAAAACTGTGTTGCTCGTCCTCTGGCATAATATGAGCTATATAGTCCTGAGTAGCTGCAACCGATTGGGCTGGAGGTGCCCCCGGTGTCTGAAGTCCCTGCACGACTTGCTCATGTGTGCGAGCGGAGGGAGTCTGAGTGCCTCCCCCCTGAGAAGTAGCTGCGACTATTTTAATTAGACCGCTTGACCTAGCCCAGTGTATACTGATAGAATCTGGGCCAGGAACTCCTGAAGGCCTAGAATTATAATTGGCACAGCCGCCGCTGCTGGACCATCCATAACTGTGACATGATCATAAACTAGGTTGGCTGGTGGATCTGCAGGTGCTACCCTAGCTTTTGTACGGGATACACCCCTTCCCATACCACGGCCTCGACCGCGTGCTGAGCCACTGGTGCTACCCAAGATTTTGTACGGGATACACCCCTTCCCCTACCACGGCCTCGACCGCGTCCTCAGCCTCTGGTGGCCCCAGCTGGTGATACAGGTGGTCGTCCATCCTGATCTCTTGTACGTGTCCTCACAATCTATGAGAGAATAGAATAATAGAAGTTTAGTACTAGAATCAACAGATTCACATTATAAGAATTCACGAATATGAAGTTTCTTATAGGTTTTGCAGCCTCCCGAGGATAAATGCAAACATCTCTACACCGATACGCGAGACTCTACTAAACCCGCTTATGACTCGTGAGACCTATGTAACCTAGGATCTGATACCAACTTGTCACAACCCTAAAATGGACCCGATCATGATGGCGCCTATTGTGAAACTAGGACTGCCGAAACAAACTCCAAAACCAACCAGACATTTATAAAGTCATTTAAAGCCCATAATTAGCTAAAATCCATAGTATAAGTTAAAATAAATAGTTAAGAAACATAACACAGCCTGACATCGGGGTGTAACCAGTCATGAGAAACTATAACTCGTCTAGGAATGAGAAAAGAATACATATTATGAAAACAAATGCTAATACAAAGCTGAATAAGATAGGAGGGAGAAACACTGTGTTGCGAATGCCAAACAGCCACCTAGTCAACTCCGAAGACCTGCTAGAAGGCTTGTCCCCACTCGCTATCGCCCCGAGACTCCTAGATCTGCACACAAGATGCAGAGAGTAATATGAGTACGCCAACTTAGTAAGTAATAAAATTAAAGGTAGCTGAGCAAAAAGAAAACACATAAACCACTGTATAACGCTACAACAAAATTGTATAAATCTCGAATACTGCAGTAAAGCAATGAAACTCGTAAAAATAACTTAGTTCAGTAAAAACCTTTTAAAATCATCATTCTCTAGTTCATACGAGTGATGAAAACTATTAGTAAAAGGAGAGAAATGTAAACAGGCCCTCGGGCAAAACATGTACCAGAATCGCCCCTCGGGTAAAATATCAACAAAAACAGCCCCTTGGGCTACCTAAAAATCACTCGAAATCAGCCCCTTGGGCAATATCATATCTCACATTGGGTACCCGCGCTCACTAGGGGAGTTCATACTCCGTAGGGGCTCCTACAGCCCAAGCGCTATCTCAAGACATCTTGTGGCATAAGAAATTAGGACCTCAATCTCTAATATATCACAAATCAGTACACATGTTGTGGCACGCAGCCCGACCCCATAATAATCCTCATAACACAGGCCCTCGACCTCACTCAGTCAAAAACTACTCAAGCCAGTCAGGTAATAGTAAAACATAATGCTCAGTCCAAAATATCATTTAAAATATCAAAACAGAGTATATACACATGAGTTGTGAAAACAATAGAATACAACATAAATGAGTACAAATATGAAGTCAAAACAGTAAGGAATAGTTGTAAAAATACCCTAAGGGTCCAAAACAGTTTGTTCGAGGTCGAAATATGGAATTCAACCCAAACATGGTAATGCTCTCCAAAACATAATGATGTCAAACAGATTTAAATCAAATACACGATTTAACAATAATATTGGATGGACCAAGTGCCAATCCCTAACGGTGCACGACCACACGCTCGTCATCTAGCGTGTGCATCACCTAAAAGTAGCACAACGATGTGAAATTCAGGCTCTCATACCCGATGACAACATTTGCAATCATTAGTTACCTCAATCCGGTCCAAATTCTAGCTCGCGATCCTTTGCCTCTTGTCTTGGACATTGATTGCTCCAAATTTAACCAAAAATAGTACCATACCATCAAAATATGGTAAGGGAACAAAGCCCACTCAAAAATAACCAATTTACATAAAAATCCCGAAATTGGCCAAGCCCGACCCCCATGACCACGTCTCGGATTCTGGTAAAAATCATAAAATTAGAATTCTTACACTGTCCCGAGTTTATACATATCAAATACATCAACATCCGACCACAAATGACCCCTCAAATCCCTAAATAAAATTCTTCAATTTCGAGCCCCGATTTTGGTTTTAATCCCATAAATTTCATGTCCAATTAGGTAGAAATAATTATAGAATCAAATATCAAGTTAAACAATCTTGCCTACAACAATTTCCCTTCGATTCCCTCTTCAATCCCTCTCAAAAAGCTTCAAAATCGCCCAACAATGGTGGATGATTGAAAAAAGTTCGCAAAAAATGGCTATTTAAACATTCTGCCAGGTGAAATTTCTTTCTCCATGAACGCGGTCAAAGCCTCGCGTTCAAGAAGCAGAAAAATATGTTGACCACTCATTCCTCCTTCGCGAACGCAACATACTCCACGCGAACACGATGCTTCATCCATCCAAGCCTTCATGAATACGACTACATCTACGCGAATGCTAAGTACAAAATCTTGGGAACCCAACAGCTACAACTCTCCTATGTGAACACGAGACCCACATCGCATTCGCGATGCACACTCACCCTCAACCTTAACGAATGCAGGACCAATATCGCGAATGCGAAGGGAAATTCTCCTACCTCACCCCACATCTTTTCACGAACACAAGGACCCTCTCGCGAACGAGAAGAGTAAAAGTCTGCAACACAAAACTGAAGATATCTATAACTTTCAAAATAAGAATTTGATACGTAATCACCCGAAACTTACCAAGGCAATCGAGACCTCAACCAAACATGCCAACACATCCCATAGCTTCATTCCAACTTGTTCCAACACTCAGAATGCTCAAAACAACATCAAAACATCAAATTATCATCGGATTAAAGCCTAAGAAATTCCAAAACTTCCAAATTCCATTATCGATCAAAAACATCTATCAAACATCGTCCGAATGACCTAAAATTTAGCACACACGTCCCAAATGACATGGAGGATGTACTTCAACTTCCGGAATTCCGTTCCAGCCCCAATATCAAAATCTCCACTACCAACCAGAAAATGCCAAAATTTCAATTTTGCCAATTCAAGCCTAAATCTACCCCGGACCTCTAAAACCCATTCCGATCACGCTCCTAAGTCCCAAATCAACTCCCAAAGCTATCGGAATTATAATAACCAAATTCCGAGATCATTTAGTCATATGCCAACTTTTGGTTGACTTTTCCAACTAAAAGGCCAACTTAATAGACTAAGTGTCTCATTTCTCTAGAAACCCACTCCAGACCCAAACTAACTAACATGATGCAATGAAATACAGCCGAACAATATGTAAAGAAGCAAAATAGGGGATATGGAGCAGTAACTCATGAAACGGCCAGCCGGTTTGTTACATCCTCCCCCTCTTAAACAAATGTTCGTCCTCGAATGGGTCAAGAAACATACCTGAAGCCTCAAATAGGTGAGGATATATGCTACGCATCTCCCGTTTGGTCTCCCAGATAGCCTCCTCCATGGGCCGACCTCTCCACTCTATTTTTACTAAAGCTATATCCTTGACCTCAACTTTCAAACCTGACGCTCCAAAATGGCTACTAGCTCCACTAAGTCAAATCACTGTCTAACTGGACCGTGATGAAATCCAAAACATGAGACGAATTGCCACATACTTCCAGAGCATAGAAATATGAAATACCGGATGGACATTCGATAAGTTGGGCAGCAAAGCAAGCTCATAAGCCACCTCCCCAATCCTTTGAAGCACCTCAAAAGGCCCAATGAACCCAGGACTCAATTTACCCTTCTTCCCAAATCTCATAACACCCTTAATGGGTGAAACCTTCAATAGAACCTTCTCACCAACCATGTAGGACACATTACGAACCTTTATGTTAGCATGATTATTTTGTCTCGACTGCACTGTACGAAATCCACTCCTGAATTAGCTTCATCTTGTCCAAAGGATCCTGCACCAAGTCCATACCCAATGGCCTAGGCTCACGCGGCTCAAACAAACCAACTGGAAATCTACACCGTCTCCCATACAAAGCCACATATAGAGCCATCTGAATACTCGATTGATAATTGTTGTTATAAGCATACTCCACGAGCGGTAGAAACTTATCACATGGCCCTCCAAAATCAATGACAGAAGAGCATAAAATGTCCTCCAATATCTGAATAGTGCGCTCGAATTTCATGTAGCCTCAGGGTGAAACGTTGTGCTAAACTCAACCTGAGTACCGAACTATCTCTGCACGACTCTCCAAAACTATGAATTAAACTGAGTACCTTTATCTGAAATGATGGAACCCGGTATTTGATGCTCATATATCACCTGCTGACAATTGAGACACCGAGATACAAATCCCACAATATCCTTTTTCGTTCTCTCCACTAATAATGTTGTCTCAGATCTTGATACATCTTCGTGGCACCCGGATGGATGGAAAACCACGAGCTATGGGACTCCTCTAGAGTCAAATCCCGAAGCCCATCATCACCAATAGTCCCATCTCTAGCCTCATCATGGTGAACTCTGGCCTTAAGGACAAGCAAATAAGGATTATCATACTGGAACTCTCGGATGCAATCAAACACGAAAGACCGAGAAATCACACAAGCCAATACCCAACTAGGCTCTGAAATATCCTATGTCACAAACTGATTGGCTAAGACCTGAACATCAACTGCAAGAGGTATCTCCCCAACAGGAATATACGCCAAACTCCCCATACTCATCTTCTTCCTACTCAAAGCATTGGCCACTACATTGGCCTTCCGCGGATGGTACAAGATAGTAATATCATAGTCCTTTAGCAGCTCCAACCATCTCCGCCACCTCAAATTGAGATACTTCTGCTTGAACATGTGCTGGAGGATACGATGATACGTAAACACCTCACAAGACACACCATAATGATAATACCTCCAAATCTTCAATGCGTGAACAATGGCAGCCAACTCAAAATAACTAACAAGGTAGTTCTTCTCATGGGGATTTAATTGACGAGAAGCATATGCAATAACTATACCCTCTTGTTCATCCAATACCATATATGAACCTGAAGTTGATGGCAATACTAACACTTCTGAAAGCTCTCCTCACACTCATCCGACAACCTGAATGGAGCACCCTTTTGAGCTAATTTTGTCAAGGGTGATGCAATATATGAAAATCCCTGAACGAATCAGCGGTAATAGCCCACCAAACAAAGAAAGCTACAAATCTATATGGGTGAGAACGGTCTAGGCCAATTCTGAACCGCCTCTATCTTCCCCGGATCAACCTTAATACCCTCACGAGACACCACGTGACCCAAGAAAGCCGCTGAACTAAGCCAAAACTCAAACTTAGAGAACTTTACATAAAGCTTCTCCTCCCTCAATATCTGCAACACAACTCTCAAATGCTCTACATGTTCCTACTGACTATGCGAGTACACCAGAATAACATATGTTAAAACAATAAGAAATGAGTAAAGATAAGGATGAAACACGTTCATCAAATGCATGAATGCTAATGGGGCATTGGTCAGCACAAAATAAATCACAAGAAACTCATAATGGCCATATTATGTCGTAAAAGTTGTCTTGATAATATCTGAGTCCCTGATCTTCAATTGGTGCTAACCCGAACGGAGATCAATCTGGGTGAACACTCTAGCTCCCTGAAGCTGGTCAAATAAACCATCGATACGAGGCAAAGGATATTTGTTCATGATTGTAACTTTGTTCAACTACTTGTAATCGATGCACATCGTCATCGTGCCATCCTTATTCTTCACGAAAAGAACAGGTGATCCCCAAGGCGACACACTAGGCCGAATGAACTCTTTATCAAGGAGTTCCTGAAGCTGCTCCTTAAACTTCGCTGGTGCTATACAATACGATGGAATATAAATGGGCTGAGTTCTCGGCACCAGATCAACATCCAAATCAATATCCCTATCCGGTGGCATGCTCGGAAGGTCTGCAGAAAACACATCGGGAAAATCCCTCACTACAGGAACATAATCAATACTAGGAGTCCGTGCACTAACATCTCTCACAAAGGCTAAGCATGAAAGACAACCTTTCCCAACAACCCGATGGGCCTTCAAGAACAAAATCATCCTAACGCGGAAAACATGAGTTGAACCTCATCACTCAATCTATGGCACACCCGGCATAGCTAACATTAGTGTCTTAGCATAATAGTCAAATATAACACAGCAGGGAGATAGCAAATCCATGAACAATATCACATCAAAGTCTACCAAACAAAGCAACATAAGGTCCTATCGAGTCTCTAGACCCCCAATAGTCACCACACACGATCAGTGCACACGGTCCACAATAATTGTATCGCCTACTAGAGTAGATACATGAACCGATGAAACATGAGACTTACAAGGCATATTCAAATAATGAACAAAATATGATATCACATATGAAAATGTGGAACCAGGACCAAATAACGTAGAGGCATCTCTGTGGCAGACTGGGACAATACATGTTATCACAATATCTAAAGCAACAGTATCGGGTCTAGCTGGGAGTGCATAGAAATAAGCTGTCCACTACCTGATCGACCTCCCTCTTTAGGGCGACCCATGGGTGCTAACTGGTTAGGTGGGTGATGAAGTAACTGGTGCTGAAGTTGATGGTTGACACCTCTACTGAGATGAACCCCCAAGACGACGAGGACACTGCGTCCGCATGTGACCTAACTCTCCACACTTATAACAACCCCCTGGTGCTGGAGACGGGGGCTGAAGGGAACCCCTCGTACCGAGATGACTAGTAGAAGAACCTGGCATAAAGGAGCCCTAAACTGATGGAGCACGGGACGAACTTTGGGCTGGAAAGGCACTGAGTAATGAATGGCCCTAATAAGAACAATGAGAACCATGGCCTGATGATGCCCCATAATAACTTAGGCGAGCTAATTGAGTATGCCTGAATGGATGGCCTCTGCCGTGCTGAACTTGACCCCCATGAAAAGTTCCATCCACGCTGACCACGAGGCCTCTTATCCTCCCTCTTAATATTCTCCCGACCACGAACCATCTCAATCAGTCGAGCTACGTCAAAAAACTCATCAAAGGGGGTGCCAGATACTTTCTGTCTAGTCATAAGCAACAGAAGCTGAAAACCGAGGCCATCTATAACCTCATGATCCTCTCTCGATCTGTGGGAACCAACCTTACCGCATGACGAGCTAACTCAGACAATCCCATCTCATACTGCGTAATAGATCTTTCACCCTTACAAAGGTGCTCGAACTGACTACACAGCTCCTCTCAGCGAGGCTCAGGCACAAACTTCTCTGGAAAGAGCACAGAGAACTACTTCCATGAAATAGTCATTATGCCAACCGGCCTACGCCTCTCGTATGCCTCCCACAAACTAAGTGCAACGCTAGATAACTGAAAGGTAGTGAATTAGACCCCACTGGTCTCCTGAATACGTGCGGTCCAAAGCATCCTTTGACACTTGTCAAATAAAACCTTGGCATCCACTCCCTCTACACCATTGGAAGTTAGAGGTTGGAGTCTACAAAAACTCTCCAATCTGTGCTGCCCTTCCTCTAGCATAAATGAGCTACATAGTCCTGAGCAGTTACAACCGGCTTGGCTGGAGGTGGCCCAATGTAAGAAGTCCCTACACGACCTACTCATGTGTGCGAGCGGTGGGAGTCTAAGTGCCTCTCCCGTCTTAGAAGTTTCCGCGGGTGTAGTAACTGTGACCGCTTGACCTAGGCCAGTGCACAGTGATAGAATCTGGGCCATGGCCTATGAAGGCCTTGAATCATAATTGGCACAGCCGATGCCTGGCCTGGTTCTGCTCAAGCGTCCACAACTGGGACCTAATCATGAAGTAGGGCGGCTAGTGGATCTATATGTGCTGCCCTATATGCTGTGCAGGATACACCCCTGCCCCTACAACGCCCTCGACCGCATCCTCGGCCTCTGGTGGCCCCAACTGGTGGTACTGGTGGTTATCCATCAAGACCTGTAGCACGTGTCCACCATCAATGAGAGAATAGAGTAACAGAAGTTTTGTACTAGAATCAACAAATTCACACAACATGATCAAGAATATGAAGTTTCCTATAGGTTCTACTGGCTCCCGATGATAAATACAGACGTCTCTGTACCGATTCGCGACACTCTAGTAAACCTGCTCATGACTCGTGAGACCTATGTAACCTAGGCTCTGATACTAACTTGTCACGATCCTAAAACAAACCCGATCGTGATGACACATATCTTGAACCTAGGCCAACCAACACAAACTCCAAAACCAAGCAGACATTTATAATAAGCCATTTAAAGCCCTTAATTAGCTAAAATCCATAATATAAGTTAAAATAAATAGTGTGGAAACATAAAACAACCCGACATAGGGGTGTCACTAGTCATTAGCAACTGCAGCTCGTTTAGGAATGAGAAAGGACAACATAGTGTGAAAACAAATGCAAATACAAAGTTGAATAAGATAGGAAGGAGAAGCACTGGGTTGCGAATGCCAAACAGCTACCTAGTCAACTCCGGAGACCTGCTCGAAGGCTGATCAGCACTCGCTATTGCCACCCGAGACTCCTGAATCTGCACAAAAGGTGCAGGGAGTAATGTGAGTACGCCAACTTAGTAAGCAATAATAGTAAAGGCAGTTGAGCACTAAGAAAACACATAAACCATGTCATAACGCTACAACAAAATAGTATTATTATAGAACAATGGAGTAAAGCAATAAAACTCGTAAAAATAACTCAGTTCAGTAAAAACCTTTTTAAAGCATCTTTTAGTAGTTTAAACGAGTGATGAAAAAAACGAGTTAAAGGACAAAAACGTAAACAAATCATCTGTCAAAACATGTACCATAACCGTACCTCGGGCAAAACATCAATAGAACCAGCCCCTCAGGCTACCTCACAATAACTCAAAATCAGCCCCTCGGGCTACCTCATAATCACTCGAAATTAGCCCCTCGGGCAATAACACAAACAACAATAGCCCCTCGGGAAATATCACATCTCACATTGGGTACCCGCGCTCAATGGGTGTGTTCAGACTCCTGAGGGGCTCCTACATCCCAAGAACTATTACAAGCCATCTCGTGGCATAACAATTTAGGCCATCGGCTACTCATGTATCACAAATAAGTACATATACTGCGGTGCGCAACCCGATCTCATAATAATCCTCACAACATAGGCCCTTGGCCTCACTCAGCTAGAAACCACTTAAGCCACTTGGGACACAGTAAAACATGATGCTCAGTCCAAGTTATCATTTAAAATATCAAAATGGAGTAAATAAATGAGTTGTGCAAACAATAAAATATAGTATGACTGAGTAAAATTATGAAGTCAGAAGAGTGAGGAATAGTAGTAAAAATCTCCTGAGGGTCAAAAACACTTGGCACGAGGCACAAATATGGCATTCAGCCCAAACATGATAAAGCTTTCCAAAACACAATGATATCAAACAATTTTAAATCAAATACGTGGCTTAATAGTAATACAGGACGAACCAAGTCGCAATCACAAACGTTGCATGAACCCATGCTCTTCATCTAGCTGTCCATCACCTCAAAGTAGCAAAACCATGTGAAATTCGGGGTTTCTTACCCTCAGAAAGTTTTTACAATCATTACTTACCTCAATCCAGTCCAAATTTTAGCCCGCGATGATTTTTCCACTCGACTCGGCCTCCTATTTCTCCAAATCTAACAAACCATAGTATCATTCTAGCGAAATATGCTAAGAGAACAAAGCCTACTCGAAAGTAACCAATTTACATCAAAAATCCAAAAATTGGCAAAACTCGACCCCCGGCCCATGTCTCTGATTCTGATGAAAATCACAAAACTAGAATCTTTACACTCTCACGAGTTCATAGATATCAAATACATCATAATCCGATGACAAATGACCCCTCAAATCCCTAAGTCATCAAGCTCTAATTCCCTAATTTTAGGCTTTAATCCCATATATTTCATGTCCAATTAGGTAGAAATCATTATAAGAATCGAATATAGAGTTCAAAATTCTTACCTCCAAGTGTTCCCCTTCGATTCCCTCTTCAATCCCTCTCAAAAAGCTTCAAAATCGCCCAACAATGGTGGAAGATAGACCAAATTCGTGAAAATAGCTATTTAAACATTCTGCCCAGGTGAAATTTCCTTCTTCGAGAACACAGTCAAAGCCTCGCGTTCGTGAAACACAAAACATTTGTTGACCACTTATTCCCCCTTTGCGAACGCGACATACTCCACGCGAATGCGGTGCTTCAACCATCCAAGCCTTCGCAAATGCAACTACACCTACGCGAACGCGAACCACAAAATTCTGGGGTCCCAGCTGCTCCAACTCTCCTACTCGAATGTGGGATCCACATCGCATTTGCGATGCACGCTCAACCTCACCCTTCGCGAATGCGGCACCAACATCACGAAAGTGAAGGGAAATTATCCTACCTCACTCCACATCTCTTCGTGAACGCGAAGAGTAAAACTCCACAACGCAAAAAGAAGAAATCTGTAATTTTTAAAGCAAGAATATGATCCATTTAACCACCCGAAACTCACCCAAGGCCCTCGGTACCTCATCTAACATGCCAAAATATCCCATAACCTCATTTAAACTTGTTCCAACATTCGGAACGCTAAATAAAATCAAAACTTCAAATCATCATCGAATTTAAGCCTAAGAAATTCCTAACTTCCAAATTCCGCTTAAGATAAAAAAAAGTCTATCTAACCTCGTTAGAATGACCTGAAATTTTGCACACACGTCCCAAATGATACAACGGACCTACTCCAACGAATTTAATTTCATTTTGGTCCTGATATCAAAATCTCCACTACCAATCGGAAAATACCAAAATTTCAATTTCGCCAATTTAAGCCTAAATCTACCGCGGACCTCTAAAAGCCATTCTGATCATGCTCCTAAGTCCCAAATCAGCTCGCGAATCTATCAGAATCATAAAAACCAAATTCTGAGGTCGATTACTCACAAGTCAACTTCTGGTTGACTTTTCTAACTAAAAGGCCAACTTAAGAGACTAAGTATCTCATTTCTCTACAAAACCACTCCGAACCCAAACTAACCAACACGATGCGATGAAATACAGCTGAACAACATGTATAGAAGCAGAAATGCGAGAAACAGAGCGGTAACTCATGAAACGACCGGCCGGGTCGTTTATAACCTCATACCAAACGACCCCTATAAGTATATACTGGCTCGACTTTGTTTGTATAATTATATAAAAATGTCATGTGGTAAAAATATAGAGAAAAAAAGCTACTTCTTCTGTCTCGATTTATATAATACTTTTTATTTTTTGAGATTCAAACTTTTTAATTCTAATTGCATGTTTATAACAACAACAACAACAACAACAACAACAACCCAGTATAGTCTCACAAGTGGGGTCTGGGATGGGTAATATGTATGCAAACCTTATTCCTACCCCGAGGGGCAGAGAGGCTGTTTCCAGGAAACCCTCGGCTCAAGAAGGTAACAAGAGACGCTATATTAGTATTATCAATAGACTCATAATAAAATACCGTAAAATAAAATAGAATCCACAACATAACATAAAATACCATGAAATAACAAAATCATAGTAATATAAGAAATATAGGAAATACGAGAAGAATACAAAGTGTACTAATTACCAACAGATAAAGCCTATCATTGGTAGCCCATAATTGCATGTTTGTAAACTATGTGAAAAATAAATATAAATTATAATAATTACTGATCCAAAATATTTAAAATGCATATGAAAAGATTACAGTTCAAAGAACCACTCGTGTCTTAATTGAAGAGTTGGTGAAAACGGCGGGCGACATGGTGCGAAGGAAAAATGAAAGTGGAACAAGGAAATCTAATTAATTAAATTGATACATTCCACATATCATATGATTGTATTAAAAAGTGGCAGGTATGCCTTTCATTATCTCTAGCCTTTTATATTTTGCTTAAAATCATAAAAAATAAAAGTACACCTACTTTACAATATCGAGAACCAAAATTGATTAGAAAATAAATTATAGTATTCTTATGTATTTTTTATTAGGTACATTTTATTTTTGCAATTAAAAATCAAAATGACAATTTATACAAAAACTTTTATGTGTTTGACATAAAAGGTATTCCATTGAGATAGAACATGATAAATATTGCAAAATTTATATATTTAACTAAAAAGAAGTTTTGCACCATTATGTTTAGTTAATAGCCATTAACTATTATTTTTTTCATTGAAAGTATGGATTGATTACTTGCGAAATACGGTAAATAATCTGTTATACTATAAAAAATATAAATAGTTTTAAAATAATCTGTTCCTACAGAAAAAAAAAAGGAAAAAGAAAGGTGATGGTGACTTCGTATTTTGGAGGACAAAATCACTTGTACTGAATTCTTGATACATCACTTTCGTCATTCATTCATCTATTTATTCATATCATTTCACCAAGTTGAGAAGTTGACAAACAAATCTGCTGCAGTTATTACGATATTTTCTTCCTTTTCATTTCCTTCTTGTGGACGACGGAAGTACGTTGGTACCCCGTTAATTTCTCTGTTACTTTTCTTCTCTTTTCTGTCTTCCTGTCTTTCTTGTGTTATATAACCTACTTCCTTTATTACATGACATTCATAAATTATACACACACTTTCCCAAAAGTAGTACTCAATCATTTTTTATTTAGATGACACATTTTTGTCCGTTCAAAAAGCAACGACACATTTCTGCAATTGTAAATAATTATTCAACTTTAAATTCTTTATTTTACTCATTTAATCCTAAATGAGAAGTTTTTATAATTATACAAATATCATGGTTGATATTTGGCTTAATATATGCATATGTTGATGTATATTGCCTCATGTTTTTGCTCATGTCTCATAGATTTGAGATGCATAATATAATAGTATGTGCTAATTTGTGGTAATTCTATGTGTAAAAATTAAATTTGAGATGAAAAATGCGCAAATTGGAGCGAAAATAGGAAGAAAAGGCAAAAGTAAAAATTTGAGTGCCACATGGAACATGGGGCGCTGCCTCAGGCGCACTTTACAGAGAGTTGAGAATGTTGAGCGCTAGGGTCTGCGCCTCACGCTGCCTTGGATGCTTGAAACACAAACACGTCCTAATTCGACTAAGACTAAGTTTTTTAGACCCTAATACTCCCTCAACTCATATAAAAGCCAAGCAAACCCTATTTTGAGGTAGAGGACTTGATTTTGAGAGAGGAACAAAAGTACCAAACACTCAAGAGCACGAATTTGATCAATTCTTCCATTTTTCCTCTAGTAGTCGTTGATTTTATGTTTGAAAATATTATTTTTGATGATTATAGGAACATGAGTGGCTAAGAACCCTATTGTTCTAGGGTCATGGGTGCTACATAAAGGCTATTGTTTGAAGTTTAAATTGGCGCTTTTGATTTTATCATATTGGGTTGTTTATTTAATTTTATTTTTAATTATTTTGCTGAGTAGCTAACAGTAAAATACCATCTACGAATCTAGAGTTGAACTCGAAAGTGGGAATTCTAAATTGCATATAGAATTATATAGAGAAGGTTCTTGAAACCGGTCATCAAGGAACAGATTCGGAATTAGGATAGAAATCTACCTAATTGCCTTTCATGGTTGAAATATAGGAAGTTTAAATATATTCTTGTTAATCTTAATTCCATAGTCATATAGGCATTAAGTTAGCTTGAATAGGCGAGTAAAAACTCGACAGATTCTTATGAGTAATATCAACTCTGTCGATCAACAATCCATAAAAATTAATTAGTCATTTCAAGCCAAGAATGCAACATTATTATTAGTGAACCTGTGACCGTGAAATATCCTCTCCTGCTTATTGTTATCCGAAAATTACAAAAATATTGTGGTTGATTTCTAGCTATTTCATTATTTGATAGTTTTAGGTAGCGAATTAGATAGTTATAGATTTTGTGAGAAATATCTTGAATCAATAAGTTTTCTGAGTTTGAATAAGTCAAAAGTTAATCATAATTCATCTTGGGAATGATACTCAACTCACGAAGAATTATGATTAACTTTTGACTGGTCACTAATTTACTACCTAAAACTATCAAGCATGAAATAACTAAAAATCAATCAAAAGTCATAAGCAATGAAATAACTAGAAATCAATCAAAAGTCATAAGCAATGAAAGAACTAGAAATCAATCAAAAATCTTAAGCAATTTCAGAAAACAATAAGTAGGAGAGGATATTCCAGGGACACAGTGTCATACCCCAAACTTAAGGAGCACTATTGGCGCTCAACCGAGTGAACCCGTATGAGTAAGCCTATTAGATTCTTTCTACCCAAGCCTACTCATGAACACATAGCAGACATACTTTCATTAATTTAGATAATAGGGAGGTCATGTATACATTAATACATCATTTCATTGTTACTTCACCTAAAAATCTCAAAATATACATATTTTATATAGTTTGAAGTTGAATAAATGATTCAAACACAATAATGTTTTGTCTGACTTTTTGAGTACCCATATACAACCCACACTGTGTCTATGGAACCTCTAAAGGTAAAAAAGAGTATTACAAAAGGACACGACACCGGCTATACCTCAAGTAAAATACATAAGAAACAAAAGATGAATGACCCCGAAGTGAAATGTGGCTCACCAAGGCTACTGGGAGGAGGATGTACTGCTATCACTGATGATCAATGCTGCCTACTGTAGAACCACCTGCATCTATTTAAATTTTCAATGCCTTAGGCAAAAGGAACGTTAGTATCTTCGAACAGAACTAGTATGTATAATTGTATATCTAAACACTATGTCAATAAAACGAACAATAATACAAGAAGGAAAAAATCATGAAATGAATAGAAGCCTCAAACAACACCATAACATCAAGTGAAAACCCACAAAAGCTACCAAGTATATTTCTATAATCTTAGGTTGGTAGATCTTTAGTACCAATATTCCATCATTCACAATACCACCGTACTTTATTCTTCGTTCACGTTTTTTGAGTCCATTGGTACTAGTGGCCACAATTATTATATCATATTGGGCACTTAGCCGTATTTCATAATTCAAGTTCTTTTCCATATTCCAACATTATTATCATCATAAAAAATAACACGGTTATTCATTCAAGACAATTGATTACATTTGTGAGCAATTTAGAATTTAAGGCACATAAACAGACCTTATGGAGTTATTTTTTTCTGGCTAAATACTACAAAAGATCTCATCCTATATCCGAAAAATGGTCTTCTGGGAAGTCTCAAACTTGGAGAAGAATGATGATCAACAAACAAATGATGAGCTTCACATCTAATGGAGGCTTCACTCTGGCAACAAAAGCTTCTGGTTCGACAATTGGTTAGGAGTTGGCCCCTTAGCCAATTTCAAAAAAAATGGTGGCAGACATGGTAAAGTTACTGTGTCTAATTTTTGGTCTGAAGGATAATGTGATATCAAAGATCTAAATCAGGTAGCTCCAATTCACATGATCCCCCCCATTCTTCAAGTCCAAATCCATAGCAACCATTACATTCAAGATAAGGAAATTTGGAACCCTACCAGTTTTGGGGCTTTCACATGTGGATCTGCCTGGTCAGTGATTAGAAAGAAAAGAGCAGTCCTCATCACCAACAAAATGATATGGAACAAATACATCCCTTTCTAATGGTCATTCTGCTTGTGGAGATACTTGAGAAATAAGCTCCATCCTGATGATAGTGTGGCCAGATTTGGCCGCCTACAGTCAATAAATGTGTCTGCTGCACACATCCGATGCTGAGACTGTTGAGAATATATTCAGCACTAGTAAGCATAGATCAGGTACTCAGATCATCATACAACCCCTAAGAACTACTCGATGATATGGTGGATACAAAAAAGGAAAAATGATGTCCTGAAGCTCCTACTTGACACCATGCCCATTATATTCACCTGGAATTTGTGGAAGAATAGGTGTGCTGCAAATTATGGAGGGAAAACATTAGATCTTATTTATATTCCATCACCTCTGATCTCCTTCTTCTCCTCGTATCCTCTTATAGCAAGGTCAAATGGCCACCAAATTTGCCTGAAATCTAATACATCTCTGAATACCTGCTACACTATACATCTATGCAGTAGGTTATGTGGCTGAGACCAAATGTTGATCATGTCAAAGTTAACACTGATGGTAGTTCACTTAATAACCTAGGAAAGATATGAGCTGGCATTATTATAAGAGGTCATGAAGGGCAGTTCATTCATGCAATTGTATTTCCTCTTGGGATTGGAACCAATAACCAGGCAGAATCACAAGCAACCTACATTGGTATTAGATGATGCATAGATAATTTCTTCTCAAAAATTCAAATAGATAATTTCTTCTTAAAAATTCAGTTTGAAGTTGATTCTAAGCTGATTATCTCTGGCTAACTACCAGTTCTGAACCTCCATGGTCTTTAAGCATGCTTCTCTAAAAGATCAATACCCTGTGCCAACAATGTGAGAGCATAAGCTACACTCATGTTTTCAGGGAAGCCAACTATCCTATAGACTCCCTCTCTAAGCTCAGCCATGATCTCACCACCCTGACCCATTTCAACAGCCAACTGGAACACCCATCCAAATAAGAGGGCAGATTCTTCTAGACCAACAAAGTACACCAACCTTCAGATATAAAAAGACCACTAGGGTCATCTTCCCACCTCACCTCATCCCAGATAATCCCAATTGTCCATGAATGTTACTGAACAACACAAAACTGCACTCATAAAAGCCCATGATGCTAGGTCTCACAGTAGCAACAAGCTGCTGCTAATCAATCAAAAACCTCAAAAGAACAGAAGTAATGGAAATAGGGGCATAAATGCCAAAATTTTCACTAACTTTGTTCACCTTTTTGCAAGTTTTCTCTTTCAATGCAAACTCAACCAATTGATGAACTATCAGAGTTTGAAATCACTATCAATGGTTCCTCTGATAATCTATCAAATGGAAAAGGAATACCCCCACTATAGCACACCCCATTTCCACATAATACACCACAAAAGACCCCCTGATACCCATCATCTGCAGGAAAATCTTTTCAGATCTGTATCCGCCCATTTCTTCTTTTCCCCCAAATCCAAGGCTCATAGAACCCATAAGAACCTAGAAGAGTCTCCTCTTCTCTGCCACCCCCCACAAAACACACACTTCTGAACCTCTGGTAGAAAACAGTTCAAAAAATTGGACATGAATGCACAGTTATTAACTGGTTCTGTTTCATATGCGGATATCTTATACCTCTCCTTAGTAAATCAACTTATATAGTCCTTAGGAGTGGTATCAACATCCATGATGTTCTTTTTCCTAGAGCCTAACCACTTGAGGCTCATTCATCACTCTCATAGTAAGACCATCACAAACCTGCAACAAAACTCAACCACTCTAGCTGCAGATGGTGCAGAACTCCACCAATTCTACAGGTCACCCTATACCTGCTATCATGGACTTTCAGTCCAAAGTCCATTTTTCAACACGAGCATCTACAGTGCAGATTGCAGTCTACACAAGAACCTACAATCAGAGTGTAGAACAAGGATCCCTAATGCTCTCCTCTCCCAGACTCATCTCTAGATCCACAAGAACTTGGAGATTGAGCTCCCCTTCACTAACGTGTTTGCCATTTTTTACATGTACAATGTGTAGACTTGGATATCCGGTGCATTTTCAGTCGGTGGTATAAGCATCCCAGATGCTCATTCTGTTGAAAGTGCACCAAGTTTATCATTTCACAAGCACATCCCAGATCTCTAATCAATAGAGACCATACTGCTCATTCAAGACTCATTCTACACATGAGCAATAACAAAAACACCAGGCCCATTTATGTATTCTCCTGCAGACCCTCATTCAATATATGGGTACCCAAATGCTACTGACCAGCCCTAGGGGTGCATACCTAGTCCAGTACCTATCCAGTGTAGATGCAGCATCCCACCAACCTCCAACTCTGTAAGAAATAGAAGCTCCCCAGTGTTCACTCTTTTCTGTCAAGAGTGTTAAACAAATTCAGAAAATTTTAAGACCTTCGACTCCCCTTGTAAACTATCTTCAACTTAGCTTTCTTGATCATCAATGTCAAAGAAAAGTTGAAGATAGCATCCCTCACAAATCATGTTTTTTGTCAATATCCCTAGGGATCCTTTACATGACTCTTTGTGCAGTTTTTGTTGTATATGGGAATTACTTCCCCAACTCATCCATCTAGTAGGTTTAGGACCTCTTATGCTATTTTGAATCTACATTTACTTCATAGTATTTTGTTAGCCCAAATAACTATCATATGATAGTCATTTGGGACATCTGAATAGTCTATTTTACAATAACTTAAAGGTGTCATTTAATCATCATGTTTTGATGATTAAATGTCCATGTTCATGTATTATATCTCAAGCGGTCAAGTTCATGTCCCCCTTATCTTTCGAATTTGAATTAAAGTCTAGGCATTTTTAGCACATATTCTATGTTTGAACACCTCCTTAGATGATAAGATAACATGATGAAAGCATGAGAATACATATTGCACATATATTTTTCAATGCAAGCACATTAGGAATAACAATTTCTATAGCAATCAATATGGGACTTACACCTATTGTACCAATACCATGGAATTCAATTCTAAGAAGAGGGGGTTTAGCCAACATACATTGTTTGAGCTTTCCTTAACTTACTACAACGCACCAAAAATTCTAGTAATAATAATCTATAGGAAGATAGCAAATATTGGTTAATAATTAGAAGGATTCCAATAGTGTAACTCACTCAGGATTTTTATCAAACACCTATCATGAAAAATAAACTACAAGGATCTAAAATGGTGATCCTTTCGTCCCTCAAACGACTACAAAAAAGAAATGACCCACAGGGGTTTAATAATCCAACATACTATAACTTACTGTCACATGCATGGCCTATTTCCAGCCTTACAATATATTTGTACTCTTAATCCCTTGCATGAAAGCTTAGGATTAGGACTTACCCGAATAGATGATAATCTAGTGGCTCGATCCCTTGATTCTTAAAGATTTTAGCAAGATTGGATGATTGGAATGTTAGGTTCCCCCCTTCTCTCCCTAAATTGATCTTACCTCTCTCTAAAAATATCAGGAAAATGTCCAAAATAATCTCCAAAGGCTATTTATCAAAATCAGGTCGGGTTATGAAAATAGGAAAATAAAGCCTCCGAAATCAGGTTTTTAGTCGCAAAATAAACCGCATGAGGGGTATGTAGGTCGGAGAATGGATCGCGAAACTGGTGCCAGGAATTTGTTAGATAATACGCTTAATGCTAGAGGGGGGTGAATAGCGTTATAATAAAATTTAGCGTAAAACTTGCGGAAATTAAAATTTGCAGGAAATAATTAAGTGCGTTAAATAAATAAAAGGAAAGAACGCACCGATGTATTCTGGTTCACCACGACACGTGGCTAGTCCAGTCCCCGAGAGACTCTCTCGAGATTTCCACTAACTTGTCAAGCTTACGGGTGCTCAACAAACCTTTACAACTTAAGGACACAAGCCTTAACACCTTTGCTCGGAGATACAACACTCCAAGACTTCAACCAAGAAAACACAAGTTCCTTACAACAAGAGAATCACAATTCTCTTACAAGTGTACAAAACACTAAGCACTCAAACAAAACACTCCTTAATGAGTAGATATGAGTAAAAGAAGTAGGCTCAAGATCACAACAACTATGGACAAGACTTTGGCTCTCAAAAGCTTTATGAAATGAATATAAATGATAAACAATAATATGCAAGCTTATAGCAATAGAATGATCAGTTGTTGTGTGTTGTTATTGTTTAAAATACTGAAATGAAGCTGTATTTATAGTTGAAAAACTTGGCATTACCGTTGCCTAATTGCCAATTAAGAGTTGCTGATTTTACTCTGTGAAAATCGATTGTCAGGAAGCCACAATCGATTGTTTGCCAATCGTTCCAAAAATCAATCCCAGATTTTACGCTTAACAATCGATTGTCCAAGATCAACAATCGATTATTGGCAACGTTGAAAAAATTGTTTCCAGATTTTACGTAAAACAATCGATTATACCAAATCAATAATCGATTATTCAGCAACGTTCAAAAAATCTTTTTCAGATTTCAATATCAACAATCGATTGTACAAAATCAACAATCGATTACCTGACGGTATTTGAAAATTTTATGACAACGGTCAGCTTCACAATCAATTGTGCAATGTTAACAATCGATTATTTATCAGACTGTGAAAATCATTTTGGACACTGCCTCGTGTCAATCGATTGTTATATACTCACAATCGATTATTTAATAATTTTGAAAAACTCTGGAAGTCACTGCCTCAACACAATCGATTGTCATATGTTCACAATCGATTATTTTGTGACTTTTAAAAATCTGATGGACACTGTCTCTTCACAATCGATTGTCATTAGCTTCACAATCGATTATTCTGAGTTTTGAAAAACTTTGATGTACACTGCCTCATCACAATCGATTGTCATAAGGTTCACAATCGATTGTCATGCAGGTTAGAAAAACCTGATCCTCACTGCCTTAACACAATCGATTGTCATTAGTTCACAATCGATTGTCATGCAGTCTTGGCTTAACATAATCGATTATCATAAGTACATAATCGATTATCTTAGCCCAGATTTTAGAGGCATATTTAAAAATCATTTTGACTGAAGTAAATATGCATGATTTAAAATCATTTAGCATTAAATTAAATATGCATGATTTTGTAAAAATAATTTTACGAGAGAAGCCATGTCATGAGTCAAGTTGTCGGATCAAGATCACAATTAAGAACGACTCATTTAAACTATAAAACTTTGTCTTGTGCTTGAATCTCGTTATCCACCAATTGTGCGCTTGTACTTGAACTTCGTCATATATCAATTTGCGCTTCGTTTGTCATTCATCAAAACCTACACATAAGAACACACGTTTTAGTATAAAGCCTTGAGAACGTGTTTCCAACAATTTTCCCCTTTTTTATAATGGCAAGCTTTAAGCGGGATATGCAACTTAAACAATTTATAATGACGATTCAAGACAAGTAAAGATATGCAATAAGTATGCGATTAGTTCCCCCTCAATTTAAGCTTATAAATATTGAGAGTGCATACCCGTTATCTTCCCCCTTTTGCCATTAGCAAAAATAACATAAGAAGATGCCAAAAAAAATGTAAATAAACCTTGTTTATTTATTGAAAAAAAACGTGATTACTTAAAGAGAGTACAATAACTCAAGTAATAGTAGAACAATCGATTATTGATACGAGATAATCGATTATTAGACGACAGAAACCGATTTTTCTGAAGAATACTTGATTATTGCGCGTCATGCTTTATAATTCCCCCTACCTTTAGGGCGATACCTGCAAAAATTCGTTAGACGTCTCCGACGCTCAAGTTAGAAATCATGTAAGATAAAAAGATGCAATGCATGACTTAGATCAACGTGGAGTCAAGAATCCCGAGTTCACTACGAATTCAGAAGAAGGACTCTTTCTCTAAGGGAAGATGTCGGCCAATTGGTCTTTTGTTTCAACAAATTCGATTTCGACATCGCCCTTGAGAACGTGATCTCTTATAAAATGATGTCTAATTTCAATGTGTTTTGTTCGCGAATGAAGAACGGGGTTCTTCGTCAAGCATATGGCACTAGCATTATCACATCTAAGCGGGATATGATCAAGATTTAAGCCATAGTCCAAGAGTTGTTGTTTCATCCATAGGATTTGAGCGCAATAACTCCCCGCGGCTACATATTTAGCCTCGGTTGTGGACAACGCAACACTTACTTGTTTCTTGCTAAACCAAGAAACGAGAGAGCTAACGAGCAAATGGCAAGTGCCACTAGTGCTCTTGCGGTCCAAAATTCATCCCCAATTGCTTCGGAGATGGTTGTTGGTTCAATTTGAGACACAAAAGCAGTATGTCCTAAGGTGTTCTTAAGGGAGTTTCGGGTACTTACTTTTTCTCCAACGTCGCCAATTACCTGTTCGAGAGGGTGATCTTTAATTGTCCTCCACTCGTTAGGCATTTTCGTTTCATTCTCCAATTGTGGCGCTTCCTCCGTTGGTTGTTTCAAAATTTCGTCTTGATTTTCTTTAGGCGTTTCCTCTTGTATTTTGTCTTTCAAGGTATCTAAAATACCTGCAAGTTCAAAACCGGAATCCTTTCTCGCAAAGCGAGCATTATTTTCGGCAAATACAACATGAGGGGATTCCTCCACTGTTTCGGTTCGTTTATTAAAAACCCTATATGCTTTGCTGTAACCAATGAAAATTCCCTCATCGGACTTAGCATCAAATTTTCCCAATTGATCTTTGCCATTGATATGAATGAAACATTTACAACCGAATACTCTAAAATGGGAGATATTTGGTTTCCTTCCCTTATAGAGTTCATAGGGAGTTTTCATGAGTATAGGCCTTATGACTACTCTATTTAAGATGTAGCATGCGGTACTCACGGCATCCGCCCAAAAATGTTTGGGAATCTTAGCCTCTTCGAGCATGGTTCTAGCCATCTCTTCGAGACACCTATTTTTCCTTTCCACCACCCCATTTTGTTGTGGTGTACGTGGAGCGGAAAAGGTATGCTCGATACCGAGTTCGTCACAAAAGTCCGCAAAGAGATTGTGATCAAACTCCCCCCCATGATCACTTCTGATTGAAGTGACGGTTGTTTCCTTCTCGTTTTGAACACGCTTAAGAAAATATTTAAAATTCTGAAAAGCATCACTTTTATTGGCAAGAAATAAAGTCCAAGTAAATCTAGAATAATCATCCACAATCACAAAAGTATAACGATTTCTTCCTAGACTTTCAATGCGAGATGGTCCAAATAAATCCATGTGAAGCAATTGCAATGGTCTAGAAGTTGAAACAATATTTTTGGATTTGAAAGATGCTTTTGTTTGCTTCCCTTTTTGACAAGAATCACAGATAGAGTCATTTTCAAATTTCAAATTGGGAAGGCCGATAACTAAGTTTTGAGAAATCAATTTGTTCAAAAGATGCATGTTTATATGAGCAACTCTACGATGCCATAGCCAAGTATCATCCTCTTTGCTCATAAGGCAATCCACATATTCGGGTGAGGAATTAGCAAGATCAACCATGTAAATATTATCCACTCTAAAACCACGAAGGATAATTTTGAAATCACTACGTCTAAACACTAAGCATTCATCCGAATCAAATAGGGCAAGATTTCCCTTGTCACATAATTGACTTATTCTCAAGAGATTATGCTTTAAACCTTTCACAAGTAATATATGCTTAATAGAGGAATTTTCATCCTTACCGACCGATCCGATGCCAATGATCTTTCCTTTATTGTTATCCCCAAAAATCACACTTCCTCCTTCTTTGTGTTCTAGTTGAAGGAATTTGGATTCGTCTCCCGTCATATGTTTGGAGCATCCACTATCAAGGTACCATAGTACACTTGATCCCTTCAAACATACCTACAAAACAAGTTAATGCGTTTTAGGTACCCATGCCATTTTGGGTCCTTGAGGGTTAGGCATATTATAATGATGCGATTGAGTGATATGTCTATGTCGTGTAAAACATACAGGGGAAATATGACCAATGCGTCTACAATAATGACAAGTCACATTGGGGTTATGCATCCTTCTAGGTTCATAAACTTGATGGACGAAAATGAATTACTCTATTTTCATTATGACTATTGCACATTTCATGAGAACCATTTCTCCTACTATTAGTTCTAAAATGAGCAGCGTTTCTAGAGTAATGGTGATGTCTAGATGTCCTAGGAGGTTCAAAACTCCTTCTAGTGTTTGGCCTAAAATATGCATCATTTCTAGGGTAGTCTTTTCTAGGTGGTAAGTCATTTCTAGGTCTTCTAAAATGTTCAACATTTGGTCTAACATGCATATTTGTTCTAGGATTGCTCTTTCTAGGATAAGCATTTGTTTTATTAATCCTAGGTTGAGCCTTAGGTTGTTGGGGTTTGGCTTCAACCTTTTCTTTAGGCTCATTCTTAAAACCTATGCCATGCTTGGTTGACTTCAAATTAACAAGGACCTCATTCAAGTTTTTGTGAGAAGAATTAAACTTATCTAAGGTACCTTTAAGTCTATCTACCTCATTTTCAAGATGTATGCAAGAAGAGCAATTTTTAATAGAACTTTCGGCTTGTCGGCGCTTCTTTTTCCGAAAAACTTGTTTTCCTCTTTCAGCTTTTCATTTTCTAAAACCAGTTTTTCTAAATCCTTTTCTTTTAAAGAAAGCTGTTTTTGAAAATCTTTTTGTTTTAGAGAAGCATTTTCTTTTATGCTCTTGACAGTTTTTGAAGCTTTAATAAATTCAGTATATAGCTCATCAAAAGCAGTTCGCATTTCTTCAAGAGTAAAGAAGTTTTTAGTAGAGATTTGACATACCTCATCTTGCTTGTCTTCTTGCGCCATAAGACAAAGGTTTGCGACTTCGTCTTCTTCTTCTTCGCTTGACTCATCTCCGGAGTCTCCTCCCCAAGAAATGTATGCACGTTGCTTCTTAAAAGGTTTCTTCTCCTTTTTGATGTTTGGGCAATTTGATTTGATGTGCCCGGTTTCACCGCATTCATAGCACTTTATTTGCTCGCCTTGCTTTTTGCCCTTTCGTTCATACTCCTTTTGCATGAACTTTTGAAATCTTTTGATAACGAGTCCAAACTCGTTGTCTCCGTCCTCATCAACTTGAGGTTGGCTTGTGCTTGCCTTAAGCGCTATTCTTTGCCTCCTTTGATCATCAACAAGAGGGTTAAGTATTGTAGATTCATAAGTCTTAAGGTTACCTCTTAATGCGTCGATAGTGACATTTGAGACGCCAATGGATTCTTGAATTGCGTCGGCCTTTGATCGCCATGCCGGAGTGAGACTTCTAAGAATTTTTTGAACCAGTTCTCTGTCCGTGAATGTCTTCTTGAGGGCATTAGGTCATTTACGATTATTGAAAATCGTTCGAACATTTCATCCACCTTTTCGCCTTCCTTCATGTGAAATAATTCATAAGCATGGGTTAGGAAATCAATTTTAGCTTCCCTGACCTGGTCCGTACCTTCGTACGTAATTTCCAGCTTGTCCCACATTTCCTTTGCCTTTGTGCAACACGATATTTTCCTGTAATCGTCAGCATTTACAGCACAATATAATAAATTAATTGCTTTAGCATTATTTTGAACCTTTCGGATATCATCCGCGTCATATTCTTCTTCGGACTTGGGAACCCATTCGTTTTCAACCTTTTTGGTTGGAATTTGATTTCCCTTCGTTATCACATTCCAGAGATGAAAGTTGTTTGCTTGAACGAAAATTTTCATCCTCTCCTTCCAGTACGTGTAGTTTGTACCGTTGAATAGAGGTGGTCGTGTGGAGCATTGTCCTTCATCAATTCCTGCAAAAGAGTCACGAGTAGAAGCCATGGATGGTTCTCTCAAACTGTTAAGTCTTCAGAGAGTTGGGCTCTGATACCAATTGTTAGATAATACGCTTAACGCTAGAGGGGGGGTGAATAGCGTTATAATAAAATTTAGCGTAAAACTTGCGGAAATTAAATTTTGCAGGAAATAATTAAGTGCGTTAAATAAACAAAAGGAAAGAACGCACCAATGTATTCTGGTTCACCACAACACGTGGCTAGTCTAGTCCCCGAGAGACTCTCTCGAGATTTTCCACTAACTTGTCAAGCTTACGGGTGCTCAACAAACCTTTACAACTTAAGGACACAAGCCTTAACACCTTTGCTCGGAGATACAACACTCCAAGACTTCAACCAAGAAAACACAAGTTCCTTACAACAAGAAAATCACAATTCTCTTACAAGTGTACAAAACACTAAGCACTCAAACAAAACACTCCTTAATGAGTAGATATGAGTAAAAGAAGTAGGCTCAAGATCACAACAACTATGGACAAGACTTTGGCTCTCAAAAGCTTTATGAAATGAATATAAAATGATAAACAATAATATGCAAGCTTATAGCAATAGAATGATCAGTTGTTGTGTGTTGTTATTGTTTAAAATACTGAAATGAAGCTGTATTTATAGTTGAAAAACTTGGCATTACCGTTGCCTAATTGCCAATTAAGAGTTGCTGATTTTACTCCGTGACAATCGATTGTCAGGAAGCCACAATCGATTGTTTGCCAATCGTTCCAAAAATCAATCCCAGATTTTACGCTGAACAATCGATTGTCCAAGATCAACAATCGATTATTGGCAACGTTCAAAAAATCATTTCCAGATTTTACGTAAAACAATCGATCATACCAAATCAATAATCGATTATTCAGCAACGTTCAAAAAATCTTTTTCAGATTTCAATATCAACAATCGATTGTACAAAATCAACAATCGATTACCTGACGGTATTTGAAAATTTTACGACAACGGTCAGCTTCACAATCGATTGTGCAATGTTAACAATCGATTATTTATCAGACTTTGAAAATCATTTTGGACACTGCCTCGTGACAATTGATTGTTATATACTCACAATCGATTATTTAATAATTTTGAAAAAGCCTGGAAGTCACTGCCTCAACACAATCGATTGTCATATGTTCACAATCGATTATTTTGTGACTTTTAAAAATCTGATGGACACTGTCTCTTCACAATTGATTTTCATTAGCTTCACAATCGATTATTCTGAGTTTTGAAAAACTTTGATGTACACTACCTCATCACAATCGATTGTCATAAGGTTCACAATCGATTGTCATGCAGGTTAGAAAAACCTGATCCTCACTGCCTTAACACAATCGATTGTCATTAGTTCACAATCGATTGTCATGCAGTCTTGGCTTAACATAATCGATTATCATAAGTACATAATCGATTATCTTAGTCCAGATTTTAGAGGCATGTTTAAAAATCATTTTGACTGAAGTAAATATGCATGATTTAAAATCATTTAGCATTAAATTAAATATGCATGATTTTGTAAAAATAATTTTACGAGAGAAGCCATGTCATGAGTCAAGTTGTCGGATCAAGATCACAATTAAGAACGACTCATTTAAACTATAAAACTTTGTCTTGTGCTTGAATTTCGTTATCCACCAATTGTGCGCTTGTACTTGAACTTCGTCATATATCAATTTGCGCTTCGTTTGTCATTCATCAAAACCTACACATAAGAACACACGTTTTAGTATAAAGCCTTGAGAACGTGTTTCCAACAGAATTGGTCTTTATTGGGCAAGTCTGCGACCATTTTGCAGTTCACAGACCATATTTGCATTCGCAGAATGATTTGGCGGTCATAGAAATGGTCGCATAATCAGATTTTTCCAGCTTTTGGTAATTTTGTCATAATGTTTTTTTAGATGTATCAAATATGAACGGGTTGAAGCATTAAAAACGAGAATAAAAAATATTCTATTTGATAGTTTGTGCATCAATAATACGTTATATATATGTAGATATGCTCGTCCAAAGTTTGGTCATGTGCGTACATTTGAAATTTTAGTCTATCATTTAATTTTCCAACTTAGCTTAGACTTAGGTCTCTCCTTAGATCCCACATCACTTATATTATTCATCGTACACTTATTTCCATATCCAATTGATATACATCATATTAATAGTCCTCGTCTGCACATAAAATAATATTATTAGCCTACATTGGAACCACAAAATCTTAAATTACTGAGCAAATTTTTTCCGGGGCTTACAGTCTCTGTCGCTTAGGATCATTCGTCCTCAAATGAGAAGTAGAGTCCGCCCCAAACACTTAACATAATATACCTCTTTTCTAGCATACCTCAAGTCCCCAAATTTTGACTAAGTCCAAAATATTCAGAAATTTCGATATAGTATCCTCTATAATTGGGCCTATATACCTATCAGAGAATCACCAAATCCACTCCTAACAACACATTCATAACTCAACAAAGAATTACAACGAACAATAATACAATTTTCAACATTACCAGCAATACATTAACAAAACTAGCTTCTCGACATGAACTGTACATATTTGAATCATAACACACAGAAAGTACCTTTCGATCCACATTTATTTTCTATACAAACAAGTGAGAACATTTTCTTTCCTTAACACTTTCGGCCTTCGATTTGGACTCCTCGACTCATAGACCTCACTATAACATATTCACGAAGGCAATTTGAACTTCCAAACTTATATAACAAGGATGACAATTAAGCACCTCTCATAAAACAATTATCCATTTACCTCATCTCCACTAGCTTTCACCAGAACGATAGATAAAGAATTCCAACTATATTATTAGTCACAGACACATGAAACACCTGATACACCTGATACAAAGAGGACAATAATAAGAAACCATCATACTTATAGTTTGACCTATTTTCTTCAAGATTTCATACATCCTAATAGGACTACACATACTTTACCTTCCTTAGCAATTCAACCAATATATTCATAAAGAAAAACTTGAAAATAACATGTTCACTTTATTCAAATCTAATTCTCTACGCCGAACACTCAAACTAAACCTTTGGCGATCTCCAACTATTTCTCAAAGATGTGCTAGCATGAATATGACCATAAAATTTTCTATCCAATATATTTGATTATGGGATGATGCTTCATTTTTTACATGTTTGAACCTTCAAACTACATAGATTTAATATAAGGAGGAACAATAGGGTTCAAGACTGGGCTGGAATTATTCAAAAAATCCATCAATGTGTTGAGTAAGGCATTTAAGGAGGTTATATCCTATGAAATATGAAGGTTGCTATCAATAGCATTGTCATGGCTAATCATAGTGATGACATCATTGATTTGACAAATGAGGCATAGAGTTGCCTATGAGGCATTGATAATGTCGGAACCATGTACATGATCCTTAGATCTAAAAGAAGTGGGACTTTCTAGACATGAGATACACGGGAGACATGATTGGGAGGATAAAGACGCTAGCATTAGTTATTCATGGAACACGACGTGTTATGCAAGGGGTAGTAACAATTGTTCCATTTTATATGTGCCTTGCCCGACAATGGTAAGCTCTAAGGAGAAATAGTCAAGCACATGACACCAGTTGAGAATTTAATCACATAAATATTTCACCACAAAGACCTCATCTTTATGTAACATCCACCGCAGCTTGGAGCTGGTTTAAATGTCTCACATCATATAAAAATATGAGGATCTCGTCATCAACTCTGAATCACAAGTATTTGCACATTATGCCAACTGAAAATTTTCCATTTCCTTTCTTTCTTATTCTAAATAATTTACGTTAAATAAAATCACAACATATAATGAACCCTCATACCACTTGTTAGAAAATACGCTTAACGCTAGAGGGGGTGAATAGCGTTATAATAAAAATTAGCGTAAACTTGCGGAATTTAAAAATTGCAGGAAAGAAATAAGTGCGATAAGTAAATAAATAAGAACGAACGCACTGATGTATCCTGGTTCACCACAACCCGTGGCTAGTCCAGTCCCCGAGAGACTCTCTCGAAATTTTCACTAACACTGTTAAGCTTACGGGTGCTCAACAAACCTTTACAAACTGAGGACACAAGCCTCAACAACCTTTGCTCGAAGATACAACACTCCAAGACTTCAACCAAAGGAAACACAAGTTCCTTCTTACAATAGAAGGGACTAACACTTCCCTTCAAGTGTATAAGACACTTAGCACTCACTTAAACAAGACTCTCTTAATAGAGTAGATATGAGTAAACAGATACGCTCAAGAACGCAACAACTTTCGTCAAGAATTTTGGCTCTCAAAACTTATGTAATGAATAGAAAGTGATGAACAATAGAGTATGCAAGCTATAGCAATAATATGATCAGTTGTTGTGTCTAGAAGACTGATTTGAAGCTATATTTATAGTTGCAAAACCATGCATTACCGTTGCCTAATTGCCAATTAAGAATTGCTGATTTTACTCAGTGACAATCGATTGTCAAAATGCCACAATCGATTGTTTGCCAATCGTTCCAAAAATCATTCCCAGATTTTACGCTTAACAATCGATTATCTAAGATCAATAATCGATTACTGGCAACGTTCAAAAAATCATTTCCAGATTTTACTTAAAACAATCGATTGTCAGAAATCCACAATCGATTACTTGGCAACGTTCAAAAAATCATTTCCAGATTTTACTTAAAACAATCGATTGTCAGAAATCTACAATCGATTACTTGGCAACGTTCAAAAAATCTTTTTCAGATTTTATTTAAAATAATCGATTATTAGAAATCTATAATCGATTACCTGACGATTTTTGAAAATAATTTTGCAACGGTCAATTACACAATCGATTATGCTATGAGAACAATCGATTATATATCAGTCTTTCAAAATCAATTAGACACTGCCTTAATGCACTCGATTGTCAAAGGTACACGATCGATTATTTTATGACTTTGAAAATGTCTGATAGACACTGCCTCAACACAATCGATTGTCATATGTTCACAATCGATTATTTTGTAGCTTTGAAAAACTTTGATGTACACTGCCTCAACACAATCGATTGTCATAAGTTCACAATCGATTATTTTGTAGCTTTGAAAAACTTTGATGTACACTGCCTCAACACAATCGATTGTCATAAGGTTCACAATCGATTGTCATGCATATTTGAAAAATCTGATGCACACTGCCTTAATACAATCGATTGTCATAAGTTCACAATCGATTGTCATGCAGCTGACTTAACATAATCGATTATCATAAGTACATAATCGATTATCTTAGTCCAGATTTTAGAGGCATGTTTAAAAATCATTTTGACTAAAGTAAATATGCATGATTTAAAATCATTTTGCTTTAAATTAAATATGCATGATTTGATAAAAATGTTTTTACGAGAGAAGCCAAGTCTTGAGTCAAGTTATCGGATCAAGATCACAATTAAAGAACGACTCATGTATAACTTTATATCTTTGCTTGATCTTGGTCTTGTGCTTGAATCTCGTTATATATCAATTGCGCGCTTGTGCTTGGACCTCGTCATATGTCCATTGCGCATAGTTTGTCATTCATCAAAACCTACAAATATGAACACACGTTTTAGTATAGTGCCTTGAGAACGTGTTTCAACACCACTAAGGCATATATCCGCAATTGAAATCAATTATTTGGAAATTAGATCGAACTAAATGAAATGATTAACAAAAGCCGCCTTTAGCCTCACAACAATTTTTAGTGACCAACACATAATGATAGACATAGCTATCTCCATACAATCTCCCAATAGGAGTATTCACATAAGTAGATTTTAGGATTACAAATTTTACTCAGGAGTGGAGGATATTAGGAGGGCATGTCTCGATACTCAAAGTCGAATCAAGTTAAGAAAATTGTTACTTTATAATAACTCAAGATTGTACTTGCAACGACAGCATCTGGTGTAGCGACCTCAGCTATACCATAGCAAATACATTAATGGTTTGGGCCTCCACCTCTTAGTCTCCATCTACTCGCTTTTCCTCCGCCCCTATTTGGTAGCATAAGTAGAGTAGTAAATGTAATGGAATACGTTGCACGTGTGCTATAATGGAACACATTTCTCCCAAGTCTAGGACAAATTCTCAAGATGTTCCTAGTATCACCATATTCATATCAAATCATCCGCAGTTCGACTGCTCATACTGAGTCCGTATCGAATAACTTAAATAACAATTACAGGAAATTTCCATGCTCTGGTAAATCAAAAGATGACTGCCCCATGCGAGCATTATGATTAACTTAAGCACTGCGAGTATAATGAATATGTTTCCAGACCCCGCTGATACTGAAATGCAGAATTATTAAGGGCGCATGAATATCTCATGTCTCATCATCATCCCATTCAAATCTCAGCTCTTGATCATATACAAGTTTTGGAAAACCTTTCAATACCACATAAATGCATCTAAGGCTAAAATTGACATAACATATGACCCGAAATTTGATTGTTGGTAGTGGACTCCCCTTACTTGGTGCGAAATCATAGGACACATTAAGAAGGATCCACAATACTAACCTTCACCGCTCATACGGCACCAGTCATAAGACACCTCAAGCCATTTACTTGGCACTTGTCATCCTCATAAAAGTTAAACTCACTTCCTCCAGTATCTCGGCTTGCTCGTAAATACCATTCACTACATAGAAATCCCATACAGAACACATAGTCTCTAATACGACCAACTATTTTTAGATCTATATCTACCTGTGATGATTTGGCAACAAATTAAACCTTCTTAAGATTGTACTTACCATCCAGATGTGAAAATCTGATGTACCCCCATGCGCACAACTAAAAGATCTCTTTGCACTTCCATAACCTTGATTCTGAATGGCACGTGGTAAAAATGGTTGAGAAACCCTAGCTCTCTTATAATCTTTTTACGGTATAACAAACCATTAACGTAATGCATAATTACATACATGAGTGGATGCAAAAGAACATAATATATATGCTTCAAGATGAATAAATGATTCATGATAAGGAATGAATGAAGTGGAAACTTTTCCTACTAGTTTTGTAGCCTCTAGAAGATAACTACAGAACTCTTCGTACCGATCAACAAGACTCTACTAAACTAGCTTATAACTTGTAGAACCTATGAATCTAGAGCTCTAATACCAACTTTTCACGACCCAAAAATCCATCCGAAGGAGTCGTGGTGGCAAATAATCTCTAAACTAGGTAAGTCTATCATTATTGAAATAACATTGATATTTATTAACCTCAAATGAAAATTTCTCCAAACAAATTACAATTTCCAAAACTGGCAGTACAAGTCATAAGCTTTTCTAAGAGTGGTTATACAAAATAAATAAATCATTGCTCCGAAAAAAGGAACACATGGACTATGTACAATCGAAGGTCACTTGGAGGCCTGCCAATGCAATATAAGGTTTACCTTGAGCCTCCACCGCAATGACCCGCACATCTACTATCGATCAAATACCCGAATCTATACACAAAAATGTATAGAAGTGTAGTATAAGCACATCACTGCGGTGCCCAGTAAGTATCAAGAATAACCTAGGTAGAATGGTGACGAGGAATAGTCAAGGCACCTACTGGTCAAATAAGTTGAACATGATATAACGATAAACTATCAGGATACGATAACAAATTAATATCAGCAAAAAGGAAAAAAATCTGAACCACATATAGTAGACACAATTAGGGAAACACACATGGAAACGAAGATAAACAAGTAAATTAATACCAACATAACTGGGACACATACAAGTAAAAATATACTCAAATGAGAAAGGTGATTTCAACTCAATAAATCATATCATTTTTTATGCACAATAACCAGTACAATTAAGATATTCAAGGATTCTCCATAACATAACATAAAGTAGGCTACATTGTATAAACCAACTAGGAATTCAAAAAGAAAAGATAAAGTTATTATTAGAAATCATTTGAATAAAGAAGATTAGAGTTAAATTTAAATACAGCATCAGATGATTCTTACCTTTAAAAAGGGATTTAATAAATTAACATAGTAGAAATTCCTTTTTAAAAAAAATACAACCTTAATGGGTTTAAGAAAAATTTAATTGAGAAATTAATTGCATTAAAAATATAACAATTGTTGAAATTTAAAGTATTGAAATATATATAAAAATAAGGCGAGATATTGTAAACACTATGGATTCCAACACAAATGATCACATCAGTAAAGGAATCTAAACCATTTAAAATACTTGAATTGAAAACAACAATTACAACGGAGACAAAGAAGTCCCATAATGTATGCAGCTCAACGCGGAGATACCAACTAGGGCACCTTCTAGGATTATGTCCTGTAGTCTCAATTACAATTATCCAGTGGGTCTCCCGGGATACCGTCCCGTATTCCATTATAAATATGTCCGAAATATCTCCCAGGATCATGTCCCGTAGTCCAACTATCAATGCATGGGGATCTACCGAAATTCGATATGTAGTCCAAAATATAAATATCCAGTACTGGGGGATCAACCGAGTGCAATCCTGTAGTTCCATATAACTGTGGAGGGGGATCTACCGGAAATCTAACCCGTAGTCCCAAAGTAATGTTGCAGGGGGATCTACCGAGAATCTAACCCATAGTCCCAATATAAACATGCAGCAACAACACGACGAATACTCAAAAACAATCCTACAACCTATTCACAAGGAATCCCACCACCAAGAGTATGAATGCACGACAATAAGAGAATCATAGGGAACCAAGTGTGGAAATAACCTTAATGGAAAACAAGACATAACACGCGATAACTACACCGACAACCATAAAAATTTGGATATGTAACATATTGCACAAAGTCATAGATGAACTCACAATCAAGAAGTATCAAAATAATAAGGAAGGCAATCACTTAAATTAAGGCAATTAAGGGTAAATGTAACACGTAAGAATTAGAGGAAAACTAGCAACATTGTATGGTGTGTATATAGGTAAATTAAAAAATTAGTAAAACTTAATCATCACGGAATACTTCCCACATAATGAATATAAGGTCCTAAGAAATCTAAAGGCAAATTTTCCACAAATAAGTCCAAGCATACACTCGTTACCTCGCTTGCATGGACTATAATTAGCATAGAAGACTCAAATACTAAGGGGAAGTCCCCCACGCAAGGTTAGGCAAGATACTTACCTTGACTTGCTCCAATTTAATCCACTAGTAGGCCTTTTCCTCGATTATACAATCTACTCGAATCTAGCCAAAATAATTCTACACAGTCAAATATGAAATATAAATATGTCCAATAAAATCCGAAATAAACTCAAAATTTGCCCAATGGGCCAACGTCTTGGAATTCGAGGAAAGTTATGAAATATGAACTCTCTTTAAACCACGAGTCTAACTATATCAAAATTACTAAATTTCGATAATATTTCAACTCTCAAATCCTCAAATCTATCCGAGAGGATTTCCAAACTCTTCCAACTAAATTCACAGATTTAATGCCAATACTAGTAATAGATTCGGGTAATCTAACAAAAAATATGTTAAGAACACTTACCCCATTTTTTTCCTCTACAACTCTCTCGAAAATTTCCTCTCCCTAAGCTCCAATTTGGTAAAAATGAAAAATGAGACGAAGTCCCATTTTCCGAACTTGAATTATAATCAGTCCATCAACGTTCGCATATGTGGTACTATTCACCGCACGTGCAATTTTACTGTTCACCGCAGATGCGGTACTGTTCACCGCAGGTGCGGTTTCATTGTTCACCATAGATGCGGCAGTATTCACCGCATTTGCGAAAAAAACCAGCAATTGCCCTGAAAATTTCAGCAGCATTTTATTTCACAAAAAATGCTCTAACTCTGTCATACCAACTCAGAATTTGACGGTTCTTGTTCCTATGAATCAAAAATAATAATACAAACCTATTCCTCCAATAGAATCTAAATTCAAAGCTCATTTACTCAATATGAACCAATTTTGATCGTTAAATAATTAACTCATGCTTTGCACTAAAAACTAAATCACGGCTATTTGAAATTAGGCCAAACTTTTCAAATCACTCCTATAATTCATTTTCAAAATCAAGAAAGTCTCGAAATTAAATTTTGATTTCTCGAACAGAAAATGTACCTTTGGATCATTACATGCTTATGCTCAGAACAACGAACTCTTCCAAAAACCCATCCGAGCCCCATGGGATCCTAACGAAGTATACTAACAAGTCCCATAACATGACACAAACTTAGTTGATGTCTCAAACTACATTTAACAACACTAAAACATGAAACACACCCCAATTCAAGCTTATTCAAAACTAACAAACTCCAAATTCTACATTTGATGCAGGAACCTGTCAAATCAATTCCAATTGACTTCAAATTTTACATACAGGTCATAAATAACATAACGAAGTTTTTCTAATTTTCAAAATCGAATTTCGATTCCGATATAAAAAAGTCAACTCCCCAGTCAAACTTTTCAAAAATCTTATATTTTCAAACTTTCACAAAAAATGTGTTAAATTGACATACGGACTTCCAAATCCAAATCCGAGCATATGCCCAAGTCCAAAATTACCATATGAAGCTATTGGAGTTATCAAGATTCTATTCCGTAGTTGTTCTCCATACAACTATTTTCATTTAAGCTTCAAAAATGAGAGTTATTCTTTCATTTAAATTCTGAATCTTCCAAAAATCAAACTCGACCACACATGCGGGTCATAATTCATATTACGAAGCTCCTCGAGGTCTTAATCCGTTGAACGAGATGCAAATTCTTAAAATGACCGATCGAGTCGTTTCATTGCCTCATTGAGTGTAGGAAAATATCATTTTAGATCAAAATAGGAAGATTCTTGCAACATGGATATGATAGAGATTTCAACAATACATGAAGATGTGTTACGCCCTTGACAATATTTGACATAAGGAAACTATGCCCCAAGCCTACTAGGTTGAAAAAGAGGTTGAATACTTGTGAGGTTATTACAATTCTTCTAGCTTAACCATTTCCTGGCATTTGATCCTTTATGAGAGGACTATAGATATGATGGACTTGCTTTTCAAATCAATATGCTCATAATATACGCATATTTCTGAAATGTCCACTTGGGGAGGGAAAAGTCACGGTAAGGCTACTTAACCTCCACCATACACAACTGAAACCATGTAACTGGGACATCTAATTATTGGGTTAAAATCATAAATTGGTTAGATGGGTTCTAATGGTTAACATGATGCTCCGGAGAAAAAGACAAATGAAACTCCTTATCTACCCAGGGATGTGGAATGCCGAGGATAGTAAAAATCCCTGCACGTGACAATGACATAGTCAATAGAATAGACAACTTATAGATCAACTCCAGATCAGGGCAAACAGTATAGCTTTTAAGCAATAGTTCACACCTTATTATGAGATTCCAAGGATATTCGAAATCATCAACAATGAACATCCTAGGGAGACACTATAAAGTAACCATAGAAGGTTGGAAAATGTTCATAATAAGTTTTCCATGGTTCTTGGACTTGAAAAGTACCCGGATGCTAATGAAAGATGGGGAAAGAATGACAAATAGACATGATGCTATGATAACCCCAAAGGTGCATTTGGTCTCGGCGGAGAGCCTGTTAATGGTCCTTTCAGAGATGAAGTGTCACAGCGGTATATGGAAGGATGCGACTAGTCATGGTTATTCAACCAATGTCAGGAAAGTCCTTTTCGAGGAATTTTCTAATTAAGGAACACAATCAGTACATGTTGTAGAGGTATAAAGAGACAATGAACATTTTTTATGAGCTGGACATGGTTCGGCTACAATAACTCCCAAACTACAATCCCATGCCAACTCATAGGCAACTACTGTATTAGTAACAGAGTGAGCTACTTATTGCGGAATATCCAAAGTGGACATGAAACTCGTCACAGCTTCTTTTTTCATCTACACCCTGCAAAGGAGCGTAAACGAGTTTTTCCGCTTAATGGATAATCGGAACGGGATTTTGTTATTCATTATTTCAGAGTCGCCACTTGGAAGATTAATGGTATCCCAAGTCACCGAATGAATCCCGAACCGAGGAAAAAGATGACTCTAATCATAGTCTGTAAACCAGAAATCCGGATACGGAATTCTGTTATCCTGGGAGAAGGTGTTAGGCATTCCCGGGTTTTGTGGTTCTAGCACGGTCGCTCAACTGTTGTATTTGATTTTATCTGATTTTGTTATATGCTAGCTTATGTTCCCTTTATTTACAAAACCTCTTTTACCATTATTTATTTTTAAAGACTTGCGATGTCGTGAAAACACGTCTTTGACCACGTTGCCATCAAGGCACCCGTAATCATCGACCCATTTCGACTTCATCGAGATTCGGATTTGGTTCGCATCAATGCGCACCCAAGTTTAGGAAGATAAATTTAATTAAATCTCTCTTATAGGTTCTAACGTAATATTGTTTGGGAAAGGCCGTTGAAATTCGCTAAACGGCCCTTCCAAATTGTAATTATTTTTAATAACCAATTACTGAGGGCCCCACATTTATTTTTGTTCGGTGAGACTCGTCTCCATTTTTGAACCACTTTCTGATCATTATTTGTTTATAAGAATTTTGATGTCATGAAAAAACATTTCTAACCTCGTCGCCATCAAGGCACCCGTGGTTATCAACACATTTCGACTCCGTCGAGATTGGGATTTGGGTCGCATCAATGCACACTCAAATTTAGGAAGGTAATTTAATTAAATCATGCCTAAAGATTCTAGTGTAGTATTATTTGAGAAAGGCCGTGAAAATTCGCTAACCGACCCTCCCGAATTCTAAGTGTCTATTCAAAATTAAATAAAGCGAGGGACATGTAATTGTCATTTTTGTTCAGCACGGCACACTTCTAATTCTAATTTAAAAGAGAACTACATTTGGAGGGCCATAACTAATTATTGTTTCAGATGGCACACCTCGACTAACTAAATATATATTCAACTAACTACTTAACTTACTAAATAGTAATCAACCATCACAACAGTTTCAGGGAAACAAAGCTAATATACTGTAATGAATCTATTTCAACGAGTGAATTAGTTCATCAACTACACTTCTAAGAAGGAAATTGAACATGCTACAAAATAATGGAGTTGACAGAGACCTATCAATGACTTGACAAAATAGAATAACTCTAGTACGCGGTCACACATGAGAGATTTCAAGTAAACCAAGACAGATTCAATAACGAGGACTAACAGTGCAAAATCAGTTGCTCAAAGTTGTTCAAATATGCTGCCTAAATAGTGCGAAATTGGACAGCTTTTCAGCGGGGATTGCAGTCTAAACAACTGTCCAAAGAGGCTAAAGATGATCTATAGTTGATTCTGGCAGTGATCCTCTCAATCAGGCAAATACTGATGAACAGATAGCTTTTTTGAGTCTAAAGGAATTCCCAAATATCTGAATGGAATAATGCCTTCACTGAATCCCAATCTATCCAGCATTTCTGCCCTGAATGATTGATTCGCACCTGCTAAGTAAATTGCACTCTTACTTGGATTAGCTTCCATACCAGAAGCCTTAGAAAATTTCATGAATGCCTGATGAAGAATCTGTATAGAGATAGAGTCAGCCCGACAGAACATAAGCAAATCATCTGCAAAACACACATGTGTGCAGTTCAGTTTCCTACACTTTGGATGAAAATTAAAATTCTCATTCCTGTGCAGCTGTCCCAAAATTCTGTTTAAATATTCCATGGCCATCACAAAAAGGTAGGGTGACATTGGATCACCCTGCCTTATCCCTCTCTTAGCTTTAAATGGCTTTGTGAAACCACCATTCATAACTAAAGAGAAGGAAACAGTAGTAGTGCATGCCATGATCCAGTTTATGAACTTAGCTGGAAATCCATAAGCTGCTAGAATCTGTTGAAGAAAAGACCACTCCAATGAATCATATGCTTTTCTCAAGTCTACTTTCAAAACACACCTAGGAGAAACTCCCTTTCTTGTGTACCCTTTGAAAATCTCATGACTAAGAAGTATATTATCCACAATACTCCTTCCCTCAATAAATGCAGATTGAGCTAAACCAACAATATCACTGACAACCCCCTTTAATCTTCTAGTAATAATCTTGGATATAAGCTTATACAAAGTAGTGCAACATGCAATTGGCCTATAATCCTTGACTGTAGTAGGTGAGCTGGTTTTTGGAACCAAAGCAATAGCTGTAGTGTTTATGAAATGTGGCATACAGTTTGATTTGAAAAACTCCTTTGTGGCTGCTAATATGTCATGCTTAATGATCTCCCAGTTTTTGGTGAAAAACTCCACAGGATATCCATCTACTCCAGGTGCTTTATCCTTTGGCATATCCTTCAGTGCATCAGTAATTTCTTCCAAAGATACATCTCTGATTAACATCCTCTGTTGAGACAGACTCAAGCACTTCCCCTCCTTTACAGTAGCTATGTCCACACAAGTCAGTTCTTCAGCTCTTCCTCCCAGCAATTCTTGAAATACAGTAATAAACTCATGTTCTACAGCAGCAGGATCAGTTAGATGAATTCCAGTATCTGTGTAAACTGAAGTGATGTTATTCTGGCTATTCCTAATCTTCCATTGAGCATGAAAATACTTAGTATTAGCATCTCCACATTCAATCCATGTAGCTTTGGATTTCTGCCTCATGACTTGCTCCTCAATATTACTCCATTTTTCAATTTCTGCCAATGCTTCCTTTTCCTCAGTAAAAAGATCCTGTGAATAAGGAATAAATTGCATTTGGGACTGCACAATATCAAGCTTCTCTCTGGCCTGAATAAGTCTTTGCTTATAGGATGCCATATAACTGTTATTCTCCTTTAATTGCTGCTTCAACATCTTGAGTTTTGACCATACCTGCTGCATAGGACTCCCTGTACATTCTTGCTGCCATACATCTTTAATCTTATCATGGAATTGAGGAAATTCCATGATCCCAGTGTAGAATCTAAAAGGCTTAGGATGTAATAATTTCTGACTCCCAAACCTTATGCATATTGGTGTGTGATCTGATACAGAAGGATTTAAAAATTCAGCTTCAATGTGCCCATATTGCTGCACCCACTGGAAGTTCCCCAAAGCCCAATCTATTTTGCTATACACTTGCTTATTAGTCCAAGTGTAGTTCCACCCTATTCTCTTGAGAGGAGTAAGCTGCAGATCTCTATAAGTTGTTTAAATCCCCTTACTTCAGCTTCAGTAACTATGGATCCTATTCTATCCTTAGCAGATAGAACATTGTTAAAATCACCACAAAGTAACCAAGTATCCTGTGCAGGAATAGAAATACCCTTTAGATCATTCCACAATCTGCCTCTAAGAGCACCAGTATTGTGAGCATACACTATAATAAGATGAGTCTTAGCATGAGTAAATGAATCCACTATATGACATTGTATCAACTGATCAGTAACACAGGAAATAGTGACCTGGATATGAGGTTTCCAGATCAACCATATCCTCCCATTTACTGCCTCAGAATAATTGCAAAATACTTTCCAGCCTTTAGCAATCTTCCCTTGAATATTTTGAGCCTTATGTTCCTTAACTCTAGTTTCAAGACACCCCAATACATCTACTTTATTTACATTCAGAAAGGCTTTTAATTCTTTCTGTTTATGGGCTAAATTCAGCCCTCTAATGTTTCATGTAACTATGATCATATATATGAAGGTCCAGGATCATGCTGGCTATTTCTACCAGCATCTATCTCCTCCACTTTAGCTTTCCCTCTGCTACCCTTCTCCACCAATGCTATTTCTGTACCAGGTAATTCACCATTATCATTCCCCACTACTATATATTTGCTACTTGGGATAACTGCATTGACTTGATCACTTATTCTATTCTGAGAGCCATGACAAATGTCCACTGCATCTGGCTGGTGTGACTCAATTACAGAACTCATAATCAACCCATTAGCTTCCTGATTAACCACAGCAACTTGAGCTTCACTAACAGCAGGAACCTTTTTCACAGTCCATCTTTGCCTAGTAACTTTGACTGGTTTACTAGGCCTCCTAGGTGCTTCCTGAACCTCCTTATTTGTAACATCATCATCCTTAGCATTGTACCAGCAGTCATTAGTGTCATGACCAAACTTTAGACAATGGTTACAAAATGTGGGCTTCCAATCATAATCAATCAGTTGAACTTTATGGCCATAAGGAGTTTCAATATCTATGTGATCAGGCAAAGGTTGTGAAGCATCAACTTCCACTAGTACACGAGCAAATGAAATTCTTTCATAATGAGCAGTAATCTTATCAGTATACAGAGGTGTTCCAATTGCACTAGCAAGCTTGCTTAACACCTCTGCTGACTAATACTCTACTGGCAGCCCAGGGAACTTCACCCAAACAGGTATTGTACTCAGAACATCACTCTGAAAAGAGAAATCAGTTTCCCATGGCCTCAACACCATCGGTTTGTTCCTATATGAATATGGCCCAGATTGTAACACCAGATCCATATCTATTTTGCTCATAAACCGAAATATACAATATCCTTCTGAATGAACTAAGATCTGTGGTTTAGAAACAAAATTCCATACATGCAAGACAAAATTCTCAATATCTTTTTCAGTAGGGTTATCCCCAATTATGTATCCAATTAATGAGTCCTTCCAATATTCAGCTTGTGGCTTTAATTCTTCCTCACTAATAGTAACTATCTTCTTCCCATCCCTACTAACTGGAGGAACAAACATAAGAGAATTACCCATCTGAGTGAGGCGATTCCCTCGAACAGCTTCAACAAATGTTGGGGGAGGGGTTTCAGCATCAACAACATTCGAAAATTGCAATTTCCTCACGAGTTCTTCATTTTGATTCTCCACTGTTTGCATGCAAGCTTCATCAGTTTTACCCAATCATCCTTTATTAGATTTCAGAGCAGGTGGTAGAAAGCTACCAAAAGTAAGAGGTTCTAGAGTTTTGGTCTCCACTGGAGCTGGAGTAATCGTCTGCGGAGCAGTTGATGGTTTTGGACGACGCCGCCGAGCCATTTTCCGGCAGATTTAGCACCTTGCTAACATGCGCAAGAGTTAGTACTGTTCTATTGCCAAACGTGCGCCGAGAGCGTTAGGGCATTTAACAGCAAAAAATATCACATTTCGTGCAATGAAACTACAAATAATTAACGGTTCAAATATGACTTCGAGGGTCACAAGGTTACTTGGCATCATTCTAATTTGTTCATTTCAATCCTCTCTTTACTTTGCTTTTCTAGCACTTGCTGGATCTTTTTTTTTCTTCCTTCTTTTTAGTTATCAGACTTTTCTTTCCTCTCATTTCTCATATCCCACAATTTCACCTCTTTTTTGTTTCCTTCTTTTTCCTTTTTATTCTTCTTCTTTTCATTTTCTTATAAAAAATAAAAAACAACTCGATCGAACCTTAGTTGCCTACGTATTATGACGCCGCAGGAATCAGATCTTTGCGTAGTTAGGGAAGATCAAGAATAAAGCAAACAAACTAACACTTTTTTTCTTTTTACCTTAATGACTACTCTAACAAGTAAAGAGAAATAAAAGAAACAAATCGTTTTTTTGAATTTTCTAGACTTAAATTTCTATAAACTATTCCAAACTCAAGCTTAACGAGCACATATTTCTTTGCTATTTTTTTTGTGAAACAAACACTCTACGGGAAATTGTCAAGGAAAACCCCTAGAAGAGAAAAAAATATTTTTTTAATTCGTTGTAGGAAGATAATCTAAAGAATAAACTACAGAAAAATATTTTAAATTTTCATTTGACATCTTGACGCGATATTTCAAAACAAACAATGGAAAAGATAAAACACAATATTTTTGGATTTCAATTTTTGATTACCTAAAGAAGAGCTTCTAAAGATAAAACAAAAGATAAAGCACGTTGTTTCTTTCAATGTACAATATATATATATATATATATATATATATATATATATATATATATATATATATATATAATTTTTCGTCAGCTTCCCGAAGGAGAACCTCAAAAGAAATCTTTTTTGGATTTTTTTGGAATTAATACCTTAAAGAAAATTTTCTAAAGAAGTACTAAAAAAATATTCTCTTCTCTTTTTTTGGATTTTTAGTCTTAATATACTAAGGAGATATAAAAACAACCTATTTTAAGTCCTAGATATTAATTTCCTAAAGGAAAAACCACCTCAAAACCATTTTTTCATTTCTACAATTAGTATTCGAAAGAAAACTTATAACGAAAATATAAAAATGCAACATCTCCTTTTTTTGGATTTTGATTATTTATACACCTTTGCAAAATAAAAAGTACAATAATAATAATGAAACTCGACATTACTATGCAAAACTAAATGGTAAAAAGATGACATAAAAGGAAAAACATAGTCAAAACATAAGAAAATGCAATCTTCTTTTAATCCACTCCTGAACAGACGATCCTGACTAGATGTTCTGGGCTCTGTTCTACTCAAAAACTGGTAAGTAAATCCATACATGTATGATAAAACTTAAACCAAAACTATTTAAGATAAAAACATTCCCTATTAGACACACGCAAGAAGTGATTGAGGGTATTTTTGCAAAATGGTTTATTTGGCCAAAAGGTGGCTAGAAATGCAAAATTTGGCTAAGACCCAACGAAACCAAGAACCTAAACTTTACAAAAACCACCGGAACCTATGTGGGTTACCTACGTGTCACGCCCCGAAAGACAAGAATCAGGTATGCGTAGTTCGAGCCGATTAGATACGGGCGAGAGTAAAAAAAAAAACTAATTTAGAGAAAACATATATACTTTTTTTCTTTTTCTTGAAAAATTATGAAACATGAAAAAAGTTTTTTGAATTTTCTTTTTCCCTTTTTTTTTATTTTTGACTTTCAAAGAATGATTTTTTTTTAAAATGCAAAATCTTTTTGAATTTTCATGCTTTTGATTTCTTAATAAAAAAACAAAAACATAACTAGGCCCTACTTGCTTTATTTTCACACTTCACCCTCTTTTTCTTTTTCCTTCTTTTTTCTTTTTCATTTTAATTTTCCCTCAACTATCATTGGTCCGCCAAATGATCCTTTTACCCTTGAATAAATGCAATATGTAGCACATAGGATGCATCAAGATGATCGGTTCATTTTAGGTTGCTTGTCCTAGACGGACCCAACCCCTGTGTTGAGTCCCGAATATCAAATGCAACATGATGCAAATAAGCCTTCCTACAAGGGATCCGGCATGAAGTCAAGTTATTCCAGGTTCAAAACCTGGGTATGTGTTCTAAACTGTATACCCGAGCGAACAACTCGAGTTGAGGAGGGGGCAACTTACCGGGAACCAAAAGTCCATCCGGCTTCGTAACTTATCCGTACACTTTCTTATTTTAGGGTATGACATTAACAGAATAGGAGTCTCAACCAGTAAGCACTTCCTCGGAGGTGTAAAGAGATGTGTGACGGCACAGTTATATACAGTTAAGATAATATCAAAGCGGTAACATATGGCATATTAAGCACAAAGCATGTAAGAAAATCAGATATAACCAAATATAGCAATTTATCTAAGCTCAAATTCTGAACCCTGAATAAAACGTTCTGGGTTCTTATCCCCAGCAGAGTCGCCAGTGCTGTCACACCTTCTTTTTTCATCTACACCCTGCAAAGGAGCGTAAAGAAGTTTTTCCACTTAAAGGACAATCGAAACGGGATAGGGTTATTATTTATTTCAGAGTCGCCACTTGGGAGATTAATGGTGTCCCAAGTCACTGATTGAATCCCGAACCTAGGAAAAAGATGATTCTGTTCACAATCCGCGAACTACAAATTCGGATAAGGAATTCTGTTAACTTGGAAGTCACCGATTTGATTTATCTAATTTTGTTATAACCTAGCTTATGTGCCTTTTATTTACAAAATTGTTTTTACCATTATTTATTTTAAAGACTTGCGATGTCGTGAAAACACGTCTTTGACCATGTCGCTATCAAGGCACCCGTAATCATCGACACATTTTGACTTCATCGAGATTCGGATTTGGGTCACATCAATGCACACCCGAGTTTAGGAAGATAAATCTAATTAAATCGCGCTTAAAGATTCTAACTTAATATTGTTTGGGAAAGGCCGTTGAAATTTGATAAACGGTCCTTCCAAATTCTAATCATTTTTAATAACCGATTACTGAGGGCCCCACATTTATTTTGTCCGGTGAGGCTCGTCTCCATTTTTGAAACACTTTTCGATCATTATTTGTTTATAAGAATTTCGACGTCATGAAAATGTGTTTCTAACTTCGTCGTCATCAAGGCTCCCGTGGTTATCAACACATTTCGACTTCGTCGAGATTTGGATTTGGGTCGCATATATGCACACCCGAGATTAGGATGGTAATTTAACTAAATCGTGCCTAAAGATTCTAGCTCAGTATTATTTGAGGAAGGCCGTGATATTCGCTAACCGACCCTACTGAATTCTAAGTGTCAATTCAAAATTAAATAAAGCGAGGGCCATGCTATTGTCATTTTTGTTCGGCACGACACACCTATAATTCATATTTAAAAGAGGACTACATTTGGAGGGCCATAACTTATTGTTGTTTCGGATGGCACACCTGGACTAACTAAAGATCTATTCAATTAACTACTTACCTTACTAAACAGTAATCAACCATCACTACAGTTTCAGGGAAACAAAGCTAATATACTGTAATGAATCTATTTCAACGAGTGAATCAGTTCATCAACTACACTTCTAAGAAAGAAATTGAACATGCTACAAAAGAATGGAGTTCACAGAGACCTATCCATGACTTGACAAAATAGAATAACCGTTGTACGCGATCACACATGAGAGATTTCAAGTAAACCAAGATACATTCAATAACGAGGACTAACAGTGCACAATCTGTTGCTCAAAGCTGCGCAAATCTGCTGCCTAAATAGTGCGAAATAGGACAGCTTTTCAGCGGGGATATCAGTCTAAGAAACTGTCCAAAGAGCCTAAAGATGATCTATAGTTGACAATACAGTATGAGTGAATGCAATCTAAGGAAAATCAGAGATGATTCAGTTATTTTAAGACCAAACGCAAAATTTAACTTAACCTCTTGTTTTAAACTAGAATCTAAGGAACAAGATTATCACAATCACAGCCGCCAAATGCAAACACTCTTAAGGTAGTTTACTTGCTGGCTGATAAGTCAGGTAGCGAAGCCTTATGCTATTGAATGCGTTGTCGGAAGGATGGATGGGAGGAAATTTTCTTATTCGCTAACCTTTGGGGCAAGTCAAAGCAAAGCCGATGCACCTGATACGACTAAAAAAGAGAGCAATGGTCCGAAAAAGACAATAGGCCGTGGCGAGACTGTCGACATCGGTCAAATCCGGACTGATCGGACGCTCCTTTCTAATAGAAAGAAGGCTTGAAAGCAAGCGTAATGGAGCCCAACTAGCTCACTAACAAAAACTAGCACTTCAAATTGCTTGACGTAGTCTACTCATATTTGAATGAAGCAAAAGAAACAAAGAAGATGGTCTGCATACTTCTAACATTTGGGAAGGAACAAAACTAGCAGCTTGACTTCAGCACACATTAAAACAAACATCTTCAATCCTAATTCCAGTAGAATAACAACTGTAGTGGTGCCAATCCGAGCCGACGGTGCAGCAGATTGCAAGAAACATGGGCATACAGATAGCTAATTCAACTCATTGGGATTAGAGCGTTCAGATAGTCATACATTCCTAACTTTAAGGCATGAATGAAAACTATGCATAACCCAACTGATTTGCAGCTAGTACACGAGGTAATACAGGACTGATCTTTTATATCAGACAGCTATTGAACACAAAGGTAGAAACTCATCAAAGAACAAACCAACCATATTTGCAGAATTTATCCCATGATTAATGAAAAGAATTAAAACAGTTTCTGGAACCATACTTCCTCAAACCTCAGAGTTGTGGAACTTATTCAACAGGAAAAACTTGCTTCTCACTAGAGCAATTTATGCGCACACGACTGACTTTAACATCTCAAGCTATCCACTAATGAACGGAAACTAATAACACCTCGAATGCATTGTCTCGCACCACACTGTCATGCTCAGGATCAAGGAAAAAACAACATGATTCAAACTCCCAATTTTAACAAGCAAGAGAAGCTTTGCGCTAACAGATTAACCAATTGTAACATGACGACTTTGAAAACATTAGGAGCACCAGCCAATTTAAATTAGAAAAAATGGTAGCTGACAGTATCCAATAATGCAGCAAACTCAAACGGACTTTCAAATTCAAACAGAAAACCATTCAAACGGATATTGAAACTCAGAACACCGACTCAAAATTCAACCAAGCATCCTAAAAGTCGTTCAGTGATGTTTTACTTCCTAGGTTTCTAGCAATCGATTCAAACAAAGAAGAATTTCAAATCACGTAAAATAGCAAAATAAGGGAGTTTGGAAGTGAACCTGAGAATAAACTTTCGATTAATGCGATTGAAAGATTACAACAATTCTCAGAAGAAGCGAGTCCATACAGAGATCACAATGAACTCGCGAATCAGTAGCTAAGCGAACAGCTTGCGAGCAACTCGAAACCAATAGCGCGCAGTCTACTTCCATTAACGTAACATAGAACTCAGAACAATCAACTCACACTTCAAATTCAAACCACGTTCATCATGTGAGGAGTGAAAATTTTGAATTTCCAAAAAAAAAAAAAGAGAACAAAGAGACTCGGATCAAAACCAAAACCAAAAATAGAATTTTTATATTTTTCTTTACGGACTCAAACTAAAAGTAAAATTCAATCGAGAAGAAGAAGAAGAAGAAGAAAGACTATTTTTCAAACCTCAGTTTCTTTTTTCAAAAATCTTACCCGAAAAAGATTTCCCCTCAAAATTGGATTCAGTCCTTTTATGAAACGATCCCCCTGATGAATGTGGGGCTCAGATTGAATGAAATTCATCCAATGCCTCACATTCATCCAACTAATCGTCTTTAGGACCTTCGAATCGCGTTTTTTCTCTCAAAATCGAGCGAGTGAATGGAAAGAGAATCTTCAGCGTAGAAACTATTATCTGGGGTAGGAGGAAAGATAGATGAATGCATAGATTAGGTATTGATGTTCACTCGCTTGGAATTTTGATGGAATTTGGGCAGGATTCTGGGTATTTTGGTGGAGGAGAAGAACAATCGCGGGGGCCATTTGGGATTTTAGGGATTAAGAGTGTAAGAGTGCATGTGGGGATATTTGGTGGAGAATGGGCCGGGTTATGGTATTTTGGGACAGGATTGGGGCGGATTAATTGGGCTTGCTATGGGCGGAGGGAATTAAATAAAACTGGCACAATTTCTGGTCTTTCATTAAGATGACCTTTTTTCTTTTTAAATTTCTTTTTCTTTTTTCCTAAATTAATTAATTCTAAAAACCAAATTAATCTACCAGATAAAATTAATTAACTCTCCTAATTATCACAAACTAGTCAAACACAAAATTAAATAAAAACTAACAAATTTCAAAGCTACAGATTAAACAGTGCCAATATTAATTATTTTTGTGATTTTCCCCTTTTTATAAAGCAACTAATTTTCTGATTAATCCTAAAATACATAGTTAAATCCTACATGCAAATGCAACATATTTTTAATTTTCATGAATTAAAAAAAATAAACATGCACAAACAAATGAAAAAAATTAACAAAAAGGCCACGAAAATCCATAAAATTGCAAAATAATAAAAAAAATTATTTTTTTAAATTTTTGGGAATAATTCATAAATTAGGCAAAATCACGTGCTTACAAAACTTATATTAAGATGGGAAAAAATAAAATCTTCATATGATGGATGTGTGAGAATCTTCAATTTTTAGAGAGACTTTAGGCAGAAAAGTGACCATTTCAATAAACATGTATACATATAATAGGTACTGAGACATGCTCCTATATTACTAGATACTGAAAATGGTCTATGATAATTTTCGCAAAGTAAATAAAGTGACTATTCAAACCATATGATCGACATACACCAGAGAGAGCGTGGCTCAAGAAAGATCTCAACAATAGACTTCCTCGCATTAGATTTGTTTCCATGTAGGTAAATATTATGATGGTGCGTGCGCAGGTACAAGCAAGCAGATGTTATGCATTTGGATCAGAAGGTTATATGAGAAACTCATCAAATATAGTCCTTTATGGAGAATATAGGGAAGCAAGTGGGAGTATTAACCTATGGTTATAACTCATTTCAAGGAAATCATTACAGAACTCAATTTCTAAAGAGGTTTTAAATAAGAGAGTTGTGATAAGGTGGCTTAAAGAATAATGCGCCTCGTCCAAAGAGTTGATAAATAAAATGTTTTGAGATTCAGATGCTTGTTAAGACAATATTTATGTAGGCTGTCAACACAGACGTACATATACAACAAGGAAAAATATGTGGGGTGCAGATGATATACTAAGGAGTGACTTACTTAGTAACTTTAGATTGACGGGGGTACTGAATTAACTGATTCTTCTCGCCTCCACACAAATAATTTAGTAACTTACATAGGTAACATAGTGACATACCCCCTAATGACACATCGTACACTTCAAGAAACGGGGATGAGTTCCACTAAACTAACTCGCCCACTAACTAGATATTTACCCTTTACACTATAAGCATCCCCCTTATCCTTTGTCTAGGCCCCCATGGCAGGAGTAACAATCTCTACATTGGTTTTTTGTGTGGGCCTCTGGACTTTCCCACGCCTGCAACCCCTAACATGCTCCTGAGCATACTCACGACATGATTTCATATGTTCACTCCCGCACATCGGGTAGACCGAGATGGGTGTACCCAACTGACAACTAGGAAATCTAGCATATCTTATGCTCTTTTTTGCTTAGGTTTTGGATAAAAAAAATGTGTAAAAGTATTCTCAAAACTAACTTATTTTTCTTGTTTGAAGTGTTTGATAAAAATAAGGCAAGAAAGTTCTAACCAGCTCATAAAGGAGTGACACTTGCAGGAGCCCAAAACTGAGCTAAAAGTGCTGATAGCAAAGAAATAGTGCGACCGCGGAAGTTGAACTCTGAGGTGACCATATTAACGCTCTCAGCAGATTGTGGTTCAGAGAAGGCACTTTTGGGTTCAATAAACATCGCTGCCCGTGGTAAAATTGCGCGGCATCAGAATTTCCAAAACGTGGTTGTGGTTCAAATTTCACCCTTAGCGGAATTAGAATGAGAGGACTAGAGATTGGATTTCAATTGAAAAGCACGATCCACGAACATATTTCGCAGCAGCGGTTGAAGATAAAGCTGAGGCGGTTACTTTTCTACTCCCAGCGGAGTCAAGTCCAGACCAAGCTCAGAAGAGAAGAACTGCGGTCCGCGCTTGCTTTTGCGTGGTTGCAGAAGTCCAAGCGCTAAGGCGGCTAGTTGTTTGCTATCACCGGAACCTCCATAGGGGCATTTTCATCCAATAATTTTAGCTTTGTATAAATAGATCTTTTTCAGATTTTTAGGGTATCTTTTGTACCGAAGAGCTCGTGAACCACATTACTTAGCTATTTTGAGTAATTTAGAGTATCTTTAGATATCATTCTTAGATTTTATTTTTGTAAGCAACGTTTATGGCTTATATTTCATCTTTATCTTTGATTTCTACCTTTATTATATGGAGCTAAACCCATTAGCTAGGGTTGTGACCCAATCTTAGTGTGGGTATTTAATGGGTCTTCTCTTTTAGGGCTTTATTATTTATGAGTTAGAGATATTTAGCTTGTTTCATGCTTTAATTGTAGAACTACTGGTTGAAAACACTGATTCATGACTTTATGACTTACATTTCTTGTTAAAGAGGGACTAAGTCTAGGAAATTCAGGCTAGGGTGCAATTACAGGTTAATAGCTCCAATTAAAGGGTTAAACCTCGATATAGTAATACCTGACTTGAGCTAATTTTACTTGTATTGTTTGAATACCCTACTGGCCTTGAGAAATCCAATTAGGGCAAGTCACTCAAACTTCCGAGAGGCATAGAATGCGTAACTATATGTAACGGCTATATCACGACCCTAAATATTACAAACTTTTTCTAAATTTTAGATCCCATTAGATACTCGCCTAGGTGTAAGCGACTTCCCTAGTGCCTTTTATTACCTGAGAAAACCTTTACAAAAATATTGTACTTAGATTATTTTCAGTATTCATTAGCATTAAATTAGAATAGTAACAAACTCAAACATATTCAAAAGTGCAATTCAGAACAACACACATAGCTAGGTTGAATAAAAACCTGATTCCAAACAAATATTAACTCTCTGTGGATTCGATCCCGATCTTCCGGGTAAAAACTGCATTCACCACTCCTTGCCATTATATTGTAGTGTAGGGTTGGAGCTGATCACTTTTTGGCATCGTTGACGGGGAGTTAAATGATTCAGAATATCTATCTGACTAGTTGTGTGTCTTGTTTTTATTTCTTTCTATTTTACTAACTTGTGTAAGTTAAACCGATTCAGGTAAAGAATGACAAACAAAGTTCTAAGGGAAATGTTATCTCGGTGGAAGAAGTAGATGATAATGGTATGGATGAGGTTTCTCTAGTACCACAAGGTCAAAGAAAAGGCCTCCACACCAATGACAATATTCCAGACCCTCCTCCATTAGTGGCTCCTCGGGTGCTTTCAAATGACAGATACGAAATGCAATTGTCCTACCTCGGATCTAGGTGGCCAATTTCAAGATTGAAAATGTCATGCTAACCTTATTGGAGCAATGAAGGTACTTCACAGGTGCTCCCCATCAGAAAGCATATAAACATATCAACAGATTTGTGGATACCTGTTGGGGTAGTAACCAAACATATATGTCGGATGATGCATTGAGATTGAGATTGTTCCCTTAATCACTTAGAGGGAAATCTTTGGACTGGCTCTAAAGATTCTCCAACCATTCCATTACTACATGGGATGAGTTGGACGACAAGTTTAACACCAAGTGTTTCTTACCGGGACATATGGCTGTAATAAGGGATGAGATCTTATCATTAAAATAGGAACCAAATGAACCCATTCATGAAATCTAGGATAGACATAGAAGTATAGTCAAGGAAGGCCCCGAAAAATGATATGACTGAAGCAATGATCATATAGACATTTTATCGGGGTATAAACATGACTAATCAACCATGAACTAGTTAGCCAACAGACAAATTCAGTAGATTTAGGGACCAAAGCAAGTGAACACAATGGAATGAGTTAATGTATAAGCAAGAGGAGACATTCTGTACAACAAGTGCAAAGCAATCAAGATCAGTTTGATAAAGGTGGTGGTGGTTACAACCAGGATGATGGGTATTGTGAGAAAAGTGAAGAGGGTGTTTAAGCCAACAACTATAAGGGACAACGCGGTAATACTCCAAAATCAACAATGGAGATCACAAGGGAATAATCAGAATTAGGGCAACCAAGGCCAAAGAAATTGGAACAATAACAATAATAATTCCAACAATTGGGGGAACAATAATCATAATTGGGGCAACAACAACAACTGGGTGGCATCAACAATCAAGGAGGTTGGAATAATGGTAATCTAGGTAATTCAGGGCCGGGTTTTCAAAGGCCTCCAATATTTCAACAACCTAACAATCCGGATCCTTTTCCGTCCCAAGGTCCAAGTTCATCAAACAATGAGATGGGAAGGATTGAGTCGATGCTTGAACAAATGATGAAAAAAAATGCTGACTCTGATGCCCAATTGCGCCCCTTAATACTTCTTGTCGCAATCTAGAGGTCCAACTTGGCAAGATTTTGAAATCAATTAACACTCGCCCTAAGGGGACACTACCTAGTGACACGTTAGTAAACACGAAGGGTGGGAAAAATACCGGCCATGCAATGGTTGTGACCACTAGGAGCAGTAGAGGTGGTGAAGAAAGTACCTCTAAGAAAGAGGGACTTGTGAGTGATGATGTTGAAGTGCAAAATGATGATGATCCTATATTTGTTGAGCAAGTTAGTGAAGAGAAGTTGAATGGTGAGGTAAGAATTGATATTCATGACAATGAGGAGGAGACACAAAATGCCATGAACCCGTCTAAGGAACACGTGATAGACATTCCAAAAACAGTAATGATTAAAGCAAATGCTCCCTTTCCAAGGCCTCCTTCACCTTACCCTCAAAGACTTGCAAAGAAGAAAAGTGAAAATCAGTTCAAAAAGTTTATTGAGATGATGAAAAGTTTGTCGATCAATGTGCCCTTGGTGGAAGCTCTAGTTTATGAAAAACTTGGTAACTAAAAAGAGATCTATGGATTATGAGGCCATCAAAATAACTCATCAACTAAGTGCTATAGTGCACTCGATAGCTCCAAATCTTGAATATCCCGGCGCATTGACCATTCCATGTACCACTGGGAGTGCAAATTTTGCAAAGGCATTGTATGATTTGGAATCTAGAAAAAAATTGATGCCTTATTCCGTATTCAAAAATTTGGGTATTGATCAACCGAGAGCTACTTCCATGATATTGCAAATGGCAATTAACAAAAAAGAAGCCTCTTGGTATTTTTGATGATGTTCTTGTCCGAGTTGACAAGATTATTTTGCCTGCCGATTTTGTAATTCTAGACTGTGAAGTCGACTATAAGGTGCTGATAAGATTGGGAAGACCTTTCCTTACAATAGGGAAGAAATTGGTTTATGTGGAATCAGGGGAGCTGACTTTCCGGGTGGGTGACAAAACAGTTGTCTTCCATGTGTACAAATCAAAGAGGCAGTTGAATAGTACTAAGGTTTATTCTTATATGGATATGGTGACGTGACTGTTGATGACACGAGTGCCATGATCAATGTGTAGTATCTTTTGGAAGAAGCATTGTTGAACCATGATGTGATCGAGGATGAACGATTGGTAGAGTGTGTCAACGCTTTGCACGGAATGAGTTCTTACTCTTATGAGCCCAATAAGCTTTCTTTGCATCTTGAGAACAGAAATACTCCAACAACAACGTCCTCAATTGCGGACCTTCTAGTCTTAGAGTTGAAGACTTTGCCTTCACACCTCAAGTATGAATTCTTGAGGCCTAGTTCAACTTTATATGTTACTCTTTATTCTTGCCTCACTAATATGCAGGTAGATGCCACCTTTGAGGTGCTTCAAAGAAGGAAGAGAGCAATTGGATGGACTCTAGCTGATATTAGGGGGATAATCCCTACCATTGAATGTAAAAGATTATACTAGACGAAGATGCCAAACCCTCTGTGGAACATCAAAGGAGGTTGAACGAGGCCATGCAAGAGGTCATCAAGAAGGAAGTTATCAAGTGGATAGATGCATGGGTTGTGTACCCTATTTCGGATAGTTCATGGACTTCGTCGATACAATGTGTGCCGAAGAAGGGGGTATGATTGTGGTCATAATGAGAAAAATGAGTTAATACCCAATAGGATTATCATTGGATGGAGGGTACATATGGATTATCGAAAGATGAACAACGTGACCTGAAAACATCATTTTCCATTGCCCTTTCTTGACCAAATGTTTGATAGATTTGTCAGGCGTTCCTAATATTGCTTCTTAGATGGGTACTTAGGTCATAACTAGATTTTGATTGCACCGGAGGACCAAGAGAAAACCACCTTCACCTCTTCTTGTGGCACATTTGCATTCTCACAGTTGTCGTTTAGTTTGTGTAGTGCACCAGCTACCTTTCAATGGTGTATGATGGCTATATTTACCGACATGGTGGAGGAATTCTTGGAAGTGTTCATGAATGATTTCAGTGTTATGGGTGACACTTTTGAAGAATGCTCGGGTAGTCTTGACAAAATTGTTGGCCCGATGTGAGGAGACAAATCTAGTGTTTAATTGGGAAAAGTGTCACTTTATGGTCGAGGAGAGAATTTTCCTCGTCCATAAGATGTCAAAGAACGGCATAGAAGTGGACAAAGCAAAGATTGAAGTGATTTTAGAACTTCCTCCTCATACTTCCGTCAAAGGAGTGAGGAGTTTTCTTGGGCATGCGGGGTTCTACCGAAGGTTCATTAAGAACTTCTCCAAGGTAGTGAATCCCTTCTCCAAATTTTTGTAGAAGGATGCAAATTTTATGTTTAATGATGAGTGCATGAAAGCTTTTGAGCTTATCAAGTATAGATTTACTACCACTCCCATCATCACCGCACCCAATTGGAGCTTGCCATTTGAGCTCATGTGTGTTGCTAGTGACATTGCGGTTGGAGTGATCTTGGGGAAACGGGTCAATAAGATGTTCCATCCTGTGTACTATGTAAGCAAAACTATGAATAATTCCTAGGTTAATTATACTGTGATGGAGAAAGAGTTGCTAGCAATTGTGCTTGCAATGGAGAAGCTTAGGCCTTATCTCATGGGTGCCAAGGTGATTGTTCACACTGATCATGCAGCACTCCGTTACTTGATGACCAAGAAGGATTCTATGGCTCGGTTGATGAGATGGGTTCTATTACTTCAAGAGTTTGACCTTGAGATTGTTGATAGAAAAGGGTGTAAAAACCAAGTGGCAGACCACTTGTCCCTCTTGGATGAGGAGGGAGGCCCCGTGATGGCCTCAAAATTAATGATTTATTCCCTGATGATCAACTCCTCTCCGTATTTGTGAATAGCACCTTGGTTTGCATATGTAACCAACTTTCTTGTAAACGGAATTGTTCCGTGTGAGTTCTATTCTAACAAATAAAAGAAGCGTAAATGGATAGCTTGGACTACTACTAGAGCCTTATTTTTTCAAAGTTTGTAATGATGGTGTGATCTGGAGATGTGTTCTGGAAGAGGAGCAAATAAGTATTCTTGATGATTTCTATTCTTCGCCCTATGGTGGTTATCATGGTGGGGCGAGAACTGCTTCAAAGGTTCTTAGCTGTGTTTTTTATTGGCCTACTCTATATAATGGTGTTGGTGAGCTTCTCAAGAGATGTAATAAGTGTTAAAGAGCTGGTGGAATCTCCAAGAAGGATGAAATACCTCTCACCACTATTCTTGAGGTTGACATTTTTGACGTGTGGGCATAGACTTCATGAGGCCTTTTATTAGTGTGTGTCTCAACACTTACATTATAGTAGCCGTTGATTATGTTTCCAAGTGGGCTGAGACTGTGGGTTTGCCCAAAAATGAAGCCCGGAGTGTGGTGGCAATTCATAAGAAAAATATCTTCACACAGTTTGCACTCCTGAGGTAATCATCTGTGATAGGGGTTCTCATTTCTGAAATGCTGCATTTTCTTTTCTTGCAAAGTATGTTATCAATCACAAGGCATCAACCCCTTATCATCCTTAGGCTAGTGGACAAGTTGAGGTCTCCAATAGGGAGATAAAGAGCATATTATCAAAAACCGTCAATGCAAATAGAACTCACTGGTCAAGGAAACTGGATTATGTTTTGAATACTTACAGGACTGCTTATAAGATTCCAATTTGTTTGTCTACATACATGTTGGTATTTGGAAAGGCGTGCCATCTTCCTCTTGAGTTAGAGCACAAGGGCTTATGGGCGCTGAGAAGGTTAAATATATAGTGGGATGTTGCAACAAATCTCCGGGTAAATCAACTTAATGAACTAGATGAGTTTCCTTATCATGCTTATTCCATCTTTTCCTTGTATAAGGACAAGATGAAATACTTACATGACAAATATTCTCGGAGAAAGGAATTCAAGAAAGGGTGACTTGGTTCTCTTATTCAACTCTAGGTTACGACTATTTCCCAGATAGCTCAAGTCAAAGTAGAATGGCCCTTTCAAAGTGGTACATGTGACTCCATTTTGTGCTCTTGATTTAAAGAATAAAAATGGTGAAGTTTTCAGAGTTAGTGGGTACCGAGTCAAGCACTGCCCGAGAAAATTTTATGACAACCATGTGGTGGCAATGATCCATCTAAAATAATTGATGGTAACCTGCGTCGTGCCGCAATGTTAAATCAGGCTTCTTGGGAGGCAACCCATATGGTTTTCTTCTTTTTGATTTTCTTCTTAGTGTAGGATTTGTTTTGGACTAACTGGTTGTGAGATGTGTGTAGGAATGATTGATGCAGTGCAGGACAATATTGGATAAATTTGGCTAAGTCTGTAACTAGACCACTGGCCACACTCAAAATTACATGGTCAGCGAAAGCATTTCACGGAGGCGTAATTTGGTAGAAGACGCGAACTTCAAAAGTCTAAAATGAGACTTCTCTGAAGTTGCTTCCGTATCTGTGACGGCCTCGGCCTGTCATTTTTGAAATTTATACCCCGATTCCCCAATTACTATTTCTCCGAAGTTCATATCTGCTATTTTAGTTTGCCGGGATGTTCGGTATTGGGTTTCAGAGAGTTTTGGGACACTTAGTCCCTAAATGAGAGCTTAAGTGTTGGAAAGTGGTCCATAGTTGAATTATTATGAATACAACCTTGGAATGGAAAACTAACGGTTCCATTAGCTCCATTAGGTAATTTTTGGGTTGGGAGCGTGTTCGGAGTGTATTTTAGAAGTCCGTAGGTCATTTAGGCTTGAAATGCTGAAGTTTGTATTTTTGAAGTTTTCGGTCTGATAGTGAGTTTTTAATCCGAGGGTCGGAATGGAATTTCAAAAGTTTCTATAGTGCTCCACTTGGAACGTGTGTGCAAATGTTAAGGTCAATCAGACATGTTTTGGTTAGGTTTTTGATCGAAAGCGAGTTTGGTTTAACCTTGAAGTTCTTGGGTTCAAATCATCAATTAATTCGAGTTCCTAGCATTGTTTTAGGCGGTTTAAGGATTGTAACAAGTTTGAATGATGATATGGGATATTTCTATAGGTTTTGGTTGAGGTCCCGGGGGCCTCGGGTGTGTTACGGATGCTCAACGGATCATTTTAGAGTTTAAAAGATTGCATAAAATTCTCAGCTGTTGCAGGTCTAACTTTCTTCTTTGCGTTCGCGAAGAACCCCTCGCGTTCGCGTTGATGCAGCTCTCCCTTTTTCGAGTTCACATTTCGCGTTCGCGAAGCTTCATGTTTTCCTCCTTCACGTTTGCATTCACCTTGTTGCGTTCGCGTAGCTCATAACCCCCAGGCCTTCGCGTCCGCATCCCTCCCATCGCGATCGCAAAGGGCTTTTTTGGAAACCCTGATATTTCTTCTTCGTGAACGCGACTTTTCTTATGCGTTCGCGATGCTTTAAAGAGCTAAACAGTACATAATATTCAAAAATGAGGGCTTATCCATTTTTAACAAAACTCAAGCTAGAGAGCTCGGATTTGAGGGATATTTTGAGGGTTTTTCATAGGCAATGATTGGGTAACGATTCTATACTCCCTTATGCTTAAACCCCACAAATCGAATCACAAATTCATCTTTAATTTCATATTTTTGATTGAAAATTGGGGAAAACTTCTTAGATCAAACTATTGAGTTTTGAGTGGGCATTTGACCTGCTATTTGGGAGATTGTTATATGATTAGACTCGTGAGATAACGAGCATTATAAAAATGTGAAAATTATTCGATTCTGAGACGTTAGACTGAGGGATTTTTTTATCATTTTACCTATTTTTGCGCCCTAGCTTTAAATTTAATAGTGGAAATAGTTGTTTGCAATATTATTTACAATATGTAATTGAATTTAATAGATTTGGGCCATTTAGAGTTGGATACTCGTGGAAAGGCGTGGGTCCTTGTTGATTATTGAGCCCGTTCGAGGTAAGTGGCTTGTCTATCCTTATGTGGGGACTTTTCCCTTTAGGACATGATCCTTGATATTTGAATGCCTCGTACGTGAGGTGAAGAGCGTGTACTTGAGCTAACTGTTGTAAACCCATTTCTACTTGAAATATTTAAATTAAGATTCTTGTTTACATGTTCATTTTAGACTGTTAGTTCAACCTGTGCTAGCTTAGAAATGCATGTTTAGCTGACTTACTTGTTTAATTGATTAACTGTGCTATTTGCACTTTGTGAAGCATGTTAGGCTAGAATTTACCATTACATATTATGATTTAGCAATTATTCTTAGAATATAAGTTGTTGTTGTTGTGTGTTTAATTTGGGACTACGGGACGTTTTTCCCGGGAGATCCCCCTGTACTTGGTCTGTTCTAGGTTGAGGGTGCAGGATACCAAGAGATCCCTGGCACATGTATTTCTATATATTGGGATACCAATCGATTCCCGGCTTACTTATTGAGGATATCAAGAGATCCTTGGGATACCAAGAGATCCCAGTGTATATGATGAGAATAACAAGAAATACTTGGGATAACAAGAAATTCTTGGTGTATATGACGAGGATACTAAGAGATCCTTGGGATACCAACAGATCCCCGGCTACTATTCCTTGTTGAGAACAGTATTCCTTGTATTGTTACAATTGCTTTCTATTACTGTTTTTCTGTATCTATCTAGTTTAGATTCTCGCTGTAGACTTTGTTTAAACTATTTTTGTTATCTTATTATTTATTAAGTTTTATATCAGTAGGGCCCTGACATTCCTCGTCACTACCCGACCGAGGTTAGGCTTGGAACTTACTAAGTAACGTTGTGGTATGCTCACGCCTCTTCTACGCATGTTTTTCATCTGCAGATCCAGGTACTTCCTCTAAGGAGTATCATCCTTGTGGTGGAGAGTTCTAGATGAGAATTGAGGTATCTCTGCTACGTCCCCAGAATAGGAGTGTCTATTCTATTCCGGCTTTAGCAGATAGTTCCTTTCTTTCCTTTCTTGTTGTTTAGACATTCTGGTGTAGAGCAGATTATTACATTCAATTAGCCTGTCTTGCCCGTGAGTTTCCGAGTTTTGGGATTTGTTTTAGATTTGTGATTTTGAGTTGTATATGTCAAGCGGTATTCAGTACAATTTCCTTTCTAGATATTTAAATTGGTTTTTCTATTTTCTGCAATTATTTATTTCCGCAAATTTTAGGCTTACCTAGTCTTGGGGACTGAGTGCCATCATGACATGTTAAAAGCACGAAGGGTGATGCCGTGCAGCTGTTGATTCACTGGCTTTCTTTATTTAATTATTATATATTCAGTTCCATTTCTTGTTTGTTGAAGTTATACTTGAACTGTTACTCCCCCAGCATGTCCCCTCCCCATTATCTATTTAAAAATCTTGTTCTCTTTCGTTATTGCACGTATATCTGTACAGGTTGATTGTGGTAGGTCTGGTTTAGCCTGGTCACTACCTCCCCGAGGTTAGGACGGGCACGTACCCGCACATGGGGTCGCTTGTGCTGATACTACACTTCTGTGCCTTTTTGTGCATAGGTCAGGACACAGCATACGGACCGCAGCTATAGTTAGGGAGTGATCCTTTAGTCCAGAGACTCTGAGGTAGTTCGCTGGTGTTCGCGGGCCCGGAGTCTCCTCTTTCTTTGTTTCCAACTTGTTTTATTGTATCAACCAGACACGTTATGTATTTCTTTCAGACCGTTGCTTTTAGTACTCCTAGTCGTCCATGAGTAGTGACACCAGATACTAGATAGATGCATGTTACTAATTTCCGCACTTTATCATTTCTAGTATTGCTAAAGACTTCCACATGCTTTTAATTAATTAATGCAGCATTATATTATTTTAGATTAAGGTTCTTGGTGAAACTGAATAAAGGGGTTGGCTTGCCTAGTTTCGATAGTAGGTGCTATCACGACTCCCGATGGTGGGAAAATCCAGGTCGTGACATTCCTAGTGTTTGAGTTTTGAGGTATCAATACTCAAACACTGGAATTATAATTTGATAGTCTGCAGTTTAATAGTCCCCAATAGGATAGTTAGTTTTAATATTGACGGACTTTCAATTGTTCAGTTCCAATATATAGGGACGGTACCAGAGCTTTTTTTATCAAATATTTGGTACTCAGGACGGGAACTACGGTGGTTCCAAAATATTGTTGAGGATCATACCATATCTTGATTTTGAGCTACATAAGGGGTGGATCGATCCGGAGACCGTTTGATCCGGAAACGATATATCTCAAGCCTGGAGCTTCGTTCGGAGTCAGTGATATCAGCAGTAGATCCGAGACTAGCACATCCGGTGTGCTTTTCTTGGGCTGCATAGTTTTCTTGGATTTGATCAATCATTACATTAATATTTTTGCTCTGAGTCCCCAAGCTAATTTAATTCCTATAGCATATGCTTCGTACTCGGCTTTGTTGTTAGTAATAAAAAAACTTTTATGAATTATCTAACTACTTTCCCTTATAGGCATTAAGCATTGTCCCTAACTTAAAAATTTAGTACTTGTGGACCTAATTGTGTAGAAGACGAGAATTATCCCAAAAATAACATGTTCGGGTAATTTGTTTGGGCTAATATTAATTACGAAATCTGCTAAAATTGTGATTTTATACTCTTACATCGCTGATAAACAATATAATATTCATTTTTTCGACTACTCATTTAGCTATCCTTCCTGAAAGTTCATGTTTATGCAAAATATTGCCTAATGAAAATATAGTGACTATGGGAATTGAATGTCATTGAAATAAAGTCTTAGATTTAGGGCAACTACAATTAATTCCAACTTATCACAATGTAGATATGTAGTTTCTGTATCTAAGAACATTTTATAATAAATAGGAGAATGTGTACCTTTATCTTCTTGAATTAAAATTGCATTTACCGAGATATCCGAGACAATTTTGGTGTACCGGCAATCATCTTTCTCCTTGGAATTTCGGAAGTAATGATGCGTTGTTGTTAGATAGAAAGTTTGAATGATTCAACTTTTCAGACTAAACCGATCTTTCGAAGTTCTGTAACTTTGTCTTTTATTATTTGACTCTAGCCTTCTTTTGCTTGACCTGATTATACCGCGGGTCAATGTTGAGCATATAAACCTTTATCTCTGGTGGTATACCTGATACGTTAGCAGGGAGGCAAGCAAAACAATTTTTGTTAACATGTAGAAGTTTAATCAACTTACCTTTAAATTCGGTGTCGAGTCTCGACTAACGTAATCATTTCTATTTGGGAAGACAATGATAATTTCTAGTTCTTCAGCATTTGACCTCGTCGCTTCTGATGTCTTCGGCTCAATGATTTCGTCCGAAAATATTTATATAATCATCCAAGGTAATTAATGAACCTTCCTTCCTCGTGGTCTATTCCATCCCACCGCTATTTTTTCATTTTCAGTTGTTAGGTGTGGTATCTTTGTAAGAAATCTCGTGGGTGTTCTACCCATGTTCTTCCTAATCTTCATTCTTCTCCCTTGAAATTTTACAATTTAGCAAGGTAATTCCTTTTTTAACCAAAAAATGGAATTTCAGTCAAAGCTTTTTATTTTATATGACGGGCCACAAGCAACTGATTCAATCCGAAAGATATAAAATTTAGTTAATATAACGTGATAGAGCAGTGGAAATAAATTTAGTGACAGATAATATAATAAAAATAAAGCAGAGAAGAAAGAATTCTTATTGGATGATCCTTGATAGGATAATGAGCCGAACATAGCTTAAAGGGCCGAACTATGGCTAACTTGGGAGCAATATGCTATGAATATTACAATGTATAGAATTGTAGAGAAGAAAATTCGATTCCCCCCATCTGGTGATAAAAGTATGTCTATTTATGTGGCTAAATCTAAGTAACTATTCTCCTTGAATTATGGGTTCATTATGAGCATTTGCTCAATCCATACACTACTTTTGGAAGACTTGTAATGTCACGACCCAAACTCGATCGTGATGGCACCCAGCTCTAAAGCTAGGTAAGCCTGACCAACAATCGGTTTGTATTAAATACTGAGTCTCAAAACTGACAATTTAAGAATATTATAGTAACTTAGAATAATATTGTGATAATAATAGAATATTACGAAAGCTGAATAATCACTCCCAAAGATCTGGGGTCACGAGTCTAGAGTCTCTTAACAAAACTGATTAATAATAATAGTATATGAATATCAATATAAAAATCTGGGAAAGTATATAATAAAAATAAACTGCGAAAATACTGAAGAGCAGCCAGGTCCTGCAAACGTTATGTAGCTACCTCAACGACTCTGGAAAATATCTCCAGAGACTACGAGAATCAGCTAAGCCTCCGGTGTACCTGAATCTGCACCAAGGTACAGGGAGTAGGGGTGACTACTACCGACTCACTGAATAATAAGCATAGAAAATGTCTGAAAGCAAGAAATCCACAGAGTACCACAAAGCAAAGCTATAACTACCAATCATGTAACTTAGCTACGAACTAACAGCAAAACAGTATCACAACAGCAACCAAATCGCAGATAAAGATGCAATGCAATACACATGAATACGCTGCAGCGTGCAGTCCGATCCGTTTAACGTCGACGGCGCTCACTGGGGGTGTGTACAGACACCGGAGTGGCTCCTTCAACCCAAGCGAATTATTATCAGATCACCGCTGCGGCGTGCAGCCGGACCCATGCTCACTCAAAAATATGCATATGAATCACATAACATATTCAATCTAATTTCCCATTTTTGCGATTATTTAGGGTAAATACAATTTAATTATTAATTTTCAGAAAAAGTGACTTAGCATTTCATATCGGTGATTAAACACAGGACTGAGATCAATGATTATGCAATCATGTTATCACACAGATATTCACCCTAAACGGGTACTACAAATCAGCACAAGGCCCCAAACATGGCGTTAAGCCCAATTATCAACAACACAATGTGCGTATCAGACAGCAATAACGTATTCAGCTCTTGAGGCCGGGCCTATCCTAGGGCTATCCACCTGCTAGAGAATCACAAAAACCATCCTAACAACACGTTCGCAACTTGACAAAGCATCACAATGTATCTTAACAACATTAATCTCAATACTACATGTATTTTACTATCATAATTAATACATGGACATGCGTTGCGCCCATTCGAATCATAACACATAGAAAATACCTTTCAATTACACATATAAGAATCACATCACTTCAGATCACCTCGCATGAGATAACCCGCCAGCGTCGCCTCAGTATAATATTTTTGTATACCTTCCACCGTCATACACATTACATAGCTACTTAGTCATCCTGAATCTGAACTCATATCGTCTCGTGCCATTTACTTCACTCCCACTAGGAGACTCAAAATGTTTCTTCACGCGCCCAAAACTCGGGCTACTCATCGGACCACCATAGGAAACGAATCACTTGACAGTTCATCCATTATCTAGCAGAGTCCTACGTCACTACCAGGTCATACAATTGCACCTCGCAGTACTAGCATACTCATCATATGATCACCAAACTGCCATTCCGGCTAATAGGGACAATTCCAAACATATACATTCAAAACACTTGATCATACGATCAACACCTCAGTGCTCACCCCTAGGCTAGACTCAAAACCTGGTCGTGATGGCACCCAGCCCTAATGCTAGGTAAGCTTGACCAACAATCGCTTTCTATTAAATTCTCAGTCTCAAAACCGACAATTTATGAATATTATAGTAATTAAGAATAATGATCCGATAATAATAATAGAATATTACAAAATCTGAATAATCACTCCCAAAGATCTGGGGTCATAAGTCTAGAGCCTCTAAAAAAAACTGAGTAATAATAATAGTATATGAATAACAATATTAAAATCTGGGAAAGTATATAATAAAAATGAACTGAGAAAATAGTGAAGAGCAGCCAGGTCCTGCGAACGTCATGCAGCTACCTCAACGACTTTGGAAAATATCTCTGGTACTACGAGAATCAGCTAAGCCTCCGGTGTACCTGAATCTACACACAAGGTGCAGGGGTAGGGGTGAGTACTACCGACTCAGTGAATAATAAGCATAGAAAATGTCAGAAAGCAAGAAATCCACAGAGTACCACAAAGCAAAGCTATAACTACCAATCCTGTAACTTAGCTACGAACTAATGGCAAAACAGTATCACAACAGCAACCAGATCCCATATAAAGATGTAATGAAATGCACATGAATACATTGCGGCGTGCAGCCCGATCCGTTTAACGTCGACGGCGCTCACTGGGGGTGTGTACAGACTCTGGAGGGGCTCCTTCAGCCCAAGCGCAATATTATCATATCACCGCTGCGGCGTGCAGCCCAACCCATGCTCAGTACACAATATGTTATGAATCACATAACAAATTCAATCTAATTTCCCATTTTTGCGATTATTTAGGGTAAATACAATTTAATTATTTAATTTCAGAAAACGTGACTTAGCATTTCATATCGGTGATCAAACATAGGACTGAGATCATGATTATGCAATCATGTTATCACACTGATATTCACCCTAGACGGGTACTACAGATCGGCACAAGGCCCCAAACATGGCATTAAGCCCAATTATCAAAACACAATGTGCGTATCAGACGTCAATAATTATTCAGCTCTCGGGATGGACCAAGTCACAATCCCCAATCATTATAAACTCCGCACCTCCCATGGGGTGCGAGTCACGCCCTTACATAGCGTCACAATGTGATAAACCGGTGTTTCAAACCCTCAGGCCAACATCTATACAAAATACTCACCTCTACCTACCGTAGATTGGTCCGCAATGCATTTTCCCTTTGAATCTCCATCTACACGCATCGAATCTATTCAAAACCACAACGAATTGGTTATTATAGGCTAAATAAACATAACCCAATCAAAATAATTCGAAAAACGCTATAAATCACGAAGTTGGTAAAACTCGATCCTCGGGTCCACTTATCGAAAAATTAGAAAAGTCACATCACCAGATTCCTCGTCTTTCCACGAGTCCATGCATACAAAATTTACCAAGATCGGAGCTGAAATGCCCCTTCAAATTCTATTTTTTTTACATCACAATTTTCTCAAGCCCTAACTTACCCAATTTTGGTGATTTTCCATTGATTTCTACAATAATTTTACCACAAACTCGAATAATTAGGCTAAGAAACTTACCTCCAATTGATTCTCAGTCAAATACCTCAAATATTCTTGTCCAAAGCTTGTAAGGGGGTTAACAATGGTGTAAATAATGAAGAAGTCCACTGAAGGTATAATATAAAATCCTTCTGTTCTGTTATTTTCAGCCCTATGCAATCGTGTATCTAGCCATTGTCAGCTGGACCGGACCTCGATGGATAAACTCGAATCTGCCCAGTAATTTTGATGGAAAAACTAGACTTCGACCAGTCACAACAAACCAACGCAACGATGATAACACTCAAGCAAAACGGGTCGACGACATTAACAAACGTTGGTCGACGACGAAGGGCTATTGTTGCTGGTTGATGATGCAGTGGATGGGCTGTGTAGTTGGGTGGTCGCCTGGTGAGGGGGCTGGCCATTTGGCTGGACATTGCAGGCAGCGGAGGAGGGAGGTAGGCTGGTTTCCAGGTGATGAAGGGTGGTCGTTTGGTTTTGATAGGGGTCGTTCATGGAGTTTTTGGCATCGCTAGGCAGCTGGTTCATTGCTGCTCAGCTGCTGGTCAGACTGGGCTGGTTACGGACGGTGCCGGCTTTGTCGAGCTGGTCAACGCGAGGGAGATGGGGATCGTTTAGGGTGGTTTCCGGCCAGGGATGCAATGGCTGGTTATGGACTTTGTGCGTGTGTGTGTTTATGTTTAAGATGGGAGATGAAGGTGTTGGATGGCTTTTTTTTTTAGTTTATTGTTATTATATACTTTTGTTGTTTTTTCTTCTTTTTTAAAAAAATTTAAAAAAAAACTTCCAACACACACATTCAATCAAAACCCAACCTAAAAACCTCTACATCAACTGAAATTTTGCACACAAGTCCGAAATCACCTAACGAAGTTACTGGAAAGTTTGGAATTCCATTCCGGCTCCCGGATCAAAATTTCATCTATCAATCGGAAATCGCCAAAATACTAACTTCGCCAAAATAGGCTAATTTCTTTACTAGACCTCCAAAATTCATTCCGATTGTGCTCCTAAGCCTTATATCATCCCCCGAAACTAACCGAATCATCAAAATTTAATTCCGAGCCCTCTAAATCACAAGTCAATATCAGGCTGACTTTTCAAAACTAATTTTTCCTTAAGGAGACTAATTGTCCCATTTCCTACAAAACCCGATTTGAATTGACTCAAATTCACCAAGTACACATATTGATATATGAGTAAGCATATAACGGAAAAACGGGATGGAAATATATGGGACGACGAGTCGGGTCGTTACATGTAACAGCTGTGTAAATAATGGAATTCTGTGACTGATGAGCTAATTCCATAAATGATGAGTTAATTCCGTAATTAATGACTCAATCTTGTGCCTGTTAAGTCAATCTCGTGCCTTTTGAATCAATCTCCTACCTATTAAGTGAGTCAATCCCGTGCCTGTTAAGTCAATCACGTGCCTGTTGTGTCAATCCCGTGCCTGTTAAGTCAATCACGTGCCTGTTGTGTCAATCCCGTTCCTGTTAAGTGAGTCAATCCTATGGCTGTTGAGTCAATCTCGTGCCTGTTGTGTCAATTCGTGCCTTTTTAGTTAATCTCGTTCCTGTTTAGTTAATCTCATGTCTGTTTAGTTAATCTCGTGCCTGTTAGGCAAACTCATGCCTGTTGAGTCCATCTTGTAATTGATTGCCTTGTTTTAACCCTTACAATCACTTATTGCATTTATTGTACGTTACATAATTGATTTGTAACTGATGGTATAATTATGGTAAATCCCATATAATCTGGAAGTAATAGATTCAGTCCTCATTTGTAATTATGAGATATTCTCCCGCACCTGTTCCAGGCTATTTTATGATGATCAATTCCATGGCTAACACGCACGATACGAGTATGTTCGGTCCCGGGGGTGTTTCACATATCATATTTACATGTCATTCTTCACTTTTCTTCAAACTTTGTTGATACGTGTCGCCATTTAATAGACCCACGTGGCGAGTTTAATTTTCACCAATCACTACTAGAAATTCAGGAAAAAATGGACCACAAAAAGAGACCAAACTTGGTCCCTTTTAGGCCAAATAGAGACCAAAAAGCGACCAAAATGGCCTGGCAGCTATATTGATGGTCCCTTTTATTTAAGGACCAAAGTTGGTCTCTAATTTCACGACCCTAGTTCACCAAATCGTGAACCTATCATGACGGCACCCAGTCTTTGCGACTAGGTAAGCCTGAAACATTGCAAAAATCCAATAACCTTTACGAATACGATAAATAATACTGAAAAGCATAAGAAAATGTATAATCCCCTGGCACATACATGTCAACTAAAAATTGTTGGACAATACGCTTTATGCTAGAGGGGGGGGGGGTGAATAGCGTTTTTAAAATTATTAAGCGTTTTAGTGCGGAATTTAAAAACTTTGCAGAAATTAAAACAAGTGCAGTAAAAAGAACTTACACAAAGATGTATCCTGGTTGGCCACAAACGTGGTTAGTCCAGTCCCCGAGAGACTCTCTCGAGATTTCCTCTAAACTTGTCAAGCTTACGGGTGCTTAACAAACCGTTACAGTTGAGGACACAAGCCTCACCTAGGTGCTCGGGGATCACAATCCCAAAGACTTCAATTGCTCGAGGATACCAATCCCAAAGACTTCAATTGCTCGGGGATAACAATCCCAAAGACTTCAACTGCTCGGGGATAACAATCCCAAAGACTTCAACTGCTCGGGGATAACAATCCCAAAGACTTCAACCGCTCGGGGATAACAATCCCAAAGACTTCAACCGAGGAATCACAAGTTCCTCAACAAACGAGAATCGCCATTCTCTTACAAACACAAAACACACTCACTTTACAAAGTACTCCTTAATGAGTAGATATGAGTAGAAATAGTACGCTCAGGATCACAACAACTTAGCTCAATAGAATGGCTCTTCAAAAAGCTTTATGGATGAATGGAAAATGATGATCAATGTAAGAAAGCTTTTAGCAATGAAAATACTCAAATTGTATATGTTGTTGTTGTGAAAACACTGAGTTGAAGATGTATTTATAGGTGAGAAACTCAGTCTTACCGTTGCCTAATTGCCAATTAAGGATTGCTGAAATTACTCAGTGACAATCGATTGTCAAGACTAAACAATCGATTGTTTGCATATCAGATCAAAAATTCAATCCCAGATTTTACGTCAACAATCGATTACTTCAAATCACTAATCGATTATTTATAACGTTAAGAAATCCTTTCCAATTTTTGGCATAAAACATCGATTGTCCGGAAATCAACAATCGATTATTTTAACAACGTTCAGAAAATCTTTTCCAGATTTTACGCAAAACATCGATTGTTAAATATCAACAATCGATTACCTGAAGGTAATAGAAAATATATGACAACGGTCAGCTTCAACAATCGATTATCAAATGGAATAATCGATTATTAATTAATTTCAAAACTCTCTGTCTCATATATAATCGATTATCAAATGGAATAATCGATTATTAATTAATTTCAAAACTCTCTGTCTCATATATAATCGATTATCAAAAGCCACAATCGATTAACATTTTATTTAAAATCACTGGGAGACATTTTTCTCATTCTAATCGATTACCATTAGTTCATAATCGATTTTTATGAGTTTTGAAAACTTTGCCTCAGTTAACAATCGATTATCATAAGTACACAATCGATTGTTATGCAGTTTGCATAAACCTGATGTTTAACTGACTTACTCACAATCGATTATCATTAGTTCACAATCAATTGTCATGCAGTCTTGGCTTAGAGATACTCGATTATCATAAGTACATAATCGATTATCTTAGCCCAGATTTTTGAGGCATGCTTGGAAAACATTTTAACAAATGTAAATATGCATAGTTTAAAATCATTTGACACTTAATTTAAATATGCATGATTTTGGAAAAATAATTTTAGTAGAGAAGCCATGTTATGAGCCAAGTTGAGGAATCAAGATCACAATTAATATTGACTCAATTATAACATTTCTAAACTTTGTCTTGAGCTTCTTGTAATGCATCCATTTTGTGCTTGTCCTTGAGCACTGCTATATATCGCTTTTTGCTTTGTTTGACATTCATCAAAACCTACAAAAGAACACACGTTTAGTATATTGCATTTGAAACGTATTTCCAACAATTTCCCCCTTTTTGATAATGGCAAACATAAGCGGGATATATGCAATAATTATTTTGATAATCCAAGACAAGTGTAAAGTATGCAAGTGTAAAGTATGCAATTTGATGTTCCCCCTCAATTCATGTTCCCCCTCACTTTAAGCATGAATGAAGTTGAGAGTGATATAGCATACTTCTTGATATCCCGTTTCTTCCCCCTTTTGCCATTAGCAAAAAAATATATACAAGGGAAGAATAAAAAAATATGAAATAAACACAAGTTTATTTACTGGAAAATAAAGATAACAAAAGTAATCGATTATTGATACAGTAATCGATTGTTTGACGGCGATTTTCCTGTAGAATACTTGAGTATTTTGCGTCATGCTTTTATGATCCCCTTTTCTTTAGGGTGATACCTGCAAAAAAGTGTTAGACGCCTCCGACGCTCAAGTTAGAAATTATGTAAGAAATAAAATGCAATGCATGACTTAGATCAACGTGGAGTCAAGGATCCCGAGTTCATTACGAATTCGGAAGAAGGACTCTTTATCTAAGGGCTTTGTAAAGATATCTGCCAATTGGCTTTTTGTTTCAACAAATTCAATTTCGGCATCGCCTTTTAGAACGTGATCTCTAATAAAATGATGTCTAATTTCAATGTGTTTTGTTCGCGAGTGAAGAATGGGGTTCTTCGTCAAGCATATGGCACTAGTGTTGTCACATCTAAGAGGAATGTGGTCAAGACGTAGGCCATAGTCCAAGAGTTGTTGTTTCATCCATAGGATTTGAGCGCAACAACTCCCCGCGGCTACATATTCAGCCTCGGTTGTGGACAACGCAACACTAACTTGCTTCTTACTAAACCAAGAAACTAAAGCGCTACCGAGCAAGTGGCAAGTGTCGCTAGTGCTCTTGCGGTCCAATTTGCATCCAGCAAAATCGGAGTCGGAATAGCCAATAAGTTGGCATGAAGAACCTTTGGGGTACCATAGACCCACATTGGTAGTACCGACAAGATACCTTAGAATCCGCTTTACCGCAGTAAGGTGAGACTCTTTCGGACATGATTGATAACGGGCACAGACGCACACGCTAAACATGATGTCCGGACGACTAGCAGTAAGATAAAGAAGAGAGCCAATCATACCTCGGTACTTTTTGATGTCGACTTCCTTACCTTTTTCATCTTTGTCGAGATGATCGGATGTGCTCATGGGAGCTGCCATTTCCTTTGCATTGTTCATATCAAAGCGTTTAAGCAGTTCTTTGCAATACTTGCTTTGACAAATGAATGTACCTTCCTTCATCTGTTTTACTTGTAATCCCAAAAAGAATTGTAACTCACCCATCATGGACATCTCAAATTCGCTAGTCATTAAGTTTGAAAATTCCTTGCATAGAGCATTGTTAGTAGCACCAAAAATGATATCATCTACATATATTTGAACTAGCAAGATATCATTATTTTCATGCTTGACAAATAAAGTTGTGTCAACTTTTCCACGAATAAAATTATTTTCTAGAAGAAATTTACTCAACCTTTCATACCAAGCTCGAGGAGCTTGTTTTAAACCATAAAGGGCCTTTTTGAGTTTGAAAACATGATTAGGAAAATTAAAGTCTTCAAAACCGGGGGGTTGCTTTACATAAACTTCTTCTTGAATAAAACCATTTAAAAAGGCACTTTTCACATCCATTTGATATAAAATGAAATTCATAGAAGATGCAAAAGCAAGCAACAAACGGATGGCCTCTAATCTAGCTACCGGAGCATATGTCTCATCATAATCAATCCCTTCTTCTTGATTATAGCCTTGGGCCACAAGCCTAGCTTTGTTTCTAGTGATTATGCCATTTTCATCTAATTTATTTCGAAAAACCCATTTCGTACCAATTATGGTATGACCTTCGGGTCTTGGCACCAAATCCCAAACGTTGTTACGTTTGAATTGGTTAAGCTCCTCTTGCATTGCCAAGGTCCAAAATTCATCCCCAATTGCTTCAGAGATGGCTTTGGGTTCAATTTGAGAAACAAAAGCAGTAAGATCTAAGGTATTTCTAAGGGAGCTCCGGGTACTTACCTTCCCTCCAACGTCGCCTATTACCTGATCGAGAGGATGGTCTTTGACTGTCCTCCATTCTATTTGCTCTTTTGGTTCATTTTCCGGTTGAGGAGCTTCTTCAATTTGTTGTTCCACCGTTTTGTCAATTTCTTTCCTTGGTGGTTCTTCTTGAATTTTGTCCTTTAGGCTTTCCAGAATACCTGAAAGATCAAGACCACAATCCTTTCTCGCCAAGCGAGTATTATCTTCGGAAAATACAATATGAGGAGATTCCTCTACAACTTGGGTTCTTTTATTAAAAACTCTATAAGCTTTACTACGAGAAGAATAGCCAATGAAGATACCTTCATCCGACTTTGCATCAAATTTTCCTAGTTGGTCCTTTCCATTGTTGTGCACAAAACATTTACAACCAAAAACACGTAAATGTGAAATGTTAGGTTTTCTACCTTTGTAGAGTTCATATGGGGTTTTTAAGAGTATCGGCCGAATTGCTACTCTATTCAAAACATAGCATGCGGTACTCACGGCGTCTGCCCAAAAGTGTTTGGGAATCTTAGCTTCGTCGAGCATGGTTCTAGCCATCTCTTCGAGACTCCTATTTTTCCTTTCCACCACCCCGTTTTGTTGTGGTGTACGTGGAGCGGAAAAGGTATGCTCGATTCCGAGTTCATCACAAAAATCCGCAAAGAGATTGTGATCAAACTCTCCCCCATGATCACTTCTAATGGAAGTGACAGTTGATTCCTTTTCATTTTGAACTCTTTTAAGAAAAAGCTTGAAGCTAAGAAATGCATCACTTTTATGTGCAAGAAATAATGTCCATGTAAATCTAGAGAAATCATCAACAATTACAAAAGCATATCTATTTCTTCCTAGACTTTCGATACGGGATGGTCCGAATAAATCCATATGCAATAGTTGTAAAGGTCTAGAGGTTGAAACAACATTTTTGGATTTAAAAGATGCTCTTGTTTGCTTCCCCTTTTGACATGAATCACAAATAGTATCACTTTCAAATTTTAAGTTGGGAAGACCAAACACTAAATTTTGAGAAATCAATTTATTTAAAAGATGCATGTTCATATGAGCTACTCTACGATGCCACAACCACACATTATCATCTTTGCTCAACAAACAATCAACATACTCGGATGAGGAGTTTTCAAGATCAACCATGTAAATATTGTCAACTCTAAAACCACGTAGGATAATCTTGAAGTCACTACGTCTAAACACTCATCCGAATCAAACAACGCAAGATTTCCCTTGTCACATAATTGACTTATGCTCAAGAGATTATGCTTTAAACCTTTGACAAGTAATATATGCTTTATAGAGGATTTTTCATTCTTACCGACCGATCCGGTGCCAATAATTTGTCCTTTATTGTCGTCACCGAATACAACGCTTCCTCCTTCTTTGTGCTCTAGTTGAAGGAATTTGGATTCGTCTCCTGTCATGTGTCTGGAGCATCCACTGTCAAGGTACCATAGTACACTTGATCCCTTCAAGCACACCTACAAAGCAAATTAATATTTTTTAGGTACCCATACCATTTTGGGTCCTTGGGGGTTAGGCAAATAACGACCATAATAATATGAAGAATCTCTATGCTTTGTAAAACACATAGGTGCAATATGGCCTATACGATTGCAGTAATGACATACTACGTTCGGGTTGTGTTGATGCCTAGGTTGAGCCAACAAAGTTCTAGGCGAATGAAAAAGATTAACACTAGACATATTGTTCCCATTTCTAGTATAATATCTAGATGGTCTAAAGTCATTAGTGCTAGACTTGTTGAAGGACTTAGTGTCATGTCTAGGTGGTCTAAGCTCGTTCCTAGAGTTATTTCTTGGTTGCCAAAAATTACTATTTGTAGGCTTGTTTGCAAGAATCCTAGATTCGGATCTAGGTTGTCTAAAGACATTAGTTCTACCCTTATTTTCATACATTCTAGCATAATGTCTAGGTGGTCTAAAAGAATTTGTTCTAGGCTTGTTTAATACCTTAGAGTTATTTCTAGGTGGAGTAGTGAAGTTTTTGTTTTTATGCCGTTGATATTTCTTAGGCGTTTCTTTTTCAACAACTTTAGGAACTTCTTTACTACGTGTTTCTAATGTTTTCCTAAGTTCTGTGTTTTCTAGTTTTAAGGACTCACAAGCTGTACAGGTAGAGCATTTATCAACACAAGAGGCTTCATGCATAGTCTTGATGACTTGTCTAAGTTCTATACTATCATTTAACAAAAATTGATTTTCATTTGCAAGATTCTCGTTATCACGAGACAGATTTTCAACACCTTTTTGAGCTAAAGAAAGACATTCTTCAAAGTTCTTGTCTTTTAAAAAGAGTTGTTTTTGAAAATCCTCTTCTTGTAAAGAAAGAGTTCTTTGTAAATCTTTAATAGTCTTAGAAGCATTTACCAACTCATCATGCAGTTTGTTATAAGCAATTTGCATATCGTTAGATGTACTTACCTCGTCTTTTTCGTCTGCCATGAGGCACTGACCAGTTGATTCATCGTTTGTGCTGACCGCTTTTTGAGGCGTGTTTTCGTGCAATTCCTCAAGTTTGTCCCACATTTCCTTAGCAGTTTTATAGTGGGAGATTTTTCGCCAAAGTTCCTGGTTCAAGGCGTTATGTAATATATTCATAGCTTTAGTGTTGTATTCACTTACCTTATCTTTCCCGACTTTTGTCGTCAGTTGATCACCGTGTTTAATAGCTTGCCATAGATATAAATCGTTTGCCATTGTAAAAACTTGCATCCGATATTTCCAGACTGAGTAGTCGTTTTCGTCTAATATTGGAGGCGACATGCTGCATTCTCCTTCACCTATTCCTGCAAAGAAATTTAGAGTAGAAGCCATGGATGGTTCTCTCAAACGGTTAAGCTTTTCAGAGAGTATGGCTCTGATACCAATTGTTGGACAATACGCTTTACGCTAGAGGGGGGGGTGAATAGCGTTTTTAAAATTATTAAGCGTTTTAGTGCGGAATTTAAAAACTTTGCAGAAATTAAAACAAGTGCAGTAAAAAGAACTTACACAAAGATGTATCCTGGTTGGCCACAAACGTGGTTAGTCTAGTCCCCGAGAGACTCTCTCGAGATTTCCACTAAACTTGTCAAGCTTACGGGTGCTTAACAAACCGTTACAGTTGAGGACACAAGCCTCACCTAGGTGCTCGGGGATCACAATCCCAAAGACTTCAATTGCTCGGGGATACCAATCCCAAAGACTTCAATTGCTCGGGGATAACAATCCCAAAGACTTCAACTGCTCGGGGATAACAATCCCAAAGACTTCAACTGCTCGGGGATAACAATCCCAAAGACTTCAACCGCTCGGGGATAACAATCCCAAAGACTTCAACCGAGGAATCACAAGTTCCTCAACAAACGAGAATCGCAATTCTCTTACAAACACAAAACACACTCACTTTACAAAGTACTCCTTAATGAGTAGATATGAGTAGAAATAGTACGCTCAAGATCACAACAACTTAGCTCAATAGAATGGCTCTTCAAAAAGCTTTATGGATGAATGGAAAATGATGATCAATGTAAGAAAGCTTTTAGCAATGAAAATACTCAAATTGTATATGTTGTTGTTGTGAAAACACTGAGTTGAAGCTGTATTTATAGGTGAGAAACTCAGTCTTACCGTTGCCTAATTGCCAATTAAGGATTGCTGAAATTACTCAGTGACAATCGATTGTCAAGACTAAACAATCGATTGTTTGCATATCAGATCAAAAATTCAATCCCAGATTTTACGTCAACAATCGATTACTTCAAATCACTAATCGATTATTTATAACGTTAAGAAATCCTTTCCAATTTTTGGCATAAAACATCGATTGTCCGGAAATCAACAATCGATTATTTTAACAACGTTCAGAAAATCTTTTCCAGATTTTACGCGAAACATCGATTGTTAAATATCAACAATCGATTACCTGAAGGTAATTGAAAATATATGACAACGGTCAGCTTCAACAATCGATTATCAAATGGAATAATCGATTATTAATTAATTTCAAAACTCTCTGTCTCATATATAATCGATTATCAAATGGAATAATCGATTATTAATTAATTTCAAAACTCTGTCTCATATATAATCGATTATCAAAAGCCACAATCGATTAACATTTTATTTAAAATCACTGGGAGACATTTTTCTCATTCTAATCGATTACCATTAGTTCATAATCGATTTTTATGAGTTTTGAAAACTTTGCCTCAGTTAACAATCGATTATCATAAGTACACAATCGATTGTTATGCAGTTTGCATAAACCTGATGTTTAACTGACTTACTCACAATCGATTATCATTAGTTCACAATCGATTGTCATGCAGTCTTGGCTTAGAGATACCCGATTATCATAAGTACATAATCGATTATCTTAGCCCAGATTTTTGAGGCATGCTTGGAAAACATTTTAACAAATGTAAATATGCATAGTTTAAAATCATTTGACACTTAATTTAAATATGCATGATTTTGGAAAAATAATTTTAGTAGAGAAGCCATGTTATGAGCCAAGTTGAGGAATCAAGATCACAATTAATATTGACTCAATTATAACATTTCTAAACTTTGTCTTGAGCTTCTTGTAATGCATCCATTTTGTGCTTGTCCTTGAGCACTGCTATATATCGCTTTTTGCTTTGTTTGACATTCATCAAAACCTACAAAAGAACACACGTTTAGTATATTGCATTTGAAACGTGTTTCCAACAAAAATAACGTAAGAAAACCTCAAAGACCTAGAACCCACGGGAAACACAGTCTAAGAGTAAACATAATATACTGCTCTAACATCTCGAAGTGTCTACAACAATTGAGTACATGAATGAAACTATTAGCTAAAGGTAGAACATAAGAAGGATCTTCGGCTCTGCGGACGCGGCAGATGCATACCTCAAGCCTCCAAATGAAGCTCCAAACTCACTGATAGCGCACTCGACCAGAAGTACCTGGATCTGCACAACAAAAGTGTGCATAAGAGTAGCATGAATACACCACAGCGGTACTCAGGAAGTGCCAAGCCAAACCTCGGTGGAGCAGTGACAAGGAAGGTCAAGGCCCTACTTAGATGAACAGAAGAAATAACATAAGATAAATAAACAGTAGATAATGAAATAAATCCCGAATATCTAGCAAGACAATAAGTAAAACGGAACAGGCTACAAATACAATATACGAACACAAGAAAAGTCATTCAAAATAAGGATGCCACATGGAGTTCCGGGAATTGAACCTGCAATCCATTTTCTTTACCAATACCTGAGGATCTCCCCGGAATCGAACCCGTAGTCCATCATATCAATAACAGAGGATCTCCGGGAATTGAACCCGTAGTCCATCATACCAATAACAGGAGATCTCCGGGAATTGAACCCGCATTTCATCATACCAATAACAGGGGATCTCCGGGAATAGAATCCGCAGTTCATCATACCATAATAGGGGATCTCCCGGAATTGAACCCGCAGTCCCATCATACCAATAACAGGGGATCTCCGGGAATTGAACCCGCAGTCCCATCATACCAATAACAGGGGATCTCAGGGAATTGAACCCGCAGTCCCAATCGTAAACACATCACAATCATTCAATATTAAACCAAATACAAGCAACCGGTAAGGACCTAGAGCCTAACATGCTCGCAAAAAGGAGAGATATTGCAATTTAGTCAATTAGAACAAATAAGTTACTAACATGTTTTTCCAAAGCTAAAACAAGTAAAATTGCATTTATAACAGTTAGATACGTCAAGAAACACAGTCTATATAAGTCAAGTAAGGTGAATTTTCAACAATTAGCACAAGTACATGCTCGTCACCTCGCGCACAAGGCATTTAAGCAACAGTCAAGAAAATCCTAAGGGGAGAGGTCCCCCACAAAAAGTTAGACAAGTCACTTACTTCGAACCGGTACAATAACCGCTAAGAAACAATATCATTGCCACGAGTATCCGACTCCGAGTGGCCCAAATCTATTCAAACCAATTACACATTGTAAATAACATCGCAAGTAACTAATTACACTGTTAAAATAAAAGCTAAGGCGCGAAATTAGGTAAAATAACCAAAATGCCCCTCAGGTCGACGTCTCGAAATTGAATAATTTTCACATTTTCAGAAACCTCGTACTCTCGCGAGTCTAACCATATAAAAATCTCCCAAATCGGAGGCCAAATGCTCCCTCAAATCCCAATTGATTAGTCAATGAACTTCTACTCAAATTCCTCCAGTTTTTGACCTTAATTCTAATTTAAAAGATGAATTTAACAACTAAATGATGGGTTAAATCTAGAAACGGTCATAGAAACATTACCCAATAATCTCTCCTTCAAAACTCACTCGAAATAGCCTTGGTCCGAGCTCTCAATTGATTTTTCAACTTATGAAATCTAAGCCTCAGATAAACCATTTTCTCTACTGTGATTTCCGCTTTTGCGGATGCAGGGACTGCTTCTGCGGTCCCGCTTTCACGGTTAAGTAGTCGCTTCAGCAGTTTCACTTAAGATCTCAATTTTCGCTTCTGCGGACCTATATCGCGAAGGCGACCCCCGCTTCCGTGGAAAGGCCTAGCGCTTCTGCGGTCTCCTGGCCCAAGGCTCCTTCCGCTTTTTTTTTTCGACCTCTGAACCGCTTTTGCGGCGCCGCTTATGCGATCCCCAAGCCGCAGAAGCGAAAACAACATAAACATCGGATGTACTTCATCCAAAAATTCCAAAACCAACCTGTCGAGAATCCGAAATACACCCGAGGCCCCCGGGACCTCAACCAAACCTACCAACCTATACCTTAACATCATTCAAATTTGTACCAAATCCTTAAACTACGAAAACAACGCCGGAAACAAAATTTAATCAATGATTTGAACTTAAAATTTCCAAAACTTAACCAAACTCTCATTCGACTCAAAACCTAACCAAAACGCGTCTGATTGACATGAAATTTTGCACGCACGTCTCAAATGACATGACGGTGCTACAACAACTTCCAGAAATCCGTTCCGATCCTCAGATCAAAATTCACTATCAGACCGAGTCTAACTTTTGGCATTTCTAGCCTAAATGAGCTACGGACATCCAAAATTCATTCTGAACACGCTCCCAGCCCCGAAATCACCTACGGAGCTAACGGGACCATCAGATTTCCATTCTGAGGTCGTCTTGACACTGTTCTGATTATGGACCCTTTTTCAACACTAATGCTCTCATTTAGGGACTAAGTATCCCAAAACTCTCCGAATTCTACTACCGAACATCCCGGCAAACCAAAATAGCGGAAATGAACTTAGGAAAAACAGTTAATGGAAAAACGGAGCATAAATTCTAAAGACGATTGGTCGGGTCGTCACATCTAACTAGAGACCAACTTTGGTCTCTAAGCTAAATGGACCAAATATTCCGGATATTGACTATAGAGACCAACTTTTATCTCTTTATTAATTTAATAATATAAATTTAGCGACCAAAGTTGGTCGCTAAATATAAAATATTTTTTTAAAATTTATTAAAAGCGACCAACTTTGGTCTCTAATACAAATATTATATTTTAAAATCTGGTAAACAGAGACAAGGTTGGTCGCTTTTTTAATTATTTTTTATTTTATTTTTTAAAATAAGCGACCAAAGTTGGTCTCTAAATGTAAAATATAATTTTATTTTATTATTAATAGTAAAAAAGCGACCAACTTTGGTCTCTAATATAAATATTCTATTTTGAAATCTGGTAAATAGAGACCAAGGTTTGTAGCTTTTTTATTAATATTTTAATTTTTTAAAAATAAGCGACCAAAGTTGGTCGCTAAATTCAAGAATTTAATTTTTTCCAAAAATTATTTTTTTGAATACATCAACTTTATTGAGATTAAAGAAAATATTATTTGGCCGTTTTATAAAAAAATAACAAAAACTGAATTTTTTTTCAAGTAGCCTAATTTCAGCTTCTGTAAAAAATAAAAATAAAAATTTTTGATGGTTAAACTAAAATTCTAAAATTTTAGTTTTCTCAAAACCATTGTGCAAAAATTGAAAGAAGAATTTTGGAGAATATTTTCTTCGTAATAAACGCCCCCCTTCATTAATTGCATAAGGTTATTAATAATTTAATATGACAAAAGCACATATAATAAATACTCATCATTTAATGCTAAAAAATTAGCTCCGTACTTTTTTCCACATCCATTTGGAAATAAAAAATTGCAAAGTTGTGATTTGTGAAAAGAATTGATATTATCTCTTGATTGTAGGAGAGATAGATGTGGATGAGTGTATTTTGCATATTTGTTGTATTTATAGTGGAATTTCTTGTCTTTGGTTTTCGGATTAGTAATGAGGGCCGTTGGATTTTGATATAATGTACGGAGCAAAGATTCAATAGAAGTGATCCGTGTGATTTTGAAAGGACCAATGGGAAGGGAGGGTTAGTTTGAATTTTGGTAAAAGACAATTTTCCCGCCTAGAAAGGAACAGGCTTTTTCTTTTACAGAATTAGAAACCAACTTTGGTCTCTAATATGGGATCCAGTTATAAAATTTTAATAATTATATTATTATTTAAAAAATTATAAAATTATAAATAAATATGATTCAAAATTTGAGACCAACTTTGATCACAAATATGGGACCCGTTTAACAATTATATTATTATTTTAAATATTATATAAAATATAAATAAATCTAATTTAAATTTAGAGACCAACTTTGGTCACTAATTTAAATTTATATATATTGGTCTCTTTTCAGGTCAACAATGGTCAAAATTAAAAATTACTTTTGTATTTACTATCTAAATAATATAAATGTAAGACGTTAACACTTTTGTTATATTCGATACAGTATTAACTAATACAATTATACTCAATGCATAGTATAGCGTAAGTATATATATTATATACATAAGCTATATTCAATACAGTATTACCTAATGCACCTATACTCAGTGCATGGTAAATCGTAAGTGTGTGTGTGTTTGTGTATATATACATACATATATATATACATGCATACATATATATATATATATATATATATATATATATATACATACATACATATATATATATACATACATACATATATATATATACATACATACATATATATATATACATACATACATATATATATATACATACATACATATATATATATACATACATACATATATATATATACATACATATATATATATATATATATATATATATATATATATATGTATGTATGTATATATATATATATATAAGCTATATTCGATACAATACTATAGTATAGCGTAAGTATATATATTATATATATGTAAGCTATATTTGATACAGTATTACCTATTACACATAAGCTCTCTCTCTCTCTCTAAAAGCTCTCGGCGCATGTTAGCAGGACGCTAACCTACGCCTCCAGCAATGGCGAGGGGAAGGAAGAAGATTCCGGTGAACCAGGTCTCACCGGAGATGGCGAAGGAGGAAACACCAGCTCTGACTAAACATTCTCAGTGGCTAACGGGAGTGGGATCAGCAGCGACAGTTTTCCAGAACCCTAGCGGAAATGGAAGGTCCTGGACGGAGATAACGCGGGAAATCGGTGTCCAGTAGAGGGTACCCGTAACTTTTGGCAGTTTTCTACCGTTGAAGTTCCAATCTATCAGTGAGGAAGTTGTTGAAGGCGATGGGGATTAGCAAGAACAGGAACGAGTCAATTCAGTTCATCGTCGACTCCATTTCACTGCACAAACAAAGCTAACTCAGACTGCTCCGATTGAGGAGTTCCTGTGACTGAAAATGGCATTAAAGACACCATGCAACATAATAGAAGCCCTCAAGTAGGGAAATCACTAAGCTATGTACCACCTGCAATGCCAGAGGGTACGTTTGTGGTACAAATTGATGAAGATGACACTAGGGAACAGGAGTCCTTCTGGGAGAATGCTTTGATAGGGTTTGTGCAAGGAGAAGACCCGTATGAGCGAGCTATGGAGAATTTCATTACAACCGTCTGGGATTTTGTCCCGAAACCTCAAATTCTGCATCATGATGAAGGGTACTATATTTTTAGATTTGATACTGATGAAGAAAGAGATCGAGTTCTCCAAGCTGGCCCTTACACTTTCCATAATAAACCACTGGTGATGCAACAATGGAATATGGACCTTAAATACGAACCAGGTAATGTGAGTGTAGTTCCCCTATGGGTCACTTTCCCTGGTTTACCTCTAGGATATTGGTCCAATGAAGCTCTTGGGAAGCTGGCAAGTGTAGTGGGAAAGCCTATGTACATTGATAAAATCATGGCTGAACAGGAGAGGATTTCATGTGCTAGAGTCTTGGTGGAAACAGATATTTCCCAACCTCTGCCAGAGACACTAGAATTGCATACTAAGAGGGGGGTTCTTGTACAACTGATTGACTACGAATGGAGGCAAAAATTTTGTAGTGATTGTGTTAGGTTTGGTCATTGTACTGAGGACTGCTGGTATAAGAAGAGGCAAGGAAATGAGCAGGAAGCAAAGATCCGACACAGGGCTGCTGGGGCTAAACAGAAAGCACAGACTGATATATGGCAATGGGTACCAAAAACAAGGCAAGAAAGTGCAAAGGCAACAACTGACAGATCAGAGGAGGCTGGAAAACAGAATGAACATGCTAATAACAGGGTGAACAACAGAGGATTGTTAAAAGGCAAGACTATACAACAATTTGTTGATGCTTCAGTGAATACAACCAACAGTTTCTCTTTACTGCAGAGAGGTGATGATCCAGGGGACGCTGGCCCTTCCAGCTTTATCCAGTCATGATTATCTGCACATGGAGTTGCAGGTTTTGATGATTGATGAGCAATTTATTCACTGTGAGGTTAAAGAGGGGGTGCTACTTTCAGAACAATGCTAACAGTGGTATATGCCAATAATGAATTGAGTAAGAGGCATCAATTGTGGGCAAACCTGGTGGCATTAGGGGCTAATATTCAGGGCAGCTGGCTTATAAGTGGTGACTTCAATAATGTGCTTCACTCGGATGACAGAATAGGAGCTCCAGTTGTACAACAGGAGATACAGGGATTCCAGGACACTCTCAATACTCTTCAACTCTCTCAGTTGAAGACCATGGGCTGTTTCTATACTTGGTGTAATAAGCAGACTTCTGAAACAAGTGTATATAGTAGAATTGATTGGGCCTTTGGAAATGTACAATGAATGCAGGAGTACAGTCACATTGAAGCAGATGTATAGAACCCAGGAGTGTCTGATCACTCCCCTATCCTAATGCATTTTAACAATGTGAAGCAGAGAAGGAACAATCACCCAAAACCTTTCAATCTTTATGCTTCTGTTATGGACCATGCTGATTTCTCTGACAGTGTGAAAAGTGCTTGGATTAAAAACCAACAGGGAGGGCCAATGCACAGAATATGGAGTAAACTGAAGACCCTAAAACTGGACTTAAAGGAGCTGAATTCATATATCGCTAAGTATAGAGTACATCTCAATGAGGCAAGACAGAATCTAGAAACCATTCAATTCCAACTGCAATCAAATTGCATGGACAAATGGTTGATTGATCAGGAGAAGATGTTACTTATGGAGGTGGAGAGGTGGAGAAATATAGAGGAGCAGATACTGCATAAGAAATCCAGAGCTTAATGGATAACCTGTGGTGATGCCAACACCAAATACTTTCATGCCCAACTAAAGATGAGGACCAGTTTTAATACAATCACTTCCATATATACTGAAGAGGGGATTAAACAAACAGATCCCAGGATGGTGGAAGCAGAATTTTTGAGTGTTTCAAGTCACTACTGGGGGGAACAACAGCATCATCCAATGTCCAAACATTGAAACCATACAGCAGGGGCACTGTCTCACCTTACAGCAGAAGGATGACCTTGTCCAACCAGTAACAAGGGAGGAAATAATGCAGGCAATAAAGGATATGCCACATGACAAGGCACCTGGGTTGGATGGTTTCCCAGTGGAGTTCGTTATCAGGCAGTGGCACATTGTAGGGGATGATATTTGTGAAGCTGTGACAGATTTCTTTACAACTGGGAAATTACATGCTGGAGTTAGTAGCACTGCACTGACTCTCATTCCAAAGGTACAGAATCCAACCAAAGTCAAGGATTACAGGCCAATTGCGTGCTGCACAACTGTATACAAGATCCTCACAAAAATTATTACAGCTAGGTTGAAAAGGGTTATTGATTCTCTAGTGGGCAGGTCACAGTCTGCTTTCATCGAGGGTCGCAGCATCATTGATAACATATTTTTCACACAAGAATTGTTCAAGGGCTATTCTAGGAAGGGCCTCTCTCCTAGGTGTGTGCTAAAGGTGGACCAAAAGAAGGCGTATGACTCTGTTGAATGGGCTTTTCTGAGTAGATTGCTGCAGGGGCTGGGGTTTCCTTCTAAATTTGTTGGTTGGATAATAGAATGCATTTCAACTGTATCTTATTCTCTCAACTTTAATGAGGGTCTCACTGCTCCATTCAAAGGGAAAAGAGGGCTGCGACAAGGCGACCCGATGTCACCATACCTTTTTGTCCTTGCAATGGAGTATTTACATAGACAGCTTTTGCAAGTGATGCTGAGAAAAGACTTCAAGTTCCATCCTAAATGCAAAAAGTTGGGTGTAGCACATATTTGCTTTGCGGATGACCTCCTCATATTGTGTAAGGATGATTTTCAATCAGTAAGCTTGCTTAAACAGATTCTGCAGGAGCTCTCAAAGGTTTCTGGTCTTCACGCAAATGTGGACAAGAGTGCAGTGTATTTGGCTGAGGTGAATAATTGGCAGAAACAACAGATACTTCAATTATTGGTTTTTCCAGCAGGTACCCTCCCTTTCAAGTACTTGGGGATGCCACTGGACTACAAGAAGTTGTCTGTTGCACAATGCTGGCCTTTGGTGGAGAGAATTACATAGAAAGTTAACTGCTAGACATCAAGGCTCCTATCTTATGCTGGTCGGCTTCAATTGATAATATCTGTCTTATTTGGTATTCAAGCATACTGGTCCCAGATCTTCTTGTTGCCCAAAAAGATTTTGAAGATGACAGAGGCTATATGTCGATCCTATTTGTGGACTGGTGCTGCCACATTATCAAGAAAGGCCCTGATTGCTTGGGACACTATGTGCTTACCTTATAGTGCAGGGGGTCTGAATGTTTTAGACCTTGCTAAATGGAACAAAGCAGCTGTGGTTAAGCATTTGTGGGCTTTAAGAAAGAAGAAGGATAGTCTATGGATCAAGTGGGTTCATACCTTCTATATCAAGAACAAATGTTTTGACGACATGATGATACCAAGGAATGCTGCCTGGGCAATCAAGAAAATTTTTGAATCAAGAAATCTGATTAATAGTTTAGCAAAACTAACTGGGAATCTAGATGATAGGCTGCGGCAGGTGCAACAGGGTGAGGTTTTCAGCATTAACAAGCTCTACAGACAGCTTCTTCCTCAATGCAGCAAAGTTCAATGGAAATCAATCATATTACAACCTCAACTTCATCCCAGGTATAAGTTTATGCTATGGCTGGCTTTACATAAACGACTTGCAATTGTGGATCGACTCCAAATGTTAAATATTGTGGTTCCGCAAGAATGCATTTTCTGTGGTGTAGATCAGGAGACTTTTGAGAACTTGTACTTTGACTGTTCGAAAACCAAAGAGCTCTAGTATAGCCTCCTCAACTGGTTGGGCTATAAGCGTATCATTGCTAACTGGCAGGAGGAGTGTGCGTGGATTAGTAAGCTGGCGAAGAGGAGAAATAGCTTAGCAGAAATTACAGCATGCCTATTTGGGATTCTGGTGCCGACGATATGAAAAGAGCGGAATAAATTGAGATTCCAAGGTGGCAGGCTGATGAGCGATACCGTACGCAAGGAAATCGTGGTCCATCTTCATTGTAGAGGGGCTTCTAGGCACAAATGGAGGGCGATTCTACATAGCTTAGATCATTTTCCCTAGTCAAATGAGATGTCTTTCAATCACGAAACTGTATCACACGTATTATCTTTGGGTGTTCTGCTTACTTTCCTACATAGATAATAGGGTAGTGTTTATGTATAGTATACGAAAATAGATGGTCAGCATCTATGCTTTGTAAGTATACTTTTTGATGAACTGAAATGGAAACTGTTTATCAAAAAAATGTGTATATAGAAGCTATATTAGATACAGTATTACCTAATATACTATACTCGGTGCATAGTATAGTGTAACTATATATATATATATATGTATATATATATGAGCTATATTCGATACACTATTACATAATACACTTATACTCAGTGCATAGTATAGCGTAAGTGTGTATATATATATAAGTTATATTCGATACAGTATTATCTAATATACTTATACTCAGTGCATAGTAAGGCATAAGTATATATATATATGTATATATATATATATATATATATATATATATATATATATATATATATATATATATATATATATATATATAATCTATATTCAATAAAATATTACCTAATACGCTTATACTCAGCGCATAGTAAAGCGTAAGTATATATATTATATATAATCTATATTCGATACGGTATTACCTAATACACTTATACTCAGTGCATAGTAAATCGTAAGTGTATGAACTATTCGTTATAAACCCGACCGGGAACATCCATAGGCGATTTAACCAGCCATACAGGACTTACCAACGGAATCACAAGGTTTATACCCGATATAATCCCTCACTAACCATGTCGGGAACACCCCTCTTAGGGCTTACCAACGCCATGATTTAAGCTTAGTTTGCTATAAAATTATTTAAACTAATACCCATACCACAACCTTTACCCCTTCAAGGCAAGCTATTCATTAAGAGTCATTACCTTTTCCGATCATACTTAAGCTATATCAGTTATTATTTAACACTTATGAATTTAGCCCATTATTGGGCAAATAAACAAATAAAATACAATTATAATATAGAAAATAAAATATAATTAAAGAAATAGAAAGTACCTGATTACCAGAACTTCTTAATTTATTTATTCACAATAACTATTACAAGTAGTATTACAAAAGGAAATTTTAGAGAGAAGGGAGAGGAAAATCTTAGAAAGAGAGAGAGGGGTTCCGAAAACCTGCCTCCTCTAAATGAAATCTACCTTATTTATAGAAAATATTATGCACAGTAAAAGTGCACAGTAACCGACATAAAAGTCAATAATCCTACAGTAAAATGAATAAAATTACATAATAGCCCCTTCTAGAAACTTAAGTGGTTTTTTTGATTTTCAAAATCTATTCTTCAGCTTTCTTGAGTAGATCCGGTAAATCTTCTGAAGTTATACTATTTACACTTTGAGAATCTTCAAAATTATCCCCCATTAAAACATCATCATCAGTAGTTTGCTTCTGAATATCTTTTTTAATCTGCTCCATGTAAGCTGCAATTAGCTCTTCTTTAGATAATGTTCCTCCTTTTTTTATTTGAATCTTCTTAGCAATCTTTCTAAAATGACTTTCTTCCATTTCTGTATCATCTGGGATTTCTTTGTCATATTTGGTAATTATAGTCTTAATTGTATCCAATAGCTCTTGCCCAACCATCTTTCCATCAGATCCTTTTGAGATTAATTTAGGCCAAAATTTTGTATAATGTCTTCTAAATAAATAAGGTACTTCATCTGAATCTTTCCCTAATTCAATGGTCCATTTGTAAATCCAAGGAACAGAAAATTCCATAAAAAAGTTCATAATCGGAGTCTTTGGGTATAATCTGTCCTCTTTGTCCAAATCCATAATCCTTGGCGAAATCTCTACCCATTGATGATATAATTCTTTAAACTGTACTGGTAGTATTCCTTGGGAAGGCCCGAAAAAGGACCACCATTTAATGAACCAACTTGGAATCTGGGTACTTTTGAAAACTTGAGCACAAATTTTTATAAACCAAGAGTGCTTATGATCATCATTTTCATAAAATAAAGTCTTTGAAAATGCCTCCACATAATCCCAGTAATTATAATTAATTGACATTTTTTGAATTGGATGTATATACTGGCAATCTTTTAAAGTACTTAGTCCCCATTCATCTGGTAAAATAATTTTCTTAATAATCATTTTGGAAAAAGAAAAATATGATTTATTAGAATTACTAGTATTGTTATGAGAAATTTCTACTGATCCTGTAGATGTTAAAATCATTTCATAGTGCAATCTATTCTTGTAAGTTTGCATTGGAAATAATGCATTGTTTAAATACCTTTTCATAACAATCCAAGGATTGTGTTTCCATTGAAAATCTTTGTTATCAACATAAATTATAATCTCTTTTATAGGATTTATATCAAAAATCTCATTGTCAGTTTTCCCAATTATAACTGCATAAGAATCTTCATTAAGGGGTTCAAAATCTTTATGATCCTCAATAGAGGTGGGTTGAATAGTAGCATTGCTACCCCCAGCAGTTCCAGCATTGCTGGCAATAAAATCTAGATATTTCTGGTAATCTGCAAAAGAAGGTCTTATATTTGATGATGAAGATAATCCTTCTTCAAGAAATTTATTCTGGGCTGGATATGCCCTAGGGTCTGAAATCTATTCTGATTTGCTCCTCTTCCCCTTCCAGAGGAAGGTCTTGACCAATTTGGCCTCATCCTACAAAACTGAAAATTAATCATTAGTAAGATATTCTCGGGTAAGAAAATCTGGTAAACTGTTATCAATTCCTTTTTTATAAACAATTTCAAAGTCAAAATGAGCCAATAATGCTTGTCATCTAGCAAACATCTGTTTAGAAACATTGTGCTTAAAATCCTTATTAAATAAAAACTTAGCAGCTTGACAATCTGTTTTGATTACAAATTTCTGATTATATAAATCCGTCTGAAATTTTAAAACACACTTAACAATAGCTAAAATCTCTTTTGCTACTGTTGCATAATTTCTTTGACTATCATTCCATTTTCCTGAATAAAATTGTATAACATAATCTCTTTTTTCAACAGGAGAAAATTGAGTCAAAATACCCGCATATCCAATATCTGAAGCATCAGTTTCAACAGTTTTTTCCCAATATGGGTTAGCCAAAGTTAAACAAGGGAGTTCTTTTACTTTGAATTTTATTTTCTTAACAGCATCAGTGTGAGAATCATTCCAAGCAGGAGGGTTCTTTTTTAGCCTTTCATATAAAATTGCAGTATCTTTTGATAAATCTTTTATGAACGGAGAAATATAATTTAAACTACCCAAAAATCTTTGTAATTGAGTCTTATTAGTAATAATATCAGGAAATTTTGATCCAAATTCAATCGTCCTATTAATAGGTGTAATTGTTCCTTTTCCAATATTATGACCAAGAAATCTAATGTTACTTTGAAAAAGACACATTTTTGGTTTAGAAATAACTAATCCATTTTGAATAACTATTTTTTGAAATAATTCTAAATGTTTGAAATGTAATTCAATATTTTTGGAAAATACTAAAATATCATCTATGTAAACAATAATGAAATCTATAAAAGGAATAAATATATTATTCATAATCTTTTGAAATTCTGAAGGCGCATTCTTCAATCCAAAAGGCATAACATTCCATTCAAATTGTCCTATTGGAACATTAAAAGCAGTTTTATATCTGTCTTGTTCAGCAATCTGAATTTGCCAATACCCCGATTTTAAATCAAATTTAGAAAAAATGATTGCATCATGTAATCTATTCAATAAATCTTTTTTATTAGGGATAGGATACCTAATCCATTTCAAAACTTTATTAAGAGGTTTATAATTAATAACTAATCTAGGTACACCTCTTTCTTGTTCTGCATGTTTATTAACATAAAAAGCAGTACATGACCAAGCAGAACTAGATTGTCTAATCAAATTCTTTTTCAATAAATTATCAATCTCTTTTTTACACAAATCCAAATATGCAGAATTCATTTGACAAGGTCTTGCCTTAGTAGGAATATTATTCTCATCAAAACAATCTTCATAAGGTAATGTCACTACATGCTTTTTTCTATCCCAAAAAGCACTGGGATGATCATTACAAATATTAGCAATAAACTGGTTTTTTAATAAATTCACTTTTTCCTTGTAATTTTGGATTTTTTAGTAAAATATCTATTTCTAATAAAGAAATTTCTTGTTATATAAAATTGACTTGCTGATTTTTTAAAATTAATTTTTCAACAATTTGATTTTTAGTGATAAAATCTAATTGAAAATCTTTATCATTATAAGTTCCTATTATTTTAGTATGATCCCACCTTTTCAAAGGAAATATCGCATGCATGAATGGGACCCCTAAAATAATTGGACAAGAAATATCTTCCACAATCATAAAACTTTGAGGTAAACAAATACAATTGTTACATAAAAAAGCTTTTGGTAATTTATAATTCAATTTCATTTGACTACCATTAGCAGATCTTAAACAATGAGTTGTTTTATGAAAATATCTTGAAGGTATAAGTCCTTCCTGAACACAATTTACATCTGCTCCACTGTCAAATAAGGCAATGAATTCCTTTCTAAAATTGTAATCAATTTGTAAAGTAATTTTAGTATAAAACTTTTGAGATGTAATAATACTCATTTTTTGTAAAAATTCATTTCTATCTTCACTGAGAATATTTGTCAAAAAAGAATCTTTTGTATGATCTTGGCTAATTTTCTCAGTATTACTATTTTTAGAAATCTCAGTCTCAGAAATCTCAGTTTCATTTGCTTTAGAATTCTCAACCTTGTTTGGTTGTAAATGTAAATCAAAAGTCCTATTATCTTCTAGGCTAGAAATTCTTCTATCATGAATTTTTGACTGATTTTTCAAATAAATAATTTCTTCTTTTAAAATAACAAGTTCTTGTTTTAAATCAGAAATAGTAGTTTCTTTTTCTGGAAAATTTCTTTGGACCAAAATCCTTTTTAACTCGGCAGTTGAATAATAATCAGGTTGCTTCAAGATAGGAGTATTAGAAGATATATTGTTTTGGTTGTCAATATCAAAATCATCATTTAAAATTGTATCCAGAATTTTATTTCTTAAATCTTTATCATCTATTTTCTTTAAAATCTTCATAATTTTTCCATCATTAATCATATTCACATTCAAATCCTGAAAATTTGAAATTAAATCATATAGACTATCATCTTTCTTACAAGCACAAATATCTTCTGAAGAAGATCTATCAGAATCAGAATATAATTCTTCATTATGAAGAATTCTTAAATCATCCGAACTATAATTAGTAGAAGAATAATCAGATATTTCAGAATTAGAATCAGAATCAGAATTTAATAAAATCTTACACAAAGAATCTTTTATTTTTTCATCCAGATCTAAACTCCTAATCTTTTCCTGAGTTTTACACTCATTCGCATAATGCCCAAATTTACCACATTTATGACATCTAATCCTTTTTTTATAATCTTTCTTACCCTTCTTTTTGTAAACCTTCTTTTCTTTCTTATCCCAAGAAGACTTATCATAAGAAGTAAATTTTTTCTTATACTTTCTTTTCTTGTCATCTTTAGAAAATTTAGAAAACTTCTTTTTCTTTTTTGAAGAACCAGGAATATCAAAAGCAAATTGATCACAAAATTCTCCTAATTGCTTTCTTTCATTCAATCTATTCTTTTTGATATGATAATTCATCTTAATATCATTACAAACAGCTAAGCCTTCTTGAGTACAAACACTAATAATTTTCCCATAAGTCAAGGAATCATAAGGAATCTTATTATTAGAACCACGTAAATGTTTTCTCACTCTTTCCGCAAAAATCGAAGGTAAACCATCAATAAATTTAGACTTCCAATGTTCATGACTACAATCATGCAATTTCATAACACGACTTAAAAATACATCTTTATACCATCTAAAATCAGATAGTTGTCTACAACGTAAATTTTGTAATGTTGTTCTAATAGTTTCTGCTTCATCAGTCCATCTACCACAAAAATGTTCAACCATAGTAGTAATCAAAGTATAAACAGCATTTTGTTGTACTTGAGAAGTACTTGTTTGATCAGTAGTCTGATAGGCTAATTGCCCTTCAATTTTAATAACACTAGTAGTATTCATGATAGTATTCTTTTGTTCTTGATTTAAAAAATTATCCCACCAACCTTTAAGTTGGCCAATGAAACCAGCAACAATCATAGCAGCATATCACGATCTTGATTTTTATTAATCTTACAAATAGTACTATACATCAACATTCTGTGCATAGTAGTAAAAATTTGTTTATCATTAAAACCATCAATATTCCATTCATAAATCTCTTTGCTACTGTAACTATTATTAAAAATCTGATCTCTTTCTTCATTTAAAACATCCATTGGAGTTGGTCTATTGTAATAAAACATCCTTTGAATAGGCTTATCAGCCCATTTTGTATTGATTTTATTAACAAAATCATTTTCTGAAACATTCTGAGTAATAAAATTTTCTTGTTTTGCAGAGAAAACAGGTTGAGGTTGTAAATCAATTCCAGTAATATTGGAATCAAAAACAATATTCTTTAGTTTCTCTTTTAAAAGCTGTTCAATTTCTTCAGTAGAATCAGTTTTGAAATTTTTTATTTTCGGAGGAGCTTGTAAAGTATTTTTGACAATTTTTAGTTCTTGTTTTGGTTTATGAAAAGCTTCTATTTTTTCTTGTAAAATCTGTGTTTGTTTCAAATAATTGTCTAAATTCTTATGCAATGCCATGACATGTTCTCCTAATACATTCAAATAATAATTAGCATAATTCTGCTGTTTAAGAATCAAGTTGACATGTTCACAAGTAATTACAGCAACTTTGTTTTCAAATAATTTTGCAAAAGCAGTAAAATTAATAGTTTTACCATCTTTATTGATATCAAAAGACTGAGTTGGTGGTAAAGAAGAAATCATTATATCTCCATTAGACAAATGATACTCACGTTCAATGACTGACAAATGATATCCCACATATTTAATCATAAACCATGGAACAAATGGTAATGAAATATTATTTCCTTCTAACTCTTTGTAAAATTCTTTAGAAAAATACTCTGTCTCATCTTTATTAAAAGCAGAGAAAAACCAATTTCTAAATTCTTCCCATTTTGGACTATAAAATTCTAAAGAAATCTTTTTTCGTGTCAGAGAACCTGGACTAAAATCAATTTTTTTACTATCCATGTAAACCAGTTGGAAAATTCATTTCAGAATCTTTAGGATCACTTAAACGATCTTCATCTTTAGCAATATTATTATTATCTAAAATAATTTTATCAAAATTTGTATCTCTAATTTGAGAAGTTGAAGCCCTTGATGGAATCTACAATATAATCTACTGGAGAAATATAAGAAGATACAGATCTGGTTAATCTTGCAGGAGAATCTGTTAGTCGTGGGATATCCTGGGTTTTAAAACTCAAAGTTACACTACCATCTTTACTTTGTCTGATATCAAAAATCTTCTCACTGGTAATCTCACGAGGTACTGCAGCTTCTTCAATAATCCATTCAGTAGAAAAATTAATTTCTTCCCACTTAATTAATCTACGGGTAATAATTTTTGATTTAGAAAAATTATTTTCAAACAAAACAGTCTCATGATTTTGTTCAGCAATTTTACATCTAGGAGATAAAGTATAAAGAGGTCTATAAATAATTCTAGTACAAATACACATAACTTCTGTCCGGGTAAATAATCATATCCATTAATCTTAATATTCAAAATTAATGATTGTAATATATTTACATCAGTTAGAGCAATATTTAAATTCGGATAAGCATTAAAATAAATTGCACCATAGCCAAGGTTGATTGTATAGAATCAATCAAAGAATTTTTCCAATTTAAATTTCTACCATCACGTAATGCAGCAACAAAACTTTTAGGTAAGCCTTTCAATGTTAATGGCTTAAAAGCAACTTGAACTAAACCAATATGTAAATAATTGAAATCTTTAGATTTGTAATAATCTATATCATTTTGAGATAATAGATGGAAAACTCCACTATCTTTGTCCATAGTAAAACTTAATTCTGTAGTTTTCACAGTAGTTTTTCCAGCAAATTTTTCAAAAGTTTCCAATTTATAAATAGTCTCTATATTTACTTTAGGAATCACCCAAGTATTTAATAAATCTTGTTGGACAGGAAAATCTACTTGTTCCTTAATCATATTTTTAATAAATTTTGGTTTATTAAACCAAGACATAAGAACTCAGAATGTTAAGCGTTAAATAATAACTTTCATAACCTAAATATGATCTGAATTGAAAGCTTTAAAAGCTTTAAGTATGATCGGAAAAGGTAATGACTCTTAATGAATAGCTTGCCTTGAAGGGGTAAAGGTTGTGGTATGGGTATTAGTTTAAATAATTTTATAGCAAACTAAGCTTAAATCATGGCGTTGGTAAGCCCTAAGAGGGGTGTTCCCGACATGGTTAGTGAGGGATTATATCGGGTATAAACCTTGTGATTCCGTTGGTAAGTCCTGTATGGCTGGTTAAATCGCCTATGGATGTTCCCGGTCGGGTTTATAACGAATAGTTCCGTGGTTTGCATAAAACAAATTAAACTATATAAATCCCTACTTCCTAAAATGTCCTACAGCCCTAAAAAGGTCCTGCTTAAAGTATGGTATATATATATATATATTGTTATGAAATAGAAGATTCTTACACTTCTATTTAAGGTGAATGTCTTTAATGTATTTAATTAGAGAGATTTTAGAGTTCTATTAGTGGTAGCTAAATCTTCCTCTCCCCTATAAATAGAGGTGCCCCCTACCATTGTAAATCATCCCTTGAGACCCCTCTCAACTCAATAAGAAGAACTCTCTCTACTCTTCTCTCTATTGCTATTGTTCTTGCTCTATTGTTCTTGTCTTTTGCTTTAGTTTATAACACGTTATCAGCACGAGACTCTACCGTCTCAAGTATCATTCTCGAAAATCCAAGGTATTTTCCCTCTTCCTAATTTAATTTTCGAGTATGTCTGACATTATGAAAAGAAAGTTCGTTGCCCTTGAAATTTCGGGCAAGAACTATATGACATGGGTGTTGGATGCTGAAATCCACCTAGATGCTATGGGTCTCGGAGACACCCTCAAAGATAAAGAAAAAGCATCCACCCAAGATTGTGCGAAGGCCTTGATTTTCTTGCGCCACCACCTTGACGAAGGTTTGAAGATTGAATATCTCACCGTCAAGGATCCACTCGTTTTGTGGAACAGCTTAAAGGAGAGATATGACAACCTGAAGTTGGTCACTCTGCCACAAGCACGATATGATTGGGCCCATCTAAGGCTACAGGACTTTAAGTCCGTTTCTGAATATAATTCTGCTATGTTCAGAATTACTTCTAAACTGAAGCTATGTGGAGATAACATCTCCGACTACGATATGCTTGAGAAAACGTTTACAACGTTTCATGCCTCCAATATGGTACTGCAGCAACAGTACCGAGAGAAAGGCTTTACGAAGTACTCTGAACTGATTTCTCTCTTACTAGTGGCTGAGCGAAATAATGATCTGCTCATGAGAAACCACGAAAATAGACCAACTGGGTCTACACCACTGCCTGAAGCAGATATGGTGCACTCGCATTATGCCAAACATAAAAGGGACCATGATCACGGTCATAAACGGGGTCAAAGCCAAGGACGTGGACAAGGAAGAAATTCCAAAGAAGTCCGTCACCCCCCAAAGAGAGATAACCACCGAAAGCAGAAACGGGGTCCAGAAGATCCTAAGGCAAATAGTTCAGAAACTATATGTTATCGTTGCGGTGGAATGGGCACTGGTCTCGGACTTGCCGTATACCAAGACACTTGGTTGATCTTTATCAAGCATCTCGAAAGAGAAAAGGCCCTGAAACAAATTTTGTCTATGACGACAATGAGGATATCACCCACCTGGATGTGGCAGACTTCTTTGAGCAACCCGAGGGAAAGATAGACCACCTAATCGGTGATGGAACCATGATGAAAGAAGATGAAGCTGTTTGATTCTACTTGTATTAGTCAATGAATAAATTAATAGTCATTAGCATTAGCTCGTATTAGTTAATTCATGATATGATGTTAGTATTAGCCCTTTAGAATGTTTCAATATGCTCAAATATTTTTATTGTACAGTAGAGGTAATCGACTAACCTAAAAACTAGTCGATCGTCTAATATTTAGCAATAAAACGAACTTTTTTCCGCCAGGCCAGATATTCGAATATCAGAGTCTGATATTTGAATATCTGGGCCAGATATTCGAATATCAGAATTCCAATATTCGAATATCTGGCAAGATATTAGAATATGTGCTTAAATATTCGAATATCTAATATTTTTCGCATTAAAGTATTATTTTTTCCGCAAGGCATTATATTCGAATATTAGAATACAATATTCGAATATCCTAAATAACTGCTTCCCAAAATGCTGTTTAAACGCGAAACAAAAGAATTGAAATTGTTTATACTTATATTTATGTATTTTTTTTTGTATGTCAAACTATGGGAAAGCAAAATGGATATCCCACAAAGCGAACTTAGACCAACGTCCAATTGTAAAAGTATTTGCCTAGTTGATTCATGTACTACACATACAATACTCAAAAAAAAGAAGAGTAATTGTGTAAGGCAAACATTACTACAATCTATGGAAGTATTAAATTGATTGAAGGCTCCGGAAGAGCAATTGTAACTCTGCCCAAAGGCATGACGTTAATCATAGATAATGCAATGTTCTCCTCCAAGTCTAAGAAGGACTTGTTGAGTTTTAATGATATCAATCAAAGTGTTCTTCTCCAAGTCTAAAAGGAACTTGTTGAGTTTTAAAGATATCATTCAAAATGGATATCATATTGAGACAATAGATGAGAATAATCTTGAATTCTTCATGAAAACGAGGCTGCCCATTTCGGTTTGGGTTCACGCCATTTTGAATGCAACAATGCTAGTTTGTCGGCTGTCCGCTTAGACTTGGGTTCACGCCATTTTGCATGCAACAATACTAGTTTGTCGGCTGCCCACTTCGGTTTGGGGTCACGCCATTTTGCATGAAGCAATGCTAGTTCGTCGGCTGCCCACTTCGGTTTGGGGTCACGCCATGTTGCATGCAGCAATGCTAGTTCGTCTCTGACTGACGAATTGACACAAATATTCCCCATTGCAATTGGTTTTGGGTCATGAACCCAATATATCCCATTTAAGAAGCTTTGGATGCGCAGTATATGTGCCTGTAGCACCGCCATCCCGCACCAAAATGGGTTTGCAAAGGAGGTTAGGAATATATGTTGAGTTTGACGCGTCCTCCATTATTCGCTACCTCGAAACATTGACAGGAGATTTGTTCACTGCACTATTTGCAGACTGTCAATTGGATGAGACACTTTTCCCAAAATTAGGGGGAGAAGTTGGTGAAACCAAACGGGAAATTTTGTGGAAAAATGCATCATTATCTCATCTTGATCCACATACCTCTATTTGAAAGAAAGAGGTACAAAAGATTATCCATTTGCAAAGAATAGCAAATCAAATGCCTGACGCATTTACGGACTTGAGGAGGATAACGAAATCCCACATTCACGCGGAAAATGTTCCGATCCGTATTGAAGTCCCTATTGGACAAATATCTAGTGTCATATCCAATGAGTCAAATGCACGCCAGAAGCGTGGCAGACCATTAGGTTCCAAAGATCGAAATCCTAGAAAGAGGAAAAAGAACGATCTAAATGACACTATGAAAGAATCACATGAGGACGCTCATGATTTGATTAATTCCGAGATTCACGAAGAATCTATTGAGCCTGAGACTCTTGAAAATACGGAATGCAAGAATGTGAGGATCTCGAACCTCAGTCTGTGGTAGTACAAAATTAATTGAGAGCTCTCGAAGAGCCAATTATTACTATGTTGGAGAAACACAATTGAGTATTGTGCTGTAGTAAGTCTCAAAGAAACTTATTCAGTTTCCAAAGTACACGCGAAAGCGATTGATTATATTGAGACTATAATAAAGGAAGGCTTTGATTCTCCTATTACTACAACTTGTAGCGGGGTAATTTGTATATGAAAAGCTACCCGCTTTGTTCACCAGTTTGTACTACACAAATGAAAGAATGCCACAATAAAGTGGATATCTATTGGTATAAAACCCATGTCATAATAAACCCGAAGTTTATTGATAAGTGCACATGTCATGGTGTAAATTTGAAGTTTACCAATATTGATAATTTATGTTAGCCATCTCATTTGAAGTATGATGTGCAAATTCACATAGGTGAATATCAAAGAACTAGAAGTTCTTGTTCTCAGTAATGAACTGACCAACTAAAGAGTTCGGGTTGAAGCCCCTAAATTCTGGAAATATCACAGGTGAATATGGGCCCATTCACCTGCCATGTATACCACATATGATGCATCTATGATATGGTTACATGCGCCATTGTTATTAACCCGCAGCCTGGCAGTGCTTGCGAGGTAAATCGCTCAGTAATCTAACTTCGAGCATAGTTTCCAGATTCTCTACTCAAGACAGTTCATCTTGATAAGTTGGTTTATATTAAAGTTGGTTTAGCAAGATAATTATTGAGTGCTTCCACTTAATAGCTAAACTGTTTCTTATGAGAACTAAGTTATATATATATATATATCAGTTTGATATAAGTTGTATACAAGAGCATATTCTCCCCTCAAAAGTGGTTCAGGGTCAGGAACCAAATAATTTCATCTTATATTAAGGTGCTGTGTATATTGACATAATGCACAAAGATGATTTCCCAAAGTTGAGAAAACATGTTAGCTTTACTAACATGAGGGGGAGACATGATAAACACTTGAGAAAATGTTACATGGGATGAATTCTCATTTGTATATGTATATCCCCGAATATCATGATATGAACCTGAAGTTCATAAAAGGGATAATTCAAATTGCAACATATTGCAAAGCATGCTATACGCATTTGCTGACTCAAAGAAAGTAACTAAATGGAAGAGATACAATTCAAGAAGAATTGATTCCATATGAAAGACATGTAGTTTTGAACCTATAGTTCATATGCTTGAAAGTATAAAGGCAAAGGTATGTATAGTCAATTTTCGATATCTTATTTGCTTAGCATGACATGAAAACTTTGATATGCAGCTAAAGTCTATTATGTGACTTACATGACTTAACTTGAAAGATTTAAGTTGCTTGAAGCATATGCAATTCTTGGTCCTGAAGTACCGCATCCTAAGTACAATTTGTGTACATATGAATCTTGCCATAACTATAAGCATGATGGATTTGAGAATGCATCTATGGAGATATTGAAGAGCTATTCCACGACATTATATGAAGATGTTTATATCTATCAAGAATGATGATTTCAAGGTGCGGAATACTTATTCAAGTCAATATGGTTAATTTGTCAAATCTCTATTAAAGATCGTTTTGAAGATGATGCACAAGATTGGAATGCAAATGCTCAAGGATATAAATTGATGTACTCATTAGGGGGAGTCAATGCGCGTTGCACTCTTTTTCCCTTACAAGGTTTTGTCCCACTGGGTTTTCCTTGCAAGGTTTTTAACGAGGCAACCAATAGGCGCATATTCAAACATGTGTACTCTTTTTCCTTACTTTAATTTTTCCCATTGGGTTTTGGTTTTAAGGTTTTATGAGGCACATCATTGAATAGACATTCAAGGGGGAGTGTTATGAAATAGAAGATTCTTACACTTCTATTTAAGGTGAATGTCTTTAATGTATTTAATTAGAGAGATTTTAGAGTTCTATTAGTGGTAGCTAAATCTTCCTCTCCCCTATAAATAGAGGTGCCCCCTACCATTGTAAATCATCCCTTGAGACCCCTCTCAACTCAATAAGAAGAACTCTCTCTACTCTTCTCTCTATTGCTATTGTTCTTGCTCTATTGTTCTTGTCTTTTGCTTTAGTTTATAACATATATATATATATATATATATATATATATATATATATATATATATATATATATAGATATATATATATATATATATATATATAGACCAAAGATGGTCTCTACCTAATAAAGTTGACTTGAAAAGAGACCAACTCTGATCCATAATTGTACATACATATTAATTAGAGACCAATTTTGGTTGTTAAAATAATAATATACTTATTAAATGGGTCCCATAATAGCAACCAAAATTGGTCTCTGATTTTATTTATATTTTAAATTTTTTTGTATAATAATATAATTATTAAAATTTTATTATCAGATCCCATATTAGCGACCAAAGTTAGTCTCTATCTGCTTACCTTTAATTAGAGACCAACATTGGTGACTAATTTTGAATTATATTTATTTATATGTTATATATTTATTAAATAATTACATAATTATTTAAATTTTATAATTGGGTCCCACTTTAGCGACCAAAGTTGGTCTCTATCTGCTTACGCTTTAATTAGCGACCAATTTTGGTCCCTAATTTTAAATTATATTTATTTATATTTTATAATTTTTTAAAATAATATTATAATTATTTAAATTTAATAAGTGGGTTCCAATAGCGACCAACGTTGGTCGTTAATCTCAGTATTTCTTTGACCAACCAAGTCTGACTAGTCCGGTCAATATTTGACGAAATTATAGACCAAATGGAGACCAATCTTAGTCGCTAATGTATTTAAAATAATTATTTTATTATTTTCTCTAATATAAAGATTAATGTTGGTTCCTTTTTTTGACGGAACAACTTTGGTCTCTAAAGTTTGGTTACTTTTTTGGGAAATTCTAGTAGTGAATACATTATATATACTAATGTTTATTATTATTATATATATATATATAAGTCCCTAGCGAGAAAAGAAATTGTGTTTTTTGTTTCTTTGGAAGAAGCATTTTGCTATCAATAATTGATGAATCAGAGTAAAAGAAAAAGACCTATGCATATGAAATACGCATATATTATTATATACTTTTATTCAAACACTTAGGTGTGTAAGTGCCATCCAATCAAAATGTATGTTTCACAAAAAAGACAAAAACTATCTAACATGTACAAATATTCTCCATGAATACTTTTCCAATAATTCAAATTCACAATAACTTATCTTAGAAATACTTAATTTAGGTACTTGAAAACTAAAGCAAAATTTAAGTTAAACTTCATCTTCAAAACTGTTCGTGGGACCCAAGGCGAGTAGAGAGAAAGAAAGAGATTCATGAATAGAATATAAATAATAAATCGCCAATCAACGATTAAGGAAGCAGTTCAGTGCATTTTTAATGAGGCTATATTTTTGAGCAGGTAAGGTCAAAAAGCACGGCAAAAAAGCTACTAGATATTGTTTATGCCCTATTGGCTTTATCATATGTAGACGTTATAACGAGACAACGAACGTTATTCAATTTAACTAATACTCCTTAGTTGATATGTGAATACATCATTACCAAGAATAAACAAAGATGGAAGTGTTAGGATCGCAAAAAATTAGGTGTCATGCGAAAGTTGGCAAAGCAAACTTTGAACGATGATAAATTATACAGCAAAAGAGAAATCTATCAAAAGTAACACAAATATTTAATGTGGTTCGGTCAACTGACCTAAGTCCACCGCAGAGATGAGCAATCCACTATAATAAAAAGAGAGTACAAAATATCGAGAGAACAACCTCACGAAGAGGTAAACACAAGTGACACACTAACATTTGTCCCGAAAAGTTCTTCGCCTTAAACACTAATATCAAACCCCTATGGCTACATTGTGGATGCTACTAAACGAGAAGGAAGGATCCTCAATTTATAGACCTCCAAATTTTTTCCTACAAGAAAAAGGATTAGCCAAATACGGGGAATTTATAATCCTTCTACAAGAAGGAAAACCCTATTAAGATAATTATATTGCTCTTTCCTACAACAAATAAAAAAACTAAATATGATAAAAAAATTATGTCAAACACCTAACATCAAGATCTGCTACATTTATTATAATCGATGATGACGAGCCAGATGATGAAAGCACACACATTTTTTAACTTGATCTAGTACCCCAGCTAGAATATCAAATTAGAAGTTGGATAGTCTTACTATATAGTTTTATAGTTTGTAAATGCACCATCCTCGGCTACATACAATCATCAAATTAAATTTAGTACAACCAATTTGGCCCCTGGTCGGTGACCCAGCATTTTACAATTTACATTTTAATATAAAGTTTTTTTAAGCTTCGGAGTTTAGGTTATGTCCCTTTCAACATAATAGCCATTTCTTCCTTTCTGTGTCATGAAAACTGATGAAGATGGTGACAAGTCATCGCCATTAATTTGGTGATATATCTCAAAATGAAATGGAAAAATAGGCAAACAAGCATTCGTACTCTCACGGATTTTTATTTTTCGTCCTTCAACTTCACGAATTTTCATCCATGTTCAATTGCGCTCTTTTCACCTCCTTGAACTTTTTTCTCTAGTTCTAGATTTTTTATATCACCAGCTTTTCTATTATTAATTTTAAGTTTTATGCATTGAGAATGTTACAATTAGGTTATTTATAAATTAATAAGATGTTATGAAATAATATAAGAACAAGAACAATAACTTAAGAACAAGAGCAAATAGAGAGAAGAGTAGAGAGAGTTCTTCTTATTGATACTTAGAGAATGTTAGGAGTGTTTTACAATGGTAGAAGACCCCTTTATTTATAGGGAGGGGGATGATTTAGCTACCAAGAATAGAACTCTAGAATCTCTCTAATTATAGACATTCACCTTAAATAGGAGATTTCATAACACTCCCCATTGAATGTCTATTCAACAATGTGCCTCGTTAAAACCTTAAAACCAAAACCCAATGGGAAAAATTAAAGTAAGGAAAAAGAGTACACATGTTTGAATATGCGCCTATTGGTTGCCTCGTTAAAAACCTTGCAAGGAAAACCCGGTGGGACAAAACCTTGTAAGGGAAAAAGAGTGCAATGCGCATTAACTCCCCCTAATGAGTACATCAATTTATATCCTTGAATATTTGCATTCCAATCTTGTGCATCATCTTCAAAACGATCTTTGGTAGACGTTTGACAAATCAACCATATTGACTTGAAAAAATATTCCGTACCTTGAAATCATCATTCTTGATAGATATGAACATCTTCATATAATGTCGTGGAATAACTCTTCAATATCTCCATAGATGCATTCTCAATGCCATCATGCTTATAATAGCAAGATACATATGTACACAAATTGTACTAAGGATGTGGTACTTTAGGACCAAGAATTGCATATGCTTCAAGCAGCTTAAATCTTTCAAGTTAAGTCATATAAGCCATATAATAGACTTTAGATGCATATCAAGTTTTCCATGTCACGCTAGACAAATAAGATATCAAAAACTGATTTTACATACCTTTGACTTTATACTTTCAAGCATTTGAACTATAGGTTCAAACTACATGTCTTTCATATGTAATCAATTCTTCTTGAATTGTATCTCTTCCATTTAGTTACTTTCTTTGGGTCAGCAAATGCGTATAGCATGCTTTGCAATATGTTGCAATTGAATTATCCCTTTTATGAACTTCAGGTTCATATCATGATATTCGGGGATATACATATACAAATGATAATTCATCCCATGTAACCTTTTCTCAAGTGTTTATCATGTCTTTCATATGTAATCAATTCTTCTTGAATTGTATCTCTTCCATTTAGTTACTTTCTTTGGGTTAGCAAATGCGTATAGCATGCTTTGCAATATGTTGCAATTGAATTATCCCTTTTATGAACTTCAGGTTCATATCATGATATTCGGGGATATACATATACAAATGATAATTCATCCCATGTAACCTTTTCTCAAGTGTTTATCATGTCTCCCCCTCATGTTAGTAAAGCTAACTTGTTTCCTCAACTTTGGGAAATCATCTTTGTGCATTATTATGTCAATATACACGGCACATTAATAATAAGATGAAATTATTTGGTTCCTGACCCTGAACCACTTGTGAGGGGAGAATATAATATACTCTCGTATACAACGTATATCAAACTGATAATATAACTTTGTTCTCACAAGAAACAGTTTAGCTATTAAGTGGAAGCACTCAATAATTATCTTGCTAAACTTACTTTGATATAAACCAACTTATCAAGATGAACTATCTTGAGTAGAAAATCTGGAAATTATGCTCGAAGTTAGATTACTGAGCAATTTACCTCGCAAGCACCGGCCAGGCTGCAGGTCAATAACAATTGCGCATGTAACCATATCATAGATGCATCATATGTGGTATACATGGCAGGTGAATGGGCCCATATCACCTTTGATATTTCCAGAATTTATGGGCTTCAACCCGAACTCTTTAGTTGGTCAGTTCATTAATGAGAACAAGTGATACAAGAGAATTCGTAAAGAACTTTCTAGTTCTTTAATATTCACCTATGTGAATTTGCACATCATACTTAAAATGAGATGGCTAACACGTATGCCAACTGAATAAATTATCAATATTGGTAAACTTCAAATTTACACCATGACATGTGCACTTATCAATAAACTTCAGGTTTATTATGACATGGGTTTTTATACCAATATATATATCCACTTTATTGTGGCATTCTTTCTTTTGTGTAGTACAAACTGGAGAACAAAGCGGGTAGCTTTTCATATACAAATTACCCCGCTACAAGTTGTAGTAATAGGAGATATCAAATCCTTCCTTTATTTATAGTCTCAATATAATCAATCGCTTTCGCGTGTACTTTGGAAACTGAATAAGTTTCTTTGAGACTTACTACAGCACAATACTCAATTGTGTTTCTCCAACATAGTAATAATTGGCTCTTCTAGAGCTCTCAATTAATTTTGTACTACCACAGATTCATCAACATCCATGTGGTGAATATCTTTCTTAAAGAGAAAGTTATACCATTATGGTCATGTCAAACTTATATGCAAGATATGTTTCTTGCATTATCGTTGTCCTTTAATAGTCATATTTCCAAAATACTTTGGCGTACAATAGGTACGTGACCAACGATCATTCATGCCATATATCATCTCAAACCTCCTTCTAGGGGTGAGTGTGGTATCATCTCAAACCTCCTTCTAGGGGTGAGTGTGGTATATCTAATACCAATTTCATGTTCATATTCTTCCAATAATGAATATGTATTCGTGAATCAAATGTTGTCACATTCACTTCGAGGATATGTGATTTTGTTATCCTTTTCAAATCTATAAATGCGTCAGGCATTTGATTTGCTATTCTTTGCAAATGGATAATCTTTTGTGCCTCTTTCACAAATAGAGGTATGTGGATCAAGATGAGATAATGATGCATTTTTCCACAAAATTTCCCGTTTGGTTTCACCAACTTCTCCCCCTAATTTTTGGGAAAGGTGTCTCATCAAATTGAAACTCTGCAAATCGTGCAGTGAACAAATCTCCTGTCAATGTTTCGAGGTAGCGAATAATGGAGGGCGATTCAACCTCAACATATATTCCTGACCTTCTTTGCAGACCCATTTTGGTACGGGATGGCGGTGCTACAGGCACATATACTGCGCATCCAAAGATTCTTAAATGGGATATATTGGGTCCATGACCCAAAACCAAATGCAACGGGGAATATTTGTGTCAATTCGTCAGTCAGAGACGAACTAGCATTGCTGCATGCAAAATGGCGTGACCCCAAACCGAAGTGGTCAGCCGATGAATTAGTATTGCTGCATGCAAAATGGCGTGAACCCAAACCAAAGTGGGCAGCCGACGAACTAGCATTGCTGCATGCAAAATGGCGTGAACCCAAACCGAAATGGGCAGCCTCGTTTTCATGAAGAATTCAAGATTATTCTCATCTATTGTCTCAATATGATATCCATTTTGAATGATATCTTTAAAACTCAACAAGTTCCTTTTAGACTTGGAGGAGAACATTGCGATTGATATCATTAAAACTCAACAAGTTCTTCTTAGACTTGGAGGAGAATATTGCATTCTCTAAGATAAACGTCATGCCTTTGGGCAGAGTTACAGTTGCTCTTCCGGAGCCTTCAATCAATTTACTTCCCATGGTTTGACATATAAAAGAAATACACGAACATAAGAATAAATAAGTTCATTTCGTTTGTGTCACATAATATTTTCAAAATCTACTGCTAACAGTTGACTAACAAAATCAGATATGTTATCCGTAATTGATTACTTTGCAGTTTGAAAATTTCAGTTTAAACATTTTCTTCAAACAATCGATTGTTAAACACACACAATCGATTATTTGCTATTTTGAAAAACTTCAGAGCACACTGTTTTAAGACAATCGATTGTTAAGTATAGACAATCGATTGTTGGCTATTTTGAAAAATTCCAGAGCACACTGTTTTAAGACAATCGATTGTTAAGTATAGACAATCGATTGTTGGCTATTTTGAAAAATTCCAGATTACACTGTCTAATGACAATCGATTGTTAGACATAGACAATCGATTGTGGATGATTTTTGAAAAATTCCAGAACACACTGTTTTAAGGACAATCGATTGTTAATCATAGACAATCGATTGTTGACTGTTTTTGTAAAATTCCAGATCACACTGTTTTAAAGACAATCGATTGTTGATCATAGACAATCGATTGTTTTGCAGTTTTTATGCGAAATATGAGATAACCGATTAGTTTTTCAGGTTAGTCGATTACCTCTACTGGAAAGTAAAAATATTATTGATATTTGAGCATATTGATACATTCTAAAGAACTAATACTAACATTATATCATGAACTAACTAATACGAGCTAATATTAATGGCTATTAGTTTATTCATTCACTAATACAAACAAGTAAAATAAAATCAAATAGCTCCATCTTCTTTCATCACGGATCCATCACCGATTAGGTGGTCTATCTTCCCCTCGGGTTGCTTAAAGAAGTCTGCCACATCCAAGTGGGTGATGTCAAAGTTGTCGTCAGAGACAAAATTCGTTTCAGGGCGTTTACTCTTTCGAGATGCTTGATAAAGGTCAACCAAAAGTCATGGTATACGGCAAGCCCTTGACCAGTGCCCGGTTTCACCGCAACGATAATATATAGTTTATAAACTATTTGCTTTTGGGTTCTTATCGTATCGTGCTTGTGGCAGAGTGACCAACTTCAGGTTGTCATATCTCTTCTTTAAGCTATTCCACAAGATGGGTGGATCTTTGACTGTGATATATTCAATTTTCAAACCTTCATCAAGGTGATGGCGCAAGAAAATCAAGGCCTTAGCATAGTTTTGGGTGGATGCATTATTTCTGTCTTTAATGGCGTCTCCAAGACCCATAGCATCTAAGTGGATTTCAGCATCCAACACCCATGTCATATAGTTCTTGCCCGAAATTTCAAGGGCAACGAACTTTCTTTTCATAATGTCAGACATAAAACAAATTTACATCAAGAGCGTGTTCATACTTACGGGCTCTATTACAATTATCACATTCACTTCAGGGAATGGACCATAATCATGTGCTTTACACAATCTCATGTCAAATATTACTTTTATAAAGTGAAAGATTATTTTGAGAATCTTTATTATTCTCATTATCACAATAATGACGATTATAATTTCGTCTATTGCCACGTCCACATCCATTGATACCTTTACGGTAATAATTTTGTCTTCTTTCAGACTTATCACATACTGCTACCACATTCTCTAAAGGGAATGGAGCAAATTCAATTGGACGGAATTCTTTGCCACGTCCACATTCATTGATACCTTCATGGTAATAATTTTGTCTTCTTTCAGACTTATCATGTTCTGCTTCCACATTCTCTAAAGGGAATGGAGCAAATTCAATGGGACGGATTTTCAATTCTTTGCCCACAATCATCCATGAATTTAATCATGGCAGGACATAGAGATTTAACCACTTCATGTGGTTATAATTTCTTACACACTCCATTAGAGTTATAATCAAACTTTGTTGTCTATGTTTGTATATAAAATCAAATTATAGAATTCCAAGAATTTGAAAGAGAAAAGCAAAATACTTACCTTAATTTTCTCAAGAAGATTCTATTTCTGTTTTCTGTTTCTTTCTTCTCCTTTGTTTTCAATTCCTCTTCAACGTTTTCTTTTCCTTTTTTGCTTCTTCGTTCTTTTCTCTTTTCGTTCCTTTGTTTTCTTTTGTTTTTCATTTCTTTCTTCTTTTCCGTTCCCCCCCCCCCTTTTTTTTTCTTTTTCTTTTCCTTCTTTCTTCATTCTTTCTTTGGAGCAAAACCTTAGACAAACAAAAGTTAAGACAATCGAAAATTTCAATTGGTTAGAGACTCGTGCTGATAACGTGTTATGAAATAATATAAGAACAAGAACAATAACTCAAGAACAAGAGCAAATAGAGAGAAGAATAGAGAGAGTTCTTCTTATTGATACTTAGAGAATGTTAGGAGTGTTTTACAATGGTAGAAGACCCCTTTATTTATAGGGAGGGGGATGATTTAGCTACCAAGAATAGAACTCTAGAATCTCTCTAATTATAGACATTCACCTTAAATAGGAGATTTCATAACATAAGAAGTATTTTTTTATAAGCAATCGATTGATAACCTAATAAAATAACAATTAATTAATATTGTAATATGTTGTACACTAACTATATTGATAAGAGTAAAAGTTTTACTATTGTTGTATATAACTTAAATCATCTATATTAGATAGGATGGTTAGACGTTCACCACATTTTAAACACATATATATAATAAATAAATAAATAAATAAATATGCATATATATTTGCTAATTATACGAATTTGTCAAGTGTTGCTCTCACAAATTTCGCTATTTCAGTTTCATAGGTTCAATATTATTTCGAATAGAAATGGTAAAAATTTGTGTCATGATACTATCATGAATTCATTTGATTATGCAAATGAATCAAATATATATATATATATATATATATATATATATATATTGTCTAGGGTATCTTGTATGCAAAATGTGGGGTACTTTGATACCAACTTCCAGACAAACTCAATCATTTTCGTCTAAAATAAATGGACAAAAATCTGACTTTACTGCCTTTCTCATTTAGGAAACAAGGGTTCCATTGCTAGTAAATTTAGCTACAGGTCAAAAGAATGAAGACAAAAATAAGCGAATAAAATAAGAATCTACATTGGTATATAACAACAGCAAAAATATTATTTGTGGATGGTATAGATTTGCAGCTTATATCAGAACTCAGAAATATCCAAAAGAAATCTAGTGAAAATCTGTCCTTGAGTTCATTTTGGACCAATATATAACGAGATAATAAAATTTCCAAAGAGTTGGAATCTTCCAAAATATTTCCACCCTTTTTTACCCTATGGTTCCCATCGAGAACCCTGGTGAATATATATACTACTAGTAATAATTTTGTTTATATATATCTAGAGTATTAAGAACCTTAACGCATTAAGTACTTCTTACAAATTGAGCTTATAAAAAAGTCAAGGTCTCATGAGAGAATAATGACAGCCATTTTTGTGAGACCAGTTTTGATGTCTGAATATCTGCTGAGGAAATCCTGATGATGCTGCAGCAGTTGAAAGTTGCTGAGGATGAGGGACATTATTGGATTGCCATTGTTGACCATCACTTGACGAAAACGAAACCTCTCTTCTATTTGCAGCTCCAATTCGGCCCCCATTGCTGCTGCTTGGAAATTGAATCTAATAATTTGAACAAGCTTTAGAAGTATGACAAAATAAATATTCATAGAGGAATTACACTAATGTATTATAATTTTATACTATTTGTTTAACTTAACTTGTTAATTGCAGGCAGTTCGATTATTTCAAGGTAACTCGTTCCATTTAATTATGGATGGTGGATATTATTTATCTTTTAAATGATCTGATTTATGTAGATATTTTTTTACTGTTAGTTAGTATATAAAAGTTAAAGACTAGTGAAAATAGAATTCAACTTATATGCACTTAATAGTGTAACAAATTATTATACCATTAGTGTAATTTAATTTTTTGAATTAAACTGTTTGCTTTATTTTCCGATTAATAATTTTATTCTTATTAGTATTGCCCTTAATTTTTTTTAAAGTAATCTAACAATGAAATAATTAGTAATAGAAGTTAAAATCAAGTTAAAATGGATACTGACGTGATAATTTAACGAGTTGAACTGTGGTGGAAACGTCATTTGAATCATTTGGGATTCACCAGCTCTCACATATTGGTCAAACCTTTGCATTTCATTGTTGTTTGGGTTGAAGGAGGCAGGAGAATGTAGGTGCGTTTTGCTCAAGAGCTGCAAGGTTTCCGACTCATTGTATCCATCTCTTCTTCGGGCATCAACATCAATTGGACTAGTTTGATGCTGAAATTTAAACATATTTAATATTGAGTGAAAAAATACTACTACTATTAGTTGTTAAAAATGTAATGCTCAAGGTGTCCCCACTGTAATTGTTCAATGTTGAGAGTGCAGCGGATGATTTTATCCCTAATAACAATCTTTTATATGACAGACATGGCATGTTTGAAACCACATAATTTAAAACTTATTTATGGTATATTATATTCGTTATGTTCTTCTAATGCTATTATTTCTAAGATTTATTGATTGTACTTATATATTGTCTCTTTTCATCTTCTTCAGTTAAGGATCTATTGAAAATAATTTTTTTGCAGCTCGGGGTAGGGGTAGGGGTAGGTCTGCGTATACAATACCCTCCCCAGACCCCATCAATGAAATTTCATTGGGTTGTTATTGTTGGTGTATGCACACTTGCCTACATTACACCCCCTTGAGATATGCCCATCCCCGAAACCTGTGTGAACGCGAAATACTTTGTGCATTGAATTGCCTTTTTATTTTGCGTATATTATGCACACCTTTAGTTTAGGAACATAAAATTCAAAAATCTTCCTTACACTCATAAATTATTGCCCAATTAAATAAGATATATAAAATGAACAAGAATATATGGAGAAGGAAAATAGAGGTAGGAAGAAATTAAGCTACAGAAGTTAGGTATGTACCTTGGGCCTCAAACCGTGGTGCCTCCAATCAGCTTCAAATTGCATTGAAGAACTTTTATCCCTATTATTATTATCCTCCATTTCTCGGCTGCTTTGCTTTGAGCTCGCGCCACCCAAGCTTAAGTCAAGACTGTGATCTGCTGCCTTATAATTAGTACCTTCTGGAAAAAGCATCTTTGACGGCGATTTTTCTTTTTCTTTTCCTTTTATTGTGAAAAATTACTACACAAAATTGGAACCAAAGGAACAAATAACATATTTACCAGATGAATTAAGTTCATTTTCATAAATGCTAAGATCGAAGTTCGTAACTGCATCCTTCCCATTACACTTGATGGCAGCTTTATCATAAGCCCTTTGTACAAAAAAAAAAAAAAGTATTTAGCAGTGCTGGTGCCAGAAATTCGAAGAAACAAAAAAAAAACTTTCAAGGGAATTCAATAATTTTAATATATTTCAACAAGTTATTATATTTGTTTAGCGTAATCTTCAGAGGAAGGAATTTAATTGAACCGTTAAGCACATTTAACTCTGCCTATGTGTTTTAGTCCTTACTAGCTAGTAGCTGCACTAAGTGCAAGAAATTTAATCTAATATTTGGCAAACAAGAATAAATTCAGCAGTGGAGACACCCACCTGGCAGCTTCAACTTCAGTATCAAAGAGTCCCAAATAAACGTACCTGTTTGAAAAAGCAAAAAAAAAAAAAGAAATTAGAAAATGGATAGTCAATAGCAAGCAAGGAATGGTAGTGACAACAAAAGGATATATTATTCCATGAAAATGAATTCAAATCAAGAGAATAAGATTAAGATAAGATTTTTCTTGTTTACTTTTTGCCCAATAACTGTCCCATTCTAGCTTCCCATCTACCACATTTGTGCAAAGTCACCCCTCTATACTTGGAACTTCCCCTCGGAAAACCTGTACTTTGTCTCCGTAGTACATGCACAAATTCTTCCTTAGTCAGATTCTTCATCTGCTTCATATAGCAAACCAAAAAGAATATTTACAACATAAAATAAAAAAATGTTCAGAACCTTTTGCATTAGATTTCATATATTTCGTGTTGAGAATATTGTGTAACACATTGAATATAGGCTCCATTGCATTGGCAACTTGTGCATATAAACCATTTGGTTCAACTACAGCATTTATTTTTTACGAATCATAGATATATGGGCAGAACATCACTTATAATTTTCAAATGAGCAATAGATTCGATGATAAAAACCAGAAAATTAACCTCATTAACTTTGAATTGTGAACATGTCTCTAATCTCGTGTAAAGTAAACACACTGTTGAGGAGAAGGGAGTCACTATTTAGGATTAGGAGAGAATGAAACTTAAATAAAGTAGAAAAGCACATCCTTTCACAGTCTGTCACTTTGATCTGATCATGAACCTACCTGTTTTAAGTCATCCTCATAATCCTCCAGGTTAAAGTTTATGTCCGCCTCCACTCCCCGGAACTTAATTGCTGCCCTATCATATGCACTGAAACCACATTTTTTCTATTTAATCTTCTTTTTCAACTTCATCTCCCATTTTACAAGTAAAGAAATTTTAAAGTTCAAGAATCAAAGAGCTCACCGAGCTGCTGCATGTGCTGTGTCAAATCCGCCTACAAAAATTGATCCTTTTTAGATTAGTTTTCAAGGATAAGAAGATATAACTAAACATAGAGAAGAATGAAGGAAAAAAACAGTACCTAAATAAACTTGCTTCCCGCAATCCCTGAGATATAAAATATAAGTAAATGAGAAAAACAAGTACGAATAAATTCTTGTTCAAAGAATCAAGAACTGCTTGACAAGAAAACAAAAAAAAAAAAGCCCAAGGGAAAGATATAGGGAAGTTAGCAAAGGCTGTTTCTTCTTATTTGTCTAAATTTTGATGACATAATTATCCGATATATATATATAAAATTTGTTTATTAAGGGCTAACCATATGTGTGACTCCCACCGGCCAGTTCTCCGGTAAAAGGTAACACCACGATACTGTGAACTCCTAGACCTTGGACCACGCCGGCTCTTTTTCATAGGCTGCACTTGCTGCGACAACTCAGTGCCCTTTCCCAGTGGCAAATTACCAGATGTCTCCGAATGATAAAATTTTACTCCAGCCCAATGGGCCATTGGAAATCTAGAGGATCTATCATCAGAATCGGCAACAGCTCCAATTTCCAACTCATCAACCGGAAAAAACTGCCGGGTAACCGGCGGTGCACTCTCCGATGACAAGTTGTCGTCGTTACCCGGAGCTATCATACAGAAACCAAAGATTTTACTAGGATTAGATGCTCTCTTTTTCTTACCTTTTTGTTCATTATCTTCTTCTTCCTCGGAACCATATTCCTCAATATTATTATCCACTGCTGATGAACTTGAATTAGAAACGGATCCAACACCTTTACCTCTCTCGTGATCATTTTCTTCTGATTCATCGCCCCTTAAATTATGTGGAGAGTCGTTTAGATTCCACATTTCCCTCTATGATGTCTTCTATTTCCTAACCTATATATAAATGTATTCTCTTTTTCTTTTCTATCTGTCTAAATAGATGTGTGGAGTTGAATATATAAATAATAATGGTAAGATGGAGCTTTTTGCTGAGTCTTCATAGAACACAAGAAACCTACGACTTAAAGAGAGAGGTTAAGTTGTTGCAAAAAAAGGTTTTGAGAGAGAGAACTTTTGATCGGCTTGGCTAATAAATATTATATGTTCACTATTTCCTTGTCAATACTCCCTCACTTTCAATTTATTTTAACATATTTCCTTTTTAGTTCGTACCAAATAGAGTGATCTATTTCCCTTTATGCAATGATTTACTCTTTTGGATAAAAAATAAGTGATTTTTTGATATTTTTCTTGTGATCCAAAATAAGTGATTTTTCGGATTTCAAGAGTGAATTAATTATTATTTCCTACATTGTCCTTGGAGTAAATAGTATTGAAATATGTGTTAGGAGTGTTTATGTGAGATAGTAAAGGTTAATATGGTCAATTTCATTGTTAATTAATGCTAAAAGATAAATTTCTTAATTCGTGTGAAATCATCCAAAAAATCACTTATTTTAGACCAGAGGGAGTATAGCCATACAAAATATATATGTTTCATTTTACACTACAAGTTCAAAAGTCTTCTCTCTTTTCTTAAATTCCGTGCCTAGTTAAATGAATTCTCATAAATTGAAACAGAGGAAGTAATATATTACGTGTGTTGTTTCTTCTTACGCGCCACTTCAGAAATACTTTCTTTGTGCACAATAAATGATCAATTTTATTTATTTTAATCTAAAATAAGTGTCAATTTATATAATCAAAAACAATTCAATTTATTTTTTCAAAATTACCCTTATGTATGTATCCCTAAAAAGTCTTTTACTCCTTATATTAACTATGTTTAAGTAGAGGTAGTTTAGTCATATTAACTACTTTTGTCTAGAATTTAATATTTCTTTAATGGGCATAACAAAAGCAAATTGGTCATTTATTGTAGATCGGATAAACTATTAAATATGAAAAAAAGATTGAACTATTCTATTCATATGTATAGATATAATCTCTCTGCATTAATATTTATTTTATTTTTATATTATCTCCGTCTTCAAGAAATTATTTCAAAGGGTAAAAAAATAATTAATTTTATCTTAAAATTTTTAAATGACAAATAATTTGGGTTAACATGAGACGGAGGAAGTACTTACTAGATGTAGTATTTTCACTAGATCTTGTGGCATTCCTCTCTTGGCTGCCCAATAAAGCATAGACTAGGCCTGTCTTAGAACCCCTACACGAAAGTAGCCAACCACAACCATAATTCCAAGCAACCCACTACTAGATTTATTTACTATTTCCTTCGGTTCAAAATAAATAATTTTTGGCATTTTTTTTATGATTCAAAATAAGTGATTATTTTAAATTTCAAGAGTGCATTAATTATTTTTTTCCTACATTGTTTTTGGAGTAAATAGTGTTGGAATATGTGTTAGGAGTATTTATGTGAGATAGTAAAGGTTAATATGGTCAATTACATTGCTAATAATTGTTAAAATGTGAATTTCTTATTCTGTGTGAAAACATCCAAAAAGTCACTTATTTTGAACCAGAGGGAGTACTATATTATACCAAGTAAGTTTTTTTATTGCTCATTTTGTTAATCTCATTTTTAAGGATATTTGATTGTCATTATATTTTAGGTGATATGATATTATAAAAATTATTTTGCAACATGGTTGATATATATGCTACAAAAGTTAAACTCCACCCTCCCAGGAGCGGATTTCGAGGACGGAGCGTGTTCACTTAAATCATATTCACTGAAAAATTATATTGTATATATAAGATAAAATTTATTTTATCTCTATATATTATATTTTGAATTCGCTTGGCCAAAAAACCGTTATTTAGTGGTCAAGGGGTTCAAAGCATTTATGAGGTTATTAGTTCTATTTCTCTAGCTACAATCCTTTTAATTTTTTCTTTTTTAACCTCCTTGACCAAAACCCACCCCACTCATCCCTTTTCTTTTTTCTGTCTACCGACTAGCCAACCATATAGTGGAGTATCTCTTATTCCCAATGACTGGTGAAGAACACCACTTTTCCCCCTTTTTTTGTCATTCATAAATACTTTTGCTCTCGTTTGTTTATTAAACTCACTTTTTCTGTTTTCTGTAAATATATATGCTCCAGTTTTCAAGTGTTGCCCCCTTTAGGGCTCTTCGTTTAATCACTCTCTTTACACTCTTTAATGAAAGGAAAAGTGTGTGCCAGTGACTTTTCCTGATCTCAATATCTATCTGATGTATTTTCTTATTGGCTCGCTGTAAGTTAAGTAGAAAAAGACGTGAAAAAAGAAAGAGCCATTCATAACCACTCGAACAGCATTCCTCTATCTGTGATGTTCTCTCTCCTCTCTCTCTCTCTAGTAGACTAGTACTGTATACTTTTGTATTGTTGTATATGTATGTATATTTTACCCATAGTGGAAATGGACAGTAACAAGATTAGAAGGAAGAGTACTTAATTACTTTTATTAGCTGTACTTAGTTATCATTTCGCTGTCATTTGTACTCTCACGTCACACAAACGATTTAAACATTTACTGCTTGCATTCAGCGCTTTTGTTTTTACCTTGTTTTTACCTTTTGGGATGTGAAATGTAACAAATGAAGTTTCATTATGGTTACCGAGTTGAAGTCTAATAGGTTTGAGGTCATTCAGTTTACAACAACCAAAGTTCTCATACATTTTATAAGCGTACATCAATTAAAATTAACGGAGGGTCAATCATAGCAAATCGTAATAAATCAAAAGACCAAATAAATAAAATGTAAGAGATAGTGGCGAGGGACGGCTGTAGCCGTGTCGAAGGGATATTCGTGTACAATAAGTAGTTTGTGGTCTCGCTAATTAGGTTGAGTAACCTTGGAGCAATTTGGTCGGTGAATGGTTATACTTTTTATTAGCTCGAACGAGCTTAGGAGCGAGCTAGACGCGCTACTTATCACGAATCTAATTCTGACCCATACAGATAGTTCCTGCGCTTATTGAGGTCGGGATCCGGCCGAGCTCGATGAGCGAATTTTGCCGATATCCGTAGCCGTTTATGCTTTGAAGACGGTCGTAGCCATTTTTGCCTTGAAGATGGTCGTAGCCATTTATATTTTGGAGATGGTCGTAGCTATTTGTACTTTGAAGATGGCCGTAGCCATTTATATTTTGGAGATGGCCGTAGCCACTTTGCACGGATAATCCTTGACTGCAATGGAGCTGTTTGTTAAGTGAATTCACAATCGACGATTGTGGTCGCAATTCTTTGGTAGGTTTTCATACGAGCGACTGGCCATAGCCGTTCGTATATCTGAAACGGCCGGGCCTTTTGTTTGTATGTACTCTTTTTTGGGCTGGAGGTCGTAGTCACCTTATTTTTGCGAAACGGAGATAACTGTTCGTTGCTTTGAGAGCGTCGTAGCCGCTCTTACTAAGGGGATGGCCATAATCATTTCGTATTCAAGATACGGCAGTGGTCGTTGTTGCTTCAGAGATGGATGTAATCAATATCACCTTCGGAGGCGACCGTGGCCAGAATTATTTTGAAGATGGCCGCAGCCACTATTAATCTAGAGACGGCCGTAGCCGATTGCATACGTTTGGCGGGGATACGACCATGCTTGTCGCGTATAGGGAAGGCGTCATGTGCTTAGTGACGCATGGGGCGTGCTTTTGGTGTCTTGGGACCATTACAAACGTTTCGAGGGTGATATGCGGATTGATGGTTGAATGGTCGTTCCACAGTATTTGTCATAATGATGCTCGTTACTGTAGATCTGAACCGTTTTGCGGTTGGTCAGGCAGTTAATGGTGGCCTTTGGGATTCGTGAAAGCCATTTATGCTTCGTCTATAAATAAAGGGTTGTATCATTCAATTCTTACTTTTCCAATATTTGCTCAAGTGAAATTTTGAGAGAGATAACTCTTTTTATTCTCAGATTGCTTCATCTTCTATTCCTTGTTAATTTATTCTCCGCCGTTTATCACCAGATCTTCATCTCCCTTTGCTTTTCTGGTGAACTCTGCTCACTTTCTTTTAATATATTAAATTTGGCGAGTAGTTCTCGTTCAGATATTGCTCCGGTGGTGGTTTCGACGGTTGAGGGTCCATCTACTAGGGTGAGAACCACCGATTCGGCAAGTGTTGACAGGCTCCTGTCGGTGACCGACATTCTTTCTCTGCCCGACGGTCAGATGATCGATTTCTCCGACTATGAAGGATGGGACCAAGTGGACGAAGCCCCCATGATGGGGGAGGTGGCCATCGCCCAACCGAGGGACCAGTGTGACATTCCTCGCTTCGCTGACATCGTCCTTGCTAGGAGCGGGAAGAGGGTACATGTCGACCACCGAGGGTACTGCATCTTTTATGCCTACCCTTTCAAGTTGGGATTCAGACTTCCTCTCCCAATTCTAGTGGGTGGACTTCTATCTCCACTATAGGCCCTGGTAAGCTCGTCCCTTCCTTCTACAAGTTATTGGTGATGCTAATTAAATATGCTGAGTTGGCATGGAGGGAGATTACCCTTGGGCACGTACTAACTCTCTACGCTCCCTAGAGGGTACGAGGTTGGCACAGAGGGAGATTACCCTTAGGCCGACGACTTAACTACGGAGCTTGATGATGAGGTTGATGCCCGTCCTTATGAGAACTTTTTCTTCATCAGGACCGAGCACCTGGTGGGCATCTCGAATGTCGGGTTGATGGGCGAGGTGGCCGCCCTGGGTATAAAGGTATGTGTGAAGTCTCGATTAATTTCTTTTCTTGGTGTATTCTCTTGTATTGACTGCTATCTTATTTGTTGTAGTTATTCTTATTGGAGGTGGAGAGCATTCGTCGAGCCAATGTTCGCTCGGCTGTCTTTGTGCGGTTGTTGGAGAAGTTGCCGTTATCGGAACCAGTGCCGTGATTTGCGTGAACGCTTAAGGAACGACCCGCAGAACTAGGAGCTGGTAGAAGAGCTGGCGATGAGGGAACTTCATATGCAGCAGACCCTTAATATGGTAAATGCTCTTGAGGGGCAGCTACGTCAAAAGAACGAGGGATTGGACGCTGAAAGAAGGGTGGCTACTGAGAGAAAGCGCCAAAATCGGGTTACGACAGCAGGGGCCGCTGAGGCTTTGACTAGGCAGGTGGCTGCCCTTACGACGGAGACTGCTGCTTTAAGGAAGCGGGCAGAGGACGCCCTGGCAAGGGTCGAAACATTACAGGCGACCAACCGCGCCCAAGAAAGAGAACGCACATTAGAGAGAGCCGCCGCTGATTTTTGAATAGGCCGTTGGAGGTGCGCATTAACTACGGAGCACTTTTTCTACATCAGGACCAAGCACCTGGTGGGCATCTCGAATGTCGGGTTGATGGGCGAGGTGGCCGCCCTGGGTATAAAGGTATGTGTGAAGTCTCGATTAATTTCTTTTCTTGGTGTATTCTCTTGTATTGACTGCTATCTTATTTGTTGTAGTTATTCTTATTGGAGGTGGAGAGCATTCGTCGGGCCAATGTTCGCTCGGCTGTCTTTATGCGGTTGTTGGAGAATTCACCGTTATCGGAACCAGTGCCGTGATTTGCGTGAACGCTTAAGGAACGACCCGCAGAACTAGGAGCTGGTAGAAGAGCTGGCGATGAGGGAACTTCATATGCAGTAGACCCTTAATAGGGTAAATGCTCTTGAGGGGCAGCTACGTCAAAAGAACGAGGAGATGGACGCTGAAAGAAGAGCGGCTACTGAGAGAGAGCGCCAAAATCGGGTTACGGTAGCAGGGGCCGTTGAGGCTTTGACTAGGCAGGTGGCTGCCCTAGAGACGGAGACTGCTGCTTCAAGGAAGCAGGCAGAGGACGCCCTAGCGAGGGTCGAAACATTACAGGCGACCAACCGCGCCCAAGAAAGAGAACGCAGATTAGAGAGAGCCGCCGCTGATTTTCGAGATAGGGCGTTGGAGGTGCGCATTGCTGTTTGTGAGCAGGACGCCCGTACTGTGGCGAACCGGATTGCGTCCTTGGAGGCCGAGAACTAGTGCCTAAGGAATCAGACAGCTTCTTTTAGTCCTGCTCGTGAGCTTTGGATGTATATTGAGGCCCAGTTCGACGTGTATAGGAGGTTGTGGGAAGCTGACGTTATGCCTGAGGCCACCTATGAGGAAGCATGCCAAAAGGCTCGTGATGCTTGCCTTGACTGTGGTTTCGACCCATCTACGCCAAGGGCTGATGATGGCGCCGAGGGTGCTGACGATGTTGAAGAGGGCGGTGATGGCGCCGAGTGAACAGAGAAAAAGTTTGTAATATTTGTTTAGTTTTCATTCTTTTTTTCTCTTTTTGTTTTTTGTTGCCATTTGGCTACATTATTTATTTTTTTTGCCGGCCCTGGGCCAATGTAACTGGGGGTAACCTCTTGTAGATATTGTAAATATATGCGGCTTTCTTCCCTTCTGTTTGTTTTGTATCAATTTCGCGCGTTTCTTTTTTTTTTGGGCTCGTTCGAGGGGGACTTTGCATTAGAGTTTTTCTAGTGAGCATGCTAATGGTCTCGACCGGTTAGGTGATTTCTTCCATTGCCGAATTGGTCCCTTGCGTTGAGGGAAAATTGGTGTAGATGGATTTGGCCATAGATAGATACTTTTGGTCATCACCTTCCTCCACTTAGCGGGAGCGGGTTGTAGCCGTGTTTAGGCGGTGGCGGCACATAGCCTTAGTCCCTGTTCGGGCTTAGTCGGACTACTGGTCGTGGTGATGAAAAGCACCGCCTTGTAGTTCGAATTGGGCCGAACTTTACGTGGGCTGAAACTTTAGTTTTAAGTTAGTCGTACTTACTTGAATGGCAGGGGCGCTTGGCCCGAGCGGGAGCTCGACCTTGGTTGAACATTCGGGGGCGCTCGGCCTCGCTTGATTGCGGGCCGGCTCGTAGCTGCGGAGACGTATATTCTTGGCTTTGATTCGTCCGTGGTTGGGTTTGTGACTCTTCTGATGGAGACGTGTAGCCTGAGCCCCAGTTCTACTCGTAGTTTAACTCTTTGGGAGATGGCATGTAGCCTGAGTTGTTGTTCAATTGTAGTTGAACCTTCGTAATTCTTAATAGCGAAGTCACTTGGCCTGAGTCCCAGTTCAACTCGTAGTTGAACTTTTTTGGCGAGAGCACGTAGCCTGAGTTGTTGTTCAACCGTATATGAACCTTTGTAATTCTTAATGGCGAAGGCACTTGGCCTGAGTCCTAGTTCAACTCGTAGTTGAACTTTTTGGGCGAGGGCATGTAGCCTGAGTGGTTCAACCATAGTTGAACTTTTGTAATTCTAAATGGCGAAGGCACTTGGCCTGAGTCCCAGTTAACTCGTAGCTGAACTTTTTGGGCGAGGGCACATAGCATGAGTGGTTCAACCGTAGTTGAACCTTTATAATTCTTAATGGCGAAGGCACTTGGCCTGAATCCCGATTCAACTCGTAGTTGAAATTTTTGGGCGAGGGCATGTAGCCTGAGTGGTTTAACCATAGTTGAACTTTTGTAATTCTTAATGGCGAAAGGCACTTGGCCTGAGTCCCAGTTCAACTCGTAGTTGAACTTTTTGGGCGAGGGCACGTAGCCTGAGTGGTTCAACCGTAGTTAAACCTTTGTAATTCTTAATAGGGAAGGCACTTGGAATGAGTTCGAGTTCAACTCGTAGTTGAACTCTTTGGGCGAGTGCATGTAGCCTGAGTGGTTCGACCGTAGTTGAGCTTTGGTAATTCTTAATGGCGAAAGCACTTGGCCTGAGTCCCAGTTCAACCGTAGTCGAACCCTTTGTAATTTTTTGATATCGAAGGCACATAGTCTGAGTCCCAGTTCAACCCTAGTTGAACTTTTGTAATTTTTTGATGTCGAAGGCACATGCCCTGAATCCCAGTTAAACCGTAGTTGAACTTTTGTAATTTTTTGATGTCGAAGGCACATAACCTCAGTCCTAGTTCAACCGTATTTTAACCGTTTGTAATTTTTTTATGTCGAAGGAACATGGCCTGAGTCCCAGTTCAACTGTAGTTGAACCTTTTGTAATCTTTTGATGTCGAAGACACATAGCCTGAGTCCCAGTTCAACCGTAGTTGAACCCTTTGTATTTTTTTGATGTCGAAGGCACATAGCCTGAGTCCTAGTTCAACTGTAGTTGAACCCTTTAATGTCGAAGGCATATAGTCTGAGTCCCAGTTCAACCGTAGTTAAACTTTTATAATTTTTGATGTCGAAGGCACATAGCCTGAGTCCCAGTTCAACCGTAGTTGAACCCTTTGTAATTTTTTGATGTCGAAGGAACAAAGCCTGAGTCCCATTAAAACCCTAGTTGAACTTTTGGGCGAGGGCACATTGCTTGAGTTGCCGTTCAACCATATTTGAACCCTTTGTTTTCTCACATAACCCGCTTCGTGTTGGGCGCTGGGATTTGCTTCTGGTTTCGTATCTTGCCTAACTCGTGTTTGTAGTCTTCTCGACTGGTCCGCATAGGTCACCCCGTTACAGATCTCGGTTTGAGATGCTTTTGTGCTTTCCTCCTTTTTGGCAGGATTCCGTGCGACAAGGGGGCGAGGTACCTTATGCGCATTTTTCCCATAGGGATGGGGGATCTACTTCTTTTTCTTTTTCTTCTTCTCCTTGCTCTGAGACGCGGGATGTGGAAGCAAGCTCGTCTCTTGGCTTTTGACTTCCTTTGATCTGACATGCCGCTTTGGATTGTTCGAGCTGGGTTGTTTTCTTTCCTTTTTTGGTCTAAGGATAAACTACGCGATTCTGCAATGAAACAAACAATGCCAAATTGTTTAACTCAAAGTTCTCATACACTTAATAAGCGTAAATCAATTAAAATCAACGGAGGGCTAACTATAACAGATCGTAATAAATCAAATGACCAAATGAATAAAATGTAAGAGACAATGGTTATTGGTTAAGGAGGGAGGGTAAAGATGTTTTATTTAATGATATTGATTTAGTCTGCCTCTCCATGGATCCATGGAGAGGTTCTAAGCCTTACAATGATGTATATTTACTTCATTTAGAAGTGGAAGTGAAGAAGAAGAAGCAGCCCCCCTTTTAGGGTTCTTTCTCTTCATATTAATAGCTGTGAATCTTGTGAGCTGGCGAGGGACGGCTGTTGCCGCGTCGAAGGGACGTCCGTGTACATTGAGTAGCCGTGGTCTCTCTAATTAGGTTGAGTACCCTTGGAGCACTTTGGCCGGTGAATGGTTATTCCTTTTATTAGCCCGAACGAGCTTAGGAGCTACTTAGACGCGCTACTTATCATGAATCTAATTCTGACCCATACAAACATATCTAGTTAAATTTTATTAATAAGACTTGAGGAGATTAGAATGTACCTAAACCTTATTTCTACCTCGAAAAGAATAGAGAAACTGTTTGCGGGAGAAGATGCCATTCAGTTTATATTTAAATTAAATATTGGTTTTTGTTTTTAATTTTTTTTTATTACATAATTGTTGAGGGAGATTTCAGCCTTATGGATTCTTATTTTAGAACGACGATTTGAAGTGTTAGTGATTGAGTCTAAATTTTATATTTTTACATATTTCATGAATTTTAAACAATAAATACACTTTTTAAGAAGAAAAAAAATCAACCGAGTTCCTAAAATAGTGTTTGAACATAAATTTGATTGAAACTTGAAAAAAGAATTTTTGAAGTTGTGTTGAAAATTAATTTTTGAAAGTTGAAATTGTGTCTTGGATATACATTTTATTTGAAGAAAAGTTTAAATTTTATAAGTGGAAGAAAATATTTTACCCAAAAACTAGTTTGGGAACTTGAAAATTTTTATAATTTCTGCCAAAACATGATCATATTTTATAAACAAATTAACATTGTTTTCAAATATTTTTTTAAATAAAAATAAAGCCAAAATCTATGCTCAAACGGGAGCTAAGAATCGTTTAGGCATTGGTAACTAGCACTAGAGGAATAATATATTTGTTAAAATATGTTGATTTGGACCCGTTCTACAGTATGCTTTGTCTTGATTTGTTTGCTACTAGTGGGGCAATGTTTTGCCTTTGATGATGAACATCTCAAGAAAATTACAAATATCTTTAAGAAAAAAATTATGATTTACAAAGAATGATTTTCATTGATAGTATTACAGGAGTACATAACTTCTGTTATTTGGAACCTATTTTTTTCGGTCTATTTCAAAAAGAATAAATTTTTTAAGTTTGGTAATAATTTAACTAAAATTTATAATTTTACCCAGAAACTTTTATAACCATACAAATACTCAGGGCCCCATTTGGATTTATTTAGGATCACAAATTTTAAAAGACTTTATTTTTTTCTTAAAATTCGTGCTTAATCAAACAAGTTCATATAAATTAAAACGAAGGAAGTATAAATTAAAAATATAATAAAAAAAAGGAAATAGTAAATTGGGATAGTACAAAAGGTTATTTTGGGAATAAGATGGACGGGAATTATTGTGAGTCACGGCGGGGGCAGAAGGGGTTAGGGGTTTGGTTACAGAAAAAGGAAAGTGGAATAATAGCAAAAACAGGAAATAGTTTCCAGAAAAGTCCATTCCAAGAGTACTAAAAGGGACCACTCTTTGCCTCATTTTGCTCTTCAAGTAACCAATGGCCGATGCCAACATCAGACTGTGTACCTCGTATTTAATATCCCCTCCCTTCTTCACCACTCTCACGTTTTCAGCGTCTGCCTTTCACTTTATAATTATAATTATGACAATATCCAACATAATTTTATATGTGTTGTCTGGGGAGTGTAATATATATGATGACTTTACCCCTATTTCGAGGGGCAGAGAGGCTATTTCCAGGAGACTCTTGACTCAAGCGAGCAACAAGAAACAAAAAATGATATATTAATAGTATCAATAAACTCATAATAAAATAACATAAAATACATAATATAAAATAACAAAATAATAGCAATATAAAAAACATATGAAATAAGAAAAGGATGGAAGATATACTAATATTTAACATATAAAACTCTGCATCATTAGTTGATTAGTAGCATCCTAGGACTATCTCCTAACTGGCTAGTCTCACTCTAGTGCGCTGTAGAAATATTCATAACTTTCCCCTAACCTACAACCTTAATAGTCGACCGCCACAATTCCCTGTTAAGGGCCATGATTTCAGTAATCCTAAGTCGTGCCATGTCCTGCCCGATCACCTCTCCCCAATACTTCTTAGGTCTCCCTCTACCTCTACTCGTGCCCACCACAACGAGTCGCTCACACCCCCGCACTGATGCATCAATGCTCCTCCTCTGAATGTACCCGAACCATCTGAGTCTTGCTTCCCGCATCTTGTCCTTCATGGGGCCCAATCCACCTTCTCTTGAATATCTTCGTTCCTAATCTTATCCATCTTTGTATGCCCGCACATCCACCTCAGCATCCTCATCTCCATAAGACCTCCCTAGGAATCCTGTCGTACGCTTTCTCTAGATCGATAAACACCATGTGGAGATCCTTCTTCTTATCCCTGTATTGTTCCACCATCCTCCTAATAAGGTGGATAGCTTCTGTGGTAGATCGCCCCGTCATGAACCCCAACTAGTTATCTGAAATAGACACTCTCATTTCTACCACTCTCGTTTCTACCGCTCTCTTCCAAACTTTCATGGTATGATTCAATATTGTATAGAAGCAGCAAGGCATCAATTGTGGTTATTTTATTAAAATAAACAAAATAATACAAAAATAAGTAAATATTTTGTTTATTCGTTTATTTTACTTTTAGGGTAAGCGAACGTGTCACTTAGTTGTCAAGGAGGAGATCAAATGAAAAAAATTTCGCAACTAAAATATTCTGTGTAGGAGTCTAGGAGATCGAAAGTCTAGGCTTCCTGTTAATGATGATCGTCCCGATTCCTTTTATCGCCTTGTGTATTCATATACACTTATGTGTGAGGCAAGGAAACTCATACATTTGGTTAAGTGCAAGCTTAATTATTGTCTTATATCCCTTCAATTCACAATAAAATACATTTTAACCTTTGATACACCCCGTATAAGAAATAGATATTTTAACTAAATTATTCTTAATTAAGATTTATATAATAGTTAACTTGACACATTAGAATATGTAGATAAGGATAAATTTTAAAAAATTAAAGCTCTTGATTATATAAAAAATACTTATTTGGAGCAAAATAAAAGTCTAAAGGTCATTTATTATGAATTGGAGAGAGCACCAGATGAAACGGTATCATAAGCCTAATATAGATTTCAAAATTCCTATATAGATTAAGAAGTCGCGAATCAAGAGCCTTGAAGATTAACCCAAATTGCCATGGCATTTGATGCTCATTTGCAGAGGTAGGAAATGAAAGTGTAAACGAATGAAGAAGTGCTTTTCTGCTTGGTAGGAATGCTTAGAAATGCATAGATGAAAAGGGTAATTTGATGCTTCAAGGACATTTCATGGTATTTAGCGGGAAAATGGACCCTTTAATGGTTTGTGTTTCACTTCCAAAATTAGTTGTAATATCAACCTAAAAAAGTTGTTCCCCGTAGCTTGGGGGAACTAACTTGACATATATATTGGAAACCAATAACACTGTATAAGGTAAAATTCGGTTCGCCACGTCCCCGTCCAAGCGAACACGTCTTTCATGATAAAGCCGCCTTTGAGTCGTGTCGACGCAGACAAGGACGGCCCAAGCAAAGACGTCCTAATTAATTAGATGGAGGAATGACATTGTTTAGGGTTTGGCTTCCTCGTACACCAACTTTTGTATATTTCTTTTGATTGTTTCGAGAAAAGTCTCCTAATATATAAATGATACCTTTAACTTATACTAGGGTATGTGCATTATTCAGACTAATACCATTTTTCTCTACTTTTTTTCTCTCTATTTTTAGCAAGCAAGCTTGTCTCTATATCTCTCTCTAATATTAAAACTTTCCATAACCATTTGCATTTTCAGATCTACTGCGATCTTAGCTAAATAACCTTTTCTAGAGTTTATTATATTTAATTACAATTATCTGTAAATTTTATTAATTGTTTTTAAACTTACAAAGCGTATATATCTTTTGAGCTAAACAAACACATTGTACTTTTTTTTCTTTTTAAATGTATCCTTGCTCTAATAAATGGTCCGTACTTTCTTTTAAAAAAAGTTTTTCATCAATAATTACACCCATCACGAGGAGAGAAAAAGGAATCTAGTCAAAAAAATTCTTTATGATCATTATAAGGAAGTATGTCATCTGTGAAATATGCAACTCCAAGAAATTATAAAACCAAAATGTGGTTAGCCGTGCTATTATTACAATGAAGAGGTGCTCCATTAGGCCAGCCCAATTTGCTTAAAATGGAATGTCTAGTTCACCGTTTGATAGCCACCACACAAATCAAATTCTCTACTCGAATACGTCCATGAGACAATTGTTGGACTTGAGCGGGGTTCCAAAGACGAAGGGCATCCTATAATGGAAAAAGGGGAAGTGGGTTCTGAACTTTTGTCATGAGCTCATTTTCCTAAAGTGGAAACAGTTTATGTGGGCCTTCCCCTACCCCAACCTCACATAGCCCAAGCAAACTTCCTAGACCCCTGGGCCCCTGCCTAATATTTGTGTACCTTACATTTTTGTTCTTTCTCCTTGCTCGTAGATCTAACACCCTAAACAGCATCTTGTTCTTATTCCAGTTGGAATACGGTTTATATCGATATAAAAGTTATATTGAAATAAATTATATTGTGATTAATTATGTTAGAATTGTTATTTATTTATTGTTTGATATGTCGTATTAATAATGATAATTATATTATTTTTAAGAAGAAGGTATAAGTTATAACACTGTTAATTACCTCACATTTTATAAGGTATAAGTTATTCTAGCATTAAAATTAACATCGGGATAACTTATACATGGTTTACTAACCAAATAAAGTATTAAGGTAGTATTAAATTTTTATACCAATCTTATACCTTCTTATATCTCATATCAAACGACCCCTTAAGATACTCCTCATTTCTATTCGAGCTTGCATTGGTATGATGCTTCAAAATGTTATTATTAGAAAGTCTGTAGCTTAGGAGTGTGTTTGGTATAACGAAAAATGTCTTTCGTGGAAAATATATTTCAAGAAAATATTTTCTTGAAAAATAAGTAGTAATCTTATTCATTTTCCGGTGTTTGGCACGCAAATTAAGGAAAATGACTTCTCCAGAATATTCATAAATAATTTAGATATAATAAATATGAAGTCATAAACTTTCAAACCAACTGCCTTCCGGACCCACAAATTTCATAAACTTTCGAACCGCTAAACATTCAAAACGGCGAAATTTTGAACCCCTAAACTTTATAATTTCTAAACCTGAAAACTTTCAAACACATAAACCTCTAAATTCATAATCTTGAAACTTGTAAAATTTTCGCCTTTAAACCGATGAATAATAAAAATAAAACTAAAAAATATATTAAAAAATATTTTTTCGGGATGGTGGGGGTGGGGGGTTGGTGGGGCCTGGGGGAGGGGGCAGTAAAATAAAAAATAATAATTTAAACTACTAAAAAAAAGTAAAAAGCTTTTTTCGGAGGGGGGGGGGAGGGGGTGGGAGTGGGGGATTTGGGGGGAGGGGCATTGGATATGCTAAGTTGTACAAGGACGTGGTTACACATGGTTAAAAGCAAGTGAAGGTAATGTTTTGACTAAGAAAATATTTGAAACTAAAAAAATAAGAACAATAAAATGAAAAGAAAAGGAAGAAATTTCCCAACCCCTGTAATCTTTTCCACCCCTCTTCCCATGATCCCCTTACCTTTCTCCGCATCCTCCATTTTTCCCGACATCCCACCATCATTGAGAAACTTTCTACATTTATTGTTCCTATCCATCATATTCACAAAGAAATAAATTAGAAGTTATATACAAAAATACACACACAGTATTATTACTTAAATTCTCTATCCTCAGCTTCTTGCTTCATACCCAATTTAGAGTTAATACAAAAATTATTTTAGTAAGGAGAGAAGGCAGAAAGATAAAGGAATTGCTCATCCAGGGAAGAACGTTCTTCAATGGAAGGAAGCCTAATAAACATTCAGAAATTTTAAATGAAAAAAGAGTTACAGTGATCCAACCCAAAATCAGAATTTTATATCTGAAACTCAAGGCGAGTAATTCACAACTCCGACTCCGATTCCGACACCCTCCCTTTCAAATCCAAGCTAAACCCCGACTGTGTCATCCTCCAAACTTAAAAAACCTCAAGGCCTCCTCCGCCGCCTCTAGTTCCAAAACACTAAGTCTCGCCGATGTTAGACTCTTCACAACCTGTCATGAAGTGACCAACCTCCTCCCATCGATGAGATACTATACAATATAAGAGTCACAGTTGGCAAAAATTTCGGTCAAAGTATCAGACCTAAACCCTATATGATAGTAGAAAAATAAAATAAGAAAGACAATGGGGTAAGGATGAGAGGAAACAGGAAAAGCATCCATTAGAATAGATGATTTTTATGTTCGATTTTTTAAAAAAAATTATCTTTAGTCTACCATGTGACATGGCATCTGTATTGGGAAAAACTGAATTTAAATTAAAGATGATGTGGTATGACACGTGGACTGGTCAAAAAGTCAAAGTGTGATAAACAAGTAAAAGGTACAGGAGACGACAGATAAGGAAAGAGAAAATTAAATAGGCACGAGAATGAGTCTCAGATACGAGTCTCGTACCAATTCGAGTCATTTAATGCCAACGGCTCAATAGACACTGAAGACAAGAATCTGAAGACAAAAAGTAGTCTAAATTCATTATTGAATACCTGATACGTTAGTAAATTGGTATTTAATAGCAATGATTGTGCAACGCCTCATTAAATATCCGTTATTATTTAGATTAAGCCGTTACTTCTTATTAACTATAAAAGGAGGAGGTCTCATTATTTGTAAGGAAACAAAAGTTCATCTACAATATATTACAATACAAATTTCTTTACTGCTTATTCTTATTCTCTAAAAGCCTATTATTCTTTGTCTCTTGATTATCAGTAACCCGATTTTTTTTCCTAAAATTCTAGCTTTGACCATATTATATTTTTTGGTTAATTGGTTCCGTTATCAGGAATCGGATAGTTCATTCTTTCTAAAATTACACTATACCAATTATTAACATCATGTCTAACAACAACGACAACAACAATCAGGAAAATCATATCCATCAATTGGAGGGAGATGAGCTCAATAATGTTATGCCTCAAGCTTCTCCACATGGATCTCGAGAAGGAACTCCTAATGATATGTAGGAACATGTTGATGGAGGAAATGAAGCATGAGATGAACTTCTACAAAAATAATTGATGCACGAATTGACAAAGTTTGGAAGCTTTAGTTAGTCGATTGCCTGCTGCACCAGTAACACCTAATAAAAACACACTGGAAAACCCCCGCTTAGGTCTAGTTAATTATGGTAATAGAGCAACACCTAGTGATTCACAAGAAGGAGAACCAAGTAACTCAAATAATTCTCATCTTCAAAATTTAGTACTAACCTTGCAGAAACAGCTCAAGTAGCAAAACGAGCATATCAAGTAAATCCCTGGAGTTCCACCTGTTATAAAAGGAGTGGACATGGATAAATACTCACAACAACCTTGGAAACCAAGTGCTGCCCCCCCTATCAATTCCGAAAAATTCAAAATGACTGACATCCCAAAATATGATGGTACAACAGACCCACGTGACCATGTAACTGCATTTACAACAGGAGTGAAAGCCAACGATTTGACCAAACAAGAAATTGAGTCAGTGTTGGTCAAAAAGTTTGGGGAGATGCTCATTAAGGATGCATTAACCAGGTATTCTATTTTACCTTAAAATTCTATAAATTCTTTTGCTGATCTTGCAGATTCTTTTATTAAAGCACACTCGGGAATACAGAAGGTTGATAAAGGATGGAGGATATCTTCAAAATCAAGCAAGGGAACTCTGAATTGCTCAGAGATTTCGTTGGTAGATTCTAATGTGAAAGAATCGCTCTACCCTATAGACCAGATAATTGGGCAGTGATAGCTTTCGCAAGTAATTTGAATGAAAAAGGTTCTGAAGCCACAAGAAGGCTTAAAGAAAGCCTTCGTGAGTTTCCTGCAACCACTTGGAACGATGTTTATAACAGGTATAATAGAAAGCTTAGAATTGAGAAGGATACTGTACCTCAACGTCATCGTGAAGAAAGGAGTGGATCCAGGAGATCAAGAGCTGAAAAAGATCAGGTAAGAACAGGTGCGATCCATATATAGGACCTGCAGGAAAGGATTCACAATCTAGACAGAACAACCAACATTATGACCAAAGATAAAGAGACAGGGGAAGCGGGTCTTCATCCACGTTTAGAGGCGATCGAAACAACCAAGAGCCACGAGATGATGATAGGAGTTTAATGTCATAGTTTCAATGTAACTAATTCAAAGCTCATACCTTTTCTAAGGAGTATGAGAGATAAGGTACGGTGGCCAAAAGAGATGCGGTAAAATCCAAACAGACGTAATCCGGACTATTGGTGCGAGTTTCACAATAACAATGAGCATAAACGTCAGAATGCAGATTCCTACAAAGTGAAGTGGATCATCTACTAAAGCAAGGGTATCTCATAGCGTTGTTTAGTGAGAAGGGAAAACAAGCTTACATGAAAAACAGGCAGGAGCCACCAAAACCACCATCTCCTAACAGAACAGTGAATGTCATTAGATGAGGGGGAGATATTTAGGGAGTAACGTACACGGCTTCAAATAAGATTTCCGAAATGATGATCACACACGGGAGGCGAGTACGACAAATCATAGATCACGAAAGCATAAACTTTGATGATGCAGATACACAAGGAGTGATTACTCCTCATGATGATGCGTTGGTAATATCCTTACTTATACATGACACTGATGTAAAATGAGTTTTGATTGATCCAGGAAGTTCTGAAAACATCATTATACTAAGAGTATTGCGGGAAATGCAAGCTGAAGATAAAATGACACTCAAGGCACATACTCTGTCAGGCTTTGAAAATTCAAGCGTGGTAACAAAAGTGAGGTAAGTCAAACAACTTTTGCTGCAAGCATTGTTAACGAAATGAAATTTCAGGTAGTTGATATATATATGGCCTACAACATAATCATAGGGAGACCATGGATCCATGATATGGATGTTGTTCCATCAACTTTGCATCAAATTATTAAGTTTCCTTCGCCTTGGGGAATATGTCAAACTCGAAGGGATCAAGAAACAGCTAGGAGTATCAACGTCGTAACAGATACAAGCACCGCAAGTAAAGAGAAATAACAATTACAGGAAATAGTTGGAGGTGTCAACAATCAAACTTCAACTGAACAGGAAAACACGGATTTAGACTCAAGACCGAATGTAATTTAAGAAGCTGAAGAAAATGTGAACATTAAAACAACAATAGATGAGCTCGAAACAACAATAGATGAGCTCAAAGAAAAGTTTACGTAGGGGCCAATCTAAATTCTGACATGCGAGGTATGTTAATTGAGTTTTTAAAAGCTAACGTGTTCTGTTTGCTTGGTCCCATGCTGATATGGCCGGAATACCACCTGGTGTGATGACTCACAAACTCAACGTGGACCTATCCTTTATTCCAATCAAGCAAAAGAAAAGAGAGCAAGGGGCTTTCAAATCAGGTAAAGATGAGGTCCAAAAATTGTTAAAGATTGGGTCAATCCTTGAGGTAAAGTATCTTGATTGGTTAGCCAACACGGTGGTCGTATCTAAGAAGAACGGTAAGTGGTGAGTTCGTGTAGATTATATTGATCTAAACAAAGCTTGCCCTAAGTATTCTTTTCCTCTACCCCATATATATCACTTGATTAATGCGACTGCACGTCATGAACTTCTTAATTTTTTAGATGCATATTCGGGGTATAACCAAATTAAAATGGACCTCAGTGATGAGGAAAAGACTTCTTTCATCACAGACCGAGGTACTTATTGTTATAAAGTAATGCCATTTGGTCTAAAAATGCTAGAGCAACCTATCAAAGGTTAGTCACCAAAATGCTTCAAGAGCATTTAGGAAAAAATGGAGGTATATATAGACGATATGCTCATCAAAGCACAACATTCTCATGATCATATCTCTCATTTAACTGTTACCTTTGAAATTTTGCAAAAATTCAATATGAAACTCAACCCTGAAAAATGTGCATTTGGAGTAGCTTCAGGTAAATTTTTAGGTTTTCAAAACATGGCATTGCGGTAAATCCTTCTCCGGTTAAAGCGATTGAAGAAATACCTGATATCCTTACCAATAAAAAGGAGGTTCAACGATTAACAGGAAGAATCGTGGCCCTAGGAAGATTTATTTCCAAATCTTCAGAAAAGTGCTTCAAATTTTTCTCTGCGCTCAAAAAGCAAGATCATTTCGAGTGGAATGAATATTGCCAACAAGCATTTAAGAATTTGAAAGCTTACTTGTCAAATCCTCCTCTATTGGCAAAATCAAAAGAAGGTGAAAAGTTACTCATTTATTTGGCAGTTTCAGAAGTAGCGGTAAGTGCTGTTTTAGTCCGTGAGGACCAAGGTAAGCAATCTCCAATTTATTATGTAAGTAAGACTTTACTAGATGATGAGACAAGGTATCCGCAACTAGAAAAGTTAGCATTAACTATCATCATGGCATCTAGAAAATTAAGGCCTTATTTTCAGTGTCATCCTATTGTTGTTGTTACTGCTTTTCCATTGCGAAATATTTTGCACAGACATGAACTATCAGGAAGATTAGCAAAATGGGCTATAGAATTAAGTGAATATAAAATATTTTCTCAACCTAGAAGTGCTATTAAATCCCAACTACTCGCCGATTTCATAGCTGATATTAGTCAAGCAATGCATTTAGAAGCAGAAAAAAAGTTACAAGTTTTTAATGGTGCTAATCCGGGGACTTGGATGTTATTTACTGATGGTTCATCTAATGTAAAGGGGGCAGGCTTAGGAATTGTTCTTATACCACATACGGGTGAAACAATTAGACAAGCTATAAAATGTCACCCTGTAACTAACAATGAAGCATAGTATGAAGCTGTGATTGCAGGTTTAGAGCTGGCACTGGAACTTGGTATCACGCAAATCATAATCAAAAGTGATTCACAGCTCGTAGTAAATCAAATGTCGGGGACTAACGTAGCTAGGGAAACTCGAATGCAAGAGTACCTCGAAAAGGTACGAGAACTGATAAGAGAATTCCAAACTTAGAAGGTAATGCAAATCCCAAGAGAAGAGAACACGGATGCAGATGCTTTAGATAATATTGCATTTGCAGCAGATATAGTGAAAGATGCAAATGCTTCAATCATACACTTATTCCATTCCGTTCTTGAACCTGAAAAAAATGAGGTAAACTTTAATCACTTAACTTAGGATTGGAGAAACGAAATTGTAGCTTTTTTGCAGCATGGAACCGTACCTGAGGATAAAATAAAGGCTCATGCACTTCTAAAGAAAGCTGCTCGTTATTGCCTATATCAAGGGAACCTTTACCAAAAATGTTTGGTGGACCATTAGCCAGGTGTCTCAGACCTTCTCAAACAGAGTATGTGATGAGAGAAACACAAGAGGGACATTGTGGAAATCATGCATGAGGCAGATCACTGTAAAGATATTGATTAGAGCAGGATATTGTTGGCCTAAAATGGAAGAGGAAGCAAATGATTTTGTATCTAAGTGTGACAAATGTCAGAGGTATGGCAATAATATGCATAGACCAGCTGAACTATTACACCCTGTTATAGCTCCGTGGCCCTTCATGAAATGGGGAATGGATATCATAGGTACATTACCACAAGCAAAAGGTCAAGTAAAGTTTCTACTCGTGATTATTGATTATTTCACTAATTGGGTAGAAGTAGGGCGTTTAAGCAGGTGCGAGAGAAATAAGTTAAGGAATTCATTTGGAGAAATATAATATGCCGCTTTAGGATACCAAAGGAGATCGTGTGTGATTATGTCCTTCAATTAATAGGAGCACAAATCATAGAATTCTTTCAAAGTTGGAAAATTAAGAGAATAACATCAACACCATATCATCCAGTGGGTAGCGGACAAGCGAAATCTACAAACAAGGTAATCATCAACAACTTAATGAAAAGGTTACAAGATTCAAAAGGTAATTGGCCTGAAGTATTACCAGTGGTATTATGGGCATATCGAACAACGACAAAAACAAGTACGGGAAAAAACACCATTTTTAATGGTTTATGGTGTAGAAGCTTTAATAAAGGTTGAGATAGGTAAACCAAGTACCCGTCATGTTCAAGAAGCGGAGGACTCAAACAATGAAGAGTTACGGGTAAATCTTGATCTATGTTGGCCTAAGTTTCAGTTGGAGTTTTGAAGATTGACAAATGAATCGATGGAAGAACCTGGTCCATCTTGTACTACACAGTCTGAATTAACCAGGGCACATGTGAAGCACGTGAGGAAGATATGCGCCAAAGATCATGCATCAATATCTTTTGAATGTAATCAAAAAGGTTGCATTCGGGATAAGGAGGACAATCTCCTTTTGTGAAGAGAACTTGATCCTGAGTTAGGATAAGAGTTAGAGTTTGTATTGGCTAAAGATTTAAATGGACTACAGATAAGAAGTGGATTTGTAATCAAACTCTAACTATTAACTCAATATATTATTATGTTGGTTCTCTTTTATAGGTAACACACTCCAGCAGAAGTAAAGCATATTTGAGAGCAAATAAAGCAAGTCTGTTTTGCAAGCTATATATGAAAGATACAAGTGTGTACGCCTGAAGCTACATGAACTAAGATAGACGAACCAGTTCCATCTGAGTTTTTGTTTCTAGTTCAATTGTAGCAGGTTTTCAAATTGTACCTTTCAGCTTTATTAGAAGCAATTGCATTAGGTACCTTGTGTCATCAAGTTAGAGTTAACTTGATAGTGTCGTAGCAGCTGAGGCTGTGTGCCACACTGGGATTAGAGTTTAATCCTTAGGTTTACAAAGAGTCTTTGTAAATGCTATTTTTTCACATTGATATTTAGTGGAGTTTGCGAATATCCTACTGAGTAGTAGGTCGTGATTTTTTCACCTTTTGAGCTAGGTGTTTTCCACATAAAAATCTCTGTGCATTTTACTTTCAGTTCTTATTATTCCGCAAACTGCTGTAGTTAGAAACACTTAGAAGAACCAGGTTCTTCTAACGCGAAAATTAGGTACCACAAAAATCACCCCCCTCTTGTGTGGTATTGACGTTTATTAACATCAATTGGTATCAGAGCGGGTTATCCTTGAAGAGTTTAACACCTTAGGAAAAGATCAACATCAGTGCACCTCCTGGAATTAGGAAGGACAATCTACTACTTGGCCTCCACTCTTTAATGAGCTCTACTACTCTTGGTGGAAAAATAGAATGAGAGACCATATCATGGGTGAAGACTTTGAGCTTCGGGACATCATCACTGATGGTCATTTAGCCACAACACAGAAGACTGCTGAAGGATTGGATGTGCCTAAGACTAGAGCGGATTGTACTACTGAAGACCTAAGGAAGTGGGAGAAAAATGCTAAAGCTAAGAAATGGTTAGTGTGTGGACTTGGTCTTGATGATTACAGTAGGATTCAAGGCTGTACAATTGCCAAGGAGAATTGGGACACTTTACAAGTGGCTCATGAAGGAACACCTTAGGTGAAGAGGTCAAGAGGAACTTTACTGTATTCTTAATATGAGAATTTTACTATGAAGGATGGTGAAACTATCCAAAAGATGTATACTAGGTTCACTACACTGACAAATGAACTTGAGTCTCTTGGAAGGGTTATTCTGGAAGAAGACAAGGTGGAGAAGATTCTAACTAGAGTTCTGCCAATCTCCTGGGAAAGCAAAATCACTGCTATTCAGGAATCCAAAAATATTGCTACTCTGAAATTGTATGAACTGATTGGAAATTTGACTACCTATGAATTGAGAAGGCAAACCATGAAGATGGATGCTCCAAAGAAAGAAAGAAGTTTGGCTCTCAGGATCTTAGAAGGATTAGATCTTTAAGATGATAAAATGTCAATGATAACCAGAGACTTCAAGAAATATCTAATGAGGGGAAAGGGTTCTTCAAAAGGATAAACATTCAACAAACCTAGGGCTCCTGAGAAGTAGACAAACGATGGCTGCTTTAAATGTGGAAAGACAGATCACATGATCAAAAAATACCCTCAATGAGAGATTGAGTGGAAGAAAGAAAGGGCATAAAGAAGGAACATGTTCGACCAATGAGGAACAAAGGAACTACCAAAGCTATGGCTGCAGCATGGAGAGATACGTCAGATGAAGACTCAGAAAATGAAGCTGAATATGAGCAATATCTTATGGCCATCGGAGAATCAAAAGATGAACAAGAGGAGTATCCTACATCTTAATGAAAAGATTAAATTCCTGTCTAAAGAAAAATTGGCTGAGCTCTTGATGGACTTCATAAATGAGTGTGAAATAATAAACAATGAGAAAGATGTTCTGTCTAGGGATTGTGCAATACTAGAAGAAAAATGCAAAAGGATAGAGTCTAGGGTTGAGGAGAGTAATAGCGCAAATACTGAGTTGAAGACCAGGTTCTTCAACTGGAAAACAGTATCCTAGAACTCAAGTCTGAAAACTTAAAACTGAAAATAGGGCAAGAAAGAAAATGTCTGATCAATCTTTTCTCACACTAGAAGAAAATTTAGGAAAAATGAAAGATGATCTGTATAAGAAAGATGAATCAATCAAGGTCCTTAAAGAAGAACTAGGAAAGGTGAAGCATGAACTAGACAGAACATGCAAATTGTACAAGGCTTCTGATGCACTGTCCTGGCTGCAAGAGCACCACAACAGCAACAAGAGAGGACTTGGATTTGGGACACAAGCTCCAAAATGGGATCCCAAAAACAAGTACCTCACTCTTCCTGAGAATAAGATCTGTACACATTGTGGTAGGACTGGACATTACAAAAATGAATGCAATGCAAAAGAAAAGGCCAGTAAAAAGAATAAAGCTTTTGTTCAAGAAAAACAGAAACTGCCTGGTTGGGCAAAGAAAAGTTAATTCATCCTTTTGCCCATAGAAAAGGACTCAAACTAGTTTGGGTTCGTAAGACTAACCTCTGATTTCATTTTGTAGGTCCAAGTGAAAGGAAGCAGCCAAATATGGTACATGGATAGTGGCTGCTCAACACACATGACTGGTAACAACAACCAGTTTCTTTCACTTGAGAACCTAAAAGGAGGTAATGTCTCCTTTGGAAATGGGAAGAAAGGTGAGATTATTCGGGTTGTAAAGGTAGGAAAGACATACTCTCATTCCATTGAGAATGTCTATCTGATAGATGGTTTGAAATATAGCCTGATAAGTGTGTCACAACTGTGTGACAGAGCTAACCTTGTGGCTTTCACTTCCATAAAATGATTCGTGATTAACCTTACTACTGACAATATTGTTTTGCAGGGAAGAAGAGTTAACAATATTTACATTGTAGATTTTTTGACTGTTTCTGAAAATGAACTCACTTGCTTGAGTGTGTTAATTAATGGTCCCCTCCTTTGGCACAAAAGACTTGGTCATGCTAGTCTAAATCAATTGAAAAAATTAGTTTTCAAGGACTTGGTAATGGGGTTACCTAATATCAAGTTCAAGGAAGACAAAGTTTGTGAGCCATGTGCAAGGGGGAAGCAGGTAAGGTCATCCTTCAAACCTAAGAAAATGGTAAGCTCGCCCAAGACGTTGGAACTGGTTCATATGGATCTCTGTGGTTCAAGGAGAGCCATGAGCAGAGGTGTTAAAAGATATGTTATGGTGCTTGTTGATGATTATTATAGATTTACCCGGGTGCTATTTCTAACTTCTAAAGATGAAGCATTTGAAATGTTCACAACTTTTGTTAGAAAAATCCAGAAACAATTAGGAAATCAACTTGCGTCCATTAGGTCTGATCATGAAACTGAAATTGAAAATGCAAAGTTTGCTGAATGTTGTGATGTAAATGGAATGGATCATAATTTCTTTGCCCCTAGGACTCCTCAGCAAAATGGGGTAGTTGAAAGAAAGAACATGACCTTGAGGATATGGCAAGGACCATGTTACTTTCCAATAAACTACCTCATAGCTTTTGGGCAGAGGCTATAAACACTTCTTGCTATATAATTAATAGATGCATGACCAGACCTCTTGTAGAGAAAACTCCCTATGAGTTACTTAAAGGGAGAAAACCAAATATATCCCATCTTAAGGCTATTGGTTGCAAGTGCTATATGCACAATAGTGGCAAAGACTCCCTAGGCAAGTTTGATCCCAGAAGTGATGAGGGAGTATTCTTGGGATATTCTTCACATAGAAAAGCACATAAAGTGTTTAATATAATAGCTCTATGTGTTTATGAAAGTTTACATGTTGTGTTTGATGAATCTAACACTCTTTCTGAGAGACAGGAACATGAAGATGAAGCCATTGGGCTGGTGAGACAACTAACTAAAGTTACAGCACAAGTCAAGGAGGCATCCAAGGAAGGAGCGGGTGATGGAACAGGTCCTTCCCACTGGGCAACCTAACAGGGGGAACCAATCTGAGAGAAACTGTACAAAATTCTCTGAAGGATCATGTACCTGAATCTATTCCTCTAGAGCATAATAATGAAGGAGAAGTTAGCAGAAATCAGTTTGTGGGGAAATCTTACAGGTACCTGAATTCTCATCCCATTGAGAACATAATAAATGATCCCACATCTGGAGTTAATACTAGATCACAACTGAAGAACCTGTGTGCATTTGATGCCTTTTTGTCCCTGATTGAACCTAAAAATATGAGTGAAGCTTTACAAGAAGTAGATTGGATCAATGCTATGCAAGAAGAACTCAATCAGTTTGAAAGAAGCCAAGTCTGGCACTTGGTTCCAAGACCTAAAGGCAGGTCTGTCATTGGAAAAAATGGGTCTTCAGAAACAAGCTGGATGAAGATGGAACAGTTACAAGAAACAAGGCAAGGTTGGTGGTTCAAGGTTATAGTCAAGAGGAAGGCATTGATTGTGATGAGACTTTTGCTCCAGTTGCTAGAGTTGAAGCAATAAGACTCCTTATAGTCTTTGCATCACATATAGAATTCACTTTTCATCAAATGGATGTGAAAAGTTCCTTCCTAAATCGCTATCTCAAAGAAGAAGTGTTTGTAAATCAACCTCATGGATACGAAAGCAAAGAATGTCCAGACCATGTATACAAGCTAGATAAAACTCTTTATGGTCTCAAGCAAGCTCCAAGAGCTTGGTATAATTCCTTCTGGAACATGGGTACAAAAGAGGTAAAATTGACAGCATCTTCTTCCTAAGGAAAAAGGTAAAGACCTTCTCGTCGTACAAATTTAAGTTGATGACATAATTTTTGGGGCTACTACAGAGAGGTTGAGTAAGGACTTTGCAAAACTAATGGGTAGTGAATTTGAAATGAGTATGATGGGAGAGCTCAATTTCTTCTTAGGTTTGCAAATCAAACAAAGTCCAAACGGTACCATGATTCATCAGCAGAAGTACACAAAAGAACTAATCAAGAAATTTAAAATGGCATAATCCTAAGAAATAGATACTCCTATTGCAACTACCACAAAGTTAGATGCTGATGAACCTGGTTCTTCGGTTGATCAAAAGTTGTACAGGGGTATGATTGGTTCACTTTTGTCTTACTGCCAGCAGACCTGACATTGTTTTCAGTGTAGGACTTTGTGCTTGTTTCCAGGAAAATCCAAAAGAGTCACACTTGACCGCAGTCAAAAGAATTTTAAGATACCTAAAAGGCAGAACCGATTTGTGCTTGTGGTATCCCAAAGGTATCAATTTCGACTTAATTGGATATGCTGATTATGCAGGTTATATAGTGGATAGGAAGAGTACTTCAGGTATGGCACACTTCCTAGGATCTTGTCTTGTATCATGGGCTACCAAAAAGCAGAATTTAGTGGCCCTCTCTACTGCAGAAGCTGAGTATGTTGCTACTGCTTCATGCTTCGCTCAGTTGCTTTGGATCAAGCAACAATTGGTAGATTTTTTAATTGATGTGGGATGCATACCTATATTTTATGATAACACTACTGCTATCAGTATTACAAAGAACCATGTTCATCATAAAAGGACTAAGCACATAGATATTATACACCACTTCTTAAGGGACAACTATGAAAAGAGGCTAATCTCCATAGAATTCTGTGTCACTGATAAACAAATAGCTGACATCTTCACCAAGACACTAAGTAGAGAAAACTTTGAGAGGAACATGTTGGAATTAGGGATGATTAAGATCACCTAAGAGATCATGTTCAGAATACACAATGAAAAAAAATTGAAAATTGATTTTTTTTGGTTAGGAGTTCATAATTCTTGTGAATATTAGACTAATTTTTACTCAGTCTCATACTATAAATAGTATACTCCTCTGACATGTGTTTATATGACTTATCTCTTACAAATCCTCTATTTTGACATTTGAGGCATAATCAAGAGAAATTTCATTTGAAGAACATGGTGCATCAATGCATGCTCATGAGAAAGGTCAGGTATGTTTCTATGCTTTGCACAAATAGAAAAATTTAATTTTCAATCATAAGCAAAAGTCCTAGAAAATCCAATCATCTCAAAATTTTATTTGTTGAGGCAAATTGAACCAGTTTCATTGAAGTTAGAATTCTAGGTGTAACGGAACTCTATCTCCTAAACCTTAACAATTCTAATAAATGCTAATAAATAACTAGGGAGACCATAACTATAAGCTGATTAGACCTCTGCTGACACCTGAAAAGCTGTCGTTCCAGGAGTTATAATGACCACTCTTTAAAAACCCCTACAATCATCCATAACCTGTTGGAAACACGTTCTCGAACTAACGTGTGTTGATTCATGTAGGTTTTGATAAATGCCAAACATTATGCCAAACATCGGTGATGGAACAATAACATTCCAAGTACAAGATGGACAGTACGCGTTCAAGAATAGAAGATGCAATCAACTGTTGAGTCGTTCTTAAATTGTAATCTTGACTCAACGACTTATTTCTAATATTGGCTCTCACCTAAAATGATTTTTATAAAATCATGCATCATTAGGTTTTAAAGAAATAAGTTGCATATTTGCTAAAATGATTTTAAACTCGTTTTGTGAAATTTGAGTTAAAACAATCGATTGTCTTATGACCACAATCGATTGTCAAATTTTATAGTTAGTCTCAAAATAATTGCCTTGAGACAGAAAGTTTGTTGAAAATCATTTTGGAAGCAACAATCGATTGTCACTATTAACAATCGATTGTCACTGTATATGACTTACAAAATATTATTTTCAAAACGTTTTTGAAATCAGATTTTGGTTGATTAAATATATTTTGCAAATCTTCTTCAAGTCAAAGACCAATTTATTGATCAGATCATTGCTCCTTAAATCAAGGAACATGTTGTTGAAAATAGTTTACAAAATTTGTATTTTTCTAAGTCTGACATATATGTCTCTTTGACTTAAGCAGACACAATCGATTGTCTAAATTGAACAATCGATTGTCATGGTTTGAAAAACTCCAAACGGACTTCTACAATTATTGCTGATCTTCAAAGTCCAGATTTGGTTGGTACTCATTTATTACTCAATCTGCATTATTCAAATTGTGTCAGATATGTTTTTGAAAATACTTGACGCAATCGATTGTCACTATTACAACAATCGATTGTCTTGAGTTAAATTCAGAGAATTGTGTTTTTAATTAAGGCAACGGTCATAAACTCTTTTATCTCTATAAAACCTTCTCTGAAACGTTTTTAGAACCAACACAACTGATACAAATCTTTGAAAGAATACATTACATTATTGAGCATCATTTTTATCATATCATTCATATTATTTTGAGAGCCATATTTGATTGAGTTGTTGTGTTCTTGAGCTGATATATTTGTACTCATAATCCACTCTATTGAGAGAGTTATTGTAAAGTGAGTAGTGAGTGTTTCTTTGTGAGCACTTGTAACAAGAAGGAGTGTTGTATTTCTTCTTGGAAAGTCTTAGGGATAGGTGTCCTTAAGCAGGTTGTTTGAGGCTTGTGTTGTATCAAGTTCTCAAGTTGTAAAGGTTCGTTAGGCACCCGGAAGCTTAACAGGGAAGTCTTGAGGTGAGGTATCCTCAAGCAGGTGTTTGAGACTTGTTCGATTCAAGTCTCAAGTGTAAAGGTTTGTTGAGCACCCGCAAGCTCGACAGGGTTGTTAGTGGAAATCTCGAGAGAGTCTCTCGGGGACTGGACTAGCCACAAGGTGTGGTAAACCAGTATACATCTCTGCCTCCTTTACTTTCCTGCACTTGTTAAACTCCTGCAGTATTTTTATATTCCTGCAACAGGATTTTTAAATCCGCATAATTCCTGTAAAACGCTATTCACCCCCCCTCTAGCGTTGTTCACGGTTCCTAACAATTGGTATCAGAGCCTAACTCTCTGAAAGCCTTAACCGGTTGAGAGAAAGGTCTGTAGTTTTTTTTTTTTAAGAATGTTGAATGCAGGATCGATGAGCATAGGTGACTCCATATATTCACCTCCAAAATTTGATGGCAGTAACTACACAGTTTGGAAGGAACGGATGAGAGTGTTCATCCAAGCAAACGACTACCGTATTTGGCAAACCATAAAGTACGGAGAAGCCATGGTGAGTGAATACAACACCAAGGCGATAAATTTGCTGTGCAGGGCTGTAAATCAAGAAGACTGTCGAAAAATCTCCCACTGCAAGACTGCAAAAGATATGTGGGATAAGCTCGAGAATACATATTCGCCTCAAGAAACGAGCTATTCGTGTGATGAACAAAATACACGATGCTTCATGGCCGACAAAGAAGAAGAGGTAAGTACTTCTGGCTCTCACTCGTTTGAAGAATTACAAGATGCCTATGAAGAACTTTTTGGTGAATTTGTAAATGTTTCAAAATCCTTGAAAGAACTGAAGAAAGACCTTTTGTTAAAAGAAAAATATTTTGAAAATCAACTTTCTTCAAAAGAAAAAATTTTTGAAAAATTGACTCGTGATAACGAGAAGCTTGTAGAAGAAAATCAATTTTTACAAAATGATAGTGTTGATCTTAGAAATGTGATTAAAGCTATGCATGAAGCTTCTTCTATTGATCAATGTTCTAAATGTTCTTCTTGTGAATTCTTGCAATCTGAAATTGCAGAACTTAGGAGTACACTAGAAACACGTAGTGTAGATGTTCCTAAGGTTATGGAAGAAAAGAAGAAATCTAGGAAAAATAGACGGCGTAAAAACAAGAATCACGCTAGAAATTCTACTGCACCACCTAGAAATAAATCTAGGGTTTTAAATGAGTCTAGAAAAAACGTTGTTAGACCACCTAGACACTATGCTAGGATGTATGCAAACAAGCCTAGAAATAGTTATTTTAGGCAACCTAGAAATAATTCTAGGATCGAGACTAGACAACCTAGAAACGATGCTAGGTTCTTCAACAAATCTAGGATTAATAACTTTAGACCACCTAGATACAATTCTAGAAATTGGAATAATGAGTCTAGAGTTAATCGCTTTAATTTGCCTAGAAATAATACTAGGACGTTTATTGATAAGTCTAGGATGAATCATGCTAGATCACCTAGAAATGACTCTAAGATTTTCAACGCATCTAGGAATGACTATAGATCACCTAGAACGTATTTGGCACAACCTAGGCATAGGCACAACCCGAATGTTGTATGTCATTATTGCTATCGTGTAGGTCACATTGCACCCGTGTGTTTTGCGAAGCATAGAGATTTATCTTTTAGTTATAATCATTATTTGCCTAACCCTCAAGGACCCAAAATGGTTTGGGTACCAAAGACCTCTCCGTAGGTATTTTATTTTTGCAGGTGTGCTTGAAGACTACAAAATTGTAGTAGATTCACCAAGCACGACACCTAAATGCATCAAGGGGAATTTCGGTTAGCTATTTTTTTTGATAAAATCGAATTGTGCAAATGATTAGTATTGACAAAATTTGTTGTTGTTGTTGATATATGTCAGCTGTTGATTTTAACACATGAGTTGTTAACTTGATTCTCACCTTGAAAAATGTTGATGTGCTTAATTGTAAGATGATATGTGAGATTTCATTGTTGACTATTCTTGTTGGTTCACATGCTGAAAATCTGTTTTTGATTGATTACTAGTATCAACTATTAAATGATTGATCCATGTTTTGACGAATGTTGATTCTTGTATTGAATAAGCATCTACTAGAATCATTCATAGTTGATTCATGTTTTGGTAATCTACTGCAATCAGTAATTATGTCTATTGTTGCATATTTTGATAAATGCTTCTCAAATTTCGATTAGCATATCTTGAAATATCTATGTGATATGTTTTGTTGATATAATTGATAAATTTGTAGCAACCCTCATATCATATGTTCCTCAATATCCTTCCTATTCTTTTGTGAATATGGTAAAAGGAAGTAGCCTTCATCTTCTTGCTAAAAGAAGAAATGTTTAGGCGATTTGTTTCAAGTAAGAAGGAATGTCGTTACATTCTAATTTGCCTTACTTGAGGAGGAATTTGTTCTTTGAAAGAATTGATTGCAAGAATCTTATTGATGATATTCTCTTAACTATATCTATCGATTTTCGAAAATATTTTCTATTGATGATATTAGAAATATATTGTTTTAAAAGATGAATTTTGGGGTGATAATATTTTTGGTGTGAATTTCGCATAAATTGTGTGTTGATATTATTGAAGATATTTTTATTTGATAAAATTATTTTGGAGCCACTAATGTGCTAGCATGAAGTCTAATTCAATAACTAGCAAATTGAGATGTCAATGATGGAGGATGACATCAAAATAAACCGGGTATGATCGTTCCTTACTCTACCCTTTGGCTAGTAAAATTAGTATAATATTTTGCAAATATTGATATGATAAATGGGCATCATGTCTATGTTCCAATAGATCACGTTCTCGAAGGCGATGTCGAAATTGAGAATTCAATCAACTGACATCTTAACCAAGCCTTTAAGATTAAGAGTTGTTCTTCCGTATTCTTAGTGAACTCGGAGTTCTTAACTCAACGTTGATCAAATGCATACATTTATGTTGCATTCATGTTTTGAATATTACATGCTTGCTGAGATATCCTCATAAATAGGGGGAATATATTTATGAAATCTTTTCAGCATATGTTTTGATAAAATGCAATACGTGATTATGTGCATCAAATGTGCTAAGTTCTGATTTCATAACAATTGGCATTGCTTATAAACTGATTATGTGCATTCATGTTCTATAAAATCGTTTCTAAAAACGTTTCTCAAAATTCTGAAAAGTTATTATCTTCTACCATACATTGATGGCATTGTCTCATCTATAATCGATCGTCATATATCCAAAATCGATTATCATACTCCTAAAATCAATTGTCATACTTCCATAATTGATTATCATATATTCAAAATCGATTAACATATTTCCATAATCGATTTCCAGGACTTAAAACTATTTTTGCCCTGTCCACAATCGATTGTCTAAAGCCACAATCGATTGTTAGCTGATTTCTGAGTTTTTGATAACTCTCTGTTTCTTGCCAATTTTTCAGAAACTAAGTCTTAGACAGTCAACAATCGATTGTCCATTCTTCACAATCGATTGTCCAACGGTAAAAATTCAAAAATTTGTTACCGTTCTGAATTATGAACTTGACAATAATCCTTTATCATCTTGTCAGTTCAAAATAGGCTTAGTCATTCAAGAATTTTCTTTCAAAAGTCCGTAAAACTTAGGCTCTTCAAATAGCTCTTCTTGCCTACAAATCTTAAATGGCAAATAGAAGTTTTTCTAAACATTCTCGTGCTAAATGTCTCTTCTTCAAACCTTCCTCCATCTATACACTGTTATAATGATGGATCCATTCTTTGGTTTGAACAAGAAAATGAGCTATATCGTTTCATTCAAATATTTGAAAATCGAGTCATTCGTCCAACTCGATTCATAACCGCTAAATATCTCGCGGATATTTCTTCATTCCAATATACTTCTCCAAAGTTCAAATCTTAACTTTGTTGATTTGAAGTATGATCTCTTTCATCCTCTTTTGATTCAAGCATCCTATTCGAATCTTAAGAAAGATGAAAATGAAGTCCTTTCTAATTATATTCCTATTCTTCTTAGTGAAGAAAATATTCAAGTCATCACAAAATTTTTCTTCGTGATTGACAAGACATCGTTCATTAGACCATGTCGAAGGAATACTCGAAGCGTCTCAAATCTTTACCGATGTTGGTTTCAAGTAAATTCATACCAAACATTGAGAAATTCAAGAGACCTCTTTTTATGGCTATGTGATCAAATTCAAAATCCTCCTTCTTCCAAATTCGAGCTCGTCGTCCTCGTGCTCATCTAGATGTATCTCAAAATAATCTTGATTCTCTATCAACTTCAGTAATTCAAATTGATAGAATTGTCCCATTCGAGACAGCGCCAAACACCATGGCCGAAGATGATAATGATGAGGAATAAATATTTTCTTGGTTGTTATGTTATATTTTCTACTATTTTATTATGGCTTATGAATAAAATGTTTTTATTTGAAATGTTTCTCCAAATTACCATATGTGAAATATTTGGTATTTTTTGCCAAAAGGGGGAAGTAAATGTCTCTCCAAAAGGGGAAGTTCTGCACTTGTCAAAAGGGGAATTATATTTTTCTCTAACCACCTTTTATTTATGTCAAAAGGGGGAAGTTGTGAAACTTGTGATCCTAACCTTTTTCTTCCTTTTTGCTAATATCAAAAGGGGGAAGAGAAAGGGTATATGCATATCTATTATTTTCTATACTTTGGGGGAAGATAAAAGTATATGCATATCTACATGTCTACATGCATTCTTTATAGGGGGAAGAAATATGAATGTTTATGATGTTTATGATTATGCAAGTCTTTGAATATTTGTTGCATAAATTTAGGGGGAATATTATATTTAGGGGGAACATATCTTGAACTGCTGTTATGCATACTGTCATACATTGAACTGTTATTAATATGCATATCCCGATACATGTTTGCCATTATCAAAAAGGGGGAAATTGTTGGAAACACGTTCTCGAACTAACGTGTGTTGATTCATGTAGGTTTTGATAAATGCCAAACATTATGCCAAACATCGGTGATGGAACAATAACATTCCAAGTACAAGATGGACAGTACGCGTTCAAGAATAGAAGATGCAATCAACTGTTGAGTCGTTCTTAAATTGTAATCTTGACTCAACGACTTATTTCTAATATTGGCTCTCACCTAAAATGATTTTTATAAAATCATGCATCATTAGGTTTTAAAGAAATAAGTTGCATATTTGCTAAAATGATTTTAAACTCGTTTTGTGAAATTTGAGTTAAAACAATCGATTGTCTTATGACCACAATCGATTGTCAAATTTTATAGTTAGTCTCAAAATAATTGCCTTGAGACAGAAAGTTTGTTGAAAATCATTTTGGAAGCAACAATCGATTGTCACTATTAACAATCGATTGTCACTGTATATGACTTACAAAATATTATTTTCAAAACGTTTTTGAAATCAGATTTTGGTTGATTAAATATATTTTGCAAATCTTCTTCAAGTCAAAGACCAATTTATTGATCAGATCATTGCTCCTTAAATCAAGGAACATGTTGTTGAAAATAGTTTACAAAATCTGTATTTTTCTAAGTCTGACAGATATGTCTCTTTGACTTAAGCAGACACAATCGATTGTCTAAATTGAACAATCGATTGTCATGGTTTGAAAAACTCCAAACGGACTTCTACAATTATTGCTGATCTTCAAAGTCCAGATTTGGTTGGTACTCATTTATTACTCAATCTGCATTATTCAAATTGTGTCAGATATGTTTTTGAAAATACTTGACGCAATCGATTGTCACTATTACAACAATCGATTGTCTTGAGTTAAATTCAGAGAATTGTGTTTTTAATTAAGGCAACGGTCATAAACTCTTTTATCTCTATAAAACCTTCTCTGAAACGTTTTTAGAACCAACACAACTGATACAAATCTTTGAAAGAATACATTACATTATTGAGCATCATTTTTATCATATCATTCATATTATTTTGAGAGCCATATTTGATTGAGTTGTTGTGTTCTTGAGCTGATATATTTGTACTCATAATCCACTCTATTGAGAGAGTTATTGTAAAGTGAGTAGTGAGTGTTTCTTTGTGAGCACTTGTAACAAGAAGGAGTGTTGTATTTCTTCTTGGAAAGTCTTAGGGATAGGTGTCCTTAAGCAGGTTGTTTGAGGCTTGTGTTGTATCAAGTTCTCAAGTTGTAAAGCTTCGTTAGGCACCCGGAAGCTTAACAGGGAAGTCTTGAGGTGAGGTATCCTCAAGCAGGTGTTTGAGACTTGTTCGATTCAAGTCTCAAGTGTAAAGGTTTGTTGAGCACCCGCAAGCTCAACAGGGTTGTTAGTGGAAATCTCGAGAGAGTCTCTCGGGGACTGGACTAGCCACAAGGTGTGGTAAACCAGTATACATCTCTGCCTCCTTTACTTTCCTGCACTTGTTAAACTCCTGCGGTATTTTTATATTCCTGCAACAGGATTTTTAAATCCGCATAATTCCTGTAAAACGCTATTCACCCCCCCCCCCTCCAGCGTTGTTCACGGTTCCTAACATAACCGTCATCTCAAAACCCTGATCATCCACTCTCTTCTCCAAACCCTCAAAAATTTTCCAAAATTTTCTCAAGCCTTCCAGCAATTCTTCACTAAAAATGTCGAATCCCCAAGATAATCCTGGAACCCCACCACCAGTGTCACCTAACACCACTTTATCATCCACACCTCCTATTGAATCCCTAAAGCCCAGATTCCATCGCACAAAAATGATAGCAAGAAAAGTTGTTGCAACTGGTCCCTTGAGGAAGTTCTAATCGAAATATTGAGGGCAAGTCAAAAGAAAGAATATCCAGCAAAAGAAATTGATTCCAGTTCTGAGTCTGATGATTACATCTTTGCCAGTGAAGGAGATGAACCTGGGCCTTCTGACAATTTCACACCTAAAGAAACCCTAAAAGAGGTAAATCCAAGTGTTGTTTCTGATGATATAGGGGAAATGGCAGAAAATAGGTATGTTCTGATAGGGGCTGCTAAAGATTTTGTTGTGGGAGATTCAGTGAAATTGAAGAAAAATAAGAGGAAGAAGGTGCTAACTGTATGTAGGAGCGGGGAAGAAGGGGCCTCAAAGTCAGGGGGAACTGAGTTTGGAGAGGCTTCTGAAGGGTTAGTTGGTTTGAGCAAGCAATTTGTTGAACCTGGTCTATCTGTAGAGGAAACTCTATTTGATATGATGAAGAAGGTAGGGGCTAGTTATGATCCCAAGAAATGCAAGGCTTTCTCACAAAGGACCCCTGTTGCGTTCAAACCAACCAATAAATCCAAACCCTCAAAGCCTGCTCCTAGGGTTTGGACAACTAGAAGCAAGGTTAGGGAGAGTGAAGCTGAGTTGCAGAAAGCTTTAGAGGAGATTAATAGAAAAAGAAAAGAAAAAGGAAAAGGGAAGATAGGTGAAAGTTAAGAAGTTATAGCTGAAGAGGATGAAGAGGAGATGGAGCTGGTCCATCAAGAAAGAAATACTACTGTGAAGGTTCCACTTGCAAAACCAGAGGAGACTATGACTTCCTCAAAGAAGCCCTCAAAACCAATTCCTGCTGAATCCTCTCTTTCTAAGAAAACAAGATCAGCTTCTAAGGGAAAACAAGTGAAAGTAGCCATAGAAGAAGAAGATGATGAAAGTGAGTGTGAAAAAGAACAGTATATGTATGCAAAGTTTGACAAAAGAAAGATATTGAAGGGAAGATTGTTGAAAGACTTGGAGGAGCCAGGCATGACAAGGCTTGTCGCAACACTGGAGGCACAATGCTGGAAGGACATGGACCTTCAGGTTGATGGAAAACTGTCAAGAAAGGAACTAGTGGAGTTCATGGCCAATGGAAAGGTAAAAAATGGTCAGGTGACCAGTACAGTGAGTGGTGTCAAAGTGAAATTCAATTCTGGTTTTTCCTTGTGAGGGGTATGATGATTATACAGGCAGATCTGGCCTTGCTTGAATGGGTTGTCTTTTGAGATGCAAATAACAAGAAATTTTTGTGACACCAACACAAGCTAAAGAGGTGCCTGTGGCCAGGGCATTCCAGAAGAGTGAAATAAGGCCAGAGCATAAAGTGCTTTTTGAATTTTTCAACAGTGCCTTCTGCCCAGATAGGAAATAAGGCACACATCTAATTATATGGATCTGGTACTCATGGAGTGTATGAATGAAGGGAAGTAGATCAACTGGCCTGTCTTTATGGTGAAGCTGCTTGAAAGGGTGATAAATGGTTCAAAGGCTCATGCCATTCCCTATGGTTTTATCCTGACAACTGTGCTTGAACGTTTAAATGTTCCTTCGAAAAAGTGGGAAATGGCCTCCAGCAAGGAGCACTTTGGTGCCAAGACTCTTCAAGCCTGTTGAACCTGGTTCTTCTGCCAAGACTCCTGTGAATAGGAAGGTCAGAGCCTTGGTTCAAGAAGTTGGGACAAAGGATGCTAAAATAACAAGGCTAGATGCCAGAATTACTGATTTGGAGGGAGAAAGAAATGGGCTAAGAGCTAAAATCGCCAAATAAATTGAGAAAAATGAAGGCATGCTACAGCAAATGTTAAATCTGCTACAAGCCCAACCCTCCAGTACTTCCAAGCCTTAGGTGTCCTGCCCTTAGTGCCCAGTCTAGTAACCCTTCAGTTTCCAGTTTCCACTCTAGGAAGTTCTTATCTGTTCTTATTTTGTTTTTGCTCATGGTGGGATGTTTAGTTTTTTCTTTTGTGGACTGCACTGTAGAAACACCTCTCTAGTCAATGAATGCAGCTTGTCTTATTCTTGTTGAATTTGTTCTAAATAGTTGTTTTTAAGCTTATCTATGATTAACTTAACCATGTGTTCACTTCTAATTTCCCCAGTGGCCATGAGTATTAATTAACTTCGAGGATTCACTGTAATGCAAATTTTTGATGATGCCAAAAGGGGAAAGATATTGTGCTTAAAACTCTAGTGATGTTTATGACCTAAATCTGACCTCCTTGATGATAAATTTTATAAGTGTTGATTTTCAGCTGAGTTCACAGGTTTCCTGATCACAATAAGCATAGAGTTTGTCATCATCAAAAAGGGGGAAATTGTTGGCCCAAGTTTTAGTTGGAGTTTTGAATATTGACAAATGAACCTATGGAAGGACCTGGTCCATCTTGTACTACCCTGTCTGAATTAACCAGGGCACATGTGAAGCACGTGAGGAAGATATGCACTAAAGATCACGCATCAGTATCTTCTGAACGTAATCGAAATGGTTGCATTTGGGATAAGGAGGACAGTCTCCTTATGTGAAGAGAACTTGATCCTGAGTTAGGATTTAAATGGACAACATATAAGAAGTGAAGTTATAATCAAACTCTAACTATTAACTCAATATATTATTGTGTTGGTTCTCTTTTACAGGTAACACACTCGAGCAGAAGTAAAGCATATTTGAGAGCAAATAAAGCAAGTCTGTTTCGCAAGCTATTTATGCAAGATACAAGAGTGTACTCCTGAAGCTACATGAACTAAGAGAGACGAACCAGATTCATCTCAGTATTTAATTCTAGTTCAATTGTAGTAGGTTTTCAAATTGTACCTTTCAGTTTTATTAGAAGCAATTGTATTAGGTGCCTTGTGTCAAAAAGTTAGAGTTAACTTGATAGTGTCGCAGCAGCTGAGGCTGTGTGACACATTAGGATTAGAGTTTAATCCTTAGGTTTATAAAGAGTCTTTGTAAATGCTGTTTTGGCTCATTGATTTTTAGTGGATTCTGCGAAAATCCTATTGAGTAGTAGGTCGTGGTTTTTTCACCTTTTGAGCCAGGTGTTTTCCATGTAAAAATCTTTGTGCACTTTACTTTCAGTTCTTATTATTTCACAAACTGCTATAGTTAGAACAATTAGAAGAACCGGGTTCTTATAACGCGAAAATTAAGTGCCACATAAATCACCCCCCCCCCTCCTTATGTGGTATTGAAGTTTATTAACATCAAGTTGCATTAATAAGGATGGCAGCTCAAAAGCGATTAATTGAGCGATATTACAACAGGAAGGCACGTCTAAGGTTTTTTTAAATTGGGGACTTCATGCTAAAAAAAGTGTTCCAATCTACAAAGACAGCTAATTCAGGAAAGCTAAGTCCAACGTGGGAAGGACCTTATAGAGTTAGTGAAATTGTTGGGAAAGGAGCATACGAGTTGGAGACAATGGATGACGAGGTTTTACCTTCACATTGGAATGTTGTTTATTTGAAGAGATATTACTTCTAAGGAAGTATACACGGTCAGGTATCACCATGTTATAATTTTTTTCTTTTAATTGTAAAAATTTTACTAACTATTTTAGATGCTAGGCAAAATCTTAACTCGTGCCAAATGATGAGTCATGGCCTGCACGACAAAATGGAATACTCTTAAATTCCAGCCTAGGGTTACATTAATCTGATAGAAATATGCACGAGTTAGGTAGTCTTCATCTTTAATCGCATCTCTAAGTCCAGTATATTTTTCTGTTTCAAGAAAAGGACCAAATTGGGAGAAAACACACAAGTGCTCGAGGCTTCATATTTCACCGCTCGAACACTTAGGGGACTATATGATATACACACGAGTTTGTGCAGAAGAATAGATACGAGTGAACAAGATTTAAAAATAAAAATCAAGCTACAAGAATTCAAGTGTTAAGCAAAAATCGCGATGTCAAAAAGCACTCATCAGAGTGTTCTTCCCATGAGAACAAGGGAATATCCTCTCAAACCCTTCCTAATATGTAAAGATAGGTGCATGACTATGTACTAAAAACTGGTATGAAAGGAAACGTTATTTGTTCTATAAATCTGTTACAAGAAAACAGCTACGAGAAAGTCATAGATGTACTTCAATACATGTACTACTCAAGAAACTTGTTAAAGTTTATGAATAAAAACTTATCAAAGTTATTTTATAATAAACATGTGTGTTCCTATATCTTTCATCGCATTATAACACCATTATGTAGTTGAGACGTCTTCTTCATTAAGTGTCGATAAATAAAAGGGCCCTTTTTTATTTTCCTCATGATGATAATCTATGAGAAGAATCATAAAGCATTTTCTAAAAAGATAAAAGTGCTAAACTATTCTATAAGTCCTAAAAAAAATAGGCAAGAATAGAATAAGTAGAAAACTATTTTATAAAGTCTTGAATAAAAAGGCAAGAATAGAATATGCAGAAGTACTAATTAATGACTAAGGAAAAAACTTAATCATTAAAATGTAATTGTCTTTAAACAAGTTCCCCATTATAGAATCTGGGGAATTCACCCAAAAGATCCCTTAAAATTACCAAGGGATTACATCACCAAAAAAAGAGGGTAAAGTCTGAAACATCTTTAACTGGTCACTGAAGGGGTTGGAACATTAGAAGTTGTAGCCACATCTTTTGAAGTAACAATAGGCTCGGTAACAACTTCTAAAGGAGCAGCAATTGGGGCAGTTTCAGATAAGCTTGCAGTATTAACATCCTCGAGGGAAGTAGTAGTCACGGGAACTTCCATTCCCACAGACTGTATTATAGACGTTTCACCCTCGGTCTCTGGAATCACAACTTCAGCCGTTTCAGCAGCTGCTTCAGAGTTCAAAGGCTCTTCTAACTAGGAGTTTCAGGTTTTGGAGAGGAAATATCAATTGGTTGATCTGGAGAAGGAGTGTCAACAGGTTGGTTATTCTTCTCAATCGCGTCTAAGACTTTGGCTAACCATATTGCAAGTTGAAATTTTCTTGAGTAGCCTCCACCAAAGCATCACCACGAGACTTCAGAAAAGCCCAATTAATCTCGTAATTAAAATTCTCCGTAAGAGAATTGTACTCCTTCTCCAAGTTTTCATAATCCCTTTCCCACATAGCAAGGTCGTCTTTCATTATCTCTTGCTCAGCTAGGTGGGAATCAAGGGAAGTCTCAAGAGTGGCATGAGAACTCTCAAAAGCATGAACTCTATCTGAAGAAACCTTTAAATTAGCTCGAGTCTTATTCAAGATCTGCACTAACTCCTTAGCATATTCTTCTTTTTACTCCATAAGTGCTTTGAGATCTTTAATTTTTTCATTAACCTCTGACAATGAACCCCTTGAAACTCTTTATCCCTTTTTATCTGGCTTAAGTAAACCTTGGCAATTCCTAAACCTGTGGACAAAGTGTGATTTTTCTGTTCCAATTGAGCTTTATTATCTTATAACTCCTCTATGCTCCCTAAAGCACTTTCAAACTGCTCCTTCCAATTTTGAGCTTCAAGATGTGCCCCCTCAGCTATTCTCTTGGCATCAGAAATGGCCTTTACAGACTCACGATTCTTTCTTTCCAAAATAGAGACCCTTCCCATTGGCTCGGTCCCAATCAGGTTAGCCTGTAAATATAAGGCACAGAAATTAGAACTTAAAGCAAAAGGAGAGCAAATATTCAAGTTAAAGGAAATTACCTACAGGGTCGAATGAACTATGTCATTCATCAAACTATAGCAGATGTGGCTCTACATATTCATCCTCTACACATCTCCGATTAGAGGCTCGAGCCAAACATCTACTCCACCAGTCTTTCTCAAAAGGCTATGAGTAGCAGGTACTTCAAGTGTAACCTTTCTCATAGCCATGCCTCTTCTATTGGGGCCAGTTTCTGAATGTACAACAGAGAAATAAGGAGTAGTGGAAGGAGGAGTAGTAGAAGAGGTAAAATTAGCAGGAGTACTCAAAGTAAATGAAGGAGCAAAAGAGGTCAACGCAAGAGAAGAAACACTTACGGTTGGTGAAGAGACAAAAGGAATAGGAGAAATAGGAACTGAGGAAGACATAGGAATTTCGTTTAAAACAGGGCCGAGTTCCCACTTTCAAAACCACCAACAAAGAGACGGTGAATAGATTGACTAGTGTCTCTTGGTGTGGTCTCTTAATCAGTATGAATCAGAACATGCTCGGTAATGGAGGTACGAGCAGGAGAATATTCAGCTTCATCTTCAATAATAACGCGTATCCTAACTCTAGGTCTGGATACAACGAGGTACCTCCTATTTCCTCCGTAAGAGAATTGTACTCCTTCTCCAAGTTTTCATAATCCCTTTCCCACATAGCAAGGTCGTCTTTCATTATCTCTTGCTCAGCTAGGTGGGAATCAAGGGAAGTCTCAAGAGTGGCATGAGAACTCTCAAAAGCATGAACTCTATCTGAAGAAACCTTTAAATCAGCTCGAGTCTTATTCAAGATCTGCACTAACTCCTTAGCATATTCTTCTTTTTACTCCATAAGTGCTTTGAGATCTTTAATTTTTTCATTAACCTCTGACAATGAACCCCTTGAAACTCTTTATCCCCTTTTATCTGGCTTAAGTAAACCTTGGCAATTCCTAAACCTGTGGACAAAGTGTGATTTTTCTGTTCCAATTGAGCTTTATTATCTTATAACTCCTCTATGCTCCCTAAAGCACTTTCAAACTGCTCCTTCCAATTTTGAGCTTCAAGATGTGCCCCCTCAGCTATTCTCTTGGCATCAGAAATGGCCTTTACAGACTCACGATTCTTTCTTTCCAAAATAGAGACCCTTCCCATTGGCTCGGTCCCAATCAGGTTAGCCTGTAAATATAAGGCACAGAAATTAGAACTTAAAGCAAAAGGAGAGCAAATATTCAAGTTAAAGGAAATTACCTTCAGGGTCGAATGAACTATGTCATTCATCAAACTATAGCAGATGTGGCTCTGCATATTCATCCTCTATACATCTCCGATTAGAGGCTCGAGCCAAACATCTACTCCACCAGTCTTTCTCAAAAGGCTATGAGTAGCAGGTACTTCAAGTGTAACCTTTCTCATAGCCATGCCTCTTCTATTGGGGCCAGTTTCTGAATGTACAACAGAGAAATAAGGAGTAGTGGAAGGAGGAGTAGTAGAAGAGGTAAAATTAGCAGGAGTACTCAAAGTAAATGAAGGAGCAAAAGAGGTCAACGCAAGAGAAGAAACACTTACGGTTGGTGAAGAGACAAAAGGAATAGGAGAAATAGGAACTGAGGAAGACATAGGAATTTCGTTTAAAACAGGGCCGAGTTCCCACTTTCAAAACCACCAACAAAGAGACGGTGAATAGATTGACTAGTGTCTCTTGGTGTGGTCTCTTAATCAGTATGAATCAGAACATGCTCGGTAATGGAGGTACGAGCAGGAGAATATTCAGCTTCATCTTCAATAATAACGCGTATCCTAACTCTAGGTCTGGATACAACGAGGTACCTCCTATTTCCTCATTCTCACTGTCTACTCCCGTAGCTTTTCTCTTTGCTATCAAGGCTTTAACCTTACCAAATCAAGTGAGGCATTGGGAGAAGTGCGCATAGCCAAAGCCACATCAGCTGCCATTCCTCTCACACCAAAATCCTGATAAAAAGAAGGATATGAACTCAATATTGGGATTTAGCATATGTATCTAGAAAATATATATTTAAAGAGATGCATACCGTGTGTTTTCACTCTCCAACCATGTAAAGAAGAAACGACTTCCAAGTTCTATCTTCTTTAGGAGCAATTTTCAAAATCGAATCTACCCAACCACGAAAGTTGGGAATAGGCTTCACATCTCCCAAGGAAGGGAATGTTTGATTCACCCGACAAATCCATTGTACGAACAACAATATAACGAAGATACCAATCACGGTCTTTATCATCTTCAGGGTTTACCAGAACTTTCTTACTCCTTGCAGTTAATGTAAAAATCCCATGATGCATTAAGTTGGGGTGGTATAAGTGAATGAGGTGAGAAAGAGTAAACTTAATTATTGGTTTGGTAGATAGATACCTCAAACAAGCCACCACCCTCCATACTAAGGGGCCAACTTGTGCTAAGTAAACATTGAAGAAGCGAAAGAAATAAAGGATAGCTGGATCTATGGCAGGCTTAAATCCCAAAGTAAAGGAATAAGTATAAACGAAAGAATACCCACTTCTATTGGAAGAAATTCTTTGATTTATGGGAGGAACTGATAGACAAAGACTCTCTTTCCAATTACAATCTTTTATAATAGTAGGGATTTTAAGCTCAATTATAAGAGAAGGGTAAGCATCAACCTTTTCTAATCTTACAACTTGTTTCTGAAGAGATGTGCTGTCACTCCCAAAAGACAAATCACTTGGAATAATCTCTTCAACTAAAGGTTCTTGTGAGGGGTCAGAAACCTATTTACCTTTCAAAGACGGAGTTTTGGAGATGGAACCTTTGATGCTTGAACTTGAAGAAGGAGAAAAAGACATAGTCAAACCTCCACGTGTGGATCCCAAACTCCAAAGCCTTCCTCCTCTGCCTTTTGTATGACTAATTGGAGCAGGGGCATTAGGAAATTGATAAAAATTGAAACTTTTCTAGGGTTAGGATTTGGAGATGTCATTGTTAGGCGAGTTTGAATGAAGGAGAAATAAAAGAAAGTAAGGAGATACTTGATGAAAATCGACAAAGAAGATGACAAAGGAAGAGAGAATTAAAAGGTTATATCAAAGCAACCGTCAAATTAAGAAGTATAATGATGGAAAGCTTATATTATAGATAACAATCACTTCGTGAAAGCAGGAGTTGAATAAGCCTAGAAAAATGGGCTCAGAATTGCAGATCCAATTAGAATATGACACGTGTGTGAAACATTAAATAAGAAAGACAGTTGAGACGTCAACACTGTCATATGCATTAATTGTGACAAAAATTTCCATTTTTATGAAGATCCACTTCCCAGTTATTTAATTGATAAATAAATAAAAAGTGGGGGGACTAAATGTATTGAGAAAAAAACTGAATTTAAATTAAAGATGATGTGGCATGATACGTGAACTGGCCAAAAAGTTAAAGTGTGATAAACGAGTAAAAGTTACAGGAAACCACAGATAAGGGAAGAGAAAATTAAATAGGCACGAGAAGGAGTCTCAGATGCGAGTCTCGTACCAATTCAAGTCATTTAATGCCGACGGATCAAAAGGCACTGAAGACAAGAATCTGAAGACAAAAAGTAGTCTAAATTCATTACTGAATACCTGATACATTAGTAAATTGGTATTTAATAGCAATGATTGTGTAACGCCTCGTTAAATTTTTGTTAATATTTAGATTAAGTCGTTACTCCTTATTAGCTATAAAAGGAGGAGGTCTTATCATTTGTAATGACACAAAAGTTCATTTACATTATATTGTAATACAAATTTCTTTATTGCTTACTCTTTTTTTCGAAAAGCCTATTATTCTTGGTCTCTTGATTATCAGTAACCCGATTTCTTTTCTTAAAATTCTAGCTTTGACCAAATTATATTTTTTGGTTAAACAACATCTACATATGGTTATTTTATGGCGTGGCAGCAAGCATGGAAGAGAGTGTATTACACGCATTGACAGCTTCATGTCATAAGCATTTATTATACATGGTTTAAAGGAGTGTAAGTGTTCAATTGGCAAATTGTTAAGTTTGGGGACCAGCATGACAAAGTGGCACAACTATAAGTGCCATTTAGGCTATTCTGCCAAATATTTAAACAAACCAAACATGAAAAAATTGAAAAATATTTTTCGAAAAATATTATCCTTCCTACCAAACACACCCTAAGTGTCTAATAGGAACGTTTTATTATGTGTATAGGTGATCAATTGAAACGGGCTTTAGTTTGAGTGTCGAAATGAAATATACTGGCTAGTTTAAAGGTTGTCGCTGTATTATGCCTTTTTGAATGTATCAATCTGTAACATTACCTTGTTCTAGAAAGTTATATAATCAGCTATACTTAACATGGGGCGTGAATTTCTTTGTTTCTTCCAATGTAGCTAGAAAATGGAGAAGCAGCGTATATGCATTAACAATTCATATCTCAACTAATAAAGGTGCGGGGGGTGGGGTGGGGGTGAAAGAAGACCGCCCAATTTCCCTATACATAATAGATAAATTAGTGCTGCCAGTTTGGTCGAGAATGATATGATTATTTGTGCGACCAACTTGATTATCTTTTCTTCTGATCATTACGGGTTGCTTCTTCCTCTTCACAACATAATTGCTTATGAAAATTTATTTGCATCTTCTATAAAATAAATAGTGTGGTTGGTGGTGCTTATTGTCTATCCTCAAAATCCAATTAAAATTAAATTTGTAAGTGCTTTTTAAAAATATATGGATTAAATGAACACAAAATGATAAATAAAAAATCCAATTGAAATAAACAATGATAAAGAAAGTTCGAACCGCACAATTTGAACAATTACAACCTTGAAAAGTCAATCACACTTGAATTGGATGCAATTTCGATCGATATAGAGGTACAGATGAACAAGAGCTTAAAGAAAAAATAATATAATGCTTTGGGATGCGTGTTATATTGTGTCCTTTACAAGTAATCAGACCCTCTTCATATCGTAGTGGAGTCCTATGTCAGGTACAACTCTATAAAATGTAACAAAACCCCTAATTAATTGATTGATGATCTCACGTCGACATATGCTGAGATCTCCGCCGTGATATTCAGTCGGTTATGCATATCACAACCTTATGTTGGTCGAGCTTGACTGCTTGACAATATTCTTCGAAGTTAATCAAGGCCAGGACTGATTGAATCATCTTCCCGATATTCTTGAGGATGGGTGTTATAGTCGCACTCAGAATTGATGAGATCCCTACCTCGGTCTAGGCCACCCAGTTATCATATCTCGAGCTTGCCTATCATGTAGGAGACTGGGATGTACTTCGAGACCGATTTGATCGTATACAGATAGTCCCCTTATTTTTTGGAGAGTAGATGATTAGAAACGAAATGAGCTTCCGATTCTCACCTCAACACCCCGCGTCGGAAACGAAACGTCTCGCCTGTCACGTCTTAATGGCATTAAATACTTGTCAGTTGCCGGTCGGTCACTCCTAGACGTGAATTGTCAGTTGAAAACTATAAATACCCCTTTATTAATTCGCTCAGACTTTACATCGAAACCTTCTACCCTTGTTCATTAGAAATCTCTCTATTTTCTGGCACTTGTATTCTACTTTTTTGAGATCTTTGTGAGAACCATCAAGTGTACTCCTTCCACTTCCTCTCTTTCCTCTTTTATCCTCTATTTAAAATAAAATGGTGAAGACATCAAAAATAGTTCACAAAAAGAAACTCCTTCTACATTGCGGTCGGCTGCCGATGAGACTTTTCCGCATACTGCTATCGAGGAACCAATAGCGAAACCCTCATTGAACACATTTATCCCTAGTGGATGCTCAGTAACCGCCGATTTCAATGTTGAAAAATGTGCATTTGTACCCGGCCAGTGTGAGAAGGTCTCGAGATACGTATGCTTGATCACTGAAGAAATCCTCCCCACGATAAAAAAGAATTGCAACTGGGTTGACAAGCACGTGGTGGTTCATGGACCTGATGAAGATATCACCACCCATGTCAAGGGATACTTAAGTTTTTATACTTATCCCTTTACGATGAGCCTATTGGATTCAGTTATTATCCAGTTCTGCAAAATATATAAGAGGTATGCCTCGATCAAATTCACCCTTCATTCTGAATGATCGTGATGCTTTTTTAGTTCTTCGTGAGCAAGATCGATGGACGCTCATTCACCGTCATCCACCTTATGCGTCTATAGTCCCCGACTCTTTTGGGAGGGACTGATCAAGCTCACATGTGGGGCTACTAAAGCCCCATTCTCGAGTATCGATGAAGATCAAAATCATGGTTGGCTAGGCAGTTTTATTAGAGAGAGGACCTCAGACTTATTCCCAGTTGAGTGCATGCCATCTTCCGAGAAGTGGAATATATAAGTAAAATTTTGTTTTTAAAATGTTATTTACTCTTTTTTCCTCCCTTCTTATCGGTGTTTGGTGGTGATGCACCTATCACTCAGGTCCCGAATGCAGTCCATCGGCTCAAGGAGTAGGCTGAGGGCATCGTATTACAAAGGCCGTATTTTGAGCGCACATGGCATGAACTTCCGGAGGACCGATGGGAGACTCGTTCTCACTGTGAGATTCCTTTCCCGGGTGAGTAATGCTTGGGTTTCTTTTTCTGTTGCTACGTTCTTACTTGTTTTGTTTCACTTTGCATGTTTATACAAGGACGTCGTACTGAGGCCTTCATATGGTGATAAGGATTGTCCCGTCGAGTCCCCTGCTCCGAGACAAGGCGATGAGAAGAAAAGAAAAAGGGCTGCAAATTCTCAGAACTCAGAAAAGAAGAAATCTAGGAGAAGGTTGGTGTGCAAATCTAAAGAAATCACTATTTCTCAAGTGCGATCATCGGACTCTCTCAACCGGCTGAGGGACAAATCCGATGCAGAAGAAGAAGAAAAAACCTCTAAATTGGTGGGCTGCATGCAGTCGCAGTTCGAGGGATAAGGGGCCTCCAAAACGTAGCGAGGCAAGGCCGATCTACCTCAAACTAGGGAGGCTAATATGGAGCAATGGTCGAGGCTTCCTAACTAGAGAGGGGCAAGGCCATTTTGGCTAAAGTTAGGGAGGCCGATAAGGAAATCATGGCCGGGGCTTCACGAGTAACGGGCAATGCCCTAAAGGGCGTACTCAGTATGATAGACCTCTCCGATTCTCCTTTATTCATAGAGTCTATGTTTAACAAGGCTTAGATGATGAAAGGACGTCCCAAGGCACGACAGATCCCTTCCACAATTTTTTATAGCATAGATTCTACTTCCACGGAGGACTCACCGGGTTGGGTGACTTAGCGGTGCCAAAGAAGTTTCCATCTTCGAAAACAAGCGGGCCTTCCTCAAGTCTGAAACTAGTCAACCAGTTCCCAGCTCTGATTGTAAATACTGAGGTGGAAGTGACCTTCTTGTTCAATGAAGTTTAACATCCGTTAAATCATGTAACTTCCAAACCTCTTGATGACATCTAATTTGTGCTTATACCAATTTATAGATGATCGTAACTTCTCTCTTTGTGTTTGTAGGTCTTAGTGCTTGATCATGAGACTTTTCTCCTGGTATCGGGAAGAGCTATACCAGTATGAGGCCGAGATTGAAGGGCTCACTAAGAAGAGAGATGCCTATAAGCTTCTACGGAAATGACGTGACGGGGAGACTAGAGCCTACGAGTTGAGCTTGAGGCAGCTCGGGAAGAGCACACCGACCTGGTGGAAAAGGTAAAAGTTTTTGAGATTAGTGACGATGAGCTAGACTTGGTGACTAATGCTCTGAACCCGCAGATCCAACGTTCTTCGAGCTTGACTGCCTGAGTCATGTTCGTAACACGCAGTTACTAATATCACAATCTTCTCTTGGTCGAGCTTGACTGCCTGACAACGTTCTTCGAAGTTAATCAAGGCCATGACCAACCTGAGTCACGTTCTCGATATTCTCGAGGGCGGGTGTTATGATTCGGACTCAGAATTGATGAGCTCCCTACCTCGGTCTAGGCCCCCGAGTTATCATATCTTGAGATTGGCCTATCATGTCGTAGACCAGGATGTACTTCGAGACTGATTTTACCTATATACACTTAATCTTATACTACTATTTTGGATTAGCAACTCGGCCGGTTGGTTGTTTAGCATTTACTAATTATTGCCTAATTTTATTGAAAACATGTAACAATAACCATATTACTGGGATACTTCCCAAATTAGGGGCCTGAATGCCTGTAGTATTGATCACACTATAAGTATAGCTGGTGATCAAATTTTGTGCCACAATATAAGTACTAACCAAGTAGCCGTTTGTAGGAATTTAAGATTCCTTATTCTTGTTACATCTTTGTGTATCTTTAAAGTGACAATAAGTAGCTTTCTTGTGATCAAAATGATTTTTGGAAAACAATATTTTCAATAACTATACATCTAGAATACCCGTGTAGATCCCCCCTTTATTCTAAAAAAAAGTTCTTCTCTAAATTTTTTTTAATTATCAAACACACTAAACATACGTTCATGAAGAGACTTTTGGGTAGTAGAAAAGAAAAAAAGATTGGATTTAATCCAGAATTCAGCTCTAATGGACTCCCCATAGCCGGGAGTTTCGAGCAGAATAGTCCATATATATTAATGTACTAATTATTTTGTCTCCTTTTATTTGACACTCTTTATTTTTTAATTTGTCCCACTATACTTTCTCCATTCACTTTTACTTGGTATATTTTCATTTTTTGTGCCACTTAACAATAATAAATGAAGTGCATAATTTACAATGATACTCATATTAATTTATATATTTTATAGTATTTGAAAAAATGAATTGAAATGAGTAATAAATACTGTAGATATAACACAATTTTTTTTCATCTTCTCTTGATATGCGTAAAGTAACAAATAAAAATAAAAATTTATTTTTAAAATACATGGCAAGTAAAATTAAACTGAGGGATAGTTGATAAAGAACAAAAAGGGAAAGATATCAAAGTTTCCTTTCAAAATTAGAGAGGAAAAATAAGTAGAATAAAGCTGGTTTAACTATAGTAAAAATAGCACGGCATAGCCAGCTTTCGCACTGGTTAATTAAAAATAGTCAGTTTTTATCAAGTCAATAAAAAATAGCTAGTATTTTTCTGCAATAGAGATCGGTCTAGCATAATATACGGGAGTTCGGTGCACATGTGTATGTACTCCAACATATTATGCTGGACCGATATACTTTGCTGACTACCGTATAATATACTGGAGAGTGGAGCACCAGTGCTCTGAACTCCAGTACATTATGCTGGACCGGTATACTTGGTGGAACTCCAGTATACTATGCTGGAGTTCCAACATAAGTATACTTAAACTCCAGTATATTATGGTGTAGTTCCGGCATATTTATCCTGGAACTCTAGTATAATATGCTGGAGTTCAAGTGTACTTATGCTGGAACTCCAGCATAATATACGGGCGTATTTTTTGGATTTTGAACAACATTTTTATTTAGATTTATCTTTACATAAAAAATGGCTAAATTTTGATTACTTTTAAAATAGGGCTATTTTTAAACGATCAGTTGTAACTTTGATTATTTTTTAAATTGTCCCTGAACTACACCAGCCCATCAAATCTTTATTTGGAAGTGCATACCAAACCAAAAAGCTCGTTGACCTCTTGCTTTCTTCATTTTCCTTTAATTATATCAAAGTATAGCAACAGAAATACAAGGGACTTGGATCATTTACGGCAATTAGAACAATTTATTTGGTCATTCAGGAATTATCAGATAAGAAGATTCTTAGCCAAAACGTTAGTAATTCTAAGATACAATAAATTATGTTCTCCAAATTTAACAACAGTTAAATTGAACCAGTAGACCAAATTAGGAAGTGGTCCTCTGCTGTATAGTCAATTACCTAAATGGTCCCTAAAACCTCGAGCCTCATGACTTTCCTTTCTCATATATCAACTCTGCAAGTGGATGAATTTTTTGGTTATGTTTGTGCATATCTAGAAGAAATAATTTACTGATATTTATGCAATAAAATTGGAAGTGTACTATCAAAAAAGAGTTCCCCTAGAGATCTTACAAATATGGAGATCTATGATAAGATCCAAGAAAAACGCCAGAGATCTAAGTTAAATGTTGCTTGTTTCTTTACCCCACTTTCTTGCAACTCTTTATTCTTGTTTCGTCAACTCACGAACTAAAAGTGAAACAAATGGAAATTGAAGAGAGGGAGGTGGGGGACCAATATAATGCCCATGCATATATATGATGAAGAAAACAATCAAGTAGAAATGCCCATCCCCACCTAAAACCCCGTTTTGTATATGTAGAAAAACCAAGTGTATTCCGGAGTTCAGAACTTGTTTCACATGGGCATGCTTTGAGTTCTTTTAGCTATGGAGTACACACCCGTGGGCGCTGTAAGTTTGAGCAAATTTATTGCGTCTAACACCGATTATATATATACAATAACAATAACGACAATTATAATATACTCAGTGTGTTCTCACAAACAGAATTTTAAAAAGTGGGACATATATGCAGACCTTATTGTGTCTTGTAAGGCATAAAAAGACTATTTTCAATAAAACCTCGACTTATGAAAATAAACTTTCAAAAAATTATGTGGACGAAAAATTGGGGCACACATACAAAACAAAACCTATTGATTTTAAATTCTAGACTCTCTATTGGTTCACTGTGGTGGATTTGAGCATAAGTTAGGGGTATATATGCAGTGGCGGACGCAGAAATTTTATCAAGCAGGTTTAAAAAATAAAATTGAAGGTCATATGTGACTAGCTAGTTTCGAACTCAAGACCATGTGGAATATTTGAACTCTCTTTGCCAACAAACTAGACAGTTTACTTGTTTGAAGTGGGTTCAAAATTATATTTGTACCTTTATTTGTCGGAAAATAACAAAAATATACCTATATATACAGTGTTATTTTTTGATGAAGCGGGTTCATATAAACCCACTTGAGTCAACTTGGGACCGCCCCTGTATATATGAATTGGGTAGCTTTTGCCTAGACTACGTATGTGTTATAAATATCACTAAATATGTGAATATTTGACTGTGAAATTAGTTACTATTATACATTAATTTGAGGTTGTTACAAGGACCCATAAACTTTGTGAATGTGCTTTGGTTTCGTATTTTCTTTAATTATGGTTGAAGTTCATACTTGTACTTGATCTATACGAGGATTTGAGCAGTTTACTTTGTATATAGTAAAAATTGGGCTTACCTTTTTGTTCGACTGGTCGAGGCTGGAGCATGATGAGTCAAGGATCGGCTTTGATTTACATCAAACTATGGTGCAAAGTTAGGTTGTTAAGCTCGAGACCTTGAGATTGTTAGAATATACGCTTAACGCTAGAGCGGGGGTGAATAGCGTTATAATAAAAAACAGCGTAAACTTGCGGAATTTAAAAATTGCAGGAATGAAATAAGTGCGATAAGTAAATAATAAAGAACGAACGCACTGATGTATCCTGGTTCACCACAACCCGTGGCTAGTCCAGTCCCCGAGAGACTCTCTCGAGATTTCCACTAACACTGTTAAGCTTACGGGTGCTCAACAAACCGTTACAAACTGAGAACTTGAGTCACACAAGTCTCAACAACATTTGCTCAAAGTTACAACACTTCAAGACTTCAACCAAAGGAATCACAACGTTCCTTTTTACAATACAAGGGATTAACACTTCCCTTCAAGTGTATAAAAACACTTTGCACTCAAAACAAGACTCTCCTTAAGAGTAGATATGAGTAAAATAAATACGCTCAAGAACGCAACAACTTTTGTCAAGAATTTGGCTCTTAAAAACTTATGTAATGAATAGAAAATGATGAATAAGAGAGTATGCAAGCTTTAGCAATGATATTATCAGTTGTTGTGTTTAGAAGACTGATTTGAAGATGTATTTATAGTGTCAAAATCATGCATAACCGTTGCCTAATTGCCAATTAAGAATTGCTGATTTTGTGCTGCGACAATCGATTGTCAAGATGATACAATCGATTGTTTTTCAATCGTTCCAAAAATATTCCCAGATTTTACGCAGCACAATCGATTATCAAAGACATATAATCGATTACTGGCAACGTTCAAAAAATCCTTTCCAGATTTTACTTAAAACAATCGATTGTCAGAAATATACAATCGATTACTTGGCAACGTTCAAAATATCTTTTCCAGATTTTACTTAAAACAATCGATTGTCAGAAATATACAATCGATTACTTGGCAACGTTCAAAAAATCTTTTCCAGATTTTACTTAAAACAATCGATTATCAGTAATATACAATCGATTACTTGGCAACGTTCAAAAAATCTTTTCCAGATTTTACTTAAAACAATCGATTATTAAGAACATACAATCGATTACTTGACGGTGTTTGAAAATATTTTGACAACGGTCAGTTACATAATCGATTATACTATATGGACAATCGATTATTTATCAGTCTTTGAAAAATCAAATAGACACTGCCTCAATACAATCGATTGTCATAGGTTCATATTCGATTATTTTGTAGCTTTGAAAAATATGTTTGGATACTGCCTCAACACAATCGATTGTCATAAGTTCACAATCGATTATTTTGTAGCTTTGAAAAATCTGATGGACACTACCTTAACACAATCGATTGTCATAAGGTTCACAATCGATTGTCATGCAGATTTGAAAAATCAGATTCACACTTCCTTAACACAATCGATTGTCATAAGGTACACAATCGATTGTCATGCAGCTGACTTAACATAATTGATTATTATAAGTACATAATCGATTATCTTAGTCCAGATTTTAGAAGCATGTTTAAAAATCATTTTGCCAAAATAAATATGCATGATTTAAAATCATTTTGCTCTAAATTAAATATGCATGATTTGATAAAAATGATTTTACGAGAGAAGCCAAGTCTTGAGTTAAGTTGTCGGATCAAGATCATAATTAAAGAACGACTCATGAATAACTTTGTTTAGTCTTGATCTTTGTTTGTCTTGTGCTTGAACTTCGTTACATGACATTTGCGCGCTTGTGCTTGGACCTCGTCATATGTCAATTGCGCATCGTTTGTCATTTATCAAAACCTGCAAATATGAACACACGTTTAGTTTAGTGCCTTGAGAATGTGTTTCAACAATTTCCCCCTTTTTGATAATGGCAAACCTCCTTAAGCGGGATATGCATATTAGAGATTCATAATGACGATCCAAGACAAGTAAAGATATGCAATTTGTTCCCCCTCAACATATGAATTCCCCCTCAATTTATACCAATAAATATTAAGTGCATAGCCCCTTATTCTTCCCCCTTTTGCCATTAGCAAAAAAATAGAATAAGTAAATAACTTGTTTATTTATTAATCAAAAATACGATTACATAAAAAGAAGACAATACAACATAGAACAATAAGCTAGAAAAGCAAAAAAAATTATTCATTATTATCATTTCCCGCCTCGTCATCCGGCACTGCTTCATAAGGAACAAGTCCAGCATATGGATAGTGAATATAATCAAAATATCCATGGATCTCATATGTCAAACGATTGACAGAGGTGGACAAAGAAGCAAGTTGGTCGGAAATATATTGAAGTGTAGGAGCTTGAGGCTGACTCGTTTGACGAGTTGGAGGAGGAGCAGGAGCTGCATGTTCGCCGTCATGGGGAAAGGAGGATTCGGAAATTTCCCATTTCTTGGTGCTCTTTTTGAGCGGACCGATAGAGGTGTTGAACCCGGAGGCTTCAAGAAAATTCATGATAAGGAGGGCATAGGGAAGTGGTCTATCGTCCCCAATGGCATCAAGCCTGTGAATTTTGACGAACTTACACCAATTGATGTGAGCCCCGGTTATAATGGCATGCATGAGTTTTGCGTCCTCTTGGGAGAGAGTGGTATGATTATGTTTGCGTGGTTTGAGGACCCGGGTGATGAAGTAGAAAATTAAACGATATTCGGGGAGCATGCCCGTAATGGTAGGACGACGATTGGATAGATTAGGATCATAAGCTCCAAGTCCTATTTGGTTTAGAAGAATTCGTTCATCAAATAAGGCGCCGGCTTCTCTAATGTAGAGAGAAATGTTTTCCCCACTTCGAGGAAGGTGAGCAATAGAATGTAAGTTTTCATTGGTTAAAAGAATTTGAACTCCATTAATGTTTGACACAAGCTCACCATCGTCGTCCTCATGAAGATTTGAATAGAACGCTTGAATCAAGGAGGATTAATATGAGGATAGGTAAGATATAAGAAGTCAAGGAGTTGACATTCACTAAGTATGTTTGCAGCGGGGGCGCAGGATTCAAGATATTTGCTGGTTGAAAAGCGAGGAGGAAGAATGTCACGCTTTTCGAATTTTGTCAAGAATCTAGTTAGCTCGGTTTCAGAGTTAAACCGTAAAAGAGACCCATCTTGTAAGGGAAATTGGGAGTAGGAGGAGCAGCTGATGAAGATGCACCATGTCTGCTTGAACGGGGGCGTTTGGTGTGTCTGCTCGACATTTTCAATAAGTAGTAATAGCCTTTGTAAGAATTTTGAGAGATTTTTGAAAGTTTGGGAGATAAGATTGATGTTTGAGTGAAGAAATTGAAGACATATGGTACCTATTTATAATGAGAAGGATGGCATTTCATTTATGGTGAAAATCTGCAGAAATTTAAGAGCCAAAACGGTCAGAAACGGTAAAAAAATTTGCACTGTCCGTTAAACAATCGACTGTGGAATCGAAATAATCGATTGTTATGGAGTTTTTGAATTGTACTCGGAAATGACAAGAATCGGTTGTGGGAATCTTGCAGGACCCAAACGGTAACAAATATTTGAATTACTGACAAAAAAATAATCGATTGTTGAATTATGGTAATCGATTGTTATGACACAGTGTGCGTAGTGATTTTCTGACTCGGAAAATAATCGATTATACTTTTGAGACAATCGATTGTTTTAGGAAGGCAGTACTAAATGGCCAAGACAGTAATCGATTATACAGTTAAAAAATCGATTATTAATTAACATCAAAAACCTGCATAATAAGCATAAAACGTAAATAATCGATTAGTGATACTTGTTAATCGATTGTCCGGCACAGTAAACATGAGACATAAAGGAATGATAATCGATTATTGACTGTAACAATCGATTGTTCTACACCATTGCCTTATAATTCCCCCTGCCTTTAGGGCGATACCTGCAAAAAAGAAATAGACGTCTCCGACGCTCAAGTTAGTAATTTGTAAAGAAATAATGACTTAGATCAATGTGGAGTCAAGATGTTGGCCAATTGAGAACGTGATCTCTTAAGAAGTGTGTCCTAAGGTGTTCTTAAGAGTGTTTCGAGTACTTACCTGTTGTTCAATATCGCCAATTACCTGTTCGAGAGGATGGTCTTTGATTGTCCTCCATGCGTTAGGTAGTTTCGTTTCTTTTTCCAATTGTGGCGCTTCCTCCGATAATTGATCCAAGATTTCATCTTGAATTTCCTTAGGAGTTTCCTCTTGTACTTTTTCTTGAGGACTTATTGAGTTTAAAATACCTGCAGGATCAAAACCAGAATCCTTTCTCGCCAAGCGAGCATTATTTTCCGAAAACACAATATGAGGGGATTCCTCCACAGTTTCGGTTCTATTATTGAATACCCTATATGCTTTGCTACGTGATGAATAACCAATCAAAATTCCTTCATCGGATTTGGCATCAAATTTTCCCAAATTATCTTTACCATTGTTGTGAATAATACATTTACAACCGAATACTCTAAGATAGGAGATGTTTGGTTTCCTTCCCTTATAGAGTTCATAGGGAGTTTTCATGAGTATTGGCCTTATGACTACTCTGTTTAAAACGTAGCAAGCGGTACTCACGGCATCCGCCCAAAAATGTTTGGGAATCTTAGCCTCATCGAGCATGGTTCTAGCCATCTCTTCGAGACACCTATTTTTCCTTTCCACCACTCCATTTTGTTGTGGTGTGCGCGGAGCAGAGAAGGTGTGCTCGATACCGAGTTCGTCACAAAAGTCCGCGAAGAGATTGTGATCAAACTCTCCCCCATGATCACTTCTTATTAAAGTGACGGTTGTGTCCTTTTCATTTTGAACACGTTTAAGAAAACATTTAAAATTATGAAAAGCTTCACTTTTATGAGCAAGAAATAGTGTCCATGTAAATCTAGAATAATCATCAACAATAACAAAAGCATAACGATTTCTACCAAGACTTTCAATGCGAGATGGTCCAAAAAGGTCCATATGAAGAAGTTGCAATGGTCTAGTAGTTGAAACAATATTTTTCGATTTAAAAGATGCTTTTGTTTGCTTCCCTTTTTGACAAGAATCGCAAATAGAGTCTTTTTCAAATTTCAAACTTGGAAGACCAATAACTAAATTTTGTGAAACCAATTTGTTTAAAAGATGCATGTTTATGTGAGCTACTCTACGATGCCATAACCACATATCATCTTCTTTGCTCATAAGACAATTCAAATATTCAGAAGAAGAATTTTCGAGATCAACCATATACATGTTATCCATTCTAAATCCACGAAGGATAATTTTATAATCGCTACAGCGAAAAACTAAGCATTCATCCGAATCAAATAAAACAAGATTTCCCTTGTCACATAATTGACTTATGCTCAAGAGATTATGTTTTAGACCCTTAACTAGCAATATATGCTTAATGGAAGAAGGTTCATCCTTATCGACCGATCCAATGCCGATAATTTTTCCCTTGTTATTATCTCCAAAGATAACGCTTCCTCCTTCTTTGTGTTCTAGTTGAAGGAACTTGGATTCATCTCCGGTCATGTGTTTGGAGCATCCACTATCAAGGTACCAAAGTACACTTGATCCCTTCAAACATACCTACAAGACAAATTAATGAGTCTTTGGTACCCAAGCTGTTTTGGGTCCTTGAGAGTTAGGTGTAACATGCTGTTGTGCTTGACATGCATTTAAGTGTCTATGTCTAGTGAAACAAGAAGGAGCAATATGTCCAATTTGATTGCAATAATGACAAATGACATTTGGATTATGCATTCGTCTAGGTTGATAGTAGTTGGACGGACGAAAATTGTTTACTCTATTTTCGACAATATGACTATTGCGCATTTCATGAAAGTCATTTCTCCTACTATTTGTTCTAGGATATGCAGCATTTCTAGAATAATTATTTCTAGGTTGAAAGCCATTTCTAGGAGTCCTAAAATGTTCAAAGTTCCTTCTAGGATAAGCATCATTTCTAGAATAGTTATTTCTAGGTTGAGGGCTATTTCTAGGTGTCCTAAAATGTTCAAAGTTTGGTCTAGCATGCATGTTGATTCTAGGATTGTTATTTCTAGAATGAACATTTGTTTTATTTATCCTAGGTTGAGCCTTAGGTGGTTGGGGTTTGGCTTCAACTTTTTCTTTAGGCTCGTTTTTAAAACCTATCCCATGTTTGGTCGATTTCAAATTAACAAGAACTTCATTCAAATTTTTATGAGAAGAATTGAACTTATCTAAGGTGCCCTTAAGTCTTTCTACCTCACTTTTTAGATGCATGCAAGAAGTACAATTTTTACTAGAACTCTCGGGTTTGTCGGCGCTTCTCTTGCCGAAAATTTTGTTTTCTTCTTTCAACTTCTCATTTTCCAAAATCAATTTTTCCAAATCCTTTTCTTTCAAAGAGAGTTGTTTTTCAAAATCTTTTTCTTTCAAAGAGGCATTCTCTTTAATGCTTTTGACAGTTTTGGAAGCTTTAATGAATTCATTATACAACTCATCAAAGGCATTTTGCGTTTCCTCAAGAGAATAGAAGTTTTTGGAAGAAATTTGACATACCTCTTCTTGATTGTTTTCGTGAGCCATGAGACAAAGATTTGCGGCTTCGTCTTCTTCTTCCTCACTTGACTCGTCTCCGGAGTCGCCTCCCCAAGATATGTATGCTCGTTGTTTCTTGAAGGGTTTCTTCTCCTTTTTGGCATTCGGGCAATTTGATTTAATATGCCCGAATTCTCCGCACCCGTAGCACTTTATTTGATCTCCTTGTTGTTTGCCTTTTCGTTCATACTCTTTTCGCATGAACTTTTGAAATCTCTTAATAACGAGTCCGAACTCGTTATCTCCGTCCTCATCATTTTGAGGTTGGCGTGTGCTTGCCTTGAGGGCGATTCTTTGTTTCCTTTGATCATTAACAAGAGGGTTAAGTATAGTAGATTCATAAGTTTTAAGATTACCTCTTAATCCGTCGATGGTGACATTTGAAATGCCAATAGACTCTTGAATCGCGTCGGCCTTTGAGCGCCATTCCGGAGTGAGACTTCGGAGAATTTTTCGGACAAGTTCCTTATCCGTGAAGGTCTTCTTAAGAGCATGTAAGTCATTAACGATTTTTGAAAATCGTTCGAACATGTCATCGACCCTTTCGCCTTCCTTCATGTGAAACATTTCATATGCATGGGTTAGAAAATCAACTTTAGCCTCTCTTACCTAGTCCGTACCTTCGTACGTGATTTCCAGCTTATTCCACATTTGCTTCGCCGTTGTGCAACATGATATTTTTCTGTAATCATCAGCATTTACAGCAAAATATAATAAGTTGATGGCTTTAGCATTGTTCTGCACTTTTCGGATATCATCTGCATCGTACTCATCTTCGGATTTTGGAACCCATTCATTTTCAATCTTTTTGGTTGGAATTTGTTCCCCCTTCATTATGACCTTCCACAAATGAAATCTATTCGATTGAACGAATATTCTTATCCTCTCCTTCCAGTACGTATAGTTTGCGCCATCGAATATGTTAGATAATACGCTTAATGCTAGAAGGGGGGTGAATAGCGTTATAATAAAATTTAGCGTAAACTTGCGGAAATTAAAATTTGCAGGAAGTAAATAAGTGCGATAAATAATAACTTACACACAGATATATCCTGGTTCACCACAACGTGTGGCTAGTCCAGTCCCCGAGAGACTCTCTCGAGATTTTCCACTAACGTGTCAAGCTTCCGGGTGCTTAACAAACCTTTACAACTTGAGGACGCAAGCCTCAACACCTTTGCTCGGAGTTACAACACTCCAAGACTTCAACCAAGTAAACACAAGTTCCTTACAACAAGAGAATTACAATTCTCTTACAAGTGTATACAACACTAAAACACTCAAACAAAATACTCCTTAATGAGTAGATATGAGTAAAAGAAGTAAGCTCTGGATCACAACAACTTTGGACAAGAATATGGCTCTCAAAAGCTTTATGAAATTGAATATAAAATGATAAATAAAAGTATGCAAGCTTATAGCAATGTAATGATCAGTTGTAGTATGTTGTTGTGTTTAAAACACTGAAATGAAGCTGTATTTATAGTTGAAAAACATGGCATTACCGTTGCCTAGTTGCCAATTAAGAGTTGCTGATTTTACTCACTAACAATCGATTGTCAAACCCCAACAATCGATTGTCTGCCAGTCAGATCAAAATTCAATCCCAGATTTTACGCATGATAATCGATTACTTACAATCCATAATCGATTACTGGCAACGTTCAAAAAATCCTTTCCAGATTTTACCACAAACAATCGATTGTCCAGAATCAACAATCGATTACTCAGCAACGTTCAAAAAATCTTTTCCGGATTTTAATCAAAACAATCGATTATACCAAATCAACAATCGATTAACCAATAACGTTCAAAAAATCTTTTCGGATTTTAATCACAACAATCGATTATACAGAATCAATAATCGATTACCTGACGGTATTTGAAAACTTTACGACAATGGTCAGCTTCACAATCGATTGCACAAAGTCAACAATCTATTACTTATCAGTTTTTGAAAAACATTTTAGACACTGCCTCTTGACAATCGATTGTTATATACTCACAATCGATTATTTAATAAATTTGAAAATCACTGGAAGTCACTGCCTCAACACAATCGGTTGTCATTAGTTCACAATCGATTATTTTGTGACTTTGAAAAATCTGAAGGACACTGTCTCTTCACAATCGATTGTCATTAGCTTCACAATCGATTATTCTGAGTTTTGAAAAACTTTGATAGACACTGCCTCATCACAATCGATTGTCATAAGGTTCACAATCGATTGTCATGCAGGTTTGAAGAAACCTGATGTTCACTGCCTTAACACAATCGATTGTCATTAGTTCACAATCGATTGTCATGCAGTCTTGGCTTAAAACAATCGATTATCATTAGTACATAATCGATTATCTTAGTCCAGTTTCAGAGGCATTTAAAAAATTATTTTGACTAATGAAAATATGCATGATTTAAAATCATTTAGCATTAAATTAAATATGCATGATTTTGGAAAATAGTTTTATGAGAGAAACCATGTTACGAGTCAAGTTGTAGGATCAAGATCACAATTAAGAATGACTCAATTAAACTATAAAACTTTGTCTTGAGCTTGAATCTCGATGTATATCAATTGTGCGCTTGTTTCTTGAACTTCGTCATATATCAATTTTTGCTTCGTTTGTCATTCATCAAAACCTATACAAAAGAACACACGTTTTAGTATATTGCATTGAGAACATGTTTCCAACAATTTCCCCCTTTTTGATAATGGCAAACATTAAGCGGGATATGCAATGTAAGCAATTTATATTGACGATTCAAGACAAGTGTATACATGCAACAAGTATGCAATTGTATACATGCAACAAGTATGCAATTTGTTCCCCCTCAATATATGAATTCCCCCTTAATTTAAGCTTATAGATATTGAGAGTGCATACCCGTTATCTTCCCCCTTTTGCCATTAGCAAAAATAACATGATAGTAAGATGCTAAAGATGTAAATAAAACTTGTTTATTTAAAAAAATATAGCAACATCAACCCGAATAATAGCAACATAATCGATTATTGATACTAAATAATCGATTTTTAGACGACGGAAACCGATTGTTGTACGTCAAGCTTTATAATTCCCCTTTCCTTTGGGGCGATACCTGCAAAAATCGTTAGACGTCTCCGACGCTCAAGTTAGAACTCATGTAATAAAAAATTTCAATGCATGACTTAGATCAACGTGGAGTCAAGGATCCCGAGTTCACTGCGAATTCGGAAGAAGGACTCTTTCTCTAAAGGCTTTGTAAAGATGTCTGCCAATTGGTTTTTGGTTTCAACAAATTCAATTTCGGCATCGCCTTTGAGAACGTGATCTCTAATAAAATGATGTCTAATTTCAATGTGTTTCGTTCGCGAATGAAGAACGGGGTTCTTCGTCAAGCATATGGCACTAGTATTATCACATCTAAGAGGGATATGATCAAGACTTAGGCCATAGTCCAAGAGTTGTTGTTTCATCCATAGGATTTGAGCGCAACAACTCCCCGCGGCTACATATTCAGCCTCGGTTGTGGACAACGCAACACTTACTTGTTTCTTGCTAAACCAAGAAACGAGAGAGCTACCGAGCAAATGGCAAGTGCCACTAGTGCTCTTGCGGTCCAATTTGCATCCAGCAAAATCGGAATCGGAGTAGCCAACAAGTTGGCATGAAGAGCCTTTGGGGTACCATAGACCCACATTTGTAGTACCAACAAGATACCTTAAAATCCGTTTTATCGCAGTAAGGTGAGACTCCTTCGGACATGATTGATAACGAGCGCATAAGCACATGCTAAACATGATGTCCGGACGACTAGCAGTAAGATAAAGAAGAGAGCCAATCATACCTCGATACTTTTTGGTGTCGACTTCCTTACCTTTCTCATCTTTGTCTAGATGATCGGATGTGCTCATGGGAGTTGCCATTTCTTTTGCATTGTTCATCTCAAATCGTTTCAGCAATTCTTTGCAATATTTGGCTTGACAAATGAATGTACCTTCTTTCATTTGCTTTACTTGTAATCCCAAAAAGAATGTTAACTCACCCATCATAGACATCTCAAATTCGCTTGTCATTAAATCGGAAAATTCCTTGCATAAAACATTGTTAGTAGCACCAAATATAATATCATCTACATATATTTGAACTAACAAAATATCATTGTTTTTATGCTTAACAAAGAGAGTTGTGTCAACTTTCCCCCTAATGAAATCATTTTCCAAAAGAAACTTACTCAATCTTATATACCAAGCTCGGGGAGCTTGTTTTAAACCATAAAGAGCCTTTTTGAGTTTGAAAACATGATCGGGAGATTTAAAGTTTTCAAAACCGGGGGGTTGTTCAACAAATACTTCCTCTTGCATTGCCAAGGTCCAAAATTCATCCCCAATTGCTTCTGAGATGGTTTTGGGTTCAATTTGAGAAACAAAAGCAGTATGTTCTAAGGTATTTTTTGGAGAGCTTCGGGTACTTACCTTGTCTCCAACGTTGCCAATTACCTGTTCGAGAGGGTGATCTTTGATTGTCCTCCACTCGTTAGGCATATTCATTTCTTTTTCCAATTGTGGCGCTTCTTCCGTTGGTTGTTCCTCAGTTTCATCTTTATTTTCCTTGGGTGGTTCCTCTTGTATTTTGTCTTTCAAGCTATCTAAGATACCTGCAAGATCAAAACCGGAATCCTTTCTCGCCAAGCGAGCATTATTTTCGGAAAATACAACATGAGGGGATTCCTCCACAATTTTGGTTCTTTTATTAAAGACCCTATATGCTTTACTACGTGCGGAATATCCAATGAAAATACCTTCATCCGACTTAGCATCAAATTTACCCAATTGGTCTTTGCCATTGTTATGAACAAAACATTTAAAACCAAAAACTCTAAAATGGGAAATATTTGGTTTTCTTCCCTTATAAAGTTCATAGGGGGTTTTCATGAGTATCGGCCGAATTACTACTCTATTTAGAATGTAGCAAGCGGTACTCACGGCGTCCGCCCAAAAATGTTTGGGTATCTTAGCTTCGTCGAGCATGGTTCTAGCCATCTCTTCGAGACACCTATTTTTCCTTTCCACCACCCCATTTTGTTGTGGTGTACGTGGAGCGGAAAAGGTATGCTCGATTCCGAGTTCGTCACAAAAGTCCGCAAAGAGATTGTGATCAAACTCTCCCCCATGATCACTTCTAATTGAAGTGACGGTTGTTTCTTTCTCATTTTGAACACGCTTAAGAAAATATTTAAAAATTTGAAAAGCATCACTTTTATTGGCAAGAAATAAAGTCCAAGTAAATCTCGAGTAATCATCAACAATCACAAAAGCATATTTATTTCTTCCTAGACTTTCAATGCGAGAGGGACCAAATAAATCCATATGAAGCAATTGCAATGGTCTAGAAGTTGAAACAATGTTTTTAGATTTGAAAGATGCTTTTGTTTGCTTCCCCTTTTGACACGAGTCACAAATAGAGTCATTTTCAAATTTTAAAAAGGGAAGACCAACAACTAAGTTTTGAGAAATCAATTTGTTCAAAAGATGCATATTGATATGTGCTACTCTACGATGCCATAGCCAAGTATCATCCTCTTTACTCATTAGACAACCAACATATTCGGGTGAGGAATTAGCAAGATCAACCATATAAATATTATCAACTCTAAAACCACGAAGTATGATTTTGAAATCACTACATCTAAATACTAGGCATTCATCCGAATCAAATAGAGCAAGATTTCCCTTGTCACATAATTGGCTTATGCTCAAGAGATTATGCTTCAATCCTTTCACAAGTAATATATGCTTAATAGAGGATTATTCATCCTTACCGACCGAGCCGATGCCGATGATCTTTCCTTTATTGTTATCACCGAAGATAACACATCCTCCCTCTTTGTGCTCTAATTGAAGGAATTTGGATTCATCTCCCGTCATATGCTTGGAGCATCCACTATCAAGGTACCATAGTACACTTGATCCCTTCAAGCACACCTACAAAACAAATTAATGTTTTTTAGGTATCCATGCCATCTTGGGTCCTTGGGGGTTAGGCATATTATAATGATGCGATTGAGTAACATGTCTATGACGTGTAAAGCATGCAGGAGCAATATGACCAATACGTCTACAATAATGACAAGTCACATTTGGGTTATGCATCCTTCTAGGTTCATAGTAACTAGACGGATGAAAATTGCTTACTCTATTTTGAACACTATGACTATTTCGCATTTCATGAGAATTATTTCTCCTACTATGAGCTCTAGGATGGGCAGCATTTCTAGAGTGATTGTTTCTCGGTTGAGGGCCATTGCTAGGTCTTCTAAGGGGTTCAAAATTTGGCCTAAAATATGCATCATTTCTAGGGTGACTATTTCTAGGTGGTAAGTCATTCCTAGGTCTTCTAAAATGTTCAGCATTTTGTCTAGCCTGCATATTGGCTCTAGAGTTGTTGTTTCTAGGATAAGCATTTCTATTGTTAATCCTAGGTTGAGCTTTAGGTTGTTGGGGTTTAGCTGCAACCTTTTCTTCATTCTTAAAGCCTATTCCATGCTTGGTTGATTTCAAGTTAACAAGAACATCATTCAAGTTTTTGTGCGAAGAATTAAACTTATCTAATGTGCCTTTAAGCCTACTTACTTCATTCTTAAGAAGCAAACAAGAAGTGCAATTTCTAGTAGAGCTTTCGGGCTTATCGGAACTTCTTTTTCCAAAAAACTTGTTTTCCTCTTTCAGCTTCTCATTTTCTAAAACCAGTTTTTCTAAATCCTTTTCTTTCAAAGAAAGCTGTTTTTGAAAATCCTTTTCTTTTAATGAAGCATTTTCTTTTATGCCCTTAACAGTTTTTGAAGCCTTAATAAACTCAGCATATAATTCATCAAAAGCAGTTCGCATTTCTTCAAGAGTAAAGAAGTTTTTTGACGAAATTTGACATACCTCATCTTTGTTGTCTTCTTGTGCCATAAGGCAAAGATTTGCTGCTCCGTCTTCTTCTCCTTCGCTTGACTCATCTCCGGAGTCGCCTCCCCAAGAAATGTATGCACGTTGCTTTTTAAAAGGTTTCTTCTCCTTTTTGATGTTTGGGCAATTTGATTTGATGTGCCCGGTTTCACCACATTCATAGCACTTGATTTGTTCGCCTTGCTTTTTGCCCTTGTGTTCATACTCCTTGCGCATGAACTTTTGAAATCTTTTGATAACGAGTCCAAACTCGTTGTCTTCTTCCTCATCAATTTGCGGTTGGCTTGTGCTCGCCTTTAGAGCTATTCTTTGCCTCCTTTGATCAGCAACAAAAGGGTTAAGAATAGTAGATTCATAGGTTTTAAGGTTACCTCTTAGTGCGTCGATGGTGACGTTTGAAACGCCAATGGATTCTTGAATTGCATCGGCCTTTGATCTCCATGCCGGTGTGAGACTTCTAAGAATTTTTCGAATGTGCTCTCTATCCGTGAATGTTTTCTTGAGAGCATGTAAGTCATTTACGATTATTGAAAATCGCTCAAACATTTCTTCCACCTTTTCACCTTCCTTCATGTGAAATAATTCATAAGAATGGGTTAGGAAATCAATTTTTGCTTCCCTTACCTGGTCCGTACCTTCGTACGTGACTTCTAGCTTGTCCCACATCTCCTTTGCCGTTGTACAACACGATATTTTCCTGTAATCGTCAGCATTAACAGCACAATATAATAAATTTATTGCTTTAGCATTATTTTGAACCTTTCGGATGTCATCCGCGTCATACTCATCCTCGGATTTGGGAACCCATTCGTTTTCCACCTTCTTTGTTAGAATTTGGTTTCCCTTCATTATCACCTTCCAAAGGTGAAAGCTGTTGGACTGAACGAAGATCTTCATCCTCTCCTTCCAGTACGTGTAATTTGTACCGTTGAATAGAGGTGGTCGTGTGGAGCATTGTCCTTCTTCAGTTCCTGCAAAAGAATCACGAGTAGAAGCCATGGATGGTTCTCTCAAACTGTTAAGTTTTCAGAGAGTTGGGCTCTGATACCAATTGTTAGATAATACGCTTAACGCTAGAGGGGGGTGAATAGCGTTATAATAAAATTTAGCGTAAACTTGCGGAAATTAAAATTTGCAGGAAGTAAATAAGTGCGATAAATAATAACTTACACACAGATATATCCTGGTTCACCACAACGTGTGGCTAGTCCAGTCCCCGAGAGACTCTCTCGAGATTTTCCACTAACGTGTCAAGCTTCCGGGTGCTTAACAAACCTTTACAACTTGAGGATGCAAGCCTCAACACCTTTGCTCGGAGTTACAACACTCCAAGACTTCAACCAAGGAAACACAAGTTCCTTACAACAAGAGAATTACAATTCTCTTACAAGTGTATACAACACTAAAACACTCAAACAAAATACTCCTTAATGAGTAGATATGAGTAAAAGAAGTAAGCTCTGGATCACAACAACTTTGGACAAGAATATGGCTCTCAAAAGCTTTATGAAATTGAATATAAAATGATAAACAAAAGTATGCAAGCTTATAGCAATGTAATGATCAGTTGTAGTATGTTGTTGTGTTTAAAACACTGAAATGAAGCTGTATTTATAGTTGAAAAACTTGGCATTACCGTTGCCTAGTGCCAATTAAGAGTTGCTGATTTACTCACTGACAATCGATTGTCAAACCCCAACAATCGATTGTCTGCCAGTCAGATCAAAATTCAATCCCAGATTTTACGCATGATAATCGATTACTTACAATCCATAATCGATTACTGGCAACGTTCAAAAAATCCTTTCCAGATTTTACCACAAACAATCGATTGTCCAGAATCAACAATCGATTACTCAGCAACGTTCAAAAAATCTTTTCCGGATTTTAATCAAAACAATCGATTATACCAAATCAACAATCGATTACCCAATAACGTTCAAAAAATCTTTTCCGGATTTTAATCACAACAATCGATTATACAGAATCAATAATCGATTACCTGACGGTATTTGAAAACTATACGACAACGGTCAGCTTCACAATCGATTGCACAAAGTCAAAAATCGATTACTTATCAGTTTTTGAAAAACATTTTAGACACTGCCTCTTGACAATCGATTGTTATATACTCACAATCGATTATTTAATAAATTTGAAAATCACTGGAAGTCACTGCCTCAACACAATCGATTGTCATTAGTTCACAATCGATTATTTTGTGACTTTGAAAAATCTGAAGGACACTGTCTCTTCACAATCGATTGTCATTAGCTTCACAATCGATTATTCTGAGTTTTGAAAAACTTTGGACACTGCCTCATCACAATCGATTGTCGTAAGGTTCACAATCGATTGTCATGCAGGTTTGAAGAAACCTGATGTTCACTGCCTTAACACAATCGATTGTCATTAGTTCACAATCGATTGTCATGCAGTCTTGGCTTAAAACAATCGATTATCATTAGTACATAATCGATTATCTTAGTCCAGTTTTCAGAGGCATTTAAAAATCATTTTGACTAATGAAAATATGCATGATTTAAAATCATTTAGCATTAAATTAAATATGCATGATTTTGGAAAATAGTTTTATGAGAGAAGCCATGTTACGAGTCAAGTTGTAGGATCAAGATCACAATTAAGAATGACTCAATTAAACTATAAAACTTTGTCTTGAGCTTGAATCTCGATGTATATCAATTGTGCGCTTGTTTCTTGAACTTCGTCATATATCAATTTTCGCTTCGTTTGTCATTCATCAAAGCCTATACAAAAGAACACATGTTTTAGTATATTGCATTGAGAACGTGTTTCCAACAGAATAGTGGTGGTCGGGTGGAGCATTGTCCTTCACCTATTCCTGCAAAAGAATCACGAGTAGAAGCTATGGATTGTTTCTCTCAAACGGTTAAGTTTTTCAGAGAGTTGGGCTCTGATACCAATTGTTAGAATATACGCTTAACACTAGAGGGGGGGGGGGGTGAATAGCGTTATAATAAAAAACAGCGTAAACTTGCGGAATTTAAAAATTGCAGGAATGAAATAAGTGCAATAAGTAAATAATAAAGAACGAACGCACCGATGTATCCTGGTTCACCACAACCCGTGGCTAGTCCAATCCCCGAGAGACTCTCTCGAGATTTCCACTAACACTTTTAAGCTTACGGGTGCTCAACAAACCGTTACAAACTGAGAACTTGAGTCACACAAGTCTCAACAACCTTTGCTCAAAGTTACAACACTTCAAGAGTTCAACCAAAGGAATCACGTTCCTTTTTACAATACAAGGGATTAACACTTCCCTTCAAGTGCATAAAAACACTTTGCACTCGAAACAAGACTCTCCTTAAGAGTAGATATTGTTGGAAACACGTTTCAAATGCAATATACTAAACGTGTGTTCTTTTGTAGGTTTTGATGAATGTCAAACAAAGCAATAAGCGATATATAGCAGTGCTCAAGGACAAGCACAAAATGGATGCATTACAAGAAGCTCAAGACAAAGTTTAGAAATGTTATAATTGAGTCAATATTAATTGTGATCTTGATTCCTCAATCTTGGCTCATAACATGGCTTCTCTACTAAAATTATTTTTCCAAAATCATGCATATCTAACTTAAGTGTCAAATGATTTTAAACTATGCATATTTATATTTGTTAAAATGTTTTTCAAACATGCCTCAAAAATCTGGGCTAAGATAATCGATTATGTACTTATGATAATCGAGTATCTCTAAGCCAAGACTGCATGACAATCGATTGTGAATTAATGATAATCGATTGTGAGTAAGTCAGTTAACATCAGGTTTTTGCAAACTGCATAACAATCGATTGTGTACTTTTGATAATCGATTGTTAACTGAGGCAAAGTTTTCAAAAACTCAGAAAAATCGATTATGAACTAATGGTAATCGATTAGAATGAGAAAAATGTCTCCCAGTGTTTTTAAAATAAATTAATAATCGATTGTGTCTTTCGATAATCGATTATATATGAGACAGAAAGTTTTGAAATTAATTAATAATCGATTATGGCTTTTGATAATCGATTATATATGAGACAGAAAGTTTTGAAATTAATTAATAATCGATTATGGCTTTTGATAATCGATTATATATGAGACAGTAAGTTTTGAAATTAATTTATAATCGATTGTTCTATTTGATATTCGATTATTGGAACTAACCGTTGTCATACATTTTCAAATTACCTTCAGGTAATCGATTGTTGATATTTAACAATCGATGTTGTGCGTAAAATCTGGAAAAGATTTTCTGAACGTTGTTAAATAATCGATTGTTGATTTCCTGATAATCGATGTTTTATGCCAAAAATTGGAAAGGATTTTTTAACGTTATAAATAATCGATTATTGATTTGAAGTAATCGATTGTTGACGTAAAATCTGGGATTGAATTTTTGATCTGATAGGCAAACAATCGATTGTTTAGTCTTGACAATCGATTGTCACTGAGTAATTTCAGCAATCCTTAATTGGCAATTAGACAACGGTAAGACTGAGTTTTTCACCTATAAATACAGGCTTAACTCAGTGTTTTCACAACAACAACAATACAATTTAAGTATTTTCATTGCTAAAAGCTTTCTTACATTGATCATCATTTTCATTCATCCATAAAGCTTTTTGAAGAGCCATTCTATTGAGCTAAGTTGTTGTGATCTTGAGCGTACTATTTCTACTCATATCTACTCATTGAGGAGTACTTTGTAAAGTGAGTTTGTTTTGTGTTTGTAAGAGAATTGCGATTCTCGTTTGTTGAGGAACTTGTGATTCCTCAGTTGAAGTCTTTGGGATTGTTATCCCCGAGCAGTTGAAGTCTTTGGGATTGTTATCCCCGAGCAATTGAAGTCTTTGGGATTGTTATCCCCGAGCAATTGAAGTCTTTGGGATTGTTATCCCCGAGCAATTGAAGTCTTTGGGATTGTTATCCCCGAGCAATTGAAGTCTTTGGGATTGGTATCCCCGAGCAATTGAAGTCTTTGGGATTGTGATCCCCGAGCACCTAGGTGAGGCTTGTGTCCTCAGCTGTAACGGTTTGTTAAGCACCCGTAAGCTTGACAAGTTTAGTGGAAATCTCGAGAGAGTCTCTCGGGGACTGGACTAACCACGTTTGTGGCCAACCAGGATACATCATTGTGTAAGCTTATTTTACTGCACTTGTTTTAATTTCTGCAAAGTTTTTTAAATTCCGCACTAAAACGCTTAATATTTTTAAAACGCTATTCACCCCCCCCCCCCTCTAGCGTAAAGCGTTATTTCCAACAATTGGTATCAGAGCCATACTCTCTGAAAGACTTAACCGTTTGAGAGAATCTTTCCATGGCTTCTACTCTAGACTCTTTTGCAGGTATTGATGAAGGACAGTGCCCCACAAGACCTCCTTTGTCCAACGGGACTAATTATTCATATTGGAAAGAAAGGATGCAGATATTCGTCAGATCAAACAGCCCTTACTTGTGGAAGGTGTACACCAAAGGAAATGAGGTTCCTGTCAAACAGGTGGAAGGAATATGGGTGCCAAAAACAGAAGAGGAATTCAACGCCGAGAATAATCGAATGGTCCAAAATAATTTTAAAGCTATTAATTTATTACTCTGTGCTGTTAATGCTAATGATTACAGGAAAATCTCCTGCTGCAAAACAGCGAAAGAAATGTGGGACAAGCTTGAGGTCACTTACGAAGGGACTGACCAGGTAAGAGAAGCTAAAATTGATTTTTTAACTCATGCTTACGAATTGTTCCATATGAAGGAAGGCGAAAAGGTAGACGAGATGTTTGAGCGGTTCTCATCAATAGTGAATGATCTCCACGCACTCAAGAAGACGTTCACAGACAAAGAACTAGTTCGAAAAATCCTTAGGAGCCTAACACCGGCATGGCGATCAAAGGCCGATGCGATTCAAGAGTCAATTGGAATCACGAACGTCACCATAGACGCTCTTAGAGGTAATCTTAAGACTTATGAATCCACTATTCTTAACCCTGTTGTTGACGAACAAAGAAGGCAAAAGATTGCTCTAAAGGCGAGCACAAGTCAATCACCAATTGAAGAGGATGGAGATAGCGAATTTGGACTCATCATCAAAAAGTTCCAAAAATTCATGCGAAAAGAATATGACCGCAAAGGGAAAAAGCAAGGTGAGCAAGTTAAATGTTATGAATGTGGTGAAACAGGGCATATCAAAACAAACTGCCCAAATCTTAAAAAGGAGAAGAAACCCTTCAAGAAGCAACGAGCATACATATCTTGGGGAGGAGATTCCGGAGACGAATCCAGTGAAGAAGAAAATGAAGAAGCGGCAAATCTCTGCCTCATGGCACAGGAAGAAAATCAAAGTGAGGTAAGTCAAATCTCTTCTCAAAATTTTTATACTCTTGATGACATGAGAAATGCCTTTGATGAATTGTATGCTGAATTTCTCAAAGTTACAAAAACCGTCACTAGTTTAAGAGAAAATGCTTCTCTAAAAGAACAAGATTTTCAAAAACAGTTTTCATTAAAAGAAAAAGAATTAGAAAAATTGGTTTTGGAAAATGAGAAGCTACTAGAACAAAACAAGTTTTATGGGAAAAGAAGTTCTGACAAGCCCGAGAGTTCTACAAAAAATTGTGCTTCTTGTGTAGACCTTAAGAATGAAGTAGGTAGATTAAAAGGCACACTAGATAAATTCAACTCCTCTCATAAAAACTTGAATGTGGTGCTTGATAACTTGAAATCAACCAAGCATGGAATAGGCTTCATAAATGAAGAAGAGGTTGATGCAAAAACCCAACCACCTAGAGCTCAACCTAGGATTAATAACAAAAATGCCTTTCCTAAAACAAACATGCATGCTAGACAAAATATTAGGAGACCTAGACATGACCTTCCGCCTAGCAATCGTCACCATAGACATGATGCATATTTTAGGCACAACAATGATCATGCTAGAAGATCCCGAAATGTTCAACCTAGAAATGACTATGGTGTTCAAATTAGGAGAAATGAAAATAGAGTAAACAATGTGCATTATTCTAGCTACTATGAGCCTAGACGCATGCATAATCCAAATGTGACATGTCATTATTGTAGACGAATTGGTCATATTGCTCCCGCATGCTTTACTAGACATAGACATGCTACTCAAACATATCATTATAGTATGCATAACCCTCAAGGACCCAAAATGGCATGGGTACCAAAAGAGCATTGATTTGTTTTGCAGGTGTGCTTGAAGGAATCAAGTGTAGTGGATGCTCCAAACACTTGACGAGAGACGAATTCAAAATTCCTTCAATTAAAGCACAAAGAAGGAGGAAGAGACGGAAAAGTCGACTTATGTTTTTTTAAATCGGAAGTATTTTCGAAAAATTCAAAAGGCAAAATTGTGGAAAAAGCTTCGTAAATTGGAGAATGAGCCAAAAGACCAAAATGAACGGAGGATGTTCAAAATCAGGTAATTGGCAAAGTCGAAGGGAAGGTAAGTACCCTAAACCCTCTTAAGAACATCCTAGGACAAAATTCTTAAGAGTTCATTTTTTGTACCCGACTACACGAGTTTCAAAGTTATTATTTCATTTATAGATTACTGACTTGAGCGTCGGAGATGTTTAATTCTATTTTGCAGGCATCCCCCAAAAGGTAAGAGGAAAGTATGAATTATCTTGATACAAGAAAAAAAATCGATCATAATCGATTATTTATGCTTACAATCGATTATCAGTATCAATAATCGATTATTTGTTGATTCAATTTTTTTTGCCATGAAATCTTGTTAAATGTTTACATTGCCTGATAGAATTAAGTCTCATCATTTCAGCATCCCCCTTCCAAACAATCGATTATTTGTTCTGCCAATCGATTATTTGCCAAAATTCAAACTCTCTGTGAGTGAAACAATCGATTACTATATATTGACAATCGATTATCTGTTTTAAACTTATGTTACCGTTTTTGGCTCCATAATCGATTCCTGACAGGTCATAAATATGAAAAACAATCGATTACCAAGTTTGACAATCGACTATCTTTTTCAAATTTTCTTACCGTTCTGGCATGTAATCGATGTGTCAGATCATTTTCATTAATGATAATCGATTATTCCATTCAAACAATCGATTGTTGAACGGTCAGTGAATTTATTTTTACCGTTTCAGACTTCAAATCTCTTCAAATCATTTCCAATAAATGTAAGATTCATTCCTTCTCTATATATAGGCTGCACATATGCTCTTGTATACTCACTCAAGCCTCCCTAGCATCAAATTCTCTTGTTTTCTTTGAAAAATCCTAGCACATCCTTTCAAATGTCAAGCCGCAACTCAAAACGTGCTCGTTCCAAACAAGGTGCTTCTTCTTCTCGCCATCCATATCAAGATGGATCGGTTCTATTCTTTGAATCAAATGAAGAGCTCACCCGTTTCTTAACCAAATTTGAGAAACGCCTTATTCTCCCTCCTCGCTTTTCAACAAACGCTCTTGTTGCACCATTCATTCCAGCCGCAAATATGCTAAGAGAGTGCAACCTTTTCAATTTCCTACTCCTTACTCACCCCTACTACAACATTTCTTTGGTTGAAGCTTTTTACTCCAACCTTCACAAAGATGATGAGGGTGAACTTGTTACCAATGTTAACGGCATTCCCATTCTAATTTCTGAAGATAACCTCCACCTCATTGCCGGCATTCCGCATGATGGTGAAGACATCTACCAGTACATAAATGATGCCGGGGTCATGATTGATGAAGCTAATCTCTTCCGCCAAGCCGGAGTAGCCTATGATGAGTCCTCTTCCCGTCGTTCCACCATAAAGGGTATGGACCCGAATTATCGTTTCATTCTCTATTTCATCACTCGTGTTCTCAAACCCCGTAAACTCAATCACACCACCATTTCCCAAGAGGATGCCAAATTTCTTCATGCTATTGTCACCGGTGTTAAAATAAATTGGTGCAAGCTTATTCTATCTCATATGTTCAATGCCACCAGAGATGACATACCTCTCCCCTATGCCCTCTTAATAATGAAATTTCTTGAAGCTTCCGGAGTCAATATTGCTAATGGTCCTCTCAAAAAGAGCACCAAAATCTGGGAAATTTCGGAGTCTTCCTTTCATCATGATGGTGATCATGCTCCCGCTCCTCCTCAAAATCGACAAGCCCGTCGTGCTCATCCTCCTCAGGAGCCTACCCTCCGGACCATTTCTGACCAAATTACTCAACTAACCCGTGAGGTCCATGGTTACTTTGATCACGTGCATTATGCCTATGCTCAGATGGTGCCATATCAAGCGCCTACCAATGATGATGAAGGGGATGGGGGTGATGAATGATGAAATTGTTGTTGTTATGATGAGAAATTGTTGTTTTTGGTCTGTTTGTTCTTGATTGGTTAGTTATGTTTGGTTTCACCCTTGTAATGTTATCTTAATTTTCCAATAAATAAACTTGTGTTTATTTCACATTTTTGTCATATTCTTCCCTTGTGTAAATTTTTGCTAATGGCAAAAGGGGGAAGAAACGGGATATCAAGAAGTATGCTATATCACTCTCAACTTCATTCATGCTTAAAGTGAGGGGGAACATGAATTGAGGGGGAACATCACATTGCATACTTTACTCTTGTCTTGGATTATCAAAATAATTATTGCATATATCCCGCTTATGTTTGCCATTATCAAAAAGGGGGAAATTGTTGGAAACACGTTTCAAATGCAATATACTAAACGTGTGTTCTTTTGTAGGTTTTGATGAATGTCAAACAAAGCAATAAGCGATATATAGCAGTGCTCAAGGACAAGCACAAAATGGATGCATTACAAGAAGCTCAAGACAAAGTTTAGAAATGTTATAATTGAGTCAATATTAATTGTGATCTTGATTCCTCAATCTTGGCTCATAACATGGCTTCTCTACTAAAATTATTTTTCCAAAATCATGCATATCTAACTTAAGTGTCAAATGATTTTAAACTATGCATATTTATATTTGTTAAAATGTTTTTCAAACATGCCTCAAAAATCTGGGCTAAGATAATCGATTATGTACTTATGATAATCGAGTATCTCTAAGCCAAGACTGCATGACAATCGATTGTGAATTAATGATAATCGATTGTGAGTAAGTCAGTTAACATCAGGTTTTTGCAAACTGCATAACAATCGATTGTGTACTTTTGATAATCGATTGTTAACTGAGGCAAAGTTTTCAAAACTCAGAAAAATCGATTATGAACTAATGGTAATCGATTAGAATGAGAAAAATGTCTCCCAGTGTTTTTAAAATAAATTAATAATCGATTGTGTCTTTCGATAATCGATTATATATGAGACAGAAAGTTTTGAAATTAATTAATAATCGATTATGGCTTTTGATAATCGATTATATATGAGACAGAAAGTTTTGAAATTAATTAATAATCGATTATGGCTTTTGATAATCGATTATATATGAGACAGTAAGTTTTGAAATTAATTTATAATCGATTGTTCTATTTGATAATCGATTATTGGAACTAACCGTTGTCATACATTTTCAAATTACCTTCAGGTAATCGATTGTTGATATTTAACAATCGATGTTGTGCGTAAAATCTGGAAAAGATTTTCTGAACGTTGTTAAAATAATCGATTGTTGATTTCCTGATAATCGATGTTTTATGCCAAAAATTAGAAAGGATTTTTTAACGTTATAAATAATCGATTATTGATTTGAAGTAATCGATTGTTGACGTAAAATCTGGGATTGAATTTTTGATCTGATAGGCAAACAATCGATTGTTTAGTCTTGACAATCGATTGTCACTGAGTAATTTCAGCAATCCTTAATTGGCAATTAGACAACGGTAAGACTGAGTTTTTCACCTATAAATACAGGCTTAACTCAGTGTTTTCACAACAACAACATATACAATTTAAGTATTTTCATTGCTAAAAGCTTTCTTACATTGATCATCATTTTCATTCATCCATAAAGCTTTTTGAAGAGCCATTCTATTGAGCTAAGTTGTTGTGATCTTGAGCGTACTATTTCTACCATATCTACTCATTGAGGAGTACTTTGTAAAGTGAGTTTGTTTTGTGTTTGTAAGAGAATTGCGATTCTCGTTTGTTGAGGAACTTGTAATTCCTCAGTTGAAGTCTTTGGGATTGTTATCCCCGAGCAGTTGAAGTCTTTGGGATTGTTATCCCCGAGCAATTGAAGTCTTTGGGATTGTTATCCCCGAGCAATTGAAGTCTTTGGGATTGTTATCCCCGAGCAATTGAAGTCTTTGGGATTGTTATCCCCGAGCAATTGAAGTCTTTGGGATTGGTATCCCCGAGCAATTGAAGTCTTTGGGATTGTGATCCCCGAGCACCTAGGTGAGGCTTGTGTCCTCAGCTGTAACGGTTTGTTAAGCACCCGTAAGCTTGACAAGTTTAGTGGAAATCTCGAGAGAGTCTCTCGGGGACTGGACTAACCACGTTTGTGGCCAACCAGGATACATCATTGTGTAAGCTTATTTTACTGCACTTGTTTTAATTTCTGCAAAGTTTTTTAAATTCCGCACTAAAACGCTTAATATTTTTAAAACGCTATTCACCCCCCCCCCTCTAGCGTAAAGCGTTATTTCCAACAGATATGAGTAAAATAAATACGCTCAAGAACGCAACAACTTTCGTCAAGAATTTGGCTCTTAAAAACTTATGTAATGAATAGAAAATGATGAATAAGAGAGTATGCAAGCTTTAGCAATGATATGATCAGTTGTTGTGCTTAGAAGACTGATTTGAAGATGTATTTATAGTGTCAAAACCATGCATAACCGTTGCCTAATTGCCAATTAAGAATTGCTGATTTTGTGCTGCGACAATCGATTGTCAAGATGATACAATCGATTGTTTTCCAATCGTTCCAAAAATCATTCCCAGATTTTACGCAGCACAATCGATTATCAAAGACATATAATCGATTACTGGCAACGTTCAAAAAATCCTTTCCAGATTTTACTTAAAACAATCGATTGTCAGAAATATACAATCGATTACTTGGCAACGTTCAAAAAATCTTTTCCAGATTTTACTTAAAACAATCGATTGTCAGAAATATACAATCGATTACTTGGCAACGTTCAAAAAATATTTTCCAGATTTTACTTAAAACAATCGATTATCAGTAATATACAATCGATTACTTGGCAACGTTCAAAAAATCTTTTCCAGATTTTACTTAAAACAATCGATTATTAAGAACATACAATCGATTACTTGACGGTGTTTGAAAATATTTTGACAACGGTCAGTTACATAATCGATTATACTATATGGACAATCGATTATTTATCAGTCTTTGAAAAATCAAATAGACACTGCCTCAATACAATCGATTGTCATAGGTTCACAATCGATTATTTTGTAGCTTTGAAAAATATGTTTGGACACTGCCTCAACACAATCGATTGTCATAAGTTCACAATCAATTATTTTGTAGCTTTGAAAAATCTGATGGACACTGCCTTAACACAATCAATTGTCATAAGGTTCACAATCGATTGTCATGCAGATTTGAAAAATCTGATGCACACTGCCTTAACACAATCGATTGTCATAAGGTACACAATCGATTGTCATGCAGCTGACTTAACATAATCGATTATTATAAGTACATAATTGATTATCTTAGTCCAGATTTTAGAGGCATGTTTAAAAATCATTTTGCCAAAATAAATATGCATGATTTAAAATCATTTTGCTCTAAATTAAATATGCATGATTTGATAAAAATGATTTTATGAGAGAAGCCAAGTCTTGAGTTAAGTTGTCGGATCAAGATCACAATTAAAGAACGAGTCATGTATAACTTTGTTTAGTCTTAATCTTTGTTTGTCTTGTGCTTGAACTTCGTTACATGACATTTGCGCGCTTGTGCTTGGACCTCGTCATATGTCAATTGCGCATCTTTTGTCATTTATCAAAACCTGCAAATATGAACACACATTTAGTTTAGTGCCTTGAGAACGTGTTTCAACAGAGATCGATTAAGCTTCACACCCTGAGACCGATTAAGTATGAGACTGACCAAAACCGAGACTGACCAAGAATGAGGTCGACTAAGATCGGGACCAAATAAGATGGAGTTCGATAGAGTTTTATAGCGTCGAATAATGAAAAGATCAAATATCTACAATCGGGCGAGGATCACTGCACAAATCCCGACGCGTATCAAGAAGAGGCCGATTAATTAGCCAATCATGTGATTTCTTACTGTACTTAGAGTTGTTCCAAGAGTAGGATTCCCGTACTATATAAAGGGGTCTGTCATTTTTTAATGATATCATAACCACATTTTATAAAGAAATATGCCATCTTCTTAAGCTCTCAATACTATGCTATTCTATTCATACTTTCATGTAAAATACCTATTTTATTTGAAGGCGACCTATCTTGAGGATCAAAGTTATAAATATCATTTGGTTTTCTTTATTTTTGTTTAATTTCAATATCAATTTATGTTTTTTCTCAGTTCGTGCCAAGTAAAATTACGTATTCTTAAAACAATAGCATAAATGCAATTGTTATCCTTTTTTAGAAAAAACAGTTTGGTACCAATCGTGGGGCTAAGGATAATAGTGATTGTTTGATACAAAATTTTGGAACACACACTATTTTACGCTTGTTCTTTGAAGAATCTTTGATTATATGATTAAAAAATTATCACTCTCAATAAGCACCTGAACACAATGACAATGATCTCAGCCACCACGGTGAAAATGAGAAAATTGCATCAGTAAACGTTGTACCCCCTACTGGCCTCAATGGAGTTCCGCTTGTAAATCCAACTGGTGTCAGTTTGCATGTAGCCATCAATGAAAATTTGTCCATCGAACCAGAAAGCACCATTCGTGGGGGCTACCTGATCAATTACTCAGAAAACACATGGGGATTAATATGGCGGGATAAGTCCAAATGACATGACCAAGAACTCGTAATGACCATAACGAGTCCTGAAAGCAGTCTTCGGGATATCTTGCTCCCGAATCTTTAGCTGGTGATATCCTGAGCGCAAATCAATCTTGGAAAACACTTGTGCGCCCTAAAGCTGGTCAAATAGATCATCAATACGAGGCAAAGAATAACGGTTCTTCACTGTAACTTTGTTCAACTAACGATAATCGATACATATACGCATAGAATCATCCTTTTTCTTCACAAACAATACAGAAGCACCCCATGGTGAAACACTGGGTCGAATAAAACCCTTATCAAGCAATTCCTGTAATTGATCCTTCAAGTCCTTCAATTTCGGAGGAGCCATACGTTAAGGAGGAATAGATATGGGCTGAGTGCCCGGCAACAAATCAACACCAAAATCAATGTCCGATCGGGCGGCATGCCCGGAAGATCAGCTGGGAATATATCGGGGAAATCCCTACTACTGGGACAGAGTCAACAGAAGGGGTATCAGCACTGACATCTCTCACATTGGCCAAATACACGGCACACCCCTTCTCAACCATACACTGGCTTTAAGAAAAGATATAACTCTACTGGGAGTGAAATCAAAAGTACCACTCCACTCAATACGAGGAATACCTGGCATAGTCAGTGTCACGGTCTTAGCGTGACAATCAAGAATAGAATAATGGGGCGACAAACAATCCATGCCAAAGATAATATCAAAATCAACCATATCAAGTAATAAAAGATCTGCCCTGGTCTCAAAACTACGAATAGTAACCAAACATGACTGATACACGCGGTTTACAACAAGAGAATCTCCCACGGAGTGGAAACATAAACATGAGAGCTAATGAGAGCTTCAGAGAAAGAGGCGCTCTCTGTGAATAGTGATTCCTTCTGTGAATAGTGATTCCGTCACTATTCATCGACCATATTGCCGGAATCCGGCGGTGGATGGTAGCAAACGTGGTGTCAATATAACCCCCTTCTCATTGCGATAAATTCTCTCTTATTTTCTTATACAACTCCTTAACCATCTCTTAAAGATCTTAATTTGATTTTATATATCAGTGTAGCTCGACGAATTTTCCAGACTCTTCATCGATTTCTTTATTTTTGGTTGTATAGAACAATGGATGAGCCTTTCTTCTATCACTAGGATTTTGTAGTCGTTGCATGAGCTTGGCAGCCATGGCTGCGTTGATCTCTCCCCAACCTTTGGTTGTGGGAGAGGAAATTCAAAATCTCATAAAAGCGGATCCAAAAGAAAATTCAAAGCAATCGTATGCTACAACATTACAAGCAAAACAGCCTATGGCGACGAAAATAGAGCTCTGTCCGGTTAAATTTGATCATGGTGAACCAGTTATTCAATTCACAATGGATGATGTTAACAACTTCATTAGGGAAGAAGGATTGCATCAGGCAGTTGTTTTAAAATTCTCTTATGGCAGACCTGATCTATCGGAAATACGAAAAGTATTTTCATCACAATTCGATGTTCAAGGTCAATGTAATGTTGGTCACTTGGAATTTCGTCATCTGTTAATCAGGTTTGATCTATTTAGTGATTATGTTCACCTCCTTTCAAAGTCGACTGGTTTTCTTAAATCCAAAGGCGACGAATATTTCTTCAGAACATTCCCTTGGTCTTTGGGATTCAATCCGAAGGAGGAGACGTCCAGGGCAGTCGTATGGATTTGTCTTTCGGGCCTGCCACCAAACTTCTTTGCTAAGAGATCGTTAATGTCTATAGCCTCAGCTTTAGGAAAACCTCTTGCTGTTGATAAGGAGACGCAGGATAGAACGAGACCTAGCGCGGCAAGAGTTAAGGTTATTCTTGATCTTTCGGATAAACATCCTAAAAAGGTCATGCTGCAGATTATAGATTCAGTCTCAGGAAAATCTGTCGAGTTCCATCAACAAATAGTGTATGACAACATTCCTAAGTATTGTGCTTATTGCAAACACCAAGGTCATGATGAGAAGGCATGTAGAATTAAAAAAGAAAAAACTAGAGCAGAGGTGAAAACAGATGATAATCTGGTCAGTGATTTGCTTGGAAACAATGTGGATGGCGTTGACAAATTACAAGGGGATGCAAGGGATTACCTAAATGATAAAAGAGCTGGATAAGATGCTAAGGCTTTACAAGAAAAAGTGGGTAATTCAAGAGTTGAATCAACAAAAGTCGCGAAGCAGACTGTACAAATTGCAGGAGTGACTTAGCAAAATAATGCAGGATTGAAAGAGGTTGTTGGTCGAATGGATTCAGCTGTTCAACTTGTTATTGTAAAGAATGGTTCAAAACAGACTGTTATTTCTAAGAATACTGTGAATGATAGGGGTGATGCAGATCAAAATGTAGTGGCTACAACTGATGTGGTTGCTGGACTGAATGATACACGTATTGATGCATCATATCAAGTCGAGTCTATAGAAGAGGTATTGAAATTGGATAATCGACCTACTGAGCTTCATACAGATGTACATGCTTCTACAAGTTATGCACAGACATATGTTGACAATGCTGGCACAATGATGACTGTTTGCAGATCAGTTTAAAACAAGTGCAAAGGCTGGTCAGGTGATTGATCTGGATGGACAGCAACACAAATGCAATGGGCAGCAGCTAGGAACTCAAAAAAACGCTTCTGCCACAAATGTTACATCTGCAGAATATCCTCCAACGCCAAAGAAAGATTTTTCCCAGTTTTCTAAAATATCATATACTGTTCCATTGCCTATCAGTAGTGTAAATGAAATGATGGTATCAAAGTTGACACCTACAGATCCATTTACTATACCAGAAATAGACAATGCAGATCAAAATATAGTGGCTAAGACTGATGTGGCTGCTGGTCTTGATGCAGCAACTCCAGTGGAGTTTATGGAAGAGGTAGCCCAATTGGATAAAGGATCTCCTAAGTCTCCTACAGAGGTATCTGCTTCTAGAAGATATGCACGATCATCTGTGGATACTGTTGGGACAATGCCGACTTCTGCAGATAATAGTTTTACTATTGAAAAGGCTGGGCAGCTGATTAACCTTCATGGACAGCACCACAACTACAATGGGAAGCAAGTAGGAACTCAAAAAATTGCTTCTGCTATAACTGTGACATCGGCAGAAGCTTCTCCAAAGCCAAAGGAAGATCCTGCCCATTTCTGTAAAATGCCAGATACTGTGCCGTTGCCTTTCAGTGCTGTAAATGAAAACATGGACTCAAATTTGAAACCTACATATCCATCTACTATAACACAAATAGAAAAGGCAAAAAGAAACAAACAGAAGCTGAGCGAGCAGGAACAGATAATGCAAATTAGTAACAACCAAAACACTTCTCTGTTTGGCCAAGCAAATGGAACTAATTTGGAGGCCTCGAGTAATGTCACATCTGCTGCACATCACACTGTTTTGTCAGTGCAACCAGGGGAAAAATCGACAGATCAGGATCATACACTTCATTTGCAAAGTCTAGAGATTCGACCTATAACTGGGAATGATAATCACGATTCTGTGATTCGAATAACATCAAGGTGTACAGACGAGGAGTTTACACAGAATACATCTCCACATGATACAGTTAAACAAAGCAGTGAGATTTCATCGACAGATACAGTTGCAGTCTCTACCGAAGCATTATCTCATCGGGGGCTACATTCACAGCATACTGCTGTTTCTAAACAAACAGTTTAAGTTACTCAACTTACTGCAAATAACTGCTTATCGATGTCCAACAGAAAATCAGATTCAAATTCCAAAATCAAAATGCACATCCCAGATATGGGTCCATCTATACTTTCAATTTCAAACTCATTTGATGCACTTAAAAAGATCAATATTGAGGATGGAATCATCACTGGACAGAACTTGCAGAAGTGCAAGGATCATATTTCTCCAACCATTACGATGAGGGACATGGTTATTAAATCAAAACTGTGGAAAGACAAACGAGAATACGATGATTACGAGGGATGGGGAGAAGGACTGACTGGTTATTCATCTTCAGAAGACGACCAAGACTTTGATGACGACAGTCAAGGAGAGGACATTGATGCTCAGGTCAAGCCAAAATTTCAAAGGATGTCAACGACAATCAACTGTCCTGCAACTCTGAAATCTATGACAAACAAAAACAGCAACTTGAACCATAATGCTCCAGTATTTGTCCCAAGAATTACTACAAAATCAAGGGAAACATCAACTGCTGATCGAAACGCAACAACACTGTCAACATCTGCCCAGAATCAGTTTGTACCAATAAAAACAATCAGTACTTTGGAGGAGACTAAATTGTCGGATGCAATGACTAACTTTCCTTCTGCCAATAACAAAATAGTTCATTTAAATCAGTCGGGCAGAACCAGCGCATATCAATAGCTACAGATTTCACTCTAATGGATAAACATCTTCTGGATACGACAACAGGAAGACATATATATGAAGAAGGGGAAGAAGATGATATCTTAATGCAATGTCGGGCAGAGGCATCAAGAAAAGGTGGCTTGTCACCGATGCATACTAAAACAAGTAAGAAGTCACGTGAAAGGGATAAAAGTTGGGACGGCAGGATGGTTGAAGTGGCAAACATAAGAAGACCCCCAATGAGAAATGCAAAACAAAAACAGGGCATTCAAACAATTCCTTCAAAATCCAATCGATCGAGGAACAAAGCATGATTGTTGAAGCAATTTTGGCATATATTGGGGACAAAGTCATTACTCTGCAATTGAATTGTTCACAAAAATGGGGAATAGATTCAACGTCTTATTTTCCATTTCATTAGTATTTCTATTTGTAATATCATCACAGAGCATGTTATAAACTCTGTCATGATCAGATCTTTCTTAATTCTTGCTTCTTTTTTCTTTTTCATGATTGTTTCATCTTAAGGCCTCTTTGGCTGCAATAGGATTAATAAGGTAAGGTTGTCGCCGGTTGTTGTTATATGGGTAACAATAACAGTGATAGTCCCCCTTATGTTATTTTTCCTATTTTTGTAATTTTCCTTTTTAATATTAATGAAAACTAACCCTAGGTGCTTGCCTAGTGGATGCCAAAAAAAAAATAAACATGAGAGCTCAAGGTCTCTTGGACTGTACCCAAATGAAAAGCAAAATAAGATGACACATAGGAATAAGTAGAGCCTGGATCGAATAGAACCGATGCCTCTCTGCGGCTAACCAAAATAATACCTGTGAAAATAGAATCGGAGGCAGCAGCCTCGACACGATCAGGAATGGCACAAAATCTGGCTCGGCCCCTACCTCGTGGGCGACCTCTATCTCCCCAATCCATGCCTCTGGCTGACTGGGCAGGTGGGGTGGCAGCTGGAGCTGGAACAGTGGCCTACTAACCCTGTGGAGCATGCTGGGGCTGTGGAGTCAGAGAAGGCACACCCCTACCACGTCAGGGGCACTCTCTAACCAAGTGGCGGGTATCCCCGCACTAATAACAAGCTCTAGGAGGGCGCGGCGACCGTGACTAACTGGACCCATCCCTGCTAGACTGAGCTCTGGAGGTGCCTTGCGCAGGAGGCACACTAAAAACCGGGGCTGCATAATAAGGCTCTTGAGATCTGGGAGGAGCTGGAGTACTGCTGGATGAATGAAGGGCTAAGTGAACTGGGCGACCCGTATAGCCCCTACTATGACGTCCTACTCCTGAAGTACGGGTACTAGAGAAATGACCAGACACTCGAGACCTTTTGGCCTCCCTCTCCTCTCGCTCTCTAGCATGAATACCCTCTATCCTCCTGGCTATACTCACCACCTGCTGATAGGGTATATCCATCTCCAACTCTCGCGCCATGCCAGACCTGATTGAAGGAATAAGGCCCTCGATAAACCTGCGAACCCTCTCACAAACAGTAGCCACCAAAGCAGGCGCATGCCTGGCCAACCTAGTGTAATAGATGGCATACTCAAAGACAGTCATAGGGGACTGACGCAAGTGCTCAAACTTTGCGCGGCATGCATCTCGGAGGCTCTGGGGAACAAGCTCCAACATATCTGAAAACTGAGTCCAAGTCAGAAAGGCAGCCTCATCCGAACTGTCTAGCTCAAAGGTGCGCCACCAGTCATAGGTGGCTCCACGAAGCTGGAAAGCTGCAAAGGAAACCCCACTCGTAGAAGTAATACCCATGGTGCAAAAAATGTGGTGACAATCCTCCAAAAATCTAGAGGCATCATCTGTAGCCAGCCCGCTGAAAATAGGAGGGTCATACTTCTTGAACCGCTCCAATCTACGCTGCTCGTACTCCGAAGCAGGTGCCCCATCTCGGGCTAAACTGGTACTGCAGGCTGGGCAGGAATAACATCTGGAATCGGTCCCATATGCACCCTCTGCTCTGGGGTGCGGGCTGCAGGAGTCTGGGCTCCTCCCCCGGCCTGGGACATAGCTGCAGGAAGTGGAAGTAACCCTGCTCGGTCCCTGCCGACGGATCCGCCTACCGATAGGCCCTTGGGGGCCTCCAGTATCTCTCCTTCACTCGTCTTGATATCTCCTTTGCTGTGAATAAACTCTCACAGTTCATGCACGCTCCTACTGTCACTCATTGGGGTGCTGTTAAGCGCCTCTTTCGGTTTCTGAATGGGACGCGTGACTTTGGCATCTGGCTGCTTCCTTCATCTGCTATACCTCTGCATTGTTTCTCTGATTCTGATTGGGGTGGAAACTGTGATGACCGCTCCTCAACTGGTGCCTATGTTGACTTTCTATGGCCTAATCCTATTTCCTGGAGCTCCAAAAAGCAGCGTTCCGTTGCACGATCATCTACTGAGGCTGAGTATCGTGCCATTGCTTCTACTTCCGCTGAAGTACGTTGGCTTCATTCCCTGCTGCGCGAGCTTCATGCCACTCTTCCGGCTGCTCCTGTCATTTATAGCGACAACATTGGCGCCACTTACCCTCTATGCCAACCCTATGTTTCATTCGCTCATGAAACACATCTCCATTGATTATCACTTTGTTCATCAATTGGTTCAGAATGGGTCCCTTCGTGTTTCTCACGTATCCTCTGCTGATCAGCTTGCTGATGCTCTCACCAAACATTTATCTCGTCCTCGGCTTCTTCTGCTGATGTCCAAGATTAGCGTGTCCTCCGGGTCTCCATCTTGAGGGGGCGTATTAGGAAATATTGTAAATATCTTTTGTGTATCTTTTTATTATTGGTAGAATATTCTCTCATAATTGTACAGTCCTATAGTTGGTAGGATTTGATTTCCTTCATTATTGTACAGTCCTATAGTTGGTAGGATTTGATACATCTGTAGTCTATATATACTTTTGTGAGCAATGCGAGAAAATCATTTCTCCCAAAACTCTCTACAACTACATCAAAAAGCACTTTCTTTTCAGCCCAATTAATAAATAAAAAAAGAAGAGCAAACTGAAAAACCTAAACTAAAACAAAATATGAAAACCTGCAAAATCAAAAGTTCAATTTAAGAAAACTTACATTTCTAAAGGAGGGATTGAAGTGTTTGCCTTTGACAATCTTCTTGTCCCCTCTGTCATAATAAACTAAAATCAAATGCATCATATGTCAAAAGAGAAATAAAATAAATATTCTCAATCAGATGGATTATATAAGCATAATTTTGGGTATTAAGTCTAAATAAAATGGGGAAGATGATTGGTCATACTCAATGGAACGTTGGAAGAATTTGCAGAAAGACAGTATTTGCGTCTTGGAAGTTGGACCGGAGATTGAGAAAAGAGCAAATTCTAGGTTTTATTTTCTTTTTTGTGTTATTCCTAAAAAGGGCGGGCTTGTTTTTCGAATTGGAGAGAAAAGCCGCACGCATAATAATTTTTATAGAAAACTTTAAGATCCACTTATAAAGTGTAACATTTAGAATGATAATTTAGTAACGCTGAAAAGACGTTGCCATATCATTAATAAGTGTTGCCAAAATTATTATGATTTGCCAACAGTTAAAAAGCATTGTCTTTAAAAAATTTTAAAACGTTTTGTAAGTGTTGCTTTAAACTCCGTGGCCAAAAACTCTAACCAAAGGCCACACTTAGAAATATTGGCTACACTTTTTAAGCGTAACTTAAAATAAGTATGATCGTAGACCTAAAATGTTATAGTGGGTAGTCATTTCTGCATTATACAACCTCTAAGCGATCTGCACAAGCACAACCACCCAAGCCAAGGTTCGCACCTTCCTCCTAGTAGCTGATTTGCATATTGAAAATTCCATGAAGCTACATTATTATTACCAATTTCCAAAGAATTAATATGATTAGAGCCTCCGAAGACAAACGATTAAGATTCAAAACATTACTTGGCAAACATTCTTCACTCCAGATTATAGACACAATCAGAAAAACTGAACATTTTAGTGGTATCATGTTGGGCATTGTGCTTTACGCACAACTGGCACTTCACTCCCAATTCTGACGTCCGATTTACCAATGAATTGCCAGCGCTATCATTTTTTTGTTTTTTTTGTTTTATTACTGTTATGTTCGAATCAACTTATGCGCATTCGACTAATTTTATGGGATATATGTTAGCTACCACAAACCACCATCAATAGGTGCCAGAAAATTTTATCAATCAAAGCTTAAATACTGGACGGAAAGAAATCGCCTAGTGTTTACTTCCATTGGAATTTTATCGATCAAAGCTTAAATATTGAATAAAAAGAAGGGAAAAAGATCAAAAGTGTACCTATACTTTATAAATTTTGTTACGTTTATAGTCGTTTCTACTTTCCGTCTAAATTTGTCCCTGCCGTTAACAAAGTAGATAAAATTACCCCTAACTCTAACGGATTTCCAATGTGGCAATGGGACCCTAATTTGTGTAAACTAATTTGCAATCGAAGAACTTGGGTGTGAGGGTTCAGTGCAATCGAAGAACTTGGGTGTGAGGATTCTTAATTTGGGGGTATTAGCTATAGCATTCAATGTATCTCAATTTTAACCGGGAAGGGCAAAACGGTCTTTTCATATAATATTCATTATTAAAATTATTCATAAATGAAATAAATAGGGGTTATTTTTGGCGGGTTTAACAAAATTTAGGGGGAAAAACAAGGAGGGAAAAAATAACCGTTCCAATAAAAATTTTACAATAAAAGCGTTCCAATAGATAGATTTATTGGAACGATTTATATAACCGTTGTGCCAGATTACTCTATGGCACCGTTTTGTTTTAAAATTGCAACGGTCGTACAGCTTAAGTGTGCTGATATCACCTAAATGCTATTGTAACGCTTGTAACCGTTACCAAATCTGTTCTATGTCAACTGTTTTTCAACTGTTGCTAAAATAATTGTTGCCATATGCCCTTTTTCTGGTAGTGCCCAATACACGGCTAGGCAAGCTCGACCCTTCGCAATAGTTTCAAAACTTAAGCAAATTTATGGATATGCAACACAAGAAGACAGTACTAAAGCATTATATTAAAAGTCTAGAATTATGATAAATAGTGCGGAAGTTAACCAAAATACTTATTATAGTTCCAACTAGGATCTGATGTCACAAATATGAGCCTTTAATACAGAGTTTCAACCTACTATAGAGTCTATCTAGAAGTAAAAATGTGAAAATGAAGGATAAGGATAGAGGGGAGAAATCAAAGGCTGCGAACGCCGTGCAGCTACCTCGATACTCTCGAAAATGTCTCTGCTCAACTAAACCAGATCTAATAACCTGGACGAACCTAGATCTGCACGCATGGTGCTGAGAGTAAAGTAAGTACTCCTACCCAGTGAGTAATAAACATAAATACATACTGAAAGTATGAAATCACAGAAATACACAAAATAACCTATAGCTAATAGTTCAATTCGATAGTTAAGAAATAGTACTCTAGTAAAACAGAGATATAGAAGTTCAACAACAGATAACAATTAAAAATAAATACATGAAATGATGCAACACATGAATTGGTACACTCTAGTGCCCGCTGCGGCATGCAGCCCGCCCCATTTATTTATTGTCGACGGCTGTCACTGGGGTGTGTACATACTCCGAAGGGGCTCCTACAGTCCAAGCGCAATCTCATTCATCTCGTTGCATCAAATACGCTCTCAGCCTCAATATCAACATAACACTGCTTCATAGGAAAATATCCTTGCTATCGGGTCCTCAACCTTTCTCAGTATTATAAATTCACAGCCACTCGGGCATAACATACTGTAGGGATCTCAGCCCTCATATTTTTTTCATTTATGTTTCATGTTCAAGAAAAATATAGTTCTTATCATATTTTAATAGTTGAAAATATGACTGAAAGTATAATCCATGCAAATAAGTGAGGAAATTAATAAAGATCCCCTAAGGATTATACAGGTCGGCACAAGGCCCCAAACATGGCAATAAACCAATTTACAGTAATATAGTATGTGTCCCAACTACCAATATAGTAGAAATATCACTAGGGATGGACCAAGTCCATATCCCCCAATAGCAAATGACCCGCACTAATGCATATCACGCCTTAATATAACGTTATAATGTGGAAGTCCGGGGTTTCAAACCTTCATTACAGCATTTACATCTATTACCCACCTCAAGCCGGCCAAAGTCTAGCTTGCAATGAATTTTTCTCTCGAATCGACCACCTCGCGCATCGAATATGACCAAAACCACAACGAATACATCACAATATACCAAGGGAACAAAACCCAATCAAAATAATCGAAAAATAATAAGAAATCTCAAAATTTGCAAAACCGAGCCCCGGCCCATTTTTCAAAATTCTTAAATTTTTACACCAATAAGTTCCTGATCTCGCCACGAGTCTATACATATCAAAAGCTTCGAAATCCGAGCCCAAATGCTCCCCCAAATCCCAATTTTTATTCAAAATGTCAAGCCCTACTTCCACCCTTTTAATCAGATTTTCATGAATTTTGATGTTGATTCTACCATAAAATGATGTTTCCAAGTCATAAAATCACCTTCAATCAATCTTAGTCGAAACCCCTCTTTAATGCTCGCCAAAAGCTCCTAAGGTTGCCCAACAATGGACGAAATAAGCTCAAGGCCGTGCATGAAATTATAGTAAAACCCTTCTGTCAGGCCGCATTTTCCTCTATGCGAACGCGAGGGTGCTCTCGCATTCGTGATGAACATATTTACCATCTGCCAAAAATACCCTTCGCGAACGCGAAGGTCTGAAACCTTAGCTTACGCGAACGCGGTCATTCCCACGCCAACGCGAAGGGCAGCAGCCCTGGAACCCAACTCCGTATACACGAACGCATTGTCCGTCACGCGAACGCGATGCCTAATCACCTTTCCTTACGCGATTGCGAAGCCTCTGACGTGAACGCGAAGATAAAAAATTCATGCCCTCAAATGCATTCTACGCGTTCGTGACTCACCAATGGGAACGCGAAGAACAATTCTTCTGCAACAAAATGACTGAAAACTTGCAATCCTTTAAGGCAAAAATTGGTTCGTTTAACCACCCGAATCACCCCGAGGCCCCTCGGACCTTAACCAAAAGCACCAACACATCCTAAGACATCATACAAACTTGTTCCAATCATAAAAACACACCAACAACACTAAAATAATCACTTCACGATGGAACCAAGCCTAAGTTCTTCAAAATCTTCCGAAATTCACATTCGATAAAAAACATAAATAAAACACCTCAGAATCGCCTGAAATTTTGCACACATATCCAAATCACCTAACCAAGCTACTGAAACTCCCAGAAATTCCATTCCGACCCACATATAAATATCTCACCTAAAAATCCGAATTCGCCAAAACACTAACTTTGTCAAAAGAGGCTAACTTCTACACCGAACCTCCAAAATAACATCTGATTACGCTCCTAAGTCTCAAATCATCCCCCGAAGCTAATTGGATCATCGAAATCATATCGGAGCCCTCTTACTCACAAGTCAACATCTTATTGACTTTTCCAAACCAAACCTTCCTTAAAGAGACTATGTGTCTCATTTCCTACCAAACCCAATCAGAATCAACTCAAACTTACCAAACACAGATAATGAAGCATGAAGAATCATAAAATGGGAAAAACGGGAGAGTAAAACATAAGACAACGGGTTGGGTCATCACATCCTCCCTAACTTAAACAAACGTTCATCCTCGAGCGTACCCAGAGTTGTTCAAGAAGCCAACCATCAGCTGACTGACCTTACCAAGCATATAACCGGGGGTGATCCCACATCACCCTATATCGCATAGTTTCGATAACACAACATGGCTGAAACTTCAAAATCTATCTAGTCCATATACCATAGAACCACATTGCAACAACAACAACAACAACAACAACAACTACCCAGTATATTCCCACCAGGTGGGAGTCTGGGGAGGGTAATATGTAGACAAGCCTTACCCCTACCCGAAAGGGCAGGGAGGCTGTTTCCAATCGACCCTTGGCGCATAGGACAAAAGGAAAAACAACTGTAAAACAAAACAAAAACAGAAAGCATAGAACCACATTGCATTTTTGAAAATCATACACAAGATATGAACCTCACATCTATACTCAGAATAAGCCTGAACCAGCTGTAATAACCAATACTTGCAACCTCAGGTGTAATCATATGATATACTACATAACCCAAACACTCAAAACGATAACCTTTATTCACAACAGTTGCCTACAACATCCAAATACCGTTAGAAAACATCTTATCAACTAAAGTCTCATTCTAATACTTCCATATACTGCCAACGATAAATGAAACACGCAATAAACCGCAACCATTTCTCAGATCAACCACTCATGAAGCCACTTCCCTTTTGACTAGTACCACAACAGATTCTGAGCTGAGCCTCGATATTATCCTAAAATCAAATCCGTTCGTATTCATTAGTGACCCAACAATCACCTTGAATCCAACACACCACTCATGTGATATGACCTACCAATAGATGCTTAAGCCACAACTTGCATAATACGCGCACCAATAAGAAACAACCTGAACATACTCAAATCATGAAAAATGACTCAAACGAAAGAGTTGTACCTCCAGCTCATCAGTACCATCACAGCACAAGGCTGAGACCCCGTCTCACATCATAGAAATAGAACACATGAATCTACCCTGAAAGGTCATATCTCCATGTAGCCTCTCTATAATGCGCGATCCTAACCAAACACTTCTACACACGAAATACCTCCGGTCACTATAACCAAAATACGCAGCCACGCACAATTTGATGTATGGAACCAAAGCCAATCATTACATTCACGGTGAAACAAATAAAATATACAACGCAACCCAATAGAACATAAACAATACACCATTCGCCGAGCAACCCCCAATACTCTTCCCGCTCGACTTTCACTCTGAATCCCTAAAGGAACCGCACCACATGTACCCATAACTAATAAAACACAATGTTTCACAACACCAAAAAGCAACTCGTAGCTCTCCTCAGATCACTAACAATCTCAATAATGATCGAATCAACCTATCCCTCAACAATACGATTTGGGGCCAACCAAGCCAACTCAAGCTAAACACGTATCCACATTGGCCTAGCGACGAACAGATTACAAAGAAAGCCTAAACCTGCTCTTTCCACTACTATAACTCCTACCGAAGCCGTACGATATGGTTCTCGGCACCAAATAAAGATCGAAATCCACAACCTCACCCGGCGACATGCCTGGCCAAAAGAAATGCACCCGAAATGTCCCTCAACATCGGAACTGAAACAATAGTAGAAACCTCTATTCTGACATCTATCATGAAGGCCCAATTAAGAAGAACAATCATGCTCAAATGTTCGTTGGGTCTTAGAAATATAAACCAATATGCTAGAAAATACTCCAACGCACCTCTCCACTCAACCCGTGGAATTTCTGGCATAGTCCATGGCGCAGTTGCTCATAATCACCCAACGATAAGACAACCAGTCTAAATTCTGACATCATATACAAAATCTAACATACCAGCAAATAAAAATCCACTTGAGCCTCCAAATCCTGATAGCCGCTAAACGGTACTGAAACACACGATCCAAAACCACAATATAGCATGTACATGAGAACTCCCAGTATCCAACTCCATATAGCACACGCATGATCATACCTAATCTAAATTTCCACCGTGTGAATACATGTACACCTTTAATACCCAATCATTCCATGATAGATACTCAAAAAATTTCCATGTGCTACCAAGCAAACCCGAATACCACTAGTGGATCCAACAAGAACATGTTGCAATACTACCGAACTATCAGTAATCACATTACCTTTTTAAAAGACATACTCTGGCCAAACCATTTCCAATTAGCAATACTATTTCCCCAATCATCCGATGATCATTCGCCCTAATCATCTTAAGCTCTTTTCTCTAATCACCTAGAAGAAAATCTCTACGCATCCCATGCTCTGTATGATGAACATAGGTCTTGTTCTAACTCTTACAATATTGACATGACGGATGAGGTACGCATAAATTCATGACCACTGCCGAGACAACGATTTGTTTGATCCATACTCCTGGCAAGAATTATCACCTTATTTTGAGCCAAATCATGGTCTTAGCTCCTTAATTTACTTCATATACTCAGATTGCACTAATCTCAAATTCAATCATCTCGTCTCACCCAGTACGAACTAATCAAGCAATCAGCCACCCCAAACATAATCAAATGCCGTATATGATGCCCCAATATTCCAATAGGCTACCAATTCGAACGCGATGCAAAAAAAAAAAGAAAATGAACTCTTGAAGGAATTACCAATCCCCCGCACTGATACTGACTTCCCATAGAAACCAGGAAACAAGGCATACAAAATAGCAAATAGAAAACTATACTCAATATCACCCTATTGCGGCGTGCAACCTGATCCAGATAACATACCCATGGCGGCGTGCCACCCGATCCACACATATATCTCACATAAGCAGATACACATCGAGCTTAATTTTCTCATTACAATAAAATACTGAGTATCGGTCGTAAGCATGCTGAGTGCATAATAATATCTCTGAGAGACATATAATAAGCTACAAAACTCAAGCACAACTGAGGTGCGATGTACAGTCTTAATTTGAAGAGACAATATGCTCATATAACGTTATTCCTACGCAGAATATCTGACAATGAAACATAAACCTCACCACTCCTCAATGAGGACCACGTTACAAAAGTGCACACATCTGTCATGATATAGAGCCATTATTCACATTAAATCTATCAACCGACTTCAAGATGATTCTGATCACACTGAACTAGTCCGATAACCTTTCAAAGGTCCATAGTAACTCCCATTTTTCTCATAACACAGAAGAAAAACTATCAAAATCGGAGTAATCCTCCCCAGCTCGCAACCCAATATGCCAAGTGCCCTCCAGGCATGAATCTTCAATTTAATGACACTCACAAACTTCATACTGGGTTTACATCTTTAATCAACCAACTGATCACATGCCACACTTATATAATCTTCCTGTGGGACACACTCCCACAACCTACCACAACAATATCTGGAGCGTACATCCAAACCACTGGTTGCACTAATGCTAAAGAGCAATCAAGAATTATTAACCAGGACGCAAAATCCTTTTTTACAAAACAGGCACGTGCAGTTGATATTGTGTTAAGTATTTCTCTTATTATCTCACTAATGGTGAGAACGCGCGCGACAAATGTATCCGATCATGGAGGAGCTACTCCCCAATTACTAGAGGCCGGGGGAGGGCTCCAATTCGTGGTAAAGGATGAGGAAGTCCTAGGGTTGCTCCAGTTGTGCCACCAGTGGATGATCCTTTTATTGAGGAGCGGGATGAGGTGCTCGTATCATAGCCGGATCCAGTGGATTTCATGTCCAAACCAGGATTCCAGGAGGTCATGGGTCGTATGCTGCAGTTCATGGATTCTATGACACATGCTGTTTATTTCCAACAGACCCTGCCATATCTCAGGTGGGAGGGGGAGCACAGATCCCCTAACGCTCAGGCTCCAGGGCATGCAGTTGTCGTATCTCATACCCCAGGCTCATTATCTGTGAGCAGAGCTCAATGTTTCCAGCGAGCCGTAGAAGCTATTGGATAGATGGACCATGCTACATCGTCAAGTTTTGGAGCTGAGCGACATGAGGACTGATAAGTAGGGATTTTGACCGCTTATTTGCTCTCTTTTACTTGTGTTTTAGCTCAAAAATACTTAAATGTATTCCCGAAAACTAATGAAATGTGCTTGCTTGAAGGAATATTAGGAAACAAGCCAAAGAAGTCAAAATCAACTCATAAAGGAGTCCAAAGTGAAATAGAACCAAAACAAAGCAAAAAGGCTAGAAGTGCGGACCATACAATTCTAGTGCGGATGTAGAAGGAAGATTCGGATAAAGATCTTTGGTCCAAGTGAAGGCGTGTGGACCTCATCAAAATTGTGTGGTCGTAATAGTTCAAGTGTGGCGACACTCATTATTAGGCGGTATGCAGGAGTGAAGAATTAGCGAGCTGGGTTCTAGTCCAAAGGCAAGGAGCGCGAACCGCATCATTTTTGTGCGGCCGCATAATTAGAAGTGTGGCCACACCTATTTTTGTGTGGACCACAGAATCCTAGAAGTTCCAAGCCCATGTTTCAAAGAATGCGGACTGTGCGTCCGCAAACGCTCATTGTGCGACGCACCAGAATTATGCGGCCGCACAACCTTTGCAGGGGCATTTTTTCCGATATTTTAGCTTAGTATAAATAGAATGTTTTGTCATTTTTAGGTTAAGTTTAGTTTTTGGAAGTGCACGTGAGCCGTTTTCTTTACTGTTCTAAGTAATTTTGTACTAGATTAACTTCTAAACATTAGATTTTCTTTCACTAATCATTTATTACGCATTCTATCTTAATTTATTCTTGTATCTCTTTAATTTTGTACTAGATTAACTTCTAAACATTAGATTTTCTTTCTCTAATCATTTATTATGCATTCTATCTTAATTTATTCTTGTATTTCTTCATTTTCATGAGTATCTAAATTTCTAGGCAGGGTTATGGCCCAACCCTAGCGTGGGTACTTAATGGGTATTTAATTTAGGGCTTGTTGTGATTGGGTTAGTTATATTTTGACCTTGTTCTTGCTTTAATTCTAGAATTAATGATTGCAAACATTGATTCATATCTATTTGACTTAGCTTTTACTTGATAAAGAGAGCCTAAGTCTAGGAAAACTCGGCTAACAAGGAATTGGAGTGAACTCAATGAATTGATAGCCCCAATTAAGTCAAATCTGGAGATAGTATGACCCGACTTCAGCATGTATCACTTGATTTGTGCAATACCCATTTGGACTTGAGAAAGCCAAATTAGGTAAAATCTCTCCAACTACCAAGAGGTATAGAGTGGGTAACTATGTGTGATTGCTAATTACGACCCCGACTAATCAAACTTGCCCTAGAGTTTATTACGCGCTAGGTAACCACCTAGGTAGATGTCACGGCCCTAGATCCTTTATCATTTGAAAAACAACAAAAATCAAAAGCATTATTTTCTAGTTTATTTATTGCAATCAATATCTTAAAGTATAAATAGAATCAACAAACAATATGTGGAAGTGCAAATTGAGGCATATTATACAACAACACTAGGTGTATACATAATCCCAATTCTATCGCCCTGAGGATTTGACCCCGACTTGTGTTGGATTTTATTATTACTTCGACCGCCTCACTACTTATATTTGTGGTATGAGTTTGGGAGACATTAATTTTGGCACCGTTGCTGGGAATTTAAATGGATTTCGCTATATATCTAGGTTTTTGTGTGCTTTGTCTTCTTTTCCTTCCGAGTCACTAATTTTGTTTTTGAATTGATTTTAGGTATGAAAATGGCTCTCAACAACGAGCCCATCAAAAATGTTCCATTGTGGGAGGAAGTGGACACTGATCAAATGGATGAGCTTCCTATTGAACCTCAAGCTAATAGATGAGGTCGACCGCCTCAAGATAATATGCCCGCCCCTCACCTGCCTCCACCAAGAGAGGCAGCTCATCGATAACTACCAAACGAGGTTTATGCAAGTGCTAAAGTCCCGCCCCGCATGGAAACTTCTAAATCACCAACGTCATGCTTACACTACTTGAACAATGGTGATTCTTCACCGGGGCTCCGAATCAAAATACCTGCAAACATCTCAAGGGGCTTGTCGATACATATTGGGGGAGCAAGCAGAAAATGTCTCTAAGGACACACTAAAGCATTGGACTAGCTAAAGAGATAGCCCAATAATTCCATCCACACTTGGGATGAGTTGGCGGAGAAATTCATTTCCAAATTCTTTTCTCTGGAACATATGGAGACGCTTCGGGATGAGATTCTTGCACTCAAGCAAGAACCCAATGAGCCATTGCACGAGATTTGGGAAAGATATCGTACCATGGTTAAAGAGTGCCCAAACAATGATATGACAAAGGCCATGACTAACAGATCTTCTACAACGGGATCAACACAACTAATCAATGTGTGGTTAAACAACTCGCTGGGGGGAACTTCATGAACATACCTTATGCCAAAGCTTGTGAAATTATTGATGGGATGGCAGATACCTCTTCGGCATGGAAACGTAGAGCCAATGTTCCGCAAGGTGACCCTAATGTTATTCACCTAAACAAGGAGCTACATCATCATGGGCAAGCTATTGCCAAGTTGAAAACTACCATGAACAAATTGGCCAAAGCTCCATTTCAACAAGTTCAAGGGCCAAAACAAGTGCATGCAATGGAAGGTGTGAATATGATGGTAAACAAAAGACGGTAACAAGGTAAAAAATTGCAAAACTGACCGGAACAATTTATCAAGATGATAATGTTTATGATCATAATGAGCAAGAAGAAGAAGAAGTTCAATATGTCAACAATTATCAAGGCCAAAGAAACAACGCTCAAGGACAAAATCAACAATAATGAAGCTGGCAAGGAAACCAAGGCAATTGGAGTGGTGGAAACAAGAATAAAAGCAATTGGAATAATCAAGGTAACCAAGGCAATTAGGGAGGTAATAATCAATGCAATTGGAGTAACACCAATCAAAGCAATTAGGGAGGTAATAATCAAGAAGGGTGGAACAACAACAACAACAACCGGGGCCGGGTTTTCAAAGGCCTCCGATGTTCCAACAACCAAGCAATCCACCTCCCTATCCTTCTCAAGGCCCAGGCTCTTCTTCCAAGATGGGTAGAATTGAAAACATGTTTAAACAGATGATGGAGAAGAATTCCAACTCTGATGCTCAATTAGCCTAGAACAACACTTCTATTCGAAATTTGGAGGTTCAATTAGGCAAAATTTCACAAACTTTGAACACTCGTCCTAAGAGGGCACTACCTAGTGATAAAGTGATAAATCCAAAGAGTGGGAATAATACGAGACATGCTATGGCTGTGACTACTAGAATTGGAAAATGTGGAGATACAATCACCCCAAATTAAAGAAGGATCGTCGATGAAGATTTTGTGGTTCAAGAAGATGAAATTCGAAGCAATGTTGTTCAAGCTAATGAAGAAGCGAGAATTGATGTTGGTGAAAGTGTGAAGGAGATACAATAAGAGGTGAATCCGTCTAGGGAACACGTTATTGATATTCTGAAACTGGTAATGCCAAAGGCTAAGGCGCCAATGCCAAGGGCTAAGGCGCCAATGCCAAGGCCTCCTCCTTCATACCCTCAAAGTCTGCAAAGCAAAATAGTAAAAACCAATTCAAAAATTTAATTGATATGATGAAGAGTTTGTCAATTAATGTGTCGTTGGTTGAGGCATTGGAACAAATGCAGGGATATGCAAAATTCATAAAAGATTTGGTAACCAAGAAAAGATCAATAAATTGTGAAACCATCAAGATGACTCATCAAGTGAGTGTTGTTGTGCACTCAATGGCTCCAAAATCGGAAGATCCGAGTGCTTTCACAATCCCTTACACTATTGGGAGTGCTGATATTTCCAAAGAATTATGGGATCTCGGGGCAAGTATCAACTTGATGCCTTATTTGGTGTTCAAAACATTAGGAATTGGGCAACCAAGGTCCATATCCATGAAGTTACAAATGGCGGATTAAACAAAGAAGAGGCCTGTTGGTATTATTGGTGATATATTGGTTCGAGTTGACAAGTTCATCCTCCCAGTGGACTTTGTGATCCTTGATTGTTAAGTGGACTATGAGGTGCCTATCGTATTGGGTATCCTTTCCTTACTACGGGGAAGACTCTTGTTGATGTGGAAGTCGGTGAGCTCATATTTCGGGTGGAAGATAAAAAGGTGGTCTTCTATTTGTGCAAATCAATGGGGCAACCAAATAGTGATGAAGTTTGTTCGTTTATGGATTTGGTGACGGATGTGATTGTTGATGATGCTAGTTCCACAATGAATGTTGAAGACAAATTGGAAGTCATTTTTCTCAACCTTGATCATGAGGAGGAGAGTGATAGCTATGTGGAGTGTGTAAATACATTACAAGGCATGGGGTCGTACACTTATCAGCCCTGAAAGCTATCTTTAGATCTTGAAAATCGGAAGACTCCTCCAACAAAGCCCTCAATTGAGGAGCCTCCTACCTTGTAGTTAAATCCATTGCGCCCGCATCTTAGGTATGAATTCCTCGGCCCTTCTTCTACTTTACCGGTTATCCTTTCTTCTTGCTAAATTAACATGCAGTTAGAGTCCATATTGGAGGTGCTGTAAAGTAGGAACAAAGCAATAAGATAGACTTTGACAGATATCGAGGGCATAAGACCTGCATTTTGCATGCACATGATTATTTTAGAGGAGGGTGCCAAACCCTTGAACATCAAACGTGGCTAAATAAAGCAATAAAAGAGGTGGTGAATAGGGAGATAATCAAGTCGTTGGATTTGGGGGTTGTGTACCCCATTTCTGATAGCTCATGGACCTCTTCGATGCAATGTGGCCTAAAGAAAGGGGGCATGATTGTGGTAGCAAATGATAAGAATGAATTTATCCCAACAAGAACCGTCATCAGGTGGAGCGTATGCATGGACTATAGGATGCTCAACAAAGTTACTCGAAAAGATCTTTCCAGCTTCCATTTCTTGACCAAATGCTTGATAGGTTGGCCGGACGTGATTTTTATTGCTTTCTTGATGTATACTCCGGCTATAACCTAATCCTTATTGCTGAGGACCAAGAGAAGACCATTTTCACCTGTCCATGTGGTACTTTCACATTCTTGCAGATGCATTTTGGTTTGTGTAATGCACCGATGACTTTAGCTATTATACACCGACATGGTGGAGGATATTCTTTAGGTCTTTATGATGATTTTTTGTGGTTGGGAATTCTTTTGAAGATTGTTTGAACAATTTAGATACGGTATTGTCTAGATGTGAGGATACAAATTTGGTATTGAAGTGGAAGAAGTGTCACTTCATGGTCGAGGAAGGAATAGTCCTCGGCCACAAAATTTCAAAGCATGGTATTGAGGTCAACAAGGCTAATATTAAGGTTCTCTCCAAACTCCCTCCCCCGACATCTGTAAAGGGAGTGAGGAGCTTCTTAGGTCATACGAGTTTCTATCGCCGATTCATCAAGGACTTTTCCAAGGTGATGAACCCATTGTGAAAACTTTTGGAGAAGGATGCCAAGTTCCATTTCAATGAAGATTGTATGAAGGCATTCAAGTTTCTTAAGTTCAAGTTCACTACTACTCTTATTATCACTGCACCGAATTAGAGCTTGCCTTTTGAGCTCATGCGTGATGCTAGTGATGTTGCGGTTGGAGCGGTGTTGGGGCAAAGAATCAACAAAAATTTCCATCCTGTCTACTATGCTAGAAAGACCATGAATGAAGCCCAAGGCAACTACACAGTGACCGAAAAGGAGCTACTAGCTATTATTTCCGCAATGGAGAAGTTCCGGTAGTATTTGATGGGTACTAAGGTGATTGTTCATACTGACCATGCCACTTTTTGGTATTTAATAAGCAAGAAAGATTCGAAGGCAAGGTTGATGTGTTGGGTGCTATTATTGCAAGAGCTTGGTCTAGAGATTCAAGACTGCAAGGGTAGTGAAAATCAAGTGTCGGACCACTTGTCCCGTTTGGAGGAGGGGGAGGCCACATGACGGCCTTGAGATCAATGATTCATTTTTTGACGAGCAACTCCTAGTCGTTTCAATGACCTTGATGTCATGGTTCGCCGATTTATTCAATTATCTTGTGAGCAGCATTGTACCGATGATTTCTCTTCAAATAAAAGTAAGAAGGTCAAACGGGATTGCTTGGATTATTATTGGGATAGGCCATATCTTTTTCGGATATGTACCGATGGTGTGATCCAGCGATGTGTGCCGGAAGAAGAACAAATAGGAATTGTTGAGGTTCACCACCCTTCACCATATGGTGGTCACCATGGTGGAACTAAAATGGCTACACGTGTTTTGATTTGTGGATTCTATTGGCCTACCCACTACAGGGATTCTAGTGAGCTTTTCAAGCGTTGTGATGAGTGCCAAAGGGTCGGTGGGATTTCTAAGTTAAATGAGATGCCCCTTACCACCATTTTAGAGATTGATATATTTGATGTTTGAGGTAGTGATTTCATGAGACCATTCGTGAACTCTTGTGGGAATATTTACATTTTTGTAATTGTGGACTATATTTCAAAATGGGTTGAAGCCATGGCTTTACCCAACAACTAAGCTCAAAATGTGGTGGCATTCTTGAAAAAGAACATCTTCACAAGGTTTGGTTACTCCGAGGGACATTGTTAATGATGGGGGTTCGCCTTTTTGCAATAGATCTTTTGATACCTTACTCACAAAGTATGGTGTCACTCATAAAGTCTCAACCCCCTACCATCCTCAAGCAATAGGACATGTTGAAGTCTCCAATCGGGAGATCAAGAGTATTTTGTCATAGACTGTGAATACCAACCAAATGGATTGGTCAAGAAAACTTGATGATGCTCTTTGGGCTTATAGGACGGCCTACATGATGTTGATTGGGATGTCTCCGTATCAATTTGTGTTTGAGAAGGCATGTCATCTTCTGGTAGAACTTGAGCATACAGCTATGTAGGCTTTGAATAAGTTGAACCTTGAGTGGGATTTCACTGCAAACCTAAGAGTGGCACATTTCAAGGAGCATGATGAATTCCGGTACCATGCCTACACAAGTTTGTCCCTTTACAAGGAGAATTTAAAGTACCTCCCGACAAGTACATCCACAACAAGGAGTTTAAAAGGGTGATCTTGTGCTATTATTCAATTCTCGGTTACGGATGTTTCCGGGAAAGTTGAAATCTAAATGGAGTGGACCCTTTGAACTAGTGAATGTAATCCCTTTTGGTGCTCTAGATTTGAAAATAAGAATGAATAGGTTTATAGAGTCAATAGGCATCGGGTTAAACATTATCTTGGAAAGGTTGATGATGGCCATATTATGGCAGTTCTTCATTTCAAGTGATTGGTAATCTAGATTGAAATTCGCGAAACAGCCCTTCTAGATTCTAATCATTTTTTAATAATCAATTACTGAGGACCCCACATTTATTTTTGCTCGGTGAGGCTCGTCTCCATTTTTTGAACCACTTTTCGATCATTATTTGTTAATAAGAATTACAATGTCATGAAAACGCGTTTATAACCTCGTCGCCATCAAGGCACCCGTGGTTATCAACACATTTTGACTGCGTCGAGATTTGGATTTGGGTTGCATCAATGCACACCCGAGTTTAAGAAGGTAACTTAATTAAAACGCGTCTAAAGATTCTAACGTATTATTATTTCGCGGAAGGCCGCGAAATTTGCTAAACGGCACTCCCATATTCTAAATAATTTTTGTAACCATTATTGTGAGCTCCGCGTTTGTTCTTGTTTGACGAGGCTCGTCTCATTATTTTATTAAAAGGTTCAACCTAGAACTACAATGTTACAAAGAAATTATTTCCACCCCATGTAAAAACTAGGCAACTATTCAGGATTGGGTCAAAATAGGCCCAAGCAAACTCATACGCAATACACATACAGCTGACTGTCACTTTATCTTCACACGTTGGGCCTGCTTGTGGCCCAAAACGGCTGTAGCTATATTGGGCGGATGGAGAAAACCGAATCCCAGCGAAAACAACGCACAAAACATTCTGAGTATTACACTAAAGAAATTAAAATCAGAAGACAATTGTCAATTACATGCCAAAATTAGATAAGTTATTAAGCCATATCAGTAAAGCCACCATTAACCTTTACGGATCAATATGAACACTTAAAATGAATTACAACCTACATTGTTACTAATTTGATTTCCACTGGTACGATATCCAGGGTAACACTAGCCATACATAGCAATGATTCACAGAGCAAAATCCATCAGTTCAATGATTTGTAAACAAAACCAAACAGCTAGACCTGACTTCGGTTGATTTCAAATATTCCATAGTTACTAAAATTCACAGTGACCTTAGCTTAAAAACAATCAATACACATCAATAAAGGGCTAGATAATTCTCATTTTTATTACAGTTCACTAATTTAACACTGAAACAGCAATCACAGGAACATGTTTCCATAATATTATTTCACTCCAATTTCGAGCTACATCAGTAAGCAATCATATGTGTACCTGGAAATGGAAGAACAAAGAATGAGAAACTCAGCAACAAGCAGCACAAACAAATACACAGCAGCGGTAGCTTAGGACTTGAATGTAGCTCAAATAAGCCAGTCTAAGCAATCCAGAGATGTTTGAAAGCCAAGCAAAAGCAGTGATCTACCAAAGATGACACCAAATCTACCCAATACTAAACCATCATACCCCAGAACTTTCAGCAGTCCAAAATATACCCCAATATACACGTTAGGACCCAAATTCACTCGAGATTGATATGAAATTTCCTTGAAATTCAAGAACTTGGATATTGAGCTAAATGGATGAAATAGTAGTGAGTTTTTTTATTTTATTTTTTTGAGTTTTCTATTGTTTTGTTTGTTAGTTTTTTGTTTTTGAATCTAAGGAGAGCTAGGATCTAAGGTTTGTGAGCTGAAATTTAATCTTCAAGTCTGGAAAACTATACAGTCTACTTAGGGAAATTTTTTGCTGAAGGAAGAATACCTCTCTAAGGCATGAGACATGCCTTTTATAGGAAAGAATGAAGGCAGCCCCTGCAGATTTTATTTGTACCCTTTACCCCCTTTGTATTCATTTTCGCCTAGATATCCCTAGACTTCTGACTTGTTCCCCAAGTTACTGCCTTAACTTTACTGAAATCTACACTAAAGTCCTATTCTAGAAGGCCCTGTGGTCTTCTTTTAGCTACACAAAACCTATACTACCCTTGTCTTTGTTTTGGAATTACTATTCTTCAAGAAATTACCGTTTTCCATGTATAAAATACCCCTGAAAACCCACCAAAATTACTACCCAATCAGACCCCTTTTTTTTACCTAAGTCAAAATCTAACTATGGTTAATTACAATGATCCAACCTATTCAGCTATGTCCAATCAACCTACCTTAAACATAGAATTAAACAATACCAATCAACATTATCATTGAATTAACATCTAACAAGGTATCAAAACAAAACAAAATCAAACCAAATAAAAACTAAAAATGAAATAGAATCAGTCGATCATGAAGCATAATTAACCTAGTGAGGAGGAACATTACTGACTAAAGATGATAATAGAATTTAAACCGAAACCTAGAAAACTAACTATGGATTAATCAATGAGAATTATGCTTAAGCGAGTGCCAAAAATAGGTAGATTGATTCATGTTAGAATTCAACAGACTTCAAACCAAAATAAAATAATCAAAAATGACTTTTATTGCTGACTCCAAATGGATAACACATAATCAACTAACGAAGTGAAGCTGCCATGGATAAGATAATTTAACAAAGGAAGAATGAGCAACTTACTGGTTTTGGACACCCGACTCATCTAACTTCACAATTGATCTTCAAACAATATTATGTGTTTGTCCTTGCCAAGGACAAACACATAATATAATTTGAAGACCACATGAACCCGAGCTAACCCTAAAAAATTTCAGCAACCTTTGACAACAACCCTAGATCCAACATTTGAGAAAGCCTGGCGGAATTCAAGGGGTTTTGACCAAGGATTATTTGGATGAATTTGTGACTTGGCCATAAATTTCGATTCAGTATTCGAGACAAATGGTTGATATTCGAAGGCCAATGGTTGTGGATTTGGACTGAGGGAATCAAGGAGGTTCAGGGGTGTGAATTTGGTAGTGATTGGAGACTGGCGCCGCCACCGGCGGCTGAGGGATTTCAAGGCGTCTTAATTAGGTTCTTGATAGGGGTGAAGGAGAAGACGACGAGATGAGGTGGGGGGTGTTCGGACAGCTTTATAGCTAAGAGTGGGGGCTTCTAAACCGTCTGATTAATCAACCTCGATGGTCCAGATTGATCCTAATTAAAACAATGTCGTCTGGTCAATTGAGGTGCCGGATCGGGTGGAGACAGAATTGGGCTGGTCCGGGGAGATTAAACTTGGGCCTGGGGTGGGGAAACTAAATCGAGCCCAAAGCTGGCAGCCCCCTTTGCATTCTTATTTCTTTTTTGCTTTCTTTCTTTAATTAATTCTTTTATCTCTCCCTTTTTTTAATTTATAAATATTTTTATTTTTATTTTTCCTGATTTTATAAAATTGCAATAATTAAAATCCTAATATATTTGAACTAAGCTAAATTATTTCTAAAATTATTGTACATCTATTTTATGACAAATTCCAAATAAAAAGAAAGAAATGTAAAAATGAACTATTTTTTGTGATTTTCATGTTTTGTGCTAAATCAAATTAACCTCTAATTAACGCTAAATATGATATTAATTCCTAAATGCAAATGTGTATTTTTTGTATTTTTATGAGTTAACATGCACAGATAAAATGCAACAATTATCAGCAAATGACACAAAAATGCACAAAAATTGTAAAAACAAAAAGAAAAAATCATTTTGTTTGGTTTTTTGGGAATAATTTGCTTAGGGCAAAAATTACGTGCTCACAGCTTCCCCTCTTTGCCGGGAAACACGAAGAGTTTTCGTGCAAAGACAAGTGAGTGGAAACAAGGGATTTTTTCATGTTCGCATATTCCGTGTGAATCATTTTGAAAAGGTTTGACCGCACCCTGCTTCATAGGTTGCCTACATATCCTGGGCTAAACAGGAATCAGGTCAGTGTAGTTCGAGAGTGTCTGGTTGTTGGGACTACCATGAGCTGTGATTTCACTGTTGTTGTTGCTGCTACTGCTTGTTGACCTTCCTTATTACAGCACGTCAACAACAAAAGAAGCTAGCCTAAGCTATAAACTATGAATTACAAAAGTCCTTCTAAAATCTTCAAACTTGCAACTTGTATTTCCTTGTTGCCTTGCGTTCCCTTAGTGAAACTCATTGTTGTTACTTTCGCTTGCTAACTGAGATGTTGTTCCTTCTCTCCACCTTGCTGAACTTCAATAAACTTGAACTGGAATATATTCCTCTGTTATGCAGGGGGCTCCTAACTTCACAAAAATAGACAAAACAAAGAAAACTTTTTGCCCTAGTTTGGAAAACTCGGTGCTTGTTACCCTATATTATCAAAAATTGAAAACTAAAACTTGAATTGTGATGAGACTGAAACGTAACTGTAAAATTTAAAGACTGAAATGTATTCCTCTGTTATCCAGGCGTGCTCCTGACCTAAAAACTTGAAAATTTAAAGATTGATATGTATTCCTCTGTTATCGAGGAGGGCTCCTAACTGCTGCAATTTGAAATATATTTCTCTGTTCTCCAGGTGGACTCCTGATTGCTAAAATTCGAAATGCATATCTCTTGTTTCCAGGCGGACTCCTGACTTCAAAATAGACAAATAATTGACTGAAAACACTAAATTTTGAATTATATCACCTCTATTTTTCAGGCGGGCTCCTGATTTCAAAACATGAAAATGTATGTCTCTGTTCTTCAGGCGGACTCCTGCCTGCTAACTTGAAATGTATTTCTCTGTTCTCCAGGCGGGCTCCTGACATCATAAAAATAGACACAACAAAGAAAGCTTCTGCCCCAATTGGGAACCGGGTGCACGTTACCGGGTATTAATAAGAATTTGACCAAAACTTGACTCTAAACACCTCTATTATACAAGCGGGCTCCTGACTTCAGGTAATTAAAAATTTAACACCTCCATTCTCCAGGCGGGCTCCTGACTTTGACTACTTAAAAATTTAACACCTCCATTCTCCAGGTAGGCTCCTGATTTTAACTACTTAAAGATTTAGCACTTCTATTCTCCAGGCGGGCTCCTGATTTCAACTAATTAAGAATTCGACACCTCTATTCTCCAGCGGGCTCCTGACTGCTGAAATTTAACAGTAGGCCTCTGTTCTCCAGGTGGGCTCCTGACTATTGAAATTGAAATATATGTCTATGTTCTTCATGCGGACTCTTGATTACTGAAACTTGAAATATATGTCTCTATTCTCCAGGCGGACTTCAAACTTAAAAATTTAAACTGTATGTCTCTATTCTCCAGGCGGACTCCTGACTTCAAAAATTCTAAATGCATACCTCTATTCTCCAGGTGGCACCTGACTACAAAAATAAACGAAGGGATTGATTTAAAAACTAACAACTTGAATGGTATCACCTCTATTCTTCAGGTAGGCTCCTGATTTTTGAATTGTAAATGCATGTTTCCTCTGTTATCCAGGCGGGCTCCAAATTGCTAACTGAACTATATTCCTCTATTATCTAGGCGGGCTCCTGAATTTATAAAAATAGACAAAACAACAAAAACTTTCTGCCCCAGTTGGTAAAATTGGGGCTTGTTACCACATACTAATGAGAATTGAAACTAAAACTTGAATTGCACTAAGAATGAAATATAACTTTTAACATTTAAATACTGAAATGTACTCCTCTGTTTTTCAGGTGGGCTCCTGACTTCAACATAACTTCATTCCACTCCTCATTTTCTTGCATTTTACCCCGGTCACACTTGCGATTAAGCTTGATTACTGCCTGCTTTTCTTTCACGGAGAATTCCTCCTGACAAACAATTTTCTGCCCATGTTTCAATCATCGAAAATTTTGTTAGTTTAAAAATGGTGGTTAGTTGATGGCATTCTTGCTGCATCATCCTTCCATTGCCTTGCTTTGTGTTGCCTGACTTCCTCCAAACTGCTTGACTTTCTGACCGACTTTCACATTCCCCAATTCTAACAACCTGAATGTTTTTGTACTTCCGCTGTTGTTTCACCTTTCCGACTCTTTTTGCCTGGACCTTCACATTTCCCACAAAGTTTCCCAAACATTCTGCCGATGAAACTTCCGGCGACTTCCCCTATTTCATTTTACATCACATTATTGCTGACATGCTCTGGCCACATTACGCTTTACCATTTTTGGAAGCTGGTAGTGGGCTTTGAAATCCTTTTCCCCTTTTCATTGAACAAAACTAACATTGGAACATTTTAGACAAACAAACCCCCAAAGGAGAATGAAACACAATAATTTTATAAGTTAAGGATAAGAAGAATCCAAAACCATATGACTGTTGAAAAGGAAAGAGAAAAGAAACTTATCTGACCGGTACCGCTGGCACCAATGATCACGACATGCATTTCGGACTAACCGGCCCAACCGACCCAACTAACCATCTCTCAGTTGCCAACTTCATTGCCCGGAACTTCATCACTTGATTGCTTTACCCAATCCTTAACCTCAATTAACATGCGGTGCCACGAAACAGTTTTCACCAACAGACTTTCTCAGCTTTCCATTTCTCATCTCACTTCCGCCTTAAGGTGCCCGGGAGGGTATTCACCACTAAGACTCTCTCATTTCGTTCTCTCAGCTCCCGTTGCCTTTAGGTGCCCGTGAGGGTTTTCACCAATAAGACTCTCTCATTTTTATTTTTCATGCTTCTTGTTTGCGCCAGGGTGTTTCTCTTGTGGCGAATTACCTTTTCCTGCTTAACTTGGAATTTCTCAAAAATTGATCAGAAGGTCTTTCTTTGGACCGTAATGTAGGCTTTTGGATGGGCTAGAAAGAATGGTATAAAAGGCTCAAAACAATTTCAAAATGGGTTAACACTACAACTTTCGGAATCCAATTTCTCACAACGAACCGCAATCTGCCCCAGATTTTGCTTGGGGACTTTTGGAATTTTATTTTGGTATGACTAAACCTTGGAATAAGGCTGCCTACGTACCCTTTCGGGATCAAGTCAAATGTAGTTCATTTTATCGTAATTACCTTTGTTGTGATTCTTTTTTTCTTTTGTTTTGTTTTGTTTTCTTTTCTTTTCTTTTCTCTTTTCTTCTCTTTTTTTTCTTTTTCTCTCTTTTTTCTTTCCTTTTCCCTTTTCTTTACTTTATGCTTGGCACCTGCGTTTCTTGATTGTGTCGTTGATTCCAAAAGAGGGGTATGAACGAATATAATTAAGGCTCAAAGGGGTAACAAAGGATAAAAATGTTTTGATAATAGAACAAAACGCCTTCATCATTTCAATCTTTAAAATATTCCAAATACAAACAAATACATTCAGAAATAAAGAAATCATACATAATATATCTTGACCGCATCAGAATTGATGGCCATTTCTACACATGTTCCTTTTGTATCTGTCAAATATAGTACGCCATTAGACAACACTCTGGTTACTACAATTGGCCCTTGCCAGTTCAGAGCGAACTTTCCTTTTGCTTCGGCCCAATGAGGCAAAATACGCCTCAGCACCAACTGTCCGACCTTGAACTTCCTTGGACGTACTTTATTGTTGTACGCTCTTGCCATCCTTCGCTGGTATAATTGACCATGGCACACTGATGCCAACCTTTTCTCATCAATCAAACTCAATTTTTCCATACGGGTCTTTACCCATTCATTATCGTCGATTTCAGCCTCCGCAATGATTCGAAGTGACGGGATCTCCACTTCTGCGAGTATTACTACCTCGATGCCATAAACCAATGAATACAGAATCTCCCCCATCGAAGTACGAATGGTGGTGTGATATCCCAACAATGCAAAAGGCAACTTCTCATTCCACTGTCTAGACCCTTCAACACTTCTCCGCAGTATTTTCTTTATGTTCTTGTTGGCCGCTTCAACCGCATCATTTGCTTTAGGGCGATATGGCGTAAAATGATGGTGAGTAATCCTAAACGGCTCACACGCCTCCTTCATCAAATGACTATTGAGATTAGCCTCATTGTCCGTGATAATCACCTTTAGTATACCAAACCGACAAATAATGTTCACATGCACAAAATCCACCAAGGCTTTCTTAGTCACAGACTTGAACGTCTTCGCTTCCACCCAATTGGTAAAATAATCTATTGCTACCAGAATAAACCTATGCCCATTTGATGCTGTTGGATCAATCGGCCCAATAACATCCATGCCCCAAGTAACAAAAGGCCATGCCGCTAACATCGTATGCAATTCTGACGGTGGAGAATGAATCAAATCTCCATGCACTTGGCACTGATAAAATTTGCGTACAAAGCTTATACAATCCCGCTCCATAGTAAGCCAATAATACCCTGCCCGTAAGATCTTTTTTGCCAAAGCATATCCACTCATGTGCGGTCCACAGACTCCAGAATGTACCTTAGTCATGATAGCAGTGGCTTGCCTCGCATCCATGCACCTCAATAATTCGAGATCTGGAGTTCTTTTGCACAATACTCCTCCACTCAGGAAAAACCCGCTTTCCAATCGACGAATAGATCTTTTATGATCCCCGATGGCATGTGCCTGATATACTCCCATCCTGGTGTATTCCATGATATCATGAAACCACGGCTCACTGTAAGCATTTTGATCATAGACCTAAATCTGCAATGGATCTATGTAAGCCTTATCTGGACAATGTAACATCGACGCCAAAGTAGCCAAGGCATCAGCAACCTCATTATGAACCCTCGGGATGTGTCTGAACTCTATTGACGGAAACCGTTGATAAAGCTCATGCAGGCACTGTCGGTATGGTATCAATTTCAAATCATGTGTTTCCCAGTCTCCTTAAATTTGGTGTACCAGTAGGTCCGAGTCACCCTTGACCAAGACTTCTCGGACACCCATATCCACAGCTAATCTCAACCCCAAAATGCATGCTTCATATTCCGCCATGTTGTTTGTACAATAGAAATGAAGCTGAGCCGTAACAGGATAGTGCTGACCTGTTTCAGAAATAAGTACGGCTCTTATTCCCACGCCTTTCATATTTGCCGCTCCATCAAAGAACGGTTTCCATCCTGGTTTCTCTACCTACTCCAGCTCATCAATATGCTTTACCTCTTCCTCAGGGAAGTAAGTTTTCAAAGGCTCATAATCGTCATCAACTGGATTCTCAGCCAAGTGATCAGCTAATGCCTGCGCTTTCATTGCAGTCCGGGTTACATAGATAATATCAAACTCTGTAAGCAAAATCTGCCTCTTTCCAAGCCTTCCCGTGGTCATAGGCTTCTGGAAAATATACTTCAATGGATTTAACCGAGATATAAGTTAAGTAGTGTAGGACAACAAATAATGTTTCAATTTCTGCGCCACCCAAGTTAGGGTGCAACACGTCCTCTCCAGATGAGTGTACTTACCTCGTAAGATGTGAATTTCTTACTAAGATAGTAGATCGCCTGCTCCTTTCTGCCTATGACATCATACTGCCCCAGTACGCAGCCGAACAAATTATCCAAGACTATCAAATATAGAATCAAAGGCCTCCCTGGTTCTAGTGGAACCAACACGGGCGGATTTGACAAATATCCCTTGATCTTATCAAAAGCTTCCCGACATTCATCCGTCTATTTAACCACAACATCTTTCTGTAGCTGTTTGAAAATGGGTTCACAAGTAGTTGTGAGCAGAGCAATGAACCTGCTATAGTTCAAATCTTCCCAACAAACTCGTCACATCCGTTTTGTTTCTCGGAGGAGGAAATTCCTGAATGGCCTTAATCTTTGATGGATCCAATTCAATACCCCGGCGACTGACTAAAAACCCTAGCAACATTCCAGATGGCACCCTGAAAGCACACTTTGCAGGATAGAGCTTGAGATTTTACCTGTGTAGCCTCTGAAAGAATATCCTCAAATCCCTGACATGGTAGGACTTCTGCCTTGATTTCACAATCACATCATATACGTACACCACAATCTCTTTATGCATCATATCATGGAAGATCGTTGTCATAGCCCTCCTGTAGGTTGCCCCAGCATTTTTCAAACCAAATGGCATGACTCCATAGTAGTATCTTCCCCACGGCATGATGAATGCCGTCTTCTCTGCATCTTCCTCGTCCATTAAGATCTGATGATAACCCGCATAACAATCCACAAAAGAACCAATCTCATGTTTGGAACAATTGTCAATCAATATGTGGATGTTTGGCAATGGAAAGTTGTCTTTTGGACTCGCCTTGTTTAGACCTCGATAATCAACGCACACCCTGTTTTTGCCATCTTTCTTCGGCACAGGCACAAAATTGGCTAACCAGGTGCGATATCGTGTAACCCGAATGACCTTTGCATCAAACTTCTTAGTAATCTCTAATTTAATCTTCACACTTATGTTTGTTTTGAACTTTCTCAGTTTCTGCTTAACAAGTGGGAGTGATTGATCGGTAGGCAATTTGTGAGCCACCAAATCGGTGCTCAGTCCCGGCATATCATCGTAGGACCAAGCAAAAACGTCTTTGTATTCCAATAACGCCGTGATTATTTCTTCCTTGAGCTGCGGCTCCAGATAAACACTTATTTTAGTTTCACGCACATTATCTTGGTCCCCTAGGTTAACTGCTTCTATGTCATTTAAGTTCGGTTGGGTTTTTTCTCAAAGTGTTTTAATTCCTTACTAATTTCCTCATAGGCTTCATCATCATCATGTTCATCTTCATCATCACATTCTTGTATTATTATTTCTGAGTTAGGTTGTCTTATAAAACTGGGCCGAGAAGTCCTCATGCATGTCATGTCATTGATATCAACATAAAATGAACTGTACAGAAAGGAAAAGAAAAAAATGGAAACAAAATTAGGAAAGAAGAAGGAAAGGAAATTGCATTTCATTAAAATGTAAAGATAACAGGGCTTGGCTCATCCAAATGGACGGAACATAGTCACAAGGATTACAAACCCTGGAATAATCTAGGTGAAAATAAAAAGAAAAATAGAGTCCCCAATACCGCGACTCCCTCCGAACTGGCAGAGGAGTGGCTTCCCAATTATTGGTCCTAGCATGTGGCCAAATGTGCTGAATGTCTACATTACTGGAACCTTCACCAGCCTCAACCATGTTTACTTCCGCAAATACCCTCTCAAACACTTCATCCAAATTCCTCTCTGCTCCATTGAACCCGTCGCCTGTGTTGCTAACTGCTTTTTGGCCCTCGGCCTAACAAAGGACTTGGACAAATGTGGAATTGGTTTGGGGAGAACCAAGCTTTCTTTTTCAATTTACACGCTCTTCTGATATCTGCTGTTGTTGGCTTGAACCCCAGCCCGGAGGTGTCTAAATTCTTAGGCAAGGAAACGGGTTGAACAATGCCCTGAAGCTTGGCGTCCAGACCTTTTCCTGGCACGAACCCATTACCCATCATTTCTGAAACCACCATAACGGTTGCAGCTGCTACCCAGGGAAGTGGAATGCTTTTACCCTCTGGTACCTTGTTCACAGTGATCGTGTCAAAAACCTGATACACCCATAGCCCTTCATCGTCATCAGTTTCTACAAAGGGCACAACAGCATCACCTGCAGCGGGGTCTTATCCATGTAGCACAACCTCTTGCCTATCCTATTCAAATTTGACCATTTGATGCAGTGATGAGGGCACTGCATTAGCCGAATAGATCCATGGTCGTCCCAACAAAAGATTGTATGATACCGCAGCGCCAACACCTGGAACTCCATAGTAAACTCAACTGGGCCGATGGTCAACTCAATGATAATGTCCCCCACCATGTCTGTTCCACCTCCGTCAAACCCTTGGACACATACACTGTTCCTGCGGATTCTGTTATTATCGATCTTTAGCTTGTTCAGTTTAGACATCGGGCAAACATTGGCACTAGACCCATTATCTATCAATGCCCTGGTCACCACTGAATCTTCACATTTGACTATCAAGTAAAGGGCTTTATTATGCTCTGTTCCCTCCACGGGCAACTCATCATCCAAAAACGTTATCCTATTTACCTCAAAGATCTTATTATAAATTGTCTCCAAGAGGTTCACTAAAATCTTATCAGGCACATGGGCTTCATTTAATATCTTTATCAAAGCTCGGCGATGTTCATCAGAGTGGATCAACAATGACAACAACGAGATATGGGCCGGCGTTTTTCTTAGTTGCTCGATAATGGAATAGTCATGTACCTTCATCTTTCTTAGAAACTCCTCCGCTTCCTCCTCCGTAACGGCCTTCTTGACCAGTACTGGACTATCTTTAGTAGACCTAGCCTTTCTCAACTCCTTGGGAACAAAGCAACGCCCCGATCGAGTCAATCCTTGCGCCTCACAACTCTCTTCCTCAATTTCTTTTCCCTTGTATGTTACTATCACCCTCTCATATTTCCATGGCACAGCTTTGCTATCAACCACGGGTAACTAGACTACCGGCTTGATGATCACTGGCTCTATGTAAGCACTTTTCACAACAACCACGGGTGCAGATGATGCCCCTATTACCACCAACTTGCCTGGTTCCGGTTTCTTTGCAACAATAGATAATTCCTTCCCTATCACTACCACTGGCTTGTCACTTGACCTTTAAACTTCACCCCTGCCTATCCCCTAGTCAGCTTCTCTTTTAAACTGGTCTCAATAGCACGAATCATCATCACAGTTTGTGAGGGTTTCTTCACCTCTCCATTCTTGTGCACCAACTCTATCATGTTTGTCTCCTGATGTGCTGGAAGAGGATTCTGATTGATGTTTGGCACCTCCGGGTCCTGTAATTTGATACGGCGGTTGTTAATAAGATCCTGCACCGCACTCTTCAACTTCTAACATTTTTCAGTTTCATGCCCCGGCATTCCCCCAGCAATACTCATAGCTAACGGACTGGTCCAGGTTTCTGGGAGGTGGGTTTGGTACTTTGGGCTCGATTGTGGTGAACATTCCTAACTGCTTCAGTCTACGGAATAAAGCGGTGTAAGATTTTCCCAATGGGATAAAAGTTCTTCTGTTTGGGGCCCTCTCATTCAAAAAATTTTGGTTCGGTCGAAAGCCAAGTCCTGGTCTGTTAGCCCTGGGGTGTGGATGGGTGTTTTGTGGAGGTGTATATGTGTTTTGGGGAACCAGTGCACGCCATTACGGTTGCGTCGGAGGCTGCGTGTATGTCTGGGCATGGTGGACAGAGAAGTGTGGTTCTGGTGGTAGGTAGTAATGTTGTGGTGGTCCGTATGGTGTATATGGGTAGTTTGGGTGGTGGGGTCTGGGTTGGCCTACGTGGTTTGTTTCAACGCTGAATAACTAAAGATTTTATTGGACTTTAAACCCTCTTTAGTTATGGCGCCCATCTTCACTACGTCATTGAATTATTTACCCACAGACGTCACTAGTTGACTGAAGTATGTCGGCCCTAACGTTTGCAGAAAGTAGTCTACCATATCGTTTTTCATCATTGGGGGATCCACTCTGGCTGCTTGTTCCCTCCATCGGAAACCAAATTCTCTAAAGCTTTCTCCCGGCTTCTTCTCAAATTTCAACAATGACAGACGATCAGGGATTATCTCAAGGTTGTATTGAAAATGGCCAATGAACACTTGTGCCAGATCATCCCATGTATACCATCGGCTAGGGTCCTGTCTTATGTACCACTCAAATGCAGACCCGCTCAGACTTTGACCGAAGTAGGCCATTAGTAATTCATCTTTTCCCTAGCACCTCTCATCTTACTGCAGAATCCTCGGAGGTGGGCCACCGAGTCGCCGTGTCACTCGTACAAGTCAAATTTAGGCATCTTGAACCCTGCGGGCGATTGGACATCACAGAAAGGGCACAAGTCTGTGTATGCAACACTGACTTGGCTGCCTAAACCGTGCATGTTCCTGAAGGATTGCTCCAGGCTTTTGAACTTTCGAATCACTTCCTCATGCTCAGCATTCTTAACTGGTTTAACCACTGCCTCTGGGATGTCAAAGTAAGGGGTATATGAATACGGCTCAAGAGCCTTAAAGGTAGGTTCAGGCAGGTAATATTGGGTATCATGGGTTAGGAATAGTGGTTCACTAGAGGACCTTTGTAATGGAGCTGTAGGAGGGGCCACAAAGATTGGAGCCATGGGCTGAGGAGGATTTTACTTGGGTGGTGGAGCTGGAGGGACGTATGAATTAGTGGCATACCCTTGGGTGTTTTACTGGAAGGGTGGAGATGTTTCGGGAGTGGGAGGCTCTTGAGCCTGCGCTAGGTGCGGGATATAAGAGGGGTTGGCAGGGTATAATGGTGCTGGGTACCCCTGAGACCAAGCCAGGTGCATGGCATCCATTTGGGCTTTCAGCCTCTTCATCTCCTCTTTCATAGCCCCCACATCGGTCACCTCAACCTATTTTGTGGGGTCAAGAATACAAGTATCTGAATCCTGTCCAGTCATTTCTATCATATCCTTCGACCGGGTGTTGTACTGGTGAGTTGCCAGAATTGCCAATCAACTAACCACCTACCTGGACTCACACATTTAAAACAACCACTTCATTAGCGATTAGGCATTAACAGATTTGATAACCGCACGTTGGCATGAATGAACCTATACAGTTAATCATTTCTATTATGCATTTTTTCGCCCACATGTATCATCCCGGCATTCCTTTTTTGTTTCTGTTTTTCATTCTATTCCGCTCTTTTTTTTCTTTTCCCTTTTCTTATTCTCACCTTTGTTTTTCCGCTCTTGCTCTTTTCCACTCTTATTCTTATCTTTGTTTTTTCGCTCTTCTCTTTCTTTCTTTTTCCTTTTATTCTTGCCTTTGTTTTCCCATTCTTTTCTATCTTTATTTTCTTTTACCTCCATTTCTTTTCTTTTTCTTTTAGTTTACGACTACGGTCGAATCCAATGGAGATTGCCTACGTATCGTGACCCCGCACGAATCAGACCAATCGTCGTTCATGAAAATAAGTTTTGTGAATTTTCAAATTTTCATTACTAACACAAATTATTACAATCTAAACATTTTTACGAAAGGAAACGACCGACAGAGGCTAAGACCAAATACCAATTTCAAACTACAGACTCATTTTGACATGAAAAATAATGGACAAATAGACTCGAAATAGAAAAAATACAGACACAACCTACGCATACTCTAATGACTCAAATCTAGGTGCCCGCGGGGCGTCGTTCGGCCTCGCCGCGGGCCTAGGTCCTAAGTCCCTTTCGAGGTGCTCTAAATCATTCATTGTTCAATTCACATAGGTCCACACTGCTTGGATGAAAGTTGTATGGGTCATATCCTCATAGACCCGGCATTTCCTGAAAATATACCAAGCAATGGCTCTAATCCGGTCCCTTGTTTACCTCTTTTCTGTAAGCAAGCGTTATATCTGGTCGGTGCACGTTTTTAATGACTGGGAATCTTGTAGGTGCTTATTTTACAACTGTTGCACCTCTACCTCCATTTGGGCCAACAAATCATAACATTTTCCACTTTCGATCTCGAAATCTCTGGCCTGCCTGATCGCTTTACCCTCAAAAGAAGCCACTTTTCTCCTAAGATTGTCAACAACTTTCTCGTGGTTCCTTTTCAGTTGATTCAACTATTGGCGACGCTCCGCTGCTCGTGTAGCCCATTTTGCTTTGAGACCTGCGATGACACTCTCTGATTTTTTTAACTCAACTCGACATTCCCTAACCTCATTTCTTAACCCTTTTATCAATCGTTCATCTGATTGACTCCTCGGTTGTTTACTAACGGCTGCTCTCAATTTGGATTTGGGCCTTAAGCTCTTTTCACCTTGATCCACAATGACTTGCACACTGTTTTCGAATTTCAAACTTTTTACTTGTTGCTTCAGCTTCCCAGTCTCAGCTCAGTAACCTTCTTCTTTTGCTAGCCAATCCCACTGTTCTCGTGATGTTTCAATAAAACCTTTGACGTGAGGTCTCTTAGCTAGCCTCTGATGTTCAAGTTCTCTCTTATACCATATGAGGTAATTTGGCGCCATTTCCCCCTAGCCCGATCCAACACACAAATATCTGATTGTAAGCATTGACCTTCATTCCACACTCAGCGAACTCTTGCTTCAGGAAACTGGCCATCAAGTCTAATCTCAATCACCTGATTGCTCAAATCCTCCTCTGGTAGGATTATTTGATATCTCCCGAGTTGTCTCAGAACCCAATAAGGAGCATAAGGCTGGATGCTATGCAGCTCCATCAGAAGGAAATGTGACCCGAAAGCTGACATATATATGATTTCTCCTACGGGCAACCATCCCAAAGTCTATTGTATCTGATTGGCCTTGAGCGTCCAGAAGTATGATACCCATGCCTTTACATCTTCAGCCAAACTAACCCCATCAGTTCTGGTGTAAAACTCTCCAATACAATTTTTATCGGGCGAACCATAACTCAAAAACTGGGAACGGTGGCACATATGCTCAATCATCCACATCTGTAACAACATATTACACCCCTCAAAAGACGTGCCCCCGACTTTACAGGCAGTAAGAGCTCGGAATAGGTCGGACATGATCATAGGTGAAAGAGTACTTCCATCTTGGCTAAGCAAAGTACTGACAATCCCGGCCACGTTTATATCAATATTCCCATCTTTCCTTGGGAACACTAAGATGCCCAAAAAGGTTATCATTTAGGCCACTCTTCTGTGCTCATCCCACTTCCGCCGGTTATTTCTACTGCATAGCCTGATACCCAAGTTGTTAAACCCTCCCACATGGTCGTATCTATCGTATATGAATTGGGGAGTGCAGAAACCCTGTGCCAAGTATGGATTGTGAACCGCCCTGGATATCTTCAACATATCTAAAACTCGCTGCACTACAATGGCTCTTGGAGCAACCGAATATTGTTCTTTTAGCGAAATCTCAGCATTTCCGATGTACCGAGCTATTTCTTCCAAAGTTGGAGTTAGCTCAAAATCTGAGAAGTGAAAACATTATTTGCCGGGTCCCAGAAAGTAACCAGCGCTCTGATGATATCACCCCGAGGATTGATGTCTAATAAACCCGTGAGACCCTTCAGATATTTCTTCACTTTATCCTGCCCCTCTTTGCCCAAGTCATTCCACCATAATTTCAACTCGAAAGGGACGTTGGTCATTATTGAAAAACGCTCAGTTTCCGTTATGCTCATCCTGCACATTTATTAAAACATGGACTTTTAGCACTTCGGGGGCGAAGATTTAAAGGTTGTGCGAGTCAACCGGTCAAAAATGGCCTTTTTTGCAAAGTCAGCCTTCCGGCGCCCCTTTCGGGAACATTCGGCTATTTATGACGAAACGGCCTTGCTCAACTTATCTACGACTCTTCTTGCTTCCAAATTGAAATAAAAGACCCAATATTGCAAACATGGCCTTTCAACGCCACGGGGACGCGAATTTAAGGCCGTGAGGGTCAAAAATCAAAATATGACCAAAGGTGGTTGTTTATGCAAAGTCAGCTTTCCGGCATCACGTTTGGGAGCATTTGGCTACTTTTGACAAAAACGACATCACCTATTTTATTTATGACAAAAATTAAAATTTTGACATTTTTTGGGCTATATTTGTAAAGGGAATGATATACCCGATGAGGGTTATCTAAGTATCTCACGCCCTGTGAGAATCAAACCATGCGTAGTTCCGGCAAATAAACTAACTAAAAATTTTAAAACAAAACTTTCTCCAATCTTTCCTCCATTTTCTAATTTTTGAAATCAAATCAAAGTGACTATTTTTTCTTCTATTTTTCAAACAATTTTTCTCACAATATAAGACTCTCTTTTTTTCTTCTATTTTTTGTTTGCTTTTAATAAAACAAACTACATAAAAAAAATTTCTTTTTTTTTCATAATTTAGGCAGAGTTCCGCCAGTACTTGGGCATCTGATTTTATCCAAACATTAACTCCCTAACTGCTATTTTCTCTATTTTTCTTTTGTCTTTTCTCAAATTCCGACATTCCAAGATTCAAAAATCAGTCAACATGTAGGTTCGAACAAATAAATGCACAGAATAAGTAGGATGCACCAGGATGGTCTTTTTCATTTCAGGTTGCTAGCTCTAGACGGACCCAACCCCTGTGTTGAATCCCCTAAGTCAAATGTAGCATGATTCAAATAAGCGCTCCTACTAGGGATCCCGCATGAAGTCAAGTTATTCTATTTTCAAAACTTGGGTCGTTGTTCTAGACAGTGTACCCGAGCGTACTTCTCGAATCGAGGAGGGGGCAACTTAGCAGTGACCCGCGGGGTCGTCCGGCTTCGTAACTTATCTGGCCTCTTTCTTATTTTAGAGTATGACACTCACAGAATAGGGAGTCTCAACCAATAAGAACATCCCCAGAGGTAGAGAGAGAAGGGTGTCGGTACAGTTTATATACAGTTCAGATAATATCAAAGCGGTAACGATCGATACATTAAGCACAAAGCATGTAGGAAAGCTTGATATAACAAAATATAACAATTTATCTAAGCTCGAATTCTTAGCCCTGAACAAAACGTTCATGGTTCTTGTCCCCAGCAGAGTCACCAGAGCTGTCACACCTCCTTTTTTCATCTTACACCCCCGCAAAGGGGCGTAAAGGAGTTTTTTCACTTAAGGACAATCGAAACGAGATTTAGTTTATTAATTATTCAGAGTCGCCACTTGGGAGATTAATGGTGTCTCAAGTCACCGGTTTTAATCCCGAACTGAGGAACGTTTGACTCTTTATTACAGTCTCCGAGCCAAAAATTCGGATAATGAATTTTGTTAACCCGGGAGAAGGTGTTAGCCATTCCCGGGTTCCGTGGTTCTAGCACAGTCGCTCAACTGTTGTATTTCATTTTATCTGATTTTAATACATGCTAAATTTTGTGTCATTTTATTTATATACAGCTTTTGCAATTATTTATTTTAAAAGACTTGTGATGTCGTTAAAACGTGTCTTTGACCAAGTCGCCATCAAGCACCCGTAGTCATCGACACATTTGGACTTCATCGAGATTTGTATTTGGGTCGCATCAATGCAAACCCGAGCTTAGGAAGATAAATTTAATTAAATCGCGCTTAAAGGTTCTAGCGTAATATCTTTTTGGGAAAGGCCGTTGAAATTCGCTAAACGGTTCTTCCAAATTCTAATCATTTTTTAATAATCAATTACTGAGGACCCCATATTTATTTTTGTTCGGTGAGGCTTGTCTCCATTTTTTGAACCACTTTTCGATCATTATTTGTTTATAAGAATTACGACGTCATGAAAACGCGTTTCTAACCACGTCTCCATCAAGGCACACGTGGTTATAAACACATTTCGACTCCGTCTAGATTTGGATTTGGGTTGCATCAATGCACACCCAAGTTTAAGAAGATAATTTAATTAAAACGCGTCTAAATATTCCAACGTATTATTATTTCGGGGAAGGCCGCAAAATTCGCTAAACGGCACTCCCATATTCTAAATAATATTATGTAACCATTATTGGCGGTCCCGCATTTGTTCTTATTTTGACGAGGCTCGTCTCATTATTTTATTAAAAGGTTCAACCTAGAACTACAATGTTAAAAAGAAACTTATTTCCAGACCATGTAAAAACTAAGCAACGATTCAGGTTTGGGTCCAAATAGGCCCAACCCACCTCATACGTACTACACATACAACTTATTGTCCCTTTATCTTCACACGTTGGGCCAGCTTGTGGCCTGAAACAGCTGTAGCTATATTGGGCGGATGGGGAAGATCGAATCCCAGTGCAAACAACACACAAAACATTCTGAGTATTACACTAAAGCAATTAAGATCAGAAGACAATTGTCAGTTACATGCCAAAATAATATAAGTAATTAAGCCACATCAGTAACGCCACCATTAACCTTTACGGATCAATATGAACACTAAAATGAATTACAACCTACATTGTTACTAATTTGATTTCCACTGGTACGATATCCAGGGTAACACTAGCCATACATAGCAATGATTCACAGAGAAAAATCCATCAGTTCAATGATTCGTAAACCAAACCAAACAGCTAGACCTGACTTCAATTGATTTAAAAATTCCATAGTTACTAAAATTCACAGTGACCTTAGCTTAAACAACAATCAATACACATCAATAAAGGGCTAGTTAATTCTCATTTTTATTACAGTTCACTAATTTAGCACTGAAACAGCAATCACAGGAACATGTTTCCATAATATTTCACTCCAATTTCGAGCTACATCAGTAAGCAATCAGATGTGTACCTGGAAATGGAAGAACAAAGAATGAGAAACTCAGCAACAAGCAGCACAAACAAATACACAGCAGCGGTAGCTTAGGACTTGAATGTAGCTCAAATAAGCCAGTCTAAGCAATCCAGAGATGTTTGAAAACCAAGCAAAAGCAGTGATCTACCAAAGATGACACCAAATCTACCCAATACTAAACCATCATACCCCAGAACTTTCAGCAGTCCAGAATATACCCCAATATACTCGTTAGGGCCCAAATTCACTCGAGATTGATATGAAATTTCCTTGAAATTCAAGAACTTGGATATTGAGCTAAATGGATGAAACAGTAGTGAGTTTTTTTTTTATTTTTTTTAGTTTTCTATTGTTTTGTTTTTTTTAATCTAAGGAGAGCTGGGATCTAAAGTTTCTGAGCTGAAATTGAATCTTCAAGTTCGGAAAACTAGACAGTCTACTTAGGGAAATTTTTTTGTTGAAGGAAGAAGACCTCTCTATGGCATGAAACATGCCTTTTATAGGCAAGAATGAAGGCAGGCCCTGCAGATTTTATTACTCTTTACCCCCCTTTGTAATTTTCATTTTTGCCTAGATATCCCTAGACTTCTTACTTGTTCCCCAAGTTACTGCCATAAGTATACTGAAATCTACACTAAAGTCCTATTCCAGAAGGTCCTAGGGTATTCTTTTCGCCACACAAAACCTATATTACCCTTGTCTTTGTTTTGGAATTACTATTCTTCAAGAAATTATCCTTTTCCATGCCTAAAATACCCCTGAAAACCCACCAAAATTACTACCCAATTAGACCCCCTTTTTACCTAAGCCAAAATCTAACTATTGTTAATTACAATTATCCAACCTATTCAGCTATGTCCAATCAACCTACCTTAAACATAGAATTAAACAATACTAATCAACATTGTAATTGAATTAACGGCTAACAAGGAATTAAACCAAAACAAAATCAAACCAAATACAAACTAAAAATGAAACATAATCAGTCGATCTTGAAGCAGAATTAACCTAGTGAGGAGGAACATTACTGACTAAAGATGAAAACAGAATTTAAACTGAAACCTAGAAAACTAACTATGGATTAATCAACGAGAATTGTGCTTAAGCGAGTGCCAAAATCAGGTAGACGGATTCATGTTAGCATTCAACATACTTCAAACCAAAATGAAACAATCAAAAACGACTTTTATTGCTGACTCCAAATGGATAACACATAATCAACTAACGAAGTGAAGCTGCCATGGATAGGATAATTTAACAAAGGAAGAATGAGCAACTTACTGGTTTTGGACACCCGACTCATCTAACTTCACAATTGATCTTCAAACAATATAATGTGTTTGTCCTTGCCAAGGACAAACACATAATATAATTTGAAGACCACATGAACCCGAGCTAACCCTAAAAATTTCAGCAACCTTTGACAACAACCCTAGATCCAAAATTTGAGAAAGCCTGGCGGGATTCAAGGGGTTTTGACCGAAGATCCTAGTTGAGGAAGGTTGAGAGAACATCTCGTATCAATTTGGGCTTATTTGGAAAAATTTGTGACTTGGCCGTGAATTTCGATTCAGTATTCGAGACAAATGGTTGATATTCGAAGGCCAATGGTTATGGATTTGGACTGAGGGAATCAAGGAGGTTCAGGGGTGTAATTTTGGTTGTGATTGGAGACCGGCGCCGACACCGGCGGCTGAGGGATTTCAACGCGGCATAATTAGGGTTCTTAAGAGGGGTGTAGGAGAAGACGACGAGATGGGGTGAGGGGCGTTCAGATAGCTTTATAGTTAAGAGAGGGGGCTTCTAGACCGTTTGATCAATCAACCTCGACGGTCCAGATTGATCCTAATTAAAATGATGTCGTTTGGTCAATTGAGGAGCCGGATCGGGTGGAGACTGAATTGGGCTGGTCCGGGGAGATTAAACTTAGGCCTGGGGTGAGGAAATTAAATCGAGCCCAAAGCTGGCAGCCCTCTTTGTATTCTTATTCCTTTATTTTACTTTCTTTCTTTAATTAATTCTTTTTATCCCTCCTTTTTCTTTTTCTTTTTTTTAAATTTATAAATAATTTTATTTTTATTTTTCCTTATTATATAAAATTGCAATAATTAAAATCCTAATATATTTAAATTAAGCTAAATAATTTCTAAATTATTGTAACATCTATTTTTTGACAAATTCCAAATAAAAAGAATGAAATGTAAAAATGAATTATTTTTTTGTTGATTTTCATGTTTTGTGCTAAAAAAAATTAACCTCTAATTAACGCTAAATATGATATTAATTCATAAATACAAATGCGTGTTTTTTGTATTTTTATGAATTAACATGCACAAATAAAATGCAACAATTATCAGAAAATGACACAAAAATGCACAATAATAGTAAAAATAAAGAGAAAAAATCATTTTGTTCTTTTTTGGGAATAATTTGCTTAGGGCAAAAATCATGTGCTCACATATGTAGGAATGGGTGTGCATTGCATGGACTGTGCATGAAAAAATTGGCTAAATGTCACAACATTGCGGACCGCACCAAAATTATGCAGACCGGGCAACCACTCTGTAGCCGCACAATTCTGTGTGTGGTTAAACAACTGGAATGGCAAAAATGTATAGTCTTTGAAGTTTGGCCTGTCAAAAGTTCTTAACAAATTGCGGCCGCACACATTTTTGTGCGGTTCACACTAATTATGCAGCCGCATTCACTTTTATGCAGTCCGCAACAATACTTCACAAGGGCAGGTAAGGTGTGTGGACACATTCAAAATTATGTGGCCGCACTCAGGTAGATATGGGCTCGATGGGTCAAAACTATAAATAGAGCCTCTCACATCTTTTTACACTTTACACTCTCCGACTAAGCTAACATAGTGCATATTCCAATTTTTCTCAAATCTTCATTCATTCCATCAAGTTAGATTCTTGCCTTCATATTCATTACTGGTATATTAATTTCATCTATAGATTCTTCATCTTTTGTTTTGTTTTGTTATTTGATTTAGGGTTAATTATATGCCTAAAAATGTCAATAGTTAGCCATTGGTTCTTATATTCATGTGGGTAGCATCTTGAACGTTAATAGGGGCCTAGGTAAGTAGATAAACATGTTAATTGCTCAAACCATGTCTAAATTATGAAAAAGTAGCATGAACCCTAAGTCACTGACCGTGGCATTCAAATTGTGCGGCCACACTCATTTTTGTATGATCCGCACTTTGAGCTTTGCGGCTACACACACTTTCGTGCGGTCCGCAGCTCTCTGAGTTAGTAAAATTCTGTGCATGAATTGTGCGCTCGTACTCAAACTTGTGCGGGGTGCAGTGGACTTATGCGGCCGCACTCAAAATTGTGTGATCCGCTGTGGACTTGTGCGAACGCACTCATTTTTGTGCAGTCTGCTCTGATGAAACATCACAGACCCTAGTAGTCTGATCCTGGGGTTATACAGCCGCAATCAAAACCGTATGATCTGCATTGGGCAATTTACCGTTGCACTCACTTTTGTGCAGTCCGCACTGCCCTTCTATGACTATTTTCCTGCAGCTTTGAACAATGATTCTTTATACATTATGAGCTTCAATTCTAATTGATTTTTATTACTTATGTGTTTCAAACAATGGTTCGATCATATATAAAAGAAGATATATCAAAAGGAAGGGAAGAACCACACCCCCCCCCCCCCCCGCAAAGGATGGGGTCGAGGTAGAATCAACCTTCCTCTAGGAATCCAAAGAGCAATAAGTAAGAAAACCATAGCCAATAGAGCCCCTGATACCTCTAAGTCCAGTGAGTATGTACCCTCCTTGAAGCTTCTACGAGTAACTCCATGCACAGCCGGAAGCCCAACACAACAAATCCCAGGGAGGTTTCATATGGTAGATGAGTCATATTCTGCTGCCAGTTCGCCTAAAGGTTCGGATGAGGGTAGTCAGGATTCTGAGCCCTCTTCATCAGATGCTCCACCTGCTCCAATCAATTTAGATGATGATGATAATGTCCCAGATGATGGTAGGGGGTGATACTGTAGTGGTAGGCTTAGAGAGGTCAAGGAGGCCAGAGATATGGGAAGATAGATTTGTCAATGCCACTGCCGATGCAAAGTTAAGAGAATGGTGGACGCAAAGGTCGCTCACTCTTGAGCGACAATTTTTTATGAAAGATTTGCACAAGCATAACCCCGATGTCCTTTGGCAATTTTAGGAGCGAAAGTATGGAAATGGTTTACCCACCGTGTTCCATATGCAATGAGCACTTGGTCAAAAATTCTATGCAAACGTTGCTCCGATCAAAAAGGGTACGAAGGTGACAAAAGTGCAAAATCTGAAAATCTTATTCGACTCATGTGCATTGAATTCATATGTGGGGTTTGAAGAAGTGGAGGTAGTGCAGTATTTGGAGAAGCTAAATACGGGTAATGCAGCTCGCCCGTGGCTAGCTAAGATTCTGGCAATCCGAGGGTCAACACCTCTGTGACTCACAACAGGGGTTCCAATAGTTTGATCCACCCTAAACTTCAAAGCAAAAGGATGGCAGACATTAATGTGCATCCCCATTGATCCTGGCCTCAATGAGAACATCCTACCACTTTCTCGTGCAATTTGGTGGCATCCACTATTGTTGGGTATCCGATTAATATTGGTGCCATCATTTACACGAACATCTCTTCAGCTGTCCAGAAGGGTGAAAGATCCTATTTGTACCCGAACTTTCTCATAGAATACTTGAAGGATCACAAAGTGGAGCTTAGTCATTCTGACACCGAGGTAAAGCCAAGAATCCTTTCTCATTGTACTATCTCCAGGGAGCTGACAAGCTGATGTTCAAGGGTAAAGCCACTACCTCTTTGGCTAGTCTGAGGAGCCAGCGGTAGTGGCTACTAATTCAACTACCGAGCCCTTCACAGTAGCCAGTACTTACACTGGGACGTCAGCCATGCCACCTTATCTTTCGGACCACCTGCTTCTGCTAGATTATTAGTGTCATTACCAGTGTCGGCTTCATCTACTTATCCTCAGACTGCGTTCTGAGTCACTTAGACATTGATGAGTCTGAACAACTGGATGCAAGCATCTACTATAAAGCTGACTGGCATATCCAGTTTTGTTGTAGCACAAGGCCTAATACAGCCATAAGTACCTCCGTCAGCGGAGGAAACAATGAAGAAGATTCTAGAGGACCAGAAAACTATATGGCATAAGTGGTAGCACAAGGGAAAGTCATTGAGGATTTGGGCAAACAGGTCAAAAAGATGCAAAAGTCTCAAGCATCAAAAAAGTCGATGGATAAGCTAGGAAAACATTAAATCTGCCGGTGATTACCATTGGACCTTCTCATGGAGACAGTAACCCCGACAACACAGGCACCACCAGCAGTACCTGAGGCACCAGAGGCAGCAACTGCTCACACCGTAAGGAGATGATCCAGACAGCAACCCTGTTGTCCCTCAGCCAAGTGATGATAAGATACAGCTTGAGACCGGGGATGCTGATAATCCTATGCATACTGAGACCACATAGGGAGCTCTCTTAACTCTCTGCCCTTTCCTTGTTCTTATTATTGTTAAGCATTGAGGACAATGCTTATTTTCATTTGAGGGTGGTTTATTTTGATTATTTGACTTTGGCATTTGACTTTGGCCTATAATAACTCTGATACTATTTTTCTTTCTTCTTTACTTTCCTTTTGGTATGTATATATTCTCCCCATTTGATGTAGATATTCATTTCCCTTATGTATATATTCATTTAGCTTCGGTTTGTATATTTATTTATCTCACTTTCTGTATTTTACGGCATAGCTTCTTTAGTTTGATTTTCCTTATTAGTATAACTTTTTAATTACTATAACTACAACATTATGTATGTATAGCTATAAGATATATTGCAGCTAAATATAAAAAAATTTGTAGCTAAACACTTTAGCAACAAAATAATTTTCCGTTGCATTCGTAGCAAGAAGTGGCGTAACTAAAAGTTAGCTACGAACTTTACATAATTCATGGTTAAGACTAATACTTATTGCTATGGAATTTTTACATGTCGTAGCTATGATGTTAATATACTCTTACCACGGAAAGATGATTGTAGCAGTATTTTTAATTTTTTTGCTTTTTGCCACGACAAATAAAATTTGTAGCTACAAAGTGTTGTATTGTAGCAATTTATCTACTTTGTTTGCCACAGAACTTTAAAGTTTATGGCTATTTCTACAGCTTAGTTCCGTAGCAATATTTCTCGCTTTCAACTACAGATAAAATTTGATAGCAATGAATTGAAGTATTTGCCACAAATATTTTCTTATTGTAGCTAAAAATCATATTTTAGCCAATATATCTTATTATAGTAAAATATCTTTTTTATTTGCTACGAAAAGTAAATATATGTAGCCTAGTTCATGATTAAATGCAGTATCAAAAAAAATGGCCCAATAATATCATTCAAAATAGTGGAATATTATGTTACTCCAACATATTAATACGCTTTAACACAAAAGTAATAATTATTCATGTCCTCTTGAATCTTGATACTTTTATCACTACTACACAACCTGCAACAACAATTTCAAAAATATATAAGAAAATAGTACAAGGATAGTATACAAAGATATTAGTAAGTAGTATAATAAGGTACTTATAATTTGATTTGTATCATTTGACTGTTGATTTTGAGCTGCAAGCATTGTTTGAAATTTCTTTTCCCATCGTCTTTCCATATCTTCTAGTTTTTTATCAGTTTCTTTCTTGATTTCTTCAACTTTTTCATTAGCTTCCCTTTTAACTTCTTTGACGTGTTCAATAGCTTCCCTTTTAACTTCTTCCACACGCTCTTTTGCTTCTTTTCTGGTCAATTCTACTTGCTTTATAAGTGTATCTTTGTTGGTCGGCCTCCAAAATATTCGCTGATATTCTTTCCAGGACCATATGCTCGAAGATATCCATTTTTTTACCCCAAGAGCTTTCTCAAATATATCATCATCATTTAAAGAAATTTCTCCTTCTTTTTGTTTCTCTTTTAATTGGTCAAACTGAACCTACAATCCATGATGCAAATTAATTAAATATAAGCACAAATATATATTCTAAAAGGAGATAGAGATAAAATAGAACATATTGACATTACAATGACATGTTGTTGGAAAGAATCAACTTGTTTTTCTTTTTTTCTCTTGTGAGATTCCAAAAAAACTTCAACACGAGATGGAGCTTTTCCATTTTTTTTCTCCTGTGAAAAATAATAATCATTGTCATAATTGAATAAGATATGTGAATATAATTCATATAAATTTATAAGTCTTGCATAACTTTTGATTCCACTACATGGGGGCAAGGAACGTTTTGATCTACTTGTCTTATTTTGCATGTTTTTCTTCTGAAAAAAATTAATAATATTAGTTTCTACAATATATAATAATTTAAAAATAATAAATATATTAATTAAAATACCTGAAAGTCAGCATCACTTTAGAGGTTGACCAAATATTTCCATTCATCTACGGCGAGAAGTTTAGGCTTATTCCGTAAGCGAAGTTTATAAGTTGTTCTTGAATTTAATTACTTATTTTTCAACTTGTGTCTATAGTCTCTATAGAGGTCATTCATATGATCAAGAATTGCACTTTTTCTTTCCTCAGAGACATCAAAACTAAACTTTTTCTATAAAATATAAAACATGCTATTATAAAAGTTAGTACTAGTGATTTAAAACCAAACTAGTACTAGTGATTTAAAACCAAACTGCTTAGTATTTCAAATTTTCAATTCACCAAAAATTATAAAAGTTTACTACTTTTGTTACCAAGATAATGTCCCACATGTGGTCGATCTTGTCTTGCTCTATCTCTTTCCAACCATTTACTTTTAATGGATAATAATGTTCGACTTCTAACCGTTTGACCCAAAAACCAAGTGAAATCTGTTACATTCTCACCAATAACTTGATAATCTTCATCAAATTGAACGACTAATATTTGTCCTACCTCTAAATTGATAATATTGACACATCGTGTAGACCTCTGATTTTCTTTTCACAACGTTAGAACCTACATTTAAAGATTATATAAATATACTTCAAGTAAAATTATCAAAAGAATTGATAAAGATCAATAAATAAATACCTACTGAATTTGCTTATTCATGTTCTTCCAAAACTGTTTCACTCACTTGTTCGGACGAGTTCTCCCTGCAACTATTTTCTCCGAGAAAAGAACTCATAAAAATATCATTTGTTTGAAGTGTATAAATATTGATTGACTTATCTTTATGCCTCACATAACTGAGAAGCATATTCTTAACATCTGAATCATCCCGACATTCCACTAACCTATCGCAATCACTGATATCTTTATCACCTCTCCAATAAACAAACTTATCTCCCTCAAGAATATTGAAATTACAAAGCTATTTCATTTCATCGAGCAAATCAAAGAAAGCTATGAAATCAATATCAATGCTTGCTTTCACTAACTGCCCACTTACATATTTTCTAGAAGGAGAAAATATAAAATGACCACCATAATGGAAGCTAAATTCCAACTCTCTTGTCATGTTCATGTTTCCTAGAAAGTTCATAATATAGGTTAGCTAAAATGATTAAATAAGCACAAAATATTGTCTAATTGCAAATGAATGAGCAAATAATTTAATATTTTATAAAAGCTTTATTGCAATACCTGAATAAACAATTTCTTATGCATGATGTGTGGGCAAATCTTCTGTAACAGATGCCTTCATAGAACTTTTCGGAGGTTCAATCCCATGATCATTAGTTAATCTATTATGTCTTTTTCGACGATTATTTCTACCCACGTCTGATAATAAAACAAGTATTTGTAAGGTATCAATATATTTTGCATAATTAGTATGAAGGTAAATGGAAGTTCTGTGAATAATGTGTACGCAGATCTTATCCCTGCCCCCATAGGACAGAGAGGCTGTTTCCGATACTTATCACTAGCAAAAAGGGCAAAGATTTGATATTTAGAACGAAAAGGAGAAAAGGGAATTTATCATGGAACTATTTTAATCAAGAACATAAACTACTATTTTTGAAACCTAAAAAGGGGAAAAAAGAAAAAAAAAAAGCGATAATCTGAAACAAAATATTGAAGCTAAATAGAGAACTTCTTAAGCGATGATTTGAAACAAAAAGAAAAAAAGAAGTGATGATCTGGAAAAAAAAAAGAAGCAATGATCTGAAATTAAAAATTGAAACTAGCTTTAAATTAATTGTGCACGGTTTCTTAAGCTGCCATAAATTCTAGAAACAACAGACTAAACTAACTTTTTACCATTCTTGATTTAACCCCACTTTAAAACAGAGCTTCATTTTCTCAAGAATCCACAATACTAAGAGCAAATATTCAAAAAAGAAAATAGAAAGTATAAATTGTGAATCAACACTCATCAATTCTAAATTAATTTCATCTACTTCTAATTCCTTCAATGAATCATACATAATTAAGAGCTCTTTTACCTAGATTTGAATTGCAATTTTGTGATATGACATGATTTTTAGCAGCTGCACAGATTTAAGAACTCTCTTTGTTTAGCTAACCTTTTATACCAGCAAAATTCATCTGTTTATCAAAACATAAATCTTTATATTCCAGTTTTCTCTCAAAATCCTAACACTCTCAAAATTCTTTAACACTAACAAAATCAGTCAAATTAATCTCTAATACGTAGGTAAAAGAAAAGAAAAAGCTTACCTTTGATGCAGGGGAAGGAAAAGCTATGTTAAAGGAAAAGTTATGTTAAAGAAAAAGAAGCTTACCTTTGATGCAGGGGAAGACGTGCCTTTGCTCCTCAAATTAGTATTTTAGGGTTTTGTCTTTTTAATTCTTTTACTTTATGTTTTGGCCCACTAGTCTCTTTAATAAGAAAGAAGGCTGTGATTTTGGCACATAATAATTAGAGGGAAATATTTTGGAGGGAACTCTTTTATTTTGGTAAATTTGTATTTTATTTTTCAAGTTGTGAGTTCATCTTTCCCTCATTCTTTTTTTTTTGTTCAAATGGAGTATGTTCAAATAATCGTAGCTATTAAGCCAGCTATTGCAATAATATTTTATAATTTGAAGCAAAAATATTTATTTGCTACAACAAAAATTTACCGTGGCTAAACGTATACTATTGCTACGGTAATTTTTAACCCATGGCAAAAATTTCTGATTAGCTATGAAATTTTACTGTGGCAATAAGTTTGTAGCTGTTAGGCAATTATTGCCATGAAAATTAGTAATTATAGCAAAACTATTGAATTATCTTTGTAAATTTAGTTTTGTAGCTAAGAAATTTTAAGAATCTATAGATAGCCACGAAGGTCTAATTTTTGTGGCTATTAGTGACAAATAACTACAAAATTTAGATTTGTACCTTAGATTTTGTAGCTACAGATACATTTTGTTGTATGTATAGTAGCTTCTTTTAAATTTTATAGCTTCTTTTTACATTTTTAGTGAGCAATAAGCCTTTGGTTTTCTTACTGTCATGGTTCTTTCCAAAGGTGGATTATGTGTGAACGGGGTGGCTTTCCCCAACGATGGATGGCGTGACAACCTTCTTATGGGATTGAGTCCGTTTTCTTTTATGTTTTGAAAAATATATTTGTAATGAATAAAATGGGTCTCAAGCATGCTTCACTTGGTACCTACACATTTACCTATGATCGTATGGTTAAAAATAAGTTGTTGGCAGAAAGTAGCTTTAGTTGTGACCCTTTTGACTCTTATGTTGACTTAACCAGTCTTTGAGTGGTTCAAGCCATTTGTGATTCTTAATCTTAGCTATGGTTGTTGTAGTCCCTCGACTCTGTTCTCTTTATGAATCCAGAAGCGTGATAGGTGAGATGTTTAGTTACAAGTCCAAGTACCCATGCTACTAGTCTAGAACTTGTCTCGAATGTGTTTATAGGCAAAGTTCTAAGTGTAGCTTGGCTTGAGAAACTATTGTAGGCTCTCATTTATCAAATTTGAAAACTAAAATCTTCCATAGCCTACCAATATGATATCCCTAGTCAACTCTTTTGAGCCGAACCCCTTTTTCTTTTAATAACCACGTTACAAGCCTTTATCGGTTTTGTAATGACCATCTCTTGGCACCTAATATTTCCTTAGCATTCTTGAGAAAGAATTGGACAAAAACAAGTTTGGGGGAGAGAGAAGGAGTTTGAAGGTGATAAAATGTACAAAGAAGAGAAAGAAATGAAGAAAAGGGAAGGCAACGAAAAGAAAGAAAGAACAAAAAGAAGAATTCGAAAACGAAAGTGAATAAGGTAGTTGAAGGGATTCAAAGAAAACAACGATGAAAGGTATGAAGTAAATACAAAAGGAGAAAAATGAAGGTCATGATAAAGAAAGAATGATGATATGTCTCTCTAGTTCCCTCGAGGGAGAAGAAAGTGACTCAAAAAGTTAAGAAAGTATGAGCCGAAAAGAGAAAATGGAGTGCTTAAGAAAAGATGCAACCATTCTATACCAACAAGTCCTACCACTTGTTCAAAAGGCCTTCATTACATCTCGCAAAATACCTACATGATTTCAAGTTGAGTTAGCTTACATTAGTGGTGATTTACATAAAGGGCAAGCTGATGGCACTTGAAGCCGGACTTGTGACGTTCTTTTGAGAGAGATGAGCAAAGTTTTCACATTCTTTGCTTCAAATACTACATTCTAAAGTGAGATTCTCCAATGGAGAGTAGAGGAGGAGGAGTTTGGGATCCACAATTACCTACATGAAAGAGCGAGCTTCCTTGATGAATAGAGTCAACGCTTGATGCTCTAGTGTCACAGTAGAACTATTGTACTCAAAAGGTCAAATCATTGCATTGTTGATAATTCATATATGTTGTGGGTAATTGTTGGTCCCAATTGATATGTAATTGATTCACCTTAGGCTGGCTGGAATATCCTTTTTTCTAGTGAAGGTGGGAATTGCCTTATTTCCTTGAGGACAAGCAAAAGCTTAAGTATGGGGGAGTTGATAAGTAGGGATTTTCACCGCTTATTTACTCTCTTTTACTTTTGTTTTAGCTCAAAAAGGCTTAAAGTCATTTCCGAAAACTAATGAACAGTGCTTGCTTGCAGGAATATTGGGAAACGATCCAAAAAAGTCAAAATCAACTCATAAAGAAGTCAAAAGTAAAAACCAAAACAGGGCAAAAAGGCTAGCATTGCGGCCCGCACAATTCTAGTACGACTGCAGATGGGAGTTTCAGAGAGTAGTCTTTGGGCCAGCTAAAGGCGTGCTGGACGCATCGAAATTGTGCGGCCGCACTGAAATTGTGCGGCCGCACCAAAATTGTGCGGCCGCAGGAGGTCAAATGAAGCCGCACTCATTATTATGTGGTCCGCGGGAGTGAAGAATCAAAGATCTAGGTTCAAGTCCAAAGGAAAAGAGTGCGGAATTTTTGTGCGGCCGTATAATCAGAAGTGCGGTCGCACCCATTTTTATGCGGACCACAGAAGCCCCGAAGTTCCAAGTCCAAGTTCCAAAGAATGCGGACTGCACGATAATTGTGCAGTCATAGAAGCTCAATGTGCGGGCCACAGAAGAACTATGTGGCTGCACTTGCAGGGGCATTTTTGTTAGATATTTTCAGCATAGCATAAATAGAACTTTTTACATTTTTAGGGTAAGTTTAGTTTTGATAAGTGCACCTGAGCCATTTTCTTTACTGTTTTGAGTAATTTTGTACTATATTAACTTTTAAAAATTAGATTTTCTTTCTCTAATCAAGTATTACGCATTCTATCTTATTTTTTTTCTTGTATTTCTTCATTTTTCATGAGTAGCTAAATATCTAGCTAGGATTGTGGCCCAACCTTAGTATGAGTACTTAATGGGTATTTAATTTAGGGCTTGTTTGTGATTGGGTTAGTGATATTCGGTCTTGTTCATGCTTGAATTCTAGAATTACTAGTTGCAAACATTGATTCATGCTTATTCGACTTAGTCTCTACTTGAGAAAGAGAGACTAAATCTACAAAACCTTGGCTGACAAGGAATTGGGTGAACTCAAGAAATTGAGAGCCCCAATTAAAGGGTCAAATCTACAGATAGAAGACCTAACTTGAGCATATATCACTTGATTTGTGCAATAACCATTTGGACTTGAGGAGGCTAAATTGGGCAAAATTACTCAAACTACCAAGAGGTATAGAGTGGGTAAATCCATGTGATTTCTATATTGTGACCCTGACTAATCAAACTTGCACTAGAGTTTTATACCCGCTAGGTAACCACCTAGGTGGAAGTCACAACCCTAACAACCAAAACCAAAAATATTGTCTTCTAGTTTAATAGTTACAATCAATAGCTTAATGTAGAAATAGAAATAACCAACAAGAATGTGGAAGTGCAAATTGATGCACATTATACAATTGCACTAGGTGTATACCTAATCCCATTTCTAATTCCCTTAGGATTCGACACCGACTCCAGTTAGGTTTTATTATTTCTTCGACCGCCTCACTACCTATATTTGTGGTGTAAGTATAAGCGAGATCGAGGACCCCCAAAACTTTATTGAATTTTGTAGGGACAGCCTGCACACAACATAAGGATATTGGAATCCCACGGGGTGGACTTTACCACCTTTCAGCTGGAGGGCAGTGCCCGTAGATGGTGGTAGTCCTATCTTCTTGGTAGACCAACAGGTTCTCCTCCCTTGACCTGGGACCAATTCACACATCTCTTTATGGCTAAATATATTCCACCCTCTCAGAGGGAAGAGTTGCAATTTCAGTTCTAGTAGCTCTAGAAGGATCAGTTGTCGGTGACCAGTAGTAGCATAGGTATTTGTATATTCTACTAGTTTTTCGTACACTTGTAACTCCGAATTTTGGGAACATGCTTAGTAGACACTTTATGGCTTTGAGTATTTGTTTCACCGTATTTACTCTTTCTTTAGCTTGCGCTTTACTTTACTAAAATTTTCCATTTCTCACCTATTTAATAAATAGGAATCAAACTACTTTGAAATTTTTACAAAAGAATAAATATATGACTAATTCAAAGTTGGCTTGCCTAGCGTCGATGTTGGGCGCCATCACAGCTTATAGAAAAAATTGGGTCGTGACACAAGCTACCTCTTGTTCATAGTAGTTTAGGACTTAAACTTTATTTATGTAAATTTCAAACAGATATTGTACTTATTCTTCATTTCGGTTTGTAAATCTAAATCATAGTGGCTCATGACGTATACTACTAGTCCTTGGGAGATTGTATAAAATTCAGCCGTTTATTTCCTTTAATTTATATTCAATCATTTGAGTTTCCATGTTCCATGTTTGGCTTACCTAGCATTAGGGTTATGTGCCATCACGACTAGGAGATTTTTGGGTCGTAACATAAGCAACTTGTATAGAGTTATCTCTACTTTAGTACCAATAAATTTTTTTTAAAAAAAATTAGATACAAATTAAATGGGAGCCACCAAATAGGGTGCCCCATGAAACATTTACCCTGGAAAATAATAGGCTCCTTTGTAAAATAGCCCAACTTGAAGCTAGGACTTTTATGAACCACTTTGGTCGCTTGGGCCAGGTATAATATGTAGAAAGAAGACTACCACTGTTGGCCTTTTGTTAACGTCGAGCCTAGGGTTGTAGTTCTGAAAAGACTCCTGCAAGGAAAAGCAGCACAAAGTTGGCAATATTGGGATAACGGATAGGCTTAAATATCAATGTAAAATTACCAAAAAAAAATTGTTGTCACGATCCGAATTTCGCGCCCTCGGGAGTCATGATGGCATCTACTAGTGTAAGTTAGGCAAGCCAATTATTTAAACAATTTATCTTTTTATCCACTTGTATATCCTTTGTCAATTAAGAAGAAATAACGTTTAAACATAGAAATTAATATAAATGGAAGAAAGACAATAAGCTATCTGAACATGAATATCTAATACAACTATTTTAGTCTCGACTACCCACAAATGGGACGGTCTAAGAATACTACAAATAAAGGTCTGAAAGAAATAAATATAATATTGTATGTGGAAATGCATGAAAGAAACAAGAATAATAGATAGAAGAAGACGTCAAGGCCTGCAGACACCTGCAATACTACTTCGGATCACCTGATGAGCAAGAATCAGCAATCCCACAAGCGGTCCAAAGTCTACAACAATGGGGTCTACACAAAAGAGTGTAGAGTGTAACATCAGCATAACCGACCCCATGTACTGGTAAGTTCCTAGCCTAACCTCGGCAAAGTAGTGACGATGCTAGTACTGTACTACCAAATAAACATGTGCAATTTAACTATATACATCAGACAAGAAGTACGGAAAGAAACAATCACATACAGTCAAGTATGGGAGGGGGAAACATGCTGCGGGGAAACATCGGAAAAGCAACAAATAAATTTGAGGATCACTATGGTTCAATTGAAAATAAGAAGGGGAAATCAAGCTACGGGGTACACCAAGTATCAACAGAAAATCAACAATTTAGTGTAGAAAAACAGTAACGTAGTTATCAATAAAAATTAGGAAATCAAAATCAAGTGCACGACATCACCCTTCATGCTTTTAAGCACTCTCACCAAAATAATACTTGGCATCACCCTTCATGCTTTAAGCTCTTCCTCACCCAAACAACAATCACAAGATAAATAGGGTAAGGAAATCTATAACATCGAGATAAAATCAAGTAACAACAAGTAATAAAAGAAACAACATAACTCGGATATCAACAGAGAATCAAAAATTTACAAATGCACGGCATCACCCTTCGTGCTTTTACTCTCGTCCTCACCAAAGAAATCATATAATAAACAATGTGCATGGCATCACCCTTCGTGCTTTTACTCTCTTTCCTCACCATATATTCAATAAATTGGCACGAAAAGGTACGTTGTACGGCACGACATCACCCTTCGTGATTTACACTATTTCCTAACAATAACAAACAATGCATGGCACCACCCTTCGTGTTTTAACTCTCTTCCTTACCCAAACAACAATTGCAAACAATAGGGTAAGGAAATAAAGGAAATTTGCAATAAGAATCCTAGCAAGGGAACAACATGTCACCAATTAAATCCCAACAAGGAAACAATAATTAAACAATTAAGTCCCGATAAGGAAACAACAATTAAACAATTAAATCCTGGCAAGGAAACAACAAATCACCAATTAAATCCTGGCAAGGGGACAACAATTAAATAATTAAATCCCGACAAGGGAACAACAAGTCACCAATTAAATCCTGCCAAGGGAACAACAATTAAACAATTAAAAGTCCGACAAGGGAACAACAAGTCACCAATTAAATCCTAGCAAGGGAACAACAATTAAACAATTAAATCCAGGCAAGGAATAATAAAACAAATCTACAATAAGCCGGCAAGGGTGACAACATAATTATCTCTTCTCTTTCTCATTTTTTCTTCACAATTCAATTCACAACTCGAACCAATGCTTTAGAGGTTCGACTATCACTTATACTTTTACTACTCATTTCACAACTCGAGCCAATTCTCTAAAATTTCAATTGTCAGTTATACTTTCACAATTTTTCTATACAACTTGAGCCAACGCTCCTCAATGTTCATAGGTCAAAATTCCTTTCACAAACTTTATATAACAAGTAGAAATCTTCACCTAATGATGAATAATGCACCGAAATCATGAAAATCATAATATAAGACGCACGGTCATGCTTGAAACTAATGTATTGATACTCGTCACCATGCCTATACGTCGTACTCAACAAGAAGCAAATAGAAAATAGGACACAACTCCTAATTCCTCAAGTTAAGGTTAGACCAAACACTTACCTCGAAAAAACTTTACGGCCTACTCAAGCCTTAAACACGCATTTCCTTTCAAATTTGGTTCCAACACAATCGAATTTATACATAATTGACTAAATAATATCAACAAATGCTAAACAATCCAATTTCAATGTTCAACTATAACTTTCCAAGAATTCTTCCCAATAATTCAAAAATTGACCCCGGGCCCGTTTGGTCAAAACACGAGGTTCAGACCAAAATTGAATCACCTATTAACCCACGATCCCGAATATATAATTTATTTTCAAATTCGACCCGAAAACGAGGTTTAAATCAAGAAAAATTTAAAACTCTAACTCTTCCCAAATCCTTAATTTTCTATCCTTAATCATATATTTAGGCCTAAAAATTCATTAGATGTTGTTAAAAATTGAAGAAAACGAGTTAGTAATTACTTACCCAAAATGTTTTGGTGAAAAAGTGCTTCAAGGATCGCCTAGGAGCTTTGGAGAAGAAGAAGTTTTTGTAAAATTTTCAGAAATCCTTAATTTTTTTGCCATGAAAATTCTTGATTTTCGATTGAAGTGATGAAAAACATTGGGTAATCGAAAGAAAAGAGTTTAGAATTGTTTGCCAACACTGTTGGCATGAACCTGTGTGAAGAAAATCGCCTCTAGGTCTTTTTGGTTCGAAAATAAGAAAAAAAAATGGTTGCTACCCGAGTTGGATTCTATGATTTTTCTTTTTCATTTTTGAAGAAACGACGTGGAACACCAGTGCACCACAAACTGTTATGACAGCAGAATTTCTGCAACTTTTCGCAAGTCTAAAATCAGTCCGAAACACTCCCGAGCCCTTGAGGCTCCTAACCAAATACGTGTACTAACTCAACAACATCATACGAACTTATTTGTGCGATCAAATCACCTAAATAACCTCAAAAATAATCAATCAAACCTCAAAATCAAGGATTTTTCCTCAAACTTCATCAAGTTTCGAATTTAGAAATTCAAATCCGAAACACGTCAAATGACATCCGATTTCAATTAAATTTTACAGGAATGACTTAAAACATATATAAGACCTGTACCGGACACCGGAACCAAAATACGGCCCCGGTACCATCGCTTTCTAATCAGATTTCATTTCTAAATATTCTTAAACATTTCCATAAAATAAGTTTTCAAACAAATTCATTTCGCGGCCTTGGGACCTCGGAATTTGATTTTGGGCAAACGCCCAAGTCAAATATTTTTCTAAGGATCCTCCCGGACCGTCAAATCATGGGTCCGAGTTCTTTATCCAAAATATTGACCGAAGTCAAATTTATTCATTTTAACATCAAAAATTAGGATTTTTCATAGCATTGCATATTTAAGGTTTCTGGTTACGCGTCCGGACTGCACACGCAAATCGAGATAACTTTAAATAAGGATTTTAAGGCCTCGGAAGCACAGAATTGATAAGAAAATAGGTGATGCACTTTTGGGTCATCATATTCTCCACCTCTAAAACAATTGTTCGCCCTCGAAAGGACAGAAGAAGGAAGTACCTGAGTCGGGGAAAAGATGGGGGTAACGGCTCCGCATATCGAACTCGGACTCCCAGGTTGATGCCTCAGGGGCTGACCTCTCCATTGAACATGAATAGAAGGGAAACTCTTGGATCTCAACTGACGAACCTATCGGTCTAGAATAGCTACCGGCTCCTCCTCATAAGACAAGTCCTTGTCCAACTGGATAGTACTGAAATCTAGCACGTGGGATGGATCGCCGTGATATTTCCGAAACATGGACACATGAAAAATTAGATGCACGACTGATAAGCTCGGCGGCAATGCAAGTCTATAAGCCACCTCTCACACTCGATCAAGAATCTCAAATGGGCCAATAAACCTATGGCTAAGCTTGCCCTTCTTCCGAAATCTCATCACGCCCTTCATAGGCGATACTCGGAGCAATACTCGCTCATCAACCATAAAAGCCACATCTCGAACCTTGTGATCTGCATAGCTCTTTTGCCTGGACTGAGTTGTATGAAGCCTATCCTGAATGATCTTGACCTTGTCGAAGACCTCCTAAACCAAATCTGTGCCAAACAACCGAGCCTCCCTCGGCTCAAACCATCCAACCATAGATCGACACTGCCTACCATATAAAGCCTCATAAGGAGCCATCTGGATACTCGACTAGCAGTTGTTGTTGTAGGCAAATTATGCTAAAAGTAAGAACTGATACCACGAACCTCTGAAGTCAATAACACAATCTCGGAGCATATCCTCCAATATCTGAATAGTACACTCGGACTGCCCGTCCATCTGAGGATGAAATGTTGTACTCAACTCAACCTGGGTGCCTAACTCTCGCTGAACTACTCTCCAAAAACTCAAGGTAAACTGCGTACCTTGGTCTGAAATGGTAGATACTGGCACACCATGAAGGCACACAATCTCTCGGATATAGATCTCAGCTAACCTCTCGAATGAATAGGAGACTGCCATATGAATGAAATGCACTGACTTGGTCAGCTTATCAACAATGACCCAAACTGTGTCGAACTTTTACCGAGTTACCGAAAGTCCAGTAACAAAGTCCATAGTGATCCGCTCCCACTTCCACTCGGGAAGATCAATCCTCTAAAACAATCCACAAGGCCTCTGATGCTCTTACTTAACCTGGTGACAATTCAAACACTGTGCCACATATGCCACAATATCCTTCTTCTTTATACACCACCAATAATGTTGCCGCAAATCTTGATACATCTTTGCGGCGCCTAGATGAATAGAATACCAAAAACTATAGGCCTCCTCTAAAATCAACTCTCGAAGCCCATCCACATTGGGCACACAAACTCGCCCCTACAATCTCAAAACTCCATCATCACCTAAGGTAACCTGCTTGGCACCTCCACGTTGCACCGTGCCTCTAAGGACACACAAATGGGATCGTCAAACTGTCGATCACTGATACACTCCAATAATGAACAGCGAGCGACCGTGCAAGCTAATACTCTACTAGGCTAGAAATATCCTACCTCACAAATCGATTGGCCAAGGCCTGAACATCCAAAGCAAGCAGCCTCTGAATGACTAGAATATAAGCAAGACTGCCCATACTGGCTGACTTCCTACTTGAAGCATCGGCCACCACATTGGCCTTCGCTGGGTGATATAAGATAGTAATATCATAATCCTTCAACAACTTCAACCATCTTCTCTGCCTCAAATTCAACTCCTTTTGCTTGAACAAATACTGAAGACTCTTGTGATCAGTGAACACCTCACATGCCACGCCATGAAGATAATGCCTCCTAATCTTTAGTGCGTGAACAATGGCTGACAACTCTAAATTATGCACTGGATAAATTTTCTCATGAATCTTCAATTGCCTCGAAGCGTAGGCAATGACCTTGCCATCATGCATCAACACTGCACCAAGCCCAATACGGGAAGCACCATAATAAACTGTGTAAGGCCCTGAACCTGTTGCAAAACTAACACTGGTGTCGTAGTCAGAGTTGTCTTGAGCCTCTGAAAGATAGCCTCACACTCATCTGACCATCTGAACTGGGCACCCTTCTGGGTCAGTCTGGTCATCGGAGCTACGATAGATGAGAACCCCTCCATGAACCGACGATAGTAGCATGCTATTCCTAAGAAACTCCAAATCTCTGTAGCTGATGTCGGTCTAGGCCAGTTCTTGACTGCCTCAGTCTTCTTCGGATCAACTTGAATACCCTCTGCTGATACGACTTGACCCAGGAATGCAACTGAACTCAACCAGAACTCACACTTCAAGAACTTTCGCATATAGCCGATGATCCTTCAGAGTCTAAAGAACCACTCTGAGATGCTGCTCGTGCTCCTCCTAGCTACGGGAATATATCAGAATATTCAATGAAGACTCTCACGAATGAGTCCAAATAACACCTGAACACTCGGTTCATCAAATTCATATAAGTGTTTGAGGCATTTGTCAACCCGAATGACATAACCAAAAATTCATAACGCCTGTACCTAGTGCGGAAAGTTGTCTTAGGGACATCGGATGCCCTAATCCTCAACAAATGGTAGCCAGATCTCAAGTCAATCTTTGAAAATACGGTGGCACCCTGAAGCTGATCGAATAAATCATCAATCCACGACAATGGATACTTATTTTTGATTGTAACCTTGTTCAACTGTCGGTAATCAATGAACATCCTCATCGAAACATCATTTTTCTTTTCAAACAACACCGGTGCACCCCAAGGCCAAATGCTGGGTCTAATGAAACACTTCTAAATCAAGTCTCTCAACCGCCCCTTCAACTCTTTCAACTCTAGCGGGGCCGTGCGATATGGCGGGATAGAAATGGGCTGAGTGCCCAGAGCCAAATCAATGTAGAAATCAATATCCCTATCGGGTGGCATCCCCGACAGGTCTGAAGGGAACACCTCAGGAAACTCACAAACAATGGGCACCAAATCAATTAAGCGAACCTCAACACTAGAATCACAAACATAAGCCAAATAGGCCAAACACCCCTTCTCGACCATACGCCGAGCCTTCACATAAGAGATAATGCTACAAGTAAAATGACTAGGAGTCTTTCTCCACTCTAAACGAGACATACATGGTAAAACTAAGGTCAAAGTCTTGGCATGACAATCCAAGATAGCGTGGGAAGGTGATAACCAATCCATCCCCAATATAGCATTGAAGTCGAACATGTCTAAGAGCAATAAATCTACATGAGTCTCGAGACCCCCAATCACCACAACAAAAGAATGATAGACTCGGTCAACCACGATAGAATCACCCACCGGTGTAGACACATAAACAGGAATACTCAGTGAATCACTAGGCTGAACCAGATACGGTACAAAATAAGTGGACACATACGAATATGTAGACCCTGGATCAAATAACACTGAAGCATCTCTATCACAAACCAGAACAGTACGTGCACCTCCACCTCTAATACCTTTACCTCCACCTATAGCATCTCTACCTCCACTTCTAATGCCTCTACCTCCACCTCTATCTAACAGAGCGGGCTAGACGAGTCCCTTGATGAACCTCATCACTCTCCCTCACAGTGGGAAGTATGATAAGAGCATGACAAGCCAAGTTGATGAATATGATCTCGTACTGAGTAACACTCATAGAACTTTACTGGAGATGCTCAAACTGCCTTCGATAGACCTCTCTGAGTGAAGGGGAGAAATTTCTCCAAAAATAACTGCCTGAACTGTTCTCAAGTCAAAGATGATGGCCTAACTGGTATAGCCAATAAATAATCCCTCCAATAGGTCTTGGGGGATCCAGACAAGCGAAAAGTAGCAAAATCGATCCCATTGGTCTCCACGATCCCCATGTTCCTGAGAACCTCATGACAGTTCTCTAGATAATCTTGGGAATCCTCAGAAGATGCACCACTGAAAGTAGTAGTGAAGAGCTTGGTGAAGCCTATCCAACCTCCACGAAGCCTCCAAAGACGTAGCTGATCTATCACCGGTCTACTGTTGTTCGGCTGAAGAAGCAGTACATGACCTCTTCATTCGCGAAAGACAAGAGTAGAGGTTTCAATTTAGCATTGAGAGAACAAAATCACACGACTGGAAATAATGAATGTGAAATTTTTCCCAACTCTGTAGCCTCTGGGGGATAAAGACAGATGTCTCCAACCGATCTCTCAGACTCTACTAAGCTTATCTGTGAACTATGAAACCATGTAACCTAGAGCTCTGATATCAACTTGTCACGAGCCAGATTCCCGTCCTCGGGAGTCGTGATAGTGCATACTAATGTGAGCTGGGCAAGCTAATTATTTAAACAATTTATCTTTTTACCCACTTTTATATCATTTATTAATTAAGAAGAAATAATATTTAAATAGCGAAAATCAACATAGAAGGAAGAAAGACAATAAGCTATCTGAACATGAATATCTAATACAACTGTTTGAGTCTCGACTACCCAAAACATGTGTCACAGTTTCACAAACCGTCTAAGAATACTACAAATAAAGGTCTGAAAGAGTGATCGATTTTTTGTTTTTCAACACCAAACCAACCAAACCAAACCATGAGTCGGGTTTTTTCTTCGATTTGACTTGGTTCGTCGGTTCGATTTGACTTGATGGTTTGACTTGCACACCCTTATTTGCAGCAACTTAGCTAATAACATTCCTACATTTTAATTTTGTGTAAGAACTTTAGAACTGAAGAGCAACAAACAGAGTGAAATCATGATTTTTACCACATACAAAAAAACATAATTTTTTTATATAAGTCTCTTGCTATAACAAAAATAAAATTAAATAGTTAAATGATTTAAGTAACTTTTTCTGCACCTGAATAATTCTGCACAAATAGTATATGTTCCCACTTGTAGTCAACACACTACAATGGGATACAGTGGAGCCAATAATAGATAACTAAGCCAACAACGCCTTTAGAGTTTAGAACTTTAGATTCTCTCTCTGCTGAATTGTCATCTCCGGCGATGGCATCTATATCACCGTCGGGACTCTCCCTCAGCAGCTCCTCCGCCGCTCTCCACCACCAGCTTCCTTGCCTGCTCTTCTTATCTCCGCCGTGCCTAAAGTTTGCTACTTTCGGTAAATGTTTCCTCTCCGTCCGCCAAAAGCAGTTTTCCGTTACCGCCAGCAGCAACACTTTGACGGCTAATTCTGCACAGGTATACCTCCCTCCTTGTCTAAATCTTATGTACTGCTTGAAATTAAATGCTTAACTTTATACTGGCAATTTTACACAATCAAGTCCGGTAATTGCAGGTAATTCTATTTAATAGGTAACCTAGAACAAATGTTAAGTAACCTTCCATAGAAAGTAAAATCTATAACTAATTCTGTATGCGAATCTCCTGCATAAACATGCAAGAGTAGAAACAAGATTTGTTTACCTAGATAAGTGGGTTTTTAAGTAATTTGGTCTTCAGATGCAACCTATTATGGCATATGCAATTGTGAACGTTAACCACAACAGTTAGCTCAGAAGTTGAAGCCCTGCTCACTAACTTGAAACACTGGTTTCTTATGCATGGTTATGTAGAAATTTGATAACCTTCTTTAGCTTCCTAAAATTAATTAGTATAGGTTACACATCAGACATGCTGATGGTTGGAAAAGAAAATATATTAAAACTTTGCTCATATTTAAGTTATTATAAGTAGGGTTAATCAATCTCGGATATCAAAATATACAGTTAGGATGAACAACATTTTCCACTTGTGAAGAGCAACATATTTGCTTCTTGTGTGAGCGGATTTTGTTGATACACATTTGTACTTTGTCTAAAAGGAAATTGAAAAGGAAAAGGAACATTGCACACTGTTTTTCAAATTAACAATCATTCTTGTATTTTCGAGTCATCCAAAAAGTGTTTGGTATTTCTAAACGAGAAACCTTCCCCTGTATCCTTCTATACTTTTTCTATGTCATCTAGGAGAAGAGATAACATGAAGCGCACACTTATTCTGACAAAAGTTCGAAATCAACAACAACAACAACAACCCGGTATAATCGCACTTAGTGGGGTCTGGGAAGGGTAGTGTGTACGCAAACCTTACCCTTGGGTAGAGAGTCTGTTTCCAAATAGACCCCCGACATCCTTCCCTCCAAGAACTTCCCACCTTGACAAAAGTTCGAAATCATCAAAAATTAATTTGAGCTTCATCTTTTGGACCAATTTCTATTTACACAATAGAATGTGGCCTCTGGCCTAACAACTCATGGTAAGTCAATTGGCTTTGATGAAAAATGTTTTAAACCAGAGTTATTTGTGTTCTTGGTTTATGTTTCAAGTTGCATTCTATGACTGGCAATAATGAAATGCATTCCACATAAGGTTATCTAAATTAGGAAATAAAATGCATCAGAATTTTAGGAACTCATTTGAGTTTGCACTTTTCTAAGCCACAGCACTAATGTTATGATAAAAAATCAGTCTCATTTTAGCATGGAGAGAAACGGAATAACTATAATATGTGATTATTAGATCAAGCATTTAACCTTAAATCTGACAAAATTGTTGGCCATAGTGGATATTCCCTGGGTTATTACCATTTACTAGTCAAACTTCTTTTGGGTAACTTCCTGTCCATCGGGAAAAAGCAAGCTCGAGCTGCACTGGACAAGCAAAGCAAAAAGCGCAGGGTGCAAACATGACTTAGTTAGAAGCTGTGCTATAGATCTGGATGTGTTCCATAGATGTGGGAATACGTGCAACTCTTTTGCTATCATCTTCACTGCAATGAAATGTAGATATCTCGCACGTCCACTTTCTTTTGATTATTGGCTATGTGAGCTAGATTATGCAATCCTTGACCAATTGGTGTTAGAAACAGTCATCTTTACATTTCATCTAGCCTTAAGTATAAAAATAGATTATTTTCACGTAGTAAATTGTCACGTATTGGCTCCTTCACATAAACCTTGCTCGCAACTGGCTGCTTGATGGAATTATGTGGCTGTTTTTCATATTTATTCTAGACCTGTTTACTTTCAACAAGTTTTCCTTTCCTTTTTTTTTTGTTAATTTGATTTGAGTTTGAACTATAAATGCATTCTTCTTTTCATCAAGAAGTTCCAGTTCCTCATGAATGCCCACCAAATGATAAGCTTATATATACTTGTGGCAGCCAACAAATGGTGTATATATAGTAGGTGATTTCATGACGATAAAAGATAAGCTACATGTGGTAAAGCCATCAACATCTGTAGATGAAGGTATTTTAGTGCTCAATTTCATTGCTAGCTACCATCATGTTGCTAATTCCTGATACATGATTATTCCTGCAACAGCCTTGGAATTGTTGGTAGAACGCCGAATCACTGGTTTCCCTGTTGTTGATGATGACTGGAAATTGGTAAATTCTGTTTTCTAATGTAATCTTTGTAATATTGTAGATGGAAATATCACTTAAACGACCGTGTGTTTACTGCTTATGTAATATTCAGTTTTGATAATTGATACTTGAAAGCTAATTCCTTGAATAAATTTCTGAAGTGGTCCCCGAACTATAAGTTTGGTCTTGATTTCATCCTTAACCTTTTAATTGCTTCTCACTTTATAACATTTAATTTTGAAAGGTCCTATGCATCAGAAACTAAGGGTTATTTTGCCCTGCTGCGGGTAAAGCACTTGACACCTCGAAGGGTATAAAAGAGAATTAAGACAGAAGCTTGGAACAGTAAAATAGAATAGATGATTGGAAAGAAAAATAGAATGTCAAAAGCAAGAAGAAAGTAAACACGAAAAAGGAGAGAAAACAGCTTACCTGCTTTTTCATGAAGGGTGAGAAGAATGGCTTCTGTAGGGACTGGTAGGGATGTCGCTATGGTTGGCAAGGAAGGGGAAGAGATGTGGGCAATGGGTGCTGGGAAGAAGAGGGTGTGTCCGTCTGGTGAGGAGAAGGTGATGCCGGAGGGGTGGAGGTTGATTGGGGTTGAGTGGTGTGTAAGCTATGCTGCAGGCGGCTTTGCATGATTAAAAAAAGGTATTATGGGAAGCTCTATGCTATAAGAAGGGGAAGGCTGTTAGGGCCAGGGGAGGGGTTTGGGAAAGAAAACCCCATGTCAGGTTCTTTTTTTCTTGTGAAAATAGTTTTTATACCTCTCATCTTGTAGTTTCTTGTCTTTCGGGGTTTTCCGTTAAAGGTGTCAAGTAATTTTCACGTGACATAGGAAAATCACTTCAATTTCACTACAGCTAAGAGAGAGATTTTAAAAAGAAATTTAATTAATAGAGTACTAAAAGGAAGTGATTGAGGACTGTTTCAAGAATTATTCCTTGTTTCTCATTCATGTTCATAGAAACAAATATTGTTATATCTAAAGTTCATGTGGAACATCAACTTTAGATAGAGTACAATGATATAAGGCATAATCTTTGTCATTTAAAAACTCATACTTTACTCTGATGCAGGCCTTTAGACAGAAGCTTAAAATAGATCATCTTATTGCTCCAAATATTTTGTAAGAGTAGTTGAATGGATTCAATTGAGCATGAAAGATAAAGAGGGTGTTATTTGCTTCATATGTTTATTGGAAATTCTCATAGTTGGTGATATGATAAACAATCCAGTTAAAGATAAATTATCTTTGTTCTGACACCTTGATATTTCTCTGTAATTGCTACATTTTACAGATATTTTTTGTTTATATTGTAGTTCACCAGCATGTCAAATAGTGGTGAAGAGCTACTTTGTTTTTTTTTTTTAAATTTTTTCCTGTTTTATGTTTTTATGTTCATTCTGCGTTTCTGTTGGAACTTGGCGTAGATAACTTGATCGAAGAAGTTTCTATTCTTTGGTTGGCTTTCCAATGATCTTCTGAAAGTAATGACATTATTGATTCCATCTGTGACATTTACTTTCTTTTCTTTGTCAGTGTTGCATTATAGTTTTTCTTGGTCTTATCAAATTAACTAGTTTAGGACAACTGAAGTTTGTAAAATTCTGCTCATTTTCCATTAAAAATTTCTTTTTGCAGTAGAAGTTTGAAAATTGCTTTTGAAACTTTTGCAGTTCTTCAAACGCTTTGGTTGTACATGAATTAGAATTTCTTTTGTTAACATCCATGAATTATTATTTTTTGATGAAGTAAGATGTTATATTAACAAAAGCATCAAGAAGATGCATAGGTACAAAAGTTGAGGTGCAGAAGTGAAAGAAAAAACTAGTCCCTTTACAGTTTAACAATCTAAGACAAGGGAGCTAACAAAGTCCAAAAGATGAGCAGAACTAGTTACAGTAGCTAACTTACTCCAACAAAAAAGATTGAGTAAGCATCTAGCTTTGAGAGAGTGACTTGGAGTTGAGATCCCATCAAAGCATCTATTATTCCTCTCATTCCACAAACACCAAAAAATAACTGCAGGGATCATCAACCAGATATTCTTGATGGTCTTATCAACTCTCTATCAACTCTCCATAGACTTATATATATATATATATATATATATATATATATATATTTAGGTGTGCCTGTTTTATGTTTTGTGGCATAACCCATTTGAGGCCAAAAATACAAATAAACATGTTTCAAAGGTAAGTGGCCACTGGGCAATGCAAAAACAGATGGCTGACTGATTCCACCTATTGATCAGCTGAAGGCCTCTCCTTTTGAGATTGTCTTGTGTCAAGCAAGCTTCATGGAGAACAATCCAGTCAAAGCATATTATTTTAATAGGCAGCTTAGTTTTCCATATTAATTTCCATGGCCATGCATCGATCACTTGGTTTTGAGAACATAGCTGCCTGTAGCATTCTTTCACTGAGAAAGTGCCCTTACTCCCCCAACAAATGGTGTCTGGTGTACTTGCATTCATGTTGAACAGGAAAGTAATTCTATCAAGTTGTCCACTTCCCAATCTTGCACTGCTCTTCTGAGATGAATATCCCATTTGTTGCCACTTCTGTTCTGAGCTATAACGTAGTAATATTCTTCTGGTAACAAAATTTTGCACTCTTTTTTATTATTCATAGTTGATTTCTAAATTATTTGATGGCATGTGAATAGGAATATCTTCTGTATCTCTCACTTTTGGTAATTTTACTTTCTAGAGACTGATTCCTTTTTTTGTTGGTATTCCAAGTCTGGATCGAACTCAAGTATTTTGAGTGCTCCTCAAAATTTTAAGAAACTTATTTTAAGTAATAGAACATGTAATTGGCAAAAATATGAAAGCAAGAGTGCTCAAGTTGCACCCAAAACCCCTATTCATGCTTGTTTATATCGTATGGATATGATCATATACATTAGCTTTAAATATTAAGTTCAAAGATATTTCGAAAATAATATGCTTGTCTTCTGTTATGATAAATCAAAGATATTTCACTCAGAAGCTTGAAATTCTCTCCTGCTGCAGGTTGGTCTTGTTTCTGATTATGATCTATTGGCTCTGGACTCTATATCAGGTATAATTTTTAGTTCTGATGCTAGAACGATATTCTGTGGAGATTAGCAAAGATCCCATTGGTTTTAGGCCCATGTTTTATTAGGATCCTTTCCGAAAAGGCCTGGAACCTTTTTGGTATTAAAGTCTGCTGATAGTATTTTAACTTAGGATACTGAAGTCGTCTTCGGAGGAGAATGAGTGCATCTCTTTCTCTTTTTCTTAGGTACAGGAGGAGCTGATGCAAACATGTTCCCGGAAGTGGGCAGCAACTGGAAAGTAAGCAAATTTTGTTTTGTTGTTAGATCATCTCTTGAGTTCTTGTTGATCATCTAATGTGCTAGTTCCTCAAAAATAATACTTTTTTCCAATGTGACACCTCAAATTAAAAAAACTTTCTACATATTGGGAGGTACAGATAATCTTGATTTCTGCATGAAAGGCTATTACCATTAGGTTTGTAGCCCTCTTTCAAGGAAGTGGATGTTTCACCTTATAATTTTGAAGGCCCTGAGCTGAGAACAAATTAACTGGAAGAGTAACTTTTAACACCAAATCTTTGAGATGCTTAATTTTTGATATTTAGCAAGTTGGTTAAGTCATAAGTGGTATAGTTGTCCCCTAAAGGGAAGGGATAGCTTCCAATGTCTAGGAACTCAAAAGAAAGAGGTTGATGACTGAGATTGTGGACGATCCTCATGATTGTTTTACTTACAATGTTGACCAACTCTTCTTGTAATCTGCTGCATTATTGTTAGTGGTTATATTCAACAACAGGAAGTAAAGAATACGAACCTTTACTCTTCCAGAAAACTTCTTATGGACTAAAATAGTGATCACAAGGATTTGGAGTCATTAACAAGTAGAGTGCATATCAAATATTCCTTTTTTTTCCTCTGCTAATAAAGGTGAAAGCTACATTAGCAACTATATCAATTATGTTGGGAGGACATCGGATTCCAGTTTTAGGAATGATGGAACCAACACTGGGAGCTGGATAATTATTATGAGCATATGGATATAGTGTAATGTTTCTTGTTTAATAGATCACTCAAGTATCTGGCGCATAGTGAATAAAAAATGGTAATTAAGTTTTAGTTACCTATCCAAATTCAACCTTTCTTTAACTATATCCAAATTCATCCAATCTGACAATTGTAACACGAATCTGTGACAAGTTACAATTTTTTCCTTCTCAAAGGCATTGCATAGAGAAAGATAAGAGCCAATTAGAAACCATGTTCTCAAACAGTTTTACTGGCGTTTTCATTTACTAATTAACAATTGAAAGTTGCATAGTAGATAGCACACGAACCTTAATGCATTCTGTTATAGTCTGATTGCACGAGCTACTCAAAAACAAACCTTCGATTAATTGATCAAGAAAAGAACATAGGAAATGCATCCAGCAAAAGCTGGCAACATAGACAGCTTGTATGAGTCTATACAGGGCATTGTTTGAGCACATTGCTGAAATATGAAACATGCTCTTCATGGTTCATCCTTGGTGACTGAGATATGGCTGTTGAGAAGTTAATCCATTGGATTGCCTTTTTCATCTGCTACATTCCAATTAGAAGGGGGAGCCTTGGCATAACTGGTAAAGTTGATGCCATGTGATCAGGAGGTTACGGGTTCGAGCCGTGGAAACAACCTCTTGCAGAAATGCAGGGTAATGTTGCGTACAATAGACCCTTGTGGTACGGCGCTTCCCAGACCCTGCGAATAGCGGGAACTTAGTGCACCGGGCTGCCCTTTTTTGTATTCCAATCACTAACCAACGGCATCTTGTAAGCTCTGGTGGTTAGGGATCTTACTCGAACTATCTGGTTGGCATCCTCTGTTCGAGCTCTTAACCTCAATGATTATGTATTAAGTGATATGGTTAGGGGTGTTCATGGTTCGGTTTGGATCAGTTTTTCCCTAAAAAAACCAAACTAAGTAAGTTGGTTTTTCACATATTAGAACCAAACCAAACCAATTAAGTCGATTCTTTCTCGATTCGGTTTATGTCGAGTTTTGTTGGTTTTTCGGTTATTTGGCGGTTTTTTCTTAAATACAAGATATACACTATCAAACACATATTCTGGCGACCACATTTTCAACGTAACACTATCAAATCAATTGTCCTTTGAGAAATCTATTATTTAAAAATATATTTTTTTTAACATGAAATAGATTCTTACACTTAACAGAAGGAAATTATCAATCAAACTAGAATGTAACGATAAAGATCTGTAATAAAAGTGCAAACGATTAACATTCACCATAAAAATTTTGAAACTTTGTATAAAAATATACACACACACACACATATATATATATATATAGGTTTAATAATAAATTTAAAATAGCTACTCCTATAGTCGGTTTGGTTCGTTTTTTTTTATTAAAACCAAAACCGAACCAAATTTGATCGGTTTTTAAAATTCAAATCCAAACCAAAACCAAACGTAATCATATCATATGGTGTTGATTTCATCTTACTCACTATCGGATGTTTCTGACCAGATACTCCGTCCATTATGGACTAACCTCCGACTTTCCTTGTCCAAAATTTGTCTCCTTTTCAAATAGTAGACTTTCTTATTTCTAAGTTAATCTTACTTTTTTTCATGCTGAACTATGGCAGATAGAAGTACTGGTATAAATTTTCCTCTGCATTACTTTAATGCTTGCACATAGGGTTACCCGATTACAAGACATATTTGCTTTTCTGTATGGAGGAGCAATGAAAATGCGCTTGGTTTCAGAAAGTCAAAATTGCTATCATACCACAATCAAAGCTATTGAAGTTTTGACACATCCAATTTTGACTTATAATTGCAGACATTCAATGAGGTTCAAAAGTTGATTAGTAAGACCAAGGGGAAAGTGGTTGGTGATTTGATGACACCTGCTCCACTAGTAGTTCGGGAATCTACCAATCTTGAGGATGCAGCAAGGTTATCATTAATTCTTGATTTCAACTTAATCTACAGTTTTCAATTATCCTATTTTATGTTTCTATAGCATTAGTTGGACGAGACACCACAGAGTTTGTCTCATTTATTACTACTTTATTTGTCAGACTTCTACTCAAAACAAAATACCGACGGCTTCCTGTTGTTGATAGTGATGGTAAACTGGTAAGATTCTGAGACCTAGCTTTTGTGCATCTGTACTTCTCTAACTCGTGATATGCTAATCAATCGTCCTATAATGAAGGTGGGAATAATAACAAGGGGAAACGTTGTGAGAGCTGCCCTTCATATAAAACGGGACATTGAAATGGAAGGCCAACAGTGATCAATTGGATTTAGCTGTAGAACTGCATAAATGCAGTTCAGTTTGACAAGGCAAGAATTATATGTTGTGCACATAATAGAGTAGATAATACAGTTCCACGACTCCATAAAAACTATGTGGGAGTCAAAACTCTTCACAGGTATGAGCCACTGAAGAATATATCATTTGTAATTGGAAGGAAAATTTTAGGTGGACATTAAAAAGAATGCTTCTTTGAGGTATGGAACTAACACTTATTGATCGGAAATGATTTGATTCAATTTCATTTTTCATATATTGTGGAACCAATACGTGGATGGGCTCCAATCCATTGCTTCCACTAGGCTATAGCTTTGGTAATTACATGACTACAAAACTATTATTTTGATGCTGGAAGTTTGCAGAGTTTGGTTAAACCATAATTTGGATCTCCAAAAAAAAGCATTAGCTTAGTTTTGTGGTTAATCCAGCTATTGCGACAGGCTTAAGTCTTAACTCATTTCTATTTACTTATGCGACACTAGTAGTAGGTAACACATAATTTGATGTAGAATGAACTCACTTGTCTCAATTTGAAAATTATATTTGTCATTTACCTTTTCCATTAATAAACTGCAGGCTGCCAGCTTATGGAGCCCCAGTAGTCTCGTCATTGACGACAGGGAAGAAGCCACACATGCATTAAAAAAAAAGTACTCCCTCCGTTTCATATTGTTGGACTTGGCACGGGGTTTAAGAAAAAAGAAGAAAACTTCAAAACTTGTGGCTTAAAAGATTAAGGGGTAAAAGGTGTGTTGGGTCATAACATTTGTGTGGCTATAAAAGCTTCTCACTAAGGGCAAAAAGGTAAAATGAAGAGTTTAAAGTTGAATTATTTCTAAATATAGAAATATGTCATTCATTTTGGAACAGACTAAAAAGAAAAGTATCTCAAAATAATATGAAACGGTGGGAGAGAGTAGCTTCTTTTCACACTTAAAACAACAACAACAACAACAACTACCCAGTATACTCCCACCAGGTGGGGTCTGGGGAAGGTAATATGTAGACAGCCTTACCCCTACCCAAAAGGGCAGAGAGGCTGCTTCCAAGCGACCCTCGGCGCATAGGACAGAATGAAAAGTTGCATTGGAAAACAAAGATAAAGTTAGGAACCAAGGCAAGACAAAACACAATAACAAAACAAAGCATAAGTAATCCTGCAGAAATAACGTAAATGATTATGTAAACATAAGAAACATAAATACCGTCGCATGCGACAATAACAAGCGACAACTACCATATTACCAACCAAGAGGGGACCTACGCTAAAACACTAGTCATCTACGGGTAACCCTACTATCCCACACCCAACCCTGGGTGGGGCAAACGAAGGACTCTAAGAGCCCCTAGCCTGCAACCCTGATTCTAGACCTCCAGACTCCCCTATCAAGGGTCAAGTCCTCGGTAACCTGCATTCTAGTCATGTCCTGCCTAATCACCTCTCCCCAATGCTTCCTAGGCCTCCCTCTACCCCGCCGACCACCAACAATCTCCAGCCGTTCGCAGCTCCTCACCGGGGCATCGGGACCCCTCCTCCGTACATGCCCGAACCACCTCAGCCTCGCTTCCCGCATCTTCTCGTCCACCGGGGCCACCTCTACCTTCTGTCGAATAACTTCATTCTTAATCTTATCTAGCCTGGTGTGCCCACACATCCACCTAAGCATCCTCATCTCAGCAACCTTCATTCTCTGAACATGGGAGTTCTTCACGGGCCAGCACTCTGCCCCATACAACATCGCAGGTCTAACCACGGCTCTGTAGAATTTCCCCTTGAGTTTGTGTGGGATTTTCTTGTCACACAGGACCCCAGAAGCAAGCCTCCACTTCGACCACCCTGCTCCTATCCGATGGGTGACGTCCCCGTCAATCTCTCCGTTCCCCTGAATCACAGACCCAAGATATCGGACACTGTCCCTCTTGGCGATGGCCTGAGAACCAAGCATCACATCCCTGCCCACCCCACTCGGCTCGTCGCTGAACTTGCACTCCAGATATTCTGTCTTAGATCTGCTTATTTTGAAACCTTTAGACTCGAGGGTCTGTCTCCATACCTCTAACCTTTCACTAACACCGGCGCTCGTCTCGTCTATCAATATTATATCATTAGCAAAGAGCATACACCAAGGCACATCCTCTTGGATATAACGGGTTAGAGCATCTATCACTAAGGCGAACAACAGGGGGCTCAGCGCCGATCCTTGATGGAGCCCCATTACCACAGGAAAATGGTCTGAATCGCCACCCACCGTCCTCACCCTAGTCTTCGCCCCATCGTACATGTCCTTGATAACTCTGATATAGGCTTCTGGCACACTCTTCGCCTCCAAGCACCTCCCTCGGGACCTTGTCATACGCCTTCTCCAAGTCGATAAGCACCATATGCAGGTCCTTCTTCTTATCCCTGAATTGTTCCGCCAGCCGCCTGACTAGGTGAATAGCCTCAGTGGTGGAGCGGCCCGGCATGAAACCGAACTGGTTCCCAGATATATTCGTCGCCTCCCTCATTCGCGCCTCAATCACCCTCTCCCAAACCTTCATCGTGTGGCTCATTAGTTTAATACCCCTATAGTTGTTGCAGCACTGGATGTCCCCTTTGTTCTTGTACAAGGGCACCACTGTACTCCACCGCCACTCATCCGGCATCCTTTTAGTCTTGAAGATCACGTTGAATAGCCTAGAGAGACACTCCCCTCCAGGTTTACCCATGCACTTCCAAAACTCCACCGGGATCTCGTCAGGCCCGGTTGCTCGACCCCTACTCATCCTACGCAACGCCCCTAAGACCTCCTCCACCCTAATGCGTCTGCAGTACCGAAGGTCTCTATGACGCTCTGAATGCCCCAACTCCCCTAACTCTATGCTCCGATCCCCCTCCTCGTTAAGAAGGTCCCGGAAGTACGCCTGCCACCTCTGTTTGATTTGCGATTCCCCCATCAGAACTCTACTATCCTCGTCCTTGATACACCTGACCTGGTCTAGGTCACGAGCTTTCCTTTCCCTTGCTTTAGCCAGCCAGAATAACTTCTTATCCCCACCTCTCTCCCCTAGTTCCTCATACATGCGACCGAACGCCGCGTTTTTAGCTTCCGTGACTGCCATCTTAGCTTCTCTTCTCGCCTCCCTGTAGAACAACCTGTTCACTCTCCGCTCCTCCTCGCTTGTGCTCCCTGCCAACCTAGCGAACGCCGCCTTCTTCACCTCCACTTTTCCTTTGACTACCTCGTTCCACCACCAATCACCCTGATGACTACCTGAATATCCCTTAGAAACCCCGAGCACGTCCCGTGCTACCCCCCTAACCAAGTTTGCTGTCGCTGACCACATAGCGTCCGCTTCCCCATAACTTAAAACATGTAATATAAATAAATCCAACTTAAGTTACAAATGTATGATTATCCTGTTGGCGTACTATATTCAAATTCCTGTTGGCGTACTATAATCAAATGCTCTTCTTTTACAGGGTGTATGTATAGAAGCTAAATTCAAAATGTCCGTATCTTCCCCTGTATCTGCATATATTGAATATAGTAAGCCAACATGGATTGGTAAAGATGTGGACCATCAGAATTTGAGTTTAACTAATGTCCGGTATGAGAATTTTTACATCGTCTTTACTTGTTGTAAGAGGTAACATTGATTTTCAAAATTCCAGATTCAACTAATGGAGGTTATGTACAGATATCTTGTGGATATAAAACATGATAGTTCATCACAGGGCACGCCGGCTCTAATGTTATGAATAGTAAAGCTTGTGCCTTATGCCCCAAATTTAGGGGCTTATCGATTACATCAATAAGGACATTTGTGGAATTCCACGGAAAGTTTATCGCTATAAACGTGCTTAACTAATATGGACAAAAAGAATCTAAAATAATAAAAACACCATTTATAACATAAAAATTGTGTCAACAAGCGCATGCAATAAAACTAAAGTAAGGGATCAAATGTATGCTACCAATACTTTAACGGTGTAAAAAAACAAAATACATAACCACGGCTAATTCTATTTTTCATTAATTTGATTTTCATTCCCTTGATCTTTAAATATGATTATTCCTTAAATGTGGCAGAGGAAATAATAGGGAAAGGGATTTAGGGTAAAGGAAAGGGTATAAATTAGGGAAAATGATATTGTATAGCCGCTTTCTAAATAGTGGAATATATATACATTATGTATGTTATATTAATCTACACAAAAAGGTAATTACTCATTTTATAAGTGTCTACAATCTAGGAGTGTGCATTTGATTTATCGATTCGATTTTGACCCTTATCGATAATTACTTATCGATTATTGATTTGTACATGTGCTTATCGTTATTGTTTCAATTTTTCGATTTCGATTTCGATAACAAATAATCGATTCGATTTATCGATAAACCGATTCGAATGCACACCCTTAGTTAACTTTCTTTTAAAAATTTAGACCTTATATTAAACTTTGGCTGTAGGTCATGCATGTGCTTGAGCCGCCCTTGATCCATCAGAACCCCACAATTTTTGGTACTATATTTATTTATTTATTCTAGAACAGAAAGCATTGAAATGAACAAGCGTGCCCTCAATATCATGCTTTATGTCCACGAATGAAAATCTTACTCCTTTAAATAATTTTACAAAAACACAAATGTAATCAAGGTCTGACCAGCACAACATCTCATTTTTTGTGTCTGCAAGTATTTAAGAATTTCTTTGGAAACCTTCAATTTTTAAGTTTCAAAAGAAAACCCCCCATCATTTCACCGAACACACACACACGCAGAGACAGACGTATAGATTACAGACCTAGAATATAAATGAAAATCATTTTTGGTTCCAACTTTGCTTTAAAAGATGAAACTCTCCTCCCAACTTTTTAATAGTAATAAACATCAACCTTAGAATATGGAACAAAGACTGAAGTAAAACCTTCCAAACACCATACATATGGAAAAAAAATAATGTTAATGAGTCGGCTGGAATGGTTTTTTCCAGTTTGTGAATTAATAGCACGAAGCGTGAGCAAAAGTTTGATGCCTTATAATTGTAGTTGCTGTATATTGGGCAGTCTTTCCAAACTAGTACTACTTCTGGTCCATTCTATCTGCATTTTAAGGTCATTGTAAACTCTTTAAGAAAAATATTTCATCTCTCTTTAGATGTCTCATTTTGTTAACACTACACTAATTAGAACAATAAGAATGATTTTGAACAAGAAATGTAAGATTAACTGCTTATTTTGCTAAAACTTGAATATTTTTAAATAAATTTAATTCATCAAACGACTAACATTTGACCTGAGGGAGTAAGTGTTTTCAATAAACCTATAGGTTCAAAACATACAAGGTAAGTATTCACATTTATTTGGCTCAACTGGAATCAGCAGTCAGTTAATTCGTCTCCTTCAAGGGTAAACTTGTGAGTTAATTAATAGAGGTAACGTGAGAGTTGAAGAAGGAATGCACAAGGCAAAGCGACTTACTGCTTGTAAATTAGTTACCAAATACCTTTCTCCTTCTGTTCTCCCCACCTCTCTCTGTCTTCCAACTACTCTTTTTCTCAATATGATACCATGTATCTCTCTACTTTCAGAAGGAAAGCTAAGAAAATTTTATGGGTTCAACCTTTAATGTTTTTAGCATTGAACTCATTATATTTTTTAAATTATAAATTCAAATATTATATTTATTGTATTTTAGTGAGAATTTTACATACAAAATTTATATTTTGTGTTAAAAATGTTATGTTCAAATGAATTTGGTTCTGAAATCCTACGTCCGCCACAGATATTAAAATCATTTTACCTTGATGGTCAAATAGGAAATGGAAACGTGTCAACTTCCTTGTGTCTAGGTTGCCATAAGAGCTTGCTTTACGTGCGCTTAGTCCAATTTTGCCGCGATTCCAATGTCTTCCTCATAGCCTGCACTTTGCTTCAGTTTCAATTCAGATAAGAATTTAAATTTTTAAGTAATTAGTAGATCTTATGTATTATTTCACATATATCACCTCTGTAAAAAAAAAAAAAATTAGTAGAAATGTAGGGTTAGAGCTAATTTCATGTAAGGCCACATAATTTTATCCACTATAAAAGTAAAATTACAAATTTATTTTGTCACTTTAAAATAATTGAATTATGTATGAATTGCTCATTAAATAAGAGTTACCAGAGAGTTAACTTTTCGGCTTAGAAGATAAAAAATAAAGTCACCATGTAATAATGTCGATTACCCATATAAAACAAAGGATTATTTTTAAACGTTTAAATGCAACAAAAAAGAAAAAATGATTACTAGGGGCCGAAAATATGACTTTTTGTCATTTTTATTTCTCAGAGCAAGCTGCAGGCTATGAGGAGATGTGAGAGGCCGGACACTATGGGCATAAGGAGATGGAGAGGTAGAGGAAGGCCAATGAAGAATTGAGGAAAGGTAATTAGGCATGGCATAACATATCTTCAGCTAACTGACGACATGATCCTTAAAAGGAGGATGTAAAGTTTGAGGATTAGGTAGACAACTAGTAATAAGAATGTACCTTCCTTCCATTTTGGCAACTGTAGTATTACTCTTATTTCATCTGTGGCAAAGTACATACTTTACCTATCCGTACCAGAGAAAATGAGATTCGAACCCATGATACAATCTTCTTGTATGTCGATTTAGAAAACCAATGCCTTAAGCCACCCAGCCATATACCTCCAAGTTGATGATCGGAATAGAATTGGATGTCGATCTTGTCCCCAAATCCCTCTTACACACATGTTAAAGATGAAAATAATATTACATACCAAAACATTTAAAGGTATGCCAATTACACACCCGGTGTTTGACGATGTCTGGTTAAAGATTGTTATTACACGCGCCAATCAACGTCTGACATGTGTCATAAATTAGAAAGATACTCTGCCCCCAACCCCACTCCTCATCTTCCCAAAGACAAAATATAGAAAAAACATCCCACCCCTCCTCATCTCCCAACCCCATCATCTTCTCCACCACCATCATATTACCACTAACCGTTCCACTACAAGCACCTTCTTCCCCAACTATAATTTCAAATATTTACCCGATTTTTAATAAGTTTTAACAATATCTATCACAAATCCTTAGAGAAATTTCAGAATCAAGCTCAAACCCAATGCTTCAATCTTGTTAATATTTTTTTAAATTATATCAAAATTAATCACCTAAGTAAATTTTTATTCAGCAATAATCACGAATTCAAACTAATTTTCTAGGTCATGGAACGCCAAAATTAACAAGACATGATTAATTTTTTAAGCTTTTTCAAAATGTCAATAATGATGATTTTTACAAGACCCAATAGCTCATCTTTTCATCTTTTTCTTTTTCTTCTTAGTCATGAGGTTGAAGAGACGAAACATGAGAGGGTAAATACATTTAGGATGGAGGTTGGGGAAGAAGATGAAATAGGGGAATGGGGGGGGGGGGGAGGGAGGGGGTAGGAATCGTTAGGGTGTGGGTTGGGGAAGAAGACATGTGTTGTATTTTCTTCTTTTTTAATTTGTAAAGAAAATAGTTAAAAAGGGGGAAAAAAAAGAAAAATTTCATATGAGTTTTGCAGTTTTCACGCGCCTTTTTTATGTGTAATACACGCTTGTGACACATGACAAAAGAGGTGTGTAACTGACACACTTTGAAAAATTTTGGTGTGTAATACTATTCATGTGTTTAACAGGTATGTAAGAGGGATTTGAGTACAAGGTCAATGGGTAAAGTATGTATTTTGCCTTATATCTTTTTCTTGTATTTCTAGTATTATCTGATGTTGCTTCTACTTCGGTTAGTTACTATCTTGTTGTGCTACTTTTTTTTTTCTCCTATGACTGTGCTATTTCTATATTTCAATTTGCTTTATTGTTGTGATTGTGCTTGTCTGTGCCAAGGGTCTCTTAAAAATAACCTCTCTATCTACACAAGATAGAAATAAAGCCCGCGTCTTCTAAGACTCTACGTATGTGAATATACTGGCTTGTTGTTGTCAGAGGAAGTCACACATAATTCAATTACTTAATGTGATTAAAAAACGGCTTTACGACTTCCCTATAATTATAGGTAAGGTTCAAGGTTCATACCTTGAATTACTCCTATATAATTGTATATTTCCTCCATTTCATATTGTTTGAGGTAGTTTGATTCGGCACTAAGTTTAAGAAAAATGAAAAAAACTTTTAAAATTTGTGGTCTTAAAAGATTAAGGGGTAAAAGGTTTGTGGGGTAATACCATTTGTGTGACTATAAAAGTTTCTCACAAAAGACAAAAGGGTAAAATGAAGAATATAAAGTTGAATTATTTTCAACTTTAGAAATATGTCATTTATTTTGGAATAGATTGAAAAGGAAAGTAAATCAAACATTTATGAAACGGAGTATTTTTATTCAAATTTTTTTATTATATACTCCACTTGATGTTGAGCTGAACTGCTGAAGAGGCACCTTACCAAATACTACCATATTCCCTGTACTTGGGATTTGCCAATCCTCAAGTCTGAATGTTTCTTTAAAGCACAGTTACCTTCCCCCTCATAAGGCCATTCTTCTTTGCCGGGATTTCTAAATAAATATTTACATTCCCAACCCCCCTCTCTCGTCTAATTTTGTACCCAAGCAAAAGGAAAAACAAAATCTTTTCCATCCTAGGACACAAAGATGAAGAACAACATAGGCAGTAACACAAAACTCATACTCCTACATCCTTATATCCAGAAACAGGGCAGCTCCAATCGCTTATTATGGGTTCTTGCTTTTATTTCATTCTTCACTCTTGCCTTTCTTCTTACTCTTATTTACGCCAGAGAATCTATTACCAGTTATACCTCTGTAGCTGCAGTCTCTTCCATTACTGGTTCAACCAATCCTCCATTGTCAATGGCAGTGGTTAGGGCCCTAACACATTATGCTTCAAACTCCAATAACACCGAACATATGTCATATGCAGATATCAAACAAATTGCTGATGTCCTCCGACAATGTCAACAACCTTGTAATCTCCTTGTTTTCGGCCTTACACACGAGACCCTTCTCTGGAAAGCCTTAAATCACAATGGCAGAACAGTTTTCATCGACGAAAATAGATATTATGCTGCTTACATTGAGGAAAAATACCCAGGAATTGAAGCTTACGACGTGCAGTATACAACCAAGTTAAGTGAAATGAAAGAGCTGATTGCAGCAGCGAAGGAACAAGCACGAAATGAATGTAAGCCAGTGCAGAATTTGTTGTTTTCGGAGTGTAAACTTGGACTTAACGATCTTCCTAACCAATTCTATGAAGTGAATTGGGATGTTATTTTGGTTGATGGACCAAGAGGGTATTGGCCTGAAGCACCTGGTCGAATGTCTGCTATTTTCACTGCTGGAGTGCTGGCGCGGAGCAAGAAGAGTGGCAACCCGAAAACACATGTTTTTGTGCATGATTTTAATCAAAAAGTTGATAGAATTACAAGTGAAGAGTTCTTGTGTAAAGAGAATTTGGTGAAATCAAAGCATATGTTGGGGCACTTTATCATAGGAAGAATGGATCCCAACAGCTACCACTTCTGTCGCAACCATATATAATACCATAACATTACACTAGCAACTTCGGTCTTCGATCAATGTATGGTAAGGTGAAGTTCGTTTCATGTGTCAAGTTTTGAACATATTATGCTATAAGAAAGAGGATCCAGATTCTTGTGTAAATCCCAAGGCCACTGTTTGTAAAAATCTATGTACGTTCCCTGCAGCAAATTGTATATTTTACCTCAATGTCAAGTGTACTAAATTATGTATGGTAAGAAGAATGAATTTCATTATTCGAAGATGTGTCAGATTTTGGATATATTATGCTAGGGAATAGGTAGAGGGGACAGGTGAATAATTAAATACTCTCTTCTGGCGTAGCTCAATAAATGAAAAGGTAACTACTTCTCTCAAACTGTATGTATGTACGTACCCTGCGCCAAATTGCTTTTGTTTACCTCTGTGTCAATAAGATTTCGGTCCAAAAAACTAATGAAACTTTAATTTAGTCGCTGATTTTATCAAATGGTTTTTATGAATAATGTTACATCGTGCCATAGATGAGTGAGTGTTGCATTTGCGTTTACTTTTGTGAGTTTAAATAATTGTTTTCGTGATTGGTATTATTCATAATTTTCTAAATGGTATACTTACAAAGTCATCTTTCATTTTTTCATTTGGTACACGTATCAAGGGAGAGGTCCTTATAAGTCCCTTGTTGAGTCGTGAGGACCTACTCCGACGAGCTTTGAAAATTCTTACACAAAAGTAGATCTATAGAACATGAAGACAGAATATGGAAGCACTAATTTTTTTGAATTTTAAATACCCTTCAAATTATGAGAATATATCCAGATGGAACGAGTATTGCATACTTTGAGCGGTCTCTTTTGTCATTATTAATCTCACTTAAGGCTATGATGCCTCTAAGTTTAATACGAATCTGATTTTCGAAAATTCCATTCTAATCTAAGCTCAGCAATTTATATCTTATTGTATGAAATTACTTCCAATTCCGTTTTCTATTGACAGTAAGTTTCAAAACACAAATGAATAATTATTGCTATTCAGGAAAGTTTGTCATCACACAATAGTTACTTAGATCATGTTATTTTCTAAATGGGATCAAATTACTCGAAAACAAGAATAGGAGAAGCCAAGCTGGATTCTTTTTAATCTAAGAGGCAGCTTTGTTGAGAATAGTCAGGTGTATTGTATTTATACTCATTAGTCAGCTAGTTAGAGTTAGTTTTAGTACAGTTAGTTGTTAGTTAGTTGGTCCACTACTTGACAACTGTCATTGTACATATATATTACACTACATGCAATCAATAAGATTACTTTTGCATTTCTTCAATTTAGCTCCACTGTTCCAGAATGTTCTTAGCTCGAAGGTTCATCTCCAACGGTGACTGATCCAAGTAGCTCTGTTCTTCACATGGTATCAGAGCGAGGTCCTATCTCTTTGCATTGTCCTTGTTCTCATGCAATTCCGCTTCAATTCCGCCTAGAGATCGCAGACCAAATCTCGTGAGTTTGCACAATCACAATTGCATCCTTAGTTTTCTATAGTTTCGAATGAATTTTTTAGTTTCAAATCTAAATCTGAAGATAAATCTCTTAAATTTTCTGCTGATTTCTCGTTTTCAGCTCAATTTTTCAGTGTTTAGATCATTTCATTCTCGATCGCATCGATCTGCCACTTCAGTTAGATTTTGAGTTGAAGTTCAATTTTTCCAATTCTACTCGTGCTATAGTTCCTTGTTTCATTTTCAATTCTTCAATTTTTTAATTCTCTAAGTCATGTATGGAGAAGATAATATTCCCGATCCAGTTGTTGAGACACCAAATCCGGTGAGAGAGGTTATGAATTCCACTAAACCTTTGTACATGCATCCATCAGAAAATGCTGGATCGAGTTTAGTACCTATGCCTTTGTATGGATAGGATATAGATCCTGGAGAAGAGGAGTTTTACGAGTTTTGTCTGTGAAGAACAAAATTGGATTTATCAATGGCAAGTGTAAGAAACCTAATTCTAATTTTGCGAGCTATGGACAGTGGAAAAGATGTGACGATATGGTCACCTCATGGATTTTGAATTCACTTTCGAAGGACATAGAAGACAACCTGCAATATGTAAATTATGCAAAGGAACTTTAGCAAGAATTAGAGGACAGATATGACCGAACTAATGGAGCAAAAATGTACCAGTTTTAAAAGGAAATCAATGACTTAACTCAGGACTCACTAGATATTACTGGCTATTACACAAAGATGAAAAATCTTTGGGAAGAATTGCATACCTTGAATGCCATCACTTAGTGTAATTGTCAATGTGTTTGTGGAGCAGAGGCAAATATGCATAAAGTAGAACATAATAGAAGGCCAATTCAATTTCTAATGGGTCTAAATGAAGTATATACAGTAGTGAGAGGAAGCATCTTAATGATGAATCCACTGCCCACAATAGCTCAGGCATTCTCAATTTTGATTCAAAAGGAAAAACAACGCGAAGTTAGACCACAAAATCAGTTAAATCTAGAGTCAGTTTCAATGAATGTTCATGATCAGTCTAGCAATGGTTTTAGGATAAACTATAACCAGGTAACAAACACAGGGAACCAGTTCAACAGATCAGGATACAGAGGTCCTCGCATGTTTTGTGATTATTGAAAAAGGCAAGGCCATACAAAGGACAAGTGCTACAAATTGCATGGGTTCCCACAAAACTTCAAATTCACAAGAGGTAAAAATACAGCATCAGCAGCAAATGTGCACGCAAGACTTCAAGAGTTTCCTGCTGGAGAGCATGATCTCACTGAGAGCAATGGGTAGAACCAACCTCACACTCAAGATGCACCAAGCTTGATTAAGGATCAGTACAATCAACTGCCGAGTCTACTGAAGAAACTTCACATTGAACTTTGACTGAGGCCTCAAATAACATCACAAATGCAGCTGCAAACTTTGCAGGTATATTGGCTTGCCATACTTATGATGAAATCATTTGTGATATTTCATATAAATGTTCACATTTACCTGCTAACTTTTGGATCCTAGATTCTGGTGCATCAAATCACATGTCCTATAACAAAAGTTCCTTCACTAACATTAGTATCCTATCATATCCCTTCTTAGTTATCCTTCCAAATGGGTACATGGTTAAGGTGACAAAAATAGGTGATGTAGTTCTTAGTCCAAACCTGACTTTGTATAGAGTATTGTTTGTTCCTAGCTTCAAATTCAATTTGATCTCTATTCATTCATTAACCCTACAACTAAAGTCCATTGTTATCTTTTCTTCCTATACGTGTGTGTTGCAGGCCCCTTTAATGAACATGCGTCTGGTGATTGGTAGAGCAAGTAATGGCCTGTATTTCCTCTGCTCAGAGTGCCAATCATCAACTCCAGCTTCTTCCATCAGTTATGGTATTTCCAACTCATGTCATGATACTAGAAGTGTGAAGACTAGTTCATTGTCTATCTCTCCTTTTGTAAATAGTTGCCATCCAAATAATAAAACAGTCTGCACTAATGAGAGTCTAGGTAGCTTTTCTGATTCTGTACAAGCATCTAAGTCACCTTCATCTTTGTCATCCATACAATAATAAAAGAGCTTGTTCAAATGTCCCTAATTTCTTGTCTGCATCAAGTCATGGAGTTTGTGTTGATTACTTGTGGAATAATAGATTAGGCCATGTGCCTTTTGTGAAAATGAGGGGGATCCATTCCATACCAACCAAATTTGCACCTATACAACCCTTTCTTTGTTTAATCTGCCCCATGGCTAGACAGGGTAGACCTCCATTCCCATAGAAAATCACACTATCCACTCACATCTTTGACATGTTACATATTGATCTTGGGGACCCTACCACCTTGCCACACATGATAATCACAAGTATTTCCTAATTATAGTGGATGATTGTAGCAGATCTGTCACGACCCATTTTCTGAACAAGCCGAGACTGGCACTCGATCATTAAACATGACCAAGCGAACCTTCTCTGCTTATCAAACTTATTATAACTCCAAACTTTATATGCATCAAAGCAATACTCTAACAAAATACTTTTGATTAATTTAAATATTTAATTAAATAATCTCCAAAGCTTTATTCGTAGTAACTACTGAACTACTGCTAAGTTATAAAACAATAACATCTGAATCTCAATCCAATGACTATGTCTATGAAGCCTCTACTGACAAATTGACGCACTGCTCAGGACATGAGATTCTCTGGCCAGCTCTCAAAATAAAAAAAAAGCTAAATGAAAATGACTCTAAGAATACCCCACGAACAAAAGCGGAGCTCACAAATATCACTGGAAGGGCAAGAAGTCCTAACTCGTAGCCCGCTCGCCTGCAAATCCGGTTCCTACATTGCACCGCAGACCGACGGAAATTCCCAAAAGAGAACGTCAATACCATCCATTGTACTCAGTGAGCCTCAACAACAGGGGAAGAAACATTAATAACATATACATTACGAGCAAAGGTTCTAGATGCATGTAAAGCAATTTATGAATATTCTAAAAGAAATTCTTTTCTTTTTTTTATTTAAAAAAAAATACTTCACTTTATACTTTGGGAGTTCCAACTATCCTGACTTAATTCTGTCTCAGTCACCATGTGATCGGCACGAGTTCGATCCCAACCTGATCGAAGAGGCCCAATCCACGAGGTGCCACTCGCTTCATGGTTCTCAGCGCTCATGTATCATACCTTAGCATGGCTAAATAAATTCTCAGCAACGAGACCCTCGGCTCGTGTGCTCCCTACTTTGGCACAAGTAATTTGAGGAAGTCAACGCCTTGGTCAGGACCCTCGGCCTGTACTATGGCCCCTTCTCAGAATAAAGGATACTACAAAAAAAAATCTTTTCTTTCTAAAACTTCTTCTTGTGACTTTTCAAGTCTGTATCTTTTCTTTATAGAACATTATGTACATGCTTATAATGGTATCCTTAAATATAAAGGATGACATAAGAATGAAATAAGCATATAAGGATATTTCTAAAGATTATTTCTTCTTCATAAATTTTCAATATGAAAGTAACATATAAAAATAACACCATAAATCTGAAAAATTTCAGGACATATATCATATATATCCTCTAAACGTTTCCTAGAACCATTCTAAATTAATCGGTACTCATTCGCTCTAATTAAATAAAGATAAATTCTTTTAAGCAATTCATCAAACACCTTGTATGCATGTTATTGTGAGTTAAACACTTTAGTAAAGGATTATATCAACTCACCTCAAAATTTCTCAAGCCAATACGTAGGCCCCAGTCCAATTGACACCGGTCAAACAATTGATTCTACAATAACCAGTGCGTTTTAATTAATTTTAAAGTTTCATTGATGATATAGATGAAGAAGGGAACTAGCTATTCAATTCTTACCTATTATTACTATAGGGTAATTGACAATAGGATATATTACATACCCGAGTTCAAGAATAAGCGAGTTATGAAGAACCCTAGGATTTTACGCTGAAATTTCTGTCCGGCTCTATTCCTACCCGCGTGTATGTGGTTTTTTTGTGTTCTGCGCCTCTTTATTTCGTTGTTTGTTCGAAATAGGCTTTCTTGCATTTCTAATGAGAATTACGCTCAGGCTTTAAGCCTTTTATTTTTTTAATTATTTTATTTGTTTTCAACATACTTTTTCTTTTTTTTTCTTTTGTTTTGTTGCTTTTCCCTTCCTTCTTTTTTTCTGTTTTAACTTAACTAATATGTAAGGATACCCACTTTTAATAATAAATAATATTAAAATTATTAATATTCCCATAATTATATATCCAACTATTTATAAATTGGGAAGTAACTCAAAATCAACAACAAGGATATATTTTTTTTAATCTATAATAAAAGTATAATTTAAGATTCATAAAAATTTACTTCTATATTTAGCGGGTGTTGAAACTTCTATAGATTTGAGGAGTGTTACAATCTTCCCTCCTTAAAAACATTCGTCGTCAAATGTTACTAGGGCCTTATTCTCAAGCTAACAACATTCATTAGGTCCTTGAACCTCTTAATTTTTCTTAGCACTACTCACTCTTTCAAGGGACTCAAAATTTTGGCTAACTCCCTAAATTTTCAAAAATTTCGGCAGAGTTTCCCTTGTAATTTGAACTATCCGAAAAAATATCCCTGTTAGAAATAGCCCAACTACACCAACAACAACCAAATATACCATAACAGGCCATTCATAGGCACTATACACAGCTCATAAATTAATTACTTACACTCCGGCAAGGAGGTACCACAATAACTAACAAAAATCTACGGTACAACAATTTTAGCACAAGTAAATCACTTTAATGAATTAAATATACTACGACATAAACTAATTTACTATAACAACTAAATATAGTCTAGGAATGACAGAAACACTTGCTAACTTGTATTTAATAAATGAAATATAAATGTCAAATCAAGCTTAGGTTCACATGCCTTTTTCCTCAAATAAATATGGATATTTTTTTCTCATATCTTCCTCGACCTCCCATGTAGCCTCCTTTGAATCATGATTACTCCACAAAACTTTTACCGATGCTAATTCTTTTGTTCTCAACTTTCTTACTTGTCTATCGAGAATTTTTATAGGTACCTCTTCATAAGTTAAGCCTTTTTTAATTTCTATAGTATAGACATGTATTATATGCGACTCATCATAAATGTACTTCCTAAGCATAGACACATGAAAGATAGGATGAACAGAGGAAAACTCAACGGGTAGCGGTAGCTTATAAGCCACATTTCCTTTCTTTTCTAGAATTTCATAAGGTTCGATAAATATAGGGCTAAGTATTCATTTCTTACCAAACCTCATAATTCCTTTCATCGGTGAAACTTTCAAAAATACCTTATCACCAACTATGAACTCTAACTCACGATGCCTTTTGTCAGATAAGACTTTTGACGACTCTGAGCCACTTTAAGTCTTTCTATAATTAGCTGAACTTTATCCAAGGCCTCACAAACACACTCTGGACCAATCAACGGCACCTCTGCTGGTTCAAACCAACCCACCCGAGACCTACATATACACCCATACAACACTTCATAAGGAGCCATACCAATGTTGGCCTGATAGCTGTTATTGTAAGCAAATTCTATAAGTGGCAAGTGATCATCCAAATTACCTCCAAAATCTATAACACAGGCACGGAACATATCTTCGAGAGTATGAATGGTCCTCTTTGCCTGGCCATCGGTCTGTGGATGAAAATCGGTGCTTAAATTGACCTTGGTACCTAACCTTTTCTAAAATGCCTGCCAAAAATGTGCTGTGAATTGAGGGCCTCTGTCCGATATGATTGAAACTAGAGTACCATGCAATCAAACTATTTCTTTGACGCACAACTGCGCATACTGCTCTGTGGAATCTGCCGTCTTTACCGGTAGGAAATGCACGGATTTTTTCATTCTGTCTATAATAACCCAAATTGAATCATGTTTCCGGTACGTGCGAGGTAGACCTACTACGAAATCCATATTAATCATCTCCCACTTCCACTGTGGTATTTCAATATCTTGTGCTAGGCCACCTGGCCTCTGATGCTCGGCTTTGACTTGCTGGCAATTTAAACATTTAGCCACATGATCTGCTACTTGTTTCTTCATGCCTTTCCACCAATACAACTTTTTCAAATCTAGATACATTTTGGTAGAACCTGGGTGGATAGAGTACCTCGAACTGTGAGCTTCCTCCATTATGTCCTTCCTAAGACCACCTATCAGGCACACATAATCGATCATTCAACTTCAAAACTCCATCACTTCCTAGAGTGAAAGTAGTGATTTATTTGTTTCTGACTCCTTCTTTTAATTTCACTAAGTACGGATCTTCGTCTTTATTAGCCCTAACATGCACAACGAGGGAGGATTGCGCTAAGGCATAAACAGTTATATCTCCTTCTTCGGTCTCATTCAATCTAATTCCATCATTTGCTAGTTTTTGAATTTCTCGACCCAAAGATCGCCTTTGTTCTGCAAGATGGGCCAAAACGCCCATTGACTTCCTACTAAGTGCATTTGCTACCACATTAGCTTTTCCCGGGTGATAAAGGATATTGATGTCATAATCTTTCAATAGCTCGAGCCACCTTCTATGTCTCAAATTTAGTTATTTTTGCTTGAAAATTTACTGGAGGTTTTGTGGTCTGTAAACACTTCGAATGCTCTCCATAAAGGTAATGTCGCTATATCTTTAATAAAAACACCACTGCTGCAAGCTCCAAGTCGTGTGTGGGGTAGTTCTTTTCATGATTCTTTAACTGCCTGGAAGCATAAGCGACAGCTTTTCCATTTTGCATAAGAAGACAACCAAGGCCCACTCTAGAGGCATCATAATACACTATGAAACCACCAGAGCTTGTCGGCAAGGTTTGCACAGGTGCAGTGGTCAACCTCTTCTTTAACTCTTGAAAACTCTGCTCACACGCATCTGACCGTTGAAACTTAACTGCTTTCTGAGTCAACTTAGTTAATGGAGCTGCAAGTAAGGAAAACCCCTCCACAAACCTTCTATAGTAGCCAGCTAACCCCAAGAAACTTCTTATTTCGGTTGGCGTTGTCGGCCTAGGACAGTTCTTGACTGTTTCTATCTTCTGAGGGTCTACTTTTCTCCTTTACTAGATACTACGTGGCCTAAGAATGCCACTGACTGCAACCAGAACTCACATTTTGGAAACTTAGCATAAAGTTCATTCTCCTTAAAGGTCAGCAAGGCTATTCTGAAGTGTTCTGCATGATCTTCCTTGCTCTTACAGTACACCAAAATATCATCTATAAACACAATAATAATGGTATCCAGGAATGACTTGAAAATTCTGTTCATGAGGTCCATGAATGCAGCTGGAGCATTTGTCAACCCGAAGGACATCAGTAGAAATTCATAGTGTCCGTAGCGAGTTCTAAAGGCTGTTTTAGATATATCCTCCTTTATGATTCTCAACTGATGGTATCCGACCTCAAGTCTATTTTTGAAAAGTACTTTGCACCTTGAAGTTGATCAAATAAATCATCAATTCTTGGCAGTGGGTACTTGTTCTTAATGGTAACTTTATTCATCTGCCGATAGTCGACACACATTCTAAGAGACCCATATTTCTTTTTGACAAACAGGACCGGGGCACCCCATGGTGAAACACTCGGTCTAATGAAGCCCTTGTCAAGAAGGTCTTTTAACTGCTCTTTCAACTCATTAAGTTCTGCTGGATCCATCCTACAAGGAGGTATAGATATGGGCTGAGTGCCTGGCATGAGATCAATGCCAAAGTCTATGATTCTTTCAGGAGGAATTCCGAGAAGGTCATCTCAGAAATCTTCTGGAAATTCTCTAACAACTAGCACTGAATGAAGTGTTGGTGGTTCTAATTCTCGATTAATAATGTGGGCCAAATATGCGAGACACCCCTTATCGATCATTCGTTGTGCCTTAAGGTAAGTAATAAACTTACCTACAAGCGATGCTGAACTACCCTTCCACTCTAAGACTTGTTCATTTGGAAATTGGAACCTGACTATCTTGGCATGACAATCTAACATGGCATAGCATGAAGACAACCAATCCATACCCATGATCTCATCAAAATCCACCATTTCTAACTCTAAGAGATCGGCTTTGGTGTTGCGACCTTGAACTGAACCTATACAACATCTATTGATTCTGGTGACTTTCACTAACTCGCCAACTGGAGTAGATACTAGGAATGGCTCAATAAGTTGTTCAGGTTCTAGACCGAGGTTAATTGCAAAGTATGGAGTAACATATGAAAAAGTTTTCCTGGTTCCATTCTGGCATAAACATTATGTGAGTAGACAAAAACTATACCTATAATAACTTCTGCAGATGCCTTTGCACTCTGACGATCAAGTGTAGCAAACAAATGGGGTTGTCCCCCTCCCTGAGTAACTCGATCTGCACCTCTGCTTGCCCCCTGCCCGGCCTGATTATGAGAACCACGAGCCTGAGGTGGTGCAACTGCGGTAGCTGAGGAACTAGAAGGACGAGTTGATCCACCACCGAAATTACGTCGCAACTTTGGGCAGTTGGTCTTTATATGACCAATGTCTCCACAATGGTAGCAACCATGAAACCCGAGCTTGCACTGGCCTGAATGCTGTCGCTTACATATTCCACAAATACCTTGCTGGTGTGAATGCTACTTAGCATGACTTAGGCTATGTGAGGATGATGTCCTAAAATTTTGATTCTGGCGATACTGATTTCCATAACTCTGAGTACGTCCGAAGGAAGACCCACCACCTAACTGATGACTGGACTGAGACGGTGCTAATGAGTTCTTATTTGAGGAATCCCTTCCACCTCCGCTGGATGTACCATTAAACCTTCCCGATGTCCGAGATTTCTTGTTATGCTCTTTCTCTTCTCTCCTTTGTTGTGTGTCTTTTTCTAAGTGCTTGGCGAATCCCACAACAGATGAGAAAGCTGTCATTTCTACTGCTGCAGCTGATGTCGTATCCTTAAAGTAGTAAGCCAAACCACCAACAAACCTGCGAGTCTTTTCTCTTTATGTCTTAACCATGTGAGGATCATGGTTAGCCAACCTTATGAATTCCATGTAGTACTCTTGCACACTTCTATTCCCTTGCTTGTGCTGTTCAAATTCTGTAGCCGTAGCTTCCCTATCCTCTTCTGGGATAAAATTAGCCATGAAGGCCTCTTCAAATTCTTCCCAGGCAGGCGGACCATCATCTTCATCTCTTTCATTTTCCCACATCTCAAACCAAGCGCCGACCACATCCCTAAGCTGGTAAGCAGCCAGCTCCACAGCTTCATCATCAAATACTTTCATCACTCGGAGGGCTTTCTTGACACCCTACCGCCACAACATCAGATCTTCATCAACTATAGAACCATGGAACACTGGAGGACTCAACATTAAAAATTCATTAACTCTTGAGGACTCATAATTGTTCTGTCTATTTGATGGAGGCGGAATCTCATCTCTTCTCTCGTTTTGGTTGGCCATAAAATCTTTAAACATCTCCATAGCACTGTTGAAAATATTAAACATCTGACCTACATCGGGAGATATAGTTGCCTAAGCCGGAGCTGCTATTGGGGGCAGTATTAGATTCTGGGGGTACCAGATCATTATGCTCCACCCCTTCTTCATGTTCAACCTGGGGTACTTGAACCCCCTTGTGGATTTACCCTTCCCTTTCTGAGTTCGAGCCTTTTTAGTTCTGCCTTGAGCCACGATAGTAGCAATATTTTCTTGAGCAGCATCCTGAGTTTCAGTGTCAGAGTTGCGAGTACGGGCCGTTTCTGCGAGTTTTAGAGAACAAAATACATTAGATAATTTCTTAGAGGTAGGCTCTACTGCACGATCTAAAGCATGGAAAAAATGAGATTTTTCCTAAATGTTTGTAGTCTCCTGTTTATAAGTATGACGCGCTTCATACCCATAAACAAGACTCCACTAACACGGCTTCATAGATCCCTAGGACTCTATAAACCTAAGGCTCTGATACCAAGTTTGTCACGACCCATTTTCTGAACAAGCCGAGACCGGCACTCGATCATTAAATATGACCAAGCGAACCATCTCTGCTTATCAAACTTATTATAACTCTAAACTTTATATGCATCAAAGCAATACTCTAACCAAATACTTTTGATTAACTTAAATATTTAATTAAATAAGCTCCAAAATTTTATTCGTAGTAACTACTGAATTACTGCTAAGTTATAAAAAATAACATCTGAATCTCAACCCAATGACTATGTCTATGAAGCCTCTACTGATAAACTGATGCACTGCTCAGGACATGAGATTCTCTGGCTAGCTCTATAAATAAATAAAGAAATAGCTAAATGAAAATGACTCTAAGAATACCCCACGAACAAAAGAGGAGCTCATTAATATCACTGGAAGGGAAGGAAGTCCTAACTCGTAGCCCGCTCGCCTGCAAATCCAATTCCTACGTTGTACCGCAGACCAATATAGGTTCCCAAAATAGAACGTCAGTACCATCCATTGTACTCACTGAGTCTCAACAACATGGGGAGAAACTTTAATAACATATACATTACGAGCAAAGGTTCTAGATGCATGTAAAACATAAGGCTTATAAGAACAATACTAAAATAATTGCATAATAGCAATTTATGAATATTCTAAAAGAAATTATTTTCCTTTTTTTATTTTAAAAAAATACTTCACTTTATACTTTGGAAGTTCCAACTATCCTGACTTAGTTCTGTCTCAGTCACCGTATGATCGGCACGGGTTCGATCCCAACCTGATCGAGGCCCAATCCACGAGGTGCCACTCGTTTCATGGTTTTTAGTGCTCATGTATCATACCTTAGCATAGTTAAGTAAATTCTCAGCAACGAGACCTTCGTCTCGTGTGCTCCCTACTTTGGCACAAGTAGTTCCAGGAACTCAACTCCTTGGTCAGGACCCTCGGCCTGGTCGATGACCCCTTCTCAGAATAAAGGATACTCCCAAAAAAAATCTTTTCATTCTAGAACTTCTTCTTATGACTTTTCAAGTCTAAATATTTTATTTATAGAACATATGTAAATGCTCATAATGGTGTCATTAAATGTAAAGGATGACATAAGAATGAAATAAGCATATAAGGATATTTCTAAAGATTCTTTCTTCTTCATAAAGTTTCAACATGAAATTAGCATATAAAAATAACACCAAAAATCTGAAAAATTTCAGCACATATATCATATATATCCTCTAAACTTTTCCTAGAACCATTCTAAATTAATGGGTACTCACTCGCTCTAATTAAATAAAGATAAATTCTTTTAAGCAATTCATCAAATATCTTGTATGTGTGTTTTTGTGAGTTAAACCACTTTAGTAAACGGTTATATCAATTCACCTCAAAACTTCTCGAGCCAATACGTAGCCCCAGTCCAATTGACACCAGTCAAACAATCGATTCTAAAACAACCAATACGTTTTAATTAATTTTAAAGTTTCATTGATGATATAGAGAAAGAAAGGAACTAGCTATTCAATTTTTACCTATTATTATTATAGGGTAATTCGCAATAGGATATTTTACATACCTGAGTGCAAAAATAAGTGAGTTATGAAGAACCCTAGGATTTTTCGCTGAAATTTGTGTCCGGCTCTGTTCCTACCCGCGCGTATGTGGTATTTTTGTGTTATGCGCTTCTTTATTTCGTTATTTGCCGAAACAGGCGTTCTTGCCTTTCTAATGAGAATTACGATGAGGCTTTAAGCCTTTGTTATTCTTTTAATTATTTTATTTATTTTCAACCTACTTTTTCTTTTTTTCTTTTGTTTTTTTGCTTTTCCCTTCCTTCTTTTTTTTTTTGTTTTAACTTAACTAATATGTAAGGATACCCACTTTTAATAATTAATAATATTAAAATTATTAATATTCCCATAATTACATATCCAACTATTTATAAATTGGGAAGTAACTCAAAATCAATAACAATGATATATTTTTTTTAATCTATAGTAAAAGTATAATTTAAGATTTATAAAAATTAACTTCTACATTTAGCGGGTCTTGAAGCTTCTATAGATTTGAGGGGTGTTACAAGATCCACTTGGACACAGTTGTTGAGTTCTAAAAGTAATGCCCTTGAAGCAATAAAAGTATTTGTCACCATGATTGACTGCCAGTTTCAGGATGCTATCAAAACCATTAGGTCTGATAATGGACTGGAGTTCACCAGTAATGAGGCATCAACCTTCTTCAAAAATAAAGGGATTATCTATCAAAGAACATGTCCCTATACACCACAACAGAATGGTGTAGTTGAAAGAAAACATAAGCATTTCTTGGACACAACAATGGCCTTACTATATCAGTCAAAATTACCTTTAAAGTACTGGGGAGAGTGCATTCTAACGGCAACATACCTAATAAATAGACTACCCTCTTAAGTTTTGAACAAAAAATGCCCATTTGAAATTCTCTACAAAAAGAAACCTACTTATTCTCATTTGAGAAGCTTTAGGTGCCTATGCTATCCTATCATTATTAAACCTCATAAAGATAAATTTGAACCAAGAGCTAGCCCACACATATTTGTAGGATACTCCTTTGGATCAAAAGGATACAAGGTACTTGATTTGTGCAGTAAAATGATACACATGCTAGGGATGTCTAGTTCCTTGGACACATTTTTCCATTTGCTATTTCTGCTGATCATTCTACTTTTTCTTCTATCTTAAAGCTAATAACCTCTACTCCAAGTTGTGCTCCAAATCAGGTCCAATTCATGGAAGATTGTGATCAGGCTAATATTTTAGATGAATGTCAGCTACAGGGTAGGGACCACATTCATCATTCTGTCACTACTTTCCCTGCACCTACTGATACCATTATATATTCTTCCCAACAAGATGCACCTAGTATACCTAGTGAACCAGAAGCAACAACCAAACTAGACAATACCATCACTGTCATACCTGCCTCTTCCACTAAATTTCATACCATACCTGAACCTAGGAAATCCTCAAGATTACGTAATCCACCTTCTTATCTGAATAACTATGTTTGCTCCCTTCCAATATTGAAAATCCAAACACAACAGATTTCACTTCACACCTTGTGCCATAACAATCAGCAGGTCATGAAGAACATTTCTCATGAGAGTGAACCATGTTCATATGACGAGGCAGCCATGAACTCTGCTTGGCAAGCAGCCATGACACAAGAATTTGAAGCCTTATATGCTAATCATACTTGGGATCTAGTAGTTTTGCCTGCACGTAAAAAGACCATAGAGTGCACATGGGTCTACAAGATCAAACACAAAGCAGACAGGAGCATAGAAAGATTCAAAGCAAGACTTGTAGTTAAAGGTTATACACAACAAGCAAGGATAGACTATACAGAGATATTCTCTCTTGTTGTAAAGATAACAACTGTCAGAACAGTGATAAGTGTAGCTGTGAATAAAGGCTGGGATCTCTTCCAATTACATGTCAATAATGCCTTCTTGCATGGAGATTTGAATGAAGAAGTGTACATGGATGTCCCACAAGGCTTACAGGTTGACACACCAGGCATTGTGTGTAGGTTGAAGAAGTCCTTGTATGGACAAAAGCAAGAAAGCAGACAATGGCATGACAAGCTCACAGAATCTCTTTGTTCAAGAGGTTTTGTACATTCAGTAAATGATTATTCCTTGTTTTACAAAAAGAGTGCCACTTCCAGCATATTTGTAGTTGTATATGTAGATGATTTGATCCTTATAGGAACAGATTCAAGTGAAATCACAGCATTGAAGAGTTTCTTACATGATAAATTCAGAATCAAGGACTTAGGCAAACTGCACTATTTCTTGGGCTTAGAAACATTCTATAAGGCCGATGGAGTGCTTATTTCTCAAAGAAAATTTGCCACAGATTTATTGAAAGAGTATGACTGCCTGGGGTATACTACATTGACTTCTCCACTTGACTGCACTTTCAAGCTTAAGGCAACTGAGGGACCATTATTGGCAGACCCTACCTTCTATAGGAAGCTTGTGGGCAAGCTAAATTTCTCACAAATACAAGAGTGGACATTACCTATAGTGTACAATTACTGATACAGTTCATGCAATCTCCAAGAGAACCATATATCAAAGCAGCATTTCATGTACCCAGATATTTCAAGGTTGATCCCACACTAGGCATCTTTCTATCCAACAGTCCTGACGACACACTGAGAGCATATTATGATTCAAATTGGGCTGCCTATCCTGATTCAAGAAGATCACTGAGTGGGTAGCTGGAAATCAAAAAAGCAAGACACAGTCTCCCTTGTAGAAGCTGAATATAGATCCATTCGCAAGGTAGTTGGTGGGGTGATATGGTTGAGGAGACTGCTGGAGGAACTGACTGGTACTTATTAGGAACCTGTTCCTGTTTTCTGTGACAGCCAAGCTGCTCTACATATGGCAAGGAATCCTGTGTTTCATGAGCGTACAAAACACATAGAGGTTTGTTATCATTTCGTGAGAGACAAATTGCAAAATGGACTTATTACTCTGCATCATATCTCAACAAATGAACAACTAGCAGACATTCTGACAAAGGCTTTAACTGGAATTAAGCATACGAGTATTCTTGGCAAGTTGGCAGTGAATTCGTCCCCGCCAACTTGAGGGAGGGTGTTTAGAATAGTCAGGTGTATTGTATTTGTACTCATTAGTCAGTTAGTTAGAGTTAGTTTTAGTACAGTTAGTTGTTAGTTAGTTGGTCCACTACTTGACAGCTATCGTTGTGTATATATATTACACTACATGCAATCAATAAGATTACTTTTGCATTTCTTCAATTTAGCTCCACTGTTCCAGAATGTTCTTAACTCGGAGGTCCATTTCCAATGGTAACTGATCCAAGCAGCTCAGTTCTTCACAAGCTTATTACTCCAAAAGACCAAAGCTTATACTCAGTAATTAAAAATTTAACACATAAATAATTATATCAGCCTGTGTCTTGTAAATTGGGATACTTGCTGTATCTTTCCCAATATAAATACATCGGTATTACAGATCTGAAAAATTATACTAGAGAATTGGCTTGCCATGGTAAATAAATCAGAGGTGAGGTTTATTGAGGGCAGCATAAGTAGTTGAACGAGCCCTGGCACGGAGATGGCGATGAGGTCGACGACCAGAAGAGAACTCATCAATATTACAAGGTACTTTACTTAGTGATTCCATGTCTGGACATTTCCGGGGCTGCAAGAAGAAGGCTTCACATTCTTCAGGTTTTCTCTGGTTCTCAAGATCCAGTATGCAATTCATGCTAATATCAAGAACGTTCTCCTTTATCAGCTTTCGACATTCGGGTCCAACCTGTTGAGACATAACATAATTAAAGATATTAGGAATGTGCATTTTTTATATAGTTAAGTTTCTAGATAAGATGCTTATACAATTTAACACAGTAGCGCTGAAGAGTAATACGGTAAAAATTTATCTGCACTGGGCGTTGACAGCTAACAAAACATGACGTGCTTGCATATATATTTTTCACTTAATTATAACTAATACAACTCCTATTCCAATTTATATGAATATGTTTGATTGGACACAGAGTTTAAGAAAAAAATAAAGACTTTGGAATTTAGGGTCCTAGCAAGTCAAAAAGGTCCCCCAAGTATTTGTGTGATTATAAAAGTTTTCTCATCAAGAGTATAATTGAAAGTTTAAGCTAAACTTTTACCAAATTTTATAAAGGGGTAATTCTTTTTTGAAGGATCAAAAAAAAAATATATTCATGGAATAAATATTTTTTTGTATTACTAAATAATTTAACAACGGGAAGTTGATATAGTTTGGTATAAATACTTGGTGCCGATAAGTTTTTAGTGCAGTAAAATATTTTGAGTTAAGATCTCACCGTTATGTGAAATTAAGCTACTAGGTAAATGTACTCTCTATTGGGCTAAGCATTAAAATGAGATGGTAACAGGATTTAATACTAACCTGCGTAAAATAGTTGAATTTCAAGGTAAGTTTTTCCAAGTGGACGAGCTTGCACAGTGATTCTGGCACGGGACCATACAACTGATTGTAAGATAGATTCAGCAGTTCCATATCCCTTAAGCACCCAAAAGAATGAGGTACTGGACCTGTTAACTTGTTCACACTAGCATCAAATACAGTTGCCAGTTTCAACAAGCCTATCTCATAAGGTAAGCAACCACTAAGTTGATTATTCAAGAACAGAACCTCAAGGATATTTCTATAAGCATTGCCAATGCTTTTGGGGATTTGACCAGTGAATCTGTTGTTGGCTAGTGTGATAAACAGGGCAGCAGTACGGCCAAAAGTTTCTGGGATTTCACCAGAAAAACCATTGTCGTTAAGAAAAAGAACGTCAAGATCCAATGTGAATACTTGAGGGTCCACTGGACCTGTTAACTGGTTGAATCTAACATCCAAATAGGTTAAATTTGTAGCACCAAGAACAGCTTTTGGGAAAGGTCCAGCAAGTTTGTTATTACTCAAATCCAACTCGAAAAGTTTAGGGTGCGTTTTGGTTGGTATTGTTATCGATTGTCCGTGTTCAAAGCAACGAGAAACTGGAAACCAGTAAGAAGAAGAGACAGAACGTATGTAACGTTAAAAAAAATCACAGAAATGAAGAAATCCGAGACCACAGAATTCACTGTGTGTCCTTAAGGAATTTAACCCCCTCACTGTACCCGAGGTTGTGGATTATTTCCTCCCAGGATATAACGGATATACCTGTCGTAGGAGTGGCGGTACCTCAAACGCGTACGACTTCGACGAACTCAAATTCGGGAACGAAATCACACTATGACTCGATATGTTTCAGTTTGCAGAAAAGAATGCAGAATTTTTAATGCACGAATAATTTTTTTTTTTTCTTTTTTCAGTACTCGAAAATGAGGCATTGCCTCAGTTTATATAGCCTCGAATTGTGACTGTTCGGAAAGGCTTGGTGCCTGTTCGGGAAAGGCCATGCCTTTTTCTGAAAAATAAGAACGTTGGGAAGTTTACAGTTAACAAATTAATATTTTTCCCGCGGGAATTAAAAAATAATTTCAGAAAATGAAGATTGAATTTTAAATAAATTTGGTCCAAAAAGATTATCAATCAATCAGATCATTTGACCAAATCCAAATCCAAATCCAAATCCAAAGCCGAAGCCGAAGCCGAAGCCGAAGCCGAAGCCGAAGCCGAAGCCGAGCCGAGCGACGACGACGACGCGAGGGGAGTCCCTCTTCTTAACCCTTTAAGAGCTAGAAGAAGTGCTTTCTAATATAAGCACATAACTTTCCCTTTCTACCACCAATGTGGTACAAAGCTCCTTTTCAAAGGAACTTTGCTTTGAAACTTCATTTTCCTTCTATTGTCTTCTTCCCTCCATTTCTCATTCACACCAACTTAGCTAGCTTTAATCATTAACTAGCTTTAACAATCCCCCACATGAATGGGGAATGGCTATATGATGAAAAACATGCATGACAAAAAAAACTGTGTGATTCGTAAGCAAGGATTAATTGCATCTGGATAAGTAGATTTCTCTTTGAACTTTCCGTAGTGAGCATATGTCGGATATACTCGGTCAATCGGTAGATTTGATATCTTTGAACCGTCGAGCTTTGGTGTATACCTAGACAACCACATGTCACACAATTAACCCTTTAACCGTTTTTGGTTCTCATTGTTTTGTTCGTTTCAGCCATGAACACTTCCTGGTTCATAAGTGCGTAGAGAGCTGGCCTTACAGAGTTCTCCTTGAAGCGGCTTACACTTCACACTTACATAGGTGATTCCTAAATGTGTCATCCCGTAGATACACTATTTGATATACCCCGTATCAAACTTAGAAACCATTAAAAAGCCTTAATGCTTTATCCTGGTACTGAACATTGTCTCATCACGAGAATGGACCAAAAAGTTATTGTGACAATGTTGAACCGTCATCAATGACTTTGTTTGATCTCTTTGAACCTAGATCTTGGGATCTCATGTCTTCTAGGTAGAGTTACCGCCACGATGACTTGTCCTCGGCCATAGTCCCATTCCCCTCGATGATCTTTCAACCACTTCTCTAGTTAGGCCTTTAGTTAGTGGATCCGACACATTATCTCTTGACTTAACATAGTCAATTGTGATAATTCCACTAGAGAGTAGTTGTCTAACGGTATTATGTCTTCGTCGTATGTGACGAGACTTTCCGTTGTACATAACGCTCCCGGCTCTTCCTATTGCCGCTTGGCTATCGCAATGTATGCATATAGGAGCCAACGGTTTGGGCCAAAATGGAATATCTTCTAAGAAATTCCGGAGCCATTCAGCTTCTTCACCGGCTTTGTCTAGAGCTATGAACTCAGATTCCATTGTAGAGCGGGCGATACATGTCTGTTTGGATGACTTCCAAGACACTGCTCCTCCACCTATAGTAAAAACGTATCCACTTGTGGATTTAGTTTCAGTTGAACCGGTGATCCAATTTGCATCACTGTATCCTTCAGTAACTGCAGGATACCTGTTATAATGCAAAACAAAGTTTTGAGTATGTTTCAAATACCCCAAAACTCGTTTCATTGCCAGCCAATGATTTTGGTCGGGATTACTCGTGTAGCGACTTAGTTTACTTATAGCACACGCAATATCAGGTCGCGTACAGTTCATAATATACATCAAACTTCCCAACACTCTGGCATAATCCAATTGAGAATGACTTTCACCTTTATTCTTTGCAAGAGCAAGGTTCATATCAATTGGCGTCTTTGCAACTTTAAAGTCCAAATACTTGAACTTTTCAAGTACTTTTTCAATATAATGAGATTGAGACAATGCTAGACCTTGAGGAGTCTTATGGATTTTAATTCCCAGAATTAAATCGGCAACTCCTAAGTCTTTCATATCAAACTTACTAGCAAGCATGCGCTTAGTAGCATTTATGTTAGCAATGTTGTTACTCATTATTAACATATCATCCACGTATAGACAAACAATGACGACGTGGTTCGGAGTGTTCTTAATGTAGACACATTTATCACATTCATTTATCTTGAATCCATTTGACAGCATCGTATGGTCAAATTTTGCATGCCACTGTTTTGGTGCTTGTTTTAGTCCATAAAGAGACTTAACAAGTCTACATACCTTCTTCTCTTTCCCTGGAACTACAAACCCTTCGGGTTGTTCCATGTAAATTTCTTCCTCCAACTCTCCATTTAAGAAGGCTGTTTTCACATCCATTTGATGGATTTCAAGACCGTACACGGCGGCTAATGCTACTAACACCCAAATAGATGTAATCCTCGTTACCGGCGAGTATGTATCAAAGTAATCAAGACCTTCTCGTTGTCTAAACCCTTTAACAACTAGTCTTGCCTTATATTTTTCAATAGTGCCATCAGCTTTCATTTTCCGCTTGAAAATCCATTTGGAACCTAAAGGTTTATTCCCTGGAGGAAGATCAACCAATTCCCAAGTATGGTTGTTCAATATGGATTCTATCTCACTATTGATTGCCTCTTTCCAAAATTGAGCTTCCGATGAAGACGTAGCTTCGTTGAACGTTCGAGGCTCATTTTCCAACAAAAATGTTAAAAATTCTGGTCCAAAGGAAGTAGTCGTCCTTTGACGTTTGCTACGTCTTGGATTTTCCTCATCAGGAATGTTTTCCTTTATTTCTTCCCGAGGTCGTTTAGATTCTTTGCTAGACGACGCACATTTTTTTTTATACGGATATATGGTTTCAAAGAAGTCAGCATTATCTGATTCAATTACCGTATTCACCTGAATGTCGGGATTTTCTGATTTGTGAACCAGAAATCTATATGCCTTACTATTTGTGGCATATCCTATGAAAACACAATCAACGGTTTTAGGTCCTATTTTTACCCTTTTGGGTTTAGGAACTTGCACCTTGGCCAAACACCCCCACACTTTGAAGTATTCCAAATTGGCCTTCCTTCCTTTCCACTTTTCGTATGGAATAGATTTTGTTTTGCTATGGGGCAATCGATTGAGTATTCGGCTAGCTGTTAGAATGGCTTCCCCCCACAAGTTCTGGGGTAAACCAGAACTTATTAACAGGGCATTCATCATTTCTTTCAGTGTTCTATTTTTTCTTTCCGCAATTCCGTTTGATTGTGGCGAGTAAGGAGCAGTTGTTTGATGAATAATGCCATATTCCAAACATATTTGTTCAAAAGGAGATTCATATTCACCGCCCCTATCACTCCTTATCATTTTAATCTTTTTGTTAAGTTGAGTCTCAACTTCAGTTTTGTATTGCCTGAACGCTTCAATTGCTTCATCTTTACTATTAAGTAAATAAACGTAGCAATACCGCGTACTATCGTCAATAAAAGTTATGAAATACTTCTTTCCACCGCGAGATGGAATTGACTTCATGTCACAAATATCTGTATGGATTAAGTCTAAAGGACTTGAATTCCTTTCAACTGACTTATAAGGATGTTTAGCATACTTAGATTCAACACAGATTTGACATTTTGATTGATTGCATTCAAACTTAGGCAATACTTCCAAACTAATCATTTTTCGCAAGGTTCTATAATTGACATGTCCTAAACGTGAATGCCATAAATCATTTGACTCAAGCAAGTAAGACGAAGCAGAAACTTTATTATTATTAGCAACAACCATTACATTCAGTTTGAAAAGGCCCTCTGTGAGGTAGCCTTTTCCTATGTACATTTCGTTCTTACTTATTACAACCTTGTCAGAAACATAAACACATTTAAAACCGTTCTTCACTAGAAGTCCGGTAGATACAAGATTTTTCCTAATTTCAGGAACATGACAGACGTTGTTGAGAGTCACCACCTTGCCAGAGGTCATCTTCAGCAGTATCTTTCCATAACCTTCAATCTTGGCCGTTGCAGAATTTCCCATATATATTGTTTCGTCGGGCCCGGCGGGAGCATATGAAGCAAAGGCTTCTCTAACAGCACAAATGTGGCGAGTGGCGCCAGAGTCAATCCACCACTCTTTCGGACTTCCCACTAGGTTGCACTCGGACAACATAGCGCACAAGTCATCAACCTCCTCGTTTGTTTCAACCATATTAGCCTGACCCTTCTTCTTTTCCTTTTTCGGAGCACGACAGTCTGCAGCTTTGTGTCCGATTTTTCCATAATTATGGCAGTTTCCCTTGAATTTCTTCTTGTTGGGATAGTTCCTTGGTCCCGATGCCTTTTTCCTCTTTTTCATATTAGTTGGGGCAGTTTCAACTATATGTGCTCCCCCTATGGTTGATCTCCCATTTGCCTTTTTCTCCGCTGCCTTGTTATCTTCCTCGATTCTCAACCGGACGATGAGATCTTCCAATGTCATCTCCTTTCGCTTATGTTTCAAGTAATTTTTGAAGTCCTTCCATGAAGGAGGCAACTTCTCTATCACTGCCGCAACTTGAAACGCCCCACTAATCACCAAACCTACAACAAACAACATGTAAGTGACGGGGCACTGAATACTTTTGACAAAGGCATTAATTAAATTTATACCTTCAGCGAGGAGATCATGGATGATAACCTGCAACTCTTGAACTTGAGTGACAACAGACTTGCCATCTACCATTTTGTAGTCCAAAAACTTGGCAGCGATAAACTTCTTTAAGCCAGCATCTTCTGTTTTATATTTCTTTTCCAACGCATCCCATAGTTCTTTTGATGTTCCCACATTACTATAGACGTTGTAAAGATCATCCTCCAGTCCGCTAAGAATGTAATTCTTGCACAAAAAATCTGAGTGCTTCCACGCCTCAATTACAACAAATCGTTCATTTTCAGGTGTTGATTCCGGCGGAACCGGAATATCCTCCTTAATAAACTTTTGAAGGCTTAAAGTAGTTAGATAGAAGAACATCTTTTGTTGCCATCGTTTGAAATCAATCCCGGTGAATTTTCCGGGCTTCTCTGCCGGAGCCGGTGCTGGTGCAGTACGACTGGAGGACGCAGCATTGCTCGTAGAACCAACCACGGGGGCTGGTGTGGCAGTAACAGTAGCAGTAGCATTCAAATTTGGAGTTTGGTCTCCCATTTCAGTCGTAGGAAATAACAGAACACTTTAATAATCGGTGAAGATTTTATTTCTTCAAACCGAATCAAATTTACACAAACAGAATTAAAACAAACTTCAAATAGAATGTAATAAACTGTATGTAGTATACTTGATGAAGTTTTTATATCTTCAAATCAAGTACCCAAATGAGTAGAAAGTTCTGAAAACTTTAATCTCAACCGGAGTAGAAAATCCGAAGATTTAGTCTCCAAACAACATACAAGTTCGTTAAACAACAAAATTACAAGTTTCTTTTATTTTCCGGACAGTCACAATTTTATGTTAGGAAAAACTGTATGTAGTCACTGTTTTATGTAAGAATTTTTTTTTTCCTGTACTGTTGTATCGTTCTGTAACGTTTTAATCAACAGCAGATGAATACGGAAATAAAAACATAAATTCCTTAAGCTTGTTATAGATTGTCCGTGTTCAAAGCAACGAGAAACTGGAAACCAGTAAGAAGAAGAGACAGAACGTATGTAACGTTAAAAAAAATCACAGAAATGAAGAAATCCGAGACCACAGAATTCACTGTGTGTCCTTAAGGAATTTAACCCCCTCATGTACCCGAGGTTGTGGATTATTTCTTCCCAGGATATAACGGATATACCTGTCGTAGGAGTGGCGGTACCTCAAACGCGTACGACTTCGACGGACTCAAATTCGGGAACGAAATCACACTATGACTCGATATGTTTCAGTTTGCAGAAAAGAATGCAGAATTTTTAATGCACGAATAATTTTTTTTTAATGAAGAAATCCGAGACCACAGAATTCACTGTGTGTCCTTAAGGAATTTAACCCCCTCATGTACCCGAGGTTGTGGATTATTTCCTCCCAGGATATAACGGATATACCTGTCGTAGGAGTGGCGGTACCTCAAACGCGTACGACTTCGAATTGTGACTGTTCGGAAAGGCTTGGTGCTTGTTCGGGAAAGGCCATGCCTTTTTCTGAAAAATAAGAACGTTGGGAAGTTTACAGTTAACAAATTAATATAACGTTAGAAAATGAAGATTGAATTTTAAATAAATTTGGTCCAAAAAGATTATCAATCAAATCATTTGACCGAAGCCGAAGCCGAAGCCGAAGCCGAGCGACGACGACGGCGCGAAGGGAGTCCCTCTTCTTAACCCTTTAAGAGCTAGAAGAAGTGCTTTCTAATATAAGCACATAACTTTCCCTTTCTACCACCAATGTGGTACAAAGCTCCTTTTCAAAGGAACTTTGCTTTGAAACTTCATTTTCCTTCTATTGTCTTCTTCCCTCCATTTCTCATTCACACCAACTTAGCTAGCTTTAATCATTAACTAGCTTTAACAGGTATTTCAGGAACGGGGCTAGTGAAGTTGTTGGAGTTGAGATGGATGACTACTAAAGTCTTGATTTTTTCAATGAAGTTATTCAAGGCCAGTTGAGTGCCGTTCAAGCGGAAACCATTGAAGTCGAGGGCAACAACGTGGTTTTTGTAGCAAGTGTAACCTTTGTAACTGCAAACATCGTTACCTACCCATGTCCTTGTTGCGTGAAAGGGGTCGTCAGTTATAGTCCTTTTGAAATTTTTAGTGACTTTTATGACTTCTCTTAGTTCTGCGGTAAGATAACCCGGGGTGGTTGGTGGGGGTGGTGAGTGTTTGGGACGAGGAGGAGGATGAACTTTAGGTGGTGGTGGTAGTGGAGGTGGTGGTGAGGGTGTGGGTGGTGGTGGAGGTGGTGGTGAGGGTGGTGGGCTTGAGGGTGGTGAGGGCGGTGGGGATGGAGGCATGGGAGGGGGACATGGTGGCTCTGCAGGAGGCGGCGGAGGAGGAGGAAGAGGACATAGCGGTTCGGGAGGAGGTGAATACCAATCCTCTCCATTAGGAGGAGGATAGGCAGGAGCAATGGGTGGGACATCACCTATGATTATGATTTCTATTGCTTCTCTTGTGTCATTTTTGCTAGCTGAAGAAGTTAAGGCAGTTGCATGGCAGAATAAGGAGTTTGAGATAAAGAGGAATTGAGCTACTAATGCTGTGGGAAAGAAGTGAGAGCTAAATAAGTTTCTTGCCCTCATATTTTCCTACTATTACTCTTCTTCCTAAGTAAAGGCTAGATGTTTACCCTATATAGCCATAAAAAGAAGTATGCCAAGCCCTACAACTGTTACATACCGATCAATATTCACCAACATTTACAACATGTGTTTTCTTCATATAAGGAGAATTGGGCGTATATATACTATTTTCATGTTGCATCTTTATATGTTAATTTTAATTTATAACTATACTAAAGAGCTTTTATACTAACAGTATAATTTTACTTGTTGTAGGTTGTTTGCATTATCAATATGAGTAGTTATTTGCAGAAAACAAAAGAAATGAAAGCAGGGCAAGTAGTAGAAATGAAAATGAAACAACAAAATTAGCAGAAGACATAACAAAGTTGCCAAAGGCAGGTTTGTTTGATGATTTCCAAATCATGGTTTGTATTTGCTTTAAGTATAGCTATGCTTACTTGCAATTTGCATGACGTCGTTCAACTGTGATTGCTAGGATCACCCACTGCTCTTTTTGTGGTGGATATTGAATTATCCAATAGTATTCTTGATATTAGTTTTAATGTTGATGTGTTGATAAGTGACAGTAACCATTGATGTAATGTCATTTGGCAGCCAGCAGACAAGTAGTACTAGCTTTTTCCCCCTCCTTTTTTGCCCTTTCGATATTTGAAATTAATTAGCTCTACAAATTTTTCGCATGCGACGGTATTTATGTTTCTTATGTTTACATAATCATTTACGTTATTTCTGGAGGATTACTTATGCTTTGTTTTGTTATTGTGTTTTGTCTTGTCTTGGTTCCTAACTTTATCTTTGTTTTCCAATGCAGCTTTTCATTCTGTCCTATGCGCCGAGGGTCGCTTGGAAGCAGTCTCTCTGCCCTTTTGGGTAGGGGTAAGACTGTCTACATATTACCTTCCCCAGACCCCACCTGGTGGGAGTATACTGGGTAGTTGTTGTTGTTGTTAGCTCTACAAATTTAGATTCGCTTAGTTAAATCCAAAATCTATAGTTAAAGGTAATGAAATATCATCAATCACATACGACACTCTTCAAACTTTATGGCCATAAGTTTTTCCAAAATAAATTTGGAATTCATTTTCAAAACATATGTTTGACTATAAATTTTGCCCACATTTTGGCAAAATCCAAAATCTCAAAATCAACCCAATTGTTGATTTTGAGTCCAAATCTCAAAACTTGAAAATTATATATATATTATTCTAAAATAAAGTTAAAACATATATTTTAAAAATGTATGTTCAAATACATTTTCATCTTTAAACCAAACTTTACCCAAATTAAAATTTTCTAAATAAATTTAGAATATTGTGACAAAACGCTAGCTTGGTCTAATTATTATTTGCACCGAAGGGAGATGGAGCAACAATTATTGGAAGGTCCAAATAGTAAGCAATAATGTTGTAAAACGTCGGCAACTGATACAAAGAACTCTCATCTTTAAATTCCTGTCACCAGTTGGATGAAAAGCTTCCCACTTATTAAAGGCAATTGTTAGGTCCCAAGAGAAGTCATAGCACAACATACTTACAATACTCCGTTTATCCTTTTTGAGTTCAGGTTGACTAGTCAGCTAGTGTTGTTCATTATTCAATTTGGATTTACTACTGTGTTCTCTTCCTGCTTTTTTCGCATTCTTCTTCAATTTGCAGAACAAATAAAATGGAACATTATGCTACTAGGATTTTTCTTTGGTCTTGGTGCCGTGGGTGCCGGAGCAGATGCATTCTTTTTGTTTTGCTATCTCAACTTATAACTTTCGACATGTTGCAAATATATATTAAAATCTACTAAAATCTCAACAAATATAAATGTTGAACTCCTAACCGTAAGAGTACAATGAGTTTAATGCTAAAAATCTTAAAAGTTAAAAGTTATTAAATATAAATTATAGATCTGCCTCAGCTCAATGGGAGAGTGTACCTCCAACCCATTGAGCTGCTTTGAGTTTTTTTTCTTAGTTAGCCATTGGAGCCAATAACTCTGCTCCAGGTATCATCTTCAATCTTCATCTTATGGAGCCACTTTGACTTCCTTAACTTTCTAAGACTTAATTTTTGTATAATTTCTGCCTACTTCACATCAAGGTAATCAACTTTCTTCAGTAAAAAGGTGAAAAAGCAAAACGAAAAAGTAGGCAATAAAGGAAGAGCATGTAGACATAGATAGTAGGATGACATACAAAAGCGTATTCAATAATGCACTTGTCCTTGATTGGTTGTACAAAGATATGTGAAAAGAGTTTTTAATGGTCTTAAACTACTTCACTTGAGCCTTAAAATAAAGAGTTAAAATGTGTAAATTCTGTAAAAAAATCGTAGAACGGAAACAAGAGCAGCTGATTTTAACATCAAGCAATTGAGGTATGGTTAGTTAAAACAGTCAAGATTCCGGTGGAGAAACAACAAAATATCAAAGAAGTCAAAAGAAATTGGATTTTTTTCACTTTTAACCAGACTACTTATATTCGGTTGCCGAAAAAATATATAAAATTTGAATATAACATACAGAATATATATTGTCAAAGTTAAAAGCTCATAGCAGTAAAGAGAGAGGCAGAAAGTGATGAGAACCTATTCAGTAAATGCGAGTGATGGAATATATATCACAGCGGAAGCAATAACAGAATCTTATTCACGTGTAATTTAAACAACTAGCACGTACGGAGATTTTAGGATCCTCTTGAAGCGTAAACACAACAACTCTATGTCGTTCTCCAGTTCCTCAGTTGAAAACGCATCAGCAGATTTCTACAGTCTTCTACTGTGTTACCCAAATAATAACCGAAAATAGAGAATTTTGGGTGGGCAAAATTCTAGTAGAAACCACAGTCAAAATCGTGTAAAAAACGTCCAGCCCTATATATATATATATATATATATATATATATATATATATATATATATATATATATATATAAAATTGCGTTTTTTAGGTCAAAACCATTTTCAAAACCTGTTAGGTTTCCTTCTCCCACTAAGGGACAATTTCCACGTTTTCTTTCCCACTCAGTAACATCTTTCATTATTTCCTATCGCTTAGGCACAGTAGGGACCACAGAATTTAGTTAACAAGGCTTCATATTATGATATTAATTTCGAAATTCTGAAATTAATTTTCATCATAATATATTACGAATTATTCCACTAAAAATTCATAATTGCACTCCTTAGTTCAATTTCGAAATTCTTCCATAAAACCTTATTTAACTCCCCATGTTAAGATTCAGATACTAATCAATCAAATTAAATTATTGACTATTTAATTTATTGATTACTTCCTTTAGACTTACACTTAGCTTATTTCATGTGTCGGATACAAAACCCACCGGCCGGGTCTACACATGAAAACTTATAAACTTTCATAAAGGAGTATCAGCAATCTCAAAATTGAGACATGGATTCCATTAACTGATTATTACTTCGCCAATTTATATCATAGTTATCCAATTTACCAGGCTTATTGACTCGCGAAAGAGTCTCGCCTTTTAATAAATCAAAACAACAAGTCACATACACAGCTAATAATAATTATATCAGGATTAAGAGTATAAGTACATTAAATGGACTAGAGAAATTATTTTATAAAGCCAGTATAAATACTCATCTCTACTTGACCCGTTCAGTACATACAAAATGTACTAGCACAAGAAGTTGGAATTAAACTATTCCCATAATCAAGATAAATTATATTTAATCTTGTGCTACAATCATTCCAATGATTTGTCCAATTGTGAACATTAACTTTCATGTCTTAAAAGAACCGATGATTTAATCTTCTGCATATAAGCTAAACTCTATACACTAAATCATCTACTATGTAAGCAATGGACACACAAACCAACACATGATCTATTTAAAATAAACTTTATTGAATTTAAACAAGTAAATAAATAATTGTTCATAAAGAATACTATAACAATACGCATTGCTTATAGTATATTCTAACAATCTCCCACTTCGACTAATAACCATGCGTCTACTATTTTGACACACATTCCTTCTACATGCTTATCAAAAGTCTTCTGTGGCAAGCTCTTAGTAAATGGATCTGCCAAGTTGTTCTTTGACGCAATATTCGTGACCACTACATCCCCTCTCTGCATTATATCACAAATTAAATGATATTTACGGTCAATGTGCATTGCCCTCTTATGGCTTCGTGGCTACTTTGAGTTTCCAACCGCACAACTATTATCACAGTAAAGCGTAATTGACGCTTGAATCGAGGGAACCACACCTAACTCTCTCAGGAAGTTACCGATCCAAACTACCTCTTTGACTGCCTCAGAGGCTGCCACATATTCGGCTTCCATGGTGGAATCAGCAACACAAGTTTGCTTGATACTCCTCCAACTTATGGCTCCACCTCCAAGAGTAAACACATTACCTGAGGTAGACTTTCTAGAATCCCTGTCTGATTGAAAATCCGAACCGGTATACCCAATAGGTACCAGGTCATCCGAATGGTAAATCAACATGTAATCCCTAGTCCTTTTCAGGTACTTGATTATATGTTTAACCGCTGTCCAATGCTCTTTCCCATGATTAGACTGAAATCTGCTAACAACGCCAACGACAAAGCAAATATCATGCCTAGTGCATAACATATCATACGCGAGGCTCCCCACAGCTGATGCATAAGGGACCGCCTTCATCTTTTCTATCTCTTCATCAGTCTTAGGAGACTGATCATTAGATAGAGAAATTCCATGTCTGAAAGGAAGAAATACTTTCTTGGAATCATGCATGCTAAACCCGGAGAGGATTGTATCAATATAAAGACCTTGGGGAAAGCCTAATATCCTTTTCTTGCGATCATACAAGAGTTTTATCCCAAGGATATGAGTCGCTTCTCCCAAATCTTTCATATCAAAATGTGTGGACAACCACTGCTCAACTGAATTCAACATGCCCACATTATTTTCTATGAGTGGTATGTCATCTACATATCAGATCAAAAACGCCAGTTTGTCCCCATCCCATTTTTTGTATACACAAGATTCGTTAAGACACTGATCAAAATCAAAAGTTTTAATCGCCTTATCAAAACAAGTGTTCCATTCACTAGATGCCTGTTCTAGTCCATAAATGGGCCTTTTAAGTTTACACAACATGTGCTCTTTGCCACTTTCCATAAAACCGTCTGGTTGCATCATATAGATGCAATCATCAAGACTTCCATTAAGGAAAGCTGTCTTGACATCCATTTTCCAAATCTCATAACCATAATGAGCAGCAATGGATAAGAGAATCCTTATAGACTTAAGCATGGCTACCGACGAAAAGGTTTCCTCATAGTCGATTCCTTCTTTCTGAGTAAACCCTTTTGCTACAAGCCTTGCTTTAAAAGTTTGTACTTTTCTATCTACACCTCTCATTTTCTTATTGATCCACCTGCATCCAATGGGTTTAACCCCATCAGCTGGTTCTACAAGATCCCAGACCTGATTAGAGTACATAGACTCCATCTCTGATTTCATAGGAACAACCCACTTATCGGCATCCTTATCAAGGAGTTCTTGGTCATAATTGACATGTTCGGAGGTAGGCTCCCCAGGGATCCTATCATATGATTCTCCCAAGAGCGTATAACGAACTGCCTGTCTTATTTCTCTCCCACTACGATTATGCACTACATCAGTTGCAACTACATCTCTTTGATTTTGTGGTTGAACCACAACATCATTAGGAACCTAAGTCTCCATGCTATCCATAGGGATATCAACGACTTCTTCCTGTTGTGCAGTCTGCTCAATATGACTCCCACTACTTTGTGGTAGTATGACTTTGGGCACTTGTTCTTGCGGGACATTATGTCTATTGACATTTCTCCCACTACTATAGTGCAATGGTATGTCAAAATAGACTTTCGGGGGTTGAATATGGTCTTTTTGATTTTCAGATGACCGAGTTTCCATTCCTTTGCTAAGTTCCTGTAAAACAAGTTTACTTCTAGGAACATGGTTCATCTAATAGTTCTCTTCTAGAAACTTGGCATTTGTGCTAACAATTATCTTTTTCTCTTTAGGACACTAGAATAAACCACCTTTCGTCCCTTTTGGATAACCTATAATGCACACATACATCCGTTCTTGCCTCCAATTTATCCGTTTCCCCTTTAGCACATGTGCCGGACAACCCCAAACTCAAATATGCCGTAGACTAGGCTTGCGCCCAGTCCACAATTCTGTAGGGGTCAAGGGTATTGACTTTGAACAAACTAAGTTCAGAACATAATTCGCCGTTTCGAAGGCATGTCCCCAAAAAGATGAAGGCAAATCGGAATAACTTATCATTGATCTAACCATTTCCATAAGAGTCCTATTTCTTCTTTCAGCTACACCATTTTGTTGTGGAGTTCCAGGTGCAGATAATTGAGATGTAATTCCACATGTTGATAAATAACCAATGAAGTCCGTAGAGAGGTACTCCCCACCACGATCAGATCGTAGTGTCTTGATATGTTTATATGTCGTTTTTCAGTCTAAGTCTTAAATTCTTTGAACTTTTCAAAACATTCAGACTTTCAATGCAACAAATAAATGTATCTATATTTTGAGTAATCATCTGTGAAGGCCACAAAATACTCAAAACCACCTCTTGCTTGGACATTCATTGGACCACACAAATCAAAATAATTAACTCTAATTTATCACTTGCCTGATTTCCTTTTGATGGGAAATTTCGTTTTCTCATTTTTCCTTCTAAACAAGATTCACAAGTTGGTAGTGCCTCCACTTTCAAAGAACTTAAAGGTCCATCCTTGACCAACCTGGAAATTCTGTTTAGATTTATATGACCCGAACGCAAGTGCCATAAATATGTTTCACTCAATTCAGAAGAACATTTTCTCTTACTTGGTAAATCAACATTATTCAGTTCTTTAGGTGGTAACTGTTTAGGAATAGAGTCAACAACAAAAAGACCATTAATCACTGTAGCCGAAGAGAGATAATGCTTATTATGAGTAATAACACATTTATCAACGTCATGACTTAAAATCATAACCATCTCTCATAGTGCTAGAAACTAAAATTAAATTCCTTCTAATGGAAGGTACATATAATGTGTCTTTTAAAGCTAAAACTCTAACACTGCCAAACGAAATACTAATATTTCCTAATGCTAAAGCTGGGGCTGCTTAACCGTCTGCTTGATAAACATTCATTTCTCCTCTACTTAGCCACCGCGTTACCTGAAACCCAACAAATAAGTGCAGATATGATTAATGGCTCCCGAATCTACATACCATGACATGGTAGAAACATCCGCTAAAAATGTTTCAATGACAAGTAGATGTATATCACCTGGTTTATTTTTTAGCTTGGCCAGATAAGTTGGACACTGCTTCTTATGATGTACAGGCTGCTTGCAGTGATAACACTTGCCCTTAGCCTTTTTCACACCAGCAGTCGCGCCACCAACAGAGGATTTTTTAGCCTTTTTCTTTTTCTGCCTGCCTCTCAGCTTAGAAGGAGAACCTACTGTTGGAAACACGTTCTCGAACTAACGTGTGTTGATTCATGTAGGTTTTGATAAATGCCAAACATCAGTATGCCAAACATCGGTGATGGAACAATAACAGTCCAAGTACAAGATGGACAGTACAAGTTCAAGATCAGCAAGTGCAATCAACTGTTGAGTCGCTTTTATTTGTAATCTTGACTCAACGACCTATTTCTAATATTGGCTCTCACCTAAAATGATTTTTATAAAATCATGCATCATCATGTTTTAAAGAAATAAGTTGCATATTAGCCAAAATGATTTTTAAACTCGTCTTGTGAATTTTGGGTTTAAACAATCGATTGTTTAAGACAACAATCGATTGTCAAAGTGTTTTTACTTAGCCTCAAAAATATTGTCTTGAGACAGAGAGTTTGTTTAAAATCATTTTTGAGCCCACAATCGATTGTCACTACTAACAATCGATTGTTGAAGTATTTTTTACTTAGCGTCAAAAATTTGGGCAACTTACAGTGAGTTTTCAATATCTTCAAAAATGAAGAACAATCGATTGTAAATGTTCACAATCGATTGTTAGGCTGTCAGACTTTCAAAAACAATTTTTGAAGACATGTTTTGGCGGTTTAAAAATTATTTAAAAATTGTTTTCACATAGTCAATGACCCAATAAATGCTCAATAAATTTTTCACCTATTTACAGATTCGTTTGATATTTATCTGACAACAAAATCTATCATTTTCAATCATGCATTTATTACAGAATCTATTTTTGTCAGAACCCCTTTGAAAATCTTGGCAACAATCGATTGTGTACGGTGACAATCGATTGTCATTGCCTAATATCAAAGTTTTCAGTAGACAAAATAGGCAACGGTCTAAAACTCTTTTTTGCCTATTAAAAGCCTGCCTGAAAACGTTTTTATACAACACAACTGAGCTGAAAAGATTGAATACTATCCTTGAAATTATTTCATATCATTCATATCATATACATTGTTTTTTGAGAGCCAAAATTATTGATTAAGTAGTTGTGTTCTTGAGCTGATATTGTTGTACTCATAATCCACTCTATTGAGAGAGTTATTGTAAAGTGAGTAGTGAGTGTTTCTTTGTGAGCACTTGTAACAAGAAGGAGTGTTGTATTTCTTCTTGGGAAGTCTTAGGGATAGGTGTCCTTAAGCAGGTTGTTTGAGGCTTGTGTTGTATCAAGTTCTCAAGTTGTAAAGGTTCGTTAGGCACCCGGAAGCTTAACAAGTGAAGTCTTTGAGGTGAGGAGCCTCCGAGCAAGGTTTCTGAGATTTGTGGGATTCAAATCTCAGGTGGTAAAGGTTTGTTAGGTACCTGTAAACTTAGCATCGAAGTCTTTGAGGTGAGGAACCTCCGAGCAAGTGTTTGAGACTTGTGTGATTCAAGTCTCAAGTGTAAAGGTTTGTTGAGCACCCGTAAGCTCGACAGGGTTGTTAGTGGAAATCTCGAGAGAGTCTCTCGGGGACTGGACTAGCCACAAGGTGTGGTAAACCAGTATACATCTCTGCCTCCTTTACTTTCCTGCACTTGTTAAATTCCTGCAGTATTTTTATATTTCTGAAACATAGATTTTTAATACCGCATAATTTCTGTAAAACGCTATTCACCCCCCCTCTAGCGTTGTTCACAGTTCCTAACAATTGGTATCAGAGCCTGACTCTCTGAAAGCCTTAACCGGTTGAGAGAAAGATCTATATCATTTCTGTTGAGAATGTTGAATGCAGGTTCAATGAGTGTAGGTGACTCCATATATTCACCTCCAGAATTTGATGGCAGAAACTACACAGTTTGGAAGGAACGAATGAGAGTGTTCATCCAAGCAAACGACTTCCGTCTTTGGCAAACCATAAAGTATGGAGAAGCCATGGTAAGTGAATACAACACCAAGGCGATAGATTTGCTGTGCAGGGCTGTAAATCAAGAAGACTGTCGAAAAATCTCCCACTGCAAAACTGCAAAAGAGATGTGGGATAAACTCGAGGACATATATACTCCTCAAGAAACAAGCAGTTCGTGTGATGAACGAAATGCACGATGTTTCATGGCCAACGGAGAAGAAGAGGTAAGTACGTCTAATTCTCACTCGTTTGAAGAATTACAAGATGCTTATGAAGAACTGTTTGGTGAATTTGTAATTGTTTCAAAATCTTTAAAAGAACTGAAGAAAAATTTTTCATTAAAAGAAAAGGATTTTGAAGAACAACTTTTGTTAAAAGAAAAAGAATTTGAAAATCAACTTTCTTTGAAACAAAAAGAGTTTGAAAATCTGTCTCGTGATAACGAGAATCTTGTAGAAGAAAATCGGTTTTTACAAAATGATAGCATTGATCTTAGAAATGTGATCAAAACCATGCATGAAACTTCTTACAGTGATTGTTGTTCTAAATGCTCTTCGTATGCTTCTCTGCAATCTGAAAACGCAGAACTTAGGAAAATGTTAGAAACATGTAGTGTAAATGTTTCTAAGGCTGTTAATGAAACCAAAAAGGAAATGCCAAAGAAAAATAGAGGGCGTAAAAACGAGAATCGTGCTAGAAACTTTTCTGCTCCACCTAGAAACAATTCTAGAGTTTTTAATAAGTCTAGAACTAACGTCTTTAGACCACCTAGACACGAATCTAGGATTCTTACTAACAAGCCTAAAAACAGTAATTTTAGCCAACCTAGAAACAATTCTAGGAACGAGACTAGACAACCTAGAAACGATGCTAGGTTCTTAAACAAGTCTAGAGTTAATCAGTTTAGATCGCCTAGAAATGATTCTAGGATTTTTATGAACAAGTCTAGGATAAACTACACTAGACCACCTAGATCAAACGCTAGGGATTTCAACGCTTCTAGGAACGACTATAGAACACCTAGAACATATTTGGCTCAACCTTGGCATAGGCACAACCCGAACGTTGTATGCCATTATTGCAATCGTGTTGGACATATTGCATCCGTGTGCTTTGCGAAGCATAGAGATTTATCTCATAATTATAATTATTTGCCTAACCCCCATGGACCCAAGATGGTTTGGGTACCAAAGACCTCTCCGTAGGTATTTTATTTTTGCAGGTGTGCTTGAAGACTACAAAATTGTAGTAGATGCACCAAGCACAACACCTGAATACATCAAAAGGAATTTCGGTTAGCTATTCATTTTAAATAGAACCAAACTGTGCAAATGATTGTTGTTAACAGATTTGTTGTTATTATTGTTTTGTGGCAGCTGTTGTTATTAACATGAGTTGTTAACTTGACTCTGACCTTGAAGAATGTTGATGTGCTTTATTTGTAAAAATCAATATGTGAGATTTCATGTTGACTATACTTATTGATTGACATGCTGGAAAATCTGTTTTCACAAGCATCATTTATTAAGTGATTGATCTATGTTTGACAATTGTTAATCCTTGTGTTGAAAATCTGCTGTTGAACATCTACTAGAATCATGTTTGGATTGATTCATGTCTTGACAATATTTTTCAAAACAGCAAAGTGATATCAATTATGTTTATTGATACATGTTTTGATAAATGCTGTATTATCCTCATAGATAGGGGGAATATGTTTGTGATTGATAGTTTGGTGATTTGATAAAATGCAATATGTGATTATGTGCTTCAATTATGTTAAGTTTTGATTTTATAACAATTGGTATTATTGATTATGTGTATTCATAACAATCAGTAACAATTGGTATTTATAACAATTGGTATTGATTATATGTATTCATGTTTTATTAAAATGTTTTCTTAAAAACGATTCTCCAAATTCTGAAAGTTTTGATGTCTTCCACCATCTGTTGATGGCATTGTCATCATAATCAATTGTTATACTTCCATAATTGATTATCATACATTCAAAATCGATTGGCATACTTCCATAATCGATTTTCAGGACTTAAAACGTTTTTGGCCTTGTCCACAATCGATTGTTATAGGTCACAATCGATTGTCAATGTTTTTCTGAATTTCTGAATTCTGCCTCAAACCATCTGTCAAATTGAACAATCGATTGTGCACTCTAAACAATCGATTGTACATAGCAAACAATCGATTGTCCGTTCTAAACAATCGATTGTCCAACGGTAAAAATCAAAATTTGTTACCGTTCTGAATTCTGAACTTGACAGTAATCAATTATCATCTTGTCAGTTCAAAATAGGCAATACTCATTCTTGAACTCTTTTTCAAAAGTCTTAAAAAGTTAGGCTTTCATATTTATCATGCCTAATTGTATTTGTTGATATGTGTTAACAATTAAGTTGCCTTTGTTAACCATTCGTATCAATTCTTCTTGAATCATGTGTTGATTTGATTCCCATTATTGCAAATGTGTTTAATTCAAATAATTGACATTTGTTTTAATATGGTTTGCTGAAAATAACAATGTGTATCACTGTTAATAAAATAACATTTGATGCATTTGTTATGCTTTCCATCAAATGGATTTATCGTTGATTTTATAACAATCGGTATTTCCTGTTAAAATGTCAAATTGATGTGTTTTGATTAAACAGTTGATATGTCATGAAAACTATTACCGATCATTCATCATGCATATTCCTCAATATCTTTCCTATTTGTATTGTAGATTTTTCGATAAAGGAAAGTAGTCTTAATACTCTATCTCTGTGAAGAAGTATTTAGGCAATTTGTTTCAAATAAGGAAAAATGCTTTCTTTTTGGTATGCCTTATTTGAGGGGGAATTTTCTTTTAGAAAGAAATGAAATGCATGAATGTTTATTGATGATGGCTCTCTTGTATGTCAACATGTGTTGATCATGTTTTGATAAATTTGATTTGACAAAACTTGGATTGTTGATACTATTATTGGTATATCTCCAAAATGTTTCTTTTAACTAAAATCATTCTTTGATTACTGCATGACTACTTGTTTTGATAAACACTATTATGTTTTAATAGTACTATTGATGGTATTATTTTCATATATATATATATGATGATATTATTTTCATATTTTAATATCAAAATAAATCTGCTTGTTAATGATATTCTTGAGCAACTAATATGTCTGTATGCAAGGAGTTTTTGTAAAACTCATTACTAGCAATTTAAGATGTCAATGATGGACGAGCTTAAATTTCATCTTGGAGCTGCAAATTAAGCAAATGGAAGAAGGAACTTTTATATTGCAAGGAGTTGCTAAAGCAACACCAAAGCAGTGGCCACTTCAATGAATATGACCATCTTGACTGAAATGTGAAGAGGTAAGGAGGTTGAACATAAAGATATACCGAGGTATGATTGTTCCTTACTTTACTTCACTGCTAGTAGACTTGATGTAATATTTAGCGTTTGTTAAATATGAATCATGTCCAAAAGGAGTCGTCCTAATGCGGTTAAAACGGAAATGAAGTATATTATTAGTAAGTTTGTATGTGGGACTTTACTATCCCAAAGATTCTTCATGCCAATCACTTGGCTATTCCGTCTCTAATTTCGCTTAATGCAAATTAGTCCGCAAGAGCACTTTTGGCACTTGCCTTTTTGCTCGATAACTCCTTAGTTTCTTTGCTTAGCAAGAAACTTGTTTTGTGTCGCTTTGTCCACAACCGAGGCTGAATATTCTGCCACCGGAAGTTGTTGAATCCTTTAGATGAAATAACAACTTTTGGATTATGGTCTTAGTCTTGATCACGTCCCTCTTCGATGTGATAACTCTTAGTGCCATAAGCTTGACGAAGATTCCAATTCTTCATTCAAGTACAAAGCTAATTATGCACCATTGTATGAAAGATCACGTTCTCAAAGGTGATGTCGAAATTAAAATTTGATGACATCTTTTCAAGCCTTTAGATTAAAGAGTTGTACTTCCGTATTCTTTGTGAACTCGGAATTCTTGACTCTACGTTGATCAATTGCATCCACTTAGGATGTATTTATATTAATTAAATACTGACTTAAGTGTGTTTTTGCAGAGATTTCCTCAAAGACAAGAGGAATCTAATGTTGGTGCTACAAAATGGTTTAATTGCCACAAAATTGTTTTGTGTCTAATATTTTTGATGTGCAGGCGTTGTTGCATAATTGATTGTCATTTTTATTGATTCCTATAAATTTCTTCCCAAATATTCTTATTAATATTGTATTAATGTTCTTGTAAAAAGGGGGAAGTTACGCAACGTGTCAAAAGGAGGAATTATATTCTTCTCTAACCACCTTTCATTTATGTCAAAAGGGGGAAGTTGTGAAACTTATGATCCTAACCTTCTTCTAACCTTTTTGCTAATGTCAAAAGGGGGAAGAGAAAGGGCGGTATATGCATATCTATCTTGTTCATGCATTAGAAGATATAGGGGATATTTTCTATGCTTTGGGAAGATTAGGATATATGCATATTTACATGTCTACATGCATTCTTTAAAGGGGGAAGACATACATATGCATGTTTATGATGTTGCAAATATTTGTTGCATACATTTAGGGGGAATCATAAACTTAGGGGGAACATATCTTGAACTGTTAGACATATGAATATATATCTTGAACTGTGTTGAACTGTTATTAATATGCATATCCCGTACATGTTTGCCATTATCAAAAAGGGGGAAATTGTTGGAAACACGTTCTCGAACTAACGTGTGTTGATTCATGTAGGTTTTGATAAATGCCAAACATCAGTATGCCAAACATCGGTGATGGAACAATAACAGTCCAAGTACAAGATGGACAGTACAAGTTCAAGATCAGCAAGTGCAATCAACTGTTGAGTCGCTTTTATTTGTAATCTTGACTCAACGACCTATTTCTAATATTGGCTCTCACCTAAAATGATTTTTATAAAATCATGCATCATCATGTTTTAAAGAAATAAGTTGCATATTAGCCAAAATGATTTTTAAACTCGTCTTGTGAATTTTGGGTTTAAACAATCGATTGTCTAAGACAACAATCGATTGTCAAAGTGTTTTTACTTAGCCTCAAAAATATTGTCTTGAGACAGAGAGTTTGTTTAAAATCATTTTTGAGCCCACAATCGATTGTCACTACTAACAATCGATTGTTGAAGTATTTTTTACTTAGCGTCAAAAATTTGGGCAACTTACAGTGAGTTTTCAATATCTTCAAAAATGAAGAACAATCGATTGTAAATGTTCACAATCGATTGTTAGGCTGTCAGACTTTCAAAAACAATTTTTGAAGACATGTTTTGGCGGTTTAAAAATTATTTAAAAATTGTTTTCACATAGTCAATGATCCAATAAATGCTCAATAAATTTTTCACCTATTTACAGATTCGTTTGATATTTATCTGACAACAAAATCTATCATTTTCAATCATGCATTTATTACAGAATCTATTTTTGTCAGAACCCCTTTGAAAATCTTGGCAACAATCGATTGTGTACGGTGACAATCGATTGTCATTGCCTAATATCAAAGTTTTCAGTAGACAAAATAGGCAACGGTCTAAAACTCTTTTTTGCCTATTAAAAGCCTGCCTGAAAACGTTTTTATACAACACAACTGAGCTGAAAAGATTGAATACTATCCTTGAAATTATTTCATATCATTCATATCATATACATTGTTTTTTGAGAGCCAAAATTATTGATTAAGTAGTTGTGTTCTTGAGCTGATATTGTTGTACTCATAATCCACTCTATTGAAAGAGTTATTGTAAAGTGAGTAGTGAGTGTTTCTTTGTGAGCACTTGTAACAAGAAGGAGTGTTGTATTTCTTCTTGGGAAGTCTTAGGGATAGGTGTCCTTAAGCAGGTTGTTTGAGGCTTGTGTTGTATCAAGTTCTCAAGTTGTAAAGGTTCGTTAGGCACCCGGAAGCTTAACAAGTGAAGTCTTTGAGGTGAGGAGCCTCCGAGCAAGGTTTCTGAGATTTGTGGGATTCAAATCTCAGGTGGTAAAGGTTTGTTAGGTACCTGTAAACTTAGCATCGAAGTCTTTGAGGTGAGGAACCTCCGAGCAAGTGTTTGAGACTTGTGTGATTCAAGTCTCAAGTGTAAAGGTTTGTTGAGCACCCGTAAGCTCGACAGGGTTGTTAGTGGAAATCTCGAGAGAGTCTCTCGGGGACTGGACTAGCCACAAGGTGTGGTAAACCAGTATACATCTCTGCCTCCTTTACTTTCCTGCACTTGTTAAATTCCTGCAGTATTTTTATATTTCTGAAACATAGATTTTTAATTCCGCATAATTTCTGTAAAACGCTATTCACCCCCCCTCTAGCGTTGTTCACAGTTCCTAACACCTACCTCAAAATTCAATGCCACAGGAGGAGCTTGGGACTTGATAATAGTCTCTGCCGACTGCAGCTCATTCAACAATTTTGCAAGGGACAAATCCATTTTGTTCATGTTATAATTTAGAAGAAACTGCTGAAAATTGTCAGGAAAAGTGTTCAAGATCATTTCAACCTGTGTGTCCTTATCAATGTTAGCTCCAAGGACCTCCAATTCATTCAGAAGACTCATCATCTTAAGAACATGGTCCCTGACCGATGAACCTTCAACCATTTTGGTATTCAGAAGGGATTTCATGGCAGTCTTCTTAACCGCACGATTCTGATCTCCGGACATTTCTTTGAGATTTTCCAGAATTTTATAAGCAGACTCCATCGACTGATGCTGATGTTACAGAACATTCGACATGGATGCCAAAATGTAACACCACGCCATCTCATCAGCCTTAATCCATTTCTGGTAAGCCTTTTGTTTATCATCTGTGGCATCATCTCCAGGTTTTTGTGGACACACATCATCGAGCACAAATTTGTACTATTCATTAATTAGAGCAATATCCAAATTTCGTTTCCAATAAACATAATTTGGACCCTCAAGTTTGTTTTGGGTAAGAATGGGAGTAGGGGGATTGAAAGTAGTCATTGTCAATATGAGAAGCATTAAATATTTAAGTATATCAAATCAATGTGTATTATAAACATTACAATTTAAAACACATTACATATACACAATCTATGCACCTTGAACAACATATTTCGATGGGAAAGAAGCTATTCTTGTAATATACATATATATTGACCGATTTTCACTCCATAAAATTAAACAAGTCATACTCAGATGGAGAATAAACTGTTATATTAAGCCAAGTGAATATCAATATTCAACATATATTAGTCCCATTGAACCAACATGCATACTGAGATGGAGAGTAAATACAAATAATCAATGACTAGTATAACATAGTGATTTTTCATAATAGTTTTATCTGATATGGAAGAAGACCTACGTCAACGTATAAAAATATTATATCACTGATTTTTAATCCCGGGGACCAAGGGAATTGATCCCCACAATTATTGGAATTAAAAACAACAAACAAAATTCAGAATTTTAGAAAAACAACAAAAAATACCATCTAAATGACCCCAAAAGCCAAAAAAATGACTTGAGTCATGACATCCACGTCTATTGCTCACTAGGCTGTTTCACATGGACCTGCCAAGTTTTAGGTCAATTGGAGTCCGCCAAATTTTTGACCTCCGATTTTCTGCCCTAATTCGGCAAAACTTATTTTTCCGTTTTACATGATAAAATTCAACTTTCAGATTATTCTAACTCAACATCACCAATATTAAGAGAATACATCAAGTTTTCAGAATAATCAATACAACCCATAACAGATAATCACAACAAAACAGTGCAAGTTTTCAGAAAAATAGAACATGGTATTAATCCTTATGGTTTATCCTAATTAATTAATTAGACGTGAGTAGGCTCTGATATCAATTGGTGGAATATATACTACAGCTGAAGCAATAACATAATCTTATTCACGAGTAATCTAAACAACTAGCACGTATGGAGATTTTAGGATTACCTCTTGAAGCGTAAACACAACAACTCTTTGTCGTTCTCCAGTTCCTCAGTTGAAAATGCACCAGCATATTTCCACAGTCTTTTACTGTGTTATGCAAACAATAACCGAAAATAGAGAGTTTTGGGTGGGCGAAATTATAGTAGAAACCGCAGTCAGAATCGTATAAAAAACGTCCAGCCCCTATATATATATATATATATATATATATATATATATATATATATATATATATATATATATATATATATATAGAGAGAGAGAGAGAGAGAGAGAGAGAGAGAGAGAGAGAGAGAGAGAGAGAGAGCTGCATTTTTTAGGTCAAAACCGTTTTCAAAACCTGTTAGGTTTCCTTCCCTACTAAGTGACGATTTTCACGTTTTATTTCCCACTCAGTAACTATTTTCACTATTTTCTATTGTTTAGGCACAGTAGGGACCACATAATTTAATTAACAAGGCTTTCTTTTATGATATTACTTTCAAAATTATTAAATTAATTTCCATCATAATAAATTATGAATTATTCCACTAAAAATTCGTAATTGCACTTCTTAATTTAATTTCGAAATTCTTCCATAAAACGTTATTTAACTCCTCATGTTAAGATTCAGATACTAATCAATCAAATTAAATTACTGACTATTAATTTATTGATTACTTTCTTTAGTCTTACACTTAACTTATTTCATGTGTCAGATACAAAATCCACCGGCCGGGTTTACACATGAAAATTTATAAGCTTTCACAAAGGTGTATCATCAATTTCAAAATCAAGACATGGATTTCGTCAACTAATTATTACTTTGCCAATGTATATCATTGTTGTCCAATTTACCAGGCTTATTGACTCGCGAAAGAATCTCGCCTTTTAATAAATCAAAACAAAAAGTGACATACATAGCTAATAATAATTATATCAGGATTAAGAGTATAAGTACATTAAATGGACTAGAGAAATTATCTTATAAAGTCAGTATAAAATACTCATCTTTACTTAATCCATTCAATACATACAAAATGTACTAGCACAAGAAGTTAGAATTAAACCATTCCCATAATCAAGATAAATTATATTTAATATTGTGCTACAGTCATTCCGATGATTTGTCCAATTCTATCATTACATTGTGAACATTAACTTTTATGTCTTACAAGAATCGACGATTTAATCTTCCGTGAATAAGCTAAGCTCTATACACTAAATCATCTACTATGTAAGCAATGGACGCACAAACCAACACATGATTTATTTAAAATAAAACTTTATTGAATTTAAACAAGTAAATAAATAATTATTCATAAAGAATACTATAACAATACGCATGGCTTATAGTATATTCAAATAGCGAGAAAAGAGGTTTAGGGTTTGGTAGTGGTGGGCTTGACGGATTCTTGGATAAGAAGATGAGGTCGTTGTTTTTTGGTTTATGCTGCTGCTACGTGAAGAAGAAGCTGCTGGGAAATTATTTTTGTCTTTTCGTGTTATGAAAAACGGCCGATGTATCCTGCATAGTCTAGGCTTGTTTTATATTCTTTTTTTTTTGCCTTTTCTTTTTTGAGAAAACGACGGATCGTAAGGTTTTAGGTGTAGGTCCTTATTTAGCAATTATGTACTATTATATAGGGGTAGGAATTAGGTTAGGGTAGGTGCCTAAGAAATATTGGCTTGGAAATTATGGGCTATGTTCGAAAATTAGACCTAAAAATGGGTCGTTTGAGACGAATTTTATTCTTTCCTCACGAACGAGACTAAAAATATGATCTCATTTATTAATAAATCCTACTTAAGTGAAATAACTATTAAAATAAGACTGAGCGTGAAAATAACTAAGAGAAATTTCATCAAACTATGTATTCTATCTTAGGAAGAAAAATCATCAAACTAAGATTTTCTTCCTAGGAGAAAGTTCATCAGACTAGGTTTTCTATCTTAGGAGAAAGATTCATCAGACTAAGATTTTAATCCTAGGAGAAAGTTCATCAGACTAGGTCCTTTTTTACTTCTTTTTTTGGTGTCTTAGGAGAGCGATTCATCAGACTAAGGTTTCTATCCTAGGAGAAAGTTCATCAGACTAGGTCTTCTATCTTAGGAGAAAAATTTATCAAACTACGATTTTTATCCTAAGAGAAAGTTCATCAAACTAGGTTTCTATCTTAGGAGAAAGATTTATCATACTAGGTTTCTATCTTAGGAGAATGATTCGTCAGACTAAGATATTTATTGGGCGTAAAATCCATCAGACTAGGACTTTTTATCCAAGGAAGAAAAAATATGTAGATCGATGGCAAGATTTTATGCACAATGGCAAGATAAATAAAGGCAAACATTTGAGAAACTTCCCTTTGCCGACTCTTTTTTTGTTTTCTTTTCTTTTTTATTTTTTTTTCTTTTCTTTCTTTTTTTTTTGAATCACTTTCCTTTCACTGTGGTGTTCCTGTTTCGCACAAAGAAAGATTTGTTAGTTTTGAAAATGGTGGTCGGTTTGTGGCCTTGAGTCTTGAGCAGCTTAGCTTTTGCTCGAACAGCTTGAGTCGGTATCATGAGACTTCTACTCTGAATCAACCCTGATTGTTTCACACCCAGTACCACTTGTATTTGGAGCTCAAACAGCCTTATCCCAACTGGAGATATTCACTTATGTGATATTTATGATATCGTGAATGACTTCCTGCTTTTGAGCAATTTGTTTGTCAGATAGAATCACCAGTTATCTTTCTTACGCCACGTAAGCTGACAATAGTCTTTTTGGGGAGCCTTTTCATGAATCCTCAAGGCACGTTGACCGTAAAAACTGAGTGCGCATGCCAAATTTACTTTGTGTGACTAAAAAGCTGGTAGCAAATTTTTAAATCTTTTCTTGCTTGTTTTGACAAGGATCGACTCATGTGATGACCCGACTCGTCGTCTCATGGGTTACCGTTTTGTTTTTCCCATTTTATGTTTCTTCATGTTTCATTACCAACATTTGGTGTGTTTGAGTTGAATTGGATCAGTTTTGGTAGGAAATGAGACACTTAGTCTCTTTAAGGAAGGTTTGGTTTGGAAAAATCATCTGGATATTGACTTATGAGTTAGAGGGTTTGGATGTGATTTTTTTTGTTTAGCTTTAGGGAGTGATTTGTGACTTAGGAGTGTGATCGGAAGTGAATTTGGAGGTCCGGTGTAGAATTAGGTTTGAGTTGTCGAAGTTAGCATTTTGGCGATATCCGATTGATAGGTGAGATTTTGATTCGAGGGACGGAGTAGAATTCCCAGAGTTACAGTAGCTTCCTTAGGTGACTTGGGATGTGTATGTAAAATTTTAGATGATTCGGAGTTGATTGGTTGGGTTTTTGATCGATGTGTGTTTCGAATGTTTTGGAAGAATTTTGGCTTGAATCCAATGTGAATTGATGGTTTTAGTGTTGTTTGATGTGTTTTGAGGATTGGAACAAGTTTGTATAATATTTTGGGATATGTTGGTGCTTTTGTTTGAGGTCCTGGGAACCTCGGGGTGATTTCGGATGGCTAAATGAAGAGTTCGGACTTGGAAATTGTACCAGCTATGCAGGACAAGGTTTGCCTTCAATTTCGTGAGTGGTCTATTGTGTTCGTGAAAGGCTATTTTCTGGACCATCGCGTTTGTGAGTAATGCTTCGCTTTGCATAGAAGGGGCCTGGGGTCCTACCGAGTTTACTCATCACGTTGGGCATGGGGTCCGTATTTGCATAGGAGGAGCATCATGTGCACCACATTCACATGAATAACGCAGTGTTCGCATAGTGGTATCAGGTGAGGCATCGCGTTCGCGGGTGGGACACTGCGTTCGCAAAGAGGAAATTTGGTCAGTGGAGATTTGGGCATCGCGAATGCGTGATGTCCTTCACGTTCGCGTAGAAGGAAATGGCACATGGTCAGACCTGTTTTTATATTATTTCATCCACGAGCCGAGTCTTATTTCCACCATTTTTGGCAACATTAAGAGGTTTTTGACGAGGATTAAAGAGGGATTCTACTGGGATTGTTTGGAGGTGAGTTCTATGATCTTAAAACACGATTATTATGTGAAATTAACCTTGTAATTTATGGAAGTTAAGCGTAAAATTGAAGAACTAGCGCTTGAGTTTTGAGGTTTTAAATTGAGGATTTGAGGGGTCATTTGAACTCCGATTTTAGTATTATTGATATGTATAAACTCGTGGGAAGATGAGAAACCTAATTATATAAAGGTTTCTGAGTACCGAGAAGTGGGACCAGGGCTCAAGTTTTGGTAATTTCGGAATTTATGCCCGTTATTGATTTTTTTCGATTGGGTTTTGTTCCCTTAGGATATTGTGACTTATTCGTTGTGGTTTTGGTTAGATTCGACGCGCGTGGAGGATGATTTGAGGGGAAAAGTCATCGCGAGCTAGAGATTTCACATGTTCGAGCTAAGTAATGATTGTAAATGATATCCTGAGGGTTTGAAACCCTGAATTGCACATTGTACTGCTATATTAAGGTGACTTGCACATCGGATAGTGGGCGTGGGGTAGAGAACCGCTGGGGAATGTGACTTGGTCCGTCCCAATTGATGAATTTACCGCGTATTTGACTGAGTTTTATTTGTTATCATTGTTGTTTGGGCTGATTGCCATATTTGGATTTCGTGCCAACTATTTGAATCATTCGAGGATTATTTTCGCTATTTTCTCATTGTTTTGACTAATAACTTGAACTCACTCATACTGCCTCTCCACTATTTTACAACTCAACTACTTTTACTCAGTTTGGAGTCTTAAATGATATTTTAAATGATAATTTGGACTAAGAGCTACTATTTTACTATTACCCGAGGTGCTTGTGATAATATTATGACTCTGGCCGAAGGACAGATGTGAGGATACACCGAGTAACATGAGGCCAAGGGACTGGATGTGAGAGTTATATATTGGTCGGGATGCACGCCGCAATAATATATATATGTATTGGATCAGACTGCACGCCGTAGTGATATAGCGCTTGGGTTGTAGGAGCCCCTCCGGAGTTTGCACCCCCACAGCGAGCACGGGTAACCATATGGATCGGGCTACACGTCGCAACGGGATATGGATCAGGCTGGACACCGTAACGATATATCTTTCGGGTTGTACACCGCAACAGTTACTATGTGATACTGTTTTGAGAGTAATCTGAGAAGGAAGCCCGAGGGGCTAGTACAATTTAGGATATTGCCCGAGGGGGTGAACTTTTATGTGCTCATCTTGCATACTTATTTGCCTATTTACCTGTTATACTATGGTATTTGTGCCCGAGGGGCGGAATTTTGTGTACTTATCAGCACTAACTGTTTCGAAATCGTTTTTGTAATTATTGAAAAGATCATTTTCAAAAGAGATTTGAACTGAGCCAAGGAATTTCTAAGGATCACAGATTTCATTGTTTTCTCAGAAATTGTATCCAGCTTCTATATAGCATGTGAGTTTCTTTACGTGATTTCTCACTGCTTAGTTATTATTTACTTTTATTACTCACTGAGTTGGAGTACTCACTTTGCTCCCTGCACCTCGCGTGCAGTTGCAGGTATTTATTAAACCGGTAGCGGGTATTGGTTGCGTGGAGGCAGAGTTGTAGAGGATTTAATGAGGTGATTGCCAGCGTTCACAGCACCACTGTCTTCCTACGTTATTCGTTATTCTTGTTCAGTGTATTTGTAGACTGTAAAGTGGAAATTTCATTCTTATAGATGCTCGTGACTTGTGACACCCCGATTAGGGATGTGTTGGACTGTAATTACATTAATTAATATCATTAAATCATATTTGAACTATTATGTTAATGATTAAATGCTTAAAATTTGTGTTCTGAAGTGGTTTGGTTGGCCTTGTCTTCACAAGAGGTGCCATCACGACCGGAGCAGGGTTTGGGTCATGACAAGTTGGTAGCAGAGCCTAAATTACATAGGTCTCACGAGTCATGAACATGTTTAGTAGAGTCGCGGGATCAAATATTTATCCTCGAGAGGCTTCAGAACCTTTATGAAAAACTTCGCATTCTTGAATTCTTATCGTGCGTCCTTGATTTAGCTTGAAAAGAAACTTTTGAAATTCCTTCCACGCGTTAGTAAGAGCACATGAGCGCATAGTATCAGATGTGCTTTGATGGCCTGTAATTCCCCGATCAAGGGGCGATATGTAATCTTCGTGAGTTTATGTTGGGAGAGTCTGGAGAACCTGAGGCCGGATCTTGCCTATGGCTTGAGCACCGAGGTGCTGATTGTGTGAGCAAGTGTGTTAAATGTATATGTTCAGTATTGTCCTTATTAGCCGAAATGGCGGATAATAGTTGAACTGTTAAGGGTTCGATTCCTATTGTGATTGATGTGTAGCCCGAGTTATGGGCGCATGAAGAATATTTTCGTGTCTCCTTGTTGGGGAGGGGAGTGCTTTACATGTGGCGGTATGAGTTCAGGACTAGGAAGACTAAATGACCGTGGAATGGGTATGACGGTGGAAGTATGCAGAAATACGAAATTGAGGCGAAGCATGTGGGTTATCTCCTGCAAAGTGTTCTTAAGTGGTGTGATCCTTATGTGTATGTTAGAAGATCAAATGTGTAATTGAATGGTAAGTGTTGAAATTTTAAAATTCGGGTCGCTTAAGAGAGTGGACTCAACTGACGTGGGATGAGTGCGAGATTTGTAGAGGATTATAGTATTAGATGATCTATGTTTTAATAAACTTGTAAATGATTTGAGTTTACAATGGTATTGTGGCATCATTAGAGTAAAAGTGTTATGAGTTTTTTAGTGCGTCTTGCTATATGGCTTCGAGCCAAGTTGGGGAGTTTTTTGTTGATTAGCTGATTGCGCGGTTATGTGCTTTGTTGGTTCTGATTTGAGGCATGCTGGCGAATCAGTTCTGGTTACGGAAATTAAGCTGAGGATGGCACGAGTGAAGCAAAATTGTGACAAAGGTCATATTATGCATTATTGAGTATAGGAATCAAGGAATGTCTAGAGTGTTATTAGCAAAGGATGCTCGGTGTATAGAGCAGGAAGTTGCTTGGTTGTATTGGGATTAAGATATCATTTTGCGGTATCGAAGTGCCAATTAGGAACGGGTGGTTCTGTCCGTTAGGTCATGTGATTTATAGTTTGAATAAGAGAGAATGATTTTCGAAAATAGTTCTAATGTGTTCACGAGTCTACAGGGAACAATTGGGTATCTTAAACTTGCATGTGTGGTTAGAAACTGTGTTTTCATTGGAAAAGGTTCGAATTTGTTGTATTTCTATGTTAATTATGGGATTCTATGTATCAGTATTAGGAAGGTAAAGGCAACGAATTTAGGTTCACAGGAATTTCTTCAGAATAAAGTGCTTCGGAATGTGGTGTTTTTTTGAATATTCGAGGGAGAGTATTCAGCAGTTTATGGGTTTCAGACAGTGTGGGCTTATGCTTGGGTCTCGTATGGTAAGCCTGGGTTGAGGAATTGCGGTTCTACAACAAGAAGAAATATCAATTGAAAATGAACCAGAAGGAAATTTAGAAAGATGGAGTAGCTTGATAGTAGACTGGATCGGCATGGTAAGGATATGATTAATTCTTTGTATATTTTAGAGGTAATGAGTTCGTACAAGTATTTTGCAGCAGTCCTCTTAGGTTTCGACGACTTGCTTGGCTTGGTCTAGTTAGAAGGATTCTGCCTTGGCAGTTTAGTTGGTGCAATGAAACTGGAAGAGTTTTTGTTGGGTTTTACCGTGGTTTGGATATATATGTTTTCAATGGGCATGCGAAACATGGGATGTATAGTGGTTTTGTTTCTAGATGGAACCAATGGAAAGCTCTTGACTAGTTGAGTGCATAGATGTTTGTGGCTTGGAAGGGAGGTTAGGTTTTCATGTATCCTCAGATGGTATTGTTATATGCAGTATGTAGTGGAGGACCGAGACTTGCGTGTGTTAGGTTACAGTTCTGTTCAGAAAGGAAGTTCATAAAACACTTAGGCAGTGGGTAGCCTCAGATAATCAAGGAAAATGGAACTGCTATCCGAAAGTGATTTAGCGAGAGTATGTGTTTCAGAAAAAGGGCAATGTGATTAAATGGATGGCACTTTGGTGATATTGCGGCACTTTCTTGTTAGATCGGCTGGTAATATTCGGGTTAGCTTGATGGAACCGGGAAATTTTAGAGTATCTATCATGGAATTACTGGGTATTAAGGTGTGGTATGCTTTTGAATGGCGAAATTGGGATTTGGTACTATGATTCGTGTGCTATGTTGATTTGGAGATGTAAGTTCTCTTATTCAGGCAATGTTATGGTTGTGGATCGTGTGTATTGGCACTGTTTAGCGGCTATCAGGATTCGGAAGCTCGAGTGGATCTTTACTTTATGTATGTTAGATATTGGATATAATATTAGAATTCAAACTAGTTTTCTTAGTGTTGGGTGATTCCGAACTATAGTGCAGTGGGCTATGCCGGAAATGCCACGGGTTGAGTGGTGAGATGCATGAATTATGTTCTAGAAGAGTGTCTTATATTTCAAAGACCCAGCGGGCTGCTGGGAAGGATTGTTTGTTTTCTTAATTGGGCCTTCGTGATGATTGGAAGTGCAAAAGTTGCTATCATGGATTCAGATCCGGTGTTGAGGGACTTTTCCGATGCATTTTTTGTTAGATAATACGCTTAACGCTAGAGGGGGGGGGGTGAATAGCGTTATAATAAAAATTAGCGTAAACTTGCGGAATTTAAAAATTGCAGGAAATAAATAAATGCGGTAAGTAAATAAATTAGAACAAACGCACCGATATATCCTGGTTCACCACAACCCGTGGGTAGTCCAGTCCCCGAGAGACTCTCTCGAGATTTCCACTAACTTGTTAAGCTTACAGGTGCTCAACAAACCGTTACAACTTGAGGACACAAGCCTCAACAACCTTTGCTCGGAGATACAACACTCCAAGACTTCAACCAAGGAAACACAAGTTCCTTCTTACAACACAAGGGACTAACACTTCCCTTCAAGTGTACAAAAACACTTAGCACTCAAACAAGACACTGCTTTAAGAGTAGATATGAGTAAAAAGAATACGCTCAAGATCGCAACAACTTTCGACAAGAATTTGGCTCTCAAAAGCTTATGTAATGAATATAAAATGATAAGCAATAAAGTATGAGGGCTTTAGCAATTGGATGATCAGTTGTAGTATGTTGTTGTACTTAAAAGACTGAATTGAAGCTGTATTTATAGCTGAAAATCTTTGTATTACCGTTGCCTAATTGCCAATTAAGGATTGCTGATTTTACTCAGTGACAATCGATTGTCAAATTACCACAATCGATTGTTTGCCAGTTCTTCCAAAAATCAATCCCAGATTTTACGCTTAACAATCGATTATCTAAGATCAATAATCGATTACTGGCAACGTTCAAAAAATCATTTCCAGATTTTACGTCAAACAATCTATTGTCATAAATCTACAATCGATTACTTAGCAACGTTCAAAAAATCCTTTCCAGATTTTAGTTAAAACAATCGATTATAAGAAATCAATAATCGATTACTCAGCAACGTTCAAAAAATCCTTTCTAGATTTTAATTAAAACAATCGATTATAAGAAATCAATAATCGATTACCTGACGGTATTTGAAAACATTTTGGCAACGGTCAGTTATACAATCGATTATACTAAGTTAACAATCGATTATATATCAGTCTTGAAAAATCAATTTAGACACTGCCTCTTGACAATCGATTGTTATACATTCACAATCGATTATTTAATAACTTTGAAAAAGTCTGGAAGACACTGCCTCAACACAATCGATTGTCATAAGTTCACAATCGATTATTTTGTGACTTTGAAAAATCTGATGGACACTGTCTCTTCATAATCGATTGTCATTAGCTTCACAATCGATTATTTTGAGCATTGAAAAACTTTGATGGACACTACCTCATCACAATCGATTGTCATAAGGTTCACAATCGATTGTCATGCAGATTTGAAAAATCTGATGCTCACTGCCTTAACACAATCGATTGTCATAAGTTCACAATCGATTGTCAAGCAGCTGACTTAAACATAATCGATTATCATAAGTACATAATCGATTATCTTAGTCCAGATTTTAGAGGCATGTTTAAAAATCATTTTGACTAAAGTGAATATGCATTATTTAAAATCATTTTGCTCTAAATTAAATATGCATGATTTGTTAAAAATATTTTTACGAGAGAAGCCAAGTCTTGAGTTCAAGTTTCGGATCAAGATCACAATTAAATACCGACTCATATAAAACTTAATCTCGATCTTTGTCTTGAGCTTGAATCTCGTTATATATCATCTTTGCGCTTGTGCTTGGACCTCGTCATATGTCAATTTGCGCATAGTTTGTCATTCATCAAAACCTACAAATATGAACACACGTTTAGTATAATGCCTTGAGAACGTGTTTCCAACAATTTCCCCCTTTTTGATAATGGCAAACTTTAAGCGGGATATGCATATTAGACAATTCATAATGACGATTCAAGACAAGTAAAGATATGCAACAAGTATATAGATATGCAATTAGTTCCCCCTCAATATATGCCGATAAGTATTGAGAGTATTGAGAGTGCATACCCGTTATCTTCCCCCTTTTGCCATTAGCAAAAAAATAAAAAATCTTGTTTATTAAATAAATATATATTAACGCAAATAACGTCAAGACAATCGATTATTGATACTGGGTAATCGATTATATAAAAGAGAAATCGATTGTTCTGTGCGTCAAGCTTTATAATTCCCCCTGCCTTTAGGGCGATACCTGCAAAAATACGTTAGACGTCTCCGACACTCAAGTTAGAAAACATGTGAAAGGGAAAATGCAATGCATGACTTAGATCAACGTGGAGTCAAGAATCCCGAGTTCACTACGAATTCGGAAGAAGGACTCTTTCTCTAAGGGCTTTGTAAAGATATCGGCCAATTGATCTTTGGTTTCAACAAATTCAATTTCGACATCGCCCTTGAGAATGTGATCTCTTATAAAATGATGTCTAATTTCAATGTGTTTTGTTCGCGAATGAAGAACGGGGTTCTTCGTCAAGCATATGGCACTAGTATTATCACATCTAAGAGGGATATGATCAAGACTTAGGCCATAGTCCAAGAGTTGTTGTTTCATCCAAAGGATTTGAGCGCAACAACTCCCCGCGGCTACATATTCAGCCTCGGTTGTGGACAACGCAACACTTACTTGTTTCTTGCTAAACCAAGAAACGAGAGAGCTACCGAGCAAATGGCAAGTGCCACTAGTGCTCTTGCAGTCCAATTTGCATCTAGCAAAATCGGAATCGGAATAGCCAACAAGTTGGCATGAAGAACCTTTGGGGTACCATAGACCCACATTTACAGTACCAACAGGATACTTCAATATCCGTTTCACTGCATTTAGGTGAGACTCCTTCGGACACGATTGATAACGAGCGCATAAGCACACGCTAAACATGATGTCCGGACGACTAGCAGTAAGGTAAAGGAGAGAGCCAATCATACCTCGATACTTTTTGATGTCAACTTCCTTACCTTTCTCATCTTTATCTAGATGATCGGATGTGCTCATGGGGGTTGCCATTGCTTTTGCATTGGTCATTTCAAATCGTTTCAGCAATTCTTTGCAATATTTCGCTTGGCAAATGAACGTACCTTCTTTCATTTGCTTTACTTGTAATCCCAAAAAGAATGTTAACTCACCCATCATAGACATCTCAAATTCGCTTGTCATTAAATCGGAAAATTCCTGTTAGTAGCACCAAATATAATATCATCCACATAGATTTGAACTAATAAAATATCATTGTTTTTATGCTTAACAAAAAGAGTAGTGTCAACTTTCCCCCTAATGAATCATTTTCCAATAGAAATTTACTCAATCTTTCATACCAAGCTCGGGGAGCTTGTTTTAAAACATAAAGAGCCTTTTTGAGTTTGAAAACATGATCGGGAGATTTAAAATCTTCAAAACCGGGGGGTTGTTCAACATAAACTTCTTCTTGAATAACACCAGTTAGAAAAGCACTTTTCACATCCATTTGATATAAATTAAAATTCATAGAAGAGGCAAAAGCAAGCAATAAATGAATAGCTTCTAATCTAGCTACGGGAGCATATGTTTCTTCATAGTCAATACCCTCTTCTTAATTATAGACTTTTGCTACAAGCCTAGCTTTGTTTCTAGTGATTACACCATTTTCATCTAGTTTGTTTCGAAAAACCCATTTCGTACCAATTATGGTATGATTTTCGGGTCTTGGCACCAAATCCCAAACGTCATTCCGTTTGAATTGGTTAAGCTCCTCTTGCATTGCCAAGGTCCAAAATTCATCCCCAATTGCTTCGGAGATGGTTGTTGGTTCAATTTGAGAAACAAAAGCAGTATGTCCTAAGGTGTTCTTAAGAGAGTTTCGGGTACTTACCTTTTCTCCGACGTCGCCAATTACCTGTTCGAGAGGGTGATCTTTGATTGTCCTCCACTCGTTAGGCATTTTCGTTTCTTTCTCCAATTGTGGCGTTTCCTCCGTTGATTGTTCCAAGATTTCATCTTGAATTTCCTTAGGAGTTTCCTCTTTTACTTTGTCTTTTAACCTGTTTAGAATACCTGCAAGATCAGAACAAGAATCCTTTCTCGCCAAGCGAGCATTATTTTCAGAAAACACAATATGAGGGGATTCCTCCACAGTTTGGGTTCTATTATTAAATACCCTATATGCTTTGCTACGTGAAGAATACCCAATAAAAATTCCCTCATCGGATTTGGCATCAAATTTTCCCAATTGATCTTTTCCATTGTTATGAATAAAACATTTACAACCGAATACTCTAAAATGGGAGATATTTGGTTTCCTTCCCTTGTAGAGTTCATAAGGGGTTTTCATGAGTATTGGCCTTATGACTACTCTATTTAAAACGTAGCATGCGGTACTCACGGCATCCGCCCAAAAATGTTTGGGAATCTTAGCCTCTTCGAGCATGGTTCTATCCATCTCTTCGAGACACCTATTTTTCCTTTCCACCACTCCATTTTGTTGTGGTATTCGTGGAGCGGAAAAGGTATGCTCGATACCGAGTTCGTCACAAAAGTCCGCAAAGAGATTGTGATCAAACTCTCCCCATGATCACTTCTAATTGAAGTGACGGTTGTTTCCTTTTCGTTTTGAACACGTTTAAGAAAATATTTAAAATTCTGAAAAGCATCACTTTTATGGGCAAGAAATAAAGTCCAAGTAAATCTGGAATAATCATCAACAATAACAAAAGCATAACGATTTCTACCTAGACTTTCAATGCGAGATGGTCCAATTAAATCCATGTGAAGCAATTGCAATGGTCTAGTAGTTGAAACAATATTTTTCGATTTATAAGATGCTTTTGTTTGCTTCCCTTTTTGACAAGAATCACAAATAGAGTCATTTTCAATTCGAATTTGGAAGACCAACAACTAAATTTTGTGAAACCAATTTGTTCAAAAGATGCATGTTGATGTGAGCTACTCTACGATGCCATAACCAAGAATCATCCTCTTTGCTCATTAAGCAATTCACATATTCGGGTGAAGAATTTGCAAGATCAACCACATAAATGTTATCCATTCTAAAACCACGAAGGATAATTTTAAAATCGCTACGTCTAAAAACTAAGCATTCATCCGACTCAAATAAAACAAGATTTCCCTTGTCACATAATTGACTTATGCTCAAGAGATTATGTTTTAAACCTTTCACAAGTAATATATGCTTAATGGAAGAAATTTCATCCTTACCGACCGATCCGATGCCGATAATCTTTCCTTTGTTGTTATCACCAAAAATAACACTTCCCTCTTCCCTGTGTTCTAGTTGAAGGAATTTGGATTTGTCTCCCGTCATGTGCTTGGAGCATCCACTATAAAAGTACCATAGTACACTTGATCCCTTCAAACATAACTACAAAATATATTAATGAGTTTTAGGTACCCATGCCATTTTGGGTCCTTGGGGGTTAGGTAAATCATAGTGATGTGATTGAGTGTTATGTCTATGTCTTGTAAAACAAGCAGGAGCAATATGACCAATTCGTCTACAATAATGACAAGTCACGTTAGGATTATGCACCTTCTAGGTTGATAGTAATTGGACGGACGAAATTCATTTACTCTATTCTTGACAATATAACTATTGCGCAAATCATGAAAATCATTTCTCCTACCATTTGTTCTAGGATATGCATCATTTCTAGAATAGTTGTTTCTAGGTTGGAAGTCATTTCTAGGTGTTCTAAAAGGTTCAAAATTCCTTCTAGTGTGTGGCCTAGAATATGCATTATTTCTAGCATGATTATTTCTTGGTTGCGATTGATGAAAACCATTTCTAGATTTGTTGTATCTAGGATGAACATTTGTTTTATTTATCCTAGGTTGAGCCTTAGGTGGTTGGGGGTTGGCTTCAACTTTCTCTTTAGGCACGTTTCTAAAACCTATTCCATGCTTGGTCGACTTCAAATTAACAAGCACTTCATTCAATTTTTTTTTTGAGAAGAGTTAAACTTATCTAAGGTGCCCTTAAGCCTTTCTACTTCATTTTTGAGATGCATGCAAGAAGTACAATTTCTAGAACTTTCGGGCTTGTCGGCGCTTCTCTTGCCAAAAAATTTGTTTTCCTCCTTCAACTTCTCATTTTCTAAAATCAGTTTTTCCAATTCCTTTTCTTTAAAAGAGAGTTGTTTTTGAAAATCTTTTTCTTTTAAAGAAGCATTTTCTTTTATACTCTTAGCAGTTTTTGAAGCTTTAATAAATTCGCTATACAACTCATCAAAAGCATTTTGCATTTCTTCAAGGGAAAAGAAATTTTTGGAAGAAATTTGACATACGTCTTCTTTGTTGTCTTCTTGTGCCATAAGACAAAGATTTGCGGCTTCGTCTTCTTCTTCCTCACTTGACTCGTCACCGGAGTCGCCTCCCCAAGATATGTATGCTCGTTGCTTCTTGAAGGGTTTCTTCTCCTTTTTAGCATTTGGGCAATTTGATTTAATGTGCCCGATATCTCCGCACTCATAGCACTTTATTTGATCTCCTTGCTTTTTGCCCTTTCGTTCATACTCTTTTCACATGAACTTTTGAAATCTCTTGATAACGAGTCCGAACTCGTTGTCTCCGTCCTCATCATTTTGAGGTTGGCTTGTGCTTGCCTTGAGAGCGATTCTTTGCTTCCTTTGATCATCAACAAGAGGGTTAAGTACTGTAGATTCATAAGTTTTAAGATTACCTCTCAATGCGTCGATGGTGACATTTGAAATGCCAATGGATTCTTGAATCGCGTCGGCCTTGGATCGCCATTCCGGAGTGAGACTTCGGAGAATTTTTCGGACAAGTTCCTTATCCGTGAAGGTCTTCTTAAGAGTATGTAAATCATTTACGATTTTTGAAAATCGTTCAAACATCTCATCGACCTTTTCACCTTCCTTCATGTGAAACAATTCATATGCATGGGTTAGGAAATCAATTTTGGCTTCCCTTACCTGGTCCGTACCTTCGTACGTAATTTCCAGCTTGTCCCACATTTGCTTCGCCGTTGTGCAACAAGATATCTTCCTGTAATCATCAGCATTTACAGCACAATATAATAAATTAATAGCTTTAGCATTATTTTGCACCTTTCGGATATCATCCGCATCGTATTCATCTTCGGACTTTGGGACCCATTCATTTTCAACCTTCTTGGTTGGAATTTGTTCTCCATTCATTATGACCTTCCAAAGATGAAAATTATTTGATTGTACAAATATTCTCATCCTCTCCTTCCAGTATGTATAATTTGTACCATCGAATAGCGGTGGTCGGGTGGAGCATTGTCCTTCACCTATTCCTGCAAAAGAATCACGAGTAGAAGCCATGGATGTTTCTCTCAAATGGTTAAGTCTTCAGAGAGTTGGGCTCTGATACCAATTGTTAGATAATACGCTTAACGCTAGAGGGGGGGGGGTGAATAGCGTTATAATAAAAATTAGCGTAAACTTGCGGAATTTAAAAATTGCAGGAAATAAATAAGTGCGGTAAGTAAATAAATTAGAACAAACGCACCGATATATCCTGGTTCACCACAACCCGTGGCTAGTCCAGTCCCCGAGAGACTCTCTCGAGATTTCCACTAACTTGTTAAGCTTACGGGTGCTCAACAAACCGTTAAAACTTGAGGACACAAGCCTCAACAACCTTTGCTCGGAGATACAACACTCCAAGACTTCAACCAAGGAAACACAAGTTCCTTCTTACAACACAAGGGACTAACACTTCCCTTCAAGTGTACAAAAACACTTAGCACTCAAACAAGACACTCCTTTAAGAGTAGATATGAGTAAAAAGAATACGCTCAAGATCGCAACAACTTTCGACAAGAATTTGGCTCTCAAAAGCTTATGTAATGAATATAAAATGATAAGCAATAAAGTATGCAAGCTTTAACAATTGTATGATCAGTTGTAGTATGTTGTTGTACTTAAAAGACTGAATTGAAGCTGTATTTATAGCTGAAAATCTTTGTATTACCGTTGCCTAATTGCCAATTAAGGATTGCTGATTTTACTCAGTGACAATCGATTGTCAAATTACCACAATCGATTGTTTGCCAGTTCTTCCAAAAATCAATCCCAGATTTTACGCTTAACAATCGATTATCTAAGATCAATAATCGATTACTGGCAACGTTCAAAAAATCATTTCCAGATTTTACGTCAAACAATCGATTGTCAGAAATCTACAATCGATTACTTAGCAACGTTCAAAAAATCCTTTCCAGATTTTAATTAAAACAATCGATTATAAGAAATCAATAATCGATTACTCAGCAACATTCAAAAAACCCTTTCCAGATTTTAATTAAAACAATCGATTATAAGAAATCAATAATCGATTACCTGACGGTATTTGAAAACATTTTGGCAACGGTCAGTTATACAATCGATTATACTAAGTTAACAATCGATTATATATCAGTCTTGAAAAATCAATTTAGACACTGCCTCTTGACAATCGATTGTTATACATTCACAATCGATTATTTAATAACTTTGAGAAATTCTGGAAGACACTGCCTCAACACAATCGATTGTCATAAGTTCACAATCGATTATTTTGTGACTTTGGAAAATCTGATGGACACTGTCTCTTCACAATCGATTGTTATTAGCTTCACAATCGATTATTTTGAGCATTGAAAAACTTTGATGGACACTGCCTCATCACAATCGATTGTCATAAGGTTCACAATCGGCTGTCATGCAGATTTGAAAAAACTGATGCTCACTGCCTTAACACAATCGATTGTCATAAGTTCACAATCGATTGTCAAGCAGCTGACTTAAACATAATCGATTATCATAAGTACATAATCGATTATCTTAGTCCAGATTTTAGAGGCATGTTTAAAAATCATTTTGACTAAAGTAAATATGCATTATTTAAAATCATTTTGCTCTAAATTAAATATGCATGATTTGTTAAAAATATTTTTACGAGAGAAGCCAAGTCTTGAGTTCAAGTTGTCGGATCAAGATCACAATTAAATACCGACTCATATAAAACTTAATCTCGATCTTTGTCTTGAGCTTGAATCTCGTTATATATCAATTTTGCGCTTGTGCTTGGACCTCGTCATATGTCAATTTGCGCATAGTTTGTCATTCATCAAAACCTACAAATATGAACACACGTTTAGTATAATGCCTTGAGAACGTGTTTCCAATATTTTTGTTGCCGGGCATGACGCCAGGTGAGGTTTTTGATTTTGGTATTGATTTGATGCCGAGCACCGTATCATATGGCATCGATAGAAGTTATAGAAGTGAAAAGAAACAACTTCAGGTTTCCATGGTAAGAAGTTCGTTGGTAGACCAATATGGATGTGTGTTATAGCTTGAGTTGGCTCGGTTGGCCGAATTGTATTGACGGGGGATTGACTGTTATTGAGCTTATCAATGATCTGGAGAGATCTATGAATTGCTTCTGTGTGGCGTGACATTATGATTTATTGGTTATGGGCATGTATGGTGCGGTTCTATTAGGGTTCTTAGTGGAGGTCGAGCGGAAGAGTAATTGGGTGTTGATCGGAGAATGGCGCATCGGTTGTGTCCTTTCAGGGTTGTGTGGTGTATGTTATTTGCTTCACTATGGGTATGATGAATTGCTTTTCTTCCAGATATCAAATTGTGCGTGGCTGTCAATTTTGAGCATAGTGACTTGAGGTGTTTCATGTGTATCAATGTTTGGATAGGATCGCACATTGTGGCGAGGCCACGTGGAGATATGACCATTTGGGTAGATTCAGGTGTTCTATTTCTATGATGGGAGATGAGGTCTCAGCCTTGTGTTGTGATGGTACTGATGAGCTTGAGGTACAACTCTTTCGTTTGAATCTTTTTTTTTCATGATTTGAGTATGCTCGGACTATATCGTATTGGTGCTCGTATCATGCAAGTTGTCTTAGGCTCGTGTTGATGTGTCATGTCACCAAGATGGTGTGTTTAGTAAGAAGGGATCGTTGGGATCATTAATGAATACAAACAGATTCAATTTCAGCATGTATACGGGCTTAATATTGAGGTTTAGCTCAGAATTGCAGAGGGGAAGTTGCCTCATAAATGATTAATTTGAGGAATGGTTTCGGTTTATTGCGTGTTTCAGTATCGTTGGCAGTATATGAAAGAGTTGGAATAAGATTTCAGTCGGTAAGAGTTTCTCTATTGGTATTTAGGTGTTGTGTGCAGCTGCTTCGAATAGAGGTTATTGTTGCGAGCATTAGATCTGCGTAGTTTATCGTGTAATAGCGCCGAGGTTGTAGGCATGGGTTAGTACAGCTGGTTCGGGCTTATTTTGAGTATAGATATGAGGTTCTGATTTTGTGTATTATTTCGAAAAGTGCAATGTGGTTCTATGGTTTACGGACTAGATGGATTGTAAAATCTCAGCTATGTTGTTTTATCGGACCTATGCGAGATAGGGTGACGTGGGATCACCCCCGGGTATATGCTTGGTAAGGTCATTTAGCTATTGGTTGGCTTGTGGGACAACTCTGGGTACGCTCGAGGACGAGCGTTTGTGTATGTCGGGGAGGATATGACGACCCGACCTGTCGTCTCATGAGTTACCATCCTATTTTCCCTATTTTATGCTTCTTCATGTTTCATTATCGACATTTGGTGTGTTAGATTTGAATTGGATTGGTTTTGGTAGGAATGAGACACTTAGTCTCTTTAAAGAAGGTTTGGTTTGGAAAAGTCAAATGGATGTTGACTTATGAGTTACAGGACTCAGATGTAATTTTCGATATTTGATTAAGCTTTGGGGAGTGATTTGTGACTTAGGAGTGTGTTCGAAAGTGAGTGTGGAGGTCCGGCGTAGAATTAGGCTTGAGTTGGCCATGTTAGCATTTTGACGATATCTGGTCGATAGGTGAGATTTTTATTTGAGGGTTGGAGTGGAATTCCGAGAATTGCAATAGCTTCGTTAGGTGATTTGGGATGTGTGTGCGAAATTTCAGATGATTCGAAGGTGATTTGGTTGGGTTTTTGATTGGATGCGTGTTTTGGAAGTTTTGGAAGAAATTAGGCTTGAATCCGATGTGAATTGATGATTTTGGTGTTATTTGATGTGTTTTGATGATTGGAACAAGTTTGTATGATGGTTTGGGATATGTTGGTGCTTTTGGTTGAGGTCGTAGGTGCCTCGGAGTGATTTCGGATGGCTAAACAAAGAGTTCGGACTTGGAAATTACAGAAGAAATATGCAGCAGCTGTGTAGGCCAAGTTTTGCCTTCGCGTTAGTGGGTGGTCTATCGCGTTTGCGGAAGGCTATTTTCTATGCCATCGCGTTCGCGAGTATGGCTTCGTGTTCGCGTAGAAGGGGCACTATGTGCACTGTGTGGGGTCCGCATTCGCGTAGGAGGAGCATCATGTGCACCGCGTTCGCGTGAATAACGCTGTGTTCGCATAGTGGTATCAGCTGAAGCATCGCGTTCCTGGGTGGGACACCACATTTACGAAGAGGAAATTTTGTCAGTGAAGATTAGAAAATCGCACGCGTCATGTCCTTCGCGTTCGCGTAGAAGGAAATGGCACCTGGGCGGACCTTTTTTATATTATTTCATAGGCGAGCCAAGTCTTATTTCCACCATTTTTGGGCAACCTTGAGAGCTTTTTAAAGAGGATTGAAGAGGGATTGGACTCAGATAACATACAATTATTTTGTGAAATTAACCTTGAAATTTGTGGAAGTTAAGCCTAAAATTTAAGAACTAGGGCTAGAGTTTTGAATAGATTCGATGCGCGTAGAGGCCGATTTGAGGGGCAAAGGTGTAGTGAGCTGGAGATTTCACCAGTTCGAGGTAAGTAATGATTGTAAATGATATCTTGAGGGTTTGAAACCCTGAATTGCACATCGTAGAGCTATATTGAGGTGACTTGCACGCCGGATAGTGGGCGTGGGGTAGAGCACCACTAGGGATTGTGACTTGGTCCGTCCAGATTGATGAAATTATCGCGTATTTGGCTGAAATTTTTTTATTATCACTGTTTTTTGGGCTGATTGCTGTATTCTGGCTTCGTGCCAACTATTTGTATCATTCGGGGATTATTTTCACTATTTTATCATTGTTTTGACTTATTACTTGAACTCAGTCATACTGTTTCTCCACTATTTTATAACTCAGCCACTTTTACTCAGATTGGAGTCTTAAATTATATTTTTAAATGATAAGTTGGGCTAAGAGCTATTTTTTTTACTAATGCCCGAGGGTTGTGATGATATTCTGACTGAGTGTGGCCGATGGCCTGATGTGAGGATACACTGAGTAACATGAGTCCGAGGGCCTAGATGTGAGAGTTATATATGGATCGGGCTACACGCTGCAACAGTATATATATATTGGATCGGACTGCAAGCTGCAGTGATATAGCGCTTGGGTTGTAGGAGCCCTTCCAAAGTCTGCACTCCCAAAGTGAGCGTGAGTACCCACATGGATCGGGTTGCTCGGCGCAGTGGGATATGGATCGGGCTGCACACCACAACGAGATATGGATCGGGCTACATGCCGCAGCGATATGTGGCTCTGGATGCAAGCCGCAACTGTTAATATGTGATACTATTCTGAGAATAATCTGAGAGAAGGAGCCTGAGGGGCTGGTATAGTTTGGGATATTGCCTGAGGGCGAACTTTTATGTACTCATCTTGCATCCTTATTTGCCTTTTAACCTGTTATACTTCAGTATTGTGCCAGAGGGGCGGATTTTTCTGTTCTTATCAGCACTAATTGTTTCGAAATCTTTTTTTTTTAATAATTGAAAAGATCTTTTTCAAAAGAGATTTAAACTGAGCCAAGGCATTTCTAAAGATTTCACAGATTTCCCTGTTTTCTCAGAAATTGTAACCAGATTCTATACAACATGTTGGTTGCTTTACGTGATTTCTCGCAGCTCAGTTATTATTTACTTTTATTACTCACTGAGTTGGAGTACTCAGTTTACTCCCTGCACCTCGCGTGCAGTTTCAAGTATTTATTCACCCGGTAGCAGGTATTGGTTGCGTGGAGTTAGAGTTGTCGAGGTTTTAGCGAGGTGACTACCGGCATTCGCAGCACCACTGTCTTCCTACATTATTCATTATTCTTATTCAGTGTATTTCTAGACTGTAAAGTGGAAATTTTATTCATATATATGCTCGTTATTTATGACACCCCGATTAGGGCTACGTTGGGCTGTAATTACGTTAATTAATATCATTAAATCATATTCGAACTGTTATTGAACTTATTAACTGCTTAAAAGTTGTGTTCCCAAGTGGTCTGGTTTGCCTTGTTTTCACGAGATGCGCCATCACGACAGGAGCGGGGTTTGGGTCGTGACAACTCAGAGTGAAGAACACAATGACGCAAAGAAACAATATTAACAAGAAATGCCCGTGTTGGAAGGACAAAAGGAAGAGTTTTTTTCCTTTCTTTTTCTCTCTTTTTTTTTCTTCCAATAACTAGCTTTAATGATCATGACATGCATTTTGGACTCAATGGCATAATCTATCAAACTAATCCAGTATTTTCTTTTACCGTTCGTATGACCTTTGAAGTCGGGCTTGTTCGTGCCAATCCTTTGTATCACTTTCGACTAGTGGTGCCCCGAGTTATTGTCACCAACAAGCCTATCTCATTTTTATCTCTACTTACTGTCTCCATACAGTGACCGTGAGGGTTTTCACTAGTAAGACTCTCTCATTTTATTTATTTATTTTTCTCTTTCTTTTGTGAGCAACTTGACAGTGTTCTATGTCGTGTGACGATCGTTGCTCATTGCATGCGTCCTTTGGCATTCTTGAAGGCTGATCAGGAGAACTTTGCTTGGAAGGCTTTTGGACAAAATTGGAAAGAAGGGTCGATATAAAGGCTCAAAGTAGACTCAAAATTAGGGGTTATAGACTTACAACTCTTTGAATCGACTCTTTCAAAGGTGAAATAAAATCTCTGCCCCAATTTCAGTTATTGTGGATTTTTTTTTGGGATTTTGTTTTCTGTATTCTTATTTGATTGGACCGAACTGTGAGGCTGCCTACATATGCTTTTTAAAGGAATCGGGTCTAACGTAGTTCAAATATCTGACCTACATATTTTTTTTCATCTTTAATTCTTTTTCTTTAGCTTTTTTTTTCTTTTTCTTTTTCCAAACAAGTTTCCCCAACTTCTATTTTTTGGGGCATGGACCTTTGACAGTTCTTTTCTTCTTCATTTTTTTTTTCACTTGAACTTTCTAAGAATTGTCCCAGTTTGTACTCTTAGGACATGGACTTTTTTTTAGTTTTTCCTTTTTTTTTCTTTTTTTTGACTTTTGGCTCTAAACTTGATTCTAAATGAGGATTGTCAAAGAAAATAATACATACTTAAAGGGGTGACAAAGGGTATAAAGAATTTGGGTAGCAGAAAAAAGGACCTCCCAGCCTCGAGAACGCCAAATATAGTATATTTTCGCGATCACAATATTGAAAAACATGTCTATCTTCTTGGTGTGTCGTGACCACAATACACTTTCCATCCCTTAATGTCAAACTTTCCAACAAACTTCAACTGGTTCAACGTCCTCAAGCCCGATCTTCACAATGATTTAAAGGTGAATTTTACTCGACCTTAAATTCCAAAGTATTTAAACTCTTTATTCGTCCTCAAAAATGTTTTTTTCTAAGTATCCAATTTCAGATTAAATCAGTTTCTAAGATCAGGCAAAAATTTCCACATGCATGTCATGTTATTTGAACTAGCAAAAAAAGAACTATGAAGAGAATGACAAGAAAGGACAAATTGTATTTTATTAAATAAAGGATGAAAGAGTTCGACTACAAGAAAAAAACCTAAAATCCAAGTTACAACCCTAAAATAACCTGGATACTGAGAATAGCAACAAAACAGACAGAAAAGACTCATACAAACATAATAGAATGATAGAAAGGTTTGACTCAATAAAACAAATAAACTCTGGATCACAACCCTGAAATATTCCAGATAACAGAAAAAACATTAAAACAAGCTACCAAGATTCCTTTCGAGTGAGGAGAGAATAACTTTTCAATTACTAAGCTTGACATTTAGCCACAAATTTGCTCATCAAAATCACCATGGCCTTCTCCAATTTAAAAATCATTAACTTAAGTTAGCAAGTTCCCGAGAGGATTCTCATACTCCATGTCACCAGGCTGTAATACCCTATATTTTTAAATAAGGGTATATTGGTAATAATAATAATAATTATTATTATTATTATTATAAGAAAATAAATTTTAAAAAAAAGAAAAAGTTAGGCAAAAAAGGCTGAAGCCCATCTGCCAATAGAAACAAAAGGGCAAAAAGTGACTCCCAAATTCAACGAAGCAAAAACTTTAACGGAATGAAAAAACGAATTGAAAAAAAGCAGAGAAAGAAAGAAGGAAAAGAGAAAAGAAGGAGAAACAAGTGGGTGCAATGTATTGGAGCCATAGCTATAATTGTTGAGGAATCTTAAGCACACATTGTCTCTTTCTGGTATTACTTGAACTTTTTCTTCTGGTATATTTTAATTTCGATTCTCTTGATTGGAAGATTCTACAGAGTAATAGAAATTATACTAGTTCATCCACACAATTGAGAATTTTCTTCCTAAAGAACCAATAGAACTTTTTGAAATTTGGAGAAATAAATTATATGAATAGATTGGAGTTGATAAATTAGTAATTACTCATATGAGAGTAAATATCAATCCACAAATTAAGATCCAAACATGGACTCCGATAATTGGGTATTCTAAATTAGCTATGAATTATCCTAAATAAGGAAATTAACATGAGATTGATATTATGTAATAGAAGATTGATTGGAGGAATTTGTACGAATTGCTCGAGGTGAAGCATTTGGTATTTCGGCACGAGTATTATGATTAGTAATCTTACCGTAATTTGTATTTTCATAACTTGCATGATTTATACATGATTTTTAATATGAATATGTTACCGATTATTTTGAGTTGCAAGTGGGACATGTCTTTTACTCGATATGATACCGAAATAGTTATTTGAGATTGTTATCGTAGTTTTAAATATTTCCATTGTCACTAGATCTGTATTACTGTTACTTATATTTACTATTATTGAAATACAAATATATGAGTTGATAAAAACCAAAATGCATGTATTCTTTTAAAATATTTTTCACGAGTATATATACAAATTACATAGACAAGTATAAATAGGAGTAGGCGATCCCGTAGCTAATGGCGGGTTCGTTAGACCTGGTGAACCTTGTAATTACCGATTACCATTATAGCCCTTGCTAGTGGGAAGGTAGAACTAGAATACCATTACCGATTTCCCTCGAATAGTGACTACCATTATGACTTCTTGTGAAGAAGTCCACAATTATACTGACTATATGATCCGTTTATCGAAACCACCCAAAATGTGAATACTGATATGATACAGTGGTTACCGAGCTTATTACTGAATTGTTAATTATATTTTAATTCAAAAAAAACATGATGAGAAAATTATTTACTGTTTCTGAAAGGGAATTTTTATGTTATTTTCAGTTTGAGATACTATCATGTTTTCTTACTTGTCCCCAAATATAAATAGTTGTGGTTAAGTGTTATTACTTACTGAGATAGTGACTCATACCCCACTAATTTTATTCTACAAAGACAACAGTTGATGCAGGCGAGGATTTCGTTAATTAGAGCGCACATGTTGAGAATTCTTGGAGAGCCTCTAAGTTGTTCGTGTGGGTGGTGATTTTTATCAATTGTTATTGTCCTTTTTTTTGGATTCTTAGAGTTGCTCCATAGCCATTCTTTTAGTGTCATGAGTATTATTTTGCTATTAGTCTTATGTCGAATATCGTTCTTTATTATCAAAGTCGGAGAAAAATTAGTATTTTTGGTTATTAGTGGATTGAGTAGTAATGATTAAGACTATTTTAGTTAATTGGTAAGTTATCGATTGTTTGAATTGCTACTAGAATGTTTGGTTGCTGATTTGAGATAGGAAAGTCTTTTGGGATAGTCCAAAAACAGGGGAAACTCTGTCCGATTTTCTGTGAAATACCGATGAGGCTTACTTGGGAGCACTTGCTCCGAAGCGCCGGTCACGATCCTGAATTGGTTCGTGACAAAGTTGGTATCAGAGTTTAGGTTTTAAGTCCCGAGTCATGGAGCAATGTTTAGTAGAGTTGTTCATGGGTAATGATAACTATGATTTTAACACGTTTTATACCATACTTACCTATGCTTTGTGTGTGAATTGCCATAAAACAGTTCCAAAATGCTTAGAAGTTACACTTGATTGTAGGTTTGAGCGACAAGATGACAAATGTCAAAAATCATCTCAAAATGGAGTGAAACCTGCTAAGTGTCAAATACTAAGTGAAGTGGGGACAAGAGGATCTAGCGCGAACCGCACTGTTTTGCTGTGCGTCCACGCTGGAGATTCAGAGAGTAAATATTTCAAAGGAATCCTGCACGGTCCGTGATTGTGGAGATTCAGAGACAAGAAATGCATGGTAAATCCCACGCAGCCGCACTACAAATCAGTGCAGTCCGCGTGGATGATATTCAGAGAGATGATATTTTGCCCAAGTCCTTCCACGTGGCCCGTCCCATTTATGCGTGGTCCGCGCCCATCAGCCAGCGCGACCGCTATATCTTCTTGCACGGACCGCATCCCGAATTTCAGAGAAGAGAAATTTGCAAGTCCAAGAGCCTACGCGGTCGCGCTACATTTATGTGCGGTCCGCGCTGACCATGTAGGGCTATTTTTATCCAATTTTTTCAGCCTGGTATAAGTAGGACATTTTACCATTTTTAGGTCAAGTTTAGTATATCTGATAGCTGCTACACTCGTGAGACTTATGTTTTGGCCTATTTTCGGCATTTTTGGCTTGGTTTCATCATAGATATTTATAGTTTAACATTAGCAATTAAATAATATAGTTGTTTCATCTTCTATTTCTTTAGTTTCTTCTTTAATTATGTCTAGATATACCCATTAGCTAGGGTTGTGGCTCATTCCTAGTTTGGGTAATTAATGGGTGTTGCTTCTTAATGATAGATTAATATTGGGTATTTGTTATTTGGGTTAATTTTATATTTTAATTAATTATTGGTGTTTGCAAACATTGATTCTTGCTTAGTGGATCTTGACTCTTCTTGAGAAAGAGAGTCTATGACCCTAAAATTGACCAAACAAGAAATTGGGATGGACCCATGAGAAATGGTAGTCCAAATTAACGAGTTAAACCTCGAGAGAGTAATCACCCTACTTGAACCCTAGTTACTTGGTCTAATTGGCCTACCCAATTAGTCTCGAGAGAGTCAATTGTGCAAAATCGCTCTCTCTACCGAGAGGTGTGAGAGTGGGTACAGTTGTGAAACGGTTATAACATTGATCCCAAATATGTCAATCTATTATTATTAGTCTCTACTCGTTAGTTAACCACCTAGGTGATGCCACGACCCTAGTGCCTTTCTCTATATTAACCACAAACTAGAAAATATCCCTTTAGCATCATTTAGTCTTAACTTATAGTTGATAATAGTAGTTGATAATCAAAATCCCAAAAAAGTTTAGAAGTACAATTAGGAGCAAACACGCATTCCTAGTCTAAACAAATATGCAACTCCATTCCAAGCTTCCTGTGGAAAATTGACACCGATACCTCTATTCAGGTAAAATTCTTCGCGCCCGCTTTTCCTACCGTTGTGTAAGCTTGAGTTTGTTGCGATTACCTTTTGGTGCTGTTGCTGGGGAGCTTACGGTGTTGACTATTTGTATAGCTAGTTTTGTGTTTTGCTTCTCTTTCCTTCTTTTTAGTAATTTTATTTGTGTCAATTCACTCAGGTACACATGGCTTTAAACACAAATGACCCTCTTGGTACAATGGTCGTGGGGGAGGAGGTTGAGGGTCTAGAATAAGAAGATGTATTACCTCAAGCTCCAAGGCGAGGTCTAATGACAACGCATATGCCAGTGCAAATGAGAATATACCAGACACTCCTCCAACTGCACCAAGAGCGGCCCCAAGATTTCTTCCTAATCAAGGGTACGCAAGTGCAACAGTTCCTCCCCGAATTCGGGCAGGGAACTTCTAGATTACAAATGTGATGCTCACTTTTCTCGAACAACGAGGTTATTTCACGGGGGCCTCTGAACAGAATGCTTATAAACACTTGAAAGGCTTCGTGGATACTTGTTGGGGTAGCAAGCAGACAAATGTTTCGGAGGATGCATTGAGACTTTGACTTTTCCCGTTCTCACTTCGGGGGAGGGCGTTAGATTAGTTGTAGAGGCTCCCCAATTATTCCATCACTACATGGGATGAGTTGGCGGACAAGTTCATTGCTAATTTTTTCTCTCCAAGTCACATGACGTATCTACGGGACGAGATTCTATCCTTCAAGCAAGAGCCAACTGAATCATTACACGAGATATGGGAGAGGTTTAGAAGAATGGTGAATTTGTGCCTTACCAATGATATAAATGAGGTTATGATCCAACAAAAGTTCTATATCGGCATCAACATAACCAACTGATGTATTGTGAACCAACTGGCGGGAGAAAATTTTATGAAGCTTCGTTACGGTAAAGCTTGTAATGTGTTAGATGAGATGGCTGATACATCATCGGCATGGCAAAGCGGGGCTATTGTTTCTCAAGGTGATCCTAATGTCATACATTTCCATAGGGATTTACATGATCACGGCCAAGCCATTGCCGAACTTACAACGACAATGAATCAATTGGATAAAGCGCAGTTACAACAAGTTCAAAACCCATGCCAAGTCAACGCCATGGAAGGAGCGAATCTGATGAAAGGAGGAAAAGATGGCAACAACCTGAAGGAAATTTTGATAACTATGATGATGGTGGTGGCTATTCGAATGAATGCTATGATGATCAATGTGAGGAAGACCAACACGTCAACAACTATCAAGGTATAGAGGTAATCAACAATGGAGACCCCACGGAAATTGGGGCAATCAACAAGGTGGTAATTGGAATAATAAAAACAACCAAGGAGGAAATTGGGGGAAATATAATTTGGGTAATCAAGGAAATTGGAACGGAAACAACAACATCAATTGGAACAACAACAATGGCCAAAGGGGGGGGGGGGTGGAATAACAATGGTGGTCAAGGCTTTCAATGGCCTCCGTTGTTTCAACAACCGAACAACACACCGCCATTCAATCTCAAGGACCTAGTTATTTCGAAAATAATTTGGGTAGAATTGAGAATATGTTTGAGCACATGATGAAAAAGAACCAAGATTCCAATGCGTAATTGGCGTCTCATAATACGTCCATCCGGAACTTAGAAGTGCAACTAGGGCAACTGTCTCAAGCCTTTAATACTAGCCCCAAAGGTGCTCTACCAAGTGATACGGTAGTAAACCCAGAGGGTGGAAATACCAACCAAGTGATGGAGGTCACGACAAGAAGCGGAAGAGGTTGTGATATGCAAGCCTCAAGAGAAACAAATGTGTTATATATTGACGTTGAGTTGCATGATAATAAGAAATTGTTGAATGTTGATGATGTAGTTGAAAAACGTGTAAACGATGATATGCGGATTGATATAAATGATGAGGTTCAGATGGAGACACAAGAAGCTGTGAACCCATTTAGGGAACACGTGATTGATATTCCCGAGCCGCTAGTGCCCAAGGCTAAGGCACCCTTGCCTAGGCCGCCTCCGCCATATCCTCAACAGTTAGCAAAGCACAAGAGTGACCATCAGTTCAAGATGTTCATGGATATGATGAAGAGTCTTACCATCAACGTGCCATAAGTTAAGGAACTTGAGCAAATGCCAGGATATGCAAAATTTATGAAGGAATTGGTTACAAAAAAGAGGTTAATGGACTTTGAGACAATACCGATGACACATCAAGTGAGTTCAATTGTGCATTCTATGGCCCCAGACCCCATCAGGGAGCATTCACTATCCCGTGTATAATTGGAAGTGCCGACTATTCAAAAGCCCTTTGTGACTTAGGGGCGAGTATAAACTTGATGCCATATTTAGTCTTCAAGACCTTGGGAATCGAACAACCTCGTCCAACTTGTATGAGGCTTTAAATGGCGGACCGATCAATTAAGTGGCCTTTGATGATTATTGATGATGTCCTTGTTCGAGTTGATAAGTTTATATTGCCGGCACATTTTGTTATCTTAGATTGTGAGGTGGATTTTGAGGTGCCAGTTATCCTTGGAAGACCTTTCCTAGCTACGGAGAATGCTTTGGTAGATGTCGAGGCGGGAGAGTTGAACTTCCGTGTTGGTGATGAAAAGGTGGTGTTCCCGATATGCAAGTCCATGAAGCAACCTAATAGCACCGAGGTGTGCTCCTTTGTTGACATTGTTACTTCTATGATAATGGATGAAACAAGTACTATGATTGATGTTGAAGATTCACTTGTGTCCGCACCTCTAGATTGTGAGATGAATGATGACTCACGTAGAGTGATGTGCATAGATTCTTTGCTTGCCATGTAATTTTGTGAACTAGTATGTTGTCATTGGACCTTGATCAATGGGAAAATATTCTAGAGAAGCCAGCAAATGAAGTTCCTCCCGTGTTTGAGATAAAACAAATTGAGCCACACATGTGTCTCACAATTTTTGAGCCCGATGCTATCTTGGGGGATGTCGAAACACCTATTCTGGAGCCTCAAGGGAGACTATATGCAGTAAAGAATCAACTGATGCCTACTCTTTATGATGTGGTTGGTCCTACAAGGCCCGACACAGGTTGGCGGTTTTGCATGAACCATGGTATTTGAACAAACTGCCATATATATGATTATTATCCATTTCTATTCATTGATCGGATGATTCACAAACTTGTTGGACGTGCATTTTATCAATTCTTGGAGAATTTGATGAGAGCCACATGGTGGCGTTTCCGGATTTGAAGCGGTGTAATGGTAACATGCATCGTGCCGTGATGTTAAATCAAGGGCTTGTTGGGAGCCAACCCATATCTTTTTATTCTTCTTTGAATTTCTTTGTAGATTAGGATTTTTGAACTCATGGTTTGTGAGATGTTGCAGGGATAATATTAAACTAGTGCAGGACAAAAGTTAAAAAAAAATGGTAGGTCTCTGTAGTTTGTCCATGTGGCCGCGCACCAAAATAGTGCAGTCCGCGTAGGCTAGTGCAATGGGGAGCTTAGTCTTTGAAGCTGCCAGTGCGGTCGCATCACATTTTTGTGCGGCCCGCACTGGGAAGGCCCAAATATGCATGCTCTATGATGTTTCCCACACGGACACGTGACAAAAATAGTGCGGTCCGCATGAGCTGTTTCGTTCAATATGAAGGAAAGAAATCCAGCGCGGTCCGCGTCCATTTCTGCGCGACCGCGCTGATACATAGGTGATAGGTCCCACAGGTTTTCTATAAATAGAGACCTTAGGATTCATTTTAAACTTTTCACAATTTGACTTCCTGAGCTTAAATTTTCACTATTCATCGAGACCCTTTCTTCAAGCAGTTGAATTTTCACTGTCCCTGGTAACATTCCTTGCTAATTTGATACATAGTTTTAATTTTTGATTATTTTGCTTGCTTCCCAGTAGTATAACTTATTGTTTCTTCTCATTCTTCTTAGATTTAATTATTAGGTTAGATTTTGAGTGTTAATTTTGAACAACGGGCATGAATTCAAATGTGGTTAATTGAGTAGGAACATTTAGGACTCAGAATTTGATCAAAAAGTGGACTCAAATGAAACAGCCTAAATCAGTTAAAATTCGAAGCCCTACACGGCCGCGCGACCTTTCTACGTGGTCCGCACTGCTTTACCTGTGTATGCTAAGTTTCTGAAGCGCTGTCCGCACTAGCCCAACGCAACCGCAGTCCATAGCGGACCGCGTTGGGGAGATTCAGAGAGGGTGTGTTTGGATCATTGTAAAGCACGGTCCACGCTCTAGTTTTACGTGGTACGTGCTACCCCAGTGCGACCGCGTTACTCTTCCACACGGTCCGCGTCCCTTATTTTACTGAACTATTTCTAAATCATGAACTCAAGTGTGTCGTCTAATTCAGTGCATATGCTTAAACAAACACTGGTAGACGTGTATTTATAGATCATGGTTAAGCAAGAAGGAGGTAAAGAACAACAACAACCCGGGAGAGGTGGGTCCTCCCGAGGGGGTAAGGGAAAGAGGATTGTTAAACCCATTCCCCAGGTTTGGGAGAGCATCAAAAAGACCCGTAAGCTGATACAGGCTGCTGATAGTGATGCCTCCCACTCTTCGCGGAGTGGGTATGCACTATCCCGGAACATCACCTCAGAATCTGCCCCACTCCAACTACATGACACTCATTCACCTGCACAAACCTCCAAAAGATCGGTCAACGTAGTTTCAGATTCGTTTGATGAGTCCGTAGCAAGAAGTGAAGAACGATACTCCACCTTCCCCACAGCTTCATTATCTTGTTAGAGTGCAGGATATGGTGAGGGGGGTTAGCCTCAAGCTGGGGGAGTGGATCAAATCAGAAAACCTGAAGCCTGGGCAGACAGATTTGTGAATGAGATAGCATTCCACAAATATAGAGAGTGGTGGCTCGTAAGAAAGTTGATCTCGAAGAGACAGTTCATTGAAATGATCTTCTACCTCTTATCCCAAAGGTGTAAGATCAATTTCGTACTAGATATGTCTAGGACTTCTTCAAGAAGAGATGTATTGATGCCAATGAGCATATGGTAAAAGAGTTTTATTGCAATGTTTCTCATGTGGTTAAGGATACAAAGGAAACAAAAGTGCGTGATAAAATGGTGGTTTTTGTTGGGAAGTCATTGAATGAATATTTGGGGTTCAAAGAAGAGGACGAATTTGAATACTTAGCGAAGCTAACAATCGGTAAAGAGGTGCGTCGTTGGTTGGTCGAGTACTTGGCAGCCCCGTGCATTGTTCCAAAATGGTTAAAGGCGCGGGAGAGGATTCTGCAAAACACTTTCAATTTTAAGGCTAAGGGTTGGTTGACGTTCGTTGTAGTAGACTTGATCCCTCCACACATGATCAATATGTTCCTATTGATCGGGATGTTCTAATCGCATATATCATGGCCGGGCTTCCTCTCAATGTGGGCAAGATCATTTTGAAGGTGATCTCTGTGGTCGGACATGATACCAACACAAAATACCCCTTACCAAACACTTTGTCCATGTACTTTAGGGATTTGGAGGTGAAGAAAAAGTGCTTTGATGTCAAGGAAAAATCGGTGGCACCATATTTATGGTATAGCCAGTTGGGTTCCAACAACCTAAAGTCCAAAAAGTGTCAGCCACCCACCTCTACCACACCTGTCCAGTCTGAGGAGCCAGCTGTGATCGAGCTTTCTACTGAGCCATCCACCATCCCTGCTACTACTGCCGGTGAGACTTTGCCCCCTGGTCCTTCTTCTGTAGCTGGCAGTTCTCTTCAGCTGACCCGGTTGTCCCTTCATTGAAGTCTCACCGGTTCACTGCCCACCAGCTCAGTCAGCCTCTAGCCAGTTTGAACAACTAGATGTTAGCTTGACATCCAAGTTCAAGTTGTTCACCTTGGCCAATGTATTTGAGGTACAATCAGCACCTGTTGCAATTCAGACTCCTCCTTCCATTGAGAAGACATTGAAGAAGCTCATGTCCAACAAGTAGAAGATTTTGGAGACCCAGGCCACCTTGACTATGGTAGTACCCCCGCATGGCAAGGTTTTGGAGGATCTTGCCAAGTAACATAAGAAGATAATAAAGTCAAGGGCATCTCGGGAGTCGGTAAAGAAGCTACGAGAAGATGTAGAAAAGCTTTTGGCAGACCAGACGCCATTAGACTTGCCATTAGGGGATCCAGCTTTGGATCCAGCAGCAGCTCAGCCACAGCAGGAGGAGAAGTCTAGGCACCCAAGTAAGAAGATGAAGCTTCCCAGCACTGAGGGTGTTGTGATAGAGGTGGCACAAGTTCAGGAGGGTACCTCCAGTGCTCCACCAGATGTTCAGCCGGTCCATGACCCTGCCCCTATTGCAGCAGCAGAGAAGCATCAGGTAGGAGACTCGTCTAAGGTCCATGCCATTACAGAGGATCAAGGGACGATTGATCAGCCCATGCATATGGATTAGGCTTGAGGAGCCATTCTATAGCCTTCGTCTCTGTTTGTTGTGCTTATTTTGGTAGTTGGCATTGGGGACAATGGCAACTTTTATTTGTAAAGGTGCGCCCTACTATAATGATTCTGATACATTTGGATGACTGTACATAATTATTTGATTTTTAGTTTTTGGATTTGATAGTTAGCCTGTATATAACTTCTGATTTTGGCTACTTTTCTACTTTTATGTATATATTCATCCCCGTTGTATATTCTACTCCCCATTATACATATTCATTTGATTTTTCTATTTTCATTAAAAGTTTTTGTTTTTAGTTTGGCAGTTAGGCTCGTAGCCGTTTGTTTTGGTTTTGGCATTTTCAATAAGCCATTGGTTTTCTTAATGCCACGATTCTTTCCAAGGGTAAAGTGTTGTGTGAATCGGGTGGCTCTTCCCAATGATAGATGGTGTGATAACCTTCTTAAGGGTTTGAGCCCATTTTTTATTTTTCTTTTGATTTCGATGTTCGTAGTTAAGGGGACCTTAGGCAAACTTCACTTAGGCCTAACACATTTGCCTTTGATCCCATGGTCAAAGATATAATGTTGTGTTTATGATGGTAAAAGTGTGGCCTTGAGACTCATATGTTGACCAAAAATCATCATGTGGTCATGTTGGGCCATTATGTGCTTGAATCATAACTAACACCGTTGTGGTCCCTTGACTTGATGTCTTTAGCAATCCTTGAGTGTGTGTGGTTAGAATCCGAATTGTGAGTCTAAGTCCTGAGCCGATGGTCTATAACTTGCTACGAATGTTTGTTGAGGCGAAATCATGGGTGAAATTTGGCTTAAGATGTAATTATAGGCTCTCCTTGATCCAAAATGGTAAGATTGAACAATTCCATGACCTATCAATGAAATGATCCCTAGTTAGACCCTTTGAGCCTTAAACCTTCTTCTTTCAAGAACCAAAGCTAGAATCCTATACCCATTATTAATGATACCCTCTCTTGGCACCCAGATCTTCCCTTGAGTAGATGGCAAATGTCTAAGTTTGGGGGGGGGGGGAACAAGAAAGGAAATATTGTGGTAAAAGGTACAAAAGCAAAAGAAAAGTAAGGTAATGAAAAAGGAAGTAAAGACAAGACAAAACGAAAGACCAAATTGAATTAGGACAAAAAGGGGACTCTAAGTAAACAAAAGTGAAAAAGGTTATGAAAAAGTAGAAAAAGTAGAAATGTGTTGAATTACATAAGAAAGAGTGACAGTGTGTCTCTCTAACCCTTTGAAAACGAAGTGAATACTCAAATGAGTCAAGAAAGTGTGCCAAAATAAATAAAAAGAAGTGCTTAGGGGAAGATTGAACCCACTCGAACAAAATATGTCCTACCCTTACCCAAAAGCCTTTACAATGACTCCACAAAAGCCCTACATAATCTTGAGTTGAACGAAACCTACATTAGTGGATACTTATATAAGGGGCAAGCATATGGCACCTAGAATCGGACTTATGACCTTCTTTGTGAGAGAAATGAGAGAAAAATCCATCAACCTCGGTTTGTGTATCATTACTTTAAAAGGTGAGGTTCGCTTAGGGAGAGTTGAGGATGTGTGAGTTTGGGTTCCACAATGACCAAGGTATTTGAGAAAAGCTCTTTGATAAAATGAGTCAATCCTTAATTCTCTTGTGTCATACTTGATCCATAGTTTTCAAAAGCTTAAAATGTGTTATGATGCAATTGTATTGAGGGCAATTGTTAGTCTCAATTGATGCTTGTTGAGGTTACTTTAGGATAGGATGGAATTACTTGGATGTTTTCCTTTGAGGGGTAGGTCTTATTTTATTTTCTTGAGGACAAGAAAAGTTTAAGTTTGGGGGAGTTCATAACTATGATTTTAACACATGTTATGGCCATACTTGCCTATGCTTTGTGTGCGAATTGCCATAAAATAGTCCCAAAATGCTTACAAGTGGCGCTTGATTGCAAGTTTGAGTGACAAGATGACCAATGCCAAAAATCGGCTCAAAACATAGTGAAACTGCCAAATGTCAAAGACCAAGTGAAGTGGGGACAATAGGACCTAACGCTGACTGCACTATTTTGCTGCGCGGCTGCGCTACGAGATTCAGAGAGTTAATATTTCAAGGGCATCCTGCATGGTCCGTGCTCATCTTTACACGATCCAAGTGTGTGTAGATTCAGGGACAAAAAATGCAAGGAAAATCCCACGCGGCCGCTCTACAAATCAGTGCGGTCCGCATGGATGAGATTAAGAGAGATGATATTTTGCCCAAGTCCTTCCACGTGGCCGCGTCCCATTTATGCGCGGTCTGCGCCCATCAGCCAGCGCGACCGCTCTACCTTCTTGCGTGGTCCACATCTCTAACTACAGAGAAGAGAAATGTGCAAGACAAAGACCCTAGGCGGCCGCACTACATTTATGGGCGATCCGCACTGACCCCGTAGGGGTATTTTTGTCAAATTTTTTCAGCCGGAATAAATAGGACATTTTATAATTTTTAGGTAAAGTTTTATGTATTTGATAGCTGCTGCACTCGTGAGACTTATGTTTTGGCCTATTTTGGATATTTTTTTTCTTGGTTTCATCATAGATTATTGTAGTTTACCATTAGCAATTAATTAATATGGTTGTTTCATCTTCTATATCTTCAGTTTCTTTTTTTAATTATGTTTAGCTAAACCCATTAGCTAGGGTTGGGGCTCAAACATAGTATGGGTAACTGATGGGTGTTGCTTCTTAAAGATAGATAGATATTGGTGTTTGTTATTTGGGTTAATTTTATGCTTTAATTATGGATTGGTGGTTGCAAACATTGATTGTAGCTTAGTGGGTCTTGACTCTTTTTGAGAAAGAGAGTCGATGACCCCAAAATTGACCCAACAAGGAATTGGGATGGACCCATGAGAAATGGTAGTCCCAGTTAACGGGTTAAAGCTCGAGAGGGTAATCACCCTACTTGAACCCTAGTTGCTTGGTCTAATTGGCCTACCCAATTGGTCTCGAGAGATTCAATTGGGCAAAATCGCTTTCTCTACCGAGAAGTGTGAGAGTGGGTACTTGTGCAATGGTTATAACATTGATACCAAATATGTCAATCTATTATTAGTAGTCTCTGACCGTTAGTTAACCACCTAGGCGATGCCACGACCGTAGTGATTTTCTCTATATTAATCACAACCTAGAAAATATCCCTTTAGCATAATTTAGTCTTAACTTGTAGTCGATAATAGTAGTTTATAAATAAAAACCCAAAAATGTTAAACTTGCATTCCTAGTATGAAGAAATACTCAACTCCATTCAAAGATCCCTGTGAAAAATCGACCCCGATACCACTATTCTAGTAAACGTCTTACCGCCCGCTCTTCTTAGCATTGTGTAAGGTTGAGTTTGCTGCGATCAGGTATGTAGGTGCCCATACTTACGATCTTGAGGCTACTGAACATTTAGGAATGTTTTCCCTTCTTTCATTCTTTGATTGTACGTTGAGATAACTTGAGATTAACTTTGGAATATTTCTTTCGCAGATGGTTAGGACACGCACACCCTCATCTGCTGGACGTGCTACTACCCGGGGTGACGGTCAAGTTGGGATTCATCAAACCAGAAGACAGACTGCCCCTTAAACTCAAGTCGGGAACATGGGTCAAACCCAATCTATTATGACAGATCAAGCGCAAGAGCAAGGAGTTCAGAATGCTCCATCACCCGTGCCAACTGTTGTACTTACTGTTGCCTTACCTGCAGATGTAGTGGCAAGGTTATTGAATGTGTACAGGCATTGGTGCCTACTCAGGGTGGAAGTTCAACTCCCCAGGCTACTTTACAAACACAAGCACCTACATAGACTCAGCGTTTCGGGAATAAAGAAGTGTCCCTACACGAGTTCCTGAAATTGAAATCACTAATATTCACGAGTTTCGATAATTTAGCAGATCCTAAAAGTTTCTTGGATGGGACCCTCAAGGCATTATGTGCTGTTGGATGTTCTAGTGAGAGAGCCGTGGAGATCGCATCATACAAACTAGAGGATATGCTAACACATGGTATGAAACTGTATTGCTAGGAAGGAAAGCACGAGAAGCACCATTGACATGGTACGAGTTCACTAAGTTGTTCAAGAATCATTTTTTTTCCAGACAGTATGATGCAACAATATGCCAGAGACTTTGAGAGATTGGTTTAGACTCTAGATATGGACGTGTCAACATATAATACTAAGTTCTGTAAGTTGTCTATATATGCTCCTCACTTAGTGCCTACCGAATCAGCTCGAGTTTAGAGGTTTGTTGATGGGTTGGTTGGTCATCTATACACTACACTATCCCCACAGATGAAGACTTAATCCTACTATGATATTGTCGACCTTGTTAGAAAGAGTGAAAACAAGGGGCGTGGGGAGCGTGCAACTAGTGATTTATGTAAGAAGGCCAAGACAGGAGGGGCTTTCTGTAGTGGTTTTAGTTAAAATAGAAGAGCAGGAAACCAGGGGCAACAACAACAGGGTTCTCAGATAGGGACATACATGTCTTCATAGTCCACATACAAGCCACCTTACAGACAGGGTGATAGGGGACCATCATCTTGTGGACATCATAATTCCGGGCAGATATATAGCATTACTCCAGTCTGCTAGACTTGTGGTAAATCATATTTGGACCGATGTTGTATTCTAACTGGAGAGTGCTTTCGGTGTGGCCAGTTGGGACATCACTTGAGGGATTGCCCTCAACCTCCGAGAATTTTAACCAGGCTTCTATTCAGTCAGCTGCACCGACTCAGACTACTCGTATTACTTCAGGTGCTACAGGTACATGAAATAGAGTTCGAGGTGCTGGAGATCGTGCTACTGTAAATCAAAGACAAGGCAATGCTGGAAAAGTTCGGGCTGGAGTTTTTACATTTATTAGACAGGATGCTCAAGCCTCAAATATAGTGGTTACATGTATTCTTTCTATCTGTTCATTTGATGCACTTGCATTGATTGATCCAGGATCTACTCACTCTTATGTGTCCTCGTACTTTGCTTTGAGATTTAGTAGATAACCCGAGCTATTGAATGATCCTTTTCTAGTTGCTACTCATGTTGGAGAGTCTCTATTAACTGAATACATGTATCGTGCTTGTCAGATTCCGGTTAAGGGTAGAGATACTCTAGCTGACCTTATTGCACTTGAAATGATTGACTTTGACATGTTGATGGGAATGGATTGGTTATTTTCTTACTATGCTATAGTCAATTGTCATGCAAAGACAGTTAAGTTTGAGATACCAAATGAACCCAAGTTTATTCTAAGAGGGAGTTAGGTTCCAGAGACTTGCAAAATTATATCTTTTATGAAGGCTCAATGACTTCTGAATAAAGGTTGCTTGGGTCTCTTAGCTAAAGTAAATGACACAAGAAAGGAAACAATTAGTAAAGAAAATGTACCCGTAGTGAGAGAATTTTCTGATGTATTTCTTGAGGATTTACCAGGATTGCCTCCATTACGAGAAATAGGCTTTGGTATTGATTTGCTACCTAACACACCACCCATATCGCAACCCCTATATCGAATGTCACCAGTAAAGTTGAGGGAGATAAAGTAAAAATTCTTAGATTAGTTAGATAAGGGTTTTACTAGACCTAGTGTATCACCATGGTGTGCATAAGTACTTCTCGTAAAGAAAAAAGACAAATCCATGAGGATGTGCATTGACTACAGGCAGTTGAAAAAGATAACAATACGCAATAAATATCCTTTGCCTCAAAATAGATGACATGTTTGATTAGCTACAAGGAGCTGCCCACTTTTCAAAGATTGACCTCCGTTCTGGTAATCATCAACTTAGAATCAAAGATGAAGATATTTCTAAGAGTGCTTTCAGGACCCGATACGGGCACTATGAGTTTCTTGTAATGCCTTTCAGACTGACTAATGCTCCAGCGACATTTATATATTTAATTAATAGGGTGTTATGCCGTTTCTGGATAGATTTTAATAGTATTTATTGATGATATCTTGATATGTTCTCGTAGCCAAGGAGAACATGAGAATCATCTCTGGACTGTGTTGCAGACATTGTGAGAACATCAACTTTATGCTAAGTTCTCAAAGTGTTAATTCTGGCTAGACTCGGTAGTATTTTTGGGGTATGTTGTATCCAAAAATGGCATTATGGTAGATCCTAAGAAGACTGAAGCAGTGCAGAAATGGCCCAGACCTACTTCTCCTACGTAGATTCTTAAGTTTTTACGCTTAGCAGGCTATTACAGGCGTTTTGTGTAGGATTTCTCTAGAATAGCAGCACCATTGACCAAGCTAACACAGAAAAGTGCAAAGTTTCACTGGACGGAGGAATGTGAGCAGATCTTTTAAAAACTCAAAAACATGTTTGACAACTGCACCAACATTAGCTTTACCATCAGGTTTTGGAGGAATTACAGTATTTTGTTATGCCTCGAGGGTGGGATTAGGATGTGCCCTTATGAAAGATGGTCGTATTATTTTTTATGCTTCGAGACAATTGAAAAACATGAGCAAAACTAAACATGAGCAAAACTATCCTACACATGATTTGGAGATGGCTGATGTGGTATTTGCTCTAAAAATTTGGAGACATTATCTATATTGTAAAACTTGTGAGATTTATATTGACCATAAAAGTCTGAAGTATATCTTTCAGCAGAGGGATCTAAATCTTCGGCAATGTCATTGGATGGAACAACTCAAAGACTATGATTGTTCTATTTTTTATCATTCTGGAAAAGCCAATGTGGTGACTGATGAATTGAGTAGAAAATCTATGGTGAGTTTGGCATATATAGCCCGTGCAAAGATACTTTTGGTCAAAGATATTCAGATACTAGAAGATACAGATATCTGATTGTGTCAGAATTTCAGAGCCATTGTTGGCTTGTGCTCAGGTTAAGTCTTCATTAGTTGAGCGCATTAAGGCCACCCAATATATGAACGATTATGCAGATACAGAGATGAGGCCTTATCTGGTAAAAGCCAGGATATGATTGTTGAAAGTGATATTTTTCTTCGAATGGGTGAGAGGTTATGTGTAACAGACGTACATGGGTTGAGACACGCTATCCTTAAAGAAGCTCACAGCACTAAATACACTATACATCCTTGATCCATAAAAATGCACCATGACCTGAAGCAATTTTATTGGTGGGAAGGTATGAAGAAAGATGTTGCTAACTTTATTTCTAGTTGTTTGACTTGTTAGCAAGTCAAGGCTGAGCACCAGCGACCCGCAAAACTACTACAACAAATTGTGATTCTAGAGTATAAATAGGAATGAAATACTATGGATTTTTGTCACCGGGCTACCACAAACCCTTAGAGGTTATGATTCTGTATGGGTGATTGTAGATCGACTAACAAAATCAACACACTTTTTGCCGGTGAAGACTACATATGGTGGAGTCAGGTATGCAGAGATATTTATGAATGAAATTGTCCGGTTTCACAGAGTTTCAATATCCATCATCTCTGATAGATGATCACAATTTACCTCACGTATTTAGAAATATTTTCAAGAAGCATTAGGTACACGAGTAGATCTTAGTACTGTATTTTATCCACAGACAGACGGGCATGCTGAATGTACTATTCAGATCTTAGAGGATATGGATAGCTTGCATTCTTGAGTTTGGAGGTAGTTGGGACGCTTATCTACCGTTTGTTAAATTTGTTTACAACAATAGCTTTCAGTCCAGTATTCAAATGGAACCTTATGGAGCATTATATGGTAGAAGATGTTGTTTCCAATTGGATGGTTTGAAGCTGGTGAGACTAAGTTATTAAGACCTAACTTAGGACAAGAAGCTATGGATAAAGTGCAGTTGATCAGGCATAGATTGCTAACAGCTCAAAGTAGACAAATGTCTTATTCTAATAAGAGAAGAAGAGATTTAGTATTCACAATGGGGAACAAAGTTTCCCTACGAGTCTCCCCTATTAAATGTGTAATGCGATTTAGGAAAAGAGGCAAGTTGAGCCCCAGGTTTATAGGAACATATGAGATACTAGACCGAGTGGGGGTGATGCCTTATCATTTGGCACTTCCTCCTGAGTTGTCCTTTATTCATCTCGTGTTTCATGTCTCAATTGTAAGAAAATATATATTAGACTCATCTCAGATGATTAAAGAACCAACTATACTGTTTGATGAGAAGTTGTCTTACGAGGAGGAGCCGCCGAAAACTGTTAATAGGAAAGTAAGAAATCTACGGTCAAAAGAAATCGAGTTCGTAAAAGTCTTATGGCGAAATCAGACAATTGAAGAAGCTACTTGGGAACTAGCAAAAGATATGCAAGCAAAGTATTCCCATTTGTTTTAGACTACAGGTATGTACTTAAGCTAAACTCGGGGACCAAATTTCATAAGGTAGGGAGGATGTAATACCCTATATTTATTAAACAAGGGTGTATTGATAATAATAATAATAATAATAATAATAATAATAATAATAATAATAATAATAATAATAATAATAATAATAATAATAATAATAATAATAATTATAAGAAAATAACTTTAAAATAAAAAGAAAAAGTTAGGCAAAAATGGTCGAAGCCCATATGCAAATATAAACAAAAGGGCAAAAAGTAGCTGCCAAATTCAAAGAAGCAAAAGCTTCAATAGAACGAAAAAACAAAAAAGAAAAAGAGCAGAGAAAGAAAGAAGGAAAAGAGAAAAGAAGAAGGAAGAAGTGGGTGTAGTGTATTGAGCCATAGCTATAACTGTTGAGGAATCTTAAGCACACATTGTCTCTTATAGGTATTACTTGAACTTTTTCTTTTGGTAAATTTTAATTTTGATTCTCTTGATTGGAAGATTCTATAGAGTAAAAGAAATTACACTAGTTCATTCGTACAATTGAAATTTTGTTTCCTAAAGAACCAATAGAACTGCATGAAATTTGGAGCAATAAATGATATGAATAGGTCCGAGTTGATAAATTATTAATTACTCATATGGGGGTAAATATAAATCCACAAATTAAGATCCAAACATGAACCCCGATAATTGGGTATTCTAAATTAGCTATGAATTAGCCTAAACAAAGAAATTAACATGAGATTGCTAATATGTAATTATATATTGATTGGAGGAATTAGTAAGAATTGCTCGAGGTGAAGCATTTGGTATTTCGGCACGAGTACTGTGAGTAGTAATCTTACTGCAATTTATGTTTTCATAACTTTCATGATTTACACACGATTTTTAATATGAATATGTTACCGATTATTTTGAGTTGCATGTGGGACACGTCTTTTACTCGATTCGATATTGAAATAGCTATTGAGATGGTTACCGTAGTTGTAAATATTTCTATTGTCACTAGATCTATTTTACTGTTAATTGAATTTACCGTTATCGAAATAAACTAATATGATTTGATAAGAACCGAAATCCCCTGTATTATTTATAAATATTTTCTATGAGTATTTATACATATTACTGCGAGCAAATGATGTTTACCTCACACGAATTACTCCCAAAGAATTCAAAATAAAATAATTTTCCTTTCTGCACAATCTGTGTATTTTCGTGGTATTTTCAGTTTATTGTTTGCATGTGTGTGTATGCATATTTATTTGATCATTTAACAAGAAAACACAAAAATAGGTTGCATTTACATGTGGGATTTAATTTTATAATTTTTAGTTAAATAATAAATTACTTATTTTATAAAATGAAGGAAAAATACAAAAATAAGCAATTTAGTGTTTAAAATTTATTCTTGTATTTGGTTACTAGTGATAATTTTGTTTAAAAGTTGACTAGTATTTAGTGTAGGTTAAATTAGGGTTTTAATTTAATTTAGGATTTTAGTTTTAGTTTTGTTAATTAATAGGAAAATTGAAGAAGAATGAAATCAAAGTTTCGGGCCACTTTTTTAGCCCAATCGACGCCCCCACTTGGTCCAATTTGATCAGGCAATTCAATCGTCCAAACAACGTCGTTTATGTCACGCTCAATCTGAGCCATTGGATTAAATCAATCCAGCGGTCCAAATCCCCCCTCATATAACCCGGACCTCACCCGACCCTGGCCCTGACCCATTCTAATACCCAAAACGTCCATTTTTCCCCGTAATCAAATCTGGACTATGGATCTTTACTGATCTAAAAGACCACTTTAATTGTCCAAGTTAAATATACCAAAACCCCCAAAATCAGTGACCCCATTCCCTTCACTCATCTCTAACCTTCAGAGACCCAAAAGCCTCAGTCGTCCTCCGCCACCGGAAATTGCCTCATGGTATTTCGGTGGCCCAAATCGCCCAAAAATTGCACCAAAGATTCCCCACGATATCCCCTTTCCAAATCCCTAACTACCTTGCCTCGAATCGACCTAGAACCCGTCGAATATCATTTCAAAGATAAGAACCCTAGCACCACCACAAGATCCCCTGGTGGCGGCACCAAACCCAATTGATACCAAAACCACACCCAATGACCTCCTTGACCCTCTCACCCCTAATCCACCAAATGTTTTCCTCAAAACACCCTCCCAATTCCTCGAATATAAGATCACAAAAATGAACCCTAGTTCTCTTAACTCAAAATTGAATGGACATGTGAAGATTTGCAGAACGACTTGGACTTTATTAGTGTATTTTCACATTGGAACCACACGATTATGGTCCTTTTTGATCCAAATCAAAGGAACGAGGAATAAGTTCATAATTTGATCTCCCTGATAGTTAGGTATTCTTAATTCCTTTTCTTTTCTTTTATCTTTTATTTTCATTTAAATTCGAGTTTTCGTATCCTCCTGCTTCATTCGTGTTCTATTTTTGTGTTGAACTAATTCTGTTCGTATGATTAAATTTAGAGATTAGTTCATCACATTGAGTCATTTCTATTTTGCGTACTAGTATAGCCCTTATATATTTTTTCCTTTGATAGACATTTCTGGAGTTAGAGTTTTTTATGTATGTCTTAGCTTGTGATTCATGGGGTTTTGAATTTTGGGAGTGTTAGGTTGAGATTTTTATACTGTTATATGCCGAGTGGCAAATTGAACACTTATTCATTTTGTTATTTCCTGTTTTAATTATTTTTCTTTCCGCAAATTATTTCTTTTCCGCAATTGTTAGGCTTACCTAGTCGTAGAGACTAGGGGCCTTCATGATAGTTCACGGAGGGCGAACTGGGGTCATGGCATATATGATTCTCTTATCTTTTATCATCTCCTTTTTTCCTTCATGTGAGAATTCTATAATAGATTTCATATCTATCGCTTATCGCCATCGACCAGTCATTGCCCGTTGCCCCACCAACCAATGAAAGCTATCAAAAGCTTCGAAATTTTGATTTTGAATTCGATTTTCACTATAATTTATTTTGATTAGGTGTTATAGCAAACGACCGAAAATACTTTTTGGACATAATATCTCAAATTTTAGGGTGTTTGGTAAAGATTAGAGTTGATTTTGAATAAAATTTCAGATTAAAACTTGAAGATGAAAAAGATGTATTAAATTTGTGTTATAATTTCATGTAAATTGTAAATTATGTTTTTTTGTAGTTACATATATTTATTTGAATGTTGTATGAAAGTCAAAAGATAGTTGTATATGTTGATACCTATTTTTTTCCTATATAATTTTAATATATGTAAATACTTTTAAAATATCATACATATGCATATATAAGCATGCACAAGGTTTTTATAATTTTAAAGATTTTAGATTGATTTATTTCCTCCCCGTTTTACTCATAAAATTCCCAATAATTGTCCCTCAAACTACTGTTGTGATAATTAGTCATTTAAATTATATATTTATGCCATAATATTGTTAAGATATTTTTAATACATTTTATTATTGCATTTTATATTCTTAAAACTAATTTTCATATAATTACAATATTAGCCTTATTAATGTATAATTACGTTTTATATGCATAAAATGATCTTCTATATTTTTAAAATGTTAAATATCTATTTTAAATCATCTTAGTAAATAATATTATTTTTTATAAGTTATCTATTATTTATTATAAATTATATAGGGATAAATTGTCTGTTTAAAATCTAGCCAAATTATATTTCTATTTTAGCCTCAATTAAACACAATAACCCAGCCAAATTTCAGATTAAATATCCTGACCTAGGCCCTAAATTCACCTAACCGACCCAAAACCGAGAAGATCCTGGCCGTTGATATAAAAGATCAACGGCTCTCGTTCATTATTACCTTTTTTATTTCAAACGCCCCCATGAACACTAACCATTTTCTCACAACTCAGCGTACGATCCTCTCCTCTCTAAAAACACTCTCAACCTAACCCTAGTTTTCAACCGCCAACTTCCCATCTCTGCCTATCTCCAGTGACCTCTCATCGTCTCTTGAACCTCCAAAGGATTCTATCATGCCATGCTTACCTTCTCTAAGGTCTTCAAGGACTCAGGGTCATGCGGACTTTCATGTAGGGTTCGTCACCTACATGTTCTTGGCTACCCCAGTATGATTTCAAGCAAAGTCATGCTGTATTTGTAACGATCTTGGGTTTTCTAAGAAGGTTCTTCATTTCTATATGGGTTTCTTTCGAAACCCAAATTACTTTTCTACAGATCTAGGACGATTTGAGATTGTTTCTTTAAGTTTTACACTGTCATTGGAACTCTTTACAAGAATCGTTTGTTTCAAGTGTTTTTCACATTCTTCTAAAAATTAGGGTTTCATAGCTTCTTTCAAAACCTTATTTAACTAGTTCTTTGTGTTTAAACTTCTATTTCTTGCATATTTTGACGGATTCTATGATTTTACTACCTCCTCAACCCGTCTATGTTGAAAGCCCTAATTTTAGGGGTCTTCGTTTGGTTTTTGTGACTGACCGGTTTTCGTTTGAGTTATTGTGACTATCTAGCCTCGAATATGTTCCTACTGAGTTTCTTAGCCTAAGTTACATCAATTCTATGTGCTTGTATTCATCTTAACTATTCAAGACCCGCCTCTTTCTATCAGTGATGTTTAATTGTCATGTTTGCTAGAGTTGTATATCGGCTTTTTACTATCCATGTTTTGCTTTATTTTATGCTAAACACCAACTCAGGACTTTCTCTTTGATTGATTTTTGATCTCCTTTAATGGTTTGATAGTAATACCTTCCTTTAAACTTTCGATTCCTACCCTTTCTCTTCAATTTGATTGATTCCCCTACCGTTTGTGCATTGGAACTTTATTCTTACTGACTATTACCTTAATTAGAGTTTTTTTGAACTCAGCCCTAATTGTTTACCCTATGCTTACTGTATTTGAAATCCTTTCTTATTGGTCGTACATCGATTTCTTTCCATATGTGTTGCTTGTTCTTACCGTTTGAACTGATTCCCTTAAATTAAGGGAGTACTTGTACTTATTTTTCTCTAATTGGTTGTGAGTTCCATAATTACTATTCTATTGTGATTCTTGCCTTAGTTTACCTAATTTCAAACTACTATATATATACATATTCTCTCATTAACATAAACACACAAACACATTGGTTCAAAAAACTCTATCTCTCTCTTACACTAAAAGCTTTCTACTCTCGTTTGTGTTACTTACTACTATCTAAAATAGCAAGCTACAAGCCAAGTCTAACGATTGGGTTCTCTTTCACTTTGTGTTTACTTCCTTTTTACCGTATGTTATCATTTCAATTCATATCCCAAAACAATATGTTTCTCCTATTACTTCAATTTGTCATGTTTCTAATATGCTTCTATCTATAGTTTTGTTGTTCAACCACAATTAACATGATGTCTACTTCACAGTCTTCTTTACTGCATGCTTCTGAATATACCCCCTTAGGATTAGCTTGCTCATGAATCCCTTTCTAGTGTATCCCCATGTGACTTTTCTCTGATTCCTGGCATGCACATTCTTGTGTAAAGTAGTTGGCTATCCGAAAACTCTTTGATTTTGTATTAACTCTAAAGTTCGTGTTGTACCTTAAAATCCCTTGAATCCTTTTTAAAGATTCTTTGATTATGTACCTATGTGCCTCTGTGCTTACTATGCACATTATACCTACCCGAAATCCCTATTACCCCTGAGTGGATGTGTGTACCTGTTTGATTCTATGTATTGAAGTGATGATGAACCTCTTCTGGTTCTGTATTTGGTTTGATTGATTGTTAGTCACCTTACCCTTTTTAAATTTTCTTATTTAATAACTCCTTGTGTTTTCTTACAAAACTATTTCAAGCAAATCATTTTAATACTTTTTTCCTACTGAAACCTTTTCAAACTATGCCAAGCACTCTCAGTCTACTCTTAAGTCACTAGGTTCTGCCCCATCCACTGTGTGTACCGTCTTGGGATCCTTTTGAGATCCCTCTGAACTTTGGGACACTGAAGCTGTCCCTTTCACACTACACTTAATTTTGTTACAAAGTCTAGGTATGAGCACTGCCCGGGATCCTTGAGATCCATAGAGAATTCTGACGCACCTAGACAATGATATTGTCTATGAAATTGGCATTTGAGGCTATTGGAGGTTTGGGAAATCACTTGGGCGTGCTTCAGGCTCCCTATATTGTAACTTTTTCTTTTTCTTTTTATCTATTTTTGCAATTCATTCATCTAGTTTGTAATAATTTGTAAACGAATGTTGGGGTGACTAGTGAAAAAGGTGGGTTATTACATAATTGTGGGGTAATATGGGTAGAAACCATGTCTATAGGATTTTATATTTTGTACGTTTGCCTTACCATGTTAGAAATCATGCTTATAGGTCTCAAGCAGTTCCGATAATAGAAATCATGTTTATAGGTCTTAAACTCAACTTCACAAGTAGATACCATGCCTAGAGAAAGTGATCCCTTTCAACTTAGGTTATAACGAGTGTTTATATGTGTTTTCATTTGTTATCATGCCTACAAGTTTAACGTCAGCTCTTAACAATTAGCAATCATGCTTATAGGAAACAACATAAAAAATTCTGCCAATAGATCTAAAAATAAGTTTAGTTTAAATAAGTCAATCCAGTTCTTGATTAGTTTACTTTGAAAATGGTATAATCAATGGTTTGTTTTCCCTGAAATGAATTCTTTCAAATATTACTCTAATCTATCACTAGACAATATGCCTATAGGAACTCAAGACTTTATTTTAGAATCTGTCCACTGTTTTACTACATCAAACGTAGTAATCATGTTCTTAGGACTCCACTATTTCGCATTAAGGAAAGCCTATAGGGTGAGTTAAAATTCTGCAACTCTGAAACTATTTCTGCTACTTAATGTTGTTATGATTAATAGGCTTAAAATCAGTAGACAAACTGATAGGGCCATTACTTATGAGTTTATAAAATAAACTGCCTATCTTCTATTTCTTGATATTCACTTAAAACTGTTAGACATCACGTCGTAGGATATTGTTTAACAATACAGCCCTTTTTTGTGTTTGAGTGGTGCTACTTATGTGCGTTGTTTGTGGAGGTAAACTTGAGCCTCTAATTGCTTCTTTTCTGCCTTATGTGCTAAGGTCATATTTGTTCTTACTTGTCGCCTTAGTATTTTCTTCTTTAAACTTTAGGAGTTTGTCTAGCTGCCTATATGTAGAGGTCCTAAATTTCTTCCAGGACCATTGAGAAGGGACGGGTAACAACACACAATAGAGATCGCTAAACAACACTTGCTCTAATAACCACTAAGGGGGTGGGAATGGGTAGATATGGATATGATGACTATGTGCTAATGTCACGTGTAGCCCCTCATTTAGGAGTGTTTACCACACATTGTGTGGGGTAATTCTGTTGGCTAACCAACCTAGGGCTTCTCCTTTCCCAAAATTCCTTTTGTTTAAAACTTATATATATATATATATATATATATATATATATATATATATATATACGCAACTTATTCAAATCTTTTTCCTATTATCTGAGTCATACAATGTACAACATGTTTCTTTTGGAATTAATTAATTCAACTACTTATTTGTTTAAAGGACTAATTCATAAGTATAAGTTCATCAAGGAAAAACAGTTATGGACCGAGAGGGGTGCCTAACACTTTTCACTCAAGATTATTTCGAGCCCCTTATCCTAAATCTCTGGTAATGCAAACCAATCCAAGATTTAATCGCTCTAGGAACCCTAACACACCGTAATCTGTTAGGTGGTGACTCTTCAAATACCTAATTCTCAAAAGGATATGAGTCATTACCCCCCCCCCCCCCACCCCAAATAAAAGCCGAAACCTGGACTTCTCTCTCTCTCTTTGCGGAGGGAAAAAGGTAGCCCAATAGTATGAATCATTGTATAAATTTGTATTTAAGCCATAAACACTTTCCTTTTACATAACGTTATTGATATGTATCAAAATTGTATTAAGAGGGAAAATTTTGATTGGAATAAGAACACACCATATACAAACCATATATAAAACAAATACAAAAGATATATTTGTATAAAATTTATATAAAATTGTATTTAAGTTGTACGATATTGTAGTTATATTTAACTGGGTAAATACAATATATGAAAGTTGTAGATAAGTTATAAATAAATTATATTCTATACAATATTGTATAAAATTTGTTTTTAGTTTATATGTTTTTGTAGATGTATCAAATTTGAATATTCTGGCTCTCAACTTGTCTAGTTTAGGTATTGTCTATCGTCGATATCTCTATTCTTTTGGTTTGGAGATACTTTATGGTCTTAGCTTTTAAAATCGTTTTATGAGATTTAGTTCTTAATTAAGGATTGAACTATTTTACATCATTGTGGTTCGACATTATTGGAATTGTTATACTACAATTAAGGCAGTATTGAAAATATGAGATGGAGGGAAAAGATGTGACGACCCGTCGTCTCGTGAGTTACTACCCCGTTCTTCCCATTTTCTGCTTTCTTATGTTTCATTCTTGGTATTGGGTGCATTAGAGTTGAATTGGAGTGATTTTGATAAGAAATGAGATACTTAGTCTCTTTTAAGAAGGCTTAAGTTGGAAAAGTCAACATGATGTTGACTTGTGAGTTAGAGGGTTCTGAATTGAATTTCAATATTACGATTAGCTCCATTTGATGATTTTAGGCTTAGGATCGCAATCGGAAGTAATTTTGGAGGTCCGGTGAAGAAGTTAGCCTATTTTGGCGAAATTAGTATTTTGGCGATTTACGGTTGATAGGTGAAATTTTGATCCGGGAGTCAGAATGGAATTCTGAGAGTTTTTGTAGCTTCCTTATGTCAGTTTGGACTTGTGTGCAAAATTTGAAGTCAATCAGACGTGATTTGATAGGTTTCGGCATCAGAAATACAAGTTGGAAGTTATAAAGTTCATAAAGCTTGGATTGGATGTCTTTTCATGGTTTTAGCATTGTTTGATGTGGTTTGAGGCCTCGAGCAAGTCCGTAATATATTTTGGGACTGGTTGGTGCGATTGGTATGGGTCTCGGGGGGCCTCGGGTGTGTTTCAGATGCCCAACGGGTCATTTTGGAAGATTTTTGCTGTTTTGAGCATAAATGTAATGATCTAAAGGTTCATTAGTAGTTCTAAAGATCCAAATTTTATTTCTATACTTGTAGAATATAAATCATGAATTATTGGACTGATCTGAAAATTTTTGTTTAATTTCATCAAGTCGCGATTGGGTTTTTGACGCGAAATGTGAGTTAATTGTTTAACAAGCAAAATAGGTAATGAATTGGACAAAGAACCCCGAATTGAGTTTCGATTAAAGGGTTGTGTTTGTATTATTATTTGCGACTCATAGGAACAAGAATCGTCTAGTTCCGAGTTCGTATGATGGAGTTAGAGCCATTTTAATGAAAAATAGTTGTGCTGCAAATTTCTTAAAAGCTGCGGTATTTTTCTGCAACAGTAAACAGTACCCGCGCGTGAATAGTAACTAAGCAGGTGAACAGTGCACAGTGACCACGCGCGTGAAAAGTACCGCGCGTGTGAACATTAATTCCAAAAAATCTGAGCAACGAGTTTATATCCGATTTTGGGTCATTTTTGCATCATTTTCAATCATATTTGAGAGCTTTTGGACGAGTATTGAAAGGAGTTTCAACTGAGATCGATTGAAGGTAAATTTTATGAGTTAAATACATGATTTTATTGAAAAATCATCCTTGAAATCCATGAAAACATAGCCACATTATAAGAAATTAGGGCTTTGGATTGAAAATAAGATTTGAAGATTTGAGAGGTCATTTGAACTCCGATTTTGGTAAATTTTATATGTACGGATAAATGGTGAGATGAGGAATCCGGTGATGTGACTTTCATAATTTTTTGAGAAGTGGGCTCGGGACTCGGGTTTTGCCAATTTCGTGATTTTCGATATTTTTCGAGTCTTTTCTTTTGGGTTATATAAACTTAACACATTGTGATGTATTCGCTTTGAATTTGGATAGGTTCGACAGCGTGATGGCCTATTTGAGGACCAAAGGCGTCACGGGCTAGAGATTTACTTGTAAATGACATCCTGAGGGTTTTAAACCCCGGATTTGCACATCATAATGCTGTATTGCGGTGACTTGCACTCCGGATATGAGCGTGTGGTAGAGCATCGTTGGGGATTTTGACTTGGTCCATCCCGGTTGTCTATATTACTGCTTATTTGACTGAAATTACTTGTTATCATCATAATTTGGGCTGGTTGCCATATTTGGGGCCGTGCCGACTTGTAAAATCCTTCAAGCATTGATATTACTGCTTTGCATGATTTGCATATCATCTAACTTCAGTCCAAGCTTTTAATGCTGTTTTGCAAACTAAGCCATATTTCTAAGTTTTGAAAACATAAATGAAATTTTAAATGCATTTCGATATGGAAACTTCGATTTTGTAAATGCCCAAGGGGCTTACTGTATTATTTTCTGGGGTGATAATAAAGTGACTTGAAACAGTGGTAACAATGTCACTATAATATATACTTGAAACAGTGATAACAATGACACTGTATGTTATACTTGAAACAGTGGTAACAATGACAGTGAAATATATACTTGGAACAGTGGTAACGATGACACTGTATGATATAATTGGTCAGGTAACATTGGCTAACCGGTCATGTAATATTGACTGACTAGTATATTGCACTTGGGCTGTAGGAGCATCTCCGGAGTCTGTACACACCCCCAGTGAGCGCCATCTACGATAAATAAATATGGATGGCTCAGGCTGCACGCCGCAGTGGGTACTGAAATGTACCATCTTATACATTGGATTGCATTCATGCATCTGTTCATTATTTGTTATTTGTGATATTTCTGGAGATAGTTATCTGCTTTTACTGGTGCTATCTGATCATTGAGTGTTAGGACTCGAATGGCTGACCAGGAATGAAGATATTGCCCGAGGGGCGGGTTTCTGTGCATAATGACACTAATGGGTGGAATTATTTTGCAAACTTTAAAAAGATTATTTTCAAAATAGGTTTAAAACTGAGTCAAATATTTTATAAAGGATTTTCATGAAATTACTGTTTTCAACAAGGGTTGTACCGTCTTAGATAGCATGATGAAGTGTTCTTACGTGATTTCTTATCGTTCAGTAATTGTTTACTTTTATTACCCTGAGTTGGAAGTAATCCCTTTACTCCCTGCACCTCGTGTGCAGTTGCATGCATTGTTCGCTCGGTAGCGGGTTATTTGTGGATTGAAGAATTGTTATCGGAGCTGAGCCAGGTGACCACTAGCATCCACGGCACCGGATCTTCTCCCTTATTTTATTTTGTTCATATTAATTTCAGACTTTGTTTCCCATTTTCGTACTTGTAGTACTTTAGCGAATTCAATAGTAGCTTATAACTAGTGACACCCCGATGTAGGGATGTGACAGGATGGTTCCCAGTTGTTATTATTGTTTTTGTGCACTTTTGATTATGCTAATCATGTTTTAGCTTTATAAATGTTAAATAACTGTTAAAAGGAAGCGTTTGTTTTGTTGGTTGGCCTTGCCTTCTTGAGAGGCACCATCACGATCGGATTTGGGATTAGGGTCGTGACAAGTTGGTATCAGAGCCTAGGCTACTAGGTCTCATTGGTCATGAGAAGATTCACTATAGTCTCGCGGATCGGTATGAAGACGTCTGTATTTATCCTCGAGAGGCCGGAGAACCTTTAGGAAAACTTCACTTTCTTGGAATTCTTATCGTGCGTACTTGATTCATCTTGAAATATACCTCTTGAAATTCCTTCCACACGTTAATATGCGCACGTGAGCGCTCGGTAGTATATGTGCCTTGATGGTTTGTGATTCCCTGATCGAGGGGGCGAGATGTAATCCCCGTGAATTTGATATTGGGCCAGTATGGAGGACTTAAGGCCAGATCTTTGCTTATGGCTTGAGCACCAAGATGCTGATTTTGTGAGCTGGAGTTATGAACTTATACGTTCAGTATTGCCCTTGATTGTGGGAATGGTGGCTGTATAGCTACGTAAATAGTATGTGGTACTGTGTAATGTGTATGGAAGTGGAAGGCATTCAATAAACATGAAAAGGTAAAGCTAGTAGGTAATTGGATTATGAGGTGAATCTATTTGTCATACTAGTTAAATGAGTATGGGAGCTGAGACCGCTTCTGTAAAGGTATTATGACGAAATTGTTGAGTCAAGGAGACCACCTTGAAGGTTGAAAACATTAAGGAAAGAATATGTTCTTACTCAGTTGAATATCCCATTAATGAAGGATCAAAAGGCATATTCTATGTCTTATGATTTAAATAGGTGTAACACATGTCCAGGTATCAAATTTTATAATATAATACATGTAATATTGAGATTAATATTGTTGATATACATTGTGATGCTTTGTCAAGTTGTGGAGGTGTTGTTAGGATGGTTTTGGTGATTTTCTGGCAGGTGGATAGGCCTAATTACAAAGAAAACTCTGCCAAAATTTTTGAAAAGAATTTGGGACTTAGTAATTTCGCCTAAAGAGTGGGCTTAAATGTTGTGTGAGTGAATGCAAAAATTGTAGAAGAGTTAAAATTTTCGATGATTCGTGTTTCCACAAGCTTATGATGGAGTGAGTTTAATCATAAGTTCTTGTTATGGAAACTGGGTTGAGAATGGCATGAGTGAAGGAAAATTGTTTTTGTTATGACAAGATGTCATGAGCTCGGATGAGCAGGAGATAAGTTTTGATGCTTACAGTAAGTTGGCATTGCCTTCAGCGTCACCTAAAGATCGGTGTTTCGTAAAAAGGGTTTGCGTCCTAGTTAATGACTCTTGATAGCTCTTCAACGTTAGTGCAACTGGTGGTTTGGAGGTACCTCCAGACATTGTTGTGGTATGTCGTAGGGGAGTATCCCATGAGAAGATTATATAAATGTGGCATGTGATCACTTGATTGATTAAAGATTTAAATCAAGTATAAAGTTTCTGTTGGTGTCGTTAAATTGAAGATTCATGCCTGGAGGGCGTTTGGACTATTTGGTAACTAGGGAGGATTACTCTGATTATGATGGTTGTTTTGTGTGTTATGAAGAAAATGGGATTTATTATGGACCTTTGAAAGGTTATCAGACTAGTTCAGTATGATCAGTATCGGCTTGAAGTCGATGGATAGATTTAATGTGAATAATAGCTCTATATCATGAAGATGGGTGCATTTTTGTAATGTGGCTCTCCTGGAGGAGTATCTAGGTTAATACTTCATTGTCAGATATCTTGCGTATTGATGAATTACGCCATGTGATTTGTGAAATGGCTTGAGGAATTGCTTCTGTGTTGAGAATCCTCGTAGGAATGATGTTACCTGAGCAACTTGGCTCTTGAAATTCAGATTGTACATCGCACCTCAGTTGTGCTTTAGTTTTGTCGCTTATAATGCTATATGTCCCTCAAAGATCCGATTATGGACTTAGCATGCTTATGACCGATACTCGGTATTTTGTTGTAATGAGCGAATTTGGCTCGATGTGCATCTACTTATATGAGATCTACGTGTGCTTCGGGTGGCATGCCGCCATGGGTATGTTATCTGGATCGGGTTGCACGCCGCAACAATGTGATTCTGAGTATAGTTTTCTATATGATATTTTGTATGCCTTGCTTCCTATTTTCTAAGGAAAGTCTGTAATAGTGTGTGGGATTGATAATTACTTCCTGAGTTTTTTTTCCTTTTGTATCGCGTTCTAATTGGTAGCCTATTAGTATATTGAGGCATCATATGCAACTTTTGATTATATTTATTGCCTGAGGAATTTGTAATGGGTGAGACGAGATCATTGAATTCGAGATTAGTTTAATCTGATTATATGAAGTAAATTAAGGGTCTAGACCATTATTTGGTTCAGAATAAGGTGATAGTTCGTGCTAGAAGTATATACCCAATGAATATTTTATTCGGTGGTGTTATGAATTTATGCAGACCTCATGCGTCGTGTCGGTATTGTAAAAAAAATAAAACTTGAACAAGATCTATGTATGTCCTGTAGAGCATGGGATGTGTAATAATTTTTCTTCTACATGGGATCAATGGAAGTTCTTGACTAATTGAGTACGTAAAGCTTCATGGTTTATAAGGGAGGCGAAGTCCTCATGTTACCTTAGTATGAAAGGGTATATGCGACATGTTGTGAAGGATTGAGATTTGCGTGTGTAAGGTTATGGTTCAGTTCTGAATGGAAATTCATAACATTCTTAGGCAGTACGAACAACTTTAGGTGATTAGCGGAATGAGCTTCAGATGACTAGAGTGAATGATCTAAAGATGATTAAGGAAATTGTATTTCTAATCATAATGATTTGTAGAGGTTATATGTTTCAGAAAAAGGCCAATGTGATTAAGTTGATGTCACTTCAATAGTATTGCGGCACTCTAAGGCTAGATCGACTACTGATATTCGAATTGCTTGTATGGTCACATGAAATTTTAGATGATTTGTCGTGGGATGATTGTGTAGTGAAGATGTGCATATATTCGCAATGATTATGTAGTGAAGATGTGCATATATTTGCACCGTGGAAATTAGGGTCAGCTATGATAATGTGTGCTCTATATGGAGTTGCAGATTGGGAGTTCTCATGTAAAAGTTATATTGTGGTGGTTGATGGTGTGCATCGATGCTGTTTGACAGCTATCGAGATTCGGAGGCTCGAGTGGATCTTAACTTGCTGGTATGTTAGATTTTACATGTGATGTCAGAATTTAGACTGGTTGTCTTAGCGTCAGGCAATTCTGAACTATTGTGCCATGGGCAATGCCGAAAATGCCACAGGTTCATTGGCGAGGTGAATTGGATTATGTTCTATCAGGTTTGCGTGGTATGTACTATTTGTTTCACTGTGGGTGTAATGATTTGCTCTGGCTCCAGCCATCAATTGAGCATGATTGTCAATTTCAAGCATAGTGACTTGAGGTGTTTCATGTGGAGTAGTATTTGGATCACGCATTGTGGCAAAGCTGTGTGGAAACATGACCTTGCGGGTCAAATTTGTGTGTTCTATTTTGATGAATTGAGTTAGGGTCTCAGCCTTGTGTTGTGGAAGTACTAGTGAATTCAAGGTACAACTCTCTCAGTTGAGTCATTTTAATTATTTGTGTATGTTCTAATCGTTTCTTATTGGTGTACGTATTATGCAAGTTATGACTTAGTCCTGTATTAATGTGTAATATCACCAAAGTGGTGTGTTGGATTCAAAGTGATCGTTGGGGTCATTAACAAATACAGTCAGATTTGATTTCAGTATGTTTGATGGGTAAATATCGAGGTTCGATTCAAAAATTTGTTATGATAATTGCTAGAGGAGAAATGGCATTATGAATGGTTGATCTGAGCAATGGTTATGATTTATTGTGTGTTTCAATTATCATTGTAAGTATATGAGAATGCTTGAATGAGGCATTGGCGAAAAAGAGATTTATATCAATATTTGGTTATTGCGGACAGCTGCTGCGAGTGGAAGTTATCGCTTCATTTGTTTGATTTATTGGTATATCATATAATTGCACCTAAGGTTACAGGCATGGTCTACCACAGCTGGTTCAGACATATTTTGAATGTAGGTGTGAGGTTCTTATCTTGTGTATGATTTCCGAAAAGGTGAAATGTGGCTCTATGATTTATGGGCTATACTGGATTATGTAATTCGATTAAAATGTGTTATCGGACCTATATGAGATAGAGTGATGTGGGATCATCCCCGGGTTTATGCTGATAAGGTCATTTAAATTTTGGTTGGCTTCTAGGACAACTCTGAGTACGCTCGAGGACGAGTGTTTGTTTAAGTTGGGGAGAATGTGATGACCCGCTGTCTCATGAGTTACTACCCAGTTCTTCCCATTTTCTGCATTATATTGTTTCATTATCAGTATTGGGTGCGTTAGAGTTGAATTGGAGTGATATTGATAAGAAATTAGACACTTAGTCTCTTTTAAGAAGGCTTAACTTGGAAACGTCAACTAGATGTTGACTTGTGAGTTAGAGGGCTCGAAATTGAATTCCGATGATTCAGTTAGCTCCAGGAGATGATTTATGGTTTAAGAGCGCAATCGGAAGTATTTTTGGAGGTCCGGTGAAGAAGTTATCCTATTTTTTTGAAGTTAGTATTTTGGCGATTTCCGATTGATAGGTGAAATTTTGGTCCTTGAGTCAGAATGGAATTTTGAGAGTTGCTATAATTTCGTTATGTCATTTTGAACTTGTGTGCAAAATATTAAGTCAATCTGATGTTATTTGATAGGTTTCGGCATCGGAAATAGAAGTTGAAAGTTCTAAAGTCCATAAAGCTTGAATTGGAGGTTGATTCATGATTTTAGCATTTTTTGATGTGATTTGAGGCCTCGAGCAAGTCCGTAATATATTTTGGGACTGGTTGGTGTGATTGGTTGGGGTCATGGGGGCCTAGGGTGTGTTTCAGATGCCCAACGGGTCATTTTTAGAAGATTTTTGCAGTTTTGAGCATAAATGTAATGATCTAAAGGTTAATTTTTAGTTCTACAGATCCAAATTTGATTTTGAGACTTCCGGAATTTAAATCATGAATATAGAACTGATCTAGAAACTTTGGTTTAATTTCATAAAGTCGCGATTGGGTTTTTGACGTGAAATGTGAGTTAATTGTTTAACGAGCGAAATGGGTATTGAATTGGGCAAACGAGCTTTAAAGGGTTGTGTTCGTATTATTATTTGTGACTCATAGGAACAAGAAATGTCTAATTTTGAGTTCGTATGATGGAGTTAGAGCCATTTTAGTGAAAAATGGCTGTGCTACAAATTTCTTTAAAAACTGATGTATTTTCTGCAGTAGTGAACAGTACCCGCACGCAAATAGTATCGCGCGGGTGAACAGTGAACCGTGACCACACGCTTGAATAGTATCGCTCGGGTGAATAGTAATTCCGAAAATTTTGGCCTGCGAGTTAATATCCGATTTTCGGTCATTTTTGCACCATTTTCAGTCATTTTTGAGAGCTTTTGGACGGGGATTGAAAGGAGTTTCAACTAAGATCAATTGGAGGTAAGTTTATGAGTTAAGTACTTGATTTTATTGAAGAAATCATCCTTGAAATCCGTGAAAACATAGCAAAATTATAAGAAATTAGGGTTTGAGATTGAAAATCTGATTTGAAGATTTGAGAGGTCAATTGAACTCCGATTTTGGTAAATTTTATATGTATGGACTAGAGGAGAAACGAGGAATACGGTGATGTGACATTTATAATTTTTTGAGAATTGGGCTCGGGGCTAGGGTTTTGCCAATTTTGTAATTTTCGATATTCTTCGAGTCTTTTCGATTGGGTTATATAAACTTAGCATATTGTGATGTATTCGCTCTGTGCGTGGAGGCTGATTTGAGGACCATAGGCGTTGCGGGCTAGAGATTTTACCGATTTGAGGTGAGTAATACTTGTAAATGATATCCTGAGGGATTGAAACCCCGGATTTGCACATCATAATGCTGTATTGCGGTGACTTGCACGCCGGATATGAGCATGCGGTAGAGCATCGTTGGGGATTGTGACTTGGTCCATCCTGGTTGTTGATTTAACTGTGTATTTGATTGAAATTACTTGTTATCATCATAATTTGGGTTGATTGCCATGTTTGGGGCCTTGTGCCGACTTGTGAAATCCTTCAAGGATTTATATTACTGCTTAGCATGATTTGTATATTATCTAACTTTAGTCCAAGGTTTTAAATGTTGTTTGGCAAACCTAGCCGTGTTTCTAAGTTTTAAAAACTTAAATGACATTTTAAATGCATTTCGAGCTGGAAACTTCAATTTTGTAAATGCCCAAGGGGCTTACTATATTATTTTCTAGACTGATGATAAAGTGACTTGAAACAGTGGTAACAATCACACTGTAATATATACTTGAAACAGTGGTAACAATGGCACTATATGTTATACTTGAAACGGTGGTAACAATGACACTGAAATATATTCTTGGAACAGTTAACAATGGCAGTGTATGATATAAATTAGTCAGGTAACATATGCTGACCGATCAGGTAATATTGACTGACCAGTATACTGCGCTTGGGCTGTAGGAGCCCATCCGGAGTCTGTACACACCCCCAGTGAGTACCGTCGACGATAAATAAATATGGATCGCTCGGGATGTACGCCGCAGTAGGTACTGAAATTTACCATCAAATAAATTGCATTGCATTCATGCATTTGTTCATTATTTGTTGTTTGTGATATTTCTAGAGATATTTATCTGATTTTGCTGGTGCTATCTGATCATTGAGTGTTGGGGCCCGAGTGGCTGACCAGGAACGAAGATATTGCCTGAGGGGCGGGTTTCTGTGCATAGTGACACTAATGGCCGGAATTATTTTGCAAATGTAAAAAATACTATTTTCAAAAGTTGTTTAAAACTGAGTCAGATATTTTATAAAGGATTTTCATGGAATTACTATTTTCAAAAAGGGTTGTACCATCTTAGATAGCATGATGAAATGTTCTTACGTGATTTCTTATCGCTCAGTAATTATTTGCTCTTATTACCACTGAGTTAGAAGTACTCACTTTACGTCATGCACCTCGCGTGCAGTTGCAGGTATTGTTCGCCTGATAGCGGGTTATTAGCGGATTATAGAATTGCTATCATAGCTGAGCCAGGTGACCGCTAGCGTCCACGACACCAGATCTTCTCCCTTATTTTATTTTGTTCATATTAATTCAGACTTTGTTTCCTATTTTTGGACTTGTAGTTCTTTAGCGAATTCTATATTAGCTCATGACTAGAGACACCCCGACGTAGGGTTATGACGGGATGGTTCCCAGTTGTTATTATTGTTTTTCCGCATTTTTGATTATGTTAATCATGTTTTTTCTTTATAAATAGCGTTTGTTTTGTTGGCTGGCCTTGTCTTTTCGAGAGGCGCCATCACGATCGGATTTGAGATTTGGGTCATGATAAAAAAAGGAAAGAGTGTAAATGAATTCTTTAATTTAAGGTTCTGATAATGGATTGTATATGTAGAGAAACGGCATGGAATAGGGAAAGAGGAGAGGAGAGAGAAAAAGAAAAAGGGTATAACAGGATCATCTAATTTAAGGCAGTAATAATGGATTGTATATAAACCGTAAGGAATCCTTATTTAAGGTGGGTAATATGCAAAATGAAGATAACTTTTGTAAATAAATTTCAAATATTGTATAGGAATGAAACAATCCCTACTTTAAACTAGTTCTCTCTGCACAAGAAAAAGATGTAGTTTAAACACATATATGTTGGGGTTTATTTAAAGTTTTTGCTATTTTTTAGTTTCTATTAAACAAGCATAAATTTCTTTCTGCTAATTATAAGTGTCAGTAAATTTAAGGAACCTACTATTGGTAATATGAAAAATTGGGTACCTTTCTAATGAATATTTAAAGGATATTTTATTTATTATAACTTTAATCCATAAAATAGAAGAGTGATTCAGTGGTCCAATTTGACCTTAAAAAGTAAAAAAATGACACTTATTCATATTATAGAATATAAAGACGAAGCCTCGCAAATTTTGGTTTTACTCATATGAGATTTTCATTTCTCCATTTTGTCAGTTATTAAGACAGAATCGATATATTAAGACAGAAGTGATATCGACTATAAAATAACTTTCAGTTGTCTACTAAATCCTGCAAATCAAAGGGAGCTAAATAAAAAAATTGATTATTTTAAAAATTTAACAATTTATGATGGAGAAATAATGAAGAGTAGTATGCCAAAATAGATTAAAAATGGATCAACGCACAAATGGGTCAGCATTTTTTGTATGGGTAGCCAATGTAATAAGTTTTTGGCTATAATTTGCAATCAAATATAGTGGGCTAACGGTTGTCTTAAGTTAGTGCCAAAATGCCATAAATAAAGTTTGCTCTTTTTCTTTTAACGTGATGGATTGCCGAAGGATTGAAGTAAGAAATTGAGCAAATATGATTTATAGCCGTCTGAACCAAATTTATATCATTCGGTAGCCCAAAATTACAATATACAATTTATAGACCAAAAGCAATTCTAATGACTAGCCCAAACCTGTCCTATCCACTTCCTTTCAAATATTATTTGATTCCTTCAGCGGTGAAAATTAAAGCGTTAATTATTTTTGGAACCCCATATAAACATGCCATCCAGCTCATCAGTCAACGTGCCTTTATTTATTTCGTCCTTGTTACTCAATTGTTCACCCCCACCCTTTTTCTTCTTTCCCACATAGTCAAACTATTTCACCCATTATTTTAATTCGGGGGACTAGCTAACGATTAGTTGTTGAATAAAATGTTTTAACTGAAGTAATAAAAGAAAACAATACAGGTTTAAGTTTAAGCGATTCTCCTCTCCCACTAATTCTATGTATAGGAGTAAAAATATTGCAAGTTTTTCATGACATGTTTTTTTGCCTCATATTTGCTAGAAACGAATTCAAGCTATTGACTATAAATTGTTACTAGTGTCTTAATTCATTTTAGAGTTTAATTTTAGCCTGTAAGTATTTCCTTCAAGAAAAGTTATTTATAATTAGAGAAAAGATCATTATTCATAGCATTATTGATATTATAACGTGAAAAAGTAATTATCTTGTTGTAATCCATTAAAATATAACAAAAATTTTAGACGATAATGAATATGGTATAAGTTATTTTACAAAATAGATTGTCACTATACAAAATATACACTAAAAAGAGTGTTAATATACAAAACAGTATATCACTATATAAAATAGACTGTCAATATACAAACTATACAAAATAGACTGTAATAATGCTTGATTCCTTCTTCAAAAAATTGCTGAATTTCATGATAATTATAATAGAAAAATATATAAAATAGATTGTCACTATACAATTTATATACAAATAGAGTGTCACTATACAAAATATATACTACAATTGATGTAACTATACAATTTATATACAAAATAGGATGTCATTATACAAACTATATACTAAATAGACTATTATTATACAAAATAGACAGTCACTATATAAAAAAAATACAAAACAGACATTTCGAGCTACTAGATGCAATATATTTAGGCCGAAGGGCCATCTTTTTCAGGTGAGCCAAAATATGGGCTATTAAAATTTTGAGGGGCTATAAGATAGTTTTCTCTTAAAAAATTCAAATGTTGGGTCCATGCTAGCATGGGCTTACCCTCGGAGTTTCACAATTCCTTTGTCTCTTGGAAAACAAGAAGTTGGTAGAGCGCTATGTGATTTAGGGGCTAGTATAAATTTGATGCCATACTCTTTATTCAAGCAACTTGGAGTGGGGGCGCTCAGACCTACTACAATTACTATACAGTTAGCAGATAGGTCACTAGACATGCCCGAAGGAATCATTGAGGATGTGTTAGTTCGTGTGGGGAAGTTTATTCTTCCTGCCGATTTTATTGTTCTTGATTACGAGGCAGATGAGGAAGTGCCCGTTATTTTGGGACGACCATACTTAGATACTGTGGAGAAATTATTGATGTGAGAGCAGGAAAGTTAATAATGAAAGTTGACAATGAGGAGGTCACTTTTAATGTGCACAAGGCACTTAAGCTTCCTAAGCATTATGAGGACTTGTGCATGATTATTGTGGTAGAATCGAAGGGGAAAAAACAGGGTCCTTATGTGAATTGTGGTGATCCATACGGGACAACTGAATTAGAGGAGGTAGTGTTTCCAGTTGAGCGTGTTAAGATGATTGAGAAAAGAGCAAGAGATGAAAGAAGAGACCTTCTAAGAGCGTGCAAAAGGGCTAGAATTCATCGGAGAAAGAAGAAGAGAAAGCGCCAAGCGTGAGCGGAGTAGTAGCGTCGTGCCACGGCGTTAAATCAAGCGCTTGTTGAGAGGCAACCCAATTCTATTTTTTTCTCTTTTATTTTTTTAATTTTTTTCCTTTTATTGTGTTATATTTGTTTTCTTTGTGGTGTTGTTTTTGTGTTTTTTAGGACTACGAGCATGGAGTCAAAGCCAATAGGAGATATACAACGGTGAGTAGGTGGTTGAACTAAGTTTGGGGTATCCGAAAAAAGGATCATTACTCAAGTCTAAGTATCCGTGAGCTACTAATTTTTTGGCCTTTGGCTTACCAGGGAGTCTCTTTTACCCTCTTATTAGTTATAGTTTGCATTGAGAACATTGCACAATTTTAAGTGTGGGGTGAGGACATTGTCTGACTAACTTTATATGCTATTTTAGTTGTGTTAGTTTAATTAAATTTTTTTTTAATTAGAAAAATGAAAAAAATTGACTTTTCCCGACAATGGATCTCCTAGACAGTTTTTTTGAGGGATTTAAGTCTAAAGAAAAGGTAAAAAAATATTTTCTTTGTACGCAGTGTAGTAATTCCCCTTGTTTTCTTTATGCCATGGTTTTTTTCCAAGGGTGTATTGAACCGGGTATAGTGTAAATTTTCTAGTTCAATTGAATAAAAAGTTCCTGATTTACATAGTTAATTCTCCTCACATACACATACTTGAAAAGTGGTATATGCCTTATTTGTGATGTTCAAATCTCAATTTTTGATTCTAAAATAAGTTCATTATATTGTGTAATTATGCTATGCTTAACTGCTTTGACTAGAGAGTCGATAAAGATCCAAGTTTGAGTGAATTGTGTGCCAATGTGTGAGTAATGATTGTTGAAATATTCTGTGTATAATAGTTGATGTCTAGAAATTGCCCCCAAGTATTTTCAAAGCGAAATAGTAGTATCATTCAGTTTAGGAGATGATATAGACATTTCTTTGTTGAACCATTTTGATAATTATTTCCACCTTATTCTATATATCCTAGTCAAACCTTTTGAGCCGTTAATCCTATTTCTTTGGCACTCACGTATAAACCTTACCAACTTATATAATATATCAGTTGTTTGAACCTCTATCTCTCATGAACACTTAATGTTGTTTTGAAGTTGAAGAAGTTGAGAACAAATTGGTTGGTTTATCACAAAAAAAAAAAAAAAACAGAAAAAGAGTGAAGAATAATTTATATATGTATATATATAGGGGATGAATTTTCAGAGTAACATTCCCTAACCTAAGGTGCTTGAAGAGAATGGAATTTGTTGTTAGTATTTAAAATCTCAAAAAGGTTGGAGATGGTTTAACATAGGAGTGATGTCGAAATTATAAAATATGTTGTATGTGTGGAAGTGTTCAAAGAGGTGTAGTTACTACATTCAATATTTTTCACACCATTTTTTGTAGCATACATTACAATCAATTAAAGTCCTACTTGATCCTTGACTGAATAAGCTCAATTAGTAGAGTATTACACTAGGGGCAAGCATATGGTATGTCATCTGTTGCACATGAATTTTTATTCTGAGAGCGAGTTAATTCTTCCTATTTTGAGTTCCTAAAAATTCTTTATTATTATTTTAAGAGGAACTAATCTATATTTTTTGTGCGAGGGCAAATGATTTGTAAAGGCAAGGAGAATTTTTTACCTTTGTGTTAGAGCAAGTAAGCAAGTTATGAAAATGCGTGGCACTTGCGAGTCATGTCTTGAGGTTGAATTATTATGAATGGGTACCTAAGTGTCAGCATGTGTTGTCACAAGAAATTGTATGATAAAAAGGTTCTCAATATGTAAAATGTATGCTAATTGCTCGAGGACGAGCAACGATTTAAGTGTGGGGTGTTGATCATAGGCTAAAAACTCGTGTTTTAGTCGTTGTAACAACACTTTAATTACTACATTTTACAAATGTTTGAGCTTACATGATTATGAATTGTACTAAATTCATGATTTATGCCTTGGAGGAAGAGTTTCCAACTTAAGAATTAATTTGGGATGAATTTGAGTAATTTGAGGCTTTGAAGTCTAAGTAAAAGCTAAACAAATTAAGTTGGAATCAAGTTGAGTAAAATACCCATAACTTTTTGCTCAGAACTCCGTTTGGGCTCCATAATATATAGATAGAAAGCTATTCAAAAGAGCTACAACTTTCATTTTTTGTATTTTACCGACAAACCTCATTAGCGTGGGCTGTGCACTGGTTATACGCTCTCGCGCTAGTTCAGCGATTTTGGACAGAAAGAAACTCAATATGCGCTGGTTGTGCGCTGGATATGCACTCCTGCTCTAGTCCAATCCGAGAAATGCATTATTGAGGGGTAAAATTGGAAATCTGAAAGGATCCACTCAACTAACATTAATTAAAGCTCCATTATTGAGTTTAGATCAGATTTGGAAGTGGATCTTGAGAGAAAAGCCATTGAAGACCAATCTTGGAGCTAAGAAATGAGGAGAAATATATCATCTTGGAGCAAGAATTAAAAGAGTTCTTCTAAACTTTCTTCTAGTTGTTTGTTTATATTATGTTTAAGACTTTTATTTTGAGTTTTGTATGATCATGAGTGGCTAAAACACCCATTGTTCTGGGGTTGTGATTTATCCATGAATATTGTTGTTTGATATTAACTTGATCTTGATTATAATTCATTTATCTATGGTTGTTTCTTCAATTCTATGTTTAATTGCTTAATTGTTTGGCCAGCAGTTGGGTTTTATTTACTATCTATGCTATTCTTGGTAAAGCCATATTTAGATTAGAGAAGAATTGAAGAAGTCATGATCTTAACCCTTAACGGGAGCATATTTGTGGTTAGGATAGGAATATACCTAATCACCTTGCTTAATTAAATATCGTGATCTTAATGCGTTTTTAATAGATTGATTTTATAGGAATATAGACGTTAATCTATTGAGAATAGGTGCGTAGTACTTCGGGAGAAGGCTATGAGAGCATTACATAAGCCGCTGGCGGAGAAAGCTCGAAGAGCTTCCCTTCATTCATTACTAAGCCAAGGTCCCAGGTCTCCGAGTCAGCCCGCGCTTTATTATCGACTAATTAACAACCATGAGTGAATTATATGAAAAGACGAGTTAATTAGAACACAATATAATTGGAGAATTAATCACAACCCTGGAATATTTATCTCTATTAATTACACAACAATCAACGTGTTACTTGATAATATAGTTGTAACTTAAAATTATTATTTAGCATAACCAAACTCTTGAACTCGAACTTGGCTTGACGAAATAACAATATTGGTGTATTAGTGAGTTGTTGATATAAGTTTCTGTGGGTTCGACACTCTACTTATCATTTTATTACTTGTACGAGCATGTATACTTGCGTGTGCATTTGGGAGCTAGAATATATAATCATGTAAAGACTGCATGAAAGACCAAAAAAGCTATATTTCACAATAAGGGAAAAAAGGAAACAAGTAACAACGAGATTACAATAAATGATGATACGAATTGATCGCAGAATTACAAACGAAATCTTAAGGCCACAACACAGCAAGAGCAACCAAGTCAATAACTCATATCCAACAAGGATGTTCACACAAGGTCTTATTCAACTCTTTCCACAATTTTTACCAAGTCTCGGACAAACCCAACTCACGAAAACCCAGCATATAGAATCTAACACTTGGCATCCTGTGCCACATGAATCTCATGATCGTGCTGCTAACTAACTGGTTAACTAGGCCACTCTCACATATATAATGGACAAGTTAGGGCATATCTCCACCCTTAGCAAAAGAATCAGGAGGAGTTTACCTCTAATATGAGTGTTCAACTATGTGTATGCTTGTGCAAGTATTTTTACAAGAATTCTACCAACTAGTAAGTATAAGAAGTGGAACGGCCAGCACGCGAAATGTTTGCACGCGGATAGAATCAATGAAAACATTAGCTCATAATACAATGAGTTTAACGGGAATCTTCTAGGATATCATCCTGTAGTTCCAAACAGAGATATGTGTGCTAGGGAACTCTTGGTATCCTGAGGATCTCTTTGTATCCTCAATAGATGTACTGGGAATCTCTTGGTATCCCGAGGATCTCTTGGTAATCTCAATATGTGTACTAGGGATCTCCTGGTATCCCGAGGATCTCTTGGTATCCTCAATATGGTGCTGGGATCTATCGGGAATCGAACCGATAAGGGAATCAACAATACATAAGAATGGTCATAGAAAACCAAGAAGCACGATAACCTCAACAAAATAACAAGACATAATAAGTGTGTGATATCTACACCGGTAATCACAATTGTTGGACATGTGACATGTTTACGCGAAGACACAAGTGAACTCACATTCAAGGGGTGTCCAAACAATAAGGAAGTTAACATGAATAAGATAATTACAATTAAGGAAATATTAATTAAAGATAGGATATCTAACTTTCTTTCAATTAAGGCCAATGAATTATGTGGGAAGTACAAATTATGATATCCAATTAAAGACAAGCAGTTCGGAAGAATAACCTTGATATATAAGGATAAATATCTTCAGTTATACAAGTAAAAGTCAATAGGCAACTAGAATAAACCAAAAGGGAAAGTAAGTTCCAAGTAAGATATATAGTGGTGAAACTAACAACAGGAAACTCAATCATATCAAGAACAACTTCATACTCAGTGATACAAGGGTCTAAGAGTCTAAAAAGGACAATTTACCACACTGTTGATTGCATACATGAAATACAATCAACATAGAAGACTCAAATCCTAAGGGGAAGTCCCCCCAACATAAGGTTAGGCAAGATACTTACCTCAAACCGGCTAATATCAACTAGCAACCACGTTTTTGCCACGATTACTCGACTACAAATGGCCCAAATCTATTCAATTAAATCACACATTATAAATAACATCTCAAGCAACTAATTCTACTATTTAATTCAAAGCTAAAGTACGAAATTAGGTAAAATGACCAAAACACCCCTCAGGACAAGTCACGAAACCGAATGAATTTAATATTTTTAGATTCCTCGCACTCTCACGAGTCTATCCGTTTAAAAATCTCTCAAATCAGAGGTCAAACACCCCCTCAATACTCAATAATTTGGTCTATAAAGTTCTACCTATTTCTCTTTTCAAATCTGAAATTAATGGATGAAATTAAAAGGAGATTCATGGAAATTGGTCTAAATGAGTGAGAAGCACTTAGCCAAGTCGCTCAGGTAAAAATCCCTTAAAGAATCGCCAAGAACCGAATACGGGCGCGCGCCTAAGCCTAAAATTACTATACGAAGCTGTTGAGATCATCCACGATCCATTCCGGGGTTGTTTACATAAAAGTCCAATTTCGGTCAACTTTTTATTGTTCCAACTTCCAAAACAAGGTTCCTTCTTCCAATTTAACTCTAAACCATCTGAATGCCAAATTCCACCATGCATGTAAGTCGATACTCATATTTTGAAGCAGTTCCAGACATTATGCCACTTGATGGAGCTTAAATTCTCAAAATGACCGGTCGGGTCGTTACATCCTCCCCCTCTTAAAACCAACGTTCATCCTCGAAGATTCGCCTGGAAGTCCTCAGGTCACTGAGTGCGCACTTCCAACATACACCCGAGGGTGATCCAATGTCACCCTAATCCACATAAGCATGACGACACCATCTCAACTGAAATTTAGCCTTTCTAGCAATACCACTCAACCTTCAAGCTAGAATTCTCACCTTCCATCCATTTCCAAAAGACTAGATCCAACATTCATATCCGACATCAAGCTCGACCAACTACTTCAATTCATGCCAACACACATAGGGAACAACCACACAACATGACACATCACATATAGGTCCACAATAACATTTCTGATAGTGATACTTGCTTGAGATCAAATCCGTACCTGCCATAAATCTCATATTCAATAGGAGCTCTTTTCAAACCTCTGCAACATTGACAATGATATAATAACCACGAAATCGCATAACAAAACACCCGAATAACCAATCTCAGCTAATACCAATGGGCACACACCCCACAAGCTAAAACTCAAGAAACATAGAATAAAAATGACAGAATATAGGAAGGGATACACATATGGGAACTATCAAAAAAGTCGAACTAGCACAAATTCTTCTAAAACACAAATCTACAAAACTTCTAATAAGAAAGAGTGAAAACATATAAAAGGCTCACAAAGATCTTACACTGATATAACCATCACCGCGATAGACAGCCCAGTCTCAACATATCATATCACTTGAAGTCACGAGGGTCCCACCCTCAACGCTGAATCACAAGTAAGGTACACATCAACCCATCTAGAGACTCTCACTAGATCAATTCCGTCTACAAATTACAACACAGACTGACTCCCAGGCCGGTGGGACATATAAATCACAGCCCGTAACCAAGAATACTCATAATTCACATCAAACCTACAGAAACAGGCAAGAGGAATCTACTACTAGCCTCATAACCCTTGACAACAGCTAGAAACAGACGATAGACACATCTATCACTCATAGAACTCCGAACAGGGTAATCATATAAATAGAGTGCAAATTAGGAAACGCATCCATAATGGAACAACAAGCAAGGAAACTCACCCTGATAAGCAGAACTGCGATGAATTACAGACAGTGCCCGTCTATGACAACTGAATTCATACCTGAATGTCATTAACTGGCCCACCGGCGTCAAGTCTACAATATGAAACACATCAATGAGCCGAGCCTCACCTTTAGGGTGCCCTCTACCTGCCTGAATACCTCATTGTGACACATCGTTTCAAAGACTGGGACAATCTCTAACCATGTGGCTAGTACTCCACACTCAAAGCAACCTTTCTGCTGACGAGGCAGTGGGAACTATGCGGTATGGGTACTTTGAGACCCATGAACACCCGAGTCACCATGCAAATCCTAAAGCGCGAACTGAACCAGCTAACCTGCAAAACCTCTACCATGATGCACCCTACCTCCAAAATAAGGACCAGTATATCTCACTGGTCTACGAGGTCTCTTTGCTTCCTCAAACCCTCTCTCCTAATCTGGTCTGCTCTCTCTCGCATGACCTTGCCTGCCCTCTCTCTCTCTCTAGCATCCATTCCCACTATCCTCCTAGGAATGCTCACCACTTGCTGATACGGAGTATCCATCTCCAACTCACGGGCCATACTGGACCTGATGCTAGGAATAAGCACCTCAATAAACCGGCGAACCTTCTCGCAAACAGTAGGAACCAAGGCTGAGACATGTCTAGCCAATATGGTGTAATGGATAGCATACTCCGAGACGGTCATAGCACCCAGGTTTAAATGCTCAAACTCCGCACGCAATGCATCCCTGAGGCTCTGAAGAACAAACTCTCGTAGAATCATATCTGAAAATTGGGTCCAAGTCAGTAAAGCTGCCTCATCTAGGTTGTCTAACTCATAGGTGCGCCACCAATAATAGGCGACTTCTCGAAGCTGGAAAGTAGTGAAAGAAACCCCGCTCGATCCAGAGATACCCATAGTACAGAGAATGCGATAACACTCATAAAGGAATTCCAGGGCATCCTCCGATGCTAAAACACCGAACTCAGGAGGCTTATACCTCTAGAACCTCTCAAGTCTCATCTCCTCTTGCTCGAAAATAGCTGACATGCCCTCGGGCTGAGCTGGTGCTGCAGACGGCATGAATAATCTCAGGGACCTGCTCAACATGTGCTCACTTCTCGGGAGAGCAGATGGCGGGAGTGTGTACTCCTCTCCCGGCCTGGGATGTGGTTGCAGCAAGGAAAAGCAATCCTGCCTGAGCCAAAATGGTGTACATACTCATGAACTGTGTCAAAGTCTCCTGAAGGGCTGGTGTAGTAGTAGCTGTAGGTGTGTCAGGTGCCTGGACTCCGGCTGGATCTTCTGGTGGTACCTCGACGGTCGCTTGTGCAGTTGCTCTCGCTGCACCGCGTGCGCGTCCAAGAACTCTACACCGGCCCTGACCTCCGATGACTGCAGCAAGCCCCGCGGGTGCCTGATCACCTCAGGTAGTACATGTCCTCACCATATGTGAGAGAGTAGAAGACAGAGGTTTAAGATTGTGGATGTCAAAATCTGACACGAAAGGGGAAATCAAAGAAGTGTAATTTTCCTAACGGTTACATAGCCTCTCGTAGATAAGTACAGACATCTCTATACCAATCCAGAGACTCTAATAAACAAGCTTGTGATATGTGACTCCTATGAACCTAGAGCTCTGATACCAACTTGTCACAACCCCAGTTCATCCTCCGTGAACATGTCGTGACGGCACCTAGTCCCTACGAGTAGGAAAGCCTAAAAATGTATAATATAAACCAAATTGCGGAAGAAAATAATTAAGCTGAACTAGTGAAATAAATCAGTATTTAAGGTGCCACCTGGCAAATACAATAACAACTCTCGAAGCTAACAAATATTCCCAAAACCCGGAATCTCAAAAAATCACAAGCTAAGGGATACATAAGAGGCTCTAAATTAAGAATATCTATACAAAGGAAAATACCGAGAGAACTATACTTATTACAGAAAGCTGAAAAGGGACTCCCTGGTATGCGGACATAGCAGATATTCCTCGAAGTCTCTACCGATACGCCTCCTTCCAAGGCTGACAAAACCGAGTGGGAGTACCTGTATCTGCACAACAAAAATATGCAAAAGAGTAGCATGAGCACACCACAGCAGTGCCTAGTAAGTAACAAGACTAACCTCGGTGAAGTAGTGACGAGGGACAGTCAAGAGACCTACTGGTCAAATATACAGTATAATTTATAAGGATGATGGAAACGATATATAATTTTGTAAAGACTGCATGAAAGACCAAAAATGCTACATTTCACAGTAAGGGAAAAAGGCAACAAGAAACAACGAGATTACAATAAATGATGATACGGAATGACGGGAGAATCATAATCCAAATCCTAAGGCCACAATATAGCAAGGGCAACCAAGTCACTAAATAATATCCAACAAGGATGTTCACACAAGGTCTTATTCAACTCTTTCCACAATTTTTACCAAGTTTCGGACAAGCCACAACTCATGAAAACCCAGCATATAGAATCTAACACTTGGCATCTTGTGCCCCATGAATCCCACGGTCGTGCTTCCAACTAACTGGTTAACTAGGGCCAACCTCATATATATAATGGAAAAGCGAGGGTGTATCTCCACCCTTAGCAAAAAAATCAGGAGTAATTCACCTCTAATAGGAGTGTTCAACTACGTGTATGCTTGTGCAAATGTTTTTATCAAGAACTATCCGACTAGTAAGTATAAGAAGTGGAACGGCAAGCGCCCGAAATGTTTGCACACGGATAGAACCAATGAAAACATTAGATCATAACACAATGAGTTTAACGGGGATCTTCCGGGATATCGTCTTGTAGTCCCAAACAGAGATATCTGTGCTAGGGATCTCTTGGTATCTCGAGGATCTCTTGGTATCCTCAATAGATGTACTGGGATCTCTTGGTATCCCGAAGATCTCTTGGTATCCCCAATATGTGTACTAGGGATATCCTGATATCTCGAGTATCTCTTGATATCCTCAATATGTGCTGGGGTTATATCAGGAATCGAACCCGCAGTCCCAAAGTAAATATGCAATGGGGGATTTATCAGGAATCAAACCCGCAGTCCCAAAGTAAATATGCAGGGGGGATCTATCGAGAATTGAACCCGCAACCCAAAGTAAATAGGCAGGGGGATCTATTGGGAATCGAACCGCAGTATGCAGGGGGATCTATCGAGAATCGAACCCACAGTCCCATAGTAAATAAATAAGGGAGCGCTACCGAAATTCGACATCCGTAATCCAGTGTAAATGCACGCCAACAGCAATGGAACAACAACATCCCGGCAAGGGAGTCAACAACATATACAATAACGTCCCAACAAGGGAATCAACAATAGAAACATTAACGTCCCGGCAATGGAACCAACAATAGAAAATATAACGTCCCGGCAAGAAAATCAACAATACATAAGAAGGGTCATGAAAAACCATGAAGCACGATAACCTCAACAAAATAACAAGACATAATAAGTGTGTGATATCTACACCGGTAATCACAATTATTGGACATGTGCCATGTTTACACGAAGACACGGGTGAACTCACATTCAATGGGTGTCCAAATAATAAGAAAATTAACATGAATCATAAAATTACAATTAAGGAAATATTAACTAAACATAGGATATCTAACTTTCTTTCAATTAAGGCCAATAAATTACGTGGGGAGTAAAAATGATGATTTCCAATTAAAGACAAGCAGTTAGGAAGGATAACATGGCTATATAAGGATAAATGTCTTCAGTTACACAAGTAAAATCAATTAGGAAACTGGAGTAAAACAAAAGGGCAAGAAAGTTCCCAGTAAGATATATAGTGGTGAAACTAATAACAGGGAACTCAATCATATTAAGAACAACTTCATACTCAGTGATACAATCGTCAAAGAGTATAAAAGGGACAATTTAAGACAAATAAATCCGAGCACGCACTCGTCACCTCGCGTACACGAAATACAATCAACAGAGAAGACTCAAATCCTAAGGAGAAGTCCCCCACATAAGGTTAGGCAAGATACTTACCTCAAACCGGCTAATATCAATTAGCAACCACATTTTTGCCACAATTACTCAACTCCAAATGGCCCAAATCTATTACATTAAATCAAACATTGTAAATAACATCTCAAGCAATTGATTTTACTATTTAATTCAAAGCTAAAGCGCGAAATTAGGTAAAATGATCAAAAACTCCCCTCAGGCCAACATCTCATAACCGAATGAATTTAACATTTCAGAACCCTCGTACTCTCACGAGTCTAACCATTTAAAAATCTCTTAAATCGGAGGTCAAACCCCCCCCCCCCCCCAACTCGATAATTAGGTCTATAAAGTTCTACCCATTTCTCATTTTAAATCTGAAATTAAAGGATGAAATTAAGAGGAGATTCATGGAAATTAGTCTAACTCGAGTGAGAAGCACTTACCTAAGTCGCTCAGATAAATCCCTAGGGAAATCGCCAAGAACTGAGCTTTAGAAGTCAAAATATGACAAAATGGTGAAACCCTCGAAATTGGGATAAAATTCTGTCTGCCCAGTTAATTGGCCATTGCAAACGCGGAAGGAGCATCGTGTTTGCGAAGAAGAAAAAGTGAAGGGGGTTCTGTTACTCATCCCAAAGGCGACAACGCATCCGTAAATATGAAGAAGAAGAATTTGAAGGCCCAAGGAATGCCCTTCGCGAACGCGTGAATCTATACGCAAGCGCGAAGGGTGAAACAACGAAACTATGCAAACGCAGGAGGGTGGATGCGAACGCGGTGAAGGGAGAGGCAGAGCTTTGCAAACGCGAAAAATGAATTTTGCAAGGTAGACAAGATAAGCCTTCGCAAACGCGAGGTTCAGATCGCGAACGCGAAGAAGGAGTACCAGAAGCAGTAACAGCAGTTCAAAAGTAGGAGAAAAAGACCTGTGGCCCATCCGAAACACACACGAGGCTCCCGGAACCCCGTCTAATCACACACACAAGTCATATAACCTAACATGGACTCGCTTGAAGTCCCAAATCACATAACACAATATCGAAACGACAAATCAAACCAAAAATCAAGCTTATGAGCTTCCAAATCTTCAAATAACGATATCTCACACCGAAACTTATCAATTCAACTCGGATGACGCCAAATTTTGTAGACAAGTCCAAAATAACATAACGGATTTATTCCAACTCTTGGAATTGCATTATGACCCCGGTATCCCAAAAGTCAATTGTGGGTCAAACTTCTTCATTTTAAAACTTCAACTTTCGCCGAAATGCCTCAATTCACTCTACGGACCTCCAAATCTAAATCAGGATGCATGCCTAAGTCCAAAATTACCATACAAAGCCGTTGAGTTCATCTACGACCCATTCCGGGTCGTTGACATAAAAGTCCATTTCCGGTTAACTTTTCATTGTTCTAGCTTCCAAAACAAGGTTCCTTCTTCCAATTTGATTCTAATCCATCCGAAAACCGAATTCCACCATGCGCGTAAGTCAATACTTGTATTCTGAAGCTGTTCGAGACCATATGCCACTGAATGGAGCTTAAATTCTTAAAATAACCGGTCGGGTTGTTACAAACACATAACTATTTATTTATTAAATCAGTTTCAGCATTTAATGCTTATCGGCAACTTTAAATTAGTTAATCTAAACGGGATTTTAGTATATTGTAATTCAGTTAATTGGCTTTTCTCTTCAATATGTCTAACTAGACAGATTCGGCAAAAACTAGTAGTTTTAGTTCAAATTATGTATTTGTTTTAAATTTTGTTAAATATGTATAAATTATCAATTTAGAATCCAGCATTAAAAGAATTAGAATCCCAAACACGTAAGTTTGAAATGCTGATTCAACCTCTATTCTAAGATATGCACTAATTTATTCATAGAACATGCATTCAAGAAAGCAACCATCTAATGTTTTATATATAGTTCAACTAAATTTTTCGAATGATTGCTTTCTAGGTGCAGCACTTTTTTTCGTTGAAAAGATGGACTATATCATAAACTTGTTAAACAAGTACAACATAATTGTTTAGGAAATGCATACAATGTATCCTTTTTACAAAACTAGGGCTTGATGCTTGTTCTCCCACATGGGAAATAGAACTAGTAGTAGAAGTAATAGTTACTAAAGAGTCACTAGTACACATAATAGATAAACTAGAGAGATTATGTGGAGTTCCTAATGTCTTCATAAGCATCCTGCTGTGGAGTGTGCTCGCGTGATCTTGTACATAACAAGACATAACAAAAGGTGGTGGTGTCCTAAAAAATAGGCAATGCTCTTGAGCATGCATTGCTCCATATCTAGATAAACTATCTGTCACACAATTTTGCTTTTGATAGATAACTTGTACTGGTGGACTACCCAGCTGTTGGAGCAATAACCGTAGTCATTAATGCTATTAGTAAAATGTATTATAGGTGAGTTGAACATACTGATTATTGCATGTGCATCCGTCTCAATAATGATTGGTTTGTGATGTTTCTATATAGCAATTTGCAATCCTTTGAGTAGTGCAAGAAGTTCTATTTGAATGCTGCATCCTGCTTTCATAGAGCCTGCAAAACCTATGATCCAAGCGCTTTGGTGGAAGACTCCACCAATACCATAACTGTTTTGAGTAGGGCAGCAAGATCCATCAATATTTAATTTGTAAATGGTATGATTTGGTGGATGCCATTTGATATAGAGAGGTAACATGGAACTGTTCTTAATAGAATGATTAGTTAAGAAGTAATATTCAGCCGCCCTTATTAAAAGCGAAGGCATATTGTCACACCTCCTTTTTCACTACACCAGCAAGGGTATAAAGGAGTTTTTCTACTTAAAGAACAATCGAAACGGGATTTATTATTATGTATTAAGAGTCGTCACTTGGGAGCCTAATGGTGTCCCAAGTCACCAGTTGAATCCCGAACCGAGGAAAATATGACTCTGTAAACAGTCCGCGAACCAAAAATCTGAGTAAGGAATTCTGTCAACCCGGGAGAAGGTGTTAGGCATTCACGAGTTCCGTAGTTCTGGCATAGTCGCTTAACTATCATTTTTGGATTTATCTGATTTCAAAATATGTTTGTGCTTTTTGGCCATAAACCGCTTTTACTATCATTTTTAACGAGAATTGCACCATCATGAAAACGTGTCTCGAACCATGTCACATCAATGCACACATGGTTGTTGACACATTTGATTTCGTTGAGATTTAAATTTGGGTCACACAAATGTGCACCCAGGTTTAGGAAGGTAATGTTATTAAAATTCGCGTCTAAAGAGACTAACACGTTATTATCTTTGGGGAGGACCGTGAAATTCGCTAAACGGCCCATCCTGTATTCTAAGTATTTAATATAAATATTTATTAAGGGCCCCACAATTTCTTTGTTTTGTTTAGCGAGGCTCATCTCATTTTATTATTTAAAAGGAAAACCTAAGGCAACTACAATTTTCCACTTTACAAGGGCCATGGAAAATTCAACTAATGGCTCACCTCGATTTCTAAAGGGTTTTATTACTTAAAGTCGTTATAGTCGGGTTACATAAAATGTACCCCGAATTTTATTAACTACAACTCACGACTATGTCACGAGAGCTACCCGTAGCCTCATAGTAAAGAAACAAATGCTATCAGAGACACCAAATTGTAAAATGTAAAGCTAAGCAAGTAAAAATATGACTAACACGATTTAGTTCATTGTCAAAATGCAGGTACTTTACAAAACAGACGACCAAACATGAAAGAACAAAAATTAAACTTTTGGATCGGAAACGTGTAACCCAGAAACACGTCAAAGCAAAGCAGTAGTACTAATTTGAAATGTCAAACTATCTGATTTCATACTTATAAATTTGCACAACTTCTAGGGAAAATACTCTTCATCGAATACATGGATAGTGACCATTTATCATACGAGTATTCTAGAATCTATTTATTTAATACTAACAAAACCTAGAATTTTGCGTACTACTTTTCCAGGGTTGGGTGAGGCTTGGCAGGGCTATCCTTAGATGATTTTTGTATCCTTAGATGATTTATGGTAGTTACTGTTTGATATTATTGCATGCCTTTTTATTTATGGTTCTTATGTTTAGATAATTATTTACGCGATTTTTGGTGGAGTTACTAATGCTCTATTACTTTTGTTTTTGTTTTTCTTTTACTTCCCTGAGCCGAGGGTCGATGGAAAACAATCTCTCTGCCCTTTCGGGTAGGGGTAAGGCCTATCTACATATTACCTTCCCCAGACTATACTGGGCATCGCCTTTGTTGTGAAGGCCTAGCGAGTTCTTTTTTTTTTTCAAAGGCGATCCTTTTCTTTCCTCGGACCGATGACTCGCTTGTTCAGTACTGCTAACTATTATAGGAGGATTTCGCCCCCTTTGTTGTTGTTGTTAGTTGTTGTATATGCCCACTGCGACCTCTATATCTATACGAAGGTTTGTATAGCCTGATTGGATTCACGCAATAATGACGCAACATATGCCATACAAATAACACAAAGAAAGTACAAAAACCAGTAACATAGACGCTAATTTGCAAGGTATTACAGAATGAACACAAGCAGTTGAAATTTATAGGTATATCTCAATTAGTACAAATGAAAAAGCTTACTGTTTACGGCCAGGAACAGTTACAAATTGTGAGATGGTATTAAATAGAACCTGATATGTCAAACAAACTCGGCCACAAAGAGGGAACGCGAACCAAATCGGAACCACGAACAGCGACTAACCAACGACGACAAATTCAGACTACAACAGGGCTCAAATAACGTTGAACAGTCTATAACGAGCAACGACTCGACACGGAGCCAACGGAAACAATTATCGAAACTCAGTTATCGAAGCTCGACCAGAAAACTCGAGACAAACAGAACTTGACTGGGTGAACACAGTGTAGAGGCGGGCTGACTAGGTTGGTCTTCCTGGCTGCGTTACTGTGTTTATTGATCTGGTTGGAGAAGAAGGTGGAGAAGGGTCAGCTATGGGTGTTTTCCGGCGTGGGAGGGTCGTTTAACTGGTCAGACAGTGGCGTTAGGGTGGGAATGGAGGCGAGGTCTGATAGTGGCGGGCTGGGATCGCCTGGTTCTTCTAGTATTGAAGAAGATGAAGAACGGAGGGCTCTCGATGGGTGAAGGGTGGTCGGCGGCTTCAAGGGTGGCCTGCTGAAGAGTTAATTTTGTGTGTTTTTCCGTTCTTTTCTTTCTTTTTTTTTTTTAATTTGGTTATGATCAAATCCTATAGAGATTTCCTACTATCATGACCCGTATGAATAAGATCAATCGTAATTTTTGCAAGAAGATAACAATAATAAAATACTTTTTGGAATTTTAAACTTTTCATAATAAAACAAACTTGATTACAAAGGTTTAAAAACTAACCAAATTAACACACTTTGACGAAAAGACGACGTACCGACTCGAAAATCAAAAAATCTACATACTCTAATTAAACGAATTACAAACTCCCAAAACAAACGGATAGATTCTTTTCCCTATTTGCCAATTTCAACCAAATGACTGTTATAGCAAAAGTGGTCCCTTCCCAATTTCAAATAAATTTGGAGGCTGGGGAGGATTATTTTATGACATTTCACAAACTTGTTTGTTCTTTTACGAAAAATAGCCTTTCGATAACTGAAAGATACTCTAAGGCTATCTCGGCAAGAACGGTTTAAGAAACTGCCGAAGATGACTTGGCTTATTTTTGCAAAAAAATCCAAACGATATTCGCTTGACAATTGACTCTTTTTCTTGTTTTTCAAATTAAAATAAAAATCTGATTTTGCAAATACGGTCTTTCAGCACCTCGGGAACGAAGATTTTAAGGCTGCATTGGCTAACCGGCCAAAATCTTTAACAAATGACCACAGGTGGTTGTTCTTGAAAAGCAGCCTTGCGGCGTTCCGTTTGGGAACATTCGGCTATTTTTGACAAGAATGGCATCACCCGACTTATTTATGACGAAAATTAAAATTTTGACATTTTTGGCTATTTTTTCAAAGGGGAGATTGGACCCGATGAGGGTTGCCGACGTATCTCATAGTAGCATGTTGAGATGTTGAGGAGGTGTGGGTGGTAATTGGGACCCTAAGGGTTGTCCAAAGTGGAAGAGTATTGGGACAATGTTGAAATAAGTGTAGAATTGTTTCAGTATCATTATTACACTGAGGACATGTTACTGAACCGGTAATACCTAGTCGTGTGGCATACACAACCGTTGGGAGTCGATCATGGCAAATCAACCAGAGTAAAAAAGGTAATTTAGGAGGAATTGGAAGTTTCCATATCCACTTGTATAAGGTGGTTATGTACCACTAGGTGTAGTAGTAGTGTGTATTAGATGCTTGTATATTGAGTTGACAGAAAAGATACCATTCTCTGTTAGATCCCAATAAATCTTGTCACAAGTTGTGGATACAATTGGCCTATATATATTGTCGATTAGGGAGGTTACATGCAGAGGTAAGGTGAAGGGTACTTGATCTAGGTGCCATTTTTTACTCTAGTAATAATTAGAAACTAGTTTATTTTTCTCATATTGAGGCATGGGACCATGAATGTAGTTTCTAATTATGAAATTATGGTTGAGCCAAGAACTTGACATGTTGTCCCGTTGTAATATTCTATTTATAACCTAAGTAGATCCAACCTTTAATTATAGAAACTATGATATTTTAATAAAGACTGCAGGCGTACATAATTATTCAAAAGAACTTTTGCCCACAGCTGTTGTGGGTTGTTAACATTCTCCATGCAAGACTTACATGTAATGATAGATTTTTTGTACTTGAATTTTGTATACCTAAGCCCCTCGTTCCAAATGTTGTCTGATGGTAGACCACTTGATGAGATGTAATTTTTTCTTTTGAGGTGTTATTCCCCATAAAGAATTTCTTTAATATCGATTGAGAGAGCTTAGTATATAAGCAGGTATTTCTAGGTGCAGGATGTTCATTCTCCATAAATTAAACGTGAACTTTAAAACCCCATAATCCCAATCGCACAATGTTATGGAGGGCCACAAAGTACAACATTGTGAATTACGTAGACAGCCATCAAAGAAGAAGTTGTTATTTGAGAGGATTGTTTTAGGCTGAAAGGAAGACCCTTCCTCAAGGCATTTTGATGCCCTTTTATAGGAAACTAGGGATGTGCATTCGAATCGGTTTATCGATAAATCGAATCGATTATTTGTTATCAGTTTATTGATATCGGTTTATCGGTTTATCGATTCGATTTCGATTTCAAAAAATTTTCCTTATCGGTTTATCGATTCGATTTCGATTTTGGCCATTCGGTTTATCGGTTTATCGATAAATCGATAAGATATATTACAAAGACAAATATACCCTTATTTTATAATAATATGACTACCCTATCCTTAGCTCTTCGCTGCTTGCCAGCCTTGCCTAACCTAATTTTTAGCATATATGTATACTGCTATACAATTACATAATACCGAATAATAAAAAGCCTAACCCTAACGCAAACCCTTCCTGCGCTGCGCAGCTTCTTCTTCGATCTTCTTCGATTCTTCAGTCTTCCTCATATTTCAGGTAAGCTTCCTCATATTGTCATATGTTCCTGGAAGATGATTCAACTTTTGCTGCTCAAAGCTTGTTCAACAGAAAGGGTATGGCTTTAGCTGTGCAGTATTTGGGGAAATTGGCTGTGTTGTGCAGCCAAATCTTGTAAAGCTCTGCACTTTATATGTGTGTTTGTGCGCTCACACTGCACACTTGAGAAATATGCCTTGTTTTCTGTATTTCCTTTTAGGGGAAGGAATTGATGTTTCTTTATTTTCATCTAGTTTCGTATTTCCTTTTAATCTTTTTTTTAAAATATATCTTTAACGAGAATTCGCTCTTGTAATTCGTTGCTCTTAAAACATATCTTTTATGTGGATTGATTACATGTCCTTGCTCATTCATGTGAGAGGTATGATATTTGTTAAATTTTCACTTAAATTGGACTCCTTAGGACTGTTAATTCGTGATTATTAGTTATAGACATAGTATGGTTTAGTATTGGTTTCATTGTTAATACTGTGTTAAGGATTCAAAATAGTGACTGGCTTGAACTAGTAATTGATTTAGAAGTCAGCATTCAGTGCCTGTTTCAGTTTCAGTTTAAATAAGTGTTACAAACAGTTCAGCATGGCAATAGTTAATACTAGCAGCTTAGTTATTAATGTCACTCCCTTGTTTAATTAAATTCACTGTTCCCACGCCGTTTGTCGTTTTGTTTTCCTCTGGCAGAAAACAGCGAGGAGTGCTGACTTCGTGTTGCTTTGCTTCATTCAACTCGTTTAAGACTGTAAGTTGCATTCTTCATTCACTTCACATGTTTGTATGCTGAATCTGAAACAGAATGACAATCTTTTTGACCTCCCAATTGTCATTTCTCCAAATTCACAAATTATTAACTGTTAAACTATGGAACTACAAATGTGTCATGCTAAACTTATACTTTTACTTCATATTCTGAAAGACAAGTATAGATAGAATAATACAACTATAACATATTAGCCTGTCAATTTTAGTTCTCGCTTTTGCAATGAGTATCCTGATAAGTTCTGAATTGTTGAGACCTCTTATAGTCTTATGGGCATGCACATGAGTCGAGAGCTTGTTTCACATGATCCAGCTTTCGCCAATACATGAAGTTGAGGGCAGAGAAGAGGGCTTGTACAGTGGGGAGGTTTGAGAATCTGCATACTATCTACCCTCCCCAAACTCCACTTATTGAGTTTGTTGTTGTTGCTACTTGAATGTGATATTGCTAAAGGCTCGCTCTGGAGAAGGTTGAAATAGTGTTCATAAAATAGGTAGGGGAAATTTATCTTTGTAGAGTCAAGTCATATTTAAAAGTAACAACTTGCCAATCTGTTTATGTGGCTATTTAGAATTTCTTTTACAGAACAGGAAGTAGTAAAAAAAAATGTATTAACTACATTGTGAATGTAAATCGACAATTTAAGTCACTTGTCCATTCTGTAACTTCATTGAGATATTTTCAGCATACATATAGCAGAACTTTCAAACTTAATAAAAGGATTACAAATAAAAACAAAACTCTAGGAACTTAAGGACAAGCTGTAGGATTCTCTATGAACTTTGTTCCTGTGATGGCAAGACAGAAGATGTACAAATAGTTACCCCCCAAGTATGGATCCTCAATGTGATTAAACATGTTGAGTTTTCCCGGTAATAGTTAAAAGACATTAACTATGGATTCAGGCTGATTTAAGTTTGGACTTATATGGAATGGGTATGTGTTCTTGCTGGCAGCTTTCTCTATTCTATGCGTTTCTGCAGTTTGCTCATTATTTTTGTATGTCTGTTAGGCGCTGGCAAAACTGGAGAAGTTTAAGTCTGGACTTTTTGCTAAAGCCAATGGATCTACTAATGCTGGCAAGGAGGAAGAGTTATCCGATTGGGCAGTAGTTACACTAAAATTCACTCCCGAACCTAGAAAGGTACTTGTTCTCGGGATGCTTTGAAACTTATGAAAAGCATAATTCTTCATTGTTAGGCTCTATACGTGCTTGCTTTCTGGAGTTTCTTGCTTTAGGGTGGGGTTCGGGGGCAGTGAAGATTAAATAGGAATCAAACTTCATTGAATTTGAATGTGAATCCCAGTTGGGCAACTACTACTACTGACCGGTATAATCTGCCTTATTGAAAATCGATAAATCGAATCGATAAGCCCCCAAAATCGATAAATCGAAATCGAAAAAATCGAAACCTTATTGAAACGATAACGATAAGTATATGTACAAATCGATAATCGATAAGTAATTATCGATAAGGGTCAAAATCGAATCGATAAATCGAGTGCACACCCCTATAGGAAACCAAGGGGTGAGCCTCAGATTTTCTTTTTTCTTATAGGTCCTTGATAATTTTCAACTATTGTCCCTTATTTCTTGCCCTTGCCTCTCAAGTCATACCTCTATTTTAACTAAAATATGTCTTAACACCCACACCTAGAAGCTTCTAGGAAATTCTAACTAGATTCACACCCCAGATTACCCCAATTGCCCTTAGCTTCAACTTAGAATTACAGCTATAACCAAACGGATCATCAAACTCTACAAAAATGAAATCCTAATCCAAGTTATGAAATAACCAAATTAAAACGATAACCAATCGAAACTAACTATAAGCTAAACTCATTAATATTACTGATCAGATGACATTCAAACAAACAATTGACTACTGGAATCATAATTGAAACTTAACTTACGAGTCATGATTTACCCAAAAGGAATGAAAGAAATCCAACTTATTAGCAAAAACAAACAGATATTTAAACTAAAAAAATTAAGAAAACAAGCTAACAGAATTGAAGAGGAATTATATATTTTCAGATTTAACAATTAACACTAAGCAAATTTAAAGCTAAACAAACATGAAAACCCAATTTAACACCAAGAAAAGAAACGGAAATCAAAAACTTACACTCCCAACTCCAAAAATCTATTTAATTCTTAAAGTCCATACTCAGCCACTTCTTGGTGAAAATTGGACCCTCTTGACAGCAAATTTACTCCGAGAAAGGCCTAAGGATCAATTGGTAATATTTTGGGGTGATTTGATAAGACTAGGGTTCTGGCCGAAAAATTTTCTTTTGAAGATTCGAGCAATTCCGGCCACATTCGAGGGACGAGATTTAGGGGATTGGGTAGAGGAGGTTCAAGCGACCCTAGGGTGTTAATTTGGGGTCATTTGGGATAACAGGCGTCGTGTCGGAAAACTTTGAAGAGATATACGAGACTTTTGACCGTGATGACACTTTTGACCGTGATTCGAAGGAAACCAGTGGTATGGCTGGAAAGAGGAGACCAAGGAGTTTCAAGGGTGTATTTCTGGCGGCCGTTGGCATAGGTAACGTTCGCCGCCTCCGCCGGCTCTGGCGAGGTACCGGAGATGATACGAGGAAGATGAATGACTATCTCTAGGGTTTGACTGATTTTCGGACACTTATATTAAACGGTAACGCTCACTTATGACCGTTGGATTAAGGGAATTAAAGGGCTAAAACGGCGTCATTTCAATTGGTGACCAGACCGGGTGGGGAATATTTGGGCTGTGAGTTGGTGTAATTATGGGTAACGTTTGGGCTGGGACAGAATTAATTAGCAAAGCCCAAATTTGGGCAGCCCTGTTCTTCAATTCTTTTGTTTTCCCTTTTATTTATTTTACAATCTTTTCTCCTTTTTCTTGTATTTTATATACTTCTTTTTTTATTTTTGTTAAAATGAAAAATAAAAATTCAAAGAAAAAATTGGTCTAAAATTAAAATATTTTCAAAATTACCTAATTTCTAATTTTTAAAATTAAAGACTAATTTTACAAACTAAAAACAAAAATGCAAATAACCCCTTTTGTCATTTTTTTTATATGTAAATAATTTTAACTACTAATTAATACCAAAATTATGAAACTAAATTCCAAACAAATGCTAAATATATTTTTGTATTTTTCATATGAATTAAATGGCACAAATAAAATGCAAACAATTAACAAAAAATAACATAAAAATTCACAAAAATTGTAAAAATAAAAAATTATTTTATTTAAAATTTTGGAAATAATTTATTTAGGGAAAAAATCACATGCTCACACATATTTAAAACAAATTTTTGATATTTGAAAGTAAGTTTTTTCTTATAATCCAAAGTTCCGATAAGGCTAAAGGAATCAGAGTTGTATAAGGATTTTGTGAGGTGTTGATACCAGAGGAGTATGTATAAGTTTGTGCAGCCAATTCATAGTAGCATGTTGAGATGTTGAGGAGGTGTGGGTGGTAATTGGGACCCTAAGGGTTGTCCAAAGTGGAAGAGTATTGGGACAATGTTGAAATAAGTGTAGAATTGTTTCAGTATCATTATTACACTGAGGACATGTTACTGAACCGGTAATACCTAGTCGTGTGGCATACACAACCGTTGGGAGTCGATCATGGCAAATCAACCAGAGGAAAAAAGGTAATTTAGGAGGAATTGGAAGTTTCCATATCCATTTGTATAAGGTGGTTATGTACCACTAGGTGTAGTAGTAGTGTGTATTAGATTCCTCTACATTGAGTTGACAGAAAAGATACCATTCTCTGTTAGATCCCAATAAATTTTGTCACAAGTTGTAGATACAATTGGCCTATATATATTGTCGATTAGGGAGGTTACATGCAGAGGTAAGGTGAAGGGTACTTGATCTAGGTGCCATTTTTTACTGTAGTAATAATTAGAAACTAGTTTATTTTTCTCATATTGAGGCATGGGACCATGAATGTAGTTTCTAATTATGAAATTATGGTTGAGCCAAGAACTTGACATGTTGTCCCGTTGTAATATTCTATTTATAACCTAAGTAAATCCAACCTTTAATTATAGAAACTATGATATTTTAATAAAGACTGCAGGCATACATAATTATTCAAAAGAACTTTTGCCCACAGCTGTTGTGCGTTGTTAACATTCTCCATGCAAGACTTACATGTAATGATAGATTTTTTGTACTTGAATTTTGTATACCTAAGCCCCTCGTTCCAAATGTTGTCTGATGGTAGACCACTTGATGAGATGTAATTTTTTCTTTTGAGGTGTTATTCCCCATAAAGAATTTCTTTAATATCGATTGAGAGAGCTTAGTATATAAGCAGGTATTTCTAGGTGCAGGATGTTCATTCTCCATAAATTAAACGTGAACTTTAAAACCCCATAATCCCAATCGCACAATGTTATGGAGGGCCACAAAGTACAACATTGTGAATTACGTAGACAGCCATCAAAGAAGAAGTTGTTATTTGAATGTCTTTATTTCTTATGTTGCAATAATGTATAGCATTGTTACTATATGTTGATTCAAAAAAATTGGCTGCAAGGGATTTAAGCTATCAACTTATAGCGCATGCAATCATATTCACTGTCTTCGCTTCCAATAAAAATTTTCAACAAAACATTTCTTCAAAACAGTGTTGGGACATTCTAATACAAATTAAATATACAATGTACTCTTCACTGTTGTAAGAGTCAGCAGCTCCCGTAAAAGGCCCAAATAGACTATGGAAGCTTAATCAGCAACATGCTTATTGGGCATAGGTATCATGCCAGCCCAGTGACTTTTGCATTTTTAATTAGTATTATTATTGGGGGAAACTTACACAAATATCCTGAATAAATCTCAACTTATAAACTTCTAGTCATTAGTTATAGACTTACCAAAACTAGCAAACAAAAATTGAAAAATCAAATAATAAGATTCTTTCTATCAAAGAATCACATGCAAAAACCACCTTTCATATTTTTAAGCATGATTAACAATATTCCATACAAGATGGAAAGGAAATTTCATGGGCGGAGCAGCAAATAAAGTGATGAAATATAAAAGTCTATGCAATATTCTAAAAATCTAAACAAAAAAGGAACCTTTTCAATGGGTATAGTTGATATTCATTGAAAATATATAGATCAGTCAATATACAAAATTTGAAAAAGATTGGAGGTGATTTGGACTGGTTTTGTATCAAAATTCGTAATTAAATCGAGTTCAAAAAAGTCTTCTGCGACACAAGTATCAAACATGTATTGCACATGTATCTCACACACAGGTATACATGGATATACATGTGATACACAATTGATACATATGTGATACACAAATGATATACAGTCTGAAACACATTATTTTTTTTCATGTTCAGCTTTTACTTCGAATTTTCAATTCAAACCACCTCAAAACTTCACTGAATCATTCCAAAAACTGATATTCAAGCTTCTTAAGTTGTTTCCAATCTATTCTAATAATACCCACTCAAAATAAAGCAAAAAATTGATTTTTTTGCTATAAATAGCTAATTGACTAATTTCGCTAATATTAATAATACTTTATCAATTGATCAATTTTTGTAATTAGCTACTTATCAATGGACATAGCTGGTAATTTTTCTTATTATTATTTTTTAGGTTTAAGGAAGTACTAGAAAAAATATCCAACTAAAATTCTGGGCTACCCTTAAGTGGGCAGGACAGACTCTAGAATCCAAGTATAGTAATGAGATTTATATTTAGTTATACTATATTAGAAACTTTTTTAATGTTTTATAGTTATTAGTTAGTATCTAAATTTTTTTTACAAATTTTTATATTGCTTCTTAAAATGCTCACACCTCATTATTAGTATCTTTAATTAGGGGATTCAATTACATCCTTTCCTTCATTTTTTTCCTCTCCTCTTCTCTCTCCTTCCTTTTTCTTTACATCAAAATCCCTTATATACACCCAGAGTCTCCATCTTCTGTCTTTCCCACTGCTGATAGCTTTATATTATTAAAAAACCATCAACTGCATCGTTTTTTTGCTGGGAGACTGGACAACATTGAAAATGAAGAAATATTCATATTATTTCCAGAATTATTCACAATATCATTCCATTAAAAAGTTTTGAAGTTTTGAATTTGATATTTATATTTTCATATTTTGTAATTGGATTGAACATTCTTGCAAATGATTGAGAATATGTATTGGAGATTATATCTCAATTTTGAAAGAGATTAGTTAATTATAAATTTGGTTTTAGGTGATATTTCATATTGAAACTCTGGAAAAAAAAAGTTGCAGGAATTGTATGATACCTATATTATAATTATATTTGAAATGTATCAGATATATCAATGCCTAAAATATAATTGTATCATTATATCATAATTGTATCTAAATTTTATCTGGTACATTAATACCCAATACAATACCTGATACAAAACTAATAGATTAATATACAAATATCATATATTTATGATACAAATTATGAATTTGGTCACGAACTCACAATTGCTCGTAATAATATACAATTATCATACATTTATAATACATTTTATGCAATAATTATGACACATATACAATTTTAATACAATCACGATGCATTTCTAAAATATTATGATACAATTATGATCTTTATCTTCTTCAAGTTTCAATCACAACTCTACACTAAAAATCTAATATAATTGTATTAATATTGTTTTGGACATTAATGTATCATATACAAGTTAATACAATTTTAATATAGTTGTGATACAATTATCATATAATTCGGATTTTTTACCTATCAGTGAAGTAAGCGCAGCTGCAAATCGCAGTTCAAACCCGTAAGATTTTAGTGAAGAGATTGCAATTTGGGAAGATTTCTATAAAAAAAAGTCATAATATATCTAATTGTTAGTAAAGACATTTGTTAATGCAGAGTAAATCTTGGAAGAGAGACAAAATAAAGAAAGAAAATAAGAATTTTAGAGTGATATTCTGAATTTCGTCGGCAATATATTAAGGCCCCGTTTGGTCATGAGTTTTGTCAAAATAAATTTGAGATTTAATATTAAAACTTGTGTTTGGCCATAAATTTTGCCCATATTTTGGATAAATCCCAAATCGCAAATTTCATATCCGGAAATCAGCAATTGAGCTGAATTTGGGCCAAAACCCCAAAACTTACGAATTATATACATATTTTTATCTAAATAAAGTTGAAAAAAATATGTTTTGAAAACCTATGTCCAAACACATTTTCATCTTCAAACCAAACTTCACCCAAATTAAAATTTTTAAAATAAATTTGAAATCTATGGCCAAACGCAGGCTAATAAGAAAGAGATTCTGGGTTATCAGTAAGACAAAGAGAAAGTTGGTTTGAAAATCTTTTAAAAAAAGAAGAAGGAATCGGCGATTTGGGAGTAGGGGGATATAAAAAGATACGAGAGATTTTGTGTGATTATTAAGAAAGAGAGAAAATATTTTTTAATTTATTTGGAAAAGGAACATAATCTTAAATGCATAGGAGTTATTAGAATTAGGGAAAGGTGTATGTGTATCTGATTTGCTAAAACTAAGGGATCTTGAATTTTCTTCTTTGTTTTATAATTTTTTATATAATTTGTAAATATAAATATGCAAAGTAATCAATAAAAAACTTAATAAAAGTGGTAAATAAATTTATATTATAGTATAGCTAGGTAATTCCCCGTTAGTAATCTTTTTGTGTTTACTGCAAATGTAGGCGTGTAATAAGATGGGTGCCTAACTGCTTGAGTCCAAGCCATAGCTCGTGTGAAAATTAAAGAACATGTTATTTAATTCAAAAGATAGCATATGGTATTTAATGATTACTATTATGTCTTAAACTAATCTTAAAGCAACTCAATTAGAAAGTGCCCGATTAAGTAAAAATTATTTGAATGGAGAGAGCAAGGAAAAAAGTTTTAAGAAAAGAAAAAAAAGGAGAATTACTATGTATGCGACTGCGGAGGAAAGACATTCACCAGTAACACCAATTGTCACGTTCCAATTTCAACTATAGATCGTGATGCCCAATGTCGTCGCTATAGGCAAGTCAATGGTGAACTACCTATTTAATATCTCATTTTAATGTTTTAAAAGTCTTCGATTTTATATTTAATAAGGAAATAAATAGTAAGTGAGCATAGTAATATAAAGCATAAAGTAAATGTGCAAGTAGATTAGTGAATTAAATAGCCGAAATCATAAGTGTCTACTAAAATTTCAAAATTTGGCTTCACAAGTGCACGAGCATCCAATAGCATATACAAAACTCCCTAAAATTATTGTCTAAATAATATAGACGGAAATGGTAAACATAAAAAGAGAAGGCTTCGGGTGCTGCAGAACGGAGCATGGGAAGCAGCTCATCACCAGGCCTTCGAATAGTGCGGAAGCACGACTGGAGAAACTCTAAATGTACCTGTCTCGACACTTGCAGAATATGTAACAAAGTGTAGTGTGAGTATATAAACAACGTGTATCCAGTAAGTATTTAGTATGACCTCGAAGACGTAGTGACGGAGGGTGTGACGACCCGGCCCGTCGTCACGTGCGTTACCGCCCCATTTTTCCTGTTTTATGCTTCTATATGTTTCATTATATGTGTTTGGAGAATTTGAAGTAATTCGGATTGAGTCCGGATAGAAAAGAGACAATTAGTCTCTTTATGAGAAGGTTAGTTTGGAAAAGTCAACCGAATATTGACTTATGAGTTAGAGGGCTCAGAATGAATTTCTGATGATTCGGTTAGCTTCGGGGGATGGTATTAGGCTTAGGAGAGCATTCAGAAGTATTTGGAGGTCCGATGTAGAATTAGGCTTGAATTGGCTAAGTTTGAATTTTGGTGAATTACGGTTGATAGGTGAGATTTTGATACGAGGGTCGGAATGGAATTCCGAGAGATGTAATAGCTTCATTAGGTGATTTTGGATATGTGTCCAAAATTTCAGGTCATTTGGACATCGTTTGGTCGGGTTTTTTATCAAATTGAAGTTTCGGAAGTTTTAGTTTGACGTAGGCTTGAATATGTCGTAAATTGATGATTCTTGTGATGTTGGATGTGTTTTTATGATTGGAACATGTTTGTGGGATATTTTAGGATAGGTTGTCACTTTTTGTTGAGGTCCGGGGAGCCTCGGGTGTGTTTAGGAAGGTCAACCGGACCATTTTGTGCCTTAGAGGATAACAGAAATTGCAGGTTCTGTTGCAGGCATTTTTGTTCATTGCGATCGCATAAGAGCTATTGCGATTGCGTAGAGCTTTCAGAGGGCGAGGCATTTTGGTTCAATGTGATCGCAGGGGTGATGTTGCGATCGCATAAGAGGATTTGAGGGCCCATGGGTTTTGTGCATTGCGGTCGCATCAGTGCGAGTACGATTGCATAGGTCTGGCCAGTGAAGCTATGCGATCGCAGTGAGAGGGTCACGCTCACATAAGTCATTTTGGAGATCTGGGAATTTTGTGCTATGCGATAGCAGGGGCTTGGATGCGATCACATAGGGTAATAACTGGGCAGACAGAAGGGTTTTTAATAACATTTCATCCGCGAACCAAGCCTATTTTCCACCATTGATAAGCAACCAAGAGAGATATTTGAGCGATTTGAAGAGGGTTTTCAATGGGTAGTTATTGGAGGTAAGTCGCTTGACTTAGAAACACAACTTTTATAAAAAATCAACCCTCAAATCTATGAAAATAGGTTAAAATTGTGAAGAGCTAGGGCTTGGTTTTTTAAGATGAATTTTGGGGATTTGAAAAGCCATTTGAACTCTTTTTTTGGTAAACTTTATATGTACGGACTCGTGGCGAGACAAGGAATCCGTTGACGTAGTTTACAGAATTTTTCGAGAAGTGGTCCCGGGGCTCGAATTTTGCCAGCTTCATGTTTTAGGTGTTTTTCGAGTTCTTTCAATTGGGTTAAGTCCCATTAGCCTAATATAACCTATTCCTTCTAGTTTTGGTCAGATTCTGTTCTCGAGGAGGTCGATTTACGAGGAAAGTGCAAGGCGAGCTAGGATTTTAGGCCGGTTTGAGGTGAGTAATGGTTATAAATGATATACTGAGGGTTTGAAACCCCGTATTTGCATTATACGGTGTTTTGTTGAGATGAAATATGCACCGTGTGATGAGCGTGGTGATGTTATTGCTGGGGATTCGGACTTGGTCCATCCCAATTGATGGCTTACTGTACTTTTTACCGAGACTGAGCTTATATTTGTATATTTTGGGCTAGTTGCCATGTTTGGGGCCTTGTGCCGATCTGTAGAACCCTTAGGGAGCATGTTAAACCAATTGACCACACTTTACCTATTGAGCATATACACTCAGTCCTATCCTTAACTGTGAATCGTGAAATAAACCGGATTTAGTAATTTGCGCCGTAAATGAGTAATACCTAGGGTTGAATACCTTGTCTTAGCTAAGTGGATCCGAGAGTCCAAGTCTATATTGACTTAGAGGGGTCAAGGACCCCATAGTGAGGGTATTTGATATATACCGGATCGTGTTGTACGTCGCAAAAATATATAGACATACATGTATTGGATCGAACTGCACGCCGCAGCGATATATTATATGGATCGGACTGCACACCGAAGTGATATATTACATGGATCGGACTGCGCGCGCAGTGATATATTATATGGATCATACTGCACGCCGCAGTGATATATTATATGGATCGGACTGCACGCCGTAGTATTGTATCGCTTGGGCTAAAGGAGCCCTTCTAGAGTCTGCACACACTCCCATTGAGTGCAGTCGACTATATCTATTGGATCGGGTTGCGCGCCATAGTATTATATGTATTATATTAGATCGGGCTGCGCGCCGCAGTATTATACATTATATTAGATCGGGCTGTGCGCCGCAACATTGTTAGTAAATTGTCGTGAGGAATTTTATCAGTTTCTTTTCCTGCCTAGCACATATTTACTACCTTCACTACTGATTTTAGAATTGTGTAGTGTTTTTACCGGATTCCTTATATCCAGTTGTTATTTATTGCTATTATTCACTGAGTTACAGTACTACTCTACTCCCTGCACCCTGTGTGCAGATACAAGGATCCCGGAGGCTTAGCTATGATTATCTGCTGTTGTCCAGTACCAGAGTTACCGAGGTAGCTGTAGGCGTCCGCAGGACTCGATTACTCTTCTTATCTATCTTTTACTTCCGCATCTAGATTTCCTTTGTATATGATATTGATTAGTTGTATCTATAGGCTATGACTTGCGACGCCGGATCTTTTGGGCTGTTATTTGTTTTGTTATGGTTTCTGCACTGTTCCTATTAATATCAAACTGAATATTTTATGTTAAACTTGGTATATTAAGTTAATGATTTGGTTGGAAATGTTCCAATGGTCGGACTTTCCTAACAAGGTGTTGGGCGCCATCACGATCGGGGTTTAGGTCGTGTCAAGTTGGTATCAGAGCCTAGGTTACCAGGCCTCGCGAGTCATGAGCCGGTTTAGTAGAGTCTCGCGGAACAGTACGGAGACGTCTATACTTATCCTCGAGAGGATGCAGAACCTTTAGGAAAAACTTCATAATCTTTAAATTCTTGTCGTGCGACTTTGTTGATCCGAGAACTAAACTTTTGTATTCTATTCTTTCACAGATGGCGAGAACGTGCGCGACCGGACGTGGCGGACGACCACCATTGCCACCCACTAGAGGCCGAGGACACGATTGTGGTCGAGGCAGAGCAGCAGGGGCAGCACCAGAGTACCTACCAGTTGCCCCACTCAGGATCAGCCTCTACCTGTAGAGGTTCCAGCAGCAGCTGCCTAGGCCCCAGCTGTGCCTATTGTGATTCCGGGTCTTCAGAAGGCCATGGCTCAGATTTTATCGATTTGCACTGGCCTGGCTCAGGCACTCTCGGCCACTACTGCCGCAGTTACATCTCATGCCGAGAGTGGTCATCATACCCCCGCAACTCGTACTCCTGAGCAGGGTGTGCACGGTTTGCAGACACCGAAGACACCACCAGTTCAGCCAGTTGCCCCCGTTCAGCCAGTTGTTCCAGTTCAGGGTGATGGGGTTCCAATGATGCCAGATGACGAGCAGCGTCGTCTTGAGAGGTTCAGCAGGATTTCACCTCCTACTTTCATCGGTATCCGGGCGAGGATGCCCAAGGTTTTCTCGACAAGTGTCGACGCATGCTACGGACGATAGGCATCTTAGAGACGTGCGGAGTATCTTTTACCACTTTTCAGTTCTCAGGAGCAACCTTTACATGGTGGGAGACACATGAGCGGCGTAGGCACACAGGTGTAGCGCCGTTGTCTTGGCAGGAGTTCTCCACTATCTTTGTAGAGAAGTGGGTACCACAGTCGAAGATGGTGGAGTTGCGGAGACAGTTTGAGTGGCTTCGTCAGGGGGATATGTCTGTGACATGGTATGAGGTGAGATTCTCAGAGTTAGCTCGTTATGCTCCACGGATGGTTCCGACTGATCAGGAGAGGATGAGAAGATTAGTGGACGGAATCATTTATCGCATCTGGATTCTGATGACTCGAGAGAGGGTCCTGAGCCATACCTTTAAGGAGGCAGTGGATATTGCTCATCAAATTGAGACGGCTCACCGTCAGGAGATAGAGGAGAGGGAGTCCAAGAGGCCTCGAGGATCAGGTAGCTCTAGTGGGGCTCCATCTAGGGGCCAGTTTCAACAGAGCAGGGGTCGTACTTTCAGGCCTCCACAGCCAGCTCGCTTAGAGTACCGTGGGTCATCTTCTGGTTGGGGTTACTACGGCTCTCAGCAGGGTCATCCATCTTTGAGTGCACTTCCAACGCAGAGTTCGTCTGATGCCCTAACTGTTCAGGGTTCATCCCGGCTGAGTTCTTCAGCTAGCCACTCTAGTGCAAGGGGTTTCCTTCAGTCCCAGCCGCCAGCGCCAGGGAGTTGTTATGAGTGTGGTGAGTTTGGGAATATGCGGAGGGAGTGTCCCCACCGTGTATCTAATTCATCTCAGCAGAGGGGCCATCCCTCATCTTCTGGCCCAGTGTCTTCAAATCCCGCCCAGCCAGCTAGGGGTGAGGGTCAGGCACCTAAGGGTCGCCCCAAAGGGGGAGGCCGATCTAGTGGTGGTCAGGCACGTTTCTACACTCTTCAGGGTAGGTCAGATGTTGTTGCTTCGGATGCTGTTATCACATGTATTATTTTAGTCTGCCACAGGGATGCCTCACTCTTATTTGATCCTGGATCCACTTATTCTTATGTATCTTCTTACTTTGCTTATCATTTGGGGACGACCCGAGGGCGTCTTGCATTACCTGTGCATGTATCTACCCCGGTGGGCGATACTATTATTGTGGACCACGTGTATCGGTCCTGTCTTATTACTATTAGGGGAATGGAGACCCGAGTTGACTTTCTATTATTGAGCATGGTAGATTTTGATGTTATTCTGGGCATGGATAATCTATCACCGTGCCATTCTACTCTGGACTGTCACACCAAGACAGTCACATTGGCTATGCCGGGTATTCCGAGGATCGAGTGGCATGGTACGACTGATTATGTACCCAATAGGGTAATCTCTTTCTTAAAGGCCCAGCGGATGGTTGGGAAAGTATGTTTATCATATCTAGCATTTGTGAGATATGTCGGAGCGGAGGCTCCTAGTCTTGATTCGGTTCCCGTTGTGAGAGATTTTCCTGATGTGCTTCCAACAGATATGTCGGGCATGTCGCAGGATAGGGATATTGACATCGGTATTGATCTGGTACCGGGCACTCAGCCCATCTCTATTCCTCCCTATCGTATGGCACTAGTAGAGCTAAATGATTTGAAGGAGCAGCTGCAGGCACTCTTAGATAAGGGGTTCATTCGCCCGAGTGTGTCGCCATGGGGTGCACCTGTATTATTTGTAAAGAAGAAGGATGGCACAATGAGAATGTGCATTGATTATAGACAGTTGAACAAAGTGACAGCGAAACAAGTATCCACTACCCCGTATTGAGGATTTGTTTGACCAGCTTCAAGGGGTAAAGGTATTCTCTAAGATTGATATCAGTTCAGGCTATCACCAGCTAAAGGTTAGGGATTCTGATATCATGAAGACAACTTTCAGGACGAGATATGGGCATTATGAGTTTTTGGTTATGTCATTTGGGCTAACTAATGCCCCAGCTGCATTCATGCACTTGATGAACAGTGTATTTCGGCCGTATCTAGATTCTGTTGTGATCATGTTTATTGACGATATTCTGGTGTACTCGTGTAGCCAGGAGGAGGACGTGCAGCACTTGAGGGTGGTATCGCAGAGTTTGAGAGAGGAGAAGCTTTATGTAAAGTTCTCCAAGTGCGAATTCTGGCTCAGTTTCGTGGCTTTTGTGGGACACGTGGTTTCCAGTGACGGTATTCAGATAGAACCAAAGAAGATTGAGGCGGTGCAGAGTTGGCCTAGGCCGTCCTCAGCTACTGAGATCGGAGTTTCCTCATTTTGGCGGGTTATTATCGCAGATTAGTTCAGGATTTTTCATCTATTGCTTCACCCTTGACGAAGTTGACGCAGAAGAATGCTCTATTTGCATCGTCATATGAGTGCGAGGAGAGCTTCCAAAAGCTCAAGTTAGCTTTGACCACAACTCCGATACTAGTATTGCCATCAGCTTCAGGATCTTACTCGGTGTATTGTGATGCTTCGAGAGTTGGGATCGGATGTGTATTGATGCGGGAGGGTAGAGTTATTGTTTATGCTTCGCGTCAGCTAAAAACCTATGAGAAGAACTATCTTGTTCATGACTTAGAGTTGGATACGACAGTTCATGCTTTGAAGATTTGGAGGCACTATATATATATATATATATATATATATATATATATATATATATAGAGAGAGAGAGAGAGAGAGAGAGAGTTTTTGTGAGAGACTTTATTTTCACACGATTCAGACGTTATTTACCCCTCCATCGTTCACAGTTACGGAGTGGTATGCTCGGGCTGAGTTTGGCACCGAGTGCCAGCCACGCCTCTTCAAGTTTGGGGCATGACAGTATTGAGCTCTACCCTGGTCCCCAACTCGCTCTACACTGCTCTCTAAAAATACAAAGTGAACTGAGGGCCCTTACTGAAATAATGGAAAGAGACACACCATGCAACCGAAAAATCTCATGAATGTAAATCTAGGCCAATCTCTCTGAAGAGTACGTAGTCACAATGGGAATAAAGTGTGCCGACTTGATCAGCCTGTCGACAATGACCCAAATGGCATCAAACATCCTCAATGTCCCCGCCAACCCAACTAAAAAGTCCATAGTGATCCGGTCAGTTCAACACTGGGATACCCATCTGCTGGAGTAGGCCTCCTCGCCTGTAGTGGTCATACTTAACCTGTTTGAAATTTGGACACCTCGCTACATACTCAACTATGGCTTTCTTCATCCTCCGCCACCAATAATGCTGCCACAGTCCGCGATACATCTTTGTAGTATCTGGATGAATAGAATACCGAGAATTGTGTGCCTCCACTAGAATCTTCTACCTCAACCTATCAACATTAGGAACATAAAGGTGACACTAGAGTCGCAGAATACCATCCACACCGATTTTAACGTCCTTTGAACCACCATATAGTGCCTTCTCGCTAAGAACCATCAAGTACGAGTTATCATATTGACAAGCCTTGAGCCGCTCAAATAATGAAGACTGAGCCACAACACATGCAAAAACTCGACTGTATTTGAAATATCCAAACTCACAAGATTGTTAGTAAGGACTGAATGGCCAAAGCCAATGGCCTCTACTCTGCTGAAATAAATTCCAAGCTACCCATACTCTCGGTGTTTCTACTCAAGGAATCCGCAATCACATTCGCCCTGCCCTGATGGTTAAGGATGGTAATTTCATAGTCTTTCAGTAACTCATTCCACCTGCGCTGCCTCAAATTAAGATCCATCTGCTTAAATAAATAGTGCAGGCTACGATGATCGGTGTAAACCTCACAGGACAACACATAAATATAATGCCTCCAGATCTATAGAGAATGAACTATCACGGCCAACTCCAAATCATGTACATAGTAATTCTTCTCATGGGGATTCACCTGACCTGAAGCATATGCAATTACTTTCCCTTCCTGCAACAATAGACAACCCAGGCCAACGCATGAAGCATTGCAATACACAGTGTACATGCCTGAATCGGAAGGCACTACTAATATCGGTGTTGTAGTCAATGCAGTCTTGAGCTTCTGAAAGCTTGCCTCGCAATCATCGGACCATCAGAATGGAGAACCCTTCTGGGTGAACCTAGTGCTGCAATAGATGAGAAACCCTCCATAAACCGATAATAATAACCTGATAACCCCAAGAAACTCCTGATCTCAATCGCTATGCTAGGACAAGGCAAACTCTTAACGACTCGATCTTCTCGAGATCCACCTTAATACCCTCACCTGATACAACATGTCCCAAGAATGCCAAAAGAATCTAACCAGAACTCGCACTTGAAAATCTTAACATAAAGCTTATATTCCTACAAGGTCTGAAGCACAACTCTCAAATATTGCTCATGCTCCTCCATACTATGCGAGTAGATCAATATGTCATAAATGAACAATGACAAATAAGTCAATGTCCTGAACACTCAGTTCATCAAATCCATAAATGTTGTTGGGGGTGTTAGTCAAGGCGAAAGACATCACTAGGAACTCATAGTGGCCATATCTAGTCCGGAAAGCCATCTTCGAAACATCAGAAGCACGAATCTTCAGCTGATGATACCTAGATCTCGAGTCGATGTTTGAGAACACCCTGACACTCTGCACCTATCAAACAAATCATTAATGTGCAATAACGGGTACTTGTTCTTAATGGTAAATCTATTAAACTTATTGTAATCAATGCACATCCACATACACCCATCTCTTTTTCATTAACAACACTGGTGCACCCCAAGGCGATAGACTCAGCCTGATGAACTCCTTCACTAGCAACTCCTCAAGTTGTTCCTTTAATTCTTTCAACTCTTATGAAGTCGTGCAGTACAGTGGAATAGTGATATGTTGGGTACCATGCGCCAAAGCAATTGATATGTCGGTAAACCCAATCCACAACAACATAATCTCCTACTGGTGTGGACACATATAAGGTAGCACCCAAGGACTCACGATAGACATCCAGATAATGAGCAAATAATGAAGAAAAATATGACCCTGGATCAAATAGTACTGAAGCATCCCTACCGCAGACAAAAATAATACATGTAATCATGCCATGTAAGGATACTACATCTTGTCTGGATGGAAAGGCATAGAACCTAGCTGGAGTGCCACCTGACTGGCCTCCACCTCTAAGGTGACCCATTCCCACTTGCCCTTTGCCTCTGGAAAACCGGGCAGCCAGTGCGGTGATCATGAGCTGATGGCCCTAATGCACTACCTTGACCTGAAACCTGATGCAATATCTCCTCATGTGACCAAGCTCCCCGCACTCATAGCAACCTCTCAGTACGGAAGATGACTAACCTTGAATCTAATCTTTGGGACCTGAATACCCGCTAGAAGAACCCTGAATAGCTGGCGGATGGTAGGAGCTCTTTGGAATAGCACTAAAGTAGGGTTGCACTAGTGCACCCCCGAGAACGCGGTGGTGTTGAATAAGTGGGTCTACTGAACTGACCCTTCACGAACTGCCCTCTGCCCCCAGACGGGGCACCGCTAAATACTACAGAATGCTGAGGCCTTTGCTCCCCCGTCATATAAAATCGGACCTGGTTATGGATACCCTCAATCCGCCGAGCTATCTCCACAACCTGCTCATAAGGAGTTCCCATACCATCTCCACATCTCGTGCTATAGTTACCTGTGTACCATAATACTAGCCCGCAATAAACCTCTGAACCCTCTATGCATCGGTGGGGATTATCATAAGTGCATGGCGGGACAACTCAAAGAACTTCGCCTCATAATTGGTCATAGACATCTGGCCCTACTAGAGCCGCCCAAACTGACCTCGTAGCTCTTCTCTCTAAGAGGGTGGAATATATCTCTTCAAAAAGAGACGTGTGAAATGATAACAAGTCAAGTGAGGAGAACTCGTTAGTATGCTAAGAATATAGGACTACCACCATCTACGAGCCCTGCCCTCCAACTCAATATAGTAACATCTACCCTGTTGGACTCCAATACTCTCATGTTATGTAGTCTTTATCTGTGACGGTCAATAAACTCCTAGGGTTCCTCATGTCACTGAGCGCCAAAGGCAGGAGTATGCAGTCTAGTCCATCTATCCAATAGCTTATGCGGCTCAATAGTCACATATGGTCTGGGCTCTAGTAAAGTCGTTGTAACATACTAGGAATCACCCACAGGTAATGTACGTGGGTTTAATATACGGTAACAACGTGTCCTGGACTCTAAGTAGTAAGGGTCTGTGCTCCCCTCCCACCTGAGATGTTGTTGGGTCCGCGGGAAATAAACCAGCTTGTATCATAGAATCCATGAACCACAACATACGGCCCATGACCTCCTGAAATCCCAGCGCGTACATGAAATTTGTCGGGGCCGGCTCAGCTGCAGGCACCTCGCCCTGATCCTCCACTCGATCCATTGGTGGTACAATGGGGGCATCTCTAGGACTCTTCAACCTCTAGCAGGAGTTGGATCCTTCCCCGGCTTCTGCCTCAACCTCTAGCTACAGGGAGAGCAACTCATCGACCACCGTGTATACCTGACATGTACGTGCTCACCATTTGTGAGAGCATAAGAGAAAGATACTTAGCACAAAATCAATTGCACAATAGGAGATGAAGAAAAAGAAGTTTTCTAACACCTTATAGCCTCTCAAAGATAAGTACGAACATCTTCGCACCGGTCCGGAAGACTATATTCGGAACGCTCATGACTTGTGAAAGCTATGTAAACCTAGTGCTCTGATACCAAGCTATCACGCTAATTCCCAATATAGGCCTTGATGGTGCCCAACATCATCGCTAGGCAATCCAACGGTGAAATACCCATTTAATTGCGCATTTTAATGTTTTAAGTCTTTGATTTTATATTTAACAAGGAAATAAATAGTAAGTGAGCATAGTAATGCAAAGCATAAACTAAACGTGACAGTAATATAGCAAATTAAATAATCAAAACCATGAGTGTCTCCTAGAATTCCCAAAATCTAGTGTCATATGTGTACGAACATCTCGTAGAATATACAAAATTTCCTAAAAATATTGTTTGAACATAATAAACAGAAATGATAAATATAAAAAAAGAAGGCTCTGTGTGTTGCAAAACGGAAAATGAGAAATAATTCACCACTACGCCTTCGCGTAGTGCGGATGCGCGCCTGGACGAACTCCAGATATACCTCTTACAGAATCTGCACAATATGTGCAGAAGTGTAATGTGAATATGTGAATGACATCTACCTAGTAAGTATCTGTCTAACCCTGTAAATAACATCTACCCAGTAAGTATGTAGTCTAACCTCGAAGAAGTAGTAACGAGGGGTCGACATCAACACTTATTAGTGGGAAATACAAATGTACGAGAATATTAAATAGGCATGAAATACAACTTCAATAATGGAATAAAAGAAAACAATCAAATGACCTTTAACAAAAAAACAATTAAAAGTCCTTAGATATCACATGATAATCTCAACAAATAAGGCCAACATGTATTTATAAATTCTCAAGCCATAGGAGATATGTTAAGTATAATCTGACTCCTAGTAACAACATGCACAAATTATGTCGAGGTCATACGGCTCGATCCGTAATAATCGTGTGTATACACTACCAAGGTCATACGGCCCGATCCATGGGGGCATCCCACACACACACACACACACACACACACACACACACACATATATATATATATATATATATATATATATATATATATATATATATATATATATATATATATATATATATATATATATATATATATATATATATATATATCGAAGCATTCGGTCCGATCCACATGAATAGGGAAACTCTTCGGATTGCCAATTATGTATCAGGTAAGCCCATAAACGAATATAAAGTTTTATCATTAATGAAACATTCTGTCAAATCTCTAAGTAATGACGCTCGATTAAACATAATCTTTAACCAAATTTTACTTATTAATACAAGCAGTTAAACTAGCAAGTTGAGTTCAAATAGTGCAAGTAATAGCATAGCAAAGGCCTATGTCTACTCGGGCATAACATGATTTTTAGCTATGCACAGATTCTGAACGCGATGAGCAAAAGCATCCAGTCTCCAAATCCTTTATCACGACGCGAGGGTCCTTCCGCGTTCGTGAAGAAGGAAACCAAAACCAGCACACGAGTAGTTTCGGACTTAGTTTCGGGCGCTCCAAAATGCATCCGAGCCCCCGGGATCCCGTCCAAATGCACCAACAACTCCATAACCATAATACGAACCTGCTCGAACCCTCGGAAACACATGAAACAACAACAAAACTAAGACTCACACCTCAAAACCAAATTGAATTAACTTATGAACATCAAACTTCTCAACTAGCTCCGAACGTGCCAAATCACAATTAGACAAAATGACACCAAACTTTGCGTACAAATCATAGATCACCATACGAAAATATTTTTGGGCTCGAAATTCAAAATGGACCTCAATAACACTAAAGTCTACTCCAAACCAAAATTAAAGAACTAGAAAACATTCAATGTACCAACTTTCAACATTAAGTGCCGAAATGCTCCCGGATCACCCGAACACACGCCCAAGTCCAAAATCATCATACGAACTTATTGAAACCCTCAAATCTTGGTTCCGAGGTCGAGGTCGTTTACTCAAATCAATCTTCATCATCTTAGGTTACTATTAAGGAACTAAGTATCCCGACTTCAACCCGACTCCTTCCAAAATCAAATCAACTATCCCCGCAAGTTAAAAACTGTAAAAGCACATATGAGAAGTCTTAATTAGAGGAACAGTGACCTAGAAAGCAAAATGATCGGTCGAGCCAATACACCCGTCAGCAAGTAATTTTTGTGCAGTTGGTGTAGACACACACTACTTTCATATACTACTTAAAAAGAAGTATATATTTGCTTCCTCTCGGACTGATTACCAGAAATTAAAAGAGGAGCAAATTTAGTGATGTTTAGAATTATTGACATAATACTAGCATACAGCTGTGCACCAAGAAGAAAAGTCTTACTTGGTTGCTAATATGCGACTATCAATTCTACGCGATACGATACTAGTCAAATAAATTTGTACCGGCAGATGGGAATAAGATAAATGAAAAACATTCTAGCATGCAGTTGAAGAGGCATTCGACAAATCAAATAAAATGATGGAAAAGTCGAAATTGAATACTACTGCTGACTGATTAATGAGGAAAATACAAGGGATGCTGGAGCCATAGACACGAGAGGAAGGGGACATGGAAAATGCAAGTGGGGACAGCTGACACAAAAGTCACTCAGTAAGTCAACTAAACAGCAGTTGTACAAAACAGTATTCAACAGCTAATCCTCCAAACTTACACAAGCTCTCTCGTGAATCATTATTCTCTTCTTTCCAGCACTCGCTCGAGAAACAGAAGAGAAAAATCTGGGCGTGGGGATGGGGATTTATGTTCCATAATTCAACCCCTTTTTAAAGGCCAAAATCAGGTATTTGTTCTGATATTAGTCGCACGAGGTAAATATTATGAGTCCGGAATCTAAAAGCGGGAAAAGAATATGATATTTCTATCTATAGTGCCAAAATACTTGGCGCAAGGGGCGATCCATGTTGGTTCAAGAGAGTTTAATTGAACACGCTTCTTAATTTTTTTTAAACTATTTTTATGTGCAAATTATCTTTTTAAGAATCTAACCCCTATAAAATAAAGGCCGTTGAATCAGCTTGACAAACAGGGGTGGATCTAGCGCGGAGTATACGAATTTTTTGGAACCTAATAACTTTTGCTTTGACCCTATATTTTTGGTAAAATTTTTATTAAATATTTATAAATATCTATTTGTGAATCAAGTTATTATTGTATAGTATTAATTTGAAATTGTAATAGAAACCATAAATTTAAAATCCTGGATCCGCCTCTATTGAATAGAGTTACTTCGTCTGATGGTTCGAGCGGGTCCAATAATAATAATACTGCAATAATATTTTTTTGTGAGCGGTAGCGCATTTGTCTTGTCGTATTTATACTTTTCCATAGCTATTTTAGCCTTTCTGTTTCTTTCTTTTCGCAACCAAGGAAAGCCACCTAAATATACTATCATACAACACTTTAACATTCGTAATTCTTCTAAAAAATCATGCCGTGATTTTTCATGATTTTTTTTATGTTTAAGAATGGGCTATTGAGGTGACTATTTTAAAGGACCCTAACATACATAAATTGTACAAATTTGACAACCTTTTTAAATGAAATATTTTATATTACTTTTATACTATTTTACTTGCCTCTTCGTTGTCGACCTGCATCGATGCTGCTGCTGATTCTTCTTCTTTCTCTTACAATATTTATTTTATATTAGTTTCCTTTCATAGTTTTGAAACGTCTTTTTAGTGAAATTATTAATTTAATTTAGTTTATAACTCGCTTATACTCCATCCGTTTTAATTTATGTAAACTTATTTCTTTTTTTGTTCGTATAAAAAAGAATGACCTATTTCCTTATTTGGAAACAATTTACCTTTATGCAATGATTTATGCCACACAAAATATATGTGTCTCATTTTACACCACAAGTATAAAAATCTTCTCTCTTTTTTTTAACTCCATGCCCAGTCAAATGAGTTCACATAAATTAAAACGAAGGGAGTATTATTTTTTATTTACAGCTAGCGCAAGTTGAATTAGAGTTTAATAATATAGATCAAATTGATGTTTCTTCTGGTAGAATTTCTAAAATAAGTTTTAATAAATGGTTAAATTTGTAAGATAAATAGATCTATTGTTAAAATCTAGGTAAATGTTTAAACAAAATTAAAAAAACTGACTCCGAATGAAATAAAAGAGTAGCGGACAATGTTTTCTTTAACATTTCATGAAGAACCAAAATAAAAGGAGCAAGTTAAACCTTGAACGTTAACTGTAGGGAAATTACACAGGAAAATAACAAAAATAATAATACTACAATAATATTTTTTTGTGAGCGGAAATATTTTAACTTTTGGCTTGAGTCGTGCTAGGCACTGTCCTAAAAAACTATTTCAGCAATGTGAAATGTTTCCTCAGGATTAAACAAGCCAACCTCAATTTTATTTAAAGGATACAGAAATCAACAAAATTAGATATTATAAACCTAGCTAGAAGGAAAAGAAGACCAACTAGTATTAAATATTAATTAAATAATATAGGAAAGAAATTTAGAAGGAAGAGGAGAGAGAGAGAGACGTGTGTGTTTTTTGTGGGAAGAAATGATCTTATGAAAGGCCAATTTATAGGTAAAATTATTTGTGAAGTGTCATGCCATTTGTCAAGTTTACTTGACATTTGTCAAGTCAAACACATGCATCTTGACAACAAGAATTTGTCTTTCTAGAAGTGCCATGTCATTTGTTAAGTTTACTTGACATTTGTTAATTCAAACACATGCATATTGACATTTGGACTCAATTATTTTGAAAATACTACCACAATTCCCACATATTTTCAAAATAAAAAAATAGTATAATAAGATTTTGCTGGAATTGTATGGTTCAAATGTAATAGGTTTGGTGTCTTCAAGACTATGAACCAAATTTAGACCAATAAAACTTAACTCACAGAATTACTGGTGAAATATAATACTCTATGAACCAATTATTCTTATTGTAAGTCAGAGATTTTATCAATTACATTTTGACCCCAAGTAATTTTGTTGTTCAACGCGGTTTTGCGCTCAATAGGCCATGCGCGTGCCAGGTTATTCATGAGAGCTCTAGAGACTAGGCCAAAATCTCATAGGAGGGGCCACTCCACTATCATATAGGTGAATTCATCAAGTGTATACTGCTTTTAAATACACCATCCATTAAGGACTATGAATTTCATTAAGAGTTATAACTCAGCCTCTCTATTAGTAGCAGTCAAGCACTATCTTTTAGTGCATCAGTGCCAATATTGACTTGTTATTACCCATATGAACCTACTTCATGGGATCTCCAATCACATATGTTGGGTTACCATCTCTATTGACAACATGTCGGTCTTAACCCCATCTCTTTTGAGGTTTGAAAAATTAATTTTCTTCCCGCGGGTTTAGTTATAGGATCGGCCAAATTAACTTCTGACTTCACATAATCAATGAAAATTATTCAATCTCTCAGCAGCTGCTTTATAACATCATGTCTTAATTTCATGTGTCTACTTTTACAATTATAAGATTTATTCTTTGCTATAGCTATTGCCGCTTGGCAATCACAGTGTATAGACACGGGAGGCAATACGTCCTTTATTAAAGGAATATTGTCTAAGAAGTTTCTTAGCCACTCAGCCTCAGTACCAGCTAACTCCTGAGCTACAAACTCTGATTCCATAGTCGATCTAGCAATGATCGTCTGTTTAGCTGATTTCCACGATATTGCACCACCACCAAGGATGAATACATATCCATTAGTGAATTTTGTCTCATCTGAATCAGAGATCCAGTTTGCATCATTGTACCCTTCTAAAATAGAAGGAAATCCACTATATAGGATGTCATAATTCATGGTTCCTCTCAAATATTTCACTAGTCTCTCTAATGCAGATCAATTCTCTCTGTTGGGATCATGAGTATATCTACTCAGTCTACACACATCATAGGCTATATTAGGCCTTGTAAAATTCATTAAATGCATTAGACTTCCAATAATCTCAGTGTATTTAGACTGATCAACTCGGTCACCATTTTTCTTTTTCAACTTAGAGTTAGTATCAAAAGGAGTGCTCACAGATGTGACATTAAAATATTCAAACTTCTTAAGAAGTCTCTCATTGTAATGTTCTTGTGACAATATTATTCCATCTTCACTCCTTATAACTTTAACTCCCAATATTGTATTTACTTCACCCAGATCTTTCATATCAAAATTAAAAGACAAGAATAATTTAGTACTCTGCACAATATTTAAACGTGTACCAAATATAAGCATGTCATCAACATATAGACATATTATCACATAATCATTGTCTACCACTTTAGTATAAATACATTTTATCCATCCCAACTGAAGAAAAATTGTCTCTCAGTAAGACTTGTTCAACATTACTTTGGAGCTTGTTTAAAGCCATAAAGAGATTTAATTTATTTACAAACTTTATTTTCTTGTCCAGAAATGAAGCAGCCTTGGTTGAGCCATATAAATTTCTTCTTCTAAATCACCATTTAGAAAAGCAATTTTCACATCCATTTGGTGGATAAAAAGTTTACGGATTGAAGCTAAGACAATTAAAACTCGAATAGAAGAAATTCTAGTCACTCGTGCAAATGTATCATAATAATCTATATTTTGTTTTTGAGAAAAACCTTTTGCTATTAACCGAGCTTTATATTTATCTAATGATCCATATGGATTGAATTTTCTTTTGAAAATCCATTTACAACCAATAGGTTTTGCATCAGGAGGTAAATCAATTAAAATTCATGTTTTATTTTTCATAATGGAATCAATTTCAACTTTTATTGGCTTTTTCTAATATTTAGCATCTGAAGAAGATATAGCTTCAAAATAATTTGATGGTTCATTATTGACAAGAAAAGTTTGAAAATCATTTTCATAAGAAAAATATTCTTTCCTAGGCCTTTTGCTCCTTCTCAGTTCCTCATTAGAGGTAATTTCATTATTTGTTTCAACAGGTTTATGAGAAATTTTATTAGATAATGGATAAATATATTCAAAGAACTCAACATTCTTTGTCTCAATTATAGTATTGTAATCAAGCACATCACTTTTTAAAATAAGAAATCTATATGCAACACTATGTTCTACATATCAAATTAGCATGCAATCAGTAGTTTTAGAACCTATTTTTTCTTTTTAGGTTCAGGCAACAGAACTTTAGCAAGGCATCTCCACACTTTTAAATATTTTAAGTTAGGTTGATAACCCTTCCACAATTCATAAGGAGTTTTGCCTGTTCTTCTATGTGGTATTCTATTTTGTAAGTGATATACAGATAAAATAGGTTCATCCTACAAATTATCAGGAGCATTAGAACTAACTAATATTGAGTTCATCATCTCTTTCAATGTTCTATTTTTTCTTTCAGCTACTCCATTTGACTCAGGTGAATAAGGTGGAGTTACTTCATGAATTATTCCTTCTTTTTCACAAAATTCATTTAAAGATAAATATTCTCCACCTCTATCTGATCTGATTCTCTTGATTTTTCTGCTAAGTTTATTTTCAACCTCAGTTTTATAAGAAATAAAAGAATTAAAAGCATCATCTTTATTTCTAAGAAAATACAACTTAGTGTATCATCATCAATAAAAGTCACATAATATCTTTTACCACCTCTAGTCATAGTCTGCTTCAAGTCGCCTAAATCAGTGTGAATTAAGGATAACAATTCAATTTCTCTATTTACAGAAAAATAAGTCTTTCTAGTACTTTTAGCTTCAGCACATATTTCACACTTGTTAATATTATTTGAGTCTAAATCAGATATTAATCCTAGCAACTGCATTTTCTTTGTATATGCGATATTAATATGTCCTAGTCTAGCATGCCACAAAGAAATTGACTCAACCATATAAGCAGAAGAAGATGCATTTTCATTGCCAGTATCAGAAATATTAAGCACAAATAAACCATGGTTACAAAATCCGTTGCCCACAATAATTTTATTTTTGTTTGCACAAATGTGCCTAGTAGCACCAGAGTCTACCACCCAATCTCTCATACTGGCCACATTATTTATTTGGCAAATGACCGCAATAATTATATTATCCGCTTTAGTCAAATTTAATTTTGACTTAGCGAGATTGTCATTTATCTCAACTCTACTATTGCATTGACGTGCATTTTTCTTGAAGGTTTTAATATTAGCATTAGATATATAACCATGTCTACTCACATACATGTATTAGGACATTAGTGTTTGCGAAAGTTGTGGATGCAATAACGTATTTGCAACACCATGGGTGTTTGGCAGGACAGACGACAGTAGCAGTAGAGACAACACCAGAATTGGTAGTACTATCAAAAATTTCCATAGTATTATTGCTTGCCCTAATTTCTTAGATTGTAGGGAAATTACACCGAAAAATAACAAGAATAATAATACTGCAATAATATTTTTTGTGAGCGAAAATGCTCCAACTGGCTTGAGTCATGCTAGACACTATCCTAAGAAACTATTTTAGTAGTGTGAAATGTTTCCCCAGGATTGAACAAGCATACCTATGTTTTATTTAGAGGATACAGAAATCAGCAAAATTAGATATTACAAACCCAGTTAGAAGTAAAAGAAGACCAACTAGTATTAAATATTTATTAAATAATATAAGAAAGAAATTTGGAAGGAAAAGGAGAGAGAGAGAGAGACGTGTGCGTTTTTTGTTGGAAGAAATGATCTTGTGAAAGGCCAATTTATAGGTAAAATCATTTGAGAGGTGCCATGCCATTTGTCAAGTTTACTTGACATTTGTCAAGTCAAACACATGTATCTTGACAACAAGAATTTTTCTTTCTAGAAGTGCCATGCCATTTGTCAAGTTTACTTGACATTTGTTAATTCAAACACATGCATATTGATATTTGGACTCAATTATTTTGAAAATACTACCACATTAACTTAGTGTCACTTTTGAGGTCAACTGTTGCTGCAGACTTAGTATATATATGAACCCGCTTACATAAAGTTTTGGGTCATCCACTGTTTGGCGCTATACATTAACGTTAACTGTACCGTTAATGTATAGCGCCAAGTATTTTGGCACTATATTGAAAAAGTTGACAGGCCAGGATATAGCGTCAAAATACCCGGCGCTATACCCATTTTTAAAAATCGAACCGTGTTCTTCACTATTTTGTTTTTATAAATATTTGGGCCTCCGTCGCTGAAGAACATAGGTCTCAGTGATACCAAACTATCATTAATAATTATGCATTTTTTTAAAATTTAAATTCATATTTTTTAATAACTTAATTGTATAAAATTTATATATATACACCTATGGGTGCGGGGCCCGATATTTTGAGGCTCAGTGGCACTAAACTATCATTAATAATCATGTGTTTATTTTATAATTTAAATTTATATTCTTTAATAACTTAATTGTACGAATTACAAATGATGTATGTTGATATAATTATTAACATAATTGTACAAAGTTTGCATTTTCAACTACCAGTATAAGATATTTAAACAAAAGAAATTCTAAGCTAAAATACTGTACATTACTACGCTACGAGGCTCTATATTTTACTACGCTAAAATGGTCTACGTTTTAGTACGCTAAAGATGTCTACATTTTACTACGCTAAGAAATAATCTAAACTAAACATAAACAACAAATAAATTTAATTGCAAATAAAATACAATACGGCATGAAAACACATATATATAAATCAGGATATTTAAAAGACAAATTTATTTGATAAATTTATATATTTTTTATAAATAAATTTAATATGCTAGTTTCAAAAAAAATACAAACCAAAATAGAACACATACAAATCAAATAATATGTATTATTATAAAGTTTCAACTTAAAATAAATCAAAATACATAGATTTAAATAGATTGAAGTTTTGACCCCGAAAGTGTGAATCAACAGTAATACGAAGCTCTGCTCGAATGTGGGACCTACATTCTTCACTTTTTATGTGATGTTTGGACCCAGATTTTTTTTTTTAAAATAGTGAAGAAGACGGTTCGATTTTTAAAAAGGGATATAGCATTGGGTATTTTGGCGTTATATTTGGGCATGTCAGCTTTTTGAATATAATGCCAAAATATTAATATATAGCGTCAAGTATTTTAACACTATATATAAAATTATTATTTTTTTTCCATTTATTTACATATTTTGAGTCTGAAAGAACCACAATTGGGTTCCTGACTCAAATATTAAGCGGTGGTACTAGGTGAACAATAATATAATGTAAAGTACAGTTATAATTATTATATGGAGATGTAGTACGTACGTACGTACATATGACTAATAAATACGTGTCAATATTAGCTATGTCGTGTTGTATCAAGTACACTTATAAGCCAATGACTATTTGAAGTACGCAATATTTAACATTAATTATACTAATGATAATCAAACCAAAAACAAATAGTAATACTTTCCCGGTTGTATTTTATATGATTGTAAAAATATTATGACATTTCAATAATCATATGAGCAGTGGTATAAATACGAATCACGTCAAGAGTGTTCAACTTTAAAGTGGTCCATAATATTTTCTGTATGAATGGGTACTATGTCCGTTTTCTATGAATGGGTGCTATTTTCTTATAAGTTAGTCGATAATAGCTATCTCCGTTTTATTTTGGAAATAAAATTAGCACATAATTCCGAACAGAGAATTTTTTTTTAAAAAAAATGGCCTCTTTGGAAAAAAAAAGAGGTCAAATTCGCTAAAATGTTTAGGTAGGGATTTGAATCTAGAACAAACACCTCACTTTGAACAAGGGTATCCAAAATTGTCACGACCGGAAATCCCAACCTTGGAATCGTTAAGGCGCCTAACATTCACTTGCTAGGTAAGCCGATGTGAAATAAATAGCTAACTAATTTTAACAGTTAAAAATAAAATAATGATATTCAACGAGAAATAAATACCAAATCTAACATTGAGAAAATAAATCACTTGATAATATTTACTCCCAATATTTTGGAGTCACGAATACACGAGCAACTAGAAGTTTTTAAATAAAGCTTGAAATTAATACGAGCGTTCGAAAGAGTTAAAGTGTAAAAGTGGAAAATGGAAAGGGACTTCAAGGTCTGCGAACGCCATCAGATCAACGTCGAGCCTCTGTATGAAAAAGATCTGAGCCGATGCTCCTCAGTATCGAGCCTAATCTTGACAAGATGGTGATGATGCTATAACAAAACACTTACGTAAATAAATCTGTACATATGTATATAAAACATCAGAATAACAAGAAGAATGATAAAATACAAACTGGGAGGGGACATGCCAAAGGGAAAAATATCACAAAGATAGCAAATACGAAATCACGAAATAACATCTTTCGAACTAAACACCAATATAACCAAATAAATTACCAAAATTGAAAATCAAATAACTCAATGATATGAAAATGGCACGACATCTCCCTTTGTGTTTCTACTCTCATCCTCACCATTATAAATATAACGCCATGACATTACCCTTGGCACGATATCACCCTTTGCGCTTTTACTATCATCTTCACCATGCAATAATATGAACATAATGGCATGACATCACCTTTCGTATTTTTATTCTCGTCCTCACCATGTAACATCATATCACGACCCAGTTTCTTCCTCCGTGAACTATCGTGATGGCACCTAGTCTCTACGACTAGGTAAGCCTAATATGGAGGAAATGAAATAAAAATACGAAGATAACAACTAACGGATATAATTAATAATCAGAAATTGTGTCACTCGGTATATACAAGAAACATCTTTCCCAAAACCCGGAATATCGCCAGTCACAAGCTTCTAAAAGTTTCTAACTGCTCTATACATAAATGTATGAAGAAAATAATGAGGAAATTTAACACAGGGGATAGAAGGGGACTCCGAGGTCTGCGAACGCGGGAAGAAGTACTTTGAAGTCTCCTAAAGTAGTAACCACGCAACTAGACTCGAGGCTGACAGCTAGTACCTGTATCTGCACACAAAAAATATGAGCAGAAAAGAGGATGAGTACACACAACGGTACCCAATAAGTATCAAGCCTAACCTCGGCCGAATAGTGACGAGATCGTCAGGGTCACATTGGTATAAATATAATGAGATAAGATAGAAAGAAATATACAGTAAAGTAAATACGGAAATCTAACAGGAATAGAATTCAATGAAAACTAACAGCTCAGAACACAATAATAGCAACATGGGATCTCTTGGGATACCATCTCGTAGTCCCAAACGTAAATGTACAAGGGGATCTCCCGGAATACCATTTTGTAGTCCCAAAGTAAACATGCAGTGCTAGAGGGTCTCCTTGAATACCGTTCTGTAGTACCAAAGTAAATGTACATTATAGGAGGATCTTCAGAAATACCGTTCTGTAGTCCCAAAGTAAATATACAGCTCAACTAATATAAGCAATAGTTACAGCACAAAAACCTACAATTTAGACTAAGTTAAAAAAAAAGCAAAGGAAAAGCATATAATTTTCTCTAAACATATTGTACATAGTTCAAATAGACATTTTAAAACACGTACGCTTGCTTTTCTAATCTAAACATAATAGTACATATGCTAGTGCAATTCAAACAAGGAGAACACAGGTTATAACTAAGTAAAAATGGAGTTTTATCACAAATAGCCCGTGTACGTACTCATCACCTCGTGTACATGGCACTTCATATATCAAACAGTACCAAATCCTAAGGGGAGTTCCCCTACACAAGATTAGGCAAGCACTTACCTCGAACCAAGCTCAATTCAATCTGAAACAATGCTCTTTCCACGAATATTCGGCTCCGGATGGACCAAATCTATCCAAAACCAATTACATAACATAAATATAGCTACAAGAAACTAATCTAGCTAACGAAATTAAAGCTAAGGCAAGAAATTAGAAAAACACGCAAAAAATCCTCTTCGGGACCACGTCTCGGAATCGGATAAAAGTCATAAATTATGAACACTCATCCATTCACGAGTTCACTCGTATCACAATTATCCAAATCCAAGGTCTAAATCCCACTCAAAACTCAAAAATTTGATTGTGGAACTTTTCTCCCATTTTCCAACATTCTCACTTAAAATCCTGGATTAAATGAATAAAATAATAATAGATTAATGAAGTATAGTTAAAATCGAGTAAGGAATCGTTACCCCAAAGCTCTCTCTGCATATTCCTCAAGAAATCGCCAAATCCTAAGTTCCCAAGTCCAAAAATGGTTAAATGAATCAAACCCTCGATTTAGCCCCTTTTTCTGCTAGCTAAATCCCAACTGGTGTTACTTACATGCATCTGCGGCCTGTATCTGCAAAAAACCATCACAGACGCTAAATCAGCTTAGGTGGGTTGGGACTGCATCTGCCAGCTTTAGGCCATACTTGGGAGCCTGCTCCTGCGATCCCAAACCACTCCTACGCCTTCGCTTCTGCGGAACCCTCACCGCACCTGTGGACCCAGTTGTTCAAGGACCATATCCAATTCTATGATTCCATAGCTACTTCTGCGGCTCCACACCTGCGGTCCAAAGTGTGCAGGTGTGGTTACACTAGATATAATAGCTTCAACCTTTTTCCTAAGTTTAAAAAAAATACGTTAAGCACCCAAAGCTCACCCGAGGCACCTGAGACCTCAACCAAACATACCAACCAATCCTAAAATACCATACAAACTTAGTCGAGCCCTAAAATTACATCAAACAATGCAAAAAAGAAAAAAAAATCACCCTCCAATCCAAACCTGGTGAACTTGTAGCTTCCAATTTCGACAACTGATGCCGAAACCAATCAAACCACGTCCGATTTGACCCCAAATTTTGCACATAAGTCATAATCAACAATACGGAGTTATTGCAATTTCATGAATAGGATTTCGACCCCGATATCAAAAATTTCACTAGCTGCCCAAAACTTCAAAAATTCGACTTTCGCCATTTCAAATCTAAATGAGCTACACCTAAAAAATATAGTTCGGAGATAACGGAATTGATGAAACTCCATTCCTGAGTCATCTTTACATAACTCCGATTTCGGTACAAATTCTAAGTCTTAAGCCTCTGTTTTATGGACTAAGTGTCCCAAACACTTCCAAAAAAATAAAATGAACCTCCCAGCAAGTCACAAATAGCAGATATAGATATGGAGGAAGCAGTTAATAGGGGATCAGTACTATAACTCTCAAAATGACCAAACGTGTCGTTACATATCATTAATATAATGGCACGACATCATCCTTGTGCTTTTACTCTCAAACCTCACATTATATTATAATGGATGCAAATGATACACAACAACACCCTTCATGTTTTTCTCTCTTCCTCACCAAGCAACAATGCCAAGATAACCTTTGAGGTACCTCAAGATCCTGTATACTACATCTAGGTGTGCTTAACAAGGAGCATGCATATACTCGCTTACCAACTCCACAACATATGTAATGTCCGGTCTAGTGATAGTAAGAAATCTAAGTTTTCCTACAAGCCTCTAATGTCTGCATGGGCATAATTTTACTTCAAATATGATGCCATGATATCAAACTTCAACTTTCAAAATATTCAACATCTTCAAACAAACAACAAATACGAAATGAGTAATTAAAGAAGTAATAATCTAACTTAAGCAGGGATAACATGGTTAATAATAATATATACAAAAAAATAAATTTCACCTGCATACTTTAACCCAATTACAACGCATATGAATTCGTCACCTCACATATATGTTATCCCCACACATAAAATAAGTAGAAAATAGACCAATAAGTCTTAATCCTTCAAGTCAAAATTATCTCACTCCGCAAATCAAAGAAATCAACCAACCACAGCCTTGACTTTCGAACAATCCTCCAACACAATCGGATCTCGCTAATTATCAACCAAATGATTCAAAATAATCTTGGGTTCTACCCATTAATGAAAGAGGTTTGATTTTGATCATTTTTAAAAAAATTCTAACATGGGTCCGCTTGGTCAAAATTTGAGATTCTGACCAAAATTTGATTATTCATTCACCCTGATCCCGATTATGTAATTTGTTTCGAAATTCAACCTCAATTTGAGATCTAAATCTTAATTTGAGATCTAAATTTCAATTTTATAAAATTTTTTATTTTCTACCAAAATCCCTATTTACTACCATGAAAATCCTAAATTTGATGTTGAAATCTCATGAGAAGTAATGAAAAAAAAGATTAAAGCCACTTACCAATGAACTTGGGAAGAAAAGTCTCTTAGAAAATTACATCTAAAGTGTTTGTGGTTGAAAATGGTGTAAAAATGAGCTAAGTCTTAATTTTTTATTTTTTACCCAGCTGCGGATGCTGCAATTATTTAATAATGTTCACAATTACGAACACCGCAAATGAGAGACGAGGGTCGCAAATGGAACCCTGCCACAGAAGCCCAAACGTCGTAATTATGATAAAAGGTTCTCAATTGCGAACGGACCCTCCTCCGTGAATGTGGACAAATTCTTCGCAAATTCGAAGATAACTCAGGAGCACACTGAGTCACAAATGCGACTTTGAGATCCCAAATGCGACCTCTGAAATTTTGCAAATGCGAACATGTTCCTCGCACCAGCCTAGCCCATGCTCGCAAATGCGATCTCTTGTTCGCAAAAGCGAGGCTCGCAATTACGATCCATACCTCACAAATGCAAGATCTGTATCAGACATCAGAACTAGTATTGCACTAGCAATTTTCTCACTAGTCAAACTCATTTGAAACACGTCCGAAACTTACTCGAGCCCATCGGGCTCGAAACTAAACATACACATAAATGTAATAACATCATACAAATTTGATCGCACAATCAAATCATAAAAATAACATCTAAGTCTACAAATCAACCCTCAAAATGAATGAAATTTTATATTAAACTCAAGAACAACTAGAATCACATCTAAGCGTCCAAATCATGTCAAATTAATTCCGAATTGCACCAAATTATGCGGACAAGTTTCAAATAGTAATACAGACATATTCCATGTTTTAACATCAAAATCCGAACTCGTTGCCCATGAAGTCAAATTACGGTCAAACTTAGGAGAATTCCAAACTTTTAAAATACTAGCGCTCGGTAATATGGGTCAAATAAACCCAGGAACCTCCAATTTGAATTTCGGGCATATGCCCAAGTCCAAAATCATGATACGAACCTTACGAAATTGTCAAAATATCGATTCGGGGTCGTTTACACAAAAAATTGACTGTGATCAACTCAAATCATTTTTAACGCTAAAATTCATGTTTTCTTTAATTTTGCACATAAATTTTTTCAAAAAAAAAAAAAGAAAAGACTATGCACACAAATCGAAAAAACGAAAACAAAGCTAATCGAGGTCTCGGAATATAAAAATAAAAGGTAGAACTCAAAATGATCGATCGAGTCATCATAAAAATATAATATATATCTATATAAAATAATTTTTAATATCATTATCCGATGAAAGATGTTTGCTTGACCACTTCTGACATAATGTGGTTACGCCGCTGCATATGAGTACATCATTACAAATAGAATAAGAAACTAAAACTACAAATCTTCAAATATATAAATATTCATTACTTGCTCTGCTCCAGTTTATGTGAACTTGTTTTATTTTTGGTCTGTTCCAAAAAGAATGACCCCTTTCCAAATTTGAAAATAATTTTGCTTAAACTTTTAATTCTACCTTAATGAAAAAATTTCATAACCACACAAGTACTTTGAACCCTTTTTAACTTATTTAGGACCATAAATTCTAAAATTTTTATTTTTTTAAATTTGTGTCCAATCAACAAATTCGCGTAAATTATTGCACTTTATCATTACTATATTTAAATTGAAACAAAAAGTGCCATAGGAATTTGGAGTAGCAAATTACTTTTTCCACTAAGCTTCCAACAAAACAATAAGAGGGGACTGACAAGTTAGTGACCTACTGTTTACTTTATCATCACCTCTCTTTCACTTCTTCCTTTTTAACCTCGCCAATGGCATCTCTTTGACCCGTAATCAACACTCCCCTCTTCTTCCTCATATTCCCTCTGTCTATATCTATTTCTCCCTCCTCATCTGATTAATCTTCCTTTTGGCCAAGTAAACAGAGATGGCTGTAGAGCTCATCATGGATTACAGAAACACAAGTAGAAATAATTTTACTATCTTCAATACAAAGTTGGAAGAAAAGGCAGTGGTTCAAGAAGCTGCCTTTGGGCTTGAGAGCGTCGAAAAATTCCTCAAATTGTTGTCTCAAACTCAGAGTCAGCAGAATCAGGGGAATTTATCTTCTTTCCTAAAGCAAGAAAATTCCCCTATGGACATTGAAATGGCAGCTGATGCTGCTGTTACAAAGTTCAAGAACGTAATTTCACTTCTTGGTCGAACCAGAACTGGCCACGCTCGATTCAGAAGAGCACCTACTACTTCCCCTTCAAAAGTCAAGAAAGATTTTATTGACAGTAATGTCTATTGTCCAACTCCAATTCAACAAGTCCCTCCACCAATTGCATATGAACTTTACAATCACCAATTATTTCAAAATCCAAGAGATGGGGTTGTTGAGAACCAAGAATCGGTCACAAAAAAGAGCATGAACTTTTCCTATGGTCAAGATATTTCTCGCTCAAATTCGTTTAATATGTCAACGTTAACAAGGGAAACAGAGAGTTCATCTTTCAAGATTTCAAATCTCTCTTCTGCTGGAAAGCCTCCTTTGTCTACTTCTTCATTAAAAACAAAGTGTTGTTCGTCGGAGAACGGCCTCTCCGGCAAGTGTAGTGGGTCCTCCGGTCGATGCCGTTGTTCTAAGAGAAGGTAACCAAATTCAATCTTTAATTCTTCTCCTTTAGTATTATGTTTCATCAGCACTATTTAACTGTGTTTATAATGGATTGCTAATAGTTTTCTTGATCTGTTCAAACAGGAAATTAAGACTTAAAAGGGTGGAAAGAGTTCCAGCAATAAGCATGAAGATGTCTGACATCCCACCTGATGATTATTCATGGAGAAAATATGGACAAAAGCCAATTAAAGGATCTCCACATCCAAGGTTTAGAGCAAATCCTTTTAAATATTTAACTTATACAATAATTCATTTATATTATCAGTATAATTTTGCCTATTATATACTCCATAATACTAGTAACTTGTCTCGTTTTCAAGTTACAAAATTCACTCATGATAGATAATTATCCGGAACTACAATTAAAGTGACTTAATTGTATAAAAATTCTTACCATACATTATTAATGTACGTATTTGAGACTAAACTATTTTTGCTTTTGTTTTGTGTTGCTAAATAATGGCAGGGCATACTATAAATGTAGCAGTGTGAGAGGTTGTCCAGCACGCAAACATGTAGAGAGAGCTCTGGATGAACCAACCATGCTGATTGTTACGTACGAAGGCGAGCATAACCATTCCCTCTCTGTTGCAGAAACAAGTAGTCTCATTTTAGAGTCTTCCTAAATAGATCAAATTGTGGCAATCAATTATGATTTGTTAAAAAGGCATAGCTAGCTTTATTTGCCCATGGCAAAAGAAAAAAGGGTGACAAATGTTAACTAGTACTGTGTAAGACTAGTTAAGAAAGAAGCTAAAACCTTATAGCAAAAGTACGGTTAGAACTTATGATCTTAATTATTTTCATGATCGATATTTATGTGATTGGTTATATATATGAGTATCTTGTTAAGGATAAAATATAAATTCAAGATAGAAATAGTTTCTAAATATAATAAGGTATCATTCCTTTTTTAAACCAACTAAATCAAAAAGTTGTTATGTAAAATGAAACATAGCAGAAATAGATTAATTGCTTTATGTCTATTTATCAGTTATAGTGGGCTAAACCAATTCACAAGCATAGGAAAAAAGAATTTTTTAACTTCTATATACAGACAATAGTATAACATTTTTCATGCTATCATGTCATAAATAGTAACTTGACATATAAGGTCTATAATCTTCTATAACACATTAAATTATTTTGGTAGTGTCAAAATGTCATTACATTATCTTTAAAGCAGAAAGAATTACCAAGACCGGGGGGTTTGGGGGATAATGGATCTGTGGTTTTAAATAATGAAATGAAAGAGATAAAAAGGAAAAAGGGGTTACATGCAATCAATTTCTTTATATGCTGTCTGGTTTCCTGGTTAGCTTTGTCACCGTCGGATGCCTAACTTCTCCTTTATATTGTCGAATAGTGCAACATTATTTCATGGAATAGTCTAGCTTTTTCGCTTTTTTTCTTTGGATAGTCCAAATGGTTGATGAAAAGTATTAGACAAAAAATGGGACTCGTGTTTGGGACGGTTGACCAAAGAAAGGAAAGACTATGAGACAAGACAAAGAGTAGAAGTTGGCAGTTGGCAAATGGGAAGGCTAATTTATTTTTCTACTTTACTAATTGCAGCTAAAAAAAATATATGTACTGGAAATTGATCCCTATATCACTCATTAATAACTCAACTTTCAACCAAATGCATCAAAATATGAGTGTCAACATGTAATATTATACCAATTTTAAAAAATATATATATAAAATATCAAATTTTACGAAGAGACCATAGGGTCACGTGCCCTGTAAATACACCTATAAAGCCGCCCCCGTGAGTGTGTTTGTATTTTGGCATGGAATTTATAGCAAAACAGTTGGTTGTGTGTTAAGACTAGTAGTTGAGAAGAGAGGAAGACTGAAATATATGGAAATTGTTGGTGCATATTCACAGGTCAAAAATAGCAGACGGGGACTATTAAATGGAAATACTAAAGGGTCAATTTTAAAAGTATGGGGACCAACCTTTGCTTGTCTGCTGCCACTTTTTTCTCTGCTTAACGTCAAACCTACTACTAAGCACGCAAGGGATTCTAGATATGGGTCAATCGGTTATCCCATTTCATCAATCCTTATTTTTAAAATAGAAATCTTTGTCAATTCTTTTTCCATTGGAAAAAATATCTAATTCTTCATGCGAATGTTAAAAAGACACAACGCTTAACGCGAGATAAATGCAATTGAAAGTAGAATCGAAGAAATAATGGGCAATGTAGTTAAGGAAGCAGCAAAAGATATTAGTAAGAGGAGCGTCCCCAAAAGTCTGATAGTTAAAGTGGAGTAACAACAACAACAATTTCCCTGCATAGTCCCACAAATTAGGATGTGGGGGTATTATGTAGACGGGCCTTACCGCTACCCGAAAGAGCAGAGAGGCTGTTTCCAATCGACCCTCGGCTCAGTGAAGGAAAGGAAAAACAAAAACAAAAACAAAAAGAAAAACAAAAACAAAAGAGCATTACTAACTCCAACAGAAATGACTTAAATAATTATCTAAACATAAGAACCATAAATAAAATAGCATGCAACAATATCATACAGTAACTACCATAAATAACTACCATAAGGGAGACACAATCCAAAACATAAATCATCTTTAGATAGCCCTGCCAAGCCTCACCCAACCCCAGGTGAGGAGTACGAAAAACTCTAGGAGCTCCTATCCTACAACCCTAATACTAGACCTCCAGACTTTGGGTAACAGAAAATGGAAAGAGATGAGTTTGGGTACTAAGCTTAGCGCCTTTCAATTGAAACCAATACTGTTTGTTTTAAAAATTAATGTTATTCTAACCTAAATTTATACAACAATCCCCATATAATCCCACAAGTAAGATCGATGAGAGTAATATGTGTTGGTGAAATTACAATTATTTATAGTTGAAAAATAAGATGAAGAAAAATAATAAATATTCTTCAGGCTGTACCGCATATATCTCGCTCTTTTTAAGGAGATTCAAGCCTACTGCAGTAGCATCTTCACCAGTCGAGCAATAATACTCTTGACATGTCCCCTGCAGGATATAATAGTCTGACAACGTCGTATGACTCGAACAAACTCTGGACAAGTTATTGAGTCTAAAGCTCCACCAAAATGAATGCGTTCCCGCAACAACAATAATATTCTCTTTTGTCGAGAATAAATTGGAGACTTACATTTTCTCCTTCACTTAACTCTCTTTTTCACTACACTAAATTTTCTTTTTTCATACACACTACCAAATTTTTTCATCTCAAACACAAGAAAGAAACACCACTATTTATTGGTGTAGAGTCTCTTACACGAAAGAAATAATAAGATAGTGGGATAATAAAATTGTCGAATATGATTGATGGTTACAAATTTTAATCTTTAGTGGGTAATTAATGGTAGATCATGGCATTGGTGGTTTCAAGAGTTGCACCAAAATAATGACCACTTTCTTGCCAATTTATAATCACTATTTCACATAAAATAATACATTTTATTATTATAATTAAAATGTGCTAACACCAACAATATGTAACCTTTGGGAGGCTATTTCTGAAGACACGGAAAGCAAAATTCCGATAGTAGTGAAAAGGAATTACAATTGTGAAGATGCCATGAAGAAAGAAGCAATAGAAACAACAAGATAATAGGCAAAGCGAAGCTAAAAGGTAGTAATAGAAATCTAAAACAAAGAAATACGAGACTACTACTTTATTCTACTAACTGAAAAGAAGAACAGTCGACTAACTTGAACAACCTCGTTAGCCACTCCAAACATGTCCTGCCTGCACTCTTCTAAAATATTACCAGGTCTCGTTTGGCCTGGTCACTTTTCCCCTGCCATTCTTACACAAATCCCCTTCAACTTGCTCAACCTTTATATGGATACAATACTTGAAGTCTCGCTAATTTCAGGGTATTCCAAATCACATAGCATAATATTTCTATCCCCTTCATTCAAGAGTTTATAAAATTATATCTGACATTTTGATCTGATGTGTGCCTCTTCTATCAATATTTTGCCCTCTTAGTCATTGATGCACTAATAAAATTTATAGGACTAATAAAATTCTTAGCCTTTTGCTCTTCTCTCGGGTTAGGAATTCCTTATAAAATAAAAGTTGTAGAAAATTAATGATTGCCGTATTGACTCATTTCGTTCACTTTAACCTTAACCATCAATTATTTTTTCAAAGGTTGTGACACACTTTGGACATTAAAATTACGATCATTTCTTTCTTCAGTTTATTTTGATTTTTACACAATTATATATCTTAAATACATTTTAATACCCATTAGTCGAAGGACACCTCTACAGTTAAGTAAAATTTATACCGGGCGCCCTCTTCTTCTTCTTCTCCTACTCCTCCTCCTTCTCCTCCTTCTCCTCCTCCTTCTGTTGTCTGAACACTACTATGAGAAACTTTCTACGGTAATGTGTATGTATGCCTCCACAAATTGCCACTTTTACATTTATGAGCATTTCATAGTACATCTCTGAGTCTGTGACTAACAGAATTATTCTTATCCGTCTAAATATTTTGTTACCCTTTTAGATTAAAAAACGAAAGAAAAGACCAATGATTCCGCTACTACTTTTATCCAAAAGCAGAAAGAATAGAACTGAAACAAATTCTATAAAATCATTTATTAAATCAACACAGAAATCATATTATCTAGATGAAACATGAACCTCAAAGAACAATAACATGATGCCACTGAAGAACACCAATTCATCCTGCAGTATCGAGGAAAATAGTAAAGGACATGCTCATTAGCAGTTATCGAATGAAATCATACACTTTACAGGACAAAAAAACTTCAGCTTTTAGTGCTGAAATTTCTACAAATGAACTAAATAACTTCAACATCTTCTGCTGAAGTTTTTGAAAAAGCTTATCCACGATAAAAAAAACTTCAGCTTATTTAGTGCTGAAATTTTTATGAATGAACTAAATAACTTCAACATCTTCTGCAGAAGTTTGTGAAAATGTTTAATGACAAAACTAATGAATCCAGGACAGAAAAACTTCAGTTTATTTAGTGTAATTACAAACAAAAACTTCAGCAAATAGCGAGCAAAACTTTAACTACTATGCTTAAGTTCAGCAATTACAAACAAAAGCTTCCGCAAATAGAGAATAAAACTTCAGCTACTATACTTAAGTTAAGCAATTACAAACAAAAATTTCAGCACACTTGGTTCAGTACACTTGCTACTTCAGGCCCATTTACTAGAATGCTAAAACTTTGCGTGATTGCCTTTCCTACTTCAGCCTCATATGCTGAAGTTACGCGAAAATGATGGTACGCTTGTAATTTATTTTGCAAAGAGGGCACAAGTTAAAATGCGACGAGCCCAATGTGCATAGGATTTCTGCTCATACTCAGCAAATTCGAGTATAGTTTATGATATCGTCCCATAGATATTGGCTAATCTAGGCTACAAACTTTTAATATTTTTACTATTACTTGGGAGAACCAAATTGATGAAAGGCGGGTTTTAAAACTTGTTAATTAATTAAAGATAAACAAATAATTTCCGAACTATGTATAATTTAAAAAGAGTTGGGAATCATTGAATTCAATTGATAATATAATTACAATAAAATCTCAATTTCTACATGTACTTCTCTAAAGAATATGTAACGACCCGACCGGTCGTTTTGAGCTCTAGTGCGTCGTTCAGTAGTCTAAGGCTATGAGCAGCTTCATTTCAGGTATTATGACTTGTACGTATGGTCGGAATTGAATTTCGGGAAGATAAGAGTTGATTTGGAAAGATAATTCTCATTTCAGAAGCGTAAAGTTGAAGGAATCAACTATGATTGGAATTTTGAGTAAACAACCTCAGAATCAGGATCTGAAGGTTCTAGCAGGTTCGTATGATGATTTTGGACTTGGGCGTATGTTCAGATAGGGTTTGGGATGACCGGGAGCGTTTTGGAGCTTGATATGGAAGTCGACATTTTGGAATAAATTTCATAAGTTTGGCTTGAAGAGCATTTCACTGTTATCGATGTCTGTTTGGGATTCCGAGACTAGTAGTAGTTCCGTATGGTGATTCTGAAGTTGAGAGCGAGATCGAAAGTGAATTCGAAGGTTCGTAGGTCATTTTGAAGCTATTTGGCTAAGATAGAAATTTGAAGGTTTTTGAGAAGTTTTGACCGAAAGTAGACGTTATGACATTGGGGTTGGAATCCGATTTCGAAAGTTGGAGTCGTTCCGTAGTGTCAAATCTGACTTGCGTGGAAAATTTGAGGTCAATCGGTTGTGATTTGATACGTCTGGCATCGAAAGTAGAAGTTTGAAGGTCTAAAGTTCATAAATCATGAATCGGCATGTAATTCATGATTTTAGCGTTGTTTGATATTATTTGAGGCCTCGATCAAGTCCGTAATATGTTTTGGGATTGGTTGATAGGTTTGATTGAGGTCTAGGGGGCCTCGGGTTTGGAACTTAAAATAGTTGGGTTGTTAGTATTTTTGCTTCTGCAGTGGGTTAACTGAAGAAACAGTCCCGTAGAAGCGAGGAAGGTAACCAGAGAAGCAGATTTGGCCAGGAGCAAAGGGACCGCATATGCGGTCAGGGTTCCACAGAAGCGGGACCGCATCAACATAAGATAGGTCGCAGAAGCGGAAGAGGGGCAGCTTGGAGTGAACCGCAGAAGTGGTATTTGAACCGCACCTGTGGAGCTGTAGAAGCGGTCATATGACCACAGGTGCGGAAAGTGCTGGAGGCAGAAGAGTTGTTTTAAAAGTCGATATTCGGCCATTTTCTCTCATATTTTCTTGACTTGGGCGATTTTTGGGAGAGCTTCAAGAGGGGATTTTCATCATCAATGTTAAGGTAAGTTATCCCCACCTAATTTGAGTTAAGTACATCAATTATGTATGGATTTGAGCATGAAAAGTGTAGAAAACTCGGGGTTTGAGGGAAGACCTAGAAAATCATTGTTCTTGGAATTTGACCACGATTTTGTGTATGGAATTTAGAGAAAATCATATATTTGAGTTCGTGAGTTTATGGGTAAAGTTTATCTTCGAAAAATTTCAGAATCCGGGCACGTGGGCCCGAGTGCATTTTTGTTAAATTTTCGATCGAGGTTAGGAATTGCTATAAATTGGATAGTAATGAGTAGTTAAGTATATTAATGAATTTGTGTAACCGTTGGCTAGTTGGAGCATTGTGCGTCGATTGAAGCCTTCGGGAGGGCGTGGACTGCCGGTTATGGATCTTCGGAGCAAGGTGAGTCTCCTTTCTAACATTGTAAGAGGGAATTGTCCCCAAAGGTGAGTTAATTGGTTATGTGCTCCTATTTGTGGGGATACGTTCGCACGAGGTAACGAGAGTCCGTGCGTATCTACTATTATGCTATTGTCCAGGTAGTCTAGGACCCAAAAATATGTTACTCTTGGAATAATTGAAATCTTATTGTCAGCTTGTACTGCCTAAATCACATTGAATTAGTAAATAAATTTAAAAAAAAAAAAAGAACAGACTAAAGCTTGGTTTTCTTAAATTATTAAAGAGAATTGGCCTTTCTTGGGTAATTGCTCCATGTTGACTTCTTGATTGACTGTCTGTCTGTGTGTGTTTATTTTTGGAACAGGGTGAACGCCTCGGCAGATTAAATAGATGTATCTATAGGCACACCGTCGACCCTCGGCATGTGCACATTTGTTTTTGTTGGACGGGTCGTCGCCTCAGCATGATATGGGCATGTTTGCATTGCTTACTTGAAACCTATTAAAGTTGATATTGCATTCTTGGCCGCTACCCACTAATAAAGATAATGAAAAGTAAATCTTGAAAAATTCTTTGTTAATTGTTAAAGATGTTATCTGTTTTACAGCTTTGTGAGTTAGAACATGCTATATAAATTCATAATTTCCTCACATTTTAGTATATTATTATTTGACCACTAGCAAGTGTTAAAGTCGACCTCTCGTCTCTAATTCTTCGAGATTAGATGGGATACTTGCTGCACAGGTTTACTGTGTGGCTAGTGGCTTAGTGGCATAGCAGCATGGTTGACACAGAGACTAGGTGAGCTGTATTTCTTCTAGGTGATTCCGCAGCTAGTATAGTCTTTTTCAGGATTCTATTTACTTTCTGTCCAATTGTATTCCGGAGAGTTATTGTACTTATTTGGTTTCTCTTAGAAATTGCTCATATACTTATGACACCGGGTTCTGGGATGTATTTGGGTCTAAATTCAAAAATATTAGAGTTGCTAAATATTTCATTATTTATTTCTGAAGAATATACTGATGTGTTATTTTAAATCGTATATAAGAAGTATTTTCAAAATTATTAAAATAAGAACTTGATTAAGTATTTTAGTTGGCTTGCCTGACAGCGTTGTCCAGCGCCAACACGACCCCTTAGTGGATTTTGGGTCGTGACAGAATAATTGCTTATTGCTAATACAATTATATTTGCTCACTAAGAAATAGTCAATTAATAGCACTCCGTGAGGTTATGTAATTAATTTAGTTATAACTAGTGACGATTAAACCAAAATATTTTCTTGCTTGAATTGTGATAAAAGGTAGTAAAATTTCGTGAGAATATTTTTAGTAACAATCGGTAATCTTGTCTAGAACAATTTCTCGGTGAGAATTAAAACCGAGACAAACAAGATTACAACTTTGAATAAGAGTTTAATAAAATACTATTCTCACTCTACTATTTTATTCAATGTGATACTAACTACAACTCCTATGTAATGAACGCTCCTTAAGCTTTAATATATTTACTTCCTGTTTGCTAAAAAAAATACTATTTTATTTATTGGTTGTTATATATTAATATTGCTCGTGAGAATTACAAAATTAATATAAGAATAACTTAATTAAAATATACATAATGTTATAAACTAAAGCAAAAGACAAGAACAATAGAACAAGAACAATAGCAATAGAGAGAAGAGTAGAGAGAGTTCTTCTTATTGAGTTGAGAGGGGTGAATTACAATGGTAGAGAGCACCTCTATTTATAGGGAGGAGGAAGATCTTGCTACCAATAATAGGACTCTAAAATCTCTCTAATTAAATACATTAAAGACATTCACCTTAAATAGAAGTGTAAGAATCTTCTATTTCATAACACTCCCCCTTGAATGTCTATTCAATGATGTGCCTCATAAAACCTTAAAACCAAAACCCAATGGGAAAAATTAAAGTAAGGAAAAAGAGTACACATGTTTGAATATGCGCCTATTGGTTGCCTCGTTAAAAACCTTACAAGGAAAACCCAGTGGGACAAAACCTTGTAAGGGAAAAAGAGTGCAACGCGCATTGACTCCCCCTAATGAGTACATCGATTTATATCCTTGAGCATTTGCATTCCAATCTTGTGCATCATCTTCATATAATGTCGTGGAATAGCTCTTCAATATCTCCATAGATGCATTCTCAAATCCATCATGCTTATAGTTATGGCAAGATTCATATGTACACAAATTGTACTTAGGATGCGGTACTTCAGGACCAAGAATTGCATATGCTTCAAGCAACTTAAATCTTTCAAGTTAAGTCATATAAGCCATATAATAAACTTTAGCTGCATATCAATCTTTCATTAGTGATACTAAACAAATAAGATATCAAAAATTGACTATACATACCTTTGCCTTTATACTTTCAAGCATTTGAACTATAGGTTCAAAACTACATGTCTTTCATATGGAATCAATTCTTCTTGAATTGTATCTCTTCCATTTAGTTACTTTCTTTGAGTCAGCAAATGCGTATAGCATGCTTTGCAATATGTTGCAATTGAATTATCCCTTTTATGAACTTCAGGTTCATATCATGATATTCGGGGATATACATATACAAATGATAATTCATCCCATGTTACCTTTTCTCAAGTGTTTATCATGTCTCCCCCTCATGTTAGTAAAGCTAACTTGTTTCCTCAACTTTGGGAAATCATCTTTGTGCATTATGTCAATATACACAGCACCTTAATATAAGATGAAATTATTTGGTTCCTGACCCTGAACCACTTTTGAGGGGAGAATATACTCTTGTATACAACTTATATCGAACTGATATATACAACTTCGTTCTCATAAGGAACAGTTTAGCTATTAAGTGGAAGCACTCAATAATTATCTTGCTAAACCAACTTTAATATAAACCAACTTATCAAGATGAACTGTCTTGAGTAGAGAATCTGGAAACTATGCTCGAAGTTAGATTACTGAGCGATTTACCTCGCAAGCACTGCCAGGCTGCGGGTTAATAACAATGGCGCATGTAACCATATCATAGATGCATCATATGTGGTATACATGGCAGGTGAATGGGCCCATACTCACCTTTCATATTTCCAGAATTTATGGGCTTCAACTCGAACTCTTTAGTTGGTCAGTTCATTACTGAGAACAAGAACTTCTAGTTCTTTGATATTCACCTATGTGAATTTGCACATCATACTTCAAATGAGATGGCTAACACGAATGTCAACTGAATAAATTATCAATATTGGTAAACTTCAAATTTACACCATGACATGTGCACTTATCAATAAACTTCGGGTTTATTATGACATGGGTTTTATACCAATAGATATCCACTTTATTGTGGCATTCTTTCGTTTGTGTAGTACAAACTGGAGAACAAAGCGGGTAGCTTTTCATATACAAATTACCCCGCTACAAGTTGTAGTAATAGGAGAATCAAAGCCTTCCTTTATTTATAGTCTCAATATCATCAATCGCCTTCGCGTGTACTTTTGGAAACTGGATAAGTTTCTTTGAGACTTACTACAGCACAATACTCAATTGTGTTTCTCCAACATAGTAATAATTGGCTCTTCGAGAGCTCTCAATTAACTTTGTACTACCACAGGTTCATCAACATCCGTGTGGTGAATATCTTTCTTAAAGAGAAAGTTATACCATTATGGTCATGTCAAACTTATATGCAAGATATGTTTCTTGCATTATCGTTGTCCTTTAATGGTCATATTTCCAAAATACTTTGGCGTACAATAGGTACGCGACCAACGATCATTCATGCCATATATCATCTCAAACCTCCTTCTAGGGGTGAGGGTGGTATCATCTCAAGCCTCCTTCTAGGAGTGAGTGTGGTATATTCAATACCAATTTCATGTTCATATTCTTCCAACATTGAATATGTATTTGTGAATCACATTCACTTCGAGGATATGTGATTTTGTTATCCTTTTCAAATCTATAAATGCTTCAGGCATTTGATTTGCTATTCTTTGCAAATGGATAATCTTTTGTGCCTCTTTCTTTCAAATAGAGGTATGTGGATCAAGATGAGATAATGATGCATTTTTCCACAAAATTTCCCGTTTGGTTTCACCAACTTCTCCCCCTAATTTTGGGAAAAGTGTCTCATCAAATTGACAGTCTGCAAATAGTGCAGTGAACAAATCTCCTGTCAATGTTTCGAGGTAGCGAATAATGGAGGACGCGTCAAACTCAACATATATTCCTAACCTCCTTTGCAAACCCATTTTGGTGCGGGATGGCGGAGCTACAGGCACATATACTGCGCATCCAAAGCTTCTTAAATGGGATATATTTGATTCATGACCCAAAACCAATTGCAATGGGGAATATTTGTGTCAATTCGTCAGTCAGAGGCGAACTAGCATTGCTGCGTGCAACATGGCGTGACCCCAAACCGAAGTGGGCAGCCGACGAACTAGCATTGCTTCATGCAAAATGGCGTGACCCCAAACCGAAGTGGGCAGCCGACAAACTAGTATTGTTGCATGCAAAATGGCGTGAACCCAAGTCGAAGCGGGCAGCCGACAAACTAGCATTGTTGCATTCAAAATGGCGTGAACCCAAACCGAAATGGGCAGCCTCGTTTTCATGAAGAATTCAAGATTATTCTCATCTATTGTCTCAATATGATATCCATTTTGAATGATATCTTTAAAACTCAACAAGTTCCTTTTAGACTTGGAGGAGAACACTTTGATTGATATCATTAAAACTCAACAAGTCCTTCTTAGACTTGGAGGAGAACATTGCATTCTCTATGATTAATGTCATGCCTTTGGGCAGAGTTACAATTGCTCTTCCGGAGCCTTCAATCAATTTACTACTTCCATAGATTGTAGTAATGTTTGCCTTACACAATTACTCTTCTTTTCTTTGAGTATTGTATGTGTAGTACATGAATCAACTAGGCAAATACTTTTACAATTGGACGTTGGTCCAAGTTCGCTTTGTGAGATATCCATATTTGCTATCCCATAGTTTGACATACAAAAAAAAAATACATAAATATAAGTATAAACAACTTCAATTCTTTTGTTTCGCGTTTAAACAGCATTTTGGGAAGCAGTTATTTAGGATATTCGAATATTGTATTCTAATATTCGAATATAATGCCTTGCGGAAAAAATAATACTTTAATGCGAAAAATATTAGATATTCGAATATTTAAGCACATATTCTAATATCTTGCCAGATATTCGAATATAGGAATTCTGATATTCGAATATCTGGCCCAGATATTCGAATATCAGACTCTGATTCTCGAATATCTGGCCTGGCGGAAAAAAGTTCGTTTTATTGCTAAATATTAGACGATCGACTAGTTTTTAGGTTAGTCGATTACCTCTACTGTACAATAAAAATATTTGAGCATATTGAAACATTCTAAAGGGCTAATACTAACATCATATCATGAATTAACTAATACGAGCTAATGCTAATGACTATTAATTTATTCATTAACTAATACAAGTAGAATCAAACAGCTCCATCTTCTTTCATCATGGTTCCATCACCGATTAGGTGGTCTATCTTTCCCTCGGGTTGCTCAAAGAAGTCTGCCACATCCAGGTGGGTGATGTCCTCATTGTCGTCATAGACAAAATTTGTTTCAGGGCCTTTTCTCTTTCGAGATGCTTGATAAAGGTCAACCAAGTGTCTTGGTATACGGCAAATCTTTGACCAGTGCCCTTTTCCACCGCAACGATAACATATAGTTTCTGAACTATTTGCCTTAGGATCTTCTGGACCCCGTTTCTGCTTTCGGTGGTTATCTCTCTTTGGGAGGTGACGGACTTCTTTGGAATTTCTTCCTTGTCCACGTCCTTGGCTTTGACCCTGTTTATGACCGTGATCATGGTCCCTTTTATGTTTGGCATAATGCGAGTGCACCATATCTGCTTCAGGCAGTGGTGTAGACCCAGTTGGTCTATTTTCGTGATTTCTCATGAGCAGATCATTATTTCGCTCAGCCACTAGTAAGAGAGAAATCAGTTCAGAGTACTTCGTAAAGCCTTTCTCTCGGTACTGTTGCTGCAGTACCATATTGGAGGCATGAAACGTTGTAAACCATTTCTCAAGCATATCGTAATCGGAGATGTTATCTCCACATAGCTTCAGTTTAGAAGTAATTCTGAACATAGCAGAATTATATTCAGAAACGGACTTAAAGTCCTGTAGCCTCAGATGGGCCCAATCATATCGTGCTTGTGGCAGAGTGACCAACTTCAGGTTGTCATATCTCTCCTTTAAGCTGTTCCACAAAACGAGTGGATCCTTGACGGTGAGATATTCAATCTTCAAACCTTCGTCAAGGTGGTGGCGCAAGAAAATCAAGGCCTTCGCACAATCTTGGGTGGATGCTTTTTCTTTATCTTTGAGGGTGTCTCCGAGACCCATAGCATCTAGGTGGATTTCAGCATCCAACACCCATGTCATATAGTTCTTGCCCGAAATTTCAAGGGCAACGAACTTTCTTTTCATAATGTCAGACATACTCGAAAATTAAATTAGGAAGAGGGAAAATACCTTGGATTTTCGAGAATGATACTTGAGACGGTAGAGTCTCGTGCTGATAACGTGTTATAAACTAAAGCAAAAGACAAGAACAATAGAACAAGAACAATAGCAATAGAGAGAAGAGTAGTGAGAGTTCTTCTTATTGAGTTGAGAGGGGTGAATTACAATGGTAGAGAGCACCTCTATTTATAGGGAGGAGGAAGATCTTGCTACCAATAATAGGACTCTAAAATCTCTCTAATTAAATACATTAAAGACATTCACCTTAAATAGAAGTGTAAGAATCTTCTATTTCATAACACATAAGTAATAATAATGATTAGTTAAAAACCATTATTTTTGCATAGTATGAATTATACCATAAACATTTAAAGCCAAGGATGTATTAAAACTGAAATAATATTATAAAAATATATGTCAAGCTTCATCAACTATCCCAACAAAAGAGATTACTCAATTATGGAGTATTTAAATCTCACAATAAAAAAAATTCTAGAATATTTCCAATACTCTTAGAAAATCCAAAAACTTAAAAGAAAATAAAATAGTTAAAGAAAGAAGTTAAAACAAAATTTTAGATAAAAGTAGTTCTTCGTCGCCCCCATCTTCTGATGTCAAATTGCATTCTATTTATAACAAGGAATGAGTTTGGATGTGTATATCCAAGGAATGAGTTTGGATGTGTCCGAGGAGTGAGCTTGGACACGTCGAAGACATAATCTTGGATTTAGAAGACATGAGCGGAGAATAACTTTATTAGTAATATTGTTTCTTGTAAAGTGAAAAATAAAAAAAATAAAAATTCACATAAAGTTCAACGCCAATAAATTTTTCAAGTTCACCAAATCTTTACCTTTTTTCTGCTTTTGCTTTTATTTAGCAAAAGAAATTTTGCATCTCGTATTCATAATGAACCTTTTAAGATTGATAAATTTATGATCACAACTCATAAGTTTCTCAAAAATTTTCCATAAGCTTGCCTTTCATGTCTGTCTCCACTAATGTACGATCAACATTGATTTCTAAATTCTTAGGACTTTTTTGGTTTTGTAATATTTGGCTTAATGCTGGTAAGGATAAAAGATATATTTATAGTGACAAGATCTTCCCAGCTTTATCATAAGAGTCAATTATTTTGTCAACCACGAATTTATTTCGCAAACATATATACATTTTTCATTTTGTATTTTTGTATGGGACATTCATATTACATGAAGCACAAATTTCAGAATGGTCATTTTTTCATCTTTTTGTTTCATAATTCTCCATCCGTTGCTTCGATAACCATTTCTACTCAATTACAGATAGCTTGGAATGAGTAAGAATATTATTTTTGTATTCTTTCTTACTTTTCTTTTCATGATGGTGTAGCAAAGAAATTGAAGAATAAAATTTGGGTGCAAAAAAGATATATATCTAATCTTTCTTTTTTGCTTTTCGGCAAAAAGAGGATAATAAAAACAAAGAAAGCCTAATTTCTAAAAACTACTGTTGTCCGAAATTTTGTCTCAATAGACATTTGTGGCAAGTTCTAGCTAAATTATATTGATCCTATCTATTTTTGATCATAATACTTCTCAATTTCAACAATTTTTCATATTTGGAGATACTTATCCTTTGCCTTCATAAAAACAAAAATCACAAACTTGGCAGATTAATGGTATAAATAAAAAAGTTATGTTCAACAGTATGTAAAATTTTATCTTAATACTTGAAAACTGTACAAGAGCAATACTTACGAATAAAAGATGATTATAAACTAAAGAAAATTAGTTATGCATAGATAAATATATTAGAAAATCATTTTTATATATATATATATATATATATATATATATATATATATATATATATATATATATATATATATATATATATATATATATATTAGATTGAAAATAAGAATATATAAATAAAATAAAGTTTTTTTGACTTTCGAATTTACAATCAGAGAAGAAAGTTTGAAAGAAAATGTGACCACACATGTTCTATGTGTAATAGACTGAACTAATTTAACACTTTAACAGTCATAAATGCTGGTTATGAATATAAAACAGAAAATTTACCTGTGCTAACATTCGAATTGAATTACTAAATGGCTAACCAACTAGTTACTTAGGCATACCGATCACCATGGAGTTACTCCTATGTAGGTACACTGTTTTTGTAGAGGCCTTCATGACATTTTCCGGTTGTACAATAACCTGGATATTGACCAGATTAATAGGTTAAGCATTTAATTACTCAAATCAGTATCGGACTTATGAGGCTCCATTGCTTCACCGTCAATGGCTATGGGTAGGGTATCATAGTTCAGAGTTTAACGTCGTCAGCTAGACTTATTAATTTTGAAATTCATCAGTATATCAAAGTGACCGATGGATTTTGCTCAAAATGTCCTCCAAAGTACATTTTTAGCCTCTGTCCATTTACCTTAAACATCTCTCCGCCATTATTTTGCTGAATTTGAATTGTACCATATGGAGTTACATATGTAACATTGTAAGGACTAGTCCACCTGGATTTCAACTTTCCTGGGAATAGCCTGAGTCAATTATTGTAATGAAGTATCTGATCTCCCACTTGAAAACTTTTATGTCGGATCAAATTGTCATGCTAGATTTTTATTTTTCTTTGAAAATTCTTGCATCATAAGCTACTAATATTAGTTCTTCCAACTCATTAACCTGAAAAAATCTATTTTTACCAGCAGAGGATAATTCAACGTTTAGTTCTTTTAGTGCCAAAAAAGCTTTCTATTCTGATTCAACTGGAAATGACAAGCTTTCCCAAAGACTAATCTATATGGGAATGTTCCAATTGGTTTTTTAAACTCCGTTCGTTATGCCCATAATGCATCATCTAATTTTAAAGCCCAGTCTTTTCTTGAGATTCCAACCATTTTTCAAGAATTCTCTTTAACTCACGGTTGGAAACTTCAACTTGCCCTTGATTTTGAGCATCATATGGTGTTCCTGTTTTATGAGTCACACCATATTTTGTTAGCAAAGCAAAAAATTGTCTATTCATAAAATAAGTCCCTTGGTCACTAATGATGACTCGTGGTGTGCCAAATCTGGTAAAAATATTTTTCTTGAGAAAATTGCACATAGTTCGAGCATTATTTATCCTTGTGGGATGGCTTCAACCCATCTTGACATATACTCCATGACCACTTGGATATATTCAAAAGAATGAAAAGGACCCATGAAATCTATTCCCCAAACATCAAATATTTCACACACCTATATTGATTGTAATGGCATCTCATCTCTCTTAGTGATGTTGCCTATTCTCTAACACCTGTCATATTATGCAACATATGCTCAGGCATATTTAAAGAGAGTCGTCTAAAAAAATCCGGCTTCCAAAACTTTAAAGGCTGTTCGATTTGCCGCATAATGTCCTCCAATTGCTCCATCATGACATTGATATAAAATTTTGCTCATCTCATCTTTAGGCACACATCTTCGAATGATATTATCTGCACAATTTTTAAACAAGTAAGGTTCATTCCACAAATAATATTTTACATCAGATATAAGATTTTTTCATTTTTGGTAAGAGAGATCTTGGGGTGTCCACTTTCTAACCAAGTAGTTTGCAATATCTGCAAACCAGGGTGGTTGAGTCATAACTGAAAAAATATGTTCATCACTTCTCGGATAAATTTTTTCAAGATTATCCTTACCATTGTTATGAATGAAGCAGTTACTTCCAAATGGATGAAAATATTTGATATTTGGACGTTTACCTTTCCAGAGTTCATTGGGAGTCTTTTTCAGAATAGGCCTTTTGAGACGACGGTTGAGAATGTGACATACAATATTCACACCATCATCCCAGAAATGATTTGGGAGTGAATGTTCTAATAACATGGTTCTTGCCATGTCTTGAAGTGTTCTGTTCTTTCTTTCCACAACTCTATTCTACTGTGGTGAACGGGGTGCAGAGAAATTGTGAGTGTAACCTTGATCGTTACAGAAATCTTCAAATGCTTTATTTTCAAACTCGCCTCCATGATCACTTTGGATTTTTGAGATCAGATAGCCCTTTTCTCTTTCAATCCTTTTGCAGAAAACTTCAAAATTTCTTAAGGCTTCATCTTTATGAGATAAGAAAATTACCCAAGTAAAACATGAAAGGTCATCAACAATAACAAAAACATTTTTCTTGCCTCATATGCTAGCAATTCTAGATGTCCAAGTATGTCCATATGAAGTAGTTGCAACGGTTTTGAAGTAGACACCATGCCTTTGTTTTTGAAAGAGTTTCTAGTTTGCTTACCAATCTGACATGCATCACAAATATGAGCTCTAGAGAAATTCAGTTTGGGTAAACCAATAACTAAATCATGCTTGGTTGATTTTTCAATCAAATGCATGCTGGAAGATCCTAGTCTGCTGTGCCACAACCAGGGATCATCAGATATAGAATTTAGGCAAATGTGACCATCTATATTTTCAAATCCATCAAGTATGTAAACATTTCCATACCTTTTTCCAGGAATAATTATTTTACCTGATTCGTCTTCTATGGCACAACCTGTTCTCTTAAAATTTACCTCATATCCTGAGTCATAGAGTTGACTTATACTAAGGAGGTTGTAGTTTATACCATTAACAAGATATACCTCAGTAATGTCACAGTTGCTGTTAAAATGAATAGTTCTAGTTCCAATTTTGCCTCTTGAATCATCTCCAAATTTGACTTTTCCTCCATCAATCATCGTAACCTCCTTGAAAAGATTTTTGTCACCTGTTATGTGACTGGAGCACACACTATCTAGGTACCATTTTCCTTTGCAACTTATTATGTGGTGTTCCTGGAATACATAGTAATTACTTTCATTTACATACCCAAGCTTTTTTGGGTCCTGGTGAGTTAGTGTTATTGGGTTTAGAATTTTTAAGTTTCCAAACCCATCCAGACATATGATGTTTACGAAATTGACAACCAGAATATTTATGCCCCATTTTGTTACAATAGTGACATTTAGCCACATACATGTTTTCAGGTCTTTCATAAGCATTGGAACTAGCTATCATGAGATCAGCTGATTTCGTTCCAATTGACTTGTAAGTCGACTGGTGCGACCGACTGGTCGATTTAGTTCTGATTGGTTCCTTTCAATTTGACTTGTAAGTCATTTGGTTTGACCTAACAGAACTTTGATTGGTGGATTCGCGCCAGTTGTTAAGCTGCATTTGCAATTCCTCAAATTCCTCTTGAAGTACATCCTTTTCAGTTTCACATCCTTCATGTTTGAGTTTCCAGTCTTTGATTTCCATAGTGAGTCTCTTAAGCTCATTCATCATTTTTTGAGACTCTTTTAAGGTGGAAGCAATAATGTCCTGCAATTCATTACATCTATCACATTTATAAGATCTTACCTCTCAAGTTTCTCCTCTTGCCATAAAACTGTTTTCATCGTCTGAATCATCTTCATCTGTCCAACATCCTGAAGTTTGTTGATCTCATTTTCTAGGATTGTCATGAAGTAGAGATTTTCTATTTCTTCACTTCTGAGTCATCCTCATCGCTCCAGCTCCCACATGATTTGTTCTTGTTGAATCCTTTAGAGATCTTCCTTTTCAGTTCTGGACATTCCGCTTGGATGTGTCCAAATTTCCACATTCGTAGCATTTTCCTTCATTCTTATCTTGTTCGTTGTTTTGCCTAGATCTTCTTAGTTGAAATCTTCCTTTCTTTGTATTTCTATATCTTCTCATCTTTCACGACCCAAACCCCGATCGTGATGGCGCCCAACACCTTGTTAGGAAAGCTCGACCATTTAAACCTTTTCGAGCTAAATCAATAACTTAAACACCAAATTTAGCATAAATTCTAAGTTTAACATTAATAAAACATGGCGGAATCCGTAACCAAAGTAATAACAACCCAAGGGGTCCGGTGTCACAAGTTTGAGCCTCTAAGTATAACTGAACAGTACCATAAACAAGGAAAGTCTAGATACGAAAGCAAAAGATAGATAAGAGGAGAGATCAGGTCCTGCGGACGCCAGCAGTTACCTTGATAACTCCGATACTGAGCTGAGGAACAGCAGATAGTCATGGCTAAGCCTCCGGGATCCCTGTATCTGCACACAAGGTGCAGGGAGTAGAGTGAGTACTTCCAACGTAGTGAGTAATAGCAATAAATAACAACTGAATGCAAGAAACCCGGTAGGATTACTATAGAGTTCTAATATCAGCAGTGAAGGCAGTAAATAAGTGCTAAACAAGGGATAAGCAACTGATAAATACTTCTCCGTTCCGTCCGATAAGTTACTAACACTGCTGCGGCGAGAAGCCCGATCCAATATATGATATAGTACTGCGGGGCGCAGCCCGATCCAATAAGTATATATCATACTGCGTGCACAACCTGATTCAATAATTATAGTCGACTGCGCTCACTAGGGGTGTGTGCAGACCCCGGAGGGGATCCTTTAACCCAAGCGCTAATACACTGCGGCGTGCAGTCCGATCCATATAATATATCATTGCGGCGTGCAGTCCGATCCATATAATATATTACTGTGGCATGCAGTCCAATCCATACAATACACTACTGCGGCGTGCAGTCCGATCCATATAATATACTACTGCGGCATGCAGTCCGATCCATATAATATACTACTGCGGCGTGCAGTCCGATCTAATACATGTATATGTACATATTGATGCGGTGTGCAACCCGAAAAGATATTTTATATATATATATATATTTATATATATATCAAATACCCTCACTATGAGGTACTTGAACCCTCTCAGTCAATATAGACTTGTCCTCTCGGGCGCACTCAGGTAAGACAGGGTAATCAACCCTAGGTATTACTCATTTAGGGTGCAAGTTACTATGTCCAGTTTATTTCATGATTTACAGTAAAAGGACATATAGTATGTGTTCAATAGGTAAAGTGAGGTTAATCAGCTCCCTAGGAGTTATATAGCTCGGCACAAGGCCTCAAGCATGGCAACTAGCTCAAAATATACGGGTACAAGCTCAATCTCAGTCAAAAGGTACAGTAAGTCATCAATCGGGATGGACCGAGTCTAAGTCCCCAGCAGAAACATCACCACTTTCATCACACGATGCGTTATTCATCTCGACATAGCATAACATAGTGCAAATACGAGGTTTCAAACCCTCAATATATCATTCATAGCCATTACTCACCTCAAACCAGTTGAAATCCTAGCTCGCCTTGCGCTTTGCTCGTAAATCGACCTCCTCGAGTGTAGACTGACCAAAACCACAAGGAATATGTTATAATAGGCTAATGGCACATAACCCAATAGAAAGAACTCGAAAAACACCGAAAAATACGAAGTTGGCAAAACCAAAGCCCCAGGCCCACATCTCGAAATTCAGAAAGCTTTACACCAAAACGATCCTTATCACGACACGAGTCCGTACATATCAAATTTACTAGAATCAGAGTCCATTTGACCCCTCAAATCAATACTTTAATCTCACATGGGTTTCAAGCCCTAACCACCATTTTTAACCTTAAAAACCTTGAATTCTTAGTGTTTAATCCATGTTTTATACTATAATGACATACTCTAAGTCCAAGAATCCTTACCTGATGATTTCCCCCAAAATCCTCTTCCAAATCGCTCCCAAGCTCGCCTTAGTTCGAGATCCAAATGTTCTTCTTTTTCAAACTTGTGAAATCACTGCTCATTAAATCCAACACGTTTTCCGCTTCTGCGGTCACATCTCCGCTTATGCGGCTCTCGCTTATTCGGCCTCTCGACCGCTTTTGCAGTCTAACTTATTCTCCCAAGGACCGCTTTTGCGGTCAACTACCGCTTACGCGGTCACCTCCTATGCGGTCTTCCTTCCGCACCCGTGATGCAGGCCAACCTCCCATTAGCCTCTTTTGCAGCTCACCCGCCATGTCTGCCGAACCGCTTAAGCGGCTCCTTTTCCGCAGATGCGGAAATAGCATCACATCACATCCAAAAATGCCAAAACTCCTACAACCTCCGCTCAACCATCCGGAATTTCCCCGAGGCCCCTGGGGCCTAACCCAAAAACACATATATGATCTAATACCTTATTAAACTTGTTCGAACCATAAAAATACTAACATTAGCACCAAAAATCACCAAATTCCTCCAATACAAGCCTAAGTTTTTTAAGAACTTTCGAAATGCACATATGACCAAAAGTCCAACCAAACGATGTTGGAATGACCTCAAATTTTACACAAATATCCAAATTCACCTAACAAATCTACAACAAATCTCGGAATCCCATCCGACCCCGGGATCAAAATCTCACTTATCAACCAGTATTTGCCAATAATTCATACTTAGCCAATTCAAGCTTAATTCTACACCGGGCCTCCAAATTCAATTCCGATTTCTCTCCCAAGTCATAAATCACCACCCGAAACTATCCAAATCATCGAAAATCCATCCCGAGCCCTATAACCCATAAGTCAACATCCGGCTGACTTTTTCAAACTAGCCTTCTCTTTTAGAGACTAATTGTCTCAATTCCAAGCAAATTCTGTCCGAATCACTTCTAAATCTACAAATACATATAATGAAACATATAGAAGCATAAAACGGGTAAAATAGGGCGGTAACTCACGTGAAGATGGGCCGGGTCGTCACATCATCAATCCATCCATATTTCTAGACATCATAGCAATTTCTTCTTGTAGGGCTTCAGGATCATCAATTTCATTTTAGCCACCTCACTAGTGGTTTTGAATGCAACAATTATATTTTCTCCTCTTGATTTGTCTTTTTCAGGTGTGTTCTTTCAAAAGCAATGAGCTCTCTTTGAAGTTCATCATATGATAACTTGTTAAGATCTTGATATTCTAGGGTGACCACTTTAGTCTGCCAGGTGGTTGGCAGATTTATGAGAATTTTCCTAACCTAATCGCCACTAGTGTAAGGTTTGCCAAAAGCTTTCAAGTCGCTGATTATCTCACTAAACCTGGCAAACATTGCTTCGATGTATTCTCCTTCCTTAATTGAGAACAGTTCATAGTCATGAACTAGCATATTGATGTGAGTTTCCTTTACTTTGCTGGTACCTTTAGAAGTAACTTCAAGTTTGTCCCACATCTCATTGGTTGTATCATAACTAGATAGTTTCTCATATTCTTCACCACTTATCGTATTGTGAAGCTAATTTCTTGCCTTGTGATTTATATAGATAGCTTCCAGTTGTTCTTTTGTGTATGAGTCTATGTCATCAGGGTCCGTGAGTGGTGGAGTGCTGGCAGGCAGTGGGCAGTTTTCCTTCTTGATAACCATACCTTGACATCATATGCCTTGGTGAAGATTTACATTCGGATTTTCCAGTGGGATAAATGTTGTCCATTGAAGTAAGGTGGCCTTACTTGTGAAGTTCCTTCCTGAAAGAGAGCTCCTATGATAACCTGATTTGCCATGATCTTTTTCTCACAAGTTGTTAAGCAGAAAACAAATGTGTGAGACTTGATCTGATGGCAACTGAAAGTACAAGAAGGGGGGGAGGGGTGGTGAATTGTAGATAATTAAAGTTGATCATTATTAAGTTAACTTAAAACTTAAGTAGTCGACTAAATATGGTAATTTTGCAGATATAGTAATTCGAGGTGATAAGCAGAAAGTAAATGTAGAAATTAAAGACACCAGGAATTTTTATACTGGTTCAGATTCAATGTGAATCCTAATCCAGTCCCCTTGGTTTGCAAGGGATTTCTCTTCAGGAAAATGAGTTTTCTTTCGAGTACAGATTTGATGTATGTCGCTCAGTTTCTCTAGACCTTTTTTGATACAATGTCTCACCATTTGTATGCCCTCTTTCTATCCCTGACTTGTTACACAACATATCTATATAGGCTGCTATGCTTGTTTGCAGTAGAATGAAGAGTGTTATTTTGTTTCGATCAAAGTATACTAAGGACGGAGTTACACTGTGAATTTATACAAGGACGAATGGTAAAGGCTTGTCAACCCAATGGTTTTGATCCTTGGAATGAGTTGATTCTTTCGAGGAATAAAGAACTAGTTCTTGCTTCCCTTCAGATCTTTTCCTTTTGCAAATAACGGGTTTGACAGGATTCTCCCTTGATTATTGGACCTTCCAATCTTGACCGTTGTCCGGATCTTCTAGCATTAATTGTTCTTCAGTGGTTTGATTTGACCTGAAAATCACAGATTGCGTTGAATCTTTATTCCGTTATGGCAGATTTGATTTCCCAGAATCATGGAGCTAATCCAGATTTGCTGATGTAGTACTATTTCATTCCTTGTACATCGTAAGTATTACAGGTAGCTTCCCTTGTGAATGATTTCCTTCCTTGTTCGACATAGCCATTCCAATAGTTTCTTTTTACTTCTTTGAACTCCTGCACATACGTATCAATTGCATCATTGAAATAAGATCTAATAGGAAGCTGCTTGCACGAGAGTCCGCATGTAGCTATATTCCATGATATATCTGGGTAGTCTTAGATCCACATCATGATTTAATTGTACTATTTTGTTTATTATGCATATTAATTGTCTTGAATATATCCAAGACTAGGAATTTAAAGTTTCAAATTTTTTATTTAGATTTTTTTCTTTTAGAAGAATTGAGGACTACATTATAAATCGGAGAAATCCATGTCTTCTTGAGTCACAAGTACTTCCGCGAGCGATGTAAACTTCTCTACTTCCTTGGTAGCGACTCGTTCGCCTTGGCAATATAATAGATGCATCTATGGTTTGTGTTGTTTGACCGTCAGCAGTACATACATCATTTTGGATGGGGCTATACGATCTTGGCATAAATCATGCGTGATAATACTTGGAGCCTGATTACACTTGATATATTTTATGGCTTGAGAGCTCATAATTTATTTATTGACCGAAATTTGTTAAAGTTAGTAGGTGACAATTGGAGACTTTTAAATTGATTATTAGTTAAAGAATCCTTTTACTACTACTACTGCTACTGCTACTGCTACTGATACTGCTATTGCTACTGCTACTTCTACTTCTACTGCTACTGCTACATCTACTGCTACATCTACTTCTACTGCTACTGCTACTGTACTGCTACTGCTACTGCTACTTTAAATTGTTGGCCAATAGTAAGGGTCAATGTTGACCCCTCGTCATTTCTTCTTCGAGGTTGGACTGGATACTTACTGGATACATGTTGTTTATGTATTCACGCTATCTTTCTGCACTAATCGTCCAGGATCTGAGGTAGGTGTATCTGGTAGTCATTCAGGAACTCATCCCCGTTACCTCGAGGCATCGTGGTGAGCTACTCTCTAAGGCTGTTCTGCAGCACTCACTTTCTCTCTTTAGTATTTAATTTCTGTCTATCTTATTTCAGACAGTAGCATAGGTGTTTGTATATTCTACTAATTACTCGTACACTTGTGATACCGGGTTTTGGGAACATATTAGTAGATACTTTATGGTTTTGAGTATTTATTTCACCATATTTACTCTTTCATGAGCTTACGCTTTACTTTACTTTACTAAAATTTTTCACTTCTCACCTATTTAATAAATAAGAGTCAACTACTCTGATATTTTTAAGAAGAATAAATACATGACTAGTTCACCGTTGGTTTGCCTAGAAGCGATGTTGGATGCTATCATGGCCTATACGGGAAATTAGGTCTTGAAAATATGGTATTAGAGCACTAGATTCACAGAGGTTTCATAATTTAGAAGCAGGCCTAATTGACTCTTGCGGATCAGTGCAGAGATGTCCATACTTATCTTTGAGAGGCTATAGGGTGTTAGGAAACTTCTCTTTCTTCATCTCCCATCATGGAGTGGACATTGTGTTAAGTATTTCTCTTATTCTCTCATTAACGGTGAGAACGCTTGCGGTAGATGTAGCTGACCGTGGAGGAGTTACTCCCTTATTGCTAGAGGTCAAGGCAGAGGCCAGGGGAGGGCTCCAATTCATGGTAGAGGACGAGGAAGTCCTACGGTTGCTCCAGTTGTGCCACCGGTGGATCAAGTGGAGGATCCTGTTATTGAGGAGCGGGATGAGATGCCCCCATCAGATCCGGCTCCAGTGGATTTAATGTCCGCACCAGGATTCTAGGAGGTCATGGGTCATATGTTGCGGTTCATGGATTCTATGATACAAGCTGGTTTATTTCCAGAAAATCCCGCCATATCTCAGGCGGGAAGGGGAGAACAAATCCCTAACGCATAAACTATTGGATAGATGGACTAGGCTACATCGTCAACATTTGGAGCTAAGGGACATGAGGACAGATATGTAGGAATTTTGACCGCTTTTTTGCTCTCTTTTACTTGTGTTTTAGCTCAAAAAGGCTAAATGATATTCCCACAAACTAGTGAAATTTGCTTGCTTGCAGGAATATTGGGAAACGAACCAAAGAAGTTAACATTAACTCCTCAAGGAGTCAAAAGTGAGAAGAACCAAAATAGGGCAAAAAGGCTAGTAGTGCGCACCACACAATTCTAGTGCTACCGCAGAGAGAAGATTCAGAGAGTGGTCTTTGGGCCAGCTGAAGGCGAGCGGACACATAAAAATTGTGTGATCATAGGAGGTCAAGTGCGGCCACAATCATTACCTTGCTGTCTGCAAGAGTGAATAATAAGAGAGTTGGGTCAAGTCCAAAGGCAAGGTACATACCGCATCATTTTTGTGCGGCCGCATCCTGTTTTATGCGGACCACAGAAGCCCGATGTTCAAGCCCAAACTCTAAAGAATGCGGACCGCACGATAATTGTGCGACCGCAAAAGCTCATTATGCGGACCACACCAGAATTATGCGGCCGCACAACGTTCGCAGGGGTATTTTTGTCAGATATTTTTAGCTTAGTATAAACAGAGCGTTTTGTTATATTTAGGTTAAGCTTAATTTAAGAATTTGCACCTAAGCCGTTTTCATGACTGTTTTGAGTAATTTGGTATTAGATTAAATTTAGATTTTCTTTCTCTAATCAATTATTAAGCATTATATCATAATTTATTTTGTATTTCTTTATTTTCATGAGTAGATAAATTTGTAGCTAGGGTTGTGGCCCATCCCTAGCGTGGTTACTTAATGGGTATTGAATTTAGGGATTGTTTGTGATTGGGTAGTTATATTTGGCCTTGTTCATGCTTGAATTATATTATTAATGGTTGCAAACATATATTCATGCTTATTTGACTTAGTCTCTACTTGAGTAAGAAAGACAGTCTAGGAAAACTTGGCTAACAAGGAATTGGAGTGAAATCAATAAATTGATAGCCATAATTAAATGGTCAAATCTAGAGATAGTAAGACCCGACTTGAGCATATATCACTTGATTTGTGCAATACCCATTTTGTTAGTTTATATAAGTCCACCAAATTGTAGAGTACTTGGTCCTCTATGAGGTTAAGCTGGGAATGCTAGTAAAACTGTAAGTAAATGAAACACCGGATTTTTACGTGGAAAAATCCCATACAAGGGGAAAAGAACCACGAACTATACTTGTAGGATTTAAACTTCACTAACTTCTAATCTCATTATTACAATCCATTTTTAAATACCTCTACTACAAAGGATTCAACTTAACATACTTGATATACTCTTACCACAAGCCACTTTGTGACTCTCTAGTTACAAAGGCTTTAAGCTTATGACTAAGCCAAGCTACAGCATAAACTTAGAAAGTTTATGGATTTTGGGTTTCCTAAAACAAAGCTTCTATGAAAGTAAGATAGGAGTTACAATGAAGAACAAATAATAAGATTACAACTCAACTACAGATAACCATATACTAATTGTGAAACTGATCCTTAAGTGTAGTTGCCTTCTTGTTCTTGACACATCAGTGACTTCAATGCCGAATGAACACATTAATGCTTGAGATAATTCACTAAATGCACAAGTGAATGTGTTGTTCCTTGCACCAGGTTGTTATTCCACAAAAGACATCACAATAGTGATGTCAAATCTTGGTACACGTTTCTTCCCAATGAGAAATGACTACTACACTGCCTGGTGCACTGTTGTGTGTACATCTGCAGACAACCACTTTTTGAAGTCGTGTTCTAACTATATAGTTGACGTGTACTTCTCTTAGAGAAACCTAAGGGACTAGGTCCCTGTTTCATTCCTCTTGGTAACAGTTGGGGAAACACCCAAGGCACGCGGCTTAGTCTGACAGAGCCTGCCTATCCAGAGCCTATATCGAAGCGTCACGTACAGTTGTCCCATCTCAATACTTTAAAATTAATATATGTTTTACTATAACCAGATTCCCCTTATACATATAGGGAACCTACACAAGATCAGTTATCTCTCTCTCTCTCTCTCTCTCTCTCTTTCTTTCTTCTCTCTAACTTGCTCGTTCTTACTAGCTTGAGGCCACTCTTAGCATTTATTAGTTTCATACTAGTTCTTCATTTATTACTCGGAATTGGCAATAAAGAGCTTTGTTTGATCATATCTTATCTATTATCCCATTCCCGACTACCCCCGATAGCTCGAGCTCGAGCCAGATATCGACCCCGAAGCTTCTTCATCGACCAGTCTGAGGCTCGGGTGGCAAGACCCTGGTTTCATTACTGCCCCGTTTTAGCTTGTATCTCTTCGTTAAACCTCATATTCTTAGCATCAACTACTCTAACAACTAGCATAAAATAGATACCGTATTTTTAGAATCCCATTTACAAATTTAATTGTTATTACCATTTTCACGATAAAACGTTTGGCACCCACTATGGGGCTAAAAATGACATTGATTATTTTCTTGCTGGTTTCATTGCATAAACGCAAGTTGTCATTCGCACTTTTCTTATCTAAGATCTCTTGATTTCAAGTCGAAATGTCCGTCTCAGTAAACAGGATCGAGAACGACTACCTCGAAAATCACGTCCAAAAAGGATGTGGTTGTTCGAGTCATTACCGTGCCACCGTAGAACCCCGATAATGCACCTAGACCGATTCTAGTGGACGTGGGTTCCCAAGACGCGCAACAGGTCGACGAAACCTCACACACCTATAGAAGCATACAACATGGCGACCAACAGGAAGCCTAAAATACCCCGACCCGAGAAGAACATGAACTTAGTCCTCATGTTATTTTTTGTTGAAACACGTTCTCAAGGCACTATACTAAACGTGTGTTCATATTTGTAGGTTTTGATGAATGACAAACTATGCGCAATTGACATATGACGAGGTCCAAGCACAAGCGCGAAATTGATACATAACGAGATTCAAGCACAAGACCAAGAAATAAAGTTATTCATGAGTCGTTTTTTAAATTGTGATCTTGATCCGATAACTTGACTCAAGACTTGGCTTCTCTCGTAAAAACATTTTTATCAAATCATGCATATTTAATTTAAAGCAAAATGAATTTAAATCATGCATGTTTATGTTAGCCAAAATGATTTTTAAACATGCCTCTAAAATCTGGACTAAGATAATCGATTATGTTAAGTCAGCTGCATGACAATCGATTGTGTTGAGGCAGTGTACATAAGATTTTTCAAAGCCACACAATAATCGATTGTGAACTTATGACAATCGATTGTATTAAGGCAGTGTCCATCAGAGTTTTTCAAAGCTACAAAATAATCGATTGTGAACATATGACAATCGATTGTGTTGAGGCAGTGTCTATTAGATTCTTCAAAGACTGACAAATAATCGATTGTTCTCATAGCATAATCGATTGTGTAACTGACCACTGCCAAAATATTTTCAAACACCGTCAGCTAATCGATTATAGATTTCTAATAATCGATTGTTTTAAGTAAAATCTGGAAATGATTTTTTGAACGTTGCCAGTAATCGATTATATGTCTTAGATAATCGATTGTTATGCGTAAAATCTGGGAATGATTTTTGGAATGATTGCCAAACAATCGATTGTATCATTTTGACAATCGATTGTCATAGAGTAATATCAGCAATTCTTAATTGGCAATTAGGCAACGGTAATGCATGGTTTTGACACTATAAATACATCTTCAAATCAGTCTTACAAACACAACAACTGATAATATTATTGCTAAAGCTTGCATACTCTCTTATTCATCATTTTCTATTCATTACATAAGTTTTTGAGAGCCAAATTATTGACGAAAGTTGTTGCGTTCTTGAGCGTATTTATTTTACTCATATCTACTCTTAAGGAGAGTCTTGCTTTGAGTGCAAAGTGTTTTTATACACTTGAAGGGAAAGTTGTTCCCTTGTATTGTAAGAAGGAACTTGTGATTCCTTTGGTTGAAGTCTTGAAGTGTTGTATCTTCGAGCAAAGGTTGTTGAGGCTTGTGTCCTCAGTTTGTAAAGGTTTGTTGAGCACCCGTAAGCTTAACAGTGTTAGTGGCAATCTTGAGAGAGTCTCTCGGGGACTGGACTAGCCACGGGTTGTGGTGAACCAGGATACATCGGTGCGTTCGTTCCTATTTATTTACTTATCGCACTTATTTAATTCCTGCAATTTTTAAATTCCTCAAGTTTACGCTATTTTTTATTATAACGCTATTCACCCCCCCTCTAGCGTTAAGTGTATTTTCTAACAATTGGTATCAGAGCCCAACTCTCTGAAGACTTAACCGTTTGAGAGAAACAATCCATGGCTTCTACTCGTGACTCTTTTGCAGGAATAGGTGAAGGACAATGCTCCACCCGACCACCACTATTCGACGGTACAAACTATACATACTGGAAGGAGAGGATGCGAATATTTATTCAATCGAATAATTTTCATCTGTGGAAGTTTATAATGAAGGGAGAACAAATTCCAACCAAAAAGGTTGAAAACGAATGGTTTCCAAAATCTGAAGAGGAATACGATGCGGATGATATCCGAAAAGTGCAAAACAACGCTAAAGCAATTAAATTATTATATTGTGCTATAAATGCTGATGATTACAGGAAAATATCATGTTGCACAACGGCGAAGCAAATGTGGGACAAGCTGGCAATCACGTACGAAGGTACGGACCAGGTAAGAGAGGCTAAGGTTGATTTTCTAACCCATGCATATGAACTGTTTCACATGAAGGAAGGCGAAAAGGTCGATGAGATGTTCGAACGATTTTCAAAAATCGTAAATGACTTACATGCTCTTAAGAAGACCTTCACGGATAAGGAACTTGTCCGAAAGATTCTCCGAAGTCTCACTCCGGAATGGCGCTCCAAGGCCGACGCGATTCAAGAGTCTATTGGCATTTCAAATGTCACCATCGACGGATTAAGAGGTAACCTTAAGACTTATGAATCTACTATACTTAACTCTCTTGTTAATGATCAAAGGAAACAAAGAATCGCCCTCAAGGCAAGCAAAAGCCAACCTCAAAATGATGAGGACGGAGACAACGAGTTCGGAGTCGTTATCAAGAGATTTCAAATGTTCATGCGAAAAGAGTATGAACGAAAAGGCAAAAAGCAAGGAGATCAAATAAAGTGCTATGAGTGCGGAGAAACCGGGCACATTAAATCAAATTTCCCAAATATCAAAAAGGAGAAGAAACCCTTCAAGAAACAACGAGCATACATATCTTGGGGAGGCGACTCCGGAGACGAGTCGAGTGAGGAAGAAGAAGACGAAGCCGCAAATCTTTGTCTTATGGCACAAGAAGACAACCAAGAAGAGGTGTGTCAAATTTCTTCCAAAAATTTCTTTTCTCTTGAGGAAATGCAAAATGCTTTTGATGAGTTGTATGGTGAATTTATTAAAGCTTCCAAAACTGTTAAAAGCATAAAGGAAAATGCTTCTTTAAAAGAAAAAGATTTTGAAAAACAACTCTCTTTGAAAGAAAAAGATTTGGAAAAACTGATTTTAGAAAATGAGAAGTTGAAAGAAGAAAACAAATTTTTCAGCAAGAGAAGCGCTGACAAACCCGAGAGCTCTAGTAAAAGTTGTACTTCTTGCATGCATCTCAAAAATGAGGTAGAAAGACTTAAGGGTACCCTAGATAAGTTTAATTCTTCTCATAAAAATTTGAATGAAGTCCTTGTTAATTTGAAGTCGACGAAGCATGGCATAGGTTTTAAAAATGAGCCTGAAGAAAAGGTTGAAGCCAACCCCCAACAACATAAACCTAGGATCAATAAAACAAACGCTCATCCTAGACATAACAAACCTAGAAATGCCTTTCAACAATCGCAACCTAGAAATAATCATTCTAGAAATAACACATATTTTAGGCCAAACACTAGAAGGAACTTTGAACCTTTTAGAACACCTAGAAATGGCTTTCAACCTAGAAATAACTATTCTAGAAATGCTGCATATCCTAGAACAAATAGTAGGAGAAATGATTTTCATGAATTGCGCAATAGTCATATTGTCAAGAATAGAGTAAATGAATTTCGTCCGTCCAATTACTATCAACCTAGACGAATGCATAATCCTAATGTTGTGTGTCATTATTGCAATCGAATTGGACATATTGCTCCTGCTTGTTTCACTAGACATAGACACTTAAATGTACGTCAAGCACAACAGCATGTTACACCTAACTCTCAAGGACCCAAAACAGCTTGGGTACCAAAGACTCATTAATTTGTCTTGTAGGTATGTTTGAAGGGATCAAGTGTACTTTGGTACCTTGATAGTGGATGCTCCAAACACATGACGGGAGACGAATCCAAGTTCCTTCAACTAGAACATAAGGAAGGAGGAAGCGTTATTTTTGGTGATAACAACAAAGGAAAAATTATCGGCATCGGATCGGTCGGTAAGGATGAACTTTCCTCCATTAAGCATATATTGTTAGTTAAAGGTTTAAAACATAATCTCTTGAGCATAAGTCAAATATGTGACAAGGGAAATCTTGTTTTATTTGATTCGGATGAATGCTTAGTTTTTCGCCGTAGCGATTTTAAAATTATCCTTCGTGGTTTTAGAATTGATAACATCTATATGGTTGATCTCGCAAATTCTTCATCTGAATATGTGAATTGTCTTATGAGCAAAGAGGATGATACATGGTTATGGCATCGTAGAGTAGCTCACATCAACATGCATCTCTTAAACAAATTGGTTTCACAAAAATTAGTTATTGGTCTTCCAAATTTGAAATTTGAAAAAGACTCTATTTGTGATTCTTGTCAAAAAGGGAAGCAAATAAAAGCATCTTTTAAATCGAAAAATATTGTGTCAACTACTAGACCTTTGCAACTACTTCACTTGGACTTATTTGGACCATCCCACATTGAAAGTCTTGGTAGAAATCGTTATGCATTTGTATTGTTGATGATTATTCTAGATTTACTTGGACTCTATTTCTTGCTCATAAAAGTGAAGCTTTTCATAATTTTAAATATTTTCTTAAACGTGTTCAAAACGAAAAGGACACAACCGTCACTTCAATAAGAAGTGATCATGGGGGAGAGTTTGATCACAATCTCTTTGCGGACTTTTGTGACGAACTCGGTATCGAGCACACCTTCTCTGCTCCACGTACACCACAACAAAATGGGGTTGTGGAAAGGTAAAATAGGTGTCTCGAAGAGATGGCTAGAACCATGCTCGATGAGGCTAAGATTCCCAAACATTTTTGGGCGGATGCCGTGAGTACCGCATGCTACGTTCTAAATAGAGTAGTCATAAGGCCAATACTCATGAAAACCCCCTATGAACTCTATAAGGGAAGGAAACCAAATATCTCCCATTTTAGATTATTCGGTTGCAAATGCTTTATTCATAACAATGAAAATGATCAGTTGGGAAAATTTGATGCCAAATCCGATGAAGAAATTTTTATTGGTTATTCTTCACGTAGCAAAGCATATTGAGGAATCCCCTCATATTGTATTTTCCGAAAATAATGCTCGCTTGGCGAGAAAGGATTCTGGTTTTGATCTTGCAGGTATTTTAAACTCACTAAGTCCTCAAGACAAAGTACAAGAGGAAACTCCGAAGGAAACTCAAGATGAAATCTTGGATCAATTATCGAAGAAAGCGCCACAATTGGAAAAAAGAAACGAAACTACCTAACGCATGGAGGACAATCAAAGACCATCCTCTCGAACAGGTAATTGGCAACATTGAACAACAGGTAAGTACTCGAAACACTCTTAAGAACACCTCAGGACACAATTCGTAAGAGATCACGTTCTCAATTGGCCAACATCTTAACTTCACATTGATCTAAGTCATTAATTCTTTACAAATTACTAACTTGAGCGTCGGAGACGTCTAATTCTCTTTTGCAGGTATCGCCCTAAAGGCAGGGGGAATTATAAAGCAATGACATAGAACAATCGATTGTCACAACAAATAATCGATTATCTTTCATTGTGTCTCATGTTTACTGTGCCAGACAATCGATTAGCAAGTATCACTAATCGATTATTTACGTTTTATGCTTATTACGCAGGTTTTAATTAATAATCGATTTTTTATAATCGATTACCGTCTCAGGCATTCAGTACTGCTTTCCTAAAACAATCAATTGTTTCAAAAATATAATCGATTATTTTCTGAGTCAGAAAATCACTGTGCACAATGTGTCACAACAATCGATTACCATAATTCAACAATCGATTATCTTCTGTCAGAAATTCAAATCCTTGTTACCGTTTGGGTCCTGCCAGATTCCCACAATCGAGTAAATTCCGAGTTCAAGTCAAAACTCCATAACAATCGATTATCTCGATTCATAATCGATTGGCTCTTAATTTTCTGCAGATTGTTACCTTAAATGCAATGTCATCTTCCTCATTATAAATAGGTACCATATGCCTTCAATTTCTTCACTTGGTATCAATCTTAGCTCCCAAACTTTCTAAAATCTCTCAAGTTTCTCAAAAAAAGGCCATTACTACTTATTGAAAATGTCAAACAGACACACTAAACGTCCCCGTTCAGGTAGACATGGTGCATCTTCTTCAGCTGCTCCTCCTCCTCCAAATTTCCCTTACCAAGATGGGTCTATTTTACAATTCAATTCTAAAACCGAGCTAACTAGATTCTTGACAAAATTCGAAAAGCGTGACATTCTTCCTCCTCGCTTTTCTGCAAGCAAATATCTTGAATCATGCGCCCCCGCTGCAAACATGCTTAGGGAATGCCAACTTCTTGATTTCCTATATCTATCCTATCCTCACATTAATCCTCTCTTGATTCAAGCCTTCTACTCTAATCTTCATGAGGACGAAGAGGGTGAGCTTGTGACAAACATTAATGGTGTTGAAATTCTTTTAACCAACGAAAACTTGCATTCTATTTCTCACCTGCCTCGAAGTGGGGAAAACATTTCTCTCTACATTTGATAAGCCGGCGCCTTATTTGATGAACGAATTCTCCTAAACCAAATTGGACTTGGAGCTTATGATCCTGATATGTCCAATCGCCGTCCTACCATTACGGGAATGCTCCCCGAATATCGTTTGATTTTCTATTTTATAACCCGAGTCCTCAAGCCTCGCAAACATAACAATACCACTCTCTCCCAAGAGGACGCAAAACTCATGCATGCCATTATAACCGGAGCTCACATCAATTGGTGTAAGTTTGTCAAGATTCACATGCTTGATGCAATTGGCGACGATAGACCACTTCCCTATGCCCTTCTCATAATGAATTTTCTTGAAGCTTCCGGGTTCAACACCTTTATCGGCCCGCTCAAAAAGAGCACCAAGAAATGGGAAATTTCCTAATCCTCCTTTCCCCATGACGGCGAACATGCAGCTCCTGCTCCTCCAACTCGTCAATCGCGTCAGCCTCAAGAACCTACTCTTCAATCTATTTCCGATCAACTTGCTTCTTTGTCCACCTCTGTCAATCAATTGACATATGAGATCCATGGATATTTCGACCATGTTCATTATCCATATGCTGGACTTGTTCCCTATGAAGCAGTGCCGGATGACGAGGCGGGAAATGATGATGAATAATTTCTTTATTTAGCTTATTGTTCTATGTTTTATTGTCTTTCTTTTGTATTCGTATTGTTGATCAATAAATAAACCAGTTATTTACTTATGGCATTTTTTTTTGCTAATGGCAAAAGGGGAAAGAATAAGGGGCTATGCACTTAATATTTATTTGCATAAATTGAGGGGGAACAAATTGCATATCTATACACTCGTTGCATATCTATACTTGTCTTGGATCATCATTATGAATTATCTAATATGCATATCCCGCTTAAGGTTTGCCATTATCAAAAAGGGGGAAATTGTTGAAACACGTTCTCAAGGCACTATACTAAACGTGTGTTTATATTTGTAGGTTTTGATGAATGACAAACTATGCGCAATTGACATATGACGAGGTCCAAGCACAAGCGCGAAATTGATACATAACGAGATTCAAGCACAAGACCAAGAAATAAAGTTATTCATGAGTCGTTTTTTAAATTGTGATCTTGATCCGATAACTTGACTCAAGACTTGGCTTCTCTCGTAAAAACATTTTTATCAAATCATGCATATTTAATTTTAAGCAAAATGATTTTAAATCATGCATATTTATGTTAGCCAAAATAATTTTTAAACATGCCTCTAAAATCTGGACTAAGATAATCGATTATGTACTTATGATAATCGATTATGTTAAGTCAGCTGCATGACAATCGATTGTGAACTTATGACAATTGATTGTGTTGAGGCAGTGTACATAAGATTTTTCAAAGCCACACAATAATCGATTGTGAACTTATGACAATCGATTGTATTAAGGCAGTGTCAATCAGAGTTTTTCAAAGCTACAAAATAATCGATTGTGAACTTATGACAATCGATTGTGTTGAGGCAGTGTCTATTAGATTCTTCAAAGATTGATAAATAATCGATTGTTCTCATAGCATAATCGATTGTGTAACTGACCGTTGCCAAAATACTTTCAAACACCGTCAGGTAATCGATTATAGATTTCTAATAATCGATTATTTTAAGTAAAATCTGGAAATGATTTTTTGAACGTTGCCAGTAATCGATTATATGTCTTAGATAATCGATTGTTATGCGTAAAATCTGGGAATGATTTTTGGAATGATTGGCAAACAATCGATTGTATCATTTTGACAATCGATTGTCATAGAGTAAATCAACAATTCTTAATTGGCAATTAGGCAACGGTAATGCATGGTTTTGACACTATAAATACATCTTCAAATCAGTCTTACAAACACAACAACTAACAATATTATTGCTAAAGCTTGCATACTCTCTTATTCATCATTTTCTATTCATTACATAAGTTTTGAGAGCCAAATTGTTGACGAAAGTTGTTGCGTTCTTGAGCGTATTTATTTTACTCATATCTACTCTTAAGGAGAGTCTTGCTTTGAGTGCAAAGTGTTTTTATACACTTGAAGGGAAAGTTGTTCCCTTGTATTGTAAGAAGGAACTTGTGATTCCTTTGGTTAAAGTCTTGAAGTGTTGTATCTTCGAGCAAAGGTTGTTGAGGCTTGTGTCCTCAGTTTGTAAAGGTTTGTTGAGCACCCGTAAGCTTAACAGTGTTAGTGGAAATCTCGAGATAGTCTCTCGGGGACTGGACTAGCCACGAGTTGTGGTGAACCATGATACATCGGTGCGTTCGTTCATATTTATTTACTTATCGCGCTTATTTAATTCCTGCAATTTTTAAATTCCTCAAGTTTACGCTATTTTTTATTATAACACTATTCACCCCCCCCCCCTCTAGCGTTAAGTGTATTTTCTAACATTTTTGAAACGTTGTAGGCACAACAGTTGGCTATTGCTAAGTTTCAAAGTCACCCAAAGATTCCCAGCACAATATCGCATGTTTTACTCCCCCGACCGATCGGTTTTCAAAGAGATCAAACAGCGACGAATCTTTAGTCGATCAGCCATCGTGAAAATGTTGGAGGACCTCACTGGAAGGATCAAGTCAGGCAAGAAAATAATTGCATACTTATAAAAAGGTCAAAACTTAAAACTTTAGAGTCAACCAAATTCCGGGAGTGCCCCCAGTCATGAAAGGTGCAGGTTCGTGGAAGTTCGTGCAATGGTCGTTCCCCGAGGAAGAGGCCCCGGAATCCATTCCAATATAACTCCCTAAGTACAATGGGACCTCATATCCCATCGAACATATCACTACAGATATGTGCGCGGAAAAAGGCAACGAGCCTAAAGATGATGAGATCGTGCCCGTCTTATTGAAAGGATTCGGGGAAACACTCCTGGAAGGGACCATGATGAGGCATCATAACCTAGAGCTAACCTCATAAATCCACTTACCATATTGGCAGATTCCTCTATAAAGACACACGTCGATGCCATCGAAGCAACGACGAGAAAGCCCGACATATCAATGGACGAACAAAGGGAGAACGAAATGCTACAGGAATTCGCATCACATTTACTTATGGAATGAATGAGATTACCCCTGGTCTCGGATGATTGGGAGATACATGCCTTCATTCAAAGCATAAACAAAGAAACGACGATTTCAGGGCAGTTCAAATAAAACTTGATTAGGTACCCATCCAAGTTTTGGTCAGATGCCCGTAGCCGACATCAGTCAAAAATTAGGGTTATGGATGACCATCTGGGAGCCTCCTCGGTGTCAGTATACCCAATCATGCTGGTGGCAAAGAAACCAATGCCAAAAAGAGGGAGGTACCACACATGCGCCGCAGATAGGAGGAACGCCCCGAGATGCAATCTACATTGCAACGATCAGAGAATGGCCTGAGGACAATATCCTCGAGGAATTGTTATCAAAGCCAGATTTGACGAGGACACATAGCCAGCAAGGGCGCCTTGCTCATCAAAGTACAATTTAGATATTGCTATACCAAACATCGTGTTCGTCGTAAGAAAAACCATGGACGTCAAATGTCTCAGACCAATTTGGTCGAGTCCCTCTCAAAGGAATCACATCCTGGCACGGGAACTATATTGCAAGTTTGGCCGTGGGGCCGAAGATAGAAACCAACTTCGAAGGAAAGACCCCTAATCGCTCGACAAAATTCACCGATGAGAACTGACGAGCGATCGAATTCAAGATTAATCCCCATTATGGAAGGTGGCGAAGAGGAACAAACCAAACGGGCCGAATCGCACTACCACGATAATGGAGGAGCGACGACCATTTCTAAGAACTCGCAAAAGGGAAAACAAAATTATTCATCACTGGAGAAAAGGCAGATCTGGGGATATACCCCCAAGGACGCCCATACATTTAGCAAAGAGGTTATCGAGACCTCGTCTCAACCTCACTCATAAGTTCAAATGGCTCGATCATTACTGTCGGGCCGAGGATGATAGGGTGGTTCGGACCCCCGAGTCAAAACAACAACCACCTCTCAAATCATTGAAAAATTCCAAATGACAATCATTACGACAAGGAGAAAGACCCTTCTCTCAGTACGGTATGACTGGCCCAGACCAGTACGCCGAGTTCCATATCATCAAAGGAGGCACAAGACACAGACATGTTGTTCAGACGGACACGGGCGGACCGCCCGAAGACAGGGCCATACCCAATTCGCCAAAGGGATGAAATTCTTTGATAGATCGAGTTATAAACGTCGGCAAGGAGCAATATGCGGCAGGGAGAAATTACGCAGCACGTGATGCATCGATGACACCAATATCTCCACTCTTGAAAGAATCAAATTGTAAGAGAACCACATCTTCGGCCAAGCCTGATTAAACACAGCACAGGGATGTACTAGAGTCCACACTCCAAAACAGTAGGAACATAACGAATCTCAGAATATCGTCTACACATCCCGCGGTAAACAATAATTACCTCCCTTGTTTGTTATTTTTCGCTAACTTGTATGCTGACACCCAGCTAGGGCGTTCGGAAGTGCTAACTCTCCCCGAAGGCGCCAAGGCTTTAACATAGCCCATCGCGCTATTTACAACCGGCCAGAATTTCTCCCAAAGAGGGTCTCGCCAGCAATGTTCTTAGAGGAGCAACGTGCCCCCAAGGAGGATCCGATAAGATTGCAGGCCTTCTTTTGCAATCAAACGATGAAGGCCCCCCTTGACGACGTCGTCCGCTTGGAAGGGCTGGGGAACGACAAACTGAGTTTCAATAGGGAATCATGTATCGGACCAAACAAGGATTCCCGCTGGCGCGGACCAGGCTCAGAATAACAAAACGACATGTATTTACGCCAAGTAATAAAGAGTATCTTTCAGCATCTCATACTCCAAAAAAGGAAATTTCAACATGCTTACAGCAGGGGTCCATCTACCAAATACGTCCTGAAATACTCGGAGACTTAGCATCAACAATTTGGCACCCGCACGACCCCAGGGTTGGAATTCCAGGCTCATAGGTCCCCAAAAGGCAACTCCGAGATCACGAATAATGGCCTTCGAGCCTAAGCCAACTCGATGACTCGAAGACCGTCGTCAATTTCCATACATCGGAAAACCTAAGTCCATAAGCCCGCGAGCACATAGACTCGGTATAACCAGATCTATTTTACATAGCAACAAAAATTATTAGACCTCAATAGGCATGACAAAACTATAAGACCTCGACATGCACGACAAAGTAAGATATTAAGAGACATGACAAAACTGTAAGAACTCAACCGGCATGACAAAAATGTAAGACCTCGACATGCATGAAAATTTTGTAAGACCTTCCTCTAAGCATAATAATCAATCCCAAAATTTAGGCTATACATTGCATTTACAAGATTTTTGAAAGGGCATACCCTCGGTATAGATGCCTAAGCTATCACTCATGATAAAAAGTAACTCCGATCAAACACAAATGACTACGGCCAAAACAGCTGCACCAGCAAAATTAACGCGACTGGGGGTCACCTGAGTGTCGCTAACAAAATTGCAGGCCATTACTTGGATTCTACTTATAAAACATTGGTTGAAACAGGTTTTCGTCAACAGGCAAACGAGCTTCGACCATTACAGCTCCAAATAACTAGGCTTCGAGCTACTCAGCCTACGAACTAAACCTTATGAAGTGCTCAAACATTGCTGCTAATGAATTGAAATGGAGGTTCTTCCCAAACCGACGATGGGTCTAGCAAAATTATTTCAAAAAAGACCTTAACGAGAGGAAAATAAAGAATACAATATACCCACGGGCAAAATTGTATGAGCTACTTCCGCCAGCCAAACGAGCCTCCGGGCCACTCCTAAAAGATCACAAACTTGAGGATAAAAAATGAGCTCGAGTCGTAACCTGATTCGGGGACCGGATCCAAAATAGTTAACTACACATGGCTAAGGGAACAATGTAGGTGCCATTGTTGCAAGCTAAACGAGCCTCCAGGCCACACACTTAAAAGGCCTTTTGACCTAAGGCGCAAGAGAGATCGTCATCCGCCCATGCAGGCACAAAAAACCTTGAGGGTCAATTAAAACTCGTGTTGAAAGATGACTCGGACACTGAACAATAAAAAAGTTAAAATACATATGCCCCATGGCAAGGAATAAGAAATAAGAAATATCATCATCTGCCCCTGCAGGATTAGGATATTGAAGGTCAGGTAAGCTTGAGTCAATGCGTGACTCGGAGGCTAGACCTAAACAATTGGGAAAGGTACAAATGCCCTAATGCTTGTGTAAAAAATCGCACTTAAGAGCATCTAGGCCTATTTAGTGAGCTTCGGATCCACAAGGCTCCCACCAGACACCAACACCAGCCCGTTTAATGGAAAGTAATGCATAAAGAGATACAAAAATGATAGAGCTTTAATCGTTCTCTTATGTACATACACAAAAGGTGCGCTCTCTATCTACAAATATGCTCTAAGAATGTCAAATACAAAATGGAAAAGCGGCAAAATCTATGGTCTGCTCCAGAAGGGTACAACCTACCAGCCTTAGATTCTCTCTCTCTGACGTCAGCAAGAAGTAACTGAGCATCATGCTAGTCCGCCCTTGCTCGAGCCAACTTCTTTAAGAGAACAAAGCCCCTAATGCTGATATCTTCAAGTACCTCTCTTCGGGATCAACAAAATACATATTCCTCGATCCTCTTCACATGATCAAGGGCCCGCTTTAACACGACTTGGGCATCACCAGCATCCTTCAAATGAATCGCCATCTCTGTATCGTCCTTTCTCCAACTTAATACTGCTTCAGCCCGGACATCGATTATTTCAGCCCTGACCATTGAGAGATTGTATTCGAGCTTCGCGATCATATTCGCTTGAATTGAAGCATTTTCATGAGCTAAGAGGAGTTAGGCCTCCAAGGCGGGATCCTTGGCCAACACACCCCTCTCATCTAAAGCTTGAGCCAGCGTCTGAGCCCTCAGTTCACCAAGCATCTCTAACTCAATCGGTTTCACCCTTAAGGTACTCCAAAGCCTCAGTCTTTTTCTGCATTTAAGATAGGCAAAAAGATTAGCCTTAAAGGTGAATAGATTGAAATGCATACCACAAAAAATTACATGCTCCATCCATCAAATAGCTCTCGTAATTTGAGTTCCAGTATGCCTCATACAGCTAGTGCCTCAACTTAGCCTCTTTCCCCTCTCTAAGGAGCCTAAGGGACTCATCCTCATCTAGAGCTTTACAAATCCTAGCCCCATGACAGAGCAGCTCAGACCCGAGCCTATCAAAAGCTTGCATAAAGAAAAATCGATAAGGAAAGGAAGGCGCAAAATACAGAAGGACTACGACAAAACTCACCATTAAGGAAAGTTGGCAAACTTCCTCGTTGCTGGAGCACACTCTTGTTGGTCCAGCTCCTTCTGTCTTGGAAGAAACAACCTCAGTCGATGCATATTAACCCGAAGGAATTGCTGTTCTGGAACCAGATACTCCTGGAACAGCAGGCTCGGGCGATATCCTCTACTCGAAGACATGGGTCCAATTAGCACCACTAAAAGGTCCATTACGATGTGAGTGTAATCACCTTCACCGCCATCATCCCTTGGCTCAGAGTCCGGTAACTCCTCCCCCTTTTCGGAGGAACACCCGATACCTATGACGGCAAAACAAGTAGAAACGGGAAAATGTCATCTCAAATGTACGAGGACCAAGGTGAAAGCAGCATACGCACATACCTTCGTGTTTCACTTCCTATCTGCTGCAGGACACAGCTCACCAACTACGCTAGTCGCAAGTCGAACAGATCGCCAACCTCTGGACCTAGCCGGCTAGATAGGGAACTTCGGGTGGAGTCAATGAAGTTTCTACATAAGAGGAGGAAATATAATTACTCAATGGGTTTTCAATATAAGAAAACCTAAGAAAGCACGAGACACTCCACTCGCGTGCATAATTCCACCCCTCGGGAAATGGCATGAGCTCCATGGGGATAATGTCAGCCGTCCGGACCTGGACAAATCGGCTGACCCACTCTTGATCCTCATCTTCCTCATCATCAACAACAAAAGGCATTGACAAACCACTCCACAAGGTTAACAGGCCTCGATGATAAAGGGCCGGAAAAACCTCATGAGGTGGCTAAGCGTGGATTGAAGCCTAGCGTTCTTCGCAAAGAACATCATCATCGGCACCACTCACAGAACGACAGATGTATCTGTGCCAAAGTAACCTGATACTTTAGGCAAAAATCAAGCACGACTTTGTCGAGGGGTCCTACTACGAAATGGTATAGGTATACGTTCAAGAATCCATCAATTGAGTTCATAATACTCTCATCAAAAGAAAGCACCTACACCGCTAACCCCTCGCCCCATCCAAATATCTACTCACCATCTATATATATTCCTCTCTTATCAAAGATATAGTCTTTGTAGTGAACCCTTGCGAATCGTGAACAGTTGGGAGTGGAACTATTCCACCCCTACCGGGTCAGCCCTAAAGTAGGTGCCATGACTATGGTAGAATTGATAGACTAAAGCAGGGACATGCACCAACACTTTTTGTGCCTGAAGAAACGAATGAACCTATGCCAAGGTAGAAGGGTAGCTATGAAAAATAATGAGATCTTTCAAATAAGAAAAATCCTCCCCACATATATATGTAAAACAACAACTATTCACCTATCCAGAGTAAGCCCCAGGAGGCCAACGACCTCGATACAGATCCCGGGGTGGTACCCAACCCTCGAGACCTCTAACGAGAAGAAGTTAGGCTTCAAGGAGCCAACTACATCATCTTCGGCCCAGAGTTAATGCCCAACCTCGAGGATCTCCATCCAAAAGAAATTAGGATTCGGAAAGCTTTCAGATCTCGTGGTTTTCCTTTCTAAAAAAGTAAAGTAAGCACTTGAAGCTCCGCCCATGAATACTCAAGGAGGGCTGAAGGCATCTCCTAAATATAGGAAACTTCTCGATGGATGTATGTCCACTACGTTTATAAGGCTATCTACATCAAGCTCAAAGTTGATCCCCAAGTAACCGAATCTAACCTTCGCTCAGGATACCACCCTCAAAAATTCCAAAACTCCTCGCACTATCTCTGTGCAACTAGAAGGGCCCGATGACTCGAGTCTATTAGACTAATTCATTCTTGGTCTGAGGTACGATGATGGGCTCAAAAAAGAGCAATGTCAATCGGTAGAGAATTCTCCCATCCGAGTTAGATATTAGCGACCGACGAAAAAGGAAAACATTCAAAAGGCTCAAAGTGTCGAAGAACATATAATTATAGGGCACGTATCGAGAACATGAGTCAACGAAGTATCTTTATATTCATGTAGAATAGCTGTCGAAGGGTCATTACATAAAATTACAAAAGGCTATAAGGGGTTCTTACACATAAAGGAAGGAACAAAAGGGTGCACACGCATGATAAAAGCCTAGGTACTGGCCTAGTTTCGAAGGTCCGCCTCCTGTAATAGGTGCCTTTGGGCACACGTCCTCAGTAGGCTCATCTCGGCCGTCCACACTGATATCCCCAAAGGATAGGGTGAGAAGCAGGGAGGGATGAAAAAATGGCATAGCTCTCCGAAAGTAGAGGACTCTCACTAGCTAAGAGAACCTGGAGAGATAGTGGAACATGCGACCCTCGGCCCACTTGCGTGGCTACTTAGAGTACATTTCTTGGATCATCTAGCCATGCAAGCTACCAGCTCAGGGCAGAGCACAACGTCGATCCGAGGTATGAAGGTGAGAAGTGGTGTATAATCCGAGCTCCCTTTTGAGCAGCGGTATATAATTCAAAGAGCTTTTGCGGTCAAGGAAAGTTGACCCCCATATGTCATCATCTCAAGCAAACAAGGGCCGCAACAGTAGACGTACCAACAACCATAGCAGCGACAGGATGTCATGGTTGTGCTCGACAAAGGGAAGCTCTGGCAAGAGGCCGCAACACAGACAACAGGAGCTCTGCCAAATGGCCTTGAGGCCACGAGACCCAAACAAGATGTTCAAGGATAGAGGAAGATGATAAGTAGAAATGGGAATATGAGCTAATAAAGGTACTTGGATAGAAAAACATATCCAAAGCACCCCCATTTATATCGGGTAACGGTACGGTCATCGAGGCTTTGGAAGAGTGACAGGCGGATGCAATTACTAAATTCTTGAAGAACCGAATTGTCGATGGAGCATTCATCTTGGAGAATGGGAATCGATAGTGCATTGAATGATGTCAAATACATAAGTCCATGTGAACCTCGGTTGATGCAAAAGCTCGCACCATAGGTTGCATCATTATTATGATGTCACCGTGAGAAACTCGTGAAGTTAGGTGTCATAATCATTTACCATCAGTTCCTTCTAGTAAACGTGGAGACTATTTGTATGCGGAAAAATTAGGGGACTTAGTTTCTCACTATCAAGCCACTTTGGAAGAATACCTTGAGAACCTAAGGAAATGGAGTTGTGACCGAGTGCCCTCCCTCGGGGCTCGTCAGGGCCTGACTCTAAGAAGATTAAGACTGAGGCAAGAGCAAAGAAGGAAACTCCCAAGGCACGCTGCTCAGTCTGACAGAGTTGGCCTATCCAGAGCCAATGTCAAAGCGTCACGTCCAGCCATCCCTTCTCCATACTTTACCATTAATGTATATTGTATTACAACTCGATTCCCCTTATATATAAAGGGAACCCACACTACTTTGCAACGGGCTGAGGTTGCTCCAACTATTCTCCACAAGATCAATAATCTCTCTCTCTCTCTCTCTCTCTCTCTCTCTCTCTCTCTTTCTTCACTGTAACTTGCTCGTTCTTTCTAGCATGAGGCCACTCTTAGCATTTATTAGATTCATACTTGTTCTTCATTTATTGCTTGGCATTGTCCATAAAGAGATTTCTTTGATAATTCCTTATCTTTTATCCCATTCCCGACTACCCCCCATAGTTTGAGCTCGAGCCGGATATCGACCCCGAGGTTTCTTCATTGACCAGTCCGAGGCTCGGGTGACGAGCCCCTAGGTTTGATTACTTACCTATTTTAGCTTGTATCTCTTCGTTAACCTTCATTTTCTCAGAATCAACTACTCTAACAACTAGTATAAAAATAGATCACATATTTTGAGAATCCCATTTATAAATTTTATTATTGCAACCATTTTCACAGTAAACACTTGTGGTTGTTCACTCACTTGCTGGAGATCAGACTAAAGATTGTTCATTTGAAAAGTACACCAGGTGGGAACCCACAGTTTGGCGTGGCCGTTATTACCATTTTTAAGGTAAACAGTTTGGCGTCCATCTTTGGGACAAAAATAATAATGATTATTTTCTTGCTGGTTTCATTACACAAATGCAAGTTATCTTTCACACTTTTTCTTGTCCAAGATATCTTGATTTTGTGTTGAAATATTTGGCTCGGTAAACAGGATCGAGAAAGACTACCTAAAAGGAGGCGCAATGGACGTACGCCTTATTCAGACAACTATGGGTACACCGCCTGAAGATAGGGTAGTCTCCATTTTCCCAAAGGGATGAAATTTCACGTAAGGGACGGAATTAAAACCATCGGTAGAGAGCAATACGTGACAAGGGGAAATTCCGCATCACATGATGCATCGCCGTCACCAATTCTCCACTCTCGAAAGAGTCAAAGGGTAAGCGAACCACATCTTCGGCCAATACCGATTAGACATAATGAAGGTCTATACTAGAGTCCACACTCTGATACAACATGAACATTTCAAACCTCGGAACATCACCTGCACATCATACGGTAAAGAAAAGCTACCTTTTTTGTTCATTATTTTTTACTAACTTGTATGCAGACACCCGACCAGGGCGTTCTGATGTTCTACTCTACCCGAACACCCCAAGGCCTTATCAGAACCTGTCTCGCTCTTTCCCCTCGATCGAACTTCTTCCCTGAAGAGGGTCTCACCAGCAATGTTCTTAGTGGAGTAACGTACCCCCTAAGGAGGATCCAAAAAGATCGTAGGCTTTCTCTTGCAATAAAATGATGAAGCCCTCCCTGAAGGCGTCTTTTTCTTGGAAGGTCCGGGGAACGGCAGAGTGTGCTTCAATTGGGAATCATGTACCGGACCAAACAAGGAGTTGTGCTCGTGTGGGCCGAGCTCACAACAACAAAATGACACGTATTTATGCCAAGCAATAAAAGAGTATATTAAAGCATCTTGAATTCCAAAAAAAGGAAATTTCAGCATGCTCACGGCAGGGTTCCCTCCACCAAGTACGTTCCAAAATACTCGGAGAGTTAGAGTCAGCAATTTGGCACCTATACGACCCCAAGGTCGTAACTCCGGGCTCACAGGGCCCCAGCAAGGAAACTCCGAGCTCATGAATAATGACCTTTGAGCCTAATTAAACTCGATGACTCAGAAATTGGCCTCAATTTCCATACATTGGAAAACCCGAGGTTGTAAGACCCCGAGCGGGTAGACTCTGTACAACCAGATATATTTTACATAGCAAAAAAACAATTAGACCTCAACATACATGACAATACCTCAAGACCTCAATAGGGATAACAAAATTGTAAGACCTAAAAAGGCATGACAAAACTATAAGACTTCAATAGGCATGACAAAACTGTAAGACCTCAACAATCATGAAAATTTTGTGACACCTTACTACATGCATAATACTCAATCACGAAGTTTAGGCTATCCAAAAAGGGCATACCCTCGGTGAAGATGCCTAAGCTATGACTCAGGATAATAAATGGCTCCGGCCAAAGATATATGACTACGGTCAAAAAGGTTGCACCGACAAAATTAGCGCGATTTCCGGGCCCGACTGTCGCTAACAAAATCGCAGGCCATTACTTTGAATCTACTTCAAAAAGAACTGGTTAAAACATGCTTCTCTCAACAGGGAAACGAGCTTCAACCATGTCAGCTCCAAATCAAAAGGCTTCGATCTACTCAGCCTATGAGCTAAACCTTCCAAGCTGCTCAAACATCGGTGCTAACGACTTGAAATTGAGATTCTTCCCAAACCGATGATAGGTCAGGCAAAATTATTTCAAAAAATACCTTAACGGGAGAAAAAGAGAGCAAACGATATGCCCGCGAGCAAAAGTGCTAGAGCTATTTTCACCAGCCACACAAGACACCAGGCCACACACTAAAAGGTCGCAATGACTAACATCATAGTAGCCACTATCGCCAGTTTGAAAATTAAAAACATGCAGATTTAAATGAGCTCGAGTCGTAGCCCGATTGGGAACTCGGATCCAAAATAGTTAACTACACATAACTAACAGCACAACATAAGTGCTGTTATCGCCAGCAAAACGAGCCTCCGGGCCACACACTTAAAAGGTCTCTTCAACCCAAGGCGCAAGATCCATCGTCATCCATGCATGTATGCACGAAAAAACTTGAGGGTCAACTAAATCTCGAATTGAAATACGACTTGGAGACTGAACCCAAAATAGTTAAAATGAAAATTCCCAATCTCAAGGAATAAGAACCATCGTCATCCGCCCGTGCAGGCATAGGAGATTGAAGGTCAGGTAAGTTTGAGTCAAAGCCTAACTCAGAGACTGGACCTGAACAGTTGGGCAAGGCACAAAGGCCCGCCTAGAGGAAAACATCATAGAAATAGATACAAAAGAGGTAAAGCTTCAAGTTTTCTCTTATTTACATACGCAAAAGGTGTGCTCTCCATCTACAAACATGTTATGCGAGTCGAATACAAAATAGAAAAGCAACAAAATCAATGTTCCAATCCAGAAAGCTACTACCTACCAACCCCATATCCGCTCTCTATGACGTCAACAAGAAGTAACCGAGTATTGCGATCGTCCGCCCTTACTTGAGCCAAATCCTTTGAGAGAACGAAGCTCCTAGCACCGATCTCTTCGAGTACCTCTATTCGGGATCTGCAAGGAACATATTCCTAGATGCTCTTCTCACGATCGAGGGCCCACTTCAACTCGACTTGGGCATTAATAACAGCCTCCAAATGAATCACCATCTCCTAATCAGTCTTGGTTTGACTTAATGCTGCTTCAACCCGAGCATCGATTAGCTTAGCACTGACGTTTGGAGAGATTGGACTAGAGCTTCGCGATCATATCCTCTTGAACTAAAGCATTGTCATGAGCCAAGCGGAGTTGGGCCTCGAACGTGTGGAACTTGGCCAACGCGCCCCTCTGCTCAAAATCTTGAGCCTGCACATGTGCCCTCAGTTCAATGAAAGGATGCCTGACTCTGTTGGCTTCGACCTTAAGGTACTCTAAAGTATCCGTCTTTTTCTGCAGTTAAGATAGGAAAATGGACTAACCTTAAGGGTCAAGAGAGCAAAACACATACTACGAAAGGTTACCTGCTCGACCAAGTAGCTCTCATAATTTGAGCTCCAGTATGCCTCATACTCCCAGTGCATCAACTCAACCTCCTTCTCCTCGCTAAAGAGTCTAAGGGACTCACCCTCATCTAGAGATTTCAGAAGCCTAGCCCCATTACAAAGGATCTCACACCTAAGCCTATCAAAGGCCAGAAAAATCAAAATTTGATAAAGAAAGGAAGGTGCGAAATACAGAAGGACTACGACAAAACTCACTATGAAGTGAAGCCGGCGGACTTCCTCAAAGACCGAGCACACTCCTATTGGTCCAGCTCCTTCGACCCTAGAAGGACCAACCTCGGTAGAATCATATTCACACAGAAGAACTAGCGTTCCAGAAACAAATACTGTGGGAACAATAGGATCGGGCGATGTCCTCTCATCAAATACACGGGCTCATTTAGCTCCACTAAAAGCTCCATCGCGCTGCGAGTGTAATTCACCTTCACTGCCATCATCCCTTTGCTCAGAGGCCAGTGACTCCTCCCCCTCTCCGGGGAAACACCCGATACCTGTGAGTGCAAAACTAATAGAAAGGGGAAAGTGTCATCTTATATATACGAGGACCAATGTAAAAGTAGCGTACGCACATACCTTGGTGTTCCAAGTCCCATCTGTCGTAGGGCAAAGCTTGCCACCAACGCTCATCTCGAATGGATCGCCAACCTCCATACCTAGCTGGGTAGATCGGGAGCTTCGCCCGACATCCATGAAGTTTCTGAAAAAAAGAGGAAACACAATTACTCAACGGGTTTTGCTATAAGCAAAACTAATAAAGCACGAGACACTCCACTCACACGCGTAATTCCATCTCTCTGGAAATAAAATGATCTCTAAGGGGATAATGTAGGCCGTTCAAACCTGGATGAATCAACCGACCCACTCTTGATCCTAATCTTCCTCAACATCGACAACAAAAGGGTGTGGACAAATGGCACCGCAAGGTTAACATGCCTCGATGATGAAAGGGTCGATACAACCTGACTAGGTTGCTAGGTGTTAATTCAAACCCAGCCTTCTCCAAAAAGAACCTCATCATTGGCACCACTCGTTAGAAGGATGGATGATTCTGTGCTAAAATAACCTGATACTTCAAGCAGAAATCAAGCACGACCCTCCCAAGGGATCCTAATACGAAATGGTATAGGCATACATTCAAGAATCCATCAAAAGAGTCCGTAATACTCTCATCCGGGGAAAGCACCTACAGCGCTATCCCTATGCCCCATCCACAGTATCTCCTCACCATCTCCAAATGTTTCTCTCTTATCAAAGACTTTGTCTTTAGAGTGAACCCCCACAGATCCTAAACACTCGGAGTGGAACTTTCCCCCCTACCGGGCTGGCCTTGAAGTAGATGCCATGACTATTGTAGAATTGACAGACTAAAGTAGGGACATGGGCCAACACATTTTATGCCTGATGAAACAAAGGACCCTATGCCAAGGCAGAAGGATAACTATAAAAAATATGGAGATCTATCAATGAATCATATGCCGCCCACACGTGTGTGGGAAACATCAATGATTCGCCTATTTAGATTAAGCCCCGAGAGGCCAACGGCCTCGATACAGATCCCGAGGTGGTACCTGACCCCCGAGACCTTTGACGATAAGAAGTTAGGCTTCAAGGAGCCAGCTTTATCATATTTGGCACCGAGTGATGCCCAACCTGAAGGAACTCCATCCAAAAGAAGTCAGGCTTTGGAAAGCCTTCAGATCCACCATAGAATTCGAGGTGGTACCCGATCTCGTGGTTTTCCTATCTAAAAAGTAAAGTAAGAACTTGAAGCTCCGCCCATGAAGACTCAAGGAAGGCTCAAGGCATCGCCTAAATTTAGGCAACTTCTCGACAGAAGTCTATCCACTATGATTAAAAAGGATATCTACATCAAGCTCAAAGTACACCCCAAGTATCAGAAACTAACCTTTCCTCAGGATACCATTCTATAAAACTCCAAAACTCAACCTACTATCTTCGTGCAACTTGGAGGACCCGATGGACTTAGTCTATCAGACCAACTTAAGCTTGGTCCAAGGTATGATGATGGGCTCAGAAAAGAGCCATGTCAATCGGTAGAAAAATTAAAATAATGCTAGCATCCGAATAGATATCAGTAGTCGACGACAAAAGAAAAACATTCAAAAGCCTCGAAGCACACAAGAACATACAATGGTAGGGCAAGAATCGAGAACATAAGTCAGGGAAATATCTTTATATTCATGTATAACAGCTCCCGCAGGCTTCTTAAATACAATTACAAAAGCCCACAAGGGGTTCTTACGCATAAATGAAGAAACAATAGGGTAAATACGCGTGATAAAAACCTAGAGACTGGTCTACTTTCAAAGTTCCGCCTCCTGCAATAGGCGCCTCCGGGTACACATCCTCAAAAGCCTCATCACAGCCTTCTGCACTGATATCCCCAAAGGATAACGAGAAGCTGGGAGGGATGAAAAAATTCCATACCTCTCCGAAGGTTGAGGACCCTTGTTGGCCAAGAGAATCTCGAAGAGACAGCGGATCGGGCGAGCCTCGCTGCTTGTATGGCTACTTAGAATCCACTTCCTCGAACATCTAGCTGTGCAAGCTACCATCTGGGGGCAGAGTACCACATCGAGCCGGAGTATGAAGGCGAGTACGTTGTATATTCCAAACCCCCTTTTGAGTAGTAGTATATAATTCGAAGAGGTTTTTTCGAGCAAGGAAAGTAGACCTCCGTATGTCATCATCTCGGGCAAACAAGGGCAGCAATAGCAAAATGTAACAGCAAGCACAAATGTGACAGGACGACATGATTGTGCTCAATAAAGGAAAGCTCCGGCAAGAGGCAACAACACAACCTACGGGAGTTCTGTCGAACGGCCTTGAGGCCACGATTCCTAAACATGATGTTCAAGGATAGAGAAAGTTGATAAGAATAAATGGGAAAATGAGCTAATGAAGGTACTTGGATAGAAAAACAAAGCCAAAGCACTCCCATTTATAGGGGGAACTTACACGGTCATCGAGGCTTTGGAAGATTGACATGCGGATCAATTAAGCGTTCTTGATGAACCAAATCCACAGTGGTGCATTTATCTTGGAGAACATGAATCGATAGTGCATTTAATGATGTCATATACACGAGTCCATGGGACACCCCGGTTGCTGCAAAATCTTGCGCCACATGTAGAATCATTGGTATGATATCACCGTTAGAAGCTCGCTAGAGTTAGATGTCAGAATCATTTCCCATCACTGTGTCCTAGGAAATGCAGAGAGTATCTGTATGCGGAAAAATTAGAGTACTTAATTTCTTGGTGTCATGCCACTTCGAAAGAATACCTCAAGACCCCGAGGACGTGGAGTGGTGACGCAGCCCCTCCCTCGGAGCTCATCGAGTCCCGTCTCTAAGAAGACAAAGACCAAGGCTAGAGCAAAGGGGGAAACTCCCAAGGCGCGCAGCTTAGTCTGATAGAGCCGGCCTATCCAGAGCCTATGTCGAAGCGTCACGTCTAGTTGTCCCATCTCCATACTTTATAATTAATTTATTGACCAGATTCCACTTCTATATGAAAGGAACCCACACTACTTTGTAAAGGTATGAGGTTTCTCCAACTATTCTCCACAAGCTCAATAATATCTCTCTCTCTCTCTCTCTCTCTCTCTCTCTCTCTCTCTTTCTTTCTTCTCTCTAACTTTTTCGTTCTTACTAGCTCGAGGCCACTCTTAGCATTTATTAGTTTCATACTTGTTCTTCATTTATTGCTTGGCATTGGCCATAAACAACTTTGTTTGATAATTTCTTAATTGTATTCCCATTCCCGACAACCCCGATAGCTCGAACTCGAGCAAGATATCGACCCTGAGGATTCTTCATCGACCAGTCCTAGGCTTGGGGAAAAAGCCCCTAGGTTTGATTACTCACCCATTTTAGCTTGTATATCTTCATTAAACTTCATATTCTTAGCATCAACTGCTCCAAAAACTAGCATAAAAATAGATCACATATTTTTATAATCCCATTTACAAATTTTATTGTTGTTACCATTTTCACAGTAAACTCTTGTGGTTGTTCACTCACTTGCTAGAGATCAGACTGAACATTGTTCATTTGAAAAGTACACCATGCGTGTTAGGTTGTTTATCTGGTTTTTGACAAAAAGTTTGTTAGATCATTAAAATATAAGAATCATAAGATAAAGACATTGAATACCCCTTTTTGATGATGACAAACTTAAGCAGCGATGGTATTCATTTAGACCAGAGATAACCAAAGAAGGTACCATCAATTACACAAGTTCCCCCCATAGCCTTTTACTTTTGATTCTCCCTTAATCAAATCCCTTATATTTGCAACATGTTTATACACACGTGTTTCCCCCTAACAAGTTCCCACTGACCTTTTCCCCTTTTGGCATCATTAATAGATACATAGGAAGGAAATCAGCATAAAAACGTCTAACATAGCCAACTCATGCTACATCTGTGCATACAATATGACAAAAAAGAGAAGGCAGAGGAATACAACATTGTACATGCACAAAGAGGAGTTGTTTTATTAATATTAACAATGGACTGAGCAAAAAAAGAGTAGTAGTAGTGAAATCCAGCATGCCTATCACAAAAAGACAAACAAACGGAAAAACAACAGCCACATGTATTAGAGCAAAAGATAGCTGGCCGCTGAGAGGATGCTAGGGGACACTAGAAGAATGAGGCTTGGAAGAGGAGAGAATAATGGTTTTGAGAACCAGGTCCAGTCGAGCATTTGCAGACAGTTGTTCTTCAAGGAGTTTTGCACGTTTTCTCTTTCCTTCATAAGGAGGGAAACTTCTTCATTAATGGAATGAGGTACTTTAAGTTCTTGACTAAGATAAGTTTCCAGTATGGAATTTTGTGCCCTCAACCTTCTAATCTCTTCAGAAGCTGCATTTTGAGCATTGATCGGCTAAGAAATGGTCGAGATGCTTCCGTCAACTCTTTCTACATACTGACATTCTTCCATACTAGTTTTATAGAAGGTTTTCTTGAATGTGTACACTCTGGGATTACCCAAGGTGACCTTGTAAAATCTAAACACTTGAGTAATGAAAAAACTATTTGGTAGCCCATGATTCCCACCTTTAAAATTTGCCAACATTTGCATATGATCTTCTCTCATGATTGATAGATTGATTGGGACAAACTCATGAAGCGCCTCCATTAAGATCTTATTCGATTCTGTAGCAATGGACAGTCTCTAAGAATGAGGCAAGAACATCTTATTGACCAGTCCAAAGAGAAGCTGATACTCAGGAAGTAATAACTTCTTTTGCACCTGTTCCCCCTGCTGAATAGCTTGATCTTTTATGATAACTCTCCTAATATCTACACCACAGACACCTTTGATTGAGAACATTCCTTCACACGGAATTCTAAGAACTTGTCCCGATGTAGAACCGTCAAGTACAATGTCTACTCCATTTACTAGCGCACAAATGTGATCCCCCTCAATAGTAAAGAGAGATGCGTAGAAATTTCGTACCCTATCTTTGTATACCAGAGGCATAATCCCCTAAAACAAGTGCTCCCGTTGCTGAAATTCCACTATCTCCAGAATTTGTCTCATACTGCGATCTCTAAACTTGCTGGGTCAAATATGCGATCCCACAAGACTTTCTAAGTTCTTAATCTCTCCTAAAAAAACAACGATCACTTGGCATGGTCCTCGGAGGACCAAGTTCTCTTATTGTTTCCCGTTTTCATTTGCTAGATCCTTCAACAGAATTTCATTTCCAATTTACTAGCCCCACAATATCATCTTTAGGCATGGCATCCTTACCTGAACTTTTGTTAGACTTACTGCTGCCCTTCACGGATGCACCATTTTGTTTCTAAATAGTTTCATCGGAAGCTTCATCCACAGACTTTTGAATTTTGTAGATTGTTTCACTAAGAAACTAGGTTCCTCTGGAAAATTTTTGTCAACCTCACTTACTGGAACACTCTTGTCAGTAACAAATTTCCCTTGATTTATCAACCTCTTTTTCCTTGTCACACTCCTCCTACTTTTCTGCAATGTAGACTCAAAGCCCTTTTCTGTTATGACCTGATAGTAGGTGACTTGAAGAGGGATTCAAAGAGCTTAGGGTGATCAGGCGGTGCATAAGTGGGTTTGCCTGGAAGAGAATCAGGTTCTTCAGTAGTTTTTTCTAGGAACGTCTCATGAGCCGAAGACTCAAGAAGTGCTATGACTCTTACATTGCCTATGAATGTAGTTTCTTCCCCCTGATACTTAGACAAGAGATATGATCATTAATTCATCAGACTCTTAGCATCATTAGCCACAATGTTATGCGCTGCTTCCTTTTCTGGTGACTCTGTAAGAGTCGCTAAGTCAAAAATGGATGAGTTCAGATACTGATCAGGATCATCCTTAGAGACCGGTGACATTTGAGAGGTAAAACCTTCTGAACGTTCTTTGATGAGATCAAATGAATAAAGACACATAGGGTTTTCAGTACATGGAAGGAAAACAAGGTTTGTCAGAAAAGGAGAGACTATAGGAAGAAAGAAGGAACCAGGTGTGGATACAGTAGTATTAGAAGAAGTGGAAGGGTGAATTTTTTGGGATGAGTTTACGGATGATAGGCAAGTGAGAGTACTCTTAATGGTAGGAGACGGAAGTGATTGTTCTATTGACATTATAGGAGTATTTAGTAGGTAAGTAGAGTGAGAGAGAGAGATAGATGAAGAGAGAATCACATACATATAGAAGGGATGAAGGTTCATGACTTGTTGTGAGGGAGAAAAGTTTTATTGGAAAGAGGAGTAATGAAGAGAAGAAAGAGAAAAAGGTTCTGAATAGTTCTGGAAAGGCAGTAGGTTTGTGGGACAATGTAATCATGCTGAGGTGATGAAGGGATTTGAAAGACAAGACAAGACATGTAGACTTTGAAAAGTCGGAAGATGTGGCAATTGAGTTAATTTTGTTAACATTTTTGAGAAGGCATTCAGAAGAAGCACATTACTACTAACACGTGGTACAGGTTGGACGTCCACAACCAGTACCAGTCGAAAATCAGGGCAGAAGATGACCAGTTCGGAGCCCTCTTGGGCTCATTATACCCAAGAAGGCTCCTGGAAAAGGAGACAAACCAAACACACAAAGATATCAACCGTACATCGAAGACATGAGGAACACCCCAAGGCGCATCCCACCTCACAATGATCAAAGGATAGGTGGTACCCTATTTCAAAGACCTCCATCTGGACAAGGCTAGACTATATGAAGCTGATGAAGCCTTCGCCAACCCCAAGGTGGTACCCAACCTCGAAGATCTCCATTAAAGGGAAGGTTAGGCTCCAAGAATCCAATGGTCTCATTACAAGACGCGAGATAGTACTCGACCTCTGGGTTTTTTGTCATGAGGGAATCAGGCTCTAAGGAAATAAGAATTTAAACTCCAACCATATGAGCTTGGTTCCAGGGTACCATCCGAGATCGGACAAAACCTCTTTCAAGATCTATCTACAAATCCTTATGGCTATTCACACTAAGCCCGAAGAAAGTTTCCAGTTGGTCTGAATTTGAACGAACCTCCGCTCGGGGACTGCCCTCGAGATATCAAATGCAGTCCCTATCCACATGCCTCCAAGTAAATTTCTTTTTAAAGGTTTCCACGAAGTTTAAGTAATAAATCATGATTTCAAGGTCCAATCGATTATGAACAATCGATTGTCCCTTCATACAATCGATTATTTATTGACCGTTCCCACAGAATCTTAAATTAATTTTTGAACGTTGAAGACAATCGATTATTCAGGTTTAACAATCGATTGTTTAGCCTAAAATCAGGAATCTGTTTTTTGAACGTTGGTCAGACAATCGATTGTCACCTCCAAACAATCGATTGTTTGAGCACAGAATCAGGGATTTGATTTGTCAATTAAGCAACGGTCAGCACTACTTTTTCACCTATAAAAAGAGGTCTTTTGAGCTGATTTTAAACACACAACTCCTGCATATATTGATATACATATTGATCATTTTCAAGCATCATTTTAGAGCTTTTGTTGAGCCATTTGATAGACAACTTTGTATTGTTCATAGAGCTTATTTTGTTTCTCTTTATCCACTCTATTGAGAGAGTATTTGTTGTAAAAGAGAGTTGTTTGAGAAGAACATATCTTCTCATTTGTCGGGTTTGCTAAGTACCCAAAGTCTTAGTGGTTGAAGTCTTGGGGTGAGGTATCCTCAAGCAAGTGAAGTCTTAAGGTGTGGTATCCTTGAGCAACTGTAACGGTTTGTTAAGCACCCGTAAGCTTGACGAAGATAGTGGTATCGAGAGAGTCTCTCGGGGACTGGACTAGCCACGGGTTGTGGTGAACCGGGATAAAATACGGTGTGTTCTTTCTTGATTATTTCAATTACCATATTTACTTATTCCTGCAATTTTAAATTCCGCAATATTGTCAATATTCTCGTGCCTCACTATTCACCCCCCCCTCCCCTCTAGTGAACGGCATAAATACTAACAATTGGTATTCAGAGCCTAACTCTCTGAAAGCCTTAACCGGTTGAGAGCTATATATATTTTTGTGTATAGAATATTGAAAGCAGGAATGATGAATGAAGGACAATCCACCACTTGCGTTCCACTATTTGACGGAACAAACTATACATATTGGAAAGGGCGGATGAGTATCTTCCTCAAAGCAAACAATTTTCGTTTGTGGCAAATCATCAAAAACGGTGAACCAATGCCGACAAAGAAAGTTGGAGAAATCACGGTTCCAAAGAAGGAAGATGAATATGATGCCAAGGACATGAAGATAGTTGAAAATAATGCAAGGGCCATCCATGTATTATATTGTGCGGTGAATCCGAATGACTATCGAAAAATCTCTTGCTGCACAACCGCCAAGGAGATGTGGGACAAACTCGAGATCATTTATGAAGGTATGCCTCAAGTCCGAGAATCCAAAATTGATTTTCTAACTCATAAATATGAAACTTTTAAAATGGAGAAGGAACCTATTGGTGTTATGTTTGAACGATTTTTAAGAATCGTCAACGATCTCCATGCTCTCGGGAAAGTTTACACGAACAAAGATCTTGTTCGAAAAGTCCTACGGAGTCTCACTCCCGAATGGCGTTCCAAAGCCAATGCCATCCAAGAGTCTATGGAATACACAAATATCACAATTTATGGACTAAGAGGTAACCTCAAAACTTATGATAGCACAATTCTTAATCCTTATCTTAGAAGTGATTCGAATTTTGCCTTCAAAGCCTCATCCTCTAAAAGAGAAGAGGTAAGTGATCCGGAAAGGGATGATGAAAATACTTCCAGTGATATATTTGAAAAGTTTTGTAAGTCTTTGAAGAAGGACAAGAAAAAGAGGAAACACCATAGGCACGTATCACGGGACTCAGACAGCTCGGGCAATGAAGCCGGCGCATTATGTCTCATGGCAAACGGAGAAGAAGACGTAAGTACATCTAACTCTCACTCATTTGAAGATTTACAAAATGCCTATGATGAATTGTATGGTGAATTTGTCAATGCTTCCAAATTGATAAAAGAATTGAAGAAAACACTTTCTTTGCAGAAATCACTTTCTTTGCAAATAGATTTTCAGAAAACACTTTCTTTACAAGAAAAAGATTTTGAAAAATCCTCTTCTTTGAAAGAAATAGATTTTGAAAAATTGACTAATGAAAATGGTGTTCTTAAAAACAAAATTGAAGTTTTAGAAAAAGAAAACAAATTTTTGGAAAATGACATTGCTGTTTTTAAAAATAAAATCAAGGAATTGAATGAAGCTTCTTCTATTGATACATGTTCAAATTGTTCTTCTTGTAGTTCTTTAAAACTAGAGAACACAGAACTTAGGAAAGCACTACCTAAAGTTGAAACAAAGAAGAAAAAGCCTAGGAATAACTATAGGCATAAAATGAATAAGAATCATGATAGAAATAGAGTTGCGCAACCTAGAAATGATTCTAGGATTTTTGCTAATGAGTCTATGAATAATTATTCTAGACCACCTAGAGATGACTCTAGGAATTTCAACGCGTCTAGGAATGACTTTAGATCACCTAGAACGCATTTGGCTCAACCTAGACATATGCACAATCCTAATGTTATATGTCATTATTGTAATCGGGTAGGACACATTGCACCCGTTTGTTTTGCTAAACATAGAGATTTATGTGTTGATTACGATTATTATTATCCTAACCCCCAAGGACCCAAAAGAAGTTGGGTACCAAAAACCTATTTTTAGGTACTTTTGCAGGTGTGCTTGAAGACTACAAAATTGTAGTGGATGCACCAAGCACGAAACCTTAATGCATTAAGGGGGAACGTTGGTTAGTTATCGTATTTTGAATAAAAACACAATGAGTTGATATGTGCAAATAATCTATATCAGTTTTGGTTGATACATGCTTTAATCAGTTCTTTTTGAACAACAATTAGTATCAATTTGGTTTATAATAATTGATTGATTCATGTTTTGATGAACATTCTTAGTTTAAAATAACAATTGATATTTGTTGAGAAAAATGACCGTTATCATTAGTATGCCATTTACTAACATTTGATATGATCTTGTTTATAACGATTGGTATCATCAATGGTTTAAATTTCTTGGTATAGTCTTTTTGCTAATGCCAAAAGGGGGAAGAATATGGGCGATATGCATGCCTTAATTGAGGGGGAATATTCAATTAAGGGGGAATTATATTGAATTGATTTCTATGAATTGTTTGAATAAATTGTATGTTGAGATATAGCATGAATTTAGGAGGAATTCAATATGCATACCTTCCGTTGTTTGTCATTATCAAAAAGGGGGAAATTGTTGGAAATCATGTATACCTTTGATATGTGCGCTTTGGTTGTATGAGCATGATTTTCAGGTATAGGTTTTGATGAATGACAAACAATGAAGTCAAGTGTATAAACAAATGGCGAGAAGCATACTGATGACCTAATTGCATGAACGAGCCAAAGAAGTTCAAGACCGAAGACCCAAGACGTAGGTCGTTTGGTAGAACCAATGTAAGGACAACGTTTAAGTTATCTTATCCTTTGGCTCAACATTAGGTCATCATAAACATGCATAAAATCACTTTATTAAATTATATATATCATAAATATTTTTAATATATACTTCAAACTAAATGATTTTAACGTTTTCATTTCAACCAAAATGGGTTTTGAAGTAAGTTTTCAATTCTGGTATACTCTGGTATACACAGTGTATATCAAGTGTATATCAAGTGTATATAATAGACCGTCGCCAAAGTTTTGAACACTGGAACAACATAATCGATTGTTGACAATCGATTCTCTACTTTAACAATCGATTATTTTGAGACAGTGTGCAACCGAAGTTTATCAAAACAATCGATTGTCTTTGTCACAATCGATTATGAACAATCGATTGTCCCTTCATACAATCGATTATTTATTGACCGTTCCCACAGAATCTTAAATTGATTTTTGAACGTTGAAGACAATCGATTATTCAGGTTTAACAATCGATTGTTTAGCCTAAAATCAGGAATCTATTTTTTGAACGTTGGTCAGACAATCGATTGTCACCTCCAAACAATCGATTGTTTGAGCACAGAATCAGGGATTTGATTTGTCAATTAAGCAACGGTCAGCACTACTTTTTAACCTATAAAAAGAGGTCTTTTGAACTGATTTTAAACACACAACTCCTGCATATATTGATATACATATTGATAATTTTCAAGCATCATTTTAGAGCTTTTGTTGAGCCATTTGATAGACAACTTTGTATTGTTCATAGAGCTTATTTTGTTTCTCTTTATCCACTCTATTGAGAGAGTATTTGTTGTAAAAGAGAGTTGTTTGAGAAGAACATATCTTCTCATTTGTCGGGTTTGCTAAGTACCCAAAGTCTTAGTGGTTGAAGTCTTAGGGTGAGGTATCCTCAAGCAAGTGAAGTCTTAAGGTGTGGTATCCTTGAGCAACTGTAACGGTTTGTTAAGCACCCGTAAGCTTGACGAAGATAGTGGAATCTCGAGAGAGTCTCTCGGGGACTGGACTAGCCACGGGTTGTGGTGAACCAGGATAAAATACGGTGTGTTCTTTCTTGATTATTTCAATTACCGTATTTACTTATTCCTGCAATTTTAAATTCCGCAATATTGTCAATATTCTCGTGCCTCACTATTCACCCCCCCTCTAGTGAACGGCATAAATACTAACAATCTCTTGCCCATGATTCGTAATTTAATTTTTCTAATTGTAGAAAGTATAGAAACATACCTGACCTTTTCATGAGCATAATTGATGAAACGGGTTCTTCAAGTGAAACTTCTCTTGATTATGCCTCAAATGTCAGAATAGAAAATTTGTAAGAGATTAGTAAGTCATATAAACACATGTCACAAGAGTATACTATTTAACGTATGAGACTGTGTATAAATTAGTCTAGATATTTACATGAATTATGAACTCCTTACCAAAAAAAAATTATTTTTTTTAATTTATTTATTTTTTCATTGTACAATCTGAACTGGACCTTTTAGTTGATCTTAATCATCCCTAATTCCAACATGTTCATTTTAAAGTTTTCTCTACTTAGTGCCTTAGTGAATATATCAGCTATTTGCTTGTCAGTGGAACAAAATTCTATGGAGATTAACCCTTTCTGATAGTTATCTATTAAGAAGTGGTGTCTAACATATATGTGTTTAGTCCTTTTATGATGAACATGGTTCTTTTCCATGCTAATTGCACTAGTGTTATCACAGAATATTGGTATGCACCCCACTTTAATTCCAAAGTCTACCAGTTGTTCCTTAATCTACAGTAATTGAGCACAACATGAAGCAGCAACAATATATTCAGCTTCAGCAGTAGAGATAGCCACTGAATTATACTTTTTGGTAGCCCATGATACAAGACAAGAACCCAGGAAGTGTGCCATACCTGAAGTGCTCTTCCTATCCACTAAGAAACCTGTATAGGCAGCATCAGCATATCCAATTAAGTCAAAATTACTACCTTTTAGATACCACGGTCAAAGATCATTTGTTCCTTTCAAGTATCCCAATATTCTTTTGATAGTTGTCAAATGTGACTCCTTTGGATTTGCCTGGAAACGAGCACAAAGTCCTACACTAAAAACAATGTCAAGTCTGCTAGCAGTAAGATACAAAATTGAACCAATCATACCCCTATGCAACTTTTGATTAACTGATGAACCAGGTTCATCAACATCTAAATTTGTGGCAGTTGCAATCGGTTTATCTATTTCTTTGGATTCTTCCATTTTAAATTTCTTGACTAGTTTTGTTTGTGTATTTCTGCTAGTAGATCATAGTACCATTTGAACTTTGTTTGATCTGCAAACTTAAGAAGAAGTTGAGTTCACCCATCATACTCATTTCAAACACACTGCCCATTAGTTTTGCAAAGTCCTTACTCAACCTATCTGTAGTGGCCCCAAATATTATGTTATCAACATTTATTTGTACAACAAGAAGATCTTTAACTTTTTCCCTTATGAACCAACTGCTGTCAATTTTACCGCTTTTGTATCCATGCTCCAGTATGAATTTTTACAATCTTTCATACCAAGCTCTAGGGGCATGCTTGAGACCATATAGACTTTATCTAGCTTGTACGCATGCTTAGGACACTCCTTGCTTTCAAATCCTGGAGGTTGTTTAACAAACACTTCTTCCTTGAGGTAGCCATTTAGGAAGGCACTTTTGACATCCATCTGATGAAGAGTGAATTACATATGTGGTGCAAAGGCTATGAGAAATATAATTGCTTCAAGTCTAGCAACTATAGAAAAAGTGTCAACATAGTCAATACCTTCCTCTTGATTGTTACCTTGGAGCACCAACCTTGCCTTTTTTCTTGTAACTGTTCAATCTTCATCTTGTTTGCTCCTAAAGACACATTTTGTTCCAATGATTGATCTGTACTTGGGTCTTGGAACCAAGTGCTAGACATGACTTCTCTCAAATTGATTTAGTTCATCATGTATAGCATTGACCCAATCTGCATCCTTCAAAGCCTCAACAACAATTTTGGGTTCAATGAAGGATAGAAAGCCATAAAATGCACATATTGTTCTTCAGTTGAGATCTAGTTTTGACTCCAGGTGTTGGATCATTGATGATGTTCAAAATGGGATGAGTTTTAGGTAATTGTACGATTTCCCCACCAGCTGGTCCCTGCTCGATGCTTCTTCATTGTTATACTGCAGAGGAACAGGTTCAGGTGCATGTTACTTTAGAGAAGTTTGTTCAGTTTCTCTCAGATTGGTTACCCTGTCAGGTTGCCCTGGGTGGAAGGACCTATTCCATCACCTGTTCCTTCCTTTGATGCCGCCTTGACTTGTGTTGTGGCTTTAGTCAATTGTCTCACCAGTCCAATGGCTTCATCTTCATGTTCCTATCTCTTAGAAAGAATGTTAGATTCATCAAATACAACATGTACACTTTCTTCTACAAACAGAGTTCTTTTATTATACACTTTATATGCTTTACTATGTGAAGAATATCCCAAGAATACTCCCTAATCACTTGAGGGATCAAACTTACCTAGGGAGTCTTTGCCATTATTGTGCACATAGCACTTGCAGCCAAAAGCCCTAAGATGAGATGTGTTTGGTTTTCTCCCTTTAAGTAACTCATAGGGAGTTTTCTCTGCAAAAGGTCTAGTCATGCATCTATTTATTAATATCATGCAGTTTTTATAGCCTCTGCCCAGAAGCTATGAGGCAGTTTACTGAAAAGAAGCATGGTCCTTGCCATATCCTCAAGGGTCTTGTTCTTTATCTCAACTACCCCATTTTGCTTAGGGGTTCTAGGAACAGTTAAATTATGATATATTCCATTTTAATCATAGAATTCACCAAACATTGCATTTTCAATTTCAGTTGCGTGATCAGACCTAATGGATGCAAGTTTATTTACTAACTGTTTATGGGTTTTTCTAAGAAAAGCAGTGAACATCTCAAATGCCTCATCTTTAGAGGTTAGAAACAACACCCAGGCAAATATACAATAATCATCAACAAGCACTATTGTATATCTTTTACCACCTCTACTCATGGCTCTCATTGGACCACAGAGATCCATATAAACTAGTTCCAACGTCTTGGACGTACTTACCATTTTCTTGGGTTTGAAGGATGAGCTTACCGGCTTCCCCCTTTCACATGCCTCACAAACTTTGTCTTACTTAAACTTTATATTGGGTAACCCTATCACCAATTCTTTGGAGACTAATTTGTTAAATTGATTTAGACTGGCATGGCCAAGTTGTTTTTACCAAAGGAGGGAATCATTGATTAACACACTTAAGCAAGTGAGTTTATTTTCAGAGAGAGTTGACAAATGTATAATGTATATATAGTTAACTCTCCTTCCCTGCAAAACAATCTTGTCAGTAGTAAGGCTAATCAAAAAACATTTTGTGGAAGTGAGAGCCACAAGATTACCTATGTCACACAGTTGTGACACACTTATCAGGCTATATTTCAAGCTATCTATCAAATATACATTCTTAATGGAATGAGAATCTGTCTTTCCTAACTTTCCAACTCCAATGATCTCACCTTTCTTTCCATTTCCAAAGGAGACATTACCTCCTTTTAGGTTCTCAAGTGAAAGGAACTGGTCCTTGTTACCAGTCATATGTTTTGAGAAGCCACTATCCATGTACCATATTTGTCTACTCCCCTTCACTTGGACGTGAAAAATTAAATCATGGGTTAGTCTTAGGAACCTAAACTAGTTTGGGTCACTTTCTATGGGTAAAAGTATGAACTAAATTTTTCTTTGCCCAGCCAGACAGTTTGTGTTTTTCTTAGACAAAAGCTTCTCTTTTGCATAGCATTCATTTTTGTAATGGCCAGTCGTACCACAATGTGTTCAGATCTTACTTAGAGGAACTGGGAGGTACTTGTTTTTGGAATCTCATTTTGGAGCTTGTGTCCCAAATCCTAGTCCTCTCTTATTAGTGTTGTGATGTTCTTGCAACCAGGAGAGTGCATTAGAAGCGTTCCATTTGCATATTCTGTCTACTTCATGCTTCACCTTTCCTAAATTTTCTTTTAGGACCTTAATCAAATTCATCTTTCTTGTACAGTTCATCTTCTCTTTTTCCTAGATTTTCTTCTAAGGTGAGAAATGATTGATCAACCTTTTCTTTCCTGTCCCTAATTTCAGTTTAATATTTTCAGGTCTAAGTTCTATGACATTATTTTCAATTTGAAGAACCTAGTTCTTCATCTCAGTATTTATGTTTTCACTCTCATCAGCCCTAGACTCTAACCTTTTGCATTTTGCTTCTAGGATGACACATTCCCTAGACAGAACATTCTTCTCATTGTTTATTATTTCAGACTTATCAATGAATTTCAATAATAGGTCAACCAACTTTTCTTTAGACAGAAATTTAATCTTTTCTTTGAGATGTAGGATACTTACCTCCTATTCATCCTCTGATTCTCCAATGGCCATAAGAGCTTTCTCATTTTTAGCTTCATCTTCTGAGTCCTCATCTGAGTTTTCTCCCCATGCAGCAACCATTCCTTCAGTTGATCCTTTGTTTCTTCTTGGTTGGACCTGTTTCTTCTTCGTTTTTCTCAGCTCAGCTCTTTCTTTCTTCCACACAATCTCCCATTAAGGGAAAATCTTGATCATGTGGTCTGTCTTACCACACTTTTAGCAACCATCATTTGTCTGCTTCTCAGGAGTGCTAGGTTTATTAAATGTTGTTCCTCTAGAAGGACCCTTTTCCTCTCATAAGATACTTTTTGTAATATCTGGTAATCATAGCCATTTCATCATCTTCTAGATCCGATCCTTGTGAGATTCTGAGAGCCAAACATCTTTCTTTCTTTGGAACATCCATCTTCATACTCTGTCTTTACAATTCATAGGCAGTAAGATTTCCAATGAGTTCATACAATTTTAGGGTAGCAGTATTCTTGGATTCCTGAATAGCTGTGATTTTGCTTTCCCACGCAATTGGTAGAACTCTAGTTAAGATCTTCTCAACCGTTTCTTCTTCTAGGATAATCCTTCCAAGAGACTCAAGTTCATTTGTCTGTGTAGTGAATCTAGTGTACATCTCTTGGATGGTTTCTCCATCCTTCATAGTGAAATTCTCATATTGATAATATGGCAATATTACTCTTGATCTCTTCACTTGAGGTGTTCCCTCATAGGCCACTTGTAATGTGTCCTAAATTTCGTTGGCAGTGTTATAGCTTTGAATTCCGTTGTCCTCATCTGGGCCAAATTCACATACAAGCCATTTCTTTGCCTTTGCATTCTTTCCCCACTTCTTTAAGTCTTCCTCAGTGCAATCAGTTCTTGTATTTGGAATATCCAACTCTTCAGCAGTCTTCTTTGTTGTGGCTAAAGGGCCATCAGTAATGATGTCCCAAAGCTCGTAGTCTTCACCCATGATGTGGTCTCTCATTTTATTCTTCCACCAGTAATAGTAGAGACCATTGAAAAGTGGAGGCCTAGCAGTGGATTGTCCTTCCTAGTTACCAGGTGGTGCACTCATGTTGATTTTTCCTACGGTGTTAACCTCTTCAAGGATAACCCGATTTGATACCAATTGATGTTGTAAACGTCAATACCGCACAAGAGGGAGGTGATCTGTGTGGTACCTAATTTTTGCTTTGGAAGATTGATCAACACACTTAAACAAGTGAGTTCATTTTAAGACAGAGTTGACAAATATACAATGTGAATATTGTTAACTCTCCTTCCCTACAAAACAATCTCGTAAGTTGTACGGCTAATCACAAAACATTTTGTGGAAGTGAAAGCCACAAGATTACCTCTATCACACAGTTGTGACACACTTATCGGGCTATATTTCGGGCCATCTATGAAATAGAAATGGAATGAGAGTCTGTCTTTCCTACCTTTCCAACTCCAATGATCTCGCGTTTCTTTCCATTTCCAAAGAAGACACTACCTCCTTTTAGGCTCTTAAGTGAAAGGATCCGGTCCTTGCTACCAAACATATGTTTTTAGCAGCCACTATCCATGTACCATATTTGGCTAATCCCTTTCACTTGGACCTACAAAATGGGGTTACTCTTAGCAACCCAAACTAATTTGGGTCCTTGTAAGGGCAAAAGGATGAAATAAATTTTCTTTGCCCACAGTTTGTGTTTTTCGTGGACAAAATCTTTGTTCTTTTGACTAGACATCTCTTTTGCATTGTATTCATTTTTGTAGTGGCCATTCTTACCATTATGTGTGCATATCTTATTTTCAGGAAGTGTGAGGTACTTGTTTATGGGATCCCATTTTGGAGCTTGTGTCCCAAATCCAAGTCCTCTCTTATTGCTACTGTGATGTCTTGCAGCCAGGAGAGTCATCAGAAGCCTTGTTCCATTTGCATGTTCTGTCTAGTTCATGCTTAACCTTTCCTAAATCTTCTTCTAGGACCTTAATCAATTCATATTTCTTATATAGTTCTTCTTTCCTTTTTCCTAGATTTTCTTCTAGGGTGAGAAATGATTGATCAGCCTTTTTCTTTCCTGTCCCTAATTTCAGTTTAATATTTTCATATCTAAGTTCTAGGACAATATTTTCAAGCTGAAGAACCTGATGCCTCATCTCAGTATTTACGTTGTCGCTCTCATCATCCATAGACTCTAGCCTTTTGCATTTTGCTTCTAGGATGACACATTCCCTAGACAGAATATTCTTATCACTGTTTATATTCCAGACATATCAATAAAGTCCAATAATAGCTTAACCAACCTTTCTTTTGACAAAAATTTAATATTTTCTTTGAGATGTAGGATACTTACCTCCTGTTAATCCTCTGATTCTCCAATGGCCATAAGGGATTTCTCATTTTTAGCTTCATCTTCTGAGTCCTCATCTGAGGTTTCCCCCCATGCAACAACCATGTTTTTAGTTGAACCTTTGCTTTTTCTTGGTTGGACCAGTTCCTTCTTCTTGTTTCACCGTTCAACTCTTTCTTTCTTTCACTCAATCTCCCATTGAGGGCAGTTCTTGATCATGTGGTCTGTCTTGCCACACTTGTAGCAACCATCATTTGTCTGCTTCTTGGGAGCCCTACGTATTTTGAATGTTGTTCCTCTTAATGGACCCTTTCCTCTTATACGATGCTTTTTGAAATCTCTGGTAATCATATCCATTTCATCATCTTCAAGATCTGATCCTTTTGAGATTCCGAGAGCCAAACTTCTTTCTTTCTTTGGAGTATCCATGTTCATTGTCTGCCTTCTTAATTCATAGGTAGTAAGATTTTCAATTAGTTCATACAATTTTAGGGTAGCAGTATTCTTGGATTCCTGAATAGCTGCTTTCCCAGGCAATTGGTAGAGCTCTAGTTAAGATCTTCTCAACCTTGTCTTCTTCTAGGATAATCCTTCCAAGATACTCAAGTTCATTTGTCAGTGTAGTGAACCTAGTGTACATCTCTTGGATGGTTTCTCCATCCTTCATAGTGAAATTCTCATATTGAGAATATAGCAATGTTCCTCTTGATTTGTTCACTTGAGGTGTTCCCTCATGGGCCAATTGTAATGTGTCCCAAATTTCCTTGGCAGTGTTACAGCTTCGAATTCAACTGTACTCATCTGGGCCAAGTCCATATAGTAGCCATTTCTTTGACTTTGTATTCTTTTCCTACTTCTTTACATCTTCAGCAGTGCAATCAGCTCTTGTCTTTGGAACATCCAACCCTTCAGCAGTCTTCTTTGTTGTGGCTAAATGGCCATCAGTAATTATATCCAAAGCTCGTAGTCTTCACCCATGATGTGGTCTCTCATTCTATTCTTCCATCATGAGTAGTAGAGACCATTGAATAATGGAGGCCTAGCAGTGGATAGTCCTTCCCAGTTACCAGGTGGTGCACTCATGTTGATCTTTCCTAGTGTACTAACCCCTTGAAGGATAACCTGCTCCGATACAAATTGAGGTTGTAAACGTTAATACCACAGAGGGGGGGGGGGATGATTTGTGTGGTACCTAATTTTCTCTTTAGAAGAACCAGATTCTTCTAAGTGTTTTAGTTACAGCAGTTTGCGAAATAATAAATACTTAAAGTAAAGTGCATAGAGATTTTTACGTGGAAAATACCTGGCTCAAAAGGTGAAAAAACCACGACCTACTACTTAGTAGGATTTTCCCAAACTCCACTAAAATCACTGAGCCAAAAACAACATTACAAAACACTTTGTAAACCTAAGGATTAACTCTAATCCTAGGGTGGCCCACAGCCTCAACTGTTGCGACACTTTCAAGTTAACTCTAACTTGAATACTCAAAGTACCTAATACAATTGCTTTTAAATAAGCTAAAAGGTACAATATGAAACACCTACTACAATTGAACTAGAATAAGAATAAACACAGTGGAACTGGTTCTTCTATCTCCTTCAAGTAGCTTCAGGAGGGCACACTTATATCTCACATATATTGCTTGCAAAACAGACTTGCTATTTCGCTCTCAATTAAGCTTTACTTCTGCGTATGTGCATTGCCTATAAAAGAGAACAACTTGGTTATTCAATAGATTAGCAGTTACAGTGTGATCGAGACTCCAATGCTTATCCTTAGTCGATGTGAGTCCTTAACCAATAAAAAATCCAACCCTTATCCTAACTTAGGATTGTGTTCTCTTCTCATAAGGAGACTGTCCTTGTTAGAACTCAATGCAATCTTTTTGATCAGTTCAAAAGATATTTGCTATGTGATCTTCAATACATATCTTTCTCACGTGCCTCCCATGTGCAATGGTAATAACAAACTGTGTCTCCCAAGATGGACTAGGTCCATCCCTGAGTTCATTGTCATTCAAAGCTTCAAGTGAACTTGGGCCAATAGCAATGAACCTAGGCCGTTAACCCTTTCTATCATGCCTTTTCTTCGATTGCGTGCATCATTCCGGCTTCTTATAGTTCTTCTCGTTGTTAACGCCTCTCAAACTTTCCTCTATTTTAATTATTTGAATTTTCTCTTTTTTTTAAAGGTGGTTCAATCATATGTGGATTGCCTACGTATAATGTCCCTGAATGAATCAGACCGTACGTAGTTCTGACTGATAAGTTCAAAATGACTAATAATAAATTTTTTTGGTTTTTTTCATCAAATTTTCCATAAAAATTGTTTATTAGAACAACCCATTTTATTAAATATCAACGGACACTAAAAGACATTATCATCAAAATGGCAATACAACCTAAAAATAGACATACAGACTCTGACTCACAAATAGTCTTTTTTTTCTTTTCTTTTTTCTTTCTTCTTTTTTTATAAAAAAAATTTTATCATTGTTTCACAAAAATTTCATAAGATATTTGGTCTTGTCAATACGGTCTTTCATCTTTTCAATAAAGCCGAAGAAGATTTAAAGGCTGTGTTTGCTAATCGGTCAAAATCTTAAAAATGACCAAAGGTGGTTGTTTATGCAAAGTCAGCCTTCCGGCTTCCCCTTTTGGAATATTCGGCTATTTTTTATAAGAACGGTATCATTTGAATTATTTATGACGAAAATTAAAATTTTCATATTTTTGGCTTTTTTTGCAAAAGGTAGGTTGGACTCGATGAGGGTTGCCTATGTATCTCACACCGTGTGAGAAACAAACCGGCATAGTTCGGGCAAGGAAAATAAGTTAAATTTGAAAAAATCAAACTAAAAACATTTCCCTTTTTTTTTTCATTTTCTCAAAATTTCGGCAGAGTTTCGACACTACTTGGGCATTGGTATTTTTCAAAAAAGATGATTAACCCTCTATACTGCTATTTTTTTTCAAATTTTCCCAATATTCAAAGCCGGACAGTATGCCAGTCCGAAGCAAATAAAATGCACAAGCAGTAAGTAGGATGCATCAGGATGGTCTTTTTTATTTCAGGTACACATGTCCTAGACAGACCTAACCCCTGTATTGAGTCTCCAAAGTCAAGATGCACATGATGCAAACAAACATTCCGACTAAGGATGAGGTTTTGTTATACTAGGTTTAAACCATGGGTGTTTGTTCTAGACCTGGCTTATCCGAGCGGACAACTCTAGTCGATGATGGGAGCTGTGTACCGGTAACCAAAAGGCCATCCGAACCTCGTTCTATTTTGGGATATGACACTAACAGAAAGAAGTCATGACCAGCGTGCACTTCTTAGTAGAGAGAAAAGAGGGGGTTCGTAGCAGTTTATATATACAGTTCAAATAAATTCAAAGCGGTAAAAGCAACATTTAGCACATGAAATCCAAAAAATGTTACAAAAATCATATAATAAATAAAACCAATATAACAATTATTCCAAGCTCGAATTTCTAACCCTGAACCAATGGTTCTGTGTTAATATCCCCAACAAAGTCGCCAGAGCTATCACACCTCCTATTGCTACCTCTAAAAGGGCGTTAAGGGAGTTTTTTGCAATTAAAGGAAAATCGAAACGGAATTTATTTATATAATTCAGAGTTGTCACTTGGGAGATTTATGGTGTCCCAAGTCACCGGTTAGAATCTCGTATTGAGGAAAAGAATGACTCTGTTTAATAGTCCGCGAACCAGAAATCCGAGTAAAGAATTCTGTTATCCCAGGAGAAGGTGTTAGGCATTCCTGAGTGTCATGGTTCTAGCACGGTAGCTCAGCTATTTTATTTGGTTTAAAATAAATAATTTTAACAATTATGAACCTATGTGCAAATTTTTAATTTTAACTGCTTTTATTTATTTTTGTAAAAAAATTGCAACGTCATTAAAACAAGTCTTAAACCAGGTCACATAAATGCATATGTGGTTTTGACATATTTTAACATTATCGAGATTTGGATTTGGTTCACATTGCGCACCCGAGATTAGGAAATTAATGTTATTAAAATACGCGCCTAAAGAAACTAATGTGTTATTATTTTAGGGAAGGCCGTGAAATTCACTAAACGGCCTATCCCAAAATTTAAGTATTTTAATATATACACTTAACAAGGGCCCCGCAATTTATGTGCTTTATTCGGTGATGCTCGTCTCATTTATTATTTCAAAGTTAACCTAAAGGGAACTACGATTTGCTATTTATGTTTGTCTCTAAAAGAAGGCCTTAATTATTTAATATGCGTGAGAAATCCGAAATTGCATAGCTCGATTTCAAACAATTAAGCCCAAGAGCCGAACGAAGAGAGCGGGATATTTCCATCACATGACCAAAGATTCATTACTTAGGAATTGGGCCACCTAAGCCCATGGTGGCTCATAAGCTCAATATCAAGTAAACTGAGCTTGTCAACTAAACCTTCACGGGAGGAGCATAAATTATTTGGGCTTCAGGAAGTATAGCAACCCAATTTGATCAGTTGGTGTAAGATATAACTAATTGGCAGAATTAATTTTTGTACTTGCATCACCTAATAATTTCTGATTATTGCACTCGAAATTGACATCATTTTAAACTATTGTAGTACTGATTTTAACACATAGCTCACTTATCATTTTTCAGCACATAACTAACAAATTGTTTGCTCATTCCTATTAGAGTAGAAATTGTATTACCTATTACTCACTCTAACGAGTCACCAATTCAAAAAACGATTTAAATCACACATGAAGTCTTGGATAATTTCCGATTCAAAACTAAACATACATGAAGTCTTGGATAATTTGCCTTTGATTTTCAGTGTAGTAAGCAATTAACACGAACAGTCAAACTATTCTACACTAGGGACTTGATTTACCCAGGAATGAGTTTGAGTTAATAGTCCATCCCAATTCAAATCAGTTAAACAACAATCCTAATTATACAGATACCTATTGTCCACAAGCTCCAAAATAGTCCTAGTTCAAATCCAAACAGTCCACGATAGATTATTAATCCAACTAGTCCATTACAGGCGAATTCATGTAACAAATTTATCATACAAATCTTAAAACTAACTGTATTATAATAAACTAACAAAAATAGTAAAGCTTCAGCAAGTGTGAAACAACAATTTCCTTTCCATTCCATGGGATAAATTACATCTAAATAGGCTCAAACGTGTACCTGGAAATATAATCGAGTAGAAGGAGAAGTTAGCAACAGAAGAGTAGACAATAGCAACCAGGAGTTCAAACAGCAACCCACACAGCCAATTTCAGACCAGAGTTAACTTAGTGATCCAGAACTATTTTAAAATAAAACGAGACCAGTATAACAGACCACAACACAACACCGAAATGGCCAGACTGAACCCATTAGTGAACACAATAAACAAATAACCGATTATCAACTTCTAACTAATAAAATTACTTGCTTAACTGACTCGAACTGCTTTAAAACTCCATATTGAACAGAAAAGTGGAATTCACATTACTTTTTCTCTTAAATGGACCAAAGAATTGGTTCAAATGCTGAAGTTTGAAACCTGATCTAAAAAAGATCGATGCAACAGTACTTTTTCTTTCTCAACACCCTCAAACCGAACTCTTCCTAATTATCAAGCTCTCTTATTCTTTTTCAAACTCTATCAAATTCTATTTAAAGAAACTGACAGACTCTCTCTTTCCAAATCTCAGATCCCCTTAATGTTTCTTCCAAGCTCTCAAAATGCTATCTTCCAACTGGAAACTCTCAAGAACTGATGTCTCTCCACCCCCTTAAAATCTCTAAAAAACTGATGGCCCCCCCTCTTAACAGAATGTATTGTACATATTTATACCCCTCGAACTCATCCCCTTCTAGCTCTTATGAGCACTTAGTCAATTAGAAAACCCATTCCTCCCATGTTATTCCCTGAAATCCCCCACTACTAAGTGTTAGTTCCTTATTTAATTCAGTTGGTGTGGGTAGCTTGAATTTTAAATTCAGACGTGCCCTGACAACTAAGATGGTCTTCCACTTAGTCCTAACATTTTTAATTTAGTGATTTACCTTAACTTTAATAATCAACAAATCCTAAACCGACTAACAATATGATACAAATTCAAATATCAGCTAAAACAAACAACAAATTTACTACATTCAAACGACCAAACAATTTGGACTCCTTGGTCTGTGGACGCGGCAGATATACCTCAAAGTCTCTAAAAAGTGTCACACTCAAGGATGATAATATTTAGTGGAAGTACCTGGATATGCACATGAAAAGCATGCACATAAAGAGCATGTGTAACGGTACTCAGTAAGTGCCAAGCCTAACATCGATTGAGTAGTAACAAGAAAAGTCAGGCCCCTACTGAGTTAAATGAAATACAAGCTATAACAGTATAATCAATTGCAACAGTAAGAAGTAACACAAGGTATAAAGAACAACTACTATAATAGAGACAAGTAATCATAGAAAGGAATATAGCTCGACACTAAGATAACAACCGCGATCTCCCAGGATACCTTCTTGTAGTCCAACATATAAATATCCAGTAGGTCTTACGAGATATCATCATGTATATATATATATATATATATATATATATATATATATATATATATATATATATATATATATATATATATATATATATATATATATATATGGATCTCCCTGGATACCGTCTCGTAGTCCAACATATAGTGCGGGGGGATCTACCGGAATCCCAATCCATAGTCCAAAATGTAAATACCCAGTAATGGGGTAATCTACCAGGTGTAGTCACGTATTCCAATATAAAAGTGCAGGGGCATCTCCCGCAATAAAAATCTGTAGTCTTAAAGTAAACATTCAGGGGGATCTCCCGGGATACCATCTCGTAGTCCCAAATATAAATACACTGCAACAACATGAAGAATCAATTCAAAGTTCATACCAAGGTAAGCAGGTATTTCTAACCTAGCATGCTCACGTAATTCAGACTAGGCAGTTAAGAAATTAGGCAATTATACATGTTTCCCTAAGCTAACATCATGCTTAAATTAATGAAAACCGGATTTTCAATAATTAGCACAAGTATGCACTTGTCACCTCATGTACAAGGCATTTCAAACATCAACAATTCCAAATCCTAAGGGGCGTTACCCCACATAAGGTTAGGCAATCCACTTACCTCTAACCAGCTCTAAATCAACCCGAAACCACGTTCTTGTCATTAGTACTCGACTCCAAATGGCCCAAATCTATTCAATTTCATTGCTTAATGTAAATAGCACTTCAAGTAATTGATTCTACGAATAGATTTTAAGTACGCGAACTTAGGTAAATTTAATAATACGCACCTCAGGTCGACGTCTCAGAATCGGGTAAAATTTATATTTTCAGAATCTTCATACTCTCACGTGTTTAACCATACCAAAATTATCCAAATCCATTGTCAAATTCCTAATCGAAACTCGAAATTTAGGTCTAAAACATTCTCCAAATTTTCATCAAAATCCAAAATTAAATGACCAAACTAAGATTAGATTATAAGAATACAACTAGAAAGAGATTAGGAATTGTTACCCACTAATCTCCTCTTCAAAATCCTCCCAAAATCGCCCTCTCCCGTGCTCCAAATTAATTTTCTAGCTATTGAAACTAGACCCTCGAATATCTTATTTTCTGCCCAGTATATCTGCATTTGCGGTCCATGTTTCCGCATCTATGAGATCACTTCTGTGGTCAAGGTAACCACTTCTAAGGTTTCCACTTAAATCCCTTTCACCGCACCTACGACCAAAAATCTGCATTTGTTGTCACGTAGGTGTGGTACAACTTCCGCTTCTGTGGTTTTAGTTCTTGTTCCTCTTGGCCGATTCTGCGTCTTGATTGCGCATATATGGGAGTCGCACCTGTGGTCTTTTAACCGCAAATTTGGTTATGACAACAACCATAACTTTAGCTGCAACTCCGAATTCCAAATCTTTCCGTCAAGCAACCGAAATCACCCTGAGGTCCCTCGGACCTCAACCAAAAATAACAAACAAGTATAATACCACTGTTCAAACTTATAAGAATCTTCAAAACTCCTCAAACAACATCAAATCAACCAATTAGCATCGAATTCAAGCCTAAGAACTTCAAAAACTCTCAATTTACGCTTTCGATCAAAAAGTCTATCAAACCACGTCTGAATGACCTGAAATTTTGCACACACGTCACATTCAACACTACGGAGCTACTCCAACTTTTGGAATTTTTTTCCGACTCCGATATCAAAATCTCACCATCAAACCAAATACTTCAAAATTTTAACCTTCGAATTTCAAGCCTAAATGAGCTACGGACCTCCAAAGCATAATCAAAACATGCCCCTAAGCCCAAATCACCCAACGAAGCTAATAGAACCGACGAATTTCCATTCCGAGGACGTATCCACACTACTCTAACTACGGCCGTAAAGCTCGCATGTAGGGTGTAATCATCCCAAAACAGTTCGAAACTCAAAGCCAAATATCTCAGTAATAAAAATAGCAGAAACAATCACGAGGAAAGAAGTTAATAGGGGATCGGGGCATAAATTCTTAAAATCACAGGCCGGGAAGTTACATCATCCTACACTTATGCATTTGTTTATCCTCGAACGAGCATATAGACATACCTGAAGTGGTGAAATGATGAGGGTAATGGCTGCGCATATCCTGCTTGGTATTCCAGGTCGCGTCCTCGGCCGTCTGACCCCGCCACTAAACCTTTACTGATGAACTATTATTTGACCTCAGCTTTCAGACATGCTTGTCCAATACCGCCACTGTCTCCTCAATAAAAGATAGATCCTTGTCAAACTGGACTGAACTAAAATCCAACACGTGCAACAAATCCCTGTGATACCGCTGGAGCATCGAAACATGAAATACCATGTGAAATCCTGCCAAGCTGGGAGGTAAGGCAACCTCATAAGCAACCTACCCAACACGTTGAAATATCTCAAAAGGGCCAATAAACCTCGGATTCAACTTCCCTTTCTTCTCAAATATCATAACGCCCTTCATAGGCATAACCGAAGCAGAACCCATTCTCCAACCATATAGGAAATATCACAGACCTTCCGGTCTGCGTAACTCTTCTGTATGGATTGGGCTATACGGAGTCATTAATCACCTTAACCTTCTCCAAATCATCCTGAACCAAGTATGCTCCCAATAATCCAGCCTCACCCAGCTCAAACCAACCTACCGGGGATCTACAATGCCTATCATATAAAGACTTATATTGTGACATCTGAATGTTAGATTGATAACTACTGTTGTACCCAAACTGCCAATGGAAAAAACGTATCCTAAGACCCTCCAAACTCAATCACACATGCACGAATCATATCTTCAAGAATCAGAGTAGTGTGCTCGGATTGTCCGTCCGTCTAAGGGTGAAATGTTGTACTCAACTCCACCCCAGTACCCAACACATGTTGTATGGCCCTCCAGAACTGTGATGTGACCTGAGTACCTCTATCTGAAATGATGGAAACTGGAATACCATGCATACGAACAATATCCTGGATATAAATCTCCGCTAACCGCTCAGGTGAATATGTAGTACATATAGGAATGAAGTTCGTGGACTTGGTCAGCCGATCCACAATCACCCAAACGGCATCAAACTTTCTCAAAGTATGTGGGAATCCAACTACAAAGTCCATGGTGGTCCTCTCCCACTTCCACTCCGAAATCTCTATCTGCTGAAGCAATCCACCCGATCTGGGGTGCTCGTACTTCACCTGCAGACAATTGAGGCACCGAGCTACAAACATAACTATATCTTTCTTTATCCACCTCCATCAATAGTGATGCCTCAAATCCTGGTACATCTTCGTGGCACTCAGATGAATGGAATACCGTGAACTATGGGCCTCCTTTAAAATCATCTCTTGAAGCCCATCAACATTGGGTACACTAATCCGACCCTGCATCCCCAACGCCCCGTCATCACCAATAGTCACTTATCTGGCATCACCGTGCTAAACCTTGTCCTAGAGGATAAGCAAATGAGGGTAATCAAATTGGCGCTCCCTGATACGTTCAAAAAAGGACGATCGAGAAATGACACAAGCTAGAACCCAACTGGGCTCCGAAAGATCCAATCACAAACTGGCTAGCTAAGGGCTGAACATCCATCCCCATGGTCCTCTCTAGTGCTGGTAAATAAGCTGAACTCCACAAATTCTATACCCAACGATGCAAAGCATCGGCTACCACATTGGCCTTGCCCTGGTGATACAAGATAGTGATATCATTGTCCTTTAGCAGCTCTATCCATCTCCTCTGACACAAATTAAAGTCCTTCTGCTTGAATGGATGTTATAAACTCTAGTGATCAGTATAAATATCACAAGTCACACCGTAGAAATAATGATGCCAGATCTTCAAGGCGTGAACAATTGCAGCTAACTCAAGATCATGGGAAGGATAATTCTTCTCATGTACTTTCAACTGTCTGGATGCGTAGGCAATCACCCTACGGTCCTGCATCAATACCACTCAAAGGAAAATCCTTGAGGCATCACAATAGATAGTATAAGACCCTGAACCTGTAGGCAATATTAAAAATGGGGTTGTAGTCAAATCTATCTTGAGCTTCTGAAAGCTCACCTCACACTCTTCCGTCCACTAGAACAGAACACCCTGTTGGGTCAGTATGGTCATAAGGGCTACAATTGATGAAAACCCCTCAACAAAACGGCGGTAGTAACCCGCCAAGCCAAGAAACCTGCGAATCTGCGTCGCAGAGGATGGTCTGGGCCAACTCTGAATTGCTTCCACTTTCTTCGAATCCATATTTATCCTATCAGTAGATACCACATGACCCAAGAATGCCACAGAATCCAGCAAAATCTCACATTTCGAGAGCTTTGCATATAACTTCTTTTCTCCTGATGTCTGAAGCATTGTTCTCAGGTGTTGCTCATGATCTTGACTCCGGGTATACACCAGAATATCATCAATAAAGAACAAACGAGTACAAATATGGATGGAATACATTGTGCATCAAATACATGAAGGTTGTTGGGGCATTTGGTCATCCCAAATGACATAACATGGAACTCGTAATGACCATACTGAGTCCTTAAAGTAGTCTTCGGGATATATGGCTCCCAAATCATCAACTTATGGTAACCTAAATGCTTGTCAATCTTAGCAAGCACTCGTTCACCATGTAGCTGGTCAAACAAATTATCAATATGATGCAAAGAAGGCATTTTGGATTATGTACACTCTAATGTTTGGGATCCTTCTAAAACACCTTCATTGGGTGGGAAACACTATTTTGTAACATTTGTTGATAATTTTTCCAAAGAGTACGGGTGTATACAATGAAGAGCAAAGATGAAGTGTTGGAAATTTTTCTCAAATGGAAGACGATGGTGGAGAATCAAACAGGCAGGAGGATCAAGTGTATTCGCACAGAAAATGGAGGTGAATATAAAAATAATCATTTCAAGAAGGTTTGAAAATGATGGCATCTTCCGACACTTCACTGTCAGACATACACAACAACAGAATGGAGTGGCAGAACGCATGAATCGGACGTTGGTGGAGAAGATACGGTCCAATGCTGGCTTGGGCAAAGAATTTTGGCTGAGGCAATTACATATACATGCCACCTCATTAATCGATTACCATCTGCTATTATTGATGGCAAGACACTATTTGAAAACTAGTATGAAAAGCCTGCTGTAGATTATGACTCTTTGCACGTGTTTGGGTCAACTGCATATTATCATGTGACAGAGTCAAAATTGGATCCAAGGGAAAAGAAGGCTATTTTTATAGGAATTACTTCTAGAGTCAAAGGGTATCGCATATGGTGTCATATGACAAAGAAAGTAATATTCAGGGATATTACCTTTGATGAATATGTTATGGTAAATAAGGTAACAAGTAAAGATACCAAACAAGACGATGGTGCTTCTAAGCAGGTGGAGTTTGAGGGAAAATTTATTTTCTCTATACAAGAATCAGAGGAGGAAACAAATGAAGATTACCCCTCAGGATGGGGAGCTAGTAGAGGAGATTCCAAATCAGGAAACTCAACAACAACTTGAATCAATAGCAACCAGCAAGCCAAAAAAGACAATAACAAAACCTGATCGTCTCATAGAGATATTTGCTTGTGCAACCGCAATTGTAGCTGATGATGTTCCTACCACTTATACAGACGCAATCCGAAGTTCAGAAGAAGATAAGTTGAGGATTTTATAAATGACGAAATACAGTCCCTTTATCAGAATCATACATTGAGATTGGTCAATCTCCCGAAGGGAAAGAAAGTAATTGGGTGCAAATGGGTATTTGAAAAGAAGGAAGGATTTTCTAAGCAAGTAGATTTTCGCTACAAAGCAAGATTGGTGGCCAAAGGATATGTTCAAAAGGAGGGAATTGATTACAATGAAGTATTTTCTCCAGTTGTAAAATATTCCTCCACACGAATTATGTTGGCTTTTCTAGCACAGTTGGATTTGGAACTAGTTTGGATGGATGTAAAACTGCATTTTTACATGGAAACTTGGAAGGGGAAATCTATATAACTCAGCCAGAAGGATTCAAAGTTGCTGCAACTAAAGAAATATGGTGTACAAACTTGAAAAATTGTTGTACGATTTGAAAAAATCTTCTTGACAATGTTACAAATGATTTGACAAGTTTATGTTGCAGCAAGGGTACAAGAGAAGCAAATACGATCATTGTGTGTATTTGCGCAGGCTTAAAGATGGTTCCTTTATATATCTTCTTCTATATGTTGTTGATATCTTGATAGCTTCCAAAAATTCTGAAGAAATTGATAAGTTGAATATTCAACTGAAGAAGAAGTTCGAGATAAAGGATTTGGGTGAGGCAAAGAAAACTCTTGGCCTGGAGATAATAAGAGATAGACATTCAAAGAAACTTCGTTTATCTCAAAAGGAATATTTGAAGAGAGTAGTACAATGTTTTGGCATATATAACAAGACTAAGCCAGTTAGTACTCCACTTGCTCCCTATTTTAAGCTAAGTACTACTATGTCGCCGAAGGATGAATCTAAACTAGAGTATATGTCAAAGGTACCATACGCAAATGTTGTTGGTAGCTTGATGTATGTAATGGTCTGTACGAGACCTGATATTTCACAAGTTGTTGGAGTTATTTGCAGATATATGCATAATCCAAGAATGTGGCATTGGCAAGCTGTGAAGTGGATTCTACGGTATATTCATTATACTGGATATGTTGGGTTAGTTTTTGAGCAGTAAAGCAATCTGTCTGTAGTTAGAAATTGTGACTCAGATTTTGCGGGTGATCTGAAAAAACGAAGAACAACTACTGGTTATGTGTTTACTTTTGCAAATGCACCAGTTAGTTGGAAGTCTACTTTGCAGTCAACAGTTGCTTTGTCTACAACGGAGGCAGAGTATATGGCTACTACAGAGGCTGTGAAGGAGGCAATTTGGCTTCAAAGATTGCTAAGGAGCTTGGTGTTGAACAAAAAGGTATCACAATTTTTTGTGATAGTCAAAGTGTTATTCAATTAGCGAAAAAGAAAGTTTATCATGCAAGGATGAAGCACATTAATGTTCGATATCACTTCATACGAGAAATCATAGAAGAAGGTGGAGTCACGGTGAAAAAAATTCATACTATGAAGAATCCTGCTGATATGCTGACAAAAGTGGTGACTGCGATCAAGTTTCAACATTGTTTGGATTTGATCAACATTGTTGAATACTGAAGATTGAAGATGAAGACACGACAAAAATTTGTTACTAAGAGAAAATTGAAGATGTAAAATTTTGCCAAGGTGGAGATTTGTTGAAATGTCAAAATTCTCATTCTCCCACATCGGTTGGGAACTCTTTTTGTAGGGAATTTTTTCCTATAAAAAGAGGCCTAGTGTTTAGGATTTAGATACACCTCTGATTTTCCTTCTCATCTGTTTAAGGCATTTGTATCTTCTCTCTTTAGTATTATTTCACTTGTATTATGGAGTGAAATAAAATATTTGTTGTATCCGAGGAGTAGGCAAAGTTGGCCGAACCTCGTAAATTCTGGTGTTCCTTTTATTGTTGCTTTATTGGCTTATGTATGATTTAGTGGATGCTATATTTTTTTGGTATAGTAGTTGTGACTCATTCACACTGTATACATTTGGCTTCCGTAACAAAGGTTTGGACTTCTATAAATTGAGGATTCTTCATTCTCATTCATCAGCATCCACAATGTAGCCATTGGCGGATTGAGAGTCGTGTTTAGGGGTAGAACTTTACGGGACAAATGTTAGTGAGTCACTTGTGTTTACCTCTTCGTGAGGTTGTTCTCTCGATATTTTGAACTTTTTTTTATTATAGTGGATTGCTCATTTCCGCGGTGAACGTAGGTCAGATGACCTAATCACGTGAAATATTTGTGTCTCTTTTGGTATTTCTTTTTTGAAGTCTGATTTATCGTCATTCAAAATTTGCTTTGGTAGCTCCCGCACGACAACTCATTTTTCAGTCCTAACAGATAGAACTAAAAGAAAATGCACAAATGGAACAGCCCAAGTGGAAACAAGTCTTGGATTTAATATTCAAAGCAAGTACGAACAATTACAAGCACCAAAGATATGTTGGAATGTTATTTGTGGAAAATAAAGAATATCCGAATACTTTTATTACTAGTTGGCAGTACCAGATATATCGAAAAAGAAAGAGATGAAAATCGAGTGGAATGAACTGATGGATAGTGCTAGTATTGAATTTCATGGGCACTTGGATTTGCCCTTGGAGTTGAGCACGTCTCTATAACAAGGGCATTCCGACTTGTTACCATAGTTGCCAGAAGGAACACAGTTGCACTTATTACAGCATATTCCACAGTAGGTCAAGCAACGTTTTGCTATTCCTGCTTTCCCACACCTCACTGCGCACTTAGAATCGCATGAACCTATACCATATGGACACATATAAATTATAATATATAAACGTGCCATAAAATACTAATTAGCAATCAATTAAAACTTCTACACAATGACAGTAAATATTATTTAAAGTAATTATACGAAAGCTGATTAATTACAAGTAAATCTTTTATAGCAAAAATGGTATGATAACTTAGAAAAGGTGATAAAGGACATGTTATATAGATATTATAACATCACTTATATATATGATAAAAATTATTTACATCGTCATCAATATAAATAAGTGAAACATTAGTTGAATAGCAGCATCCGTCAGTATATATCAAGTTAAAAATTCGTCAGCATATTAAAAAGTGTGTGTGACAGAGATAGCAATCTTACTTGGGTCGTCATAGGCCACGACTGGTTGAAGGAAAGAAGAACTCAGAACGAGCGAAACGATTAGCAAATTCATCATGGCAAGCTTCATTTTGAAGAGTAAAGTGTAGGCTACCACTGATCTCCTGGAATTAAATTGCAAACAATCACACAAGTCTACGATTTTAATGGCAATTGTAGCTGAATGAGTAAGTATTTATAGAGTGACCTTTCTAAGAGGGACAACTGCACAAGTAGGAAGGAGGAAATGAGCAAGTTATGTGGATTCAGCGTTAATAATAGTGATTAGGTGGAGGCCATATGTCAGGTTATAACGTAGCGATAAGCAGTGGCAGCTGGCAAAAATGGAATCTCAGAAAATGCGTCCAGTTTCATTACAGGCTGTGTAACAGTAGGTGTGCTGACCCTCTTCGTTTTGCTGACTCTTTAATTAGGACGCAATCGAACGAGGTCTCCATTGCCTACACTCCATTACTCTAATGTTGTAAAAGAAGGTTCCAAGTAGCTGCTAGGTCTAAAGATTTCGATTAAAATTTTATTCCTAGTTGTCTCTTTCTCTGCCGGTGCATAACAGGAGCAGAAAAATATTTTAAGACATCACATAACGGTCGCAGGCTGTCTTGAGCCTGAGTCCGGAACACAATTGTATTCTTTTGGATTCAAAATATCGAAACACGTGGAAAAATAATTGTGAGCCCACCAGTAACTCTTATGCGCTTAACTGACATAATAATAATTTAAATGCGTGAAACGCCCTTTTAAAAAGCATTTTACTTTAAAAAATTCGACCCCGCGGATTGGGCATTGCCTTAATTATTTAAAGGCGTTAAGGGTTTTGCAAAAGTTCATTCAGAAATATTCTCAACTCCAGATAAATTTTTCTTCTTGTTATATTCTCAAGCTTTTATTCATAATGTCTTGTTGTTTTATACTTCAATACCACACATGAGGGAGGAGGGGGGAGATGATTTGTGTGGTGACCAATTTTCACTTAAACTCATTATGGAAGGACATGGTTCTTCAGTGTGTTCCTTCTACTAAATAATAAACGTAAAAACTAAAGAACACAAGTATTTTTACGTGGAAACTACCCGGCTCAAAAAGTAAAGAAACCACGACCTACTACTCAATAGGATTTTCCCAAATACTTCACTCACTGAGCCAAAACAACATTTACAAAACTCTTTGTAAACCTAAGGATTACCTCTAATCCTGTTGTAGCAACCAGCCTCTAATTGTTGCGACAACTTCAAGTTAACTCTAACTTGAATACTAAAAGTACCTATTACAATTGCTTCTAGATAAAGCTGAAAGGTACAATATCAAAACACCTACTACAATTGAACTAGAAATAAAGAAAGGCACATAAAACTCTTTATGGAACTGGTTCTTCAATCTGGTTCATGTAGCTTTAGATTTGCACACTTGAATCACACACGAACTGCTTCCAAAAACCCTTGTTATTTTTCTCTCAATTCACATTTAACTTCTGCGTTTTTGTGCAACCCATGTAATGTGAGAACATCATACAATATATAGAGTTAATACATGAAGAAATAGCTAGAATTCTTATGCAACTCTTCCTTGGTGGAAGAGTTCTAGTTGATTTCAACTTCTAACTCCTTCCCTATCTTGGATAGTATTCTATTTGTTTAAGGAGTCGTTCTCCATATCAATTATGCAACATTTTCGATCAGCAGATACTAAATACACCAATTTAAGCTTATCTCATTCGCGTGCATCCCACTTGCTCGAATCTGCCCGTTTTTATGCACGCAGGGGATAGACCTGGATCATGCATGAGTTCATATGTCAGTCTTCAAAACTAACATTTACTTGAGCCAACATGTCTGAAGAGCAAAAAGTAAGGGATTAATTATATTGGACGGGTGAGGTTGTGGTAGAAAATAACTCAGTAAGCTATAGTTTATCTCCACAGAGTTACGTTAAATTGCCACTTACAATGGAGTACGATAGATTGGTAGCATTGTAATAAAATAAGTGTGAGCAAACGTTCGGTGAATCATAAAATAACCGGAAGATATATGTATTCTGTGACTTCGTAATAGGTTGCTTGTTACGTTGAATTAAACATTGAGGATAATGAAACTCTGAGAGATTTTTTTGGGACTCTGGATGAATACCGAAAATTTATTTTGATAAAACTATTGGAAATATACGTTAAGGTTGAAGACGTTTGCAATAATAAGGTTGTGTGAAGAAGCAATAACCCTCAATCATCGGGTGGTTAATCTGGAGCAGTTTTAGCCGAACAGGTTCCGGCTGAAAGAGTTTAGCCGGATCAAAACTTATCTCCACGGGAAAATGAAGAGCGAGAAAATAATTTCTCTCCTACTTTACATAACCAACAAGACGACTGGTAAACTTTAATTTCTTTGTGTTACGATATTTATTTTTGTTGTATTGAATTTTTACTAACACTCATATATTCCAAAGGAGGTACCGTCCAGATATGAATTTTACAAGTTATGAACCCGTGTCCAGTTTGAATATGCGTGGTTTTGATGTGTTGGATCACGGTGGTCTATCCAAGGGTCATCACGAACAAGATAATGTCTATCATCGAATGTCAACACATTACGACTTATAAGTGAAGTGATATAGCTATATGTAAAGTATTTATCAATTTGAGTAGCTTATAATTTTGTTGTTTGTGCAATGAAAACGAGCAACTTGATAGTTCTATACTCACTCAGTTGCTCGTAGACAACGTATTTGGGATTTGGTAGGTGCACAGAGTTAGGAAGATAATAACGATTACGGCAACAATGCCAATGAGTTTGGAGATGACATACCCTTCACTGACGAGGGTGATGAGGAGGAGGAAGAGAATGCCGAACCTGATATGATGAGGGAGCATGCTCCACCTCCCATTAGACCAAGAGTGTACGAGTCCCACGTGTAGTTTCATTTAAGGCATATTCCCTAACTTGATCATTTTCCAAGTATACCGGATGTGGATGCTCTCAAAAGGGATTTTGACAAAATTCAAACAGCAATAGGATGAGTCTAGACTAACGGTGCTGGCAAAGGGCATGCTTTTTCCTGATAAAGCGTATCTAAGCAGGGCAGTGAAAATGTACAGCATAAAAGAGTTCCGTGAGATGATGGTATGGGAATCATATACGTATTCATACAAGGTTTTTTTTCGTAGATGGTTTACGGGTTGTCATTGGATGTTGCATGCGAGCAAGAAGAAAACAGGGTTGTAAAAAGTTGGTAAATATATTGGCACCCATAATTGTGAAATGGACCCATTCAATGGGAATCACTTCAACCAACTTGGATGTTGACTTGATTTCTATTTAACTGATTTCACACATTGAAGCATCCATAAGGTACACAATCAAAGAGTGTATTATATCTATCCACTAGGAATATAGCTATACTATTACCAAAAGAAAGGCAATATCGGGCGCAAACGTGCATTTGAAATTGTTAATGGTAACTGGGATAAGTCATTTGCATCTCTACCTAGGTACATGGCCGCATTGTAACACTTCAACCCCGGGACTATTGTTAAATGAAAGCTTGAGCAGAGTGTAAGAATACCATAATATATATATATATATATATATATATATATATATATATATATATATATATATATATATATATATATATATATATATATATATATATATATATATATATATATATATATATATATATATATATGATACGTGTTTTGGGCATTAGAACCAACAATTGATGGTTTTGTGCATTATCGTCTTGTAATTTTCATAGACGGAACACATGTCTACGGAAAGTATGATTCTAAGCTGTTGATCGTTGTTATAGTAGATGCCATTGGAAAAATAATTCCCCTAGCTTTTTCCATCTGCGCTAATGAAAGCCAAGAGACGTGGATGCTATTTTTTGGACCACTTGAAAAAGCACGTTGCCAAAAATAACTCTCAGGTATTTGTCTAATATCTGGTCGGTATGGGGGTATATTAAGTTATGTAGGGCATTTTACTGAAGGGCAGGAACCGCATCCATACCACTGTTACTGTGTGAGGCATCTGAAGGCCGATTTCTAAAAGAAATATCCCAATGAGTACTTGTATGATTTAATGTGGATGGTTGCAACTGATTACCAGGAGCGCAAATTTAGGAGGCGCATGGAACTAATCCAGCAGGAAGACAAAAGATCCTATTATTGGTTGATGCACATGAGCTTCACAATTGGACATTGTATGCGGATGGTGGCAAACGATGGGGAACCCTAACTACAAATGTGTCTAAGTCTTTCAACGGGTTATTGAAGTCTGCACGTGGATTACCTGTCACTACCATGGTACGGATGTCATTCAAAGAGATGGCGGAGAGGTATGTTGAAAGGCATATAGGTTCATCGGAATTGATGGAGAGGGGTGTTGAATTTATGCCAATAGCAATGAAAAGATTTGAGAAATACAGGAGACGAGCATATTGGGATTTATATTTACAGTATTGCAATGAACAAAATGTTTTTGATATTCACACCGTTATATATCAAAATTGGAGGAATAATATGCACACTGTAAATGAATCCAGCAGGTTGTGTTCTTGTGAGAAATGGTCCATCTACCATATGGTGTGCTCACATGCCATGAAGTGCTTTCAACATACAAGTTTAGGGCCAACCAACTATGTTAATAGGCAATACAGTATTGCTGCATACTTAAACACATATAGTGGGAAGTTGCAGCCAATGGGTGCTGAGCATTATTGGTTGCTGGAATCACTTAAAATGGTGTGTAGCAAGAACTATTTGCATAAGATACAAGTGCAAAAAAGAACGCGTATACGAAACCAAATGGATTTTGGTGATACTGTTTATGCGCGTAAATGCGGCATATGCTTGCAAACAGGACACAACTGTCGTAAATATCCTTCAGCTGGTTTGGGTGGCGGTGGTAATCCAGCTATCAAGGATACACGTAGGGTGTGTTTGGTATAACGAAAAATATTTTTCGAGGATAATATTTTCCAAAAAAATATTTTCTTGGAAAATAAGTAGTAATCTTATTCATTTTTCGGTGTTTGATACGCAAATTAAGAAAAATAAATTCTCAAGAGTATTCATAAATAATTTATATATAATAAATATAAAGACATAAACTTTCACACCAACAACCTTCCGGACCCACAAATTTCATAAACTTTCGAACCGCTAAACATTCAAAACCGCAAAATTTCGAACCCGTAAAATTTATAATTTCTAAACATGTAAACTTCCAAAAACATAAACCTTTGAATTAATAATTTTAAAACTTGTAAAATATTAGCCTTTAAACTGATAAATAATAAAAATAAAACTGAAAAATATATTTAAAATATTTTTTCAAGGAGGGGGGCCTGGGGAAGTGAGTTGGTGAGGGTGGAGAATGTTGAGAAGGAGGTTTGAAAAATATTCTCCCTTCCTTGATAAGGAAAGTATTTTCCTCCAATTGGAAAAAAATGAATGGATAAGGAAAATATTTAAGCCAACCAAACATGAGAAAATTGGAAAACATTTTCCGGAAAATATTTTCCTTCATACCAAACACACCCGTTGTATTTTATTTTTGCAATGTGGTTGTAATAAGTGTATGTATTTGTTTATGTTGTATGATGTAATAAGTAAAATTATATTTTTTTTTTGTTAAATATTATTGATATTTAACATTTTTCAGCTAAGTAAATTATGAATTTCTCCCTCCCATTCATATAATCAAAAATAGTATTGGATTAAAAAATAGAAAATTTTACGTTGACTTTCGAATTTTACATTAATATTATTAGAAAACTACACTGTCATAGGAGGAAGATGTTTGATAAATACGTGTTAAATATAGAGCGATTAAATACTACGTTACGTGTGTTTTCTTGTTGATCTGAAAAGCTGCCCATCTGCGAAAAAGTTATTTTATATCCGGAAGAATCATTAACACGCAAAGCATAGCGTGGTTAAATACTGCATTTCTTTAAATACTACGTTACGTGTGAGTATATATAGCGCGGTTAAATACTTTGTTATGTGTGTTTTCTTGTCGATCTAAAAAGCTACCCGCCTGTGAAAAATTATTTATCCGAAAGAATCTTTAAAATGCGAAGCATAGTGCAGTTAAATACTATGTTATGTGTAGGCATAGCGCGGTTAAATACTACATTATGTGTGTTGCATTGCCTATAAATAACGGACGCATTCTAATTATTTTCTGTGCGTAAGCATAACAAATAGCATAACTTTCCATAAAAGCAAGGGCTTTTTTCGCTTTAACAAATGTCAGAACGCATTTATGTACCAATATACCAATGTGGCAAACAATGTATGCTGGCGGACTGTTGGGATGATGGACAACTTGGGCGCAGATACTGGATGTGCGTGAATGATTTGGAGGCAACACTAGAAATTTTTATAATTTTGAGGTATGGTTTGATGAACCCTGTAAGCAAAAATGCTACAAAGAGTTTTTGCAGTAGTATCATGATTTGACCAAAAGATACTTGGATGATGAGATTATGTATAAATGAGAAATTGCGGCATTGAAGGAGAAAATAAAAGAGGCGAAAGAATAAAAAAATAAGCTAGAAGAGAAATTTAAGTGGTTGGAGCAGAGAATAATAGGCGGTCGTGACTAAACAATGACATGTAACGACCTGGATTTTTTCGACCCTCAGAGTCGTAATAACGCCTACTAATGTAAGCTAGGCAAGCCGAACTTTAAAAAATACTAACTTTTTTCATATCACTTTTTTTAACCGACATGAACACAATATAATAAAAACGAAATCTATATAAAACTTAAGCGGAAGTCTTCAACTACTTAATCAAGACATATCTATTATAACTTTTAAACTTAACACCCTAAAATCTGGTGTCACCGTATCAAATATTGTCTAAGAGTCACTAAATACAAAGCCTGAAGAAATACATAGAACTGTTTCTAAGCAAGGATAAGAAAAAAGGAAATGGGATTGAGGGGGATGCCAGGGCCTGTGGACGCTTGCAGGTCTACCTTTGGTCTTCGAGTGAACTAAAAGAAGCCGTCCAACTAATGACCGATAGTTGCTCCAGAATCTGCACATAGCGTAGAGTGTAGTATCAGCACAACTGACCACATGTCCTGGTAAGTGTCTAGGCTAACCTCGGCGAAGAGGCTAGGACCAGACCATCAATTAAACATGTGCAGTTATATAATATGCAGCGGAAAGTAATGCAAAAATAAACAAGTAAAAATGGGACGGGGAAACATGCTGCGGGGGTATACCAGTATTCATAGTAAATCCAAAGTAACAGTCTAAGGGCAGCATAGAGTTTACAACGAACAGAAGAAACTAATATCCAAAATAATCAATAATTGTTGCGACGCGCAACCCGGTCCCAGTATATAACAATATTGTTGCGGCGTGCAACCCGATCCACAAATATCATTATTGCGTCCTGTAACCCGATACATATCATTTAAAATTATTGTGGCGTGAAACCCGATCCATATCATTTAGCATTATTGCGGTGTGCAACTCGATCCACAAATATCATACAATGCACGACATCACCCTTCGTGATTTATCATACTTCTTCGCACAAACAACAATCATAAATAAGGGGCAAGAAAGTAAACAAATAATGATAAAAATCCCGACAACGGAATGCATTTAAACAGTTAAATCTTGGCAAGGGAACAATAGCAACAATACTATAAAACGTCCAGGCAAGGGAATAAACCAATAACTCTTTCCCTTTCTTTCACATTCATCTTATAGTTCACATTATCACTTGAGACAATGCTCCAAAGACTTAAATATCTCATATTCCATCACAATTTGTATTTCAACTCGAGTCAATTCTCCACGAAATTCTTAGATCACAATTTCTTTCACATGCTCTTTATATCATATAGAAGTCATCAATTAAGTATGGGAGATACAACAAAACCAAATATTCACAATATAAGGACTCACGGTCATGCTAGACACCAATATATAGATACATGTCGCCATGCCTATACATCGTACTCAACAATTAGAAAGCAGCAAATAAGACTCAACTCCTATTCCCTTGTGCTAGGGTTAGACCAAACACTTACCTCAACTTCCACAGCAATATCAATCCACAACAACCGCTTTCCCTTTCGAATTCGGCTCCAACTCAATCAAATCTATATAATAATGACCTTATAGTATCAATATATGCTAAATAAATCAAACCCAATGCCTAATTATAGATATCCAAGCTTTCTTCTCAATATTCCAAAAATCGACCCCGGTCCCACTTGGTCAAAACACAACGTTCAGACCAAATTCATATCACCCATATCCCACGAGCCTGAATATATAAATTATTTTCAAATTCGACACCAGAACGAGGTCTAAATCAAGAAAATTCAAAAGCCCTAACTCTTGCCAAATCCCCCGATTTCTACCCTAATTTACATTTTTTAGGCTTAGGAATTCAATAATTATTGAAGAAAAATGAAGAAAACGAGTTAAGATTTACTAACCCAAGAATCTTTGATGAAGAAATTCTCTAAAAGTCTTCGTAGAACCTTGGAGAAGAACGAGTTCATGTGTTTGATGAAAAATTCTCGTCACTGTTCTGTTTTAGACTTTTCAAATAACTGGGCAAAATTGCCCATCGCGTTCGCGAAGGTTGACTCAGCAGAACATCGCGTTCGCAATGTTAGGGATGCAAACGAAGAGAAAAGGCTGGGGGTCAAGGGATTTGGCCTACGCGAACGCATGGGACTTCACGCGAACGCGATAAAGAAATTTTGGGAACTACGCGAACGCGAGGCTAATAATGAGAAGAGGGAAGAATACTAAGCCCCCCAGGTTCACTTTACCCTACGCAAACTCAAAGCCAGTGCTGCAAACGCGATGAAGGAAAAATGAGAGCTTCACGAACACGGATGATGCATCGCAAACGAAAAGAAGGGATGGTATACAATTGCTGAAGCCTATTTTTGAAATACTTCTAAGTTTGAAACCACTCTGAAACACTCCCGAGCCCTCGAGGCTCCTAACCAACCACATAAACTAACAGTACAACATCCTACGAACGCAACCGTTCGATCAAGTCGCCAAAATAATATCAAAATCAATTAATCAAACCTCAAAATCACTAGTTCCCTTAAAATTTCATAAACTTTCAATTTTAGAGTTTTAAGTCCGCGACACGTCAAACGACGTCCGATTTTAACCAAACTTCACACAGACATCTTAAACCATATAAGACCTATACCGGGAGCCGGAACCAAAATACGGGCCTGATATCAACACGTTCTAATCAACTTTTATTTCAATTTTCCTTAATAATTTCAGAAAAAAATTTGTTAAAAATTCATTTCTCAGGCTTGGGACCTCGGAATTCGATTCTGGGCATACGCCCAAGTCCCATATTTTCTTACACACCCTCTAGGACAGTCAAATCACAAGTCCGGGTCTGTTTACCCAAAATATTGGCCAGAGTCAAATTTACTCATTTTAATATCAAATTTTAGCATTTTTCGCAGCATTTCACATTTAAGTTTTCTGGCTACGCGCTCGGACTGCACACGCAAATTGAGACGACTAAAAATAAGGTTTTCTAGGCCTCAAAAGCACGGAATGAATAAGAAAACAGGTGATGACCCCTTGGATAGTCACATTCTCCACCTCTAACATAATCGTTCGTCCTCGAACTGACAGAAGAAAGAAGTACCTGAGTCAGGGAATAGATGGGGATAACGGCTCCACATATCAGACTCGGACTCCCAAGTCGATACCTCAGGAGGCTGACCTCTCCACTGAACATGAATAGAAGGGAAACTCTTGGATCTCAGCTAACGAACCCGTCGGTCTAGAATAGCTACCGGCTCTTCCTCATAAAACAGGTCCTTGTCCAACTGGACAGTGCTGAAATCTAATATGTGGGATGGATCACCATGATATTTCCAAAGCATGGACACATGAAACACTGGATGCACGACTGATAAGCTAGACGGCAATGTAAGTGTATAAGCCACCTCTCTCACTCAATTGAGAATCTCAAATGGACCAATAATCCTAGGGCTAAGCATACACTTCTTCCCTAACCTCATCACGCCTTTCATAGGCGACACTCGGAGTAATACCCGCTCACCAACCATAAAAGCCACATCTCGAACCCTGTGGTCTACATAAATCTTCTGCCTGGACTAAGCCGTACGAAGCCTGTCCTGAATAATCCTGACCTTGTCCAAGGCCTCATGAACCAGCTCCGTACCCAATAACCGGCCTCTCCCAGTTCGAACCATCCAACCAGAGATCAACCACGCCTACCATATAAAGCCTCATAAGGAGCCATCTGGATACTTGACTGATAGCTGTAGTTGCAAGAAAACTCTGCTAATGACAAGAACTGATCCCATGAATCTCCAAGGACTATAACACAAGTTTAGAGCATATCCTCCAATATCTGAATAGTCCGCTCGGACTGCCCGTCTGTTAGAGGATCAAATGCTATACTCAACTCCAACTAGGTGCCTAACTCTCGCTGAACTCCCCCCCCCCCAACCCAAGAGGCGCGAGGTAAACTGCGTGCCCCAGTCCGAAATTATAGATACTAGCACACCATGAAGGCGAACAATCTACATGATATAAAACTCAGCCAACCTCTCGGATGAATAAGAGACTGCCACATGAATGAAATGCGCTGACTTGGTCAGCCTATCAGTAATGACCCAAACTACATCGAACTTCTTCTGAGTCAACGAAAGTCCAATAATGAAACCAATGGTAATCTTCTCCCACTTCCACTAGGGAAGCTCAATCCTCTGAAATAATCCACCAGATCTCTGATGCTCATACTTAACCTGCTGATAATTCAAACACCGCGCCACATATGCCACAATATCCTTATTTATTCTACACCACCAATAATGCTACTACAAATCCTGATACATCTTTGCGGCGCCCGGGTGAATAGATTACTGCGAATTATGGGCCTCCGCTAAGATCAACTCTCGAATCCCATCAACATTGGGAACAAAAACTTGCCCCTGCAATATCAAAACACCATCATCATCTAAGGTCACCTACTTGGCACCTCCCAGCTGCACCGTATCTCTAAGGACACACAAATGGGGATCATCAAACTGCCGATCACGGATACACTCCAATAATGAAGAACGAGCTATTGTGTAATCCAACACTCGACTAGGCTCAGAAATATCCAACCTCACAAATCAATTGGCCAAGCCCTGAACATCCAAAGCAAGTGGTCTCTGGCTGACCGGAAAATAAGCAGTAGTGCCCATGCTGGCTGACTTACTACTCAAAGAATTGGCCACCACATTGGCCTTCTCCGGGTGATACAAGATAGTGACCTCATAATCTTTCAACAACTCCAGCCACCTCCTCTGCCTCAAATTCAACTCCTTTTACTTAAACAAGTACTGAAGGCTCTTGTGATCAATGTACACCTTACACATCACACCATATAGATAATGCCTATATTCAATGCATGAATAATGGCTGCCAATCTAGATTATGAACCAGATAATTCTCTCGTGGATCTTCAACTATCTCGAAGCATAGGCAATGACTCACCCGTCCTGCATCAATACTGCATCAAGACCAATATGGGAAGCATCACAATAGACCGTATAACGCCCTGAACCTGTGGGCAAAAACAATACCGGTGATGTAGTTAAAGATGTCTTGAGCCTCTAGAAGCTTGCCTCACACTCATCCGACCATCTGAACTGGGTACCCCTTTGGGTCAACATGGTCATTGGGGCTGGAATAGATGAGAACCCCTCCATGAACCGATGATAGTAGCCCGCCAATCCCAAGAAACTAAGAATCTCTATAGATGATTCTGGTCTAAGCCAACTCTTGCTGCCTCAATCTCTTCGGGTCAACCTGAATACCCTCTATTGATACGACATGACCCAGGAATGCAACTGAACTCAACCAAAACTCACACTTCAAAAATTTTGCATATAGCTTACTATCCTTCAGAGTCTGAAGAACCACTATGAGATGTTGCTCGTGCTCCTCCAGGCTGCATGAGTATATCAATATATGATCAATGAAGACTATTACGAACGAGTACAAATAAGGCTTGACCACTCGGTTCATCAAGTACATAAAAGTTGTTGGGGCATTTGTCAACCAAAACAACATGACCAAGAACTCGTAATGTCTGTACCGAGTGCGAAAAGCTGTCTTAGGGACATCGGATGCCCTGATCCTCAACTAATGGTAGCCAGATGTCAAGTCTATCATCGAAAACACCTTGGCACCCTAGAGCTGGTCGAAAAAATCATCAATCCTCGGCAGTGAACACTTATTCTTAATTGTAACTTTGTTGTATTGTAGGTAATCAATGCACATCCTAATCAAACCATCCTTTTTCTTCACAAATAACACTGGCGCACGCCAAGGAGAAATGCTGGGTCTAATGAAACCCTCTTAAAACAAATCCCGCAATTGATACTTTCACTCTTTCAACTCTGGCGGGGCTATACAATACGGCGGGATCAAAATTGACTGGGTGCCCGGAGCCAGATCAATACAGAAATTAATGTCCCTGTCGGGTGGCAATGCCGTCATGTCTTAAGGAAATATCTCAAGAAACTCACAAACCACGGGTACTGAGTCAATAGGGGGAACCTCAACACTGGAATCGCGCACATAAGCCAAATAAGCCAAACACCCCTTCTCGACCATATGCCAAGCCTTCACGTACGAAACAACACTACGGCTAGAGTGACTTGGAGTCCCTCTCCACGCTAAATGGGGAAAATCTGGTAAAGCTAAGGTCACGGTCTTGGCATGGCAATCCAATGTTGTACGGGGATAACCAATCTATCTCAATATAACATCGAAGTCGACCATTTCTAAAAGCAACAAATCGACATGGGTCTCAAGACCCCCAAACACTACGATACAAGAACGATGAACTCGGTCTACCATAATAGAATCAACCACCGGTGTAGACACATAAATAGGAATACTCAATGAATCACTATGTATGACCAGGTACGGTGCAAAATAAGATGACACATACAAATACGTAGACTCTGGATCAAATAGCACTGAGGCATCTCTTTCAAAAATAGAATAATACCTGTAATGACAGCTTCTGAAGACTCAGGCTCTGACCTGGCTGGAAGAGCATAACATCGGGGCTGGGCCCCACCACCCTGAACTGCCTCTCAAGGATGGCCTATTGTAGGTTGGCCTCCACCACTGGCGGCCTAAGCTTCACCTCTATGACCTCTACCTCCACCTCTATCACCCTACCCCTGCCTCTGGCTGGGTGGCGGCCTGTGGAACATTTGGTGCCTCAATCATAGGACGGGACCTTGCTGTTGTGGCTGAGCACCCCTCAACCTCGGGCAAGACCTCCTAATGTGAACATACTCACCACACTCATAACATCCACTCGAATGTTGTAGTTGAGGAAATTGAGGCTCACCCTGGCGGCATGAATGAACACCTCGAAAACTCGTAAGCGACGATGCACTGATAGGAGTTGGTAGTGCAATTAAGGCTGCTGATCGGAATAATGGGGTTGAGAACCACGACCACCTAAAGTACCATGAGAAACCTGGACAGTGGACTGAAAGGGCCTAGGAGGATGGCCTCTACCATAAGAATCTCTACCTCCAGAAGAGGTACCACTGAATCTGCCTGAATGACAGGGCCTCTTATCCGACCCATGACCACTCCCTGTGATAGAACCATCTCAACTCTGCGAGCCACATTGGCCGCCTCCTGAAAGCTGATCTCACTCCCAGTCTCTCTAGCCATCAGAAGAAAAATCGGAAGGATCAAACCATCAATAAACTTCTACACCCTCTCTCTCTCAGTGGGGAGTATAACAAGAGCATGGCGAGCTAGATCAATGAACATGGTCCCACACTAAGTGACCATCATAGAACCCTGCTGGAGACGCTCGAACTGCCTCCGAAGAGGCTCTCTCTGAGTAATAGGGAGAAACTTCTCCAAAAATAACTCTGAAAATTGATCCCAAGTCAAAGACGACGACCCTGCTGGTCTGCCTAAGCAATAATCTCTCCACCAAGTTTTGGCAGATCCAGATAGGCGAAAGGCGGCAAAATCGACCCCATTGGTCTCAACAATACCCATGTTCTGAAGAACCTCATGGCAGCTATATAAGAAATTTGGTGATCCTCAGAAGAAGCGCCGCTGAATGTATTAGTGAAGAGCTTGGTGAACCTGTCCAACCTCCACAAAGCATCGGCAGACATCGGCGCTTCATCTCCGACCTAAGCCACTATACCCGACTGAACTATCATAGCTGGCTGATCCACTGAAACCTGAACCTGGGGAGATACCTGCTCCGGAGTGCGCGTAGGAGGAGTTTGAGCCCCTCCCCCGGCCTGAGATGTAGCTGGTGCTACTGGAAGCAAACCCGCTCAAGTGATACTTTCCATGAGGCCTACCAATCTGACTAGAGTGTCCTAAAGAACCAGGGTAACAATAAACCCCTATGGGACCTGACCACTAAAATTTCTGGGGTTGGAACCTCCTCCTCGAAGTCAATCAGAGGCTCTGCCACTGGTGTTTCTGCTCGGGGTTGATATTTGCCCCTACATCAGCCTTTAGCACGGCATTGGCCTCCCCCTCTGCCCCTAGTGAAAGCTGTTGTTGGGGACTCGAGCTGCTCAGCAGTAGATGAGGAAGCACATGTTCTTGCCATCTACAAAAAAAACAGAGTAGAAAGCCAATCAGTGTTGAGAAACAGCACGGCAAGAAAGAACAAGTGTGAAGTTTCCAAACTCGGTAGCCTCTGGGGATAAACACATACATCTCCGTACCGATCCCTCAGACTCTACTAAATTTGTGTGTGAACTGTGAGACTCATGTAACCTAGATCTTTGATACATACTCATCACGACCCGGATTTTTTCCACCCTCGGGAGTCTTGATGGCGCTTACTTGTATAAGCTAGGCAAGTCGAACCTTAACAAATACTAACCTTTTTCATATCACTTCTTTAACCAACATGAAGCAACAATATAATAAAAACGAAAGTTATATAGATTTTAAGCGGAAGTATTCAGCTACTTAATTAAGCCATATCTATTACAACTTATAAACTTAACACCCCAAAATTGTTGAAACACGTTCTCAAGGCACTATACTAAAACGTGTGTTCATATTTGTAGGTTTTGATGAATGACAAACTATGCGCAATGGACATATGACGAGGTCCAAGCACAAGCGCGCAATTGATATATAACGAGATTCAAGCACAAGATAAGATCAAGCAAAGATATAAAGTTATACATGAGTCGTTCTTTAGTTGTGATCTTGATCCGATAACTTGACTCAAGACTTGGCTTCTCTCGTAAAAATATTTTTATCAAATCATGCATATTTAATTTAAAGCAAAATGATTTTAAATCATGCATACTTACTTTAGTCAAAAGGATTTTTAAACATGCCTCTAAAATCTGGACTAAGATAATCGATTATGTACTTATGATAATCGATTATGTTAAGCCAGCTGCATGACAATCGATTGTGCACTTATGACAATCGATTGTGTTAAGGCAGTGTGCATCAGATTTTTCAAATCTGCATGACAATCGATTGTGAACCTTATGACAATCGATTGTGTTGAGGCAGTGTACATCAAAGTTTTTCAAAGCAACAAAATAATCGATTGTGAACTTATGACAATCGATTGTGTTGAGGCAGTGTCTATCAGACATTTTCAATGTCATAAAATAATCGATTGTGTACCTTTGACAATCGAGTGCATTGAGGCAGTGTCTAATTGATTTTTCAAAGACTGATATATAATCGATTGTTCTCATAGCATAATCGATTGTGTAACTGACGTTGCCAAAATATTTTCAAACACCGTCAGGTAATCGATTATAGATTTCTAATAATCGATAGTTTTAAATAAAATCTGAAAAAGATTTTTTGAACGTTGCCAAGTAATCGATTGTAGATTTCTGACAATCGATTGTTTTAAGTAAAATCCGAAAATGATTTTTTGAACGTTGCCGAGTAATCGATTGTAGATTTCTGACAATCGATTGTCTTAAGTAAAATCTGGAAATGATTTTTTGAACGTTGCCAGTAATCGATTATTGATCTTAGATAATCTATTGTTAAGCGTAAAATCTGGGAATGATTTTTGGAACGATTGGCAAACAATCGATTGTGGCATTTTGACAATCGATTGTCACTGAGTAAAATCAGCAATTCTTAATTGGCAATTAGGCAACGGTAATGCATGGTTTTGCAACTATAAATACAGCTTCAAATCAGTCTTCTATACATAACAACTGATCATATTATTGCTATAGCTTGCATACTCTATTGTTCATCACTTTCTATTCATTACATAAGTTTTGAGAGCCAAAATTCTTGACGAAAGTTGTTGCGTTCTTGAGCGTATCTGTTTACTCATATCTACTCTATTAAGAGAGTCTTGTTTAAGTGAGTGCTAAGTGTTTTATACACTTGAAGGGAAGTGTTAGTCCCTTGTATTATAAGAAGGAACTTGTGTTTCCTTTGGTTGAAGTCTTGGAGTGTTGTATCTTCGAGCAAAGGTTGTTGAGGCTTGTGTCCTCAGTTTGTTAAGGTTTGTTGAGCACCCGTAAGCTTAACAGTGTTAGTGGAAATCTCGAGAGAGTCTCTCGGGGACTGGACTAGCCACGGGTAGTGGTGAACCAGGATACATCGGTGCGTTCGTTCTTATTTATTTACTTATCGCACTTATTTCTTTCCTGCAATTTTTAAGTTCCGCAAGTTTACGCTAATTTTTATTATAACGCTATTCACCCCCCTCTAGCGTTAAGCGTATTTCTATAAATTGGTATCAGAGCCCAACTCTCTGAAGACTTAACCGTTTGAGAGAAACAATCCATGGCTTCTACTCGTGATTCTTTTGCAGGAATAGGTGAAGGACAATGCTCCACCCGACCACCACTATTCGACGGTACAAACTATACGTACTGGAAGGAGAGGATGAGAATATTTGTTCAATCAAATAGTTTTCATCTTTGGAATGTTATAATGAAGGGAGAACAAATTCCAACCAAAAAGGTTGAAAATAAAGATGTTCCAAAGTCCGAAGATGAATACGATGCGGATGATATCCGAAAGGTGCAAACCAACGCTAAAGCCATAAATTTATTATATTGTGCTGTAAATGCTGATGATTACAGGAAAATATCATGTTGCACAACGGCGAAGCAAATGTGGGACAAGCTGGAAATTACATACGAAGGTACGGACCAGGTAAGGGAAGCTAATATTGATTTCCTAACCCATGCATATGAAGTGTTTCACATGAAGGAAGGCAAAAAGGTCGATGAGATGTTCGAACGATTTTCAAAAATCGTTAATGATTTACATGCTCTTAAGAAGACCTTCACGGATAAGGAACTTGTCCGAAAAATTCTCCGAAGTCTCACTCCGGCATGGCGATCCAAGGCCGACGCGATTCAAGAATCTATTGGCGTTTCAAATGTCACCATCGACGGATTAAGAGGTAATCTTAAAACTTATGAATCTACTATACTTAACCCTCTTGTTGATGATCAAAGGAAACAAAAGATCGCTCTCAAGGCAAGCACAAGCCAACCTCAAAATGATGAGGACGAAGACAACGAGTTCGGACTCGTTATTAAGAGATTTCAAAAGTTCACGTGAAAAGAGTATGAACGAAAGGGCAAAAAGCAAGGAGATCAAATAAAGTGCTATGAGTGCGGAGAAACCGGGCACATTAAATCAAATTGCCCAAATGCCAAAAAGGAGAAGAAACCCTTCAAGAAACAACAAGCATACATATCTTGGGGAGGCGACTCCGGTGACGAGTCGAGTGAGGAAGAAGAAGACGAAGCCGCAAATCTTTGTCTCATGGCTCACGAAAACAATCAAGAAGAGGTATGTCAAATTTCTTCCAAAAATTTCTATTCTCTTGAGGAAATGCAAAATGCTTTTGATGAGTTGTATAGTGAATTTATTAAAGCTTCCAAAACTGTTAAAAGCATAAAAGAAAATGCTTCTTTAAAAGAAAAAGATTTTGAAAAACAACTCTCTTTGAAAGAAAAGGTTTTGGAAAAACTGATTTTGGAAAATGAGAAGTTGAAAGAAGAAAACAAATTTTTCGGCAAGAGAAGCGCCGACAAACCCGAGAGCTCTAGTAAAAATTGTACTTCTTGCATGCATCTCAATAATGAGGTAGAAAGAGTTAAGGGCACCCTAGATAAGTTTAATTCTTCTCATAAAAATTTGAATGAAGTTCTTGTTAATTTGAAGTCAACCAAGCATGGCATAGGCTTTAAGAATGAGCCTAAAGAAAAGGTTGAAGCCAACCCCGAACAACCTAAGGCTCAACCTAGGATTAATAAAACAAACGCTCATCCTAGATATAACAAACCTAGAAATGGCTTTCAACAATCGCAACCTAGAAATAATCATTCTAGAAATAATGCATACTCTAGGTCAAACACTAGAAGAAATTTTGAACCTTGTAGAACACCTAGAAATGGCTTTCAACCTAGAAACAACTATCCTAGAAATGCTGTATATCCTAGAACAAATAGTAGGAGAAATGATTTTCATGAATTGCGCAATAGTCATATTGTCAAGAATAGAGTAAATGAATTTCGTCCGTCCAATTACTATCAACCTAGACGAATGCATAATCCTAATGTTATTTGTCATTATTGTAGACGAATTGGACATATTGCTCCTGCTTGTTTTACACGACATAGACATAACACTCAAACACATCACTATGATTTGCCTAACCCCCAAGGACCCAAAATGGCATGGGTACCTAAAACTCATTAATCTGTTTTGTAGGTGTGTTTGAAGGGGTCAAGTGTACTTTGGTACCTTGATAGTGGATGCTCCAAGCACATGACTGGAGACGAATCCAAGTTGCTTCAACTAGAACACAAGGAAGGAGGAAGCGTTATTTTTGGTGATAACAACAAAGGAAAAATTATCGGCATTGGATCGGTCGGTAAGGATGACTCCTCTTCCATTAAGCATATATTGCTAGTTAAGGGTCTAAAACATAATCTCTTGAGCATAAGTCAATTATGTGACAAGGGAAATCTTGTTTTATTTGATTCAAATGAATGCTTAGTTTTTCGCCGTAGCGATTTTAAGATTATTCTTCGTGGATTTAGAATGGATAACATCTATATGGTTGATCTTGCAAATTCTTCACCTGAATATGTGAATTGTCTTATGAGCAAAGAGGATGATACATGGTTATGGCATCGTAGAGTATCTCACATCAACATGCATCTTTTGAATAAATTGGTTTCACAAAATTTAGTCATTGGTCTTCCAAATTTGAAATTTGAAAAAGACTCTATTTGTGATTCTTGTCAAAAAGGGAAGCAAACAAAAGCATCTTTTAAAGCGAAAAATACTGTTTCAACTACTACACCTTTGCAATTACTTCACATGGACTTATTTGGACCATCTCGTATTGAAAGTCTTGGTAGAAATCGTTATGCTTTTGTTATCATTGATGATTATTCTAGATTTACATGGACTTTATTTCTCGCTCATAAAAGTGAAGGTTTTCATAATTTCAAATATTTTCTTAAACGTGTTCAAAACGAAGAGGACACAACCGTCACTTCAATAAGAAGTGATCATGGGGGAGAGTTTGATCACAATCTCTTTGCAGACTTTTGTGACGAACTCGGTATCGAGCACACCTTCTCCGCTTCACGAACACCACAACAAAATGGGGTGGTGGAAAGGAAAAAGGTGTCTCGAAGAGATGGCTAGAACCATGCTCGATGAGGCTAAGATCCCCAAACATTTTTGGGCGGATGTCGTGAGTACCGCATGCTACGTTTTGAATAGAGTGGTCATAAGGCCAATACACATGAAAACCCCTTATGAACTCTACAAGGGAAGGAAACCAAATATCTCCCATTTTAGAGTATTCGGTTGTAAATGCTTTATTCATAACAATGGAAAAGATCAATTGGGAAAATTTGATGCCAAATCCGATGAAGGAATTTTTATTGGTTATTCCTCACGTAGCAAAGCATATTGAGTATTCAATAATAGAACCGGAACTGTGGAGGAATCCCCTCATATTGTGTTTTCCGAAAATAATGCTCGCTTGGCGAGAAAGGATTCTGGTCTTGATCTTGCAGGTATTTTAAACTCACTAAGTCCCCAAGACAAAGTACAAGAGGAAACTCCGAAGGAAACTCAAGATGAAATCTTGGATCAATTATCGGAGGAAGCGCCACAATTGGAGAAAGAAACGAAAATGCCTAACGAATGGAGGACAATCAAAGATCACCCTCTCGATCAGGTAATTGGCGACGTTGGAGAAAAGGTAAGTACCCGAAACACTCTTAAGAACACCTTAGGACACACTTATTAAGAGATCACGTTCTCACTTGGCCACATTGATCTAAGTCATTATTTCTTTACAAATTACTAACTTGAGCGTCGGAGACGTCTAATTTTCTTTTGCAGGTATCGCCCTAAAGGTAGGGGGAATAATAAAGCAATGGCATAGAACAATCGATTGTTACAGCAAATAATTGATTATTTTTTCATATGTCTCATGTTAACTGTGCGGACAATCGATTAGCAAGTATCACTAATCGACTATTTACATTTTATGCTTATTATACAGTTTTGTTATAATCGATTTTTTTCCTGTATAATCGATTACCTTCTAGGCCATTCAGTACTGCTTTCCTAAAACAGTCAATTGTTTCTAAAATATAATCGATTATTTTCCGAGTCAGAAAATCACTGTGCACATTGTGTCACAACAATCGATTACCATAATTCAACAATCGATTATTTTTTGTCAGTAATTCAAAAATTTGTTACCGTTTGGGTCCTGCAAGATTCCCACAATCGATTTTTGTCAGTTCGGAGTTCAAGTCAAAACTCCATAACAATCGATTGTTTCAATTCCACAATCGATTGTGTAACGGTCAGTGAAAATTTTTCTTACCGTTTCTGACCGTTTTAGCTCATAAATTTCTGTAGATTTTCACCATAAATGAAATGCCATCTTCCTCATTATAAATAGGTACCATATGCCTTCAATTTCTTCACTCAAGCATCAATCTTAGCTCCCAAAATTTCAAAAATCTTTCAAGCTTCTTACAAAGGCCATTTCTACTTATTCAAAATGTCGGGCAGACACACTAAACGTTCCCGTTTAGGTAGACATGGTGCATCTTCTCCAGCTGCTCCTCCTCCTCCAAATTTCCCTTACCAAGATAGGTCTATTTTACAATTCAATTCTGAAACCGAGCTAACTAGATTCTTGACAAAATTCGAAAAGCGTGACATTCTTCCTCCTCGCTTTTCTACAAGCAAATATCTTGAATCATACGCCCCCGCTGCAAACATGCTTAGGAAATGCCAACTTCTGAATTTCCTATATCTATCCTATCCTCACATTAATCCTCTCTTGATTCAAGCCTTCTACTCTAATCTTCATGAGGACGACGAGGGTGAGCTTGTGACAAACATTAATGGTGTTGAAATTCTTTTAACCAACGAAAACTTACATTCCATTTCTCACCTGCCTCGAAGTGGGGAAAACATTTCTCTCTACATTAGAGAAGTCGGCGCCTTATTTGATGAGAAAATTCTCCTAAACCAAATAGGACTTGGAGCTTATGATCCTAATATATCTACTCGACGTCCTACCATTACGGGAATGCTCCCCGAATATCGTTTGATTTTCTATTTCATAACCCGAGTCCTCAAGTCTCGCAAACATAACCATACCACTCTCTCCCAAGAGGACGCAAAGCTCATGCATGCCATTATAACCGGAGCTCACATCAATTGGTGTAAGTTCGTCAAAATTCACATGCTTGATGCATCGGGGACGATAGACCACTTCCCTATGCCCTCCTTATTATGAATTTTCTTGAAGCCTCCGGGTTCAACACCTCTATCGATCCGCTCAAAAAGAGCACCAAGAAATGGGAAATTTCCGAATCCTCCTTTCCCCATGACGGCGAACATGCAGCTCCTGCTCCTCCTCAAACTCGTCAAACGAGTCAGCCTCAAGCTCCTACACTTCAAACTATTTCCGACCAACTTGCTTCTTTGTCCACCTCTGTCAATCGTTTGACATATGAGATCCATGGATATTTTGATCATATTCACTATCCATATGCTGGACTTGTTCCTTATGAAGCAGTACCGGATGACGAGGCGGGAAATGATAATAATGAATAATTTTTTATTGTTCTATGTTGTATTGTCTTCTTTGTATGTAATCGTATTTTTGATTAATAAATGAACAAGTTATTTACTTTTTCCATTTTTGCTAATGTCAAAAGGGGGAAGAATAAGGGATATGCACTAATTTTTTATTGGCATAAATTGAGGGGGAATTCATATATTGAGGGGGAACTTATTGCACATCTAGACACTTGTTGCATATTGTTGCATATCTTTACTTGTCTTGAATCGTCATTATGAATTATCAAATATGCATATCCTGACTAAAGTTTGCCATAATCAAAAAGGGGAAAATTGTTGAAACACGTTCTCAAGGCACTATGCTAAAACGTGTGTTCATATTTGTAGGTTTTGATGAATGACAAACTATGCGCAATGGACATATGACGAGGTCCAAGCACAAGCGCGCAATTGATATATAACGAGATTCAAGCACAAGACCAAGATCAAGCAAAGATATAAAGTTATACATGAGTCGTTCTTTAATTGTGATCTTGATCCGATAACTTGACTCAAGACTTGGCTTCTCTCGTAAAAATATTTTTATCAAATCATGCATATTTAATTTAAAGCAAAATGATTTTAAATCATGCATACTTACTTTAGTCAAAATGATTTTTAAACATGCCTCTAAAATCTGGACTAAGATAATCGATTATGTACTTATGATAATCGATTATGTTAAGTCAGCTGCATGACAATCGATTGTGCACTTATGACAATCGATTGTGTAAAGGCAGTGTGCATCAGATTTTTCAAATCTGCATGACAATCGATTGTGTTGAGGCAGTGTACATCAAAGTTTTTCAAAGCAACAAAATAATCGATTGTGAACTTATGATAATCGATTGTGTTGAGGCAGTGTCTATCAGACATTTTCAAAGTCATAAAATAATCGATTGTGTACCTTTGACAATCAAGTGCATTGAGGCAGTGTCTAATTGATTTTTCAAAGACTGATATATAATCGATTGTTCTCATAGCATAATCGATTGTGTAATTGACCGTTGCCAAAATATTTTCAAACACCGTCAGGTAATCGATTATAGATTTCTAATAATCGATTGTTTTAAATAAAATCTGAAAAAGATTTTTTGAACGTTGCCAAGTAATCGATTGTAGATTTCTGACAATCGATTGTTTTAAGTAAAATCGGAAAATGATTTTTTGAACGTTGTAGATTTCTGAAAATCGATTGTCTTAAGTAAAATCTGGAAATGATTTTTTGAACGTTGCCAGTAATCGATTATTGATCTTAGATAATCGATTGTTAAGCGTAAAATCTGGGAATGATTTTTGGAACGAATGGCAAACAATCGATTGTGGCATTTTGACAATCGATAGTCACTGAGTAAAATCAGCAATTCTTAATTGGCAATTAGGCAACGGTAATGCATGGTTTTGCAACTATAAATACAGCTTCAAATCAGTCTTCTATACATAACAACTGATCATATTATTGCTATAGCTTGCATACTCTATTGTTCATCACTTTCTATTCATTACCTAAGTTTTGAGAGCCAAAATTCTTGACGAAAGTTGTTGCGTTCTTGAGCGTATCTGTTTACTCATATCTACTCTATTAAGAGAGTCTTGTTTAAGTAAGTGCTAAGTGTTTTATACACTTGAAGGGAAGTGTTAGTCCCTTGTATTATAAGAAGGAACTTGTGTTTCCTTTGGTTGAAGTCTTGGAGTGTTGTATCTTCGAGCAAAGGTTGTTGAGGCTTGTGTCCTCAGTTTGTAAAGGTTTGTTGAGCACCCGTAAGCTTAACAGTGTTAGTGGAAATCTCGAGAGAGTCTCTCGGGAACTGGACTAGCCACGGGTTGTGGTGAACCAGGATACATCGGTGCGTTCGTTCTTATTTATTTACTTATCGCACTTATTTCTTTCCTGCAATTTTTAAATTCCGCAAGTTTATGCTAATTTTTATTATAACGCTATTCACCCCCCCTCTAGCGTTAAGCGTATTTTCGAACAAAAATCTGGTGTCACAGTATCACAGACCATCTAAGAGTCACTAAATACAAAGCCCGAAGAAATACATAAAAAAATTTCCGATTAAGGATAAGGAAACATGAAATGGGATAGAGGGGGACGCCAGGGCGTACGAACGCCTGTAGGTCTACCTTGGGTCTCCGAGTGGATTGAAGGAAATCCTCCAACTAATGTCTGATAGCTGCTCCGGGATCTGCACACAGTGCAGCATATAATATCAGCACAACCGACCCTATGTGTTGGTCAGTGTCTAGACTAACCTCGGCGAAATAGTGACGAGGCTAGGACCAGATCAACTATTAAACCAGTGCAGTTATATACTATACAGCGGAAAGTAAAGAAAAAATAAACAAGTAAAAATGGGAGGGGGAAACATTTTGCGCGGGTAAACCAGTATTCATAGTAAATCCAGAGTAACAGTCTAAGGCAACTTTGAATTTACAGCGAACAAAAGAAACTAATATCCAAAATAATCACACTTGTATCAATAATTGTTGCGGCGCGCAAACCGATCCCAATATATAACAACATTGTTGCGGCATACAACCCGATCAACAAATATCATTGTTACGGCGTGCAAACCGATCCATATCATTTAACATTGTAGTAGCGTACAAACCGATCCATATCATTTAGCATTATTGCGGTGTGCAACCCGATCCACAAATATCATACAATGCACGGCATCACCCTTCGTGCTTTATCCCTCTTCCTCACCCAAACAACACTCACAAATAAGGGGCAAGAAAGTAAACAAATAATGATAGAAATCCCAACAAGGGAATGCATTTAAACAGTTAAATCCCGCAAGGGAACAATATCAACAATACAACAAAACGTCCAGGCAAGGGAATAAACCAATAACTCTTTCTCTTTCTTTCACTTTTATCTCCGAGTCCACATTATCACTTGAGACAATGTTTCAAAGATTTAAATATCTCATATACCATCACAATTTGTATTTCAACTCGAGCCAACGCTCCACTAAGTTCTTAGATCACAATTTATTTCACATGCTCTTTATATCACATATAAGTCATCTTTAAGTATGGGAGATACAACAAAATCAAATTTTAGCAATATAAAGACTCACCGTCTTGCTAGACACCAATGTATAGATATTCGTCACTATGCCAATACATCATACTCGACAATTAGCAAGTAGCAAATAAGACTCAACTCTTATTCCCTCAAGCTACGGTTAGACCAAACACTTACCTCAACTTCCACGGCCAAATCAATCCACAACAACCGCTTTCTCTCTCAAATTCGGCTCCAACTCAATCAAATCTATACAATAATGACTTTATAGTATCAATCTATGCTAAATAAATCAAACCTAATGCCTAATTACAGATTTCCAATCTTTCTTCCCAAAAGTTCAAAAATCGACCATGGGCCCGCTTGGTCATAACACGAGATTCATACCAAATTCATATCACCCATTCCCCCACGATCCCGAATATATAATTTGTTTTCAAATTCGACCCAAAACGAGGTCTAAATCAAGAAAATTCAAAATCCCTAACTCTACCTAATTACCCCAATTTCTACCCTAAATTACATGTTTTAGGCTTAGGAATTCAATAAATATTGAAGGAAAATGAAGAAAACGAGTTAAAATTTACTCACTCAAGAAGATTTGATGAAGAAATGCTCTAAAAGTCGCCCTAGAACCTTGGAGAAGAAGGAGTTCGTGTGTTTGATGAAAAATTCCCGTCACTATTCTGTTGTGGTCTTTTTAAATAACTGGGCAAAATTACCCTTCACGTTCACGGAAAGTGGGTCGCGTTTGCGAAAGGTTGACTCAACAGACCATCGCGTTCGAGATGTGAAGGATGCGAAAACGAAGAGAAAAGGCAGGGGTCCATGGATTTGGCCTACGCGAATGAGTGGGACTTCACACGGACGTGATGAAGAAATTCTGGGAACTACGCGAACGCGAGGCTACGAACGCTAACCCGAAAAGGAAAGAAGACTAAGCCCCCAGGGTCACTTGATGCGAAGCCAGTGCAACGAAAGCGATGAAGGAAAAATGCGGAGCTTCGCGAACGCGGATGATGAGTTGCGAATGCGAAGAAGGGATGGTCTGCAACTGCTGAAGCCCATTTTTTGAAATCATTCTAAGTTCAAAACCACTCCGAAAGACCTCTGAAACACTCTCGAGCCCTCGGTGCTCCTAACCAACCACAAACACTAACTCAACAACATCCTACGAACTCAACCGTGCGATCAAATTGCCAAAATAACATCAAAATCAATGAATCAAACCTCAAAATCACTAGTTTCCTTCAAATTTTTTAAACTTTCAATTTTAGAATTTTAAGTCCGAAACACGTTAAATGACGTCCGATTTCAACCAAAATTCACAAAAATGTCTTAAACCACATGTAATATCTGTATTGGGCACCAGAACCAATATACGGGCCCGATACCAACACGTTCTACTAAATTTTTATTTCAATTTTCCTTAATAATTTCATAAAATGATTTTAGTAAAAAATTCATTTCTCGGGCTAGGGACCTCGTAATTCGATTCCAGGCATATGCCCAAGTCCCATATTTTCCTGCATAGCCTCCAGGACCGTCAAATTATGGGACTGGATCCGTTTACCCAAAATATTAACCGGGGTCAAATTTACTCATTTTAGTATCAAATTTTAGTATTTTTCATAGAATTTCACATTTAAGTTTTTCGGCTACGCGTCTGAACTACGCACGTAAATCGAGGCAACTAAAAATGAGGTTTTCAAGGCCTTAGAAGCACGAAATGGATAAGAAAAAGGTGATGACCTTTTGGATCGTCACATGACATGTATGTGATGAGTGTATTACTTTATCTTTATGTCTTTTGTGTCATGTGTTTTCATTAGGTGTGCTGAATTTAAATTATGTTAAACTACTATATTTGTGTTTGTGTTGTGGTATTAAAATAAAGAAGAAAAAGAAAATTTAAAACATAATGCGCATATAATATAAAAATAAAAATTATTTTTATTATTTACATAAAATAATAATTACATAAAATTACAAAAAATAATGTGTTCCCACAACCTGTGTGCTTCAATGTAGTCGTTGTCCTGAGGCGCATCTCATCCCACCCGAATACGCTATCAGGATCATCCTCATCACGTCGCCTCTTTATCGCATGATGTGCTACAGCATGTTTGTCAGTAGTACCGGCAGGATTGGTAGAAGGGCTCGTCGGTCCATCAACAACTACAGAAGAATAAGTCATCTCACTATATGAAAATATATATTATTAATGTACGTGTTAAGTCAAAAAAATTAAATTGTCTTACCATGGTCTCGTCGGGCTCCTGGCCATCATTACATAAAATAGCCTCTGTGACGGGCGGGAATGAAGCCTTAATCAGAAATTTATAAAGTTATTAATGACAAATCAATGAGATAAAAATAAATTTAGATTTAATGGTAATACAAATATACCTACGCCAGTGAAAGTCCCCAACACCCGTCAATGATGAGCCATATCTCACCCGGCGCCCATTATCAACATTTCGGATCGGTCGATCCTTAGCATCGGTCAACGGGCCTGAAAAGAACTGATCCCAGTCCTCTCCAGTAATGCTCGTACCCGTGATTAACAATGGATCTGAAGGGATTACCTGCAAAGTCGCTGGAGTGAGCTATAGCTGAAGGCTGAATGACAGCATATGGTTGTGATGCTCGTCTAGTGTATGGAGGCCACCTGGCAAATCAGCTCCAACATCCTCAACAGGTGCATCAACGCCCCCTTACTGGGGACCACCTCCTCGTCGGCCCCCACGATCCCGTGGGATTGTCCTGCCTCATGGGGCACCCCTGCCTCGTGCGGCAGCATTTCCTCGTGGGATTTCCTTACCTCGATGGTAGTGCTCTAACGCCACATATGTAGGGTCGTGTACTAAGCATTTGTCCTCTTAGGCTCGTTGCAGTGTCCGAGCAGCCAGCTTTTTAACCTGCCGGCCATACTCGTGCCAAATGGACGCTCCCTTACCGACGTGCCGTTGCATATGCAGTCCCAACTGGTGGAATAAACATAGGCCAATAGCATGCACAACATGTAAAACATAAATTATAGAATGCTAGGTAACAATTATATGTAAGAATACCAAATAACTTAACAATGCCTCGTGCCTCCTGGCATATTGAACGTACCGACTGCCAGCTTGATGAATGGAATTCTCAACGAAAAGTCAGGGAACACCGAGGTACCAGCCCATATAATCATGCTCAGTATCCGGTATACTCAGTGAAGGGGGCAAAATCAGGTCAAATCGCCGGTCCCAAGCATCGATCTGCTCCTCTAGCCATGCCAAATATGCATCGTCCACCCTGGAACGATCATCCCGCTGGTAATGTGTGGTCTTCCAGGTGGGCGGGGTCGATACGAGTTACAGACGGCCAAACTAGCAAAGTACCCGCTCGGCGGCATGATGCTCCACAATATCAAGACATCAACGGGACGAAAGAGCGTCGCATAAGTCGGCCAGTCGAGCAATAATCGGGCAAGCCTGCTATCAACGCATCGTTATATGCCATCCAGATGAACTATTAAGTAACAATGGAAACGTGAGTATACGCAACACATGTGAAGCTATGACAAGTAAACTTAGATATACATTTACCTGTGCGCCCCCAAGCAAATCCAAGATATACCTACAGAAGGAGATATTATGCCGAGTCTCGTACTCATGCGTATATCCCTACCGGAGAACCCACCTCCTAGCTAGAGGGAGAAACGGAGGTGGTACATCCGGATCTAATGGTCGTAGATGTGGCTGCAACTGCAGGAACTGCTCCCAGGTCCAAACCTAACATAAAAAGTTGTAAAATTTAAGATATATTTTTACTAGGTATGTTCAAATGAATAGAGTATTAGAATATGTTGTTAGTTGTCATTGCGGCAAAAATCCAGCAACGTCACAATGGGTGCCCATGCTCGCCTGACACATCTACATGTACAAGTAGGCAAGAACAGCAGCACCCCATCTGTACTAGGGTAAATCATCTAGCTACTCAAGATGATGAAGAAATCTCAAGCTGACTAGGTTTTCCGAAGTGATCGGGAACAAGATCCCTCCAAACATAAGGAGTAGCAGCAACCTTGTATACCGGTGAACATGATAATCCGGTGTATCGCCATCGATGTCATGATGCAATGTCTCCAAATACTCTCGAATAGTCATCAATGAGAAATGACTGGTCCCAAGCAGTATAATCTCTTCCTGTGGCCGGAAACCAGTGAGCTGCTGCAGTATGTCCAGGTACTACACACATGTCATCTTTCTCATGTCATGCGGCAGAGTAACGGGATGTCCGTTAACGGGCAGCCCAAGTATAATCTCCACGTCCTGCAGTGTGATGGTGGCCTCGCCAATGGGCAAGTGGAATGTGTGTGTCATCGATTTCCACCGCTCTATCAGGACCGTCACCAAAGACGAATCGAGCTGCAACTGCCCGATCTCCAAAATCATGTAGAAGCCCGTATCATGCAGGCGTCTGACTATACGGGGATGGACGTGGCAGTCCTTAAGAAAGTCTCACATTTCATCCACTCTCCTGACGTGGAGAGTCTGGGCTAGTAACTCTCCCTCCCATATGTGGGTGGACCTATGACCTCCCTGTAATAATAGTAGCTCATCGTTGGAAGGTCCAATATGAATAGACGACACTTCTATGTCGTCTATTGTAAATTAAACAACATTAATTACATGTTAGTTTTATAATTTATATGTTTGTTTTAAATTAAATAATTAATTTTTATAATTATATAATATTTAATTATTATGTATTCACATAAGGGTTCCATCCTCGACATTTGGGGTCCAGTAACACCAAGATATCCTGAATTCATATATGTGTTAGTTTTATAATTTTATATGTTTGTTTGTAAATTAAATAATTAATTTTTATAATTATATAATATTTAATTAATTTTCATAAAGTACTATCTTTTAGTAGTAATTAGCCATCTATAGATATCATTTGCTATATTACATATTATAGATATCTTTTATGTGGTTATAAGATGTATTTGATGTATTTAAGCTATTGTATTCATGAATACAACATCAAAAATAGGTATGAATTCAAATAGGGGATTACACCATTTTTAAAATGGAAAGTGGATCAATTAACATGATAAACTCCTAATATAACTCAACAAACTCAATTATAACACAAATTTTGTATTTTTTGTTATAAAAAAGATTTTCAACTGAAAAATACTCCAAAAATATAGCAATCTTCAGAAAAATTATATAATAATATGAATACATAAATTATATTAATTAAAGAAATATATTAATACATTCATGTCATATAGCGAGACAGTGAATACAATGAAATACATAGAATACAATAAAAAATAGTGAATACAATGAAATACATGGAATATCACGAGATACATTGAAATACAATAAAAAAAGACAATGAATATAATGAAATACCCAAAAATGCATTAAAAGTATTAACAGAAAATTAAGTTGCTCAGCCCTAAACTCCGTCGTCTTTGTTCAAGGACAAACCCCAATTTCCGGCGAATCTACCTCGTTATGCCATCAGAATCACTGTCGCTCTCCGATGGATCTAAAGACAGTGAATTTTCATGCGATTTAATGGCGGCGCTGGCACGAAAATGAACTTGCTGGAAAGCGGAATATAATGCCGTGGATTATGGCTGTTGACGGACGTTGTTGTTCGAGAAGAGTGAAATTGGTGAAACAGTGGTAGGAACCCACAACTTGTAACTAATTCCGTCAAACTTTAATAGCTTACTCTGCAGGAACCTATATTTTTCCTTTCTGTTTAATAAATGATGGTAATTACATACAACATGGAAGTGGGAAGAGACGGCCTGAAAAACTTTATTCAGGAGCTTCTTTTGGAGATGGTAAAGAGAATGAGATGTATTAAAGTAGAGAGAGAAAAAAATTATGTAACTAATTAATTATTTAGTGGCTTAGGGTTGGGAGGTAACCAAAATTAAATATTTTGTTAGACCTTAAAAGGTATCTATAAAATATAATTTTTTTATATAGTATTTATTTAAAATAAAGAAGGTGCTAATCTTTGCTATATGAGGTAAAAATTCCTTAAATACACACATATGGGTTCGAGACTCGACATTTGCGGTCCAGTAGAACCAAAATATCCTGAAAATATTATTCTTTTCTCAAGTTATTTTCTTACAATCGTTGACTATAATTGAACAGAGTTGGTGTTTTATCTATCAATTATTTTGACGTATTTTTAGTATAAGAGATAGTTAAGCTACAGGGATACTACGCTAAAGGTACTACATTTTATTATTCTTTTCTCATGTTATTTTCATATGATTGTTGACTATAATTGGTCAGAGTTTGTATTTATCTATCAATTATTTTGACGTATTTCTTAGTATAATAGATATTTAAACTACAGAGATACTATGCTAACAAAAAAAGGAAGAAGAAGAAGACGAACCAATCAACTCAAGATAGGTCTAAATGAATCCCAAATTCATAAATTTTGTATCGCTCAATCAATAATACTATTTTTAATCAATATCCATATGAATTTAAAGCACCAATTCACAATCAAAACTTCCATATCTAAAAACTTTAGCTTCGTCAATAGCGAAAATATGATTTTTGGGGCTTATATTTCGATACCAAAAGCTCATAGTAAGAGACTCAGAGATTTATCAATCAAATTTACTTAAATCATTAATGGGCCAAATATTTTCTTCCTCATCCTTTCAAACGAACGACTAACTTCATATTCAGCATCTCACTCTAGACTTTCATCTTTTAGCATTAGGAAAGTTTGAGAAAAATAAAAAAAATAAAAAAAAATTAGATATGGCAATTAGAGAAGATAAAAGATAGGATGAAAGATAGATTTAAGATTATAGAAGGCAGAAGATGAATATGGGAGATATATAAAAAAATATATGGAGGATAGAAGATGATGGCCTGTAGAGAAAGAAGAAGCACCGGGAGAGAGAGGATTTTTGGGCGTATAGAGTAAAAGAGAACTAGGTTAGTGATTGAAATATTTCCTTCAAATTCTATACAAACTGGGCTATAGCAGATAAACTTTAAAAATATGGACCATTTCTTGTTATAGTGTGAAGTCATATGTACTTTTTTTGTAATTCTTTCTTTATTTTATCAGTTGATCTCAAATTACTTTCGTATTATATTCTAATCTTGACTGTTCTAATTGCAATTGGCATATATGGAGAAAAAAAAAAAATTATAGTTTGCAATTTCCTCACCCACGATCCCAAAGCCAATGAAGCCAAGTTCTAGCAAACCATCATATTTTTTCTTAGGCAAGACTTCCACTGAAATTCATATGCAGAAAATCTGGGCTTCGTACACATACGTATACACACAAATTTGCGAGACGCAAAATTCAACCTCCATAACCATAAGAATTGCAACAATCTTTGCTCCTGGAATCTTTATCACCATATTGTCCTCATTCTAGCAAATTGACCTACCAAAACACCCAAGTTATTAAAAAGAGAGAGAGAGAGGGAGAGAGAGAGAGAGAGAGAGAGAGAGAGAGAGAGAGAGAGAGAGGGAATGATCATATGAATCAAACACAAAGTAAGGAGAATAAAACTTACCTTAATGATGTCTCGTCTTGAACTGGGGCGCACATAGGATGCTATGACAGCCATGTGAAAATGCTGGTTTTATGCAAAAAATTAAAAAATAAAAATTGAAAATCGCTTAGTTTCATAAATGAAGAATACATATATGATCATCATATTTCCACAGGTTTTTCTTTTTCTTTTTTTTTTCGGGGGTGGAAGTTTGTTTTTTGTTTCTCTTTCTTTTCTCCTTATGTTAATAAAGAATGCACCTATGACAGAGATTTTCATACAAATGCAAGGAGCAGCACTTGGAAGTTGCGTAATAAAATCTAGTTTCAATTCATAGACAATGTGACCGAATAAATAGAGGCTAAGGCAGCAAATGAAGATCAACTAATTTACTGCCATGAATTGGAGCTTACTCTGAAAGGATCACTTCTCAAGGACTGCACCAATATTGGACTCTCCAATGCCCTGTCCTGGAAATAAAGATACGAAGCAAAAAAGCCTTACTATGTATTAAAGACGTCAAATATACTGAAACATCTTTAGTTATACAAAACGACAAATATTTGTTCCCCGAGTTTGGAAAAGAGAAAACTGATAAATTAGTTCTTGGGCTTTTACCTCTAAATAATAGTCCCTCAATCGCCTCCCTGTTTGAGCACAACAAATGCGGACAATTGATTCATCACTGCTTCCACTAATAACATAGTCCCTCCCATTCATGTAATATGATCGTGTATAATTGTGACCTCTCCCTGTGGAAGCTATACCGAAATCTGTCTGCAGCCTCCCATCTACAGACAAAAGTTGTTTCACCTGTACCATAAAGGTAATAAAAACCTCAATCATGAAGCCATTTACAACAGATACCGAATTCATCAAGTTGGGATTTTGTATACCAAAATCATTGCTTTTGAATATGTCCAAACTAATCAGAAGCCAAAAAGCAGACATGTAACTTGTTGTTCCAATAGTAAGGAAATTTGGTATCTTCAAATGAGATGTCTAATATGTTGCATTGATCAAGGTACCTCGTTGTCTACAGCCGATACCAGTAGATAAAGGTCGTCCGGGGAGAAGCAAACCATCACGTTTCCCTTTGAGCTCGAGGCTGTATAACAGGGGCGATTTGGCATCTGCCTCAAATCCCACAATTTGACATCACGATCAAATGATGAAGTAGCAAGCAGGTTTGGAGAGTGATGTGCAAATTTAGCCACGTTAATGGGTTCTTGATGCATATCGCTGAACAAATGTAAGCGCTCGCCGCTACGAATATCGTATATGGCTACTTTTTTGAATAACCACTCGTAACAAACTGATCGTCCGTTGAATTAACATGAAGTGAAGTCAACTGTTCAAATTTCTCAAAAACAGCAGGGCTGGAACTGCTATAGCTTGTCTCAGATTTTGGCGATGTGTCGTTGATGTCATACAATCTCAAAGAGCCATTGTCAGAACCAGCAAGGAGCTGACAGATGAAAACAAAGAGAATAATGAGCAGTTTACAGGAAAAGGGGTGATGGAGATTAAAATGGAAAATATAGTACTACATGTTTTTGGTTAATAGAAACATAAAGCATGGATATTAAGATCATTAGCAGAAAAATCCATAGGTGCATACATAGCAGACTAGCAGGAACATTCCATCCGATCATATTAGTTTGGGAGGAGAAGGGTTTCAATAACTAGATATCTTGTAATATAAATTTGTCAGCTAGGAGTCTCACCAAACTTTCATTTACATGCATTAATGAAATTTTCAGATTGGTACTCAGTGAACATTTACTTACAGCTACAGGCTACCCTGTATCTGTAGGAACGGATTTTATCCTGTTAAGGTCGTCATGTACATGTCAACAAACAAACAAAGTCAGTTTTTACATGGTCCTTCAAAAATGAAAAAGAGTACTTAAAAAGATTTGAGAATGTTAGGTAAGATTTAGAATCAAAAGATCAAATGATAGAACACGAATATACAACATACATACTTACAACAACAACAACAACCCAGTATAATCCCACTTAGTGGAGTCTGGGGAGGGTAGTTTGTACGCAGACGTTACCCCTACCCTTGGGTAGAGAGGTTGTTTCCAAATAGACCCCCGGCATCCTTCCCTCTAAGAACTTCCCACCTTGCTCTTGGGGAGACTCGAACTCACAACCTCTCGGTTGGAAGTGGGGGTTGCTTACCATCAGAGCATCCCCTCTTGTCTAACATACATACTTAAAATGGAACATAAATGGATAGATACGTAGGTTGTTCACACATATTACCTTACATCAACCAAATATGGCTACCCAATTTATTCCATGTATTTAATCCACCACTTTCCCTCTGGTTTTGCCTAAAATAGGATCTATCCACCAACAGTTAATGAACTTAGATTGTACTAATTTGACCTTCTATCCTAAAGTAGTCACATCCCACGACATGCTCATGACATGAAGAGGATACAAATGACTAATGTTAAAGAACAGCAAACATGCAGGGATAGTCTAATATGAGTTTGGAAATGTCACCATGTGGGAATGCACACTAAAATACAATGAAACGATGACCAATTGGATGTTGTTATGGTTTGTAGCACACTACTGTCTAAAATATGAATGTCATCCTAGTTTTAGGACGGCAACTAACCAACCCTAAGTACTTAGAATTGCATCAAATTCAAAACACAGGCTGATAACCTTCCAATTTGCAGCATATTATTCAACAATCAGAGCCCTATCTGCCGTCAAAAAATTTCTTCATAAAGACTATATTTATGACCTCGTAAGGTACATGTGACTATGATCCACGAAGCAACTATAATTTTAGTTTTGAGAAAACAGCATACCTTAAATGGATTCTTGTTAAGCCAACAGAGGCCTAATATGCTATTAGTCACCCCAAAGAGTGGAATGTAACTGAAAGTATTTCCAGCATCATGGTTTACGACAACCACCTCCCCATCCAAAGTTCCAAAAGCCATTAGACTAGGATTAGTGGGATGATACTCAAACTGTCTTGGTCGAAGGCTCCCACTTCCTTCTTTGATATTATTGCTGATATTGGACAGTATATGTAGGGAAGGAGAAGCAGATGAACCAAGTTTGGCTGCGCAGAGAGACCTTGAATAGAAATATGGACTTCTCCTACAAGAAACTGCCTCCATTATGCGAGAAGATTTGATGTGGTACATATTACCTCTACCTGTTTCACGCATATGCAAAACACTTGCAACATTTTCTTTGTGCTGGCGTTTGTATGGCAGATACTCGTAGTGATGTGAGAAGACAGTATTTGCCAATTCTCTATCTAGCTTTCTTATAGGAAAGTTATCTAGCACTTCCAGATGAGGCAATGAAGCAATAATGTATTCCCTGTAGTATTTCTCATAGCAGATAGGTGAAGGATGACAAGAAAGATACATCTTGGAAACAACTGATTTGTCTCTCAGTTTCAAGTTTATCTCCTCGGGACAATCATCTCTCTCTTGAACATGAAAATCGCCAAAAGAAACCTGATACACGGATTGAAACCTATAAAATGCAAGAGAGAAAAAACAAGAAAAACTTTAGTCAACAACTGCAAGCATAAAGAAAAGCCATAGACCTCATGTTGCAAATCAGCCCTTCCAGTTTTGGCAACAAAACAGGGATCTGATGAAAGAATTCCTTCAAAATGATTTGATACTTTATCTGCCGAATCATTAAGTGAGTCCTGGTTTATCCTTTAACCCATAAGTTGAAAATAAGTTGCCAACAGAAGCTGGACTGCCAGCACCATCTGCATACAATATTTATAGTCAAATTTCTGAGTATATAATTTATGGTTGCTGTCAAAGTCCTTGAGTGAATGACCTGATTAAGTTATTTCAGAAACAGGAAGATTTATCATCTTACTGGATGATGCAAGACATGGCCCAGTATCTTTGCAACATATGCAGTTTTGAAACCTTAATTCTGTCATAGAAGGAAGGCGTGTCAAAGCAGCGCGGGTTGTCCAAAGATCAGCTATTCTAGTTCCACATATGGAGAGACGCATCAATTTTGGCATGCAAGCAAAGCAATCCCTCTCTAAGTTAGTGAGGGAAGAACAGAAGTCAAGATTAAGGGTGTGCAACTGCATGAAACTTCCAACCATAATCAGCTTTTGAATCTCAGTGGACCTCAGCTTTAGCGATCGGCAATTTAAACCGCCCTGAAAAAGGTCCCTGCAGAGGCCCCAATTCAACACAGAAATCATGATCGCGAACTTACATACCTCTCAAATCCATAATATGTGGTACTGTCAACAACGCATGCAATCTATCATCTTATGCACATTAAAATCACAGCTAGGGTTATATCTTTGTTTTGATAGCTAGTTTAGTTGGCTTAGCTGTGGTTTTGTAATTAACTCGTTGGTGATTAATGAAATACAGTTGGTTACCACAAAAAAACAAAAAATAATAAGTCACAGCTAGGGGAAACATAAGAGCAAACTGGTATTCTCACCTTTTCTAATTATCATATATAGAGGAAAAATTAGGTTCTTTGTCTTATTCGTTTCCCTCTGTTAGTGTGCCTAGCATGCCATAAGTATGGATACATTAAAAAAATTCAGTTGTAAGAGTAAAACAGATGAGGAAAATAAGATGGTATTCAATGATCAATTAAAAATAATAGCATTTAGGCATACCAAAAGATTTCCTTTTTAAATAGCATATCCTGAAGATCAACCGTGCAGAGTTTTGAATTGACTGCACGCACTAGGGAGACCACAGATTCTTGCTTCACAGCTGAGAGTGAAGTGCAAAGTACGTCCACTGCATCAACATCAAATAGATGGATTTTAAGCAATACATCCACGAGGGGGGACATGTCAACATCTTCAAGCTCATCAAGTGAAACTAACAGAGTCCTCCTTTGTTGAGCTTTTTTCTGCATGCTGGCCTGAAGAAGTTGAGAATTTTAATGATCATTGTCAAGTTAGATTCCTCAAAGCAAAATCTTTTTTACACTATTAACACAACAGGAAATTTGTTTCACAGTATTACGACATAGTGATGTTGCATGTTGCAAGGATTACAACAAATTTTCAATACATAGACACAAGTTCGGTATTATATCGCAAATTATCAGTTCACATATATTTCACCTCATGCAGCTTGCAAGAATTCATTACTATATAAATCTATATCAGTCAGAAGGTGCTAAAACACGAATTAAGAAAGAAAAAGGACTAGAATAAAGCAAATTGGATTGGTTAACATACAGATTTTTGTTTTCCTTCGCTAGAGAAGTGTAACTAAAAATTAAAGAAATGACTACCTTATAAAGCTCTGACAGAAGAGCTGCATTGGGTAGCACCTCATGCAGCTTGCAAGAATTCAGGTACCTAGTAACAGAAATGAAGAGGCACGTGACATCAGTAAAGTATCATGGTTCAAGTATCACCATTTCCTTAATTTCTTTTTGTTTCAGACATGAGGAAAGAATGCCACAGAAGTATCAAGCCAATATCATATTTGGCAAGGATTTGGAGAATGTTAAAGGAAAGCTTCATTACTATGGCACCGCACGCATATTTGCTTTTACAACTATCTTCTGCACTTATAACTATATTAACTTTAATTTAGTCAATAGAAGAACTACATTTTCATGTTTGTATCAGCTAAAGAGAAACTGCACTCTTCCCATCTACACGCCACATATGAATCATAATCTATGATCCTCAGAAAAAGGAATCCATGTTCTTAGACCTTGGCGGACCAAAATGCAGGTATCCATTGGTACAAACCAGAGACCAGGATTTGGGATCGAACCGTATAGATGTGCGAAAAATAAGTACAGATTGTGACACCCATGACAAAGGGTGGGCCAACTAGGGCGGGTAAAGAGAAGGACTAATACCCTTCAAGACCGGTAAGCTTCCGATTGAAGGGGTACATATTAAACCTTACATGAATCTGACATTGGAATGGGAGAGGAAAATGAAGAGCCTAATTAGGCAGAGCCCTAGTTCACATGGTACGCAGGCTTTTGGGCTCGATGATGGCATAGTCCAACGGAGATCCATCTTATTTGTTGGGCCAAAGGAGGAAATATGTGTCATGAGCTCGCCTGTCACATAAATAGAACTAGATATACATTTCACAACCGATGCTTCAGAACCCACAAAGTCTAAATTGTTCCAATAACAAGTAAGGAGAACCAGGGTCAGTAACGGTGGATCTCTTTGTGATCAGTGACGGAGCTACAATGCCGAATGCGGGTTCGGCCGAACCCAATAACCTTTGTTCATACTTTATATTTTTCTTAAAAAATCTATTAAATATGTATAAATATATAATTTAGAACCCAGTAACTTAAAAAGATTGCAACACCGAACCCATAAGCTTCAAATTCTAGCTCCGCCTCTGTTTATGATAAGCTAATCCATTTCGCAAGTTCATTATTATGGGTAGTTCCTACAAAGGATCGGACCCCTTTTAAGGTAAATATATGGTGGTACCCCCATGTTTGAGCACTCTTTAACCGCTATCTTTATGGCCAAACCTTTTTTAAACCGATTAAATCGTAAGTTGCATACTCAATGTGTGGACGGGTTCGAGAGTTTGGTTCGACTGAGACTTCTCTCTCTTTCTGAATCCGCCGCTGTTTTTTAGTGAAGTACAGACAATTGTGCTAATGAGCAGCTAGATTGCGAAGTGACAAGATTTAGTACTCATTAAGGACTAATGGTCATCAACTCTCTAATTTTTTTAATTTATAGCATGGCGGTCAACATTGATCATTTTGTCCCTTCACAATTTATTTGGTGATAGAGATTCAGGTCAAGGCTCTAGTATCTCTCCCCATAACCTGGCACTCTATTGAAAATTTCATGAAATAGAAGTAAAACTGAAGTTGGGATGAGTAACAGTGCGCCATTAATTAGCATAATTTTGGTCCAATTTCTATGACAACAAAGCTTATTGAGCAAAGTTGTTGTCTTCAATGAGTTTTGCTAGCTAGCTAACCACATAAAGAGAGACAAAAAACAAAGGAGAAAAGCAGAATATGAATCACCCCTCACTCTAATTTGAGCCAAGTTCCAATATGCCAATAATGAATAAACCTTCTGCCGAAGAAGAAAAGAAGAATCTTGGACCAAAATATACCTGGCTACAATGGAAGAGATGTCAAAAGACATGGTAAATAATTCTTCACATGAGCAAACTCTGAGCTCAAAGGTTCAGATTGACGCTAATAATGCTCAATACTTGAGATAAACAAGGTTGTTTCAAGTGTGAACAGTGAGTCAAATGATTGGAGAGCCGAGAGAACAGACAATGAATGGGAAAGAAAAGGCTATAAGCAGAGTAACTATTCAACCTTTTAAATCAAATAATGTACCAAATGGATAAGCAGTGCCAAGCACATGCTCGTATCATTATTATTTGCTTCCTTTTATTTTACATTTTTCAATTTTATATTTTTTCTTTAATTTGTATAATTATATAATGGTATTTAATTGTTCGTAAAATTTAAATAACTTTTGACATATATAACATATCAAAATAAAAATTAGTATATAGTAGTATTTAATAACATGTTAAGATTAATGAGTTTTCAAACATATATAAATTCGTATAAAAGAAAGGTAGAGTAACATATGAAGTAAAAGTTGCCAAACTCATGATAATCAAATCTTATCATAATACTACTAATCAAAGCTGATCATGAGACTGGCGTATCATTATCAAAGGAAACGATACTTATCTTCTAGCACGAGAGAACATATTGACTTATCCTCGAAATAGTAGTTTGGAAGTATTGAGCTTCCCATCTCAAATAAGATTATACTACTTCTGTTTTAGTTTAATTTAATTTATTTCTTTTTTGGTTCGTTTAAAAATAAATAATTATTTTTTAATTTTGAAAATAATTTAATTTAAACTAAAAATTCTAACATTAATGAAAAGTTTTTATAATCACACAAATATTATGGACATCTTTTTGACTTATTTAGGACGAAAAATTTAGATGACTAGCAAGAGGTGTGCTGATTGGCTTAGCATTCTTCATGTTGAAGCGTTCTAGTACACGTTCAATGTACTTCTCCTGAGATAGCCACAACTTCTACTTGTTCTCTCTCGAACTATCTTCATCTCTGGAATTTGTTGTGCTGGGACCAAGTCCTTCATATCAAATGACTTGGACTGATCTCCCTTCAACTTTGCTATCAACCCCTTGTCTTTTCCTACAATTAACATGTCATCCACATAGAACAACAATATAATAAAATTATTCTCAGAAAATCTTTTGAAGTATACACATGGATCAGAATAGGTCTTTATGTATGTTTGATTTTTCATGAATGAGTCAAACTTCATGTACCACTGCCTTGGTGCTTGCTTTAATCCATAAAGACTCTTATTCAATTTGCACACCATGTGTTTCTTTCCAGCTACATCAAATCCTTCTGGTTGCTCCATATAATCTCTTCTTTCAAATCTCCATGAATAAATGCAATTTTCACATCCAACTGCTCCACTTCAAGATCTAGGCTAGCTGCTAAGCTCAAAATTGCTCGAATAGAAGTCATTTTGACTACAGGTGAGAAACTTTCATCAAAATCAATACCTTTTTTCTGTTCAAAGCCTTTAACCACCAATCGAGATTTGTATCTGACCAGCTTGCCATTTCCATCTTTCTTGATTTTAAAGACCCATTTGCATTTGAGTGGTATTTTACCCTTTGGAAGTTCAACCAGCTTGTACGTGCCATTTTTCTGTAGAGATTCCATCTCTTCTTGCATGGCTTTCATCCACTGGTTCTTTTCTGGATGGGACAGCGCCTCCTTAAGACATTCTGGCTCCCCCTCATCACTGATGAGGACATACTCTATGGAAGGGTACCTGCATGACTCTACCCTTGGCCTCTTCGATCTCCTCAGAGATTGAGGTTGTTCTTCTTCCTGAGTGGGGTGTTCCACTTCCTCGACACCTTCATCAAGTTGCTCTCCCTGCTCAATAACCTCACCAGGTTGCTCCCCCTTCTCAGAAACCTCGTCGGTCGTACTTTCTGCACTTGTGGGATTGTTAGAAGTAGAAGGAATAGTAACAAGGTTAGGAATTATACCATTCTTCACCTTTTCTGACACATCAGCAGCAATTCCAACTTCACTTTCTCGGAAGACTACATCTCTACTTCTGATGACCTTCTTCTTCTTTAAAGGATCCCACAATCTGTGCCCGAACTCTTCATCTCCATATCTGATAAATATGCAGAGAACAGATTTATCATCCAGCTTTGTTCTCTGCTCTTTTGGAACATGTGCAAAAAGCTCTACAACCAAACACCTTCAGATGCAAGTAGGACACCTCCTTATTGGTCCAAACTCTCTCTGGGATGTCAAACGCCAATGGAACTGATGGACTCCTATTGACCAGGTAACATGTTGTTTGAACTGCTTCACCCAGAATGACTTAGGTAGTTTAGCCATTCTGAGCATGCTTCTCACCTTCTCCACAATAGTGCGGTTCATCCTCTCTGCTACACCATTGTGCTGTGGGGTTCCAGGAACTGTCTTTTCATGTCTGATCCCATGACTTGAACAGTACTCTTCAAATTCCCTTGAAGTGTACTCACCTCCATTGTCAGTTTGGAGACGCTTTAGCTTTTGACTAGTCTCCCTTTCTACTAGAGCATGAAACTTCTGGTAAACTTGAAACACCTGATCTTTGGTTTTCAAAATATAAACCCACAATTTTCGTGAAGCATCATCAATAAAAGCAACAAAATATTTGTTACCGCCCATTGGTTCAATTTCCATTGGGCCACAAACATCAGAATATACTAAATCAAGTATATTCAATTTTCTTTCAAACGATGTCTGAAATGAGACTCTATGCTGCTTACCAAATAAACAGTAGTAACAGGGTTTTATTGTTGTACCTTTGGCATAAGAAATAAGTGATTTCTTGACAAGAATCTCCAATCCCTTCTCACTCATATGACCCATTCTTTTATGCCACAAATCTGTAGAAATCTCATCTTGTGCCGCATTCAATTCACCTTGGAATATTTCTGCATTTGTCTTGTACAACGTGCCACGAGCAACTCTCTTTGCAATTACCAATGATCCCTTGGTGAGTCTCCACTTTTGATTTGCAAAATAGTTCTCGTATCCATCTCGGTCCAAAGCAATCCCTGAGATCAAGTTCATCTGCAAATCAGGTACATGCCGCACATCCTTTAGAACCAATTTGCATCCGACATTTGTCTTGATACAAATGTCACAAATCCCCGCAATCTTTGAGTAACTCGTGTTACCCATTCTCACTGTGCCGAAATCACCTGCTGCATATCTGCAAAAAAGATCTCTTTACCGGTGTGGCATGATAAGATGTCGCTATTTCAACCACCCATTCCGACTCTGGACCTGACAGGTGCATGCATTCCTCTTGTACCATGGCGGCTGTGTTGTTGTCATTCTTATGGCCACTAGTTTAACCTTTGCTCTTCCTTGGATTTGGGCAATCTCTTTTGAAGTGACCTGGTTGATCACAGTTGTAGCAATTTCTGGCTTTTGATTTGGATCGATTCTTTGACTTTCCACGAGCTCCGGATCTACCATAGTTGCTCGAACTCATTTGATAACTCCTGCCTCTACCTTCTGTGATAAGAGCTTGTCCTTGATTTTCAGGCTTCTTTCTCATCTTCTCATTGAGTAAAAGAGCCGATGTGACATCTTTCAACTCAATAGTAGTCTTACCGTGCAGGATGGTTGTTGCCAAATTATCGTACGAAGAAGGCAACGAGTTCAACAGCAAGATGACTTTATCTTCCTCCTCGATTTTCACTCTGAGGTTGGCAAGCTGTGTGATTAGTCCATTAAACACATTTAAATGTGACAAAAAATTTATACCTTCACCCATGTGTAGGGCGTATAACTGCTTCTTCGGGTAGAATTTATTTGTCAGCGTTTTGGATATATATAGGCTTTCCAGCCTTGTCCAAATTCCACGTGCAGTGTCTTCATCAATGATGTTATTTACCACGTCATCCGATAAGTGCAACCTGATTGCATTAGCAACTCTTTCATCCAAGTCAACCCAATCCTCAGCTTTCATGGTATCAGGCTTTTTGGCATCGGTATTTAGTAACTTGTGTAATCCTTGTTGGATGAGCAGATCCCTCATCCTTCTTTGCCATGTTGAGAAACCGTTATCTCCGTTGAATTTTGCTACCTCGTACTTTACTCGGGACATTTTATTTTTCACCGAGTATAGTACTACCGACAGTGAATAGTATTTCAGTGAACGAGTAGAACCTGTGCTCTGATACCAGTTGTTGGGAATAAAACCCCCACAGAAATAATATTCACAATAATAAAAGCGGAATAATAATGTAGCACAGAGATACGGTAATTAAAAAGAGTAACAACGACGCCAAGATTTTTACGTGGAAAACCATTTTGAATTAGGGAAAAACCACGGCGCCGAGAGAAGCAACTGATATCACTATAGTAAGGAATTTTACACTTTGTAGTTCCGAGTAAAATACTCCAAAGACCACTAGAACACTCAAAAGAAATAACATTCTTTTGATATTCCCACCTTACAACAATATCGCTCACTCTCTATTTTTCTCATAGATTATTTTCTTATATCTTACGTGTGAAACCTCACTCTTTCTTTCTCTCTTTGTTGGTGTATGGAAATGAGAGTTGAAGCTCTCTTTTTATAGCCAAAGCTTCACTCTCTAAAGCCTACAATATTTGACAATTTACACCCACTTTTCACAATTCAACAAAGTTGGCTACCAACCCAAGGAAATTCAACAAGGTTGGCTACCAAACCAAACCAATTCAACAAAATTGGCTACCAACCCAAAAAATTTCAACAAGATTAGCTACCAAACGAAACTAATTCAATAAAATTAGCTACCTAACCAATCTACACTTTAGAATTACAGTAGCAAAGATCCTCTGCATCTATCTTCCTCTTCCTGGACCATCTACTTAAAGGTCAAGCGAATCCATATTATTTTTGTTTTTGCTTTTCACTATTCGGTATTGGAAGTTTCATAGCAAGTCCATTTAACAGATGTTAAATCATTCCCTAGTGAGATATGTGTGACGTGTGACAATTCCCCTTCAGACATTAATCTGTTCAAAATTATACTTTTATTCACTTAATTGTTAAGCATTAAACACATTCATAAAATGTGACGAGTGAGAAATATACTAATATTTTATGAAGTGCATGATCATTTGATCTGAATTTAAAGTATTATAGATAATACAGCTGTTCACATAATTATATACGATAATTTTACATAAATACAATTCATACAGTTGACTTGCAACATAATAATCAAATTATAACTTTACCAGTTTGTAGCCCAAAAATAATTAGTTAATATTTGAAAAAAGAGTATTCTCTAGCTTTTTTATTCGGCAACGGAGTTTAATCAGGACAATTATCTTATTTAGATGAAGTCATGAGATTTTTTAATTCTTCCGTCGTATAATTTGATATTTCTCGCCCAATTTATATTTATTGCTGCAAGTTGTCCCCCAAATTCGCTGATTCTACTTATATGGTAAAATTTAGAAACAATTGCTGCAAGTTCGTGATTTGGCGGAGAACCAACAAGGAAAATAGATTTATACATAAACTATTCCAGAAAAAGGAAGAAAATATGAAAAAAAAATTAATTTGATTATACATATGCAGTACATATATAATGATGTATAACGATGTATAAACTTGTATATGGAATATATAATAATATATATCAAAAGAATAAGAGAAAGAGAAGAAGAAGATAAGTGATGTTATGAACATATATACACACACACACACACACACACACACACATATATATATATATATATATATATATATATATATATATATATATATATACACACACACACACACACACAATTATACACTATACACAATTATTCAATAATGTATAAGTGTGTATAAATAGTGGTTATACAATATTTATACCATAACACGTTTTATGTTCAATGTTACACCTCTATTTCAGTATCATAATATAAAAGAGAGTATTTCAAAGGAAGTTAGATCTGAAAATTAAAGAGGAGAAAAGATGGAGATGAAATTATTTTATAAAAGAAGATAAAACTGGAACATCATCTGAAGAACTTGAAAATTATCTGAATACAACACAAGAACGCTTTTTCATTCTTCATGACTTCACCGACTTCATCGTCGACCTATTTACCTTGAAAATTGAAGGAAAAAATGGAGGATATCTGCAACTCTTCAACCTCTTTCCAGCAATTTGAGAAGAAATAAAAAATTATTAATGGAGGATAAACGCATTTTGTCTTTAAAAAATTCACATTGCTAAAAAAAAAAGACTCCAAATAGAAAAAACGATTTAGTCTCCTTGAGGAGATGTTTATTACAGTAAATGCAAAAGGCCTTCGTGTTAGGTTGAATGAGAGAATAACTGCAGTTAAAAGAGAAAGAAGCATTTGGATATAGGTTTTGTAAAAAATTCAAAAAAGAAAAGAAGGCTAAATATATAAAATGACACCAAACTTTGTAGTCAAATCCGTCTTACACACTCGATAACCACGGGAATATTATTACCTACCTAAACCTTTTAAACTATATCTTTTATATACCACTTTAGCAAGGCAGCACCCTGTGTGTCCTACACATGAATCAGGCACGTGAATAGAAAATTTTATGTGTCTGAAGCTCTCTATGGAAGCCACGTGTCAAACTGTTTTATTTTTTAATTTTATCATTTTCCCAAATGTTATTTCTCATCTTCATTATCCCCATTTCCAAATTCACGCAAACCTCCATTGTGGGTAAACCCATTTTTGCTGGAGTTTGAATCTTGTTTGTTGAATAAAGTGATATTGAGTGTTGGAAGTTGATTAATTAACTACTTTGGATTGAGTAATATTACTCACTCAAAATTTCGAATTTGAAGAGTAAAAAAAAGAGGTACCATTGAAGAAGTCTTCAATTATACTCTTATTTAAAAACCCAAATTTGAAACCCGAATGTATTGGCGATTTATTGTTAAAGAAAGTGATCTGGGAAGTCTAACATGGATTACCATGTGCACTTCACTAAATTTGAGTCTACAAAATGTAAAAGGGAAGCTCGATCGCCGGAAAATATGGATGTCTTGCCGGAAAATATGATATTGTTGTCAATCAGTGCACTTGTTGTCTTCGTCATTATTCCCTCTTTAAATTTGTCCATATTTTCTAACTCTTCAAGTTCATTTTTTAGAAAAGCTTTCAAGTGATTCAAAGCTTAGAGAAAATCTTAATTTGGTTGAAAATCAACTATTGGGCGAGGAAGATTAAAGAACCAGGAAGGGGATTTGGGGAAGATGAGAATAGGGGTGGAGGGTAATTTCTTTTCTCTTTTTTTTTTTTAATTTTCTAAAATATTTGTCATCTTGGGATGTAAATTAGGTCTTTTTTTTTTCTTTTGAGTTATGACACGTGGCACACTCTGATTAGCACGTGTGATGCAATTTTTAAAAAGAAATTCTCAAATACAAAAAAGGTGTACAATAGAGACACTTTAAAAGATTGGGTGTGTAACAATATTTTCGTGATTATCGGGTGTGTAAGAGGGATTTAACTACAAGGTGTGATATAATTTTATGTATTTAGCCTAAAAAGAAGGATAAAGGAGGTTATCTCTAGGTTAATCGATAAAAATAGACTATGTATTATCTGCAAAATAGACTATACCAGATAAAGTTCTAAAATATGAGCTATTGTTAGTTCTGAAATTGAACCGACTGACATAGGATGTAATCTGTCTAATTGTATTTTATAGTACTTAGTATTTTGCTCTCTTTATACCCATAAAGTTTTTGGTAATGGATGATTAATGAACCATCTTTATGATACTCCTTGTTGAGGTAAATGAACCCAAAATTTACTTCTATTCAATTTCTTCTACAAAGATAAGAAATTTTGCTTTGTCTCTATTGTTTTATGCGGTAAAATTTGAATAACAAATTGAAAAAGCATATAAATTTATAGATTTATAAATATTTATATGGTTGTAAATTATATCATTAAATATGAGGTGAAAAATATAAAATTAAATCATTTTTAAAATTTAAAAATATCATATATAAAGTTAAACTATTTATAAAATTAAAAAATATTAGTCTTTTTAAAAGAACTCAAAAATAATATATTTATACATAAAATGAAACAACTGAGTACTAGTTAATAAAATCTGAAGTTTGTTGCACTACAGGAAAATAAGGATACAACAATAACAACAACCCAGTTTATTCCCACTTAGTAGGGTTTGGAGAGGGCAGTGTGTACGCAGACCTTACCCCTACCTTTGGGTAGAGATGCTGTTTTCAAATAGACCCCCAGCATCCTTCCCTCCAAGAACTTCTCACCTTGCTCTTGGGAAGACTCGAACTCACAACCCCTCGATTAGAGCCTAAGGATACGACAACATTAAATAAATATCGCATAATGCTTCTTAAATGTCATAAATTTATTTACCAATATTTAATTTATATTTGTATCAAATGAATAAAATTTTGTGGCCGGGAATTTTCCAACATTTGATTAATGTCGGTAAGAAATTTATGATATTTATTTATGACATTTTTTGAAATATCACTTAAAATTGCTGACATTTAGAATAATATTTGTATATAGATTATGATATTTATTTACATCTTTTAAAAAATGTCGAATTATAATTTACGATATTTTAGTAACCGTCAATAAAAAATTTACAACATTTAGGTGAATGTCAAAAAAATTAATGACATTTTTTTAAATCTTCTGAAATGTCACTTTAAACTTTGCATATCGAGTTTCTAACATATAAATAATAATCTTTTTTTTTTGTTGAAAGAAATTTTTTATTTCAACCAGTTTTTTAATTTATATCACATATACTTTGAACTATGGTATCATGCTTCATGACTGAAACGAATAAACAAAAACCTATACAGCCAAGGCTGCTTTATAAGATCCCATAATATTCATAGATCTTTATCATATCCTGGATGCTATGGAGTACAATTAGGATAACTATTTAGTGTACTCAATATAGGTGCCCATTCATATTTCTTCTGTCATGTTATGTGCACCTGCTTGGCAATTTCTTTTTCTCTATCTTGAACCTCTCTGCTTTGGTTTTGAAATCTTCTTTCATTTCTCTTCATCAAGATGCGATATACTATTGCTGTAAACACCACTCCCAGCAAGGTTTTCTTTGGATTTCGGCTATTTACATTGGTAATTAACCACTACACCTCAGCTTTCCAGTTTTCTATCTTCCTCTTGTATTTTAACCATTCTAGCAATCCTGTCCATAAGCTTTGTGAATATGGACACTCAAAATACAATTGATCATGTGTCTCTTCTATATCTCCTCCATACAGTACACAGGAATGAGTCACCTGAATTCCCCAGTTTGCTAGTCTGTCAACTGTGGCCAACCTTCTTTGTATTGCCATCCACAAAATGAAGTGTTGCTTTGGTAGTATTCCAGTTAACATAACTAGTGCTTTACAGTGGATTTTGGGATATATTAGAGTAGCATGAAAATAGGATTTTTGAATGCTGAATTTCCCATTATGAACAAAAGATTCAATTGTTGGTATGTCATTAGCCCACCATTCTCTTGCCGTAAATAATCTCTACTAGCCAACTAGCATGTTTTGGACCTTCATTGTGTTGATGTCATTCTACTTTATATAGTGGCAATGTATCCTTCTAAGCCAAAACTTATCTTTTTAGACATTATAGCCCAAAGGCGTTTAGTCAAAGCTGCTTTATTTCATCTCTCATAGTTGATAATGTTTAGACCCCCGACAGCTTTTGGTTTACACAATATTTTCATGCTATATGTAATAACCCGACTGGTCGTTTTGAGTAATTATGTCTGCTTTGGTACTTTGACGTCTCGAGCAGCTTCACATTATGTATATCGATTTGAGTGCATGGTTGGATTCGTTTTCCGGATGAATTAGAATTGAATTAGAGGGACGAACCTAGTTATGAAAGTTTAAACAACAAAAATTGGACCAGAATGAGACTTTTGAGTAAACGGACCCGAAATGGTTCGTGGGTGATCCCCAACAGCTTTGTATGGTAATTGTGGACTTAGGAACGTGTTCAAATTCAGATTTGGAGATTCGTAGGGTAATTTGAGGTGTTTCGGCGAAAATTGGAAAAGTTAAAGTTTTGACCCATAGTTGACTTTTGTGATATCGGGGTCGGAATGAAATTCCGAATGTTGGAACAGCTCCGTTATGTTATTTTGGACTTGCCTGCAAAATTTGGCGTTATTTCAAGTTGAATTGATAAGTTTCGGCGTGAGATTCAATATTTAAAGATTTCAATTCCTAGACCTAGACCTAGCTAAGACAAATAAATCTCTAGGCCAAAAACAAAAAGGCAGACGATCTCATTCTTTAACCTTCAGCGCCGCTGCTCAACTCTTTCCTCCTCAAGAAAAAAACCAACCAAACGAAAACTGAATAACCGACCACTCCATTTTCTCATTTGTAGCTTTGTTCATCAATAAAAGATTTGAGCCATCCGGAGGTCTTTTCACCCGAGAAGTGCATTTTAGAGTATCCGTTTGTCGCCTTTGAAGTAAGTATCTTGCCTAACCTTGTGTGGGGGACCTCCCTTTAGTAATTGAGTCTTCTATGCTAATTGTAGTCCACGCATGCGAGTTTGCGAGTGTGTGCTCGGACTTATTTGTGGAAAAAATGCCTAAAAGATTCTTAGGTCCTTATGTGAAAAGTTTCATGTTATGATTGGGTTTACTAGTTGCTTAAAGTGCCTCTATATGCTCCATATGACGTTGTTAGCTTTCCCTAATTGTTGTGTGTTACATTGATCCCAAATTTGCCTTAGTTCAAGTAATTGCCTTCTTTATTGTTTTGGTACTGTTGGCTTTTAGTTCCTCTATGACTTCGTGCAAATAGGTTACGTGTCCAGTTGTTGTGGTTTCCGGTGTAGTTATCACGTGCTTATTACCCCTTGTTGTGTAATGGAGGTTTCATTGTTAAGTTAATTATTAGCACAAGTTTGGTTATAGTTGGTTCCCTTGCCGGGATTTAAGTATTACTTGTGCTCTCCCTTGCCGGGAAAGTTGAACTAATAGTGTGTGCCCTTTCCGAGTGAATCGTTATGCTATCAAGTTTCCTTATTGGGATATTCTCAGCTAATTATATATTATGAAATGGGATTGTGTGGAACGACGACCACTTACACATTATAAAATGGGATCATGTGGCACGCCGACCACATATATATTATAAAATGGGATTGTGTGGCACGCAGACCACTTATACATTATGAAATGGGATTGTGTGGCACATCGGCCACTTATATATTATGAAATGGGATCATCTGGTATGTCGACCACTTATATATTATGAAATTGGCTCGTATGGTACGCTTACCATGAGATAAATAAAATGAAAGTAAAATTTTGTGTTTGATTTTCTTATTCTTGTTAGTGATTGGATTTTTGTTTTCGTGCACCTTCGGTTTACTTGGTTTAGTTGTTGTTGTCAATTCAAATGTTTAAACTATTTAATCATTTCATTAATGTGATCCTTTGTGTTATAACCCACAATGTTTTCAATACCTCACCGTATTTATATATATTTATTTATATGTTTCGATGCTTTAAACTTCAATAATTGTTATATCCTTAATTCAATTAGTTTCTCGATTGTATCTCTTTAAACCGTCTGGTGTTGTATTTTACTCAAAAAGAAATTTCTACTAAGTTTAAGTTTTTAACTCCCCTATTAAAGGTAATAATCCTTCTGACATTGTATTTCAAATTTAAAGGGGTATGTTCTTACGAGAATGATTTCTAAAGAAATAGCTTTATCTTTTCTCACTGATTTTCCAAACTTATTTAGAGATTTAAATCTAATTTATATTATGAAAATAGGACTTCTTGAACATCTTAAGTGCATTTGTAAGGACATTTGATACTGTATATCATGAGTATTTTATTGTTAGGAGTGAGATGAAAAATATCTGGGCACGAGGTGCCATATGTGCTGAAAGTTCGAAAGTTGAGATTATGATATAATAAATCGAGGATTGAAATGGTCGGGATGGTGTATTAAACTTGATGGAATTGTTGGAGTTGTCATTATTTTCTTTAGCTGGATACATTCTTACTTATCTCTATCTCTGCTATATCAATGCCGAATTGTTTGGTTACCTGATTTACGTGATTTTCGTTCGTTAATATCGGTGTTCTTCCTTTATTGTTATACTGCTTGTACTTGGATTTTCTCTCCGCAGCTGATATTACTTCATTATCGTTATCTTGATGTTTATTATCATATCCTGTTAATTTTAAATGACCAGTAGGTCCTGACTGTTCCTCATCGCTACCCCACTGAGGTTAGTCTTGATACTTACTGCGCACCATCGTGGTGTGCTCATACTACACTTCTGCATATTTTTATGTGCAGATCCGGGTATTGTTCGCTAGTAGTTGTGCGAGTTCTTGCCGAGGAGACTCAAGGTAGTCATGTTGCTCCGTTCGCAAGCTTCAGAGTTACCTTCCTATTTTATCTTCACATTGTTGTACTTATTTCCATACGGGTTGTTTATGAGTTGCATCGAAATTTTATAAAGCTTATGACTTGTACTACCGAGTTTTGGGAAGTTGTTCATTGCGTAAGGGATTCATCTCAGAATAATTCTATCTGTTATTAATTATTGTTGTTATTCCGAATTTTAGTAGGCTTACCTAGTCCTTAAGACTAGGTGCCATCACGAAACCTAACGGAGGAAAATTTGGGGTCGTGATAAGTTGGTATCGGAGCTCTAGGTTCATAGGTGCTATAAGTCATCAGTGAGTTTAGTAGAGTCTTGCGGATCGGTACGGAGACATCTGTACTTATCTTCGATAGGCTAAAGAACTGTTAGGAAATTCCCCTTCTTTCATTCCTTATCGTGCGATATTGATTCTACTAGAAGTACATAACTTATGTTCCTTTACATCCATTCGTGTATAATATTACGCTCTCAGCGTTCGCCATGCGCCTGTGGTTCCTGATACTACAAACATGCTAAGAAGAAGTTAGGGATGCTCAGGCATTGTCTCAACATGTTGTTCAGACTGAAGACCTAGAGGTATTGAGAGACTATTCAGTTGATCGTATGGAGGCATAGCGGTTTCCGACATCTGGTTGATGAGTGCGAGCTGGGAAGGTTTAATTAATTGACTAGTCATCGCAATTTTGGCAAGGTCACGTGGTGGGAGTTTATTGGGAGTAATTAGTGGTATTGGGGTACCTTATGGATAGTGTAGTGTGAGCGGTAAAAGTATTTTTGTGGATTATCAGACGTTGTTTCCCATGGCTTTGCTCCAAGTGAAGGAGTCCAATAGCAGTATTCATATTGCAGAGTCAGACTTACATCAGTTTGGGCTAGATGCATGTATATATATAATATCGGTGGATTATCGGGTTCTGCATTTGACCAAGTATAAATATTTTACATGAGATGATATTGAGGTTTGCAATATTTCTACGTCAATAATGGGTCTGTATTTCGGCATCAAAGGGATTTAGAGGAACAACTTCAGATTCATGGAAGGTCTACTCAACATAGGTGCCATGGTGGCGGCACAACGAGATGCTTCAGAGGAAATACAGTGGTTTATAAGCTTCTGGATACGTGGTTTGTGTTTGGATTATCTTTATTGGGACTTTTATTGGGATTGTTGCATATTAACTATCCGAAGAAATGAGTCATTTCAGTACTGTTGGGTCAGCATAGCAATGAAAGTAAGTGGTCTTTTTGAATGGGAATTCTCTACTGGCATTTGTGAAAACACTCTTGGATTGGACGGTTTGAGTGACTCGGTTGAGTTGGGGAGGTGCAGTCATGATGACTTATTTGCGTGTGGGCGGATCTCGGAGGTTTTTTGTTGGTTTGACTGGGTGGATCTCGGAGGTTTCGCGATGGTTTGACTGCGGCTTGAGTTGGGTATCTTCTATGGGCGTAAAGAATATGTGGTATATTGCGGTTTTACCCCGAATCAGTATCTGAAAGTAATAGAGTGTTGGCATTACTAGGTATCATATGTGAAGAGTGTGAATTTTGGAAAGGACCTTGAGTTTCGGGTTGCGGGTGCGTGGCTAGTAGTATGGTGATTACTGGGTTATGAGGCTTTCAAGGTTTATGTTTTGATGTACGGCCAGAATCTTAAATGGGTTCTTAGACATGATGATGGAGGGTAAGTGTTGTATCAACCATTTGATCTGCATAGTTGAGTCCGGGTATGGAATTTTTAGTATTCCATAGGTTTTGGGACTAGGTGTCCCCGTATATGGGCTATTTCTTGGTAGTGGATTGTGAAGAAATTTTGAGAATGGGGTAATTTATATGTATTATCAATAGGTTGATGTTGATCTTCCAAAGAATATTCATCTAATTGGGAAGGATCGGGGTTCGATTGTGAGCTATATGGAGGGCCAACGAGAATATGTGTTTTGTATCAGGTTTGGTTTGTGTGCTCCTATGGGGTTGTCATTTTGACCATGTTATAAGGCAGGATGGATATTATATGTACCCTAGCCTACGATATGTGTTACTCTGGCATGTTGTGTTAGGCAGTGATGTGGTATGATTATTTCCCACGTAGTTAGTGATTCTGTTCAAGCCTTATGGTGATATGGGCAAGATAGCTCTCGTGATGTTGATTTGCTTATTGCACCTTAGTAGTGCTTGCTTATTTCTTGGTTTAGCACTTCCATTTATTTGTGCCCTCTGTTGTACTTGATTTCAGTATTCATGTGATTAGTGAGCCCGAGCATTTTGGCTCGAGGAGTATTTGGGAGCGGGATGCATGCCGCAGTAGATGTTATGTCGTATACTGGCTTGATGAGTATTTGGGAGCGGGCTGCATGCCGCATCAGATGTTATATGAGATACCCTTCCTTGTTTTTATTCGGGGTTGTACTTTTCCTCTATGGAACAATTTGATGAAAATTATATTTTCGTTGTTGCACATGTTACACTTGTTAGAAAATTCTTCTACTTTGCTTTTCCGTACTTGTGTTACGTAATTGAGGCTGGTTCAGTGTACGAGCTGTGTAGTGTGAGAATTTGTGTGTTTCCATAATGATTCATCAGTTGGGCTGCATGTATTGGTCGATATGTGATTCTTAGACCTGAGAGTGGTACTATGGCATTGGGGGTGAGGAGTGTTTGGAAGTATGTGGGTAATTCTGCTAAGATTTGGATAATGGCCCTGGCGGGCGAGAGAGTTTCTTGACTTGTTGACTTCATAGGCGGCTATTGTAACGATCCGGATTTCCCACCATCGAGGTTCGTGATGGCGCCTACTTTCGAAGCTAGGCAAGCCAATCATTACAACATTTCTACTGATTTCATTCAAACAATTATCATAAACTGAAATAATAATCAAAGAGGAAGACTTACAAAAACTTAATTAATTTTAAAGGAAATGCGGAAGGTTCAAAATACACCTCTACCCAGTATCTGGTGTCACTACTCACAGACTACTACAGAATACTACAAATAAAGTCTGGAAAATAAATACATAGTGTTTGTCTGATACAGGATGAACAAACAAAAAATAAGGAAAGGGACTTCGGCCTGCGGACGTCAGCAAGGCTACCTCGAATGTCCCTGGACTGGAAGCTCGCTCCCGAAATGCTACTGCCACTCAAATGTTGCTCCAACACCTAGATCTGTGCAAAACTATGCACAGAGTGTAGCATCAGCACAACTAACCCCATGTGCTTGTAAGTGCCTGGCCTAACCCTGGCGAAGTAGTGACGAAGCTAGACAGGACCTGCCTAAAACAACCTATGCAGTTATATAGATTTACAGAAGCAACGAAAATAACAACAGAAAATATCAACTAAAAGGGGAAGGGAAATGATCGGGGGAGATGCAGTGAAAACAGATCAACGGATATGACAATGAAACTAGCTCAATACCATAACTCATATATAAGTGGTCGGCGCGCCATACGATCTCATTTCTTAATTCATAAGTGGACGGCGTGCCATACGTTCCCATTTCATAACATATCATGGTTGGCGTGCCACACGATCCCAATCATAATATCTCGTGGTCAGCGTGCCACACAATCCCAATCATAATATCTCGTGGTGGGCATGCCACACAATCCCAATCATAATATCTCGTGGTCGGCGTGCCACACGATCCCAATCATAAAATCTCGTGGTTGGCGTGCCACACGAACCCAATCATAATATCTCGTGGTCGGCGTGCCACACAATCCCAATCATAATATTTCGTGTTCGGCATGCCACACGATCTCAATCATAATATCTTGTGGTCGGTGTGCCACAAGATCCCTTATGTTTCAACACAAAACACAAAGTAATCCCAACAAAGGAGGAAAATATATTATTATAAACTATCACGACAAGGGAGATCTAGCTATAACCAAACTCGTTCGATTTATACTTAACACGATAAAATCCATACTTAGTCTCAAAAATTACTAACGCAGTGTTAAATATTTCCAACCAATTTCTCATAAACAATAATTAAGAATTCGATAAGTTAATAATTTAAGACTCACGATCATACTCGACACGAGTGTATAGATACTCGTCACCATGTCTATTCACCGTACTCAACATTTACCAATTAGCAAATAATACCTTAATCCTATTCCCTCAAGCCAAAGTTAGATCAAACACTTACCTCTGTCCGAAAATAGCAATCAAATCTCCAATAACGCCTTTCCTCTAGAATCCAACTTCGAAATAATGATATCTAGGCACAATTTAGTTAAATATTATCAATATGGGTTCAAAGACACAATCCAATAGCTTAGAAATGAATTTGCTATCATTCTTTCAAAAATACCAAAATCTGGCCCCCAGGACCACATGGTCCAAATTCGAGGCTCGGACCAAAACCCAATCACGCATAACCCAACGAGTTCAAATATGCAATTTATTTCAATATTCGACCCCAAATGATGTTGAATCGCCCAAAATCCCCAAAAGCCCTAACTCTACCCAAAACCCCCAATTTCTACCTTGAATTCATGATTTAGGGCTTGGAATTTAGAAATTAGATGAAGAAATTAATAGAAAATGAAGTTAAGATCACTTACCCGAAGAGCTATGGAGAAAGAGGAGGTTGAAATTCATCTATGGAGTGTTTAAGGAAGGAGCTCGTATGAAATTTTATGAAAAATCCCGAGATGGTTCTATTTTTAAGCTTTGAAATCACTGGAGGGATTAACACTATGCGAACATAGGATCTGGGTTGCGTTCGCGAAGAAGGCTGGGCGGAAGGCATCACGTTCGCGAAATGGCGATGCGAACGCGTAGAAGAAAAAGGTCCAATCCCACGACATGGCCTATGCTTCCGCGTTTGGACATATGCGAATGCGAAGAGGAGCAGGCCCCAAAGCTACGCGAATGTAAGTCATGAAGTGCGAACGCGATGGGAGGAATAACTAGGCAATGCGAACACGAGCCTAGGGCCACGTTCGTGAAGAAAAAAAATGAGTTTGCAACACCTTGGAAAATCTAATGTTTTTCTAAGCCCAAAAACACTCTGAACCACCTAAGAAATCATTCCGAGCCCTCGGGGCTCCCAACCAAACACACTAACTCATTAACATCCTACAAACTTGCTCGAGCGATGAAATCCATAAAATACCATCAAAATCAAAGAATTAAGCCTCAAATTCCTCATTTTTCATTTTAAATTCATAAACCTCTAACTTGAGATATTTAGGTCCGAAACATGTCAAATGATGTCTGTTTTCGACCAAATTTCACAGGAAGAGCTTAACATATATTTAAGACCTGTACTGGGCATCAGAACCAAAATATGAGCCCGATACATATATTTTTAACTCATTTTCATTTCATTTTTTCATATCATTTTTCAGAAAAAAAAATTTCTTTCAAAAATTCTATACTGAGGCTCGAGACCTTGGATTTTGATTTCGGGAATACGCCTGAGTCTCATATTTTTCTACGGACCTCCCAGGATCGTCACATCACGGGTTCGAGTCTTTTTACCCAAAATGTTGACCAAAGTCAACTATATCAATATTAATATCAAAATTCTTCTATTTTTTCACAAAATTCACATATTTTAACATAAAAAGTTTTAGGCTTCGCGCCCATACTGTGCACGCAAATTGAGACAACTAAAAGCAAGGTTTTCGACGACTCAGAAGCATGGAAAAGGGGAGAATTACGGTGATGACCCTTTGGGTCGTCACAGTTATGAACGCTCACGTGTTTCTTTATTATTGACGATGATGTGGAGGTCTGGAATAAGGTTATATTCAATGTGAGGTGTGGTCCTGGCGCCCATGGTATTATCTGAACAGCTATGGTGGTAAGAGGTTATTATTTTGGGCATTGAGTTGTGTGGAGCAGTATGTGATTGCATTCGGGAATGGAAATTTTAGCTCGATTCAACTTATTTGGGTGTTTTTAATGTGATGATATGGAATTCATATCCCATGATGAATTTCAGATGTTGAGGTTTGGGTTCTTTTATAAGGTTATGGACTAAGGGGGAGATGTGATATTCAGTTAAGTGGCATTGCCAGTTCTTCGTAGGTTGGGTGATGGGAAACCAACCCCAAATGTATGGTGAGCTCATGCTATGGTTTTATGGCTTTTGAGCGACTCCGGGCATGTTCGAGAACGACCGAATGATTAAGTGGAGGAGAATGTAACGACCCGACTGGTCATTTTGGGCAAATGCGCCCGCTTTGGTAGTTTGACGTCTCGAGCAGCTTCACATTATGTATATCGATTTGTGTGCATGGTTGGATTCGGTTTCCAGATGAATTAAAACTGAATTGGAGGAAGGAACCTAGTTATGGAAGATTAAACAATGAAAATTTGACCATAATGGGACTTTTGAGTAAACAGGCTTGGAATGGGTCATTGGTCATCCTAACAGCTTTGTATGGTGATTTTGGACTTAGGAGCACATTCAAATTCATATTTGGATGTCCGTAGGGTAATTTGAGGTGTTTCGGCAAAAAATCTTAAAAAGTTGAAGTTTTAACCCACAGTTGACTTTTGTGATATCGGGGTCGGAATGCGATTTCAAGAGTTGGAAAAGATCCGCTATGTTATTTTGGACTTGTTTGCAAAATTTGGCATTATTCCGAGTTGAATTGATGGCTTCGGCATGAGATTCAAAATTCGAAGATTTCAATTCCTAGACCTAGACTTAGCTAAGACAAAAAAATCTCTAGACCAAAAAGAAAACCAAAAAAAGGCAGACGACCTCATTCTTTAACCTTCAACGCCGGTGCTCAACTCTTTCCTCCTCAAAAAAAATCAAAAGCCAAACAAAAATTGAATAACCGACCACTCTATTTTCTCATTTGCAGCTTTGTTCATCAATAAAAGATTTGAGCCGTCCGGAGGTCTTTTCACCCGAGAAGTGCATTTTAGAGTATTAGCTTGTCGCCTTTTGAAGTAAGTATCTTGCCTAACCTTGTGTGAGGGACCTCCCCTTAGGAATTGAGTCTTCTATGCCAATTGTAGTCCATGTATACGAGGTGACGAGTGTGTGCTTGGACTTATTTGTGGAAAATGTGCCTATATGATTCTTAGGTCCTTACGTGAAAAGTATCCTATTATGATTGAGTTTACTAGTTGCTTAAATTGCCTCTACATGCTCCATATGACGTTGCTAGATTTCCCTAATTGTTGCGTGATACATTGACTCCAAATTTGCCTTAGTTGAAGTAATTACCTTCTTTATTGTTTTGGTACTCTTGGCTTTCAGTTCCTCTATGACTTCGTGCAAATAGGTTACGTGTACAGTGGTTGCCGGTGTAATTATCACATGCTTATTACCTCTTGTAGTGTAATGGAGGTTTCATTGTTAAGTTAATAGTAGCACGAGTTTGGTTATAGCTGGTTCCCTTGCCGAGATTTAAGTAGTACTTGTGCTCTCCCTTGCCGGGATAGTTGAACTGATAGTTTGTGCCCTTGCCAGGTGAATCGTTATGTTATCAAGTTCCCTTATTGGGATCATCTCTAGAAAGACTTATATATTATGAAATGGGATCGTGTGGCACGCCGACCAATTATATATTATGAAATGGGATCGTGTGGCACACCGACCACTTATACATAATTAAATGGGATCGTATGGCACGTCGACCACTTATATATTATGAAATGGGATCGTGTGGCACGTCGATCACTAATACATTATGAAATGGGATTGTGTGGCATGCCGACCACTAATATATTATGAAATGAGATGGTGTAGCATGCCGACCACTTATATATTATAAAATGGGCTCGAGTGGTACGCTTACCACGAGATAAATAAGATCAAAGTAAAATTCCATGTTTAATTTTCATATCCTTGTTAATGATTGGATTTTTGGTGTCGTGCACCTTTGGTTTGCTTGGTTTAGTTGTTGTTGTTGTCAATTCAAATGTTTAAACTGTTTAATCCTTTCATTTTTGTGATCCTTTGTGTTAGAACCCACAATATTTTCAATACCTCACCATATTTATATATATTTATTTATATGTTGCAACGCTTCAAACTTCAATAATTGTTATATCCTTAATTCAATTAGTTTCTCGATTATATCTCTTCAAACCGTCTGGGGTTTATTTTACTCAAAAAGAAATTTCTTTTATGTTTAAGTTTTTAACTCCCCTATTAAAGGTAATAATCCTTCCGACATTGTATTTCAAATTTAAAGGGGTATTTTCTTACAAGAATGATTTCTAAAAAAAATAACTTTATCTTTTCTAGCTGATTTTTTCCAAACTTATTTAGAAATTTAAATCTAATTTATATAATGCAAATAGGACTTCTTGATCATCTTAAGTGCATTTGTAAGGACATTTGGTACTGTATATCATGAGGATTTTATTGTTAGGAGTGAGATGAAAAATATCTGGGCACAAGGTGCCATATGTGCTGAAAATTCGAAATATGAGATTATGACATGAGAAATCGAGGGTTGAAATGGTCAGGATGGTGTATTAAACTTGATGACATTGGTTTAGTCGTCATTATTCTTTTTAGTTGGATACATTCTTACTTGTCTCTATCTCTACTATATCAGTGTTGAATTGTTTGGTTACCCGATTTACGTGATTTACGTTCGTTACTATCGGTGTTCTTCCATTAATGTTATACTGTTTGTACTTGGATTTTCTCTCTGCGATTGATATTACTTCGTTATCTTTATCCTGATGTTTATTATCATATATTGTTAATTTTAAATGACCAGTAGGTGTTCTGACTGTTCCTCGTTGCTACCCCGCCGAGGTTAGTCTTGATACTTACTGGGCCCCACTATGGTGTGCTCATACTACACTTCTGCACAATTTTATATGCAGATCCAGGTATTATTCGCTCGTAGTTGTGCGGGTTCTTGCCGAAGAGACTCAAGGTAGTCCTTTTGCTCCATTCGCAGGCTTCAGAGTCACCTTCCTATTTTATATTCACATTGTTGTACTTATTTCCATGCAGATTGTTTAGGAGTTGCAGCGAATTTTTTTAGATCTTATGACTCGTACTACCGCGTTTTGGGAAGTTGTTCATCGTGTAAGGGATTCATCTCAGAATAATTCTAGTTGTTATTAATTGCTGTTGTTATTCCGAATTTTAGTAGGCTTACCTAGTCCTTAAGACTAGGTGCCATCACGAAACCTAACAGAGGGATAATTGGGGTCATGACACTATATGAGCTCTGTGAGTATTCTCATGACTACCAGTCCATAAATAGTTCCTGCATATTACATTGACAAGTTTAATAACTTTCTTTGGGTTAACGAATACTTGATCCCAGTAGGTTTGCATTTCAAACAGGACACTCTTAATGTATTGTAATCTTCTAGTATAGGACAGGAATATTGATGTCCATCTTCTTTCCTCTCCACAATCTTCTCAACTAATAGCATTCACTGGTGAATAGCAATCTTCCTTGAGGGCAAAGGAACTCTCAAGTATTTGAATGGGATGCTACCCGCTGATAGATGAAGTTCTGCTAGCATTCTATCTTTGAATTCCATAGGCACACCTTGTATGTATAATGAGCTCTTTTCAAAGTTTGCTTGTAGACCTGAAACCTTCGAGAAGTGATCAAAAACTCCCATCATTACCTTTATTGAGATCTCATCTGCTCTACAACACATCAATAAGTCATCTGCAAAGCATGTGTGTATGACTTGCAGTCTCGCATATGTAGGATGAAAATTAAAATTTGGGTTCTGAGTCAGCCTCTTCAAAGCTCTGTTTAGGTACTCCATTTCTAATACAAATAGGTATAGGGACATAGGATCCCTATGCCTTAGTCCTTTTCTTGCTACAAATTTATCAGTTAGTCTACCATTCAGTAGTAAAATATAGCTGACTGTAGAAATACATTCCATGATTACTGCAACCATCTTGTATGGTATCCCAAACTCAAGCAATACTTTTTTCAAAAAACTCCATTCAAACGAGTCATATTCTTTTCTGATGTCTACTTTAATCATACATCTTGGAGAGACTGCTTTTTGAGAGTACCCTTTAATTAATTCATCAGCCATTATGACATTGTCCCGAATATTTCTCCCTTCCATGAAGGCAGACTGAGAAGGTCCAATAAATAGATCTACAACTAGTTTTAGCCTATTTGTCAGTATCTTAGCAATAATCTTGTACATTGTTGAGCAACAAACAATTTGCCTAAACTCCTTTACATAGCTAGGATTTTTCACCTTTGGAATCAATGTAGCAGTTGTGTAGTTAATTTCTTTCAATAGTCTGTCTATTTGAAACAAATGTTGTACTGCTTCTATGACCTCCTTTCCAATGATTGGCCAATTTTCCTTAAAGAACTCAGCAGGGTATCCGTCCATACCTAGTGCCTTGTTATTAGCAGATTCTTTACAATCTGATAGATCTCCTCTGCTGTTACTACTTGAAGCAGTTGTTGTTGTTGATTCAGTGTTAAGCAAGGACCATTTCGTGTTATATTGACATCAATCCCTGGCAGCTCCTCTGTTGTTGTCCCAAATAGTTGCTGAAAGAACTGGATGAATTCTCTCTGATTGTGTTTTGGCTCAATGATCTTCATCTGTTATTCATTATAAATGCAACTTGCCTTGGTTCTTGCTTGTTTGGACCTCATATAAGCATAGTCATATTTGGTATTGCAATCTCCCGGTTGGATACATGTTTCTCTTGACTTCTACCTCATAATTTGCTCCTGAATAGTTTTTCATTTCTCTATGCTTTTTAATGTCATTCTTTCATCTTTTATGAGATGTTTGTTGAAATTGTCATCATTGAGCTTCACCTGTATCTCCTTCAGTGTTTCTCTAAATTGTAACAGCTTTTGATCAACTGAGAAATGTTCCTATTGAATATCCATTGTTTCTTGCTCAATAAGCTTTAGCTTTCTCCATATAGAATACATTGCATAGCCTTGAATCAAGAAGTTTTCTGGACCACTTCCTTTTACTCTCTTTGTTGCATCACTGTTGTTAATATGCTATAAGGCCTTTTCATATTAACCTTGACCACATCAGTGTTTATCAGTATAGGGGTATGATCTGAGCATCCTGGAAGCATGTATATTTCCTCTACCCCATTATAAGCACTGAACCAATTAGCATTCCCAAAAGCTCAATCTTTATAGCTCTATATTCTGATCTAGGCATCCCTTTTATTGCTCCATGAAAATCTGCTACCTCTTTTTCTGATTTATCCCACTCCAATATCATCAAGACAGTTTTGGAAGTCCATCATTTCTACTTGATTAAATGAATTTCCATTCACTCTATCATCCGCATTTAGCACACTATTGAAGTATCCTATTATGAGCCAAGGACCATTGGTTTGCATGTTCCTCAAGCTTTTCCATAGTAGGATTCTGTGTTGAACAGTGTCTAGGCCATATACAAATGTTATAATGATGAGTTTTTGTCCTTTACTAGAAAGTGAATCATGTGGTCACTGCTCTCCAGAACTGTTACATGGACATTTACTTCTTTCCATATTAACCATATTCTACTATTAGGTTCATAGTCATAGTTATCTTTGAATTGCCAGTCTACACCTATCTTTCTGCGTATATTCTACAATCTGTGCCTTTTAACTAGTCTCCAAAATAGCTATCATGTCTACTTTATTTTTCAGCAAGAATTTTTTTTAGTTTTCGCTGTTTATAGGACTTATTCAGTCATCTAATATTCCAGGACACAATGATCATGGGGGCTTATGATCTGGTATTGCCCTCATTAGCCGTTTGGCATGCTTTAGTACTAGAAGATTGCCTTTGTTGTCCCTCACTGGATGGTCTCTCCACTGTTGTTAGTGGTGCAAAAACATTCCTTCTAGATAGTTCTTCTTAATTGATCTCTTTATGTTCTGTTTTACCAGCAGCTCCTTGTATTACCACTGCCTGCTTGCCTCTGTTAGTCACTGAATTTCCACAACTGGATCTTCTGTGTGATTGTCTTGATGCATGGCTGTTGTGTTATTGTTTTCCTCTTCTGCTTCTTTAGGTTTGCATTCCATTCTAGTTCTCTCCTTTCTTCTTCTCTTATGATTCATTGGTTCCTCTTATTGCTGAGTTGCTTGTTGACATTCTCTGTTACCATGCCCATATTTGTTGCAATCTAAACAAAGTTTTGGTTTACATTCAAATTCAACTCTTTGCATCCAGCTTCTATCCGGTGTCTCAACACAAACCTCATCAGGAAATGCTTGTGTAATGTCAACTTCAACAAGTATTCTAGCATATGATACCCTTTCACATTTTTCTGCAAGTCTATCAGTGCAAACATGTTTGCCTAGTAGGATAGCAATCCTACCTAGGTTTTCCTCAACCCAATACTAGATCGGTAGCCCAGGTAAATCGATCCAAATTGGAAAAATTCTCATAGATTAATTTTCCATCGGGAAATTTGGGTCCTAATCCTTCAACATCATAGGTCGGCCATTGAACGTGTAAGGGCCGTTTTGCATTATTAGGTTTTTGCCCTCCATATATGAAAATTTAAAGACGAAATACCCGTCATCATGCAGCAACACTGTTGGAGTTTTGACTGTATTCCATACGCCATAGACAAATTTGAGCATCTCCTGAATGACGGATTTCGCCCTAGGACATGACCTATCAAAGCTATTTTCCAATTCTAGGACTATTTTTCTATCTTCGTTGGGTTTAATTTGGCCATTTTCACTCCATCATTTACTGTCGGAGGGTAGAATTTGAGTTGCATGCTTTGTGTTTGAACTCTGTTGCTTTTCACTACTTCAGCCATGGTCTCCTTTGCTTGAGATCCAACTGAGCATGTTAATTTTCGTGTCGTTGTAATCATACCTGTTTCCATTGGTTGGAATTCTTCCTTCTCCACTGCCGGTGGAGCTGTTTGCATGATCGTAGGAGTACTTTCCATACCTGGTAGCCAATGTAACAATTGTATTGGAGCTAATCTTTTGGGGATTCCATTTTCTGGCATAATTAGTCTAGTCATACTATCAATTGGAGGAGTTGGTTGTGTAGGGTAGTTATGGTGGTTCCGATGAGCCATCAATCGGCGTTGTCATCTTCCTTGCTCAACACTCGCTGGTGTTTCTCTCTCTCTACTTTCTCTCTCTACATCCTCCTCCTTGAGTTTGGCTTCGACCAATCTTTTATTTTGTGTTTCATCGTGACTCATACATATTAATTTGATTTGTACATTCATATATGTCATTCGTTACACATAATATAACAAATATAAAAAAATAAAAAGTTTCTTCTCACGTTGTATTTGAAGAACATAGTAAGTAACATAATAAGGGTTCTCCTTACAAGTTAAGAGTTCAAATCAAATGACCTGTTATATCTCAAATAAAAGGTAATTCAAATTAAATCATAAAAGCTAAAGAAATTTTAACATGGAACTATGTCAAATTCACTTCTAATATGAACGAATTCCCTAAATTCCAGAATAAGTTTTGAAGCAAGGCTTTATGTATGGATCCATCTTTCCAGAATCCAAGTATTCCTTGCCAATAATTGATCTTACGTCCTTCCGAAGTTCTGTAAAGAATCACATAAAAGGAGAATTAAAGACATATAATAAATAGCCTATATAGCCCCAGAATGTCGCACACTTCTACAAAAATAACATAAAAACTTTTAAATTACAAGCAAAAGTCTGGAGGCAATATTGGCAATACATTTATACTAGAGCTCCTTCTATGACAATATTGTAAAAGTTCTTTTGAACTAAAAGCTTCACTATTCACAAATCTCAAAGATATCATCCAATATAAACCCATCAATTCTTAAAATGCTTACAGACAAGTGAATATCAATTAAAAAAAGTAGCTACAATTAATCATACTTCAATTAAACAACGATGGAACTTATTTCAAACTAAACTAAAGCTGAAGAGGCAAAAATTATAAAGAAATAAGCCAGGCCAAAACTATAATTTGTATCTCTCAATCTGAAAAACTAGTAACACGAAAAGAATTGAGTTTCACAAATTTGTAAGATTGTTTCAATTCTCCAAATAATAGAATAAATCAAAATAAATATAATGAATTTGATGGTGATATAAGACTGAAATTTTGCATTTGTCTAAATAGAAGAGAAATAAAGGAATGGTGGAGATCAGTATTAGGATATGTTGTGTGTATCTTTTGTGTATCTTTTTATTATTGGTAGATATTCTTTCATTATTGTACAAGTCCTATAGTTGGTAGGATTTGATACCTCTCTGTACTCTATATATACTTTTGTGAACAATACGAGAAAATTAATTCTCCCAAAACTCTCTATATGGTATCATACGCCAGTGGCTTATCGCCAAAGAAACCCTAATTCTTCCCTACCCGCGCCGCTGCCGCCGCTGCACTAATCGGCAGCCCCCTCTCTCTCTCGACATTGATCAGCGCCTCCTCTCCTTTGCCTCACGCTTCATGGCCGCTACGACATCAAACGAGCTTCTCCAGTCGATTTCCATCAATGCATCGGCTCAGATCCCACTCAAATTGGATTCCACAAATTACCTGGCGTGGAAATTCCAATTTCGAACCCTTCTTACGGGTTACGACCTCCTCGGCTTCTTGCACGGATCGAAACCGTGCCCACCAGCCACTATCATCGACAAGGAGGTGACTTCCCCAGCATATCCTTCCTGGATTCGCCAGGACAATCTTATTCTCAATGCCATCATCTTGTTGATCACACCGACGATCATCTTCTTTATTGCCGCTGCGGAAACCTCTAAAGAGGCCTGGGACATCCTCGCGCGCACATACGGCACTGCTTCTCGTAGTCATATCATGGCTCTCAAACAGCAGCTCTATAATCCGGTAAAAGGTTCTAAATCTGTCACTAATTTTATGCACGGTATTCGCGTGATTGTGGATGAATTATCTCTCATGGGTGTTACTGTTGATTCTGAGGATCTTGTCAATAAGGTTCTCAATGGTCTTGATGATCCGTATATGGAGCTCTCTCATGCTATCCAAGCCCGCGAATCTCCCATCTCTTTTGCTGAATTACATGACAAGATGTTAAGAATGGAGGCTTAGATTACTGCTCGTGCGCCGGCACCTCCGCCGCGTCTGATTTGGCTCCGTCGGCTGCCTTCGTCGCCGGATAGCAGTGCGGCCATAGCCATTTCGGTGGCCGCGGGCGCGGCCGTGCCAGCCGTGGTTCATCCTCCGGTCGCGGTGGTTACTCAAACAATGGCCAATCTCGCGGGTACAATGGGAAGTGCCAGCTCTGCAGTGAATTTGGCCACTTCGCACGCCGCTGTCCATCCTATCCCATTTCTGGCGCCAATCAGCCCCCTTACGGTGGATCACTGCCGCGGCCAGCATACGCTCCGCCACCTTATCCGGCTGCTCACAGAGCCCATCACTCTCCGACAATTCCCTCTGTATCCGATTGGATCTTGGACTCTGGTGCCTCTCATCACATCACCAATGATCTTGCCAACATGTCTCTTCACAGTCCTTACACTGGTTTCGATGATGTGGTTATTGGTAACGGTGAAGGTTTAAAAATTACACATACTGGACAACTTCTCAGTTATTCCTCTCTTTTATTGCCTGGGGCTCTCTGTGTTCCACATATTCGTAAAAATTTGATCTCTGTTGCTCAATTATGTCGTCACAATAATGTTAATGTTGTTTTTTCTGATACTGATTTTCAGGTGAAGGATCGTCGCACGTGGGCAACACTCGTCAGTGACCCACGTAGGGATGACGCCTACTACTGGCCGGCGGCTTCCCGTCTACCGTCCGCCCTCACGGCACAAAAGCTCCCTGCGTCATTGTGGCATTCTCGGTTTGGTCATCCGTCAGCTAAAATCCTGCGTCATTTAGTGTCTTCTAGCAGTATAGCATCCAGTAGTGTGTCTGATTTTGCTTGTGTCTCTTGCAAGCTTCATAAGTGTCATAAGTTACCTTTTTCTGAGTCAAGTTTATCTTCTACTGCTCCGCTGGAGCTTATTTTTTCTGATGTATGGACCTCTCCAATTATTTCTATTGAAGGATTTAAATATTATGTCATTTTTGCTGATCATTTTTCTAAGTATGTTTGGTTTTTTCCTTAACGCCGTAAATTTGATGTCTTACAAACCTTCCCCACCTTTAAATCCATTGTAGAAAAATATTTCTCTGCTAAAATCATTACTCTATATACTGATAATGGGGGTGAATTCCTAGCTTTACGCTCTTTTCTTGCCTCCCATGACATCTCACATCTCACTTCACCTCCTCATACACCTCAACACAATGGCTATGCTGAATGCCGTCACCGTCATATTGTCGATACTGGTCTCACTCTCCTTCATTATGCCTCTGTACCTCTCATTTACTGGCCTTATGCCTTTGCCACAGCAGTCTATCTTATTAATCGTCTTCGCAAGACAAATCTCTCGATGCTCTCCTCCATTGAGTCTCTCTTCCATAGGTGCCCCAACCTTGCCAAGCTGCGTGTCTTTCGGCTGTCAATGCTTCCCTTGGCTTCGGCCCTACACCTCACACAAAATGGAACCCAGATCTCGTGCCTGTGTCTTCTTCGGCTACTCTAATACTCAACGCGCATATCTATGCTTTGATCCCTCAACGTCTAAAATCTTCGTCTCGCGTCATGTCACCTTCCATGAAGATATCTTCCCGTTCTCCAAATTGTCTAACCCCGAGTCTCCACCTGTACCCATTCCAGTCTCCCCAGACGTCCTTCCGCTGCCTCCGCCAGTACCTGCCGCCGCTCCCACTCGCGATCCTTCATCGGACGCACCGCCCGCGCCAACGCCCGCACCACTAGCGCCTCTTACGACACCGCCAGCGGCCCCCGTCGCCGCTACGCCCACTATGCCGCCACCTTCATCCTCTCAGGGTGGTCATCACATGCAAACTCGCAGCAAAAATAACATTTATACGCCCAACAAGAAGTTTGGTGTGTCTGATGTAACCTCTCCAGCTATTACAGAACCTCAGACCTTGTCTAGTGCTATGTCTGATGAGCGCTGGCGTGCTGCTATGTCATTGGAGTTTGATGCTCTGCTACGGAATGGCACCTGGGATCTTGTTCCGCCTGATTCTTCACAGAATGTTGTGGGCCGCATGTGGGTTTGTCGTATCAAACAAAAGCCTGATGGTACTGTGGACAAGTTCAAAGCACGGCTTGTTGCGAAAGGCTTTCATCAGCATCCAGGTGTAGACTTCCAGGAGACTTTCAGTCCGGTTATTAAGCCGGCAACTGTGCGTTTGGTTCTCAGCCTAGCTGTATCCAAGGGATGGCCTCTTCGTCAAATGGATGTGAACAATGCCTTTCTCCACGGGAGACTTACAGAGGATGTCTATGTGGCACAACCACCGGGTTTTGTTGACAAAGCCTATCCATCTTATGTCTGTAAGTTACAGAAAGCTATTTATGGTATCAAACAGGCACCCCAGGCATGGTACAGTGAGCTCCGCTAATGCCTTTTGGCTATGGGTTTCGTCAACACTACCTCTGACACTTCGCTTTTCGTCTTTCAGCATTCTGGTATTACATCCTATTTTTTGGTATATGTTGATGATCTCATATTGACTGGTAGTGACTCTGCTTTCTTGAACCGTGTGATTGACTCTCTTGGGACTAAATTTTCTCTTAAAGACATGGGTGATCTCAGCTACTTTCTTGGTGTTGAAGTTCTGCGCAACTCCAATGGGTGTTTTCTTTCTCAGCGTAAATATGTTGTTGATCTTTTGACTCGTCATAATATGCTGGAATCCAACCCTGTTCTGACGCCAACAGCGACGTCCACCCGCCTCATCTGGCCAATAGCTCGGCTCCTGCAGACGCATCCGCCTATCGACAGGCCCTTGGGGGCCTCCAGTATCTCTCATTCGCTCGTCTTGATATCTCCTTTGCTGTGAATAAACTCTCACAGTTCATGCATGCTCCTACTGTCACTCATTGGGGTGCAGTTAAGCGCCTCTTCCAGTATCTGAATGGGACGCGTGACTTTGGAGTATGGCTGCGTCCTTCATCTGCTATACCTCTGCATTGTTTCTCTGATGCTGATTGGGGTGGAAACTGTGATGACCGCTCCTCGACTAGTGCCGATGTTGTCTTTCTGGGGCCTAATCCTATTTCCTGGAGCTCCAAAAAGCAGCGTTCCGTTGCATGATCTTCTACTGAGGCTGAATATCGTGCCATTGCTTCTGCTGCCGCTGAAGTCCGTTGGCTTCATTCCCTGCTACGCGAGCTTCATGTCCCTCCTCCGGCTGCTCCTATCATTTACAGCGACAACATTGGCGCCACTTACCTCTGTGCCAACCTTGTGTGTCATTCGCGCATGAAACACATCTCCATTGATTATCACTTTGTTCGTCAATTGGTTCAGAATGGGTCTCTTCGTAATGCTCACGTATCCTCTGCTGATCAGCTTGCTGATGCTCTCACCAAGCACTTATCTCGTCCTCGGCTTCTTCTGCTGATGTCCAAGATTGGTGTGTCCTCTGGCCCTCCATCTTGAGGGGGCGTACTAGGATATATTGTGTGTATCTATTGTGCATCTTTTTATTATTGGTAGATATTCTTTCATTATTGTACAAGTCCTATAGTTGGTAGGATTTGATATATTTCTGTACTCTATATATACTTTTGTGAGCAATACGAGAAAATTAATTCTCCCAAAACTCTCTACAATGAGCAGGAATGTAGTTTTCCACAAATGCATTCTAAATGAGGTATAAAGCTACAGTTCGGAATCAGTTTGCACTACAACTCAAACAGATTACAGCCACACTACGTAATGTGCTATATATCTAATATATCAACAGCTAAACTCCCACATATTTGCTCAAATACGAGATTATAGCACATGGAAAATTAACACGTAATTTTGATCTAACACTCACCTCATTTTTGTGAACAACTGAAATTGATGATAATGATTGTTAGTGATCTTCATGTGAGTTATTGAAAACCTATCACAGAGAGGGAGATTATTAAATAAAACCCAAAAATATTTTTTTTTAACTATCACACTACAAATAATTAGATTTACATAGTATTAAATTAAACAGAAGACAGATAAAAAGCTGCAAAAGCCTCATCAAGAGTCTGAACCCAAAATTAATGTTCTTCCAATAGCTTGCTTCCCTTTCCCTGTTTTTTTAAATATTCAATTAAATTGCCAAAGCATAATACAAAATTAGGTTGTTGAGATCTAACCAATAAAGGAAACTTTAATTTTAAAATTAGGAGGAGAAAAGCCGAAAATTCTTACCGCCAAAATCTTTTCCTTCTAAATCTCTCATACTCTTCATACGTAGCTTTTTTCGGAACCACAATTTGTAGAGAGGGAATATATTGGGGTGATGGAAATCAAATTTGACTAAAATAAGACTAAGTTTGTTAAAACTTAAAAGATGGAGCCAATTTTAGAATCCCCAATATGTTAGGACTTTGAGATTTCGGCCGTTTGGGTCTAACAATTCGCTAACTTTTGGTTAGCAATTATGTAAAAATAAATGGTCTCTGGTTGTATATTTTTTTACTTTTGTTTACTTTGTTTTTAAATTCAACATTTAACATGTACTAGTTATATTATTGAATAAACATAATATTTTAATTTTTAATTTACAAAATAGTATAATAATGCGGACAGTAAAAAGTACATTAAAATTTTTAAAAAATAAAAAGATAAAAAGCTTTGGAAAAGAACTCATAAAAAATAAAATATCTAACATGTTTTTTCAAGTATAAATAATGAAATGGTGTTAAAAATTATTATAAGATACAAATCAATTATAATGTCATAAATTTTAAGTAAATGATAAATTTTTTAAAAATATTGTCAACTATATATAATTACCTTCCTAAAAGTAAGTAATGATCAATAAATTATATTATAGTAATTTAAAATTTATCCTTCATGAATAAATACTCAAATTATAAAATAATAAAAGTTTGATATTTTTAGTGACACAAACTAAGAAATCGAGACCAATTATAAGTGAAGACATATATTTCGTATATCTGTATATTTGCAGAAAGACAAGAGGGGTTGCTCTGATGGTAAGCAATCCTCACTTCCAACCGAGAGGTTGTGAGTTCGAGTCTCCCCAAGAGCAAGGTGTGAATTTCTTGGAGGGAAGGATGTCGGGGGTCTATTTTGAAACAACGTCTCTACCCAAGGGTAGGGGTAAGGTCTATGTACATACTACCCTCCTCAGACCCCACTAAGTGGAATTATACTGAGTTGTTGTTGTTGTTGTATATTTGCAAAAGAAATCAAATAATATTCACGATGATGTTCTCACTTAGTAAATATGCTATACTTTGACTTAGTTATTTGAGTTAATTTTAATCTTCATACTTTTTATATATCAATAAAACTTTATTATTCAATTGTTAAAGTATTCTTGAGGGTCAATAATAGTAATTAGGATATTTAATGCAAAATTCGCATAAGATCTATGTGCTAACCCAAGCGTTAAACAATGGTGCACAAGTAGGCACTTGAGCGTACATAAGCCTCATAAAACTAAACTTCACATGTGACATTCATGCCAATTTACAAGTGACGCACCCAAAGGCCGGTGAATCCCGAAAAGCCTTTTAACATGTTGATTAATCCCTTGAGCGCTCTCATATTAGTCCTTCCAATTTGCTACTTCAAGTAATGCATCCTCAGCTATTTTCCTAGCTTCGGAGATAGCCTTTGTAGACTCGCGATCCTTTTTCTCCAATAAAGAAATTCGCCCCATTAGCTCAATCCCAATGAGATTTGCCTACAATTATGAAATATTAAAGTCAGGACTTAAAAAAAGGAAAATATTTTTCAAGGTCAAGAAAATTACCTTAAAGTTGAATGAACTATGTCATTCATCAAGGTGTAGCAGCTGTGGCTTTGCATCTTATTCTTCTCAATATCCCCAATAAGAGGCTCGAGCCACGTATATGCACCTCCCAATTTTCTTAAAAGGCTTTGAGTAGCAGGAACGTCAAGAGTAACACTTCTCATAGCTACGCCTTTACTACTACAGCTAACCTCTACTGGAGGGGAAGATGAAGAGGGAACAGCAGAGTGAGGCGTAGTAGAAAAATAAAATACTATAGGGGTCGTTGAAGTTGAGGCAGGAAGGGAAGGAGAAGCTATAGAAATTGATTCAGGAATGGGAATGGAAGTATTCACAACTGGTGAAGGAGAGGAAGCAATCATTGGTAATGAAATACTTACAATTGGCAAATGAATGGAAGAAGTAGGAAAGAATGAAGAAAGAGGAGATTCATCAAAAGCAGGTCCGAGCTCGCCACTCCAAAAACCACTATCCAAGGGAGGTTGAGCTGGTTCACTCGTGTCTTTTGGCATGGTCTCCTCATCGTATTGGATTAAAACAGGCTCGGTAATAGAAGTAATTGTAGAAGAAGTGATTGCAGCAGAGGTACAAGCAGGAGAATCTTCAATTTCTTCATCCAAAACAACATGTCTCCTAGCTCTTGGTCTAGATACCAAAGAGGTATTATCTTTTTCTTCGTTTTCAGCTTCCATTACCAAAGCTTTTCTTTGGCAGTTGTACGCATGGCTATAGCAACATCTGCTGCCATCCCTTTTATTCCAAATCCTGATAAAAAGAAGAATTTGAGTTCATCATCAAAATTTAGTATACGTATGTAGAAAGTATACATGAAAAGAAATATATACCTTGTTTTTTCATTGCCCACCCATGTAAGGAGGAGATAGATTTCCATGTCCTATCTTTCTTAGGAGCAACTTTCAAAATTGAGTCTACCCAACCACGAAAATTTGGAACGGGTTCCACATCTCCCATGGTTGCTACAAAAAAACCAAAAAGGGGTTAAATTTAAAGAGAAAATAGAAATCCCATAAAATAGGTACGGAAAAAGTAAAATAGAAACATACGTGCAAAATTCCACATCTCGGGGAAGGGAATGTTTAATTCTTACAATAAATCCACTGTACGAACACCAATGTAACGAAGATACCACCCACGATCTTTATCGTCATCGGCGTTTATCAAAACTCTCTTACTCCTTGCAGTTAAGGTAAAAACCCCATGGCGTAACAAACTAGGGTGGTATAAGTGGATGAGATGGGGGAAGGTGAAAGTAACTTTTGCTTTACTAGACAAAAATCTTAAACAAGCTACAACCCTCCAAACTAAAGGTCCAATCTGCGCTAAGCAAATGCTGAAAAATCTACAAAAATCGATGATAACTGGATCTATGCCAGGCTTAAACCCCAAAGTGAAGAGGTAGGTATAAACATAGAAATACACATTTCTATAAGATGAAATTCCTTGGCTTATGGAAGCAATTGATAAACGAACGACGCCCTCTTTCCAGTTGCAATCTTTCCTAACGGTGGGGATATTGAATACGTTTATAAGAGAGGGATAAGCATCAGTCTTTTCCAATTTTGCAATATGCTTTTGAAGGGACGCTCTGTCACTTGCAAAAGACAAATCACTTGGTATAATTTCTTCAACTGTGGGCTCTAGAGAAGGCTCTGAAATTTCTTTACCTTTTGAAGATTGAGTTTTAGAATAGGAACCTTTAATTCCAGAACCAGTTGAGCCTCCACGTGTAGATCACATACTTCGGAGTCTTCCTCCTCTGCCTCTTGAATGTTTGATAGGAGCAGGTGCATTAGGGAATTGATCGAGAAGTAAAACCTTTCAGGGGTTAGGGTTTGGAGATGCCATTGTAAGATAGTTTTGAAGAAAGTAAAAGAAAGAAAGGAATTTCGAATGCTAGATGGAAGTTAATGAAGAAGAGGACAAAGAAAGTATGAACTAAAAGTCTATATGGGGACAACCGTCAAAATGAAGGGGAGCAATGATGGAAAGCCTATATTAAAGATAATCATCATTTCGTAAACAGAGGAAGTTGAACAGGCCTAGAAAAATGGGAACAAAACTGCAGATCCAACCAGAAGATGACACACGTATACAGTACTAAATGAGAAAGACAGATGAGACATCGATACTGACACAAGCATTAATTGTGATAAAAATTGTTTTTCAGGATCCACTTTCCAATTATTTAATTGATAAATAAATAAGAAGTGGGAGGGGGGGACTATCTGTATTGGGAAAAAATTGAGTTTTTATTAAATATGATGTGGCATGACACGTGGATTGGTCAAACTGTCAAAGAGCAATAAATGATTAAAAGGCACGGAAGACAACATGTACGGTGGAAGAAAAGAAAACAGACATGAGAGGGGATCTTAGATACAATTCTCGTGTCTATCCAAGTCATTCAATATCAACGGATAAAAAGGGCATTGAAGACAAGAATATGATGACAAAAAGTAGTCTACATTCATTATTAAATACCTGATACGTTACTTATTTAGTATTTAATAGCAATGGTTATGTAACGTCTCTTTAAATGCTCTTTATTGTTTAAATTAATCTGTAACTCCTTGTCAACTATAAAAGGAGGAAGTTCTATCATTTGTAGAGAGACAGAACACTCTTGATATCATTGTGAAATACAACTTTCTTGTTGTTTTATTCTTATTCCATGAAAGCCAATTATATTTCGGTCTCTTTGATTATCAGTAACCAGATTTCTTCTCTCTAAAATTCAAGCTTTGAACAAATTGCATTATTTGGTTAAACAAATTGGTTCGGTTACCGGGAATCTGATAATCCGTTCTTTCTAAATTAACATTCAACCTATTGTTAGTATGTCGAACAACAATGACAACAACAACCAAGCAAATCTGAACCATCAAATTGATGATGAAGAACTCAACAACGCTAACCTTCAAGCTTCTCCATGTGGATCTCGTGAAGGAACTCCAAACGACCTAGTTAATCAATTGCTTGATGCGCCAGCAACAGCAAACAACAACACATTGGAAAACCCTCGCTCTGGTCTAGTTGATTCTAGAAATGGAGCAATTCCTAATGACTCACAAGATGGAGAACCGGATTCTTTCATAAAAGCACACTCGGGAGCTCAAAAGGTGGAGAATAGAATGGAGGATATCTTCAAAATCAAACAAAGGAGCACTGAATTGCTCAGAGATTTCGTTGATAGATTCCAACGTGAAAGAATGATGCTGCCCTGTGTACCGGATAATTGGGCTGCAATAGCTTTTGCCAGTAATTTGAATGACAAAAGTTCAGAAGCCACGAGAAGACTTAAAGAAAGCCTTCTTGAATTTCCCTCAACTACTTGGAACGATGTTTATAACAGGTACAGTGCGAAGCTCAGAATGGAAAAAGATAATGTATCTCAACCTCAACAAGAAGATAGAAGCGGGTCCAGAAGGTCTGAAGCCGACAAAAGGTCAGGTAAGAACAGGTACGATCCATATATAGGACCTGCAGGAAAAGACCCACATTCTAGGCAGAACAATCAGCATTATGATCATAGGTCGAGAGATAGGGGGACTGGATCTTCATCCAAGTTCAAAGGCAATCGAAACAACCAAGAGTCACTGGATGATGATAGAAATTTAATGGCGCGATTTGTTGGTCATAGTTTCAATGTAACTAATTCCGAGCTCGTAGTTGTTCTAAGGAGTATGGGGATAACGTACGGTGGCCAAAGTAGATGCGGTTGAATCCAAACAGACATAACCCAGACCATTGGTGCGAATTTCACAATGACCATGGGCATAAAACTTCAGAATGCCAATTTTTACAAAGTGAAGTAGATCATTTGTTGAAGCAAGGCTACCTCACGGAGCTGTTCAGTGAAAAGGGAAAGCACGCCTACATGAAAAATAGGCAGGAGCCACCAAAACCACCTTCACCTAAGAGGACAGTAAATGTCATCAGTGGAGGAGAAGATATATACGGAGTAACATATACGGCTTCAAACAAAGTTTCCAAAATGACAATCACACACGGCAAGCGAGTACGGCAAACCTTAGAAGATGAGAGTATAAGCTTCAATAATGCAGATACGGAAGGAGTGACTACACCGCATAACGACGCTTTGGTAATATCTTTAATTATATATGACACTGATGTAAAAAGAGTTTTGATTGATCCAGGTAGCTCTGTAAATATTATTCTACTAAGAGTGCTGCGGGAAATGCAAGCTGAAGATAAGATGATACTAAAAGCGCATGCTTTGTCAGGCTTCAACAATTCAAACGTGGTAACAAAAGGGGAGGTAACTCTAACAACTTATGCTGCAGGTGTTGTTAAAGAAACTAAGTTTCAGGTAGTGGATTTGGAAATAGCATACAATGTAATCATGGGGAGACCTTGGATCCATGATCTGAGTGTTGTTCCATCAACCTTACATCCAGTCATTAAATTTCCATCACCTTGGGAAATATGTCAAATTCTAGGGGATCAACAAATATCCAAAAGTATCAATGCAATAACAGATACGAACACCGCAAGTAAAGAGAAATAGCAATTATCGGAAACAATTGAAGGTGTCAGCAACCAAACTTCAACTGAAACAACAGATTTAGATTCGAGGCCCGACGTAATCCAAGAATCTAAAGAAAACGAGAACATCAAAATGAAAATAGAAGAACTCGAGGCTGTGGTTCTATTTGAAAAATGGCCAGAGAAAAAAGTTTACGTAGGAGTCAATCTAAATCCCGACATGCGAGGTAAGTTAATTGAATTTTAAAAGCTAACGTAGATTGTTTTGCCTGGTCTCATGCTGATATGACATGTATTCCACAGGATGTGATAACTCATAAGCTTAACGAAGACCCATCTTTCACCCTAATTAAGCAAAAGAAAAGAAAGAAATGAGCTTTCAAAAATCAAGTAATTCAAGATAAGGTCCAAAAGTTGTTGAAAATCGGGTCAATTCGTGAGGTAAAATATCCTGATTGGATAGCTAACACGGTGGTCGTACCTAAGAATAATGGTAAGTGGCGAGTTTGTGTAGATTACATTGATCTAAACAAAGCTTGCACAAAAGATTCTTTTCCTTTACCGCATATAGATCAGTTGATTAATGCAACTGCAGGTTATGAACTTTTAAGTTTTTTAAATGCATATTCGGGATACAACCAAATTAATAATGGATCCCACTGATGAAGAAAAGACTTCTTTCATCACAGACCGGGGACTTACTGTTACAAAGTAATGCCCTTCGGTCTAAAAAATGCTGGAGCAACCTATCAAAGGTTAGTTACCAAAATATTTCAACAACATTTAGGAAAAACAATGGAGGTATATATAGACGATATGCTTGTCAAAACCCATCATTCCCATGACCATATTTCCCATTTAACTGTTACCTTTGAAATTTTGCGAAAATTTAATATGAAACTCAATCCTGAAAAATGTGTATTTGGAGTTGCTTCTTGTAAATTTTTAGGTTTTCTTGTTTCTAACCGTGGAATTGAAGTAAATCCTTCCCATATTAAAGCAATTGAAGAAATACCTGATGTCCTTACTAGTAAAAAATAAGTTCAGAGGTTAACAGGAAGGATAACGGCCTTAGGAAGTTTTATTTCAAAATCATCAGAAAAATGCTTCAAATTTTTCTCTGCGCTCAAAAAGCAAGATCAGTTTGAGTGGAATGAAGATTTTCAACGAGCCCTGAGGGACTTGAAAGTTTATTTATAAAATTCTCCTTTATTGGCTAAACCTAAAGAAGGTGAAAAGCTACTCATCTATCTAGCAGTATCAGAAGAAGCGGTAGGTGTCGTTTTAGTACGAGAAGATCAAGGTAAGCAATCCACGATTTATTATGTAAGTAAAACTTTATTAGATGCAGAGACAAGGTATCCACAACTAGAAAAATTAGCATTAGCTCTCATCATGGCATCTAGAAAACTACGACCTTATTTTCAATGCCATCCTATTGTTGTTGTTACTGCTTTTTCCTTTAAGAAATATATTGCATAAACATGAACTATCAGGGAGATTAGAAAAATGATATACAGAACTAAGTGAGTACGAAATAATTTACCAACCTCGAACTGCTATTAAATCTCAAGTACTCGCCAATTTCGTAGCTGATTTTAGTCAAAGCATACATCTAGAAGCGGAAAAAAAATTACAAGTTTTTAATGGTGCTAATCTGGGGACTTGGCTATTATTTACTGATGGTTCATCTAATGTAAAGGGGGAAGGATTAGGAATTGTTCTAATATCACCTACGGGTGAAACAATTAGACAAGCTATAAAATGTCACCATGTAACTAATAACGAAGTAGAGTATGAAGCTGCGATTGCAGGTTTGGAGCTAGCATTTGAACTTGGTATCATGCAAATTGTAATCAAAAGTGATTCACAGCTCGTAGTCAATCAAATACTGGGGACTTACGTGGCTAGAGAAACTCGAATGCAAGAGTATCTTGGAAAGGTAGGGGAGTTAATAAGATAGTTCCAAACTTGGAAAGTGATGTAAATCCCAAGAGAAGAGAATTTGGAAGCAGACGCGTTAGCCAACCTCACATCTGCAGCGGATATAGCAAAAGACGGGAATGCCTCAATTATAAATTTGTTCCATTCCGTTCTTTACCCTGATAAAATAAGGTAAACTTTAATCACTTAACTTGGGATTGGAGAAACGAAATCATGCCTTTTTTGCAGCACAGAATCGTACTTAAAGACAAGGTGAAGGCTCATGCACAAAGAAAGAAAGCCGCTCGTTACTGCTTATATCAAGGAAACCTTTACCTTAAAATATTTAGTGGACCATTAGCTAGGTGTCTCAGACTTCTCAAACAGAATATGTGATGAGAGAAGTACATCAGGGGCATTGTGTAAATTACGCAGGAGGCAGATCACTTGTTAAAACATTGATTCGAGCGGGGTACTACTGGCCTAAAATGAAATAAGAAGTGAATGACTTCATATCTAAATGTGATAGATGTCAAAGGTATGGAAATAACATGCATAGACCAGCAGAATTATTACATCCTGTCATAGCTCAGTGGCCCTTCATGAAATGGGGAATGGACATCCTAGGACCATTACCTCAGGCAAAAGGTCAGGTAAAGTTTCTACTTGTACTTACTGATTATTTCACTAAATGGGTAGAAACAGGAGCGTTTAAGTAGATACGAGAGAAAGAAGTTAAGGACTTAAATTGGAGAAATATAATTTGCCGCTTTGGTGTTCCAAAGGAGATAGTGTGTGATAATGGACCACAATTTATAGGAGCTCAAATCACAGAATTCTTTCAAAGTTGCCAAATCAAAAGAATTACATCAACACCGTATCATCCAGTAGGTAATGGGCAAGCAGAGTCTACAAACAAGGTAATTATCAACAACCTAAAGAAAATGTTACAAGAATCAAAAGGCAATTGTCCTGAAGTATTACCAGCAGTATTATGGGCATATCGAACGACAGCAAACACAAGCACAGGAGAAACACCATTTTCAATGGTCTATGGTGCGGAAGCTTTGATACCAATTGAGATAGGTGAACCGAGTAAACGACGTGTTCAAATAGAGGAAAACTCGAACAATGAAGAGTTACGAGTAAATCTTGATTTACTTGAAGGGAGAAGAGAAGCTGCGTCGATAAGAATGGCGGCTCAAAAGCAAGTAATTGAGCGATATTACAATAGGAAAGCACGCCTCAGTTTTTTTAAGTTGGGGACTTCGTGTTGAAAAAGGTTTTACAATCTATAAAGTCAGCTAATTCAGGAAAGCTAAGTCCAACATGGGAAGGACCTTATCGAATTCGTGAAATTGCGGGTAAATGAGCATATGATCTAGAGACAATGGAGGGCAATGTTTTACCTTCACATTTGAATGCCGTTCATTTAAAGAGGTATTACTTCTACGGAAGGTACCCATGGTCAAGTATCGCCATGTTAAATTTTTTCTTTTTGAATTGTTAAAATTATACTAACGATTTTAGATGCTATGCAAAAACCTTAACTCGTGCCAAATGATGAGTCACGGCCTGCACGACAAATTGGAGTACTATTAAATTCCTAGCCCAGGGTTACATTATTCTGATGGAAATACACACGAGTTAGGCAGTCTTCATCTATAATCGTACCCCCGAGTCCCGTATATATTTTCTATTTCAGGAAAAGGACCAAAAATTGGGAGCAAATACACAAGTGTTCGAGGCTTCATACTTCACCGCTCAAACACTTGGGGGACTATACTATATACACACGAGTATGTGCCGAAATAGATACGAGAGAGAAAAATTCAATATTTACAAATCAAATCAAGTTCTGAGAATTCAAGTATCAATCTAAAAACACTCATCATAGTGTTCTTTCCTTTTTTAGAACATTGAAGTCACTGCTTAAACCCTTCCTAAGTATGTAAAGGCAGGATATGATTATGTATCACAACAGGTTATGAAAAAACCTTGTATATTTTGTAAATCTGTTAAAAGAAACCAGTTGCAAGAAAGTTATAGATGTACTTCAGTACATGTAATACTCAAGAAACTTATCAAAGTTCATGAATAAAAAGTTTACAAAAGTTGGTTTATGCGAAACATGTATGTTCCTATTTCTTTCATCGTATGATAACATCATTATGATGTTGAGACGTCTTCTCCATTAAGTGTCAATAAATATAAGAGCCCTCTTTTATTTTTTCTCGTGATGATAACACATGAGAAGAATTATGAAAGTATTTTCTGAAAAGGATAAAAATGCTAACTTAATCTATAAATCCTAAAAAGAAAAATAGGCAAAAGTAAGGTAAAAATAAAATTATTCTGTACAAAAACTAAATCAGTATATAGACAATGATAAAATGAAGAAGTATTATACAAACTTCTCAACATAAAAAGCTAAGGTAAAAAACTTAGCTATTATAATACATTTGTTTTTCCAAAACAGATGCCCATTATAGAAACTGAGGACTTCATTAATTACATCATCAAAAACAAACAAAAGAGGCAAGGTTAAACATTCTCACTGGTCACTGAGGAGAGTGGAATGGTCGAAGTCACCGCCTCATTAGGCTCTGTAGGAACTTCAAAAGAAGAAGTAATAGAGGCGGTCTCAGCTGAAATTGAAGTATTAACATTTTCGGGAGAAGCAGTAGAAATGGGGATTTTTATTCCTAAAGGCTGTGTTGTATGTAAATTACCCTCGGTCACTGGACCTGTAACTTCAATAGCTTCAACTGTTGACTCTAAGTTCAAAGGCTCTTCAACCCTGGGAGTTTCCACTTTTGGAGAGGAGATGTCAATTACCTGATCAGGAGAAGGAGTTTCAGTAGGTTGCTCATTCTTCTCAATCATGTCTAAAGTTTGGCCAACTCAGATTGCAAGTCAAACTTTTCCTGAGAAGCCTCCATTAAAGCATCACGACGAGATTTCAAGAAGGCCCAGTTAACCTCATAATTGAAGTTCTCAGCTAAGGAATTTTAGTCCTTCTCCAGGTTTTCTTAATCTCTTCCCCACGTAGCTAAAGTATTCTTCATTGTTTCATGCTCAGCTAAGTGGAAATCAAGGGAAGATTGAAGGTTGACATAAGAACTTTCCAACATACAAACCTTATCGAAAGAAATCCTCAAATCATTCTGAGCACAAGACATGTTCTCTGCTAATTCCCTTGCATATTCCTCCTTTTTCTCCAAAAGAGCCTTGAACTCGTTAACCTCGTCATTAGATTTAGATATAGAGCATTCCAAAATCTCTTTATCCTTTTTAAGTTGACCCCATGAAGCGTTAGCAATTCCTAACTCTGAAGATAAGCTACGATTATGTTGCTTCAAATGAACTTTGTTCACCTGTAATTCTTCTATAATCCCTTGAGCGCTCTCATATTGGTCCTTCCAATTTGCTACTTCAAGTAATGCATCCTCAGCTATTTTCCTAGCTTCGGAGATAGCCTTTGCAGACTCCCGATCCTTTTTCTCCAATAAAGAAATTCGCCCCATTAGCTCAATCCCAATGAGATTTTCCTACAATTATGAAACATGAAAGCCAGGACTTAAAAAAAGGAAAATATTTTTAAAGGTCAAGAAAATTACCTTAAAGTTGAATGAACTGTGTCATTCATCAAGGTGTAGCAGTTGTGGCTTTGCATCTTATTCTTCTCAATATCCCCAATAAGAGGCTCGAGCCACGTATATGCACCTCCAAATTTTCTTAAAAGGCTTTGAGTAGCAGGAACTTCAAGAGTAACACATCTCATAGCTACGCCTTTACTACTAGAGCTAACCTCTACTGGAGGGGAAGATGAAGAGGGAACATCAGAGTGGGGCGTAGTAGACAAATAAAATACTATAGGGGCCGTTGAAGTTGAGGCAGGAAGGGAAGGAGAAGCTATAGAAATTGATTCAGGAATGGGAATGGAAGTATTCACAACTGGTGAAGGAGAGGAAGCAATCATTGGTAATGAAATACTTACAATTGGCAAATGAATGGAAGAAGTAGGAACGAATGAAGAAAGAGGAGATTCATCAAAAACTGGTCCGAGCTCGCCACTCCAAAAACCATTATCCAAGGGAGGTTGAGCTGGTTCACTCGTGTCTTTTGGCATGGTCTCCTCATCGTATTGGATTAAAACAGGCTCGGTAATGGAAGTAATTGTAGAAGAAGTGATTGCAGCAGAGGTACAAGCAGTAGAATATTCAATTTCTTCATCCAAAACAACATGTCTCCTAGCTCTTGGTCTAGATACCAAAGAGGTATTATCTTTTTCTTCGTTTTCAGCTTCCATTACCAAAGCATTTCTTTTGGCTAAAAGTGTTTTATCCTTGTCCAAACCAAGGGCAGAGTTGGCAGTTGTACGCATGGCTATAGCAACATCTGCTGCCATCCCTTTTATTCCAAATCCTGATAAAAAGAAGAATTTGAGTTCATCATCAAAATTTAGTATACGTATCTAGAAAGTATACATGAAAAGAAATATATACCTTGTTTTTTCATTGCCCACCCATGTAACGAGGAGATAGATTTCCATGTCCTATCTTCCTTAGGAGCAACTTTCAAAATTGAGTCTACCCAACCACGAAAATTTGGGACGGGTTCCACATCTCCCATGGTTGCTACAAAAAAACCAAAAAGGGGATAAATTTAAAGAGAAAATAAAAATCCCATAAAATAGGTACGGGAAAAGTAAAACAGAAACTTACGTGCAAAATTCCACATCTCGGGGAAGGGAATGTTCGATTCTCACAATAAATCCACTGTACAAACACCAATGTAACGAAGATACCACCCACGATCTTTATCGTCATCGGCGTTTACCAAAACTCTCTTACTCCTTGCAGTTAAGGTAAAAACCCCATGGCGTAAAAAACTAGGGTGGTATAAGTGGATGAGATGGGGGAAGGTGAAAGTAACTTTTGCCTTATTAGACAAAAATCTTAAACAAGCTACAACCCTCCAAACTAAAGGTCCAATCTGCGCTAAGCAAATGCTGAAATATCTACAAAAATCGATGATAACTGGATCTATGCCAGGCTTAAACCCCAAGGTGAAGGGGTAGGTATAAACATAGAAATACACATTTCAATAAGATGAAATTCTTTGGCTTATGGAAGCAATTGATAACTGAACGACGCCCTCTTTCCAGTTGCAATCTTTCCTAATGGTGGGGATATTGAGTTCGTTTATAAGAGAGGGATATGCATCAGTCTTTTCCAATTTTGCAATTTGCTTTAGAAGGGACGCTCTGTCACTTGCAAAAGACAAATCACTTGGTATAATTTCTTCAACTGTGTGCTCTAGAGAAGGCTCTGAAATTTCGGTACCTTTTGAAGATTGAGTTTTAGAATATGAACCTTTAATTCCAGCACCAGTTGAGCCTCCACGTGTAGATCCCATACTTCGGAGTCTTCCTCCTCTGCCTCTTGAATGTTTGATAGGAGCAGGTGCATTATGTAATTGATCGAGAAGTAAAACCTTTCTGGGGTTAGGGTTTGGAGATGCCATTGTAAGATAGTTTTGAAGAAAGTAAAAGAAAGAAAGGAAATTCGAATGCTAGATAGAAGTTGATGAAGAAGAGGACAAAGAAAGTATGAATTAAAAGTTTATATGGGGACAACCGTCAAAATTAAGGGGAGCAATGATGGAAAGCCTATAATAAAGATAATCATCACTTCGTAAACAGAGGAAGTTGAACAGGCCTAGAAAAATGGGAATAAAACTGCAGATCCAACCAGAAGATGACACACGTATAGAGTATTAAATGAGAAAGACAGATGAGACATCGATACTGACACAAGCATTAATTGTGACAAAAATTGTTTTTCAGGATCCACTTCCCAATTATTTAATTGTAAATAAATAAGAAGTGGGGGGGGGGGGACTATCTGTATTGGGAAAAAATTGAGTTTTTATTAAATATGATGTGGCATGACACGTGGATTGGTCAAACAGTCACAGAGCAATAAATGATTAAAAGGCACGGAAGACAACATGCACGGTGGAAGAAAAGAAAACAGACATGAGAGGGGATCTTAGATACCATTCTCGTGTCTATCCAAGTCATTCAATATCAACGGATAAAAAGGGCATTGAAGACAAGAATATGATGACAAAAAGTAGTCTACATTCATTATTAAATACCTGATACGTTAGTTATTCAGTATTTAATAGCAATGGTTATGTAACGTCTCATTAAATGCTCTTTATTATTTAAATTAATCTGTAACTCCTTGTCAACTATAAAAGGAGGAAGTTCTATCATTTGTAGAGATACAGAACACTCTTGATATCATAGTGAAATACAACTTTCTTATTGTTTATTCTTATTCTTTGAAAGCCAAATATATTTTGATCTCTTTGATTATCAGTAACCCGATTTCTTCTCTCTAAAATTCAAGCTTTGTCCAATTGCATTTTTTGGTTAAACTGAAAGGTGCTAGAAGTTTAATGTTGACGGGGGAGAGTTCGAAACTCAATGCTAGCGCAATACTTTTCTAACCGGGCAAAATGACAAAATATTTCTTTTTCTATTCAGGGCTACTTTCGTTTTTCTTTTTTTTAAAAAAAAAAATTACAAATTTTCTTCAATTAGGTCATTTTTTTCAAAATTTTTCAAGCATACTTTGTAACCCATGTTATAAAATAGAAGTCTATTTAGAGTGAATGTCTAAGAGTTTTAGCTTGAAGCTAAGTCATTCCTCTTCCTATAAATAGAGGTGCCCTCTACCATTGTAAATAACCCCAAGTATTAATAAGAATACTTCTCTCTCTCTCCCTATTCTCTCTCTATATTTGCTCTTGTTCTTGAGTTATTGTTCTTATCTTTATATTATTTCATAACACGTTATCAGCACGAGACTCTACCGTCTCAAGAACCATTCTCGAGAAATCTAAGGTATTTCCCTCTTCCTAATTTAATTTTCGATTATGTCTGACATTACAAAAAGAAAGTTCGTTGCCCTTGAAATTTCGGGCAAGAACTATATGACATGGGTGTTGGATGCTGAAATCCACTTAGATGCTATGGGTCTCAGAGACACCATCAAAGTTAGAGAAAAAGCATCCACCCAAGAATGTGCGAAGGCCTTGATTTTCTTGCGCCACCACCTTGATGAAGGTTTGAAGATTGAATATCTCACCGTCAAGGATCCACTCGTCTTGTGGAACGGCTTAAAGGAGAGATATGACAACCTGAAGTTGGTCACTCTGCCACAAGCACGATATGATTGGGCTCATCTGAGGCTCCAGGACTTTAAGTCCGTTTCTGAATATAATTCTGCTATGTTCAGAATTACTTCTAAATTGAAGCTATGCGGGGATAATATCTCCGATTATGATATGCTTGAGAAAACGTTTACAACGTTTCATGCCTCCAATATAGTACTGCAACGACAGTACAGAGAGAAAGGCTTTACAAAGTACTCTGAACTGATTTCTCTTCTACTAGTGGCTGAGCGAAATAATGACCTGCTCATGAGAAATCATGAAAATCGACCCACTGGGTCAACACCACTGCCTGAAGCAGATAAGGTGCACTCTCATTATGCCAAACATGAAAAGGACCATGGTCATGGTCGTAAACAGGGTCATAGCCAGGGACGTAGACAAGGAAGAAATTCCAAAGAAGTCCGTCACCCCCCAAAGAGAGATAACCGCCGAAAGCAGAAACGGGGTCATGAAGATCCTAAGGAAAATGGTTCAGAAACGATATGTTAACGTTGCGGTGGGAAAGGGCACTGGTCAAAGACTTGTCGTATACCAAGACACTTGGTTGACCTTTATCAAGCATCTCGAAAGAGAAAAGGCCCTGAAACAAATTTTGTCTATGACGACAATGAGGACATCACCCACCTGGATGTGGCAGACTTCTTTGAGCAACCCGAGGGGAAAATAGACCACCTAATCGGCGATGGATCCGTGATGAAAGAAGATGGAGTTATTTGATTTTGTTCTACTTATTTGTATTAGTTAGTGAATAAACTAATAGTCATTAGTATTAGCTCGTATTAGTTAGTTCATGATGCAATGTTAGCAGTAGTTCTTTAGAATATCTTCAATATGCTCAAATATCAATAAAAATTTTATTTTCCAGTGGGGGTAATCGACTAGCTTGAAAAACTAGTCGATTATCAACTATTTTCGCATTAAAGTTGAAAAACAATTGATCAACAATCGATTGTCGTTGACTAACAATCGATTGTCGTTAGACAGTGTAATCTGGAATTTTTCAAAAATCACCCACAATCGATTGTCTATGTCTAACAATCGATTGTCGTTAGGCAGTGTAATCTGGAATTTTTCAAAAATCATCCACAATCGATTGTCTATGTCTAACAATCGATTATCGTTAGACAGTGTAATCTGGAATTTTTCAAAAATCATCCACAATCGATTGTCTATGTCTAACAATCGATTGTCATAAGACAGTGTGCTCTGGAATTTTTCAAAATAAGCCAACAGTCGATTGTCTATATCTGACAATCGATTGTCTTAAACAGTGATCTGAAGTTTCAAAAATAACAAATAATCGATTGTGTGTGTTTAACAATCGATTGTCTATGTGCAAACAATCGATTGTGTGTGTTTAATAATCGATTGTCTTATGAAAAACGCTGAAAATTTTCAAACTGCAAAGTAATCAATTATGGATAACATATCTGATTTTGTTAGTCAACTGTTAGCAGCAGATTTTGAAAATATTATGTGACACAAACAAATTGAAGTTGTTTATTCTCATGTTCGTATATTTTCTTTTGTATATCAAACCATGGGAATTAAATTGATTGAAGGCTCCGGAAGAGCAACTGTAACTCTGCCCAAAGGCATGACGTTTATCTTAGAGAATGCAATATTCTCCTCCAAGTCTAAGAAGAACTTGTTGAGTTTTAAAGATATCATTCAAAATGGATATCATATTGAGACAATAGATGAGAATAATCTTGAATTCTTCATGAAAACGAGGCTGCCCATTTCGGTTTGGGTTCACGCCATTTTGCATGCAGCAATGCTAGTTCGTCGGCTGCCCACTTTGGTTTGGGTTCATGCCATTTTGCATGCAGCATTTTAGTTTGTCGGCTGCCCACTTCGGTTTGGGGACACGCCATTTTACATACAGCAATGCTAGTTCGTCTCTGACTGACGAATTGACACAAATATTCCCCGTTGCAATTGGTTTTGGGTCATGGACCCAATATATCCCATTTAAGAATTTTTGGATGCGCAGTATATGAGCCTTTAGCACCGCCATCCCGCACCAAAATGGGTCTGCAAAGAAGGTTAGGAATATATGTTGAGGTTGAATCGCCCTCCATTATTCGCTACCTCGAAACATTGACAGGAGATTTGTTCACTGCACGATTTGCAGACTGTCAATTTGATGAGACACTTTTCCCAAAATTAGGGGGAGAAGTTGGTGAAACCAAACGGGAAATTTTGTGGAAAAATGCATCATTATCTCATCTTGATCCACATACCTCTATTTGTGAAAGAGGCACAAAAGATTATCCATTTGCAAAGAATAGCAAATCAAATGCCTGACGCATTTATAGATTTGAAAAGGATAACAAAATCACATATCCCCGAAGTGAATGTGACAACATCTGATTCACGAATACATATTCATTATTGGAAGAATATGAACATGAAATTGGTATTAAATATACCACACTCACCCCTAGAAGGAGGTTTGAGATGATATATGGCATGAATGATCGTTGGTCACGTACCTATTGTACGCCAAAGTATTTTGGAAATATGACTATTAAAGGACAACGATAATGCAAGAAACATATCTTGCATATAAGTTTGACATGACCATAATGGTATAACTTTCTCTTTAAGAAAGATATTCACCACATGGATGTTGATGAATCTGTGGTAGTACAAAATTAATTGAGAGCTCTAGAAGAGCCAATTATTACTATGTTGGAGAAACACAATTGAGTATTGTGCTGTAGTAAGTCTCAAAGAAACTTATTCAGTTTCCAAAGTACACGCGAAAGCGATTGATTATATTGAGACTATAAATAAAGGAAGGCTTTGATATCTCCTATTACTACAACTTGTAGCGGGGTAATTTGCATATGAAAAGCTACCCGCTTTATTCTCCAGTTTGTACTACACAAACGAAAGAATGCCACAATAAAGTGGATATCTATTGGTATAAAAACCCATGTCATAATAAACCTGAAGTTTATTGATAAGTGCACATGTCATGGTGTAAATTTGAAGTTTACCAATATTGATAACTTATTCAGTTGGCATTCGTGTTAGCCATCTCATTTTAAAGTATGATGTGCAAATTCACACAGGTGAATATCAAAGAACTAGAAAGTTCTTTACGAATTCTCTTGTATCACTTGTTCTCATTAATGAACTGACCAACTAAAGAGTTCGGGTTGAAGCCCATAAATTCTGGAAATATCAAAGGTGAATATGGGCCCATTCACCTGCCATGTATACCACATATGATGCATCTATGATATGGTTACATGCGCAATTGTTATTAACCCGCAGCCTGGCCGGTGCTTGCGAGGTAAATTGCTCAGTAATCTAACTTAGAGCATAATTTCCAGATTCTCTACTCAAGATAGTTCATCTTGATAAGTTGGTTTATATCAAAGTTGGTTTAGCAAGATAATTATTGAGTGCTTCCACTTAATAGCTAAACTGTTTCTTATGAGAACAAAGTTATATATCAGTTTGATATACGTTGTATACGAGAGTATATTATATTCTCCCCTCACAAGTGGTTCAAGGTCAGGAACCAAATAATTTCATCTTATTATTAATGTGCCGTGTATATTGACATGATAATGCACAAAGATGATTTCCCAAAGTTGAGGAAACAAGTTAGCTTTACTAACATGAGGGGGAGACATGGTAAACGCTTGAGAAAAGGGTTACATGGGATGAATTATCATTTGTATATGTATATCCCCGAATATCATGATATGAACCTGAAGTTCATAAAAGGGATAATTCAATTGCAACATATTGCAAAGCATGCTATACGCATTTGCTGACCCAAAGAAAGTAACTAAATGGAAGAGATACAATTCAAGAAGAATTGATTCCATATGAAAGACATGTAGTTTTGAACCTATAGTTCAAATGCTTGAAAGTATAAAAGTCAAAGGTATGTATAGTCAGTTTTCGATATCTTATTTGTCTAGCATGACATGGAAAACTTGATATGCATCTAAAGTCTATTATATGGCTTATATGACTTAACTTGAAAGATTTAAGTTGCTTGAAGCATATGCAATCCTTGGTCCTGAAGTACCACATCCTTAGTACAATTTGTGTACATATGTATCTTGCTATAACTATAAGCATGATGGCATTGAGAATGCATCTATGGAGATATTAAAGAGTTATTCCACGACATTATATGAAGATGTTCATATCTATCAAGAATGATGATTTCAAGGTGCGGAATATTTATTCAAGTCAATATGGTTGATTTATTTATCAAATCTCTATCAAAGATCGTTTTGAAGATGATGCACAAGATTGGAATGCAAATGCTCAAGGATATAAATTGATGTACTCATTAGGGGGAGTCAATGCGCGTTGCACTCTTTTTCCCTTACAAGGTTTTTTCCCACTGGGTTTTCCTTGCAAGGTTTTTAACGAGGCAACCAATAGGCGCATATTCAAACATGTGTACTCTTTTTCCTTTCTTTAATTTTTCCCAATGGGTTTTGGTTTTAAGGTTTTATGAGGCACATTATTGAATAGACATTCAAGGGGGAGTGTTATAAAATAGAAGTCTATTTAGAGTGAATGTCTAAGAGTTTTAGCTTGAAGCTAAGTCATTCCTCTTCCTATAAATAGAGGTGCCCTCTACCATTGTAAATAACCCCAAGTATTAATAAGAATACTTCTCTCTCTCCCTATTCTCTCTCTATATTTGCTCTTGTTCTTGAGTTATTATTCTTGTCTTTATATTATTTCATAACAACCCAACACTTCTTTTTTTTTTTTTCACTTTCTTTTTAGCTGGCCTTTGTTCTTATCCTTTTACGTTTAAACTCTGCCTAATTCTCTATAACAAAAAAAATCTTTGTAAAGAAAGAGTTTGACCCCTTTTAAAGATGACAGCTACTCCAGAAAGGTGAAACCTATCAATCTTTTTTTTGGGCTAATTGCATTCTCATCACAGATTTATAGTGTCCATAAAATTAATATACGAGTTTTCACATTAACGTTTTTCACAAACGTGTTCAAATAATTGTGTACCTATACAATGTATAGCTATTTTACGTCAAAATAATTATCACCCACGAACCCAAAATCTTAAATCTGCTACTAAATGTAATTGGTGGTGTACTGGTAGATAAAAAAGCTACTGGAGCTTTGGCTGGTGAAACTGAAGGAGATTGACATGTGGCAGTGGACATTACAAGGCACATGAATGCCATTGTAAATGCAGGCTTCCGATCAACTGACACCAATCAAGAAAAATGTGAAAAATTGAAAAAAGGTTTGTAGTAAAAAATGGAGTGTTTAGTATTGTGAATATTGTTTGAGTGAAGGCGCGCGTGACGAGCGCCAAACACAACATGAATTCAATGTGCGCTAGCCAAAGATAATATAGTTGAATTATCATCACCATAAGATTTGATTAAAAATAATGTTCAAGTATTTTTTTATTGAATGCTACTCAAGACGATTAATACTTTGATTGGAATGATTAAGAACTAAAATTAACTACTAAAATTAAAGGAACTAACAATAGATCATAGAAATATCATAGTTGAGCAACAACGAAATAATCAATGGGAAAAATAAGGGTCGTGACAGGAAAGGTACAAGATAGCTATTCGAAATCTAACTCTAATCCATTTTACTCTAATGTTCTAATGATTCTCACAAATTCACTCTATGATTAGTTCAATCATGTAGCCAAGACAACTCCTCACTCGATTAAATCTTAACTGTATGAGGTAACTAATATAAAGTACTGTCAAGATATGCAAGAATATGTTAATGGACTAGTCTTTAGGAAACTATCTCTTAAATATTATCCTAACTTGATTTAATCAATAATTTGACAAGCTCTTTAGATTACCTAGAAGAACCACTAAATTAAACCAAACAAGATAATGCAAGGATAATCATCCAAAATATTTCGCTTTCGTTTTAAATATTTCGGTGAACAAAAGTGCAATCAATTTAAAGCTCCATAAATCAATTCTTGCAAATTAACTAGGGTTAAAATCTACAAATATCAATCAAAGTATCATGTCCACCAAACCCGAATACCTAGAAGTTGTAATAGAATAAGGTCTATGGCCGTTTGTTGCAAATTGTATAATAGCTAAATGAAGATTATATTTTGTCACAACAAACCTCTTCAACAATGGCGGGTCCATGTAGCTTATTACCGCGAGGTTAAGTACAGATCTCTCCTTGGACTTTCTCAGCCATCGAAATTGCCATTGCCATTGGCGTTTCAGTGCTTGGTGTTGCTTGGTAATTCTTCTTTTATCTCGTTTATTGCTCTCGCTAGAGTCAGAATCGCGGTCCTCTCGACGGAACAATATTAGGGTTGATCTTGAACAAAGGCGACGAAGTTTGGGACTTAGCAACTTGAAGATTCAGTTACCTTTTTTAAGTGTATTTCAATATATCTCGTTGTATTTCCATGTATTTTATTGTATTCATTATCTTTTTTATTGTTATGTATCTCGATGTATTCCACGTATTTCATTGTATTCACTGTCTCGCTGTATTCCATGAATGTATTCATATATATTTTTTTAATTACTATAATTTTATGTATTCAGATGTATATATGTAAATTCAAATGTATCTGCAGTATGTATTTATACATATTTTGCACAATAGATGAATCTCGAATTTTATTGGTTGAAAATTCAGCATATTTTGCATCAAATACAAATTATGGGTGATGTAATTGTGTTAGTTGAGTTATATTAGGAGTCTATTATGTTAATTGATTCACTTTCCGTTTTAAAAATAATGGAATAGTCCATGAATTGCGCTATTTACTTTACTGTATTTACAAATGTGTATCGTGAATATAGTCGAATACAATAGTTGTCTAGTTGTAATCCCATGATTCACGTCGAGTTTTGAATTCAGTAACTTAAATATATCGAATACACCCTAAAAAAATTTAAAAACATAGCTATAGAAAATAATATGGTAAATAATAGCTACAACTACATAATAACCACTAAACTATAGTGGTGTGAAAGTTTCTCTACAACAAAACCAAAATCAAGGCAAATTCTAGGCAATACCCTAGCCTACCCGCCAATTAGCCCATTTCAAACTCCCGGAAAACTGTTGGGCCTAGCCGCCAGTTAGCCCATACTCCTATATCATTCTTACCCTCCAAAAGCTATTGAGCTCGTTTTTGATTAAGGCCCAAATAGGCTCTTTGTATGTATAGGCACCCCATGTCTGCACAGATTATAGGGGGAATTTAAAAACATTCAGATTTAGAAGTGGTTATTCAAAAATAGCTATAAATTGATCAATTAGCGAAATTTAGCTACTTTTATATAAAAATAAATTTGAACGAAAACACTATTATATACTGAAATTCCAGTATAATATACTGAAATTGAAGTTCCGGCAAAGTATATTGGAACTCCAGTATATTATACTGGAGCCATTAAAGTATACTGATCCAGCATTATATGCTGAAAGTTCATATACAGGTGCACCGAACCCCAATATATTATGCTGGTTCGGTCTCTATTGGAGCAAAATAGTGACTATTTTTCAGTGTCTTGGCAAACACTGACTATTTTTGAATCGCCAATTCGAAAACTGACTAACCCGTGCTATTTTAACCAGGTTATATGTTCTTATTAAGCTGCCGCGATAATATGTAAAAGCACACAAAATGGAAAAACTTCCTAAGTGCTTGACAAAATTCTCCAAAGCTTTGTTACTTGGCGAACATGTTCCCAAACAGCTCACTTAAATAAGTATTAGACCGGTTGTATGGGAAGATAGGGGTTACTATGATGGTAAGCAATTCCCACTTGCAACAAAGATGTTGTGAGTTCTAGTCACCCCAAGAACAAAATGTGAAGTTCTTGATGGAAAGGAAGCTGAGGATCTACTTGAAAACAATCTCTCTGCTTATTAGTGAAATAACATTTAATACCAGAGTTGTTTAACCAAAAAATATAATTTGGTAAAGCTTGAATTTTAGAGAGAAGAAATCGGGTTACTGATAATCAAAGAGACCAAATTATAATTGGCTTTCAAAGAATAAGAATAAAGCAATAAGAAAGTTGTATTTCACTATAATATCAAGAAAGTTCTGTGTCCCACAAATGGTAAAATTTCCTCCTTTTATAGTTGACAAGGAGTAACAGATTATTCTAAATAATAAAGAGCATTTAATGAGACGTTACATAATTATTGCTATTAAATACTGAATAACTAACGTATCAAATATTTAATCATCAGATTCGGTCTTCAAGGTCCCATTTTATCCGTTGATATTGAATGGCTTGGACACGAGAATCGTATCTAAGACTCCTTCTCGTATCTGTTTGCTTTTTTTTTCTGCCGTGCCTTTTAATTATTTATTGCTCTTTGACTGTTTGACTAATCCACATGTCATACCACGTCACCTTTAATAAAAACTCAATTTTTTTCCAATACGGGAATAGTAGCTCAAAAGGAGAAGAACCATCCTACGCTGCCCATTAATTTCATTCTATGGACCCACAGTTTGCCTCAATACGTTTGACCTTTTCCTTTTTGGTTTCTTATGCTGATGCATCCAGCATATTCATTAAAATTTAACAAAAGATGGAGATGGCAACTACAAGGCAAGATGGTCAATTTTGTACAGAACACATTATTCCAAGCAAGTGAACTTCGCTTGCTGCTACACTAGTATTAGTACAAGTACTAACAATAATCAAACGACAATATCATGACGAATATGGCGAAGCAGCACCGGAATAACAACATCCGGTGAGCTGAGTTGCGGCAGATGGCCTTCCGTGGACATCACCTCCACGATAGACTCGCCACCGAGGTGCTGATGGAGGTACTCAGACACCACCACAGGCACGGCCAGGTCCTTCATGCTCTGAATTAAGTGACATGGGACAGTTACATGAGCCAACAAATGCCTTAAATCACTTAGGAATATGATTTGTAACACACTTAGTGCTATATCTGGCCTCATGTTGAATAATGTCCTGCTGAATTCCTGAATTGCCACAGAGTCCATGTCTCCTCCTACAACTAAGGGTGCAAATCCTGAACACCATGCTTTGTAATTTGATCTCATTGCTTCGAACAATTGATCCAGATCTTCCTGTTCAAATCCTCCATAGTAGTCCGAGTCGTTCAGATACCTGAATAGAAATTATAATTTTTAATATGTTGCGGCAGATCCAGAATTAAATTTTTCCTAAAAAAAAAATAAAGTGAAGTTCTTAACAGTTTCTCTGCGCAATAACCACTCCGAATATAGAAAGTTAGATCAAAACAATATTTTGCAATAGAAAACAAAGACATTGGGAAAAGGAAAGTGCAACTGCAGACACTGCGTAAACAACACTTGTTTGATTACCAAATTAGTAAATGATGCAACCATTGGGTCATCAAACATCTTATCAACACGGTAATTTTGAGAAACGAGGAGTTGAACTAGAGAACATTGTACTACACTATTACCCCCTCCTCCCCCAAAAAAAAAAACAAAAATTGTTTAGGCCTGTAAAGTATTTTAAGAAATTAAAATTTACTTCATTTGTCTCATTTTGTCTTGTATTTTGCTATTCCTAGCCCCTTGCTATTTCACATTGTGTCATTATTTCAACCAAGAATGTCTTTATTTTTATAGTGTCGTATTTTTAGATATTTGTTATTGCACGTATCTTCATTTGCACTCATATCTAATTATCTTGTTATTGCTACTGTCTGTTTATTGGTTCATTTTCAATTCTCTTGAGCCGAGAGTCTTTCGGAAACAACCTCTCTATTGGCATAAGGTAAGAATAAGGTCTGCGTACACTTTACCTTCTTCAAATCCCACTTGTGGGATTGCACTGAACTTGTTATTGTTCCATCTGTCTCATTTTATGTGAACGTAATTAATTGGACACAATTTTTTTGTTTTTTTAAAAACTTTTGTAACCTGTGATCTTAAACAAATATGACATTCTATAGCTATAAACTCGTCACAATAAGGATAAAGTGAGAATAATTAATAAGGTCGAATGAAAAAAAATTAATCTACATTGGATATTATACCAAATTTATAAATACATGATAACTATTTATGCATAAACTTCTATTACTAAGATAGTTAATTATGTATTCTTATATTCGCAACATAATATGGCCTAAACATAGGGGGGTTGCACACAAAATGAAGGGAATAAACAGAACTACATGTCAATAGTAAATAGTAGGAGTAATTTAAAATGTTAACAGAAATTAAGAGAAACGAAACCTTGGAGAGGCAGAGACAGTGACAAGTTTGGTGAATAGATCAGGACGAGCGATGGAAGCAATGACGCCAATCATGGCAGAAACAGAGTGACCGACGTAAATGCAATTAGGAATTTTGAGGTCCTCTAAAATCGCAATCACATCATAAGCATAGCCTTGTAGGCTAGAATATCTGTCGAAGTCAAAGTAGTCAGGATTAGTTGTTCCAGCACCCATATTGTCAAACAATATGATCTTATAATCATCAACCAAGTGAGGAACCAAGTGTTTCCACACAGACTGGTCTGTTCCGAACCCATGGGCTAACACTACGGTTTGCTCTCCTGACCCTAAGATCTTCACGTTGTGTGCTTCTTCAACAATACCCATATTTAAATACTCCACTTTTCTTCACTGATTTGTTTTAGCAGCCACAGTTATAAGTAGTGGGTTTCTTCTTTGATGTAGGGGCGAGCGGGTGAGACTTGAGAGGTCTGAGAGTCGGTTTGTGTGAGATTTTTTAGAGCCTATTTCGTTTTGTTGGTGAATTTATATTCTACGGCCCATAGTATAATGAATTCTTATATTATCGGATCAAATTAATTATACAATTGTATAAATTTTGATATATTAAATTTAATATTCATAGCAGAAGAAACTTTATTTAATGGATTAAATTACACTAAATATTTATTATATGAAACTACTAAAATATTCATAATTTTAAAAATATGTTCGTTTGGTAATAAAAGTTGAACCATTTAATTAAACCCTAAATTCACTTGTGTTAATATGATATAAATAGAGAGATAATATTTTATAAGGGCGGCTCTAGAGTAAGGCAGATGAAGCCCTTGCCTTAGGCCTCCAAATAATTAAGGCCCCAAAATAAAAAATATTATATTGTTATATAATGCATACTCTACAATTTATATTTATATAATTATTAATAAAAATTTCAAATTTTAATAATTTTTAATATTTGGTAGATGTAAATTGAGTAAGTTAATTGGATAAATTTTTCTCGCTAAGTCAAATAATATATTTACCTTCTCATCAATTTTATTTTTCTTATTTTATGTATAGTCTTTTTTCATGGTTCTTACGACTTTACTTTCTAATTTCAACTCCAATTCTCTAAATTAACTATTTCTTTTTGTCACATTTGATTGATCCACACACCAGAAAGCAAGTTTTTTTGTGTCTCATCTTTTTTAACTAAGAAATCTCCGAGACAAATGTCTCAAGGTTCAAAACATGATGAATAATGGGTTCACCCTTTACCATTTTCACTTAAGGGAAGAATTCAATACCATATGATGCGCGCCTAACTCATACACCATGAGTTGTGCTCTCACCACTATATCAACGTCATGTAGGGTTTTTTTGGTCTCAATATTATATGAATTTTATAAAAATATTTCAGGGTCTTTTTAATATATTTTGGTTTATGCCACCAGTTTTGTTAAACTGTCTTTCATTGACAATCAATAATTATTTACAGACTACTGTCCCACTATAAACGTACTGTTCAACCAACTTCATTCACATTTGATAACTGAATGAAAAACTCACTGTCTTTACTGCTCTCGTCATTGTTGTCTTATATTAAGAGAGACTCAATAAATATTTGAGAATGTCAGGGGGCGAATAAGTGACTCTAGTAGGTGACTAGTAAAGCCTTAAATTAGACCCCCCAAATTTAATAATTAATATTATAATACTATTTCAAATTAGACAATATTAATGTTTGTAAAAAAAATAAAGAAGCACAGAAAAATTATAAAAAAGAAAGAAAGGTGTCTATTCTTAAATAGTAAAAATATTTTTAAAACTTTGAATTAAACTACTTAAATCTTCATATTAGTAAATATATTTACAACAATATCAAAGGTAACATATTGCAAATAAATGTCTAATATTTCATTTATTCAAAATTTTCTTTTCTAATATAAAATAATAATATTGCTATAAGAAGTTAAAGGCTTTATGTCATTTAAGAATATGTGCTATAGACAACAAGTATGAAAAAAATGACAAGATTAATTTTTTTACATATATATATATATACGTGCTAATAAAAAAGTATAAGGCCTTTTATTAAAATTTAGCTTTAGGCCACCAATTTTACGAAGCCGCCCTTGCTAATAAGAGATTAAATATAGTGATGGTTAATTTTTTGTACTATTGCTAAATGATATCTTAAAGACTCTTTTTTGGTATGTTGGGGTCTCTGTCTAGAGAAAGAGAGCAGAGATGACCACAACCACATATTCTCAGAGAGTTATCTATTCTTTCCTGATAAGATTTTTGGTATTTGACGGCTTTCTTTGTAATTTTGTATGACTCAATATGTAGTTATTTATTAGTTAAAGATTCTGATGCAAAAGTGGCAAAATTGTATTAGCTTCCATTCATGTTAAACTCAGCCTAAACTTAGCTCACACAAAGGGAGATCAAATGGCTTGACTGTTTTCCAAAAGACGGGAGTAATAACAGAAAAAATATTTAGTATGACTTTTGAAAAAGAAAATATGAGAAATATTTACTAGTAATTCCTTTTTAATGACACGTACAAGTCAGTCACTTATAGGAACTTTATATTTTAAATAATTTGTTAATTATTTCAATTATGTAAATGAAACTTCTTCTTACAATGACTTGATAAATATAGTTAGAGGGTTAATCTAAGGTATTCGTTCTTTTTCCTATCAACATTTTCCATTAAAAGCACCGATAACTACTTTGTATGTGGAAATAAAAGTGAAAGTTTAACAATTATTGGTTGATAACGATAGGCTGGCTTCTAGCTTTTCTATATAGAAAAATAATTTATGATGTCCACATCAAATAATGTTACGTAAGAGGGAATAAAATCAACCAAAGCATTTTTTTTCCCAAGTTGCTGGCCATTCGCCAAGCTTAATTAATTGAGAAAAAAGTTTAAGTGTTATGCAGTGACAATATAAAAATATTTTTACAATAAAATGTTGGGTTAGTTATATTAAACATTTGTGTAATATGACTCTATTTGACATGTCCATATGTATTTTAAAATCGAACACTTATACCCTTATCTTATGAAAATCGTACACATATATGCACCGCTAGAGATATATCTATAACTAATTATATTGAAACATAATTACTAAAACAAAAATTAAATTATAAATAATTTTTTCCTCATTTTCATTTTAGTTTCTTTATTTATTCTCTCTCTTCAGAATTATCTTAAATTTAATTTTCATTTGTTTATACATACATATATATACATATATATGACAGGTTTTAATGTTTATAAAAATTAAGAATAACAATGCTATATACAAGAGTTTTTGGAAGATAAAAATATATTTTAAATATGTAAAGCTCTATCTCATTAAGTAATTTGTATTAATTTTTTATTCAACGGTTTCAGAAGATACACATGTAAAAAATGTTGCATACTCTTTTTTAAAATTTCCTAAAAACTAATACATATAATATAGGATATACCTCATAGAATTCCTGTAGTGTAGAAAGTATAAAGTATAAGTGTTTGATTTTAAAATACAAATAATGTATCCGAAATTGAGTCATATATTACAATGGTGTTTAAAATAATCAATTCTAAAATCCTTACAAATATATATATATATATATGTATATATATATATATATATGTATGTATGTATGTATGTATGTATGTATGTATGTATGTATGTATACTAGTTTTAGTGTATGCGCTTTGTGCGTCTACCTAACTCAGTAAAACAGATTTAAAATTTATCTTTATGTTATAAAATAAAAATATAAGTTCTCGAAAATAATGAATGTTGGTCGTATATAACTAATAAGAAATAAAAATTGCTCCATGGTAATGCTCAATCATCAATCAAATACTCCCGTCGGTCCAAAAGAAGTGATTTTTTAGTTATTTTTACACATATTAAAAAATTCACCTTTTAACGTTAATTAGCAATAGAATTGATCATATTAATCTTTGCTATCTTTTCACATAAACACTCCTAACACGTACTACAACATTAATTGCTTCAAGGGCAATGTAGGAAAAACATAATTAATTCATTCTTGAAATCTAAAAAATCACTTATTTTGAACCACAAAAAAATTACTTATTCTGGATCGGAGGGAGTAATTCAACTTGAAATATATTTCAAAGAATGACTAAAGTTAGAACGGGAAGTGTGTATTTAGTTTGGAAGTATCATTTTTCAAGTGAGATTAGTATTTAAATAATACTACTAATTAGCTAGCTCATTCCAAATTTTAACTATTTAATTGCAATTATATTTCTATTCGATGACAATTTGTTTTCAATTAATAAAAGGTCAATTAGGTGAAAAGTCAACCATGGAAAAAAGAAATGACAATTTTTTTAAAATCTCAAAAATGTAAGAATCACTTTATACCATAAATAAAGTCTACAGTTAAAATGCCCTTTTAAAAGATATAATTATAGTCAAGAAACTCAATTATATTCAGCTAAATTAAATACTATCTAGTATCTAGAGAAGTTAAAAGATCTCATAAATTATCTTGTTGGAATAATTAATAATTTTGGAGTTTGTTATTTATTTATGCTCAATATTCCAAACAATTGTAATTACTTATTTAAAAGCTTTGGAAACTAATATAATATGGAATACTACTATTAGTGGAATAGTCTTCTTGTTATGAAATAATATAAGAACAAGAACAATAATACAAGAACAAGAACAATAGAGAAAAGTAGAGAGATGAGTATTCTTATTGATACTTTGGGATGATTTACAATGGGAGAGAACCCCTTTATTTATAGGGAGGTGGTGACTTAGCCACCAAGTAGTAAACCCTAGGATCTCTCTAAATATGGACATTCACCTTAAATAGAATATTTTATAACACTCCCCCTTGAATGTCTATTCAATAATGTGCCTCGTTAAAACCTTAACTAAAACAAAACCCAATGGGAAAAAATTATAGAAAAGGAAAAAGAGTACACATGTTTGAATATGCGCCTATTGGTTGCCTCGTTAAAAACCTTGCAAGGAAAACCCAGTGGGACAAAACCTTGTAAGGGAAAAAGAGTGCAACGCGCATTAACTCCCCCTGAAAAGAGCATCAATTCACATCCTTGAGCATTTGCATTCCAATCTTGTGCACCATCTTCAAAACGATCTTTTGTAGAGATTTGATAAATAAATCAGCCATATTGATTTGAATAAATATTCCGCACCTTGAAATTATCATTCTTGATAGATATGAACATCTTCATATAATGTCGTGGAATGACTCTTCAATATCTCCATAGAGGTATTCTCGATGCCATATTGCTTATAGTTATAGCAAGATACATATGTACACAAGTTGCACTTAGGATGTGGTACTTCAGGATCAAGAATTATATATGCTTCAAGCAACTTCAATCTTTCATGGATTGACATATAAGTTAAGTCATATAAGCAATATAATAGACTTTAGATGCATATCAAGTTTTCATGTCATGCTAAACAAATAAGATATCGAAAACTGATTACACATACCATTGACTTTATACTTTCAAGTATTTGAACTACATGTCTTTCATATGGAATCAATTCTGCTTGAATTGTATCTCTTCCATTTAGCCAATATTTTGTTTGTATTCGACAAACATAAGATCCTCATCGATATTTAGCGCTATCATAGATGTCGTCGACGAACATTTTATATCGGTTCCAGTAAATTTTCATAAAGACATAACATGGAGATCTCTTCATTCATATATTCAGGTACCTGAATCTCTCATGAGATTTTATGAAGTGTTATGTCATGTGATCTTCTAGATCACTTGCCTCCTTATTATGATCACTTTGATCATTTGCTCATCTTCTTTATTAAGAAGTTCTTTTGAAACCGATTTGTCTATACGCTTTAAGCGTATCAAAGACTTTGTCCTTCTTGGACTTAATATGAGCATTTGCAGTGAGAATATAGTTACTTTCTTTGGGTCAGCAAATGCGTATAGCATGCTTTGCAATATGTTGCAATCGAATTATCCTTTTATGAACTTCAGGTTCATATTATGATATTCGAGGATCTATATATACAAATGATAATTTATCCCATGTAACCTTTTCTCAAGTGTTTATCATGTCTCCCCCTCATGTTAGAAAAGCTAACTTGTTTACTCAACTTTGAGAGTCCATCTTTGTGCATTATGGTGTTAATGAAAATATACACCGCACATCAATAATAATAAGATGAAATTATTTGGTTCCTGACCCTTAACCACTTGTGAGGGGAGAATATAATATACTCTCGTATACAACGTATATCAAACTGATATATATATAACTTTGTTCTCATAAGAAACAGTTTAGCTATTAAGTGGAGGCACTCAATTATCTTGATAAACCAACTATGATATAAACCAACTTATCAAGATGAACTATCTTGAATAGAAAATCTGGAAATTATGCTCGAAGTTATATTACTGAGCAATTTACCTCGCAAGCACCGGCCAGGCTACGGGTTAATAACAATCGCACATGTAACCATATCATACATGCATCATATGTGGTATACATGGCAGGTGAATGGGCCCATATTCACCATTGATATTTCCAGAATTTATGGGATTCAACCCGAACTCTTTAGTTGGTCAATTAATTAATGAGAACAAGTAATACAAGAGAATTCGTAAAGAACTTTCTAGTTCTTTAATATTTACCCATGTGAATTCTCTATTACTGCACATCATTCTTAAATTGATATGGCTAACCCGAATGCCAACTGAATAAATTATCAATATTGATAAACTTCAAATTTACACCATGACATGTGCAATTATCAATAAACTTTAAGTTTATTATGATATGGGTTTTATATCAATAAACGTCCACTTTATTGTGGTATTCTTGTGTAGTACAAACTGGAGAATAAAGCGGGTAGTTTTTCACATACAGATTATCTCGCTACAAGTTGTAGTAATAGAAGATATCAAATCTTTCCTTTATTTATAGTCTCAATATAATCAATCTCTTTCGCATATACTTTGAAAACTGAATAAGTTTCTTTGAGACTTACTACAACACAATACCTTATTGGTAATCAATTGTGTTTCTCCAACATAGTAATAATTGGCTCTTCTAGAGCTCTCAATTAATTTTGTACTACCACAAATTCATCAACATCCATGTGGTGAATATCTCTTTTAAAGAGAAAGTTATACCATTATGGTCATGTCAAAATTATATGCAAGATATGTTTCTTGCATTATTATTGTCCTTTGATAATCACATTGACAAATTATTTTGGCGTACAATAGGTACGTGACCAATGACTATTCATGCCATAACAATGACATTATTTTCATATATCATCTCAAACCTCCTTCTAGGGGTGAGTGTGGTATATTCAATACCAATTTCATGTTCATATTCTTCCAATAATGAATATGTATTCGTGAATCAGATGTTGTCACATTCACTGCGGGGATATGTGATTTTGTTATCCTTTTCAAATCTGTAAATGCTTCTGGCATTCGATTTGCTATTCTTTGCAAATGGATAATATTTTGCACCTCTTTTTCACAAATAGAGGTATGTGGATCAAGATGAGATAATGATGCATTTTTCCACAAAATTTCCCGTTTGGTTTCACCAACTTCTCCCCCTAATTTTGGGAAAAGTGTCTCATCGAATTGACAGTCTGCAAATCGTGCAGTGAACAAATCCCCTGTCAATGTTTCGAGGTAGCGAATAATGGAGGGCGATTCAGACTCAACATATATTCCTAACCTTCTTTGCAGACCCATTTTGGTGCAATATGGCGGTGCTACAGGCACATATACTGCACATCCAAAAATTCTTATGTGGGATATATTAGGTTCATGATCCAAAACTCATTGCAACGGGGAATATTTGTGATAATTCATCGTTCTGAGACGAACTAGCATTGCTGCATGCAAAATGGCGTGACCCCAAACCGAAGTGGGCAGCCTTGTTTTCATGAGTAAATGAGGAATTCAAGATTATTCTCATCTATTGTCTCAATATGATATCTATTTTGAATGATATCTTTAAAACTCAACAAGTTCCTTTTAGACTTAGAGGAGAACATTGCATTCTCTAAAATGTTGTTCCTTTAGGCAGAGTTATAGTTGCTCTTCCGGAGCCTATAATCAATTTACTACTACCAGAAATTGTAGTAACATCTGCCTTACACATACTTAAATGAGAGTAATATTTCTTCTCTTTGAATATCGTATGTGTGGTATATGAATCAATTAATCAAAAGAGATATACGAACATGAGAATAAACAAATTTAATCCGTTGCTTCATAATTAAACAATATTTTCAAAATCTGCTGAGGTTAGTCGATTAACTTAGTTAATAGTCGAATAACTTGGGAAGCAGTCATTAGGTTAGTCGACTAACTAAATCAGATAGTCGACTATCTTGCCTTGCGGAAAAGTCCAGTTTTATTGCGAAATATTAGTTAGTCGACTAACTAAGTTGATAGTCGACTAACTTAGTAAACAGTCATCAGGTTAGTCGACTATCTAAATCAGATAGTCGACTAACTTAGCTTGCGGAAAAATCCAGTTTTAATGCGAAATATTAGATAATCGACTAACTGTTAGGTTAGTCGATTAACTCTACTGGAAAATAAAAATCTCTTTGAAATTTAAGCATATTGAAACATTCTAAAGAACTAGTACTAACGTTATATCATAAACTAATTAATACGAGCTGATACTAATGATTATTAGTTATTCACTGACTAATACAAATAAGTAAAATAAAATCAAACAATTCCATCTTCCTTCATCACAGATCCATCACCAATTAAGTGGTCTATTTTCCCCTCAGGGTGCTCAAAGAAGTCTGCCACATCCAAGTGGGTGATGTCAAAATTGTCGTCAGAGACAAAATTGGTTTCAGGGCCTTTACTCTTTAGAGATGCTTGATAAAGCTCAACCAAATGTCTTGGTACACGGCAAATTTTCGCCCAGTGCCCTTTTCCACCGCAGCGATACATATAGTTTATGAACTATTTGCTTTTGGATTCTCATCATATCGTACTTGTGGCAGAGTGGCCAACTTCAGGTTGTCATATCTCTCCTTTAAGCCATTCCACAAGATAGGTGGATCTTTGACTGTGATATATTCAATTTTCAAACCTTCATCAAGGTGATTGCGCAAGAAAATCAAGGCCTTAGCATAGTTTCAAACCTTCATCAAGGTGGTGGCGCAAGAAAATCAAGGCCTTAGCATAGTCTTGGGTGGATGCATTATTTCTGTCTTTAATGGCGTCTCCAGGACCCATTGCATCCAAATGGATTTCAGCATCCAACACCTATGTCATATAGTTCTTGCCCGAAATTTCAAGGGCAACGAACTTTCTTTTCATAATATCAGACATAAAACAAAATTTCATCAAGAGCGTGTTCATACTTACGGGCTTTATTACAATTATCACATTCACTTCAGGGAATGGATCATAATCATCTGTATTTGCTATATATAATCTCATGTCAAATATTACTTTCATAAAGTGAAAGATTATTTTGAGAATCTTTATTATTCTCATTATCACAATGATGACGATTATAATTCCGTCTATTGCCACGTCCACATCCATTGATACCTTCACGTTAATAATTTTATCTTCTTTCAGACTTATCACATACTGCTATCACATTCTCTAAAGGGAATGAGAATGAAGCAAATTCAATGGGACGGATTTTCAATTCTTTGCCCACAATCATACATGAATTTAATCATGGCAAGACATAGAAATTATACCACTTCACGTGTTTATAATTTCTTACAATCTCCATTAGAGTTATAATCAAACTTTGTTGTCTATGTTTGTATATGAAATCAAATCGTAGAATTTCAAGAATTTGAAAGGGAAAAGTAAATTACTTACCTTTAAGATATACCAATAAATATTGTGATATCAAATATACCTCTTGAGTTTCCATCCCGTTGCATTATTTTATGATGATACCATCTCTTCTATTTTTCCGTATAGAAATTCTCATATGGAGCAGTAGCAATCGTTATTACACTCTTTTGCTAGGAAATTCACCTTCAAAAAGAAAACAAAAGTAAACAACGAGAAAGAAAAAAAATTGAAGAATTTCAGAAACCAAAATATCACAAATCTCGTTTCACTCAAATAGAAAAATCCAAACGACGGAACACGAATTAGAGTGGATGAATCTGATTGCAACTCGAGATTCTGAGAGCGATAATTGCTGAATATTAAATTCAATTGGTTAGAGACTCGTGCTGATAACGTGTTATGAAATAATATAAGAACAAGAACAATAATACAAGAACAAGAACAATATAGAGAAAAGTAGAGAGAGGAGTATTCTTATTGATACTTTGGGATGATTTACAATGGGAGAGAACCCCTTTATTTATAGGGAGGTGGTGACTTAGCCACCAAGTAGTAAACCCTAGGATCTCTCTAAATATGAACATTCACCTTAAATAGAATATTTTATGACACTTCCATGTATTTTTATGTATTCTAATATAGAAGAGTTTCAAAGAAATCAGAACGTATACAAGTTTTAAAGAAACTTCCATATTATCCAAAGCCAAATGTACTCCCTCTTTCTTTAATGTCCTCATTCTCTCTTTTATTTATTATTTATATATAATTTAAGTGTATAATTTATATAAGGTAAAATATTAAATATTTTAAAGTTTTAAATTTCAAAATATTTAATACAGTTCAAATAAGGAAAAAATTTATTATACAAACTCCTAAACGTTAGAGAATTAATTAATTGACTATTTCTAAATATTAGAAAAATAATCAAATGACTATTTTATTCCGTGTTAACTCTATTTTTAAGGGTAAAAAAGGCGGACGATATTTCGCTAAAGGCCTTCGTGCTTTTAATATATATATATATATATATATATATATATATATATATATATATATATATATATATATATATATATATATATATATATATATATATATATATATATATATATATATATATATATATACACTAATTAATAATCTAATAAAAATAATGACGAACTTACCATATATATGTCACAACCAAGTTCTCCCTCCATGAAGTGTCGTGATGGCACCTAGTCTCTACGACTAGGTAAGTCTAACAATTTGCGAAAAAAGAAAACAAAGATGCGAAACTAGCAATTCACGAGTAACATAATAAAGGAGTTTAAAAATGCTGCTCGGCATATATAATATCACTCTCTCAGACTGAGCAAAAACACTCCCAAAACTCGGAATCTCATGAATCATAAGCTAAAGAAATACATAATGTTCTAACTCTAGAAGTCTAAGCAAAAGTAAATAGAAGAAGTTTATAGCTTAAAGGGAGAATAGAGAGGGACTGCTAGGTCTGTTGATGCGGCGAATATACCTCGAAGTCGCTGAATCGCTCCGCCTCGCAGATAGAATGACTGAGCAGACGAACCTAGATCTACACACGAAAAATATGTGTAGGAAAGGACATGAGCACACCACATCGGTACCCAGTAAGTGCCAAGCCTAATCTCGGTCCCAGTAAGGGTCCACTGCACCTGCGATCCCGTTTTTGTGGCTCGGGCTCCACACCTACGGAAATTGATTAAGTCCCTAGGCACCGCACTTGTGCTCCATTCCCTGCAGATGCGGTTCCATTTTTGTGGTCCTTGAGCCGCATCTGTGACCACCTGACCTCATGCCTCAGACCGCATCTGCGGTCACCAGAGTGATTTTGTGGTGTGGCGCCTGCGGTTCAAAATTCGCAGGTGTGAAAACAACAGGTTCAGCAAATTCAAAAAGCCTAAGTCCCAATTCAATTTCGTTAAACATCCGAATCTCACCCGAGGCCCCCTTGACCTTAATCAAACATACCAATTAATCCTAAAACATCATACGGTCTCAGTAGAACCGTCAAATCATATCAAACAACGCTAAAACTACGGATCACTCTCCAATCTAAACCTAATGAACTTTAATTTCTAAAATTCTACAACCGATGCTAAAACCAACCAAACCATGTCCGAATTGCACACAAGTCATATTCAATACTACAGACCTATTCCAACTTCCAGAATAAGATTCCGACCTTGATATCAAAATTTCACTATCGGCCCGAAAACTCCAAAAATTCAACTTTCAACATTTCAAGCCTACATAAGCTATGGACCTCCAAAATAAAATTCGAATACGCCCCTAAGCTCGAAATCATCCAAGGGAGCTAATGGAATCGATAAAAATACATTCCGGAGCCCTTTTCACACAGCTACGACTACGTTCCAAATCCTAAAGCTTAAACTCTCATTTGGAGACTAAGTTTCACAGAACACTCTGAAACTTAAGATGAACCGTCCCGACAATTCATAATAGTAGAAATAGACTTAGGAGAAGCAGTTAATAGAGGATCAGGGCGTTAATTATCAAAATAACCGGCCGGGTCATTGCATACTCCCCCTCTTAAAATATTTGTTCGTCCTCGAACGAGCATAGAGACATACCTGAAGTGGTGAAAAGATGAGGGTAACGAATGCGCATATCCTGCTCGGTCTTCTAAGTCGCCTCTTCGATCGACTGACCCCGCCACTGAACCTTTACTGATGCAATACTTTTTGACCTCAGCTTTCGAACCTTCCTGTCCAATAAATCCACTGGCTCCTCAACATAATATATGTCCTTGTCCAACTGGACTGAACTGAAATCCAACACGTTCGACGAATCACCGTGATACCTCTAGAGCATCGAAACATGAAATACAGGATAAACTCTTGCAAAGCTAGGAGGTAAGGCAAGCTCATAAGCACCCTCCCCAACGCATCACAATACCTCAAAGGGGCCAATAAACCTTGGGCTCAATCTGCCCTTCTTCCCAAATCTCATAACGCCCTTCATGGGTGAAACGCAAAGCAAGACCTGCTCTCCAACCATAAATGAAACATCGCGAACCTTCCGGTCTACATAACTATTCTGTCTGGACTTGATTGTTCAAAGACTATCTTGAATCACCTTAACCTTCTATAAGGCATCTTGAACCAAGTCTGTGCCCAATAATCTAGCCTCGCACGGCTCGAACTAACCTATCGGGATCTCCACTGCCTACCATACAAAGCATCATATGGTGCCATATGAATGTTAGACTGATAACTATTGTTGTAGGCAAACTCCTCTAGTGGCAAGAACTGATCCTAATAACCTCCAAACTTCATCACACATGCAAAGAGCATATTTTCAAGAATCTGAATAGTGTGCTCGGACTGTCCATCCGTCTAGGGGTGAAATGTTGTGCTCAACTCCACCCGAGTACCCAATTCATGTTCTACGGCCCTCTAGAATCGTGATGTAAATTGAGTACCTCTATCTGAAATGATGGAAACTGGAATACCATGTCGACAAACTATCTCCCAGATATAAATCTCTGCCAACCACTCCGAAGAATAGGTGGCACACACAGGGATAACGTGTGCGGACTTGATAAGCCAATCCACAATCACCCATATAGCATCAAACTTTCTCAAAGTCCGTGGGATTCCAACTACGAAGTCCATGGTGATACACTCTCACCTCCACTCCGGAATTTCTATCTGCTGAATCAAGCCAACGGGTCTATGATGCTCATACTTCACCTGCTTAAAATTGAAGTACCGAGCTGCAAACCTAACTATATCTTCATCATTCTCCACCAATAATGCTGCCTCAAATCCTAATACATCTTTGTGGTGCCCGGATGGATGGAATATCAAGAACTGTAGGCCTCTTCTAGAATCGACTCTGGAATCCCATCAACATTGGGTACACATATCCGAACCTGCATGCTCAATACCCCGTCATACCAATGGTCACATCTCTGGCATCACCATGGAGAACATTGTCCTTGAGGACAAGCAAATGAGGGCCGTCATACTGACGCTCTCTGATACGATCAAACAAGGAAGACCGAGAAATTACACAATCTAGGACCCGACTAGGTTCTGAAAGATCCAATCTCATAAACTGGCTGGCTAAGGCCTGAACATCCATCTCCATGGGCCTCTCTGTTGCTGGTAGATAAGCCAAGCTCTCCGCCTAGTGACCTAAAACATAGGCCACCGTATTGGCCTTGCCCAGGTGATACAAGATAGTAATATCATAGTCCTTCAGCAGCTCTAACCACCTCATCTGATGGAAATTAAGGTCCTTCTACTTGAACAGGTACTACAGACTCCAGTTATCAACATAGATCTCACAAGGAACATCGTAAAAATATTGACGCCAAATCATCAAGGCATGAACAATAACAACTAACTCAAGATCATGGACATGATAATTCTTCTTGTTCACCATCAGTTGTCTAGACGCGTAGGCAATCACCCTACCGTCCTACAACAGTACCGCTCCAAGGAAAATCCTTCAGGCCTCACAATAGACAGTATAAGACCCCGAACCTGTAGGAAATATCAATACTGGACTGTAGTCAAAGCTATCTTGAGCTTCTAAAAGCTCTCCTCACATTGTTTCATCTACCCGAATGGATCACCCTTCTGGGTCAGCCTGGTCATATGTGCTGCAATAGATGAAAATCCCTCAACAAATCGACGATAATAACCCGTCAGCCCCATAAAACTACAGATCTTTGTAGCTGAGGATGGTCTGGACCAACGCTGCTCTGCTTCCACTTTCGTTGGATCCACCTTGACCGCTTCACTCGATACCATGTAACCCAAAAATGCCACGCAAAACAAACCAAAAATTTCGAGTACTTTGCATATAATTTCTTTTCCAGGTGCCGCTCATGTTCCTCCTGACTCTGGGAGTATACCGAAATGTCAATTATAAAGACAATGACGAACGAGTCAAGATACGACCGGGTAACACTATGCATAAATTGCATAAATGCTGTTGTGGCATTGGTCAATCCAAATGATAACAAGGAATTCGTAATGACCATACTGAGTCTTGAAAGCAATCTTCGAGATATTCGGCTCCCGATATTCAAGTGATGATAACCTGAATGCAAGTCAATCTTAGAAAACACTTGAGCGCCCTATAACTCATCAAATAGTCATCTATATGAGGCAAAATATGCCGGTTCTTCACTCTAACTTTGTTCAACTGGCGATAATCAATGCACATACGTATAGAACCATCCGTTTTCTTCACAAACAAGACAGGATCACCCCAAGGTGACACACTAGGCCGAATAATGCCTTTATCAAGCAATTCCTGTACTGATCCTTCAACTCAGGAGGAGCTATATGGTAATGAGGAATAGACATGGGATATGTGTCTGGCAACAAATTAATGCTGAAATGAATATCTCTGTCTTGTGGCATACCCAAAAGATCAGCTAGAAACACATAAGAGAAGTCCTGTACTACTAGGACTAAATTAACTGTAGGGGTATAAATACTGACATCTCTCACATAAGCTAGATAAGCGTTAACACTCCTCAACTATTCACTGAGCTTTATGGAATGAAATAACCCTACTGGTAGTGTGATTTAAAGTACCCCTCCACTTTACTCGTGGTATGCCTGGCATAACTAGCGTCACGGTTTTGGCATGACAATCAAGAATAACATAATGGGCCAACAACTAGTCCATGCCCAAGATAAAATCGAAATCTACCATGCTGAGCAGTAATAAATCGGCTCTGGTCTTAAAACCACTAAGAGCAATCATACACGGCCAAACGTGGTCTTTAATAAGAGAATCTCCCACATGAGTAGAAACATAAACAGGGAAACTCAAAGAATTTCGAGATTTTCCCAAATGCGGGGCAATAAGAGGACACATAAGAATAAGTGGTGCCTGGATCGAATTGAACCGATGCATCTCTATGTCAAACTGGGACAGTACCTGTGATGACAGAGTCGAAGGCAACAACTTCAGTGCGGGCAGAAAGGGCATAGTATCTGGCTTGGACTCCCCCTAGGGCGGCCTCTACCTCCCCGAACTCCACCTGGCTGAGCAGGCGGGGTAGCAACTAGTGATGTGATCATAGAATGGGAACTCCGCGGAGCACGCTATGGCTAAGAAGTCTATGGAGGTGCACTACTCCTAAGTCAAGGACAATTCCTCACCACATGGCGTGTGTCATCACACTCAAAACAAGCTCTAGGAGGACGTGGCGGTTCTGACTGGCTCGGGCTAGTTCTGCTTGACTGACCACTGAAAGCTCCTCATGCAGGAGGTATGCTAGATAAGAAGGTGCATAATGAGGCTCTTAAGATTTAAGAGGATTTAGAATACCACTGGCTACTGGAAGAGTTGAATGAACGGGCCGACTGATATAACCCCTACCATAATGAATTGCAGCTGGGGCACGGGCACTAGAATAATGGCTCGACTCTCGAGACCTCTTCGCCACTCTCTCCTCTCTATCCCGAGAAAGCATGCCCATTACTCTCCTAGCAATGCTCACCACCTGCTGATAAGAAAAATCTATCTCCAACTCCCGAGCCATGCTGGACCTGATGTTGGGAATGAACCCCTCAATAAACCCGAGAAATCTGTCACGAACTGTAGAAACCTAGGCTGGTGCATGCCTAGCCAAGTTAGTGAAATAGACAGTATACTCTGAAATAGTCATATTACCCTGCGCAAATTCTCAAACTCTGCGCGTCATGCATCCTTAAGACTCTGAGGAACATACTCAAAAATATATCTAAAAATTGGGTCCATGTAAGGGAAGCTGCTTCAGCTAGACTGTCCAACTCAAAAGTACTCCACCACTGATAGGGTGCTTCTCGAAGCTGGAAGGCAATGAAAGAGACCCGACTCGATCCTGATATACCCATAGTGCGGAGGATACGGTGGCACTCCTCCCGAAATCCGTAAGCATCCTCTGATGCTAGACCAATGAATGTAAGAGGCTTAAACTTCTTGAACCTCTCAAGGCTCCATTGCTCACCCTCCAAATTTGTTGCCTTATCCTCGGGCAAAACTGGGGCTACAGGCGGTACCAGTATAACCTCTGGGATTTGATAAACCTAAACCCGCTGCTCTGTAGTGGAGGCGGGAATCTGTGCTCCTCCGTCGGCATGAGATGTGGCTGCAGTGAGGTGAATAAACCCTGCCTGAGCTAGAGTGGTGTACATGCTCATGAACTGCACAAGGGTCTCTTGGAAAGTTGGAGTAGTAGTAGCAGTAGATGTATCAGGCGCATGAGCTCTGATTGGAGTTGATGGTGGATCCTCTGTGGCAGCTTGCGTGGGTGCTTTGGCTGCACCACGTGAGCGTCCTCGTCCTCTACCTTGGCCCTAATCTCTGGCGGCTCTAGCAGGGGCGGGTTGCCTAGTCTTCTCCGGTAGCATGTGTCCTCACTATCTATAAGAGAGAGTAGAAGACATATGTTTAGAATTTTGATATCAAAAATCTCGCACGACAAGGAAATAAAATGAAGTGGAATTTTCCTAACAATTACATAACCTCTCGAAGATAAGTACAAACATCTCCGTATCGATCCGCGAGACTGTAAAAAACTGGCTTGTAATTCGTGACTCCTATGAAGCAAGAGCTCTGATACCAACTTGTCACGATCCAAGTTCTCCCTCCGTGAACTGTTGTGATAGCACCTAGTCTCTACCATTATGTAAGCCTAATAATTTGTGAAACAAGGAAACAAAGTTACGAAACTAGCAATTTAAGGGTAACATAATAAAGAAGTTTAAAAATGATGCTCGGCATATACAGTATCACTCTCTTAGACTTAGAAAAATTATTCCTGAAACCCGAAATCTCATGTATAATAAGCTAAATAAATACATAATGTTCTAAATCCAGAACTCAAAACAAAAGCAAATACAAGAAGTCTATAGCTAAAAGGGAGAATAGAGAGGGACTTTTAAGTCTGCGAACGCGACAGATATACCTAGCATTCTCTAAATCGCTCTGCCTCATAGATAGAATGGCTGAACAGAAGAACCTAGATCTGCACATAAAAACATATGCAGGAAAGGTCATGAGTACACCACTGCGGTACCCAGTAAGTGCCACACCTAACCTCGATCGAGTAGTGACGAGGAAGGTCAGGGCCCTACCGGTTATATATATAACAAGGAAAAACAGTATGAAAGGTGATAGTATAATTAAAATACTAATAGTAAATGAAATTGAAATCACAAAAAGAAATAGCTCAGTACACACAGATAGTAATAAGAGATCTCCCAGGATAACGTTCTGTAGTCCCAAACATAAATGTGCAGAGGATCATCCAAGATACCGTCCCATAGTCCAAATCGCTAAAATGCAGAGGGATCTCTCGAAATATCGATCCGAGTCCCAAAGTAAATATCCAGTGCAGGGGGATCTCCTGGGATACCTTCCTGTAGTCCCAAATATAAATATGCAGGGGGATCACCTGGAATACCGATCCGTAGTCCCAAAGTAAACATGCAGGGGGACCTCCCGAAATAACGTTTCGTAGTCCCAAAGTTAATACACAACAGTCTCAAGAAAGAAATCTACAGGTTCAGAAATTCAAAAATGGCCTAAGTCTCAATTCAATTCCATTAAATATCTGAAACTCACCTGAAGCCCCCAAGACCTCAATCAAACATACCAACCAATCCTAAAACATCATAAAAACTCAGTCAAACCCTCAAATCACATCAAACAATGCTAAAACCATGAATCACTCTCAATCAAACCCAATGAACTTGACTTTTCAAAATTCTACAAGCGATGCCGAAACCAACCAAACTGTGTCCGGTTGACCCCAAATTTTACATTCAAGTCATATACAACACTACGGACCTATTCCAACTTCGGAATCATATTCCAACCCTTATGTCAAAATTTCACTATCTGTCACGACCCAAAATCCACTAAGGGTCGTGGTGGCGCAGGACACCGCTGTCATGCCAGCCAACTCAAATACTAAATTAAATCTTTTTTCTAAGACTTTTGAAATACAAGAATTTTCCTTCATTATTTAGAAATTTTAAAGAATATAGTTTCAAATCAAATTCAAAAATTAAGCAATTAATACAATACATCAAGCCATCTCAGAACCTGGTGTCACAAGTGCATGAGCATCTACTAATAAGAGAAACAAAATACCACAACCGTCCGGAATATAGTGGACGGAAAGTAAATACAGTACACAGGAAGGGAATGCTTTAGCTGCGGCCATCTCAAATGATGCAGCTCACCTAGTCCCAGAATCATCCGCACTGCTATGCCTAGTATACCACTGCAGTTACATATACTTTTGCAACAAAATGCACACCAAGTGTAGTATGAGTACAAAAATAATGTGTACCCAATGAGAGTCCCGCCTAATCCCGAAAGGGTAGAGACGAGATGGTCAACTTTGACACCCTCTAATAATCCAATGAATATTTATCCTTAATATACGTATTAAACAGTGGATTTATTTTTTTAAAATATGATTTTAATCCAGATAGAGGAAACAAGTAACACATAATTCTTTGATAGGAAATTTCCAAGATTTCTTATCATTATTAACAAAATGCATGTCGAGCCAGAGTGAGGCATGTAACAACTTCAATAAGTTCAAGACAACAACACTAACATGCACAAATCATGCCGAGGTCGACGGCCCGCTCCAATAGAAATGTAAATTGTGCACTGCCGAGGGTCGAGCGGCCCGTACCATAGATGCATCTATTTAATGTGATAAGGCGTTCGGCCCATTCCAAAAACAAACACATGTCCTGCTCGCGGATCATGCATGCGACGTAGGTACACATATGAATACATGTTCAATCAGTCAAATAAGAACTTATCGGGGAATATTTATTCAAATAAAATCAATTCTCCTTTAACAATTTTAATAAATGAAGTTTAATCCTTTTAGAAATTCACTTTCTAATTCGATATGAGTTAAGCAATTCAAGCTATTAATGGATTCATAAACAATCCAAGCATAACATGCTTTTGGGTCCTAAACTACCCGGACATTAGCATAATAGTAGCTACGCACGGAATCTCGTCACCTCGTGCATACGTAGCCTCCATAAATAGGAGCACATAATCAATTTGACTCACCTATGGGGTAAATTCTCCCTCACAAGATTAGAAAAGAGACTCACCTCACTCCGAAGATCCGCAACCAACATTCTTCATTCTTCCGAAAGCTTGGACCAACGCACAATGCTCCAAAAACTAGCCAACGATCATACAAATCCATTAATATATGCTCAATTAAACTTTACAACCCAATTTGTAACTATTCCTAACCCCGAGGAAAAAGTGGAGAAAAAAATTCCCTCAAGCCCACGTGCCCGGAATCCAAAATTTCTCGACGATAATGTTTACCCATGAACTCACAAACTCAAATATATGATTTTTTCTTAATTTTATACTTAAAATCATGGTCAAGATCCAAGAACACTAATTTTTTCTAGGTCTTCCTCTAACCCTCAATTTTTTACCCATTTTAATACTAAAATCCATATGTAATCAATGTATTTAACTCATAATAGGTGGGAATAACTTACCTTAATATTGTTAATGAAGATCCTCTCTTGAACCCTTCCAAGAATCGCCCAAGCCATGAAAAATATGAGAGAAATGACCAAAATACGACTTTTAAAATAATGCTTCTGCTCCAGCTATTTTTGCTTTTGCGGAACTATTCCCGCTTAAGAGGTTCCGCTTTTACAGTCAAAAGCCGCTTCTGCGGTCCTGGGCTCAGCCCCCTTTTTCGCTTCTGCGATACCCTCTTCCGCAGATACGATCCCACTTCTGCGCAACCTTGATCGCATCTGTAGTCCAAAATCCTTCGAACATCACCACTTCTGCGACTCCCTAAACCGCTTCTGCGGTCCCATTTCCGTAGCAGCGAAAACACCAGCAACCAGATCCTTCAGCCTTTTCTATAGTTCCATTTTCGATCCGTTAACCACCAGGAATTCACCCAAGGCCCCCAACCAATCATACCAACCAATCCCAAAACACATTACGGACCTGCTTGAGGCATCAAATCACATCAAACAATGCTAAAATCATCAATCGGACTCCAATCCAAGCTTTACAAATATATAATTTTCGCTTAATTCTATAATCCAAATCGTGGTCAAAATCCAAGAATACCAATTTCTTTCTAGGTCTTCCTCTAACCCTCAATTTTTTACCCATTTTCATACTAAAATTTATACGTAATCAATGTATTTAAATCATAATAGGCAGGAATAACTTACCTTAATGTTGTTGATGAAGATCCTCTCTTGAACCCTTCCAAGAATCGCCCACGCCATGAAAAATGTGAGAAAAATGACCAAAATCCGACTTGTAAAACAAAACTTCTGCTCCAGCTATTTCGCTTCTGCAGAACTATTCCTGCTTAAGCGGCTACGCCTTTGCGGTCAAAAGCCACTTCTGCAGTCCTGGGCTCAGCCCCCCTTTTTCGCTTCTGCAATACCCTCTTCCGCGGATGCGGTCCTGCTTCTGCGGAACCTTGACCTCATCCGCGGTCCCAAATCCTTCGAACAAAACCGCTTCTGCGACTCCCTTAACCGCTTATGCAAGGCAGCTTTTGCGGTCCCATTTCCGTTGAAGCAAAACCACCAGCAACCCGATCCTTCAGCATTTTCCAAAATTCAATTTTCGATCTGTTAACCACTCAGAATCCACCCGAGGCCCCCAGGACCCTAACCAATGCCAAAACACATTACAGGCCTGCTCGAGGCCTCAATTCATATCAAACAACGCTAAAATCATCAATCGGACTCCAATACAAGCTTTACGAACTTTAAACTTTCCAACTTCTACTTCCGGTGTTTAAACCTATCAAATTATATCCTATTGACTTCATATTTTGCACACAACATTATGAACCCAGTCCAACTTTCGAAATCGGATTTCGACCCCGATATCATAAAGTCCACTCCCGGTCAAACTTCTCAAAAACCTTCAAAATTCTATATTTAGCCAAATAGCTTCAAAATGACCTACGAACCTCCGAATTCACTTCTGATCGTGCTCCCAACTCCAAAATCACCATACAGAGATACTCCTAGTCTCGGAATCCCAATCGGACATCGATAACGCTGAAATGCACTTCAAGCCAAACTTAAGAAATTTCTTCCAAAATACTAACTTCCACAATAGGCGCCGAGACTCTCCCGGGTTATCCAAAACCTGAACCGATCATACGCCGAACGTGCTGAGAACTATACTGAAGTAGTCTAAAATCACTACTTAGAACCCCATGCACCTTCCCGCACTTCCACAACTTAGCTTAGCACATTAGCTCGACAAACTCCGGAGATATTCTCTTTTATTCAAGAAAATAAGCCTTAGAGCCCAATTCCAACATCCGGAATTCTATGCCAGGCCTGTTTTCAACATACGACTACCAAATCATTCACCACACGCTGTACCCAACATGACTGTATGACCTTGCTGAATTCTTACATTGCAACACTTAATCCACAAGAACACAATAATATTTTCTGATTAACTTAGCCAACATTCAACCAGTCAGATGCTCCCATTGCACCCCATACCACATGCAAGTCTTACTCCTACTCTTACAATACCGCCACACTAGATGACGTATGCCGAAATTTATATTCAATCGTCGAGTCAACCAAATCATTGAGTCTATACTTCTGACAAGAAATATTACCATATTCTGAATCAAATAATAATCTTTGCTCCTTAATATACTTCGTATAATCAGATTGCACTGACCCTAAATCCCATAATCTCATCTCATCCAATACGAACTGCTCAGGAAATAAGCTACTCTGAATGCGATCAAAAGTCTTATATGACGCCACAATGTGCTAATAGGCCACCAATGCGAACACAACACAAACATGAAATCAAACTCTGGAAGGAACTACCTAAGCCCCGCACTAATACGAACTTTCCTTAGAAGATAGGAAGCAAAACAAACAAAATAGCATTTTGAGAACCACATTCGATCCAAATAACATACCCATAGCGGCATGCCACCCGATCCACACATAGATCTCACATAAGGAGATTGCACTTTGAGCTAAATATGCTCATTACAATAAAAATATCGAATTACGATTGCAAGCACGCTAAGTGCATGATATCATCCCTGAGAAAAACACATAGCGGTATAGGCTACAAAGCTCAAGCACACATGAGGTACGATACAAGATCTGAATCTCAAGAGCCATTCTGTTCACATACCATCATCGCCACGTGGAACCTCCACACATAAGAATTTACCCAGCCATGTCACAACTCATACGGCTCAGCACATCATTACCTGGAATAGCTGATGACAAAATAACACCCCGACTATTCCTCCACATGGAATGCTCTCTGAAACGAACATCACTGGCCTGATATAAAGCCCTACTCACTTATAAATCAATCCACTAATCTCAAGCTGATTTTTGATTGCACCAACTTGGCTAATAACCCTTCAAGGGTCCATAGTAACTCCCTTTTGCCTCATAACACGTAAGAACAACCATCATAACCGGAGAAGCCTCCTCAATTCATAACCTATAAACAAAGTTCCCTCGAGGCATAAATTTGCGAATTACCGATATTAACACAATCCTCATACTTGGTTTAAATCTTTAGTCGATGAAGTGACTACTGTCACACCTCCTTTTTACTCGGCGCCCGCAGGGGCGCGGAAGGAGTTTTTTCAATTAAAGGACAATTGATACGGGATTTGTTTATTTAATTTAGAGTCGCCACTTGGCGTATTTATAGTGTCCCAAGTCACCGATTATAATCCCGAATCGAGGAAAAGAATGACTCTGTATTACAGTCCGCGAACCAGAAATCCGAATAAGGAATTTTGTTAATCCGGAAGAAGGTGTTAGGCATTCCCGAGTTTCGTGGTTCTAGCACGGTGGCACAACTGTCATATATTAGCTTAATTATCTTATTTTATACAATTATGAACCTATGTGCAGACTTTAACTTTTAACCGCTTTTATTATTTATTATTTTGAAAGAGAATTGCAACATCATGAAATGCGTCTCGAACTACGCACATAAATATACCCGCAATTTTTGACACGTTCCAACTTCGTTGTGATTTGGATTTGGGTCACATAAATGTGCACCCGAGTTTAAGAAGGTAACATTATTAATACGCGCCTAAAGATACTAACGCGAATATTATTTTTGAGAATGCCGTGAGATTTGCTAAAACAGCATATCCGAAGACCTATGTAATTATTAACATCCATTGAGGGCTCCGCATCCTGTGCGTTTTATTTGGCGAGGTTCGTCTCGTTTATTTTTTAAAAGGATAAACCTAAAGTGACTACATTTTCCCTATTAAGTTTGTCTCTATAAATAAAAGAAAATCTCCAAATTAATTACGTGCTTGACAAGTTCGGGCCTCTTATTAGTTGTGCGATTACAATAGATGATAACAATAATTTGCACTCAAACTCGTAAAAATGGAGAATTGTTTCCTGCCTTTATTCTAAAGATTAAATTAGAAAATGCATACTAAATTGTCAAGATATTCAAAACAAACTAACCATTCTCCAAATTGATTTAAACTAGCATTCCCAAAATTGATTTAAAATATTGGAATTAACGCCTAGAAAATATTATCAACATGAATTCAAATATTGGCCTATATGCTGCCTAACGGAATCAAACACTGCCTATTTAAAATCTGTCTTAAATACAAAAGAATACTTGAGATGAAATATGGCAACAAATCCCTTGACTTCTTTATTTATGCTACAAATTACATATTTAATTTCATGGAGTCTGTAATTGACAACTACAAACTACAGTTTGAAAATCAAACAGCTCCAGTTAAGTTCAAGACCACATCATGCATTCCAGTTTAGTTATAAAACTAAACTATATAAATACTCGTCACATATCTTATTAAACTGTAGATACAACACTAATTAATCAAACACCCAAGCATTTCATTTCACTTTTACATCTCACAGTTACATCAGTATTGGTTCGAAAGTATACCTGGTTTTGAGATAAAAGAGGAAGATGAGAAATCAGCAGGGCAGTAACAGTACATCAACGTCGATAGTAACAACCAGCAACCAGGAGATTTAAAACCTAACAATAAACTTAGAAATCCAGTTGCAATTTCAGAAATACAAGGCAGCAAAACAGATATACTAGAAACAACATCAAATAACCAGAAATAACAAACTCAGAAAACCACGTGAAACCTTAGAGAAATCCCAAAAACAAACCAGAAATCACAACAGAATAGAAAATTTTGATTTCTATTTTTTCAAACTCTCAAAGAAAGAAACACTTTGAACACTGATTCTGATTTTCTGAAGTAAAAGAAAACCAAACTCTCAAACTTTATTTTAGACTCTCAACTCATATTTAATTTCATGGAGTTTGTAATTGACAACTACAAACTATAGTTTGAAAACCAAACAATTCCAGTTAAGTTCGAGACCACATCATGCATTCCAGTTTAGTTATAAAACTAAACTATATAAATACTTGTCACATATCTTATTAAACTGTAGATACAACACTAATTAATCAAACACCCTAGCATTTCATTTCACTTTCACATCTCACAGTTACATTAGTATTGGTTCGAAAGTGTACCTAGTTTTGAGATAAAAGAGAAAGATGAGAAATCAGCAGGGCAGTAACAGTACATCAACGTCAATAGTAACAACCAGCAACCAGGAGATTTAAAATCCAACAATAAACTCAGAAATCCAGTTGCAATTTCAGAAATACAAGGCAGCAAAGCAGATATACAAGAAACAACAACAAATAACCAGAAATAACAAACTCAGAAAACCACGTGAAACCTCAGAGAAATCCCAGAAACAAACCAGAAATCACAAACAGAATAGAAAAATTTGATTTCTGTTTTTTCAAACTCTCAAAGAAAGAAACACTTTGAACACTGATTCTGATTTTCAGAAGTAAAAGAAAACCAAACTCTCAAACTTTATTTTAGACTCTCAACTCTGACTCTTTTTTTAGCATTCCAAGACCAGTCAATTTTTTTCAAATTATCTCTCCAAGATTTTAAAAGGTCCCCCTAAAACTGTCCAGGTCTCAAAATGTGACCCCCCTCCTTTGAAAAACTGTGTTCCCTTTTTAAGAAAAAATCAACACCATCCGTGAATCCCTCCCCAAATTGTGTATCCGTGTCCCCCATGGTCTTATGTTATGTGTAAGGTGGGGTGGGTTCAGATTATATGGGTTTGATCCAAAATTTAGGCCTAAAAAAGGGTTATTTGAACCCAAATGTTATTCTTTGCCTGGAACCTAGAATACGAACATGATTTTATTTAATCAATCCTACATAAGAAAAATAATTGTGACGACCCAAAGGGTCATCACCGTAATTCTTCCTTTATTTGTGCTTCTAAGGCCTTGAAAACCTCTTATTTGGTCACCTCAATTTTTATGCGTAGTTCGAGCGTGAAGTAAGAATATTTTTATGTGGAAATATATGAAATATGTGCTAAATACTATGAATTTTGATAATAATATTGCAATAGTTGACTTTGATTAATATTTTGGATAAACAGACCCGGATCCGTGATGTGACGGTCCCGGAGGGTCCGTAGAAAAATATGGGACCCGGGCGTACTCTCGGAAACAAAATCCGAGGTCCCAGACCCGAGCATAGAATTTTTGAAAGAAATTGTTTATCTAAAATTGATATGAAAAATTGGAATGGAAATGAGTTAGAAAGTGATGGTATCGGGCTCGTATTTTGGTTCCGACGCCCGATGCAAGTCTTATGTGAGCGTTAAGTGCTCTGTAAAGTTTGATTGAAAACGGACGTCATTTGACGTGTTTCAATATAAAAATGAAAAATTTGGAAGTTTTGAACTTTGAAATAAAAATCACGAGTTTGGAGGTTTGATTCTATGTATATGATGTTATTTTGGCGATTTGATGGCACGAGTAAGTCCGTAGGATGTTTTTGGTGTTGTGTGCATATTTGGTTTGGAGCCCCGAGGGATTGAATGAGTTTTGGATAGGCCACGAGTTCATTTTTGGCATGTTTGAAAGCTGCTGGTATGCCTCACCAGCAGTGTTCGCAAATGCGAACAAATGTTAGCATTTGCGAACTCCCCATTTGTAGCCCAGAGTTAGCATTTGCGAACAAATGTTAGCAAATTCAAACTCCCCCTTTGTAGCCCAGAGTTAGCATTTGCAAACAAATGTTAGCATTTGCGAACTCCCCCTTTTTAGCCTAGAGTTAGCATTTGCGAACAAATGTTAGCAAATGCGAACTCCCCCTTTGTAGCCCAGTTAGCATTTGGGAACAAATGTTAGCAAATGAGAAGTCCCCCTTTGTAGTCCAGAGTTAGCAATTGCGAACGAATCTTCGTAATTGCGATATCTGTGACTGTGCATTCTATACTTAGACGATTTTAAACCTCATTCTTCATATTTTAAAAACCCAAACCCCCATTGGCGATTTTCTCTCAATTCCTTCTTTCCCAAATCAATTGTAAGTCAACTGTTACTCAATTTCTTCAATCTTTAACATCTTTTATTATGATTTCATCTTAAATCAAAGCATTCAATGGGTAAAAATGAGAATTTGGGGTAGAACCTACGTTTTCTTAAAATTGGGGATTTGGACCTCAATTTGGGGTCCGATTTAATAAAGATTGCATATATGAACTCGTGGGGGAATGGGTAACCCGGTTTTGGTTCGAAACTCGGGTTTTGACTACGTGGGCCCAGGGGCATTTTGGGAATTTTGGGTAAAACTTTGAGAAATTCATTCTTATGCATTCAAAGTGATTTAGCTAGCATTTGTTTATACATTTGGGTAACTTGTGATTCGATTCGACCGGTTTTGTTGTAAATTCGAGGGGTAAAGCTATCCTAGAGACGTGAGTTAAGTTTGGAGCTTTCGAGGTAAGTGTTTGATCTAACTTTGGCTTGAGGAAATAAGATTAGGACAATATTTGCTATGTGCTACGTGGACTCGGTGTATAGGTATGGTGATGGTTACCTAGGCGCCCGAGTCTAGCATGACCGTGAGTTGTAATTGCAATTCAAAAGAGGTGAAACAATTGAATTACTAGTAAATGAATTATGAAGTGATAGTTGAGAAGTAAATGAGTTAAAGAAGGAAGTGTGGTGTTTTTCCCTTGCCGGGACTTATTATTGAATTATTTTCCCATATCAGAACCTATGGTTGAATTGTTCTCCCTTTCCGGGATGATTTAATCTTGTTGTATATTCCTTTCCTGATTGGTTGTGACCGTGATTGGGTGAGGAAGAGAGATTGTGCACGAAGGGTCTTTCCGTGCCATGTTTTGATAATTATGCATGAAGGGTCTTTCCGTGCCATGTTTTGATAATTATGCACGAAGGTTCTTTCCGTGCTATGTTTCTTTATTATAAGAGCACGAAGGCTCATTCCGTGCCTTGATTGGAGAGTTATGTGAGGATAGCACGAAGGGTGATGTCGTGCACTATATTTGACAGTTCTGGTGAGGAAAGCAAGAAGGGTGATGCCGTGCACTATATTTGACAGTTTTGGTGAGGATTGAGAGTAAAAGCACGAAGGTTGGTGCCGTGCAGTTGTTGATTTACTTCTCTTTGTTTGACGTTAATTATTCAGTCTCCATTTTCTTTTGTTCGTTGGACTCATAATTGAATTGTTGCACCCCACATCATGTCCCCTCCCCATTATCTGTTTAAAATTTTGTTATCTATCTGATATTGCACATATATCTGCACAGGTTAATTGTGGTAGGTCTGGTCTAGCCTCGTCACTACCTCGCCGGGGTTAGGCCAGACACCTAGCAGCATATGGGGTCGGTTGTGATGATGCTCTACACTTCTGTGCCCTTTTGTGCACAGGTCAAGAGACAGCTTACGGACCGGAGCAGTAGCTTGGGAGCGTGCCTTCAGTGCAGAGACTCCCAGGTAGTTAGCTGGCGTTCGCGGGCCCTGAGTCCCATCCACTTCAGTTCCGTTTGTTTTCATTTTATCAAAACAGACTTCCTCTGTATTTTCTTTCATAACCGTAATCGTAGTATCTTATAGTAGTCCGTGAGTGTTGTGACACTAGATCTTGGGTAGAGGATGTTGTCTATCTTTCGGCATTTTCTTCATTTGATATTAAGTTAAGACTTCCGCTTGAATTTATTGTTTTTATTATTATCTCGTTGGAAATTAATTAAAAAAGGTATATTTAAGTTGGCTTGCCTAGCTCCGACAGTAGGCGCCACCACGACTCCCGATGGTGGAAAATCCGGGTCGTGACAATAACTATCAAAATAAGACTGACAATTAGAACAAAATTATTTGAAATAACTACAAAATATTAATAAAACTATTTTTTGCAATTTTCATTTTATATAAAGATAAAAATAGAAAAATTACTATTTTTTGTATTTTTTTAACTTTAAAATGACTACATAACATTAATGAAACTATTTTTCTGTAATTTTCGAAATTATATAGAGATAAAGAAGGTACTATTTTTGGTATTTTTCAAATTTATGAGAAATATAAACTGAATTTTATATATCTTTTTTTAGTAATTTTTCTTTTTGTAACGAAATAAAGTAAAAGAGCCAAAATTAGCTGAAATAGCTCTATTAGGCCTAAATTAAATATTTACACTCTAAAATACGAAAAATCTTGGGGAGGGTCAAAATTCACATATCTACAACTACATGTCACAGTTACACAATCTTCCCACGCTCCCACAATCTTCCGAAATGAATAACGGGTACGCACATCTAAATCACCGGACGCACTAACGCTGAAAAGTGATCAATAATCCTTAACCAGGATGCAAAGCCTCTTTCAGAACATATCGATCTCAAGTGACGCTGAAGACAATACCAATTTACTTTAATTATTCTACCCTTTCCTTGCTCATCTGAGCCAATGACGTCCGTATCAACACCAAACTGCAACCTTGATCCTCGCTTCACATTTCCATACCTCTCACCGCACCCAACGTGCCAATATACGATAGGACACGATTTTCATCATAACTCCAAAATCATTAACATTTTAACACTTCACCACATAATAACTTTTCACTTAACTCACTTCAGGAGAATCATAGCAACACACGGGCAACTTCCCATAGCCGTAGGATATACAAATATCTAAGTAGTTGTCCAAGCTACCATACCCCTTCCGGAATCTGCTTCCATTCAACAAGCCACAACAGAAGAAGGCTTCTAAATAACATCAATTACGGCGGCCAACAAGCCTCACACGTACCGTCACAAATTATACACATAGCTTGATCACGTGGACCGAGCTGATAACTGATCCCAATACGCCAATTCAACTATGGCTAATCAATGTCTTCCAATTCATCCTTGCTTGCCTTAGAAATAAGACCAACTCCATTCTACACATAACATACTCCACCTATACTCGCCCCAAGTGACCTTGAATCGCGAGACCAGGCCGTCTCAATTTCCACGAATCGTTTCATATAACTCAAATGCTACACCCCGAGTCAAAATATCATAGAACATTCTAGGCACCTTCTCATAAGCTGCTACAAAGCTTGATTCTTAACTGTACTCATAGGCTCGAAATCATTAGTTACCACACTTAAACTTCTAATTCACTAGGACCATTATTGAGAGCCACCCGCTCTGACTTGGTCCCAAATATAATTCGCTCCATAAATCTTATAACACACGAATGCCCTCTCAACGAAACACCCAGCGAAATCGCTTCCTCTAAAACCTATGTCTATATGAGGCATAAATCCTTAACCTTTTCCCAGTCCGAACATTGAGCCAATAAGTCCGACCATAGCATGCCTCTAACAATTCATTTGCTCAAATTACCACTTACGGTCCTTTCTCGTAGCTGAAATAACCCATCGATATGCAGATAAACGGAAACCTCACAAGCAATTAACCATGAAACCCAATCTTAGGCGGTGGGACTCTCCCACTTAGCTTGAAGCCACCATTACACAACTATGGAACTCACCCGAATCCTTTATCTCTTGTTTGCATAACCTCACACAATCATCCACCGTAACTCTTAGATTCTTTCTGCAAATTCCCATCTTTCATATTCTGAATCATCATCCACATTCGCACGACCGATCTCTTTGCTGCACCAGCGATACAATTCCTTGCAGAAGCTTCGCCAACCACGCGACCGCTAACCTGCTCACATGGAATAACCTACCAAGGGGAATAAACTCTCGACATCTTCCCATGCTGCTGCATGGGGTACATTCACTATGACACCAATAGCCCATCCTGAGTCCGAGCTCACCTTCCAGCTACACAAGTCCATTAGCCCCTCGTGAACATCAATTAAATGTGCGGCAATATCCTTCCAATTTAGGGTTATGCTGCATCCTCCTCTATTTCAAGCAGCTCCTTTCCGCCATATCTGTCTTCTTCCGTATAATCGCCCATACTTCAAATCATACCCACATACTTCAATCACCAATCATTAAAATCCCCTATTCGATCCAAACTCTCCTTAAGGCTCGTAGTTATCCTACTACTAAGACCATATGCAACACCCGCCACTCTCCCACTTTGGCGGAACTCATCTCTTTAATCGACCACTCGACCTTGCTCCCCATACTTGGCCTTCTAGATGTTTTAAACACCGCCTGGCACATCCCTCATGTCCTTCCTCATACTTGGTGCTCAATTGTTGCCTTAAATAAAAATCTATCTTCTTGGCACTTGAACCCAACATCGCTGCTAACTTTAAACCTTTCCAAAGGTCATCTTCTTCCAGCTTTCAACATTAGAAATTCTAATTCGATCTTAAACCACCGCACCATGCGATATCTAACTGTTTCATTTCCAATACTATTTCACAATATCTTACCCCAAAGCGGAATTGTGGCAGATCATCACACCGACACACTTAGTATGTTCCATTAGAGACACGACACCCCATCATAGAAGAAAGCTCCACCACGCTTGCAAATACCAGGTCTCATTACTTCCACCAGCCCACATCTGACCATCCTTAGTCCTATTGACTTTCCCTTGCCGGGATTAAAGTACTGAATCCCTTGATTACACACTAAGTAAACCTCCCTTCAAGTCATTCACTGCCCCGACACGTGGACAAACATCCTACAATCACAACAATACTGCAGAATAATCGATCATAAGTATCCTGGCAACCTGTGCCTATCCTCAAGGATCTTAGAAGTTCTGTTACTGAGTTGAAACAATATAATATCCTTCAATAAGGCGACTATAATAGTCCAATCAACTATACCTGGAGAAATCATCTCGCACCACATTTGTAGTGCCACTTTAATTCTTCAAATTCTCGATTTCTAACAAGCGCTCGCATCGCGTAAGATTGAGTGGGAAGGAATCAAAGGCATAAGCCTCAAAGGAACCGAACCACACGATAAGGAGATCAAGAAGGGAAGTACTCCTAACACATGTAGCCTCCCGAGGATAAGTACAAACGTCTCCGTAATGATCCACGAGACTCTACTAGACTTGGTCATGACTCGTGAGACGGACGGGAACCTAGCGCTCTAATACCATGTTGTCATGACCCAAAATCCACTAAGGGTCGTGGTCGCGCCGAACACCGCTGTCAGGCCAACCAACTTAAATATTAAATTAAATTTCGTTTTAACACTTTTGAAATACATGTTTTTTCCATCATTAATTAGAAATTTTAAAGAAAATAGTTTCAAATCAAATTTAAAAATTAGGCAATTAGTACAGTACTTCAAACCATCCCAGAGCCCGGTGTCACACGTGCATGAACATCTACTAATAAGAGAAATAAAATACAACATCTGTCCGGAATACAGTAGAAGGAAAGTAAATATTGTACACAGAAAGGTACTGCTTTAGCTGCGGCCGTCTCGAATGATAAAACTCACCTAGTCCCAGAATCAACCGAGATACTATGCCTTGTAGACCACTGGAGTTACATATATCTGTGCAACAAAATGCATAGCAAGTGTAGTATGAGTACAAAAATAATGTGTACCCAATGAGAATCCCGCCTAAGCCCGAAGGAGTAGAGACGAGATGGTCAACTTTGACACTCTCTAATAGTCCAATGACTATTTATCCTTAATATACATAGTAAACAGTAGATTTATTTTATTTAACATGATTTTAATCCAAATAGAGGAAACAAGTAAACACATAATTCTTTCACAGGAAATTTCCAAGATTTCTTTTAATTATTAACAAAATGATCTCAATCCAGAGTGAGGCATGTAACAACTTTAATAAGTTCAAGACAACAACACAAACATGCGCAAATCATGCCGAGGTCGACGACCTGCTCCAACAAAATGTAAATTATGCACTGCCCAGGGTCGAGCGGCCCGTACGATAGATGCATTTATTTAATCTGCCGAGGCGTTCGGCCCGTTCCCAAAATAAACACATACCCTGCTCGCGAATCATGCATGCGACGTAGGTACACATATGAATACATGCTCAATCAGTCAAATAAGAACTTATCGGGGAATATTTATTCAAATAAAATCAATTCTCATTTAACAATTTTAATAAATGAAGTTTAATCCTTTTAGAAATTCACTTGCTAATTCGATATGAGTTAAGCAATTCAAGCTATCAATGGATTCATAAACAATCCAAGCATAACATGCTTTTGGGTCCTAAACTACCCGGACATTAGCATAATAGTAGCTATGCACGGAATCTCGTCACCTCGTGCGTAGGTAGCCTCCATAAATAGAAGCACATAATCAATTTGACTCACCTATGGGGTAAATTCTCCCTCACAAGATTAGAAAAGAGACTCACCTCACTCCAATGATCCGCAACCAACATTCTTCATTCTTCCGAAGACTTGGACCAACGCACAATGCTCCAAAAACTAGCCAACGATCATACAAATCCATTAATATATGCTCAATTAAACTTTACAACCCAATTTATAACTATTCCTAACCCGAACAAAAAGTGGAGAAAAAATTCCCTCAAGCCCACGTGCCCGGAATCCAAAATTTCTCAAAGATAAAGTTTACCCATGAACTCACAAACTCAAATATATGATTTTTTCTTAATTCTATACTTAAAATCGTGGTCAAGATCCAAGAATACTAATTTTTTCTAGGTCTTCCTCTAACCCTCAATTTATTACCCATTTTAATACTAAATTTCATGCGTAATCAATGTATTTAACTCATAATAGGTGGGAATAACTTACCTTAATATTGTTAATGAAGATCCTCTCTTCAACCCTTCCAAGAATCGCCCAAGCCATGAAAAATATGAGAGAAATGACCAAAATACGACTTTTAAAATAATGCTTATGCTCTAGCTATTCTCACTTCTGCGGAACTATTCCCGCTTAAGAGGTTCCACTTTTACAGTCAAAAGCCGCTTCTGCGGTCCTGGGCTCAGCCCCCTTTTTCGCTTCTGCGATACCCTCTTCCACAGATGTGATCCCACTTCTGCGCAACCTTGATCGCATCTGCAGTCCAAAATCCTTCGAACAAAACCACTTCTACGACTCCCTAAACCGCTTCTGCGGGGCCGCTTCTGTGGTCCCATTTCCGCAGCAGCAAAAACACCAGCAACCAGATCCTTCAGCCTTTTCTAAAGTTTCATTTTCGATCCGTTAACCACCCGGAATCCACCCAAGGCCCCCAACCAATCATACCAACCAATACCAAAACACATTACGGACCTGCTTGAGGCCTCAAATCACATCGAACAATGCTAATCAATCAGACTCCAATCCAAGCTTTACAAACTTTGAACTCTCCAACTTCTACTTCCTGTGTTTAAACCTATCAAATCATGTCCGATTGACTTCAAATTTTGCACAAAAGCCATAATTAATATTACGAACTTATTCCAACTTTCGAAATTTAATTTCGACCCCGATATCAAAAAGTTCACTCTCGGTTAAACTTCTCAAAAACCTTCAAATTTTTATCGTTAGCCAAGTGGCTTCAAATGACCTATGGACCTCTGAATTCACTTCCGATCACGCTCCCAACTCCTGAATCACCATACGTAGATACTCCTAGTCTCTGAATCCCAATCGGACATCGATAACGCTGAAATACACTTCAAGCCACGCTTAAGAAATTTCTTCCAAAATTCTGACTTCCACAATAGGCGCCGAAACGCTCTGGGTTTATCCAAAACCCGAACCGGGCATACGCCCAAGTCTGAATTCATCTTACGAACCTGCTGGTACCTTCAGTCCCGATTCCAAGGCCGTTTACTCAAACATCCAATCCTAGTTCATTCTTTCAACTTTAAGCTTCCGAAATAAAAATTCTCTTCCCAACTCAACTCCGAACTTCCCGAAATTCAATTCCAACCACGTGTACAAGTTATAACACATGAAATGAAGCTGCTCATGGTCTCAGACTGCTGAACAACGCACTAGAGCTCAAAACGACCGTTTGAGTCGTTACACTATCGGCCCGAAAACTTCAAAAATTTAACTTTCGGCATTTCAAGCCTAAATAAGCTACGGACCTCCAAAATACAATCCGGACATACCCTAAGCCCGAAATCACCCAACAGAGCTAACAGAATCGATGGAATTCTATTCCGGAGTAGTCTTCACACTGCTCGGACTACGGTCCAAATCCTAAAGCTTAATCTCTCATTTGGAGATTAAGTATCCAAAACACTCCAAAACTCCAGATGAACAATCCCGGCAATTCACAACATCAGAAATAGACTCGGGGAAAAACAGTTGATAAGAAATCGAAACGTTAATTCTTTAAACGATCGATCGGATCATTACAATATAAGCTACACTAACCGTATAAAAAATCTTTATATTACCAAGGGATATATGACTAAAAGGGACAGTAGGAGAAAGAAAGACAGAGAATGGACCCGCAAGCACCTAACATTGCCAGTTGGTCCTGACTTGTGGTCCATCGACGTAATTATTGGGGCCAAACTGCTGAGAATGAATCACTTTCACTTGGCCGCATGTTCCGTGGTGTTTTCTACTTTGTTATACAGCATTTAATTTGGAGGAAATAGTCCGATAAACGGTTGTGAGAACATTGACAGAAGACCAGCGAATTCTGTTCCTGTGAGTACGCTTATTGCATGTGACTTGTCCTTCCCGTATTTTGGCACCACACCAAACACCACCGAATGTGGTGTGACTAGCTAGTTTTGCAAAAGGAGTTTGGCCATAAAAATAATAATTTTTGGAAAAAAAAAATCGTATTTGAAGTTAAGTTGAAAAATGATATTTGAAATTTGAAATTATGTTTGGACATGTATATCATTTAAAAAAATGTTGCAGTTTTATGAGTAGGAAAAAAAAAGTTGAAAACCTCATTTTCAGAAAGAAAAAAAATCGAAAACTTGCAAAATTTTATGGACAAACACATTTAAGAAAAAAAAGAACTTAAAAAAAAATTATGGACGAACAGGACCTATTAGTCATTGTTGTATTTTTCATGTGTACCTAAACTAATTCTTTAGGGTATTTTTGAATCCGTCGAACGGGATTGTTGTCAAAAGCTGTCATCCCATTTGGATGAGTTCGGAGGAGGAAGAGGATAAAAGAAGAAGGAAAACTAGTACTATTTTATTTGAAATTTCTTGAATGTTCTCTACAATTCTCCATTCTCTTTTCACATATAAAATAAGCTAGGATTACACTTATTGATAATAGTCCAAAATCTATTTTAATTAGAAACGAGAAAATCTATTCATATATACAAATCCTATTTAGGCAAGAATAAAATAAACTAACTAATACGAAATTCTAAATATTTTCGATTTTCTACTAATTTAAATTATTTTGCAACAAAATATACAAGAATTGAATGATTTACTTTATTAAAAATGTTAATTTGCTTTTAGTTTCGTTATATCTTGATGGGAAATGACTAAATTATCTCTTCCTTCACATCTAGTTTGATAAGGTCAAACCAGGGACGACTTAAAGTTTTTTTTTTTCTCGATTTATAGTGCTTCCACACTTTCTCTCCCTGACGACTTAAAATTAAATTTCATCAGAGGCGGGCCTTAAAAAGATTCGATAAAATTCATACTTATTTTTACTTACAGTCCATTCTTTTAGCTTCTTGAGGTGCGAAATGAAATCGTGGCAAATCGTTAAGTATTTACAGTTGATATATATATTTTAATTTGCAGTTTATTCTTATAGACTATTGAGGTAATTCATGTTAAAACTGAAAAATAAAAGCACGTTAAACAAACAAAAATAAGAAGGCTTAAGCAGAAGGATAGAAGTTAATGATGGATTATAATAAGCAGCGGAAGCAATCCCAGTATCAAAATCATATGTAATTTAGACAACTAGCATAAACGAGATTTCACGAGTTACCTCTTGAAGCGTGAACATATCTCTTCTACCACGTAAGCCTTCAGTTCCATAACTTCTCAATGGAATCTCCATCACCCGCACAATTGTGATCCTCGAACGTTTCACGGTCTTCTACTGTGTTACCCAAATAATACCGAAATAGCAATTTCGTGTGGGCGAGATTTCTAGGAAAACTTGGCTGAAAATTTCAGCCACAATGTACTTCTCCCTCTAGATGGAAAACCTTATGTATTTTATAGCACAAGCTTTAAGGGTTAAAGACCATTTTCCAAAACCTGTTGGGTTTTCTCTTTCACTAGAAAAATGATTCCTTTATTTCCTATTATTTAGGCACAATATGGACCACAGAATTTGATTAACACGGCTCCAATTATGGAATTAATTTCTAATTTTCGAAATTAATATCTACCATAATTAATTACGAATTATTCCACTAAAAATACATAACTGCACTCCTTATCCAATTTCGAAATTCATCCATTAAATCTTATTTAACTCCCCATGTTAAGACTCAGATACTAATCAAATAAATTAAGTTACTGACGAATTAAATTATTGATTATTTTCTTTAGACTTTCGCTTAACTTATTTCATGTGTCGGATACAAAATTCACCGGCCGGGTTTACACATGAAAACTTATAAGCTTTCATAATGGTATATCATCAATCTCTAAACCGAGACATGGATTCCATCAACTAACTATTACTTCGCCAATGTACATTATTATTATTCAATTTACCAGGCATATCGACCCACGAAAGAATCTCGCCTTTTAATAAATCAAAACAATAATAATATACACGGCTAATAATAATTATATCAAGATTAAGAGTATAAGTACATTTAATGGCTAGACAGTTTATTTTTATTAAGTCAGTATAAAATATTTATCTCTACCTGGTCCGTTCAATACATATAAAATGTACTAGTACAAGTTGTTGGAATTAAACAATTCTCATAATCAAGATAAATTATATTTAATCTTGTGCTACAATCATTCCTGATGGTTTGTCCAGTACCATCATTAGATTGTGAACTCAAACTTTGTACTTATAAGAACCGATGATTTAATCTTCTGTGTATAAGCTAAACTATATACACTAAATCATCAACTATATAAATAAATGACACAAACTAATATATGATCTATTTAAAACTTTATTAAAACTGAATAAATAATTATTTCATAATAAATATTATATCTAAACCAAACTTATGGTTAATAGTATATATCCCAACCGTTAAAACAATATGAAAGGAGTTAGTCTTGCTCGATTCCACACAGCTCAAAGCAAAGAGTTGGATTTTCTTTGGTATTTTTCAAAAGCTTCTTTATTACAGTCCATTATTACATTTGATACTAGAATTAGCCATCTATTCGAAGGTAACATTTAGAAATAGATTTGGTTGAAATTTAAAAAAAGAATTTTTGAAGTTGTTTTGAAAAATTATTTTTAGAAGTTGAAGTTGTATTTAAACATACGTTTTCTTTGAAAAAATTGAAATTTTATGAGTAGGAAAAAAAAAATTCACCGATGTGTATACAGTACCGTCCCCCAAGTGTTTGAGCGGTGAAGTATGAAGCTTCGAACACTTGTGTATTTACTCCTAACTTTTGATCCTTTTTCTGATACAAAAAAATATACGGGACTCGGAGGTGCGATTATATACGAAGACTGCCTAACTCGTGTGTATTTCCATTAGATCAATGTGACCCTGGGCTAGAAATTTAATAGTATTCCAATTTGCCGTGCAAGCCGTGACTCATCATTTGGCACGAGTTAGGGTTTTCCCTAGCATCTAAAATCGTTAGTATAATATTAACAATCTAGTTTTGGGAACTTAAAAGGTTTTAATTTTTTTTTCAAAACAGATCATATTCCATGAACAAATTATATTTTTTTATTTTTAACAAAAAAATATACGCAAAATCTCTGCCCAAATTGGTGCTAAATTCTTTGACAAATTGTAGTGGACCTAATACTTTGGGAACGTACAATTTGTTATTCAATCATTATTACCTCATGATTAGGACCATCTAACTCACATCTTTGGCAGAGTGGTGATATGACATCACTTTCATTTGCTCTCCCCTCTAGCCCTTTGCCCGATCAAAATAATCTGAGATCTGAACATTATAGATTCAAGTTTATAACTCTATTATACTCTATTTGATTTATTGTATTCAAAATCTATTATTTATTCTTGTTAGGTAATTTTTTTAATACACATAATGTTTGAGTTAAACTGTTGGAATTATTTGAACCACAAAGTATACGCTCGCCCCTACTCCATCATATTATTCACAGAATAATTTGGGGGCCAAAAAAAATCCATATATCCCCTTTTTCCTTTTCTTTTCTTTTTTCTAACATATGAATCCACTTTTAGATATATTAAAATTTTAAAATGCCCATTTGTGAAATGGAAAACACAATTCAGGTCCTCCCTCGCGATGCACGATTAAATTAAGGGAGAATCTTGACGGTGAATGGGAGAAATTTAGGAGATTATATTATGAAAAATATATAAAATTGGTTTTTTTTTTGTGTATATACACATTATGTATGTTTTATATCAAAATTATATAAGTAGTATGAACTTTTTCGGTCATCAAATATAAATAGTTTCTGATACAGACTCAAAAAGAATAGAAGTGTGTTGCATATTAAGGGGAAATAAAGCAATTACAAGAGAAAGAATGGTGTATTTAGTGTTGTTCTTTTTGGAGTGGTGGCATGAGGGTGGTGATAAAGTTGTTGTTGTGTTTTTATTAAGGGATGTGAATGGAAAATGGAGGAGGTTGATGGATTATAATAAGTAGCGGAAGCAATTCCAGTATCAAAATCACATGTAATCTAGACAATTAGTATAAACGAGATTTTACGGGTTACCTCTTGAAGCGTGAACATATCTCTTCAACCACGTGAGCCTTCAGTTCCATAACTTCTCAATGGAATCTTCATCACTCGTACAATCGTGCATCCTCAAACGTTCCACAGTCTTTTACTGTGTTACCCAAATAATACCGGAAATAGCAATTTCGTGTGGGAAAATATTTTATGAAAACTTGGCTGAAAATTTCAGCTACAATGTACTTCTCCCTCTAGATGGAAAACCTTATGTATTTATAGTACAAGTTTTAAGGGCTAATGCCCTTTTCCAAAACCTGTTGGGTTTTCTCTTCCACTAGAAAAAAAAGATATCTTTATTTCCTATTATTTAGGCACAGTAGGGACCACAGAATTTAATTAGCAAGGCTCCAATTATGGAATTAATTTCTAGTTTTCGAAATTAATATCTACCATAATTAATTACGAATTATTCCACTAAAAATCCGTAACTTCACTCCTTATCCAATTTCGAAATTCATCCATTAAATCTTATTTAACTCCCAATGTCAAGACTCAGATACTAATCAAATATATTAAATTACTGACGATTTAATTTATTGATTATTTCTTTTAGACTTTCGCTTAACTTATTTCACGTGTCGGATACAAAATCCACCGGCCGGGTTTACACATGAAAACTTATAATCTAAAACCTTGAGCAATATTGAGGGTATTGAATTCCTTAAGGGCACAGAAATAACTTGTATATATATATATATATATATATATATATATATATATATATATATATATTTCTTTTTCACTTTTGACAATGGGTGCTTGTTAAATTTAAGAAGTTTGCCCTGGATTTTGGAAGTGGACGTATTTACTTGTCAATACCGAACCTAACGAATTTTCCATCTTTTATTACAGAAACGATGGACCAAATCATGGGAAGTATACAAATCTTTCTATAAAGAAATAATAATGTGGCATGGACTTCTATGAAGGATACAACTAATAACCGAAGGAGAAGGAATACAAAGTACTTGAATTTACTTATGTAGAAGAAGCAAGGCTCGCCATCCACTTTGGTATCTTCTTAAAAATTGGAATCTTTCATAATTGATACATGGAAGTTATAGACTCATGTGACAACTGGTCAAACCCAAACTTTAGTCCTAGAAAAGTAAACAATTGATGCAAATATAATCTGGTCTAAAAATCCGGAGTTGAATTTCACAGAGAACTAAGGCTTAGCTATGTCTGTTTAATATCACTAAGAATACAAGATCGAACAATTTTCTAAAACCGAAAATAAATAAACAGCTGAAAACTAACTATGCTTGAATTGTAAACAATTGGAATAAAGGTCTAAGGTAATGGTTTCCCCGTTGTTATTTCCTTGGTTGTATATTTCTTATAGTTGTGGCTTAGTTGCCTCTATGAATCATGAACTCTCCAGCTATCATAAATCTCTCTTAAGAAATTGTGATAATTTACTAGACGCGCGCTCTCAAGCTACGCTAGCTAGATTTACATTACAATTCACTTAGATCGCACTCGAGGTATCGTTATCTCTAATCCAACCTCTAAACCCTCGGTTATGACTCTTGCTTATACTCAGGGAGTGATGTTGTTCAAACAATTACCTAAATATGCATTTTCTCTCAACTAGATACATAATAAATAGGAACGACTAATTGAGAATCCTTTCAATTAACCAAAATCAAAACATAGTTGAACAAATTGAGATTAACAACCAACTTGAAAGTATATTGATTTAACAGCCAATTTATTACTAACGGGGTTCACCCAAAATCTTAGATTAGAAATGTTAGCTACTCATGAAAGTAATAAAAATCACAAGAGAATTCATATTCAAAGGTAAGAAAACAAAGAAGAAGATTAAAGATTGATACCCAATGATCCTTCTTGCCTCTGGCCCTTCCTTCTGATATTTTTCACTTCCCAAAAATCCTTCTCTCTGTGTTTTGGCCGGTACCCTTCATTTAATATAGGTTTAGGGCTTAAAATCCCGTATTTTGCACTTTGTTCCCTGAGATTTACGCGTCCTTCTGCGGTTACGCCAGGACCGCGGCCAGAGTGGCATTCAGAATTTGCAGCAGTGTTCTGCCACGGTCCTACCGCGCTTAAGTTTTCAACCGCATTTTCACCATATTCCATCTGGAATTTGGGAAAACGTAAAATATGAAACTTATAGCTCTTTGAGTTATATTTATAACCATATATTGTAGAGCCCAAATAGAGTTCTGAGAAAAATGTTATGTGCATATTACTAGACAATGCACAATATTCCTACTCGAGTCTTCATTTTATTGTTTTATCATCGGTTGATCCCCAAATACTATCTCGGCTTAATTCCCTGGGATTTTACTCAAACTTAAAAGCTTCAAATCACTTGAATTCATTCCATAACATCTATATAGCTCGGAATCACTCCTACAAGGCATAAAACATACCGTTAGTGCAAAACACTAGCGATTAAAGCGTAAACTCAACTAAAGTGCAGTAAATTAGGGTGTAATAATCAACTAAAATACGTAATCAAATCCTATCATCAACATCCCACACTTAAACCATTGCTCCTCGAGCAGTCAAACTACACTTTATATAGATACGACCTTTTTAAGCAATTTTCTTAACACATGACACGATGAATATTTAAAATAGACTAAGCACAAAAGTGTAACATCTTCACCTCAAAATTTAACTCATAAGTACCATGCATTATTCACAACTCACCTACTTACTCTAACATAGAGGTAACTGACATTACCTTTTCTTCATGAATCAATTGCCCTCACACAACAAAAAAGCTTAGTTCCACACAATAAAATTTAAGAACACTTAGGAACTCAAGATAGAAAGAATTCACTCACTCTCAGAAATAACATTCATATGCTACAAAAGATGCACCATAATATTTCTCGTAGTGTACTACTCCACTAATCCAGCTCATTCAATCTAGGATCAATTAGGACGGGTAAGATACATTTTAATATAAAGGTGACTACACCTCCCTAAGCACTTTAATACATATACTTTAACATTCAAACGTCATACTTATGTTAAACCAAACTCCACCTTCACATCAATATACATCAACTCCCAAATTATTTAAGCACAATTATATCAAGAGTCACCACTATCAAAGAATATATTTTTTACAACAACACAACTATTTTGTTTTATTTTTCAATTCAAGTGGCTTTTGCTTTTCAAAACAGTGCACCCTTTCTCCTTATTTTATTTGTTCCACTCAAAAGCCAAACCAACCACCCCACACTTTAAAATTTTCGAAGTTCATACATAATTCAAGTGTTCATGGGAGGTTACAATAGTTCAAATAGATGGTTAATTAAAATAAATAGGTAAGGCTTGTAATGTGGTTGCCAAAGAAAAAAAATAATAGGCTCAAAGGGGTTAACTACGATACATAACAAATTGGCAGGTAAAATATACATATCTGGCTTAATAAAGAAATGCCTATATCACTTCCTAGACTGAATAAAACTACTATTTCGCTTTGCAAACACACGGGGCAAGTTCTAGGCATCAAATTCAATGCACATAATATAACAAATTCTTACACACATGGCACATGACTCACTCAATATTGAATCATCAAGATACTCTAGTAAAAGCAGTTAAGCAAAGTTAAGATCATACAATTTAAGGTACTTTTACAAGAGCCAAAAATTGAGTCTAAGTGTCACAACCAATGTACTAAGTATTCTCAGGACTTAACAAAGTCAAGAGATATTGTTTCAATTCAAAACACAATACAATGGACCATCTTCCTAAAAAAACTAACTACCCACGGTTCAAATAAAACCCTTGGAAAAGAACCGTGACCCAAGGAAAAATAAATGGGGAGTTACTACACTACCTAAAACAAAACAAAAAAATATTTTTGGTATTTTTTTAGACATAATTCCCTCAAGAAAACTTTCTAGAAGATCCGCCATCAAACAAGTCCAATTTCTTTTTAAAATTATTTAATTAAACAAACACAGCTAAAGTAGCATGAAAAATTACCCACACAATCTCCTCACCCACACTTAAAATTGTGCATTGTCCCCAATGCACACCCATATATATAATAGGGAAAAAGAAACTCCTTGGTAGGCCAAAGGCCGAAGCACTAGCAGTTCATGGGGTACTCAGACTTCTCCCAAGCTTGGTCCTTCGTGCGGGTACCTCACACTTAGTTCCAACCTTTTGGTTTGCTGTTGCATCCTTCCAATACCTTTTATTTCCATGCTCCTATATAATAAAAAATTGAAACTACAAAAATAATTCAATTAAAAAAATAAAAAAATAAAAAAAACAAATAAAGTTGGGTTACCTCCCAACAAGCGCTTGATTTAACATCACGGCACGACGCGAATCACTTTTTTCCTCCACCTTGAGATTATGAATTGAACCCAAAGTTTTGATTCAAGCTTATTATTATAATCATGGGGTGGTGGAACAAATCTAACTGGTCCAAGGAAAAATATAATATTCTGCACTCGTTGGCCTTTGTATGAGGTATGTAATCCTGACGTTCTAGCAAGAAGAATTCTAGAATATGTGCATTGTATTCCTCATTCCTTGACTCTTCAATTGGTTCGGATGATTCTATTTCCATATCATCATCCAAACATAATGTGGAAAAATGCTTGGAGTGTGGATTAATGCACTCAAACACATGAACTTCAGGACTCTCAGCATCCTCAACATCAGTGATACTAGAGTCAACAAAATTTATATCCTCAAAGTCCTTGGCTGGCTCTAGTCTCACTTCTTCAACATTGACATCCTCAAATTGTAGTTGGCTGGGTTGTTGATGTTCTACTATGACCTTCTTAATTAACACCTCAAATTCATGCTCTTCTTGGCTACTATCCCCGATATTGGCTTGTTGAGCATTAAAAGCTCCAATCACTTGACTCAATTGAGTCTCTAACTTGCGGATAGTTGCCTCTTGTCTTTTATATGCAATTGTTTCTCATTATTTTGTTCCAGAAGTCACATTAGCATATCCTTGATCTCTTTTAGGTATGCATTCCTCGATTCTTTGTTCGTATTAACTTCACAAGAAAAGGTAGAACCATCATAGTAAGAGGTTGGGGGAAGATAAGAAATATAAGTACAACCATAAAAGTAACCATTTTTACCACCACATACATCACACACATTCCATAAATAAGATTGAGTTGTGCACATAACTCGCTCTCAGGAATGTTTTGAAAATTTTGCCACTGGTGATTTCCTTCACAATATGTATGGAGATCAACAGTAGAATTATCTACACCTAAATTTTTATAATTCCAAGATGTCATGTTCCTCAAATCAACATTTATAAAAAAATACAAAAAAGAAGATAAAAGTCCAAACTTGATCCCTAGCAATATATACTACCACAACTACACCGTTAGTTCCCCGGCAACGGCGCCAAAATTTCGTCACGCCCAACTTTAGTCCTAAAAAGGATAAGCGGTCGCTGCAAATATAATCCGGTCTAAAAGTCCGAAGTCGAATCCTACAAAGAACTAGGGATTAGCTATATCTATTTAATATCACTAAGAATACAAGATTGAACAATTTTCTAAAACTGAAAATAAATAAACAGCTAAAAACTAACTATAATTGAATTGTAAATAATTGAAATAAAGGTCTATGGTAATGGTTTCCCCCGTTGTTGATTCCTTCGTTGTATATTTCTTGTAGTTGTGACTTAGTTGCCTCTATCAATCATGATCTCTCCAGCTATCATAAATCTCTCTCAAGAAATTATGATAATATACTAGACGCACTCTCTCAAGCTACGCTAGCTAGATTTACATTACAGTTCACTTAGATCGCACTTGAGGTATCGTTATCTCTAATCCAACCTCTAAACCATCGATTATGACTCTCGCCTATACTCCGGGAATAATGTTGTTCAAACAACCACCTAAATATGCACTCTCTCTCAAGCGGATACATAATAAATAGGAACGGCTAATTGGGGATCCTTTCAATTAACCAAAATCAAAATGTAGTTGAACAAATAGAGATTAAAAACTAACTCGAAACTATATTAATTTAACAACCAATTCATCCCCAACGGGTTTCACCCAAAGCATCATATTAGAAAATTTAGCTACTCATGAAAATAACAAAAATCACAAAAGAATTCATATTCTGTAACGACCCAATTGCCATACTCGGTCGTGATGGCCCTCTCGTGAAGACAAGGTCAGCCAACTAACCCCAAATCCTTTCTTTAACAATTTTTAAATATAAATGAATAGAGGGTACAACTCAATGGCATTAAAAACTATTAGTTACAACCCAACACAACCCGACCGAGGCATCATAAGTCACGAGCATCTAATGTAGACTGAACACCACTAGAGTGCTAATAATATATGTAAAATAAAAACTGGAGTTCAAAAGATAAAGTCTGGTGCTGCTACCGCTGGTGGTCACCTTGCTCAGCTATAATAGTAACACCTTCGATCCGCTAATAACCCGCTATCGAGCGAACAATACCTGCAACAAAACGCGAGGTGCATGGAGTAAAGTGAGTACTCTAACTCGGTGAGTAATAAGAGTAAATAATAACTGAGCGGCAAGAAATCACGTAAGAGCACTCCATCATGCTATATGGGACAGCACAACCCTTTAAGAAAACAGTAAGTCCAGGAAAATCCTTCACAAAATGTCTGTCTTAGCTAAAAACCTCTTTTGGAAATATCTTTTTTCCAACAGTCAAGCAAATGAATGATAATCAGAGAGTGCAAGTCCGCACATAAGTCAGCCCCTCGGGCATAACACTTAATCAAAAAATAACACCAGGGTATCTGGTAACATTGCAAGAAATAGCATGGGTGCCAATGATATGAGAGTGCTGAATGTCTTGCCACGTAGTACAAATAGGAACCAATGCATGAATGCAATGCAATGCGCATGACCGCTGCGGTACGCAGCCCGATCGATTTGGGTACCCACGCTCACTGTGGGGGTTCAGACTCCGGAGGGACTCGTACAGTCCAAGCGCAATATCAATATCACACCGCTGCGGTGTGCAGCCCGATACATGCACAGTCAAGAAATGCACATAAACCACTTGGGCAATATTAAAATAACAGTTTTCAGCTCAAAACATCAGTAAAATATCATTTAAGTTTTCAAATCTTAGAAAGATGGTTAAGTTTGAAAAATAGTATTTTAATCCTTGGACCGAGATCAAATAATATGCAGAGTAATGCAAAACCAGTGATTTCAATCCCTGAAGGATTCAAATAATCGGCACGAAGAAAAACCCATGGCAATAAGCCCAAATCATGATATCAAGTAATTTCAGTCAAATACGCGATAAAATCAACAATCGGGACGGACCAATATCACAATCCCCAACGGTTCTCTACTCCATGCCCCTATCCGGCGTGCAAGTCACCTCAATACAGTACTATGATGTGCAAATTTGGGTTTCCAACCCTCATGTTATCATTTACAAGTATTACTCACCTCGAACCGGCAAAATCTCTAGCCCACAATGCCTTTTCCCTTCAAATCGTCCTCCACACGCATCGAATCTAACCAAAATCAGTGCGAATGCATTACAATATGCCAATGGAACAGTACCCAATCGAAGATAACCGAGAAATAGCAGAATTCTCGAAACTAGCAAAACTCAAGCCACGGGCCCGCTTCTTGAAAAATTACTAAACTCACCTTACCGGATTCTTTGTATTACCACAAGTCCATACATACCAAGAACTCCCAAATCCGAGCTCAATTGACCTATCAAATCCCAATTTAAATTCTCAAAGTCCCAATCCCTAATTCATCCATTTTAGGCTTAATTCCATGAATATCTAGGTAGATTTCTATATAAAAACGAGTTTTAGTTTCACGTATCTTACCTCCAATCATTCCTCCTTGACTCCCTCTTCAAAATCGCCTCAAAACTCTCAGAGCTCGCTCAAAATGGAGGAAAATACACAACCCTAGCGGATGAAATGTTTTAATAAAACCCTTTATGACCAGCCCAAGTTCCGCTTCTGCAGTTCTAGTGCTGCTTCTGTGGTTCCCGCTTCAATGTCCAAGCCACCGCTTCTGCAGCTTTAATTTAACTGCCCTCGACTGCTTATGCGATTAGGGTCCCGCTTCTGCGGATCATCCATATCCGCTTCTGCGGCTCGATTTCCACTCCTATGGACCCGCTAATGCGGACAAAGTTCTGCTTCTGCAAAACTTTTCAGCCTATACCAAAATCGCTTATGCGCTCCCTTACCCTATTCTGCGGTCCATTTCTGCAAAAGCAGAAATATCATATGATAGAAATACAGACTTGAAACAAACTTCAAAAACTCTCGTTTAAACACCCGATCTCACCTCGAGGCCCCTGGGACCTCAACCAAAAGCACAGACATGTTTCTATTACCTTATTCAAACTTGCTCGAATCATCAAAACACAATCGTTAACATCAAAATTCTCATATTTCATCAAATAAAAGCCTAAGTTTCTTAAAAACTTCTGAATTGCACATTCGATCAAAAACTCGACCTAAACACCTCCGAATGACCTAAAACTTTGCACACATATCCAAAAGGAGCTACTGCAACTCTTGGAATTCCATTCCGACCCTCGGATCAAAATCTCACATATTCTCCGTAATTCTCCAAAATACTAACTTCGCCAATTCAAGCCTAATTCTACACCGGACCTCGAAAATTATTTTTGATTGCACTCCTAAGTCATAAATCATCCCCCGAAGCTAACCGAATTACCAAAAATCACATCCGAGCCCTCAAACTCAATAGTCAACCTTTGGTTGACTTTTTCAACTTAAGCTTTCCTTAAAGAGACTAAGGATGATGATGCCCAATGTTCTTGCGCAAAGAAGTAGATTAAAGATTGATGCCTAATGATCCTCCTTGCCTCTAACCCTTCCTTCTGATGTTCTTCACTTCCGTAAAATCCTTCTCTCCGTGTTTTGGCCGGCCTCCTTCGTTTAATATAGGGTTTAGGGTTTAAAATCATGTATTTTCACTTTGTCTCTGAAATTTACGTGTCCTGCCACAGTCCTACCGCAGTTACGCCAGGACTTCGTCCAGAGTGGCCTTCAGAATCTGCAGCAGTGTTCAACCGCGATTACAGTTTCGACCACAGTTTTCACCCTGTTCCGTCTGGAATTTGAAAATATATAAAACATGAAAGTTGTAGCTATTTGAGTTAGCTTTGCAAACATATGTTGTATAGCTCAATGGAGTTCTGAGAAAAATGTTATATGTATTTTACTAGACATTGTGCAATATGCCTACTCGAGTCTTCGTTTTGTTGTTTTATTATCCGTTGATCCCCAAATACTACAACGGCTTAATTCCTTGGTCATTTACTTATACCTCAAAGCTCCAAATCGCTTGAATTTATTTCATAACATATATAGTTCGTAATCAATCCTACAAGGCATAAAACACACCGTTAGTGCAAAACACTAGCGATTAATATGCAAACTCAACTTGTGTGTGTTACCTGTAAAAGAGAACTAACACAATCATATATTAAGTTAGCAGTTAGAGTTTGATTAAGACTCCACTTCTTATCCGTTCACAATTCGAGTCCTTAGCCAACGCAAACTCCAACTCTTATTCTAACTTAGGATTAAGTTCTCTTCATATAAGGAGAGTGTCCTCCTTATCGCAATGTAACCTTTTCGATTATGATCAGAAGATACTGATGCGTGATCTTTTGTGCATTATCTTCCTCAAGTGATCTGCATGTGCCCTAGTTGATTCAGACTGTGTAGTACAAAATGGACCAGGTCCTTCTATCAGTTCATTTTTCAATATTCAAAACTCAATTGAAACTTGGGCCAATAATTTCCCCCTTTTTGATGATAAAAAACTCTATGCTTATTGTGATCAAGGAACCTGTAGACTTGGCTGAAATCAACACTTAGAAAATGATTAAATTTATCATTAAGGAGGTCATATTTAGGTCATGAACATTACTACTTCAGAAAAATATTTTTTAAGCACAATATCTTCCCTCTTTTGGCATCATCGAAAAGTTGCATAAATAATGTGAATTCTCGAAGTTAATTTCTACTCATGGACGCTGGGGAAACTGCAAGTGAACACATGTTCAAGTTAATCAAAAATCATCTCAGAAATAACTATTTAGAACAAGATTACCAAGAACCAGAAAAGTTTCATTCATTGATTACAGAAATGTTCCTACGAAGCAGTTCACAAAAAGAAACATAAAACTTCCAACCATGAGCAAAAAGAAAATACAGACCAAGAACCATATAAACTTGTCAATGAGGGGGGGGGGGGGGACTAGACTGGATAGTAGACACTGGACTCTAAAGGCTTGAATGTGCTGGAGGGTTAGACTTTTAGCAGGTTAAGCATTTGTTGTAGCATGCCTTCATTTTTCTCTTTCTCTTTGGAAAGCTCAGCTCTAATACCATTCCTTTCTTCCTCCAATTCTGCCACTCTGGCATTCAGCCTTGCTATTTCAGCATCCTTCAGTCCAACCTCCTGAACTAAGGACCTGACTTTGTTGTTTACAGGAATCTTGGCAGATGAACCAGGTTCAACAGGAACAGTGTTGAGCAGATAGTCACAGGTTTGAAGGGTCTTGATGCCAAAATGCTCCTTCCTAGATGCCATCTCCCAATTTTTCAAGGGAACATGTATTCATTCAAGCACAATAGTCAGAATAAATCCATAGGGGATGGCATGGGCCTTTGAACCATTGATTACCCTTTCCAGCAGCTTTACCATGAACACAAGCCAGTTGATTTCCTTACATTCAGTCAAGCACTACATGAGCACAAGGTCCATATAATTAGCAGTATGCCTTATTTCCTGTCTGGGTAGGAGGGATTTGTTGACAAACGCAAAGAGCACCTTGTGCTCAAGGCTCATCTCATTCTTTTGCACTGCCTTGGCCTCAGGCACTTCTGCCTCTGATGTGGTATCACAAATATTTCTAGTAATCTGCAGCTCTGAAGGTAACCCATCCAAACAAGGCCATCTTTGCCTTGTGTAATCATCATATCCCTCACAAGGGATATTCAAAACCTCGCCCAACTTCTCAGCATTAAATTTCACCTTGACCCCTTAACAGAACTTGTCGTCACACCATTCTTCGCTGGCCCATTTGCCATGAACTCAACCAGTTCCTTCCTAGCTCGTTTCCCATTCAACTGAAGGACCATGTCCTTCCAAGCTTGAGCTTTCAGAGATGTTAGAAGCCTCAACATGCCTGGCTCCTCCAAGTCTTTCAGCAGCCTACCCTTGAGAATTTTTCTTTTGCCAAAATTGGCAAGTCCATCCTGCTCATTCTCAGAATCATCTAGTTCTCGTTCATCACTTTCTTCTTCTTCTACAACCATTTTCACTTGTTTGCCTTTAGAGGCAGATCTTGTTCTCTTTGCAAGGGAGGACTCAGCAGGTACAGCTTTAGAAGACTTCTTGGAAGAAGTCTTAGTCTCCTTGGATTTTGCAATAGGAGTCTTCTTAGTTTGTTTCGCTGGATGGACCTGTTCCATCACCTCTTTGTCCTCCTCAACAATAGTTTCTGAACTCTCACCAACCATCCCCTTTCCTTTCTCTAGTATTTTCTTCTTACTTTATTTCAGTGCCCTCTTTAGCTCAGCTTCACTCCCTCTCACTTTGCTTCTTGTTGTTCTCGCCCTAGGTACAACCATAGGGGATGCAGTCTTGGATTTCTTTGATGGTTTTGCAGTAGCAGGCGTTCTAAGGGAAGAGGACTTTTGTTTCTTGAGGTCATAGCTATCCCCCACCTTCTTCAACATGTCAGCCAAGGTCTCCTCCATTGATGGACCAGTTTGTTCACTTAAATCTACCAACCCCTCAGCAGCTTCCCCAGATTCACTTCCCCCTGAATGTGATACCCCATTACACCCATTTCCATAGATAGATAACACCTTCTTCCTCATTTTCTTAATTTGTTCTACAGACTCATATCTAGAAATGTTTTTAACCGGCCCCACCAAAACATATATATTCTCTACTTTTTCACCTTCATCCACCGAAACAAAACATGATCTTAACTCTGTTGGATTTTCTTGAGACAGATATTTCTTAGAAGACCTAGGTTCATCTTCCTCTCTTGCAGAGATGTATTGATCCGACTCATAGCTGGACTCAGTGGCCTTTGCTTGGGGTTCCTTCTTTTGACTTGCTTTCAGCCTCTCATTTAAAGTTTTTCTTAAAAGTCCAGTTGCCACTGCTTTTCTGGCTATCATTTTGTTCGATGAAATCTTGGTTTTGGGGATTCAACAGGAGGGGTAAAGGATGAGGTGGTGTTGGGTGACACTGGTTGTGGAGTTCCTGGATTGTCTTGGGGGTTAGTCATTTTGGATGATGAATTTGTGGAAGGCTTTAGGAAATTTTGGGAATTTTTTAGGGCTTTGGAGATGAAGTAGATGATCAGAGAGTTAGACGCTAATGACAGTTATGAAATGACTTAAGAGGCTTTTTTAAAGAGGGGTAATTATTGCTTCAGAAAAAGCACTTTTTCAGGCGTCAATAGGAGTCTTATTAGTGTAGAGTTCTGATCTCTCTAGGAATTAATTAAAATTGCTAAGGATTAGGAAAATGAAAGTTGATGGTACTATTGACAAATAGTAGGCAAGATTAGTTTCCAAATTGTTTAGTGAATGAGAATGTCTTGACTATTTTGACATACACTCGTCGATTACGAGTATTGCATACATATGAATGTTAGTAGTATTGACAACATACAGTCTTGAAATACATCAAATGGATGTGAAGACACCTTTTTTAAAATGGTTATTTGGAAGAAGAAATTTGCATGGAACAACTAATGACTTTTGGTTCCTAAAAACGAAAAAAGGTGTACAGACATGTAAGTCTCTTTTTGGACTAAAACAAGTACCCAAATAGTGACATGCGAGATTTGGCCAAATAATATTATCAAATGGTTTCAAAAATCAATGAATGTAAACACATGTAATTACGTTAAGAATACTTCAAATCGTATAGTCATTATTTGATTATAAGTAGATGATATGTTAATGAAATATTTAAAATGTGGGGGCGTTTAGCTTATGCATGATAAAAGCCAGTGATAGACGTAATGTCTAAATGATATAATTTGTTAACCCCCATTGATATGGTAGTCGGTAAATTCATCAGTTGTTTAGTCTTAATGAAGACTAGTTGATGAAACTACTAATTCAGAAGTTGGTCAGGTGCCTATCTCGAAAGATCATTTTCTTTATTGAAAATTTATATTGTTTAGTTCTTTTATGAAATGATGTCATTTTGAAGGTTGTGATTTTTCATAGAAAGACACGTCTGCACTTTTTTGTATGGACATGACCGTTCATGATCGAATGTATTTGTACATTGGTCTATAATAAGGTGAACCAACTGATGAACATGACCAAAATCCATTACAATTTGAATTTGTTTCATGAATGAAGGTGCTATAATTTGCATATCATATAAGCGTATCATTAAATAATATACAAATGCTTAAAAATGACGGAGTGATTGATAAATGTGTTATATATATATATATATATATATATATACATCACTCCAATTGTTATTATAATATTATTTCTACATTACGTGTAGTCAATAATCTGATATGCAATTGAATGTCGAGACTTATTAGTCTACGATGTAAGAAAGTTTGCATTGAACTTTCATGACAATGAAACAAGTATTGAAGTATTTGAAATATACACCAAATTATGCTTTGCACTACAATAAGTATCCCGCAATAATAGAGGGGTATAGTGAGAAAATTAGATAACCAGTTCAACTTATTCTAAATAGTCGGTGGAGGAGTGATGTCTTAAAAAGCGTTCAAACAAATGTGTATTGACCGCTATACAGTGAAGGCTGAGTTTATAGCCTTAGACAAGGCCGGTGAAGAAGCTGAATGGCTTCAAAATTTCTTGGAAGATATTCCATTTTGGCCTAATCCTTTGGCACCTATATGTATACATTGTGATAGTCAAGAGACAATTAGAAGGGCTGGGAGCGTTATGTATAACAGAAGGTTTTGTCATATATGACGAAGACATAAAACCGTTAGGAAATTACTCTTTAGGGAAATTATCATTATTGACTATGTAAAGTCAAGCGATAATGTGTCAGATCCACTTATAAAAGGACTTACTAGAGAGGTAGTTGAAAGATCATCGAGGGGAATGTGACTATGGCCGAGGAGAAGTCATTATGACGGTAACTCAACCTAGAAGACTGGAGATCCCAAGATCTAGGTTCAAGTAGCTCAAAAAAGTCACTAATGATAGTTAAACATTCTCAAATAAAATTTCTTTTTGGTCCATTCTCGTGATGAGACAATGTTCAGTATCAAGGATAAAGAGTTAAGAAATTTTAATGGTTTCTAAGTTTGATACAGGATATATCAAATAGTGTATCTACGGAATAACACGTTTAGGAATCGTCTATATAAGTGTGAAGTGTAAGCCGCTTCAAGGAGAATTCTGTATGGCCATTTCTCTACGCACTTATGAACCATGTGGTGTTCATGGCTGAAACGAACACAAAAATGAGAACTAAAGGCGTTAAGGGTTGATTGTGTGACTTATGGTTGTCTAGGTATACATCAAAGCTCGACGGTTCAAAGATATCAAATCTACCGATTGACCCAGTATATCTGACATAAGTTCACTACGGAAAGTTCAAAGAAAACCTACTTATCCAGAAGCAATTAATCCTTACTTGCAAATCACACAGTATTTTCATGCATATTTTTTCACATATGTTCATTCCCATTCATGTGGGGGATTGTTGCGTTTTTATTGAAGGGTGTGAATGGAAAATAGAAGAGGCACCTCTTTGGATTGTACCTATTCATCTCACCCTTTCGTTGTTCATAAATTTAGAGTCTTGGCCTCATTTTTATATATAGAAAAATCTGAAAATTTCTCCTCTCTTTTCTATTTGCACTATTTTCAAATGACCATAAGTGTCAAGTGTGATTTGCTCCTTCAGTTAAGTTCGCTGAAATTCTGTAATTTTGACTTCCAGTATTGCATGATAGTTATTCTGCTCTATCCTGGGAGGAATTAATCCAAAACCTTGGACAATAGTAAGCAGATTAAATTCCTTAAGGACACATAAGCAACCTGTGGGCTTAGAATTACTTTATATTTTGTTTATTAAACTAATATTTCTATGCTTCTCTAATTTTCTTATTTTTAATACAATAATATCCACAGTTGTGGCTTGGTGACTGGTGGGTTGGTGGCTATGATCTGATTGGCGAGGAAGAAAGTGGGGTCCGAATGAATATAAAATAACATAAAAGTATAATTTTAAGGGCCTTCAAGCACCCAATGTTTTGAGAAAATCAAATAATTAGTCATGTTAGCGGGAGGGGTTCATGTCAGATACATATATGACAAAGTTCAGATTTCTAGACACAGTTGGAGCCAATTTAAGTATATGTTTATGTATTTTGCTTTGTTTTTAGTATATTGAACAAGGAAAGAACAGAGAGAATACACAAAGATCATTTGAATTATGTATAAAATTATGCATGACTATTAATATTGAGATTAATAGTTATCAAATTATTTAATACATGTGCTTTTTGTGGTAAATGTTGGAGGATGATATTTACTTGCACAAAAATAAGTATTGGGTATATCTTAAAACACCTTTTTAGATTTGTATGGGTCAGAATCTGACTACATGTTAATTATAAAACTAGCCATATCCTTAATAATATACAATTGATAAGTGGTACGACTATTCAGAATGAATGACAATTGACTACCATATGGTCCAATAGACATGGTTACGACCCTCCCACACTTCGGAGGCAAAACCTCGACATGGCTACGGTCATTTATTGTCAGCTCAAGAAGCTCACAACTATAAATATCAAGAGAGAGAACCCTAAGAGGGAGCTTCTTCTTCTACACTATTCATAAGAGAGAAATACACAACAGCACTCATATGATAGGAGAATGAAACACCATTGTAAGGCTCTCAACCTTTTCAAGGAGAGGCAGACCAAATCACTACAATCAATAAAGTCTCCTTATATATTTTTCCCTAATTCTCAATGCTTGTTCTTCATGTCTTTCGCTTGGTCCAGTGATTTATCATGATTGGCTATGAGTTACCCTCATTTATTTTGATTGTTTTATGCTTGTAAAGTACCTTGATAACTTTTGAGCCAAACAATATTTGAATTGAATACATGTTGCTGACAATTGTGTCATTATATTTTAAGTTAATAATTAATAAAAGAGATGAAATCAATTGGATATGGGTTCTTTGAAAAAAAAACTAATCCTCGAACGTTTCTATCTCATATTGAACTGAAATAAAGTAGGGAAATTTTTATTCCTATATCATATAGGAAACTATATTACCAAATATGTTCATAGTTTGCATATTACCCGCCATGCTAATAGTATTTCCACAAAATATAGATAATTTCATTAATAAGAAATTATTGTAGTTGTAGGCTTCTTTATTTAGGGGTGCTAATATTGGGAAATCGAATACTCTTCCAGATATTTTACAGCGCAAATCACGCATTAACATTATCGGCTGTTTCGATTCAAAATATAGTGACTTTGTTTTTGCGATACAGTGTGTTTCAACATTTTTTCTAATTTCACTAATCAAAAACCACCAAATTATCTACAATACTTTTGCAACAAACGCAATTATGTGCAAAATTCTAATTATGCTACAACTGATTGGGAATAGGGACAGCTTGAGAGATTTAGAAAATTTCAGGTCGATGGCATTGTAGTCGATGAGGATGCGAGTTATAGTCTATTGATTTCTACAATAGCATAGCAATTAGTGATTTAAGCGGGAGCGTGAATCCCGCCTTGAAAGGGAAGACGTAAAACACACAGTACCCTTAATGGTCAACCTGTACCCTGTCCTCCCCCTTAGCATGGGCAATATCGACATAGCTGGGAAGGCCCCACTGTTCTCGCATTTGGGATATCCCAACTTCCCCCATCAATGGAGCCTCATCCACCCGCTCCACTCCACCATCAGCAGTAAAGTCAACCACCGGACCCCTGGGCAAAAATACGATCTCATCAACTCATGGAACTTTATTGCTTTCCACCAGTTCTAAATTTCTCGTCACAGGAACTGGGCCTTCAACCATTGAAAGGTCCACCGGAAGATCATTATGAGAAAGATTTATTGCCATTGATAAGTCACGAATGAAGGAAAGATAGGATTTTGATAGAAAAGACGAAGGTTTTAATAATCACATTACAGAGATAAAGACAGAATAACAGACAGAAACGTTTCTCAAGAATCTCTTAGTTGATCAACAAAAGTATGAGAAGTAAATGCCTAAAACTCTCTATTTATAAAGAACAAGACTGGCCTTCATGAAACCCAATGACCATCAATAAATACATGGTTGGCCGTAAAACGGTTCAGTTATACGGAAACGTGCATCATTATGACAAACTCCACGAGGTGATGTTTAAGTTACCGACCAGAGTTTCACCCCCAAAATGGTCGTAACGACCCACGAATGCAGGGATGGTGCTCTATACAGTTTCAATATTTCAAATACTATCAAGTGCATAGAAAGCATGCCTTCACTCTTCTTGGCCATGCAATGTACAGTCCGTCCACCGGGGCCGACGAGTTACGTCCCCAGCGAACGGAGAGACTAACTGTATGGGTCAGAATCTAACCACATGTTAATTAGGAAACTAGCCATATCCTTAATAATCTACAATTGATAGGTGGTACGACCACTCAGAATGAATGACAATTGACTACCATATGGTCCAATAGACATGGTTACGACCCTCCTACACTTCGGAGGTAAATCCTCGACATGGCCACGACCATTTATTGCCAGCTCACAACTATAAATATCAAGAGAGAAACCCTAAGAGGGGGCTTCTTCTTCTACATTATTCATAAGAGAGAAATACACAGCAATACTCATATGATAGGAGAATGAAATACCATTGTAAGGCTCTCAACCTTTTCAAGGAGAGGCAGAACAAATCACTACAATCAATAAAGTCTCCTTATATATTTTTCCCTAATTCTCAGTGCTTGTTCTTCATGTCTTTCGCTTGGTCCAGTGATTTATCATGATTGGTTATGATTTACCCTTATTTATTTTGATTGTTTTATGCTTGTAAAGTACCTTGATAACTTTGAAGCTGAACAATTTGGCGCCGTCTCTGGGGATTTCATAGCAAGATTGCATAGTTCCTCCTAGGACCATAGGGAAAAATCGCCCAAGAAAGTAAACAATCCAGTTCAAACAAGTCAAAAGCAGTAAATCGAGTAAATGAATTCGAAGACTGAACGAAAACCTGAATCCTTTGTCTCTGTGACCTCGAACAGTGGGTAAATAAGAAGAAGCTTCTCTTAAGGGAGGATCTATATAAAACATCTCCCACATCCCTGATGCGGGATCCAACCGGAAACCGGCTTAGAAATATCTCAAAATCGGGAGTCACCTCAAGACTACCTACATACCCAGATTAGAAAGACAACGTATTAGTTATACAAGATCTCAAATTAAAACCGAGACTCGAAACCCAATGCCCATGGGCCCATCAAGTTTAGCAAATTCAACCTCAGTCGAATTGGGACTCAGGCTAAGCGCCTACGAAATTAAATTCAATGAGTTCAACCTCGCTCGAACTACAACGCCAAGTGCCTTCTCCATCAAATTTAGTAAGTTAGACCTCAGTTGAACTGAGACTCAGGCCAAGCGCCTTTGCCATTTAATTCAATGGGTTCAACCTCGCTCGAACTACAATGCCAAGTGCATTCACCATAAAGTTTAACAAGTTCCACTTCAATTGAACTGGGTTTCAGGCTAAACGCCTTCGACGTTAAACTCAAAACGTTTGACCACACTCGAACTACAAGACCAAGTGCCTTCGCCATCAAATTCAGTAAGTTCGACCTCAGTCGAACTGGGACTCAGGCCAAGCTCCTTCACCATTTAATTCAACAGGTTTGACCTCGCTCGAACTACAAGCCCAAGTGCCTTCACCGTCAAGTTGAACAAGTTCAACTTCAGTTGAACAGGGACTCAGGATAAGCTCCTTCGATATTAAACTCAACAAGTTCGACCTTGCTCGAACTATAAGGATAAATGCCTGCGCCATCAAATTCAGTAAGTTCGACCTCAATTGATCTGGGACTCAAGCCAACCGCCGTCGCCATTTAATTCAACGGGTTCGACCTCGCTCGAACTACAAGGCCAAGTGCCTTTGCCATCAAGTTTAACAAGTTCAATTTCTGTTGAACTGGGACTCAGGCTGCGCCTTCGACATTAAACTCAACAAGTTTGATCTCGCTCGAACTACATGTCCAACTGCCTTCGAACTTAAGTTGAACTGGGACTCAGGCTAAGCATCTTCGACATTAAACTCAACAAGTTCGACCTCACTCGAACTAAATGGCCAAGTGCCTTCACCATCAAATTCAGTAAGTTCGACCTCAGTCGAAATGGGACTCAGGCCAAGCACCTTTGCCATTTAATTCAACGGGTTCGACCTCGCTAAAACTACAAGGCCAAGTGCCTTTGCCATCAAATTCAGTAAGTTTGACCTCAGTCGAACTAGGAAACAGGCCAAGCGCATTCGCCATTTAATTCAACGGGTTCGACCTCGCTTGAATTACAAGGCCAAGTTCCTTCGCCATCAAGTTAACAAGTTCAAATTCAATTGAACTGGGACTCACGCCAAGCGCCTTCGACATTAACTCAATAAGTTTGACCTCGCTAGAACTACAAGGCCAAGTTCCTTCGCCACCAAGTTTAACAAGTTCAACTTCAGTTGAACTGGGACTCAGGCTAAGCGCCTTCGACATTAAACTCAACAAGTTTGACCTTGCTCGAACTACAAGGCCAAGAGTCTTCGCTATCTAATTCAGTAAGTTTGACCTCAGTAGAACTGGGACTCAGGCCAAGCGCCTTCGCTATTTAATTCAACGAGTTCAACCTCGCTCGAACTACAAGGCCAAGTGCCTTAGCCACCAAGTTTAACAAGTTCAACTTCAGTTGAACTGGGACTCAGGCTAAGTGCCTTCGACATTAAACTCAACAAGTTCAAACTCGCTCGAAATACAAGGTCGAGTGCCTTCGCCATAATATTCAGTAAGTTCGACCTCAGTCAAACTGGGACTTAGGCCAAATGCCTTCACCATTTAATTTAACGGGTTCGACCTCACTTGAACTACAAGGCCAAGTGCCTTCTCTATCAAGTTTAACAAGTGCAACTTCAGTTGAACTGGGACTCAGGCTAAGCGCCTTCGACATTAAACTCAACAAGTTCGACCTTGCTAGAACTGCAAGGCCAAGAGCCTTCGCTATCTAATTCAGTAAGTTTGACCTCAGTAGAACTGGGACTCAAGCCAAGCGCCTTCGCTATTTAATTCAACGAGTTCGACCTCGCTCGAACTACAAGGCCAAGTGCCTTGGCCATCAAGTTTATCAAGTTCAACTTTAGTTGAACTGGGACTCAAGCTAAGCTCTTTCGACATTAAACTCAACAAGTTCGATCTCGCTCGAACTACAAGGCCAAGTGCCTTCGCCATCAAATTCAGTAAGTTCGACCTTAGTCGAACTAGGATTCGGGCCAAGTTCCTTTGACATTTAATTCAATGGGTTCGGCCTCGCTCGAACTACAAGGAAAAATCGCTTCACCATCAAGTTTAACAAGTTCAACTTCAGTTGAACTCGGACTCAGGCCAAGCGCATTCGACATTAAACTCCACAAGTTCGACCTCGGTCATTAGTGATTGATACATCCAAAAAAATATAGAAATCATATACAAAGCAAAGGAAAAGAGAGCAGCAATTCCACCATTGACAGCCATTAAAAAGTTTTAAAGATTTGAATTCGACTTTGGGTTTTCAAAAATTATTATTTGTTTGGATTGGGTGTTGTTGAAAATAATTGGAAATATAGTTTGGAGTTTATATCTCAATTTTGAGGAGTTTTGGTGAAGATTAGACTTGGTTTTGGAGAAGAAGAAGAAGAAGATTTATTTTTCTTTTATTCATTTAACTATTGTATGAAAGTTGAACAACATTGTATAAAATTTATATTTAAATGGTATTATATTATAGTCGTGTATACATGGAGATGAAAAAGGAAAACAAAAACTTAAGATCATATCTGCTATGTATAACTGTTTGCGATTTCAAATTGGAATTGAGTATCACCAATGAAAACACAGTTACAGGTTTGTGCTGTTACATTTTTCATCAAATTCTGGTTGTATATCAATGTCTTACACTTTATCTACAGTTTATCTAAAAATAAATTACTCGTCAGAGTAGGTACATATATATATATATATATATATATATATATATATATATATATATATTCACAATATTAAAAAAAATTCAAAATTTATTCTATAATAAAACTACATAATACTTGAAAAATTAATATGAAATAAAGAATTTCTGGACTTATAGTGTCATACTTTGGCCATATAGTGTCATACTTTGGCCATGCCACATTGCAAGGCAATTTGGGAAGCACAATATAAAATTGAATGTGTAGAAAATCATTCTATCTATGATATGTGCGCTTTGGTTGTATTAGCATGATTTTCAGGTATAGGTTTCGATGAATGACAAACAATGAAGTCAAGTGTCAAACAACGATATTATATGACAAACAATCGAGATTGAATGCCGAGAAGCATATTGATGACGGAATTGCATAGTCAAGCCAAAGACGAGCTCAAATGTTCAAGACCGAAGACCCAAGGCGTAGGTCGTTAGGTAGAACCAATGTAAGAGCAACTTTTAAGTTATCTCGTCTTTTGGCTCAACATTAGGTCATCATAAATATGCATTAAATCATTTTATTAAATTATATTTATCATAAACATATTTTAAATACTTCAAACAAAATAATGTTAAAGTTCTCTTTTTAACCAAAATGGTTTTGAAGTAAGTTTTCAAATCTGGTCTAGAATAATCGATTATACAATCTGCATAATCGATTATGCTGTAGACCGTTGCCAGTGGTTGAACACTGGAATAGAATAATCGATTATACAAATCTGCATAATCGATTATGCTGTAGACCGTTGCCAGTGGGTGAACACTGGAACAGAATAATCGATTATACAGTCTCAGATAATCGATTATTCAGCAGAAAATCAGCTTTTGAAGTCTTGTAGAGTGTACATCTACGAGCAAGTGTAACGGTTTGTTAGGCACCCGAAAGCTTAACGGAGTTAGTGGAATCTCGAGAGAGTCTCTCGGGGACTGGACTAACCACAAGTTGTGGTGAACCAGGATAAATTTGGTGTGTTCTTTCCTTGCTATTTTAATTACCGAATTTATTTTATTCCTGCAATTTTAATTCCGCAATATTTACCAATATTCTTGTGCCGCACTATTCACCCCCCCCCCCCTCTAGTGACGGGCATAAATCCTAACAATTTGTATCAGAGCCTAACTCTCTGAAAGCCTTAACCGGTTGAGAGCGATATATATTTTTTTGTTGAGAATATTGAACGCAGGAATAATGAGCGAAGGACACTCCACCGAGAGGCCTCCACTTTTTGATGGAAGAAATTATACATACTGGAAAGAGCGGATGAGAATCTTCATCCAATCAAATAACTTTAGATTATGGCAAATCATCAAGAAAGGTGAACAAATGCCAACAAAGAAAGTTGGGGAAATCATGGTTCCAAAGGAGGAAAATGAATATGATGCCGAGGACATCAAGAAGGTTGAAAGAAACGCAAAGGCCGTCAACTTACTATTTTGTGCGGTGAATCCGGACGACTATCGGAAAATCTCTTGTTGCACAACCGCAAAGGAAATGTGGGATAAACTCGAGATCACTTATGAAGGTACGTCTCAAGTCCGAGAATCTAAAATTGATTTTTTAACACATGAATATGAACTTTTCAGAATGAGGGAAGATGAAAACATCGATAATATGTTCGAACGATTCTCAATGGTCGTCAACGATCTTCATGCTCTCGGAAAAATATACTCGAACAAAGATCTAGTTCGAAAAATCCTACAGAGTCTCACTCCCAAATGGCGCTCCAAAGCAAATGCTATCCAAGAGTCGATAGGAATCACGGACGTCACAATTGATGGACTACGAGGTAATCTTAAAGCTTATGAAAGCACAATTCTTAATCTGTATCTTAGAAGTAAGTCGAATATTGCCTTCAAAGCCTCATCTTCTAAAAGAGTAGAGGTAAGTGATTCGGAAAGTGATGATGATATTATTTCCAATGATATAATTGAAAAGTTTTATAAGTTTATGAAGAAGGAAATAAAGAAGGAAGAACCAAGTCCTTCATGTCAAAATTGTGGAAAAATTGGCCACACCAAATCACATTGTCCAAAATCAAAGGACAAGAAAAAGAAGAAACACCATAGGCGCGTAACATGGGGTTCGGACAGCTCGGGCGATGAAACTGCCGCATTATGCCTCATGGCAAACGAAGAAGAAAAGGTAAGTACTTCTAACTCTTACTCGTTTGAAGAAATACAAAATGCCTATGATGAATTATATGGTGAATTTGTTAAAGCTTCCAAAACCATAAAAGAATTGAAGAAAACACTTTCTTTGCAAGAAAAAGATTTTGAGAAAACACTTTCTTTGCAAGAAAAAGATTTTGAAAAACAACCTTCTTTAAAAGAAAAAGATTTTGAAAAATTGATTTGTGATAACCAAAAAACTAAAAGAAGAAAATAGATTTTTGGAAAATGACAATGTCGATCTCAAAAATAAAATCAAGGAGATGAATGAAGCCTCTTTAAATGTTCAAAGTTCAAATTGTTCGTCTTGTAGTTCTTTGAAAATAGAGAACGTAGAACTTAGAAATACACTAGAAAAATGTAGTGTAAATGATTCTAAAACAAGTGAAGTAATTAAAAAGGATGATAGAAATGAGGTTAAACCACCTAGACACAACTCTAGGAATTTTATTAATGAGCCTAGAATTAATCATTTCAGGCCACCTAGAAATGATTCTAGGATTTTTGTTAATGAGTCTAAAATTAATAATTTTAGACCACCTAGAAATGACTCTAGGAATTTCAACGCTTCTAGGAATAACAACTTTAGATCACCTAGAACGTATTTGGCTCAACCTAGACATATGCACAACCCGAACGTTATATGTCATTATTGTAACCGGGTAGGACACATGCACCCGTATGTTTTGCTAAACATAGAGATTCATATTTTGATTATGATTATTATTTGCCTAACCCCCAAGGATCCAAAAGAAGTTGGGTACCGAAAACCTATTTTTAGGTACATTTGCAGGTGTGCTTGAAAACTACAATATCGTAGTAGATGCACCAAGCACGAAACCTTATTGCATCGAGGGGAAAAGTCGGTTTGTTATCGTATTTTTGATAAAAACGTAATAGTTGATATGTGCTAACAATTGATATTAATTATTGATTCATATTTTGATAAGTGTTATTTTGAATAACAAATTGGTATCAATTATTTTTATGTTAAATGATTGATTCATGTTTTGATGAATATTTTTAGTTTAAATAACAGTTGGTATATTTGCGAAAAATGACCGTTATTATGATTGGCATGTTTTTACTAACATTTGGTATTATTTGATATTGATATGATTTTTTTAACAATTGGTATCGTCAATAGTTTCAATAACAATTGGTATACTCTTTTTGTTAATGCCAAAAGGGGGAAGAATTTAGGCGATATGCATCGAATAAGGGGGAATGTCTTCACATTCCAGTATGCTTTAATTGAGGGAAATATTCAATTAAGGGGGAATTATATTAAATTGTTTACATGAATTGTATGTTGAGATATAGCATGAATTTAGGGGGAATCCAATATGCATATCTCCTGTTATTTGTCATTATCAAAAAGGGGAAAATTGTAGAAAATCATTCTACCTATGATATGTGCGCTTTGGTTGTATTAGCATGATTTTCAGGTATAGGTTTTGATGAATGACAAACAATGAAGTCAAGTGTCAAACAACGATATTATGTGACAAACAATCGAGATTGAATGCCGAGAAGCATATTGATGACGGAATTGCATAGTCAAGCCAAAGACGAGCTCAAATGTTCAAGACCGAAGACCCAAGGCGTAGGTCGTTAGGTAGAACCAATGTAAGAGCAACTTTTAAGTTATCTCGTCTTTTGGCTCAACATTAGGTAATCATAAATATGCATTAAATTATTTTATTAAATCATATTTATCATAAACATATTTTAAATACTTCAAACAAAATAATGTTAAAGTTCTCTTTTTAGCCAAAATAGTTTTCGAAGTAAGTTTTCAAATCTGGTCTAGAATAATCGATTATACAATCTGCATAATCGATTATGCTGTAGACCGTTGCCAGTGGTTAAACACTGGAACAGAATAATCGATTATACAAATCTGCATAATCGATTATGTTGTAGACCGTTGCCAGTGGGTGAACACTGGAACAGAATAATCGATTATACAGTCTCAGATAATCGATTATTCAGCAGAAAATCAGCTTCTGATTTTCTGAACGTTGGAGAAATAATCGATTATCAAATCTGCATAATTGATTATCCTTGCATAAAATCAGCATAATTGATTGCCAATTAAGCAACGGACATAACACTTCTTTCACCTATAAAAAGAGGTCCTTTGAGCTGATTTTAAACACACACCTCCCAATATTGATATACATATTGACATTATTTGAGCATCATTTTAGAGCTTTTGTTGAGCCATTTGAGAGACAACTTTGAGTTGTTCATAGAGCTAAATTTGTATCTCTTTATCTACTCTTTTGAGAGAGTTCTTGTTGTAAAAGAGAAAGGTGTTTGAGAAGAACATATCTTCTCATTGATTGTCGGGTTCACTAAGTACCCCAAGTCTTAGTGTGTGAAGTCTTGTGGTGCGGTATCCACGAGCAAGGTTGAAGTCTTGAGGTGCGGTATCCTCGAGCAAGTTGAAGTCTTGTAGAGTGTACATCTACGAGCAAGTGTAACAGTTTGTTAGGCACCCGAAAACTTAACGGATTTAGTGGAATCTCGAGAGAGTCTCTCGGGGACTGGACTAACCACAAGTTGTGGTGAACCAGGATAAATTCGGTGTGTTCATTCCTTGCTATTTTAATTACCGAATTTATTTTATTCCTGCAATTTTAATTCCGCAATATTTATCAATATTCTTGTGCCGCATTATTCACCCCCCCCTCTAGTGACGGGCATAAATCCTAACAGAATGAAGATTAACGCTAACTAAATGTCAATATAAAGCTGGGTCGGCAAGGCCGTCATAACTACTCTAACTAACAAGCCAACAAAATATATGTACATGGCCTACAAGCCCAACATACTGCACTTACTGACAAGATGTGTCTACAAGCCTCCAGTGATAGACGTACTATGAATGGAACATGGCTCCGACCTACACATAACCTATCTGCATATACACGAGATGTACACAAAACTTCTAGACCCAGCAACTTCCAAGGACGGGGAACTTACCAATAAAGCTGAACTTGGGAAACATCTAGTGAGAAGGTCTACTCGTCTGTCTATCTGAACCTGCACGTATGAAATAAAGAGCCCCTAGAAAGGGACATAAGTATGAAATAATATACTGAGTATGTAAGGCAGTATACAGAAAGCTAAAATTGAACTGATAACCTGAACATATGCTTGCCTGATGATATTGACTCAATTCTCTCAATATAATAAGTAAAATAGCTATCAGGCCCTATAAGGCTTGGTATATATATAATTTCTCTGCCGTAGTAGACTCGCCCATATGCGATCGGCCATACTAGCTCTATATCTCGACAAACTGGGCTCGCTCATAGGCGTATGGCTACAGTAGGCTCGGTATATAATTTACCATCTGATCAACAGTTGCCCAATGGGGCCTACCCATCGATTATAGCTCGATAGTAATAAAAATATTTATTGTATATAAACTCTCTGCTCTCTTAACTGGAAGAAGAAAATACTCGTCGTTTGGTTAAAAGAAGGATGGCTGGTAGCATAACAATGATGAAAAAAATCAGTAGGCGTAACAAAATTAGGGGCAATAAGGTAGGTGTTCTTCTAGTGTTTAAGAATAACAAAATGACACCAATCAGAAAGCTGCCTTCATGCTTTTGATCCAGTAGAGGTTCATGCTTGTAGGGGGTGATATCCAAATATACATGGTATTAACTTATAAAACTAGAAAAAATATATATAACTTGCGAGATTAGTAAAATATACATAAATTCTGGGATATAAATTTTTTTTTATGCCTCGTTATCAAACTTATGTAATAACGAGAACATGCAAAATGAAGTAAGGGCTTAGCCACATACTTAAAGTAGGGAAAAATTCATATGATATTCTTGGAAAAGGTTACACTGTACTCCTTTAAAACTGCAAAATTATCTGTACATTGCTAAGCTTCCAATAATTATCGTTGTAATTTCGTTGAAAGATGATAAGTTTTGGTTGAATACGTTCTGGTTGTAATTTTTTTGGTTGAAGACGTTCTGATTGTGTATTTTGGTTAAAAGCTTACTAATGTTGGGTTTTTTTTGGTTGAAAGAATGAAAGGAAATATTATAGTGTTTAGTCCATAAATAGAATGGAGTGAATGGACATTACGGCAACTAATAAGAATGAGACTTAGTCATTTCTTTAACTTGTTGATGTGATGACCCAAAGGGTCATTATCGTAATTTTCCCTTTATTCGTATTTTTGAGGCTTTGAAAATTTTACTTTTAGTTGCCTCATTTTGCATGCGCAATTCGGACGAGAATCCGGAAAATTATATGTTAAAAATATGTGAATTCTGTGAAAATAAATTGAAGAATTTTGATATTAATATTAATTAAAGTTGACTTCGGTCAACAATTTTGGTAAATGGATCCGGACCCGTAATTTGACGGTCCCGAAAGGTCTGCAGAAAAATATGGGTCTCGGGCATATGCCCGGGTTGAAATCTGAGGTATAGAACCCAAGTAAAAAAATATTTCTGTTAAATTGTTTTTCTGCAATTGTTAAGGAAAATGGAAATGAAAATGGCTCAAAAGACTATGGTATCGGGCTCGTATTTTGGTTCTGACGCCCGGTACAAGTCTTATATATTGTTTAACCGCTTTCTGTGAAGTTTGGTTGAAATCGGACGTCGTTTGAGGTGTTGCGGACTATGAGTTCCAAGTTTGGAAGTTTATGAAGTTTAGAAGAATAATCATGAGTTTTGAGGCTTGATTCAATGATTTTGATGTTGTTTTGGCGATTTGATCGCTCGAGTAAGTCTGCAGGATGTTTTTGAGGTCGTGTGTATGTTTGGTTTGGAGCCCCGAGGACTCGGGTGAGTGTTGGGTGAGGCCCGGGAGGTATTAGACATAGAGGAAAACAAGTTCAGTTGTTGCAGACACTAGCGCAGCCGCGGTCATTTTCGCGGTCCGCGCTGGAGTCGCACAGCCGCGAAGCCTTTCTATGCGGTCTGCGTGGCTGAGTCTGAGGGCTAGGGGTTTCTGGTCAACCAGCACGGCCGCGCACCAGATCAGTGCGGTCCGTGTTGAGTGGGTTAAGAGAGACCACAATTTTCCTCCTCCGATGCGGCCGCGGTGCGTTTCTGCGCGGTCTGCGCAGTCACTAGAAAAGTATAAAAACTCGGGATTTTCAGCCATTTTTCACTTTTCAAGAACCCAAAACCTAAGAGGCGATTTTCCAAACAACATTTCTTCTCTAAAACAATTGGTAAGTGATTTCTAACTTAATTTTCTTACTCCTTAACATCTTTTGACATGATTTCAACTTCAATCAAAGGTTTTCATAAATAGGAATTTGGCGTTTTGGGTAGAACTTAAGTTTTTCTAAATTTAGGGAGTTGGACCTCAATCGGGTGTCCGATTTCAAAATCCATCATAGATATGAATTCGTAGGGGGAATGGGTAACCGGGTTCTTGCCCGAACCTCGAGTTTTGACCACGTGGGTTCGGGGGCATTGTTTACCTTTTTGGGGAAAACCTTGCAAAAACCATTTTCATGCATTGGGACTAGTTCCAATAGTAGTTATTAATGTATTTAAGTAATTTGTGGCTAGAATCGAGTGGTTTGGTGGTTGAACTAAGGGGTAAAGGTGTTCTAAAAGCTTGAGTCGAGTTTGGAGCTTTCGACGTAAGTGTTTGTTCTAACTTTGGTTTGAGGGAATAGGATTAGGATGTTGCTTGTTATTTGCTAATTTTAAGTACGGTGTATAGGCATGGTGATGAGTATCTATACACTGGAGTCTAGCATGAACATGAGTCTTAATTGTGTTTATTCGGATTTTGTGATACATCTTCCTTGTTTAAGTAATAAATTTCATATAATGTGAAAGGTTTGAGGAAGAATTATGATTTGTAAATTATTGGAGTGATGGATCGAATGAGAATATGATAATTGAGAAAGAAGTGATCAAAAGAGAAAGTGTTGTAATCATTCCCTTATAGGAATTATTTGTTGACTTGTTCTTCCTTGCCGGGATTTATTGGTTGACTTGCTCTCCCTTTCCGGGATATTTAATACTGTTGTTTATCCCCTCAACCTGATTTGTTGTGACTGTTGATTGGGTGAGGAAGAGCGATTATGCACGAAGGGTCATTCCATGCCATGTTTTGATAACTATGCACGAAAGATCATTCTGTGTCATGTTTTGATAATTATGCAAGAAGGGTCATTATGTGCCTTGATATGAGAGTTATATGAGGAAAAGCATGAAGGATAATACCGTGCACTTTATTTGATTGTTTTGGCGAGAATGAAGTAAAAGCACGAAAGTTGGTACCGTGCAGTTGTTGATTTATCTGTTCTCTTAAATTGATGTTATTGTATAGTTCCATCTCTTTGTTCGTGGATCCTATATCCAAATTGTTACTCCCCATAGCATGCTCCCCCCCTATTAGCTGTTTAATTTTTGTATATTTTTTCCGCTATCGTATATATATCTGCACAGGTTGTTCTCGGTAGGTCCTGTCTAGCCTCGTCACTACTTCGCCGGGGTTAGGCCAAGCACTTACCAGCACATGGGGTCGGTTGTGCTGATGCTACACCTTGTGCATCTTTTGCTCAGATCCAGGAGCACCTTTTAGACCACACCAGTATTTATTGGGAGATGTCTTCAATCCAGGGACTTGCAAGGTAGCCTAGCTGACGTCCGCAGGCCAGAGTCCCTTTTCCACTGTATTTAGTATGTTCTTCTTTGTACCAAGACAAACATTGATGTATTTCATTCGGACTTTTATTTTCAGTACTCTGTAGTAGTTCATGAGTTAGTGACACCAAACTCTGGGTAGTGATGTATTTCGAAACTTCCACATTTGTTTTCTGTTATCTAAGTTTTGAAGACTTCCGCTTATTTAATTATTTTTGTTTTATTTCTTCTGGCGAATGTGCTCAAGGAAATGTTTAATTGTTGGCTTGTCTAGCTCGAATAGTAGGCGCCATCACGACTCCTGATGGTGGGAAATCCGGGTCGTGACAGCTGGCACTTTTTTTTGGGTTGTGTAATCTCATACTTTATTTATTAATTAAGTAATATCCCGGTATCCTATAATTAACCTATTACCCGCATAATTAAGAATTATCTCATATTACTTTAAAGTCTACTTATTTTTAATACACTTTATACATCATACTACTGTGATCATATGGTACCTTGTATGGTACTAGTCCATAAATATCGGGTATTATCGCTCGACCCATAGTTTATCCCAAATCGAAAACCTTCAATGAAACTCATTTTCTTTAATTCGTGTACCCTTTCTAATCTCAAGAGAATCTCAGCCTCGATTTTATGTCAATTGACTGAAGACGAAACATTAGGTATGAAAAACGTGAGATGTAACATCCTCCCCCCTCCTCCCCAAGAAACATTCGTCCTCGAATGTCTACTCTTATATACTTTGGGAAAATTTTTGCCGGAGTCTCTTCCTTATACTAGACAAAAACTACTCTACACGCAACCAGAAAACATACTATATGTGCCACTCTTGGCCTCACACAACTGTCTATTATAAATTCAGAAAGTCAAAAATAAGAGCTTACCGGAGAACCTATTGGCCTGAATAGGGCTGTGTGAGGTATCCCATCTCGATCCATATTTCTAGTTTGAAATAGGTGAGGGTATTTAGACTTTATTTCCTCATCCGCTTCCCACGTCATCTCTTACAAATTCTTGCTTCCTCATAAAATCTTCACGAAGGCTGCCTCCTTATTCCCTAGCTTGCGAATTTTTTAGTCAAGGATGGCAACCAAAATTTGCTCGTAGGACGAGTCCTCCATACTTTGTACATCATATGTGGGCACCACTCAAGTAGGATTACCAACGCACTTTCGTAACATAGATACGTGAAATATCGGATGGACGAACTCCAATTCCGAGGGCAATACTAACTCATAAGCTACTTCGCCCACTCTCCAAATGATCCTAATGGACAATATACCGTGGGCTAAGTTTTCCTTTCTTGCCAAACCTCATCACACCCTTCATAGGTTGACACCTTTAAGAATACCCAGTGATCACCTTGCAGTGATAACTTTTATTATATGCAAACTCGATAAGAGATAGATGTTCATACCAACTTCCTTTAAACTCCAGCACACATACTCATAACTTATCCTCGAGTGTCTAAATTGTGCACTCGTCCTGTCCATCAGTTTGTGGATAAAAGGTTGAGCTAATATTCATTTGAGTCCCTAGACATTTCTGAAATGACCTCCAAAAATATGACATAAATTGAGCCCTACGGTATAAATACTGGTACTCCGTGTAGTCGCACTATCTCCTTAATATATAATTTTGCATAATCTGCTGCTGTATATGTAGATCTGACTAGTAGGAAGTAAGCTGATTTCGTGAGCGTATCGACTATCACCCATATGGAATCAAACTTACAATGGGAATGAGGTAAACCTGTGATAAAGTCCATGTTTATTGCCTCTCATTTCCATGTCGGGATCTCTATAGTCTACATTATCTCTCCAGGCTTCTGGTTATCTATATTCACTTGCTAGCAACTAGGGCATTGAGCGGCATACTCAATAATGTTCTTCTTCCTATCGTTCCACTAATACACATCCTTAATGTCATGATACAGCTTTGTCGACCCAGAGTGAATGGAGTACCACGAATAATGTGCCTCTCACATAATCCTGTCTCGTAACCCTGCTACATATGGAACACACAAAAGACCCTATATCTGAGAACCCCATCTCCCTTGAGTTTTAACAATGACTTCTTTTGGTGCGGAACTCGCTCTCTCAACTCGACCAACTCTGGGTCCTCGAACTGTCTCTCCTTTACTTCACTTATGAGAGATAATTTTGTAGTATTTTGGAGTACAACTCCTTCATTGCCAGAGCTACTAACCGAACCCCCAAACAAGCCAGCTGATCAATCTCTCTAGTTAATTGTCCTTTCTCGGGCTCTGCATGTACTAGGCTACCCATAGATCGGCGACTTAAGAAGTCTGCAACAACATTAGCTTTCCCAGGATGGAATAGAATGTTAACATCGTAACCTTTTAATAACTCAAGTCGTCGCCTCTGTCGCAAATTCAACTCTTTCTGCTTGAACATATATTGCATTCTTTTATGATCTGTGAATACATCAATATGAACACCATATAAATAATGCCCCATATCTTAAGTGCATAGACAACCGAAGCTAATTCGAGGTTGTGGGTCGGATAATTCCACCCATGCTTCTTTATTTGCCTTGAAGCAAACGCAATTACTTTTCCATGTTGCATCAGGACACATCCTAACCCTGCACCTAAGGCATCACAATACATGGCATAACAATCTGGACCCTCTGAAGTGCTAGAACTGGCATTGAGGTCAACCTGTTCTTAAGCTCATGGAAACTCGGTCATAGGCCTCTATCCACTGAAACTTAGTCTCTTTCTTCGTTAGCTTCGTTAATGGTGCTGAAAGAGAAGAAAAACACTCTACGAACCTCCGGTAGTATCCTGCTAAGCCTAAAAAGCTACGAATCTTTGTCTGAGTGGTAGGTCTATGCCACGATTTCACATTCTCAATCTTCTGAGTATCTACATTTATACCTCCGTCGGATACAATGTACCCCAATAATGCTACAGACTTCAACCAGAACTCACACTTAGATAACATAGCATACAATTTATTATCACAGAGGGTCTGGAGTACCGCTTGCAGGTGGTCCACATGTTCATCCTCTGAACATGAATAAACCAGAATATCATCAATAAATACTATCAAGAACAAATCTAAATATGGCCAAAATAGGCTATTAATCAAGTCCATAAATATGGCAGGCGCATTCGTCAACCCAAAGGATATTACAAGACACTCGAAGTGGCCATATCGGGTCCTGAAGGCTGTCTTGTAAATATCTTTCTCCTGAACTCAGACCTGGTGCTACGACGCCCCCTTTTTCAAAAAGCGAAATCGAATTTTACGATATTATGGGCAAAACAACTCTCATTCCCATTTGGGAATTGGGTTATGGTATTTGAAGAGTTGCCACCTAATGATTATAGTGTTTTAGGACACTTTTAGAGATGGGAGGAGTATTTTGAAAGAAAAATAGTGTTCGGGTAAGGGCTTGTGATTATCTCGAGGGGGAAGGTGTTAGGCACCCCTCAAGATCCACTAGTGTGGTTCCCGGCCGTGTTAATTGTGACTTTATAAAGAGATGAAGCAATTAAATAAATAAGGTTCACATATATAGCATTCACACAACTTGAAAGCTTTAAAGAAGAAGGAAGGACATAAGTTTAAAATAAAAGGGAGGATTGATTTGGAAAAGCATTACTATAGGAGAACATTTAAATAAAGCAAACAAAAGACAGAAGGGTCATAAGTGTAACTATAATATGGATCACATCGGTACAATACCACGCACACACTCCTCAAAGAGGGGTCGCATATGGTATTAGCATACCAGTCATCATCTCCATATTCTACCCTTCCCACCCCGTTAAGGTATTTAAACGCGTTGGTATCATTTACTTATTGCATGCTAATACCCATCCCAACCTGTTAGTCCTGGGGTATTAGGACTTCTAATCCTAAGAAGGGGGCGAGAGAGATAGGATGTATATGGATTTTCAAAGGTAAAAATACTAGAACGACAGTCAAAACACGTAGCATATAAGTGGTATGCAAATAGGACAATTAAAGGCTCAAATAAACCCCGTAACATAACAACAACTAGGTTAGCATGACTTCAAATACTGATTTGGTCTTTAAAAGAGGTTAAAAGAGCAGGCAGAATAGTATAACACATAAGAGTTGGATAGAAAATCTACTTCGAGCTCCCCGGACCCGTTTCAAGAATTGACAGGATTTAGAAAATTAGGAGGAAAACATTAGTTTCAGACAAGAGTCTGTTAAAAGAGATTCAAAGTTGCAGACAAGTTTAGAAAAGGCTTACAAGTCAGCCGCACTATTTGAACCAGAGAAAAGTATTAAAGACCTTAAAACATTAAACTTAGGCAGGCAAAACATTTGAAAACACAGATTTAGCATTTAAAAGACATTTACAGTTTCAGAGTATTATGAAAGGGGCAGACCTGGGCCCAATTTGAAACTAATCAGATTCTAGACAAGTTGGACTGAAACGTTCTTAAGCACAGGGTCAGCTGGACCTTTATAACATGCACACTGATCCTTTTCGTTACTGTTTTTTAAAAGTTTGGACGACCTACTATTTTGCCTAGCGTTTATATAGTTCATATCGGAATATTTTCTAGGTCAGATTATGAGAATGCAAACCTATAAGAATGGTTTCTATATGAGGCTGTAAGAATGCAAACCTATAGACATGATTTCTATTATGAAATTGATGCAATAACGAAAAGCGTTAGAGACATGGTATCTACATAAGATTGTGCAATAAAGAAAGTCTATAGACATGATATCTATATGAGATGCAAGAAAGTGAACCCTTATATACATGGTATCTAATTGATGCAAGAATGTAAACCCTTCCCATATCCGTTTTACTATACCCCCCAGTTCCTTTATTACAAATTATTGCAAAACTGAACAGAAAAACATTGAAGGAATAACTACAACAGGCCCGAGGAGTCTTGAAACAACTTTAATGTCCAACATATGCCTTTTACAAAATTCGAGCTCCCAAGTCCGAGGCTTTATCTTTAGAGTGTATCAAAGTTCCAAAGACTATCAAAGAAAACCAGGCAATGCCTACACTCTAATCAATTAGAATAGTGCAAGCGTGGAATTACCAGCCCTAAGGCATCAAAGTTCAGAGGAGACTCTGGGGTCCCCTAAGCATGACTTACCAAAAGGGGTGATAGGACATAAAGAACTAAGAATAAGTGTAAAAGTGAGGAATTAGAGGAAGACGAATGTAGGAGGTGGTCATACCTAGCCTATGGAGTGAGGCTGGCACACCCCTAACCACTTACAAAGCTTAACGAACAAGAGCAGACTTGTAAACAAGTCAGACTAGGGCCTGTATGGTGATTAGGACACCAACAGGCTTTTGTCAAGGCTCAAGCATATAATATGGGGGTAGGGAATGGGATTACTTTGAGTACGTGCTGTTAACAACCTTAGTTCTTAACAAGGAGTGGCAATGAGATGCCACCCTAATCCAGAACACACTCATATTCAAACAGGGATCAGGGAAGGGGGAATCACATGAGTATACTTGAGAGAACAAGACTAAATTAAAGGGATTCAGGGGAAAGGGGTGTACAAGAACTTAAACCACAATAATGAACAATAAACAGAATAGAGAAGGGGTTAAGTAAACAACTAGTTGGAGGTTGATGATGTAAAATTAGGAGCCTACCAGTTGCAACTTGAATAACAAAACAAGTATAGATCCTTATAGTTAGCCTTTGCTTTCAGCCGGCTAATTCTTAGCAAAGATAGCAAGTAACAGAGAAGAATATAGAAGAGAAGAGAGTTTTAAGTGACAGATTTAGAGAGTAGTCGTGTATCAGTGTCTGTTAAGTGAGAAAAGGTGAAGGCTTTTATAGTTTGAAAGAGGTACAGCACTTAAGGCAAGAAATATTCGGCAGTACCAATCATAAACAATTAAGGAGAAAGCTCCTTTAATTAAGGAACCGACTGGAGGTAAATAAACTTTAGCCTAATTTTGGAAAGAAAACCGAGTACTAATCACAGAATATAGAGCAAATACGTGTAAGAAGTTTTGAAAATCACACAGGTAAACATATTAGGCAGGCTAATTACCTAGAAAAATCAAGGAATCGAGATACTAGCTTATTAGAACTTAATCAGAAAACAGACTTCAATTAGAGAATCAAACAACTGTAAAAAAATCAATTTTCCAATTTAGGGTTGCTCAGAGAAAGGGGAAATTGTAGTATAAAAGATGCATAGATTCGAGCATGCATAAACTGGAGGTAGTAGAATAAACATGTAGCAAAACACACACGAAAGCAATTTGAGGCGGCTAGGGTTTCACAGAGAGACAATGGAAAAGCCCCCTTAAACCTAAGGTTTCCAATGCATATTAGAGCATAAGGAATATCATAGATGAAGGTGAACAAAATCAAAACATCATAAAGGAAAGCATAGAACACGTTAACTGAAAACCCTAGAAAATAATCAGTGAAGCAAAATGCCTCAAAGCCATAGTAGAAAATACTCAAAACTCATCGAGAAGAACACAAAATAGAAAATAAAACAACGAAATCAAATAAACCAGAGAAGTCATGGAAAACCCTAAGTTTAAAAAGACGAACACATTGAAAACAAAAATAGGCAAAGAAGAGGCGAGAAATACTTTAAAATCTTTAGAAGATAACTAGGACTCAGAGAGGATCATAAAAGTGAACACAGAGAAGAACCTAGAGAAATTAGGGTTATCAGAGAAAGGTCTCGAAGTATCCGGAAAACCTTGGAATAGACTCGTCGGAGTCGGTAAAGGACCCAAGGCCTTAAGGCTTGCTGGAGAAAGGTCAGACACGGCTGCAGGAATCACATCGGATGACCTCTTGTCTAGTCAACTTTGAGGCAGGGTTCCGATCTTCAAACCAAGAGAGGTGAAGAGGTAACGGATAAAAAAGTCTTTTGGCTTGAACGGCCATGAACGCTGGTGAAATAGAGCCGGAGACGATTAGGTTATGGGGGGCTAGAGAGCATTTAGTATTCAAAGGCGGCTGGTTTGGTAAACTGATTAGGGTTTGGGGGTCAGATCAGCGACCACGATTAAAGGGAAATAGGGTGGGTTAGTTTTATGTGGGTTTGGGTCGGGTAATTTTGAGATTGGGTCAGGTAATTGGGGGGTTAATTTGGGTTAGAATTGAAACAAAAAAGGCTACAATTTAAATAGTCATTTCTCCAATTTTTAATTTCATAAAAATAGAAACAACCTTATAAAAATCCAATAAAAATACTGAGTTAATAAAATATATCTAGGTATTAGCTAAAAAATATTAGTAACGATTTTGCAATAAAAATACTTATTAAATTGAGAAATGGGCTAAAATTACAATATAATGCAATTTTAATTTAGAAATACCTAATGGCTTTGTAAAATTATGTAAAAATTTATATAAATTATATTTATATGTAAATGAGAGAATAAAATAGATTAATTGTCAAAATAACACGATTTGGGACTAAATATTGGATTTTATATTGCAAAATAAGTCGTAAATTGATTTTAAAAACCTAAAAAAAAAGTAGAAAAAAACCAAGACCTTTATGGATGCTTATATATGCATATACATGCTATTTTGGGAGCATTGTGAGAATAGAAATACATGGGGGAAATTGAGTATCATCAGCTACCCTCTTTACCCGAGGAGGATAAAAGAGTTGTCGGGTAATGACAAGATGGCCTATTTTGACTGGAAATGACAACTGTAAGAGAACATCGATCGCGCTCTAGCTTCTGAGCTTCTTACATTTCCCTGGTTTTACAGGAATCGAGCCGTATGTAGTTCAGGAACCATTGGCGGGATATGCCAATGAAAAAAGGGGAACACAATGGGGTTTGAGACTTGTCGAGGGTTCGAAGATCGCTCCTGCTTAGATAGTCATGCCAGCCGATGTACCTGCAAATGAATGATGTGCGGATATACTACATAATTTAAACGTGATGCAAGTTCACGTTGGACCACGAATACTGTGTTCGGAGGATTAGGATGGCGTCCTCAAACTATGACGTCCTGGGCTATGAAGAGCATAAAAGGAAAAATTCGCAGGACATGAAATGGTGTTCTCGGGCTATGCGGCTGGTGCCTCTGAACTATGACGCCTTTGAATAAATTGGCGATATTTCAGCCCATAAGAAGGTGGCAGTATTTCAGCTGAATGAATGCAAGGGTGGCAATGTTTCAGCCGAGCAAGAATTTAAAATTCCAGGTGGCGATATTTCAGCCAAATAAAATAGGGTGGCGACTTTTCAGCCAAATGCAAAAAAGGAGGTAGAGCTAAACCTCGAAAGGCAGAGAATAGCCTTATGCAATACTGGATGGAGACAGAGTTTAGTCTCAAAAGGCAGAGAATAGCCCTATGCAGGATGGAAGTAGAGCTTAACCTCGGAAGGCAGAGAATAGCCTTATGCAAAATGCAGGATGGAGACAGAGCTTAGTCTCAAAAGGCAGAAGATAGCCTTATGCAGGATGGAGGTAGAGCTTAACCTCGGAAGGCAGAGAATAGCCTTATGCAAAATGCAAGATGGAGACAAAGCTTAGACTCGAAAGGTAGAAGATAGCCTTATGCAGGATGGAGGTAGAGCTTAACCTCGGAAGACAAAGAATAGCCTTATGCAAATGCAATATGGAGACAGAGCTTAGTCTCGAGAGGCAGAAGATATCCTTATGATGGAGGTAGTGCTTAATCTCGGAAGGCAGAGAATAGCCTTATGCAATGCAGGATGGAGACAGATCTTAGTCTCGAAAAGGCGGAGAATAGCCTTATGCAGGATGGAGGTAGCCTCGGAAGACAGATAATAGCCTTATGCAAAAATGCAGATGGAGACAGGGCTTAGTCTCGAAAGGCATAGAATAGCCTTATGCAGGATGGAAGTAGAGCTTAACCTCGGAAGGCAGATAATAGCCTTATGCAAAAATGCATATGGGGACAGGGCTTAGTCTCGAAAGGCAGAGAATAGGCTTATGAAAAACACAAGATGGAGACAGAGCTTAGTCTCGAAAAGGCAGAGAATAGCCTTATGCAGGATGGAGGTAGAGCTTAACCTCGGAAGGCAGATAATAGCCTTATGCAAAATGCAGAGATATAAAGGAGAGAATGGTGGTGATTTTCTTAGCTGGTAGATGATTGCGATATCATGACTGCTGGGGAAGTGATGAATGTAGATAGTAAACCCTTGCGAAGTAAGTAGTGGTTTCGGGAATTTAGTTTTGTAAAGAACATGTATCGGCTATTTGTATTATGAATTCTTGCATCCAAAGAAAAATCGTGAGTTCTGTAAAGGGGGAGTTTAGTTCGCATCCCTTGGCTCGTGGCGTCTTGTACCATTTGGGGTAGCGTTGCTGAACAATGGTGATCTGAATGATTTTATGCAAATTTTGGCAATCAAGAGCAAATGTATATATATAAATAGAGAAAAGATAGTTTTATTTCATGATGAACCAGAACCGCAACGTGGTTCAAGGCACGGCAACCTTGCTGGTTTTGGAATTTTTAGGGTCCTCCTCAAATTCTGCCCCAGTTTTCTGAGTTTGCACTGTTGACGGCGGTTCTCAATGGTTGAAATCGGATCGACCTCGGAATTTTGAGGGCCCATCTCAAAATTCTTCCCCAGTTTACTGCATCTGAGTTGATCGGTTTTGGCCAAACTTCTCCATCCATTTCTGCAAGAATAAGGGCTTCGCCAGTTAGAACCCGGTGAACCATGTACGGACCCTGCCAGTTGGGAGAGAAATTCCCTTTGGCTTCATCTTGATGTGGAAATATCTTCATCAACACCAGCTGCCCTGGTGTAAACTTCCTTGGCTGAACTCACTTGTTGAAGACTCTGGACATTCTGTTCTGATATAATTGACCGTGAGAGACAGCATTCATTCTCTTTCCGTCTATAAGGGAAAACTGCTTGTAGCGACCCTTGACCCATTCTGTGTCATCTAGCTCAGCTTCTTGTATAATTCTCAAGAACGAAATTTCTAACTCACGGGAATTACCGCCTCTGTACCGTAAACCAGCATGTAGTGTACCGTAAACCAGCATGTAGGGAGTTTCCCCGGTTGATATGCAAACTGTAGTACGATAACCCAATAAAGCGAATGACAACTTCTCATGCCATTGCTTGTGCCTTTCAATCATTTTCCTTAGTATTTTCTTGATGTTCTTGTTGGCTGCTTCCACAACTCCATTCATCTGAGGTCTATAAGCTGCAGAATTTCTGTGCCTAGTCTTGAAAGTGTCACACATCTCCTTCATCAAGTCGCTATTGAAATCGGAACTATTATCAGTGATGATCGACTCTAGAATCCTGAACGGACAGACTATACGGTCTCGTACAAAGTCAGCCACGACTTTCTTGGTTACTGCTTTGTATGATGCTTCTTCAACCCATTTAGTAAAGTAATCGACTGCCACTAAGATGAACCTGTGTCGGTTTGATGTGGCAGGCCCATTTGGTCCAATAACATCCATTTCCCAGGCGGCGAATGGCCACGGTGAGCTCGATGCATTGAGCTCGTTCAGAGGTACCTTTATCATACCCGCATGTATCTAACAACTGTGACACTTTCAGACATACTGAATGAAGTCCGTCTCCATAGTCATCCAGAAATATCCTGCTCAGAGTATCTCCTTTGCTAGAACAGAACTGTTCATGTGCGGCCCACAAGTCCCTAAGTGTACTTCCTCCAATAATTTGGTTGCTTCTGCCGCATCGACACACCTCAATAGTCCCAAATCGGGGGTCCTCTTATACAGGATTCTTCTGCTGTGAAAGAAATTGTTGGACAACCTCCGAAGCGCGCGCTTCTGAGTAGCATTAGCAAGCTCTGGATATTCTCCTGTTGTCAGGTACTCTTTAATGTCGTGGAACCAGAGTTTTCCGTCGGCTTCTTCCTCAACATGTGCACAATATGCTGGTTGATCATGAATCTTGACCTGGATAGGGTCGATGAAGTTTGTATCTGGATGCTGAATCATGGATGATAAAGTGGAAAGCGCATCTGCGAACTAGTTCTATATTCTTGGAACATGCCGGAATTCTATTTTTCTGAACCTTGTTCTCAACTCCTGTATGTGGTGCACATAAGGGAGTATCTTAGAATTCTTGGTTGCCCATTCTTCTCGAACCTGGTGTATGAGTAGGTCTGAATCTCCAATCACTAGCAGCTCCTGTATGTTCATGTCAATGGCTATTTTAAGCCCCAAGATGCAAGCTTCGTACTCGGCCATATTATTGGTGCACGGGAACCTGATCTAGGTAGATACCGGGTAATGTTGACCGGTTTTTTTTATACCAAGACCGCTCCGATACCAAATCCTTTGAAATTTTCAGCTTCATCAAAAAACATTCTCCAACCTTCATAGTATTCTACAATATCCTCTCATATGAAAGCTACTTCCTCATCGGGAAAATACGTCTTCAATGGTTCATACTCCCCTCCTACAAAATTTTCTGCAAGATGATCTGCCAAAGCTTGTCCTTTAACTGCCTTTTGGGTGACATAGACAATGTCAAACTCACTCAACAAAATTTTCCACTTGGCAAGCTTGCCAGTGGGCATCGGCTTCTGAAAAATATATTTTAGTGGATCCATTCTTGATATAAGGTAGGTAGTGTAAGCACATAAATAATGCCTCAGTTTCTGAGCTACCCAGGTCAAAGCAGAACAGGTGAGTTCTAGTAAGGAATACCGAGCTTCGTACGGGGTAAATTTCTTGCTGAGGTAGTAAATAGCTTACTCCTTTCTCCTTGTCTTATCATGTTGTCCCAAGACACAACTGAATGCTCCATCCAAAACTGCGAGATACAGCAATAAAGGCTTTCCAGGTTCAGGCGGAACCAGGACTGGAGGCGTAGATAAGTATTCCTTGATCCTGTCAAAAGCCTTTTGGCATTCATCGGTCCATTTGGTGGCGGCATCCTTCTTCAGATCATGAATATAGGTTCGCAGATGACAATAGACTGAGCTCTGAACCGGCTGATATAGTTGAGTCTTCCAGGAAACTCATTACCTCTTTCTTGCTCTTCGACGGTGGAAACGCTTGAATAGATTTGACTTTGATGGATCCAACTCTATTCCTCAGCGGCTCACGATGAAACCCAATAACTTTCCCGCAGGGACCCCAAATGCACACTTGGCGGGATTCAGTTTCAAGTTATACCTCCTTAGTCTATTAAAACAATTTCGGAGGTCCTCCATGTGATCTGCAGCCTTCCTGGACTAAATGATGATGTCGTCCACATATACCTCAATCTCCTTATGTATCATGTCATGAAAGAGGGTAGTCATGGCCCTTACATAAGTAGCTCCCAAATTCTTCAACCCGAACGATATCATTATGTAGACATACATCCCCCAAGGCGTGATAAACACCATTTTCTCTGCATCTTATTTATCCCTCCATATCTGATGGTACCCCGCGAAGCAATCAACGAATGACTGCAACTCATGCTTAGCGCAGTTGTCTATCAGAATGTGTATGTTTGGCAAGGGGAAATTGTCTTTGGGACTGGCCTGGTTGAGATCCCGGTAGTCGACACAGACTCTGAGTTTCCCATCCTTCTTCGGTACTGGCACGATGTTAGCTAACCAAGTTGGGTACTCTACCACTTGAAGAACTCTGGCTTTGACCTTCTTGGTGACCTCCTCTTTGGTTTTTAAACTCATAACTGGCTTGAATTTCTGAGCTTCTGTTTTACCGGCGGACATGCAGGGTCTGTCGGAAACTTGTGAGTGACGATGGATGTGTTGAGACCAGTCATATTGTCGTAAGACCATGCGAAGATATCCTCAAATTCCCTTAAGAACACTGTATATTCCTCTTTTTCTATCTGTGATAAGTGCACACTGATGCGCGTTCTTTGACATTCTCTGTATCTCCCAAATTGACGACATCAGCTTCATCCAAATTGGACTTTGGTCTTTTCTCAAAATTCTTGGCCTCTCTGACAACGTCTTCTGGTATATCATCCTCCTCTGAGCCTATATACATTTGTTGCATAGCCTCATTGCAAGTTACAGTTGTTGGTTCATCATCAAGATATGTAATGGTAATGTCGTGTGGAAATAAAGTAAATAGCGGACAAAAGTAATAAATAGCGAGATATTTGATAAACTGAAAAATTCATTTGATTAAATTCATAAATGTTCAAAACATCGGAGCTCTTTTGGAAGGTAAAGACAATGCGGGAAGTAACGGAACAACTAAAACAAAGATGCATGATGCTTGTTCAGCCTTGCTACCCCGAAGATATCCGGGAGATGGTGGCCTTGATTAACCAATTAGCGAGGTGCTCCCCTCGATTTATAGCCTGAATGGAAGGGCCTTCCTCCCCTTCCTCTTCAAAAGTCACACAACAGTCCATGTCCTCCTCTAGAAACAGGTTCTTCATTGCCGCAAGAGCCTCGTCTTCTTCTGACCTGTAGAGAATGTCGGCTGGATGAAATGTCTGCTCCAACTGAGGTATGGGGTATTCCAATGGGTAATATGGGCCGCGCCATGGTGGCGACCAGTCTTTGAACTCTTCCCATGTGTACTCGTACCCTGTTCCGAAGGTAGTACCATGCTTCTTCAACTGGATAAGTTTGGTGATGCCCTGAATATTTTAAACAAGTCATTTCCCTAGTTCATACCCACTCTAATTAAGAATGCTCTCGACCTTGTTACTCTACCATTTGTCCTTGTCCACTGCGTTGACTCGCTCAATATGATGATACGTTTCTCCACCTATTCTTATTCTACCTCCGATCATCGGAATGGTCTGGCGACTGTATATGGGGTTGCTACGGGTCGCCATGGATAATCACTTCCTAATGGTTCCATTCAAAATTCACGGCCTGATGCAAGGTTGATGCCAATCGTCCCAGCAGTAAGTTGTAAGATGTTGGTACGTCGATGACTTGGAAATCAACATCAAAGCAAGTGAGGCCCATTTGCAAACACAGGATAATCTCCCCGAGGGTGGACCTCTGACAACCATCAAAAGCCTTAACGTTAATAGCCCCTTCTTTTATCTCATGAAATCCTTTGCCCAACTTCTTGAGGGTGATCGATGGACAAATGTTGAGGCTAGAACCTCCGTCGACTAAAATCCTGGTGATGAAATGATCTTCAAATTGCACAGTGATATGTAGTGCTTTGTTATGTCCGAGCCCTTCAGGTGGCAATTCATCCTCGTGGAAAGTGATTTTGTGACTTTCCAATACGTGCCCTATCATGTTCTCCATCTCTCCTCCTGTTATGTTGCTCGGTACATAAGCCTCGCTCAATATCTTCATCAAGGCGTTCTTATGCGCCTCTGCACTCTGCAGCAATGCCAAGATGGAAATCTGTGCCGGAGTTTTGTTTAGCTGTTCAACAACTGAATATACTTTAGCCTGTATCTTCCTCAAGAGATCATCAGGTCCAGTTTCAATGGGACGTCAATAGGCCTGCTTGCTGGACTCAGCTAGCTGCTCTGGTGTGTACACCCTGCATGTTCTAATCATACCTTACGCGGCGATTGCCTTACCCGTGGGTGCTTTTTCCTTCTTTCTCGCCTCGGCTATGTAGTCCCAGGGTATGGAATTTGACAGAAATGGGGTTATGTCTGACATGGTGACCGGAATGGGAACCCTTGGAGGCAACATAGCAACTTCAATCGGTGCGGTCACCTTTGGAGTCCTGAACTCCACCTCAATTGGTTTTGGCACTTTTGCACGAGGTGCCTCGAACTCAAATGGTACAAATATATTCAACACGTTGCCCTCAGATGGCTGGATTTTCACAACAGTAGGATTAAGAGTGACCGTCAGCTTCTTGGGCTCATCTCCTTCAGATATCAAACCGATTGACCCTTCGGGGTCCCAGTCGTCTTCAACCTCAATCATGTGGATGCCTCCACCTTTATGGTCTGGTCGAGGGTTGTTGCGAATATTATGAGTAGGCTCTTTATGACCTTGTTGTCAATTAAGGTCTGAATTTCGTCCTTCAACGAACGGCACTCGTCGATGGTATGGACCTTCATCCCTGAATGGTATGCGCATGTTTTATTTAGGTTGATCCATGGGAAGGGTTTTCTGAGTTATGGTTTGGATGGGTGTAACATATCCAGCGGCTTTGAGCTTCTCATACAGTTGGTCAATGGGTTCGGCAATAGCGGTGTATTGTCTGGGAGGTTTGAGGTCAAAGTTTGGTCTTGGTCATCGAAAGTTTTGGTGGGTAGGTTGTGATGGATAGTGAGGAGGTTGAGAGTTATAAGCTTGGTATACGGGTGCGGGTTGGGAATATCCTGGCGAGGTGGGTTGATATGTTGGTGATGGAGATGTTTGGTAGACGGGATTTGGATTTTGATAGGTAGGTGAAGGTGCCTGGTAATTTAGAGAGGGTTGGTATGCGAGTGGAGTCGGAGGGTAGGGTTGATATTTCATGGGAGATGGTTTCTCTATGCAGCCATTATGGAGTTTACGTCCTTTGTCTTCGACGTACCACCAGATTGTAAGGGTTTGTTGGTGGCCTGTAGCGCCTCAAGGTTAGTAACCATACCATTTTTGATCCCTTCTTCGATCCTTTCTCCCAGTTTGATGATATCAGAGAACTTCTACCCCCTGTATAAGCATTAATCTCTCGTCGTACTGCGGATCCTAAGCACGGACAAAAGACATGTTCATTTGTTCTTCTTCCAAAGTCGGTCTGACCTTGGCAGCTTCCGACCTCCAACGAGTAGCATACTCGCGAAAGGTTTCATTAGGCTTTTTCTTCAAATTCTGGATATAGAATACGTCTGGCGCATTCTCAGTGTTGAATCTGAAATGATCCATAAAATCAGATGCCATGTTCACCCAGCATGTCCACTTCTTCACTTCCTGGCTGATATACCAGGATAAAGCATCACCTTTCACGCTCCTCATATATAGCTTCATGCGGATCTTTTCATCTCTACCAACTCCCACCAACTTGTCACAATACATCATGAGGTGAACCCTAGGATCACCCGTACCATCGAACATTTCGAACTTAGGAGGTTTGTACCCCTCTGAGAGTTCGACATCAGGTTGAACACAAAGGTCTTCATAATTCAGACTCTCCACACCCTTATCACCTTCACGCCTTGAACCCTGCTAGTGAGTTTCTTGAGTTCAGCAGCCAAGTTCTGAATGAGTGAGTCTGATTTTGACACATCTGATATGGGTTGTGTTTAGTACGTCATAGTATCCACAAAGATAGGGGTAACTTGGTGGTTTGGAGAATTTTGGGCTCAGGCATGAGCGGTGAAGCATTGTTGCAAGCTTGGGTTGGGGTCTTCTGCGGAGGTGCAGGGACCTGATTGTTGACATTTGCAGCAGCAAGGGAGATGGAGCAACATGCCAAACTCCGAACCTGGTCTAGTTCCTCTCGGAACTTTAGCAAAGTTTGCTCCAAATGAGCAGCACTCTCTTTGGTGATCAGGGTACCTTGGGAAGTTCCTTCAATTTCCTTTCTTGCTTCATTATCTCCCATCTATCCTTTGTTCCTGTTTCTGGGGGACTCGGAGGAGGAGGAGGACCTTTACATCTTGTTGAATATGTTGATGGTGCTAGAATGTACGATCTAACCTTTGGGGAGGGAAAAAAATAAAAGAAAAATAAAAAGGTAAAAAGTTAGTGCGGATTCTGAGAAAGAAAACATTGCGGTATTTAAACACGTTGTTGCAAAAATATAAGTTTTTTCCTATTTCGGTACGTCGTGATATAATTTGGAGAACTTATAACACCAAGTGCCTCATTTTATCAATAGAAAATAGAACGAGTCAAAACCAACTGAAATAAAGAGAAATTGTCACTAGTGGCCAGTGGCCTTATCACATCAAGAAAGCAGTAAAAATCCTAACTACTTGGTCCAAGAAGGACCTTCCCCAAATTCGGTATCTTTGCCTCCCTCGTATAGTTTCATCAGCTCGCGCAGTCCCAGCAATAAGTAAGCCCAAGCCAAGTGCCCACCTTCGTTACCTTCAGCTTCTAGACAGTCGTTGATCCTTTTCAGAAACTTGCCTTCCAGCTCCACTAGACCCCGTTCCAAGTGCCCTAAACGGTTATTTGCGCGGACAGCTATGTCGTTCCACTCATTGATTATCTTCTCTTGGGCCTCTAATATTTCCCGATGTTCACTTTCACACTCTCTCATCCGTTTGTGTAGCTGATTATACTTGACCTTTGCTGCAGTCTTCTCATCAATAACCCTGTGACCATGGACGAAACCTGTTTTTCCCAAGCCAATATGATCGTCTTCTAGCCATCCTGGATAAAGCGGCACATGCCCTGCCAGATACCTGTCTGGTTCCATAGATTCCTTTTCCAGAAATGAGTTTGGAATGCCACATATGTGGATCCCGACACCTGTGAGGGTTGTCGTCATCTTGGAAGTCAGCCCTATAGTGACTCATCTTTTCTACCCTTGGTATAATTTGCTTTCTTCTCGCTTGCCTCATGACTCGGAGAGGGACATAAGGGTATGTTCCTCTGATGAGTACAAGGAATGGCACATCCCTAGACCGAGTGATAAACTCCCCAGTTGGAAACCATTCATACATCCATTGTACCTACTCTTCTTTCAGATTCTCCAATAGTTCTACCCATCCACTGGCGTCTTCCGGGCGAGCGAACATATCTGGCATGAAGTGCATTCGCTTTGGAAGATGGAAAGTGATATGTTCATCCCAATCTCGTTGTATGATCTCTTGTCCATAATCGCCCTTTTGAAGATGTTCAAAGAGTCAGAGTTATAGTAGCAAATTGCACCCTTCAAAGTGCGGTGCCCCTTGTTGACATTTCTCTAAGGCTCGGTACAGTTCGGCGAGGATCATGGGTGCCATGTTGATTGTCTGCTCATCGATACCCTCAATTATGGATTTGGTTACCATGGCTAGTCTCGTGTGGGTTATAGCTTTCTTCATTGGAAAGACTATCATGCCCAGGAAATAGAACATGAATGCAAAGGTTCTCCTATGTATGTGTCCCAAGGAGGTGAGGGCGAATTCGTCCATGTGAGTGCGGTAGGATTTGTTGTGTCTGAACTTTTCATACATGAAGTCGAAGGATATGTAGGATTCCTTTAGACTGGTCAGATTAGGATTCTTTTTGAGCCCCATGATTTTCAGGAAACATCTACCTTTGCAGTTTTCTGGCATAAGCAGCCTCGAGCTATCCCAAGGGAGTCCGGCTAGACCCCCAATTTCTTCCAACAGTGGCGTCATCTCAATACCCCCAAAGTGGAAGAAAGACCGTTCACTATCCCAAAATAGAGAAGCAGCTTCCTCAATCTTGTTATCTCGACTAACCTCCAGGAGTGAAGGAAGATTCCCTTAGTGCTTGCGGACAAAAACCCGATCACTACCATGCAAATCCTCCCACCATCTTAGTAACTTTGGGTGAATGTTCGATACCATAATGAATCTATAGGAGAACATTTAAATAAAGCAAACAAAAGAGAGAAGGGTCCTAGGTTTAACTATAATATGGATCATATCGGTACAATACCCCGCACACACTCCTCAAAGAGGGGTCGCATATGGTATTAGAGTACCGATCATCATCTCCATATTCTACCCTTCCCACCCTGTTAAGGTATTTAAATGTGTTGGAACCGTTTACTTATTACATGCTAATACCCGTCCCAACGTTTTAGTCCTGGGTCATTAGGACTTATAATCCTAAGAATAGGGCGAGAGAGATAGGATATATATGGATTTTCAAAGGTAAAAATACTATAACGACAGTCAAAACACGTAGCATATAGGTGGTATGCAAATAGGACAATTAAAGGCTCAAATAAACCCCGTAACATAACAGCAACTAGTTTAGCATGACTTCAAATACTGATTTGGTCTTTAAAAGAGGTTAAAAGAGCAGGCAGATTAGTTTAGCACATAAGAGTTGGATAGAAAATCTGCTTCAAGCTTCCCGGACCCATTTCAGGAATTGATAGGATTTAGAAAATCAGGAGGAAAACATTAGTTTCAGACAAGAGCCTGTTAAACGAGATTCAAAGTTGCAGACAAGCTTAGAAAAGGCTTAAGGCCAGCCGCACTGTTTGAACCAGAGAAAAGTTTTAAAGACCTTAAAACATTAAATTTAGGCAGGAAAAACTTTTGAAACCACAGATCCAGCATATAAAAGATGTTTACAGTTTCAGAGTATTATGAAAGGGCCAGACCTGGGCCCAATTTGAAAGTAATCAGATTCAAGACAAGTTGACTGAAATGTTCTTAAGCACTAGGCAAGCTGGACCTATATAACATGCACACTTATTCTTTTCGTTACTATTTTGTACAAGTTTGGACGACCTATTGCTTTGCCTAGCGTTTATAAAGTTCCAATTGGCATATTTTCTAGGAGAGATTATGAGAATGCAAACCTATAAGCATGGTTTCTATATGAGGCTGTAAGAATACAAACCTATAGTCATGATTTCTATTATGAAATTGATGCAATAACGAAAAGCCTTACAGACATGGTATCTACATGAGATTGTGCAATAATGAAAGCCTATAAACATGATATCTATATGAGATGCAAGAAAGTAAGCCCTTATGGACATGGTATCTAATTGATGCAAGAATGTAAACCATTCCCATATCCCTTTTACTATACCCCTGAGTTCCTTTATTACAAATTATTACAAAACTGAACAGAAAAATATCAAAGGAATAAAAAAAATGAATATATCAATAACTACAACATGCCCAAGGAGTCTCGAAGCAACTTTAATGTCCAACATATGCCTTTTACCAAATCCGCGCTCCCAAGTCCGAGGATTTCTCTTTAGAGTGTATCAAAGTTCCAAAGGCTTTCAAAGAAACCTAGGCAATGCCTACACTCTAATCAATTAAAATAGTGCAAGTGTGGAATTACCAACCCTAAGGCATCCAAGTTCAGAGGAGATTCTGGGGTCCCCTAACAATGGCTTACCAAAATGGGGGGTAGGACATAAAGAACTAAGAATAAGTGTAAAAGTGAGGAATTAGAGGAATACCAATGTAGGAGGTGGTCATACCTAGCATATGGAATGAGGCTGGCACACCCCTAACCACTTACAAAGGTTAACGAGCAATAGCAGACTTGTAAACAAGTCAGACTAGGGCATGTATGTGGTTAGGACACCAATAGGCCTTTGTCAAGGCTCAAACACATAATATGGGGGTAGGGAATGGGATTACTTTGAGTACATGTTGTTAACAACCTTAGTTCTAAACTAGGAGTGGCAATGAGATGCCACTCTAATCCAGAACACACCTATACTCAAACAGGGATCGAGGGAGAGGGAATCACATAAGTATACTTGAGAGAACAAGACTAAATTAAAGGGATTCAGGGGAAAGGGGTGTACAAGAACTTAAACCACAATAATGAACAATAAACAGACAAGAGAAGGGGTTAAGTAAAAAACTAGTTGGAGGTTGATGATGTAAAATTAGGAGCCTACCAGTTGCAACTTGAATAACAAAACAAGTATTGATCCTTATAGTTAGCCTTGGCTTTTAGCCAGCTAATTCTTAGCAAAGAGAGAAAGTAACAGAGAATAATATAGAAGAGAAGAGAGTTTTCAGTGACAGATTTAGGTAGTAGTCGTGTATTAGTGTCTGTTAAGTGAGAAAAGTTGAAGGCTTTTATAGTTTGAAAGAGGTGCAGCACTTAAGGCAAGAAAAAATTCAGCAGTACTAATCATAAACAATTAAGGAGAAAGCTTCCTTTAATTAAGGAACCGGCTAAAGGTAAATAAACATTAGCCTAATTTTGGAAAGAAAATCGAGTACTAATCACAGAATATAGAGCAAATATGTGTAAGAAGTTTTGGAAATCACACAGGTAAACATACAAGGCAGGCTAATTACCTAGAAAATCAAGGAATCGAGATACTAGCTTATTTGAACTTAGTCAGAAAACAGACTTCAATTAAAGAATCAAACAACTGTACAAAAATCAATTTTCCAATTTAGGGTTGCTCAGAGAAAGGGGAAATGGTAATATAAAAGATGCATAGATTCGAGCATGCATAAACTGGAGGTAGTAGAATAAACATGTAGCAAAACACACACGAAAGCAATTTGAGGCGGCTAGGGTTTCACATAGAGCAATGGAAAAGCCCCCTTAAAGCTAGGGTATCCAATGTGTATTAAAGCATAAGGAATATCATAGATGAAGGTGAACAAAATCAGAACAGCATAAAGAAAAGCATAGAACACGTTAACTGAAAACCCTATAAAATAATCAGTGAAGGAAAACGCCTAAGAGCCATAACAGAAAATGCTCAAAAATCATAGAGAAGAACACACAGTAGAAAATAAAACAACGAAATCAAAGATATCAGAAAAGTTATGGAAAACCCTAAGTTTAAAAAGACTAACAGTTTGAAAACAAATATAGGCGAAGGAGAAGCGAGAAATGCTTTAAAATCTTTAGAAGATAACTAGGACTCAGAGAGGATCGTAAAAGTGAACACAGAGAAGAACCTCGAGAAATTAGGGTTTTCAGAGAAAGGTCACGAAGTATCGAGAAAAGCCTGCAATGGACTCGTCGGGGTCGGCAAAGGACCCATGGCCTTAAGGCTTGCCGGAGAAAGGCCGGACACGGCTGCAGGAATCACATCGGAGGACCTCTGGTCCAGTCAACTATGAGGTAGGGTTCCGATATTCAAACCCAGGAACCAGAAGAGGTGAGGAGTGAACGTATAAAGACGTCTTAGGGCTTGAACGGGCATGAACGCCGGTGAAATAGAGCCAAAAACGATTAGGGTACAGGGGGCTAGAGAGAATTTACGGTTCAAAGGCGGATGGTATGGTATACTGATCAGGGTATGGAGTTTATTTGGGATTTAATTTAGGTAAGTGAAATGTGGACCGTTGATATGAGTGATCAACGGCCACGATTAAAGGGAAATGGGGCGGGTTAGTTTTATGTGGGTTTGGGTCGGGTAATTTTGAGATTGTGTCAGGTAATTGGGGGGTCAATTGGGGGGGTTAATTTGGGTTAGAATTGAAACAAAAAAGGCTACCATTTAAATAGCCATTTCTCCCATTTTTAATTTATAAAAAATAGACACAACCTTATAAAAATCCAATAAAAATACTGAGTTAATAAAATGTATCTTGGTATTAGTTAAAAATATTAGGAGCGATTTTTCAATAAAAATACTCAATTAATCGAGAAATGGGCTAAAATTGTAATATTATGCAATTTTAATTTAGAAATACCTAATGGCTTTGTAAAATTCTTTAAAAAGATTATATAAATTATATTTATATGTAAATGAAAGAATAAAATAGATTACTTGTCAAAATAACATGATTTGGGACTAAATATTGAATTTTATATTGCAAAATAAGTCGTAAATTGAATTTAAAAACCTAAATAAAAAGTAGAAAAATACCACGACCTTTTTGGATGCTTATATATGCATCTAAATGCTATTTTTGGGAGTATTTTGAGAATAGAAATACATGGGGAAAAATTGGGTATCAACAGCTACCCCGACCTCAAATCTATCTTTGAAAAGCATCTAACTATGTGCAACTGATCAAACAAGTCGTCTATCCTTGGAAGTGGATACTTATTCTTAATAGTTACCTTGTTCAGTTGCCTATAATCGGTATACATCCTTAGTGAGCAGGCTTTCTTCCATACAATACCTACCAGTGCACCCCAAGGTGAGGTACTGGGTCTGATGAAACCTTTCTCCAGTAAATCTTTTAACTGATCCTTCAACTCCTTTAATTCGGCAGGTGCCATTCAATACGGAGGGATGGATATTGGTTGCGTTTCCGGAAGCAAATCGATGCCGAAATAAATTTGTTGCTCTGGAGGAATACCTGGAAGTTCATCTGGAAATACATATGCGTACTCTTTGACTACTAGAATAGACTAAAGTGTAGGTATCTCAGCATTCGCATCTTTAACTCGCACAATATGATAAACGAACCCTTTGTGATCATTTTCCTCGCCTTCAGATAGGAAATAAACCTACCTCTGGGTCTCAATGTATTACCCCCATTCAAGGACTGGCCTAAAAAAATGAAATCTAGCTATCTTTGTTCGACAATCAACTATGGAATAACAAGCTACTAACCAGTCCATGCCCATGATAGTATCAAAATCTAATATCTCTAGCTAAACTAGGTCGGGTGAGGTCTGACGAGCACAAGTAAACCCGTCTAGTTCGACCAATATAGATAACGCAAAAGGATCACTTAGTATTTTAGAAACTATACCAAATTTTCTCGCGACAAATGGGGTAATACATGATAAAGTAGATCCTGGGTCTATAAAGGCATAAACATTGTGAGAACAAATGGCCAACATAGCATCTGGTGAGGACTCTTGGTCGTGTCGACTTGCTAGCGCATAGATACGATTCTAGTTACCACCTGAACTGGACTCACTACCTCTGTCTCGGTCACTACCAGCCGAAGATTTAGACTTGTGCCCTGATGGATGCACGGACATAGTTGATCCTGTTGCTGAATGCGTTGGTTGCGCCATATCCCCAGAATATCTATTTAGTAAATCTTGCATCATATGCCCTAGACGTCTACATGTATAACAAATATTGGAACCGGCTCGATGGCCCAAGTGTCCTTTACCACAGATGGCACACCGCGATGGAAATGGCCATGGCTGCCTCGAACCCCGTTGTCGCTATAAACCTAATGCCTGGAAGCTTTCACCTAATCCTGACTGAGTATAGTGATCATACATGTAACCCTTTAGCTGAGGTAGCAGAGGTCTAGGTGACTGTTCGAAGTACTGGGGCCTATAACTACCTAGAGACTGCTCCTAAGACCTGCCAAATCTCATTCTCTTGTTGTCGATGCCTACCCTTTCTATATTCTAGAAAAATTGCTAAATCCGGGAGATATCCATATTATCATGCAATGCGATGGCATAGGCATCGGTCAACTCTAGGTCCAACCCTGCTATAAACCTTTGGATCCTGTCCCGCATAGTAGCAACTATGGATGGTGCATATCTAGCCAATGAGTCAAAATGGAGACTATACTCTCGAACACTCATACTGCCCTGCTTGAGGGTTGAAACTGATCAACTCAGGCTTGTCGGTTTTCTCGCAGTAAGAACTGGTCAACAAAGGCATCTGAAAAATTCTCCCAATTAATTGGAGGTCCATCACGTCCCCTGGACCTTTCCCATCACTCGTACCAAAGGATGGATATATCTCGGAATCGAAAAGTTGCTAGCTCAACTGCCTCTTCTTCGTGGCATGCATAACCCGAAAGATCCTGTGAAGTTGACCTATGAAATCCTGTGGGTCCTCCCTTTCATCTGTCCATGTGAACTCTGGGGGACTCAAACCAATAAACTCTCTTACCTTTGAACTCCCAGATCCCTCGTAAGGTCCTGCGCTAGCAAATTCCCTAGTATGTTGTTGTGTAGCTACCAACTGTGCCAACAAATGCACCGTACTTCTCAAGTCCTGATTTGATGGAAACAGACGGAGAACTAGATGTTAGGTCTCCTTAGGAATCTCTTCAAGTGGTTAAGGAGCCGATAATGGTAGGTAGGGGTCTCTCCCTAGGACTCCAATTGGGCCCCATCTACTGGGGGTACCCTGCTAGTCCCCTCACCTATTGTTGTCTCTCTCCTCTAGGTAGCCATAGTCTTCCTAGTTACCATCATTTGTGCATGCAAATAGCAACACGTAAGTTTAACTCAAATTTCCTATAACTCAGTTTTACAACACGATTTAGATTTGAAAGAAGGGTAACCAACTTCTAAATGACATGTAGTCCCCTGCTTATATGATATGGTGTACCACTTATCTATAAAGAAGACCCTACTAGACATAGGCTATAGACTCTCTACGACAGAACTACTATGATACCACTTTTGTCATGCCCCAAGTCTGGGGGCGAGACAGCACTCGGTTCCTTATTTATCCTTGCACACCAACTAGTGACTCAGGAATTTTGGACATATAATGTCATACTTTTTCCAGAAGCCACATTGCAAGGAAATTCTCGAAGCAAAATATAAAACTGAGTGGAGACTAAAGCTGACTAAGTGTCAGTATAAAGCTGGGCCGGCAAGGCCGTCATAACTAATATAACTAACAAGCCAACAAAATACATGTACAGGGACTACAAGCCCAACATACTGCACTAACTGACAGGATGTGTCTACAAGCCTCTATTGATAGATGTACTATGATCGGAACAGGACCCCGACCTACCCATAACATGTCTACATATATACAGGAGACGTACACAAAACTTCTAGACCCGGCAACTCCGAAAGACGGGGATCTTACCAATAAAGCTGAACTTGGGCTACACCTACTGAAGAGGTCTACCCGTCTGTCTGTCTGAACCTGAACGCATGAAATGCAGCGCCCCCAGAAAGGGATATCAGTATAAAATAATGTACTGAGTATGTAAGACAGCATACCAAAATCAGAAACTAAACTGATAACCTAAACATATGCTTACCCGCTGATACAGACTCAATTGTCTCCATATAATAAGTAAAATAGCTATCCGACCCTATAAGGCTCAATATATATATAACTGCTCTGCCGTAGTAGGCTCGCTCATAGTCGCTCAACCATACTAGGCTATGTATCTCGACCAACTGGGTTCGCTCATAGGCACTTGGCCACAGTAGGCTCGGTATATAACTTACCATCTTATCAGAGGTTTCCTAATAGGAGCCTGCCCATCGATTATAGCTCGATGGTAATAAAAATACTTTAATATTGTATATCTTAACTCTCTGCTCTCTTGACTAGAAGAAGGAATTATTATATTTATAAAATACTTCTCGTTTTCAAAAAAGGTTTTAAACTGAGGTAAAATGTTTCTCTAAAGATTTCATAGCTTCACTGTTTTCTAAAAAGGGTTTTCAATGCTTCTATACATACTGATGATCTATTGTACGTCATTTCTTACCGCTCAGTTATTATTTACCTTTATTATTCACTGATTTGGAGTACTCACTTTACTCCCTGCACCTCATTTGCAGATGCAGGTATTTATTCACCCGGTCTCGGGTTTTGAGCTAGTTGGAGATTTTTCCATCGTAGCTAAGTAACGTGACCACCAGCGTTCGCAGCACCGGATTTTTCCTTTGATTCTAAATTCTATTTTGTATATCACTGGGTCGTAGTTGTATTTAGACTATTCTAGATGCTTATGACTTGTGACACCCCGATTAGGGCTGTGTTTTGGGTTGTTTCTGCACTAAGATAAGAACTCTTCTGTTTAAATTGTGGTTATTTAATCATATTAAATTTGAGTATTACTTTTAGTTAGTGTGAGAAGGCAAAAAGGGTTAGTTGGCTAGCCTTGTCTTCACGAGAAGCACCATCACAACTGGATCGGGGTTTGGGTCGTGACAAGTTGGTATTAGAGCCTAGGTTACATAGGTCTCACGAGTCATGAGCAGGTTTAGTAGAGTCTCGTGTATCAATGCGGAGACGTCTGTATTTATCCTCTAGAGGCTTCAGAACCTTTAGGAAAATTCCGCATTCATAAATTCTTATCGTGCAGCCTTGATTCACTTAAAAGGTAACTCTTGAAATTCCTTCCACGCTTTCGCATGCGCGCTTGAGCGCTCAGTATCAAATGTGCCTTGATGGCATATGATTCCCCGTTCGAGGGGCGAGATGTGATCTCTGTGAGTTGAAGTTGGGACAGTCTAAAGGACTTGATGCTGGATCTTTGCCTATGGCTTGAGCACCGAGGTGATGATTTTGTAAGCAAGTGTTTTGAACTTATGTGTCCCTAATAGTGGGAATGACAGCTGGATAGCTTTGTGATGAGTATGTTAGCACGGCGTGTTGTTTCTATATGACTTGGAAGTGTCGAGGAAGATCTGTTGGATGATAGGTGGACTACTAAGTGTTTGATTTCCATTGTGATTGGAAGTGTAGCTCCGAGTTATGGGCGTGTGAAGAATCTTTTCAAGTCTCCTAGTGGGAAGTGAAGTAAATTGCATGTTGCAAAATGAGTTCATACTTAGTAAGACTAAGTGACTGTGTAATGTGTATGATGGTGGAATGTATACATGAATGTTATATTGAGGCGAAGCAGGTGGGTTATCTCATGCGGAGTGTTCTGAAGTAGTGTTATCCTTATGTGTATGTTGGAAGACCTCATGTGCAAGTGAAAAGTATGTGTTGGAATTTTGAATTTGGGGTCGTCTAAGAGAGTAGGCTTAATTGTTGCGAGAATGAATGTGAGATTGCAGAAGGTTACAGTACTAGACGATATGAGTTCTGAAAACTTATAAACGATTTGAGTTTAATCTCACTATGGTATTGTGGCATCAATAGAGTAAAGTGTTATGATTTATTGAGTGTATCTTGATCTATGACTTCGAGCCAAGTGGGGGAGTCTGCTGTGAGCAGTTGAATTGCATAGTTGGGTGCTATGTTGGCTCCATTTGGGGAGTGCGAGTGAATTAGCTATGGTTAGAGTAAAGAAAAATTTTGACAAGGGTTATATTATGCTTCATAGGGTATGAGAATCACGGAATATCTAGAGTTGCTATTGGCAAAGAATGCTCGGTGCATAGAGCAGGAAGTTGCTTGGTTGTATTGGGATGAGGATTTAATTCTGCGATATCAGAGTGCCAATGAGGCACAAGTGGTTCTGTTCGTTAGGTCAGGTAAATTGCACTGAATAAGACAAAATGACTTGCGAGGATGGCTCTAATATGTTAAAGATTCTACAGGGAATGATCGGGTATTTCATAGTTGTATGGGCGGTTAGAAACTATGTTTTCATTGAAAGAGGTCCAGATTTGTGGTATTTCTATGTTAATTGTAGGATTCCAAATATCATTGTCAGGAAAGTAAAGGTAACAAATATAGATTCGCAGGAAGTTCTTCAGAGTAAAGTATTCTGGAATGTGATATTTTTGGGAATAATTGAAAGAGTATTCAGCAAATTATGGGTCTTAGACATTGTGGCTTTATTCTTGGGTATCTTATGGTAAGCATGGGTCGATGAATTGTGGTGCTACAACAAGAGGGAATATCTATTGAAAATGCACCAGAAGGAAATTAGATAGATGGAGTAGCTTGATAGTAAACCGGATCGGCATGGTAAGGATATGATTAATTCTTTGTATGTGTTCAAGTTAATGAGTTTGTACAAGTATTTTGCAGAAATGCTTTTGAGTTTCGACGGCTTTCTTAGCTTGGTCTAGTTAAAAGGATTCAGTCCTGGCAGTTTAGTTGGTGAAAGTGGAACTTGAAGAGTTCTTGTTGAGTTTTACCGTGGTTCGGAGATGCGTATTTTCTATGGGCATGCAGAGCATGGGATGCATAGTGGTTTTTGTTCAAGATGGGACCAATGGAAAGCTCTTGACTAGTTGAGTGCATAGATGTATGTGGCTCGGAAGGGAGGTAAGGTTTTCATGTATCCTCGGATGGTATGTTATATTCGGTATGTTGTGGAGGACCGAGACTTGCGTGTGTTAGGTTACAATTCAGTTCAGAAAGGAAGTTCATAAAACACTTAGGTAGTGGGTAGTCTCAGATAATCAAGGAAAATGGTACTGCTATTTGAAAGTGATTTGACGAGAGTATATATTTCAGAAAAGGGGAACGTGATTAAATGGATGGCACTTCGGTGGTATTGCGACACTTTCTTGTTAGATTGACTGGTGATATTCGGTTTGGCTTTGTGGCACGGGGAAACTTTAGAGTATCTATCATGGAATGAATGGGTATTAAAGTGTGATATGCTTTTGGACGACGAAATTGGGATTAGGTACTATGTTTCGTGTGCTATATAGAGTTGGAGACTGGGAGTTCTCACGTTTAGACCATTTTGTGGTTGTGGATCGTGTGTATTGGCACTTTTTAGGGACTACCGAGTTTTGGAGGCCCGAGTGGATCTCTCTCTGCTTGGTATGTTACATTCCGGATATGATATTGGAGTTTAGACTGGTTTTCTCAGTGTTGGATTATTTTGGATTATTGTGCTATGGGCTATGCCGGAAATGCCACGGGGTGAGTGGCGAGGTGCATCGGAGTATGTTCTAATAGAGTGGTTTATGTTTCGAAGAACCAGCTGACGGTTGGGAAGGATTGCTTTTCTTAATTGGTCTTTCGTGATGGATATCAGTGTAGAGGTTGCAATCATTGATTCAATTCTGCTGTCGAGGGACTTTTCGAATGTGTTTCTTGTGGCTGGGCATATTGTCGGGCGAAGTTGTAGATTTTGGTATTGACTTGGTGTTGGGCACCATATCGTATGACTCCGGCAGGAGTTACGGTAGTGGAAGGAGCAGCTTCAGGCTTCCTCGGTAAGGAGTTCATTGGCAGGCTAATGTGGATGCATGTTCTAGTTTGAGTCGGCTCGGTTGGCTTCGAATTATATTGTCGAGGGATAGGTTGACTTGACCGTTATTGAGTTTATTAGTGATCGGGAGGTCTATGAGTTGCTTAATGTGTTGCGAGACGTTAGGATTTGTTGGTTATGGGCACACATGGAGCGGTTCTATTGGGGTTCATAGTGGAAGTCAAGCGGAAGAATATTTGGGTGTTGTGAATAGTGTATCGATTACGTCCTATCGGGCGTAGTATATGTTACTTGTTTCACCGCGGGTGTAATGATTTTCTTTGGTTTGAAAAATCAAAATTGTGTGTGGTTGTCAATTTCAAGCATAGTGACTTGAGGTGTCTCATGTGGGACAGTGTTGGATAGGATCGCGCAATCCACCGAAGCTATGTGGAGATATGACCTTGAGGGTTAGATTCGTGTGTTATGTTCTATAATGTGAGAGGGGTTCTCAACCTTGTGTTTTGGTGGTACTGGTGAACTTGAGATACAACTCTTTCAATTGAGTCATTTTTCACGATTTGAGTATGTTCAGACTGTTGCTTATTGGTGCACATATTATGCTAGTTGGGGATTAGGCCTCTATTGATGTGTCATGCCACCAGGGTGGTGTATTTGGTCAGAAAGGATGATTGGATAATTGGTGAATGCAAATGGATTCGATTTCAGCATGTTTGATGAGTAAATATCGAGGTTCGGTTCAAATATTTGCTATGGTAATTGCCAGAGGAGAAATAGCTTCATGAATGACTGATCTGAGAAATGTTTATGGTTCATTACGTATTTCATTTGTCTTGGAAGTATAGGAAGGTGTTGGAATGATACTATAGCTGATAAGATGTTTTCTATCGGTATTTGGTTGTGTGGACAGCTGCTGTGAACGGAAGTTATCGCTACATGAGTTTGAGGTATGTGTTATATCATACAATTGCACCTGAGGTTGCAGGCATGGGCTACTATAGTCAGTTCGGGTTGATTCAGAGTATCGGTGTGAGGTCTTGATCGTATTGATGGCTTCAGAATTCAAAAATGTGAATTCTATGGCTTATGGGCCAAACTGGATTGTGTAATTTCAGTTGCAATGTGCTATCGGACCTATACGAGTTAGGGTGACATGGATCACCCCTAGGTATACTCTTGGTAAGGTTATTCACCTATTGGTTTGCTTCTAGAACAACACCAAATACGTTCGAGGACGAACATGTGTTTTAAGTGGGGGAGGATGTAACGACCTGACCAGTCATTTTGAGCTTTTGCACTTTGATCGCCAGTTTTCGGGCATGACTTGCCCTGTGTCATGCATTATGACTGATGTGGATCGTTAGTTTTGATTTTCAGGAAAAATCGAAATAAATTTGAAAGAATAGTCTCAGTTGGAAGCTTTGGATTTGAAGTGTTTGACCAAGAATTGACTTGTGTGTATACGAGCTCGGGTCGGAGTTTTTATTATTTGGATAGCTTCGCCGGATGATTTATGACTTAGGAGCGCGATCAGAATTGGTTTTGGAGGTCCAGTGTGGAATTTGGTTTGAATTGGCGAAACTAGTATTTTGGCGATTTCCGGATGATAGGTGAGATTACGATCCGAGGGTCGGAATGGAATTTCGAGAGTTGCTGTAGCTTCATTATGTCATTTCATATATGTGTGAAAAATTATGTGTCATTCTGAGGTGATTTGGTTAGGTTTCTATCAAATGCGTGTTTCGAAAGTTATAAAAGAACGTAGGCTTGAATTCGATGTAATTTGATGATTAGGGTGGTAGTGGAGGTGTTTTGATGATTGGAGCAAGTTTGAATAATGTTTTAAAAGGTGTTGGTACTTTTGGTTGAGGTCCCGGGGGCCTTGAGCTGATTTCGGATGACCGTCGGGATGAATTTTGGACTTGATGCATTTCTGAAGATTGTTGGTATCTGGTATTTCCGCATCTGTGGAAAAGGAGCCGCAGATGCGAATAAGGGATCACAGGTGCAGTTGTTGGCCTTTTAGAGAAATTCTGCAGAAGCGGACGATATCCGCAGGAGTGAACTCTACATATGCGGTTATTGACTGCAAAAGCGGTCCTGGGCATAGTGAAGATCCGCAAAAGCGGAGGGAAAACTGCAGGTGCAGTTTATTTAGCGCAGAAGCGAAAGTGGCTGATCAGAGAAGGGTTTTAAAAGCTCACTTTGTTCCGCGAGCTAAGTTTCATTTTACCATTTTTTAGCAACCTTAAGATCTTTTGGATGGGAATTGAAGGTGATTTCGACTGGGATTGATTGGAGGTGAGTAATATGACCTTAAAACATGATTATTATGTGAAATTAACCTTAAAATTTATGGAAATTAAGCCTAAAATTGAAGAACTAGGGCTTGAGTTTTGGTAGGTCAAATTGGGATTTGATGGATCATTTGAGCTCGGATTTGGGAGTTCTTGGTATGTATGAACTCGTGAGAAGATAAGGAATCTATTAATGTAAAAGTTTCTGAGATTTGAGGGTGGGCCCGGGGCTTGGGTTATGCCAATTTCTAGATTTTTGATGTTTTTCGATTATTTTCGATTGGGTATTGATCCTTCGGCATATTATGACGTATTCGTTGTGGTTTTGGTTAAATTCAACACGCGTGGAGGCCGGTTTGAGGGTCAAAGGCATCGCGAGCTAGACATTTCGCTGGTTCGAGATGAGTAATGATTGTAAATGATATCCTAAAGGTTTGAAACCCTGGATTACACATCGTAACGCTATATTGAGGCGAGACGCATGCTCTATGACGAGTGCAGGGTCATTTTCTATTGAGGATTGTGACTTAGTCCATCCTGAGTGATGTTTTATCGTGTTTTCGATTAGAACTTATTTGAGATCATCCTTACTTGTATTTAATTGTTATATTTGGGCTTCGTCAAAATCATCTGAATCCTTCAGGGATTGTTATCATATGTTTCCACATTATTTGACATATTATCTTATCTCAGTCCTAAGTTATAAATACTATTTTGCAAATTCAGCCATCTTTCTAAGATTTGAAAACTTAAACAATATTTTATTGATGTTTTGAGCTGAGAACTACCATTTGAATATTCCCCGAGGGGCTTATGTAAATTTCTGGACTGATTATGGATCGAGCTACGTGTTGCAGCAATATTGTACTGATATTTAGGCCGAGAGCTTGGTTGATGCCGTGAGATGGCTTAATATTGCACTTGGAATGTAGGAGCCTCTCCCGGAGTCGATACAGACCCCCAGTGAGCGTCATCGATGATAAATGGATAGGGCTGCACGCCATAGCGGTACTAGTATTGTTCTGTGTGTTTACTTGATTTTATTTGTCTGTCGTTATCTGTTATCTGTACTTCATGAAATATCTACATGATTTTCTGGCATTATCTGATACCTAGGTGTTGTGCCCGAGGGGCGAATTTTTGTGCTTATTTGCACTATTGTTATTGCATTTATTTGCGTAACTATTGAAAAAGGCATTTTCAAAAGAGGTGTTAAATTAAATCTAAAATGTTTGTCTAAAGATTTTATAGCTTCACTATTTTCTAAAAAGGGTTTTCACTACTTCTATACAACCTGACGATCTATTATACGTGATTTCTTATCGCTCAGTTGTAATGTACCTTTATTACTCACTGAGTTAGAGTACTCACTTTATTCCATGCACCTCGTGTGCAGATGCAGGTATTTGTTCACCTAATAGCGTATTTTGAGCTGGTTGGAGATTTTGCCATCATAACTGAGCAAGGTGACCGCCAACATTCGCGGCACCGGATTTTTCCTTTGATTCTAAATTCTATTTTGTATATCACTGGCTCATAGTTGTATTTAGATCTCTTCTAGATGCTCGTGACTTGTGACACCCCGATTAGGACTGTGTTTTGGATTGGTTCCGCACTAAGATGAGAATTCTTCTATTTAAATTGTGGTTATTAAATCATATTAAATTGTGGTTCTATGCAGGTTACTGAGGACATGACCCTCGATAGGGGAGTCTGGAGGTCTAGAATCAGGGTTGCAGGATAGGGGCTCTTAGAGTCCTTCGTTCGCCTCACCCGGGGTTGGGTGTGGGATAGTAGGGTTACCCACCGATGTCTAGTGTTTTAGCCTAGGTCCCCTCTTGGTTGCGACGGTATTTATGTTCTTTATGTTTACATAACCATTTACGTTATTTCTGCAGGATTACTTATGCTTTGTTTTGTTATTTTGTTTTGTCTTGCCTTGGTTACTAATTTTGTCTTTGTTTTCCAATGCAGCTTTGCATTCTGTCCTATGCGCCGAGGGTCGCATGGAAGCAGCCTCTCTGCCCTTTTGGGTAGGGGTAAGACTGCCTACATATTACCCTCCCCAGACCCCACCTGGTGGGAGTATACTGGGTAGTTGTTGTTGTTGTTGTTGTTGTAAATCATATTAAATTTGAGTATTACTTTTAATTAATCTGAGAAGGCAAAAAGTGTTGGTTGGATGGCCTTATCTTCACGAGAGGTGTCATCACGATCGGATCGGGGTTTGGATCGTGATAGTTTGCTTTACTAACTTTCACATGACACCTGATTTTTTCAATCCTAAAAAGCGATATCCGAGCTAGGTTCAACAAATTCATCTTAGCGGGTTTATTTCTAGCAGCAACCTATTTGACAGTAATCACGATTGGTATCTGAGAAATATGACTGGAGTGCTACTCACGTTGAGACAAAATTTGCGGTGGAGAAGTGCAGATATGACATATTAAAGATTATGCGAAGAAGGTGGATTAAGTTTATTTTATTAGAAATTTCTGGCCAAGGAGAAGAACTATTAGGTATTTGCCCTGATTTTCTTACCATAGTTGGTTTTCCCATCTTATGAAGGAAATCGTAATATATTTTTTCCATTATTAGAAGTAAATTATAAATCTCTCTTATTGGCTAGTCCTTTTCTTGTAGGAAAATATTTGAACTTCTATAAATTTAGGATCCTTCTTTCTCATTGAGTAGCATCTGAAATGTAGTCCCTAAAGGGTTGAAAGTCTTTTTTAGAGAAAGAATCTCGGGACAAGTATTAGTATGCTACTTGTGTTTGCCTCTTTGTGAGATTGTTCTATCAATATTTTGTGCTCTCTTTTATATAGTGAATTGCTCATCTCCTCTGTGGACGTTGGTCAATTGACTAAACCACGTTAAATATTTATGTCTCTTTGGTATTATTATTTTTTGTTGTTTGAATATCGTTATCTAAGATTAACTTTACAATTTTCGCATGACACCTGATTTTTTCGATCCTAACAAGTGGTATCAGAGCGAGGTTCAAGGCAGGTTCTTCTTTGCAACCTCAACCTATTTGACTGTAATCATTATTGTTGTATGATAAATTTGACTGGGGTGCTACTCATATTGAGACAAACTTTATGGTGGAGATTTAGATATGTGACCTGTTGCAAATTATGCGAAGAATGTGGATCAAGTTTATTTTATTAGAAAATTTATGACAAGGGGGAGAATTAATAGGTGTTTGCCCAATTTGTCTTACTATATTTGATTTTCTAATCTCATGAAGGAAATGGAAATATAATTACTATAATTGAGCTTTCCTTTTCATAGAAAGAAATTATAAACCTCCCATATTCGGCTAGTCCATTTTCTTGTAGGAAAAGGTTTGGGCTTCTATAAATTAAGGATGCTTCATTCTCATCCAGTAGCATCCAGAATGTAGTCCCTAAAGGGTTTGGGAATATTGTTTAGGGGGAGAATTTCAGGATAATTACCAGTATGCTACCTATGTTTGCCTCTTTGTGAGGTTGTTCACTCGATATTTTGTGCTCTCTTTTATATAGAGGATTGCTCATCTTCGTCATGAATGTAGGTCAATTGACTGAACCACGATAAATGTTTATATCTCTGTTTTTATATTTCTCTTTTGTTGTATTATTTATCATAGTTCAAGGTTTGATTTACTAGCTTCCACATGACATCTGATTGTTTCGATCCTAACAACTGGTATTAGAGCAGGGTTCAAGATAGGTTCATCTTTGCAGGTTTAATTTATGCCGCAACCTGTTAGACGATAATCATGATTGTTGTTTGACAAATTTGACCGGGGTACTACTCACCTTGTGAGAAACTTTCTGGTGGAGATTTAGAGATGTGACATATTGAAGATTATATGAAGAATGTGGATCAAGTTTATTTTGTTAGAAAATTCAGGCCAAATGGGAGAATTGTTAGGTGTTTGGCCTGATTTTCTTACCATATTTGGTTTTCCTATCTCATGAAGAAAATGGCAACATATTTACCATAATTGGGTTTTCCTATTCTTAGAAAAAAGTTATAAATCTCTCACATTTGGCTAGTCCTTTTCTTGTAGAAAAAGGTTTGGTCTTCTATAAGTTAAGAATCCTTCCTTCTCATTCAGTAGCATCCTTAATATAGTCTCTAAGGGGTTTGAGAGTCTTGTTACGGGGAAGAATTTCGGGATAATTGGTAGTGTGCCACTTGTGTTTGCCTCTTTATGAGGTTGTTCTCTCGATATTTTATATTCTCTTTTATATAGTGGGTTGCTTATATTCGTCGTGGGCGTAGGTCAATTGACTGAACCACGTTAAATGTTTGTGTCTCTTTTGGTATATTTCTCTTTTATTGTCTGATTTATTTGTTCAAAGTTTATTTTACTAGCTTCCACATGACACCTGATTTTTTCTATCCTAACATTCAAGCTCCAAAAGTGTGAGTACCATGTGAACTTGTATCATGTCTTATAGGGCTCTTTGCTTTTGTCTTCCATTCTGATGTGATATTCGCCTAAGGTGACATGTGTATCCCTTCTTTAGAAGCTTGCCATCTTAGAATCTGTCAGTCTTGCCTGACCGCCCTCATCAGCCCGCACCGTCAAGGGCATCACATTCATTCCCCCCCTCCCCCACCCCCCCGGACTCAGCATCCTTGTTGAAATTTGCCCTACCATCGTATCGAGGGAGATTCGGCCTTCAGACCATATTTTTCACGAACCATGCTCATGGGATGTATTGTCCGCTTTGAGACTAGGCCCGTACCTTTTTGGGCTATGCCACTTCGAGTCCCAAAAGCGCGTGTACCATTTGAACGCCTTATAAGGCACTTTACTTTCGTCTTCCATTCCAATATGGAATCGCATAAAGTGACATATGCACCTCTTCTTCAAAAGCTTGTCAGCCTACAAGCCTATCAGTCCTGCTTGATCCACTCTCCACCAAGGGCATCACTAACCCCAAAAAGATAAATTTGTGCAAGCCTAGCCGAAAATGAACAATATGTGCCATGGGCTTGGATCGTGACAAATCTAACTAAGCGTAAATATATGAATGACATCACTCCTTGTATCTTTAGAAGATTTTGCCGTTTTTCTTTAATCATTTTGGTTGTTTGAGGACTGGGAAAGATGAGGGTTTTTGCTTTATTTGATTTTGCGATGAACAATTTGTCTTCATATTGCGCTACCTACCTAGCAAGTTAATGTCAATGTGTGGTGTTTACCCATTCCCATGGAATCTTTCTATAATGTATATACGAATATTGCTCGACTTTAGTCTATTGAATCGTCTTTAATCGGTTTAAAGCAATTTATCTAATATGTAAATATTTACGCAATTAGATCACTTAAAAGTTAAGTTTCTGCATTCTATATATGTTAGTAAGCTGAGCTGATCTGGTGGATACTTGTAGTGGGTCAAATTAGTCAACAAAATTAACATAACTAGATAACACTTGAATGCTTTTAATGTGATTATAGGATACCATGTAATTTAATTTAAGACTATCAATGGTCTAAACAGAATTCATTCTTTATGATTACCTTTCAGCTCATCAGTTACTTCTTACTCATTGGATCTTATTTCCAGATATATATCTGCCTCCTTTTTATTGCTTTCATTTTTTTCATTTCTTTCATAGTGTGGTGCTGATTTTAGCGGCCTGCAACCAAGCAAGTTACACTATTTACTCCAGAAGACATGGCCCCAAGTTTGTTTGGACAAAGCCCCGTGTTGTTCATTCTTTAAATCTATTTACTCCAAAACTTTGTTCTTTAAAGTCTGTTAAGTTACAAAAAATAACTGATGAACAACACTACAATGTACCGGGTGTTTAATCATCCTGTTCTTGATTCCTGATCCACTTGGTGGCCACCCATTTTTCTCCTCTGATTACCGGACAGCTACCATGAAGTGAGGTCTGCATTAGAATTCAAGCAAATGTGACAATTAGAAAGTTAACAAGTCCATGCTTGAAATCAAAGTGCATCATTACATTGTGTTGATCAAGCCATACTTTGGTAATTTATGTACTGTGAATTAAAATCACAGGAAATGGAAGAAGTAAAAGAAAAACGAAGAGCCTATTCTAATTGTTGCATTGAACAAACTAATATAGCAGCAAATGAAAATGAAAACAGTTATGAAGCTACGATATACTATAATCTCTCCAATCATCTTCCATGCGATGGGTCTGATTGTACAAATTTGTTCTGATATTTTCAATATAGGCTTCTGTTGCAGTGTATAACCACTTTATGCAAACAATTCAAGCAGTATCACACTAATCCTTTTAGACAAACATCCTCATAGCATCACGATCTTATGATTAATTGAGCATGTTTAAGCCACATCATCATTTAGAGCTAAATCTTAAACATGTTTTTGGGCAACTCAAAGGTTTTTCTAGGATTAGCAATTCCTAACACTTTAAACCACTCTGCAAGAATTACAGCTTTTAATCTGGATTATATATTGTGGCAGATCTCCAATCTAGCAGCTACAGATGGCACAGAGTTTGCCTTGTACTCCAGCTAACCTACTGCAGATCAGCTCCTTGAAACAATTTGTTAATTAACTGATTACTCCTGTTTATATATGATTGATCCTTATACCAAAAAACATTGTGATGAACAAAACAGAAAATGCAAGGTAACCGAATTCACTAGAATAACTCACCAGATCAATTGTACCATTTGGAAACAGTGAGTAGAATAGAAGTCCATCCCCTCTGCGTGGCTTCACTTTCAAACCAATACACTTGCTAAAATCATAATTAGCATCCATGTTCTGCCCGTTCTGTAGATAAACACAAAGGGCCATTTTACAAGCCAGGCAGACAAAGAAAGGTAGTGATGGGTACAAATAGAGAGCAAAAGAGAGTGGAGAGGTACTTGATCTTACCTCATACGGGAACACAGTTTCCCCACCTTCTTCAACATCAGATAAATATAATAAGAAGGAAGCGGCCTAGACAAGATCAATGAAAGTTCAGTCCAGACAAGTGAAAGTAATCATTCCTCAAAATTAACTACCAGTAACAAATTCTCCACCAATGATATCTCAAGATTAAAAGTGTAGTACAGTTCCGGTAAACTTGCTTGGCACATTTCACCTCATGGTTCCAAGGATCGAAGAGAAGATCAGAATCTTTCCACAAAGAAAAGAAGGAAAATGCATATAGAAGATGTGACATCCATGGCAAGATAAGAAGCCACCAAAACAATCATCCTCACTTTGGTTCATGCTAAAACTATAATCAGATTTAAGAGAAATTAGCTACCATTAGAAGTGATTTAAATTGTACAAATAATAGTGGTTTACATGACTTAAAAGCATGCAAATCATTTATTTTAATACCTTTTCTTGCAAAATATACTAAAAAGATACTCAATGAAAATGAAAATCTGACAAGGACTGCCCCCGTCTTGGGAAATACTTGTCCAATCTGAGATAAAGATGTATCTTGTTTGCAATTTTCTCAGCTAACATTAACATGCTCAAGAGACAAACAACAACAACAACTACCCAGTATATTCCCACCAGGTGGGGTCTGGGGAGGGTAATATGTAGACGAGCCTTACCCCTACCCGAAAGGGCAGGGAGGCTGTTTCCAATCGACCCTCGGCTCATAGGGTTAGGAAAAAACAGTAGTAAAACAAAACATAGACAAAACAAAACAGAAGCAGTATAGCATTAGTGCATTAGAAATTCCAGTATAAATAACGTTAATAATAATCCGAACAAAGGAAACAAAATACCAAAATACAATAGCAAGTAATAGTAACGTACAGTAAACACACATCATCTATGAGTAACCCTACTGTCCCCCCCCCCCCCCCAACCCCGGGAGGAACGAACGAAAAACTCTAGGGGCCCCTATCCTACAACCCTGATCTAGACCTCCAGACTTTCCTATCGAGTGTCATGTCCTCGGAAACCTGCATTCTAGTCATGTCCCGCCTAATCACCTCTCCCCAATACTTCTTGGGCCTCCCTCTGCCGCGCCGACCACCAACGATCTCCAGCCGCTCGCAGCTCCTCACCGGAGCATCGGGACTTCTCCTCCGCACATGCCCGAACCACCTCAGTCACACTTCACGCATCTTCTCGTCCACCGGGGCCATCCCCACCTTCTCTTGAATAATTTCATTCTTAATCTTATCTAGCCTGGTGTGCCCGCGCATCCACCTAAGCATCCTCATCTCCGCGACCCTCATCCTCTGAACATGGGAATTCTTCACGGGCCAGCACTCTGCCCCATACAGCATCGCAGGTCTAACCACGGCTCTATAGAACTTCCCCTTGAGTAACATGCTCAAGAGAGTTCAGCAAAATTACAGCAGAGAACCATCATCTGCAGTTTGGGTGATGCAAATAGCATGTGCCATATAAAATAAGAACCCAATACTTGAATCAAACACATCAAACTTCTTTCTTCTAATTTATTTGTGGGTTCTGGGGAGGGGGGAGGTGTTCGGGAGTAACACGGAAACACAGCATCATTATGCAAGGATAACCAAACAATAAAGTATTCTATAATCCACAATGTCCTCTTGTGTAAGATTTCAATTGACATACAGGAAAATAGCGAGCAACTTAGAAAAAATAGCACCACTGAAAATTTAGTTCATGCTTACTCTTTGGCTCTTCTGAGGGCCATATTGAGCAGGATCAAAAGCATCATAATGTGACTGATATCTCTGGCCAATTTCATACCGCAAAACATTAAATGCCTGAAATGACCAGAGGGACATCATATTTATCACTGAAGAAGAGAATCATTCAAAATCAGTAAGAGCGATAAACAGAAAGTTCAGACATCAGATACACACCAATGTTCATTTAAACTATAATCATCAATTTAGCAGCTTGACTAGCTGTCAATTGTCACATGCGTTATATGGTTACATTGTAAAGCAAAATCCAGTGGAGAAATAGACCGAAGTATTCTGGAAAATCAGCACAAATACTTCCCAACAGGCAGTTCAGATGTTAACCAAAATGTAGATTTGCCTCACTAAAAAATAAGGCACACAACAAAAATTGTTGTAAATTTGTCTCTTAGAACTGGACATCTTGACCCATTGCCTCATGGTTTTCTCCTCTGAAAAAGAATATGTTAGAAGAGTGTGTATCCACACCATTATGAGAAAGCTATAACCTTGCTTGACTACTTCATTTACAACTGAAGACATGCCAAACAACACCAAGGGAGGAAAAAAAGTTCCATCTATTTGAGCACTATGACTTGCCATTTCCGTAAATTAAATGAGCTGGCCCACATATGTGACCTCTAACTAACAATCCAGTATACATTTAGATTGTGCACTTACATCCAGAACGAAATTTGTTTAGAAGTTTCTGCCAACATTTATATATCAGTCGAGGTGAATATTGATAAAGAAAGAGGCATCATCTCCTCTTTATGATTTATTTTTTTTGATAAGTGAAGTTGAGGTCAGCTTGCGTGCACCTCGACTAATTTCACGGGATACCTACTACCTCCCACCAGCAAAAGATATCAAGATATCAGGTTACTCCGGCCACCAAGGCTTGGACAGATGGGAGACAATCACCTAGTATTTTTGTTTCCACTAGAATTTGAACTTGGGACCTCATGGTTCTCAACCCACTTTATTGACCACTAGGCCACATCTCATAATGATAAATGTGTACAACATATATTTTCGTCATTACCACATGCACATTCGTTCATAAACAAGCGCCAATAAAAACAGTTTTTCCAGTACACAAGACTAAAAGAAGATAAAAACCCAAGAAAGCAGTAGGTCGGTCCAGGATTTAAGTTTCATGGTTTCAACCTTCATGTTTTAACTACTGAACCCATTAGATTTTTGAAACTATTTGGTTCAGTTGAACCCTTGGTTCATATACTCCCTTGGTTCATTTACTCCATATGCAATAGAGAAAAATCTAATTTTTTGGGGGGTATGAGGGAAGAAGAAATGCAGAACCAATAAAATGTGACCCAAGATCACATACTTTATACCATTATCTCTTGCATCTTAGCTATTACCAAATAAAATGGTCTCAAAAAGCGCCTGGCAAATTCGATGAACCGGAATCTGAGTGTCTTTGCATTACCATCCAGAACTCTTGTATTATTTCACCATCGTCTGTAACTTACTAGCCAATGGCATTATCTGGACTTTCATCTTCAAATATGACTTCTCAGATTAACATGACGAATCAGTGTTTCAGTGAGAATTATTTTGAGTATACAAAGGCTATAGTACTCCATATCAACATGAAAAGAGAGGTAATTCTTCTTAGTGTAGCATAGATCATAGTCCACTATCATCAAATGGAAGATAGAGCTCTTCCGTATTACTCACTTCAAAACATTGGATTAAATTACCTCAAAAGCTACATTTGGGTCAACTTCTTCTTGTAAATTCTCAAAGCTATCAGAAATTAACATTTTGATCCGTTTCTTGGTATACTTCTCATTAAAATATTAGATTTTGAACTCCACGCAATCTACTCCATGTCAATCAAACTATATATAAATGGTAGTTGAAACTATAATTTTCAATAAGATGTCTAAGCAGTTTCAATATAGTGATCATCTTCTTTTTCCAATACTTAAAACTATATGAGGCTGACTAAACAAGGATAGGCGAAGTACCAACATGTAGAGGGTAGGACTTGGATTTGTTCACACAATCAACTTCATTTTGAAGGAAATAAAACTGTAAAAGATAGGTTGGAATAGGAATTTTGGCGGGGAATAGGAAGGATTCACGTCCACTGATATATTCGAACCAGATCTTTAGTATCTAAGTCATGGAAGCAAAACCAAAGTTGAGATTTGGTGAAAAGAGCATAATGCATTTTATTTAGGATATACATGTTAGTGAACTTTACCTCTCCATGTGTCTTGGGGATCATTGTCGCCTTTGCAATTTTCTCTTCAATTAGATCCAAGATTCCAGTTTTGTCTTCAGATGCACTAATAAACGTGCCAGAACTGGAGAAATTGACAAGGTAATGTAAATCTCATGCCACAATCTGTAGTTTCTTGTCAAAGATACTAACACATGAAGTACAAAGTTCTATCATAATTTATTTTTAGAAGCAAATCACAAGTAATTAGAGAAAGTCATTCAAAAAAAAAGAACATGTAGTTTGAAAATCATGAATTCGCTTTATCTTCCAAAATAAGATAATATTTTCACACACCATATTTTCGGCGACCTAGTTTAGCAGAAATGGGAGGGAAAAACATTTATAAATTGATTAACGGTTAAATCTGCGATATTTGTTTTTTGGAAACAATAGCCTACCTAATAAATAAAGGACCACACAAAAATTAAGACAGTGTATTGACTTAAATACAATTCTCGGAGTTAATGTTCAACATTGAAAGAAAGGATCCCGAATAGAAATTAGTTGACAAATATGAGGGTTATTGAGTAGTATATACCTTGTTCTAATTCCTTTGGTGGTCTCTTCTGTTTCTCCTGTGCGAAGAGCCAAGGATGACGGTTCCATATTTGCCTTTGCCATCTTAATTATGCTTTGGCATTGTTCTATAGATGCAAAATTGGGAAAGTATAATGCACGTGGGAACCAGCTTAAAACCTACCAAAAATGCACATATATTTACAAGGAAACAAAGCAATATAAATGAAATTACTAATACATAAGACATATAAACCTATTCTTGTTCATAAGTATATGATGAGTTAAAGTTTATCAACATAGATTTAAGTTATAAAGAAGTTAACATGGTATAACTGGCTATCGCAGATATGAGAATAAGTTAAGTACATAATAGATGCTACCACTTCATTATACGACGATAGCGAATGGGAACATACCCTCACCCAAAAGAAGTATGGGGACTTTATCTTTGTCGCTCTTAATTTGATACCAATTTATTATACTTGAGCTATGATAGACAGCGCATGTATAAGAAGCAACTATCTCTAAAGTTATTCAAACAGGAAGGGAATTGATGGTTAAAAGTAAAAACTGAATATACGGCAGAATACCCACATACTTATGTTCCCCTTGCTCAGAAACAAGAATAAAACAAGTCAACAGTTTGTCAACTAAAAAGAGAGAAGCACACCTGAAAGGGAATGGAAATTAGGGAATGCTCTCCAGTCTCGCCAATGGGCAACGGATCAAAGTCATCCTGATCCACTGACTCTAGCAACCTCGGTCTTGGCCGCACACTAGGTACATCCTACCATAACCAAAAGTCTAATCAGAACATGTCGGTCTATTTTTTTGGTAACAGTGACTGCAGATTAATGCTATAAATTTACATCTTCGTTAATTATTTGTTCAAGTAGATATATAGTTCAACTGCACCTACTGTCCAAATAATGTACTAGTATCTGTTTTAGTTGAACCATAAGCATGTAAATATAAATAAATAAATAAATAAAAGAGAAAATACCTGGTGAGAGAAGATAGCAGAGCCGAAGAATCCGAGAAGGAAGAAGAAGAGACATAAGAGAAATACGGAAGGCAATCTGAGGTTCCACAATCCAAATCTACCTCTGCTCTTCATTTTCTCAATGGATCGCATTAGCCGGAAGAAAGTTTCCTTTCTCTATTACCCTCGGGGTTTTGTCCTTCTGAAACTGAAACTGGGTCAATTCTGATTCAACAGGAGAGCTGCCCTGCCAACTCTACGTGGACTACATGTCCCAATTGGAAGCGCCTAGCACGTAGTATTTGAATTGCAATCTCATTTTATTTATATTAAATATGTGATAAGACAAAATACAAAAGATGTTTGCAATGTCTTGCAAAATTTATCAGTTAATAATGAAGAAACTACAATTTAAACAAAGTGTTTAAAGATGATGTACACTGACTTTCCTTACTTTTCTTTTTGGACAACCACCTTACTCAATAATACTACTCCCTCTTACGGCCGGGCATATATCGGGCAAAACTAAAAATTCGAATCGTTAATTATTTATTAAATTATCGGTATTGAGTTATTGAGTTAACTCTTCGATAACAATTTAAAAAATTTTTACTATTGCACTATCGGTTCGGGCCTCGATTTGCCAATGTTATTAATGGATTAACCGATAGCCCAATAAGAATTATTAAAATTATGACTTTACCATTAAGTATAGACATATGTTAGGACTTCAGTTCATTCTCTCCTATTCTTTCTCAGCCGCATTCTTCAGTTGCTTACTCTTAGCGTAAATCTTTAGTCTTATGCATTGGCCTTTTAATTTCTATAACAAAATTCATCTTCATATTGGTATATTTGACTGTTAATGATTCTTTATTTTTTAATTTTCGTTTCTTAATTTTGTGAGCTCACGTTGTGCAGCCTATACCTACTACCAATTTCTCTTCGCACTTATTAATTCTCAATCCACAATTTCGTCAATTCCGGGTATATTTTAAAACATTATTCTTTTGTACAGTACGTTGAGATTTGACAACAGGACAATTTTTTCTTGCATTCTAGGTGTTTTTCATTTCTGTGTCATGCCCATGCACAGATCAAGGTTTTGCTCCATGGTTTCTTTTTTGGGAAACTTACAGAAATGTCACATATAAGTTTCAATTTACCAACCTCTAGTCAATATTTCAAAAATCGAAACAACTAAGCAATATTTTTAATGGGTATAGTCGAAAATTTATTGAAAACATATATATAAGTCAATATACAATATTTGAGGGAAGATTGGAGGTGACTTGGACTGGTTTTGTATCAAAATTCATAATTAAATCAATGTCAAAAAATTCTTCTATGACACATATATCAAATATGTATCACGCATGTATCTCACACACAGATATACATGGATATACATGTGATACACAATCGATACAAATATGATACATATGTGATACACAGTGTGATACACGTATCATTTTTTCATATTCAGTTTTTACTTTGAATTTGCAATTCAAACCACCTCAAACTTCACCAAATCATCCCAAAACAGGGATTCAAGCTCCTTAAGATATACTCAATCTATTCTAATAGTACCCACTCAAAAGAAAGTAAAAATTTGATATTTTTTTGCCACAAATAGCTAATTGGCCATTTTGGCTAATATTAGTAATATTTTATCAATTGGCTAATTATTGTAATGAGCTACTTCTAAATGGACATAGCTGATACTTTTTCTTCTTTTTTCAAGTTAGGCATTTGACAAACAACATCCAATTTATCTTGGACGGTTAGTACTATATATTTAGACTTGTTAATTTTAAGGTAAAATTGCTACTACTTTGTATTATTATTAATGTATTTGGACAACTGTTATTGAAGAATTAGTACTATTCCAGTTGTGGCCGTTGGACAGAATGCAAAAATGGGTAGTATACTATATGTGAATTCTTCTCTTTTTTTTTTTGCTTAACTCCAGTGAATTGTCTTCTCTTTTTTGCTTAACTCTAGATTGGGTTATCTTATCGGGTAAATGGATAATGATCTATAACCGATTAACCGATAATAATATCTTGTCGTTTCGGTTATCGATTTATCAAATTTGTGAACTGATAACCAATAACCTATATGCTAAACCGATAATATTCATTACAGAACCAGACAGATGCCCACCCCTACTCCATCTGTTCCAGTTTATATAAACCTATTTCTTTTTTGATCCGTTCCAAGAAAAATGATCCCTTTCTAAATTTGGTAATAATTTAGCTTAAACTTACAATTCACCATAATGAGAAGTTTTTATAGCTACACAAATATACTGGCCCTTTTTAGTCTATTTAGTATCACAAATTTCAAAAGTCTTCATTTTTCTTAAACTTCGTGTCCAATCAAACAGGTCCACATAAATTAGAACGGAGGGAGTAATATACTAGTAATACTAGTATTACTTATTACTATATTAGTGCTCTCTATTTCATTCCATCCCTCTATATATATTTTTTTGATAAATAATTTTCACCCCTTTTCTGTGCCAAAAAAAGTGAACAACAACAACAATAACTATCCAGTATATTTTCATAAAGTGGGGTTTGGGGAGGGTAATACGTACACAGGCCTTACCCCTACCCGAAAGGGTAGAGAGGCTATTTCCGACCGACCCTCGGCTCAGAGAAAGGGAGAGAAACAGAGAAAAGGAGAGAAAATCAAACAAAACCAAACAGCATTAGTAAATCCGGCATTAATCACATTAATAATTATCTAAACATAAAACCAAGAATAAAATGACATGCAATAATATAAATCAGTCACTACCATAAGAGGCACAATACAATACATAAAACAACTATAGAGAGCCCTACCAAACCCCACCCAGCCTCGGATAGAAGTACTAAAATTTCTAGAAACCCCTATCCTACGACCCTAATACTAGATCTGCAGACTTTCCTATCAAGGGTCATGTCCTCGGAAATCCTCATTCTAGCCATATCCTGCCTAATCACATCACCCCAATACCTCTTAGGCCTCTCTCTGCCTCGACTCGCGCCAACCACCGCCAGTCGCTCATAACTCCTCACCGGGGAATCAGAGCTTCTCCTCCGCACATGCCAAACCACCTGAGTCTCGCTTCTCGCATCTTCTCATCCACTGGGCCACTCCCACCTTCTCCCGAATAACTTCATTCTTAATCTTATCTAACCTGTGAACCCGCACATCCACCTGAGCATCCTCATCTCCGCAACTTTCATTCTCTGAACATGAGAGTTCTTTACAAGTCAGCACTCCGCCCCATACAACATGATAGGTCTAACCACCGCTCTATAAAACTTCCCCTTGAATTTCTGTGGAACTTTCTTGTCACACAAGACTACAGATGCAAGCCTCCACTTCAACCACCCCGCTCCTATACGATGAGTGACATCCCCGTCGATCTCTCCATCCCCTTAAATTACCGACCCAAGATATCTGAAACTGTCCCTCTTGGCTATGACCTGAGATCCTGATTGTTTATTTTTTCTAGATCTGATGTACTGAAAAGTTTAAAATACTTTTTCCTCTTTTTTTTTGGGTCAACCAAACAAGAAATACACGAGGATTCCACTAACCACAAACGAAACAGAAACAACTCGAGTCGTCCAGCTAGTTGTGAATTATATCAGATTAAGATTAACTTCGTATATATTCTTTTACCAAAGATGGGCTTTCATTATAATTTATTGGAAAATTTTATCAACTTTTTGGACCCAGAATTGTAAGATTAGGGTCCACAATTTTGTGAGACAAAAAAGAGTCTCATACAATTAGCATTAGTTGTATGAGACACAAAATAAAACTTCTCTAATTTATTGGTACAACAAGCCAAACGAAGGTTACGCAGAAAATTTAACAAATAAGAAACTACAACTCCATCAACCGCAAAACCAGGTTCATTAGTTTTATATCTAATTTAAACAGTTGGTATATGCTTTGTTCCCAATCCGTTAATATTCACGGTTGAAGAATAACCTCTGGAACTACTGTTTTGTGTTTTGAGGAAGAGACGATCTCGGTATTCTGTGTCAACATTTTACCTGGATTGAGAAAAAAAACCTAATCCCATCCGATGAATGCACAGGATTTTGCTAATTTAAATCTAGAAGGAAAAATAATCACAAACTAAGATAAGTAAACATTTTTGGACAGAGAGCACACACAAAAAAAGGCATTCGCTGTATGCATACCAAAACCCTCAATCCTGAAAGTAATCCGTATGCTGTAGGATTCATTAGCTACAAGAATTAGCATGAGAATAACAACAACAACAACAACAACAACAACAACAACAACAACAACAACCCAATATAATCCAACATAGTGGGGTCTGGGGAGGGTAGTATGTACTCAGACATTACCTCTACCCTGGGGTAGAGAGGCTGTTTCCAAATAGACCCCCGGCATCCTTCCCTCCAAGAACTTCCCACCTTGCTTTTGGGGAGACTCGAAACCTTCCCACCTTGCTCTTGCTCTTAGCATGAGAATACTAAAAATAAATATAGAAATTAAAAAGAAGTCAAAGTCCAATGTAATTACTTCAGAATCTACTTAAATAAAAAGATAAGAAAACAACAGTTAAAAGCCTCTTCACTGCTTCCCTAAAAAGAAAGTCTCTAGCTGCTTACAAGATTTGTGCAATTGAACTCAAATATACTAACCAGCAATCGTTATGTGATATTCATGGAGAACAATTTGATGTATATATCACAGAACCTGTATGCCAATAACAGAAGTATGAGGATAATAAGTAAATTAGTTACAGCAACTCAGAAAGTGCACAATAATCTTCTGATCAAATGCTTCTCTGTAATGCAAGCCATCACCCCAAAAATTCATAGCTGCCATCTGCATTAACACCATGCTTCACTCCCTTGGCTTGAGGTGTTACTTGGATCCTCCTTAAGGTACCAAATCCCTTTTCCGGCCCATAATGTAGTGATCCACATATGGCTTCCAAGATATAAGGAGCAGTATAGTTTAGCATTATGTAGCGTCACCAAAGGCAGTAAGCATGCAACTCTTCACGTTAACATGGTATCATTATTGTTGTTGCTTCAGCAATTCCATCCAGTAACCAAACTAGCTTATAATGAAACGCTGAGGTCCAATTCCTTAGTGAGCTGACTGGTGTCACCTTACATAATATCACATTGGGTCATGGCACCGAAAATGAGAGACCAGGAAATACGAAGAAGAGGAATTTCATGGGTGAATTCACAGCGATTGGTGAATTCAATTGCAGCATATAAAAAATCTATGTTGTGTTCAAGGCTCATGGTGTTCGGCTCATCAATCCAGAAGCCATCCAAATCAACAACCTATGCAGGCTTATATGAGGATTCTTTAACAAGTGTAAATCATCTGTACCATCAGAGGACCACAAGAATACAGTTGCTTATTCAATTCTGGGGCTGAGCAAGGATATGATCATAAAGCTGAATGTCACTATGTTTCAGTGTACTAGTCTCTTGCACCAGCTGAGAATTCTAGATACGTTTGATTCCACAAGATCCTTCATTCTCTGTTTACTTCTCCTTGAATCTTCAATATCTAGAGTCCTGTAGGCAAGGGCAAGCAAGTACATTGCTGGATGCAGTCTCCTGCACATGGAAAAATGTATCTGCACATCAAACCCCACTATACTGTTTTCGAGCCTACTGAATAATCTGACAAAATTCTATATGGCAACTCGTATATGCAACATCAAGAGAAGAGGATTATACATGGTGATTACTGTTGGAGACATTTCCCAAATTCATGCGACATAATGAGAAAGATAACCAGTTGTAGCCGAGTGGCTTCTGCTAGATTAGAAGTACGGAAAGTAATATTTTCATATTAATCTTTTGAAGCAGGGTGTAAACACATCCTACATTGTCACAATAATATCAATTTACAAAGATGCAAAACATCAAAGCATACTTATCAGCAAAATTCATAAAATACAAAAATTTGTTTTTGCCAAAATGCCACAATGTGTAAGCTTATCATTAAATGGGTGGAGAATTTAATTTCATATGTTTGAGGCTTCTATAACCTGACACTTACTTCTCAAACTGATCATTTGTCCCAAAGCCATCCCAATACCTCTGAGATAGTACATTTCGACCTTTCATATCTCTGCCAAACGTCTCCACATACCAACCTCCAATGTCATGCATGCCACATCGAGGTTCAAATAGCCAAAATCTGTTTGAGAGAGAACTCATTACTAATGACATCACTAAACAAAAACCCAAGTGAAAATGAGAGACCTATATTTTGTATACTAACAAGAAAAACAGTGATTTACCAGAGAACACTCTCATATGAATAAGCGCAATGTTCTATGGATTTCCTGGCTTTTAAGTTATGAATTAAAAAGAAAATTCACAATCCAATGGCATCATCTTCCGCTAAACTTTGTACTTGGCCACTGGTGTCTCTAGGAGCCAGTAATTCATTAAACTATTAAAAACCCGATCTAAAGCAAATCTAACAACTTGATCTGCTAACCAAATGGACACTGTGATAAAAAATTCCTATGCTTCCAACAAACAAGCGACAATGTACCAACATAAGAAGAGCAGACAGAGCCTTGTGATATAAATGGAAAGGAGCCTAACTATGACTCTTAATGACATTGAAAGTACAATAAACCATAATTACGGAGCACAAAAATAACTAGCAGTTCTCTTACCATTTGTCTCTTAATAGTTAACCATAAGCTTTCAGAGTTCCAGCTTCTGAGAAAGAGTAACAAAAAAAATGAAAAGAGAGGGAGGATGACAGAAAATGGAAGACTGCAGCGGTCGTAAGTAAGAAAAGGCAGCGTTGACCAGGAGGCGCAATTTTCCAAGCTCAAAGCTAAAAGTGGATGACTAGACATCAATAAATTAGTAAACCATAACTTCCTTTAATGATGTCATTCCATTTCAGCTTTTCATTTCCATCCAACTCAATAAGATAGATTAACTCCAGTTTTGTAGTCTGATTCATCTCTAAGCCCACCTCTCCACATTTACTTTGTAATTAAAGCATAGGCACAAAAGTCCCGTGACAGTTTGACAAAAATCTAGAGAGAAAAACTAGCACTTCTAATGAGTATTGACTCAAAAGGTTAAGTTATGGACTATACTTGCTCGGAGGTAGCCTAGCTCTGCGGCATCTGCACTCACAGGTTGATACTTCATCTCCTAATTGATACCAGTGCATGTGTCTTACCTGAAACAAATTTCTCACGCAAATTAAAGTGGAAAAATTATGAATATGATTCCTTAAGCCAAGAGAAAGACAGCCATTCCAAGAACAAATACCAGAGCTGCATGTATGGTACATGGTAAGAAGAATTCATAAAACCCAGGATACATAAAGCTTAAGAAGCACAATATTCTCAAACGACAGGTGCACATGTAAGAGTGATGGTTCATGCACGGACTACAACAGGATGTTGCAGCGTGCATCTATGAATCTATGCAAAAGGTTTATCGACTAGTTAAAAGCCATGAAGTGAATTTATCATCACGGAAATCAAGCAACTTCATCAATTAAAGCCATCAATCCATGGAATACCCACCAAAGAACCATATCGGAAAAACCACTAATGTGCTGTGAACACATGGTACATCCACAGTTCATCTTTGTGGAGCCACATTACAGAGTCCAATTAAAGAAGGAACCCTGAGGTTTAGATAACGAAGAGCAGAAGCTCATAAATACTTGGGCTTCTCATGACTATTCCTTAGCTTCAAAGAAGTGAAAGTACATAAGGCTAGATTTAAAAAAACATGGCTCCAAAATTTAAGGCTTTGTATCGAAGACTGAGACTGACAAAAAATTCTTATACACATGTCGAACATGTTCTTTTTCTTGTATTCTTTATGTTTTGGACACCAAACTTCTTCTGTTTCACTTGATGACATCTTTGGTGGTGCTTATTCTCCTACACTATCTGTTGATCTACAACGAACAGTTCAGAAGCAAGTTAGTAAATTAGAAAAGACATGAAGAGGGGAAAGTCCACTTTTTTGAAAGAAAAAATTGTAACTCGTCTGGGACTTCCTTTGGGGCAAGGTAAGCTCTTAACATTGTAGACGCAAGATGGAACAGCTAAAGTCCCATGGGGCATATGGCATGACAGGTGCGGCATTTGCCATATGGACACTTTACGCGTTGTCTATCCAGTACACTCCAAGAATGACCCGTGCATGCTTTACGCCTCGGATTGCCCGTTCAAAACGCCACAGAGTGTTTGATTTACAAATGTTTTCAAGTATTGTCTATAATTTATATACTGAGTATGTTGTTCTACAATTAACAGCTTGATGGCTTAGAATATTATATTATGCCTAGAGAGTTAAATAAATATTTATACCTTCTATCTTTTGAATTTTAATTTTTTTTAGATATTTATCTTCTAATTTATTTCTTAATGTTATTTTACTACTACCTACGTTACTAAAATACGTTTTCACTTTTACTTGTCCAGTATCCACTATACTAAATCAAGAGAAAGACAATTTTTTTCCTGTTTTACCCTTATCATTAATTACTCATTCCCCAAATTATTTCCCAAGACTTTTGAAAATACTATCATTATTATGGGTAAAATTATAAAATACATACTTCATTTATTTTTTCTTAAAGGGAGTGCAAAGTCAAAAATGGACAACAAAAACAGAGAGAGTATTAAATATTAAGAGTTCAAAGTTTCTGGGGTTACACTCCGCCCCAGTATAGCTAAAGTGTCTTGTTCTACGCCTTCGCATTCTAAAACACTGGGAAATCATAAATGAGTGAATAACAGAGGTTATATACAAGAAAAAGGATACATTTATTGCAAATTTTTAGACATAACTATATCTGAGTTCTTTTGCGGTTATAGTCATCTAATTATATATTTTGTCAACGTTCACTTTTGGCCTATGCTACATAAGAAACTTGCATAACCAAACAACAACATAAATTCAATTGTGTCATATCGACATGTCCCCTCAAAATTAAAGTTTTCCCGGTCTTCATGATTGAATTTGTGTCTTCATCCAACAAGAACCCACGTCCACATCCATGCTATTAAGCCCAACACAATCCTATTATCCTGGGCAGAGCTATGTAGAGCCAAGGGGGTAATTGAATCCCCTTCACCAAAATATTATAATGTGATTTTTTTTGGTTATATATAAAATAAGCTCATGATATCTGGTAAGATTCTAGTGTAGTGGCAAAGGGGTTTAAATATTGTTCAAGGTTACAGGTTCAAATCCCAAGTGTAACGTTCTAGTATTTTTTTAACCCCCTTGCATAAATTCCTGGCTCTGCCACTACTATCATCCTCATCTCACTAACACAACCAGCTGACCTATGCACCATACGTCCTTCTTATATGCCCAAGGGCGGAATGGGTATTAGAAAAATCATTTAATATATATCAATAATTTATCCAGAACCCATGAAGCTGCAATAACAACAATATACCCAGTGTATTTCAACAATTGAGATCTAGGAAGAGTAATGCGTACGCAGATCTTACCCCTATCTTGTGGAGGTAGAGAGGTTGTTTCCGAAAGACCTCATCTCAAGAAAATTCTAAGCAGGATTGGAAAAGAAGCCATGTTGAAAATCAGTAGTGAAGCCATGAAGCTGCATTTTCTAAAATCCAGAACCTATAGACACAAATTCCTAGCTCCACCTCTGGATATGCCGAGTGAAGGATGTAAATTGAACTACTACGGTAAAAATCACCTTAGACGCACACTCAATTCTTTCTAGGCTTCTTCTCCATTGACAAAACCAATGAAGAACTCCATCCATATCTCCCACTCTATACTATGTTAATGAGTTTTCTATTTACCATCTCGAATGGCCGTGATCGCTCTCTCACTCTTCCCCTTTGATTGCTCCAACTACTCCATGGACCACCATCCTAGGACTTGCCAACACAGCAACTATGATATCAAAATCCAATCAGAAGTACCACGAGCTTGATGCTTGGCCAACCATAGAGTATTAAAGGGAGAATGCTTGCAGCTACAACAAGACATCCCCTTGTAGCTAAGCCAGACCTCCTGTCAAAACCCTACACTTGTGTGCAGAGGAAGGATGTTAAATTTGTTCATGGTGCATGTGGTTGTAAGATAAAGAAGTGTAGAAGAAGTGTAGAATATGCTAAACTACTCCAAGTATCTCTTAGATTGGACAGAAATAGTCCATACGACAAAGAAAACAATTCATGACTACTTGCAAGTCAGGTATACTGCAACACCAACCAACATATTAAAGGCCAAACACCAAAAAGCATAGTGAAAGCAAGCCTAGAAATTTTCTATTGCATTCAGACAATGACCTTACAACTACACTTGCAACTTTATGCAATGTTCAATCTACAACTACTTCTCATAAGCAGCTGGCAGATAGAGAAAGAACTGGCTTTGCTCATTGCATCAACTCGCCCCTCCATCCCCTTCTTTTTCTAGTAAAAGATGTTTGACAGGATAAAAGCTAAAGAATATAATATATGATATTAGACTCACCAGCAATGTTCGATGCTTCATAATGACATGGGTTTTTAGACCATTGTTGTCATAAACATCGCAAGAACCTTCTTCAGGACTGGTCCCCAACCCTGTTATCATTCCCAGTGGAATAGCAGATTTCAATCCGAAATCTGTGAAGTTACTTTTAGAAAATCTTTGGACTCCATCTGAATTGAGGTAAACGTGAATGCAGTCATCAAAGCCCTCATTCTGTATCCCATTAGATCTACTCCTAGGTGGAACTCTTGTGGCCACAGCAACAAGCCTCCTTCCAACATGCAATTCCAAGTTTCTGTATGCATCTGATGTACGGTAATTAGAACATCTCAATTGCCTTTGATCAGAACCACTATGAGCTGTCTCCGGATGCATTTTCATGGGGATATTCTCAATGGAATGACACAAGCCTGGCGTAAAGGATGTTAGTTTTTCCATAGAAGCATGTGACAGTTCGGGTACATTTTTGGCTAAACAGACCATCCCAAAAAGATCTCGCCCGAACACCAGGTGCAGAACCTCAGCTGTTTCATATACTGATCTCTCCTCAGCTTCAAAACACTCAGGAAGGAGATCTGACTCAATCTCAGGGCCGTAGAATGCTAAATGTAATGCTGAGTAGAAATCTCTTTCCAGTGCATCAAAATAGCCGGATCCAGATACTACCCTTTTTTCAGCCAATATGTCATTTACTGTTTGTCTATACCACTTTAACCATTCAACAACTTCCATCTCCTTGATTGACGTGCTATATGATTCATACATGCACATTTTCGAACCTTGTCTAGAATGCACATGAACAAGTGTTTTTCGAGCTGAGAGGTACTGGTCATAATGCTCTCTCTTCTCAGCATCGGATAGAATCTGCATTCCATTTGTTATCCAAGTAAATACCAGTATTCTCTCTAGTAAATAAAGATAGTACCCTTCACTTTTCTTTTTATTTTTATTTTGGAGAAGGTAAAGTAATCTCATATATAATCCACCACAAAGGATGTGCTGTTAAAATTGTACAACATAAGCAGAGGACCCAAAAAAAAGCAAAAAATCCCAACTATCCTGTACCAATTCTAGTAGCTGCAGAATTACTTCAGCCTCATTTACATGTTTCATTCTACACTAAAGCAAAACAAAGATATACAATTAGCCTTTATCTTAAGAATTGACTTAGCAATATCTTCAACGCATCTTTTTATTTTGTGATAACCGTGGTGGCCGGACCAGTTTGCACGCATTTCAACTAATTCCACAGGTCCTTGCTACCTCCCACTAGCATAGGTGTCTTGGTAACTCCATCCACCAAAGCTTGGATAGATAAGAAGAAATCACCTCGTGTGTAAGCCTCCACTAAATTTAAACATGAAAACTCATGGTTCTAACCCAATTCTTTGACCACTAGAGCACCAAAGCATCTTTTGTTCCTCTCGAGCCATATAGTCCACTAAATGCCCGCTAGTGATATTGTTCCCTCACGGGTTTAAAACACATCACTAGGTGTTTTGCATGTGTGGAACTTTGTCTATAATATGGGGTGTTACACAAATATTGCACACTGATTGAATTGAACTAAGCAAAATTCAACAATAATATTTGTCCTGATAACAAAATAAACTGAGGCAAAAAAACAATTTAAAAAATTAAAAGAAAAAAACAAAGTGAGAAAATTAAAAAAAATGTAGGGAAGAAATGCATGACCTCATAAGCAGCAAGTATGTCAACGAATTGCTTGGAAGTAGAGGAGGAATTGGGCGTGGAATGAGGGAGGAGGTCAGGGTGAGTCTCCTTAGCCAATTTACGAAAAGAGTCTTTGATTTCAGCAAAAGAGCTTGTTTCTGATACACCTAGTAGCTCGTACGCATTGGGTCCCGGGAACTCCGATTGAGTCGACTCGGTACCTGTACTGAGCCACCGCTTTTTAATAAAATTGGAATAATATTTGTTTAGTATATAATTTGATTGAGGTGAAATTATATAAAGCAGAAATTGATGATGATGAGAGTAAAGAGTAGAGGCTTTTCCGATGAAGAATTTCATTTAAGAGTTGAAGGCGGTGGCACTGCTTCGGTCTTCTCAACAGTTATTTCCCCTCGCAAATGAGTTTTCCCTCTTTTAGCTTGCATAAACCGGTGCTACGCAACAAACAAACAAAAAGTAATTGTAGCAAGAAATAAAGCACTGCGTCTCCTTTGGGAAAGATGAAATGTTCCAACTTCCAATAATACTCCCTCCCACTCGGAAAAATTTTATTTAGTGTTATAAAATAAAAGCAATTTAGTAAAACATGAATAAGAAATATAAGCAACTTAATGAAATATGAACAAGAGATATAGATGGAGAGAAGGAAGAGATTTTATTCTTCAATTGGGTGTATCTTCCTATCTATCACAAGGCTTTTATATAGGCATAAAAAGAGAAGAAAATATGTCATGGGATATGTCATTGAACATACAAAATATGTCATTGAATATGTCATTAAGCATTTGAGATGAAGGTCATGGAAGATGAGTAGACATCCAACATAATATGATATTTATCATAATACTCCCCCTTTGGATGTCTATAGATAATGTGTCTCATTAAAACCTTACTAGAAAAAAACCCTATGGGAAAAAAATTTCCAGTAAAGGAAAAAGAGTACGCATGTATAGAAATATGCCTTTTTGTTGCCTCGTTAAAAACCTTGCTAGAAAAACTAAGTGAGACAAAACCTTGTAAGGGAAAAAGAGTGCAACGCGCATTAACTCCCGCTGATAAGAGCATCAATTCACATCCTTGGGCCTTCGCATCTCGATCTTGTACACTAGCTTGTTGAAGGTTGACGTTGGTAGAGATTTTGTGAACAAATCAGCTATATTATCACTTGAACGAATATGTTGCACATTGATATCACCATTCTTTTGAAGATCATGTGTGAAAAATAACTTTAATGAAATGTGCTTTGTTCTATCTTCTTTTATGAATCCTCCCTTCAATTGAGCTATGCATGTTGCATTATCTTCATACAAAATTGTAGGTAGTTTGTCACATTTCAAACCACATTTGTCTCGAATAAGATGTATTATAGATCTCAACCACACACACTCTCGACTTGTTTCATGAATAGCAATTATCTCAGCATGATTAGATGAAGTATCCATGATTGATTGCTTAGTCGATTGCCAAGATATGACAATGCCCTCATATGTAATATATAGCATGTTTGAGATCATGCCTTGTATGTGTTAGATAAATACCGCGCATTAGCATAACCAACAAGATCGGGATTGTAATCATTTCCATAAAATAATCTCATATCGGTAGTCCATTTTAGATACCACAATATGTGTTTGATCCCATTCCAATTCCTCCTAGTAGGGGCAGATCTATATCTTGCTAAGACATTAACTGAAAAAGTTATGTAACGCCTTGTAGTGTTAGCAAGATACATTAGTGCATCAATTGCACTAAGATATGGTACTTTAGGATCAAGAAGTTCTTCATTATTTTTACGAGATCGGAATGAATCTTCATTTATATCAAGTGATCACACAACCATCAGGGTACTCAATGGATGTACTTCATCCATATAGAATCGCTTTAAAAAATTTTCAGTGTATGCTGATTGATGGACAAAAATTTCATCTTTCATATTTGTACACCAAGATAAAATTTTATCTTTCTAAGATCTTTCATTTCAAATTATTTCATAAAATACTCTACTGCTTTATGATGCTCCCCGGGAGTTCTAATGATATTTGAATAATCAACATATACGGCGATTATAACAAATTCAAATTCAGGTCCTTATAAAAGCACAAGGACAAATTGAATTATTCTTGTATCCTTCTTTCAACAAGTATTTTCTCGGGCAATTATACCATATGCGCTCATATTGTGTCAATCCGCATAAGGATTACTGAAGCCTTATTTAATAAATTTCTTGAAAATCATAATATGCTTCAGAACAATTTAAATCCTTCAATGATTTCCATTATACGCATATCAAGTTTTTTTTTATGTATTGCCAGATTAATGTTGGAAATCATGTATATCTATGATGTGTGCGCTTTGGTTGTATGAGTGATTTTCAGGTATAGGTTTTGATGAATGACAAACAATGAAGTCAAGCGTCAAACAACGATAATATGACAAACTATCAAATGGCGAGAAGCATATTGATGACAGGATTGCATAGACAAGCCAAGTCGAGCCAAAGAGTTCAAGACCGAAGACCCAAGACGTAGGTCGTTAGGTAGAACCAATGTAAGAACAACGTTTAAGTTATCTTATCTTTTGGCTCAACATTAGGTCATCATAAATATGCATAAAATTATTTTATTAAAGTAAATCATTTTATTAAATCATATATATCATAAATATTTTTAATATACTTCAAACAAAATGATTTTAACGTTTTCATTTTTAACCAAAATGGGTTTTGAAGTAAGTTTTTAATTCTGGTATACATAGTGTATATCAAGTGTATATCAATGATATATAATCGATCCGTTGCCAAAGTTTTGAACACCGGAACAACATAATCGATTATATGTACACAATCGATTATATGAAGTCAAAAATCGATTGTCTACTTTTAACAATCGATTATTTTGAGACAGTGCGCAACCGAAGTTTTTAAATATCAAAACAATCGATTGTCTTTGTCCCACAATCGATTATCAACAATCGATTGTCTCTTCACACAATCGATTATATTCTGACCGTTTCCACAGAATCCTAAATTGATTTTTGAACGTTGAAGAACAATCGATTATTCAGATTTAACAATCGATTGTTTAGCCTAAAATCAGGAATTTGTTTTTTGAACGTTGGTCAGACAATCGATTGTCACCTCCAAACAATCGAATGTTGAAGCACAGAATCAGGGATTTTATTTGTCAATTAAGCAACGGTCAGCACCACTTTTTCACCTATAAAAAGAGGTCTTTTGAGCTGATTTTAAACACACAACTCCTGCATATATTGATATACATATTGATCATTTTCAAGCATCATTTTAGAGTTTTTGTTGAGCCATTTGATAGACAACTTTGTGTTGTTCATAGAGCTTATTTTGTTTCTCTTTATCCACTCTATTGAGAGAGTATTTGTTGTAAAAGAGAGTTGTTTGAGAAGAACATATCTTCTCATTTGTCGGGTTTGCTAAGCACCCAAAGTCTTAGTGGTTGAAGTCTTGGGGTGAGGTATCCTCAAGCAAGTGAAGTCTTAAGGTGTGGTATCCTTGAGCAACTGTAACGGTTTGTTAAGCACCCGTAAGCTTGACGAAGATAGTGGAAATCTCGAGAGAGTCTCTCGGGGACTGGACTAGCCACGGGTTGTGGTGAACCAGGATACATCGGTGCGTTCGTTCTTATTTATTTACTTATCGCACTTATTTCCTTCCTGCAATTTTTAAATTCCGCAAGTTTACGCTAATTTTTATTATAACGCTATTCACCCCTCCCTCTCTAGCGTTAAGCGTATTATCTAACAATTGGTATCAGAGCCTAACTCTCTGAAAGCCTTAACCGGTTGAGAGCAATATATTTTTTTCTGTTGAGATTATTGAACGTAGGAACGATGGATGAAGGACAATCCACCACTTGCCCTCCACTATTTGACGGAACAAACTATACATATTGGAAAGATCGGATGAGTATCTTCCTCAGAGCAAACAGTTTTCGTTTGTGGCAAATCATCAAAAACGGTGAACCAATGCCGACAAAGAAAGTTGGAGAAACCACGGTTCCAAAGGAGGAAAATGAATATGATGCCGAGGACATCAAGAAAGTGGAAAATAATGCAAGGGCCTTCCATGTATTGTATTGTGTGATCAATACGGATGACTATAGGAAAATCTCGTGCTGCACAACCGCCAAGGAGATGTGGGATAAACTCGAGATCATCTATGAAGGTACGCCTCAAGTCCGAGAATCTAAAAATTGATTTTCTAACTCATAAATATGAAATCTTTAAATGGAGAAGGAACCCATTGGTGTTATGTTTGAACGATTTTTAAAAATCGTCAACGATCTACATGCTCTCGGGAAAGTTTACACGAACAAAGATCTTGTTCGAAAAGTCTTACGAAGCCTCACTCCCGAATGGCGTTCCAAAGCCAATGCCATCCAAGAGTCGATGGAATTCACAAATATCACAATTGATGGACTAAGAGGTAACCTCGAAACTTATGATAGCACAATTCTTAATCCTTATCTTAGAAGTAATTCGAATTTTGCCTTCAAAGCCTCATCCTCTAAAAGAGAAGAGGTAAGTGATTCGGAAAGGGATGATGATAATATTTCCAATGATATAATTGAAAAGTTTTGTAAGTCTATGAAGAAGGACAAGAAAAAGAAGAAACACCATAGGCGCATATCACGGGATTCGGACTGCTCAGGCAATGGAACCGCCGCATTGTGTCTCGTGGCAAACGAAGAAGAGGTAAGTACATCTAACTCTCACTCGTTTGAAGAATTACAAAATGCCTATGATGAATTGTATGGTGAATTTGTTAATGCTTCCAAAATAATAAAAGATTTGAAGAAAACACTTTCTTTGCAGAAAACACTTTCTTTGCAAGAAACAGATTTTCAGAAAACACTTTCTTTACAAGAAAAAGATTTTGAAAAATCCTCTTATTTGAAAGAAATAGATTTTGAAAAATTGACTAATGAAAATAGTGTTCTTAAAAGTAAAATTGAAGTTTTAAAAAAAGAAAATAATTTTTTGGAAAATGACATTGTTGATTTTAAAAATAAAATTAAGGAATTGAATGAAGCTTCTTCCATTGATAAATGTTCCAATTGCTCTTCTTGTAGTTCTTTAAAAATAGAGAACATAGAACTTAGGAAAGCACTAGAAACTCGTAGTGTTGATAGTCCTAAAATTGAAGAGACTAAAAAGTATATTAGAAATGAGGTTAAACCATCTAGAAAGAAACCTAGGAACCTCACTAATGAGTCTAAGATTAAGTGTTTTAGACCACCTAGAAACAACTCTAGGACTTTTGTTAATGAGTCTAGAATGAATAATTTTAGACCACCTAGACATGACTCTAAGAAATTCAACGGTTCTAGGGGGAACAACTTTAGATCACCTAGAACGCATTTGGCTCAACCTAGACATATGCACAATCCTAATGTTGTATGTCACTATTGTAATCGGGTAGGACACATTGCACCCGTTTGTTTTGCTAAACATAGAGATTTATGTGTTGATTATGGTTGTTATTATCCTAACCCCCAAAGACCCAAAAGAAGTTGGGTACCAAAAACCTATTTTTAGGTTGTTTTGCAGGTGTGCTTGAAGACTACAATATTGTAGTGGATGCACCAAGCACGAAACCTAAATGCATTGAGGGGGAACGTCGGTTAGTTATCGTATTTTGAATAAAAATGCAAATAGTTGATATGTGCTAATAATCAACATTATTTTTGATCGATGCATGCCCTAATAAGTTCTTTTTAAATAACAATTAGTATCAATTTGGTTTATAATAAATGATTGATTCATGTTTTGATGAACTTTCTTAGTTTAAAATAACAATTGGCATTGTTGAGAAAAATGACCGTTATCATTAGTATGCCATTTACTAATATTTGATATGATCTTGTTTATAACGATTGGTATCGTCAATGGTTTAAAATTTTTTGGTATAGTCTTTTTGCTAATGCCAAAAGGGGAAAGAATATGGGCGATATGCATGCCTTAATTGAGGGAGAATATTCAATTAAGGGGGAATTATATTGAATTGATTATATTGAATTGGTTGCATAAATTGTATGTTGAGATATAGCATGAATTTAGGGGGAATTCAATATGCATATCTTCTGTTGTTTGTCATTATCAAAAAGGGGAAAATTGTTGGAAATCATGTATATTTATGATGTGTGCGCTTTGGTTATATGAGCATGATTTTCAGGTATAGGTTTTGATGAATGACAAACAATGAAGTCAAGCGTCAAACAACGATATAATATGACAAACTATCAAATGGCGAGAAGCATATTGATGACGGGATTGCATAGACAAGCCAAGTTGAGCCAAAGAGTTCAAGACCGAAGACCCAAGACGTAGGTCGTTAGGTAGAACCAATGTAAGAACAACGTTTAAGTTATCTTATCTTTTGGCTCAACATTAGGTCATCATAAATATGCATAAAATCATTTTATTAAAGTAAATCATTTTATTAAATCATATATATCATAAATATTTTTAATATACTTCAAACAAAATGATTTTAACGTTTTCATTTTTAACCAAAATGGGTTTTGAAGTAAGTTTTTAATTCTGATATACACAGTGTATATCAAGTGTATATCAATGATATATAATCGATCCGTTGCCAAAGTTTTGAACACCGGAACAACATAATCGATTATATGAAGTACACAATCGATTATATGAAGTACACAATCGATTATATGAAGTCAACAATCGATTGTCTACTTTTAACAATCGATTATTTTGAGACAGTGTGCAACCGGTTTTTAAATATCAAAACAATCGATTGTCTTTGTCCCACAATCGGTTATCAACAATCGATTGTCTCTTCACACAATCGATTATATTCTTACCGTTTCCACAATCCTAAATTGATTTTTGAACGTTGAAGAACAATCGATTATTCAGATTTAACAATCGATTGTTTAGCCTAAAATCAGGAATCTCTTTGAACGTTGGTCAGACAATCGATTGTCACCTCCAAACAATCGATTGTTGAAGCACAGAATCAGGGATTTTATTTGTCAATTAAGCAACAGTCAGCACCACTTTTTCACCTATAAAAAGAGGTCTTTTGAGCTGATTTTAAACACACAACTCCTGCATATATTGATATACATATTGATCATTTTCAAGCATCATTGTAGAGCTTTTGTTGAGCCATTTGATAGACAACTTTGTGTTGTTCATAGAGCTATTTTGTTTCTCTTTATCCACTCTATTGAGAGAGTATTTGTTGTAAAAGAGAGTTGTTTGAGAAGAACATATCTTCTCATTTGTCGGGTTTGCTAAGCACCCAAAGTCTTAGTGGTTGAAGTCTTGGGGTGAGGTATCCTCAAGCAAGTGAAGTCTTAAGGTGTGGTATCCTTGAGCTACTGTAACGGTTTGTTAAGCACCCGTAAGCTTGACGAAGATAGTGGAAATCTCGAGAGAGTCTCTCGGGGACTGGACTAGCCACGGGTTGTGGTGAACCAGGATACATCGGTGCGTTCGTTCTTATTTATTTACTTATCGCACTTATTTCCTTCCTGCAATTTTTAAATTCCGCAAGTTTATGCTAATTTTTATTATAACGCTATTCACCCCCCCTCTAGCGTTAAGCGTATTATCTAACAATTAAAACCTGAAATGACTACATCCACCACAATAGAATATGTCTCAATATAATCAATGCCAGGATCTTTTCGATCTTCTTGTAACACAAGTCGTCTTTATGTTTATCGACTTAACCTTTTTCACTCAAGAATACATTTATACCTCCACTGGCTTTATACTTTCATGTGTTAGGACTATCCGTCCAACTTCACATTTTTCAGGTGAAATCAATCTTGATTGCGTATTTTATTTTATTTTGGCCAATCATTTATCTGTCCAAATTTCATGACAGATTTGAGCTCAAGATCCTCGTCAATATTAATAATATTGAGCGCTACATTATATTAACGATATCGTCGACGATCACTTTATGTCGGTTCCATTATTACCTAATAAAGACATAACTTATTGATATCTATTTATCTCATTATTCCAGGTACCTGGCTTCTCCCATGAGGTCTTATGAAGTTTTATGTTGTGGTGCTCTTCTAGAGCATTTGCCTCCTTATTATGACCATTTTGAATATTTGCCCATCTCTTTTTTCAAGGAGTTTATCTTTGGAACCGATTGGTCTGTTATGCTTTATGCATGACATAGACTCTGTCCCCCATGGACTTTATTCCATTTGGAGCATTAGCAACTGAAATATGACATTTAGCTTTGGGTCAGCAAATGCGTCTGGCAATAATTTGTAAATGAATTATCACTTGAACTTCAAGTTCGTATTTTTTTTTGTACGAGGATCTATATGTATTCATAATAATTCATTTCACATATTATTTTCTCAGCTGCCATTTTCTCCCCCTAATGTTGGGATCACAAACACATTTCACAACCTTCCGTGGAATCCATCTTTGTGCATTGTGGTGGCATAATTAAATCATATAGCACATACATATTTCTATATAGAAATTGTTTGGTTCCTGACCCTGAACCGATTGTGATAGGGAAAATTTTCATAACTTGGCTAGATGCGAGTAAGTGCTGCTATATATTAAATAATACATCTCATACAAAATTTCGTTTTTGAGAGTTTTGTTCTCATAACCAATGATTTAGCTATAATTGGAGGCATACAATTTTTGCTAAAGCAACTTGGATTTAAACCAGTATTATTAAGATAAATCATCATAATTTATATTCTGGAACTATGCTCTAATAATTTGAGCAAGCAATTTTGCAAAAACCAAACTGCAAGTTGATACAAATGCACATGTGACCATAGAATAGATATCTATTAAAATCATATAATAGTAAACTGTCCACATGGCAGGTGACTGGGCCCATATATTTATCACCTTTTATTCGTTTCAGAAATCAAGGGATTCAATCCCAACCTTAATTGGTATATCATGAGAATTAGCAGCACAAGAGAATTCTTGAAGAATCTTCTATTCTTCGATATACGCCAATGAAATTCTCAATTAATTTTTCGCATCATAATTGAACCGGGATGGTCAACCGGTTATGCCAACTAATATTTATTTTAGTAAACCTCTAGTTTACTTGTGACATATGTTTCAAGCATCATGCTTATATTTGTGTAGTACAAATAGAAAGAAAACCGGGCAACATTTCATATTTACCAGGTATGATTATAGAAATATGAAGATATTCAATATTCCTTTCATTTATAGTCTCAACAAGTCAACCACTTTGACTTATACATTTGAAACTCAAAAAGTTTCTTTTGAGACTTTTCAATATCAATATAATGAATAATTTTATTCATCAGGATAGTAAGATATTAGTTCTTTCGGATCTTTTAACAACTTTTGTACTACAAGATCTTTTATCATATCTTCATATGGTAAATGTCTCCTTCAGGAAGAAACTTATATCATAATAAATTGTCATGGTCAAAATCATCATAAGTAAAATCATTTCTTGCTTTAATTTTTCCTTTAATAACTTTTATAAGGCATGCCAAAATATTTTGGCATATCACATATACGAGACCAATGACATATTCATGTAACCACACAATAATATTTATTCTCTTTATTTCACTCAAACCTCTCTCAAGGGCGAGTTATGGGTATTCATCCAAGCATGCCTTGCATGTCTTTATTCATTAATTTTATCGCATATTACCACATTCACATATAGGAATGGATCTGCATTTTCAATGCTTATCATAAGTCACATTTTCTTTAAGGAATGGATCATAACCAGTGACGTGCTTTATTATTTTCATACCAATTTGATGGTAAATATTGCCTTTTTATTTTGAAGGACTATTTTGAGAATCTTTATTGTTCTCCTTTTATAATCATAGTGATGATTATCATTGTTTTGATCTTTGGAACGCTCACGTTCATCGTTCAACGACTTATTATGCGTCGTTGTCACATTCACTTCAAGAATGGGGCAAATCAAGTGGTACAATCTTCATGCCTTTAATAAAAAATATAATATTTTTCTTTAGTCATCGCTATATCATCAATATGGTACAGTGAGACTCAAACTCAATGTCTTACCAATATAAAGACATATTAGGCCATAATGAATTAGGACTCATATCCAACTCTTATTATTATGGTGCATCAGGATTTAATCCCGATGTCTTACCCTCAATCAATGGTATAATATGTTAAACGATATTGAGATTCATTTTCAAGCCTTAATTTCAATCACATGCTAAGAAATTTATACACAAGTAATTTGCAACTTAGCAAATCAAATTTGCTTTCTTAAATAAATAAAATCTCAAATCATTGTAAAGCTTATCAATTATTTGTAGCATCTATAAAAACAACCGTTTGTATGTCTAGTTAGTAAATGCATCACTAAATTATTCAAGTTAATTAGCATGACTTAAAGTGTACTAAATACATGTAGGACAACAATGGCTAATATGAATACCTTTATTGCACTAAAGTCTCTATCAAGCAATTTTAGTAATAATTTGGCTAAGTGATTTGACATGCTACATAACTAGTATTGTTACTTTTCTAGATTGACCATATAAAAGAATTATATGTGCACCTAAAGAAAATAAAAATTTTAATATCGTAAAATCTATATCTACATAGTATCTCTATGTGTACTAATATTCTGTATTTAGGCTTGTCAAAATAAATAGTTAAATGTAGCTAGTGTAGTATATCATGTTATACTACACAATAATGTATAATCACGCATTATGTTAGGTGTACCCAAGTACTTAAGCATGTAACTAGATATACTTGAATTCAATAAGAAAATAGACTTGAAAACAAAAACAATTTCAAGTAACCTCATTATTACTAACATGTTTTATTTCTACACAGAAGAAGATGAATAATCAATAAAAACTTCTTGGATTTAGTCAAAGTAGGATGTAATATTTTAATGATGCAAACACTATTTATATTCATATTTTGGATTCGTACTACTGTCAAGAAAATACTCTTGTTATCTAAGTCTATTTATATTTTAATAATGCAAATCAATTAAGAAGCAGTTTATTAAAATCATTACATTTTTATTCATAAATAAAAAGATCATGGTGAAGTATGAGTATCTTTCTCTTTCTAATTTCGTTTTTAAACATAATTGAGAAAAACTAAGTATCCAATAAAACATATCATTATTCTTACAAAAAAGAAAAGAAACATGTTGTACCCGATAATTTTAACTTACCGTGATAGTTAGAGACTCGTGCCGATAACGTATTATAAAATAAAAGCAATTTAGTAAAACATGAACAATAAATATAAGCAACTTAGTGAAACATGAACAAGAGATGTAGATAGAGAGAAGGAAGAGATTTTCTTCTTCTTGTGTGTATCTTCCTATCTATTACAAGGCCTTTATATAGGTATAAAAAGTGAAGAAAATATGTCATGGAATATGTCATTGAACATACAAAATATGTCATTTAATATGTCATTAAGCATTTGAGATGAAGATCATGGAAGATGAGTAGACATCCAACATAATATGATATTTATCATAATATTTAGTGTGTTATACAATTTGTGAACCTATATTTTTGTGGACCCAGAAATATAATAGAATGTTTGGCTAAGCTGGATAAATCAACTTATTTTGAGAAGTGCTTTTGAAAAAAGTACTTTTGAAGATAAACAGTTTGTGTTTGACTAATCAGTCTGAAAAGTACTTTTGAAAAATAATTTATGTTTGACCACGCTTTTTAGAAAGTGCTTTTAAGTATCTAATTACGAATATGGACATGAATAGATTTACTTAATAATTAATATTATAGGTAAATAAATAATCTCAAAATTTTGCTATTACATGCAATAATTAAAAATCATTTTATTTAAGTAAAATATGAAAATAATATTAAAAAGTACTTAGTTATATTAATATAAGTTAAATATATTAAAATTTCTTCAACAATATAAAAGCATTCACCCCTAAAGTCACTATATATTAGAAAGTTTTCCTAAAAATAAGAAGAAATATTTATAAATTAATAACTTAAGTATTAGGTTTAAGGGTTATTTTGGTATATACTATATTTTGTTAGGGGTATTTTAGGTAAGAAGAAAAGCCAAAACTGCTTCTGTTTATGGTTTTGAAAAGAAGCTACTTTTTTCTGCTTCTCTGAAACTACTTCTGCTTCTTTCCAAAAGTATTTTTTTCCCAAATAAGCTTGGCCAAACACCTCAAGTTGGAAAAAAACACTTCTGGCCTCTTGAGAAGCTTGGCCGAACAGGCTATAAGATTGAGGTCAACAAATTTGTGATACAAAAAGGAGTCTCATACAATTAGTATCAGTTGTATGAGACACACAGAGCCCGTTTGGCTTAGCTGATTTAGAATAGCTGATAAGCATTAGGTGTTGTAAATCACTTTTAAGTGCTGAAACTGATTTAAAATATAAGCAATTACGTGTTTAGATAAAAGTGTTGAAATTAATATTAAGTAGCTGAAGAACTGGGTATACAAAGAGTTTTAATTTAAAAAGAAGTATTTTAGGGATAGAATAATAAATATTTTGGTCAAACTTAAAATGCTTATCAGCTGAAATTTGATAAGTTGTGGGAGACCAACTTATGGCTTTTGGCTTATTTTTGGCTTATTAGCATTTAACTTATAAGCACTTTTAATTTTATCAAACGCGTGGATAAGTCAAAAAGTGTTTATAAGCCAGTTTGACCAGCTTATAAGCTTAGCCAAACACCCTCAAAATAAAACTTCTCCTCCGACTCCATATTAGTTGTCCTTCTTTTGATTTTATTTTGGGGCGGGGGGGGGGGGGGGAGGGGGGGGGAAGAGGGAGGAGGGGAGCTGATTGTTGTCCTCCTTACTAAATGTATTTTATCCAAAATATTACTATTAATTTCGAAAATCAAGATATAATTTATCATTTTTCCCACTTTGCTCTTAGGAGCCCGTTTGGACATAAGAAATTTTTCATTTTTCTAAAAGCAGCTTTTGGTCATAATTTTTTCAGTTTTCACTTGAAGATACATTTTGAAAATTTAAAAAATTCTAAAAAATAATTTTGTAAAATTTTCACTCAGATCACTCACAAAACTTCAAAAATATTTCACAATTATATTCATATTCAAACATAACTCTATCTAATTTTAAATACCATTTTCACTTAAAAAAATTTGCACTTTGTTTTGGAATTTTATAATTCTTATGTCCAAATCCCCACTAAATATTCTTAAAAAAAACACCTAGCACAGATAATCTAAATGGAAGAGTAAAAATCCATTAATAAATAGAATATATATTGAAGATATTAATACGTTGAATGATTAAAAAAATATATAAGGGTATTGTATTAAATTTTTTCTTTTATTAATAGTTTCTTAAGAGACATGTAAATAAAAAATAGAACAACTAATATGGACCGAAGGGGATAGTAAAGTCAACCAAAACAACATTCTTTTCTCCCAAAGAATTACTCCTCCTTTTTTTTTCATCCCACACTACACCGTGTATTCAAATACCAACGAAAATTCAATCCCTTCAAAAGCACCGGACATAAATGCAAAGCAAACATTAATGGAAACATATTCCTCTTCCTTCAAGGAAAAACTAATCGCATATGAGCTCGATAAAAACATATCGTTTCAATCACCTCTGCCACACCAAATCCCCATGAAAACTAACTTAACTCTGGATATGAAGATATTCAAGTCCAAGATCTACACAATAATACATATGCAGTACTAATTTCAAAGGAAGATAAAATAAGAATTTATCACTCGTGGAGATTCTCCCTCATAATAAAACTTCATGGCAAAAGAATCCTCCACGATGTTCTGAAAAAAAAAAAATTGAACTGTGGAGACCAACTGAACCCTTTCCACTAATCGATCTAGGTAAAGATTACTATATTATTCGCTTCAATGAAGAGAACAACATGCTAAACTCCATACAGAATGGACCATGGTTCATATTTGGACACTTTCTCTATGTATAGTGCTGGGAGCCAAACTTTGTAGCAACATATGCAAAACAATCATTTATTGTTATTTGATCAGGCTTCCTCAACTACCCAATAAGTTTTACGACGGGGATATACTAAAAAAAAGTAGGAAGCACAATAGGTAGGATTCTAAAAGTTGATGCTTGCACCTCAACAGCCTTAAGAGGCTGATATGGCCGATTAAGTGTTGAACTCCCTCTCGACAAGCCAGTGAAACCTTTTGTCTTTATAGATTCACATAAGCAGCAAATTCTATATGAAGGACAGGACTTACTGTGTAAAAACTATGGACAGCTAAGCTACCCTACTAAACAGTGCAACCTATTAAGACATAACTTCACACAAGAAACATCATCAAGAAACAACAATACCAACCAAATCTAGTGAACGACGAAAAAAGTGAAGGATGGAAGATTGTTTCCTTCATCAAAGAAAAGAAGAAAGAATCAACAAAAAACTCAACCAAGGCTATACAAAACACTCTTGTGAAAGGTACTAACGTTGTCACACCTCCTTTTTCACTACACCCGTGAAGGTGTAAAGGAGTTTTTCCAATTAAAGGACAATCAAAACGGAATTTGTTATTAAAATTCAGAGTCGACACTTGGGAGGTTAATGGTGTCCCAAGTCACCGGTTGAATCCCGAATCGAGGAAATTATTGACTTTGTTTAACAGTCTTTGAACTAGAAATCCGAGTAACGAATTCTGTTAACCCGGGAGAAGGTGTTAGGCATTCCTGGGTTCCGTGGTTCTAGCACGGTCGTTCAACTGTCATATTTGGCTAAATATCTAATTTTAAAACATGTTTTAACTTCTGTACTTTTTAAATTTAAACCGCTTTTATTATTATTTTTAAAGAGAATTGCAATGTCGTGAAAATATGTCTCGAACCACATCACATAAATGCACCCGTAATTTTTGATACATTTCAATTTCATTGGGATTTGGATTAGGGTCAAATAAATGTGCACCCGAGTTTAGGAAGGTAATATTATTACATGTCGGGCCTAAAGCAACTAGTGTGTCATTATCTTATCAGGAGGCCATAAAATTTGCTAAATGGCACGTCCTGAGGTCTAAATATTTAAGGTGAACGTTTAAAGAGGACCACGTGATTTTTTGTGATTTTATTTGCGCGGTGCACCTTATTTATTTTAAAGCCAACCTAAAGGACTACGATTTTTTCTATCATGTATTGTCTCTAATAATAAAAAAAATACCCTAATTAATTAGCATGTCTATGTATCACTACTAAGATATTCAAATAAGTGTTACATTTAAACAAAGCAGCCTCAATGATGCTTTCAGTGTTTTCATCCTTAAAACTGGACCTAAACAGATTCGATCTTGTCTATGCAAAGAAACACTGGCCAAACATGGGCATTGCAGACGACAATCAGGCCCAAGCTCTTTTTAACCAATGGGCTATCCAGTTTAGCTCAGAAATGAATAAAATTAGGTACTAAATCATAATAGGGCTGGTCTTAACATTTGTGGATACATGAATGATTTCAAGCTGATCATCACATGTTGACCTTAATCCCATTTTACATACATATTCAACTCATGTGCACTTTGACAATCTAACGTACTTGCTTTGCCAATTTCAAACACCGGTTAATTTCAACCAATACGTGTTATGAAGTTTATCTGCAGACTGACCTAGAAATGAATCAATAAAATAACTAATGTGTTTTGATCTACTAGATGTAAGTGACTTCATGTGGTTGTGAGCATGATATTTCCAAATGTAAAATAGGCCAGTGCATTCTGATGCTTGTACAGTGATTGAATTAACAACACTAAACTAATTTTCTATTCTGGATTTAATTATCACGGTAAAACAAATCAAAACCGAACAACCTTGATCTAGCATAACAGAGTATTCACGTAACAATAACAGTCTAGCAGTCCGATATAGCAACCACAGTGTATTAATGAATACTCTCTAACATAACAGTCCAGTATCACAATTCTAAGCAGAAGTTCTAAATCTAGCTAAATACAACATGAGATTGGTCAAGGAGAAACAAATTAACAACACTTCGTGTTTCATTCTCAACCATGGATATCTACAGGAAGTGTACCTAGAATTAAGCAAAACCAGAGAAGAAAGTAGAGTCAGTAATTTCACAGCAGCACAACAACAAGAACCAGCAGTAGTTTCAACCCAGAAATAATCTCAAGTGAACCCAGTAAATGTTTTAACACAAAATCAAGCAGAAAATCGACCAAAATAGTTTGAATAACACAAAATGAATTTGAAAATACATACAGAACACACTCTGAAACTTCAGCAACTAAACATAAGGAATTTCATGCCATTTTTCTCTTTAACCCGCGCTAGACACTTCAATATAAGACTTGGACTTCGAATTAAGCTAGGAGGCTTCAATAGAATAGCATTTTTTGAGTTTTGTGTAGTCTTTTTTAGATTTTGAAAAACTAATGATCTAATCTAGGGGAAGAACTTTTCATAGTTGCTTGAATTACAGTTTTTGGATTTATTGGTTTTTGAATTTTAAATTTTCAGAGGTTTGAGATTATGCAAGCTTTAGGGGGAATTTTCAGATCTGAAACTTGTCCATTAAGGCATTAGAGGCTGCCTTATGTAGGCAAAACTAAGGACAGTCCTCATATTTCTATTTTTCTTTTTTAGTACCTCTTTCATTTCAGTGTTTTAACCATTAAATCCCTTATTTCTTGACTTGTTACTCAAGTTAAACCATTATCTTTCTGAAAATCTATTTTGAATCCCATCTAGAATGTTCTAGGGACTTCTATTCAGTTATTTGTAGTATTCTCTTCTATTGAATTACCTATTCTACCCCTTTACTTAACTAAATCTACTATCCTATGCTAAACTAAACCAAAACCCCCCTTGAACTTGGTCAAATGACCGTGATTAACCAACCAAGAGGCTGGGCACCTTCAGCTACAACAAAACATTACTAACTAAACAAGAACACCGAATAATTCTAGTTAGCACTAATTAACCAGATTGAAATAAGCTACAACAAAAATGAAATTACTATAATTAACCCTAAAGCCTTAAGGCTAAACTCAAACTGAAGTGAAATAAATTCCAATGAAATCAAACAACAAAATTAAGGAAACATATTATGCTTTCAGTCATTGAATCAGTAGAACGTCCAAAATCACATCAAATAAGATCATTAAAACACATAGAACGAAATTAACAGTGTAAAATCAAATTAGAACCCTAGATTATTCCAAAAGAAAGACATAACCAGTATGAACTAATCAAAGATAAGCGGAAAACTATGCATTAAAAAGCAAAATCTACAGACAAAGAAGGCAAATGGCTTTAAGAACAACTCACTGATTAAACTTAAAACTCTGCTTGATGAACTTTGATGCTAATCACCCCTAACTTGAAGAACACAGACTTGAGTTGTTGAAGCTCAAACTTGGATCCGAAGTTTGAGAAATGTTGGACGATTTTGACAGAAACCAATGCCATATTAGCCATGAAAGAGGCATGTGGATTATTGGGTGCTGTTTTGAAGTGATTTGAAGGTATTAGGGTTTAGGCCGGGATTTCGATTTAATATTCAAAGAGACTGGTGATGATTCGAAGAAAACTAAAGGTATATTTGGAAAGAGGGGAACGAGGGGAGGCGGTGTTGTTGTTTTGGAGTTGTTTGGACATGGCGCCGCTGTGGGCGGCGGAGGCGGCGTCCAAAGACTTGAAGATTCAAAGGGTTCTGGTGGGATTTATAGGAAGATGGTAAGGGATTCCTCACGAGGAGGTTGAGATGGTGTGGTGTGAATTTGTGGGCTATTGGCGACTAGCCGCCTGCTGAGGCGATTTCTGGCCGGCGGCGTTAGGAGCTCTGGGTTGGGTAAAGAAGACAATGACTTTGGGGTTAGGGGTAAGTTTCGACCATTATATAAATCAGTTAAGAGCCATAGGATTAAATAACCTAGATGACTCAGATCTAATCGAGCCAAAACGACGTAGTTTGATTTAAATGGGTGGACCGGGTATTGTGTGGATTTTCCCAAACTCCACTAAAATCAATGAGCCAAAAACAGCATTTACAAAACTCTTGTAAACCTAAGGATTAAACTCTAATCCCAGTGTGGCACACAGCCTCAGCTGTTGCGACACTATCAAGTTAACTCTAACTTGATGACACAACGTACCTAATACAGTTGTTTCTAAGAAAGCTGAAAAGTACAATATAAAACCTACTACAATTGTACTAGAAATAAAACAATCAGATGGAACCGGTTCTTCTCTAGGTTCATGTAGCTGTAGGCGTCTACACTTGTAACTTGCATATATTTCTTGCTAATCAGACTTCGCTCTTTAGCTCTCAAATATGCTTTTACTTCTGCTTGTGTGTGTTACCTGAAAAGAGAAATAACTCAATCATATATTGAGTTAGCAGTTAGAGTTTGACTAAGACTCCACTTCTTATCCGTTCATAATTCGAGTCCTGGCCCAAAGCAGACTCCAACCCTTTTCCTAACTTAGGATTAAGTTCTCTTCACATAAGGAGACTGTCCTCCTTATCCCAATGCAATCTTTTTTATTATGATCAAAAGATATTGATGTGTGGTCTTTGGTGCATTATCTTCCTCACGTGCTCTGCATGTGCCCTTTTTGATTCAGACTGTGTGATACAAGTGGACCAGGTCCTTCTATCAGTTCATTTGTCAATATTCAAAACTTCAACTGAAACTTGGGCCAACAATTTCCCCCTTTTTGATGATGACAAACTATGTGCTTATTATGATCAGTAACCTGTAAACTTAGCAATCAACACTTAAAAGATCATTTAACTTATCATTAAGGAGGTTAGATTTAGTTCATAAACATCACTTGTTCAGAAAACATTTTTAAGCACATATCTTCCCCCTTTTGGTATCATCAAAAAGTTGCATAAATGATATGAATATTCGAAGTTAATATCTACTCATTGCTGCTGGGGCAACTGCAAGTGAACATATGTTTTAGTTAATCAAATATCTTCTCAGAAATAACTATATTGAACAAGATTAACAAAAACCAGAAAAGTTTCATTCATTGATTCAGAAATGTTCCTACCAAGCAGTCCACAAAAAGAAACATAAAACTTCCAACCATGAGCAAAAAAAACAAAAACAGACCAGGAACCAAATAAACTTGTCACTGAGAGGGGGGGGGGGGGAAACTAGACTTGAACCTAGACACATGACTCCTAAGGCTTGGATGAGCTAGAGGATTGGACTTTTAGCAGATTAAACATTTGTTGTAGCATGCCTTCATTCTTCTCCTTCTCCTTGGCAAGCTCACCTCTAAGTTCATTTCTTTCTTCCTCCAATTCTACCTCCCTAGCCTTAAGCCTAGCCATTTCAGCATCCTTCAGTCCAACCTCCTGAACTAGGGATCTTACTTTGCTGTTGACAGGAGTTTTAGCTGATGAACCAGGTTCAACCGAGAAAGTGCTAAGAAGATAGTCACAGCTTTGAAGAGTCTTGATGCCAAAGTGTTCCTTGCTATATGCCATCTCCCAATTCTTCAGGGGAACATGTAGACGTTCAAGCACAATAGTCAGAATAAACCCATAGGGAATGGCATGGGCCTTGGAACCATTGATTACCCTTTCTAGCAGTTTCACCATGAACACATGCCAGTTGATTTGCTTGCTTTCAGTCAAGCACTGCATGAGAACAAGGTCCATATAATTTGTAGTATGCCTTCTTTCCTGTCTAGGCAGGAGGCATTTGCTGACAAACTCAAAGAGCACCTTGTGTTCAGGCCTCATTTCACTCTTTTGCACTGACCTTGCCCCGGGCACTTCTGCCTCTAATGTGGTATCATAGAAGTTTCTAGTAATCTGGAGCTCTGAGGGTAGCCCATCCAAACAAGGCCATCTTTGCCTTGTGTAATCATCATATCATTCACAAGGGATGTTCAGAATTTCTCCCAGCTTTTTAGCATCAAATTTTACCTTGACCCCCTTAACAGAACTTGTCACCACACCATTTTTCACTGCCCCATTTGCCATAAACTCCACCAATTCCTTTCTAGCTAGTTTCCAATTCAACTGAAGGACCATGTACTTCCATCCTTGAGCCTCTAGAGAAGTTAGAAGCCTCAGAATACCTGGCTCCTCTAGGTCCTTCAACAGCCTACCCTTCAAAATTTTTCTCTTGTCAAAATTGGGAAATCGATCATGTTCACTCTCAGACTCATCTTCTTCTTCTTCTTCTTCATCACTTTCTTCTTCTTCCACAACCTTTTTCACCTGTTTGCCTTTAGTAGCAGATCTTGTTCTCTTTGCCAGTGAGGAATCAGCAGGTACAACTTTGGAAAACTTCTTGGAAGAAGTCTTAGGCTCCTTGGATTTTGCAATAGGAGCTTTCTCAGTTTGTTTTGCTGGATGGACCTGTTCTATCACCTCGTCGTCCTCCTCAGCCACAGTTTCTGAACTCTCACCAACCTTCCCTTTTCCTTTCTCTAGTCTTTTCTTCTTGCTTTCTTCCAGAGCCCTCTTCAATTCAGCTTCACTTTCTCTCACTTTGCTTTTTGTTGTTCTAGCCCTAGGTGTAACCTTGGGAGATACAGTTTTGGACTTCTTTGCAGGTTTTGCAGCAGTAGGAGTCTTAAGGGAAGATGACTTCCAATTCTTGGGGTCATAGCCATCCCCTAACTTTTTCATCAGATCAGCCAATGTCTCATCCACTGTTGGCCCAGTTTGTTTACTTAAGTCGACCAACCCCTCAGCAGCTTCCCCAGATTCACTTCCCCCTGAGTGTGATACACTATTACCCCCACTTCCACAGATAGACAACACCTTTTTCTTCTTTTTCTTTAACTGTTCTACAGACTCAAACCCAGAAACGTTTTTAGCTTCCCTTACCAAAACATATCTATTATCTTCCTTTTCACCTACACCCACTGACACAAAACAAGATTTTACCTCTGTTGGATTTTATTGAGGCGGAGAATTTTGAGAAGACCTAGGTTCATCTCCCTCGCTTGTAAAAATGTATTGATCTGACTCAAAGCTGGACTCAGTGACCTCTGCTTGGGGTTTCTTCTTTTGACTTGCATTTAGCTTCTCGTATAAGGATTTTCTTAAAGGTCCAGTAGCCACTGCTTTTCTAGCAATCATTTTTGTTCGATGAAATCTGGGTTTTAGGGGTTCAACAGGAGGAGTAGAGGATGAGGTGGTGTTGAGTGACACTGGTGGTGGGGTTCCTGAATTATCTTGAGGATTAGTCATTTTGGGTGGTGGATTTGTTGAAGAATCTAAGAAAAATTTGGGAAGTTTTGAGGGTTTTGGAGATGGAGGAGATGATCAGAGATATTAGAGGTTATGACGGTTATAAGGTGACTTAAGAGGCCTTTTAAAGAGGGTAATTATTGCGTCAGAAAAGGCACTTTTTCAGGTGTCAGTATGAGTCTAATCAGGGTCAATCTCGGGTCTCTTTATTAATTAAAATTGCTAAGGTTTAGGAGAGAAGTTCCGTTATTCCTTACAATTCTAATTACAAGAAACTGGTTCAATTGGCTTCCAACAGATAGAATTTTTGGGACGATTGAAATTTCTAGGACTCTTGCTCATGATTGAAAATTAAAATTTTCTAATTGTGCAAAGTATAGAAACATACATGACTTTTCTCATGAGTACATACTGATGAACCAGGTTCTTCATATGACACTTCTCTTGATCATGCCTCAAATGTCATAATAGAAAATTTATAAGAGATTAGTGAATTACATAACCAGATGTCACAGGAGTATACTTATTTAAAAGTATTTAGCTGAGTAGGAATTAGTCTAATATTCACAGATTTAAGAACTACTAAACAATTTTTTTTTCATTGTGCATTCTGAACATGACCTCTCAGATGGTCTTAATAATCCCTAATTCCAACCTATTCCTTTCAAAGTTTTTGGTACTTAGTTCCTTGGTGAAGATGTCAGCTATTTGTTTATCAGTGGCACAGAATTCTATAGAAATTAGCCCATTTTCATAGTGGTCCCTTAAGAAGTGGTGTCTAACATCTATGTGCTTAGTCCTTTTATGATGAACAGGGTTCTTTGTCATACTGATATCACTAGTGTTATCACAAAATATAGGTATGCATCCCACTTCAATTCCAAAATCTACCAATTGTTGCTTGATCCATAGTAACTGAGCACAACATAAGGCGACAACAACATACTCAGCTTCAGCAGTAGAGAGGGAAACTGAATTTTGCTTTTTGGTAGCCCATGATACAAGACAAGATCCTAGAAAATGTGCCATACCTGAAGTGCTTTTCCTGTCTACTATGTAACCTGCATAATCAGCATCAGCATATCCAATTAAGTCAAAATTACTACCATTTGGATACCACAAGCACATATCAGTTGTGCCTTTTAGATATCTCAATATTATTTTGACTGCAGCTAAGTGTGACTCCTTTGGATTTTCTTGGAAACAAGCACAAAGCCCTACATTGAAAACAATGTCAGGTATGTTGGCAGTAAGATACAAAAGTGAACCAATCATACCCCTGTACAACTTTTGATCAACTGATAAATCAGGTTCATCAACATCTAACTTTGTGGCAGTTGCAATAGGAATATTTATTTCTTTGGATTCTTCCATTTTAAATTTCTTGATCAGTTCTTTTGTGTACTTCTGCTGATTAATCATGGTACCGTTTGGACTTTGTTTGATTTGCAACCCTATGAAGAAATTGAGTTCTCCCTTCATACTCATTTCAAATTCATTGCCCATTAGTTTTGCAAAATCATTGCTCAACCTCTCTGTAGTGGCCCCAAAAATTATGTCATCGACATAAATCTGAACAACTAGAAGATCTTTGCCCATTTCCTTTTAGGAACAAAGTACTATCAATTTTGCCTCTTTTGTACACATGCTCCAGAAGGAATTTTGACAATCTTTCATACTAAGCTTTTGGGGCTTGCTTTAGGCCATAAAGAGCCTTGTCTAGTTTGTATACATGATCAGGACATTCTTTGATTTCGAATCCAGGAGGTTTCTTCACAAACACTTCTACTTTGAGATTGCCATTTAGGAAGGCACTTTTCACATCCATTTGATGAAGAGTGAATTTCATATGTGTGCAAAGGCTGTGAGAAGTCTTATTGCTTCAAGTCTGGAAACTGGAGCAAAAGTCTCATCATACTCAATGCCTTCCTCTTGACTATTACCTTTAACCACCAGCCTTGCCTTGTTTCTTGTAACTGTCCCATCTTCATCCAGCTTATTTCTGAAAACCCATTTCGTCCCATTAACTGACATGTCCTTAGGTTTTGGAACCAAGTGCCAAACTTTGCTTCTTTCAAACTGATTGAGTTCTTCTTGCATAGCATTAATCCAGTCAGCATCTTGTAGAGCTTCACTCACATTCTTAGGTTCAATCAGGGACAAAAAGGCATAAAATGCACCCAGATTTTTCATTTGTGATCTGGTCTTGACTCCAGATGTGGGATCATTGATTATGTTCTCAATGAGGTGAGAACTCAGGTACCTGCAAGATTTTCCCACCAACTGGTTTCTGCTAGCTTCTGCTTCATTGTTATGCTGTAGAGGCACAGGTTCTGGCACAGGTGCCTTTAGAGAATTTTGTGCATTTTCTCTCAAATTTTTTCCCCCTGTCAGGTTGCCCAGGGTAAAAGGACCAGGTCCATTACTTGTTTCTTCCTTGGATGCCTCCTTGACTGGTGTTGTGGCTTCAGTCAGTTGTCTTACCAATCTAATGGCTTCATCTTCATGTTCCTGTCTCTCAGAAAGAGTGTTAGTTTCATCAAAAATAACATGTACAATTTCTTCCACACATATAGTTCTTTTATTAAATACTTTATAAGCTTTGCTATGTGAAGAATATTCCAAGAATACTACCTCATCACTTCTGGGATCAATCTTACCAGGGGAATCTTTGCCATTATTGTGCACATAGCACTTGCAACCAAAAGCCCTTAGGTGGGATATATTTGGTTTTCTCCCTTTAAGTAACTCATAGGGAGCTTTCTCTACCAGTGGTCTGGTCATACACCTGATTATTATGTAGCATGTTGTATTTATTGCCTCTGCCCAAAAGTTATGAGGTAGTTTACTGGAAAGTAACATAGTCCTTGCCATATCTTCAAGGGTCCTGTTCTTCCTTTCAACTACCCCATTTTGTTGAGGAGTTCTTAGGGCAGAGAAATTATGATCTATTCCATTTTCATCACAAAATTCAGCAAACTTTACCTTTTCAAATTCAGTTCAATGGTCAGACCTGATGGATGCAAGTTGATTTCCTAATTGTTTCTGGATTTTTCTAACAAAGGCTATGAACATCTCAAATGCTTCATATTTAGAAGTCAGAAATACCACCCAGGTAAATCTAGAGAATCATCAACTAGCACCATGACATATGTTTTACCACCTCTGCTCATGGTTCTCATTGGACCACAGAGATCCATATGAACCAGTTCCAACGTCTTGGACGAGCTTACCATTTTCTTAGTTTTGAAGGATGACCTTGCCTGCTTCCCCCTTGCACATGCCTCACAAACTTTGTCTTCCTTGAACTTGATATTAGATAACCCTATCACCAAGTCCTTGGAGACTAATTTGTTTAATTGATTTAGACTAGCATGACCAATGTCTTTTGTGCAAAGGAGGGGATCATTTATTATCACACTCAGACAAGTGAGTTCATTTTCAGAAAGAATTGACAAATCTACAATGTAAATATTGTTAACTCTTCTTCCCTGCAAAACAATCTTGTCTGTAGTAAGGTTAATCACAAAACATTTTAAGGAGGTGAAAACCACTATATTACCTCTGTCACACAGTTGTGACACACTTATTAGGCTATATTTCAAGCCATCTATCAAGTAGACATTCTCAATGGAATGAGAGTCTGTCTTTCCTACCTTTCCAACCCCAATGATCTCACCTTTATTTTCATTTCCAAAGGAGACATTGCCTCCTCTTAGGTTCTCAAGTGAAAGAAACTGGTCCTTGTTACCAGTCATATGTTTTGAGCAACCACTATCCATGTACCAAATTTGGCTACTTCCTTTCACTTAGACCTGCAAAATAAAATTAGAGTTTACTCTTAGGAACCCAAACTAGTTTGGGTCCCTTTCTATGGGCAAAAGCATGAATTAGATTTTTGTTTGTCCACCAAGGCAGTTTGTGTTTTTCTTGAACAAAAGTTTTTTTTCCTTTGACTGCCCTTTTCTTTTGCATTACATTCATTTCTATAATGGCCAGCCTTGCCACAATGTGTACAGATTTTGTTCTCAAGAAGAGTGATATACTTACTTTGGGATCCCATTTTAGAGCTTGGTTCGCAAACCCAAGTCCTCTCTTGTTGCTGCTGTGATGATCTTGCAGCCAGGAGAGTGCATCAGAAGCCTTGTTCCATTTGCATGTTCTGTCTAGTTCATGCTTCACATTTTCTAATTCTTCTTTAAGGACCTTGATTGATTCATCTTTCTTATACAGCTCATCTTTCATTTTTCCTAAATTTTCTTCTAGTGTGAGAAATGATTGATCATCCTTTTTCTTTCCTTTCCCTATTTTTAGTTTCAAATTTTCAGACTTGAGTTAGAGGACACTGTTTTCCACTTGAAGAACGTGGTTCTTCAACTCAACATTTAAGTTATTACTATCATCAGCCCTAAATTCTAGTCTTTTGCATTTTTCTTCTAATATTGCACAATCTCTAGACAGAACATCTTTCTCATTGTTTATTATTTCAGACTCATCTATGAAGTCCATCAAGAGTTCAGCCAATTTTTCTTTCGACAGGAATTTAATTTTTTCTTTAAGGTGTAATATACTTACCTCTTGTTCATCTTCTGATTCTCCCATGGCCATAAGAGCTTGCTCATCTTCAGCTTCATTTTCTGAGTCTTCATCTGACCTATCTCCCCATACAGCAACCATGGCCTTGGTAGTACCTTTGTTTCTCCTTGGTTGAACCTATTCCTTCTTCCTATTCCTTCTTTATACCCTTTCTTTCTTCTATTCAATCTCCCATTGAGGGCAGTTCTTTATCATGTGATCAGTCTTTCCACATTTAAAGCAACCGTCATTTGTCTGCTTCTCAGGAGCCCTAGGTTTGTTGAATGTTGATACTCTTGAAGAGCCCTTGCCTCTCATAAGGTATTTCTTGAAGTCTCTGGTCATCATTGCCATTTCATTATCTTCAAGATCTGATCCTTCTGAGATTCTGAGATCCATACTTCTTTCTTTCTTTGGAGCATCCATCTTCATAGTTTGCCTTCTCAATTCATAAGCAGTCAAGTTTCCAATCAGTTCGTCCAATTTCAGAGTAGCAGTATTTTTGGATTCATGAATGGCAGTGATTTTAGTTTCCCAAGAGATTGGCAGAACTCTAGTTAGAATCTTCTCTACCTTGTCTTCTTCCAGAATGACCATTCCAAGAGACTCAAGTTCATTTGTCAATGTAGTGAACCTAGTGTACATCTCTTGGATAGTTTCACCATCCTTCATAGTAAAATTCTCATATTGAGAAAATAGTAGAGTACCTCTGGACCTCTTCACTTGAGGTGTTCCTTCATGAGCCACTTGTAAAGTGTCCCAAATTTCCTTGGCAGTTGTACATCCCTGAATCCTGTTGTATTCATCAGGGCCAAGTCCACACACTAGCCATTTCTTGGCTTTAGCATTTTTTTCCCATTTCCTTAGATCATCAACAGTACAATCTGCTCTAGTTTTTGGAACATCCATTCCTTCAGCATTCTTCTTGGTTGTAGCAAGAGGACCATCAGTGATGATGTCCCAAAGTTCATAATCTTCACCCATGATATGGTCTTTCATTCTATTTTTCCACTAAGAATAATAGAGCCCATTGAAGAGTGGAGGCCTTGCAGTAGACTGTCCTTCCCAGTTCTCAGGTGGTGCACTCATGTTGATCTTTTTCCTAAGGTGTTAATTTCTTCAAGAATAACCTGCTCTGATACCAATTGATGTAAATAAACGTCAATACCACACAAAAGGGGGTGATTTGCGTGGTACCTAATTTTTACGTTAGAAGAACCTGGTTCTTCTAAGTGACCTAATTACTGCAGTTTGCGGAAATATAAAAACTAAAAGTAAAGTGCACAGCGATTTTACGTGGAAAACACCTGGCTCAAAAGGTGAATAAACTACGACCTACTACTCAGTAAAATTTTCCCAAACTCCACTAAGATCAATGAGCCAAAAACAACATTTACAAAACTCTTGTAAACCTAAGGATTAAACTCTAATCCCAGTGTGGCACACAGCCTCAGCTGTTGCGACACTATCAAGTTAACTCTAACTTGATGACACAACGTACCTAATACAGTTGTTTCTAAGAAAGCTGAAAAGTACAATATAAAACCTACTACAATTGTACTAGAAATAAAACAATCAGATGGAACCGGTTCTTCTCTAGGTTCATGTAGCTGTAGGCGTCTACACTTGTAACTTGCATATATTTCTTGCTAATCAGACTTCGCTCTTTAGCTCTCAAATATGCTTTTACTTCTGCTTGTGTGTGTTACCTGAAAAGAGAAATAACTCAATCATATATTGAGTTAGCAGTTAGAGTTTGACTAAGACTCCACTTCTTATCCATTCATAATTCGAGTCCTGGCCCAAAGCAGACTCCAACCCTTTTCCTAACTTAGGATTAAGTTCTCTTCACATAAGGAGACTGTCCTCCTTATCCCAATGCAATCTTTTCGATTATGATCAGAAGATATTGATGCGTGGTCTTTGGTGCATTATATTCCTCACGTGCTCTGCATGTGCCCTTGTTGGTTCATACTGTGTGATACAAGATGGACCAGGTCCTTCTATCAGTTCATTTGTCAATCTTCAAAGCTTTAACTGAAACTTGGGCCAACAGCACGCCTCCCTCATCCACCAATCATCTTGCATGCAACCTACTAATGATATGATTTTGACCAAAAATCCCTTCAATAACAATCCTAATGAATCATCTTACCATCATCAAACATGAAACAACCCTCTACTCAACACAATAATCCCTGCATGCTCACACTAACTTAAACCACATGGAAACCACTCATAACTCTCCTCAACAAATGGCCAACACAACCCTACACGTATCCTAAAATCAATCTTCTTCCCTATCTATTAAAACTTCTATGTTAACCCATTCTAACAACATGCAAACGACCCCCCTAATCATTGAAACCTAGAAGTTGTTCTATAAAATTCTAAAAGCAATACTTTATCCTCTATATAACTTCTTCAAACCAACAATAATGCCAAGAATTTCCATCTCAGTAAGAAGGTGTTATTGCCTGATACAACTTCAGAGATCAAACCACCCACAGAACATGGACAATACTCCAGCGCCACAAAATCTAAACCTGCCATGTAGGATTTTAATCCAACCACCACTACCATAGAATAACCAACCACTTTCATAGGTGTAGATAGGCTTGGTATGATATGCCATATCGTTCAATATCATGTTGGAGGGCAGGGAAATAGTGATTCTGCTACAAAACACTCACTACCTAGACCAGCTAATTTCAGAGGGAGTTCGTCTACTTATGAACAACTACATAAATCAAATCTGGATAAACAATATACTCCAACCAGTAGCTCCAAATATGCCTGCCAATCTAACTCATGTCATGACGAGGAATGGAATCTACCATCTCACGTTGTCCCCATTCAAAGCACAACTCCACTAAGGGAGTTACCTTTATTCACACCAGAAGTGATGACAAACATCAACCATGTATTCACTCCTTGGAATATACGCCAGACCTACCCCAAATTTCCCATGCATAATTAGGGTCATCCATAGTAACCCGCATATCTAAATCTAGTAAAAATGGATCAACCAATGGAGGAAGAGGTGGATCCTATCAACTTAATACCAGAAAACATAATGGAAGATTCAAACCTCGATGAAATAAATGTGTTTCTATTCATGGAGATGCAAGAGCAGGGGCAGATTCTTTATTGTCCTATGACACTTTACAATTGCACACTAGACATAAGGCCCGATGATGGCCCTTTCAGAGGAGGAATCTGATACTCGCAATAAGAGTGAGGGAGAATGAAGGCATACACAACCACAACCTCAACATGAATAGAGCCACCACCTTCATAATATGGAATATTCGTGGAGGAAACAACGAAGCTCTTAGGCTAAATTTTAGAGAGTTGGTTGACACACACCACCCAAGTATGGTCACCCTTCTGGAGACCAAAATGGACAACCACCTTTCTATTCTTAATCCGTTTAGGTTCTCAGATATGATAGAAATTTGGCAAACAGGCAATCAGGTGGTATGGTCATCTTGTGGGATCACACTATTGTTAATGTGCATAGTTTTGTGTGTAGAAGCCAGAAGATAAGTCACTATTGAGGTAGTTTCTACAAAAAATCTTGGTTATTTACCTCTATTTATGCTAGTACTGATAAAGCTCTAAGAAATAAAATATGACAAAATCTTATAGAACAACATGCATCCTACATAGGTCCCTGGCTTGTTGGAGGAGATTTTTACGACGTCCTTACTGAAGATGAAAAAATAGGTGGTAGAACTATTAGAAGAAAACATTCGAAGATTTTATGATATTGTTTTAACAATTGCAACCTTATCTACCTAGGGTTTAAAAGTTGCAAATTCACCTGGTCAAATCTTAGGAAGAAAAATAACGGCCTAATCATGAAAAGACTTGACAAAGTCTTTGCCAATGAGGAATAGATTAGTCAATTCCCTAAGGCTATTATAACACATCTTCCTAAAATACACCCTGTAGTGGCCAAAAACATTTTAGGTTAGAAACATTTTGGTGTAGGCACCTCCAATTCATCAATCTTGTAAAGAATAGCTGGAAAGATAAATGTTATACCCTAGCTTCTAGCAAATTTCGTAGTAATGTTAAAAACTGGAAAAATAATCACTTTGGAGATGTCTCTAGAAATAAAAATAAAATAATGGCCAGACTCAAAGGAATCCAGAACTCTTCAAATTATACTACTAGTCCTTTGCTTAAACAACTAGAAAATAACCTCAAAATTGAATACAATAATATCAAAAAAATTGAAGATGATAATTGAAAACTTAGAGCTAGAATATCCTGGATCCATGAATGAGATGCAAACGCTAGATTTTTTCACATTGTGGCTTCCAATAGACATCGTAGAAATAAAATTATTTTTTTTAAAGATAACCATGGCAATTGGATAAATGACCCTAACGCAATTATCATACATACAACCCAATATTTCCAAAACATTTTTGCTACCAACCATGGTATGACAAATTGTGCTAGCATAAAAAATGATAATCATAATTTCAATAAAATAGATCTCTCAATCCTTGACAAAATTACATACAATCGAGGTGGTCAATGCCATTTTCTCTCTAAAACATACAAGGCCTCAGGTCCCGATGGCATTCACCTTTTTTTTTCTACCACAAATATTGGGACATAGTAGGCCGCTCTGTCATTGATATCTGCCTACAAGTTATTAACACCCAAACCCTTCCTCCTAGTATCAACAACACTTTTATCTGCCTAATTCCTAAAGTGCCCAGCGCTAACAATTTAAATTTTTTTAGATCTATAGGTCTTTGTAACACAATTTACAAAATAATTACCAAGATAATTGCAAACAGGATACAACCATACCTGAATAAAATAATTAGTCCCTTCTAGGCTAGTTTTATTAAAGGAAGAAGGACTTGTGATAATGCAATTATTATCCAAAATATTTGCAACCATTTAAAAAATGAAGGGAAATAAAACCAACATGATTCTAAAATTGGACCTTGAAAAAGCATTTGATAGGCTCGAATGGTCCTTCATTTATCGAACCCTCAGTTATTTCAGATTTCCCCCAAAGATGAAATGCTTAATAATGAAATGCATTTGCACTAGTCAAATTGTTATCCTGGTCAATGGAACAACAACTAAATTCTGTAGTCCTAGTAGGATCATTAGACAAGGATGTTGTATCTCCCCCCTACATTTTCATCTTATATATGGAAACGATATCTGTTAGTTTGTATGGGTCCACCAAGTCTTTAGAGTACCTGGTTCTCTACAATTTTCCGTTGAGAGTATTTAATAAGGCAGTAAGTAAATAAGGTAGATGCTACAATTTTCTGTTGAGAGTACTTAATAAGGTAGTAAGTAAATAAGGCAGAGGACTTTCACGTGAAAAAATCCCACTCAAGGGGATGAAAAAATCATGACCTACACATGCATGCTTTTAACTAACTTGTAATCTTACCTATTACAAGCCACTATACAATACTCTCTATTGTAAAGGATCTGCCCAACTAACTTGTGATATCTTTACCACAAGCCACATTGTGACTATCCTAGTTACAAAAGATTTTTCTAACTTGTGATGTTGTCAACACAAGCCACTTTGTAACCCTACTATTATAAAGACTTTTCTTTATGACTAAACCTAGTCAAAACCTAAACTTAGCGCGTTTGAGCATTTACAAGAGGACTCTTACTCAGTATGCTTCTAAGTAAGCAGTTTAGGAGATATAATAAGTACAATAACAAGGTTACAACTCAACTAGGACAACAACAATCAATCTTTTAGGAACTGGTCTGTAGTGGCGTTCAACCTTATTCTTCAAGATTGAGAGAATGAGCTTTTCTCATTTTGCTAAAGTCTTGAATAGAAACAGATCACTCCCAGTGATGTCTTCATATAAAGCTTCATCGGGTAAAATTGATCACACAGTTAAGGTGATGTGAGTGCTTTGTTTGGTTAGAAGATGAGTGGGCTGTCAATACATAGCAGTGCGGCAGAACCAGTGCCGTCAGTCACTGCAGTTCCGGTTGTGTCCCAATGACTCTGTAGCTGCAGAGAAACCAAAGAGGCAACAGGTTATGGATTGGTTCCTAGCTTCTAAGATCAATTCAAGTTTGCAGTAACCCAAGTAGATCAGGTTCCCTAACTGGTTCTTATCAGAAAGTTTGCCAGATCGTCAAAACATAAGGCAAGAGTATTTAAGATCTATCAATTTCCACCTTTTTGGTAATGACAAATTTAAGCCGTTATGAGTTCCCCATAGAGACAATGCCTTAGTTTACAAAAAAATCAGAAGTAAGAACTAGTTCCCAAATGTGATTACCCATGTGTCCTTTTGAACTTATAAATAGAGAACCAGTTACTAGTCAGTTACCAGTTCCGTCTGATTTTTCCCCTTTTGACATCATTAAAAAGAGTAAAAGCACAAATAAGTTCAGCGAAGTCAACTCATGCCACATATGTGCACACTATCATGAAAAAAATAGAACACATTGAGACAGTATTAGACCAAAATAAAAGAGGAGTTATATTAATACTAGTTTAAAATGCCCCTTCCTTTGAAAGAAGAAAGAGACAACATTTGGACTAAGATCACGGTAGCAGCAGTACATCCCAACCACAACAAAAAAACAAAGAAAAACAACCACCAATCCATCAACAAAAACAAAACAAAGAGGATATATCCAGATAACTGGCCACTGAGGGGAAATTTAGGGGACACTAGGAGGAAAAGGGTTGGAAGCGGAGACAAGAGTCTGGAGAAAAAGATCTATTCAGGCTTTTCCCGGCAGTTCGACATTCAAGTTCTCAACTTGCACCCTGAGGTCACCATTTTCTTGAGACAAACGAAGCACTTTATCATTTGACATGGGGAACTGCTCAGGCTTGCTGGCCTTCCAGTATGGCATTCCTAGCTTTTAGTCGACGTATCTCCCCAGCTGCACTATTTTGGGCATTGATGAGCTGGGACATAGTCGAAGCGCTTCCTACACCCCTATAGTTCTCAATACAATCGCACTCTTTCAAGGTCGTCTGTGAGAATGTCTGCTTAAGGGTTCATACCTTGCATGTTCCCAGAGGAAACTCAAAGTATTTGAACACTTGCATGAGCAAGAATCCATAGGGGAGCTCGTGATTACCATCCTTAAAATCAGCCACTTTCTGCATCTGCTCAATCATTACAGCAGGCAGACTTACCGGGTTAAACCCGTCCAGTTGCTCCATTAAGAATAAATCAGACTTGGAAGTGATAGATCTCCTTTCTGATCGTGGCAACAAGACTTTGTTCACCAATTCACACAACAATTGCTAGACGGGAAGCAGTGCTTTCTTATGAACTTGATCTCCTTTCTGATTTGAATTGTCTTTCACAATTTCATTTTGAAAGTTGTATTGACAAACATCTCTCACACTAGATACCCCAACTGTAGGAACCTGCAGAATTTCCCCAACCAATTTCACGTCAAATACAATGTCCACACCTTTGACCAAAGCATAAATATGCTTAGTATCTACTGGGAATAAGCTGTCAAAGAAACTCTGGACCTCCTCCTCATAGACTTTGGGAGCCTCCATATAGTAAAGATGTGTCCACTGTTGAAACTCCACCATTTCCAGGATTTGACGCGTCACGACAATTTCTGAGATTGTGGGGTCGAACATGCACCCCAGCAGTACTTTCTGGTGTCTCAATCGTTCAGTTCCCACACACATTTTAATTCGTGCTTTCTTTCCAGAAGCAGGTTATTCGGTAGTTTCATGCTTGCGTTTCTTAGACTTTTCTTCACTGACTTTACTTTTTCCTTTGGACCTGCCAAGTATATCCTCATCACTCACAGACTTCTCCCTTTTGGAGTTGGAAGTAGACCCATTTTCCATGGAACCATACTCTTCCCATTTTGATGAACACCTAAAAAGGGAATCGGGTTCCTCAAGAGTTCCCTCTTCCACCTCAACAATAGGGATATCTCTATCCCCTACAGGTACACCATTTTTCACCAGCTTTCTCTTTTTCTTCTTACTGCTTTTCTTGATTTTTTGTAGTGCAGAGTCATAGGCCGCTTTGATTTGAAGCCTTGTGATGGGGCACTTGGCTTTAGACTCAGGAGTCAGAACAGTCTTATGCTTACTGATGAATGCGTCAAGGGCCAAGTTGTCAAGGCTTCTTCCTTACTAGAGTGCAGCTCTAAGCCTTGAACTTCCAAGGGCACCACATCAAAGGGAGGTACACTACTATCCCGAGGATAATACTCCTGACCTGGGTCTCTTTGAGAAGAATCAGGTTCTCCATGTGTACCCCAGCAGTGTAGGCTACTACATCTCTCATAGGGGTCTATTCTTCCCTTACACTAGATCATATGTGCTTTTGGGGAATGAACTTATGAAATATCCCTTCAGCGGATACAACAAACATTGTCTTTTCATTAATAGTCGGTGCTTCCACAGCCATGGGGTTTATTGTAACAATGGCGGAGTTGCTGGAGTTCTCAGTAATTAGCCATTGTTCGCTATTTAGGGTTTGACTGGAGTGGACAGCATACGGAACATTAGTGTCAGATGTTTCTGAGTTAAGAGAGGGTGTGACAACTGGGAGAGGTTTGGTTGTGGCAGAAGTGATAGGGAGTGATACGGACTCAGTGGATACTGGGTTCCATGGATGGATCAGAAAAGGTATGGTTGAAGTAGAGAGATCAAAAATTTTCTCATCCATTATAGAAGGTGGTGTGATGATCCCTTCTTTTTTGGGTGAATATAACCTAGGGATTATGATGAAGCAAAATAGAAGAGAGGGGTTTATAAGTGGAGAGGATAATTATGAGGGGAGAAGAATAGGCACTGGTTCTTGAAACGGCGATTGGGCATGGAGAATTGTGACAATTCAAGGGGAGATGGAACGTTTGAACTGAAGGGACGTGACATCCAGATCTGAAAAAGTGATGACATGGCAGTTGAATTTCGAGCCTTTTAAGACGTGTATTAAAGGATGTATAGAGCTACTAACCTTTAGTACAGGATCCTGGTTCTGGAACCATGTTTTCTTCAAGCCCCCTTTTTTATATAAAAAAATAGCACTCTTCTATTAGTCATGTACTTCATCTGATGCTTCTATGCTCATCATGCATGTTTACCTGTAACGGTATTTATGTGAGTTAGACAAGGCCAAAAAACACTTTGAACAAATTATTTCATAATAACGCGAGCCAAACCAATACGGAATCGGGTTCTTAGTTGGGCCTCAGCAACCCTAGCTTCACTCCATTTTTTTCAAACTGTTCCGTAATTAGTGCCTTGGTGAAAATATCTGCAATCTGATCTTCTGTGCTGTTTAAATTCATGCCTATCAATCCTTTCTCCACGTTATCTCTTAGAAAGTGATGCCTTACATCAATATGTTTTGTTATCTTATGTTGAACTGGATTCTTTGCTATATTGAGTGCACCAGTGTTGTCACATAGGAGGGGCACACTCTCAGTGAGTACTCCAAAGTCCTCTAGTTGCTGCTTGATCCATAGAAATTGAGCACAGCAAGATGCTCCAGCTACATATTCAGCTTTATCTATTGAAAGGGCCACCGAATTTTGCTTTCTTTTTCCCCAAGAGATAAGGCATGATCCTAGGAGATGAACCATTCCAGAAGTGTTTTTTCTATCCACAAGATAACCTGCATAATCTACATCAGCATTCCCAGTCAGATTAAAATTGTCACCCGATGGATAGTATAACACCTGGTACTGTGTGCCGTTGAGATATCTCAGTATTCTTTTGGTAGCCTTCAAGTGAGATTTCTTGGGATTTGAATAATTGATTGAAACCTCACACACAATTTGACACTGAAAACGATATCAGGTCTGTTGGCTGTGAGATAGAAAAGCCTCTATAGATTGATTGACTCACGGGAGACCTTGTTTCATCAATGTCCAGTCGTGTGGCAGTTGCAATGGGAGTGTCTATCACCTTTGATGCTTCCATGTCAAACATCTATAAAAGCTCCCTAATGTATTTCTGTTGACCGATGGAGGTACCTTTTGGAGACTATTTTACTTGAAGACCTAGGAAGAAATTCAATTCTTCCAACATGGTGATTTCGAATTCACTCCCCATCAGTTTAGCAAATTCTTCACACAGAGAGTCAGTTATTTCTCCAAAAATAATGTCATCAACATAAACCTGAATGATGAGCAGGTTCCTTCCTCGTTTCTTTAGGAAAACAGTGTTGTCAATCTTCCCTCTCTTAAAGTAATTTTCTAAGAGAAAATTTGACAATCTTTCATACCATGTTCGAGGAGCCTGCTTTATCCAGTACAGGGCCTTATCTAGTTTGAACACATATTCAGGGTGCTCATGACTTTCAAACCCAGGGGGTTGCTTCACGTAGACTTCTTCCTTAAGCAATCCATTCAAAAATACATTTTTCACATCTATTTGGAACAAAATGAATTCCATATGAGAAGAAAAGACAATCAAAATTCTGATGGCTTCCATGTGAGCCATTGTTGTTTCTTCGGAGTCAATGCCTTCCTCCTGATTGTAACATTGAACCACTAGCCTGGCTTTGTTCTTGTGGTAATTCCATGCTCATTGAGCTTGTTTCTGGACACTCACCCTGTTCCTACAATGGTTCTATCTGGAGGTCTAGTTACCAGGTGCCAAACGCTATTTCTCTCAAACTGATGCAGCTCGTCTTGCATGGCTATAATCCAATCTGCATCTTTTATGGCTTCCTTGATGTTCTTGCGTTCTATATTAGAGAGAAAGGATGTGAAGGCAAGTGAATTTCTAGCTCTTGACCTGGTTTGGACTCCAGAATCTAAAGGAGTGATTATGTTATCTATGGGGTGAGAACTTTGATGTCTCCAGCTAGAGATCTGGGGTTCATTCTGAGAGGAGGACGATATGTTTGGATGATTATCCTCTATCATTCTCTCAGATCCCAGTGGAGTTCCTTGAACTGCATCAACTACCCTTTTTTTAGCTTCAGTAGTTGTGATTGAAGTACTTGGATCAATTGACGATGACCCAGAATTGTCTTCATTTTGCTCCTTCACTTGGTTCATCATATCTGCCTTTCCGTTTGTCATGTAAATGGCTTCACCGGGAACAAGTAAGGGTTCTCCATCTTGGTCTTCCTCAGCATTCTTCTCATAGGATGAGTGAGATTCATCAAAGATAACATGGACACTTTCTTCAACACATTGAGTCTGTTTGTTGTATATTTTGTAGGCTTTGCTTTGAGAAGAGTAGCCAAAAAATATACCATCGTCATTTTTGGCATCGAACATACCAAGGTGATCCTTTCCATTGTTGAGAACATAACATTTGCATCCAAATGTTCTTAGTAAGTCAACTTGGGTTTTCTTCCATTCAACAATTCATACGGGGTCTTGTTCAGGAGTGATTTGATCATGCACATGTTCACCAAATAGCAGGCAGTGTTGACAGCTTCGGCCCAAAAATTCTTTGGAAGTCCACTGTCGATCAATATTGTTCTTGCCATTTCTTCCAGAGTTCTATTCTTTCTTTCTACTACATCCTTTTGTTGTAGAGTTCAGGGAGTTAAGAATTTGTGAGTGATGCCATTTTCGTTACAAAAGTCATCAAACTTAATGTTGTCAAACTCTGTTCCGTGATCTGATCTAATGCATACAACTCTAGACTCCATTTTCACCTGGATTTTCTTCACAAAGGCCATAAATACTTCAACCGTTTCATCTTTTGTCCTAAGAAACAAGGTCCATATGAATCTGTAGTAATCGTCAACTATCACGAATATGTATCTCTTTCCTCATCTTCTTTGCACCTTCATAGGTCCACACAGATCCATGTGCAGGAGCTCAAGCGGCTTTGAGGTGCTCACATCTTTTTTTGAATTAAAGGAGGACTTTACATATTTTGTTATGGCACAGGCATCACAAACCATTTGAGTTTTGAATTGTGATATAGGCAGACCATGTACCAGGTCCTTTTGAATTAGTTTGTTGAGAAGGAAAAAACTTGCATGCCCAGTCTTCTATGCCATAGTTCGGCATCATCGTCAACCGCCTTTAGACAACTCAGATCATCACTTTGTAAAGATTCAAAATCTGCAACATATATGTTCTTGTATCTTTTGGCCACCAGAACTATCTCACCAGTTACAAGGTCAGTGACTGTACATATTTGGACAAGAACTCCATCTTGTTTCCTTTATCGCAAATTTGGGAGACACTCAAGAGACTATGCTTGAGTCCATTGACATAATACATATTCTCAATAGAGTGAGTGTGTGAATTCCCAACTTTTCCAACTCCAAGAATGTACCCCTTTTTGCCATTGCCAAAGGATATACTCCCTCCTTGCAAGGCTTTTAGTGAGAGAAAGTTGTAGTGTTCCCAGTCATGTGTTTAGAACACAACCACTATCCATGAACCATTGTTCTCAACTTCCCTTCACCATTCCCTACACAAGAGATTAGGAGTTAGTTTTAGGAACCCAAACAAGTTTGAGTTCCTTACCAAGAGGATGAATAAGAGCTCTCTTAGTCCATGCAGGTAATGCCAATTTTCTATGAGTAGAACTTGGTCCCTCTTTTGTAGTCACGGTTTCAGCTGCCACTTTATCATTTGGTACTAAATGACTCTTGGCATGGACATCTTCTTGGAGTGCCCAATATTCCCATATTGGATACGAGGCTGGTTATCAGACGCAGTGGTGCTCTTACTATGAGGGTTGCAAGAAGCTTTCTTCCTTGGAAACCCTGCTCCCCTCTCCTTTTTAATAACATTAATGGACAAGACAGGCGTAGCTTCCACAGACCAGGTCCACTTTAGAGACTTCTCAAGATCAATCATGACCTTTTTCCATATTGACTGGGAGGAGCTCAGTTTTCTCAATTTCAGCACTCATCCTACATCTCAAGGCTTCACCTTATCTTCAAGCCTAACATATTTCTCACTCATTATCTCCTTTCCTCTTTTAGGGTTTTCAAGTTTTGACTTAGTCGGGTGCTCTAATATTTATCTCTTTTGGTCAACAGTTTCTGCCAAGAGGTCACTTTTTCTTTTCTAAGAGTTTCAATGACTTTCTTTTGACCGGTAATTACAGCCATTAAATGTAAAATTATGTTCAAATTTTTCTAGTTTTAAGAACAAGGAACCCCTCTTCTTTGTAAGACTACTAAATGCAGTAATTAACACGTCAGCTAAACACATGAGTTGTTTGGAGAGTAGGATTTTAGATTTCTCTGATCATCCCTGAAGTTTACCTTTTTGTTGCCATTATCTTCATCGTTGTCTGATTGTTCCATCAAAGCAAGCGTTGAGTCATATCCAATCGCATCGCCTTCATTTGGCATCGTAGAACTATCAGCAGCATTAGATTTGTCTCTTTTTAATTGTGTAGTTCCATCATAAGCTATTTGCAAGGCCTCCCATATTTCCTTGGCAGTGTTACATGCAGAGGTTTCATCGTACTCATTAGGTTTCAAACCCTCTAACAGGATTATTTTGGCACGAATATTCTTCTCCATCGCTTCTTTGTCTACTTCAGTGTATTCATCGCTCGTCCTTTTCATGGAAAATGAATTTTCATTTTGTACCTTAACTTGAACAAATGGACCATCTCAGATAACATCCCAAATCCCTAAATCCTCAGTCATGATGAAGTCATGCATTCTAGCTTTCCACCACCAACAGTGTTTTTCATTAAACTTGGGTGGATGGTATATGGATTCACCTTCTTCAAAATTTAGTGGAGCTATCATGAGGATCCTTCCTAGGTGTGAACCTGATAGGAGGAACATGCTCTGATACTAATTGTTAGTTTGTATGGCTCCACCAAGTCTTTAGAGTACCTAGTTCTCTACAAGTTTCTGCTGAGAGTACGTAATAAGGCAGTAAGTAAATGAGGCAGAGGATTTTTACGTGGAAAAATCCCATTCAAGGGGATCAAAAAACTACGACCTACACCTGTAGGATTTTAACTAACTTGTAATCTTACCTATTACAAGACACTCTACAATACTCCCTATTGTAAAGGATTTGCTCAACTAACTTGTGGTACATTTACCACAAGTCATTTTATGACTATCCTAGTTAAAAAGGATTTTTCTAACTTGTGGTGTTGTCACCACAAGCCACTTTGTAACCCTTCGACTACAAAGACTTCTCTTTATGACTAAACCTAGTCACCACCTAAACTCAGTGAGTTTGAGGATTTACAAGAGGAATTATGTTTCTAAGTAATCAGTTTAGAAGATATAATAAGTACAATAACAAGGTTACAACTCAACTTGGAAAACAATCAATCAATCTTTTAGGAACTGGTTTGTAGTAGTGTTCAACGTTATTCTTCAAGCCTGAGAGAATGAGCTTTTCTGTTTTTGCTAAATCCCTGAATGGAAATAGATCACTCCCACTAATATCTTTGTATAAAGCTTCATCCGGGTACAATTGATCACATCAGTTGAGGCGATGGGAGTGCTTTTTTGGGTTAGAAGATGAGTGAGTTGTCAGTACATAGCAGTGCGGCAGATCCAGTGTCGTCAGTCACTTCAGTTCCAGCTGTGACCCAATGACTCTGTAGCTGCAGAGAAACCAAAGAGGCAACAAGTTCTGGATTGGTTCCTAGCTTCTGAGATCAGTTCAAGTTTGCAGTAGCCCAAGTAGATCAGGTTCCCTAACTAGTTCTTATTATAAAGTTTGTTAGATCGTCAAAATATAAGGCAAGAGTATTTAAGATCTATCACTATCCAAATAATTCTCAATCGAGTGGATACTTGTATGCGGGATCCAATACATTTAACTAACAAGTACATGGCCATATCCCATTTATTTTTTGTCGATGACCTTACTCATATGGCTATTGGCTATGGTAGATTTATAAAATTGTAAAATAATTGATAAATGATTAAAGTCCTTTTGCGAGCTATCAAGATAAAAAAATAAACCTACAAAAATACAAAATCATCTTCTCCAGTAATTGTTCGATAACTAAGGACAGAGACATTGCAAATGGCTTCAACATCAAAATTAGCCAATCTTTTAGCAGATATCTTGGTTTCCCAATCTTGGGAAAAAATCGAAAAGTAAAAGACTTCCAATTTATTATAGACAAAATGTGTAATAGGCTATCAGCTTGAAAAATAAAGTTCCTAAATATTGCAGGTCGAATCACATTGACCCAATCAACTTTGAACAGTATATCAAACCATGTTATGCAATACACTATAACACCTACCAAAATTCAAAAATAAATAGACCAAATTTAAAAACTTCATTTGGGACACTACTAATGAAGGAAAAAAACTCCATCTTATTAACTAGAAAAAACCATTACAAGCACTAGAGAACTTGGAGGCCTTGACTTAATAATGCTAACCCAAAAATATTTCTTTGCTGAGTGGATTAACTTGACGAATTATTTCTAATCCCACCACTCCTTTGGCCAGCATATTAATTCATAAATTATAGTGCCAGAAGATCAAGGAACCATTCATTCATTTGGAAGGACATCCTAAAAGGATGGACCATATGTTCAAAAGCCATTCTATGGCAACCTAGCCACAATTCCACTACCAATATATGGGACACCTGTGCATCCCTAATCCCCCCTCCCCTCGGGTTATGAAACTGCATTGAGGGACCCTTCAAAGAATATGAGAGCAATCTTCAAATAAAAAATATCTACCACAATGGAAAATAGTCGTTCTCAAGGATATATTTCCAATTGCCTTCTAAATTGGTAAATAATATTAAAAGCATACCTCAACCCCTTAACTATAAAAATTATGACAAGCCTCTATGGAGTCTTAATAATAATGATCCCTTCACCACCAAAAGTTGCTACCAATTAATCAACAACACCAACCTGGCTGCACATGATTTCAACTAGATATGGAAGTTATATTGCCCGAATAAAATAAAATTCTTCCTTTGGCAATGCTTCCATGGTAGAATTCCTACTCGTCAGTTTCTTCAGCGCATTGGCATTATTCAATGTACTATATGCCGAAGAAATGAAGACGTCTTCCTGTTATACCCTAAAGTTGAGCACATCTGAAAATCCTTAGGCATCAACGTCCAAAATATTATTGGACATAATTATTGGTTGATCAATCTAAAAGATTTGAACACAGTATCAATCTCGTCAACAATGGAATGGGGTAAGCTTTTTTCTTTCTAATATGGGAAATTTGGACTAATAGGGACAAAATTAATTTCAACGACACAAACTTCCCCCAAAACTAACAACATTGATGGGCCAAGCTACTAAATATAATTTCCTAAACACAAAGGTGGCCCAACTCAAATAAAAATGAATATTAATATAAGTTGGTATAAACCCCACAATACTGGCATAAACTAAATATTGATTGGCGCATACAAATTTGATGCACAAATATCAGGATTAGGTGGTGTGATCAGAAATCACGTGAGTAAGTGGATCACTGGCTACCAAATGCAGCACATAACTATTTCTCCTCTGGACAACAAATTGCAAACAAATACAAGCTGTTTCCGCTTGATGTGGAGACTGACACAACTAAAGCAATCAAGCAATACAGCAGGACCACTTATTCTTTTCTAATCTTGTTCTTGCTTGCAGATTATTAATGTACCACCAGAAGGACCTCATACTACGTCATAATTTTCGTGAAGGCAATCAAGTGACACATATCCTTGCAAAAGACAACACAAAGGGAAACTACGAGCATCTTTCCCCTCGTTATCCAAAACTCCATGCAGCACCTCCTCCTTTTGTGAAGAAACAACTGACTTTGGAAGAAAATGGAGCTTGTCTTTTTGTAAAACTTTAACAACTGATATTGCATGTAACAATCCACCAATGTGTGTTAATTTTCCTACTATCTGTAACCAATTGAACGTTATCTAGTTTTTATAATATATATATATGTCGTTGTTATAAAGAAAGAAGCCAAATTTGAATGGTAATTACTTCTATCTTCTTTTTATTTTTCTGTAAATGTATATGACAAATATTATTTTAGAACAGAGGAATGAAAGATGATGAAACATTAACAGCGTTTGTACATTGATAGATAACAAATCTCTTGCCTAATATTATTGTCTTTAATGAAATGGCCAGGTTATAACATTTTTTTTCCTAGTCCATATAAATATAATAAAGATGTTCTGGACAAAAATAATAAGATATTTGCAACTATAGTTTGAGTCGAGTAGTAGTGTATCTCATTCTAAATAAAAAATATGAATCTAAAAATTAAATTAGAAAAAGTGCAAATCAGTACTGCTAAATTTTAACTACAATGGAAGAAATGGGTTAAAGAATTATTTGCTTGGCCCGAGAAATCTCATTTATATGACGGTCTAGTTTCTCTTCTTAAAAGAAAGTAATAAAAGGCATATTCCAAGGATGATATTTCAATAACCTGACATGTATCCGAGGAAGAGCGGGCCAAATTATACAATAAAACTAAAAAAATCTCTTTCATCTAAAATGCTTTGATACTCATAAAATCATAAGTGAATTTTACATAAATGTCCCAAATAAGTTCTAACTTACCGACATCTAGCCATCAATTATAGACTTATCAAAATTAGTCAACCACATATAAAAATTGAAAACCAAAATAAATAAGGTTTTTTCTCTCCAAGAATCATATGCAAAGATCTCTTCATATTTTTAAGCGTGATCGGCAATATTAGATGCAAGACGGAAAAAATTTCATGAATGAGATAGCAAACAATTATATATATATATATATATATACATATATATATATATATATATATATATATATATATAAGATTTCAAAACTCTAAGCAAAAAATGACCTTTTTTAATTAGTATGGTTGAAAATCATTGAAAAACAAATAGATGAGTCAATATACATAATTTGAGGAAGACTGGAGGTAATTTGGATTGATTTGATATCAAAATTCATAGTTAAAAACGAGTTCATGAAATTTTTTCGCGAGATACGTATCATGCATGTATCGCACTCACAGATATACATGGTACACATCTGATACAAATACAATACGTATGTGATCACAAATGATACAAATATTATTCTTTTTCACGTTCATTTTCTACTTCGAATTTTCAATTCAAAACTCCACCAATTCATCCCAAAACTAAGATTAAAACTCCTTAATATATACCCTATCAATTCTGATAATACACACTCAAAAAAAAATAAAAAAAATCTAGCTATATATAACTAATTGGCTAATATTACTAAACGTTTGACTAGTATTAGTATGTTATGAAATAAAAACAATATAGCAAGAACTATGTAAGTAAGATTAATAATAGAACAGAATGATAATAGTAGAAAGAAAGACTTCTTTCTTTTGTTTCTAAGTTTCTTCTTTAGGTTAATGAATAAACACATTTATAGGTACAGTTGCATTGTTACATAACTCCTAAATCTAGTTATGAATCTCAAAATCAACAAATCTAAACATGAAGACACATCTAGATATGGCAAGATTTCCTTATATTAAATTGGACATCCACCTGCTACGCAATTGGATTTATAACAACATGAAGACAAATCTAAGATATGGCAACATTTCAAAATCTCAAGTTGGACATCCATCTTAGGTGTAAGTGGATTTATAACACTCTCCTTGGATATCTAAAGATAGTGCCTCGTTAAAATTTTACTAGGAAAAGATCTTGTGAAAAAAAATTCTAGTAAAGCAAAAAGAGTACACATATCATGTAATATACATTGAGAGTTGCCTTATTAAAAACCTTACCAAGAAATCCAATTCGAACAAAGCCTTCGTTAAGAAAAAACAGTGCAGCGCGTATTTCTCCCCTGATGAAAATTCTATTTAATATCTCAAAAAAGACGCATTCCAATCCTATATCTCAACTTCTCAAATGTTAATGTCGGTAATACCTTAGAGAACAAATATGGTAAATTATCACTCGAAATGACTTGTTGAACATCCAATTCATCATTTCTTTGAAGATCATGCGTGAGAAAGGATTTTGGTGAAATGTGCTATATTTTGTTTCCTTTAATATATCCCCTTTTTAGTTGAGCTATACATGCAGCATTTTCATACAATGTTATTGGAATATTTTTTCCCCATGAAAGACTACATATCTCCTGAATATGTTGAGTTATTGATCTCAACCAAACGCATTCTCGACTCGTTTTATGAATAGCTATTATCTCTACATGATTTAAAGAAGTAGAAACCATCATTTGTTTTGTTGAACGCCATGATATGGCAGTACCTCTACATGTAAATAAATAGCCTATTTGAGATCAACCCTTATGTGGATCTGCAAATATCTTGCATCTGCATAACCAATCTGTTGTGACCTGGATTCTTTTAAATAAAATGCTTCCATATCAATAGCCCCTCTGAGATATCTCAATAGATACTTAATACCATTCCAATGTCTTTGCGTTGAGGAAAAATTAAATCTTGCTAACAAGCTTACGGAGAAATTTATATCCGTTCGACAATTATTAGCAAGAAACATTAGTACCCCAATTGCACTAAGATGTGGTATTTCAGCATGTAAAAGCTCTTCATTATTTTCATGAGGGCGAAATGGATTTTTATTTATACAAGTGATATCAAAACCATCGGGGTACTCAATGGATGTGCTTTATCCATATAAAAGCGCTTCAAAAACTTTTTGGTGTATGTTAATTGACGGACAAATATTCTATTTTTCATATGCTCAATTTTTAATCCAAGACAAAATTTTGTTTTTCCAAGATCTTTCATTTCAAATTCATTCTTCAAACATTCTACTTCCTTTGGAAGCTCTTCAGGAGTTCCAATGATACTCAAGTCATCAATATACACAGCCATTATGACAAACTTAGATCCAGATCCTTTTATAAACACAAGGGCAAAATGGGTCATTCTTGTACTATTCTTTCAATTGGTATTTGCTAATGCATTCCAATCTATCTCGTTTTTCGGCTGCTTATTTTCTCCCTTAATGTTGGATATACTGATTCATCAAAATGGCAATCAGAAAATCTTGCCATAAATAAATCTCCAATTATAGGTTCCATATATTTTGTAATAGAAGGAGATTCATACCCAATATGTATCCACAACCTTCTTTGGGGACTCATCTTTGTGCATTGTGGTGGAGCAATTGGAACATATATCGCACAATCAAAGGTTCTAAGATGGAAAATATTTGGCTCCTGATTAAAAGCCAATTGTAATTTGAAGACTTTATAATAACTTGTGGGCCTTCTCCGCACAAGTATTGCAGCATGCGAAATAGCATGACCCCATATTGAAATAGGAAGTTTTGTTTTCATAAGCATTTTTCTAGCAATTAATTGGAGTCGTTTGATCAATGATTCCGCTAGACCATCTTGAGTATGAATATGAGCAACTGGATGCGCGATTGTTATCCTAGTTGATATACAATAATCATTAAAGATCTGGGATGTAAACTCACCAGCATTATCAAGAAGAATGTTTTGATTGCATAATCTGAAAAAAAAATTATGCTTGTAGCTTTATTATTTGAGCCAACAATCTCGCAAATGCCATATTACGAGCTGATAATAAGCACCCAGTGACCATCTTGTAGATACATCTACCAAACCATATAATATCTGAATGTTCCACATGTAGGGTGAATGGGATCACATATATCACCTTATATATATTCTAGAAATGCAGGGGATTCTACCCAAACTTTAATCGCTGATGGTCTAATAATTAATTTGTCTTGAGAACATGCAACACAAGAGAATTTCTTAAATTGAAGAATCTTCTGGTTCTTCAATGAATGTCCATGTGAATTCTCAATGATTTTACGCTTCATAGTAGAACCAAGATGGCCTAATCAGTCATGACAATAAAATTATCTTGATTATTAGATATCTCATTTACTATAGCATGTGTTTCAATCCTACTAATACTTGTGTAGTATAAGTAGGAGGAAAGAGTAGGTAACATTTCAAGCATATATTTCTTACCAAACTTTATTGTAGTAATATAAAGATATTCATTTTTTTTTTATCATTTGTAGTCCCAATATGGTTGCCATTTTGGCAAATATCTTTGAAACGTAATAAGTTTCTTTGAGATTTACAATAATATATTGCTTCATCAATAGCCAAAATTGTTCCTCTTGGTATTAATAAATTTGCTCTTCCTGAACCTTCAATTAATCTTGTACTACCAGATATTATATTAATATTGGCTTCTTTTATTACCAAATAAGAGAAATATCTTTTATCACTTAAAATAGTATGTATTGTAGCACTATCCAGAAGACATATATCATCGTTATTAATCTTGAGTTCAACTGAAGGCTGAGGAATTTTCATGTCTTCATAAAAAAAAATCAAAAAGTATTTCATAAGAATTATGAAAGAGTAACAGAAAAAGAACATTAAGAAGTACATTAGGAATGTAGAAACTAGCAATACATGATGCATTATGAAAATACATTCAAGACAAATAAACTAGTTGTAAGCATAAAATGAAAAATAATAACTTTTATTATAGCTCTATTCCCTAATAAGATGATTAGTTCTTCAATCAATATCCTCAAAGAAGTCTCCATCTTCTAAATGAGTAATATTTGCAAGGCCTTCAAAATCATCATCTTTTATGCAAGATGTGCCTCAGAATCATATTTGTTCGAGGGACCTGCTTCATCATTATTATTTTGAAAGGTCAAGTGTGTCTCCATATTGTTTTCTTTCTTTCTTTCTGAGAGAGTCTTGATAAAGTTTGACAAAATGATCTAGCTTACGACAAATACGTGCTCAATGACCGTTCATACTACATCGGTGACAAATATTAATTTTGCCTTTTGAAGGATTACTTTGAGAACTCTTATTGTTCTCGACGATAATTGTTTCGTCCCCCTCCACATCCATGTCTACAACCGTGTCCACGACCACGGTAATTATTTTATTTTCTTTTAGATTTATCATGTGCTGCTACAACATTCACTTCTAGAAATGGAGCTGACCCCGTGGGACAACCTTCATATTTTTTCATTAATAGAGTATTATTCTGCTCGGGCACAAGTAGGCATGTGATTAACTCAGAATATTTCTTAAACCCTTTTTCACGGTATTATTGTTGTAACACCATATTTGAAGCGTGAAAATTGAAAAAAAAAATCCAATAAGTCCTCATCTGTGATAGTGTCTACACATAATTTTAATAGAGAACCTACTTTAAAAATAACAGAATTATACTCATTTACGATTTTAAAGTCTTGCAACCTTAAATGTAGTCCCTCATACCGAGCTTTTGGGAGTACCGTAAGTTTTAGGTGGTCATGTCGATCTTTCAAATTAATTTATAATTCAAGTGGATCTTTTATAGTTAAATATTCAATTTTTATCATTTATGTTGATGATGACGAAGGAAAATCATGGCCGTCGCTTTATCCTAATTTGATGTTTCATTTCCTGCTATAATAGTATGCCCAAGACCATTAGCGTCAACGTGAATTTCAGCATCAAGAACCCATCATGAATAATTTTTTCTGATAATGTCTAGTGCCAAAAATTCAAGCTTTGACAAGTTTGACATATTGAAACTAATCACAAAAGTAAATGGGTTAGAACAAAAATAATTTCAATAATATGCTTGTAAAAAAAATTCAGACAACTAATTTAAGAAGTTGATTACGTTAAACATGTAGTATAAAAAAATAAAATAAAAAGAGGTGTAAGTAACATATAATATATATGTCAAATAAACAAGAATTATGGAGTATATGAATAAACACAAAGAGATATATATATATACAGTATGATAAAAGAAAGCAATTTATTGTTAAGGCGGATTTGAGGAATAACCATATACAGTGATAAGAGTGAATGTATTCAAATATTACTTTCCACCAATTGTAAAGTAATTTAAATTAGTATGTACAATTATTACCTTGTCACCTTAGTTATCACTATTTTATTTTTGTAAAATGTCATGAAGATATGTTTTGCTCTACTCAAGTCTACACACATTTATTAAATTGTATTTGCAAGTTTAACGCACTTAAGATCTATATCTTATATTTTCTTTAACAACAAGCAAGGTAAGAGAACTTCAGTAACATAATCAACTAAATAAATGCTTAATAGTATATGAATTTGATAATAAATAGCATACTGATATATATATATATATATATATATATACACTTGAAGGAGAATTGAACACAACTAGGATATGATTGTGAAAATAAAAGTGGCAATCGTGCTGATAACGTATTATGAAATAAAAGCAATATAGCAAGAACTATGTAAATAAGATTAATAGTAGAAGAGAATGATAATAGTAGAAAGGAAGATTTCTTTCTTTTGTTTCAAAGTGTCTTCTTTATGTTCATGAATGAACCTATTTATAGATACAATTGCATTGACACATTGCTTCCTAAATCTAGTTATGAGTCTCAAAATCAACACAAATCTAGTCATGAAGACAATTCTAAGATATGACAGGATTTCCAAATCTTAAGTTAGACATCCACCTTCTAGCAATTGGATTTATAACAACATGAAGACAAATATAAGATATGGCAACATTTCCAAATCTCAAGTTGGACATCCACCTTATGTGTAAGTGGATTTATATAGTTCTTGCTATAAATTGATCACTTTTTGAAATAAGCTACTTATAAATGGACATAACTGGTAGTTTCCCTACACATAATTATTTGCTAACCATCGATAAGAGTTCCCAAGTCATCAGAAAGTCGGAGAGCTGTTCCAGGGGATGAAATGCAAACCCAAATTCTACCACCAAGGCTATCTTACTTCTATGATAGTAAACACGAGGTGTGAGTTAGTTTCTCCTGATGATATTACCTTCGTGCCGAACAATGAACTGCAAAATGTTCGTTTTTAGTGCCTCATGCATCTGAATGGAAAGTGTGTTGACAACCAAATTGAACTCTCACGTAGAATCTCCTCAAAATACCTCGTTAAAGGCTGCATTTTTCCTTGATTTCCAATTAAAAGAGGATGTCACATTCTTCATGAAAATATGAAGCTTAAAAGTTTCACCATCTTTGAGTCAACAGGCAACATTCAGGAGCTATTCAATTCTGATGGAAGAGCTTCAGATATGGAAGGGGTCACAATTTATGCCAGTTCTGGTGTGGTTGCTTTCCCAGCCGCTTCAACATATACATGCATCCAGCAGCGGAAAAGAGACCAAGTGCAGCTGTTGCTATCATGGTTGAATTTTCAATATTCAGGTAGCAACCTCTCTACAAAAGATTCAAGATTATCAGAAGTATCAAATATTCACTAAATCACCGGAAACACAAATTAGAAGTCTCATGATAATGTTTGGCATTTTGCATATATAGCCAATAAAACCAGATGCAAAAGTTCAATTCAGTGAAAACTCCCCTGTTCCTAGTCTACATGCACAATTGCACCTTATTCCTGTCTTCGTGGCAAATCTACATATATAGGATACACTAACTTGTCATCTTTCTTTCAGACTAGGTTCATGCACCAATATTATTTTGGAACACAGAAAACAGGTGTTGCTGATGATTCAAATACACAACTGTGAGCGCAAATATATAAATGAGGTTGAAAAAAGAACTTCTCGTGCATATTCTTCATGCTCTAGCATACATCTTGATTGTTTACTTTGGCGGGAAGGAAAAGGGAAAGAGATGGCGGGAGAGAATAAGAGAAGATGGGTTGCTCGATCTTGGCTGCAGAGGATGTTGATAAGTCGTGAGACCCCAATAATTCTAAGCAACCTGCATCCAGGCGCTTACCATCCAAATGCGACGTTCTTTAACAGGTTTTAGAGCGCACAAGATGCACCTGTAAAAAGTGTATATGGTTTCTCTTAAAGTGATAGCAGATTAAAGGATGTATTTAGTACAGACCTGCACTAGAAAAAATAACACAAGAGCATTTGAAGGTGCAAGAGATAAACTCATCATTCCTCCGCGAAGTTCATTCGGCACGTACCTGCATAGTATAGGAAGAAAAGAAAGTTGAGCAAAAGAAAGACTCCACCAAATATATGAGATAATTAAGAAATCATGATTTATTTATAGTACAGTATTGTAAGTTACATGGTTCTCAATCTGGCAAATGAAGGCAAAACCAGTCCCATGCAAGCATGAAATATTGAGAATAGCATCACAAGAACTTTTATTTCCTGCAATCACATGGCAATCATAAGGTTGACTTAAAAGTTTGATATCCAAACAGCATCAAAAAAGTACATGACTAAACTACCTGATAATCATAAGCTATGATGGACATGACGAATCCCATAACAACAAAAGCATACACTAAGCAGTCCTCTGTTCGAAGTGATAAAGGTCCATTGAAGAACCACGGAAATGCAGTGCTTCCTAGCATCTTAGCGCCGAGCAAACACGGATATATTAAACCTAACAGAACCTCTCTGCCATCTGCCTAGAAATATAACAAACTCTTAGTAGAGGAAATATCAATTCTTTCAGATGAACGAACAAACATGGTGATACTGGAGCCAGAATGGAAAGAAAATCCGATTTTTCATGATATCAGTAATGTTCCAAAATTTGAGAGGGAGTGTAAAAGACATGTTTATAAATGTCAAATTACAGGAAAATGGATCCTAAAATAGCTAATATACAAAATACGTTGAGCATGGACTTGGTTATACACTAGACTGCATCCAGCTGTGATACACAACAAGTCAACAATGCCAACTCACCCTCGGCACAAAGTAATAAGAAGAATGCTCTGCTTTCCCTTGACAACCTTCATTCTGACTTACAATTCAAATCTGACCATCGACTGTGTTGTTTCACAAAATAAACTTCAGCTACAAACTTCAACAACTAATTTTAAAGAGTAAGGTTACAGAAGTCACACTTTTGTTTTCCATGTGTACTATCCAGAAACTCCATAAGATCCCTCTGAACAAGGATAGAGGAAGCAACACTTATCTTAAAAAAGATGGAGGGACAAATGTCATGCATGGTTTCTTGAAATATTTCACTAGCACACCAATCCAAAAGAAGGAAAATAATTACGTATTTAGGTAGATTAGAGAATTAGGTTTTCGTAAAGTTTGTTTCATCCATCCAAAGGCAGTGAAAATCATACCACAATGGTCGGAGCCCAAAGGATCCAAAAAATTGAAACGGAGAAGTGAACAGAAGCTTGTGCCCATGACAAAAGCCATATCCTTCTATCTGCCAACAATAAAAATTGTTCATGTTTAGACTTATTTGTGCATTAAACGAAAAAATTAAACCAATCTGAATTCCAAAGACTATTAAGCTGCATTCAATGTCCATATGATTTGTTTCATACATATGCATATTCACATAGTCAGGCCATACTATATGATGATCATCCAAAAATTTCTAGTTTCTTAAAGTGGATTAAATAACATAAGAAACAAAAGGTCAGATATGACCTAGATATTTTACTCTATGGACATACTTATCTCACTTAAATCTTTTGGTAATGCGAGCCCATTGAGTTCAATATGGAGTGTATGAACAGTTGAACACAACAGGAAAAAGTCCATAACTTTCGCCGCTATCCAACCACGATTAGTGACTCGGCCCACATTATTGTATATGTACATGATATGAAAAGTTCCTGAAGAGGTAAAAGAATTAAGAACAAGAGCAGAAAACTCGTACCACTGAGTATATATGTATGAAATTTAGTGTGATAATCTTTAAGACTAGTTGATTTTGGATCTTCCTTCCACCCCCGGCAAACGTGAATCAGAGCAATAAAAGCCAACACCAGAACTGCACTGGAAGGAGAACGCATGCTTCTCTTTCCATTACCACCAATTAACCAATTCCCAAGCACTTGGCTTCCAATGAAAGATGCAGATTCAGCAAAAGTCATTAACCAAAACATGTCATTCATCAAGTCTTGCCTCTGTCCCAGCTGCAAATAGTGACCGTAAAGAGACTATATCTTAGTTAACTATATGAAACTATTCCACCGAAATAGTTCCAAAGTCATAGATAAAATCTGAACCTGCGCCTAAAGCTAACATGAACTTGGCAAATGATCAACTAAAAGCACTTGAGCTGCTACTGATAGCTAAGAAACCTATTCTCAAAAGAATGTAGTTGTATGGCTCCCTCCTTTTTCTCTTTGCTCCATTCATTTATGCCAAATAAAATATAAAAGGACAAAAAACCTCGGACTAGAAGGTGGCGAATATTTGTACTTCTCACATGCAGAGCAATGACCCCCTTTCCCCCTAAAGAAAGAAAAAGAAAAGAAGTTATTAAGACATACCTTATCGTGCTCAACAACCATCCCTGTTTCAAAGTTGAAGAAAAAGATCGTTGACGCAAGAGAGAGACAGATGCTAGCAAGCCAAACACATGGATCTGCAGTTACACTCTTCCATATGGCAATAAAAAGGTGCAGCGAGCAGAATAACAAGAAGACTTTTTTCTGGCCACTGCACGGGGAGATGTGTTAAATGGTAATTCCATCACAACTTGATAGCAACAATCAATTTAATAATAGTAAACATGGCGCAGCACCATATACTTGAAAACACATCCTAGCTAAAGAAAGCACTCCAAATTCATACTAATGGCACAATACAGAAGAATTGCAATTCATAGTTCCCCAAATATGATGTACTTACAGAAAATTCCCCAAATACGTAGTATAGAATTTCAAAAAATGAAAAAAGAGTAACGTCCTCGCTATTTTCCAATTTATGTGACCCTCTTTCCTTTTAGTCTGTCTCCAAACGAACGACATCTTTCTATATTTAGAAATAATTTGAATTTAAAATTTCTATTTTAACTTAATGTGATGATTTATAGCTACAGAAATGCATGTGCCTTATTTTAGACCACAATTTTTTTTTTAAACGTCTTTCTTCCTTAACTACATGTCGAGTTGAACACCCTCATACAAATTGTAAGGGAGGTAATATATCATAAGAATTTGTTGTTCAGTTTTTTTTTATGAATGGAAGTAAATTTTTTTTCCCCTTACGAATCAAGGAAACAGAAAGTAAATTTAGAAAAAATCAGTAGAAGTCTTACATCAAATCAGAGAGCATGCCTAAAAATGTACCAACAAAGAGAGCAGCTGCATATCCAAGACACAGAGAAACAATCATCTGCTCCTTACTAATGCCATTGTATGCCATCTCATATTCTCCTAATACTTCCCATAAGCCTTCCATAACTGTGAAAGTAGTTTGATATGAATCATGGCTGTAACATATATATATTGACAAAATTGAACTGAGTACATAATACTTTAGCATACCTGAAGAAAGAGAAAATAGGAAGAGGAAACATCTTTGGAAACGAATGAAAGAAGAGGGAGGGGCATGATCAAAGACCGAAGAACTTCTGCCGCCGCTATTGGATTTGATTGGCAAACAAAAGACGGACAAGCAGCATGATACGAATATGAATAAATACATTGCTGGATTTGGCTCCCATACATTCCTCTCAATTACTACGCCCATGGCTTGTTTGGGCGAAAAGTTCACCGGATCTCAAAAAATTGGATTACTTCTGTGTTTCAGCTGCAGATACAGAAAGGAATAAGAGATTCATCAATTGATTCATAGCATTCGGATGAAAGTGAGATCGTTCCGGTGGGCTAGGAGCTCGCTTGCCAGCCTAAATTGGGCTGCTTTCTTGAAACACAGAATTGTTTGCTTTTGGGCTCGAAATAGAAACAGTATTCACGAGAGAAGTTCAGAGACTTCAGACTATTGGACCAAAACAATGTCGGTCTGTAATGCTGTTTCATTTCAAAAAATAAAAAGAGAGAGAGAGAGAATTTTGACTATTTGCAAAAATTAAAAAGATATTGGAAAATTCTTCTCACGTGCTTTTAAACATACGTCAACGAATTAGAGTGGCTACTTCACTTAAGTCAGTATTAATGTTGTAGGTTAGAAGTTAGTCGAGTCTTACCTTATTATGTACCTTTATGATACTAATTTGGTAGAGTTTTATCTAAGATAGCTAGTAGTAATATTTTATCTTATTATTTTGTTTTTTAGTGCAAGACATATTTACCAGCTATCGTTTTTGTTTTGCATTTTTCTTTTAAATGTCATGTTTTTCCTTTTTTTCCTATAATTTCTGTGGTGAGACTAATATTGTCTATTTTTATTTTTTTATTTTCTTACGTCGGGGGTCTTTCAAAAATAAACCCGCTAAGGTGTTGCGTACACACTGTCAGTAGCACCCCGGAAAAAAAAAATTTGAAGTACTTAAGCGCTATTAAGAAAGTTGACGGGTGCTAATTGTGCTATTTTGTATGCAAACGAGGACTATAAATGTGATGGATATTAATTGAATATTATAATAAGTGTACGAGGTATATTATGAGTGATTTGGGGTCTAAGGATAGCCATAAGTCCAAGTCAAATTTGAAATTACATGGTAGATTAAAGTTCCAAGTAAGTATGCACAAGACCTAACTTTGGACGAGCATATCTACAAATTTATAAAGAGTTATATGATGGACAACCTATCTAATGAAAGGTCTTTGAGTCTAGTTTCTAACGCTTCAAACTGTTCGTCATTTGAATATTTCTAACAGATGTTATGATCCAATTAGCAAAGGCTGGCGGAGGATTGCGTGGATGTGAAGCATCCGCATAGCATCCAAAAAAGAGGGGCTGGCAGTGAAGTGCTACCATAGCATCCGGGTCAGCATCCGAGCTCCTGAGAGGAGTGAAGTGGGGATGCGAAGCATCCGCATAGCATCCGATATTTGGGCCTTTAAAACACAATTTCGGGGTTCATTTTCCCCAGTCTATTTGGACTACCCTTGGGGTTCTTCTTCACCCACTCAACAGCACCAAGTCCTACCCTCTTCATGGTAAGTAATCTCCATTATTTTGGTGTGAAATTCCATCATTCATACACTAGTATTGATGAAATCTACTCATAAAATTCTTAGATTTTCAAGAAAATCCTTCAAGAACTCGAAGGAGGGTTTTGCAAGATTTCCTCCAAAAGGTAAATCATACACCTTAGACTTACATATATGGATGTATTACGGGAATATGAGTATGAATTGAGTGTTGGAACTCTTTGTATGGATATTGGAAGCCATAAGTTCCCCATTTGATTACATAACTATTGTAGAGATTGAAAGGTGATTATTTAATGGAATTTTGTTGGTTGGGTGTGGATGGAACCACATATGTGATGTTGGAAATTATAAATTGATTAATCATGATGGTAGAATAAATTATTAATGAATGGTGTTAGTTGGATGAAGTAATCATATGCTGAAGAGATGTAGAGATTTGTGCCTACAATGTGTTTGATAATATTCCTAAATGACTTACGTTATGAAATTTGTTATTAATATTGGTTCCATTGGATGTTTCTATTGTAGATTGAAGGTTCTTAGTGTTATGGATCATTGTACATATCGACTTGGTGATGTTGAGATTTTTAATCAACATCAGAATGGTGTAAGAGGGTTGAAATTTTGTGAATGTTAATAAAGCGAAAGCGAGGTAAGTTGATTAAAACTTACTCTTCTTAAGGGACTTTCTCTAAAAGCATGTTTCAAGTTAACACTTAAATTGTTTGCAAATTTACTTTCGTACTTGTGGGGACAAACAAGTACGGATGTCTCCATGAACTAAATTATTATATTGCATATGTAGTGTCATGCCGTTTTGTAAAATTTTATTTAAATCTTGTTAGCTAAATGACACTCAAGGTAAATGTTATAAGTTTTTATCAAAACTTATGTACTGACAAGAGTATACATGTTTGAGTGCTAAAGAAACGTTCTTATGGAAAGTATTTCTTTTGAAAATTGATGTACAGAGCAACCCTTATAGTATCTTTTAAAGATCGAGGTTAAATTGTTAAAGGCTGTAGCATGTAAAAGGATGTTTATTTAATTTTTGTTCAAATAATTTTGATTTTATATAAATGCTATGATTTGATAAAAATATATCATTTGAAGCTACTATGCTATGAATCTATTTTTGAAGTATCAAATGTTTTGGGAGTTACTTGTGTTCACCGAGATTGACTTCGAATATATGGTGTTCGTTGTCATAAAACTACATGTGCCGGTGTAGGCGTACATGGCCCCTTTGTGGTATAGACTACGGCAGAGTGCTCTACCTCGAGAGAGTACTATTTTGTGATATTATTAGTATGGATGAGTCGATTCGTACGGCACTACGATGACACGACCTGAGCATGTAGGTTATATGATACTTGCCGCTAGGTACATAACCTAGTTGACCTTTTTTTGTCGGTGATAGCATGGTACTCCCAGTGAAAGATAAATGATGATCTTCTTATGATTAGGCTTAAGGAGCCAAAAGCGATTTTGATGATTTAAAGTATATGAAATGATTTTGTACGATTATCCAAAATCTTAGATTTGATATAAATGATTAAAAAGTTTATATTGTGAGTTATATCCACTTGGTTGTTATTTAAAATAACAAGGGTATTGAATTGATAAAATATCTTATTATTGGTGCATCATTTTTATAAAGTTTGCCTTAAGAACTTAAGTAGAGAGAGTCTATGACACTTATTGAGTACCATTGTGGTGTACTCATCCCTTAGGCCCCCCCCCCCCTCCAGGGCCTTGCTTACTTTACATATTTCAGGATGATGTATGATACGTAGCATGCGGTCAGGCTAGGATGACTCTCTTTCCGAGGTATTTTGAAGTACCACTTTTATTTCGTGGTAGCTATCATGTTCTTCCATATTTTATTTTGTTGGAATTATTTCAATCGTTGGTTCTATTCTTTGGTATATAGGCTGCATATATGGTGGTGAAAGATTGTAGTAACGGGGTTGTACATGACATTCATGAAAGTATATTTATATTACTTGCTCTCATTGTTATTATCTTGAGATGGCGTCATGTGTGATTTTGAATTGAAAAATATTTTATTCATTTAACTTGAAAATGCATATGGTTTTCGAGGAGCTTCCGCAGTCAAATTGGTTTTTATGCATATGATTTGGGTGCATCATATGGATGGGTCCACTCGGGTGGGGTGGTGTGCCGGGTGCCAGTCACATAGATTTGGGTCGTGACACTGCCTTCCCCAGACCCAACTAGTTAGATTTTACTGGGTTATTGTTGTTGTAGTTTGATTTGCTCAACTCCCTTTAATACTCCCTACGTTCCAATTTATGTTAATATGTTTGACTTGGCAAGAAGTTAAAGAAAAAAATAAAGATTTTTTTAAATTTGTGGTCCTAATTAAACAAGTCAAAAATGGGCTCAAAATATTTATATGGTTATAAAAATTTCTTATTAAGAATAGAATTGTAAGTTTACACTAAATTGTTACCAAATTTAGAAAGGGGACATTTTTTTTAAAACGGAAAAAAAATCACATAAACTGAAACTGATGAAGTAACACGCAAGGAATTTGCTATCATATGGTCTGATCTTGTGGGTAAGAGCACACTTTATGATATATGGATCTTTTAATCCTACAGCAGACAAAAATTTGATATGTAAGTGACTTACCGGTAGAGGGAGTGACTCAATTATTACTCCATTCGATTCATAATAAATGCCTAATTTATTTTTTTATTTTAGTTTAAAATAAATGTTCATTTATATAATCAAGAGAAAATTTAATTTATTTTTATAGAATTATCTTTATTTACATATACCTATATTTACTCATCACATTAAATATTTAATTAAGGATAATTTAATTATACTAAATATTTTTATATAAAATTTAATATTTTTTAATGAGCGTGTCAAAAATAAATTGATCACTCATTATGAACAGAGGACTAATTGAATTTTGATGTGTCACGGACCCTCCCGGCTTTGGATATTAGTTTTGATTGCGGAAAGGTCGGAAGGGATGCTATAGTAAGCACCTCATGTAGGTCTGCCGCTAAAAGAAAAGATACATTAAACGAACAAGAAAAGTTCTCTGTGTCTTACTAGTCAAGCACCAAGTAACAAACAGTGCAACAGCCATTTTGACGTGCACTATGCAATAGTCAATGTGGACTTAGGATAGCTAGGAAGAAATTCTCACACGTGCAACCATCATAATATAGAAAAAACCATAATATTTTCTCACACGTGCGACAGTTATTGTCTCACACATGAATTTGGCTCCGCCAGTGGCAAGACATACGTATGAGCAAACTGAATACAGCAAAAGGGATAGATTACTGAGAAGAGTACACATTTACACTCGGTGGCTAAGAAGAATCAACAACTTCCTTGGTGCTTTCAGTGCACAATTTCAAACTGCCTTTACATTACATGTATCCATGATCGAGGCACCATTGTAGCACCACCACTCAGTTCCCCGCAAAACGTCTCTATATAGTTGAAGAATACAGAGAAGAGAAGTTGACAAGACAATCATATGACCAGTTTAATCTACAGAACTGGAACATTACTATAAACTTTGCACGTCGACTCTCATGCAAATAACTGAAGTGACCACAATAAAATTCATTGGTCCCATTCATAGGTCCCAGTCTGGAAAGCTGCATAGAGAAAATAGAAAAACTCTTTAATGGAGAGCTACCACCACAAGAATGCGACTTAACATGCTGCTCTTCAAGCATTTGCACTTCTATGATTCAACCCAACCTATGAACCTTACCATGTTATAATTCTGAAAAACAAAAAGAGCAAGACCAAATGAAATACAAATTAGAAATCAAAAGAAGAAAGAGAAGAAGCTGAAGACATCAAATTAAGATGTCGAAAAAGCACATGATAGTCGACATGTTTCTGAACTGTGAAATCTTGTAGGCTGAGACATTGAGCCTTGTAACTAAACAAATATTCTCACAAATTTAGTCACTTTTGATTTGGGTTTGTGTGGAGCAAAGTTCTGAATTCCCACGCTCAATTAGCTTAGGAGTCACACAGAAAACTCTTCATGATATAAAATTAAAGCAAGGACAGCCATCTAGGAAAAAGAAACGTGCATTGGCATCTGAATCCTTCTTCATGAGTCTGTTAAGTAATTTAACCAAAACAGCTTTTTTCTACAAGAGAAAGACAGTATGTAACTCAAATGGACATAATCACACAGCTTTACAACTTTTGACGGAGTTATAAGCATATCAAGTTGATGCAATTCAAAAAGAAAGTCTTCAATGTGGTTTATTTCATGGCAATAATTTGGAGAAAGGTACCTTTCATCTTAACCGAGAAACTTGTGTGCAGAAGGGCCGTCTATCCTGAGATGTTTCAATGTCTCGAGAAATCACTTCACAGTTAACCTGCCACCAATTTATTAGCACGATAACAGAACTTTTAGAGGAGATTTGTTCAGTTTCAAGAAATTAGTTAGTGCTACCCTCTACCAACTAATCACTGGGAAAATTTGTAAAACATCAGAAAGAGGGAACTGTATATAAAACTGATTCAGCGATTCTTACATGAGTCTTATCTATCTTCCATTCTGCAACTCTATCTGAGAGAAGGGCTACATACTTTTCCATAGCCTTCTCCCTACTCATATCTCCTAGACTGTGCCAAGAGCTCCTGAACAGCATATACAACAAACTGTTAAATTCAAAACATAACATACATAGCCTGTTGCCAAAGGGTCTGAAATCTGGAAAATTCGACTAGGATACCTCAATTTTTTTCTAATGAAATAATGCTGCAGCATTGGATACCAAAATTTTGAAAATACAACATTTTAGGCCTCAAATTTAACATTTCTATGCATGGTTTTGAGATCTATATATGCAAGTATAAGTTAAACTTTTGTTGTTCTTTTCTCTGAAGATATTCAGACATTATGCAGTTTGTGTGGAATTAGACTGACTTTTATTTTGGATTTGAAGTTTCAGGTCAATAGTTCCAATTTTTCTTTTTCTTTGGTGCCAATTGGTCGAAGATATGATGTCCGAGGTCCCAGTGTGATAGAATTTCAGTTGTAGCTCCTCTGTTGGAAAAACAGAAGTGAAAAAGCTAAGTGTTCTCTCTACTGAGATTATACAGAATTTAACGGCATGGGACAAGACAAGGCATAGCAAGAACGTATAGATGCAGATTATGCTTGAAATTTCTGCTTCTCACTGCGAAAATTAGTCCCATGCCGTTAAATGCTGATGATTTCGAGGAGATCAGACATAGCAAGAGGAGGTAAATAAGAATACAATTGTGTATTTTTTATCTTTTCAAACTTCAGAAATTGAACCCCCACAACTAAGTGGAGCTTCAGGGCATATCTGACAATTAGTTCCGCAACTTAAAAACTATCTTATCCACTATGAACCTATTATTTATCACATTAACGTAACTAAATTTACCTTAAAAGTTACAAAACTACTTTTATTATATTATTAAGAACAGAAGCTGAGCCTAGTCCGTTTGTTTTGGTCATTCTCCCATGCATCTATGTTGAACTAAATGCAATGACCTGAAGGCCCAAGCTGCTGAAGCAACTGGTTTAGGCCCCGATTTATTGAGGCCCCGTTAACTATTTATTATTAGTAGTTATTGCCATCACCATTTGTGGTCATTGTTTCTTAGTTCCTGATTTCCTTCTATACTAGGAAACAAAGGAAAAATGTAGAAAAGAAAGCTAATTATTTGTAGATTTAGCAAGGATGATTAAACCATCTCTAGGAAAGCAAACAAAAAAAAATAGAGGGGATGACAAAAGAAAAGATTCCGATATCAAAAAGCTTAGATTTTGCATGTTATAAAGCTAGAAAAATAGACTTCAAACGGAAATAAATAAAAGAATTTAATTTTAACATTGGGGCTCTTATTAAATTTGGGTTTAGGCCATCAATTTTATTAAGCCGTGACTAAATGCTCAATTAACACATCCAAACTACTATTCCCTCATTTTCAAATTATTTGCCGTGATTTCTAAAAATAGTTATCTGAAATTACTTGTCGTTTAAGAAGTTGAAGGCTGACAAGAGGGGTTGATGATAAGCAACCCCACTTCCAACCGAGAGGTTGTGAGTTCGAGTCTCCCCAAAGCAAGGTGGAAAGTTCTTGGAGGGAATGATACCGGGTGTCTATTTGAAAAACAGACTCTCTAGCCAAGGGTACCCTCCCCATACCCCATTAAGTGGAATTATACTGGGTTGTTCTTGTTGTTTAGAAGTTGAAGGCTAAATTAATTAGAATCATAAATAAGAAAAAAGTAGAGTACCATTTTGCACGAGCTGAAAGCTTGAACGGCATCGGCTGCGGTCCATAACACGGCCCCTCAGTGGCAATCTTGTGTAGCCCATAAAGCTTCATCTACTTCAACTCATTGTCAACAACTTCTTCATTCTTTTTGGAATCCACAAATACCACCGCTGCACCGAATTGCTTTTCCAAATCTGTTCTCTCTATACCTTCCCAATCTTCTAATAACCCCTTGTCATCTTCCTCCATTAATACATCAGCCTTTTTCCTGTTTTCACCCTCTAAATTTCCAGCTCCCTCACTTGGGCTGTTCTCAATTTCTTGAAATTCAAGTTCCTCTGGAATTTCTTCAACATAATTCAAGGACCCAATTTCAAATTCCCGATAACAACTTTTGTCACTTACTTTCTCTTTCACCACGTTGTCATCAACACCGACATTTTGTTTACCGTATGTGTCACCTTCTTCCTTTGACACTTGTTGTTCATTTTTCTTCATCTTTTCTTCTAATATTGCAGTTACAACTATGCCAATATCCTCCATAGAATTTTCCTCGACAACTTTTTTGACCCTCAATTCTTTGCTTTTCTCGTCATTTCTTCTTGTTAAGTACTTGATATAGTAAGCACTTTTCTTACTAGTGTCATTTTTTGAGCTAGACGTGACAGCTTTGACACTAGACTGAAGATTCCAACAATAGTATTTCCCTTGCATGAAACTATGCGGATGCAGCTTGACAATTATGACATAAAAAAGCAACGACAGTCCTAAAGTGAAGAGGAGTTCTTGAAAGAAAACCATACCTATATTGCAGCAAGAGTGGGTACACAATACAAAAATAAATGATAGAAAATTTGAAGGGATGAAAGTAAAAGGAAAGGAATTTTGCAGAACAGAGCAAAGTATATTCTGGTTTTGTGGGAGTTGGAGTTGGGGTATGGGGGGTGGGGGGAGTGTCACTGTCCCTCTGTGTGTTGGCAACGTTTGAAAAAAAGGAAAGTAAGGTGGCGAAAAAGGACAGTCTTGCTAACGATCAAGAGGGGAGTAGAGACGAAGAAAACGACATCCAGTCGACCATACTATGTACCTAAAAACATAGGTTTCCTACTATTAAGATTAACCAAGAATTTGTGCAATTCTCTGTTTTTAACCTTTCCTGTACCTTTGTTTGCGTGCCATGTTGTAATACCTGGTTCAATGTACGTAGTTGAGTAATTTTGATATATTGTACTATTGAATAAAAGAGAGGTGGCTAAATGCATAGGCGGCCCCTAAACAATTATTTGTTCTTTAGACCTTTGAATTCCGAGAATAGTGATTGAGGACATAAACTCCTTTAAATGTGTTCTTAGTAAATACATTTTTCGTAGACAAAATGTGTATTTTCCACTTCCCTTGAACGCTTTAGCACCACCTAGGGGCGTATCGCTGGCCTGCAATACGGGGCACGTGCACCCATGATCTGTCCATCAAATTAGATATTTTATGTACGTATTTTCTAAAAATTGTCCAGTATTATATATTGACACCCATGCTCCATAAAAATTGAATGGTGCACTTGCTTAAATACTTAATTAGTTTCCCTCCTTTTTAGTAGTGCATCCATATTATCGAAATCCTAGATCTCTGTATCACCGCGAAAAGTACTCCCAAAAAACTTTAGATCTGTTTTTCCAATCTCTCACACAATTCCTACACATCCATTACCCTCTTTTTTTACCAGAGTCACAACTTTCATACCCGCCATTTCGTGGTCAAACACAATCGTTGTGGGATTCGAATTAATCATTGTCACCTCATATTCATCTTCAAAGTAGAGTTTAAAATGAGAAATACTCTGTAATTCAAAAATATCTTTTAATTGGGCGTGGTTCTTTTAATTGGAGGGAACCTCAAAAAATTTATATAATTAGATCTAAATATCTAGCAGTTTTATGTTCCCAATGTCATTAGTTATGCTAATCAATAATTTGGGCTTAATAGCTTTAAACATATTATGAATTTAATTGTTTCACTTGTGAGAATAATCTCGGTATTAAGTCAATATGAAACAGTAAATCAAGCAATTATTTTCTCTTTATAAAGAAAGTAGACTCATTGGACATTGTCGCTTAAAATGTATTTTTTTGTCTATTTTAGGAAAGCGACAACTCTATAAGATTCAAAATGCATTTAATATAATCTGGTTGTTTGATTAGTTGCAGAAATAACTTCCCTAGTCGTTTCTTTGTTTGCAAATAATATCAAATAAGGTGTGTATATTGTCCAATGTCCACCCAATAAGGTGAAATTTATTGCTTGCTAATAATTGCTCGAACTTATCCATAAAAAGCCAATTCATATCTTAGGCATCCTCAAAAAGAAAAAAACAATTTCAAAGAAGAAAGTCAGAAAGTAAAGTGGAAGACTACGAACAAAGTAAAAATCAAGATTCTACCAAAGATCCAGAACAAGGATTAATGAACCAATCATGCCATGTTTACGAGCGTCAAGGACAAAAAAATTTTGATTCCAGTTATTTACGAAAGGCGTAGCAATTTATTTGCATGGACGATTTACGGAGGATAATCAATCACGCCGATCAAGGAAGCAACAGACGAAGAATAGAAAACTACTCTTTTACTCTTGGAAGAAATCAATCTTTATTGATCATAAGGATCAATTTCCATGGGTTGCTCTCAACTCCACAATGATTTTATGTAATTGATTCTATTATTTGTTAAAACTTTTTTAGTTATAAGATATTAATTTTAAGGGTGAAATATATATATTTTTGTTTGAAGAAATTTAATTTTGATTTCTGGGCAAAATAAGAGATGCATATTTGTTTTATTTTTCAAATAACTCTTGAGTTATTGAGCTTAATAAACATTTTATCTCTTGTTGTACATAAATGCACGACCTTGTTATTGTATATTGATGTCTCTCCTAAACAGAACAATATTAGTCTACCTCATAAGAGAATATGTTCTTCAAAATTGAGTAAAACTTATCTGTGCACTTCTGTCTAAGTCATATTAATCTGGATATGATTTCAAGTTGGTCAAGGATGGACCTTAAGGTTCATTGAAAGTAGAGGTACTACCAACTTGTGGATCCTATTTGGAAGGAAATTTGACTAAAAGATATTTCCTTTTAAAAGGAAATAAAACTAGTGATAAGTTAGAATGAATCCTTTTTGATTTGTATGGTTAAATGAGCATACTCGTAAGAGATAGATTTTGAGTATTTTGTGGCGTTCATAAATGATTACTCAAAATATTAATATATTTATTTGATGCATTGTAAGTCTTAATGAATTAAGTAATTCAAGATTTTTAAGACTTGAAACGGAGAAGCATCAAAGAAATATATTAAGTTACTACAATTTGATTGTCGTGGCGAGCACATCTCTGAAAAGTTCTTTTGTTACATATCAGAATAAGGGATTACATCTGGATTGACTACACTGTAAACTCCATAATAGAGTGGTGTAGTAGAAAGACGAAATAAGTCTATTTTGGATATGGATAGACTAATGGCATGTTATTCAGATTTGCCTTATTTATTTTTGGAATATTTTCTGGAACTGCAAATTACATTCTGAATTTAGTTCCTTCTAAGCTAGTACCTGGGACATCTATAGAATTGTGGACTGAATGCAAGCTTGGTCTGTGGCATGTTCAGATATAGGATAGTCCCGCATATGTGCTGAAAGGGAAAGCAGATATGTAAGTTGGAACTAAGAATAAATAGGTGCATGTTTATCGAATATAAAAAAAACGAATGGGGCTTTATTTTATTGTCCTAACAAAATAAGGCAATTGTTAAAATAATTACATTTTTCTAGATAAGGACTGTTTAATAAAATATGTTCCTAGAAGTAAACTATTTTTACAGGAACTGGGCAAAGAAATAACTAGATGTTCCAGAACATCAAAACTCACACGTCAGAATTGACGCTTCATTGTATTTAAGTAGTGGGAGAACGTTAAAAGACATGATATGCCTTTATCGAGTGGCAGTGATGTTTTAACATTGAACACTATAGTAAGAAGTCACTAATATTTCAATGTCGTGAGGTAATGAAGGTAATATTACTAGTACTTCGTCGTAGCAGGAGAAAGCTAAAGACAATCATAGTTCGGTGTACACTCTTGGGATAGTTTCGGTAAATGGATCCCTGAAGAGTTTAATACCAAACTAGATAGTTACGACAAAGAACTACTTGAAAAATATTGCATCAGATATAACTTGACAAGATTCTTTAACAAAACCTTATTTGATGAAGACTTTTAATAGTCATGTAAAAGAATGCGTGAGAAAGTTGTAGATGCATGGTTATGAGTCTAAGTGGGAGATTGTTGGGGCATATACTATTAACCATGCATTTGGCTATAGATATTCTAATAATTATCATGGTTAAAAGTCTAAGTGGGAGATTGTTGAGATATATACTATTAACCATGAGTTTGGTTTAAATATAGTATTTATTATGAAACAACTCTTTATTCAGTTTTAATAAAGTTTTAAATAGATCATATATCAGTCTGTGTCCTTTGCTTACATAGTAGATGATTTAGTGTATAGAGTTTAGCTTATAAACGGAAGATTAAATCATCCGTTCTTATAAGTATAAAGTTTGAGTTCACAATCTAATGATGGAATTGGACAAACCATCAGGAATGATTGTAGCACAAGATTAAATATAATTTATCTTGATTATGGGAATGGTTTAATTCCAACTTCTTGCGTTAGTACATTCTGTATGTATTGAACATACCAGGTAGAGATAAATATTTTATACTGATTTAATAAATAAACTCCCTAGCCATTAAATGTACTTACTCTTAATCTTGATATAATTATTATTAGTTGTGTATATTATTATTGTTTTGATTTATTAAAAGGCGAGATTCTTTCATGGGACAATATGCCTGGTAAATTGGATAATAATAATGTAAATTGGCGAAGTAATAGTTAGTTGATGGAATCCATGCTCGGTTAGAGATTGATGATACATGTTTATGAAAGCTTATAAGTTTTCATGTGTAAACCCGGTTGGTGAATTTTGTATCCGATACATGAAATAAGTTACGCGAAAGTCTAAAGAAAATAATCAATAAATTAAATCATCAGTAATTTAATTTAATTGATTTGTATCTGAATCTTAACATGGGGAGTTAAATAAGATTTAATGGATGAATTTCGAAATTGAATAATGGAGTTTACATTGTAGTCAATCGAGATGTAATCCCTTATTCTGATATGTAACAAAAGAACTTTTTAGAGATGTGCTCGCCACTACAATCAAGTTTTAGTAACTTAATATATTTCTTTGATGCTTCTCCGTTTGAAGTCTTAAAAATCTTGAATTACTTAATTCATTAAGACTTACAGTGCATCAAATAAATATATTAATATTTTAAGTAATCATTTATGAACGTCACAAAATACTCAAAATCTATCCGGTACGAGTATATTCATTTAACCATACAAATCATAAATGATTCATTCTAACTTATCACTAGTTTTATTCTTTTAAAAGGAAACATCTTTTAGTCAAATTTCCTTCCAAATAGGATCCACAAGTTGGTAGTGCCTCCACTTTCAATGAATCTTAAGGTCCATCCTTGACCAACTTGAAATCCTATTCAGATTAATATGACTTAGACAAAAATACACAGATAAGTTTTACTCAATTTTGAAGAACATATTCTCTTATGAGGTAGACTAATATTGTTCTGTTCGGGAGAGGCATCAATATACAATAACAAGGTCATGCATTCATGTACCACAAGAGATAAAATGTTTATTAAGCTTAATAACTCAAGAGTTATTTGAAAAATAAAACAAATATCCATCTTTTATTTTGCCCAGAAATCGAAATAAAATTTCTTCTAACAAAAGTACATATATTTCATCCTTAAAATTAATGCCTTATCACTAAAAGAAAATTTTAACAAATAATACGATCAGTTGCATAAAATCATTGTGGAGTTGAGATAAAAATATTAAATAGATCATAATAAGTCAAAACATCGAATAGTAAAATTCAGACTGCATTCAATATTTATATACATACATGCATCTGGAATAATAAATTTCGATGGGAAAAGAATCATTCATGCAAAGTATATTATATAATGCAAGAATATACAATCCAAAAATAAATAGAACCAATAGAGCATACTATTATTTTCAGTCAATTGTATATAACTTTTTAATACAAAAATTTTAAACACACTAAACATATATATCATGCATCTTGAATAGCAATTTCGATGGGAAAAGAACTACTCATGCAACATACATATGCAATGCCAGATTATTCACTCTAATAATTAAAACAGATCCAACTCAGATGGAGAGTATACTACTAATTTAAGTCAAGTGAACATCATTTTTAATAGATCTAGTTCCATTGATCCAACATGTATACTCGGATGGAGAGTAAGTACACGATATCAATTACTAGTATTTCACCTAGTGAGCTTATAATATATTTATCCGATAAGGAGGAAGACCTAAAGTCAACGCGTAAATCATGATTGTATTTTACTTACAAAATTAATTTAATCCTTAAACTCAGATGGAGAGCTAATATATGTTATCAATAACTAGTAACTATATCCAGTGAGTTCATAATAAATTTATCTGATATGGAGGAAGACCTAATGTCAACACGCAAATTTACTATCTCACTATAAATAAATAAAAAATGGAGACCATGGGGGTTAATTCCTATCACCACTTTATCACAACCACGAACTTTTCTCTGAGGATTAAGTTCCACAATTTTAAAAAAATGCTCAATACCCCATTTAAACAATCTTAAAATACTAAAATTAATATTTTGCACTGCATAGCACTGATTATTGTTCATTAAAATGTTCCTGATAAATCTACCAAATTTCATATCAATCGGAGACCGTTAAAGTCACAATCTCCCAAAGTTGTGACCAAATTTGAAAAATTATCATTTTAAGTATTTTTAAGAATTTAAAATATGACCTGTATTTTTTTAATCAAATATCAAATTCATGTCAAATCAACATGTGTTATCATGTTCCATATTAGACATAAATAAAATGAAAGAAAGAATGACTTTTCGTATGAAAATCACATTTTAATCCGTCAAACCTCCAAAAAACTCATCTAAACGATCCCGAATTATCAAAATATGATGTGATTCATTGTATAGCAGTGAGTTCTTCTTAAATGACCGTTTTCGATGATCCTACCGAATTTCAAGTCTTTCGGAGATCGTGAAATTCATGATCGCCAAAACTGGACCAAATTCGAATAAATTATTTTTGGCGTAGTTAGGATTAAATCCATGTGATTTGCATTCTTCATATATATCATATCAAGTTAAATCCATGTTTCAGATTTAACACAAATATAGCCTATATATAAAGAATAATTTTTTATATTTATAACAAATTCAATTTAATAAACTGCTTGAAAACCCATCTAAATGACCTCAAAATGCCAAAAAATAACATGATTCAGTGCATAACAGTGAGTGTTTCTCACTAGACGTTTTTGATGAACCCACTAAGTTTCAGGTCAATCAGAGTCCGTCAAATTTATGACCATCAGCATGTAACCAAACTCGGAGAATAACATTTTTAAGTAGTCTCATTAATTAAATTAAATATGATATTGATTTTCATTCTCCTTATAATAACACTATGAGCTCAAGGCATATATTATTGTTCTTCCTATTTCTAGGATATATAATATCTCCTTTTACAATAAATTATCCTTTTATTAAACACATAAAAACCTGATATATAATATTTTCTCCCGTTCGATGAAAACCCCAATATCTCTTCTCATGGGTGGAGTTAGTTTCACTAGTATCCAAAGATAAAACTCTTTTTCTAGTTAAGAACCCCAACCATTACTGTAGATTTCTCAAGGATAATTTTCACATGGTATATTAAATATATTTCAATGACTCAAATAAATAGAACATTTTATGGATCCTACTTATTAATCATAATGCTCAATCCAAGAATAGTTATAATTTCACATGTACAGATTTACTAAGAATTTTTCATGAGTTCAAATAAATAAACCACTTCAGTGTTAACTATTTATTACTCGTAAAATTCTCAATTTACAAGTGAATATATATTTAGCTCATAAAACTTTTTTATGGTAGACCATAGATTAAAAGCCATACCAATAATATAAAACATATACAAAATACCGTCATATTTCACTTAATTAAAACCTCCAATCAGAGAATAAAATTCTTCATCGAAAATCCAAACTAGTAATCACGTAGGGAAACAACAACAACAACAACAACCCAGTATAATCCCACGTGGTGGGGTCTGGGGGGTAGTGTGTACGCAGGCCTTACCCCTACCCTTGGGTAGAGAGGCTATTTCTAAATAGACCCCCGGCATCCTTCCCTCCAAGAACTTCCCACCTTGCTCTTGGGGAGACTCGAACTCACAACCTCTCGGTTGGAAGTGGGGGTTGCTTACCATCAGAGCAACCCGTAGGGCATGAAAACATAAATTTAAATTTGAGAAATTTTTTTTATGCACAAATATGCCAAACGCTCCAATCATTAGTCATCCAGGATATCAAATAGAGAATTTTACTTTTTTAAAAATAACTATATCATCACACAATATCAATTATACCTTGTAAGACCTAGTCAATAAAATCATACACATTTATTATTGAATTTAATACAACAACACGTCTATTTGCTAATAGCCAATGTGTAAACCTATTATATGACTAGTATTTAATCATGGGGACCATGGGGAGTCACCCCCACCACCACTGAATTAAAAAAAATTAAAATTATTAAGAAATAATTTCCAGAAAATAGAAAAACATCCAAACCACAGTTCAAACGACCTCAAATTGCCGAAAAATACCATGGTTCACTGAAAAAGTAGTGAGTTTTTCTCACCACGTCGTTTCCAATGGACCCACCAGATTTCAGCCCAATCAGAGTCCATCAGGTTCGCTGACCTACGAAATATCGGCTATTCGGTCAAAAACAGATTTTGTATTTTTCTAGGGTTTACCTAAGAAAATTCAGGCAATCTCAATCAAATATAATTAGGAAAACAGATATCTCATGATTACAAGAATAATCCCAAAATTTTGCGCAGCTAATTCACAAAACAGCAATGCAGTTTTTTAGAAAATCACATATAGATGTAATTCAAAAAACACACATAAATACCATATTCTTGTTTCATGAGAAACTTAGTTATCTAATTATATGTGAGTGGGCTCTGTACCAATTGATGGATTATAGTAAGCAGCGGAAGCAATCCCAGTATCAAAATCACATGTAATCTAGTCAACTAGCATAAACGGTATTTTACGGGTTACCTCTTGAAGCGTGAACATATCTCTTCTACCGTGTGAGCCTTCAGTTTCATATTCTTTTCAATGGAATCTCCATCACCCGTACAATCGTGATCCTCAAACGTTCCACGTTCTTCTACTGTGTTACCCAAATAATAACCGGAAATAGCAATTTCGTGTGGGCGAAATTTCTAGGAAAACTTGGCTGAAAATTTCAGCCACCATGTACCTCTGCTTCTACGTGGAAAACCTTATATATTTATAGCACAAGTTTTAAGGTTTAAGACCATTTTCCAAAACTTATTGGGTTTTCTTTTCCACCAAAAAAAGGATTCCTTTATTTCCTATTATTTAGGCACAGTAGGGACCACAGAAATTAATTAACAAGGCTTGAAATTATGGAATTAATTTGTAATTTTTGAAATTAATATCTACCATAATTAATTACGAATTATTCCACTAAAAATTCGTAATTGCACTCCCTATTCAATTTCAAAATTCATCCATTAAATCTTATTTAACTCCCATGTTAAGATTCAGATACGAATCAATTAAATTAAATTACTGACGATTTAATTTATTAATTATTTCCTTTAGACTTTCGATTAACTTATTTCATGTGTCAGATACAAAATCCACCGGCCGGGTTTACACATGAAAACTTATAAGCTTTCATAAAGGTGTATCATCAATCTCTAAACCGAGAAATGGATTCTATCAACTAACTATTACTTCGCCAATGTACATTATTATTATCCAATTTACCAGGCATATTGACCCACGAAAGAATCTCGCCTTTTAATAAATCAAAACATTAATAATGTACACAACTAATAATAATTATATCAAGATTAAGAGTATAAGTACATTTATTGGCTAGAGGGTTTATTTTATTAAGGTAGTATAAAATACTTATCTCTACCTGGTCCGTTTAATACATACAAAATGTAATAGCATAAGAAGTTGGAACTAAACCATTCCCATAATCAAGATAAATTATATTTAATCTTGTGCTACAACCATTCTTGATAGTTTGTCCAATTCCATCATTAGATTGTGAACTCAAACCTTATACTTATAAGAACCGATGATTTAATATTTCGTGTGTAAGCTAAACTCTATACACTAAATCATCTACTATATAAGCAAATGATACAAACTATTATATGATCTATTTAAAACTTTATTAAAACTGAATAAACAATTGTTTCATAATAAATACTATAGCTAAATCAAACCCATGATTAATAGTATATATCCCACCCATCATCCAATGATATGTCATACTGAGAAGATTGGCATTCAAATTACATATATACAACAAGAGACACACTAGAAGAGTATACTTTGATCGAATCACTATTAATATTTTTATTTTACTCCAAAAAAGTATTGTAGTCTATTCTAGATTTACTGTGTAACCAGGAAGAGAAGAAAGAGAGAAAAGAATTATAGTGAGGCATTATATCATAAGAAAAAAAAATTAATATCCTGAAGAAGATGTTAGTGTATAACAATACCAACATACCTATATCAAAATTTCAAATACTTGAAAGAGAACTCCCTTGTAACCCAAGAAGTCTGGAAGTAGGGTTCACATTGAATCCGAACTAAAATAAAACATCAGGTGTCATTTACTTCCCGCTATTTTTTTCTGTACTTTATTTATATCTATCTCGCATTAAAAATCCATTGACTAGAAAGAAAATTAGTCAACCCCCCACAGGCCTCTTATACTTTTAATTAATATCAGAGCAAGTCTCACATATTTGCTTAATAGCTAATGAGCAACGATCACGCCAAATCAAGTAACCGCTCGTGCACTATTTTAAGAAGCTCAAGTAAGGCCACCATATTTCAATGGACAACACTTCTTCCATTGGAAAGTTTGCATGAAAATATATGCAAATTACTATGAATTTAAAGTGTGGCGCGTAATCAAGAAGGGAAACTATCCACTTCCAGCAGCAAAGTCCGACAAAAAAGCTGAGGGAAAAACATCCACTGATTCAGAAGATATAGATGGTTATTCTGATGAGCAAGTGGTTGTAATCCAAGTAAACACCAAGGAACGAAATCTACTATATAAGGCCATCAGTGGAGAAGAATAAAAATTCAAGTTGTGATACAGCTAAGGAATATGGGATAAACTAGAGGTTACCTATAAAGGAACGAGCAAAGTGAAAGAAACAAGGATAAATTTACTAGTTCATGACTATGAGCTCTTCCAAATGAAAGAAGGTGAATTCATTGAAGAAATATTTGTACTATTTAGTAAAATCATTGGAGATCTAGAAGCCTTTGGTAGACCACGTTCTAGTGGTGAATAAGTTCAAAAAATCCAAAGAAGTTTGCCTACTACATGGTAGACAAAGGTAGTTGTACTTGAATCTCAAGATCTGGACAAACTGACATATGATGAACTGCGTGGAGACCTTATAGCTTTGGAGAAAATACATCTCAATAAACGTGGTCATGAAGAAAAGAAGAAAACCGTTGCTTTCAAAACCAGAACTGAAGGATCTAAAATGACAATGATGACAATGTACATACACCTCGAAGAAGAAATTGCCATGGTCTCAAGGAATATGAATGGACTGATAAGAAGATATAGAAATACGAAAAAGGTAAGAATGTCATCTAGAAGAACCAGGAAATTCAATGAACGTGACAAAAATGATGGAAAATGTTTTCAAATATGGAAGGTATGGTCATGTTCAAGCTAAATCTCTAGAGCTCAAAAGGAAAGCCTCTAGAGGTTTTACCAAGAACAAATCCTTCGGAAGCTGGATGTCACGACCCAAAATCTCATATGTTGTGATGACGCCTATAGAATTACTAGACAAGCCGACAAGTCACAAATAACACACAACTTTAATTTAAAACAAACTGAAATAAGCTTAAGTAGTAAAAATCTCATAATTAACTGATAAGAAATACCATGACTCAATATAAAATCCTCCAAGAATCTGAGTATCATTGAGTACATGAGCATCTAAATGACTACATAGTCTCACTGCTAAAAATACTGTCTAGAAAGATAGAACAGTACAAATAACTGAAAAAAGAAGAGACAATGTTTGAAGACACCAAGGTAGCTACCTCAATAGTCTCTAACTGATAAAGCTCCAAAGCTAGCAGCCTCCGTACCCGGAAGTACATGGGTCTACGCACAAAATTCAGAGTGTAGTATGAGTACAACCTACCCAATGTACTCAATAAGTAACAAGATTAACTTTCAGCTGAAAGCAGTGGTGAGCTCACACTAGTACAGTCCAAATACATATTAAACGATACAAAAATGTAGATATGCTTTTTAGTTTAACAGTTTAAGTTCAACATGGATAAAATACGTCGAGTGCGACTGATACGAGGAACGATATAATAGTATGCCTACATGTTAATTATGCATGTCAACTACAATACTACATAATGATAAAGTCATATGCACTCTCGGAGTATTAATTCACGCAGTCCTCACAACACTCAGTCCTCACAGTCACTCAGTCCTTCCAGTCGCTTGTAACTCGCACTCAGTAGGTATATGCGCTCACTGCTAGCAAGTCAGACTCTAGAGGGGAAGATCCTACCCAAGTGATAATATAAGACAATCATGGCATGAATCAATAAAACCTGCTGCGGCGTGTAGCCCGAGCCCCTAAACATCCTCAAACCAGGCCCTCGGTCTCATTCAGACATTAATATCTCCAGTCACTCGGGCTCACAAATATCATGACAATCGACCCAAACAATAATAATATGATATATCAATAAATGGAAATAGATACTTAGATATGATATGCAAATGTTAGATGTGACTGAGTACATAATTTCAAATTAGGCAAGTAATTCAATAGAAACACGACCTATGTGGGTCCCAACAGTACTAACATATAACGTAAGCATAGTTTTTAACATAAATCACAGCTCAGTTTTACTAATACATGGGGAATACATGGATAATAACAAGATTATATGACTACACAGATCTACAAAATCGACCTAGTCACAATTTCTACGGTGCATGCCCACACGTCTGTCACCTGACATGTTTGTCACTTCAAAACAAATCACATAACACATTGTTTAAGGATTCATACCCTCATAACCAAGTTTAGAAGTGTTACTTACCTCAAACTGTATAAAACTCTACTCCAACAAGCTTTTGCCTCGCAAATTAGCCCCCAAATGCCTCGAATCTAGCCACAATCAACTCGATACAATTAACACAAGCTATATGAATCAATTCCATATGATAAAGTTAACTTATTTAATAAAAGTCAAAAAGTCAACTCAAAAAGTTAACCCTGCGCCCATGTCTCGGAATACGACAACATTAATCAAATATAAACACCCATTCAACCACGAATCCAACCATACCAAAATTAATCAATTCCAATCACAACTGAACCTTCAAATCCTCAAATCAAACCCTATGAAGTTTCTACGATTTCCCCAATTCCAACCCAAAGCACTAATTTAATGATAAAAATAATGATAGATTCATGTATATTAACCAAATCTAAGTTATAATCACATACCCCAGTCAATTCCTTGAAAATCCCACCAAAAATAGCCTCAATCCAATCTCCCAAAGTCCAATTATGAAATTTTACTTTAACCCTCGTTTTTAAAATCTTATATTCTACCTAGATGACTTTCGCCAACGCGGAAAGTCCCTTGCATTCGAGAAGCACAAAACTTAACTGCCCAAAAATCCTCTTACGCGAACGTGAAGGCTCCCTCATGAATGTGATGCTTCAAAGAGCTATGCCTACGTGAACACATCCCTCTGACTTTGAACACGAAGACTTAAGCCTGGTGCCCCAGCAGGCCACATCCTTCTACGTGAATGCGAGCTCCCTCTCGCGATGAACAATTTCCCCAAACCTTCGCGAATGCGTAGAACAATCTTCACCTCCCTCCCAGATACTCTTCGCACGATACCTCTCTCGCGAATATGTATAAGGAAACCTGCAAGAGAAAAATCAGCAGTTCTTCAAGGTTCAAAATGCGTTGAACATGATGCGAATCACACTTGAGGCTCCCGGACCTCAACTAAACATACAACAAGTCCAAAAAATCATTCGAACTCGCTCAAGCGTCAAATCACATTAAGCAACACTACAACCACGAATCACTCCTCGATTCAAGCCTAATGAACTTCTAACTTCCAAGACTAATGCTGAAATATACCAAACCAACTCTGATTAACCTCAAATTTTGCACACAAGTCAAGAATAGAACAACAGACATATTCTAAATTTCAGAACCAAAATTCGAGTCCGAAAACGACTAAGTCAACTCTCAGTCAAACTTCTCAACTCTCCAAACTTCTATTTTTTCAACCTTTGCCACTTAAAGCCAAAATCATCTAAGGCCCTCCAAATCAATATTCGGACATACTTCTAAGTCTAAAATCACATTACGGTGCTATCAGAATCATTAAAACTCCATTCCAGAGTCATTTACACATAAGTCAATACCAGTTCAACTCTTTCAACTTAGGCTTCCAACCTTGGGACTAAGTGTCCCCGCTCGTTCAGAAACATCCCCAAAATTAAACCGACTACCATGACAAATCATATAATAAAAATTGAGAAATATATAAGCAATAGATGGGGGAAAAGGGATATAATAGTCAAAACGACATGCTAGATCGGTACTTCCTCCTCTTTTAAACAGACGTTCATCATCGAATGGGTCTAGAATCATACTTGGAGTCTCAAATAGATGTGGATCTTTTCTCTGTATCTCCCGCTCAGTCTCCCAAATATCCTTCTCGACTGGCTGACCTCCCCATTGCACAATTACTGAAAGTATATTCTTTGACCTCAACTTTCGAACCTGCCGATCCAAAATGGCATTCGGCTCCACATCATAAGTCAAATCACCATCCAACTGAACTGTGTTAAAGCACAAAACATGAGACAGATCGTCAAAATACTTCCGGATCATGGACACATGAAAAACTATATTAACACTCGATAGAATAGGCGTCAATACCATCGATGTTCTCTGCGGTACCAGTCTGAACCATAACACAACCAACTTTACCACGATCGTATATTGAGACTCCAATAAACACCTTTCAGGGTCCACAACTTCAACAAGAAATAACATACATGACCACATACTCATTTACTCAAACTCCGCAATATGACTTCTCGGTGGGGCAGGAAAATGTTGTCTAGAATCCCGAGCAAGAGGAAATGGCTTGGAAGATGAAGAGACTGGAACAAAGTTTGAGTAACTCATTTCGACATCAACCATGGGTTTTGCTAATATAATAAATTGGAGATTATGTACCTTATTTTCGCATACCAACATCGCGCTTACCGCAACCTCTGATACGCCCAAGTACATTAGGAGGCGCTCGCTAGGTTCTAGTTTGGTGAGCAGTGGGGGCGAGGACAAATACGCCTTTAGTTCTCTTAAGGCATCGATACATTCTGAATTCTATTGGAGCATGTTTTCTTTTTTTAGCACGTTGAAGAATTTATGGCACCTGTCGGATGACCGTGAGATGAACCTCAATAGGGCGGCTATGCGGCCAGTTAATTTTTGCACCTGTTTCTTGCCGGTTAATACTTCATAGATACCTTCAATGGATTTGATTTGATTGGGGTTTACCGTGATGCCTCTTTGTGATATCACAAAACCGAGGAACTTGCCTAAGGTTACGTCGAAGGCGTATTTTTTGGGGTTCAATTTTATGTCGTACTACCTTAGTATACTGAAGGCCTATTTCAGATGGTCGATGTGATCTTCTCTCCTTTCTGATTTGACCAACATCGATGTATATTTCCATTGTTTTACCGAGTTGATCCTTGAACATCTAAGTGACCAGCCTTTGATACGTTGCCCCTGAGTTTTTCAACCCGAATGGCATGACCCTATAACAGTATGTTCCCTGATAGGTGATGAAAGTAGTCTTTTCCTGGTCCTTATCCTCCATGAGGATCTGGTTGTAACCTAAGTAGGCATCCAAAAAGCTTAAAATTTCATGCCTCACTGTTGCATCGATAAGCTGATCGATGTAAGGCAACAGAAAGGAGTCTTTCGGGCATGCCTTGTTTAGGTCCATGAAATTTACGCATATTCTCCATTTGCGGTTTTTCCTTTTTACCATGACCACATTGGCGACCCATTGGGGATATTTTGATTATCGTATAGAATCGGTAGCAATTAGTTTGTCTACCTTATCACTGACAGTCTCGTAGATTGCAACATTGAATTTTCTTCTTACTTGCCGTACTGGGGGAAGGGTGGATCGATGTTCAACTTGTGTGTGAAACATTTTTTGGGATATCCGGTATATCTGCATAGAAGAAGGCGAAAAAATCTGCAGTATTAATTAAAAATTTATGAAATTTACCTAGTTCTTAAGAGTTTATGTCCGGTATAGGCCTTTTGTCTGTTGTCGCTGATATCCAATTGGAGGGGGTCAAGGTATTCTACCATTGGCCTTGCAGTTTCCACGATTTCGGGGTCCCTGATGATGTCTTTTTGTACGTCTAGTCCGGTCCACGACTTTGGTAATTGCTATGCTTCTGAGTATGTTCCCTTTAGCTGTTGAGTGTATGTGCAATCCTGAGCGATACGACAACATTGTTGGGCAGTGTGTTGTTTGCATCAGATGCTGAATATACCCCATGGAGTAGGGAACTTGATCACTTGATACAGGCTTGACGGGATGGCCCTCATGGCGTATATCCATGGTTGTCCTATGATGGTGTTGTAAGTTGTGTCCTGGTTCATGACATGGAACATTTTTTCTAGGGTGACGCCCCTGGCCAAAACGGGTAGCGTTATCTCCTATGTGGTTCTCTCAACTGTATTGTTAAAACTTGTTAGTGTTATGCAATGTGGTACTATCTTGTGTTTGAGTCTCATTTGTGTGAGAACTAGAGGGTGAATAATACACACGCTGCTTCCGTAATCTACTATTATTCTTTTCACATCAGTATTTGAGATATGTAAAGTAATAACAAAGCATCGTAATACGGTAAAGACAAACCTCAGTATCTGACTTATCGAAGATGAGACAATTTCCGAGATCGTCATACCATTCGTGGGTGATCGACCAATTCAATTTGTGTGTGGTGGTGAACTTCATATGGTTGATTGCTGCTTCATCGCCTCCGCTGATGATCATTTGGATGGTGCGGGCAGGAGAGGGTGGCTTTGGAGGGCCCTGGTGTTGTTCACGTCTATGGCCGAAGTTGGCTCATCCTCGGTCGCTCATTAGCTCTCTTAGGTGCCCTTGGTTCAACATGTTTACTACCTCTTGCCGCATGACTACGCAGTCCTCGGTTTTATGACCCCTCTCCTGGTGAAATTCATAGAGGACGTTCAAATATTGGGTACTTGGGTCGGACTTCATTTTTTAGGCCACTTCACCTTTGTGCCAAGCTTCTCTAGTGCGTACACTATTACCGAAGGGGATACACAAAAACTGTGAGCAGATAAGAGTGGAGGCATATCTCTTTCGTTTTGCTGGGTCCTCTTGTGTGGCCTGGACGACCCTTCTGCACGTCGAGGAGACGGTGAGATGGTTATGCAGACATAGTGTTGATGCCATTCTCGCTTGAGGGGGGGATCTGACTGATATTTTCGACCGTCGTTACTACGATCTTTTCTCGACTCCGTTTGGACTGATGTTAATCGTTGGGTCAGCCCGTTAAGATCGTCTTCGTTTGTTCTCACCTTGACACAGTAAGGCATTGTGGATTTCTTCCCAAGTGGTGGGAGGATATTTCATGAGCCTTCTTAATAACTTCCGGGTTGCTCTCGACCCATTCCCATTCAACTCATTTCTGAAAAGCTTCCATCGCATCCCTTTTGATATATTTGGTAGATTTATTCTTACTTTGTTAAATCGCGCAAGGAAGTCCCTGAGTCCCTTGCCAGGCGATTTCCTGACGACGAATATATCATTCACCCTGGCCTCCGCCTTTTTAGCCCCGACATAGGCAATGTCGAACTTGTCGGCCATTTCTTCTAACGTTGTTATTGACCGTGCAGGTAATTGTAAATACCAGGTAAAGGCTCCCCCCGTTAGGGTCTTGCCGAACATTTTTAGTAACACTGATAGTACTTGATCATTCGAAAGGTCGTTGGCTTTCACCGTTGTGATGTAATGAATGATGTAATCTTCGGGGTCTGTAGTACCGTCATATATCTTCAAGTATGGTGGAATTTTGAAGGTCTTGGTATGGCATGTAAAGTCGCCTTCTCGCTATACGGTTGTTCGATGAATCGTCCAACGTCTCGTTTGGTAGTAGCTTTGGGACGCCCGATATCTTATCGACCATTTCTTGATGTTCTCTCATCTAGTCGCAGAGTGCTTTGTTCTTATTTTTTATTTCTTCCATTTACTTTAGAATGACTGCAAGTGCGTCATTACATGCATCAATAATGATGTAAGTGTTACCTATTTTGGGGCGGGCTGTTTGTCGATGGTTATTGTGGTATCTGCTTGCTTAGTGTTTTTATTCTCCCTTTGAATGAATTTGTCGAGTATGTTGTTTAGAGTACTTGTGAACCACTCTTCAAATAATTTTTTCACTGTTTGTGGTGCTTCCTCAGTTGTGGATGTGGACACTCCCCTCTCATGTGAAGCGATTACACTTTCATGAGGGGGAGGTGAATCACTCCGCCTGGGTGTAGCGCTTGGTGTCACATTCTCATTGTCTTCCCTGTCTTCTTCATTGACGATATTCAAAATGTTGGTAGTGACACATGCGATTGCTTTTTGTCTTGCATTTTCCTGCCATCGTTAGTTTGTGCAAACGAAGAAGAGATGGCTGTCCTTTTTTTATGATTTAGAAGGAACTAAAATTTCAACTAAAACCTCTCACAGATGATGCCAAATTGTTTGACCAAAAAATTGTTAAACCAACTAATGATAAATTAAAGAGCGGATCTTAGTTGAACTTAATAAATTCTAAACCAAATATAACAGGATATTCGCGAGACGAACAATGTTCAAGAGCATTAAATAACAAATTTAATAATCAATGGTTGACAATTAGTATGGTAACATGAACAAGTGATAAATGTAAATAATGGCAATAAGTGTAATAAGAAAGGATTTACCATCCAATTATTGTATGATTATGATATTCCTTTCTTCTGTCAGCGACGTGATAAAGTGAGAAATGAAGATATATATGGAACCTTTGGATCTTGTGAACAAAGATTGAATAACGTGTGCTTGAATAATATAATCAGTAAACAAAATAATTTTTGTATATTCTCTTTAGTCAACCTTTACAATGTGCTCTTATCAAAAAGTGAAGATCCTTTTTGTTCTCTATCTCTTACTATTTATAAGTGATGTTCCTAAGAAACCCTAAAAAGTATTATAATATAAGGAATATCCAAGGAAATATTCCTGGCGTCCTTTTGTAAGCCAATCCTATTTCCTTGGATATTCCTTATATTAATGCCAATCCTACCATTACAATTGCAATTCCAGTTACTCGTCCTCGACAATGATCCTTACAAGAGTGAGCCCTTCGTTATAATGCCGTGGTCGACTCCATTCTTGGTACAATTTATTTACAGTTACCGAGTTATCAAAATTTGACCAATACAGAATCAGTAAGAAAAATATAAAGGATACTTAATAATGATTTTTTTGGAATGAACTTTTGAAGTAGGAATAAAGCTCCTTAAGTAAGCAAATATTTTATGCGAGGGGTATATAGCGCATGAACTATATAAAAAGATCGATGCTTCGAGTAAAAAAAGAGCCAACATTTTGGTTCGGGACCCCTAAGGCCCCAATTCCGGAGTCGTTCTATATACATCTCTGTCCCTTTGTATACCCTTTAGCTGCCCTTCCCCGCCACGTTTTAGCGCTGAAACGAAAAGAGCTCTTCTAGGGTTTTCTTTTTCCGACCTCTCCGATCAAGCAAAATCATGGGTGGAGGCAACGGTCAGAAAGCCAAGATGGCTCGCGAGAAAAATCTCGAGAAATCGAAATCTTCTAAAGGTATTCTCTCTCTTGAATCTACTCGAATCCTAATATATTTCTCTTTAAATACAGATCTTAATTTTTATTGAACTATTGGTAAACTAAGTCTATTTTAGCTTTAATTTAGTCCGATCTGACTGCAGTACTAGTGCCTTTAGAGTTGTTTTAGACACAATTTTATTTTTACTTAAATGGTTTAGCTCGCTTTTATGTTAACTACCTAAATTGTCCCATATACGCAGGAAGTCAGCTCGACACCAACAAAAAAGCCATGAGTATCCAGGTACTGCTTTTAATTTCATTATTTATACGTTGTGTAACAAACGTGTAGTTGGAACGTTGAAGGGACTTTATGGGGAATTTAACTGGATACGGAATTTAATGTGTTGATTTAAATTATTATGTTAGTGCTTGTGAAAGAAAATATTATAGTAATTGAGCATCAACATATTGTTGTCGAGATTAGATTCTTTTTATGTCGAGATTAGATTGATTTTTGAGTTGCATGTGTACTTATTTTCTTGGTCTTAGTGGTGGTGCAAGTGTTATTTTGAATTTTAATGGGGTCTTTTATTTGGCTGATCAAATTTGAATCGCTATTCTTAGTACACAAGAAAATTCTTAATAGTGAAATTATCACAAAAAAATGCCGGTGAAACTTTTCTCTTTGTACTTGGTTTTTTTTGGTAACTATGGTATCTAGGCTAGCTTGCACGCACTTCGACTAATTTCTCGGGATACTTGCTACTTTTCACTATTACTGTTACTGGTATCTTTGTCTGCCAAGGCTTGAACAAATGGGAAGAAATCAGCTACTATTTTTGCCTCTGCTAGGATTCGAAACTGAGATCTCATGTTCTCAAGCCACGTCAATGACCACTAGGTCTCTACTTATGGGTATTGGCATAACAATTTACACTAATACCTTGTTCCTTTGATTGATTATTGTGATCAGGGACAGATAAGAATTGATAACTCAATTGTTTCTTTTTCTCCTAGGAGTAACCATTTCCAATTTTCAGCACTTCAATTGATCTCCTGCAAAGATAAAGAATGCAGTTTTTTGCTCAGACTTAGGACTAGATGAATCGGCAATTGGTTTAAGGGAATTATAGTTGCAGGACTGGATGGCTGAATGTGTCGTAATATGCAACATCCTTGCACAAATGTTGTCTCCTTCGTATAAAATTTGCTGCCTGTGATTGTTAACAAAGAGATGAGTAAACGGGGACATATCCGGAGAGTGGAAGAAGCAAATGTATCGACTTTACCAACCTACCCACTTTATTTGTAATTCTTGTAAGAATCTCTATCATAGAACTCAGTGGGTAGTTGTAGTAGTCATAGCCAAATTGTTGAGAGAGCAATTGTTGCTTGAGTAGCTACAACATTAGGTTCCCATCTTAATTGAAAGAAAGAAATCATTAATGAACTAAGGGCCATTAAGCAAAACCCTCGAGTATATTTTCTTCTTTCAAGAACTTTACAATGTAAAAATCACATCCGAGTTCTATGTGTTGGAAATTTTCACTAGGCTTCCATAGGTTTCTGATTTTTGGTCGGAGATATTGGTGACTCAGTTGTTTACCCAACAGTTTCTCAGTGATGGAGAATTTCAAAGGCTGATAGATACGGGCTATTTCTTCTGGGGAGAAGAATATGGCATCATATCATCATTTGGAATTTGTGAATTATTCTCTCCCAGATTACTAATGAGATCGGTAGATTTTGCTTCAGCCTTATCAGAAGAATTTTGAGCTTGCTTTGGGTACTGTAGCAACTGGAGTTTCTTTGAATGAGGGTTTCTTAGGGTTGTTCAGAAATAATTTTGCTATACTTGGAGGTTTAGGTGGTATAGCAGTTGTCATCTCTGTGTCTAGAGATTCAGAAGATGGCATGCAAAATAAGGAGGTGAGGTATCAATAAGAACTAGGATATAGAAGCTTAGAAAGTTTTAAAGAGAAGGATGAGTTTCTGTCACTACCAAAAGCTTGAAAGCTCTATGTTTTTTGCTGCAGTATATAAAGAGTCAATTGATATTGGTTTTATACCTAATAATGATTCTAGTTATGTTACTGCATTTATTTTATTTTGTATTTGAAACTTCACACTTTTTAAAAGCTTTCAATTAGTGTACAGTTTATCAAATTGAACTAGCCTTTGCCTAAAATTAAACTGCTTCAAAGTCAATCTACACTTTATTGTGATATAGGCCTAAGTTTTGGTTAAGTTGACTTTCCTATCGGTTTTGCCAACTGTTTAGGGTTTTAAAGGTTAGATTTTTTATTTTATGCGTCGCACAGCAACATAACTTATGTGAGGGTCTCCCGTTACTTGACAAGCGGACTCATGGGTCCCACTAGTTTACTTTGAAACATGGAAGCAAAAAAGAAAATGTTAAAAGTCCACACTTTTCCATATTAAGATACTTAACTGAAAGAGTAAAAGAGAGTGAAGATATGGTAAAGAAATATGGCAGCTAATGAAAAATTCTTGTCTAAAAGCACATATCTACATCAATTTCAATATTATCTTATCAAGGTACCAATGTGGGTAAGTCCTTAGCAATGGCTGCTGTCAGAAGATGCCTTAACTACCAGCCCATCTATATACATACCTGACATTACACAATGCAGTGAGCCCATATAAGAGCCGGACCAAAGGTTACAGAAAGCAAAGTTTAGACATGATTTTTTTTATTAGCTGATATATTTTGTTATATTTTCACTCTTCTTCTCTTTGCCTCTAGTTAAGTATCTTAATTAGAGAAATTTCAATTTCAAAAATGCCTTTTTTTTGTTTTATGTTTCAAAGCAAGTGGGACGCATGAGTCCACAAGTCCAATAATGAGAAGATGGCCAAATACATATACAGCCGCCTATCCTTGTCTGTTTGTCTGTATATTCCATTTAGACACTTAAACGAAGCCACAAGTCAAATGCCACTATAATACTTCTAACTTGATATAGTTCAATTTTATTAGATGAATCTTAATGATGTTTTATGAAATTTCTAGCAGTCTTAGTCGTGAAAACCCTCAGCGTGCTACTATTGTGTTTTTTTTTGGGGTATTAATCATCAGAACAACATCACATGGACACCCCCCCCCCCCCCCCCCCCTTTAATTCTTTTCTTTCTTATTTTATCACCTAAATTATTACCAGGATGTCACCTCTAATGGGTTAGAGGTAAGATGCATCATTTCTGTTGTTCAACTGTCGGCTGATAAGCGACTAGTTGTATGAATGCATTGCTCCCGTGAGTTGTGACTTAGATATAGTGGATTAGGAGTTTCTAAATCTGATTCCTATGATTTGACCGTGAGACCTGTTTGTTACCGTTGTTATGGCTTACCCCTAATGAAGATTTTTATTGGCTATCATTTCTACATTGGGTTCGAGGCCTGCAATTCAGTTACAGTCTAAATGAACCTTCTACTTATGCTACGACTGTTGGCTAACTTTCATTTCATGGATGGCAGTGCAAGGTGTGTATGCAGACATTTATGTGCACAACATCAGAGGTGAAGTGCAAGGAACATGCTGAAGCTAAACATCCAAAATCTGATCTCTTTGCCTGTTTTCCTCATCTCAAAAAGTGAACTGTTTAATTAGGTGTCAAACATCCTAGCAGAAAAAAAGACGTATTATCTGCCCGTCACTAGATGCAACAGTCAATCAAGTTGGGAACTGCTTGTATGTGTGTGCTCGTTTGCGAGACTCAAGTTGTGTTGATTGTTTGTCCTAATTGTGAAGCCTTCTGCCATTGAGTCAATTTAATATGTGAAACTGAACATGCAAATGCTGAAAACTAAAACCGTCTTGTGAAGGAATACCAGAAAGCAGCTGTTATCTTAGAATAGCTAAACTTCAGCTTTAAAACTAATAAATAGCCACCAAAAATGGCCAGGAAAACGTTTTTGATTGATGCACAAAAACAGACCGACCTGCAAAGGGTTATGGCTTGATAGAGCTCTAAAAATTCCGATACTGTCATAGTAAGCTGCTAATTTTACAGCGCCAGGAGAAAACATGTATGTTATTGAAAATCTTTTAGTAGCAACGGGTTCTATATCTCACATTGTCTCTATATAGAAGGAAACTTGATCAACATTCCATGCCTGCAAAAGAAAAGATACAATAAGTTGAGCTTCTTTGGAACGAAGCATGCACAAGTACATTATTAAATGACAAAATCCAACCCTGAAGTTGAATGCTTTAGCTTGGCTTCGTTTACATAGACTATGATAGTCAGATGGAGAGTAATGACTGCTTAGTTAGCTTGTCAATACAATTCTGAAAATCTGTAAGAACAACATGGAACACAATGGAGATGCTTAGATACCAAATGTTGATGGCTAACCAAAACATTTCATTTATATGCGGAGCTTGGAAAGTTATAGTGGTGCATTGAAGCAGCTAACACAAAGAGAGGAGAGTTAAGCTTAATATTAGAGAGGGAACCACCAGAATGAGCTAAGAGTAAATTCGGATAAGTGAGTTCCTTGTTCAGCTTGAATTGATAGTTGAATAGAATTTTTGCATCCTTTTATAGTGGATTGATGTGTCTAATTGCGCTGTTAAAAGTTAAAAACGACGGAAGCGGCTGAGAGTTGGGCGCCACGTCCGAGTTGAATCAGATTATGGCCGCTATAATACTGGTGCCTTTAGGCTTCAGTGCTCTTCATCTTTATGATCAGATCTTCTTCATCTTTAATTACTTCAATCTTATCATGGAACTGGTTTTAAAATAATAAAGGGTTTCAGCAAGCTCTTTCTACAAATTTGTCATGTATGTTTTCTTACCTATATGGAGCCCTAGTCTAGTTAATATGTCCACTTTGTACTATTTCCACGGGCTCGTTCGATACAAGTATTTCGTTTCGATCTCCTCCCTCTCTTCTTTCTATAAAGAATTCTCAAAAAAGAGCTTGCTCTGGGGGCAACTATCACGCTTAGGCTGGTTGGAAGCAGGAATGCCGGAAGCGGCAGTTTAGGGGTCCCATTGACATGTTTATTTGAGTATAGTTATCTGATATTCGGTGTCCAGTGGTCCAACAAACTCAGATTCTTGTCGCACGTGGACTATATAAAAGGGAAAGCGCTTGGTAGAGGGATCCTTTAACATGTTCGGGACTTAAAACAGCCCAATTACAACATACATATTTTTTTAATGTATATAAGTTGTTGAATCCCCTAAAAAAATTATTCTAGTGTAGTAAAAGGGATGTTCGAAAATTCAAATCTCAATTGTAAGTTGTAACATTCAAGTGTTCTTTTTTATTCCCTTGTACAAGTACCTGCCTCCATCACTGGTCCAACCTAAAAAGTTATCCTGCTGGAATATACATCTTTTTCCGCAGCACTATTTGTTGGGTTTATGTATTTAATTAATAAATTAAATACTTAAAAGATGGCGAATGAGAAATGGAGGAAAATAAAACTTTTGAGTGAAATTCCAAGTTTCCCTCTCTTGGCATATGAAAATTGTCCCATATTGAAAAAGGAAGAGATTTTTTATGGGTTTCTAATCAATTGCTCTTCTTCTAGCTCTTAAAGAGTTGAGAAGAAAGCAAGCCTCGCGCCGTCGTCATCGTCGTCGTCACTCACTCGGCTCGGCTTCGGCTTCGGATCACTTTTATTGTTCGGTTTATGTATTTAATTAATAAATTAAATACTTAAAAGAGGGTGAATGAGAAATGGAGGGAAATAAAATTTTTGAGTGAAATTTCTAGTTTCCCTCCCTTGGCATATGGACATTGTCCCATATTGGAAGAGGAAGAGATTTTTATGGGTTTATAAGCAATTGCTCTTCTTCTAGCTCTTAAACAGTTGAGAAGAAAGCAAGCCTCGCATCGTCGTTGTCGTCGCTCGCTCGGCTTCGGCTTCAGTCAAACGATTGATTGATTAAATTTTTGGACCAAATTTATTTGTTAATAGTAAAATATAAACAAAAAATGTGTTATTAAATATTTGTTAATAACAAAATATTAATACTAAATCCAATTCGTTTTTTGTGTTTTTGTAACAGAATATTAACTACCATCAATTTTTCCTCTTTATTTAATGGCATTTATGCTGTGGCAGTTTTGCAGAACCAACCATTCTGAAGAGTTTCACCTCTTCAAATTTCAGCCCAAATTTTGGCTATAAATACAACACTATTCTGCTCAGAATTTCACTACGATATTCTGAGTTTTCTCTCCTTCTTCTGCATACTTTTAGCATACATACAAAGCAAAAAGTAAGTGTGATTTGCTACTGATCTTTGTGTTCGCTGAAACACTGGCGTTTGGAGTACCATTACACCAGTGTGTAGTTCGTTCTATCCTGGGAGAAAATAATCCATAACCTTGGGTGCTAGAAGAGGATTAAATTCCTTAAGGAGACACTGTGAATTCAGTGAGCTCGAATTGTTTATGATCATTTTGTTTTATGTCATTTCTGTTTATCATAATTTCTGTTTATATTATTTATATTTTCAGGATTGCTTTACAAATACAGTTTATTAACAAGCTTAAGGAATTTAATATATTTCTGTATTTGTATTATTATTTTCTGGAGAGTAAAACCTTTGTGGTTTTGTACTCTATTAAAATCTACGTGATATTAACGTTGGTGTCATTCTTTTACAGAAATGACTCATGAGAATGAGAACAAAGCTGTTCCAATGGTGACAGCCAATGATGACAGCCAATGCATCAACGAGCCGAACACCGCCAGCATTGGCACCGGCAGAGGAACCCGAAAAATTTTTCGGGATTGATTTCAAGCGCTGGCAGCAAAAGATGTTCTTCTATTTGACTACCTTAATTCTTCAGAAGTTCATCAACGAAGATGTTCCTGTGCTGGCCGATGATACTCCGGATAATGAACGCTTGCTCGTGACTGAGGCGTGGAAGCATTCAGATTTCTTGTGCAAGAATTATATTCTTAGCGGGTTGGAGGATGCTTTGTATAATGTCTATAGTGACGTGGAAACGTCAAAAGAACTGTGGACTGCGCTTGAAATGAAGTATAAAACTGAAGATGCCAGGTTCAAAAAGTTTGTGGCTGCAAAGTTTTTGCACTATTAAATGGTAGATGGCAAATCTATTATTACTCAAGTCCAAGAACTGCAAGTGATTATTCACGATCTCCTTGCTGAAGGTATGAATCAAATTAATATTGATGTTGAAAGTAGTAATCTTAGTATTCTTACTAACAGAAATTTCATTGAAGGTCTTGTCATCAATGAAGCATTCCAAGTAGCAGCAATGATTGAGAAGTTGCCTCCTTTGTAGAAGGACTTCAAAAACTACTCGAAACACAAACGCAAGGAGATGTCCCTTGAAGATCTCATTGTTACATTGAGAATTGAAGAGGACAACAAAGCTGCTAAAAAAAAAGGCCGTGGAAGTTCAACAATAATGGGAGCAAATAAACAAGAAGAGAAAGAAAGATTCTGGTCCGAAATACAACCCAAGTAAGAAGCGGTTCAGTGGAAACCGCTACAACTGCGTAAAAAACCAAACATAAATCTACGGAGTGCCATGCTCCGAAGAAAGACAAGAAGAAGGGTCAAGAAAACATAGTAGAAAAAGCATATGATGTTGATGACTTATTCGCCATGCTTTCCGAATGAAACTTGCTGGGCAATTCTAAAGAGTGGTGGATTGATTCTGGAGCCACTCGCCATGTTTGTGATGTCAAGGAAGCTTTTGCTACTTATGCTCCTGTTGGACTAGATGAGACAATTTCTATGGGAAATGCTGCAAAGGCCAAGATTGAAGGTTGTTGGAAGATATTTCTCAAAATGACTTCTGGTAAAGTGGTGACTTTGAACAATGTCCTTCATGTTCCCGAAATTAGGAAAAATTTAGTCTCTACTGGACTTTTTGTTAAGAATGGATTTAAGTGTGTTTTGTTTCCGATAAGGTTGTAATAAGTAAGAATGAAATATTTGTAGGAAAATATTACCTCACTTAGACCCTTTTCAAGCTGAATTTAATGGTTGTGGAGAATAATAATAAAATTTCAGCTTCGTCTTACTTGCTTGAGTCAAATGAATTATGGCATATACGTTTGGTTCATGTTAATTATAAAATCTTACGGAAAATGATTAATTTGGAAGGATTACCTAAATTTGAATGTGAAAAATCAAAATGTCAAGTATGTTTGGAATCCAAGTATGTTAATCATCCTTATAAGTCAGTTGAAAGGAATTCAAATCCTTTAGACTTAATTCACACAAATATTTGTGATATGAAGTCAATACCATCTCACGATGGAAAGAAGTATTTCATAACTTTTATTGACGATAGTACTAGATATTGCTATGTTTAGTTACTTAATAGTAAAGATGAAGCAATAGACGCATTCAAGCAATACAAAAATGAAGTTGAAACACAACTTAACAAGAAAATCAAAATGATAAGAAGTGACAGGGGTGGTGAATATGAATCTCCTTTTGAACAAATATGTTTAGAATATGGAATTATTCATCAAACAACGGCCCCTTACACGCCCCAATCCAATGGGATTGCAGAAAGAAAGAATCGTTCATTAAAGGAGATGATGAACGCATTATTGATAAGTTCTAGTTTGCCACAGAACTTGTGGGGGAAAGCCGTTCTTACGGCTAGCCGAATACAAAATCGAGTACCTCATAGCAAACAACAATCAATTCCATATGAGAAATGGAAAGGAAGGAAGCCTAACTTGAATTATTTTAAAGTGTGGGGGTGTTTGGCAAAAGTGCAAGTTCCTAAACCCAAAAAGGTAAAAATAGGACCGAAAACTGTTGATTGTGTTTTCGTAGGATATGCAACTAATAGTAAAGCATATCGATTTCTGGTTCATAAATAAGAAAATCCCGGCATTCATAATTATACGGTTATAGAATCAGATAGTGCTGAATTCTTTGAAAATATATATCCATATAAAAAGGAATGTGAGTTGATTGGTGAAGGATCTAAACGACCCCGGGAACAAACAAAAGAAAGTACACTTAACCACGATGATCCAAGACGTAGTAGACGTCAAAGAACGTCTACTTCATTTGGTCCAGATTTTATGATTTTCTTATTGGAAAATGAGCCTCAAACATTTAAAGAAGCTATATCTTCTTCGGAATCATTGCTATGGAAAGAGGCAGTCAATGAATCCATACTGAACAACCATACATGGGAATTAGTTGATCTTCCTCCTGGAAATAGACCGTTGGGTTCTAAATGGATCTTTAAAAGGAAAATGAAAGATGATGGCACTATTGACAAATATAAGGCAAAAGTTATGGTCAAAGGGTATAGAAAGAAAGAAGGTCTTGACTATTTTGATACATACTCTCCAGTTACAAGAATTACGTCCATACGAACGTTGGTAGCGTTAGCTACAGTTTATGGTCTTGAAATTCATCAAATGGATGTGAAGACGGCCTTCTTAAATGGAGAGTTGGAGGAAGAAATTTACATGGAACAACCTGAAGGGTTTGTGGTTCTAGGTAAAGAAAAGAAGGTTTGTAGACTGGTTAAGTCCCTTTACGGACTAAAACAAGCACCCAAACAATGGCATGCGAAATTTGACCAAACAATATTGTCAAATGGGTTTAAGATAAGTGAATGTGATAAATGTGTATACATTAAAAATGTTCCAAATCACATAGTCATTGTTTGCTTATATGTGGATGATATGCTCATAATGAGTAATGACATTGCCAACACCAATGCTACTAAGCGTATGCTAACTAGCGAGTTTGATATGAAAGACTTGGGAGTTGCTGATTTAATTCTGGGAATTAAGATCCATAAGACTTCTCAAGGTCTGGCATTGTCACAATCTCATTATATTAAGACAGTACTTGAAAAATTCAAGCACTTGGGCTTTAAAGTTGCAAAGAATCCAATTGACGTGAATCTTGCATTAACAAAGAATAAAGGCCAAAGCATATGCTTAATGTACATCATGAATTGTACACGACCAGATATAGCGTGTGCTATGAGTAAATTGAGTCGATATATGAGCAATCCAAATCAATCTCATTGGATGGCCATGAAAAGAGTTTTGGGGTATTTAGTACATATCCAGGACTTTGCTTTGCACTACAGTAAATATCCTGCAGTCATTGAGGGATAATGTGATGCAAATTGAATTACCGGATCGACTGATTCTAAGTCCACAAGTGGATATGTGTTCACTATTGGTGGAGTAGCAGTATCTTGGAAGTCGTCCAAAAAAACTTGTATTGCCCGCTCTACAATGGAAGATGAGTTCATAGCCTTGGATAAAGCCAGTGAAGAAACTGAGTGGCTCCGAAATTTCTTGGAAGAATTCCATTTTGGCCCAAATCGTTGGCACCAATATGTATACATTGTGATAGTCAAACGAGAATTGGAAGGGCTCGGAGCGTTATGTATAACGGTAAATCTCGTCATATACGACGAAGACATAAAACCGTTGGAAAATTACTCTCTAGAAGAATTATCACGATTGACTATGTAAATTCAAGTGATAATGTGTCGGATCCACTTACAAAAGGCCTAACTAGAGAGATAGTTGAGAAGTCATCAAGGGGAATGGGACTGTGACCGAGAACAAGTCATAGTGGCGGTAACTCTACCTAGAAGACTGGAGATCCCAAGATCTAGGTTCAAGGAGATCAAACAAAGTCATTTATGACGGTCAACATTGTCATCTAAACTTTTGGTCCATTCTCGTGATGAGACAATGTTCAGTACAAAGGATAAAACATTAAGGCTTTTTAATGATTTCTAAGTTTGATACGGGATATATCAAATAGTGTATCTACGGGATGAAACATTTAGGAATTGCCTATGTAAGTGTGAAGTGTTAGCCGCTTCAAGGAGAATTTTGTAAGGCTAGTTCTCTACGCACTTATGAAACCAGGCAGTGTTCATGGCTGAAATAAACATAACAATGAGAACCAAAGACGATTAAGGGTTAGTTGTATGACTTGTGGTTGTCTAGGTATACACCAAAGTTCGACGGTTCAAAGATATCAAATCTACTGATTGATAGAGTATATCCGACATAAGTTCACTACGGAAAGTTCAAAGGGAAACCTGCTTATCCAGATGCAATTAATCCTTGCTTGCGAATCACACAGTTTTTCATGCATACTTCCGCGATATAGCCATTCCCCATTCATGTGGGGGATTGTTGGGTTTATGTATTTAGTTGATAAATTAAATACTTAAAAGAGAGTGAATGGGAAATGGAGGGAAATGAAGTTTTTGAGTGAAATTTCAAGTTTCCCTCCCTTGGCATATGGACATTGTCCTATATTGGAAGAGGAAGAGATTTCTATGTGTTTATAAGCAATTGCTCTTCTTCTAGCTCTTAAAGAGTTGAGAAGAAAGCAAGCCTTGCGCCGTCGTCATCGTCGCTCGCTCGGCTCGGCTTTGGCTTCGATCAAATGATCGATTGATTGATTAACTTTTTGGACCAAATTTATTTGTTAATAGTAAAATATTAAAAAAAAAGTGTTATTAGATATTTGTTAATAACAGAATACTAATATTAAATATTATTATTAAATCCAATCCATTTTTCTGTTTTTGTAACAGAAAATTAACTACCCATCAATTTTTCCTCTTTATTGTTGAGTAAATAGCCATTTATGTAATGGCATTTATGCTGTGGCAGTTTTGCAGAAACAACCATTCTGAAGAGTTTCACCTCTTCAGATTCCAACCCAAATTTTGGTTATAAATACAACACTATTCTGCTCAGAATTTCACTACGAGTTTCTGAGTTTTCTCTCCTTCTTCTGCATACATTTAACATATAAACAAAGCAAAAAGTAAGTGTGATTTGCTACTGATCTTTGTGTTCGCTGAAACAGTGGCGTTTGGAGTACCACTACACCAGTATGTAATTCGTTCTATCCTGTGAAGAAATAATCCATAACCTTGGGTGCTAGAGGGGGATTAAATTTCTTAAGGAGACACTGTGAATTCAGTGGGCTCGAATTGTTTATGATCATTTTGTTTTATGTCATTTCTGTTTATCATAATTTCTGTTTATATTAATTTATATTTCAGAATTGCTTTACAAATACAGTTTACACTATTAAGCATTTCGATGCACTTATATCTGCTTTCTTTGGAATTTCATCGCTTGATTTTCTGTATGTCATAAACCTTTTGCTAGTTTTGCATGTGAACCCTGTTGTTTTTGACTCGTGACTTAATATTCTGAATTTGCCTTCGACTGTTTTGGTACAGGATTCAATAGATTCTATTGACACCAGCTGAATTGGAGGATAGTAAAGGCAATCAATGTGTCTATGGGGTCGTTTGATACATAAATAATTATCCCGGGATAAATATTGGAATTAACTTTATCCCATATTTGATTTAGGTATTTGCTAATTTCGAAATAACTTTTACACTAAAATAATAAGATTAACTAATCCCATAAGATATCCCACCATTTAACTTCTAATTTTTTAGCATTAAACCCGTTATAATTTTAAAGCTAGGAGTTAATATCTATTATTTATTACAATTTTAGTTAATTTGTCACCTTAATGCTACATACGTCCTGTGTCTGCGCTGCAACACTTGTTGAAGAAAGAAGACAGAAATAGTCCACAGAGATTACGTAGGAGCAACTTGTGGCCTGATACTGGCCTCATTTTTCTAAATTTAAGTTAATGTAGCAGATGGAATGGCAAAATATGATAGCAAGATTTGGAAGATCACTAAAACTTTACTATTTCCCTTGTTAGGTATAGTGTGGGGTTTGGTGACAACAACGTAACTTGTGGTAGCTTCGGTCACATCTATCTCAATTAAAGCACTAAATTATATACGACACTCGGAACTATTCCCCTAGATAGGTATTATTTGGGACGTTTAATTATGTCAATGACTTGTCATATCTTTGGTCACATGCACCTCAAGTTACAGTACCTGTGTCGACGTATAAGAAGACTTCATTTTTTTAATGACACACAATCACTACTAGAAATCACTAAACTATTTAAATTTTAATATGATGTCTCTCTGTTGAACCATTTTTCAACCACTATTTATATATATATATATATATATATAAAGGTCAGGTTCAATTGTTGTAAGTGAGACCTCCTCCTCCCTTTGTCTTATATATATATATATATATATATATATAAAGGTCAGGTTCAATTGTTGAAAGTGAGACCTCCTCCTCCCTTTGTCTTGGACACTAGCCTCTTAAATGAGCGACTTGACAGTGAGCCAAACTATCTTTAACATTGGTAATATCCCTATATAATAAGAGTTGATAGTGGAGCCCCCGTGGGCATGTTACTCTTTAGGGCCGTCAGGTTTTTGTTTATACTAATTGACTCACATGAAATACTAGGTTGGTTTATACTATATATGGTATGTTTATTGCCAGTAACATGTCAATAGGGACATGTCTAGCCTTCGAGGCTTCGATAATAAGAGTGACTAGAAAATTTTGGCTTACAATCTAGCCAAATTAAGCTTCTATTTGCATTGTGTGTTTTATCAAGTTCATTTCATTACAGCATTAGATAGTTGTTTCTAAAGGGAAATCATGAGGACCTCGATCTCTTAATATCAAACTTATCCATGTCCAACAGGTTGGTGTATCTGTATATAGTGCAAAATTGTTATCCATATCCACTAAAAAAGGAGTGTCATGTCACTATATCCTGTGTCCGCACCTTTGAGTCTTGGCCACATCCATCTGAAGATACAATACTAATTAATGTGCTTCTTCCGTACCCTAATTATCACATTGATAAATCCCACTTCTTTCTCCCGAGTCCCGTCTTATTCGAGACATCAAACGTGGTGTGTAGGGCTGTGGGGGTATTATATTATTTCCTCATTCATTTCTTCAGCCACTACATTGTTCAGGTTTTAGTTTGACTTTTAATTATTTCTCTGAATCCTCCAGTGGAAAAATTTCTGCCGACTGGAGTTCGGCCATTGTTTTCACTGGGGACAAATTGGTATATGCCACTCCTAACTCATGTAGTTTAAGTTATGTATATTGATACTACAACAATAACAACCCAGTATAATCCCACTTAGTAGGGTCTGGGGAGGGTAGTATGTACGCAGACCTTACCCCTACCCTTGGGTAGAGAGGCTGTTTCCAAATAGACCGCCGACATCCTTCCCTCCAAGAACTTCCCACCTTGCTCTTGGGGAGACTCGAACTCACAACCTCTCGGTTGGAAGTGGGGGTTGCTTACCATCAGAGCAACCCCTCTTGTATTATGCATAATGATAGTGTGTAATATTATTATATCATTAGGTTACATTACATACAGAACAAGAGGGGTTGCTCTAATGGTAAGCAACCCTCACTTCCAACCGAGAGGTTCTGAGTTTCAGTCTCCCCAAGAGCAAGGTGGGAAGTTCTTGGAGGGAAGGATGCCGGGGGTCTATTTGGAAACAGCCTCTCTACCCAAGGGTAGGGGGGTAAGGTCTGCGTACACACTACCCTCCCTAAATCCCACTAAGTGGGATTATACTGGGTTGTTGTTGTAGGTTACATTACATACAATAACATGTGAACACGATCTGATATTTTGAAATATAGAGTAAACAATCTCTATAACAAGCTAAATACACTAATAGGGCAGTCCCGTCTATCGTACGCAGCCTTACTTTATATTTCGAAAGAGGCTATTTCCACGACTTGAACACCCATGACGTCGTGGTCACATGAGAGCAACTTTACCGGTTACCAATGCTCCCCTTTAACTAATATTGTAAAAAAATTATACAGTGAATGTAGTATATAAGTTGCCCTTCTTTATTTAGGTACTGACGTACTGTTGTACGAATGTTACTATTAGTGGTGACAAAATGGTTAATAGAAAATTAACTATATTATCCACTAAAAAATAGGTTGGATAATAAACTTTTTAAAAACGCTTCAAATATAAATAAGAACCATATTATGCATTTAGAAAATGGATAACCAAGGTTCCTCAAGTTAGGGAGACTAAGAATTTTTCCAAAAGTAATCATATGCAAGAAGTCATGGATAATATGGTTACCCATATTATTTGCCGATTAACCCGTTTTTATCCGCAGTAAATATGTATCAGGTCGAATAATTTATCCGTTTTTGCATTACCCATTTTCGACCTGACCAGCCCGTTTGCTACTCCTGGTTACAATTACAATGAAAGTCAGTCAATGACAGTTATGTGGACGAAAATGATCCCAAATAGAAACTTCCTTTCTTTTGGCACCATCATCTCATTATTTTTATAAAACTGGATGTGCTTATACTTCTACGCACTCTGAACGAAATCCCTTACTATATCTTGGTATATTTAACCCCAGTACCTTCACATAAACATATGTAACACTACTCGTGTCATGTGTCTAGTAGAGGCTCACTCGTACACAATCTTTCCACTGCCAACTTTCTGGCCTATAATGGGAATTCTGCAATCTTATGATTGATATTGGCTGCTGACAGTAATATGTAATGCAGCCTACGGACCAACATTGATGTTGTACTTATTCCCTAACTGTTGATCTCTCATTCTTCTGTGGGTGGAAAGAAATTAATTAAAGAAGCTAGCAACTACTTTTTGCTTTATCAAGAATTATATAATAGGCCAATATGGTTGATCTTGGTTCAGTCGAGACTGCACAACCTTCAACTACTGTCAACATGTTCACTAAGAAAAAAGAGCTTCTTTCTAATGTTATGAAAAGGACCTCCGAATGGTACGTGCTCTATCTTCAGTTATTTTTCTCTCTTTTGTTGTTTCCAGCGTACTTTTACGCGTCTTTATGCAATTTTTCCGTGTAACATGATCAGTAGTAGAGGCATTGATGAATGAGTGACCTTTATATTATCTGCAGGATTTTATCCCAGGAGATCCCAAGTGATATAACTGTTCATGTTACAGGAACTTCCTTTGCTCTGCACAGGGTACAACAACCTTAGCTTTTTCCTTGTTCTAAGAAATTCCTAATATAATTTCAACTAGAACACAAATCAAGATTGTTCTTTTCAGTAACTAATTATGGCAGTTACCTATAGTCATCTTAAATTATTTTATACAGTCAGTGAGTAGACGTAACTAAAAGGTGCAATTTTTGATAATGAGTACTTTTATGTTCCATGCAGTTCCCACTAGTCTCAAAGTGCGGATATATAAGGAAGTTGGTCGCAAAATCCAATGATGCTGATCTTTCTGTATTCGAAATCCCTGACATTCCTGGTGGAGCGGAGGCATTTGAATTTGCAGCAAAATTTTGTTATGGAATAAACTTTGAGATAAGCTCAGGAAACGTCGCATCGCTTAGATGTGTAGCAGAATATCTTGATATGACAGATGACTATGCAGTTGGAAATTTGGTAGGATTATCAGAAGCCTACTTAAATGAAGTAGCACTTAAGAGCATTGAAGGTGCAGTTTCTGTTTTGCACTCTTCAGAGAAACTTCTTCCAATTGCAGAAAATATAAAATTGGTGAACAGAAGCATAGATACAATTGCATACATGGTTTGCAAGGATAGCCATTTTTGTAAGTCAGGTAGAATAGCGGTGGACGCTAATAGTTCGATGAATTCCTCCACATTTTCAAATCGGACGACTATTGTTGTTGATTGGTGGGCTGAGGATTTAACTGTCCTTAGAATTGATTTTTTCCGAAGGGTTCTAATTGCTATGATGGCTAGGGGATACAAACACTATGCACTTGGACCAGTATTGATGCTCTATTCGCACAAATCCCTTCAAACTTTGGTGAGTCCTCGTCCCATGAGTTTAGATTATTTGGTTAGAGAAAATAACAGAACTAGTGTGATCTTTTATGTTAATCAAAATTGAACACTTATGGTCGCTGATGCTGTTATATTTAACACATAAAATGTGCGCAGTTGTTATGAATATGAAGGATCAATAGCCTGTTTGCCCAAGCTTCTTTTGAGGCAAAAGCCCTTTTTTTTTTGGTTTGTCAAAAGTATTTTTTTCTAAAATTAAGGTGTTTGGTCAAACTTCTGATGGGAAAAAGTGCTTTTAAGGAGATGCAGAATTGTTTTGGAGAAGCAGAAAAAAATAGCTTCTCTCCAAAAGGAAAAATACACTTAGCAGTTTTTTAAAACTTGGCCAAACACTAATTATTGCTCAGAAGTGTTTTTCAAATTAATTAGTCAAACACAAGCTGTTTCTCACCAAAATTACTTTTGAGAAAAACACTTCTCAAATTAAGCTGATTTTTTGCAGCTTGGCCAAACGGGCTATAAAACTGCTCAGCTGTTTTAGACCATGGCACAATCATAAGAAAGTATTTTAGGCATGTGCTCTATTTGGATAAATGAAATATTTATGCATATGATATTCTTGTTATTCCAGGAAATATCAGGAAATGGGAGGAAAAGGACTGAGCTAAGACAAGTACATGACAAGAGGGTTGTTGTTGAAACCATTGTTAGTCTTCTGCCAAGGGAGAAAAATGCCTTGTCAGTTAGCTTTCTCGCAATGCTTCTTCGCGCTGCAATATATCTAGAAACCACAGTTGCTTGTAGGGTTGATCTGGAGAGGAGGATAGCGTTGCAACTTGGACAAGCTGTATTAGATGATTTGCTAATTCCTTCATATTCTTCCTTCACAGAAGACACATTATTTGATGTTGAAATCGTGCAACGTATCATGACAAATTTCACTGAGTATGAAATGGTGGAAAATCGGTTTGGCTTCAACGATGAAGAGTATGCGCCTCCATTAGCAACTGAAATGGAGAAAGATGGGGAACTCATGGAAGATTACCTTGCTAAAATAGCCATTGACAATAATCTCTCTGTTTCGCAGTTTATTAGTATTGCTGAAGTCATTCCAGAGAAATCAAGGATCACAGAAGATAGGATGTACAAGGCCATTGACACTTATTTGAAGGTATGCACGTTGAATCATTCACCCGGTGGAGCAATTTTTCTATGTGCACTAGTACATCTACAGTGGAAATGTTGTGGCTTGGGATGTTAAGTAGTATTTGAATCCTTATGATCTCTTGCATAAATCCATTAAAGGCATAATTCAGTTAAGTGAAGATATTCTTTCAATATACAAGTGAAACTAAGGGTTGAATTTTACTTTTCTGCTACAAAAGCCATCTTATCTTAGAATTGCCCTGCATCTTAGGTTACGATATCACGTGTTTCTGCCTATGCATTTACAGGATTTTAAACATGTTCTATGTTGATGTTCTTTCAAGTGTGTCATCTTTACATCAAATGTACAGTTTAACAAACAGTTACATTTGATAATAAGCAGGTTTATAGTTAAGTTGCTTGTCAAATTGTGGCAAGAAAGACTTTTGAAACTTCAGACCATGCTTAGTTGATCTTCGTCTTAAATAAAGGATTTTAGGTCATATACACTCATAGAAGGGGAGCCTTGGCGTAACTGGTAAAGTTACTGCCATGTGACCAAGAGGTCAAGGATTCGAGCCGTGAAGATAGTCCCTAGTGGTCCGGCCCTTCCCCGGACCCCGCCTATAGCGGGAGCTTAGTGCACCGGGCTGCCCTTTTTATACACTCATAGCCTAAAAGCCTTTCATACTCTCATCTCAATTTAATCGGAAATACCAGTTTATTACTCTATTTTTTAGGTTACCATATCAGGCTTGCTATTAACAGCTATCTACTGGTATATGTCATTTTGACTTGATAATGTAAAGGAATTATGTACTGTTAGTGTACAGAACTTACTCTTAAATAGTAATAAATTTACCGGAAAGTAGTTGTCTAATATTCTGGCTTTTGCACAATTTGAAGGCACATCCAGCTCTAAGTGACATTGAGAGAAAAAGAGTTTGCAGTGTTATGAACTGTCAAAAGCTAACTCGAGAAGCTTGTGCTCATGCTGCTCAGAATGAGAGGCTCCCTGTTCAGACTGTTATGCAAGTGCTTTACTTTGAACAACAACGCCTTCGCCAAGCTATGGATGGTAGTCTAGACAGGGAAGATCAGTCATCCGCTGACAATAACCCTGTTACAGATGAAGTCTCAAGTCTAAAAAGAGAAAATCAAGATCTAAAATTCGAGCTAGTGAAAATGAAAACGAGGCTGAAAGAAATTGAAAAATGTGGTGATAAATCAGCTGCTAGTACCCCTGTGGAGATCACGACTCCAATATCTTCTGATACACCTCGTCTGCGAAGAAAATCTTTCATAAGCTCAGTTTCCGAAAAGCTTGGGAAACTGTATCCAATATCATTTGGAGCTGATCATGTAATCATGTCATCCGGCAGCAAAGGAAGATATAAACCAATTAGTAGAGATAGGCGGTATTCTATATCATGATGCAGCTGAATTTGCCATTAAGCTGTTGGTTTTGGCTGAAGTAGATTGCAGTATTTGAATCATTGGGGAAGCAGTAATGGATTTAGCTATATTTCTCTCTTTTCTTCTCCTTTTCTTTTTATGATTTTACGAGTCATATTGTTATATGTGTTTAACTTCTGCGTTTTAAGCATAGGCAAGAATCTTGGGCGTGGAGTGGTAATTATTATTAACCAGCACCTTAACAATAACCTTGTTTAGTTCAACTTAACGTTATGGAACCAACACGGCCTCAATTAATTACTGCCAAACCACAACAGAATGCTGATATAACGTTACAATTTATATCAGGGTGAAAGTCATTCTCCCCTACAATTTTTCTTAAAATTCAAACCCATCTCTAACTTTGAATAATACATATTTCTCCCTTATCCCACACAATTTTTCTTAAAAATTAATTTTCTATTACTACTTTACTTTCGAGTAGAAGACATTTAATCTGTCTGCCCAAGGAATGCGCTTTTGTTCTCGGCTTAGAGCCCGGCATGATTTTTATTTTCTTTTTTTTTTTTTAAAAAAAATTTCACTTTTTAAAAAAAAATTAATGTTTGGTCGTAGAATTTTCAATTTTCACTTGAAGATGAATTTTTTGAAAATTTGAAAAACTCCAAAAAACTGTTTTTTAAAATTTTCACTTAAATCGCTCACAAAAATTCAAAAACAACCCAAAATTATATTCATGTCCAAACACAACTCTAATTTTCAAATACCATTTTTCCCTTGAAAAAAATTCATTTTTCCCAGGAATTTTCAGTTCTTATATTCAGACGCCCACTTAGTCTAATAAGGGATCTTTTCAAATCAAAATATTTGTATGTTCATATCAACTTGACTTGTAGCCATACTCCTATTTAGATCTCAATTTATGAGTAGGGGATCCATCTCTCAGAGGTGCTACAAGTGTTAAATAGATACTAACAAATTAAGCTTTATTAACATACAACAGTCAGTCACATGAAAGATTATAGATAGTAGTTAAAAGAAGCCTACTTAACTCTTTATCTGCAAGTATTGATATCTTGCTACTTTACGAGGTAATAACAACTCTCAATTTAGAAATAATCAACTCTAAGATGTAGTATATACAACCTAACCTTAATCCAAAATTTTCCGTAGCTTTAAACCACGTTGAAGCTTTACCAATGCTTGTATTAAACTGTATTAGCATCACTGTTTGATCGCCTTTCAAAAGCACAGCTCAACTCGTCGCTTTCAGATGCACTTGATGTCACAGACTTACCGCTATCAATGCACTAATCGATCAATGATTCTTCATATGCATGCAAGGAAAATTTCTCAAGCTGTATTGGCCAATCTTCCCCTAGTATCCTGGGATTCAACTCCATTGCAGAGCGAAAATCCAGCATTGAAACAGAAAAGAGATCACTTGGTTTCTGAAAGTATCTTCTCGGCCTTGTTTTATTTGAAACTGATACAGCTTGGTCATGGATGCACTTGTCTTGTAACCTTGAGCCTGCTAACTCCAAACAAGGCTTTACTAATCGCTTCATAAATGCATCAAGCCCATGATGCAACACATTTACAGAATCTGCTGATATTTGTAGGCCTTCTGCCTCCGACTTCTGTTCCAACCATTTCTTTAGGGAGTTGGAGTCAGGCAAATCACCAGTGCTATTACAAGTTTCTATGCTTTGCAAAAGAGTTGACCTGCGACATGCTACTTTCCTTGTTCCCCGATTACTCAGAGAGATGCCAAGGGAAGCAGTTACATGACTTCTACTCCAAATGCTACCCAATGATATCAACTCAGTAGCAGTTTGATGCTCTCGTGCTTTTGGGGTAGTATCTTCACAAGCAGCAGCAGAATGTGTTTTCTCATGAGGCCCCCGATGACTCGGCCGGTCCTTGAATCTTCGATCACGAAGGGTAGGAGTTCTCCCCTTTTTCGGAGATTGAGGAAATGAGTCCCGGCACAGTGACTGGAGAGTGCCTTTTTGATATCCATTAGGGACTTTGACATGTAATGAAGCCTGCATTTTGCAATCTTTTGTCGGAGGTGTCTTAGAAGCACAAGCATTTTTTATAATTGCTCGGGTAAGTGCATTGTGAAGGCATATATTCTCTCTCCCCAACAAACAAATGCAGAATTTCTCAAACTCTGACTTGCTAAGCTTTAGACTCAAGTATCTGCTTAACACAGTAAAATATTTCTCTGCCCTCTGTTGACCAATCTTCCTTTCAATCCGAAGCTTCAACTCGCAAGTGTCAATTCGGGGGCAATGCCGATTCATGGGCATTCTCACTCTCGAGTGCACTTTGAACGTTGACCAGAAACAGTTAAACAATCAGGAAAAGCACCACGAAATTCATAGGATAAAGAGCACGTCTACTCAATCCATCAACAAAGCTGATCTCAGCAGCAAAATCCACTTTGTATGCTCCCTACATCCAGCGATCAAATTCTGCAAGAAGAAGAAAATTAAACTCAATATCTTTCCTATTCCACAACGATTTATAAACTTCTCAATTCCACAATTTCAATTAAAACAGAAAAAGAGATCATTAAGTTTGGTAAGTGGTAAAGAAAAAATAAAGTTCGGTAAGAAGTGGCTGCTACACTCTCAATCCAATGAAGAAGCATGCATAAGCAAGACAAATCTCTTTCTCTTTCTCCATGCAATCCTGCAACTCTATGTGATAGGATTCAATCTCACCAAGAATTCACAAGTACAACTGCCTTTGAATTTTGAATTTAAAGAGGAGACCTCCAACTACTAAGTGGAACTCAGTCGTTAGAAGTTCATGTGTATGCATGTGTCGTCACCTCATTGGTCGGAGGTCCAAGACGTCTATAGGATGCAAATTTGCTTCCTTTTCTTTCTATTATTTGTATTACTAGATTTTAACTTAGAAATCAACAACACCGGATCGATGATTCAGTGTCCACTACTTGAAGCAAGAAAGGTGGAATCTTTTTACTTTGCACAAAAGGAGGCTGAGATAACCAAGTGAATATGGCCATTTTATCCTCCAACTACTTAGTCACACCCTTGCCCTCAAGCCAGAAAGCCTTAACACTATATTACTAGCATGTGTTAAGCATAGCAAAACATTTCGACACATTCAGTTGACTATAAAGAAGAAAACTAACTTTAAGTTCCAGTAAGGACCAGATGAACTCGGCATTCACAAGACTGTTTTGACTCTCCTCATGATACATTCTAGAATTAAGCAGGTGGGTGCAAAGGAACCAGTCCAAAATCCAGCTTACGACAACACAATTCAAGCATAGGCATATTCTGAAAATTGACACTGAATTCTTCAAGAAACAGTAGAAATAAGAAATAAAAAAAGCAAAGAAACAAACTTTACTACACCCCAAGTAAAATTATCAACTTCAAAATCAAACCCACAAGTGTAATCGCGATCAGAAGTAGATAAACACCATAATCCTCAATAAAAGTCCAAAGCAGCAAAAATAAACAAGAAAAAGAAAAAAGAGAAACTCACCTGAGCTTGAAGTAATGAATTCAAGAAAAATGGAGTTGAATTTTGGCAGAAGTATGACAGTAGGATCAACAAGTGATGGAGCTTCGGGTTTCGGGTCAAAGGGTGACAAGATTAGGGCTTTTAAGTGCTGAATTTTCGAAGCTTCTAATAGAAGTCAAAGGGAAGTCATTTGCACGTGCGGCTTTTACAGGTGAGTATTGTTTTTATTTGGGTTTTAAGGATTATGGATAAAGTACAAGTCAGCTGGTCTACTTTTATTCAATGTACCAAAAAAGAAAAAGCTAAACTGTATAGTACTGAAGTTCTACTCATAAACATCTCTATGTACCAAGAATGTGCCAATCTCCAATAATACTTTCATATTTGCACCAAGCTAATTAACAAAAATTATCGCATGATTATTGAATTTTAACCGATGTGTTAAAAATTGTAAGCACACTATTTTTGTATTTAAAGTCATTGTCTTTACTCGTTGTATCTATAAAGTCACAAAATATTTTTTTGTATTAAATTACTTTCCAAAAACACTTCTTATACAACTCACCAGAACTCAACTTTCTTATACCGAAAAGTGATTAAATCTGGGTAGAGCTGTCAATATAGGCCGGGCCGGGTAAGTCCAATCCAGCCCACATGCACTTTAGTAATTGATGGATTGGGCTGGGCTAGCCCACCATTTTGATGGGCTTTATAATGGTTAGTGCACCTCAGCCCTATGTGGGTTACGGGCACACACAAGTCAGCCCATTATTTTTAAAATATAGTTTTATATTTTTTCTTTAAGTTGACCTAAAAATAATAATTATTTAAAAGTTAAAAAATATCTTATTTGAAAAAATTCGTAAAACTTAATAATTTTTTATATTGTTCCAATATATTACAATAAAAATTAAAAAATAAAAGACGGGACTATATTTCATTCACTAAAAGTCAAAACTTAAAACAAACTATTCAAGAGAACATCCATGATGCCTATGAGATATCCAACACATCATCTTCATCAAACATATTAAAATACTAAGTACATCACGCACCATCATTGAAAGATTGGGATATTTTCTAGAACTGTCAATCCAATACATGATAACATCATCTCTTGAAACTTCTCAAGATCAAGTTTTGGTTCATCTTAGTAAATATCCAATTCCGACTTTTCATCTCTAAAGGCAATATACTTTTTATTTTATATATATTTTAAATAAATATTTTATTAGGCCCACGGGCCGGCGCAGCCTCAGTCAAGCCTCATGGGCCACATGCTTATTCGAAGCGGGCTTAAAAGCCTCGTTTTTAAACGGGCTCCAAAAATTCTAGTCCAACCCTGCTAAATCACAGGCTGGGCTGATTCAACGGACCAAGCCCATATTGACGGCTCTAAATCGGAAGGAGGGGGGGGGGGGGGGGGAGGACACTAATGATGGTGTTTGAACCCTCTGCCTCAACAGTAGAATATCAGAATATCGGGAGCTCATCAAATGAGCTTGCCTTCAACCTTATAGTTTTAATTATTTTTTTGGTTTTGAGCCTATTAAGTAATTTGTACTTTTGTCCATATTGTAAGTCAAATTAAGGTAGGAATTCGCCAACTTCAACCTCATAGTTTTAATTAATTTTTGCTTTTCAGCCTATTAAGCAATTTGTACCTTTGTACATACTATAAGTCAACTATGAAAAGTAGGAAGCTCATCAAATGAACTAGCCCAAAATTCCATTGTTTTAATTATCTTTTTTTGGCCGTTTGAGCTTAATAAGGAATTTGTACCTTTTACATACTGGAAGTAGGCATGGTGTAATAAGTATTTAGATGGTGTATTACTATTTTTAGCCCGCGCCAGAAATTATTTATATTTAATTGGAGAAAAAGAATATAAAATTTGTATAATATATATATACAGTAGATTCAGAATGTAATCCGGTATCATCAAGCAGATACGTAATGGCTGTCAATCTGCTATAAGACAGGCCCGTGAATCTCCTATTTAGTTCCGCTAAGCCCATTATCACATTTTTCATTTCTTAAGCCTGTGTGTTTATGTGTTTTTTTTTTCCTTTTTCTCGTTAACAGGGAATAACACAAGCTTTTGAGTTTTTCTTTTCACTTTTTATTTCAAATTTCTGTTCACTAAATATTGGTTTAAATATTCTTGTAGATCTTACTAACTAGCAAAAATAAAAAAATAAACATCGACTGTTTTTTTTTATTTAAAAACTTCCAGATCACATCTATGTCCCATAGCGTCTCATCATTTTTATTATTGACTTAAAAATAAGTAGATTCTTGTCAGTTTGAATTAATTAGGTAGGAAGATGGCGAAAGGCACAAAGAATGTGGCGCTAAAGGAGTCGTGTAATTTTTTATAGGAGGAATGGGGAGGAGATTACAAGGTAGGGGCGTAGGCATATAAATTTTATTTAAATTAAATTTACAAAATAATTTAGATTATATATTAAATTTAAAATATGTTAGTTCAAATAAATATTAGGGGCTAATATAATTGAATTAATTATATAAGTCCAATATATATAGATTAAATAAATAAGTCTTAAGGTTAGCCCATTTAGTTGGGCTAACGTGATGTGCCCGCTTCATTAAGCCTACGATGTAATTTTCCTAGAGGTCCAGTTTGGTGCCATGTGTCAAATGACGTGGCACGCCAAGTCAAGCGGAATGACCAATAGGATCGTGCCACATGTCACAATGACAAGCATGCCAAGTCACATTAAAAGGCCAATGAAATCGCGCCACGTGTGCAAGTGACATGTTCTGGCCAAACAAGGGCAGCCTTGTCTCTCTTCAATCTGATTGGTTGGAAAGAGTTTGTTCTTATCATAACTCTTCCCTTCCACAACTATAAATATGGATCTTCATAAGTCAGAAAAGACACTAGATGTTATAACAAGAAGCAGGAAAGAACTCATGGATCAAACACTGCAAATTCCTCCGCAAGTTTCAAGCTTCAAGCAATCAAGTTCAAGCTCAAGAACGAAGAACAATCAAGTTCAAGCTCAAGAACGAAGAACGAATCAATATCAAGTTCAAGCAATCAAGCTAAAGCTCAAGAACAAGATCATGGTTCGTGGCGACAACTACGTATTCAAGATCAAGCTCAAAGGCTCTTGAATTTATTTACTATCGAAAAGAAGAATCAGAGAATTCATAAAGATTGTAACACTCAAATATTCGAAATAAAAATACTACGACTGTTACAATATTTTCGATCATGATTTTATTTTCTCGACGCAATTTTATTTCTATACGGGAATTGAACTGACAGTTAAAATTAAGGTAGATAATTCTAAAATTTCTCGAAGTCATGTATTTTGAAGTACAAGGATCAAAAGAAAAAAATCCTACGACACAGGCGGTGTCCTAAACTCTATCATGACTTTCTACGGTCTTCACAAATATGGTAGTTATTCAGAAAATTGATTAGTACACTATTTAGTCATCTCAGAAATAACTGTTTTTTCCTGAAAATCACTTTATATGAAGGTGATACATATATTTTGGAAGTCAAATATTTTTTATCTGGCTTGAATTACTAACTATGTTGACTATAGAGTATTTTTCACCTAATATTCATATTTATAAATTTTATTTTAAAAACTTGACGAACCTATGTCAGAATTTACACAAAAAATTAGGTATTTTGATTATAGTAGTTCAAATCCTTTCATATAAAACGGGACAAAAAGAGTATCAACCATCGATAGTAAGTATAATTAGTAACATAGGAAATGAGACAAACACTTTTTTTAGTGCGTGTAAGGAGAAAAGAGGTCTTGCATCATTAGCTACTTTTCAATATTTTTTGCCTGAGTTGTTGAACATCACCTGGCTTCACACGGAAGGTCCCGCACCAACTAATTCGCCTCCAAAAAATTCTATTTGTGATGTTTCGAAAACACATAATGATTAAGTAAAGTAAAATTTATTGTGGGGTGCAACCAGTTAATATATTATAACAAATACACTGTTTGGCTAAAAAGTTAAAATGAATATTTGTTAAGCTCAAGAATAATCGAAAATAAACAAAGGTTAATCGGAATCAAGCGTAATATGAACCAGAGAGTATTATGGAGTTAAGATCGGTGATAATAATGAGATGCCGATATCTTAAGATGTAAATAATGGAATAAGTAATAGTCTTTGCACAAGAGAGAGAATGAGTTGTATATTCTGAGTAACAAAATACACATAATCCTTTTACAAAGGGAAGACCTTCTTTATATATTAGGAGACCTTCCTCGAAATAATCAAAGAAAAGTACAGAAGTTGGTGGCCTCAGTGTACGAAAGAGTCAGAGCTTCAAACGACGCCGTCTTGGGTTGTGTTAACCAGCCCGTCCACTTACTGGGGCCGACTTTACTCGGGTCGGCCTTAGTTGGGCCGGCTTCTATGCCAAGGGAGTGTGTGGGTAGCATGAGAACGCAGGGAACTAAATTTTCCCAATATAGATAGTCCCTCCGTCTGTTGGGGACGTAGCCGAGAAACGTCTTCAACAAATGGACATATGTGCATGACCTTTCTAGAAATTAGGCCGTAGCCGTAGATACTGTAAAAAAGGCGTGATCATATATGAAAGCGTTATGCTGTTGACATATAACCTCCTTTTAGGGTCCTTTTTAGGATGACGTCATCGATCACATGCGTGATCATTACTTTTGCTCCCGAGGCGGTTCAGGTCATGACGTGACGTTTTGGTTTCCCGTGTCGATTTTCAAATCATGCCTTTCCTATTTCCGTGCGCCTTTCCTTACAAATAGATGAGAGGTTGAACCCAATTCAACTCTCGAACTTTTTCAGAGAGTATTTTCTCAATCTTTTCCTCATCTTTTTCTGGTACTCGTTGATCTCTTTTTTTTTAAAAAAATTATTTTTTCCTGGGAATCGAACCTTGTGTCCCTGAAGCGCCTTTCTCTCATAACTTCGGTCATGGTTAAGAGTCGCCACGATAGCACCAGGACCAAGGGTGATGCCCTTTCTAGGGTTTCGTCGTCTTCAGATGATGGGGAAGCCGAGGAGGTCCTCGTTCCTCTATCAACGACCAACATACTTCCACTGGACATGGTTACACGGAAGGATTTTAAGAACAAGTGTAAACTTCCTCCTTGGGAACTTAGCGAGCTGACGCCATCTCATTTGGCTGCTCTCAGGAAGTCATACGATATTCCTGATTATGTTGAGATGGCTTCCGCCCCGGACGGACTATGCCAATGTGCACATGCCTGGGTATTGCACATTTTATGAGTATGCTTTCCGGATCGGGTAGAGCCTCCCGCTCAATCCTCTGGCGGAGGAGCTTTGTCGTTTGTACGGGGAGTGCCCGGCCCAACTTACCCCGTATGCGCTGAAGGTGTGTAGGATTCTTACCACCTGGGGCTAAGGATGAGAAGGAGGTCTCTGTTCCCCACCTCTTGCAAATGTACAGCATGAGTTTCATGAGAGGCACCATGCTCTAGTTAGTACGTCGGGACAAGAAGAGTTTTGTCGTGCAAGCTGACGACAACGCAAGTCGTAAATTTTGGAATAAATTTTTCTACGTGCGTACTGAACATTTGTTGTCTAACCCCGAAGGGTTCTCGAAAGCATGGAACACAACATGTAAGCATTTATGTATGCAGTTTTTACGGCAATCTTATTTTGATGGCTTTAACCATCGTAGATTTCCTTTTACCTTTATGTAGTGACAACTCGCACTCCTCGAAGGATTGATGACATTAGGTCGTGGGTGAGAGCGTTGATACTGTTTGCGGAGGAGTGCCGTACCTGGCCAGAATTCCTCAGGCTCTATGGCCCGACAGGTAACAGCCTTGCTTGGTTTTTCCCTTCCGTTCTAGCTTGGAGGCTCCACTTAATTTTCATTGCTCAACTCATACATGTTTTGGGAGGTCAGGGTGCTTCTAAGAAGGCGCAGAAGAAGAAGAAGAAAACTGTGGCCGGCCCTTCTAGGGCGGTGTCTGATTCTGACGAGAAGGATATGATCCTCGTAGGTACGTCTAGGGGCAGTGCTTCTCCCCCCTCAAGGCAAGAGGCCGCATCAGCGGCGGCTCCCAAGGCAATGTCTGAGGCAGTGACTGGGGCCGTACTTGAAATGACACCCGAGGAGATACCGGTGGCTGTTCCTAGGACCGTCCCCGAGGTTGCCCCCATAAGGATGCCTCCTGTCAAAGTGATGCCATCTGAGCCCGACTTGCCTCCCACGGAGGGGGGGCCTTGAAGAAGAAGAGTCGTTGGAGATGAAGAGAGGCCGAATTCGTGCTGGCAAGGCGGTGGTCACACAGACAGAGAAGGTTAAGCCACCCCACTCCGAGTCTAGGCCGGTCTTTATGGCTGAGGCCATTATCTCGGGCAGGCCTGCTCTTAGAAGTGAGGCCATTACTAACCTCCGCCCGGCACGTGATCAGAACAGTGAGTCACGGGAGGCCGCAGAGAGAAGGGGCGAAAGTGTGGATGGGGCGAGCCCGGAAATTGCCATATAGGACGCGGGCAGAGAAAGCAGATTCTTAGACCAAGTGGAGACGGTAGTCGACCATTCTACCCGTCATATAGTGTGCTGAGAACGAAGCTTTGGTGGAGACTAGTGACAGGGACTTGGCCCGGAGAGTGGCGGGTGCGGCCTTGCAAGTATGTCTTTCGACTTGATTTTTTTTTTTTGCATTTATGGAGGTTGATTTCCCTTGAAGTTATATTTTGGCTTTTTCCAGACTCTTATCTTGGAGGCGGAGAGGGGTCGACGCCTGAAAAAGAAGGTGGCCAAATACATTAGGTTGGTGCAGAAATACACAGGACGCGTGAGGTGCTCCAGACCTTGGCCGATATGTACAAACAGGACCCTAACTTCAGGGTGATCCGTGAGGGCCTGGTGCAGTCTGAGGAGCAATTGAAGAAGAGGGTGGCTGAGCTGGAGAAGCTTGATGAGCAACTCATGGCCGCTGTTGCTCGGGCTGCGGAGATGGAGGTCCTTATTCAAGTTAAGGACGAAGAATTACAGCTTGGCTGTGTAGTGGCGGAGGAGGCAGCGGAATTGCGCACTCGAGTTGCGGCCTTAACGGTGGAACTTGATGCTAAGAAGCCCGAGGTTGAGGATCTCAGGCGGGCTCTTGAACAGCCCGACGCGTCTCGTGAGGCACATGAGATGTGGGTGTACGCAGAGGCTCGGCTAGTCGTACTTGAAGAGTTTTTGGCGTCCGAGCAAGCTTTTGATGCGGAGGTTGAGAGTCAGCTCCAGTTGGTTAGATCTGCCCGTGAAATGGCCGACTACATCCCCGAATCACTGGCCCGGGAGGGGGGTAACTCTGCACATGTTAACCATTTGGAATCCAGATCTTGGATTTCTAAGACGTACCCTCTTGGGAATAAGACGGGCCTCATGGAGACCAGGCGGCGCAGGATGAGCGGAGTGGTGGAGGCCTTTAAGACTTTTGTAATAGATATGTTTGTAAATATCTATTTTTGTATTATGGGTACTGTCCCTTTTGGAGATAAAGACATATAACTCTTGCCATAGTTATTCTTTTTCTGTTTTCTGGAACCTTGTTGTATTTTTGATTATTTCCTTTGTGCTTTTTGGCCGTAGCTGATGTTAAGTGGGTCATTTGGTGGCGACAACTTTGAGCGTGTGAGATTCGGCGTCCTTGGCCGTGCAGAAATGACAGTTTTAGTTACGCGAAAAGCGTGGACTTAGCCGTATAGAACGATGGTTTTTAGCCATGTAAAGTTTGACAGCCTTAATCCACGTTCAACAGCGGCGTTAGCCATGTAATATTTTGCAGCCTTAACCGTGAGAAAAATGATGGCTTTAGCCATATAAAATTTTACGGCCTTAACTGTATAAAAACGATGGCCTTAACCATGTATAATTTTACGGCCTTAACCGTGTAAAAATGATGGCCTTAGCCATGTATAATTTTACGGCCTTAACCGTGTAAAAATGATGGCCTTAGCCATGTATAATTTTACGGCCTTAACCGTGTAAGAATGATGGCCTTAGCCTTTTCATTTATTCGAGATGGTCGTGGCCTCTTCATACATTTGGAGATGGCCGTAGCCTTTTCATACATTTGGAGATGGTCGTAGCCATTTCATATATTTGGAAAAATGATAGCCTTAGCCTTTTCACATATTCAAGATGGCCGTAGCCTCTTTATATATTTGGAGATAGCCGTAGCCTTTTCATACATTTGGAGATGGCCGTAGCCTTTTCATACACTTGGAGATGGCCGTAGCCTTTTCATACATTTGGAGATGGCCTTAGCATTTTCATACATTTGGAGATGGCCGTAGCCTTTTCATACATTTGGAGATGGACGTTTCCTTTGATACATTTAAGATGGCCGTAGCCTTTTCATATATTTGGAGATGGCCATAGCCATTTCATACATTTGGAGATGGCCGTAGCCTTTTCATACATTTGGAGATGTCACTACTTCAGTCCCTGTATTATTTCGGGCTTGGAGAGTACACAGAGAGGCTGATATAATACACTTTTAGTGCAAACATCTCCAGGTGTTCCCTTTGCCGCCTCGTTAAAAACCTTCCCGAGAAAACCCAATTGGGACAAAACTCGATTAAGGGAAAAAGAGTACGACTTAGGGGACGCCTTTGAGAAGTGGAAATGCTTGAGGTGGGCGACATTCCAGTTGTTTTGGAGTGTTTTTTCTTCCATTGTCTCTAGTTGGAATGCCCCTTTCCCGGCTGCCAACGTGATCTTGTAGGGTCCATCCCAGTTTGTGCCCAGTTTTCCTTCACTTGGGTCTTTGGAGGCCAACGTCTTGGCTCTGAGGACGTAATCTCCTACTTTGAGTGCCCTTATTTTTGCCCTTTTGTTGTAATATCTTTCGACTTGTTGTTTTTGGGCTACCATCCTGATGTGGGCCATTTCCATTCTTTCTTCCGGTTCATGAAGATCTTGAAGTCTGCTGGTGTCGTTTTCTGTTCCACTGGTGTGCGAATACCTTAGGCTAGGTTCTCCTACTTCGACAGGTATGACTGCTTCGGTTCCATAAACTAGTGAGTACGGGGTTTCCCCGGTGCTGGACTTGGGTATAGTTATGTGTGCCCATAAAACTTCAGGTAGTAGTTCAGGCCATAGCCCTTTGACGTCTTCAAGCTTCTTTTTCAGTATGTTTAGAATTGTTTTATTGGATGACTCCACTTGGCCGTTGGCGGAGGGGTGGTATGGCGTGGATAGTATCCTTTTGATGCGCCATTTATCGAAGAACTCGGTCGTCTTTTGACCGATGAACTATCGTCCGTTATCGCAACTGATTTCATTGGGGATGCTGAAGCGGCATTTAATTTTTTTCCATATGAAGGCGATGACTTCTTGTTCGCGTATTAGTGTGTACGCACCTACTTCTACCCACTTGGAGAAATTGTCAGTTAAAACAAGTAAAAATCGTACCTTTACTCGTCCTGCGGGTAGGGGGCCGACTATATCCATTCCCCATTTGATGAAGGGCCAGGGGGAAGTGACGGAATGGAGGGGTTCTCCTGGTTGGTGTATCATTAGGGCGCACTTTTTGCATTATTCGCATTGGCGGACGTATTCAGCTGCCTTTTTTTCATGGTGGGCCAGTAGTAGTCGGCACGTATGATGCACCGCACAAGGGCGCGGTTGCCTGTGTGGGCACCGCAATGGCCTTCGTGCACTTCTTCGAGTACCATCCTCGTTTGGTGTGGCCCTAGGCATTTGGCTAGGGGGCCACCGAACTTTCTTTTGTAAAGGTCGTTGTCGATTATGCAGTATCAAGAGGCCTGTACGCGAAGTTTCTTCGCCTTTTTTTTATCGGTGGGTAATGTCCCGTCCTGCAGATAAGATATGAACTGGTTTAGCCAGTCCCAAGTTAGGCTTAAAGAAAGTACCTCGGTGTGATCAACGGCCGAGTGGAGGAGTGTGACCACACTTTCTTTGTTGATGTTTCTGGTGGCTGCAACCAACTTTGCCAGGTCGTCCTCTTCGATGTTCTGTGCTCTGGGGATTTGTTTGAAGCAGCATTCGTTAAATGTAACCATTAGCTTGCGGATTTTTGTCTGGTACTTTTGCAGCCTTTACTCTTTGATTTGATAAGTCCCAGTGACCTGGTTTACTACAAGTTGGGAGTCGCATTCGGCGAGCCCCATACTTGGTGGCCAGTTTCATGCCCGCAATAACAGCCTCATTATTAGTCATTTCCTGGCATTTTATGGACTGGCGAATTGTTTCTCCCGTGGGGACCTCAAGAACGAGTCCCAGTCCCAATCCTGATGCATTGGCGGCGCCATCCGTATAAAGGACCCATAGGTCATTTTTGGAGGACGCGCGTTGCACCTCGAGTTCCGCCTCCGTCCGGACTTCTGCACTGAAGTCTGCAATAAAGTCAGCTAGGACTTGCACTTTATGGCGGTCCTCGGAAGGAATGCGATATCATGCTCGTTGAGCTCAACGACCCATCTGGCGAGCCGGCCTGAGAGTTCGAGCTTGTGTAAGACGTTCCTTAAAGGGAAGGTTGTTACTACCCCTGTGGGGTGGCACTGGAAATAGGGTCGTAGCTTTCGTGAAGCTACTACGAATGCTAACGCCACCCTCTCAAGGTGTGGGTACCGGGTTTCGACGTCCACTAAAGTTTGCTAATGTAATAAATGGGAGATTGTGTACCTTTATTTTCGTGCACTAGGACGGCGCTGACTGCGACTTGCGATACGGCCAAGTATACCAACAACGTTTTGCCTGGGTTGGCTTTGACTAGCAGGGTGGCGACGACAGATATGCCTTCAAGTTCCTCAGGGCCTCGACACATTCTTCGTTCCATTGTAGTCCCTGATCTTTTTTCAATACATCGAATAATTTATGGCACCTGTCGGAGGAGAGCGAGATGAACCTGGAGAGGGCGGCTATTCGACCAATCAGCTTTGCACTTGTTTTTTGCTGCTTAATGTTTCTGGGATGGCTTCTATAGCCTTGATCTGGTCTGGGTTGACTTCGATGCCCCTTTGTGACACCAGAAACCCCAGGAACTTTCCCGAGGCTACGCCGAAGGTGCATTTTCCAGGATTCAGTTTCGTACCGTATCTTTGTAATATTCCAAAGGCTTCTTTCAGGTGGTCGAGGTGGTCCTATTTCTTAGATGACTTGACTAGCATGTCGTCAGTATAGACCTCCATCATTTTGCCGAGTTGTTCTTTGAACATCGTAGTTACCAGTCTTTTGTATGTGGCCCCTTCGTTCTTAAGCCCGAAGGGCATTACCTTGTAGCAGTATGTTCCCTGGTGAGTGATGAAGGTTGTTTTCTCTTGATCCTCTTCAGCCATCATGATCTGATTGTAGCCGGAGTACGCATCCAGGAAGCTTAGCGGCTCATGTCCTGCCGTTGCATCTATTAGTTGGTCGATGTGGGATAGTGGGAACGAGTCTTTTGGACATGCTTTGTTAAGGTCAGTGAAATCGACGCACATCCGCCACTTCCCATTATTCTTTTTATCCATTACAACGTTGGCGACCCATTCTGGATACTTGGATTCCTAATGGAGCCGTTCGCCAGTAGCTTGTCTACTTCTTCACTTACTGCTTCGTTGATGGCGGCATTGAATTTTCTTCTTGCCTACCGCACGAGCGGGTATAGTGGGTCGACATTCAGTTTTTGGGAGGCAATTTCTCGTGGAATCCCTGGCATATCTGCATGCGAAAAAGCAAATAGGTCTGCATGGTTAGATAGAAATTCACGATACTTACTTGGATTTGATAGGCCGTGGCCTATGTAAGCTTTCTTTGCGAGGTCGTTGTTGGTCAGTTTGGACGGGGTCGAGGTCTTCGACAGTGGCCTTGTTAGCCTCATTGTCTTCGGGATATTTGATGGCGTCCTCTGTCGAGTGGACCTTAGTCCCCGACAGGGTTGATCACTATGCTTCCGCACTCGCTCCTTTGAGTTGTTTGGTGTGCGTGTAATCTTGGGATATTTTATAACACTCTTGGGCGGTACGTGGCTCGCCCCGTATGCTGTACACCCCCCATGGGGTAGGGAATTTGATCATTTGATAGAAACTAGAGGGGACTGCCCTCATGGCATGTATCCACGGACGTCCTATGATGGCGTTGTATGCCATTTCTTAGTTCATTACGTGGAAAGTGGTTTTCATCGTAATTCCACCTGCCATAACGGATAGCATTACCTCCCCAGAGGTTCTTTCCACTGCATTGTTAAAACCAGTTAGTGTTATATAGCGTGGTATTACTTTATCCTCGAGTCCCATCAGTTCCAGGACTCTGGGATGAATGATACATGTGCCGCTGCCATCGTCGACCATAATCCTTTTTGCGTCAGTATCTACTATGCGTAAAGTAATAACTAAAGCGTCATAATGGGAGAAAGACAAACCGTCGGTATCAGACTTATCGAAGGTGATACTATCTTAGAAGTCATCATACCATTCGTGAGCGATGGTTCGCTTTAATTTGTGAGTGGTGGTGAATTTGATATGGTTGGTCACTAAGTCGTTGCCGTACTCAATGATCATGTTTATGGTTCGTGTTGGTGAGGGCGGCCTTGGCGGGCCGTGAGGTTGTTCCCGCCCACGTGCAAAGTTGAGTTTTCCTTTGTCGTTGAGTAGTTCTATCAAGAATCTTTGGTTCAACTTCCGAGCCACCTCCTGCCGGAGACCTATGCAGTGTTCGGTTCTGTGCCCTCATTCCTGATGGAACTCACATAGGGCGTTTGATTTTCTGGTGGCGGGGTCGGACTTCATCTTTGCCGGCCATTGTACTTTGTTGCCCAGCTTCTCCAGTGTGTACATTATTTCTGAAGGAGATACACAAAAGTTATGTGCAAACAGTAAATGAGGCATACCTCTGTCATTCCGCAGTGGGGCGACATGTCGTTGTAAGGCGTCCGCGTGCCTTGGTGGTGGTGGATGCTAGGATTTGATATATGGTTGGTGCCTCTCCCTGTTGAGGCGTGGGACTTGTTTCCGTCATCCCTCGTGGTGTCGGTCTCTTCAGATTTCTGGGTGCACCATTATTAACCGCCGGGTTGGGCCGTTAAGGTCGTCATCATATCCATGTACCTTAGCACATTAGGCATTGGATATCCTCCCAGGTGGTGGGGGGATATTTCATAAGGCGGCTAAGCAGTTTCTTGGTAGCCCTTGAGTCGTCTCTGCTGAGCCCGTTCTGAAAAGTTGCGACTGCCATGCCTTAGGACACGTTTGGTAGGCTCATTCTGACCCATGTTGAACCTAGCTAAGAACTCCCTGAGCCTTTCTCCTGAGGTCTGTCGGACAGCAAATATGTCGTTGACCCGTGCTTCCGCCTTCTTGGCTTGTGCATGAGTGGTGACCAATTTATCTGCCATCTCCTCGAACATGGAGATGATTTTGGCCGGTAGCTGGGAGTACCACGTTAGGGCCCCTCCTGTTAGCATTTTGCCGAACTTCTTCAGAAGTACGGATGGTACCTTCTCCTTTGATAGATCGTTACCTTTGACTGCCGTGACATAGTGAATCAGATGGTCCTCGGGATCTGAGATCCCGCCATATACCTTCAAGTAAGGGGCATTTTGAAGGTCTTTGGGATGGGGTGTGGTGCAGCTCCTTCTGTGTAGGGTTTTTCAACAAACCTCCCCACGTCTCGCTTTGGCAGCAGTTTAGGCGCACCCGAGATCTTGTCCACTCTTTCTTGGTGCTCCTTCATCTGGTCGCGAAGCGACCTGTTTTCATTTTCCATTTCCTCCATCTTTTTGAGGATGGCTGTGAGTGTGCCCCCGTGGGCTTGAGCATCAACGGGCACGTTGTTCGTTCGTGTGACCTCGAGTTCATCTTCGGCTACAACATGGTCTGTTGCTGGTGTGCATCTAGCGTTTTGGGGTGGCTTCTCAGCTAAACTACTCAGAGTGTTTGTCAACCACTCTTCCAGTAACCTCTTTACCTCTGGGGGTGCTTCTTTAGTTGTAGATGTAGAAGCCTATTTTTCTCGTGGAACCAACAGATCTTCAGAAGGGGAAGGTGCGTTTTCCACGTTTATCAGGGTACTTGGGGTTGCGTGTAGAGCATCTCTTTCAGCAGCCGCCTTGAGAGGGCCTATGAGATCGGCTCTAACATCCACGATAGCTATTATTCTTGCGGTTGTGTTCTGCCATTTTAGGTTGTAGAGAGTGATTTTTTGAAGGATCTCTAGAAGCAAACTACAGCTTTAATTCACGAAATCCCCACAGACGGCGCCAAATTATTTGGCTAAAAAGTTAAATGAATACTTGTTAAGCTCAAGAACAATCCAAAATAAACAAGGGTTAATCGGAATCAAGCTTAATATGAACCAGAGAGTATTATGGAGCTAAGATCGGTGATAATAATGAGATGTCGATATCATAAGATGTAAGCATAATGGAATAAGTATTAGTCTTTGCACAAGAGAGAGAATGAGTTGTATATTCTGAGTAACAAAATACACATAATCCTTTTACAAAGGGAATGCCTCATTTATATATTAGGAGACCTTCCTTGAAATAATCAAAGAAAAGTACAGAAGTAGGTGGCCTCAGTGTACGAAAGAGTCAGAGCTTCAAACGACGCCGTCATGGGTTGTGTTAACCAGTCCGTCCGCTTACTGGGACCGGCTTTACTCGGGTCGGCCTTAGTTGGGCCGACTTCTATGCCAAAAGCGTGCGTGGGTAGCATAAGAACGTAGGGAACTAAATTTGCCCAATACATACCTATTAACCGTATGAAAGATAGTTACGTTCTAATTTTAGTCCTAATGAGGTTTCTTCGTAAATATACTTGTACATTATGCGGAAATCATGATCTCTCCATCCCTCTTAAGGATTTAAGTCAAAGCTCCTTGTTTTGCATGGTGTCATCTACTCGTGGGTGACATAAGCCCAACGTAAGGAATCCAACAGGCAACAACGACAAAAAATAAAGAAAAAGAGAGACTGCATTAAATAATATATATACATGTATAGATTATTCGGAAAAGTTACGATAATCGTATAATGACCTTAAAAGACTTGAAGGGGCATATGTCTCTCTTGGCAAAAGCCAAGGAACATAAGTTCGCTTAACGGTTAGTTTACAACCATTTTATCACTTGGAAAGCTGACGATGAAGTTAATTAGCTGTTGGTTTATTCCCTTTGGTACTCGTTTTAGTTAAACATATGGTGAAGCAAAGAAATTAGGTATAGTGCGATTGTCACCTACCTGGATAGGTACGGGACTGCTTGGTATTTCAAATTATTTACATAAAATATAAGATTTAAATTTTACACACGCTACAAAAACAGTAAGTATGTTATATTATCAGCTCATTTGTAACCTAATTATACGTAAATTTATTTTCGAGTATCAATTGATAACCTAACAAAAACAGTAACCTTTATACTTAATGATGTTTTAACTTCAAAAGGTGAAAAAATTACGATCTACTTTTCAGTAGAATTTTCCCAAACTCTTCGGTAAAATCATTGAGCCAAAAATTGCATTTACAAAAATATTTTTGTAAGCCTAGGACTAACTCTAATCCCGTTGTAGCACACAACCTCTAACTGTTGAGACAACTTCAAGTTAACTCTAACTTGAATACTCTGAGTACCTATTACAATTGCCTCTAGATATAGCTCAAAGGTACAATATGAAAACACATACTACAATTGAAGTAGAATAAAAAACAAACACTTCAAACTGGTTCTTTTATCTGATTCATGTAGCTTCAGATTTGCACACTTGAATCACACACGAACTGTTTGCCAACAGGCTTGCTAATTTGCTCTCAATTCACATTTAACTTCTGCGTTTTTGTGCATTACCTGTAATGTGAGAACATCCTGCAATATATGGAGTTAGTAAATGAAGTAATAACTAGAGTTCTAATGCTACTCTTCCTTGGTGGAAGAGTTCTAGTTGATCTCAACTTCTATCTCCTTCCCTATTTTGGATAATGTTCTCTTTGAGTAAAAAGTCTTTCTCCTTATCAATTATGTAACCTGTTCGATCAAGAGATACTAAATACACCAATTTAAGCTTATCTCCTTCACATTCCACATGCTCGAATCTGTTCGTTTCTATCCACCACAAGAATGAACTTGGTTCTTGCCTGAGCTTTTTTGATAATCTTTAAAACTAACCTTCACTTGAACCAACAATTATGTGCGGGAACAGCAATTGCTGTAAGTGATAGGCAGCTTGCACATTAAAATTCTAATTAAAAAGACACGAGACCATTACATTGAGCCCCTAGTCCTACAAAATTTTCCAAACTTTAACTCTAAGTCCAATCCTGTTTAAATAAATCTAACAGGTCGAAACAAATTATAGGAAATGCTCGGAAAGCCTTATTCGATGAATTTATAATGCAGATGACAATTTTAATTTTTCAAAATTCGTTATGTTTGACTATTTAAATCTTTGCATAAGACAGTTCATTGAGTTAAACGGATCATTAATTCCCACGGTTTGGGATACAATAGATTTCTACTGTTAAAATAAATAAATAAATAAATAAATATGTGTTTCATCTTTCTGTAAGACATAAATAAACGAGGGCAGGCCTGCATATGCACCAAGAAGTTTGGAATTTGATATGGTGGTCAATTTATATCAATATTACACGGAAATAAGAGTTGGTGAAATCCAAGTCAGAGTTCCACCATCCTCTTTTTTCTTTTTGGTGAAACAGAAATGTTTTTATTCAAAAATAAACAGAATCTATACAAACTTCCCCTCATTCTCCCCTGTATACCTCTATTCCCCTATTTCCCCTGATTCTACATCTTTTCCTATATTTCCTCTCCTGTATACCTATCCATATCTATACAATTGATCTATCCACCCTCTTTCTTTTTTACTACATTTTTTGTTCAACATAGGAACTATTCTAATCTTACGTTCTTGCTTTACTTGTGCACATATACTCCTTGCTGTGGGTACTCTCTGGTTCCATAGTGCTTCATTCCTCACCCACCATTCTGTATATTAATGCTACAACCACTGCTGCTGCAAATTCTCTGCATCTTTTCCCCTTTTCCCCTGTATTCCTCAAACTATTCTCCTCCATATACCTTTGAGGTCATGTTTTGTTGTTCCCTTTTTCATCCACATCAACTAATTATTCAGGCATTCCTCTGAAAGTTTGCACTCAAAGAACAAGTGCTCGAGTGTTTCTTTATGTCTTCCACATATCATGCAGTCATTGTCTTGGCATATCTTTAGTTTTTGCAGCCTCTCTTTTGTCAATAATTTTCTGTGCATGGCAAGCCAGCTCGTGAAGCTGTGTTTTGGCATATTTATCTGACTCCATACCCCTCGATACCATGGCTTTACCTCATCTTCTCACTTATACCATCGGTATCCACTTTGTACTTTGTATTTATCCCCTTGCTTAAGCCAGCTATTGCTGACAAAACCATCAACAAATTTATCTCTACATGCACAGATTTTCTTCGAGTACCAGCAGCTATCCACTGGAGGAACATACTGCCACTAAGGCTGTATGGAGTAACGGTTCCGAATCGGAACTGGGACCGGAACCGCGGTTCTGGCGGTTCCGCGGTTCCGGCGGTTCCGGTTCCGCGGTTCTGGTTCCCGCGGTTCCAGTTCCGCGGTTCCGGTCCTGTTCCACCCATTAGAACCGTGGAACCGGAACCGCCAGAACCGGAACCGGAACCGGACCGGTTCCGGCGGTTCCATACGGTTCCAAACGGTTCAGCCAACGGTCCGATATTTAAATTTTTTTTTTTAAATTTGGACCGTTGGCGGAACCGTTTGGAACCGTTTTGAACCGGATGGAACCGCCGGAACCGGTTCCGGTTCCGGTTCCGGTTCTATCCGGTTCCCAACGGACAGATTTTTAAATTTTTTTTTTTTTTTAAAATTCTGAAATCAGAACGTTGGTCTTGCAGAAATAGCCGTTTGGCATTTTTAAAATTTAGCCATTTGACCCCTCAAATTTAATTTAACCCCAAACTTTATATAATTACACAATTTCCCATTTCTCAACTATAAATACCCCCTCATTCTTTCATTTAATTCACCAATTCATCAATCTCTCTCAAGCTCTATTTCAATCTTTCTAGTGCAAGTGCTTAATTTTTGTTGCAAATTCGTGAAACATTGTGAAGTTGTTGAATTGAAGTTTTCAAGTGTTCAATTACAACGATTTTCAATTTTCAAGAAGTTGTTCGTCAATCCGGTAAACTCGTTTCAACTCTTACGTGCTAAGAATATTTGTTGTGTGTTGTTATTTTGCTTAACTATAATTAGTATGGCATTTTCATTGAAAAAATAATTCGGAAAAGGTACATCTAAATCCGGTGAAAGTAGTCGCCAAAATCCTACCTCTCCCCCGGCTCCCCGCCTTAGAAAAGATAAACAAGTTCAAACTAGTAGCCAACCTAGAAATACTAATGAAAACTTAGGAATACTTGATAGTGATCACCCGTGTTTTCAATTTAGCGATGTTAATTTTCTACATGATGTAGCAGTCGGTGATAGAATAGATGATGATATTATGAATTTGCTTTATCCAAATGCACCAATATCAGAGGGAAATGATGGTGATGATGATGACGAAACCCAACCTCCGGTAGATTTAGATGATACACCTACTAGTCCTGCTCCTAATGACCCAGAACACCCACCCGTACAAACTCCCACTTTTAGTAGACAACCTCGGAAACGTTCAGAAACTTCATTAGTTTGGCATTTTTTTATTCAAATAAGAGATAAAGATAAGGCTAAATGTAAAACTTGTGGTAAAGAACTTGTTCATAGGTATAAGGGTGATCGTAGCGGAACAGGTAGTTTAGTTAAACATATACAAATACATCCTAGCGATAAGGCTAGATATCTTCAAATGAAAGCGGAACAAGAGGGGAGGCCAAGTCCTGATACTACAATTAACCAAAGTACTGGTTCTAACATGGTTCAACCAGGAGTAAACACAGTCACCGGAGGTATATTGTACTACGATCCTAATAAGGATCGTGAAGAATTAGCTAAAATGATTACTGTTATGTGTTTACCTTATTCTTTTGCTTCTAATCCTGCTTGTATTCATTATATTAGACGAGTATTTAATCCTACATATAAAGGTTGGCCTCGCGCCACAGTTAAGGCCGACATTTATAAATATAAGCATGAATATGAACAGTACTTGCGCTATTTATTTACTCATATAAGTAATCGTATGTCTATTACAACTGATATTGGTAGAAGTGGAAATGACTGTGATTATCTAAATGTGACCAGTCATTGGATAGACGAAGACTGCGCCATGCAAAAACGCATTATAGCATATAGAATAATTAGTTCACGGCACACAGGTAAGTTTATTGCTAGCACTGTTTCTGATGTTTGTAGATATTTTTGTTTTAGTGATAAAATTATGTCAATTTCCATGGATAACGCTAGTAGCAACACAACTGCAATAGGTATTTTAACTAGAAAACTTAATCCTGCTTTTACAAATATTTTCCATGTTAGATGTATATGCCATATTTATCATTAATTTGTTGGAGATGATATGAGAATTTTAAACGTAGAAATTGAAAAAGTTAAATTCGCTCTTAATTGGCTTTTTTATTCAAACCGTAGAAGTAGACTTAGAGAATATTATAAAAAATGTGACGAAAGTGGCCTTAGAGAAAGAAAGGTTCCTAAACCTTGCCCGACTAGGTGGAGCTACATGTATGAAAGCTTAGTAGTGGCGTACGAATATAGAAACCCAATAACCGCTACTTATAATTCTAGGGATTGTGAGGATGAAGATAATGATATGCTAACTAATCAAGATTGGAATAACGTTAAGATTCTTTTAGATTTTTTAGAACATTTTAGTGTGGCTACAACTGCTTTATCTGGCCAATATTATCCTACAATTTCAAACTGTTTAGTATATATTGCCGCACTTGCTAATTTATTTGCTGATTTTAACGATGGAGGGGAAATTTATGAACATGCAATATTTGAAATGAAAAAGAAATTTAAAAAATATTTTTTTCCAATCCCTCCTATTTTTGGTGTGGCTGCTATGTTAAACCCTACTATGAAAGCAGGAGGTCCTAACTTTTGGTATAATAGTATTTATCAATCTTTAGATCTTTCACTAGAAGAAATGGCTACACTATCTGATGCGAAAGCATCAATTACAGTGAATGCTCAAACTGTTTATAATGCTTATAAATAGGCCTTAGAGCATGCTAGGCCTAATATTCCAACTCCTACTTCGTCCACGTCACAATCGTCTAAAAGAGTTGCTGGCTTAACAGCTCTTAAATCGTGGACGGAGTTCAGGGGTACTCAAGGTGAGAATTTAGATGATATTTCCCATCTAAACGAACTTCAAGTTTATTTGTCGCAGGGGCTAGAGAATGATAATCCAGACGGATCTTTCGACCTTTTGGATTGGTGGAAGACAAGGGAAAAGCATTTTCCCGTTCTTGCAAGGATGGCTCGGGATGTTCTGTCCATTCAAGCGTCAACTGTTGCATCGGGGAGCGTATTTAGTCAAGCCAGACTACAAATAGGAGATCATAGAGCGTCGATGCGGGACAACTTGGAAAAATCAGTGCTCTTCCGAGATTGGATCCGCTCTGAAAGAAGGAACTTTGGGCTAGCTGAATCTCAACCCGAAATAGATGAGTGCTATGAAGAAATGCTAGCAGAACTTGCTCAAGAATCATCTTCACCTGGAAGTGGTGATGAACAAGCTTCATTTCCACCACCGCCAACACAACCACCTCCAAACCTTGAAGGTTTTATGAGATTTGTTAGAAATAATACATAAATTATGATGTAACTTGTACATTGGCATGTCTTCTTTTAGTTTTTTTCTTTTAATGGTGGTATTAGTACCATGTTGTGCTCATTCCATTGGGGGAAGGAAGACTAAGAAAGATATGCCATTTTGGTCAATAAATATGCTTTTTATCATATACTTGAATATATTGGTCTCAATATTTCTTTGTCTTTACTTCTATATCAATCCTTGAATATAAAATATTTATATAACATATAATATATAACATACAACACATAATACTATTTATACTAACTACTACACAATATACACTATTTATATACAATATATACTACTTTACTACAACATATACTACTTATATACAAAATATACACTACTTATTTTGAATATATACTAATTTCCAAGCACAATATATGCTATAGTAAGAACATAGTACACCATATAAAAATATATTCTACAATATACTAATCACTACTATACAAGATATTAATTTAAAAAAAAAAAATAAGGTCGGAACCGCCGGGAACCGCCTGGAACCGCCAGACCCGCGGTTCCGGAACCGTCAGAACCGGAACCAGGCGGTTCCCCAGAACCGGGAACCGCCAGAACCGGAACCGCAGACCCAAATAGACCCAGAACCAGAACCGGAACCGGATACAGCCTTAACTGCCACCACTCCTGACCTTTTATGTATACATGATTCACCCATTTCATCAGCAGATTATCTTCTTTGTTAGCAATATCCCAGACATATTTCACCGTTGCTGTTTCATTCCATGCCATGCAATCTTTTATCCCCAAGCCACCCTGTTGCTTTGGTTTCCATACTGTGTCCCATGCTACAAGTGCTATTTTATTTGAGTTCCCTTTCTCATCCCATAGGAAGTTCCTGCATATGCTTGTTATAATTTTAAGTACCTTCTTGGGAAGGATAAATATTGAAGCCCAATAAGAGTGAATGTGCATCAATATTGAGTTTACAAGCATCACTCTGCATGTATAACATATATTCCTTGAACTCTAGGTTCTTACTCTGGTAGTCATCTTCTTTACTAACATTTCAAAATCAGTAGCTGATAGATTCCTAGCTGATATTGGTACTCCCAGTTATCTAAATGGAAGGTCTCCCCTCTGGTAACCAGTGAGCACACAGATATCCTAAATACATTTCTCCTCCATATTTGCACTGTAGATATATGACTTTGCTGAACTGGTATGTAGGCCCGATGCTCTTGAGAATGTTTTCAGTCCTATTAAGATCAGTTCCACTGATTTCCAATCCCATTTACAAAAGAATAGCACATCATCTGCAAAGCATAAATGATTAAGCTTGAGTCCCCTACATTTGGTGTGAAATTGAAACCGCTTTTGTTCAGAAATCCACTTCATTATTTTTGAGAGATATTCCATGCAAATGATAAATAATAAGGTTGAAACAGGGTCCCCTTGATTTATACATCTTTTTCCCTTGATATTTCCATATACTCCACCATTTACTACAATTGTGTACTGAGTAGTTGTGATGCAAGCCATCACCCATTTTATGAACTTCTGAGGGAAATTTAATGAGTGCATTATTTCTTCCAAAAATCCCCACTGCACAATATCATATGCCTTTTTAGATCTACTTTGATCAGACAACTTTTAGTTGTATTCTTCCTTTTGTATAACCTCACCAAATCTTGGCTAATCAGAATGTTATGTACAATATTCCTGCCTTCCACAAAGGTACTTCGATTAGGGGATATAAGCCCATGTAATACTTTCCTGAACCTATTGTAAAGCATTTTGAAACCACCTTATAGATTGCGTTGCACCAGGCTATAGGTCTGAAATCCCCAACTGCTTCAGCATGAGAGCCTTTAGGTATGAGGATTATCACAATATTGTTAATGGTTTTAAGCATCTTGCCTTCTCTAAAGAACTCCAGTACTCTCTCTTTCACATCTGTGCCTACAATTTCCTAGTAGTCTTTGTAGAACTGGCTTCCAAATCCATCTGGACCTGGTGCTTTGTCACCTGCAATTGCCCATAGGGTTTCCTTCACCTATGTGTCATTGAATTCTACTTCTAGTTTAATCATCTGCTCCCCCTGCACTATTGGGCCTTGTATGATGACTTTGTTGTTTACATGGTCTCTTTCCTCCAAACTTTTTCCAAGCAATTCTGTGTAGAATTCTATAAATGCCTCTGGGATCTTTGCTGGATCATCAATGTGATTCCCATTTATATCCTTGATATGGAAGATTCAGTTGTTGTTCCTCCTAGCTTTCAGAATTCCATGGAAATACTTAGTGTTCTGATCACCCTGACTAATCCATTGTGCCTTAGCCTTTTGCTGCAAGAACATGAGCCTTGCCTTTGACCATTTACTACACTCCTCAATTAATCTTACTTCCTCATTTATCAAGGCTGCATTCCTGGGATCATGCGGAACCTTACTTTGACATAGCTGCAGACTATTAAGTGCTTTTCTTCTGCCCTTTGTTCAATATTACTAAATGTATCCTTGTTGATCTTCTTCAGTGTGCTCTTGATTTTATGCGTTTTCCCCACCAATTGATACATTTGTTACCCCTTTTATCAGTTTTTCAGTTTTTTAAATTCTTTCTTTAAATTCCCTTGCCATACTCGATATATTGAAGTACTTAAAGCTCCTCTTGTTTTGCTGTCCCCCTCCCTCCCAGTTTATTATGCCTGGTTATTGATCAAAGAGACCTGGTAGTAAGTAGTGTACCTCATAAGCTGGCAGCTGAGTCTGCCATTCATAGTTTGTAAGGACTTTGTCTATTCTTCTCATTACTCTGTCTCCCCCTGATTGCTTATTGCTCCAAGTGTAGAATGCTCCTGACATATAACATTCCTCCATACATTTTTAAAATATCTGATTTCTGCTATTGTCACCATGCTGCCTATTCTCTCTTCAGTACTCAGAATACAATTGAAGTCCCCCATAATTGCCCAAGGACCTCTATTCTTCTGGTGTATACTTTTAATATCCTCCCACATTTTTCTTCTCATACTTTGGTTGTTGAACACATACACTATTGTAATATTGAATTTGTTCCCTGTCCCCCTATGAGATAACCATGCTATGGATAAGTTGTTCAGTAACAATTGTGATATTGACATCATACACTCCTAGCTTCCATACAATTCAAATTCTGCATGCTGGATGTTTTACTAAGTTTGTAGTAAAGGACCACCCCCACAAAGATTAAGAGCAGCTTGTTGTACTTTTGCTCTATTAATCTTAGTTTTCAGGAGACCAAATAGCCCAACTTTTTGATTGTTCATAAACAGGTTCATTTGAGTATGTTTATGTGGCCTATTTAGTCCCCTAGAATTCCAAAATCCTATTATATCTTGGATGAGGGGTTGCCTCCATCCTGTCCATTTCCTAGGGCCATCTCACTCCCTTTCCCTTTTTCTATTCTGTTCTCCACCCATCTTTCCTATTGTTATCATCTGTATTATCTGTATTCTCCTGTTGATGCTCCCTTAGTGTTGCAAAGGAATTTCCTGTTCTTATATCCTCTTGTTGTTTCCTTTCCCATGTTTTCCCCCTACTATATTCTGTCAACTCCTGGATGTTGTTGCCACTTATTTTGCTTTTGTTACTACCTCATTCCCCTTATTGCTTTTGATTATCTGCCCCACCTCTTGTTGTGCTTGTTCTTGCAATTTTTGTTCTGCTCATTACTATTCTTCTTTTCCATTTGGGATTGTTTCTATGTGTTATTACTTGTTTTCTTGCTTGCTTCTCTTTCTCCTCTTTGATAAATCTCCTGCATTCATTCATTTCATGCCCAAAGTTCTTGCACTTCCTGCATAAGGTAGGCTTCCATTCATAGAAAACCTCCCGCTCCACTATTCTGCCCTTTTCATCCTCAAACATGATTGTGCTTGGATATTTCTGGTGAGGTTTAACCTCCACCAGAACTCTTGTATATGTCAGTCTCTCCTTCTGTGTTGTAGCTCGATCTTCCTTTAATGGTTTCCCTACTAGGCCTGCCAGCTTTGTGAGTGTTGCTTGCCCCCAATATTTAATCTCCAATCCAGTAAACCTAATCCACATTGGTGTCAAGTCTACTGATTCCTTTTTCAGGTCCATATCAGGATTCCAAGGTTTTACCACCACTGGCTTTCTGTCGAACATCTGGACTCCATCTTCGATAACTTTGATTTTGCTTTTACAACTATGGAATCTCTCCACGAATACACCTCTGTTAACCTGTGCTATTATGTCAATACCCAGCGATCCCCAAATCCTTTGGAAGTAACCTTCCATGACTGATTGGGGAGGGTTAGAACCTAGTACAAAACATACTATTGCTGAACTCCAGTAATCGAGTTCCTCCTTTATATCCTCTATAGTTATCTTCACATTCGAATTGCCTTGGTTTTGTGGTGTTAAGTCCAACCCTTCAGTTACTGGATTGGCTACAATTTGTTCCATGACTTAGAGCTTGTTTCCCTTGCTTCCTTTTCCTTCATCATTTCCGCTTCATCCTCCACCCTATCTGCCATGAATTACGCCCCTCTTCCTGTTTCTTCCCCCCGTTTCTGCTAGTTGTTGTTCGATTGGCATTTATCGTAGCATTCACAGGTGATTGACTCAAGTCTAATGGATGTATTCCCTGCAATACATTGAGGCTTCGAGTTTTCTTTGCATCAGATGATTGTGGAATTCCTCTCGTTACATTCACATTTTTGGTCCCTGCATGTTCGACCCTCCCCCTCCAGTCTTCGGTTTCCTCATCATTTTCAGATATGGCTGAGAAGAAAGTTCATTCTAGACAGAGAAAGTTCATTCTAGAGATAGAAAAATCCATAACGTGGGTTACTGGATTGACTGAGTTCCACCTTCCTGGCTCTACTCTACATTAGGTTACATAATAACATATCATGGATTAAATTAAATAAATTTTATATTCGACAGTGTAATTTAATATTTTAAAATAATTACTATTTAATCAGGTTGCTAATTTAATATTTTATAATAAAAATTTACTAAAATTAATTTATTAAGATTAGTCTTCCGTGTTCTGTCAGGAATGCATAAAACATAAACTCACACCACATATATTACTTCCTCAGTTTTACTTTGTTTGGAACACTCACTATTTGGAGAGTCAAAAATATTATTCTTTGACCATATTTTTCTTATATAATTTTTTAATATTTTAAATAATTAACTATTTTACTTATAATACTTTTTATATATATTATTACTACTATTAATAAGGGAGAATAGAGGAGCTTTCGGTCCATGTGAGTTGACCCAAAGACCTTGGTATTCCACACAAACTCAAGGGGAAATACTACAGAGCCGTGGTTAGACTTGCGATGTTGTATGGGGCGGAGTGCTGGCCCGTGAAGAACTCGCATGTTCAGCGAATGAAGGTTGCGGAGATGAGGATGCCTAGGTGGATGTGTGGGCACACCAGGCTGGATAAGATCAAGAATGAAGTTATTCGTCAGAAGGTAGGGGTGGCCCCGGTGGACGAGAAGATGCGGGAAGCGAGGCTGAGGTGGTTCGGGCATGTTCGAAGGAGGGGCCCCGATGCCCCGGTAAGGAGCTGCGAGCGGCTGGAGATTGTTGGTGGTCGGTGAGGGAGAGGGAGGCCTAAGAAGCATTGGGGAGAGGTGATTAGGCAGGACATGACCAGAATGCAGGTTATCGAGGACATGACCCTTGAAAGGGGAGTCTGGAGGTCTAGAATCAAGATTGTAGGCTAGGGGCTCATAGGTGAATAGTGTTTTAGTATGGTAGTTACTGCTTGTTATTATTGCACGCGACTGTATTTATGTTGCTTATGCTTTCATAATTATTTACGTTATTTTTGCGGGAGTACTTATGCTTTATTATTTTGTTGTGTCTTGCTTGTGTCTCTAATTTTACCTTGGTTTTCTTAATGCAGCTTTTCCTTTTTATCCTATACGCCGAGGGTCGATTGGAAATAGCCTCTCTACCCTTTCGGGCAGGGGCAAGGCTCGTCTACATATTACCCTCCCCAGATCCCACCTGGTGGGAATATACTGGGTAGTTGTTGTTGTTGTTGTTGTTGTTCCCTATAATATTCATTCATGGTTGCCTGCTTTTATAGGGATATTAATGTCTTTTCATTGAGACGCATTTTCTACTGACTTTGAGCACACGTGCCTAACTCGAAAAAAGAGGAAATAGGATGTTACTTGCATATTAAATGTTTAACTTGGAAAATGTGGGGACCATTAACTTTTCAGTCCACCATAATAACTTTTGGATAATCTAAAGCTTTATTGATTAAACACAAATGCTATTCCCTAAAATTAAATATGAGACTTTATAATTACATAATTATTAGAAGTTATTTAACTGGAATATTTGGACAGGATTATGTCCATTATCTTTGTTAAAAATATATTAACTTCTTATTAGCCATTTAAAAGTAGGTTAACTTCTTATTAACATTAGTATTGAAACATTGAGACTTTCTCTCTCTACAAGGCGATTCTCTCTCAGTAGCAGCATAAATGGTGAGAAAATCAAGGAACAAAGGCGGAAGTCAGCAGATCCATGGAAGTCAAACATCGAATTCAGTGTGCATAGGAGTTCCACAGTCGGGAGATGCGAGGAAAGTAAGAATTAATAATTCGATCCAAGGAATAATACCTTTGGATTAGATGTTAATCAGATCTCAAATCCTACCATACCAAAGGGAGCGAGTGAGGATATAACAATGGCGAGTAGGGCATCATGGGCAGATCCAGCTGACGAGGAAGAAAAGACGAGTAAAAGTACAGGGTTTGACTAAAACCCTAGACTCAAGTACTAAAATATGGAGTAATATTGTGGGTACAATACAGATAGAGGAAGGTTTAGACATAATGACAAAAGTTACAGAGCAAAATGTCAAAATAACAATGGCGGATATAATGGATGAGGTAGAGTACTGGACAACAACTATTGTATGTTATGTTCTAGGATCGAATCCACCACAAGTAGTAATTGTTGGGTATTTCAGGAGAATTTGGGGAGCTTTGGGGATAGACAAGGTAGCACAACTCAACAAGGGAGTGTTCCTTGCGAGATTTCACAGGATTGAGAGTAGAAGTAAAGCAATGGAAGAAGAAGTGCAAATGTTTGATAGGAAACCAGTGATAGTTAAGTCATGGAAGCCAGATATGAAAATAAAAAAGGAGCAGATGGAGAACATTCCAATATGGGTGAGACGGTAGGACTTGACATCAAATAGTGGGGGCAAGCTGCACTTACAAAAATTGCGGGGTTGATTGGAAAACCATTAAAGGCAGATGAAGCTACCACAAACAGAGATAGATTGACCTATGTAAGAGTACTAGTTGAGGTAAAATTGAATCAGCAATATCCAACAAGCATAAGATTTGAGAATGAGACATGAAAAATAATTGAACAACGGATTCATTATGAATGGAAACCAGTTCGATGTGGAAAATGTAAGAACTATGGACATGACATGTATGAGTGTAAGAGATATATACAGGAGGAAAAAAAGAAACAACAAACAAACTGAAGCATGAAGTACAACAAAAAGAAGAGGGACACAGTCAGAATAATCAAGCACAACAGAAAGGAACAAAACAACAACAAAAAGAAAAGCAGGAGAATATAAAGCAAACTGAAAGGGGCAAAAATCCAGAACAAAATTATGGATTTAGAAAGGGGAAATATGTAAGGAAAGCAGTGGTAGTGCAATAAGTACCATTGAAGATAGAAAATACTTTTGATACACTAGGGCAACAACAAACAGAAGATATGGCAAGCACAAGTCAGTTAGGACACCGGGTGGTAACAAGTGAAAAAGGGAGTGGTAGGGAAAAACGGGATTGAAGAAGATGAGGGTGGGGGAAGCCCACCAAAAAATGGATAAAATTGGATTTTGAAATACCAGGGGGATAAATAATCCAGATAAATAGAATGATATAAATCTGTTTATGCACAATTCCCAGGTTGGATTATTTGGCATCTTGGAAACAAAGGTTAAAAGAGCTAAAGCTCAAAAAGGCTGCTCTTAACCTATGTAATGGATGGAGTTATAGTACAAATTCAAGTTAGCATAATGGAGGAAGAATATTGATATTATGGAAACCGTTGGTATATGACACAAATATTTGTAAAGTAACAGAACATTTATTCCACTGTAGAGTTCATCATAGGTGAGATGGTAGGAAATTCTCAGTAACAATGGTGTATGCATTCAACGATGCTGCTTTAAGGAGGAATCTTGGGAAGATATTAAGGAGATAAGTGATCAGATGGCTGAACCATGTGCAATAATGGGAGACTTTAATTGTGTCTAGCATAAAGAAGAATGGATATGGAGTCTAATTACAATGGCAGAAATAAGAAATTTTAAAGAATGTGTGACAAAATGTATACTACAAGAAATGAAATCTTCCGGGCATTCTATACTTGGAATAATAAGCAGGGAGGTATATATAGAGTATACAACAGGATTGATAGAGTGCTAATCAAAAATGACCGGATATTAACAATGCCAAACTCAGAGGTGTTCTACAGGAATGAAGAGACCTATGACCATTGTCCTACAATAATCAGATGGGATGAAAATTAGAAGAACAACACATATTCAGATATTTTAATATGTGGAGCATTGCACTAAGTTATAAGTAGGCAGTGAAGCAAGGAAGGGAAACGAATAAGAGGGGGACCAAAATGTATGAGCTAGTGGAAAATTTAAATAATTTGAAAGGAAAAGTAATGCATCTGAACAAGGAGAAATTGGCCAAATAGAGAAAAAAGCTAACTAAGCATATGAGGAGCTAATGTAGTGTCAACAAAGGATGCAACAAGCACCACTGAATGTGGACCTACAGAAGGAAGATGCTAGACTAATCAGGAAAACAAAGAGATTAAAGGAGGCAAAACATCAATTTTTGAGATTGAAGAGCAAAGTGCAACGACTGGAGCAAGGGGATCTCAATACCAAATATTTTCACAGCATGATGAAAGCAAGAAAGAACGTGAACAAAGTGTTTTCAATAACATATGCTGAAGGAATCCAAAGAACTAAAATGGAGGAAATTGCTGAAGTTTTTACTGAGTTTTATACTAACCTACTGCGCACCAGCAACAAACAAAGGGATCATGTCAATATCAGACCGATACAACAAGGGCCAACAGTTACAGAAAGACAAAGAAGAATGCTAGGGGGATCAAGCTCAATCATTTATGCTTTGCAGATGACATTTTGTTATTCTGTGAAGGAAACTACCTATCAGTAATGATGATGTTGAGGGGTCTTCAAACTTTCAGAAATGCATCAGGGCTAGCTACCAATGCAGGACCGTCTAACATATTCAGTGCCAATATGCCAAAGAAAGAATTTGAAGATTCATGTGAAGCTACAGGTTATCAAAAAGGGACATTACCATTTAGATATTTGGGGGTTCCAATTTCACCAAAGAAGCTATCTAGTATGAATTGTGAAGTCTTAATTGACAAGATGACAGTCAGAATAAGGACATGGAGCTCGACAAACATGTCGTATACTGGACGGGTACAATTAATAAATGCCGTGTTGCTGCAGGTTCATACTTACTGGTTATCAATTTTTATATTGCCTAAAGCTGTGATGAAAAAGCTGATCGCAATATGCAGAAACTACTTGTGGGATGGAAAGGAACACAGAAACAAAGCCCCTTTAATATCATGTGATATAGTTTGCAGACCAAAATGTAAAGGAGGACTAGGGATAAGGGAATGTTTAATATGGAATGAGGCTGCTATTGCAAAATATGTGTGAAATGTAGCTCAAAAAGCTAATAACTTGTGGGTGAAATGGGTGAACCATATGTATATTAAAGAAAGCAGTTGTAATCAATATGTACCACCTAATGACTGTAGTTGGTATTGGAAGAGAATCTTTAATATAAAGGAAAAGTTTAAGGGTGGATATATAGGAAATGACTGGCAACATATAGGAGGGAAGTATTCCATACAAAAAGGATATCAATGGAGGAAAGGGGAGTTGAATGAATGGCCCTAGGCTAGATGGATATGGAACCCTATTAATGTCCCAAAACATAGTTTTATCGGTTGGTTAGCAGTTCACAAAAGGTTACTGACGAGAGAAAGACCGGAAAGAATAGGTGTATGCTCAGAAACAAGGTGTGAAATTTGTGGAGGAAGTAATGAAACAATACAACATTTGTACTTTGAGTGTCAATTCTCAAAGGAATGTTTGGGAATCTTATTGGAATGGTTGTGATTGAAGATAAAAGAACCTGATATTGTTGGTATATGGAGAAAACTGGCGAGGAAAGTAAAAGGAAAAATGTGCAGGAGAATTACAAGTGCAGCAATGGCAGCATTAGTATACAAAATATGGCAAGTCAGACATGGCGCGATATGGAGCAATAAAATTGTCAAACCGCATGTGATATGTCGACAAATTCAGCAGGAATGCAAAATACGAATGAATACACAAAATATTAGGAAAGAGGGGAATGGTAGAAGGAAATTGATAGAGGAGTTGTTTTATATCATAAAGGAAGCTGGATAGGGATTTTGCGACTAGAAGTACTTCTGCTTCTAGTTTGTACAGATTACAGAAATTGTATATTTGGTTGGTTGAAATTAATAATATTTTTTTTTACACCAAAAAAAAACTTCTTATTAACGTAACTCATGACTTTTGAATTGAGAAACCGACAAAAGTAAATTAAATTGCTAATATTTAATTTTTTTTTAAAATTATACAGTACTGTTGAGCTAACAAATAATTCCCACATGATAAAAGTTAAAAAGAACAAAAGCTGTCAAACTGTTTCATTTAAAAAACCTTAAGAAAACTTTTTAATTTCCAAAAGTCGTGAAAATACAACGAAAGAAAAAAAATTAAAAGTTATATTTTCACTCTAATCGAGGTCATGAAAAAAATTCAACATTTTTGGTGGGAGGAATGATTTCCAGATGTAATAAAAATATATTGGTGAAAAATAAAATCAACTATCGATAATCGTAAATATCGAATACAAATTTAGAAGTATTATTGTAGTTGATTTAATTGAATTGCACTTGAACACAAATAGCTTAATTAGGAGCTCTTTGTTAGTATTTATAAAAAATCAATAAATCCATTTGGTTAATTTATTTTAACCATCACATTTTCTGCTCATTTTTATTTTTAATTGAAAAAATTAACAATCTCTCTTCAAAGGTCGAATATTTCATGATTCTTGAACATCAGAATATATCTTTAAAAAAGATTTATTAATATTTGAAATAAGTTTAAAAATTTTAAGAAAAGGAATATATTTATTTGAATGAAACACTTGGAATAAGATTTTTTTTCAATTAAAAATATTGAAGCACTTTTTCCGTATCTTTACATTCAGAGAAACAAATTTAAAAATAAAAATATAAGTTTTCGATAAATAAAGAATGTGAGGATAAGTGTATTGATAAACCTTTACATTCTTTATAAATCTCGTAACTTTTACATTTAAAATAATAATCCTGTTATAAATACACTTCTATTTAAGGTGAATGTCTTTAATTAGAGAGATTCTAGAGTTCTATTCTTGGTAGCTAAATCATCCTCCTCCCTATAAATAGAGGTGCCCTCTACCATTGTAAATCACTCCTAACATTCTCTAAGTATCAATAAGAAGAACACTCTCTACTCTTCTCTCTATTTGCTCTTGTTCTTGAGTTATTGTTCTTGTTCTTATATTATTTCATAACACGTTATCAGCACGAGACTCTACCGTCTCGAGAACCATTCTCGAAAAATCTAAGGTATTTCCCTCTTCCTAATTTAATTTTCGATTATGTCTGACATTACGAAAAGAAAGTTCGTTGCCCTTGAAATTTCGGGCAAGAACTATATGACATGGGTGTTGGATGCTGAAATCCACTTAGATGCTATGGGTCTCGGAGACACCATCAAAGATAGAGAAAAAGCATCCACCCAAGAATGTGCGAAGGCCTTGATTTTCTTGCGCCATCACCTTGATGAAGGTTTGAAGATTGAATATCTCACCGTCAAGGATCCACTCATCTTGTGGAACGGCTTAAAGGAGAGATATGACAACCTGAAGTTGGTCACTCTGCCACAAGCACGATATGATTGGGCTCATCTGAGGCTCCAGGACTTTAAGTCCGTTTCTGAATATAATTCTGCAATGTTCAGAATTACTTCTAAATTGAAGCTATGCGGGGATAATATCTCCGATTATGATATGCTTGAGAAAACGTTTACAACGTTTCATCCCTCCAATATAGTACTGCAACAACAGTACAGAGAGAAAGGCTTTACAAAGTACTCTGAACTGATTTCTCTTCTACTAGTGGCTGAGCGAAATAATGACCTGCTCATGAGAAATCACGAAAATCGACCCACTGGGTCTACACCACTGCCTGAAGCAGATAAGGTGCACTCTCATTATGCCAAACATGAAAAGGGCCATGGTCATGGTCGTAAACGGGGTCATAGCCAGGACGTAGACAAGGAAGAAATTCCAATAAAGTCCGTCAACCCCCAAGGAGAGATAACCGTCGAAAGCAGAAACGGGGTCATGAAGATCCTAAGGCAAATGGTTCAGAAACTATATGTTATCGTTGCGGTGGGAAAGGGCACTGGTCAAAGACTTGCCGTATACCAAGACACTTGGTTGACCTTTATCAAGCATCTCGAAAGAGAAAAGGCCCTAAAACAAATTTTGTCTATGACGACAATGAGGACATCACCCACCTGGATGTGGCAGACTTCTTTGAGCAACCCGAGGGGAAAATAGACCACCTAATCGGCGATGGGTCCGTGATGAAAGAAGATGGAGTTATTTGATTTTATTCTACTTATTTGTATTAGTTAGTACATAAACTAATAGTCATTAGTATTAGCTCGTATTAGTTAGTTCATGATGCAATGTTAGCAGTAGTTCTTTAGAATATCTTCAATATGCTCAAATATCAATAAAATTTTTATTTTCCAGTAGGGGTAATCGACTAGCCTGAAAAACTAGTCGATTATCTACTATTTTCGCATTAAAGCTGAAAATTAATTGATCAACAATCAATTGTCTTTGTCTAACAATCAATTGTCGTTGAGACAGTGTAATCTGGAATTTTTCAAAAATCATCCATAATCGATTGTCTTTGTCTAACAATCGATTATCGTTAAGACAGTGTAATCTGGAATTTTTCAAAAATCATCCACAATCGATTGTCTATGCATAACAATCGATTGTCTTAAAACAGTGTGTTCTGGAATTTTTCAAAATAGCCAACAATCGATTGTCTTAAAACAGTGTGCTCTGGAATTTTTCAAAATAGCCAACAATCAATTGTCTATGCATAACAATCGATTGTCTTAAGACAGTGTGATCTGAAGTTTTTCAAAATAGCAAATAATCGATTGTGTGTGTTTAACGATTGATTGTCAATGTTCAACAATCGATTGTTTGTGTTTAACAATCGATTGTTTGAAGAAAATGTTTAAACTGAAATTTTCAAACTGCAAAGTAATCAATTATGGATAACATATCTGATTTTGTTAGTCAACTGTTAGCAGCAGATTTTGAAAATATTATGTGACACAAACGAATTGAACTTGTTTATTCTTATGTTCGTGTATCTCTTTTGTATGTCAAACTATGGGATAGCAAATATGGATATCTCACAAAGCGAACTTGGATCAAAGTCCAACTGTAAAAGTATTTGCCTAGTTGATTCATGTACTACACATACAATACTCAAAGAAAGGAAATATTTCTCTCAACTAAATATGTGTAAGGCAAACGTTACTACAATCTCTGGAAGTAGTAAATTGATTGAAGGCTCCGGAAGAGCAATTGTAACTTTACCCAAAGGCACGACGTTAATCATAGAGAATGCAATGTTCTCCTCCAAGTCTAAGAGAAACTTGTTGAGTTTTAAAGATGTACGCCGGAATGGCTATCATATTGAGACAATGGATGAAGATAATCTTGAATATCTCGTCATCACAAAGAATGTCTCCGGCCAAAAGAGGGTTATTGAGAAATTCCCGTCTTTAACTTGTGGCCTGTATTGGACAAGAATTAGTGAAATTGAGGCACATTCAACAGTAAACCAAAGGGTTACTGATTCCAATACCTTTGTACTTTGGCATGATCGATTGGGACACCCAGGATCGATCATGATGAGACGGATTATAGAAAGCTCATATGGGCATCCGTTAAAGAATTTCAAAATTCTTTCGAATAATGAATATCCTTGCACTTCGTGTTATCAAGGCAAGTTGATTATCAGGCCATCACCAACAAAGGTTGGGACTGAGTCACCCACGTTTCTGGAACGTATACAAGGGGACATTTGTGGACCTATTCACCCACCTAGTGGGTCGTTTAGGTATTTCATGGTCTTGATAGACGCATCCTGTAGATGGTCTCATGTGTGCCTGTTGTCATCACGCAACCTTGCGTTTGCGAAATTAATGGCACAAATAATTCGACTACGAGCACAATTTCCAGATAATCCAATCAAGTCCATTAGACTGGATAATGCTGCTGAGTTTACATCCCAAGCATTTAATGATTATTGCTTATCAATCGGGATAAAAGTTAAACATTCTGTAGCTCATGTTCACACTCAAAACGGTCTTGCAGAATCGTTAATTAAACGCCTGCAGTTGATTGCAAGGCCATTACTTATGAGAACGAGGCTGCCCACTTCGGTATGGGGTCACGCCATCTTACATGCAGCAATGCTAATTCGTCTCAAGCCGACGAATTACCACAAGTATTCCCCGTTGCAATTGGTTTTGGGTCATGAACCCAATATATCCCATTTAAGAATTTTTGGATGCGCAGTATATGTGCCTATAGCACCGCCATCCCGCATCAAAATGGGTCCGCAAAGAAGGTTAGGAATATATGTTGGGTTTGAATCGCCCTCCATCATTCGCTACCTCGAAACATTGACAGGCGACTTGTTTACTGCACGATTTGCAGACTGTCGATTTGATGAGACACTTTTCCCAAAATTAGGGGGAGAAGTTGGTGAAACCAAACGGGAAATTTTGTGGAAAAATGCATCATTATCTCATCTTGATCCACATACCTCTACTTGTGAAAGAGAGGTACAAAAGATTATCCATTTGCAAAGAATAGCAAATCAAATGCCTGACGCATTTACGGACTTGAAAAGGATAACGAAATCCCACATTCCCGCGAAAAATGTTCCAATCCGTATTGATGTCCCTGTTGGACAATCATCTAGTGTCATATCCAATGAGTCGAATGCACGCCTGAAGCGTGGCAGACCATTAGGTTCCAAAGATCGAAATCCTAGAAAGAGGAAAAAGAACGATCAAAATGACACCACGAAAGAATCTCATGATTTAACAAATTCTGAGATTCATGAAGAATCCATTGAGCCCGAGACTCTGGAAAATACGGAACTATCCCTAAATCCAATTAATATTGAGGCAAATATTAATCGAGTGGATATTGTGGTGGATAATGCCTTTGCTTATAATGTAGCATCTAGCATTATGCAAGAATGTGAGGATCTCGAACCTCAATCTATTGAAGAATGTCGAAAAAGACATGATTGGCCAAAGTGGCAAGAAGCAATTCAATCAGAATTGAATTCGCTAGCAAAACGTGAAGTTTTTGGCCCTATAGTTGAAACACCTAATGGTGTTAAGCCTGTCGGCTATAAATGGGTCTTTGTACGCAAAAGAAATGAGAAAAACGAGGTACAAAGATATAAGGCACGCCTTGTTGCACAAGGTTTTTCTCAAAGGCCTGGTGTCGATTATGAAGAGACATATTCGCCTGTAATGGATGCGATAACCTTTCGTTATCTCATAAGTTTTGCTGTCCATGAAAAGCTTGACATGCACTTAATGGATGTGGTTACTGCCTATCTTTATGGCTCACTTGATAATGAGATATACATGAAAATTCCCGATGGACTCAAGATGCCAAACGCGCATAATTCAAAATCTCGGGAAATGTTCTCAATTAAATTGCAAAGGTCCTTGTATGGTCTAAAGCAATCTGGACGAATGTGGTATAATCGTCTTAGTGAGTACTTGTTAAAAGAAGGCTATATAAATGACGCCATTTGCCCGTGTGTTTTTATAAAGAAAACAACATCGGAATTTGTTGTACTTGCCGTATATGTCGATGACATAAACCTTATTGGAACCCCTATAGAACTCCAAAAGGCAATTGATTATCTAAAGGATGAATTCGAGATGAAAGATCTCGGAAAGACTAAACTATGTCTTGGTTTGCAAATTGAATATTTGGCAAACGGAATTTTTGTTCATCAATCTACCTATACAGAAAAGGTACTGAAACGGTTTTACATGGATGAAGCACATCCTTTAAGTACACCGATGGTTGTTCGATCACTTGATGTGAACAAAGATCCATTCCGACCACAAGAAAGGAATGAAGAGCTACTTGGTCCTGAAGTACCATATCTTAGCGCAATTGGCGCACTAATGTATCTTGCAAATACTACAAGACCTGACATATCCTTTTCAGTTAATGTCTTAGCAAGATTTAGCTCGGCTCCTACGAGGAGACATTGGAATGGGATCAAACACATATTGCGGTACCTAAAGGGAACTACCGATATGGGCTTATTTTATGGCAAGAATTGCAGCCCGGATCTTGTTGGTTATGCTGATGCTGGATATTTGTCCGACCCACACAAGGCTCGATCTCAAACGGGTTACGTGTTTACCTGTGGAGAAACCGCCATATCTTGGCGATCGACTAAGCAATCAATTGTGGCTACTTCATCTAATCATGCCGAGATAATTGCTATTCATGAAGCAAGTCGAGAGTGTGTGTGGTTAAGGTCGATAATACATCATATCCAAGACAAATGTGGTTTGAAGTGTGATAAACTACCCACAACTTTGTATGAAGACAATGCGGCATGTATAGCTCAATTGAAGGGAGGATTCATAAAAGGAGATAGAACGAAGCATATTTCACCAAAGTTATTCTTCACACATGATCTTCAAAAGAATGGTGATATCAATGTTCAACAGATTCGTTCAAGCGACAATATGGCTGATTTGTTCACAAAATCTCTACCAAAGTCAACCTTCAAGAAGCTAGTTCACAAGATCGGGATGCGAAGACTTAAGGACATAAATTGATGTTCTTATCAGGGGGAGTTAAGGCGCGTTGCACTCTTTTTCCCTTACAAGGTTTGTCCCACCGGTTTTCCTTGCAAGGTTTTTAACGAGGCAACCAATAGGCGCATATTCAAACATGTGTACTCTTTTTCCTTACTTTAATTTTTCCCATTGGGTTTTGTTTTAAGGTTTTAACGAGGCACATCATTGAATAGACATTCAAGGGGGAGTGTTATAAATACACTTCTATTTAAGGTGAATGTCTTTAATTAGAGAGATTCTAGAGTTCTATTCTTGGTAGCTAAATCATCCTCCTCCCTATAAATAGAGGTGCCCTCTATCATTGTAAATCACTCCTAACATTCTCTAAGTATCAATAAGAAGAACTCTCTCTACTCTTCTCTCTATTTGCTCTTGTTCTTGAGTTATTGTTCTTGTTTTTATATTATTTCATAACAAATACTGTTTAGAAGGAGAGATAGCATAAAAAACAGTAAAAAATACGACACTGGATAACCTACAATTATATCGGATTTACACAAAATTATAGAAAAAGACACTCTAAAAGAAAGATCATCCAACTACACGAAATGATAAAATCCACATAGCTTAAAATAAATGAGAGAAATAAAGCCAAATACCTTAGAAATGAGAATATATAAGAATGTGTCATTCACATTTTCAGGTCTTAAATAAAAGTTTAATAACAAAATAAAATCACAAATATATCTATAATGTCTAAATTAGACCAGCAATTTATAATAACGACAAATAGAAACAAATACAAACTAAATGGTTGAAAATTTAAATAAAAAGTGAAAAAACAAGTGATTTTACTATTTTTGACGAATAAACCACATCACTTTGTATAATTTTGTGTGTATCCTCTGGAAATATGAACAACTTTCCGAAAAGTGGGCCCCATTTTTGCACTTTATTAATTAGCTGCAGCATTTTCAGTACCTTCAAAATCAGATTATCAAGAGTCTTAAAAGTTGATGTTGAAGGAACATAATAAGGCTCAGCTAAGGTAAGGAAAGACCTTGACCATCTACGTCACCAAGTACTCTTATTTTTTAGGGAGTCGGAGACGATCGAAGATGCAGCAAAATAGAAACTTTCGATCAGGAAAAGCTCAACAAGGCCGAGACCAAGATAATGGATATTCCAAGGAAGATCGAAGAAGATGAATGAATATCTATACCTATGTTTAGTTGCAACAAAAGTAGTTTAAAATCAAATAGTTAGCTCGGAAATGCAATTTTTTATCGGAGAAGGGACAAAAATATACTTTTACTGTTTATATGCTCCGTTATACTATCAGTCGTTACAACCCTTAATGTTATAGAATTGGCACAAAAATATTCTTCTGCCGTTATGGCCCTCCACCATGGCCAGTATCATTCCACATGGCCGGATTTGCTGAGGCGGATGCCATATGAAATGCCATCTCACACTTCCAATCCCATTTCACCCTTGCCCCTCTTTTTCCTCCAACACCACCTTTCCTTTACCTAACCACCGCCAAAAATAGACTGATAAATCAATCAAAGACAACAGCTGAGTAAAACCAAGTTTCAGGAAATGCAAGGCAAGGAAATTAGTGCTAGAGTGAGGTATATATTGTTGCCTTCAAGCAACTGTACAAGTAAATAAAAACTTTGATTTATTTCTATAAATTGCCCAATGTACAATGAATGATGAACAAATAAGAAAGATTTCATCTTTGAACTAACCCACTAAAGACAAATAGAGTACATGTGACTCCTTTCTTTTCTTTTGGAAGAGCACTAAGTTCTTTTTTTCGAACTTTAAACATGGGGTTTTATACTGGATGAGAATTTTGTTTGAACTGGACCAACGTCAGCCCAATAATTGATTTTCAATATCTGCAATACTCTCCAGTATTATATAGCACAGTGTATGCATTTTCCTTACACGCATTTTGATCTTATTCATTCAATTAAAGATCAATTATTTTGTATTTTTGACAATATAAAATAAATTTACAAGAAAAATATAAAAAACCCACACAGTACTTTACATGTATAGCTTTGGAATATGTTAATATAGTAATATATTGCTTTGGAATGTATGTTAAAATGTGTGTCATGAATTATCAAACCCCCTTTATATAGCAGGGGAATCCTTTTCTAGGTACGACTCTATAAAAGGTAAAACAATCTTATGATTAACTGATTGCCGGTTCTTCATCGATACACGCTAAGATCCTCACTGTGATATCCAGCCGCTAATGGATATTACGGCCTTCTGTTCGCCGTGCTTGATTGCCCGACAATGTTCTTCGAAGTCATACAATGCTAGGACCGGTCCCGAACCATGAACCCGATATTCTCGAGGGTGGGCGTCATACCCTGGATTCTAACTCGATGAGACCTCTGAGCCTGTGATTTTTGCCCTATATATGAATAATCCCGTAAATTCAAATAAAATAATTTTTTTTATTTTACAATTTTTGTGAATTTTGTGACATTTTCTAGTAATTGTTGCATTTTACTTGTGCATTTTAAATCATATGAAAATACAAAAAAATATATGTGGCATTTGTGTGGGATTTAATTTCATATTTTAGTGTTAGTGAGTAGTTTAAAATTATTTACATATAAAGAAAATGACAAAAAAAAAACTTTGTGCACTTTTATTTTTAATTTGTGGAATTTATTTAACTATAGTTTAAAAGAAGAATTTAGTTAATTTTAGATATTAAATAATGATTTTAGTGTCAATTCGGTCTATGACTTTTTACTTTTTTTATTTTTTTTCATTTTTACAAAATAAAAATAAAATAAAATAAAACACAAAATACAAAAAAAAAAGAGAGAAAAAGGAAAACAAAATGAAAAGGAAATAATTAGAAAAGGGATGTCAAGTAGTGTATTGGCCTTTTAATTGAATTTCCCCCAACCCAACTCAATTTCCACCTGCCCAGGCCCAAATTAATCAACCCAACCGGTCCGTCTCTAATGTAACCCAAATGACGCCGTTTGGCATCCTTTAATCTTGGCCATCAAACTCCCTCAATCCAACGGTCCACAGCCTTTCCCCCATTTAACATATAATTGTCCGAAAATAGTATAACCCTAAACGATCAATATCGTCTTCCTCGTATTTCTGTGTATCCCACCGGTAGAGCCGCTGCCGACAAACACCACTTATGCCAACGGCCACCCAATTTACATTATCAGTTCTCTTTGTTCCCCTCTTTCCATTCCTACCATTGGTTTTCCTCGAATCTCACCAGAACTCCTCGAATCTTCGTCGGAAGGTTTTCCGACCACGACGCCATTTCTTCCAAATCACTCCAAACTTACACCAATGATTCCCCTGCCTTCCCTTAACCCAAATCTGTGACCATCTTCCCTCGAATCTCACTGAAGCCACTCAAATTTGGATTTGAAGATTTTCCGGCAAACCCTAAATGTTCCAAATCATACCAGATTGGCACCATGCAATCCTCTCACCACCCTCATGAAGATTTTATCATCTAGGACGGTCAAATATCATCAGAAATGGCTGATTTTAAAAATTGATGACTGGCCGGAAATTTGCCAGTAAGTTTTCTGTGCTCGTGTTTTGACCTTGTTTGGATAGATTTTTCTCTCTTATTTGTTTATTTGAATTTTCTCCTAACTATTCGTAACCACCAGTCGATTATTTGCAGTTTCTTTCCCTGAATTTAACATTCATGATTGATTGATGCCTTAGTATGTTATTTCGTTTAGTTTTGATGTGAATTTGATTTTAGATTAGTGGTGAGTTACTCGATTGTTACTTGGATTATAATTGATAGGTATTTCAAACTAAGGTGATTTCAGAATAATGTCATTTGGGTCATAATTCTAGAGTTGTTTGAATGTGTGTTAGCTAAGGTGAAGGGGGTGGGAACAATTGGGATATTTCATACAGATAAGAGGGCAGTGTTGGTATTCATCAAATAGATAACAACACAAGAATAGTTTAGACCCTTCTAGATTAGGAACCTAGTGAATATTTCAGTAAACTCATGATATTTCTTTGAGTAACAAGTTTAAAACAAGGGACAACAACTGTAAATCAAACAGGGACTAAGTGGAAAAGCTAAAATCTGGTAGAGGTTTCCTTGCGAGCCTATAAAAAGGCATCACTGCCTTGCCTCATTCACAAGTTTTGGGGAGACCCCTGAAAATCCCCCCCCCCCCCCCCCCCCGCCCAAAATATCCTCAAGCCCCCACAGATCTGAAATTCAAATTCAGTTCGAAAACTTCCTTTAGATCTTAGCTTTCTTAAAAACTCCAGATCTGAAACTCTCTTTTTGATTTGAGAAAAACCAAAAAAATAGTGAAAGTCAGTAAAATACAAAATCATTGTTTTATTACAATTTTGTGGATGAATTGAATAGTTTTGCCTGGAAATCACTACCGTTTTATTGCTGGAATTCAGAGTCTGCTTTGGTTTGTGGTTTCGAGTCGATTTGGAGTGATATTAAGGCTGTCTAGTTTGGTTTTAAACACTGGAGCTCATTTAAATTTAAATCTGGGCTGTGTTGCTGCTGGTTGATGGTTTAATGACCTGGTGTGGTTGTTGTTTGCTATTGCTAATCTGCTGTTACACTGGTTGCTGCTGACCTCCTCTCTCTTCTTCTTATATTTTCAACATCCAGGTACATATTTCCGAGCTTGATTCCATGTAATGTATCCAGTTGAAAGCAAAATAAAACAGGAGCCTGATTTCAAGGGAAATTTCATTAGCTGTCATATATTCTCTATTCTCGACTGTAGTGATTAGTTGAAGTTTGAGTTTGCTTTGTTGTTCTACTGATTTGTATTTTGAATATCTCATTCCCTAATATTGTATGAATTACTGCTGGATGTATAATTAGACTGATATAGGACCGTTGAACTATTACTCCTTAGGTTTGTTTGAGCTTTTTTTAGTAGAAGAGCAAGTTCACGTTTGAAAAATTGAATAGCACATGTTAGTTCAGTTGATTTCTGTTAGTGTTTACATGTATATGTCAATTAACTGCAGTATTGCTGTTTATCTAGAACTGTGTTAATATCCAATAACAAGAAAGGCCATGCTCACTGTTGTAATTGTGTTTATAGGAAAGGACTTAGAGATTTTAATAATAGAAGAAAATTTAGTTCATCTTTGGTATTGATTATGAGCATACTTGATATAGCGATCAGTAACGTTAGCTTAAGTTTTGGTGTTCAAATTGCTGGTTTCAAGCCTGGAAACAAATGGTTCAAATTTACTTTCATGTAGTTCGTTTTTCCTGATTGAAGTGTCAATAGTAACGTAGGTTTTAATATTGATAGTAGACTTGGCTGTGAATTTGACATGAAGCCTTGCGTTGGTATGGGTTCGAACTGGAAAACTTCCCGTTTGTTTGGGCGCTCAGCATTAGTTTGGGTCCCTCGTGGACTTCGGCTAGGGCTGAAGGCCGTTTGGAATTCGAAGTGGCTCTATAGCCCATTGGGCCTCAGGTTTTTGTCACGCACGCCCAGATTCAACATTATGTTCCTTCACAATTGGGCCTGGGTCAATAAGCAGTTGATTTCAGTCAAATAAACAATAACAGATTAGGATTTTTTATTTTTAGAGACAAGTAATATAGAAAATCATAGCTTACTTTAGGGTGAACCTTTAAATAAAAATGAGATGAGACTCGCCAAAAATACTAGAAATTACGGGGCCCTCGATAAAAATTATATTAGTTTTAGACTTCGGGTTGTGGCGTTTAGTGAATTTCGCGGCCTTCCCTGAAAATAACAACGCGTTAGACACTTTAGGCGAGATATTAATAAATTACATTCCTAAACTAGGGTGCGCATTGATGCGACCCAAATCTAGATCTCGATGGAGTCGAAATGTGTTGATAACTACGGGTGCATTGATTGCGACGTGGTTCAAGACACATTTTTACGACGTTGCAATTCTCATTAAAAATAAATATAAAAGCGGTTTATAATTAAAAAGAACATAAGTTAGAACATGTTTTGAAATAAAATAAAATCAAATACAACAGTTGAGCGACCGTACTAGAACCACAGAACCCGTGAATGCCTAACACCTTCTCCCGAGTTAACATAATTCCTTACGCGGATTACTAGTTCACGGACTGCAACAGAGTCATAAATTTCCTCGGTTCAGGATTCAATTCGTGACTTGGGACACCATTAATCTCCGAAGTGGCGACTCTGAACTTTAATAATTAAATCCCGTTCTGCTTGTCCTTTAATTTAAAAAACTCCTTTACGCCCTTGAGGGTGTAGTGAAAAAGGAGGTGTGACAGCTCTGGCGACTCTGCTGGGGATACAAACCCAGAACTTCGATTTAGGGTTTAAGAATTCAAGCTTAGAATAATTACTGTATTTGATTATATTTGATTTTTCTATATGTTTTGTGCTGAATGTGCTAAATGTTTACCGCTTTGATATTATCTGAACTGTATATAAACTGTGTCGACACCCTTCTCTTCTCACCTATGGAGACGTGCTTACTGGTTGAGACTCCTTATTATGTTAGTGCCATATCCTAAAATAAGAAAGAGGCCGGACAAGTTACTAAGCCAGATGACTTTTTGGTTCCCGGAAAGTTGCCCCCTCCTCGACTCGAGTTGTCCGCTCGGGTACACAGTCTAGAACACCGACCCAGGTTTTGAACATAAAATAACGTGACTTCATGCCGGATCCCTATTAGGAACGCTTATTTGCATCATGTTGCATTTGACTTAGGGGACTCAACACATGGGTTGGGTTTGTCTAGGACTAGCAACTTGAAATGAAAAGACCATCCTCATGCATCCTATTATTTTTCGTGCATTTATTTGTTTCGGGCCTGCATGCTGACCGGCTTTTGAACATCGAGAATATTGTGAAATCGAGAAAAAGGAAAAAAGAGAGAAATAACAGTGTAGGGAGTTAATTTCTTAGTCGTAGAAAAACCAATGCCCAAATACTGTTGAAACTCTGCCGAAATTTTGAGAAAATAAAAAAGGAAAATATTTTATTTTTAGTAGTTTGTTTTACTAAAAAAGCAATGGAAAAAAAGAGTCTTTCATTTTGGAAAGTGGTTTGTTGAAAAAAAAAAGAAAAAGGGTCTTTATTTTTTTTTTTAGATAAACTGTCAATTTCATTGATTCAAAAAATATGTACAATGTATTCCAATGGTAGTAGTATGGACTCCTACTACTCATTACATTTCAGTTCTAATTACACATCTCATATAGACAACTCTAACTAGCAATTAAGGATCAAAACTAAGGATAGCAGTTGAGCATTTGTAACCCTTCCTGCCACCTTTTACACTTCCTATTTCTTGCATGTATTAACAATGCCACTTCTTTGCAACACTGGTCTTCATCAAATGGCTTGTTCTCAAATCTGATCAAGTTTCTACTCCTCCATAGCAATGCAACAATAGTAACAAATGCAGTGGCAGTGATTGCCTGCTGCCACTGTTTACTATTAACTTTGCTACAAATCCATTTCACTTCATTCTCCCAGCATTCGATGATCCTAGCATGTCCCAACCACACACAGATTCTTCTCCATATTCTGCTGGTAATGTCACATTCAAAATAAAGATGCTTGAACTCTTCATCATGCATTTTACAGAATGCACACAAAGTTGGCATTTGTATACCTATACACTGCAGCCTCTCAACTGTGGGAAGTTTTTGTTGAGCAGCTAACCAAACAGTAAACTGTGTTTAGGAAGTGCAGATGAAATAAGCATTAAGTTCCTCCATGCAATCTTAGGAAACTTAGGCAGCAAAGCAATATACATTTTATGAATCTGAAATTTTCCAAGCTTGCATACACTCTTCAGCTTGCTAGTGATATCACCTTGCAACTGAGTATTTCCCAACACCAATGCCCTACTGTCCAGTATCTTCTTCACCACCCAAGAAGAGTTGGATGGCACAACAACTGAGTCAATGCTCCTATTCTTGATATAGTAAGAATGTACCCACCTGACCCATAGACAGTCCTTTTTATTAGCCAAATCCCAAAGTAACTTGGCTATGGCTGCTTTATTCCATATATCCATCCTCATTATATTAAGACCCCAGAGGAAATAGGTTGGCAAACCTTATCCCAGGCCACAAGTGCTCTCATGGATAGTGTAGCTTTGCCTGTCCAGAGGTATGTTCTACAGATTGCCTCTATAGCCTTCAATACTTTTTTAGGTATTATAAACACCTGAGCCCAATAAGTCTGCATTCCAAAGATCACTGCCTTAATCAATTGAGTTCTGCCAGCATAGGATAGCAATTTTACTGACCAGCAAGTGATTCTTGCTGTGATCTTTTCAATGAGAGGCAAATAGTGTTGTATAGCTAGATTCTTAGAATCCAGAGGGACTCCAAGATATCTGAAGGGCAGCTGACCTTCAGTGAATCCCAGAGCTGCAATAATCTCCTCTCTGTTTTCCTGTGGAACTCCATCCAAATAGATTGCACTCTTACTTACATTAGCCTGAAGACCAGATGCAGCTGAGAATATAAGAAAGGTGTTGTGTAATATCTGGATAGATACTATGTCAGCCCTACAGAACATTAGCAAGTCATAAGCAAAACATACATGGGATATGTTAAGTTTTCTGCACCTAGGATGGAAGTTGAAGTTTCCATCCTTATGTAGTTGCTGTAGTAGTCTGTTCAAATATTCCATGGCCAATACAAATAGATAAGGAGACATAGGGTCCCCCTGTCTTATACCTCTCTTAGCATTGAGTGGTTTAGTAAGGCCACCATTCATTACTAAGGAGTATGAGGCAGATGAAACACAAGCCACGACCCAAGTAGTAAACTTAGCAGGGAACCCAAGTGCTATTAGGATCTGCTTCAGAAAACTCCATTCAAGTGTATCATATGCCTTCCTAAGATCCACTTTAAGAACACATCTAGGAGAAACACCTTTCCTAGAGTAGCCTTTGAATATTTCATGGCTGAGAAGAATGTTATCCATGATACTCCTTCCTTCAATAAATGCAGATTGGGCAGGACCAATCAGTTCTCCAATTACACCCTTCATCCTTCTGGTAATAACTTTGGATATGATTTTGTACAGTGTAGTACAGCATGCAATAGGTCTAAAATCCTTCACAGTGGTAGGGGTCTTGATCTTTGGCACAAGGGCTATTGCAGTGGTATTAATCATATGTGGCATTTGGTAGGTTTCAAAGAATTCCTTAGTAGCAGAGAAAATATCTTCTTGAACTATCTTCCAGTTCTTTGTAAAGAACTCAATAGGAAAACCATCTACACCTGGGGCCTTCTCTAGGCATATCAATTACAGCTACATTGATTTCCTCCATATTAACTGGTCTGATGAGAGTTCTTTGCTGTTCAATTGTAAGGCATCTACCTTCTTTCATTATACTAGTATCCACACAGGGAAGTTCATAAGCATACTCCCCCATTAATGATTGAAAGACCTTTAAGAATTCCTGTTCCACTGCAAAAGGATCAGTTAGCTTTATACCTGTGTCAGTATAGATAGAAGTGATATTGTTCTGGCCTGTCCTGATCCTCCATTGTGCATGAAAATACTTGGTATTTGCATCACCACATTCAATCCATGTTGCTTTGGATTTCTGCCTCATTACTTGGTCCTCCACACTGTTCCATTTTTCAAGTTCTTCTAGGAGGCCTCTTTCATCATCTATCAGCTTCTGTGAAAGAAGGTTATTCTGCATCTGCACCTGTATACTGTCAAGCCTTTCCCTTGTCTGAATAATCTGCTGTTTGTATTTGGCCAAGTGTTCATTTATACCCTTGAGTTGCTGCTTCACTGCCTTCAATTTACTCCAAATCTGTTGCATTGGTGATCCATGGTACTCCTTCTTCCAAACTTGCTTAACTATGCCATGAAACTGCTCATGTTCCATGACAGTGTTATACAACCTGAAAGGTTTAGGATGCAATGGTTTATAAACACCAAATTTAACCAGAATAGGGGAGTGGTCAGATACCAATGGATTCATGTAGTCAGCTTCCAAATGCCCAAACTGCTGCAGCCGTTGATAATTGCCCAGTGCCCAGTCTATCTTGCTGTATACTCTAGAATCAGCATCTTGTTTGTTTGTCCATGTATAATTCCACCCAGCAGCTCTTAAAGCAGTAAGTTGTAGGTCATCAACTGTATCTTTGAAATCCTTCACTTCAGCCTCAGTGACAAGGGATCCAATTCTGTCTTCAGAATTAAGCACACAGTTGAAGTCTCGACTAATAAGCCAGGCATCTGGATTTGGTATGTGCAATGCTCTCAGATCATGCCACAGTTTCCCTCTAAGCTGTGCAGTGTTATGACCATATATAACACTAAACTGAAAATTGATTTGTGATCTTGTATCAGCAATAGAACAGCGTATTAGTTGGTCTGTAATAGAAGAGATATGAACTTGAATATAAGATTTCCATAATAACCAGATTCTACCATTGATAGCCTTGGAATAATTGCACTGTGCCTTCCAATCCTTGGCCACCTTATTCAAAATTTTATTAGCTTAATGTTCCTTTACTCTAGTTTCTACTACTCCCATAACATCCACTTTATTAATAGCAAGGAAATTTTTTAATTCCTTCTGTTTATGAGGCTGGTTAAGCCCCCTAATGTTCCATGTGGCTATAATCATGGATCATTAGGATTTAAGCTGTAAGAGGGCCCCGGATCAAACTGTTGCACCCTGCTCTCCATATCATTCATGATTGCTTTCCCTCTATTACCTGTGTCAACCACCTGTTCACTATCACTTGTGATAGCAATAACTACTTCACTGGATTGCTCTTGTGGATTCTTTTGTTCATTTTGCTGCAAGGGACTAGTTATTTGACCCTCATTAAACATGTTTGAATCCTGAACTGCATGCCCTTCAAGCCATGGTGGTTCTACAGAACCCTCTTGTTGATTTTGAACTTCATCATTGATCACATTCTTCTTTACAATCCATTCCTTCTTCATTTGTTTCCCCTGCTGCTTAACTCTAGCTTTCAGATTCCTTATGTCTACCTGTTCCTCCTTTTCCTTTTCTGAATTTTCAGTAGAATACCAACAATAAAGTGCATCATGACCAAACTTGAGGCAATGATTACAAAAGGTAGGTTTCCAGTCATATTCAACAGTCTGGATCTTAGGGCCATAAGGAGTGTCAATCTCCAGCTCACCAGGAAGGTTGTAAGCAGCATCAACTTCAACAAGCATTCTAGCAAATGAAATTTTATCATAATGAGCAGTAAATTTATCAGTATACAATGGTTTCCCAATAGCACTGCAGGAAGTCCTGGGAAACGAATCCAGATAGGAATGGTGCTGATTACACTAGTCTGAAAACTGAAATCAATTTCCCATGGTCTCAGCACCATAGGCCTATTACTAAAAGTATAGGGACCTGATTGCATGACTGAATCCCTGTCCTCAGCATTATTAAATCTAAAAATACAGTATTCTTCAGCATGAATCAGAACCTGAGGTTTGGTGACAAATTCCACACATGCATAACAAATTTCTCCATATTCTGCTCACTAGGTCGATCTCCAATTATGAACCCAATCAATGCATTTTGCCAATAGTCCAGCTGTGGTTTCAAATCCTCTTCACTGATCTTAACAATTTTTTTTCCATCTCGCATAGTAGGAGGAACAAAGGAGAGAGTCTTACCCATCTGCACATATCTATTACCTCTGACAACTTCCGCAGCTGTTGGTACTGATTTTGCTGGTTCAACAACTTTAACAGCTATTGGTAATGATTTTGCTGGTTCAATTACTTCAGAAAATTGTAATCTCCTCGCAGTTGATTCAATCTTCTCATCATTTCCCTTCGATCGGACCTTAACTGCTTCTTCCATCTCTGCATGTGAATTTTCCTTCGACTGGTACTTCTGTGGAAGGAAGTTACCAAAATGTTAGGGGTTCGAGAGTAGTTGTAATGCCATGCGCAGGTGTAACGAGCTTAGGAGGAACAACAGTAGCCGTCGGAGCAACATTTCTCCGTTTTCTGGCCATTTCCGGCGTCAATCTCGTCGTGCTATTGTGCGCCGGAATGGTAACTATTTTATTGGAAAGCTATTGTGCGCCGAGAGCATCCGTTCCTTTTGATTTATCCACCACCAAACCCTTTGAATAACAAGCCCATACAAAATAGAGTCTTTATTTTAGTTTGGTGAAAATAGGTTGTTTTATTTGTTGAAAATGAAAAGAAAGGGAGAGACGTTATTTTGTCTTGTTTTCAAAAATAGAAAAGGAAAAATAGATTGTCTTACGGAAAATGATAAAAAAGCATCTGGTTTTCAAAGATAGTTGTTTTAATTGGTCCGAACTACGCCGGTTTGATTCACACAGGGTGTGGGATACGTAGGCAACCCTCATCGGACCCAACCCCTCCTTTTGCGGAAATAGCCAAAAAATGTCAAAATTTTAATTTTCATCATAAATAAGTCAGGGTAACGCCGTTTTGTCAAAACTAGCCAAATGTTCCCAAACGGGACACCGGAAGGCTAACTTTGCATGAACGGCTACATTGGTCATGTTTTATTTTTGACGCTCACAACCTTAAATCTTCGCCCCCGAGCAGGGTAATGCCGTTTTGTCATAAATAGCCGAATGTTCCCGAAAGGGACGCCGGAAGGCTGACTTTGCAAAAAACGGCCATATTTGGTCAATTTTGATTTTTGACCAGTTGACCCACACAACCTTAAATTTTTGGATCGAACTAATCCATTGACACAAATAGTTCATGGGAGAAAATTAAGTTAAATCTTCGTCCCTGAAGTGCTGAAAGGCCGTGTTCGAAAATCGGGTCTTTCATTTTAAATTTGGGAAACAAAAATTAGTTAGATTTGTTTTGAGTCAAATAAAAGTTTTGCTTTTGCTTAATCACCTTAATAAATGTACAGGATGAGCACGATGCAAAATGAACCTTTTTCAATAATGACTCAAATCCCTTTAGAGTTTCGGCTATGATGGGATGATTTAGGCGGGGAGGGTCAATATGAAGTAAAGAAGTATCTGAAAGATATTACGGGTTTATTGGACGTCAAATCTCAGGGGGATATTATTAGAGCACTGGTCACCTGTTGGGAGTCGACACACAATGTCTTCCATTTCCCAGACTTTGAACTCACCCTGACTTTGGAGGAAATAGCTAGGTACATCGTAAGTGCTGAAGCCCCGTTAAGGTTCAAATACTTGGTTGCTCCAAGAGCCGTGATTGTGAACCGATTTTTAGAGTGATTAAAAATACCCAGGACAGCCCATAACCCAGACCTGGTAGCAGGCTTTTGTCATCCGCGCTTCTTATATGATAGATATGGTCATGTCGGAGGGTTCAAAAACCCGAGTCACAAGCTTTGTAGGAGAATTAACCGTCAAAAGTGGGATGAACATAGACGAGTGGCTTTTATGATAACCTTCTAGGGTATTTTGGTGTTCCCAAGGAAAGACGGAAACATTGACTTAGAGGTGGCTGGGGTCGTCAGTACTTTGCTCACTCAGGAGAAAAGCAGTCTTGCGCCTATGATATTATCTGATATCTTTCGAGCTCTCACAGTGTGCAAAGCTGGAGGGAACTTTTTCGAGGGGTGTAACTTGTTGCTGCAGATGTGGATGAACGAGCACCTATGTCATCATGCCCAGTTCCTGAGCCATAGTTCCTCTGATAAAACTTGCATAGAGGAGTTCTACACAAGAATTAATGGGGTTAGTCTACCCGAGGGAGTCACAATCTGGACATCATTCTTCCGGACCCTCACTGCCAACCAAATACAATGGATGCTCAGATGGTTGCCTGTTGATGAAGTCATATATATGCCGGCAGCTAGGCCCCACTCTATCTTGATGGGACTTACAAACATCCAGCCCTATGCACCATATCGGGTCTTGAGACAACTTGGGAGGTATCAAAAAGTTCCGAAAGAAAAATATCTGAGTACCCAAGTGGTTGAAATCAGCCCTAGCGGTCAGTTCCCTTAAGAAAACGTTCGTCAGACCTGGAGTGAATGTCAGCATTTGGCGACGAACACTTGTGTATTGGATAGGGCTAAAGGTGAAGTTTCCCCTGGGTATCACGCTTGGTATAGAGGTTAAGTGTCATGTGGGAGGCCGGCTAAAAGTCCTCATCCTAAAGATTTGGCCGAGTCATCGCAGAACAATGGGATTGGTTAGCAAAAGAAGAAGGTTATCGAGCTGAAATTGGCAAGCTGAAAAAACAAATTGAAGGTCTGAAATTTGAGAACAGTGTGCAAGTTACTACTAGTAAGGGTGAAAAGAACAGGTTGGCCCAAGAAAATGAGGCGCTTAGGTCCCAATTCCAGCAAATGAGAATAACCGGTGATAAGCAACCGAGGAGCCGGTCGGATGAGCGGCTGATAAAGGGGCTGCAAAAGGAAATTAGTGAGAGTCGGGATGAGCTGAAAAAATCCGAGGGCACCATAGAGGGACTTTGGGCACAGTGGGCAAAAGGAATAGAAGAACTCACCCATTACTTGCAACAATTGAAGAAGGATTATGAGAAAACCATTGCAAGTCTAAAAAGAAAAGTACCCTTGAGGATAAAGCGGTTAAGCAGGCTAAAGATTTTGAAACTGAAAGCGGGCACTGCTATGATTTACTGGCCAGAATGGAAGTAGAAATACAACTGCTGCAGGATCAACATCTTCAGGATTCTCATGTCTTTGAGGCTTGCAATAATCAAATACGGCGATTGCTTATAGAAAAGGGTCGAACAAGAGACAGGATTGAGACCATTGTCCACACCATCCTTAGGATATGCCGGGCATATGAAGACATGACCCACACTACCTTCTTCTCGACAATGATGATTAATGTCAAGCGAACCATGTATGAGCTGGTGCATCTTGAAAGCGATTTGGAATCTAAGCCCGCGGCGAGGCCAAACGATGCCCCGCAGGCACCCACTTTTGAAGCACTAATATATTTATAGATCGAGTCTGTTTTTCCATTTTAGAGTCTGTTATTTGTCTGTTTGTTTTCTTTTTGCATCCGTGTATGCTAGTATGTTTGGAGTCTGTTAAATTCCTTTTCAAAATGTTTAGTTTGTAATAGAATTTTGTGGTAATGAAAAACTCGAAAATTTCCAAAAATTGTTCCTTTATTTTTGCACTTATTTCACGAACTACACTTGGTTTGATTCGTGCGGGGTCACGATACGTAGGCAATCTCCATAGTATTCGAACGTAACCAAATGAAAAAGAAAAAAGAAAGCAAGAAGTAAAACAAGAGAGAATAAAAAAAGATTGAGAAAAAGAAAGGAGCGGAAAAACAAGAAAAGAAAAGAGAGAAGAAAAGAAAATAAAGAAAGAAGAGAGAAAGAAAAGAACGGAAAAACAAGAAAGGGATAGAATGTGAAAAGGAAAAGAGGAAAGAAATAAAGAAAAGGAGAGAGAAAAGAAACAAAAGGAAGAGAGAAAGTTTATAGTTGGAAATGTGAAAAAGCCGAGATGACGCATGCGGTCTAGCAAAGGCATATTAGAAATGTTTAACTGTATAGGTGCATTCATGCCAATGTACGGTTATCCAATCTGTTAAAACCTAATCGCTAACAAAGTGGTTGTCTAATATGATGAGTCTAGGCAGGTGGTTAGTTGTTTGGCATTCTGGTAACCCATTCTTACTACACCCGATAAAAAAACATGCTGAAAATGACTGGACAGCAATCTGATATCATTATTGTGGACCCGTCGAAAGAGGTTGAGGTGACAGATGTGAATGCCATGAAAGAGGTGATGCGTAAACAGAAACAACAAATGGCTGAACTGCATCAGGCCTGGTCTCAGGGGAATCCAGTGTTAGCGTATCCCACCAATCCATCTTACATCCCGCCTTTGGTTTAGGTTCAGGAGCCTCCCACTGCCCACTCATCTCCAGCCTTCCCTTACTACACACAGGGTTATGGTACTACCTCCTACGCTCTTCAACCTCCACCACCTAAGCAAAATCCTCCTCCACCCATCACTCATGTCTTTGTGGCACCTCCACCCGCCACACTACAAAGATCATCTAGCGAGCCTTTATTTCAAACCCATGATGACCAATACTATCCCCCTGAACCTACTTTCAAGGACCCTAAGCCATTATCTTATACCCCTCACTTTGAGCCCCCGGAAGAAATTGAAAAGCCGTCTAAGAACCTAGAACAGGAAGAAATGCTTCAAAAAATGAAAAGCCTGGAGCAGTCCTTCAGGAATATGCATGGAATGGGCTATCAAGTCAGTGCGGCGTATAAAGATCTTTATCCGTTCCCCGATGTTCAGCTACCTGCGGGGTTTAAAATACCAAAGATTGATCTGTATGATGGTCACGATGACCAAGTGGCACATTTGCGAGGTTTCTGTACTAAGACGAGAGGGGCCGGGGGAAAAGACGAACTGTTGATGGCATACTTTGGGCAGAGTTTGAGCGGGTCGGCACTAGAATGGTATACACACCAAGATCCTAGCCGGTGGTATACTAGGGATTATTTAGCACATGCATTTGCTGGCTATTTCTAATATAATCTTGAAATCGTCCCAGACCGGCTGTCATTGATAAAAATCGAGAAGAAACTCGAGGAAAGCTTCAGGGAATACGGGTTCTGCTGGAGAGAGCAAGCTGCAAGGGTTGACCCCCTGATGAGGGAAAGTGAAATGGTGGATTACTTTTTGCAGAATTTGGAGCCAACATACTTTGGTCACCTGGTGACGGCAATCGGTAAATCTTTTAACGAGGTGTTGAAGATGGGAGCCATGGTCGAGGAATGTTTGAAGTCCAATAAAATCATTACCTATTCAGCGATTAAAGCAACCACTCAGGCCATCCAAAGTGGCACTGGTGGTGTGCTTGGAAAGAAGAAGAAGGAAGAATTCGCAACAGTTGAAGCTTAGTACTTGTTCCAGGTCCAGCAACCCTCCACCCTATTACAACCAAGCCATACCCCACCGCTCAAATCGCCCATACAACCCATATGGCCCTCCACAACACTACTACTCATCTCCATGTCCACATATTTCCATCCATCATGCCCAAACTTATACCAAGCCTCCGGCTTACCCGCAATGGCGTGCACTGGCTCCCCAAAAGACATATCCAACTCCACAAAACATATATCAACACCCAAGGTCTTACAAACCAGGATCCGACTTCCGCTCAAACCAAGCTTTCATAAATAAGAGGGTCTAGAACAAAAAAACATTCACTCCACTGGGAGAATCCTATACCACTTTTTTTCACAAACTGCGGCAGTTGGGCCTACTGACCCTGGTTGAACCCAAAATGCCAAATACCCTTCCTAAAAATCTAGGCCACTCTGTGAGCTGTGAATACTATTCGGGAGCCCCCGAACATGATACTGAAAAATGTTGGAGATTGAAAACTGTTGTGCAAGAGCTCATTGATACACATAGAATTGAGGTTTAGGCCCCGGAGGCACCGAATATCAACTAGAACCCATTGCCATTGCATCATGAGGCCAACATGATTGAACTGATACACAAGGGAGCAAAGCCTGAAAAGCCGTCATAAACGATTATGATGATCCGTTCTAGTGAAGTCAAGGTGAACGAAAAGGCAGCTAGTGTTAAAACAGTGGTTCAGTCAAAAGGGATAGATGACAAGCCAGTTGGGAAATGATCGTCTGTTTTTGCATAGAAGCCAGAGCTAGTCAAGTTGGTGGCACAAGGGGTATCAAGTGCTCCCGTGGTAGTTGTGATTGGGGCCTACATAGAACCAATTATCATAAAGCTAGTATCACAGTTACCCGTGATTGATAGCAAAGCTGTGGCGTGGAAGTATGAAAAAGTAGTTGTGATTTACAAAGTAAAGGAAATCAACGAAGTGGTTTGCGAAGCGCAAGGGTTAACTCGCTCGGGTAGGTATTTTGCCCCCGAAGAGTTGAGAAAGGCCAGGGTTGCTAAAGACGGTCCAGTACTAGTCAAGAAGGCTGTGATGGAGGAAGAGGCGGAGGAGTTCTTGAAAAAGATGAAAGCATAAGACTATTCCGTTATTGAGAAATTGAGGAAAAGGCCAACCCAAAACTCGTTTCTTTCATTACTTATACATTCAGATGAACATCTCCGGGCTCTAATGAAGATATCGAATGAAGCTCATGTCCCAGATAAAATTTTAGTGAATCATTTGGAGAAAATCGCGAAAATCTTTGAAGTGAACAGGATGACATTTTCTGATGATGAATTTCCCGTGGAGGGTACAAAACATAATAGAGCTCTCTACTTGACCGTAAAGTGTGAAGAGTCGTTAGTCACTTGGGTGTTGATTGATAACAGATCCAGTGCCAATATTTGTCCTTTGTTCACATTGAACAAGCTGAAGGTTGATGATGACAGAGATCATAAGAATAGTGTCTGCATTAAAGGGTTTGACGGTGGTGGTACAGACACAGTGGGGGATGTAATACTTGAATTGACAATTGGTCCGGTCGAGTTCACCATGGAATTTCAAGTGGTAGATGCAGTAGTGTCCTCTAACCTGCTGTTGGGGTGACCATGGATCCATGCTTCCAAAGCGGTGCCTTCTACACTGCATCAAATGGTCAAGTTCGAGTGGGATAGACAAGAGGTCGTGGTACATGGGGAAGACAACACATACGCTTTAAGTGATGCCATCATGCCCTTCATAGAGACCGATGGTGATAAGGGCCATGGGTTTATCAGGTTTTCGATACAGCCCCGACGGACAATGTGCCGGAGGGTAAAGGTATCCCACTCCCCATAATAGAAGATGCAATCGTCATGATAGTTTCGGAGATGCTGAGTAATGTGTCGTGCCAGGAAAAGGTCTGGGGGCTGATTTCCAGGGTATTGTTCAACCTGTTTCTTTGCCCAAGAATTAGGACACCTTTGGGCTGGGGTTCAAGCCAACAATGACAGATGTTAGAAGGGCTCATAAATTGAAAAAGAAAGCTTGGGTTCTTCCCAAATCGATTCCATGCCCGTCCAGGTCCTTCGTCAGGCTGGGTGTTAGAAACACAGTTATTGGAAAAGGTGCCGGGTCAACTGATTGATGCATATGGGAACTTGGATAAGGTGTTTGAGAGGGTATTTGCTGAAGTGAACATGGTTAAGGCCGAGGAATGGTCGAGCAAAGCAGATATACAGTGCATCGGATCACGTGCTAATGTCAACAATATGGAAGCTACTTCTTTCCAACTCAGAGGGAGTCGTGGTAGTGGGTTTTGCTTTCCCTTTGTTCACCTGGATTATTCCATGGTTTGTAATTCAGTTACTATGTTCCGTCCGTTTGGATGAGTTAAAACCTTATTATCTTTACATTCAATGAAATGCAATTTTCTTTTTTCTTCATTTTTAATTTTGTTTTCATTTTTCTTTTCTTTTATGTACACTTCTTTTTATGCTAATATCAATGACATGACATGCATGAGGAATCTTCGGCCCAGTTTTAAAGGCCAATCTAACTCAAAAATAATAACACAAGATATCAAGTGTGATGATGAGGTGGAATGTGATAATGGTGAGCCTATGAGGAAATTGGTAAAGAACTAAGTCACTTTGAAGAAAAACCCAAACCTAACATAAATGACATAGAATTAGTTAATCTAGGGGATAAAGACAATGTTCGTGAAACTAAAATAAGTGTTCATCTGGAGCCAGAACTCAAGGAGGAGATAATCAAAGTATTGTTCTAGTACAAGGATATTTTTGCATGGTCGTATAATGATATGCCGGGTCTAAGTACTGATTTAGTCGTTCACAAATTGCCCACTGATCCGGCACTCCCTCCTGTCAAGCAGAAGCTGAGAAAGTTTAAAATGGACATAAGTGTAAAGATCAAAGAAGAGATTACCAAGAAGTTTGATGCAAAGGTCATTCGGGTTACACGGTATCCCACCTGGTTAGCTAATGTTGTGCCTGTGCCGAAGAAAGATGGCAAGACCAGGGTGTGTGTCGATTATCGGGATCTTAACAAGGCGAGTCCAAAAGACAATTTCCCACTACCCAACATCCACAAATTGATTGATAGTTGTGCCAAATATGAGATTGATTCTTTTATGGATTCTTAAGTAGGTTATTATCAGATCTAAATGGACGAGGAGGATGCAGAAAAGACGACATTCATCACGCCGTGGGGTACGTACTGTTATCGGGTTATGCCGTTTGATTTGAAAAATGTCGGGGCAACTTATATGAGGGCTATGACAACAATAGTCCATGATATAGCACTTAAGGAAATCGAGGTGCACGTGGATGATGTGATCGCGAAGTCTAGACAGCAGTCCAACCATGTTAGGGATTTGAGGAAGTTCTTTCAAAGGCTTCGTAGGTACAATCTTAAGCTCAATCCTGCAAAATATGCTTTCGGAGTGCCATCTGGGAAGTTGTTGGGATTTATAGTTAGCCGTCAGGGTATTGAACTAGACCCGTCGAAGATCAAAGCTATTCAGGAATTGCCACATCTAAGAAATAAAAATGAGTTGATGAGTTTGTTGGGAAGATTGAATTACATCAGTAGGTTCATTGCTCAGCTCACAACAACTTGTGGGCCGATCTTCAAATTTTTAAAGAAAGATGCTGCAGTCAAATGGACTGATGAATGTTTGGGGGCTTTTGATAAGATAAAGGGGTATTTGTCAAATCCACCCGTATTGGTCCAGCCATAGCCAGGGAGGCCTTTGATTCTATATTTGTCGGTTTTGGATAAATCGTTTGGCTGCGTACTGGGGAAGCATGATGTTACTGGTAGAAAGGAGCGGGCTATCTATTATCTCAGGAAGAAGTTCACATATTATGTGGTCTAGTATACTCATTTGGAGAGGACGTGCTGCGCCCTAACTTAGGTGGCACAAAAGTTGAAACATTATTTGCCGTCCTACACTACTTACCTCATATCTCTCTTAGACCCATTGAAGTATATTTTTCAGAAGCTTATGCCCACAGGGAGGCTTGCAAAGTGGCAGAGCTTGCTTATAGAGTTTGACATTATATAATGTGGCACGGACTGCGATGAAAGCACAGACATTTGCTGATCATTTGGCTGAGAATCCAGTCGATGAAGATTATGAACCTTTGAAAACTTATTTTCTGATGAAGAGGTGATGCACATTGATGAGTTGGAACAAGTTGAGAAGCGGGGATGGAAGCTCTTCTTTGATGGGGCTGCAAATATGAAAGGCGTGGGGATAGGAGCGGTACTTATTTCTGAAACAGGTCAGCACTACCCTGTTACGACTCAGCTTCATTTTTATTGTACGAACAACATAGCTGAATATGAGGCGTGTATCTTGGGACTGAGATTAGCTGTAGATATGGGTGTTTGGGAAGTCTTAGTCATGGGTGACTCAGACCTATTGGTACACCAAATTCAAGGAGAATGGGAAACACGAGATTTGAAGCTTGTACCGTACATGCAATGTTTGCATGAGCTTTGTCAACGGTTCCAGTCTATAGAGTTCAAGCACATTCTAAGGATTCATAATAAGGTTGCCGATGCTTTGGCTACTTTGGCATCAATGTTACATCATCCGGATAAGGCTTATGTGGACTCGTTGCAGATTCAGGTCCGTGATCAACATGCTTATTATAATATGGTAGAAGAGGAGCTTGACGGCGAGCCGTAGTTTCACGACATCATGGAATAATCAGAATGGGGGTATACTTGGTACATGCCACCAGTGATCAGAATAGAATGATTCGACTATTGGCGAGCGGGTTTTTCCTTGGTGGAGGAGTGTTATATAAAAGAACCCTAAATCTCGGACTTGAGGTGCATGGATGCGAGGCAGGACACATCTATCATGACTTAGGTACATTCGGGTGTCTACGGATAGCATATGAGCGGATATGTTTTGGAAAAGATGATCCAAAGGGCAGGTTATTATTGGCTTACTATGGAGCAGGATTGCATCATTTTTGTACGCAAATGTCATCAGTGCCAGGTGCATGTAGATTTGATTGATTCTCCGCCATCAGAGCTACATACAATGTCCGCACCATGGCCTTTTGTTGCATGGGGCATGGATGTCATTGGGCCAATTGATCCAGCAATGTCAAATGTGCACAGGTTTATTCTGGCGGCTATAGTCTATTTTACCAAATGGGTGGAAGCTAAGACGTTCAAGTCCGTGACTAAGAAAGTTGTAGTGAATTTTGTGCATTCAGACATTATTTGTTAGTTTGGGATACCGAAGGTGAATATCACTAACAATGGGGCTAATCTTAATAGTCATTTGATGAAGGAGACATGTGAGCAGTTCAAGATTACCCATAGGAATTCTACTCCATACCATCCCAAGGCAAATGGTGCAGTTGAAGCATCCAACAAGAATATAAAGAAAATACTCCGGAAGATGGTTGAAGGGTCTAGACTGTGGCATGAGAAGTTTCCATTTGCATTGTTGGGGTACCGCACCACCGTTCGTACTTTGGTAGGGGCAACTCCTTATTCTTTGGTGTACGGCACCGAGGTAGTAATACCCGCAGAAATGGAAATCCCATCTCTTCAAATAATTGCGGAGGCAGAGATCGATTATGATGAATGGTTGAAGACCCGCCTTGAACAATTGAGTCTGATTCATGAGAAAAAGTTGTCATTAGTGTATAATGGTCAACTGTACCAATGAAGAATGGTAAGAACATACAACAAGAAAGTGCGTCCGAGGAAGTTTGAAGTCGGACAGTTAGTACTGAGGCATATTCTGCCTCACTGGGCTGAAGCAAAGGGAAAGTTCGCTCCAAATTGGCAGGGACCATTTGTTGTAACCAGAGTGTTGTCTAATGTTACACTATATTTGACAGAGGTAGAAGGAAAATGCTTAGAAATGGCCATTAATTCCTATGTGGTCAAGCGATACTATGTATGATTTCCTTATTCTTAATGTACTTGTTTGTACTTGGCATATTTTAAAGATTGAAATGACGAAGGTGTTTTGTTTTGCTATCCAAACACTTTTATACCATGTCATCCCCTTCGAGCCTACTTATTTTCTTTCATACCCCGATTTCGGAATCGACGACACAATTAAGAAGAGCAAGTGCCGCAAATAAGTAAATGAAAGGAAAAAAGAAAAAAGGAAAGAAAGAAAAGAAAAAGAAAAGGAAAGGAAAAATAAAGAAAAGAAAAAGAAAGGAAAAATGAAGAAGGAAAAAGAAAGAAAAACAAAAGAAAAGAAGAGAAAGAAAATTACAACAACTTAGTCTCTATGACGTGAACTACGTTTGACTTGATCCCGAAAGGGTACGGAGGCAGCCTCTCTGAGGTTCAGTCATACCAAAATAAAAATCAAAAGTCCCCAAGCAAGAAACTGGGGCAGAAGTTGTGATTGTTATGAGAAATTGGATTCCGAAAGTTGTAATTTTAACCCATTTTGAAATTGTTTTGAGCCTTTTATACCCTTCTTTCTAACCCATCCAAAAGCCTACATTACGGTCCAAAGAAAGACCTCTGATCAGTCTTCGAAAAATGCCAAGTCCAGCAAGTAAAAGAAATTCATGTATGGGGCAACACTCTCGTTCAAGCAGGAAAATTAAAAATGAGAGAGTCTTATTAGTGAAAACTTTCGCAGGCACCATAAGGCGACGTGCGTTGAGAGTAATAAAAATGAGAGAGTCTGATTGGTGAAAACCCTCACGGACACCTTGAGGCAAAAGTGAGTTGAGAAATGAACAAATGAGGGAGGTGTGTTTGTTGAAAAATGTTTCGAGGCACCGCAGGATGAACATGTTCAAGGTTTGGGTGAGGTATTGAAGTTATGGACATTCCGAGGCAACAAGGTAGGGCAAGTAGAAGTTGATTGGTTGAAAGGACTGGACCGATTAGTCCGAAATGCATGTCATGACCACTGTTACCAGCTGTTCCGGTCAGATAAGTTTTTTTCCTTTTCTTTTAAGCAGTCATCCAGTTTTGGATTCTTCTTATCCTTAACTTATACACGATTGCATTTCATTTTCTTTTGGGGGGTTTTATCTGTCTAAAATATTTCAATGTCAGTTTTGTTCCAAGAAAGTGAAAAGGAATTTCAAATCTCACAACCAGCTTCTTAAAGTTGTAAAGCGCAATGTGGTCAGAGCATGTCAGCAACAAAATGATATAAAGTGGAGTATGGGGAATCATCACCGAAAGTTTCATCGGTGGAACGATTAGAAAGTGTCGTGGGAAATGGAAAAGTTCAGAAAAAAGGTCAGAGGGATGAAACAAAAGTAGGGGTATAGAACATTCGGTTGTCCAAAGTCAGAGTTTGAAAGTCAGTCGGAAAGTCAAGCAATTCAGAGCCAGTTCGGGGAAGCCGGTCAAAACAGAGCCATGCAGTGGAAGGATTTTCAGTAAGAATGCCATCAACTAACCACGTTTTAAACTAACAAAATTTTCCTTGACTTGAAACAGGAACATGAAATATTATTAGTGGCGAAAAATATGCCATAAGGAAGATTATCAAACTAGGGCGGAAAAGTTTTTGCCATTTTGAAAATTTTCTTGAAGATGGGTACCCATCTGAAGAACAGGTAAGTCAACTCAAGTGAGGGAGAGTAAGACAACACTGGTTTCTAGGAAGCAAGTTTTGAAGTTTGGAGCCCACCCATATAACAAGGGAATACATTTGAGTCTTTAAATTTTAAGTTTTGAAGTTGGGAGCCCGCCAATATACAAAGGGAATACATTTCAGTCTTTAAATTTTAAGTTTTGAAGTTGGGCGCCCACCCATATAATAAAGGAATACATTTCAGTCTTTAAATTTTATGTTTTGAAGTTGGGAGCCCGCCCATATAACAATGGAATACATTTCAGTATATAAATTTTAAGTTTTGAAGTTGGGAGCCCGCCCATATAACAAAGGAATAAATTTCAGTCTTTAAATTTTAAGTTTTGAAGTTGGGAGCCCGCCCAATAACAAGGGAATACATTTCAATCTTTAAATTTTAGAGTTACACTTCGGTCTTATCACGATTCAAGTTTTAGTTGTCAATTCTTATTAGTATAACAAGCACCCAGTTTTCCAAACTGGGGCAGAAAGTTTTCTTCATTTTGTCTATTTTTGTGAAGTCAGGAGCCCGCTTGGAGAATAGAGGAATACAGTTCAAGTTTTGAAGTAGGGAGCCCACCCGTACAACAAGGGAACACATTCAAGTCAAAGTTCAGAAGTCGGAGCCCACCCGTACAACAGGGGAATATATATTCAAGTTCAAGTTTGAAGAAAGGAACAACACTTCACTTTACAATTTGAAGTAGCAACGATTTCACCAATAGGACACAAAGATAACAAGACAACATGAAGCACATGAGCTAGTTATAAGAATGTAGATAGGACTTTTGTAATTCATAGTTCATAGCTTAGTCTAGCTTCTTTTATTTTGCCATGGTGTGATAAGGGAGGTCAACAAGCAGTAGCAGCAACAATTGCAATGAAATCACAGCTCCTGGTAGTCCCAGCTACCAGACACTCCCAAACTTGATTCCTGTTTAGCCCAGGATATGTAGGCAACCTCTAAAGTAGGGTTCAGTCCGCTCTTTCAAAACTTTTTTACACGGAATATTTGAACGGGCAAAATTCGCTCGTATTTGCTCACTTATCTTTGCCCGAAAACTTTTCATGTTTCCGAATAAAGAGGGGCAGCTGTGAGCACCTGATTTTTTTCCTAAATATGAATAATCCCAAAAATTCAAACAAAACAATTTCTTTATTATTTTACATTTTTTGCAAATTTTGTGGCATTTTTGGTGATTGTTGCATTTTACTTGTGCATTTTAAATCATATGAAAATATAAAAAAATACATGTGGTATTTGTGTGGGATTTTAATTTTATAGCACCTGTGCAACTTGCTACCCCTGCTCACGGTATCGCTATGGCACTGGAACCTCTGACCTTTGGGAATTTCCTTCCAAAGAAATACCAATCGCCAGAGAACTTGCATGCAGAGGTTGAAGCAACTGTAAACACAATTCCGATGGACCAAACAGAAGCTCCGATTAACTCGAATGCAGACGATTACAATTTTCTGAAGTGAGTGACCCTGCAAAATCATTACCGACTGCTGCTGAAGTTGTTAAAGGAAATCGTGATGCACAAATGGGTAAGACACTCTCATTTGTACCTCCGATTGAAAGAGATGGCCAGAAGGTGGTTAAAATCAGTGTAGAGGATCTACAATCTCAGGTAGATTACTGGGCAAATGCATTAATTGGATAGGTAATTGGAGATAATCCAAATGCTAAAATGATGGAGAATTTTGTGATTCATGTTTGGAATTTTGTGTCCAAACCTCAGATACTGTTGCATGCTGAAGGATACTGCATATTTCGTTTCAATAGCAAAGAGGATAAAGAGTTAGTTATGCAATCTGGGCCATATTCGTACAGAAACAAGCCTATGGTGCTGAAACCATGGGAGGTTGATTTTTCTTTTCAAAATGATGTGCTCAGCACAGTACCTGTATGGATCAGATTCCCTGGCCTTCCGGTGGGTTTGGTCTGTTGATGTTCTGAGCAAATTGGCTAGTGCAGTGGGCAGACCACTGTATACGGACAAATTCACTGCACATTATGAGAAGATCTCTTTTGCGAGAGTTTTAGTAGAAGTTGATGCTGCTTACCCCTTACCTGATGAGGTTGAAATTGAAACTCCTTTTGGTATGAAAGTGCAACAGATTGAATATGATTGGAAACCTAGTTTTTGTAATCATTGCTTGAAATTTGGCCATGATGCTATTGAGTGCTGGTATAATGTAAGAAATGATGTAGAAATGGCTAATGGTGAGTAGGAGAAGGGAAGAAGACAGAGAGCTAGAATGCCAAGGCAGATCAAAGTTACTAAACAGGAGTGGGTGCCTAAGACTGTTGCAGATGCAATGGTACCTATTCCAGCTCAACCAGAACATATTAGTGAAGCAGTGCAACTGGAGACTAGTACTATTGGGAATCAACAACATACTGGTGATATGCAGCTGGTGAATAGTACTGTGAATCACCATGAACTAGCTGGCTCTGGCAGAAACATAGCAGCTTCAGGGGTTCTTTCTGGGATCAATGAGGTTATGATTGATAATGCAAATAAGGGGAAGTCTACTGTAGTTATTCTGGATGCTGGTAGAAGAGGTCAACAGGTGGATCCAGGACCTTCTTGGAGTATTGTGTCTAATACTTCATGATTATTGCTACTTGGAACATTAGAGGGCTTAATCAAGCCCACAAACAGGAAGAATTAAAAAGCTTTCTATCTGTAAATAAAGTAGATGTTATAGGTGTTCTTGAAACTAGAGTTAAGGAGCATAAAGCTAAAAGGATACTTGCTAAGATTGCTAAAGGATGGAAAGTTCAATGCAACTATGCTAAGGCTGTCAATGGTAGGATTTGGTTGCTTTAGAAACCTCATATTCAAGTCTTTATTTTCAATGTGACTGATCAGTTTATACAATGTATGTTATAAGATGCTCAAGGCAAAGTCAGAACTCATTTGAGTGTAGTTTATGCTCATAATACTGCAAGAAATAGGGAACAGTTGTGGTGTGATTTGCAGGAAGTAAACATTCCCAGTCAGGATCCTTGGGTACTTAGTGGGGATTTCAATGCTGTCTTGAACTCTGAAGACAGAATTGGATCTCCTATCACTGATGCTGAAACCAGAGGATTCAAGGAGACTATAGGTGCCATTCATCTTACTCCCCTTCGAGCAAGAGGGTGGTATTATACTTGGTCCAATAAGCAGGATTCTGATACTAGAGTATATAGTAAAATTGACTGGGCTTTGGGAAATTTTCAAATGATTCAACAGTATGGGCATATTGAGGCTGAATTCATGAACCCTTCAGTATCTGATCACTCTCCCATACTTATCAAGTTTGGTAGTCAAATGCCTCTACACCCCAAACCTTTTAGATTCTACATTTCAATTATGGAGGATCCTCAGTTTAAATCTATTCTGGCACAAACTTGGTCACAGCACTGTGAAGGACCACCTATGCAGCAGGTATGGACCAAACTGAAAGCCTTGTAGCAGCAATTGAAGGGGATAAATAGACAGATGTCTTCCTATAAGCAGAAGCTTATTCAAGCTAGGGAAACACTGGATATTGTTCAAAACCAGATGCAACACAGTCCATTTACACAGAATTTGCTAAATGCTGAGAAAGCAGCATTGTATGAAATTGAGAAATGGAGCAAGGTGGAGGAGCAGATTATGAGGCAGAAATCCAAAGCCAATTAGATTGAGTGTGGAGATGCTAATACAAAGTATTTTCATGCTCAATGGAGGATCAGAACTAGCCAGAATAATATTAGTTCTATATATACTGAATCTGGTATAAAGCTAACAGATCCAGTAGTTGTAGAACAGGAATTTATTAAAGTATTCAAATCATTGATGGGAGAATGTGCTGTTGAACTCCCTTGTATCTATACTGCTGTTATGAAGGAAGGTCCTTGTCTTACTTTATTACAACAAAGAGTGCTAATCCAAGAGGTCACAGTGGAGGAGATTACAGAAGCTCTTAAGGAGATGCCAAAGGATAAAGCACCAGGTGTGGATGGTTTTCCTGTGGAGTTTTTCACTAGCAACTGGGAGATAGTACAAGAAGATATAATTGCTGCTACTATGGACTTCTTTACTACTTGCAATCTGCCCAACATGATAAATAGTATAGCTATTGCACTTGTGCCTAAAGTTAATAATCCTACAACTTTCAAGGATTATAGACCTATTGCCTGCTGTACAACTGTGTATAAAATCATCTCCAAGATTATTACAAAGAGGATGAAAACTGTTATTGGCAGTATAGTTGGTCAGGCCCAGTCAGCATTTATTGAAGGCAGAAGCATCATCTATAATATCCTGCTCAGCCATGAAATTTTCAAGGGATATACAAGGAAAGGAGTATCCCCTAGATGTGTCCTTAAGGTGGACTTAAGGAAGGCCTATGACACTTTGGAATGGGGCTTCCTTAAGCAAGTCCTCATTGACATTGGATTCCCAGTAAAGTTCCTTAATTAGATAATGGCATGTGTAACTTCTGTCTCATATTCCTTGGTGCTGAATGGGGGTCTCACTAAACCTTTCACTGCAAGGAGGGGTATTAGACAGGGTGATCCTATGTCTCCTTATTTGTTTGTTCTTGCAATGGAGTATTTGAACATGACACTGCATCAGTTACACAGAAATGGAGATTTCAATTTCCATCCTAAGTGTAGGAAGCTAAACTGTGTGCATATTTGTTTTGCTGATGATCTTTTTATGTTTTGTCGAGCTGATGGTATTTCTATCCAGATTTTACAAGAGGCATTCCTCAAGTTTTCTGAAGCTTCTGGCTTGAAAGCAAACATTAACAAGAGTGCTGTTTATTTGGCTAGTGTACATCAATCTGTTAGAGTTGCAATCATGGAGCAGTTGGGGTTCATTGAGGGCTAACTTCCTTTCAAGTATTTGGGGATTCCACTTAGCTCTAAAAAACTTGCTATACATCAATACTCACCACTGATTGAGAAGTACCAGCCGCTCCCATTTAATCATATCTTGTGGTAGGCGTACGGCGTACCACTCGCTCCCATTTCATTAACTCTTGTGGTAGGCGTACCAGTCGCTCCCATTTACAAGTCATCACACAATTATAAGAAATCCTAGCAAGGGAACATAAACAATATAATAATTTCTTGGCAAGGGAACAACAATATCGAAACAGTCATCCTGACAAGGGAGAATCAACTATAACCAATCTTTACTTAGCTTGTACTCAGATCAATTAATAACAATGCTCAATCATAAATAAGATCTACGAGGATAAACAAATCTTTGCTCAAAATAGAAGATCATTAATTAAAGCATCCAAAGTGTCATTCAGAACACAACCACTTTCAGTTTTAAGACTCACGGTCATGCTGGATACCAACGTATAGATACTCGTCACCATGCATATACGTGTACTCAACAAGAAGAAAGTAGAAAATACAACTCAACTCCTAATCCCCCAAGCTAAGGTTAGACTAAACACTTACCTCAAACTTCCACGGCCAACTCAATCCTCAAACAACGCTTTTCCTTTCGAATTTGGCTCCAAATCAATTGTATCTATATATAAATGGCTTCATAATATCGATAAATGCTAAAACATTCGAATCCAATGCTTAATTATAGCTTTCCAATTATTCTTCCCAAAAATCCAAAAAATTGACCCCTGGCCGGCTTGGTCAAAATACGAGGTTCGGACCAAAATCAAATCACCTATTAACTCACGAGCCCGAATATATAATTATTTTCAGGATTCGACCCTAAAATGAGTTCTAAATCACAATTAATCAAATATCCCTAACTTTACCCAAATCCTTAATTTTTTTACCCTTAATTACATGTTTTAGGCCTAGATTTTCAATAGATGTTGAAGAAAATAAAAGAAAACTAGTTAAAGATTACTTACCCCTAGAGATTGTGGTATAGAATGCTTAAAAAATCATCTAAGAACTTTAGATAATGTGACGACCGACCCGTCGTCTCATGTATTTCTGTCCTGTTTTCCCGTTTTATGCTTCGACATGTTTCATCGTATGTGTTTGGTGAATCTGAATTTAATTTGGATATAGTTTGGTTGGAAATGAGACAATTAGTCTCTTTAGGGTAAATTTGGTTTGGAATAGTCAATCGGATGTTGACTTGTGAGTTATAGGGCTCGGAATAGCTTTCTGAAGATTCAGTTAGTTTTGGGCGATGATTTAAGACGTAGGAGAATAACCGGAAGTAATTTTGGAGGCTCAGTGTAGAATTAGGCTTGAATTGGCTAAGTTTGAATTTTGGCAAATTCCGGTTGATAGGTGAGATTTTAATCAGAGGGTCGGAATGGAATTTCGAGAGTTGCAGAAGCTTCGTCAGGTGATTTATTATGTGTGTGTAAAATTTCAGTTGAATCGGAGGTGTTTAGGTTGGGTTATTGATCAAATGTGAGTTTTGGAAGAATTTGATAAAATTAGGCTTTAATTTGGTGAAAATTGGGAATTTTGGTGTTGACGATAGGGTTTTGATAATTCGAGCAAGTCTGGATAGGGTAAAAGATCATGTCTGTGTTTTTTGGTTGGGGTCCTGGGGGCATCGGGGTGAATTCAGGTGGTTAAACGGAGAGTTTGGAGTTTATTGCATGATTTATGTTGCTGGTTCTGTCATTTCCGCACTTGTGGAAAAGGGACAGCATAGGCGGTTCTGTAGATGCGGCTGGGTGATCACAAAAGCGTTCCTTGAGGTCTGGGCAATTTTTGCAAAAGCGGAGGATTATCCGCAAAAGCGGAGATCACATATGCGATCTGGGAACCGCAGAAGCCGTATGAGCATTATGGGAGAAACCGCATAAGTGGTTGGAAAACCGCAAAAGCGGTGACTGCATAAGCGGAAAATAGAGCGCAAATGTGAAATGACCTGGACAGATTTAAGTTAAGTCTTCTTCGCGAATTTTGAAAGGACAAATATTTTGGAATTCGAACCAAGAGGGTTTTGGGCGATGTTTTAAGAGAGTTTCAAGGTTTATCATAAGGTATGAATTCTTAGAATTAAATTATGATATTATGGTGTATAAACATGGATTAACACTGAAAACCCAAGAAATTAAAGGTTAAAAATGGAGGTTAGAGCTTGAAACTTAAAAAAGCTAAAATGGATGATTTGAGGGGTTAAATGGACTCCGATTCTTATGAACTTGATATGTATAGACTCGTGGAGAGATATCATATTGATGTAAAATTTTCTGGATTTCGACAAGGGGGTCTGGGGCTCGGGTTTGGCAAATTTCGTGGTTTTTGATAGTTTTAGAGTCTTTTCGATTGGGTTATATTCCCTTAGACTATTGTAATGAATTCGTTGTGGTTTTGGCAAGATTCGACGCGCGAGCAGGTCGATTTGAGAGGCAAGGGCATTGCTAGCTAGTTTTCGGCTGACTAGAGGTGAGTAATTGATGTATCTGCTGTTCTGAGAGTTTGAAACCCCAGACTTTCACATTGTAACGCTATATTGAGGTGTGACACGCAATCCACGATGAGTGCGGGGTCGTTACCTTTTGAGGATCGAGAATTAGTCTATCCCGAGTGTTAATTTCTACTATATTGGAGGTTGAAACGCATACTTTATTATTATGAATTGGGATTATTGCCGTGTTTGGGGCCTTGCACCGACCTGTAGAATTCTTAGGGGATCCTTATGTGTTTTCCTCACTTATGTGCATACATATACTCTCAGTCATGTTTTCAACTAATAAAAACAATATAATAACTGTTAGAAACTACGCTTTACGCTAGAGGGGGGGTGAATAGCGTATTAATAGAATGTAGCGTTTTCTTGCGGAATTTAAACTTTGCAGGAAGTAAAATAAATGCAGAAAAATAAACTTAGACAAAGATGTATACTGGTTGGCCACCAACGTGGTTAGTCCAGTCCCCGAGAGACTCTCTCGAGATTTTTCACTATCTTGTTAAGCTTAAGGGTGCTCAACAAACCGTTACACACTTGAGGACACAAGCCTCAAACAATTGCTCGGAGATCGCAATCTCAAAGACTTCACCCAAGGAAACGCAAGTTCCTTGAAACAAGAGAATCGCAATTCTCTTACAAGTATATCAAATACTTGGACACTCACTTAACTAAGTACTCCTTATTGAGTAGATATGAGTAAAAGAATATGTTCAAGATCACAACAACTTTAAGCAATAATATGGCTCTCAAAAGCTTTATGAAATGAGTAGAAAATGAAGAACAATTGAATGAAAGCTTATAGCAATGTAATGATCAGTTTGTGTATGTTGTTGTTGTTAAAACACTGAAATGAAGCTGTATTTATAGTTGAAAAACTTGGCATTACCGTTGCCTAATTGCCAATTAAGAGTTGCTGAAATTACTCAGTGATAATCGATTATTAAGACCAAACAATCGATTATCTGCCAGTCAGTTTAAAAATCAATCCCAGATTTAACGCTTCACAATCGATTATACATAATCTATAATCGATTACTGGCAATATTCAAAATCAGATAATCGATTACACTAAGTTCATAATCGATTACTTTAGCAACGATCTAAAAATCATTTCCGGATTTTAAGCAAAACATCGATTATATAAAATCTATAATCGATTACTTCAGCAACGTTCTAAAAATCATTTCCAGATTTTAAGCAAAACATCGATTATATAAAATCAATAATCGATTACCTTATGGTATTTGAAAATCATTTGACAACGGACAGCTTCAACAATCGATTGTCCTTTGCAACAATCGATTACTTGTTATTTTCTGAAAATCATAAAACTTACTGTCTCAGTGATAATCGATTATCTAAAGACATAATCGATTACTTAATTAAATTTAAAATCACTGGAAGACATCAACTCAACACAATCGATCACCATTAGTTCATAATCGATTATTTTGAGTATTGAAAAACTTTACCTCAACAACAATCGATTATCATTTGTTCACAATCGATTATCATGCAGATTTGGAAAAACATGATGCTCACTGTCTTACTCACAATCGATTACCATTAATTCATAATCGATTGTCATGCAGTCTTGGCTCAGAAACAATCGATTATCATAAGTACATAATCGATTATTTTAGCCCAGATTTTTGAGGCATGTTTAGAAAACATTTTGTCAAATGTAAATATGCATGATTTAAAATCTTTTTGACACAAAATTAAATATGCATGATTTTGGAAAATAGTTTTATGAGAGTGGCTATACTATGAGTCAAGTTATAGGATCGAGATTACAATTTTAGAACAACTCAATAACAGTTAAAAGCTATATCTTGAACTTCAATCTTATTCGCAACCATTGTGCGCTTGTACTTGAATTCCGTCATATATCAATTTTTGCTTCGTTTGTCATTCATCAAAACCTACAAAAGAGTACACGTTTAGTCTATTGCATCGAGAACGTGTTTCTAACAATTTCCCCCTTTTTGATAATGGCAAACATTAAGTGGGATATGCAATTTAGGCAAAAGATATTGACAATTCAAGACATGTAACAATTATGCAATTTTGTTCTTGTTCCCCCTCAATTTAAGAGTTCCCCCTCAATTTTAGCTAATAAGCAATCAATGAATTAAGAGGTGGTGCATACCCGATATCCCGTTTTCTTCCCCCTTTTGCCATTAGCAAAAAAATAGTAAGGAAAGATGCAAAAAGATGAAATAAACAAGGTTTATTTATTGGGAAAAAAAGAGGGTACATCAATGGGAACCAAAGAGAACAACAGCAAAAACCACACAAAAAAAATTTATTCATTTCCGTCGTTGTCCGCCTCGTTATCCGGCGCTGCTTCAAAAGGGACGAGAGCTGCATATGGATAATTGACATGATCAAAGTATCCATGGATCTCATGAGTGAGTTGAGCAAGCTGGTCGGATATGGTTTGGAGAGTAGGCTCTTGGGACGAACGAGCACGACGGGGTGGACGATTTCCCAAATTTTGGTACTCCTTTTGAGAGGACCATTTTCCGTGACAAATCCGGATGCTTCAAGGAAGTTCATAATGAGGAGGGCATAAGGAAGAGGCATGTCATCACCGATGGCATCGAGCATATGAATTTTGATGAGCCGACACCAATTTATTTTGGCTCCGGTGACAATGGCATGCAGAAGTTTGGTATCCTCCTGGGAGATGGTGGTGTGATTGTGCCGTCTAGGCTTGAGGACTCGGGTGATGAAGTAAAGAATAAACCGGTAGTTTGGATCCATTCCCGTTATGGTAGGACGACAGGTAGAGATAGATGGATCATAGGAGGTTATACCGGCTTGGTGGAGAAGGATGGTTTCATCAAAGAGAGCCCCGGCCTTATCAATATACCGGTAAAGGTCTTCACCTTCATTTGGAAGGCGGGCAATGGTGTGGAGATTCTCTTCAGAGAGAAGAATTTGAACCCCATTAATGGAGGTGACAAGTTCGCCATCTTCATCTTTATGGAGGTTTGAGTAAAAAGCTTGAACGAGAGTTGTGTTTATGTGAGGATGAGTGAGAAGCAAGAAGTCATATAGTTGACACTCCTTTAACATATTTGCGGCAGGGGTGAAAGGCTCAAGGAGTTTACTATTTGAGAACCGAGGAGGAAGAATGGTGCGTTTCTCAAATTTTGATAGGAACCTTGTGAGTTCATTTTCAGTTTCAAAGAACAAGACGGAACCGTCTTGGTATGGAAAGTTTAAAGGAGGAGGGGCGGTTGAGGCTGATGCGCCATGTTTGGATCGGGAACATTTTGAAGATCGTCCAGACATGTTAGGAGAAAGACTGCTGGAATTTGGCAAAGAAAATAGAAGAGATTTAGCTTTTGAATACTAGAGATAGTGCTTGAGTGGGTGAATGTGAGCTCTTATGATGCCTATTTATAGAGGAAAGGATTATCAAGCATTGAATGGAGACATTTGCTGAGATTTTGGTTTAGGAGCAGTCAGAAAACGGTAAGAATTAAAATTACTGACCGTTAGATAATCGATTATTGAACTGAAATAATCGATTGTATTTACTGTTTGATTGAGATTTTGAATCTGACAAATCGATTCTTGAGTCAAACGGTAAAAAATTTGAATGAAATAATCGATTGTTAAATTTTGGTAATCGATTATGGAGCATTTAAGACCTGACAGGAATCGATTGAGGAGCCAAACGGTAACAAAAAATTAATATGAAGTAATCGATTGTCAATTCTTGGTAATCGATTATTTTAGGGAACTAATTTGATACAGTGAACTTGGAGAATATCAGAATTTGTCAAATAATCGATTGTATGAAAAAATAATCGATTGTTGTAGAAAGCATTGCTGAATGACTGAGGCGGAAATCGATTATGCAATTTAGGAAGTAAAAAAAATTAAACACAGATGCATAATAGTAATAATCAGTCATAAACAATCGATTATTGATACTGATAATCGATGTACTGCACAGAAAATAATCGATTAGTGGCTTGAAATAGTCGATTATTTTGTGCTAAAACTTCATAATTCCCCCTACCTTTGGGGTGGTACCTGCAAAATAGATTTAAACGTCTCCGACGCTCAAGTTAGTAATTTATAGCGACATTAATAAATTACACTAGTGTTAACAAGTAATGCCGTGAACTCTTAAGAATTGTGTCCTAGAGTGTTCTTAAGAGAGTTTCGGGTACTTACCTTTTCTCCAACATCGCCAATTACCTGTTCGAGAGGATGATCCTTGATCGTTCTCCACTCGTTAGGCGTATTTATTCCTTTTTCTAATTGTGGCGCTTCTTCCGTTGGTTGTTCCCCAATTTCATTTTTGTTTTCCTTTGAAGGTTCTTCTTGGATTTTATCTTTCAAGCTATCCAAGATACCTGCAAGATCAAAACCGGATTCCTTTCTCGCCAAGCGAGTATTATCTTCGGAAAACACAACATGAGGGGATTCCTCCACAATTTGGGTTCTTTTGTTAAAGATCCTATATGCTTTGCTACGTGAGGAATAACCAATGAAAATACCTTCATCCGATTTAGCATCAAACTTACCCATTTGGTCCTTGCCATTATTATGAACAAAACATTTACAACCAAAAACACGTAAATGAGAAATGTTGGGTTTTCTACCCTTATAAAGTTCATATGGGGTTTTCATGAGTATCGGCCGAATTGCTGCTCTATTTAAAACATATCAAGCGGTACTCACGGCGTCCGCCCAAAAGTATTTGGGAATCTTAGCTTCGTCGAGCATGGTTCTTGCCATCTCTTCGAGACACCTATTTTTCCTTTCCACCACCCCATTTTGTTGTGGTGTCCGTGGAGCGGAAAAGGTGTGTTCGATTCCGATTTCATCACAAAAATCCGCAAAGAGATTGTGATCAAACTCTCCCCCATGATCACTTCTAATCGAAGTGACGGTCGATTCCTTTTCGTTTTGAACACGCTTAAGGAAATACTTGAAATTTTGAAAAGCATCACTTTTATTTGCAAGAAATAGAGTCCAAGTAAATCTAGAAAAGTCATCAACAATTACAAAAACATATTTATTTTTACCAAGACTTTCAATACGAGAGGGACCAAATAAATCCATGTGAAGTAATTGCAAAGGTCTAGACGTTGAAACAATATTCTTGGATTTAAAAGATGCTTTGGTTTGCTTCCCTTTTTGACAAGAATCGCAAATAGAATCATTGTCAAACTTTAAACTGGGAAGACCAACTACTAAGTTTTGAGAAAGAAGCTTGTTCAAAAGATGCATGTTCATGTGTGCTACTCTACGATGCCATAGCCAAGAGTTATCCTCTTTGCTTACTAAACAATCAACATATTCGGGTGAGGAGTTTGCAAGATCAACCATATAGATATTATCAATTCTAAAACCACGAAGTATGATCTTGAAATCACTACGTCTAAATACAAGGCATTCATCCGAATTAAATAGAGCAAAATTTCCCTTGTCACATAATTGGCTTATGCTCAACAGATTATGCTTCAAACCTTTCACAAGTAGTATATGTTTAATAGAGGAGTTTTCGTCCTTACCGACCGAACCAATGCCGATGATTTTTCCTTTATTGTTATCACCAAATGTGACACTTCCTCCTTCTTTGTGCTCTAGTTGAAGGAATTTGGATTCATCTCCCGTCATGTGTTTGGAGCATCCACTATCAAGGTACCATAGTACACTTGATCCCTTCAAGCACACCTACAAAACAAATTAATGTTCTTTAGGTACCCATGCCATCTTGGGTCCTTGAGGGTTAGGCATGTTATAATGATGCAATTGATTTATATGTCTATGACGAGTAAAGCAAGCGGGAGCAATATGACCAATACGTCTACAATAATGACAAGTCACGTTGGGATTATGCATTTTTCTAGGTACATAGTAACTAGATGAATGAAGGTTGCTTACTCTACTTTGAACACCATTGTTTCTCCTATTATGAGCTCTAGGAGGTTCACAGGTTTGTCTAAAATATGCATCATTTCTAGAATATCTATTTCTAGGTGGAGGGTCATTTCTTGGTCTTCTAAATTGTTCAAGGTTTGGCCTAAAATATGCATCATTTCTAGGTCTTCTAGCATTTTCACTATTTGGTCTAACATGCAAGTTATTTCTAGGATTTCTACTTCTAGGATAAGCATTTTGGTTATTAGTCCTAGGTTGAGCTCTAGGTTGTGGTTTAGTACCAACCTTTTCTTCATTCTTGAATCCTATTCCATGTTTAGTTGATTTTAGATTAACAAGCACATCATTCAAGTTTTTATGCGAAGAATTAAACTTATCTAATGTGCCTTTAAGTCTAGCTACTTCATTCTTAAGAAGCACACAAGAAGAACAGTTTCTAGTAGAACCTTCAGGTTTATCAGCACTTCTTTTTCCATAAAACTTGTTTTCCTCTTTTAGCTTCTCATTTTCGAAAACCAGTTTTTCTAATTCTTTTTCTTTTAACGAAAGCTGTGTTTGAAAATCTTTTTCTTTTAGAGAAGCGCTTTCTTTAACACTTTTGACAGTTTTTGAAGCTTTGATAAATTCAGCATATAGTTCATCAAAAGCATTTCTCATTTCATCAAGAGTAAAGAAATTTTGAGAAGAGATTTGACTTACCTCGTCTTTGCCGTCTTTTTGAGCCATGAGACATAAATTTGCTGCTTCATCGTCTTCTTCTTCGCTTGCTTCATCTCCGGAATCTCCTCCCCAAGAGATGTATGCACGTTGCTTTTTGAAGGGTTTCTTCTCCTTTTTGATGTTAGGGCAATTTGATTTTATGTGCCCGGTTTCTCCGCATTCATAGCATTTTAGTTGATCGCCTTGCTTTTTGTTCTTGCGTTCATACTCTTTGCGCATGAATTTTTGAAACCTTTTGATAACGAGTCCAAACTCGTTGTCACCTTCCTCATCAATTTGTGGTTGGCTAGCCTTTAGAGCAATCCTTTGCCTTCTTTGATCATCAACAAACGGGTTAAGTATAGTTGATTCATAGGTTTTGAGATTACCTCTTAATGCGTCAATTGTGAAATTTGTGATGCCAATGGATTCTTGGATTGCATCGGCCTTTGATCGCCATGCCGGAGTGAGACTTCTGAGGATCTTCCTGACAAGTTCTCTATCCGTAAACGTCTTTTTGAGGGCGTGTAGATCATTCACGATCATTGAGAATCGCTCAAACATTTCGTCTACTTTCTCTCCTTCCTTCATGTGGAATAGTTCATAAGAGTGAGTTAAGAAATCAATTTTAGCTTCTCGTACCTGGTCGGTTCCTTCGTATGTCACTTCAAGCTTATCCCACATTTCTTTTGCTGTTTTGCAACATGATATCTTCCTGTAGTCGTTAGCATTAACAGCACAATATAATAAATTTATAGCTTTGGCATTATTTTGAACCTTACGAATATCCTCCGCGGTATATTCCTCTTCGGTCTTTGGAACCCATTCGTCTTCCACCTTCTTGGTTGGAATTTGGTTTCCATTGGTGAATACTTTCCACAAATGAAAGCTATTTGATTGCACAAAGATTTGCATCCTCTCCTTCCAGTATGAGTAGTTTGTGCCGTTGAATAGAGGAGGTCGTGTAGAGCATTGTCCTTCTTCAATTCCTGCAAAAGAGTCAAGAGTAGAAGCCATGGATGGTTCTCTCAAACGGTTAAGTTTTCAGAGAGTTGGGCTCTGATACCAATTGTTAGAAACTACGCTTTACGCTAGAGGGGGGTGAATAGCGTATTAATAGAATTTAGCGTTTTCTTGCGGAATTTAAACTTTGCAGGAAGTAAAATAAATGCAGAAAAATAAACTTACACAAAGATGTATACTGGTTGGCCACCAACGTGGTTAGTCCAGTCCCCGAGAGACTCTCTCGAGATTTTTCACTATCTTGTTAAGCTTAAGGGTGCTCAACAAACCGTTACACACTTGAGGACACAAGCCTCAAACAATTGCTCGGAGATCGCAATCTCAAAGACTTCACCCAAGGAAACGCAAGTTCCTTGAAACAAGAGAATCGCAATTCTCTTACAAGTATATCAAATACTTGGACACTCACTTAACTAAAGTACTCCTTATTGAGTAGATATGAGTAAAAGAATCTGTTCAAGATCACAACAACTTTAAGCAATAATATGGCTCTCAAAAGCTTTATGAAATGAGTAGAAAATGAAGAACAATTGAATGAAAGCTTATAGCAATGTAATGATCAGTTTGTGTATGTTGTTGTTGTTAAAACACTGAAATGAAGCTGTATTTATAGTTGAAAAACTTGGCATTACCGTTGCCTAATTGCCAATTAAGAGTTGCTGAAATTACTCAGTGATAATCGATTATTAAGACCAAACAATCGATTATCTGCCAGTCAGTTTAAAAATCAATCCCAGATTTAACGCTTCACAATCGATTATACATAATCTATAATCGATTACTGGCAATATTCAAAATCAGATAATCGATTACACTAAGTTCATAATCGATTACTTTAGCAACGTTCTAAAAATCATTTCCGGATTTTAAGCAAAACATCGATTATATAAAATCTATAATAGATTACTTCAGCAACGTTCTAAAAATCATTTCCAGATTTTAAGCAAAACATCGATTATATAAAATCAATAATCGATTACCTTATGGTATTTGAAAATCATTTGACAACGGACAGCTTCAACAATCGATTGTCCTTTGCAACAATCGATTACTTGTTATTTTCTGAAAATCATAAAACTTACTGTCTCAGTGATAATCGATTATCTAAAGACATAATCGATTACTTAATTAAATTTAAAATCACTGGAAGACATCAACTCAACACAATCGATCACCATTAGTTCATAATTGATTATTTTGAGTATTGAAAAACTTTACCTCAACAACAATCGATTATCATTTGTTCACAATCGATTATCATGCAGATTTGGAAAAACCTGATGTTCACTGTCTTACTCACAATCGATTACCATTAATTCATAATCGATTGTCATGCAGTCTTGGCTCAGAAACAATCGATTATCATAAGTACATAATCGATTATTTTAGCCCAGATTTTGAGGCATGTTTAGAAAACATTTTGTCAAATGTAAATATGCATGATTTAAAATCTTTTTGACACAGAATTAAATATGCATGATTTTGGAAAATAGTTTTATGAGAGAGGCCATACTATGAGTCAAGTTATAGGATCGAGATTACAATTTTAGAACAACTCAATAACAGTTAAAAGCTATATCTTGAACTTCAATCTTATTCGCAACCATTGTGCGCTTGTACTTGAATTCCGTCATATATCAATTTTTGCTTCGTTTGTCATTCATCAAAACCTACAAAAGAGTACACGTTTAGTATATTGCATTGAGAACGTGTTTCTAACAATAAATATATTTTATGCATGAATATGAAACGAAAAGGGTATGAGGGCTGAGGTTCCTATAGTGTTCCATGCCCGATTGGCAGTGAACTTATTTGACTGAGATGGGTCGGGGACCCCATAGTGAGGAAGTTTCTGTTGATATGGATCGGGCTACACACCGCAGCGATGATATATATATATATATATATATATATATATATATATATATATATATATATATATATATATATATATATATATATATATATATATATAGTGTGAGGCCGAGAGCCTATTTTATGCCAATACCTGGATGATATTGCGCTTGGGCTGTAGGAGCCCCTCCGGAGTCTGTACACACCCCTAGTGAGCGCCGTCGACGTTAAATAAATGGAGCGGGCTGCACACCGCAACGGGTACCGAAGTGTACCGTTATATGTGTTGCATTCTTTCATGCATAATTTCTTGACTGTATTACTTGTTGATTACTACTTCCACTGTTTTGGATATAAACTGCTAGATATAGAGTACTTGTGCATTTTCTGCATTTTCTTACTTTCAGACTGTAGTTATGTTTATTACTCACAGGGTCGGAGTACTCACTTTAATCCATGCACCTTGTGTGCAGATCCAGGTCAGTCTTAGGATGAGTAGATCCAGCTGATCCAGAGTTCATATCTTCGAGAGGGTTTGAGGTAGCAGCAGGGCGTTCACAGCCGATGATTCTCCCTTTTATCCTTACCCTTTATTTCCGCATTTTTAGTTTTAGATGGACTTTGTAGTAGGTTTCTACTTTGTATTCTAGAAGCTCATGTTCGTGACACCGGGTCCTAGTTAGGCTGTATCAGTATTTTATCATATTTTCTGCATTATTATCAGTATTTCAGACAATAACTTAAATGGCTTTATCTTTACCCGTTTAATTAATTGGAATAACTGTTATAAATGGTCGGGCTTGCCTAGTAGTGTGCTGGGCACCATCACGACCGGGGTGGGGTCGTGACAAGTTGATATTAGAGACTAGGTTACTTGGTCTCGGGAGTCATGAGCCGGTTTAGTAGAGTCTCGCGGATCGGTACGGAGACGTCTTACTTATCCTCGGGAGGATGCAGAACCATTAGGAAACCTCATATTCTCGGAATTTTTATCGTGCGACTTTGTTGATCTGATAACTAAATTTTGTTATTCTATTCACTCGCAGATGGTTAGAACCAGTGCCACCGGACGTGGCGGACAACCATCTAGTGAGGCCTCCAGAGGCCGTGCACGCGGTCGTGGTCGAGGTCGAGGTCGTGTTCGAGGAAGAGCCGAGGGGGAAACACCTATTGACCCACCAGTTGCACCGGCTCAGGAGTAGGCTCCTGTTGTAGAGACTCTAGCAGCACCTGTTCAGGCGCCAGCTGTGCCTATTGTGATTTCGGTTCTTCATGAGGACCTAGCTCAGCCCTTACCGTGGCAACTACTTCGAAGGCCGGTGGAGGCAACCAGACCCCTGCTGCACGCACGCTTGAGCAGGGAGTGCAGGGTTTGCAGACACAAGAGGCACCACCGGTTTGGCAGGTTTCCCCAGTTCAGTCGGTTGCACCGGTTAAGGATGATGTGATTCCAAATATGCTAGACGATGAGCAACATCATCTTGAGAGGTTCAGCAAGCTTTCACCTCCTACTTTTAGTGGTGTTCCGGGCGAGGATGCCCAGGGCCTTCTCGACAAGTGTCGACATAATCTTAAGAATGTAGGGATCTTGGAGTCGAGCGGGGTATCATTTACTGCTTTTTAGTTTTCTGGAGCAACTTTCACTTGGTGGGAGGCTTATAAACGGCGTAGCCCTAGAGGTGCAACATCTTTATCATGGAAGGAGTTCTCCACTCTCTTTTCGGAGAAGTGGGTACTGCAGTTTCAGAGGGAGGATCTGCGGAAGCAGTTTGAGTGAATTCATCAGGGAGATATGACTGTGTCATAGTATGAGGTGAGATTCTCAGATATGGCTCATTATGCTCCGTGGATGGTCCCGACTGATCGGGAGATGATTAGGAGATTTGTGGACGGGCTTATCTATCCCATCCGTATTTTGATGACTCGAGAAAGGATTCTGAGTCATACCTTTGAGGATGCTGTGGATATTGCTTGTGATATTGAGATGGCTCGCCGACAGGAGACAGAGTAAAGGGAGGCAAAGAGGCCTCGAGGATCATGTAGCTTCAGTGGTGCTCCATCTAGGGGGCAGGTTCAGCAAAGCAGAGGTCGTTCTTTCGGGCCTCATCAGTCGGCTCGTCCCAAGTATCGTGGGGTGTCGTCAGGACATGGCCATCAGGGGTTCCAGTAGGACCAGTCTTCACTTAGTGCCCTCCTAGCTCATAGCTCTCACATTCCCCTTCAGCTCAAGGTTCTTCTGCGTAGGGCGCATAGGCGGGTTATTCCGGTTCGAGGGGTTCCCATCAGTCCCCTTCTCCAGTATCTGGTATTTGCTTCGAGTGTGGCGAGTATGGCCATATAAGGAGGCAGTGTCCTCGATGTCGTGGTAGCCAGTCTCAGCAGAGGGATCAACCCTTGTCTTCTGCTTTAGTTTCTTCAGCACCAGCCCAGTCATAGAGGGGCGGAGGTAGGTAGCCAGGGTTCTCCCTAGGGGCAGAGACCGATCAGGCGGTGACGGCCAGATTAGATTTTATGCTATCCAAGGAAGGAGCAATGTTTTTGCATCCGATGCTGTTATCACAGGTTTTATTTCAGTCTGCCACAGAGATGCCTCTCTCTTATTTGATCCCGACTCAACCTATTCCTATGTGTCTTCATATTTTTCTTATCAGTTGAGTACGACCTAAAGGTGTCTTGCGTTACCTGTGCACGTATCTACCCCGGTGGGTGATACTATTGTTGTGGACCATGTGTATCGGTCCTATCTTATTACTATTGGGGGTCTGGAGACCCGAGTTGATTTATTGCTATTGAGCATGGTAGACTTTGATGTTATTCTGGGTATGGATTGGTTATCTCCGTGTCACGCTATTCTAGACTGTCATGCAAAGACAGTCACCTTGGCTATGCCGGGTGTTTCGAGGATCGAGTTGCGTGGTATGACTGATTATGTCCCTAGCAGGGTTATATATTTCTTGAAAGCACAGCGCATGGTTGTGAAGGGTTGTTAATCATATTTGGCCTTCGTGCGTGATGTTGGAGCTGAGGCACTCAATATAGATTCTGTTCCCGTTGTAAATGACTTCCCTGATGTATTTCCTGCAGACCTGCCGGGTATGCCCCTGGATAGGGACATTGATTTTGGTATTGACCTGGTGCCGGTCACCAAACCCATTTCTATTCTGCCTTATCGTATGGCACCAGCGGAGCTGAAAGAATTGAAAGATCAGCTTCAGTAGCTCCTAGAAAAGGGGTTTATTCGGCCGAGCGTGTCAGCGTGGGGTGCACCTGTGTTATTTTTGAAGAAGAAAGATGGCACAATGAGAATTTGCATTGACTATAGGTAGTTGAACAAAGTTACACTGAAGAACACGTATCCCCTACCTCACATCGATGATTTTTTCGACCAGCTTTAGGGAGCGAGGGTGTTTTCTAAGATTGATTTCCATTCAGGTTATCATCAGCTGAAGATGAAGGAGTCAGATATTCTTAATACTGCCTTCAGGACTAGATATGATCACTATGAGTTTCTGGTTATGTCTTTCGGGCTGACCAACGCCTGAGCAATGTTCATGCATCTGATGAACAGTGTAATTTGGCCGTATCTGGATTCGTTTGTTATTGTATTCATTGATGATATCTTGCTATACTCACGTAGTCAGGAGGAGTATGCAAAGCATTTGCGAGTGGTATTGCAGAGATTGAGGGAGGAAACGTTGTATGCAGGGCCCTCTTGGACCGTCAAATCAGGGGTCCGTGTCCGTTTTCCCAAAATATTGACCGAAGTCAAATTTATTCATTCTAAAATCAAAACTTAGCATTTTTCACAGAATTTCATATTTAAGCTTTCCGGCTACGTGCCCGAACTGCACACACAAATCGAGGCCACTCTAAATGAGGTTGTTAAGGCCCCGAAAGCGTAGAATTTTATTAAAAATAGGTGATAAACCTTTGGGTCGTCACATAATCCACCTCTAAAACAACCCTTCGTCCTCGAACGAATAGAAGAAGGAAGTATCTGAGTCAGGGAAAAGTTGAGGATAACGGCTCCGCATATCAGACTCGGACTCGCAGGTCGATGCCTCAGGGGGCTGACCTCTCCTTTGAATACAAACGGAAGGGAAACTCTTGGATCTCACCTGAAAAACCTGTCGGTCTCGAATAGCTACCGGCTCCTCTTCATAAGACAAGTCCTTTTCCTACTGGACAGTGTTGAAATCTAACATATGGAATGGATTGACGTGATATTTGTGGAGCATGGACACATGAAACACTGGATGCATGACTGATAAACTCAGTGGCAATTCATGTCTATAAGCGACCTCTCCCACTCGATCAAGAATCTCAAACACGCTAATGAACCTAGAGCTAAGCTTTCCCTTCTTCCCAAATCTCATCACGCCTTTCATAGGCGACACTGAGAGCAATACCCGCTCACCTACCATAAAAGACACATCTCGAACCTTACGGTCTGTATAACTCTTTTACATGGACTGAGCTGTATGAAGCCTATCCTGAATGATCCTGACCTTGTCCAAGGCCTCCTGAACCAGACCCGTACCAAAAAACCGAGCCTATCATGGCTCAAACCTTCCAATCGGAGATCGACACCGCCTACCATATAAGGCCTTATAAGGAGCCATCATGATACTCGACTGGTAGCTGTTGTTGTAGGCAAACTCTGCTAAAGGAAAATATTGATCCCACGAACCTCCAAAGTCAATGAAACAAGCTCGGAGCATATCCTCTAAAATCTGAATAGTCCGCTTGGACTTCCCGTCCGTCTGATGATGAAATGCTGTACTCATCTCAACCTGGGTGCCCAACTCTCGCTGTACTACACTCTAGAAATGCGAGGTAAACTGCGTACCTTAGTCCAAAATGATAGATACCATCACACCATGAAGATGAACAATCTCCCGAATATAGATCTCAGTTAACCTCTTGGATGAATAGGAGATCACAACAAGATAAAATGCGCTGACTTGGTCATCCTATCAACAATGACCCGAATTGCGTCGAAAGTCTTTCGAGTCTGCGTGAGTCCAACAACAAAGTCCATAGTAATCTGCTCCCACTTCCACTCGGGAAGCTCAATCCTCTGAAACAATATACCAGTCCTCTAATGCTCATACTTAATCTGTTGAAAATTTAAACACAGAGCCGCATATGCAACAATATCTTTCTTCATTCTACGCCACCAATAATGATGCCGCAATTCATGATACATCTTCACATCGCCCTGATGAATAGAGTACCTGGAGCTATGGGCCTCCTCTAAAATCAACTTTCGAAGCCCATCCACATTAGCTAAACAAACTCGACCCTGCAATCTCAAAACTCCATCATCACCTAAGGTAACCTGCTTGGCATCTCCATGCTGCACTGTGTCTCTAAGGACACACAAATGGGATCATCAAACTACCGATCACAGATATGCTCCAATAATGAAGAACGAGCAACCGTGTAAGATAATACTCGAGTAGGCTCAGAAATATCCAACCTCAAAAACTAATTGGCCAAATCCTGAACATCCAAAGCAAGCAGTCTCTCACCGACCGGAATATAAGCAAAATTGCCCATACTGGCAAACTTTCTACTTAAGGCATTGTCCACCACGTTGGCCTTTCCTGCGTGATATAAGATAGTGATATCATAATTTTTCAACAACTCCAACCGCCCCATCTGCCTCAAATTCAACACCTTTTGCTTGAACAAATACTGAAGACTCTTCTGATCCGTGAACACCTCTATGCAGATAGTGCCTCCAAATCTTCAATACGTGAACAATGGCTGCCAACTCTAAATCATGAACCGGATATTTCTTCTCATAAATCTTCAACTGCCTCAAAACATATGCAATGACCTTGCCATCCTGCATCAACACTACACCAAGCCCAATACAGAAACCATCATAATAAACTGTATAAGGCCCTAAAACTGTGGGCAAAACCAATACCGATGCCGTAGTCAGTGATGTCTTTAGCTTCTGAAAGCTCGCCTCACACTCGTCTGTCCATCTAAACTGGGCACTCTTCTGGGTCAACTTGGTCATTGGGGTTGCAATATAAGAAAACCTCTCTATGAATCGACGATAGTAGCATGCCAATCCTAAGAAACTCCGATCTATGTAGCTGATGCTAGTCTAGGTCAGTTCTTGACTGCGTCAATCTTCTTCAAATCCACCTGAATACACTCTGCTGACACAATATGACCCAGGAATGCAAATGAACTCAACGAGAACTCACACTTCAAGAACTTAACATATAACTGACTATCCTTTAGAGTTTGAAGAACCACTCTAAGATAATGCTCGTGCTCCTTTTAGCTGCGGGAATATATCAAAATATCATCAACGATGACTATCACGAGGGAGTCCAAATAAGGCCTGAGCACTCGATTCATTAAATCCATAAAGTTTGCTAGGGCATTTGTCAACCCAAATGACATAACCAAGAACTCATAATGCCCATACCGAATGCAGAGAGCTGTGTTAGGGACATCAGATGTCTTAATACTCAACTGATGGTAGCCAGACCTCAAGTAAATCTTTGAAAATACCTTGGCATCCTGAAGCTGATCGAATAAATCATCAATCCTTGAAAGTGGATACTTATTCTTGATTGTGACCTTGTTCAACTACTATAATCAATGCACATTCTCGTCGAACCATCCTTTTTCTTAACAAACAAAAATGGTGCACCCCAAGGCAAAATGCTGGGTCTAATGAAACCCTTCCCAAGCAAGTCTTGCAAGTTCTCCTTCAACTGTTTCCACTTCGGCGGGGCCATGCGATACAGCAAGATAGAAATGGGCTGAATGTACGGAGCCAAATCAATGCATAAGTCAATATCCCTATCGGGTGGCATCCCCGGTAGGTCAGAAAGAAAAACCTCAGGAAGCTCACGAACCACGAGCACAAAATAAATAGAGGGAACGTCAGCACTGGAATCACGGACATAAGATAAATAAGCCAAGCACCCCTTCTCGACCATATACCGAGTCTTATATAAGAAATAACACCTCGGGTAAAATGACCAAGAGTCCCTCTCCACTCTAAACGAGCCATACCCGATAAATCTAAGGTTACAGTCTTGGCATGAAAGTCTAATATAGCGTGGTAAGGTGATAACCAGTCCATCCCCAATATAACATCGAAGTCGACCATGTCTTAAAGCACTAATTCTACACGAGTCTCGATACCCCCAATAACTACAATACAAGAACGATGGACTCAATCAACCATGATAGAATCACCCACCAGTGTAGACACATAAACAGGAACACTCAATGAATCACTAGGCATGACCAGGTACAGTGCAAGATAAGATGACACATACGAATATATAGACCCTGAATCAAACAACGCCAAAGCATGTCTATCACAAACCAAAATGGTACCTATATTGACTACAACTGAAGCTTTAGTCTTGAGCTTGGCTGGAAGGGCATAACATCAAGGCTGGGACCTACCATCCCTGAACTACGTCTTTAGGATGGCCTGTTGTTGGCTGGAATCCACCTCTAGCGGCCTGAGCTCCACCTCCACCTCTAGCACCTCTACCCCCACCTCTAGCTGCCTGGACAGGCTGTGCAAAATCGGGTGCCTGTACTTTAGAACGAGAACCCTAATGCGGAGAACTGCTCAAAGCTCGAGGGTAATACCTTGCAATGTGCCTCATGTCACCACAAGTAAAGCAAGACCTCAGTTGATGGTCGTGGAAACTCTAAAGTGGTAGTGCACTAATAGGTGCTGGGGGTGCACTGAAGGACTGCTAATTGGGATACTGCATCTGAGGACCACAAAAACCTGAAGCACCATGAGAAACCTGAAGAGCTGAATGAAAGAGCCTAGAAGGATGGCCTCTACTAGATTCATCTCTACCACTAGACGAGGTACCACTGAATCTGCCTGAATGATGCGGCCTCTTATCCAACCTATGAAGACCTCCCTGTGATAGAAGCATCTCAATTGTGCGGGCCACATTTGCCGCCTCCTGAAAAGTGATCTTGCTCCTGGCCTCCTTGTCTATCTAAAGATGAATCAGCTGGATAAGACCGTCGATAAACCTCCTCATCCTCTCTCTCTTGGTAGGAAGTATGACAACATCATGGCGAGCTCAGTTGATGAACCTGGTCTAATATTGGGTAACCATCATGGAACCCTGCTAGAGGCGCTCAAATTGCCTTCGATAGGCCTCTCTCTGAGTTACGGAGAGAAAATTCTGCAGAAATAACACTGTAAAATGCTCCCAAGTCAAAGACGGTGATCCGGCTGGCCTAGCTAAGCAATAATCCCTCCACCAAGTCTTGGCGGATCCAGACAAGTGAAATGTAATAAAACTGACCCCATTGGTCTCAATAATGCACATGTTCCTGAGAACCTCGTGGCAGCTATATAGTAAATCTTGGGGATCCTCAGAAGAAGCACCGCTGAAAGTAGTGGTGAAGAGCTTGGTGAACCTATCCAGCCTTCACAAAGCATTGGTAGACTTCGCTTCTCCATCATGGGTCTGAGTTGCTATGCTCGGCTGAAATGCTCCAACTGGATGAATCACTGGAATCTGAATGCAGGGAGCTATCTGCTCTGAGGTATGTGTAGCAGGATTCTGAGCTCCTCCTCCATCCTAAGAAGTGGCTGGTGCAACTAGAAGAAAACCTTCTCGGGTGACACTCTCTATGAGGTCCACCAATCAAACCAGAGGGTCTTGAAGAAATAGGGTAGCAATAAACCCCTTCTGGGACTAGAGTTGGGCCCACCAGAACTAGTGGGGCCGGAACCTCCTCCTCAAAATCAACCTGACGCTCCGCCACTGGTGCTTCTGCTAGAGGTTGAGCTCTGCCCTTACCTCGACCTCTAGCACAGCCTCGGCCTAGCCCTCTGTCCCTAGTGGGAGGTGCTGCTGTGGTCTCATGCTGCTGAGCGGTAGATGAGGAAGCGCGTGCTCTCGCCATCTGTGAAAGAACAAAATAGAAATCTAATTAGCATTGAGAAACAAATCCGCACGACAAGAAAGAGCAAATGTGAGATTTTTCCTAACTCTGTAGCCTCTTGGAATAAATACAGACATCATCGATCTCTCAGATTCTACTGAGCTTGTTCATGAGTTTGGAGACCTATGTAACCTAGAACTCTGATACCAACTTGTGACGATCCGGAATCCCCACCCTCGGGAGTCGTGACGGTGCCTACTCGTGTAAGCTAGGCAAGACATGGACTTTGAAACGATTAACCTCTTTCGTATTAATTCATTTTTAACCAATTAAAATAGCATTGAATAAGCATATAAAGAACAACAATAATTGAAATAAGTTAAAGTATTAGTAAATATGAAACCAAAATTTCGAGAAACCAATACATATCTATACCCAGAACCTGGTGTCACAACATCCATGGACTACTCAGAGTACTACATAGAAAAATAAAATTGTCTCTCTCGAATACATGAGATAACAAAATGTGAAATATGATACAGGAGACGTCGGGCCTGCGGACAGTGCTTCAGACCTTGAGAGAGAAGAAGTTATATGCAAAATTATTAAAATGTGAGTTTTGGTTGGATTATATGGCATTCTTAGGCCACATGGTATCGAGTGAAGGCATTAGGGTGGATTCGAAGAAGGTGGAGGCCGTGCAGAGTTGGCCTAGGCCATCCTTAGTTGCAGAGATTCGTAGTTTCCTTGGTTTGGCGGGTTATTACCGCCATTTTGTGGAGGGGTTTTCATCGATTGCAGCCCCTTCTACTTGATTGACCTTGAAAGGCGCTCCATTTCAGTGGACAGAGGAGTGTGAGGCGAGCTTTTAGAAGCTCAAGGCAACTTTGACTACAACCCCAATTTTGATATTGCCTACTGGTTCAGGGTCTTATACAATTAATTATGATGCCTCATGGGTTGGCCTTGGAGCGGTGTTGATGTAAGACAGTAGAGTGATTTCCTACGTGTCCAGATAGTTGAAGATACATTAGAAGAATTACCATGTTCATGTCCATGACCTTGAGCTACCTGCTATTGTTCATGCCTTGAAGATCTGGCGTCATTATTTGTACGGTGTTCCTTGTGAGATTTATAATGACCATCAGAGTTTGCAACACTTGTTCAATAAAAATGATGTGAATTTGCATTAGAGGAGGTGGTTAGAGTTGCTGAAGGATTATGATATTACTATTCTGTATCACTGGCGCTAGGCCAATGTGGTGGTAGATGCCTTGAGTCGTTGGGCGGAGAGTTTTGGAAGCTTGTCATATTTACCAGCATCAAAGAGACCTATGGCAATGGATATTCAGGCCTTAGCCAGCAAGTTTGCGAGATTGGATCTTTCGGAGCCCAGGCAGGTTCTAACCTGTGTGGTTTCTTGGTCTTCACTATTCGATCGTATCATGGAGCGGAAATATGATGACCCTCATTTACTTTTCCTCAAGGACACGATTCAGCATTGCGACGCTAGAGATGTGGCCATTGGAAATGACGAGGTATTGATGATGCATGGTCGGATTTGTGTGCCCATTATTGATGGGCTTCGAGAATGTATATTGGTTGAGTCCCACAGTTCGCGGTGTTCCATCCATCCGGATGACGCGGAGATGTATCAGGATTTCAGGCAACACTATTAGTAAAGGTGGATGAAGAAGGATATAGTTGGATATATAGCAATATGCCTCAATTGTCAGCAGGTGAAGTATGAGCACGAGAGACCAGGTGGGTTGCTTCAGCAGATAGAGATTTCGGAGTGGAAATGGGATAGGATCACTATGGATTTTGTAGTTGGTCTCCTTCGGACTGCGAAGAAGTTTGATGCCATTCGGTTGATTATGGATCGACAGACCAAGCTTTCTCATTTTATCCCTTTATGTACTACTTTTTCAGTGGAGCGGTTGGCGGAGATTTATATCTAGGAGATCGTTCGGCTGCATGGTATTCCAGTTTTCTATAATTTCAGTAAGAGGTACTTTATTTACATCACGGTTTTCGAGGGCTGTTCAGTAGGAGTTGGGTACTCGGGTAGAGTTGAGCAGAACATTTCATCCCCAGACAGACGGACAATCCGAGCGCACTATTCATATTCTTGAGGATTTGCTCAGTGCGTGTGTGATTGAGTTAGGGGGTCTTGGGATAAGTTCTTGCCATTGGCGGAGTTTGCTTACAATAACATTTATCAGTCCAACATTCATATGGCTCTGTATGAGGCTTTATGTGGTAGGATAGATCTCTGGTGGGTCGGTTTGAGCGGGTCAGGACAGGCTATTAGGCACAGAGTTGGTTCAGGAATCGTTGGATAAGGTCATGGTGATTCAGGATATACTCCGTACAACGCAGTCCAGACAGAAGAGTTATGCGGACCGGAAGGTTTGTGATGTTTCATATATGTTTGGAGAGCAGGTTCCGCTTCATGTTTCACATATGAAGGGCGTTATAAGATTTGGGAAGAAAGAAAAGTTGAGTCCGAGGCTTATTAGCCCTTTTGAAATTTTGAGGCGAGTTGGGGAGGTTGCTTATGAGTTTGCCTTACCACCTAGTTTGGCCGGGGTCCATCCGGTATTTCATGTTTCAATGCTCCGGAGGTATCATGGTGATCCATTGCATGTGATTGATTTCAGATCAGTCCAGTTGGACACGGATCTATCCTATATGGAGGAGCCAGTGGCTATATTTGACAAGCAGGTCAGAAAGTTGAGTTCAAAGAACATTACTTCAGTAAAGGTTCAGTGGCGGGGTCAACCGACCGATGAGGCGAATTTGGAGACCGAGGGGGATATGTGGAGCTGATACCCTTATCTTTTCGCTACTTCAGGTATGTCTTTATGCTCGTTCGAGGACGAACAAATATTTAAGTGTGGGAGGATGTAACGACCCGACTGGTTGTTTTTAGAATTTACGCCCCGATCCCCTATTAGCTTCTTCCCCTAAGTTCATTTATGCTTTTTTGGTTTGGAAAGCTGTTTAGTGTGGGGTTTTCGGAGAGTTTTGGGACACTTAGTCCCTAAATGAGAGCTTAAGTGTTGGAAAGTTTCCCGTAGTCGGAGCAGTGTGAAGACGGCCTCCAAATGAAAATCCGATGGTCTTTTAGCTGTGTTAGGTGATTTCGTGGTTGAAAGAGTGTTCGGAATGCAAATTGGAAGTCCGTAGCTAATTTAGGCTTGAAATGTCGAAGTTTGAAATTTTGAAGTTTCCGGTCCAATAAAAAGTTTTGATCCTAGGGTAAAAATGGAATTCCAGAAGTTGTTGTAGCTCTGTCATGTCATTTGGGATGTGTGTGCAAAATTTCAGTTCATTCGGATGTGTTTCAGTTAGGCTTTTTATCGAAAGCGTATTTTGAAGAAAATTAGAGTTCTTAGGCTTAAATCTTTGATTCATTCGAGTTTCCAGTGTTGTTTTAGGTGTTTTAAGGATTGGTACAAGCTTGAATGGGGTATTAGGTGATGTTGGTGATTGTGGTTGAGGTCCCCGGGGCCTCGGGATGATTTTGGATGGTCGACGGAAGGTTTTGGAGTTGAAGTGCTGCTGAAATTTTCTGGTTTCTGTCATAACAGCACCAGCAGTTTGGGTTCCAAAGGTGCGGAGCCGCAGAAGCGGATTGGCTATCGCAGAAGCGGACGTTGGAGCTCCCTCAGCTTTCCATAGGTGCGGAAGACGTACCGCAGATGCGGTTTTGTACCTGCGATATTATGATCACAAATGTTGTCCTTGGGCTGATTAATTAAAACAACAGAAGCGGCTTGTTTTCCGCAGAAGCGGAAACCATTGGACTGAAATATGAAATTTGAGGGTTTAGTTTCAAAAGTTGGAAAATCAAATTGGAACTCGGGAGAGGGCACTTCTGAGTGGGGTTTGAAGAGGAGATCATTGGTTAACCTTTCTTTAATCCTTTCTAGTTATATTCAATCAATATATAGTTGAATCCATCATTTAAATTTGAATTGAGGATAAGAATTGGGAAAAATTGGAAGAAACTTCTTAGGTCAAAATTCTGAGAGTCGAGCGGGTTTTTGATATTCGATTTAGGAGATTTTTATACGGTTAGACTCATTAGAGTAGTATGGTTCAGAAAATGTAAATTCATCTGATTCTGAGACGTTGGCCTGAGGGCTATTTCTGTTATTTTACCTAATTTCTCACCTTAGTTTTGAATTAAATATTAGAATCGGTTACTTGTGATGTTATTTACAATATGTAATTGAATTGAATAGATTTGGGCCATTTGGAGTCGGATACTCATGGCAAAGGCATGGTTTCTAGTTTATTTTGCGCTGGTTCAAGGTAAGTAGCTTGTCTAACCTTGTGTTGGGGACCTTTCCCCTTAGAACATGATATTTGGTATTTGAATGCCTCATACGTGAGGTGACGAGCGCGTACTTGAGCTTATTGTTGAAAATCCATTTTTACGTGAAGTATTTAAACTGAGTTTCTTGCTTACCTGTTTACTTTAATTGCAAGTTTACCCTGTGTTAGCTTAGAAAAGCATGTTTAGTTCACTTACTTCTCTATTTGCTTATGCTATCTTGCTTGAGCTTCGTGAAGCATGTTAGAATGTACTATTACTTGTTCTGAGTTTAGCATTTATCTTAATATTTGAGGTGTTATTGTGTGTTTAGAATCCTGGGAGACCCCCCGCACTTGATATGTCATGGATTAAGGGTGCGGGATACCAAGAGATCCATGGCACATGTATGTATATATATATATATATATATATATATATATATATGTTTTGAGGATACCAAGAGATCCTCGGGATTCCAAGAGATCCCTCGTGTATATAATGAGGATAGCAAGAGATCCCTCGTGTATATGATGAGGATACCACAAGATCATCAGGATACCAAGAGATCCCCAGTAATTATTATTTCTGTTGAGTATTATTTACTTGTATTTTCTTATTTCTGCTTCCATTTACCGCTTTTCGTATTTATCCTGTTTAGATTCTTGCAATAGAATTTATCTATACTATTTTTCTTCATCCTATCATTTATTATGTTTATTTCAGTAGGGCCTTGACTTTCCCTGTCAGTACCCGATCGAGGTTAGGCTTGCCACTTACTGAGTACCACTGTGGTGTATTCATGCCCCTTTTGTGCATGTCTTTCATGTGGAGATGTAGGTACCTCTACCAAGGAGTATCACTCTCGAGGCGGAGAGACCAAGCTGAGACTTCGAGGTACTTCTGCCGCGTCCGCGGACCAGGAGTCTCCATCTTATTCCAGCTTTTGTAGATAGTCTTTCCTTTTTTTTTCAATTGTTTAGATATTGTAGATTTAGATCAGTGTATTACTCTTCTATTAGCTTGTATTTCCCGTGAGTTTTCGGGTTTTGGGATGATGTTATAGAATTTTCCGTGATAATCGAGTTGTATATGCCGGGCGGCACCTATACACTGTTCTCTTATAGTTGTTCAAGCTTAATTATCTATTTTCCGCAAGTTTAATTTTTTTTGCATTATTAGGCTTACCTAGTCGTACGGACTCGGTGCCTTCATGGCATGTTCATGGTGGGTGAACTGCAGCCGTGATAAGTTGGTATCAGAGCTCTAGGTTCATAGGAGTCACGAAATATTGTCTAGTTTATTAAAGTCTCATTGATCGGTATAGAGACGTCTGTACTTATATACGAGAGGATATGTAATTGTTTAGGAAAATCTTCACCTCATTGATTTCCTTCTCGTGCGATATATTTGACATCAATTATAAACTTTTGTCTTCTATTCTCTCATAGATGATGAGGACATGTGCTCTTCGGGACGATTAGGCACCCGCGCCCCCTACTGCAACAGAGGCCGGGGCTGGCTGTCAGAGGCCATTCGCACGTGATGCAGCCAGAGCACCTGCACGAGTTGCCGGTGAGGTATCGCCAGCAGATCCAGTTGGAGTTCATGCACCTGACACGCCTACAGTCATTACTACTCCAGCCCTTCATGGGACATTGGCAAAAATTATTATCATGTACAATATGTTGGCTCAGGAAGGTTTTCTTCCCATTCCTACAGCCACATCCCAAGGCAAGGGAGGAGCATAGACTCCTGCCACCCGCAATCCTGAGAAGCGAGCGCATATTGAGAAGGTCCTAGAGAACATTCAAGTATGGACTGCAGTACCTGAGGATAAGTAGCAGATGCTAGAGAGATTTAAGAAGTATGATCCTCCGATTTTCTGTAGATTGGGGACAAACTATGCCTTGGGATTTCTAGAGGAGTGCCATTTTATTTTTCACACTATGGGTATAGCTAGATCCTCCGGGGTTTTCTTTACTGCCTTTCAGCTTTTGGGAGCCGCCTATGATTGGTGGAACACATATGAGATAGACGGTCCAGTCGAGGGTACTCCACTGACTTGGACCCAGTTCTCGGATATGTTCATAAGAGAGTTTTTCCCTCAGAGTCAAAGGGAAGTATTGCATACAGAGTTTGAGTATTTGCACCCGGGTGCTATGAGCTTTTCGGAGTATACTATCCATTATATCAGATTGGCTAGGCATGCACCAGCTTCATTGAGGGTTTTATCCCACCTATCAGATCTAGCATAGCTCGAGAATTGGAGATGGACATTCCTTATTAGCAGGTTGTGAGCATTGCTAGGAGGATCGAGGGTATGCTTGCTAGGGAGCGGGAGGAAAAAGAGAGGCTAAGAGGTTTCGAGAGTGGGGTCATTAATCTTGTCCTGTACCGCAACAGCAGGTTGTCATGGTAGGGGTTATATGGGTTGACCCATTCATTAAGCTCTTCCATTAGCCAGTAGTGCTCCATCTCCTCCTAGATCCCTGGAGCCTTACTATGCACCTTCGGTGCGTAGCGGGCCTCCTTTGTGAGGTGCTTTCAGAGGTTAGTCCAGTAGACCTGGCCCTAGACAGCCACAACCACCACGTCCTTCCAATACTTGTTTTGAGTGTTGTGACACCCGCCATGTAGTGAGGGATTGCCCTAAGGTTGGCAGGAGTGTACCTCCACTGACTTCTCAGCCATATCGCTTAGCAGAGTTCTTAGGCCATGATCACAGCTCCAGTTGCTACCCCATATGCCCATGCAGCTAGGGGAAGAGGTGGAGGAGGTAGGGGTCTCCCTCGAGGGGGAGGCCAGGCCAGATATTATGCCATTTCTGCTTGTACTGAGGATGTTGCCTCTGATTTTCTCATTACAATTATTATAATGGTTTCTCATAGAGATGCATCAGTTTTTTGGATCCAGGATCCACTTATTATTTTGTGTCTTTTTATTTTGCTTTGCACTTGGGCGTAGCCCAATATTCTTTGAGTTCTCCTGTTTATGTTTCTACTCCTTTTCACACCTCATTTTTCACTACATCTCCGGAAAAGGGGATTAAAGGAGTTTTTCCAATTAAAGGACAATCGGAACGAGATTTGGTTATTATTTATTCAAAGTTGCCACTTGGGATATTGACGGTGTCTTAAGTCACCGGTTGAATCCCGAACCGAGGAAAATCATGACTTCGTTAACAGTCTGCGAACCAGAAATCCGGTTAAGGAATTCTGTTAACCCGGGAACAGGTGTTAGGCATTTCCGATTTCTGTGGTTCTAGCACGGTCGCTCAAGTGTTGCATTTAGCTATTATCTTATTTTATTACATGAAGGGCCTATGTGCCAATTTTACTTTTTACTGCTTTAATTCAACATGTTTTATTTAAAAGAATGTAAGCGTTGTTTAAACCCTGTCTTTGGATTACGTCACATGCAATGCACGTAATCCTAAACACATTTTATTCAACGTTTTGGGGGTTAGATTTAGGTCGCATGAACTGCACACCCGATCTTAAGAAGGTAATTTTATTAGAATCGCATCTAAAAGAGTCTAACGCGTTATTAACATTTGGGGGGATCGTGAAATTCACTAAATGACCCTTCCCAATTCTCTAAATATTTTTAATCCTTTATTAGGGGCCCCACAATTTTTGTGTTTTCTTGGACGAGGCTCGTCCCATTTTTGTTTTAAATGATAAACCTAAAAGTGACTATATTTTCTGTTTGTTTTGTCTCTAAAAGAAAAGAACACCCTAATTGATTAATGTTGAAGTCTAGGTCCAGGCCCAAATAAAAGGACAGACCTTTTATCTTGGACCCGCTACCTAACTCAAAACCCAAACTCACCATATTGTTTAAACCTTGAATTGACATCTTTAAAACATGCCTAAGTTAATAAACCAAATAGACCCAAACGGGAATGTTCACTAGATAGCATCCATGAGCACATGTTAGCCAAGGACTTGAGTTCAAATCCCCAGCATGCGTAGAAAACAACCCATGTGATAGTGGCGTCCAAAATAGTGTTGGACCCAAACAAGGATAATGAAACGTCATACTTTAATTCAGATTGGACAAATATTCACCAAAATTTCTTAAAGCCACTTAAAAGTGCCAATAACGAGACGTTGATCAATCAAGCTCCGATTTGATACCAGATTACCTTACTAAATTCACTATGTAATTGAATATACTGAATTTGCTATGTTAAAAGAACAATTGAATTAATTTCACTATGACACTACAAATAACAAGTGGTGACAATCATAAGCCTTAATGTATTGAGAAAGTTTGAACTAATACCAATGACTCAACCATTCATACAATCCAGCCACTAATTCATCTATAATCAACAGAACATTTATACAGTCCAACTAAGCATACAAACCCAAAGCAAAATCAAATTATATTAATCAATTATTGACTACTTTTGCTAAACAAATTGAACATTTAAACTTCTGATGGAAAATGGAAGGCCAATTTTATTGCAATATCTCAATTTCCAAGCTGGGCCAATACAATGATCAAGTGTGTACATGAGAATGGAGTTTCAACAGAGGAAATGAAGATCAGCAGCTGTAGTAATTGCAGCAGTGATTCAGGAATCAGTTTAAAACCCAACAGCAGTCAATGAATGATTAACAAAAGTCCAGCAACGACTCCAGCCATTTGAAATGAATTAACAACCAAACAAGACCCAAAGATTGACCCAAATCTAACTCAAACAAACTCAAATAATCTCCAATTGAACTCAGAACCTCTACTACTTCAATGAACCAAATTTCAACCCAAATAAACCAATTTCAAGACACCTTTGACCCACAGCCATTCGATCTCAATACCAAACAGAATATAGTGAAGATTCAGTTATTTGAATTCGAAATGGACTTCAAGGTCTGAGTTGAAAGCTGGAATATGAGGAAGATCTAAGAAAACTAATGGAACAGTACTTTTTCTATAATTTCCTTTTTTTGTTTTCTTTTGATGAAAGCTAAAATCTAAAGGAATTTGGATCTAAAAAGTTAATTTGCCGATCTGGGAGCCTGAGGAGTGTTTTTGGGGAATTTTAGAGGCACCCCCCTTGTGAATCAAGTAAAGGGCATGCCCTTTTATAGGAACAAATGAAGGCAACCCTCAGATTTTCAGTTTTCCTTTTAGTCCCTCTTTATTTGCATTTTGAACCCTCTATTTATTAACTTGCTACCCAAGTCAGACCTAAGTTTACTGAATTCTACACTATAGTCCTAATCTAGAAGGCATTAGGGTGTTTTTTTAGCTACACAAAACCTATAGTACCCTTGTCTTTGTCTTGAAATTATTATTCCTAAAAAAGTTACCCTTTTCTATGCATAAAATGCCCTTCCAATAGTCTAAAATTACTGGCCTTAGTTGACTGCACCAAACCCCTTTACCCCTTTTAAAAATTAACTAAAGCTAATTCCTAATGAGTCAAAAACAACTATAACCAATCAACAAGACTAAGATTTAATCCTAAATTACCTAAATGCTTCGATCAGAACTATCATTAAACTAAAGTAACTAGTAATTAAACAAAGCAAACTGATAATTGACAACAAAACTGAAACAATAAAACTAGTCATAATGAACTACAAACATGGATTAAACACAAAACTAAAAATAATGCAATTATGACCTGAGTCTCGACTAACTCCAGTAAAACAAGGATTGAACTAAGTCAGGAAAACAGATTAAAACTAAAAGAGGTGAAATTAAACAAACTAACAAATAGTTAATATAATATTTAAACAGAACACAAAGATGGACTAATTTTTCTTAACATCAATACTGAACTTAGGCTAAAGAATTAAAATGAAGCTAAACTAACATGACGAGATTGAAATCAAACATGCATGAACTCAAAATTAACTATGAACAGTTGTCCAAAATCAGCTAAGTTAACAGAGAAGAAGAAGAAGAAGAAGAAGAAGAAGAAGAAGAAGAAGAAGAAGAAGCTATCAGACTTTAATGCTAGAAATTAAAATATTGAAGAAAACTCACTGTGACAGACACTCGACTAAGCAATTCCCTAAAAAAGGTTCGAACTCCACAAACCCTAGATCCATAATTCAGGGCCTTCTACTTGGATTTGAGGGATTCTAGGCATGAAGCAACGATGAAGGAAGGAAGACGGTTGCCTGGTATGATTTTGGGCTCATTTGGGCCAACCTGAGACTTGGCCGGAAAATCGAAAATGAAGATTCGAAAGGGTGGGATATGATTCAAAGGTTTTCAAGTATGGGGATGAAAAGAGGAGGGAAAGATGATTTGGTTATGTAAACTTGGGGGTATTTGGAGGGTAACACCGCCATGGACGGCGGTGGCGGTGCTAGTGTTTGACATTTTTAAGGCGTTTGGGGGATCTTTGAGGATAACTGATTACGTATTTGGAATGGGGAGATGAAGGAGATGCGATGGTATGAGTTTGGGCATTATTGGACGCCGGCCACCACCATGGGGCGATTTCCGGCGGTGGCGTTACATCTTCTGTATTTTGGTTGTTTGGAGATGAAAGGTTTCGGGGGGGGTGGATGGCATTCAGACAGTTATATACTAGATAACCTAGGAAGTTTCAGAGTCGTATGATTAGAGATCAACGGCTGAGATTCATGTATTGAAACGACATCGTTTTAACTAAAACAAAGGGGTGGACCAGGTAAGGGATTGGGCCTGGGCGTGGGTAATTTCACTTGGGGCTGTGGAATGGACTCAGAAACGGCCCAAATTTTGTAGTTTTAGAAGACCACTTCTTTTAGATCTTTTTTCTTTTCTCCTTTATTTTTTAATTCTTTTGCTTTTATTTTTTATTAATTTTGTATCTTTATATTTTTTTTCTTCAGATTTTATAAAAATACAAGAATAAAATAAATTCCTAATATAATAAACTAATTATATCATAAAATTATTTTAAAACTATTTTACGACAATTTCAAAATTAAAAAAAATTAAAAATGCTAAAGTGAACTATTTTTGTGATTTTCATATTCTTGTTCTAAAAATGAATTAACCCCTAATTAATCCTAAAATATGAAATTAAAACCTAAATGCGTATGCATAGTTTTGTATTTTCATATAAATTAACCTGCACAAACAAAAATGCAAATTAACACAAAATTGTAAAAATAAGGAAATTTGTTTTGTCTGAATTTTTGGAAATAATTTATATATAGGGAAAAAATCACGTGGTCACACTCATGTAGGAGATTCGCTTGTCGTGGACCGCATTTATCAGTCGTGTTTGGTTACTATTCATGCTTTTTAGACCAGAGCAGATATATTGTTACTCAAATATGGTGGTTTTTGATATTATCTTGGGTATGAACTGGTTGTTGCCCCATTATACTATTCTTGATTGTCACGCCAAGACCTTGATGGAGGCTATGCCAGGTGCTCCGCGTGTTGAGTGGAATAGTACCTTAGATCGTACTCGCAGTAGAGTTATCTTTTTTTAGACCTCGACGTATAGTTGAGAAGGGGTGTGCCGCATGCCGCTCGATAAAGACATTGATTTTGACATTGATTTATTGTTGGACACTCAGCCCATTTCCATCTATCCGTATCTCATAACTCCTCATGAGTTGAAGGATCAATTATATGAATTGCTTGATAAGGGTTTTATTGAACCTAGTGTTCCACCGTGGGGTGCTCCTGTCTTATTTGTATGAGAAAAGATGGTTCTATGCATATATGTATCTATTATCGCCAGTTGAATAAGGTTACAGTAAAGAACCACTATTCTTTGCCTCATATTGATGATCTATTTGACCAGCTTCAGGGCACACATGTGTTTTCTAAGATTGGTTTGCGCTCAGGTTACAATCAGTTGAAGATTAGGGAGCCGAATATCCCGAAGACTGTCTTCAAGAGACAGTATGGTCATTATGAGTTTCTGGTTATGTCGTTTGGGTTGATCAATGCCCCGATAGCTTTTTTGCATTTGATGCACAATGTGTTCAGGCCATATCTTGACTCGTTCGTCATTGTTTTCATAGATGATATTCTTGTTTACTCCAAGATTCGGGAAGATCATGAGCATCACCTGAAGACAATGCTTCAGACCTTGAGAGAGAAGAAGTTATATGTAAAGTTCTCAAAATGTGAATTTTGGTTGGATTATGTGGCATTTTTAGGCCACGTGGTATCGAGTGAGGGCATTCGGGTGGATCCGAAGAAGGTGGAGGTCGTGCAGAGTTGTCTTGGGCCGTTCTCAGCTATAGAGATTCGTAGTTTCCTTGGTTTGGGAGGTTATTACCATCATTTTGTGGAGGGGTTTTCATCGATTGCAGCTCATATGACTAGATTGACTTAGAAGGGTGCTCTATTAGTGCACAGAGGACTGTGAGTTGAGCTTTTAGAAGCTTTAGAATTTTTTTACTACAGCCCAATTTTGATATTGCCTTCTGGTTCGGGGTCTTATACAGTTTATTGTGATGCCTCATGGGTTGGCCTTGGAGCGGTGTTGATGCAGGACGGTAGGGTGATTGCCTACTCGTCCAGATAGTTGAAGATAAATGAGGAGTATTACCCTATCCAAGACCTTGAGCTAGTTGCTATTGTTCATGCCTTGAAGATCTGGTGTCATTATTTGTACGGTGTGCCTTGTGAGGTTTATAATGACCATCAGAGTTTGTAGTACTTGTTCAAGCAAAATGATCTAAATTTACGTCAGAGGAGGTGGTTAGAGTTGCTGAAGGATTATGATATTACTATTCTGTATTACCAGGGCAAGGACAATATGGTGGTGGATTCCTTGAGTCACCGGGCGGAAAGATTGGGAAGCTTGGCATATTTATCAACATCAGAGAGACCTATGACGATGGATATTTAGGCGTTAGCCAGCCAGTTAGTGAGATTGGATCTTTCGGAGCCCAGTCAGGTCCTAACCTATGTGATTTCTTGGTCTTCATTATTCGATCATATCGGGGAGCGGCAGTATGATGACCCTTATTTACTTTTCCTCAGGGACAAAGTTAAGCATGGCGACACCAGAGATGTGACCATTGGAGATGATTGGGTATTAATGATGCATGGTCGGATTTGTTTGCCCAATGTTGATGGGCTTCGGGAGTCTATATTGGCAGAGGCCCATAGTTCGCGGTATTCCATCCATCCAGATGCCGCGAAGATGTATCAAGATTTGAGGTAGCACTATTGCTGGAGGCGGATGAAGAAGGATATAGTTGGATATGTAGCTAGATGCCTCAATTGTCAGTAGGTGAAGTATAAGGACAAGAGACCGGGTGGGTTGCTTCAGCAGATAGATATTCCGGAGTTGAAATGGGAGAGGATCACCATGGATTTTGTAGTTGGTCTCCCTCGGATGCGAAGAAGTTCGATGCCATTTGGGTGGTTATGGATCAGCTGACCAAGTCCCCTCATTTTACCCCTATGTGTACTACTTATTCATCGGAGCGGTTGGCAGAGATTTATATCCAAGAGATTGTTCGTCTACATGGTATTCTAGTTTCTATCATTTCAGACAGAGGTACTTTGTATACATGATAGTTTTGGAGGGCTGTTCAATAGGAGTTGGGTACTCGGGTAGAGTTGAGCACAACATTTCACCCCCAAACAAACAGACAATCTGAGCGCACTATTAATATTTTTGAGGATATGTTATGTGCGTGTGGGATTGAGTTTGGGGGGTCTTGGGATCAGTTCTTGCCATTGGCGGAGTTTTCTTACAACAACAGTTATCAGTCCAGCATTGAGATGGCGCCATATGAGGCTTTATATGGTAGGAGGTGCAGATCTCCGATGGGTTGGTTTGAGCTGGGTGAGGCCAGGCTATTGGGCACAAAGTAGGTTCAAGATGCCTAGGAGAAGCTCAAGGTGATTCAGGATAGACTCTGTAGAGCCCATTCCAGACAGAAGAGTTACACGGACCAAAAGGTTCGTGATGTTTCATATATAGTAGGAGAGTGGGTTTTGCTTTGGATTTCACCTAAGAAGGGAGTTATGAAATTTGAGAAGAAGGGAAAGTTGAGTTCGAGGTTTATGGCCCTTTTAAGAATTTGAGGTGAGTTGGGGAAGTTGCTTATGAGCTTGCATTGCCTCCCAGTTTGGCCGGGGTCTATCTGGTATTACATGTTTCGATGCTCCAGAGCTATCACAGTGATCTGTCGCACGTGTTGAATTTCAGTTCAGTCCAGTGGACAAGGATCTATCCTATATGGAGGAGCCAGTGGCTATATTCGACAAGCAGGTTAGAAAGTTGAAGTCAAAGAACATTGCTTCAGTAAAGGTTTAGTGGGGGGGGGTGTTAGCTGGCCGAGGAGGTGACGTGGGAGAACGAGCTGGATATGCACAGCCGATACCCTCATCTTTTTGCTACTTGAGGTATGTCATCATGCTCGTTCAAGGATGAGTGAATATTTAAGTGTGGGAGAATGTAATGATCCGGTTGGTCGTTTTAAGAATTTACTCCCTGATCCTTTATTAACTGATTCCCCTAATTTCATTTCTGCTATTTTGGTTTGGCGGGATGTTCGGTGTGGGGTTTCCTGAGAGTTTTTGGACATTTAGTCCCTAAATGAGAGCTTAAGTGTTGGAAAGTTGCCCGTAGTCATAACATTGTGAAGACGGTCTCGAAATGGAAATCTGATGGTCTGTTAGCTCAGTTAGGTGATTTCGGGGTTGGGACCGTGTTCGGAATGCAAATTGGAAGTCCGTAGCTAATTTAAGCTTGAAATGCCGAAGTTTGAATTTTTGAAGCCGCTCCGATAGTGAATTTTCATCCAAGGGTCGGAATAGAATTTCGGAAGTTGTTATAGCTCCGTCATGTCATTTGAGATGTGTGTGTAAAAGTCAGTGCATACGGACGTGTTTTGGTTATGTTTTTGATCGAAAGCATATTTTGAAGAAAATTGGAGTTCTTAGGCTTAAATCTTTGATTAATTCAGGTTTACAGTGTTGTTTTAGGTGTTTTAAGGATTGGTACAAGTTTGAATGGAGTATTAGTTAATGTTGGTGCTTTTGGTTAAGGTCCCGGGGGCCTCGGGATGATTTCAAATGGTCAACGAAAGGTTTTTGGAGTTGAACTGCTGCTGAAGTTTTTTGGTTTCTGTCATAACCGCACATGCACTTTGGATTCTGCAGGAGCAGACGTTGGAGCTCCCTAAGCTTTCCGCAGGTGCGGAAGCTTTACCGCAGATACGGTTTCGCACCTACGATATTATGATCGTAGATGCGGTCCTTGGGCTGATTAATTGAAACCGCAGAAGTGTTTTCCGAAGAAGCGAGACCGCATGTGAGGTCCTTCGACCATAGAAGCGGAAACCATTGGACTGAAATATTAATATCGAAGGTTTAGTTTCAAAAGTTGGAAAATTATATTGGAACTCTAGAGAGGGCGATTATGAGTGGGGTTTGAAGAGGATATCATTGGTGAACGTTTCTTTAATCCTTTCTAGTTATATTCCGGCAATATATAGTTGAATCCATCATTTGAATTCGAATTGAGGATCAAAATTGGGAAAATTTGGAACAAACTTCTTAGGCTGAAATTCTTAGTTTTGAGCGAGTTTTTGATATCCGATTTGGGAGATTTTTAAATGGTTAGACTCATGAGAGTACGAGGGTTCTGAAAATATAAAATCTATCCGATTCCGAGATGCATATTGGTCATTTTACCTAATTTCGCACCATAGTTTTGAATTAAATATTAAAATCAATTGCTTGCGATGTTATTTACGATATGTTAATTTTAATTGAATAGATTTAGTCCATTTGGAATCGGATACGCATGGCAAAGGCGTGGTCTGTAGTTGATTTTGATTCGGTTCGAGGTAAGTAGCTTGTCTAACCTTGTGTGGGGGACCTTTCCCCTCAGGACATGACATTTGGTATTTGAATACCTCGTATGTGAGGTGACGAGCACGTACTTGAGCTAATTTTTAAAAATTCGTTGTTACTTGAAGTATTTAAATTTAGTTTCTTGATTACTTATTTACTTTAATTGCAAGTTTACCCTGTATTAACTTAGAGAAGCATGTTTACTTCACTTACCGGTCTATTTGCTTAAGCCGTCTTGTTTGCACTCCGTGAAACATGTTAGGCTAGAACTTACTATTACTTGTTCTGAGTTTAGCATTTATCTTAATGCTTGAGCTGTTATTGTGTGTTTTAAATTGGGACTACGGGACGGAATCCCGGAAGATCCCCCTGCACTTGAGATGTTCTTGAAGATACCAAGATATCCTCGGGTTACCAAGAGATCCCTCGTGTATATGATGAGGATACCAACAGATCCTCGTATATATATATATATATATATATATATATATATATATATATATATATATATATATATATATATATATATATATTGGTTTTGTGGTCCTAAACAAGTCCAAATAGGGCCCAGAGTATGTGCGTGGTTATTAAAGCTTCTTATTAAGGATAGAGTTGTAACTTTAAGCTAAAATGCGACCAAATTTAGAGAGGGTTCGTTCTTTTTGGAACAGATAAAAAAGGAAATAGGTTCACATAAACTCGAATAGAGGGAGTACTTGTTTATTTGTTGTTAGAGGATTTCACTTGATTTTACTGGTTTTATTGATTTAAATGACTTTTACTGCTTCATTATAGAATGCCTTGTGCTTTACGTGTTCTCTTAATTTCAGTTGTTATTTACATTTGTTACACTCTGAGTTAGGGTACTCACTTTACTTCCTGCACCCTGTGTGTAGGTTCAGGCGTAACTGAATCTGCTCCTGAGTGCTGATTTCTCCAGTTTCCGGCGGCTTTAGAATATTATGAGGTAGTTGTTGACGTCCGCAGCACCGCGTCTCTACTTCTCTTATCATTTTTGTTTCCTTTCAAACCTTTGTACTAGTTATTGGATTAGCAGACCTGTATTATGGCCAATAGATGCTCGTGAATTGTGACACCCCGATTAGGATTGTGTCGGGTATATTTCCGCATTTTAATCAATATTTTCCGCTATTTAGTACATTTAAATCATTTTTAGACTTTTTTATGTTCATTAACTGCTTTAAAAAGTGAATTGGATTCTACTGCCTAGCTTTGTCTTCATGAGAGGCGCCATCACGATCAGATTCAAGGTTAAGGTCATGACAAGTTGGTATCAGAGCCTAGGTTACATAGGTATCACGAGTCATAAGCATGTTTAGTAGAATCTCTTGGATCGGTACGGAGACGTCTGTATTTATCCTTGAGAAGCTTCAGAACCTTTAGGAAAAACTTCATATTCTTGAAATTCTTGTCGTGCGGACTTGTTGATCCAAGTACTAAACTTCTGTTATTCTACTATCTCACAGATGGTGAGGACACACGCCCCCGAATGGGGTTAACGACCCCCAATGCCACCAGTCTAGGCCACCAGAGGCCGAGGATGCGGTCGCGGTTGTGGCAAAGGCAAAGCAGCGAAGGCAGCACCTGTATATCCACCAGCTGCCCAGCTCAGGATTAGGCTCCAGTTGTGGATGCTCCAGCAGCACCAATTCAGGTACCAGCTGTGCCTATAGTGATTTCGGGGCTTCAGGAGGCCTTGGCACAAATCTTATCAGTTTGCACTGGCCTGGCTCAGGCAGTTTCAGCCACTACAGTCGCAGCTACTTCACAGGCCGCGGGAGGTAATCAGACTACAGTCGCTCGCACACCTGAGCAGGTCGTACGCGGACTTTAGAAGCCGCATCCAGCCCAGCCAGTTGCATCTTCTTAGGAATATGTGGTTCCTGTCATGCCGGAGGAAAAAAGCATAGGTTGGAGAGATTTGATAGATTGAAACCTCCGACACTGAGTGGAATAGAGGGCGAGGATGCCCAAGGCTTTTTTGATAAGTTTCAGAGGATGCTTCATACTGCATGTATTCTAGAGACCAGCGGGGTCGCTTTTACCACCTATCAATTATTTTAAGAGGCGTATGCCTATTTGTGCAACACCCCTTTCCTGGCAACAGTTCTCCGTTCTCTTCCTAGAGAAGTATGTGCCGCAGTCTTGTAGATAGGAGCTGCGTAGACAGTTTTAATGGCTGCATCAAGGGGTATGACCATGTCGCAATATGAGTAGAGGTTTTCTGAGTTGGCTTGTCATACCTCGTAAGTTTCTTGCTTTACCTGTTTATGTATCTACGTAGTGGGAGATACCGTTGTTGTAGATCGTGTGTACCGGTCGTGTATAGTGACTATTGGGGGTTTGGAGACCCGAGTGAATTTGTTACTACTAAGTATGGTAGATTTAGATGTCATTTTGGGCATGGATTGGTTATCTCTATGTCGCGCTATTGTGGATTGTCATGCTAAGACAGTCAGCTTGGCTATGCCGGGTGTGCCATGGATTGGGTGGAGAGGTGTGCCTGATTATGTTCCTAGTAGAGTGATCTCTTGTTTGAATGCCCATCGTATGGTTGGGAAGGATTATCTTTCATATCTAGCATTTGTGTGGTGTATCGGAGTTGAGACTCCTGGTATTAATTTTGTTCCAGCTGTGAGGGATTTTCCCAATTTGTTTCCTGTTGACCTGTCGGGCATGCCACCAATTAGGGATGTTGAATTTTGTATTGACCTAGTGCTAGGAACTCAGCGCATTTCTATTTTGCCGTATCACATGGCACCAGCAGAGTTGAAGGAGCAGCTTCAGGAACTTCTAGATAAGGGGTTCATTCGACCTAGTTTGTCACCTTGGGGTGCGCCGATTCTATTTGTGAAGAAGAAGGATGGAACAATGAGAATGTGCATTTATTATAGGAAATTTAACAAGGTAAAAGTTAAGAACAAGTATCCTTTGCCTCGCATTGATAATTTATTTGACCAGCTTCAGGGAGCAAGGGTGTTCTCCAAGATTGTTCTTCGTTCGAGTTATCACTAGTTGAAAATTAGGGATTCAGACATCTTAAAACAACTATTAGGACCCGATATGGTTATTATGAGTTCTTGGTGATGTCTTTTGGGCAAACCAATGCCCCAGCAACGTTCATGCATTTGATGAACAGCGTGTTCCGGCCTTATCTCGCTTTTTTGTCATAGTCTTCATTGATGATATTCTGGTGTATTTTTGTAGTCAGGAGGAGCACGCACAATATTTGAGAGTTGTGTTGCAGAGATAGAAGGAGGAGAAGCTTTATGCAAAGTTCTTCAATGGTGAGTTTTGGCTGAGTTCAGTGGCTTTCTTGGGGTACGTGGTGTCCAGCTAGGTATTCAGGTTGATCCGAAGAAGATAGAGGCGGTTCAGAGTTGGCCCAGACTATCCTCAGCCACAGAGATTCGTAGCTTTCTTTGTTAGGCGGGCTATTATTGCTCGTTTGTTTAGGGATTCTCATCTATCTTATCGCCCTTGTCCAAGTTGACTCAGAATGGTGATTCATTTGTAGGATCGGACGAGTGTGGGGAGAGCTTTCAGAAGCTCAAGAAAGCTTTGACCACAACTCCAGTGTTAGTTTTGCCATCAGCTTCGGGTTCATATACCATGTATTATGATGCTCCGAGAGTTGGAATTGGTTCTGTGTTGATGCAAGATGGTAGAGTTGCTACTTATGCTTCTCGTCAGTTGAAGCCCCATGAGAAAAACTACCCCGTTTATGATTTGGATTTAGCTGCCATAGTTCACGCATTGAAGATTTGGAGGCATTACTTGTAGCGTATCTTGTGAAGTGTTTGCTGATCAACGCACTCTTCAACATTTGTTCAAGCAAAAGGATCTCAATTTGAGGCCACGGAGATGGTTGGAGTTTCTTAAGGATTCTGATATCACTATATTGACCATCCGGGAAAGGCCAATGTTGTTGCCGATGCTTTGAGCCGAAAGGCAGTGAGTATGGGGCGTTTGGCATATATTCCAGTTGGAGAGAGATCTCTTGCAGTTGATGTTCAGGCCTTGGCCAATCAGTTCACGAGTTGGGATATTTTGGAGCCCAATCGGGTATTGGCTTGTGTGGTTTCTCAGTCTTCCTTATATGATTGCGTCAGCGGCGCAATATGATGTCCGCATTTGCTTGTCCTTAGGGACAAAGTTCAGTATGATGATGCTAGAGATGTGACCAATGGTGAGGATGGGTGTTGAGGATGCATGGTTGGATTTGTGTGCCCAACGTGGATGGGCTTCGGGAGTTGATTCTGGATGAGACCCATAGCTCGCAGTATTTTATTCATCCGGGTGCCGCGAAGATGTACCAGGATTTGAGGCAGCACTATTGGTAGACAAGAATGAAGAAAGATATTATGAGATTTTTTGCTTGGTGTCTCAATTGTCAGAAGGTTAAATATGAGCATCAGAGACCATGTGGTTTGCTTCAGCAGATGGATATTCCTGAGTGGAAGTGGGAGAGGATCACTATGGACTTTGTTGTTGAACTTCCCAGGACTTTGAAGAAGTTTGATGCTATTTGGGTGATTGTGGATCGGCTGACCAAGTCCATGCACTTTATTCAAGTGCATACTAACTATTCTTCAGAGCGGTTGGCAAGGATATATATCCTAGATATTGTTCGCTTGCATGGTGTTCCGATTTCCATCATTCCAGATAGAGGTACTCAGTATACTTCATAGTTCTGGAGATACGTGCAGAGAGATTTGGGTACTCACGTTGAGTTGAGCATAACTTTTCATCCTCAGGCGGATGGCCAGTCCGAGCGCACTATTCAGATATTGGAGGACATGTTGCGTGCTTGTGTCATTGACTTCGGAGGATCATGAAATGAGTTTCTACCACTTATAGAGTTTGCTTATAACAACAGCTACCAATCGAGTATTCAGATAGCTCCATATGAGGCTTAGTATGGGAGGCGGTGCAGTTCTCGAATTGATTGGTTCGAGCCCGGTGAGGCTAGGCTATTGGGGACTAATTTGGTATAGGACACTTTGGAGAAGGTGAAGGTGATTGAGGAGAGGCTTCGTACAATGCAGTCAAAGCAAAAGAGCTATGCTGATATGAAGGTTCGAGATATGTCCTACATGGTTGTTAAGAAGGTTCTGTTGAATGTTTCACCAATGAATGGTGTTATGAGATTTGGGAAGAAAGTGAAATTGAGTCCTCGGTTCATTGGGCCTTTTGAGGTTCATTAGAGGATTGGGGAGGTGGAATATGAGCTTTTTCCACCCACCTTGTCAATTCTACATCCAGTATTTTATGTTTTATGCCCCGGAAGTATATTAGGGATCCGTCTCATATTGTGGATTTCAGGACGGTTCAGTTGGATAATAATTTGACCTATGATGTGGAGCCAATATCTATTTTGGGTTGTAAGGTTTGAAAGTTGAGGTCAAAGGATATAGCTTCAGTGAAGGTGCAGTGGAGAGGTCGGCCCGTAGAGCAGGATACCTAGGAGACCGAGCAGGAGATACGGAGCATATATCCTTACCTATTTGAGGCTTCAATTATGTTTCTTGACCTGTTTGAGTACGAATGTGGGGAGGATGTGACGACCCGGCCAATCATCTCATGAGTTACTGCTCCGTTTCCTCTATTTCTGATTCTTTATGCTTCATATCTGTGTTTTGTGGTATCGGGTTGGTCGGATCGAATCTGGAGGGGTTTGGTAAGGTTTGAAATACTAAGTCTCTTTTAAGAAGGTTTAAGTTGGAAAATTAAATGGGATGTTGACATATGTGTTACAGGGCTCGGATGTGAGTTTTGATGGTTCAGTTAGATTTGGGAGGTGATTTATGACTTAGGAGCATGATCGGAATGGGTTTTAGAGGTTTGGAGTATATTAAGTCTTGAATTGACGAAGTTGATATTTTGGCGATTTCCGGTTGATATGTGAGATTTTGATATAGGGGTCGGAATGGATGTCCAAGAGTTATAGTAGCTTTGTTGTGTCATTAGGAACGTGTGTGCAAAATTTCAGATTATTTGAACTTGGTTTTGTTGGGTTTTTGATCAAAAGCTAAATTTCAAAGATTTTAGAAAATTAGGCTTGAATCCGATGTGTTTTGGTAGATTTGATGTTTTTTGAGGTCTTTTGATGATTGGAACAAGTTTGAATAAGATATTGGGTCATGGTTGTGCTTCTGGTTGAGGTCCCGGGGTCCTCGGGATGATTTCGGATGGTTGTTGAAGAAGTTGGATGTTTGTAGAACCTGCAGATTTTCTGCTTCTAATATTTTCTCACCTGCAGATATGGGACACCATGTGCGAGGGAGAAGGCTGCAGATGCAAAGTGCGACTAGCGAGCAGATACCGCAGAAGCGGTCAAGATGACCGCATCTACGAAGACACAGATGCGGAAGTCTTATCGTAGATGCGATTATGGGTTTTAAGTGAAGGACCGTAGAAGCGGTGGTTTGGACGCATATGCGGTACCGTAGAAGAGGGCATTGTACCGCAAATTCGAAAATGCCTGCCAGAACATATAAATTATTTCATTTCGCGAGTTTGAGTTATTCCATCATTTTTGGACTTCGGGTTGGAGCTTTTTGGGCGATTTAAAAGAGAGATTTGAAGGGAACATTGCTAAGGTAAGGATTATGGACCTAAAACACATTTCTATGGTAGTATTTCATGGATTAAGGCTGTCATTAAAAGAATTAAAGGGGCTAAAAATGGAGGATTAGGGATTAAGTTTAAGATACCTATAAAAGGGGATTTGAGGGGTCATTTGGACTCCGATTTTTGTGTTCTTGATAGTAGACTCGTTGTAGACGAGTAATCTATTGATGTTAAAAAATTTTAGTTTCGAAAAGTGGGACCGGAGGTTGAGTTTTTGTAATTTCGGGATTTGTGCCCTTCATTGATTATTATCGCTTGGGCTTTATTCCCTTAGTATATTTTGATGTCCTCGTTCTAATTTTGGATTCGACGCGCGTGGAGGCTGATTCTTGGGGTAAAGGCATCGCGAGCTAGCGATTTAGTCAGTTCGAGGTCAGTAATGGTCGTAAATGATGCTTTGAGAGTTTGAAACCCCGGATTGTACATTGTATTGCTATATTGAGGTGAGGCACACGCTTGATGACGAGTGTGGGGTTGTGCACTATTGAGGATTATGATTTGGTCCATCCTGATTGATGATTTTACTGTGTATTTGATTGAAAACTATTTGCTATCCTCATCATTTGGCTGAATGCTACGTTTGGGCCTAACGCCAACTATTTGAACCCTTTGGGGCTATTTATTGATATGTCCTCACGGTTTTGACTTATTACTTGAACTCTGTCATGTTATTTTCTAATGTTTTACTACTTAGCCATTTTTACCCAGTTTTGAGACTTCAATGATATATTAAAATGATGTGTAGGCTGAGAAACACTGTTTTACTACTTCCTGAGGGGCTTGTGATATTTTTTGACTGAGTAAGGCCGAGGGCGTATATTGTGAGGAAACACTGATACTGATTTGAGGCCGAGGGCCTGCAATATGTACACTACGAGGTGGCTTGATTGATATGAGGCCAAGGGCCTAGTTTTATGTCATAAGATGGCTTATTATTGCACTTGGGCCGTAAGGGGCCGATCCAGGAATTTGCACACCCCTAGTGAACGTGGATACCTATTGTGATGTGAGATTGAGCCCGATGGGTTTTTTACTGTTCTGAGATATTGCCCGAGTGGCGGATTTGTTGATATTGTGCTCGAGGGACGAACTTCTATTTGTTTACTTTACATTAATTACCTGTCAATTACTTGTTTATTTGTTGAAATAAGATTTTACGTGATTTTACTAGTTTTATTGATTTAAATGATTTTTACTGCTTCATTATAGAATGCCTTGTGCTTTACATGTTTTCTTACTTTCAGTTGTTATCTACATTTGTTACTTACTGAGTTGGAGTACTCACTTTATTCCCTGCACCCTGTGTGCAGATTCAGGCGTAGCTGGATCTGCTCCTAAGTGTTGATTCCTCCAGTTCCAGGCGGCTTTCGGAGATTACGAGGTATATATTAATGTCCGCAGCCCCGTGTCTCTACTTCTCTTATCATTTCTGCTTCCTTTCAATACTTTGTACTAGTTATTGGATTAGCAGACCTGTATTATGGCCTATAGATATGCGTGACTTGGGACACCCCGGTTAGGGCTATGTCGGGTGTATTTCTACATTTTGATTGATATTTTTCGGTATTTAATACATTTAAATCATGTTAGAATGCTTTTATGTTAATCAAGTACTTTAAATAAGCTAATTGGATTTGACTCGCTGGCCTTGTCTTCACGAGAGGCACCATCACGACGGGATTCGGGTTAGGGTCATGACAATCCTTATCACCCTTTGTATGCCCGCCCTTAAGATAATCCTGGTATTCAATTGGTTTCAATAACTTTTAATGGGACGAGTTTTGTTCTTTAGAGAAATAACATGCTCACTTTCATATCTGCCAAAAACAATCTAGGGATCCTAGATGGGAGAGTTGCCCAACCTACCCCAAACTCACCCTATTTTCCTTATTGGAAAAGATGTAATGATATGGTGAAGTCATGTATTATAAATTTTGTATCAAGAGAGATTGCCACGAGTGTAATGTGCTTTATGACTGCAATAGAGGTCTGGAAAGACATAAATGAGAGATTTGGGCGTCCAATGGGTCAAAATATCTACAAATTCAGAGAGAGATAAGTACAATTGTGCAAGGCTCTTCAGATGTAGCTAACTTCTTTACTAAGCTTAAGAAGCTTAGGACTCTTTGGGATGAATGGAATTCATCTTATATGGTACCTACACGTTCATGTGGAGCTCTTCCCAAATTCATTGAGGACCAACAGTTGTTTCAATTCCTCATTAGATTAAATGAGTCTTATTCTACGGTCAAAAGAACCATCATGATGATGAGCCCCTTACCACCCATAAGTAAAGTACATTCCATTTTGCAACAAGATGAGAGTCAGAGAGAAACACCTTACGCTCCTAGTTTCACTAGTGATTCTGCTTCTTTTCTGGTCTCTCCCATGTCCCTCAACAACATAAACAGGAACTTCATTTAGAGAATCAATTTTGACTCCAAAAGGAATGCAAATTATGTGTCGTGCAAGTATTGCTAGAAAACAGGACATACTGTGGACAAATGTTATGGGCTGCATGGTTTTCCTGTTGATTTTAGTTCACCAAGAATAAGAATTCAGCATCTTGTGTCCAGACTAAAGTTCCTTATGTCCCTCCTTCTTGCTCTCATATTGCTGCCTCCTCTGATAATTCAGCTCACTGTTTCACCAAGGAGCAGTATCAACATCTTCTGAGTATGTTTCAGCAAATTCAACTCTCTACTGGTATGTTCCTGATATTCCCTCCACAGAAGGTTCTGCTTTTACTCACTTTGCAGGTTTGTTTAGTGCCTATGCTGCTGATTATCTTGTTTCTCATAAATGTTCACATCTAGGTATATAACCTTGTATCTTAGATTCAGGAGCCACTAACCATATGACTCCACACCAACATCTCCTTCATAATCTCACACTTTTACCTAAATACTTTTCTAGTTACTTTACCAACGGATATAAAGTAAAAGTTATATCAACTGGTTCATTACATCGTAGACATAACATGATACTGGTGAATGTTCTGCTTGTACCTTATTTACAATTCAATTTGATTTATATTCATCAACTTATCACAGAGTTGGATTGTATAGCAGTACTTAACAAATTCAACTGTCTTTTTAGGGCCCTTCTTTAAAGAGGCCACTGGTATTCGGTAAGGCTGCTGGGAGATTATACTCTCTACATCCAGATGTTGCTCTGTTTGCATCTTCTCTTGCTGCCTCTATATTAAAGCCTAGTTCAGTTTCATGTAATAAGCCAAGTTCTATTACTCCTTGTTTCAATCACCTTTACTTGATAATTCTGTTTGTAATCAAACCGTTGTTGATTCTGCTTGTAATCAAACATTCACTATCAATAAAATGGACTTGTTTTGGCATCAAAGATTAAGTCATATAATTTTTCAAAATGAGATTTATTCCTTACTTGTCTGACAACTTTCTTCTAAACAATCTTTCGTTTGTTCAATCTACCCAATGGCTAGATAATAGAAATTACCTTTTTATGACATTTCCATAAAGTCTACTGCTTCTTGTAACATATTTGGAGACCGTATAACAAAAAGACATGTAATGGGTTCGAGTATTTTCTTACTCTAGTAGATGATTATACTAGAGTAACCTGGACACATTTTCTTTCTTGTAAGGGTAATGCTCTATCTATCCTTAAGGCATTTACATCCATGGTCAAAGTTTATTTTCATTCAAATGTCCGTAATTTTAGGTAAGATAATGCCTTTGAATTAGGGAATAGTATTGAATCCATTAATTTCTTTGGAAATGAGCGTATCCGTCATCAAACAACCATTTCTCACACTCTACAATAAAATGGCATTGCGAAAAGAAAATACAAATACCTTTTAGAAGTGGCCAGGGAACTTCTTTTTCAGTTTGAAGCTTCTTGTCATGTTTTGGGGATAATACATACTGACAGTAACTTACTTTATCAATGAATGCCCTCATCTCCTTCTACTCAACCTCTCTCCTTATGAGAAATTACATGGCAGTCCATCTACTTATGAATATTTAAAATCTTTTGGGTGTCTTTGTTTTATAATATCTCCCAAGGTGGGCAGGGATAAATTTCAGTCATGAGCTATTTCCTGTTTATTTTTGGGTTACCCCTGTGGAAAAAAAAGCTACAAGTTATTAAACCTTTCTAATTTTTCTATTTTCTATTCTAGAGATGTAGTATTTCATGAACATATTTTTCCTTACAGATCTAACTCTTCTTCTCCTCCCTCTTTATTTACTTCTTTTGAACGGTCAATTACTGAATCCCATCTTTAAATCCTCTCAATCCTTCTACTACTCAATACCTCTCTTCTTCTACTCCCAGTACTACTATTCCTCCTTTAGCATCTTCTCTTTCTCCTCCCAGTCCTGTCATCTCCAACATTCAGTATCCTAACTCTACAGTTCCTAATCCACCTACTGAACTTCCTTTACCTTCTCATTATTCTCTTCTTCTTAGAATCACTTAGAACAGTTAACAAACATGCCTACCAAAATGATTATGTCTACAATTATGCTTCACTTCCTGCTCGCTCCTTGGTTATTTCTAGTGAGCATCATATGCATGAGCCTCCGTTTACCACCAGGCATCATCAAACCGTGCATGGCAGGAGGCTATACTACAAGAATTTAGGGCTCCTGAAGAAAACCAGTCCTGGGACATTGTTCCTCTACCTTCCAACAAGAAAGCCATTCCTTATAAATAGGTCTACAAGATCAAACAAAGAGCTGATGGCTCTATTGAAAGGTATAAGGCCAGGCTGGTCGTTAGGGGTGATGCTCAAAGGGAAGGCATTGACTTCGCAGAGACCTTCTTCCCTGTGGTCAAATTGACCACCATCAAATGTCTGCTGACCTTGGCTGTCAAGAGAGGTTGGATTGTTTTTCAACTAGACGTCAACAATGTTTTTCTCCATGGTGATCTAAGTGAGGAGGTTTACATGAAAGTTCCCCAGGGCTTGATATCTCTTCTTCTTCCACATCTCCACTACTGGTTTACAGACTTAAGAAGTCTCTCTATGGCCTAAGGCATGCTTCTAGACAGTGGTTCTCAAAACTATCTGAAAGCCCTGCTATCTCAAGGCTACATTTCCAGTCTCTATGATTATTCTCTCTTCACCAAATCAACCTCTAGTTCTTTGGGGGTCCTTGCTGTATATGTTGATAACATACTCTTAGCTAGGATGATGTATAAGACTTCCTTAAAGTCTTTCTTGGATTCTCAATTCAAGATCAAAGACCTGGGTACATTGCACTATTTTTTGGGGTTAGAAATTTCGCAACATCCCCAAGGCTATCTCATGACTCAGCAGAAGTATGCCACTGATCTCCTTGCTGAAGTTAATTGCCAGCATTTCAGTCTTGTTCTTACTCCCTTGGACTCTTCATACAAAATGGTCTTAGACATGGGAGAACCCCTAACTGATCCCAGCACCTACAGAAGATTAATAGGTAAACTCAACTCCATTCAACACACCAGACCAGATATCTCTTTTTCTGTACATCACTTGAGCCAGTTTCTTTAAAAGCCTCAAATGCCTCACATGCAGGCTGCTTTACATAACCTAAGGTATCTTATGAATGATCCAGCTCAGGGTATTTACTGTCCAACATTTCTGATTTTTCACTCCTTGGTTATTCTGACTGATTGGGCTGCCTGTGCTATCTCTCGCAAATTCATCTCTGGTTTTTTTATAACTCTAGGAGATAGCCTCATTCCACCATATCCTTGTCTTCAGCTGAAGCTGAGTACATGGCCTTAAGGATGACTGTTGCCAAAGTTTCATAGTTAGTTCGACTTTTGGGTGATCTTTGTCTGCCTATTAAAAGTAATGTTCCTATTCACTGTGACAGTCAAGCTGCATTACACATAACCAAGAATCTTGCCTTTCATGAACGTACGAAACACATAGAGATTGATTGTCATTATGTACGTGAATGCCTGAATTCAGGCCTTATTTCTTTACGTTTTGTTCCCAGCTATGCCCAGCTTGCAGACATCATGACTAAAGCTCTCCCTAGGCAGCCTCACTGTGGTATTCTTCACAAGCTTGGTGTGTTTTCACCCTCCAGCTTATTGGGAGGGGGTATTAACCAGGCCCAACAGGTCCAACACAAGCAACAACTGCACGGTCCAATAGTGTCAACAAAGCAGCCCATCAAGCCAATCTTATGTACATAGCTTTTATCAATTATTTATTTCATTTATTTTTATTTTTGGGACTTCAAATGTATTGATGTATTTTGGTAATGAGTCATTAAAATATTCCAGACAAAAGTAATAAAGGGGCTCTCCTTTTCTCTCTCTCTCTATACCATTTAGGAACTCTAGGATTTCATCTTCTTTCATCTTCATACAATAAATTCTGATAATGTTAAAGTATTAAAAAGTACTCGGTAATATTTTCTTTTCCCAACAAAGGGTAGCTTCAAATTTCATCAGTAGGTCCTCTCTTACTCATCCTTTAGCAAAAAACACACATAACACGTACAAATTGACAACTCGAACGCCCCTTTACTTACTCCAAAAGCCGCCTTTCTCCATATCCTTCCCATCAACTAGGAGCTCCAGCTACAAAACAACCTGCTTTCATTTTATTCTCCTAAATTTAATTCTGTATATCATCGGCTATGATCAAACTAGAACTTTTGCTTTGTCAGCTTAATCTCAATTAAAATAAACATGACTAATTAGTAGTTTCAGCTTGATTTGATATGATCAAACCTTGAAGCTTCCCATTTTTCCAAACATAAAAACAGATTAGGATTCTTTGACAGTGATTCCCAAGTTACGTTTTTGGTAATGTAATGCTGACTAAATGCATGTCTTATAAATGCAAAATCTTATCTTAGTTAGACTTGGTAAACTTAAACGTCAAGCATATTCAGCTAAATAGTACCATCGGCGGCTTCTTTCTTTTCTCTTTTTATTTTTTTATTTTATTCCTTTTGACATATATAGTATGTACACTGGGTTATCTGTACAAACAATAGGATGAGGACGCCATTATTTCAAGAAAGAGGAAAACATTCAACTATACTAATAAAAAATATAAGGAAAATTGATTTAACATATAATATACTGTATATAGACTTGCTTAACATGTTTAGCAAGCTAAGTAACATGCTTTATTTTCTAAGTAATTACTAATCTTATTTTTTTCTAATGATTATCTGTAATTATATTTTATGACTTAATGTTGTAAAAGTTCCTCCACACAGTCATTGAGTAGAAGTTAAACTCAAGAAAAACAATATCGATCATTCAGTGTCTGACAATTTAAAACAAGTGAGATCAGTAAATATATTATTCTTCATTAGACTGGTTATTAGACACCAAAATGAAAGCAAAGAAACACAAAGAAGGAATCACCGGAAAACTTCCATTTTTGCCCCATGCATGCTTCTACTTTATTGTACTATATCAGAAATTAGAAGCTTGAAGAAAGTGGAATCCTGAGCTAGTAATGTACAAAAATCTCACCACAATCTATTATCCCGAAAAAAAACAAGCCTCCTCATTAAAAGAACAAAAAAAACAAAGGGGGTTTCAAGTTAATAAAAAACCTAAGTGAACAAGTTCAGGAGTCTGGGTTGTTTTCCTTGATGATCTCCAAGACTACTACTCTCGAAACACGTAGTGATTACAGATTCCTCTGATTTTCTTGACGGAGTTCTGGGCCGCCGCTTCTCCGGCAAAGGACTATACACGATTTCACTCTGAAAACCTCGTGTTAATAAACTGGGATCAATATTTTCCAACTGCAACACTTTTGCTGCTGCTTGATCATCTGACGAACAATGCCGCTTTTGCATCCTCGATCGCGTATTTTGCGTATGATTTAGAAGCTTAAACACGTTTTTGCATTTAGATTCATCATCAACTTCTGATGACTTACCGAATAACTCCGGTATCGGGCTTAACGTGCCGCCGCGGAGGACGGTCTCCACCGCCGCTTGACAAACGTGCCAATTGCCAGTCCATAATAGTCCCACAACTCCGTTCACTGGGTTTACTGTCCTTCCAGCTGCTTCATATAGCAAAGATTGAAATAGACCTACCAATACATCCAATTTCTCATTTCAGAAACAAAAAATAGAAGAAAGATTAGATGAAAAAACAAAAACAAATTGAGTTTAATTAACTTGATTGTGTAATGACAAGAGGGGTTGCTCTGATGGTAAGCAACCCTCACTTTCAACTGAGAGGTTGTGAGTTCGAGTCTCCCCAAGAGAAATGTGGGAAGTTCTTGGAGGGAAGGATACCGGGGGTCTATTTGGAAGCAGCCTTTCTACCCAAGGGTAAGGGTAAGATCTGCGTACTTGTGTACGTACCGGGCCGTTGGTTTTCAGGGACAGCGGAAATGAAGGACATGATACCGGCACGACCGAAGAACTTGGCAACAAAAATGGTGGCATGGCCTTGAGCATCAGGAGTTTCAATCCATTGCAAACAAGGTCTAAGAATACAGTTTTCACTGCATCCCTTTCTAAGGACTCGACAACCATTACAACTCATGATTAAAAAATATATGGTATAGCTTATTCACTAGATTAGGGCATGAAGAAAGATTAAGAAGCTTGTTAAAAGGGAGGAAGGTGGAGACAAAGATCAAATTCTTTCACCCAATACGGGAACTAAGCAAGAAATAGGAGAGAGAAGAAGAGTATGGACATGGCAAGGAGAATGAAGGGCGTACATATAAAGAAGACTATAGCCCCTTTTGCCAAACTTTGGGTAGAATTGTTTTTCTTAAAAGTATTTTTTACTTTTTGAGAAAAATTACTTTTTTGTGCTTGTGTAAATAAGTAATTGCTTCTCCTTAAAAATATTTTTTTTCCATAAAAAGTATTTTTGGTAAAAAAAAAGCTTTTGGCCCCAAAAAAAAAGGCTTAGGCCAAATAGGCTATATGCATCAATTTCCTCCCCTTTTTTAATTTTTTTTTAACTTTTGTCACTTGAGTGTGCAGTTAACTAGAGTTCATTTGTGTTAGTTGTTTTATTGCTCGGACCAAATTGTGTGTTTTTTTTAAAAAAGCTTTTTTATTGCACACTAAAAGTTATTCTTTGACCATAATTTTTTTATATGTTTTCTTAGTTATTTTGAACTATTAATTATCGTGACTTATAATATTTTTATATAATTTTTAAATATATAAATTTTGTTTCAAGACGCTTATAAAATGTATGTCCGCATTTACAATAAAATTAAAAGAATTTAACTCTTGAAATCCAAGATTCACCACATAAATTAGGAGAGCGAGAATAATATTTCCCCCGGTCCAAAATAAGTAATTTTTTGGATTTTTTCACACAGATTAAGAAATCTATTTTTTAGTATTAATTAGCAATAGAATTAACCATACTCCCTCCGGTCCAAAATAAGTGAAATTTTAGCCTTTTTCTTGTGGTCCAAAATAAGTAATTTTTTCAGATTTCAAGATTGAATTAATTATTTTTTTCCACGTTGTCCTTGGAGTAAATAGTGTTGAAATATGTGTTAGGAGTGTTTATGTGAGATAGTAAAGATTAATATGGTCAATTCTATTGCTAATTAATGCTAAAAGGTGAAATTTTTAATTTGTATAAAAACATAAAAAAGAATCACTTATTTTGGATTGGAGCGAGTATTAACCTTTACTATCTAACATAAACAATTTTAGCATCTATTCCAACACTATTAATTCCAAGAACAATATAAGGAAAAAAATAATGAAGTCATTCTTGAAATCTAAAAAATCACTTATTTTAAACTAAAAGAAATCAAATAATTACTTATTTTGAAATGAGAGAAATAATATAATTTGTGTGATTGAGTAGTGGGTAGTATTAGTATGGGGTTGGGTAAAGTGGAGTTAGGGGAGATAGTTACGGTTGGGTTGGATTCCCCAAGTATTGGGCGTAAGCGGCTCCGGGTCACCGCGGATGACAGCCCCTCAACCGTTGGATTCTCTTTTTCTTTTTATCCCTGCTCTGAGTATTAACTCATACCCTATCGCTTTCAATATCAGATTTTTCCCATATGAGTAATTTTCAATTTCTATTTTCCGAGTAAGTGCAGAAGAATTTATTATCCAATAAAGAAGCAAGTGGCAAAATGGATGAGAACTAAATTAATCTAGGAGGCACGGACACACTGGTGGGTACAGTAGTACCAAAAAAATGATGTCTCCAATATTACTATATCACAGTTTCAGAATTTCTCTCTCTATTTTTTCCAACCCAGATGGAGTAACTTCTTTTATGTGACCAAATACACAATGTATCAATAATTCAATATTATTATGTTAGAAGTTGAAAAGTATTCTCGGTTAATTTTACGTGTCATAGTATTTTGTCCATTATATCAGTAAATTTATAAAATTATTTTTGTATCATTAATGTTAAAAATATTTTATCGAAAATAACAATTTTGTAGTTCTTGAAAGTCGAGACTAAAACATAAGAAACTTACGGAATATACAAGACATTTTGAGACCGAAGAACGACATTACTATTATCCAGTATATATCCTAGGGATTTAGCGGAAAAAAAGAAAAAGATGAACCATTGCTACTATAGCTACTCTTTGTGTTTTTGCATAATCTTTGAGCGAGTACTCTGGTAAGCAACCTCACTTCCAACCGAGAGGTTGTGAGTTCGAATATCTCCAAGAGCAAGGTGGGAAGTTCTTGGAGGAAAGAATATCGGGGGTCTATTTGGAAACAGCATCTCTACCTAAGAGTAGGGGTAAGGTATACCTACACACTATCTTTCCCAAACTCATTAAGTAGAATTATAATGAATTATTATTGTTGTTTGAGCAAGTACGAGAAGCTATAAAAATTACACATTACTACGTCATTATAAAAACCAAAGCGCAATGATCAAAGCAGAGAAGGAGGCAGGTGACAATGAAATAAAATTAGGTCACTGTCACAATATTGTCTTGGCAGACGTGGCGTCCTTATCCTTGGAGCTACAGCTGAAGCATTTCAGATGCCTCTAACTTCTTTTTTCCCCAAATTTTAGATGCCTTGAATTAGTTGATGGCCCCACAAATTTAGCTGGCCAACACATACCCATGTATGCTTGATCTGGCAAAAGTTTTCCATGAAATCATTGCCATTCCATTTTTAGTGAAAGAGATTTGTTGCATATATAGAATAATTTTACCAAGTCTATGCTCAGTTTTGAGGAGCGAAAACACTCATTTAGAGGATATATAGATTGTCATTAAGTAGTTAAGTGGTGAATTTTTTGTGACGACCCCAAATATCCAATCGTGATGGCACCTATTACAGTACTAAACAAGTCATCTAACATTTGCAACATCGAGTTTTTTTTATAATTTATTTTTCTAAAAGGAGGTTAAGTCTCAAATCTTTCATATGATATATATATATATATATATATATATATATATCAACAAAAAAATGCGAAAAAAGCGGTACAAAAATACACTAACAATCTGGTATCACTAGTCATGAGCCTCTAAGTACAACCAAACACTGTAATAATACAAAATGAGCCTGAAATACAAATTACTAAGATAGGAAGGAGGAAGGTAGCGCTGCGAACGCCATACAGCTACCTTGCGATCTCCGGATATGACTGTGAGAGTGTTGGAAGCTCTCACTCTGATGTTCGGGCACATAGATCTGTACACAAAGTGTAGTGAGTAACGTGAACACGCAACTCAGTAAGTAACTAAAGTAAATAAAGTCAGAGTGCAGTGACGAGCATTTAAAATCATATAAGAATTCTCAACAAGAATATCAACTCAAAATCTACAGTTCGATAGCCAGTTATCTCGTAAAACTCCAATTCCAATTAAAAATCTTTTGAAAATAATTGTTCAACATTTTTTAACAGAGGCTCAGTATAAAAGAAGAGTGAAAATGGCAAAATATCATAAACAAACCTCTCGAGCAAGGTATCACTCATAAGTATAACCTTCCAGACATGTCTCTCAGTCCCTCATGACTCACTTCTAGTCAATTAGTACTCACGCTCAACACTCCGGCTCAATAGATATCTCATAATAATAATAATAATAATAATAATAATAATAATAATAATAATAATAATAATAATAATAATAATAATAATAACAATAATAATAACAATAATAATAATAATAATAATAATAATAATAATAAGCGTTGCGGCGTGCATCCCGATCCATAATATATAGTTGACTACACTTACTGTGGGTGTACAGACTCTGGAGGAGCTCCTACTGTCCAAGCATCGTATAGTTATGGTGCGCAGCCCGATCCATATTATACACACACTCATACACACACACACACTCCTCATCATTAGGTCCTCAATCTCTCTCAGTCATTAACCTCATGGCCGCTCGGGTATATCATTGAAAACCAGGAAAGCTCAGCCCAAATAGTTTTCATATTTTAAGAAGTAGAGTGATGAAACTGGATTAACAATTAATATGTAAAACATGACAGATTATATGCTTTCAAATAAAAAGAGGGCGAGAAAAGTAGTAATTACCCCTAAGGGTCTAAACAGTTTGACACAAGACCTAAAACATGGCATTCAATCCAAGTTAACAAATCAAGTTTTTAAACACATGGATATCATATAGTACAATATATCAAATTATGTAAATGTACAGTCGCCATAGGATGAACCAAGTCACAATTCCTACGGGTGCATGCTCACACACCCTGTTGTAAATCTTACGGAAAATATTTGATCACGGAACCTGTAGGGAATTCTTCAAAGCTTGAGGCGTGACAAAAGACACTATCGTTAAGAATATTTTACCCAATTTGAATCTATTTTTCAGATTCAATAAGCTCTTCTAGTATAAAACTAGGAGTATAAACTGACAAAAATTTATTGTTGATAGAAATCCAGCAAAAGGAATGAGGGAATTTTTTGTTTACTGGATTTCACTCACAAAAGGAATAATCTTGTTCTCTTCACAAGAAGAAGGAAAAAAATGTATATATGGCCAAGGAAAGATAAGAATATTATAATGATTAATTATTGGTCATAATGGGCTAACGGATAGAATAAAAATAATTGCCTATTATGTTAAATAATAAAGACACACCAAATGTCAATAGAAATGAATCTAGACATTTTTAAGCAAGAATTTTAACGCTTCCTTTTGAGATACTAACTCATTTTTCTAGCAATCCCTCACGTATCACAAAAGGAATAGAAGGATAGAATATATTGTTGGATTTTCTATAGATGATTATAATGCATTCAATTTGGTGTATGTCTTGTATACTATGAATCATATTTAGAAAAAATAAGATTAAGTTTACAGAACAATTGCTGATGTGTATAATTTTTATGAACCAAAAATTCTTTTGTAAGCCCAAAGTCTTATCTATCACACTATACTCACACAATCTTTGTGTTATCACGATTTTGCGCTAAAAGGTTATGCGCGTGCCTGATTTAAATGAGTGCTATAGAAATTTTGTCACGAATTTCATAAGAGCGGCCCCACTCCACACTTATATAGGTCCAATGCTATATTAGTACATGAGTACATGAGTCTCAATGCTATATTAGTATATTGTAGAAATTACATATGTAGGTATCTATATAGGTGAAGCGTTATACGTATAGTGATATTATCCAAACCAATCATATGATGATTATTTTAATTTAGTATACAATATTCAAACCAAATATATTAGAATATTCAATTTTGGAATACAGTATTATAATTTAGAATATAATATGTATACAAGATAAAATAAATTTATAAAGCAAATATATAAAATAAAAAAATTATTTTAATTGTATATAGTATAAACTGATATTTTCAATGGCATACCACGTAGATTATCATTTTCAACTGCAAACATATTTTCTACATTAGGAGGTTTATGGTATTTGGTAGAGAAACAAATGTACTAAAGCATGTGCAATTCGTTTGAAGTAAAAGGGAAGTTTTCAATGCGCATCAAGCTTTTAAAAAAAGATTAAGATGTCAATCTACACTACTAGAAATTTGATAATCAACGATCCAAAAAAGCAATCAACATTAGTCAGCTTTGGTAAATTACATACCAAAACTCGTCCAAACACGCTTGGTCGCTATTTTTATGATCATTTTAGTATATCGATCAAGGTTGGTCGTAAAGGTAAAGGACCAATTGTGCAATTTAAAGCACATTCCAACCAACTTTGGTTGATAATATTTTAATAATTTAATTTTACTGACCAAAGTTGGTTGTTATATTTAAATTACGTTACATTATTAATTATTAAATTTAATAATTAGTGACCAAAGTTGATCGGTAAAGTAAAAAATATATTTTTTTTAGAAAAAGATTAAAATATAGCCATACTGATCAAAGTTGGTCAGTAAAGTTGAAATTTAGGTAATCCTTGTTCATTAGCCGACCAACTTTGGTCAATAATTTTTTTAAAAAAAACTTATGCAACAAATGTTGGTCGCTAATCAACAGTTTTAAAAGGAAGTTCATAAAATCCTTAGGCAACGGGTAGCCTTAGATGACCAAGGAAATTATACTACTAATTGGAAGTGATTTGACAAGAGTATACATCACATGAAAGGGTAATGTGATCAGACTGATGATACTACGTTTGTATTGCAGTGCTTTCTTGCTAGATCGACTGCTGATATCTGAGTGTGTTTGATGGCATAGGGGAATTTTATAATATCTCTCGTGGGTACTTGAGGTGTAATATGTATTCGTACAATGATTTGTGTGCTATATGTAGTTGGAGACTGGAGTTCTCAAGTGCAGAGTGTTTGGGGATCGTGTGTATTAGTACTGTTTGCGGCTATTGAGATTTGGATGACCGAGCGGATCTTTCTTTGCTTGGAATATTAGTTTTTGGACATGATGTTGGAGTGTAGACTGAATGTCTCATTGGGTTATTCTAGACTATTGTGTTGTGGGATTTGTTGGTAAAAGGCCATAGGTTGCATGGCGAGGTGCATCTGATTATGTTCTAGAAAAGTGGATTGTATTCCAAAGACCAGCGCACGGCTGAGAAAGATTGTTTTTCTTAATCAGGCCTTCGTGGCGGATGTCAGCGCAGAGGTTTCTACCATTGATGCAGTTCGGGTATTGTGGGACTTTTTCGGATGTGTTTCTTGTGGCGGGGCATGTCGTCGGGCGGGATTGTAGATTTCGGTATTTATTTTGTACTGGGAACCATATCGTACGACTCCGGCAGGAGTTATAGTAGTGAAAGAACCAGCTCCAAGCTTCTTGGAATTGAGTTCGTGGGCAGGCCGATGTGGCTATGTATTTGGCTTGAGTTAGTTTGGTTGGCCTCGAATTGTGTTGATGAGGGATAGGTTGATTCGATAGTTATTAAGCTTGCTAGTTATCTAAGGAGAGTTATGAGTTGCTTTTCGGTGTTTTGAGACGTCATGATATGTTGGATATGGGCACATGTGGTGCGGTCTATTGAGGATTCATCGAGAAAATAGCGGGAAGAGTAATTGAGTGTTTCTTGGTAAATGAAGTATTGGCTATGGACTATCGGGTTGTGTGTCATATGTTATTTATTTCACCTTGGATGTAATGAATTGCTTTGGTTTCAGACGTAAAATGTGCGTGGCTGTCGATTTTGATCATAGTGACTTGAGGTGCTTCATGTGTAACAATGTTTGGATAGGATCGCGCATTGTAACGAGGCTATATGGAATTATGACCCTTCGCGGTAGATTCAGGTATTCTATTTCTATGATGTGAGATGGGGTCCCAGCCTTGTGTTGTGATGGTACTGAGGAATTTGAGTTACAGCTCTTTCGTTTGATTCATTTGTCATGATTTGAGTATGTTCAGACCGTTTCTCATTGGTGCGTGGATTATGCAAGTTGTGGCTTAGGCCTGTGCTGAGGTGTCATATAACTAGAGTGGTGTGTTGGATTTGAGGTGATCGTTGGAGTCATTCATGAATACGAACATATTTGATCTTAGCTTGTCAGAAGGATGATATCGAGGTTTGGCCCAGAAATATGTTGGGATATTAGTCAGAGGGAAGTGGCTTCATGAATGGTTGATATGAGGTATGGTTACAGTTAATCGCGTGTTTCACTTGTTGTTGGCAGTATATGAAAGTGTTGGAAGAAGAGTTTAGCTAATTAAAGGTTTTCTATCAGTATTTGTTTATTGTGGACAATTGCTGTGAATAAAAGCTACCGTTCGAGTGTTTGGATTATGTGGTATATCATATGATTTCACCTGAGGTTGCAGGTATGTGTTATTACAGCTAGTTCGGGCTTATTCTAAGTGTAGATGTGAGGTTCTGATAATATGTATGATTTCGGAAAGTGCAATGCGGTCCTACGGGTTATGGTTTAGATGGATGAAAATTTTTGCTATATTGTGTTATCGGACCTATGCGAGATAGGGTGACGAGGGATCGCCCCGGGTATATTCTTGGTAAGGTCATTCAGCTATTGGGTTGCTTCTAGTACAACTCTGAGTACGCTCGAGGACGAGCGTTTTTTTTAAGTTGGGGAGGATGTGAGGACCCGACCCGTCGTCTCATGTGTTACTGCTCCGTTTCCCCCATGTTATGCTTCTTCATGTTTCATTATTGGTATGTGGTGTGTTAGTTTTGATTTGGATTGGTTTTGATAAGAAATGAGATACTTAGTCTCTTTAAGGAAGGCTTAAGTTCGAAAAGTCAACCGGATGCTGATTCATGAGTTATAGTGCTCGGATGTGATTTTCGTTGATTCGGTTACTTTTGGGAGTTGATTTGTGAATAAGGAGTGCGATCAGAATTGATTTTGGAGGTCCGAATTAGAATTAGGCTTGAATTGGCGAAGTTAGTATTTTGGCGATTTCCGGTTGGTAGGTGAGATTTTGATCTGAGGGTCGAAATGGGATTCCGAGAGTTGTTGTAGCTTCGATATGTGACTCGTGATGTGTGTGCAAAATCTCAGGTCATTGGAACGTCGTTTGGTTGGGTTTTTTATCGAATGCGTGTTTCAGAAGTATTTGAAAAACTCAGGCTTGAATTCGATGTGATTTGATGGTTTTGGCATTGTTTGAGGAGTTTTGATGATTGGAACAAGTTTGTATGATGCTTTGGGAGGTGTTGGCATTTTTCGTGGAGGTCTCGGGGGCCTCGGGGTGATTTCGGATGGCTAACGGGAGGTTTTAGGACTTTGGTTGCTGCAGAAAATTGCTGGTCAGTGCTGCAGGATTTTGCTCTATGCGATCGCAGGAGAGGGGATGCGATCGCATAGAAGGATTCGAGGAGTTGTTTGGTTGTTCTATGCGATCTCATATGGAGTCATGCGATCGCACAATGTAAAATTTGATCCGGAATTTTTGGTAGAAAATTCTTCTATGCGATCGCAGGAGTTGGCGTGAGATCGCATAGGGTTAAATTTGGAGATGGAATTTTGTTCTATGTAATCGCATAGGATATCTATAGTGCCCGGGAATTTTGTTCTATGCGATCGCAGGAGCTCTAATGCGATCGCATAGTGTTAGCTACAGTAATCAGACAGAATGTTAAAAACATTTCATCGGCGATTTTAGGTCATTTTTCCTCCATTGATGGACTTTTTGAGAGCTTTTTGAAGGAAAATGAATAGGAATTCAAGGAGAATTAATTGGAGGTAAGATTTTTGAACTTAAAACTCGTTCTTATTGTAAAAGCCATCTAGAAATTCATGGAAATTAAGCCTAAAATTGAAGAACTAGGGCTTGAGAATTTGAAATTTGATTTGGGCATTTGATTGGAAATTTGAGCTCGGATTTGAGAGTTCTTGGTATGTATGAACTCTTGGAGAGACGAGGAGTCCGGTGATGTAAATTTTGTAACTTTTTGAGAAGTGGGTCTGGGGCTCGGGTTTTGCCAACTTCGTGATTTTTGATATTTTTCGAGTCTTTTCGATTGGGTTATGTTCTATTAGCCTATTGTAACGTATTAGTTTTTCTTTTGGTTAGATTCGACGCGCGTGGATGTCGGTTTAAGAGGCAAAGGCGTCACGGGCTAGAGATTTCTCCGGGTCGAGTGAGTAATACTTGTAAATGATATCTTGAGGGTTTGAAACCCTGGATTTGCACATCGTAGTGCTGTATCAAGGTGACTTGCATGCCGGATATGGGCGTGGGGTAGAGCAGCGTTTGGGACTGAGACTCGGTTCGTCCCGATTGATGAAATTACTACGTATTTGACTGAAGCGACTTGATATTATTATGATTTCTGCTGTTTGCCATTTGTTGGGCTTCATGCTGATCATTTGAATCCTTCAGGGAATGATATCATTGTTTTTGCATTACTCTGCGTATTAATATATCTTGGTCCAAAGTTTTAAATACTGTTTTGCAAACTCAGCCGTTTTTCTACGATTTGAAAACCTAAATGATATTTTACTAACGTTTTGAGCTGAGAACCGTTAGGTTGATATTTCCCAAGTGGCTTATGTGCATTTCTGGACTGTGCATGGATCAGACTGCACGCCGCAGCGATGTGATATTGATATTTTGCTTGGGCTGTAGGAGCCCCTCCGGAGTCTGAACCCTCAGAGTGAGCCCGTATACCCAAATGGATCGGGTTGCTCGCCGTAGGGGTCATGTGCATTGCGTTGTATACACACATTGGTTCTTGTTTGTACTACGTGGCATGACATTCAGCACTCTCATATTATTGGCATCCATCTTGCATTGTGTACCAGATACCTTGTGTTATTTGTTAATAGAGTGTTGTGCCCGAGGGGCTGGTTTGTGTGCGAACTTGCACTACCTGATATCGTATTCATATGATTAACTGTTAAAAATAAAAGTAAAAGAAATTTTCAAAAGAGGTTTAAACTGAGCCAAATATATTCTAAAGGATTATTCCCGGATTTACTATTTTCTAAAAGGGTGGTGTTGTCCCAGTTGTATGTTAGAGTGCTCTTACGTGATTTCTTGCCGCTTAGTTATTATTTTCTCTTATTACTCACTGAATTGAAGTACTCACCTTACTCCCTGCACCTCGCGTGTAGTTGCAGGTACTGTTCACCCGATAGCGGGTTATTAGCGGACTAAAGGTATACTATTGTTGCTGCGTAAGGTAGCCGCCAGCTTTCACGACACCGGACTTCATCTTTTGCTTCTAAATCTTATTTTGGATATAATATTGGTCCTGTAGTGGTGTTCAGTTTTCTTTAGGTGCTCGTGACTTATAATACCCCGGTCGGGTGGTGTTGAGTGATAAATATCAGTTATTAATGCTAATAAGTCATATTATTCATTCATTTATAGTTATTAATTATTAAATAAGGCATTTTTGTTCTGTTGGGTGGCCTTGTCTTCATGAGAGGCCCCTTCACGACCGAGTTTGGGAATTGGGTCGTGGCACTTATGTGGTCGAGTTGATTGGTTTGAGTTTGGAGTGGAATTGATAAGAAATGAGACACTTAATCTCTTTTAAGAAGGCTTAAGTTGGAAAGGTCAATCGGATGTTGACTTATGAGTTAGAGGGCTCGGATGTGAGTCTCGATGGATCGATTAGTTTCGGGAGGTGATTTGTGACTTAGGAGTGTGATCGAAAGTGGCTTTGGAGGTCCAGTGTAGAATTAGGCTTGAATTGGCGAAGTTAGTATTTTGGCGATTTCCAATTGATAGGTGAGATTTTTACTCGAGGGTTGGAATGAAATTCCGAGAAATGCTGTCAATTTGTTATGTGATTTGGGATGTGAGTGCAAAATTTCAGATCATCTGGATGTAGTTTGGTTGGGTTTTTTATCAAAAGCGTGTTTCGGATGTTTTTAGAAAACCTAGGCTAGAATTCGATGTGAATAGATGGATTTGGTGTTGTTTGACGTTTTTTTTACGATTGGAACAAGTTTGAATGAGGTTGTAGGATGTGTTGGTACTTTTGGTTGAGCTCCCGGGAGCCTCGGGGTGATTTCGGAAGGCTAACGAGATGTTTTGAGACTTTGAAGATTGCAGAAATTGCAGTAGTTGCAGACAATTTTTGGTCTTCGCGATCGTGTGATATCCCTCCGATCGCATATAAGAAATTTGGGCTGGTTTGAGTTTGGTCTTCACGTTCACAGTTGAAGTCTTGCGTTCGTAAAGGGCCCTGAGCTTGTGCTTTGCATTCGCAGGTGAGAGTTCGCGTTCACGTAGAAGGCTTTGGAATCCAGGTGTAGTTGTTCTTTGCTTCACATGGAATGGGATGCGTTCGCGTAGCTATGGGAAGTTATTGCATCGCTTTTGCAGCAGCATCTTCGCGTTCGCATAGATTAGTTTGAGAAGCCGGAATTAGTGCTTCACGATCGCGAGACCTTGGTTGCGATCACGATGAAGGATTTCCAGAACTGGGCAGTGAGTTTATTAAACATTTCAGCCGCAATTTTGAACCATTTTTTACCATAGCTGAGTATTATGAGAGCTCTTTGCGGGAAATTGAATATGGATTTATGAAGGATTGATTGGAAGTAAGCTTTGTGAACCAAAATGTGATTTTATTGTAAAATTAACCTAGAAATTCATGGAACCTAAGCTAAAAATGGAAGAACTAGGGCTTGGGATTTTGAAATTTTGAATTGGTATTTGGAGGGCCATTTGAGGTTGGATTAGAGAACTTTTGATATGTATATACTCGTGGAAAGATAAGGAACTCGTTGATGTAAAATATTTTGAATTTCGAGAAGTGGGCCTAGGGCTCGGGTTTTGCTAATTTCAGGATTTTTGATAATTTTCAATTGTTTTTGCATGGGTTTTGTTCCCTTAGCCTATTGTGACGTATTCGTCCTGGTTTTGGTCAGATTTGACGTTTGAGGAGGCCGATTTGAGGGAAAAAGGCGTAGCGAGCTAAAGCTTTAGCTGGTTCAAGGTGAGTAATGATTGTAAAGGATGTCCTCAGGATTTGAACCCCCTGATTTGCACATCGTAGTACCATATTTAGGTGAGACACACATCTGATGATGAGTGTGGGGTCGTTTACTATTGGGGATTGTGACTTGGTCCGTCCCGAGTGATGTTTTCACCTCATATTTGATTGAAGCTTATTTGTCATCATCATTATTTGGATTGATTACCATATTTGGGTTTTGTGCCAACTATTGGAACCCTCCGGGTATTTTTATCACTATTTCATCACTGTTTTGACTTACAACTCAACCACTTTTACTTAGTTTTGAAAGTAAAATTAAATCATAAATGATGTTTTGGGCTGAGAATTACTTTTTTACTAATGCCCGAGAGCCTTATATGATTTATGGACTAAGTATGGCCAAGGGCCTAATGTGAGGATACTATGGATCGGGCTGCGCTCCGGAACAGTGTTATACTGATATTGATATGAGGTCGAGAGCCTAGACTTGATGCAACGAGATGGCTTGATATTGCACTTGGGCCAAAAGGAGGCCCTTCCGGAGTCTGCACACCCCTAGAGAGTGCCTTCGATGAATATGTGGATCGGGCTGCACGCCACAACGGGTACAATAGGGTACCATTCTATGTGTTGACTTTCTTTATATGTCTGTCACTTAACTGCTAACTGTTGTAGCATTACCATATTTAGTTTTTATTGGTTTATTGCTTTCATATCACTTGTTTTAACTACCGCATTATGGATTACTTTTTGCTTTCTGTGATTTCTTAGAACTCTAGAAGATTGAACATAAAGAAGGTAATATATATCTTCACCCTCTAATTGATTATAGCATTGAATTAATGATTGTAGACTACAAGTTCATGAGATATGAGTTGATGAGTTTGATAGAAAAGCATGAATAATTATAGGTTTGGCTTGTTGATTGTTGATTATTGATTAAGGGTATTGTTAACCTTATGGATGATAAAGAATGATGTTGATTATAACCATTTGATACTTTAGAATTTATCAAGGAGCAAGAGAATAGGTTATTGGGTGTAGAGGAGCGATTAATAAGGACTATGAAACTCTATGCCACCAAGTATTTGAAAAAATGCTTAAGTAACCAAAACATGAGAATTATTGTTAATATGGAATCTCTTTGACTTGTATCGATGTAGACTAAAGTTGAAAGGGTTGTCGAATTTTGTATTACGCCAAAGAGCAGGAAGTTAAGGTATGTGAGGCTAACTCTCTATGTTTGGGAACGCTAATGATTCTCCCTACACTGCATTTTCTTTACGACGTTACTAATTGCCTCATAAATATAGTTTAGCCTAGTTCCTTGAATATTTGTAGAACATATATTCTTTAGCTTCATAACTCGTTCATGACTTTCATTCTTAGCGTTGTGAGCTCAGTGCGTATTCAATATAGACTTGGGTTTGATGCTCCCGAGTCTTAGTATAGATTACTCTGTATGCTATAAACAGTTGAAGTTTCAGTGTTCATAATCAGTTCAAGAATACATGTCTCAGTCTAGTCCTATTTAGTATTCCAGTAATATGTAGCTTAGTGTGATCCAGTATTCCAATTTCATGTAACTCAGTGTGATTCAGTATTTCACTATCATCTATTATAGTTTGATTCTCAGTTCCTAATTTTAAATTCCTTAATGTGGAACACCTGTTTTGGGCCTGAGGCCGCAGTTAATTCATTACGCATCTTTGGGCCTGAGGCCGCAGTTAATGCTTTATGCATCTTTGGACCTGAGACCATAGTTATGTATACATATACTTGGGCTCGAGGCCGCAGTTGCGCGCGCGCGCACACACACACACAGACACACACAGACACACACACACACACACACACACACACACACACACACACACACACACACATATATATATATATATATATATATATATATATATATATTGGGCCTGAGGCCGCAGTTTAATGTTCAGATAATCAGGTTGTTCATCATTCAGAAGAGGGAGTATTCATATCCTTCATTCCTTTGTTCAGTTCAGTTATTAGTTATCATTTCAGTTTCAATCTCAATAGTTTCTATTTCAGCTATCAATTATCAATTCTCAGTTATCAGCTTAGTTTTAGTTTCAACATTTATAATTCTTTCTTTTTGTTGCTTTACCTACCAGAGCAATTCAAATGTACTGACATCCCTTTTGCTCGGGGCCTGCATCTCACATTGCAGGTAATGATATATAGGTTAATGATTCAGAGCGCTAGGGTTCTCGTACCAGCTATTTGGTGATCCCCAATTCTTTCGGGGCATTATCAATACCTTACAGTCTCCAGTATTTTCAGACAGTCAGTGTTTTCAATACTTCATTAGAGGCTTCATAGACTAGAGTAACAGTTAGACAGAGTCTCAGGCCTTCCTATGTTTGCTGCAAATACATTTAAGAAGTTATATTAGTATTTCCGTACTTTGATATATATCATTCAGACTTTCAGTATATCAGCATGTGTTAGTTTATCTTTCGCATTCAATATGTTATGATATCACATGTTGATTTAGCTAGCCAGTTGGTTCGCTCGGTCACATATAGTCAGGCACCAAGTGTCGTGTTACGTCCAAGACCAGGTTCGGGATGTAACAAATATGACTTGTTCGTGTTTTTGGTTGAGGTCCCGGGGCCTCGGGTGATTTCGGATGGTTGACGGGAGGTTTGGAGTTAGAATTTGAAGCTCAAAAGTTGAAACTCCTGTCACAACTGCACCTGCACCTTGGGGATCGAAGGTGCTAGCTCACAGAAGTGCCCAGAGGGTTGTAGATGCGGAATTTGGACATGGGAGCTGGAACCACAGAAGCGGTTGTTCTAGCGCACATGTGATAGCGCAAGTGCGGGATTTCTGACCGCATGTGCGATATTAGACGCTTAAGTGTTTTTCGTAGATGCGCACCTGGGACCACATGTGCGAGATTGTGACTGCACAAGCATTTTAGCTGGGGCAGATCATATAAATTATGGACTTTGCAATTTTCAGCCTTTATTCACTTTTTTAAAGTCAGTTTTGGAGCTTTTTGAAAGATTTTGAAGAGGGAATTCAAGGGATCTTCATTGAGGTAAGATTGTTTAACCAAAACTCATTTCCACGGTGTTATTTCACTGATTAGGCTTGAAATTTTTGGCAATTTGAGGATAAACAAAAATTGAGGATGTAGAAAATCATTCTATCCATGATATGTGTGCTTTGGTTGTATTAGCACGATTTTTAGGTATAGGTTTTGATGAATGACAAACAATGAAGTCAAGTGTTAAACAATGTTATTATATGACAAAAAATCAAGATTGAATGCCGAGAAACATATTGATGAATGGATTGCACGGAAAATCCAAAGACGAGCTCAAAAGTTGAAGACCGAAGACCCAAGGCGTAGGTCGTTAGGTAGAACCAATGTAAGAGCAACGTTTAAGTTATCTCGTCTTTTGGCTCAACATAGGTCATCATAAATATGCATAATATCTTTTTATCAAATCATATTTATCATAAACATATTTCAAATACTTCAAACAAAATGATTTTAACGTTTTCATTTTAACCAAAATGGTTTTTGAAGTAAGTTTCCAATTCTGGACAGCATAGGTGAATAATCGATTATGCAAAAGTGATAATCGATTATTCTGGGAAATTCCATTTATTGGAAATTTCTGCAGACTAGGATAATCGATTATACACTTGGGCATAATCGATTATCTTGTATCCATTGCCAAAATTTTTGAACGACAGGCAGATAATCGATTATGCAAATCCAATAATCGATTATTCTAGCACAAAATCAGCTTCCGATTTTGTAACGGTAAGCTGATAATCGAATATGCAAATCTGATAATCGATTATCTTGGCATAAAATCAGCATAATTGATTGCAAATTAAGCAACGAACATACTACTTCTACCACTTATAAATAGAGGTCTTTTGAGCTGATTTGAAATACACAACACCTCTCATTATTCATATACATATTGATATTATTTGTGCATCATTTTAGAGCTTTTGTTGAGCCAATTGAGAGACAACTTTGAGTTGTTCATAGAGCTAATATTGTATCTCTTTATCTACTCTTTTTAGAGAGTTCTTGTTGTAAAAGAGAAAGGTGTTTGAGAAGACCATATCTTCTCATTGATTGTCGGGTTTGCTAAGTACCCTCAATCTTAGTGTGTGAAGTCTTGAGGTGAGGTATCCTCAAGCAAGTTGAAGTCTTGTAGAGTGTACATCTACGAGCAAGTGTAACGGTTTGTTAGGCACCCGTAAGCTTAACGGAGTTAGTGGAAACTCGAGAGAGTCTCTCGGGGACTGGACTAACCACACGTTGTGGTGAACCAGTATAAATTCGGTGTGTCCTTTCCTTAATCTTTTAATTACTGCATTTAATTTACTCCTACAATTTTATTTCCGCAATATTTATCAATATTCTCGTGCCGCACTATTCACCACCCCTCTAGTGACGGGCATAAATCCTAACAATTGTTATCAGAGCCTAACTCTCTGAAAGCCTTAAGCGGTTGAGAGAACGATATATTTTTTTGTTGAGAATATTGAACGCAGGAATGATGAGCGAAGGACACTCCACCAATAGGCCTCCACTATTTGACGGAACAAATTACACATATTAGAAAGAGCGGATGAGAATCTTCATCCAATCAAATAACTTTCGTCTGTGGCAAATCATCAAGAACGGTGAACAAATGCTGACAAAGAAAGTTGGAGAAACCACGGTTCCAAAGGAGGAAGATGAATATACTGCCGAGGACATCAAGAAAGTTAAAAATAACGCAAAGGCCGTCAATTTATTATATTGTGCGGTGAATCCGGATGACTATCGGAAGATTTCTTGCTGCACAACCGCCAAGGAGATGTGGGATAAACTTGAAATCACCTATGAAGGTACGCCTCAAGTCCGAGAATCAAAAGTTGATTTTCTAACACATGAATATGAACTCTTCAGAATGAGGAGAATGAAAGCATCGATATTATGTTCGATCGGTTCTCAATGATCATCAACAATCTCCATGCTCTCGGGAAAGTATACTCGAACAAAGATCTTGTTCGAAAAATCTTGCGGAGTCTCACTCCCGAATGGCGATCCAAAGCCAATGCCATCCAAGAGACGCTAGGAATCACGGACGTCACACTTGATGGACTAAGAGGTAACCTCAAAACTTATGAAAGCACTATTCTTAATCCTTATCTTGGAAATAAAGGTCCAGGTATTGCCTTCAAAGCCTCATCCTCTAAAAGAGAAGAGGTAAGTGATTCGGATAGCGATAATGATAATATTTCCAATGCCTTGATCGAAAAGTTTTATATGTTTATGAAAAAGGAAATAAAGAAGGAAGAACCAAGTCCTTCATGCCAAAATTGTGGAAAACTTGGCCACACCAAATCACACTGTCCAAAATCCAAGGACAAGAAGAAGAACAAACACCAAAGGCGTGTGAAATGGGATTCGGACAGCTCGGGCGATGAAACTGCCGCACTACGCCTCATGGACAACGAGGAAGAAGAGGTAAGTAATTCTAACTCTTATTCTTTTGAAGAATTACAAAAAACCTTTCAAGAATTATATGTTGAATTGAAAAAGATTTCAAAAATCTCCAAAGAGGCCAAGGCTAGAATTAAAGTCTTAGAAGAAGAAAATAAATTTTTTGAAAATGATAATCTTGATCATAAAAATAAAATTAAGGAGATGAATAAAGCCTCTTCAATTGATCAAAGTTCCAATTGTTCTTCTTGTACTTCTTTGAAAATAGAGAACATAGGACTTAGGAACACACTAGAAAAACGTAGTGTTGATGATCCTAAAACAATTGAAGAAATTAAGAAGAAAATTAGAAAGGATGATAGAAATGAAGTTAGACCACCTAGAAATAACTCTAGGAACTTCACTAATGAGTCTAAAATTAATCATTTTAGACCACCTAGAAACAACTCTAGGAATTTTGGTAATGAGTCTAAAATGAATCATTTTAGACCACCTAGAAATAACTCTAGGAATCGCAATACGTCTAGGGATAACGACTTTAGATCACCTAGAACGTTTTTGGCTCAACCAAGACATATGCACAACCCGAATGTTATATGTAATTATTGCAACCGGGTAGGACACATAGCACCCGTATGTTTTGCAAAACATAGGGATTTATCTTTGAGCTATGATTATTATTTGCCTAACCCCCAAGGAACCAAAAATGCTTGGGTACCTAAAACCTATTTTTAGGTACGTTTGCAGGTGTGCTTGAAGACTACAATATCGTAGTAGATGCACCAAGCACGAAACCTTATTGCATCGAGAGGGAATTTCGGTTAGTTATCATATTTTTGATAAAAAGTAATAGTTGATATGTGTTAACAATTAATATATTTTTATTAACAATTGATATTAATTATTTTTGTTGATTCATGTTTTGATAATTTTTATCTTGAATAACAATTGGTATTAATTATTTTTGTTAAAATAATAATTGATTCATGTTTTGATGAATATTATTTTTGGTTTGAATAATAGTTGATATATTCTTGAAAAATAAATGATTCGTGTTTTTAATACAACTATTGGTTTGTTAAAAATTAACTGTTGATATGTTCTTAAGTAATATGATTTGCGAAAAATAACCGTTATTATGGTTGTTATGTTTTTACTAACATTTGGTATTTTTTCATGTTGGTATGATTGTTTAAATATCGTCAATGTATATTCCTCATTGTATTTCCTATTCTATTCTTGACACTAACAATTGATATACCCAAAAGGGGGAAGTGTCGAAAGGGGAAAATAGCCTGTGTACACTCTCTTTTTGCTAATGCCAAAAGGGGGAAGAAATTAGGCGATATGCATCTAATAAGGGGGAATGTCTCCACCTTGTAGTATGCTTTAATTGAGGGGGAATATTCAATTAAGGGGGAATTGTTTGCATGAATTGTATGTTGAGATATAGCATGAATTTAGGGGGAATCCAATATGCATATCTCCTATTATTTGTCATTATCAAAAAGGGGGAAATTGTAGAAAATCATTCTATCCATGATATGTGTGCTTTGGTTGTATTAGCATGATTTTCAGGTATAGGTTTTGATGAATGACAAACAATGAAGTCAAGTGTCAAACAACGTTATTATATGACAAACAATCAAGATTGAATGCCGAGAAGCATATTGATGAATGGATTGCATGGAAAAGCCAAAGACGAGCTCAAAAGTTCAAGACCGAAGACCCAAGGCGTAGGTCGTTAGGTAGAACCAATGTAAGAGCAACGTTTAAGTTATCTCGTCTTTTGGCTCAACATAGGTCATCATAAATATGCATAAGATCTTTTTATCAAATCATATTTATCATAAATATATTTCAAATACTTCAAACAAAATGATTTTAACGTTTTCATTTTAACCAAAATGGTTTTTGAAGTAAGTTTTCAATTCTGGACAGCATAGGTGAATAATCGATTATGCAAAAGTGATAATCGATTATTCTGGGAAATTCCATTTATTGGAAATTTCTGCAGACTAGGATAATCGATTATACACTTGGGCATAATCGATTATCTTGTATCCGTTGCCAAAGTTTTTGAACGACAGGCAGATAATCGATTATGCAAATCCAATAATCGATTATTCTAGCACAAAATCAGCTTCCGATTTTGTAACGGTAAGCTGATAATCGATTATGCAAATCGATATTCTTGGCATAAAATCAGCATAATTGATTGCCAATTAAGCAACGGACATACTACTTCTACCACCTATAAATAGAGGTCTTTTGAGCTGATTTGAAATACACAACACCTCTCATTATTCATATACATATTGATATTATTTGTGCATCATTTTAGAGCTTTTGTTGAGCCAATTGAGAGACAACTTTGAGTTGTTCATAGAGCTAATATTGTATCTCTTTATCTACTCTTTTTAGAGAGTTCTTGTTGTAAAAGAGAAAGGTGTTTGAGAAGACCATATCTTCTCATTGATTGTCGGGTTTGCTAAGTACCCTCAATCTTAGTGTGTGAAGTCTTGAGGTGAGGTATCCTCGAGCAAGTTGAAGTCTTGTAGAGTGTACATCTACGAGCAAGTGTAACGGTTTGTTAGGCACCCGTAAGCTTAACGGAGTTAGTGGAAACTCGAGAGAGTCTCTCGGGGACTGGACTAACCACACGTTGTGGTGAACCAGTATAAATTTGGTGTGTCCTTTCCTTAATCTTTTAATTAATGCATTTACTTTACTCCTGCAATTTTAATTCCGCAATATTTATCAATATTCTCGTGCCGCACTATTCACCCCCCCTCTAGTGACGGGCATAAATCCTAACAGAGGAACTAGCGCTTGAAATTGGAGACCTTCAATTAGGGATTTGAGAAGTCATTTGTGGTTGGATTTGGAATATTAGATATGCATGAACTCGGCATGTGTAAGAATTCAAATTATGTGAATTTTATGAGATTTCGAGACTTGGGCCCGGGGGTCGGGTTTGGCCAATTTTGGAATTGTTCATGTAAATTTATTCTTTTTAAATGGGCTTTGTTTTCTTATCATATTTTGATGGTATAAATCTATTTTTTGTTAGATTTGGAGAATCTGGAGGCCATGTTAAGAGGCAAAGACATCGCGACCTAGAGTTTGGACCGGATTGAGTTAAGTAATGATTCTAAATGCTATCCTGAGGGTATGAAACCTTGGGTTTCACATAGTTATGCTACTTTGAGGTGACACACATGCTACATGACGAGCGTGAGGTCGTGCACCATTGGGGTTTGTGACTTAGTTCATCCAGTATGACTGTTAAACCTCGTATTTGATTGAAAAATATTTGTTATCATTGTGTTTTTGGAAAGTATTATTATGTTTTGGACTGAATGTCATATTTGGGCCTTGTTCCAACTGTTTGGGACCCTTAGGGAATTTTTACTACTATTTCTCACTGTTTTGACTTCATATTTGTACCCAGTCATGCTGTATTCGACATTCTTTCATAATTTAAGCATATTTACTCCATTTTATCATTTTAAATAATATTTTAGGCTGAGCATCATATTCTATTATGCCCGAGTGGCTTGAGAGATTTCTGACTGAGTGAGGCTAAGAGTCTGTGTTGTGAGGATAATATGGGATCCGGCTGCGGGTCATAGCGGTGTCATACTGATTCACGATTATGCGGCTGAGGGCCTGATTTATTATACAACAAAGTGGCTTGTTATGAGGTCGATAGCCAATTCGATTATTCCACGATATGGCTTGATATAATGCTTGGGCTATAGGAGCCCCTCCAAAGTCTGCACACCCCTAATGAGCGTGGGTATCGAGTGTGAGATGTGATATTGCCTGAGGGGCTTTTATTTTTTCATGTTATTGCTCGAGAGGCTGATACGAATGATTGTGAAATAGCCAAGGGGCTGGTTCTGTTGGTATTTTTCCTGAGGGGATAATTTATGTTTGTATCCTTTTTCTCCCTATTTTTCGTCACTCGTTTGAACTATGGAAAGATGTTTAAAGAGGTTTTTACTGAACTAAGGTATTTTTACAAGCTTTTACTGTACTACTGCATTGTTCTGGATTTGTAATATTTCATTATAGCATTATGCTGTATTTTACGAATTTTCTTATCGTTTAGCTGACTAATTTTTATTACTTACATAGTTGGCGTACTCAAATTACTCCCTGCACCCTGTGTGCAAATCCAGGAGCCTCGGGTCACGCTAGCGATTGATGATTTGCATTCAGCAGGCTTGTTCGGAGTTGACTAGGTAGCTGCTTGGGGTTCAGAGCCCAGTGCTTCTCCTTCCTATCCTTATTTGACTTTGTACTGGTTTTGTATCAGACTATGTTGTCTTTTCGTACTCTTAGACGAATTGTAGATGTTCATGACTGGTGACACTTTGATATTGGACGGTGTTTTGTTTTCGCACTATTCTATTCTACTATATATTTTGGTGTTTTTTTTGTTGTTTCTTCTTAATGTCTTTAATTAACTTATTGTAACTGTTTAGTTGGTCTGGGGGTTTGTGTCATCTAGCCTAATTTCACGATAGGTGCCATCACGATCAGACCCGTTTTAGGGTTGTGACAAGTTGGTATCAGAGCTTAGGTTATATAGGTCTCACGAGTTATGAGCAGATTTAGTAGAGTCTTATGGAACGGTAAGGAGACGTCTGTATTTAGCCTCGAGAGGCTGAGAACCTTTAGGAAAACTTCATATTCTTGAATTCTTGTCGTGCGAATCTTTTGATCCGAGTACTAAACTTTTCTTATTCTATTCTCTTACAGATGGCGAGGACATGTGCTACCGGTCAGGATGGACGACCACCAGTACCACCGGCTGGAGCCACGAGAGGCCGAGGACGCGGTTGAAGCTATGGTAGGGGCAGGGGTGTAGGCCGCACAGCAGCTAGGGCAGCACCTTTAAACCCATCAGCCGCCCCAGTTCATGATCAGGTCCCACTTGTGGACGCTCCAGCAGTGCCATCTTAGGCACCAACTGTTCCCATTGTGATTCCAGGCCTTCAAGAGGCCCAGGCCCAAATTCTATCAGTATGCACTGGCCTAGCTCAGGCGGTCTCAATTAGTACAGCCGCGACTACATCTCATGTTGGGGGAGGCACTTAGACTCCTGCCGCTTGCATACCTGAGCAGGTCGTGCAGGGACTTCAGACACCGAGGGCACCTCCAGCTCAGCTAGTTGCAGCTGCTCAGGACTATGTAGCTCCCATCATGCCACCGAAGGATCGGGTTCTTTTAGGGATTAATAGACTTGTGAAGATCCTAATAGTATAAATAATTTATCATCAAATATATCTAATTGGAAATTGATTCAGCGACTTATAATTTACTCAGATGCATCGTTGAATATTAAAAATAAAACAGCTGACCTATATCTATATATATTTACCGAAGGGTCATGTTATTTTAGGAATTGATAGACTTGTGAAGATCCTAATTAATGCATAGTAATATTTATCATCAAATATATTTGTTTGGAAAATGATTCATCGACTTATAAATTACTTAGATGCAACTTTGAATATTAAAAATAAATGTCTGACCTGTGTATATATATATATATAGATAAGGGTCGGGTTATTTTAGGGATTGATAGCCTTGTGAAGATCCTAATTAGTATGTATAATTTATCATCACATATATCTGTTTGGAAACTGATTCATCGACTTATAACTTACTTTCATGCATCGTTAAATATAAAAAACAAAATGTCTGACCATATATATATATATATATATATATAGAGAGAGAGAGAGAGAGAGAGAGAGATAAAGGTCGGGTTACTTTAGGGATTGATAGACTTGTAAAGATCCTAATTAGTGTATATAATTTGTCATCAAATATATCTGTTTGGAAATTGATTCATCGACTTATAGCTTACTTAGTACATCGTTGAATATTAAAAATAAAACATCTGACACACACACACACACACACACATATATATATATATATATATATATATATATAGCATGTTATAGTATATGTTAGTGTATTCATCCCTTGTTTTACAAAAGTGTTAACAGATTACATTTATATTATTTAGATAGTAAATACTAAAGTGATTTAAGATTTTGACCAATGTTGACCTAATAACCAACTAGCTTTGGTCGGTTATTTTCCAGAAATTAATATAGCGACCAAAGTTGGTCGGTAAATGCTTCCCCCAGTATTAACCGAGCAACTTTGGTAGGTAATTTTAAGTGAGATTCTTTTATATTTTATTAAATATTTTAAATAATAATATAACTACTAAAATTTTATAACTGGGTCTCACATAACGACCAATGTTGGTCGGTAATGTAAAAATTTTTTTGACTAACCAAGTCTGACCAGCTCGGTAAACTTGTTGACCACTTTATCGACCAACTTTGATCGATAATTTATTTAAAATAAATATAAAATATTTTTTTAGTTACTGACAAATATTGATCGCTATTTTGGACCGACCAATTTTAATCACAAAATGTTGATCGCTAATTGCCAAATCTTTAGTAGTGGTAGGTAGACAACCAGCAAAAAAGTTTCCATGCGTGCTTGATGAACAACATTAGGATCGATATCTTAAAATGAAGCAGCAATATTACTATAGGTGAGTAACGTAGGCTACCATTCTATTAGATGTATACGCCAACTTTTTAGAAGCCATTAGATCGAAATACTCCTTAAGATACAAAGACTACCTTCAGCTGTTGGGCCTGGGACCATCCAGTAACTATTTGTGCAGATCAGCAGATGCCGTTAAATTTGTTTGGACTTTAATTTCCCTTTGATCCCTCTTTGTCGAAGTTATTGTTCTTCCGGTGACTCGAACCGACGATTTTGCAGGTATTGTACCTAGGTGACCATTTGAGTAATCCCTTTTGTCTACAGATACAATAGAAATAATAGTAACCCAGTAAAATCTCACAAGTAGGGTCTGAAAAGGGTAGTGTGTACGCAAACCTTACCCTTACTCTAAAGGGATAGAGATGCTGTTTCTGAAAAATTCTTTGCTCAAGATAATAAGAAGACAAAAGAAGAGAATATTAGATTCACCACGGAAATTATAGGGAAAAAGGAACATAAAATGCAGGAAAAAAAATTCAAAGCAAAAAATGATTGTTTGTAAATGTAGCATGCATCGAAAATAAAAAATAGTAAGACACGATATTGCCCCTAACTATCTTAGACAAAACCCTACCGAACTAGGCTCATAAAGGTACAAAGTAATGCGAAACTTAACTATTTCCTAGCCTAAAACCATAATATGCGACTTTCATAATTTCCTATCAAGTGCCATACGCTCTCCTTTGCATACGCCAGATTAAAAAATTACTGCATCGAAGTGAAGCCATCATAAGATCTAGGCAAAATCTCAAAGATTTGGATTTGTGGGGTCTCAACAAAATGCAACTGGATTAGCTAGCGTTTGGAAATAATTAATTTATTCCTAAACGATGATAGATATGATCGAGTGTCCCTTTCTTCTCTTTGTTTTATTGGAGAATAGATGTGCCTTGGTATGCTAATAACTAGTGAGTGACGAGACCAATAAAGGCACATTCCAATTATTTGGACATTTCAAACAAAAATATCCTAATAAAGCACAATTTCATTGTACTATCTTTGCAATTAACGAGAGTATATATGACAAGTCCGATCCGTGGGGTCTAAAACATCTCCATGTAACATTAGCTTCATAAAGATTCAAGGAATTAGCTATAGCTATTTGCAGACGAATTAAATATCATAGTTATTAAGTGCCCATAGTACTCGATCATTTTTAACAACACAGATCGGTGCGAACAACTTTATTTTGGTGCAATTAATATCGTGAAATTAAACATGCTCAGCGAACACTAATTTACCATAGCTTCTCCAACACCAGGACTGGTAATAACAATTTTAAAGAAGAATCAATTATATTGAAAAGTAAAATTTTGATGAACTTAAAAAATATAAGCACTTCCACTATTTGGTGTAAAATACTGAGACAAGTGATATGCATTTTAATCAAGGTGATGTGAGGCAGCGTTTTGTATGATAATAAATATGAGTGGCTTTCCGTAGTACGTTTCACATCTCAGCTTGCTATTCAAATTTCACATTGAAAAACTAGTCTTAACAGGGAGAAAGGAATATGAAGCTTGTCCAAGTGAATCCTTAATATCCCTAGGGAAAATGGTCAAATATACTTTTCTACTGTGCGAAAATAATTTGATTTGCCCTCTATTATATTTTCGGTACAAAAATATCCCTGATGTTAGTTAAATAGTTTAAATATACCCTTGCATTGTTAGGATTGTCTCAGGTGGAGACCTTATTCCACGTGGCGCTGCTATTTTGATGATGTGAACACCACGTGGTATGCCAATTCACCAACCCCAACTCATTTTACCCCTTTCCTCCACTTCTTTTTCCACGACTAGCTAGCACCTCTTCCCCATCCACTACCATCATTTTATAGACAAATATATTCATGTAGACGTTTTAGCATAGGGATCTTTGTGAGAGCGCATGAGAGTACATTTTTTCGTCGAAATTTTTTTCTTAGGAAATTTTTTGAGAAGGAAATAATACCATAAACGGAAAACTGTAAGAAGTTGGAGGCCGAATGTAAGAAAATGTTTGAGAAGTTTTTTTTGATATTCTTGAACAAACTACTAAGTTGAATCCATTGCAAAACAAGCTATTGACTATCCGTAATACTTCAAATTTCATAAAAAATTAGCTATTTTAAAATGAAAATAGAACAGATCCAAGATGATACAATGAAAAGGAAAAAAAAACTACATTATGTTACTTCCTTTCCAAAAGTCACTCTGAGAATCATTTCTAAGATTTCAAAGAATAAAAGTCCTTTAAATGAATCTTGGATAGGATGTCAGCATCAATACAGTGTATTAGACCACAGAACTTTTCACGCTGGTAGAAATTAGATTATATGGTGGCCATTGTGTTGTTGTTGGTAACCATGGTGGTGGGGGTGGTGGAGAGGTTTTGGAGATGCTAGTGGCGGGAAGAAGTGGGGCGGAAGTGGCTAAAATTGTCACGACCCAAAACCCGCTTCAGTTGTGATGGCGCCTTTCTGAAGACAAGGCCAACCAACCAACACATTTGGTATTTTCAAAATAGTTAATATTAATAAATAACTTTTCCACAATTAAATAATTACAATCTAAACAAAAGTTTTTTTTTATTAAGTGCGAAATACAACCCAAACACAGCCCAAACGGGGTGTCACAAGTCACGAGCATCTATTAGCGTATAAATACAACTACAAGGCCTGAAATGTACATAATAGATCTGATAAACAAAATGAAGAAAATGCGGTGCCGCGAACGCTGGCAGTCACCTCACTAAACTCCGATATCTTAGCCTCTGATCAGCTCTAAACCCGCTACCGGATGAACAAATGCCTGCATCTACACGAGAGGTGCATGGAATAAAGTGAGTACTCCAAGTCAGTGAGTAATAAAGGTAAATAATAACCGAGCAATAAGAAATCACTTAAACCAAATTATCATGTTATATAGAGCAGTATAAAACCCTTAGAGAAAAGCGGTGAAACTGTGGAATCTTTAGAGAAACATCTTAGCTCAGCTTAAACCTCTTTTGAAAATGAGTTTTTCCAAGGTTACTCAAATGAATGCAAAATAAATAGTGCAGATACGTACAGAAATCTGCCCCTCGGGCACAACACTCAGTTATCAGATAATGCCAGGAAATAAGGTAGATATTGCATGATGTAGCGCAGACAACGGATAATGGTAGACAAATGAACTATAGTAAACACATAAAACAGTACTAGTACCGTTGCGGCATGCATACCGATTCATATATTGCAACGGCGTGCAAACCGATCCATTTATCGTCGATGGCGCTCACTCGGGGTGCACAGACTCCGGAAGGGCCCCCTGATAGCCCAAGCCCAATATCAAGCCATCTCGTGGAATCAAGTCTAGGTCCTCGTCTTCATATCAGTATAACACTATTGCAGCGTGCAGCCCGATCCAAAAGTATCTTCACATCACAGGCCCTCCACCTTACTCAATCAAAATCACATAATCCCCTCAGGCAGCAACAAAACATGTTGCTCAGCCCAAAAATAGAATTTGAAATATTATTTCTAGTATTAAACCAAATAAACTTGGCTGAGTTCTGAAAATAGTGGAAAATACATGACTGATTTCAAGTATAAAATCAAAATAGTGAGAAAATATCAACAACCGACCCCGAAGGGATTCAAATAGTTGGCACGAAGCCCCAATATCGCAATCGCCCCAAATCATGATGATAACAAATGTTTCAGTCAAATATGCGGTAAAATCATCAATCGGGGCGGACCAAGTCACAATCCCTAATAGTAAAAGATCCCACACTCATAATCCAACGCGTGTTTCACCTCAATATAGCACTACGATATGCAATCCAGGATTTCGAATCCTCAGAATATCATTTACAATCATTACTCACCTCGAACCGGCTGAATCTCTAGCTTGCGACGTCTTTGCCCCTCAAATCGGCCTCCACGCGCGTCGAATCTATACAAATCCAGAACGAATACATCACAATATGCTAAGGGAACAAAGCCCAAGCAAAAACAATCGAAAAATATCAAAAATCTTTAAATTCGCAAAATTCGAGCTTCGGGCCCACGTCTCGAAACTCATAAATTTTCACATCCTTAGATTCCTTATCTTCTCACAAGTTCATACATATCAAAAGTTCTCAAATCCGACCCCAAATGGCCTATCAGATCCCAAATCAAAAGTCCAATTTCTCAAGCCCTAGTTCTTCCATTTTAGGCTTAGCTTCCATGAATATTTAGGTGGAATTCACATAATAATCGAGTGTTGAGTTCAAAAATCTTACCTCCAAACGATTCCCTTTGAATTCCTCTTTAATATCCACTAAGAAGCTCTCAAAATGATCAACATGGAGGAAAAATGATCCAAAATCGCGGATGAAATGAAATTATAACATTCTGCCTAGTACTGTTCCTTCTTCATCGAGATCGCAGCGTAGCCTCGCAATCGCGAAGAACAAATCCTCAAAGGCCCCAAAATACAGTATGTGAACGCGAAAATCTCCATGCGAACGCGATGCATCCATCTTCATACTTTCGCGAACGCGTTCCATTACCTGTGAACACAATGAACAATAACCACTGGACCATAGATCCTCATACGCGAACGCGATCAGGCTTATGCGAATACGAAGTATAATCTTCTAACCTTCTGCGAGTGCAAAGAGCAATTCATCTACCTCCCTATTTCCTCCTACGCGGTCGTGAAGGCTTAAAACATGCAATAGAAACTTCAGTAAATATGCAACTTCAAATTACCAAAAATGGTTCGATTGACCATCCGAAACACACCCGAGGCCTTCAAGAGCTCAACCAAAAGCACCAACGTATCCTAAAACCGCATTAAAACTTGTTCCAATCATCAAAATACCTAAAATAACATCAAATCACCCAAAACTTATCGAATTCAAGGCTAAGTTTCCAAAAACTTTCGAAATACGCTTTCGATCAAAAACTTGAGCAAACGACATCCGAATGACCTAAAAATTTGCACACACATCCCAAATGACATAACAAAGTTACTGCAACTCTCAGAATTTCATTCCGACCTTCAGATTAAAATGTCACCTGCCAATCGAAAATCACCAAAATACTAACTTCGCCAATTCAAGCCTAATTCCACACCGGACCTCCGAAACCAATCCAACAAATCTAACCAAATCATAAAAATTCCGAGCCGAGCTCATATACAAATAAATCAACTCTTGGTCAAACCTTTCAAATTCAAAGCTTTCAATTGAGACTATTCCTTCAAATTCATACCGATTTTCGTAGAAACCAAAACCAATCATCTACATCAGTCATAATACATCATACGGAGCAAGTCATGCCCGAGAACTGGCGATCAAAGTACAAAGGCTCAAACCAGCCGGTTGGGTCGTTACATCCTCCCCCACTTAAACAAACGTCCTTGAACGTACCCAAAGTTGTTCTAAAATCCAACCAATCGCTTCATAACCTTACCATGCATATATTCGGGGTGATCCCATGTCACTCTATCTCATATAGGTCCGACAACACATAGAAATTGAAATTACACAACCCGATCTAGCCCATGAATCATAGAACCACACTTTCACTTCTAAAACCATCAATACGATCAACACCTAACATCTATATTCCGAATAGGCCTGAACCAGCTGTAGTAGCCCATGCCTGCAACCTCAAGGGCAATTATATGATATACCACATAACTCAAACACATGCAGCGACAACTTCCATTCATAGCAGCTGCCCACAACAACCAATGCCGATACAAAATCTCTCATTAGCTAAAGTTCATTCCAACACTTTTATATACTACCAACGATAATGAAACACCCTGTAAACCATAACCATTTCTCCGATAAACCATGCATGAAGCCATTTCTCCTCTAGCATTTACCATAGCAAATTTTTAAGTCGAACCTCGATATTACCCATCCAACATGCTGAAATCAAAAATTTTCGTACTCATTAATGATCCAAACGATCTCCTCTAATCCAACACACCACTCTGGTTACATGACACATCAATAGAGGCATAAGCTGCAACTAGCATAATACGCGCACTAATAAGCAACGGTCCGAACATACTCAAATCCTAAAATGACTCAAATGAAAGAGTTGTACCTCAAGCTCACCAGTACCACCACAACACAAGGCTGGGAAAACGTCTCATATCATAGAATAGAACACACGAATCTATCCCGCAATATCATATCTCCACATAGCTTCGCGGCAATGAACGATCCTATCCAAACATTGCTCCACATGAAACACCTCGAGTTACTATGCTCTAAGGTGACAACCACACACCATTTGATGTCTGAGACCAAATCAAATCATCACACCCAAAGTGAAACAAATAATATACCACGCAACCCGATAGGTCATAACCGACCCAATTACTCTTCCTGCTCGACTTCCACTACGAGACCCCAAACAAACCGCACCATATATGCCCACAATCAACAAAACATAATGCCTCACAACACCAAAAGATATCTCATAGATCTCCCAGTCTACCAACAAGCTCAATAACAATCGAATCCACATATCCCTCAACTATACAATTTAGAGCCAAACAAGCCGACTCAAGCTAGGACACGCATCCGCATTGGCCTACCAACGAAGTCTTTATTAAGGAAATCTTGAAGCTGTTCTCACAACTCCTCAACTTTGCCAGTGCCCTACGATACAATGCGCGACACCAAATTAATACCGAAATCAACCATCTTGCCCGATGACATGCCCGACCACAAGAAACGTATCCAAAAAGTCCTTTTACACCGGAACTAAATCAATTATTGCAACCTCTGCAGTGACATCCATCACGAAGACCCAATTAAGAAAGGTAATCCTTCCCAGTCGTCCGTTGGGTCTTCAAAATACAAACCACTCTACTAGAACACAATCCAACACGCCTCGCCACTCAACCCGTGGCATGTCCAGCATAGCCCATAACGCAATAGTCCTGAATAATCCAACACGGAGACAACCAGTCTAAACCCCAACATCATATCTGAATCTAGCATACCACAATATAGCCTGAATATGAGAACTTCCATCTCCACATCCACACAGCACATGAATCACCATATCTGATCCCAATTTCACCGTCCGGACACATGCCACACTTTTAATACCTAATCATTCCATGATAGACACTCTAAAATTTCCCTGTGTCACCAAGCAAACCCGAATATCACCAGCCAACAAAAAAGTACCGCAATACTACCGAAGAATCATCAGTTTAATCACATTACCCTTTTTCTGAAATATATACTCCCGTCAAATCACTTCCAATTAGCAGTACCATTTCCTTAATTATTTGAGGCTACCCGTTGCCTAAGAGTTTTATGAACTTTCTTCCAGAACTGAACTGTAACTCATCTAGCTAAGAACTTCCATTGATTCCATATAAAAGAAAAATCATTACACATCTCATGCCTCTCACATTCGTATATAAGACTGCACACCGCAGCAGCATTCTATGTGGATCGGGCTGCATGTCGCATTAGTATGGTTATGAATTCGGTTATCGTGAGAAGTAAATGATATGAATTCTGGCTTAAAGGGTTTTAACTGACTTTCCTCATTCAATTGTTGTTTAAATGTTCTTACTTTTTCAATATAGAACTGCATAGTGTTTTTTGAGTTTTATCTCCATCAGTCATTGTTTATTGCTATTACTCACTAACTCAGAGTACACACTTTTCTCCCTGCTCCATGTGTGCAGATATAGGTATCTCGGAGGCATAGTTGATTTTTTGCTACTATCTAGATTATCACCATTCATTGAGGTAGTTGCATGGTGGCTGCATGACTCGATTTTTCCCCTTATCCTCTTTACTTTTACGCATTCTGGACAACTTATGTATAGGTTGCTACTCAGACTTGTATTAGAGGCTCGTGACTCGTGACACCAGATCGGTGGGATTTGTGTTGGTATTTTATAGTTTTTTTGCACTGTCCTAACTACTATTTTAGAGTTATAATCATGTTAAATCGACATTAAATATTGTTAATTGGTAATGAAATGTACATAAGGGATTGAGAGTGGTGAATTGGTGGGGCTTGCTTAGCATTGTGTTGGGCGCCATCACGACCGGGGATTTGGGATCATGACAAGTTGGCATTAGAGCCTAGGTTACATAGGTATCACGAGTCATGAGCAGGTTTAGTAGAGTCTCACAGATCGGTACCGGAGACGTCTGTATTTATCCTCAAGAGACTACAGAACCCTTAGGAAAAACTTCACATTCTTGAATTCTTATCGTACGTCCTTGATTCAGCTTGAAAAAAAACTCTTGAAATTCCTTCCACGCGTTTTTAGGCGTGCATGAGCACTCAGTATGAGATGTGCCTTGATTGCTTGTGATTCCCCGATCAATGGGCAAGATGTAATATTCGTGAGTTTATGTTCGGCCAGTCTGGAGGACTTGATGATGGATCCTTACCTATGGCTTGAGCACCGAGGTGCTGATTGTGTGAGCAAGTATGTCGAACTTATATGTTTGGTATTGTCCCTATTAGATGGAATGGCGGTTGAATATCCATGTGATGACTTTGTTTGTACTGCGAGATGTATCTATATGACTTGGTAGTGACGAAGAAGTCTGCTGGATAATAGTTGAATTGTAAAGGATTCGATTCCTATTGTGATTTGATGTGTAGCCCAAGTTATGGGCGCGTGAAGAATATTTTTGTGTCTCCTAGTTGGGGAGGGAATTGTATTATATGTGGCGGTATGAGCTCAGGCCCAGGAAGATTAAATGACTATGTAATGTGTATGACGGTGGAAGGTATGCAGAACTACTAAATTGAGGCGAAGCATGTGGTTTATCTCCTGCGGAGTATTCTTAAGTTCTGTGATCCTTATGTGTATGTTAGAAGATCTCATGTGTAATTGAAGGGTACTTGTTGAAATTTGAAAATTCGAGTCACTTAAAAGAGTGGACTCAAATGATGTGGGGATGAATGCGAGATTTGCAGAAGATTTACACTACTAGATGATTTGTGTTTTCACAAGCTTACAAATGATTTGAGTTTAATCGCACTATGGTATTGTGGCATCAATTGAGTAAAAGTGTTTGAGTGCATCCTGATCTATAGCTTTCAGCCTTTCAGCTAAGTGGGGGAGTCTGCCGCGAGTAGTTGATTGCACGGTTATATGCTATGTTGGTTTCAGTTTGAAGCATGCTGGCGAATCATTTCTGGTTGCGGAAATTGAGCTGAGAATGGCACGAGTAAAGCAAAATTGTGGCAGAGGTCATATTATGCGTTATAGAGTACGGGAATCACGGAATGTCTAAAGTGTTACTAGCAAAGGATGCTCGGTGTATAGAGCAGGAAGTTACTTAGCTGTATTGGGATGAAGATATCATTTGCGATATCGGAGTGCCAATGAGGCACGGGTTGTTCTGTCCGTTAGTTAAGGTGATTTGCAGTTTGAATAAGAGAGAATGACTTTCGAAATTGGTTCTAATGTGTTCTAGAGTCTACAGGGAACAATCGGGTATCTTAATGTTGCATGTGTGGTTAAAACTGTGTTTTCATTAGAAGAGGTTCAGATTTGTGGTATTTCTATGTTAATTATGGGATTCTATGCATCAGTATTAGGAAAGTAAAGGCAACTACTTTAGATTTATAGGAAGTTCTTCAGAATAAAGTGTTTTGTAATGTGGTGTTTTTTAGAATATTCGAGGGAGAGTATTTAGTGGCTTATGGGTTTCAGACGGTGTGGTTCATGCTTGGGTCTCGTGTGGTGAGCCTGGGCGAGGCATTGTGGTGCTACAGCAAGAGTATATATCAAGTTGAAGGTGGGATAGAAGGAAATTTAGATGGGTGGAGTATCTTGAGAGAAGATCGAATCGGTATGGTAAGGATGTGATTAATTGTCTCTTTGTGTTCGAGGCAATGAGTTCGTACAGGTATTTTGCAACAAAGCTCTTGAGTTCTGGCAGCTTGCTTAGCTTGGTCTTGTTAGAAGGATTCAGGTCCTGACAGTTTAGCTTATGCAAATGGAATTGGGAGAGAATTCTTGTTGGGTTTCATCATGGTTTGGAGATGTATATTTTCTTGGGACACACGGAGCATGGGGGTGCGTAAAGATTTTCTTTTAGGTGGGACCAATGAAAAGTTCTTGACTAGTTGATTACGTAGATTTCTGTGGCTCGGAAGGGAGATAAAAGTTTTTGTGTTATCCTTGGATGGTATGGTAAATGCGGTATGTTGTAGAGGACCGAGACTGGCGTGTGCGAGGTTTCAGTTTAGTTCTGAAAGGAAGTTCATAAAACTTTTTGGCAACAGGTAGCCTCAGATAATGAAGGAAATGATACTGCTAATTGGAAGTGATGGACGAGAGTATACGTCTCAGAAAAAGGTAAATGTGATTAAATTGATGACACTTTCGTAGTATTACGTCGCTTTCATGTTAGATTAATTGCTGATATTTGAGTTTGTGTGATGGTACAGGGGAATTTTAGAATATCCTTCGTGGAATGGTTGGGTACTTGATGTGTGATATGTATTCATACAGGGGAATTTGGGGTCAGGTATGGTGATTCGTGTGCTATATGGGGTGGAGACTGGAAATTCTTATGCACAAACTATATAGTGGTTGTGGATCGTGTGTATCGGCACCGTTTAGCGGCTACTGGGATTTGGAGGCCCGAGTGGATCTTTCTTTGCTAGGTATGTTAGATTTTGTGTATGATGTTGGGGTGTAGACTGGTTTTCTCAATGCTATGGACTATGCCGAAAAATGCCACAGGTTGAGTGGCGAGGTACATCAGATTATGTTCAAGCAGAGTGGTTCGTATTCCAAAGACCGACGGATGGCTGGTGAGGACTTCTTTTCTTAATGGACCTTCGTGATGGGTGTCGGTGCAAAGGTTTCTACCATTGATTCAGTTCCAGTGTTGAGAGACCATTCAAATGCGTTTCTTGTGGCCGGGCTTATCGCCGGGCGAGGTTGTGAATTTTGGTATTTATTTGGTGTCGGGCACCATATCGTATAGCTCCGGCAAGAGTTATGGTAATGGAAGGAGCAGCGTTAGGCTTTCTTGGTAATGAGTTCATTAGTAGGCCGATGTGGGTACATGTTTAGCTTGAACTGGCATGGTTGGCCCCGAATTCTATTGTTGAGGGATAGGTTGATTCGGTCGTTGTTGAGCTTGTTAGTGATCTGAGGAGAGCTATGAGTTGCTTTTCGGTGTTGTTTTGAAATTATGATTTGTTGGTTATGGGCACATGTGGTGCGGTTCTGGTGGGAATTCATAGTGAAAGTCGAGCGGGAAGAGTAATTGGGTGTTGCTCGATAAATGGATTATTGGTTATGACCTATCGGGTTACATGTCGTACGTTATTTGTTTCACCGTGGATGTAACAAATTTCTTTGGTTCCAGACACCAAGTTGTGTGTGGCTGTCGATTTTGAGCATAGTGACTTGAGGTGTTTCATGTGTACCAGTGTTTGGATAGGATAGCTTATTGTGGCGAGGCCACGTAGAGACATGACCTTTCGGGTTATATGCAGGTGTTTTATTTCTATGATGTAAGACGGGGTCCCAGCCTTGTGTTGTGATAGTACTGATGAGCTTGAGGTACAGCTCTTTCGTTTGAGTCATCTTTCATGATTTGAGTATGTTCAGACCGTTTCTTTTTGGTGCGCATATAATTCAAGTTGTGGCTTAGGCCTTTATTGAGGTGTCATATCACCATAGTGGTGTGTTGGATTTGAGGTGATCGTTGGGGTCACTAAAGAATATGAACAGATTTGATTTAAGCTTGTTGGAAGGATAATATCGAGGTTCGGCTCGGAATCTGCTGTTGTATTAGTCAAAAGGGAAGTGGCTTCATTAATGGTTGATCTGAGAAATGGTTATGGTTTATTGCGTGTTTCATATATCGTTGGCAGTATATGAAAGTGTTGGAATAAGACCTTAGTTGATAAGAGGTTTTCTACCGGTATTCGGGTGTTGTGGTCAACTGTTGTGGATAGAAGTTATGGTTTTGAGTATTTGGGTTATGTAGTATATCATATGATTGCACTTGAGGGTGCAGGTATGGGTTATTACAGCTGGTTCGAGCTTATTCTGAGTATAGATGTGTGGTTCTGATCTTGTGTGTGATTTCGGAAAGTGCAATGTGGTTCTAGGGTTTATGGACTAGATGGATTGTGAAATTTCAGATATGTTGTTTTATCAGACTTATGCGAGATAGGGTGATGTGGGATCAACCCCCGGTATATCCATGGTAGGGTTATTCAGTGTTTGGTTGATTTTTAGAACAACTCAAAGTACATTCGAGGATGAACGTGCGTTTAAGTGGGGGAGGACGTAACGATCCGACAGGTTGTTTTAAACTATTGCACTTTGATCGCCAGTTCTCGGGCATGACTTTCCCCATGTTATGCATTATGACTAATAGATTATTGGTTTTGGTTTTCAGGAAAATTGGAATGAATATGAAAGAGTAGTCTCAGTTGAAATATTTGAATTTGAAGTGTTTGACCAACAGTTGACTAGTGTGTATACGAGCTCGGATAGGAGTTTTTATGATTTGGTCAGCTTCGTCAAATGATATATGACTTAGGAGTGCAATCGGAATCAGTTTTGAAGGTCCAATGTAGAAATTAGCTTATTTTGGCAAGTTAGTATTTTGGCGATTTCCGGTTGGTAAGTGAGATTTTGATCCGACGATCGGAATGAAATCCCGAGAGATGAAATAGCTTCGTTAGGTGATTTTGGATGTATATGCAAAATTTCAGGTCATTCAAAGGTTTTTTGGTCGGGTTTTTGATCAAATGCGTATTTCGGAAGTTTTTAGAAAACTTAAGCTTGAATTAGATGTGATTTGACGGTTTTAGCAATGGTAGATGCGTTTTGACAAGTTGAACAAGTTTGAATGAGGTTTTAGGATGTGTTGGTGCTTTTGGATGAGGTCCGAGGTCCTAGGGTGATTTCGGATGGTCAATGGGACCAATTTTGGTCTTTGAAGATTGTAGGTCTTTCCAGCTATGTGTTTCAGACAATTAAACCTTCACGTTCGCGTAGGACTCACGCGTTCGTGAAGAAGGTTCTTGGGAGGTAGGTGAATTACTCTACGCATTCACGATGTATGGTTTTGCATTCGCGGAGGGGTAGCTGGGTGTGCTTCGTGTTCGCGAAGAAATAGACGCGAACACGTATAAGGAATTGAAGCTCAAGGGTTTTTGCCTTCGCGTTCGCATTGGTGGCTTTGAGAAAGCTTCGCATTTGCGTGGTGTTGGACGCGTTCGCAAAGGGTATTTTTGGCAGAGGTGGATTTTGTTCATCGCGAACACAAGAGGTCCCTCGCGTTCGCACAGAGGAAAAAGGCCTGGGCAGAAGGGTTTTTGTTGAACATTTCATCAGCGACCCAAGTCCCATTCCACCATTTTTGAGTAACCTTGAGAGTTTTTGACGAGGATTAAAGAGGGTTTTTCTGGGAATTGATTGGAGGTGAGTCTTATGGCCAAGAAACATCATTTAATTGTGGATTCAACACTTAAATTCATGGAATTTGATTAAAGAGGGAAGAATTAGGGCTTGACTTTTTAAATGTAAATTTGGAGTTTGAGGGAGCATTTGAGCTCGAATTTTGGTAAATTTGATATGCATAGACTCGTGGCGAGATAAGAAATTCGTTGATGTGAACTTTTTGAATTTTCAAGAAGTGGTCACAGGGATCGGGTTTTGCCACCTTCGTATTTTTTGATATTTTTTGAGTCTTTTCGATTGGGTTGTATTCCCTTAGCCTATGTAATTTATTCCTTGTGGTTTTGAACAGATTCGGTGCTCGAGGAGGTTATTTGTGAGGCAAGGGAGTAGCGAGCTAGGATTTTAGCCTGCTTGAGGTGAGTAATGGTTATATATGATGTCCTAAGGGTTTGAAACCTCGGATTTACACAACGTAGTGCTATGTTTGGATGAAACACACGTTGCATTACAAGCGTGAGGTCTGATTTGTTGGGATTCGTACTTGGTCCATCCCGATTGATGAATCTACTGTATTTTGGCTGATACTTAATTAATATCATTACATTCTGGGCTAGTTGCCATGTTTAGGACCTTGTGCCAATCTGTAGAACCCTTAGGGGGCATTTGTACTAGTTGATCTTACTTAACTTATCGAAATTATACCCTTAGTCATGTTCTTAACTGATAAACATAATATGAACCGGCTTTAGAAATTGGTAAATCCTAATGAGAATAATGTGTGGGTTGGGAACCTCGTCTTATCTTAGTGTGCCTATGAGGCCAAATCTATATTGACTGTGAGGGGTCGAGAACCCTATTGTGAGGGTATTTGATATGCTATGGATCGGGATGCATGCCGTAGCAGTGTATATATTTATATGGATCGGACTGCACGCCGCAGTAGTACATATATTTATAGGGATCGGACTGCCCGCCGTAGTGGTATATTATACGGATCGAACTGCACGTCGCAGTAGTACATATATTTATACGGATCGGACTGCACGTCGCAATAGTACATATATTTATACGGATCGGACTGCACGCCGCAGTAGTATATCATATGGGTTGGAATGCACGGCGCAAAGCATAGCGCTTGGGCTGAAGGAGCCCCTCCGGAGTCTGCACACCCCCATTGAGCGCTGTCGACTATCATTATTTGATCGGGCTGTACGCCGGAGCAGTATATATATATATGAACCGGGCTTTACCCCACGGCAGTATCAACTTGAAATCCACTTGAACAGATTCGAAGGCTTAAGTTGTTTGAGTCTGTAAGCCCAACAATTTAATGGTGTGTAAAAAGTATGTCCTCAATTACGCAATGAATGCATGCCATTGTGATTTTTTCCTTTGCAAACTATAGTATTAGAGCAAAAACTTCGAATTCAAACTATTTTATCTTTTGAAGTTTCTTTTAAAGTAAACTGTACTCCTTGCTTTTCGTGTCTTGTCCAATGTGATCAAAGTTTTAATGCAAAGAGGTGGATAGGCCAAGTCGGTGCCAATGCACACCTGGGCCTGCCTAAAAATCCAAGAAATCCCATCCCGCATGCCTCAATTTTTTTTTAAAAACTTTCTCACAATTAATTAATCTTGTTAAAATTTAGTCTTTAAGTAGGAATATCCTAGGTGACCTCGAATGATTAAACTCTCTTGTAAAATGAATTCGTTTGAGATATGCTTTGTCAAACAAAACTTCTAAGCTCACGACCTTTATAGTAATTTCATAACTTAGACCTAGGAAATATCAAATAATCATAGTTTGCTTTAGGCCCGATTTAAATTAGTATTGCGATTATGTATATGTTTGCATAACATAATTGCAAATCAAATTCTTAAAAGACTCGAGGGATGCGTCCGCGCAACTTCAACTAAACTTGTCTTAATAAAATAAACAAAGTGTTATTAATTGTGGACACATTCGCGTGACATAATTTTTGACGCGCCAAAAGAAAAGAGTATTCATGCGCGAAACTCAATTTTTTAATTACGATTAAATCAAGTGATAAAAAGCGATAAAAAGATAAATACACATAGGTCTTAAAAATGAGTAGTTAAACAATTAAGCCAAGTATAAATTGCTAAGCGATCGTGCTAGAACCATGAAACCCGGGAATGCCTAACAACTTCTCCTGGGTTAACAGAATTCCTTATCTAGAATTTCTGGTTCGCAGACTCTTTAAAAATAAAACTTCCTCGATTTGGGATTTAAAATAAACTGGTGACTTGGGACATCAAAACTATTCCAAGTGGCGCCTCTGAAAATAAATAAATAATCTCATTTCGAATAATATCACTTAAATTGGAAAAACTCCCTTATATACCTTCGAATGTATAAAAAAAGAGGTGTGACATATTTCCTTCCATTTTTTTTCCACGATTTTTCATTCACACCTTTTTTGTTCTAATTAACTAAACCCAACAATTACTGTAGGTAAAGAAGCTAACTTGTAGATACTCCAGAAAAGTCTTATATATCCTTGTAGTACAGTGCTTGGGCGATTGCATACCAAATATTCACCATAAGTTCCTACACTTTTTGATGGTTCCGGACAATGAAAAACTCCTATTGAATGTGACAAATAAATGGCAAAATCAGGAGTTTCGGTAAGGATATTCAAGATTTACTATAAAATTAAATCTAAAAAAACAATTTATTAAGTATGGCAGATGTAATTGCGTGCAGCAGGTGTGGTGTAAGTTGTAAATTATAAAGGGATAGCACCAGGTAGGGGTGTACAAAGAAAACCGATAAACCGCATCAACTCGATAATTCGAGTTAAACCGAGAAAAAAACCCGACTATGATTTGGTTTGACTTGGTTTGGTGTTGGAAAAAAAAAATCCGACCATAATTGGTTTGATTTGGTTTTAACTAAAGAAAGTCAAACCGAAATCAAACCGACCCGACATTACATATATAGCAAGTTTAGATATATTTAATATATAAATATACTTATTGTAATGCAATTTATAAATATTTCTTAAAAAAATTTATAATTTTATCTTTTAAGGTATTATTTCAAGGTTTGATTTAGAACTTTTGAATGCTCCAATAAGTTTTATAGCCATTAATATTAGTAAATTAAATAATGTTAGCAATCAATACTAATGCTAACAAAAGACATTCAATTCAATATTACGAACGGGAATGTATTAAATGTCTATTTTTTATTTTGCAATAATTTAGATAAAAATACATAACATATTTTTATTTTTCTTTAGCTTTTAGGCGTATAATTAATACTCCCTCATTAGTCTATCTAGTTTAGCATGGATTAATGCTTTTAGATTATGTTTATTTTTATTATGACTTTTTAATTATCAATATTTATAGTACATAATTTTATTATTTTTTATTGTTGAATATTTTAGGATAATATCATGAGTCATGACATATCTCATATTTTGTATTATTTTCTTGAAAAATACTTTATATAGTTGTATCTTATTAAAATTAAAGAAATATTTTGAGCATACGTTATATATTTTGTTCTACGAAGATTTTACCGGAAAAAAAAATTCGAAAAAATCCGGATAACCCGAAAACTCGAAAAACCCCGAGAAAAACCGATATTGAAAAACCTGAATTTATTGGTTTGGTTTGGTCTTTAGATTTAATAACCCGACACAATTGATTTGATTTGGTAATTGTAAATTCCGAACCAACCCGGTCTATGTACACCCCTCGCACCAGGTATGGTGTAGGTACTTAGTCAAATTAAGTAACCAGTATTGTCACATAAGTCATGCTAGACTACCTAAGTGCCTAATTTCATCCATGGTGGCTGCGGGATGCCAAAGTTGCCTTAGGAATATAGTACTCTACCTACGCACTGGGCATTAGGAGAAATTTCCATGCGATTATAGTAACTTTGCGCCTCCTTTTTTCTAATATATTACTGCTTTCTTTTATGTTTTTATAATACAAGAAAAGAGGAAATCTACTTTTCTTTTTTGAATTCGAATGCGATGCTTTGAGTTGCATTACTACTAAGTATTGAATTGCAATATTAAGGGTAAAGTTTAATCTTCCCAAAAATAAGAAGACAACAATTTTGGTTCTGAGGATCATAGTCATTTTTCTTTTCTAGAAAATAAATCTCCACGGTAATCAACTTGCTGATATATGAAGTCTGTTGATAACATAACTGATGACATATAATTATGATGGTTGGATTAATAATGAATATTGAGATTGGCATGCTCTATAGCATTAATTCATGTTTGTAAGGAAATTATACATGCTTTAAGTAAGTTATGACTTATGAACTTGCTAGGTTATTTTAAAACAATAAATATTATATTTTTCTCATCGATTTCCTTTCTTGTGAAATTCTTTGTGACGACCCGGCCGGTCATCTTTGGAATTTCAGCCCGTTCCCCCATTTAATGCTTCCCCTAAGTTCTTTTCTGCTATTTTGGTTTGCCGGGATGTTCGGTAATAGAATTCGGAATGTTCTGGGACACTTAGTTCCTACATAAGAGCTTAAGTATTGAAAAATAATCCGTAATCAGAATAGTGTCAAGACGACCTCGGAATGGAAATATGATGGTTCCGTTAGCTCCGTTGAGCAGTACAATCAGATGTTCAACTTGAATAATGTATGTTTTAGCTCAGTGCTGTTTAGCTCCTCCAATGTATGATACTTCATTCTGATGCACTGGATCAAAATCAGTTAATTTACGGTGAAGTTATTTGTTTTGATGTTACAGGTCAAATTACAGTTTACCGAGAACTCACTTCGACTTATTGCCAAGAAAGCCATAGCCAAAAACACCGGTGCACGCGGTTTAAGATCTATATTAGAAAGTATTCTAACTGAAGCCATGTTTGAGTTATTGCATGGCACCTGACACGTGCCATGGCCATATCGTGACGCGTCCTGCGACGTCCTGACACGTGCCATGGCCATGTCCTGACACGCACCATGGCCATGTTCTGACACATACCATTTCGGGGTTGGGAGCGTATTCGGAATGAATTTTGGATGTCCGTAGCTCATTTAGGCTAGAAATGCCGAAAGTTAGAATTTTGAAGTTTCCGATCCGATAGTGAATTTTTTCTCCGAGAGTTGGAACGGGATTCCGGAAGTTGATGTAGCACCGTCATGTCATTTGGGACGTGCGTGCAAAATTTCAGGTCCATCAGACGTGTTTTGGTTATGTTTTCAATCGAAAGCGAGTTTGGTTAAGTTTTGGAAATTTTAAGTTCAAATTATTGATTAAATTGTGTTTTCGGTGTTGTTTTAGGTGATTTAAGGATTGGTTCAAATTTGAATGATGTTTAGGGATAGGTTCTTGGGTTTGGTTGAGGTCCCGGGGACCTCGGGTGTGTTTCGGATGCTCGACGGGTTGGTTTTGGGAGTTAGAGGGTATTTAATGTTGTTGCTTCTGTAGCGGATGGGCAACCGCAGAAGCGGAAGTAGGCCATGAGGCCAGGAACCGCATAAGCGGTGGATTTTCCGCGAAAGCAGGATTCGCTTCCGCGATGTATGGTCCGCAGAAATGGAAATTGGCAATTTAAGTGGGAGCCATAGAAGCGGCATTTTGAGCACAAAGGTGAGACCGCAGAAGCGGTCCCTGGTCCGCGAAAGCGGAAATCATTGTGACTAAGAGAAAATCCAAGGGTTTAATTTCATAAGTTGAAAAATCAAGTTTGAGCTCGGACCAAGGAGATATTGAGAGGGATTTGAAGAGGAGATATCTGGGTAACGTTTCTATGATCCTTTCTAGCTTTAATCTATCATTTAGTTGTTAAATTTATCTTTTAAATTCGAATTAAGGTCAAAAAATGGAGGAATTTGAGTTCATTGACTAAACTATTGAGTTTTGAAGGGGCATTTGACCTCCGATTTGAGAGAATTTTATATGGTTAGACTCGTGAGAGTACGAGGTTTCTGAAATGTAAAAATTATTTTATTCCAAGACGTTGTCCTGAGGGGCATTTTGGTTATTTCACCTATTTTCGCGCCTTAGCTTTAATTTTAACAGTGTAATTAGTTACTTACAATATTATTTACAATATGTAATTGGTTTGAATAGATTTGGGCCACTCGGAGTCGGATACTCGTTGCAAGGGCATTGTTTCTTAGCGATTTTGTATCTATTCGAGGTAAGTGGCTTGCCTAACTTTGTGTGGGGGACCTCTCCCCTTAGGATATATTTGTCATTATTTAAATGCCTTGTACGTGAGGTGACGGGCGAGTACTTGTGCTAGTTGTTGAAAATTCACCTTACTTGGCTTAATTAGACTGTGTTTCTTCACATATTTAATTGTTAAAAAAATGAAACTTCACTTATTATGACTTAGGAAAAGCATGTTAGTAACTTATTTGTTCTGTTTGACTAAATTGCAATATCTTTCTCTCTTGGGAAGCATGTTAGTAACTTATTTCTCTATTTAACTAAATTGCAATATATGTTTTCTCTTGGGAAGCACGTTAGTAACTTATTTGCCTTATTTGACTAAATTGCAATATTTATCTTCCTTGTGAAGCATGTTAGATTCTCGATTTTACTTGTTGCTCGCATTTCGCTTTCTTTCCATTAAATATTGTTTTGTTGTGGTGTATTTACTATTGGGACTACGGGACAGCATCCCGAGAGCTCCCCTTATTCGTATTTTATTCTGAGGTTTGGAAGTGCGGGATACCAAAAGATCCTCGGCACTGGATTATATAATTGGCGGTTAATAAGAGATCCCCAGGGCAGGACTGGTTGATTGGAGGATACTGGGAGATCTTCGGGATACTTGAAAATCCCTTGCTTATATGGTTAGGATACTAAGAGATCCTCGGGTTAAATTGAGATCCCTTGCTGATATGACGAGGATACTGGGAGATCCTCGGGATACTTGGAGATCCTCGGGATACTTGGAGATTCCTTGTGTGTGTGATGAGGATACCGGGAGATCCTCGGAGTACCAGGAGATCCCTGATGACTAATAGCGTGTAATGATTGTTCTTGTTTTGTAGAATTGTAATATAGCCTATTCCGTTCTTCTTATTGTTTGTTAGATTTTCGAGATTTACGTATTTCCTACTATTATTTCATTTCATATTTATTCTTATGTTTATCTCAGTCGGGGCCTCGACCTTCTTCGTCACTACTCCATCGAGGTTAGGCTTGCCACTTACTGAGCACCGCTGTGGTGTACTCATGCAACTCTTCTGCACACTTTTGTTGTGCAGATCTAGGTACTACTGGTCAGGCGCGCTATTAGGGATTTCGGAGCTACATTTGGAGGCTTGAGGTATGCATCTGCCGCGTCCGCAGATCCGAAGAGTCTCCTTCTATTCTACCTTTAGCTGGCATTTTCATTCATGTACTCACTTGTTGTAGACACTTCTGGATGTTAGAGCCATATGTTATATTTTACTCTTAGCCTGTGTTGTCCATGGGTTTCGGGGTCTTGAAGGTTTATATTATTTTGAGTTGAAGTGTGTGCCAGACGGCACCCTATACATTCCCTTATGTTATTCAGTTTTATTTATCGTTTTTGTAAAGATTGTTGAATTTCTACAATGCGTCAGGTTTACCTAGTCGCGAAGACTGGGTGCCGTCATGACAGGTTCACGATTGGTGAACTAGGGTCATGACATTCTTTGCCCTATTCGTAGCCATTGGAATTGCCCCGTGATTGGGCAACATACATCTCAAGTTATTAGCTTTACAAAGTGCAAAGTTATCGTGATAAACAATATATTCAAGAAGAACAAATATGACGGACACTTTTAAAAGAGCCTCATGGTATTCTCCAATTCCTCTTCAATTTTAATAATAACAACATATATGGTTTGTTGGCCCTTGCCAAATAAGAAAAACAAAGGTAAATTAAAGTTGCTGTTGCGGTTGTTTTTTATCCTTGGCATAGAATGGAGCATTGGTGTAAAGAGAATTGCCTATCTTGATTTCTCTTTATAAGTAATATTCTACATAGCAAAAATAAAAATATACTTTGACAAAGAAACGCCATTGCTTGATAGTTCATCTTCTGAATCATCATTTCAAATATAAATATTAGTGATTTATGGGTGTGTTTGGTATAACGGAAAAAAATTTTTATGAAAAAATATTTCCCAAGAAAATATTTTCTTGAGAAACAAATAGTAATTTAATTTATTTCGGTGTTTGGTACGTAAATTAAGGAAAATGACTTCTCAAAAGTATTCATAAATTATTTAGATATAATAAACATGAAGCCATAAATTTTCAAATCAAAAACCTTCCGGACTATAAATTTCATAAATTTTCGAACCGCTAAACTTTCAAAACTACGGAATTTCGAACCCGTAAACTTCCAAACACATAAACCTCCAAACTCATAATTTTGGAACTTGTAAAATTTTAAACCTCTTTAAACCGATAAATAATAATACTAAAACTGAAAAATATATTTAAGTTCTTTTGGGGGCAAGGAGTGGTTTGGGGCTTGGGGCAGTAAAACGAAAAAAATCTTCGTTTTTTTTTGCGAAAGGGTTGGGGGTTGGTGGTGCAGAAAATGAAAAAACGGAATTTTGAAATTGCAAAAATAAAAATTAAGGTTAAAAGAAAAAAAGTTGCGGGAGGAGGGGGAGGGAGGGGAAGGGTAGTATGGAGGGTGGTAACGGAAAAATCGAAATTTAAAAAAATATATCTTTTTTTGAGAGGGGGTGGAGTATGTTGGTGAGGGGAAAGTTGAGAAGGATCTTTGGAAAATGTTTTCCCTTCTCTTGATAAGAAAATATTTTTTCTCCAATTGAAAAAAAATGAATTGATAAGAAAAATATTTTCCAAAACATTTAAACCAGTCAAATTGACAAAATTGAAAAAAAAAATCTTCGTACCAAATACACCCTATATGTAAAGTATCCCTGCACCTATGGCACTTCTTTTGCTAAAATAAAAATGTTATGTTAGCAGTAATAAAAATTAGTTACATGTTATACAACTCGACATTACTTTCTCGCTATTCGAAATATCATAAGAGAAAAAAGCTGGCGGACTAAACAAAATATTATGTTCCTTCATTATAACTACAATTTTTTTTGTAGAAACAGATAAAGAGAGGAGCTTGGGGTCAACATGTGTGTTTCTTGGATTTAAAATTTAACTTGAGGACAATTTGGTCATTTCATTTTAGGGTACTTAAGATAAATGGTTCTCTAATAGAACAATCTTATTGGCTAAAAGAGGATCTTACTGTAGCTCATTCACACATATGTTTTTGTGTTGACTACGACATCCTTTTGCTTTGAGCCGAGTTAAGGCTGTACCATGTAACGGTTCCGAATCGGAACCGGAACCGGGACCGGAATTGCGGTTCTGCGGTTCCGGCGGTTTCGGTTCCGCGGTTCCGGTTCCCGTGATTTCGGTTCCGTGGTTCCGGTCCAGTTCCGCCCGTCGGAACCGCGGAACCGGAACCGTCAGAACCGAACGCGGTTCCAAACGGTTCCCGTTAAAAAAAAAATTTTAATAATTTTCAAATGGTTCACGGTTCTAAACGGTTCCAAACGGTTCTAAACGGTTCCAAACGGTTCTAAACTTTAATTTAACCCCAAACTTTATATAATTACACTTTTTCCCAATTCTCAACTATAAATACCCCTCATTCTTTCATTTTTATTCACCAATTCATCAATATCTCTTAATCTCTCTCAATCTCTCTCAATCTCTCTCTCAATCTTTGTAGTGCAAATGCTTAAATTATTTTTGCAAATTCGTGAAAAATTGTGAAGTTGTTGAATTGAAGTTGTTCGTCAATCCGGTAAACTCGTTTCAACTCTTATGTGCTAATTATTATGGCATTATCTCAATGGGGTGGTTCAAATAAGGCAGGATTTAAAGTAGTGCCTTCAAACACTAAGAAGTCCGTTCATCTTGATGGTGTGTTCAACATTGTATCGTACGACATAGTCCCTAAGCTTCAAGATCTACTTATGGCATCAACTTTTAAGGTAAGTCCAGTACATTATCTAAAGGATCTGACATCTGCTATAATTCAATTCTCTAATACCTGAACAATTTGAATCCTTAATAACTTATTGTTAAAAGACCTTTTTTGTTATCTGGATTTTATTGCATTATTATTGTAAGGGCTTTGTCTGAGAAATCAATGGAGGCACACAGGACAGGGAAGAAGCATATGTCTCGGACAAGGAAGAAGCATATGTCTCGGACAGGGAAGAAGCATATGGCTCGGCTCCAGGAACTCCAAAAGATGTCGAAAAAACTGAAGTGGCCGATGATGTGCGTGCAACTATCAATAGAATTAACCCCAAGGAACAAGAAGAAGCGTTCACCACAGGGGATAACTCAGTTAAGTCATGTTCAGTGAATAAATATATTGTGTATAAATAGTGTATATTGTTCAATAAAAATGCTCTTTATGATATCCTTGAATATCTTTTGTCTCAATTGGGGGAAGGAAGACTAAGAAAGATATGTCATTTTGGTCAATAAATTATCCTTGAATATATTTGTCTCAATATTTCTTTGTCTTTACTTCTATATCAATCCTTGAATATTTATATAACATATAATATATAACATACAACACATAATACTAACGACAACATTCTTTTATCAATATGTACTACTTATATAAAATTTATACTAATTACTAACTACTACACAATATACACTATTTATATACAATATATACTACTTTACTACAACATATACTACTTATATACAAAATATACACTACTTATACACAATATATACTAATTTCCAAACACAATATATGCTATACTAAGAACATAGTACACCATATAAAAATATATTCTACAATATACTAATCACTACTATACAAGATATTGATTTAAAAAAAAAAAAAATTAAGCCGGAACCGCCTGGAACCGCCAAAACCGCGGTTCCGGTACCGCCAGAACCGGAACCGGGCGGTTCCGGAACCGTATGGTAGCGGTTCCGGCTCCGGAACCGCTAGAACCGCGGAACCGGAACCGCCAGAACCGGGAACCGCCAGAATCGGAACCGCAAACCCAAATAGACCCAGAATCGAAATCGGATACAGCCTTAAGCTGAGTTACTACAGTTTTTTCTGTGCATCATTAGTCATTACACATGTGGCCCACTTGAATTTGGTCTTTAAACATTCATTTACCGCCATTTTGAGGTACGTGTTTAATTTTTGCGCTTCTTGGCAACGTAGATGTACACTTTCGCTGAATCAATGTACAATAACAAATTGAAAAAGTCTTGACACATGAGTTATACAAGAATCTCATTTAATCATTTGGGATGTAATATCAAATTAAAAGGATAAAAGGAAACAATTGTTATTTTTCTTCAGCTTTTTATTAGGAATGTTGATCACCACCTACTTTGATGGTGGTGTTCTTGTAACTGTTTAACCAAAAATTTAAGTTTTTGGTCAAAGCGAAAAATAAAGAGAAATTTTAATTACTGATAATCAAGAGACAATAATAAAAGATTTTTGAGCAATAATAAAGCAATAAATAATTTTATATTTCAGTGATATCTTAATAGTAGTTCGTGTCCTTACAAATATACAGACCTTCTCCTTTTATAGTCGATTCTATGAGAATATATAATGCATTTGTCTTAATGAGATAATTTTGAGTAATAAATGATATTAAAAGAAAACATTACTCAATCATTTACATTAAATACAAATTCTCTAACGTATTTGACATTTAATGTTGAATTTGGCATCTTCCGTGCTATAAGATTCATTCTTTTAATTCCTTCCGTTCATCGAGCTTTAAATGACTTGAATAGGTACGAGCCTCGTGTTATTTGAATAACTACTCGTGCCTCTATAGGTTTCTTCTCCTGTATCTGTTATCGCTCGTGCCTAGTGGGTGGTAATAATGCTTTGACCGTTTGACTGATATACGTGTCACAACACGTCACCTTCAATATGTAAATTCAGTTTTTTCCCCAATACAGATAGTCCCCTCACTTTTCATTTATTTATGAATTAAATATTTGGAAAGTGGATCTCATTTAAAAGGAAATTTTTGCCATCATTAATGCTATAACAACATTGATGCTTCAATTGTCTTTTCTATTTAATGCTTTTGTACACGTGTTAGTCTCTCACTAGTTCTGCAGTTTTGCAGCCTTTTTTTTGAGGCTTTTACTGCTCCACTATTCACGAAGAGATAGTTTCCTTTATTATAGACTTTCCATCAATATACTTCTTGTTTTATACGATTGTTTTCATATATAAATTCAACCCTTTTCTATTGTCTTCTTCTTCATAAAGTTTTTACTAAGTACTTTGCTCTTCAGATTTACTTCTTCTTTTTTCACCATATCATCTTCAAATCCTAACCCTAGAAGAGTCCCAATTCTGGATAGCTTTCCCTATACCCATGTAAGACACAGAAAGGGTAGAGGAGGTAGACTTCGTAGTCTAGGGTCTATTCGAGGTGGCAGTTCTGGTTCCACTCCACCTTCCTCTAGTTCTGGCATTGTTTTTAGAACTAGAGGTTCTTTTTCTGAGAAATCCTATTCTAAAGGCAAAGAACCTTCAGAGCCTCTTCATGAACCTTTAGTTGAGTAGATAGTGCCTATGATCTATCTTTTGAGCATGATAGAATAGAATACCTCTTCGCAAACAGGTTGATAGTTTAGATCGTGCTGACACTTATCCCTCTCTGATTACTGAACCTTAGATCCCTATTGTTCGAAGAGATTGCCATTGGAGAAGTGATCTTCTTATAGTAATCCTTAATCCAAATCAAAGAATATCTTCCTATAGGACTAGATTTTCTTATGTTTATACTTATCCCTTCACTTTGGGTTTGTTCCTGCAATTAATCCAGTAATACTTGATTTTTACCGTTTTTTCAAAGTTTTTTTAGGACAAATTGGCCCACTTGTTAGGAGAACAGTGGCTTGTTTAAGACATTTGTCAGTTAAGGCTGATGTTGATTTTATCTTCCCTCATCTTATTCATCTTTACCAAGCTATTTCGTAACAATGTATGTACCTTAGCTGCAAGGAGCAAAAGGGTCTTGGTAAGCTCTAAAGATGACAAAGATCGTGACTGGTATACTTGTTTTGTTGCGGTACCCATAGTTGGTTTGGTGGGTGAAACAAATATTCCCTTTCCTGAGAAGTGGAACCTTGCACGTAGGTCTTTCTTCTTTTTCGTACCTCTTTTTAAGAATTTCAACGCATGATTTGATTTTGGATTTTTTATAGCAACCATGGAAGTTGTGGAACCCGTTCCTAATTTCTGTGGTTGGGTAGAGTCAATTTTGATAGCCATGCCTATGGAGGCGAGAACTTGGAAGTCCATTTCAAATCTCTATGGTTGGAAAGTAAAAACTCACGGTATGCATTTTTTATGCTTTTCTGTACGTTGAATTCCTTCTTTTTTATTTAATCTTCTATCCTTATTTTATTAGGATTTGATATTCGAGGGATGACAGCTAAAATGGCTATAGCTACTCAAGCTTCTTCTGGAATTGCACTCGCTTTGGAAGAAGCTCAAGCTACGTTGTTGAAGAGGAAAGTTGTTGAAGTGGATTCTGAGGAGGATGAAGATGAAGATAGTTCTTTGATAACTAGGCACGCGAATAGGTCGATACAAGAGGAAAAGGCATTGCGGACCAGTCTACGATCGATTAGAGGCGAGTAATTTGAATAGATGATGGCGTGAGGGTTTGAAACCTCGGTTTATCACATTGTGACGCTATGTTAGGGCGTGAATCGCACCCCATGGCAGGTGCGGGATTGTATATGATTGGGGATTGTGACGTGGTCCATCCCGAGTGCTAAATATAATTTATTGGCAGCTGATACACACATTGTATTGTTGAAAATTGGGCTTATTGCCATATCTGGGGCCTTGTGCCGATTTGTAGCATCCGTCTAGGATGGATATTATTGTTATAGCATGATTTGAATAATCATTGATCTCAGTCTTGTGTTTAACCACTGTTATGAAATGTTAAGTCACTTTTCCCAAAATAATGATAAATTATATTCTTCTTAATAATTGAAAACTGTAAAATAAATTGAATCTGTTACTCATATGCATAGTATGGACTGAGTATGGATCGGGTTGCACGCCGCAGTAGTGATATGATGATATTGCGCTTGGGCTGTAGGAGCCCCTCCGGAGTCTGTATACACCCTCAGTGAGCGTCGTCAATGCTAAATGGATCGGGCTGTACACCGCAGCGGGTTCCTGTGCATTGCATTGCATTGCATCTTTGCATTATACTTGATCTTGACTGATATAGTTGATATTGCTTTGTTGTTAGTTCGTAGTTAAGGTGTCTGACTGTTAGTTTTAGCTTCACTCTGTGACATTTCGTGAATTTCTATTCTTCAGACATTTTATATGCTTATTACTCACTGAGTCAGTAGTACTCACCCCTACTTCCTGCACCTTGTGTGCAAATTCAGGTGTACAAGAGGCTTAGCTGATCAATCGTTGCCTCAAGAGATTGTTCAGATTTGTTGAGGTAGCTTCTTGACGTTCGCAGGACCTGGATACTCTTCGTATTTTAGTTTATTATTGTTATTATACATTTCCATACTTATGTATTTCGTTCAGATATTATCATCCAGTTTGTTTTAGAGGCTCTAGACTCGTGACCCAGATCTTATGGGGTTGGGCGCCATCACGACCGGGTTTGGGTCGTGACATGTAGTTACTGCTTTTCCATTACGAAACATTTTGCATAAACACGAATTATCAGGAAGATTAGCAAAATGGGCAATAAAATTAAGTGAATACGAAATCACTTATCAACCTAGGAATGCTATAAAATCAAAGGTATTAGTTGATTTCAGTTTGGGAATGCAATTGAAAGCAGAAAAAGAATTACAAGTTTTTAATGGTGCAAACCCGGGGGCTTGGATTTTATTCACTAATGGTTCATCTAACGTAAAAGGTGCAGGTTTAGGAATAGTTCTCGTACCACCTCAACGAGTAAAACTATTAGACAAGCTATAAAGTGTCATTCAATAACTAACAATGAAGCAGAGTATGAAGCTGTCATTGCAGGTTTGGAATTGGCTCGAGAACTTGGCATAACCCAGATTATAATCAAGAGCGATTCACAACTCGTTGTTAATTAGATGCTGGGGAATTATGCAGCCAGGGAAACATGAATGCAAGAGTACTTAGAAAAAGTACGAGAATTAATAAAGCAATTTCAGACGTGGAAGATCATGCAAATACCGAGAGACGAAAATGATGAGGCAGATTCTTTAGCCAATATTGCATCTGTAGCAGACGTGGAAAAAGATGCAAATGCTTCAGTTGTACATTTATTTAATTCCATTATTGAACCTGATAAGAATGAGGTAAATTTAAATAATTTAACATGGGATTAGAGAAACGAAATTGTTGCTTTTCTGCAGTACGGAACCGTACCTGATGACAAAAAGAAGGCACACGCGCTCCATAAAAAGGCTACTCGCTACTGTTTATATCAAGAAAAGTTTTATTGAAAGATGTCCGGTGGACCGTTAGCAAGGTGTCTCGAACCTTCCCAAACAGAATACATAATGAGGGAAATACATGAAGGACATTGTGGAAATCACGTAAGAGGAAGGTCGGTGGTAAAAACATTAATTCGAGCAGGGTATTATTGGCCTAAGATGGAAGAGGAAGCAAATAGTTTTGTGTCTAAATATGATAAGTGTCAAAGGTACGTTAATAATATGCATAGACCAGCTTATCTACTGCACCCTATCATAGCTCTATGGCCCTTCATGAAATGGGGAATGGATATCGTATGTCTATTACAACAAGAAAAAGGTCAGGTGAAGTTTCTACATGTACTTACTGATTATTTTACTAAATGGGTAGAAGCAGGAGCATTTAAACAGGTACGAGAGAAGGAAGTTAAAGACTTCATTTGGAGGAATATAAAATGCCACTTTGGAATGCCAAAAGCAATCGTTTGTGATAATGGTCCATAATTCATAGGAACTCAAATCACAGAATCATTTTAAAGTTGGAAAATTAAAAGGATAACATCTACGCCATACCATCTAGTAGGTAATGGACAAGCGGAATCCATAAATAAGGTCATTATCAACAACTTGAAGAAAAGGTTACAGGATTCAAAAGGTAATTGGCTTGAAGTATTACCTGGAGTATTATGGGCTTATCGTACAACAACAAAAACAAGAATGGGAGAGACACCATTTTCAATGGTTTATAGTGCGGAGGCCTTAATCCCAGTTGAAATAGGAGAACCGCTTTCCATATGCATTGCATGTGCTTCCCTCACTTGGCCAGCTGAAATTCGCCCAAGGCATGCTTTGTGCCATGACTGACCAAAAACGCCCCCGTGACACTTCACATGTTGGACTTAGCTTTCCTGAATTAGAAGCCTTTGTAGATTGGAACACCTTTTAAGCACGAAGTCCCCATTTTTAAAAAATCTGAGGCGTGCTTTCCTGTTGTAATACCGTTCAATTACTTGCTTTTGTGTTGCCATCCTTATTAATGCAGCTTCTCTTCTTCCTTCGAGCAAATCAAGGTTCACCCGTATCTCTTCATCATTTGATTCTTCCATTGCTTGAGCAAATTTTATGCTCGGTTCTCCTATTTCAACTGGAATTAAGGCCTCCGCACTATAAATCATTGAAAATGGTGTCTCTCCCGTGCTTGTTTTTGTGTTTGTACGATAAGCCCATAATACTCCAGGTAATACTTCAAGCCAATTACCTTTTGAATCCTGTAACCATTTCTTCAAGTTGTTGATAATGACCTTATTTGTGGATTCCGCTTGTCCATTACCTACTGGATGATATGGCGTAGATGTTATCCTTTTAATTTTCCAACTTTGAAAGAATTCTGTGATTTGAGTTCCTATGAATTGTGGACCATTATCACAAATAATTGCTTTTGGCATTCCAAATCGACATATTATATTCCTCCAAATGAAGTCTTTAACTTCTTTCTCTCATACCTGTTTAAATGCTTTTGCTTCTACCCATTTAGTAAAATAACCAGTAAGTACAAGTAGAAACTTCACATGACCTTTTGCTTGAGGTAATAGACCTACGATATCCATTCCCCATTTCATGAACGGCCACAGAGCTATGACAGGGTGCAGTAGCTCAGCTGGTCTATGCATATTATTACCGTACCTTTGACACTTATCATATTTAGACACAAAACTATTTGCTTCCTCTTCCATCTTAGGCCAATAATACCCTGCTCGAATCAATATTTTTACCAGCGACTTTCCTCCTGCGTGATTTCCATAATGTCCTTCATGTATTTCCCTCATTACGTATTCTGTTTGGGAAGGTTTGAGACACCTTGCTAATGGTGCACCGAAAATTTTCAATATGTAAATTCAGTTTTTTTCCAATACAGATAGTCCCCCACTTTCTATTCATTTATCAGTTAAATATTTGGGAAGTGGATCTTCACTAAAAAGGAAAATTTTGCCATAATCAATGCTATGACAGTACTGACACTTCAGTTTTCTTTTTTATTTAATGTACTGCACACGTGTCACTTTCCCAATTCGCTCTGCAATTCTGCAGCCTTTTTTCAAGGCTTCTTCAACTCCACTATTCACGAAGTGATAGTTGCCTTTATTATAGGCTTTCCATCATTACACTTCTTAGTCTTTGACGGTTTCTTTAATTTATAAACTTAACCCTTTTTCCCTTGTCTTCTTCTCCACAATTTTTTACCAAGTATTTCACTATTTACTCCTATTAACTTCTTCCTCAGTTCACATCTTTCTACCATGTCATCTTCGAATCCTAACTCTAGGAGAGTTCAAATTATTGACAGTCTCCCCAATGCCCCTGTAAGACACAGAAGAGGTAGAGGAGGCAGGCTTCGTGGCCTAGGGTCCATTCGTGGTGGTACCTCTAGTTCCATCACTCCTTCTTCTAGCTCTGGCACTATTTCTTGAGGTTATTTCACTAAGAAATCCTCTTCTAAAGAATCTTCTGAGCCTATTCAAGAACCATTGGTTGAAGAAATAGTGCCAACCGACTTATCTTTCGAGCATGATAAAGAATCCTTTCGTGAACAAGTAGTTAATTTAGAGAGAGCTGACACCTATCCTTCTTTAATTACTAAACCCTTGATTTCCACTGTTCGAAAAGATTGTCGTTGGAGAGATGACCTTCGTATAGTTACAGTTACCCCTAACCCAAACTAGAGAATATCTTCTTATAGGATTGGATTTTCTTTTGTTTATTCTTATCCCTTCACTTTGGGATTTATTCCTGCTGTCGACTCAGTTATACTCGATTTCTGTCATTTTTTCAAAATTTGTTTGGCTCAATTGGCCCCATCATATGGAGAGCAGTAGCTTGTTAAGGTATGTATCTGTCAAGGTTGGTGTCGACTTTACCTTTTTCCTATCTTATTCATCTTTACCACCCCAAGTTGTTCCGCAATGGTATTTTTACCCTAACTGCAAGAAGTAAAAGGGGTTTGTTAAGCCCTGAAGATGATAAAGATCGAGGTTGGTACACACGTTACATTGCGGTACCCACCGTTGGTTTGGTGGGTGAATCAAATATTCCTTTTCCTGAGAAATGGAACCTTGCACGTAAGTATTTCTTCCTTACCGTATCTGTTTTTTTAGAATTTCAACTCCTTTTCTAATTTCATTATTTTTTGATTTTTTGAAGAAACCATGGGAGACGTGGAACCTGTTCCTAATTTCTGTGGTTGGGTAGATGCTATATTGAAATCTGTGCCTATAGAGGAACAAACCTGGAAATCTATTTCCAACAAACATGGTTGGAAAGTGAAAATTTACTGTATGCTTCCCTTATGATTTCTCATATGTTAAATTCTTTCCCCTCTTTTAACTTTTTATCCTTCTTTTTGTCAGGATTTTCTATTCGAGGAATGACAGCTGAAGTAGCTATTACCCTTCGAGCCTCTTCTGGTACTCCTCTTTCTTTGGAGAGAACATAAGCTACGTTGTCAAAGAGGAAAGTTGTTGAAGAGGATTCTTAGGATGATGAAGATGAAGACACTTCTTTGATAGCTAGGCCAAAGAGCCAGGAAATGCATCATTTTTGAAGATGAAGCTGAAATTTCTCCTGTCCGTTCCTCCTCTCTTACCGAACATGTTAACATTGTCTCTGATGATGAAACCATTCCAAGGGACACCAATGAATCCACTCAACGTCTCTTCGTCGACAGTTTCGAAAGTGGTGAACTTGGTCCGATTTTAGATGAAGTTCTCTTTCCTCCTCCATTCCCATTCCTTCTATTCCTCCTTTGGTTTCAAGTGCTTCCTTGCCCATTTTATATGTTCCTGCTCCTCTACCTATTTCTGCTCCCTTACCTGCTCCGACTCCTGTTATTTTTACCTCTTCTACCGTTCCTCCTTCTATAGCTCCCCCTTGCTTTGTTCAGCATGAAGGGGAGGGTTCCAGTAGCAGAAGTTTGTCTATGAGGAGTGTAACACTTGAGGTTCCTGCTAATAACAGTATTTGAAGGAAGTCTGGTGGAGCAGATGTCTAGCTCGAGACTTTAATTGGAGATATTGAAAAGAAGAAGATGAACGTCACAGTTGCTTAACTCTAATGAATGACATAGTTCATTCTATGTTGAAGGTATTCTTCCTTTACTTACTAATAATATTTTTATCTCTAGATTCTTATTCTCTTGAGCTGTCATTGTAGGCTAATCTCATTGGCACGGAATTGATGGGAAGAATTTTCCTTTTAGAAAAGAAGGCTCGTGAGTCTGATAAGACTATTCTCAAGGTTGAGATGGTAGCTAAGGAAGCCCAACTAGAAGCAACTAATTTTAAGGAACAGTTTAAAAATGCTCAAGAAACGATAAAAGAATTACAAGAAAGCAACCGTAACCTGGAGCAGCAGAAGCGAACTATGACTTCTGAATTAGCGGGAGCCAGGGCTTCTTCTAGTAAAGCCGAGAAGGATAAGGAGTGCCTTGAGTGTTCCTTTTCATAGCAGTTATCAAAGTCAAGTGAAGAAATAAGAGAACTTAAGGTACTCTTGAACAAGAAAGAAGAGATGCAGGAGAGTTAGTACAAAACTTGACTCAAGCTCAATCTGATTTGAAAATCTCCTCTGCTAAGGTACGTGCCTTAGAGAGTTCTCATGCCTCCCTTGAAGCTACCTTTGATTCCACTTTAGCTGAAAATCAAGTATTAAAGAATGATCTTGCTATGTGGGAAAGGGAGTATGAACTTCTTGAGGAGAAATTTGACATAGAGGTGAGTTGGGATTTTCTAAACTCTCACCGTGATGCTTTAACTGAGGCGAGTCAAGAAAACTTTGATTTAAAGTCAGAATTGGCCAAAGTTTTTGAAAACCATTGAGATGACCCAACAACCATTTGACTTTCCTTCTCCGGCAAATAAAGCTCCCGTGGCTGAAGAACCTTTAAATGAAGAAGTCGTCGCTATGGCAGTTGAAGTTGAAAATGTTGCAATTCCAGCTCCCAAGGGTGACGCTTCTATGACTAAGTCTGTGGAGCTGAAGCTTCCGTGACTCTTTCTCCCTTCGATGAACCTAACACTTCAATCCCAGCTGAAACCGCTCATGTTGCTGTTTCTTCAGAAGTTGCCACCACACCTATGGTTGTTCCTGAAAGTGAAGCTGATATCGCAATTTTTAATGTTCCAGCCCCTTAGTGACCAGTTTATGTTTTCAGACTTTTATTTTTATTTGCTTTGTTGATTGGTGGTTTATCCCTTGGTCTATTTTTAAAGGGTTTTATGGAAAAAGTCTCCAGTTATCATAATGGAGCATTTGTATAAACTTTTTGTTGACTAAAGATTCTACTTAGTCTTTTTAATTATATCAAGAAATTTTTAGTACTTCTATATGTTCTATTCTCGCCCTTTTTTATATCTATTTAGGACTTATAGAATTGTTTAACATTTTTATCCTTTGGAAATGCTTTATGATTCTTCTCATGATTTATTATCATGAGGCTTATAAAAGAGGGCCCTTTTATATATATCGACACTTAGAAGAAGATGTCTCAACTTCATAATGGTGCTACAATACGATGAAAGAAACAAAAACACACATATTTTGTTTGGAATAACTTTGATAATTTTTTATTCAAGAACTTTGACAAGCTTTTGAATATTACATGTATTAAAATACATATATAAATTTCTCGTAATTGTTTCTCTTGTAACAGATTTTTACAAAATAAATATAATTCAAACAAGATTTTTCCTTATAACCCATTTCAGTACATAGTCATGACCCTATCTTCATTTATTAGGAAGGGTTTGAGAGGTGACTCCGTTGTTCTCATGAGTTTGAGAGGTGACTCTGTTGTTTTCATGGGAAAGAACACTATGATGAATGTTTTGTATCTTCATTTGTTTTGATGGGAAAGAACACAATGATGAATGTTCAAGTTTCGTAACTTCTGCTCGATACTTGTCTCTTTGTAGCTTGATTTTTTTTTATTTTCGTTCGATTTACGTATATGTTTTTCTACACGTATCTGTGTATAATATGTAGCCCCCAAGTGTTTGAGCGGTGAAGTATGAAGCCTCGAGCACTTTTTTGTTTCTCTCAATTTGGTCCTTTTCCTGAAACAAAAAAACATACGGGACTCGGAGATGTGATTAGAGATGAAGACTGCCTAACCCGTATGTATTTACATCAGAATAATTGTAACCCTGGGCTGGGAATTTTAGAATATTCCATTTTGTTGTGCAGGTCGTGACTCATCATTTGGCACGAGTAAGGGTTTTTGCCTAGCATTAAAATCGTTAGTAAAATTTTAACAATTCAAAAAAAAATTAACATAACGATACCTGACCGTGGGTACTTTCTCAAAAGTAGTATCTCTTTAGGTGGACAACATTCCAATGTGAGGGTAGAATTTTTCCATCCACTGTATCCAACTCATATGCTCATTTTCCCGCAATATCACGAACTCTGAAGGGTCCTTCATAAAGGGACCTGACTCTTTGTCATCAGGTGTGGCACGACTGTGGCAAGGATTTAGACGTGATGGCCTTGTCATTGGCCTATGTGCCGGCAAAACGATCATGCGAGCGATGGGCTATTGTGGGCAAGTATTGTAAAAGGCCTTGGCATGGGTAAGGCGGGCTTGGCAAAGGCTTGACAAGGCAGCTTGGGCAATGTTAGGGTGGCATGGCACGACATGCGCGCCAAAATCAGTGGCATGACACTTTTGGGTTGTGGCAGCTATGTGCGGTCTAAGCTAAGGCAAGACGGAAATGTGGGATGATGGCAAAGGCTTTCAATAGCTAAGGCAAGGCTATGGGAAATAAAATACAAGCAATCACAGGAGGGAAATGAAGGTTGACAATGGGCAAGGCAGAAAACTAGGCCAAGGCAGTATGCGGGCGACAGCGACGCCGGGCATGTGTGGAAAAATCATGGTAGTGGGTTGCGGGAAAGACATTGGCGCGGAGCAATGTCAAAGTGAGCTAAGGCATGGCACAAATCATGCCTTGGGTGAAATTCAGCTGGCCAAGTGAGGGAAGCACATGCAATGCACATGGAAAGCGGTTGGTGGTTACCTTATCCTTAACCCACGATCTACCATGATCTGATAATGCGTGTAGCCTTGATATATTTCGTGTATAATGTGTCCTAAGTAGTTGGGGATGTCAACTACATGTTAGGAACAAGATTTAAGCTTAGCCCAACAAGTGGAAAAAGCTGTAGATGACAAGTGTCATGTGCTGCCTAGTTTTATGGGCTGCCTATATTTTATAAATAGGGCCTTTAACTTAGGCAGAAGTAGTGTGGTGAATTTCATGTGAAATTCTAAGTGTGAAACAAGAGAGAAACGTGAGGGTTTCTAAGTGTTTCAAAAGGGCTAAGGTTTGGCTTGGGCTGACCTTAGTGTTGGCTAAGAACGACTTGTGTTCTTCGTCAAAAGTGGGCTGTGAGCGGACTGTGTTCATAGAAAGAAAGTGGGGAAGTTCGTATGAAGTTCTAAATGAGAAACAAGAGTGAAACATGAGGGTTTCAAAGTGTTTCAAAAGGGGCTAAGGTTTGGCTTGGGCAGATCTTAGTGTCGCCAAGAACGACTTGTGTTTTGGCCAAAAGTGGGCTCTGAGCGGACTGTGTTCATAGCAAGTGATTGTCCTTTGTATACTTTCAGAATTAATGCGAAGGTTGGGAATTTTCCTATAGTTGCTCTGTGTTCTTTAAATTTCTGTTTATTACCTAAATTTCGTGTAAGCCAAACTTGCTGAAAAAATGGCTAAGTGTTAAGGGAAGGCTGAGTCAAGTGCGTGACTTGAATGCTGCACGGGTGTGATGTTAGACTGACCAAAAACCCCCCCGTGACAACTGGTATCAGAGCGGATCAGGTTCGTAGTAGTGGCAAGACGATCAGTGGCAGAAAAACAAGAACATGGCGGAGGCAAATGCCACAGTGGCAGATGTGAATGGAGCACAAGGGGCGTTGCATGTAAACAACCCCTTGCGGGATGAATCATTGAGTTAGCTCGATGAGAAGGTCGATTTCATAGGGTGCGGGTGCTTTGTTAGGGCCTGACTCTTTATCATCAGGCGTGGCACGGTTGTGGCAAGGATTTGGGCGTGATGGCATTGTCATTGGCCTATGTGCAGGCAAAACGATCATGTAGGCGACGGGCTGTTGTGGGGAAGTATTGGCCAAGGCCTTGGCATGGGCAAGGCGGGTTTGGCAAAGGCTTGACAAGGCATCATGGGAAATGTTAGGGCGGCGTGGCACGGCATGCACGCCAAAATCAGTGGCATGACACTTTTGGGTTATGGCAGCTATGTGCGGGCTAAGCTAAGGCAAGACGGAAATGCGGGATGATGGCAAAGGATTTAAATAGCTAATGCAAGGCTATGGGAAAGAAAATACAAGCAATGACACGAGGGAAATGAAGGTTGACAATGGGCAAGGCAGAAAACTAGGCCAAGGCAGTGTGCGGGCGGCAGCGGCACTGGGCGTGTGTGGAAAATTATGGCAGCGGGTTGCGTGCAAGACATTAGTGTGGAGCAATGTCAAATTGAGCTAAGTCATGGCACAAAGCATGCCTTGGGAGAATTTCAGCTGGTCAAGTGAGGTAAGCACATGCAATGCACATGAAAAACGGTTGCCGGTTACCTTATCCTTAACCCATGATCTCCCATGATCTGATAATGTTTGTAGCCATGATCTATTTCGTGTATAATGTGTCCTAAGTAGTTGGGGATGTCAACTATATATTAGGAACAAGATTTAAACTTAGCCTGACAAGTGGCAAAAGCTGTAGGCGACAAGTGTCATGTGCTGCCTATGTTTTATAAATAGGGCCTTTAACTTAGGCAGAAGTAGTGTGGTGAATTTCCTGTGAAATTCTAAGTGGGAAACAAGAGAGAAACGTAAAGGTTCCTAAGTGTTTCAAAAGGGGCTAAGGTTTGGCTTGGGCTGACCTTAGTGTTGGCTAAGAACGACTTGTGTTCTTCATCAAAAGTGGGCTGTGAGCGGACTGTGTTCATTGCAAGAAAGTGGGGAATTTAGTGTGAAATTCTATGTGAGAAACAAGAGTGAGACGTGAGGGTTTCAAAGTATTTCGAAAGGGGCTAAGGTTTGGCTTGGGTAGATCTTAGTGTTGGCCAATAATGACTTGTGTTCTTGCCAAATGTGGGCTATGAGCGGAATGTGTTCATAGCAAGTGAGGGTCCTTTGTATATTTTCAGAATTAATGCGAAGGCTGGGAATTTTCCCGTAGTTGCTTTGTGTTCTTTAAATTTCTATTTGTTGCCTAAATTTCGTCTAAGCCAAACTTGCTGAAAAATTAGCTAAGTGTTAAGGGAAGGCTGAGTCAAGTGTGTGACTTGACTGCCATGCGGGTGTGACGTTAGATTGACCAAAAACGCCCCCGTGACACTTCCCATGTTGGACTTAACTTTCCTGAATTAGCAGCCTTCGTAGATTGGAACACCTTTTAAGCACGAAGTCCCCATTTTAAAAAAATCTGAGGCGTGCTTTCCTGTTGTATTACCGTTCAATTACCTGCTTTTGTGTTGCCATCCTTATTAATGCAACTTCTCTTCTTCGTTCGAGCAAATCAAGGTTAACCCACATCTCTTCATCATTTGATTCTTCCATTGCTTGAGCATATCGTGTGCTTGGTTCTCCTATTTCAACTGGGATTAAGGCTTCCGCACTATAAACCATTGAAAATGGTGTCACTCCCGTGCTTGTTTTTGTTGTTGTACGATAAGCCCATAATACTCCAGGTAATACTTCAAGCCAATTACCTTTTGAATCCTGTAACCTTTTCTTCAAGTTATTGATAATGACCTAATTTGTGGATTTCGCTTGTCCATTACCTACTGGATGGTATGACGTAGATGTTATCCTTTTACTTTTCCAACTTTGAAAGAATTCTGTGATTTGAGTTCCTATGAATTGTGGACCATTATCACAAATAATTGCTTTTGGCATTCCAAATCGACATATTATATTCCTCCAAATGAAGTCTTTAACTTCTTTCTCTCATACCTGTTTAAATGCTTCTGCTTCTACCCATTTAGTAAAATAACCAGTAAGTACAAGTAGAAACTTCACATGACCTTTTGCTTGTGGTAATAGACCTACGATATCCATTCCCCATTTCATGAACGGCCACAGAGCTATGACAGGGTGCAGTAGCTCGGCTGGTCTATGCATATTATTACCGTACCTTTGACACTTATCATATTTAGACACAAAACTATTTGCTTCCTCTTCCATCTTAGGCCAATAATACCCTGCTCGAATCAATATTTTTACCAGCGACTTTCCTCCTGCGTGATTTCCATAATGTCCTTCATGTATTTCCCTCATTACGTATCATGGCACGTGGACTGGTCAAATGGTTAAAGCGTGGTAATCAGTCAGGAGGCACGGGCAACAACAGATGCGGGAGAGAAGATACTTAAAGGCACGAGTTATTACTCAAATGAAATGAGACTCGTACCTGTTCTAGTCATTTAAAGCTCGAAGATAAGAAGATATTGAAGAAATGAATCTGATAACGTAAAAGAGTCTAAATTTAGCATTAAATGCCAAATACGTTAGAGAAATTGTATTTAATAGGAATAATTGAGTAACGTTTCTTTTAGTGTCATTTATTCCTCATAATTGCCTCATTAAGACAAATGCATTACACTTTCTCCTAGAATCAACTATAAAAGGAGAATGTCTCAACATCTGTAAGACACAAAAAATTACTGAGATTATACTGAAATACATATTTATCTATTGCTTTATTGTTATTCTCAAAGTCTCTCATTTCTTGATTATTAGTAACCCGATTTTTCTCTTAATTTCTAGCTTTAACCAAATATTCATTTTTTTGGTTAAACACAAACATAACTCCAAATTTCAAAATACCATTTTTCAATTTAACTCTAAATATTTTTTTTTAAATTACAATTTTTAGGTCCAAACGCCTACTAGATTTATACATAAATACTCCACAAAAGATCTTAGTTGGCGTAAAAGGTAATTTTCCTCAAATTCCTTCGAGACTAGAAAAAGAAATTCAGAAAATATGGACGTATGGCGTCGTTTGAGTCTATTAAGTAGGTCTAGGCAAAGGCATGAGAGATGCAAAGTCAAAGGGGAAAAAAAGAAGATGAGGAAAAGAAAGGAGGGTTCCATTTCAAGCATTGTGTGCGTAATCCATTACCCAAATATATAACATTCCCTTCCCTCGTTTGATGGCCGTACGGCCATTTCACTTCTTTGTTTCATTCCGCCACCACCACAACCATCGCCTCCTCTCTCCTTTCCCGGCCACCTCTTCTCTCTTCCCCTCTCTCCTCCGTCAGTTTTCCTCGAAAACTCCGTCGCTCTCTCTCACCCGACTCAAACACAAATCACCTTCTTCGTTACCTCCGCCGTCACCGTCATCTCCTTATCTTCATCGACCGTCGGCGACTTTATCCGAAACCCTGGCGCAGAAAATAGGGAAATCTATTCGGCGTCCCGGTGCGCCGTCCAAGGCCCGGGTTTATACGGACATCAATGTGATCCGACCCAAAGAGTATTGGGATTATGAATCCCTTACTGTTCAATGGGGGTAACTTGTTCATTTCTTGCTTGATTTACTTTGTTTATAACTATTAATTAAGGTTGTTTGAACGAAGTTAACTTTTTATTTGTTGATTTGGATGTATAGAGAGCAGGATGATTACGAGGTGGTAAGGAAAGTCGGGAGAGGAAAGTACAGCGAGGTTTTTGAGGGAATTCACACTACTAATAATGACAAATGCATCATCAAAATCCTTAAGCCTGTCAAGAAGAAAAAGGTTGCTCTTTTTCCTTCTTTCCTTCTTTATATAATATCCTTATTCAGTGCTAGTTTTATAAGCTGACATTGGTGCTTTTCAGAATTTTTAAGTTTTTCATTGTGAGGTGTCAAATATATCTATTGTTGGACGAGTTTTATTTCAGCTTGAGGAATGAGAATGGCATATTGTTTCATTTGGTTGTGCTTTATTTGATTATGAACTAGAGTAGGCTCATTTTCTGGATAAGTAATGAAAAAGAATCAGCTCATTTGAGATGTTGAAGTTGGCTTGATATATGGAGAAAGGAAAACTTGCTTGAGGTTTGAAAGATGCGGCCTACCATTTAAGATTGGAGCTGAAAAGAAGGTGAAACGGGGTGACTAGAATAGAATATTAAGGTTAGGTGAGTATTATTTAAAGAAACTGGCACCAAGTAGGTGCAATACTAAAAAGCAAGACTCAAAACCTTAATGCTACACATAAGGAGTGGAGGAAACCATCAAGGTATCAGCATCATATACATTTGTCATCTTACACCACGGAATCAGATTCTTAGAATGTTCAAGTCATTAAAAGGGTTAGTCATCGCGTAATTCTGTGTTGCTGAGCGACATATTATATTTGTCAACGCAAGGAAAGGACATGACAATCAGTCCGAATCCAAGCAACACCCATGGAACCCACCTAGTGTGAGGAAAAATTGATATTCTTTAAGCTCATTAGATATCTTCTAGTTTAACTTTCTTAATCTTTCACTGTTTAGCCAAATAATTCTTTCAATTGCATATATCTATAACTGCTTATGGTTTGTTAATTTACTGTAGTAGCTCTTGATTACTTGTGTGCTGGAGTATCATTTATCTGCAAGTAATCTGTGCATTTGTCTTTTTGTGGGCATTCCGACTCATGCTCTCTTATTCGTCAACATATCTTTGCACGTTATTTTGTATAGGTACTTATATATTATTGACACTTACTGCAGATCAAACGTGAGATTAAGATACTGCAGAATCTTTGTGGTGGACCTAATATTGTGAAGTTACTCGATATCGTCAGAGATCAGCAATCGAAGACCCCAAGCCTTATATTTGAATATGTGAATAACACAGATTTTAAAGTGCTGTATCCTAATCTTTCCGACTTCGATATTAGATATTACATCTATGAGTTGTTAAAGGCAAGTTCTCTGTTGATGTGGATTTTAAGGCTTCTCAAATATATGATCTTCGTTTTATCTTCAATATTTCCCTGGTTACGGAAGCTTGCTATAGATTATAGTAATATTATATTATTGCTATACATGATGCTCCCTTTGAATCTCTTTTTCGGATACAATCTCAAGATGATTATGTGCAAATTGCTTTGAGATAATGAACTTATTTCTAGCGAGAAATTTCACTACTCTTTTGAACGAATTTCGCAGAATGATTATGTGCATAATAGTTGATCTATTTCCATTTTCACCCTATCTAAAAGTTTGAATTCTTTTCTTAGGTCTGACCATTTGAACTAATCTCTTTAACTGAACTCTCCATTTCTTCAGTTTGACACTATTGTCCAAAATATATCTTCTCCATTCAATATAATAATGTATCTGGATGTGGCTGTGTGCAAGCTGGCTTGGGCACCACGGTCATAAAAAAGTGAAAAAAATAACGTAGCCAGATATGATTTCTCAAAAAGAAAAAAATGTAACTAGATTTTGTATTATTAATCTCCATGCAAGTCAATGTAGATAAGTGTTTTGGAGTATGATCTAAAGCTCCTTGTTTGCTATTATGATTGGAGAACACGAATTCTTTTGATTTTTTGGCTGACTGGCGAGATTTGAGTTTAAAGATGGGTAACTGTATCATCTCAGGTTCATATTATTTCAACTTGATAATATGATGAGATTTCTCAGGTTCATATTATTTCAATATAATTATTGACATGTTATAGACTTAAAAGACAAATTACTGTGGACAAGAATGAAATGAGTTATAATGGAGCGAAATGAATGTTGCTAGTCTGGGATCATGACAGTTGTTTGTGGTACAGCTGTTGTTTTACACACTTGACTCTTTTTACATATATTTCTATATTATGCCTTGCAATTGATATTTTCTTGAGGTGCCCGAGAATTCAATTATTACTGTGTCCTCTGCAGGCATTAGATTATTGCCATTCTCAAGGTATTATGCACCGTGATGTGAAGCCCCATAATGTAATGATTGATCATGATGAGCGTAAACTTCGGCTAATAGATTGGGGACTTGCAGAATTTTATCATCCTGGAAAGGAATATAATGTCCGTGTGGCTTCTAGGTTCGATCTTCTACTGTTTTTTGTATCATTTGTCTTTTGTTATTTAAAATCATATCAATTTAACTTTTGAATAAGGATTTCTCTTGTTTCCTTTATTTTTGTTAATTGAGTGGTGGCAGGAATCTCAGTTTGCTTCTAATGGTTAGCATTTCTTTGTTGGGGCTAAGTAATAGAAGTTTCTGCATATTAAAGCGCACCCGGGGGGGTACTTGGATCTAGAAAGGAGGACTATAGCTCCTTTAGCTATGTAAGGAGTCTGTGAACTCCATCGAAGTGTCAGAATTATTTACATTGGACGTCCTACAACCAGTAAACATCTACATTTCGTATTGTGTACTGCGTCAAAGTTAAACATTCCTTCAAATCTACTGAGGTTATGTTTGCACGCATTCCAAAGTGTGCATCAATAGATATTGTGTTTTGAACAGTTTTTTCGGTGTTTCCTCATCCTCCGTTCTTACCAGCACCCTGGGAGTACTACTCACTGCCTTTGGCATCACCAATTGAACACCTTTCTTTGGGAATCCATGTGCACCTAGCGTAGAATAGAGCACAATGGAAGCAAACAATCCCAATTGACGAGACCAACTAGTTGGATTAACGCTTAGTTGTGTTGATGCGCTTATATAAGGTCCAATGTTTACCCGGAGCCTTTAGATCTGTTTGCAAATTTGCATTTCAAATGAAATTTAGAGAACCTTTGATGTTGGAGAACACACATTTGAGGTTTTAATGGAATGACATTGATATTGAGGATTCATATGGCTGGTCCTGACTTGCTTGGAACTGAGAAATAGTTTTCGTTGTTGTTTTATAGCTTTGACCATGTTTTTATTTGGATGATAACATGAAAAAGATTATGCTAGAACTTCTAGGAGGCAATGCATGTGTTTATTTTGTCATTGTGCTTCTGAATCTAAGATGATAATTTTTTGGTGGGAATGCATAGTTAGAAACCTACTTACCCAAAGAAAAGAAATGCATATTAGAAAATCGTATTTCCAGTTCTTACATAGGCTGGCCAAATTTTTGACTCGAAAATGTATATGCTGGATTTATACTTGGTTTAGCAGTCTAATACTAAGAGTTCATTTTGATGGGAATGCAATTTGAGAGACAGAGAGGTTAGGATAATAAATGGATTTTGAAGTGCATTTCCTTTCAAGTGTTAGGGTCAGGAACCCAGCTGGGTAAGGAATTGGGCTTGGTAGCGTAAGGAACAGAAGGGAGGTTTTTGAGCTCGGAAGAATCAAAGCAGAAGTATTTTGTCGCTATTTATTAGTCATGTTCAATGGGATACGTATTATGATAGTTAAGAGCATTCCCCCATTCATGAAGATATATAACTTACATGGGGCTTTATAATTAAGTATCACCTCACTTATGTGATTATAAAATCCTAGGATCTTTTACCATAATAGAGAAAAAATGATTCTGGTTTGTTGCATGCACCTTTTGTTACTTTATTGATGTGGGTTAAATATGCTTTTCCTGCCCTTTTCCCCTCAACTACCAAAAACTAGTTTTAATTCTGTATCTAATCTCAATAATTTTGGAGGGCTTCTTTGGTTTCTCATTGTAGCTTCTAACAGTCTTGCCTCCTCTCATTATGGTTGCAGATATTTCAAAGGTCCTGAACTACTTGTTGATTTGCAAGACTACGACTACTCGTTGGACTTGTGGAGTCTTGGTTGTATGTTTGCAGGAATGGTGAGCTACAATCTTTTTGCACCCTTTTTTGCCTCTCTTTTGGTATCATACATATGCACATTCGGACAAGAGGGGTTGCTCTGATGGTAAGCAACCCCCACTTCCAACGGAGAGGTTGTGAGTTCGAGTCTCCTCAAGAGCAAGGTGGGAAGTTCTTGGAGGGAAGGATGCCGGGGGTCTATTTGGAAACAGCCTCTCTACCCAAGGGTAGGGGTAAGGTCTGCGTACATACTACCCTCCCCAGACCCCACTAAGTGGGATTATACTGGGTTGTTGTTGTTGCAGATGCACATTCGAGACCTCATCTTGCATGTGTTATGCTCTCTACCTTTTTTTATTTGTCCTTGACTTGGTACTTAATGCCATTCATGACCGATTCTCGTCTGATAAGTCATGCATGAACGACAGATACTGAGGTCCAAAAGTCAGAACGAACTTGTCTGGTAAGGTCTCTTCTCACTTTGATGCTTACTTCTAAGGAATTGTACTGTGTAGATATTCCGGAAGGAGCCTTTCTTCTATGGGCATGACAATTATGATCAGCTTGTGAAGATTGCGAAGGTATGTAGAATGCCCACCTTGAAGTTTATTGTTTAGCCTTTGATGTTTAATATATGGCATATATGCTTTGGGAATGAAGTTACATCTTCCTTTTCTTTCTTTGATAAATTGGTAACTAAGTGAAGCTAAGTCTGAAAGAATCTTAATAGTGTTTATTCATCCAGATCAAATGTTTTCACAAACAATGTGAAATTGTACGATTGTGATTATGGACTTATGGTGCTTATGATAATGTCCCACATAGAGTAAATGGCTATATATAATACGTGCATGCACTGTGTGTGTATGTGTGTGTGAGTGTGAGTGCGCGTGTGCGTATTATATATAGCCATTTACTCTCTGTGTGTGTGTATTATATACATGTACGTGTGTGTGCGTGTGCTTTGAGCAAATTATGGTTTACATATAGAACTTGTTCCAACTGTATGAAGTTAATCATGAGCACAGATCTCTCCATCGACAGCCCATCATGTGAAGTTAAACAGGGTCCACCTTAGAAATGAGACCAAGCAGTGAATAAAGGAAATAAGCTTCAACAGGAGGAGGGGGAGAGGGGGGATGTCGGTTCAAGAGAGAGATATCATGTAAATTGGTGGTATTGGTGGTGTTTTCTGCCCATGCACCCATATTTATCAAGCCTCACCAATGCATCACTATAGGTCGTCCCGCAAGACGACATGCTTCCAGTGTTATCAAAGGCGAAAAGCGCAAATAAAGCGTGAACTTTAATGAAAAAGGCGCAACCGGAGGGAAAGTAAAAATATGTATGTATAGTCCAAGACTAATAATTATAAGCACGAACAACAAATATATGGACAAAGAAATTGGAACAAAATTACGATAAAGTGAAATATCAATTGTTTAATGTCGCCTTTTCATGATTACACTAATTGGCTAGGAATAGTATGCATTAGAGACTTGATGCGACACTAAAGCGCCCACAAAGCGAGGTGAAGCGCTCAAGATGTTTTGAGCCTCGCTTCAGGGCTTAGGCGCGCTTTAAGCACGCCTTTGACAACACTGCATGCTTCATTAATAATAATTGGCCTTTGCATACTATCCAGTCACCCACAAGCCTACTGTCTGATACTTTTTCTATCACTTGTTAAGATCATCAACTCCCCTGCCTTTTTTTTGGGAGATTAGTAGCAAGTATTATATTACTGCAAATTGCCAAGTACTAAAATAGTGCTTGGATGTAAAAAAAATATTGTTCCATAAGATACATTACCTCTGTTAATTGATGACATCTACATTCTTTTTCTCGTTCTCATGTATATCTGACTGATTAGACCACAGAGCTATTACATAAACATCCAACACTTCAGCATGCCTGTGGATGAAGTTTTTCCTTCAAAACGCCTGTTGTTGTACCCTTTGTTTCCTGTCCATCTGCTGAGAAGTTTCTTCATAGTTGATTTCATCACCCATTTTAGTGCAAAAAATATTCAAAACAAGGCTCCGTAAGTGGACATGAAGAGACAGGTGCCTGATGTCCTTTACCTCCCTCTTACAAAATATACTGCAAATTTGTAGGCCCCTCCTGTGCAAGTTAGAGTTTGTCAATCTACCATCTTGGACTAATATCCAACTCAAAAGGTACTCTGTGAGGAGCAAACCAAAGTACATTCTGGGCCAAGAAAGAAAAGGACATCTTGAGGATACCAGACTTCTATAGCAGGAGTGAACAGAGTAGTCCCATTTATCTGCGGATTCCAGATCAGAGAATCTGAGGATTCTACCTTAATAGAGATCTAATTAAGCTCGTTCGATACTGTCAACCTCAGTCAAAACTGTCCCTTCTGAATTTCATGTTCCATCCATGCTCAGGCACCCTGGCACAACCACAATCTCCATGAGAGTCTACATCTGTTCTTGCATTTCTTTTTGCATGGTGCTCCATTGATAAATTTATATACTAGGGAAAATGCCCCATATTAAGAGCCCGTTTGGACATAAGAAATTTTTAAAATTTTGTAAACAATGTTTGGTTATGAAATTTCTACAATTTTTCAAATCCAACTTGAAAATGCATTTTCGAATTTGAAAAATTGATGGGAACCGGTTTTTCAATTGGAAAACTGGAATGTTAGTATTTTGAAGTTTTACAAATTTACCCTATTTTTGAAATTTATAGAAGGACCTCAATTTGTAACTAAATTTTGGACTATATTTTGACATCCACCGTTAGATTTGCAATTTATACTTTTTCTTGAAGGAGCCACTACAACTTTTATTAGAGATTGTTCGTACAATTGAACAATCAGCATGTTTGATTGTTTGTTTCAAGTAGGATAATCAAGTCGGTGGTGGTTTTGATATTTTTTTACAAATTGTGGGGTATAAATCATGTTTCATGGTTTTGAAAAAAATGCATCCAAATATGTTACAAAAATTATAACCAAACTTAACTTCATCGTCAAATCAAATTTTAATGAAATTTCAAATTTGGAAAAAAATCTTGGAATTTATGTCCAAACGCCTACTAAGTAAATTATGATCTGCCTAACATTGCCCAAATAAATGGATTTCATCAAAGACTCTTTGGACAAAGAGGGTCTCCGGCTGTTAAGACTCTTTCTTCTTTCATTTAATAATCCAAAGAAGCTTTTGAGAATATTGAGTTGTACTTGAAAAAATGGAAGTTTTTCATTTATTGTTCCCTCTCCCAAAAGTGTACTTTTCTGACAGAAGACTGAGCGGTTGCAATCTTGTGTGCATAAGAGCACACACTATATTTGTCTCATGTCTTTTCCTTTGTTTCTTAAATTCTCTTTTAGTTTATTTTTTGGTGAGGGGAAAGCAGTAATCTGGAGCCATTCTTCAGGGACTTGATCCACATCAACAACAATGACCCGGTGTAATCCCTCTAGTGGGTTTTGGGGAGGTAGTGTGTATGCGGACCTTACCCCTACCCGATGGGTAGAGAGACTGTTTCTTTTGGGACTTGATCACTTAGAAAATTCTTACATCCTATGCAACAACATACCCAGTAGAATTCCACTAGAGATGCGGTTTTCGATAGATCCTCGATTTAAGAAAAGATAAAAGAAAAAGGAGAGAAAAGGAGAAACTGAAAAAGAAAAAGTAGCATCAAATAGTAACAACATGAAGTAACAGAGATTGAAGAATAGGAAAATACACGAGTGCTACTAATACTACTGGTAATGGAAGGGCAACTATTGATTACCTACTAATATTCTACCCTAATTCTCAACCTCTACACCCTCATGTCATGGTTTATATCCTCAATAAGTTGAAGTAGCGGCATGTCCTGCCTAACCACCTCTTCCTGGTACTTTTTTTGCCTGCCTCAAGGCCAACCTCTCATATCCTATCATGGAGCATCTGTGCTTCTCCTCTTCACGTGCCCGAATCATCTCCGCCAGAGGCTGATCCAAGATTTTGGCAGGATGGGTGCACTATTAAGAAGAGATGGATCCCGAATATCAATTTTACAGGTTGATCCAGGATTTTGGCAGGATGAGTGCACTATTAAGAAGAGATGGATCCAGGATATAAATTTTACGGGTTCAACCTTTATTTCTTTCTATTGCACACTCATTACACATGAATTATAAGCTCAAATCAAATTTTTTAAATAGTATTTCTTACATATATATATATATTTTTCATGTTAAAAATATTGGGATCAGTTGAACACATTAACTATATGCTACATCACACATTGCTACTCGTTTATCATACACATTTTGTTTAATTATACAAGATTCTACAGTAACAAAAGAAAAATAGGAATTTCAATGTTTGAAAATTTTGAAAGAATAAACCCAACAAAAAAAAAGAAATAAAAAGAAAAAGTATTTAGTTAATAAGCAAAAGTGACACCGCACACGCCTATCTCCCATGGGCGTCTAGTTCTAAAATAAGAAAAAAAAATTTGATCGACATAGATTTGAACGCACAACCTCATTTAGAGAGGTTACCAAATAACCATCACATCATATTATACTTGAGCATGGGTATATGTAAATATTTTTGAGAAAATATGACATTACTATACATGATTTAGGGAAGGGAGCACGGGTTCACGTGCCCTATAGAACCCCCTAGATACGTCCCTGATCTCAGCCTCGACTCTCACATCTTGTCCTCTATAAGAGCTACTCCCTCTTTGTCCTGAATAACTTTATTTCTAATCTTATCTATCCTGGAATGGCTACACATCTATCTCAGCATTCTCATCCCTGCTATTTTCACCCTTTGAATATGAGTTTTTGACTGGCCAACATTCTGTTTCATACAGCATAGTAGGTCTAATTCCGATCCAGTGTTAGAAAAAACAGTCGCTTCTTCGCTTAAAGCGAGAAGCGACCCCTTCCTCGCTTCTGCCATGTGAAGCGACTCAGGTAGGAAAAAGCGACTACTTCCCACTAAAAAGCGAGAAGCGACCGAAGCGAGCGCTTCTTGTTTAAACAGCTGCCAGCCTATTTAATTAAAAAAGAAGGGTTTTCAGTGTTCTTTTATTAAACACAACCAACAGAGCATCTGAGAGTCTCGTCTAGGGTTCTTCAACATAGATTCCAGCAACGGGTATGTGATGATTTTCTCCTCTTCTTCTTCTGACTTCTTCTTCTTCTTCTTCTTTTTCTTCTGACTTCTTCTTCTTCTCTTTCACTGTTTCAACGTCCAAATAGTAGCGAAATGTTGGCGAGCGAATCTTTTTTTACCTTCGGTTCTTTCCCAGAATCCAGCAACAGAATTTTTTTACCTTCAGTTCTTCTTTCATAGTTTCTTAGTTTTTATTGCCTTTTGTTATGTGTTAATAGTTGTTCTTTTAATGACACCAAGAGAAGATAGGAAAGACTCTGCTTGGGCTTACTCTACAAGAGTTAGCGAGACCAACAAGACGACAATTACATGTCTTTTTTGTGACAAGATTTCAAATGGGGGAATTTATCGTCAAAAAGCGCGTCTAATCAGTGGTGATCCAAATGTCGCATCTTGCTTGACAATCTTGTAGAAGAATAGGATGCTCATTTTGTGCTTTAATTGGTGCTACTCTTTAATTTTTACATTGAAGTATTGAACATTTGCTTACAGTTACATGTATATATTTTTAAATTCCGCTTCACTTCAAAAAAGTGAGCGCTTCGCTTCTTGCTTCTCGCTTTAAGCGAAATGGGGGTTGTTGCTTTTCCTCGCTTCACACTACTGTTCCGATCACACAGAACACCGAATGCGAGCCTCCACTCCATCCAAAATTCTTGCATCCTATTTTTGGCCAATATGCCTTAAACCTGGAAAAAGAAGCCAATGAATGATTGCTTCGATTAGTCTACTTCTCAGTCAACCCTGTTGCTCTTCCCTTGCTGAGTCCCACTTTCTCCTATGTTTATACTGTTGACTATTTTATCTTGAATTATGCATACCCCCGCATCTGAAGGCTTAACATGTTTTTTTGTTTTTTTTGGGGGGGGGGGGGGGGGAGGTGGGGGTTGGCAGTGGATTTTGTTAATTTCAATTTCATGTCTACAGCATGTCATATCAAACCACATGCAGGCTCGAAATCTTTTTTGCTTTGGGGGATGGCTGTGACAGGTTATAGGTGTTCCTTGTGCAGATACTTCAAAATGCTCTACATAATTAGCAAAAGGCTGCACGTACTAATATCGGACGGGTGCCATTAAATGAGTCTAGACATATGCTTGGCTACGGCTAAGCAAGTGGAAATAGTTAGTTGGTGGGTGTCTCTGAAATGCAGGACTCGTGTCTGCTCTCCAAACAATTAAGTAAATGGAAAGTAGGTTCGTGATGCATATGATTTCTTGTGAGCTAGACTGATCTATGTTCATTGCAGTCCCATTTCTGTTTTTGTTGAACTGTGGTCTTGCACCTGTGCTAAAAATAATCACCCTTGGCTCACCTAACTCAACTGTCAGTTCAGCCCTGCCTTGCTCAGTATTCATCATCCTTACCGGGTCTTAAAATAATTCTAAATTGTTTTGGAAGATGATATGACCAATTTTTTTGTAAGATTACCAGGGTAAACATGAATGAGTTGTATATTTGCATTTAGAAAAGAGGTACAATGTTTTGATGTGGAGACCCCTTAAAAGTTCCCTTTTTATGTTTTGATCATCAGATTCTGGGGACTGATGAATTAAATTCGTATCTAAACAAGTATAGATTGGAATTAGATCCTCATCTTGCAGCCCTTGTTGGACGGTTAGTATTGTCAACTCAAAAACTATATTTTCAAATGGATCATTCTCTGCTAGATAATTAGACTTTTTCATTGTTCAGACATAGTAGGAAACCATGGTCGAGGTTTATTAATTTGGAAAACCAACATCTCGCAGGCCCCGAGGTATGAAATCTAGTTTCGATAGATTTTATAAATACAATGAGTTGAAATTCTGTTTACCTAAAAACGTGGAATGCTTATTTTCAGGCGGTTGATTTTGTTGACAAACTGCTCCGCTACGATCATCAGGAAAGACCAACTGCAAAAGAAGCAATGGTAAAATCCTCCTGCCTTTGGTTTTTTTCCAGGTTATTAAATAAATAAAGAAAGCTCTCTTTTCCCAAAATAAATAAATAAATAAATAAAGTTCTCTCTTTTCCTTAAATGAAGGTTAAAATTCCCAATTTTTTCCTTTAATCGTCTTTGATTTCTACTGGGCAATATGTTGTCAGTTCAAGGTTCTTAGAAATGTTGCCCACTGTAACTGTGATCGACATTGCAGGCTCATCCATATTTTTATCCTATACGAAATGCTGAAAGCAGTAGAATCCGCAATCGCTAAAAGATCTAGCATCCAATGGACCAAGTTCTCTGGTGACAGCCAATTATTGTGAACCGCTTCAATTAGTTGAGTTGCTGGTTATACTAGGTAGTTCTCTGTATGCCACCTTCTTGTTAACTGTATTATCTCTTTTAGCTGTGTGAGACCTGAAAGAAAAAGCAAAATTTAATTATTTTTCTCCGTTCCTGGATTACTTTCCTCTTATTTTATTTTCTCTTATTTTTTGTGCTTCTGAAGTATAACTATATGAATTCGTTCGGAGTGTAATGTGTTGTTGAAACATTAAGAAATATTGAGCAGATGGATGGCTTTCCCTAGTATGACACAAGGACTATATAAGTATTACTATGGTCCTACGTAGGTTTGAGAATATGTTTTCCTTTTGCCTACCACAAAGAAAGGATTTGGTAATGTACCGTACAAACATTTACAAACCCATGAACGTACATGTATTCATATCTATGAACATGGTTTCTTTGAAGATGCTATTTCTGCCTTTAATTCTGCAAGTCTATCGTTTTGTTCCATTTGTCGCATTTTAGCCGTAATGCTTACAGGGAAATAATTGAAGGTTGCCATCTATTAATATTTGTGGCTTTCAACGTTAATTATAGCTAAACGTAATCATTGAATAATTTTATGACTCCTCTTTTTGCCTTTATATTATGACTAACTGTTCGAAACCCAACGCTTTCGTATGTAACTATAGGTTTCAGGTGGCAAGAGTATTCCTTGTCGAGTAGTAGCAGGCACTTGAATAAAAAATAGTTGGACTATTGAAATAGTAATAATTTCATATGGAAGGGGACATAACAAGCTTTCCCAGTATTTTTATTTGGATTACCCTCGCAAGTCTACTTCTTTGAGACTCATTTACACAAAAATGAGGTAAGGTGATTTGTTTTGGCAGATGTATTACCAACTTTCACCTCACTAGACAATATTTGCATTATTTGACTTGCTAAGGCATATATACAATTGACAAGAGGTGGTGCTGGGGACCAAAGTAATGTGAGACAGACAGCTTAGACAGTGGAATCCAAGTTTCTCCTCACGAATTTGGACATTTGGTATCTAATCAGCTTCTGGTACTCGTTTGGTCCTACAGTGTCTTACTTCTGGACAAGATAATCAAACCTTGGGAGGCACAAACACTCTCAACTAGACTACATTTATTCCCTTGAGAAGTCATCTTAACCCCCCCCCCCCCCTCCCCCCGGGCCCGCCACCCCAAATCAAATTGTTTTGGCAATTTGGCATCTTTCTTTTCATTGTCCATTCCATTCTGTTCAGGTTCTTCTCAACTAAAATGAGGGACCTGAAATCACATATTTCATTGGTGGGTTACTCGCAAATTAAGTGACCATATGATGTTACCATGGAATAAATTAGTTTTACTTATTATCTATAGTTACCTGTAGTTACTATTTTGATGATTTTATAATGCAGAAATTCATTCACACACTGTTGATATATGTTTGTAATGGAGAATGTACGTAAGACAAGCCAAGCAAGGTGTTTGCCTAAATTTTCAAGATATGAAAAATAAACTGCAATCATAAAATAAGAGAAAAATATTTTTACTAATCAATTGTGAGTAAAATTATGTTTCTCCCTTGATTGTTCGCTTCTGATTATCTCCGTGATTCGAGGACTGAAGCAGCGTATTTCTCAAATGTAGGATGGGCAGACTTTCTGGATATGTATTTGATCTCCAGGTTCTTGAACTATTTGATTGTCAAGAAGCATTTAACCATATTTTGATCTCTTTGTAAATATATCAAGAGTTTATGAGAATTTTGAGACACCTCTTCAAAAGAATATATATTCCTTATATATGTGTGAGTTAGGGTTTAGGGTAGAGTAACATCCAAGAAACCCAAATAGACTTTTAGGATTTTAAAAGTTTTGTAATACTTTTAATTTAGGATATGGTCTGATCCTTTAAAACTTCTATGTCTACGCAAGGCATACAAGTGTAAGCTATCCCATACGGCATATCCAACTTTGAACTAGATAGGTTATTGGGGTTTGTTAAAAACTTGTCTTTCTTTTGAAGTGCAATATATTGTGAGATTATCCCCTATCTAGTCTAGGATTAAGATAAAATTCACTGATTGGAGTGCTATTCGTCTGCCTCGTGTCATTGCCCACTAGCCTTTTACAATATGCAGTATGCCAGCATATATATATATATATATATATATATATATATATATATATATATATATATGACAGGAATATAATTGGTGGGGCCGGGGTTATGAATGTTCACGAGCTAGGATGTCTTGTCACCTTACCGGTGATGGATGTTAGTATCTACTAACAAGTAACAACTGTACATATGATCATATTTATTTTCTCAAACAAAGAGATAATGAATCATGCAGTATCAGATGATATCCACTCACTTAAAATCATCTATCTACGTTTGCTAAATATGAGCATACACTAGACAAAATTATGCATAGACGACAGGTATGAATTAGGACTGTTTGGATGGCATGAGATAAAAATACTTGTGAATTTGCTCTTATCCTTTTCAAACATGGATGCTTTTAGCCATTTTTAGAGGCCTCCCCGTAGATTAAAATCGAAAAAGACCCATATAGACACCATGTCCTTTTTGTCATTTGCACCACATAATCCCCCCTCTCCCTGATGATAAAGAATTGACGCATCTCTCTCATTTGGGCGTTATGAAGAGTAAGTTTATCGCTTTTGAATTTTGTCATTGATTTTATAACTTGTCTTAGTTATTAAGTTTGTAATTAAATATTTATATTTATCTATAAATTACAAATATAAGAACTAAGAAAAAACTATTAGATTTATTCGAATCAGTACCTAATACTCTAAATCTGCCATGTGACGAGCCAAGAGTATATCATTATTATCCTCCCTCTTTTCCTTAATTATATGCTATTATTGTTTAGTTTTATATACCGACAATATGAAAATATTTACATATTAAGAGTGTGTTTGGTACAACGAAAAATATATTTTATGGAAAATATTTTTATGAAAAATGAGTGATTTTATTACTTATTTTTCCTCATTTGGTTGGTGACTGAAATTTTTTTTCGTAAAATATTTTCTAGTGTTTGATTAGAGAGTAAAAGTATATTTTCAGAAAAATATTTTTTATGCGACTATCCTTACCTCCTTTCCCAAATCCCCATGTTTCCTTGTTCCTTCCCTCCCCAAGCACCTAACGTCTTCAGAACTCTATTTTCTTCAATAATTTAATTATTCTTCTAATAATTAGCACAAACCCAAAGGAATTAATGCTCTATAACTATACAGAAAATACTCCTTTGTTAGTTGAAAAGAAAGTACTCTTTCTACAACATAAAAATAAAGTAATTATTTATTAAAATGAAAGGAATTACTTTTTTCACATCATAAAAAGAAAATACTCATTTTGTTGAAATGAAAGAGAATATATTTTTTAATCATATAAATAAAATACTTATGTTATTGAAATGAAATAAAATACTTTTTCTACATCATAAAAAGAAAATATTCTTTTGTTAAGGTGAAAAGAAAAATACTTTTTTATATCATAAAAAGAAAACAATCATTTGTTGAAATTTTTTTAAAAAAACCTACATATAACATGAAAAGAAAGTATTATTAACAATAATTTTATTTAGGGCGAGCGTGGGGTAGGGAGGGGGTGGGTGGGTGGAGTGGGGGTTGGTTGGTGGAGATGGGAATAAGGTGGAAAACTGAAAAAGAGTTTGGAAAATATTTTCCATTCTTTAGATAAGAAAAATATTTTTCTCCAAGGAAGAAAATTAGTTCACGAGGAAAATATTTTCCAAAACATTTAAGCCAATCAAACATGGAAAAATTGGAAATATTTTTCGAAAAATATTTTCCACCGTACCAAATACACCCTAAGTAAACTTAAAACCAAAGTGTACATAAATTCGTTATCTAAATAGCGCAACAAAAAAAAGTAATTTATTGAAATGTAGAATGTAAAATTCTTTAATCGCAATACGTACAACTTGAGCTCTCTAAGCTTTTGTATGGCTTCACTTGTCCTTGGCTCAGAGTGATTAACTCAATATATATGAGTAGATACTAATTATATTGGACTATTATATTGTTCTTAGCTTGCTATAGGTGAAATACTAAATTCTGAGGTCTGACAAAGAAATTCAAGATCAGAGTCCCATTACGACATAGCTTAGCAGATAGATTACTTAATTCTCTACATAATTAATAAGGCATAAATTTTCCAATATCATGGCGGTTTCGATATTTCTAACTTGTATAATTTTCCACGAAGGAGTCCTTGAATAATAGGAGTTAAGATGAAGCACACCATAACGTATGCCCAAGCAAAATCAAAGGATTGGAAGAAGTGGCGAAATCAGGAATTTATATAAGGGTAGGGATTCGAAAGTAGCAATTTTTGAATTCCTTTTGTCACTCACTAGATTTTTTTTATGTGAATGAAATTCAACTACTCTTTCTATATATATAACAAAAAAAAAGTCGTTTTTGCCTTATTTGCATATATAGTTTTTGAAGTATCTCCTTTCTTCAACCTAAACCTAGCTTCGCCACTGATGGAAAGTAGGCCACATAAGAGCAGACTTCACAATAATAATAATAACCCAATAAAATTTTACAAGTGAGATTTGAGAAAAATAAAGTGTATGCTAACCTTATACTTATTCCGGAAGGATAGAGAGGTTGTTTTCTCGCTCAAGAAGAAGAAAAATAAATAATAGACCGGTAGCAATAATAAAAGGTAAAAAGTAATAACATGGAAAAGCAATAACTATAGATAACAATACTACTAGAGGAAATAGTGAGAAATCTATATAAACCACTAACAATCCACAGCAAAACATCTAACATTAGAACATACATCTCGCATACATCAAGCAATATAGGATTTAAGGAATTATATATGGTCCGTACACTATCAGTTGAAATTTAACACATGCATTATATCAAATTATCACTTTTTCTAGGGTATGATCATATCAAAATTTAAAGGCCAAATATATATACAATCCATCCAACTTGACACTATTTTTTATTTTGACATTTTATTTTTAGCTTGTTCTATTTGTCCCTCAAACTTTATTTTATATGTTTCATTTTGGCCTTCGAACTTTATTTTATATGTTCCACTTTAACACAAAAGTAGAAACTAGTGCAAAAAATATAGCGTGTGTATACAGAAATCTAAGGTGTAATAAATATTCAATTAAATGTTGCCACCTGACTTTTTCATCAATATCAAGCGGGTCAATACTAAAATACACGAACTTGGCCGTATTTTTTGTGGGTTTATTTCATCTAAAAGGCCAGGTATGAAATCGATAGATGAAAGCTTTGGAACTTAGAGAAAGAAGATGGGGCAACAGTGGATGAAAAAATATGATCGGGTTTAGATATTTTAGTATTGACCCATTTGACATGGATATTTAATCGAATTTATTACACCTCAGATTTGTATATACACACGCGCTATATTTTTTTGCACTGATTTCAATTTTGTGTTAAAGTAGAACATAAGAAATAGAGTTGAAAAGCCAAAATTGAACATATAAAATAGAATTAAATGGTCAAAATGGAACAGATAGAGATAAAGTACCAAATTAAAAAATGATGTGTTGTATATGTATTTGGCCAAACTTAAACATTACTCTAGCTCTTGTTCTTCCAGCTACCGCGAATAGGCAATCGTTGTCAAAATTACTGCTGCATGTATATGCAACACCTGTGAGTATGAGTAGTCTTATTTGCAAATTTTGCAGAAAACGCTGTCATTATTAGGGGTGTATATAGATCGGGTTGGTTCGGATTTTACAATTACTGAACCAAACTAATTGTGTCGGGTTAATAAATCTAAAGACCAAACCTAACCAATAAATTCGGGTTTTTCAATATCGGTTTTTCTCGGGTTTTTTCAGGTTATTCGGGTTTTTTTGAATTTTTTTCCGGTAAAATCTTCGTAGAACAAAATATATAACGTATGCTCAAAATCTTTTGGTTTGGTAATTGATCACCTTACTTTTTCAAAATCGTCTTATTTAATAACTCCCTATGTTGTTTTTACAAAAGTATTTCAAGCAAATCCCTTTTAATACTGTTTTCCTACTAATACCTCTTTCAAACTATGTCAAGCACTCTCACCCTACTCCTAAGTCCCTAGGTTCTTCCCCCTCCAGTGTGTGTACTGCCTTGGGATACTTTTGAGATCCCTCTGCACTCTGGCATATTGAGGCTGGCCCTTCCACACTGCAATTACTCAATTTGGTTACAAAGTCTAGGTGTGAGCACTGCCCCGGATCCTTGAGATCCTTAGGGAATTCTAACACACCTAGATAATGATATTGTCTATGAAATTGGCATTTGAGGCTATTGGAGGTTTGAGAAATCACTTGGGCCTGCTTCAGGCTCCCTATAGTGTAACTTCTTCTTTTTCTTTTATCTATCTATGTAATTCATTGATTTGGTTTGTAATAATTTATAAATTATATTGGGGTTATTAGTGAAAACAGGGTGGGTAGTTACATATTTATGGGGTAATATGGGTAGAAACCATGCCTATGAAATTTTATATTTTCCATGTTTGCCTTACCATGTTAGAAATCATGCCTATAGGTTTCAAGTGGTTCCGATAAAATAAATCATGTCTATAGGTTTTAAAATCAACTTCACAAGTAGATACCATGTCTACAGTATGTGATCAGTTAAACATCTATCATAACGAGTAATTACATTCGTTTGCATGCCTACAAGTTCCTAACATCAACTCTTAACAACTAGATATCATGCTTATATGGAACAACATCAGAAAATTCTTCCTATATAATCTAAAATCAGTTTAGTTTAAATAAGTCAATTCAATTCATGTTAGTTTACTTCGAAACTGGCATAATCAATAGTTTGTTTTCCTTAATTGAATTCTTTCAAATACTGCCTTCACTATCACTAGAAAATATGCCTATAGGAACTCAAGAGTCAATTTGAAAACTATTTTTACTATATCAACATAGTTATGCTCTTAGGACATCACTATTCTACGTTTAGGCAAGCCTATAGGGCATTTTAAAATTTTGCAACTCTGAAACTATTTCTGCTACTTAAAGTTATTCAGATTTAACATGTTTATTCAGTAGGTAAGTTAAATAGGATCCTTCACAAATTGGCTTAATTCGGTACTTTATAACCTCTGCTCACTTAGATATCATGTTCTAGGATTTGTTTCTTAAGTGGTTGAATGTTGTTTGAAGACGTGCACTTATGTGATATGCTTTAGGAGGTAACTGTGAGCCTCTAACTTGCTTTATATGTAGTCCTAAATTGTTCTTGTCTATCGCCTAGAATTTTCTCCTTTTAAGCACCTTAGGGGTTGTCTAGAACTGCCCAGATTTAGAGGTCCTAAAATACCTCCAGGGCCATAAGGAAGGGACGTGTAGTACACACATAGGTATTGTCAGGGTTACTAGAATGCTATAGGCTATGACCAAGGGGAGGACTTGGGTAGAATGGGATATGATGATCCTGTAGGGCAACCAACTTAGGACCCCTCCTTCCCAAAAAAAACCTTTTGCTTTACTTTTCCATATGTACACAACTTGTTCAAAATCTTTGTCTTATTATTTGAGTTATACAACGTCCAATGTGCTTTACTTGCAATTATTTGTGTCAACTACTTATTTGTTAATGGACTAATTCATAAAGTTTGGCCGGGACCCACAGTTGTGGACCAAGAGGGGTGCCTAACACCTTCCCTCGAGGTCATTTTGAGCCCATACCCTAAATCTCTAGTAATGCAAACCAATACGAGAGTTAGGCACCATAATCCATTAGGTGGCGACTCTTCAAATACCCAATTCCCAGAAAAGGAAATGAGTTATTACCCCCATAAATGTCGAAACCCAGACCTTTTCCTCCATGTAAAAGGGGAGGGAGAAAAAGGTGGCGCGACAACATGACGACTCTACTAGGGACACCTTTTAGGCTCTTACCATAACAGACATATTTTTATGAATTAGTCCAAGCATGCTCATCCCATACCCTTTCTCTTATTTGAATTTAACTGTCCATTTTCTTTTAAGCCTTTATGATTTTTATTCCTGAAACTGACTTGTCTCTTTGTTTTCTTTTTCATGTAACAGTCTTTCAATTATTTAAATATTGTATTTATTTTTTTCTATGTGCAAATACTTGACTACATGTTATTAATTGTTGCATAAATCATGCTCCGCATCATATTCCACTCGTGCGTATCAAATCCTATAGCAACGCTTGAATGAATGGTTGCGCTACCACCCTTGAATTCGGAAAGGCTTATTTGCGGCAAAACCAGTCGATCAGTAGTACAGTCGATGGTTTCGTGCCTTCCCCCTCAAGTTGTCCGCTTTAGGGTACCAGTCTAAAACCCCACATCTGGTCAAAATTGTGCATGCATTATGGTCAAAACCTAGTCGGATCAATATGCTATCCACATAATGATCCTTTAAGATAAGCCTTATCCAAAAGTCCACCGGGTTTTCTATAATCCGAACGGGAACAATCACGTTCTGTGCATTAATTTGGAGAACTAAGTTCCGATATGTTGATCGTAAATGTATAAATAGTCGAGTCTGATGGGGGTAAGGCCTAACACTTTTGTTTTGCAGAAAATGAGGCACGAGGTCCCCAGATTCGGTATGGTTAGCTACATACCACCATTACTGCTAGATTGGTGGGATGACCTTTCCTAAAGTGGCAAGAAACATGTGAGAAAGTACCTGGGTAACTTGCCTTCCTTTCTAGATATTGAGCCAAACAACAAGTTGATCGAGGCTGCCACTTTATTCTGGGATAGTGAAAGGGTCGTGTTTTGTTTCGGTAACATAGAAATGACACCGCTTCTAGAGGAATTTGGAGGGCTTTCAAGATTGACTTGGGATAGTCCCGGGATATTAGTACCAGAAAACCATACTGGCAGGGGATTTTTAAAGATGATGGGGCTGAAGAAGAATGTCGACATAGTGTGCTTGAAGGAATCTTACATACATTTCGAATACCTGTATGAGAGGTATGGCCATAGCAAGTCTTTCCGTACCTACCATGATGAGATGTCTATTACCTCTCTGGGTCACATCCGCTGCAGAGTGTTCGTATTCATTGTATATTTCTTAGGCCTGATAGTGTTCCCAATGAAAAAGGAAAGAATCCACACTAGGTTGGCCATGGACGCGAAGACTTTGATAGAAAGGATTATTGGACAGACAAATACCATAGTACCCATGATCATAGCCGATATCTAAAAGGCTCTGGAGCACTGTTAAAAAGGGGTAAAACATTTTGATGGTTGTAACTTGTTGCTGAAGTTATGGATGTTGGAGCATTACCAAAAGGGTCACTTGTTAGAAAATACGCGTAACGCTAGAGGAGGGGGGGGGGTGAATAGCGCTATAATAAAAATTAGCGTAAACTTGCGGAATTTAAAAATTGCAGGAAAGAAATAAGTGCGATAAGTAAATAAATAAGAACGAACGCACCGATGTATGGTTCACCACAACCCGTGGCTAGTCCAGTCCCCGAGAGACTCTCTTGAGATTTTCACTAATACTGTTAAGCTTACGGGTGCTCAACAAACCTTTACAAACTGAGGACACAAGCCTCAACAACCTTTGCTCAAAGATACAACACTCCAAGACTTCAACCAAAGGAAACACAAGTTCCTTCTTACAATACAAGGGACTAACACTTCCCTTCAAGTGTATAAAACACTTAGCACTCACTTAAACAAGACTCTCTTAATAGAGTAGATATGAGTAAACAGATACGCTCAAGAACGCAACAACTTTCGTCAAGAATTTTGGCTCTCAAAACTTATGTAATGAATAGAAAGTGATGAACATAGAGTATGCAAGCTATAGCAATAATATGATCAGTTGTTGTCTTTAGAAGACTGATTTGAAGCTGTATTTATAGTTGCAAAACCATGCATTACCGTTGCCTAATTGCCAATTAAGAATTGCTGATTTTACTCAATGATAATCGATTGTCAAAATGCCACAATCGATTGTTTGCCAATCGTTCCAAAAATCATTCCCAGATTTTACGCTTAACAATCGATTATCTAAGATCAATAATCGATTACTGGCAACGTTCAAAAAATCATTTCCAGATTTTACTTAAAACAATCGATTGTCAGAAATCTACAATCGATTACTTGGCAACGTTCAAAAAAAATCTTTTTCAGATTTTATTTAAAACAATCAATTATTAGAAATCTATAATCGATTACCTGACGGTTTTTAAAAATATTTTGGCAACGGTCAATTGTACAATCGATTATGCTATGAGAATAATCGATTATATATCAGTCTTTGAAAAATCAATTAGACACTGCCTCAATGCACTCGATTGTCAAAGGTACACAATCGATTATTTTATGACTTTGAAAATGTCTGATAGACACTGCCTCAACACAATCGATTATTTTGTAGCTTTGAAAAACTTTGATGTACACTGCCTCAACACAATCGATTGTCATAAGGTTCACAATCGATTGTCATGCAGATTTGAAAAATCTGATGCACACTGCCTTAACACAATCGATTGTCATATGTTCACAATCGATTGTCATGCAGCTGACTTAACATAATCGATTATCATAAGTACGTAATCGATTATCTTAGTCCAGATTTTAGAGGCATGTTTAAAAATCATTTTGACTAAAGTAAATATACATGATTTAAAATCATTTTGCTTTAAATTTAAATATGCATGATTTGATAAAAATGTTTTTACGAGAGAAGCCAAGTCTTGAGTCATGTTGTCTGATCAAGATCACAATTAAAGAACGACTCGTGTATAACTTTATATCTTTGCTTGATCTTGGTATTGTGCTTGAATCTCGTTATATATCAATTGCGCACTTGTGCTTAGACCTCGTCATATGTCCATTGCGCATAGTTTGTCATTCATCAAAACTTACAAATATGAACACACGTTTTAGCATAGTGCCTTGAGAACGTGTTTCAACAATTTCCCCCTTTTTGATAATGGCAAACTTTAGTCGGGATATGCATATTTTATAATTCATAATGACGATTCAAGACAAGTAAAGATATGCAACAATATGCAGCAAGTCTCTAGATGTGCAATTAGTTCCCCCTCAACATATGAATTCCCCCTCAATTTATGCCAATAAAAATTTAGTGCATATCCCTTATTCTTCCCCTTTTGACATTAGCAAAAATGGAAAAGGTGAGTAACTTGTTTATTGATTAAGCGAAAGTTGCATAAGAAGACATAATAAAGCATAGAACAATAAACTAAAGAAATTATTCATTATCATCATTTCCCGCCTCGTCATACGGCACTGCTCCATAAGGGACAAGTCCAGCATATGGATAATGAACATGGTCAAAATATCCATGGACCTCATATGTCAATTGATTGACAGAGGTGGTCAAAGAAGCAATTTGGTCGGAGATAGATTGAAGAGTAGGTTCTTGAGGCTGAAGCGATTGACGAGTTGGAGGAGGAGCAGGAGCTACATGATCGCCGTCATGGGGAAAGGAGGATTCGGAAATTTCCCATTTCTTGGTGCTCTTTTTGAGCGGACCGATAGAGGTGTTGAACCCGGAGGCTTCAAGAAAATTCATAATAAGGAGGGCATAGGGAAGTGGTCTATCGTCCCCGATGTCATCAAGCATGTGAATTTTGACGAACTTACACCAATTGATGTGAGCTCCGGTTACAATGGCATGCATGAGCTTTGCGTCCTCTTGGGAGAGAGTGGTATGGTTATGTTTGCGAGGCTTGAGGACTCGGGTTATAAAATAGAAAATCAAACGATATTCGGGGAGCATTCCCGTAATGGTAGGACGTCGAGTAGATAGATTAGGATCATAAGCTCCAAGTCCTATTTGGTTTAGGAGAATTTTCTCATCAAATAAGGCGCCGGCTTCTCTAATGTAGCTAGAAATATATTCCCCACTTCGAGGAAGATGAGCAATAGAATGTAAGTTTTCATTGGATAAAAGAATTTGAACGCCATTAATGTTTGACACAAGCTCACCATCGTCGTCCTCATGAAGATTTGAGTAGAACGCTTGAATCAATGGAGGATTAATATAAGGATAGGTAAGATATAAGAAGTCAAGAAGTTGACATTCCTTAAGTATGTTTGCAGCGGGGGCGCATGATTCAAGATATTTACTTGTGGAAACGCGAGGAGGAAGGATGTCACGCTTTTTGAATTTTGTTAAGAATCTAGTTAACTCGGTTTCAATATTGAATTGTAAAATAGACCCATCTTGGTAAGGAAAATTTGGAGGAGGAGGAGTAGCTGAAGAAGATGCACCATGTCTACCTGAACGGGAACGTCTAGTGTGTCTGCCCGACATTTTGAATAAGTAGAAATGGCCTTTGTAAGAAGCTTGAAAGATTTTTGAAATTTTGGGAGCTATGATTGATGCTTGAGTGAAGAAATTGAAGGCATATGGTACCTATTTATAATGAGGAAGATGGCATTTCATTTATGGTGAGAATCTGCAGAAATTTATGAGCTAAAATGGTCAGAAACGGTAAGAAAAATTTTCACTGACCGTTACACAATCGATTGTGGAATTGAAACAATCGATTGTTATGGAGTTTTGACTTGAACTCGGAACTGACAAAACTCGATTGTGGGAATCTGGCAGGACCCAAACGGTAACAAATATTTGAATTACTGACAAAAAATAATTGATTGTTGAATTATGGTAATCGATTGTTGTGACACAGTGTGCACAGGGATTTTCTGACTCGGAAAATAATCGATTATATTTTTGGAACAATCGATTGTTTTAGGAAAGCAGTACTGAATGGCCTAGACGGTAATCGATTATACAGTAAAAAAAATTCGATTATATAAAAAAAACTGCATAATAAGCATAAAATGTAAATAGTCGATTAGTGATACTTGCTAATCGATTGTCCGCACAGTAAACATGAGACATAAGAAAAAATAATCGATTATTTGCTGTAGCAATCGATTGTTCTATGCCATTGCTTTATAATTCCCCCTACCTTTAGGGCGATACCTGCAAAAGAAAATTAGACGTCTCCGACGCTCAAGTTAGTAATTTGTAAAGAAATAATGACTATAGATCAATGTGGCCAAGTGAGAACGTGATCTCTTAAGAAGTGTGTCCTAAGGTGTTCTTAAGAGTGTTTCGGGTACTTACCTTTTCTCCAACGTCGTCAATTACCTGTTCGAGAGGGTGATCTTTGATTGTCCTCCATTCGCTAGGCATTTTCGTTTCTTTCTCCAATTGTGGCGCTTCCTCCGATAATTGTTCCAAGATTTCATCTTGAATTTCCTTAGAAGTTTCCTCTTGTACTTTGTCTTGAGCACTTATTGAGTTTAAGATACCTGCAGGATCAGAACCAGAATCCTTTCTCGCCAAGCGAGCATTATTTTCGGAAAACACAATATGAGGGGATTCCTCCACAGTTCTGGTTCTATTATTGAACACCCTATATGCTTTGCTACGTGAGGAATAACCAATAAAAATTCCTTCATCGGATTTGGCATCAAATTTTCCCAATTGATCTTTTCCATTGTTATGAATAAAGCATTTACAACCGAATACTCTAAAATGGGAGATATTTGGTTTCCTTCCCTTGTAGAGTTCATAAGGGGTTTTCATGAGTATTGGCCTTATGACTACTCTATTCAAAACGTAGCATGCGGTACTCACGGCATCCGCCCAAAAATGTTTGGGAATCTTAGCCTCATCGAGCATGGTTCTAGCCATCTCTTCGAGACACCTATTTTTCCTTTCCACCACCCCATTTGGTTGTGGTGTTCGTGGAGCGGAGAAGGTGTGCTCGATACCGAGTTCGTCACAAAATTCCGCAAAGAGATTGTGATCAAACTCTCCCCCATGATCACTTCTTATTGAAGTGACGGTTGTGTCCTTTTCGTTTTGAACACGTTTAAGAAAATATTTGAAATTATGAAAAGCTTCACTTTTATGAGCAAGAAATAGAGTCCATGTAAATCTAGAATAATCATCAACAATAACAAAAGCATAACGATTTCTACCAAGACTTTCAATGCGAGATGGTCCAAATAAGTCCATGTGAAGTACTTGCAAAGGTCTAGTAGTTGAAACAATATTTTTCGATTTAAAAGATGCTTTTGTTTGCTCCCCTTTTTGACAAGAATCACACATAGAGTCTTTTTCAAATTTCAAGTTTGGAAGACCAATAACTAAATTTTGTGAAACCAATTTGTTCAAAAGATGCATGTTGATGTGAGCTACTCTACGGTGCCATAACCACGTATCATCTTTTTTGCTCATAAGACAATCTACATATTCAGATGAAGAATTTTCGAGATCAACCATATAGATATTATCCATTCTAAATCCACGAAGAATAATTTTAAAATCGCTACGGCGAAAAACTAAGCATTCATTTGAATCAAATAAAACAAGATTTCCCTTGTCACATAATTGACTTATGCTCAAGAGATTATGTTTTAGACCCTTAACTAGCAATATATGCTTAAAGGAAGAGGAGTCATCCTTACCGACCGATCCAATGCCGATAATTTTTCCTTTGTTGTTATCACCAGAAATAACGCTTCCTCCTTCCTTGTGTTCTAGTTGAATGAACTTGGATTCGTCTCCAGTCATGTGCTTGGAGCATCCACTATCAAGGTACCAAAGTACACTTGACCCCTTCAAACACACCTACAAAACAGATTAATGAGTTTTAGGTACCCATGCCATTTTGGGTCCTTGGGGGTTAGGCAAATCATAGTGATGTGATTGAGTGTTATGTCTATGTCGTATAAAACAAGCAGGAGCAATATGTCCAATTCGTCTACAATAATGACAAACAACACCAGGATTATGCATTCGTCTAGGTTGATAGTATTTGGACGGACGAAATTCATTTACTCTATTCTTGACAATATGACTATTGCGCAATTCATGAAAATCATTTCTCCTACTATTTGTTCTAGGATATACAGCATTTCTAGGATAGTTGTTTCTAGGTTGAAAGCCATTTCTAGGTGTTCTACAAGGTTCAAAACTCCTTCTAGTGTTTGGCCTAGAGTATGCATTATTTCTAGAATGATTATTTCTAGGTTGCGATTGTTGAAAGCCATTTCTAGGTTTGTTATATCTAGGATGAGCATTTGTTTTATTAATCCTAGGTTGAGCCTTAGGTTGTTGGGCGTTGGCTTCAACCTTTTCTTTAGGCTCATTCTCAAAGCCTATGCCATGCTTGGTCGACTTCAAATTAACAAGAACTTCATTGAAATTTTTATGAGAAGAATTAAACTTATCTAGGGTGCCCTTAAGTCTTTCTACCTCATTTTGAGATGCATGCAAGAAGTACAATTTTTACTAGAGCTCTCGGGTTTGTCGGCGCTTCTCTTGCCGAAAAATTTATTTTCTTCTTTCAACTTCTCATTTTCCAAAATCAGTTTTTCCAAATCCTTTTCTTTCAAAGAGAGTTGTTTTTCAAAATCTTTTTCTTTTAAAGAAGCATTTTCTTTTATGTTTTTAACATTTTTGGTAGATTTAATAAATTCACTATACAACTCATCAAAAGCATTTTGCATTTCCTCAAGAGAATAAAAATTTTTGGAAGAAATTTGACATACCTCTTCTTGATTGTTTTGGTGAGCCATGAGACAAAGATTTGCGGCTTCGTCTTCTTCTTCCTCACTCGAATCGTCACCGGAGTCACCTCCCCAAGATATATATGCTCGTTGTTTCTTGAAGGGGTTCTTCTCTTTTTTGGCATTTAGGCAATTTGATTTAATGTGCCCGGTTTCTCCGCACTCATAGCACTTTATTTGATCTCCTTGCTTTTTGCCCTTTCGTTCATACTCTTTTCGCATGAACTTTTGAAATCTCTTAATAACGAGTCCGAACTCGTTGTCTCCGTCCTCATCATTTTGAGGTTGGCTTGTGCTTGCCTTGAGAGCGATCTTTTGTTTCCTTTGATCATCAACAAGAGGGTTAAGTATAGTAGATTCATAAGTTTTATGATTACCTCTTAATCCATCGATGGTGACATTTGAAACGCCAATAGATTCTTGAATCGCGTCGGCCTTGGATCGCCATGCCGGAGTGAGACTTCGGAGAATTTTTCGGACAAGTTCCTTATCCGTGAAGGTCTTCTTAAGAGCATGTAAATCATTAACGATTTTTGAAAATCGTTCGAACATCTCATCGACCTTTTCGCCTTCCTTCATGTGAAACAATTCATATGCATGGGTTAGGAAATCAATTTTAGCTTCCCTTACCTGGTCCGTACCTTCGTACGTAATTTCCAGCTTGTCCCACATTTGCTTCGCCGTTGTGCAACATGATATTTTCCTGTAATCATCAGTATTTACAGCACAATATAATAAATTAATGGCTTTAGCATTGTTTTGCACCTTTCGGATATCATCCGCATCGTATTCATCTTCGGACTTTGGAACATCTTTATTTTCAACCTTTTTGGTTGGAATTTGTTCTCCCTTCATTATAACCTTCCAAAGATGAAAACTATTTGATTGAACAAATATTCTCATCCTCTCCTTCCAGTACGTATAGTTTGTACCGTCGAATAGTGGTGGTCGGGTGGAGCATTGTCCTTCACCTATTCCTGCAAAAGAATCACAAGTAGAAGCCATGGAAATTTTCTCTCAAACGGTTAAGTCTTCAGAGAGTTGGGCTCTGATACCAATTGTTAGAAAATAGGCTTAACGCTAGAGCGGGGGGGGGGGGGGTGAATAGCGTTATTATAAAAATTAGCGTAAACTTGCGGAATTTAAAAATTGCAGGAAAGATATAAGTGCGATAAGTAAATAAATAAGAACGAACGCACCGATGTATCCTGGTTCACCACAACCCGTGGCTAGTCCAGTCCCCGAGAGACTCTCTTGAGATTTTCACTAACACTGTTAAGCTTACGGGTGCTCAACAAACCTTTACAAACTGAGGACACAAGCCTCGACAACCTTTGCTCGAAGATACAACACTCCAAGACTTCAACCAAAGGAAACACAAGTTCCTTCTTACAATACAAGGGACTAACACTTCCCTTCAAGTGTATAGAACACTTAGCACTCACTTAAACAAGACTCTCTTAATAGAGTAGATATGAGTAAACAGATACGCTCAAGAACGCAACAACTTTCGTCAAGAATTTTGGCTCTCAAAACTTATGTAATGAATAGAAAGTGATGAACAATAGAGTATGCAAGCTATAGCAATAATATGATCAGTTGTTGTCTTTAGAAGACTGATTTGAAGCTGTATTTATAGTTGCAAAACCATGCATTACCGTTGCCTAATTGCCAATTAAGAATTATTGATTTTACTCAGTGACAATCGACTGTCAAAATGCCACAATCGATTGTTTGCCAATCGTTCCAAAAATCATTCCCAGATTTTACGCTTAACAATCGATTATCTAAGATCAATAATCAATTACTGGCAACGTTCAAAAAATCATTTCCAGATTTTACTTAAAACAATCGATTGTCAGAAATCTACAATCGATTACTTGGCAACGTTCAAAAAAAATCTTTTTCAGATTTTATTTAAAACAATCGATTATTAGAAATCTATAATCGATTACCTGACGGTTTTTAAAAATATTTTGGCAACGGTCAATTGTACAATCGATTATGCTATGAGAATAATCGATTATATATCAGTCTTTGAAAAATCAATTAGACACTGCCTCAATGCACTCGATTGTCAAAGGTACACAATCGATTATTTTATGTCTTTGAAAATGTCTGATAGACACTGCCTCAACACAATCGATTGTCATAAGTTCACAATCGATTATTTTGTAGCTTTGAAAAACTTTGATGTACACTGCCTCAACACAATCGATTGTCATAAGGTTCACAATCGATTGTCATGCAGATTTGAAAAATCTGATGCACACTGCCTTGACACAATCGATTGTCATATGTTCACAATCGATTGTCATGCAGCTGACTTAACATAATCGATTATCATAAGTACGTAATCGATTATCTTAGTCCAGATTTTAGAGGCATGTTTAAAAATCATTTTGACTAAAGTAAATATGCATGATTTAAAATCATTTTGCTTTAAATTTAAATATGCATGACTTGATAAAATGTTTTTACGAGAGAAGCCAAGTCTTGAGTCATGTTATCGGATCAAGATCACAATTAAAGAACGACTCATGTATAACTTTATATCTTTGCTTGATCTTGGTCTTGTGCTTGAATCTCGTTATATATCAATTGCGCACTTGTGCTTAGACCTCGTCATATGTCCATTGCGCATAGTTTGTCATGCATCAAAACTTACAAATATGAACACACGTTTTAGCATAGTGCCTTGAGAACGTGTTTCAACAATTTCCCCCTTTTTGATAGTGGAAAACTTTAGTCGGGATATGCATATTTGATAATTCATAATGACGATTCAAGACAAGTAAAGATATGCAACAATATGCAGCAAGTCTCTAGATGTGCAATTAGTTCCCCCTCAACATATGAATTCCCCCTCAATTTATGCCAATAAAAATTTAGTGCATATCCCTTATTCTTCCCCCTTTTGACATTAGCAAAAATGGAAAAGGTGAGTAACTTGTTTATTGATTAAGCAAAAGTTGCATAAGAAGACATAATAAAGCATAGAACAATAAACTAAAGAAATTATTCATTATCATCATTTCCCGCCTCGTCATACGGCACTGCTCCATAAGGGACAAGTCCAGCATATGGATAATGAACATGGTCAAAATATCCATGGACCTCATATGTCAATTGATTGACAGAGGTGGTCAAAGAAGCAATTTGGTCGGAAATAGATTGAAGAGTAGGTTCTTGAGGCTGAAGCGATCGACGAGTTAGAGGAGGAGCAGGAGCTACATGATTGCCGTCATGGGGAAAGGAGGATTCGGAAATTTCCCATTTCTTGGTGCTCTTTTTGAGCGGACCGATAGAGGTGTTGAACCCGGAGGCTTCAAGAAAATTCATAATAAGGAGGGCATAGGGAAGTGGTCTATCGTCCCCGATGGCATCAAGCATGTGAATTTTGACGAACTTACACCAATTGATGTGAGCTCCGGTTACAATGGCATGCATGAGCTTTGCGTCCTCTTGGGAGAGAGTGGTATGGTTATGTTTGCGAGGCTTGAGGACTCGGGTTATAAAATAGAAAATCAAACGATATTCGGGGAGCATTCCCGTAATGGTAGGACGTCGAGTAGATAGATTAGGATCATAAGCTCCAAGTCCTATTTGGTTTAGGAGAATTTTCTCATCAAATAAGGCGCCGGCTTCTCTAATGTAGCTAGAAATATATTCCCCACTTCGAGGAAGATGAGCAATAGAATGTAAGTTTTCATTGGATAAAAGAATTTGAACGCCATTAATGTTTGACACAAGCTCACCATCGTCGTCCTCATGAAGATTTGAGTAGAACGCTTGAATCAATGGAGGATTAATATAAGGATAGGTAAGATATAAGAAGTCAAGAAGTTGACATTCCTTAAGTATGTTTGCAGCGGGGGCGCATGATTCAAGATATTTACTTGTGGAAACGCGAGGAGGAAGGATGTCACGCTTTTCGAATTTTGTTAAGAATCTAGTTAACTCGGTTTCAATATTGAATTGTAAAATAGACCCATCTTGGTAAGGAAAATTTGGAGGAGGAGGAGTAGCTGAAGAAGACGCACCATGTCTACCTGAACGGGAACGTTTAGTGTGTCTGCCCGACATTTTGAATAAGTAGATATGCATGATTTAAAATCATTTTGACTAAAGTAGATATGCATGATTTAAAATCATTTTGCTTTAAATTTAAATATGCATGATTTGATAAAAATGTTTTTACGAGAGAAGCCAAGTTTTGAGTCATGTTATCGGATCAAGATCACAATTAAAGAACGACTCATGTATAACTTTATATCTTTGCTTGATCTTGGTCTTGTGCTTGAATCTCGTTATATATCAATTGCGCACTTGTGCTTGGACCACTTCATATGTCCATTGCGCATAGTTTGTCATTCATCAAAACCTACAAATATGAACACACATTTTAGTATAGTGCCTTGAGAACGTGTTTCAGCATCACTATCGCCAAGAAATTTTGCGAAGGGCTTGGAACGACCATATTGCCTTCCATCACCCCATGCGGATGACTTACATTCCAGATAGATTTGCTCAGCCAGAAAGTGCCAAACAATGGGTAGTGTTCTTCGGCAATCTGACCGATGAATAGGTAAAATAGATATTTGAATGGTTCCCAACAGACGAATTTATCATCAGATCCATGGATGCTCCACACTTGGTGCTGATCGGGTTGAGAGGGATATACCGATATGTGCCTATATGGGTTATGCGGCAAGAAGGCAGAAAACATGTTGTACCAAGGATTGTCAAGATGAGTCATTTTAGGGCAGACTTACAAGACGACAACGTCCCTTACAAGTGACAAGCTCAACACATGTCGCACTGCAAAATCATTGTGGAGAAGAAGACCATTGAGCCAGACAGGTATCATGCAGGGTGTGAGCCTCTCTACCCTGCATGGTTAGAGGACAATCTGAATGGAATGGTGACACCGGGGGCCAGTCAAGGGAATATAATCATAGATGAAGAAGCTGAAGCTTAAGCCAAATACAATAGGCTATGCAAGAAGGTCCACGACTCTAAGAATGAACACCGAGAAATACATGAGAGTAATGTGAGGTTGATCAAGGAACGGAAAGAAATGGAAGTTACTTTTAACAGGAAACTGGAATATTCGGATCAAGGAATCATGGAGCTGGAAGGTAAAGTCGTAAAGAGGATTGAGAATTGCCAGAACACTGAAGAAGCTGAAGGAGGACATCTGGCTAGAGCCTACTTGCTACTGGGGCTGCACGAGCTGGGGATCTATATGGTAGAGTTTGGAAGATCGAATCTGGGGAAGGTCCTTCTGGGACCAAATAGGCTAGATTTATTTGCTTTTTTCCTAAAATGTAATAAGGCTAAGTGCCAGTAGTGACTTATTTTTATCATCTTAGTATCATTTTGGGATTAGTCTATTTTTATATTATGAAATAAAGCATTTATTGGCATTACAACTTTTCCAAATTTATTTGTCGCTAGGCCTACTCGGGCACAACGAGATTCCCAAAGTAGGACACGAATTTACATTTTCGCAATATGTGTTTAAATACTACAAGCATTTCAGGATCCTCACTGACTTGTTACCTTTAGTTTTTGCTTATATTTTATTATTCCCATCCCCTTAGGTTGGTTCACTCATACTGGCCTCATCAGCTTATCATACCAGATCCAGAGGTCCTCCCCCTCCCCCTTCTCCAAGAAACACAAAAGGCAAAGGAAAAGCAAAAATGGATGACTAAAGTGGCATCCGAGAGGAGAATATTGAGAACACAGATACCTCAAATGGCCGTAGTACTCTAGCCTCAAATGATCTAGTCCTGATACTAGAACAAAAGATATTGGAACTGCAAGGAGAAGTTGAGCAGGTCCGCAACTTGGCAAACTTGTCACTTACCTGATGTCCCCGACATCAACCAACATAACACAAATAACCCAATACCTCCCCAGAACACACAAAACCAAAATCCACAAAATCCTTCCACACCGAATCAATACGCACCTCCACCCTAAAGTCTCAATCCACTGCCAATACCAAATCCTCCACAACATTACCATAAACCAACATTTACCCACCAACCACCACTTACCACACTCCCCAAAATATACCACAACCCATTCTCGATCCCCAAAACTCCACCAATGACCATCATTACACCCAGGTCCCTAGAAAGCATCAAAGCAACCCTATGTATATGGAAGTTGTACCTCACTCCACCAACCAATTTCCTATACACCGGAATCCTCCGAGAAGGACCTCCTCATTAAAAACATGGCTGAAGAACTCAAGAAGTTAACAAGACGGGTTCGAATTATTGAAGGTGACAGAGGAGTAGAAGGTTTAAACTATGAAGACCTATGCATACAGCCAGATCTGGAACTTCCTGAGGGGTATAAACCTCCCAAGTTCGAGATGTTTAATGGCACATGTGATCTCAGAGCTCATCTAAGGACCTATTGTGACAAGCTTGTCAGGGTCAGGAAGGATGAAAAGATCCGGATGAAGCTTTTTATGAGGAGTCTTACTAGAGATGCTTTGTCCTAATATATTAGCCAAAATCCCAAGAAATGGTCCAATTGGGTAAGTATGGCGTCAGATTTCATCGACCGGTTCAGGTTCAACACAGAGAATCCACCAGATGTGTTTTACATCCAGAATTTTAAGAACAAACCTATTGAGACTTTCAATGAGCATGCTACTTGTTAGAGGTCAGAAGCAGCCAAGGTCAGGCCATTGGACGAAGAACAAATGAACAACTTCTTTGTCAGAGCACATGATTCGTAATATTATGAAAAGTTGAGGGTTATCGAAAATCACAAATTCTCTGACATTATCAAACTTGGAGAAAGAATCGAAGAATAAATCAAGAGTGGGATGGTAATGAACTTCGAGGCACTGAAAGCCACAAATAAGACATTACAATCAGGTGGCATATCGAAGAAGAGAGATGTTGGAGCAATAATGGTGGCCCAGGGTCCAAAATCTCCACTTGTCTATCAAACCCCTCCACCTAGTTATCAAACACCTCCACCCATATATCAAACACCTCCACCCATATATCGAACACTTCTGTCCACATACCAAGCATCACCGCCTCATATCAACCTTCATCTCTTAGATATTCCCAACTAGCCACTGTTCATCACACCTATAACTCCCTACTATCCCACATCCAATCACCACCAGCTCACCAAAATTATCCAAGACCAAGATCCAAATTTGATCACAAACCTCCCAGATAATACACCGCCATTGCTGAGCCCATCGATTAGTTGTATGAAAGGTTGCAGTCGCAAGTTACATCACTCCTGTTCCCGCAGTAGCATTAGAAAATCCATCCCAATGGGTCAATCTGAATAAGACTTGTGCGTATCATTTTGGTATGAAGGGGCACACCACTGCTGAGTGTTGTACATTAAAGGATAAGATTCAAATGCTAATTGACAACAAGGTCATACATGCAAAGGAAGCTACTCCTAATGGACGCAACAATACCCTCCCTGAGGGGTCAATTGGGCTTATTCGAGAAGGAGATGACTTTAAAGTTGTAGTCACACTCACCCCTATCGTGGTACAAACTCAGTCACCTATCGAGGTTGAGGTAATTGCATCGTTTCCATTCGAGGAAGAGGTGGGCTCTGCCCGTGGCCACCCCTGCTCCATTTGAAGTAGAAGTGGTCACACCTTTCACTGTAACAATATCAACCACACCCCATTCAACTCAAAAGCAATATCCTGGGATTATGTCGCCGAAGCTCTATGAAAAGGGAAGGCCAAAGTGGAGGAATTTGACGCTGCACAAGGAATGACTAGAACCAGAAGAGTCTGTACACCCGAACATTTGGGAGGTTCAAGTAAGGAGGCCACTACTAGACAGCCTATTATTGAGACCGGGCCAGATGACCTGTCGAGGAAAGTACATGCAAATGAGTATTCTATGTTGACCATCTGAACAAAGTCCTTGATCAGATATCTACTCTGTCACTGTTGCAGAACTCAGAGGCACAAAAGAAGTGCTGAGCGAGGCTTATGTACCCAATAACATTACTGGCGGAGAAAAGGCCAACATGGTTGGGCAAGTACTGGAAAGTCCTAAGATCATCTTCCATGAAGATGAGCTACCATATGAGGGGTTGAATCACAATTGAGCATTGCATATTATGATGTAATTTGAAGAGAAGTTCATTTCCAGGGTCTTGGCGGATGGAGGTTCGAGCTTAAATATTTTTCCATTGGACACTCTGAAAAGGTTGGACAAAGGTTTCCATGAAATACAGGTAGGAAACATGAATGTGAAAGCTTTCAATGGGTCCTAGAGGGCCACGATCGGGGAAATAAACCTTTGCTTGCAGATGGGGACAAGTTGGTTCGACGCCAAATTTCAGGTACTCGACATACCGGCCTCATATAACCTTCTGTTAGCCCGACCATGGATTCATGCCGCTGGAGCCGTGCCTTCCGCAATGCATCAAGTCGGAAGTTTGAATGGAACCGCCAGGAGGTCATCATTCACGGAGATGGAAGTAATCCCATTTACACTAGTCAAACCATCCCGACCATTGGACATAGAAGAAGGCTAGGAGGGGAAACCTATCTTCATATCGAACGGGTCAATGCCGTAGAGAAAGATAAATGGTGGAGTGGTAAATAGAAAGCATAGTGGCATGATCTGGATATGAACCTGGCAAAGGGCTGGGAAAAAATCTTTAAGGTATCACTAAATCAATACAACTAAAAAAAATCATGGTACCACCTTTGGGCTTGGATACCATACACATGGCAAGAGTACAGGGATTGATCGCCTCCATGGTGTGGATAGAGGATAAAGACATGAATTTCAGTGCCATAATAGAGGAGAAGGAGGAAGAAGGCCTCACTATTAAGACCGTGAAAAAGGGAGCTGTTCTCAGGAACCGGACCGCCACACCATCCCAAGCCCGCCGAGTCCCTAGGTAGCATGACAAATATTACTTTATACCCGTTCTAGGCATTTAAGACTTCCAGTAATTTTGTTTTAAGATTTACTTATTTCAAAATCATGGGACGAGGACCCTACTGCTGTGAACTGTTGGAAGCTCGAGGGCAATACTTGGCAATGTGCCTCAGGTTGCCGCAAGTGAAACAAGCCCTCGGCTGCTGAGAATATCGAAGTAGTGGTGCATTGATAGGAGCTAATGGTGAGCTAAAGAGCTGCTTGTCAGAATACTGTGGCTAAGAACTGCGACCACCTGGAATACTATGAGAAGCCTGGAGGGCTGACTGAAAGGGCCTCGGGGGATGGCCTCTGTCATGTGAATCCCCACCTCCAGATGAGGTACCACTGAACCTACCCGAATGACGAGGCCTATTATCTGACCCATTACCACCTCTTAAGCGATTGCTATCTCTACCCGGCGGGCCGCATTGGCCGCCTCCTGAAAGGAAATATCACTACCAACTCCCATGGCCATCTGAAGACAGATCGACTGAATCAATCCATCAATGAATCTTTGGACCCTCTCTCGCTCTTTAGGGAGTATCACAACTCCATGGTGTGCCAAATCAATAAATCTAGTCTCATGCTGTGTAACTGTAATGGATTCCTGAAGGAGGCACTCAAACTCTCTATGAAGTGCCTCCCGCGGAGTGATAGGGAGAAACTTCTCCAAGAATAACTCTGCAAATTGATCCCATGTCAAAGTTGGAGACCATGCTGGTCTAGATAGCAATAATCTCTCCACCAAGTCTTGGCGGATCCTGCAAGCCTGAAGGTGTAAAAATAGACCCCATTGGTCTCCACTATACCCATAGTTCTGAGGATCTCATGACAACTGAATAGTAAATCCTGGGGATCCTCGATGTAGTACCGCTGAAAGTGTTGGTGAAAATCTTGGAGAACCGATCAAGTCTCCACAAAGCATCCAAAGACATGGCCGTCCCATCCCCGGCCTGAGCTGTACTACCTGTCTGAGCTGCCACTACGGGCTGAACCACTGGAGTCTGAGTCCAGGGAGCTACCTACTCTAGAGTACGCGTAGCAGGAGTCTGAACCCCTTCTCCAGCCTGAGATGTGGCTGGTGCTACTGGCAGTAAACCTGCTCTGGTGACACTGTCCATAAAGCCTTCTATACAGACGAGAGCATCCTAGAGATCCGGGGAAAACATAACCCCTCCTGGGATCTGAGTTGGGCCCACGGGGCCTGCTGGGGCTGGAACCTCCTCGTCAAAGTCAATATGAGGCTCCACCTCTGGAACTGCTGTATGGGGCTGAGCCCTGTCCCTACCACGACCTCTGGCACGGCCCCAACCCATGCCCCTCATAGGAGCTACTGCGCGGTAGAAGAAGATGCACGTGTTCTCGCCATATGCGAAAGTACAGAGCTGAACGACAATCAATATTGAGAAATAGAATAGCACGACAAGAATGAACAAAGTGAAATTTTTCCTAACTCTGTAGCCTTTGGGGGATAAATACAGACGTCTCCGCACCGATCCCTCAGACCCTATCGATCTTGTCCGTGACTTGTGAGACCCAAGTAACCTAGTGCTCTGATACCAACTTGTCATGACCCGAATTTTCCCACCATCGGGGTCGTGATGGCGCCTACTTTCGGAGCTACGCAAGTCAACCTTTTTAAAAATCATAAGTGGTCGGCGCGCCACACGATCCCATATTATAATTGATTATCTCTAATAACCTCTCCAAGGGAGGTCCCATTAGGGAAGAACAATAATATAACAATTAAACCCAGCAAGGGTACAGCTAATAGCCCAAACATCCCGACAAAGGAGAATTCAATAGTAACGGTCTACTCGTTCCGGCAAGGGAATCATTGCTTCACAAACTCTTTTAATTCATTTGATTCTTATCCAACACTTTACATGGAAATTATCAATTTAACAAGGCATTCGTGCCATATATTTTGAATTAAAAGCATTTACGACTATCGGTCATGCTAGATACCGGTGTATAGATACTCGTCACCATGCCTATACACTGTACTTGATCATTTATCAAATAGCAATCAAAACACACTAATCCTATTCCCTCAAGATAAAGTGAGATCAAACACTTACCTCGGTCCGAAAATAGCAACTCAAGCCTCTAACACCACTTTTCCTCTAGAATCCGACTTTGAAACAACGATATCTAGCCATAATCAGTTCAACATTATCAATAATAGCTCAAAAACACCATTCTATAGCTTAGAAATGAATTCTCTATCTTTCTTCTAAAAATACCAAAATCCGACACCGGGCCCACATGGTCCAAACTCGAGGCTCGGATAAAATTCATATTACCCATAACCTCGCGAGTCCAAATATATAATTAAGATTCAACCCCAAATTGAGGTTGAATCGCCCAAAGTTCTCAAAAACCTAACTGTACCCAAAAGCCCTAACATCTACCTTGATTTCATGTTTTTAGTCTAGGATTTTAGTGATTAGATGATGAAATTTTGAGGAAACAATGTTAAGATTACTTACTTCAAGAGTTATGAGGAAGGGAAGCTTGACACTCTTCAATGGAGGGTGAAGAAGAAGAGTTCGTGAGCAAAGTGTGGGAAAATCCCGTCATTGTTCTATTTTTAGGCTTTTAAAATCACTAGGCGAAATTGGTCTATGCGATCACGGGGCAACTGATGCGATCACATAGAGGAGTGGGAGGTTAGCTACTACGATCGCAGACATGGTCCTACGAACACATATAAGAAAGGGAAGTCAAAATTTCAGGTGAGGCTTAATGTTGTGCGATCGCGTAGAAGGGGATGCGATCCATTAAAGAGGCTGGCAAAGCTATGCGATCGCGTACTAATGATTGCAATCGCATTGAACAAAATGGGAGGGCTGATAAAGGACTCTATCTGATCGCAGACAAGCCTATGCGATCGCATAGAGGAAGAAACCTATGTAAAAATTGCAGAATTTCTGATGCATTTCTAAGTCCAAAACACTCCGAACCACCCCCGAAGTCCCTCCCGAGCCCTCGGGGCTCCCAACCAAACACACATACTAACTCAATATCATCCTACAAACTTGATCTGACAATCAAATCGCCAAAATAACATCAAAATCAAAAAATCAACCTCCAGAACTCATAATTTCATTTCAAAGTTCATAACTTCTAAATTTTCCATTTTTAGTCCAAAACACGTCAAACAACGTCCGATTTCGACCAAATTTCACAGAAAGTTCTTAAGCTCATTTAAGACTTGTACCGTGCGTCGGAACTTAAATACGAGCCCGATACCACTACTTTCTAACTCATTTCCATTTCAATTTCTCATATTATTTTCAGATAAACAATTTCTTTCAAAATTTCCGTACTCGCGCATGGGACCTTGGATTTCGATTCCGGAAATAAGCCCGGGGTCCAATATTTTCCTACGGACCCTCCGGGACCATCACGTCACAGGTCCGGGTCTGTTTACCCGAAATGTTGACCAAAGTCAACTATCTCAATATTATTATCAAAATTCATAGTTTTTAACAAAGAGTTCGTATATTTCCACATAAAAAATTTTTGGCTTCGTGCTCGGACTGCGCATGCAAAATGAGGCAATCCAATAAGAGGTTTTCAAGGATTTGAAATCATAGAGAAAGAGAGAATTACGGTGATGACCCTTTGGGTTGTCACAACTTCTTTACTGTTTATTTTTCCGTTGTATATTATATAGCTGCACAGGTTTATATGGTGTCTGGTCCTAGCCTAGTCACTACCTCGCTGAGGTTAGGCCAGACGCTTACCAGCACGTGGGGTCGATTGTGCTGATGCTACACTCTGCACTTATGTGCATATACCGGAGCAGCATTTGGTCAGCAGCAGTAGGGGAGCCATCATTCAGTCCACCGAGATTTCGAGGTAGTCCTGCAGGTGTTCGCAGGTCTGGCTTCTCTTCTATCAGTTGTTTTGTTATGTTATTATTTGTATTTGAGACAGATAATGATCTTTCTTTCAAATATTTTTATGTAGTAATCATAGTTAGTCCGTGGATGTTGTGATACCAATTTCTGGGTAGAGACATATGTCGGTTTTCGTATTATTTTGAGTTTTATATTTATCTAAGTCGTCCGCTTAATATCAAATTTTGCTATTATTTAAATATTTATCACTTGTAATATAAGTTGTAAAAAGATTAAAACAAAAGAATTAAGGATTTATAAGTTCGTGGCTTGCCTAGCTTCTATGAGTAGGCGCCATCATGACTCTCGAGGGTGGGAATTCCGGATCATGACAGAGACCCACCTAACAAAATGATATTCTTTTATCTCGTCTATTGCGTTTATGTCCTTATTGTGTACATAAAATGCAATATTATCTTTCCTTTTACATATATACTTACAAATATACTTAACGACTTTAATACATGAACATACCTCAACATTCACATGGCAGCCAAATTTCCCAAGAAAAAGGATTATATGGAACAACCCATGAGTTATCCAATATTATTTTCTTACTTTTACCACCACTCATGTATTTATGTCTTCTGTAAATTGGTGAAGATTCTTTTCCTTTTGATGTCTCATCCACAAAGCTTTTTGGGTATTTGAATTGGGAGCAACCTTGTTTCTATATACATGAATTTGTGGAGTTTAGATTACCACGTGGACCATGCATCATGTGTTTACGAACATGTAAATCAAATTTTGTTTTGAATTTTTATAAGGTAATTCGGCACTAATAATATTATCATATAAAATATGATTCCCATAAGTGAGGACGGGATGATGAAGGCTGTAACGATCCGACCGATTGAGTAATTTTGCCCCGTTTTTCTTACTTCATGACTTACATATATATATATATATATATATGTATGTATATATATATATATATATATATATATATATATATATATGTATATATATATATATTTAATAATAGTTATGTGACATTCCGGGGTCGTTGGTTTGATCTCGAGGAGATTTTGGAGTGAATGGGACACTTAGTCCCAAGGTTAGAAGCTAAGTTGTAAGAGTTGATCGGGATTCAATTTTTATATAGACGACTCCAGAATAGTATTTTGATGATTTTGGAAGCTTCATATGGTGAGTCTGGAGGCGATGTCCGGATGTAGATTTGGAGGTCTGTAGGTTGATTTGGTGTTTTTAGCGAAAGTTGGAAATTTGAAGGTTGATACAAACGGTTGGACCGAAAGTTGGTATTGATAATATCAAGTTTATATTTTGGTTTCGGGAGTTGAAATAGGTCTATTATATAATTTAGAACTTGCATGCAATATTTTAGGTCATTCCGAGATTTTTAGGTTTGTTAGGCTTATGTTAAGAATTTGAAAGTTCCTTAATTTCCTTAGGCTTGAATTGAGGTGTGATTTGTGGTTTTGATGTTATTTTGTGTGATTTGAGGCATTGATCTGGTATGTGTTATGTTTTAGGATTGGTTGGAATGATTGGACGTGGTCCTATGGGCCTCAGGTGTGCTTCGAATATGTTTCTGACCATTTCACCATGTTTGAATTATTGTTTCAGATGTCGGGTCTTTTCTTCATCGTGATCGCAGAATGAGGGTCACAATCACGGTGGCAGGGGATTTTTGCCCTTCATGTTTGCAATAGAGCAACCGTGATCGCGAAGCTTGAAGAGATTAGACCTTCACATTTATGTATAGGGTGTCATGTTCGTGTAGAAGGGGAGGCTGGCAGGGGTGCGTCAGGTTTAGCCTTTCCAGTAACAAGCACAAATCCGTGTTCGTGTATGCTTGGAAGCTAGTAATTCACGATCGCAAGCCTGGGCCGCGTTCGTGGAGAGTCTTTGGTGGAGATGGAATTTTTTTCTTCGCGATTGAGAGGAGGGTCCCGCGATCTCGATGCATATGCATGGGCAGAATATATTAGTACTTTATTTCAAGGTTTCTGGTTATTTTACCAGATTTTGAGTTAGAGAGCTCAAATTTAGGTGATTTTGGAGGGGGTTTTCACGATTTTGACTGGGGTATGTATTTTTGAATCCGATTTGTTCAATTTTTATGTTTCCATTGTTATTTTTAGCATTTAACTGATGAACCTAAGTAAAGAAATTGAGAATTTTAGTAAAAACCTTTCTAAAGTAAAAACTAAGGATTTGAAGGTCGATTTGAGGTCAGAACTGGATGAAATTGGTATGGTTGGACTCATATTCAAATTAGTGTTCGGAATTTGTGAATTTTGACGAGTTCCGAGAGGCAGTCCGAGTTGTCATTTTGAGTTGACTTTTTAATTTTGTCCAAGATCGAAGTTTTATTGTTTGGGGTTATTTCCCACTGCATTATTTGATGTTACGAAGTTGTTTATGAATAGATCCGAGTTGTTTGGAGGATTATTTGTGCAGGAAAGGCTTCTTGGGGTACTGCTTTGCGCAATTTGAAGAAAGTAAGATTTCTAAACTTGGATTTAAGGGTATTTATCCCTAAGAACTATGATATTTGGGATATATTGGGGGTGATGCATGTGCTAGGTGATGGGCATGTGTGTGTGCGCCAACTGATTCATGATTTGGGCGGACTTTAGACTATTACCGAACTTGTTTACTATCATGCCTCATTTTCTCCATGTTTTATGTACTTGTACCATTATTTGGATTACGATTCATGTTAGAAATCATATATATGCTATGTGTTTATTTATTTTAGATATGGTAGGGTTATTCTTGTTATTTTGAGCTATTTGCCTTAATTGTACACATACTCTCTGTCATGATACTAAATACGTGTATGATATTTTTGTCTCAATGTTTTCTTATTTTGATTTCTCAAATGTTATCGATTCCTCCTATGAATAACACCATTATTTTAAGTATTATGAGATATGATTAACTGAGACTTGAGCATTTGATGAGTGAGCTTAGGCTATAGAGTCGACGTGGTATTGATTTTGGGGTGACAATTACGCCATTCCCATATTGGGCTAATTAGTGCTGAGTAGGGGCGACGCATGCATCAGGCCCCACCATTGGATTATGTGACGTTGATTAGCGCTTGGGCCAAGATGCACTCTTCTGGAGTCTGATATTACAGTAAACGCAGGCATAGTGATATATACGTAGTTTGGTGAGGGGAATTAGGCCAGGCACCCGTACAATGCTGAGTGTAGTTGGTGTGATGGTGAAAGGAATTTTTCCAAGCACTGAGAGCCTGTTGAGTGTGGGTATTCTCGATGTTTCACTATGATGATATTGATTTTACATATATATTTGACATGTAGTCATAGATATGTATTTTTCTCATGTTAGTTGTTAAATAAAGCATCTTATGTGTCTTGGGCTTTGATTTTTGCAGTTGAAAAGCATGTCTAATTTTTCCGTAATTGTGAATAAACTGAACATAAAATCTTTAAGTTATTTATTTCTACTGTCTTCATTATACTCAGTCGTTGTTATTGATTATTGATTGAATACTAACTCCCCTTCTGATATTGTTACTGCTTTCCGCATAAGGGTAGGTTTATTACTTATTGAGTACATGGGTTCGATTGTACTCATACTACACTCTGCACTTCATGTGCAGACCCAGGTACTTGTTAATGCGATGATTACTGGAGTTCGCACTGGTACCAGCTTGAGGAGACTACGAGGTAGCTGCTATGTCGTTAGCTTACGTTGGAGTTCTCTTACATTTATTTTCGCTATTACAGTTATATTGTTCAGACAGTTTGGCCCCTTGTATATTGATACTCAGTAGTGCTCATGTACTCGTTGACACCGTATTTTTGGGATGGTTGTAGTTGTGATTTTATCGTTTTCTCAAATATTTGATGACATTTCCGTTATTTGAATTGTTTAGTTTTGTTTATTGAGTTCTCTGCTATTGTGAAATTGTTGGCTCGTCAAGCAAGTAGTTTAAGGTGTCGTCGCGGCTCCAGTGGAAGTTTGGGTCGTGCAGAGGCGGTATCAAGCAGAACTGGCAGGCTTGTAAGCTAGAAAGCTTCTGAAGAAGTGATGAATATATTACCCTAGGCGAATCTCACATCGGAATGAGAGAATAAAGTAAAGAGCTTTATAAGGCATGACACATGTTCAAATGATACGCGCGCTTTTGGACTTGATATGGCATAGCCCTAAAAAGAAATCTGTGCGAGCCTAACCCCAAACTTGACAATAAGTGCAATGGGTTTGGACGTGACAAATATTTTATCAGAGCTGAATCTACCTTAGTATGATGGTAGGACAAACCTCAACGAGGACGCTAAGTTCAGAAGAGGGTGAGGGGTGAATATGATGCCCATGACGGAGTCAAGCAAGAATGGCAGGCTTCTAGGCTCGAAAGCTTCTGAAGAAGGGGTGCACATATTGTCTTAGGCGAATCCCATATTGGAATGGGAAAGTAAAAATCTTTATAAGGTACGACACAATTTTGCGTGATCACATATTTTTGGGACTCGATGTGATGTAGTCCTAAAGACAAATCCATACGGACGTAGGTCTAAAGCAGACAACACTTACCGTGGACTTGGGCCAGAACAAATACGAATTAACTTACTGTTGACCAAAAAAGGTGCCAATCGTCATGATCCTTCAAATTTGATCAAAGATGCCTTTATTCTATGAGTTTAAATTATGTGAACTGGCTGTGTATATATATGTGTTTTACATTATCAACTAATGGTGGAGCCATATATATATATAATGAAGGGTTCAATTGAATTTCTTTTATCGAAAAGTTATACTGTACAAATAAGACAAAAATAATTTTTTGGTTCTATATATATATATATAATTCCCTTGGCATAAGGAAAGTTTTCATTGTAGTGGCAAAAATTGTTCAAAAACAACATTTGGCAGCACATTAGTTAAACGCCTTGTGAAAATTTCTAGCTCCGCCACTGCTATCAAGTTAAATTATTGACAACGTGATGTACCTTTCTTTGCAAATCTTATTTGTGAATTGGAAATAGAATAGTCACTTGTTATCTTCGTTATATGAGATGGTACAAAGAATTCATTTTGTCTTCAAATAAAATCATTATTCTATTAGTCTTAGTCAAGCTGGTCACTTATGTCCTACGGTTCTTCTCTAGCTGTTTAACTCAAGTCATAAAATAACAAATCACAAGTAACACATTTATATGTACTGATAGATGCTCGGGATTCTTTAACTTCATATATACTTTTAGATTGTCTGTTCATAATGATGAAACCACAAAGTATCTCCATTGCCGCAAAGAAAGTTTGTATTTGTCCTTACTAGAAATAGAATTTAATAGGCGTAATCTATAACATATGTAGGGACAAGAAGTTGTATAGGCTAGCTAAGATGAATGAAAGGAAGGGTTGTGATCTGACTGCAGTACATAAAAAACGGAGACGGTAGAGTTTTGATGAGGAAGCACAAATCAAGCAAAGATGCAAATTTATTTCCATAAATTTTTTAATGAAGAGGGAGATATGAATATTGTGTTGGATGATTTGGAATACCCCGAGAGTCGTTGTGACTTTGGATACAGTAGGCGCATAAGATTTGAGGAGGTTGAGGTTTCTATGTGTAGGATTAGTAGCGGTAAAGCGACTGGGTCAGTCAAAATTCCTGTAAAATTCTGGAAGAATGTAGGTAGGACAGGCTTGGAATAGCTTATAGATTTGTTTAACGTTATTTTCAAGACAAAGAAGATACCTGAGGAATTAAGGCGGAGTACGATGGTTTGGTTGTACAAGAATAGAGGAAATATCCAAAATTACAATAACTGTATGGGTATCAAGCTGATAAGCCATATGATGAAAGTCTGGGAGAGGATGGTTGGAGTGAGAGTGAGGAGGTGTATTTCTATTTTTTGAGAACTAGTTTGATTTCATGTTTGGTAAACCGAAAACAAAAGTCACTCACTTTGTGAGGAGATTGGTGGAGTGGTATAGGAAAATGAAAGACTTGCATATAGTAATCATTAACCTAGAGAAAGCTTATGATAAGCCCCGAGAGAGGTTCATTAGGGATATGTGGAGGCTGAAGATGTGTATATAGCTTACATTAGACTAATTACGGACATGTATGATGGAGCTAAGACTCCGGTAAGGATTGTGGGGGTAGACTTGGAATACTTCCTGATTGTGATAGGGTTGTATCATGGATCAACCCTTAGCCCATTTTTATTTTCCTTGGCGATGGAAGCACTGACACGACACATTCAATGGGAGATTCTATGGTGTATGTTATTTACAAATGATATGGATTTGATGGAAGATACGCGAGGTGGTATTAATGAGATGTTGGAGGTTTGGAGACAGGCTCTTGAGTCTAAAGGTTTCAAGTTGAGAAGGATCAAAATAGAGTATTTAGAGCAAGTTCAATGATGTTATCCATATTGCATGGAGCGGACATGGATGTGAGGCCTGATACACAAGTCATCAAACAATGAAAAGTTCTAGCATTTTAAGGATAAATGATAGCATACTAACACTAAGGGGACGTGGTTGCATTAGTGTTAGTGTGCTATCCTTTTATCCTTAGAATGCTAGTACATCCCGTTGTTTGATTGCTATCTTTGCTTCGCTTCCTTAATATCTTGTTGTTATTACTACTAATAGTCACTGTTTCATTTTTTTAGCCAAGGATCTATCGAAAGCAGCCTCTCTACCTTCTCAAGATAAGGATAAAACAATACATTTTACCCTCCTCAAATCATACTTATAGGAATACATTGGGTTGTTATTGTTGTTGTTGCTGAATCTATAACAGATGCAACTTAGAAAGAAAAATCCCTCTCCACCCCCAAACAAAAGAAAAAGTGAGTTGTGTTTGATCACACACGCCTCATATCGTTGGATATTATAATACTTGGAAAATATATTGAAATTACCTTATCCTTTGAGAATGACATATCGAGGGCGTTATAAGTATCTATTGAATTCTCCAAACGCGAATAGTTAAGAAATCAAACACTAATAAAATATATCCCACTCCTAACATATGTAATCGAATTTGGTTAAGATTTGTTGGTGTATAAACTTTTAAGACTATTATTGACCTAGTAGATATATAAAAAGGGCACCTTATTCCTTGTCTTATAGAAGCTGCCTACAGAGACTAATAGTACTTTAGGCTAGTAAATGCAATGTAGTATTATATTTAGTTTAAGACAATAGTTGCAACTAGGGGAGAAGCTACATATATGTATAGAGAAGTATTGAATTCTTAAAATATAAGGAAAACTTCTACTATACCACTTGCCACTACACAAATATAATTACATCTGCCTAGGAGAGGCAAGCGAGCCGGTCAGGTTGGATATGGTTCGGGTAAAAAATGGGTAATGAAAAATATATTAATTATCCGATCCGATCCATATTTAATACAGATAAAAAAGAATTAACCGGCGGATAATATGGGTTACTCGTATTATCCATGACTTCTTGTATATGATCACTTTTGGAGAATTCTTAGTCTCCCTAACTTGAGGAACTCCAATTTGAAACTTTAAAAATGTAAAGTTGTATCTATTAGTTATCCATTGGTTACTCATCGATTATCCATTTTCTAAATGGATAATATGATTTTTATCCATATTTGACCCGTTTTTAAAAAGTTTATTATCCAACCGATTTTTAATGGATAATATGAGTCATTAACTGTTTTCTTTTAACAATTTTACCACCCCTAAATCTGTCCATGCATACTAAGTTTATGCGATAGGCTTTGGTGGGAGCTTTCGGAGAAATAACAAGCATAGAAAATGGTCAAACTGGTTGTAATTGTATACATTCAATTCAAGTGGAATATATAAATGACGCCATTGTAAAAATTAAAATAGAGGTTTCTTTTCTGCAGGTGCCCTTTCAAATCTCTATTGTTTCATGCACCTTCATAAATCGTACTAATTAATAAACTAATAATTCTGATGAATACCAGCCCTTAATTGTTAGATGTCTTGAAACTAACTCGTAACTTCTAAAACAGGAAAATACATGCTTGACTAAGCTTAAATAAATTTTTTCTTAAAAATCAATCATCATGTACTTTAGTGTTAACTTCTTATTTGCACAAATATAAGTGGTCCCCAACTTATATATATATATATATATATATATATATATATATATATATATATATATATATATATATATATATATATATATATGCTTAATTTTGTCTTGGTCTAACACTAACTGATAATTTTGCAAACAATCTTAGTCAATTCCAAGAGTAAGGTGGGAAGCTCTTGGAGTGAAGGACGTCGGGGTCTATTAGGAAACAACCTCTCTACCTCAGGGTAGGGGTAAGGTTTGCGTACACATTACCCTCCCCACACCCCACTAAGTGAGATTATACTAGGTTGTTGTTGTAATATTAGTCAATAAATAGCTGAATCTAATTGGCCAAAACTATGAAACCGAGTTGGTATGAGGTCTCAGTTTCTATAGTAAAGTTTGAGTATTTGTTTTGAAGTTTTAAATATACGAAAATGATATATGGACGGAAATCCTGGCGAGTATTAGTGATGGAATTTACCTAGAAAAGTCGGACTTCGCGCTCATTATTTAAATTAATTGTTTTTGTAAAAGAAGAAGAAGTGTTATAAATAGAACTCTATTTAAGGTGAATGTCTATATTTAGAGAGATTCTAGAGTTTTACTTTGAGGCTAAATCTTTTCTATGCCTATAAATAGAGGGGTCTTACCCCATTGTAAATCATCCCTAAGTATCAATAAGAATACTCATATCTCTACTTTTCTCTCTATTGTTCTTGTTCTTGTTTTATTGTTCTTGTTCTTGTATTATTGTTCTTGTTCTTATATTATTTCATAACACGTTATCAGCACGAGTCTCTAACCAATTGAAATTTTTGATTGTCTTGACTTTTGTTTGTGTAGGGCTTCACGTGAGGTTCTGCCGTAACCAAATCCCAAAATTTTCTATACGGAAAAATAGAAGAGATGGTATCATCATAAAGTAATGCAACGGGATGAAAACTCAAGAGGTATATTTGATATCACAACATTTATTGGTATACCTTAAAGGTAAGTATTTTATTTTTCTCTTTCAAATTCTTGAAATTCTACGATTTGATTTCATATACAAACAAAGACAACAAAGTTTGATTATAACTCTAATGGAGTTTGTAAGAAATTACACTTACAAGAAGTGGTAAAATTTCTATGCCTCGCCATGATCAAATTCATGTATGATTGTGGGCAAAGAATTAAAAACCCGTCCAATTGAATTTGCTCCATTCCCTTTAGAGAATGTGGTAGCAGTATGTGATAAGTCTGAAAGAAGACAAAATTTATTACCATGAAGGCATCAATGAATGTGGACGTGGCAATAGACGAAATTATAATCGTCATTATTGTGGTAATGAGAACAATGAAGATTCTCAAAATAATCTTTCACTTTATGAAAGTAATATTTGACATGCGATTATATATATAGCACATACAGATGATTATGATCCATTCCCTGAAGTGAATGTGATAATTGTAATAAAGCCTGTAATTATGGACACGCTCTTGATGTAATTTTGTTTTATGTCTGACATTATGAAAAGAAAGTTCGCTGCCCTTAAAATTTCGGGCAAGAATTATATGACATGGGTGTTGGATGCTGAAATCCATTTGGATGCAATGGTTCTTGGAGACGCCATTAAAGACAGAAATAATGCATCCACCCAAGACTATGCTAAGGCCTTGATTTTCTTGCGCCATCACTTTGATGAAGGTTTGAAACTGTGCTAAGGCCTTGATTTTCTTGCACCATCACCTTGATGAAGGTTTGAAACTATGCTAAGGCCTTGATTTTCTTGCGCCATCACCTTGATGAAGGTTTGAAAATTGAATATATCACAGTCAAAGATCCACCTATCTTGTGGAATGGCTTAAAGGAGAGATATGACAACCTGAAGTTGGTCACTCTGCCACAAGCACGATCGATGAGAATCCAAAAGCAAATAGTTCATAAACTATATATTATCGCTGCGGTGGAAAAGGGCACTGGGCGAAAATTTGCCGTGTACCAAGACATTTGGCTGAGCTTTATCAAGCATCTCTAAAGAGTAAAGGCCCTGAAACCAATTTTGTCTCTGACGACAATTTTGACATCACCCACTTGGATGTGGCAGACTTCTTTGAGCACCCTGATGGAAAAATAGACCACTTAATCGGTGATGGATCTGTGATGAAGGAAGATGGAATTGTTTGATTTTATTTGTATTAGTTAGTGAATAAACTAATAGTCATTAGTATCAGCTCGTATTAATTAGTTTATGATATAACGTTAGTACTAGCTCTTTAGAATGTTTCAATATGCTTAAATTTCAAAGATATTTTTATTTTTCAGTAGAGTTAATCGACTAACCTAACAGTTAGTCGATTATCTAATATTTCGCATTAAAACTGCATAACAATCGATTAGATAGCAAATAATCGATTATGTATGTTTAACAATCGATTATATCAAGACAGTGTGATCTGAAGTTTTTCAAAATAGCAAATAATTGATTATGTGTGTTTTACAATCGATATATTAAGACAGTGTGATCTGAAGTTTTTCAAAACAGCAAATAATCGATTATGTATGTTTAACAATCGATTATATTAAGACATAATCGATTATGTATGTTTAACAATCGATTATATTAAGACAGTGTGATCTGAAGTTTTTCAAAATAGCAAATAATCGATTATGTATGTTTAACAATCGATTATATTAAGACATAATCGATTATGTATGTTTAAACAATCGATTATATTAAGACAGTGTGATCTGAAGTTTTTCAAATTAGCAAATAATCGATTATATATGTTTAATAATCGATTACATTGAAACAAACGGATTGAATTTGTTTATTCTCATGTTCATGTATTTTCTTTTGTATGTCAAACCATGGGAAAGCAAATATGGATATCTCACAAAGCAAACTTGGATCAAATATTTGTTTTGTTGATTCATGTACTACACATACGATACTCAAAGAAAAGAAATATTTCCCTCAACTAAGTATGTGTAAGGCAGATGTTACTACAATCTCTGGTAGTAGTAAATTGATTGAAGGCTCCGGAAGAGCAACTATAACTCTGCCTAGGGGAACCATGTTTATCATAGAGAATGCAATGTTCTCCTCCAAGTCTAAGAGAAACTTGTTGAGTTTTTAAGATATCATTCAAAATGGATATCATGTTGAGACAATAGATGAGAATAATCTTGAATACCTCATTTACTCATGAAAACGAGGCTGCCCACTTCGATTTGGGGTCACGCTATTTTGCATGCAGCAATGCTAGTTCGTCTCTGACTGACGAATTGTCACAAATATTCCCCGTTGCAATGAGTTTTGGGTCATGAACCCAATATATCCCACTTAAGAATTTTTGGATGCGCAGTATATGTGCCTGTAGCACCGCCATATCGCACCAAAATGGGTTTGCAAAGAAGGTTAGGAATATATGTTGGGTTTGAATCGCCCTCCATTATTCGCTACCTCGAAACATTGACAGGGGATTTATTCACTGCACGATTTGCAGACTGTCAATTTGATGAGACACTTTTTCCAAAATTAGGGGGAGAAGTTGGTGAAACCAAACGGGAAATTTTGTGGAAAAATGCATCATCTTGATCCACATACCTCTATTTGTGAAAAAGAGGTGCAAAATATTATCCATTTGCAAAGAATAGCAAATCGAATGCCAGACGCATTGGTATTGAATATACCACACTCACCCCTAGAAGGAGGTTTGAGATGATATATGAAAATAATGTCATTGTATAGCATGAATGATCGTTGGTCACGTACCTATTAGTACGCCAAAATATTTTGGAAATATGACTATTAAAGGACAACGATAATGCAAGAAACATATCTTGCATATAATTTTGACCATGACCTTAATAGTATAACTTTCTCTTTAAAAGAGATATTCACCACATGGATGTTGATGAATCTGTGGTAGTACAAAATTAATTGAGAGCTCTAGAAGAGCCAATTATTACTATGTTGGAGAAACGCAATTGATTACCAATAAGGTATTGTGTGGTAGTAAGTCTCAAAGAAACTTATTCAGTTTCCTAAGTATATGCAAAAGCGATTGATTATATTGAGACTATAAATAAAGGAAAGATTTGATATCTTCTATTACTACAACTTGTAGCGGGATAATTTGTATATGAAAAGCTACCCGCTTTATTCTCCAGTTTGTACTACACAAATAAAAGAATGCCACAATAAAGTAGATATTTATTGGTATAAAAAACCCATACCACAATAAACCTGAAGTTTATTGAGAATTGCACATGTCATGGTGTAAACATGAACTTATCAATATTATCATAATTTATTCAGTTAGCATTCGGGTTAGCCATCTCATTTTAAGTATGATGTGCAAATTCACATGGGTGAATATTAAAGAACTAGAAAGTTCTTTACGAATTCTCTTGTATTACTTGTTCTCATTAATGAACTGACCAACTAAAGAGTTCGGATTGAAGCCCATAAATTCTGAAAATACCAAAGGTGAATATGGGCCCATTCACCTGCCATGTATACCACATATGATGCATCTATGATATGGTTACATGCGCGATTGTTATTAACCCGCAGCCTGGCCGGTGCTTGCGAGGTAAATTGCTCAGTAATCTAACTTCGAGCATAATTTCCAGATTTTCTATTCAAGATAGTTCATCTTGATAAGTTGGTTTATATCATAGTTGGTTTAGCAAGATAAATATTGAGTGCCTCCACTTAATAGCTAAACTATTTCTTATGAGAACAAAGTTATATATATCAGTTTGATATACGTTGTATACGAGAGTATATTATATTCTCCCCTCACAAGTGGTTCAGGGTCAGGAACCAAATAATTTATCTTATTATTATTGATGTGCGGTGTATATTTTCATTACCATAATGCACAAAGATGGACTCTCAAAGTTGAGGAAACAAGTTAGCTTTTCTAACATGAGGGGGAGACATGATAAACACTTGAGAAAAGGTTACATGGGATGAATTATCATTTGTATATATAGATCCTCGAATATCATAATATGAACCTGAAGTTCATAAAAGGATAATTCAATTGCAACATATTGCAAAGCATGCTATACGCATTTGCTGACCCAAAGAAAGTAACTATATTCTCACTGCAAATGCTCATATTAAGTCCCAGAAGGACAAAGTCTTTGATACGCTTAAAGCGTATAGACAAATCGGTTTCAAAATAACTTCTTAATAAAGAAGATGAGCAAATGATCAAAGTGATCATAAATGAAAGAGATACAATTCAAGCAGAATTGATTCCATATGAAAGACATGTAGTTTTGGACATGTAGTTCAAATACTTGAAAGTATAAAGTCAATGGTATGTGTAATCAGTTTTCGATATCTTATTTGTTTAGCATGACATGAAAATTTGATATGCATCGAAAGTCTATTATATGGCTTATATGACTTAACTTATATGTCAATCCATGAAAGATTGAAGTTGCTTGAAGCATATACAATTCTTGGTCCTGAAGTACCACATCCTAAGTGCAATTTGTGTACATATGTATATTGCTATAACTATAAGCATGATGACATCGAGAATACATCTATGGAGATATTGAAGAGTCATTCCACGACATTATATGAAGATGTTCATATCTATCAAGAATGATAATTTCAAGGTGCGGAATATTTATTCAAATCAATATGGCTGATTTATTTATCAAATCTCTACAAAATATCGTTTTGAAGATGGTGCACAAGATTGGAATGCAAATGCTCAAGGATGTGAATTAATGCTCTTTTTCAGGGGGAGTTAATGTGCGTTGCACTCTTTTTCCCTTACAAGGTTTTGTCCCACTGGGTTTTCCTTGCAAGGTTTTTAACGAGGCAACCAATAGGCGAATATTCAAACATGTGTACTCTTTTTCCTTTTCTTTAAATTTTTCCCATTGGGTTTTGTTTTAGTTAAGGTTTTAACGAGGCACATTATTGAATAGACATTCAAGGGGGAGTGTTATAAATAGAACTTTATTTAAGGTGAATGTCTATATTTAGAGAGATTCTAGAGTTTTACTTTGAGGCTAAATCTTTTCTATGCCTATAAATAGAGGGGTCTTACCCCATTGTAAATCATCCCTAAGTATCAATAAGAATACTTCTCTTTCTATTTTTCTCTCTATTGTTCTTGTTCTTATATTATTTCATAAGAAGAAGAAAGATTTTAAAAGAAAAATTGGGTTTCCCACACGAAGTACTCGAGATATGTAATAAAGTCAAGACTAATCCAAATGTGTACCGTGCACGGCCTTAATAAAGGAGAAAAACACTCTCTATCAGAATATTTTTTTATTTTTATCGTTTAAACTCGAGACCAATAATTAAATACGAGAGAAACACATACACACCACCGACGAGCCTTCGTGTTTATTTACAAATGAAATTGACTTGATTTGGCCGAAAAGGCAACTCGAAGTCTAAATTGCAAGTTTGCTCTCCATTCTTTCCTTTCACTTTCCTAGAAGCCAAATGTGTCTTTAAATATATAAACTCAATTATTTTGTGGTCATTATCAAGTAGAATTTTCATTAGGGTCTTATTGAAAATATCGCGACCTATAGTAAAATAACCCCACTTACTATGAGAATTTTGGAATTTTGTCAGTATGTTTATTTAATTTATAAGTTAAGACGCAATCATTGTCCAGACCGTTTTGTGCGTTGTAAATATACAATTCCATTGTAACGTCAATTCTGCTTAACATAAATATATAGAGAGTGAGAGGATCACTTTCTAACGATAAAATAAAAATCAACAAATAAAAGGGAGTTAGAAAGGGCCGCGTTTGTTTATTGGTACTAATAAAGAAACTGGAGTTGCATTTGCTTTTTATTATTAAAAATTCTTTACCCCAATAATTCATTATTATGCAATGTCTTGTAAACGATGCTCTTTTTAGATAATAATCTATAGCTGATTTTGAAATGATCGTAACTGGAATTCTTAAAATTGTCATTTATAAGAAGAAATAAACTATTAATAGTAATTTTTAGTTCTTATTTCTTTCAAACAAAATAATCTTTTTTCTTGTACTAACTTTCGAGGAAAAAAAGAGACATTTGCGTCATGTTAAATCTCTCTTTAAGGTAAAATTTAAAAGATTTTATTCTGAGTCTTTCTTTAGTTATTCTGTCCAACTTGATTTCGGGATAATTTATTTGCAACTGAAAGTGCACAGTCCAGAAAAAGGTGTGAACACGTATTTAAAATTTTAGGGTGTGTAGTCTTCACCACAAAATTGAAAGATACTCTGGTGAAATTTAGGCTCCATTTTGCATTTCTTTTAGAAAGTACTTACGGCGGGGGTTCGTTTTATATTTATTTATTTTTTGAAAATCTTTTGGAAATTCTATGAAATTTCTTTTTTCTCATTCGTATGAAATTTCTCAAATGTAACAATCATATAAGCACGTTTAAACTAAAAAAATTAAAATAATTCAAAAGCTTTTCTAAATTAACTATTTTAGAGCCACCTTACTTTTTTATTGGCTATAAATGGAAATCTTTTACGATGATAATGATGGGAAAGACTAGGCGGTAGGCGGTAGGCAGCAAATACTAAATACTAGTACAATCATAATCTCGCCTTGCGCTAAGACAATGATTAAGGTGCAACCTCTTAGAGTTAAAAACAGAAATCTATATCTACATTAATTTAAGTTTATGCATTGTTAATGTAAAAATATTTGAATTTTTAAGTCATTTATCAGATGATAGTGACATAAAATTATATGATAAAAATTATTAATAGTATTGTTTACCCCAAAAATGAGTAACAATTAAATTAGTACGCAATGTTAAAAATACGTGGTTTAATTCAATATGAATAATTATGAACACCAGGTAAACGAGTTAAAAGTAAAGCAAGTGGTCAAACCAATCGCAATGCAATAACCAAACTCAATCTTAGATTGAATAGTAATATTCGTCCTCGTTTGGATTCTCGATAGAAGCTCGGTCACGAGTGAAAAAAAGAACAAATAAATAATGCCTTGAACAATAGCTAGAAGATAAAAGTAAACTTTTATAGCTTTGATTTGCGTGTCACAGTGTGTGAGAATAAAGAAAACCTTTTTCTTTATGTAGTAGAGGAATTTCAGTCCTAGTATAAGTCTAAAAAGGTAAAAAAAAAATTCTTTTTCAGTAAATATTGATCTACAATTGATACTGAACGGGATTCTCGCCATAATACCCGGTTGAAGGTGAATACCACGGCTCCCTGCTCGTCATGCATAACCGTTCTCCGCATCCCCTGAGGTCCAGAAGCTATACTCGGCCCGAGTGTATCATTTCACTGTGTCCGGTCTCGGATACATCGTTCATTCCTCCCGGGTTTCGATACGAAGGGCCCCTCGGCCTCGATTGTAATCACTTCGAGTCATGCTTCCCTTTTGTTTCTTCATCGGGGAATCACGGAAAACTTTGCCCCCGATTTTACCCATACACAGAGAGTTCCCTTATTTTTGGGAGAGTAAATTTATCTAAGCGACAGAAAGCAATAAATTAACCTGGATTCCTTATTCCGTACGCTACAACCAAGTTGTCGGGTCAATATCCCATCAGTCACGTCGTTATGACTTCGGACATTTGTTATCCACTAGTTGACCATCCTCGAATGTGAAACGCCACGCATTGATTACCTTTTCTCTATAAAAGCTTCGACCCCTTTGTCGCTTTTTACTTTCCGATTCCAAAGCTTTCTGACTTACCCTCGAATTACTAACTTATTTTTAACCCCTTCAAACGTTCATCCATTTTTTCCAGATCATCATATTTTTATCTTCAAAAATTCATACTCATTCTTCAAATCTTCAAGTCAGACCTTCAGACCTTCATACCTTCATCCCAATCTTCAAATCTTCATCCTCATCTTGAAACCTTCATCCTTACCTTCAAACTTTTATATTTTCTAGAATTTGATGGGAAAAACTTCCAAATTGGTACTTCAACATACCATCCCTTCCACTTTCAACTCGACCACGAATGCCGAGGTGGCCATTCCTATGGTGGCTCCAGAGCCTCCTTTGAAAAGCTTAATCCCGAGGGTTGTTCCATTGAGAACAACTTCAAATTCGAGAAGGCATCCAATCAACATGAACAAGGCGAGGGAGTATTGAGATACATATACTCTGTTACCAAGGAAACACTCCCTACAATTTGAGTGGATTGCAACTGGGAGGGCAAGGAAGTGGTCGTCCCCAGGCCCAACGAAGACATTACCGCTCATGTAGGGGTATCTAAGTGTTCACTTATCCTTTCATGCTCGCCCCATTGGACCCTATAATTCTCGACTTCTGCAAAAGGTACAAGGTCTACCTTGTCATATTCACCCGTCCTATTGGAGGATCATAATCATCTTCCACCACTTCGTCAACAATACCGAAGCACCTCAATTTACCCTCGACTACCTGCTTCATCTCTACAATCCCCGAATCTTCTGATGGGGGTTGATCAAGTTTGTTCGTCGATAAACCAAAGCTCCATTCTCGAGAATCGATGAAGATCGAGATCGAGATTTGTAGGGAAGGTTCTATCGAGTGAAAATGGAAGACTTATTCCCCCTGAATTCTTATCGCTCCGTGAAAAGTGGAACTCATCTCGTAAATCTTCTCCCTTTCCTGAGTACTTGGTGCTTCCTTTGTTCTTTTTATAGCTGCTCGTGTGTACCACTGTGAAGCGTTCGCCCAGGATTCCCAATGCATCCCCTCACTTCAAGGAGTGGATCGAGGGAATCTGCAAACAAATGTCTTAATTCGAGAACGAATGGCACAAGCTTTCAAAGGACAAGTGGAAAGCCCATTCCTATAGTGAATCTTTCTCCTAAAATATTAAATTTTCAAACTTGAATTTTATTTCTGTTAAGTCTTTTTCCCTTTCATAGGTTTTCCAAGACCACTAAGATTCAACCATTAGATAAGAACGAGGGCTCTTCCTCGCTTGCTGAACCCTCAACTTTGGGACAACTCGGAGCTACTTCAAAGGAGGAGAAGAATAAAAGGAGGAAATCTTCTGGCTCCCTGGATGCCAAGTCAAGAAGAAGTGGGTAGATATTCAGGTACAGAAAAGCAACAAAAAGAGTACCAAATCCAGGGTGCACAACCCTGATTCCCTCTTCTTTCTAAGGGATTACCCTAAGGATGATAATATGGATTTCATCACGGGTCGACCATTGAATAAAGAGAACATGCGGCAAATGAAGAAGGTGGCTGAGAGGCCGATCCCCCTCTAGTTCGGGAGCTAGAAGGAGAATCAGAGGCCACGACCTCATGAGAAACTGCCCCTGTCCCGAATGAAGTATCCTATATCATCGATATCATGGAGTGGCCATCGTACACAGAGTCTATGTTCGAGAAGGATCAATTCGATAATGAAAAATCAAATGAGACTGCACGAGGCACAGATGATTCCCTCAACATCTTATTCGATGGCATCGACATGAGCGCATTTGAGGATTATTCCAGTATTGGTCACCTAGAGGTCTCAAAAAATGATGTTCCATTGGGAGCAGGCAAGTCAAGCGCGAGCCCAAAGCTAGTGAGGAAGTTCCCTGCTCTGAGTGTCGATCCTGACCGCAAAAGAACAATCATGCTTATTATCCCAGCGGAAGCGATGGTGTTGTCCGCTTTGATAGGTATGCAAGCTATCTTTGCCTAGAAATCTAGGAGGACTAGGTGAATATGAACGAAGTAGGCACATCGAGCCTTTCAACGAGGCACAACAGGCAATGAACCAGATAATTTCTCTATTCCTAGTGCCTTTTGTGATGCTTCGTTTTAGCATGCTCTTACGATCGTATCATTTTGCTTTTAAGGCTTTGGTGCTCAAAGATGAAAGCTTCATTCAATCTCAAATGGAAATCAGTCAGCTCGATTTCGATCTCAAAGAGAAAGTTCATCAAAAGGAATGTATAGGGTTCGCAATGAACAAAAGGATGAGGCACTCAAAGATCTCCAGATTCTCCGAGCAGAGCTGGAAAAGGCATAGACAGAGGCCTTGTCTATGAAACAGGAGCATGATTAACTAGTTTTGTATACGTTTCTACACCCCACATCCAAAATATATACAACTTGCTTATGTGTTTTTCTTCGAGATTCAATCTGAAATTTCAACCAAAACCACCTCGAATATTCACCTAATACTCTCAAAATTGAGATACAAACTCCCAAGGATATTCCAAACCATTTGCAACAATCTCGTCTAGCGTACAAAGAGGATCTCAGATGGCTGATAGTAATTGCAGGGACATCGGTTGCTTAGCCTTACGTCGCCCTTCCAAGGAATCTCAGAAAGGCGCCACGTAAAGCATCAGAGCCTAAGCTCGACATCGGGCGAGCGAATACATTGTCATTACCATCATTTCTGACAATGGTGAATCATGGAGATAGCATTGCGGTCCTTAAAGAGACTGTTGATGTATTGCAATCCATCATGAATACGGTGTCTGACCTAAGAACCAACATATTGCAAAGGTTAGACGACCTGGACCACAGGATGCGGCAAGCCGAAGGTGATATTGCAAACACCAGTCGCCACTTTGAAAGAAACTGGCAAACGGAAGCCATAGAGGCAGACAAATTTTTCAGCAAATTTGAGGTCCTCCAATAGGAGCGGACCGAGGATTTAGCCTATAGGGCACAAGAAGCAGATAGGGCGACTGCCATGCAGCAAACCATAGACAACTTGACAGCCTACTCAATGTTGTCAATGTTGCACTACAAAGCCTACTTCCAGGAGGCAGAAACCAGATTAGGGGTGCTATGAACCTCGCCCCTATGCTACAAAAGCTGAATATTCTTGATCCAAAACCATACAATGGAGCTCGAAATTCCAAAAAAAGTGGAGAAATTAATCTTCGACATCGAACAGTACTCCAAAGTCGTGGAGGAGTTAGAATAAGCAAAAAAGGTAGAAATTGTTGTTATGTATCTTCAAGGTGATGTTAAACTCTGGTTGCGAGTGAAATACGAAGTCATCAAGGCTGGTGAAGATACTCTTGAGACATGAGCAGAACTGAAGGCAGTCATACGCCTACAGTTCTTCCTCGAAAAAATATTGAGTACAATGCGTGGAGAAAGCTATGGGAGCTCTGCTAGACCGAGTAAGTGAGGGATCACGTGCATGAATTCTTTGCACTCATGCTGAACATACCGGATATGGGGGAAGCTGACACACTCTTCACATTCCTGAAAGATTTGAAACCTTATGCCCGTATAGAGCTGCAAAGGCAAAGGGTAGACATTTTACCAAGGCGATCCAAGCAGCGAAATGCCTTGGGACTATCAAGTGGAAGCTCCGAATGATAGGCCACAATCAGTTGTACATGGAGGATACAAATGGGGCTAGCTTAGCTATGGTGGCCCTAGCAGAAGTAGAGAAGATCGGAGTGCAACTAAATCTAAGACTCTTTCCTCAGAAAGCAATAGTGTCAGGTCTCACAACAATGATCGGGAGGACAAAGCCCCCTTCAGGATGCAGTCATTACAGCGGGCCACATTAGAACAATGAATGACCATATGCATATATGAACACAAGATGACCTTTGTGACAAGATATGGATCGTACGACTTCCTGGTCATGCCATTCGGCTTGACTAATGCTCCAGCGACATTTTGCACCCTGATAAACCAAGTCTCTCGAGAGTATATTGATGAATTCGTGGTATACTTGGACGACATTGTGGTATATAGCAAAACACTGGAGGAACACCTAGAGCACCTATGTAAGGTCTACTGTGGGAGCACGAGTTATATGTGAAGCTATCCAAGTGTTCATTTGCCAAAAAATAGATTGACTTCCTCTGACATGTCATCGAGGAAGGGCGAATCAAGATGGACCAACAAAAGATTCAGGATATCACACATTGGCCTCCGCTTAAGGATATCCATGCCTTGAAGGCGTTCCTTGGCAATGCAAATTTTATCGGCGATTTGTGAAAAATTTCTCTCATTGTAGTGCCATTAATAGAACTCCTAAAGAAAGTTACACCTTGGGATTTGGATTCGAAGCGAGTGAAGGCCTTCAACGTATTAAAAGCAGCTATGTCTAGTAGCCCTGTCTTGGCCCTTCCTGATTTGGCCAAGTCATTCGAAGTACAAATTGATGCCTCTGACTAAGCCTTAGGCGGAGTCTAGCTACAAGAGGGGGCACCCAATTACGCACAAGAGCCGGAAGTTGAAGGATACAGAATGACACTATGCAGTCCACGAAAAATAATTTTTAGTTGTTGTCCATTGCTTACGCCTTTGGAGGCATTATCTGCTGGGAACCCCATTTGTGGTCAAGACAAACAATACATCCGTTAGCCATTTCATTACCTAACCAAAGTTGAATAGTCGTCAGGCCAAGTGGCAGGAACTCCTCGCGAAATTTCACTTCAACCTGGATACTGAAGTGGGAAGACTAACCAAGTTATTGATGTGCTCAGTCAGAGGGCCAAGCTAGCATCAGTATGCCTACTCGCCACCCTAAAGGGAGCGAAGTGGCCACCAATATAAGAGACACAGATACAAGATCTACACCCAAAGGATCCTACCGTAAAGTATTTGGTCAATTTGGTAGTACAGGGAAAGACTCTTCAGTTCTACATGGAATATGGATTCCTAAATATGAAAGGGAACCCGACTTTATATTCCTATATGAGGAGATATGTGAAGGACTCGTCTGATGGAATGCCAGAAAACTTTATGGGCCGGCCACCCGGGTGAGAAACGCACCATGGTATTGTTGCGTCGTGCTTATTATTGGACTCAAATGGATGATGATGCCATGTAATATGTAAAGACTTCCCTAGTATGCCAGAAAGACAAGTCAGGCCACTTGACACAAATGGGACTATTGGAGTTGTTGCATGTTCCAAAGAGATCTTGGGAGAGCATGTCACTAGATTTCATCCTTGGATTGCCCAAGATCATAAATCTTACAACTACCTTGGTTGTGGTATATCGGTTTTTCAAGTATGCTAAATTTATAGCAGCCACAAAATATATATCAGTAAAATATACAACCCAACTATTCTTCTCTCATGTTGTCAAATATTGGGGTCTACCCAAAGACATAGTTAGTGAGCGCGACTCTCGCTTCACTAGCTACTCTTGGACTCGCCCCTTTAAGTGCCTCGATTCCAATTTGAGCCACAGTTCAACTTTCCATCTGCAATCTGATGGCCAGACGGGGCGATTCAATGGAATGCTGGAGGAATAGCTCCGCCATTTTATTCCCGGATCGCAGAAGAAGTGGGTGAATATTTTGGATGTTGCTCAATTGTGTTTCAATTCATAAAAGAGTTCTAGTGCAAATAGAAGCGCTTTTGAAATTGTTGCCACATAGAAATCGCTACTTCTACACACTGTGAATGCCCCAACGTGTCGAAATCTCCTCAAACTGCTAGTTTTCAAAGAAATGGAAGCGAAATTCGGAGATAGTATGGAGTTATCTTGTCAAAGCCCAAAAGCAGATGAAAAGCATGTTGATCAAAATCATCGCTTTGTTGAATAACAAGTAGGAGTTAAAATGATGGTGAAAATCCCAAAGCAATACTTATTTGTATGTGTCCATGACCCTCTCATATTTCAAAAGTACATTGGACCCTTGTCCATTGGGAAACGCATTGGAAAACTTGCATATCGGGTGGATACCCCAGCCTTGTGAAAGATTCATCCAATCTTCCATGTCACCATCTGAAACCTTTTGAGGAAGGCATGGAGGATCCTTCGCGAAGACAACTCACAATACCCAATGCTCGAGGTCCTAATTCAATAGGAAAAAGGCATGCAGAATCTATTCGCAATGATTTTTTTTAGTGATTCATGCTTCAAGTAAAGATTCCAAGAGTTCCTAGTGAAATGGCAGGGCCGTAATGCAGAGGAAAATACTTGATAGAGGGGAACAAACCTCAAATCCTACAAGAGTCTGATCGATGATTATATTGCAAGGAAGGCGTCGAGGACGTTGCCAACTCAGGTGGAGGAGAATGTCATGGGAAGTTTTCCAGCCATGCCCATGACTCCTTGGACACGCCCCATGGTGTCCTAGCATGTCTTGCAACGCCTAACGCCATGGACGGCTCCGTGGTCTTAGCCACGCCAAGTGACAAGTGCGCTTGTGCCTATGTTGCCCCATCAATAGCCCGCGCCAGTGTCCAACTGTAGGCAGATGCCAATAGCGCCCGCTGCAGACTCTGATGCTAAAGGCAAGGTTATTGCCAATGGACATACTTCTACTTTGTAGGAATCTAAGTCCTTTTATTATAAATATAGAGTAGTTTTACTTCCTATATTTTTATTATGTCTCTCTAGCTTAGTTAGGTAAAGTACTGTAACTTTGATTTATTTTTTTAAGTATTATTAGGAGAGGATCAAACAATCAAACTTTCTAGCAAGCAAACAATTATCGTATTGGTGTCTCTACCCCTTGACACTGTGTTATTTTTCTGTAATAGCTTTCATTGATGCAATCAAGCTTTCTTTCATTCTCAATTCTTTTTTCTATCCTCTCAATTGCTCTTGACATTAGTTTTTCAGTACGACACTGACAATATCATCTAGCGTACGGAGGAGAGCCGCAATTGACGGATAGTAATTATACGGATATCAGTTGCTTAGCCTTACGTCGCCCTTTCAAAGAATTTTATGAATATAGTGCGTAACAGTATGCAAGTAGAGAGCATTCCAAAAAATAAATCGCATTGAGCGGATGGATACTTGAATTCTAGCTTTTGAGTTGGTTATGAGTTATGGCCAACAACAATACGAATTACAAACTTAAAGATTGTGGAAATAAACTGTTATCGACAAACGGATTTGTCAATAAAGAATCAGATGTAGGTCGAACTAAGCTAGCGTTTGGCTATAAACTTTTAAATGTATTTTGAAAATTTTGATTTGGATGAAGTATGGTTTGAAGATGAAAATGTATTTGCACATTAGTTTTCAAAACATATTTCACTTTTATTTTTATTTTTAAAAAAAACATGAAATATGACTTATACCCACAAGTTCTAAAAACTATCACAAATACCAAACAGTATCTTTATCAATAACATTCACTATATTATAGTAACATAAATAAATTTGGTATAAATTTATTATTTTTATAATAAACTACATAATACACTATCAGATGACCGAAAAGATAAAGCAGCATTGTTACAAAATAATAAATGGTGGACCCTTTTATAAAATATAAAAATTTGGGACAATATTTTAAAAAATATAATAATAATATTTTGGGCTAAAACAAGCTCTTGAGCTGATTTTGGGATTTGAAATTTGGGTTTTGAGAATTTAGCAAAATATAGATAAAATTTATGAATAAATATGTATTTGCCAAAAAAATCCCAAATAAATTTTGCCAAAATCTATGGCCAAATGGTTCGTGAGAATAACCAAGAAGATTATTGATGGATTCTTGTGTTCTATCTTCTTTGCAGTCTAGCTCATTAATTCTAACTTCCACAGGACTGATTATATGCACATGAACATGATCATGAGGATTCGAATGAGAAGAATGGCATTCCCGAAATGCTCTTGGATCTTACTATCTTTCTCACCAATATTCTCCATTTTATTTCATCCTTCTTTTTTTTGTCTCCTCCTCTGCTTGAAATTTCTGTTCAAACGTCAATCTTTCACTCAATTAATGCTCAAGGAGGAAGTGGTCGACTTTGCTCTCGTTTGGTATAAAGGAAGTTACTTTTCAAAAAAAAAATTGATATTTTTATAAGTCAATCTTTTTTGGTAATTGGTTATCAAAAGATTAAAAAAAGAGAGCAATCCGGGGCACTAAGCTCCCACTATGTGTTAAGTATGAGATAAAGCCAGACCACAAAAGTCTATTGTACGCAATCTTACCCTACATTTCTCTAAGAGGTTGATATATGTCAGCAATCTTACCAGTTACTTTTCCGGAAAAATATTTATCATCACAAAGAAAAAGTTCCACACTTACGGATGGAAGCTATTTTCCTTTATAACTATCTTTAACTTTATCTATTTCATCCAACACTTGCACACAAATATTAATATTTAATATTCAAAATTTTATCAAAATATTTTTTTTTCAACGGTTAAGGGTCAAATATATCCTTGTACTATTCAAAATAGGCCATATTTATCCTCCGTTTGAATGCTTTAACAAATATGTCCCCACCGTTATACATTAGGGCCATATATATCCCCCAGCCGTTAAAACTTATTTCCAGATTTTTTTTAACACGTGGCATGTTCTGATTGGACCAGATGACCTACCCATTTGATTAATTGAACCCGTCGACCCAGTATATTAAACCCGCCCTGACCCCAGCGAAATGGAGAAGACTATTGACTCCATTTTCTTTCTCTCCATCAATAAGAAACACTCTTTCAAATCCCAACAGATGCCAAGCTATATAAGTGATAAGAGAACTTATAAATTAGATATAAGACTAAGAGAGGTGGATTCCTGAGCAATTAATCACTAAGCTGCAACTCCAATCTCCGAAAAACAATTGTTTAGTTAGCTATAAAATGAGAGGAATCTATAATCCAAATTACGTACTAAGCTCCACAAAATAATGCCCGAGTATAGTATTCATGGGATATATTTCAAGAGATTATAACTATGGTTGAAGAATTTAATTTCCACCATTAATTCCTTACTCGCAGTGATAAGTAGAACAAGCAGGCAGAATCTTTTATTTTAGATAAGTTATTGACAAGTATATATGCGGTAAATAGATATTCAGCTAGCAAGTACTCATATTTATTCCTTTATTAAACAGTCTATTTTAAAGGTCTTTTTCAGTTTGGTACGTAATTACTAACTTTTTAATTGTGAGTTGAGACACAACATCTTAAAATGGTTAAATTTATAGAAAATCATTCTATCCATGATATGTGTGCTTTGGTTGTATTAGTATGATTTTCAGGTATAGGTTTTGATGAATGACAAACAACGAAGTCGATGAATGACAAACAATGAAGCCAAGTGTCGAACATGTTATTATATGACAAACAATCAAGATTGAATGCCGAGAAGCATATTGATGACGGAATTGCATAGACAAGCCAAAGACGAGCTCAAAAGTTCAAGACCGAAGACCCAAGGCATAGGTCGTTAGGTAGAACAAATGTAAGAGCAACATTTAAAGTTATCTCGTCTTTTGGCTCAACAATAGGTCATCATAAATATGCATAAAATCATTTTATCAAATCATATTTCAAATACTTCAAACAAAATGATTTCAACATTTTTATTTTAGCCAAAATGATTTTTAAACATGTCTTTCAAAGCTGGACAAAAATAATCGATTATGTTTATGTTGATAATCAATTATGTTAAGACAGTGTAAACCGGAATTTCCAAAACAGCACAATAATCGATTATCATGAATAGCATAATCGATTATCTTGTAACCGTTGCCAAAGTTTTTGAACACTGTAACAAAATAATCGATTATGCACTTCAGATAATCGATTATCCAGCATAAAATCAGCTTCTGATTTTTGAACGTTAGAGCAAATAATCGATTATCTAAATCCAATAATCGATTATCCTTGCATAAAATCAGTATAATTGATTGTCAATTAAGCAACGGACATACACCCTCTAACCCCTATAAATAGAGGTCTTTTGAGCTGATTTAAAACACACAACACCTCACATTATTCATATACATATTGATATCATTTGTGCATCATTATAGAGCTTTTGTTGAGCCATTTGAGAGACAACTTTGAGTTGTTCATAGAGCTAATATTGTATCTCTTTATCTACTTGAGAGAGTTATTTTTGTAAAAGAGAAAGGTGTTTGAGAAGACCATATCTTCTTATTGATTGTCGGGTTTGCTAAGTACCCTCAATCTTAGTGGTTGAAGTCTTGTGGTGCGGTATCCACGAGCAAGGTGAAGTCTTGAGGTGCGGTATCCTCGAGCAAGTTGAAGTCTTGTAGAGTGTACATCTACGAGCAAGTGTAACGGTTTGTTAGGCACCCGTAAGCTTAACGGAGTTAGTGAAATCTCGAGAGAGTCTCTCGGGGACTGGACTAACCACAAGTTGTGGTGAACCAGGATAAATTCGGTGTGTTCTTTCCTTAATCTTTTAATTACCGAATATATTTTATTCCTGCAATTTTAATTCCGCAATATTTATCAATATTCTCGTGCTGCACTATTCACCCCCCTCTAGTGACGGGCATAAATCCTAACAATTGGTATTAGAGCCTAACTCTCTGAAAGCCTTAACCGGTTGAGAGAACGATATATTTTTTTTTGAGAATATTGAACGCAGGAATGATGAGCGAAGGACACTCCACCTGTAGGCCTCCACTATTTGACGGAACAAATTACACATATTGGAAAGAGCGGATGAGAATTTTCATCCAATCAAATAACTTTCGCTTGTGGCAAATCATCAAGAACGGTGAACAAATGCCAACAAAGAAAGTTGGGGAAACCACGGTTCCAAAGGAGGAAGATGAATATGATGCCGAGGACATCAAGAAAGTTGAAAATAACGCAAAGGCCATCAACTTATTATATTGTGCGGTGAATCCGGATGACTATCGGAAGATTTCTTGTTGCACAACCGCCAAAGAGATGTGGGATAAACTCGAGATCACTTATGAAGGTACGCCTCAAGTCCGAGAATCTAAAGTTGATTTTCTAACACATGAATATGAACTCTTTAGAATGAGGGAGAATGAAAGCATCGATATTATGTTCGAACGGTTCTCAATGATCATCAACGATCTCCATGCTCTCGGAAAAATATATTCGAACAAAGATCTAGTTCGAAAAATCTTGCGGAGTCTCACTCCCGAATGGCGATCCAAAGCAAATGCCATCCAAGAGTCGATAGGAATCACGGACGTCACAATTGATGGACTACGAGGTAATCTGAAAACTTATGAAAGTACGATTCTTAATCCTTCTTTTGGAAACAAGAAAAATTAGAATATTGCCTTCAAAGCCTCATCCTCTAAAAGAGAAGAGGTAAGTGATTCGGATAGCGATGATGATAATATTTCCAATGCCTTGATCGAAAAGTTTTATAAGTTTATGAAAAAAGAAATAAAGAAGGAAGAACCAAGTCCTTCATGCCAAAATTGTGGAAAACTTGGCCACACCAAATCACATTGTCCAAAATCCAAGGACAAGAAGAAGAACAAACACCAGAGGCGTGTGACATGGGATTCGGACAGCTCGGGCGATGAAACTGCCGCATTATGCCTCATGGCCAACGAGGAAGAAGAGGTAAGTAATTCTAACTCTTATTCTTTCGAAGAATTACAAGAAGCTTTTCATGACTTATATGGTGAATTGAAAAAGACTTCAAAAATCTCCAAAGAGGCCAAGGCTAAAATTAAAGTTTTAGAAGAGAAAAATAATTTTTTGGAAAATGACAATATTGATCTTAGAAATAAAATTAAGGAGATGAATGAAGCCTCTTCAATTGATCAAAGTTCAAATTGTTCTTCTTGTAAGTCTTTGAAAATAGAGAACATAGAACTTAGAAACACACTAGAAAAACGTAGTGTTGATAATCCTAAAACAATTGAAGAAATTAAAAAGGATGATAGAAATGAAGTTAGACCACCTAGAAAAAACTCTAGGAACTTCACTAATGAGTCTAAAATTAATTATTTTAGACCACCTAGAAACAACTCTAGGAATTTTGGTAATGAGTCTAAAATGAATCATTTTAGACCACCTAGAAATAACTCTAGGAATCGCAATACGTCTAGGAATAACGACTTTAGATCACCTAGAACGTTTTTGGCTCAACCAAGACATATGCACAACCCGAATGTTATATGTCATTATTGCAACCGGGTAGGACACATAGCACCTGTATGTTTTGCAAAACATAGAGATTTATCATTTGGCTATGATTATTATTTGCCTAACCCCCAAGGACCCAAAAGCAGTTGGGTACCGAAAACCTATTTTTGGGTACGTTTGGAGATGTGCTTGAAGACTACAATATCGTAGTAGATGCACCAAGCACGAAACCTTATTGCATCGAGGGGGAATGTCGGTTAGTTATCATATTTTTGACAAAAACATAATAGTTGATATGTGTTAAAAATTAATATATCTTTGTTAACAATTGATATTAATTATTTTTGTCGATTCATGTTTTGATAACTTTTATCTTGAATAACAATTGGTATCAATTATTTTTATTAAAAATAATGATTGATGTTTTGATGAATATCTCTCTAGTTTGAATAACAGTTGGTATATTCGCTAAAAAATAACTTTGATATGGTTGTTATATTTTTACTAACATTTGGTATTATTTCATGTTGGTATGATTTTTTAAATATCGTCAATGTATATTCCTCATTGTATTTCCTATCTTATATTTGACACTAACAATTGATATACCCAAAAGGGGGAAGTGTCGAAAGGGAATAATAGCCTTTGTATACTCTCTTTTTGCTAATGCCAAAAGGGGGAAGAGTTTAGGCGATATGCATCAAATAAGGATGAATGTATCTACGTTATAGTATGCCTTATTTGAGGAGGAATTATCATTAAGGGGAATTGTTTGCATAAATTGTATGTTGAGATATAGCATGAATTTAGGGGGAATCCGATATGCATATCTTCTATTGTTTGTCATTATCAAAAAGGGGGAAATTGTAGAAAATCATTCTATCCATGATATGTGTGCTTTGGTTGTATTAGCATGATTTTCAGGTATAGGTTTTGATGAATGACTAACAACGAAGTCGATGAATGACAAACAATGAAGTCAAGTGTCGAACATGTTATTATATGACAAACAATCAAGATTGAATGCCGAGAAGCATATTGATGACGGAATTGCATAGACAAGACAAAGACGAGCTCAAAAGTTCAAGACCGAAGACCCAAGGCGTAGGTCGTTAGGTAGAACAAATGTAAGAGCAACGTTTAAAGTTATCTCGTCTTTTGGCTCAACAATAGGTCATCATAAATATGCATAAAATCTTTTTATCAAATCATATTTCAAATACTTCAAACAAAATGATTTCAAACATTTTCATTTTAGCCAAAATGATTTATAAACATGTCTTTCAAAGCTGGACAGAAATAATCGATTATGTTTATGTTGATAATCGATTATGTTAGGACAGTGTAAACCGGAATTTCCAAAACAGCACAATAATCGATTATCATGTATAGCATAATCGATTATCTTGTAACCGTTGCCAAAGTTTTTGAACACTGTAACAAAATAATCGATTATGCACTTCAGATAACCGATTATCTAGCATAAAATCAGCTTCTGATTTTTGAACGTTAGAGCAAATAATCGATTATCTAAATCCAATAATCGATTATCCTTGCATAAAATCAGCATAATTGATTGTCAATTAAGCAACGGACATACACTCTCTAACCCCTATAAATAGAGGTCTTTTGAGCTGATTTTAAACACACAACACCTCACATTATTTATATACATATTGATATCATTTGTGCATCATTATAGAGCTTTTGTTGAGCCATTTGAGAGACAACTTTGAGTTGTTCATAGAGCTAATATTGTATCTCTTTATCTACTCTTTTGAGAGAGTTATTTTTGTAAAAGAGAAAGGTGTTTGAGAAGATCATATCTTCTCATTGATTGTCGGGTTTGCTAAGCACCCTCAATCTTAGTGGTTGAAGTCTTGTGGTGCGGTATCCACGAGCAATGTGAAGTCTTGAGGTGCGGTATCCTCGAGCAAGTTGAAGTCTTGTAGAGTGTACATCTACGAGCAAGTGTAACGGTTTGTTAGGCACCCGTAAGCTTAACGGAGTTAGTGGAATCTCGAGAGAGTCTCTCGGGGACTGGACTAACCACAAGTTGTGGTGAACCAGGATAAATTCGGTGTGTTCTTTCCTTAATCTTTTAATTACCGAATTTATTTTATTCCTGCAATTTTAATTCCGCAATATTTATCAATATTCTCATGCCGCACTATTCACCCCCCTCTAGTGACGGGCATAAATCCTAACAAAATTGATACATTACGTTCATAATTCTGTGCGAGGATAGTGCAATTAAAAGAATCAAATTTAAATATATCCATAAAGCTCTGGCTGCAAATTAAACAGAGCCCTAGCACCTGTCTTGGCTGGGGTCGGGGAGCGTTCAATTAATCGAATGGGTGGGTCATCTGGTCCAATCAGAACATGCCACGTGTTAAAAAAAATCTGGAAACAAGTTTTAACGGCTGAGGGATATATATGGCCCTAATATATAACGGTGAGGACATATTTGTTAAAGAATTTAAACGGAGGATAAATATGACCTATTTTGAATAGTACAAGGATATATTTGACCCTTAACCGTTTTTTCAATTAGGCAATATTATTAACGGAGAAGGGTCAGAGATGCCCCTGAACTATATGTTTTGGATCAATAATGCCCTTCATCCACCTATTGGGCCAAATATGTCCTTCCATTAATGTTTTTGGCTTACAAATGTCATTTGAGTTAACGGAAGGACACGTGTCATCGTCCTGTTGGTCCATTCTAAATATTTCGTAATTAATTAAAGAGACCCATTATTCATACCCAAAAAATAAATTTCGAAAGCAACTCTTCTAAAACTTTTTTTACTAAAAACTGAAGAAAAAAAAGGATTTTGGTTTCCAGTTTTTACAAAAAAAAAAGAGACTTTTTTTTACTAAAATAATATTTCTGTAAAAACAAAAATAAAATCTAAAAAGCAATATTTTTGTAAAAACTTTAAAAAAAATAGATGTTTATTGCTAAAATTTCCAGATTTTTTCAGTTTTTACAAAAGACCCATTTTTTTCTAGATTTTTTCTCTAGTTTTTTTTTTTGCTAAACTGGAAAACAATTGAAAAAAAAAGCTAGAAAAATATGATGTGATGGTGTAAAAATTTCATGACACGTATCTAACTTAAACTCTATATTATAATACAATAATACACATATATCATCGTTGTAAAAACGGGAAAAAACTAGATTTAGCAAAAACTAGAAAATTGCTTTGATGTGACTAGTTTTTTTGCTAAACTAGAAATAACTTTAAAAAATTAGAATAAAAAATGGGTCTTTTTGTAAAAACTGGAAAAAGCTAGAAATTTTAGCAAAAAACATCTATTCTTTTTTTTTAGTTTCTACAAAAATATTTCCTTTTAATTTTATTTTTTTACAAAAATATTGTATTAGTAAAAAAAATTATTTTTTTGTAAAAACTTGAAAAATAATATATTTTTTCTTTAGTTTTTGGTAAAAAAAAGTTTTAGAAGAATTGCTTTCGAAAATTATTTTTTTGGTATGAATAATGTGTCTTTTTAATTAATTACGAAATATTTAGAATGAACCAACAGGACGATGACACGTGTCCCTCTGTTAACTCAAATGGCATTTGTGAGCCAAAAACATTAGTGGAATGACATATTTGGCCCAATAGATGGATGAAGGGCATTATTGATCCAAAACGTATAGTTCAGGGACATATCTGCCCCTTTTCCGTATTATTAATCTTTAATATATATTTTTTCAAAAAAAAAACATCTTTCAATTCACTAGCCAAATATTGAAAAATATTCTACTGGTATCAGGCAAAAGACAAGTCCAACAAACCTGCATAAAGGAACTCTACAAAAATCCGAATCAGCACAGAGGCGAGAATGCAGTTCCAAAACTTGCCACATTCTCTTGCAGTGAATGCAACCACCATAAACGCTCATCTTACATCCAGCAAAGTGACGAATGAGCAATTCTAGCCCTTTGCATGCTGCATATTTACAAGGTGTTTGATCTCTTTTCAAGACCTTATCGCATGGACCAATGGTTCGACAACCATCTTTGTATATGTGAACTAGAGCCTCCATTGCCTCATATAGTTGCACATACACTTTTCTCTCATTGATTTTTCTCTCTCTTTCCTTCTTCCTCTGCAAGCAAATTAGAAAAGAGTTCAACTACAAAACACTGACAGTATAAGGAGATTATGTTATTATCAGGTATAACTACAATTAGTTGTCTATAAAAAGTTGAATTATATTGTAACCTAAAATATAAGACAGATTACCTGCTAAAGGATTTAAGCTATATTCACCAGACAGTGTAAATAATTTTTACATTATAATTATGCAATTTAACAGGTTATAGTAGTAGGTAATTACTCTACTTTCTGAGTTACTATAGCAGAACAGATATAAAGAATGACACGCATGGGCGAAGCTACATGTTATAAAGGGTGGTCAGTAACATATGGGCGAAGCTACATGTTATTATATTATATATATAGGTAAAAGATTATATTTTTAGAGGTATATAACATATATTAAATGCTCTTTCTTGGAGATTTTTTTTCACTTCTTTCAAGTTTAAACGCTCTTGAGTAAATTCCTGACTTCGCCACTGATGACACGTTATTACAAGTCATTGTGATGGTGTAAGAAATTGATATATTGCGAGTGTGCAAAACTTAAACTACCTAATAAAACAGGTTAAAAGATACTGATAGAAAACAAATTTTTTCGGACAATGTAAATCCAGTTAGAAAAAAAAAAACATAAACAGGATTGACATCATTTAGGATTCAACTTACAATATCCTCATCATTTACAGATTTCAAAATCTGTTTTTCAAGCACAGGGTGGCTTTTTTTCATGTCTTCCCATCCTAGTGAGGAAGATATAGCCTTGAAATGTTTCAACATAAAACGGTGACAAAAGAGGCTAAGGCGAGGGGCATCACATAAAAGTGCAAGCTGAAAGATGTCAACCACATTGTCCGTAGTTATTAATCCTCGCTCCAGCAGCTGCCGCTCACATTCTCGCTTTAGATGGGGGACTACATATGCATGTGAGAGCACCAATAGATTCAGCGCATGTTCCTGCATTTTATTTTCTTCATAGCTGCATAGTGCAATTGACATTTAGAGATAATCATGAATAGGCAAATGCATTGGGTAACTGGTAAAGTTCCTTCAATGTGATCAGGAGGTCAGGGGTTCAAGCTATGGAAACAGTCTATTGCAGAAATGCAGGGTAAGGGTCGCATATAATAGACTCTTGCGGTCCGTCCCTTTCCTGGACCCCGCATATAACGGGAATTTAGTGTACCGGGCTGACTTTTTTTCATGAAAAGGCAGATGCATAGTGATATATTTGAAGGAGAATAATTTTTACCTGGAAGAATACAAGAATCGGATGAAAACTTGAACAGCTTCAGGTGGAACCCCGCTTATAGAGATTGATCGTGGATGGCCTCGTGACTGTTTCGAGTTCAACATGCTTCTGAATACAGGAGAAGACATACCCTGAAATTAAAGAATCAATGTGTAGACTTTCTTGAGTTTTAAGTTGTGGATACAGAGACGATATATAATTTACTTACATAATTATGTGTAAGGATTTACCCTAAAGATGACTGGAATTACACTAATGAGTGTAAGATTTAGATTAATTGGAACAACTAGGATTGAATCTCGAATTTACCAGAATACTAGCATGTGCATAGATCACTCCACCGTTATCTGTATTAACTGAGACATCAGCTTTGTCACCTTCATCAAAGAGGCAATCCCACGTATTCTTCGTAGCACTAAAAAAGGAGCAGTGTCGTCTTCTTCGCATTGGTATGAACCTGCTCTCGTATAAGTTAGTTGGCAATGGAGGTGGATTTGGTACTGTTCTTTCACGAGGAAATTCCTCATTCCTCCTATCCATTTGTTGAACTTTCCTTCTGCAACATTATGAAAAGAAACAACTCCAGTTAATGGTGAATTGTTTAATGACAAGTGTTTAGAGAAACAACCCATAGGATATTAGTCCTAATAATTAGTTTAACATTCGGTAGGTGAATTAGTAATCCGTAACAAGAGGTGAAACTCTTGAATTTATGAAAGACACAGCTAGAAGTGCAGTAACACCAAGATGATTTGCTAACAAAGAGTTGTTCGACCAAACAGATTTAGACCTTTGGTTGAACCAATTAGATGAGAAGATTTTAGGTAAATCCTAGCCAAAGATAATTTATCCTACATCTAAAATAGATGATATGAGTAACCAAACAATGCAAGCATAATATTTAACTATATATTGGAGTAAATCCCACTATATAAGAAGAGGATGGTGGTTTTCATAACATTAAATAACAATAAAGAATACATAGATGAAAACGGTCATCGATCTTTAACAAGGTAGAACCACATACATTTGATATAGTGAGACTAACAATATATATATTGAGGATTTGAGCTTCTTTGCTTCTTCCTCCTTTGTGGGAGGAGAGAGATGATTAGATGAAGGTCTCTCTTCTTCTCACAGAACATGCCCGAGTATGGATTTGTATTTTTTTTCTTTTTTGCTTCTTCTTCTCACTTAGTTTACATACTCGGTCTTCTCCGTTATTCAACAATCATTAGCCGTAGTTCTTAAATCGTTTGATTATATTACAGGTTGACCCTTTGAAATGTTATAACATTCAATTCGCCGCTCAAGCATTCTGAATATATGATCTCGGCCGTGGCTGAGGTACATGTCGTTATAGCGTTATATATATATGGATATGACTTTGGTCCAAATAACTCTTTGTCGTCCCGTTAAACGCCGATTCTTATCGGATTTTGACCCATACAAGAGTAAGAATCAAATATAATTTGCTGTAGTATATATTACGTTGTTGTGTACCAATCTGAAGACAGCACTGCCAACAAAGATGAAGAAACTGGAGTGGTTTCGAGTTACTTGGTTCACTTCCCCTCCCTAATCCACCAAGATTTTTTGTAATGGTAGAAATTATGTACTACACATCAAATATAATATGCATTGCAGCTGTCAAATGTCAGCTTCTTCTTATAACTATTAAAAGCTCGAGCTCGAATGATTGTTGGATTGATTATTCAAAGGCAAATGAACAATCCAATTTGATTTGGTGAACAAGTTGAGACTACAAGTTATATGTAAGACTTTAATTATATGACGTCCGTGTCAGATCAAATGCAATGCCAATATTTTGGTATCTCTGTCGAGTAAGTTAAACGTGCGGTGTTTTAAGCCATCAGTGGTCAATTTCCTATGTATTTTTCTGTATTTTGTTTTTTGTTTTCATTACAATCCAAATTCAGTTGTTGCATGCGGTTCACGCCTTTGATCTCTCGCAATTATTGCACCTACCCACACACTGTTCTTTCCAAATTAAGAAGTAGTATGATTTTATTTGATTTGATAACAGCTGATTAGATCAATAAATACCTCTACTTATCAATTGCTATCTTTTAATCACAAATCAAATATTTAAAAAGTTGGGTCCGGATCGGCTCCAGCACATAGAGCTCCAGTAAATTTCAAAGCACATTTAGATGGAAGCCACGATCCCTATGATAATTTAATGGTCAGATTACATCTCTTTCCTATATTCATCTAATACTCTTATCAGTCTTTCCGAACAAAGAAAGAAAATACGTGCATATGGTATGCCAACATAATTGTTAGCTCCCATTTTCATATCTATCTTGAAGTAGGAATCTGTTTTGTTTTTCCAGCTAACAATGTTAGTTGAAATATAAGGGAAGGAGGGGTTGCTCTGATGGTAAGCAACTCTCACTTTCAATCGAGGGGTTGTGAGTTCGAGTCTCCCCAAGAGCAAGGTAGGAAGTTCTTGGAGGGAAGGATGTCGGGGATCTATTTGGAAACAGCCTCTCTACCCTAGGGTAGGGATAAGGCCTGCATACACACTACCCTCCCTAGACCCCAATAAGTGAAATTATACTGGGTTGTTGTTGTTGTTGTTGCAATGTTAGTTGAAATATACCCAATTCTTCTCCTTGTATCTACTTCCATGATGACAGCTAGCATGGAGGTTGTCAATGGCAACCCACCTTATTTTCTTTAGAAGAACCTCTTCAAAGTGTTAGTACAGGGAATAAACCTCCTACAAAAATAATAATCACGGTAATAAAAGCGGAATAGTAATGTAGCACTGAGATACGGTAATCAACAAGAATAAAAAAGTAACAATGACACCAAGATTTTTACGTGGAAAATCCTTCTAATTAAGGAAAAAAACCACGACCCCGAGAGGAGCAACTGATATCACTATAATAAGGAATTTTACACTTTGTAGGTCCGAGTAAAATACTCTAAAGACCACTACAACTCTCAAAAGAAATAACCCTCTTTTGATATTCCACCTCACTACAATATCGCTCACTCTCTATTTTCCTCACAGACTAATTTCTTATACCCTATCTGTGAAATCTCACTATTTTTCTAGATTTGTTGGTTTGTTTTTTGTGTTTAATGACTCAGAAGCTCTCTATTTATAGAGATTCTATACCTCTACAAATGTCATCAGTGACATAAAAAAAAAATTATTTTCAAAGGATGATTTTTGCAATTCAAAAACAACGGTGGCTGCCATTTTTGAAAAAGAAGACAAGGAAGAAAAATTTCTTCCTTAATTTAAGGGGGCTGGACCCCATCAATCTCCCCCTCCAGTCCCATTTATCTAGAGGATGTAGCACTGTCTTCTAGTTTGAATGCATGCCGACAAGTTCTTTGCATAGCTCGAACTTGTTCCTTGGTACCACCTAGGTGAGCATATTCGCGGGATTTTTGCTTGTGTGAATCTTTTTGACCTGTAAAGATTCGTTCTCCACCTGCTCACGAATCCAATGATATCTCACGTTGATATGCTTCGTCCTTGCATGATACATGATGTTTTTGCTAAGGTATATTGCACTTTGACTATCACAATAGACGATATACTCCTTTTGATGCAATCAAGCTCTTGAAGGAACCGTTTGAGCCATACCAACTCTTTTCCAGCTTCAGTAGTGGCAATATATTCCGCTCAGTTGTAGAGAGTGCGACACACTTCTACAACCTCGACTGCCATGATATAGCTCCCCCTGAAAATGTAAACAAATATCTAGTAGTGGATTTTCTGTCGTCAATGTCACCTGCTATATCAGCATCTGTATAGCCTTTCAAGATTGGATCAGATCCTCCAAAGCACAAACAATCTCCCGTGGTGCCTCTCATGTACCTGAGTATCCACTTGACTGCTTCCCGATGTTCCTTTCCAAGATTTTCAAGAAACCTGCTGACAACACCAACTGCATGAGCAATATCAGGTCTAGTACATACCATTGCATACATCAAGCTTCCGACTGCTGAAGAATAAGGAACTCTAGCCATGTTCCATTTCTCCTCATCTGTTGTAGGACACATCTTTTTGCTCAATTTTAGATGACTAGCAAGAGGTGTGCTGACTGGCTTAGCATTCTTCATGTTGAAGCGTTCTAGTACACGTTCAATGTACTTCTCCTGAGATATCCACAACTTTCTACTTGTTCTCTCTCGAACTATCTTTATCCCTAGAATTTTTTGTGCTGGGCCCAAGTCCTTCATATCAAATGACTTGGACAGATCTCCCTTCAACTTTGCTATCAACCCCTTGTCTTTTCCTACAATTAATATGTCATCCACATACAAAAACAATATAATAAAATTTTTCTCAGAAAATCTTTTGAAATATACACATGTATCAGAATAGGTCTTTATGTATGTTTGACTTTTCATGAATGAGTCAAACTTCATGTACCCTTGCCTTGGTGCCTGATTTAATTCATAAAGACTCTTATTCAATTTGCACACCATGTGTTTCTTTCCAGCTACTTCAAATCCTTCTAGTTGCTCCATATAAATCTCTTATTTCAAATCTCCATGAAGAAATGCAGTTTTCACATCCAACTGCTCTACTTCAAGATCTAGGCTAGCTGCTAAGCTCAAATTGTCCAAATAGAAGTCATTTTGACAACAGGTGAGATTATTTCGTCAAAATCAATACCTTTCTTCTGTTCGAAGCCTTTAACCACCAATCGAGCTTTGTATTTGACCAACTTGCCATTTTCATCTTTCTTGAGTTTAAAGACTCATTTGCATTTGAGTGATATTTTACCCTTTGGAGGTTCAACCAGCTTGTACATGTCATTTTTCTATAGAGCTTTCATCTCTTCTTGCATTGCTTTCATCCACTGGTTCTTTTCTGGATGGGACAGCACCTTCTTAAGACATTCTGGCCCCCCCTCATCGCTGATGAGGACATACTCTGTGGAAGGGTACCTGCATGACTCTACCCTTGGCCTCTCCGATCTCCTCAGAGGTTGAGGTTGTTCTTCTTCTTGAGTGAGGTGTTTTACTTCCTCGACACCTTCATCAAGTTGCTCTCCCTGCTCAATAACCTCTCCAGGTTGCTCCCCCTGCTCGGCACCCTCGTTGGTCGTACTTTCTGCACTTGTGGGATTATTAGAAATAGAAGGAATAGTAACAAGGTTAGGAATTATACCATTATTTGCATTTTCTAACATATCAGCAGCAGTTCCAACTTCACTTTCTCTGAAGACTACATCTCTGCTTCTGATGACCTTTTTCGTTACAGGATCCCACAATCTGTATCCGAACTCTTCATCTCCGTATCCGATAAATATGCAGGGAACAGATTTATCAACCAACTTTGTTCTGTGCTCTTTCGGTACATGTGCAAAAGCTCTGCAGCTGAACACCTTCAGATGCGAGTAGGACACCTCCTTATTGGTCATACTCTCTCTGGGATGTCAAACGCCAATGGAACTGATGGACTCCTATTTATCTGGTAACATATTGTTTGAATTGCTTCACCCCAGAATGACTTAGGTAGTTTAGCCATTCTGAGCATGCTTCTCACCTTCTCCACAATACTGCGGTTCATCCTCTCTACTACACCATTGTGCTGTGGGGTTCCAGGAACTGTCTTTTCATGTCAGATCCCATGACTTGAACAGTATTCTTCAAATTCCCTTGAAGTGTAGTCACCTGCATTGTCACTTCAGAGACGTTTTAGCTTTTGACATGTCTCCCTTTCTACTAGACCATGAAACTTCTGGAAGACTCGAAACACCTGATCTTTGGTTTTTAAAATATAAACCCACAATTTTCGTGAAGCATCATCATTAAAAGTAACAAAATATTTGTTACCGCCCATTGATTCAATTTCCATTGGGTCACAAACATCAGAATATACTAAATCAAGTATATTCAATTTTCTTTCAGACGATTTCTGAAATGAGACTCTATGCTTCTTACCAAATAAACAGCAGTCACATGGTTTTATTGTTGTACCTTTGGCATAAGAAATAAGTGATTTCTTGGCAAGAATCTGCAATCCCTTCTCGCTCATATGACCCATTCTTTTATGCCACAAATCTGCAGAAATCTCATCTTGTGCCGCATTCAATTCACCTTGGCATATTTCTGCATTTGTCATGTACAACGTGCCACGAGCAACTCCCTTTGTAATCACCAATGATCCCTTGGTGAGTCTCCACTTTTGATTTGCAAAATAGTTCTCGTATCCATCTCGGTCCAAAGCAATCCCCGAGATCAAGTTCATTCGCAAATTAGGTACATGCCGCATATCCTTTAGAACCAATGTGCATCCGATATTTGTCTAGATACAAATGTCACCAATCCCCGCAATCTTTGAATAACCCGTGATACCCATTCTCACTGTGTCGAAATCACCTGCTACATATCTGCAAAAAAATCCTCTTACCGGTGTGGCACGGTAAGATGCCGTTGTGTCAACCACCCATTCCGACTCTTGAACTGACATGTGCATGCATTCCTCTTCCTCATTTATAAATAGGACAGCATTATCATTGTTTTGAACCATGGCGGTTGTGTTGTCGTCATTCTTCTGGCCACTAGTTTCACCTTTGCCCTTCCTTGGATTTGGGCAATCTCTTTTGAAATGACCTAGTTGATCACAGTTGTAGAAATTTCTCGCTTTTGATTTGGATCGATTCTTTGACTTTCCACGAGCTCCGGATCTACCATAGTTGCTCGAACTCCTTTGATAACTCCTGCCTCTACCTTCTGTGATAAGAGCTTGTCCTTGATTTTCAGACTTCTTTCTCATCTTCTCATTGAGTAAAAGAGCCGATGTGACATCTTTCAACTCAATGGTAGTGTTATCGTGCAGGATGGTTGTTGCCAAATTATCGTACGAAGATGGTAACGAGTTAAATAGCAAGATGGTTTTATCTTCCTCCTCGATTTTTACTCCGAGGTTGGCATGCTGTGTGATTAGTCCGTTAAACACATTTAAATGTGATAAAAAATTCATACCTTCACCATGTGTAGGGCGTATAACTGCTTCTTCAGGTACAATTTATTTGTCAGCATTTTGGACATGTATAGGCTTTCCAACCTTGTCCAAATTCCACGTGCAGTGTCTTCATCAATGATGTTAGTTACTACATCATCCGATAAGTGCAACCTGATAGTACTTGCAGCTCTTTCATCTAAGTCAGTCCAATCCTCAGCTTTCATGGTATTAGGCTTTTTGGCATCAGCATCTAGTACCTTGTGTAATCCTTGTTGGATGATCAGATCCCTCATCCTTCTTTGCCATGTTGAGAAATCGTTATCTCCGTTGAATTTTGCTACCTCGTACTTTACTCCGGACATTTTTATTTTCACCGAGTATAGTACTACCGATGGTGAATAGTATTTCAGTGAACGAGCAGAACCTGTGCTCTGATACCAATTGTTGGGAATAAACCTCATATCAAAATAATATTCACGGTAATAAAAGCGGAATAGTGATGTAGCACCGAGATACGGTAATTAACAAGAATAAAAGAATAACAATGACACCAAGATTTTTACGTGAAAAACCCTTCTGAATAAGGGAAAAAACCACGACCCCGAGAGGAGCAACTGATATCACTATAGTAAGGAATTTTACATTTTGTTTGTCCGAGTAAAATACTCTAAAGACCACTATAACACTCAGAAAAATAACCCTATTTTGATATTCCACCTCACTACAATATTGGTCACTCTCTATTTTCCTCACAGACTATTTTCTTATGCCATGTCTGTGAAATCTCACTCTTTTTCTAGCTTTGTTGGTTTTTTGTGGTGTTCAAATGACTCAGAAGCTCTCTATTTATAGATATTCTATACCTCTACAAATATCATCAGTAACATCAAAAAGAAAGAAAATTATTTTCAAATGATGACTTTCGCAATTTGAAAATAACGGTGGCTGTCATTTTTGAAAAAGAAACGAGGAAGAAAATTTTCTTCCTTAATTTAAGGGGGCTGGACCCCATTAACAGCCGTGTAGCAAATGTTGTAAAGAAAAAAAATTCTTTATGCTACAGACAAGATGGGTGTCACACATGATCTTTTTCTTCTCTACTGCAATATTCATTATTAAGATTGTCATTCAATTTAATGTCAAATGAAGCTTTGTTTCTTTGTTTACCCATTTTAAAATCTAGTGAGCTCAACGAAATAGCAATCGATTTGAGATTCTTCTAGTGAATCTGATTTTGAATTTGGAGTAAAAAAATATGTATAGCGATTGGGTTTCAACAATTTTTTCCTATGTAGCAAAAAAGTTCAGACGATGAAATCTGGCCATTAAATTATCATAGGGACAAGTGGCTTCCATCTAAATGTGCATTGAGATTGACTGGAACTCTATGTACTGGAGCCGATTCGGATGTTAACTTATCGCGAACATCCCCTGTTTTTCGGCTTGGAGTTGGCTATACACTGTTGCAAATAGATTTAAAATTTGTAACCAAAGAAATTAATATCTTTATTTTCCATATAATTAGGTCGTTGCCTTTTAGGAGGAGAACAAAACTTGCATTTGAAACGTACGTGATATATATATATATATATATATATATATATATATATATATATATATATATATATATATATATATATATATATATATTACTACAATTATAGAAGCAGATAAAGGGAGAAGCTTAGGGTCGTGTGAGGATATTTTGGAAAATTTGGGTAGTTTTCAGTTGATTACGCTTTGTTGGAGAGCTGGTCTTTGTATGGCACAAAGTGGACAACTTATCTGCACAGAGCAGCAACTGTTGCTCTGCTAAAAACGTGGCAAGCAACCAGATTTTCTCACAGTGCAGTGTTGGTCGTTGTCGATTTGTCTCTCGCTTTGCTTTGATCTGCTTGATGTTTTCTTTGAAGAAGTCAATTTGAACTGCTGTCTTATTTCCCAGCTTTCTCAACGTACTCCTCCATCTTCCGCTCTACTCTCTCCCTGTTCGGTTTATGTGAGTTGCATGTATAGTTATTAGGTGACTTATGTTTTCCCTATTTTTGCCTTAATCTTCTCACCTTTTCTGCAGATCCTCTGCATTTTCTATTCTTAATTTCTCAAATCACTGTTGGATTAAAATTGTTTTAATCGGGTAAAGTAGTTGGCCCATTGCCATCAGTGTTTATTTTAATTTTTGCGGTGCAGATTAAAAATGGGTGCACAGAGCTCGCATTGACCGCTCGCATTCTTCTCCCATGACAAATTTTGAGATAAAGGGAACCAACAGTAATATTAAAAAAATAAGCACATAAGTATAAATCAACAACAACAACTACCCAGTATATTCTCACAAGGTGTGGTTTGGGGAGGGTAATATGTAGACGAGCCTTACCCCTACACGAAAGGGCAGGGAGGCTGTTTCCAGCCGAGGGTCGATTGGAAACAGCCTCCCTGCCCTTTCAGGTAGGGGTAAGGCTCGTCTATATATTACCCTCCCCAGACCCCACCTGGTGGGAATATACTGGGCGGTAGTTGTTGTTGTTATTGATTTATACTTATGTGCTTATTTTTTTAATATTACTGTTGGTTCCCTTTATCTCAAAATTTGTCATGGGAGAAGAATGCGAGCGGTCAATGCGAGCTCTCTTCTTAAATAGGTAAATATAAATAGATGCTCATAAGGTGTTTGCTCATTTGTCTGAATGAATTATTTCACCGTGTGGTTGTTCCTATATTGCGATTCTGAATCTATGCTACATGATGTTAAAAAAAGAGAAAACTTGGAGTACATTGGTTGAGACAAATATCGTGGTGAATTTTTCATATAGTTGGAACTTGTTATCAAGGCAAAAGAATGCATATACGGTGGAATACTCGGTAAATTTAGTTTATCGGCCTGTTATATCTTAAAAATATTTTAATTCTTGAATAAAAATACAAGATAAGTACATAACTTCTTACTGCTTTGTCATAGAAAATGTTATTGGACAAGAATTGCACTCAAATATAAAATATTGGATCAAAACTTAACTTCTTACTATAAATTATAAAATGAGCAATTTATCATGCACTTGCTAGCCAACTTACCCAGCATAATACAGTGTTTACTATGGGTTATTAGGTAGACGTAAAATTTTAGAATATATATCATTTATCATACAAAAGGTTGTTTCACTGTCTTTGTTAACTAGCTTCTTTGTCTGCGCTTCTTATTTGATGTTCCGAGCATTTGGAAAATGAATCTGTTATTTGATATTTCGAGCATTTGGAAATATCAAATATATTTCCAAATATCTCACATACCTTCTGCTTATGTGATGTTTTCCCATATATCAAGTATGTTAGTGGACTATATTTTTTCTCACAAATTGATGAGCTAAAAAATTACTTTCCTAGTGAGCAGACTATAAAATGATGAGCAAAATTACATATCATCACTTATGAAGGATTGTTGAGGAGATTAATTTTAAGTAGATGACAACACGAGTTGTTAAATTTTTTTCATGGAGTATCAAGTGTTTTAAAAAGTGCAAGAAATGTCGTGTGTACAATATTTGTTAATGGTATTATTGATAAACTTTGTTTTGATTACCATTTTCAGTTTACATATTTCATGCTTCAAAGATCCACTTTTTTGACAAGTTAGGTATCACCGTGTATACTTTTTTTCTAACACACTATATTCTTATACCTTGGTTATTTGGGAACACCCATATTTTTGACTGTACTGAGAAGCCCTTGTGGAAGAAGATTAATTAATGCTTAGTAGTTGGTTAATGCACAAACAACTGAGATATTCATTAAAAACAAATGTTACAAATGATGGGACAAAATATTAAGATTCTTGTCGTTCCCAAATTGATTGACGTTGATTTAAGAACCAAAAAAGGCAAGCTTTTAACTTCGCATGTGTTTTGACTTATATCATATCACTGCTGGTCCAAGCCCCAACTAAGGAGGAAGATTTTACATATATAGAACTCAAATTCTTTACTGTTTTGCTTTTATTTTTTTATTCGACTTTTGGGAAGAAAAAAAGCAGAAACTGGTTTGCAGACATACTATATTTGTTCTTTGGAGTGGAGTTTGCTGTAGCACATTTAACTCTGTATATACCTTCCATGAGATCAAGTGTATATACAGCTAGGAGGGAAATTATGGAGCATATTTGGAGGAAATAAAATGTGTGTATAGCTAGGATGTACCATAAATTTTTGGCTTGAACCTTGAATTGTATGCTTGGTATTATTACTAAGGCAAATTCAACATTCTTGGATCTTTCTTATCCACCGAAGTTCTTTTCTATTTACGACTGGTAGCTTTACTACAAATTTACCTAATTGTTTGCATTGTTTTCTTCTGTCACTTACCTAATAGAAAAGAACTTTGGTGGATAAGAATGATCCAAGAATGTTGAATTTGCCTTGCAATAATATCTGACAAAGGGGTTACTTTGATGGTAAGCAACCCCACTTCCAACCGAGAGGTTGTGAGTTCGAGTCTCCCCAAGAGTAAGGTGGGAAGTTCTTGGAGGGAAGGATGTCGAGGTTCTATTTGGAAACAGTCTCTCTATCCAAGGATATGGGTAAGGTCTGCGTATATACTACCCTCCACAGACCCCACTAAATGGGATTATACTGGGTTGTTGTTGTTGTTTTGTTGTGTCACTTGCAGTAAAGTAATATTTTTATTGCCAAACCACTTGGAGTAAATACAGTATCTATGATTTACAAATATGAATAAAACATTAACGTACTGTGCTTTATAATTCAAAAACTTCATCTACCTTTTCACTAAATTTTCTTATGACGGCAAGCGCAATCCCCTTCTCCCACTTTTGTGGGGTCATTTGTAATCGGATATTTATTATTTATGTTATCTAAAATATTGTATGGATTTATGGTCTAATCTTGATGCTGTAATACCTATAGATAGGTTTGCTCATTCATTCACCAAAAAGGATGGCCAAACCTGTTGTAAATAGCTCTTAAAAGTATAATATATCTTCTCATGCAGAACCAACATGGCGGATTAAAATGCTTTAGCGCATGGCGGATTAAAATACTTTAGCGAGTAATATCTGAAAATAATATTATCAACAAAGCTAATAAATAATCGTTGGTCCCGGGCTATGCTCGGGCATACCCTCAATAGTATATATAGAAAAAGAAGTTGGTCGACCAAGGTTAAAATTATCATTGCACATCTCACTACAGTTCTGTTTGTACATCTATTGATTTGCTTCGCCTTTTCTTTTACCAACATCGAATTAACTTTTAAGTCTTATTGGGCTCTTTGTTTCTCTCTTTCTCTCTCTCTGTATCAAACTCTTTGCTCGTTGTTTTTCTAGGTATTTCTTTTGTTCCTAACACGTATATTTCGTCTTTGATTTGTGAAATCTCAAAAAAAAATGAAGCTTCATTTCTGCCGTTAGGTTTCACTAGAGTGGTGTTGCTTGACATTTCAGTTCGATTAATGGAGTTCTTAACCAAGCATTTGAATACACAAGTTGGGTTTAGCTTACTCTAAAGGTCCAACTTTGCTTCAAAAAGGTAATTGATTAATTTAAGTATTTGCATTTATTTTTTCGGTTATAAATTGGTATTATGATTATGTTGTTTCTGGGATTCTATAATTTTTACATAAGATTCTAAATTGGGGACGTTAGAATGCTGTAAATAAAGAAATGATCTTTATAATCAGAGTCAAATGGTAGAGCGTGCAGTAAAAAATGACATCACCGGCAACTTTGCCACCATATCCGGTGGCTTCAGCAGAAAAGTCATAGCTTTCTGCTCCTCTATTGTATGGAGTTTGTTGACACACATATTATTGCATACTTTAAACAAGTATGTTTAAAGTACTCAAGATTAGGCATATTTTTAAATTTCTTTCTGTTTTTGTTGTGGCAATTAATTTTAGATATAAACCTATCAATCATTTATTGTGTGCTCTTGGATCTCCAGTTTCTTTTATCTTTCATAAATCAGCACTTCCTTGGTTCTTCCAGTAATGAATACACCTTGCATACCTCAAATATAAAGCATATTGTCAATTTTTTACCAATGCGATGACTTTTTACAGATTGTATGAGCCTTTTAGCTTTTTTTGTTATGTCATTAGACAAAACTGTTGGGAAAAAAGAAATGACCCTTTCCCGTAAACCCTGAGATCTCCGCCCCTTTTGTAAAGAGAAAAAATGAGAAATAAAACAACACAAGAATTTAACATGGAAATCCAAAACCGGGAAAAACCACAACCGTTGTCAAAAGACAACAACCGACCACTATGTGTAAAATTCTTACAATCACATAAACCTTAGTACTTTCTCCTAACAAAAAGTGTTAGAAATACATTTGCTTTGGTACATTTGAAGACATAACTTAAGCCCCCTTATATAGGCAAGCCTCCGAGCTACTCTTCAACATTTTTCCAATGTGGGACAATGACCATTCTCATTTTTAAGCAAAATCCCAACAAACTCCACCTTGATTAAAAATGATCATAGCAGCAGCTATCCGTCATACTCCACATTGCTGAACACCTGTCATACTCCACCATAAAGAGTATCGCCACTTAGAATAAACCATTCTAAGAATTTCCACTTGGCTCATGTCGAAAAACACCTTGCTGATTATTATGGTGCAACCTCCACTATTGGCTCTCCTTAGAAGTCCATCAGCTATCGACATAACAGTTTCATCACACACCTTGCATTCCTGCCAAACCAATGCCCGTGTGTAATTCCGCTATTAATCTCACATCCTTCACCATGGCAAATAGCGGCATGCCATAAGGATGTACATGTCTTTGGGTCATATAAGGTCATATAGGTCCCTATTAAGACCATATTAACAGCATCACTTGACTTGGAGCCTGTAGCCGAACCTGCTCCACCTGCTGGACAATCCTTCTTCATGTGTCCAGGCTCTCCACACTTCCAGCAAACAACATTCCGCTTCATGGGGTTCCTCTTTTCCTTTCCTTTCCTGTAGCACATATACACACTTCCAGAAGAAGTATCCCTCCCATCTCCTTTGAGTCTTCTTTCTTCAGAGATGAGCGTGCTGATAACTTCTGAAAGATCCACCTGCTCCTTCCCATGAGCAATATTGGATTCATGTGCGCAAAAGACAAAGGAAGAGACCAGACGAGCCTTAAGGCTTGATCCCCCTCATCTATCTTCACCCCAATAGCTTCAAGCTCAGAGACAATCCCATTGAGAACACTCAAATGATCCGAGATTTTAGTACCCTCACCCATACGCAATGTATGAAATTGTTCCTTCAGATACAACCGATTTGAGACTCCCTTTGTTTGATACATCTTTTCCAACTTTTCCCATAGCTCCTTGGTTGTCGCAATTCCATGCACATTTGCAAGGACATTCTTTGCCAATGATAACCGTATCGCACTTGCAGCTCTCAAATCCAAATCATCTCATTCTTCATCTCTCTTGCTTGATGAATCATCGCTAGAACCTGCTTCTGGTTTTCCCTTCAGGGCCTTGTGTAGACCTGATTGAATCAATATATCCCTAACTTGAACTTGCCACAAGCCAAAATTGATTCTTCCATCAAATTTCTCAATATCAAACTTGATGCTTCCCATTGTAACTGTATCGCTGACCAATATCCGTGGATGAAAAATACTTGCTTAGAACCTCATCTGTAGCTCGTGAACAGCACACCAGGTAAGTTCCCAGGAAAGAGAGGTAGGTCCGGCGTGACCACTTAATTACCAAGTCTTTCCTAGTCAGAGCTTACCTAGACATGTACCTCCATACTTGATTCTAACCGCCAGAATTCACCACAAGCCTCGATACTCCAATTGCACCAACTTCCCCTCCTACAAGCTTCTTGAACCAAAAAATCTTTTCTGATGTAGAAGATCAGCCAAAGCTGCGACCACAGAGCATACTAAGATTCCCCCCTCAAGCTAGGCGACCTGGCTCTGATACCACTTATTGGGAAAAAAGAAATGACCCTTTCCCGTAAACCCTGAGATCTCCGCCCCTTTTGTAAAGAGAAGAAATGAGAAATAAAACAACACAAGAATTTAATGTGGAAACCCAAAATCGGGAAAAACCACAACCGTTGTCAAAAGACAACAACCGACCACTATGTGAAAAATTCTTACAATCACATAAACCTTAGTACTTTCTCCTAACAAAAAGTGTTAGAAATACATTTGGTTTGGTACTTTGAAAACATAACTTAAGCCCCCTTATATAGGCAAGCCTCCAAGTTACTCTTCAACATTTTTCCAATGTGGGACGATGACCATTCTCATTTTTAAGCAAAATCACAACAAAAACATATTAGTAAATCAATCATGAATTGGAGTTATTCAACTTATCTTGAATTATATGTGAGTTTATGATGTACCAATTTCTGGTGCAACAAGCATTAGTTGCTGGCATTCTTTTCCTTTTTTATATAAAAAGTAGTTAAAAAGTGTTGAATGGCAAAGGTTTAGTTGAGCATGTTATATCTAACTTTAGTTTGCTTATCTGATGATATATATATATTTGATCAACAAGACTTCTAGATATATGGTTCAGTTTTTACCTTCTTTATTGGTTGTAGTATTCTAGTGAATTCCTTTTCTGGACAAAAGATGAGGGCATGAGGCCACTTCTTTTCAATTATTTTTGTGTTAGTTAAACTAAATTTGAACAGTAATCCTAATTTTGAGTTGTTGCAGAGAATTGTTTCTATACAACTATGCTTTTGGATAATTTTTTGATTTCTCGGGCTTACACGTAAGTTCTTTTAGGAGAGAGTTATTTTGGTGAAGTGACGTTTAAACAAACAACTGAAGTTATTTAAAGAAAGGGAAAGATTTGGAGTTCCAAATGGATTCTTTATAAGCTATATTGCAAGATATAAGGCTGGCATTTCATTATTCAATGCGATAGCTTTTAATGCAAGAATATGTGTTTCTTTCGATCTTCGGGTTTTTGAATGTTTTCACGTGATAATTTTTATAATCTTGAGTGTTTGAGTTAATAATATTAATATGTGAGATAATAATGTCAATGTGTTAATTAGTTAAGCTCATTTTGTAACAATAATGTGAGGTGACTTATGTAAAGCTTAATATGAATGTTGATATGTTTTAGGCACACTAATAGATCAACTAATTGATAACTCCATTTACATTAGCTCTATACAATCTTATCATTCCTAAATTAGACATGGATTCTTGTTAGTTTTCAAAATAGGTATATCCCTTTTGCTGTTTACACCTGGAAGATGAGAATTGCAACTAATTTATCCATCTTTAACTATCCTTTAACCTCTTCAGGTAGCTCCCTCCAACTATGTATAAATACCTCATTTAGTACTGATTTTCAGAGAGGCAGGAAGTTGACAAACTTTTCTTCTTTTATATTCATTAATCTCAGGAGCACGGTGGCCATAGTAAAAGAAATTCAAATGGCCAATTGAAATCATATTTACTTGTTCAAATTTTATTTACCTATCAAAGATGTATATGCATTTGAGTTGCATGATGCATTTCACAATTTCTGTTAAGTTTGATTCTTTTTTCAGTGTGCTCCTGCACATATGCCAAATATTTGATATTGTCAAATCTTAATTGACCAGCACCTAGGGAAAAAAAAATAGAAACAGAAAAGACTTGCAAAAGAAAATTATTCAGCCTGACTTTGGGCTCGTGCTAAGGACGGGCTGCATATATCTAGTATTCTTTAAAGGGATTTTTACATATACATATCATATAGCAAACTTTATTACCACCCATGTTTAAGGTTTGTGTTTATTACATTTAAGCATACCGACTTTCAATTTATGTACCAAAATTCTATTTAAGTTTTAGTTATCAACTTATTAATTATAGGCATGATTTGTGGAACTGTGTATCTTCTCAGATTTTATTCTACACGTTTCTTCTCTCTCTTACAAACAAAATTCACGATTTTCTCCCCTTTTTTAATTACCCTCCCCCCACGTTTGTTTACCAAAACCGATTTCTCTCTCTCTCTGCTTGAAATTCATCCGCCATTGTCGAAGCTTGCATAGTTTCAGATCGAGAAGTTCTTCTCAATCCACCATAGTTTCAGTCCCTAAAATTGTATCAAAGTCAGAAACTCTCTACAAAATCGATTTCTCTCTCTCTCTGCTTGAAGTTCATCCGCCATTATCTAACCTTGCACAGTTTCAGTTCGAGAAGTTTTCTCAATCCATCATAGTTTCAGTCACTAAAATTGTATTCACAGTCAAAAAATGGTGAAAAAAGCTAGTACTTCAAAAAGACAAAAATTACCCGATATTTCATCTTTTGATTTGGGTGTTTTAACACCTTAATCACCACAAAAGAACCAACAATCTGTCCATGCAAGTGGAAAAGATAGAGTTCCTGCATCGCCAAGACAAATCCGTGCTGAAATGCGAACCAAGCATTTGCACGATATTGATGCTACCGTTGTAGAAACAGAAGTCGACAAACAAAGTAAGCGAAAGGGGAAAAACTTGAGGGTCAATGATGGTGATTTTGTGGAAGATTCACCCAAACTTTAAACCACGAAAAAACAAAAGGTGTCTCCTTCCCCCTCAAAACAAAAAAAGAAGAAGCCCTCTAAAAAATCTATAAAATTGGTTCCACAAAAAATTTCATTGAAGGTAAATATTTTTTATTTCTCCTCACTGTTTTGTAGTTTAATTTTTTTGCCAAAAAATAGTATGCAAGTGTTTTTTTGGTGTTTAAGTGTTTTTTGTCAAAAGGTACTGTATTATTGCATACTAGGTTTATTTATACAAATTGTAGTTAATTATAGTCATTTTGTAGTTAATTGTAGTCAGTGTAGTTAATTGGCAAAATGTACTATTGACTCAATTTTGTAATTAATTGTAGTTTTTGTATTGTTATTTGGAACTGTGATAAAAAGACAGTGTATAAAAATAGTTACATTGTACATGCTCAATGAATTTAAAGTTACAGTGTACTTGACTTGTAGTCTGCAATTTTGTAGTGTTATTTGGAACTGTGATAAAAAGACATTATATAAATGTATTTACAGTATAGTTGCTTGTAGTCTGCAAGGTAAATTGTTGCTATGCTTTATGTAAAATAACTTGTAGTTTAATGTAGTCTGTCACAATGTAGTTGATATGTGGTCTGCAATTTTATAGTGTTTGTTTGGAACTGTGATTAAAAGACATGGTATATATGTAGTTACAGTGTAGTTGATTTGTAATTTGTAAAGTAATTTGTAGCTATGCTTTTAGTAAAATAACTTGTAATTAGAATGTAGTTTCATGTAGTATGTCACAATGTAGTTGATCTGTGTTCTGCAATTTTATAGAGTTATTTGGAACTATGGCTAAAAGACAGGGTATATATATGTAGTTACAGTGTAGTTGATTTGTAATTTGTAAAGTAAATTGTAGTTATGCTTTTTGTAAAATAACTTGTAGTTTCATGTAGTCTGTCACAATGTACTTGCTCTGTGGTCTGCAATTTTATAGTGTTATTTGGAACTGTGATTAAAAGTCAGGGTATATATGTAGTTACAGTGTAGTTGATTTGTAATTTGTAAAGTAAATTGTAGTTATGGTTTTAGTACTATAACTTGTAGTTAGAATGTAGTTTCATATAGTCTGTCACAATGCAGTAGATTTGTGTTCTGCAATTTTATAGTGTTATTTGGAACTGTGATTAAAAGTCAGGGTATATATGTAGTTACAGTGTAGTTGATTTGTAATTTGTAAAGTAAATTGTAGTTATGCTTTTTGAAAAATAATTTGTAGTTAGAATGTAGTTTAAATGTAGTTTGTAGGTTAAAATTGTATGTATGATATGTTACATTATATCTTGTAATGCTGAAATCTAGCGTCATCCTAACCACAATTAATATACTTTTTTTGCAAAATGGACCTTACTGTGCTCAACATAATGTTGATTCTGGTGTGATCCGATTCCACAGCTTGTGCGATCCTCAATACCTAGCCAGATAAAGGCTTTACTATCCCCAAACCAATTACGTGTTTTCAAGAAAACATGTTTTGGTTATTTATTAGATATGCCCCCAATCTGCATGCAGAACCAGTCCATTCATCTTCTAATAAAGTATGAGTTATCAAAGTCTACTGACAACTACTTTTCTGTTCTTTTAAATGGTCAAAAATTGATTTTTCCCTTGAGAGATTTTTGTTTGATTACTGGTTTTAATTATGTCAATAGTTTCTCAGACTATGGTTACAATTCTAACTATGTTAGCCATTTAATGACTAAATATTTCCCTAACAACGCTCGGGTTGATGTAGTGACATCCAAATCATGGACAAATGATTTGGATGCTGTACAGTTGTGTATCCTGTATATCTTGGAATTCTTTGTTTGTCCTTCTGATAAGGACAATGTTACTTTGATAGACAAGTTTACGTTCTTTCTTATCGAGAGTGGTAATTTTGAGTCGTACCCATGGGGTACAAAATCCTTCAAGCATGTTGTTGAATCTGTCAGACATCGTCTCAATCCCAACGTCCATTCTTATCTTATACGTGGATGCTCATTAGCCTTACAAGTGTGGCTATACGAGTGTTGTTCTTCTGTCAACACCGAGCTTGCTACACGGTGCTCTGACTCGATTCCTCGTATTTTAAGATGGTCATCTACAAAGGGACAGATTTGGTTAACTGTCCTTGAAGACAAGATCATCAAGCCTGAGTGGCTCAAGGTATTTTTTTCAACCTTTGTATAATTCTTCAATTACTGTTATAGTAACTACATTACATCTACAATTTTCTTTTCAATTGACTTAACTGTCATTTCCATCATTCAGTTCTCAAACATGGTTGAATCTGGGGAAGAGATTGGAGTGCTTAATCTCCCAGAAAAGATTAAATATGAAGATGAAGAGGTTGGTCAACCATCTAAAGTCCCAACTGCTGCTTCACCGACAGTTGAACCTGAAGAGGCTAATTCTCCAAATGACATGGAATCTGTCAATAGCCAGATCAGGAAGTTGGAACAGAAGCTTGAGCAGGTACTGTGAGAAAATACAGTTGTGTAGTCATTATTTAGTACCACTTGCATTTATTCCTGCTACTTTGTAGTTTCTTTTTATTTAAGTGTAACTAATAGAATATTCTTACCAACTAATAGACATAATTAATTTTTAGGTTGATGGAAAATTATATCAGTTAAAGAAGGATGTTTTTTATGAACTCTCAAAACTTCAAGAGTTCATAGATGAATCTTTGAAAAGTGTAATGAATGCTGTCAACAGGAGGAATGAATTGGATGAGTCAAAGGTAAGAATTTACATATAATTTATTCTAACACTATATAATAGTAATGACAATAAAGCATTCTCAAACATTCCTAAAATAATGTAGTTTGCTGCTAGTTCAACAAAATATAACGAACAAAATCAAGCAAACAAAAACAAACATTTTCAGTTCAATGTTGGTGCTCAACTCCGTGCAAGCACAAGTAAAACAGGTATCTACATAATTCCTATATACATACATACAAACTTCAAGAATTGCTAATAAATAATTTCTTGGAAACACGTTCTCAAGGCATTATATTAAATGTGTGTTTATATGTGTAGCTTTTGATGAATGACAAACGATGCGCAAATTGATATATGACGAAGTTCAAGTACAAGCGCACAATTGATATACAATGAGATTCAAGCTCAAGACCAAGTTTTATAGTCTTACATGAGTCGTTCTTAATTGTGATCTTGATCCGACAACTTGACTCATGACATGGCTTCTCTCATAAAATTATTTTTTACAAAATCATGCATATTTGATTTATAGCTAAATGATTTTAAATAATGCATATTTATTTTTGTCAAAATGATTTTTAAACACGCCTCTAAAATCTGGACTAAGATAATCGATTATGTACTTATGATAATCGATTATGTTTAAGTCGGCTGCTTGACAATCGATTGTGAACTAATGACAATCGATTGTGTTAAGGCAGTGAGCATCAGATTTTTCAAATCTGCATGACAATCGATTGTGAACCTTATGACAATCGATTGTGATGAGGCAGTGTCCATCAAAGTTTTTCAAAGCTCAAAATAATCGATTGTGAAGCTAATGACAATCGATTGTGAAGAGACAGTGTCCATCAGATTTTTCAAAGTCACAAAATAATCGATTGTGAACTTATGACAATCGATTGTGTTGAGGCAGTGACTTCCAGACTTTTTCAAAGTTATCAAATAATTGATTGTGAACTTATGACAATCGATTGTCAAGAGGCAGTATCTAAATTGATTTTTCAAGACTGATATATAATCGATTGTTAACTTAGTATAATCGATTGTATAACTGACCGTTGCCAAAATATTTTCAAATACCGTCAGGTAATCGATTATTGATTTCCTATAATCGATTGTTTTAACTAAAATCTGGAAAGGATTTTTTGAACGTTGCTGAGTAATCGATTGTAGATTGTTGACAATTGATTGTTTTACGTAAAATCTGGAAAGGAGTTTTTGAACGTTGCCAGTAATCGATTATTGATCTTATATAATCGATTGTTATGCGTAAAATCTGGGATTGATTTTTGGAAGAACTGGCAAACAATCGATTGTGGTAACTTGACAATCGATTGTCACTGAGTAATTTCAGCAACTCTTAATTGGCAATTAGGCAACGGTAATACAAGGTTTTTCCACTATAAATACAGCTTCAATTCAGTCTTTTAAGTACAACAACATACAAGAACTGATTATACAATTGCTAAAGCTTGCATACTTTATTGCTTATCATTTTATATTCATTACATAAGTTTTTGAACAAGCGCACAATTGATATACAACGAGATTCAAGCTCAAGACCAAGTTTTATAGTCTTACATGAGTCGTTCTTAATTGTGATCTTGATCCGACAACTTGACTCATGACATGGCTTCTCTCGTAAAATTATTTTTTACAAAATCATGCATATTTGATTTATAGCTAAATGATTTTAAATAATGCATATTTACTTTTGTCAAAATGATTTTTAAACACGCCTCTAAAATCTGGACTAAGATAATCGATTATGTTTAAGTCAGCTGCTTGACAATCGATTGTGAACTAGTGACAATCGATTGTGTTAAGGCAGTGAGCATCAGATTTTTCAAATCTGCATGACAATCGATTGTGAACCTTATGACAATCGATTGTGATGAGGCAGTGTCCATCAAAGTTTTTCAAAGCTCAAAATAATCGATTGTGAAGCTAATGACAATCGATTGTGAAGAGACAGTGTCCATCAGATTTTTCAAAGTCACAAAACAATCGATTGTGAACTTATGACAATCGATTGTGTTGAGGCAGTGACTTCCAGTCTTTTTCAAAGTTATCAAACGATTGTGAACTTATGACAATCGATTGTCAAGAGGCAGTGTCTAAATTGATTTTTCAAGACTGATATATAATCGATTGTTAACTTAGTATAATCGATTGTATAACTGACCGTTGCCAAAATATTTTCAAATACCGTCAGGTAATCGATTATTGATTTCCTATAATCGATTGTTTTAATTAAAATCTGGAAAGGATTTTTTGAACGTTGCTGAGTAATCGATTGTTTTACGTAAAATCTGGAAAGGATTTTTTGAACGTTGCCAGTAATCGATTATTGATCTTATATAATCGATTGTTATGCGTAAAATATGGGATTGATTTTTGGAAGAACTGGCAAACAATCGATTGTGGTAACTTGACAATCGATTGTCACTGAGTAATTTCAGCAACTCTTAATTGGCAATTAGGCAACGGTAATACAAGGTTTTTCAACTATAAATACAGCTTCAATTCAGTCTTTTAAGTACAACAACATACAAGAACTGATTATACAATTGCTAAAACTTGCATCCTTTATTGCTTATCATTTTATATTCATTACATAAGTTTTTGAACAAGCGCACAATTGATATACAACGAGATTCAACCTCAAGACCAAGTTTTATAGTCTTACATGAGTCGTTCTTAATTGTGATCTTGATCCGACAACTTGACTCATGACATGGCTTCTCTCGTAAAATTATTTTTTACAAAATCATGCATATTTGATTTATAGCTAATTGATTTTAAATAATGCATATTTACTTTTGTCAAAATGGTTTTTTAACACGCCTCTAAAATCTGGACTAAGATAATCGATTATGTACTTATGATAATCGATTATGTTTAAGTCAGCTGCTTGACAATCGATTGTGAACTAATGACAATCGATTGTGTTAAGGCAGTGAGCATCAGATTTTTCAAATCTGCATGACAATCGATTGTGAACCTTATGACAATCGATTGTGATGAGGCAGTGTCCATCAAAGTTTTTCAAAGCTCAAAATAATCGATTGTGAAGCTAATGACAATCGATTGTGAAGAGACAGTGTCCATCAGATTTTTCAAAGTCACAAAATAATCGATTGTGAACTTATGACAATCGATTGTGTTGAGGCAGTGACTTCCAGACTTTTTCAATGTTATCAAATAATCGATTGTGAACTTATGACAATCGATTGTCAAGAGGCAGTGTCTAAATTGATTTTTCAAGACTGATATATAATCGATTGTTAACTTAGTATAATCGATTGTATAACTGACCGTTGCCAAAATATTTTCAAATACCGTCAGGTAATCGATTATTGATTTCCTATAATCGATTATTTTAATTAAAATCTGGAAAGGATTTTTTGAACGTTGCTGAGTAATCGATTGTAGATTGCTGACAATCGATTGTTTTACGTAAAATCTGGAAAGGATTTTTTGAACGTTGCCAGTAATCGATTATTGATCTTATATAATCGATTGTTATGCGTAAATCTGGGATTGATTTTTGGAAGAACTGGCAAACAATCGATTGTGGTAACTTGACAATCGATTGTCACTCAGTAATTTCAGCAACTCTTAATTGGCAATTAGGCAACGGTAATACAAGGTTTTTCCACTATAAATACAGCTTCAATTCAGTCTTTTAAGTACAACAACATACAAGAACTGATTATACAATTGCTAAAGCTTGCATACTTTATTGCTTATCATTTTATATTCATTACATAAGTTTTTGAGAGCCAAATTCTTGTCGAAAGTTGTTGTGATATTGAGCGTATTCTTTTACTCATATCTACTTATTAAGGAGTGTCTTCTTTGAGTACTTAGTGTTTCGTACACTTGAGGAGAATTGTTATTCTCTTGTTGTAAGAAGGAACTTTTGTTTCCTTGGTTGAAGTCTTGGAGTGTTGTATCTCCGAGCAAAGGTGTTGAGGCTTGTGTCCTCAAGTTGTAAAGGTTTGTTAAGCACCCGTAAGCTTGACAAGTTAGTGGAAATCTCGAGAGAGTCTCTCGGGGACTGGACTAACCACGGGTTGTGGTGAACCAGGATACATCGGTGCGTTCTTTCTTATTTATCGCACTTATTTATTTCCTGCAATTTTTAAATTTCGCAAGTTTACGCTAATTTTTGTTATAACTCTATTCACCCCCCCCCCCCCTAGCGTTAAGCGTATTATCTAACATAATTAACTTTCCTTTTCAGCTCCCACTTCTCCTCACCATGTTGAACAACAAGTTGATTTGTATGATGACTTCCAACAAGCAGCTGAGGTAGCAAAAGAAGGTATTATTTAATAATGTAGTTTTTAATATAAAATAGTTGATTATACACTGTTATAATGCTTTTAAGTATTGCATTATTTTTGTAGCTGATGTTGAAGACAACATTCCACAGTCACCAATTCATGGTGTAACTGTGACTGAAGTTGTCCATGAATGCCTTGAAAAAGAAGAGGATATTGGAGTTATAAGTGGAGGAATTGAAAAGAAAGGTGTGACTTTGGATGATTTTGAACTTCCGGAAAACCTATCACAGATGGTCATGTATGGTGAGCCCATACAAGTTGATTCAACCCATGTTCATCAAGGAAGAACAAGGTTACCCGGAAAACATGCACGATCACCATTCACTCCACTCTATTGTACTGAAGGCAACACCTCGGTTGGGCCAAAAAATTCTTACCTAAAGCACCCATTCACAAGTCTCATTGGTGAAGATGTTGATCCTGAACTAATATATAGGTTTACAACGTGGTTATACCATCGAACTGACAAAGCATCTAGGAGGTATGGTGCTTAAATGTACCATGTCTGTATGTACTTGTTTTCTATATCTTTGAACCTTCTTAGACTTTAAAGTTGTAAATTTTTCTGATTTTTTTTTATTTGTTTAATTCTATTATTAATACAGGAGGAAAGACTTCTATTCAAAGAAAGATAACCATCTCAATCCTTGGTTGGATTTAGGTTGCAAAAAAATTGATAAGAAGGTCTGGTTCTATGCCATTGCTCACCCCGGATAAGTAATCAATAGTACAGTAAGTATATACTTTATAATTGCAGTTTTGTCTTTATCTATTATGTTTAAATATAGTTATATTTTACACATAAATTGTAGATAAAGTTATAGTTTTCTATATCTTTCATGCTAAATTTAATCAAAGTACATTTTGTGATGCACTTGGGCTCACAGTTATATCTCTGGTAGCTGGCTCACTGTAATAGTAAAGCAAGCTGATTTGTCTAATTGTAGTTAAGTTGTAGTTATTTTGTAGATATTAATTGTCTACATTACAACTTATTGTAAATTGCACTTTTACTTTTTCAGCACATTGATGTTATAATCTACTATCTGAGAAAAAAGGGGAAATATGGCCCCAACATCAAAAGTAGGTTTACAACAACCGATTGCTTGTTCAAGACAAAAATTGAGAGAATCTACGAGAAGTTCACTACTGCTCCAATGGATCAAAGGAATTTTGTTGTTAAAGCCGAGGATGATATTGGAGAATATATTATGGGCTATATAATTCTTGCTAATGTAGCATGGGATCTTGTGGACTATGTGCTAATGCTTGTTAACCTAGTAGAGAACTTTCATTGGTTGTTGCTAGTGTTTGACATAAAGGACCAGCAACTTTATGTTTATGATTCATTGGTGAGGGCAAAGCGTAATCAAACTGTTCAAACCTTGGTTGACAAATTTTCAGTCAATATTCTCTTTATTTGTCATGCACTGGTTTCTATGGCAAACGCAAAGACATTGACTTCAAGAATACAAAGTGATACATAGAGAAATCAGTTACAGACTCTCTCGACATACAATGGATGGTTGATGAGATTCCACAACAAAAGGAAGGCTCACTGTAAAAAAACTAATCCCCCTTTCTATATGTTTAATTAATTTTTTTTCGTTTGGTATATAATGAAAAATTATCATATTCTGCAGGGATTGTGGTGTATTTGTGGCTGCTTTTGCGGAGTATATTAGCAATGGTGATTTGTCTATCCCAAAGGAAGATCTTATTGATATTGACAAACACCGTAGACGCTATGGAGCTCCATTGTGGGACTACGCCACAAAGAAGCTAACAGATGGTTCAATCAGTGAGAGTGAGATTACCGGTAGACTTGCAGGGAGGAAGGGTGCACCGGCAAAGAATGAGAGGACTAAAGTTCAACGAAAGAAGAAGTAGACTATGCTATTCATATTTTGTAGTTGAATTGGAAAACAATGTACTCATTAAGTCATTTTGGTTTGTAATCAACAATTTTTCTTGAATACATTATACACGAGTATTCGAGCTATCTAATAGCATATTTGCCGTAACAGCTTTGTCTAATACTCGAGTATTTCAGCTATCTAATATCTAATAGCATAGACAATTTTTCTTGAATACACTAAAGTTGGAGTTACTTTTATATAATACCTTCAGTTGCCATTTATATATTTTTATATAACTGTCAGTTCTTCCAGGGCAACAAGATGAAATGTATAATTGTCTCAGATAAATAATTTTTCCATCCCTCAGCAACAATTTTGTTGGAATAAATTATTTATCTACAATGACTACAACGTTAACTACAGTTGCATATAACTACAAAACTGCACTACATATAACTACAATTAAATATAACTACAAATTGGAACGACAATGCTATGTGTAGCAGTTTTCAGCTACACATACAAGCCAGTAGATACAAAAAAAATACATATCAGATATATTTATTAAACACTACAATTAACTACAATTAAACTACAATTGCATATAACTACAAACTTAAACTACATATAACTAAAAATCCATATAACTACATTTTCATATAACTACATTTAAATACAATTTAGTTACAAATTCCCATTAGGTGATTCCAAGTACTACATTTAGAACACACTTACAGTACAATATGACTACAATCTGCCAACAGTTTACATTATAAAAAATTGATGCTTGATTGAATAAATAAAAATGTAAATAGTGCCAACAGTCAAATATATGATTATACTTCTTTATTATCGTCAAAATGTAGAACAGTTAAACAATAATTTCTGATAATTTGGGATCACTAACATGTATTTTGAATATTTATTCTAGCTACATTATATTCATTTCTTTTTCGGCGCATTCTTGCAAGTTCTTTTGTTATGCCCTTCACCTCCACAATTGCCACATGACACCTTGTACTTCTTTGAGTTTATTTCATCAAATGTTTTATATCTTTCCTTGTGAGGTCTACCTGGCTGCCTTTTATCTCCCCCCGGTGGCTTTACTACATCATCCAAAATATGTTGTGGAACATCCCATTAGGCTTCATCAGGAAGAGGATTAACCAGCATTTCATAGGTAAGAAGAAGGCTCTTCGTTGTGTAATACGGAGAGCAACAGTTGTCAGGCCTTTCATTCCTATGCCTTAATGCTGCCAAAGCATGGGCACATGGAAGTTCATCAAGTTGGAATTTTCCATAGCTACATTTCTTGTTTTCTAAACATACAATGTACCGCTTCACACCATCTAACACAGTATGTATATGATCTGTTGAATCCCTCACCTACAATTCAAGACCAATAAGAAAATAATAATACATCAATCCATTAACTATGTTAGCAACAATCAGTTAACTACAAATCAGCTACAAACAAACTATATATACATTATAACTACATTTACCCACAATTTTACGATATTTTAACTACAAACTGGAAACACTGCATCAACTACAACTATTTTTGTTTTTTTGCTGCAACAAACAAGAATATATTACCTTTAGTTTCTGGGATAATGTATTGTTATCTTCCAATTCTTTGTTGAATTTGTGACCAAGTAATGTGAAAGTACCCTTTGCCTTCAATAACTTTTCTTTTGTCCAACGTTCTAGAATAGTCCTCATATACTCAAATAGATCAAATATTGGCAGCTCTCTTGCCTCTTTTGTTACAGCGTTCAACGACTCTGCAATGTTTGACGTCATAGTAAAAGTTCTATTCACCGTTGCATGTACTCTTGACCATCTATGATAGCCAATATCATATAGGTAAGACGATACACGTGGGTCTACCTCTTCAATCTTCATCATCCTTTCGTTGAATTCATCCAGAGTACATGACCGTGCTGTAGCAAAGTACAATTCATGTAATTGTAGATGTCCCTTCTTGAATTTTGACCTTATATTTGTCCACATATGCCACATGCAAAAGTAGTGTGCCATGCCTCGATAGACAACTGATGTTGTCTTCGATATACTCTCATGCCTATCTGAGACAACACACATTGAAGGTCTTTCACCATATGCCTCCTTGAATTGTTCAAAGAACCACTTCCAAGACGCGTCGTTTTCAGAATCAACAACAGCATATGCCAAGGGCAAAATAGAACCTACAATTTGTAGTCATAAAATAAGATTAACTATTAAATACAAATTTATATTGAGAATTTAGGCAATTAAACAACACTGATTTATATAAATACTACCTAACTACAATATAACTACAATTTACCTACATTGTTAAAACTGTCTACACCATATCTACAAAATTATTGCATCTAGTAGCTGCTGCATCCATGGTGCTTGCTGTCAGCATAATACCCCTATATGCTGATTTTAAGAATGTCCCATCAACCACTACTACCGGCGTACAATGTTGCCAACCATTTATTGATGTACAAAGAGCAACAAATGCATACAAGAAGCAATCATCTGCTGCCTTCTTCAATTTAACAACAGAACCGGGATAATTCTTCTCAAGAATATAAAAATATTTTGGCAATCTGTTGTACGAGTCACACGGATTCCCTCTCAAAAACTATAATGCTTTTTCCTTTGCTCTCCATCTTGCATGTAGCTTAGGTTCACTCCGTGTTCGGATAACATATCAGTCTGTATGTCCTTTGGCGTGTAAATAATCTTAGGATCACAATACATTGGAACGACAATGCTACCAACTACTGTTGCAGTACGTTTGCGCTGTATGAATGTTTCGTCCATTCGGCAGCATGTGTGTTGTCGGCTAAAACTTCTTATCTTTAACAATGAAGAATCATGAATTGACGTTGCCTTGAAATTCCATTTGCAGTTCTCAGCTACACATACAAGCCAGTAGCTACAAAAAAATCCAAATTTCAGACATATTTATTAAACACTACAATTAACTACAAACTGACTACAATTAACTACAAACTGACTTCAATTAACTACAAACTGACTACAAGTAACTACAAACTGACTACAATTAACTACAAACTGACTACTATTTAACTACAATTTGTATAAACAAACCTAGCTTCAATAATACCGTAATTTTTCAAATTCATAACTAACTACATACCTTCTATTACTTGATCTTTCACTCTGAACTGGAACTTGTGCATAACTGCACAATTCTTCATTGCAACAACTATTGTCTTCTTGTCCTGGTACACTTGTCCTTCTTCAATACATGTTTGCGTAGATTCAATTATTATTTCACTTTGATATTCCTCAATAGCTGGTGGGGATGGAATTTCTATTAACCTTAGTGATCCTGAAGAACCTGCACACAATAGATTCACAAATGTAGTAACTATGTAGGTAAATTTGAAAGCAAAATCGCTGTGTCATTTCCAGTACTATATCATCATTGTAGTTTCATTGTAGATAAATGTCGTTAAATTGTAGTTGAGAACACAAAAATCTCAGCATTTTCGAATCAAACATACATGTACTGATGCATTCATTGGTGATTGCCAATTCCATATTGAAGTCTCTTACGCTAATACATAAGGGATATGAACCTAAGTTTTATTCTCTTTTTTCGTTTCCATATATACATGAACACCCATATCATTCCTAATCTGCAATGGAGGACAATTATAATTCATAATGTATTTTATTTCTATAATTTTATCCGATGTATCAATCGATAATTGTTTTGCAATTGTAGATTGGAGAATTCCGTAGCTTGCATTATCATCTCCCAATATGGCATCAACTTCAAAATCTCGGAATCTGCCATAGTTATCCCAATAACCATTAGATTTCAGCATTATTGGGATTTTTGACATAATTTTGTGTAGTTGATAGAAAAACAAACGAGGAACAAATTTAGATTTGGCTCAGATTGTAGAATTTCGGTACTGATGTAGAAGAACAGTATTAAAAAATCTGGAAGAACTACAATTTGATTGACTATCACGCTATAAATTCTGGTTTTCGGTATTAATGTAGAAGAATGAGAGATTTTTGAAACTGATGGCTAGGTATGAGAGATTCACGCTGAGAGATTCACGCTGGGTGAAGATATTTTTACGTTTCAAAAAGATCATTTAATTGGGACAGAATCAAATAATGATTAGGAAGCTTAAAATGTGGCTGCGCTATTTTAGGCTATAAATTCAGCCAGATATGGTTTGGTACAGTTTTGGTAAAGAAAACTTGGTGTATGCGGGTAATAATCAAACAAGGAACAATAATGGTAATAAGGTTTGCTATATGGCATATTTAGGTAAAAATCCCTTCTTTAAAAGCACTATGCAGACCATCAAAGGGCTCGAATGCCTTCGGAATGAAAAAATAATGGTACAGAGAAATATTCCTTTAATGAGCTTTACGTAGTGCGAATCCAAATTAATCACGACCCTAATACGAATACCGTACAACAGGGTGCGAACCAAAAAACAGAGCTCAAAAGAGTACCAGATAACAAAAAAGACGTGGATTATCTTGGTGGAATGAAAAAGATTGGTGAGATTTCTCAATATCATAGCCACGTGACGTAGGCTTCAAAACATACTAGACTTGAAAGACAGAATAGTATGCCTACATCCAAATACTTTCTGTTGGGTGTGTTGCGGAAGCCAAATGTATATAGTGTGAATGAGTCACAATTACTATATCAAAAATTATGACAGCCACTAAATAATAAATAAGACAATAAAACAACAATAAAAGGAATACCAGAATTAATCAAGGTTCGGCCAACTTTGCCTACTCTTCGGACACAACCAATATTTTATTTTACTCCAAAAATACAAGTAAAATAATACTAAAGAGAGAAGATACAAATATCAAATGAGAAGGCAAATGAGAGGTGTGTTTAAATCCTAAACATTAGGCCTTCTTTAATAGGAAAAATCCCAACCCACTTTTGCTATCCCACCAATGTGGGACTGAATATTTTGCCAGAATTCAACAAATCTCCACCTTGGCAAAATTTCACATCTTCAATTTTTCTCTCAATAACAAATTTTGATTGTGTCTTCATCTTCAATCTTTAGTGTTCAACAATATGATCAAATCCAAACAATGTTGAAACTTGATCGTAGTCACCACTTTTGTTAGCATATCAGCAGGATTCTCCGTAGTATGAATTTTCTTTATTGTGACTCCCCCTTCTTCCATGATTTCTCGTACGAAGTGATACCGAACATCAATGTGCTTCGTCCTTGCATGATAAACTTAGTTCTTCGCTAATTGAATAACACTTTGACTATCACAAAATATTTTGATACCTTTTTTTTCAATACCAAGCTCCTTTGGCAACCCTTGAAGCCAAATTGCCTCCTTCACAGCCTCTATAATAGCCATGTACCTGCCTCTGTTGTAGACAAAGCAACTGTTGACTGCAAAGTAGACTTCCAACTAACTGGTTCCTTTGCAAAAGTAAGCACATAACCAGTAGTTGATCTTCGTTTGTCCAGATCACCCGCAAAATCTGAGTCACAATATCCAACTACAGACTAATTGCTTTCCTGCTCAAAAACCAACCCAACATCTAAAGTATTATGAATATACCGTAGAATCCACTTCACAGCTTGCCAATGCTCCTTTCTCGGATTATGCATATATCTGCTAATAACTCCAATAGCTTGTGAAATGTCAGGTCTCGTACAGATCATTGCATACATCAAGCTACCAACAACATTTGCGTATGGTACCTTTGACATATACTCTCATTCAGCTTCATCCTTTGGCGACATAGTAGTACTTAGCTTAAAATGGGGAGCAAGTGGAATACTAACTGGCTTAGTGTTGTCATCTATGCCAAAACGTTGTAGTACTCTCTTCAAATATTCCTTTTGAGATAAACAGAGTTTCTTTGAACGTCTATCTCTTATTATCTCCATGCCAAGAATTTTCTTTGCCTCACCCAGATCTTTCATCTCGAACTCCTTCTTTAGTTGAGTCTTCAACTTATCAATTTCTTCTGAATTCTTGGAAGCTATCAACATATAGGAGAAGATATATAAAGGAACCATCTTTAAGCATGCGCAAATACACACAATGATCGTATTCGCTTTTCTTGTACCCTTGGTGCAACATAAACTTGTCAAATCGTTTGTACCATTGTCTAGAAGATTACTTCAATCCGTACAATGATTTTTCAAGTTTGCACGCCATATTTTCCTTTCCAATAACTTTGAATTCTTCTGGCTGAGTCATGTAGATTTCCTCCTCCAAGTTTCCATGAAAAAATGCAGATTTTACATCCATTTGAACTAGTGCCAAATCCAGCTGTGCTACCAAAGCCAACATAATTTGAATGGAGGAATGCTTTACAGCTGGAGAAAATACTTCATTGTAATCAATTCCCTCCTTTTGAGCATATCTTTTGGCTACCAATCTTGTTTTGTAGCGAACATCTACTTGGTTAGGAAATCCTTCCTTCTTTGCAAGTACCCATTTGCACCCAATTGCTTTCTTTCCCTTCGGGAGATTGGACAATCTTCATGTATGATTCTGATGAAGGGACTGTATTTCATCATTCATGGAAATCCCCCACTTATCTTCTTCTGAACTTTCGACTGCATCTTTATTAGTGGTAGGAACATCATCAGCTACAATTGCGGTCGGACAAGCAACTGTCTCTATGAGACGAACATGTTTTGTTATTGTCCTTTTTGGCCTGCTGGTTGCTATTGATTCAAGTTGTTATTGAGGTTCCTGAGTTGGAATCTCCTCTACTGTCTCTCCTTCTAGAGAATAATCTTCATTTGTTTCCTCCTTTGCTTCTTACGACAACAACAACTACCCAGTATAGTCCCACAAAGTGGGGTCTGGGAGGGTAATATGTAGACTAGGGGTGTTCATCGGACGGATTGGGCGGCTTTTACTCTTAACGGTTTGGCTTAACGGTTATCGACTTTTAAATGTATTAATCCGTTAGCCACCCGATAAGATATCGGGCGGATTGGTATCGGGTTAGCACTTATAGGGCGGTTAATGGGCGGTTTATCGGCCTAACATACATGTTCACTAAATATCTCTTATTCTCATCGTCTTACAAATAATGAATTGCCATAAAAAATAATATTTTAGAGGCAACATGATGTAGCTAATGAAACAATCGCCATCAGCATGTAGATTATAAAATAGATAAATTCACTACTAGTTCAGTATAGAGAAAAATAAAACAGAACTTATCTTCTGTTAGAGGCCACACTACATGTGTACTCATAAGCTTCGAATATAACCAAAAAAATCTGTCGCGCAAATTTCCATTCAGCTCCACAATGAACTTTTAAAAACTGAAGTGCTCTGGTAAATTCTGCTCTCTACACTCCTCTTCTATAAATAACTATCGTTCTCCATTTTCCACAAGCAATCATCCAAAATGCACAAATTTATTTCATGGGGTGTCGTTCCTCTAGTCATAACCAACCTTTCAATTTTTCTTTTTCCATGACACACATAGAACCATATATGTATTAGACAACTCAATTCTATCACTAAATTTTATATATATATATATATATATATATATATATATATATATATATATTGGAAGCGGCCTCTCTGCCCTTTCGGGCAGGGGTAAGGCTCGTCTACATATTACCCTCCCCAAACCCCACCTGGTGGGAGTATACTGGGTAGTTGTTGTTGTTGTTGTTGTATATATATATATATTTTTTTTTTTTATATTCTTAACGGGTTAACGGATTAGCCGTTAAGAAAATTGAATAATCCATCCCCAAACCGATAAGCCGTTAATAAAAAAAATTCAATCTGTTCCCCATCCATTAAGCCGTTAAGCCGTTACCAATAAGCCGTTAAGCTTCGGTTTGGATCGGTTTTCGGTTTCGGATCGGTTTTGAACACCCCTAATGTAGACGGGCCTTACCCCTACCCGAAAGGGCAGAGAGGCTGTTTCCAATCGACCCTTGGCTCAGTGGAGGAAAGGAAAAACAAAACAAAAGCAAAAGAGCATTAGTAACTCCATCAGAAATAGCATTAATAATTATGTAGGAAAAATAAATTTTCCCTCAAACTCCACCTGCTTAGAAGCACCATCATCTTGATTGGTATCTCCACTTGTTACTTTACTTACCATAGCAGATTCATCGAAGGTAACATCCTTGCTGAATATTACTCTCTTTGTCATAGGACACCATAAGCAATCTCTTTTACCTCCAAAAGTAATCCCCATAAAAATAGCCTTCGTTGCCCTTGGATCCAATTTTGACTCTGTCACATGATAATATGCAGTTGATCCAAACACGTGCAAAGAGTCATAATCTACAGCAGGATTTCCATACCATTTTTCAAATGTTGTCTTGCCATCAATAGCAACAGATGATAGACGATTAATGAGGTGGCATGCATATGTAACTGCCTTAGCCCAAAATTTTTTGTCCAAGCCATCATTGGACAACAAACACCGTACCTTCTCCAACAAGGTCCGGTTTATGCGTTCTGTCACTCCATTCTATTATGATGTATGTCTGACAGTGAAGTGTCGGACGATGCCATCATTTTCACAGACCTTATTGAAATGATCACGTTTGTATTCACCTCCATTGTCTGTGCGAATACACTTGTCCTCCTGCCTGTTTGATTCTCCACCATTGTCTTTCATTTGAGAAAAATTCCGAGCACTTCATTTTTGCTCTTCATTGTACACACCCATACTCTTCGGGAAAAATCATCACCAAAGGTTACAAAACAGTGCTTCCCACCCAATGAAGGTGTTTTGGAAGGACCCCAAACGAGAGTGTGCATAATCCAAAATGCCTTTCGTTATGGATCATTGTACCAAATTTAACCCTTGTATATTTCCCTTTGACACAACGCTCGCAAAACTCCAAGTTGCAAGGCTTTACTCCTTTCAACAATCCTTGATCTGATAGAGTATTCAAGGATTTTCCTCCAGCATGTCCCAAGCGCACGTGCCATAGCCTGGTTGTTTTTGCCTCTTTGTCGTCACTGGTTGTCACTGTCGTTGTCCAAATAAATGTACTACCACGATAGCGGTACATGTTATTGCTCTTTCGATTCGCCTTCATTACCACTAGTGCACTAGAGCATACTTTCATCACTCCATTTTCTGTAACAATTTTGAACCCTTACGATTCTAGGGCTCCCACAGAGATGAGATTCTTTTTCAAATTCGGTACATATCGAACATCTGTTAATGTTCAAATCATTCCATCATGGTTTTTTAATCGTATTGAACCAATGTCATATGAAATAAGGGGGCTATTATGCTGTGTGGATGACTCCATATTCTCCTTCTTGAAATTCCACGAACCAGTCCTTGTTGGGAGACATATGATAGCTACAAGCTAAGTCTACAACCATATGTCTGATGATGTTGATGGCTTTATTGTAACTAATGAGAAGTCTGAATCATCACAATCAGCTACATTTGAATCCATAACGGCCTTTTCATTGTTATGTTTTACCATATTCTTCAACTTCGGACAGTCTTTCTTCCAGTGCCCCTTTTCTCGACAAAAGGCACATTTATCTTTGCCGGGTTTAGATCTTGACTTAGATCTTCCTTTCTTTGTTTGAGGACGACCCCTCACAAAGAGTTGTTCTCCTTCTCCGCCCTTCTATTTTTCTCGCTTCCTTTATTCATAGCTATACAAAGCAGAACAAACTTCTCTGAGAGAAACTTCGTCATTTCCATGGAGTAGAGTAGTTTCAAGGTGCTCGTACTCATCAGGAAGTGACGCCAACAACATCAAGGCCAAGTCACCATCATCATAAGTTGTATCCATATTTTGCAAATCCGTAACCGACTTATTGAAAGTGGTGATATGTTAATTCATCGTGGTACCAGGAACATAGGTGAAGTGAAACAGTCTCTTCTTCATGTACAACTTATTTTGACTGTTTTTCTTCAAAAATTTATCCTTCTGTGCTTTCCATAATCTACTTGCAGAATTTTTCTTTGTGTATCTATATTTCTGCTCTCTAGCAAGGTAGGATCGAATGGTACCACAAGCAACACGGTTGAGAAATCTTCCCATCTTCTTCTCCAATAATATCTGGTTTCTTTTCTTCAATGGCCAGATCTAGCCCTTGTTGAAAAAGGACATCAAGAATCTCGCATTGCCACATACCAAAATGTCCGGACCCTACAAAAATCTAATGCAAATTTCGCATTTGACACAATTCTTGTCATAAGTGAAAATGCCAATGATGACGTATTGCTGACACTTGATGTAGATTCTTCTTGTTTATTGTCTTCCATTTTCACACAAAGATTATTTAATAACTGACGACACAAATCACAATTATTTCCTTTCTGATGTAGAAGATCAGACCAAGTTGCAACCACAGAGCATGCTCAGACAAAACCTTCACTCAGTTACCAAAATAAATCTTCTCTAATATGGAAGATCAGACTAACTACAATCCACAAAGCATATTTAGATAGTACCTTGTCTCTGATATCAATTGTTGCGGCAGCCAAATGTAAATAATGTGAATGAATCACAACTATTATACCAAAAATTACGACAGGCACTAAATAATAAATATAACAATAAAGCAACAATAAAAAGAACATTAAAATTTGACAACGTTCGACTAATTTTGCCTACTTCTCAAATACAACTAATATTTTATTCCACTTCAAAAATACAAATGAAATAATACTAAAACAAAGATACAAATGCCATAAACAAAAGAGAAGGCAAATGAGAATTGTGTTTAAATTCTAAACATTAGTTCTTGTTTTATAAGGAAAATCCCAACCCACTTTTGCTATCCCACCGATGTGGGACTAAATATTTTGCCAGAATTCAACAGGGTGTTTCTTAATTTCAAAGGACAGTTAATTTAAAAAGAAATAATATTCCAATCGGCGGACGGAGAAATAACACAGTAATGTCCTTACGAGCTAAAACCAAGCGAACTAAATGACTAGACTATGAAAGAGCAGCACTGTTTCTATGCACTGAAATTGTTGTAAACTACAAGAAGTTGCTTTACAAGCTTGAGCATGAGATCCTAAGCCCCAGATACTTTTGTTTCTTCAATACAAAGAAAAACTAGGGAAATAGAAGAAAAGTTGGTATCTTACAACTGTGTTAGTGATGCTACAATGCACCAAGAATGGTCACTTCTTTTCCTCCTAGTTGAGGCAAGAGGTTTTTGTGCTACCACTTAAGTGAGTTACTATGAACAGCTCCTCCTTCAAGTGATTGTACAAAATATCTGGCACCACTACTTCATGAACTTCATAGCTCTATTTTCTTTAAGCCTACAGCAATTGGCATGCCCAAGAACCCGAAAAATACGCTTAGGAACCATTGGCCAAATGAGAGGGGAGTGGTGTTGGCAAATGTCCCCAGATATTCGATGATTATGATTTGGAAGAATAGAGTTACACCAATAACTGTCGCAAATACGTAGTTATCCAGTATGCCTTCCCAAACCTCAACTTTTTCCATCTCCCGCGAGTTTACTTCGTTGAAAAGCTGCATTTAGAATCAAACAGATGTGTAATGTAAACCACTGAAGCTTGTCCTCGAATCGTATTTGATACTAAAACACCAAACAATTTTCACTTAAATTATAGAAATGTTCTTTATAAGTTTACCTGGCAGAAGACAAATGAGTTGAAAATAACTGTGTTGAGGGTAAGGTTAGCATCCGGGCCATCAAGTCGGAAAATTGTTTTCCCATATACCTGAAGGAACCATATAACTAAGAACTGATATAAGGATTGGCCCAAGATATTCCTCCACATGATGTTGCTGATAAAATTTCCCTTCCTCCCTACTGGGGCTCTTTTCATTAGTTCATCATTAGGGGGCTCTGTAGCTAGGGCAAGTGCTCCTAACGTATCCATGATCATGTTGACCCACAGAAGTTGAACAGCAGTAAGGGGAGCGCTTCCTGAGGCATAGTTCAAGAAAAAGCATAGGAATGAGTAAAACATAGCATTTTCTTTGCCTACTCAGCAAGTATGACTAAACTCAAGAATGGTACAGCAGAGGAAAAGGCTCCTGACCTGTAACACAAGCTGAAGCGAAATTAACTACCAATGCAACAATATTAACTGTTAGCTGAAATTGAACAAATTTCTGAATGTTTATGTAGACTGAGCGTCCCCATTTGGCCACTGTAACAATTGTGGAGAAATTGTCATCCATTATGATAACATCAGCACTCTCTTTGGCAACCTGAAACCAGAAGTGAATAATGTTACATCTCAATTTAACCGTTTGATCTGGTAAACTTTGCAAACAGAGTCAGTGGTCTTAGAAGCTCAACAGCTAAGTGGGACATAATGCTCTTCCTCTTTTTTTTCTCCCAAGTCAGAGACGGATATTCCCATCTTATTTTTCATGAAGTTCTTTTGATAAGGTAATAGTCCTTTAATTCCCTTACTAGCAAACAGAATTTTTCGGGGCAGTTGTTGCAAGCAGTAGAATTGCTACCTATTTAACAAAGCATGATCCAAACAGTAAAATGCAAAAGCATATAGTGACTCAATGCTCCTGTTTTCTATTTACAGTCCTATAATACTTATATTCCACAAATTGATTGTACCTTTAACCACGTCACTCAATAAGAATTTGATACTTCATTAAGAATCCAGACAAGTAAAGGATTTGGTGGGAATGAACTAAAAGAATGATATAATTGTATTAACCTCAGTTCCAGCGATGCCCATTGCCAGTCCAATATCTGCTTCATGAAGTGCAGGAGCATCATTGGTTCCATCACCAGTGACTGCAACAACTTCATTGAATGTTGTCCGCAATTGCTTTACCAATGTGTGCTTGTCCAGCGGTGAAGATCTAGCCATCACCTGAAGAAGTAAAAAAGAATGTAGTCTTAAACTACAAATCATACCAAGGGTAGAAATTTTCCCGAAGACTTCTCTGCTACAATGACTTCATTCTCTAGTAAACCAAAATGAGTACAGTACCTGAATTTTGGGAATCACTTTTAGCATTTCCTCTTGACTCATTTCTCGGAAAACTGGTCCTTCAATGGCTATACCATCCTCTGTCAGTATACCACATTCCCTAGCTATGGCTTTTGCAGTATTAATGTTATCTCCAGTGACCATCCGAACAGTCACACCTGCCGAACGGCAAAGTGCAACAGACTCCTTGACTCCAGGACGAACGGGATCCTTTATACCTACAATTCCTATACAAGTGTACCCAGAGATTGGAATATTGTCATCAGGAGAGAATCCATTTTCCAAATCCATATAGGCAAGACACAAGGTACGAAGAGCTTCAGTGGCAAACTGTCCAATGGTGGCGTTAAGATTATTTCTTACTGTTTCATCCATGGAAACAACGTCACCATTTGAGTTGATTACTTTGTCACAGGCAGCCAAAACTATTTCTGAAGCACCTTTGGTATGAGCCCTTAAACCTCCTTCAGGAAGCTCAAGCACCACACCCATCCGCTTCTTAGTAGAGTTGAATGGTTCAGCTTTCACAAGTTTTCCTGCTTGTCGTTCTGCTTGAAAATCTCCACCAAGTGCTAAACCAAACTCCAATATAGCCGTCTCAGTCGGGGTTCCCAATATCTCATTCTTCTTGCCCCTGGTAGCCACAACTTCTCCACCAGTGTTGTTAAAAATCGACTGCAGCAAAGTTTTGAGCGCAGAATTCGGCATTTCGGAACAAAGTGCAGATGCATCACCTGGTTTGCTCACATCTTTGGCATTCATACAGAAGCATGTTTTCACTACTGTCATGCGGTTGGTTGTTAGTGTGCCAGTTTTGTCACTACAGATGGTTGTAGCTGATCCCATTGTCTCACAAGCCGCTAGATTGCGGACAAGTGCCTTATCATTCATCATCTTTTTCATGGCAAAGGCAAGGCTTAATGTCACAGCCAGGGGAAGTCCCTCAGGAACTGCAACCACCACAATAGTAACTGCAATGGCAAAGTATTCCAAGACTTCCAGCGCTTCTTCCCCGGACCAGCTCCAGTGGGATCCCTCTAGCAATTTTCTGCCAAACATCTTCTGCAAGAGTACTGCAAAAGTCACAACAGCAAAGAAAAGGCCTATTTTTCCAATGATTGTAGCCACTCCATTCAGTTTAACCTGTAATGGAGTTTCATCATCTCCGCCTTCACTGAGAGTTGCTATCAGTTTTCCCCACTGAGTCCTCATTCCAACTGTTGTAATCAACATCTTGCAAGATCCATCTTGGACCTTGGTTCCAGAAAGAAGAAAAGGATTTTGAGCATTGACCATTACTGGCTCACTTTCTCCAGTCAAACTGGATTCATCAATTAACACAGAAAACCCTGAAAGAAAGAGTCCATCTGCAGGGACTTGATCTCCTATCGCGAGATGAACTATATCACCAGGAACTAAATCATATATGGACAACTTTTGTCTGTATCCATTCCTAGTAACCTGGATACATATTTTCTTCTTCTCTTTGTCAAGGTCTCTGAACTGCAAGGATTGACGATAATCACTTGTTGCTGTAACAAACACCACCAACAAAATACTAGCAACAATACCAAGACCATCATGAGCCCCTATAGGCCATCCCTCCATTGCAATGCCAACAATTAGAGAAACAAAAGCGCACACACCAAGGATCATGAGAGTCATGTCTTGAAGGGCTTCCCAGACAAACAACCAATAGCTCCGGGCTTCACTTTCTTTGAATTTGTTAACTCCAAAAATGTCCTGTCTGCGGGTTAGAGCAGATTCATTATCAGTAGATAGTCCATCAGTACTTGACGTGGCCAGCTTATCTGCAATCCCATTTGCTCCTCCATGAAATTTCAGCTTTTTCAGATCATGACTTTCAACTATGGATCCTAGCTCATCAGGGTCGATGTGAAAACCTGCATCTTCAACTTCCTTAGGGACATTGTAATCACTTGCTTGCATGCCTGCAATTTCAGAGAATTAATCTAAAGTACATCTTAAGAGGTAATTAGACAGAGAAAAGAAAACAAAATTAACCTTGTATGAACTGAAATGCAGCCTTGGAAACCAGCACTGCTACCCTCAGTTTCTCCTGTAACACATAAAACAGAAGGCTTAGCCAAATTGACCTGGTTTTAGGATATGAAATAACAACAACAACTACCCAGTTATCCCACCAGGTGGGGTATGGGGAGGGTAATATGTAGACGAGCCTTACCCCTGCCCATAAGGGCAGAGAGGCTGTTTTCAAACGACCCTCGGCGTGTAGGATAAAAAGAGGGAAAGCTGCATTACGAAAACAAAGGTAAAATTAGAAACACAAGCAAAACAAAACAAAATATTAAAGCATAGGTACTCCTGCAAGTGAAGCAAAAATTTAAATGCGTCCCAACTCAATCCAATCACCATGTTGTTGCAAATTTAAATGCATCCCCAATTCCGCAGGTCTGCTAAAAGCTCATTATATTCAGCCATTTTACATGTATCCTCAAAACATATCAGTCAATAAATTACGTCTCAATCAAAAACTATTAACACTTGCTGGTTTCATTAATCATATGTAACAATATGAGTAATTCATGTAATTATAGACTATTTTTATTATCAGTTTTTCATAACTTTTCTTTTTCGTATATGAAACCAATTATGCTTTGGGAAACACATATAAGCTAAGTTTATTCTCAAGTGTATATACTGCCTCTTTAATCACGATAAACATTTACAAAAATCAGAAAAGAAACTCATGGAATTTCTTTGCAGCGGACACAAAAAATCATATGAAATGCAGCAAACTGCCCCAAATATCACCATTATATAAAAATCAGAAAAGAAAAACAGAGAGAAGGGAATACATACATGATTAGTACGGCGCATAGCAGCAGCCTCATAACGCTTGGAGAGATTAGCAGTGAAACGAAAACGACGTTTAGGGTTCTTGACAACAGCACAAAGACTCCTCCATCGTTTAAGCACCTCCTCCGACGAGTGCTTCGGCTTCACTCCTCCAAAATTCTCATTCAAATAGCTTTCCATACTTTCTTCTCACCTCTTCCTGATTAATAATAACGTCCAATATTGTACAAATAATTTGCTGATATATAAAAATGCACGTTTGGTTCCAACAAAAGATACAATCCTTTTGGAAAAACAGGATAGAAAATAGAACTACCTATCTAGCAGTATATAAGAGGGTGAAAAGAAAAGGAGAGGAAAGTTAAAAGGGAGTATGAAGCTTCCAACTCATTGTCGTAGCCAGGAAACTTAAACAAAAAAGGGAGGAGTTTGGCTCATGAACAAACGTACAAAGTTTGGGGAAATTGGAGCTTTATAATTATGAAATGAGACAAAGACGATCAAAAAGAAGAAGAAGGATCCGAGTTTTGTGTAAAGTAGAGATGGTTGGTGGACATGAATGAAAGCTTTGCTTCTAATACATTTCTTAATTCCAATTTTCGTTCCTCCGTTTATGCTAAGAGTTGACGCGGTCAGTATTTTGATGCTGGTTGCTCATTACTACTAAGGGAAAATTAATTAAGGGTTTAATTAGTGCTTTGAATGGAATTAATTGTGAGAAAAATTAAGCTATTAATGGTGTGACATTCCTAGTACTTATTGCATATTTTAACATGCTTTGTTCTGATTAACTACTAAATCAAGTAGGAACAGATATTTAGAGAAATTTGAATGTAAAGATCTGTAGATAAACGTCTAAAAATTTAGAACATTGAAAATAAGATACTTTTATTTATTTATTCCATATCTTAATGGTTTTGAGATAAATAATCATGTTGCTAAACATTGAGGGGAATCTCTTACGTGTTTTGTCAGACACGCCATGTACGCGGAAGCAGAGACTCTCTTTTTCTTTTTTCTTTTTTCTTTTTTAACAGATGGTGGTCCATCTCAGTTCTCACCTACCTTGTAACTTCGTCGTGGACTCCATTCCTTTTCAAGTTTACCGTGTTAGTTATGCAAGTCCGCGCTCGATTATTTGGGGTGAAATTAAAAAAACACCTGAATTATAAGTGATAATTAAAAGTAAAAATTATACGGAGTATTTCATTTGGTCGTCCCTATTTAATTTATACTTATTTTCTTAAAAAAAAATTAACTTGTACCTATTTTTTAAACAGTTACAGTTCATTTCTCTTACTCCTTCGTTTTCTTCTTCTTCCTTCTGTTGTTGTTGGTGCTGTTTTGAAACTTCAGTTCATGGGATGATTGTCATATGTTTATCAGATTATTTAAAAATAAATTATAAATAATTACGTTAGGTAGTAGACAAGAATTTGTGAATATTTCCACGTACGTAAGTTAGTAGACAATGATAATTCTATTCTTTTTCAGGTTTATTGTTTCCAAAATTTATGACTTAGATACTGTTAGCAATCTGATTATTTATCTAGTATTTAGAAAGTTTTTTCAAAATAACTTCAGCATCTTCTGCTCAAACTTTTGAAAAATCTTTATGACAAACTAATGAATCCAGGACAAAAAAATTTCAATTTACAAATGAACTAAATAACTTCAGAATCTTTTACTGAAGTTTTTTGAAAAGCTTATCCATGACAAAAAACTCCAGCTTATTTAGTGGTGAAGTTTTTATAAATGAACTAAATAACTTCAGCATCTTTTACTGAAATTCTTGAAAAAGCTTAATGACAAAACTAATAAATCCAGGACAAAAAAACATCAACTTATTTAGTGCAATTACAAACAAAAACTTCAACAAATAGAAAACAAATATCTACTACGCTTAAGTTCAGCAATTACAAACAAAAATTTCAGCACACTTGCTATTTGAGGCTCATCTATTAGAATGCTGAAGTTTTACGTGGTCGCATTTGCTACTTCAGCCCCGTATGTTGAAGTTACGCGAAAAAGTAGGTATGCTTGCCATTTTTTTGCAAAGCGGGCGCAAGTTAAAACGTAACTCAAAAGGCAGGTATAGATGCAAATGCCCCTAATTAAAAAATAATGACAATTTTAAAAGTAATCAAAATTTAGTCACTTTTCATGTAAAAATAAATCTAAACAAAAATAATGTTCATAATCAGGAAAATATTCCGGCATAATATGTTGTAGTTTTAATATAATATACTGAAAGTTCATACACAAATAATGCAGTCTCCAATATATTATGCTGGAACTTTAACGTTGCAGCAAAAAAGTAACTATTTTTCAATGAATTTGGTAACACTGGTATTTGTACGACTATTCGCTATCCAATGGCCCTGCCAAATGATCCTTTCTTTACTAATTCATGAATTCATTCGAACGCTGAAAACAACAACAACAACTACCCAGTACATTCCCACCAGGTGGGGTCTGGGGAGGGTAATATGTAGACGAGCCTTACCCCTACCCGGAAGGGCAGGGAGGCTGTTTCCAATCGACCCTCGGCTCATATGGTCAGGTGAAAAACTGCAGTAAAACAAAACAGAGCAAAAACAAATCAGGAATAGTATAGCATTAGTGCATTAGAAATTCCAGTACAAATAGTGTTAATAATAAACCGAACAAAGGAAACAAAATACCAACATGCAATAGCAAGTAATAGTAACGTACAATAGACACAACTCATCTATGAGTAACCTTGCTGATCCACCCCCATCCCCGGGATAGGCGAACGGAAAACTCTAGGGGCCCCTATCCTACAACCCTGATTCTAGACCTCCATACTTTCCTATCAAGGGTCATGTCCTCGGAAACCTGCATCCTAGCCATGTCTTGCCTAATCACCTCTCCCCAATACTTCTTCGGCCTCCCTCAGCCGCGCCGACCGCCAACGATCTCCAGCCGCTCGCATCTCCTCAGCGGAGCATCGGGACTTCTTCTCCGCACATGCCCGAACCACCTCAATCGCGCTTCACGCATCTTCTCGTCCACCGGGGCCACCCCCACCTTCTCTCGAATATTTTCATTCTTAATCTTATCTAGCCTGGTGTGCCCGCACATCCACCTAAGCATTCTCATCTCCGCGACCCTCATCCTCTGAACATGCGAATTCTTCACGGGCCAGCACTCCGCCCCATACAGCATCGCAGGTCTAACCACGGCTCTATAGAATTTCCCCTTGAGTTTGTGTGGGACTTTCCTGTCATACAGGACTCCTGATGCAAGCCTCCACTTAGCCCACCCTGCTCCTATACGGTGTGTGACTTCCCCGTCAATCTCACCGTCCCCCTGAATCACTGATACAATAACTCCTGCCCTCGACTCATCAATCAATACTATATCATCAGCAAATAACATACACCACGGCATATCTCCTTGAATATGACGGGTAAGAGCATCTATCGCTAAGGCAAACAAGAGAGGGCTCAGCGCCGATCCTTGATGGAGCCCCGTAACCACTGGAAAATGGCCTGAAAACAAATGAAATATATTTTGCCACTTTGTCGTTCTATCAGTCCTTGAGAGTTGTGATCTACATTTGATACTCTATTTTTCATTACAAATATTTTTGGTAACTACGTTTTTAACCTTTGAGCTTTCGGTGGATTAGATCATTATCTGAAAAACTGCTACAAAGGTAAAGAACAAAGGATCAACTCGTAGCTTATTTAATGTAGAGGAAATTTCCTTGTGTTATAAACTAAAGCAAAAGACAAGAACAATAAAGCAAGAACAATAGCAATAGAGAGAAGAGTAGAGAGAGTTCTTCTTATTGAGTTGAGAGGGGTCTCAAGGGATGATTTACAATGGTAGGGGGCACCTCTATTTAGAGGGGAGAGGAAGATTTAGCTACCACTAATAGAACTCTAAAATCTCTCTAATTAGATACATTAAAGACATTCACCTTAAATAGAAGTGTAAGAATCTTCTATTTCATAACACTCCCCCTTGAATGTCTATTCAATGATGTGTCTCATAAAACCTTAAAACCAAAACCCAATGGGAAAAATTAAAGTAAGGAAAAAGAGTACACATGTTTGAATATGCGCCTATTGGTTGCCTCGTTAAAAACCTTGCAAGGAAAACCCAGTGGGAAAAAACCTTGTAAGGGAAAAAGAGTGCAACGCGCATTGACTCCCCCTAATGAGTACATCAATTCATATCCTTGAGCATTTGCATTCCAATCTTGTGCATCATCTTCAAAACGATCTTTGGTAGATATTTGATAAATAAATCAACCATGTTGACTTGAATAAATATTCCGCACCTTGAAATCATCACTCTTGATAGATATGAACATCTTCATATATTGTCGTGGAATAACTCTTCAATATCTCCATAGATGCATTCTCAATGCCATCATGCTTATAGTTATAGCAAGATACATATGTACACAAATTGTACTTAGGATGTGGTACTTCAGGACCAAGAATTGCATATGCTTCAAGCAACTTAAATCTTTCAAGTTAAGTCATATAAGTCACATAATAAACTTTAGCTGCATATCAAGCTTTCATTAGTGATACTAAACAAATAAGATATCGAAAACTGACTATACATACCTTTGACTTTTATCTTTCAAGCATTTGAACTATAGGTTCAAAACTACATGTCTTTCATATGGAATCAATTCTTCTTGAATTGTATCTCTTCCATTTAGTTACTTTCTTTGGGTCAGTAAATGCGTAAAGCATGCTTTGCAATATGTTGCAATTTGAATTATCCCTTTTATGAACTTCAGGTTCATATCATGATATTCGGGGATATACATATACAAATGAGAATTCATCCCATGTAATACTTTCTCAAATGTTTATCATGTCTCCCCCTCATGTTAGTAAAGCTAACATGTTTCCTCAACTTTGGAAAATCATCTTTGTGCATTATGTCAATATACACAGCACCTTAGTAATAAGATGAAATTATTTGGTTCCTGACCTTGAACCACTTGTGAGGGGAGAATATACTCTCGTATACAACTTATATCAAACTGATATATATAACTTCGTTCTCATAAGGAACAGTTTAGCTATTAAGTGGAAGCACTCAATAATTATCTTGCTAAACCAACTTTGATATAAACCAACTTATCAAGATGAACTGTCTTGAGTAGAGAATCTGGAAACTATGCTCGAAGTTAGATTACTGAGCGATTTACCTCGCAAGCACTGCCAGGCTGCGGGTTAATAACAATGGCGCATGTAACCATATCATAGATGCATCATATGTGGTATACATGGCAGGTGAATGGGCCCATATTCACCTTTGCTATTTCCAGAATCAAGGGGCTTCAACCCGAACTCTTTAGTTGGTCAGTTCATTACTGAGAACAAGAACTTCTAGTTCTTTGATATTCACCTATGTGAATTTGCACATCATACTTCAAATGAGATGGCTAACACGAATTATCAATATTGGTAAACTTCAAATTTACACCACGGCATATGCACTTATCAATAAACTTCGGGTTTATTATGACATGGGTTTTATACCAATAGATATCCACTTTATTGTGGCATTCTTTCGTTTGTGTAGTACAAACTGGAGAACAAAGCGGGTAGCTTTTCATATACAAATTACCCCGCTACAAGTTGTAGTAATAGGAGAATCAAAGCCTTCCTTTATAGTCTCAATATCATCAATTGCCTTCGCGTGTACTTTTGGAAACTGGATAAGTTTCTTTGAGACTTACTACAGCACAATACTCAATTGTGTTTCTCCAACATAGTAATAATTGGCTCTTCGAGAGCTCTCAATTAATTTTGTACTACCACAGACTGAGGTTCGAGATCCTCACATTCTTGCATTCCGTATTTTCAAGAGTCTCAGGCTCAATAGATTCTTCGTGAATCTCGGAATTAATCAAATCATGAGCGTCCTCATGTGATTCTTTCATAGTGTCATTTAGATCGTTCTTTTTCCTCTTTCTAGGATTTCGATCTTTGGAACCTAATGGTCTGCCACGCTTCTGGCGTGCATTTGACTCATTGGATATGACACTAGATATTTGTCCAATAGGGACTTCAATACGGATCGGAACATTTTCCGCGTGAATGTGTGATTTCGTTATCCTCTTCAAGTCCGTAAATGTGTCAGGCATTTGATTTGCTATTCTTTGCAAATGGATAATCTTTTGTACCTCTTTCTTTCACATAGAGGTATGTGGATCAAGATGAGATAATGATACATTTTTCCACAAAATTTCCCGTTTGGTTTCACCAACTTCTCCCCCTAATTTTGGGAAAAGTGTCTCATCCAATTGACAGTCTGCAAATAGTGCAGTGAACAAATCTCCTGTCAATGTTTCGAGGTAGCGAATAATGGAGGACGCGTCATACTCAACATATATTCCTAACCTTCTTTGCAAACCCATTTTGGTGCGGGATGGCGGTGCTACAGGCACCTATACTGCGCATCCAAAGCTTCTTAAATGGGATATATTGGGTTCATGACCCAAAACCAATTGCAATAGGGAATATTTGTGATAATTCGTCAGTCAGAGACGAACTAGCATTGCTGCATGCGAAATGGCGTGACCCTAAGCCGAAGCGGGCAGCCGACAAAGTAGCATTGCTGCATGCAAAATGGCGTGAACCCAAACCGAAATGGGCAGCCTCGTTTTCATGAAGAATTCAAGATTATTCTCATCTATTATCCATTAACTTTGCAAACGCAAGGTTGCGTGATGGCAACAAGCACACATTAGACCATCTACAGGATGCGTCTATCAAGACCATGAAATACCTAAACTACCCACTAGGTGGGTGAATAGGTCCACAAATGTCCCCTTGTATACGTTCCAGAAACTGGGGTGACTCAGTCCCAACCTTTGTTGGGGATGGTCTGGTAATCAGCTTGCCTTGATAACACGAAGTGCAAGGATATTCATTACCTGAAAGAATTTTGAAATTCTTTAATGGATGCCCATATGAGCTTTCTATAATCCGTCTCATCATGGTTGATCCTGGGTGACCCAGTCGATCATGCCAAAGTACAAATGTATTGGACTCAGTATTCTTTAGATTTACTGTTGAATGTGCCTCAATTGCACTAATTCTTGTCCAATACAGGCCACAAGATAAAGACGGGAATTTCTCAATAACCCTCTTTTGGCTGAAGACATTCTTTAAAGTGAGGACGAGATATTCAAGATTATCTTCATCCATTGTCTCAATATTGTAGCCATTCCGGCGTACATCTTTAAAACTCAACAAGTTTCTTCTTAGACTTGGAGGAGAATATTGCATTCTCTAAGATAAACGTCATGCCTTTGGGCAGAGTTACATTTGCTCTTCCGGAGCCTTTCAATCAATTTACTTCCCATGGTATGACATACAAAAGGAATACATGAACATAAGAATAAACAAGTTCAATTCTTTTGTGTCACATAATATTTTCAAGATCTGCTACTAACAGTTGTCTAACAAAATCAGATATGTTGTCCATAATCAATTACTATGCAGTTTGAAAATTTCAGGGTTTTTCATAAGACAATCGATTATTAAACACACACAATCGATTGTTGGAACATAGACAATCGATTGTTAAACATAGACAATCGATTGTGGATGATTTTTGAAAAATTCCAGATTACACTGCCTAACGACAATCGATTGTTAGATATAGACAATCGATTGTGGGTGATTTTTGAAAAATTCCAGACCTCACTGTTTCAAGACAATCGATTGTTAGACAAAGACAATCGATTGTTGGCTATTTTTGAAAAATTCCAGAACACACTGTTTCAAGACAATCGATTGTTAGCCAAAGACAATCGATTGTTGATCAATTGTTTTTCAAATTTAATGCGAAAATAGTTGATAATCGACTAGTTTTTCAGGCTAGTCGGTTACCCCCACTGGAAAATAAAAGTTTTATTGATATTTGAACATATTGAAGATATTCTAAAGAACTACTGCTAACATTGCTTTATGAACTAACTAATACGAGCTAATGCTAATGACTATTAATCTATTCATTGACTAATACAAGTAGAATCAAACAGCTCCGTCTTCTTTCATCACGGTTCCGTCACCGATTAGGTGGTCTATCTTTCCCTCGGGTTGCTCAAAGAAGTCTGCCACATCCAGGTGGGTGAAGTCAAAGTTGTCGTCAGAGACAAAATTTGTTTCAGGGCGTTTTCTCTTTCGAGATGCTTGATAAAGGTCAACCAAGTGTCTTGGTATACGGCAAATCCTAGACCAGTGCCCATTTCCACCGCAACGATAACATATAGTTTCTGAACTATTTGCCTTAGGATCTTCTGGACCCCGTTTCTGCTTTCGGTGGTTATCTCTCTTTGGGGGGTGACGGACTTCTTTAGAATTTCTTCCTTGTCCACGTCCTTGGCTTTGACCCCGTTTATGACCGTGATCATGGTCCCTTTTATGTTTGGCATAATGCGAGTGCACCATATCTGCTTCAGGCAGTGGTGTAGACCCAGTTGGTCTATTTTCGTGATTTCTCATGAGCAGATCATTATTTCGCTCAGCCACTAGTAAGAGAGAAATCAGTTCAGAGTACTTCGTAAAGCCTTTCTCTCGGTACTGTTGCTGCAGTACCATATTGGAGGCATGAAACGTTGTAAACGTTTTCTCAAGCATATCGTAATCGGAGATGTTATCTCCACATAGCTTCAGTTTAGAAGTAATTCTGAACATAGCAGAATTATATTCAGAAACGGACTTAAAGTCCTGTAGCCTCAGATGGGCCCAATCATATCGTGCTTGTGGCAGAGTGACCAACTTCAGGTTGTCATATCTCTCCTTTAAGCTGTTCCACAAAACGAGTGGATCCTTGACGGTGAGAAATTCAATCTTCAAACCTTCGTCAAGGTGGTGGCGCAAGAAAATCAAGGCCTTCGCACAATCTTGGGTTGATGCTTTTTCTTTATCTTTGATGGTGTCTCCGAGACCCATAGCATCTAAGTGGATTTCAGCATCCAACACCCATGTCATATAGTTCTTGCCCGAAATTTTAAGGGCAACGAACTTTCTTTTCATAATGTCAGACATACTCGAAAATTAAATTAGGAAGAGGGAAAATACCTTGGATTTTCGAGAATGATACTTGAGACGGTAGAGTCTCGTGCTGATAACGTGTTATAAACTAAAGCAAAAGACAAGAACAATAAAGCAAGAACAATAGCAATAGAGAGAAGAGTAGAGAGAGTTCTTCTTATTGAGTTGAGAGGGGTCTCAAGGGATGATTTACAATGGTAGGGGGCACCTCTATTTATAGGGGAGAGGAAGATTTAGCTACCACTAATAGAACTCTAAAATCTCTCTAATTAGATACATTAAAGACATTCACCTTAAATAGAAGTGTAAGAATCTTCTATTTCATAACACCTTGTATATATTTATGACTTTATTTCTTATATTGATTGGCACAGTTACCGCCGTACTAGTTCTTTAACTCAAAACACATAAAAAGAACCGGGTGTGAGACGGAGAGAGGACATGCAGCATTGCAGCGTGCGCAAGAGAGGAAAGAAGTGGATTATCTTGACGTGGGAAATGGAGGATCTGTAAAGCAATATTTGTCTGTGTGGGTGCGAGAGAGCAACTAACGACTAAACTGATGTCATGATCTTTACCTTGAATGTCACTAAGTGTTTTCTACCTTTTCAAAAGCACATCGAGACATGCATATCTGAAGTGAAATATGCAGATTGAAATATCTGATAAACAGAATCAAGAGCTTTATGGTTAAAAAAATGGCTACCAGAGATTCAGGCCACCAGCAAAAAGAAATTTTATACATTTGAAGACTCAAAAGCAAAAAACGTGAAGTGGCTAGTTGTCGCCGGGCTAATATTTACCAAGAACAAGAAACAATGAGAACAGCAATTAAGCCTCAATACAAAGCAAGTTAAAGGTCAATTGTAATAATATCAAACACCTATTCCATGTGGACCCATTTCATTCAAAGACTCAACAATTCAATCACTAAAAGTTTCTACAGTTTATGCAGCCGTACAACTCTCTAAAAGTCCCAGCAAAAGACACAATGTAAGTGTACCAACATGCAAGACTTGATCCCATCTTGTTGGTATATTACTCGTTATAATACCCTGTACCATAAAATAGCATTTGGGATCAGCACATTGGCATTGTCAACCCCCACTAGTGTATCAAGAAATGAATGAACCTAACTAATGAGTAACCCTTGTAGCAGTAAACAAGAAATCACCTCCCAAGCTAACAAGACTTTAGCCAGCTCATAAAGCAGGCCAAAATTTCAAGCCAGGAAACTTTGGAAGTAATCAAACAGATAAAGAACAATTTCCTATTAGCATATGGAACAACTAACTTCTCAGAAACCCAAGTCACTCAACTAACTAAACCAATCTAGAGCCATCTAACTTGAACAAATACGTAACTTTTAAATCAGCCATAAAGTCCATTGGAACAAAGGATATGTTAAACAAACTTCGGAAGTAAAGACCTGATCAAGAAAAGGGAAGACTAGTGCTATTTCATAAAACAGAAGAAAGGGAGAACAATGAGAATTGTTGCTCCAAATATAGGAATTAAAATATGAAGTGAAGAGATACAGTACTAATCCATCAAACTTGCACCACTTTTCCTTGCTTCTATCACTCAAAAGGTTCATTTATGTTAATGCCTATTCTTCAAGCAGAACAAGCTTTGTGCTCGAATAATCAACCACTAGACTGAGAGAGCAAAAATAATACTAATAAACATCACAAAAACTTATAGAGCAAAAACTCAATAAGCAACTCTACACGGAAGTGTACAACAATGTTAATCCCGCTAAAGCTTAATATAGATGGTTCTCAAATCGATGATACAAGCTCATGTCATTGGTAGTTGTACACGGGTATAGATTCATTGATTCAGAAAATAACTTCAAAGGATATCAAATCTTCCAATTTTGGGCCTCAATCCCTAACTAGAAACTAGTTGAAGTTGGCTATATGAATCCTCTCTAACCTCAATTCTTTACAGCATAGTATTCACTTTCTAAGACAAACTCTAAACAAAATGCTCTATTTTCCCTAAGCTACATATAGGGGCATCAAACTCAGATACTTAGCTTAACACTCACTTATTGATGTTCAAGGCACAAATAGGTTATGGAATCACTCGACTTGAGCAATAATTACCAGTAACAGTCGATTAAACATAGCAACACAAGAATTTCATGGAAAATATTGATAACCCCAATAATGTTAAGATTCAGAAGTATCATCATCATTGATTTAAATGAAAACAGAAACTCCAACAAAATTCAACGTCTCAAAAGCACTAAAAAAAACTCTCTTTAGCTAAAATATCAATACCAGACAGAAATAAACGGCTGAAAAACTCAATCGACGGTCTGCATGATATCCTCAGCAGTGAACTTAGTACCCTTGTCCTTATCAGCAGCAGCGCGTCCCTTGGCCTTACGATCAAGTAGCGATTTCCTGTCCTTGTCAAGCCTGAGTTTCGTAACAACAACCTTAGAAGGATGAATACCAACGTTAACAGTAGATCCATTGACCTTCTCTCTAGTTATACGTTCAATGTGAATCACCCATTTCTTACGGTACACTTGGACGACTTTGCCCTCACGCCCCTTGTAGGTCCCACGAACAACTTGGACTTCATCGTCTTTCCTCACCGGCATGGATCTCACGTTGTACTTTGAACGTAATTCAGTAGATAACGGCGCGCTCATTATCACCCTGCGCTCGCTTGACGGCGCCGTGAAATGGGCTTTTCTGCTCTTACGGCGGGAGGAGGATACTCTTGGATTGTACTTCATTTTTGCTGGTTTCTAATCTCCTCTGCTTCTTGCAAATGGGCAGCCGTTGAAGAAGATGATTTCTAGGGTTTAGGGGTACTTATAGGGAGAGATGGTGGGCTTAGATAAACTAGGGTTTTAAAGTTGGATTGTTCAGTTGGAGGCCGTTGTTTTGGGCCTCCGATTATGATACCTTAGAGTAATCTTTCAGATTTCTCATATTTCAGCCCACTCCAATTGGACTGGACGTTACGATTTTCAAGCTTTTAGAGAGGTGACCATAAACACCTGATATTTTTGGGGGGAAATTCAGAAATAGCCATATTTACGGCTAGTCATTGAAAAATAGAAACAGTTTCAAAAGTAATCAAAATTTAGTCGTTTTTCATGTAAAGATAAAATTTGTAGAAAAACACTCTTAAAATACGAAAATATTCCAGCATAATATGCTGGAGTTCGAATTTTTTACATATGAGCTTCCAGTATAATATGATGGAATTTTATTATGTGTGTTGGAGTTTCATAATAATAAGATGGGAGTTTATATGAAGGAGCTTTGTAGTCCTGCAAGTTATGCTGGAACTATTCGTGTGCCGGAGTTCCAACAAGATATTGGAAGTTTATACGCATGAGCTCAGTAATCCAACAAATCATGCTGGAATTTTTCGTGTTTCAGCAAAATAGTGGTTATTTTTCAATAACTTCACAAACGCTGGCTATTTTTCAATTATTAGTCCATAAAACTGGCTGGCTCATGTTATTTTTACAATTTTCGGGTAAAGTGTAGATATACTTAATTTTGAGGCTATCATTGAAGTCATACTCGTATTGTCCAAAAACCTATAAATTTATCCACTCTAAAGGAGGAGGAAGAGGAAGCAACATTTAGAGTTTGCTCAAAATAGGTACAAGTTTTAAAAAAATTTAAAAAGTGAGTTCAAGAGTAACGACCCCGCCGGTCATTTAAAGTGTTGTGGAGTTGCTCCCTTATTTACTGCTTATTTTATGCTTAATTTTAATTATGTGACTTGACAAGATAGTTGATTTGGTTTTGGAGATGTTTCAGAATGAGACGGGACACTTACTCTCAAGGTTGGAAGATCAAGTGTAAAAAGTTTGAGTGGATGTTGACCTATATGTAAACGACTTCAGAATGGAGTTTTGATAGTCTGATATCTCCGTTGGTGATTTTTGGACTTAGGAGTATGTCCGTATAGTAATTTGGAAGTCCGTAGTTATTTAGGCTTGAAATAGCGAAAGCTTGATAATTTTAAGTTTTAAAAATTTTAAAAGTTTGACAGAGAGTTGACTTTATAGTTATCGCTCGTATTTTGGATTCGGGAGTTGGAGTTGGTCTGTTGTGTCATTTATGACTTGTGTGCAAAATTTGAAGATCAATCTAATTTGATTTGATAGGTTTCAACGTCGAATATAGAAGTTGGAAGTTGATAAGTTCATTAGCCTTAAATCGATGCGCGATTCATGGTTTTAGCATTGTTTGATGTGATTTGACGCTTCGATCGAGTTCATATGATGTTTTAGAACTTGTTGGTATATTTGTTTGAGGTCCATGGAGCCTCGGGCGAGTTTCGAATGGTTAATGAATCAAATTTTTGACTTGAGAGATTGCTAAAGTTTTTCTTGTGTATAGGTCTGGTTACTTTCTGTGCGATCGCGTGGACAGGTTCGCGATCGCAAAGGCGTGTTTGGGCAGCTGGATTCTTACTCCACGCATTCGCAAGATGGAGCATGCGATCACGTAGGTTGTTCAAGCATTGAATCATAAACGTATGGGCAAAGCCGCATTCACGAAGAGTAAGTAAGACAGCAGCTGAGGTCATGTGTTTGTTGATCGCGATCGTGCGGAGAGGGACGCAATCGCGTAGGTCTGAGGAATCAATGCTTCGTGTTGCATGGTTTTGTCACGTTCACGTAGGGTTAAAATATTGGGCAGCTAAGTTTGTGCTTCGTGATCGCGAGGCATTTTCCGTTATCAGGATTAAAGGATAACTGGGCAGAATTTAAAGTCTCAAGATGAGAGTTTGGGTTTATTTCACAATTTCATTTTGGGAACTTGGTTGGAGGTGATTCTTGTAGAGATTTTCAAGGGAATGATTGGGGAAGTGATTTTTACTTAGTTTTGGTTAAATTCTATGATTATATCTTTGATTTCATCATTTAATTAGTGATTTTGGGGTGAAATGGAGGAAACTTCTATCGCGCCCCCTTTTTTCCTTGCGAAATCGGGTTCATGACATTTTGGTTAGGACAACTCTTTCCTTTGGAAAGGAGGTTGCAATTTGAAGAGTCAACACCTAACGATTTTAAGGTGCGTTAGGGCACCTATAGGGTTCATTCATAACTACGTTTGGTAACCAGAGTAAGGTAAGGGTTTGAAATTATCCTAAAGAGAAGGTGTTTGGCACCCATCAGGATCCACTAGTGTAGTTCCCAACCAGACAATTTTTTGTGAATTTGTGCAATTAGCAAATAAACAAGGATGGCTCAAATAGTAGGGGATTTAAGTTTAAATATACAAGTATTTAAAAACAATTAGTGAAAGACGAAATTTTGAAAAGAATTACAATTTAAAGCATGCTTATGAATGTAAAGGGATGTCCTAGGTTTGTCTGTAATATGGATCACATCAATGTAATACCCAGTATGACACTCCTCAAATAGGGGCTACACGTGGTATTAACGCATCGGTCATCATATCCATATCTACCTTTTCTCTCCCCGTGAAGGTAATTAAGTGAGGGTTGGTCTCGACCCCTATTGTATGTTATTACCTGCCCCTTCTTATCAGTTCCGGAGGAATTTAGGACTCCTATCCTATAAGAAGGAGGTTCTAGGCAGACCGTCATGCTTAAAGACAAAATACTAAGGCGGCATACAACAACAAGTAGGACTTCAATTAAGGGGATCATGGAAGATAAACGAAAGGCTCAAATATAACTCCACAGGTAATGCACGTAGACATCATGACTCATACACAATTAAAGGCCGAATTTAAACCCTATGCATGGTATCCAAGTGATAACAACCGAACTGATAGCTTATATGATTCCACCAAACTATTGGAGTACCTGGTCTTGTATGAGACTAATATATAGAATGTAGTAAAGACAGAATGTAAACGAGGTCGGCGATTTTTCTACGTGGAAAAATCCCACAATGGGGATAAAGAAATCACGACCTACTCTTGTAGGTTTTTAACTCAACTAACTTGTAATCTACCTATTGCAAGCCACTGCAATGCTTGTGATTGCAAAGGCTTCAAACTAACTTGTGATACAGCTACAAGCCACTCTTTAACTCTCCTAGTTACTGAGGATTTGACTTATGACTATTTCTAGTCACAACATAAACTCTAAAGTTTACGAATTTGAATTGTTCATAAAGTAGTGCTTCAAAGAAAGTATACTAGGAATTACAATGTAAACAAATTAACAAGATTGCAACTCAACTATGGACGTACATAGGACTAGTTTAGTAATTGATCCCTATTGGAGTTGTCTTCTTCTTCTTGACACACCAGTGATTTCAAAAATGGATCAATGCTTCTTCTTCTTGAGAGAATATCACTGAATGCACGAATACTGGTGTATATCGCACCAGGTTGTTTTATCACAAAAAAATGTCGCAATAGGTAGTGATATCAACTCGTGCTGTACTTGTTTAGAGAGAAGTGACTGATTCACTGTCTGCACAACCACTTCTGGGCAGGTGCGTTCCAGTTGGACTTTGTGCTTCTGTCAGGAACATCAATGGACAGCTCCTGATACTCTTAGAGGGACATAACAATGGACCATGTCCTAGTTGTGTTTCTCTTTTGTAACAGTTGCCATTTGGTCACTTTCTTCTGTTGTATTCTGGTTGTCCTCTTGACTTGTACTTTGGTGAGAGAACCCCATAGAAGCAGGTCCCTGTTATGTTCCTTTTTATATTGATTGCGTACAACCATTGTCTTGTGCTTGAACCCTAAGGGACCAGGTCATCGGGTCCCTCTTGTGTTCTTCCATGTGGTTGTTCATCCATTTGCTAATGTTTAGGCTTCCACCAGTTCATATGATATGTGTATCCGACAGAGCAGGTTCTTTATCTGGTTCTTTACAACAAGTTTGTTAAATTATCAAAACATAAGAATCCTAAGGTTAAGTAGAAACCCATCAATTTCCCCCTTTTTTATGATGACAAACTTAAGCATGGACAATATTTGTTTAGAGAAAATAGCAAATATAACCAGATAGATTCCAGAATAATACACGAAGTTCCCCCTTAATCTCAGATCTCCCATGTATTTTTCCCTTTTTGGCATCATTTAAAAAAGAAGAACAGCTCTGAAGAATAGCACAAGCAGGTAATAAGCATAAAGAAGTCTAACACTGCTAGATCATGCCACATATGTGCACACAACATGACAGAAAAAGGAAGCCAGAGGAACACAGTATTGTACATGCAAAGAAACGGGAGCTGTTTTATTAATGTTTATATTGTACTAACCAAGTCAGGAGCAGTAATGGTTAATTCCAATATGCCATCACACAAAAAAGACACATAAACACCAGTAAAATAGCGGCCGCAGGAAGTTTGAACAAAATAGCTAGACACTGAGGGGGATCGTAGAGAGCACTAAGGGAGAGAGGCTTGGAGGAAGAGACAACAATGAGAACCAAGTCCAATTTGGCATTTGCAGCTAGTTGTTCTTCAAGTAGTTGAGCCCGGAGTCTCTCATTTTCCTTTCTCATTTGGGAAATCTCCTCATGCACAGAATCAGGTCCTTTAGCTGCTTGGCTGAGCTGAGTTTCTAGAACGGCATTTCGAGCCCTCAGCCTTCGTATTTCCTTAGATTCTATAGTTTGGGCATTTATCAGATGAGAGATGGTCGAGATTCTTCTACCAATTTTTTTATGCATTTGCATTCTTCTAGAGTGGTCTTAGAAAAGGTTTGCTTATGTGTCCCCACTCGAGGATTTCCCAAGGGAACATCATAGAATCTGAACACTTGAGTGAGAAGAAAACCTTAAGGTAACCCATGATTACCACCCTTGAAATTTGCAACCGTATGCATGTGATCTATCATGATACTGGTAGGTTTACAAACTCATCAAGTGCTTCCATCAGGACCAAATTTGACTTTATGGCAATGAAACGTCTCACAAAGCGGGGTAGGAGTACTTTGTTGACCAGTTCAAAGAGAAGCAGGTACTCAGGAAGTAACATTTTCTTATGGACACGTTGAATAGCTTACTCTTTCATCATGGCTCTCCGAAAGTTCACTCCACAAACATCCTTAATTGAGGACATGCCTTCACACGAAATTCTAAGAATTTTTTCCAATGTTGAAGTGTCGAGTACAATATCAACTCCATTTACACTCACGTAGATGTAATTCCCTTCGACAGTAAAGAGAGATGAGTAGAAGGTTTACACTACATCTTCATACACCAGAGGCATGCTCCCTTCAAATAGGTGCTCCCATTGTTGAAATCCACAATCTCCATAATTTTCTCATGCCAGCCGTTTTCAAAATTGCTGGATCAAATGTTCGGCCTCACAACACTTTTTGAGTTCTTAATCTTTGCTGACACTGAACATTATCACATGTTAAAGACTTTGATGGACCAAGTTCATTAAAAGTTTCCCTTTCTTGGTTTCAAATTCCTTCAACAGACTCTCATTTCCATCTAGTAACCTCTACAGTTTTGTCCTGTGACACGACTATCTCATTTTCGCTTCGCTTAGACTTGTTGTTGTGCTTCCCAGATGACCATTTATGTTCCTTGACATTTTCCTTAACCGTCACATAGTGTTTCATCAAAAAACCAGATTCTCTAGAAGCATCTTTGTGTATATGATTTACTGGCACACTCTTGATGATGTTTTTTGGATTCATTTTGCTTTTTATCCTTGTCTTTGTGCTTCTCTTACTTTTATGCAATTGAGATTCAAGATTATTTTGCTATGATGACTTGGTGATGGGTGATCTTGAGGAATACTCCAAGAGCTTGGAATGAACAAGAGGCGCAGTAGTGAGTTTGCATAGAAGTGAATCAGGTTCATCAGGAGGCTTTTCTGAAAGTATCTCATGGGCCAAGGACTCAAGGAGTGTTGTGGTTATTACATCCCTTAGGAATCGTAGGTCTTCCCTTTAACATTCTGAATAGAAATAAGCTCCTTCATTCATCAGACTCTTAGCAGATATAGCCATAATGTTATGAGCAACTTCCTTTTCTGGTGACTCATTGAGAGTCACTGAGTCCAACGTGGAGGTGTTCAAGTACTGGTCTGTATCCTCTTTATGGGCTTCTGATGTGCGAGAAGTAACACCTCCTGTGTGATCCTTGATGTGATCGTCAAATTGACTAGACATAAGATTCTTAAAACAATGATAAATAGGGTTTATTAGAAATGGAAAGACAGTGGGGGTAGAGGAAGTCCCAAAGGTGTATAAAGTAGTAGAAGGCGTGAAATAATGATCTTCTGGGAGTAACTTTCGAGTGATAAAGAAGTGGGAACAATGTTAGTAATGGGGTATTGAGAAGATTGTTCTATCGCCATTGAATGAGTATTTAGTATATGAGTTGAGAGAGGAAGAAACATATAGGAATAGGATCTTGGCTGTACACAGAGGATGAAGGTTCATAACTTTCCATGAGAAAGAGAGGAAGTTTCTTATTGGGAAAAGAACTAATGATGAGTGGGAAGCAAAACAGGTTCTGAAACGTCTGAAAACCGACAAGACATGCCACTCGGATGTTAAAAAGTTAAATGACATGGCAGCTAAATTACAAAGTATTTATATGCCATTTTTTTATAGGGGCATGCAAAGATTAATTATATTACTACTAACCTCAAACACGAGAACCTGATGCTAAAATGATTTTTGAACAAGATTTTTGCAGCTCCCCTCCTATTAGTTCATAACTGTACCTTTGGCTTCCATTATTGTCATATGTGTTTACCTACAACAATATTGATGTGAGTTAGGCTTGGTTAGAAAACAGTTTGGCTACCTTTACCCGACAATGTCTTACACTCCAACAAATGGAGCATCAGGTTCTTCATCAAATTTTTGTGACCTCGTCTTCACCTTGATTTAACTGAACTATTCTCTACTTGAGGCTTTGATGCATATATCTAGATTTTGATATTTTGTTATGAAATCCTTTCCACTAATCAATCCCTTCTTTATATTTACCCTCAGAAGAGGATCTCACCCTTCAATGTGTTTGCAATTTCTCTCCAAATATTGACGGGGTTATTTCGTCTTGCTTCTTTGTCTTCCAGGAGATAATGCATGAATCATGAGAAGTTCACTTTGGTTTCCCAACTTGATATAGAGGTTGGTTGGGAAGAAACATATGGGGTTCAGTTTGATTTCCATACACCTTGTGTTCTGCTGCTCGTGTAGTGCCATGAGCTGCAGCTTTTTCTTCTTCCTTCAGCTTCAGTGGTGGCAAATGACGTACTGGGTTCCTTTGTGAGGCATGGAAGGTGATATTGCATTGTCCTTTTCCAGTATCCTTTCATCTTTCTCACTCTGTCACACTCCTAATTAGAAGCGTTGGATGTTTCCCAGAGGCGGGATTGGTTCATCATATTAATCCCCACAGTTTCCTTTAATGACAGAAGGAGGGTGTTTTGCTGAATACCCCATGAGCATTTCCTGCCATTTTGTGCTTCCTTTGTTGGAGATCCTGTGGTCTTATTTTATGGATTGCATTCTAGAAGAAGTCCTTAGCTTGCCCTTTTGCATTGAGCTCCCCAAGGTGACCCTTCCTGTTGTCAAGCACAAGGCATCTTCTTCCAATTTGGCATCTCCTGATGAGTCTTGATTTAGGAGGAACCTGGTTCGATACATGTTCTTCAAGTAGAGAGCAATGTTCATTTCTTTTGCCCAAAGTTTCTTCGCGATTACCTGGACGATGAGAACTGTCCATTCAACAATTTCCACATGATTTCACTCATATCATTCTCCAATTGATGATTAGCATGAGTAACTGTTCTTGCTTCCTTTGTTCATTAATACTCCTTGACTAGTTATCAAATTGATGACAACACTTTTTAGGTCATTCATATAGTGTTTGTCTCTATTCAAATGCCAAGAAGAACCTCTTCTACCTTTTCGTACACTGAGAATGTACCCTTTATTTTCTTTTCAAGGATGCATTCCCTTCCTGTATGGGCTTTCAGTGAGAAGAAATTCGTGATGCTGCGTGCTTTAAACATCCACTATCCATGGTCCAACACAGTCTGTTTCCTCTCAGTGCTCCATGCACATACATATCAGGGGTTAGATTTAGGAACCCAATCTAGTTTGGGTCCCTTATTACTATAAAAAGGATTAATGAGAGACTTCTTGATCCACGCAAGCAATATCCACTTTTTGCAAGAGGTACCTAGTCCTTTGCTAGTAGGCACTCTATCAGTAAATGATTTGTTCTTCTGAGCATACTGAACCCTATCCTGGCAATTTTTTTTAAAATGCTCATTGTTTCCACAGTGGGTACTAACCCAATTATCAGGTACAGTGACATACTTGTTGTATTGATTGTAGGGAGTTTTCTCCCTTTTGAACCTGATGCCCTACTTGTTCCCACTATTGTTAAGAAACATGGCAGTGACTGCATCATACGAACCTGTTGGAACTTTCAAATCCTGATTCCGAGGTCGTTTACTCAAAAATCCAATCCTAGTTTATTCTTTCAACTTTAAGCTTCCGAAATGAGAATTCTCTTTCCAGATCAACTCCAGACTTCCCGAAATTCAATTTCGACCACGCGTCAAGTGATAATGCCTGAAATAAAGCTGCTCATGGCCTCAAATCACTGAACGATGCGCTAGAGCTCAAAATGACCGGTCGGGTCGTTACAACTTGTGATAACAACATCTGACGTAATGGCAATTGTCCTGCCCGAGATAGCATAAGATCGAGCTTGGCCACCGCCTGATCGGCCTCCACCTCTGGGGCAACCCCTGGCTGCCTGGCCTCCACCCCTAGCTAACTTGGTGGGTGCTGAAGGAACCGGAGCAGAAGACAAAAGTTGATCCCTCTAGTGAGACTGACCACAACGAAGTCGAGTACACTGCCTCCTCATATGACCAAACTCACCGCAGTCGTAGCAACTACCAGGTGCTGGATAAGGGGACTTAAGGGAACCCCTCGCACCAAAATAACCAGCTGATACACTCAGCGTAGAAGAACCCTGAGTTGAAGGGGAATAAGATGAGCTCTAAGCTGCGAGGGCACTAAGTGAATACTGGTGCTGCCCTTGCTGCTCTGCCTCGGCCACGACCGCTGGAGGCCTCAGTGGGTGGTACTGGTGGTCTTCCGCCACGTCTGATAGCGTGAGTCCGCGCTATCTGTGAGAGAATAGAATACAAAAGTTCAGTTTTTGGATCAACAAAGTCGCGCGACAAGAATTTCAAGAATATGAAGTTTTTTCTAAAGGTTCTGCAGCCTCTCGAGGATAAATAGAGACGTCTCCGTACCAATCCGCGAGACTTTACTAAACTAGCTCATGACTCGCGAAACCAAGTAACCTAGGCTTTGATACCAACTTGTCACGATCCCAACCCTGGTCATGATGGTGCCAAATACACTGCTAGGCAAGCTCTACCTTTCCAAAACATTCCCTAACTTAAAACATATTATTTATATATAACACAGGGGAAACTACTAAACCATTATATTAAAAGTCTAGTAATAATGATAAAATATGCGGAAGTTTAACAAAATACTGCAATATAGTCACAAATAGAATCCGGTGTCACGAATCTGAGCCTCTAATACAGAATCTCAACCTACTACAAGTGTGTCTAAGAAATGCGGAATAAAATATAGAGATAGAGGGGAGAGTTCAAAGCTAAAAAAGCCATGCAGCTACCTCGATGCTCCCAAGACACTAATATCCTCACTCAGCCTGTGATGCACCTGGATCTGCACGCAAGGTGCATGGAGTAATGTGAGTACTCAGACCCAGTGAGTAATAAACATAAATAAAGGTTGAGAATAAAAAATCATGGAAAGAAGCAAAATAAGCTATAACTGGCATTTTAGAGCACTTTATAACGAAGCAACAAGTCAATGAAATAAGAGTACAGAAATGCTATGACAGGAAACACAGTTAAAGAATATATGCATGAATGAAATGCAACACATAGAACAGTACACTCTAGTACCCTACGCGGCGTGCAGCCCGATCCATTTAACATCAACGACACTTACTGGGGTGTGTACAGACTCCGGGAGGGGCTCCTACAGCCCAAGCGCGATATCAAGACATCTCGTGGCATCAACCAGGCTATCAGCCTCAATATCAATATAATACTGCTGCGCTGAGCAGCTCGATCCATGCTCAATCCAAAAATTCACATAAGCCTCTCGGGCAATACTAAAATAATAGTTCTCAGCTCAAAATGTCAATAAAATATAGTTTAAGTTTTTAAATCTTAGAAAGATGGCTGAGTTTGCAAAACACTATTAAAACTTAGGACTGAGATCAAATATTATGCCAAATAATGTGAAAACAGTGATAGGAATCCCTAAAGGATTCAAATAATTGGCACGAAGCCAAAATATAACAATTTAATCCAAGTAGGATGACTATCAAATAAGTTATAGTCGAAAACACAATAAAAACATCACTCGGGACGGACCAAGTCACAATCCCCAATAACAAATGACCCTGCACTCGTAATAGAGCGCGTGTCTCGCCTCAGTATAGCGTTACGATGTAAAATTTAGTGGTTTCAAACCCCCAGGACATCATTTACGTCTATTACTCACCTCAAGCCGGCCTAAAGTCTAGCTCGCTATGCCCTAGCCTATCAAATCGACCTCCTCTCACGTCGAATCTTACCAAAACCACAACAAATCTATCACAATATACCAAGGGAACAAAACCCAATCAAAATAATTGAAAAACAACAAGAATGCCCGAATTTAGCAAAACCCGAGCCCCGAGCCCACTTCTCGAAACTCAGAAAATTTAACGAGTTTATACATATAAAGATCACAAGAATCAGAGTTCATTTGACCCTTCAAATCCCTAGTTTAAGCTCTCTTAGGTTCAAGCCCTGAACCAGCATTTTTGTATCTTAATTCCTTGAGTTTTCAGTTCTAATCCATGTATTTACACCATAAAATCATGGTTTAAGTCCAAGAATTCATACCTGATCAAATCCTGTTAAACCCTCTTCAAAATCGCCCAAAAACTCTCCAAGTCTGAGGTGAAATGTGTTACTCTTTCCAAAATTCGTGAAGAAGACTAATTTAATACTCTTCCCAGTCATCTCGCTTTTGCGGACAAAGCGGAATCGCTTATGTGGTCCGCACTTCCACTTCTGCTGAACTTGCCCTGAGTCCATTTCCAGTTCTTCGACTCTCACCTCCGCATTTGCGAGACCGCACATACGGTCTCATAACCGCAGGTGCGAGTATACCAGATACCAGTAGACCTTTACCATGAAAAAATTTCGAAACTCTCAGTTTAACCATCCGAACTCACACAGAGGCCACCGGAACCTCAACCAAAAATATCAATGCATCTTACAACGTTATTCAAACTTGTTCCAATCATAAAAACAGATCCAACAACACAAAAGTTCTCAATTCTCATCGAATTCGAGCCCAAGTTCTTCTAAAACTTCTGAAACACGCATTTGATCAAAAACCCAACCAAATCACCTCCGAAATAATCTGAAATTTTGCACGTACATCCCAAATCACCTAGCAAAGATACTGCAACTTTAAAATTCGATTCCGATCCTCGGATCAAAATCTCACCTATCAACCGGATATCGCCAAAATGTTAACTTCGCCAATTCAAGCCTAATTCTACATCGGACCCCTAAAATCATTTCCGATCACACTCCTAAGTCACAAATCACTTCCCGTTCTGTGGAATCACTAAATTTCCATTTCTACGGTACACACCCACATGGCCGTCACACGGCATGGACGTCACCTCAACATCAATTACATAACACATAATTCGGGGTTTCATACACTCATCACCGAGTTTAGAAGGGTTAATTACCTCAAAAAAGCCAAATCCAATGCGGAGCAAAACGAACGATACTTCAAGAATGCCATCTCGCGCGTACAGATCTCCGAACAGCTCGAAACTAGCCAAAAACAACTCAAGAACATCAAATAAAGCATAAGAACATAATTTCAAATGATAAAGGTCGAATCCTTAATAAAAAGTCCAAAATTGATCAAAAAGGCAAACCCGAGATCACACCTTGGAATCCAAAAAACTTATAAAATCTGGAAACCCATTTAGTTACAAATCTAACCATACCAGTTTTATTCAAATCCGACTCTAAATCGATGTTCAAAACTCGAAAAATCACTCTATTAAACTTTAGGCAAAAATCCCCAATTACTCTTTTGAAACCATCAACCAACTGCCAAGAACGAGGATAGATTCATGAAATATAATCAAAACCGAGTAGAGAACACTTACCCCTAACCATGTGGTGAAAGTCTCCTAAGGAATCACCCAATTCCGAAGTCTATAGCTCAATATGTGATAAAATGGCCAACCATCGATATGTATGGATTTTGCCTAGCATTTCCGCATATGCAGTCAAATTGTCGCATCTGCGACCTCCGCTTCTCCAAAAAAATCTCTTTTCGCGAAGCCTCTAAAGGCAACCACTTTCCACACCTGCAGATATTTCCTCCTTCTGCGCACACACAGGTACGACAAACAACTCATGCTTCTGTGCCACACGCCGCTTCTGCGGCTATAATTATGCTTCTGCAGATGCGCAGATGCGCCCGTAATTCAGCTTCTGTAATCTTCTTCACCCAGCTCTCATCTGGCTTCTGCGACCATCACACCTACGCAAACCAGCCGCAGGTGTGATCACACTAGATTCTTCCACCAGCAACCTTAACAAAAAATGATGCAAACAATCTGATCCTCGTCTGAAACTCTTCCAAGCCACTCGGGACCCCGAATATATCAACTAGTCCTATAACATAACACGGACCTACTCAAGGCTTCAAATCAAACATAACAACATTGAAACAACGAATCGTACCTCAATTCAAACTCGAATGAACTTTGAACTTTTCAACTTCCAAAACTCAAGCCGAAATATGTCAAATCAACTCGGAATAAACTCAAATTTTGCACACAAGTCCTAAATAACATAACGAAGCTACTCCAATTTTCGGATCCACAATACAAATCCCATATCCTTGAAGTCAACTTCAGGTCAAACTTATGAACTTTTCAAACCTTCAACTTTCCAACTTTAGCCAACTAGTGCTCAATCCTTTTAGAAATGTCCAAATGCAAATCCAGGCATACGACTAAGTCTAAAACTACCATCCGGACCTAACAGAACCATCAAAACTCCATTTTGGGGTCAAATTCACAAAAGTCAAACTTGGTCAACTGTTCCAACTTAAAACTTCAAATATGAAATTCATTCTTCCAAATCACTTCCGGATAACCTAAAAATCAAAACCAACGATTCACACAAGTCATAATATATCATATGAAATTACTCATGCTCTGAAATTATCGAGCAACATGGAAATGCTTAAAAAACCGAGTGGGTCATTACAAAAACCATTTAAATCAAGATATAAATTTAGATACGAACTGCTAGCATAGTGATAGAGGCTGCTCACTGAAGCGGTGTCTAAAAAAAATTATTTGGTAATTTCAAATAATGGAGTGACCACTTGAGTAATGAACTCTAGAAAAGTATTATTTGAAAGAAAGAAAAGACAAAATAGTGAATATTGTATTATTTATATTATATGTAAATGAAATTTAGTGATTTAGAGTCTGTTTGTATTGACATAAAATAGTGATTTTTTTGTAAAAAATAAATTTTAAGCCCAAAAAAATAAAATAAGTGTGGGTTGCCCACCTTATTGCTTTTGGCTTGTTTTTATAAAATTTTAATTTATTTTAAATACTTTTAACTTTGTCAAACACTAAAAAAATTAAAAAGAACTTAAAAGCTGATTTGTCAATTTAAACACCCACTTATTCGTTACTCCATCTGGTCCACAATAAACGATCAATTTGCTTTTGGCATACCCATTAAGAAAATACTAAATTATGCACAAAAAATACCTAGTATGACTAAACTACCCTTAATTAAATATTTAATATGAGGAGTAAGAAAACTTTTTGGGGATATGTACATAAGGGTAATTTTGTAAAAATAAATTGAATTCTTTCTTCTTCTTTTTCCGGTCAAATAGGCTCATATATTTGTATTGAACAATTAGGGATACACGTGCAACGCACGTGTCCAAAAACTAGTAAAATAAAATGTATGTTCCACTCAACTTACAGTTCTTGAACCTTTTATAATTTCATTATGCAATTGTATTTGGCCATTTCAATTAGATCTCTATTTCAGTAAAACGCAAAGGGATTTACTGAAACCAGCTAAAAAACTGCAAGTTAACCAATAGAGTTGTCTCCTCCAGCAATCAGTGACTTAATGGTATGTATTGAATCAATTCAAATATCTATATCTCGTGTGCAGTGTTGTCCGTGTCATCACTTGGTGTTGTAACAACTTGCAATTTGTGCAGCCAGTCGAAGTATTGATCTTGCTCCTTTTTGTGTAGGTGGAGTAAGAGTGAATCCGCAAAACTTTTACTAACTCCTCTTGCTTCTAGATATTTATAGAGCTCATCTTGAAGTTTCTGATCTAATGAACTGAAAAAACTGAACGAGGGACCTTTGAAGGCTGAAGAATCCAGGGCCGATGATGGAATGTAGTTCACATTTTGAATTTCAAAGTCACAACCATCACCAACTCGAGCAGTTGCTACGCAATCAAACTCTAGCACGGAACTCAAGCCAGGCTTCTTCACACCTACTTTCATGAAAGCTTCCCTGGGAAATTTCACATTTTCATTATAGCTCTCAGCACCCAATAAAGCAGAAACATCAACTTCCTCCCCTGATTCGCATCTCCTGCGTAGAACCACATCTTGAGATTGTGGTGAATCCCAATCTACAACAAAATCTCCAAAGCTTCTACTTTCATCATTCTGAAAAGGTTTAGCGGAGAGTTCGTGGTTGATTTCAGATAGCACAATTTTAAGCAAATCCAAATCTCCAATAGCTTTACGAGCTTGAAATAATACGGTTGGCACTCTCCTCATAATTGAATTCTTTCTTGATTATATAAATGAACATTTATTTTGGACTAAAATAAAAAAGTAAATTGGTCACTTATTATGAATCGGATAGAGTAAAAACTATTTAACAAAGGAAGTTAAGATTTAAAGTTCTTATTTATCAAAAATAGGCCTTATTTATCACCCGTTTGAGTTTCTTATCAAAAAAATATCCACCATTATACATTAGTTGCACATTTATCCCTCACCTGTTAAAAACACCCTCCCAGATTTTTAAGGAGCACGTGGCATCATTTGATTGGACCAGACGACCCGCCCATTTCCTTTAATTAAAACCTCCCGACCCAATAACTTATCTTAGACCCATCGTAATTTCAATCAATTTTCCTAAAACAGGCCCCATTTCCAATCGTTCCTTTCATCTCTCTCAGAAAGAAACCTAGGGTTCATCACACCCCTTTCAAATTCATTTGTTCCACATGCTTTCTCCAACAACAAGAACCAAAGGTAAATGCTTTCTTTAAGTAAATGTTTGCTGAAGATGTTATATGTATTTTCTTGCTTAAATTTGTCGTGAATTAGTCACCTATAGGAATTTCGTTCTTTAATCATGTTATGATTCTGAGTATAAGCTTAAATAAATATAGTTGACCGCTGGCTGTATTTTTTATGAGTGAATTTTGTTTACATGGGTTGTCTAGGTGGGTTTTCTGTTTGTGTTTATTCGAAATAGATTTATTTTTGGATTTTTGTATAGTTTGTGGTCTGCTGAAGTCTTTTTGTTTGTTTAATGAAAAAAATGGTGACAGAACTGAGATTGTGGGGTCTTAAGTTTGGGGTTTCAGGTATTTTTTGTCGGTATATGGTTCTTTACCCCCACTTGTCGACGCCCCCATCTTTCTAAGGGTGAAAAGAGGGTTTGGACATTATAGGTGGAATGACTCTTTTATCCCCTTTTGCGAATTTGGGTTATGAATTTTGGAGAGTCTCCACCTAATGATTATAGTGCATTAGGACACTTTAAGAGAAAAGAAGAAGATTTTGAAAGAAAATCAGAGTTCGGGTAAAGGCTTGAGATTATCTCGAGGGGAAGGTGTTAGGCACCCCTCAAGATCCACTAGTGTGGTTTTCGGCCGTGCTTAATTGCGACTTTAAGAAGAGTAGGAGTAAACAAGCAATGTTTCCACATAGGAAAAATAGCAAGTTGAAAATTTCAAAAGAAAAAAGACACAAGTTGTTTTGAAAAGAGGAATTTTGGTTGAAAACATTAATCGACTATAAAGCATTAATAAAGAAGAAGGAAGGGGTCCTAGGTTTAAACATAACATGGATCACTTTGGTGCAATACCCTGCAATCATTCTCACACGAGATATTAGCACACCAGTCATCATATCCATATTCTACCCTTCCCACCCCGTTAAGGTATTTAAACGTGATTAGTCTTGTTTTACTTATTGCATGCTAATACCGCCCCAACCTATCAGTATTGGGGTATTAGGACTTCTAATCCTAAAAGGGAAAGAAAGGGATGGGGGCTTTGCATGGAGTTCCAAAGGATAAAAGTCTCATTCGTCCTTCAAAATAGATACCAAGTAGGGGAAAGAACAAGAAGACAAACCAAGGCTCAAAGAAACCCCTTTAAATAGATAACATATAATTTAGCATGTCTTGCATATACTGGTTTGGTCTTAAATTAAAATTAAGCGGCGGACGGATCAGTTTAACACATAGAATTAGATAAAAGATTTACATATGGCAACTTAGATCTAATTGTTAGGATCTGGAGTATTTTACCAAATTATTAATTAAGGACTAACATAGACAAGTTTTGAAAGAAGCAGAAGTTGCAGAAGTTTAAAAAGATTTTGGAAAATTGCTGAGACTGTTTAAAGAAATGTACAGTAGAGTTTCAGAAGTAAAGTGTTCATAAAAAGAGGCGAGAGTTTGAAAGCTGTCTGAAAGTAACCTCATGAATAAAAGTTCAGACAGAGAGTTGGAAAACAATTTTAGCGACAGAAATACAAGTTCTTTGCAGACAGGTTTGGACGAATTATGTTGAAAATATTGAAATAATTGCCAGATTATTGAATATATGACTTAAGCGAGTTCTGAGATCATATGAGCAGGATATCTATTCCAAAATTTTATGATATTTTAAATGTTTCAGGCATGCGATAGTTGTGTTACCCTATTGCTTGCCTATTATTATTGCGATTTTATAAGCATGATTTCTATATATGCTTGAATGAATAAAAACGCAAGCCTATGAACATGATCTCTAGGTGATTCAAACGTTAAAAGCCTATAGACATTATATCTAAGTGATTCAAAGTAGTAAAAGTCCTATAGGCATGATATCTAGGCGATTCAAAGTATTAAATCATATATGCATGATTTCTAGGTGATTCAAAGTAGTAAAAGTCATATAGGCATGATTTCTACCCTTTAACATGCAAACAACTAAAAACCCTCCCATACCCTTTACTACTATATTCCCCAAGTTTGATTATAAAGTTATTATTACATGGCCAAAAGTAAAAATAAAATACATCATAGCCCACAGCTAGATCCAAACTGCCTAATGCAATCTTGATATCTGATACATGTGTTTTACCAAATCCGGGTTCCAGATTCCAAGGCCTTCTCTTAGAGCATTTCAAAGTTACAAGGAGCTTCAAGAGCCCAGGAAATGCTTACACCTAAAGAGTGAATGTTGTAACAAAGTAGTGCAATGTGTGGAATTACCAGCCCTTAGGCATCCAAGTTTAGATGGAGCTCTAGGGTCCCTAAGCATGGCTTACCGGAGGGGGGTAGAACTTAAGAGCTAGGAGTAGGTGTAAAGTGAGAGGGGAACCTTAGCAGGAGGTGGTCATACCCAGCCATGGCATAGACTGGCACACTCCTAACCTCTTGCTCAGATTCAAACAAATAAGAGCAGACTTTTATAGAGTCAAACTTAGGTCTGAATGGTGATCAGGACACCAACATACCCAAATTAGAGCTCAGCACATTGAGGGGAAAGGGAATGGGAAAGAAATCAAGTAAAGACTCAGAAAAGTCTAGTTTTGGATCACAGACAACAATTCATGATGCTGCTACGACCCAGGACAATACTCACATGCAAAGGGAATAGAGGGAAATGGATTAAATATAACATAAGAGACATAACATGCTCGAAGGTAATTACATAGTGCAGGAAAGCATAAATAGACACACAAAGAAAGAGGGATAAAAACAGAGAAGTTGAACAGGGATGCTATTTAACATAGAAGAACATACCAGTTGTAAATTCTAGACTAGCAGGATAGTAATAGCAAACAAAAGCCAGGAACAACAGGAATAGACTCAAGAAAACTCCCCAAGTGCTTAGAAGTTCAGACAACAAGAAGTATAGATGTAGAATGCTCAGTAATAGTGTAGAGAAATAGAGAGTAGTAATAGTAGTAGTAAAGAAGACAGAGAGGTGAATTCTGATATTTGATTTGCAGTCAGAATTCAATGATGAAGTGAAAAGAAGAGCATGTATTTATACTTGAAATCAGACATGCAAGCTAGGAAAGAAAATTAGTCGAGTATCAATTAAGATCAATCAATTAACAGATGTTCCTTTATTAAGGAATCCCAATTTTATGAGTAAGGGACGAAAAATATTTAAGTAAAGGGGATCAAATAAACAACATGTGCATAGTATATAAATAAGGGTGAATACATAAAAGTTATTTAAGGAAAAGTTTTTAAAAATACACGGTTTGTGCAAATAAGGTAGGAAGACTAATTAAAAAACAGTAAATCAAAGGTCTGAGAGTGTTATATGAATGAATTAAGTCTGAAAAAAAGAGGAAGGTTTTACTTAGGTCGAGTCACATGCAAAAAAATGGAAAGAAATCAATCAAATTATATTCAAAAGAAATTTTGAACTAATGGAAAATTTGAAAAACCACTTTAGGGGGAAATTCATAGTATATAAGGAACATATGAACACGTCAAACATGAAAGAAGGCTGTACTATCATTGTAAAGAATCGGTAGGAAAATCTAGTGTAGAAATTTTTTTGGCAAAAAGGTCAGAACCATATGAAAAATAGAGAAATTTAATCAAATTAGTTCAGAGTTGAAGATGTGCAAGTCATATACACATGGTCTGAAAAACCCCCAAATTCTAGGGTTTTCGTCATTATTCCAGCGTAGGAACGAAAATGAACAAATCAGGCAAGAGCAAACTCAGAGAAACCCAAAGGAACTTAATCGTTCCGTGAAAACATGCTGAAGGAAAACACAATAAAAGAAAACCCAAGGAAATATTAGGAGGAAACATAGTATGAGAAAACATACAGGAGTCAAAGTAGAAACAAACAAGAGTCACAGTAGGACAAATACAGTAAAAACACTTCATAAAATCACTGTAGAACAAGTAAAATCAAAGAAACCCTAAATCGGAGAAGATGAATAGTTTTGAAAGCAAACTTTTGAAAGAGAATTAAGAAAATCGTTTTGAAAACCTTATAGCAAGCATGGATATAGAGCGGATCTAGAGAAATATAGGAAAACCTTGAAGGGCTAGGGTTTCAGAAGAACCCTAGAAGTGAGAAAGGCATGAAAAAGGGTCTGCTCTAAGCTAGGTGAGCCATAGATAGACTCATAGGACCATGCCATGCTGGAGATGGCCATGGAACTTGAATCGACGACGATCTGAGCAAAAACATTCAAGGTCAGACCTTGAATCTTCCAATAGCAGGTGTACAAGAGCACATGGAGGTGAGTACAGGCCACCCAGGGCCTAGGGATGCCATGGATTCCGGTGTAACATAGTGGAAGCCGGTGGGAGAAGGCTAAGGTTTTGGAGGGGTTAGAGAGAGTTTGAGACGAAGGAATTCTAGGGGCGGCGGATTTGAGTGAATGGGGTAGGGTTTGGGGTGTTGTGAAATTTTAAAAGGAATGGGAAAATCGTGGCTGTTGATTAAAATGATTAACGACCTGGATTAAAACAATGGCAGTGTGGGTTTGGAAATGGGTCGGGTAATTGGGTCACTCAATTGGGTTAATTGAGGGTAAGAATTGGGGTCCAAATTGGGCTACAATTGAAAGCAATTTGAGACCAAAACTGAAATAGCCACTTCTCTCTTTTGAATTTATAAAAAATAGTAAAAGATGTTTAAAAATCAAATTAAAAGCACTAGGTTAGAAAACAATATGTAAGTATTAATTTAAAAATACTGGTATTGATTTTGTAATTAAAATGGCTATTAAATCCGGAAATGGGGTAAAATTATAATTTCATGTAATTTAATTTTAAAAATACCAAATGGGCTCATATTATACAAAAATCATGTAAATTATATTGTTATACAAATATTAGAATAAAATAAACTATTCTCCTAAATGGTAGGCTTTTGGGAATAATTATTGGAATTTATGGTGTAAAATAGGCCATAAATTAGTTTTAAAAATCCTTTAAAATGCCAAAATCTTTTGGGATGCTCATATATGCATACATATGCTATTTTGAGAGTACTAGTTTTAATGTACGCGCTTTGCACGTATACCTATATTAATGAATATAAACTTTTTTTGAAAATTATGTAAATATTATTAGATATTTATATAAATTAAAAAATAAAAGTTAAAGTTTTTTTTGGAAAATAATAGATATTTTTGTTTTTAGCTAGCTCAATAAGTAACGAAATCACGTCCAATTGAAGTTTTCAAATGTCTAATCATGTCCAGTTGAAGTTTGAAAATATTTTATGAAAATTATGTTATTTTTGTGATTAATACTAAAATAAAATATGAAAATATTTTTTTCATGATTTTTAGATTAATCTTTTGGTCTTTTAGAATTTGAGAATGAAAAGATTGACATTGTACCTCTTTATGTAAATTACTTAAAATTGACTAATATTGTGTTAATATTTTTTGACAAATAACTTAAAATATGAAGAATATAGGGAGTTGTCCTTCGTCGGAATAAATTTAAAAAGAATAATAATGAAGGACAACTCATTTAGAATACATATTTTAAGAGAAAAAGTAATTAATGATAATTCATTAAGAGTATATTTGTACTTCGAATTAATGAGCGCAAAATTTTGAATATCACTTAAATATTATTAAAAATATATTTTAAGTTATAAAATTAAAATTAAGAAAAATAATTTAAATTATTAAAAAAATATTTATCCAATTTAACTAACTCAGTATAAAGTAAATAAGCTTTCAAGTGAATTGCAGGCTTCTAAGCCAATAAAAATACCACCGAAGTACTTGAAAATGATACAAGATTTTACCAAAAAATATATTACCATCAAACTAAATTACAATTAGGGGCTCTCAGCTTTTTGTTAGTTTCCTTTTTCTCCCAAAATCAACTTTTTAGTTGCTATAATATATTTTTAAAGACAAGAACAACATTAATTGTACAATTTCGTTTGTTTGCAAAGCAAGATAGATTTGTAGTTATAGCTAAAGATTGAGAGAATACGGCATGCGGGGATTTATGTCCACGTTGTAAAGTCATTTTATACTTTGTAAATTAAATTCTTTTACTTACCAAAAAGAATATAAATGTAAGAAGAAGAAAATTTTTAAAATATAGATATCTTCCACCACCAATCCATCACGTTACTTCCAGTATCTAAAAAGTTGGATTTTTATTAACGTTAACCTAAATGTTAGGATTTCTTACTTAGTCCTATAAGGAAAGATATAATAATCAAACTTTTAATTGATTTTATTGTCCTAGATATTAGAAAAATAATTTAAATTACAATTTTTCCCAACATAATATTAATTTTTAAAGGATAAAAAAAGCGAACAATATTTCGCTAAGGGCCTTCGTGCTTTTAATATAATATAAATTTTGAGTATAAAAATATATAGGGAAAATTGGATATCAATACCACTAAATATTTTAAAGCTAGTGGGTCTTCTCTTTCTTATTCTATGTCGTCCCGATGTTACAAGTTTAATAGATTTTCTGGTCCCTATGTTTGTCTTTCCTTGTGATCCATTAATTTATTATTTGATAACATTTTCTATATTATTTAATATTTATTTTTAGATTTTTCAGTTTATAGATTTTCTTTATTATTTAACAGTATAATAGTCTTCATTTGTTAACTGTTTACGACAATTTTCAGTTTCAGTTTAATCTTCAACTTAAGCTTAAGTTTTTTGTCTTAATTTCTATTTATCATTCAGTTCATCTGTTAATAGTTTAATAGTCTTGAGTTTCAGTATTACCTTCAAGTTTTTTGTCTTAATTTTAGTTTAACATTCTGTTGTCAGTTTCAATTTATCTGTTAACATTTTCAGTTTTCAGTTTCAGTTATGTTATCATTCAGTTCATCTATTAACAATTTTCAGTTTCAGTTATGTTGTCACATCCATCCATTAACGGTTTTCAATTTTAGTGATGTTGTTCATCTGTTAATAGTTTTCCACACTATTATTCAATCATAACAATGACCTATTTTATATACTTTTCAGGATATTAAATATGACTTTGGTAGACATAATCTTCTATCATGGTCGGGATTGGATCAGAAAATCTCATGTGTTATATTCAAAGAAGCTTGTTCACTCTTGGGAAGGTTATGACTCTGACCTTATTTCCTTTATTGGTCTAGTAAATGAGTACACTGGAGAATTGATGTATATAGGTGTTCAACAACTAATTGTAAATGGACCTTCTGGTAACTATTATGAAGCAGTTGATGATTTTAGGATAAGACAGTTATTGCCTTTAATATCTTATGAGTTTAAGTGTCTTAACTTCTATGCAGTAGATGAATGTGAATTATCTCTGAATCTTCTTAATATTATCCATTATTTTTGATTCACATCCATCACTAACTGAAGTTGGTACAGATTGTACTGAGGTTGAGTATGAGAGTGACAACGACAGTGAGGGTGATGAGGTAGGATATGATTATGAGGAATTACAAACAATAGCATATCAAAAAAATAGAGAATGTAACGACCCAAATTCTTGTTTTATGAATTTGTACCTCGTTCAACGGCTTACGACCCCGAGAAGCTTCGTAATACACATTATGACTTGCATGTATGGTCAAGTTTGGTCTTCATAAGATTCGGAGTTAAATTTAAAGAAAAATCAAAATCTTATCTTGACTTGTGACTAGAAATCTTTTTTTGATTTTTTTCTCTCTTGTGTTCGAATAAAAGTACACTTATACTATATAGTTGATAGCAACTTTATGTTAAAAGAAGGAAGCACCCATTACCGTAAAATCATAGTTTCGCCACTGAATAGAAGGAAGAGCAGAGGCGGATTCAGAATTTAAATTACATGGGTACATTTTTATTATTTATTGTAACTTTAATAAACTTTTTTTACACATAAATTATGTTCCGCAATAAAAGTATTGGGTTCAATTGAACCCGGTGCTAGAGGGCCGGATCCGCCACTGAGGAAGAGTGCAAACACATTATGAAGCTGGTTCCTGGTGAATTTCAAAGTCATTAAAGGCCTAAATAAAATAACTTTGGATAAAACAAATTAAATCAATAAATAAATAAAGGGTTTGTCAACTTTGTGTGAGTGGCACACTTCTTGGTGTGTGTATATTATATATATGCATGCTTAACCTTAGTGTTGAAAGAACAATGCACCCATCTCAATTCCTCCCTAGATTTCAAAATTAGGCCATTTAGAAGTAAAACACGCACACACGATAAACAAAATATAAAAGAAGAAAAGAGACCTAAAAACACTTCAGCCGACACACTTAAAGATTTGGACATATTTGAAGACTTTAATTGGAGACTATCCACATGCGGCTACTGTACTGCTCATCTTCTTCTTCATTTTTGAAGAAGACAAAACCAGAAAACTCTTCAAAACAAAAACATAACCCTAAGAACTACAAGCAGCAGTCGTGAACCAGCTCCACCACCTGCCACCCTAAACCACCAAACGACCATACCCTATGATACCACAGCAGCCCGTCGACAGCAGTGAACAGCTGCTGCTTCACGTTCTCCTTCTTCACCTCACGAACACCCTCGAACCAGACGTCAACCTCCAGCAACAGCCCTTCTCGCTTCCTTCTCGTCCGCTATTGACGAGAAGTTGCTGCTACTTCACCAAGCCACCAACACCCCATCATCTTCTCCAGGAAACGACCTTCCTCAGTCCGAAAACCAACTTAAAACGTTCAAAAATCGCCCAGAAGTTCTGTCCGGGTGAGGTCCATTCGAGTTCCTGTCGCAGACACAATTTCGGTTATGCTCGTGTAACAGTTGAACACTTTGAGAAATCAAAACACCCACTTCAGATCTGATCTTAGCATTGTGGAACGTGGTTTACATAGCCTGGAGCCTCTTGCTGTTGCCAACTTTCCAACAAAGAAGTATAGCGATGCATCTTTTTACCTTTACAGAAGATACTCAATTTGAAGCTTCCGACGAATTCGCGAGGCAAAGACTTGTTGGAATTTGGAATTGGCTGCAAAACGAGGTAAGTGTTTGATCTATCCTAGCTCGAGAGAATATGAGTTGAGTATATTTGCTATTTGTTATGTGTGGAGTCCGACGTATAGGCATGACGACAAGTGTCTATACGTTGGGGGTCGAGCATGACCGTGAGTCTTAAATGGATAATCTCACATCCTTATTTGATTCTATGAAAGAATTATTTGTGTGAGTCTTGTATTGTAATTGTTATGACTTCGTTGTAGTTTGTTGCGCTTCGTGTGTTATTATTATCATTATTATTATTATTATTACTATTATTATTATTATTATTATTATTATTATTATTATTATTATTATTATTATTATTATTATTATTGTTCCATTGATGGGATGTTTGTTTTGATATTATTGTTCCCTTACCGGAATGTTTGTTTTGATCCCCTGCCGGGATGTTTGTTTTGATATTATTGTTCCCTTGCCGGGATGCTTGTTTTGATATTATTGTTCCCTTGCCGGGATGTTTGTTTTGATATTATTGTTCCCTTGCCGGGATGTTTGTTTTGATATTATTGTTCCCTTGCCGGGATGTTTGTTGATATTATTATTTCCTTTCCCAGATTCGTTTGTGATTAATGTTAGCAACAAAATAAAATGGGAGCGGGTGGTACGCCTACCACAAGATATTATGAAATGGGATCGTGTGGCACACCGACCACTTATGAATTGTGAAATGGGATCGTATGACACGCTGTCCACTTATATATATTATGAAATGAGATCCTATGGCACGCCGACCACTTATGAATTATGAAATGGGATTGTGTGGCACGCCGTCCACTTATATATTATGAAATGGGATCGTGTGGCACGCCGACCACTTATGAATTATGAAATGGGATCGTGTGGCACACTGTCCACTTATATATTATGAAATGGGATCGTATGGCACGCCGACCACTTATGAATTATGAAATGGGATCATGTGGCACGCCGAACACTTATATATTATGAAATGGGATCGGGTGGTACGCCTACCACGAGATATACTGAAATGGGAGCGGGTGGTATGCCTACCACAAGATATAAAGAGATGTGAGCGGGTGGTACGCCTACCACGAGATACAGAAAATGGGATCGTGGTATTAGGTTTATTTTCCTTAAACCGCCGAGGTTGTACTTTACATAAAAAGGAATTTCTAATATGTTTCAATTATTTATTTCTCGTATTAAAGGTAATAATTAATTCGATATTTTACTTTAATTGAAAAAGGTATTTTCTTTATCAAATAATTTCTAAAAATAACTTCATCTCTTCTTGTTGATTTCCTAATTGGTTTGAAAGTTGCACTCTACTTTATGTTAAGTAAATGAGGCTCTTTGAACTTCTTAATTGTATTGGGTTATGGACCCTGTGAACTGGGTAACATGAGAATATTATTGTGCAAAGTGAAATAGAAATATGTTGGCATAAGGTACCGGGGAAAATATTACAGTTTTATTTAATTGCACGTGAGTTGTCTGTGCGGTTGTAATAGAAATATGGGCACGAGATGCCGTAAAAATATGAAAGTGGGACAAGACCTATATTATTATGATTATGAAATGAGACGTCAAGACAAGAGGGGTTGCTCTGATGGTAAGCAACCCCCACTTCCAACCGAGAGGTTGTGAGTTCGAGTCTCTCCAAGAGCAAGGTGGAAAGTTCTTGGAGGGAAGGATGCCGGGGGTACCCAAGGGTAGGGGTAAGGTCTGCGTACACACTACCCTCCCCAGACCCCATTAAGTGGAATTATACTGGGTTGTTGTTGTTGTTGTTGTTGTTGTTGTTGAAATGAGACGTCACAAGCCAACGTTTACTCGAAAGATTTATATTTGAAGGACTTGATTAACTGATTGTACTTGTATTTATTATTTGTTGAGAAGAAATTTTGGTATTCTTGTTGCCTGCTATTTACATCATTGGCTGATCATTGTTGTCATTATTATTAATTGCTTCCTATTATATATATGCTATAAACTGCACAGGTTTATGTGAGTGTTTGGTCCTAGCCTTGTCACTACTTCGCCCCGATATCTTGACACTTACCAGCACATGGGGTCAGTTGTGCTGATACTACACTTCTGTACATTTTGTTTGTGTACAGATCCATGCTTTTGATCGATGGTAGCTATTGAGGCAGTGGAGACTCAAGTAAATCTGCTATAGCGTTCGCAGTCCTCAGAGTCACCTTCAATTGTACTTATTTCCATTTGTTCCCTTGTTTCAGAACATTGATGTTATTATATTGTATTCTACTCTTAGAAAGGCTTATGACTTGTACTACTGATTTTGGGAATGACAGATTGTTTTGAGAAATTTCATTATGAGTTAATAAGTATCAATGTTATTCAGTTAATGTTCGGTTTACCTAGTTTAGAGACTAGGTGCCATCACGGCTCCTTCGGAGGGATTTTTGGGTTGTGACAGAGAAATTAATGTTGGACTGCAAAATTACAAGGAATTGTATAAGGGTATGAGCTTCAAGGACATGCGTAAAGTAATGAAATGTATTAACGTATATTCCCTGGCAAACAAAAAGGATTAAAACAAGAAAAAAGTGATAAAAAGATTAAGGTATAAATGTGTTCCTGGTTGCTTGTTGTTCTCATTTATGGGGATGGAGACCTTCCAGGTGTTAGGATAAAGACAGTAAACCCAAAGCATGAGTGCGATGAAGCATTTGATAATAGTAGAGTTGATTATCATACAATTGAACTTTATTTCAAGAAAAAGGTGCAAGGTATTCCTATGTATAAGATTAAAGAGATGAGAGCAGATATCAAAAATGTGTTTAATATAAATGTCAGTGATGGAAAGTGTAAGAGGGCTAAAATAGATATTTTAGAGAAACTAGAAGGCAGTTTTACAGATGGCTACAATAAACTTGCATATGCTAATGAACTGAGAGAAAGTAATTCAGGGAGTGATGTAACCATTAACTTGTCAAAACATGCACTTGCTCAAGTTGTTAGAAGATTCTTGAGAATGTATATTGCTTCCATGCTCTTAAGATGGGTTTTACGGAAGGTTTTAGACATCTCATGGTGCTCATATGAGGAAGACTTCAAGGACCAGTTGAAGAGCATTGGCAAAATGGATAAGGAAGCTGCTGAAGCTTTACTCAAATATCCTCCTCAAGCATGGTGTAGAGCCTATTTTGACACAGTGTGTAAGAACCAAAGAGTTGACAATAATCTTACGGAATCCGTAAATGCATGGATTTTAGAAGCTAGATTGAAGCCAATCATAAACATGCTTGAGGATATAAGGATTAAGCTTATGAACTAGCTGAGGGAGAGAGAAGAATCTACTAGATTATGGGCTACATCTTTCAGTCCACATAGCATGAAGTTATACAATGAGTACCTGACGATAGCTAATAGATGTTTTGGTAACTCCAATGGTGAATTTGGATATGAAGTCAGAGAAGAGGGAGATACGCACACGGTCAACATGACTATAAAGAGTTGCACATGTAGGGCATGGGATCTCACTGGAATTCCATGCCCCATGCCATTAAAGCCACTCAGTACAAGAAGATGGATCCTTTGGAGGAAATAAATTGGTGGTATAGTAAAGAAGCATACATGCTTACTTATAAACACAAATTGCAGCCAGTCAGGGGTGAAAAAATTTGGAAAGTTGAAGAATCTCAAGCACTGAAACCACCCGAGCTAGTCAAGTTGGCTGGGAGGTCTAAAATCAAAAGAACAAAGGAAAAAATAAATCAATCAAGAGGCAAGGTGAATTAGGAGTTTATAGGAAGGGAAAAGTTATGACGTGCAGCAATTGTGGAGAGACAAAGCATAATGCTAGGGGATGTGATAAGGCAATAATTAATTTAGTAAGTTCATTCACTCATTATTGGATTTATCTAACATCTAAATTGTTTAATAGACACCCAACAAGGAGAAAAGGCAAAGAATGCTTGATAGAAATGAAGTGGGGCAACACCCACAAGAAAAAATAAACGTTACTGCACCCCAATATAGTCAAGCCAGTCAAGGCCCAGAGTTTGTTTTCATGCTTACATCAAGTGTCTATAGGGAAACTTCAAGTTGCGCTGCTGCTTTTGAGCATCTAGAACTAGAAGATGAACCAACTACGAGGCATATGGTTGTGTTAGAATAAAAAACAAGGCTTCAACAGAGACAACAACTGTCACAACCTTTAGGATCAAGGTAATTGCATTCAAAGGTGATCATAATGGTTTAAGTGTTCTATCAAATCTTCCTTACTCACCAGACAACCTTACATGGAAGGTAAAAACTGCTATTACTGGAAGACAATTGAAAATTCAAAGTAGGCAAAGAATTGAGAATTTGGTGCCAATGAAGAGAAACAAATAACGTGTAGTATAGGATGTCTTTTGGGCTTGTAATTACTGCATTGTGATAGTATAATCTGTTAGAAAATACGCTTAACGCTAGAGGGGGGATGAATAGCGTTATAATAAAATTTGCGTAAACTTGCGGAATTAAAAACTGCAAGAATAAAATACGTGCGGAAATTAAATAAGTAAGGAGAGAACACACCGATATATCCTGGTTCACCACAACCCGTGGCTAGTCCAGTCCCCGAGAGACTCTCTCAAGATTTCCACTAACACTGTTAAGCTTCCGGGTGCTTAACAAACCGTTACAGTTGCTCAAGGATACCGCACCTTAAGACTTCACTTGCTTGAGGATAGCTCACCCCAAGACTTCAACCACTAAGACTTTGGGTACTTAGCAAACCCAACAAATGAGAAGATATGTTATTCTCAAACAACTCTCTTTTACAACAAATACTCTCTTAATAGAGTGGATAAAGAGAAACAATTTTAGCTCTATGAACAACACAAAGTCGTCTATCAAATGGCTCAACAAAAGCTCTAAAAATGATGCTTGAAAATGATCAATATGTATATCAATATATGCAGGAGTTGTGTGTTTAAAATCAGCTCAAAAGACCTCTTTTTATAGGTGAAAAAGTAGTGCTGACCGTTGCTTAATTGATAAATCAAATCCCTGATTCTGTGCTCCAACAATCGATTGTTTGGAGGTGACAATCGATTGTCTGACCAACGTTCAAAAAACATCTGATTTTAGGCTAAACAATCGATTGTTAAACCTGAATAATCGATTGTCTTCAACGTTCAAAAATCAATTTAGGATTGTGGGAACGGTCAATAAATAATCGATTGTATGAAGGGACAATCGATTTTTCATAATCGATTGTGACAAAGAAAATCGATTGTTTTGATATTTAAAAACCGGTTGCAGTGTCTCAAAATAATCGATTGTTAAAGTAGACAATCGATTGTCAACAATCGATTGTTAAAGTAGACAATCGATTATGTTGTTCCAGTGTTCAAAACTTTGGCAACGGTCGATTATATACACTTGATATACACTGTGTATACCAAAATTGAAAACTTACTTCAAAACCCATTTTGGTTGAAATGAAAACGTTAAAATCATTTTGTTTGAAGTATATATTAAAAATATTTATGATATATATAATTTAATAAAGTGATTTATGCATGTTTATGATGACCTAATGTTGAGCCAAAGGATAAGATAACTTAAACGTTGTCCTTACATTGGTTCTACCAAACGACCTACGTCTTGGGTCTTCGGTCTTGAACTTCTTTGGCTCGTTCATGCAATTCCGTCATCAGTATGCTTCTCGCCATTTGATTATATCGTTGTTTGACACTTGACTTCATTGTTTGTCATTCATCAAAACCTATACCTGAAAATCATGCTCATACAACCAAAGCGCACATATCAAAGGTATACATGATTTCCAACATAATCAACTGCTATTTTTTGTTTAATTTGATGGTAAATTGGAGGTCTTATTATGACCAAGTGTCTGTAAGTTTTTGGGGGTCATAATTTTGCATCTAACAGTCCATCAAACTGAAATTTGATATTTGTGTAGTGTTGCTCGGTAGATTTGTTTTCTGCTGCTGTTATGAAAATTTCAGATTTTAGTTATGTCAAATTTGTTTACTGCTGCTGCTATTTGTGTAGCGCTGCTGTTTGTTTGTTCATATTGTTAGCTGCTATTTCTTGCTGTTGTTAGTATAGCAACGTTCAGATTTGTTACTGCTGCTGTTGCTATTTGTGTAGTGTTGTTGTTTGTTTGCTCCTGATGTTAGCTGCTATTTCTTGCTGCTGCTGTTAGTATAGCAAAATTCAAATTTATTTACATCTGTTGTTGTTATTTGTGTAGTGCTGCTGCAAATTTCATATTTATTTACATATGCTGCGTAACTTGATCTCTTTTCGTTTCTTTCCTCTGCACAGATGGTAGGAACCATAATCATTCTGATTAATTGAATGGGAATTAAATACAGAGGACTAATACAATAGTACAAATTATCCAAACGAGAAAAAAAGGAAGAAAAGAGCTAAAGATAGCTTAACTATAACATGACCAAGATTTCCTAGAAAACACATTCTCAAAAAAATGATGGGTTTTAGTAGTTTACGGCAAAGAATACTTTTACTTTTTTTGTTCTAAGCTAAGATCAACTAAACGAAATAAAATTATTTAGTTACTATAATTTTGCCAAAATTTTGGCATAGATAAAAGGAGTGAAGCAGAAAATGTGTCCAACAAAATTTCCTAGAAAATACATTCTCAAAAGCTAAATAAACAGAGGGAAGGAGGATTGAACGATAAGGTTTGAACTCTCTACATGAATAGTGAACTCTTTTATTGAGCGGCAACGATTCAAAATAAGCCCAAAACTTTGTATGAAGTATTTTCTCGTTTGATCTTCCACATCAAAAAGCAGTAACTTCATTGGTGATGTGCTACAAGCTAAGTATATAATACAATAGTACAAATTGTCCAAAAGAGAAAAAAAGAAAGAAGGAGAGCTAAAGATAGCATAACTTCATTATTTACATTTTTAAGTACTAATATGAAAAATTGAAAACCTGCACTTCATATATCAATTTTACTTCATTAGCATTGCAGCAACAAATTCCATAAATATTGCCCATGAAATCATAATGACAATCTTTATATTTAGGATCTTCTCTTCCAATTTACGGGCTTTGTTCACTTACGAATTCTTTAAAGCCTTCAAGCTATCCACTCTTTCCTTTAATCTGTCACTTTCAATATTAATCACATCCAACATCGACTTTATATTGTTGAGTTTAACATTAGCGAAATCCAATTTGTAATTCATATTGTTGATTGTATTGACTGCTCGATCTGGTAACACATCATCTTGCCAATTTCAATAACTGCACTAGCTTATCTACCAAACACAAAGCATACGACTTATAATTATGAACTAATAATACACGGAAAAAATTTAAATTATAGAAAAAATCAGGTGGAACCAGAGTAAACAAAATAATACATACGTCAGGTTTAAAGCACTTAAAAAAATCTCCTTCCGGGATTAAATAGAGTCGTTGAAGTGAAGTGATTGATAATTTCCGTACAATGGCACCTCCTCTTTGATGAATAATTATTTTCTGACATGAGAAAACTTGCTATGGTGAAAAATCTTCAGAACCCAATGTATGTTAAATGAAGAAGAAACCAAATGGGAGAGAAGGCTCTTCGATGGAGCTGAAAATACCGACCGATAGAAACCCTGGGTCTTTTCTTTGTGAGGGAGAATAAAGGCTCGATGGAAATGGAACAAATACAACGATGGGTCTATGAATAATGGGTCGCGCGGGTTTTAATTAAAAGAATGGGATGGGGCGTCTGGTTCAACCATAGGATGCCACGTGCTCCTTAAAAATCTGGGAGGGTGTTTTACTGGCTAAGGAATAAATATGCAACTAATGTATTAACTGTGGGAATATTTTTAATAATAAATGCAAATAGGGATAAACAAAGTCTATTTTCAATAGTACAACAATATATTTGACCCGTATCATTTAAAGTTTATACATGTTGAACTTCGTGATAGCTCGTTTCAAATATTAAATCTGTTTTATATTCTGATGGTAAGTAACCCTCACTTCCAACCAAGAGGTTGTGAGTTCGAGTCTCCCCAAGAGTAAGGTGGTAAGTTCTTGGAGGGAAGGATGCCGGGGTTCTATTTGGAAACAGACTCTCTACTCCAGGGTAGGGGTAAGGTCTGCGTACATACTACCCTCCCCAAACCCTCCACTAAGTAGGATTATACTGGATTGTTGTTGTTGTTGTTATTTATTTTCTATATAAACGCGTTCCTCGTGCCATGTTACATGTATGGCGTATATTTGTATATATCCGGTACCGTCAAACCTTAATTCCACATTTTAAAGGGAGATCCTCTGGCTATCACCATTTTCTGCTTTGCCCAGAAACCAAACCTGTTTACGACATATAAATGGAAATGGATCGCCACCATTCACCGCCACCAAAAATCACCACCACCACCATAAACCACCGTGAATCTCGCCGCCTCGACGTATTTCTAACGCCGCCAACTTACATTTTCATTTCCCCACGCCTCCCTCTCACGTCTCTGTACATATGGGCTAATTAATAATTTTTTTCTTTATCTTCATGTTTACTCAATAATATTTTACTGTATTTATTGTTTTCATAAGTGTACATCTTGTTGTTTATTAGTGCAAAGAAATGATAGGTCGGTCATTACGATTCAAAATGGCTACAATTGGAAAATGTTCATCGATTTATCGAACTTCGCCGGAATTTGATCTCCCGGAGCCATCGTCGGGAAAGTTAGGGTTTCAAAAACTACCGGCATGTAATAGCAGAGGTAAAGCGTTCGGCTTCAGCATTTTTCGGTACTGAGGTCAAAACGAGCTTCGTAGCGCCTTTAAGAGCGATCGAAGCTTCTAGAAAGGCTCATGTCAACGGAAAAGCTGAAAATGTTCATCGGACAGGATGTGATTCTAATGACGATATGCCTGTAAATGATTGCTATGGCTTTTCTGGTAGGCCTCTTTTTCTTTTTCTTTTTAATTTTTTTTTCTCTCGATTTGTTTCCTTACTTTTTTATGCTTAATAATTTTCCTTAGTAAGGAAATACTGAAACTTGGAATTCAATTGCACATTTTTGCGGTAGTTTAGATTGCTGTGTTGTTTTATATTATGTTAAATCAATGTGAAAAGTTGACTCCTGGACTCATTATTGTCATTTGCTGTTGTAACAAAATAGAAAGCTTTTGCTTGTTGGGAACTTGTGACTTCCTTGTATTTAGGCCACAGTTTTAATCTAAGTCAGTGCTTTTAATTAATTTATATTTTATCTGACTGCAGCCACGAATTTATACTAGAGGATTTTAAAGTAGCAATTTTTGAACCCCGTTTGCCACTTCACTAGATCTCTCTTATGTCAAGAGGATTCAACAGCTTATATATAACCAAAAAATCGTTTTTGCCCTATTTGCACAGTATAATTTTTCTACGAATTATGACTTCTTAGTTCTAATTTCTAGTGGACATAATAATTTCTTTTTTCCCTAAGTCGTGATACATGAAAAAGGATGAGGGATTAGACCGTATTTATTTACATCCTATTATGACTTCTTAGTTCTTATTTCTAGTGGATGTAATTTTGGCTTCACGAAAATTTAGTAACTAATCTGACAATCATCTAACTAGGTGACAGTATACCTCAAATGTCTACAATTGGGAATTCGACATTGTCTGGCACAAATGTACTGTAGAGAAATGTGACAGGGAGGAGTTGCTTCAGCAACGGGGTTGTGTTATATGGATAACTGGCCTCAGTGGTTCAGGTTAGTTTAAAATGCCAGAAGCCTCATATTAGCTCTGAATCTTTTTCTCTTTTTCTCTCTTTCTGTTGCTCTCTTGCCAGATGTTGTTTCTATCATGTATTACAACCATTTCCTAAATTTTTGGGTACTGTTCTGGTTAGAACTCGGGCTTTGCATGCATATCTTTACTCAATAATGCACAATAGCAACAGTTACTTAAATGTTTTTCACATCACATGATTACTTATTACGACTATCGAGGGAGAACAACTCGGTGCTAGCAGCCTTTGCCAAATGTGTGCTTTTATAGGGCAATAGGAAACTACCCTATGAAGTATGAAAGTTTTAATTAACTACTCTTCTTGTAAAGCTAGATGCCTTTTGTATGATTTATGGGATTCAATCTTCCTTCAGAAAGATGACATCAATCCTACCAAAAGCAGAATAGCCAAAAATCCAAATCGGAATAAGGCCTTTACTTTACACTTTTCTTTTAGCAGATTGGTTATATTAAGAAACGATAAGATAATCTTGAGTGTACTTGCAGCATTACCTTTATCTTCGAGTCTTATAAGTAGGTCTGCTCGATGAACACCAACAACTGGTTAAGAAGCACAGCCGTCATATGACATATTCATCAGGGGAACCTGGAGGTAGAGTAATATACTGGAAAAGGCTGTGTCTACTCTGTCAGCCTCAAACATTGCACTTGATTTCATTTTCAAATGCAGTGTCAATTATACTGCTAAACTGAAATGAACATATGAGTCGACACGCTATTGCAAGATACTCTATGAGTTTGCCTTGATTTGGAAGCACCTAAGAATGATTGTGGTCAGAACATTTTAGTATGAATAGTTATTTCTTCTCTTAACGTTGATTAGTTTTCTTCAAGATACTACATATTATTTTGCATCAGGTACTGCTGTCCTCTTCACTACTCTTATTTCCAATTTCTTTTCTAAGGCCTTCAGTCTCTCTCTCTCTCTCTCTCTCACACACACACACACACACACACATTTTTATACATTCAACTTGATTTCAGGGAAGAGCACTTTGGCACGTGCTCTAGGTCGTGGCTTCCATGCTAGAGGAAAACTCACCTACATCCTTGATGGTGATAATGTTCGCCATGGCCTGAATCGTGATCTTAGTTTCAGAGCAGAAGATCGAGCAGAAAATATAAGACATATAGGTTGGCTTCTTTTTTGGTCTTTGCTTTGCAAATGTTTCCAGAAGCCCTCTCATTTATTCTCCTGGAAACCTAACAATCCAAATGCTTATAAATAGGGGAGGTGGCAAAGCTTTTTGCGGATGCTGGAGTTATTTGCATTGCCAGTTTGATTTCTCCCTACAGGAAGGAGCGAGATGCCTGTCGCGCTTTACTGGCAGAAGGGGATTTCATTGAGGTTTGTGATGGGAAATGGTTCTCAAAGGATTAGCTTCTCCTCTGAGCCATTGCTGCTTGGCACATATTATTAGCTGATTGAGGTGTTCATGGATGTTCCTCTGCATGTATGTGAGGCAAGGGATCCTAAGGGATTGTACAAACTTGCTCGAGCGGGGAAGATAAAAGGTATTGTCTGTTTTCTCGATCTCTCTTTTCTTTGTTTTGTGAGTTAGCATGTTATATCAGAAAGCTTTATTACAATGTTGATGGATGAGGGCGGTCAGTTGAAATTCCGAAGTTATCAACATGGCAGTTCTGATGATCTGCTTTCCTCAATATCAAGTTGCCCGGCTTGAACATTTTCGGTCCTGTTGCTGCAGGCAGAAGATACTCTTCTTTAGGGATGTTATATGGGCAAATTGGATCAAATTTCAATGAATTCATGCGGCAATATGCCCAAAGTTAAAAAAAGTAAAAAAGTACGACCCAGTACAATACCACTCAGTGGTGTCTGGGGAGGGTAGTGTGTACGCAGCCTTACCCCTACCCTGAGGTAGAGAGGCTGTTTCCAAATAGACCCCCGGCATAAATCCCCAGAATTTGGTCCTGGGGAGACTCGAACTCACAACCTCTCGGTTGTAAGTGAGGGTTGGTTACCATCAGACCAAGCCCCTCTTGTCAATATGCCCAAAGTTAGTGTGGGTTAATTTACCCTAAACAACGGGTCATTTCTAACCCGACCAACTCAACCATTTTTTATGGGTTTGTTTTTCTTATAAGTCTAATTACCAAGTCAAACTACAATCAATATTTTTTTGGGTAATTAAAAATTTTCATTAATCACCAGTAATCAGTTACAAATCCATAGCTTAATCAAACATAACTAGCTATCCAGGTACAAACACTAGAAAACCATAGTGGTAATTTACTTAGTCAAATATAACTAGCTATCCAGGTACAAACACTTGAAACCCATACTAGAATTAGAAACTTACTACAAAGAAATATTCTCAGAAGTCATATTGTTGTAGAGTAGTTCTAACTTCCGAAGGTGCTCTCACATTGCTTATATAAACAATCTTCTTTGCAATGAGTTCCCAATCTTTATAGAGAGAAATGTGAAATCAAACCGACAATTTCTTTTCTATTTTTGTCACATTTTTGTGGGTAAATTTTGCTATCTAGATAGCCTATATAGACCAAACTTTTAGATGGCTTGAATACCAACCAACCGGCCCAACCTTGGACAAGTTGGCCGAGCAACACTTGTACGCACTAAGTTTACAACCCTTCCCATCTTTTTTGTTTCTCATCTTTCTGCTGGTTTTATTTTTAGATTTTTATTTCACCTAAGACGTCACGTTATTTTTAACATTTCACTTGGTACTTTGCAGGTTTTACCGGTATTGATGATCCGTACAAGCCACCCCTTAAATCTGAGGTAAGGTCAAGTCTGTTCTTGCTTAACATGCTGTACATAAGGGGATTGATTATTTTCCTAGATTCTTCAGTCTCCTTGTTTCAGATTATCAGCATTTTCAAACTACATTATTTGACCTACTGTAACAAATTCAGGATCAGTCCGTATAAGTCATTGATACAAGTAATTGCAATCCTCCAATCTCTAGTTGTGTTAGTCTCAACTATCTTTGGATATTCATTTGATTGCGTCATCCTTGCTTAAAGAGGATATAATCCATCCTCCTCAAAGCTCATGTTACTTACATGGGGTCTTGTATTTTTTTCGTTGTGCAGATAGTTTTACATCAGAACCGAGGGCTATTTGATTCACCTAATGATTTGGCTGATACAGTGATCTCATACATGGATGAAAAAGGTTACCTGAAAGCATAACTGCTCAAGCCTTATCTGCATACCTGCAGTTTCAGTCTGTATCATGGGGTGTTCATTGGCCGGTTTGGTATGGTTTTGAAAGATTCAAGCGGGGTGTTTCGGTTTTGGGTTTTCAAAATGTTATGACAACACCATACCCAAATAAGTTCGGTATGGTTTGGTTTTCTGCTTTTCGGTTTTGGTTTGTGCGTTCAGTAATTTTGGTATTACTCTTCAAAATTATATTCTACCAGCTAAACTTGTGATTGTGATTCATAAACTGATTTTTCAGTCTGAAGGAGAAAAGGGAAAAAAAGAGAGAACAAATTAAACCACAACGTTAATAATTATTCATTCTAAAAATGAGACTCGTTTTCGTTGCTTGAAAAAAAAGGGCATCAGACATGATATTACTAGCAGTCAAATGTCATGAATGACCAAATGTAAAACGAATAGTTTGTAGCCATTTAACAAATTAAATCGCTTATCATGTTTAATACTAAGGAAATCACGCAATTGCTAAATGATTAGAGCAAGATCTTTGATCAAGATTAAAGATACCCATGAACAGAAAATTCTTATGTTTAAATTTAGGAGAGAGAGAAGTTGATCTGCGGTGGAGCAGTCAATATTGGAAGTCCGGTTCAAGCTTAAGGGCATTAAGAGTATTGCTTTAAAATTCAAAAATTGAATGTCCTAAGTGGATCAAGAAAATTTCCACGTCAAAATATATTTAAATTATTCGAATACGCGAAATTATTAACATTCTACCTAGTGTAAAAAATGAGATCGTATCATCATGAGGATTCCAAAAAAACATTTATGTAGCTATTCTTTCTATACTTAAAAATAGATTTAAGCTATTCAAGTGTATGAAATTATTTTCTATTATGGTTAGTGGTAAAATTAATATTACTGTGATGATAATGTTAAAATTATTATGTTAACCTTTAAAAAAATTAAAATATTACTCTATCTGTTGCAATTTATTAGATACTTTTCGTTTTTCAAGATTCAACCTTTTAAATACTCGAACACTCATGACTAGCTTTTTTGCTCTTTTGACCGGTATTTGGACATAAAATCTTTGAATTTTTTCGAAACTACTTAAAAGTAGTATAAACTACAATAATTAATAATAATTAATAATTAATAATTTAAGATTTAAAGGCATATGAAAAAAATTACGTCTAAACAAATACTCATTTGACTCGAAATATGGGATGGAAGGAGTATATAAATTTATGAAAGTAAAGATGAGTGCAAGATGACTAGAACACCATTATTATAAGCAAGTTCATTAAAATATATATATATCTTATTGTATAAAATTCAAACTGCTTATATTAAAGTTTAAGTTGAAGACACTAAATTTACAAAGTCACTAGTTTAGAATTTAGATTGTCTTTTATATTTGTCATTTTGTATGTAATCATGTATTTCAATATGGTATCCGGTATTTTGTTTTCTGTTTTACAGAAAAACGTATACTGCATGAGCACCAAAATTTATAAAAGTTTATACCGAATATCATATCATAAATCGAAATATTGAAACTGAGCTAAAAAAATTATTTCGGTTTAGTAAGTTGATTTTTGCCAAATCTTGTGGACGGCAGAAAGCTTGGAGGTTATCAAAGCTATATATAAGTTAAAAGATAGGACAAGCTAGCCAATTTTTGGATTGATCATTTAAAATAGTCAGTGTTTATCAAGTTATTGAAAAATAATCACTATTTTGTTGCAACAGAGACCGATCCAGCATAAAATACTTGAATTTGGTGTACCTCTGTATGAATTTCCAGCATATTATGTTGTACCGATATATTTTGCTGGCTCCAATATAATATACTGGAGTTCCAATATACTTTATTGGAACTCCAAATATAGTGGAGTTCCAGTATATTTTGTTGGAACTTCAGTATATTATACTGGAATTTCAGTATATTATGCTGGAGTATTTTTCGGATTTTGAATATTGTTTTCGTTCAAATTTATCGCTACATGAAAAGTGCCTAAATTTCGATGACTTTTGAAATTGTTACTTTGAATGACCACTTGTAAAGCTCGATATTTTTAATTTCTCCATATATATAAGTGTAACGCACTAGCAATTGTCACACTATGGAAAAGTTTAAGGCCTGTTTGTCCATAAGAGATTTTTCACCTTTTTTGAAAATTTTCATTTTTTTTAACTTTTACACTTTTTTCAAAATCAATGTTTATCCGTTAAAATTTTAAATTTTACTTGAAATTGCATTTCACATTTTTTTTGAAAATTTAAAAAGCTCCAAAAAGTTATTTTTCAAAATTTTCGTTCCAAATCACTCACAAAAATTCAAAAACAGCTTTAAATTGTATTTATGTCCTTTTCACTTAATTTTTTTTATAAAAATTTTATTATTCTTATGTCCAAATGCCAACTACGTTTATACACTAATGAGTGCAAAAAACGGTTACACGATTAGATCATTTACAAAGTAATTATTAAAAAATTAAGTAGTAACATAATAAATACAGTAACTAATCTATTATAACAGGTAAAATTAACTAATAATATAAAAATGTTGTTACGTCCTTTCAAGAACATCTGATAAAAATTAAAGTGGTAAAACTATTACTCCTTCCGCTTCATGATAAGTGACTATTTTATTTTTTTATTCTGATTCAAAATAATTGTCGATTTACGTAATCAAGAAGGAATTAATTTTATTTTTTTAAAATTTGCTTTATTTACATATTTCAATATGCTAATATAATAATTAATTAAGGTTAATTTACTTAAATATATATTTTTTACTATAAATTCGTATTTTCTTAATGGGTGTGCTGCGGTATAATATAAGTCTTGAATTTCAAAAAATCAGAGAGCACGCAAATTAGTGCACAAAATTAAACGCGAGAAATTTAAAAATAGCTAGATTTAATACTGGTCGGTGAAAAATAGTCAAGTTTCAAAAATTATCGAAATTTAGCCTTTAAATCTAAGCGAAAACACTGTTCAAAATCCGAAAAAATACGCCCCCAAATTTTACGGGAGTTCCAGCAAGTATTATTGTCTAGTATAATATGCTGGAGTTTGGAGCACAGGTGCTCCAGTCTCCCGTAAATTTTACAGGAGTTTAGCAAGTATAGCGATCTAGTATAATATGCTGGAGTTCGTACACAAAAGCACCAGAACTACCGTATATTATACTGGACCGGTTCCTATGAAAAAAAAATAGTAGTTATTTTTATTGATTTGATAAACGCTAATTATTTTTTATTGACCAGTGTAAAAACTGGGTATACCAGATAATTTAACAAATTAAACTCCTTCCAAAAGAAATAAAGTTGGGAAATTCTCTAGTTTTATGACCAATAAAACCCGGACATCAGAAGTGCACGCGTGGGTGTCACTTGTCGGATTATCGTGCGCCCACTAACAGACAACAGGTTCACGGATCATGCATTGTCCAATAATCATCTGTAAAATCGCACCCTCCGCCAATCAATTTAAAATCTCATTGGTCTTGATGTTCACGCACACTTTCCGCGAGTGTTTACTCTTATAACAACTTTATGATATCATATTGGTCCACATACTCATCATACATCAAAATATAGCAGCGACTATTTCGTAATTCCATTAAAATTCAAGGGGCAAATATTATATCAAAATTTGTATTCTTCTACCACAATCAATATCAATTTTTGAACGCAGGTACGATAAACAGTAGCCAGGAGAAGAGTAAAGTTTCCTAAAGTCTCAATTCAAAACATACACAGAGGGAGGATTGAGATATCGGCGTTTATAGTGAGATTATATTTGTATATTATCTCTCTCTCGTTTTCGCGTAATCCATGGGTCTGTGGGAAGCTTTTCTCAATTGGCTTCGAAGGTACTTTTTATGTTTCATATCAAGTCGAACGAATTAATCGATATATTAAGATTTATATACGATTTCAACTAATTGAGACATTGAGTCTGTAGTTGATTAATATTTTGCGAGCTCTAGGTTGTAAGTTTTGACCGTTGAAGAAATTTATATAGCCGCCATGTGTTGATTAATATCTTGTGTTCTCCATGTGTTTTGGTCATATTCGGAATTTGACTGAGATGAGCTGCGGATTTTTTTTTGGTTTTTGTTTCAGGATGAGCGAAATTTGCCATCAATCTCATTTTAGGTTAATGAGTTTCTTTTTTGCTTGTTACATGATGAGCTGTAATTGTTAGTGAATTATATTTTAGATTAATGAGTCTTTGGTTTCCTGAGGTTCCGATGTGAGTTTTTTTCTTAAACTTTGGTAATAATGATCATTTAGGGATATGCCTGTTGTATCGTAGAAATTTCTATCTCTAACATCAACGACATGCGAAAGATGGATGTTAAAAAAATTTAAGTTCTTTCCCCAGGTGGTCCGATCTAAGTTGCAACTTGCGAACATGTCTTCCGCACCCCAAAGATATCCTACGAGCTGGAAGTAGTGTTTCTATGCATTAGATGGTCTCATTTTTACGTTCTTTTAATCAATCTCTCTGACAAAAACTTTATTCTTTTGGCATCATGTCGTCTTATTTTATATATGTTCCAGATTCGATAATATTATCGTAATTCTTCACCAATATTTGCAGAAGTTTTACATGCGTTCTGGTTCTTGAATTTAGGCTTATCTTACTCAACGTGTGTGACTTCTTGAGGTTCTGTAGACAGATTGTTGCCAGGTCATCGAGACTGCCTCTTGTTAGAAACACAACGCATAGTTGTTAGTAAAAGATGTTGTGTCTCATGGCCGTATGGCTGGGATACCTTTTTCTAGTCTTAAAGGTCTAGATGCTGAGAGATAGAAACAATTTGTCAAGAGAATTGTCAGTGGCCCTTTGTTCCTTTAGTACATTTCGACAGTTGAGAGTTTTCTTTGAGTCCTATCATATGTTTGAAACTCTTGAACATCCAATCAAGCTCAAGAGGTTTGGGTTGATGAACCCCACCAGTGGACTAATTATTGCTTTTATTTTTGTTTATCCGTCTTTCCTCATTGCATAAATAGTTTACACAGTGTGCTGTGTACAGACTATTTGCTTGCTATTGGTGTTTGTATAAATTTTTTGGGCAGTTACTCCAATTTGAATATTCACTTGAGAGTTATACAAAGGAAACTTACTGTCATCTTGATTCTAAGCTGGACTATTGGAGTTTCTTTTTTCATTCACACTTGTGTTGCACCTCTATGATTCCTTATAAACGTCTTCATCTTGCAGCCTCTTCTTTAAACAGGAAATGGAGCTTTCTTTGATAGGGCTGCAAAATGCAGGGAAAACTTCACTTGTAAATGTTATAGCTGTGAGTAGATAACTGACAACCTTTCTAGTGCCAGTATTTACATCTGTCGTTAACCTTCTATGTCCATATACGTGATGACTTACTAAATTTGCTCCATTTGTGTTATTCTAGACTGGTGGATATAGTGAAGATATGATACCAACGGTAAGTTTTCATCTTAAAGGAGCTATTCTATCTTTTAGTATTATGTGATACCACTTTCAATGTTACTAGGTTCTTTGATAATAATATGAGAATTACTGGATATTCAGGTGGGATTTAACATGCGGAAAGTGACTAAAGGGAATGTCACTATAAAATTGTGGGACCTTGGAGGTCAACCCAGATTCCGTAGTATGTGGGAAAGATACTGCCGGGCAGTTTCAGCTATAGTGTATGTATATATTCTCTTGCTTATTCAGTTGCTTTAAGTTGAAGCTTCTTTACTTACCTCATTGAACTTCTGCACTTAGAAGTAAATGAATTCAATTATATTCCAGATTTCTTTTATCAGCTAATTCACTTCACCTTGTCTACTTATGAGTGATTTATTCCTATGCATGGTATCATAATACTCTTGTAAGTCATAGAATTGTAGGAGACAGCACATAGTAGATTGGAGTTCTTTTTTGTATTCGGCTGAATTTAGTTTCATCCAACCGTCATTTGTTTAGGAACAGTTGTAGATCAGATTATTGGGGTTTTGATGCATATATTTTACAGCCTGGGTTGGTAGAATTCCTTGCTTTCAACCGTTTCTTAACTCTAAATGAACAATGCTAATCATGGACTTCAGGAGGGGTTCTGCATAATTTTCAAGGATTTGAAACACTTATGAAGATGCAATTTTATACTTATAGGCTTGAGTATTTCTTTTCCATCTATTAGGCTTGAGTATTATGTTTGTGACTTCTTTACTTTCCTTCTCTGCAGCTATGTTGTTGATGCTGCTGATCATGATAACCTTAGCATTTCCAAAAGTGAACTCCATGACCTGTTGAACAAGCCATCATTGAATGGTATTCCATTGCTGGTATTGGGGAACAAGATTGACAAGCCTGGATCCCTGTCCAAGCAGGCTTTGACTGATGAAATGTAAGCAGAGAAAATTTCTATGAATATGCTTGGTCTTAGTTTGCATTTGGGTTAATTCGAGTAACATTTGGGGAATTTACCTATCAAGTGCATATCTTTCCCCTTAGAGTGTTAAAATTGGAAATGAAGTTATTAAATAAAACGAAGGGCTTTTATATATATATATATATATATATATATATATATATATATATATATATATTTCTTATCTATGTACTCTTTTAAAGAGAGTTGGAAAGGAGGTTAGTGGAGGGCGGAGCTTGGAGAAGTTATGGGGAAGCGGACGCTATGTGGTCAGCGACTGCAAACTTGGTTAGGGGGGTAGCACGGGATGTGCTCGGGGTTTCTAAGGGATATTCAGGTGGTCATCAGGGTGATTGGTGGTGGAACGAGGTAGTCAAAGGAAAAGTGGAGGTGAAGAAGGCGGCGTTCGCTAGGTTGGCAGGGAGCACAAGCGAGGAGGAGCGGAGAGCGAACAGGTTGTTCTACAGGGAGGCGAGAAGAGAAGCTAAGATGGCAGTCACGGAAGCTAAAAACGCGGCGTTCGGTCGCATGTATGAGGAACTAGGGGAGAGAGGTGGGGATAAGAAGTTATTCCGGCTGGCTAAAGCAAGGGAAAGGAAAGCTCGTGACCTAGACCAGGTCAGGTGTATCAAGGACGAGGATGGTAGAGTTCTGATGGGGGAATCGCAAATCAGACAGAGGTGGCAGGCGTACTTCCGGGAACTCCTTAATGAGGAGGGGGATCGGAGCATAGAGCTAGGGGAGTTGGGGCATTCAGAGCGTCATAGAGACCTTGGGTACTGCAGGCGCATTAGGGTGGAGGAGGTCTTAGGGGCGTTGCGTAGGATGAGTAGGGTCGAGCGACCGGGCCTGACGAGATCCCGGTGGAGTTCTGGAAGTGCATGGGTAAACCTGGAGGGGAGTGGCTCTCTAGGCTATTCAACGTGATCTTCAAGACTAAAAGGATGCCGGATGAGTGGCGGTGGAGTACAGTGGTGCCCTTGTACAAGAACAAAGGGGACATCCAGTGCTGCAACAACTATAGGGGTATTAAACTAATGAGCCACACGATGAAGGTTTGGGAGAGGGTGATTGAGGCGCGAATGAGGGAGGCGACGAATATATCTGGGAACCAGTTCGGTTTCATGCCGGGCCGCTCCACCACTGAGGCTATTCACCTAGTCAGGCGGCTGGCGGAACAATTCAGGGATAAGAAGAAGGACCTGCATATGGTGCTTATCGACTTGGAGAAGGCGTATGACAAGGTCCCGAGGGAGGTGCTATGGAGGTGCTTGGAGGCGAAGAGTGTGCCAGAAGCCTATATCAGAGTTATCAAGGACATGTACGATGGGGCTAAGACTAGGGTGAGGACGGTGGGTGGCGATTCAGACCATTTTCCTGTGGTAATGGGGCTCCATCAAGGATCGGCGCTGAGCCCCTGTTGTTCGCCTTAGTGATAGATGCTCTAACCCGTCATATCCAAGGGGATGTGCCTTGGTCTATGCTCTTTGCTGATGATATAATATTGATAGACGAGACGAGCGCCGGTGTTAGTGAAAGGTTAGAGGTATGGAGACAGACCCTCGAGTCTAAAGGTTTCAAAATAAGCAGATCTAAGACAGAATATCTGGAGTGCAAGTTCAGTGACGAGCCGAGTGGGGTGGGCAGGGATGTGATGCTGGGTTCTCAGGCCATCGCCAAGAGGGACAGTGTCCGATATCTTGGGTCTGTGATTCAGGGGAACGGAGAGATTGACGGGGACGTCACCCATCGGATAGGAGCAGGGTGGTCGAAGTGGAGGCTTGCTTCTGGGGTCCTGTGTGACAAGAAAATCCCACACAAACTCAAGGGGAAATTCTACAGAGCCGTGGTTAGACCTGCGATGTTGTATGGGGCAGAGTGCTGGCCCGTGAAGAACTCCCATGTTCAGAGAATGAAGGTTGCTGAGATGAGGATGCTTAGGTGGATGTGTGGGCACACCAGGCTAGATAAGATTAAGAATGAAGTTATTCGACAGAAGGTAGAGGTGGCCCCGGTGGACGAGAAGATGCGGGAAGCGAGGCTGAGGTGGTTCGGGCATGTACGGAGGAGGGGTCCCGATGCCCCGGTAAGGAGCTGCGAGCGGCTGGAGATTGTTGGTGGTCGGCGGGGTAGAGGGAGGCCTAGGAAGCATTGGGGAGAGGTGATTAGGCAGGACATGACTAGTATGCAGGTTACCGAGGACTTGACCCTTGATAGGGGAGTCTAGAGGTCTAGAATCAGGGTTGCAGGCTGGGGGCTCTTAGAGTCCTTCGTTCGCCCCACCCGGGTTTGGGTGTGGGATAGTAGGGTTACCCGTAGATGACTAGTGTTTTAGCGTAGGTCCCCTCTTGGTTGGTAATATGATAGTTGTCGCTTGTTATTGTCGCATGCGACGGTATTTATGTTTCTTATGTTTACATAATCATTTACGTTATTTCTGCAGGATTACTTATGCTTTGTTTTGTTATTGTGTTTTGTCTTGTCTTGGTTCCTAACTTTATCTTTGTTTGTTTTCCAATGCAGCTCTCCATTCTGTCCTATGCGCCGAGGGTCGCTTGGAAGCAGCCTCTCTGCCCTTTTGGGTAGGGGTAAGGCTGTCTACATATTACCTTCCCCAGACCCCACCTGGTGGGAGTATACTGGGTAGTTGTTGTTGTTGTTGTTGTACTCTTTTAAAGAACAATTGGTTGTTGTGCAGGGGATTGAAATCTATAACTGACAGAGAGGTATGCTGCTATATGATATCATGCAAAAATTCCACCAATATTGACTCGGTCATCGATTGGCTTGTTAAGCACTCAAAATCAAAGAGTTAAAAGATTGACACCCTATGTTCTGCTATGATTTCGTATGTTAAATTTGTGAGGCTGTTGATTCCTTCTGCTGGTTCCTCCAGAGTGCTATTGTATTGTAAATTAAATTCTCTCTCGATTGAAAGAGCTGCTCATGTGTTATTCTTTGTGATTGTCTTGCTCAGCCGTCAATTTTTGCCCGTCCTCGTATCGAGCTTGGCTGCTAGATCATTTCTATGCAGAGTACTATTTCATAACGATTTTCCTTCGTAGTAAGATTGACGGTGTAACGTAGGTTGTAGGATAATCGAACTGATATGTCAAAAGATTTAATGTAAATTTCAAGATAGAACTGGTATTGGACCAGTCCAATACTAGTTTTAATCAAATGGTTAATGTTCCTTGTGCGGTACTAATTGTATGCTTCACAACTGAAAGAACTTTGTGCCCTACAATTCGTGGATGAGTGAGGTTGCTGCTGTTAGCAATACCATCACAGATGAATACCGAATTCTTAGCATTATTTAATGGATCAATAAACGAATTTCCCAGTAATATCGACGTGCAGCCTGAAACCACTATCAAGACAATCATTTCGTGAATCATAGATTCATCAAGATTTTTTGTGGGTCAACGGCAATTCAACCAGCTCTGTTATATAGCCACTTCGCACCAAAGACAATATTTACTAAGAAAAAAAAGGTTAGCGACCTTTTGAAGATATACATTTTGCATGCCAGCCACCAGAAAAAGGATTGCTATACTCCTTTTGCCTATAAACTTCACTATGGCCTCAATGTTATAATTAAGCTCACTAGCAATGGACAAAAATCACCACATTTACAATTCTATCTACACATCAACAATAAATTGCCAACTGTACTGAAGATGAAAACCCAAAGTGGTGGATTCAGCTAATGTCATCTGCATAAACAAGGAACGGTTTATAAGTAAATGATACCCTAAAGGCAACTTAATTAAGGTCTTACTGTACATCAATAAATATTAAATCAATTTCACAGCAACCATAAGTTGTGATACAACATATTGAGAAACTTTTTGGTAAAATAATATAAGTTGCCCCTTGTAGTTGTCCAAAGAAATCAGTTAAATTCACCTTTACGGGCGACCTAATACCCCCTCATTCTTATTTTTTATGGAATTAATACCATCCTAAAAGCTGATGTGACAAAAAATAAATAAAAATTAAAAAAAAAAGAGGCAAGTGGGAGTCAAAATTGAAGGCTAAAATTAAAAAGAAAAAAGAAAAAGGAAGTGTCTTCCCCTATCCCCATCATTCTCACTCTTCAACTACCCCTCTTCTTCTCCTTGTCACTCCAAACCCAAATATCAAAACCAAATATTTTCAAAAAAAGGGCTTCAATTCATACTTTTTATCTTAATTATCTAACCCAATTTCCCTTTCACTGATTCGAACTCTCGAAGGACCAACAATGGAGGTTTCAAAATTTTTTTACCTCCAATCATTAGTTAAATTGATTTTGAACTCCAATTAGTAAACACATATGTGATAAGCACAAAATGATGAGTTTGAATCAATTTTCAACGGTGGATATTTCCCAGAACTTGGTGGTATGGCAGGCATAGTGGTGGTGTGTAGCGAATTTGGTGGATTGATGTGGTTATGATTTTTGGTGGCATAATATGCGGGTTTAATGATAGTGCGGTGGCAACGGTGGTGGAGCTAAGGCGGTTTGGTGGTGGATTGTGAAGAAAAAACATTGTGATGACATGGAAAACAATATTTTTTTAAATCTGACATTATACTGATATGGCAGTGACATGGCAGTGACATGGCAATGACATGGGGCGAGTGTAGAACCTTTCATTATGCAATTGGGTATATCAGTTCCGGTGTGGTATTAGTTCCACAAAATAAGAATACGGGGTATTGGATCACTCGTAAAAGGTTAAGTATATTCAGACAACTACATGGGGAAACTAATGTATTTTCCCAAATTTTTGCATAATGACAGCATATTGAGAAACTTCAAAAACAAATTAAAAAAGGACAACATTCGGAAACTACAGAAGTGAACACAACAACAATTTGTGACCTTGTATTAACAAGATAGCAGTATTCAGGCTGATAGCATTCAATCCTCCAAATTAAGCAAATGTGATCGACTCTTAACACGATGACGCGCGCTAGGAGCTCCTAGAGCAGTATACCAGATACCAAAATTCTATATTGAAAACTTAAACAACAATATCCTCAGTGTGATCCCGTAAGTGGGATCTGGGAGGGTGAGTGTACGCAGACCTTAACCCTACCTTGTGTTGTAGATCTATATTGAAAGCTTACAACTTTTTAATGAAATTGTCTATCCACTATGCAATCGGGACCAATACTATATATTGAATCAAGAGTCGATGTATAATGTGAGTACCTAAGAATCTAGCAAGTTGGCCTTCACGCAAGTTTGTGGAAACCTGTGTGCTAATGCACAAGAAAAGCATCTCAAGTTTTCAGCAGTCCCATAGAACAAAATAGACATCTAATACTTGCAAAACCCCTAGTTCAGCAAATACGTGCAGCATTTTGAACCCAAAAGTTTTGCAAAACTGAACATTTTTATTAATGTTGAATATGTTATCAAGCTTGCTTTTTAGTATTTCTGACAATTAATTAACTTTTTCTCTCTGTGATATTTTAATAATTAGAAAATCAAACAGCATATCATCACTTAACAGTGGAAAGTTTTAGATAATTAATAGCTCGTGGCTCATTATGGTATTACGGAGAAAAAGTCTCAACAACCACAGTAAGCTGTCTCTTGAAAGATTAGCTTACCAGACAGGGATAGTTTGATGCTGCAACGCCTTCAATGTAAGTTCATGAAAACACTGTTTTGCCTCTGCCTCTGCTTCAGCTGCCTCTGCAACCCTTGCCGCCCGTTCCGCATCAGCAATGGCAGCTTCAGCGTCTGCAACTGCTTGTGCAGCAGCTGCAGCAGCCTCCTCTGCAGTCATGCTCTTCATCTGCTCTAACTCCACATCAACTTGTGCTTTAGTCCATATTCTAATTTCATTCTTTTCTATCATAGTGGAATCCTCCTTTCCATCCATAAGAAAAGGGAGATGGCCTTCCTTGGTACCAGATGATAATCTACTCGGGGCAATCCTGTATTGATGCCTTACCTATCAATGTGGATGGAGGCGTCAAGATCCAAGATTAAGAAACATGCTAGTACATCCATAATTGAGCTTTCTACTAAGTGTTTGCCAATTCCTCTACAAGAAAGAAGATAAAAGAACTGAAAGAAAGTAATGTTAAGTTCACGCAGATTAAATGTTTGCAATTGCAAATCATGGGACGAATTTTACTCCGCAACCAACAATGTGTGCTTCCAAGCATATGACTTTTTGAGCATTGTTGATAAAACTAACCAAAGTAGCCAAGACCTCAGGGTCAGTCTTGGAACTCAAGAAGACGCATTATGATTCAGGACGGAATGCATAACTGAATGAGAATAGCAAGACAAACCAAAAAGAATAAACTCAGGCATTTCATTTTCTCGTTGCCTTACCCCTTCCTAGCTTAGGCATGATCTGATAGTAAAATGAAGTTATGTCTGAATAAAAGTATGATCTTCCAACTCTTGAAATGATAAAACATGGCTTCCTTCACTAAAATTGATCCTTACCAATCTTCTTCATGATGCCAGCAACGGACACAACCACCTTTCTGTTACTAGTTTTTTTTTTTTTGGATAACCAAGAAATTTCTGAGGGCCAGTGGCATCGGTTCAAACCTCAATGGATAATGGGCTCGCCTCTCCACCTTTTCCACTTAAATACAAAGCTTTTGTCTGCAGAGCGTTCAATCCCGTGATATGCACATACCCCACCCATCATTTGTTGCGCTTTTAGCACTAGAGCAAAGCCCTAAGGGTCCTTTTAGTTAAAATCTTTTGTAGTGCGATGAAACTTACATCTTTTGGGGGCATGATAATTTCATCCGTCAACTTCCATCCCACAGAACAGGAAAAAAGAGCCAAATAATGATAAAGAAAAGAACTACAACAAGGACAATTCAATATACAACGCAGATTATCCTCAGTTACCAGCCATGCACTGATGTTAATGCTATAATAGTGGGGAACAGGCATTGCATGTCTTCTACATGCAGTAAATGCATCTCCATTGAACATAAAGAAGGGTAAGAGAGGTTCTTCATCATTTCTACCAGTTTCTCAGGTTGATTACCTTTATCAGTCTTCCTTTATCAGTCAACGCCTTCAAATTTGCTGCCAACACTCTTTCAAAGTTAGGAGGTGCCGTATACCACTCCTTCAAACAAACAAAAATTGTTGAGTAATAGGCATCTAAACTAATGAAAAGAATAGACCAGCATTTACAACGTCCATACACTTGTATCATCAAGTTAAACAGAGAGTAAAAAAATAAGGATAGAGGGAACCTTTTTGTGAGGAATTATAGTATAAGGAAATCTTGCCCAAGTGAGCAACTTCACTCTTCATAAGCAAATCTCATCTTAACCTCTCAGAAAGAAGCATAAGCATGCTCACTTAAATCAGTCTATGTCGAAAACAAAAGATATCCAGTGTATGATCGGCAACCTGATTAGAATTGAAAAAGTGGGAAAGGAAAATTACCACTACCCACCCCCAGCAACCCTTTGGCCATCCCACTACTGACCATGTTGGGCAGGGTTGCATAACCTTTCCTGCACTTCTTTCCAGTTTCCACCTTTTTTTTGGTTTTGCTTGGGTACTTCTTAGTTCTTATCCCTCTCCCCAGTAGTTCTCGGAGTGCTCAAGTTTGCGGGATGAAGCATCAAAAGGCATTGGCATTGCCAACTAGTGAAAAGCTAAGTTAAGAAAATATTCCAGCATAAATATCAGCTACCAAGATACAAACAACACAGGCATGTTTAACCTCTAGCAAGTCTTGACACCTGTCCTGCACTTCTATCCAGTTCCCACCCTTTTTTGCTTCTGCTTGGGTACTTCTTAGTTCTTATCCCTCCCTAGTAGTTCTCGGAGTGCTCAAGTTTGCGGGATAAAGCATCAAAGGCATTGCCAACTAGTGAAAAGCTAAGTTAAGAAAAATTCCAGCATAAAATCAGCAACTAAGATACAGACAGTACTCAATCAAGCAATCCTGTTTGACACTGGAGTGCCAAGGGAAAGAGTCTCGCTAATAAAAGGGAGAAAGGCAATTCATATTTGTCCTTTTTGTTATCTTGCTAGATCAGGAAACAATTTCAAAGTGTTTATCTCCTTGACTCATAACATCTTTTTAGCTCCTTGAAAATAACATAGAACAAACATTGTCGAACAACGGGGTTGAACCAGCGCATGGTGGAACCACAATCTACTGCCTTGAGCCATGATTGCGCCCGCACCTACCCTACATAGGTTGAAGTCTCTTTCTTTGATCAAATCCTTTTTTGACTCCCCTATGAACTCCCGTATCACCACTTATCAAAGACTAACGTTGTGTTAGGAAGGCTCTTTCTTCTCATGCTTGTGTTCGAGGAGGATTTTCGTTAATGCTTAACTAGGCAGACCTTAAAAGTGTATACACGTTGAAGTCGCCCCCCCCCCCCCCCCCCCAAATGAACTTATCAAAGAGAAGCTTTTTCCTATACTATACTGACAAGTCTATTGTTGTGTTAGGAAGGGTGTTTCTTCTCATGTTTTTGTGTTCGAGGAGGATTTTAGTTTGAAGAGAAAGAAAATTGTCTTAGAAATGCTTAGCTAGGCAGAAAGCGTACACACATAGCTAAGAGCCACTTGACTACATCCGCCCTTGACCCCGCACAGGTTAAAGTCTCTATCTATGATCAGACCCTTTCGGAACTCCCTTATCACCACTTATCAAAGACTAACGTTGTGTTAGGATTCAGTTCGAGCCCCTGTAGATCCACGGGAGGCATTACAAATCGGTCGCGTCTCCAGGGTCGCGTGGAACTAACCGTAGTGCACGCATTGAAACAGCGGATCCCGGTGGGTACAGCTAGTCGGGTTCGCAAAGCGATGCCCGAAAACCACGGATAGAAAAAACGTTGTGTTAGGATTTAGGAAGGGTCTTTCTTCTTACGCTTGTGTTCGAGGAGGATTTTCGTTAATGCTTAACTTGGCAGAACTTAAAGGTGTATACACGTTGAAGTGCCCCCCCCCCCCCCCCCAAAAAAAAAATTGCAAATTAGATTAAGTTAAAAGGCGAAAGTTCTTGGGTCTAACTCAACTCCAAAATTAATGAGGTAAGGATTGTTTAAAACCATATAACGAGATAACAACTCATTTCCTCACAACAATTTAAGATACTCTAACAAATCCCTCCTCTTCCCTGCTTCTCGAGTACATCTAGGACAGGATATTTAGAGTGTGGACAACATAACATGGACAAACCATGGGCCTAACTCAATCACAAAAATTAACTCATGAGTCATGACGTGAGAATCGTCCAAAACCATATAAGGAGATAATAACCAGCTCTTCTATCAACGTGGGACATTTTAACAAAACAATATATATTAAATCTCCAAAATTTTCCAACTCTCTTTACTCATATAGACTTGTACCAAATATGCTAAAAATGAGGAAAATTACCTCTATGTAAGACAAAATTGCATTTCGACGAGATCCATGGGGTTCCTTCAATTTGGCTATTGCCTCCAATATAAGATCGTCCAATCTATAATCAATGAAGAAGCACACACAAGTTTGGTACATCATAATATTAGAAGGCAACTCCCAAAGGGAGTATTTCTAAGAAGGGAAAAAGAAAGAGGCGATTATTAGAACTAGATTACGTGAATTCCGAACTTGTTATTTCAGTTTTAACATTTTGATCAAAAGATATAAGATCAATCTATTATTAAAAAGCTATGCTTCATAGTAGGTGACTGCATCTAATCAAGGACTTAATTTGCTTTTAAAAGAATAAAGAGAATACGGTAAAAGAAAAGCAAATTAGTGATAATCAGTTTTACCCACATTTGCACTGTAACACAAAACGAGAAAAATGATCCATGAATCTATGTTACAATAAAACATTATTTTACATGAAGAATTACTCCAACAATTTCATATGAAACTCCAAAAAAACGAATCAACCAATTAATCAACTACGGTCTGTACTATATGAATCCTCTACCCATTGCACTCTATTCAAGTCATATTCAGAAGATTTCACTGTAGCTATCTTTTTTTTGTATTGGTTTTTAACCTACTGCAACCGTCCTTTATCCAAGCTTGAAAGCAGTTATGCTATGCTTACATAAACATGAGTTCGCAACCAAACAACTGACAAACCAAAAATAGAGCATGATAGCATAAACTGAAACTTCAGGCTTTCTCAAGAAAAATATTAACTCAGGCTCTAAGCTACAGTAACAACATATACTTCCGCTTGAAGTAGGGGCGGAGCCACAGTAGAGGGTGTGGGTTCAGGCGAACCCAGTGACTTTTTCCGAGACCCTGTATTTGTATTGAAAAATTTATTGTTTATACATAAATATATCATACCAAACCCAGTAACAAAAAAGGTTTGGGTTCAATGGTAAGAGTTCTGGGTTAGCTTGGATAGCACGTGGGTTTGAATCCCTTTGAAAGCAATGAGCTATTTTTTTTTTTACAATTTTTCTTTTTAAGAAAGCGTTGTCTCTTTCTAATCTTCTTAACTCCAAAATCAAAAAAGCTAGGGTTCTGCCTCTGTTGATCGCCGGCGCTGCTACCACAATCAGCCAGAATCGGACGCCTTCCAACTCATGCTCTTTCTCCCTTAGAAGTTAGATCCTATTTTTCTTCTTCAACTCATCTTTTTTGATTTTTTCTTCTTCATGTTTTCCTCTTATATTTTATATTTGACAATTTATACGAAATCTAATTTTTAATCTTTGATTCTAGGGTTGCCCCACATTTTGAACTTCATTCTCTTTGACAATTTGTGCTTTGGTTCTTTTCAAAAGTTCAAACTTGACATCTGTCGACAAACAAGGTATGTGGTTGTTGCCCTACTTTCTTGTTTTTAGTTTCTTAGTGAGACTAACTTGCATTCACATGGAATGGTCTTATGCTCTTATTAAGAAGAAAACATTCATACGTAGTCGGGGGCGGAGCTACGGTAAAGCTACTGCTACAGTAGTAGAAAACCAGTGACTTTTTTCGAGAGCCTGGATTTGTAATTTAGAACTCATACACCTTAAATCCTAGCTCCGCCTCTGGTGCATTGAAGCACGATCCTTTTTTCTCCGTTTTGCAGGATTTCCCCCCTAGAAAGAGGAACCCACATTTGATTTCAGAGGAAACAAGGAAAGTGATGAAAAGAAAGCAACTGCTACGCATTTTGCCCAAGATACCACTATAAAATATGAACAGAGAGCTCCCACTATCGATAATCAGAAAATACCAAGTTGGTTACAAAACCTTTCCATAACAGATCCAGCTGACTTCCAGAACTATATGGTTTCCATATTAAATTCCTTATTTAAAGGTACTTAGGACACTATTATAATAGATACTCACTTACAGATGTGCTTTTGATGAACAATATTATTAATTATTAAATGCATGGAAGTCCAAAATGTGCTTTGATTGTTTATTTCTAAAAGGTTTGAGTGCTTCAACATCTCAAATTTTTTGGTTAGATATCTTATGGAGTACACTAATTTCAGAATCGAAGAAGTCAACAAATGAGTTCTCTCCACCAAGCTCTCCAAAAGCACAAGCTTTATGAGATCTGTGTAATCCAAGATTTGAATAAGGAAGATTTAAGTGAATCGGTCGTATAATTACCTACAAATCTTTTTTTCACAACCAACATCCTCCAGTGCATCACCAGATGATGCAAGAGGTTTAGGATCAAGAACTTCTATATCATTCTCAACCATGGTGCTAACAAGCAAGGAGTCGCCATCACGCCTCTGCTTAGGCTGGACACTTTTAGAGACAACCCTTCCTTGATGCCGAGACAATTGATGCCGAGACCCCAAACCATTTGCCATGACATGTAGATTTCTCCATTTATCCTGCCCAAGCAAAACTAAGCCCATCAAGGCAACTTTTACTAACCAAAACAAGCGGAAAAAAGAAAGAAAGGGAAAAAAGCACAACCAGACAGAAGAGACATTCAATGTTACTATATGAATATAAGACACTCCAGCCGGCTAAATAAGCTTCCCACAGAATGACAAGACAAGATTTGACAAAGTTGTTATGCCTAGCACCTTCAGATCCACATTTGAGCGAGAGCGCAACACAGCAGCAAACTCTGGATCTTTGAGTATGGTGCTCCATTTTCCAACCCCATACTTTGCTACACCAGCTTTAAGGGCAGCTTCTTCTTCTGATGTCCACTTCTGCTTTGGTGCACCCATCAATAGGTTCACCACTTCCTGACTCTGAATAGAAAAGTTGAGCTCTCCTATCTAGAGAAGCATCTACTCTATTCAGAAAATGAAAAGCTGAGTTGTGAAAAAAAAAGTACTCCAAAACCTTCGCAAGGAATCTAGAAATAGGTCGTATTTGTTCTTCTACCTTACTTTTTAAAAAATACCGTGTACTTATATAAAAATACAACCAGTATAATACTTGAATATGTACAGAATTATAATTAAAAAAATATTAAAATGTTCGTTCTCACGATTAGGACTAGAACGGCAACATCAAAAAAGGAATCAAATTTTCTATAGAAATAAACTTCTGAAACGTGTCGTACCGGGAGAAAGGGCCAGCGCGGAGTCTGTGACGGTGTCGGAAATAACTCGCCGGCGAACGGAAGTTACGCCATTGAAATGACGGTGAACTATTTGAAGTTGAAATCCTAGAGATTGAAAATGAATTTGAAACCCTAACAAAAATTATTTCAAGAGTAAATTCCGATGAACCCATTCTCTTTTGGGTTTAGAAAATAACACCGTCACCACCAAATTACATGTATTTTCAAAATATTAAAAACAACCTTCAATTATTTATGGTTTACTCAAAATGAAAATAATAACTAGTAGTACCCAATAATATTGTAGATAATGAGCAGATTTCATTTAATTTCCCGAATATTTGAGGTATAAAAGTAATTATCATTCATCCTTTGCATGAAAAAATGTTTAAATTACATTTTAAATATCATATCACCTCTAAACTATATTATTATTTGAAATTATTATTTATATGATATCACCTATAAACTGTATTACGGTTTAAAATTGTTATTTTATTTTCAAAATAACTACCAATGAAATATTTTTAAGAATAATTACACCTTTAAATATGTAAGAGTTACGTGAAAATAGAATAAAATCTTATATTTTTCATAGCGCGATAAAGGATCACACCCTCAAAAAGTAATAACTTTATACAAAACTAACGGGTTGAAACAAATTTCAATGCTAGCAATATTACAAGTAGCAAGATGGACCTAAGACATTTAAAATTTGAAGCTCTAACAAAAGAATATTGCATGAAGCAAAATGAGTTCTAAAAAACTACAAGAAAAACTACAGGTGGAAAACGAGATATGAAATTTTAAAATTCTATAGAATATCATTGCTTAAAATTTTCAATTATTGAAAAAAGAACATGTTATAATTCATACTAATTGATGTATGTTTTGATATTTAAAAATATTTCACACGATTCCAACTTATTTTTATTTGTTGCTATTTAGGAATTGCTCTGTGGATCTTATGAGATAGGTTTGATGCTTCTTAGGGGTTCTTTGGCGATCATGAATTCACCAGATGAATCGACGAGTAAATAGATCAGATCCGGACGCAGCCGTTGCTAGCGATGACATGGACTCGACCCCCTCTTATCCACTTCGGGGCACCATAACAGGTCAGCAGATCAAGAAAGTTTATTTTCTCTTTGAAAAGGCGAAAGAAATGTTATCTCTAACACTTAAAAGGTCGAGGGGAATAAATAAAATTCACCAAACAATAAAATTCTACATACCATAATACGCAATGTTTGGTTATCACTATTAAAAAATAGTTTTCGGATGACATGTAATAATACCTACTTAAGTTATGCAATACTTTTGTATATTATCTTATGTATAATAGTATAAAAATAAAAGTGTGTGTCTTAATAATACATGATTAAAGTAATTATAGACAAAAATATTTCTTTAAAATATGATAAATTATTCATCACATAACCTTCGGCATGATTATTCAATACATAAGTATTATATCTATGCACAATTAATTGGTGAACCAGACACCCCTAATGTCAAATGCCCCCTTACACCTTTTTCACGCCTTGGGGTATAAACAAATGAATATTAGGAATTTCTTTTATCTCAAATAAATTTTATTCTCTCTTACTCTAATTTTGACTAAGATATCGCACGAACATTAAAACTTTGGATGGTAATAGGTGATAAAATAATGAATAATACACATAAATTGATGTTCCTTCGTGGAAGACGGTGGTCTATTATTTGTTATGATATTGCTCAGCCGCATATAAACTAAATGTATTGTGAAAATATTTTGAACTTATATACACAATTATCCACTTATTTAACATAATGTAGATGGAAACTTGTTTATTTGTCAAGCTATTAATCCCAAGTCCCAACCCTATATGGATGATAATATTTAGTTATCTTTTAGGTAATATAATAGTATTAAATTAACGTAAGCTCTCATTATGGAGAAATTATTCAATGTTGAATCATAATGTGACTAAATGTTAATACGTATATGCAAAGGTGGAATTTCAGTGATTGGAAGTTAAAAGGTTGTTTTATGGAGAACATGGAAACTTTTTTTTTGGACCGTACGTGAGATTATTATTCCTAGTCTTAGAGTACGTACGAAACACGTGTACTCATGCGGTGAATAAAAACTTCTTAAAATTGACATAAATATTATTTAAAAAATATGTCTTCCGTGTAAGATATTATGATTCACAATGTCAAATCTCAATTTATATTTTCATTGTTAGTATGCTTGTATTTTAACTATATATTTTCAAAGGTTTAATTCTAATCTTATGTTGGAAGCTGGTCATCAAAGTTCTTGTCCTATGTTGGAAGACTACAACTCATTAAGAGTGTTTTGTTTGAAACGCAGATTTACTGGGCTCAATTATTCCTTATTTCAAAGAAAGTTATTAAACTTATTAATAGAATATACATGAACTATTTGTGGACTAGTAGTCAAGAGAATACTCACAGAGCTCCTATAGCATGGGAAACATTGTGTAAAGCAAAAGCTGATGGGGGTCTAAATATTATCAACTATGAGAGATGGAACAAAACTGCCTTGACTAAACTCCTCTGGGCTATAATGGCTAAGAAAGACAAGTTTCGAATTAGATGGATATACTGTCACTACATAAAGCAGAATGACATCAATACAATGGAGGTCCTAAAGCAGGTTAGTTGGCTAGTAAGGAAATTGTTACAACAAGAGAAAGGTGGGCTAATGATATACCAACAATTGAATCGTTTGTTTAGAATGGGAAATTCAGCATTTAGAAAGCATATCTTCATGCTACTCCAAGATATCCCAAAGTCCACTGGAAAGCATTCGTCATGCTAACTGGAATACTACCACAGTAGCACTTTATTTTATGAATTATAATACAAAGAATGCTGGCCACAGTTGACAGACTAGCAAAATGGGTAATTCAGGTGACTCGTTGTTGTGTACAGTGTGGAGGTGAAATAGAAGAGACACATAATCACTTGTATTTTGAGTGTCCATATTCACAGAGCTTATGGACAGGAATGCTAGAATGGTTAAGATATAATAGAAAGGTTGAAAATGGGAAGTTGAGGTGCAGTGGTTAACTACAAATGTAAATAACAGAAATTCAAGGAAAACTTTATTAGGAGTGGTGTTTGCAGCAGCAGTATATCACATTTGGATGGAGAGAAATGAAAGACGAATTCAAAACTAGAGAAGAGAGGTTCAAGATAGAGTAAAAGACATTGTCATGCAGGTGCACATAGCAGGACATAAGAAATGTAAATGGACATTTATATTAAGTACGATAAATAGTTGTCCTAATTATAATCCATAGCAACTAGTGTCACACCTCCTTTTTCACTACACCCGCGAGGGCGTAAAGAGGTTTTTCCAATTAAAAGACAATCGAAACGAGATTTATTATTAAAATTAGAGTCATCACTTGGGAGATTAATGGTGTTCCAAGTCACCGGTTTAATCCCGAATAGATAAAAAGAATGACCTTGTTTAACAGTCTGCGATCCAGAAATCCGAGTAAGGAATTTTGTTAACCCGGGAGAAGGTGTTAGGCATTCCCGAGTTCTGTGGTTCTAGCACGGTCGCTCAACCATCATATTTGGCTTAGTTATTTGATTTTAAAACATGTTTCAACTTATATGCTTTTTAGCTTTGAACCGCTTTTATTATTATTTTTAGAGAGAATTGCAACGTCGTAAAAACATATATCGAACCACGTCACATAAATACACCCATAGTTTTTGATATATTTCAACTTCATTGGGGTTTGGATTTGCATCACACAAATGCACACCGAATTTAAGAATGTAATGTTTTTAAAATACGTACCTAAAGCAACTAACGCGTTATTATCTTTGGGTAGAGCGGTGAAATTCGCTAAACTGCCCATCCCGAGTTCTAAGTATTTTGATATAGTTGTTTATCGAGGGCCCCGTAATTTATGTATTTTGTTTAGCGAGGCTCATCTCATTTATTATTTAAAAGGCAAACCTAAAGCAACTATGGTTTTCTATTTAATTTGTCTCTAAAAACCCTAATTAATTAGTTAACCAATCAGTTGCTATTTAAAGTATTCAAAAAGGCTTAAACCTTAATTCTATTATTTTCAGTTTATTGGGCCATAAAGCAGTTCCATACACAAGAATACAAATGGATTAAGCATCAGGGCCAAACGTACGCCAGCCTTCAACTTGTGGAAATTAAGTGACCAACAATGGCCATGTGCTGTCCTGACAAGGCTTTATGCCATTGAGCCAAAGTGAGCCCAAAAGTATGACTTATATTTAAACCAGCGTCAATATTGATGAAGGAATACAAAATTTGAATTCAAACAACCACCATGTCACAACCATTTCACATCATTTGATTAACACTTATATTACAGTAATTATCGATTTCAGAATCCTAACTGTATTGGCCAGTAATTTCCTTACTTGTGGATCAACATGCTGAGACTCAAACTTAAATCCAACATTTAAACCAACATATTCATCTTTGATTATGATCTACTTACTTAAAGATTGAGAAATAAAAATAACTACCTGAGGTTCTATCTCGTTACCGAGTCCCTTTCAAAACAGATTTATGTAAACAAATGATAGGAAACCAACCAAAACTAATCATGAACTATTGTATAACCTGAGATCGTTATTGAATACAACCTTCAGCTCAGTTTCTAGTTACCAATACAAATTATGTTCATGACTCTCGAAATCATTTTTTTCCGCTATCTCATGGCTTCAACATTACACTACACAAAATGAAACTATACTAGTAACAAATACTAAACCAAATTAAAACTGGTGACTACGGAATTCACATGCTCATAAGGATATACTAAACTAGTTCAACAGTCCACAAATTAAAAATAGTCCAAAGTTATGCAATCCAATTTTCAATCCAAGATTTATACACATACAAATAGACTTTAAACTATGCCGAACAATTATATCCAATATCTATTTAACTACCAACACACAACAGCCCATGCAACATAGTTCAGGATCAAATAGATGAGCAATTTTATTCCATTTCAAGCTCAGAGTTACAGTAGAGTGGATCAAATGTGTACTTGGAAATCAGGGAACAATAAGTAGAAGAAGAAGAAGAAGAAGAAGAGAGATCAGTAGCAATAACAGTTCTCAGCAGCAACCCAGGAATAAGTTCAAAATCTAGTAATAGATCAGTCGACACAACAAATTCAGGAACACGTTTAAAAATCAAGTGATAGATCAACACAACAACAATTTCTACCACTACAACATCCCAAAACCAGCTTGAATACACTCACATCAACTCAAAATTGACCCAGAGATATCTTAAAACCTTCAGTGACTAAAAATCGAACTAGGAAATGAATATCAGCATCTTAAACTCAAACTCGAACTAGTGACATTCAATGTAACAGTTTTTTTTGGATTTTTTGTAACTTTTATGTATTTTTTGGAGATTTTCAAATGAGAAAAGAAACTCTCGAATTCCAGATCTGGTTTCTAATTTGAAATTCAAATTTTTAGTTTTTCAGACTTAGGAATTTTTGGGGAGAATTTTAGAGCTCAAAAACTTGTGAATGAAGGCAAGTATGTTGCCTTTTATAGGCACAATTAAGCACCCTTAATCAGATTTTCAGTTTTCAATTTTAATCCTTTTTTAATTTTCATTTTTGCTCACATGTCCCTTATTTTCTGACTTGTTACTCAAGAAAGTACACCTATTTTCTGATTTTCCATCTTAAAACCCATTCTAGAATTTTCTAGTAAATTCCATTTCAAATTCTTAAGGATTCTTTACCCTTGAATTACCCCAATTACCCCTACTTGATTCGTGAATTACTAACCTACCCCCAGCCCTGATTAACTAAACAACTAACTATAGTTAAACTAAGATGTTTCAGTAATATCCAAAACAAACAGCAAAAATAATCAGCTACTGATATAATATATATTAAAACAAAACACATATCTAAAATGATTTGAAACCAAGTTGGACTAACATAAAAATCACCAAACAGAACTAATCAAAATCAAAACAAGACTTGAACTAAAAGAAAAATCAACATGCATGAATTTGTACCAGCATCTATGCTTAACCACACTCAGAAAGGAAAACAAGGGGAATATCTACTGATAAAATTATACCATTAATCAAACTAGAAAAACAAACTAACTAAAATCTAAGCAGACAAACAATCAAGCACAAAATTAGAACAAAACTGACAGAAATTAAAATGTACATTAAACTAGAAATTAAATGTCTAATATCCGGCTCTAATATCCGGAAATGTCTACAACAACTGAATACATGAAATGGAACTGGTAACTATAAGTTAGAGTAGAAGGAGACTCTTCGGTCGGTGGACGTGGCAGATACACCTCAAGTCTCTGAATATAGCTCCTGGATCACTGATAGCGCGCCTGACCGGAAGTACCTGAATCTGCACATAAAAACATGCGCAGAAGAGACGTGAGTACACCACAGCGGTACTCAGTAAGTTCCAAGCCTAATCTCGGTCGGGTAGTAATGAGGAAAGGCCGAGGCCCTACAGAGATGAACATAATAATCAATAGAGTAAGGAAAAACCATATGGAAATAATCTACTGCAAGAATCTAGCAAAATAATAATTAAGACAATAATTGAGAACTAACACAGTAAGTAAATAGAAGTGCAAATCACCACCAGATATCTGTCATCGGAGATCTCTTGGTATCCCGAGGATCTCCTGGTATCCTCATCATATACTCGAGGGATCTCATAGTGTCCCGAGGATCTCCTAGTATCTTCTATTTTACACAAGGGGATCGCTTAGTATCCCGGGGGTCTCCTGGTATCCTCCATTTCTGTAATCATATTTGTGTCAGGGATCTCTTGGTATCCCGCACTCTCAGTTATAGAACAAACACATACAAAGGGAATTAGCAGGATGCCGTCTCGTAGTACCACATAATTCAAATAAGATAAGGTACTAAGTAAGAACAATTAATGAAATTTCTAGTCAAGCATGCTTCACATAGAGCAGGTAATACAGTTTAAGCAATTAAGCAAGTAAGTCAGCTAAACATGTTTATCCTAAGCTACATAGGTTAAATTGCATTTAAAGATAGGCAAATTTGCAAGAAAACACAACTAAATATTTTAAGTAAAACGGATTTTTCAACAACCAACAAAAGTACACGTTCGTCACCTCGCGTGCCGAGCATTTAAAATAACAGGTAATAGATCCTAAGGGGAGAGGTCCCCCACACAAGGTTAGACAAGCCACTTACCTCAAACCGATGCAAAAATCAATAAGGAACGATGCCCTTGCCACGAGTATCCGACTTTGAGTGGCCCAAATCTGTTCAAACCAATTACATATTGTGAATAACATCACAAGAACCAATTCCACTATTAAAATTAAAGCTAAGGCGCGAAAATAGGTAAAAATAACCAAAATGCCCCTCAAGAAAATGTCTCGGAATCGAATAATTTTTACATTTTCAGAAACCTCATACTCTCACGAGTCCAACCATATAGAAATTTCCCAAATCGGAGGTCAAATGCCCCCCAAAACCCAATAGTTTAATCAATAAACTTTCACCCAAATTCTTCCATTTTTTATTCTTATTTCGAATTTAAAAGATGGCTTTAACAACTAAATGATGGAATATGGCTAGAATGAATCATAGAAACGTTACTTAGTAATCTTCTCTTCGAATCCCTCTCAAAATCTCTAAATGTTGATTGTATCCCCTTGCCTGGATTTCTTCCACTATTCGTTTACTTCCTTGCCTTGTTTGTTGTTGTTGTTTGAGTGAGGAAGCATAACATCTGAGGCATCAGGTTGCACGCTACAACAGTAATATTTGAGGAACGGGTTGCTCGCACCAACAGTAATATTTGGGGATCGGGTTGCTAGCCGCAAAAGTAATATTTGAGGATGGGGTTACTCGCCGCAATAGTAATATTTGAGGATATGGTTGCTCATCGTAGTAGTAATATTTGAGGATCGGGTTGCTTGCTGCAACAGTAATATTTGAGGATCGAGTTGCTTGCCGCAACATTTATATTCAATGATCTGGTTGTGTGCCGCAACCGAGTATGGATTAAGTGTGCTTGTTTTCGTATGTGGAGTTTCTTGCTTTTCCTTATCTATTGTTATTGTACAATATAATTTCCTTATTCATTGATTCTATATCTGACCCCCACATCATGCTCCTCTCACTCCTAACTGTTTAAATTCTATATATTTTCCTGGTATTGCTTGTAAATCTATAGTGGCTGTTTTTGGTAGGTCCTTTCTAGCCTCGTCACTACTTCACGGGGGTTAGATCATGCACTTACCAGCACATGGGGTCAGTTTTGCTGATTTTACACTGTATGCATCTTTTTTACACAGATCCAGGAGCAGCTTTTTGACCTCAGTATCAGTATTGATCGGGCGTTGTTTATAGTCCAGGAACTTACGAGGTAGCCTAGCTGCCATCCGCAGGCCGGTCCCCTTCTATATTATTAGTTTGTTTTCCTTATGTCGAGACAAACGTTGATGTATTTCATTCAGACTTTTTTAGTACTCTATAGTAGTTCGCGAGATAGTGAAACTAGACTCTGGATAGAATGGTAGCTTAAATTTCCGCATTTTGTTTTCCAGTTATCCATGTTAAAAGACTTTCGCTTTATTTAATTGTTTTCGTTTATTTATCTGACCGCGAATGTTGGTTAAAACATTTAAATGTTGACTTGCCAAGTTCTTAATAGTAGACGACATCACGACTCTCGATGGTGGAAAATCGCGGTCGTGACAAGGGCAGTCCTAGGGTGTTCATTTGGTTGGATTTGGATGACTTTGCATTTTAGCTGGAGGTTTTCGATCCAATAGTCAAGCAACTCGGCTGTGATTTGAGTGAATCTAAGATCATATATGGAAAGAAGAGGAGAAAAAGATTTAAGGGTGTTAATTTGGCCAGGAATGGAGGCCCGGCGGTGGAGCACGGTAGCGTTACAGGGTTCTGTTTTGGGGTGAAATAAGAGAGACTACATGGGGGGACAGGGGTTCGGACACTCTTATACTAACTAGACCTTACTTCTCCACCATTGGATGGATTAACCTCGACGGCCAGGATTGATAGAAGGTGAGACGACGTTGTTTCGTGCGTCTCAAGACTGGACCGGGTTAGTGCTTTGGGCTAGACCACTTAGACGGGTTTTTTGAATGGGATAATCATTTAATAGGGCCCAATTTCGGGTCTTTCCTTAGACCAGCCTTTTTAGTTAATGTTTTTCTTTTGTTTTCTCTTTTTTTATTTATTTTATTTATTTTCTGATTTTATGAAATGCTACATTAAATCCAAAAACCAAATTAACTCTAAAAATTACATTTCTTAATTTTTAATTACACAAATTTCTTATTTAAATACAAATTAAAATAAATTAAAACTATAAATGCAAAAAGGACCATTTTTATTATTTGCCTTTCTCTAAAAGTAACTCAACTACTAATTAATCCTAAAAATGTGAAACTAAATCCTAAATGGAAATGCCAAGTATATTTTTATGTATTTTTCACTAATTAAAATTCACAAATAAAATGCAAACAATTAACATAAAAATATCACCAAAAATTCACAAAATTGTAAAATAATGAAAGAAATTATTTTTTCTGAATTTCTGGGAATAATTTATATAGGGCAAAAATTTTGTGCTCACAACTAGGATAGGAAAAAGATTCACGAGTGTTATGTGATCTTAGTAAGCAACCTTGGTTGTGTAGGTTTTTGTTTATTGGTTTCAGTCATGAGACCTGATACTAGAGCAAAAAGTGCAGGTGATGTAAATTTAAAAAGTAGTTGAAATTAAATTTTCTTTCAACAAAAAAGGTTTAATTCTAATCTTTTATTAATTATAGGTAAATTAACACATTAATAATATTCTACTTGATATTGTCGGAATTTGAAATATGAAGGGTACGACATCTTTATTAATGAAGGATTGGGGAGGTTGGCAGAATAATCGTGGTAAAGATTTTATGATCTAGTCGCTAATTTTGGGTCGTTGGTGATTTTTCTTTCTTTCTAATAATTTATATATATATGTATGTATATATATATATATATATATATATATATATATATATATATATATATATATATATATATATATATATATATATATATTGTAAAAGTTTATTTAATTTTAAAGTCATAAATATTGTGAATTCATACTTATTTCAAAAAGGGAATAATTTAATAAGAAATATTTTACTTTTTCCAAAGTCTTAAATTTTAAGAAATAATCAAATGAATTTGTCTAGTGTGAACTCTATATTTAAAAAATAAAAAAACGAATGATACTTCGTTAAAAGTAGGGTGCGGATTTTGCACGTGTTTCCCTTGTCAATAAGTAAATAAATTCTTTAAAAATTACATAAATAATATTAAACAATATTTTTAGTTATAATAAAAAATAAAATAAAATGTATAACATTCTAAAATATATATATTGATCTTATATTCAGCGCAATGAAAGTCCTTATAGTTTTATAAGAATATCTTATGATAATTATTATTATTTTATGCATTTGTATATATATATTAGGAAGTTTTTATTTATTAAAATTGTGACGACTCAAAGGGTCATCACCGTAATTCTTCTTTTCTCCGTACTTCTGAGGCCTTGAAAACCTCTTATTTGATTGTTTCGATTTGCGTGCACAATCCGGGCGCAAAGTCGAAAAATTATTTTTATGTTAAAATATATGAATTTTGTGTTAAAAACTATAAATTTTGATAATAATATTGATATAGTTGACTTTGGTTAATATTTAGGGTAAACGGATCCGGACCTGTGATGTGACAGTCTCGGAGGGTCCGTAGGAAAATATGGGACTCAGGCATATACCTCGAATCAAAATCCGAGGTCCCAAGCCCGAGTACATAATTTTTGAAAGATATTGTTTATCTGAAAATGATATGAAAATGAGCTAGAGAATATAGGTATCGGGCTTGTATTTTGGTTCCGTTGCCGGGCGCAAGTCTTAAATATGTGTTCAGCATTATCTTTAAAGTTTGGTTGAAAATGGATGTCATTTGACGTGTTGCAGACTAAAATGAGAAAATTAGAAGTTTATGAAAAATAAAGGAAGAATTATGTGTTTTGAGGCTTAATTAATAGATTTTGATGTTATTTTGGCGATTTGATCGCACGAGTAAGTCCGTAGGATATTTTTGAGGTTGTGTATATGTTTGGGTTGGAGACCCGATGTGACAACCCAGCTCGTCGTCACATGAGTTACCGCCCCGTTTTCCCCGTTTTATGCTTCTATATGTTTCATTATATGTGTTGGGAGAATTTGAAGTAATTCGGATAGAGTTTGGTTGGAAATGAGACAATTAGTCTCTTTATGAGAAGGTTAGTTTGGAAAAGTCAACCGAATGTTGACTTATGAGTTATAGGACTCGAAATGGATTTTTGACGATTCAATTAGCTTCGGGGGTGATTTTTGGCTTAGGAGTGAAATCGGAATTCAATTTGTAGGCTCACAATAGAATTAGGCTTGAATTAGCTAAGTTTGAATTGTGGCGGATTCCGGTTGACAGGTGAGATTTTGATCCGAGGATTGAAATGGGATTCCGAGAGTTTCAGCAGCTCTGTTAGGTAATTTTTCATATGCGTGCAAAGTTTCAGGTCATTCGGAGGTATTTAGATCGGGTTTTTGATCGAATATGCAATTTGGAAGATTTTAAAAAAATTAGGCTTTGGTTTGATCATAATTGAGGATTTTGATGTTAATGTTAGTGTTTTGATGATTCGAACAAGTTTGGATGAAGTATTAGGACTGATATGTGCATTTGGTTGGGGCCCCGAAGGTCTTGGGGTGATTTCGGGTGGTTGAGTGGAGGTTTTTGGAGATGTTGCATGAAATGGCTTTCTAGCTACTGCTATTTCTGCATATGCGGAAAAGGAGTCGCAAAAGCCGTTCAACAGATGCGGCTGGGATGATCGCAAAAGCGGCCTAGAGGGGGCCGTAGGGATTACCGCAAAAGCGGAAATGGCATCGCTTCTGCGGGTCCACAAATGTGAAAATGAAGTCGTAGAAGCGAAAAGGGTATTCCGCAAAAGTGGGAGTTTTATCGCAAAGGGTACTACCCATGGGTGTCTTATGTTACCTGTGCATGTATCTACCCCGATGGGCGATACTATTATTGTGGACCACGTGTATCAGTCCTGTCTTGTTGCTACTGGGGTCTGGAGACCGAGTTGACTTGCTGCTATTGAGCATGGTGGATTTCGATGTTACTTTGGGCATGGATTGGCTATCACCATGACATGATATTCTGGACTGTCACACCAAGACAATTACATTGGCTATGCCGGGTATTTCGAGTGGCGTGGTATGACTGATTATGTACCCAACGGGGTAATCTCTTTCTTAAAGGCCCATCAGAAGGTTGATAAGGGATGTTTATCATATTTAGCATTTGTGAGGGACGTAGGAGCTGAGGCTCCTAGTCTTGATTCGATTCTCGTAGTGAGGGAATTTCCTGATGTATTTCCAGCAGACCCGACGGGCATTATGCCGGAAAGGGATATTGAATTCGGTATTGATTTTGAGCCGGGCACTCAGCCCATCTCTATTCCTCCCTATCATATGGCACCAGCAAAGATAAAGGAATTGAAGGAGCAGCTGCAGGAACTCCTAGATAAGGGGTTCATTCGCCCGAGTGTGTCATCGTGGGACGCACCAGTGTTATTTGTATAGAAGAAGGATGGCATAATGAGAATGTGCATTGATTACAGATAGTTAAACAAAGTGACAGTGAAGAACAAGTATCCCCTACCCCATATTGAGGATTTGTTTGACCAGCTTCAAGGGGCAAAAGTATTCTCTAAGATTGATCTCCGTTTAGGCTATCACCAGCTGAAGATTAGGGATTCTGATATCATGAAGACAGCTTTCAGGGGCATTATGAGATTTTGGTTATGTCATTTGGGCTGACTAATGCCCCAGCCGCATTCATGCACTTGATGAACAGTGTATTTCGACCGTATTTGGATTCTTTTGTGATCGTGTTTATTGATGATATTTTGGTGTACTCGCGTAGCTAGGAGGAGCACGCGCAGTACTTGAGGGTGGCATTGCGGAGGTTGAGAGAGGAGAAGCTTTATGCAAAGTTCTCCACGTGTGAGTTCTTGGTCAATTCCGTGGATTTTCTGGGACACGTGGTGTCCAGTGATGGTATACAGGTTGACCCAAAGAAGACTGAGGTGGTGCAGAGTTGGCCCAGGCCGTCCTCAGCTACTGAGATTCAGAGTTTCCTCGGTTTGGCAGGTTATTACTACAAGTTCGTTCAGGGTTTTTCATATATTGATTCAACTTTGACGAAGTTGATGCAGAAGAATGCTCTATTTGCGTGGTCAGAGTAGTGCGAGAGAGCTTCCAAAAGTTCGAGTCAGCTTTGACTACAACTCCGGTACTAGTATTACCATCAGCTTAGGCTCTTACTCTGTGTATTATGATGCTTCAAGAGTTGGGATCGGATGTGTATTGATGCACGATGGTAGAGTTATTGCGTATGCTTTGCGTCAGCTAAAGCCCCATGAGAAGAACTACCCTGTTCATGACTTAGAGTTGGCTGCTATAGTTCATGCTTTGAAGATTTGGAGGCACTATCTATATGGCATATCCTGTGAGGTGTTCACGGACCACCGCAATCTTCAACACATGTTTAAGCAGATGGATCTCAATTTGAGACATCGGAGATGGCTTGAGTTACTCAAAGATTATGATATTACCATTTTGTATCATCCGGGGAAGGCCAATGTAGTGGCTGATGCTTTGAGTTGGAAGGCGGTTAGTATGGGTAGGTTGGCATACATTCTAGTTGTGGAGAGGCCCCTTGCAGTTAATGTTCATGCTTTGGATAATCGGATGGTGAGGTTTGATATTTCTGAGCCCAATCGTGTGTTGGCTTGTGTGCTTTCCCAGTCTTCTTTGTATGATTGCATTAGGGAGCGCCAGTATGATGACCCGTATTTGTTTGTCCTAAAGGACAGGGTCCAGCATGATGATGCCAGAGATGTGACTATTGGTGATGCTGGTGTGTTGCGGATGCAGGGCCAGATTTGCGTTCCCAATGTGGATAGGCTCCGAGAGTTGATATTAGAGGAGGCCCACAACTCGCGGTATTCCATTCATCTGGGTGCCGCGAAAATGTACCAGAATTTGAGACAATATTACTGGTGGAGGAGAATGAAAAAGGATATTGTGAGTTATGTGGCTCGGTGTCTCAATTGTCAGCAGGTCAAATATGAACATCAGAGACCCGGTGGTGTACTTCAGCAGATGGATATTCCGGAATGGAAATGGGAGAGGATTACTATGGACTTTGTGAGTGGTCTCCCTCGTACTTTGAAGAACTTGTATTCTATTTGGGCGATTGTGGATAGGATGACCAAGTTCGCGCACTTTATTCCGGTGTGTACTACCTATTCTTCAGAGCGGTTAGCGGGGATTTTCATCCGGGAGATTGTGCGGTTGCATGGGGTTCCAGTTTCTATTGTCTCAGATAGGGGTACTCAGTTTACTTCCCAGTTCAGGGGGACCTTTCATCAGGAGTTGGGCACATTTATAAATGAGCACGATTTTTCATCCTCAGACAGACGGGCAGTCCGAGCGTATTATCCTGATACTGGAAGTCATGTTGCGTGCTTGTGTTACTGATTTTGGGGGTTCTTGGGTTGATTTCTTGCCACTTGACGAGTTTGCTTATAACAACAGCTATCAGTCCAGCATTCAGAGGGCGCCGTATTAGGCTTTATATGGGAGACGATGTAGATCTCCGGTTGGCTGGTTTGAGCCCGGCGAGGCTAGACTTTTGGGGACGGAGTTAGTTCAGGATGCCTTAGAGAAGGTGAAAGTGATTCAGGAGAGACTTTGTGCAGCTCAATTGCGTCAGAAGAGTTATGCGGACCGGAAGGTTCGAGATGTGTCTTATATGGTGCGCAAGAAGGTCTTGTTGAAGGTTTCGCCTATGAAAGGTGTCATGAGGTTTGGACAGAAAGGGAAGCTGAGTCCGCGGTTCATTGGACCTTTTGAGATACTTAGGAGGATTGGGGAGGTGGCCTACATGCTTGCTTTGCCATCCAGCTTGTCGGGAGTTCACCCGGTGTTCCATGTTTTTATGCTCAGGAAGTTTGTTGGGGAACTGTCTCATGTATTAGACTTTAGCACGATCCAGTTGGATGAGGACTTGACCTATGATGTGGAGCCAGTGGCTATTTTGGATCGTCAGGTTCGAAAGTTGAGATTAAAGGAGATAGCTTCGGTAAAGGTGCAGTGGAGAGGTCGGCCCGTGGAGGAGGCCACTTTGGAGACCGAGCAGTAGATGCAGAGCAGATATCCTCGCTTGTTTGAGACTCCAGGTATCTTTCTTGACCCGCTCGAGGACGAGCGATTTTTTTTAGTTGGGGAGGATGGGACGACCCGCCCGTCGTCACGTGAGTTACCGCCTCATTTTCCCCATTTTATGCTTCTATATGTTTCATTATATGTGTTGGGAGAATTTGAAGTAATTCAGATAGAGTTTGATTGGAAATGATACAATTAGACTCTTTATAAGAAGGTTAGTTTGGAAAAGTCAACCAAATGTTGACTTATGAGTTATAGGGCTCGGAATAGATTTCCGATGATTCGATTAGTTTTCGGGGGATGATTTGTGGCTTAGGAGTAAAATCGGAATTCAATTTGGAGTCTAGGAGTAGAATTATGCTTGAATTGGCTAAGTTTGAATTTTGGCGGATTCCGGTTGATAGGTAAGATTTTGATCCGAGGGTCGGAATGGGATTCTGAGAGTTTCAGCAGCTCCGTTAGGTGATTTTTGATGTGGGTGCAAAGTTTCATGTCATTCGGAGGTGCTTAGGTCGGGTTTTTGATTGAATATGCAATTCGGAAGATTTTAAGAAATTTAGGCTTTGATTTGATCATAATTGAGGATTTTGATGTTAACGTTACCGTTTTGATAATTCGAGCAAGTTTGGATGAAATATTAGGATTGATCTGTGCTTTTGGTTGGGGCCTCGGGAGCCTTGGGGTGATTTCGGGTGGTTGAGCGGAGGTTTTTGGAGATGTTGCATGAAATGGATTTCTGGCTTCTGGTATTTCCGCATAGGTGGAAGAGGAGCCGCAAAAGCGGTTTCGCTGATGCGGCTGGGATGATCGTAAAAGCGGCCTAGAGGGGGCCGGAGGGATTATCGCAAAAGCGGAAATGGCATTGCTTCTGCGGGTCCGCAAAAGCGGAAATGAAGTCGCAGAAGCGGAAAGAATTTTCCAAAAAAGCGGAAGTTTTATCGCAAAGGCGGGAATCAAAAATTTAAATAAAAAATCGCATATGCGGTAGAAATGGCGCAGATGCGGTGCTTGGACCGCATAAGTGGAAACCGCTATTGGCAGAAGGGTTTAAAACATTTAATTTATTCTGCGAGTTCATTCATAACTTCCTCCATTTTTGACAATCTTGCGAGTTCATTCATAATTAGCGTTGTGACATTTCTGCTGGGGATTCGGACTTGGTCCATCCCGATTGATGACTTACTGTACCTTTTCACCGAGACTGAGCTTATATTTGTACATTTGGGCTAGTTGCCACGTTTGGGGCCTTGTGCCGATCTGTAGAACCCTTAGGGAGCATGTTGAACTGATTGACCTCATTTTTACCTATTGGACTCATACTCTCAATCTTGTCTTTAACTGTGAATCATGAAAATAAACCTGATTTAGTAATTTGCACCCTAAATGAGTAATACCTAGGGTTGAGTACCTTGTCATAGCTGAGTGGGCCCAAGAGGCTAAGTCTATAGAGACTGAGAGGGGTCAAGGACCCCATATTGATGGTATTTGATATATATCGGATCTGGCCGCACGTCGCAGTAGTATATACATATACATGTATTGGATCGGAATGCACGCCGCAGTAGTATATTATATGGATCGGACTGCACGCTGTAGTGATATATTACATGGATCGAACTGCACGCTACAGTATTATAGCGCTTGGGCTGAAGGAGCCCCTTCGGAGTCCGCACACACCCCCAGTGAACGCAGTCGACTATATTTATTGTATCGGTTGCGCCTCGCAGTATTATATATTATCTAGATCGGACTGCACACCGTAGTACTATAAATTTTATTGGATTGGGTTGCGTGCTGCAGTAGTGTTAGAAAATTATCGGACAAAATAGAGGAGTTTTATTAGTTTCTTTCCCTGTTTAGCACATATTTACTGCCTTCACTGCTGATTTTAGAACTGTGTAGTGTTCCTACAAGATTTCTTATTTTCAGTCGTTATTTATTGCTATTATTCATAGAGTTGGAGTACTCACTCTTCTCTCTGCACCTTGTGTGCAGATACAGGGATTCCGGAGGCTTAGTTGCGATTATCTGCTGTTGCCCAGTTCAGTACTAGAGTTATCGAGGTAGCTTCTGGCATCCGCAGGGCCCGATTTCTCCTCTTATCTATCTTTTACTTCCGCATTTAGATTTCCATTGTATATCATATTGACCAGTTGTATTTAAAGGCTCTGACTTTCGACGCCAGATCTTTAGGCTGTTATTACTTTGGTATGGTTTCTGCACTGCTTCTATAAATATTAAACCGAGAATTTTATGTTAAACTTGGCATTTTAAGTTAATGATTTGGCTAGAAATGTTAGAATGGTCGAGCTTGCCTAACAAGGTATTGGGCACCATCACGACTGGGGTTTGGGTCGTGACGCCTGAGGGCTCGGGTGAGTTTTGGATGAGCGTCGAGTTGCATTTTTGAACTTGGAAAGAAAGTTGCAGGCTAGGTTTGCTGTCTTCGCATTTGCAAAGTATTTCTCGCAAATGTGAGCTCGCAAATGCAAGTCTTTAGTCGCAAAAGCGAAGTCCAGGTGGCATGGGCTGGGATCGCAAATGCGATCTCTGAGCTCGCAAATGCAGACGGTGCCGGATCGCAAATGGGAACAAAGGGGTCGCAAATACGAAAACCCCTAGGCTGGTCATGGTTCACAAATGCGAACTTCTGTCTCGCAAACCCAAACCAGCTGGGTTCGCAATTCTCGCAAATGCGAGATCTGCACCTGTGCATTTCTATACTTAGCCGAAATCAAAACCATTTTCTTCATTCTTTCAAAACAAAAACTCCATTGGCAATTTTTCATGAACCCTCTTATCTCCAAATCATTTGTACGTCAATTTTTACTTAATTTCCTCAATCTTTAACATCATTAAACATGTTTTCTTCTTAAAATCAAGGAATTTCATGGGTGAAATTGAGAATTTTGGGTAGAACATAGGTTTTCCCTAAATTGGGGATTTGGAACTCAATTTGAGGTCCGATTTTAAAACAAACATAGATATGAACTCGTGGGGGAATGGGTAACCCGATTTTGGTTCGAACCTCAGGTTTTGACCACGTGGGCCCGGAGGCGTTTGGGAATTTTGGGGAAAAACTTTGGGGAATTCATTCTTATGCATTTAAATTGATTTAACTAGCATTTGTTGATACATTGAGTAATTTGTGACTAGATTCGAGCGATTTTGTGACAAATTCGAGGGGTAAAGCTATTCTAGAGGTAAGGCTGTGTTGAGTAACGGTTCCGAACCGGAACCGTGAGCGGAACCGCGGTTCTGGCGGTTCCGCGGTTCTAAACGGTTCCGGTTTCGCGGTTCTGGTTCCGCAGTTCCGGTCCGGTTCCACCCTTTAGAACCGTGGAACCAGAAACGCCAGAACCGGAACCGGAACCGGAATCGGACCGGTTCCGGCGGTTCTAAACGGTTCCAAACGGTTCCGATATTTAAAAATTTTTTTTTTTAAATTCGAACCGTTGGCGGAACCGTTTGGAACCGCCGGAACCGGTCCGGTTCCGGTTCTATCCGGTTCCCAACGACCATATTTTAAAAATTTTTTTTTTTTTTTTTAAATTCTGAAAATCAGAACGTTGGTATTGCAGAAATAGCCGTTTGGCATTTTTAAAATTTAGCCATTTGACCCCTCAAATTTAATTTAACCCCAAACTTTATATAATTACACAATTTCCCATTTCTCAACTATAAATACCCCCTCATTCTTTCATTTTAATTCACCAATTCATCAATCTTGCTCAATCTCTCTCAAGCTCTCTTTCAATCTTTCTGTGCAAGTGCTTAATTTTTGTTGCAAATTCGTGAAACATTGTGAAGTTGTTGAATTGAAGTTTTCAAGTGTTCAATTACAACGATTTTCAATTTTCAAGAAGTTGTTTGTCAATCCGGTAAACTCGTTTCAACTCTTACGTGCTAAGAATATTTGTTGTGTGTTGTTATTTTCCTTAATTATAATTAGTATGGCATTTTCATTGAAAAATGTTCGGAAAAGGTACATCTAAATCCGGTGAAAGTAGTCGCCAAAATCCTACCCCTCCCCTGGCTCCCCGACCTGAAAAAGATAAACAAGTTCAAACTAGTAGCCAACCTAGAAATACTAATGAAAACTTAGGAATACTTGATAGTGATCACCCGTGTTTTCAATTTAGCGATGTTAATTTTCTACATGATATAGCAGTCGGTGATAGAATAGATGATGATATTATGAATTTGCTTTATCCTAATGCACCAATATCAGAGGGAAATGAGGGTGATGATGATGACGAAACCCAACCTCCGGTAGATTTAGATGATACACCTACTAGTCCTGCTCCTAATGACCCAGAACACCCACTCGTACAAACTCCCACTTTTAGTAGACAACCTCGGAAACGTACAGAAACTTCATTAGTTTGGCATTTTTTATTCAACTAAGAGATAAAGATAGGGCTAAATGTAAAACTTGTGGTAAAGAACTTGTTCATAGGTATACGGGTGATCGTAGCGGAACAGGCAGTTTAGTTAAACATATATATATACATCCTAGCGATAAGGCTAGATATTTTCAAATGAAAGCGGAACAAGAGGGGAAGTCAAGTCCTGATACTACAATTAACCAAAGTACTGGTTCTAACATGGTTCAACCAGGAACAAACACTGTCACCGGAGGTATATTGTACTACGATCCTAATAAGGATCGTGAAGAATTAGCTAAAATGATTACTGTTATGTGTTTACCTTATTCTTTTGCTTCTAATCCTGCTTGGATTCAATATATTAGACATGTATTTAATCCTACATATAAAGGTTGGCCTCGCGCCACAGTTAAGGCCGACATTTATAAATATAAGCATGAATATGAACAGTACTTGCGCTATTTATTTACTCATATAAGTAATCGTATGTCTATTACAACTGATATTGGTAGAAGTGGAAATGATTGTGATTATCTAACCGTGACCAGTCATTGGATAGACGAAGACTGGACCATGCAAAAACGCATTATAGCATATAGAATAATTAATTCACGGCACACAGGTAAGTTTATTGCTAGCACTGTTTCTGATGTTTGTAGATATTTTTGTTTTAGTGATAGAATAATGTCAATTTCCATGGATAACGCTATGGCAACACAACTGCAATAGGTATTTTAACTAGAAAACTTAATCCTGCTTTTACAAATATTTTCCATGTTAGATGTATATGCCATATTTATCATTTAATTGTTGGAGATGGTATGAGAATTTTAAACATAAAAATTGAAAAAGTTAAATTCGCTCTTAATTGGCTTTTTTATTCAAACCGTAGAAGTAGACTTAGAGAATATTATAAAAAATGTGACGAAAGTGGCCTTAGAGAAAGAAAGGTTCATAAACCTTGTCCGACTAGGTGGAACTACATGTATGAAAGCTTAGTAGTGGCGTACGAATATAGAAACCCAATAACCGCTACTTATAATTCTAGGGATTGTGAGGATGAAGATAATGATATGCTAACTAATCAAGATTGGAATAGCGTTAAGATTCTTTTAGATTTTTTAGAACATGTTAGTGTGGCTACAACCGCTTTATCTGGCCAATATTATCCTACAATTTTCAAACTGTTTAGTATATATTGCCGCACTTGCTAATTTATTTGCTGATTTTAACGAGGGAGGGGATATTTATGAAAATGCAATATTTGAAATGAAAAAGAAATTTAAAAAATATTTTTTTCCAATCCATCCTATTTTTGGTGTGGCTGCTTTGTTAAACCCTACTATGAAAGCAGGAGGTCCTAACTTTTGGTATAATAGTATTTATCAATGTTTAGATCTTTCACCAGAAGAAATGGCTACACTATCTGATGCGAAAGCATCAATTACAGTGAATGCTCAAACTGTTTATAATGCTTATAAACAGGCCTTAGAGCATGCTAGGCCTAATATTCCAACTCCTACTTCGTCCACGTCACAATCGTCTAAAAGAGTTGCTGGCTTAACAGCTCTTAAATCGTGGACGGAGTTCAGGGGTACTCAAGGTGAGAATTTAGATGATATTTCCCATCTAAACGAACTTCAAGTTTATTTGTCGCAGGGGCTAGAGAATGATAATCCAGACGGATCTTTCGACCTTTTGGATTGGTGGAAGACAAGGGAAAAGCATTTTCCCGTTCTTGCAAGGATGGCTCGGGATGTTCTGTCCATTCAAGCGTCAACTGTTGCATCGGAGAGCGTATTTAGTCAAGCCAGACTACAAATAGGAGATCATAGAGCGTCGATGCGGGACAGCTTGGAAAAATCAGTGCTCTTCCGAGATTGGATAGGCTCTGAAAGAAGAAACTTTGGGCTAGCTGAATCTCAACCCGAAATAGATGAGTGCTATGAAGAAATGCTAGCAGAACTTGCTCAAGAATCATCTTCACCCGGAAGTGGTGATGAACAAGCTTCATTTCCACCACCGCCAACACAACCACCTCCAAACATTGAAGGTTTTATGAGATTTGTTAGAAATAATACATAAATTATGATGTAACTTGTACATTGGCATGTCTTCTTTTAGTTTTTTTTCCTTTTAATGGTGGTATTAGTACCATGTTGTGCTCATTCCATTGGGGGAAGGAAGACTAAGAAAGATATGCCATTTTGGTCAATAAATATGCTTTTTATCATATACTTGAATATATTTGTCTCAATATTTCTTTGTCTTTACTTCTATATCAATCCTTGAATATAAAATATTTATATAACATATAATATATAACATATAACACATAATACTATTAATACTAACTACTACGCAATATACATTATTTATATACAATATATACTACTTTACTACAACATATACTACTTATATACAAAATATACACTACTTATTTTGAATATATACTAATTTCCAAACACAATATATGCTATAGTAAGAACATAGTACACCATATAAAAATATATTCTACAATATACGAATCACTACTATACAAGATATTTAATTAAAAAAAAAAGGTCGGAACCGCCGGGAACCGCCTGGAACCGCCAGACCCGCGGTTCCGGAACCGCCAGAACCGGAACCGGGTGGTTCCGGAACCGTATGGTTCCGGTTCCGGCTCCGGAACTGCCAGAACCGGGAACCGCCAGAACCGGAACCGTTTACCCAAATAGACCCAGAACCGGAACCGGATACAGCCTTATCTAGAGGCGTGAGTTGAGTTTGGATCTTTCGAGGTAAGTGTTTGTTCTAACTTTGGCTTGAGCAATTAGAATTAGGATATTATTTGCTACATGTTAACTGTGGAGTACGGTGTATAGGCATGGTGACGGTTACCTATGCACCGAACTCTAACATGACCGTGAGTCATAATTGTTTTTAAATTCGATAGATGTGATGCAATTGAGCTGTGTAATTGATAATTTCATTATGAAGTGGCAGTTGAGAAGAAAGTGAGTTAAAGGAGGAAGTTAAGTATTTTTCCCTTGTCGGGACTTATTTGTTGATTTGTTCTTCCTTGCCGGGATGTTTAATCTTGTTATTCATTCCCTCCACCGATTGGTTGTGACTATTGTTTGGGTAACGATGAGCGATTATGAACGAAGGGTCATTCCGTGCCATGTATTGATAATTATGCACGAAGGGTCATTCTGTGCCATGTGATGACAATTATGCACGAAGGGTCATTCTGTGCCATGTTTTGAATAGTTAAGCACGAAGGGTCATTACGTGCCTTGATATGAAGGTTATGTGAGGAAAAGCACGAAGGGTGATGTCGTGCATTTTATTTGACTGTTTGGGTAAGAATGAGAGTAAAAGCACGAAGGTTGGTGCCGTGCAGTTGTTGATTTACCTGTTCCCTTTACTTGATGTTATTCTTCCAGTTCCATCTCTTTGTTCGTGGATACTTTATCAGAATTGTTACACTCCACAGCATGACCCTCCCTATTGTCTGTTTAAATTATGTATATTTTTTTGTTATTGCACCTATATATGTACATGTTACTTGTGGTAGGTCATGTCTAGTCTCGTCACTACCTCGTCGGGGTCAGGCCAGGCACTTACCATCACATGGGGTCGGTTGTGCTGATGCTACACTTTTTTGCCCTTTTGTGCACAGATCCGGAAGCAGCTTACGGACCGCAGCAACAGTAGATTGGGAGCGTGCCTTCAGTCCAGAGACTTCTAGGTAGTTTGCTAACGTCCGCGGCCCTGAGTCTCTTCTATTTCATTTCCGTTTGTTTTCATTGTATCGAAACAAACTTCTTATGTATTTCCTTTCAGACTCATGTTTGTAGTATTTCATAGTAGTCCGTGAGCATTGTGACACTAAATCTTGGGTAGAGGATGATGTTAACTTTTTCTGTATTTCTTTCGGTTAATATTAAATTGAGACTTCCACTTTAATTTACTGTTTCTATTATTATCTTGTTGATTAAAAGTTGAAAATGTATGTTTGTGTTGGCTTGCCTAGCTCCGACAGTATGCGTCATGACAACTCCAATAGAATTAATCTTTTCTTCTATTATTTCATCGTTATTGTTTTAAATTTACTTACATTAATAAAAAATAATAATTGATCGTATGTTGTTTTATAATTAGTGAATAGATTCAACATATTGAGAATAAATGATGTTTGGAAGTCGAAATAATTATTGAGTGTAGTTTCAAATATTACACAAAAGTTCAATAGATAAAATTTAGTTGATTTCAAAATTATAGATATTAAAAAATTGACATGAAAGATATTATAGATGTGTTACGCACTTCAAATAAGTAAATAGTTTATTTAATATTTAAAATATTAGAATTTTATATATAGTTATAACTAATAGTTATTTAATAACTAAAATTTTAGTTTATAACTTTATCCAGTGGTTAAGTTAAGAATATTTTACCTTATCTTCCAACTACATTGAATTAAGGGTAAGCATGAAATTTAAAAAAATCGAATTTTGAAGCGGACCGAATTAATTTGATATTTCGATTTCGATTTTTTCGGTATTTCGATCTAATTCGGTATTACAATTTTGGTATTTCGGTACGGTCTTCAATTTCAAAATTTTAAAATTTCGGTATACCAAAATACCGAATTTTTAGAGACATTTTCTGATTTATTTGCCAGCCCTTTCGACGTTCAAATCATAAAGTGTGCATAGTTTTTTTTCACATAGTAAAAACTTATCCTCGGACTCAATTGTTTTCCCCATAAGTAAAGCAACGAAACCAACATTGCTTAGTTGCTCGTGATGATGGCCGCTACAGCTTCTACTACTCCCACCTCTGCATTTCTTTTTCTTTATCAATTTCTCACTCCAAAGCACCTTTCTTTCAGTAGTTTTATACTTTTTATTGGCAATGTAGGATTTCGTGAGTTGTAGCTGAGCACTTTCTTGCACACATCTCAACTGTTAAAGTGTCCAAGTTTGGAGCTTAAAAATATACTCTTACTTGGGTCTTTGCAATTGCTTAAAAATATAGATGTTATGAAATTTCAAGCAGATTGTTGTACATGAATAATTATAATCACTCATGTCTGGTGCTACAAACTGTTTCGGCCACTTTTGTTTTTCGACAAAAAATATTTGTCAATTTTGTTTTTTCCAGTTTGGTACTGCAAAATCGAATCAAAATAAGTTTATTTATATAGCGATTATTAAATCGAAGCCGTACCGAATCAAAATAAAATATACCGAACCGTATCGAAATAATTTGGTAAGGTATTTGGCATACACAATTGATAAACCGAATATCAAAATACCAAATCGAAATTCTTAAATACCGAACCGAAATACCGAATGCCCACCCCTCGACTTAATTGTATACTATTTATTTTTCATTATTTTTTTGTACAGTTGTCAAGTATTATTTCAAAACTTCGATTTTAAGTTTTTCATAGTACTCATAATTTTTAGATGGTTAGAATAGGCTAAAGTTATAGATAGCAATAAAAACTACTATTAATTACATAAGTATATTTTCAAATAAATAATAACATAAATTGATGTATATAGAGTAATTTGAACATTTTATTGGAAGAAAAATATACTACATTGAATAGAGCTTTGCTTATAACCACTATTGCACTCAAACTAGATTCTCTTTAGAAGGATTTTCCTAAGCCCATACTTTAACTTACTAGAAAAATTGATCTTTTTCTTCTTTACACTGGTATATGATCAATATTCAAAGAACATCCAGAAAACCCACGCCTCACAAACACGCGAAGAAGAAAATCACATACAACTATATTATATTAAAAGAAAAATAGTATGCATTGTGATTAAGTCAAGTGGCAAGTTAAAGTGAAGCTACTTGATAATTTTAAGATAATATTTATAATTACAAAGTATAAATGGAAATATAATTAATGAAAGTAATTGAATGAATCTTATACATAATTTAGATAGATCTTAAATAAATTTAAACTATTATCTATATTTATATGTATATTTATATCCACATCTATTATATTTAGATCATATAATGATCTACTCATAGATTTTCTTTTATATTAGCTAGAAATATGGAGCTAAAAAGTTAATTTAAAAACTTTAATAGAAAAAAATAAAAAATATAGAAAGACGTAAACTGAGATAACATAGGATATTTTATAACTTTGGAGTAAGTTAAAATATAAAATAAAATAAAAATTTACTTAAGATATTAAAGATTTATTGAATTTAAAAACGTTCAAGCAAACAAATAAGATCTTACATAAAATATATAAATTATATACACTATAAAAAAATTAAATAATCAGTAAAAATATGTTAAACAACAAGAATAATAAATTCATATTAATATTGACAAATCGGGAAAATGGATATTTTATAAATAAATAATATTTCTTATATGATTAAATAAATTTAACTTAAGAAGAAAAAATCTTAACCACCCGGATAAAATTTAAAAATATTTAAAAAAATTTAATAAGAATTAAGGCAAAATTTTTTTACCAAATTTACTTAAATGTATAAATCAACTAATATTGACTTCTATTTTCATTGTAAATAGATTCAAAAAAATTTTAAAAGTAATAATTTTATTTTAGAATTACTAACCACATAATCCCTTTTCTTCCGTTTTATATATATATTATGTGAAAAAAATAATAGTGGAACCATTATTGTAAATATTTGAGATAAGATTTTATTTGTAAAGAAATATGATAGAAAATTGAGCCACATGATAAAATAATAATATTAAGTATTGAATAATATATTAAAAATCTAATAAGAATTAAGGCAAATTTTTTTTTGATAAATTTAACTTAAAGATATGAATCAACTAATATTGACTTCTATTTTATTGTAAATAGATTCCAGAACTTTCTAAAAATAAGAATTTCTATTTTATAATTACTAACCACATGATCCATTTTTTCTATTTCATATATATTTTCTTTTTAAAAATATTATGTAGAAATAAATGATAGTCGAACCGTTGTTGTAAACATTTGAGATAAGTTTATGTTTATAAAGAAATATGATAAGAAACCAAACCACATGACAATATAATAATATTAAAAAATTGAGGAACAAATAGAGAAAAAAAATCAAAAATTTCATCATACAAAAAAAGGGATAAAACTTATTTGAATTTGAGATGAGAAAATTTTGCTTAAGTATAATAAGAAATAGTATGCATGTGCATAAATCCACATAACTGAAGTCTATAGTTAAGAAAATTAAATAATAAATAATATAAATAAATTAGAGATCACGTGAGGATAGTTATACTAAGAATTACTTTAAAAAATAAAACAATGCAAGTATACAAACTCAACAATATCAACTGCCCAGAATAGTTTCACAACGTGGGGTCTGGGGAGGGTAGAGCATACACAGGCGTTACCTCTACCCTAAAGGGTAGAGAGGATATTTTCGATCGACCCTCGGCTAAGGAAAGGGAAATAAAATCAACAAAAAAAGAGCATTAGTAAATCGCAGAAATCACATGAATAATTATGTAAACATAGAACAAAAAATAAAATGGCATGCAATAACACCAACCGGTATCTACCATAAGAGGCACAATACAGTACACCAGTCATCTATGGCGAGCCCTACCAAATCCCACCCAACCCCAGAAAGAAGTACGAAAAATACTAGAAGCCTCTATCGTACAAACCTGATACTAGACCTCTAGACTTTCCTATCAAGGGCCATGTCCTCAAAAATCCTCAAACTAGCCATGTCCTGCCTAATCACCTCACCCCAATAGCTCTTAGGCCTCCCTCTGCCACGACTCGCACCAACCACCGCCAGCCGCTCATAACTCCTCACCGGGGCATCAGGGCTTCTCCTACGCACATTCCCAAACCACCTGAGTCTCACTTCTCACATCTTCTCATCCACTAGGGTCACCCCCACTTTCTCCTGAATAACTTCATTCTTAATCTTATCTAAACTGGTGAGCCCGCACATCCACCTTAGCATCCTCGTCTCCGCCATTTTCATTCTCTGAACATGAGAGTTCTTCACCGGCCATCATTCCGCCCTATACAACATGGCAGGTCTAACCACCGCTCTATATAACTTCCCCTTGAGTTTCTGTGTCACATTCTTGTCACACAAAACTCCTGATGAGAGCCTCCACTTCCACCACCCCACCCCTATACGTTCAGTGACATCCCCATCTATCCCTCCGTCCCCCTGAATCATCGACCCAAGATATATGAAATTGTCTCTCTTATAGATGACCTGAGATCCAAGCTTCACGTCCCCGACAACGCTCGACTTGGTGCTAAACTTGCACTCCAGGTATTCTGTCTTAGACCTACGTAGTTTGAAACTCTTAGACTCGAGAGTTTGTCTCCAGACTTCCAACCTATCATTAACATCAATCCTTGTTTTGTCTATCAAGACTATGTCATCAGCGAATAGCATATGCCAAGGCACATCCCCTTGAATATGGCGAGTTAGCGCATCCATCACCAAGGCGAATAAGAGAGGGCTAAGTGCAGATCCTTGATGGAGCCCCATAACCACCGGAAAATGGTCTGAGTCTCCACTTACCGTCCTAACCCTAGTCTTAGCTCCATCATACATGTACTTGATCATTTTGATGTAGGTTTCCGGCATGCTCTTCGCCTCCGGGCACCTTCATAACACCTCCCTCGGGACCTTGTCGTACTCCTTCTCCAAGTCAATAAAAACTATGTGCATGTCCCTCTTCTTATCCCTAAATTGTTCCACAAATTTCCTAACAAGGTGGATAGCTTTTGTAGTGGAGCGACCCGGCATAAAACCGAACTGGTTCACTGATATAGATGTCATCTCCCTCACCCTAGCCTCGACCACCGGCTCCCAGACTTTCATGGTGTGACTTATTAATTTGATACCCCTATAGTTGTTACAACACTGGATATCCCCTTTGTTTCTGTACAAAGGCACCACTGCACTCCACCTCTACTCTTCCAGCATCCTCTTAGTCTTGAATATCATATTGAACAACCTGGACAGCCATTCCACTCCTGACGTACCCATGCATTTCCAGAACTCCACCGAGATTTTGTCTGGCCCGGTAGCTCGACCCTACTCATCCTACGTAAAGCCCCCTCGACCTCCTCCACCTTAATGCGCCCTGAGTCACCAATGTCTCCATGACACTCTGAATTCCCCATATCCTCTAGCTCTATGTCTCGATCGCCCTCCTCGTTCAGTAGGTCTCGAAAGTACTCCTGCCACCTCTGCTTGACTTGAGACTCCCCCATCAGAACTCTACCATCCTCGTCCTTAATGCACCTAACTTGATCTAGATCACGCATCTTCCTCTCCCTCATTTTAGCCAACCGGAATAACTTCTTGTCGCTGCCTTTTTCTCCTAATTCCTCGTACATGCAACCAAACACTGCATTTTTGGTTTCCGTGACCGCCAGTTTCACTTCTTTCCTTGCCACCTTGTAGCTTTCCATGTTCACCCTCCTTTTTTCCAGGATTGTGCTCCCTGCCAACTTATCAAACCCCACCTTCTTCACCTCCAATTTTTATTGGACTACCTCGTTCCATCACCAGTCATCTTGATATCTACCTGAGTGGCCCTTGGCTACCCCAAGCATATCCCGCGCTGCCTCCCTAACCAAGTTCGTCATCTCTTGCCATATTTTGACCGCTTCCCCAGAACTTCTCCAAGCTCAACCATCAGCTAACCTCCTCTGCAATTCATGGGCTTTCTCCTTAGTCAAAGCTTCCCATCTAATTTGCAGTCGGCCCTGAGCACCCCTCCTCTTCCTCTTCACCCAGAACTGACATCCATCACTAGGAGTCTATGAAGAGTTGAAAGGGACTCTCCCGGAATAACCTCGCAATCCTTGCGCAACCTTTTATCGCTCCTTCTAAGGAGGAGGTAATCAATCTGAGTTCTCGCCGCACAACTTTTGAAAGTAACCAAATGCTCCTCCTTCTTCTAAAATGACGAGTTCGCGATCAAAAGCTCGAAAGTGCTGACAAAATCAAGCAGCAAAGTGCCACCTCCGTTCCTAACCCCAAGGCCAAAGCCACCAAGCATCTCACCGTAACCACCAACATCAGCTCCAATATGACTATTAAAGTCACCTCCAATAACTAACTTCTCAGATTGGGAAATACTACTCACCAACTCGTCCAAGCTCTCCCAAAAGCGCCTCATAACCTCCTCATCTAAGCCTGCTTGCGGTGCGTAAGCGCTAATGAGTTAAATAAGTTAAAATTTTCAAATAATAGTTTAAACATAAAATAAATATTTATCTATCTATATTATATTAAAAAAATAACAGTGGATAAGAATATTAAATAAAGTGTAAAGTTAATTAAAAAATTACATGGAAATGTTATAATATTACATATTAGATAACATTATATCAGAAATAAGAAAAATAATTAAAATTTTAAAAAAATTATATTAAAAATAAAAAGAAAAAACTATTTAAACTTGAGATTAGAAATTTCTTCAAATTATGATAAGAACACTTAAAATATGGAGATGACAACAAAATTGAAGTCTTGCTAGATAAACAAAAACAAACATTTGATACCAAATTAAATATTAAACATATTAATATATATATATATATATTCTGTAGATAATTTTATTGATAAAAATTAAAAGCTAAATGTGTATCTTGAAACTAAAAGGGAAAGAAAATTTAATTGCATATAATACAAAAATAATTATAAGAAAATTCTAAAAACGTAGAATGATTATTTGAATTTGAGATGAAAAATAAAGTGGTAGTAAGAATTTTCCTCAAATAATATTATTTAATATGCTCAAACAAGACATATCACAATATTATATGTTAAGTATTCTTGAATATTGACCGTAAAATAAAATATAAATGTCAGCATCAAGGGGTTGGGTTATTACAGTATAAAAAAAAGAAAACAAGTTATCCACTAGCCGGGTGTTGGCATGTGTGGTTTCCCGGTCTTCTTTGTATGATCGCATTAGGGAGCGCCAGTATGATGACCCGCATTTGCTTGTCCTGAAGGACTGTGTCCAGCATGATGATGCCAGAGATGTGACTATTGTAGTGATGGTGTGTTGCAGATGTAGGGCTGGATTTGCGTGCCCAATGTGGATGGGCTCCGAGAGTTGATATTAGAGGAGGCCCACAGCTCGGGTATTCCATTCATCTGGATGCCGCGAAAATATACCAGTATTTGAGACAACATTACCGGTGGGGGAGAATGAAAAAGGATATTGTGAGTTATGTGGCTCGGTGTCTCAATTGTCAGCAGGTGAAATATGAATATCAGAGACCCGGTGGTGTACTCCAGCAGATGGAAATTCCGGAGTGGAAATGGTAGAGGATTACTATAAATTTTGTGAGTGGTCTCACAGAGTTTGCTTATAACAACAACTATCAGTCCAACATTCAGATGGCGCCGTATGAGGCTTTATATGGGAGACGGTGTAGATCTCCGGTTGGCTGGTTGGAGCCTGGTGAGGCTAGGCTATTGGGGAAGGAGTTAGTCCAGGATGCCTTAGAGAAGGTGAAAGTGATTCAGGAGAGACTTCGTACCGCTCAGTCGCGTCAGAAGAGTTATGCGGACCGGAAGGTTCGAGATGTATCTTATATGGTGGGCGAGAAGGTCTTGTTAAAGGTTTCGTCTATGAAAGGTGTCATGAGGTTTGGACAGAAAGGGAAGCTGAGTCCGCGGTTCATTGGACCTTTTGAGATACTTAGGAGGATTGGGGAGGTGGCCTACATGCTTGCTTTGCCATCCATCTTGTCGGGAGTTCACCCGGTGTTCCATGTTTTTATGCTCAGGAAGTATGTTGGGGACCCGTCTCATGTATTAGACTTCAGCATGATCCAGTTGGATGAGGACTTGACCTATGATGTGGAGCCAGTGGCTATTTTGGATCGTCAAGTTTGAATGTTGAGATTAAAGGAGATAGCTTCGGTAAAGGTGCAGTGGAGAGGTCGGCCTGTGGAGGAGGCCACTTGGGAGACCGAGTAGGAGATGCAGAGCAGATATCCTCGTTTGTTTGATGCTCCAGGTATGTTTCTTGACCCGCTCGAGGACGAGCATTTACTTTAGTTGGGGAGGATGTGACGACCAGGCCAGTCGTCACGTGAGTTACCGTCGCGTTTTCCTCGTTTTACGCTTCTATGCATTTCATTATGTGTGTTTGAAGAGTTTGAAGTAATTCAGGCAGAGCTTGGTAGGAAATGAGACAAATAGTCTCTTTAAGGGAAGGTTGGTTTGGAAAAGTTAACCGGATGTTGACTTATGAGTTATAGGGCTCGAAATGGATTTCCAACTATTCGACATGTTTGGGTGGGGATATATGACTTAGGGGTGAAATCGAAATTGAATTTGGAGGTCCGATGTAGAATTAGGCTTGAATTGGCTAAGTTTGAATTTTGGTGAATTCCGGTTGATGGGTGAGATTTTGGTTCGGGGTCGGAATGAAATTCCGAGAGTTGCGGTAGCTTCGTTAGGTGATTTTTGATATGTGTGCAAAATTTCATGCCATTTGGATGCCGCTTGGTCGGGTTTTTGATCTAGTGTGAGATTCAGAAATTTTAGTTAAACTTAGGCTTGAATCCGTCAAGATTTCACGATTTTCGTGTTGTTGCATGTGTTTTTATGATTGGAACAAGTTTGTATGATGATTTGGGGTATGTTGGTATTTTTGGTTAGGTCTCGGGGGGCCTCGGGGTGATTTCGGATGATTTCCAGGAAGTTTGGACTTAAGAAAATCTGCAGAAATTGCAGCGGTGGTGCAATAGGAATTTAGCCATCGTGATCGCGTGACTTGGGTTGCGATCGCGTAGGCCAGGGGATCTGGTCTTCGCGTTCACGTGGCTTTGGCCGCATTCGCATAGGCAAGGCAGGATTGGTCATCGCGTTTGCGTAGAGTAGGTCGTGATCGCATAGAAGAATCTAGGGGCCCGGCCCAGTTTGTTCATCATGTTCGCGGTCGAGGGGGGTCGCGATCGCGTAGCTTGGGAAGGTTAAGCATCGCAATCAAGTATGGCGGTACGTGATTGCATAGAAGGAAAAATTAGCTGGGCAGAGGGATTTTAATGAAAATTTCAGTCACGAACCCATCATTATTTCTCCATATTTGCACCACTTTGAGAGCTTGTTGGTAGATTTTGAAGGGTATTTCAACGGGAAGTGATTGGAGGTAAGTTTCAAGGCCTAGAAACACCATTTAGTTGAAAATTCATCCTTTAATTCTCTGAAATTTGGGCAAAAATTGAAGAAACTAGGGCTTGGTTTTCGAAATGTAAATTGGGGATTTGATGGCCCATTTGAACTCCGATTTGATGAACTTTATATGTCCGGATTCGTGGCGAGATGAGGAATCCGGTGATGTGAATTTCGTAATTTTTCGAGAAGTGGACCTGGGGCTCGTGTTTTGCTAACTTTGTGTTTTTGGGTGTTTCTCGAGTTCTTTCAATTGGGTTATGTCCCATTAGCCTATTATAACCTATTCCGTGTGGTTTTAGTCAGATTCTGCACTCGAGGAGGTCGATTTGCGAGGAAAGCGCAAGGCGATCTAGGATTTTGGCCGGTTTGAGGTGAGTAATGGCTATGAATGATAAATTGAGGGTTTAAAACGCCGTATTTGCACTATGCGGTGCTATGTTGAGATGAAACACGCATCGTATGATGAGCGTGGTGATGTTACTGCTGGGGACTCGAACTCGGTCCATCCCGATTGTTGTCTTACTGCACTTTTTCACTGAGACTGAGCTTGTACAAGTATATTTTGGGCTAGTTGCCATGTTTGGGGCCTTGTGCCGATCTGTAAAACTCCTAGGGAGCATGTTGAGCTGATTGACCTCACTTTACCTATTGAACACATACCATCTGTCCTGAATTTAACTGTAAATCATGAAATAAACCGGACGTAGTAACTTGCACCCTAAATGGGCAATACCTAGGGTTGAATACCCTGTCTTAGCTGAGTAGGCACGAGAGGCCAAGTTTATATTGACTGAGAGGGGTCAAGGACCCCGTGGTGAGAGTATGTGATATATATCAGATCGGGCTGTATGCCACAGCAGTATATACATATACATGCATTGTCGTACTGCACGCCGCAGTAGTATATTATATGGATCGGACTGCACGCTGCACTGATATATAAAGCCTCTTACGTAGTCAAAAGTAATAACCGTTTACTGCTGACTTTAGAACTGTATAGTGCTCCTACAGGACTTCTTATCTTCAGCAGTTATTTATTGCTATTAATCACTGGGTTGGAAGTACTCACTCTACTCCCTGCACCTTGTGTGCATATACATGGATCTCAGAGGCTTAGCTACGATTATCTGATGTTCTCAATTCAGTACTGGAGTTTTCAAGGTAGCTGTTGGTGTCCGCATGACCTGATCTCTCCTCTTATCTATCTTTTGCTTCCGTAGCTAGTTTTCTTTTGTTTAGGATACCTTTGGTTGTACATACAGGCTCTCACCTGTGACGTCGGTTTCCTTTGGGGTGCTATTACTTTTGACTACGTTTTCTGCGGTATTTTTATTATTATCAGACTGAGAATTTATGCTAAATTTGGTATTTAAGTTAATGATTTAGCTGGAAATGTTTAAATGGTCGGGCTTGCCTAACAAGGTATTTGGCGCCATCACGACCGGGGTTTGGGTCGTGACAAGTTGGTATCAGAGCCTATGTTATCAGGCCTCACGAGTCATGAGCAGATTTAGTAGAGTCTCCCGGATCGGTACGGAGACATCCGTATTTATCCTCGAGAGGCTGCAGAACCTTTAGGAAAAACTTCATATTCTTGAAATTCTTGTCGTGCGACTTTGTTGTTCCGAGAACTAAACTTCTATATTCTATTCTCTCGTAAATGGCGAGAACACATGCTACCGGATGTGGTGGACTACCACCATTGCCACCCACTAGAGGCCGAGGACGCGACCGTTGTCGTGGTCGAGATAGAGCAGCAAGGGCAGCACTGGCTGACCCACCAACTACCCCCATTCAGGATCAGCCTCCATCTGTAGAGGTTCCAGTAGCACCTGCTCAGGCACCAACAGTGCCTATTGTGATTCTGGGTCTTCAAGAGGCCCTGGCTCAGATTTAGCGGTTTGCAGTGGCCTGGCCCAGGAAACCTCGGTTACTACCGCAGCAAGATCTCAGACCGGGGGTGGTCATCAGATTCCCGCAGCTCGCACTCCGGAGCAGGGTGTACAGGGTTTTCAGACCGCAGAGGCACCACCACTTCAGCTAGTTCCCCCTGTTCAGCTAGTTGTTCCGGTTCAGGGTGATGGGATGCCAGTGATGCCACATGACAAGCAGCTCGTCTTGAGAGGTCCAGCAGTCTATCACCTCCAACTTTCAGCAGTGTTCCAGGCGAGGATGCCCAGGGGTTTCTCGACAAGTGTCAACGCATGCTTTGACTTGTGACGTCTGTTTCCTTTGGGCTGTTATTACTTTTGACTACGTTTTCCGTGGTATTTCTATTATTATGAGACTGAGAATTTATACTAAATTTGGTATTTAAGTTAATGATTTAGCTGGAAATGATTAAATGGTCGGGCTTGCCTAACAATGTATTTGGCGCCATCACGATCGGGGTTTGGGTCGTGACAAGTTGGTATTAGAGCCTAGGTTATCAGGCCTCACGAGTCATGAGCCGATTCAGTAGAGTCTCGCGGATAGGTACGGAGACATCCGTATTTATCCTCGAGAGGCTACGGAACCTTTAGGAAAAACTTCATATTCTTGAAATTCTTGCCGTGTGACTTTGTTGTTCCGAGAACTAAACTTCTATATTCTATTCTCTCGCAGATGGCGAGAACGCGTGCTACCGGATGTGGCGGACGACCACCATTGCCACCCACTAGAGGCCGAGAACGAGGCCGTTGTCGTGGTCGAGATAGATCAGCAGGGGCAGCACTGGTTGACCCACCAATTTCACCCATTCAAGATCAGCCTCCAGCTGTAAAGGTTCCAGTAGCACCTACTCAGGCACCAGCAATGCCTATTGTGATTCCAGGTCTTCAAGAGGCCCTGGCTCAGATTTTATCGGTTTGCAGTGGACTGGCCCAGGAAATCTCGGCTACTACCGCAGCTACATCTCAGATTGGGGGTGGTTATCAGACCCCCGCAGCTCGCACTCCGGAGTAGGGTGTATAGGGTTTGCAGACCCCAAAGGCACCACCAGTTCAGCCAGTTCCCCCTGTTCAGCTAGTTGCTCCAGTTCAGGGTGTTGGGGTGCCGGTGATGCCAGATGACGAGCAGCGTCGTCATGAGAGGTTCAGCAGGCTATCACCTTCTACTTTCAGCGGTGTTCCGGGCGAGGATGCCCAGGGGTTTCTCGACAAGTGTCAATGCATGCTTCACACAACAGGGATCTTAGAGACTAGTGGGGTATCTTTTACCACTTTTCAGTTCTCAAGAGAAGCCTTTACATGGTGGGAGGCATATGAGCAGGGTAGTCCGGTTCGTATAGCACCGTTGTCTTGCCAAAGTTCTCCATTATTTTTATAAAGAAGTGGCCACCTCGGTCGCCGAGGGAGGAGTTGCGCAGGCAGTTTGAGTGGCTTCGTCAAAGGGATATGTCTGTGACACAGTATGAGGTGAGATTTGCACAATTAGCTCGTAATGCCCCGTGGATGGTTCCGATGGATTAGGAGAGGATCAGACAATTTATGGACGGACTCATTTATTCCATCCGTATTCTAATGACTCGTGAGAGGGTCCTGAGTCATACCTTTGAGGAGGCAGTGGATATAGCCCGTGATATTGAGATGACTCGCCGTCAGGAGAGAGAGGAGAGGAAGGATTAGAGGCCTCAAGGATCAGGTAGCTCTAGTGGTGCTCCGTCTAGGGGCCAATTTCAGCAGAGCAGGGGTCGTTCTTTCAGGCCTCCATAGCCAGCTCGGTTAGAGTACCGTGGTTCATCTTCTGGTCGAGGTTATCAGGGCTCTCAGCAGGGTCAACCATCTTTGAGTGCACTTCCAGCACAGAGTTCATCTCATGCCCCATCTGTTCAGGGTTCATCTCAGTCGAGTTCTTCAGCCAGCTACTCTAGTGCAAGGGTTTCCCCTCAGTCCAAGTCCCCAGTGCCAGGGAGTTGTTATGAGTGTGGCGAGTTTGGGCATATGCAGAGGGAGTGTCCCCGCCGTGCATCCAGTTCATCTCAACAGAGGGGCCAGCCTTCATCTTCTGGCCCAGTGTCTTCAGCACCCACCAAGCTAGCTAGGGGTGAGGGTCAAGCAGTTAGGGGTCGCCCCAGAAGGGGAGGCCGATCCGGTGGTGGTCAGGCACGTTGCTACGCTCTTCAGGGCAGGTGAGATGTTGTTGCTTCGGATCAGTCTGCCACAGGGATGCCTCAGTTTTATTTGATTAAAAAAAATCAGGTTGGCTTTTTGCCGTGCTCCTTTTTTTCAATTATAAGGCGGAGCCGGATCCATATATTCCTATGTATCTTCTTAATTTGCTCATCATTTGGGAACTACCCGAGGTTGTCTTGCATTACCTGTGCATGTATCTACCCCGGTAGGTGATACTATTATTGTGGACCACGTGTATCGGTCCTGTCTTGTTACTATTGGGGGTCTGGAGACCCGAGTTAACTTGCTGCTATTGAGCATGGTAGATTTTGAGGTTATTCTAGTCATAGACTAGCAATCACCGTGCCATGCTATTCTGGACTGTCACACAAAGACAGTCACATTGGCTATGTCGGGTATTCCGAGGATCGTGTAGCGTGGTATGACTGATTATGTACCCAATAGGGTAATCTCTTTCTTAAAGGCCCAGTGGATGGATTGGAAGGGATGTTGGATTGATTTGGTTCCAGGCACTCAGCCCATCGCTATTCCTCCCTATCGTATGGCACCAGCAGAGTTGAAGGAGTTGAAGGAGCAGCTACAGGAACTCCTAGATAAGGGGTTCATTCGCCTGAGTGTGTCGCCGTGGGGTGCACCAGTGTTATTTTTAAAGAAGAAGGATGGCACAATGAGAATGTGCATTGATTACAGACATGTCAATTTGTGAGGAAAGCGCAAGGCGAGCTAGAGTTTTGGCCGGTTTGAGGTGAGTAATGGTTATGAATGATAAACTGAGGTTTTGAAACCCCGTATTTGCACTATGCAATGCTATGTTAAGATGAAACACGCGTAGTATGATGAGCGTGGTGATGTTACTTTTGGGGACTCGGACTTGGTCCATCCCGATTGATTTCTTACTGCACTTTTTGACTGAGACTGAATTTGTACCCGTATATTTTGGGCTAGTTTCCATGTTTGGGGCCTTGTGCCGTTCTGTAGAGCTCCTAGGGAGCATGTTGAGCTGATTACCTTACTTTACCTATTGAACACATACCACATTTCCTGACTTTAACTGTAAATTATGAAATAAACCGGACGTAGTAACTTGCACCCTAAATGGGCAATACCTAGGGTTGAATACCCTGTCTTAGGTAAGTGGGCCCGAAAGGCCAAGTCTATTTTGACTGAGAGGGGTCAAGGACCCCGTGGTGAGAGTATTTGATTTATACCGGATCGTGCTGCACGGCGGAGCAGTATATACATATACATGTATTGGATCTGCACGCTGCAGTAGTATATTATATGGATCGGACTGCGCACCACAGTGATATATTATATGGATCGGACTCCACGTCGCAGTGATATATGGATCGAACTACACGCTGCAGTAATATATGGATCAGACTGCACGCCGCAGTATTATAGCGCTTGGGCTGAAAGAGCCCCTCCGGAGTCTGCACATACCCTCAGTGAGCGCAGTCGACTATATTTATTGGATCGGGCTGCACACCACAGTATATTATATATATATATATATATATATATTACATTATATTAGGTTGCGCGCCGCAGCAGTGTTAGTGATTTTTCGGACGGGACATAGAAGTTTTTACCTATTTATTTCCATGTTCATCATTATTTACTGCTTTTACTACTGACTTTAGAACTGTATAGTGTTCCTACAGGACTTCTTATCTTCAGTCGTTATTTATTGCTATTGCTCACTGAGTTGAAAGTACTCACTCTACCCCTGCACCTTGTGTGCAGATACAGGGATCCCGGAGGCTTATCTGCGATTATCTGCTGTTCTTAGTTCTGTACCGGAGTTTTCAAGGTATCTGCTGGCATCCACAGGACCTGATCTCTCCTCTTATCTATCTTTTGCTTCCATAGCTAGTTTTCCTTTAGTTAGGATAATGTTGGTTGTACTTAGAGGCTCTGACTTGTGATGCTGGATTCCTTTGGGCTGTTATTACTTTTGACTATGTTTTCCGCGTTATTTCTATTATTATCATACTAAGAATTTATGCTAAATTTGGTATTTAAGTTAATGATTTGGCTGTATATGTTTAAATGGCCGGGCTTGCCTAACAAGGTTGTTTGGCGCTATCACGACCGGGGTTTGGGTCGTGACAAAATCAAATTTTGATATGGTTTATACCGCGCATCGTGCGGGCACTAAAACTAGTTAGTTTTAATTAGCAAATCTGATGTATTTAATTTTAATGGGGTCGTGGGATTCGAACGGGACATTTGCATCTATACCGCTTTTTAGATCACATTTTAACTTGTGCCCGCTTTGTAAAAAAATTTGTAAGTGTATCCAGTTTTTCGCGTAACTTCAGCATACGGGGCTGAAGTAGCAAAGGCAATCACGCAAAACTTCAGCATTCTAGTAGACGGAACTGAAGTAGCATTTTTGTTTTTGTAATTGGCGAACTTCAGCTCTGGAGCTGAAGTTTTTATTTTGTAATTGATGAACTTCAGCTCTAGAGCTGAAGTTTTTGTTTTGTAGTTGTCGGGTTTAAGCTCTAGTAGTTGAAGTTTTTATTTGTAACTGGCGAACTTCAACACTAGAGCTGAAGCTTTTATTTTGTAGTTGTCGAAGCTGAAGTTTTTATTTGTAACCGGCAAACTTCAGATCTAAAGCTAAACCTTTTGTTTGTAACTGACGAACTTCAGCCTACTTTATTGTGAATGCTCCATATATCTTTGAGCTTATTGGAAGTTTTGTCTCTTAGTTATGCCTTTTTCTTTCAGTATACTCTTTTATCAATTATTTCTTGCAAATTTAGTAGAGATTACATATTTTAAATGACTAAATTCTCTAATCTGTTGTAACATATGAATTCATTAGGTCGTCAAGCCTCCGTTGAACGAGAGGACAAGAAAAAAGCTGAAAAGCTTTGAATTTCTTCTGATGAAACTATCGGATTGAGGGCGCGGATATAACTTTGAGGAGGAGGAGTAGGAGGAGAAAGGGGGCTAAAGTTGTTTGAAAAGTAGGTACAAGTTAAAACGTTTTAAAAAAGAATATGTATAGGTTAAATGGGGGCGACCAAATAGGGTGCCCCGTGCAATTTTTACGATTCAAACTAAGGTCCTTGCCCAAATACCGAGTAAAGTGAAATAATAAAATAAATATTGATCATTAAAACTAAAACTTTTTATATTTAATTTTATGAATTTTTAAAAAATAAAAATAAACCTTTTATGGTCAGTTGTGAAAATGTTGGATTTGAATTCGTATTATAGCTGCTTATTCATATATTTCTAGTATATTTTCCTACTTCATGAAGTAGTAAAGAAATACTTATCGATGTAATAAATTCTAATTCAGTTTCAAATCATCTCAAATAAACATGGAGACTTTTACAAGGTTGATAAAGCTTATAAATACGATAACAATTAGAATATTGTTATGAAATAATATAAGAACAAGAACAATAATACAAGAACAATATAGAGAGAAGTAGAGAGAGGAGTATTCTTATTGATACTTTGGGATGATTTACAATGGAATAAGACCCCTCTATTTATAGGCATAGAAAAGACTTAGCCTCAAAGTAAAACTCTTCTATAAGATAGACATTCACTCTAATTAGAGTTCTATTTATAACACTCCCCCTTGAATGTCTATTCAATAATGTGCCTCGTTAAAACCTTAACTAAAACAAAACCCAATGGGAAAAAATTATAGAAAAGGAAAAAGAGTACACATGTTTGAATATGCGCCTATTGGTTGCCTCGTTAAAAACCTTGCAAGGAAAACCCAGTGGGACAAAACCTTATAAGGGAAAAAGAGTGCAACGCGCATTAAATCCCCCTGAAAAGAGCATCAATTCATATCCTTGACTTTTCGCATTCCGATCTTGTGAACTAGCTTCTTGAAGGTTGACGTTGGTAGAGATTTTGTGAACAAATCAGCCATATTATCGCTTGAACAAATCTGTCGCACATTGATATCACCATTCTTTTGAAGATCATGTGTGAAAAATAACTTTGGTGAAATATGCTTTGTTCTATCTCCTTTTATGAATCCTCCCTTCAATTGAGCTATACATGCTGCATTGTCTTCATACAAAGTCGTGGGTAGTTTGTTACACTTCAAACCACATTTGTCTTGAATATAATGTATGATAGACCTCAACCACACACACTCCCGACTTGCTTCATGAATAGCGATTATCTCGGCATGATTAGATGAAGTAGCCACAATTGATTGCTTAGTCGATCGCCAAGATACGGCGGTGCCTCCACAGGTAAACACATAACCTGTTTGAGATCGAGCCTTGTGTGGGTCGGATAAATATCCAGCATCAGCATAACCAACAAGATCAAGACTGCAATTATTGCCATAAAATAAGCCCATATCGGTAGTCCCCTTTAGGTACCGCAATATATGTTTGATCCCATTCCAATGTCTCCTTGTAGGAGCCTAGCTATACCTTGCTAAGATATTAACTGAAAAGGTTATGTCAGGCCTTGTAGTATTTGCAAGGTACATTAGTGCACCAATTGCACTAAGATATGGTACTTCAGGACCAAGTAGCTCTTCATTCCTTTCTTGCGGTCGGAATGGATCTTTATTCACATCAAGTGATCGAACAACCATCGGAGTACTTAAAGGATGTGCTCCATCCATGTAAAACCGTTTTAGTACCTTTTCTATATAGGTAGATTGATGAACAAAAATTCCGTTTGCCAAATATTCAATTTACAAACCAAGACATAATTTTGTCTTTCCGAGATCTTTCATCTCGAATTCATTCTTTAGATAATCAATTGCCTTTTGGAGTTCTATGGGGGTTCCAATAAGGTTTATGTCATCGACATATACGGCAAGTACAACAAATTCCGATGTTGTTTTCTTTATAAAAACACACGGGCAAATGGCATCATTTATATAGCCTTCTTTTAACAAATACTCACTAAGACGATTATACCACATTCGTCCCGATTGCTTTAGACCATACAAGGATCTTTGCAATTTGATTGAAAACATTTCCCGGGACTTTGAATTATGAGCGTTTGGCATTTTGAGTCCATCGAGAATTTTCATGTATATCTCATTATCAAGTGAGCCATAAAGATAGGCAGTAACCACATCCATTAAATGCATGTCAAGCTTTTCAAGGACAGCAAAACTAATGAGATAACGAAAAGTTATGGCATCCATTACAGGCGAATATGTCTCTTCATAATCGACACCAGGCCTTTGAGAAAATCCTTGTGCAACAAGGCGTGCCTTATATCTTTGTACCTCGTTTTTCTCATTTCTCTTGCGTACAAAGACCCATATATAGCCAACAGGCTTAACACCATTAGGTGTTTCAACTATAGGGCCAAAACTTCACGTTTTGCCAGCGAATTCAATTCTGATTGAATTGCTTCTTGCCATTTTGGCCAATCATGTCTTTTTCGACATTCTCCAACAGATTGAGGTTCAAGATCCTCATTTTCTTGCATAATGCTAGATGCGACATTAAAAGCAAAGACATAATCCACCACTATATCCACTCGATTAAAATTTGCCTCAATATCGATTGGATTTATGGATAGTTCCTTATTTTCCTGAGTCTCGGGCTCAAAGGATTCTTCATGAATCTCAGAGTTTATTAAATCATGAATTTCCTCATGAGATTCTTTCGTAGTGTCATTTTGATCGTTTGCTTTCCTCTTTCTAGGATTTCGATCTTTGGAACCTAATGGCCTGCCACGCTTCAGGCGTGCATTCGACTCATTGGATATGACACTAGATGATTGTCCAACAGGGACATCAATACGGATTGGAACATTCTCTGCGGGGATGTGGGATTTTGTTATCCTTTTCAAGTCCGTAAATGCGTCAGGCATTTGATTTGCTATTCTTTGCAAATGGATAATCTTTTGCACCTCTTTTTCACAAATAGAGGTACGTGGATCAAGATGAGATAATGATGCATTTTTCCACAAAATTTCCCGTTTGGTTTCACCAACTTCTCCCCCTAATTTTGGGAAAAGTGTCTCATCAAATTGACAGTCTGCAAATCGTGCAGTGAACAAATCCCCTGTCAGTTTCGAGGTAGCAAATAATGGAGGGCGATTCAAACCCAACATATATTCCTAACCTTCTTTGCGGACCCATTTTGGTGCGGTATGGCGGTGCTATAGGCACATATACTGCGCATCCAAAGATTCTTAAATGGGATATATTGTGTTCATGACCCAAAACCAATTGCAACGGGGAATATTTGTGATAATTCGTCGGTCTGAGACGAATTAGCATTGCTGCATGCAAAATGGCGTGACCCCATACCAAAGTGGGCAGCCTCGTTTTCATGAGTAATGGTCTTGCAATCAACTGCAGGCGTTTATTTAAAGATTCTGCAAGACCGTTTTGAGTGTGAACATGAGCTACAGAATGTTCCACTTTTATCCCAATTGATAAGCAATAATCATTAAATGCTTGGGATGAAAACTCAGCAGCATTATCCAGTCTAATAGACTTGATTGGATTATCAGGAAATTGTGCTCGTAGTCGAATTATTTGTGCCATTAGTTTTGCAAACGCAAGGTTGCGTGATGACAATAGGCACACATGAGACCATCTACATGATGCGTCTATTAGGACCATAAAATATCTAAAAGACCCACTAGGTAGGTGAATAGGTCCACAAATGTCCTCTTGTATACGTTCCAAAAACGTAGGTGACTCAGTCCCAACCTTTGTTGGTGATGGTCTTGTAATTAACTTGCCTTGATAACAAGAAGTGCAAGAAAATTCATTATTTAAAAGAATCTTGAAATTCTTTAACGGATGCCCATATGAGCGTTCTATAATCCGTCTCATCATGATTGATCCAGGGTGTCCCAATCGATCATGCCAAAGTACAAAAGTATTGGAATCAGTAACCTTTTGGTTTACTGTTGAATGTGCCTCAATTGCACTAATTTTTGTCCAATACATGCCACAAGATAAAGACGGGAATTTCTCAATAACCCTCTTTTGGCCAGAGATATTCTTTGAGATAACTAGAGGAGAATAGAGATTTCAATGTTAGATTTGGGCTTTTGAATGACTAAACCAAATAAAAAAGAAAAGGAAAAATGTAAAAATTGCACAAGGCGTCTTATTTGGTCGCCCCCATTTCACCTATATCTTTTTAAATTTTTTTTTTAACTTGTACCCAAATAACTTCAATCCACTTTCTCCTCCTCCTCCTCCTCCTCCTCCTCCTCCTCCTCCTTCTTCTTCTTCTTCTTCTTCTTCTTCTTCTTCTTCTTCTTCTTCTTCTTTCTTCTTCTGTTGTTGATGCTGCTATGAAACTTCAGTTCATGGAATGATTGCCATAAGTATGTTTATCATATTATTTAAAAATAAATTATAAATAATTACATAAGTTAGTAGACAATAATTTGTAAATATTCCACGTACTAGAAGTTTAAGGTCACGCTTTAGTGATTCTTTTCATGATAATTCTGTTCTTTTCACGTTTATCATTTTCAAAATTTATAATATAGATATTGTTGACAATCTGATTATGTTAGAAAGCTTTTTCAAGAACTTCAGCTTATATAGTGCTGAAGTTTTTACAAATGAACTAAATAACTTCAGCATCTTCTGCTGAAGTTTTTGAAAAAAGCTTTATGACAAACTAATGACTCCAGGACAAAATAAATTTCTGCTTATTTAGTGCTGAAGTTTTTACAAATGAACTAACTAACTTCAGCATCTTAGCTGAAGTTTTTGAAAAAGCTTATCCAGGACAAAAGGCCTTCAGCTTATTTAGTGCTGAAGTTCTTATAAATGAACTAAGGCCTCATTTGTTTGCATTTAATAGACGTCTGAATCTTAATCATTCAGATCTCCGATATTAAGTGCGTTTGTTTTTATAGTCTGAATATTAATGATTCAGATCTTAATCATTAAGTGTGTTTGTTTTTTTACTTCACAGCCACTTAATGGGTCTGTATGATTAAGATCCATAACACAGACTTAATTTTATTATGATGCTATCACATATTCATTATTAACTACCACCACCGCCTACCATTATCAATTACCACCATGCTAGCATCACCACCGTAATCAACCACCACCACCCTCTCCCCCCCCCCCTCTCACCACACCTCCACTACCACCATGCCACCATCATCCTCAATTATAGCTGTCGCCATTATCGGTCATCACTACCTACCACTCCGACTATCATCATTCTCACCCACAATCAACACTCATCCACCTCAACTACCACAACTGACCACCCTATCACCATCAACAACCACAGGCGGCACTATCTATATAACCTATCACCACCTATCCACCACTTTCCTCAGTCACAACTACTACCATCACCCACCATTATTAACTATAACCACCCACCACCACCATTCTCAATCATAATTACCACCATTATCAATCATGAACCACCATCATCAATCAAAACTACCACCAACCACCACCTCTAGTCGACATTCATCTGTTAGCCATCACTGCCAACAACTATCATATTTTAATAAACTATATATTTTTTTATATAATATTAGATTAGTTAGTATTTCATTTTAATTTTATGTTTATTAATTTTTAAATAAAGATAAATTTTATACATTCAGATGTTAATAATCAAATAGTATTAATTATTTCTATTCAGATCTTTAATACACATCTTAATATATTCAGATGTGTATTCAGATTCAGATGTCTTAATTTTAATACACGTCTTGACATTCAGATGTGTATTCAGTTTCAAACGTCTTAATCTTAAAAAAACAAATGAGAAATAACTTCAACATCTTTTGTTGATGTTTTTTTAAAAAGCTTAATGATAAAACTAATGAATCCAGGACAAAAAAAACTTCAGCTTATTTAGTGCAATTATAAACAAAAACTTCAGCAAATAAAGAACAAAATTTCAGCTACTATACTTAAGTTCAGCAAACAAAAACTTCGGCACACTTGCTACTTCAGGTTCGTCTACTAGAATGATGAAGTTTTGCGTGGTTATCTTTGCTACTTCAACTTCATATACTGAAGTTACGCGAAAAAGCGGGTACGCTTGTAATTATTTTTACAAAATGGGCACAAATTAAAACTTGACCCAAAAAGCAAATATAGATGCAATCTCCCAAAAAAATACTTACTTAACTAAGATACAAGAGGGAACATTAGCCCACAAACGTGAGATCTGAAACCCGAGCTCAATTCCAGGAAAAAAGAAAGGAAAGAAAAAAAAATAGACATAATATTCAACTCCCTAATTTTACTTTGTAAAGGTGCACCAAATAACAATTGCATATAAATCTAAATTATTTTAATATATAATAACATTATTATACGTAGTGTAAGGAAAGGAGTATGGATTCACGTGCCTCGTACTCCTCCACATAGATAAGCACATGCTTTCAACTAGGGCTATGCACGGATCGGATTTAGCACATTTCGGATTCGGATTTCGAATTCTAAAAAATGTAATCTGAATCCCATCCAAATTATATCGATCGGATTTTAAAGTTTGGATCTGATCGAATTTTGGACCGTATTATTATGCCTCAAAGTTGCAAACTAATATGTATATTTTCTTTGTAAAAGAGGCCATACATTAATAAAAATTCATATTTATGCAATTATGAGAGTATTATCGCCAATATAGCTTAAATCTAGTTATTGTAAAGGTAATAACTTTGAGGAAGATGTAAAGGAAGTACTGACTATCCGAAATTAAAATGTATCAATACATGCCCTAATAATTTCGGATCGGATTAAAATATACAAATCCGAATCCGATCCGAAATTTTAATAAACACATTTTGAAATCCAATCCAAAATCCAAAATTGAATGAATCGGTTCGGATTTTAGATATCCGATCCAAATGAACAACCCTACTTTCGAGTTTCGACAGTTCACCTTCCTAGTTTTGATTTTACTTTGATGAAGCTAAAAATAAATGAAAAAATCACATAATATTCTTGTCTCTTCCCATGATTGTCACCATTTTATGGACCTCAAAACCTATAACTTATTGCTAGTTATCTCTTCTCAAAATGGGTAAAATTTAAACTTTGAGAGCCATTAGCAATTAAAAACTTCAACAAATGACAATATTACGGTTCACCTATTTGGGAGTTCACAGAGCGGTGAACTTAAATCAAACTATGTAATAATCAACAATGGCGCATGTCATATGACAGATTGAGTTCACCAGGATGAAGCAGTGACATCATTGTAAATGATAATTACAGTCATCTCACATTTGTGAGTTCGAAAACCTAGAGGATGCCTACAATGCAAAATGCCTCATTCTATAATCCAGATGTTACATTCAACTAAAAACAAATAGTCAGTTTCAATGCCTTGTACAAGTCAATAAGGTTACACTAGCTCAAACTAATAAGAATGTAGACACACCGTTATACATAAGTCACAAAAGGGAATCACTGTCTAACTTAAAAATGTGTAGCATTTTACAAGTCTGGACATGTATGATCTCCACTCACTAGAATCTTACATTTTATTGTCATAGTCATTGGTACCACCTTCTCTGCCTAGCGGTTGTTTCTTTCTTTGGAGCTAAAGTAATCCTATCTAACGGCCCATTTGCTAAAATCTGGGGAAGAAACAAGCTCTTCCATAGCCTTCTTTGTGGTGTCTCTAGTTAACTTATTCCACTCATCTTTTGAAAGTTTCTTCCGTTCAGGAGTGTTGTGGAATGTAGAATAGAATGTATCTGTTTCTGATAACAAGATTGACGGCTTGATAGGAGAGCCTGCAGGAAAAAAACATGTAAGAGAAGCTCCACCTTGCACTTTTTACTTCATCTACAAATAACTAATTTAGTCTAACCTCGACTGATTGTGTCATTTCGATTTCTCTCAGAAGTCCTGGAACCATATGACCCTATTATCAGTGATGTGTAAGAGGGCAGACATATGACTTTTATCAGTGATGTGTAACAGGGCAGCCCGGTGCACTCATATCTGTTTATAATATATTCCTGCTTTGCATGAAAACGGCAGTATGAAATATGAAGTTACTGCAAAAGCAAAAGTCCTTCGCATATATACATAACAATAGAATAAGAAGACCACACTACATAAGCATCAACTAAAAATTATTGGGAGAAAAGAGCTAAAACAATAAAAATAAAGGCAGACTCACTTGCAAACACACTTCCAACCAAGAGGTTATGAGTTCGAATCTCCCCAAGAGCAAGGTATGAAGTTCTTGGAGGGAAGGATGCCGGGGGTCTATTTGGAAACAGCATTTCTATCCCATGGTAGGGGTTAAGTCTGCGTACACAGTACCCTCCCCAGACCCCACTAAGTGGGACTATACTGGATTATCGTTATTGTTGTTGTTGTCACTTGCAAACGCAAAACAAATTTGGGACAGAATAATCTCCTCAAGACTAGCGAAATCAGAACTCCACATATCAGTGCCTCCAAAACTAATAAAAGATCCAGAGAACTCTGAAGAAAAAATAAAGCTATGTAACTGCCCAATTAACTCCGGTAAGCGCTACAGACTACCAAGAGTGACAATTTTGGAGGATCAAATGTATAGGTGGAAAATAAAAGGTATTCCTAGCCATAATAGAAACCTGAATAATCAATCCCGAAGTAAAAACTCGAATGGACCAACCGACATATTGAGATACTCCGATGTCAATGGATCCATCTTCTGCAAGTACAAGTTTGCGAACATGAATAGATGCTACATGTGCCGGAGGGAAGCAGAAACTCACAACCATCTTTTTTTTCAATGCCCTCTTGCAACATATTATGGAATATGTTTACATCACTCTTTGGACTTAGATGGGTCATGCCACATAATATCAGGGATGCTTTTGAGTCTTGGAGTTACTGGAAAGTTGATAGCACCATCAGGAAAGTATGGAAGATGAACACCTGTAGCTATTTTTGGAGCAATTGGAATGAGAGAAACAATAGGTGTTCTGATGGAGTATCAACCTCTCCCCCACAAACTCAAGGCTAGATGTCTCATGTATTTGTATAGCTGGGCTTATCTATCCCCTATAGACTCCCCTGATAGTTTTTTGAATTTTGTAGCTCCCTAGTACTAGTATAAACATTTGTAAGAAGCTAACAATTGCTACACTCTTTTGTAATTTATGCATCTTCTTGAAGCCAGTAATGAAATTACTTCATCAAAAAATACAAGTTTGTGAACAACCCAAAACCCCAACCTAGTTCCGGCTAAAAAAAGGCAGCCCGGTGCACAAATCATCCCAGAGTCACACAGGGCCCAGGGAAGGGTCGTACTCCAAGGGATGTGATGTAGACAGTCTACCCTAATGCAAGCATTGGTGGATGCTTCCGCGGTTCGAACCCGTGACCTATGGGTCATACGAAGAGAACTTTACCATTGCTCCAAAGCTCTCCTTCCCAACCAAGCTCCAGCTATTACGAGGAAAAGCAGCAGAATTTGCCAACTGCAAAAAAAGTTCAGTGCATCACCCAAAATTCTCTGGAAAGCAGAATGCTCAAGGCCGAAACCAAAAGGTAGATTGCACCTTCGAAAATTCAATCATCTTATCGTGAAAAAAACAACAGGAGTTTGCAACATACACTTTTGGACATTAATTTTGGACTTTAACTAAAATAGAGGCACCCAACATCAAGTTATCTGAGGTTGATTTTCATTGGCATGAGGACCCTTAGCAAATGGTTTTCCTAAAACTGATGTATTGAATGAAACGAGGACGGAGCCTTAGTTCCAAAATATAAGACAACTAACAGACCAACAATAAGAACTTACATACAGGGTTATACGTGTCTTCACCAATACCAATCTCGTTAAGTATTGAATACAACAATTGTGGCACAGAGCGCAGAAAGAAAGATCCCACTCCAATCTAAATGAAAGAAACTAGCAACGGTTATTATGAAATTTAAAAAGAATGGCATAAAGAATAAACACTAGGATTGTACTTATAGTAGCAAAGATTCCCACAATAAATGAATACAAGAATATTGCTAGTGAATTCTTCCTACCAGTTGGAAGAAGCTTCATCCCTTGTCATTAGAAGCACCTCAATGTCAATCAGAAAACTTCAACATTAAAACATGACATATACTTACATGCACGGTATACAGCTGCTATGCATATAGCTCAAACATAAAACAATGAGCATGTACTTTTAATTGGGCCCCGGGAATTCTCGGTTATTAAAAAAGAAAGTTCATTCTGATTAGTTAACATTGATATGGATGATATACATCATATGATTCATTAGTTAGTTGGAGTAATGTTTCTAATGGTAATGTCCAAAATTGTAAATAGGGCACCCTAAATTTCTGGATTGGCTCTAAGATCGACTTATCTTTTTACTAAGCTAAAATACTTGAACAAATAAAACTCTCTTAGCAGACTTTAACAACAACAAACATATTCCCGCAAGGGGGGTCTGGGGAGGATGGAATGTACACGGTCTTACCCCCTACCTTGGAAAGGCTTTAAGGGATCATTTGGTATGCGAACTAAATTATCCTGACATTATAGACCTGGCAGCTAGGAGGTGGGATAAAGTAATACCAAGTTTGATGGAATAAGATGGGATACCCAGGATTAAGTTGGTTGATGGTATAAATTTATCCCAAGATAAATTTATATCTCCAACCAAACATAATACTCCCTCCGTTCCAGTTTATGTGAACATATTTCCTTTTTAGTCCGTTCCAAAAAGAATGAACCATTTCTAAATTTGGAAATAATTTAGCTTAAACTTACAATTTTATCTTTAATGAGAAGCTTTTATAAACACACAAATTCTCTGTGCCTCTTTTTAACTTGTTTAGGACCACATATTTCAAAAGTCTTCAGTTTTTCTTAAACTTCGTGCCCAGTCAAACAGGTTCACATAAATTGAAACTGAGGGAGTACACTTTATCCCATCTTATCCCTCGTACCAAACGACCCCTAAGAGACCTCTTGTACATCTCAAAAGGGCAGCCCGGTATACTAAGCCCCTGCTATGCGCGGGGTTAGGGAAGAACCGAACAACAGCACAGTCTTGCCCAGTTCAAGAGGTTGTTTTCACGGCTCAAACTCATGACCTCTTGGTCACATGGCAGCACCTTTACCAGTTACACCAAGGCTCCCCTTCAGCTCTTGTACATCACTAAGAAGTTAAAATCTTTGCCTAACCAATAAAATCAAATTCTCGTACCAGCACATTATATATATCAACCATTCAGTTCAAGTTAATTTAATTTATAAGAAAAGATCATTCTTTGATGAGGTTTACATTTAAAAAAAAAAAGAGATCATATCTACGGCACTTCAAAACTTGCCTTAATTTGACAATGATAAGATTCACATTAACTACAAAAGATTGTTGATAGTATGTAAAGTGGAGATAAAGTTGTTTTATTTGTTTCTATAACTTGGCAACTAGAGACAAGAGGGGTTGCTCTGATGGTAAGCAACCCCCACTCCCAACCGAGAGGTTGTGAGTTCGAGTCTCCCCAAGAGCAAGGTGGAAAGTTCTTGGAGGGAAGGATGTCAGGGGTCTATTTGGAAACAGCCTCTCTACCCAAGGGTAGGGGTAAGGTCTGCGTACATACTACCCTCCCCAGACCCCACTAAGTGGTATTATACTGGGTTGTTGTTGTTGTATAACTTGGCAACTAGATGTTCTCTACTCTATAAGTTATGACACTACCCGTCAATTATCATAAATGGAATCACCTAAGAACTCTTTGGTTTTTTTCTGGCGAAACGTTAATTTCATGATTAGTTATTAAGATCTCATATCTTGTTCATATACATTTCAGTTAATATGCTCAATTTTTAGTTCTAAACAGTAGAAATTATTAATTTTCAGATTTCCAACATTTCATAGTTATTATGTTGTGATGAAGTTAGATAAGAGGGGTTGCTCTGATGGTAAACAACCTCCACTTCCAACCAAGAGGTTGTGAGTTCGAGTCCCCCCAAGAGCAAGGTAGGAAGCTCTTGAAGGGAATGATGTCGGGGGTCTATTTGTGATTGTTGTGTGTTGCGATGAAGTATGAATTAACATGAAACGGTTGAATTAATGACCTACATTTTTTTCGATAAATTCCACATACTCTTTTTGCTTAAATTAAGCACCTACTTATCCTTCTAATGGCCCAACAAAATCTCATTTCTAATGGGACATAAATATCCAATTTTATATTATAAAACAACAACAACAACCCAGTATAATCCCATTTAGTGGGGTCTGGGGGTAGTATGTACGCAGACCTTACCCTTACCCTGGGGTAGAGTGGCTGTTTCCAAATAGACCCCGGCATCCTTCCCTCTAAGAACTTCCCACCTTGCTCTTGGGTAGACTCGAACTCACAAGCTCTCGGTTGGTAGTGGGGGTTGCTTACCATCAGAGTAACCCCTCTTGTCTATATTATAAAATGGTATAAAAGATCAAGTATTAACATTCACAATATTTGTTCACTTTTCATTTTTTGTATTGTTAATATGTGTTCACTCTCTTATCTAGAAAAAGTGCCTTGCAAGCTATAGTTCTCCAGTAATAACTTGACAGTGCAAAAAACGCAGATAATTAACTAGCATGGAATCTAATAAGTACATCTACGCTTTAATTCATGAGTGTCTTATCTTTGTCTTCTTATAATTGTTACTCATTTCCTCTCTCTGTTTAAGTACATCTATAATTCAATTCACATGTGCTGTTTAAAATGAAAAAAATTTAACTATAAAATGTGAAAGTCAAGATACTGTAAAAGTTCAACTTTCATTAGTTAAGCAAAAATACTAAGGCATAATTTTTTAAAAAAAAAAACAATTAATCAAGTCATTTTCCAAATCCATATCTCAGCTATGAGCTAACAAAGAACAAAAGAGCACACTCTCTAAACTTTTTCAATCTCTTATTTTTATCTTTCCTTTGAAAGGTGATTTCAAGTGAATTGTTAACAAATGTTAGCATCCCTTTGTTAAAAGGAAAAAATTTTAGCATTCTTCCTAGCTTTCTTCTTTTTTCCCCTGCTAACTTTTGGGTGAATTTTTGCAACTTATATATCCATCTGCTGTTCACACATAATTTGCTGTAAGAACACAAAGCTTTTACGTTGCTACTCGGCCATTTGTTGTGCAAAAGATTTCTTCTTCTTTTTCTCATTTTGTTTTTTTGGGATAAGGTAATACTTTTGTTGCAATACATTTCGAATTTTCAAGAAAATTTATTATCTTAGGCGACACCATTAAAAAGTAGTTTAGCTTCTGAAATCAACTAAACAGTTTGCTTTGTAAAATTTGAACTACATGTCAAGATTTGAAACTGAAATAACAATCCCAGCAAGACCTTCCATGCTTCTTTGATATTTAAAACAGAGAGAATCCACCAATCCTAGTTTAGAGGCTCCTCTTTGCACTCAGAAAACGAACAATTTTGCAAAAGTATGAATACTTCTTTGAGAATGAAAACTCAAAGGTGCGTAAGTTACCTGGAAAAGAACCATCAGTATCACAAGGAAAATGAGTGACCCTACTGCCATTGCACTGCCGTTATACTAACCACGGGCTAGCTTTTAATTTGTGTTTGCAGGGAAAGTGCGTGCATCTATCTGAGCGAATTGATTTTTTACAGCCAATTGAGTTCTCTAGTGACCCGTCAAGGTCGCTATTTTTTTTCTCCATAGGCAGTAATGGCTACACCGACAACTATCTTAAACCTACATTTTATGACTGTAGCAAACATTACTCTCCTCGATCTTTTGCCAAACTTCTCACTGATACACTTTCTCAACAGTTTCAGGCAAGCCCTTCCACATTTGGAAATCGCCACCAAATCTAAGTAAAGAATCCATCCTCTATTATCTGAAGATTATGGAACTACATCAAATTTTGAAATTAGAATTTGGATATCTAAAATATCCTGACCTGTTGTTTTAGATGAAATTAGCTAACACAGTCAACCAAAAGATTCCAACCATAATCAACAGAGATACATGCATTCCACAATCAGAAACCCAAATAAGTTTGCTGCATAGTCCTGACTAAATATAGAGGAAAGCAAACACTTGAGACGGAAAGAAAGGAAAGAGAGAATGTTTACCTTCGGTTCCGATGAAGAGCTTTAAATAGTCTCTCCTTCCAGACTTGCACTCTTCTCCCTCATGCCTTACTATCTAACCCCAAGTTTCATATCACATTTAAAGAGCATCAAGAACAAAATGAATTGGAGTATATTTTTGAGAAACTGAAGAGAAGGGAAACAAACGAAGGAATAAGATACGGCTGAGTAAGAAATGAAGATGTGTTGGCTGCAAAAACAAAAGCCACCGCAGGGAGCAATATCAACTAAGTAATTGAATTGACTAAATTGCCCTCAGGTTTGAATTAAATTCCACAAAGCACACATGTCGAAACCTAGCTCTTCTAATATATAGAAATAACTCATTCTTGCTATAACTAAATACCTGCAGTCTATGGTACTCCAACTAAAGGACCAATATTAGAAGATTCATGTACAGTGAATAACTGATCTGTGTTCAGGGGCACAAGGCTCCAGTAAGCATCATTATTGTCAATACAGCAGCTGTGCCATTTGATTTGGTATGAACCCACAGGAAATGCAGAAACATCTAGCAAGCAGGTTGCAAAACCTTGCCCTTTCTCATTAGGATCAAAAGACACAAATTTATCCACAACTGAAATCCCTTCAGCACTTCCCATAGCATGTAATCCACACCTCTTGGGAAACCCTGTTGTAAAATGCAATAGCTTGTCATTAAGGTCTACCATGTGATTGCTTTTCCAAGCCTGACAACTGGAGTCTGGTACTTTCTTATCCTCACTTTCAGTAAATACTTGAAAGGTTGTTTGTGAGCGAAGGATGCAGTACAATTTCGACACCCGAGACAGCTGATCTGGCGATATATTTCTTAGTTGAATGCACAGAGTTAGAGGGAGCTGAAAGCCTGACAAGACAGATATATTATCTATCCTTTTACCAGCTTCATTTGTTATGAAAAGCTCAGCAGAAATGGGAGGCCTGACATTTCACGGTTCAATATTAGAATACTATCAAATTAAAGAATGCAAAACTCTAGAATCATTATATTTTAGAATCCACTATTATTTTAGATCATCTGTTGCTATATATTCCCACTGGAGACAATTTTAGATAAAAGGAGATGATGTCATCTGAGCATGAGTTGGCTACCATATGAAATATAAAACAGACTAACAGCAGTAGAATATCAAATATTTCCAATAATAGCTCCAGATCCTCTTACTGATTGCAAAGTCCGAGTAGGAAACTTCAGTTACCTCAATCGGAAAAAGTGTTTGGGAGTCCGAAAAGGGATCTGTATCCACGAGAAGATAATGTTGAACAGCAACTGCAAAGCGTCACAGGGAATTTGGCATATACCAGTACTGACATGTACAGTACTCTCTTGCAAACTAAGAAATCTCTGAACAGAATATCTACAAAGTTTAGCAACATCTCTCGCTTCAACACTAGTGGAAGAAATTTCATTTTGGAATTCTTGCATGGAACAGCTCCTAGAACTTCGAAGGAAATCCAAAAGCTGCCGTAAATGTTTGCTAGTCTCTAAGTCTGTATAACCCAGTCTCCTTAATAAGTCATGAACCAGCAGAGTACAAAATTGCTCCTCTGAGGTTTCAAGACCATAAATACTACAATCTTGTTTACCATGGGAACTGACAAAACGAAATGTTAATCCAGTACTAAAGGCTAATAGTGAACAACCTAATCCAAGATCAGAAACTATCTTCATACTTTTTCTATCCATGCCAATGAATGACGCTCCTATGAGATCAAATTCTCTTGCTAGCCTCATGAACTGAGAAGACGCGTGGGCAAGCAATTGCAACAAAGAGCTGAGTCCTTGTGAAGATTCCGACTGCCGAACCAAAATCCTTTCCCCTAGTCGTTCAGTACTTCTGGAGGCTTCTTCTGACAACGAATTTGTGCTCAATAATTTAAGTACATCTGCTACCGTTCCAACAACCTTTGATCTTATAGTAATAAACCATCTCTGGAAAGTAAAAGCACGACCAGAAACAGAGGTACCAAAAGCTTCCTCTAAAGAACAAAGTTTGTTGGAGGCCCCGACAACATTTTCAATTTGATTAACTGTCGTAGTTTCCCCGGCAGTATTTCCCGAAAGAGTAAGCCGGAACAGCTGGACTTGCCTTTCTAATTCTGAAAGATGGGATAAGGATTTCAACCACAAACAACAGATATCAGATCGAACCATAGGAATTAAATCCCCAAATATGTAAGCAGCTACCAACCATGTACCATGACATGCCGCATATTTTCCAAGCTTATAAGACGGCCAATAGTCTTTTCTATCCAAAATTTCCTTCACACAGTCAACAATGACACTTTCATTCTGGGATAGGGAACCATCAGCTGAGAGAGAACTACAACGAGATAGACGAAAATTTCTATTAGAAACCGTATCTTCCCCCATCTTCAGCCACATACAGTGATATCCAGCATGGAAGTGCAATAAAAGGTGATATATTAGGCGGATGTAAACAGGAAGTAAGCTGCACCGGTGCACATGCTCAACCAAATGCTCCATTCTGTTAAAGACTTGGGTGGCACCAGCAGCGGAAACTTCCAGCATTTCAAAGCAAGTTATCAGAATCTGGGATAAACAAACCAAAACTCTCGATGCAGTTGATATATGGTTCTCTTTGTCGAGCTCTGTCATATGACGATCTTCTGAGCCTGAATTCTCCATGCTGGTAACTTCTTTGAGCATGCGGACCAGATGTTCGATAACTATACAGATCTTATCCAGTACAATACCAGAGAGATCTCGATGTCTTTCGACCAGATTAACTAAAATAAAGAGTAAACTCTTTACCTCCTGCTCCGCCTCTTTGTCTGGATGAGGATTATCAACCACTAACTTTATTAGTTGGGAGATACGATCGATGGTGAAAGTAATCATGCGAGATGCAACAATTGAACCAAATCCACCAGCTGCATCTTTCGGTATTCCCAAAAGCTTGTCAAAAATACTAGCTAATACATGAACAGAAAAAAGCCTCTCTGAGATAATTGAAGAATGTAGTCTGAACTCAACAATTTGTAAGAACTTGGAGAAACTAGTGAGGATCTCTGTGCATGGAATTGTCTCCAGGTTGAGCAGCGGCATCTGCCAAGTAAGAGAACGTAAACAGTAGGCGTGTGATGCCAATACCAGAAATTTGACAGAACGAAAGAAATACCTTGTATAAAGCTCTTAGAGCTTCAAACTGTAAAGCTGGTGGAAAATCAGACTGATTTATGACACCAAACAACTTTAGAGTCACATTTGAACTGGCATGGAAGTGATAAATTCCTTTGGCTAAAATGAAATGGAGGCATTTTAATGCCAAAGCTTGCAGGCTCAAACCTCTGTCCTTTGCCATAAATGAGAAAAGTAGTTCCATCTGGTAAAGAAAAGTAATTTCATCTGTTACCAAAATCCAGTAATAAATATGCAAAAAATCAGGTAGAGCGTACAATAGATGTCCCTGATTTCGATATTATATAGTCTATGATTCAACTAGTTTGCAGAGACCACCTCAGTCATGACTAATATAGCAATATCGCTGGCCTTACATATTAAATCAATCAATCAATCAACTGTACCTAAATCCCAAGCTAGTTAGCCTAAGTAAACATGATTCTTCTCTATACATTGTGCTTTATTCAGGCCTATTTCATTCTAATATTGGTAAAGAATTGGTCCTTTAAATTAGGGGTTCTCTAAGCTAGAGATTCCCTATACTTAGCACTTATGCTTACTCTGGCACAAGCTTCTCTAAAACCAGCTTCATGCCTAAAATGAAATATTTGGAGGTCCACATAGGAGATGGTGCAACCATCTTAGGCAACCTTCTCTCATTTCCGGTAATGTACTGATTTTTATCATTTTTCAAGACTTATGACATTGTATAATTAACCTCAAATTAACATCATAAATCCTAACACCAGCTATACACACCGTTTACCAACATATCCATCTTGTAAGATTACATAAAACCTTAAAATATGGCAGTTGCTGTTTTGTGCTTTTTGGGTCTTAAGTTTCATTTCAAGAAAATTAATTTGACTCCATCTTATTTTCTATTTCCTTTATCATCATAGCAGTTCTTTACCATTAATGATTTAGGACTTTGAAACAACACTTAGCTTCCATTTCTTTTCATATTTTCCTTATCATTTTTGTAGTTCTTGCCTCTCTTTGTATGTTTTTTAGCATTAGAGACAATGAAAATCAAAATAAATGAGTAAAATTATAGACCTGTATAGGAATTAAAGATGTCCATTTAGAAGCAATTTTGGAAAGTGAAACTAGCATCACCAACGAGAAGTCTTCTTCTGAAGATTCTAGGATAAGCTTCATACCAGTCTGCAATATCAGAAAGGCCCACTTTAGCGCTGCAATAGAAATTTGAACTCACTTCTGCATGTAGGCAAGTGGTTAGAAAATACAGGTGTACCTGCCTACCTGGTATCGTTAAAAACCTATTTTATTGAAGTTGTAAGTTGCAACAAGAAAATATTGAAATAGTCATTAATAGATTATAGCTAGCGTTCATGCATACAAAGGAAAAACATTGCATTCACCATGCATAAGGTTGTCATCTCTATGACTGTTTAACGGTATGGTTTCGAAAAGCAAGCACTTTTATTGCAAAACGAAAAGGGAAAGAAGGATAAGGGGCCTGTGTAATGCGCCAAAAAGTGTAATCAGAACGCCTGCATGTGCTTGGTGGCAGAAACACATATTGAAGAGAAATACTGAACCTTATGAGCTCTATCCGCTAGTAAAAGTGAGCACCATATTTTAGCAAAAGCACGTCCTCCTGCTAACCTTATAACCCTTGATGTTTCAGATGACATCAAAAGACCTCCAAGCATTTCCAGAAATACATAAGCAAAGTCGTTCGCCAATTCAGAAAAGCATCCAGCTGCAAACAAAGAAGCCTTTGCCTGTAGATAGATGCACAATGTTTGTATCAGTTATCATTCATGCCAAAAGCTAGAAGCAAACAGAAACAATATGTACTATGTAGTTAGTGTTACCTCAATCTCTGGACTAAAAACAAAAAGAAGAGCAACGCAAAATAATATGGTCAAGTATTGGCGACAAAATGAAAAAGTGAAGTTCTCTACGGATAAAGGAGACAATGATCAGGGTGACACCCCTTTCATAATGATTAGAAATATCAGATAGATCAGGAGGGCAGTGGGGACGATAGCGAAGAAAGGAACCATGGGAGGGACAGGGTCCATAGAGGATGAGATCGTCGAACGCTTGATTAACTCCTTTTGCCCCTTAAACTTTTGATCAAGCTGAAACTTCCACAGTTAGTTTAATTTTTAGAGGGAGATTATCGCCTCGGAGCATTTTTCATAGGAGGTAAGATGATCAGACCTTTCCCAGGGGCATAAAAAACAATTCCGAACATAAAATTCTTGCAGTTGCCCAGTGATCCATCCATAATGTGGTTAAAGGGATAAAATCCCTAATGCTTTTTCAAGACTTAAATTTTTTTAGATCTACTAATCACCTATCTTTTGTCTGTCTTAAGAGCCTTTGGTTAGTAAAGACAATATTGAAGGATTTAGGAAAGAACTTGGTTTTGCCATTGTTTTCATAACATAAACGGGAAACTGTGAATATTTTTGGACTCCTATTTTGACTATCAGATCATTGAAGATCAAACAAACAGCATGTGAGTATTCAGCTAAAACACTCTGAATATAAAACACTCCAGTTTGTGTTACTTGCATAGTTGCATTTATCACAAATGCACAGCTAGGAGTTAGCTCTAAGGGAGCAGACTAGAGCCTCAGCGGAAAATTCAGGTCCACTGCACATAGAGGGAGACTTTAATTTTATATTTTTCCCAGAAGAAAATTTGAGAGGAATGCCTCACAAATTGAGAAAAAGTTTTGATTTTATTTCTCGACACCTAGAACCAGATTTGGAACAAGGTGCTTCCTTCCAAAGTCTACTTTTTCATGTGGAGGCTTTTGTAAAGTTACACATTGTACCATTCAGATTTCAGATTTTTTGGCATAATGCGTGAGCATGGTACACGTTCCACAGTACCATGGAGAACTTATTTATGACTGCTGAGCTAGCTGCCAAAATCTGGAAACTCTTCTAAAACCTATTTGGGGAAAATGGCAGGATCTTGATCATTCATATCCTACAATGATCTTCAGCACGCTTGCTCTAAATCATCCCCATAATAGTGTATTCGGAACTCGGAAGCATGGAAGAGCAAGCATATTTTCCAAATAAACGTGGTATGGACAGGGTGAAACATCTTGTACTCCTACACCTTAATAAAGTCTTCCCTAAACTGAATCTTAACAAGCAGTGGATAATCTGTTGTGATGAAATTCTCATACAAGCCCCATACAACAACAACAACAACAACAACAACAACAACAACAACAACAACAACTACCCAGTATAGTCCCACAAAGTGGGTCTGGGGAGGGTAATATGTAGACGGGCCATACCCCTACCCGAAAGGGCAGAGAGGCTGTTTCCAATCGACCCTCGGCTCAGTGAAGGGAAGGAAAAACAAAAACAAAAACAAAAGAGCATTAGTAACTCCAGCAGAAATAGCGTAAATAATTATCTAAACATAAGAACCATAAATAAAATAGCATGCAATAATATCAGACACTAACTACCATAAATAACTACCATAAGGAAGACACAATCAAATACACAAATCATCTATGGATAGCCCTGCCAAGCCTCACCCAACCCCGGGTGAGGAGTACGAAAAACTCTCTGAGCCCCTAACCTACAACCCCGATAATAGACCTCCAGACTTTCCTATCAAGGGCCATGTCCTCGGAAACCCGCATTCTAGCCATGTCATGCCTAATCACCTCTCCCCAATACCTCTTAGGTCTCCCTCTGCCTCGCCGTACGCCGACCATCACCAGCCGCTCACAACTTCTCACCGGGGCATCAGGACTTCTCCTCCGCACATGCCCGAACCATCTCAGCCTCGCTTCTCGCATCTTCTCATCCACCGGGGCGACCCACACCTTCTCTCGAATAACTTCATTCTTAATCTTATCTAACCTGGTGAGCCCGCACATCCACCTGAGCATCCTCATCTCCGCAACCTTCATTCTCTGAACATGAGAGTTCTTCACTGGCAAAGCTCTATAAAATTTCCCCTTGAGTTTCTGTGGAACTTTCTTGTCACACAGGACTCCTGATGCAAGCCTCTACTTTGACCACCACGCTCCTATACGATGAGTGACGTCCCCGTCAATCTCTCCGCCCCCCTGAATCACCGACCCAAGATATCTGACACTGTCCCTCTTGGCGATGACCTGAGATCCAATCATCACGTCCCTGCCTACTTCGCTCGGCTCGGCGCTAAACTTGCACTCCAGGTATATTGTGTTAGATCTGCTTATTTTGAAACCCTTAGACTCGAGAGTCTGTCTCCATACCTCTAACCTCTCAATAACACTGACCCTCGTCTCATCTATCAACACTATGTCATCAGCAAATAGCATACACCAAGGCACATCCCCTTGAATATGTCGAGTTAGAGCATCCATCACTAAGGCAAACAAGAGAGGGCTAAGCGCCGATCCTTGATGGAGCCCCATAACCACTGGAAAATGGTATGAGTCGCCACCCACCGTCCTAACCCTAGTCTTAGCTCCATCGTACATGTCCTCGATTACTCTGATGTACGCTTCCGGCACGCTCTTCGCCTCCAAGCACCCCCATAGCACCTCCCTTGGAACCTTGTCATACGACTTATCCAACTCCATAAGCACCATGTGCAGGTCCTTCTTCTTATCCTGAACTGCTCCACCAGCCTCCTGACAAGGTAGATAGCTTCTGTAGTGGAGCGACCCGGCATGAAACCGAACTGGTTCACAAATATAGATGTCATCTCTCTCACCCTCGCCTCAATCACCCGCTCCCAGGCCTTCATGGTGTGACTTATTAATTTGATACCCCTATAGTTGTTGCAGCACTGGATGTCCCATTTGTTCTTGTACAAGGGCACCACTCTACTCCACCTCCACTCCTCCGGCATCCTTTTGGTCCTCAAGATCGCATTGAACAACCTGGAGAGCCACTCCACTGCTGACCTACCCATGCATTTCCAGAACTCCACAGGGATCTCGTCAGCCCCGGTCGCTCGACCCTACTCATCCTACGCAAAGCCCCCATGACCTCCTCCGCCCTAATGCGCCTGCAGTACCCAAGGTCTCTATGTTGCTCTGAATGCCCCAACTCCCCTAGCTCTATGTTACGATCCCCCTCCTCGTTAAGTAAGTCTCGAAAGTACGCCTGCCACCTCTGCTTGACTTGAGACTCCCCCATCAGAACTCTACCATCCTCGCCCTTGATGCACCTAACTTGGTCAAGATCACGAGCCTTCCTTTCCCTTGCTTTAGCTAACCGGAATAACTTCATGCCCCCGCCTTTCTCCCCTAATTCCTCATACATGCGACCAAACGCCGCGTTTTTAGCTTCCGTAACCGCCAGCTTTGCTTCTTTTCTCACCACCTTGTAGATCTCCATGTTCGCTCTCCATTCTTCCTCGCTTGTGCTCTCTGCCAACTTAGCAAACGCCGCCTTCTCCACCTCCACTTTTCCTTCGACTATATTGTTCCACCACCAGTCTCATACAAGCCCTATATGGACTGTAAAGTCGTTTACCGGGAAAAAACAGTCAGCAATATTGGGTTAATACAACAACAACAACAACAACTATACCTTAGTCCCAAATAAGTTGGTTTCGACTATATGAATCGCTGACCACATTACTCCATCTAAACTCATCTCATGCCAATATTATGCACAAATAATATGAATATTAGGAAATAATGTCAATAATATGTAGTGCTGAGCAATATGAGCACGTCTTACCTCCAGAACATGCATAGACACCAAGCTTGAAAGGATGAGGTATCTTACATCAGCACTATCTTTTGCAATATGAGCCCAGCAACCAAATAGAGCTAAAGCCAATGCTCTCTCTTCAACGTCTCCGGTGTCGAATACTATCTTTATTCTACTTAGAAGTTCTCTGTAGCTATCTATTTTATCCTTCGTAAGGATCCCCTTACCTTTTCTCCCCTTGCTCCTCAATCGACTCCTCTGATTGAGCTCAGACAAGAAAATCTTCACAATGCAAAGCTTCATATATTTGTCCCCTGACTTAAATGCATCTGCAAGCCTAAGGAGGATAGTATTTGCAAATAGCTTATCCTCCCCAGGAATTAACCCGAATATTTTGTACTCAGCAGCACTAAGATTTGACTCTCTACTCCACCACTCAAGTTTTGGCCCAATATCTAGTATGGCTTCTGCAGATTTACCTAACCATCATGAGAAAGAATACACAAGTATCACTCAGAAATGATAAGTTATTGCAAAATGGATTAAACCAAACAATGATTCTTCACAACATTTAAGAGACATTGACAATCAAACTGGAATCATCATTGAAAAATATAAGAGCAAAAGACGTTCTTATAGAAAACGAGAAAGATGGTGTTTGGGTGGGCTTAAAAGCTGTTAAGCACTTTGTGGCTTATTTTGGTGTTTGGTAAACACCAAAGGTGCTTTTAAGCCAAAAGAAGTCATAAGTTGTTCACCCCTCACTTATGCTTTTCAGTTTACAAGCTCTTTGAGTTTGACCAATTATTTTACTACGTTATCCCTTGAATTTTCTTATAATCTCCAAAATACCCTTCATTTCACACTCTTACTTATTTTGTTTTTTTGTTCCGGAGAAGCTGTAGTTTTCTTTCTCTTCAAAGCCAACATGTAAGTGATAGTTCCATCCCTTATAATAAGTATTAACATTATCTACAAATATCATCTTGCCATTTGACCAAACATCCAGTTTGAAACATATTTTTAATTGTGTCGATATTAGATATGAAATTTGCAAGGCTCCCTAATGAGAACTGCAAAACTCAAATGGATTTGCATATCCATTGCATTACGTTATATTGTATCCTATATTGATCGAATGGTGGAGATAAATCAACTAATAACATTGTATCTTAACGTGCTCTTTTCTTCGAATGCTAGACAAATTTTGTATTATAATTTAGTTTAGGCGTACATTTGGACAAAGTGGGCTTTGTATTATACTTTTTCCTGTGTGATAGTGGTTTAAAGCTTTGTCGTCCTCCAAAATCAATGAATTGTGCAATTTTTAAGAAGATTAAATTGCAAAGCAGAGAGATTTTTTATAATGCAAAAGCATAAACATATACTTCAACTAGGATTTCCCAGGATATTAATTATTTTCAAAAGTCTATAATTATATGCCTGTGATACAATATTTTCATGGAAATCAAGACAGCATAACTTATCTATAACTTTAGGATTAAAATTTTCGTAATAATAAGCAACTTTTAGTGTTAAAAGTTTTAAGAGCACACATCAACTCCTTATATTCAGCTTTTAACACTTATATCAAAACATGTCTCTTATATATATATATATATATATATATATATATATATATAATCACCTACTAACAGTTAAAAAGTAATTTGCAGCACTTGGTGCTTAAAAGCTACTTTTATACAACTAAGCAGAACGAACACTTAATTTAATTAACAAAATTATTACTCACCAGGTTTATTAGAACGGAGGCCCTTTTCAAGGTCAATGCTCCACTGCATCGCACAAGCCGATGGAGTTCTCTCCATTCTCATCGTCTCTGGAGGACAATGAGCTTGAGAGGGAACAAAATTTGTCTGAACTCAATCAGTATTAGCACTGCAATAGGAAAACACAGTAGCTTTGTAAAGTTAGAGAGAAAAATATTGGAATTTTATACAAGCGGAAAGAGAGACAACAAGCATCAGAAGATTTTGTCTATACCTTTTTAAAACTGGGACTTACGAGCTAAAGAAAAGATAAAAACAAGAGAAAGATCTTTTATGTATTTTTCGCTCCAATTAGGTCACTGACAGGAAATACAAGAGAAGAGGGAAATTGAAACAAAGAAGAAAAAGAGGTTCAATAACAATAACACAGTATAATACCATATAGTGGGGTGTAGTGGGGTCTGGGGAGGGCAGTATGTACAGAGACCTTACGTCTACCCTGGGTTAGAGAGGTTGTTTCCAAATAGACCTCCGGCATCCTTGCCTCCAAGAAGTTCCCACCTTGCTATTAGGGAGACTCGAAATCACAACTTATCGATTGGAAGTGAGTTGCTTACCATCAGAACAACCCAAGATGATTCAAAAGGGTTCAAAATACCCTCACCCATTAGATCCCTCTCAAAAACGACATGTGGCACACCCTGATTGCACTAAAATAACCTGCAGACCCGACCCAACTTCTTTACCCACCTCCATCCGAATCCCCTTATTGCAGCAGATAAATGCACTTGTTTTTGGAGAAAAAGAAATTGGAACTAATATTTATGTTGTATTTCAAAATAGTATTAATACTTCATCTTATTCACACAAAAAAAGGAACTTAAACTTATCTCAAAGAATGATGGATGAGAAATATGAGAATTGAACTACACAAGAACATCCTTACAAACTGATAATTTCATAAGTAGATATTTAAAAAACTTATTTTCTTATTTTTCTTGAATTAAAAAAATTAAATCCAACAACGAAAAATATATCTAGATTTCCATTTTCTGAAGTCTTTCTGCCTTTGAAGGTACTGAAAAAACATTCCATATTAGAGCATCACAAACCCCAAAAAGCAATGCTCAATGTCACTTAAGCAAATATCGAAAAAGTAAGAACTGAATGATACAACCCTTTATTCATAGACAAAGCATAAATAGCTTTCACGAATCCCTAAGGCCCTCATTAACTACTTGACCAACCGCACGGTTCTGGTCTACAGTAACGGGTATCATTATGACAGATACCATGGAACGGCCATTCAACCGTCAATCGGCAGGTCACCCTTGAAACGGTTGTAACGGTCATAAGGCACCAAAAGCACGCCCCATGCGTCACTAAGCATATGACACCTTCCTTATACGCGGCAAGCATGATCCTATCCTCGCCAAACATATGTAATCGGCTACGGCCGTCTCTAAATCAATAGTGGCTACGGCCATCTTCAAAGTAATGCTGGCTACGGCCGCCTCCGAAAGTAATATTGATTATATCCATCTCTGAAGTAACAACGTCCACTGCTGTCTCCTGAATACGAAACGGCTACGGCCACCCCCTAGTAAGGACGACTACGGCCTTCTCAAAGCAACAAACAATTATCGCCGTCTCTTAAAAATAAGGTGACTACGACCTCCAACCCGAAGAAGAATACATACAAATAAACGGCCACGACCATTTCAGATATACGAACGGCTATGTCCAATCTCTCATTGAAAACCAACCAGAGGACTGCGACTACGGTCATCGAATGTGAATTCATCTAGCATCAGTTCCATTGTAGTCGAGGATTGTCCATGCAGAGTGGTTACAGTCATCTTCAAAAATATAAATGGTTACTGCCAAAAGTCTAAATGGCTATGACCATCTCCAAAGTATAAATAGCTACGGCCACCTTCAAGGCAAAAATGGCTACGGTCGTCTCCAAAATATAAACGGCTACGGCCATCGTCAAAGTCTAAATGGCTACGGCCATTTTCAAAGTATAAGCGGTTGCGGCCATCCCCCTTATGTAAACGGTTGGGGCTCATGACAAAGTGCGACTGGGGTCATCAAATTCGAATACAGACCGGACCTTGACCCCTCTACGGCCAAGACTGTCACCACAAAATGGCTAAGGCCATCGATCTCGACATTATAATCTCCAATGTATAAACGACCACGGCCATCCTAGGTCACGACCAAAATGGCGTTTGATCTTCCCTCCGAATTTCTTGAACTATACTCGGCAAAGTCCGCTCATCGAGCTCGGCTGGATCCCGACCTCAATAAGCGGAGGGACTATCTGTATGGGTCAAAACTAGATTCATGATAATTAGCGCGTCTAACTGGCTCCTAAGCTTGTGCGGGCTAATAAAAGGTATAATCATTCGCTGACCAAAGTATTCCGAGGTTAATCAACCTAATTAACGAGACCACGACCTACTCATTATTCACGGACGTCCCTTCGACGCAGTCACGGCTGTCCCTCGTCAGCTGGCAAGATTCACAACTATAAATATTAAAAGAAAGAACCCTAAAAGGGGGCTTCTTCTTCTTCTTCACCTCCACTTCTAAAAGAAGAGAATATATATCATTGTAAGGCTCTGAACCTCTCCATGGAGAGGCAGACCAAATCGATATCATCAATAAAAGATCTCTACCCTCCTTCCCTTAACCAATAACTATTGTCTCTTACGTTTTATTCGTTTGGTCTTTTGGTTTATTTCTGCTATGATTGGCCCTCCATTTATTTTAATTGATTTACACTTAGAAAGTGCATGAGAACTTTGAGCTAAACAAGAAGATCTTGAAAGTTGTTGTTAATGGGTTTTATTGCTCTTGTCTAATTATTTTTAGCATATTTTTTATCCCTTAATTTTGCTACTCACACATGTTGCATTATCATTTAAAAAGTATTTAGTCATCTAATGTTGTTTTGAATTATAATTAACAGTAGTTTTTTTAAAATATAAGCATAATCTCATTAAAAACCATTATTTCTATAGAAGCTTTAGATATTAGAAGCTCTCGGTACATTTTGTTTGAAGAACACTGAAGTACGAAAAAAAACACAAATTTTGCTAAACTTAATTAGGGGAAAACTAGAAGAATTTCATTTAATAGCTACATACGTGTTTGTATTCTAGGTTATCAGTGTATACGTGGTTTCCATACAGAGTTTTCAGAAGTTCATCTTCCAATTCTATATTGTGTCTATGCAATTCGATTACCTTGATAAAAAATGGCCAGAGAGGCGAAGAACCACGACCGAAACACAATTTGTCCTCTCAAGCTTTCACAGAATCTACGGGGAAATGGAGTTGTAACTTGTGTCAGCAATTAACGCATGTAGCGGTGACTACTGAGTAATTGTAGAACGACACTATTAGACACAATTTAGTACATAGTTGCATGTGAAGTGACGAAAATAACCCTCTGTTGGCAAGCAAGGATGTCAACATAGAGCTGCTTTTGCGCTCTTCTATATAAGTAGAACTACATACTAGATTTCATCGGTCTCGCGCTAGCGCGGGCCCAACAATTTATGCTACACTATTTTTAATAAAAAATTTAATTTGTGTTAAACCCGAGTCTATAGTGTCACATCCTGTATAAGATGCTAATACCAAGATTTTGATATAAAATTATAAAAATATCTTTTAACTGAAATTATCTGTTATTTATCTTTTAAATACAAATAAACATGGAAAAACCTTATAAATGGTGTATATAGTATTATTTATTAGAGCAAAGTTATGAAAAAAGACTATGTTTTTAATTTATTACGATGACATTTACTCAAATGGCGGTTGCTATAACAAGCGAGTGCTACCCACTACTTTTGACGCAAAACATAAATTTATATGTAAAAATAAAATTAGAAAAAATAGTAGATTTGAACCCATAACTTTAAATATACTATGGATTCAATGCTAAAAACATTAAAGGTTTAACCCATAAAGTTTAAATCATACATTCACCTCTGTACTCGAACATATATTGTTTGTCATTGTATAATGCAGAACATACTATTTGTCATCGCACTTTAGCTAGATTAAAAATACAATCATGTGGATCCACTGTTAGGATTATGATTCCTACTAAAGACAACAACCTTCATATTGAATAATTCGGATATATAAACTACATGAGCGGAAGCTAACCTGAATCCATATGTGGAATTTGATGAACCTCCTTTTGATGATTGTCCTTGAGTTGTTGTGAACTCCTTTAGCCTTCCTTCAAGTTTTCTACTACTTCTTGAAGTATGATTGTCACCACAAGAATGAATCCACAAGATTTAACAATATGAGAATTGTTACACAATAACAATAATATGACAATGATCAAATTTGGCTTATGGTTTTCCACCCTATTTGCAAGACAATGGACAATATGGTTCTTGATTCAATGGGAAGAAGAAGAACTTGTCTTGCACTAGGATGGGAACCATAACCCCACTTTATAACTCTAGGAGTTACATAACCCAAGAGACAAGAGTTACAAGACAAAAGTTATGTCTTGAGTTATGTCTTGCAAGAGTTACAAAACTCAAGAGTCACAAGCATTCATGTAACCATAGTTACATTTGGTACCTTAGTTAGCCCATCATAAACTAAGGTTACCCTTTTGGGTATCTACACATTAGTCCTACACTTTAGTATGACAACACATTGGCCCCCTTAACATAATGTCCATAAGACCACATAATTAGGCCAAACCAAAAGATAGCACATAACATATAATTATCCATATATTGTTCATATGTGTGTAGATATTAGTCCATATATCTAGATATAAATCCATATATCTTACAATCTCCCACTTGGACGAGATATACAAACATATGTACAAACCTTAATATTATATGTTACAAACCTTAGGTGCACAAAATTGCTATCACAATAAAATTGTCATGAACAATCCGGTCCATCAATCATACCAACATAGGACCTAAGAGCTCGTCGTTACTCATAACTAGGACCAATCATAGATCACGTATATCAATATAACCAACGACATGGGTCAAGTGTAGGTATGTAGCATGGAAATAACATAAAGTGTGGTCAATAGAATGTCTATTTCCAACTGGTTCTCTTTATTGAGATCATACTTAAACTGTAAGAGTATAAAAACTTTAAAACTGAATATCTGCGCAGATATAACTGAATTACTGAATTTCTGAATATAATGAACAATACATAAATGTGCAATACAAACTCCCACTAAAATACATAATCCTTATCTGATTTGACACCCATACAAGCAATATGCTCAAGAAATACTTTTGGTGTCAATCCCTTAGTGAGCGGATCCGCAAGCATGGAGTTTGTACTTATGTACTTAATGCACAATTGTCCATTTTGTACTCTTTCTTTAACAACCCGAAATTTGACGTCCTTATGTTTCGCTTTCGTCAAAATACTGTTGTTATTAACATATGCAACCATGGTTACATATGTTATTAGCATAAATGGCAAAATCGGAGTCGGTATACCTGATGATCTCAAACTGGTCCGAACTCCGATATGTAAGCATGTAATCCTTTGTTCTATGTATGTACCTCATGACCCTTTTGGCTGCCTACCAATGGTCCATACCCGGATTGCTTAATATCTGCCTAACATCCCAACAATGTATGCTATATCAGGTCGTGTACATACCTGAGCATACATCAGACTACCTACCGCCGAAGCATAAGGTGTCTTCTGCATTTCCGAAATTTCATAAGAATTGTTTGGGCACTGTTTGAGACTAAATTTGTCTCCCTTAGCAACATGGGTGTCGCCTGGTTTACAATCCTGCATGCCAAATCTTTTCAGAACCTTATCGATATAGCCCTTTTGTGACAGACCGAGAACACCTTTGGAGCGATCTCTTAGAATCTGAATTCCTAATACAAAAGAAGCTTCACCAAGATCTTTCATTTCAAATTTCTTTGAAAGAAATTTCTTAGTTTCAAGTAATAATGCTATATCGTTACAGGCAAGCAGTATGTCATCGACATATAAAACCAGAAAAATATACTTACTCCCACTGAACTTATGGTATATACAGTCATCATCAATATTCGGTTCAAAACCAAAAGATGTAATGACTGCATGAAACTTATAATACCATTGACGAGAAGCTTGCTTGAGCCCATAGATGGATTTCTTTAATTTGCAAACCTTCTTCTCTGATTCATCCGAAACAAAGTTTTCAGGTTGCACCATATAAATTGTTTCCTCAATGTCACCATTGAGAAAAGCAGTTTTAACATCCATTTGATGAAGCTCAAGATCAAAATATGCTACTAATGCCATTATAGTCTTGAAAGAGTCTTTCGATGAAACTGGATAGAAAGTCTCTTTATAATCAATGCCTTCTTTCTGAGTGTAGCCTTTTGCGACAAGACGAGCTTTGTACTTAATAACATTGCCCCCTGAATCCCTTTTGGTTTTAAAAATCCATTTACAACCAATAGGTTTCGTACCTTCGGGCAATGTAACAAGCTCCCAAACGTCATTATCGCTCATAGACTTCATCTCATCATTCATGGCATCAATCCACTTTTGAGAGTTAGAACACTTAATAACTTGACGGAAGTTGATTGGATCATCTTCCTCAAGTCCAATATCACTTTCTTGGTCTTGGAGAAATACATAATAATCATCCGAAATTGCATTTCTCCCCTCTCTAGTGGATCTCCTTAATGGCATTTCAGTTTCTTGAGGTTGTTGAGTTTGATTTTCATTAGTTATATCAGGGTCCTGATGGGGGAGATTTTCGAGATTGTCTTGAACCGGAGTTGCATCAACAACTTGAGGGAAAGACACATGTTCTTCCTCAAAGACAAAATCTCTAACAACTTTATTTATATTTTGTTTATCTCCCCACCTCCCAAACTCAATATCCTCAAAGAACCTAGCATTACCCGTCTCAAAAATTAGTTCGTGATGTGGGATCATAAAACTTAAAACCCCTGGATTTTCAGAGTATCCAACAAAATAGCTACTAACCGTCTTAGCGTCCAGTTTCTTTTCATTCGGCCTATAAAGCCTTGCCTCAGCTGGACAACCCCAAATGTGAAAATGCCGAATACCGGGTTTATGCCCAGTCCAAAGTTCATATGGGGTTTTTATTGTAGCTGCAGTTGGAACTCTATTAAGAATATAAGCTACGGTTTTTAATATGGATTGGGATTTTCATGAATAAGATATAGGTACCCATAACGAGAGTAATCGTCTATGAATTTGATAAAGTATTGTTGACCATTCCGACAAGGAGTAGGAAATGGCCCGCAAATATCCGTATGGATCAATTCTAAGACGTCCGAAGCTCTCTTGGCACCTAATCTAGTCTTGTTTGTTTGTTTTCCCTTGATACACTCAATACAAATTTCCGAATTTGAGGTATCAAGAATCAAGAATTCCATCTGACACGAGTTTCTGAATTCTTTGAATGGATATGAGACCCAAACATTTATGCCAGAGTGAAATAGAATTCTCATTAGTTAACTTTTGGTACCATTAAACTTGTATGCAAAGTTTCTTTATTTGAAGTTATTGTATCAACCAAATATAAGCTATCAAATGTTGATAAAACACCAGTACCAATAAGATTTGAATTCCGAAAGAGACTAACTTTATTGTCCCCAAATGTACATTTATAACCGGATATGTCCAATTGGGGAACTGAAATTAAATTCCGTCTAAAAGACGGTACAACAAAAGTCTCATTCAAATCTAAATGAAAACCGGTCTTAAACAATAGCCTAAATTTGCCAATAGCTTCAACTGGCACCTTCTTGCCGTCACCCTCATAGATGTATCTTTCACCATCTTTTGGTTTTCAGCAGTTCAGGCAACCCTGCATAGATATCCTTATGTGAGCAGCATAACCTACCCACCAATTATCCTTAGGTACTGAAATTATATTAACTTCAGAACAAACAAGAGACAGAAATGTACCTTTTTTTTGCACGCCAAGCATGGTACTTGGTACAATCTCTCTTTACATGATCAGTCCCATTACAGAGAAAGCAACCTAATCCAGTAATTTCAACCTTAGGTTCCTTATGTTGCTTAATCTTGGGCCTTACAACCGCAACTTCCTTATTTTTCCTCTTCTTAGTTTCCTTAGAAGAAGATGCCAAATGAGCACTTTCAGTCTTATCTTGCTTAATCCTTTCCTCTTCTTGCACACAATGTGAAATGAGCTCATTAAGAGTCCATTTCTCCTTCAGGCAGTTATAACTGACCTTAAATTGATTAAAGTGTGCCGGAAGAGATATCAAAACAAAGTACACAAGCAGTTCCTCAGGTAATACTAGCTTGAGTAACTTAAGTTTCGAAGCAAGATGAGACATTTTCAAAATGTACTCCCTAATGTTTTCCTTGCCCTTATACCTCATAGAAACAAGTTTACTCAATAGTGCACTTGTTTCCGCCTTTTCGTTTTGCATAAAACGCTGTTCGAGGTTTTCAAGGAAAACTTTGGCAATAGGTTCATCATTCATAGTGCCCCTGAATGATTCTGGTATTGCACGCTTTATGATCATTAGACTCATGCGATTCGAGCGTTCCCACTTCTCCATCGCTCTCTTTTCATTAGGAGAGGATGTATCCTCAAGAGGAGTAGGTTGCTCTGTCCGAAGTGCTAAGTCAAGATCCATGCAACCGAGAACGATCATTACATTCTCTTTCCATTCCTTAAAATTTGTGTCGTTAAGCACAGGGATGCTATTGATATTGGCAGAGATCGTAGAAGCAGAAGAATTTACTGAAAATAGAACAAAAGGATTACTAAATACATGCTTACAAATACTTAAACTTTAACTTTATAGATTCAAAATTAGGCATTTCCCATTACAAGATACCTAGCACAACATTGTTTTTAGTCTTTGGACAGAAAAACAACTTGTAAGTGGTACTCTTGGTGTAGTGATCAAACATAGACAATAAACTCCTGTCAAATATTAAACCTTCCTTTGGGCCGATTTAATATTCACATGGAAAACCAAATAATCGTCTCATATTTACCACCACAAAAATGTTCGAATTCCTGCCAAATAACACCTTCCTTTGGGCCGATGTTAAACGCATGGAAGACTAACATCCACAGTCATCTTATATTTTAAAATTAATCAATCTACACAATAGAGGTTACTTTGGCAACATAATGCTTCAATTGAAAAACTAAAATATTAGATGCTATAAACTTTAGTTCCTTAAGCCATTTTATGAATCTCAACTTAATGTGTTACAAGTTTTGATGTGCAACACTTGAATATTAATCGTTGTTTACTGAATTGGACAATTCTATATATAGTACAAGAATTGATGGACTTTAAAACAATTAACATTCACTGAAACTTAAGAGAGTTGAAACGTTTTTAACCTTACTGGACCAAGACAATCGATTGTCAAAACCAGACAATCGATTGTTTGGTTTTCTGAAAAAAATTCTGGACCATCCACAATCGATTGTCAAAGCCAAACAATCGATTGTTTGGTTTTATGAAAAATTTGTTACTAGACCATCCACAATCGATTGTCAAAGCCAGACAATCGATTGTTTGGTTTTATGAAAAAATTTTCAGTTACTGGAAAAGTTTCAACTCACTGGACCTTGAACAATCGATTGTCAGAACCTGACAATCGATTGTCTGGTGTTCCAAAAAACTGCCAGAATACTAAAATTCACAGACAATGGATTGTGTAAGGCAACAATCCATTGTCTAAAGGCAGTGACCAAAACTTTTTCTGAATAACACATGATTTTCAACATGAATCTTAAACATAAAAAAAACATGTTGTTAACCTACTAAAATCATGCTATTTACAATGTTTTAACATCATATTAAAACATCAAATCAAAACATAACATTCATAAGATCATGCTATTTCATGGTAGAATTTCATAAACAAAATTCTTATAAAACTAAAACATGAATCCTAACATAACATGATTCTTATGAACATCCAAATTATCCAAAATGAAGGGTGGCTCTGATACCAATTGTTAGAATTATGATTCCTACTAAAGACAACAACCTTCATATTGAATAATTCGGATATATAAACTACATGAGCGGAAGCTAACCTGAATCCATATGTGGAATTTGATGAACCTCCTTTTGATGATTGTCCTTGAGTTGTTGTGAACTCCTTTAGCCTTCCTTCAAGTTTTCTACTACTTCTTGAAGTATGATTGTCACCACAAGAATGAATCCACAAGATTTAACAATATGAGAGTTGTTACACAATAACAATAATATGACAATGATCAAATTTGGCTTATGGTTTTCCACCCTATTTGCAAGACAATGGACAATATGGTTCTTGATTCAATGGGAAGAAGAAGATCTTGTCTTGCACTAGGATGGGAACCATAACCCCACTTTATAACTCTAGGAGTTACATAACCCAAGAGACAAGAGTTACAAGACAAAAGTTATGTCTTGAGTTATGTCTTGCAAGAGTTACAAAACTCAAGAGTCACAAGCATTCATGTAACCATAGTTAAATTTGTAACCTTAGTTAGCCCATCATAAACTAAGGTTACCCTTTTGGGTATCTACACATTAGTCCTACACTTTAGTATGACAACACATTGGCCCCCTTAACATAATGTCCATAAGACCACATAATTAGGCCAAACCAAAAGATAGCACATAACATATAATTATCCATATATTGTTCATATGTGTGCAGATATAAGTCCATATATCTAGATATAAATCCATATATCTTACATCCACATCATCTAAGTAAAACTTCTAACATTTGAAGAAAGCACTGAACGAAATTATTCACAAAGTTCTTCACAAATGCTTTATTATACATTATTATAGCTATTATATAAAAAAATTCTTGGGTTAAACTTTTCAAAGTAATCATAATACAAAGATTTACTAAATGAAGCTATATTTCTTTTTCTCTAAAATGATTTGGTTGCTTGAAAAAATAATATCTCACCCGATTTTGAAGTAAGTTAACATCTATAGCTCTTAATACACAAAATTCCAAGCGAAAAATCAATTATCATCTAATATATTTTTAAATATCAATCATCATTCAATTTAATTTTTGTATATGATTGTTATAACATTTAATTATGAGTTTTTTTAAAAAGTTAAATACACCATCTAAGTTATATAACAAAATATATTCTTGTCCCTGACTTATTCGTTTAGCTTTTTATTCATAAGTTGAAAGTTGAGTACTAGAAGGAGAAAAACTAATGAGTCTTTCACTCAACTAGTATAAGATAAAAATGTGATTTATCTTTTACAATAACAAAAATAACTAAATAATAAAATATTTCTTTCAAATTTACTTTTTATGAGAAAACTAATAATAGTTCATATAACCATATCTATATTAATGTAAATAATTGCGTTGATTTAAAAAAAAAAATAATATTCTTGATGTGCACACAAACGGAAAAACAAGTGTTCCCTTTTTATTTGAGTAGAAAAGAAATACATATTTATTAGCATGAGTAGATAACTTCGAGAATAAGCTATATATATAATACGTTATAACCAGTTAAATTGTATCTTACAGTAAAAATCAACAATCTATATCTACTGGAACGCAATTTGATTAATCCTAAAGTTAAAAAATTTAAATACAATTTTCTTTCAAATAAAATTATATGATTTTAAAATTTTAGTGAGCAGTCATTTGTATATATCAAGTGGCTAAATTTGTCTTGAATATTTTTTTGAATTCTACTTAAATTTGTACAATTGTTTTACCTAACATATTCTAACTTAGGTTTAACAAAATAAACTTATATGATAAAGGGGTACTCTGGTGTGGCCCGTTAACGTTACAATTTAATGTGCAAGTTAGAGTAATCAAAGTAAAAGTTTATTACTACTATATAGAAGCGCCTTGGAAGCAGCTGGAGGTCGTCATGCCAGCTTGCCGACCAAGGGCTTCTTTAGTAATTTAGGTGATTCAATTATTTTGATTGGTTTAGCTTGTGTAGGTACTGTTGTTGTATTATTAGTTTTAGGTTATGAAGACACTTTTGACATTGTGGGCTCCATAAATTTTTACTGCAGACTACTAGGCTCGGTTGATTGGATAAACTAAATGAATAATCGCTCTTTTATGTATTAGACTGCCACGTGTTCTATACTAATCCCTAAGGGATCCAAATAGTTGGCTCGCAGCCGAATTATACTCATAACAATCCAATTAGGATGTTTACTAGTCAATTTCTAGGCATATAACACAGCATAGACATCACTCGGATGGACTAAGACATAGCCCCGTCCACAAACGACCCTGCACTCATCGTAGAGTGCGTGTCTTGCCTCAATACAGCGTCACAATGTAAGACACCGGGGTTTCAAACCCCCAGTTTATCGTCTACATTTATTACCCACCTCAAGACGACCGTAGACTAGTTTGCACTGCTCATAACCAATTGATATTTTTCGAAATATATTAAAAATTACGAAGTTGGTAAAACCCGAGCCATGGGCCCGCTTCTCAAAAATTAAGAAAGTTACATCAACGGATTCCTCGTCTCGCCACGAGTCTGTACATATAATTTTTATTAAAATCGAAATTTGTTTGCCCCTCCAAACTCACATTTAGATTCTCTTGAGTTTCAAGTCCTAACCTCCATTTTTAACCCTTAGATCCTTGAAATTTCGTGATTAATCAATTTTTTACACCAAAATAATATATTCCGAGGCTAATAGTTCATACCTGATAAAGTTCCTTCATTTTCTCCTAAAATTCGCCCAAAATCGCCTCTTCCCAAAGTCTAAAATGTTTTCTTATCTTGTGAAATTTGCGAACACTGCTTCATTAAACCCTTCAGCAATTTTCGCTTTTGCGGTCCGTAACCGCCTACGCGGGACCGCTTCTGCGTCCCTGTCACCGCTTATGCGGTTTTCATTAAGTCTCTGGCCTTCCAGTTTTGCGACCAACCATCCGCTTCTGCGGATCACCATTTCGCTTCTGCGGCCTCATTTCCGCCTATGCGGACCCGCTGAAGCGATACCCCGTTCATTTTTGCGGAATTACCCCGGTCCCTCATGGGCTGCTTATGCGATCTCTTAGCCGCATCTGCGGAATCACTTCTGCGGCTCCTTTTCCACATATGCGAAAATACCAAAAGCCATGTGCACCAGACCTGTAACAACCATTAAGATTCTCCGTTTAACCATCCGACATCACCCCGAGGCCCTCGGGACCTCAACCAAACGCACAGATATGTTCTACTACCTCATTTAATCTTGCTCTAGGATAAAAAACACTATCATAAACATCAAAATCATCAAATTACCACGGATTCAAGCTAAAGTCAAGCTAATACTTTCAAAACTTGCATTTGATAAAAAACCCGACCTAAACACCTCCGAATGACCTGAAACTTTGTGCATATTCAAAATCACCTAACGAGGTACTGCAAATCTCGGAATTCCATTCCGACCCTCGGATCAAAATCTCACCTATCTATCAGAATTCGCCAAAATTCAAACTTAGCCAATTCAAGCCTAATTCTACACTGCACCTTCAAATTAAATTTCGATTGCACTCCTAAGTCACAAATCATCACCTGAAGCTAATAGAATCATCGAAATTCACATCTGAGCCCTCTAACTAAATAGTCAACTTCCAGTTGACTTTTCTAAAACAAGCTTCCCTTTAAGAGACTAACTGTCTCATTTCCAACAAAACCAATCCAATCCTACCCGATTTACTCAATTACTAATATTGAAACATAGTGAAGCATAATATGAGGGAAATGGGGCGGTAACTCACGTGATGACGCGCCGGGTCATCATATCCTCCCAACCTAAAACAAACGCTCGTCCTCGAGCGGGTCAAGAAACATACTTGAAGTCTCAAATAATTGAGGATATCTGCTCCGGATCTCCTTCTCGATCTACCAAGTGGCCTCCGCTACAAGCCGACCTCTCCACTACACCTTCACCAAAGCTATGTCCTTTGATCTCAACTTTCGAACCTGACGACCCAAAATAGCCATTGACTCCACATCGTAGGTCAACTCCTCATCCAACTGGATCGTGCTGAAGTAAAACACATGAGACGGATCCCCAGCATACTTCCAGAGCATAGAAACATGAACACCGGGAGAACCCCCGATAAGCCGAGTGGCAAAGCAAGCATATAGGCCACCCCTAATCATTCTAAGTATCTCAAAAAGTCAAAGGAACTGTGGACTCAGCTTCCCTTTCTTCCTAAACCTCATAACGCATTTCAGAGGCGAAACCTTCAACAAGATCTTCTCTCCCACCGCATAAGATACATCTCGAACCTTCTGGTACGCATAACTCTTCTAACGCGACTGAGCTGTACGAAGTCTCTCTTGGATCACTTTCACCTTCTCTAAGGCATCCTGAACTAACTCTGTCCCCAATAGTCTAGCCTCGCCGGGCTCAAACCAACCAACCGTAGATCTACACCATCTCCTATATAAGGCCTCATATGGCACCATCTGAATGCTGGATTGATAGCTGTTGTTATAAGAAAACTCTGCAAGTGGTAAGAACTCAGCCTAAGAACCTCCAAAATCAATAACACAGGCACACAACATCTCCTCAAATATCTGGACAGTACACTCTGACTGTCCATCCGTCTAAGGATGAAACGCCGTGCTCAACTGTACCTATGTGCCCAACTCCTGATGAAAAGTCCTCCAAAACTGGGAAGTAAACCGAGTACCCCTGTCTGAGTCAATGTAAATCGGGACCCCATGCAACTGTACAACCTCTCAGATGAAAATCTCTGCTAACCACTCCGAAGAATAGGTATACATACCGTAATGAAGTGCGTAGACTTGGTCAGCCTATCCACAATCACCCAAATCGAATCAAACTTCTTAGAGGTATGAGGGAGACCATTCACAAAATCCATAGTAATCTGTTTTCCATTTCCACTCCAGAATATCCATCCGCTGAAGTACACCACCGAGTCTCTAATGTTCATATTTGACCTACTGACAGTTGAGACACCGAGCCATGTAACTCACAATATCCTTTTTCATTCTCCTATACCAGTAATGCTTTCTCAAATCCTGGTACATCTTCGCGTCACCCGGATGAATGGAGTACCGCGAGCTGTGGGCCTCCTCAAATATCAACTCTCGGAGCCTATCCACATTGGGCACGCAAATCTGGCTCTGCACCCGCAACACACCATCATCTCCAATGGTCACATCTCTGGCATTATCATGCTGGACCCTGTCCTTTAGGACAAGCAAATTCGGGTCATCATACTGGTGCTCTCTAATGCGGTCATACAAAGAAGATTGGGAAACCAAACAAGCCAACACCCAACTAGGCTCAGAATATCTAGCCTCACCATCCGATTTTCCAAGGACTGAACATCAATTGGAAGGGGCCTCTCCTCCTTCCTCGAAAGACGCCAATCTACCCATACTAATCGTCTTTCGGCTCAAAGCATCGGCCACTACATTGGCCTTCCCCGAATGATACAAAATGGTAATATCATAGTCCTTGAGTAACTCAAGCCATCTCCGCTGCCTCAAATTTAGATCCTTCTGCTTGAACAAGTGTTGAAGGCTGCGATTATCCGTGTACACTTCACATGATATGCCATATAGATAGTGTGTCCAAATCTTCAAGGCATGAACAATAGCAGCCAACTCTAAGTCATGAACATGTTAGTTCTTCTCATGTGGATTTAGCTGACGAGAAATATAAACAATAACTCTACCCTCCTGCATCAACACACAACCGATCCCAACTCTCGAAGCATCACAATACATCATGTAAGGACCTGAAGCTGATGGCAATACTAGCACCAGAGCTGTGGTCAAAGCTTACTTAAGCTTCTGAAAGCTCTCCCCGCACTCATCCGACTACACAAATAGAGAATTCTTCTGCGTCAACTTCGTCAAAGGCAAAGCAATAGATGAAAAGACCTGAACAAACCTGTGGTAATAACCCGCCAAACCGAGGAAACTCCGTATCTCAGTGGCTGAGGATGGTCTGGGCCAGCTCTGCACCGCCTCAATCTTCTTTGGGTCAACCTGAATACCATCACTGGACACCACGTGTCCCAGAAAAGCCACAGAACTAAGCCAGAACTCACACTTGGAGAACTTTGCATAAAGCTTCTCCTCTCTCAACCTCTGCAATACCACCCTCAAGTGCTGCGCGTGCTCCTCCTGGCTACGCGAGTACACCAGAATATCGTCAATAAGCACGATCACAAATAAATATAGATACGGCCAAAAGACATTGTTCATCAAGTCCATGAACGCGGCTGGGGCATTAGTCAGCCCGAAAGACATCACTAGAAACTCATAGTGCCTATATCTCGTCCTGAAAGCCGTCTTCATGATGTGTGAATCTCTAATCTTTAGCTGGTGATAGCATGATCGGAGGTCGATCTTAGAGAATACCTTTGCTCCCTGAAGCTGATCAAACACATCCTCAATATGGGTTAGTGGGTACTTGTTCTACACTGTCACCTTATTCAACTGTCTGTAATCAATGCACATTCTCATTGTTCCATCCTTCTTCTTTACAAATAAGACCGGTGCACCCCACGGTGACACACTCGGGCGAATGAACCCCTTATCTAAGAGTTCCTGAAGCTTCTCTTACAACTCCTTTAGCTTTGTTGGTGCTATACGATAGGGAGGAATAGAGATGGGCTGAGTGTCCGACACCATATCAATACCGAAATCAATGTCCCTGTCCGGCGGCATGCCCGGCAGGTCCGCGGGAAACACATCAGGGAAATCCCTCACAACGGGAACCGAATCAAGGCTTGAAGTCTCAAATCCAACATCCCTAACGAAAGCCAAGTATGATAAACAATCCTTCTCAACCATCAGTTGGGCCTTTAGGAAAGAAATCACCCTGCTGGGCACATAACCAGTCACGCCTCGCCACTCGATCCTCGTACTACTCGAAATATCCAATGTAACTGTCTTGGTATAACAGTCCAGAATAGCATGGTACGAAGATAGCCAATCCATACCCAGAATCACATCGAAATCCACCATACCCAACAATAATTCAACTCGGGTCTCAAAACCCCCAATAGTCACCAGACACGATCGATATACATGATCCACGATAATGGTATCGCCCACTGGGTAGATACGTGCACAGGCAAGGCAAGACAACCACAAGTCACACCCAAATGATGAGCAAAATATGAAGATACATAGGAATAGATAGATCCGGGATCAAATAAGACAGAAGCATACATGTGGCAGACTGAGATAATACCTGTGATGACAACATCTGATGCAATGGCGTCCCTCATATATGGAAGAGCATAAAATCGAGCCTGACCACCGCCGGTACGGGCCTCACCCCTGGGGAGACCTCTAGCTACCTGGCCTCCACTCCTAGATGACAGAGTGGGTGCTGAAGAAATAGGAGCAGAAGATGAGGGATGATCCCTCTGCTGAGACTGTCTACCACGGATCCGAGGACACTGTCTCCTCATATGACCTAACTCACCGCACTCATAGCAACGACCTGGAGCTGGAGAAGGGGACTTATGGGAACCCATTACTGCAGATAAACCCTGGGCTGAAGAAGCAGGAGTAGTACTCTAAGCTAGAAAGGCACTAAGTGAAGACTATCCCTGCTGATAACCCTGATGTCCACGGCCTGAAGAAGCCCCACTGGACTCTGTACGATCGGACTGAGGAGGTCTGAAGGAACGACCTCTGCTGCGCTGGAACTGGCCCCTAGACGGAGCACCACTGAAACACCTGATCCTTGAGGCCTCTTGGCCTCCCTCTCATCACGCTCCCGACGATGGTCTGTTCAATCAGATGAGCCATATCAACTACCCTAAAATGAGGCAGCCACAACTCTCTCTCTAGTCATCAAAATGCGAATGGGATAGTTGAGAACATCCACGAACCTCCTAATCCTTTCCAAATCAGTCGGGATTATACAAGTAGCATGCCGAGCTAGCTGCCTCAACCTCAACTCGCACTGGGTCACAGTCATGTCCCCCTGAACCAACCACTCAAACTTACGACGTAGCTCCTCCCTGTGAGACTGCGGTACATACTTCTCCAAAAAGAGAGTGGAGAATTGCTGCCAAGTGAGGGGCGCTGCTCCAACAGGCCTACGCCTCTCAAACTCCTCCCACCAAGTAAATGCAGGCTCTGAGAACTGGAAAGTAGTAAAAACTACTCCACTCGACTCCAATATCCCTGCAGTGCGAAGCATATGTTGAAACTTGTCCAGAAATCCTAGGCATCCTCGCCCTCTGTACCACTAAATGTCGAAGGCTAGAGCCTGCCAAACCTCTCCAGTCAACTTTGCTCGTCATCTGGCATAGTCAGAACCACAAAATCCGGAGCTGGTGCGCCTGGCGCAACTGGGGCAACTCCCGGTGTCAGCAATCCCTGGACACCCTTCTCAAGTGTGCGAGCAGCGGGGTCCTGCTGACCACCCTCGGTCTGAGAAGTAGCTGCAGTAGTGGTTGATATGGCCTGAGCCAGACCAGTGCAGACGGATAAGATCTGAGCTAAAGCCTCCTGAAGATCAGGAATCACAATGGGCACTGTCGGTGCCTGAACAGGTGTTGCTGGAGCATCTATAACTAGAGGCTGGTACTGGAACACCTGAACCTGAATTTCTGCAACTTTTTAACAACTCAAAATGACCTTTTGAGCATCCGAAATACATTTGAGGCCCTCGGGACTTCAACCAAACCTACGAACATATCACATAACATCATTCAAACTTGTTCCAACATTCGGAACACCATAAACAACATCAAAACACCCACTTTTCATTGAATTCAACCTTAAGAATTTCAAAAACTCTAAAATATATTTTCGATCAAAAAGTCTATCAAACCTCATTCGAATGACCTGAAACTTTGCACACATGATACGTTAAACACTATGGAGCTACTTCAACTTGCGTAATTTCATTCTGAACCCCGGATCAAAATCTCACTATCGCACCGAAAACTTCAGAAATTCAAACTTTAGCATTTCAAGCCTAAATTAGCTACGGACCTCCAAAACACATTCCGATCACGCTCCCAACCCCGAAATCACCTAACGGAGCTAACAGAACCATCGAATTTTCATTCCGAAACCGTCTTCACACTGTTTCGATTACGGACAACTTTCCAACACTTAAGCTCTCATTTAGGTTATGTGTCCCAAAACTTTCCGAAACTAAAAATCAAACGTCCCGACAAACCAAAATAACAGATATAAACTTGGAGAAAGCAGTTAATAGGGGATCGGAACGTAAATTCTTAAGACGACCGATCAGGTCGTCACAGAGAGGTTGGAGATGATGCCGCACTGCAAGTTGCAAGTCCATGAGCAAAGCAAGTCTAAGCGACAATTTGAGGAGCTTAGGGTCGTCCGAGGGTATTTTGGGAAAAAATTGCAAATGTTTGCCTCAGCCACGTGCTAACGCAAATATTTTGGCCCGACCCACGTGTGATAACCCTGTTTTGCGCAGTTTCAAGACGTCCTTACAATACCCAAAATGAACCCAATTTCTACACCGTTCTTTCAGCATATTTGCCCAACCTCTACACTCTCCTTCCTCTAGATTTTTACAGTTGCTAACTTCTCTTTCAGTTTCTTTTGTCTCTTTCAGCTTTCTATCCTTCTGCTCAATTTTTGTGCTTTGGCTGTACAATATAAGGTGAGTTTTGGTTTCTTATTTTTCTGTTTTAGCCAAAACACAAGTGGTATCTTATTACAAAGCGAAATAAAAATAGGAAGGAGAAGCACTGAGCTGCGAAATTGCTATTGTTGCAGAATATCACATAATGTTATAGTTACACAGAAACAATATCTAATAAGCAATGTAATAACACCACATGATTGTGCCCCCAACCCCAAAAGGAAAATATAAGATAGAGAAAACCATCATCGGGTATTAATAATAACTTCTCTCTGGACTTCCCTAAGAAAAAATTGGACATAATTGTTAAATCTCAATTACGTTGATCAAAGTCAAAACTGTTGACATGATGCAAGAAAGTGGGCGAATAAATATAGCATCCTCACAAGCACCTTTAAAGCCCTTTTCAAGCAGTGAAGTTAGTCTTCGCCCTGGCACCACAATACATACGTTACAAGAAGGAATCACTACCTTAGTTGAAAATGTGTAGCATTTTACAACAAGTCTGGGACACCTAAGATCTCCACTCACTAGAATTTTACATTTATGGTCATAGCCGTTGGTACCACCTTCTCTGCCTATCGGTTGTTTCTTTCTTTGGAGCTAGAGTAATCCTATCTGCGTGAGCAACGGCCCATTTGCTAAAATCTGGGGAAGAAACAAGCTCTTCCATAGCCTTCTTTGTGGTGTCTCTAGTTAACTTATTCCACTCATCTTTTGAAAGTTTCTTCCGTTCAGGAGTGTTGTGGAATGTAGAATAGAATGTATCTGTTTCTGATAACAAGATTGACGGCTTGATAGGAGAACCTGCAGAAAAACACGTAAGAGAAGCTCCACCTTCAACTTTTTTAGTTCATCTACTAATAATTTAGGCTAACCTCGGCTAATTGTGTCATCCCGATTTCTCTGGAAAATCCTGGAACCATATGACCCATTTATCGGTGATGTGTATGAATCCTGAGATTCCCAGAGATAACTCGTGTCTATTTGTGATAAATTCCTGCTTTGCATGAAAACCGGAATGTGAAAATATGAAGCAACTGCAGAAACAAAGGTTTTACCCCCGTATACATAACAATAGAATTTTTTTTAAAACCAAACTACATAAGCATCAACTGGGAGATATTGGGTGAAAGGATGCTAAAGAATTGGAAAAAAAAAGGGGAAGACTCACTTGCAAAAGCGTAGAACGTATTTGGGACGGATTAATTTCCTCAAGATTGAGGAAATCAACACTCCACATATCCATGCCTCCGCAGCCAATAAAGGATCCAGAGAACTCTGAAGAAAAAGTAAAGCTATGTAACTGTCCAATTAAACTTCAGTAAGGGCTATAGACCAAAAAGTGTGAGAACTTTGGAGGACCAAATGGATCTGTAGTAATAAAAAAAAGGACCTGAAGAATCAAGGCAGAAGCAAAAACTCGAATGGACCAACCGACAAACTGAGATACTCCGGTATCAATGGATCCGTCTTCTGCAAGTACAAGTTTGTGAACAACCCAAAACCCCAACCAAGCTCCAGCAATTACGAGGAAAAACAGCAGAAATATTGCCAACTGCAACAAAAGATTAGTCCATGTCATCCAAAATTCCATGGAAAGCAGAATTCTCAGTGCAAAAACCAAAAGCAGATCGCACTAATGAAAATTCAAATATTTTATCGTGAAATAACAGTAGGAGTTTGCAACATATGCTTTTCTGACATTAATTTCAGACATTTAACTAATAGACACAAGACAAGAGGGGTTGCTCCGATGGTAAGCAACCCCCACTTCCAACCGAGAGGTTGTGAGTTCGAGTCTCCCCAAGAGCAAGGTGGGAAGTTTTTGGAGGGAAGGATGCTGAGGGTCTATTTGGAAACAGCCTCTCTACCCAAGGGTAGGGGTAAGGTCCGCGTACATATTACCCTCCCCAGACCCCACTAAGTGGGATTATACTGGGTTGTTGTTGTTGTTGTAACTAATAGACACACTCAACATTTGGTGATGTGAGGATTTTCACCGGCATGTGAACCACTCAACATCAAGTGATGTGAGGATTTTCATTGGCATAAGAACCCTTAGCAAAAGGTTTTCCTAAAAGGTAACCAATATTGAACAAAATGAGTGGACAAACCCTAACATTCCAAAGAGTAAGTCAACTAACAGAACCAACAATAAGAACTTACATACAGGGTTGTACATGTCTTCACCAATACCAATCTCGTTAAGTATTGATCGCAACAATTGAGGCACATAGCGTAGAAAGAAAGACCCTACACCAAGCTGAACAAACAAAATAGCAACATTTAGTTATAAAAATAAAAAGAATCGTACAAAGAATAAATGCTAAGAGAATGCTTATCTAGGGAGAGATACCCACAATGGATGAATACAGGAATATTGCTAGTGAGCTCTTCCTACCAGTCGGAAGAAGCTTCATCCCCTGTCATCAGAAGTACCAAATTGTCAATCAGAAAATTTAAACATAGAAGCATGATATGCACGTAGGTGCATACATCTACGCATGTTCATACAAATATAGCTGCTATGCACATCGCTCAAATAAAATATATTGGACATGTACTTTTAATTTATTATTATGCTTAGTTAATATTGCTGAGGATGACATACATCATTTGATTCATTTGTTAGTTGGAATAATGTTTCTACTGGTAGTGTTCAAAATTGTGAATCAGGCACCCTCAATTTCTTGACTGGCTCCAAGATCGAAACATTTTGTTAAAGAATATACAACAACAACTACCCAGTATACTCCCACCAGGTGGGGTCTGGGAATTTTTTTAAAGAATATGATAAACAAATTTAAGACATGCAAATCTCTACGCAAACTTTCCTTTGTAAGGCGATATCATGAAATTTGTTAACAATGTTAGTATTTTTGCTAGCTTTCTTCTTCTTTATGTTTTCCAGCCAACATTTGGGTGAACTTTTGCAAGTTCTAGATCCATCTTTTATTCACACATGATTAATTCAGTAATTGTATGAGCATTATTGTGAAACTTCTATAGTGCTACTCTGCAATTTTTCGTTGCAAAACATTTCTCATTACAAGATACACAGTTAACAAAGTAGTTTAGCTTCTGAAATCAACTATAGCAGTTTGCTTGTGGATTTGAACTACATGTCAAGATTTGAAACTGAAGTAACTATCCCAACAAGACCTTCAATGCTTCTTTAATATAAAAAACAGAGAGAAGCAGCAACCTAGCGCAAGGCTCCTCTTTGCACTCAGAAAAAGGGATATTTATATAAAAATATGGATACTTCTTTGAGAATGCAAGGGTACGAAGTTACCTGGAAAAGAACCATCAGTACCACAAGAAAAACCCCTACCCCCATAGCACCACCATAGTAAAATACTAGAGACTTGCTAAGGAAGGATGCCACAGTAATTAACAGTACTCCCAGTACCAGAAAAATGACACGATACCAAAAAAAATCTGCAGAAAAGGATATTAAAATCACTTAATAGAGATAATGCTAAAGGAAAAAGAAAAACAAAAAAGAAGTCAATTTCAGGTTGAAACAGGGAGAACAAACCTTCATGCAGCGAGACCTGAAGAGTTTGCTTAGACGAGCTTGGCATTCTAATATCCAAGAGCTTTTCATCGAAAGGTGACATAGAACGCACCCATGAACCCTTGGTTAGTTTCATCCATTGGCCTGGCGGACACATCCCAATTTCAAGGGATTGATTCCTGCAGAGTTGAAAAGGGCCCTCAATAACTTATAAACATACACATTATTTTAAGACATTAAAGATGAACTGGACCACCTATACCTATCAGACTTTCAAAAGGTATCTACCTCTTTAGCTGTCGTTTACAATCAGATGCTATTTCGATAGGAGAGGTTTGATTTTTAGGAGCTCAAGAAGCATAAATTTTGAAGCAAAAACAACTATCATTAGACAGGTCATACCAGTAGTTTTTTCGTTTTGGGCGAAAAGTGGCTGATACTAGTAATTACTCACCAGTATTAGACATCAATATTAGCTTAGACATTGTACTACACAGCAGAAAGGACGGTCATAGGTTTAATTCCTGAGAGAAGTGTCCCTTCAACCATAAAGATCTTACCTGTAATATAACCAGATTCTTAAATATGTATCAGACCATTAAATATTTCATAAGGCAAACGGACACAACTTTAACAAGTAACAACAAGTATACAGAAGGTGGGAGATTAATTACCATACGATGTGATTTAAAACAAAAATTAATTACGTATTTGTGTAAAGAGCTGGGTAGGATTAGAAGAAGGATGATATATATATATATATATATATATAGAGAGAGAGAGAGAGAGAGATATTATTGAAGAATCTTAATGCAATTAATGAAACTCTCTGATCTATAGAAAAACAATGATTCACCAATAACAAAAGCAGCCATGAAGAAAATATATTAAGCTGCCAGCAACTTATCCATTATGATTTTTCACAATCAAAAAAGTCATTATGCTGAAACTACTGGTGAACAGTAAGAATGAAATAGACAACAAGAAGCATCCGTCGATATTTCATTAGTACTCAGAATTTAAATAACAGAGAGACAAAGTGTTAGTGGCTCACCTATGGAAACAGACCTCAGCATTAGGTTGACGTCCACTTGGATTGATATATGACACATTCACCTTCACTGAATGCGCATACTTTCTCAGATTCTTTAGCCTTGATAAGCCGTGGATTTGAACTCTCTCACAAATGACTTTAGTTCCTGGCTTAGATCCAGGAGAGTTTTCCACCACTATTCCCGGAGATATCTCAAGAGTGGTAGATTGAGATACAACTGCTGGATACAAAAAAGGAGGAGGAAAGTATAATAAGTTAATCCAGCATCTAATAATTGAAAGAAAAATCTACCATTACATGGTATAAACATGTTATAATGCCTTTAAGGAGCACATGCTTGGCTCTATGTCGTCAAAAGGGAACTGCTGAAAATTTCATGCAACTCTTTTTCACCAAAGGATCATTTTTAGTCTCTTACCCCCAAAAAAGACAACCTCTTACCGATCAGCATCATATCCTAAATATTGGACTTATGCAGGGGAACTACCCACTGTAAAGGAGGTGCTATCAGAAAAAATAACTACCAATTCTCACTGGGTAAGCTTTCTCTCGATATCAAAATCGAGATTGAGACATCCAAGTTAACTCAACAAAAAGAGGTAGAACACAATGTGCAAGTACATAACTATAATAATAACATAAACAAAGAACAAAGAACAAAATAATGAGCTAGTACTAATTCACGAAGTTAGTGCATCCGGAATCTGTATTACAGATATTTGAGGACTAATAATAACAACAACAACAACTACCCAGTATAGTCCCACAAAGTGGGGTCTGGGGAGGGTAATATGTAGACGAGTCTTACCCCTACCCGAAAGGGCAGAGAGGCTGTTTCCAATCAACCCTCGACTCAGTGAAGGAAAGGAAAAACAAAAACAAAACAAAAGAGCATTAGTAAGTCTAGCAGAAATAGCGTAAATAATTCTAAAAATAAGAACCATAAATAAAATAGCATGCAATAATATAATACAGTAACTACCATAAATAACTACCATAAGGGAGACACAATCCAAAAACAAATCATCTATGGATAGCCCTGCCAAGCCTCATCCAATTCCGGGTGAGTAGTATGAAAAACTCTAGGGGCCCCTATCCTACAACCCTGATACTAGACCTCCAAGACTTTCCTATCAAGGGTCATGTCCTCGGAAACCCGCATTCTAGCCATGTCATGCCTAATCACCTCTCCCCAATACCTCTTAGGCTTCCCTCTGCCTCGCCGAACGCCGACCATCGCCAGCCGTTCACAACTCCTCACTGGGGCATCAGGACTTCTCCTCCGCACATGTCCGAACCACCTCAGCCTCGCTTCTCGCATCCTCACCCTGATCGAGGCGAGGGTGAGGGAGATGACATCTATATCTGTGAACCAGTTCGGTTTCATGCCGGGTCGCTCCACTACAGAAGCTATCCACCTTGTCAGGAGGCTGGTGGAGCAGTTCAGGGATAAGAAGAAGGACCTGCACATGGTGCTTATCAACTTGGGGAAGGCGTATGACAAGGTCCCAAGGGAGGTGCTTGGAGGCGAAGAGCGTGCCGGAAGCCTACACCAGAGTAATCAAGAATATGTACGATGGAGCTAAGACTAGGGTTAGGACGGTAGGTGGCGACTCAGACCATTTTCCAGTGGTTATGGGGCTCCATCAAGGATCAGCGCTTAGCCCTCTCTTGTTTGCCTTAGTGATGGATGCTCTAACCCGACATATTCAAGGGAATGTGCCTTGGTGTATGCGATTTGCTGATGATATAGTCTTGATAGACGAGACGAGGGTCGGTGTTATTGAGAAGTTAGAGGTATGGAGGCAGACTCTCGAGTCTAAGGGTTTCAAAATAAGCAGATCTAAGACAGAATACCTGGAGCGCAAGTTTAGCGCCGAGCCGAGCGAAGTAGGCAGGGACGTGATGATTGGATCTCAGGTCATCGCCAAGAGGGACAGTGTCAGATATCTTGGGTCGGTGATTCAGGGGGACGGAAAAATTGACGGGGACGGAAAAATTGACGGGGACGTCAATCATCGTATAGGAGGGGGGTGGTCAAAGTGGAGGCTTGCATCAGGAGTCCTGTGTGACAAGAAAGTTTCGCGAAAACTCAAGGGGAAATTTTATAGAGCTGTGGTTAGACCTGCACTGTTGTATGGGGCAGAGTGCTGGCCAGTGAAAAACTCTCATGTTCAGAGAATGAAGGTTGCGGAGATGAGGATGCTCAGGTGGATGTGCGGGCTCACCAGGTTAGATAAGATTAAGAATGAAGTTATTCGTGAGAAGGTAGGGTGGCCCCGGTGGATGAGAAGATGCGAGAAGCGAGACTGAGGTGGTTCGGGCATGTGCGGAGGAGAAGTTATTAGAGAAAAACCAGTCCATCTAGGACTGGAGCTCAGGAGCCTTTTTCTTATTCCATATATAATGTACCAGTGTCGATAAACAACCTAAAATTAATCAAAAAATGTATCTTTTCAATGTCCTAGTTTTGATAAGCAACAAGAAAGCCCACAAGCAATCAATAGATGTATCTTTTTCAAACTCCCATTTTGATAAGCTGGCAAAGAATCCTAAATATTAACCGAAAATGTATCTTTTCCTACTTTATCTCATCGGAACTAGCGGAGACAAAAAGACACTAGGTGATTTCTTCCTATCTGTCTAAAGTCCAAACCTTGGTGGTTTGAGGGTGGAAGGTAGCACATAGCTGGTAGAATTAATTGATGTGCGTGCAAGCTGGCCCGGAGACTATATCGTTTTCTACTTTATCTCATCAGAAAGAATCTTCTCGAAATTCAAAAACAGTTTCAAATTAACTGTCAAACTCTAGCAACTTCAACGTCAAAACCAATAAGCCCTTATTCAAATTATCTATGCAAATAAGTGCACACAGATTTATGTTACAAAGACTAAAATCCTAAAGCAAGAACCTTAAGTGCCAAACACTCATAATCTTAAAAATTCAAAAAAATTCCTAGCAAGTTGCTTGTGGGCTGTCGAGAAAGTAATGGAAAAAGAAAAGGAGAATGAATGTTTTCAGAACCCTAGAATTTAAGAGAATGTTACCTAAAGATAGTTCATCGGCATGGACTATGGAGGTCGAAGTGCGACATAATGCGAAGAGGAGCCATAGAATAAGAGCAAATACTCCACGCGAAGAATTTGCTACGCCCATTGCTTTTGCGATTGGAGTAAGGAACACACAACGTTTTCTTTTATGGAGGAGCAAACTGAAAATACGAAGTCATTATTTTCCGGTTTATAATTATATGAAAAGAAAATTTTGGATTGGGCTTGTGCGGGTTTTAGCGGTACGGCCTACTTAGAGGAACCTTTGGGCCATCGACAAGAGGCCCAATCTATGGCCTCACTGTACTTGGACTGAAGTACTAGCAGGTATAATTCCCTTCTTCTCCTGGGAAATTGCCATAAAAATTGGGTGGGTAGCAACTTTTTAAAGTGATATTTATTTTTTATCCAGTATTTTTAATGCTTAATAATAGTAGTCACTAGTCTATTAAAGTTAATATAAAAAGATTGTGTTACCTTTTCTTTTATCTCTTTCGTGTTAGGGAGAAGAATTGTACCGGAAGGATTTTCTTCTTTAGTGTTTCTTGGTGCACCATTTAACGAGATGATTGCTCTTCGAAGGCTAATTTCTCTTTACTTAACTATAAGTCAGAGGCTACCATTTTTTGATAACATATTTGATTTGATTCCCCAGACCCCATTTTGTGGGACTGTATTGAGTAGTTATTGTATATTTGATTTGATTTGATTCATACGACGAGGTTTCTTGATGGCTTGATTGATTTTGTGTTGCTGGATTTGTGTTGTATAATTTTGATAAAGTTTTGAGGCCTGGTGGGCTCTTATGGATTTATAGCTTTTTTCTGTTTGAAGGAAGAATTGAATGATTATGTAGAAGCATCCAAGATTCTGAGGTATAAGCAATAAAAGTGGCTTGTTTGTTCCTAAACTAGATAAAGATAATCGTGAGGTATTCTTTCCTGCAATCCTAGAACAGAAAATTTTAGAAAACAAACTTTCTGTTATAAAATAGAAGTCTATTTAGAGTGAATGTCTAAGAGTTTTAGCTTGAAGCTAAGTCATTCCTCTTCCTATAAATAGAGGTGCTCTCTACCATTGTAAATCACCCCAAGTATTAATAAGAATACTTCTCTCTCTCCCTATTCTCTCTCTATTTGCTCTTGTTCTTGAGTTATTGTTCTTGTCTTTTATATTATTTCATAACACGTTATCAGCACGAGTCTCTAACCAATTGAAATTTTCGATTGTCTTAACTTTTGTTTGTGTAGGGTTTTTCTTCAAAGAAAGAATGAAGAAAGAAAAGAAAAAAAAAGAAGAAGGAAGCAGAAACAAAAAGAAAGAAAGAAAACAAAGAAAAGAACAGAAAGGGAACGAAAAGAAAAACGACAAAAAGAGAAAAGAAAGAAAAACGTGGAAGGAAAGAAAGAAAGGAAAGGAAGAAAGGAAGAAAATATTGAAAATATATTTGGTATACCTTAAAGGTAAGTAATTTACTTTTCCTTTTTCAAATTCTTGGAATTCTATAAATTTTATATACAAAGTTTGATTATAACTCTAATGGAGTTTGTGAGAAATTATAACCACACGAAGTGGTAAAATCTCTATGTCCTGCCATGATTAAATTCATGTATGATTGTGGACGTGACAAAGAATTCCGTCCAATTGAATTTGCTCCATTCCCTTTAGAGAATGTGGTAGCAGCTTGTGTAAAGCACATGATTTTGATCCATTCCCTGAAGTGAATGTGATAATTGTAATAGAGCCCGTAAGTATGAACACGCTCTTGATGTAATTGTGTCATATGAAAAGAAAGTTCGTTGCCCTCGAAATTTCGGGCAAGAACTATATGACATGGGCGTTGGATGATGAAATCCACTTAGATGCTATGGGTCTTGGAGACGCCATTAAAGACAGAAATAGTGCATCCACCCAAAACTATGCTAAGGCCTTGATTTTCTTGCGCCATCACCTTGATGAAGGTTTGAAACTATGCTAAGGCCTTGATTTTCTTGCGCCATTACCTTAATGAAGGTTTGAAACTGTATGAAGGCCTTGATTTTCTTGCGCCATCACTTTGATGAAAGTTTGAAGATTGAATATCTCAACATCAAGGATTCACCCATCTTGTGGAAAGGCTTAAAGAAGAGAGATGACAACATGAAGTTGGTCACTCTGCCACAAGCACGATACGATAAGAATCCAAAAGCAAATAGTTTATAAACTATATATTATCGTTGCGGTGGAAACGGGCACTGGTCAAAGGATTGCCGTATGGTTGACCTTTACCAAGCTTCTCGAAAGAGTAAACGCCCCATAACGAATTTTGTCTCTGACGACAACTTGAATGTGGCAGACTTCTTTGAGCAACCCGAGGGGAAGATAGACCACCTAATCGGTGATGGATCCGTGATGAAAGAAGATGGAGCTATTTGATTTTATTTTACTTGTTTGTATTAGTGAATGAATAAACTAATAGCCATTAGTATTAGCTCGTATTAGTTAGTTCATGATATAATGTTAGTATTAGTTCTTTAGAATATATCAATATGCTCAAATATCAATAATATTTTTACTTTCCAGTAGAGGTAATCGACTAACCTGAAAAACTAGTCGGTTATCTCATATTTCGCATTAAAACTGCAAAACAATCGTTTGTCAATGATCAACAATCGATTGTCTTTAAAACAGTGTGTTCTGGAATTTTTCAAAAACAGTCAACAATCGATTGTCAATGTTTAACAATCGATTGTCGTTAGACAGTGTAATCTGGAATTTTTCAAAAATCATCCACAATCGATTGTCTATGTCTAACAATCGATTGTCGTTAGACAGTGTAATCTGGAATTTTTCAAAAATCATCCACAATCGATTGTCTATGTTTAACAATCGATTGTCGTTAAACAGTGCTGGAATTTTTCAAAAATAACCAACAATCGATTGTCTATGTCTAACAACCGATTGTCTTAAGACAGTGTGATCTGAAGTTTTTCAAAAATAGCAAATAATCGATTGTGTGTGTTTAACAATCGATTGTCAATGCTCAACAATCGATTGTGTGTGTTTAACAATCGATTGTTTTATGAAAACGTTTAAACTGAAATTTTCAAACTGCATAGTAATCGATTATGGAAAACATATAATCGACTATCTGATTTTGTTAGTCAACTGTTAGCAGCAGATTTTGAAAATATTATGTGACACAAACGAATTGAAGTTGTTTATTCTCATGTTCGTATATTTTCTTTTATATGTCAAACCATGGGAAGTAAATTGATTGAAGGCTCCGGAAGAGCAACTGTAACTCTGTCCAAAGGCATGACGTTTATCTTAGAGAATGCAATATTCTCCTCCAAGTCTAAGAAGAACTTGTTGAGTTTTAATGATATCAATCACAAATGTTCTCCTCCAAGTGTAAAAGGAACTTGTTGAGTTTTAAAGATATCATTCAAAATGGATATCATATTGAGACAATAGATGAGAATAATCTTGAATTCTTCGTGAAAACGAGGCTGCCCATTTCGGTTTGGGTTCACGCCATTTTGCATGCAGCAATGCTAGTTCGTCGGCTGCCCACTTTGGTTTGGGTTCATGCCATTTTGCATGCAGCATTTTAGTTTGTCGGGTGCCCACTTCGGTTTGGGGTCACGCCATTTTGCATACAGCAATGCTAGTTCGTCTCTGACTGACGAATTGACACAAATATTCCCCGTTGCAATTGGTTTTGGGTCATGGACCCAATATATCCCATTTAAGAATTTTTGGATGCGCAGTTTATGTGCCTTTAGCACCGCCATCCCGCACCAAAATGGGTCTGCAAAGAAGGTTAGGAATATATGTTGGGTTTGAATCGCCCTCCATCATTCGCTACCTCGAAACATTGACAGGCGACTTGTTTACTGCACGATTTGCAGACTGTCAATTTGATGAGACACTTTTCCCAAAATTAGGGGGAGAAGTTGGTGAAACCAAACGGGAAATTTTGTGGAAAAATGCATCATTATCTCATCTTGATCCACATACCTCTATTTGTGAGAAAGAGGCACAAAAGATTATCCATTTGCAAAGAATAGCAAATCAAATGCCTGACGCATTTATAGATTTGAAAAGGATAACAAGATCACATATCCCCGAAGTGAATGTGACAACATCTGATTCACGAATACATATTCATTATTGGAAGAATATGAACATGAAATTGGTATTAAATATACCACACTCACCCCTAGAAGGAGGTTTGAGATGATACCACACTCACCCTTAGAAGGAGGTTTGAGATGATATATGGCATGAATGATCGTTGGTCACGTACCTATTGTACGCCAAAGTATTTTGGAAATATGACTATTAAAGGACAACGATAATGCAAGAAACATATCTTGCATATAAGTTTGACATGACCATAATGGTATAACTTTCTCTTTAAGAAAGATATTCACCACATGGATGTTGATGAATCTGTGGTAGTACAAAAATAATTGAGAGCTCTAGAAGAGCCAATTATTACTATGTTGGAGAAACACAATTGAGTATTGTGCTGTAGTAAGTCTCAAAGAAACTTATTCAGTTTCCAAAGTACACGCGAAAGCGATTGATTATATTGAGACTATAAATAAAGGAAGGCTTTGATATCTCCTATTACTACAACTTGTAGCGGGGTAATTTGTATATGAAAAGCTACCCGCTTTGCTCTCCAGTTTGTACTACACAAACGAAATAATGCCACAATAAACTGGATATCTATTGGTATAAAACCCATGTTATAATAAACCCGAAGTTTATTGATAAGTGCACATGTCATGGTGTAAATTTGAAGTTTACCAATATTGATAATTTATTCAGTTGACATTCATGTTAGCCATCTCATTTTATGTATGATGTGCAAATTCACATAGGTGAATAATAAAGAACTAGAAAGTTCTTTACGAATTCTCTTGTATCACTTGTTCTCATTAATGAACTGACCAACTAAAGAGTTCGGGTTGAAGCCCCTAAATTCTGGAAATATCAAAGGTGAATATGGGCCCATTCACCTGCCATGTATACCACATATGATGCATCTATGATATGGTTACATGCGCAATTGTTATTAACCCGCAGCCTGGCCGGTGCTTGCGAGGTAAATCGCTCAGTAATCTAACTTCGAGCATAATTTCCAGATTCTCTACTCAAGACAGTTCATCTTGATAAGTTGGTTTATATCAAAGTAAGTTTAGCAAGATAATTATTGAGTGCTTCCACTTAATAGCTAAACTGTTTCTTATGAGAACAAAGTTATATATATCAGTTTGATATACGTTGTATACGAGAGTATATTATATTCTCCCCTCACAAGTGGTTCAAGGTCAGGAACCAAATAATTTCATCTTATTATTATTGATGTGCGGTGTATATTTTCATTAACACCATAATGCACAAAGATGATTTCCCAAAGATGAGGAAACAAGTTAGCTTTACTAACATGAGGGGGAGACATGATAAACACTTGAGAAAAGGTTACATGGGATGAATTATCATTTGTATATGTATATCCCTGAATATCATGATATGAACCTGAAGTTCATAAAAGGGATAATTCAAATGCAACATATTGCAAAGCATGCTATACGCATTTGCTGACCCAAAGAAAGTAACTAAATGGAAGAGATTCAATTCAAGAAGAATTGATTCCATATGAAAGACATGTAGTTTTGAACCTATAGTTCAAATGCTTGAAAGTATAAAGTCAAAGGTATGTATAGTCAGTTTTCGATATCTTATTTGTCTAGCATGACATGGAAAACTTGATATGCATCTAAAGTCTATTATATGGCTTATATGACTTAACTTGAAAGATTTAAGTTGCTTGAAGCATATGCAATTCTTGGTCTTGAAGTACCACATCCCAAGTACAATTTGTGTACATATGAATCTTGCTATAACTATAAGCATGATGGCATTGAGAATGCATCTATGGAGATATTGAGGAGTTATTCCACGACATTATATGAAGATGTTCATATCTATCGAGAATGATGATTTCAAGATGATGCACAAGATTGGAATGCAAATGCTCAAGGATATAAATTGATGTACTCATTAGGGGGAGTTAATGCGCGTTGCACTCTTTTTCCCTTACAAGGTTTTGTCCCATCGGGTTTTCCTTGCAAGGTTTTTAACGAGGCAACCAATAGGCGCATATTCAAACATGTGTACTCTTTTTCCTTTCTTTAATTTTTCCCAATGGGTTTTGGTTTTAAGGTTTTATGAGGCACATTATTGAATAGACATTCAAGGGGGAGTGTTATAAAATAGAAGTCTATTTAGAGTGAATGTCTAAGAGTTTTAGCTTGAAGCTAAGTCATTCCTCTTCCTATAAATAGAGGTGCTCTCTACCATTGTAAATCACCCCAAGTATTAATAAGAATACTTCTCTCTCTCCCTATTCTCTCTCTATTTGCTCTTGTTCTTGAGTTATTGTTCTTGTCTTTTATATTATTTCATAACACTTTCTGAGTTTTATTTAATTTTCTTTCTTTTTTTCTTTTTCTTTTGGTTGGTTAGGTTCCGTAGTCTTTATTTTTTTAGTTGTTTTTTTTGTTATTAGCTTTCTGTTGTGTAATTTGACATCAAGCTTATATTTAAAGTGTATTTTTTTTTTTAGATACAAATAACGTTTGGTTTTCTGCTACGTTATGGATCCTGAACTTACAGTTACAAGTTCAAAAGTTAAGGACACTTGGTCCTGAATTTCGAGTTTCAAGTTCAAAAGTTAAGGACATTTAGTCCTGAATTTAGAATTACAAGTTCAAAAGTTAAGGAAACTTGGACATGAACTTAGGTTAACAAGCTCAAAAGTTAAGGACAATAGGTCTTAGCTTACAGTTACAAGTTCAAAATTTAAGGACTCTCGGTCCTGAAGTCTTGAACTTAGACAAACAAGCTCAAAAGTTACGGACAATAGGTCCTGAACTTAGGCTAAGGAGCCCAAAAGTTTAAGTTCAGGAGAATAAGCCCTAAAGTTACAGTTACAAATTCAAAAGTTAAGGATAATAGGTCCTGAAGTCCTGAACCTAGACTAACAAGCTCAAAAGTTAAGGACAATAGGTCTTGAACTTAGGCTAAGAAGCCCAAAAGTTAAGGATAATAGGTCCTGAGCTTAGACTAACAAGCTCAAAAGTTAAGGATATTTGCTCTCGAACTTACAGTTAAGAGTTTAAAAGTTAAGGACATATAATCCTGAAGTCCTAAGTTAAGTTCAAAAGTTATGGACATGTAGTCCTGAACATAGAGTTCCAAGTTCAAAAGTTAAGGACATGTAGTTGTAAAGTTAAGGACATGAGTAGAAAGGTATTTTCGTCCGGACAGTTAACGTTTATTAAAGCAGTGGTTAAAGACTAAATACATTTTAAACATTGGCTTGAAAGTAAATACATATGTTATTAGCGGCTACCCGTGCACTTCCCCCAAAATTACCAGTTATGTCTTCCCATACATAATTTATTATAAAAATTGGTCAATCCATAAAAATTACTAATATTAGCCAAAAGCTATCAATATTAGCCAATTAGTTATTCGTAGTAAAAAAGGTCAAGTTTTTGTTTCTTTTGAGTGGGTGTTGTTAGAATAGATTGGATACATTAAAGCGTTTGGATCTCAGTTTTGGGATGATTTGGTGGAGTGTTGAGGTGGTTTGAATTGAAAATTTGAAGTAGAAGACAAACATGAAAAAAGATTATATGTGCATCACACTGTGTGTCATTTGTATATCTCATCTTATGTGTATCACATGGACATGCGTCGTAGAAGAAATTATAACTCGATTTTTAACTATAAATTTTGATATTAAACCAGTTCAAATAACCTCCAATCTTGCTCAAATTTTGTATAGTACGTCATTTATATGTTTTCAACGAATTTCAACCATAGCCGTTATAAAAAAGTCCATTTCTGTCAAATTTTTTGAATATTATATATCATTGGTAATGAATTTTAACTCCAAACTAGTATAACTCACCTTCAACCTTCGTCAAATTTTTTATATTGTTTCATCTACGTGTTTTCGGTGAATTGCAACAATACACATTGAAAAAATCTTTTTTCAACTACTTATTGATATATTCATTCATTATCACCCGAAATATGCAAGAGATAGCCCATACAATTTAGAAGGGCGACCAGGGTATATAATTCAAACAGCATTGGTAGCTCAAAAGATAATTAGATGTATAAATACAGAGTTTATTTTGGTGCCTCAAATATAGCACCGAGCATATTGAGTCCCTTAAGCATGATAATATGGAGCATCTTTAGTCCTTAGTTTTGAGGGTAAGTCTATTTTAGTCCCTCAAATATAACCCTGAGCATATTTAGTCCCTTAAGTATTGCCAAGACGGAGCACATTTAGTCCTATTGACCGATTGTATTAAAAAATTAACGGTGTTAACCAATTCTAATTCATGAAGCAAATCTTCAACTCTAATATATATATATATATATATATATATATATATATATATATATATATATACTATATTAAAAGTACGAAGGCCCTTAGTGAAATGTCGATCGCCTTTTTTATCCTTTTAAAATACATTTCATAATAGATAAAATTGTAATTCAAGTACTTTCCTAATATTTAGGACTTTGAAATCAATTAAAATTTTGCATATTAAATCTTTCTTATTAAACTACATAAGAAAAAAGTACATAAATATTTTACCATATATATTATACTAATTAAAAATAGATGAGAACATTTAATTCAGTGCTTTGAATTGATTCTAATTAATGAAAGTGTGACGGCATGAAATCACATATTAAATTAAACTTTTTTTTAATACAATAGCGTCAGCATTAAGTTGTTTTAGGATGGAACAATCAAACGTGCATTTTAAGAATTCTTATTTTAGTCATATAATATAATAAATCCATGTTCAGTGAAACAATCAAAATAATTGTTTGATAGAATATTTAATCATAATACATAGTAAAAGCCTAAATCTATATTATAAAAGCATAAAACCTCTACAGAAAATGTTGATTGACTTTTTATTCTGTAAAAATAATTTTATATTAAAAAAATATAATTTAAATATGTTAGTAAATAAGGATTTTAAAATCAATTAAATTTATACTTATTGAGTCTTGTTTATTTAAAGTATATAGGAAGTATAAATATTTAGAATATATTAAAAATAAAATATCTAAGTTAATATGTACATACACACGCAGTAAATTTCAATAACTTTTTATAATAATTTGTTCATCCAGTAATGTTTTCTTTGCCATGCACGTTTCGATAAAATTATATAAATCATAATTCTTTTTTATCTCAGCAACTAAAACCATGCTACTTGAGTAACATTGAAATCTTTGAAAGGAGATAAATTGAGAAGACATTAAATTCAATTATTTAATTTATGTTATACGATTTTTTTAGAAAGAATCATAATAAAAGTGATAATTAAACATGGTTGCACCTTCTCGCATAAACTTGAGAATAGCTTTTGAATAATATTTTTAGAAAAAGTTTTAAATTACCAAGGCTATGTGATTTTACTAAAACTAGAAAGGAAGTATAATAACGGGTAAAATTGAACTGATAAAACTAAAAAATTAGTACAAAATTTAAGGTAAATATATTGAATAATATTGACGAACAAAATTTTTTTTCTATTGAGTTAGCTATACATGATTAATGTGTAATTACTTCAAAAGCTTATACTTTATTTTATAATTTAAAAATAATCTAAAAAATATATATGTAATTTTCTTAGCAAAAATTACTTACTAAGATGGGAAACACGCGCAACGCACGCACACTAATATATATATATACACACACACACACACATACATACATACATTTTGTATGTTAATAAACAAAAATTATACAAATTTGATATACTTTTTCGGTTACCAGTTGTAAATAATTTTTGGCGTGGGCTAAAAGTGAGAATACAATCTGGTTATTCGTTTGCTTCAATAATATGCCTAGAAGTGATCTTGGCAAATGTATTTTTTTCAAAATTTAACTATTCTTTTTGAAAAAATCAATTGAATTATTAAAAGTAAAAGTTTCAAAGTTAAAATCTTAAATTTATCAGCCCTGTATTATTAGTGGGTGTTGATTTATAAAGTATTTTTGATAAATCAATTAAAAAGACGATGAGTGTCGCATTCAGTAATTGGTCTTGCACAGATTCTGTCAGTGAGACTAAAGGTGTTCCACTTTAGCATAATTAACGGACTAAATATACTCAGCATTATATTTGAGGGATCAAAATAAAACTACCCTCAAAGATAAGGGACTAAAGGTGGTTTACTTTAGCATACTTAAGGGACTAAATATATTCAGAATTATAATTGAAGAATCAAAATAGACCTATTCTTAAAGATAAGGGATAATATTGGTAAAATATTCTATAAATACAAAAAGAAAGTTGAAAAGAAACAATCAGATTGGCAAACAAAAAAATATATATCACAACAGCCGGCCTTTATTCTTTCAACCATCTGTAACAAATGGGTTACAGAATTCTTAGGAATGCAAGAATTAAATAAAGTAAAAGAAATGGAAAATAAGGGAGAGATGGAAAAGAATTATTTAGAAAAGAAAAGAGGGGATGAGAGGAGGAAGAGAAGAGGTTATTCAATTTAGAGAAGAAAATACTTTTCATTCCATATTGTCATGGGCGGCTTTCCAGCCATGCCTCATGACCCCTTGGGCGCGTCCCATGATGTTCTAGGAAGCCCCCCAATGCCTAGCTCCATGGGACGGTCCCGTAGTCTTGGTTGCGCCAAATGAGAAGCTCGCATGTGCCTCTGTCGCCCCATCGATATTTCTCGCTAGTGCCTAATCGCAGATGCCAATACTGTCGTGAGCAGGGATAACATTGCACGTGCGAACCGTAATGCCAAAGACAATGTTGCTGACAACGGGGCTGTTTCCATCTTATAGAAAACTAAGTCTTTTTTATTATATCTATAGAAGAATGTGTGGGCATTACCAAAATACTAAGCTTAATTTATGTAAACGAAAAACGAATTTAATTTACATACACTATATAATACAGTAAATAATGTTCATATTATGTGAATTTTAATCTTTGGTAGTAGATTTACGTAGGTTATATTCAGGTAATAATTTCACTTATTATGAACTTGTATACCATCAAAATTGGGTTTGCCCGATTTTGCTAATTAATTGACACTAGGGGATCACATCGAGGGTTAGCCTGGTAATGGATCGGGCTATAGCACAAAGACGAGGTATCGAGTTCAAGAGTTGAGGTGTCCGTCAAGACCAAGGCCAGCAACAATCGAGACTAATTATGACCGATGTCACAATCCGGATTTACCCACCATCGGGAGTCGGGATGGTGCCTACTTTCGAAGCTAGTCAAGCCAACCCCCTTTTAATCCTTTTCACAATAACCTTAATCTAAAGCAAGTTAAATACTGAAATGATTAATTAAACACGCAGAAGACTTTTAGCAAATATAGAAATGACAAAATGCGGAAATTAAAAACATGCCTCTACCCAGTATCTGGTGTCACTACACACGGAATACTAAAGAGTACTAAAAGCAATAGTCTGAAAGAAATACATCACATGTCTGTTTTGATACAATAAAAACAAACTAGAAGAGATAGAGAGACTCGGGGCCCGTGATCGCCAGCGAACTACCTCAGAATCTCTGGACTGAAGGATCGCCCTCTAACTACTGCTACAGTCCGTAGGTTGTGTCCTGACCTGTACACAAAAAGGCACAGAAGTGTAGTATCAGCACAATGGACCCCATGTGCTGGTAAGTGCACGGCCTAACCTCTGCGAGGTAGTGACGAGGCTAAACCGGACCAACCACAAATAACATGTACAGTTATATGTGCAATAACTGAAAGAGCACAAGAATTTAAGCAGATAAAAGGGGAAGGGACATGCTGGTGGAGTAACAGTTCAATTATAACTTCAACAGACAAGAAATGGAACTGAATATATAATGCACGACATCCAAGACCGATAACAATAATCAATACAAGTTGTGGTAGGTGTACCACTCGCTTCCGATCATAACATATCATGGTCGGCGTGCCTCACGATCCCAATCATATTATCTCGTGGTCGGCGTGCCACACGATCCCAACCATAATATCTCGTGGTAGGCATGCCACACGATCCCAATCATAATATCTCGTGGTCGGCGTGCCACACGATCCCAATTATATAATATATAAGTGGACGACATGCCACACGATCCCATAATGTAATATAATTGAATAACTCTATCAATATCTTCACAAAAGATCCCGTTAGGGGAGCTCATCAATATAACAATTAAACCCGGTAATGGTACAACTAACTGCCCAACATATCCCGGTAAGGGAAGAACAACTCTACAATAAGTCCCGGCAAGGGAAAACGTTTCAATAACAAATCCCGGCACGGGAAAAATACCAAAATTCCTTCCTTAGCTCATTTGCTTCTCATCTATCATTTCATAGTTCATTTAACAAGTATTTATCAAATTGTTCACTTCTTTTGAATATTTAATAACAATTATGACTCACGGTCATGCTAGATTCATACACATAGGTAACCGTCACCATACCTATACACCAACTTTATATAGCACATATTAAATATTATCCAAATCCTATTCCCAAAATGCCCCCAGGCCCACGTGGTCAAAACTCGAGGTTCGAACCGAAACTGGGTTACCCATTCCCCAACGAGTTCATATATGCAATTTGTTTTGAAATCAGACCCCAAATTGAGGTCCAACTCCCCAAATTTTGAAAAGTTAGGTTCCACCCAAAAACTCCAAATTTCGATTTGTGAAAACCTTTGATTGAAGTTGAAATTATGTAAAGAGATGTTAAGGAGTAGGAAAATTAAGTTATAAATCACTTACCAATCGTTTTGGAGAAGAAAAGTTGTTTGAAAAATCGCTCCTTATGTTTTGGCTTTTTGAAAAGTGGAAAAATGGCTGAAATTTTGAACTTATATAACTTTTTGAGGGCCTGGCGCGGACCGCACACAAATGTGCTGCGGCCGCACTGAGTGGGGGAAAGGTCGTGTCCCTCTGAACCCTCCCAGCACAGACCGCACTGATTTGGTGCGCGGCCGCACTGGTCATCCCAAATCTCATGGCCTCGGACTCAGCCACGTGGACTGCACAGAAGTGCCTCATGGCCGTATGGCTCCAGCGCAGACCGCACAGAAATGGCCGCGGCTGCGGTGGTGTCTGCAATACCTGAACCTATTTTTCTTTAAGCCTAATACCTCCCGGACCTCACTGGAAACTCACCCGAGCGCTCGGGCTCCAATCAAAAAATTCACACTAACTCAGGAACATCCTACGGAATTACTCGTGTGATCAAATCACTAAAATAACAGCATTTACATACAATCAAATCTCCAAACACATGGTTTTCATTTCAAAGTCAAAACTTTCATGTTTTCCAATTTTAGTCCTATACACGTCAAACGACGTCCGTTTTCAACCAAACTTTACAGATAGCTATAACACTCATTTTAGACTTGTACTGGTCGTCAAAACCAAAATACGAGCCGATACTATCACTTTTGATAAATTTTCATTTCCCTTAAGCATTTTCAAAAAATAATTTCACAGAAAAACTCCGTACTCGGGCCTGAGACCTCAAATTTCGATTCCGGGAATATGCCCGGGTCCCAACATTATTGGTCCGGGTCCATTTATCCAAACGTTGACCAAAGTCAATTATAGCAATATTATTATCAAAATTTATAGTTTGTAACACAGAATTCAAATATTTCCACATAAAAATTTTCTGCCTTCGCGCTTGGACTGCGCACACAAATCGAGGCAACTAAATAAGAGGTTTTTTAGGCCTCAAAAGCGCAAGAAAAGGGAGAATTACGGTGATGACCGTTTGGGTCGTGACAACCGAATTCGAGTGAAATGTAATAAAGAAAATACGAGATATCCATAACCGGTTCACGGCAGGAATCTCAAAACAGATCAAATCACGGGCGGTTATTTATACCAATCTTGGGATTTACTTATATAGTTAGAATTGTAATATAATTAGGATTCCTTTAGTATATACAGAGGGTCCCCATCATTGGTAAACACCTTACGTTTACGAATATCAAAGCAATATAATTTTTCTAGCTTTCCTAATCAATTTGCTACTCTTTAATTGTTCTTACTTTGCCAAGCTTGAAGGTTCATTAGCACGTGAATATTGATCAAACACTAATTTGCTTTGTATTATTGTCAATTTATATCAGTTATCATTACGTTACAATTTGAAATTAAACTAGAAAGAAAAGAGCAACAACGAGTATTTTAGATTTTAAAAGCAAAATCCATTTGAAATGTATAACTAATTGGACATTGTGACGACCCAACGGGTTATCACCTATTTTTCTCCCTTTTTTCGTCATTTGAGGCCTTAAAACCTCACTTTTAGTTACTTCGATTTACGTGCGCAGTCCGGGCACGTAGCCGGAAAGCTTATATGTTAAATTATGTGAAATTTGCTACATTATAGCTTTATAATAATTAAAGTTAACTTTGATCAACATTTTGGGAAAATTGACCGGATTCGTAATTTGACAGTCCCGGAGGGCCCATAGGAAAATATGGGACTCGGGCATATGTCCAGAATTGAAATCTAAGGTCCCGATCCCAAAAATGAATTTATGAAAGAAATTGTTTTTTATGAAATGAATATGAAAATTTGAAATGAAAACGGATTAGAAAGCACTGGTATCGGGCCCGTATTTTAGTTCCGGCACTCGGTACAATTCTTATATATGGTTTGAAATGTTTCTTGTAATTTTGATCAAAATCGGACGTCATTTGACGTATTTCAGACCTAAACATCAAATGTTGGAAATTTAAGAAGTTTAAATGAAAAGTGACGAATTTGAGGTTTGATTCCTCGTTTATGATGTTATTCTAGCGATTTGATCGCTCGGTTAAGTTTGTAGGATGTTGTTGGGTTAGTGTGTATTTGGTTAGGAGACCCGAGGGCTCGGGAGTGATTCAGAGATGGTTCAGGGTGTTTTGAACTTAGGAAAAAGGATAAGATTTTTTGCAATTTTGCACAGACCATTTTGTTCTTCGCGATCGCGGCCTCAGGAAGCGTAGGCCAAGCCTGGGCTCCAAAGATTTTCCTCTACGCGTTTGCATTACTTTTCCCGCGATCACGATGCTTCCAGCTTTCCTTCTACGCAAACAAGACCCTCACGTCGCGATCGCGTAGGGTAAAAATGCCCAGTTATACTTTAAGTTCAGTGACAGAACAATTACGGCCTTCTTCAAATTTTCTCAGGAGTTCTTCTTCCCCATAACTATTAGGCGAATTTTAGAGCACTTCTTCACCAAACTTTATTGGGTAAGTATTATCTAACATGTTTCCTTCATCTCCCTTCATCATTTATCAAATTCCTAGACCTAAATCATGTTATCTAGGGTTGAAATTGGGGGAAAACGATAGAATTAGTGCTTTTCGATTTAGACCTCGTTTGGGGTCGAATTTGAAAATAAATTGTATATTCAGTCTCGTGAGGGAATGTGTGACATGGAATTGGTTCGAACCTCAGGTTTTTACCAAGCCGCCCAGGTCTACTTTTGGAATTTTGGGAAGAAAGCTTAGAAATCTATATTTAGGTATTGGGTTTAGTTTGTTTAGCTATTATTAATATTGTGAAGTCATTATTTCACAAATTTGACTGAGTTGGAGCTGAATTCGAGGGGTAAAGCTATACTAAAGGCTTGAGATGAGTTTAGAGCATTCGAGAGTGTTTGATATAACTTTAGTTTAAGGGAATAGGATTAGAGTATTGTTTGCTAATTGCTAAATGTTGAGTACGGTGCATAGGCATGATGACGAGTATCTATACATTGGAGTCTAGCATGACCGTGAGTCCTTACTTGTACTTATTCTGATATTGTTTCACTCTTCCATGATCAATTGATGATTTTTACGTAATGTGAAGAGTATGAGAAATAATTATGAATTGTAAACTCTTTGGAGCGTTGACTCGAACGATAAAAAGATTTTTGAGTAAGAAATGAAAGAAATAGAAAAAGATGTGATTAATCCCTTGCCGGAATGTTTTGAGTATATTGATTATCTTCCTTGCCAGGATGTGAAAGCTACTGCTGTTGCTCCACTGCTGGGATTTAGCTATTTACTTGTGGTTTCCCTTGCCGGGATTTCTATTATTGTTCGTCTATCCCCTTGCCTTATTTGGTTGTGACTACTGTTTGGGTGAGAAAGAGTGATAATTGCACGAAGGGTCATTCCTTGCCATATTTTGATTATTATGCACGAAGGGTCATTCCGTGCCATATTTTGACTATAATTGCACGAAGGAACATTCTGTGCCCTGCTTTGATTACTATTGCATGAAGGGTCATTCTGTGCCAAGATATGAGAGTTTATGTAAGGGAAAGCATGAAGGTTGATGACGTGCACTTTATTTGGTTACTTTTGGTAAGGACGAGAATAAAAGCACGAAGGTCTGTACCGTGCAATTGTTGATTACCCTGTTCTCTTTGATTGTTGTTAGTGTACAATTTCATCTTTCTATCTGTTGATTTTATATCTGACTTGCTACATTCCCCAAAGCATGATCCCCTCACTCTTAATTGTTTAAATTATATATATATATATATATATATATATATATATATATATATATATATATATATATATATATATATATATATATATATGTATATATATATATGTATGTATATATATATAAGGTAGTTTGGTAGTCTGGTCTAGCCTCGTCACTACTTCGCCGGGGTTAGGCCAGGCACTTGCCAGCACATGGAGTCGATTGTGATGATGCTACACTCTGTACTTATGTGCATATACTGGAGCAGCTTACGGAGCGCAGCAGTATCCGGGGAGCCATCTTTCAGTCTACGAGATCCCGAGGTAATCTTGTAGGCGTCCGCAGGCTCGTCATCTTTCTATTTGTTTATGCACTGTTTCCTTTTGTACCCAAGACATAGTTTTATTTTATTGTTTCAGACTCTTGTATTTAGCACTCTTAGATAGTCCATGAAATGCTGTGAAACCAGATGCTGAGTAGACAGACTTTGTTATTATTTTTATTTCAGACTCCCGCTATTTTGTTAATTTGTTGTGTATTAATTGCGTTAAACTATTCATCATTTAATGGTTTTAATAAAGTAATAATGATGATAGGATGATGTTATGAAGGTTCTTGGGTTGCCTAGCTTCCACGAGTAGGCGCCATCACGACTCCCGAGGGTGGAAATTTCGGGTCGTGACAAGTTGGTATCAGAGCACTAGGTTATATAGGTCTCACAACTCACGGACAACAAGGTAGAGTCTGAGGGATCGATATAGAAATGTCTGTATTTATCCCCTAGAAGTTGCAGAGTTAGGAAAATTTCACTTTTGTTCTTTCTTGTCATGCGATTCTGTTTCTCAAATACTGATTGTCTTTCTACTCTGTTATTTTGCAGATGAGGAGATTATGTGCTTCCTCTTCTACCGTGCAACAGCCAGATCCCCCAGCAGCAGCTCTTACGAGGGACAGAGGGCGAGGCCGAGGCTGTGCTAGAGGCCGAGGTAGGGGTAGAGCTCAACCACGAGCAACAGTCCTAGAGGTGGATTTCCAGCCCCAACAGCTCCAGTGGTCCCAGCTCAGGTCCCAGAGGGTTTCATAGACACTCAGTTCTTCAGGACACTTTGGTCCGATAGGTAGGTTTTTTGGAGAGCGTCACTAGAGCAGGTTTGCTTCCCGTAGCACTAGCCACTTCTCAGGATGGGGATGGAGTTCAGGCTCCCGCTACATGTACTCCGGAGCATGTAGCTCCTGAGGCTTAGGTTCCAGTGGTTCAGCCAGCTGTGGCAGTACAACCAGGTATTTTGGATCAGATTGGCGATGGTGCGGCGGTGTCTGCAGATGCTTTGTGGAGACTTAATAGGTTCACCAAGCTTTTTACCACCACATTCATCGGTGCTCCTACAGAGGACCCCAAGGATTTCTTATTCAGCTGTCATGAGGTTCTCCGGAGTATGGGTATTGTGGAGACCAAGGGAGTCGACTTCGCCACTTTCGTCTAGCAGGATCCGCCAAGACTTGGTAGAGGGACTATTGTTTATCCAGGCCAGCTGGGTTACCATCATTGACTTGGGATCAGTTTGCAGAGTTGGTTTTGGAGAATTTTCTCCCAGTTACTCAGCGAGAGGCTCTTTGCAGGCAGTTCGAGCGCCTCCAGCAGGGCTCTATGACAGTCATGCAGTGTGAGATCCGTTTTATAGATCTGGCACACCATGCTATTGTTATTCTTCCCACCGAGAGAGAGAAAGGGTGCAGAGGTTTATTGATGTGTTGATTCATCCGATCCGTCTCCAGATGGCTGTGGGAGCCGGGAGTGAGATTTTTTTCAGGAGGCGGCCAAGGCGGCCTGTAGAGTTGAGATGGATCTTGCTCGGGGAGGTGGTCAGGGGTCAGATAAGAGGTCCCATCATTCTGGTAGGTTAAGTGGTACCTCGTCTGGAGGTAGGGAGTCTTATGGTAGAGGCCATCCACCGAGGCCCTTTTAGTCAGCACTCCAGGTCTCGCATGGTACTTCAGGTGGTGGTGGTTCTCAGGAGCATTATTCTAATCAACAGTCCTTCAGTGCACCACCAGCTCCCATTAGTGCACCACCACTTCAGAGTTTCCACCGAGGGCTTGTTATGGTTGTGGTTACCCTAGTCACATTGTCAGATTTTGCCCTTGAGCTTGGGGTAGTTCTCAGTAGAAGGGTCCTCTCTCCATGATTCAGGCACCAGGTGATCCCCAACTTTCGCAACCAGCTAGAGACAGGGGTAAGGATCATAGAGGTGGAGGTAGAGACCGTAGAGGTGGAGCTCGGACCGCCAGAGGTAGGGGTCAGCCAGTAGCCGATCGTTTCAAGGATATGGTTTAGGGAGGCGGGGCCCAACCTTGGTGTTATGCTTTTCCAGCTTGGCCAGATGCTGAGTCTTCAAATACAGTTATTACAGGTACTATTCTTGTCTTTGATAGAGATGCTTCCGTGTTATTTGACCCTGGGTCTACGTATTCATATGTGTCATCCTATTTTGCACCATACTTGGTTATTCCTAGCAATGCCTTGAGTGTTACTGTTTATGTATCTACACCAGTGGGTGATTCTATAGTGGTCGACCGAGTGCATCGTTCCTGTGTTGTAGTGTTTGAGGGTCTTGAGACCCGTGTTGATTTATTGCTCTTAGACGTGGTGGATTTCAACGTTATATTGGGGATGGATTGATTGTCCTAGTATCATAATATCTTGGATTGTCATGCCAAGACCGTGACCATGGCTTTACCAAATTTTCCCCGTTTGGAGTAGAGAGGGAACCAAGGTCATGCCACCCGCAAAGTTATATCATATGTGAAGGCTCGACGCATGATCGATAAAGGGTGTTTAGCTTATTTGGCGTATGTTCGCGACTGCAGCTCAGAGGTCCCTTATATTAATTCTATTCCTATTATTCGGGAGTTCCCCGAGGTTTTTCCTTCAGACCTGTCGGGTATGCTACCCGATAGTGATATTGATTTTGTGTATCGATCTGGTTTCGGGCATGCAACACATTTACATTCCGCCTTATCGCATGGCCCCGCCAGACTTGAGAAGGGTTTCATTAGACCAAGCATTTTGCCTTGGGGTGCGCCGTTGTTATTTGTGAAGAAAAAGGCTGGTTCAATGGGATGTGTATTGACTACCAGCAATTGAACAAGGTGACAATAGAGAACAAGTATCCACTCCCGAGGATCGACGATTTATTCGACTAGCTTCTGGGTGCAAAGGTGTTTTCAAAGACCGATTTGAGATAAGGCTACCATCAGCTGATGATTAGGGCGTCTGATGTCCCTAAGATAGTATTACGCACTCGGTAAGGCATTATGAGTTTTTGGTCATGTCATTTGGGTTGATCAATGTCGTAGCAAAATTTATGGAGTTGATGAATCGAGTATTCAAGCCTTATTTGGATTTGTTCGTGATTGTTTTCATTGATGATATCCTGATATACTCCCGCAGTCAGGAGGAACACGAGCAGCACCTCAGAGTGAATCTTCAAACTCTGAATGATAGTCCATTATATGCCAAGTTTTCAAAGTGCGAGTTCTGGTTGAGTTCGATTATATTTCTGGGTCACGTTGTTTCAGTAGAAGGTATTAAGGTGGTCCTGAAGAAGATTGAGGCAGTAAAGAACTGGCCTCGACCAACATCAACTACGGAGATTCGGAGTTTCTTGGGGTTAGAAGGTACTTCCGTCGGTTCGTGGAGGGGTTTTCATCTATTGCAGCCCCGATGACCAGATTGACCCAGAAGGGTGCCCAATTCAAATGGTCAGATGAGTCTGAGGCAAGCTTTCAGAAGCTCAAGACAGCTCTGACTACGACATCGATATTGGTTTTGCCCACAGGTTCAAGGCCTTATATAGTTTATTGTGATGCTTCCCGTATTGGGCTTGGTGCAGTATTGATGCAGGATGGAAGATTCATTGCCTATGCTTTGAGGCAGTTGAAGATCTACGAGAAGAAGTATCCGGTTCATGATTAGGAGTTGGCAACCATTGTTCATGCTTTGAAGATTTGGAGGCATTATCTATATGGTGTGACGTGTGAGGTATACACTGATCACAAGAGTCTTCAGTACTTATTCAAGCAAAAGCAGTTGAATTTGAGGAAGATGAGGTGGTTGAAGTTTCTAAAAGATTATGATATTACTATCTTGTATCACTGGGGGAAGGCCAATGTGGTGGCCGATGCATTGAGTAGAAAGTCCGCCAGCATGGGTAGTCTTGTTTATATTCCGGTCAGTTAGAGGCCGTTTGCTTTGGATGTTCAGGCCTTGGCCAATCGATTTGTGAGGTTGGATATTTCTGAGCCCCATCGAGTATTAGCTTGAATGGTCTCTCATTCTTCATTGTTGGAGCGTAACCGTGAGCAGGCAGTTTGATGATCCCTATTTGTGTCTCTTGAGAGACACATTGCAACGTGGAGGTGCCAAGAAAGTGACCTTATATGATGATGGCATTTTAAGATTGCAGGGGAGAATTTTTGATCCCAAGTGATGGGATTTGAGAGTTGATCTTAGCGGAGGCCTATAGTTCTCGGTATTCTATTCATCCGGGCGCCCCAAAGCTCTATCAGGATCTGAGGCGACACTATTGTTGGCATAGAATGAAGAAGGATATAGTTGCATATGTGGCTCGATGTTTGAATTGTCAGCAGGTTAAGTAAGAGCATCAGAGGCCTGGTGGATTGTTTCAGAGGATTGAGCTTCCTGAGTGGAAGTGGGAGAGGATTACGATGGATTTTGTTACTGGACTTCCAATGACTCGGAAGAAGTTTGATGCTATTTGGGTCATTATTGATAGGCTGACCAAGTCAGCGCATTTTGTTCCTATTGCAGATCGCAAGATTCGAGATGTGGCTTTCATAATGAAAGTTAGGAAGAAGGGGCAAGCTTAGACCTAGGTTCATTGGCCCATTTGAGATTCCCGATCGTGTGGGAGAGGTGGCTTATAGACTATACTTGCCGCCTAGCTTGTCAACCGTGCAGCCAGTTTTTCGTGTGTCCATGCTTTGGAGGTATCACGGCGATCCAGCCCACGTGTTAGATTTCAGCACTGTCCAGTTGGATAAGGATCTATCTTATGAAGAGGAGCCGGTAGCCATTCTAGACCGGCAGGTTTGACAGTTTAGGTCGAAACGTTTTCCTTCAATGCATGTTTAGAGGAGGGGTCAGCCTCCTGAGGCATCGACCTAGGAGTCCGAATCTGATATGCGGAGCCGTTATCCTCATCTATTTCCCGACTTAGGTACTTCTTTCTTTTTTCCATTCGAGGATGAACAATTTTTTTAGAGGTGGAGAATGTAATGATCCAAAGGATCATCACCTATTTTCCTCACTTTTTATGTGCTTTCGAGGCCTTGAAAACCTCACTTTTAGTTGCCTCGATTTGCGTGCACAGTCCGACCGCGTAGCCGGAAAGTTTATATGTTAAATTATGTGAAAATTTTCTAAATTGTGGCTTTAAATTGATTAAAATTGTCTTTGGTAAACATTTTGGGCAAACGGATCCGGACCCGTGATTTGACGGTCCCGGAGGGTCTATAGGAAAATATGGGACTCGAGCATATGTCCGGAATATAAATCCGAGGTCCTGAGTCAGAGAAATGAATTTTTGAAAGAAATTATTTTTCTAAAATGAATATGAAACTTTGAAATGAAAATGATTAGAAAGCATTGGTATCGGGCCCGTATTTTTGTTCTGGTACCTGGTATAGGTCTTATATATGATTTAAAATATTTTGGTTTAATTTGGTCAAAATCAGACGTCATTTGACGTGTTTCGGACCTAAATATCAAAAGTTGGAAATTTAAGAAGTTTGAACGAAAAGTGATGAATTTAAGGTTTTGATTCCTCGTTTATGATGTTATTTTAGCAATTTGATCGCACAATTAAGTTCTTAGGATGTTGTTAGGTTAGTATGTGTGTTTGGTTAGGAGCCTTGAGGGCTCGGGAGTGATTCAGAGGTGGTTCGGGGTGTTTTGAATTTAGGAAAAAGGAACAAATTTTATGCAATTTTGCACAGACCCTTTTGTTCTTTGCGTTCGCGGCCTCAGGCTCGCATTCGCACTGCCATGGTGCCCCTTCCTTCGCGTTCGCGGTCCCCTTCTGCATTCGCATAGCGCCAGCTTCCCCCTTCAACGCGTTAGCATACGAACTAATGCGATCGCGTAGGCCAAGCCTGGTCTCAAAGATTTTCCTCTACGCGTTCGTGTACTTTTCCCGCGATCGCGATGCTTCCAACTTTCCTTCTCCGCGAATGCGACCCTCATGTCGCGATCGCATAGGGTAAAAATGTCCAGTTATATTTTAAGTTCAGGGCCTTCGTCAAATTTTCTCACGAGTTCTTCTTCCCCACAACTCTTAGGCTAATTTTAGAGCATTTCTTCACCAAACTTTCTTGGGTAAGTATCATCTAACTTGTTTCCTTCATCTTCCTTCATAATTTATCAAATTCCTAGGACTACATCATGTAATCTAGGGTTGAAATTGGAGGAAAATGGTAGAATTAGGGATTTTCAATTTTCTTTGATTTAGACCTCGCTTTGGGGTCGAATTTAAAAACAAATTGTATATTCGGGCTCGTGGGGGAATGTGTGACATGGAATTGGTTTGAACCTCGGGTTTTGACCAAACGGGCCCAGGGTTGGTTTTTGGAATTGCGGGAAGAAAGCTTAGAAATCCATATTTAGACATTGGGTTTAGTTTGTTTAGCTATTAATAATATTGTAAAGTCATTGTTTGATAGATTTGACTGAGTTAATTCGAGGGGTAAAGCTACTAGAGACTTGAATTTAGTTTTGAGATTTCGAGGTGAGTGTTTGATCTAACTTTGGCTCGAAGGAATATGATTAGAGTATTATTTGCTAATTGCTAAATGTTGAGTACGGTGTATAGGCATGGTGACGAGTATCTATACACTGGAGTCTAGCACGACTGTGAGTCCTTACTTGTACTTATTCTGATATTATTGTGACTCTTCCATGATCAATTGATGATTTTTATGTAGCGTGAAGAGTATGAGAAATATAATTATGAATTGTAAACTCTTTGGAGCGTTGACTCGAACGATAAAAAGACTTTTGAGTAAGAAATGAAAGAAATAGAAAGATATGTGATTAATCACTTGCCGGGATGTTTTGAGTATAATGATTATCTACCTTTCCAAGATGTGAAAGTTATTGTTGTTTCTCCTTTGCTGAGATTTAGCTGTTTACTTGTGGTTTTACTTACCGGGATTTAAATTATTTTTTGACTACCCCCTGGTCCTGTTTGGTTGTGACTGCTGTTTGGGTGAGGAAGAGTGATAATTGCACGAAGGGTCATTCCGTGTCATGTTTTAAATATTATGCACGAAGGGTCATTTCGTGCCATGTTTTGACTATAGTTGCACGAAGGAACATTCCCTGACCTGATTTGATTACTATTGCACGAATGGTCATTCCGTGCCATGATATTAGAGTTTATGGGAGAGAAAGCACAAAGGTTGATGCCGTGCACTTTATTTGGTTACTTTAGGTAAGGAAGAGAGTAAAAGCACGAAGGTCGGTGCTGTGTAACTGTTGATTACCCTGCTCTCTTCTATTGTTGTTACTGTACAGTTTCATCTCTCTATCTGTTGATTTTATATTTGATTTACTACATTCCCCATAGCATGCTCCCCTCCCTCTTAACTGTTCAAATTCTGTAGTTTTCTTTTATTGCACACACACACACACACACACACACACACATATATATATATATAGCTGCATAGGTTATTTTTGTAGTCCTGTCTAGCCTCGTCACTACTTCGCCGGGGTTAGGCCAGGCACTTGCCAGCACACGAGGTTGGTTGTGCTGATGATGCGCTCTCCACTTATGTGCAAATATCGGAGTAGCTTATAGAGCGCAACAGTAGCCAGGGAGCCATCCTTCAGTCGATGAGATCCCTAGATAGTCTTGTAGGCGTCCCCAGACCCGACATCTCTTCTATCTGTTTATGCAATGTTTCCTTTTGTACCTGAGACAGAATTTTATTTCGTTATTTCAGACTCTTGTATTTAGCACTCTTAGATAGTCCGTGAAATGTTGTGACATCAGATGCTGGATAGAGACCTATATGGGTGTTTTCAGACTTTTTTGCTATTTTTATTTCAGACTTCCGCTATTTTTTTTAATTCGCTGTCTTTTAATAGCATTAAACTATCCGTCATTTAATGGTTTTAATCAAGTAATAAAGATGATAGGATGATGTTGTAGAGGTTCTTGACTTGCCTAACTTTCACGAGTAGGCGCCATTCCAACTCCCGAAAATGGAAATTCCGGGTCATGACAGATATACAGTCCAGTTTTGAAACTCTATGTTGTGGGTTTAAAATAAAAATTAATTTATTCTTCAAATTATGCTCCAATCAAACAAACTTGAAAGAGTAGTTGGCGTTTTTCGACTCTGTCGTCGTTGAATATGTTAGAACAGATTATTAGTATCTTGTGTGAAAACGAACAAAAGAGAATTCTCGTCAGATTTAGGCCAAGACAGGAACTAAGGGAAAAGATCAAGGGGGTCTCATGTGCTAGAAATACCGGTAATTTTGAGACAGAACAACCTAAATAAGGCAGAAATAAATTATTTTTAAATTTTAAAAAGTGTTATAAATAGTATTTTATCTATGGCGATTGTTTATATTTTAGAGAGATTTTAGGGTTCGTTGCTTGGTGGCTAAGTCACTTTTTTCCTATAAATAGAGGGGTTCTATTCTATTGTAATTCATCTCAACTCAATAAGAATTCTCGCTCCCTACTTTTCTCTGCAATATTCTTCTTCTCTTATAGTTTTATAACACATTATCAGCACGAGACTCCAACCAATTGAGCAAAGGCTTGGGATACGTTCATGGTGCTAGTTGTACATAATATTGAGCATAACGGTTGTTAATTGTTCCATGATTCATTCAGGAATAAATTCTGGATTCAAGGTAAGTATTTTACCTTATTTTTGTCTTTTATATTCTTGAATTTCTATAATTTGATTTTAAATACAAACATAGACAACAAATTTTGATTATAACTCTAATAGAGTTTGTAAAAAATATAACCACCTGAAGCGGTAAACATTCTATGTCTTGCCATGGTTAAATTCAAGTATGACTCTAAGCATAAGAAGTGGAAACCCTTCCTATTGAATTTTCTTTGTTCTCGTTCCCTTAAGAGAATGTGATAACAATATGTAATAAGTCTGAAAGAAGATAAAATTATTATTGTGAAGGTATCAATGGATGTGGACGTGGCAATATACGAAATTATAATCGTCATTATTGTGGTAATGAGAATACTAAGGATGCTAAAAATAATCCTTTACTCTGTGAAAATAATGTTTGTCATCGATTTGACATGAGATTTTGCAAAGCATACATAGCTGATTATGGTCCATTAATGATGTGAATGTGACAACATCTGATTTATGAATACATATTCATTCTTTGAAGAATATGAACGTGCTAGTGGTAGTGAATATACTACACTCACCTCTAGAAAGAGGGTTGAGATAAAATAAGAAAATAATTTCATTATTATGATATGAATGGTCATTGATTACGTGCCTATTGTGATTGTGTCAAAATATTATGGCAATGTGATTATCAAAGGACAACATTAATGCAAGAAACAAATTCTGCATATAGTTTAGCCATGACCATAATGGTATAGTTTTCTCTCTCATATATTCACCATACGGATATTGGTGAATATATGATAGTACCGAATTAGATGAGAGCTCTGAAAGAGCCAATTATTACTATTTTGGAGAAATAAATTGATTATCAATAAGGTATCATATTGTAGTAAGTCTCAAAGAAACTTATTGAGTTTCTAAAGTATTCGCGAAAGAGAATGGTTATATTGAGACTATAAATAAAGTAATGATTTAATATCTTCTATTACTACAACTTTTAGCGAGGTACTATGTATGTGAAAGCTACCCGCATTATTCTCCAGTTTGTACTACGCAAACAAAAGAATTTGTAACGACCCGACCGGCCATTGATTTTTAGATCCCTATTCTACTAAATAAAACTCCCCGTATATACTTTTACTATTTATGACTTGCGGGGATGGTTAGTTTGGGATATGAAAGGGTTCGGGTTTAAATTAGAACACTTGGTTCCTTAGTTTTGTTCTAAAAGGCTAAGTTTGACTTTGGTCAACGTTTTGAGTAAACGACCTCAAAATTGAGATTTGACGGTTTCAACAATTTTGTATAATGATTTCCGACTTGGGCATACATTCGGATAGAGTTTTGGATGATCCGGGAGTGTTTCAGTGCCTAATAGTGAACGTTTCCTCATGGAAGGTTTTAAAGTTCTTTAAATTTAGTTTGGAGTAAGTTTTGGTATTATCGAGGTTGGTTTGGGATTTTGAGCCTAGGAATAGTTCTATATGGGATTTAAGACTTGCATGCAAAATTTGGTATCATTCCGAGTAGTTTAACTATGTTTTGACGCATTCGAAGTAAGTTGGAAGAACTTGAAGTTCATATGTTGATTCAATTTGGTATGGGGTGTGATTCTTAGTTTTAATGTTGTTTTATGCGTTCTGAGGATGCGAGCAAGTCCGTTTTATATCTATGTTATGTTTGGACAGGGCCTTGGGGGCCCCGGATACCATTTGGATGATGCGCGGAGGCCTTTTTCGCTTTGGCTAATAAGCTGAAGCTCTCAGCTTCTCGTACAATCTCACATGAGGAGGGCCAGCCGCAGGTGCGAGCTTGCATAAGTGAGCCAAGGACCACAAGAGCGGCCCAATGTGGGCTTCCTAGTGACAATAGGAGCGATCTTGCAGGTGCAACTTACACACCGTAGAAGCGAGGGAGCCAACTGAGGGGAGGACCGAATCTCCGAGGCGCTTACCGCAGAGCAGCTAGAGGGCCGCAGAAGCGAAAATCGCTGGAGGCAAAATGGTTTATTTAATGCGGGGTTTAGGCTATTTGGCTCATTTTCATTCATCTCTTCGACAATTTTGGAGCTCTTGGAAGGGGGTTTCACCTAGCACTTTGAGGTAAGTAATTTCTATACAATATGAGTTTAAAACATATATTATGGTAGATTTTAATATGTGAAATGGTTTAGATGAAAAAGCTAGGTTTTGATAAAAATGGAATTTAGCCACCAAAATGGTTATGGAATTTAGTGAAAATTATATATTTGAGTTCATGAGGTTATGGATAATAACTTTCTTTAAAAATTTTCGGAATCCAGGCACGTGGTCTGGGGGGTGAATAAGAAATCATTCAATTGGGGTTGGGTAATCACTCTAATAGCTAGAATGTGATTGGTTATTTTATATAACATTTGACTAGTTGTGGATCGTTCGGCACCAAGTAGGGGTTCCTTAGGGTGAATTAGTGGCCGGAAAGTGAGCTTTGGAACGAGGTAAATCTCTTTTCTAATGTTGTAAGAGGGAACTCATCCCCTTAGGTGTGTTTTGTAATGATTTACTTGTGTTAAGATTAAAGCACGCACTAGGTGACGAGAGTCCATGCGTAGCTATATTTTATGTAATTTACATCATGTTTTATTGACACCGTTATTTGATAATGCTTATTAATTGTCTTGAACAGAGCTGAGATTGAGGATTTTAAGATTTAAACTTTCTAGTTTGGACTCCTTATTTTTTGAAAGAATTGAAGGATTATATAATGACTTTGATAAATCTATGTTCACTCACGTCGCAAGTATTTTCGCGAGCGAGGTAAATTCCATCACTCTCATAGAGCAGGCTATTCACCTCGGAAGGTTAATAGATGCATCTATGGTTCGTACCGTTAGACCCACGATAATGCACACAATTTATGTATATATATTTTGGGTCGGTCCGTATGATCTCGGCATAATTCGTGCGTAATAATACTTGGAGCCCAATTTATACTTGATCTCATTCCATGAGCTTGAGAGGTTAAATTGTTAAATGATGGAAATTGATTTGGGTTTTACTATCAGTGAAGACTTGTTTATTTGGTTCTTGCCATTGAGTTTTATTATCATTTATATAGCCCATGCTTATTTAGAATTTCGATATTTTATTACAATCCCATATTAAATGTCTAAGTCGACCACTCCTTACTACTTCTTCGAGATTAGTCTAGACACTTACTGGGTATATGTTATTTATGTGCTCACGCTATATTTCTGCACTAAGCATATAGGATCTGAGGCGGTGCATCTGGTTATCATCCTGGCACGCAGTCCTGATTCTTCGAGACTTTGTGGTGAGCTGACTTACAAGTCCGTTTTGTAGCACCTGAAGTCTTTTTTGTATTTACTTTTGGTCTCTTCATTTTAGACAGTAGGTTATTATTTTTGTATATTCTACTTTAGCTCATACACTTGTGACACTAGGTATTAAAAATTATGCTAGTAGACATTTGATAATTTTTGATTAATTACTTCATCTCATTGCTTTTAAAATTGTCTATTTCTCATTTAATTTAAATTATCGCGTCTTATTTATTTAATAACTAAAAGTCAACTATTTCTAAGCTGTTAAAAGAAACAATCACATGGATAGTTCACTATTGGCTTGCCTAGCGGTAACCTTGGGCGCCATCATGGCCTATAGGTAAAATTGGGTCATGACAGAACGCCTCAATAAAGTAGAAGTTTATTGATATAAAAACTCATATCATAATTGTAACCACCCGTCTGGTCGTTTGAACTTTTACACTTTGATCGCTAGTTCTCGGGCATGACTTGCCCCGTGTAATGCATTATGAGTGAAGTAGATAGTTCATTTTGGTTTTCAGGAAAATCGAATTTTTTTAGGGAATAGTCCCAGTTGAAAACTTTGAATTTGAAAGATTTGATGCAGAGTTGACTTATTTGTATATGAGTTTGGATTGGAAGTTTTATGATTTGGCTAGCTCCGTTAGGTGATTTATGAATTAGGAGCCTATCGGAATGCATTTTGGAAGTCCGTGAAAGGATTTGGCTTGAATTGGAAAAAGTTAGTATTTTGGCGAATTTTGGTTGATACATGAGATTTTGATCTGAGGGTCGGAATGGAATTCCGAGAGTTTTGTAGCTTTGTTATGTCATTTGTGATGTGTGTGCAAAATTTCAGGTCATTCAGACATCGTTTGGTCGGGTTTTTGATCAAAAGTGTATTTCGGAAGTTTTTGGAAACTTAGGCTTGAATTTGATGTAATTTGATGGTTTTGGTGTTGTTTGAAGATTGAAACAAGTTTGGATGATGTTTTATGATGTGTTGGTGCTTTTGGTTGAGTTCCGGGGGGGACCTCGAGGCGATTTCAGATGGCTAACGGGAGGTTTTAACTTGGAAAAATATTGCAAATTTTCTTCACAATTGTTTCAGGTCTTTAAAGCTTCACGTCCGTGGGATGTCTCCCGCGTTCGCATAGAAGGGTTTTTGGGCAGACCTAATTTTGTTCTACGTGTTCGCGATCGCAGAAGGTGAGTCTTGGGTGCATCGTGTTCGTAGTAGGGGGTACGCGTTCGCATAGTAGATGTTGAGGGTTCAACTTATTTGTTCTTCGTGTTTGCATAAGGGGCCGCATTTGTCGACGCCCCCTTTATCCCCTCCCCTAAAAGAAGCGAAATCGGGTTTACGATATTATGAACAAAACAACTCTTATTCCCTTTGTGGGAATTGGGTTAAGGAGTTTGAAGAGTAGCCACCTAATGATTATAGTGCATTAGGACACTTTTAAAAAGAAGAAGATTTTGAACGAAAACCAGAGTTCGGGTAAGGTCTTGAAATTATCTCGAGGGGAAGGTGTTAGGCACCCCTCAAGATCCACTAGTGTGGTTTTCGGCCTTGCTTAGATGTGACTTTAGGGAGCATAGAAATAGACAGGCAAGTGTGCAGACAAAGAATACAAAAACTAATGAGCAATTTTGAAAGAAGAATAGTATAAGTAAAAGGAAAAGTTTAGAGAAAATATTTAAACAAAAGTAAAGGGGGGGGGGGTCCTAGGTTTAACTATAATATGGATCATTCGATACAAAATCCCGCACATATTCCCAAAGAGGGGTTGCTTTATGATATTATCGCATCATCATCATCTCCATATTCTACCCTTCCTACTCTGTAGAGGTTATTTAAGCGTGTGGATTGGTCACGAATAATTACTGCGTGCTACTACCCATCCCATTTTATAGATCCTAGAAGGCATTTAGGATCACTATTCCTATAAGGTAGGAACTAGGCCGAACCCTTAGGTTTAAAGGTTAAAATTCTAGACGACATACAAGAACAAATAGGACTTGCCCATAAGGGGATCATATAAACATATAAAAGGCTCAAATACCCCCTAAGAATAAACGCGTAATTAGCACGTCTCATACACATTTAAGGTCTTAAGGAAGAGAGAGATTCTTAGAAAGCTGGAGTATATATTAAAAACAGAAGCGAGAGAGTTTTTGAAGAAAAGAGGTCGTAAGAAAAACGTTCAGAACTTTAAGAAGGCAGTAGCAGTTTTAGTAATCTAGAAATTACTTAGAAAAAACATTTGTGGAACATATGGTAAAACAATTTTCGGACAGGTAGAGTGAAAGGGAAATATGAAAATATTTTGAGATTGCAGAAGTGCAAAGAGAGACAGTAAACATACTAGCTTTTGAGCTTTTGAAAATTACAGTATAGTAGTTCAATTCTGGACAAGAAATACAGTTACAACCTTTTGCATAGATAGTTTAAAAATAGGGCAGAAGCTTGTATAAAATTAGAGGGCATCAGAAACAAACGAGTTCAGACAGGGGCAGGTTAATTTGAACACGACTTAAAGGTGATTAGTTAGTTTTTATCCGGCCTAGGAAATATTAAAGATGGTGAGCATGCACATTTGCTTTGAGTTTTAAAAGAAGAGTCGTTAACCAATTTTACTAATTTAGCGAAGTGTTTAAATAGTTGCAAATAAAATCCTAAAGGGCAGGATATCTAATGCACAAAAGTCCAATAAACATGGTATCTAAATGTGATGGTAATGACTTGTTGATTATTGATTGATTGTGATTAAGAAAACGTGCAAAGTAACAACTGAGAGTGAAAATCCTAGGAACATGGTTTCTATATGCAGGGATGCATGTCCTAAAGCATGGTATCTATTGCACAAGCAAGAAATAAAGACCTATGGACATGTTGTCTGCCCATTCCTTAACTTAAGCATGCATAACCCTCCCAATTCACTATTAACCCCATCATTCTTTACAAATTATTACAGCCAAAATAATTAAATACAACAGTGATAAATAAAAAGAAACAAGTTATTCTATAGGGAGCCTTCAGCCAGGCCAAATATCTCTAACCTCACTTATTTCGAATTTCACAGCCAGTACCAAGGTTTGGGTGCGGCAAAGTTCCCTAAGGGTTCGTTGAACCCCCGGCCAACAACAAGCACCCAAAATATCATTATTTGACGAGTGCAAGTGTGGAAGTGCTAGCTAGCCTTGCGCATCAAAGTTCAATGGGTACTCAAGGGCTCCCAAGGCAATGCTTACACTAAGGGGGCATAACCTAATGTTCTAAGAGTAGTGAGATTTTGGTAGGATTTAGAGAGATGAAAACAATTGAGACAGTTTGAGAAAATAGTTGAAAGAGTTCTTTTGAAATCATTTGGACTGACTAGTTTTTAGAAAAACAGAGCATCACACAAACAAGGGAAAAGGGGAAGGGAACAAATAAGCAAAGTAAACTACTCACACAGGCAACACATTGGAGTAAAGTAATCAAACATAGTTGCAAAACAAGAGTTCAGTTCTTACTGCACCAAACTTTAATACAATCAACCTCAGGAAGAGGTTTTAGGCTAATCAAGTAGCCAAACAGACCTGGATACATGGTAGTAATACACAAGTAAAAGTAAATATTCATTGAGGCGAGGAATGGGGTAAGGGGAGCATGCTGAGTTAAACTAGGCAGACTAATAAACAGATGCTAGTGACAATAAGAGCAGCAGAACCATAGGTAAAAACACACAAGGAACAAGATGAAGTGCAGAACTAACAGAAGCATGTTGTTCTGGAAACTGTATACTAAATAGATGACATACCAGTTGCATGCAAATAGAACACAAGAGCAATGAGCCATAATGCACAAGAAGAGAGCAAAGTGTGCAGAGAATGAGAGCAGTAGTGTGAGAACAGCAGTGCAGAGAAGCAAGTAGCAGGAAAACCCAAGTATATAATGCAGAACCCCAATAGTGTAGAAATAAACAGCCAAGATTACTCAATCTTGTCTTTCAGCTGATTGAATATTCAAATAGAAGAATGAGAGAGTATAGAAACATTAGAGAAAGTGAGAGAAAGTTTAGAGAGTTTGAACTTGTGAGAGATATGCAATGTGTGTTAGTGTCTCTGAAAGAGAATGGAAGATGGTACTTATAGTACTAAAACGAGTAAATAAACAAGGCAGCAAATTATAATTAAGGAGCTGGCATCAATCAAATCCAACCAATATAAGGACTCCCCTTTAACTAAGGAATCAAAGACAAACGGTAATAAATAGTGGGTTTAAAAAGGAAAAGAATCAATTAGACTCTGCATTTACCCTAGTAAGAGTAGTAGAGCATATAATATGCAATAGGAGTTAGATACATAATAATTCAAGTAAAGAAAATATATGTTGAAGATTCAAACGACTGCTCATGCACAAATATGGTAAGGGAATACAAATTAATTCTGACAATTATTCAAAGAATCACGGACAAGACCAAAAAATCAGAGGGAATTGTTTCTAAGTAAGGAAAACCTATCTAAATAAGGAAGTAATTCAAAAGAAATCAGTGTAAAACGTCTAAGGAAAATCACATACAAATCAAAGATTCACAGAGCTGTACAAAATCAGTAGAATATTACACGAACGATGAATAGTTAGGCCTATAAAGCACAATAGACATGAAAATCAGAGAACCATAAGCAAGAAAGCATGTGAGGAACAAATGGTCGGAACCCTAGCAAGAAACTAAGGCATGGAACTCAAGTTAACAAGGAAACCAAACAAACTCATAACACAAACAAGCACGAACAAACACATAACACTGAAGAAAAGAGAAGACATATGATTTTGAAAATGGGCCAGAAACCCTAATTTTGAAAAAGAGAAAAATCATCGGAAAACTTGAGATAATCAGATATATTGAGTGAGAAATAGAGTAGGAAACAAAAATGAAATTAAAAATCATTTTAAAAGAACAAAGAATAAAGAGATTTTAGTAGAAAAATTAGGATTTGCGAAAGAATTATAGAAAGGAAGAACCTGGCAGTGAAAATTATCAATAATGGGGTTTAAGGCATCATCAGACTAAAAACCACCAGAGAAAGGCCGGTACAGACTTAGGCGAAGCTTCAGTGGCTATCTTCCATGGCGGAAGCTTCTGGACTTCAAGTCTTAGAGAGAAATAATGAGGTGAGGCTCCATGGTGAATGGTGGTCGAGAGGAGTGAGGGTGGAGGTAGCCAGAACGGCGATGATGACCATCGGAGATTAGAGAGAGAACTAGAAGGTTCTAGAGAGAACTTAGAGACGAAGGGTTCAAGAGAGAGATACCGGTCTCTTGCAAATGAGGGTAAGGGGATAAGGTCATTAAGTTTTAATTTAGGAAATTAAATCTGGGCCGTTGATCTCATTTGATCAACGACTCAGATTGAATCAAGGCTGGATCGGGTAAATTGATGGGTATGGGCCATATTATTTTATGAACCAGTTCATCTAATTGGGTTCAAAAATTGGTCTGACATGGGGGTTCAATTAAGGATATAATTCAAACAAAATCTGGCTAACTTTTAAATAGCCAATTTCTTCCAATTTATTTTATAAAGTAGCTAAAATTGTTTAAAAAGTTAAATTGAAAGCATCGAACTAATTAATAATAAATAAATATTATTCTAAAAATATTAGAGATAATTTTATAACTATGAGTCATAATTAATTGCAAAAGTAGGCCATAATGGCAATTTCATGCAACTAGCTTTAAAAATTCCAAATAAATTTGTAAAACATGTGCACAAATTACATAAATTATATCTTGTTATAAATAGGAGAGTGAAGCACATTATTCACTAAAAATAATAATTTGGAAATAGTTTTGGCCTTTATACTGTTAAAAAGTAGGCAGTAAATTGATTTTAAAAATCTTATAAATTAAGGAAAAACAACAAAATTTCTAGGAATGCTTATATACGAATACATATACTATTTTGAAAGTATTTTGGGTACAAAAATATATAGGAAAAAATTGGGTATCAACAGCGTTCGCATAGTTATGGGAAATTATTCATCGCATTCGCATAGACCAATTTGGAGGTCTTAAAAGGTTTCTCTTTGCGATCGCGAGTCTGGCGCAGCGATCACATAGAAGAAATAGCTGGGCAGAATGTGTTTCTAAACATCTCATCCGTGAACCCAAGTTAGTTTTCCACCATTGTTGAATATTTTTGAGAGCTATTTGGGAGAAATTGAAGAGGGATTCGAAGAGGATTGGTTGGAGGTAAGTTTTATGAACCAAAAACGTGATTATTATGTGAAATTAACCTAGAAATCCATGGAAATTTAGCTAAAATTGGAAGAACTAGGGCTTGGGTTTTGAGATTTTTAAATTGGGATTTGAATGGCCATTTGAGTTCGGATTTGAGAGTTTTTGATATGTATGGACTCATGGGAAGATAAGGAACCCGTTGATGTGAAAATTTTCGAGTTACAAGAAGTGGTCCCGAGGCTCGGGTTTTGCTAATTTCGGGATTTTTGATATTTTTAGATTGTTTTTGATTGGGTATTGTTTCTTTGGCATATTGTGGCGCATTCATTGTGGTTTTGGTAAGATTCAATGCGCGAGGGGGCTGATTTGAGAGGCAAGGGCATAGCGAGCTAGAACTTCGGTCGGTTTGAGGTAAGTAATGATTGTATATAGTGTCCTGAGGGTTTGAAACCCCGGATTACACATCGTTTTGTCACTTTGAGGCGACTTACACGCTAGATGACGAGCGTGGGGTAGAGAACCGCTGGGGATTGTGACCTAGTCCATCCCGAATGGCTAACTTAATGAGTAATTGATAGTTAACTGTTTGATGTTATTATAACTTGGGTTGTATGCCATGTTTGGGGCCTTGTGCCGACTTGCTGAGACCCTTATGGGCATATTGCCATCTTTTCTAAATCTAATTGTTTGAAAGCATATCCTCAGTCATGTTTTACCTGTTTACTGCTCAAATATGGCTTTATCACTATATTATTAAAAATGTAGAAACTGTTTTTGGTTGAGTTCCCCGTTTTACTGATGGTCCGAGTGATCGTAAGATGATGACTGATATAGACCGATGGTCTGATTGTAAGATTGATGACTGAGATAGACTGAGAGTCTGATGGTGAGGTTAGTGACTGAGAGAGGCCGAGGGCCTACTTGTGAGGATTATGTATCTAGGGATGGAGCTGCACGCCGCAACTGTGTTTGTGTATATATATATATATTGGATCGGGCTGCTCGTCGCAACAATATGGCACTTGGGCCGTAAGGGGCCCCGCCTAGAGTCAGCACAGCCCCAGTGAGCGCCATCGACAAAATATATGGATCAGGCTGCGCACCGCAGCGATATACGGATCGAGCTGCACGCTACAGTGGTTACTATATTTTCCCTATTGAGAGTAAATATGGAGTGCAAGTACTGATTTGTAGGAGTTGAGTCATGAGTGTCAGAGAGGCTAGCCCGATGGGCGACATATATATATATATATATATATATATATATATATATATATATATATATATATATATATATATATATATATAAATATAAATATAAATATAAATATAAATATAAATATAAATATAAATATAAATATAAATATAAATATAAATATAAATATATTCATATGAGTGACGTTTTGCCTGAGAGTCCTGTCTATGGAAATATTGATTTCACTCCTCTTTAAAGTGAATTTCTATCGAATATGTTGATGTATTGACTATTTTCACTCATCTTGATATTGACCCTCTATCGGAAAGTTGAACAATGTTTTGAATCGAGTTTTATTTAAACTGGTGTTTATGAGATGTTGAGAAATTGATCACTAATTTGGCATTAGTTATTTCCACTGAGATTTTTAAGTTATGAAGTGTTTATGATTACTGTTTTGCCCGAGAGGTCGATTATGGATTTAAATCTCTATTAGTATTTTAAATAGTTTTGAACCCCTACTGAAACTGTTGAAAATTATTTAAAAATGATTTTTACTAAAAGATGGATTTTAAATAGGAAGGCTTACTCGTATTATGATTTGAAAGTCTATTATGCTTATTGAGCCTAACATAAATGTGGATTCATTGTTTCCTCCTGCTCAGTCTTTATTTACTCTTATTACTTACTGGATTGGAGTATTCACATTACTCCCTGCACCTCGTGTGCAGATTCAGGTATATCAGAACCCGGTGGCGGGTGTTGATTGCTCAGGGCGGAGTCATCAGAGTTAGTAAGGTGGCTGCATGATATTCGCGACACCGATTTCCTTCTCTCGTTGCTATCGCTATATTTAGTACGTTATTTTACACTTTTATTGTACTCAGACCTTGATAGATGCTCATGACTAGTGATACCCTGATGTAAGGCTTGTATTTTCATTCCGCACTATTACTTTAGAGTTTTATTGTGAAACATGGTTTAATTAAATGCTTAAGAATGACTCTTAATGATTAAAGTGCTAAATGTGAGTGTTGTGTCGGCTGGCCTTGTCTTCACAAAAGGCGCCATCATGACCGAGCCGATTGACGTCGTGACAAGTTGGTATCAGAGCCTAGGTTACATAGGTCTCATGAATCATGAGCAGGTTTAGTAGAGTCTCGCGTATCGGTACGGAGACGTCTGTATTTATCCTCGAGAGGCTGCAGAACCTTTAGGAAAACTTCACCATCTTGGAATCTTATCGTGCATCCTTGATTCAGCTTGAAAAGTAACTCTTGAAATTCCTTCCATACGTTCACATGCGCGCATGAGTGCTCAGTATCAGATATGCCTTGATGGCTTGTGATTCCCTAATCGAAGGGCGAGATGCAATCTCTGTGAGTTGAAGTTAGGCCAGTCTGGAGGACGTGAGGCCGAATCTTTGCCTATGGCTTGAGCACCAAGGTGCTGATTGGGTGAGTAAGTGTGTTGAACTTATATGTTTGGTATTGTCCCTATTAGTAGAAATGACGGCTGGATAGCCACATGATTAGTATGTTAGTACCACAAGGTGTATTGATGTGACTTGAAAGTGATGAGGAAGGTCTGCTGGATGACAGAAGAACTATTAGATGTTTGAATTCCATCGTGAGTCGAGGTATAGCCCCAAGTCATGGGCATGTGAAGGACCTTTTCATGTTTTTCGATTATGAGTGAAGTAAATTCCATGTTGCAGTATGAGTTAAGACTCAGGAAGACTAAGTGGCTGTGTAATGTGTATGATGGTGGAAGGTATACACAAATGTTATATTGAGGCGAAGCAGGTGGGTTATCTCATGCGGTGTTATGATGTGGTGTGACCCTTATGTGTATGTTAGAAGATCTCATGTATAATTGAAGGTTACATGTTGATATTTTAAATTTCGGGACTCTTAAGAAAGCGGGCTTAACTGTTGCTGGGATGAATGCGAGATTTGCTGAAGATTTACAGTACTGGATGATATGCGTTTTCACAAACTTATAAATGATTATTGTTTAATCTCACTATGGTATTGTGGCATCGATAAAGTAAAAGTGTTATGAGTTATTGAGTGTATCTTGATCTATGGTTTCAAGCCAAGTGGGGGAGTCTGCTGTGAGCAGTTGATTACACGGTTAGGTTCTATGTTTGTTCCAGTTTGGGGCGTTCAAGTGAATTAGCTATGTCTAGAGTAAAGGAAAAGTTTGTCAAAGGTAAGATTATGCTTCATAGAGCATGAGAATAACAGAATGTCTAGAGTGTTGTTGGTAAAGAATGCTCGGCGCATAGAGCAGAAAGTTGTTTGGTTGTATTGGGATGAGGATTTCATTTTGCGATATCAGAGTGCCAATGAGGCACGGGTGGTTCTGTTAGTTAGGTCAGGTAAGTTGCAGTTTGAATTAGAGTGAATGACTTGCGAGGATGACTCTAATAGGTTCAAGATCCTACGTGGAAAAATTAGGTATTTTAAAGCTGCATGTGTGGTTAGAAATAGTGTTTTCATTGGAAGAGGTTCATATTTGTAGTATTTCTATGTTAATTATGAGATTCTATGTATCTGTATCATGGAGGTAAAGGTAACAGATTTCGGTTTGCGGGAAGTCCTTCAGAGTAAAGTATTATGAAATATGGTGTTTCTGGGAATATTTGAGAGAGTATCCAACGGCTTATGGGTCTTAGACAATGTGGTTTTATGCTTGGGTCTAGTATGTTGAGCCTAAGTTGAGGACTTGTGGTGCTAAGACAAGAGAGAATATTAGGTTGATAATGAATAAGAAGGAAATTTAGATAGATGGAATGGTTTAATAGTAGACCGAATCAGTATGGTAAGGATATAATAAACTCATTCGGTGAGTTCGAGGTAATGAGTTCTTTCAGGTAATTTGCAGCGATGCTCTTGGGTCTTGGACGACTTTCTTAGCTTGTTCTAGATAGAGGATTCAGTGCTGGAGGTTTAGTTTGTGCAAATGGAGTTGGGGGAGTTCTTGTTGATTTCTACCGTGGTTGGAGATGTGTATTTTTTATAAGGGTGAGAAGCATGGGATGTGTAATCATTTTTCTTCTAGATGGGATCGATTGAAGTTCTTGGATAGATGAGTTATAGTTCAGTTCTGAAAGGAAGTTAAAAAAAAAAACTCTTAAGCAAGCCTCAGATATTCAAGGAAATGGTTCATAGCCTTGCGTTGTGGTGGTACTGGTGAGCTTGAGGTACAAATATTTCATCTGAGTGATCTTTTTAATTTGGGGATGTTCGGACAATTGTTTATTGGTGCGTATTATGCTAGTTGTGGTGTAGGCCTTTATTGATGTGTCATGTCACCAGAGTGGTGTGTTGGATTAGAGGAGATTGTTGGGATCATTAATCAATACGAACGGATTCGATTTCAGCATGTTTAAAGGATAATATTGAGGTCCAGCTCGGAAATTGCTATGGTATTTGCCAAGGAAAAGTGGCTTTATGAATGGTTGATCTGGGAAATGGTTATGGCTTATCGCGTGTTTTAGTGACCATTGGCAGTACATGAAAGTGTTGGGGTGAGACTCTAGCTGATAAGAGTTTTTCTATCGGTATTCGGATGTTGCGTGCAGATGCTGTAAATAGCAGTTATTGCTACGAGCATTAGAGTTATGTGTTTATCATGTAATGGAACCGAGGTTGGAGATATGGGTTATTTCAGCTGGTTCAAGTTTATTCAATGTATAGATGTGATATTTTGAACCGGTGGATGATTTTGGTAGTGGAAATGTTGTTCCATGGTTTATGAACTATGATGGATTATGAAATTTCAGTGATATTGTGTTGTCGAACCTATGTGAGATAGGGTGACGTGGGATCACCCCTAGATGTATGCATGACAAGGTTATTTGGTGATTGGTTGGCTTTTGGAAACTCTGAGTACGTTCGAGGACGAACGTGTGTTTAAGTGAGGGAGGATGTAATGACTCGACCGGTCGTTTTGAGATTTTTCACTTTGATTGCTAGTTCTCGGGCATAACTTACCACATGTAATGCATTATGATTGGAGTAGATCATTGGTTTTGGTTTTCAGGAAAATCGGAATGAATTTGGAAGAACAGTCCCAGTTGAAAATTTTAAATTTGAAAGGTTTGACCAAGAGTTGACTTATTTGTATATGAGTTCGGATCAGAATTTTTATGATTTGGCTAGCTCCATTAGGTGATTTATGACTTAGGAGCGCAATCAGAATGCATTATGGAAGTCTGTGGAAGGATTTGGCTTGAATTGGCAATAGTTGATATTTTGGTGATTTTTGGTTGATAGGTAAGATTTTGATCTGAGGGCCGGAATGGAATTCCAAGAGTTTCTATAGCTTCTTTATGTCATTTGTGATGTGTGTGCGAAATTTCAGGTCATTCGAACGTCGTTTGGTTGGGGTTTTGATCGAAAGTGTATTTCGGAAGTTTTTGGAAACTTAGGCTTGAATTTGATGTAATTTGATGGCTTTGGTGTTGTTTGAGGTGTTTTGAGGATTGGAACAAGTTTGGATGATGTTTTAGGACGTGTTGGTGCTTTTAGTTGAGGTCCGGGGGGGTCTCGGGGTGATTTCGGATGGCTAACAAGAGGTTTTAACTTGGAAAAATATTGCAGATTTTCTTCACAGCTGTTAGGTCTTTAAAGCTTCGCGATCGCAGGAGGTCACCCGCGTTCGCATAGAAGGGTTTTTGGGCAGACCTAGTTTTGTTCTACGCGTTCGCGATTGAGGGTCCGTGATCGTGGAAGGTGAGTCTTGAGTGCATCGCATTCGCAGTAGGGGGTACGCGTTCGCATAGTAGAAGTTGAGGGTTTAGCTCATTTGTTCTTCGCGTTTGCATAAGGGGGCCGCGTTTGCATAGTGATGGGAAATTATTCGTCGCGTTCGCATGAGGCATGTCGCATTCGCATTGACCAATTTGGAGGTCTTAAAAGATTGCTCTTCGTGATCGCGAGCCTGGGGCCCCGATCACATAGAAACAATTCATAGCTGGGTAGAATGGGTTTTTAAACATTTCATCCGTGAACCCAAGTTATTTTTCCACCATTGTTTGAAATTGAAGAGGGATTCGAAGAGGATTGGTTGGAGGTAAGTTTTATGAACAGAAAACGTGATTATTATGTGAAATTAAACTAGAAATCCACGGAAATTTAGCTAAAATTGGAAGAACTAGGGCTTGGGTTTTGAGATTTTTAATTGGGATTTGAAGGGCCATTTGAGGTCGGATTTGAGAGTTTTTGATATGTATGGACTCGTGGGAAGATAAGGAACCCGTTGATGTAAAATTTTTTGAGTTTCAAGAAGTGATACCGAGGCTCGCGTTTTGCCAATTTTGGGATTTTTGATATTTTTCGATTGTTTTCGATTGGGTATTGATCATTTGGCATGTTGTGACACATTCGTTGTGGTTTTGGTCACATTCGACGCGCGAGGGGGCCGATTTGAGAGGCGAGGGAACAACGATCTAGAACTTTAGCTGGTTTGAGGTAAGTAATGATTGTCACTATTGTTCTGAGGGTTTGAAACCCCGGATTACACCTCGTTTTGTTACTTTGAGGTGACTTACATGCTAGATGACAAACGTGGGGTAGAGCACCATTGGGAATTGTGACTTAGTCTATCTCGAATGGCTAACTTAATGAGTAATTGATAGTTAACTGTTTGGTATTATTACACCTTGGGTTGTATGCCATGTTTTGAGCCTTGTGCCGACTTGTTGAGACCCTTATGGGCATTATACTATCTTTCCTCACTTTAATTGTTTGAAAGCATATCCTCAGTCTTGTTTTACCTGTTTACTACTCAAATATGTCTTTATCACTATATTCTTAAAACTGTGGAAGCTGTTTTGGGCTGAGTTCCCTATTTTACTGACGGTCCGAGTGATCGTGAGATGATGATTGATATAGACTGAGGGTCTGATTGTGAGATTGATTACTGAGATAGACTGAGAGTCTGATGGTGAGGTTAATGACCGAGAGAGGCCGAGGGCCTAGTTGTGAGGACTATGTATCTAGAGATCGAGCTGCACGCCACAATAGTATATATATATATATATATATATATATATATATATATATATATATATATATATATATATATGTATGGATGGATGGATGGAATTAGGATCAGATATGTTAGTTCATGTGTTTTATAGACTTGGGACCGAAAGTTCTCACATATAGGTTAGCTTGTGATTTGTGGATTGCAAAATATTGGTAAGTTAGTCAGATATTAGTATATGCTATGATTCAGTTATTGTGGACCTTCGAAGGATTATTTATCTATTGTGTGTAACTGGAGTTGATGTGTGGTCCGTTGGTAGACCTATGTGGATATGTGTCCGGCGTCGAGATGATTTTGTTGACTTCAAGTTGCTGTTGGCTAAGAAAATGTTGATTCAGTTGTTTTGAGCTATTAGAAATTTGGAGGATCTATGAGTTACCTTTTGGTTTTGTGAGACATTACTATATGTTGGTTATAGGTACCTATGGTGCGGTTCTCTCGGAGTTGCTCGGTGAATGGTGTATCGGTTATGTCCTATCGAGTTTGCGTGGTGGATGCCATTTGTTTCACCGTGGGTGTAATGATTCGCTTTGGTTCCAAACATCAAATTGTGCATTATTGTCAATTTCAAGCATAGTGACTTGAGGTTTCTCATGTGGAGCATTATTTGGATAGGATCGCGCATTGCAGCGAAGCTATGTGGAGATATGAACTTGCGTGTTAGATTCGTGTGCTCTATTCTATGATATGAGACGGGTTCTTAGCCTTGCGTTGTGGTGGTACTGGTGAGCTTGAGGTACAAATCTTTCATCTGAGTGATTTTTTTAATGTGGGGATGTTTGGACTGTTATTTATTGGTGCGTATTATGATAGTTGTGGCGTAGGCCTTTATTGATGTTTCATGTCACTAGAGTGGTGTGTTGGATTAGAGGAGATCGTTTGGATCATTAATGAATACGAACTGATTCGATTTCAGCACGTTTAAAGGATAATATCGAGGTTCGTCTCGAAAATTGCTATGGTATTTGCCAAGGAGAAGTGGCTTTATGAATGGTTGATATGGGAAATGGTTATGGCTTATCGCGTGTTTTAGTGACCATTGGCAGTACATGAAAGTGTTTGGGTGAGACTCTAGTTGATAAGACTTTTTCTATTGGTATTTAGGTGTTGTGTGCAGCTGCTGTAAATAGAAGTTATTGCTACGAGCCTTAGCGTTATGTGGTTTATCATGTAGTGGAACCGAGGTTGCAGATATGGGTTACTATAGCTAGTTCAGGCTTATTCAATGTGTAGATGTGAGATTTTGAACTGGTGGATATTTTTGGTAGTGGAAATGTGGTTCTATGGTTTATGAACTATGATGGATTGTGAAATTTCAGTGATATTGTGTAATCGAACCTATGTGAAATAGGGTGACATGGGATCACCCCCGAGTGTATGCATGGCAAGGTTATTCAGTGATTGGTTGGCTTTTGGAAACTCTGAGTACGTTCGAGGACGAACGTGTGTTTGAGTGAGGGAGGATGTAACGACCCGACCGGTCGTTTTGAGATTTTGCACTTTGATCGCTAGTTCTTTGTCATAACTTGCCACATGTAATGCATTATGATTGAAGTAGATCATTGGTTTTTGTTTTCAGTAAAATCATAATGAATTTGGAAAAACAGTCCCAATTGAACACTTTAAATTTGAAAGGTTTGATCAAGAGTTGACTTATTTGTATATGAGTTCGGATCGGAATTTTATGATTTGGCTTGCTCAGTTAGGTGATTTATGACTTAGGAGCGCAATAGGAATGCATTTTGAAAGTCCGTGGAAGGATTTGGCAAAGTTAGTATTTTGACGATTTTCGGTTGATAGGTGAAATTTTGATCTGAGGGTCGGAATGCAATTCTGAGAGTTGCTGCAGCTTCGTTATGTTATTTGTGATGTGTGTGCAAAATTTCAGGCCATTCGAACATCGCTTGGTTGAGTTTTTGATCGAAAGTGTATTTTGGAAGTTTTTCTGAAACTTAGGCTTGAATTTGATGGCTTTGGTGTTGTTTGAGGTGTTTTGAGGATTGGAACAAGTTTGAATGATGTTTTAGGATGTATTAGTGCTTTTAATTGAGGTCCTAGGGGGCCTCGAGGTGATTTCGGATGGCTAACAGGAGGTTTTATCTTGGAAAAATATTGCAGATTTTCTTCACAGCTGTTCCAGGTCATTAAAGCTTCGCGATCGCAGGAGGTCACCCGCGTTCTTGTAGAAGGGTTTTTGGGCAGGCCTAGTTTTGTTCTACGCATTCGCGATTGACGGTACGCAATCATAGAATGTGAGTCTTGGGTGCATCGCGTTCGGAGTAGGGGGTACGCGTTCGCATAGTAGAAGTTGAGGGTTCAACAGATTTGTTCTTTGCGTTCGCATAAAGGGGACGTGTTCGCATAGTTATGGGAAACTATTCATCGCGTTCACATGAGGCATGTCATGTTCACATAGACAGATTTGGAGGTCTTAAAAGGTTTCTCTTCGCGATCGCGAGCCTGGGGCCGCGATCACATAGAAGAAATTCATAGCTGGGCAGAATGGGTTTTTAAACATTTCGTCCATGAACCCGTCATTTTCCCACCATTGTTGAACATTTTGAGAGCTCGTTGGGATAAATTGATGAGGGATTCGAAGAGAATTATGGAGGTAAGTTTTATGAACCAAAGACGTGACTATTATGTGAAATTACCCTAGCTATCCATGGAAATTTAGCTAAATTTGGAAGAACAAGGGCTTGGGTTTTGATATTTTTAAATTGGGATTTGAAGGGCCATTTGAGGTGGGATTTGAGAGTTTTTGATATGTATGGACTCGTGGAAAGATAAGGAACCCGTGACGTGAAAATTTCTGAGTTTCGAGAAGTGGTCTTGGGGCTCGGGTTTTTCCAATTTTAGGATTTTTGATATTTTACGATTGTTTTCGATTGGGAATTGTTCGTTTGGAATATTGTGATGCATTCATTGTGGTTTTGGTCAGAGTCGACACGCGAGAGGGCTGATTTGAGAGACAAGGGCATAGAGAGCTAGAACTTTGGCTGCTTTGAGGTAAGTAATGATTGTATATACTGTTATGAGGGTTTGAAACCCTGGATTACACATCGTTTTGTCACTTTGAGGCGACTTACACGCTAGATGACGAGCGTGGGGTAGAGCACCGCTGGGGATTGTGACCTAGTCCATCCCGAATGGTTAACTTAATGAGTAATTGATAGTTAACTGTTTGATGTTATTATAACTTGGGTTGTATGCCATGTTTGGGGCCTTGTGCCGACTTGCTGAGACCCTTATGGGCATATTGCCATCTTTTCTCACTCTAATTGTTTGAAAGCATATCCTCAGTCATGTTTTACCTGTTTATGTAAACTGGGATTTATGAGATGTTCAGAAATTGATTTGGCATTGGTTATTTCCACATAGATTTTTAAGTTATGAAATGCTTATGATTACTGTTTTGTCCTAGGGGCTATTTTACGAACTATGCTTTTCTCGAGGGGCCGATTATGGATTCAAATCCCTGTTAGTATTTAAAATGGTTTTTAACCCCTATTGAAACTGTGGGAAAGAATTTCTAAATGATTTTTTTACTAAAAGCTGGATTTTAAATGGGAAGGTTGACTCGTATTTTGATTTGAAAGCCTGTTATACTTATTGAGCCTAATGTAAATGTGAATTCATTATTTCCTACTACCCAGTCTTTATTTACTCTTATTACTTACTGGGTTGGAGTACTCACATTACTCCTTCCACCTCGTATGCAGATTTAGGTATATTGGAACCTGATAGCGGGTATTGATTGCTCAGGCACGGAGTCATTAGAGGTAGCAAGGTGGCTGCATGACGTTCGTGGCACCGCTTCCTTCCTCTCATTGCTATAACTGTATTTAGTGCATTTCTTTTTCGACTTTTGATGTACTCAGACCTTGATAGATGCTCATGACTAATGATACCCCGATGTCGGGCTTGTATTTTCATTCCGCACTATTATTTTAGAGTTTTATTATGAAACATGGTTTAATTAAAGGCTTAAGAATGATTCTTAATGATTAAAGGGTTAAACGTAAGTGTTGTGTCGGCTGACTTTGTCTTCACGAGAGACGCCATCACGACCGGGTCGGTTTGGGTCGTGACAATAATAAACTTGGAGTTTATGTGTAACTGCACACGTCATGGTGTAAACCTAAAGTTTATCAATATTGATAATTTATCCAATTGGCATAATATATTAATTTAAGTATGATGTGCAAAAATAAAAAAGAATTCATATGGGTAAATATTAAAGAACAAAAAAATTCTTTATGAATTCTCTTATGTTGCTTGTTCTCGTTAATTAATTAGACCAACTAAAATTGGTATTAAATCCCATGAATATTGAAAATATCAAAAGTAAATAGGGGCTCATCACCCATCATGTATACCACTTATGATGCATCCATGAGATGGTTACATGTGTGATTATTATCAACCCGCAACCTGATATTTGCAAGGTAGTCTTTCTATATAATTTAATTCAGAGCATAATTTTCAGATTTTCTATTCAAGACAATTTATCTTGATAAGTTGGTTTACATCAGAGTTAATTTGTTGAGTGCCTTCACTTAATAGTTAAATTGTTTCTTATGAGAACAAATCTATCTATATCTGTTTGATATAGGTTATATACCAAAGAATATCACCTTCTCCCCTCACAAGTGGTTAAGGGTCAGTAATCAAATAGTTTGATCTTGTTATTATTGATGTGCAATGTATATTTTGTTTAACACCATAATGCAGAAAGGTAGATTTGCCAAGTTGAGGAATCAAGTTAGTTTTTCTAACATGAGGGTGAGAAAGAATAAAGAATTGAGAAAAAATTACGTTTAATTAGTTATCATACATCTAGATCCTTGAATAAAATAATATGAACTTGAAGTTCATAAAAAGATAATTCATCTGCAATATATTGCAAAGCATGCCGACCGCATTTGCTGACCCCAAAGAAAGTAATTATATTCTCATTGCAAATACTCTTATTAGAATAAGTCCTAGAAGGACAAAGTCTATAATACACTTAAAAAGCATATAGACATATCCATTTCATGTATAATTCTTGATAAAGAAGATGAAAAAATGATCATAATAAGAGGCAAGTGATCTAGAAGATCATATGACATAATACTTCACAAAATCTCAAGAGATGTTCAGGTACCTGAAAATATAAAGGAAGAGATATCTATATTATGTATTTATGAAAAAAATGTTGGAACTGATACAAAATGTTCGTCGACGATATCTATGATAACATAAGTATAGATAGGGATCTTAAGTCTGTCGATTACATATACAAAATTATTGGCCAAATGAAGGAGACACAATTTGAATAAAATTTGTTTCATATGAAATACATATAGTTTTGAACATGTAATTCAAACACTTGAAATTATAAAGTCAATGGTGTGTCCAATCACTTTTATCTATCTTAGATGTCTAGCATAACATGAAAATTGGATATGCATATAAAGTCTATTTAAATGGCTTATATGAAAATCTATGAAGGATTCAATTTGCTTAAAGCATATACAATTCTTGGTTCTGAAGTATCATATCCTAAGTGCAATATATGCACATTTGTATATTGCTATAAATATAAGCATGATAATGTGATAGCGATAATACCTCTATGGAGATACTGAAAAGGCTATTCCATGACATTATATGAAGACATTACATATATACAATGATGATTTTATGGTGTAACATATCCATTCAAATGATAATAGGGCAGACTTATTCACCTAATCTCTACCTATGTCAACCATTAAGAAGATAGTGTACAAGATTGAGATGCGGATGTTCAACGATGTGAATTGATGATTTCTTCAGGGGGTGTTAATATGCGTTGTAATCTTTTTTCCTTATAAGATTTTTTCCCACTGAATTTGTTTTGAAAGGTCTTTAACGAGGCAACCAAAGACGTATTTCTAAGCATGTGTACTCTTTTTCCCTAGAATTTTTTTCACTGGGTTTTATTTAGTTAAGCCTTTAACGAGGCACATTATCTAGTAAATAGACATTCAAGGGGGAGTGTTATAAATAATATTTTATTTATAGTGAATGTCTATATTTTAGAAAATTTTTAGGGTTTGTTACTTAGTGGATAAGTTACTTTTTCTATATATAAATAGAGAGGTTCTATTTCATTGCAATCCATCCCAAATCAATAAAAATTCTCGCTCCCTACTTTTCTCTGTAATACTCTTATTTTTCTCTTATTTTTTTATAACAAAAAGTACATTTTTGTTAGTCCAATCTGTGTCTAACCTCTTGAACAAATAGTGAATTAACACATTCTTTCTAAAGAGCAGGAAAAGTACATCATAAAGTGTTAATTAAAATTCAGTAAGAACATGAATTATAATCATGTACCTGTTACGCAACAGATTAAAATCACAATCCAGAAACATTACCCCCAAGTTAAACTTTGATTCTCTTGGAAAACAAAGTTTAGTTTCACAAACTAAATGTATTTCTGTTTAGTGTGTTTTGCAAAAGAATAAAGAGAAATCTTCTCTGTTAAGGAAGAAAAAGAATGATGAGAAAGGTAGAGCAAATCTTTTCTTTCTGTTCACTCATGCCACACTTAATAGGAAGACAAAAATAAATTATTGTAGAGAAATAATAAACCGATATGGGAAAGACCGCTCTCAACTACACCCAAACGTGTAGCAACTTCTTCAAAGAAGAGATTTTATTCCCAAACTCTATCTCTTGCTAAATGAGTTGGGCCAGCCCATATAGAGAGACCCGGTATTTAAATTTATTTGCCAACGTCTCCCACTTCACTCATAATGGATTGCAACTCAAACTAGTATCTTGAATAAATAACACACTTAGTTCATACATACAAGTAGTTTGTGCGACCTGCGAGTATCAAGAGATATAATATATTTCAAACCTATTAAGGTTATTTTAGAGATTTATGTAGAAATCCAATTACATTCGAAAAGAATTCACTACTAACATGAGGATCTTATTACTCGCTATATCCCAACATCACCCGCTACTCCAGTAGATACTAATTCAATCCCCCATCCTCGAAAGAGGTGAACTCAAGTTCATAGTTAACTTTGTATTTATAATTACATTTGATACTCTCATGATAATTGTAATGTTTGACTATTTTCATGACCCAAGTTCGCCCTTCCTGAATTGTCGTGACGACACCTAGTTTCTACTACTAGGTAAGCCTAACAATTGCGGAAAAAGAAATAGAAATGCAGAAAAAATAATAAAAACTGAAGATAAGCGAATATAGAAATGCTTAAGATGCCGCTCGGCATATACTAATATAAGATCTCAAAAACTGAACAACTTCCCAAAACCCAAAATCTCATAAAATCACAAGCTGTTGAATAACTACAAGTGTCTAACTCCAGAATGTCTAAATAAAAGTAAATACAGAAGGGCTAATACTATGAGAGAGAAAGTAAAGGGACTCCTCGAGAATGTCTAAACAAAAGTAAATACGGAAGGGCTAATACTTTGAGATCGAATGGAAAGAGACTTCTCGGTCTGTGGACGTGGCAGATATACCTCGAAGTCTCTGGGGAGTCGAAGTACCTGGATCTGCGCATGAAAAACATGAACAGAAAAGGCTTGATACACCATAGCAGTACTCAGTAAGTGCCAAGCCTAACCTCGGTCGAGTAATGACGAGGAAGGTCAGAGCCCTACTGATTATAGCTGAAAAAGAGGTAAAATAGTATTGCATACGACAATATAATGAAATGCTAATAGTATGAAGTAACACAGGATAATAAGAATAACAATGATTTTTCTTCGATAAAATAATCACAGAAGGAATACAACCCAACACAGAGATAACAACCCGGGTTCTCTCAATATCCCGATGATATATTAGTATCCTTAATATATGTGCTGTGGATCTCTCTGTATCCCCGAGATCTCTTAGTATCCTCAATATATGTGCTGGGGATCTCTCGGTATCCCGAGGATCTCTTAGTATCCTCAATATACATGCTAGGGATCTCTCGGTATCACACATTATAGTCCAACAATATATGTACAGAGGATCTCTCAGAATACAAATCCTTAGTCCCAAAGTAAACAGGCATGTGGATCTCCCGGGATACTGTCGCGTAGTCCCAAAGTAAACACACAGCAGCAACACAAAGAATACTCAATCCAATTCAAATTTCATACCAAGGTAAAACAAGCATTTCTAACCTAGCATGCTGCACCTAATCCAAATAAGGCAGTTTGAGCAAGTAAAGCAATTAAGTCAATTAGACATGCTTCCCTAAGCTAACAGCAGGCTTAAATTGCAAGTAGTATAAACAAGAAAGGAAACCCAATTAAAGTTACTTAATGACAATAGGATATTCAACAATTAGCAGAAGTAGCACTTGTCACCTTACATACAAGGCATTTCAAATATCAACAATACCAAATCATAATGGGAGTTCCCCCCTCAAGGTTAAGAAAGACACTTACCTTGAACCGGCTCAAAATCAGCCCGAAACCATGCTCTTGCCATGAGTACTCGACTCCAAATGACACAAATTTATTCAAACCAATTGCATAATGTAAATTATAACTTCAAGTAACTGGTTCCACTAATTAATTTTAAGCTAATACGCGAAATTAGGAAAAATGACCAAAATGCACCCTGGGCCCATGTCTCGTAATCGAGTAAAAGTTACGGATTATGAACCCCCATTCACTCAAGAGTATAACCATACCAAGATTGTCAAAATTCGACTTCAAATACCCAATCAAAACTCGAAAAATTAGGTCTAAGAACTTTTCCAAAAAATGCTTAAACTCTGCGTGCCGTGCATCTTTGAGGCTCTGAGGAGCATACTCTCTTAGGAACATATTTGAAAACCGAGTCCAAGTCAGGGAATCCTCCTCATCCGGATTGTCTAACTCATAGGTACGCCACAACTCATAGGCGGCTCCTCGAATCTGGAAGGTAGTGAAGGAAACCTCGCTCGATCCTAATATACACGTGGTACAAAGGATACAGTATCACTCATATAGAAATCCCAAAGAATCATCTGATGCTAGACCACTACATACATGACGCTTGTACTTCGTGAACCTCTCAAGCCTCAGCTGCTCATCCTCGAAAGTCGGTGCCATGTCCTAGAGTTGATCTAGGACTGCATGCCGTTCAAGGATAATCTCTAGGACTTGATCAACATGCACTCGCTACTCTAGAGTGCAGGGGGCGGGAGTCTGTGCTCTTTCCCTGGCTTGAGATGTGGCTGCAGCAAGGGGAAGCAACCCTTCCTGAGCTAGAGTGGTGTACGTGCTCATGAACTGTTCAAAAGTCTCCTGGAGAGCTGGAGTAGTAGTAGCAGTAGGCGTATCAGTGCCTCGACTCTAGCTGGAACTGCTGGTGGTACCTCGGTGTGATAAGTTGATATTTCACCGACTTATCTTACCTTTAAACCTATACTTTTGCTATGTTTGAGTGATAAAATCCTGTAATTAATGTTATTTAATTCTATTTTACAGGTTGTATCTGATTTAGAAGTAACGGTGAAGAAACCAAGTGAAAACAAGACAAAAAGGAGCTAAAATGGACAAAATAATCTGCCCAGTGGAATACTCTTCGCGAACGCGAAAGAGGTCACGCGAACGCGATGAACCAGTAGCTAAACCTACGCGAACGCGTAGGTGCAATGCGAACGTGATGTGGGGCAAAAGAAACCTTCGCAAACGCGAAGGTGTTGAAGCGAACACGATGAGCAGAAATAGGTGGCCTTCGCGAATGCGAAGCTAGACTCGCGAACGCAATGAAGGAATTTGGCGTGAAGACTGGGCAGTTATGGAATTTCAGATCTTCTACCCCAAATCCATTAATACCCAATTCAGCTTATTTGTAAAACATATTTGGCTTATTTTTAGTCTCTTAGACTAGGAAGAACAAGTTGGAAGCTAGGGTTTTGCACAAACACACTTGGGTTTTGTTGATTTCAAGCTTTTGGTTATGGTTTTCTTACCCATTTATGTTTGTTTCATCATCTCCTTGCTTTGTATTGAATATTTAAGTGTGTAGTATTTATCCAACACTTGAATCTTGTTTATGGGAATATTCATAATTAAAGTGTGGATTTTATACCTTATTGTGCTTATGTATTGCATTATTTTTCTATATCTATGAAGTGAGTTATTGTTTCTTTTATTATTCTTGTTCTTTAATGTTTCCAAAGGGAATAGATAACCCTAGGACTTGCCCATTAACTCCGAATTAATTTTGGGAAAAATAGTTTGGGGTTGGGAAAGATTAATTAACAAGAACTTGAGGCGTTAACCCTCATTTTATTGATTCTACCTAGGGATAGGATTGACCTACTTGTAGCCTTGCAGGTGTAATTAATCTTCTAATTGTGATTAGGGATAATTCAATTAGGAAGTCTTGTTTGTCTTCGGAAGAAGTAATTAAGAATTATTATCCGTGGCTAATTAACATAAACTCGCTCATATTTGTAAAATCGTGAAATACATTGGATCGTTACTTGAGTGTAATTCCCGATACTTTCATAATTGTAGCAATTGATCATTTTACTTGCTTTCTAGGTTAGTTTACATTTCCACATTTTAGATATAAAAATAATTTTCAACCAAAATTCTTAGTGTTTGGCACTGTGCGACTAGCGATAATTTTCTTACAGTCCTAATCGCCTACACATTGTTCTCTGTTGGATTTGATCCCGAGTCATGTATGGTTAATTATATTGTTGCGACCATATCTATTTCTTTTTAGCGGTGGATTTGGACGTCACCAAAATTGGCGCCGTTGCCGGGGAATAATTTGGCGCAATTCAGGTTGTTTGAGAAGTAAGTGAAAGTGCTTTGATCCAAACTTGTGAATTCTTGTGTAATTATTTTCCTTACCTTGGGTCTATTTTTATAGTTTGTTTGTTGTTTATATTTTTTTATTTTTCAAAAATGGCATCATATAATGAAAAGTGGTCGGATGGTAGTTGTTCATATTTTGACGACCCTTGTGCTTATTGTGGTAGACCACACTCATGGATACATTGTTTAAATTCTCCCGGGGGTGGATTGTGCGCACAATCTCATCCCCATGATTGGAGTGATAAGTGTGGTTGCCAAAATAGTCATTGGGATTATTGTGCATATTTGACTTTCCCTTCCCCAAGCCCCTAGTATGGTGAGTTTTCTTCTTTTGATGAGAATTATAGGGCTATGGAATGGAAGAAAGTGAGCATGACAAAACTGGAGAGTTCAAACTCATGTTGGAGTGTTTACTTGAAGAAGGAAACAAAGAGAAAAATGCCTTGAACATCTTTTGGAGACTAGTCTCCAAAATGACTTGGCACTTGAACGGTTGCACTCGCAAATGGATGAGTTGATCGAAGCCTCAAGGGCTAAAAAATCCTCGGAAGTGAATGAAAACCAAGAGTCTTTCTTGGAGGTTGAAAATGAAAATCCTTCCTTGGCACTTGATCAAAACCAAGAAGGACTCCCAAATTCTCAAGATGAGAAAATAACGCTCATGTTGGAGACCATTCTTGAAAATGAGGCGAAGCATAACTTTGCACTCGAGGACTTGAGACAAGGCTTGAATTACAATGATGAACACATCTGCACTTTGGAAGACCAAATGCAAAAATTGGTTGAGGCTCACCATGCCCAACAACTTGAGTGTGTGGAAGAAAGCCAAGAAGAGTCCAATTCCGAGGATGAAAGTGAGCTTTACTTTGAGGAGTCAAGAATTGAACATCCGCCAACCAACTCAATGAGTATTATTGATGTCGACACAAAATATGGATTTGGAGTCAACCGGTAAAAATGCAATGTGGTTGATGTTGACTCCAATCCGAGGGAAAAGGAGGATGTCAAGAATGAAGAATTACAAAGTGAAAGCTTGAAGTCACATTCCAAGCACTTTTCAACATTGGAATTATGTGGTGACACAGAAGCTGAACTACATGAAACAATGAAGGTTTGCAAGGAGGAAAAATTCAGGCCAATCATTTTACAGTTTGAGGGGACAAGGAATCAAAATGACATCCCTCACTTGAAAGCCAAGAAGTGCAAAATGAAGATTTTAAGCATTGGCTCGAACATCAAGTTACCACCCCCATCGCTCGTGGTCACAAGCTTGATTCAAAGCTAGGTGCCCAATTCATATCATCCAAGTGGCGAGAAAAGTGGTAATGTTGTTTGCGTCGTGCCTTGACGTTACATGCGGCGCTTGGTGGGACGCAACCCAACGTTTTTCAAAATTTTCATCATTTTTGAAATTTTCTTTTTTAGAATAGCTTCGAATATTATTTTTGACTAATCTCTCAATTTTAGATTTTTTGGAGTTGATATGAGCAGGTCGGGTTGTTCCGAAGCGCTAAAACCAGTAGCTGCCAGCACTATTGAAGTGCAGAAAAATATACTTCAACGCGTTCGCATGAGAGCACCGCGTTCGCAAAGCTTCAGAGAATTTAATTCTTCGTGAACGCATGGAGGCACTTCGCGTTTGCGTCCTCTGGGCACTGTTACCCATCGCGTTCGCGTTCACTAGAAACAACTTATCTTCGCGTTCACGGCCTCTAGAAACAGCTACCTTTCGCGTACGCATGGCACCATCGCGAACGCGTAGGGTCAGGTAAATTAAAATGACCCAATGCTTCTGGAAATGGAATTTAACCCCTTTTTTCTCAAAACAACAGACCAATAACCCCCTAATTCCCAAAAATTCGAAGTGTCTCAAAATCTTCAATTCTTCTTGCAATCATCTCCATTTTTAAGGTATTAATCTTTACTCTCCTCTCAACTTAGTTCTATTCCTCTTCTCCTTTTTCTTGGTGTAAATTGTGAAAGAAGAGCAACCATTGTGGTATGGTTTTTAGGGTTAAAATGTTTAGCATTAAATTGCAAATTGATGCTTGAAAATTTATGCTGCTTGCTGGGTGAGATTGGTTGAGTGTGAGTGCTCGTTTGTGAGAAAAGTCTGGGTAAAATGTGCTGTAAATGAACAAACAAAAAAGGGGCACACAACATGGTTGAAAAATGCCTCAAAGAAGCAATATTTTCTGGGCGAATAAGAAGACATCGCGAACGCGTAAGAGGAGGCAGACTTTGACCTTTGCGAACACGATGGTATACTTGCGAGCGTGATGGTCTGGGATTTTTGAAATTTTTTTACTCTTTGCGAACACGGCTGGATGCTCGCGAACGTGAAGAGCAATGCCTGGCAGTCCCAAAAATGGCACAAAATAGTAGATTTGCCAAACTCTGCCTGGGACCTTTTTTGCCCATTTCTTCTGCTTAATTACTTCCTAACACATTGTGTTAAGCCTCTGTATGAGCTTTTAACATTGTTGGTCAATTTTGTAGGTATTTTGGATTTAAAATGGAACTAGAACACCCTAAAATTGCACAAGAACATGTTTTCGGAACTGGACAAGAGGAAGCTTTCGATCATGAGCGATTTTTATCTGCGGCATGCGAGCGGAGATATGATGAACTTCTGTCGAAAAACATTGTGCGGGAAAGAGGAATCAATTTAGAAAAAGTTGAGGAGAAAATGCCTGAGTTTTATGCACGCTTGATGGAGAGCGGATGGATGTGTTTTGCTGAGCTACCAATCAATGTCAACCACACAATTGTTTTGGAGTTCTTTGCAAATGCCCGACGGACTGACTTCCAAGGTGTATTGGTGACTACTGTGCGAGGCGTACAGGTTCATTTCAGCTCTCAGATTATCAATGATGTTTATGGCCACCCTAATGCTGACAACGAGGCTTACAAAGAGAGAGCAAGAGCAGGGGGCAACCAATGGCCGATAGATAAGCTGCATGGCGGGGTCACTCCAAAGAGGCTAACAGTGCAGAAGACAGTGGATTCTCATGACTTCACAGCGGAAGCAAAGACATGGCTTTTATTATTTGTTCCAGAGTGTCACCTTCTACTAATGATACCGATGTAACAATGGACAGGACACTCATGATTGCCGCTCTCGTGGATGGATTGCGTGTTAATGTGGGGGAGCATATTGTCCAAGAGATTGAGGAAGCTGCTATTGGGAGGTCTAAGAGTTTGTTCTTTCCCTCTTTGATCACCAGACTGTGCTATGATACAAGGGTGCTTAAACGCCCCAGTGACGTTGAGAAAGGTCCTGGCAAGCCAATGATCCATCCCCTACTGAAAAGAGGACCAAGTGACAAGTAGAAAAAGATGCGCATAGATGTAGCCTCCACTTCATTCGGGTAGTTCACAGAGACCACTACTGATTCCACCGAAACCTTTGACCCTGTGGGACCCCTCCAGGCTGGGCCGCACACTATGCGACATTTGTCTAGCAATATTTATGGGGTTGATGCACATGTCAGGCAGCTCATAGCTGGCCTTCCCACTGGCCCACCTAGGGCCAGCACATCTACTGGAGCTGAAGCCCTACCATCCATGGTAGAGATGGTCACGAAGCAAAAAGATATGATGACCCAGATGGAGGACATGAACACTAGGCTGGAAAACATGAGCCGCATGCAAGGTAATATAGAAAACAGGCAAAGGAAATTCAAGGAGCATGAGAAAAAAAGAGTAAGATGCTTTCCAAGATGATGCAGAAGCTGAGTACACTTTGTGGTTCACAGGACTCGGATGATGATGATGATCATGCAAACTTGGAGCTTAAATTTCCCACCACATCCAGTTCTGACTGATGCAATATTTAGGGAGCACTCTCCACCATTTTACTTTATACTTTTTAGTTGCATTGAGGACAATGCAATATCTTTAGTTGGGGGTGGTTCTTGTATACATGTTATGTTTTTTGGATATTTGGCATATTAGTATTGTGAATGTTTTCATTCTGTTATTAGTTATTTTGATATCATGTTTTTTATTAATATGTTTTAGTATGTTGATATTAGTATGTTTAGTACTTGATGATTTTGTTTATATATTAGCTTCTTAATTTTTATTTATTTTAGTATACGTTTTGTTAGTGGCAATATCCTTGCTTTTCTTTATACCATGGCTCTTTTTTCAAGGATGCCAATTTTTCTTCTTGCATGGGGTAATTGTAGAAATTTTTGTCGAATTTTCCCGATGATGGATGGATGACAACTTTCTTAAGGGAATTAGTCTTGTAGTTAGAAATAGTTTTTTTGTTACTTTAGGAAAAATAAATGGTTTGAGTTGGGATTTGTGCCATTGGCCAAGTTGTGGCTTGCTTAGTACCAACATGAGTTAAACCTCGTCATATGAATTGTTGATTGTTGAAAAAGAATAAAAAAAATATAATAAGTGAAGTAGAAAGGTCATGACTTTTTAAACTCAAATTTTGGATCTTTGATTCACAAATTAGTGTCTTATGCTATATGCAACCTCTTTGAGTCATTGGTTTCAATTGGATTTTGGATTGATGTTCCACTTGAATGTCATGTACCATGTGTGGTGAGATTATTTGTGAGTTCCTTTGCATTTCTTGTAGTCTAGAAATTGCCCGGAATGTGCTTCAAGGCCAAATCATAGATTAACTTGGTTCGAAAAATGAAATTAGGCCTTCCTTGGACCGCTAGTATGCCTAACAATTCCTACCCTAAAATATTTTCCCTAGTCAATAAATTTCAAGCCTTTAACCTTATTCTTTTGCTACCATGTTACATCTTAAATCCTTTGTTCTTAAATGATATATCTTTTGGCACCCTACTTCCCTAAGTACTTTGAAAGTGTTTATGTAGGCAAAAAGCCTAAGTTTGAGGGTGAATGGTTGGAAAAGTTGTAATATGGAAGTTGTTGAAAAGGTAGAAGGTAGTAGAAAAAATATGAATGATAAAAAGAGAAAGAAAAAGAGAGAAAAAGAAAAAAAAAATAGAATAAATGGGAAGACTAGGTGTGGAAGAAAAAGATAAAAAGAGGGGGGGGGGGGGGGGCGGTGATGGAAAATGTGTTTGAAGGAAGTGGAATTTAATTGTAAATTATGTAGTGCTTGGGGAGGGTTTGAATCGCTTTATCAAAATTGTACCATACCTTATCTAAAAGCCTAAACTACAACCCTTAAGTCCTAATTGATTTTGAACCGAATTTTCCACATTGGAAGAATACATAAAGGGCAAGCGTATAGTACTACTTGTGTGCATTTGAACATCTTTTTGAGAGAGAGTTAATTCTTTCCATTTGCTCCCATTGTTGCTTTGAATTAAGATTTATGAGTGTGGGATCCTCTCTTAAATGTGAGGGCATATGAAGTTTGAGTTGTGAATTTAATCCCATTTTCAATTGGGAGGAATGATCAAAGAAAGTTGATTGTGATGGAGTGGCAAATTTTGAAGATTTAGTGTCATGACTTAATTGCTACTTTGACTTGCATTGGTGTTTAAGGACTTTATTATGTAAAGTGCGTGATAATTCATATGCTTTGGAGTAATTGTTGGTACCAATCGAAGTCATGAATTTGTACCTAAAGTATATCTTCTTGATTGTCTTGGTGTGATGAAGATATGAGGTTGTTTAACCACTTGGGAAGAGATTTTGTTGCTTGAGGACAAGCAATAGTTCAAGTATGGGGGTGTGATAAGTTGGTATTTCACCGACTTATCTTTCCCTTAAACCTATAATTTTGCTATGTTTGAGTGATAAAATACTGCAATTAATGTCATTTACTTGTATTTTATGTGATTTAGAAGTAGTGGTGAAGAAACCAAGTGAAAACAAGACAAAAAGTAGCTAAAATGGACAAAATAATCTGCCCAGTGAAATACTCTTCGCGAACACGAAAGAGGTTACGCGAACGCGATGAACCAGTAGCCAAACTAACGCGTAGGTCAAATACGAACTCGATGTGGGGCAAAAGAAACCTTCGAGAACGCGATGAGCAGAAATAGGTGGCCTTTGTGAACGCGAAGCTAGACTCGCGAACGCGATGAAGAAACCAGGCGTGAAGACTGGGTAGTTTTGGAATTTCACGTCTTCTACCCCAAATCCATTAATAACCAATTCAGCTCATTTGTAAAACATCTTTGGCTTATTTTCAGTCTCTTAGACTAGGAAGAACAAATAGGAAACTAGGGTTTTGCACAAACATACTTGGGTTTGTTGATTTCAAGCTTTTATTTAAGGTTTTCTTACCCATTTATGTTTGTTTCTTCATCTCCTTGCTTTGTATTGAATATTTAAGTGTGTAGTATTTTATCCAACACTTGAATCTTGTTTATGGGAATATTCATAATTAAAGTGTGGATTTTATACCTTGTTGCGCATATGTATTGAATGATTTTCTATATCTATGAAGTGAATTATTGTTTATTTTATTATTCTTGTTATTTAATGTTTCCAAAGGGAATAGCTAACCCTAGGACTCGCCCATTAACTCCGAATTATTTTGGGAAAAATAGTTTGGGGTTGGGAAAGATTAATTAACAAGAACTTGAGGCGTTAACCCTCATTTTATAGATTCTACCTAGGGATATGATTGAACTACTTGTAGCCTTGCGGGTATGCTTAATCTTCTAATTGTGATTAGGGATAATTCAATTAGGAAGTCTTGTTAGTTTTCGGAAGAAGCTAATTAAGAATTATTATCCGTGGCTAATTAACATAAACTCGCTCATATTTGTAAAATCGTGAAATACATTGGATCGTTACTTGAGAGTCATTCCTGATGCTTTCATAATTGTAGCCATTGATCATCTTACTTGCTTTCTAGGTTAGTTTACATTTCCGCATTTTAGATATAAAAATAATTTTCAACCAAAATTCTTAGTGTTTGGCACTGCGCGGCTAGCAGTAATTTTCTTACATTCCTAGTCGCCTACACATTGTTCTCTGTGGGATTCGACCCTGACTCATAGTTGGGTAATTATATTGCTGCGACCGTATCTATTGCTTTTTAGAGGTGGATTTGGACGTCACCACGGCGGCAACTCGCGTGGGTGCTCTGGCTGCACCACGTGTGCGTCCTCAGCCTCTATCCCGGTCTCGACCTCTGTCAGCTACAGTAGGGGGCATGGGTGCCTGATCATCTCTGGTAACATATGCCCTCACCATCTGCGAGAGAATAGAAGACAAGTTTAGAATTGTGATATCAAAAATCACGCACAACAAGGAAATCAAATGAAGTGAAATTTTCCTGATAGTTATATAGTCTCTCGTAGATAAGAATAGATGGAAGACTAGGAGAAGCTCCCCGACCTGAACCATGTGATGTAGAAGAGTTTGCTCGTTGTTCATTGTTTTTAATTTATGGTCTTTCTTGATTGCTGGCTTTTTCTATGTTAAAGAGTTTTTTTGTGACGATGAAGAGTTTCGTTTGACTGTTGCCAAAATTTTTAAGAATTTGGAGAGTTGAATTTTTTTTTCAGTTATCAAATTGATATTCAATTACTTTGTGATTCAATTATCTAAATAAAATTTGTTTAATTTTTTCTGATTGTCTTTTGTAGGAGCATCGATCGGGAATGAAAGCAGTGATGAAGATCTTGACTATTGTTGATCGTTGTTAGACTTTCTGTTATCATTTTGAATGATATTTTAGTGTAGAACTTTTTGGATGCAAACTCATATACTTTGACTTTTGAATTGTTAATCAGACAATGTATTCATATTTTGTTTTGGTATATGGATAGTGCTATTTGGATATTTAAATTTTATTTTGTGGTTTATATAAGTTATGGTGTATAAAATTTTATTACATAGGAAAATATTCCTCATTTTATTTCCATAAATATCAGAAATTACAATTTTGAATTGTTGCAATAGAGAATATAACCGTTCTAATAGATCTATCAAATAATAACAACTTTTCCTAATAACCGATGCAATATGTTACAATATCCGTTGCAATAGGATATTGATAATTGTTCCAATATATCACAAAAACCGTTGCAATATATCATGAAAACCGTTGCAATAGGCCTAAAAGTTGTTGTTATAATTATATCACTACGGTTCATAGTCGTTCCAACAGAACATAAAACTGTTCCCATAGATGGAGCAATGGCCACACTTCCATAACCGTTACAATATCCCTATATGGAGAGGGTTTTGAAACCGTTACTAATAACCGTTCCAATTGACCTATGGTAACACTGAATCCCGGAACACATCACCATCCCATTTGCTCTACAGGAACGATTATTTTATCTATTTCCACGGTTTTAGAAGGGTTCCCATAGGTGTGATTTCTAGTAGTGTATGACCGGGAGTGAATTTTTTGATAACGGGGTTGGATTCTGATTCCGAAAGTTAGAGTAGGTCCGTAATGTCAATTATGACTTGTGTACAAAATTTGGGATCAATCGAACATTATTTGGGTAGTTTCGAAATCGGATGTAGAAGTTTGAAGTTTTAAAGTTCATTAAGCTTGAATTGGAATGCAATTCGTATTTTTAGAGTTGTTTGACATGATTTGAGGGCTCGACTAAGTGTGTATTGTGTTTTAGGACTGGTTGATATATTTGGTAGAGGTCCTCGGGGGCCTCGGGTGGATTCCGAGTGGTTAACACCTTCTGGTGTCTTCGCACCTGCAGTGGGGTTAGCCGCAGGTGCAGACTCGTACGTGCAAGCGGAGGATCATAGAAGAGGTCTAGGATGAGTTGGCCAGTGGTCGCAGGTGCAACGTGAATACCGAAGAAGTGGAGCCGTTCCTACGGAGGGATGATAGTAGAAGCGGAGAATGATCTGGAAAGGGAAGTCCACAGAAATGGATAATGTCCACAGAAGTTCTTGCGCAGAAGCGTTAAGTGTTCCGCAGGTGCGAGCTTTCTATGCTTAAGTGTGAACCGCACCTACGATGGTATTTCCGCAGGTGCGGAGCCGCAGATGCAGCAAAGTACTCGCAGAAGCGAAATATATGGGTAGAAATGAAATGCTAAATTGAGGGTCTGATCTCATTTTCATTTCGGAAATTTGAAAGCTCGGATTGAGGAAATATTTTGAGGTTTTTTGAAGAAATATTTGGATTAGGATTCTTGACTTATTTTGCATTATAATTCACTAATCCATCATTCATTTCATCATCTAATTGAAGATTTGGGTCGAGAAGTTGGCCGGGGGCGGGGGGGGGGGGGGGGTTTATATTTTATGACTTCTACCCGATTCTGAGATGTGGGTCTAGATCAAATTTTTGGAGCGATTTTCTAATTTATTGTCAAATTCTTGATTTCATTAATTAGTTTCTTATAGTTATATTTATAGTATTAAAGTGTTTTTGGCTTTTTGGGGCCCATTCGGAGTCGGAAAGTTGAGGAAAAGACATTCTTATTGACTGATTGAGCTTTGTTCGATGTAAGTGACTTGCCTAACCTTGTGTGCGGAGAATCCCCTTAGGATTTGGTGTTGTTGTAACAATTTGTGGTATATGAATGTTGTGCACGCGAGGTGAAGAGTGCCTACACGAGCTAATTGTTGAAAATATGGTTTTTACTGAAAAGTAACCTGTTGTATCTTAATTGAGTTATTCCAGCACATGTAGTTACCATGTTTAGCCTAATATCGCATGTCTACTTATCTTGAATGCTTATTTGAAATATGTACAACATGCTTAGTTGAGTTTTCTATTTTTACTGGTTTCTGTATTTAATCTTTAACTGTAGGATTTCTTACTGTGAAATCACTGTTCCATCCGTTATGAGCTGTATATTTATTATAGGACTACGAGACGATAGTTTGGGAGTTTCCCCTACTGCATATTTACTTTTGGAATACGAGGCGGTACCTCGGGAGTTTTCACAATTGCATATTAACTTTTGGGACTACTAGGCGGCACCTCAGGAGCTCCCTTGTTGAGTATTTACTTTTGGGACTATAAGACGGTACCTCGGGAGCGCCCTTATTGTTTATCTCTATGTGCTATGTTGTTAAATCTCTGTAATTTCTCATTGTGAAATTCTCCATCTTTTTATTAAATTACCATATCTTCTCCCTTAGTTATTGTATTCTAGTAGGGCCTTGACATGAACTCGTCACTACTCTACCAAGGTTAAGCTTGGAACTTACTGGGTACCGGTGTGGTGTACTCATGCTACTCTTCTGCACATGTTTTGTGTGCAGACCCAGGTAGTTCCTACTAGTCCCGCTATTAGTAAAGAGTTGTGCTGTTTCTACGAAGACTTCAAGTTATATCTGTCAGCGTCCGCAGACCTTGGAGTCCCCGTCTATCTTTTATGTTGTTATTTGTTTATCCTACATGATGATGTATAGAGACAGTTAGAACAATTTTTTAGAGCTTGCGACTTGTGCTATCGGGTTTTAGGGGGTTGTCTATACTCGAGTTGTTGGTTTACTTGTATATGCTGAGCGATAGTTTTCCCATTTTATTTATATACATACCTGTTGTTGTTAAGGTTTAGCCTTTATTTTTGTTATCATTTGAGTTATTCCGAAATTGTTAGGTTTACCTAGTCTTAGAGACTAAGTGGCGTTACGGATGGAGATTTGAATGGTGACAACTTTATATAAAAAACAGGACAATAGTTTTTGTTGATATGATCAGTAGTTTTCTTTTGTGGTGCTACATCTCCAAAGATAATAACTCATACAGGTTTGGTTATACTATCCACAAGAATTCTCTAATCTTAGATCAATAAGCTTATGTAATTTTCAATTAACCTCTTTTTTTATGACTATTACTTCCTAGAAGAAAAGCTTCCTGTGTAATCTTTTCTAAATATGCATATTATGATCTTCCTTAAATAAATAAAAGTGAGGAAGCATGCAGTGAATTGGAAGAAATGGCTAGAATGCCTATTTCTACTATGTATTTTTCATACTTCGCAATCTTTTCAGTATTGTGCTTATGTTGCTTTTCATAGATATTGATCAAATTTTGCTGTGATTGTTCCTCCTCCTCAAGCTCCTTTACAAGGTTTGCTTGTTGGATATTTTTGCTTTTTGGTCGATCTTCTTCTTCCATCCAAGGGCCGCTCAAAAAATTCAGTGGCCTAAAGCTTAATTTTAATAAGAATCTAAATTTTATACACTTATACAAGTATATACAAAAATTTTAATGTTATCTTTTTTTCCTTCCGTACTTATTTATACAATAGTATTATTATAAGATATATGACTTTTAGCTTCATTTAGTAATATTATTATTGTTATTTAGATTACCAAGGATTAATTCAAGTTAATAAAATTAGCCATATGTTTGCAATACACTGCCTCGGATCTTATTGTAAAAACTTTTATTTACTGATACGAAGATTTGAGTAGTTTAATTGAAAGTAATAGAATATTTCATATGTTAAAAACTAGATATTCATTGTTTTTTTAATAATTTTCTTACACAGATTTTATAATTTTTTCTACAAATTTCAATATTGTCTAAGTCAAAATATTATTACGTATTATACCATTAATACTTTTTGGGGCCTAAAGCAAAGGCTTTACTAATCTCACCCTTCAGCTGCCCACGCTTCCATCAATAGATATGTGACTAGACCTCTGCATATAAAGAAAAATGGAGAAGAGACTAAATTACACAAAAATTATGCTACCATGTGAAAGCTGGCGTTTAAAAACCCTAATCGACAGACAAATACAAACTTAGGAATTACAAATGCAAGAAAGGAGGTCATTCGAGTTAACTAGAATGAAGGGTATTTTCACCCGAAACTGCTTTTGTTCAGAGGCAGATAAATTAATATATAACAAATCTAAAAAACAGAGGCAATTACAAGATAGTTGCATAGCCAGCAAGCAGTAGTGTTAATTTTTACTAAATTTATTTATACTAAAAAGAGAAAAAAATCTCTGAAATTATGAAGTTTCGAACATAATATTAGTCAGTGGGATATCAATAGATGCATGTTATAAAACATCACACTGCAACAGAATCAAATGCAAATCAAAGTCAAAATAATCTACAGTCAAATGTTGTCCAATGTAAAAAATCATAGCGGTAATAAGCTTTTGAATCGAAGCAAAGTATGAGGGACAGAGAAGTTGCTCCATAGAATTACCATTGATGCACAGTAGGACTTGTATTTTCCGAGTGGATTTCCTTGCTGCTTTAGCATGCAGTTTCCATGCATTATCAACTTGTGCCAGACCTCTTTTCTTCGTTATTTCCTTGATATGTATAGACCTACACTCCGTATCACAATACTTGAGACCCTCACATAGTATTAATTTGGAGGTACTACATGAGGAGTGTTTTGATATATAAAGATGAGTGTATCCAAAGTGAAACAATTGGATTTCTACAAAGCCCAGAATACTCCCAGCCTTCATGCTTGTGCTTATTATTGACCTTCCTTCTAGGGAATGTGCACATAGTGGTAGGGCTGCTTATCAGGAGATTGGACGGTTATTTACTCTTAATGGTTTGGCTAATCGGTTATCGGTTTTTAAATGTATTAATCCGCTAGCCATCGATAAGATATCGGGCAAATTGGTATCAGTTTAGCTCTTATCGGACGGTTTCTCGGCCTAATTCAACCAAAATAAAATAAAATTCAGTCTCTGTATGTTTAAATAATTGGTCGATGTACTAAAAGGGATGAAGCTGAAGAGATACTGTGATGGGTAAATCATCTATCTAGAATCTTATTTATGTTTATGCACATTGACCTTAATTAGAATGCGGGTTTCTGAGGACATGACCCTTGATAGGAAAGTCTGGAGGTCTAGTATTAGGGTTGTAGGATAGGGGCCCCTAGAGTTTTCGTACTCCTCACCCGGGGTTGGGTGATGCTTGGCAGGGCTATCCATAGATGATTTGTGTATTGGATTGTGTCTCCTTTATGTTAGTTATTTATGGTAGTTATTGTCTGATATTATTGCATGCTATTTTATTTATTTATGGTTCTTATGTTTAGATAATTATTTATGCTATTTCTTCTGGACTTACTAATGCTCTTTTGTTTTTGTTCTTGTTTTTATTTTTGTTTTTTCTCTCCTTCACTGAGCCGAGGGTCCACTGGAAACAGCCTCTCTACCCTTGGGGTAGGGGTAAGGCTCGTCTACATATTACCCTCCCCAGACTCCACTTTGTGGGACGTTACTGGGTAGTTGTTGTTGTTGTTGTTGTTGTTGTACATTGGCCTTAGTTAGTCCATGTGAAAGATTTTCAGTTGGCAGTTGTTAAAACAAATATTCATCTTCATCATGCTTAGAATTCTAGGATGCCTTAAAACCCATGCGAAGTTGATGAAGCAGTTGTGTAACTGGTATTGTTATCTTGTTTCAGATAGAAAATTCTGTCTTTTGTCACAGTTATTAGATGACTCCTTTTATTTGGCTTTCTTTTATTCTAATTCACTTGGCTAGAATACCGGAGGGAAAAAGGTTTTTGATTATTATATATATATATATATATATATATGGATAAAAATAAATTTTATATGTATATATATATTCTTAACGGGTTAACGGATTATCCGTTAAGAAAATTGAATAACCCCCCCTCCCACGCCTCCCAAATCGATACAAAAATTTTAATCCGTTCCCCGTTCGTTAATTTATTTGCCCGATACCAATAAGCCATTAAACTTCGCTTTTCGGTTCGATTTTAAATACCCCAACTAGGTAATACCACCCATTGAAGTTGTGTCAAATGAAAAGGCATGAATACAATAATTTTCCCTGTAAAAAAGAACATATTGTTTGTGAAGAAAATGATCACCAAGTTCTTCTCCATAAGGATTTGAACTAGATGATCGAGGATGTGCCTTCCTCTCCAGAAAGTTGATCAAATATAATTGTAGCCATTTAAACATTGTCCTCCCTCCTTCGAAAACCCTCTAGTCCTCCTATCAAGAATTCCTTGCGATCCTTACCCTTAGATATGGACATAGCCATTGCTTCTGCCAAAATGTTGGTATTCTCCTGTATCTCCCTAACACGTGAAAATTTCATCACCTTCTTCATTCCTCGATGCACCATCCTTGTTAACTTTTATCCAACCTGGACAAGGTAATTCCCATGACACCTTGGTAACCTTCAGTTTGGGAGTATATACCTTCATCATGTTAAGCAAATCATGCTTATGCAGCACATTTTGAAGACTTGGCTTCCTAAACTTCACTTAAGTAGATTACCCTTCTAATGAACATTGCTTCCCCGTATTTGTAATTGTTCCTCCTCTTCCATAATTCACGTGTTGGAATTTGGACATATGTTAATTGGTTATAGCCTGAAAGGATATTGACGTGGCTCAAATGGTGGATAATTAAATGACTTAATATTAAATATTATATGTGGATAAGTGAATCCAATAACTATTGGCCTGTGATGGGTAGACACTCTTTATAAATAGAGGCCAACCCCCCTTTCCCTAGCTATTAGAAAACCCTAGCGTATTCTAACTCTTGAATACGTGGTAACGGTAGACGTCCCATCAGTCAAGTTCTTCGGGCTGTGAGAGCGCGTAGCTAGTGGATTGTGGAAACTAGTCTCAGGCTTAATCGCCGTTTGCTGTCGCTGCTGAATTCATGGAGTTTAACGGTATGCTTCCTTAGACTTTAACTCTAGATTGATTGTGTATTTGTATCTTAATCTCTACTATAACTGCGATTTAATAATCTTACAATTGATATCAAAGCCACCATAATTAGGGATTAAGATCAATAAAATTGATCTTGAATGTCGTAATATTGACCGTACTGCTTTCAACTTTCGAACAACGGTACAACACAACGAAATTTGGTTTACTATGCGTTGTTTTAGGCGAATTTCTCATCGACGGTAGAGATGCATCTACTATTTTTTTTGTATGATAACATTTAATCTATTGTGATTGAAATTCTAGTACTAGAATCATCAACAAGTGAAAAGTGTTAGGAAAAGATAAATAGGTGACGGCGGCAAAAGTGGGTTTAACCACAGGATTGACAAAACTAGAGAATCCTTCTTTTCCTTTGATTAATTATAGGATAAAACCAATAAGATAACATTAAAATTGAGGGGATTCTGGTGATATTTTGAAATTGAACAATTCAATCTGAAAGAATTAGTTGAAGTCCAAAGATTTCCTTTTTTTTTTACCGTTGTTGCGGAAAGCATCTTACCTGTTTCTCTTTATTATTGTTTATACTTCATTAACCTACTTTGTCCCTAAATGCCTAACGTTGATTTTGCATTTGTTGCTGCTTTTAACGTTGGTTTGCCTATGGATTAATTTTTCTAGTTCAAGATTACGCTTGTCACTTGTATGTCGAATGTAAAGTGACTGAAATTTCTTTTACCTACCTTGCTGATATGGTAAGAGAATGGATTAAAATTAATAAAATAAAATAAATTCTATGGGTGTTTCGCATGTATTAATACGTATAGCTAAGAAAATGTGATTAATAAATAGTGTTAGCAAAATGGTTTATTTGTTTGGAGTCACTGAAAAGGTATTAATATTATATACATGTGAGATTATTTAGTATATGGATTGAGAATTATGATTAATAGATAGTTTCCAGTAAAATGGTCTGTTTATTTGAGTTATTGAAATATCCTCAATACACATGTAGAAATTATCCTTAATAGGGTGTACGCTTGTGTTGGAGGTTTACCCTTTTGATACTAGTGACACTAAATTAATTTGTGAGATAAGATATTATATTTCAACCCAAAGGATGAAGCTTAATATTTTGGATTCTCATATATATATATATATATATATATATATATATATATATATATATATATATATATATATATATAAATTAAATGAATAAGGATAATTTGATGTAAGAGGAGGTTTTGTGTCTCTTACCTAAAGGAAGGACACAATGTATGCCTTGCACTCTTGGATGATAGGGGGAGGCTTTGTATCTCTTGCCTAAAGGTGAGGATGCAATGAATGCCTTGTACTTTTTGATTTTTTTAAAAAGGGGAGACATTTGCATCTTTTACCCAAATGAGGAGTGTAATGGATGTCTTTGACTCTTTTGATTTAATATACTCTAGCCAATAACTTTATCTAATTTTGTGTTGTTTGCTTATACAGTTGTTAACAACATGACTACTCAATTAAATTCCACTGAAACTCTGACTAGTAGCAACTACAAGAAGTGGAAACATGATGTTGAAATAGTGTTAGTCCTGATGGACCCTTGACTTTGCATTGACCGAACAGTAACCTGCTGAACTTACAACTACTAGCACTGCTGATGAAAAGGATAAGTATGAAAAATGGATGAAGGCTAACAAATTGAGTCTTATGATCATGAAAAGATCCATTTCTGATCACATAAAGGGTGCTATTAAGGATAATGAAAATGCAAAAGATTTTATGAGCCATTGGACAGAAATTCCTAGAATCTGATAAAGCTGAGATAGGTAGCCTGATTGATTCTCTGTCTACCATAAAGTATGACCTTGTAGGTAGTGCCCGTGATCATATTACGAAATTTAACATTGCTACCAAACTGAACAATTTAGGTGTAACCATTACCGATGATTTTCTTTTTCACCAATCTCGAAGGACCCTTCCTGAGCAGTTTAACCAACTTAAGATAACCTATAATGGCCAAAAAGATAAGTGTAATGTTGATGAACTTATTACTGTTTGTGTGGTAGAGGAAGGGAGGACCCAAAAGGAGAAAGTTGAGGGTCTAGTGAACTTTGTTAGTTTGCCTAGGTCGGCTGATTATCCCTCTTATAAAAGAAAAGGTGGACCCAAATTTCACAAAAAGAAACATGGCCAGTCTCATCGTCCAGGTGGTAATAGTGGCCATACTAATAAGCCTGGTGTTAACCAAGGTCAGTCTCATAATCCTCTTGGTCCTCAAGCTGTAATTAAGAAAGAAATCAAGTGCTGGGATTGCAAACAAGTAGGTTATAAGAAATCTGGCTATCCTCTGAAAAAGAAATCAAGTAATCTTTTGGCTTTTGTCTGCTTTGAAACTAGTCTTGTTCATGTTTCTTTAAATTCTTGGTGGTTGGATAGTGGTGCAACTATTTATGTAACCAGTGACTTGCAGGATCCAGTAAGCAGACGGAAGCGAAAAGAGGATGAAGCCAGTGTTGTTGTGGGCAATGGACTCAAAGCAAAATTAGAGTTTATAGGGATATCAATTTTACATTTTAAGAATAATTCTAGTATTCGTTTAGATAATACTGTTTTTGTACCGTCTATGAGGCCGAAATTAGTTTCGGTTTCCCTTTTGGACAAAGCTGGTTATTCATTTCAACAAAATAATGGTATTATTAAAATTTCCTATGATTCACATGTTGTTGCTGATGTTTTTTTAAGTGATGGTCTTGATCGCTTGAATATATTAAATGAAACTTTTTCTGCAATGCATATTGAAAATATTGCCCACAAAAGGTCTGCTATGAGTAAAACATCTTACCTATTATGACATTGGCGTCTTGGTCATATTTCTAAAGAAAGAATTGAACGATTGATAAAGGAAAATATTTTACCTGTTCTTGACCAAAAGATTTTGAAACTTGTGTGGATTGTGTTAGGCGTAAAGTGACCAAGGTTAAGAGAAAGGGTTCCACTAGGAGCTCTGAACTCTTATAAATAATTCACACTGATATTAGTGGACCTTATGTACCTACTTTGACCAATCATAAGTATTTTATTACTTTTATTGATGACTTTTCAAGGTACTGTTATATATATATATATATATATATATATATATATATATATATATATATATATATATATATATATATATATATATATATATATATATATATATATATATATATCTTTTAAAAGAAAAATCTAAAGCACTTGATAAGTTTAAAATTTACAAGACTGAAGTTGAAAGACAGCTTGGGAAGTCCACTAAGATAGTGAGGTCTGACCGTGGTGGTGAGTACCATGGAAATTATAATGAGTCTGGTCAATGCATGGGGCCTTTTGCTTTATTTTTGAAAAAATGTGGGATAGTAGCACAATATACCACGCCAGGTACTCCTGAGCAGAATGGTGTGGCTGAAAGACGAAATCGTACTCTCATGGAAATGGTGAGAAGTATGATGTCAAGGACTAGCTTACCTAAGTCTCTTTGGGTTGAAGCCTTAAAAACACCTAGCTATATCCTGAATATAGTTCCTACAAAATCTGTCTTAAAAACTCCCTTTGAACTATGGACAACCCGAAAACCTAGGTTGAACCATTTTCACATTTGGGATGTCCAGCTGAAGTTCGTATTTATTCACCCACAGAAAAGAAAACTGATTCTAAAACTACTAGTTGTTTCTTTATAGGCTATCCTGATCACTCCAATGGTTTTAGGTTTTTCTGTCCTGGGCGTGGCATTAGAATTGTTGAGTCTATTAATGCGAAATTTCTTGAGCATGATGTTTGTGATTGTGATTGTTCATGTGGTAAGGAAATTGTATTGAAAGAGAAGGAAGTCATTGTCCCTATTCATGTTATACATGAAAAGGTGGTAAACCAACCTATTCATGAGCGGAGAATCAAGGGAACAACGACGTAGATCCCATAGTTCCTGAACAAAATGTACACAATGAACCACTCCACAGGTCACAAAGAGACAGAAGGTCTGCCATCTCTGATGATTTTATCGTGTATGTGACTGAAAATCTTAGTGATACTGGAGAGCTGACTGATCCTTTCTCATATGCTCAAGCTATTTCCTCTCCATTTGTTGATAAATGGCGTGAGGCAATGAATGATGAAATGCGCTCTACGGAACACAATGGAGTGTTGGAGTTAGTTGAACTGCCTAAAGGTTTTAGACCTATAGGTTGCAAATGGGTGCTTAAAACTAAAAGAGACTCTAAGTGAAACATAGACCGTTATAAAGCAAGGTTGGTTGCTAAGGGTCACACTCAGAAAGAAGGTATTGATTATAAAGAAACATTTTATACTGTTTCATCCAAGGATGCATTTAGAATTGTGATGGATCTTGTGGCGCATTTTGATTTAGAATTGCACCAAATGGATGTTAAAACTGCTTTTCTGAATGGGAGTCTACTTGAAGAGGTTTACATGGTTCAACCTAAAGGGTTTAAAGAAGCTGGTATAGAACATCTAGTGTGCAAGCTTAACAAATCCATATATGGACTTAAATAAGCCTCTAGGTAGCGGTACTTGAAATTTGATGAAATTATTACAAAATTTGGATTTGTGGAGAATAAACTTGATGAATGTGTTTATCTTAAAATAGATAATGGTAACTTCATTATCATGGTTCTCTGTGTTGATGACATTCTTCTTGCAAAAAAAAAACTTGGGCTTATTGAATGAGACCAAACAATTTTTGTCTAGATCTTTTGATATGAAAAATCTTGATGAAGCCTCTTTTGTTCTTGGGATAGAGAATGAAAGAGATAGGTCACGTGGTTTAGTGGGTTTATCACAACGTTACTATATTGATAGTGTTCTTAAAACTTTCAATATGCAATACTGTAGACCTGGTATTGCACCTGTTGTAAATGGAGACAAACTTAGCAAGGATCAATGTCCGAAAAATGAAATTGAAATGAGAACTATGAAAGATGTGCCATGTGCGAGTGTTGTTGATTGTTTGATGTACATACAAGTTTGTACAAGGCCTGATATTGCATTTGCTGTTAACATGTTGGGAAGATTTTCTTCTAATCCTGGGTGGGCACATTGGGTAGCTGCAAAGAAAGTGATAAGATATCTACAACGCACCAAAGATTTCATGCTTGTATACAAAAAGGTTGATGATCTGGATCTTGTAGTATATTCAGACTCTGACTTTGCAGGTTGTCAAGACACTATGAAATCAACTTCTGGGTATACTTTTATATTGGGTGGAGGTGCTATTTCTTGGAAAAGTGAGAAGCAAAGTATCACTGCTACATCTACAATGGAAGCTGAGTTTATTGCTTATTTTGAGACTGCTTCACATGCCGTGTGGATGAAGACTTTTCTTACTAAATTACAGATTGTAGATTTTATATCTAAACCGGTGACTATTTTCTGTGATAACAGTGCAACTGTGTAATTCTCCAAGAATAACAAGAGAACATGAGGCTCAAAACATGTTAGCCTCAAGTTTCTTAAGGTTAGAGACATGGTAAAAGAAGGTGATATATGTATTGAGCATATTAGCACAGAATCTATATTAGCTAATCCTTTGACTAAAGGTCTTAGGCCTGTAGTGTTTAATGAACATGCTAAAAGTATGGGCATTTTAGAGTCTTTTGATGTGCTTTAGTCACTGGGAGTTACTTTGTAATTGCTGACTGAGATATTGCTTTTGATAAATTTTATTTTTTATGCAAGCTTGTGTTATTTCATATTTGTTATCCTTATTGACTAACATGATAATTTATTTATTCTTATTTCCAATTGGACATTGCATAAACTCATGATATCATTGAGTTTTGCTGCTTGTTGTCTTGATTATCCCGGGTAAGGCACAAGGAATCCTCCTGAGGTGATATGATTTTGTGTCACTTGTGTTGAAACATGTTCTCAAGTCGCTAAAACTAAAAGTGCGTTCATCTTTGTAGGTTTTGATAAATGACAAACCGAAGCGCATGGAACATTGACATATCCCGAAGTCCAAGCACAAGAGAAACAAAGAACAAGATCAAGTAAGCAACGAAGATATACATGAGTCGTTTTATATTGTGATCTTGATCCAACAAAAGATTCAAGTCTTGGCTTCTCTCGAAAAATCATTTTCATCAAACCATGCATCTTTGATTTAAAACAAAATGATTTTCAAACGTTTTCATTTTAGCCAAAATGATTTTTAAACAAGTCTTTCAAATCTGGACAGAACTGCCAGATAATCGATTATGTGATTTGATAATCGATTATGTTAAGTCAACTAAAACCGAAATTTACAAAACAGCAAAATAATCGATTATGTAATATGATAATCGATTATCCTTTTTATTCCGATTATATTAGAAATTCCGCAGAGGTCAATAATCGATTATCCTATATAGCATAATCGATTATTGACTGACCGTTGCCAAAGTTATTTTAAAACGCTGAAAGATAATTGATTATGCACAAGGCAATAATCGATTATGCTAGCATAAAATCAACGTCTGATTTTTGAACGTTATCAGGTAATCGATTATGCAAATTGAATAATCGATTATTCTAGCTTAAAATCAGCATATGATTTTTGAACGATTTGCAGATAATCGATTATGCAAATCAGATAATCGATTATTCTAGCAAAAAATCAGCAATTAGTGATTGGCAATTAAGCAACGGTCCTGGTGACTTTGAGGGCTATAAATACACCTCTAAACCTCTCTTTTAAGCACAACAACTGATTACAATTCTTGCATAAGCTTACATACTCTCATCTTAATCATTTCATATTTATTTCATAGTTTTTGAGAGCCAAATTCTTGACGAAGTTGTTGTGTTCTTGAGCGTATTAATTTTACTCATATCTACTCTGTAAGAGAGTCTTTCCTTGAGTGCTAAGTGTTTGTATACACTTGAAGGGAAGTTCTAATCCCTTGTTGTTGTAAGAAGGAAAGGTTAGTTCCTTCACGTGAAGTCTTGAAGTGCCGTATCTTTGAGCAAGCATCGTTGAGACTTGTGTTCTCAGTTTGTAACGGCTTGTTAAGCACCCGTAAGCTTAACGGAGTTAGTTGAAACTCGAGAGAGTCTCTCAGGAAACTGGACTAACCACACGTTGTGGTGAACCAGTATAAGTTCGGTGTGTTCTCTCCTTACTACTTTATTTACCGCACTTACTTTACTCCTGCCATTTTAATTCCGCAAATTTATCTTGATTTTTATTAAAACGCTATTCACCCCCCCTCTAGCGTTAAGCGTATATTCTAACAATTGGTATCAGAGCCTAACTCTCTGAAAGACTTAACAGTTTGAGAGAAACAATCCATGGCTTCTACTGGTAACGTTAATACAGGACTAGGTGAAGGACAATGCTTCACAAGGCCACCACTCTTTGATGGCACCAATTACACTTATTGGAAGGAGAGGATGAGAATTTTCATTCAATCAAACAACTTCCAATTGTGAAAAATTATAAAGAATGGAGAACAACTACCCACTAAAAAGGTTGGAGATGAACTCGTCCCAAAGTCGGAAGACGAATATGATATGGACGATATCAAAAAAGTGGAATATAGTGCAAAGGCCATCAACATGATGTATTGTGCTGTAAATCCCGATGACTATCGAAAAATCTCATGTTGCACCACGGCCAAACAAATGTGGGACAAACTGGAGATCACTTACGAAGGTACGGATCAAGTTCGAGAAGCTAAAATTGATTTTCTAACCCATGAATATGAATTGTTTCATATGAAGGAGAATGAGAAAATAGATGACATGTTTGAGAGATTTTCAAAAATCGTAAATGACCTTCATGCTCTCAAAAAGACATTTACGGATAAGGAACTTGTCCGAAAAATTCTACGAAGCCTTACTCCGGAATGGCGTTCCAAAGCCGACGTTATCCAATAATCAATCGGCATCACAAATGTCACCATAGATGGACTTCGAGGTAATCTCAAAAATTATGAATCTACCATTCTTAACCCTCCTTTGGATGATCAAAGGAAAAGAAGGATTGCACTCAAAGCATCTACGACTCAACCTCAAAACGATGAGGAATCAAGTGATGAAGATATCGAGTTCGGACTCGTGATTAAGAAATTCCAAAAATTCATGCGAAAAGAGTTTAAAGGAACGCGGCCAGGAGGACCACTCAAATGCTATGGATGCGGAGAAGCTGGGCACATCAAATCCAACTGTCCAAATAACAAAACAGAAAAGAAATTCGCCAAGAAACAAAGAGCCTACATCTCTTGGAGAGGTGACTCCGGGGATGAATCAAGTGACGGAGAAAAAGATGAAACTGCAAATCTATGTCTCATGGCACATGAGGAAACTCAAGAAGAGGTATGTGAAACTTCTTCTAAGAATTTTTTCTCCCTTGAAGAAATGCAAAATGCCTTTGATGAATTATATGGTGAATTTATTAGAGCTTCCAAAACCTTAAAAGAATTGAAGAAACAATTTTCTCTGAAAGAAAAAGATTTTGAAAAACAACTTTCTTTGAAAGAAAAAGATTTTGAAAAATTGACGCTTGATAATGAGAAGCTAAAAGAGGAAAATAAATTTTATGGCAAAAGAAGCTCCGATAAACCCGAAAGTTCAAATAATGGTTGTACTTCTTGCAAAACTCTAAAAGATGAAGTAGAAAAACTTAAGGGCACCTTGAATAAATTCAATTCCTCTCACAAAAATCTAAATGATGTTCTTGTAAATTTGAAATCTACTAAACATGGTATAGGTTTCAAAAATGAGTCAAACGAAAAAGTTGAGACCAATCCTAAACAACCTAGAAACAATAGTCCTAGGATTGCTATACATCCTAGAATGAGCACTAGAAGAAATGTAGAGCAATTTAGAACACATAGAAAAGATTTTCAAAAATTACAACCTAGAAATATTCAACCTAGAAATAACAATCCTAGGATCGCTATACATCCTAGAATAAACTCTAGAAGAAATGTTGGGCAATTTAGAACACCTAGATAAGATTTTCAAAAAGTGCATCAAAATTATACTTCTACAAATAGAGTTAATGAGTTTAGACCTTCCAACTATTATCATCCTAGAAGAATGCATAACCCCATCGTCATTTGCCATTATTGCAATAGAATAGGACATATAGCTCCTGCTTGTTTCACTAGACATAGACATCTCACTACATGTCAATCACACCACCATTTTGCACCTAACACACAAGGACCCAAAACAGCTTGGGTACCAAAAACTCATTAATTTGTTTTGTAGGTGTGTTTGAAGGGATCAAGTGTACTTTGGTACCTTGATAGCGGATGCTCTAAACATATGACTGGATATGCGTCAAAATTCCTTCAAATAAAACCCACGAAAGGAGGAACCGTTGTATTTTGAGACAACAATAAAGGAAAAATAATCGGCATCGGCTCCGTAGGTAAGAGCGAATCCTCCTCTATTAAGAATATCTTATTAGTAAAAGGGCTTAAACACAATCTCTTGAGCATAAGTCAATTATGTGACAAGGGAAATCTTGTATTGTTTGATTCGGAAGAATGCTTAGTTACACGCCGCAGTGATTTTTAAGTCATTCTTCGTGGTATTAGAATTGATAATATTTATATGGTTGACCTTGGAAATTCTTCATCAAATTATGTGAAATGCCTTATGAGTAAAGATGACGACATGTGGTTATGGCATCGTAGAGTAGCTCATGTCAACATGAATCTTTTAAACAAATTAGTTTCACAAAATTTAGTAATTGGTCTTCCAAGTCAAAAATTTGAAAAAGACACTATTTGTGACTCTTGTCAAAAAGGGAAACAAATAAAAGCCTCTTTTAAATCTAAAAATGTTGTTTCAACCTCTAGACCTTTACAACTTCTTCACATGGATCTTTTTGGACCATCTCGTATTAAAAGTCTTGGTGGAAATCTCTATGCTTTTGTAATTGTTGATGACTACTCTAGATTCACATGGACGTTATTCCTTGCTCACAAAAGTGAGGCCTTTCAAAGGTTTAAAAGTTTTCTTAAACGTGTTCAAAATGAAAAGAACACAACCGTCACTTCCATAAGAAGTGATCATGGGGGAGAGTTCGATCATAATCTCTTCGCAAATTTTTGTGACAAACTCGGCATTGAGCATACTTTCTCTGCTCCACGTACACCACAACAAAATGGAGTGGTGGAACACAAAAATCGATGTCTCGAAGAGATGGCTAGAACCATGTTCGATGAGGCAAAGATTCCCAAACATTTTTGGGCGGATGCCGTGAGTACCGCAAGCTATGTTTTAAACAGAGCTGTCATAAGACCGATACATATGAAAACTCCCTATGAACTCTACAAGGGAAGGAAACCTAACCTCTCCCATCTTCGATTTTTCGGTTGTAAGTGCTTCATTCATAACAACAGAAAAGATAACTTAGGAAAATTTGACGCAAAATCTGATGAAGGAATCTTTCTTGGTTACTCATTACGTAGTAAAGCATATAGAGTTTTCAATAAACGTACTTCAACTGTCGAAGAGTCCCCTCATGTTGCATTTTGTGAAAATGATGCTCGCTTGGTGAGAAAGGATGTTTGTGTTGATCTTGCAGATTCTTTAAACAAAATAAGTCTTCAAGACAAGGTACAAGAGGAAAATCCGAAGGAAATTCAAGATGAAATCTTGGAACAACCATCGGAGGAAGCACCACCACAGGAGGAAGAAACGGTGCTGCCCAATGCCTGGAGGACATTCAAAGACCATCCTCTCGACAAGGTAATTGGCAACATCGAACAAGGGGTAAGTACTCGAAACACTCTTAAGAACACTATAGGACACACGACTTTTGTTTCTCAAATAGAACCCTAAACCATTTCCGAAGCAATTGGGGATGAGCATTGGACCTTGGCAATGCAAGAGGAGCTTAACCAATTCAAAAGAAATGACGTTTGGGAATTGGTGCCAAGACCAGATAATCACACCATAATTGGTACGAAATGGGTTTTTCGAAATAAATTAGATGAAAACGGTACAATCACTAGAAACAAAGCTAGGCTTGTAGCTAAAGGATATAATCAAGAAGAAGGAATTGATTATGGAGAAACTTATGCACCCGTAGAACTGTTAGAAGCCATTCGTCTTTTACTAGCTTTTGCCTCTTCTATGAATTTTAATTTATATCAAATGGATGTAAAGAATACCTTCCTAAATGGGTTTATTCAAGAGGAAGTATATGTTGAACAACCCACGGGTTTTGAAGACTTTTAATCTCCCGATCATGTCTTCAAACTTAAGAAAGCCCTCTATGGTCTTAAACAAGCTCCCCGAGCTTGGTATGAACGTTTAAGCAAATTTCTCTTGGACAATGAGTTCAATAGGGGGAAAGTTGACACTACACTCTTTATTAAGAAAAAAAACAATGACATCCTATTAGTTCAAATATATGTAGATGATATTATTTTTGGTGCTACTAATAACTCTTTGTGCAAGGAATTCTCTGAACTAATGACAAGTGAATTTGAAATGTCAATGATGGGTGAGCTAAACTTCTTCTTGGGGTTGCAAGTGAAACAAATGAAAGAGGGAACTTTCATTTGTCAATCTAAATATTGCAAGGAGTTGCTAAACCGTTTTGAAATGAGCAACGCCAAAGCAATGGCCACTCCAATGAGTACATCCAACCATCTTGACAAAGATGAAAAAGGTAAGGAAGTAGACACAAAGAAGTATCGAGGTATGATCAGATCCCTTCTTTATCTTACTCCAAGTAGGCCGGACATTATGTTTAGCGTGTGTTTATGCGCTCGATATCAATCATTTCCGAAGGAGTCGCACCTAACTACGGTAAAACGGATAATGAAGTATCTTGTTGGAACCACAAATGTGGGACTTTGGTATCCCAAAGGTTCTTCATGCCAACTTATTGGCTATTCCGACTCCGATTTTGCGGGTTGCAAATTGGACCACAAGAGCACTAGTGGCACTTGCCATTTGCTCGGTAGCTCTCTAGTTTCTTGGTTTAGCAAGAAACAAGTAAGTGTTGCGTTATCCACAACCGAGGATGAATATATAGCCGCGGGGAGTTGTTGTGCTCAAATCCTTTGGATGAAACAACAACTCTCGGATTATGGTCTTAATATTGATCATATCCCTCTTCGATGTGATAATACTAGCGCCATAAGTTTGACGAAGAACCCTATTATTCACTCACGAACGAAACACATAGAAATTAGGCACCACTTCATAAGAGATCACGTTCTCAAAGGCGATGTCGAAATTGAGTTTGTTGAAACCAAATATCAATTGGCCGACATCTTCACCAAGCCTTTAGAGAAAGAGTCCTTTTTTTGCATTCGTAGTGAACTCTGAATACTTGACTCAACGATGATCTAGTACATGCATTGCATTTTTTTTCTTTTAACGATTACTAACTTGAGCGTCGGAGGCGCCTAATTCTTTTTTGTAGGTATCGCCCCAAAGTCAGGGGGAATTCTCGGGCAATGGTGATAAATAATCGATTTTTCTTATTCAATAATCGATTATTAATTCTTTCTGTTTTCCGAATATTTTGCTGGAAAAAAAATAATCGATTATTCAACTGACAAAATCGATTATAACACAATTCTGTTTGCAGGAATTTGGTGACACTATGTAATAATCGATTATCAACATTGCATAATCGATTATGTTGAGGTTCTGTTTTAACCATCTGCTAATAAACGAAAGGAATAATCGATTACTGAAAAACAATAATCGACTATCTAACATTTCTGTTTTACAGGGTTCAGCCAAAGATAAAATAATCGATTATCGAGAAATGCGTAATCGATTTTGCTTTACCGTCTCGGTTTTTCGTCATTGCACTTCCTGAAATAATCGATTATCTCCAAAACAAAATCGATTATTCCCCGAGTCCTTAAAACACTGTGTAGCAATAATCGATTATCAAAATCCAGTAATCGATTATCAACAGTCATTCCTTCAAATTAATTACCGTTTTCTGACCGTTTGGCACTACAAATCTGCAGCCTTTGTTCAATGAATACCCTCAATTCTTCAATTCTATAAATAGATGCTTCCACCCTTCAAATTCTTCACTCCAACATCACTCTTAGCTCCTAATATTCTTCAAAAGTCTCCAAAAACAAAATCTCTGCAAAGGCTCTCAAATTTATTTTTAAATGACGGGCAAGAATTCTAAACGAGCTCGTTCCGGCAAACATATTGCCTCCTCTTCCGTTGCTCCTCCACCCGTTCACTGCTATAAAGACAGATCTTATTTACGGTTCGACAGTGAAGCCGAACATCTTCGATTCGTCGAAAAATTTGAGAATCGAGAAATCCTTCCTCCTCGGTTCTCCACTGGTCGATACCTTAGCCACATCGACCCCCATCAACGGCAAATATTCTTATGCAAAGCCAACTCATTGACTTCATATATCTTCAATCCCCTTACATTCACCCTTCTCTAATTCGTGCCTTCTATTCCAATCTACAGAAGGACGAAGATGGTGAACTTGTCTCAAGCAGCAATGGAGTTCCAATTCTTTTAAACGAGGAAAACATGCAACTCCTCACTAAACTTCCACGAAATGGGGAAGATATCTCACTCTACACTAGAGAAGAAGGAGCTTTATTTGAGGAACAACTCCTTTTCAACCAAATTGGCATTGGCGAATTTATTGCAAGTCCGGAGCATCGTCGCCCAACCATTACGCACATGCTCCCAGAATATCGTCTAATCTTTTATTTCATAACCCGCGTTCTCAAACCGCGCAAATTCAATCATACCACTCTCTCTCATGAGGATTCTAAACTCATGCATGCAATTATCACCGGGGCTCGCATCAATTGGTGCAAGTTCGTCATGACTCACATGTATGATGCAATTAGGGACGATAAGCCACTCCCCTATGCTTTTGTCATAATGGCTCTTCTTGTAGCCTCCGGTATCGACACCACCGTCGGTCCTCACAAAAAGACAACAAAACTTTGGGAAATTCAAGAATCTTCATTTCCTAATATTGGTGAACAACCGGCTCCTCCTCAAAGACGTCGTCCTCAGGCCCCTTCCGTTGCTACCTTCCAAACCATCTCGGAGCAACTTGCCTCTTTGTCTACGTCCATGACTCGTATTGATAGAAATGTCACTCGCACGGGACGTCACGTGCAAAGATTGACCCACGAGCTTCATGGATATTTTGACCACGTCCGCTATCCCTATGCCCAAGTTGCCTTTCTGGAAGAAGTGCCAAATGCCGAGGCGGATGTTGATGCCGACGATGAACAATATATTTTTTCCTTGCATCCATTATGTATCGTTTGAATAATATTTTGTCTAGTTTCTTGCTTTATTATGTATTTTCAATATTTTTTCCTCAATAAAAGTTTATTATTTTTGGTAATGTCAAAAGGGGGAAGAATAAGGGCTATGCACACTAATACATTTGGCATAAATTGAGGGGGAACTCATTCACATATTTATATACTTGTCTTGGATTGTCATTATCAATTATTTAATATGCATATCCCCATATCGGTTTGCCATTATCAAAAAGGGGGAAATTGTTGAAACACATTCTCAAGTCGCTAAAACTAAAAGTGCGTTCATCTTTGTAGGTTTTGATAAATGACAAACCGACGCGCATGGAACATTGACATATGCCGAAGTCCAAGCACAAGAGAAACAAAGAACAAGATCAAGTAAAGCAACGAAGATATACATGAGTCATTTTATATTGCGATCTTGATCCAACAAAAGATTCAAGTCTTGGCTTCTCTCGAAAAATCATTTTCATCAAACCATGCATCTTTGATTTAAAACAAAATGATTTTCAAACGTTTTCATTGTAGCCAAAATGATTTTTAAACAATTCTTTCAAATCTGGACGGAACTGCCAGATAATCGATTATGTGATTTGATAATCAATTATGTTAAGTCAGCTAAAACCGGAATTTACAAAACAACAAAATAATCGATTATGTAATATGATAATCAATTATCCTTTTTATTCCAATTATATTAGAAATTCCGCAGAGGTCAATAATTGATTATCCTATATAGCATAATCGATTATTCACTGACCGTTGCCAAAGTTATTATAAAACGCTGAAAGATAATCGATTATGCACAAGGCAATAATTGATTATGCTAGCATAAAATCAGCGTCTGATTTTTGAACGTTATCAGGTAATCGATTATGCAAATTGAATAATCGATTATTCTAGCTTAAAATTAGCATATGATTTTTGAACGATTTGCAGATAATCGATTATGCAAATCAGATAATCGATTATTCTAGCACAAAATCAGCAATTAGTGATTGGCAATTAAGCAACGGTCCTGGTGACTTTGAGGGCTATAAATACACCTCTAAACCTCTCTTTTAAGCACAACAACTGATTACAATTCTTGCATAAGCTTACATACTCTCATCTTAATCATTTCATATTTATTTCATAGTTTTTGAGAGCCAAATTCTTGACGAAGTTGTTGTGTTCTTGAGCGTATTAATTTTACTCATATCTACTCTGTAAGAGAGTCTTTCCTTGAGTGCTAAGTGTTTGTATACACTTGAAGGGAAGTTCTAATCCCTTGTTGTTGTAAGAAGGAAAGGTTAGTTCCTTCACGTGAAGTCTTGAAGTGCGGTATCTTCGAGCAAGCATCGTTGAGACTTGTGTTCTCAGTTTGTAACGGCTTGTTAAGCACCCGTAAGCTTAACGGAGTCAGTTGAAACTCGAGAGAGTCTCTTAGGAAACTGGACTAACCACACGTTGTGGTGAACCAGTATAAGTTCGGTGTGTTCTTTTCTTACTACTTTATTTACCGCACTTACTTTACTCATGCAATTTTAATTCCGCAAATTTATCTTGATTTTTATTAAAACGCTATTCACCCCCCCTCTAGCGTTAAGCGTATATTCTAACAATTGGAATCAGAGCCTAACTCTCTGAAAGACTTAACAGTTTGAGAGAAACAATCCATGGCTTCTACTCGTAAAGTTAATACAGGACTAGGTGAAGGACAATGCTTACCAAGGCCACCACTCTTTGATGGCACCAATTACACTTATTGGAAGGAGAGGATGAGAATTTTCATTCAATCAAACAACTTCCAATTGTGGAAAATTATAAAGAATGGAGAACAACTACCCACTAAAAAGGTTGGAGATGAACTCGTCCCAAAGTCGGAAGACGAATATGATATGGACGATATCAAAAAAGTGGAATATAATGCAAAGGCCATCAACATGATGTATTGTGCTGTAAATCCCGATGACTATCAAAAAATCTCATGTTGCACCACGGCCAAACAAATGTGGGACAAACTGGAGATCACTTACGAAGGTACGGATCAAGTCCGAGAAGCTAAAATTGATTTTCTAACCCATGAATATGAATTGTTTCATATGAAGGAGAATGAGAAAATAGATGAGATGTTTGAGCGATTTTCAAAAATCGTAAATGACCTTCATGCTCTCAAAAAGACATTTACGGATAAGGAGCTTGTCCGAAAAATTCTACGAAGCCTTACTCCGGAATGGCGTTCCAAAGCCGACGCTATCCAAGAATCAATCGGCATCACAAATGTCACCATAGACGGACTTCGAGGTAATCTCAAAAATTATGAATCTACCATTCTTAACCCTCCTTTGGATGATCAAAGGAAAAGAAGGATTGCACTCAAAGCATCTACGACTCAACCTCAAAACGATGAGGAATCAAGTGATGAAGATATCGAGTTCGGACTCGTGATTAAGAACTTCCAAAAATTCATGCGGAAAGAGTTTAAAGGAAAGCGGCCAGGAGGACCACTCAAATGCTATGGATGCGGAGAAGCTGGGCACATCAAATCCAACTATCCAAATAACAAAATAGAAAAGAAATTCGCCAAGAAACAAAGAGCCTACATCTCTTGGGGAGGTGACTCCGGGGATGAATCAAGTGACGGAGAAAAAGATGAAACTGCAAATCTATGTCTCATGGCACATGAGGAAACTCAAGAAGAGGTATGTGAAACTTCTTCTAAGAATTTTTTCTCCCTTGAAGAAATGCAAAATGCCTTTGATGAATTATATGGTGAATTTATTAGAGCTTCCAAAACCATAAAAGAATTGAAGAAACAATTTTCTTTGAAGGAAAAAGATTTTGAAAAACAACTTTCTTTGAAAGAAAAAGATTTTGAAAAATTGACGCTTGTAAGCTAAAAGAGGAAAATAAATTTTATGGCAAAAGAAGCTCCGATAAACCCGAAAGTTCAAACAATGGTTGTATTTCTTGCAAAACTCTAAAAGATGAAGTAGAAAAACTTAAGGGCACCTTGAATAAATTCAATTCCTCTCACAAAAATCTAAATTATGTTCTTATAAATTTGAAATCTACTAAACATGGTATAGGTTTCAAAAATGAGTCAAACGAAAAAGTTGAGACCAATCCTAAACAACCTAGAAACAATAATCCTAGGATCTCTATACATCCTAGAATGAGCACTAGAAGAAATGTAGAGCAATTTAGAACACATAGAAAAGATTTTCAAAAATTACAACCTAGAAATATTCAACCTAGAAATAACAATCCTAGGATCGCTATACATCCTAGAATAAACTCTAGAAGAAATGTTGGGCAATTTAGAACACCTAAAAAAGATTTTCAAAAAGTGCATCAAAATTATACTTCTACAAATAGAGTTAATGAGTTTAGACCCTCCAACTATTATCATCCTAGAAGAATGCATAACCCCAACGTCATTTGCCATTATTGCAATAGAATAGGACATATAGCTCCTGCTTGTTTCACTAGACATAGACATCTCACTACATGTCAATCACACCACCATTTTGCACCTAACACACAAGGACCCAAAACAGCTTGGGTACCAAAAACTCATTAATTTGTTTTGTAGGTGTGTTTGAAGGGATCAAGTGTACTTTGGTACCTTGATAGCGGATGCTCTAAACATATGACTGGAGATGCATCAATATTCCTTCAAATAAAACCCACGGAAGGAGGAACCGTTGTATTTTGAGACAACAATAAAGGAAAAATAATCGGCATCGGCTCCGTAGGTAAGAGCGAATCCTCCTCTATTAAGAATATCTTATTAGTAAAAGGGCTTAAACACAATCTCTTGAGCATAAGTCAATTATGTGACAAGGGAAATCTTGTATTGTTTGATTCGGAAGAATGCTTAGTTATACGCCGCAGTGATTTTAAAGTCATTCTTCGTGGTATTAGAATTGATAATATTTATATGGTTGACCTTGAAAATTCTTCATCAAATTATGTGAAATGCCTTATGAGTAAAGATGAAGACATGTGGTTATGGCATCATAGAGTAGCTCATGTCAACATGAATCTTTTAAACAAATTAGTTTCACAAAATTTAGTAATTGGTCTTCCAAGTCAAAAATTTGAAAAAGACACTATTTGTGACTCTTGTCAAAAAGGGAAACAAATAAAAGCCTCTTTTAAATCTAAAAATGTTGTTTCAGCCTCTAGACCTTTACAACTTCTTCACATGGATCTTTTTGGACCATCTCGTATTAAAAGTCTTGGTGGAAATCTCTATGCTTTTGTAATTGTTGATGACTACTCTAGAATCACATGGACGTTATTCCTTGCTCACAAAAGTGAGGCCTTTCAAAGGTTTAAAAGTTTTCTTAAACGTTTTCAAAATGAAAAGAACACAACCGTCACTTCCATAAGAAGTGATCATGGGGGAGAGTTCGATCATAATCTCTTCGCAAATTTTTGTGACAAACTCGGCATTGAGCATACTTTCTCTGCTCCATGTACACCACAACAAAATGGAGTGGTGGAACGCAAAAATCGATGTCTCGAAGAGATGGCTAGAACCATGCTCGATGAGGCAAAGATTCCCAAACATTTTTGGGCGGATGCCGTGAGTACCGCAAGCTATGTTTTAAACAGAGCTGTCATAAGACCGATACTCATGAAAACTCCCTATGAACTCTACAAGGGAAGGAAACCTAACCTCTCCCATCTTCGATTTTTCGGTTGTAAGTACTTCATTCATAACAACGGAAAAGATAACTTAGGAAAATTTGACGCAAAATCTGATGAAGGAATCTTTCTTGGTTACTCATTACATAGTAAAGCATATAGAGTTTTCAATAAACGTACTTCAACTGTCGAAGAGTCCCCTCATGTTGCATTTTGTGAAAATGATGCTCGCTTGGTGAGAAAGGATGTTTGTGTTGATCTTGCAGCTTCTTTAAACAAAATAAGTCTTCAAGACAAGGTACAAGAGGAAAATCCAAAGGAAATTCAAGATGAAATCTTGGAACAACCATCGGAGGAAGCACCACCACAGGAGGAAGAAACGGTGCTGCCCAATGCCTGGAGGACATTCAAAGACCATCCTCTCGACAAGGTGATTGGCAACATCGAACAAGGGGTAAGTACTCGAAACACTCTTAAGAACACTATAGGACACACGGCTTTCGTTTCTCAAATAGAACCCTAAACCATTTCCGAAGCAATTGGAGATGAGCATTGGACCTTGGCAATGCAAGATGAGCTTAACCAATTCAAACGAAATGACGTTTGGGAATTGGTGCCAAGACCAGATAATCACACCATAATTGGTACGAAATGGGTTTTTCGAAATAAATTAGATGAAAACGGTACAATCACTAGAAACAAAGCTAAACGTGTAGCTAAAGGATATAATCAAGAAGAAGGAATTGATTATGGAGAAACTTATGCACCCGTAGAACTGTTAGAAGCCATTCGTCTTTTACTAGCTTTCGCCTCTTCTATGAATTTTAATTTATATCAAATGGATGTAAAGAGTGCCTTCCTAAATGGGTTTATTCAAGAGGAAGTATATGTTGAACAACCCCCGGGTTTTGAAGGCTTTAAATCTCCCGATCATGTCTTCAAACTTAAGAAAGCCCTCTATGGTCTTAAACAAGCTCCCCGAGCTTGGTATGAACGTTTAAGCAAATTTCTCTTGGACAATGAGTTCAATAGGGGGAATGTTGACACTACACTCTTTATTAAGAACAAAAACAATGACATCCTATTAGTTCAAATATATGTAGATGATATTATTTTTGGTGTTACTAATAACTCTTTGTGCAAGGAATTCTCTGAATTAATGACAAGTGGATTTGAAATGTCAATGATGGGTGAGCTAAACTTCTTCTTGAGGTTGCAAGTGAAACAAATGAAAGAGGGAACTTTCATTTGTCAATCTAAATATTGCAACGAGTTGCTAAACCGTTTTGAAATGAGCAACGCCAAATCAATGGCCACTCCAATGAGTACATCCAACCATCTTGACAAAGATGAAAAAGGTAAGGAAGTAGACACAAAGAAGTATCGAGGTATGATCGGATCCCTTCTTTATCTTACTGCAAGTAGACCGGACATTATGTTTAGCGTGTGTTTATTCGCTCGATATCAATCATGTCCGAAGGAGTCGCACCTAACTGCGATAAAACGGATAATGAAGTATCTTGTTGGAACCACAAATGTGGGACTTTGGTATCCAAAAGGTTCTTCAGGCCAACTTATTGGCTATTCCGACTCCGATTTTGCGGGTTGCAAATTGGACCGCAAGAGCACTAGTGGCATTTTCCATTTGCTTGGTAGCTCTCTAGTTTCTTGGTTTAGCAAGAAACAAGTAAGTGTTGCTTTATCCACAACCGAGGCTGAATATATAGCCGCGGGGAGTTGATGTGCTCAAATCCTTTGGATGAAACAACAACTCTCGGATTATGGTCTTAATATTGATCATATCCCTCTTCGATGTGATAATACTAGCGCCATAAGCTTGACGAAGAACCCTATTCTTCACTCACGAACGAAACACATAGAAATTAGGCACCACTTCATAAGAGATCACGTTCTCAAAGGCGATGTCGAAATTGAGTTTGTTGAAACCAAATATCAATTGGCCGACATCTTCACCAAGCCTTTAGAGAAAGAGTCCTTTTTTCGCATTCGTAGTGAACTCTGAATACTTGACTCAACGATGATCTAGTACATGCATTGCATTTTTTTTTCTTTTAACGATTACTAACTTGAGCGTAGGAGGCGCCTAATTCTTTTTTGCAGGTATCGCCCCAAAGTCAGGGGGAATTCTCGGGCACTGGTGATAAATAATCGATTTTTCTTATTCAATAATCGATTATTAATTCTTTCTATTTTCCGAATATTTTGCTGGAAAAATAAAATAATCGATTATTCAACTGACAAAATGGATTATAACACAATTCTGTTTTGCAGAAATTTGGTGACTATGTAATAATCGATTATCAACATTGCATAATCGATTATGTTGAGGTTCTGTTTTAACCATCTGCTAATAAACGAAAGGAATAATCGATTACTGAAAAACAATAATCGACTATCTAACATTTCTGTTTTACAGGGTTCAGCCAAAGATAAAATAATCGATTATCGAGAAATGCGTAATCGATTTTGCTTTACCGTCTCGGTTTTTCGTCATTGTACTTCCTGAAATAATCGATTATCTCCAAAACAAAATCGATTATTCCCCGAGTCCTTAAAACACTGTGTAGCAATAATCGATTATCAAAATCCAGTAATCGATTATCAACGGTCATTCCTTCAAATTTGTTACCGTTTTCTGACCGTTTGGCGCTACAAATCTGCAGCCTTTTCAATAAATACCCTCAATTCTTCAATTCTATAAATAGATGCTTCCACCCTTCAAATTCTTCACTCCAACATCACTCTTAGCTCCTAATATTCTTCAAAAGTCTCCAAAAACAAAATCTCTGCAAAGCCTCTCATATTTCTTTTTAAATGACGGGCAAGAATTCTAAACGAGCTCGTTCCGGCAAACATATTGCCTCCTCTTCCGTTGCTCCTCCACCCGTTCGCATCTATAAAGACGGATCTTATTTACGGTTCGACAGTGAAGCCGCACTTCTTCGATTCGTCGAAAAATTTGAGAATCGAGAAATCCTTCCTCCTCGGTTCTCCACTGGTCGATACCTTAGCCACAGCGCCCCCCATCAACGGCAAATATTCTTATGCAAAGCCAACTCATTGACTTCATATATCTTCAATCCCCTTACATTTACCCTTCTCTAATTCGTGCCTTCTATTCCAATCTACAGAAGGAGGAAGATGGTGAACTTGTCTCAAGCATCAATGGAGTTCCAATTCTTTTAAATGAGGAAAACATGCAACTCCTCACTAAACTTCCACGAAATGGGGAAGATATCTCACTCTACACTAGAGAAGAAGGAGCTTTATTTGATGAACAACTCCTTTTCAACCAAATTGGCATTGGCGAATTTATTGCAAGTCCGGAGCATCGTCGCCCAACCATTACGCACATGCTCCCAGAATATCGTCTAATCTTTTATTTCATAAGCCGCGTTCTCAAACCGGGCAAATTCAATCATACCACTCTCCCTCATGAGGATTCTAAACCCATGCATGCAATTATCACCGGGGCTCGCATCAATTGGTGCAAGTTCGTCATGACTCACATGTATGATGCAATTGGGGACGATAAGCCACTCCCCTATGCTTTTGTCATAATGGCTCTTCTTGTAGCCTCCGGTATCGACACCACCGCCGGTCCTCACAAAAAGACAACAAAACATTGGGAAATTCAAGAATCTTCATTTCCTAATATCGGCGAACAACCGGCTCCTCCTCAAAGACGTCGTCCTCAGGCCCCTTCCGTTGCTACCCTCCAAACCATCTCGGAGCAACTTGCCTCTTTGTCTACGTCCATGACTCGTATTGATAGGAATGTCACTCGCACGGAACGTCACGTGCAAAGATTGACCCACGAGTTTCATGGATATTTTGACCACGTCCGCTATCCCTATGCCCAAGTTGCCTTTCCGGAAGAAGTGCCGAATGCCGAGGCGGATGTTGATGCCGACGATGAATAATATATTTTTTCCTTACTTCCATTATGTATCGTTTGAATAATATTTTGTCTGCTTTTCTTGCTTTATTATGTATTTTCAATATTGTTTCCTCAATAAAAGTTTATTATTTTTGCTAATGTCAAAAGGGGGAAGAATAAGGGCTATGCACATTAATACATTTGGTATAAATTGAGGGGGAACTCATTCACATATTTATATACTTGTCTTGGATTGTCATTATCAATTATTTAATATGCATATCCCCATATCGGTTTGCCATTATCAAAAAGGGGAAAATTGTTGAAACACATTCTCAAGTCGCTAAAACTAAAAGTGCGTTCATCTTTGTAGGTTTTGATAAATGACAAACCGACGCGCATGGAACATTGACATATGCCGAAGTCCAAGCACAAGAGAAACAAAGAACAAGATCAAGTAAAGCAACGAAGATATACATGAGTCGTTTTATATTGCGATCTTGATCCAACAAAGGATTCAAGTCTTGGCTTCTCTCGAAAAATCATTTTCATCAAACCATGCATCTTTGATTTAAAAAAAAATGATTTTCAAACGTTTACATTTTAGCCAAAATGATTTTTGAACAAGTCTTTCAAATCTGGACAGAACTGCCAGATAATCGATTATGTGTTTTGATAATCGATTATGTTAAGTCAGCTAAAATCAGAATTTACAAAACAGCAAAATAATCGATTATGGAATATGGTAATCGATTATCCTTTTTATTCAGATTATATTAGAAATTCAGCAGAGGTCAATAATCGATTATCCTATATAGCATAATCGATTATTCACTGACCGTTGCCAAAGTTATTTTAAAACGCCGAAAGATAATCGATTATGCACAAGGCTATAATCCATTATGCTAGCATAAAATCAGCGTCTGATTTTTGAACGTTATCAGGTAATCGATTATGCAAATTGAATAATTGATTATTCTAGCTTAAAATCAGCATATGATTTTTGAACGATTTGCAGATAATCGATTATGAAAATCAGATAATCGATTATTCTAGCACAAAATCAGCAATTAGTGATTGGCAATTAAGCAACGGTCTTGGTGACATTGAGGGCTATAAATACACCTCTAAACCTCTCTTTTAAGCACAACAACTGATTACAATTCTTGCATAAGCTTACATACTCTCATCTTAATCATTTCATATTTATTTCATAGTTTTTGAGAGCCAAATTCTTGACGAAGTTGTTGTGTTCTTGAGCGTATTAATTTTACTCATATCTACTCTGTAAGAGAGTCTTGCCTTGAGTGCTAAGTGTTTGTATACACTTGAAGGGAAGTTCTAATCCCTTGTTGTTGTAAGAAGGAAAGGTTAGTTCCTTCACGTGAAGTCTTGAAGTGCGGTATCTTCGAGCAAGCATCGTTGAGACTTGTGTTCTCAGTTTGTAACGGCTTGTTAAGCACCCGTAAGCTTAACGGAGTTAGTTGAAACTCGAGAGAGTCTCTCGGGAAACTGGACTAACCACACGTTGTGGTGAACCAGTATAAGTTCGGTATGTTCTCTCCTTACTACTTTATTTACCGCACTTACTTTACTCCTGTAATTTTAATTCCGCAAATTTATCTTGATTTTTATTAAAACGCTATTCACCCACCCTCTAGCGTTAAGCGTATATTCTAACAACTTGGAGGCTCCTGAGGTGATATGGTTATAATATCACTTGGAGGATTATTTCTTTCTAAGAGGTGTGAATCTACTCACCTTGATTAGAAAGATAATATGCTTAGCACACATGTTTGATCCATGTTGATGGAGATTCTAGCACATGTGGTCGTAGATAGAATTCACACCTTAAAATAGTGTGATACATGCTATGATTCATTGTTAGTCTTCTCTATTGAGACTGAATGGATTGTTAAACGGGTTATTCTATCCTTGGCTATGTGAGTAGTGTGTTCAATGGAGTCTAAAATCTTTTTTTCAAAATTATTTTCTTAAAACTCAAATATTTTAAAATTGTTTCGTTTCCTCAATTAACGTTGGCGTCCAAGTGAGAGAATATTGGAATTTGGACTTACGTTAATTGGTTATAGCCTGAAAGGATAGTGACGTAGCCCAAGTGGTGGATAATTAAATGGCATAATATTAAATATTATGTGTGTGGAAAAGTGAGGCCAATAACTATTGGCCTGTGATGGGTAGACACTCTTTATAAATAGAGGTCAACCCCCTTTCCCTAGCTATTAGAAAATCCTAGCGTACTTGGCCTCTTGAATACGTGGTAACGGTAGACGTCCCATCAGTCAAGTGTTCCGGGCTGTGAGAGCGTGTAGCTAGTGGATTGTGAAAGTTGGTCTTAGGCTTAATCGCCTTTTGCTGTCACTGCTGAATCCATGAAGTTTAACGGTACGCTTTCGTAAACTCTAACTCTAAATTGATTGTGTAATTGTATCTTGATATCAACTATGGCTGCGATTTAATAATCTTACATCACGAACAATGATGGATGGTAACGCTTGAAGGATTAGTTGCAACCTAGGTATTACATGTGCTAGCAACACTTCACTATCGCATGATGAAATGTTAAATACTGCAAAGCTATACCTTCACATGATGGAAATTACTTCCATACCCTCTTAGCTGCATATGATGAGAACATATGAGACACTTTTTTCCTCCGGATTCAAGATACACCAACATTTTTTAAACTACCCAGTATACTCCCACCAGGTGGGGTCTGGGGAGGGTAATCTGTAGACGAGCCTTACCCCTGCCCGAAAGGGCAGAGAGGCTGCTTCCAATCGACCCTCGGCGAGTAGAGTAAAAATGGGAGCTCTTTGCTTTGGTACAGAGAAATCAAAAAAACCAGAAAGATCCCGATGGATCGAATCTCGCCGGCGTCTCAACAGTCGATCTTGCACATCCAAACTGGTGAAGACAAGGTGTTTTTAGGTGGTGTTTTGATGGTATTTTTGGGGTATACGGATGGTAAGATACACCAACATCTCGAAGCCATTAAGTACCCTAACCTCCTCAAGAAGTCATCGAGAGGTAGCTTGTTTTTCCATACCTTCCACATAAATAAAGCTACCTTAAATGGCAAACCTTTTACCCAATTCATCTTGTAAGCATCATTTCTCCATCTTAAATATCCCAAGCAGACTTTACAGTGAAGTTTTATATTTTCCAGAATGTGGTTAGCCAAGTCTTCAGGCAGCCACTCCCTAATTTTATTTACATCCCAGCTATCCTTTTAACACCACTTCATTTACGTTTTGTACTGATTCATCACAGAAAAGATCTAGAGGTGAGCTAAAATATTAAGCTCCTAATCTTGTCCAATTTTCACACCAAAACAGTGATGATCCCATTATTGGATGCCATAATATTTGATGCTTGATGATGGGCTATAATTACTTATTTTAGTCGCTTATTACACTCTAATTTAGTGTACTTTAATTGAGTTTGAGCTTTAATCTCTAGTGTTTTGCATTAATGATGTGTTTTATGCCTTATAGGAGTGATTCCGAGCTGTATAGATGTTCTGGAATGAATTCAAGTGATTTAGAGCTTTAAAATCTTAGTAAGAGCCAAGGAATTAAGTCGGGATCATATTTGGAGGTCAACGGATGATATCTAGAGCGAACGAAGAAACCAATAGGCAAATTGCGCACTGTCTAGTAAAATAGACATAACGTTTTGCTTTAACCTTCAATTGGGCTACACAATATATGGTTAGAAAGCTAACGCAAAGAGCTACAACTTTTATACTTTATGTATTTTCATATTCGTAAAGGAACAGGGTGAACAACCGCGAAGAACGCGCAAAGGCGCGCAAAGTTCGCGCGCTAAAGAGGCGGAGACAGTGTACTTCGCGAAGTCTGTGCGAAGTATGCGCGAGCTCACACGTGGACAGTCCGGAAAAATGTCTTTTTTTCACATTGGATAAGGTATAATTTTTTGGCCCCAACCCTACTTGGTATATATATATAGGAGAACGTTTTTAGAGTAATTTTTGACCAAGGAAGAGCACAAAGCCGCCGTGGAGGCCGGGTTTCATCTTTTCTTCTTCCAAACTTAGTATTTTGTATGTTTCTTTGTATGATTTATTGTTTTGCTACCATGTCTATGTGGAGATAAACTTCACGTTCTAGAGTTGTGGTTCTTTCATGACTATTGTTATTCCGATATTGATTTTGATTTCTTAGTTTATTATATTGGTTTATTTATTTAATTTTGCACTTAATTATTTGATTGCTTGATCACCAATTGAATACTATCTATGAATCTTGAATTGAACTCGAAACTGAGAATTCTAGATTGCATATAGGATTGGGTAGAGCAAGTTCTTGAACCTGGGCCTCAGGGAATGGATTAGCAATTGGAATAGACATATACCTAAAATCCTTGCTTAGTTGATTTACAGGAATTATAAATGCATTCTTGTTGATTCTAACTCCACAGACATATAGGTGTTAGGTTAGCTCGAATAGGCGAGTAAGAACTCAACAGATTCTTATGAGAAATATAACCCTGTCAACCAATAAACTAGATAAATTAGTTAGTCAATTCAATTGAAGAATACAATAAGAATGTTAGATGGCCTATAACTCTAGATCATTTTCATTACACTGATAACATAAAAATCTGCTATTCTTTTGTTCAGAGTTCATTATTTGTTTTCTTTTTATTTTAAGTAGATTAGAATCAAATACTACTAGGTTTAATTCTTATTTAGATAATTAGGATAATCTAATTTAGTTGATAGTTAATCACAAGTCCTCGTGGGACCGACATTCGGCTTTTACTCACTTTATTACTTGACGACCGCGTATATTTGCGTGTGCGTTTCGGAGCAAAAATTTTTTTGGTGCCGTTGCAAGGGACATAGAAATTAACTAGCATACCATATTAGATTTTTACTCTTTGTCTATTCAAGTTTTTAAATTTTTATATTAGTTTAATATTTACTATCTTTGTTGATATGGCTTCTTGGAATGGGAATTGGTCGAATATTGCTTATTCTTATTATGATGACCTTTGTCCATATTGTGGAGGACCTCACTGGTAGAAAAATTATCAGAATGTTCCCGGGAGCGAGTTGGGCGCACAATCTCAATCCTTTGAATGGAATATTTGTAATACGTGTGGTGGTCAAGATGGACTTTGGGATGGTTGTCCTAATTTTTATTATCCTTCTCAAAGCGCTTATTGTGATGTTTCTAGTAATGTTTATGAGTTTGATAGGAGAAATGAAGTACATGATACGAAGCCTAATGCATATACTAGGGATATTCTGAGGCAAGTAGCAGAGCAATGGGATGAACTCAAAAAAGATATCAAAAGATTCTAGGCTAGAATGGACGAATTAATTGCCAATTTACAAGAAGAACCTCAATCGATGAAAAGAGTGAGTTCCCACAAGAAGATTGTTTTGAAGCACCAGATATAGTGAGCCAATCTTGGCTTGAGGAATAAGCTCAACCGATAAAATCTCATGAGTTTCTCTGTGATGGTCTTTCAAATATGACAGAACGGCTGATAGACGAAAGAACTGAGCCCAAGCAAGAGATAGACCAATTTGGCTCAGATATCCATGACTTGTAGGCTCAATTAATTAAAAAGGTTGAGGCATCTGATGCCCTACAACCAACTTTGGTGGATACTGGCCAACTTGAGGAACGAAAAGAAGAATTTCAACTATTCGACCACAATATTATTAATGATGTCAATGTTGACGAAGAGCGCAAAATTGAGGATGTCAAAAGTAATGCAATTTTGGAGTTGGAGCGTATTGGACCTTATTCTAAACACTTTTCAATATTGTGTTTGGTTGGTGATATGGGAATTGATCCAGTCAAGCATATGGAGTAGTCAATGGATGAGGAACAAATTGTTTATATTCTGAAATTTGCGATACCAAGGAGACAAAATGACATACCTCACTTAAGGTCTAAGAAGTGCAAGATGCGATATTTATTACTTGGTTCCTTTATTTTCTCACCACCGCCCCAGGAACGTGATAGAAAAACTGATGCAAAATTGGGGGCGCAATTCACATCTTCAAAGTGGAAGGAAAAGTGGTGAAAGTGATGACATCGTGCCGCGACGTTTAATCAAGCGCTTGTTGGGAGGTAACCCAATTCTAATTTTTTTTCCTTTTTTATTTTTTTATTGTGTTATATTTGTAGTGTAGTTTTTCTGTTTTGTAGGAGTAAGAGCATGTAGTCAAAGCCAATAGGCGAGTGCAAAAAAGCGAGCAATTGGTTGAAACTAAGTGTGAGGTACCCACACAAAAGATCATACCTGGGAGAAGTCTGAGTATCCGTGAGTTGCTAAGTCTTCGTCCTTCTGCCTACTAGGGAGTCTCTTTTACCCTCTTATTATTTATGGTGTGCATTGAGGACGTTGTCCAATTTTAAGTGTGGGGTGAGGAGATTGTCTGAGTGACTTTCTATGCTATTTTAGTTGTGTTAGTTTAATTGAATATTTTTTAGCAAAAATGAAAAAAATTCAAAAAAATATGTAGACTCTTCCTGATGACGGATCCTTTAGACAATTTTATTAAGAGAAGTTAGTCTAGTGAACTTGTGATACAAAGTGACTAAAAGCCGGATGTCGATCCCACGAGGACTTAACTATCAACTAAATTAGATAATCCTAATTATCTAAATAAGAATTAAACCTATAAGTATTTAATTCTAATATACTTAAATAGAAAAAAAACAAATAATAAACTTTGAACAAAAGAATAGCAGATTTTTATGTTATCAATGTAATAAAATTGATCTAGGGTTATGTGCTATTTAACATTCCTAACGTATTCTTCAATTAAATTGACTAACTAATATATTTAGTTTATTGGTTGACAGGGTCAATATTGCTTATAAGAATCTGTCGAGTTCTTACTCGCCTAGTCGAGCTAACCTAATGCCTATACGTCTGTGGAGTTGGAATCTATAAGAATGCATTTATAATTCCTGTAAATCAACCAAGCAAGGATTTTCGGTATATGTCTATCCCAATTTCTAATCCGTTCCACGAGGCCCAGGTTCAAGAACTTGCTCTACTCAATCCTATATGAAATCTAGAATTACCACTTTCGAGTTCAACACTAGATTCGTAGATAGTGTTCAATTGGTGATCAAGCAATCAAATAATTAAGCGCCAGATTGAATAAATAAACCAATATGATAAACTAAGAAATCAAAATCAATATCCGAATAACAATAATCATGAACGAACCACAGCCCTAGAACGTGAAGTTTAGCTCCATATAGACATGGTAGCAAAACAAGAAATCATACAAAGAAACATAAAAATTACTAAATTTGGAATAGAAAAGATGAAACCCGGCCTCCACGGTGGCTCTGTTCTCTTCCTTGGTCAAAAATTACTCTAAAAACGTTCTTCTATGTATATATACCAAGTAGGGTTGGGCCCAAATAATTTAGAAGAGTTAGTTTCGCGCAGGGCACCTTTACTAATTTTCCCCTTTCTTTTATGGCTTGCTGATGACTTGCAGAATAAATTCTTTCTAGGTTTGTCTCTTCTCCAATGTGAAAAAGGACACTTATCCGGACTGTCCACGCGCTAGCTCGGCATACTTTGCACAGACTTCGCGAGGTACACTGTCTCCGCTTCTTTAGCGTGCGACTTAGCACGTTTTCACCCTGTTCCGTTGCGAATTTGAAAATACGCAAAATATGAAAGTTTTAGCCCTTTGAGTTAGATTTAAAGTCATATATTGTGAGCCCAATTGAAGTTTGAAGAAAGCAGCTATGTCTATTTTAGTAGACAGTGCGCAATCTGCCCACTGGATTCTTTGTTCTCTCTAGCTATCATCCGTTGACCCCAAAATCATGATCTCGACTTAATTCCTTGAGCTTTTACTCAAATTTTAAAGCTTCAAATCAATTGAATTCATTCCATATTATTTATATAGCTTGGAATCACTCCTACAAGGCATAAAATACATCATTAGTGCAAAACACTAGCGATTAAAGCTCAAACTCAATTAAAGTACAGTAAATTAGAGTGTAATAAGCGACTAAAATACGTAGTTATAGCCCATCATCAATGCTAAAAAAGGTCCTACATTCAAGCAGTTTTCGCCACGCATGTGATCCATCTCTCTAGGGAACTATCATTGCATTTAACTTTTTACAATACTTTTGAATCATGAACGAACTCCGGAGTGTAGGTTTAGTTCTAAAATTCCAGTAAATCTTATGGAATAAAGCTTTCGAAACATCATGTGGTGATCTAAAACCCACCCCTACTTCTTCATAAGGTAAGCATATAGTATCCCAAGAAGACCAATGCCTCTTTCTTCCATCAGTCGAGTTGCTCCAAAAAAACCTAGAAAACAGCTTATGCAATTTATTTATCACAAAGGGCTGTGGATTCACTGCATAAACTAGGTGAATGGGCATGCTTTGCAACACATATGATATCAACATTGTCCTACCTACAATGGACAAAAGATTTCCCTTCCAAGATTATAATTTATCAAGAACCTTATTTATATGTCCTTGATAGTAATTCAATCTTTCTTCTTGCGTAAAAAAGTGGACATCCCAAATAAGTGAATGGAAGATCTTGCCTCTCAATTCCTGTGATCCTTTCAACCTTCCTTTCTACAGGTTCATTAGTCAAATGATGCATGTACACTGTACATTAAGCCTTATTTATGAGCTGCCCAGATACTACTTCATATGCTGCAAAAACTTCCATAATCAATTGAAGTAAAGTTGCATCTGATAGAGAAAATATAATAATGTCATCTGTATATGCCAAATAATTGATCTTGGGACTCCACTTAAGCCAAATCCACAAGAGTAGAGATTCAAATGAAGAGAATTAATCCCCTTGACAAGGCCTAGCTGCTAGGATAAAGAGTGTAGGTGACAAAGTATCACCTTGCTTGATATTTCTATTAGACTTGAAAAATCCATGGGGTTTCCCATTGACAAGAACAAAATAACAATTGTTGGAGATCATTTCAAACGCTAATCCAATGAATTATCTCTAATTAAAACCCATTTTTCTGAGCACCTTGGTTAGAAACAACCAAGACAGCCTATCATATGCCTTTGTCATATCACGTTTGATCACCACATTAGGACCTGCCTTGGTTCTCAACCTTATGTCAGTGATTATTTCTTATATGAATAAAATATTTTTAACAATGCTTCTTCCTTGTTACAAATCATGCTTGCTCATCCTAAATAATATTAGGAAGAAATCCAATTAACTTTCATGAATTAATCTGGAGAACACCTTGTTTATGAAGTTGCTAAGGCTAATTGACCTCATGTCGGAGAAAGTACATACATCCTTCTTTTAAGTTAGAATAACAAAGTTTGTATGAGTGATAAACTTAGGGAGTTCTTGGCCGTTGAAAAAAGCAATCACCATATTCACTACATATTCCCTATGATGTCCTAACAAGCATGGAAGAATGCACTTGTATAACCATCTGAACCACATGCACTCTCAGCATTTAGTCCAAACACTGCCTTTTTTACTTCTTCAAAGGAAGGCTTCCGGATCAATTCTTGATTTTGCTCGATATTCATCATCTTAGGTACATGTTCAATTATACCAAAAGCTGTGGGAACATATTCTTTACAAAATTGTGCATGAAAAAACATTACTACCTCATCTGCCATGGCTGCCTTCTCTTCAATCCAGTCATTGTCATTGTTCTGTATTTGTTTCAATTGTAACCTTTTTATTCTTCCATTGAATTGAACACGTAAGGATTTCGTATTGCTATCACCATCATCGAACCAAGACATTCCTGCCTTCTACTATCAGAACTCCTCATCTAAAGCCAAAAATCTAAATAGCTCAGCTTGCACCTTATGTAGCCTTTCCCTATTTTGAATTGGGGGGTTTAGTTCAAATTGTGTTTTCCTATACCATCACCTCCTCTTCAAGACTAGAGACCTTCTGGAATATGTCACCATAAGTTGCTTTGCTCTACCATGAAAGTGCCTTCTTAACTCTCTTAAGCTTGTAATTGCATAGAGTGAATGGATTAGCATGAAAATATGCTTGCCAATTCTTCTTCACCATTGCATGAAAAGTGTCATGCTTGATCCAAAAATTAAAAAATCTAAAAGTCGCCTTGAATTGTGTTGAATCTGGATTTCAAGTACTTAATAGTAGACTACCCAACCCTATCTCAAACAAATGCGTAATTTCCAGCCCCGACCATATTTGTTGAACTTCAATATTAGCCAAACACCTATCAATCTCTTGAATATACAATTTTCCTCAAATCTTCCATTTTACCAAGTGTAAATGCTTCACCTAAAACAAAAATAAAAAAGGTTATATGTATTCATATAATGCTGAAAATCATCTACTTCATTTAGGAAAACTGGCAAACCACCAAAATTTTTCTTCCTCATGCTATATAATTTTGAACCCCCCCCCCCCAAAACTAACCAAGGTATGATCATGTCTTTATTAAGTGCATAGAGGGTATCCCATATTTCAATTCTCTCAATTAAGTAACACTTAGCATACACTAGTGTAAGAATAAACTCCTTCAGTTCTTCAGTGTCAAAAAGTTTCAGAGTTAACTGCTGCTCCATATCAAACAATATTGCTACATCAAACTTTTCATCAATGAAAGCCCAAATTTTATTTGATACATTGCAGATAGCCTCTACAAAACCAATTTGCCTCCTTATCTATCTAGCTTCCTTGATTTCTGCATTGGTTCCATTAAATCTATGAACTGAAAGTGATGTTGTCTACACATTGTAATTAGCCTTTCAAAGGCTCTCTTAGTATTCACTGATCTAACATTCCATATGACAACATTCATGATTAATTTATGAATTTAGAGAGAGTTCTCCTTGTTTGAACCCCAGCTGTTGGAACATTAGGGATCTCCTTTGTATGTTTTTTTTTGTCTCTGGCCGCTGATTTTCCTTTCTTAATATGTCTAGGTTATAGATCTCCATGTCTCTCAACATTCATAAAATTTCGGGTAGATGATTCTTCATCCAAATCTTTACCTTTAGCTGCCTGATTCCTCATCTTCACTCTGATGTTGTTGAGTTACTATATGATTCATATTAGTTGCAGCAACAATCTTTTTACTAGTGTTCTCCTTTATTATTTTTCTAGTTGTGGAAACTGGACTAGCTGCAATAACAGTGTTCCCTTGATTCCCATTGATTTCTATCTCCATAATAAGAGTAGGTGTTTCAAATTTATGCTTTCAGCTTCATTGTCCTTCATTGGGGTGTTATCCTCAGTATCAAGATGGTGTCCTCCTTTTGTCTACCTGGATCAAGTAGATCAACGTTTGGTATAGTATGGTTCAATTTAGATGGCTTAGGGTTCACTATAGCTCCATCCAAACCCTGGCTAGGGTTAGGGTTCTGACTTTGCTCATTCAATGTGGGTGCTTCAATTTGGCCTTGTCTCTCAACTCCTTTGATTAAGTTGTCAGATGCACCTTGATTTCCTTCGTTATCATTAACGCTTTGTTCTTCTGCTTTCTTCTTATATTCTTCAATTTCCTCATCCGTATCATCATACTCTTCATGGAATGCACCCTCTTATGAATCCTCCTCTATTTGGTCACTCCACAATCTTCCTCCAACAAAAGTAACATGCACTTTTAAAACCTGGTGTTGAGCTAACTCATTTGTATCTATAGATTGTGTTGGTATTTCTTGGCAAGTTTGGATGGTCGTTACTGTATTGGAAAAAAATTGAATTTAAATTAAAGATAACTTGGCATGACACGTGGACTGGTCAAATAGTCAAAGCGTAATAATTGAGTAAAAGGCACTGGAGATGACATATATGTGAAGAGAAATTTAAACAGGCACGAGAAATAGTTTAGACACGAGTCTCGTACCAATTCCAGTCATTTAATGCCAACAGATCAAAAGGCATTGAAGATAAGGATATGAAGACACAAAGGGGGTCCAAATTCAGTAGTAAATATCCGATACGTTAGTGAATTGGTATTTAATAGGAATGATTGTGTAGCAGCTTATTTAATGTCATTTATTACTCATAATTGTATCATTAAAGATGAGGTTTCATTCCTTTACCTAGGATCACCTATAAAAGCAAGAAGTCTCATCACTTGTAGGGACACGAGATATCATTCACATCATATTGAAATACAAACTTATTTATTGTTTTATTATTATTCTAAGAAAGCCTATTATTCTTTTGGTCTCTTGATTAACAGTAACCCGATTTTTCATCCTAAAAATTCTAGCTTTGACCAAAATATTATTTTTTGGTTAAACAAATTGGTTCCGTTAACGGGAATCTGATAATACATTCTTTCTAAAGTTACACTCTACCCATTGTTAACACCATTTCAAACAACATTGATAACAACAATCAGGAAAATTAGATCCATCAAGTAGAGGGGGATGAACTCAATAATGCTATGCCTCAAGCTTCTCCATGTGGATCTTGAGAAGGAACTCCTAATGATATGTCTGAACATGTTGATGGAGGAGTTGAAACAAGAGATGAAATTCTACAAAAAACTAATTGATGCACGAATTGAAAAAGATTTGAAAGCTTTAGTTAGTCAATTGCCTGCTGCACCAGCAACGCCTAATAATAACACGTTGGAAACCCCCGCTTTGGTCTAGTTAATTCTGGTAATGAGAACCAGGTAATTCAGATAATTCTTATCTTCATAATTTAGTAATAACCTTGCAGAAATAGCTCAAGGAGCAAAACGAGATTGTAATAAAAGGGGTAGACGTGGATAAATACTCACAACAACCTTTGAAGCCAAGTACTTCTCCCCTACCAATTCTGAAAAAATTCAATGCGCTTGACATCCCAAAATATGAGGGTACAATAGACCCACCTGCAATAAAGGATTCCAAATCTAGACAGAATACCAACGCTATGATCAAAGGTCAAGAGACAGGGAAACCGGGTCTTCATCCAGATTCAGAGGCGATGGAAGCAACCAAGAGCCACAAGATGACGATAGGAATTTAATGGCATGATTCACTGGTCATAATTTCAATGTAACTAATTCTGAGCTCGTAGCTGTTCTAAGGGGTATGGAGATAAGGTACGGTGGCCAAAAGAGATGTGGTCAAATCCAGACAGACGTAACCCGGACCATTGGTGCGAGTTTCACAATGACTACGGACATAAAACATCAAAATGCAAATTCCTACAAAGTGAAGTAGACCATATATTGAAGAAATATCTCACAGAGTTGTTTAGTGAGAAGGGAAAACAAGCTTATATGAAAAATAGGCAGGAGCCACAAAAACCACCATCACCTAAGAGAACAGTGAATATCATCAGTGGAGGGGAAAGTATTTACAGAGTAACGTACACGGCTTTAAATAAGGTTTCAAAAATGACGATCACATACGGGAAGCGAGGACGATAAACCTTAGAACACGAAAGCATAAGCTTTGATGATGCAGATACAGATGGAGCGATTACTCCTCTAAATGATGCACTGGTAATATCCTTACTTATACATGACACTGATGCAAAACAAGTTTTGGTTGATCCAGGAAGTTCTGCAAATATCATTCTACTAAGGGTATTGCGGTAAATGCAAGCTGAAGATAAAATGATACCCAAGGTGCATACTTTGTCAGGCTTCGACAATTGAAGTGTGGTAACAAAAGGTGAGGTAATTCTAACAACTTTTGCTGCAAGTGTTATTAAATAAACTAAATTTCAGGTAGTTGATATGGATATGGCATACAACGTAATCATGGGGAGACCATGGATCCATGATATAGATGTTGTTCCATCAACTTTGTATCAAGTTATTAAGTTTCCATCACCCAGGGGAATAAGTCAAATTCGAGGGGATCAACAAACAGCCAGGAGTATAAACGTGTAACAGATGCAAGCACCATAAGTAAAAATAAATAGCAATTACAGGAAACAGTTGGAGGTGTCAACAATCAAACTTCAACTGAAAGAGAAAAAACGGATTTAGACTCAAGACCGGATGTAATTCAAGAACATGAGGAAAATGGGAACATTAAAACAACAATAGAGGAGCTCGAAGCTGTGGTGCTATTTGAGCCATGGCCTGAAATAAAAGTTTACGTAGGATCCAATCTAAATCCCGACTTGCAAGGTATGTTGATTGAGTTTTTAAAAGCTAACATGGACTGTTTTGCTTGGTCCCACGCTGATATGACAGGAATACCACCTGATGTGATGACTTACAAACTCATTGAGGACCCATCTTTCACATCTATAATGCAAAAGAAAAGAAAGCAAGGTGCATTCAAGAATAAGGTAATTCAAGATAAAGTCCAAAAATTATAAAAGATCGGGTCAATCCATGAGGTAAAGTAACCTAGTTGGTTAGCTAATATGGTTGTCGTGTCTAAAAAGAAATGGTAAGTGGCGTGTTTGTGTGGATTATACTGATCTAAATAAAGCTTGCCCAAAAGACTCTTTCCCTTTACCACATATAGATCAGTTAATTGATGCAACCGTAAGTCATGAACTTCTAAGCTTTTTAGATGCATATTCGGGTTATAATAAAATTAAAATGGATCCTGGTGATGAGGAAAAAACTTCTTTCATAACAGACAGGGGGACTTACTATTATTAAGTAATGCCCTTTGGTCTCAAAAATGCTCGAGCAACCTATCAAAGGTTGGTCACCAAAATATTTCAAGAACATTTAGGAAAAACTATGGAGGTATATATATTGACGATATGCTCGTCAAAACCCAGCATTCTCACGATCATATTTCTCACTTATATAGTACATTTGAAATTTTACGGAAATTTAACATGAAACTCAATCCAGAAAAGTGTGCATTTGGAGTTGCTTCAGGTATATTCTTGGGTTTTCTTGTCTCTAACCGTGGCATTGAGGTAAATACTTCTCAGATTAAAGCAATAGAAAAAATACTTGGTATCCTTACCAATAAGAAGGAGGTTCAAAGGTTAACGGGAAGGATTGCTGCCTTGGGAAGATTTATTCTAAATCTTCAGAAAAATATTTTTTCTTTTTTGCTCTCAAAAAGCAAGACTATTTTGAGTGGAACGAAGATTGTCAACATGCCCTTAGGAGCTTGAAAGCTTACTTATCAAATCCATCACTGTTGGCGAAACCAAAGGAAGGTGAAACATTGCTCATCTACTTAGCAATATCGGAAGTCGCGGTAAGTGCTGTTTTGGTACGAGAAGACCTAGATAATCAATCCCCTATTTATTATGTAAGAAAATATTTATTAGATGCTGAGACACGATATCCACAACTAGAAAAGTTAGCATTAGCTTTGATCATGGTATCTAGGAAATTAAGACCTTATTTTCAATGTCATCCAATTGTCGTAGTTACTTCTTTTCCATTACGAAACATGTTGCATAAACATGAATTATCAGGAAGATTAGAAAAATGGGCTATAGAATTAAGTGAGCATAAAATCATTTATCAACCTAGGACTACCATAAAATCACAAGTTCTCGTTGATTTTGTTGTGGATTTTAGTCAAGGGATGCATTTAGAAGCAGAAAAGGAATTACAAGTCTTTAATGGAATAAACCCAGGAACTTGGATTTTGTATACGGATGGTTCATCTAATGTAAAGGGAGTAAGCTTAGGAATTTTTCTTAAACCACCTACGGGTGAAACCATTAGACAGGCTATTAAATGTCACCCTGTAACTAACAATGAAGCAGAGTATGAAGCTGTGATTTCATGTTTAGAGTTGGCACTGGAACTTGGTATCACACAAATCATAATCAAAAGTGATTCACAGCTCGTAGTAAATCAAATGCAGGGGACTTATGTAGCCATGGATGCATAGACCAGCTGAATTTTCACACCCTGTTGTATCTCCATGGCCCTTCATGAAATGGGGTATGGACATCGTAGGTCCATTACCACAAGAAAAAGGTCTGGTAAAGTTTCTACTCGTACTTACTGATTATTTTACTAAATGGGTAGAAGCAAGGGCATTCAAACAGGTATGAGAGAAAGATGTCAAAGATTTTATTTTGAGAAACATCATATGCCGCTTTAGGGTACCAAAGGAAATCGTATGTGATAATGGTCCACAATTCATAGTAGAACAAATCACAGAGTTCTTCCAAAGTTGGAAAATTAAAAGGATAACTTCAACACCATATCATCCTGTAGGCAATGAACAAGCAAAATCCATCAACAAAGTCATAATCAATAATTTAAAGAAAAGATTGCAAGACTCAAGAGGTAATTGGCCTGAGGTATTACATGCGGTATTGTGGGCATATCGAACAACGGCGAAAACAAGCACGAGAGAAATACCATTTTCATTGGTTTATGGAGCAGAGGCCTTAATACCAGTGGATATAGGGGAACCAAGTACAAGGTACGTTGAAACAACGGAAGACTCAAATAATGAAGAGTTACAAATGTATCTTGATTTGATCGAAGGAAGAAGAGAAGCGGCATTAATAAGAATGGCAGCTCAAAAACAAGTAATCGAACGATACTATAACAGGAAAGCACGTCTCAGGTTTTTCAAAATCGGGGAATTTGTACTCAAGAAGGTGTTCCAATCTACGAAAGCTTCTAACTCTAGAAAGCTAAGTCCAACATAGGAAGGTCCCTATCGAATCCGTGACATTGCAGGAAAAGGAGCATACGAGTTGGAGACAATGGATGGGAAAGTCCTATCTTCACATAGAAATGTTGTCCATCTAAAGAGATATCACCTCTAAGGGAATGGTCAAAGTCAGGTATCCCCATGTTAGAATTTTCCTTTGAATTGTTAAAATTTTACTAATGATTTTAGATGGTAGGCAAAAACTCTAACTCGTGCCAAATGATGAGTCACGACCTGCACGGCGAAATGGAATACTCTTAAATTCCGAGCCTAGGGTTACATTAAACTGATGGACATACACACGGGTTAGACAGTCTTTATCTATACTCGCAAACTCCGAGTCCCGTATATTTTTTGTTTCAGGAAAAAGACCAAACTGAGAGAAACATACAAGTGCTCGAGGCTTCATTATTCACCGCTCAAATACTTGGGGGACTACATATTACACACAGAGAAAAACAGATACGAATATCAAACAGAAGTTGGTCAAAATTTTGGAGACAAGTGTTGAGAGGAAATTATGAAGTCATCAGCACTCAGCATAAAACATTTATTACAATGTTACGAACGAAGTCACTTTTTAAACCCTTCCTAAATATGTAAAGATAGGGTTATGACTATGTATTGAAACGGGTTATGAAGAAAAACCTTGTCTATTTTGTATCATATAAAAATCTGTTACAAGAAAAATAGTTACGAAAAAGTCATAGATGTATTTTAACAGATGTAATAGTCATAAAACTTGTCATAGTTCATGAATGAAAACGTATCAAAGTTGTTTGATACAAAACATGTATATTCCTATTTCTTTCATCATATTATAACACCATTATGAAGTTGAGACGACTTCTTCATTAAGTTTCTCTAAAATAAAAGGGCCCTCTTTTATAAATCACATGTTGATATTCCATGGGAAGAATGATAAAGCATTTTCAAAGGATAAAAATTCTAAACTTTTCTCTAAATCCTAAGTAAATAAATAGGCAAGAATAAGAATATAAAGAAGTACTCATAAACTTTCTTAACATAAAAAACTAAGAAAAAAAAATATAGTCCTCAAAAGTATTTGTTTACAAATGCCCCATTATGGTAAATGGGGACTTCGTCAAATAGATCCCTTAAAAGATTGCTAAAGGATAACATATATAATACTAAAAAAAAAAACAAAAACTCAACACATTTAATTGGTCACTGAAGGAGTTGGAGCTTCAGAAGTTGTAACCTCACTTTCAGAGGCAAGAATAGGCATGGTAACAACTTCTGAAGGAGCAGCAATAGGTGTGGTTCGACTGAGCTTGAAGTTATAAAATTGACGAGGGAAGCAATAGTCACGGGGACTTAAATTCTCACAGACTGTATTGTAGAAGCTTCAGCCTAGGAAACTGGAATCACAACCTCAGCCACCTCAGTAACTGAGTTCAATAACTCCTCTATTCTAGGAGCTTCGAGAGTTGGAGAAGGGGTTCAATACTTCCAACTGCAGGAGAAGGAGTAATCAGCAGATTGTTGGCTGACTTTGGCCAGTTCAGATTGCAGGTCAAAATTTTCTTGTGTAGCCTCTACCAAGGCATCACGGCGAGAATTTAGAAAAGCCCAACTCACTTCTATGTTAAAATTTTCTTCAAGGGAATTTTACTCCTTCTCCAAAGCCTTATATTCTTTTTCCCACATAGCAATATCATTTTTTGCTATTTGGTGCTCAGCTAGGTGAGAATCCAACGAGGATTCAAGAGAGGCATGAGAGCTTTTCAAGGCACGAATTTTCTCTGAAGAAGTCATCAAGTCATTTTGAGCCAGAGTCAGGTTTTCAGCTAACTCTCTTTTATATTCTTCCTTCTTCTCCAAAAGTGCCTTAAGCTCTTTAACCTCATCAATGGCCTTAGATAGAGAGCATTCCAAAAGTTCTTTATCCTTTATAAGCTGGCCCCATGAAGCATTGGAAATTACTAACTCCGAAGATAAGATACGATTTTGCTGCTCCAAATGAGCCCTACTCTCCCTGTAACTCCTCCATATTTCCTTGGGCACTCTCAAATTGATCCTTCCAGTTTGCTGCCTCAAGTAAGGAATCCTCAGCTATTTTTCTAGCTTCAGAGATAGCCTTTGTGGACTCACTCTCCTTTTTCTCTAACGAAGAGACTCACCCCATAAGCTCAGTCCCAATAAGATTGGCCTATGGTTATAAAACGTAAAAGTCAGGACTTAGAAGGAAAAAGAGAAACAAAGCATTCAAGGTTAAGAAAATTACCTTAAAAGTTGAATGAACGATGCCATTCATCAAGGTGTACCAACTGTCCTCTGCATCTTGTTCTGCTCAATCTCTCCAATAAGAGGCTCGAGCCAAGTATCTGCTCCCCCAGATTTTCTTAAAAGGCTTTGATTGGCAAGGACTTCAAGTGTGACACTCCTCATAGCCACACTTCTATTGCGGGGGCTAACTTCTATCGGAGGAGCAGATGAAGATGGCACAGCAGAGGGGGTAGTAGTAGAAAAAGTAAACACTACAGGAGTCGTCGGAATTGAAGCAGGAACGAACGGAAGGAGGGCATGTATAAATTAACCCAGGAACAGAAGTAGAAGTAGTCAAAACTGGTGAAGGAACGTAAGCAATCAATGGTGACAACGAAACACTTACGATTAGCAAAGGAATGGATGAAGTAGGAACGAATGAAGAAAGAGAGGCTTCATAAAAAATAGGTCCGAGCTCACCTATCCAAAAGCCACTATCAAAGGGGCACTAAGTTGGTTCATTCGTAACGTGGCACGGTATCCTCGTCTGAAGAAATCAAAACAGGCTCGGTGGTTGAAGGTGAGAAGGAATATCTTCAATTTCATCATCATTGATGACTCATCTCCTAACCCTTGGCCTGGCTACTAACGAGGTACCTTTTTCTTCCTCATTCTCCGAGCCTTCTTCTATAACTTTTCTTTTCTGATGCAAGGCTCGAGCCTTATCCAAGTCAAGTGCAGCATTGCCAGACATGCGAATGGCCATATCTACATTAGGTGCCATTCCGTTGGAACCAAATCTTGATCAAAAGAAGGATAAACAATTAGCATTAAGGAAAAGGAACTTAATGTGTAAAAAAATGATACCGCGTGTTTTAACTTTCCAGCCATGTATGGCAGAAATTGATTTCCAAGTTTTTTGCTCCTTAGGAGCAATCTTAAAAATTGAATCTACCCAACCACGGAAGTTGGGAACAGGTTCCACATCTCCCATGGTTGCTACAAAAAACAAAAACGAGATGAAATCAGAAAAAGAATCGAAATTCTCAAAAAATAGGTACGGTCCAATAAAAAAAACTTACGTGCAAAATTCCACTTCTTAGGGATGGGAATGTTTGTTTCACCAAGTAAGTCCACCTTACGTACATCAACATAACGGGCATACCATCCACGATATTTGTTATCCTCTGGGCTTACCAAAACATTCTTTCTCCTCGCAGTTAAGGTAAAAACCGCATGACGTATTAAGTTAGGATGGTATAAATGGATGAGGTGAGAAAAGGTGAAGTTGACGTCAGCTTTGGTGGATAGAAACCTTAAACAAGCCACTGCCCTCCACACCGGAGGACCAACTTGGGCCAAAAAAATATTAAAGAAACGGCAAAAATTTAGAATTACCGGATCAATCAGAGGATTAAAACCCAAAGTAAAAGAATAAGTATAAACAAAAGAATACCCATTCCTAAAAGAGGAGATTCTTTGATTTGGGGCAGAAATAGATATTCTGAGGGTATTTCTCCAGTTGCAATCTCTTCTAATGGTAGGGATTGTAAGTTTAGTCACTAAAGTAGGATAAGTATCGGCTTTTTCTAAGCCAACATTTTGCTTTTCAAGAAATTGTCTATCACTCATAAAAGATAAATCACCGGGTACGATTTCATCCACTAAATATTCTCGAGAAGAATCATAGATTTCTTTACCTTTAGAGGAAGGCATTTTTGGAATAGAACTCCTAGAAGAGGAACCAGAAGATCCGTCTCGAGTAGATTCTAACCCTGTTCGAAGTCTGCCACCTCTGCCTCTTCTATGTCTAACAGGGGCATTGGGAAATTTGTCTAAATTGGAACTCTTTTGGGGTTAGGGTTTGGAGATGCCATTGTTGAACACAGTTGGATCGAAAGACAACAGAAGTAAGGAAGAGAGTGTTTGCTAAAGATTTGTGAAGAAGAAGACAAAGGAAGAGAAAGGTTAAGTATGTATACGATGGCAACCGTCAAACTTAGAAGTGTAATGATGGAAAGCTTATAATAAAGGCAACTATCACTTCGTGAATAGTGGGGTGAAGAAGCCTTGAAAGAGGGTGCAAAATGGCAGAGTCAATCAAAAAGTGACACAAGGACAAAACATTAAATGGAAAAGACAACCGAGACGTCAATTGTCATACGCATTAATTATGGCAAAAATTCCTTTTTTATGAAGATCCACTTCCCAATTATTTAATTGCTAAATAAATGGAAAATTGGGGGACTATCTGTATTTGGGAAAAAATTGAATTTAAATTAAAGATGACATGGCATGACAGATGGACTGGTCAAATAGTCAAAGCGTAATAATTGAGTAAAAAGCACGGGAATGGCAGATACGGGAAGATAAATTAACATGCACGAGAAGGAGTTTAGACACGAGTCTCGTACAAATTCAAGTTATTTAATGACAACAGATCAAAAGGCATTGAAGATAAGGATCTGAAGACAGAAAGGGGTCCATATTCAGTATTCAATACCTGATACGTTAGAGAATTGATATTTAATAGGAATGATTGTGTAACGGCTTATTTAATGTCATTTATTACTCATAATTGTATCATTAAAGCTGAGTTTTCATTCCTTTACCTAGGATCAACTATAAAAGGAAGAAGTCACATCAATTGCAGGGACACGAAATATCATTCAGATTATATTGAAATACGATCTTGTTTATTGTTTTATTATTATCCTCAGAAAGCTTAGTATTTTTTTGGTCTCTTCATTATGAGTAACCCGATTTTTCATCCTAAATTCTAGCTTTGATCAAAATATTATTTTTTGGTTAAACAGTTATATTGTTACCACCAAAAGTATGATTAACCCATTGAGCTGTGGATTTCATCCCCCTTGCTTGATTATTCTCCTTGTCATTGGCCGTAATAGCTAAATTATTTCTATCCACTACAACATAATGTATTTATAGCTACAAAACATAACATAGGAAATGGTGAAAATTTGCGTGGCTAAACACTTTAGCTACAATATTTTTTTCCGTAGCATTCGTCGAAAATGTAGCATAGCTAAAAGTTAGCTACAAACTTTACATGGTCCGTAGCTAAGGATTAATACTTATTGCTACGAAATTTTTGTATTGTACCTATGTATATATAGAAAATAATTTTATACTTTTTCCACGACAAATACATTTATAGCAAATGATTTTATACCTTTGCCACGACAAATAAATTTGTAGCTATTTTTATATGGTAGCTACAAAGTGTTATAGTATGGCAAAAGATTTAAATTTATTTGCCACGAAAATTTAGATATGTAACTGCTTTCATATAGTAGTCCGTGGCAAGACTAAAAGTTCCATAGCTACAAATTATACAAAAGTCGTGGTTAGATTATTTTATTATATTTTAATTTTTTGACAAAATAAATTAATTTATTATAGTGACAGTTCCTATCACAAATTCCTTGTTTCTTAGCTATTTGATTTTTTGTAATTTTTTTTTTTATTATTCTGTGGATGTTCATAATATATTAAAACTAATAACATATTAAGCTTGAATAATAACTTATTATGCACAAATTGGCATTTAAAAATTTTCACAAAGTAAATTTCAAAATACACATTTGTACTAATCAATTAACAACATTCTGCAATAGATAAGTCATCTACAATAACTTAAATTTGTAGAAAAGAATTAGCCAATGTGAGTCTTGATTGTAACAGAGACAAAAAATAATGTATAGAATTTCACACTAAATGACACATAAGTATTTGCTTGATGATTCATGTGGCCGTCCTCATTGCACCGTTAATCTTCATGCATCCATGAATATATGAATCACTTTCCGTAACCATTATACTGAAATAATAAACTAACATGATCTAGTGAGAAACTTATATTTGAATTATCAAAATATATACCGATTTAAATACATGTACAATTAGTTACAACAATAACAATATATCCATTGTTATTCCACACCGTGGGGTGGGGTATGAGAAATGTAGTGTGTAAACAGACCTTACCCCTACCTAGTGAGGAAACAGAGGTTGTTTCAAATAGACTTTCGGCTAAAAAATATAGTAATGACTTTTTCTATAACCGAAAATTCTCCAGTGGCCAGTCGTGCAAGGTTCAAAACTTAGTAACGGGAAAAGACATAATAATGTGTGACGACTCGGCCCGTCGTCACGTGATTTACCGTCCCGTTTCCATGTGTAATGCTTACATATGCTTTGTTATATGTGTTTGTAGGGTTTGAAATGATTCGGGCAGAGTTTGGATGGGATTGAGATAATTAGTCTCCTTAAAAGAGAGTTAGTTTGGAAAAGTCAACTGGATGTTGACTTATGGGTTATAGGGCTCGAAATGGATTTCCAACGATTCATCTAGTTGTGCGTGGTGATTTATGACTTGGGAGTGAAATCGGAACTGAATTTGGAGGTCCAGTGTTGAACTAGACTTGAATTGGCTAAGTTTGAATTTCGGTGAATTCCTGTTGATAGGTGAGCTTTTGATCGAGGGGTCTGGGATTCCAAGAGTTGGAATAGCTTCATTAGGTGATTTTGGATATGTCTGCAAATTTTCAGTTCAATCGGACGTTGTTTGGTCGGGTTTTGGATCGAATGTGAGTTTCGAAAGTTATAGTTGAACTTAGGCTTGAATCCGTCTTGATTTGATGATTTTCGTGTTAAAGGTAGTGTTTTGATGATTGGAACATGTTTGTATGATGTTTTGGAGTATGTTGGTTATTTTGGTTATGGTCCTGGGGGCCTCAGGGTGTTTCCGGATGGTTGATCGGAGGTTTTGGGAACTTATTGCATGAAGACAGCAGAAGGCATCTCGTATTTCCGCTTTTGCGGAAGAGGAGCCGCTTAGGTGGTGACCCCGGAAGCGTCTGGTGAGCCGCGAAAGCGGAAGTTGAGGAGAAGACTAGGATCGCAGAAGCAGATAGTTGACTGCATAGACGGTTACCGCGGAAGCGGTTGTTTTGACCGCAGAAGCGGGCCCTGGTGTTTAAGTTGGACCGCGTAGGCGGTCGTGTGGCCGGAAAAGCAAAGACCACGGAAGCGGTCAGTTTACCGTGTAAGCGGAAGTCGGGCTGGATTAAATGAACATCGATTTTCATAAGTTTGAATAAGAGAAGAACATTTGGACCTCGGACTAAGGCAAATTTAGGAGCGATTTGGAAGAGGAATTTGGGGAAAACATCAGGGATGGACTCTTGGACCTAGAGTATGTCAATATAGTGCGAAAGCATGAATTAAACACAAAGAATTCAAGGTTTTTGAAGTTATAAATGGTGGTTAGGGCGTGAAACCCAAGTGAGCTTAAAGCGTTGATTTGAGGGGTCAAATGGACTCCGATTCTTGCAAATTTGATATATACGGACTTGTGGCGAGTTTAGGATTTCGGTGATATGAATTTTTTAATTTTTTGATAAGTGGGCCCGGGGCTCGGATTTGGCCAACTTCGTGTTTTTGGGTGTTTTTCGAGTTCTTTCTATTGGGTTATGTCTCATTAGCTTATTATTACCTATTCCTTGTGATTTTGGTCAGATTCTGCAACCGAGGAGGTCGATTCGCGAGGAAAATGCAAGGCGAGCTAGGATTTTGGCCAGTTTGAGGTGAGTAATGGTTATGAACGATATACTCAGGGTTTGAAACCCCGTATTTGAACTATGAAGTGCTATGTGGAGATGAGACACACATCTCATGATGAGCGTGGTAATGTATCTGTTGGGGACTTGGACTTGGTCCATCCCGATTGGTGACTTACTGTACTTCTTGACTGAGACTGAGCTTGTGCTCCTATTTTGGGCTAAGTTCCATATTTGGGGCCTTGTGTTGATCTGTAGAACTCCTAGGGATCATGTTGAGTTGTTTGACCTTACTTTACCTATTAAACTCATACCATCTGTCCTGAGTTTGACTGTAAATAATGAAATAAACCGGACTTTGTAACTTGCACCCTAAATGAGCAATACTTAGAGGCCAAGTCTATATTGACTGAGAGGGCCAAGTCTATATTGACTGAAGGGGTCAAGGACCCCGTGGTGAGGCTATTTGATATATATACATATATATCGGGTCAGACTGCATGCCACATCAGTATATACATATACATGTATTGGATCGCACTGCAGGTCGCAGTATTATATTATGTGGATCGGACTGCACGCCGCAATAGTATATTATACGGATCGGACTGCACGCCGCAGTGATATATGGATCGGACTGCATGCCACAGTATTTTAGCACTTGGGCTGAAGGAGCTCCTCCGGAGTCTGTACACACCCCCAGTGAACGCAGTCGGATATATTATTGGATTGGGCTGCGCGCCGCAACATTTTATATATTATATTGGATTGGGCTGCGCACCGCAGCAATATATATATCTTGTGTTGGATCGAGCTGCACGCCGCAGCAGTGTTAGTATCTGGTCGGGAGGAAAGGAAAGTATTTATCATATTCTTCTCCTTGTTTGGTACTTATTGTACCGTTCTTGCTGAGAAAATTAAACCGTATAGTGTTTTTACGAGATTTCTTACCTTCAATTATTATTCATTGCTATTACTCATTGAGTTGGAAGTACTCACTCTACACCCTGCACCTTGTGTGCAGATTCAGGGATCCCGGAGGCGTAGTGGTGATTTGCTGTTGCCTTTCAGCCCCGTACCGGAGTTGTCAAGGTAGCTTCTGCATTCCGCACGACCTGATCTCTCCTCTATCTATCGGTTGTTTCCGTATCTAGACTTTTCCTTTGTATTGAATATTGTCGGTTGTATTAGAGGCTTAGACTTGTGATGCCAGATCCTTTGGCTGTATTTACTTTGGATTTTGTTTTTTGCAGTATTATGTACTATTTCAAACTGAGAGTTTATCATAAAAATGGAATTTAAGTTAATGATATGGCTGGAAATGTTTTAATGGTCGGGCTTGCCTTACAAGGTGTTTGGTGCCATCACGATCGGGGTTTGGGTCGTGACAAGTTGGTATCAGAGCCTAGGTTACCAAGTCTCGCGAGTCATGAGCCGGTTCAGTAGAGTCTCGCGGATCGGTACGGAGACGTTTGTATTTATCTTCGAGAGGCTGTAGAACCTTTAGGAAAAACTTTATATTCTTGAAATTCTTGTCGTGCGACTTTGTTGATCCGAGAACTAAACTTTTGTATTCTATTCTCTCGTATATGGCGAGAATGCACGCAACCGGACGTGGAAGACGACCACCATTACCACCCACTAGAGGCCGGGGATGCGGCCGTGGACGTGGTCGAGGAAGAGCAGCAGGGGCAGTACCAGTTGACCCACTAGTTACCCCCATTATGGATCAGCCTCCAGCTGTAAAGGTTTCAGTAGCGCCTGCTTAGGCACCAGCAGTGCCTATTGTGATTCCGGGTCTTCAGGAAGACTTGGCTCAGATCTTATCAGTTTGCACCGGCCTGACTCAGGCAGTCTCAGCTACTGCAGCAGCTACATCTCAGAACGGGGTTGGTTATCAGACCCACGCAGCTCGCACTCCAAAACAGGGTGCATAGGGTTTGCAGATCCCACATGCACCACCAGTTCAGCCAGTTTCCCCAATTCAGCCAGTGGTTCCAGTTCAGGGTAATGGGGTACTAGTGATGCCAGATGACGAAAAGCATCATCTGGACTGGTTTGGCAGGCTTTTACCTCCAACTTTTAGCAGTGCTCCGGGAAAGGATGCCTAGGGGTTTCTTGACAAGTGTTGACACATGCTCAGGACAGCAGAGATCTTGGAGACTAGTGGGGTATCTTTTACCACTTTTCAGTTCTCAAGAGAAGCCTTCACCTAGTGAGAGGCATATGAGCGGCGTAGGCCGGCAAGTGCAGCACCGTTATCTTGCAGGAGTTTTCCACTATCTTTTTGGAGAAGTGGGTACCTCGGTCGCAGAGATAGGAGTTATGTAGGCAGTTTGAGATGCTTCGCCAGGGGGATATGTCTGTGACACAGTATGAGGTGAGATTTGCAGAGTTAGCTCGTTATGCTCCATGGATGGTTCAGACGGATTAGGAGAGGATCAGACGATTTACGGATGGACTCATTTATCCTATTCGTATTCTGATGACTCGAGAGAGGGTCCTGAGTCATACTTTTGAGGAGGCGGTGGATATAGCCCGCGATATTGAGACAGCTCAGGAGAGAGAGGAGGGGGAGGCCAAGAGGCCTCGGGGATCAGGTGGCTCCAGTGGTGCTCCGTCTAGGAGCCAGTTTCAGCAGAGCAGGGGTCGATCTTTCAGGGCTCCACAACCAACTCGGTCAGAGTACCATGGTTCATCTTCTGGTCAGGGTTATTAGGGATCTCAGCAGGGTCTGCCATCTCTGAGCGCACTTCTAGTGCAGAGTTTGTCTTATGCCCCATCTGTTCAGGGGTCATCTCGACCGAGTTCTTCTGCCAGCCACACTGATGCAAGGGGTTCCCTTGAGTCAAAGCCGCCAGCGCCAAGGAGTTGTTATGAGTGTGGCGAGTTTGGACATATTCGGAGGGAGTGTCCCCATCGTTCTTCCAGTTCATCTCAGTAGAGGGGTCAGCCCTCATCTTCTGGCCCAGTGTCTTTAGCACCCGCTCAGTCAGCTAAGGGTGAGGGTCAGGCAGTTAGGGGCCGCCCAGAGGGGGAGGCCGACCTGGTAGTGGTCAGGCCCGTTGCTACGCTCTTCAGGGCAAGTCAGATAATGTTGCTTCGGGTGCTGTTATTTGAATTATTATTTCAGTCTGCCACAGGGATTCCTCAATTTTATTTGATCCCGTATCCACAAATTCTTATGTATCTTCTTACTTTGCTAATCATTTGTGGACTACCCGAGGGTGTCTAGCGTTACTTGTGCATGTATCTACCCCGGTAGGTGATACTATTATTGTGGACCACGTGTATCTATACTGTCTTGTTACTATTAGGGGTCTGGAGACCCGAGCTGACTTGCTGCTATTGAGCATGGTAGATTTTGATGTTATTCTGGGCATGGACTAGCTATCACCGTGCCATTCTATTCTCGACTGTCACGCCAAGACAGTCACGTTGGCAATGCCGGGTATCCCAAGGATCATGTGGCGTGGTATGACTGATTATGTACCCAGCAGGGTAATCTCTTTCTTAAAGGCACATCAGATGGTTGGAAAGGGATGTTTATCATATCTGGCATTTGTGAGGGATGTTGGAGTTGAGGCTCCTAGTCTTGATTCAGTCCCCATGGTGAGGGAATTCCCTGATGTGTTTCCAACAGACCTGCGGGCATGCCGCCGGACAGGGATATTGACTTCGGTATTGATTTGGTGTCGGGCACTTAGCCCATTTCTATTCCTCTCTATCGTATTGCACCAACAGAGTTAAATTAGTTGATGTACCAGCTGCAGGAACTCCTTGATAAGGGGTTCATTCGCCCGAGTGTGTCACCGTGGGGCGCACCAGTATTATTTTTAAAGAAGAAGGATGGCACAATGAGAATGTGCATTGATTACAGACAGTTGAACAAAGTGACAGTAAAGAACAAGTATCCATTACCTCGTATTGAGGATTTGTTTGATCAGCTTCAGGGGGCAAAGGTATTCTCTCAGAATGATCTCCGTTCAGGCTATCACCAGTTGAAGATTAGAGATTCTGATATTATGAAGACAACTTTCAGGACGAGATATGGGCATTATGAGTGTCTGGTTATGTCATTTGGGTTGACTAATGCCCCAGCCGCATTCATGCACCTGATGAATAGTGTATTTCGGCCGTATCTGGATTCTTTTGTGATCGTGTTTATTAATGATATACTGGTGTACTCGTGTAGCCAGGAGGAGCACATGAAACACTTGAGGGTGGTGTTGCAGAGGTTGAGAAAGGAGAAGCTCTATGCGAAGTTCTCCAATTGTGAGTTGTGGCTCAGTTCTGTGGCTTTTCTGGGACATGTGGTATCCAGTGATGGTATTCAAGTTGACCCAAAGTAGATCGAGGCGGTGCAGAGTTGGCCCAGACCGTCCTCAGCTGTTGAGATTCGGAGTTTCCTCGGTTTGGCGGGTTATTACCGCAGGTTCGTCCAAGATTTTTCATCTATTGCTTCGCCTTTGACGAAGTTGACGCAGAAGAATGCACTATTTGTGTGGTTAGATGAGTGCGAGGAGAGCTTTCAAAAGCTTAAGCTAGTTTGACTACAGCTCCTGTGCTAGTATTGCCATCAGCTTCAGGCTCTAATTCGATATATTGTGATGCTTCGAGAGTTGGGGTTGGAAGTGTTTTGATGCAGGAGGGTAGAGTTATTGTGTATGCTTCGCGTGAGCTTAAGCCTCATGAGAAGAACTACCTTGTTCATGATTTGGAGTTGGCTTCCATAGTTCATGCTTTGAAGATTTGGCGGCACTATCTATATGGCGTGTCCTGTGAGGTGTTCACGGATCATCGCAGTCTTCAACACTTGTTTAAGAAGAAGGACCTTAATTTGAGGCAACGGAGATGGCTTGAGTTACTCAAAGACTATGATATTACCATATTGTATCATCCGGGGAAGGCCAATGTAGTGGCTAATGCTTTGAGCCGGAAGGCGGTGAGTATGGGCAGCTTAGCATACATTCCAGTTGGGGAGAGGCCCCTTGCAGTTGATGTTCAGGCCTTGGCTAATCGAATGCTGAGGTTGGATATTTCTAAGCCTAGTCGGGTGTTGGCTTGTGTGGTTTCCCGGTCTTCTTTATATGATCGCATCAGGGAGCGCCAGTATGATGACCCGTATTTTCTTGTCCTAAAGAACAGGGTCTAGCATGATGATGCCAGAGATGTGACTATTGGTAGTGATGGCGTCTTGCGGATGCATGGCCAGATTTGCGTGCTCAATGTGGATGGGCTCCGAGAGTTGATATTAGAGGAGGCCCACAGCTCGCGGTATTCTATTCATCCTGGTGCCGCAAAGATGTACCGGGACTTTAGGCAGCATTACTGGTGAAGGAGAATGAAAAAGGACATTGTGAGTTATGTGGCTAGGTGTCTCAATTGTCAGCAGGTCAAGTATGAGCATCATAGACCCGGTGGTGTACTTCAGCAGATGGATATTCCAGAGTGGAAATGGGAGAGGATTACTATGGACTTTGTGAGCGGCCTCCCTCGTACCTCGAGCTGATTCTATTTGGGTGATTGTCGATAGGCTGACCAAGTCTGCGCACTTCATTCCGGTGTGTACCACCTATTCTTCGGAGCGGTTAGCAGAGATTTTCATTCGAGAGATTGTGCGGTTGCATGGGGTTCCAGTTTCTATTGTCTCAAAAAACAGGGGTACTCAATTTTCTTCCCAGTTATGGAGGATTTTTCATCGGGAGTTGGGCACTCAGATACAGATGAGCAGAGCGTTTCATCCGCAGACAAACGGACAGTCCGAGCATACTATCCAGATATTGGAGGACATGTTGCGTGCCTGTGTTATTGGTTTTGGAGGTTCTTAGGCTGAGTTCTTGCCGTTTGCACAGACGGAGTTTTCTTATAACAACAGTTATCAGTCCAGCATTCAGATGGCGCCATATGAGACTTTATATGGGAGGCGGTGTAGATCTCTAGTTTGCTGGTTTGAGCCCGGTGAGGCTAGACTATTGGGGATAGAGTTACGTCATCAAAGTCAACCCTGACCAGATCAAAGCCATAGAAGCCATCCCAGAAAACACTGAGCAGCAATAAGCAGGTGCAGAAGTTAACGGGCCGGATAGCCGCCCTCTCCCGGTTTATCTCACGCTCCTCCGACAGGTGCCACAAGTTCTTTGGTGTATTCAAAAAAGACCAGGGACTATAGTGGAACGGAGAATGTGTAGAAGCCATGAAGAGCTTAAAAGCATACTTATCATCACCACCCCAACTGGTAAAAGCCAACCCCGGTTAACCATTGCTGATATATTTGGTCGTATGATAGGTCGCAGTCAGCATCGTCCTAGTGCGCGAAAATAAAGGTACGCAATCTCTTATTTATTATATTAGCAAAACTTTAGTGGAGGCCAAAACCCGATATCCCCACCTTGAGAGACTAGCCTTAGCACTCGTAGTAGCTTCACGGAAGCAATGACCGTATTTCCAGTGCCATCCCATAAGGGTGGTGGCGACCTTCCCTCTGAGGAACGTCCTACACAAACCCGAACTCTCAAAGCGACTCTCCAGATAGGTTGTCGAGCACCGCGAGCATGGTATTACGTACCTCCCAAGAACCACCATCAAGTCGCAAGTCTTAGCTAACTTTATCGCCGACTTCAGCGGGAAAGTCCTGCCAAAGGTAGAACTCGAGGCACAACGTGCATGCTCCGAAAATGACCTATGGGTCCTTTATACGGATGGCGCCGCCAATGCATCGGGATCAGGACTGGGACTCGTTGAAGTCCCCACGGGCGAAACAATTCGCCAGTCCATACGATGCCTTGAAATGACTAACAACGAGGCCGAGTATGAGGCCGTTATTGCAGGCATGAAACTGGCCACCAAATATGGGGCCCGCCGAAACCTCCTCCACTGCGACTCCCAGCTCGTGGAAAACCAGATCGATGCGACTTCTCAAATCAAAGAGCAGTGGTTGCAAAAGTATTAGTAAGAAATCCACAAAATGATGGCTACGTTTGACGAGTGCCGCTTCGAACAAATTCCCAAAGCAAAGAACATCGAAGCGGACGGCCTGGCAAAGCTGGCTGCCGCCACCAAAAACTTCAATAAAGAAAGTGTGGTCACACTCCTCCACTCAGATATTGACCACCTCGAGGTATTTTCCTTAAACCTGACTTGGGACTGGCGCGAACAGTCCATATCTTATTTGCTGGACGGTACCCTACCCCCCGACAAAAAAGAGGCAAAAAACATATAGGCCGCCCGGTACTGCATGGTCAACAACGACCTTTATAAAAGGATGTTCGTTGGTCCCTTAGCCAAGTGCTTAGGGCCACAACAAACAAGACTAGTACTCGAAGAAGTACACCAAGGACATTACGGCGCTCACACTAGAAACTGCGCTCTCGTGAGGTGCATCATACGCCGGCTATTACTAGCCCACCATGAAGAAAGAAGCATCTAAATATATCCGCCGATGCAAGCAATGCCAAAAGTTTGCCCCAATGATACACCAGCCAGGAAAGCCCCTTTATTCTGTCACATTCCCTGGCCATTCATCAAGTAAGGAATGTATATAATCGGCCCGCTACCCTCAGAACGAGGAAAGATACGATTTTTATTTGTTTTAACTGACTATTTCTCTATGTGGGTGGAATCAGGTGCGTACGCACAAATACGCGAACAAGAAGTCATCATCTTCATATGGAGGAACATCATATGCCGTTTTGGCATCCCCAAAGAAATCAGCTGGGAGAACGGACGCCATCGCATTGGTTAGAAAACAACTGAGTTCTTCGAGAAATGGCGTATCAAAAGGATATTGTTCACGCCATATCACCCTGCCGCTAACGGTCAAGCAGAGTCTTTCAACAAAACAATTTTAAACATACTAAAAAAGAAGCTTGAAGATGCCAAGGGTCTATGGCAGGAAGTACTACCCGAAGTCTTATGGGCGCACAGAACCACCCCCAAATCCAGCACCGGGAAACCCCTACTCTCTGGTTTATGAAACTGATGCTGTCATACATGTTGAAGTAGGCGAACCCAGCCTAAGGTATTCACACTCCAGCGGGACAGAAAATGACATCAGAAGACTCCAAGATCTTGATGAAGCCGAAGAAAGAAGAGAAATGGCCCACATCAGGATGGTGGCCCAAAAAAAAACAAGTCGAAAGGTATTACAACAAGAGGGCAAAAATAAGGCCACTCAAAGTAGGGGATTTCGTCCTCAAAGCCATGGCTTTGGCCTCAAAAGACCCAAATGAAGGGAAATTGGGCACAAACTAGGATGGACCCTACAAAATCACGGCGGCGGCCGGGAAAGGATCATTCTAGCTAGAGACAACTGAAGGAAAGACGCTCCAGAACAACTGGAACATCGCTCACCTCAAACATTTCCACTTCTAAAAAGATGTCACCTGAGTCGTACTATTTTTCCCTTACCCGAGTTTTGTCCCGATTGGGTTTTCTCGGGAAGGTTTTTAACGAGGCGGCAAAGGGGTCACCTGGAGATGTTTGCAGCACAAGTGTATCATGTCCGCCTCTCCATGTACTCTCCGAGCCAGACAAGATACAGGGACTGGATTAGTGTCATCTCCAGATATAAAGAATGGCTACGTCTATCTCCAGATGTATAGAATGGCTAAGGCTATTTCCAAATGAATAAAAAGGTTACGGCCATCTCCAAATGAAATAAAATAAAAAGGCTACGACCATCTCTAAATGAATGAAAAGGCTACGGCCATCTCCAAATGAATGAAAAGGCTACGGCCATCTCCAAATGAATGAAACGGCTACGCCCATTTCCAAATGAATCAAAAGGCTACGGCCATTTCAAAATGAATGAAAAGGCGCCATTATTTTACAAGGATATGGCCATCGTTTTCACATGTCTACGACCATTATTTTATATCGCTAAGGCCATCAGGCTACGACCATCATTATTTTATTTGGCTAAGGCTATCAGGCTACGATCATCATTATTTATATGGCTAAGGCCATCAGGCTATGCCCATCATTTCATATGGCTAAGGCCATCATGCTACGACCATCATTATTTTATATGGCTATGGCCATCAGGCGACGACCATCATTTCATATGGCTAAGTCCACCAGGCTACGGCCATTATATTACATGGTTATGGCCGTCGTTTTTATAAGGCTACGGCCATCGTTTTACATGGCTAAGCCCATTATTTTACATGGCTATGGCCATCGTTTTCACAAGGCTACGGCCATCATTATTTTATATGGCTAAGGCCATCAGGCTACGACCATCATTTCTACATGGCTATGGCCATCGTATTCCCAAGGCTACGGCCGTCTATTCTATTTGGCTAAGGCCATCATTTTACATGGATATGGCCATCGTATTCACAAGGCTACAACCATTTATTGTATATGGCTAAAGCCATCAGGCTACGGCCATCATTATTTTACATGGCTATGTCCATCGTTTTAATAAGGCTACGACCATTATCTTATATGGTTAAGTCCATAAGGCTACAGCCATTATTTTACGATTAAAGCCATCAGGCTACAACCATTATTCTACACGGCTAAGGCCAGCATCAGGACACGACTATGGCCGTCAAGCTCTAAGCAACTACGGTAGAAAAGTACGACGACATGCCAAAAGGTAGAAAAGATTACTTACAACAAAAATTATATGTATTTATCAAAGGGGACAAACACCCACGATACAAAAATTAGTATGTACATGCATATTTACTAAGACCCTAAGAGTCCACTACTTATCCCGCCTGGCCTGGCCTTCTGGTTGCGTCCTCATTTCCAGGAGGATACTTCTTAGAATCCAAGAGCTGGATTCCAAGCGATTGACGTCTGCAGAATTGCCCCCCTCCCGGGCCGGCGATTAAGGACCATAGCCAGCCGCTTAGTGAGCGACTCTAACTAATTGGCGCTGGCTCTCAACTTCCGCTTCAAATGCTCGACCAGCCGCCAGGAATTCCTCAAGCACGACCAGTCTAGCCTCCGCATACACCCACATATCGTGTGCTTCACGAGACGTATCGGCTTGTGCAAGAGCAAGCTTGAGCTCCTCTACGTCGACCTTCGTGGCATTTAGTTACTCCGTTAAAGACGCAACCCGGGAGCATAATTTTGCCGCCTCCTTCGCCACCACACGGCCAAGCTGCAGCTCCTCGTCCTTGGCCTTAATAAGGACCTCCATCTCCGTGGCCCAAGCAACAGCGGCCATGAGCTGTTCATCAACCATTTCTAGCTCGGCCACTATTTTCCTCAACTACTCCTCGGACTCCGCGAGGCCCTCACGAACCACTCTAAAGTTAGGGTCTTGCTTATAAATATCAGCCAAGGTCCGGTGCACCTCGCGCGTCATGTTATACTTCTGCGCGAGCCTGTTGTATCTGGCCATTTTCTCCTTCCGGCGCCGATCCCTCTCAAGAGTCTGGAAAAGAAACAAAGTAAGTAGGGTAGAATCATACTCCACTAACACAAAAGGAAAGGTCATCAAGCAAGGCAAAGGCATACCTGTAAGGCTGCAGCCGCCACCCTTTAGTCCAAGACTTTGTCCCTAAGATCCGCCAGAGTCGCACGCTTGGCGCCAGCGCACAAGAGCGTCATACTGGTGGCCGCCTCCTCGCAATTCTCCAACAGATTATAGTGACTTGGAATCACTATGCGACGAGAAGACTGGCCGGCCACCATCTCCACCCGGTCCAAGGACCCACCTCTTCTGCCCGCATCTTTCGTGGCAGCCCTCGTGCCATGGTCTTTTTCTTCTTCTTCTTCTTCTTCTTCTTCTTCTTCTTCTTCTTCTGTGCCTTCTTAGAGGTATCCCGACCTGCCAAAACACGTATGAGACGGGCAATAGAATTATGGGAACCCCCAAACCATAACAAAAATTAGGTAGGGCCATTACCTGCTAGGCCATAGAGCCTAAGGAATTCAGGCGAAGAACGACATTCTTCTGCAAACGGTATCAACACTTGCACCCACGACCTAATGTCGTCGACCCTTCGAGGAGGGCGAGCTGTCACTGCATAAAAATAAAAGGAAATTTTCAACGGAGAAAACCAGCAAGGTGAGGTCGCCGTAGTAAAGGCTATGTGCATTAATACTTACATGCATCCTTCCACGCCACTGGAAACCCTTCAGGGTCGGACACAAGATTCTCGGTACGCACGTAGAAAAATCTCGTCCAGAATTTGCGGTTGGCTTTGTCGTCTACCTACGGAACAAAGCTCTTATTGCCCCGACTCCTCAATTGGAGCATCAAACCTATCATAAAACCCGCATTGAACATTTTTAGAAGGTGATGAATGGTCACCTCTTTCCCGGCTTTCGCCGCATAGATGGATAATACCAAGCACATCTTCAAGGCGTAGGGGTAAGTTGGGCCGGGCATGCCTCGAACGAGCGACACAGCTCTTCCGCCAAAGGGTAAAGCGGAAGAGTGTATCCAATTCGGAAGGCATACTCATAGAAAGCACAGTACCCGGTCTTAGGCACATTGGCATGGTCTAGCCCCGCAGGGACCATGTCAACGTGATCAGGAATATTGTACGACTTCCTGAGATAGGTCAAGTGGGACAACATCAAATCACTATGCTCCCACTCCTTTTGCTCATATCATGTGGAAGCAAGTTGGGCGTTGATAACGGAACAAAAACTTCCTCGGCCTCCTCGTCGTCTGATGATGACGAAGCCCTAGTGGAAGCAACGTCCTTGGTCCTAGTATCTTCATGTAGACGTTTAGCCATAGTGAATGTTATAAGAAAAAGAAACTTCGGGTCACAAGTTCGATTCCTAAAAACGAAAATCTCAGAGAAGAAAGAACAACAGGCAGAAGAAGAAAATAGGGAAAATATTGGGAAAATACTCTCAGAAAAGGTTCGAAAGATGAATCTAGTTCAACTCTCCCTCTATTTATAAGAAACGATACACAAAAATCGAAAGACATGATTCGAAAACCGGCACAGGAAACCCAAACGTCACGTCACAACCTGAGCTGCCTCGGGAGCAGAGGTAATAATCACGCACGTGATTAATGACGTCATCCTAAAAGGGAGTAATAAGTCAACGGCTCAGCCTCTTCACATATGATCACGCCTCTTACAGGGGTATCAACAGGAACGAGCAAATTTCCATGGGTGTCGAGCATGAATGTCCGTCCATGGGAGATGCCTCTCGACCACGTTCCCAATAGACGGAGGGACTATCTTTATTGGGCAAATTTGGTTTCCTACGCCCGTATAATATCTACAAACGTCCTCGATGAAGAAAGCGACCTCATTATGGTCGATTCAAGCAAGGCCGACCTCAGTCAATAAACGGACCGAGTGACATAGCTTGCTGCGACGTCACATCAAACTCTGACACTCGTATACCGAGGCCACAAACCCTTGTACTTTCTTTGTATTATTTCGAGGAAGGTCCCTTAGTATATAAAGGGGACCTTCCCTTTGTAAAGACTTATGTGTATTTCACTATTGAAAAGATACAACTCTCTCTCTATCTGATTCTCTCTTTCTTGTGTAAAAAATATATTATTTACCTTATTGCTCATATATCTCGATTCATCTACATTATAATTTCAGGTCATGAGCATTTTACATTCTCTAAATCATATTACCCTTGATTCCGATTAACCCATATCATTTTTGATTGTTTTTGAGCTATTTAAGTATTCGAATAACTTTTTAGCCAAACAGAGGACGAGCAGGACAGCTGCCTCGTCCTCATCCTTGTTTCCCATTAAAGTTACCTAGCTCGACCTCGATAATGATCTGCTTTTGTTATATGACCTGGACCTTGTGATATGTTAGTCATTCCAATTCATAGTTGCCTTCTAAGGCTTTTATACCATTGACCACGTCCATACATTCGGAGGTCCATACACTCTTCCCTCAGAACAATTTAGGGGTTTAGATTTTGGGCGTACATATAATCAAGAGGTGCCCCAAAGTCCTTGTCAGTCGTCTTTAAATATTCTATTTCCTGGGGTCCTTTGCTGCACCCTTCTGCTACCAACTTGTTTCTGTTGAACAACATCCATACGTGAAATAAAACAACATTGTATAAGCATGACAAGTATACCAAAAATTATGAAAGAATAACTTATCAAGCATGGAAGCACCAAAATTTGGCTTACTCCCAAATTTCTCAACGTATCGAAGCACCAAGGTTTGGCTCCCTCCCGAATTTCTTAATGTATACTCCTATGACAAGTAAACTTCAAACTAGTACTTTTTTTTTTAAATTTGCACCCTAAAAGAGAGCTCAAAGCCTCAAACAAAAAGACTTTGTTTAAGGGTCTGACCTTCTTGAATATGTTATCGAAAATGTATTATGTTGAGGACGCTTTGAGCAATTTTTGCCTTAAAATGAATCACAAGTATCTTGGACTAACTAGTGCTACAGCCTACAAAGGGAACAAATTCTAGTAAAAGTCCGAACGAAAGCATCAGGAAAAAGCCCAATGACTCACTGCACTGGATAAAATTTACAAATAGTCAGTGTTCAGCCTGTTTAGTTGAAAATAGTCATTTTGTAGAGTTTCAAATTCTACCACCAAAACTTCAATTTTTACAATGCGACAAGCAAAACTAATTTTTTGTACTTCTTCTGCCTAAATTTGTTATTAATGATGAAATAACCAACAATTATGTTAAAGTTTACCCGTCAAGGATTAACAAAAAGAATGACTGTTGTAATTACGGAATCAGAACTTAGCATGAAACGGGCTGAAACTTGTTTTACAGAATTGGACTTAAAATTTTGCTAAGCCAGGAAAAAGGAAATGGACGGTCATATTTTGGTCTAGTTAGAAATCCTTGCCTAACTAGAAGCTGCCACGTCACACAAAATCATCTCTCGTCTTTTTATACTGCTGCACCCGAGTTCTGATGGAATTGAAGACAAAAAAAAATGGCAACCATGACATCTCTGCAGAGCCTAACACTTGCAAAATTACCTTCACTTTCTTCCCCGACTTCGACATATTTCAAGTTTCTTGATCCTTTCCCTTCCTCATCACGTTCTTCTTCTTCTTTCATTGCCACTGCATCTATCTTTTCTCCAATTAGACCCACTAAACCAAAGCGAATTTCTAATTTCGTGACTAAAGCTTCTTCCACCCCTGCCTTCCCTCAAAACATCGGTGATGTCCTCGCTGATGTTAGCATCTTCACTGCCACTGGTCAGTCCGTCAAGTTTGAGGACCTTTGGGATCAAAATGAGGTGTTTGCCTTCTACTCAATTATCTTTATTTTTTCTTATTTAGCGATTTTTTTTTTGGGGAGCTCGAAAATTTTCCAAGATTTTGAGTTCTTAAGCTGTCTAAATTCCTGAAATGGCTATAATTTAGAGTGCCAAAGAAGAATTATTCTTACAAGAACTAGTTAGTCCAGCAGCTGCACTTGTGGGTTGTAGCAGGTTGTGGGTGAATTAATTGAGGTGTGCCCAAGCTGGTCTAAACATTTCATTTATCAGAATTACATGTAATTACCTTATTATGTAAATACTGTATTATTTACGCAATTCATGCATAGAACTTAAACGCAAAAAAATTACTATATATTAAAAGAGGATGATGGACCTTGGAAATGATGTGTTCAACTGAATTTGCAATGAATATGAAAATTTGAACCCACAATTCAAAAACTGCAATGCTTTATGTGAAAAGAGTCTTAAAAGGTTGAACCCATTGAATTTATATAACAGCCCCGCCTATGCTTTTAAGTATTGAAGAATTGTTCTACACTGAGTAATTTTTCTTTAAATGCACGGTCAATTGGCTGAGTGATGTTTTTTGTTCCATAATTGCATTTGTTATGGCCAAGTTATTTTTTGTTTCTTGGTTTGTTTGGTCCCCCAGGGAGTAGCTGTTGTTGCACTCTTGAGGCATTTTGGCTGTCCATGCTGGTAAATCATGCTGCCCTTTGCTTTCAAGAGAATATTTTTGGTATATTATCTAAAATTGTTCTTTTCATATCCTTGCTTAATATGCATGATTAGCTGGGAACTTGCTAAAGCACTCAAAGAGTCAAGGGAAAGATTTGAATCTGCTGGTGTAAAGCTAATTGCTGTTGGTATAGGTGCTCCTAGCAAAGCTCGTATTCTTGCTGAAAGGGTATGTCAACTTTACCGCTAATGTTGCATTCCGTTGTTTACTTCAAAAATTTGCTAATGATTTAGTTCTGTGACATATTATTTGTATTTCTTTCAAATAAGCTAGCTGAGCTCTTACTTTGAATTGCAATTTCTAACATATCAAACGTCTAACGCACTTAGTGAAGCAAACTTAGGTCCCCTTGACATATATTTGAAGTTTAAATTGGATATAGTTTGTAAAAGTTGGTTGTTCATCACATTAAACAGAACATTTGTAGAAGTTGAAATTATGTTTGAATAGTTGTAATTTTTGAGAAATAAAAGCGAGTAAAAGTTGAAGAATCATGAGCGGGAGTTGATAGTTGAAAAACTTCACTTGCAATACACCTTCAAACCAGAGCTTCAGCTTGAAAAATCTTCCAAGTTCAAGTGCAAATTTTGTTCTCAATTCATGAACAAATGCTAACTTTGCAAGCTGAAATCTCTTTATTTTCAAGTCAAGTTTGCAAAAATTGATTCACGAGGTATCTAATTGTGGTTTGTGCAAGAATATAGTGTAGGATTTGCCTTAGCTCTTGACCTTACTTGGCTAAAACTTCGTGTGCATAATAGCTTTGTGTCATCGGTGGGAACTGGGAAGAGAATGTTTTTCTGAATCATCCTTTATCCCTATGTTTTAAGATATTTGCTGTATTTTTAATATTTGCATATAGTTAGCATGTGTGTTGGTGGAAACTTGGGTTTTGGGAGAATGTTCGTATATAATGTCCACTCCTCATATTTGCAAGTTCTTTTTCGCGTGAGTGCAATTTTATATTTGGATTTATATGAGCGGTTGTTGGTTTTTCTCAACTACAAGTGAAGACCCAAGTCCGGCCCTTTCTCGGACCCCGCGCATAGCAGGAGCTTAGTTCATCAGGTTGTCCTTTTACAAGTTAAGGCTTCAGGTTAAAAAATGGGAATGTTCCACGGTACCATGCCATTTGTAATAGAATTATCATGTGAACATAGATTAAATCAACCAACAATCTGGAGTTGCCAGGTAAATTAATCATTGAAGGTGCTGGTTTTTTCTTTGACAATGTGTCTGTTAATAAACATCATTTTAAGAATTATGTGATTTAGAATCCCAGTGGATCCCTTTTTAAAACAAGAGTGTAAATATGGTACCTGAAGTGATTTGGGAATAAAGGTGTTACCTTCAGATATATTTCTAGCTTCGGAGCCCTCCGGAAAAAAAACTAAAGAAGGTTGTTTTCAGCATAACCAATCTTGGATTCAGTGGGAGTAACATGCCAGTTTTCAGAAACTAATATTAAAAGTAAAATTTCATTTCTTTTTTAGAATAAGGTTTCCTCATTTTAAGGATTAATTTGGATTTGACTAGTCAAACAAGAGTTGGATTGCAGTAAGTCTAGATCTACCTTTATCCTAATCTTGGATCTGAGTTGATCCTGTTGATACGGTACTTATATTTGATCTAACCAGATGGCTTCAAGTATAATCAAATTTAGTAAAAATCTCTTCGGAAATATGCACCTTGTTATGCACAGGATTCCCAGTAGAATGAAATGTAATTATCTCTAACCATGGAACAAATCGAATCAAACACAAAATGCTATCTACTTTAGTGACCTTTCTATTTTGATATATTGGAATTTTAAGCTAATTGTCTCCATGTTATTGCTACTTCTTCCCTTTCATTACCCAGTTCTCCCATTTCTCTTCCCTTTTTCCATGTTAAAATTGCAAACGAGGTTATCTCATTATTGTGGATTTTTAGTAGGATATTTAAAGAAATTTCATGACTAAAAAATTTGAGTGGACTGTTTTGCGTTTCTCCTATGTGCAAGTTTTCCTATTTTCTGCAGCTGTTATGCAAAATTCAAGCTTATATAGTTGAATAAGTGCAATAAATCAGTATGTAGTATTGAGATTGGTACTTATGACAATTAACGATATACAGATTTAGTAGAAAGGACAAAAGTACTTGTTCTTGCCTAAGGGAGCAATGCAGTTTTGTTCCTAAAGCATCCATAAACCTGGTCTTCTCTATCTTTCGTCGTGTCAATACTACAGCAATGTGATCCAGTAAAGAGCACTCAGGATGGAAAACTGCTCTTTTACATCTTTTTTTAAAGGGTTGAATTTCCTCTCAAGGTAATATTACCTTGAGCACACTCCATAGCTTTGAAGGTTTTCCAAAATATTGTAAATAAAGGCTTGTACTTTAGGAAAGTAAAGTCCCACATATGCTCAATGAAGAAATGGACTAAGATTGGTGGTTTGGTATGGATAAAAGCCTGGTATTTAAGTAGAGAAGAGTAGAGGGGTAGATCCATTATCCATCGAGATTTTAACCATGAGCCATTGGCTCTCAGGGGTTTCTCATTTATCAAACAAAAAGAAGAAGATTTGAGGTTGGTATGTATATGTTAAAAGTTAAATAACATGTGCTCACTGAAAAACGTCAACGAAAGTGGAAGTTCTGTTATTAGAAACTTTAACAAAGAAGAACAAGAGTTAGGAATTAATGCAGGGACTTGAAATCCTTGTTTTGTTCTGTGATTCGGGGGACAGGTGGTGGGGATTTGACGGATTGGGCGCTATGAAGATTATCCTTGTTATGTATGCCATGCTTGTTTTAGCAAATAAGTGGATTTGCCCACAACAAGCTTGTGGAACTTTTGATTCTGTCAATTGTCCTTGATGTGTTGTAACTTGTAAGTTAATGTGGCCAAATGTTGATGTTTGTCGAGGAATCTTGACTAGATTTGGAACTTGATTTACTTATGAAGGATTTAAATAAGGGACTAGTATGTATTTCTACATAGTTGTTTTTAGTTACACTGACTTTAGAGTTCAGATAGCAATTTCCCTGTTTGGTTGTGTTGTGCTTCGTTAAACAGAACATGACGTAAATGCTTATGTAATTGAGAGAGAAACCAAGAGATATATGGTGCCCTATGCTCAGTTTACATGTACACCTCTATAATTAGTATCTGCTGTTGTAAGAATGCATTTATGTTGAACTACTACGATGCATTGTCTGGATCCATCTCATGCATGGCATATCTAGCCTTATTCATAGGAAATAAGATGCATTGTTGATCCTTGAAGTAGTTTTAATTTTGGCATCTGGCATAATGGTAAGAGTATTTTAAGAAGTTTTTTACTTTAAACTCCTATATGGTAATATCAATTAGTTGGTACCCTTATACTAGGTTAGGTGTTGTACAACATACACTAATTGGGATTAACTTGTCTTGAAAGACCAATTTGTTGAGAATTGAAATGAAAAGATCCAAATGGTGCAGGATGGATATTGAGGATTCATATAGTCGATATGAAGTAGCTTGCGATTGAGACGTAGCAGCTGTTATTGTTCTTAATCTAAACTGGCAACTGATCATGCTGTTAATATCTTGATTGTATCTTTTAAGGATTGTGAGATCTGATTCTTTAGCTTCATTATTCATGTGGGCAGCTACCATTTCCATTGGATTGCTTGTATGCTGATCCGGACCGCAGGGTTAGTATCTGTTTATCTTCACAACTATGCAAATACTTTATTTTCCTTTGGTGGTTTCTTCTTTGAAGATTTTCACACTTCCTTTGTATCTCAGGCATACGATGTTCTAGGCTTGTATTATGGTTTTGGGCGCACATTTTTCAACCCAGCAAGTGTAATGAGCTCAAGAAGCTAGTTTTTCTTCATTAAAATGATCATTATTCTCCAAAGATAATAATTACTTGATCTTTTCCTAATTTTCGCTTGACTTGACTATTCATCGTGCCAGGCTAAAGTGCTCTCCAGATTCAAAGAATTGCAAGAAGCTACAAAGAACTACACTATTGAAGCTACCCCTGATGACATAAGTGGCGTCTTGCAGCAGGTTTAAGCTCTTTCTTTCTACTGCTGCATTGTTGTTCATAATTAGGGGTGTCAAGTTTAGCCCATGGAAATATAGGCTGCCCAACTCATCCATACATGGGCGGGTTAGACTGGGATATACTGATTGGCGGGTTGTTCTGGGCAGAGGCGGACCCATGTGTCTGGGTGAGGGGTCACCGCATCCCGTAAACTTCGGATGAATTCTTGTATATATATATGTATATACTTTGAAAATGGTTAATATCTAAAGTAGTTGGTATCCTGAACACTAAAAGCCTTTAGGGAGCACTGGTTGAGTAGAATAATGTGCCCCCGTCGCGTAAAAATTGTGGGTCCGCCTCTGGTTTTGGGCATAGACCAAGTTAGCTCATCTTAAAGGTTGGGACAATTTGATCTGCATATATAGCCAAAGTCGGCTCAAGTAGAAGTTTGGCCCATAAAAAGGTTAATCAGAACATAGAAAAATAAGCTTTTTTGGGTTTGATTTGTTTTATACTGATGACAAATAAAAATAAAAGAAAAAGGTTTTATTAGTTTGAGTATGTAATTAAAGAAATTATAAAAGAACAAACAAATTGGACGACTCAGGTTCATGACTTATTGTTTAATGCAAATTCATCTTGACCCAAGAAAACATCGAGCGGGTAATGATCCAACCCGTTTATTGTTTTGGCCAATATTATCCGGACCAAATGATCCGCCCATTTGACACGTATATAATCATGATTAGTGTTGAGCCCTTAGTGTAATATAGTAATATTCATTTGTATACTTCATAATCAGGGAGGGATGTTTCTCTTCAAAGGGAAGCAATTGTTGTATGCATGGAAGGATGAAGGAACCGGTGACCACGCTCCCATGGAAGATATCTTTGATGTTTGCAGCAAAGTTCCTGTTGTATAAAGCCATCTGTATTCCAAAGGAAGTGGATGAATATAGAATTAAAGTTTCTCCATGTTTATGTTGTAAATCTGGCTGTCGTTACTAAATGTTATAGTGCTCCATTCACCAATATGAGGAGGAGAATGAGAGGTGAATAGCTCATGTAACAAATTTCAAGAAGCATGCAAGTATGTTATAAATATAGTAATGAAATATCACAAAAACTGTAATTGGTAAAATTTCGGGGTTAATTATTTTTGTTGCTCTTTACAAACTTATTTTTAGTTTTATGATCTTATTTTTTAAAATTTGTATTTTACACATAAGAGATTTAAAAAAGTCAATTTTTTAAAATTATAAACTGTAAAGGGGCATGATATACAAATAACATTAAAATTCCGTATGATGCACATGTATAATACTAATGCTAATAGTTTGGTTAAAATATCATGGTATAGCTAGTTTTTACACTGTTCAATCAAAAATAGTCAGTGTTTACCAAGTCAATAAAAAATAGCTACTATTTTGTTGCAACAGGGACCGGTCCAGTATAATATACGGGACTCTGGTGCATTTGGGTATGAACTCTAGCATATTATGCTGGATCGGTATACTTTGCTAACTCTTGTAAAATTTGCGGGACTGAAGCACTAGTGTTCCAAACTCCAGTATGTTATACTGGACAATTATACTTGCTGGAACTCCCGTAAAATTTGCGGGAGTTCCAGCATATTTATGCTTGAACTTCCATAAATTTTGCGGGAGTTCCAGCATAGTTAATCTGGAACTCTCGTAAAATTTGTGGGAGTTCAAGCATACTTATGCTAGAATTCCCGTAAAATTTACGGCGTATTTTTCGGATTTTGATCATTATTTTCGCTCAAATTTATTTTTACATAAAAAGTGATTAAATTTCGATGACTTTTGAAATCTGAATATTTTTCAATGACCAGTGGTAAATCTGGCTATTTTTAAATTTCACCTAATAGTATTAGCTGTATTTTAGCCAAAGATTAGGCTTAGCGTGCAGCTAGAGCCCAAACATATTATAGCCAAATCATCACTAATGTCCGTTATAACGCTTCCAAGTTCTAACATCTTCAGAATACGCATAGATAATTGGCATATGGGCAAAATCTTCTGTGGAAGCTAGGGTGTACATGGATCTGGTTTGTTCGGTTTTTATTGAAACCAAATCAAATCAACTATATCGGTTTGGATTGGTTCAGTTTGTCGGATTAACCGCGCTCAACTATGTCTCACAAAAGACTATACGGGCGTTGCAAATAGATTCTGAGTATTTAAGCCCGGAGTCGAACCACAGAGAATTATCGTCTCAATTGCTCTTGTAAGAAGTATTTAATTTAAGCAGTCAATTTTCCCAAACGTTATATTTCACAAGTGATTAAGTTTTTGTAGCTACAACTAAACGTAAATATAAATAGAGAATTAACTAAACTTGATTGTAAACAATTGAGTTGACGTCTAAGGTAATGGGGTCCCATGTTGTTGAATTCCTTAGTTGTATATGTTCTATAATTATAATTTAGCTATCTCTATCAATCATGAATATCTAGCTATCATAAATCTCTCTCGAGTAATTATAATAATTTACTAGACGCACTCTCTCAATCTTCGCTAGCTAGATTCACATAACGGTTCATTTAGATTGCACCCGAGGTATCGCTATCTCTAATCCAACCTCTAAACCCTCGGTTATGATTCTCATCTATACTCCGGGAATGATGTTATTCACACAACTTTTCTAAATATGCACTCTCACTCAAGTAGATACATATTAAATAGGAACGGATAATTAAAGGACCCTTCAATTTACCACAATCAAAACAAAGATGAACAATAGAGATAAAACCCAAATCAACTGTAGTAATAAAACTACCAATTCATCAACAACGGGTTATACCCAAAACCTTAGATTAAAGTATTTAGCTCCTCATAGCAAGGAAGAAATAAACTAAGAAAAGAATCATAACCATAACTTGCAAGATATTAAAAGAGAAAAAGAACACTAATGTTGATAGATGAACTCCCAAGCTTGTTCTTCTCCCAAAATAAGCTCCAAAAACGAGTCTGTCTTCTGGTGGGCGAGTTCCTTACGAAATATAGGGTTATTACAAAAGTTTTTCAATTTTTGCACTTTAGTCCTTCATTTCTTTAGCTTTAACGAAGCCCCCGCGACCGCGGTGACGACCGCGGCGCTCTCTGTGACAAACCGCGGCTCGGATAGCGGCTCGGACAGCGGGAATACCTGAAGGCCAGCTTTTGTTCTCGTTTCACTTCTCTCAATTACTCTTTTGAGTTCGGGTTCTTCATGAGTGGCTAAATCCTTACGTTCTTGTCTATAAATGCTTCATTTATGCTTCTTCAAATCTTGAATTCCCTGCATAATCAAATAGCATTAATCCAAGTATTTTAATGCCATTTTACATTACAAAACAACAAAAGAGCATGGGTAACTTTGATGTAAATAGCGTTGCTAGTACTCGAGCAATTCACCACACTCCAACAAAATCATTCCCTATTTTTCTACTTAAAGACTCACACCAAGAACATTTTCTCAAGAGTTACTTCTAGAGGTGAGCAACTTTTACCTCGAGAGTCAAAAACATTATGCCCTGCACACTTGCACTTACTCAAACCACTCTACAATATAGTCAAGATGCACTTTTTCTTTGTGATTCACATGCCCTCACTTCACACAAGAGATTAGTTCCATATGTATAATGATAGTGATAACGATTAGGAACTCAATTAGAAAGACTTCACTCACTCGGTGAAAGAAACATTCACATGCAATAAATATGCACCATAGGCTTGCCCCTAGTGTAGTACTCGACTAATCGAGCATCACTCAGTCTAAGATCAATAGGTCTTTATTCGATTGTAATGAAGGCTAAGGGACGGGTAGGATGTATTTGGGTATAAATGACTAGCCTCCTTAAGCACTTTAATACAACTACATTGAACTATTAAGCTCATCATTTCGTATTCCACCATTTTTTTTAACATCCCCATACAACATGTGCAATCTATACTAGCTACTATATATATATATATATATATATATATATATATATATATATATATATATATATATATATATATATATATATATTGTGGCGCTTCTATTTTATATTTCACATTCTACACCATTTTTCTGTATTTCCATGGTTCCACTTCTAAACTAAATCACCACCCCACACTTTTATTTTTACATGATCTCCATATCGTTCTAGTCCTTAGTGAGAAGGATGAAAAATTAGTTCAAACCACAAGCTCAAGCACGTGGTTAAAGTTCACATTGTGGCTACCAAAAAAAGGCTTATAGGCTCAACGGGGTTAAGTAAGATATAATGCATACAAGTAGGTTCAAATATATATATATATATATATATATATATATATATATATATATATATATATATATATATATATATATATATATATATATATATATATATATATATATGGCTCAACAAGGAAATGCCTATATCACTTTTAAAATTGAATGAAGCTTCTATTTCGCTTTGCAAACACACAGGTCAAGTTCTAGGCATCAACTGTATAGCACGGAATACAAATAATGCTCACACTCAATTGACAAATGACTCACTTCGGATCAATTTATCAAGATGTTTTCTTTCGAGTGTTCAAGTTAGGTGCTAGTGTACAATTTTTAAGGCACGTAGGCAGGATTCGACTCTTGAAGTTAGATGTTACACTCTAGTGTCTATCATGTTCAAGTGTACGAACGCTAAGGATCATTCCATTTTTTTTAGCTCGACATCCATTGACTAAGGTAAGAAAAAAAAATCTACCTATACCCGGTTCAAGAATAACCCTTGAAAAAGAACCGTGGCCCAAAGAAAAACTAAGGGGATGTTACTACACTATCTAAAACAAACAAAAAATCTTTTTGGCTTTTTTTTATATCGACTTACACCCTCAAGAACCCCGTCGATAGAGATGCATCATTGGGTCAAGTCGCTTTTATGATTAACTTCTTAAACATTGTTACTATTAATGCAAGTCAACAAACAATAACAAAAACCAAGTAAATGACTAACCAAAAGAAAACAAACATAACACAGTTAATATTCACAAGTTCAGCAAGCAACGAGAAATTTTCCCACCCCACACGTAAAACCTGCAAAGCATGCATACATTAGGAAATTGGGGATGGAAAATTAGTTAGAACTTGTCAAGATAATTGTCTAGGAACAAAGGAATCACTAAGAACTCAAATTCAGGGACCTTTAATGAAACATGAACAACAGCAAACGCTAGCTGACATCATTAGCAATAATTCCTTCAATTCGAATAATATGTCCTTCCAACTCCCCATTGAAGTAAAAAATAAAATATATAGCACCTATGTAAAGCAAGATCATCCTATTCAAGATAACTATAGCTGGGGAATGAACTTTAACGGATCCTTCTCTATTAAATATGCTTATGTTATGTTACAAGGTAAGGATAAGGGGGACACCAATGACTATAAATGCCTTCGGAAAATCAAAACTCTCAATAAGATAAAGTTCTTCCTTTGGACGACTATCCATAATAAGCTGCCAACGGCACAAATGCTCTTCAACAGAAAATATAATCAACTCTCCAATTTGCCATTTTTGCAACACTGAGAGGGAAGATACCATTCACATGCTCTTTAGATGTAAACACTCCAAAATTATTTGGGCTCAAGCGGATTTTAGCAAATAACCTCCGAAACCGCCCGATAAATACACATTACACCACTGGCTAAAAACCCAAAGCGAATCTTCTACTGTCTTTAATGAACATCTCGTCTGGTCTGAAGTTCTTCCCTTTATCCTTTGGCACATCTTGCTGCACAGGAATGAGACGATATTCAACAATAATAACAAACCCCTTCTACTAAAAAACATCATAAATAAAGCCATGGAATATAAATTTTTAGCAACAAATCAACCCCGGACTGCTACGCTTAGGGACACCATCCTCATTAAATGGAATCCACCTGAAGAAAACTGCTATAAATTAAGTGTGAATGGTTCGTGTATTGGCAACCCGGGTAAAGGCGGAATAGGGGGAATCATACTTAATCACAATGGGGACTGGGTGTTGGGATATATCATGGGTATTTCACATGCTACCAATATATATATATGGAAACACTAGCACTAATGCATGGTTTGAAGATAGCTATAGAAAACAACTACCTATCCCTTATCATTGAAACGGATTGTAAAGAGCCTATTAACTTAATCCATAATAAAAACTGTGCATTTAATCTGATTGATGATTACAGATGCCTATTGAGTAGAGCAAGTGATCCGCCATTACAGCACGTCTTCAGAGAGGCAAAACAGGCTGCTGATTCAATGGCGAAGAATGGAACTCAACTACTTTTGGAAGCTTAACATCTTATCTTTGTCCTCCTACTTTTGTTAACTCTATTCTAGAAAGGGACAAGTTAGGAACATTGTTTTCCTAGAACAATTCTCGTTTGTAATGAACTACGTAATGACTCTTAGTATATTTTTTAATGCATGTCTTAATTACAAAAAAAAAAAGATTATTACCTATGAATTGTATCTTTCTTTAAATAAAATATTTTTTTGACTGTTGTTTAAATTTTATTAGTATATCGTATCGTTAAATCTATTTTACATAACGACGAATAGTGTCACTTTATGGAATGACCGATATGTTATAGTGTCATTGTTTCCTTGTTGTTTTCTCTTATCTTGCCCTTTCTTATTATTAAATAATTATATTTTATCATTTAACCTACTTTTTAAATATAATGATTCGTATCCTGTAATTTTTCTTAGTAATATTGTAAGTTTATTTTTTATATTGTTAGTGTATAATGTCATAAAATAATGATAAATCCAAACATTATATTCATCAATAATATAATATAATATAATACGATTAGAAACAACGTATAACAACAATCCAAACAAGTGGTAAGAGGAGTATTTTTTTTAGTACATAAGGGAGAAAAATGAGGAAGAGAAGAAAGTATAAACAAACGAAAATCTAGGGATATCTGGATATAGACCCAAAAATAATTAGCGGGTTTCCTCATAATAATCCGAGAGTCAAAAACCATAAATTAATTGTACACTCCAAACCAAACTCGAATTCTCCATTAATGAGCGAAGAGTAATTATAATTTACTCATACTTACTATAATTCAGAACAAACTAAAAAGCAAGGACAATATCCCTTTTTTTCTCAACTCTCTTATCTCTCTTCTAGAGTTAGTGCACAGAAGTTTTAACTTTTTGTTTTTACAGTTTGAGGAATATTGTTTTAATGGAGAATAATACTGTGAAACAAGGGAAGATTTTTATTGGTGGAATATCGTGGGAAACAACTGAAGAGACACTTAGAAAGTACTTTAGTCGCTATGGAGAAGTGGTGAAGTTAGAAAAACCTAAAGTTTGGGAAACAGGTTTTGGAAAAGGCTTTGGTTTTGTTACTTTTGCTGATTCTTCTGTTTTTGATGAGCTTCTTCAAGACCAACATATCATTCTCGGTAGAACGGTATTGCACTCCCCTACTTTTCTTTTTCCTTTTTAATAACTTATATCCACATGCAGTATGTAATATCTCTTGTTATAGTAGATTACTTATCTTATTTTTTATTTGACGTACAAAAAGTGTGCGGATGTGGTGTAAAATATATATTAATACATTGTCATTGCGTAGAGTTAACATTCTTTCCTTTTCGTTTGTTCTCCTGTTTTGTGGCTTATGTACTAGTTTGTCATGTGTTTTTGTTTATGCGATTACTTTATCATGTGTTACTGCAACCGTATATGAATGCGCAGTTTTTGCTTGTCTGAGCAATACTACAGATATCTATATAATTCACAAACATTACACGAACTTCGACAAATTAGTTTTTTCTTTATAGCCGTGGCGGCTGGATCAACTTGTATATACTTTGACTAATTCCACAGGGTACCTGTCATCTCCCACCTGCACCTAGTACCAGGTAACTCTATCCACCAAAGTTTGGATTAGGGGTGGCAAATAGGCGGTTCGGGTAAAAAACGGGTAATGAAAAAATAGATAAATTATCCGACTCAACCCATATTTAATACTGATAAAAAATAGGTTAATCAAAATCATATTATCCATGACTTCATGAATATGATCACTTTTGAGAGAATTCCTAATCTCCCAAACTTGAGGAACCCCCAATTTGATATTTTACAAATATAAAAGTTAAACCATTATTTATCTGTTGGTTATTTATTTGCTCTAAATGAATAATACGGTTCTTATCCATAATTAATCCGTTTTTAAAAAGTTCGTTATGAAATTTAATTTTTAGTGGATAATTCTTTTAACCATTTTTCCACCCCTAGCTTGGATAGATGGAAGATACCTCCTAGTGTGAGAGTTGAACTAGAGACCTCATTCCTCGCACAATTTATTGACTATTAGGCCAGGTGCAAAAAACGACAAATTAGTATAGTACTGAAAGTGAAACTAACACTATGACTGAGTTAAATCAACTGTGTCTGGCTTAGATAGAGTACTTTTAAGATGTTTTTAAATATGTGAATTTTATTTTCAAATACCTTTCACAGGAAAATTTGGTGTTTTGATTCAGAGGGAGTCTATATATACCTAATTTCATACGAAAATTGGGCGTTTTATTTTGCAAGTGTTCACATGAACTACTGCACGGTTGTCTAACTTAGGATGAATAATATTCAATGAAATTAAAATCTCATCAATTATTGCATTAATATTCTTTCTACTTTATGGCAAGGTGGGAAGTTTTTGGAGGGAACATGTCGGGGGTCTATTTGGAAACAGGTTCTCTATCCCAGGGTAGGGGTAAGGTCTGCGTACATATTACCCTCCCCAGACCTCACTAAGTGAGATTATAATGGGTTGTTGTTGTTGTATTAGTCTTTTACAATGTTTTTCTGTTTTTCACTGCTTCTTATCTTATCAACTTTCTATACGGTGATTATCCTAGGTTGATGTTTCATTGGCAAGACCCAAAGGTGAAAACTCTCAAAGCCAAAGTTGTTCAGAATGCCAGCAAACTAACAAAAGTCACAGGAAGAAGGATTTTGTTGGAGGATTGCCTCAGTATTTATCTGAGGAAGATTTTAAACGATATTTAGAGGGTTTTGGGAGAATTGAAGATGCAAAAATTATTGTTGATAGAGAAACCAATTCGCCTAGGGGATTTGGGTTTATCACCTATGATTCAGAGGAAGCTGTAGCAAATGTGTTACAGAGGAGATTTCACGTGTTGAATAATAAATTTGTTGAGGTAAAGAAAGCCATGCCAAAGGAAAAGAGAGTTATGGATACTTGCAGTAGTTACACTTATTATCCTACAAACTCAGGCTATGTATTGGTGCCAGTTTTGAATACTAATGACATTTATGCTCCAAATTATAATTACTATTTGGTCAATCCTGCTATGGTACCTCCTCAGAGTATTCCGTTTAATTATTGGGGCACAAGTATATCGGTCTCACAGCCCGCACAGATACAGTGCTATACGACTAGCCATCCAGTCAACTACTACGCCTCAACGCCTAATGGAGTGGACAACGGGGGTTCTTACGAGGCTTTATCAAATATGCCTAGACATCCAGTTAACTACTACGCATCAATGCCTAATGGGGTGGACAATGGGGTTTCTTACGAGGCTTTATCAAATACGCCTACGCCTACATGTCCAGTCAACTGCTATGCCTCATCGCTTAATGGAGTGGATAACAAGGGTTCTCACGAGACTTTACCAAATCCAGCTAAATGTCCAGTCTCAACGCCTAGTGGAGCGCACAGCAAAGGTTCTTACGAGGCTTTATCAAATACGGCTACATGTCAATTCAACTGCTATGCCTCAGCGTCTAATGGAGTGGATAACGGGGGCTCTTCCAAGGCTTTATCAAATGGTGCTTATAACTCTGACGTTAAGCATCAGATCGACGTGAAATGTAGCAATGGTAGTGATTGTGGGACTGATAAATCTGTTTCTCATGAAGGGAATCACCAAGATTGCAACATTGAGGTTCAACTTGTTTGAAATGTATCACCTCGAGGTAAGCGTGGTCTTTTTTCTATTAGATTTACTTGTGAGTTTAACTACAGTGTAATCAAGTCACTTAAAAATAACAGTACAGTTAATCATTCATAAAAAGTGGAAACTGTTAGAATATTTTAAAAGCATTGAAACAAAGCTTGGAGCACATGAACGAACCACTAATAACTCTATTTTAAAGCATTTGAAATTGCATTGCATGATAAGTTTATTTGTGATGTTGTTATAGCTCCTAGGAGTATGAAATCACTGGAGAACGAAGCAGACAACGGTGAAAAAGATAATAACGGGAAAAACTCCCAGGCTAATAAAGGAGCAGACCATGGTAAAAAAGACCAAAGTCCGAAAAATTCACAGGTCAACTACTACGCCTCAATGCCTAATGGAGTGGACAATGGGGTTTCTTATGACGCTTTATCAAATACTGTTGGGTTTAAGAGCGTAGCGGAAATGTATGTGAATCGAGAAAATAAATAGAGAATGTAAGACAAGCAATAAGCTAGAAGAAACACACGAGCAATGAAAAATAATTCCACTATGTTTAAAATATGAGAGTACAAAAGTGGAGTATTAGAAGAATAGTGGATTATATTACAAGGAGGAAATTTATGAGGTGAAAGGCTTTTAGGTGTAGTAGAGGTATAAGACTTTGTAGTGCATATGGCTTATTTTGATTGTCCTACAAATGATGACCACACCATCATATATTTATAGTTGGTGGAGGAAAGAAAAATAGCAAGATTTTTTTCAATGGAACTTTCTACCAAATTCCTTGACTAGATATTAGTGGAATTCTCTAGATATTAGTGGAATTCTCTAGCAAATTTTGTATAATGGGCTTGTTTAGAATTTGGGCCAACTTTAACAATCTCCACCTTGGAACAAATTCGTAGGAGCCATAAAAAGATCTAAGAATGAATTCCCACTAAATCCAAGCAGTGATCGAACTTAGTGGAAGGTAGTGACTTGGTGAGCATGTCTGCTGGATTTTCTGAAGTATGAACCTTATTAACCACAATTTCACCTTGAGCAATAATATCTCTGACATAATGATATTTGACGGAGATATGTTTGGTCTTGAAGTGGTAAGCATCATTCTTGGTGAGAAAGATAGCACTTTGGCTATCAGAGTATACCACTGTGACTCCTTGTGATATGCCAAGATCCATAACAAGACCTCGCAACCATGTAGCCTCCTTTATACCTTCAGCTGCTGCGACATACTCAGCCTCAGTAGTGGAAAGAGCAGCTATCGGTTGCAATTGAGCCTTCCAACTTATTGCTCCCGAACAAAGAGTGAAGATATAACCATAGAGAGACCTTCGACGGTCAAGATCACCACCATAGTCAGAGTCAACGAATCCAACAACATCAGTAGAAGTTGTTAAGTTCTTATCAAAGACCAACCCCAGATCTGTAGTACCTTTAAGGTAACGGAATATCCATTTAACAGCATTCCAATGCTCCTTTCCAGGGTTGTGCATATACCTGCTTACCATGCTCACTGCATATGCTAGGTCAGGTCTAGTACAGACCATAGCATACATAAGACTCCCGACAGCACTAGCATATGGAATTCTTGACATTTTTTCAAGTTCCTCCTCCGTTTGTGAACAAGATGCAGATGATAGCTTAAAATGAGTAGCAAGAGGAGTAGAAACAGACTTACAGTTACTCATGCCAAACTTATCAAGAACTTTTTGAAGATATTTCTTCTGAGATAGAAATAATTTCCCAGCTTGTCGATCTCGATGAATCTCCATGCCGAGAATTTTTCTTGCTGCACCAAGATCCTTCATCTCGAACTCCTTGTTAAGCTGAGTCTTCAGGTTGTCAATCAATGATTTATCTCGCGATGCTATAAGCATATCATCCACATATAGAAGTAAATAGATATAGACTCCTTCATACTGTCGGAAGTAGACGCAATGATCATACTGACTGCGTATGTAGCCTTGTTTGATCATGAATGAGTCAAATCTTTTGTACCATTGCCTGGGAGCTTGTTTTAGACCATATAAGGATTTCTTTAAGCGACATACTAGATTTTCTTTTCCAGGAACGACGAATCCTTCAGGTTGCCTCATATAGATCTCTTCTTTAAGATCACCATGTAGAAATGCAGTTTTTACATCGAGTTGTTCTAACTCCATGTCAAACATAGCAACCATTGCAAGAAGGACACGAATAGAGGTATGACGAACAACAGGAGAGAAGATCTCATTAAAATCGATACCTTCTTTTTGATGGCATCCCTTGACAACTAGGCGTGCCTTCCATCTTGCAGGTTCAACTCCTGGAATGCCTTCTTTCTGCTTGTAAATCCACTTGCAGGTGATTGTTTTTCGGTCTTTAGGCAGCTCGACCAGATCCCATGTGCCATTCTTATGAAGACTTTCGATTTCTTCATTCATTGCCACAAGCCATTTAGAGGAATCAGGACCAGAGATGGCTTCTGAATAAGAGGATGGCTCCACTCCTACTGCAGTTTCTCCACCAACTGAGAGTGCATAAGCAAGCACATATTCATCTTCAGAATATTTTGATGACCTTACAATAGGCCTTTTTGAACGATCCCTGATCAGATTGTAATCTGATTGTTGATGAGGGCTTTGTGACTGGCTTGATTCAGCTGTAATTGGAGAACTGTGGTCATGATCTTGATTATTATGGCTAGAATGAGGACTTGAGGAAGCATCATTTTCAGCCGTAGGAAAATGGCTACTCGTTTCCAACTCCACCTTCTTACTAACATCATCCTGGTTATCTGTGTTAGGAGATGAAATAGAAGACTCCAAACCAGAGGATTTGATAGTAGCATTTTCATTGAAAGTAACATCTCGAGTAAGAATCACTTTCTTAGACTCGAGACACCATAATCTATAACCTTTAGATTCATAGGAATATCCAATGAAAATGCATTTAACAGCTCTAGGAGCTAATTTGCCATCATTTATATGAGCATAAGCGATACAACCAAAAACTTTAAGGAAAGAGTAGTCAACGGTTGTACCTGACCATACTTCCTCCGGGATTTTGAAGTCAATAGAAGAGTGTGGAGAACGGTTTACAATATATGCGGCTGTAGATATAGCTTCCGTCCATAGATAGCGGCGACTCCATAATCCAGCATTGGAGATCATACACCGAGCTCTCTCAAGAAGAGTTCGGTTCATACGTTCTGCTACGCCATTCTGCTGAGGCTTGCGAGGTAATGTCTTGTGTCTAGCAATGCCAGCTTTTGCACAGAACTCTTCAAATTCTCCATCACAAAACTCCATGCCACGATCAGTCCTGAGCTTTTTGATTTTTCTCCCAGTCTGGTTCTCAACAAGAGCTTTCCACTTCTTGAAATTAGGAAAAGCCTCATTTTTATGCCTTAAGAAGTAAATCCAGACTTTACGAGAGAAATCATCAACTATAGACATGAAGTAGCGTTTTCCAGAATAAGAGGCGACCTTAGAAGGTCCCCATAAATCAGAGTGGACATAGTCAAGAATACCCTTAGTTCTGTGAGTAGCAGTAGAGAAACTTACTTTCTTTTGTTTCCCGTAGACACAGTGCTCACAAAATTCTAGCTTACCCATGCTGGGTGAGCCGAGAAGTCCACGTTTACTCAGGATGTTCATGCCTTTCTCGCTCATATGGCCGAGGCGTTTATGCCACAAATGAGTAAGATTAGAATCAGGAAGTGAGGATGAAATGGCTGTAGAGCCTGTCACTGTATGTCCTTGCAAGACATATAGAGTACCACTCTTAGTGGCTTTCATGATAACTAGGGCACCTTTAGTGACTTTCAGAACTCCACCTTCAGCTGAGAATCTATAACCAAGAGACTCAAGAGTACCCAGTGAAATTAGATTGCGTTTTAAATCAGGAATATGGCGAACCTTAGTTAAAGACCTGACAACGCCATCGTGAGTCTTGATTTTGATTGAACCTATGCCAATTGCCTTACAGGAAACGTCGTTTCCCATTAAGACAGTACCACAATCGACAGGTTCATATGTGGTAAACCAATCCTTATGAGGACACATATGATAGGTGCAGGCAGAATCAAGTATCCATTCATTAAAACTCCTTTTTTCAGAGGTTACAAGTAACACTGAGTCACCTTCCGAGTCAGTTTCAATGAAACTAGCTTCAGGGGTTTTTTGGGGCTGTTTAGATTTATCTTCTTTTTCCTTCTTATTTTTTAATTTGAAGCATTCAGAAATATCGTGCCCTAGTTTCTTACAATAGCGACATGTAACATTAGGTTTACGTCCCCTAGATTTAGATCGAAATTTCTTTTTATGTGTATTTCCTCTTTCATGAGACCTCCCTCTTACATTTAATCCTTCAGCTTTATCTTGATTATTCACTTCAAGGTCAAATTTTTCTTTTGAGAGTAAGTGTGATTTTACATCTTCAAAAGAAATAGTATCACTAGAACCATATAACATAATTTCCTTGAAGTGTTTGTAAGAGGGAGGTAGAGAGACAATTAATAATACAGCCTTATCCTCATCATCAATTTTAACATCCAAATTCTCAAGATCAATGATGATAGAATTGAATTCATTAAGATGAGATTGGATGGACGTACCTTCGGCCATACGAATTGTATATATCCTCTCTTTGAGACGAAGTTTATTAGCGAGGCTTTTAGTCATATAAAGAGACTCGAGCTTTAACCATAAGGCAGCCGTAGTCGTCTCGTGTACCACCTCGCGTAACACCTCCTTAGTTAAGCATAGTTGGATTGCCGACATGGCTTTCTCATCCAACTCTTGCCATTGCTCGTCAGTCATCGTTGAAGGTTTTGTACCAAGAGCCTTTTTTAATCCATTCTGAACAAGAACGGCTTGCATCTGGATTTTCCAGATGCTAAAGCTTATCTTACCATCAAATTTCTCGATATCGAACTTTGTAACGGTCGACATTATAAACCTTTAGCTCTGATACCACTTGTTGGGTTTAAGAGCGTAGCGGAAATGTATGTGAATCGAGAAAATAAATAGAGAATGTAAGACAAGCAATAAGCTAGAAGAAACACACGAGCAATGAAAAATAATTCCACTATGTTTAAAATATGAGAGTACAAAAGTGGAGTATTAGAAGAATAGTGGATTATATTACAAGGAGGAAATTTATGAGGTGAAAGGCTTTTAGGTGTAGTAGAGGTATAAGACTTTGTAGTGCATATGGCTTATTTTGATTGTCCTACAAATGATGACCACACCATCATATATTTATAGTTGGTGGAGGAAAGAAAAATAGCAAGATTTTTTTCAATGGAACTTTCTACCAAATTCCTTGACTAGATATTAGTGGAATTCTCTAGATATTAGTGGAATTCTCTAGCAAATTTTGTATAATGGGCTTGTTTAGAATTTGGGCCAACTTTAACAAATACGCCTACATGTGCCTCAATGCCTAATGGAGTGGATAACAATGGTTCTTACGAGGCTTTACCAAATCCAGCTAAATGTCCAGTCTCAACGCCTAGTGGAGCGCACAGCAAAGGTTCTTACGAGGCTTCATCAAATACGGCTACATGTCAAGTCAACTGCTATGCCTCAGCGTCTAATGGAGTGGATATTGGGGGTTCTTACAAGGCTTTATCAAATGGTGTTTATAACTCTGACGTTGAGCACCAGATCGACGTGAAATGTAGCAATGGTAGTGATTGTGGGACTGATAAATCTGTTTATCACGAAGGGAATCACCAAGATTGCGACATTGATATTCAACTTGTTGGAAATGTATCCCCTCGAGGTAAGAGTGTTTTTTTTTTCTATTGGATTTAATGAGCTTAACTACAGTGTAATCAAGTCACGTAAAAATAACATTACAGCGTACAGGTAATCATTTATAAAAAGTGAAATTATTGTCAAAATAAAACAGGTTGTCAGTTACAACATGTTAAAGTAATATTTAAAAAGCATTGAAACAAATTGATGAAATGAACAGAACGTGCAAGTTAGAGGCTTAGAAATTGCATTGCATGATAAGTTTATTTATGATCCTGTTATAGCACATACAAGTATGAAATCGCTGGAGAAAGAAGCAGACAACCGTGAAAAAGACAATAATGGGAAAAACTCCCAGGTTAATAAAGGAGCAGACCATGGTAAAAGAGACCAAAGTGTGAAAAATTCACAGGTCAATTCCGTAGCAGAGAATGGTGAAAAATACCACAGTGTGAAAAATTCTCAGGTCAGTGCCGAAGCAGACAATGGTAAAGACCAAAGTGCGACGAATTCCCAGGTCAATACTGAACATGAGACCTTACTGGAAATGGATGGAGTTTCAAGTAAGTCACTTCAACTTTGCAGTATTATTTACTAGGTTTCAATCTAGTACAGTATATTTTGGTTGACCTTGTTTTGGCTTCTTTTTACCAATGTACTATGATCATTGATCCTGGTAATTTGACAAACTAATGTGCAAGTGTAAGACTAATGTTTGTGGCCTTACGGTCAATAAGGTGGGATAAAAACCATAGGAGATGAGTGCTCAAATCCGAGTAGTGGCAAAAAAGATAGGTGATTTCTTTCCATTCGTGCAGAGAAATAGCACAATAATATATCTTATACAAAACAGGGTGGGATTCAAGATATACAAAAGTTTACCATATATGTATCGTAGCTTAATTGGTTCATTTTTTGTCAAACTATCTGCTACTTGATTCCCTTCCTATAGTCGCGGTTTATGTGCTGCCTTCCAAGCTCTCAAGTTAATATATACCTGCACCCTGAGATGATATGTATCTGTCGTTTCTTTAAGGTTTCTTTAGAATCTACATTTATTTATATGGAAATTATTTTTTTTTTCTTTTGCCATTGCCATCATGTAGGAGTTCAGTTAAGATGTTTGTTACCATGCTTAGAATTTTCTGCAAAGCCTATAGTCATCGTTTGTTCGGTTACTTTCATTATTGTGGAGCTTTGATTTGTTTTGTTCTTTTTGCTCTTTCTGTGTTCAATTTCTAATTCTGAGGTAATAACACATGGTACACTTTTCTGCAGGGTGTATTCAACATAATAATTTACTTAATGAAGCTGTAACTTGCTAGAACTCCACCAACTTTGGTCATACTTGGACAACATTTGATTGAAGTAGAAAAACTTCTTGTGGTTCATTCTTGACCAACCATATTCACATATTTGCTACCTTTGTATTCCATTTTTATCATATGATTGTCTCTTTCTCATAGCAATATAATGTCAGTTTGATTCCAGTTTAACTGCTCGAGTTTTGTTGCGTTTGGACATGAATAAAATTTTGTGTTGTTTTTGAATTTTTGTGAGTGATCTGAGCGAAAATTTTAAAATACAGTTTTTTGGAGTTTTTTAAATTTTAGAAAAATTTCAAAATTCATCCTTAAGTAAAAATTGAAAATTTTATGGCCAAACACTGATTTTAAAAAAATTAAAAAAAATTTGAGAAAAAGTGAAAAAATCCTTATATCCAAAAGGGCTCTTAATTGGAATGCATTTGAAAAATAACTCAACTAATCTGTGCACTGTAGGGTAGATGTGTGTCCATTTTCATATTATTAAGTAAAGAAACATATTGCTAGTTGGAGGTAGTATTTTTTTAAATTGTTTTATGACCTTGGATTGGTTACATATGACTCATCACTTTTAACACATTTTAACCGAACTATATAACTCTTCACTAGAAATATTGTAGAAATAGTAACTATAAAAATAAATGGAAGGTATATTTCTAGAATATTACTTCAGTAGATTCTTCCATCGCCACCTATAAGCAAAGGTGGTCCATTTGTGTTGTGGCTACTCAAGTAAGAATGAGTGCAAGCAGTTAGCAAGAGGGAAATCAAGCAAGAAGTGTGTGACAAGAAAGAAGTGCGAGATTGAAGGTGAGAGCACCAAAGAGAATTGGTAGAGTATGGGTGCCAACGGATTTATAAGATGAGTGAAAGCAAGCCAAAAGAGTATGATTAAATGTGTGGGTTGGACTAATTTTAAGCGGGTTAAAATGGGTCGAGTTAATTAACACGTAAGTCAATGACCTATCCAAAAGTTACTTAAACTAATATGGATCCGCTTAATTTTTATCAAGCTTTTAATATGTTATTTTCTTATGAATTGGTTAATTACCAAATAAGATTTTTTTTCTTTTGTGATGATCAGATATAACATATCAAACAAAAAAATTATTTTAAAAATATTTTAGCAAAGTTATTAATAGATCATTTTGGGCTAAAAATTAGTCCTACTTTAGATGAGCGGAGATGGGCGGTATCAAGATAAGTTGAGTTAAATAATAGGCATGTCAAAGAGCGACACAATCTTGGGTGGATTGGACGGATTAACGGAATGGATATGAGCTTAAATTACCATGAGCAAATTTCATTACTAGACATGCGCTAGAAACTAATATCATCGCCTGACCATAAATTATAATAGACACTTCATAGCCCATAACCAATTTTATTGGGTAGCCACTAAAATTAACAAACTCAATTGACAGTACTTATGGCGCAACTCACTCATTTATCCGATGTATATACCTTTTTTGAGTTTTGTACTCTTAGATTTTTCAGATACAAATTAATTGATGTTAATTGTATATCTTTTGTTTAACGCTGTTATTACTAAGTATCTTTTTCGTAAACAATTTATTCTAATATTTTCTTTTTTAATTGACAATATAGTCAACTCATTTTAATCTTCTTGAGATCATATTAATCTTAGGTAAAATTTTATTTATTTTGCAAAACTTGGGTCAATTGAAGCAACAGTTACAAACACTATTAACATTACTTTAATAAGCAATATAAGTTAAAATATTATGGTATAGCCACTTTTCAAACTGGTCAATGAAAAATGGACAATATCAATGAAAAATAGCCACTATTTGTTGCAACAGGGACCGATCCAGTATAATATATGGGAGTTCTGGTGCATTTGTGTATGAACTCCAGCATATTTTGCTGGACCAGTATACTTTGCTAACTCCTGTAAAATTTGCGGGAGACCGGAGCACCAATGCTTTAAACTCCAGTATATTATACTGGACAATTATACTTGCTGGAACTCCCGTAAAATTTGCGGGAGTCCCAGCATAATTATGCTTAAACTCCCGTAAAATTTGCGGGAGTTCCAGCATAGTTAACCTGGAACTCCCGTAGAATTTACGGGAGTTCTAGCATACTTATGCTAGAACTCCCGTAAAATTTACGGGCATATTTTTCCGGATTTTGAACTGTATTTTCGCTCAGATTTAAAGTGGCTAAATTTCGATGACTTTTGAAACTTGGTTATTTTTCAACAATCAGTGGTAAATCTTGCTATTTTTAAATTTCTCGAGCAATATAAGCATTTGAAAAAGAATCAAGTCCTTTTATTTGATTAAGTATATCAATTTAGCATATTTTTATATGCTATTTGTACAATTTCTATTAGCACGAATTGTAGTCTTAGAAATAAGTTTGAATCATCAATACGGAGATAACTGTTAACTTGATTGAGTGTGCACAATGCACATAGAGTTCGAAAGAAGAAACTGGTCACAACCATAATAGTAAAAGAGATTGATTGAAGTTAGAGCTAAATTACATGAAAATAGTAAACTTGATGGAGTGTGCACACAGAGTTAGAAAGAAGAAATTGTACATAGCCACAAGTGTTAAAGAGATTGATTTCTAGTTGGAGTTAAATTACGTGAAATTTTCATACGTTCAACCAAATTCCTAAAAGTAGCATCACTTGGAACTATAAAAATTTGTATACTATATAGACTGTCACCATACAAAAAATATACAAAATAGATGTCACTGTACAAAATATATATACAATAGAATGTCATTATGCAAAAAGTATACTAAATAGACCGTTATTATACAAAATATGTATAAAATAGACTATCACTATATAAAAATATACTAAATAGGCTCCCACTATACAATTTATATACAATTAGCTCTCACTATATAAAATATATACAAAATAGACTGTTGCTATACAAAATAGACTGTTACTATACAAAAAAATATAAAATTGTCACTATGTGAAAAATATACAAAAATAGACTGTTATAATACAAAAAATATATAAAATAGACATTTCATATACGAACTGGATTACATATTTCATTTAGTTCTTTGCTAATACTTATCAGATCCAAAAATATAAAATATATACAAAATAGGCTGTCATTATACAAAATATATATTAAATAGATTGTCATTATACAAAATAGATAGTCACTATACAAAAAATATACAAAACAGATATTTCGGGCTACTAGATGCAATATGTTTGGGCCGAAGGGCTATTTTTTACAAATGGGCCAAAACATGAGCTATTAAAATTTTGAGGGGCTATAGAGGGTAATTTTCTCAATTACCATCGAAAGATTCAGAGACGTTAGGCTGTTAGTCATGTCTTGTTAATCTAAATGACGACTACCACGATGAATTAATGATAACTACTGGTGTTTGTGTTCTTAACCAAAAAGTGAAACTTGATAGTATTTGCACGCTCAATTTTGCTTTCACTCTTTCACGAATATGCTGCTGATGCATTCATTCATTCAAGTAATTAATTCATAAAAACTACGGCAAATGATAAATGGTCCCTTCATAATCCAGTCTGCTATTTTCTTCTCCCCATACTCTTTAGCGTAATCTTCTATTTGTTAAACTATTAGATTTGGTATAGGCAATTACTTGTTGATGTACGTTACTCATGTGATTATGCAAAATATAGTAACTATATATTGTAAGTATTATAATAAAGAAGTTTGTACATGGTGAAATTTGGCTCATAAGAAATGCCCCGACGTCAAGTGGGCACGTCCCTCATGATAAGGCCGGCCCAAGCAAGGGCATGGCCCAAGTTGGTAAAGAAGTAGCGGCATCGTTTAGTGCCTAACTTTTTACTAAGTGAAGCCACCAACTTTTGTACTTTTTGATTACTTCGAGGAAGGTCTCATACTATATAAAGGAGACCGTCACATTGTAATAGGGATGATTCTTGGATAATACAACTTCTCTCTCTATCTCTATCTCTTTCTTGATTTTCCAACTATTGCTTCTCTCTTAAGCTAAGTTCATTTTTCTTCACACTTTCAGATCTACAATAATCTTAAAACATTAATCATCTCTGGGGCTCATTATATTTGATTACGATTTATCCTTGTATATATTTGATTGTTTTTAAGCTTATAAGGTACGAGTAAAATTTTTGAGCTAAATAATTTGGCGCCGTCTATGGGGATTTCGAGAATCAAAACTATAGTATGCACCTAGAGAACCAGCGAAAACTCTTCTCTACAACATACAAACGAAAAATGGCTGACAACAACGTAAGAATGAAAGAGATAGCAGATATTGCAACCAATCTCATCAATCCTCTCAACGAAGCTGGTGAAGAGGGTGTTTCGATTGCAACCCCTAGCACTACCAAAAGCGGAGAAATGCCACCTCTACCCCCAAAGATCTAACGATCTTGCGGGAAAAGAACGTTTCTACATCTGCAACTGAAGAAGCTCCCCAGAGGTCAAGAAACTACTGGAAGAGTGGTTAACGAGTACTCTAAGTGGCTTGGTTAAAAAGTCACCCCTAAACAATGTTAGATGAATGCCAACAGCGGACATTGCTGCAGTTGAAGGTGAACCCGAGACCATACGAGCAAACAATGCGCTCATCGATACTCGGGCCAATATTGGCACGCTCACAACCATCCTCAAGAAGATGGAAGAAATAGAAAACGAAAACAAGTCACTCCGTGACCAGATGAAGGAACACCAGGAGAGGGTGGACAAGATCCCTGGTGCTCCCAACCTGCTGCCAAAGCGTGATGTGGAAAGGTTTGTTGAACAACCCTACACGGAAGAGGTTGCACCATACCCCATCCCAAAAACCTTCAAAATGCCTCCTTATTTAAGAGTGCACGACGGAGCTACAGATCCCGAGGATCATCTGATCCACTATGTCACGGTTATAAAAGGTAACGACCTATCGAAAGAACAGGTACCGTCTGTGCTGCTGAAGAAGTTCGGCGAAACACTGATAGGAGGAGCACTAACCTGGTATTCCCAGATACCGGCCAAGATCATTTCTATGCTCGAGGAGATGTCGGACAAGTTTGTCACCGCCCATGCAGGAGCAAAGAAAGCAGAAGCGAGAGTCAAGGACATCTTCGCCGTTCGGCAAACCATAGGAGAAAGACTCGGGGACTTAGTAGCCAGGTTTAATAGAGTAAGGATGAGCCTTCCAAACGTGTCGGAAGGTATGACGATCGCTGCTTTTCAGAACAGGTTAAGCAGGGATAACTCGAGGGCAACAAAAAAACTATTAAGTCGTCTCATGAAGTACCCACCCACCACATGGGAAGAGATTCACAACGCCTATTGCGCTGAGGTACGTGCAGATGAGGACGACCTCAACTAGCCGACCCAATGTTTAACAACAACACACCCAGAAATCAGGAGAGACCGATGCAACGAAGGACGACGGGAACAAGTCCCGCATCCCAATAGGGAGAGACACAAACCCTACATCAGATCCTCTCACCTACCGCCACCCAGGCACGCGGACGCACTACAGCGACATGTCGCCCCACTACGAAATGACAGAGGTATGCCCCTTTTATCATCTTCCCCATATCTTTTGAATGTCCCTTTCAGAGATAGTGTACGCACTTGGGAAGCTGGGCAACAGGTGCAATGGGCGGCAAAGATGAAGTTAGACCCCGTCTCCAGAAAATCAAACGCCCTGTGCGAGTTCCATTAGGAGCGAGGGCATAAAACCGAAGATTGTATAGGCCTACAGCAAGAGGTGGTCAAGATGTTGAACCAAGGGTTACTGAGAGAGCTACTCAGTGACAAAGGAAAATTCAACTTTGCACGTGGATGGGAGAAACCCCACGGGCCACCAAAGCCACCTTCACCAACCCGCACAATCAACATGATCATCGAAAAAGGTGATGACTCAGCGATCAATCATGTCAAGTTCACCACTACGCACAAGCTGAAGCGAACTATCGCCCACAAACGGTATGACGACTTCGAAGATAGTATCACCTTCGATAAGTCTGATGTCGACGGTTTGTTTTTCCCTCATTACGATGATTTAATTATCACTTACGTACCGCAGATGCGGATGTTAAAAGAATTATGGTTGATGACTGTAGCGGTGCCTGTATTATCCACCCGAGGGTCCTCGTACTACTGGGACTCGAGGATAAGATAATATTGCGCTGCATAACATTGATTGGTTTCAATAATGCAGTAGAACTAACCTCCGGGGAGATATCCCTACCCGTCCTAGCAGGAGGGGTCACGCTGGAAACAAGTTTCCACGTGATGAACCAGGAAATGGCATATAATGCCATCATCGGACGCCCGTGGATACACGTCATGAGAGCGGTCCCGTCGAGCTTCTATCGAATGGTCAAATTTTCCACCCCGTGGGGAGTATTCAGCATTCAAGGCGAGCCTCGCACCGCTCAGGAATGCTATAAAATAGCTCAAGACTGCGCCTACACCAAACAACTTAAAGAGGCGAGCGAAGATGTATAGCAATCAGCTATGTCGGGGACTAAGGTCTACCCGACAGAGAACACCATTAAAGACCCTCATGTCATAGAAGCCTGCAAGGCTACGGTCGAAGACCTAGACCCAGTCCAACTGGACAATGACGACCTAAAGGAAAGCTTACATCGGGCACGGCCTTTCAAATCCAAGTAAATATCGTGAATTTTTATCTAACCAGCCTTCGCCAAACCATCCTTTTCCTTATCCAGTTGTGCAGATGCATCGACTCGATCACCACTTGACTTAGACCTAAATAGCACAGACTCCCCAGCTAAATCAACACCTTGCTTTAATTCTGCAGCAGGTGATGCAACAGTTGCATCCATAGAGGAATGCAAATTATCATACGCTTGCACCATGGGTTTACTGCTTTGAGAATCGTTGCTAAGACCGTTTTAGCAGGAACATCTCTTGTATGTTTAGGAGGACCCTTATCAGTCTTTGAATTGTCACCTACCTGAACATTATTCCCTGCTCGATTGGTTCCATTCTCAGTGTTCAAATTACCAGGTTATTTTTCCCCTGCAGTTTGCACCTCCTGCTGCTCAACCACGCTATTTTTTTTTTTTTTTGCTATATCATCTATCATATGTTCTCCCCTTTTTGCATTAAGATAGTCTCTACTATTGCCTTCTAGTATGTCAAAACTACCTAGCCCTTAAACTTCAATAGCTGGAGCTCTTGGTACAATCTTTGTTTTATACTCAAAGTTTTTAACTTTTTTCTAATTTCAGATTCTTGGGCTGAAAAGAAGTAATTTCGTTTTGTTTAAATTTTGGGTATCTTGGTACAATATTTTTGTTGCCGCCTGACCTTTAATCATATATCCTTATTGTTTGTTGCATTGGCTTCTTGTTAGAAAGGATGAAAATGAATTGGGATCATTTTTTGCTTGGAATATAACAGGAACTTATAGATGTTTGTAAGTTGGTTGTAAATATGATATTTTAGTGCATTGCTCATATTACATATGAGTTTAACAGAATGATTTACAGTTGTTCTACCTTTCAAAATAAGTCTTACAAATGTCTATTTCTACTATTAGTCTATAGCTTGTGGTGTAATGGAATTGTTCTTCATCTTTTTATTTGTCCTAGCATTTCTATCATACCCTTAAATATTCTGTTTGTTGAATATGCAAACTTCTTCCTGCTAATCCCTCGAACAAATTTTAACTTATCCAAAAATACGTGCAAATTTGTAAACCAGTGAATTATAGAGCTGTAAGCTCAACACCTTACTAGGAATTGTCTGATGTGCTTTATGATTCTAGCTTCGCTTCATTATTGCAATGTATTGCTATCCTTTGATGAGTTGTGCATAAGCGGTAAAACACGCGATTCTGAAAATTGAAGTCCAATATACTTTCTCTATTGCAGATTTACTATTAAAAGTGATATTTAGCAGGGGTTTGATCTTGCTCAGATGATGAAACTTTTTATGCAGAAATTGCACATTTCTACAATTTAACTTCTCGTTGTACACAACAGGGTGCAATATTTTTCCACGATGTTTTTGACAATGAACATGGAGTTGGTGCTCAAATCAGAGTAGAAGGTGCATATATATGGCCATTCAGACAACTTCGAATGGTAGCTTACAAGTACTAGTTGCTAATTGGTACCTAGTCTGGAACAAAATTGATGTAAAAATATGCTAAAGTAATAAAGTAACTCATGCCAAAACTGTATCATGCTTGACGATTGCGATTAAAAGTTGTATTTACGAACTCAAATAAGAACAGTAATATGATACATAAGGCAATGGATGGCTATGACTGGTTCATCTGTGTTAAATTTGATTTGTATTACGTCTCGGACTGTCTAGAGAACATAATGGTATTCCATTGGATTCAAGCAATATAGCCTCGTGTAGGAACTATTAGCTTATATGAAATAAGGGCTGGTTATAATTTACTACAATAAGAAGGGAAGATAACAAGATAAAGCCTCTCTATCCCAGGTATACACTAGTCTCCCCAAACCCCACTAAATGGAATTATACCGGGTTGTTGTTGTTGTTTTGATGCAGTTAGTGGCTGCGCATTAAGATATTTACTCACCTTTATAGTGTCTAAATCTTGTGTTCTTTAGAAGATGGAATTTAAACTTTAGATATTGGTTCACTCATCACATAACATGCTTCGAGATCCTATCTTAACATGCTTCATCAACTCACAGTCGTGCTTCTAATTTGCAGTGGCAAAGATGGTGAGTTCGGGGGAAGATGATTATCTATTGTCGAATCCATATCACTTGGTATTAATGACAACAATATGTCATTTGTCCTCAGCATGGATTCGTCACGACCCTAGTTCACCAATCATGAACCTGTCATGACGGCACCCAGTCTTCGCGACTAGGTAAGCCTAACACATTGCGGAAATTCAAAAACCTTTACGAAAACGATAAACAATTACTGAATAACATAAGAAAATGTATAGAGTGCCGCCTGGCACATACACTTCAACTCAAATTAATGTAACAACCTCCAAGACCCGAAAACCCAAGGGCAACAAAGGCTAAAAGTAAAATCATAACATACGGCTCTAATATTCGAAAATGTCTACAACAACTGAATACATGAAATGAAACTGCTAACTAAAAGGTAGAGTAGAAGGAGACTATTCGGATCTGCGGACGTGGCAAATGCATACCTCAAGTCTCCAAGTATAGCTCCGAAATCACTAATAGTGCGCTCGACCAGAAGTACCTGGATCTTCACAACAAAAGTGTGCAGAAGAGTAGCATGAGTACACCACAACGGTACTCAGTAAGTACCAAGCCTAACCTCGGTTTGGTAGTGACGAGGAAAGGTCGAGGCCCTACTGAGAAGAACATAACAATACATATAAAATGAATAGACAATAGGAAATACAGTAAATCTCGAGTATCTAAGCAAAATAATAAGTAAAACGGAAAGGCTACAAATACAATCTATGAATACAAGAACAATCACTCAATATCAGATGCCACATGGAGTTCCGGGAATTGAACCCGCAATCCATTTCTAACAATATCTGAGGATCTCCCGGGAATCGAACCTGCAGTCTATATACAAACATAGGATCTCCCGGGAATTGAACCTGTAGTCCATCATATCAATAACATAGGATCTCCCGGGAATTGAAACTGTAGTCCATCTTACCAACAACAGAGGATCTTCCTGAAATTGAACCCGCAATCCATCATATCAATAAAAGAGGATCTCCCAGGAATTGAACCCCTAGTCCATCATACCAATAACAGAGGATCTACCGGGAATTGAACCCGTAATCTCAATCGTAAACACATCAAAAAATTCAATATTTAACGAAAAGAAGCCAAATACAAGCAACATGTAGGAATCTAGAGTCTATGATGCTCACAAAAAGGACAGATATTACAATTTAGTCAATTAGAGCAAATAAGTTACTAACATGCTTTCCCTAAGCTAAAACAAGTAAAATTTGCATTCTTAACAGTTAAATACGTGAAGAAACACAGTCTAAATAAGTCAAGTAAAGTGGATTTTTAACAACTAGCACAAGTACACGCTCGTCACCTCGCGCACAAGGCATTTGAACAACAGAAAAGATATCCTAAGGGGAGAGATCCCCCACACAAGGTTAGACAAGCCACTTACCTCGAACCAGTACAAAAATGGCCAAGAAACAATGCCCTTGCCACGAGTATCCGACCCCAAGTGGCCTAAATCTATTCAAACCAATTACATAACGTAAATAACATCGCAAGTAACTAATTCCACTATTAAAATTAAAGCTAAAGTGCGAAAATAGGTAAAATAACCAAAATGTTCCTCAGGCCAAAGTCTCGGAATCAAATAATTTTCACATTTTCAGAAACCTCGTACTCTCACGAGTCTAACTAGATAAAAATCTCCCAAATCGGAGGTCAAATGCCCTTCAAATCCTCACAAATAGGACTAAGAACCTTACCCCAAATTTCATTCAAAAATCCGAAATTAAAGGTTGAATTCACAATTATATTAGTGGGTTTTAATCATAAATGAGTAAGGAGTTGTAACCCAATCGTTTCCTCTGAAAAGCCCTAAATAAATCTCCCAAAACCGAGCGCTCTAGCTTGAGTTTTTGTAAAAATGGAAGAACCCTCGTTTTTGAAAAGTTTATAACTGTTCCGGAGCTTGTTCAATGCGATCGTATGAAGGGAGATGCGATCGCATAGTGTAAAGTGTGAAGACCCAGAAGTTTCGCCTATGCGAATGCAGGGCTGGTCTCTGCGATCGCGTAGAGGAAATTAGGCCCTGAGGAACTAGCCAAGAATACTCAGTGCGAACGCGTGAAAAGAAGTGCGAAAGCGAAGAAGGGGGAGACAGAACTATGTGATCACATGAAGAGTTCTGCGATCGCATTGAAGGAATTATGTCCCCCCCACAAAAAGCACTATGCGATCTCATAGGCACCAATGCGATCGCTGAGAAGAAAAGTGCCTGCAATTGCTGAGTGGATTTCTGCAACACTCTAAGTCCCGAAATTGCTCCGTTGAGCATCTGAAAAACACCCAAGGCCCTTGGGACCTCAATCAGACCTACGGGCATATCCCATAAGTTCATTCAACTTGTACCAATCCGTAAACCACCTAAAACAACGTCGGAAACTCAAATTAATCAATAATTTGAACTTAAAAACTTCAAAACCTAACCAAACTCGCTTTCGATTCAAAACCTAACCAAAACACATCCGATTGACCTGGAATTTTTCACGTACGCCCCAAATGACATGAAGGTGATACAGCAACTTCCGGAATCCCGTTCCGACCCTCGGATAAAAAATTCACTATCGAATCAGAAACTTCAAAATTCTAATTTTTGGCATTTCTAGCCTAAATGAGCTACGGACATCCAAAGTACATTTCGGACACCTCCCAACCCCGGAATCACCTAACGGAGCTAACAGAATCATCGAATTTCCTTTCCGAGGTCGTTTTCACACTGTTCTGATTACGGACGATTTTCCAACACTTAAGCTTTCATTTATGGACTAAGTATCCCAAAACACTCTGAATTCTATTACCGAATGTCCCCCCAAACCAAAATAACAGAAATAAACTTAGGGGATGCAGCTAATGAGGAACAAGGCATAAATTTCAAAGAAGACCGGCCGGGTCATCACAGGATAATTGAAAAGAGTTTTGACATGTCACCTTATGATCATCAATAACATTGAGCTCTGCTGCTGCTAGAATCGGTTAAAGTACTTTAATTTTCTTCACATGTGTCACATATTTATATGCTTTATGTTTGAAGAACGCCATACTTGAATTCCATCTTGTAGAGTTAATGAACTTCTTGAAGTAGTGCTTTATTAATTACTATGGGTAATACTACGAAATTATATTTTTTTGTTGAAATTTATTTCAATTATATGTATTTGAATCATTATTATTTTGTTACTTATTATTTAATTTAATGTTTGAGATCATAATGTATATGCTTGAAATAAATGTGAATATACAATGTTTAATGTAAGAAAATATAATTTCTTAATGATACAATTGTGACAAATATAAATAATTTAAAAATTATTTTATAGCATAGAAAAAATTGCCACGCTTAGAAAATATAGCCATAGGAACTGATAATTTGGCACTATTTCAACAAAGACTATGCTTCAAAACTGTAGCTTTATGTCATAAACATGTGGCTATATAGGAAATATAAAACGTAGCTTTTGTATTGCATTGGCCATGCTTTTGAAGCGTGGCTTCAAAGGCAACATGTAAAACCTATGGCTATAAGTTAAAGGTTACGGTACTTTAGGTCATCCCCTAAAAGCGTGGCTTAAAGTCGTAAGGCGTTGCCTTTGCTAAAATGCTACACTTCTTGGCATTTTAGGCAACACCAGGTTAATGCACCCTTAGTGAGTGTTTATCCAAATTTTTGGACCAGTACTGATTCACTTTCTTATTTGGCCAAGTCGTTGCCTTCACGCCTGTTGTAAATGCAGCCACGTGGATCTGTTGTACCATCGTGTTTTGGGATGTCAGGCATTTTGAACTTTTTCGTAATTGGAAGGGGAGCATCACTTGGCTTCCAAGGTTGTTGTGTGTATTTGTCCATGTCTACTCCTTTTATTATAGGCGGAACTCCAGGGATTTTCTCAATACGCTCATTTTATTCCGTAATATATTTCTGCAAGGCTAGTATCAAATTTTGCAAATAGGAATTATTTGAATTACCTGGTTTCCCTTCCTGTGGTTCAGTAGTTCCTCCATTTCCAGAATTAACAAGACCAGAACGAGGATTCTCCAATGTATTATTATTAGGCGTTGGTGTGGTTGGTGCAGCAGGCAATCGACTAACTAGAGCCTGAAGAGCTTTGCTGACTTGTACATCAATTAATTTTTGAAAAGTTTCATTTGCACCTCCTTCATAATGTTCAGATTGCTCTTGTTGATCAGCACGATATTCAGGATCAGGAGTGCCTTCACGAGATTGACGTGGTGAGGTTGGAGGGTAGGGAACCACGTCAATGTTTGGTAAATCTCCTTGATTTTGCTGGATTTGATTTTCATGGTTTCCCAAGGTGTTTTCAATGTTATTGTTGTTGTTGTTTGGCATGTTGATAACAACGGATAGAAGGTAGCTTAAAAGAAAAGATTATCAGATTCCCGGCAATGGAACCAATTTGTTTAACCAAAACTATGATTCTTTGGTCAAAGCTAAAGATAAACAAAAATTCGGATTACTCATAATCAGGAGACGAAAAAAATAATTTTGGTAATAACAATAAAGCGGTAAATAAGTTTGTATTTCAGTATAATATCAATGATATTCTGTGTCCTTACAAGTGCTGAGACCTCCTCCTTTTATAGTTGATTCTAGGAAAAGGTGTAATACCTTAGTCTTAACGAGGCAATTATGAGAAATAAAAGACATTAAATGAAATGTTACATAATTATTCCTATTTAATACCAATTCTCTAACGTATTGAGTATTTAATACATAATTTGGACTCATTTTCGTCATCAGATCCATATATTTAATGCCTTCTGATCTCCTGGCTTTAAATAGCCTAAATAGGTACGAATCTTGTATTATTCGAATCGCTTCTCGTGCCTATTTAGCTTTCTTCTTCCCGAATTTGTTGTCACTCTTGCCTCTTAACTGATCATCAAGTTTTGACCATTTGACCAGTCCACATATCATGTCACGTCATCTTCAATATAAATTCAGTTTTTTCCTAATACACTCATACCTATTAGTATTATTTTATAAAACAAAAGTAAAACCATTAAGAAAATGCTTTTTACAAGAAGAAGAGAGATGCAATCGGATTTGATTTTAATTGTCCATCCTTTTCTGGCGTCAAATACGAAGGAAACGTAGGAAAAACTAAGAGGAACTAATTTAGATCGAAAATTCAAAGAGAAGAAAAGACCTTAGAAAATATATCAAGCACGAAACTACTCTTCATTTAATTTGACGAAGTGGAAGATTCCACGACTCCACTGTCAAGAATCTTTCTTTCTCTATTAAGTTCTTTTTCTATTCCATATATTGTTTCATTTTGCATGGGAAAAAATAAAAACGAGTACAACATACTCACTTCTCTACACTGTTATTCTGGACGGTCAAAGTCGTCTCGTTTTTGTTAGTAGAGTTTTCTAGTAAGTCTTTTTTCTTGGTGTCTTCTCTCAACTGCGGTCTTCACTTAGCTACTTAAACAAACCACAAGCTTTAGATTTTCTTCAATCTTCATAGAGTCAAATATTGACTAGTGAGGACTTATCTTTCATGGAAAAATGGAAAGATATTTAATTTATATATACTGACAGTGTATATATTTTTACACCACCAGTTTTAACATGTTATAGTAGCCTATTTGTCTCATTTTCAAGATTAATATCCCATTTATTGGACAACTATATCCAATTATCTTTTAAGTGACTTAATATTAGATTTTTTGATCTGGAATTTTATATATAAGTTAAACGCAAATTTAATGCATCTTACGGCCTTGCAATATGCATATACCATGTAGAAAGAACCTCGCACCTTAAAGTGGGATTCCTAATATACTATACTCTCGTAGGGTCGTATATTCTTCAATCTGATCAACATGTTTATAATATCGGTTATCTCTACTCGTCTATTTGGAGTAATGGATTTCTACTTAATTTGATAACTACTCATAAATTCAGATAGATTTTGTACTAATTAAAGTTGAAGTAACGGTGTTATTCCCATGTGTTAATCATGCAAACAACAACAACATACCTAGTAAAATTCCACTAGTAAGACCTAGGGAGAATAAAGTGTACGCAGACCTTACCCATGTCCCGAAAAGGACAGAGAGGCTGTTTTCAGGAGACTCTTGGCTCAACAGAAAAGACAATAATATCATAAAAGAAATAAGAGAAAAGACATGTAACAATAAAAGATACCAAAAAGAAAATAACCACAACAAATAAGTGAAAGGACAATACCATAAAACTATGCAAAACGCCAATGTAGATAAAACAAAGACTGCTAACAAATCTAACGAAACTCTAATAGACTACCCGGTACAAAGAGGAAAGAACTCACGACTACCCCCTAGCCTACCACCCTAATGCTCGACCTCCACATGTTCCTATCAAGAGTCATGTCCTCGGAAATCTGAAGTCACGTCATGTCCTGCCTGATCATCTCGCCCCAATTACTTCCTAGGCCGCCCTCTGCCTCTTCTCATACTTGCCAAAGTCAATTGCTCACGCCTCCTAACCGGTGCATCTAGGCTTCTCCTCCATACGTGTCCGAACCATCTAAGTCGCGCTTCCCGCATCTTGTCATCCACGGGAGCCACGTCCACCCTCTTCCGAATATCTTCATTTCGAATCTGATCTAGCTTAGTATGTCCACACATTCATCCCATCATCCTCATTTTTGCTACTTTCATCTTCTGGATATGTGAGTTCTGGACTGGCCAACACTCAGCTCCATACACCTTTGTGCTTCGGAGGCCCATTCTTGTCATACAGTACTTCAGACGCTAACCTCCATTTCATCCACCCCACTCCTTTACGGTGCGTAACATCCCCATCGATCTCCCCATCATCTCCCTGAATAACTGACCCTAAGTACTTAAAACTCCCTAAGTACTTAAAACTTTCTCTCTTGAGGATGACCTGTGAGTCAAGTCTAAGTTCCACATCAGCTTTCCCCCGTCATGTTGCTGAACTTACATTCCACATATTCTGTCTTAGCCCTACTCAACTTGAAATCTTTAGACTCTAGAGTCTTCCTCCATACCTCCAGTCTCCCATTGACGCAACCTCGTGTCTCATCAATCAGAACTATATCATCAGCGAAAAACATATACCATGACACCTCTCCTTGGATATGGTGTGTCAATGCGTCCATTGCCAGAGCAAATAAGAATGGGCTGCCGCAGATTGTTGATGTAATCCCATAACCACCGGAAAAGGCTCTAAATCACCTCTCACAGTCCTAACTCAAGTCATAGCTCCATCATACATATCCTTTATTGCCCTAATGTAAGCCACCGACCCTAATGTTAATTACATGCATGTGTTAATCATGCATGTAATTTAATTCGATGCAACGTGCATAAAAAGAATCTAGCCTATGAAATATGTGTTTAACCGAAAAATAGTATTTCGATCAAAACTCGAATTTACGATAAAAAAGCAGGGTTGCTGATAATCAGGAGGCAAAAAGAATAATAAGCTTTCAGAGAATGTAAATAAGGTAGTAAATAAGTTTGTATTTTAATATAATATCAATGATATCTCGTGTCCTTACAAATGATGAGACCTCCTCCTTTTATTGTTGATTCTAGGTAAAGAAGTGATGCCTTAGTCTTAATGAGACAAATATGAGTAATAAATGATATTAAATAGGACATTACACAATAATTCCTATTTAATACCAATTTTCTAATGTATTGGGTATTTAATACTGAATTTGGACTCCTTTACGTCATCAGATCCATGTCTTCAATGCCTTATGATACGTTGGCTTTAAATGACTTTAATTGGTACGAGACTCGTATTTGAACTTCATCTCGTTCCTGTTTAAATTTCTCTTCGCGTATCTGTCTTCACTCGTGCCTCTTATCCAATAATTGCTTTCTGACCATTTGACCAGTGCACGTGTCATGCCACGTCATCATTAATGTAAGTTCAGTATTTTCCCAATACAGATAGTTCCCCCAATTTCCATTTATTTATCAATTAAGTAACTGGAAAGTGGATCTTCATAAAAAAGGAATTTTGGCCATAATCAATGCTTACGTGACGACCCGGCCGGTCGTCTTTGGAATTTATGCCCCGTTCCCCCATTAATTGCTTCCCTAAGTTTATTTCTGATATATTGGTTTGTCGGGACATTCGGTGTTAGAATTCGGAGTGTTTTGGAACACTTAGTCCCTAAATGAGAACTAAGTGTTGGAAAGTGGTCGTAACCGAAACAGTGTGAAGACAACCTCAGAATGGAAATTTGATTGTTCTGTTAGCTCCGTTAGGTGATATCAGGGTCGGGATCATGTTTGGAATGTATTTTGGATGTTCGTGGCTCATTTAGGCTAGAAATGCCGAAAGTTTGAATTTTGAAGTTTCTGGTCCAATAGTGAATTTATGTTTCGAGGGTCGAAACAGGATTTCAAAAGCTGATATAGCACCTTCATGTCATTTTGGATGTGCGTACAAAATTTTAGGTTAATCGGACGTGTTTTGGTTAGATTTTTTATCGAAAGCGAGTTTTGTTGGAATTTGAAGTTCTTAGGTTCAAATCATTGATTAATTCGAGTTTCCGGTGTTGTTTTAGGTGGTTTAAGGATTATTACCAGTTTGAATGATGTTATTGTATGTGTCCGTAGGTTTGGTTGAGGTCCCAGCGGCCTAGAGTGTGTTTCGGAAGCTCAACGGAGAAATTTTGGGACTTAGAGTATTGCAGAAAAATCCACTCAGCTGTTGCAGACGTTTCCTCTCTGCGATCGCAGCCTTACCCATGCGATCGCATATTACACTTTCAGAGGGGTGCTTTTTCCTTCAATGTGATTGCAAAAACTTGTACGCGGTTGCATAGTTTTGTTCCCCCTTTCTCTGCGTTCACATTTCTTCTACCAAGTTCGCATAGTAGAGTTTAGGAGCTGGGCCTCAAGGCCAAAATCCTTCTACGCAATCGCATGGCCAGGTACGTGATCAGATAGCTTCACCTGATCCACTTCTGCGATTGCAAGACTTAGGCCCCGTTTGCATAGTACTAATATTGGGCCTTCAAAATTCCTTCTACGCGATCGCAAACCTTTTCATGCGATCGCATTGAATAAAATCCCTGGGAAGATATAAACATTTCAAAACGAGGGTTCTTCCATTTTTAACAAAACTCAAGCTAGAGAGCTCGGATTTGAGAGATTTTTGGAGGGCTTTTCAGAGGTAACGATAGGGTAACGACTCCTTACACCTCTATGACTAAAACCCACTAATCTAATCGTGAATTGAACCTTTAATTTCGGATTATTGAATGAAAATTGGGGTAACGTTCTTAGACCTAATTGTGAAGATTTGAAGCGGCATTTGACCTCCAATTTGGGAGATTTTTTTATGGTTAGACTCGTGAGAGTACGAGGTTTCTAAATATGTGAAGATTGTTCGATTCCAAGACGTTGGTCTAAGGAACGTTTTGGTCATTTTACCTATTTTCGCGCCTTAGCTTTAATTTTAATAGTGGAATTAGTTACTTGCAATGTTATTTATAATATGTAATTGGTTTGAATAGATTTTGGCCACTCGGAGTTAGATACTCGTGGAAAGGGCATCGCTTCTTAGTGATTTTTGTACCAGCTCGAGGTAAGTGGCTTGTCTAACCTTGTGTGGGGGACCTCTCCCCTTAGGATATTTTGACTGTTGTTTAAATGCCTTGTGCGCGAGGTGACGAGCGTGTACTTGTGCTAACTGTTGAAAATTCACCTTACTTGACTTATTTAGACTGTGTTTCTTCTCGTATTTAACTGTTAAAAATGTAATTTCACTTGTTTTAGCTTAGGGAAAGCATGTTAGTAACTTATTTTCTCTTTTTACCTAAATTGCAATATCTGCATGTTGTGAAGCATGCTAGACTCTAGATTTTTACCTGTTGTCTGTACTTAGCTTCTTTCAGTTCAATATTGAATTGTTGTGATGTGTTTATGATTGGGTCTGCAGGATGGCATCCCGTTAGTTCCCCTGTACGCATTATGATCTGAGATTGGAAGTGCGGGATACTAAGAGATATCCGGCGCAGGATTGATTAAATGGAGGATACTAGGAGATCCTCGGGATACTAAGAGATCTCTCGTGATTAAATGGAGGATACTAGGAGATCCTCAGGATACCAGGAGATCTTTGATGATAAATAGCTTGTAGTGATTGTTCTTGTATTCGTAGATTGTATTTGTACCACTGTTTTCGTTCTACTTATTGCTTTTGCTAGATACTGAAGATTTACTGTATTCCTACTGTCTATTCGTTTCATATTTATTCTTATGTTTATCTAAGTAGGGCCTCGACCTTCCTCATCACTACCCAACCGAGGTTAGGCTTGGCACTTATTGAGTACCGCAGTGGTGTACCCACGCCTCTTCTGCGCATGTTTTTCATGTGCAGATCCAGGTACTTTTGAGAAGGCATACCGCCAGTACCTGTCAGGGAGCATATTGGAGACTTGAGGTGTACATCTGCTACGTCCGTAGATCCGCAAAGTCTTTGTGACGACCCAAAGGGTCATCACCACAATTCTCCCTTTCCTTGCGCTTATGAGGCCTTGAAAACCTTTTATTTGGTTGCCTCGATTTGTGTGCATAGTCCGGGCGCGAAGATGGAAAATTTTTATGTGAAAATATTTGAATTTTGTGTTAAAAACTATGAACTTTTTATACTAATATTGTTATAGTTGATTTTGGTCAACATTTTGGGTAAACGGACCCGTACCCATGATGTGACGGTCCTAGAGGGTTCGTTATCAAATTTGGGACCTAGGCATATTCCCAGAATCATAATCCGAGGTCCCAGGCCCAAGTACGGAGCTTTTCAGTGAAATTATTTTTGAAATGCTTATGATTAAATGGAAATGAGAATTTGATCAAAAGTGATGGTATCGGGCTCGTATTTTGGTTCCGACACCCGAAACAAGTCTTAAAGGGGCGTTAAGCGCTATCTGTAAAGTTAGGTTGAAAACGGAAGTCGTTTGGCGTGTTTCGGACTAAAAGTGGAAAAATTTGAAAGTTTAGAACTTTGAAATGAAAATCATGAGTTTTGGAGGTTGATTATTTGATTTTGATGTTATTTAGGCGATTTGATCGCACAAGTAAGTCCGTAAGATGTTTTTGAGGTGGGGTGCATGTTTGGGTTGGAGCCCCGAGGGCTCGGGTGATTTTCGGATAGGTGTTACGCTCATTTTTGTTGCATTTCCACTGCAAGTGTCTGCAGTCTTCGCAATTGCGAGGACTTGTTCGGAAATACGAACATCCCCTGTTTGGCCTTCCATTGCAAATGCAATGTTTCTTCTCGCAAATGCGACATTCCCCCTTGGTAGCTAGACTTCGCAAATGCGAAGTCAATCTCGCAATTGCGAGTTTCCCCCAGCCTAAGCGTAGTTCGCATTTGCGAACATTTTCCTCGCAAATGCGAGTTCTCCCTTTCCCTGGCCCAGTTTGCTATTGCGAACTATTTCTTGCAATTGCAGGGTCCCTTTCATTTTTCCCCAGTTCGCAAATGCGAAATTAATATCGCATTTGCGACATCGCACCCCTGAAACTGATACTAGACGAATTCGAACCTCACTTTTTCATATATTCAAAACCCAAAACCACCATAGGAGATTTCTCTCGAACCCCTTCGTCCCCAAACTACTTGTAAGTCTTCTTTTACTAGTTTTCTTCAATCTTTATCATCTTGTAACATGATTTCATCCATAAATCAAAGCTTTCATGGTTAAAATGGGGGATTTGGGGTAGAACCAAGGTTTTCATAATTTGGGAATTCAGACCTCAATTTGGAGTCTGATTTCAAAACAAATTGCATATATAAACTTGTGGGGGAATGGGTAACCCGGTTTTGGTTCGAACCTCGAGTTTTGACCACGTGGACCCGGGGGCATTTTGGGAATTTTTAGTAAAACTTTGCGAATTTCATTCTTATGCATTAAAATTGATTTAACTAGCTTTTGTTGATACATTTGAGTAAATTGTGGTTAGATTCGACTAGGTTTGAAGGGAATTCGAGGGGTAAAGCTATTCTAGAGGCGTGAGTTGAGTTGGAAGCCTTGGAGGTAAGTGTTTGATCAATATTTGGCTTGAGGGAATAGGATTAGGTTGTTAATTGTACGTGCTATGTGGAGTCGGTGTATAGGTATGGTGACAGTTACCTATGCGCCCGAGTCAAGTATGATCGCGTTGTCATTTTGTTATTAAAAATTGCGAAGGAAGTGAAACATTGTGATATATTCTTGTTATAAGAGCTATGAAGTGAAAGATGAGAAGAAAATTAACTAAAGATGAGTTGTTGGTAATTTTTTGTTGCCGTGACTTGTTGTTGAATCGTTTTCCCTTGTCGGGACTTGTTATTAAGTTGTTTCCCTTGCCGGGACTTGTTGTTAAATTGTATCCCTTGCGAGGACTAGTTGTTGCATTATTCTCCCTTGTCGGGATGATTATTACTGTTGTCCATATCCTCGCCCCCGATCTTTTTTTTGTGATCTTTGTTTGGGTGAGGATGAGCGTAAAGTACGATGGATGATGTCGTGTACTTATTGATTTCCTCCACAAGATGGAGTGGTGCTTATTGATTTTCTCCACAAGATGGAGTGGTACTTACTGATTTCCTCCACAAGAGGGAGTGGTTCTTATTGATTTCCTCCATAAGATAGAGTGGTGCTTATTGATTTCCTCCACAAGATGGAGTGGTGCTATTGATTTCCTCCACAAGATGGAGTGATGCTATTTGTTGGGTGAGGATGACAGTAAAAGCACGATGAGTGGTGTCGTGCAACATTTGCTTTATTGGCTTTATCTTATTGGTGTTCCTTGTACCGTTTTCATTTCTTGGTTGTTGGTGATTTGATAATTGAACTGCTATACCCCCAGCATGTCCCTTTCTCATTATCTGTTTAGACTTTGTTATTTTCTGTTTTTGCACCTACATCTGTACAGGTTGATTGTGGTAGGTCCTGTTTAGCCTCGTCACTACCTCGCCAGGGTTAGGCCGGGCTTTTACTAGCACATGGGGCCGGTTGTGCTGATACTACGCTTCTGCGCCTTTTTGTGCACAGGTCAAGACCCAGTCTACGGACCATAACTTTAGATCGAGAGTGATCCTTCAGTCCAGAGGCTCTGAGGTAGTTCGCTGGCGTTCGCGGGCCCCAAGTCTCCTCTATCTTTTCTAGTTTGTTTTATTTGTATCAAACAGACACATGATGTATTTTTTTCAGACTATTATTTTTTGTACTCTTTAGTTGTCCGTGAGCAGTGACACCAGATACTGGGTAGAGATATATTGTTAGTTTTTCGCTTATTGGTTTCGTTATTGTTATTAGAAGACTTCCACATGTCTTAATTAATTATTCCAGCATTTGGCTTGTCTTAGATTTAAATTTGTGAAAATAAATATAAAGGTTGGCTTGCCTAGCTTTCAACAGTAGGCGCCATCACGGCTCCCAATGGTGGGTAAATCCGGGTCGTGACAAGTTGGTATCAAAGCTTTAGGTTACTTGGGTCTCACAACTCACGGACAAGCTCAGTAGAGTCTGAGGGATCGGTACGCAGACGTCTGTATTTATCCCCCCAGAGGCTAGTGAGTTAGGAAAATTTTCACTTTGTTCATTCTTGTCTTGCGATTCTGTTTCTCAAGTATTGATTGTTGTTCTACTCTGTTCTTTCGCAGATGGCGAGAATATGTGCATCTTCTTCTTCTACACAGCAGCCTGTGCCCCCAGCAGCAGCTCCCGCGAGGGGCAGGGGCCGAGGCAGTGCCAGAGGCTGTGGCAGGGGCAGAGCTCAGCCCCAGGCAGCAGTTCCAGAGGTGGAGCCTCATATTGACTTTGATGAGGACGTTCCAGCTCCCCCAGCTCCAGTGGGCCCAGCTCAGGTCCCAGGAGGGGTGATGTTTCCCCCGAATCTTCAGAATGCTCTTGTCCGCATAGCAGGCTTTATGGAAAGTGTCGCCATAGCAGATTTGTTGCCGGTAGCACCAGCCACTTCTCAGGCTGGAGGAGGGGTTCAGACTCCTGCTACACGTACTCCGGAGTAGGTAGCTCCCCGGACTCAGGTTCCATTGGTTCAGCCCGTTGTGGCAGCTTAGACAGGTATTATATCTCAAGCCGGAGATGGGTTGGCCATGTCTTAGAATGCTTTGTAGAGACTTGATCAGTTCTCCAAGAATTTCACTACCACTTTCAGCGGTGCTTCATTAGAGGATCCCCAGGATTTTCTGTTCAGTTGTCATGAGATCCTCAGGACTATGGGGATAGTGGAGACCAATGGGATCGATTTTTGCACTTTCAGACTTGTGGGTTCCGCTAAGACTTGGTGGAGAGATTATTTTCTGTCTAGACCAGTAGGGTCCCCAGCTTTGACATTGGATCAGCTTGCAGAGCTATTTTGGAGAAGTTTCTCCCCGTCAATTAGCGGGAGGCGCTTCACAGACAGTTTGAGCGCCTTCAGCAGGGCTCGATGACAGTTACACAGTATGAGACTAGATTTGTTGGCCATGCAGTAGTGATACTCCCTACTGATCGGGAGAGGGTCCGGAGGTTCATTGGCGGATTGATTCAACCGATTCGCCTTCAGACGGCTATGGGATTTGGCCCGCCGAGTAGAGATGACATTGGCTCGAGGAGGTAGCCAGGGTTCAGATAAGAGGCCTCGACTCTCGGGAAGATTTAGTGGTACCTCATCTGGAGGTAGGGATTTCCATGACAGGGGCCATCACCCGATACCTTTCCAGTCAGCACTTCAGGTTTCTCATGATACACCATGTGGTGGTAGTCATCAGCAGTATTACTCGGACCAGCAATCCTTCAGCGCACCACCAGCCCCAATCAGTGCACTGTCACTTTAGAGCGCCGGGGGAGGACATACAAGTCGACAGGGCTAGCAGTCTCAGCAGCGGAGGGCATGTTATAGTTGTGGAGACCCAGGTCATATTTTCAAGTATTTCCCTCAAGCCTCGAGTAGTTCTCAGCAGCAGGCCCTCGCCCTATGATTCAGGCAGCAGGTGATCCACAGGCTGCCCAGCTAGCTAGAGGCTGGGGTAGGGATCATAGAGGTGGAGGGAGAGATCGTAGAGGTGGAGCTCGGAAAGCCAGAGGTAGAGGTCCGCCTGAAATAGATCGTCCAAGGGATAAAGTTCAGGGAGGTGGGGGCCAGCCCCGTTGTTATGCATTGCCATCGAGGCCGAGGCTGAGTCATCTAATGCTGTGATTACGGGTACTATTCTAGTCTGTGATAGGGGTGCTTCAGTATTATTTGATCCGGGATCTACTTATTCCTATGTGTCGTCCTATTTTGCACCCTATTTGATCATGCCTAGTGAGGCTTTGGGTATTCCTGTATACGTGTCCACATCGATTGGTGTTTCTATAGTAGTCGACCGAGTGCATCGTTCTTGTGTAGTGGTATTTGAGGGTCTTGAGACCCGTGTCGACCTATTGCTTTTAGATATGGTGGACTTTGATGTTATATTGGGGGTGGACTGGTTGTCCCGTATCATGCAATCTTGGATTGCCACGCCAAGATCGTGACTCTAGCCTTGCCAGATTTTCCCCGACTCGAGTGGAGAGGGACCCCCGGTCATGCCACCCGTAGCGTTATTTCACATGTTAAGGCTCGATGTATGGTCGAGAAGGGGTGTTTAGCATATTTGGCGTATGTTCGTGACTCCAGCGCGGAGGTTCCATCTATCGAATCTGTCCCTATTGTTCGGGAGTTTCCCGAGGTTTTTCCTTTAGACCTTCCGGGTATGCCGCCCGACAGGGATATTGATTTCTGTATTGATCTGGCTCTTGGCACTCAGCCTATTTCTATTCCGCCGTATCGCATGGCCTCGCCAGAGTTGATAGAGCAACTTTAGGACTTGCTTGATAAGGGTTTCTTTAGACCTAGTGTATCGCCTTGGGGTGCGCCAGTGTTGTTTGTAAAGAAAAAGGACGGGTCGATGAGGATGTGCATTAATTACCGGCAGTTGAACAAGGTGGCGATAAAGAACAAGTATCCACTGCCGAGGATTGACGATTAGTTTGACCAGCTTCAGGGTGCTATGGTGTTCTCAAAGATAGATTTGAGATCTGGTTATCACCAGTTGAGGATTAGGGCGTCTGATGTCCCTAAGACATCTTTTCGTACTCAATATAGGCATTATGAGTTTTTGGTCATGTCATTTGGGTTGACAAATGCCCCGGCAGCATTCATCGAGTTTATGAACCGAGTGTTCAGGGCTTACTTGGATTTATTTATGATTGTGTTTATTGATGATATCGGGGTATACTCTCGCAGTTAGGAGGAGCATGAGCAGAACCTCAAAGTGGCTCTTCAGACTCTGAAGGATAGCCAGTTGTACGCCAAATTCGCAAAGTTCGAATTTTTGTTGAATTCAGTAGCATTCGTGGGTCATGTCGTATCAGCAGGGGGTAGTCAAGTGGATCCGAAGAAGATAGAGGCAGTCAAGAACTGGCCTCGACCAGCTTCAGCTACAGATATTCGGAGCTTCTTGGGGTTAGATGGTTACTACAGACGTTTTGTTGAGGGGTTTTCATCCATCGCAGCACCGATGACTAGATTGACTCAGAAGGGTGCCCAGTTCATGTGGTCAGATGAGTGCGAGGCGAGCTTCAAGAAGCTCAAGACAGCTCTGACCACGGCACCGGTATTGATCTTGCCCACGGGATCTGGGCCTTATACTGTATATTACGATGCTTCCGCATCGGACTTGGCACACTGTTGATGCAGAACGACAAGGTCATAGCATATGCTTCAAGGTAGTTGAAGATCCACGAGAAGAATTATCCGGTTAATGACTTAGATTTAGCAGCCATTGTTCATGCCTTGAAGATCTGGAGGCATCATTTGTATGGTGTGACGTGTGAGGTGTACACGGATCACAAGAGCCTTCAGTACTTGTTCAAGCAGAAAGAGTTGAATTTGAGACAGGGGAGGTGGTTGGAGTTGTTAAAATATTATGATGTTTCCATTTTATACCACTCAGGGAAGGCCAATGTAGTGGCCGATTCATTGAGCAGGAAGTCCGCCAGCAAAGTAGTCTTGCATATATTCCGGTCAGCCAGAGACCGCTTGCCTTGGATGTTCAGGCCTTGGCCAGTAGGTTTGTGAGATTGGATATTTCTGAGCCCAGCAGGGTGTTAGCTTGCACAGTTGCTCGCTTGTCATTGATGGAGCGTATCCGGGAGTAGCAGTTTAATGATCCCCATTTGTGTGTCCTGAGAGACACGGTGCAGATGGGAGGTACCAAGAGATGACTTTGGGGGATGATGGCATATTGAGGTTGCATGGGAGATTTTGTGTGCCCAATGTTGATGGTATTCGAGAGTCGATCTTAGCGTAGGCCCACAGTTCTCGGTATTCTATTCACCCGAGCGCCGCTAAGATGTATATGGATTTGAGACAACATTATTAGTGGCATAAAATGAAGAAAGACATTGTTGCATATGTTGCTCGTTGTCTAATTCAATAGGTTAAGTGCAAGCATTAGAGGCCTGGTGGGTTATTTCAGAGGATTGAGCTTCCCGAGTGGAAGTGGGAGAGGATCATTATGGATTTTGTTACTGGCCTCACGATGACCCAGAAGAAGTTTGATGCCATAAGGGTTATTGTTGATAGGCTGAGTAAGTCAGCGCGTTTCATCCCAGTTTCCACTACCTATTCATCTGAGAGGTATGCTGAGATTTATATTAGGGAGATCATTCACCTTCATGGGGTGCCCATATCTCTTATTTCGGATCTGGGTCTGCAGATACCTCGCATTTATGGAGAGCGGTGCAGCATGATTTGGATACCCAGATCCAGTTGAGTACATCATTTCACCCCATACGACGGTCAGTCCGAGAGGACGATTCAGATTCTTGAGGATATGCTCCGAGCCTGCGTTATTGATTTTGGAGGCTCGCGGGACCAGTTCTTGCCTTTAGCAGAGTTTGCCTACAACAACAGCTACCAATTCAGTATTCAGATGGCCCCGTATGAGGTGTTGTATGGTAGGCGGTGTCGGTCCCAGTCAGATGGATTGAGCTAAGAGAGGCTCGGTTATTAGGTACAGACTTGGTACAGGAGGCCTTGGATAAGGTCAAGATCATTCAGGACAGACTTCGGTCAGCTTAGTCCAGGCAGAAGAGTGTTGCAGATCGTAAGGTCAGGGACGCTGCTTTCATGGTTGGTGAGCGAGTATTGCTCCGTGTATCTCCTATGAAGGGCGTGATGAGGTTTGGGAAGAAGGGCAAGCTTAGCCCTAGGTATATTGGCCCATTTGAGATTCTTGAACGTGTGGAGAAAGTGGCGTATAGGCTTGCGTTGCCGCCTAGCTTGTCAGCTATGCATCCGGTTTTTCATGTATCCATGCTTCGGTAGTATCACGGTGATCCCACCCATGTTTTAGATTTCAGAAGTTTCCAATTGGACAAGGATCTCTCATATGAGGAGGAGCCGGTGGCTATTTGAGACCGGCAAGTTCGACAGTTGAGGTTGCGGAGTTTCCCTTCAATGCGTGTTCAGTGGAGAGGTTAGCATCCTGAGGCATCGACCTGGGAGTCCAAGTCTGATATGCAAAGCCGTTATCCCCGTCTATTTAGGTACTCCTTCTTTTGTCCGTTCGAGGATGAACGATTTTTTTAGAGGTGGAGGATACGACGACCCAAAGGGTCATCATCGTAATTCTCCCTTTCCTTGCACTTCTGAGGCCTTGAAAACCTCTTATGTGGTTGCCTTGATTTGCATGTGCAGTCCGGGTGCGAAGCCGGAAAAGTTTTATGTGAAAATATTTGAATTTTGTGTTAAAAACTATGAATTTTGATACTAATATTGCTATAGTTGACTTTAGTCAACGTTTTGGGCAAATGCACCCGGACCCGTAATGGAATTTGGGACTCGGGCGTATTCCCAGAATCGATATCTGAGGTCCCAAGCTTGAGTACGGAGCTTTTCTGTGAAATTGTTTTTGAAAATACTTAAGGTAAAATGGAAATAAAAATTTGATCAAAATTGATTGTATCAAGCTCGTATTTTGGTTTCGACACCTGGTACAAGTCTTAAATGGACGTTAAGGTGCTATCTGTATAGTTTGGTTGAAAGCGCACGTCGTTTGACGTGTTTCGGACTAAAAGTGGAAAAATTTGAAAGTTTAGAACTTTGAAATGAAAATCATGAGTTTTGGAGGTTGATTCTTTGATTTTATTTTGGCGATTTGATCGCACGAGTAAGTCCGTAAGATGTTTTAGAGGTTGGTGCATGTTTGGGTTGGAGCCCCGAGTGCTTGAGTGAGTTTTGGATAGGTGTTAAACTCATTTTTATTGCATTTCCACTGCTGGTGTCTACAGTCTTCGCAATTGCAAAGACTTGTTCGCAAATGCGAACATTCCCTGTTTGGCCCTTCCATCGCAAATGCGATGTTTCTTCTCGCAAATGCGACATTCCCCCTCGGCAGTTAGACTTCGCAAATGTGAAGTCAATCTCGCAATTGCGAGTTTCCCCCAGCCTAAGCCCAGTTCGCATTTACGAACACTTTCCTCGCAAATGCGAGTTCTCCCTTTCCCTGGCACAGTTCGCTATTGCGAACTATTTATCGCAATTGCGAGGTCCCTTTCATTTTTCCCCTGTTCGCATATGCGAATTTAATATCACATTTGCGACATCTTGTCCCCTGCAACTGATACTTAGACGAATTCAAACCTCACTTTTTCATATTTTCAAAACCCAAAACCACCATAGGCGATTTCTCTCGAACCCCTTCGTCCCCAAAGTACTTGTAAGTCAACTTTTACTAGTTTTCTTCAATCTTTATCATCTTCTATCATGATTTCACCTTAAATAAAAGCATTCATGGTTAAATGGGGGATTTTGGGTAAAACCTAGGTTTTCATAAAATTAAGGATTCGGACCTCAATTTGGGGTCTAATTTCAAAAAATATTGCATATATGATCTCGTGGGGGAATGGGTAACCCGGTTTTGGTTCGAACCTCGAGTTTTGACCACATGGGCTCGGGGGCATTTTGGGAATTTTTGAGTAAATCTTTGGGAATTTCATTCTTATGTATTCAAATTGATTTAACTAGCATTTGTTGATACATTTGAGTAAATTGTGGTTAGATTCGACCGGTTTTGAAGCGAATTCGAGGGGTAAAGCTATTCTAGAGTCGTGAGTTGAATTGGAAGCCTTGGAGGTAAATGTTTGATCTAACTTTGGCTTGAGGGAATAGGATTAAGTTTTTAATTGTATGTGATATGTGGAGTCGGTATATAGGTATGGTGAAAGTTACCTATGCGCCCAAGTCAAGTATGACCGTTTTGTCATTTTTGTTATTAAGAATTGCGAAGGAAGTGAACAATTGTGATAAATTCTTGTTATTAGAGCTATGAAGTGAAAGATGAGAAGCAAATGAACTAAAGATGAGTTGTCAGTACTTTTCCCTTGCCGGGACTTGTTGTTGAATCGTTTTCCCTTGACGGGACTTGTTGTTAAGTTGTTCCCCTTGCCAGGATTTGTTGTTAAATTGTTTCCCTTGCCGGGACTTTTTGTTGCACTGTTCTCCCTTGTCGGGATGATTATTACTGTTGTCCATATCCTCGCCCCCGATCTTTTTTTTTGTGATCTTTGTTTGGGTGAGGATGAGCGTAAAGCAAGATGGGTGATGTCGTGTACTTATTGATTTCCTCCACAAGATGGAGTGGTACTTATTGATTTCCTCCACAAGATGGAGTGGTACTTATCGATTTCCTCCAAAAAATGGAGTGGTACTTATTGATTTCCTCCACAAGATGGAGTGGTGCTTAATGATTTCCTCCACAAGATGGAGTGGTGCTTATTGATTTCCTCCACAAGATGGAGTGGTGCTTATTGATTTTCTCCGCAATATGGACTGGTGCTATTGATTTGGTAATTGAACTGTTATACCCGCAGCATGTCCCTTTCCCATTATCAGTTTAGACACTATTATTTTCTATTTCTGCACCTACATCTGTACAGGTTGATTGTGGTAGGTCCGGTTTAGCCTCGTCACTACCTCGCCGGGGTTAGGCCGGACACTTACCAGCACATGGGGTCGGTTGTGCTAATACTACGCTTCTATGACTTTTTGTGCACAGGTCAGGACCCCGTCTACGGACCGCAGCTTTAGATCGGGAGTGATCCTTCATTCGAGAGGCTCTGAGGTAGTTCGCTGGCGTCCGCGAGCCCCAAGTCTCCTCTGTATTTTGCAGTTTGTTTTATTTGTATCAAACAGACACATGATGTATTTCTTTCAGACTATTATTTTTAGTACTCTTTTGTTGTCTGTGAGCAGTGACACCAGATACTGTGTAGAGATATGTTGTTAGTTTTCCACTTATTTCTTTCATTATTGTTATTAGAAGACTTCCGCATGTTTTAATTAATTATTCTAGTATTTGGTTTGTTTTAGATTTAAATGTGTGAAAAGGAATATAAAGGTTGGCTTGCCTAGCTTCGATAGTAGGCGCCATCACGACTCCCGATGGTTGGTAAATCCAGGTCGTGACAATCTCCTTCTCATTCTATCTATAGATGCTAGTTGTCATTTCAATCCCTTTTGTATTAGACTACTCTAGTGATTAGAACAGTGTATGACTTCTTTTAGCCTGTGTTGCCCGTGGGTTTCCGGGTCTTGGTGGTTATTCAGTAATATGTATCAAAGTCTATGTGACAGGCGGCAAACTCATACATTTCCTTTATGTTATTCGGCATTTTACTATTATTTTTCATAAAAAAGTGTTAATTCCACAATGTGTTAGGCTTTTACTTAGTCACGAAGACTGGATGTCGTCATGATAGGTTCACAATTAGCGAACTAGGGTCATGACAGCTTATGACAATATTGACGTCTTAGTTGTCTTTTCCATTTTATGTTCTGTCCATGTGTTTGGTTCTTCCATTTTGCACCCTTTTTCAAGGCTTCTTCACTCCCACTATTCACAAAGTGATAGTTACCTTTATTATAGACTTTCCATCATTATACTTCAAAGTTTGACAGTTTCCATCATATACATACTTAACCATTTCTTCCTTTGTCTTCTTCTTCATAAATCCTTAACAAATACTTTATTCCTTAATTTTGCCCTCTTTTAGTTCATCATTTCTCAACAATGTCGTCTCAAAACCCTAACCCTAGAAAAGTACCAATTCTAGATCAGTTCCCCAATGCCCCCGTAGGACATAGGAGAGGCAGAAGAGGTAGGCTTCGGACGGGGCTAGAATCTACTTGTAGTGGCTCTTCTGGTTCTACTTCTAAAAGTTCTATCCAAAAAAAACTCTTTCTTCAAAAGGTAAAGAAATTTTTGATCCTTCTCAAGAACCTTTAGTCGATGAAATTGTACCCAATGATTTATCTATTGGGAGTGACAGAAGATCTCTTCAAAAACAGGTTATGAATTTAGAAAAAGCTAACACCTGTCCTTCTTTAGTGACCGGGCTTTCGATCCCTTCTATTAGAAGAGATTGTAACTGAAAAATAGTCTTTGAATGTCTATTCCTTGGGTATTCTTTTGTTAATACTTACCCCTTTACTCTGAGTTTTAATCCTGCGATTGACCCAGTCATTCTTGATTTTTGTCGTTTCTTCAAAATCTGTTTAGCTCAAGTTGGTACCCTAGTGTGGAGAGTTGTGGCTTGCTTGAGATACTTATCTACCAAAGCTTATGTCAACATTACTTTTTCCCACCTTATTTACTTTTACCATCACAATTGGATGCGTCATGGGGTTTATACCTTAACTGCAAGAAGTAAGAAGATTTTGATAAGCCATGAAGATGAAAAGGATCGTGGGTGGTATACCCGTTATGTTGCTGTACATACGGTGGATTTGGTGGGTGAATCAAATATTCCCTTCCCTGAGAAGTGGAACTTTGCACGTGAGTTTTCTTTTATTTACCGTACCTATTTTTGAGAATTTCGATTCCTTTTCTAATTTCGTTTCTTTTTGGTTTTTCGTAGCAACCATGGGAGATGTGGAACCTATTCCCAACTACCGTGGTTGGGTAGACTCAATTTTAAAGATTGCTCCTAAGGAAAATCGAACTTGGAAATCAATTTCCCTTTTGCATGGCCGAAAAGCGAAAACCCGCGATATACATGTTTTACACCTTTTTTCACATGTTAAGCCCTTTTTTCTTAATGTTGACTGTGTATCCTTCTTTTTATCAGGCTTCGGTGTTAAAGCACTGAAAGCTGAGGTAGCTATGGCTCTTCGCATCAATGCTAACGCTTCATTTAATTTGGATAAGGCTCGAGCCTTGCTACCCAAAAAACTATAGGAGAAGGTTCTGAGAATGAAGAAGAAGAAGGTACCTCTTTGATAACCAGGCGAAGATCCAGGAGACGCGTTATTAGTGACGATGAAGTTGAAGATTCTCCTGCTCAAACCTCTGTCTCTGAGCCTGTTTTGATCACTTCTAATGAGGAAACCGTACCAAGAGATACAAATAAATCAACTCAACGTCCCTTTGATAGTGGTTTTGAGAGTGGCGAACTCGGCCCTATTTTGGATGAAACCCCTCTCTCCTTATTCGTTCCTATTTCCTCTATTCCTTTGCCAACCGTGAGTGTTTCCTTGCCTGCATTAACTGCTTCTATTCCTTTGCCACTTTTAACTGCTCGTACTTCTATACCTGTGTTGGTTCCTACATCTGTTCCTACCATTCCTGCTTCGACTCCTACGGCTTCCGTTGTGTTAACCTTTTCTACTACTCCTCCTTCCACTGTTCCCTCTTCCTCTGTTCAGCCTACAGAGGTAAGTTCCAGTAATAGAGGCATGGCTATGAGAAGTGTAACACTTGAAGTTCCTGCCAATCATAGCCTCTTGAGAAAGTCCGGTGGAGCTTATACTTGGATCGAACCTCTGATTGGAGATATTGAGAAGAATAAGATGCAAAGCTATAGCTGTTATACTCTGATGAACGGCATAGTTCATTCAACATTGAAGGTAATTTTCTTCAACTTGAATGTTTTCCTTCCTTTTCCTTCTAAATCCTTATTTCTATGGAGATATTATACTTGGATCGAACCTCTGATTGGAGATATTGAGAAGAATAAGATGCAAAGCTATAGCTGTTATACTCTGTTGAACGGCATAGTTCATTCAACTTTGAAGGTAATTTTCTTCAACTTGAATGTTTTCCCTCCTTTTCCTTCTAAATCCTTATTTCTATGCCTTTTAATCGTAGGCTAATCTTATTGGAACTGAGTTGATGGGAAGAGTCTCTGAACATCAGGTAATGAAAAATGATTTTGCTATGTGGGAAAGGGAATATGAAGCTCTGAAAAGGGAATATAATGTTCTTGAAGAAAATTTCAACGTAGAGTTAAGTTGGGCTTTTCTAAATTCTCGTCGTGATGCTTTGATGGAGGCTACGCAAGAAAATTTTGATTTGAAGTCTGAATTATCCAAAGTCTTAGACACTATCGAAAAAAGCCAACAACCTATTGATACTCCTTCTCGAGCACTTGGAGCTGTTGATACTCCTTCTCCAGCACCTGGAACTCTTGGAACATAAGAGTTTTTGAATTCTGAAGCAGCTACTGTGGCAGTTGAAGTTGCCACTTCCGAGGGTGAAACTTCTGTGACACAATCTATAGGAATTAAAGTTCTCGTGACTCTTGCTTCCCTCGATGATGTTAACTTTTCAAGCCCTGTTGAAATTTCTCCTATTGTTGCTCCCTCAGAAGTTGTTATCGTGCCTGTTATTGCCTCTGAAAGTGAGATTACAACTTCTGATGTTCCAACCCCTTCAGTGACAAGTTGAATGTGTTTTGATTAAGTTTTTATTGTTTTTAGTTGATTGGTGGTATCATCCCTTGGCAATTTTACGGGATCTTTTGGTGAAGTCCTCAGTTACCATAATGGGGCACTTGTAAAAACAAATATTTTGATGACTAAGTTCTTCCTTAGTCTTTTATATTAAGAAGTTTTATGGGTACTTCTATATATTTTATTCTTGCCTATTTACTTATTTAGGACTTATAGAATAGCTTAGCATTTTTATCCTTTGAAACTGCTTTATGATTCTTCTCATGGATTATCAACATGAGGGTTATATAAGATGACCCTTTTATTTATCGACACTTAATGAAGATGACGTCTCAACTTCATAATGGTGTTAAAATACGATGAAAGAAATAGGAATACGCATTTTTATATGAAACAACTTTGATAAGTTTTCATTCATGAACTTTAACAAGTTTTCTGACTATTACACATGTTAAAATACATCTTTTCTTGCAACAATTTTTACATATTTTAAAATAAATAAGGTTTTTCTTATATCCTGTTTTAGTACATAGTCATGACCCTATCTTTATGTATTAGGAAGGGTTTAACAGATGACTATGTTGTTGAGAGATGACTCTGTTGTTCTTTTGGGAAAAAACACTATGATGAATGCTGAAGACTCCGTAACTTTTGCTTTGACACTTGTCTCTTTGTAACTTGATTTTTCTTCTTAGATCTTGCTCAACATATCTGTTATATAGTACGCACACGTATCCACATATGATATGTATATAGTATAGTCCCCCAAGTGTTTGAGAGGTAGAGTATGAATCCTCGAGCACTTAATTGTTTCAATCAATTTGGTCTTTTTCTTGAAACCGAAAAATATGCGTGACTGGGAGGTGCGATTAAAGATGAAGACTGCCTAACCCGTGTGTATTTCTATCAGATTAATGTAACCTTAGGCTTGGTATTTAAGAGTATTCTATTTGGCTATACAGGTCGTGACTCATCATTTGGCACGAGCTAGGATTTTTGCCTAACATCTAAAAACGTTAGTAAAATTTTAACAAGTCAAAAAAATTTTTTAACATGGTGATACCTGACCGTGGGTACTTCCTTAGAAGTAATATCTCTTTAAGTGGACAACATTCCAATATGAAGGTAAAACTTTGCTATCCATTGTCTCCAACTCGTATGTTCCTTTCCCTACAATGTCACGGTCTCTGTAGGGTCCTTCCCATGTTGGACTTAGCTTTACAGAATTAGCAGCCTTCGTAGATTGGAACACCTTTTTGAGCACAAAGTCCCCAATTTTGAAGAACCTGAGACGTGCTTTCCTGTTATAGTATCGTTCAATTACTTGTTTTTGAGCCGCCATCCTTATTAATGCTGCTTCTCTTCTTCCTTCGAGCAAATCAAGATTCACCCGCAACTCTTAATTGTTTGAGTCTTCCATTGCTTGAACGTACCGTATGGTTAGTTCCCCTATTTCAACTGGTATTAAAGCCTCTGCTCCATAAACCATTGAAAATGGCGTTTCCCCTGTGCTTGTTTTCGCCGTTGTTCCATACGCCCATAATACCGCAGGTAATACCTCAAGCCAATTACCTTTTGAAACTTATTATCCTTTTCTTTAAATTATTGATTATGATCCTGTTTGTGGATTCCGCTTGCCCATTGCCTACTGGATGATATGGTGTTGATGTTATCCTCTTAATCTGCTAACTTTTAAAGAATTATGTGATTTGACCTCTTATGAATTGCGAACAATTATCACACACGATTTCCTTTGGTACCCCAAAGCAGCCAGCAATAAATGCTAAGAATGAAATTTTTTGGTGAAATATAATGGGGTAATGCATAATCAGTGACACGCATTAGGCCAAAATATACATCAACTTATAATTACCCCTCTGAACTTGTACCACTATCGTCCATTGTGACCGATGATGCCAAATTTTATTTTATCTGCTACGGTACCATGCCAAACTTATATTCGATTTATACTTGGTTCGACGCATTTAATCGAAAGTTTTTTTTTATAAAAAAAAAAAACTATATTCCCCGCGATCTCCTTGTTTTGACACATTCTCACCCGCCGAAAGCAAAAATAAATAGACAGTAAATTACACTAACATATCTTTTAATATATGATTCAGTTATAGATATATCTCCACTTCTCCAGTAGTTTTAAATGAAACACTTACACAGCCTATACTAATATAATGACTTATTATGGGTACAGTTTTAAAATGATCAAATACTTGGTCGTTTGGTTAGAATAGTATTTATACCGGTATAAATTATATTGGGATAAATTATGATGTGATTAGTTATGCTGGGATTGTTGTTTATTTATTGCTTGGTATATTGTATTAGGAATATTAATTACATAATTTCTAGGAAGAAAGTATAAGCTATAACGGTACTAATTATTAGAATATATTGTGTGTATCTTTTTATTATTGGTAGAATATTCTTTCATTATTGTACAGTCATATAGTTAGTAAAATTTGATTTCTTTCATAATTGTACAGTCCTATAGTTGGTAGGATTCTATACCTCTTTGTACTCTATATATACTTGTGAGCAATACGAGAAAGTCAATTCTCCCAAAACTCTCTACATGGTATCATACGCCAGTGACTTATCGCCAAAGAAACCCTAATTCTTCCCCGCGCCGCCGCCGTCGCTGCACTAATCGGCAGCCCGCCGCTGCCGACCTTCTCGGTCCACTGCTTCTCTCCGGCGTCTTTCCGCGCCATCGCTGCACTAACCGGCAGCCCTCTCTCTCTCTCTCGATGTCGATCTGCGCCTTCTCTACCTCGCGCTTCATGGCCGCTAAGACATCCAACGATCTTCTCCAGCCGATTGTCATCAATGCATCGGCTCAGATCCCACTTAAATTGGATTCCACTAATTACCTGGCGTGGAAATTCCAGTTCCGAACCAGTCTTACGAGTTACAACCTCCTCGACTTCTTGGACGAATCGAAGCCGTGCCCACCAGCCACTATCGTCGACAAGGAGGTAACTTCCCTCAATCCAGCATATCCTTACTAGATTTGCCAGGGCAATCTTATTCTCAGTGCCATCATCTCGTCAATCACACCGACGATCATCTCCTTTATTACCGCTGCGGAAACCTCTAAAGAGGCCTGGGACATCCTCGCGCGCACATACGACGCTGCTTCTCGTTGTCGTATCATGGCTCTCAAATAGCAGCTCCATAATCCGGTAAAAGGTTCTAAATCTGTTACTGATTTTATGCACGGTATTCGCGTGATTGTGGATGATCCGTATATGGAGCTCTCTCATGCTATCCAAGCCCGTGAATCTCCAATCTCTTTTGCTGAATTACATGACAAGCTGTTAAGCATGGAGGCTCAGATTACTGCCCGTGCGCCGGCCACCTCCGCCGCATCTGATTTGGCTCCGTCGGCTGCCTTCGTCGCCGGACAGCAGTTCAGCCGTAACCGCTTCGGTGGCCGCGGGCGCAGCCATGGTAGCCGTGGTCTATCCTCCGACCACGGTAGTTACTCCAATCTCGTCGGCACAATAGGAAGTGCCAGCTCTGCAGTGAATTTGGCCACTCCGCGCGCCGCTGTCTGTCTATCCTATTTCCAGCGCAGATCAGCCCCCTTACGGTAGACCACAGCCGCGACCAGCATACGCTGCGTCATCTTATCCGGCTGCTAACACAGCCCATCACTCTCCATCTGATTGGATCCTGGACTCTGGTGCCACTCATCACATAACCAATGATCTTGCCAACATATCTCTTCACAGTCCCTACACTGGTTTCGATAATGTGGTTATTGGTAACGATGAAGGTTTAAAAATTACACATACTAGCCAACTTTTTAGTTATTCATCTCTTTTATTGCCTGGGTCTCTCTGTGTTCCACATATTCGTAAAAATTTGATCTCTGTTGCTCAATTATGTCGTCACAATAATGTTAATGTTGTTTTTTCTGATACTGATTTTTAGGTGAAGGATCGTCGCACGTGGGCAACACTCGTCAGCGGCCCACGTAGGAACGACGCCTACTACTGGCCGGCGGCTTCCCGTCTACCGTCCGCCCTCACGGCACAAAAACTCCCTGCGTCATTGTGGCATTCTCGGTTTGGTCATCCGTCAGCTAAAATCCTACGTCAATTAGTGTCTTCTAGCAGTATAGCGTCCAGTAGTGTGTCTGATTTTGCTTGTGTCTCTTGCAAGCTTCATAAGTGTCATAAGTTACCTTTCTCTGAGTCAAGTTTATCTTCTACTGCTCCGCTGGAGCTTATTTTTTCTGATGTATGGACCTCTCCAATTATTTCTAATGAAGGATTTAAATATTATGTCATTTTTGTTGATCATTTTTCTAAGTACGTTTGGTTTTTCCTTTTACGCCGTAAATCTGATGTCTTACAAACCTTCCCCACTTTTAAGTCCATTGTCAAAAAATACTTCTCTACTAAAATCATTACTCTGTATACTGATAATGGGGGTGAATTCCTAGCTTTACGCTCTTTTCTTGCCTCCCATGGCATCTCACATCTCATTTCACCTCCTCATACACCTCAACACAATGGCTATGATGAACGCCGTCATCGTCATATTGTCGATACTGGTCTCACCCTCCTTTATTGTGCCTCTGTCCCTCTCATTTACTGGCCTTATGCCTTTGCCATAGCGGTCTATCTCATTAATCGTCTTCCCAATACAAATCTCTCGATGCTCTCCTCCTTTGAGTCTCTCTTCCATAAGCGCCCCAACCTTGCCAAACTACCTGTCTTCGGCTGTCAATGCTTCCCTTGGCTTCAGCCCTACACCTCACACAAAATGGAACCCAGATCTCGTGCCTGTGTTCTCTTCGGCTACTCTACTACTCAAATCGCCTATCTATGCTTTGATCCCTCAACGTCTAAAATCTTCGTCTCGCGTCATGTCACCTTCCATGTAGACGTCTTCCCGTTCTCCAAATTGTGTAACCCCGGGTCTCCCCCTGTACCCATTCCGGTCTCCCTAGAAGTCCTTCCGCTGCCGCCACCAGTACCTGCCGCCGCTCCCACTAGCGATCCTTCACCGGACGCACTGCCAGCGCCACTACCCGCGTCATCAGCGCCCCTTCTGGCACCGCCAGCAGCCCTGCCGCCGCTACACCCATTATGCCGCCACCTACATCCTCTCAGGGTGGTCATCATATGCAAACTCGCAGCAAAAATAACATATTTACGCCCAACAAGAAGTTTGGTATGTCTGTTGTCACCTCTCCAGCTGTTACTGAACCTCAGAGTCTGTCTAGTGCTATGTATGATGAGCGCTGACGCGCTGCTATGTCATCAGAGTTTGATGCTCTGCTACGGAATGGCACCTGGGATCTTGTTACGCCTGATTCTTCACAGAATATTGTGGGTTTTAAGTGGATTTATCGTATCAAATGAAAGCCTGACGGTACTGTGGATAAGTTCAAAGCCCGGCTTGTTGCGAAGGGCTTTCATCAGCGTCCAGGTGTAGACTTCCAGGAGACTTTCAGTCTGGTTATTAAGCCGGCAACTTTGCGTTTGGTTCTCAGTTTAGTTGTATCCAAGGGCTGGCCTCTTCGTCAAATGGATGTGAACAATGCCTTTCTCCATGGGAAGCTTACAGAGGATGTTTATATGGCACAATCACTGGGTTTTGTTGACAAAGCATATCCATCTTATGTTTGTAAGTTACAGAAAGCTATTTATGGTCTCAAACAGGCACCCCGGGCATGGTACAGTGCGCTCCGCCAATGCCTTCTCACCATGGGTTTCGTCAACACTACTTCTCACACTTCTCTCTTCGTCTTTCAGCATTCTGGTATTACGGCCTATTTTTAGGTATATGTTGATGATCTCATATTGACTGGTAATGATTCTGCTTTCTTGAACCGTGTGATTGACTCTCTTGGGACTCAATTTTCTCATAAAGACATGGGTGATCTAAGCTACTTTCTTGGTGTTGAAGTTCTGCGCAGCTCCAATGGGTGTTTTCTTTCTCAGCATAAATATGTTGTTGATCTTTTGACTCGTCATAATATGCTGGAATCCAACCCTGTTCAGACACCAACAGCGGTGTCAACCCGCCTTCATCTGGCCGATGGCTCGTCTCCTGCCGACGCGTCCATCTATCGCCAGGCCCTTGGGGGCCTCCAGTATCTCTCCTTCACTCGTCCTAATATCTCCTTTGCCGTGAATAAACTCTCACAGTTCAGGCACGCTCCTACTGTCACTCATTGGGGTGCAGTTAAGCGCCTCTTCCGATATCTGAATGGGACGCGTGACTTCGGAGTCTGGCTGCGTCCTTCATCTGCTATACCTCTGCATTGTTTCTCTGATGCTGATTGGGGTGGAAACTGTGATGACCGCTGCTCAACTGGTGCCTATGTTGTCTTTCTGGGGCCTAATCCTATTTCCTGGAGCTCCAAAAAGCAGCGTTCCGTTGCACGATCTTCTATTGAGGCTGAATATCGTGCCATTGCTTCTGCTGCCGCTAAAGTCCGTTGGATTCATTCACTGCTGCGCGAGCTTCATGTCCCTCTTCCGGCTGCTCCTGTCATTTACAGCGACAACATTGACGCCACTTACCTTCGTATACCTCATACCAAACAACGTCATGCTAAGCTCAAGTCTCGAAAAACACAAAAATAAGAATACTCAGGACTAAAGGCCTGAATCCAGGTCACTAAAGGCCCTGAATGTACACTTTACAATATGTGCATATTATAAAAATTAAAAAAAAATCTTAAATGTTTAATACACATAAATAAATTAGAGTGTGATACTAGGTGCGCCGTATAACAACAATAATTATACCTTGATCCAAACAAATTAATTCGATACAAATAAGTTAGTACTAATTTCAAAATAAGCTGAAACTAGCTAGATGAATCTTTATCGACATCATAAGAAGTTGGAGTTGGCCATAGAATTTTCACACACAAAATTTTGCATGCATAGTGTTTTATTCACTTCCCACCTTAGTTACTTTTCCACCAATGAACTTTGGGGTCTTTAACGTTGTTAGTCCTACTTACCAGACTTCAATATTGTCTCTATTTGCTTTGTTGTTCCTCCCTATTTCCACCCAAAACTAAACGTTCCAATTGGATCTCCGCTTCCGATTGAAATGCTACTTATAAATATCCCCCTCAATCCACCTTTCTCCCTCGTCTTCTCCAAACACAATTTTCCTGTGTCAACAAACCCACAATTATCTCAGCCCTCTGCTTCAAGTAGAAAGAAAAAATTAGCCTTGATCTCTTTTACCAAATATTTGCGTAATACACAGCTCCAATTCATCTCTACCAACGAGAAAATGGTCAACTTCATGATGGATAAATATATTGTCCCCACTTTCTTTGTTTCTCTATTGGGGTTCCTTCTTCTTTATATTTTGCGACCAAGATTAAGAACCGGTCCCTATTACAAGAAAAAAGACCCTAAGTCCAGCCAAAAAATGTGACACCCAAAATGTAATTTCTAGCAATTTAACCAATGGTGAATGCAAATTGGAAAAAGGGTCCGATGCTGATATCATCATTGTTGGAGCTGGGGTTGCTGGTGCTGCTCTTGCTCATACCCTTGCCAAGGTATATTCCTAATTTATTTTATTGTCTGTTTTCTACTTACTGTTTTCATTTTTTTATTTCCAAGTTCCTTTTCCTAACATGTTACTTATGGAAAAAACCCCTTTTTTTCTAACTAAGAGAAGATTAATTCGTCATTTCTGAGAAAGCAAGAACGAATTGAAAGAGTCGAAACACTACGTGATTTCGTCTCATATGCGTAAGCCTTAGTGAATAGAGGTAGCTGGTTTCTTTATTGGTGGGAGGTAACGGCCTAGCCTAACAGGTATTTGGTGGAATAGTCTAGGTGCAAACTTTACCACACCACCGTCATTAAAAAAAAGGAAAAAGAAAAGGAAATTATCTTATTGGTGATGTGATATTGTGGGTCTAGAAAGAGGGATGAAGGAAAATTTGTTTTTACATATGCAGATTCATTAAAAGTTCTAGTAAAGAGTAACTTTTAGCTCTTTTCAAGAAGGTCTTTTGAATTTAAATTACTTGTATGCGTATAAACTAGTCCTTCCATCCTAATTTAGTCCGGCACTTTTGCTTATCAAGAGTTAATAGGACTAAATTTCAGAGCAAAATTGGACTCAATTAATTCATTTTTGTTTTGAAATTAAACGCCAGCTGACCAGAAACTACAGGAAAAGTACTATAAGTTGCAATTCCCCTCATATAAAATGGTGCAAGCAGACTTCTAAGATGTTAGTCGATTAACTTAGTTTGTATCTTAGGAAGGGAAATATGCTAAACTTTCGGAAGAGGGAGTTGTGTATTATCTTTAATCCAACATAATAGTGCTGTTAATTTTCATATCATGATGGTAAGTGTGATATTTTAATGGTCCGGGGTAAAAAACTATGAGTCTCTAGCTGTCATGGAAATTTTGGCGTTTGATCCTTCAACTTGTTTTGTTTTTTTTGTGGGTTAACTTATTAGTCCATGAGCAGGACACAAGAAAATCTTTATTTGAGCTTTTGCCAATTGCCCTGATCCTTTCCAAGCCCCTAAACTTCTAATCCTTTTGGCCACTATTGCAGGAAGGGCGAAGAGTTCTTGTCATTGAAAGGGATTTGACAGAGCCCGACCGGATTGTTGGCGAGTTGCTACAGCCTGGAGGTTATCTTAAATTGATTGAGTAGGGCCTTGAAGGTAAGAGGAAAAAAAAGAAAAAAAAAAGAAAGCAAAACATAGAGCTTACAATTGATTCTTCTGTGATAGAGCCGGTAGGCACAATACTAGATTTTATTATAAACTATGAATTACGTTCTAGTTTTAACTGAATTATGGACAAATATTTCAGTTTCCAATCTAAGTTTGCACAATTGTTTTTGGTAGTGCACTCCTGACGTTTTCCTTTGGGCTGCAGATTGTGTTGAGGATATTGATGCCCAGCGGGTGGTTGGATATGCTCTTTTCAAGGATGGGAAAAGCACAAATGTTTCCTATCCCTTGAAAAATTTCCATTCTGATGTGGCTGGGAGAAGCTTCCACAATGGGCGTTTCATACAAAAGATGAGAGAAAAAGCAGCTACTCTTCCCAAGTAAGCTTTCCTTATGCAGTCTATTTATTGTAACTGATCTGCTTGACACGTTTCATACTTTTAGTAATGGATGCAGTCTTGCTTTTGTAATTATCCTTCTCCTTAACAAAGTTGCAAAATTGTAAGCTGGCTGCTCTTTGTTAAATTATGTACAGTGTACGATTGGAGCAAGGCACTGTAACATCCCTGATTGAAGAAAATGGATCCGTTAAGGGTGTCCAGTACAAAACGAAGGCTGGTCAAGAACTTAAAGCACATGCTCCTCTTACAGTAGTTTGTGATGGGTGCTTTTCAAACTTGCGACGCTCTCTTTGCAACCCTAAGGTGAACTTAGTACCATTAAACACGTCGCTTGATTGCTTTCTTTGATGTCATATGCATGCATCAGGTCAAGCAAAAAATTGTGCCTTCATATGCCTGGTGATATATGTGAATTCGGCTGAGTTTGGCATATTTAGATCTAGGAATCATTGTAAGTGTGATTACCTATTGACATTTGCTGGTTGATATCCCATCTTGCTTTGTTGGTTTGGTATTGGAACTGGAGAACGATCTTCCATACCCAAACCACGGGCATGTTATTCTGGCAGATCCTTCGCCCATCTTATTTTATCCTATTAGTAGCACAGAAATCCGCTGCTTGGTCGATGTACCTGGTCAAAAGCTTCCTTCTCTTGCTAATGGTGATATGGCAAATTATTTGAAGACTATGGTGGCTCCCCAGGTAGCTATAGTTTCCTTACATAGTACTAATCTTTTGTAACATCAGAATATATACTGCCAGTCATTAAGTCCTAGATTGTTTTTTCTACCTCATATATAACTTCCTGTTTCTGAAGATACATTTTTATCCCTCCCGACATGCTTCTGTTACTGATCTATTGATTTATTCAGGTCCCACCTGAGCTACATGATGCTTTTATAACTGCAATTGATAAGGGGCATATTAGAACTATGCCAAATAGGAGCATGCCAGCTGCTCCGTATACTACCCCTGGAGCTCTGTTACTTGGTGATTCTTTCAACATGCGCCATCCTTTAACTGGTGGGGGAATGACAGTTGCGCTTTCAGATATTGCAGTGTTAAGGAATCTTCTTAAGCCATTGAACGACCTGAATGATGCAGATGAGTTATGTAAATTTCTGGAGTCCTTTTATACTTTGCGCTAGGTAAAGCTCCGGCTCTGTCCTTTGGTTTACTCTATTATCAGTTTTGACTGATTTGTAGTAATATGTGTTATGGCTTATTGAGAAGGAAATTTGATTTCAGTTTCTTGATCAAGTGTAGGAGAAAGGACATATGCTTAATTATCATTAGCTAAAACATCCATATTCTTTTCTCTACTTTTAACTGCTTTATTCATGTTTTATGAACTGAAAAGTTGCATTTTAACGTGGTATGACAAATCTTTTACCTGAAAGCTTCGCCAATTTCTCAGAAAATCATAGTTTATTTGAAGTGGGGTTAATTTCTGAAACATACGTCTCTATTTGATAGCTCTTCCCTTGAAAAGAATACAAATAAATTGAACTGAAACACTGGATCGAAACAATTGTTTCTTTTTTACGACTTAATTAGCCTGTCACTCATTATTGTATTGGTCTCTGTTTGCAGCCAGTGGCTTCAACAATAAATACTTTGGCTGGAGCACTGTACAAGGTGTTCTGTTCTTCTCCTGATCAAGCGAGGAAGGAGATGCGAGAAGCGTGTTTCGACTATTTGAGTCTTGGAGGTACTTGTTCAACAGGACCCATAGCTCTACTCTCTGGTCTTAATCCTAGCCCGCTGAGCTTGGTACTCCATTTCTTTGCTGTGGCCATATATGGAGTTGGTCGTTTACTCATTCCATTTCCTTCCCCAAAGAGATTGTGGATTGGAGCTAGATTAATCTCGGTATGTACCTGAACTATGATTTTCAAACTTTCTCCTCCATTGAATCTTCGTACATGTGCTATGTTGCACTTCGTTCCAGTTGAAATTCCTACTTTCATGCATCATCGTTTTTCCTTCTGCAAAAGTGTTACTCGTATGGCATGAATTCCCTTTTCACAGGCTGCATCAAGTATCATATTTCCCATTATAAAAGCAGAAGGGGTCAGGCAAATGTTTTTCCCAACAACAATACCAGCATATCACAGAGCTCCTCCAGTAAACAAGGGGTCAGATTAAGCAAAAAATAAATAATTGAAGTTTTGTTCCATGAATAGCATCAAGATATATGCACTTGCTTTATCAAAATGTAAGTTGCAATCCCCTCCCAAAAAAATTTAAAAATAAAAATAAAGAGTCACTACCATATTGTAGGCATATCATACCAGTTAAGGAAGCTCAAGTACGTAGTAGTTGAAATCCAATGCCACTCTTTACCCTGTAAAATTGAACATTGTAGCCTTTTTTTATCTTGGACAGTACAATTCATACCTCATTTGTAGTTCTGAGTAAGAGATTCACAATTACGTTTCTATATTGTACATCATGGTTATGTATTGCTCCTCATTTTGTTTAAAGTTGCCTTTTTCGTATTCAACTTCTTAAAAGATTGCATCTTCAATTAATAACAATTGTTTTAAATATTTTGGGATCTCAGAGCCCATGGAATTAACCTCACTAGAATCACTAATGTCTCATGAGGCGTTCAAATAAAGCCTTATATCTCATTTAGTAAATATATGGGTCCGAAACTTTAATATTTAGGCTGATTTTCTATGATCAGTTTTCAATTGAAAAGACTACTGTGATTATGTTATTTCTTAATGTTTCAGGCATATTTACATCTGTCAACGCACTGTTTTAAAGTATCTTAAACCTAAATATTGGTATTTATTTTTTTCCACTAATATTGAAATATATAAGCTTTCGTAATTGAGATTGTATAACAAGAAAGCAAATTAAGACTCGTCCGCAGCGGATCTAATAATTCGAACGAAGCGGCAGAGCCAACAATTCTAACAAAGATACTAAAAGAAATACAACAATACCACATTTGTGTTGCATTAGGAGGTCAAAGGGATTAAACAGTTCATTTATTATACAAAAAATAAAGGGCCTTATTTTACCCCTATTTGCATGCATTTTTTTTCGATAAAGGGGATTTAATTTAATCATTCTGAATTATGTTACATGTAAGAATTTAGATTTCTCATCCCCAATTTAGACAGCACAATGTTCTGGTTCAATCAAAGATATACAAAATTTATGTGTGGATCCTAGGAAAATCAGTCACCACCTTGTTTTAGATCTGAGTATCATGTCGTTTCTAATCCTTAATTAATTAAGCTTAAGGTGAAGGTTGAATGAGTCAATAAGATCTACAATTTGTATTACCAACCTGCCTTAATGTTGTGTAAAACTGAGGGTTAATTTCACTTACGGTCATTCAATTATGTTTGAATTTTATTAAAGTCACTTAATTTTTTTTGTCACTTAAAAGTAACTTAATTGTTACTTAAAAATCATTTTGGTACAAACTCCTTTTAAGTGACAAAAAATAATTGAGTGACTTTAGTGAAATTAAAATATAATTGAGTGAAAAGTTAACCCTATAACTGAAGCACGATTTAAGCATGTGTTCATTAAATTCTAAAAACGATTCATTTGGTCAATCACACCCGAGTTAAATCCATTGAATGAGATATATTCGTTTCAGTTTTATCAACTTCTAATTACCTTAATTAATTACACATTTTAGAGTCATAAGTGTTTGTTTGTTCGAAGTCACCCATTGACTTTATGGTCAACTTAAATTCAACGATCATAAGTAAAATTACAGACGTGGATCATGAACTGTTCCTCACTTGTGTAAACCAAACCACCCCAATAATAAATAAAACTAATTTGTGCTATCCAATCATTAGAATTTAAGAATTGCAGTTTTTCTCTATCTTGAATAGTTTAGCTGTTTTTAAAAATGTGAAATGGGTCTAAGCGCATTAACCAGTGTGAATGCTCCTTGTATGCATAAATTTTTTTTAATTCTTTAATTTTCTTTACTGCGAACGCCAAGCTATTAGAAAGCGGAGGTTGACTTGAACGCATTATTTTATAGGCTATTTCGCTCAGATAATTAGAAGTAAGAAACTACCATGTGGAAAAATATTAATTTAGAATTAATTAACAAAACAACTCTGTTTTCGCCCAATGCAACCTGAGGACAAGAAAAGACTAGTGGCCGACACATAGCGAGGAGATGGGACAATGGGAGGGAGCAAATGGAGCAGGGGCACAGCCACTGGTCTTTACTTTTGGATGGAATGTTTTATATATGTGCCCATGGTTGTCTTCTTCATTTGCTTGTCGACATTATTAAAATATTTTGTTACCTATTTTGTTCATCCGAAAAGAGAAAAATATTTCAAATACCATAATCGATATTCCTTTCAAATATCCATTCTCAGAGAAAATCAATTTAGAGAAATTTTCAATATTATTTTTTAATAGTAATTAATCATTTATAGATACCATTTATTATGTTACGGATTATAAATACATTTTCTGTGGTTATAAAATTTATTTCATGTATTTAAACTATTGTATACGTGAATACAATAGCAAAAATAGCCGTGAATTAGGTAAGTCTAGCTAATTAGTTGTTGTATTCGAGTGTATTCTACTGTATTCATGGGTTGAAATAGAGAATTACACTGTTTTTAAAACGAAAAGCGAATCAATTAACATAAGACTCCTAATTTAACTCAACAAACTCAATTATAACATACAATTTTGAACTTTCAGTTATAAAAAAGATTCTCAACCAAAAAATACTCTAAAACATAGCAATCTTCATAGAAATTATATAATACATCTGAATACATACATTAAATTAATTAATAAAAATATATGAATACATTCATGGCATATAGCGAGACAACGAATACAATAAAATACATAAAATACAACGGGATATATTGAAATATAATGAGAAAAAAGAGAGTGAATATAATAAAATACATGGAATACAACGAGATACATTGAATTACAATGAAAAGAATACAATGAATACATAGAAATACATCGTAATACGTTGAAAATATATTGAAATATATTAACAGAAAATCAAGCTGCTTAGCGCCAAAATATGTCATCTTTGTTCAAGAACAAACCCTAATTTCCAGCTACTCTTACTGCAGCAGATGCACCAATAACGTTTGAAAAAGCAACAACAACAGGAAGCCATGGCTCGTTTTCCTTCTAACATCGACATTTATCTCCGTTCTCGGCAGCTCCTTCATCGTCCGGGGTCAAATTCTCAATTTAGAACTTACAGTTGGCCTTTAGGGTTTAGAAATTATTTTTTACCAATTTTGAATTTGAGAATTGAGATAACTAAGTTCAAATTTGACGAAAAATCTAGGAGATGAAAGGAGATAGAGAGAGAGCGTCGCACAACTGGACATATTATTGTATTCGACTATATTCACGGCGTGAAATAGGGGATTACATTATTTTTTAAATAAAAAGTGAATCAATTAATATAAGACTCCTAATATAACTCAACAAACTCAATTATAACACACAAATTTTGTATTTTCAATTATAAAAAAGATCCTCAACCGAAAAATACCCTAAAAATATAGCAATCTTCAGAGAAATTATATAATACATCTGAATACATAAATTATATTAATTAAAAAAACATATAAATACATTCGTGGCATATAGAGAGACAGTGAATACAATGAAATACATAGAATACAATGGGATACATTGAAATGCAATGAAAAAAATAGTGAATACAATGAAATACATGGAATACAATGAGATACATTGAATTACAATAAAAAAGAAGATAATAAATACAATAGAATACATGAAATACATTGAAATATATTAACATAAAATCAAGTTGTTCAGCCCCAAAATCGGTCGTCTTTGTTCATGAATAAACCCTAATTTTCAGCTACTCTTACTGCAACAGATGCAACAATAACGTCAGAAGCAGCAACAACAACAAGAAGTCATGGATCGTTTCCCTTCTAACATCGTTGTTCATCTCCGTCCTCGGCAGCTCCTTTATCGTCCTAGGTCGATTTCTCTGTTTAGTACTTACAATTGGGCCTTTTGTTAGAAAATACACTTAACGCTAGAGGGGGGTGAATAGCGTTATAATAAAAAATAGCGTAAACTTGCGAAATTTAAAAATTGCAGGAATTAAATAAGTGCGATAAGTAAATAAATAGGAACGAACGCGCCGATGTATCCTGGTTCACCACAACCCGTGGCTAGTCCAGTCCCCGAGAGACTCTCTCGAGATTTCCACTAACACTGTTAAGCTTACGGGTGCTCAACAAACCTTTACAAACTGAGGACACAAGCCTCAACAACCTTTGCTCGAAGATACAACACTTCAAGACTTCAACCAAAGGAATCACAAGTTCCTTCTTACAATACAAGGGAACAACTTTCCCTTCAAGTGTATAAAAATACTTTGCACTCAAAGCAAGACTCTCCTTAAGAGTAGATATGAGTAAAATAAATACGCTCAAGAACGCAACAACTTTCGTCAACAATTTGGCTCTCAAAAACTTATGTAATGAATAGAAAATGATGAATAAGAGAGTATGCAAGCTTTAGCAATAATATTGTCAGTTGTTGTGTTTGTAAGACTGATTTGAAGATGTATTTATAGTGTCAAAACCATGCATTACCGTTGCCTAATTGCCAATTAAGAATTGCTGATTTTGTGCTATGACAATCGATTGTCAAAATGATACAATCGATTGTTTGCCAATCGTTCCAAAAATCATTCCCAGATTTTACGCATAACAATCGATTATCTAAGACATATAATCGATTACTGGCAACGTTTCAAAAATCATTTCCAGATTTTACTTAAAATAATCGATTGTCAGAATTATACAATCGATTACTTGGCAACGTTCAAAAAATCTTTTCAGATTTTACTTGAAAACAATCAATTATTAGAAATCTATAATCGATTACCTGACGGTGTTTGAAAATATTTTGGCAACGGTCAGTTACACAATCGATTATGCTATGAGAACAATCGATTATTTATCAGTCTTTGAAGAATCTAATGGACACTGCATCAACACAATCGATTGTCATAAGTTCACAATCGATTATTTTGTGGCTTTGAAAAACTCTGATGGACACTGCCTTAATACAATCGATTGTCATAAGTTCACAATCGATTATTGTGTGGCTTTGAAAAATCTGATGTACACTACCTCAACACAATCGATTGTCATAGGGTACACAATCGATTGTCATGCAGATTTGAAAAATCTGATGTACACTGCCTTAACACAATTGATTGTCATAAGTTCACAATCGATTGTCATGCAGCTGACTTAACATAATCGATTATCATAAGTACATAATCGATTATCTTAGTCCAGATTTTAGAGGCATGTTTAAAAATCATTTTGGCTAACATAAATATGCATGATTTAAAATCATTTTGCTTTAAATTAAATATGCATGATTTGATAAAAATGTTTTTACGAGAGAAGCCAAGTCTTGAGTCAAGTTATCGGATCAAGATCACAATTTAAAGAACGACTCATGTATAACTTTATTTCTTGGTCTTATGCTTGAATCTCGTTATGTATCAATCTCGCGCTTGTGCTTGGACCTCGTCATATGTCAATTGCGCATAGTTTGTCATTCATCAAAACCTACAAATATGAACACACGTTTAGTATAGTACCTTGAGAACGTGTTTCAACAATTTCCCCCTTTTTGATAATGGCAAACCTTAAGCGGGATATGCATATTAGATAATTCATAATGACGATCCAAGACAAGTATAGATATTCAACAAGTATATAGATATGCAATTGGTTCCCCCTCAACATATGAATTCCCCCTCAATTTATGCCAATAAGTATTAAGTGCATAGCCCCGTATTCTTTCACCTTTTGACATTAGCAAAAATGGAAAAAGTAAAAGACATAATAAAGCAAATAATATCAACATAATCAATTATTGATACTAGATAATCGATTATATACAAAAGAGAAATCGATTATCCTTAGGAGAAATCGATTATTCTGCATCAATCTTTATAATTCCCCCTGCCTTTAGGGCGATACCTGCAAAAATTCGTTAGACGTCTCCGACGCTCAAGTTAGAAATCATGTGAAAGGAAAATGCAATGCATGACTTAGATCAACGTGGAGTCAAGAATCCCGAGTTCACTACGAATTCGGAAGAAGGACTCTTTCTCTAAGGGTTTTGTAAAGATGTCGGCCAATTGATCTTTGGTTTCAACAAATTCAATTTCGACATCCCCTTTGAGAACGTGATCTCTTATAAAATGATGCCTAATTTCAATGTGTTTTGTTCTTGAATGAAGAACGGGGTTCTTCGTCAAGCATATGGCACTAGTATTATCACATCTAAGAGGGATATGATCAAGACTTAGGCCATAGTCCAAGAGTTGTTGTTTCATCCAAAGGATTTGAGCGCAACAACTCCCCGCGGCTACGTATTCAGCCTCGGTTGTGGACAATGCAACACTTACTTGTTTCTTGCTAAACCAAGAAACGAGAGAGCTACCGAGCAAATGGCAAGTGCCACTAGTGCTCTTGTGGTCCAATTTGCATCCAGTAAAATTGGAATCGGAATAGCCAACAAGTTGGCATGAAGAACCTTTGGGGTACCATAGACCCACATTACAGTACCAACAAGATACTTCAATATCCGTTTCACCGCAGTAAGGTGAGACTCCTTCGGACATGATTGATAACGAGCGCATAAGCACACGCTAAACATGATGTCCGGTCTACTAGCAGTAAGATAAAGGAGAGATCCAATCATACCTCGATACTTCTTGGTGTCGACTTCCTTACCTTTCTCATCTTTGTCTAGATGGTCGGATGTGCTCATAGGAGTGGCCATTGCTTTTGCATTGCTCATTTCAAATCGTTTTAGCAATTCTTTGCAATATTTAGCTTGACAAATGAAGGTTCCTTCTTTCATTTGCTTTACTTGCAGCCCCAAAAAGAATGTTAGCTCACCCATCATAGACATCTCAAATTCGCTTGTCATCAAATCAGAAAATTCCTTGCACAAAGCATTGTTAGTAGCACCAAAGATAATATCATCCACATAGATTTGAACTAATAAAATATCATTGCTTAATAAAAAGAGTGGTGTCAACTTTCCCCCTAATGAAATTATTTTCCAAAAGAAATTTGCTCAATCTTTCATACCAAGCTCGGGGAGCTTGTTTAAGGCCATAAAGGGCTTTCTTGAGTTTGAAAACATGATCGGGAAATTTAAAATCTTCAAAACCCGGCGATTGAGCAACATAAACTTCTTCTTGAATAAAACCATTTAAAAAAGCACTTTTTACATCCATTTGATATAAATTGAAATTCATAGAAGAGGCAAAAGCAAGCAATAAATGAATAGCTTCTAACCTTGCTACGGGGGCATATGTTTCTTCATAGTCAATACCCTCTTCTTGATTATAGCCTTTTGCTACAAGCCTAGCTTTGTTTCTAGTGATTACACCATTTTCATCTAATTTGTTTCGAAAAACCCATTTCGTACCAATTATGGTATGATTTTCAGGTCTTGGCACCAAATCCCAAACATCATTCCGTTTGAATTGGTTAAGCTCGTCTTGCATTGCCAAGGTCCAAAATTCATCCCCAATTGCTTCGGAGATGGTTGTGGGTTCAATTTGAGAAACAAAAGCAGTATGTCCTAAAGTGTTCTTAAGAGAGTTTCGGGTACTTACCTGTTGTTCAATGTTGCCAATTACTTGTTCGAGAGGATGGTCTTTGATTTTCCTCCACGAGTTAGGCATTTTCGTTTCTTTTTCCAATTGTGGCGCTTCCTCCGATAATTGATCCAAGCTTTCATCTTGAGTTTCCTTCAGAGTTTCCTCTTGTACTTTGTCTTGAGGACTTAGTGAGTTTAAAATACCTGCAAGATCAAAACCAGAATCCTTTCTCGCCAAGCGAGCATTATTTTCGGAAAATACAATATGAGGGGATTCCTCCATAGTTCCGGTTCTATTATTGAATACTCTATATGCTTTGCTACGTGAAGAATAACCAATAAAAATTCCTTCATCGGATTTGGCATCAAATTTTCCCAATTGATCTTTTCCATTGCTATGAATAAAGCATTTGCAACCGAATACTCTAAAATGAGAGATATTTGGTTTCCTTCCCTTATAGAGTTCATAGGGGGTTTTCATGAGTATTGGCCTTATGACTACTCTATTTAGAACGTAGCATGCGGTACTCACGGCATCCGCCCAAAAATGTTTGGGAATCTTAGCCTCATCGAGCATGGTTCTAGCCATCTCTTTGAGACATCTATTTTTCCTTTCCACAACCCCATTTTGTTGTGGTGTACGTGGAGCAGAGAAGGTGTGCTCGATACTGAGTTCGTCACAAAAGTCCGCAAAGAGATTGTGATCAAACTCTCCCCCATGATCACTTCTTATTGAAGTGACTGTTCTGTCCTTTTCGTTTTGAACACGTTTAAGAAAATATTTAAAATTATGAAAAGCTTCACTTTTATGAGCAATAAATAGAGTCCAATTAAATCTAGAATAATCATCAACAATAACAAAAGCATAACGATTTCTACCAAGACTTTCAATGCGAGATGGTCCAAATAAGTCCAAGTGAAGTAGTTGCAAAGGTCTAGTAGTTGAAACAATATTTTTCGATTTAGAAGATGCTTTTGTTTGCTTCCCTTTTTGACAAGAATCACAAATAGAGTCTTTTTCAAATTTCAAATTTGGAAGACCAATAACTAAGTTTTGTGAAACCAATTTGTTTAAAAGATGCATGTTGATGTGAGCTACTCTACGATGCCATAACCATGTATCATCCTCTTTGCTCATAAGACAATTCACATATTCAGATGAAGAATTTTCGAGATCAACCATATAGATGTTATCCATTCTAAAACCACGAAGGATAATTTTAAAATCGCTACGGCGAAAAACTAAGCATTCATCCGAATCAAATAAAACAAGATTTTCCTTGTCACATAATTGACTTATGCTCAAGAGATTATGTTTTAAACCTTTAACTAACAATATATGCTTAATGGAAGAATGTTCATCCATACTGACCGATCCGATGCCGATAATTTTTCCTTTGTTGTTATCACCAAAAATAACGCTTCCTCCTTCCTTATGTTCTAGTTGAAGGAACTTGGATTCGTCTCCCGTCATGTGTTTGGAGCATCCACTATCAAGGTACCAAAGTACACTTGATCCCTTCAAACATACCTACAAGACAAATTAATGAGTCTTTGGTACCCAAGCTGTTTTGGGTCCTTGAGAGTTAGGTGTAACATGCTGTTGTGCTTGACATACATTTAAGTGTCTATGTCTAGTGAAACAAGCAGGAGCAATATGTCCAATTCGATTGCAATAATGACACACAACATTAGGATTATGCATTCGTCTAGGTTGATAGTAATTGGACGGACCAAATTCATTTACTCTATTCTTGACAATGTGACTATTGCGCAATTCATGAAAGTCATTTCTCCTACTATTTGTTCTAGGATATGCATCATTTCTAGAATAGTTATTTCTAGGTTGAAAGCCATTTCTAGGTGTTCTAAAAGGTTCAAAGTTCCTTCTAGTGTTTGGCCTAGAATATGCGTTATTTCTAGAATGATTATTTATAGGTTGCGATTGTTAAAAGCCATTTCTAGGTTTGTTATATCTAGGATGAGCGTTTGTTTTATTAATCCTAGATTGAGCCATAGGTTGTTGGGGGTTGGCTTCAACCTTTTCTTTAGGCTCATTTTTAAAACTTATGCCATGCTTGGTCGACTTCAAATTAACAAGGACTTCATTCAAATTTTTATGAGAAGAATTAAACTTATCTAGGGCGCCCTTAAGTCTTTCTACCTCATTTTTGAGATGCATGCAAGAAGTACAACTTTTACTAGAACTCTCGGGTTTGTCGGCGCTTCTCTTGCCGAAAAATTTGTTTTCTTCTTTCAACTTCTCATTTTCTAAAATCAGTTTTTCCAAATCTTTTTCTTTCAAAGAGAGTTGTTTTTCAAAATCTTTTTCTTTTAAAGAAGCATTTTCCTTTATTCTTTTAACAGTTTTGGAAGCTTTAATAAATTCACCATACAACTCATCAAAAGCATTTTGCATTTCCTCAAGAGAAAAGAAATTTTTGGAAGAAATTTAACATACCTCTTCTTGGTTGTCTTCTTGTGCCATAAGACAAAGATTTGCGGCTTCGTCTTCTTCTTCCTCACTCGACTCGTCTCCGGAGTCGCCTCCCCAAGATATGTTTCTTGAAGGGTTTCTTCTCCTTTTTGATATTTGGGCAATTTGATTTAATGTGCCCGGTTTCACCGCACTCATAGCACTTTATTGGATCTCCTTGCTTTTTGCCTTTTCGTTCATACTCTTTTCGCATGAACTTTTGAAATCTCTTGATAACGAGTCCAAACTCGTTGTCTCCGTCCTCATCATTTTGAGGTTGGCTTGTGCTTTCCTTGAGGGCAATTCTTTGTTTCCTTTGATAATTAACAAGAGGGTTAAGTATAGTAGATTCATAAGTCTTAAGGTTACCTCTTAATCCGTCGATGGTGAAATTTGAAGTGCCAATAGACTCTTGAATCGCGTCGGCCTTGGAGCGCCATTCCGGAGTGAGACTTCGGAGAATCTTTCGGACAAGTTCCTTATCCGTGAAGGTCTTCTTAAGAGCATGTAAGTCATTTACGATTTTTGAAAATCGTTCGAACATCTCATCGACCTTTTCGCCTTCCTTCATGTGAAACAGTTCATATGCATGGGTTAGAAAATCAACCTTAACCTCTCTTACCTGGTCCGTACATTCGTACGTGATTTCCAGCTTGTCCCACATTTGCTTCGCCGTTGTGCAACATGATATTTTCCTGTAATCATCAGCATTTATAGCATAATATAATAAGTTAATTGCTTTAGCGTTGTTTTGCACTTTTCGGATATCATCCGCATCGTATTCCTCTTCGTATTTTGAAACCCATTCGTTTTCAACCTTTTTGGTTGGAATTTGTTCTCCCTTCATTATAACCTTCCACAGATGAAAATTATTCGATTGAATAAATATTCTCATCCTCTCCTTCACATATGTATAGTTTGTACCGTCGAATAGTGGTGGTCGGGTGGAGCATTGTCCTTCACCTATTCCTGCAAAAGAGTCACGAGTAGAAGCCATGGATTGTTTCTCTCAAACGGTTAAGTCTTCAGAGAGTTGGGCTCTGATACCAATTGTTAGAAAATACACTTATCACTAGAGGGGGGGTGAATAGCGTTATAATAAAAAAGAGCGTAAACTTGTGGAATTTAAAAATTGCAGGAATTAAATAAGTGCGATAAGTAAATAAATAGGAACGAACGCACCGATGTATCCTGGTTCACCACAACCGGTGGCTAGTCCAGTCCCAGAGAGACTCTCTCGAGATTTCCACTAACACTGTTAAGCTTACGGGTGCTCAACAAACCTTTACAAACTGAGGACACAAGCCTCAACAACCTTTGCTCGAAGATACAACACTTCAAGACTTCAACCAAAGGAATCACAAGTTCCTTCTTACAATACAAGGGAGCAACTTTCCCTTCAAGTGTATAAAAACACTTTGTACTCAAAGCAAGACTCTCCTAAAGAGTAGATATGAGTAAAATAAATACGCTCAAGAACGCAACAACTTTCGTCAATAATTTGGCTCTCAAAAACTTATGTAATAGAAAATGATGAATAAGAGAGTATGCAAGCTTTAGCAGTAATATTGTCAGTTGTTGTGTTTGTAAGACTGATTTGAAGATGTATTTATAGTGTCAAAACCATGCATTACCGTTGCCTAATTGCCAATTAAGAATTGTTGATTTTGTGCTATGACAATCGATTGTCAAAATGATACAATCGATTATTTGCCAATCGTTCCAAAAATCATTCCCAGATTTTACGCATAACAATCGATTATCTAAGACATATAATCGATTACTGGCAACGTTCAAAAAATCATTTCCAGATTTTACTTAAAACAATCGATTGTCAGAATTATACAATCGATTACTTGGCAACATTCAAAAAATCTTTTTCAGATTTTACTTGAAAACAATCGATTATTAGAAATCTATAATCGATTACCTGACGGTGTTTGAAAATATTTTGGCAACGGTCAGTTACACAATCGATTATGCTATGAGAACAATCGATTATTTATCAGTCTTTGAAGAATCTAATAGACACTGCATCAACACAATCGATTGTCATAAGTTCACAATCGATTATTTTGTAGCTTTGAAAAACTCTGATGGACACTACCTTAATACAATCGATTGTCATAAGTTCACAATCGATTATTGTGTGGCTTTGAAAAATCTGATGTACACTGCCTCAACACAATCGATTGTCATAGGGTACACAATCGATTGTCATGCAGATTTGAAAAATCTTATGTACACTGCCTTAACACAATCGATTGTCATAAGTTCACAATCGATTGTCATGCAGCTGACTTAACATAATCGATTATCATAAGTACATAATCGATTATCTTAGTCCAGATTTTAGAGGCATGTTTAAAAATCATTTTGGCTAACATAAATATGCATGATTTAAAACCATTTTGCTTTAAATTAAATATGCATGATTTGATAAAAATGTTTTTACAAGGGAAGCCAAGTCTTGAGTCAAGTTATCGGATCAAGATCACAATTTAAAGAACGACTCATGTATAACTTTATTTCTTCGTCTTGTGCTTGAATCTCGTTATGTATCAATTTCGCGCTTGTGCTTGGACCTCGTCATATGTCAATTGCGCATAGTTTGTCATTCATCAAAACCTACAAATATGAACACACGTTTAGTATAGTGCCTTGAGAACGTGTTTTAACACCTTTGGGGTTAAGAAATCATTTTTCCCATTTTGAATTTGACAATTGATATAACCAAGTTCAAATCTGACAGAAAATCTAGGAGATGAAAGGAGACATAGAGGGAGGGAGGGAGAGAGAGAGAGAGAGAGAGAGAGAGAGAGAGAGAGAGAGAGAGAGAGAGAGAGAGAGAGAGAGAGAAAGAGAGAGCCGTACAACTAGATTTCGTCTGAGAGGAGGAGGTTCCCAAATCCCAGCCAAGGAAGTGGTGGTCGGTCAATGAATCCGGTATTATTTGGAAGAGAGAATGATATGTATCAAATTAAATGGAGGACGAAAATAGTGTAGCTAAATTGCATATTTAGTGGCTTACGGGTAGGAGGTATCAGAATTGGATATTTTGCTATATACAGTACAAATTTTCTATAGAATGTAAGTATTTTAAATGGTAATTATTTAATGTAAATAAGGTTGTAACATTTGCTATAGGAGGTAAAAATTTTAATTTATGTGAACTTATTTCCTTTTTGGTCCATTCTAAAAAGAATGATCCTTTTCTAAATTTGGAAACAATTTGGCTTAAACTTACAATTCTACCCTTAATGAGAAGCTTTTATAACCATACAAATATACTTGGCCTCTTTTTAACTTGTTTAGGACCATAAATTTCAAAAGTCTTCATCTTTTCTTAAATTCTATGACGAGTCAAACACGTTCACATAAATTGAAACGGATTGAGTAATTATTATTATAACATATATAAGAAACACTAATCCTATGAGTCAGAAGTACGTATTGATGAATTTTGTGATGCTAATGCAAGTTTAAAAGTAAGATTTTTTAAACTTATAATTTAAAATAAGCCATAAATATTTGTGTGGGTATGAATCATCCAAGTAAAATGAAAAGTTTAAAATTTAATTTCTTTTTAAATTAAGGAGTATGACATTTTTCTCCAGACGGATTAAAAAGGAAAGTATACACATTAAATTAGGAAAAGGAATATATTATAGTGACAAATTTATTCTTACTTTGTAATAATATTATATAAAATAGAAAATAAGAGTAGTACTATTATTTTTCTTATGTTAATTTCGAGTAGTAATAGGAGCATACTAATTGATAACATCGGCAACATTATCTTTTTCTAAGTGTTTTTTTAACAGGTATAGGAAAAATATATATGGATGGGGACATTAGTTCCACTTTCTGATTAAACCCTTGGACAAGCCGGGACAATTGAACCCCAAATGTCCCTAACGTTCAATAAACCGATATAAAAGCGCGTTAAATTATTATACATATCCCAGCATGTTATAAAATTTCCTATTTTAGGTGAATGTCCATAATTAGAGATATTCTAGGGTTTACTTCTTGGTGGCTAAGTCACCACCTCCCTATAAATAAAGGGGTCTTCTCCCATTGTAAACCACCCCAAAAGTATCAATAAGAATACTCCTCTCTCTACTTTTCTCTCTATATTGTTCTTGTTCTTGTATTATTATTCTTGTTCTTATATTATTTTATAACACGTTATCAGCACGAGTCTCTAACCAATCGAATTACTGTGAAGTTCCCGTTCTCCGGTTGCCGCCTCTCCGACATCCACCGCCGGCGGCAAGTTTTCCGGTTCGCCACCTTCGTCATCACCTAGAATTTCTATACGGAAAAATAGAAGAGATGGTATCATCATAAAGTAATGCAACGGGATGGAAACTCAAGAGGTATATTTGATATCACAACATTTATTGGTATACCTTAAAGGTAAGTAATTTATTTTTCCCTTTCAAATTCTTGAAATTCTACGATTTGATTTCATATACAAACATAGACAACAAAGTTTGATTATAACTCTAATGGAGTTTGTAAGGAATTATAACCACGTGAAGTGGTAAAAGATCTATGTCTTGCCATGATTAAATTCATGTATGATTGTGGGCAAAGAATTGAAAATCCGTCCCATTGAATTTGCTCCATTCCCTTTAGAGAATGTGGTAGCAGTATGTGATAAGTCTGAAAGAAGACAAAATTATTACCATGAAGGTATCGATGAATGTGGACGAGGCAATAGACGGAATTATAATCGTCATCATTGTGATAATGAGAATAATAAAGATTCTCAAAATAATCTCTCACTTTATGAAAGTAATATTTGACATGAGATTGTGTAAAGCACATGATTATGGTCCATTCCCTGAAGTGAATGTGATAATTGTAATAGAGCCCGTAAGTATGAACACGCTCTTGATATAATTTTGTTTTATGTCTGACATTATGAAAAGAAAGTTCGTTGCCTTTGAAATTTCGGGCAAGAACTATATGACATGGGTGTTGGATGCTGAAATCCACTTAGATGCTATGGGTCTTGGAGACGCCATTAAAGAAAGAAATAATGCATCCACCCAAGACTATGCTAAGGTCTTGATTTTCTTGCGCCATCACCTTGATGAAGGTTTGAAACTGTGCTAAGGCCTTGATTTTCTTGCGCCATCACCTTGATAAAGGTTTGAAAATTGAATATATCATAGTCAAAGATCCACCTATCTTGTGGAATGGCTTAAAGAAGAGATATGACAACCTGAAGTTGATCACTCTGCCACAAGCACGATACGATGAGAATCCAAAAGCAAATAGCTCATAAACTATATATTATCGTTGCGGTGGAAAAGGGCACTGGTCAAAAGCTTGCCGTATACCAAGACATTTGGTTGACCTTTATCAAGCATCTCGAAAGAGTAAAGGCCCTGAAACAAATTTTGTCTCTGACGATAATTTTGACATCACCCACTTGGATGTGGCAGATTTCTTTGAGCAACCCGATGGGAAAATAGACCACCTAATCGGTGATGGATCTGTGATGAAAGAAGATGGAGTTGTTTGATTTTATTTCACTTATTTGTAATAGTTAGTGAATAAACTAATAGTCATTAGTATCAGCTCGTATTAGTTAGTTTATGATATAATGTTAGTATTAGTTCTTTAGAATGTTTCAATATGCTCAGATTTCAATAATATTTTTATTTTCCAGTAGAGGTAATCGACTAACCTAACAGTTGGTCGATTATCTAATATTTCGTATTAAAACTGCAAAACAATCGATTGTGTATGTTTAACAATCGATTGTGAATGTTCAACAATCGATTGTGTATGTTTAACAATCGATTGTCTTAAGACAGTGTGATCTGAAGTTTTTCAAAATAGCAAATAATCGATTGTGTATGTTTAACAATCGATTGTCTTAAGACAGTGTGATCTGAAATTTTTTCAAAATAGCAAATAATCGATTGTGTATGTTTAACAATCGATTGTGAATGTTCAACAATCGATTGTGTATGTTTAACAATCGATTGTCTTAAAACAGTGTGATCTGAAGTTTTTTCAAAATAGCAAATAATCGATTACGTATGTTTAACAATCGATTATATTAAGACACAATCGATTGTGTATGTTTAACAACCGATTGTTTTAAGAAAATGCATAAACTGAAATTTTCAAACTGCAAAGTAATCGATTATGGAAAACATATAATCGACTATCTGATTTAGTTAGTCAACTGACCTCAGCAGATTTTGAAAATATTGTTTAAATGTGAAACAAATGAATTGAATTTGTGTATTCTTATGTTCGTGTATTTCTTTTGTATGTCAAACTATGGGAAAGCAAATATGGATATCTCACAAAGCAAGCTTGGATCAACATCCAGCTGTAAAAATATTTGTTTAGTTGATTCATGTACTACACATACGATACTCAAAGAAAAGGAATATTTCTCTCAACTAAATATGTGTAAGGCAAATGTTACTACAATCTCTGGTAGTAGTAAATTGATTGAAGGCTCCGGAAGAGCAACTGTAACTCTGCCCAAAGGCACGATGTTTATCATAGAGAATGCAATATTCTCCTCCAAGTCTAAGAGGAACTTGTTGAGTTTTAGAGATATCATTCAAAATGGATATCAGATTGAGACAATACATGAGTATAATCTTGAATACCTCATTTACTCATAAAAACGAGGCTACCCACTTCGGTTTGGGGTCACGCCATTTTGCATGCAGCAATGCTAGTTCGTCGGCTGCCCACTTCGGGTTGGGGTCATGCCATTTTGCATGCAGCAATGCTAGTTCGTCTCTGACCGACGAATTATCACAAATATTCCCCGTTGCAATTGGTTTTGGGTCATGAACCTAATATATCCCATTTAAGAATCTTTGGATGCGCAGTATATGTGCCTATAGCACCGCCATCCCGCACCAAAATGGGTCCGCAAAGAAGGTTAGGAATATATGTTGAGTTTGAATCGTCCTCCATTATTCGCTACCTCGAAACATTGACAGGGGATTTGTACACTGCACGATTTGCAGACTGTCAATTTGATGAGACACTTTTCCCAAAATTAGGGGGAGAAGTTGGTGAAACCAAACGGGAAATTTTGTGGAAAAATGCATCATTATCTCATCTTGATCCACATACCTCTATTTGTGAAAAAAAGGCGCAAAATATTATCCATTTGCAAAGAATAGCAAATCGAATGCCAGACGCATTTACAGATTTGAAAAGGATAACAAAATCTCATATCCCCGTAGTGAATGTGACAACATCTGATTCACGAATACATATTCATTATTGGAAGAATATGAACATGAAATTGGTATAGAATATACCACACTCACCCCTAGAAGGAGGTTTGAGATGATACCACACTCACCCCTAGAAGGAGGTTTGAGATGATATATGGCATGAATGATCGCTGGTCACGTACCTATTGTACGCCAAAGTATTTTGGAAATATGACTATTAAAGGACAACGATAATGCAAGAAACATATCTTGCATATAAGTTTGACATGACCATAATGGTATAACTTTCTCATTAAAAGAGATATTCACCACATGGATGTTGATGAATTTGTGGTAGTACAAAATTAATTGAGAGCTCTAGAAGAGCCAATTATTACTATGTTGGAGAAACACAATTGAGTATTGTGCTGTAGTAAGTCTCAAAGAAACTTATTCAGTTTCCAAAGTACACGCGAAAGCGCTGATTATATTGAGACTATAAATAAAGGAAAGATTTGATATCTTCCATTATTACAACTTGTAGCGGGATAATTTGTATGTGAAAACTACGCGCTTTATTCTCCAGTTTGTACTACACAAACAAAAGAATGCCACAATAAAATGGATATTTATTGGTATAAAAACTCATGTCATAATAAACCTAAAGTTTATTGAAAATTGCACATGTCATAATGTAAACATGAACTTATCAATATTGATAATTTATTCAGTTGGCATTCGGGTTAGCCATCTCATTTTAAGTATGATGTGCAATAATAGAGAATGCACATGGGTAAATATTAAAGAACTAGAAAGTTCTTTACGAATTCTCTTGTATTACTTATTCTCATTAATGAACTGACCAACTAAAGAGTTCGGGTTGAAGCCCATAAATTCTGGAAATATCAAAGGTGAATATGGGCCCATTCACCTGCCATGTATACCACATATGATGCATCTATGATATGGTTACATGCGCAATTGTTATTAACCCGCAGCCTGGCCGGTGCTTGCGAGGTAAATTGCTCAGTAATCTAACTTCGAGCATAATTTCCAGATTTTCTACTCAAGATAGTTCATCTTGATAAGTTGGTTTATATCAAAGTTGGTTTAGCAAGATAATTATTGAGTGCCTCCACTTAATAGCTAAACTGTTTCTTATGAGAACAAAGTTATATATACCAGTTTGATATACGTTGCATACGAGAGTATACTCTCCCCTCACAAGTGGTTCAAGGTCAGGAACCAAATAATTTCATCTTATTATTAATGTGCTGTGTATATTGACATGATAATGCACAAAGATGATTTCCCAAAGTTGAGAAAACAAGTTAGCTTTTCTAACGTGAGGGGAAGACATGATAAATACTTGAGAAAATGTTACATGGGATGAATTATCATTTGTATATGTAAATCCCCGAATATCATGATATGAAACTGAAGTTCATAAAAGGGATAATTTAATTGCAACATATTGTAAAGCATGCTATACTCATTTGCTGACCCAAAGAAAGTGACTATATTCTCACTACAAATGCTCATATTAAGTCCCAGAAGGACAAAGTCTTTGATACACTTAAAGCGTATAGACAAATACTTGATTCCATGTAGATTTGGACATATAGTTCAAATACTTGAAAGTATAAAGTCAAAGGTATGTATAATCAGTTTTCAATATCTTATTTGTTTAGCATGACGTGAAAACTTGATATGCATCTAAAGTCTATTATATGACTTAACTTGAAAGATTTAAGTTGCTTGAAGCATACACAATTCTTGGTCCTGAATTACCACATCCTAAGTACAATTTGTGTACATATGTATCTTGCTATAACTATAAGCATGATGGCATTGAGAATACATCTATGGAGATATTGAAGAGTTATTCCACGACATTATATGAAGATGTTCATATCTATCAAGAATGATAATCTGAAGGTGCGGCATATTTATTCAAATCAATATGGCTGATTTATTTATCAAATCTCTACAAAAGATCGTTTTGAAGATGGTGTACAAGATTGGAATGCAAATGCTCAAGGATGTGAATTGATGCTCTTTTCAGGGGGAGTTAATGCGCGTTGCACTCTTTTTCCCTTACAAGGTTTTGTCCTAATGGGTTTTCCTTGCAAGGTTTTTAACGAGGCAACCAATAGGCACATATTCAAACATGTGTACTCTTTTTCCTTTTCTTTAATTTTTCCCATTGGGTTTTATTTTAGTTAAGGTTTTAACGAGGCACATTATTGAATAGACATTCAAGGGGGAGTGTTATAAAATCTCCTATTTTAGGTGAATGTCCATAATTAGAGAGATTCTAGGGTTTACTTCTTGGTGGCTAAGTCACCACCTCCCTATAAATAAAGGGGTCCTCTCCCATTGTAAACCACCCCAAAAGTATCAATAAGAATACTCCTCTCTCTATTTTTCTCTCTATATTGTTCTTGTTCTTGTATTATTATTCTTGTTCTTATATTATTTCATAGCACAGCACATGTACTTAATTAAGTTACTAGTAATTGATTGTTTCATAATAAAGGGACAAAAACAAAGAAACGGTGAGTCAAAGTTTGAAAAAATATGGTGAGTATTGCTGATGTGTTGTTTCTTCATTACTAAACTACTATATATATAGCTCACCCGGATATCTAGCACATAGCAACATACCATTGAAATACAACCCTTCATATTCTTCTTTAAACTATTTTCTGTCTCTCAAACAAATATTTTTTCAAGTGCTTACTTATTGCTTGGCCTAATAATTCTTGTTGGCCTTTTATATTTTGGCACCTTTGCTTGAAGTTGTGAGATTTCAAAGACAAAAACATCAGAAATATGAAGCTCCTATCGAAGAAAGTCATGTGCAACTCGCACGGACAAGAGTCTTCATACTTCATAGGATGGCAAGAGTACGAGAAGAACCCATACGATGAAACTCGTAATCCTAAAGGAATAATCCAGATGGGTCTTGCAGAGAATCAGGTTACATAACAGTAATTAACACATTAATTTTTACACTATAAATGCACTGAACCTCTCCCGTTGCTGATCATCGGGTTTATGCATGTACTTCTTGTTTTGACATGGAATTTACTTGAACGTTTTCATGTGCAGCTCTCTTTCGATTTACTAGAGTCATGGCTTGCTCAAAACCCAGATGCAGCTGGATTTAAGAGAAACGGAGAGTAAATATTTAGAGAGCTTGCCCTATTTCAAGATTATCACAGCCTTCCAGCTTCCAAAAACATACATCTCTACTCCACTAATTAATTTAAATACTACATTAAATTTATTAGTGTACATGTATCTTTTACAAAATAGTCTTACATTTGTTGGAAGAGGATTGCTACTAATATTTGGAGGGAGGCTTTTAGGCTAAGGGAATTTTGGAAGAGTAGAAAGATTTTGGAGAAGAGAAACTTTTATTACTCAAACTTGTTTTTGATTTTTTTGGCTTGATACAAAATGAGCAATCCTACACCTATATATACTTGGCCACTTCCTCAATCAATGGCCAAGATTTATCCAACACAACTTTAATCTAATGGCTTTAAATCACCTTCTACACAATTCTACAAAAATATCCACTATCTATATCACTCCATACTTATCTATATCATTTTACTATTCTAAAGATATTTCTAGAGCACATTTCTAGAACATGGGCCAAATGGGCTCACATTCTAGAAAATAGGCTAATTGGGCTCTTTATTTTTCATAATTTCTTAAGCCCAAATAATTATTACAAAATCAAGTTTATTTTAATTTTATTTTCAACACCCCCCCCCCCCTAAACTTGATTTGTCATTCCAAGCAAACTTCTTAACTTGATGAAGTCCTCTTGCTTGAGTGGCTTGGTGAAGATATCCGCAACTTGGTCTTTGGACTTCACGTACTCTACTTGTACATCCTTTCTTGTGATGCACTCTCTTATGTAGTGATAGCGTGTATCAATATGCTTGCTTCGATCATGGAACACCGAATTTTTAGCCAACGCCAACGTCGACTTATTATCCACGCAAATTGTAGTTCGATCTTCTTGTGGCCATCCGAGCTCCTTTAGCAAACTTCGCATCCAAATTGCATGACATACACAGGAGGTAGCGGCAACGTACTCAGCTTCACATGTGGATAGAGTGACAATTGGTTGTTTCTTGGACATCAAAGTGAAGGCGGTGTCTCCCATGAAGAACACGAAGCCCGTGAAACTTTTCTATCATCAATGTCTCCGGCCCAATCGCTATCGCTATAACCAACAAGCTTATAATCATTAGAAGTTGAATAGAACAAGCCAAAGTTGATTGCACCTTTGAGGTAGCGGAGAATTCTTCTTGCAGCCTTCAAGTGTGTAGTAGTTGGATTCTCCATGTAGCGACTTATGAGGCCGGTGGCGTAGAGAATGTCGGGTCTCGTGCAAGTCAAATATCGTAAGCTCCCAACTAAGCTCTTGAACATCGTCGTGTCCACTTTCTCAGCTTCATCATTCTTCGACAACTTGATCCCGCACTCCACCGGTGTGTTGACTGGGTTGCAATCTTCCATCTTGAACTTCTTTAGGATCTCCTTCGCATAGCCCTCCTGTGAGATGAAAATTCGATCCTCAAGTCGTTTGACTTCAATGCCAAGATAGTACGCCATAAGCCCAATGTCGGTCATCTCGAATCGCTTGCTTGAACTCATCGATCATCCTTTGGTTATTTCTTGCAAAGATTAAATCATCCACGTACAAGCAAACGATCAAGATATCTCCTTCTTTCATCTTGGCATAGAGCGCATGCTTATGTGGGCATTTGGCGAAGTCATTTTCTTGCAAGTACTTGTCGATCCTACTGTTCCACGCCCTTGGTGCTTGCTTTAGTCCATATAACGCCTTCTTCAATCTTAAGACTTTGTCTTTATGCGTCTTCACCTCATAGCCCATAGGTTGTCGGATGTAAACTTCTTCCTCAAGGACTCCATTCAAGAACGCCGACTTTACATCCATTTGGTGTATCTTCCATTTATTTTGAGCTGCCAGAGAAATGATTAGTCTTACAGTTTCTAAACGGGCTACAGGGGCAAATAACTCGTCATAGTCGATGCCGCTCTTTGACTGTATCCTTTTGTAACTAACCTCGCCTTGTATCTTTCGCTTTCTCCCTTACAGTTTTTCTTTGCCTTGTACACCCACTTGACGTCGATCGCCTTTTGCCCTTTTGGAAGTGAATTCAGCTCCCAGGTGTCATTCTTTTCGATGGACTGGATCTCCTCATCCATTGCATCTCGCCATTTCTTACTTTGTACGGCTTCTTCAAAGGTAACTGGTTCACAATCAGTAAATAGACAAAGAAGAGTTAGGTCCTCTAACCTTTCAGTGTCTTCATAAATGTCTTCCAAACTCCTTGCGCGTTCCTCGCTCCTTTCATTCAGAAACGATGGTGGCGAGTCTTCTTGAACTGCTGTTGGCGAGGTAGGTGGAGTAGTTAGCTCTTGCTGGGCATCCTCTGCTTTAGATCTTTGTTCTTCTTCTTCGGTTGGAATAATGGAATTAAAGTCCTCGTGAGAACCAAAATTCCATTCTCCTTCTTCATCAAACTCCACGTCCCGACTTATCACAAGCTTGTTAGTATCTGGATTATATAGTTTGTAGCCTTTGGAGTTGGAATCATACCCGATAAAGATGAACGCGTTACTTTTGTCATCGAGCTTGCTCCGTGTCTCGTCAGGTACATGTGCGTATGCTTTGCATCCAAAGACTCTTAGATGGGAGATTCCTGGCTTCCTTCCACTCCAAGCTTCTTGTGGTGTTTTTCCCCACACGCTCCTTGTTGGTGATCGGTTGAGTAGATAGACTGCACACGCTACTGCTTCGGCCCAGAATTCCTTTGGTAGCTTCTTGCTCTTTAGCATACTCCGCGCCATGTCTAGAATTGTCCGGTTCTTCCTTTCCACCACTCCATTTTGTTGGGGGGACCTTGGTACCGTTAGTGGACACCTTATTCCATGCTCCTCGCAAAAATTCTAGAACTCTCTAGAAGTGAACTCGCCTCCACGATCGGATCTCATGGCCTTTATGTGTAGTCCACTTTCTTTCTCCACTGCCGCTTTGAATTTCTTGAATACTTCAAATGCCTCTGATTTTTGCTTCAAGAAAAACACCCATGTCTTTCTAGAAAAATCATCAATAAATAGAAGGAAATAGTTACTTTTACCAAGGGAGCTTGGCTTGATAGGACCACATATGTCGGTATGTATGAGCTCCAATGGCTTTTGGGCTCTCGAGCTTGACTCCTTTGGAAAACTCTCCCGAAATTGCTTTCCGAGTAGGCATCCTTCGCACAATTGATCGGGGTGTCTAATGGATGAGTCCTCGCACCATGTCCTTTTGGATAGTAGCTCCAAGCCTCTAAAATTCAAGTGCTCAAATCGAAGATGCCAAAGCCAAGATACATCTTTGTAGCAAGCTTTAAGACACTTTGCAACATCATTTTGAATGTTCAACAAGAACATTCTATTTTTGGACATAGGCACCTTAGTGATTAAATTATTTTTATTATCTCTTATGGAAAGACTATGATCTTTCATGTGAATGTCATAGCCCTTCTCTAAGAGTTGCCCCAAACTCAATATATTATTTTTCATGTTGGGCACATAGTAGACATTTGAGATAAATTGGTGATTTCCATTCTTCAAGCGGATTAGGATGTTACCTTTGCCTTTCACTGGTATTTTGGATTCATCACCAAAAGAGACATTACCACTCACCGATTCGTCGAGCTCCACGAACATGCTCCTCTTTCCACACATATGGTTGCTCGCCCCGATGTCAAGGTACCAAGTGTTGTCTTGTCTCCCTTCTTCTCCTTTGTATGCTAGAAGTAGGGTCAGGTCTTTTTGGCTCTTATCCTCCACTAGGTTGGCGGCCTCTTCGACATTGGTTTGAGACCCTCTACATTGTGAAGCATAGTGTCCATATTTTTTACAAGAATAACATTTGATTTGAGATTTATCTTACCTTGCACCTTGGTTGCCTCTCCCACGACTTGGGTATTCTCTTCTTTCTTCATTGTTGTTGAAACCTCCTCGTCCACGTCCATGGCCTCGACCCCGTCCACGACCACGACCTCTTCCATATTGACCTCGTCCATTCCGATATTTTCTTCCTTATCTTTTAGTTGCATCTTGAATAATGTCTCCACTATATCTTGTTTTTTCTTATGCTTTTCTTCATATGCTTGTAAGGATCCCATTAATTGATCAATCGACATCTTCTCCAAATTTTTAGTTTCTTCAATTGTTATGACAATATGCTCGAATTTGGAAGTTAATGACCGGAGTATCTTCTCAATAATTCTAACATCTTCCAATTTTTCACAATTTCTTTTCATTTGATTTGAAACCACCAAAACTCTTGAAAAATAGTTGGAAATGGACTCCCCTTCTTTCATATGTAAAGACTCAAATTCTCCTCTTAATGTTTGGAGACGTACCTTCTTTACTTGCTCGGCACCTTTGCAAGACGTTTGGAGTTTCTCCCACGCTTCCTTAGCAGTGGTTGCACTTGAGATCTTCTCGAGCCCATCATCATCCATTGCTTGGTAGATGAAGTAGAGAGCTTCTTGTCTCTCTTTATTGAATCATTCACACCATCCTTTTGAGTTTGGGATAATGTAGATTCATCTCGGGGCTCATTGTAGCCTTTCTCTACGATATCCCAAACATCATGTGCACCTAGGAGAGCCTTCATCTTGATACTCCAATTATCATAGTTGCTCTTGTTGAGCATAGGAACTTGGAAGGATGCAACACCATTTGCCATAATTTTAGAAATTTTTGGTTAGAATCTTGTGGCTCTGATACCACTTTGTTGGAAGAGAATTGCTATTAATATTTGGAGGGAGGCTTTTAGGCTAAGGGAATTTTGGAAGAGTAGAAAGATTTTGGAGAAGAGAAACTTTTATTACTCAAACTTGTTTTTGATTTTTTTGGCTTGATACAAAATGAGCAATCCTACACCTATTTATACTTGGCCACTTCCTCAATCAATGGCCAAGATTTATCCAACACAACTTTAATCTAATGGCTACAAATCACCTTCTACACAATTCTACAAAAATATCCACTCTCTAGATCACTCCATACTTATCTATATCATTTTACTATTCTATAGATATTTCTAGAACACATTTCTAAAACATGGGCCAAATGGGCTCACATTCTAGAAAATAGGCTAATTGGACTCTTTATTTTTCATAATTTCTTAAGCCCAAATAATTATTACAAAATCAAGTTTATTTTAATTTTATTTTCAACAACATTGTTATGTTTAGCATATGCAGGCTTTGGTTCAATTCATGGCAGAAATAAGAGGGAACAAAGTAAGCTTTGATTCAAACAAGCTTGTACTAACAGCCGGCGCTACTTCTGCAAATGAGACACTCATGTTTTGTCTCGCCGATCACGGCGATGCTTTTCTCCTTCCTACTCCATACTACCCTGGGTACTTTACATTAATCCTTTTGCTTCTAACGTAGCATTTACTATACTACTAACTAATGTATTCACATCTTTTGCTATAACGAAAATTATGTTCTTTACTATTTAATAATGGTATTATTGTATTGTGTAATGCAGATTTGATAGAGATCTGAAATGGAGAACGGGGGCTGAGATTGTGCCAATAGAATGCACAAGTTCAAATGGCTTTAGAATAACAGAATCTGCTCTTGAAGAAGCTTACCAAGAAGCCAAAAGACGAAACCTTAAAGTGAAAGGAGTTCTCGTCACAAACCCTTCAAACCCATTGGTCACAACATCAAGCGAAAAAGAAATTCAACTCCTTTTAACCTTCATTTCTACAAAAAACATCCATCTCATTAGTGACGAAATCTATTCGGGCGCTGTTTTTAACTCGCCTAGCTTCGTTAGTATCATGGAAATATTTATAGAAAACAATTACATGAATACCGAATTATGGGATCGAGTTCACATTGTCTATAGCCTTTCGAAAGATTTAGGTCTCCCAGGATTTCGAATTGGTGCCATTTATTCCAGTGACGAATTAGTTGTTGCCGCCGCCACCAAAATGTCTAGTTTCGGATTAATATCATCCCAAACTCAGTACCTTCTCTGGGCCATGCTCTCTGACAAAAAATTCACAAAAATGTATATCTCCGAAAATCAAAAGAGGCTCAAGAAAAGATATGAAATGCTAGTTCGAGGTCTTAAAAATGCTGGAATTAGCTGCCTTGATAGCAATGCTGGCTTGTTTTGTTGGGTTGAGATGAGACATCTCTTAAGATCAAATCAAATACATTTGATGCAGAAATAGAATTATGGAAGAAAATAGTGTACGACGTAGGACTAAATATTTCCCCTGGATCCTCGTGCCATTGTACAGAACCGGGATGGTTTCGTGCATGTTTCGCTAACATGTCCGAAGATACGCTAAACCTCGCCATACAACGTTTGAAGGCTTTTGTTGATTCTACCAATAACAACCACCAAAATCTCCACCCGTCAAGTTTGTGTTCAAAGAATAAGTCTAGGTGGGTTTTCCTACTATCGTTTAATGACAGCCGTCAAAGAGAACGATAATCATGTCTGAACATTTCCTTGTCTCGTAGGCAGATTTAGAATTTTGAATTTACGGTTTTTGAGGGTTCTATGTATATTATTTATACAGATGGATTTCTTAACATAAATATAAGATTTCGGTCAAAATTATTGGGGTTTGCCAACCCATAGCTAGAACGTTAGTCCCGTCCCTGCCTTGTCTAGATGATTTTTTATCTCAACGTTTAGATGTTGAGTTTGATCCCAAAATTCTTTTGTATCATAGTAACACTTTGTGTTTTATATTTTTAATGTAGAAGATGCACTCGGTCCATTTGATGGACGAGAAGTGCTTTTTCATTATTTTGTAAATCTGCATCAAATCTTGTCGAAACGTTCAACTAGTTCCATAATCTCATAAATTTGTTTGAGATAAATGAATTATTTATATCACATTGTAGTGATGATCAGTATTGATATTAAAATGGATTATTCTCTCGACGCATGTCTATTTGATTTATTTTTAAGTTATTGAATCCTGGTATTACATTGACATACGACCATACGGTAGCAAGATACAAAATAGAGGCAACAGACAAATGTGTTCGGGTTTCTCCATAGCAGCTGGTTTGATGAATGTGTTGTTAGTAGGGGTGTATAAAGCAAAGCGACAAACCGATACCAACCCGATAATTCGAGTCAAACCGAGGAAAAAAATCCGATTATGGTTTGGTTTGACTTGGTTTGGTGTTGGAAAAAAAACCCGACCATAATTGATTTAGTACTAAAGAAAGTCAAACCGAAACCAAACCAACCCGACATTACATATATTGAAATTTTAGATATATTTAATATATAAATATACTTATTGTAATGTGATTTATAAATATTTCTTTAAAATTTTTATAATTTTATCTTTTAAGGTATTATTTCAAGGTTGGATTTAAAACTTTTGAATGCTCCAATAAGTTTTATAGCTATTAATATTAGTAAATTAAATATGCTAGCAATCAATACTAATGCTAACAAAAAACATTCAATTTAATATTACGAACGGGGATGTATTGAATGTCTATTTTTTGTTTTGTAATAATTTAGATAAAAATACATAACCTATTTTTATTTTGCTTTATCTTTTAGGCATATAATTAATACTCCCTTATTAGTCTATCTAGTTTAGCATGAATTAGTGCTTTTAGATTATGTTTACTTTTATTATGGCTTTTTAATTAGCAATATTTATATTACATAATTTTATTGTCTTTATTGTTGAATATTTTAGGATAATGTCATGAGTCATGACATATCTCATATTTTGTATTATTTTCTTGGAAAATACTTTATATAGTTGTATCTTACTAGGATAAAAGAAATATTTTGAGCATACGTTATATGTTTTGTTCTACGAAGATTTTACCGGAAAAAAATCCGAAAAAAACCCGAATAACCCCAAAATTCGAAAAAAATTCGAGAAAAACCGATATTGAAAAACTCGAGTTTTATTGGTTTGGTTTGGTCTTTAAATTAATAACCCGACACAATTGGTTTGATTTGGTAATTTAAATTCCGAACCAACCCGGTCTACATACACCCCTAGTTGTTAGGACCGAAAAAATCACGTGTGTCACACAAACCTCAATCAGTCAAATAAAATCACATAAAAGAAAAAATGGAGGGAAAAATTGCTTCCTTTTTTTGGTACAAGATTTTCATGAATCTAGTTTACATACCTTTCGTTGCTGTCATCCGTTTTGAATTAGTAGTTACAACTAATGACATATCGGTCAGCGAAGAATTGAAGTATGAAATCGGATAATTTTTCCTGACTCTGATTGTTAGGCAATATTCTTCAATCTAATCATGGTTTGAAGACTAATTAAGAATAATAAGAAAGAAAAACTGCTTTTTCGGTCCACAACTGATTTATACATTAGAATAGAAAGAACAATAATATCTAGACTAGCATTGTAATATAAGGATCTCTAAATCGTTATATCTTTTATATTTAAATTTCTCTGACATGAAGCTAATATATTTTGGTCATTTACATTTCTAAAATGTGGTTGATGGCAGGAGATGAGCAGAGCCGGATCCAATTTAAACTCTACGGATTTAACCTCTTAGATATTTTTAGCATCGAATCCATTATGTTTTTAAAATTATAGGTCCTGACCTTTTATCTATCATAACTTAACGAAGTTTTATATAAATTAATATGTTACGTCAAAAATATTGGATCCATATAAACCCTGCTCCATTAGGCTGCATCCGGAGCTAGAGATGAGAACAGCTGAAATCTTGATACTCCCTCTATTCCCGTTTATGTGAACCTATTTTTTTTTGTCTCTTTAAAAAGAACGATTCATTTTTAAATTTAGAAACAATTTTGTTTAAACTTACAATTCTACCTTTAATTAAAAGTTTTTATAATCATTTAAATAATCTGGACCCCTTTTTCACTTATTTAGAATTATAAATTATAAATTTTTTTATTTTTTCTTAAAATTCGTGCCAAATCAAATAAATTCAGATGAATGGAACGGAGGTGGTATCAAATATCCAAGTAGGATCCTTTTTGGTTATCTCCATGTTTTAAGTAGAATCTGTACATGTGCCTGAAATAAAGACAACATTATATTACTTGATTTACTTCCACTTATTATCTAAAAATAAGGTTCTTCTCATACTAAATCATTGCAAATCTGAGATTCTGGGCGGTTGTTTAAATTCCTTAGACAAACTGAACATCAATGGAAACATTGATGCTATTTTTTGGGCATGTGGGTTGAGTACTTGTTCTTTTGAGGCGGAATAATTAAATACTTCCTCCATTCTATTTTATGTGGCATTATTTATTTAAAAATAAAACATTTCTGTATTGAACAGTGTTTATCCTAAAAAATGGTGTAACAATTAAATTTGTATGCAATTTTAAAAATATGTGATTTAATTCAATACACTAAAAAGAACAACAGATAAATAAGTTAAAGATAAAATAAAGGACCAAACCAATCACAACATCTGTAACTACTGTAGTAATCCTATCTCCAATAATATTAATCATGTTTTTGTAGAGGGGCAAACTGTGTAGTTATATTTGAAATCTATTTGAAAATGCACTTGGTATACATCACCACCACTATACTATCAGATATATTATGAATCAATGGTGGACCTCAAAGGCCTACAATGATGTCCATAGACTTGTTCTCAGTATTACCCCGGTTATAATTTGCTGGTTTCTTTAGAAAGAATTATGTGTCTGTAGGTATGGGGATCAAAAAAGTGTCAACAAGTATAATCTCAAGCAACAGATAACTTGGAGCATTGAAGCTGTGGCCAACAAAGCATATCCTAACATTGGCTTAAAGCTCCCTTGAAATACTTTTTGTGATACTTTTACAAGGCTTAGACCTGGGCATAAAAGTCTAGTGGTTCGATGGATCAAGCCGGACAAGGGTTGGGTGAAGCTAAATATTGATGGGAGTTTTCTTCAGAGGGAAGGTAAAGCAGGCCTATAGGTGAGATTAGAGATAATCAAGGAGATATCATCATGACCTTTCCACTCCAGCCACTGCCCAAAATCACAATATTGCAGAGGCTCAAGCAGCTCTATTTGGCCTCAATTAGTGCAAACAAAATGATTTCAACGAGGTGATATTGGAATTGGACTCTCTATACATAATAGAGATCCTCTGAAACGATGCTGACACTAACTATAATTTTAGTCTCATTGTGATAAGATCAAGGATATCATCAGGACGCTCAACATTCAGATTGAGCATTGCTACCGAGAGGCTAACCAGCTCGTTGACAGTTTGGCTAAGACGGGAGCAGAGATGCAACTATCTATTCTCTTTGAATCAAGCATTCAACTTCCTAGGCAATCCAAAGGCCTCTTTTTGCTTGACAAACAACAGATTCATAGCATAAGAAACAAATTTGATAAAGCAAATTTCTTTGTTAGTTAGTGCTTTTTGTTGATTGAGGAGGCGAACTATAATTTAATCGCCTATTCCTCATTATTTTGAAGGGTTATCTCTACCTTTGTGTTGTATATTCAAACTATATTTTTGGTTAATATAATACCCCCAGGAATACTTGAAAAGTTCATAAAAAAACAATCATAATGTGATGGTCGAGCCTTATTTTAGGTTGAACAATGGAATTCATCCTTGATTGGACCCTCGATACAAGCTTGGTCGCGAATAAAGAAGTGAATAAATGTAGAATAGTTTGAATGATGACTTGAAGACAAGAATAAATTTTATTGCTTTCGCTTGCGTGTCACCCTCTGTTAAATAAAAGAAACCTTCCTCTTTATATAGTAAGGAAATTTTAGTTTTAGTACAAGTCTAAATAAAGTAAATAATTTTTTCTCGATAAATGTCTATCCGCAGATTGTGTGGGATGGGATTCTGAATTTTGTTATTTTGAAGGGTTATCTCTACCCTTGTGTTACATATTCAAACTATATTTTTGATGTTTCAAACTATATTTTTGTTTAATATAACACCCCCAGGAATACTGGAAAGTTCATAAAAAAACCAATCACAATGTGATGGTCGAGCTTTATTTTAGGTTGAACAGTGGAATTCATCCTCGATCGGACCCTCAATGCAAGCTTGGCTGCGAATAAATAAGAGAATAAATGAAGAATACTTTGAATAATAGCTTGAAGACGAATAAATTTTATTGCTTTGGCTTGCGTGTCACCATCTTTTAAAATAAAAGAAACATTCTCAATTATATAGTAAGGAAATTTCAGTTCTAGTACAAGTCTAAATAAGATAAAATTTTTCTTTTTTCGGTAAATGCCTATCCGCAGTTGGTGTGGGACGGGATTCACGCCGTAATATCCGGTTAAAAGCGAATATTACAGCCCCTTATTCGTCATGAATAAGTGTTCTCCATGTTTGCCCAGGTCCAAAAATTGTACTTGGTTTGGATCCAATATTTCACCATACCTGAAGCTAGATACATTTTTCATTCCTATCGGGTTTCGATACGGAGGGTCCTTTCCTCCATTATACTCATGTCGAGTCGTGCTTCACCTTTGTTTCCTCATTAGGGAATAGGGAAAACTCTTCCTCGATTTTACCCGTACACAGATAGTCCCCTTATTTCTTCGAGAATAGATTTATTGAAGCGATGTGAAGCGATAAATTAACCTCGATTTCTTTTTCTGTATGCTACAACTGAGTTAACGGGGCAGTGAAATGTCCCATCAATCGCGTCGTTCTGACTTCGGACACATTTCAACCGCTGGTTGACCGTCAGTGAATATGAAACGTCACACATTGATTACCCTTTCTCTATAAAAGCTTCGATCACCTTTTCACATTTTTACTTTTCGATTCCAGGGCTTCTTAATTTACCCTTAAACTCCTCACCTATTCCTAATCCCTTCAAACCTTCATACATTGTTTTTTATATCTTCATATTTTTATCTTCAAATCTTCATACTCCTTCTTCAAATTTTCAAATCTGACCTTCATATGTTCATCCTTATCTGCAAATCTTTATCGTCACCTTTACATCTTCATATTTTCTAGAATTCAATGGCGAAGAACTCCAAATCTGTGCCTCAACAGACCATCCCTTTTACTTCCAACCCGGCCACGAATGCCGAGGTGTTTTTGCCTGAGGTGGCCCCGAAACCTCCCTTGACTAACTTCATCCCCGAGGGCTTCTCCTTTATGAATGACTTCAAATTCGAGAAATCTTCCGGTCAACATGACTGAGGCGAGGGGGTGTAAAGGTACATATATACTCCATTACCGAAGATACACTTCCTACATTTTGGGAGAACTACAACTAGGAGGACAAGGACATGGTCGTTGTCGACGCCCCTTTTTCCCCTCCATAAAAGAAGGCAAAATTGGGTTTACGACATTATGGGCAAAACAACTCTATTTCCCGTTTGAGAATTGGGTTATGGATTTGGAAGAGTCGCTACCTAATGATTATAGTGCATTAGGACACGTAAGAGAGATTATTTTGAAAAGAAAATCAGAGTTCGGGTAAGGGCTTGAGATTATCTCGAGGGAAAGGTGTTAGGTACCCCTCAAGATCCACTAGTGTGGTTACCGGCCGTGTTAATTGTGACTTTATGAAAGGTGAAGCAATTAAGCAAGTAAGGCTCACAAATATAGCATTCATATAACTTGAAAAAAAAGGTGTTTGAAGAAGAAAGAGGTATGCAAATTTAAAATAAAATGAAAGAAAATTGATTAAAATATGTATTACTATGAAAGAACATTTGAATAAACAAGCAAAAGGGAGAAGGTCCTAGGTTTAACTACAATATAGATCATTCGATGCAATATCCCACACATATTCCTAAAGAGGGTTCGCTTTATGATATTATCGCATCGTCATCAGCTCCATATTCTACCCTTCCCATCACTTAGAGGTTATTTAAGCGTGTGAATCGGCCACGGATGCTTATTGCGTGCTATTATCCGTCCCGTCCTATAGATCCTAGAGGGCATTTAGGATCACTATTCCTATAAGGTTGGAGCTAAGCTGTACCCTTAAGTTTAAAGGTTAAAATACTAGGCGACATACAAAACAGATAAGGCTTGCATACAAAGGAATCGTATAAGACATATCTAGGCTCAAATAACCCTTTATAAGAGAACACGTAATTAGCACGTCTCAAACACATGTAAGGTCTAAGGAAGAGAGAGAGAGTTTTAAAAGCTGGAATATGAATTGAAATAGAAGTGGTGGAGTTTGCAGAAAAACATAAGAGAAAAAAGTTCAGAACTTAAGGGAGGTAATATAAGTTATTTTTTTAGAAATCTGCATAAGTCATTTAGGAACATTTCAAAAGCTTAGTAAAACAGTTTTAGTCAGGCAGAGTAAAAGAATGAGCGTTAAAGCATTTTGAAGTTACAAAACAGTAAACACACAGGCCTTTTGAGGGTTTCAAAAAATTAGTACGCAGACAGTTGAAACAGTGGTCTAATCTGGACAGGAAATCTAGCAAAACCTGTTTGCATAGATGATTTTAAAAATGTGATAGAAGTATGTAAAAAATAGAGAGGGCTTTCAGAAACAAACAAATTCAAACAGAGGCGAATTAACTTGAACAAGATTTGAAAGTGATTAGCCTATTTTATCCCTTTATCCGGCCTAAGTTTTGCCTAGGCGTTATTAAAATGGTGAGCATGCAATGGTTTCTGATTTTAACAGGGAGTGAGTTTTTACATTTTTTGTTTAGTGAAACATTCAGCAGTTGCAGAAGAAGACCCTAAGCACATGATATCTAATGCATATAAAGGCCTAAAGCATGGTATCTAAATGAACATTAGTAATTTGGTTATTAACTGATTGTAATTATAACGATAACAAGATGAGAAATAAAAACCCTAAGCGCAGGATTTCTATATGTGAGATGCATGCCCTATACATGGTTTCTATTACGCAAATAGGTAAATAAACCCTATAACATGCTTTCTACCCATATCTTTAATAATCATGCATAACCCTCCCCATATCCACTATAATCCCTCATTATTCTTTACAAATTATTACAGCCAAGTAATTAAAAATACAACAGTGATAAAAGAAAAATAAGAAGTTATTCTATAGAGAGCTTTCAGTCAGGCCCAAACATCCCCAACCTCACTCCTTTGGAGTTTCACATGCATTACCAAGGCTTGGGTGCGGCAAAGTTCCCTAAGGGTTCGTTTGAACCCTGTCCAACTATGCCTTACAAAAAGGACAAAACGGTCGACGCAAATACATTCCGGTTAACAAGTCCGGAGTCAAATCCACAGGAAATTAACCTATAGATCATAGCTATTGGACACACAAAAATTCACATATTCATTCTTCGGAGATGTTGAGTAACAAAATGGGTGTTCATTAACTAAATATTGTGTAATAAAAATGCAATAATTAAGAACTAGCTATAAACTAGTTGTAAGCAAAAATGAGAAAGGTCTAAGGTTCTGATTTCCCTTGTTGTTGAAATCCTTCCAGTATGTTTGCTATAAATTTGCCTAAGTCTTCTCTATCGATCATGAGCACTCTGACTGCCGTAACCCTTCCCCAAATAATTATAACAATATACTAGACATATTCTCCCAAATTACACTAGTTAGCTTTTAAGTAAATCTGACTGAGATCGTACTTAAGTTTTTGTTATCCCTAATCCCGTATTTAAACTCTTTGTATTGATCTCTCATATACGTCAGAAGTGATAATTTTCAATAACAACCTAAATCAACAACAATAAGAATATAGTTGATTAAATAGATATACACATATAGTTGAAAAAATAGAGATAATAGATGGCAAATCTATATTAACAAAACGATAAAATCATCCTTCAACAGGTTCCATCAAAACCCTTGATTAGGTATTTAGCTACTCATGCTCATTGTAAAAATTCCCTAAATAGTTTGCATAACCAATATTACAAATTATAGATGAAGGAATGAAGAATTTGATGATAATCTCCTTCCGAAATAGTCTTCCTAGGCCTCTGGTATGTCTAAAGTCCTCCAAATAGCGTTTTATATGTATTTATACCAAGTAGGGTCGGTTCCAGACGAAACACCCTTTCCTGCGTGAATTAGTACTTAGCTCTGCAAATTTTGTACAGGCGCCCCCCACGTTGCGTCGCACAGTGCGGCGGTAGTGGGAAACTTCATAGAGCTTGTTTTCAATGATTGTCGTGAAATTGCACACCTGAATTTTTTTATCTTCTTTTGACATCTACACTTGGTATACGACCTCCAAACACGATCTCGACTTAATGCATTGGGTATTGCTCAGACTGTAAAGCTCCAATTTGATCGATTAGCTCCAAATTAACTTTTGAACTTGGGATCACTTCCTGCAAGGCATTAAACACCCACTAAGTGTAGTTCACTATAATTTGAGCTTAAGTCCACGTAAAAATGAAATAATTGGAATGTATCAATGTAATACTACGGCTAAAATACAATTTTCTACCCTCACATCAGGAATTTGGCAAAATCGTTCTTCACGAACGCGAGGACAATTGCGAACACGAAGTAGTGGAGGCTTACTCATCACGAACGCGTCTCTCCACTCGTGAACTCATAGGGCTATGGGGACCTGGGAGGGATCTGTCCGATACTCTTCACGAACTCGATATTTGGCTAAGGAATGCGGAGGCTGGGAGGAGTAAGCCTTCGCGAACGCGAAGGTCTTTGGTCGTTGATGCTTCACGAAAGCGAAGAACACCTGAATTTATAATTTATTTAGTTCCTTTTACACATTGGTCACATATACAAAATGCTATACAGAATGTAGCAACATAATTCATTAATACGCATATGATAACTAACCACCAACTATTACAACATGATTATCATTACGAGGAGCGGATGTAGCATTACAGGGAACACTCTAAAATCGAGATTCTCTTTATTTTTCACTATTTTCAAGGTTGAACTGGGCTTCGAGGTGATTTGAAAAGGTTCTTCATCCTAACTTCAAGGTTAGTAGATTTTAATTTGTTTCATTACATTTTCATAAATACTCATTGATGTTAAACTTTAATCTATGACTTTCATAGTATATGTAGAAATTGGAAATTTTGAGCAAATGTGATTTAGACCACAAATTTAGATTGGATTTTAAAACTAATCATATAATAGAGTTCGAGAGTTAATGGGTAATTGAATTTTAGTATGATTTCGAATTTTGACCAAACGGATCCGAGGTCCACTTTGGTTGACCTTTTTCAAAATCACTAAAAGATTGAATCTTTTTCCCCAGTGGGTAGTTTTTAAATCCTACTTTGAATTATTTGAGCTGTATTAGGCTAGATTTAATTAGTTTGGAGGCAAAAAACTTGTGGTTGAGCATTGATTTGGTTGCGGAGTGAGGTAAGTGTTGTGGTTAACCTTGACTTGAGAGTTTAGGACTTGGTTTATTTGCTACGTGAATTATGTGTGGAAAAGACATATATATAAGGTTATGAGTACATATGCATTGTTATTTGGGTTAAAGCATGCAGTCAAGAATTGTTTCTTTATTCTAATTTGTTTAATTGACTTTGTTTCTCTATGCATAGGTTAGATTATTACTTTTAGTTATTCGCCTCTTATTTATTATTTATTTTGAAGATGTTGGGAATTTTTGAAAGTTGGGTATGATATCATGGCATTATAATTGAAATAAAATTGTTTTCCGCCTTGCAATTAAAATTCGGATTTGTATTGTTGATAGGTGAGGAAGAGTGAAACGCACTAAGAGTGTTGTTGTGCCTTATTTACATTCATTATTATATATGGAGATATTTCGAGAGTAAAAGCACGAAGGATGATGCCGTACAGGTGAGTAAAAGTACGAAGGGTGATATCGTGTCATTTTATTTATGATATTAAATGGTGAAGACGAGAGTAAAAGTACGAAGAGTAATGTCGTGCCATCTTTATTTCATTGCCTTATTTGATTTCCGATTTTTGTGATTTATTTGATTATATTGTTGCTTATTTCGGAAGATGTTATGTTGTGATTTCGTACTTATCATTTTTATGATATTTTCCCTTTCGCATGTCCCTTCCCAGTTAATATTTTATCGCTCTATTAGTTATTTTGCTCTATATATATACACATTTCATTGCCTGATTTGATGTTTAATAAAATACTAGTATGATACCTGCAGTAATGTATTTCTACTATCTAATAAGAGGGAGTTAGCAGGCAACTGGACGACATGCTTGCTTACTGTCGGGACATTTTCAACATTTCACATGTTTAGGTTGCTTGAAAGAGTTATACTCGCTGCTACATTATTTGGGCATTGTCAGTAGCTACGTCAAGATGCCGTTTTCTGGTAAAATCTTGTGCCACGTTGAAACAGCCCCGGCTCAATGTATTCATTATGGTAGGCCCGTTATATATTTGGTTTGACACGCCAACCCAGAACCCCTCACTTGCGCTTCTATTTTACAAACTTTACAGTGATTTTTTTTGGTAGAAAGGATAGTTATATATATATATATATATATATATATATATATATATATATATATATATATATATGAAGATCGTAAAGAGCAGTTAAGGTGATGCATTACAGGCATCAGATTTATATTAACAGAACCAAAAGGAAAGTTATTAGTATCTAACTTGTCCCGATAAGTATATACAGTAGATGCAGTAGGAGATAAACAAACCCTATTACTACTAGCAAGCCTAGGAGCTAAACTACACTACTACTAGTACTGCCTTCAGTAACTGCCGATTTCACCAGCCTTGTACGAGATTCTCCTTGCTGGTCTTGGTGGTAGGAAGATGTCGCAAAAGATGGCGGGTCTTTATACATTACACAGAAATCTTGTTGTTATTGTGCTCCAAACTTTGCGAGGTTGTCTGCTACGCAGTTCTGCTCGCGGTACACTCTGGTGATGCTGGGCCTATCCAATTGAAGAAGTAACCACCTGCAATCATGTAAAATATTATTGTAGTGCTGCGCATTGGAGTGTAATAAATTCAGTATATTTTGTGCATGTGTCTCAATGCTAAGTGGTCGTAAGTTCAGATCTTTAGCAATAAGTAATCATTTGACTAAAGCTAGTAGCTCTGTCTGTACTGGAGTGCCATGCAAAGTTGCTCCTGCAAAGCCAAAGATCCATTGCCCTGTATGATTGCGAAATATCCCTCCTATGCCACACCTCAAACCGTTAGAAGAGCAAGAGCCATCTATATTAAGCTTATAAGAATTTCTATTAGGCGGATGCCATTTGATATAGAGTGGCGTGGATGCTTGGTCTTTGCATTTATGATTTGTAAGATGAAAAAATTTTGCTGCCTTTGTAATTACAACCCATCCAAGGGAAGATTTCTTTGTTCAAAAGTATATTTATTACGATGATTCCAAAGTTCCCAAAGAGCAAACGATATTAGGGTATTGTTTGGAATACCATAAAAGTAATTAAGATATTTTTTATTAATAAAATCATTAAAAAAAATAAGTTATTTGCAAATGGTTCTATAGGATTTAAATCAACTTGTATGTGAAAATTCATCCAAAATGCTTTTGCTACTAGACAGTAAAGTAAGATGTGATAACAATTTTTGGAAGTTGTTTGCACTGGGAACAAATATTAGTGCCAATGATCCCTATCTTATTCAAAAAAGAATCAATTGAAAGCCTATTGACAGGCACACCAAATAAAATAGAAAATTTTAGGGAACTTCACACTGATGATATCATTGTAATGCCATATTTTTCTCTTCTTTTACTTTCCAACAATTGCTGCCTATAAGTAGTTTCCCTTTCATGTTTGTAGACCACCATTTATTTTATTTTTTTAACCTTTTGAACTTATGTATTCTTTCACATAAATTTAAAAAGTTAAAAGAATACGTAACCTTTTCATGTTTGTTGACCACCATTTATTTTATTTTTTTTAACTTTTTGAACTTATGTATTCTTTTGATTTAAACTTGAATTACCTTTTAATTAATTCCAAGAATTGATACATCAAAATTATTTTTTTTTTGGTAATTAAGAATTTTATTAATCACCAAAGATGTTGCAATACACTATCATAGTCCAGTTTATACGCAGCAGACTATCTCATCTTATCTGTTTAACTACAACTAACCCTATAACTATACCTTAACTATATTTACAAGAGAAATTGCTTCATCTGTTGTCTAACTTTAGGAGTTCCTCTAACATTACAAGTATAGGCTAGTTCTCTGAGTAAAAGTATTGCTGCTACAAAAGGCATTCTCAAATATCCGCGAGTTTCTCTCCAGCCACAAAGCATAGCATAGTTCTGCAGTCACCATTTTGAAAATGTTAGCTCTACAAGACTTTCATTTAGCTTTGCTAATTATCCACTGGAGGTACTGGTCCCAGTTCTGCATTTTGGGATGGTGCTCTTCAATCCAGGTCAGTGTTTGCTCCCTTAAATCTGTTGAATATGGACATGTAAGGAATAGATGTTCTCTGGATTCTGCATGGTTTTGGCACAGCACACATTTCTGGTCAACATTAATTCCCCAATATGTTAGCCTATCCTTGGTTGGAAGCCTGTCATGGAGTACTAACCATAAGTTGAACACAGCTTTGGGTCTGGCATAGTTCTGAACAGTTAAGTTCTTCCAAGGGACTCTCGACAATTGACCAATCTGTAGTAGATAAATCTGTCTAATGGAGCACACTTTCATATTAAGGCCTTGGTGTTGTTGCAGCACATCTATTGCTGCTATGATCTTTCTAACCATCCAACTAGCTTGTCTAGGAATAGGCATGTTCTCCAATTGGTGCAGCTTCATATGGACAACATGAATTCATTTTACCCACAGCCTGTCTTTCTTGTGAGCCAAATCCTAGCAAAGTTTAGCAATTGCAGCCTTGTTCCACAGAGATAAGTTAATGAGATTCAATCCACCAGCTGATTTAGGAATACACATTTTTTTCCCAAGATATATAAGCTTTTTTAGTGATGACATTTGATCCAGACCAGATGAAGCTTCTACAGATTGCTTCAATTAGCTTCAGTATTTTAGTTGGGATGATGAAGAGTTGAGCCCAGTATGCATGTATTCCAAATACCACAGATTGGACAAGTTGCAGCCTCCCAGCATAGGATAGTTTCTTGGCAGTACATGATGTGATCCTAGCAGTGATCTTTTCCACTAATGGTTGCCATTGAAACAGTGACATCTTCTTGGTGGATAGAGGAATGCCTAGGTATTTGCAAGGTAATTCTCCATGTACATAGCCAAGGTGACCAATAATCTGCTGCTGCACTTCTTGTTTAACCCCTCCAAAATGTACTGAGCTTTTGCCCAGATTAGCTTTCAATCCTGAAGCTTCAGTGAATTGGGAAAAATACTGGAACATTGCAATGACAGACTTGATTTCTCCTTTAGCAAATAAGAGTAGATCATCATCAAAGCTTATATGAGTAATGCCCAGCTTTTTACATCCAGAATGATATAGAAAAGCTTGATCTTTCCTTAGTTCAGCCTGTGACCTGCTAAGATACTCCATGACTATTGCAAATAAGAATGAGAATACTGGATCTCCTTGTCTGAGGCCTTTAGTAGCTTTAAATGGTTCTGTTGTTTCCCTATTAGTCAACACTGTATAGCTTACTGTTTGGACACACTCCATGATCCAGTTAGTGAACCTGGTTAGAAACCCCATTCCCTCCATTACTTGTTGCAAGAAAATTCATTCAACAGAATCATAAGCTTTCTGAAGGTTAGCTTCTACAATATGATTTTATTGTTCTTGGCTATTAGAAGGAAATAACATTAGTAATTTTGAAAATACAATTTAACTATTTATAAACAAATTAAAATAAAAATTTTGTTGTCATGAGAAATAATAAAAAAATGAAGGAATACCAAAAAAATTTAACTTAACAAAAGTCGAGCATTATTTAGTCATTACAACAATTGTTATTACAATATACTATACAATGAATAATAATAATTTCTTGGTATGTGCTTTAACTTAATTGGTTATTTTGAGCGTCATATGATACAAAACAAAATCCTACTTGAGGAATTAGACAAGATATATTATTGTTGTTGTATACGATATAAGAAAAATAAAAAGAGCAATTTAAATAATTAACAAAGCATAATATTTATTGAAAAATAAAGAAGAATAAAGTACAAGAAGTTGCAAAGTACTACAATCTACGTATAAAATAAGAGAAATAAAAGCAGGAAAATATGCAAATAAAAAACGGGAAGAAGGAGGATATAGAATCGAAGTAGCAGCAAAAATACTACGTATACAGTTTAAACCCAAAAAAAGTCACATGGTAAGGGAAAGTATGAAATAAGTAGGAAAAATAATAAAAAGAAAAGGGGTACCTGGAATTGAATTAGGAGCAATAAAATACACTTTGAGAGATAAATTAGTGTTAACATCGAGATTAAGCCGATGAATCATGGAAATTATAGAGAGAGAAAGTAGAGAGAAGGAGGAGTAGGTGAGAAGACTGTGGAACTTCAGAGAGAGTTTATTATTAAACCGAGAAAGGAAAATGTACAAAATGAAGTCCGGGGGTCCCAAAATATCTAGGGATCCCAATATATACAAATACAATGGGCGGGTCAAGGACCCAAAATAAATGTGGTCGGATATGGGCTCAGATATGACTCAAGTGAATTGGGCTCCGAAGAGGCCCAAGAAGACATTCATCACTGCCCAACCTTGTATACCAACAAATACAATAAATATACACAGGGTATACACTTCATATAATCATGTAACATCTTGTATCTCAACACCCCCCCTCAAGTTGGAGGGGGGAACCACCTGCAACTTGGTGAGCAATGGAACCATCAAAGTGCCCTGCAGAGGCTTGGTGAGCAAGTCAGCCAGCTGACGAGAAGTGGGCACATGAAGCAACTTGATGAAACCAGAAAGCAATAGGTCCCGAACAAAATGGCAATCCACCTCGATATGTTTCGTACGTTCATGAAAAACAGGATTGTTAGCAATATGAACAGCATCCATGCTATCACAATAAACAGAAACAGGGGATGGAACAGAAACCCCAAGATCAACCAACAAGCGAGAGAGCCAAGTCAACTCAGCAACGACCTTGCTTAAGGCTCGATATTCAGCCTCAGCAGAGGAAAGAGAAACAACAGGTTGTTTCTTCGATTTCCAACTGATCAAACAGCCACCTAAGAGCACACAAAAACCAGTGACAGAGCGCCTGGTATCAGGGCAGGCAACCCAGTCACTATCAGAATACCCAGTCACAGAAAAGTCAGCATGATCAGAATAAAACAAGCCCAAGTAGGGTGTGCCATTGAGGTAACGCAGAACATGCAGGGCAGCAGTATATGTGGAAGTCTGGGGGATTTGAGAAATTGACTCAGGTGCTGGACTGCATAACAGATGTCAGGCCTAGTGTGAGTCAAGAAGAGCATCTTACCAACGAGGCTCCTGTACTGATCAGGAGAGGGCAAGAGGGCACCAGAATCAGCATGGAGTTTGACATTGATGTCCAACGGGGACACAACAGAGGACACATTGACACAGTCAAACTGTTGCAACAAATCAGAGATATACTTGTGCTGATTGAGGTGCATCCCACCAGGGACAGCAGACATCTCAAGGCCCAGAAAATAATGCAAGGACCCTAAATCCTTGATTTTAAACTGTGCATCCAGAAATAGTTTTAGAGCAGCCAGTTCATCACTGTCATCCCCAGTGAGAATTATATCATCCACATAGACAGCGACCACCACAAAAGAGCCAGGTTTACCCTTGAGGAATAAGGAGTAGTCGTTCAAAGAATGAGAATACCCTCTGGAATAGAGAGCAGAAGACAATTTGGCATACCACTGCCTGGATGCTTGTCTCAGCCCATACAAAGACTTTTTGAGTTTGCAGACCAGAGGAGGAGAAGGAGAAGAAGAAGAAGAACCAGAATCATCAGAAAATGGGGAGACAGTCAAACCTGGAGGGAGTTTCATGTAAACATCCTCGTCCAAATCACCATGAAGAAAGGCATTACTCACATCCAGCTGAAAAAGAGGCAAGTGATTCTTGACAGCCACAGCAATAAGGCATTTGACAGAAGTCATTTTTATCACTGGGGAGAAAGTTTCAGTAAAATCAATCCCCTCAACCTGTGTGTCACCTCTGATGACCAACCTGGCCTTATACCTTTCTACACTGCCATCTGCCTTATATTTAATTTTGTAAACCCATTTGCAACCAATGGGTTTCTTACCAAGAGGAAGAGGAACAACATCCCAAGTATGGTTTGTGTCCAAAGCTTCAAACTCCTGTCTCATGGCAGCTTGCCAAGCTGGGACGGATGCTGCCTGAGAATAGTATAGAGGCTCAGATTCCAAAGAGGAGGAAGATGAGCCAGAGAAGGCAGGGAGTTGACACACATAATCTTTAAGATAGGAAGGAGGATTATGGTGTCTGGTAGACTTTCTGGGAGCAAGAACAGAGGGAGGAGGATGCAAAACAGGAGGTGAAGCAGCAGGACTGAGTGGAGCAGAAGAAGGCATGTGTACAAGTGTGTCAGAAGAGGGAGTAGAGAGTGGAATGGGAGAATCAGAGATATCATCATGTTCTCCAGAGGGAATAAAAGGAAAAGAAGAAGCAGGAGAAGGAGTAGAGGGAGATGCATGTTTAAAAGGAAAAACTGATTCATAAAAGAGAACATCCCTGGAGACCAAATACTTCTTGGATGCAATATCATAAAGCCTATAACCCTTTTTGCCAAAAGGATAACCCAGAAACACACAAGGAATAGCTCTAGGCTTTAACTTGTCCCTTTGAGGGATGGGAACAGTGGCATAGGCCAGGAAACCAAAAACCCTCAAGTGAGCATAGGAAGGAATTTTGCCATACAAAATCTCATGAGGAGACTTGTTATGAAGTAATCTGGTGGGTAGTCTGTTAAGGAGATAGGTGGCAGTCAATAGGCAATCCCCCCAGAAAGATACTGGCAAGCCAGATTGAAAGAGCAATACTCTACAGGCCTCAAGAAGAGTTCTATGCTTTCTCTCAACAACACCATTTTGTTGAGGGGTGTGAGGGCATGATGTTTGATGTATGATCCCCTGACTGCTAAAGAAAGAAATGCCCTCATTGCTAGACCCCAATTCTAAAGCATTATCACTTCTAACAGTCTGAACCACAGCATTAAATTGGGTTCTGACCATAGCAAGGAAGGACTTAAGCATAGAAAAGGCATTACTTTTGGATCACAATAAGTGTGTCCAGGTTGCCCTTGAAAAATCATCAATAATAGTAAGGAAGTATTTGCAACCAAATGAGGTTGGAGTATGATAAGGCCTCCAAGTGTCCACATGAATCAGTTGAAAAGGTTGAGAGGTTCGAATGGAGCTATCAGGGAAAGGGAGCCTAGTTTGTCTGGCCAGGGGACAGACTGTACAGGGAAAGGATTGTTTGGAAGCAAGAGGAAAAGGCAGACCAGAAATGCATTTCATGTTTGCAAAAGGAATATGTGCAAGTCTTAAGTGCCAAATGTAATTCATATCAGATGTAAGATCATTATTACAATTGAAACTATTTACATGAGAATGCATAGAAACAGCCTTGTGATCAGACAAAATGTCATCATTACAAGAAGACCAGAAGGCACCTTACAAGAAACAGGAACAGGACAAAAAGAATTAGAAGAACAATCAACAGAGGGAGAAGGGGAAGAAGGAACCCAAGCTAGTTTATACAGCCCAGCAGCTTGTCTACCAAGATCCAGTGGCCTCCTCAGAGAAGGGTCCTGTATCATGTGTAGAAAGCAGGAATGTTCAGTGAACATAACTATGCAATGTAACTGCTGCACTAACTTGTGAACAGAAATCAAGTTGTGTTTAAAAGAAGGAACTAGCAGCACATTGTGAAGAGTAATGGAAGGAGTTAAAGCAAAGGAGTTAAGCCGATGAATCATGGAAATAATAGAGAGAGAAAGTAGAGAGAATGAGGAGTAGGTGAGAAGACTCTGGAACTTCAGAGAGAGTTTATTATTAAATCGAGAAAGGAAAATGTACAAAATGAAGTCCGAGGGTCCTAAAATATCTAGGGACCCCAATATATACAAATACAATGGGCGGGTCAAGGACCCAAAATAAATGGGGTCGGATATGGGCTCAGATATGACTCAAGTGAACTGGGCTCCGGAGAGACCCAAGAAGACATTCATCACTGCCCAACCTTGTATACCAACAAATACAATAAATATACACAGGGTATACACTTCATATAATCATGTAACATCTTGTATCTCAACAATTAGAGGAGGAAAAGAATTTTCCTTTTTTATTATGTTTTAAAAAGAAAAACAAGAATTTGAATGTCATCACATAATTATCATCAATTTGTTCCCTTTGAGAATTAAGAAGTGTAACTACTTCATTTCTATTATACTTAACTCATTTTGACTAAATAATTACATATGCGGACAAGCACGTCAAATCATATATTTAATTAAATTACATTCAAATTCAATTATGATAATACTAAACAAGCCCTAAAGGTTTACGTATATGGGGAAAACAATAAAAAATAGTTAGATTTATAAATGGTAATTGAAAAGTAGGAACAGTTTCAAAAATAATCAAAATTTTCACTTTTTTTATAAAGATAAATCTGAACAAAAAATATCCTTAAAATCCATACAAATTCCAGCATAATACAATGAATCACGAATTTTTTACACATGAGATTCCATTATAATTGTTGGAGTTTCATAATATATAAAATTCCAACATAATATCCTAAAAGTTTAAATGGAGGAGCTCCAAAATTCAGTATATTATACTGGAACTTTCTGTGTTTCAGCTAATAATAGTTATTTTTTAATAACTTTGTAAATAATAACTATCTTTAATTACGAATTTAAAATTGGCTAACCCATACTACTTTCACATGTATATAAGCGTTTAAATTATTGAGCTCGCGCTAGCATGGGCTAACGTCCATCAAGTTTACTAATAATAAAAGAGTGGGGGAAGCAGCTGGAGGTCGTTATGCCAGCTTGCCGACGAAAGGGTAATTTGGTCATTTCGACTAAACTGTTAAGCATTATTTGCTTGTTCTGTGGGTTTTAATGCTTTATTGTGGACCTCAAATGACTGAAAGCCCAAGCCTGGCACATATGACAGCGCCACTTTTGGGAGATATTTATGCCCCTAGGGTTATGACTTTACTACTTTAAATGCATTTGGTATTGTTGAAATTTGCATAAAATTGAGAGGCTTTTAAATGTTCCGAATCAATGTCTGATGTCATGTTAAATAGTAGTACTACATTGCTGCCTTTTGACTCTCTTTTGGCAGTCGTGCTACGCGCCTATATTTACTCAAAATATTGTTTGTTTATTTTGTCTCCATTTAGCTTTTGCACACACATCTCAACTATCTATCCTCTTTCCAAAACAAAAATTCTTTATTCATTCTGTGTGCAAACTTTATAGTACTTCTAGCTATCTTGCTAATAAAATTATTGGACGAAAATCTTAAAAAATAACTTTATTTTATTGTCGTCCAAAATCATATCTATATTAATGTAAATATTGCGTTCATATTAAAAAAAACTAATATTCTTGATGTGCACATAAACAGGAAAAAGAAATCGTTCCCTATATTTGAGTACAAAAGAAATACTACTTATTTTATTAGCATGAGCAGATAACTTCGAGAATAAGTTGCGTATATAATATGCTATAACTAATTAAATTGTATAAGTTGCATATATCATACATACAATAAGAATATTTATGCTATAAGTATATTTAACGCGAATGTACAATCTATCTCTTTAGCCGAACTCAAATTGATCAATTCTAAAATTAAACAATTTAAATATGATTTTCTTTCAAATAAAAGTATATAATTCTAAAATTCCAAGGAGCAATCATTTTGTGAAATATCAACTTCTGTTCAACACAAATTGAAATTTGGATTAGAATAATGTAACACAAATCATTGGGCTCGCGTTAGTGTTGAGCTAATGGATTGTCTAGCCTCTAAGCCTAAGCACAAACACTGATATTGTATAGTTTTTATTTAATTAGTTATAGTTTTTTTTTGGGCTATACTTTTCATTTGGGCTAGTAACAGAATAAGCCCATTTTTTATTTCTGGTGGTTCAATGTAACAAAAGCCTACTATATCAATAGTGGGTCTTCTTCTAGATGCTTCGACGATTTCATTTTCACTCTGGTAAAAGAATGAATTCTCTCTCTCATTTTTCTTTGGCCAGAATCGGATGTAAATTGTATCCTTCTCTCAATCCGCCATGTTTTCATGGTATCAGAGCATGTATTCTGGGACGTTTCTCCTTCATTCTTCGTCAACCCGGTTCAGTTTGTTGAGGTTTCACTAGTGATTCGAATTTCTGTGTTTTTTTGTTAGCTAGTGAGTCGAAGCCTCTTCTGGTTTCGTTTGTTGACATACTCCTGAGCTCGGTGTTTTGGGTAGATTTTCGACGCCTTTTGAGCTTGATTCCGGCGGAGTCACAAGTTTTGGGTTTATATCACTCGGAGCTAGGTTTTTGATTGTATATTGAAGGACGTTCTTCTCCGGTAGCGAAGAAGTTGGGTAAACCTATTCTCACTCCTAGTTAGGGATTTTGCATGTGTTTTCTGGTGAAAATCTAGTGTGTCGAATTGCTCGCAGAAATTGAATCGATTTCTACTTCACTGTTATTCCTGATATTAAATATGAACGTTAATAGTGCTTCCTCTATTGATCCTACGAGTCCTCTCTTTGTCCACTCTTCCGATGTATCCTGGTGTTTCCCTTGTTCCTATTCCTTTTTCGGGTAGTGGTTTTGGGGGTTGGTAGAGGAAGATGATAGTGGCCTTATCCACTAAGAATAAAATTGCTTCTGTTGATGGTACCTGTCCCCGACCAGCTACTAATGTGGTTGAACAAAAGTTGTGGGACAGATGCAACAATATGGTGATTTCCTGGTTGACTGCCTCTTTATCTCCTCAGATAGCTGAGAGTGTGCATTATTATGAGACTGCACAAAGTATATGGTCACAACTGCAAGCCAGATATGGTACAGCTAATAGGACTAAAATCTTTGAACACAAAAGAGAACTTACTCATACTTCTCTAGGTCCTCTAGATATAGCATCATATTTTAACAAACTCAAAGGGTTATGGGATAAATTGGGAGTAGTTTGTACATATCATGGCCAAAGGTGCATTTGTGCTGCCCAAAATGGGATCATACAGGAGGATGAAGAGAATAAGGTGTTCCAATTTCTCATGGGACTTAATGAGACATATACGGGGGTAAGAAGCAACTTGTTGATGATGCAGCCTCCCCCTACTCTTGACAGTGCCTATAACATACTCCTCAATGATGAGAAACAAAGACAAGTCCAATCCATCTCCCAATTCAATCCTGATTCTATGTCTTTCACTGTTAATACAAACAAAAATCCTGCATCTTCTTTTGGAATGAATCAAGTTGCAGTACCCAACTCTTCTTCTCTCAGACAGTATACACAAAGAGTTAATTTTGACCAGACCAAGGGATCTTTATTCTGTAGATACTGCAAGAAGTCTGGGCACTTAATTGATAAGTGTTACAAGCTTCATGGGTATCCATAAAGCCCCAAGTTTAACAAAGGAAAGAGAACTGATGTTGCTCATGCAACTACTGGTGCTCATTTCAACCCTTTTGAAGGGCACACATCAGATCTTAATGAAAATTCCACTGAGGGTCATCAGTCTGTTCAAAATGTGGATGGACAAGGGTTTGTGATTCCAGGTTTGAGCAGACAGCAATATGATCAACTGATGACTTTGCTACAACAGACTCAGTTGGGAGACTCCAATGCTCAGGCTCTTGCTCCCATGTGTACTGCCAACTTTGCTGGTACTATGCTAACTGAGAGTCCTGTTTCTGATTCCAAACTCTGTATGCTTACTCAAATTAATTCCATCACCTGGATAATAGATTCAGGGGCTTCTGACCATATGACATCTAATAAAAGTTTACTCTTTAATATCACACCCTTAGTTATACCTTATCTTGTAACTCTTCCCAATGGATACAAAGTGAAAGTGACTTCCACATGATCTTTTAATTTAACTCCATTCATCACTCTTCATAATGTGTTGTTTGTTCCTTCTTTTCAACACAACTTAATCTCTGTCCACAAACTAGTAAAATAGTTGCACTGTATAGTCTTGTTTACTGCAACTTCCTGTTTTCTTCACATGTTACAGGAAACTTCTCTGAGGATGCCTCTGGATCTTGGTAAAGAGGAGGCTGGTCTGTAAAAGCTTGCTTGGGTGCCACCTTCACATTCTTCTTCTAATTGTTGCACGTCTGTTTCTGTGTGTTCTTTCTCTGATTCTTGTAATCCTGTTTGTTCTTCTAGCTCTAAGACGGTTGCTTTACCTTCAAATGTAAATAGCTCCATTTGTAATAATGCCGATGAAAATGACATGAATTTCATTTGGCATTTAAGACTGGCTCACATCCCTTTTGCAAATATGAAGCACATTTCTGCTTTGTCATTTTCCTTTGCTTCTAAACAACCATTTCCTTATTCTATTTGTCCAATGGCTAGGCAAACTAGGCTTCCTTTCCCTGATAGTTCCATTAGTACAAGCAGACCTTTCCAATTAATTCATGTAGATACTTGGGGTCCTTGCCACACACCAACTTCCTCTGGCTCAAGATATTTTCTTACAATAGTTGATGATTTTTCTAGGGCCACCTGGACACATCTACTGAGGTCTAAGAGCAATGCTTTTTGCATGATTAAGTCCTTACTGTCTATTGTTAAAACTCAGTTTAGTGCTACTATCCAAACTATAAGAAGTGACAATGCCTTAGAATTGGGGTCTAGTCTTGATGGTACTTCTTTCTTCAACCAACAGGGCATTATCCATCAAACTACCTGTCCCCACACTCCTCAACAAAATGGTGTTGTTGAAAGAAAACATAGAACACTTCTTGAAGCTCATAGAGCCTTACTTTTCAGTCCAAGTTGCCCATATCTTTTTTGGGGGACTGTTTATTAACTGCTACATACTTGCTTAGCAGGATACCATCCAGAACTCTTAAAAACAAATCCCCTTATGAAGTATTATATGGTAAGGCTCCTAATTACTCACATTTAAGAGCATTTTGTTGTCTTTCTTATGCTATTGTCCCCATTCCACAGAGAGATAAGCTCAAACCTAGAGCACTTTCATGTGTCTTTCTAGGATATCCTTTTGCCAAAAAGGGTTACAAGTTGTATGATCTAGCTTCCAAAAAGTGTTTTGTGTCCAGGGATGTTATATTTCATGAAACATATTTTCCTTTTGCAACTAATTCTAATATTACCTCTGGTCCTTCTATTTTCTCTTTTCCACCTCCTGTTGTCCCTTCTTCTGATCACCAAAATTCTGGGACACACATTTCTGTCCCAACTTGTTCTCCTCTTTCTTCTCCTCCTGCATATTTTCTTTCTACTTCCAGTCCTGCTCCTTCTTCTTTTCCTGACTCACCACCTCCTGCTATTCCTTCTCCTACACAACCAAATGTCAACAGAAGATCTGGAAGGCAACACACCATTCCTTCTTATCTCAAAGATTATATGTGTCAACTACCTTCAGTTTCTGGATCTTCTTCCTCTACTTCTACTTTGGAATCTGAACCTCTTTATTATTCTCAAGTTGCTTCAGTCCTAGCTTGGCAGGATGCCATGAGAAAGGAGTTTGATGCATTGGATGCCAACCATACTTGGGATGTTGTTCCCTTTCCTCTTGGTAAGAAACCCATTGGCTGCAAGGGGGTCTATAAGATCAAATATAGGGCTGATGGAAGTGTTGAAAGATATAAAGCTAGGCTTGTTATTAGAGGAGACACCCAGATTGAGGGGGTTGACTTCACATAAATATTTTCCCCTGTGATTAAAATGTCTACTGTCAAATGCTTAATTGTTGTGGCTGTTAAGAAACATTGGGATATTTTTCAACTTGATGTCAACAATGCCTTCTTACATGGTGACCTAGATGAGGAAGTGTATATGAAACATCCTCCAAGTTTGAGTATTTCTGATCCTACTGTTCCATCTGTTTCTACTCCCATTGTGTGCAAATTGAAAAAATCTCTTTATGGATTAAGACCGGCTTCAAGACAATGGTATGCCAAATTGTCTCAAGCTCTGCATTCCAGAGGCTATATACATTCTCTGAATGATTACTCTTTGTTTGTAAAGGGTCAACCTGGGTATCTTGTGCTTTTAGCAGTATATGTGGATGCTATTATTATCACTGGAGATGATACAACTGAAATTTCTGCCTTAAAACACTTCTTGAATGATCAGTTTAGGATTAAAGACCTGGGGTCTTTTTATTACTTTCTGGAAATTGAGGTGTCTATTGTTCCTGGTAGAGTACTTCTTAATCAAAAGAAATTTGTATCTGACTTGTTGGAACAATTTGATTGTGGTACTGTTTCTCCTGTAGTTTGTCCATTAGACCTTAATGCCAAAATATATGATGATTCTGGTGATTTGTTCTCTTCTCGTGACAAGTATAGAAGCTTAATTGGCAAGCTCCTATTTTTGACACATACCAGACCTGATATTTGCTTTGCTGTACAACATTTGAGTCAGTGCTTGATGTCTCCTAGAATTCCTCACATGACTGCTGGCCTGCATGTTCTTAGGTATCTTAAGGGCACTGTGGATTTGGGGCTTTTCTATTCTGACTCTCCTGAGTTTTCTATACATGCCTTTTCAAAAAGTGATTGGGCAGCTTGTCCTGATACTCGCAGGTCTGTTACTGGTTTCTGTGTGATTTTAAGGGGTAGCTTGGTAAGTTGGAAGTCCAAAAAACAACCAGTGGTGTGCTTATCTTCTGCTGAAGCAGGGTACAGGGCTCTTAGTAAGGTGATTGCTGAATTATCTTGGCTTTCTAGACTGCTCACTGACCTTGGTGTTTCTGTGTCACTTCCTTTTCTGTATTTTGTGATAACCACGCTGCTCTACATATAGCCAGGAATCCAGTTTTTCATGAGCGGACCAAGCACATTGAGGTTGATTGTCATTTTATTCGGACTAAGCTTTCTGATGGGCTGATTTCTCTCTCTCATGTTCCCACTTCTCAACGGTTAGCTGATGTCCTCACCAAACCTTTGCCTGGAACTGTTCATCATGATCTTTTGGGCAAGTTGAAGGTGGTTTCCTTCTCCAACTTGAGGGGGGCTCTTGAGCTAATGGATTACCTAGCCTCTAAGCCTAAGCACAAACACTGATATAATATGCTATAACCAGTTAAATTGAATAAGCTGCGTATATCATACATACAATAAGAATATTTATGCTATAAGTATATTTAACGCGAATTTACAATCTTTCTCTTTACCCAAACCCAGTTTGATCAATTCTAAAATTAAACAATTTAAATATGATTTTCTTTCAAATAAAGTATATAATTCTAAAATTCCAAGGAGCAATCATTTTGTGAAATATCAACATCTGTTTAACACAAATTGAAATTTGGATTAGAAATAATGTCACAAATTATTGGGCTCGCGCTAGCGCATGGCCAATGGCATCTAGTATTAGTGATATGTCTAACTTTTAAGTTACTAATCTAATTTATAGTGAACAATCACCTGTAGTTATTTTCCAAGTAAATTTAGTAGTGTAAAATTTATTTTATATTGTTATCGTATAGGAGTTAAAACTCCTACTAGAAGTAGGCTTTTTAGGGACTTAATCCAACTCACTTAGGTCTCTACTCAACAAACTATATTCTCCTTACAAATAAGTAGACAACAATAGATAACAATATGTTGTGTACCAATCATTATCCGACAACCACACCTAAACCAACAAGGATCGCTAATTTTCTTTATCACGATTTCCCTTATGTTTTTACAGGTCCTATAACATATACAGTAAACCACTGTACCCTGAGAATAAACTGCTAGCTTAAGGTATTTACAGTCGATAAAAGTAAGAGTTCTACGATAATTGGAGATTGGAAAAAAAGAGGTGCTATATGATAAAATTCTCATGAATAATCAGTGGTAAATCGAATACTCAAGTTAAAAGGTTACCCTCCTAATTGCTGACACCAACTTTATAATATTATAACTGTGGTTTAACTTTTATACATAGATGTGTAGAAGTATTTTACATCTCCTAAAAGATAAGTAAATAGGAATAACTATTCATAATAAACGAAATCAATAACCTAAAAGACAAAGTAATAGGTAATAGGTAAATGCAGGCGCAACAAGAACCTCGAGGTTGTATAAAGCAACCTGATTTATATCAATTAGTTTTGCACTATAATTAAGAGAAAATTAGTAAAACAGTCCTTCGCTCCTCTCTGTTCCTCCATAATTTAGCATTATAGACAACTTAGAGTCTACATTGAGTTTGACCAGTGTCTAACAAGCAAAACAAAAGGAGTAAAGAAAGATAAAATTAAAGAAATAATGGAAAATCTAAAAGACTATATGCCTGGCTCCCTTCTATATGCCTCTTTAATTCCAAGCTTCATTTTAGGGTTGGGCAGATTTTAAGAGCCCAATAAAATGTTACCCTTCTCTTTGAGAAACTGAAAATCTAAAAGACAATTTGCCACTTGCTTTCTATTGGCAAACTCTTTTCCACTTCTCTTCATCATAATCTTCTGTCTGAATGGATTCAAATATCTCAAACTATGAAAATTATATAAAAACACTTCTTCTTCTCGGGGTAGTTGAGGTTGAGGGTAAGAAGAGAAAGGGTTAGGGAATTTGTAGGAGTAGATATATAGAGGAGAAAGTAGAGAGTACGAAAGGGATTAAATTAAAGAGTGCCAGACGGAAGAGGAAGAGGCATCTTGTCCATGCGGTTTAATTTGTTTCTTCAGCTTTATTAGTACTTCCATTTAGTTGTCATGTAGTATATCAAAAAATAATTGTCCCTATAAATATATGTCATTTTAGAAAATCAAGAGAAATAATTATTATTTTTCTAGTTTTGCCATTAATATTAATTATTCTATAAGTAAGAGGTACATAAATAGAAATATGTTATAAATAGAACTCTAATTAGAGTGGATGTCTATCTTATAGAAGAGTTTTACTTTGAGGCTAAGTCTTTTCTATGCCTATAAATAGAGGGGTCTTACCCCATTGTAAATCATCCCAAAAGTATCAATAAGAATACTCCTCTCTCTACTTTTCTCTCTATTGTTCTTGTTCTTATATTATTTCATAACACGTTATCAGCACGAGTCTCTAACCAATTGAAATTTTTGATTGTTTTAACTTTTGTTTGTGTAGGGTTTTTATTCTTAGTATATTTTTCAAGTTTCTAACTACGGCCTGCTAATCAAAAAGAGACATGGGGAAAGGAAAAGAAGAGAAGATTGATTCTAGTGCACAGGTTGCTGGTCGAATTCTTCTAAAGGAGATTTGAGCTTTGTTAGCGGAATGGTTTTGCTTCATAGCCGACTCTGCTCTCTCAACTCAATCGCCGCCCTTTTCTAATTTCTATACGAAAAAATAGAAGAGATGGTATCATCATAAAATAATGCAACGGGATGGAAACTCAAGAGGTATATTTGATATCACAACATTTATTGGTATACCTTAAAGGTAAGTAATTTACTTTTCCCTTTCAAATTCTTGAAATTCTACGATTTGATTTCATATACAAACATAGACAACAAAGTTTGATTATAACTCTAATGGAGTTTGTAAGGAATTATAAACACGTAAAGTGGTAAAATTTCTATGTCTTGCCATGATTAAATTCATATATGATCGTGTGCAAAGAATTAAAAAAAATTCGTCCAATTGAATTTGCTCCATTCCCTTTAGAGAATGTGGTAGCAGTATGTGATAAGTCTGAAAGAAGACAAAATCCGTCCAATTGAATTCGCTCCATTCCCTTTAGCGAATGTGGTAGCAGTATGTGATAAGTCTGAAAGAAGACAAAATTATTACCATGAAGGTATCAATGAATGTGGACGTGGTAATAGACGGAATTATAATCGTCATCATTGTGATAATGAGAATAATAAAGATTCTCAAAATAATCTTTCACTTTATGAAAGTAATATTTGACATGAGATTGTATATGAGATGATTATAATCCATTCACTGAAGTGAATGTGATAATTGTAATAAAACCCGTAAGTATGGACACGCTCTTGATGTAATTTTGTTTTATGTCTGACATTATGAAAAGAAAGTTCGTTGCCCTTGAAATTTCGGGCAAGAACTATATGACATAGGTGTTGGATGCTGAAATCCATTTGGATGCAATGGGTCTTGGAGACGCCATTAAAGACAGAAATAATGCATCCACCCAAGACTATGCTAAGGCCTTGATTTTCTTGCGCCATCACCTTGATGAAGGTTTGAAAATTGAATATATCACAGTCAAAGATCCACCTATCTTGTGGAATGGTTTAAAAGAGAGATATGACAACCTGAAGTTGATCACTCTGCCACAAGCACGATACGATGAGAATCCAAAAGCAAATAGTTCATAAACTATATATTATCGTTGCGGTGGAAAAGGGCACTGGGCGAAAATTTGCCGTGTACCAAGACATTTGGTTGAGCTTTATCAAGCATCTCTAAAAGGTAAATGTCCTGAAACCAATTCTGTCTCTGACGTCAATTTTGACATCACCCACTTGGATGTGGCAGACTTCTTTGAGCACCCTGAGGGGAAAATAGACCACTTAATTGGTGATGGATCTGTGATGGAATTGTTTGATTTTATTTTACTTATTTGTATTAGTTAGTGAATAAACTAATAGTCATTAGTATCAGCTCGTATTAGTTAGCTTATGATATAATGTTAGTATTAGTTCTTTAGAATGTTTCAATATGCTTAAATTTCAAAGATATTTTTATTTTTCAGTAGAGTTAATCGACTAACCTAACAGTTAGTCGATTATGTATGTTTAACAATCGATTATATTAAGACAGTGTGCTCTGAAATTTTTCAAAATAGCAAATAATCGATTATGTATGTTTAACAATCGATTATATTAAGACAGTGTGCTCTGAAATTTTTCAAAATAGCAAATAATCGATAATATATGTTTAACAATCGATTATATTAAGACAGTATGATCTGAAGTTTTTCAAAATAGCAAATAATCGATTATGTATGTTTAACAATCGATTATATTAAGATAGTGAAGTTTTTCAAAATAGCAAATAATCGATTATGTATGTTTAACAATCGATTACATTGAGACAGTGCTTAAACTGAAATTTTCAAACTGCAAAGTAATCGATTATGGAAAACATATAATCGACTATCTGATTTAGTTAGTCAACTAACCTCAGCAGATTTTGAAAATATTGTTTAAATGTGAAACCAACGGATTAAATTTGTTTATTCTCATATTCGTATATCTCTTTTGATTAATTGATTCATGTACCACACATACGATATTCAAAGAGAAGAGATAATACTCTCATCTATGTATGTGTAAGGCAGATGTTACTACAATTTCTGGTAGTAATAAATTGATTAAAGGCTCCGGAAGAGCAACTATAACTCTGCCTAAAGGAACAACATTTTAGAGAATGCAATGTTCTCCTCCAAGTCTAAAAGGAACTTGTTGAGTTTTAAAGATATCATTCAAAATGGATATCAGATTGAGACAATACATGAGTATAATCTTGAATACCTCATTTACTGATGAAAACGAGGCTGCCCACTTCAGTTTGGGGTCACGCCATTTTGCATGCAGCAATGCTAGTTCGTCTCTGACTGACGAATTATCACAAATATTCCTCGTTGCAATTAGTTTTGGGTCATGAACCTAATATATCCCACTTAAGAATTTGTGGATGTGCAATATATGTGCCTGTAGCACCGCCATATTGCACCAAAATGGGTTTTGCAAAGAAGGTTAGGAATATATGTTGAGTTTGAATCGCCCTCCATTATTCGCTACCTCGAAACATTGACAGGGGATTTGTTCACTGCACGATTTGCAGACTGTCAATTCGATGAGAAACTTTTCCCAAAATTAGGGGGAGAAGTTGGTGAAACCAAACGGTAAATTTTGTGGAAAAATGCATCATTATCTCATCTTGATCCACATACCTCTATTTGTGAAAAAGAGGTGCAAAATATTATCCATTTGCAAAGAATAACAAATCGAATGCCAGACGCATTGGTATTGAATATACCACACTCACCCCTAGAAGGAGGTTTGAGATGATATATGAAAATAATGTCATTGTTATGGCATGAATGATCGTTGGTCACGTACCTATTGTACGCCAAAATATTTTGGAAATATGACTATTAAAGGACAACGATAATGCCAGAAACATATCTTGCATATAATTTTGACCATGACCATAATGGTATAACTTTCTCTTTAAAAGAGATATTCACCACATGGATGTTGATGTTCTGTGGTAGTACAAAATTAATTGAGAGCTTTAGAAGAGCCAATTTTACTATGTTGGAGAAACACAATTGATTACCAATAAGGTATTGTGTTGTAGTAAGTCTCAAAGAAACTTATTCAGTTTCCAAAGTATATGCGAAAGCGATTGATTATATTGAGACTATAAATAAAGGAAAGATTTGATATCTTCTATTACTACAACTTGTAGCGGGATAATCTGTATGTGAAAAACTACCCGCTGTATTCTCCAGTTTGTACTACACAAGAATACCACAATAAAGTGGACGTTTATTGATATAAAAACCCATATCATAATAAACATGAAGTTTATTGATAATTACACATGTCATGGTGTAAATTTGAAGTTTATCAATATTGATAATTTATTAAGTTGGAATTCGGGTTAGCCATCTCATTTTAAGTATGATGTGCAGTAATAGAGAATTCACATGGGTAAATATTAAAGAACTAGAAAGTTCTTTACGAATTCTCTTATATTACTTGTTCTTATTAATTGATTGACAAACTAAAGAGTTCGGGTTGAATCCCATAAATTCTGGAAATATCAAAAGTGAATATGAGCCCATTCACCTGCCATGTATACCACATATGATGCATCTATGATATGGTTACATGTGCGATTGTTATTAACCCGGAGCCTGGCCGGTGCTTGCGAGGTAAATTGCTCAGTAATATAACTTCGAGCATAATTTTCAGATTTTCTATTCAAGATAGTTCATCTTGATAAGTTGGTTTATATCATAATTGGTTTAGCAAGATAATTATTGAGTGCCTCCACTTAGTAGCTAAACTGTTTCTTATGAGAACAAAGTTATATATATCAGTTTGATATACGTTGTATACGAGAGTATATTATATTCTCCCCTCACAAGTGGTTCAAGGTCAGGAACCAAATAATTTCATCTTATTATTATTGATGTGCGGTGTATATTTTCATTAACACCATAATGCACAAAGATGGACTCTCAAAGTTGAGGAAACAAGTTAGCTTTTCTAACATGAGGGGGAGACATGATAAACACTTGAGAAAAGGTTACATGGGATGAATTATCATGTCTATATATAGATCCTCGAATATCATAATATGAACCTGAAGTTCATAAAAGGATAATTCAATTGCAAAATATTACAAAGCATGCTATACGCATTTGCTGACCCAAAGAAAGTAACTATATTCTCACTGCAAATGCTCATATTAAGTCCCAGAAGGACAAAGTCTTTGATACGCTTAAAGCGTATAGACAAATCGGTTTCAAAATAACTTCTTAATAAAGAAGATGAGCAAATGATCAAAGTGATCATAAATGGAAGAGATACAATTCAAGCAGAATTGATTCCATATGAAAGACATGTAGTTTTGGACATGTAGTTCAAATACTTGAAAGTATAAAGTCAATGGTATGTGTAATCAGTTTTCGATATCTTATTTGTTTATCATGACATGAAAACTTGATATGCATCTAAAGTCTATTATATGGCTTATATGACTTAACTTATATGTCAATCCATGAAAGATTGAAGTTGCTTGAAGCATATACAATTCTTGGTCCTGAAGTACCACATCCTAAGTGCAACTTGTGTACATATGTATCTTGCTATAACTATAAGCATGATGGCATCGAGAATACCTCTATGGAGATATTGAAGAGTCATCCCACGACATTATATGAAGATGTTCATATCTATCAAGAATGATAATTTCAAGGTGCGGAATATTTATTCAAATCAATATGGCTGATTTATTTATCAAATCTCTACAAAAGATCGTTTTGAAGATGGTGCACAAGATTGGAATGCAAATGCTCAAGGATGTGAATTGATGCTCTTTCAGGGGGAGTTAATGCGCGTTGCACTCTTTTTCCCTTACAAGGTTTTGTCCCACTGGGTTTTTCTTGCAAGGTTTTTAACGAGGCAACCAATAGGCGCATATTCAAACATGTGTACTCTTTTTCCTTTTCTATAATTTTTTTCCCATTGGGTTTTGTTTTAGTTAAGGTTTTAACGAGGCACATTATTGAATAGACATTCAAGGGGGAGTGTTATAAATAGAACTCTAATTAGAGTGAATGTCTATCTTATAAAAGAGTTTTACTTTGAGGCTAAGTCTTTTCTATGCCTATAAATAGAGGGGTCTTACCCCATTGTAAATCATCCCAAAAGTATCAATAAGAATACTCCTGTGTCTACTTTTCTCTCTATTGTTCTTGTTCTTATATTATTTCATAACAAAATAAATTGTTTAAAGATTTAATAAGGGATAAATTAGTTAAACTATTCTTCGGCTTACTAATATTTTCTTAACGATCGTGTGAAACCTTATTTTTATCTAAAAAGAAATAGAGGAAGTATTTATATTTGGCTTCGGGTGGCTAACTTACTATGAATTTAAATTAATTACTCTACTAGTTTAATATAGTGTAAACTTTTTTGTATTATTAGTAGAGGCAGATGAAGTGTAATAACTACGGGTTCAACAGAATTCATAACTTTCTATACGGAGTAAAAAATTATATATATAAATATTCATTAAAATTACAAAAATAATAGATATGAACCCATAATTTTAAAAATATAAAGGGCTCAATGTTAAAAATATTAAGATTGAACCCGAGAATTTAAATTCTTGATCCGCCTCTGATTATTATACATTTGTTATAAAAATATAAAAGAACAAGAACAATATTGTAGAGAAACAGAGAGAAAATTCTTATTGAATTTTGGGGTGATTTACAATGGGGTAAGACCCCTCTATTTATAGGAGGAAAAATGACTTAGCCTCAAAGTAAAACTCTCTACAAGATATACATTCACTCTAATTAGAATTCTATTCTTAACACTCCCCCTTGAATGTCTACTCAATAAATAATGTGCCTCGTTAAAACCTTAACTAAAATAAAACCCAGTGGGAAAAAATTCTAGAAAAGGAAAAAGAGTACACATATCTAATAATACGCCTTTTGGTTGCCTCGTTAAAAACCTTACAAGGAAAACCCAGTGGGACAAAACCTTGAAAGGGAAAAAGAGTGCAACGCGCATTAACTCCCCCTAATGAGAGCATCAATTCACATATTTGAGTCTTTGCATTCCAATCTTGTGCACCATCTTCAAAACTATCTTTGGTAGAGATTTGATAAATAAATCAGCCATATTAACTTGAACGAATATTTTGCACCTTGAAATCATCACTCGTGATAGATATATAACGTCTTCACAAATGTCGTGGAATGGCTCTTCAATATTTCCATAGAGGTATCCTCGCTATCACATTATCATGCTTATAGTAATAGCAAGATATAGTTGTGCATAAATTGCATTAAGGAAATGGTACCTCAAGATCAAGAATTGCATATGCTTCAAGCAACTTAAATACTTCATAGAATCAGTAACCTTTTGGTTTACTGTGGAATCTGCCTCAATTGCACTAATTTTTGTCCAATACAGGCCACAAGATGAAGATGGGAACTTCTCAATAACCCTCTTTTGGCCAGAGACATTCTTTGTAATGATGAGGTATTAAAAGATTATTCTCATCTATTGTCTCAATATGATATCCATTTTGACGAATATCTTTAAAACTCAACAAGTTCCTCTTGGACTTGGAAGAGAACATTGCATTCTCTATGATAAATATTGTTCCTTTAGGCAGAGTTATAGTTGCTCTTCCGGAGCCTTCAATCAATTTACTACTACCAGAAATTGTAGTAACATCTGCCTTACACATACTTAAATGAGAGAAATATTTCTTCTCTTTGAATATCGTATGTGTGGTACATGAATCAATTAAACAAATATTTTTTCAATTGGACGTTGATCCAAGTTTGCTTTGTGAGATATCCATATTTGCTTCCCATGGTTTGACATACAAAAGAAATATATGAAAAATATGAGAATAAACAAATTTAAGTCTATGATTCAACATAATAGTTTCAGTGCGGTCATTATAAAAAAAAATATCTTTTATCATAGTTATTCTCCTTTTAATACTCTTGTATCCGTAGCTTAATAATTAAACAATATTTTCAAAATCTGCTGAGGTTAGTCGATTAACCAAATAGATAATCGACTAACCTGTTTCAACGTTTCATAAACTAGTCGATGAACAGGCAACGGACATAAGGTTAATCGATTAACTAAAGTGATAACCGATTAACTTAGGCAACGGTCATTAGGTTAGTCGATTAACTAAATCGGATAGTTGACTAACATGCCTTGCGAAAAAGGTCCAGTTTAATAGAATATATTGGTTAATCGATTATCTGTTATGTTAATCGATTAACTTACTGAAAAATCATTACAAATAAAGCATAAGATGAATGTGTAATCTAAAGTTACATAAAATTTGAACCATATCACAATAATAGATAACTTATGTAAACTATGATAATTGTTTATTCATTAACTACTACGAATAAGTAAAAATAATTCTTGTACTTTAGCAAACTTTAGCAAATCAATCCGTTTTGTACTGAAGTATGTATTTTTTTTTGTTTCAACAGAATACATGTGTTATGCATTCATGCATATATATAGTGTTCCAATGTTATTTTAATGAGCACATATTGTTTAAAATGAAAACAGAGGACTAAATCAACTGAAATATTATTTAAAATAAATACTAGAACTATATTTAATCGAAACGAGCTAACATAATTTCATAAAACAAATAAAATTAATGGCTAGTAATCATGTAAAGAACTATGATTACATGATGTTTATTTACTAACTACTATGAATAGGCAAAAATAAAATTTAAACTGCTCAATCATCTTTAACCACAGATCCGTCACCGATCAAGTGGTCTATTTTCCCCTCAGGGTGCTCAAAGAAGTCTGGCACATCTGAGTGGTGATGTCAAAATTATTGTCAGAGAAAAAGTTGGTTTCAGGGCCTTTACTCTTTAGAGATGCTTGATAAAGCTCAACCAAATGTCTTGGTACACGGCAAATTTTTGCCCAGTGCCCTTTTTCACCGCAATGATGACATATAGTTTCTGAACTATTTGCTTTTGGATTCTCATAATTCCATTTCCGCTTTTGGTGGTTATATTTCTTTTGGGGGTGACTAACACCAGGAAAAATTCTTCCTTGTCCACGTCCACGGCCATGACCCCGACCACGACCACGACCATGATTAAAGCCATAGCCTTTTCCACGCTTAGCATAATGGGAATACACCTTATCTACTTCAGTCAATGGTGTAGACCCAGTGGGTCGATTTTCGTGATTTCTCATGAGCAGGTCATTGTTTCGCTCAACCACAAGGAGAAGAGAAATCAGCTCAGAGTACTTTTTGAAACCTTTCTCTCTGTACTGTTGTTGCAGAACCATATTGGAGGCATGAAACGTTGTAAACGTTTTTTCAAGCATATCATAATCAGTTATAGTATCTACGCAGAGTTTCAATTTAGAAGTAATTCTAAACATTGCAGAATTATATTCAGAAACAGACTTAAAGTCTTGGAGCCTCAGATGAGCCCAATCATTGTTAGAAAATACGATTAACGCTAGAGGGGGGGTGAATAGCGTTATAATAAAATTTAGCGTAAACTTGCGGAAATTAAAACTTGCAGGAAATAATTAAGTGCGTTAAATAAATAAAAGGAAATAATGCACCGATATATTCTGGTTCACCACAACACGTGGCTAGTCCAGTCGAGAGACTCTCTCGAGATTTTCCACTAACTCTGTTAAGCTTCTGGGTGCTTAATAAACCGTTACAACTTGAGGACACAAGCCTCAACACTTTTGCTCGGAGATACAACACTCCAAGACTTCAACCAAGGAAACACAAGTTCCTTACAACAAGAGAATTACAATTCTCTTACAAGTGTATACAACACTAAAGCACTCAAACAAAATACTCCTTAATGAGTAGATATGAGTAAAATAAGTAAGCTCTGGATCACAACAACTTTGGACAAGAATATGGCTCTCAAAAGCTTTATGAAATTGAATATAAAATGATAAACAAAAGTATGCAAGCTTATAGCAATGTAATGATCAGTTGTAGTATGTTGTGTTTAAAACACTGAAATGAAGCTGTATTTATAGTTGAAAAACTTGGCATTACCGTTGCCTAGTTGCCAATAAAGAGTTGCTGATTTTACTCACTGACAATCGATTGTCAAACCCCAACAATCGATTGTCTGCCAGTCAGATCAAAATTCAATCCCAGATTAAACGCTTGATAATCGATTACTTACAATCCATAATCGATTACTGGCAACGTTCAACAAATCCTTTCCAGATTTTACCACAAACAATCGATTGTCCAGAATCAACAATCGATTACTCAGCAACGTTCAAAAAATCTTTTCCGAATTTTAATCAAAACAATCGATTATACCAAATCAATAATCGATTACCCAATAACGTTCAAAAAATCTTTTTCGAATTTTAATCACAACAATCGATTATACAGAATCAATAATCGATTACTTGACGGTATTTGAAAACTTTACGACAACGGTCAGCTTCACAATCGATTAAACAAAGTTAACAATCGATTACTTATCAGTTTTTGAAAAACACTTTAGACACTGCCTCTAGACAATTGATTGTTATATACTCACAATCGATTATTTAATAAATTTGAAAATCGCTGGAAGTCACTGCCTCAACACAATCGATTGTCATTAGTTCACAATCGATTATTTTGTGACTTTGAAAAATCTGAAGGACACTGTCTCTTCACAATCTATTGTCATTAGCTTCACAATCGATTATTCTGAGTTTTGAAAAACTTTGATGGACACTGCCTCATCACAATCGATTGTCAAAAGGTTCACAATCGATTGTCATGCAGGTTTGAAGAAACCTGATGTTCACTGCCTTAACACAATCGATTGTCATTAGTTCACAATCGATTGTCATGCAGTCTTGGCTTAAAACAATCGATTATCATTAGTACATAATCGATTATCTTAGTCCAGTTTTCAGAGGCATTTAAAAATCATTTTGACTGATGAAAATATGCATGATTTAAAATCATTTAGCATTAAATTAATTATGCATGATTTTGGAAAATAGTTTTATGAGAGAAGCCATGTTACGAGTCAAGTTGTAGGATCAAGATCACAATTAAGAATGACTCAATTAAACTATAAAACTTTGTCTTGAGCTTGAATCTCGATGTATATCAATTGTGCGCTTGTTTCTTGAACTTCGTCATATATCAATTTTCGCTTCGTTTGTCATTCATCAAAACCTATACAAAAGAACACACGTTTTAGTATATTGCATTGAGAACGTATTTCCAACAATTTCCCCCTTTTTGATAATGGCAAACATTAAGCGGGATATGCAATGCAAGCAATTTATATTGACGATTCAAGACAAGTGTATACATGCAACAAGTATGCAATTTGTTCCCCCTCAATATATGAATTCCCCCTTAATTTAAGCTTATAGATATTGAGAGTGCATACCCGTTATCTTCCCCCTTTTGCCATTAGCAAAAATAACATAATAGTGAGATGCTAAAGATGTAAATAAAACTTGTTTATTTAAAAGAATATAGCAACATCAACCCGAATAATAGCAACATAATCGATTATTGATACTAAATAATCGATTTTTAGACGACGGAAACCGATTGTTGTACGTCAAGCTTTATAATTCCCCTTTCCTTTGGGGCGATACCTGCAAAAATCGTTAGACGTCTCCGACGCTCAAGTTAGAACTCATGTAATAAAAAATTGCAATGCATGACTTAGATCAACGTGGAGTCAAGGATCCCGAGTTCACTGCGAATTCGGAAGAAGGACTCTTTCTCTAAAGGCTTTGTAAAGATGTCTGCAAATTGGTTTTTGGTTTCAACAAATTCAATTTCGACATCGCCTTTGAGAACGTGATCTCTAATAAAATGATGTCTAATTTCAATGTGTTTCGTTCGCGAATGAAGAACGGGGTTCTTCGTCAAGCATATGGCACTAGTATTATCACATCTAAGAGGGATATGATCAAGACTTAGGCCATAGTCCAAGAGTTGTTGTTTCATCCATAGGATTTGAGCGCAACAACTCCCCGCGGCTACATATTCAGCCTCGGTTGTGGACAACGCAACACTTACTTGTTTCTTGCTAAACCAAGAAACGAGAGAGCTACCGAGCAAATGGCAAGTGCCACTAGTGCTCTTGTGGTCCAATTTGCATCCAGCAAAATCGGAATCGGAGTAGCCAACAAGTTGGCATGAAGAGCCTTTGGGGTACCATAGACCCACATTTGTAGTACCGACAAGATACCTTAAAATCCGTTTTACCGCATTAAGGTGAGACTCCTTCAGACACGATTGATAACGAGCGCATAAGCACACGCTAAACATGATGTCCGGACGACTAGCAGTAAGATAAAGAAGAGAGCCAATCATACCTCGCTACTTTTTGGTGTCGACTTCCTTACCTTTCTCATCTTTGTCGAGATGATCGGATGTGCTCATGGAAGTTGCCATTTCTTTTGCATTGTTCATCTCAAATCGTTTCAGCAGTTCTTTGCAATATTTGGCTTGACAAATGAATGTACCTTCTTTCATTTGCTTTACTTGTAATCCCAAAAAGAATGTTAACTCACCCATCATAGACATCTCAAATTCGCTTGTCATTAAATCGGAAAATTCCTTGCATAAAACATTGTTAGTAGCACCAAATATAATATCATCTACATATATCTGAACTAACAAATATCATTGTTTTTATGCTTAACAAAGAGAGTTGTGTCAACTTTCCCCCTAATGAAATCATTTTCCAAAAGAAACTTACTCAATCTTTCATACCAAGCTCGGGGAGCTTGTTTTAAACCATAAAGAGCCTTTTTGAGTTTGAAAACATGATCGGGAGATTTAAAGTTTTCAAAGCCGGGGGGTTGTTCAACAAAAACTTCTTCTTGAATAAAACCGTTTAGAAAAGCACTTTTCACATCCATTTGATATAAATTGAAATTCATAGAAGAGGCAAATGCAAGCAATAAGCGAATAGCTTCTAATCTAGCTACGGGAGCATATGTTTCCTCATAGTCAATACCTTCTTCTTGATTATAGCCTTTTGCTACAAGCCTAGCTTTGTTTCTAGTGATTATACCATTTTCATCTAGTTTATTGCGAAAAACCCATTTCGTACCAATTATGGTATGACCTTCGGGTCTTGGCACCAAATCCCAAACGTCATTGCGTTCGAATTGGTTAAGCTCCTCTTGCATTGCCAAGGTCCAAAATTCATCCCCAATTGCTTCTGAGATGGTTTTGGGTTCAATTTGAGAAACAAAAGCAGTATGTTCTAAGGTATTTTTGTGAGAGTTTCGGGTACTTACCTTGTCTCCAACGTTGCCAATTACCTGTTCGAGAGGGTGATCTTTGATTGTCCTCCACTCGTTAGGCATATTCATTTCTTTTTCCAATTGTGGCGCTTCTTCCATTGGTTGTTCCTCAGTTTCATCTTTATTTTCCTTGGGTGGTTCCTCTTGTATTTTGTCTTTCAAGCTATCTAAGATACCTGCAAGATCAAAACCGGAATCCTTTCTCGCCAAGCGAGCATTATTTTCGGAAAATACAACATGAGGGGATTCCTCCACAATTTGGGTTCTTTTATTAAAGACCCTATATGCTTTACTACGTGAGGAATATCCAATGAAAATACCTTCATTCGACTTAGCATCAAATTTACCCAATTGGTCTTTGCCATTGTTATGAACAAAACATTTGCAACCAAAAACTCTAAAATGGGAAATATTTGGTTTTCTACCCTTATAAAGTTCATAGGGGGTTTTCATGAGTATCGGCCGAATTTACTACTCTATTTAGAACATAGCAAGCGGTACTCACGGCGTCCGCCCAAAAATGTTTGGGTATCTTAGCTTCGTCGAGCATGGTTCTAGCCATCTCTTCGAGACACCTATTTTTCCTTTCCACCACCCCATTTTGTTGTGGTGTACGTGGAGCGGAAAAGGTATGCTCGATTCCGAGTTCGTCACAAAAGTCCGCAAAGAGATTGTGATCAAACTCTCCCCCATGATCACTTCTAATTGAAGTGACGGTAGTTTCTTTCTCATTTTGAACACGCTTAAGAAAATATTTAAAATTTTGAAAAGCATCACTTTTATTGGCAAGAAATAAAGTCCAAGTAAATCTCGAGTAATCATCAACAATCATAAAAGCATATCTATTTCTTCCTAGACTTTCAATGCGAGAAGGACCAAATAAATCAATATGAAGCAATTGCAATGGTCTAGAAGTTGAAACAATGTTTTTAGATTTGAAAGATGCTTTTGTTTGCTTCCCCTTTTGACACGAGTCACAAATAGAGTCATTTTCAAATTTTAAATTGGGAAGACCAACAACTAAGTTTTGAGAAATCAATTTGTTCAAAAGATGCATATTTATATGTGCTACTCTACGATGCCATAGCCAAGTATCATCCTCTTTACTCATTAGACAATCAACATATTCGGGTGAGGAATTAGCAAGATCAACCATATAAATATTATCAACTCTAAAACCACGAAGTATGATTTTGAAATCACTACGTCTAAATACTAGGCATTCATCCGAATCAAATAAAGCAAGATTTCCCTTGTCACACAATTGGCTTATGCTCAAGAGATTATGCTTTAATCCTTTAACAAGTAATATATGCTTAATAGAGGATTTTTCATCCTTACCGACCGAGCCGATGCCGATGATCTTTCCTTTATTGTTATCACCGAAGATAACACTTCCTCCTTCTTTGTGCTCTAATTGAAGGAATTTGGATTCATCTCCCGTCATATGCTTGGAGCATCCACTATCAAGGTACCATAGTACACTTGATCCCTTCAAGTACACCTACAAAACAAATTAATGTTCTTTAGGTACCCATGCCATCATGGGTCCTTGGGGGTTAGGCATATTATAATGATGCGATTGAGTAACATGTCTATGACGTGTAAAGCATGCAGGAGCAATACGACCAATACGTCTACAATAATGACAAGTCACATTTGGGTTATGCATCCTTCTAGGTTCATAGTAACTAGACGGATGAAAATTTCTTACTCTGTTTTGAACACTATGACTACTTCGCATTTCATGAGAATTATTTCTCCTACTATGAGCTCTAGGATGGGCAGCATTTCTAGAGTGATTGTTTCTCGGTTGAGGGCCATTGCTAGGTCTTCTAAGAGGTTCAAAAACTGGCCTAAAATATGCATCATTTCTAGGGTGACTATTTCTAGGTGGTAAGTCATTCCTAGGTCTTCTAAAATGTTCAGCATTTTGTCTAGCATGCATATTGGCTCTAGAGTTGTTGTTTCTAGGATAAGCATTTCTATTGTTAATCCTAGGTTGAGCTTTAGGTTGTTGGGGTTTAGCGCCAACCTTTTCTTCATTCTTAAAGCCTATTCCATGCTTGGTTGATTTCAAGTTAATAAGAACATCATTCAAGTTTTTGTGCGAAGAATTAAACTTATCTAATGTGCCTTTAAGCCTACTTACTTCATTCTTACGAAGCAAACAAGAAGAGCAATTTCTAGTAGAGCTTTCGGGCTTATCGGAACTTCTTTTTCCAAAAAACTTGTTTTCCTCTTTCAGCTTTTCATTTTCTAAAACCAGTTTTTCTAAATCCTTTTCTTTCAAGGAAAGCTGTTTTTGAAAATCCTTTTCTTTTAATGAAGCATTTTCTTTTATGCCCTTAACAATTTTTGAAGCCTTAATAAACTCAGCATATAATTCATCAAAAGCAGTTTGCATTTCTTCAAGAGTAAAGAAGTTTTTAGACGAAATTTGACATACCTCATCTTTGTTGTCTTCTTGTGCCATAAGGCAAAGATTTGCTGCTTCGTCTTCTTCTCCTTCGCTTGACTCATCTCCGGAGTCGCCTCCCCAAGAAATGTATGCACGTTGCTTTTTAAAAGGTTTCTTCTCCTTTTTGATGTTTGGGCAATTTGATTTGATGTGCCCGGTTTCACCACATTCATAGCACTTGATTTGTTCGCCTTGCTTTTTGCCCTTGCGTTCATACTCCTTGCGCATGAACTTTTGAAATCTTTTGATAACGAGTCCAAACTCGTTGTCTCCTTCCTCATCAATTTGCGGTTGGCTTGTGCTCACCTTTAGAGCTATTCTTTGCCTTCTTTGATCATCAACAAAAGGGTTAAGAATAGTAGATTCATAGGTTTTAAGGTTACCTCTTAGTGCGTCGATGGTGACGTTTGAAACGCCAATGGATTCTTGAATTGCATCGGCCTTTGATCTCCATGCCGGTGTGAGACTTCTAAGAATTTTTCGAACGAGCTCTTTATCCGTGAATGTTTTCTTGAGAGCATGTAAGTCATTTACGATTATTGAAAATCGCTCAAACATTTAGTCCACCTTTTCACCTTCCTTCATGTGAAATAATTCATAAGAATGGGTTAGGAAATCAATTTTTGCTTCCCTTACCTGGTCCGTACCTTCGTACGTGACTTCTAGCTTGTCCCACATCTCCTTTGCCATTGCACAACATGATATTTTCCTGTAATCGTCAGCATTAACAGCACAATATAATAAATTTATTGCTTTAGCATTATTTTGAACCTTTCGGATGTCATCCGCGTCATACTCATCCTCGGACTTGGGAACCCATTCGTTTTCCACCTTCTTTGTTGGAATTTGGTTTCCCTACATTATCACCTTCCAAAGGTGAAAGCTGTTGGACTGAACGAAGATCTTCATCCTCTCCTTCCAATACGTGTAATTTGTACCGTTGAATAGAGGTGGTCGTGTGGAGCACTGTCCTTCTTCAATTCCTGCAAAAGAATCACGAGTAGAAGCCATGGATGGTTCTCTAAACTGCTAAGTTTTCAGAGAGTTGGGCTCTGATACCAATTGTTAGAAAATACGCTTAACGCTAGAGGGGGGGGGGGTGAATAGCGTTATAATAAAATTTAGCGTAAACTTGCGGAAATTAAAACTTGCAGGAAATAATTAAGTGCGTTAAATAAATAAAAGGAAAGAACGCACCGATATATTCTGGTTCACCACAACACGTGGCTAGTCCAGTCGAGAGACTCTCTCGAGATTTTCCACTAACTCTGTTAAGCTTCCGGGTGCTTAACAAACCGTTACAACTTGAGGACACAAGCCTCAACACCTTTGCTCGGAGATACCACACTCCAAAACTTCAACCAAGGAAACACAAGTTCCTTACAACAAGAGAATTACAATTCTGTGTATACAACACTAAAGCACTCAAACAAAATACTCCTTAATGAGTAGATATGAGTAAAATAAGTAAGCTCTGGATCACAACAACTTTGGACAAGAATATGGCTCTCAAAAGCTTTATAAAATTAAATATAAAATAATAAACAAAAGTATGCAAGCTTATAGCAATGTAATGATCAGTTGTAGTATGTTGTTGTGTTTAAAACACTGAAATGAAGCTGTATTTATAGTTGAAAAACTTGGCATTACCATTGCCTAGTTGCCAATTAAGAGTTGCTGATTTTACTCACTGACAATCGATTGTCAAACCCCAACAATCGATTGTCTGCCAGTCAGATCAAAATTCAATCCCAGATTATACGTTTGATAATCGATTACTTACAATCCATAATCGATTACTGGCAACGTTCAAAAAATCCTTTCCAGATTTTACCACAAACAATCGATTGTCCAGAATCAACAATCGATTACTCAGCAACATTCAAAAAATCTTTTCCGGATTTTAATCAAAACAATCGATTATACCAAATCAATATTCGATTACCCAATAACGTTCAAAAAATCTTTTCCGGATTTTAATCACAACAATCGATTATACAGAATCAATAATCGATTACCTGACGGTATTTGAAAACTTTACGACAACGGTCAGCTTCACAATCGATTGCACAAAGTTAACAATCGATTACTTATCAGTTTTTGAAAAATATTTTAGACACTGCCTCTAGACAATCAATTGTTATATACTCACAATCGATTATTTAATAAATTTGAAAATCACTGGAAGTCACTGCCTCAACACAATCGATTGTCATTAGTTCACAATCGATTATTTTGTGACTTTGAAAAATCTGAAGGACACTGTCGCTTCACAATCGATTGTCATTAGCTTCACAATCGATTATTCTGAGTTTTGAAAAACTTTGATGGACACTGCCTCATCACAATCGATTGTCATAAGGTTCACAATCGATTGTCATGCAGGTTTGAAGAAACCTAATGTTCACTGCCTTAACACAATCGATTGTCATTAGTTCACAATCGATTGTCATGCAGTCTTGGTTTAAAACAATCGATTATCATTAGTACATAATCAATTATCTTAGTCCAGTTTTCAGAGGCATTTAAAAATCATTTTGACTGATGAAAATATGCATGATTTAAAATCATTTAGCATTAAATTAAATATGCATGATTTTGGAAAATAGTTTTATGAGAGAAGCCATGTTACGAGTCAAGTTGTAGGATCAAGATCACAATTAAGAATGACTCAATTAAACTATAAAACTTTGTCTTGAGCTTCTCGATGTATATCAATTGTGCGCTTGTTTCTTGAACTTCGTCATATATCAATTTTCGCTTCGTTTGTCATTCATCAAAACCTATTCAAAAGAACACACGTTTTAGTATATTGCATTGAGAACGTGTTTCCAACAATCATATCGTGCTTGTGGCAGAGTAACCAACTTTAAGTTGTCACTCTCCTTTAAGCCATTCCTCAAGATAACTGGATCTTTGACTGTGAGATATTCAATTTTCAAACCTTCATCAAGGTGATGGCGCAAGAAAATCAAGGCCTTAGCACAGTCTTGGGTGGATGCATTATTTCTGTCTTTAATGGCGTCTCCAAGACCCATTGCATCCAAATGGATTTCAGCATCCAACACCCATGTCATGTAGTTCTTGCCCGAAATTTCAAGGGCAACAAACTTTCTTTTCATAATGTCAGACATAATTAAAACAAAATTAGGAGGAGAAAAAATACCTTAATTTTCTCAAAGAGATTCTTGAGATCGTAGAGCTTCGTGCTGATAACGTGTTATAAAAATATAAAAGAACAAGAACAATATTGTAGAGAAAGAAAGAGAAAATTCTTATTGAATTTTGGGGTGATTTACAATGGGGTAAGACCCCTCTATTTATAGGAGGAAAAATGACTTAGCCTCAAAGTAAAATTCTCTACAAGATAGACATTCACTCTAATTAGAATTCTATTCTTAACAACATTTTAATTCTTCATAGCGTGTAATTACTATATTATTTATGTTTACTAATTTTACCGGTTATGAATGGTTTCGTAAAAGTGTTTATATATATATATATATATATATATATATATATATATATATATATTGGTCTATACTCGTTCAGAGATTTTAAACTAAAATGACTCAATTGAGAAGAGAAAGGGAACACATTAGGAGTGGGAGTTGCAAAAGAGGCATGGGTTAAGAAGGAGACGAGAGAGGTGTCCTCATTTGTTTTTCTTTTTTTTTAAATTAAGATAGTTTTAATCTGAATACACCTTTAAATATTAGATGTGTATTAAGATTAAGTTCTCTAAATTTAAATACACATCTGAATATATTAAGATGTGTATTAAGATCAAAATAGAAAGGCAGAATACATAACATAACACGTGAACTTGTACCCAAATTACTATTACACACTTGTTGATCACGGACATTCTTTTACACACCAACCTTTTAAAAGTGTGTCAGTTGCACGCCATTTTGATTACATGGCAAGAGCGTGTTTTACACACAAATTAGGCGAGTGAATAGGAAAAGAAATCTGTGAACTCTCTGTGTAACTGACACATATCAATTTTTTTATTTTTTAGTTAAAAAACAACATCTGCTTCGTCAAGAGCTTAAATAAACAACCAGCTCTTGCAACAATGGAGAAATTATTCCCTTTTCTTTTTCTCCAAAATCTCACCATAGAAAACTTCCATCCTCTCCCATAGAAAACAAACAGCCAATTTGTTGCTGCCCTTCCCCCTTTTTTCCATTTTCGTCTTCACCACCTATTTTCCTCATCTTTCATGTCCGTTATTTTAAGAATAACAATAATATAAAATTATTTTGGAAGAAATTGGTAAAGAAAGTTAAAAGAAATCTATATGAAGAAAATTTTATAAATCTAGGTTTGAATCTATACCACGAATCGAGCAACCATGGATTTTGTCATAACCAACTTTAATGGAGTTTTGAGTTTAGCATTATATATCTTATGTCAGATTTGAATCTAGACTCACAAACTCGTGGTTAATGTACTTGAGTTCCTAATTTTGCTTATAATATGAAGGTGATTAAATGTGGATTTTTGGTGGTGTCTGGCATTAATCTCCGATGGAGAAGAGAAAGATATGAAACGGAAAAGATGGTTAAGGGGTATATGTGTAATTTTATGTATTTTATTTTTTAAATAGAAAAAAATAGTGACACGTGTCACTATCTGATTGGAGCGTGAAATCACACATGTTCTGGAAAATTGGTCAAGAAAAAAGTAGTGTATATTTGACACAGTTTTAAAAGATTGGATGTGTAAAAGGTTGTCCGTAATCAACAAGTGTGTAACATGGATTTGGGTACAAGTTCAGGTACTATTTATGTATTTTTCCAAATAGAAATAATTAAGACTGTTTGAATTTTAACATCTGAATGTATAAAATTTATCTTTATTTAAAAATTAGTAAACATAAAAATCACTAACTAATCTCATATTCTATCAATAAAATATATAGTTTATTAAAATACTTTAGTTGTTGATGGTAATAGCTAACGGGTGAATGCCGACTAGAGGCGGTGATTGGTAGTAGTTTTGGTTGATGATGGTAGTTCATGTTAGTAGCTATTAGTGATTGATAGTGGTGGCGATTATGATTGAGAATGATGTTGGTGGGTGCTTATAGTTAATAATGTCGGGTGATGGTTGTAGTTGTGACTGAGGAAAGTGGTGGGTAGGTGGTGATGGGCAGTGCCGGTTGTGGTTGTTGATGGTGATAGGGTGGTCAGTTGTGGTAGTTGAGATGGATGAGTGTTAACTGTGGGTGAGAATGATGATGGTCGGAGTGGTGAGGATGGTATGTGGTGATGGTCGATAATAGTGACAACTATAACTGAGGATGATGGCGGCGTAGTGGTGGTGGAGGTGGCGGTCGTGGTGGTGTGGGAATTGGTGGTTAAGTATGATGATAGTGGCGACATGGTGGTAGTTGATAATGGTAGGCGGTGGTGGCAGTTAATAATAAATATGTGATAGCATCTTAATGAAATTAAGTCTCTGTTATGGATCTTAATCATGCAGACTTATTCAAACTTATTAAGTGGTTGTGAAGTAAATAAAAAACAAATATATTTAATAATTAAAATCTGAATTATTAAGATTCGAACTTTAAAAACAAACGCACTTAATATCTAGGATCTAAATAATTAAGATTTAAACCTTTATTAAATGCAAACAAATGAGAAAGTAGACAATCCAGTAATTAAGTGATCACAATTCAAAATAATAGTAATAGTAAGATTCAACCATGCCTCGATTAACAGTGTGAAATTAGAATAAGAAAATAAAAAAAATTTAAAAAAGAGTGGATGGTGAAAACTTCGCCAGAAAGTTTTAAGGAAGTTGGGGACTGGGAAGGGTGGCTTTTTATGGTGGTCTCATTCAACTCATCAATTAAGTAAAGTATCATAATTCTACTACTATTGACCAAACCCAATAACGCGTCAGCTGACCATCCAATTCTTCTATTTTCTCCACCAAAAAAGTATAAAGTGAATTAAACCATCATTTCCATACGGATTTCACCTATTTCCACCTGACCTCTTCTTTTTACTTACCTATCCTTTTTCAGTACATATACATACTATATTTTCTTTTAGTATCTCTCTAAACAAACAAACATCTTGTTGATTTCTTTCTATGCAATTGCCTCGGGAAGCTAATGGTTCAAAACTAAAGTTTATTCATTTCTTAACATTTCTTCCTCAATGTGTGTGAGCGAGGGAGAGAGCAAAGCACTTTTTGTGCTCGATCTAAAATGATGCATTCATTCATTTTGTCGAGCCTTGAGACTGTCTCTTGGATATAAATAGTTCTCCTTCATTTATACCTGAAATTTTTTTTTCACACAGCAACAACTTCTAATGTCCCACTGACCTCAAATGGCGGAGTTACTTATTTGGACACATTTTGTTATTTCCTCTCTATACTGAGACTCGCTTACCCAATCCAATAAATTTGTGTCTTCTAAACTTTGTCAACCCTAAACTCATAAATGCCCTATAGAGATGTTTGGCTCAAAAGTTGTTGATATACTTTGTAAGCTTACAAACATTCAAAATAAACGAGGAAAAATCATAACAAACCGTAATAATTTATTGGACCAAATGAAAAAAACGAAGATAAAATACTCAGAGTTAGGAGAAGAAATATTAAAAGTATTTATTAATAGTATCGGTGTGGTCTGCCTCTCCATGGAGGAGTTCAGAGCCTTACAATGGTGTTCCACTCTCCCATAACACGGGTGTCGTTATGTCTTTTCTCTCTCCCGTGAATAGTGGCGAAGAAGAAACCCACCCTTTTGGGTTCACTCTCTTGGTATTTATAGTTGTGAGCTTCATGGGTTGTCGATAAGTAGTCGTGACCACATTGTGAGTTCGCCTCCATGATAGTAAATAGGTCATGGCCTTGTTGGTCGAACCAGATAAGGGTTAAATATTGTTGACTCTGACTGGTCATACAACTTATTAATCATGAATTAGCTTAAACCAGGATTAGCTTCGTTAATTATTGCCGGGTAGGATTCGACCCATACAGTTAGTCCCTCCGTTTATTGAGGTCGTGCCTTGGCCGATCTCGGTACGCAGACTTCATCGACTGTAGTTCGAGAAACTTCGGATAGGGAGGTCGACTGTTGCTTCGACCCATGCCGAATTCTCTTTGGCGATGGTCCTTAACCTTACTACTATCGACGGCCTTAGATGTTTACACACTGGAATTGGCCTTAGCCTTGTAGAGTGTCGAGTGTTTTGTTATTGTGTTATCTAATCGTCGTTCGATCAAGGTCGAATTCTCTTCCTTGGCGAAGGCATTTAGCCTTTTACATTAATTCGAGTGAGGTCATACTTTATTGTGCTTTGAAACTTATGTTTTCTTGGGAGCGTAGCCGTCACGGCGGACGGGTCATATGTTGTGTGGCCGATGAGGGTGACAGCACGGTTGATATGCGCTTGGTGACGTCCAGAATTTCTAAGGTGTGAGGAACGTCTCCTCTGCGTCCATAGGTCGTTATGACCGTTTCGATGGCGAGACGCCGGTTGGTGACTAAAAAGTCGCTTCATGAAGTCTATCATAATAACGCACGTTTCTATAAAAACGAATCATTTTGCGGTTGGTCATGTAGTTAATGATGACTAATGGGGTTAGTGAAAGCAACTTGTGTGCTTATAAATAAAGGATTGAGACATTTATTTCTCATATTCTTATTGTTGGTCTGAGAGAGATTTTGAAGAAACTTTTCTTCTTGCTAATTGATGTTCATCTTTGTTCTTCGATTGTTACAACCTCCATCTTGCCCATCAAACATTGTTTCGCTCTTGTTAGTGAATCAGTAATGACAGGCAGTTCTTCTAAAAATATTTTTCCAACAAATTTTCCGGTTAACTTTCTGGTGGTTGATGGACCTTCTCCGGCAATGGGAGGTGCAGGATCGGTGGAGATCGATGAAGTTCTGTCGGTTGATGAGATAGTATCTCTGCCCGGAGGCCTGATGATTAACTTCACCGTCAATGGTGGAGAGGATCAGGTGGATGAGGCCCCGTTAATGGGGGAAATTGGGATGGCCCAACTACGGGAACAGCAGGGCATCCCCATCTATGCCTACATTGTTCTAGCTAGGAGCGAATAGACGGTACACACCAACCGCAGGGGATACTGCGTCTTCTATACCTATCCCTTCAAGTTGGTATTTAAGCTCCCGCTCTCCAGGCTGGTAGTTGATCTTTTCTATTATTACAGGGTGTGCCCGGGTCAGCTTGCTCCTTCTTTTTACAAATTGTTGGCGATGTTTATCAAGTATGCGGAGTTGGTCGGTAGGAGGTCACGCTGCATCACGTGCTTAGTCTCTACGCTCTCCAGAGAGTCTGTGGTACTATGATTCAAGCCCGCTCTCGTAGGTCAAGGGGTCTGACTATATAACAGGATGATAAGGCCGGGATTCGCCCTTTTGAGCACTTCTTTTATATCAGAACTAATCATTTAGTGGCGTCCCTACCTGTGTTCCCAGAGGCTTGGAACCACGCACGTAAGTTTTTTGATTGTTGAATTCTCTTTTTCCCCCCTCTTTACATTGTTACCTCGTAAGCGTTAACTTGTGTGAATTTTTTAGCTGAAAGTTCACTGTCGGCTCCGCTAGCTAGGATACGTGAGTGGGTAGAGGCCGTGCTTCCCCATACGATAGGGATACGCATGTGGGCATCATGGGAGAGGTATGGTCATAGGCCTGTGACAGGTAAAAAGTTGACTTCTTCTTTTGTCCCTCTTTATTTCAACTCTATTTATCACCTTTGTTTTTTCGTGATCAGGGAGGGCACACCGTGTCAGGGCCCCTCAGTTGGCCTTCCATTGGTCGGGTACAATTTCTCGACTAATTGTAGCAGCAGTGTCGCGCCCAGTACCGAGGGCGACATTAGTGGAATATTCAGCGGCTCCTTCTCCAACACGGGCCGCACTTCGAGACGAGGGGCCATCAGGGGTGTTGCGCCCAGAGTGGAATCTCCCTCACCCGAGGAGGAGGAGGAGAGGCCATTGGTGAGACGGAGGGTCGTGTTCACACCAGCTCCACCCGTGGTAATTAATTTGGACCCCCCCCAAGCGGATACGGAGAGGAGTGTAGTTGCGACACCTGCCCTTGAGGGCAAACAAACAATGGGGGTTGCCTTGGTTGGCTTAGGCCATGATAATTCAATCGCTTCGAGGACTCAGTTGGTGGTTCCAGTCACTGAGACGGGATGCAGTTCCTCAGCGACTGCTATTGTTGGTGAATCAAGCACCCCTTCGGCGGCGGAAGGTGAAAGGGATGCTGTAGATGAGTATGGGTCTGGATCCGACTTGGACCCCGATGACGTCTGTATGTTCTGAGAAGGCTTCACAAATTCAACGGTGTGTGCAGAGGGGCGATCTTGCTTTATTGAGGTTCCTATGGAGTCGAACTTATTGCTCCAAGGGAATAGCTTGGTGCCGTTGTTTGAGGTGCTATGCTCTGAGGCCGAGAACGCGTCGGTGAGGGATGTCACAGATATCGGACTAATGAATGAAGTGGCTGTGATGGGCCCGAGGATACGTATTATGACCTTGATCCATTTTTTGCCTTAGTTTATTCTTTATTTTAATCGTTATTTTTGCTTTACAGTCTTATTTGTTGGAGGTGGAGGGCATCCGTCGAGCCAACGTTTGCTCAGGGATATTTTTGCGGGTGCTGGATAAGTACCGCCGCTACCAAGATCGGTGCCGAGAGTTGCGTGAGCGCTTGAGAGTCGACCCCAGAACCGGTCCTTGGTCCAGGACTTGGCGAGGCGGGAGCTTTAGTTGCAGCAAATACTTGGTAGAACGCGCCCCCTCGAGGAACAACTTCATTAGAAGGACAAGGAACTCGAGGTAGGAAGGAGTCTTGCAGCTGAGTGCGAGCATTTGGGCCAGGCTAAGGAAGCGGAGGTCGCTGCGGCTTGGAGCAAGAAAGTGGCTACTTTGGAGAGTGAGGTAGCGACTCTAAAACTTCATGCGAGTGCTGCCTTGTCGAGAGTCGCAGGGTTGGAGGAGGCGATCTGCGTACATGAATCTCAGCGTGGGCCGGAGAGGGAGACGGCGGACGATAGGGAATCAGGGCTCAAGGAGCGGATTGGTCTTCTTGAGTAGGAGGCCCAAGTTATGGTGGATCAGGTCGCGGCCTTAGAAAGAGAGAATCAGTGGCTACGGGACCAAGCCGCCCCTTCCACCCTGACTCATGAGCTTTGGGTCTTTGCCGGCATTGTGACTGAAGCTTTTTTCGAGTAGGCACGTCAAAAGGCTTGTGAGGCCCGTACCGACTGTGGTTTTGAGGCAGCGACACCAGAGGTTGATTATGGTATAGGTGGTGGCGCGGACGGCGCCGAATAAAAGCATTTGTTTGTGTTGTTTGTTTTTTGTTTTATTCGCCGCTTGGGATTTAGTTGCTTCTTGTTTTTCTTTTTCTTTTTCTTTGTATTGACCGGCCTTGGCCGGATGTAAGTGGGGATGACCCACAATTAACTTTGTAGATAAATGAGATTCCTTTTCCGTTATTTTCTTCGTATTTATTTTGTACCTTCCCTTCTTCCCCCTTAGACTTTTCTTTGCAAGCGTCCGAATGGGTGATTTGCCTTTGAGTTAGACTCTGGTAGGCATGTTTATTTTTTATTTTTGATGACTTTTTTCTTCGACGTAGTGTGAGCGAGTCGGAGCCGTTACTTGGCGATAGTGGCACATAGCCTTAGTCCTTGTTCGGGTGTGGTCGAACTACCGGGCATTATGATAAAAAGCATGGCCCTGCAATTTGACAAGGGCCGAACTTTACATGGCCTGAATCTTAGTTCGAGTTGGGAGTACATACTTGACTTGGCAAGGAAGCCCAGTCTGCGCCTCAATTCGTCGAAGGTTGGGTTTTGCTGAGTTCTATTATGAAGGCGCTTGGCCTGGGTCCTGGTTCAACTGTGGTTGAGCTTGTTAGATATTAGGACGGAGGCATCTATCATTGCAGTTTGAGCGGGGTCGAACTTGTTAGATTTAATGGCGAAGGCGCATAGCCTGAGCTTTGGTTTGACCGTAGTTGAACTTACTGGCGAAGGCACATAGCCTTGATTTAATGGAGAAGGCGCATAGTCTGAGTTCCAATTCAACTGTTGTTGAACTTTGTTGAATTTGAAGCGCATAAGTTGAGTCCCAATTCAACTGCTGTTGGACTTTGTCGAATTTGAGGGCGAAGGCGCATGGCCTGAGTCTTAATTCAACTGTTGTTGAACTTTGTCAATTTTGATGGCGGAGGCGCATATCCTGAGTTCCAATTCGACCATAGTTGAACTTATTGGTGAAGGAACATAGCCTGAGTCCCAGTTCAACCGTTGTTGAATTTGCTGGAGAAGGCACATAGCCTTGATTTAACGGCGAAAGCGCATAGCCTGAATCTTGGTTCAACCATAGTTGAAATTACAGGTGAATGCACATAGCCTGAGTTCCCATTCAACTGTCGTTGAACTTTGTCGACTTTGATGAAGAAGGCGCATAGCCTGAGTATTGGTTCAACCATCGTTGAATTTACTGGCGAAGACATATAGACTTGTTTTAACGTCAAAGGTGCATAACCTGTCTTGGTTCAGTCGTAGTTGAACTTACTAGCAAAGGCACATAGCCTTGTTTTAACGGCGAAGGCGCATAGCATGTCTTGGTTCAACAGTAGTTGAACTTACTGGTGAGGGCATATAGCCTGAGTTCCAGTTCAAATGTCGTTGAACATTGTCGATTTTGATGAAGAAAGCGCATAGCCTGAGTATTGGTTCAACCGTGGTTGAACTTACTAGCGAAGGCACATAGCCTGTTTTAACGGCGAAGGTGCATAGCCTGTCTTGGTTCAACCGTAGTTAGACTTACTGGTAAAGGCATATAGCCTGAATCTCACGATGTGGGTGCTTGAGAGCTGACGCTCAGTTTTGATTCGATATCCTGAGCAGCTTAAACGTTATCTTCCCAATCGGGGTATGTAGGCTGGCTTGAGGCGACTCTCAGTTCGAGATATCTTCATGCCGGTTTCCGACTGGAGCCCGTATCGGGGATGCGGGGGATGCCTTATAGATATCCTCCCTTAGGGGGGAGTTGGATCTCGATTCGAGATCTTCGAATTCCCCATGTCCGATATGCCGCTTTGGCTTGTTTGAGCTGGGTTATTTTTTGGCATTTCTTTCCTTTTGTTCCAAGGCAGAACTATGCGATTTTGCTATTAAATCCCCACAGACGACACCAAATTGTTTGGCTCAAAAGTTGTTGATATACTTTGTAAGCTTAAAAACAATAAAAAACAAACGAGGGAAAATCATAACAAACCGTAATAATCCATTGGACCAAATGAAATAAACGAAGATAAAATTCTCAGAGTTAGGAGAAGAAACATTAAAAAAAATTATTGATAGTATTGGTGTGGTCTGCCTCTCCATAGAAGGGTTCAGAGCCTTACAGTGGTGTTCCACTCTCCCATAACAGGGGTATCGTTATGTCTTTTCTCTTTCTCGTGAATAGTGACGAAGAAGAAGCATCCCATTTAAGGTTCTCTCTCTTGGTATTTATAGCTATGAGCTTCATGGGCTGTCGATAAGTGGCCGTGACTAAGTTGTGAGTTTGCCTCCATGATATTGAATAGGTCGTGGCCTTGTTGGTCAAACCAGATAAAGATTAAATATCGTTGATTCTAAGCGGTCATACAACTTATTAACCACGATTTAGCTTAAATCGAAATTAGCTTAGTTAATTATTGCAGGGTCGAATTCCGATACATTTTCATAGAATGGTTCAAGGGTAAAAGTTAAGTGCAATTTTTTACATGGTGTTATTCGATCCAAATTAGACCAATATTACAATTCTATTAAGCTGGAAAATAGAAAGATTCTTTTGCAGAACATGCAATATTATTCATGCAAGAAGGCTCCCGAAAAATACATGCGGTAAATAACATTAAAAAATCACATGCGGTGTGCATTAGCTAGCGATCGATGAGTTACTAATTATATTGCATTGATTCAATTATATACAGCATGGAAAATGATACAGAACTCGAAGAAACGAGGAATGAAATGTTAATCGGCGATGCATTGGAGAAAGTTCACTTTTGCACCGTGTATAGATAAACGCAATGGCACATGATTTTTCATAAGCAGCGTTACTATTTCGATAGGTCCGTAATTGTTAAAAAATATTTTGTGAAGTCAAGTGAGTTCTAATTCAAGATCTCTCGTAGCAAACTTAAAGCTCTCAACCACCAAATTATTGAGCTATTATAATGTAAGTGGTGTCACTTTTAATGATTTTATCTTATATTTCTGTTTTACTTATTTTTTTATATATTTAAAAATTTCGACGAAATGGTATCCCTCCGTGTGAATCCGCACCTAGATAGACGGAACGTATTTGACAATGAGAGGATGGTGTACAGGGTTCAGAGGAGTGGGAGTGGATTCGCAACTCCAAATTCAATTATGAGTTCGCGAGCAGGGGGCGGATCCACCCTTATGGATGGGGGTGGTATGACACCCGCTCGATTAGTAAAATATTATATATTTATGTTTAAAAAAAATTAAATTAGGTTAAATATATGATCCTACCACCCCTATCCGCAAACTAGATAAAGGTGCCATGACTGGTAGACCTTTTTAAAAATTTTTCTTGTGTGTAAAATTCAAGTTCGAATTTATCTTGAACCTTGTCTGACTTTCCTTTTTCGCTATGGTTTTTATTTCTTTTATCCCAGTCATTTTCCTTTTTGTCTACCTCCTAATTTTCTATTTGTCATTTATTATTTTTATTCCCCCTGCCTCCCATTCTATTGTTTTATCTGTGATATTTAGCAAGAACATTCAAAAAAGAGCCTCCAAAATTTGAAATTTCATAATATAAACATTTCTCTTATTCTCAAATCTTTTAATTTTCTTCTTTCAAAAAAAAAAACCTTGGGTTTTGATATTTAGATTGAGATCAAAATTAATTTATAATTTATTTTTTTATTATAACATGAAAATTTTGTGTTATTCTATGATTGTTAAATATAATTTAAATCTCTTTAGTAATAAATTACGATGAATATTTTGCAAGCATTATATTTATGATTTTACATTTTGAGATCTTATAGTTTATCTAATTCTACATTTATTTATGGGATATAATTTATCTATTGAAAATTATTTTTCCTTATTCTGATCAGTAGAGTTCCCTTATTAAAGATTTTATTTTACCTGCACAAATTTATTTTTAGCATACAAAAAAATGTAGTTCCCTAGTGAAAATATTAGTTTTACTTGTAATATTAATAATAAAAGTGTTATTCCTTCTTTAAAATGTTAATTATATTTTCTTTTTAATGTCTGAAGTGTAATTTTCATACAACAATAATAACATATATACCCAATAAAATTTCATAAGTAGGATCTGAAAAATTGCTGTAATTTTTATATTTGCAAATAAAGTGCTTATTAAATTTTCCAAATAAACTAATAAATAAAATAAAACGGACAAATGTTCCGAACAAACTATATATTACTCCCTCCGTTTCATATTGTTTGAGGTACTTTCCTTTTTAGTCTGTTCCAAAATGAATGACACATTTCTAAATTTGGAAATAATTCAACTTTAGACTCTTCATTTTACTTTTTTTGCCTTTAATGAGAAGCTTTTATAGTCACACAAATGGTATGGCCCCACAAACCTTTTACTCCTTAATCTTTTAATACCACAAGTTTTAAAGTCTTCTTCTTTTTTCTTAAACTTCGTGTCGAGTCAAAATATCTCAAACAATATAAAACAGAAAGAGTAATAGTTATCATAAGGTGTACATAAAAGGAAATTTTGGCACCCGCCTAGATCCGCCTCTATTCACGAGTTAGCAGAATTGGTGTAACTGAGTCTATCTAGGTTGAAACAATATACATGGCTTTATACATTGTTTATGATTTAATTTCTTAACTCCTAATATAGAATGTTTAAATTTCGAATTCTATAGCGAAGGGATGGAGTTAGTGCCTTAGACGTGAATGACTTCCAACACCTAAAGACATTATCATCAATTGCTTCTTTTGAATAGTCTCAAACCTCTCGCGAGTAATGCTGCATTGTTGCCCGGGTCTGAGTCGGATCGGGCCCGTGGCTCTGGCGGGCCTAACAGGTTTGGTGGGCCTAATGGATCTGGTGGGCCGGTCTTGGTGGGCCTGTGCCTGGTGTTACTTTTAGGCCCATGACGGGCCGGTCTGAATTATTTAGCCCGTGAGCCCGGGACCGTCAGCTGGGCTTGGCTGGTCCTGGCGGGCCTAGTTGGCCTAAACAGGCCCAACAGCTATATTTTTTTTAATTTTTTTTTTTGGTTTTAAAAATCACAAACGAACATATTTTAAAAAGTAGTCGTTTGGGCTACTATTTGACCGTTTGGAGGTTTAAAAAATAGTCATTTGGCTCCCAAACTTTAATTTAGCCACAAACTTTATATAATTACACTACCCATTTCTCAACTAGAAATACCCCCTCTTTCTTTCATTTTTATTCACTAATTCATCAATATCTCTCAATCTCTCTCAATCTTTCTATTACAATTGCTTAATTTATTGTTGAAAATTCGTGAAAAATTGTGAAGTTGTTGAACTGAAGTTTTCAAGTGTTAAACGATTTTCAATTTTTAAGAAGTTGTTCGAAAATCCGGTAAACTCGTTTCAACACTTACGTTTTAATAATATATTTTTGTGTGGTTTAGTTTGCATAATTATAATTAATATGACATTTTCTTTGAAAAAAATATTTGGTAAAGGAAATGGTAAAATCGGTGAAAGTAGTGGCCATAATACTACCCTTCCCCCGGCTTCCCGACCTAGAAAAGATAAGCAAGTTGAAAGTAGTCACCAACCTAGACGTCCTCCTCCTCCTCCTCCCGTAATGCGTGATAGTGATCACCTCTGTTTTCAGTTTACCGATAGTGAAAATCTACATGATGTTGTAGTAGGTGATAGATTAGATGATGAAACTATGAATGCTCTTTATCCTAATGAACCGATCTTAGAGGAAAATGAGGATGATGATGATGAAACCCAAGCACCAGATTTAGATGATACACCTACTAGTCCTGTTAATAACTCAAGTAATGCAGCGACCGACCTACCTGTAGAAACTCCAACTTTTAATACACAACCTGCTAAACGTCAAGAAATATCATTAGTTTGAAATTTTTTTACTCAAGTAAGAGAACTAAATAAGGCTAAGTGTAAAACTTGTGGGAAATTACTGGTTCATAAATTTACTGGAGACCGTAGCGGCACGGGTAGTTTGACTAGGCACATAAAAACACACCCTAGAGATAACGCTAGATTTTTTCAAATGCAAGCGCAGCAAGAGGGGAAAGTGTAGATTATGCGGTTAACCCTAGTACAGGTTCAAATCTAGTTCAACCAGGAATTAACACTGTCACCGGAGGTATTTTATATTACGATCCAAATGTGGATCGTGAAGAATTAGCAAAGATGATTACTATTATGTGCTTACCTTATACCTTTGCTTCTAATCCTAATTGGGTTCATTATATTAGAAGAGTTTTAATCCTAATTATAAAGGTTGGCCTCGCGCAACAGTTAAGGCCGATATTTATAAATTCAAACATGAATATGAACAATATTTGCGCTATTTATTTACTCATATACCTAATCGAATTTCTATTACTATTGATATTGGTAGAAGTGGTAATGATTGTGATTATCTAATTGTTACAAGTCATTGGATAGATGAGGTCTGGAAAATGCAAAAACGTATAATTGCGTATAGAATAATTAATTCACGTCACACATGTAAGTTTATAGCTAACAATGTTTCAGATATTTGTAGATATTTCTGCTTTAGCGATAAAATAATGGTAATTTCTATGGATAATGCTTCTAGTAATACTAGTACTATAAGCATGCTTACAAAAATACTAAATCCTGCATTTACTAATATTTTCCATGTTAGATGTATTTGTCATATTTATCATTTAATTATCGGTGATGGTATGCTAATTTTAAACATAGAAATTGAAAAGGTTCGAATGGCTCTTAATTGGCTTTTTCATTCAAACCGTAGAACTACACTTAGAGAGTATTTCAAAAAATGTGATGAATATGGCCTTAGAGAAAGAAAGGTTCCTAAACCTTGCCCGACTAGATGGAATGGTATGTACGAAAGTTTAGTAGTTGCATATGAATATAGAAACCTAATTAATGCAACGTTTAGTTCTTGGGTAGGTGGTGAGAATGATGATGAAATGCTTACTACCCAAGATTGGACGAATGTTAAAATTCTTTTAGATTTTTTAGAACATTTTCAAGTTGCTACAACTGCATTTTCTGGGCAATATTATCCTACTATTTCAAACTGTTTAGTTTATATTACCGTACTAGCTTATTTGTTTGTTGAATTTGGCAAGGGTGGGGATATTTATGAACTTGCTATAAATGAAATGAAACAAAAATTTAAAAGATATTTTTTTCCTATCCCTCCTATTTTTGGTGTTGCTGCAATGTTAAATCCTACAATGAAATTGGGAGGTCCTCATTTTTGGTATTCAAATATTTGGCTTTAGATCTTTTAAACGAGGAAGTTTCTACACTTGCAGATGTAAAAGCATCAATTAAAATTAATGCTCAAACAATTTATAATGCTTATCAACTTTCCTTAGAGCATGCAAGGCCAAATATTTCAACCCCAACTTCGTCTAGCTCACAATCGTCCAAAAGAGTTGCGGGCTTAACAACTCTTAAATCTTGGACGGAGTTCCGGGATTCTCAAGGTGATAATTATGATGAAACTTCACATCTAAATGAGCTTCAAGTTTATTTGTCTCAGGGACTTGAAAAAGAGAATCCAGACGGCTCTTTAGATCTTTTGGAATGGTGGAAGTTAAGGGAAAAATATTTTCCGGTTCTTGCAAGGATGGCTCGGGATATTTTATCAATTCAAGCTTCAACTGTTGCATCGGAGAGCGCTTTCAGTCAAGAAAGACTGTAAATAGGTGATCATAGAGCGTCGATGAGGGATAGCTTGGAAAAGTCAGTACTTTTTAGAGATTGGATCCGCGCGAAAAGAAAAAAACTTTGGAATTGCGGAATCACAACCGGTGATAGATGAAGCTTATGAAGAAATGATAGCAGAACTTGCGGAAGATTCGGCTTCGCCCGGAAGTGGTGATGAACAAGCTTCTTTTCCACCACCACCAACACAACCTCCTCCAACCTTGACGGATTTATGAGATTTGTTAGAGATACAATGTAGATTATGATGTAACTTATACTTTGGCACATCTTCTTTTAGTTTTTTTTCTTTTAATGGTGGTATTAGTACTTTGTTGTGATCATTCCATTGGGGGAAGGAAGACTAAGAAAGATATGCCATTTTTGGTAATAAAAATTATAATACATACCCTTGAATATCTTTTTTTCTCAATATTTCTTTCTCTTTACTTCGAATATTTATAAGCTACAATATATATACTACAAGAAATTATATACGAGAATATATATACATAACATACAACCTAAAGTACAAGAAAATATATAAGTAATAACATATATACATAAGATACAATATATATAAGAGAATATATATACATAAGATACTATATATACTATAAAAAAATATATAAGGGAATATATATATACATAACATACAATATATACTAACTACTACAATACAATATACAATGAAATATATATTATATATACTATACTAATAACTAGTATACTATATAAATATATTCTATAATAGTATATTATATACTATACTAATAACTACTATACAAGATATCGCCTTAAACAAAAACAAAAAAAATTACAAAAAAGCCCGCCAGGCCCACGAAGCCCAGCCCCCTAAGCCCAGGGCCACATGGGCTTAGGCCCATCACGGGATGGTCTAACCCATTGAGCCCACAAAGCCTGGGACTGCCAGCCCTAGCCCACGAATCCCGGCCCGCAAAGCCCGTTTAGGCCCGGGCCCGGGACAAAATACAACACTACTCGCGCGTAATGGAAATTACCTTTTTCTATTACGCTTTTTTCAATCTTATAAACATGAAAAAGCAAAACAAGAGGAGGAAAAGAATAAAAGGGCAAACGAGAAGTTGAATACGTTTATTAGGAACATGCACAAATTATACACTCCTATTATTTTACTAAAATACTGAAATCTAATTTTCAAATGGGCCTAAAGACATATTCATCCTCGAGAAAGTGGCATGGTATAACAACGTGTTTATCCTTAAAATCAGATAACAATTGAATTTATATGCGACTTTAAGGACACGTGATACAACTTAATACAAATTGAAAAAATCGATTAATATGAAATTAATGAAAAAAAAATGTAAACCATACAAATTGAATAGTTTTAGCCTTGAATTTTGGTCACCCTCGAGCCAAGAAGTGCCTCAATCGATGTCAGAACAGAATAACAAGATAATAAGAACTAGAAATAGCAGTGTATTCCTCTTGGGTGCGTATTACAACGTGTATTACAAATAATCAGACCCCCTTTATATAGTAGGAGAGTACTACTTTAAATACAATTAGCTCGAGGTTTTTGTCTTCATGTTCGCGTGGTCTACTCTACGTTCGCGAAGGTTTGGTCCGGTTATGCATCGCGTTCGCGAGGTCTTTTCTACAAACATGTATGATAGTTTCGGCTGAGTTTGTGCTTCACGAAAGCGAGGCTTCTTCCGAGGGTACACCTGGAGCAGTTTATAAAGTACTCTATTTCGAAGGTCTTGCTCATTTTATCATATTTTGAGTTATGGAGCTCGAATTTGAGAGATTTTGGAGGTGATTTTCACCACATGGATTGGGGTAAGTATTTTCTACTCGATTTTTATTATATATGTGATTTCATCTTCGATTTTGGCATTTGATTGATGATTTTGAAAGAGAAATTGAGTAGTTTTGTTTAAAATTTTCTAAATTGAATATTTTAGATTTGAACATCGATTGGGAGTCAAATTTGAGTGAAATTAATATGGTTGGACTCGTATTCGAATAGCTTTTCAGAATTTGTGAGTTTTGTCGAGTTCTGAGGTGTGATCCAGGGTTTGAATTTTGGTTGACTTGAGTAATTGATTAAAGATTCGATCTTTATCATTTGGGTTTATTTTCCATGGCATTATTTGATTTTATGAGTTGGTTTTGGCTAGTTTTGAGTCGTTCGGAGGTTGATTTGTGGGATGATGTTTCTAGAGTATTAGTTGGCTTGCACAGTATTTGATTTTGCTTGCTTAAAGTAAGTAGCATATCTGAATTTTGATTTGAGGGTAAATATCCCTGAGAACTATGATAATTGAGATGGGTCGGGGGTGATGCACGTGTTAGGTGATAGGCGTGGGTGCGTACACCGAGGTATTTATGATCCAGGTAGTTATTAGGCTACTGTATCCCTTGTTTTGCTATCATGCTTCCTTGATATCATGTTTTCTCTATTCATGTGACTACGTAGTATTCATGCTAGAAATCATGCCTAGGCCACCTGCTCAATTGTTTGAGATATGATAAGGCTATTTTCGCCATGTTGAGCTATTTACCTTAGTCGTAGTTACACTGTACAATCATGAGTTACATCTGCATGTTATATCTCTATCTCTGTGTCACTTTTGATATGATGTTACAAATATTATTGGTGTCTTTGTATGCGACACGAGTTTGGACTATATTTGAGGCATATTGGTGATATTTCGTGTTACATTGTTGGATTGTATTTCTGCGTGATGTCTTCATATTAAGACTTGAACGAATTGATGAGTGATGTGGGCCATGGAGTTATATTGATATGAATATAGGGATCGGATTGCACGCATCAATGATTATATTAATATTGAGGTGACGCGTATGCCAGGCCCCATATTAGGCTAAGGTGTACTAATTCGAGGCTAAGCATACGTCAGACCCCTCTATTTGGACTATATGATTATGATTAGCGTTTGGGAGGATCAAACCCCTCTGAAGTCTGACATGCTAGCAATTAGTGCAGGCACAATATTATATACACGTGCTCGATGATCGGCAATTATGCCAGGCACTCGTAGAGTTCTAAGTGTGATTATTATAATGGATCCACGGTGGTACTGTTGATTTGACATATGTGTATTGTGTGTTCAAATGGGAAATTTGATCTAGGCACCTGGAGTGTACTAAGATTGTATGTACTTGATGATTTCGTTGTGAGGTTGAGCTCTTGATATGTATATTTAACATACGGGCATAGAGATATATCTTCCTCATGTTAGACAATGATCAGGCATTTGATTGCTTGACATGTAAGCATAGAGATGTACATTCCTTATGCTAGGTAGTGATATGACATTTGATAACTTGACATATATATTTGGCATGCAGGCATAAGGTACATTTTCTCATGCTAACTGGTAAATAAAACGTCTTATCTGATGTTGTAATTGCAAAAAACACAGTCCTTTGGATAGACTCAAGTTTAATTGATTTCATTGGTAAGATTTAGACTTGTACTATTATACTTGAGTAGTATGTCTACCTTTTCGTATCTGTGAATGAGCTAAACATTATATCTCTTCAGTTATACTTTTTGCTGCCTTCACTATACTATTATAAATTGATATTGGCTATTTGTGAGGGACATTAAACTTCTTCTGAGCTCGCCAGTACTTTCAAATTAAGGTTAGGCTTGTCACTTATTGAGTAAATGAGGTCGGTTGTACTCATACTACACTTCTGCACCTCGTGTGTAGATCTTGGAGCTAATGCTACTGTGTATAGCGGAAGTTGGCATTGAAGATGTACCTGCTTTTTGGATGTAGCTGGTACTTATTCTTTTTAGTGTTCTTTTTAGGTATATTTCAAATAGATAATATATTTATTTCGTGCCAACTTTGTAAATTCTAAGTCTTAGAAGCTCATGATTTGTACCACCAGTCCTTGGGTTATAGTAAAAATTTAGATAATTCTTCATTGATTTCTTATAAATCTCATTTTGATTGTATTGACTATTAGTTGGCTTACCTAGCGGGTTGGGTTAGGTTCCATCATAGCTAGTTGGAATTAGGGTCGTGACAAGTTGGTATCAAAGTTCTAGTTTCATATGTTCTACGAGTCATGAGCAAGTATCTAGTAGAGTCTTGTGGATTGGTATGATGTCGTCCATACCTATCTTCGAGAGGCTATAGGGAATATAGGATAAACTTTCCATCTTTCTTTCCTTATCGTGCGACATGGTTAGGTGACCGTGGGGAATGAACATCTTCTGTTTGTTCGGCTGGGGCTAATGGGGAGCTAGCAATTGGTGGTGTTGTGGTTGGTATAGAGGTTGAAGTTGGAAGAACGTCAAAGGTAGAACTTATCTAACCAGAAGCAGAAATGAGAGCTCATAAATGAGACTTTGCGTTTTCGACCTTTTTCCATTTCCGTGAAGAGCATTTGAAGTTCTCCCAGTTGAGGTGATAGAAAATCTCTCGGCCAAACATCTGGTTGAGTTGATGAAGATATTTTTCTTCATTGAAGAGAAACTATTTCATCATTGGTTCCTTCTTCATCAAGGACCACTATGGCCGGTCCAGTTGGAGCTTCTTTTGTTGAAGCTTTCTCCCAAGTCTCCGCCGTGGAGGTACCTCTTCTTTTTGGTTTCTTTTCCTTGGGCTGGGGACTCCGAAAGGAGGCACCTTCACCGAAAGTAAGAGCGGCTTCACGAGGCCTCTTCTGGTTAAGATCTTGAAATTGTTGTTGGGCCTCCTCTGGATCATCGGAGACCTCAACAACGGGGCATATAATAGATCCTTCAGAAGGCATGTGTATTGCAAAAGGAAGTTAACAAATTAGTTCTGAGTCATGTTAAAAATTAAAAGAAGGAAAGAAGAACTTTTACTTACCATGATTTTTGGCTTTCCAATTAAATCTAGGGGCAATTTCTTTCCACCTTCGGGACTTCAATGCGAAAACGCCTGGAATTTTCTATACCCATTGGGACATGTGCTGTACCGCTTGGTTCTCAACGGGTAGCTAGAGTAAGAAAACAAAAGTTAGGAAAGGAGGGAATTTTATCAACAAAATAAAGAAAAAGATGTTTTAAAACTTACGAGTAGAATTCCAAGATTTAGGAATGGTAGGGGATGTCACCGAGAGGATGTCTCTGGTAGCAATGACAACGAACCGCTCTATCCAGCCATGATCATTATCATCGTCGATGTTGGTAACGATGGCACGGTGGAACGGTGGCCACGTTTGCTGCGTTTAATAACACCTCCACGAAAATTCTTCAGAGATTAGAGGTTGAACAAATGTGCAAGAGTAAGAAGCTCGGAGAATAGTTTTTGAAGGCAAGCCACCATACACTATGTTGATGGACTCACCTGAGCCAAGCAGGTTTGGTAGCAGTGGCAAAATTCTAAAATTATGTGATTAATTTCTTGGCTTAATTTTAAAGTAAAAAGCTATGTATAAACATACATGAACCCTAGTTTACTAAATGTTATCCTTTCCACTTCATTGGGGGCCAATATTTCAATGTTATTCCAGTTGCAATTACGAAGAAAATGCTACCATGATACCTGCGGATAGGCCAATCTCTATCATTATGGAGGTTGGTAGTTTCCTTAACGGTTGGAGGCTCGGATTCAATATTGACTTCCTTTGTTTTGTTCTTTTTAGGGCCACGACCAATGAGAAGGCCAGGAATAGCAGTAGTAGAAGACATGATGATAAGAAATTTGAGTAATGAGATTTTACAGAGAAAGAGGGATTTCACAGTAGGGATCTGAGGAAATTCGAAGAAGAAGAAGAAAAAGAACTTCTAAAAGTAAATGGTAACACTGATGAGTATTGGAGAAATTTATAGACGACAAAATTCATGGTCATGATTATCTTAAAAATTGCCAAAAATATTTGCCGAACCAAGGAATAATATATATTCGGCTCATTAAATGTGTTACATCCCGTACTTAATGTTAGGATTCGTCGAAGTGATAACATATGAGTTGGAAGAGATTAAGATTATGCATGAAGATATAGATGTAAGACCCCGTAAGTTCGAAGAATTTCGGAACTACTATATTTATTGTTTTATAATTTTCTTTAAAGTAAATCATTTTTGGTATAAGTTGATAGATATAATTTTATATGATTGTGATAGGTTTTAAATTATATACATGACATGTAGGAGTTTATAAATGAGGTTTTATTATTATTATAAGAGTAGATAGTATTTTATCATATGAAAAGTTATCATTTTTACGTTTTCAGAATTTATAGTACCAAAAAGAATCTTTTTATTGTAAAGATAAATATTATTTTCTCACAAGAAAAGAAGGTTATTTTTTAACATTTTAAAAATTATCGGTACGAAAATTTATACTCTTTATATGAGATTATGAAAAATTAGAAGTTGAGAAAATATACATATTTTTATATATATATTTTAATAAAATAATAGTGTATGTATTTATTTTATATGGTACCACATGACCATAATAATAAATTATATGTAATGTATTAAAAGTGAGTAGTATTTTTTAGTAGTTTAAGATAATTCTTAATTATGCGTATAATCTTTTAATTGCCGAATAGGAAAATATTACCTAATTAATTACTTGACTATATGATAAGATTAAAATTGGCACCACCCCACCCCCACGTGGCATCAATCCACTAACCAAACAATGACTCTTAAGTCATATTTGATTAAGTGGCAGGAAGGTGTTAACTTGGTAGTATTCTTATCTTGCTATGATAAATAGCAATTTATGGTGAGTGTCTATTTTTCTTCCATGATCTTCATTTCAAATGATTTATGACATATTTAATGACATATTTTGTATATTGAATGATATATTCCATAACATATTTTCTTCACTTTTTATGCTTATATAAAGGCCTTGTAATAGATAGGAAAATATACAATTGAAGAAGAAAATCTCTTCCTTCTCTCTATCTACATTTCTTGTTCATGTTTCACTAAGTTACTTATATTTCTTGTTCATGTTTTACTAAATTGCTTTTATTTTATAATACGTTATCAGCACGAGTCTCTAACCATCACGATAAGTTATCTTCTTTTAAAGTTCTCGACTCTGATTTAAAATTATCGGGTACAACATGTTTCTTTTTTTTTTTTGTAAGAATAATGAAATGTTTTGTTGGATACTTAGTTTTTCTCAATTATGTTTCTAAGCAAAAATAGAAAGAGAAAGATACTCATACTTCACCATGATCTCTTTATTTATGAATAAAGATGTAATGCTTTTAATAAACTGGTTCTTAATTGATTTGCATTATTAAAATATAAATAGAGTAATCAACAATAGACTTAGATAACAAGAATATTTTCTTGACAGTAGTACGTATCCAAAATATGAATATAAATACTATTTGCATCATTAAAATATTACACTACTTTGACTAATTCCAAAAAAATTTTATTGATTATTCGTCTTCTTTTGTGTAGAAATAAAACATGTTAGTAATAATGAGGTTACTTGAATTTTTTTTTTTGTTTTCAAGTCTATTTTCTTATTGAATTCAAGTATATCTAGTTACATGCTTAAGTACTTGGGTACACCTAACATAATGCGTGATTATACATTATTGTGTAGTATAACAGAATATACTACACTAGCTACATTTAACTATTTATTTTGACAAGCCTAAATACAGAATATTAGTACACATGGAGATACTATGTAGGTATAGATTTTACGATATTAAAATTTTTATATTCTTTAGATGCACATATAATTCTCTTATATGGTCAATCTGGAAAAGTAACAATACTAGTTACGTAGCATGTCAAATCACTTAGCCAAATTATTACTAAAATTGCTTGATAAAGACCTTAGTGCAATAAGGGTATTCATATTAGCCAGTATTGTCCTACATGTATTTAGTACACTTTAAGTCATGCTAATTAACTAGAATAATTTAATGATTCATGCACTAACTAGACATACAAACGGTTATTTTTTTTTTTATAGATTCTACAAATAATTGATAAAGCTTTACAATAATTTGAGATTTTACTTATTTAAGAAAGCAAATTTGATTTGTTAAGTTGCAAATTATTTGTGTACAACTTTCTTAGCATGTGATTGAAATTAAGGCTTGAAAATGAATCTCAATATCATTTAACATATTATACCATTGATTGAGGGTAAGACATCGGGATTAAATCCTGCTGCACCATAATAATAAGAGTTGGGTATGGCCTAATATGCCTTTATATTGGTAAGACATTGGGTTGGAGTAAAGGTGTCAACCGGTTCCACCGGTCCGGTCCGGGTCGATTTTTTTTCGACCCGTCCGGTTACCGGTCCGGGCCGGGCCGGGTCCAAACAGTGTCGGATTTAACCGGGCTGGGTTATTAGGGGTTAAGATTGAACCGTACGGGTTACGGGTTGTAATGGTCCGCGCCGGCCCGGGTTTCGTTATTTTGTATTTTATTTTAGAATTATGTATAAATATTAAGTTATATTAATACTTTGTAATAATTGAATGAACACAACAAAAGATGGGAATGAATTGCACTTATTGCAAGTGCTACTTTATTTCTCAATTTCAAATTAATAAGTAGATAATGAAATGTTTACATTTTTTATAATGAAGTAGTAATTTCAAATGTTGCATCACTTCATCAGTTCATCACTTCATCTTCATCATAATCAATATCTCCAAGTTAAAGTTCTTCGTCTTCTGGGCTATGAAGTATGAACTGTGAAGTGTGAACATCTTCCTTTCCTGATTTCTTCGTTCCGATCTATCTAATCCAATCTCTGAAACAAAGTACAAACAGTCAAACATACTAAAAGTCTAAAACTTACAAATCATTGCTTCCCATAATTATTGACCCATTCTATAGGATGGACATCTCTCATATGTCTTGTAAATGGTCCAGTCCCTCCTAAATTTCCTTCGGTCAAATGTTGAAAAGTTTCGTTACAAATTTTGCACTTAATACTATTAGTACCTTCTATTATTTCAAAAAAATTCCATACCCGACTTCTTCTTTTACGATTAGAAGTCGGGTCATCATTATTACTAGTACTACCAGAAGCTACATGATTAGCATCATTATTGACCCATTCTATAGGATGGACAGCTCTCATATGTCTTGCAAATGGTCCAGTCCCTCCTAAATTTCCTTCGGTCAAATATTAAAAAGTTTCGTTACAAAATTTGCACTTAACACTATTAGTACCTTCTATTATTTCAAAAAAATTCCATACCGTACTTCTTCTTTTACGATTAGAAGTCGGGTCATTACTATTACTACCAAAAGCTACAGGACTAGCATCATTAAACATATTGTAAAAATGAAAATATAAGCTTAAATTAAATATGCAATTAAAATATTAAATAAGAAAAGAGTTGGAAAGAGTGCACCGAATTCGACAATAAATTGAGCACTTGATTACGCAAATCCGGTGTTACCACGAACAAACGTCAAGCAAGTATTTCAATGTTGAACACTTGAACTTCAAGCTTAGAATTCCGATTTCCGAATGAGAAATTACGATAAATTAAATTCGGGAAAACAAAGACAATAACATTATAAAATTAGAATATGAATTGTAATTTTTTATGCCTATATAAAGGCCTTGTAATAGATAGGAAAATATACAATTGAAGAAGAAAATCTCTTCCTTCTCTTTATCTACATTTTTTGTTCATGTTTCACTAAATTACTTATATTTTTTATTCATATTTTACTAAATTGTTTTCATTTTATAATATATTTCCATTTGCTTGTGCCTTCCTCTTGCTTTTGAAATTCCTTCCACTATGTTCACACATCTCCACTTTGCATTTGCATATATTAACAGTACACGTTTTGAGCTTTACGTACAAAAAAAAGCAAGATGTTTGTTTATTTCTAATCCATTTTAGTCTTCCAAGTTAATATCTTTAGGGATTCAAGAAAGTTGATTGAAGAGGATAGTTATTGATTGATTGTCTTTTGCAGCTATGTAAGGATTGAAGTTTTTTTTTATTCCCGGTATTCTTACTACTTGTTTCCCCTATTTATGGAGGATGATAGGCTGGGTTTTGTTCGGTGAGCTGCTGCTCAACTCTTGATATGACCATAATTTGACACTAGATGTAAGGATCATAGCGTGTAGCAGTATTACATGAGAATAATTGAATCAGTTGACTCTATGATTCAATGAAGTGGGTGTAATCTTTTTCAAGAATATCATATAAATTTGTCCTTATTCAAGTATGTTAAAGTTATACCTTCTTTCTTTTGGCATGATCCAAGAAATGATACGTAGACGTAATAATATTCCATAAGTGATTCTACTCTATGCAGTTAAGGATGTATGCGTTATTCATTCTTGTAAAGTGATATTTAAGCATGTCTAAGTATGTATCCAATTCCCTATTGAGGTATTGGATAAAGATGTTAATGCTCATAATATAGTAATACATGCATCTTCACGCATATGCATTTACCACCGAGCTACGGCCGGTTAGGCAGTTACACATTTACCACCGAGCTACGGCCGGTTGAGCAGTTATACATTTATCACCGTGCTACGACCGATCAGGCAGTTACCACCGGTTGTGCAATCATATATTTACCACCGTGTGACGGCCGGTGGGCAGTTAACACTGATCAGTTGGGCAGTCATGCATCATTCGACATAGATAAGAGTATTAAAGAGAAGCATTATGTATATGTAATTATGATAAGTATGCATATACGATGAAACATCAGATATTAAGGTTGATTCTTATATGTCTTTAATTAATGTTGACTTACTGTTATGTTTTAAATTCTGCCTTACATACTCAGTACATTATTTTGTACTGACGTTCTTTTGTTGGGGACGCTCCGTTTCATGCCCGCAGGTACAGACAATCAGTTAGACGAGCCCACATAGTAGGCGAGATCGGCATTCAACAAAGGATTGGTAAGACTCCATCTCATTCGGAGTGCATCCGAGTCTATGAGTCATTGTGTCAGCATTTTTATCATAGACTAATGGGTAAGCCAGTATCCTGTCCCGTTTGATGTCAAATAATCTTAGAGGCTTTGTAGAAAGATGTTCATTTTGTACCGTATGTCAAAGGTCTTGACGGCCCATATGTATTCATGATTTAAGAAAAATAGTTTAGTGATATAGTGTTATCCACATATAGTTATACATTATGAGTTGTGACCATGTTGGCCTATGATATTTACAAAGAAAGAAAAAGGAGTTGCAGAGTGGTTTGCTCGGGCCAGTGCAGCACCGAGTGCCAGCCACGCCTCCCCAGGTTTGGGGTGTGATAAAATGCAAGGAGACGTGCGTCCTTTCAACTGTCAGAAATTGTTCAAGAACTTTTCTGCCAAGAAAAAAAGTCTTATCTACTACCTGGTAATATAAAATTTTGTCACCGGAAAGTAAGGGGACTATTGGTATATGGGGTAAAATGGATTTGCAATAGGTGGATGAACGAGGGATGATACGTGGAACTAAAACAGGTAAGATATGAGTCAGCAAGTAGTTGGCACCGGATACAAACATTTGACCGATCCTAAATAAATCCGATGGCATTGAAATCGAGAACGAAGATAGCATTCATCAAGCAGTTATTATAAAGAATCTATGTATTAATATTCAACTCGTTATACAGTCATCAAGAAGGGTTTTATTCACATTAAAGAAGAAAATGATTTGACGATGTTATCTTCCTGAATAGAAATAATTAGGGAATTTTTGTCTATTGTTGGACATGAAAAATTATTTGTATACAAAAGCTAAAATCTGCTCTAATTCTATAGAATTACTCTCTATCTTTTGTCTTTGATGTTGTTCTTATTACTGCTTTTGGAGAATCTAAGTCCACAACCAAGCTTGTATATTTTTAAAATTTATTTTAACAATCTTTTTTTTGTCTTTATTTAATTTTTATTTTTGGATCAAATTAATTTACGTATTTATAAATTACACTATAAATTTAACTGTATTATTTTACTGGTAAATATTTATGTGATCAATTTTTTTAATCGAGAAGTATAAGTTTATGGACTGACATCTTATACACTCAAAAAGGATAAATCATCCAGATTCGGAATTTGCTTGTTATTTCCAAGAAGTATTAATTCTGTATCATAAGAAATTATTATTTTTAGGAATGTTTACCTCCTGTAGCTAAGGCTGTATCAGTAACGGTTCCGAACCGGAACCGTGACCGGAACCGTGGTTCTGGCGGTTCCGCGGTTCTAAACGGTTCCGGTTATACGGTTCCGGTTCCGCGGTTCCGGTTCGGTTCCACCCTTTAGAACCGTGGAACCGGAACCGCCAGAACCGGAACCGGAACCGGAACCGGACCGGTTCCGGCGGTTCTAAACGGTTCCAAACGATTCCGATATTTAAAAAAAAAATTTTTTTTTTTAAATTCGGACCGTTGGCGGAACCGTTTGGAACCGCCGGAACCGGTCCGGTTCCGGTTCCGGTTCTAAACGGTTCTATCCGGTTCCCAACGGCCTTTTTTAAAAAAAAAAAAATTTTTTTTTTTAAATTCTGAAAATCAGAACGTTGGTATTGCAGAAATAGCCGTTTGGCATTTTTAAAAAATTTAGCCATTTGACCCCTCAAATTTAATTTAACCCCAAACTTTATATAATTACACAATTTCCCATTTCTCAACTATAAATACCCCCTCATTCTTTCATTTTAATTCACCAATTCATCAATCTTACTCAATCTCTCTCAATCTCTCTTACAATCTTTCTGTGCAAGTGCTTAATTTTTGTTGCAAATTCGTGAAACATTGTGAAGTTGTTGAATTGAAGTTTCCAAGTGTTCAATTACAACGATTGTCAATTTTCAAGAAGTTGTTCGTCAATCCGGTAAACTCGTTTCAACTCTTACGTGCTAAGAATATTTGTTGTGTGTTGATATTTTCCTTAATTATAATTAGTATGGCATTTTCATTGAAAAAAATGTTCGGAAAAGGTACATCTAAATCCGGTGAAAGTAGTAGCCAAAATCCTACCCCTCCCCCGGCTCCCCGACCTAGAAAAGATAAACAAGTTCAAACTAGTAGCCAACCTAGAAATACTAATGAAAACTTAGGAATACTTGATAGTGATCACCCGTGTTTTCAATTTAGCGATGTTAATTTTCTACATGATATAGCAGTTGGTGATAGAATAGATGATGATATTATGAATTTGCTTTATCCTAATGCACCAATATCCGAGGGAAATGAGGGTGATGATGATGACGAAACCCAACCTCCGGTAGATTTAGATGATACACCTACTAGTCCTGCTCCTAATGACCCAGAACACCCACCCGTACAAACTCCCACTTTTAGTAGACAACCTCGGAAACGTACAGAAACTTCATTAGTTTGACATTTTTTTATTCAACTAAGAGATAAAGATAGGGCTAAATGTAAAACTTGTGGTAAAGAACTTGTTCATAGGTATACGGGTGATCGTAGCGGAACAGGTAGTTTAGTTAAACATATATATATACATCCTAGAGATAAGGCTAGATATTTTCAAATGAAAGCGGAACAAGAGGGAAAGTCAAGTCCTGATACTACAATTAACCAAAGTACTGGTTCTAACATGGTTCAACCAGGAATAAACACTGTAACATAGAAATTGAAAAAGTTAAATTCGCTCTTAATTGGCTTTTTTATTCAAACCGTAGAAGTAGACTTAGAGAATATTATAAAAAATGTGACGAAAGTGGCCTTAGAGAAAGAAAGGTTCCTAAACCTTGTCCGACTAGGTGGAACTACATGTATGAAAGCTTAGTAGTGGCGTACGAATATAGAAACCCAATAACCGCTACTTATAATTCTAGGGATTGTGAGGATGAAGATAATGATATGCTAACTAATCAAGATTGGAATAACGTTAAGATTCTTTTAGATTTTTTAGAACATTTTAGTGTGGCTACAACTGCTTTATCTGGCCAATATTATCCTACAATTTCAAACTGTTTAGTATATATTGCCGCACTTGCTAATTTATTTGCTGATTTTAACGAGGGAGGGGAAATTTATGAAAATGCAATATTTGAAATGAAAAAGAAATTTAAAAAATATTTTTTTCCAATCCCTCCTATTTTTGGTGTGGCTGCTTTGTTAAACCCTACTATGAAAGCAGGAGGTCCTAACTTTTGGTATACTAGTATTTATCAATGTTTAGATCTTTCACCAGAAGAAATGGCTACACTATCTGATGCGAAAGCATCAATTACAGTGAATGCTCAAACTGTTTATAATGCTTATAAACAGGCCTTAGAGCATGCTAGGCCTAATATTCCAACTCCTACTTCGTCCACGTCACAATCGTCTAAAAGAGTTGCTGGCTTAACAGCTCTTAAATCGTGGACGGAGTTCAGGGGTACTCAAGGTGAGAATTTAGATGATATTTCCCATCTAAACGAACTTCAAGTTTATTTGTCGCAGGGGCTAGAGAATGATAATCCAGACGGATCTTTCGACCTTTTGGATTGGTGGAAGACAAGGGAAAAGCATTTTTCCGTTCTTGCAAGGATGGCTCGGGATGTTCTGTCCATTCAAGCGTCAACTGTTGCATCGGAGAGCGTATTTAGTCAAGCCAGACTACAAATAGGAGATCATAGAGCGTCGATGCGGGACAGCTTGGAAAAATCAGTGCTCTTCCGAGATTGGATCCGCTCTGAAAGAAGAAACTTTGGGCTAGCTGAATCTCAACCCGAAATAGATGAGTGCTATGAAGAAATGCTAGCAGAAATTGCTCAAGAATCATCTTCACCCGGAAGTGGTGATGAACAAGCTTCATTTCCACCACCGCCAACACAACCACCTCCAAACCTTGAAGGTTTTATGAGATTTGTTAGAAATAATACATAAATTATGATGTAACTTGTACATTGGCATGTCTTCTTTTAGTTTTTTTTCCTTTTAATGGTGGTATTAGTACCATGTTGTGCTCATTCCATTGGGGGAAGGAAGACTAAGAAAGATATGCCATTTTGGTCAATAAATATGCTTTTTATCATATACTTGAATATATTTGTCTCAATATTTCTTTGTCTTTACTTCTATATCAATCCTTGAATATAAAATATTTATATAACATATAATATATAACATACAACACATAATACTATTAATACTAACTACTACACAATATACATTATTTATATACAATATATACTACTTTACTACAACATATACTACTTATATACAAAATATACACTACTTATTTTGAATATATACTAATTTCCAAACACAATATATGCTATAGTAACAACATAGTACACCATATAAAAATATATTCTACAATATACTAATCACTCTATACAAAATATTTAATCTAAAAAAAAAAAGAAAAAAAAAAGGTCGGAACCGCCTGGAACCGCCAGACCCGCGGTTCCGGAACCGCCAGAACCGGAACCGGGTGGTTCCGAAACCGTATGGTTCCGGTTCCGGCTCCGGAACCGCCAGAACCGGAACCGTTTACCCAAATAGACCCAGAACCGGAACCGGATACAGCCTTACCTGTAGCAAATGTTGATATTTTATTTAATTTAAATATTCTTTTAAAAAATTATATTCCATAACTATCTTTTGATTTTTATAGCCAAATATTTATTTATGATTACCTCCTACTCATAAGCTATAAAATACTCATTGTATTACTTTTCTTTCTCATTCTTTCATATTTTTGCCACTTTTTTCTCCTCTTTTTCTTCCTTATACGCCACCAAAAACCTCTAAGCTTTCTCCTTCTTCTTGCTTTCTACTTTCAGAAAATCAAAAAAAGCCCCAAATTCAAAAAGTGGCATCATTCACCGAGGCACCACTGGGGAAAGAAGCCGCACGGGCAAAGATCTTCAAGACCAATATGCTCCAAATTTTGAGAGTTTCGATTCAGAATCGCGGCCTTCTTGACGAGACGATGTTAGGGTTTTTTTTGAACAAAGACGACGGAGTTTGGGGCTGAGCAACTTGAAAGAGTTGAGGGTTTTTGCTCGATGATGAATTGGCCGAAAATTAGAGTTTATTCTTGAACAAAAACGACATAGTTTGGAGTTGAGCAACTTGATTTTCTGTTAATATTTTAATGTATTTTCAACCTATCACGCAGTATTTTCATGTATTTCATTGTCTTTTTTTCATTGTAATTCAATGTATCTCGCTATATTCCATGTATTTTATTGTATTCACTATCTTTTATTATTGTATTTCAATGTATCCTGATGTATTTTATGTATTTTATTTTATTCGCTGTCTCGCTATATGCCATGAATGTATCATATGTTTTTTTAATTAATATAATTTTTATGTTCAGATGTATTATATATTTTTTCTGAATATTGCTATATTTTTGGCTATTTTTCCTTTGAGAATCTTCTTTATAATTGAAAATACAAAATTTACGCGATATAATTGAGTTTGTTGAGTTATATTAGTAGTCTATTATGTTAATTGATTCACTTTCCGTTTAAAAATAGTGTAATCCTCTGTTTCACGCCGTGAATACAGTCGAATACAATAATTTGTCCAGCTGTAATTCCATATTTCATGCCATGAATACAGTCGGATATACTCGAATATAACAATTGATTAGCTGGACTTTCCTGATTCACACTTATTTTTGCTAATGTATTTATGAATATAGTAACTTAAATACATCTAATATCTTATAATAACAGAAAACATATCGACAATTTATAATATAACAAATAATGTATATAGATCACTAATTACCACTAAAAGATAGTAATTTATGAAAAATTTCTCTTATTTTTTTGTTAAATTGTATATGATAAGATCCAGCAAGGAAGAACAAGTTAATAATGACCCACTCTATTAAAATAAACAACAGTACATAAATTAAAATAGAGCGAGCCGATATGGTAGGATTAATACCAGTCATGCTAGTTGTATGAGATAATTTTGTCTTATATTGTGAATTTATATTTTTGTAAATTCAGAAGTATAAAATTAGGGTCTATAAATTTATAAAATAAAAATGAACCTCATCTTCATATAACTAATGTAAATTGTGTAAGAAATAAAAATAAAATTTTTGGATATGGTCCCAGCCGGAACGCATTTACCAAAAACGATTCAGCGGAGGATAAACCTTTAGGCAGGCTTGGCCTGGGCTCAGAAATAAATCCAATGTCACGCATCTCAATGAAGCGTGTCGTCATCATTCGGTCTTCGTCTCAACCACTCTCTCTTTTCTTCACTACTTATAAATCAAATCAGCACACATTAATTCATTCTTTCTCTTGGAAACAAAATTCAATTACTTACCTTGATTTCTACTACCTCTCTTTCTCATCATAGTTCAAACACACAAATTCTCAAGCCCAATATGCAGAACAGTGCAGAGACCTATCGACGAATCGCCACCATCTCAGCTCACCTTAACCCCTCTCCTTCTTCTCATCAGGTTTCTATTTCTCTTAATTCTCTTCCCTTTCCCATTCCTTTAGAATTAATCAATTAGTAGTAGTGCAAAATACCATTGAATTCGTTCTTACTTTATACTGTTCTCTACTTTTTTTTTATTTTAAGAAAAAAAGGATTTTGACTCGTGTAAAATGTATCCTTACAACTTGTGGTGGTAAACATGTCATGAAAAAAGATTAAAGTTCATAGTTTTCAGTTTTTTTTAGAAGTGTCATTTTTATAAACAATTAAAAGGAAAGAATGCGGTATATAATGGAATAGCGGGAATGTAATTTTATATATTTTTTAACACATCTTCTACTTAGGTGATCTCTATGATGCTTTCTTGATTTATTTGCTACTAATTCTATGTATGTTTTTGCACTCGGAGTTTTCAATCATTCATACATACTGATTTTGTTGTGTGTTTAAAAAACATACGTGCATTTGGGGCTCAAGATGGAGGGAGGTGTGGGTTTGAGCCGAGCTAATTGCAGGGCGAAAGGGGGTTCTCCGGGATTCAAAGTCGCAATCTTGGGTGCTGCAGGAGGTATTGGTCAGCCACTTGCTATGCTTATGAAAACGAATCCACTGGTTTCAGTTCTGCATCTTTATGATGTTGCCAATACTCCTGGTGTAACTGCTGACATTAGCCACATGGACACTGGTGCCGTGGTAATTTCTCTCCCTATTCGCCTTCTTTTTGTAAAAAGGAAATGCTGGATGTTTAAGCATATACTAGCATACATTATCATTAATGTTTTATTTTCAATAAATGTGAAAACTTTATTGTGAAGTGAAGAATTAGAGTTGTCAAAAGAGATGATAGTAGAATTGATGATAAAGATTATCTAACTATTGTAATTGCATTAATACTTGTTGCGTGCATAGAGAAATCCTAGTATCTATGAGATACAAGTGAAGCAGTTTGAATATAATGACAGTTGAAGGAAATGGAATGATTCAAAGGAATTGAAGAAACAAAATGAATGGAGTGAGATTAGACAGGATTGTGGTGCCGAAATTTTGATAATTCAAATGTTTTGGCTCAATCTTCCAAAAGAATGACATGGTAGATGAAGATATAGCACATAGAATTTAATATGATGACTGAAAGGAGGTTGCTGTTTTAGTGTTATGCGATAGGAAGATACATATAGACATAAAGTAAAATGTAAGTCTTATAGTGCAGTTAAGAGATTATCAATGTTATCACAAGTGAATGTGGGGCTTACTAAGGCCCAACATATCCACAAGATGAATTCGAAGAAATGCGGTTGTTACAATGGATGTATGATTAATTGATTATACAAGGTTGAACAAAATCACAGATGATCATATCTCAGCAAAGGGTGCAATTTAGCATGGAGTATAATGGACAAAATGAGAGGTGGTTTCCTTTATAAATTAAAAAACGAGAGGTGTTCTCCTTTATAAAAACAAAAAGAGAGGTGGTCTCTTAAGATGTTTTGTATGTTATACGTAGATCTCCAGATGCACCGGTTCATAGGTGCAATAATATGATGGAAGACGGTAAAAGGACATGAGGTAGACCTAAAATCATGCAGAGGGAACTGGTCCAAAAAAGACATACAATCTTTTAGAAGCGAATAGTAGACTCTATTAAGAAATAGAACATATGAAAGTACAAGGATTCATATAGGCGATACGGACTAGTTGGAACAAAAGGCTGGTTAGTGGTAAGGTTTACAGTCACAGTAGATCTGTTGTTTGTCAGCAATCTTTTTGCTATATGGTTAAAGACTTATATTTGTGTTGGAAAATGGGAAGATTTGTACTTTTAGTTTTAGAGAACATCTACTTTGCATTAAAAGGCAAACTATTTGGAACGCAATGTACCTAAATTTAGCACGATGAACAGGAAGTTTATATAGCCAATCTCCACTAATTTGGGATAGAGGCTTGTTTATAAAACTTGTGGGATTAAGGCGTAGTTGATTGACTGGTTCGTAAGCCTTACCAGCCTATCGCATTAAGCAGAACCGGCCTTTTAAAGTCTTCTGGGGTACAATATCTGAAATTTACTAAAAAGTTTTTGGCTTCCAGGCGGGAACCAATAAAGTGATTTCTGAATCAACCAAAATATATGGTGAAAAATCAAATGATCTGCGGAGATGTTAGAAGAAAGAGGAAACCGACAATCCGACATAGTAAACAGGAAATTGATTTGATGACAAAACATCTGAATGGTTAAATTGATGCTAGTATGCCAATAAAAGGCGAGTTAGCTCATGATGTTTTTGTCCCCAATGGCTGTCTTTGGGGATGTAGACCCAAATTCAAGCCAAGGCGAACCCCAATGTCGCCCTTTACAACACTGTTCTGCAATGGAAGTCTCGATGCTTGCTTATGTCTGAGATATATCCCATACTGTAATGTTGTGTTCTTTTCTAGCTATGACATTGACCAGAGATGTTATTATGTCTTTAAACAATTAACTTGACTTTGTTGATTTCCAGGTACGTGGTTTTCTAGGGCCTCAACAATTGGAAGATGCTCTCACTGGCACGGACCTTGTAATAATCCCTGCTGGTGTTCCTAGAAAACCAGGCATGACAAGAGATGATCTTTTCAACATTAATGCGGGAATTGTGAGGACTTTATGTGAAGGAATTGCCAAGTGCTGTCCTAAGGCCATTATTAACATAATTAGTAATCCTGTTAACTCCACAGTACCAATTGCTGCAGAGGTTTTCAAGAAGGCTGGCACCTTTGATCCTCGGAGACTGTTGGGCGTGACAAAGCTTGATATTGTCAGAGCCAATACATTTGTGGTATGCATAGCTTTCTAAACTGTTTCTTTTGTGATTTTTCCTCCTTCTACATCCATTTCAACAGAGCATCTACTCAATGCTTAAAAAGCTAGAAGCCAATACACAACCGAACCAATCATTAGCAGATTATCTGTGCTTTCTTGACTGCCTATTTGGGCAAAAATTGTTAGAACCATGTTATCAGCCCATCCAGAAAATGGTTTTTGATCTGTCCCAAAATGATGACCAAATTCCTGAACGAAAAAACCATCCGCTATTCATTATCTTTTAGATATCTTACTTGCTCAAATGTTAATGGGCACCGTTCTTTATTCTTGTATCAAACTTATCGAAAAGTTAACTTTTTATATATTTTAGACCAATTATTCTCGAAAATACATTGTTATTTCACCGCTACTCGTAATATCTGATTTAGGCCAAACCTATAAAATTTTGGTTAACTACTATTGTTACTGTATGGAGTACAACTTATTTGAACCAAGTTCATTTTTAAAATCTAGTAGCACGTTGTGCTGCTTCTTTTTATGCTTCACGGACCTGTTGCATTTTGACCTTTTGTACAAGAATAAACAGATTTCAAGGACTCGGAGGTAATGTAGTATATTCCGGCTCTGAGACTCATCTATCAGGCATCTGGTGTGTGTGTGTGTGTGTGTGTGTGTGTGTGTGTGGTGTGAACATTATATTGGTAGTGTCTCAAGAATATTCACAAAAATGACATGGATGGTTGTGTGCAACTGTGCATGCCAACTGAACACTCTTTCAGTTGTGGTTTGGTATCTAATGTTTATTATCTGCCTGATCTAATCTGTTTCATGTCATGAAGGCTGAAGTTTTGGGGCTTGATCCTAGGGAAGTGGATGTTCCAGTTGTGGGGGGTCATGCTGGCGTTACAATTCTACCTCTTCTTTCCCAGGTTTGGCAAACTTTGTTCATACTGATTTGACCTGGTTCAGGGAATCTTCGTAGAATTTCTTTTTGACTTGTCTAATGTGATTCAGGTTAAACCTCCTTGTTCTTTTACTCCAGAGGAAACTGAATATTTAACATCTCGTATACAAAATGGGGGAACTGAAGTTGTTGAGGTAAGATGAAATTGAAGACTTGTTAAATTAGTCTTTTTGTTTATTAAAGTGAAATTTTGTTCTGCTTGGTTGGTACCACTGCACTTTTATTTGTCATAAACCTATGGCATAATGTTTTTGTTATTTATATTGACTTACCATAGACTAGCTACTGGCAGAGGCTTGTTTGACTTCAGATCTTCATCGAAAACTTGTGCTGATCTTCTGGCAGGCAGAGGGTACTATTTCCTGAAATATTCCATATTAATTGTTAGCCTTTCGTCTCTGAAACCATATTTTTACCCATGTTGTCTTCCATGACAAAATCAGTTATTGATAAAGTTCACCCTCTCTAAGAATGTTCAGGCATATGTTTCCTGACATTGCATTTGTTGATGTCACAATCACAACCTAGATGAGTTTCAACCCTTTCTCTGTTCTCTGAAATGATTTCATTACTCTTCCTTCCTCCTCTTACGGTATTATATTGATACAGAGCAGTCCTTATCTTTCACGTCTAATATGCAGTTGTCCTGGCCAGCATCGTGCATCAACTCCATTGCCATAAGCGGCAGTCTCTCTCATAAATTGCTTTTTCTGTCCTTCTTCATCTTCGTACCTTTTCCTTGCTACTCTCCTGTTGTAAACAAGGAAAATATCTGGATGGTATCGGTCATGCTTTATTTGGCTGTGATAGCACCACAAATTACTGTCTAAGCTAGCTCTATTGGTGGAATTCATCTGTTGCTGAATGGACATGGTGCTCTATTTTGCAGGCAAAAGCTGGTGCTGGTTCGGCAACTCTCTCTATGGTTAGAGCAACTTTGCACGCTTTATTTCATTTTCCCTTGTCTTACAGTTGACAGTTCATATCATCCACAGTGATGACGAATCATAAGTTTGTCCTGACATTACAGGCATATGCTGCGGTTAAATTTGCCGACGCATGTTTGCATGGATTGAGAGGAGATGCTGGCATTGTAGAATGTGCCTTTGTGTCTTCTCAGGCATGTATATTAAACCTTCTGCTAAATTTTCTCTACAGCATTTATTTGTTTACACCTAATGACATTGTTCTGGATACAGAAACCTCGGGTTTTCATGACAGTTAGTAATGGTTAATCATCTTTCTAGGTGACTGAGCTTCCATTTTTCGCATCAAAAGTACGGCTTGGCCGCAACGGAGTTGAAGAAATATACCCCCTTGGTCCCCTAAATGAATACGAGAGGTTAGTATTCTGATCAATTACCTCTTGAAATACTGCCATGTTCATTATGTGTTATTCAGTGAAAAAACTGGTCACATTTTTCTCAATTTACTAAATTTTGCAGGTCCGGGCTTGAGAAAGCAAAGAAAGAGCTGGCAACAAGTATTCAGAAGGGTGTCAACTTTGTAATGAAATGAGCAGACAGTTACATGACTTCCAAAAGATGCTTTTATGTGGCTATAATCTCAAATCCGCAGTTCCAGAAAATAAGAGTAGTTTCTTTGTTGTATTAAAGGGCAAATCCTCTTCTAATTTTCTATGGATTGATGCCTTGCTGCAGAAAATAAATGTACTATTTGGTCATCTAAAATAATAACAGCCCCCAGTGCATGTTGGACTTGCAAAGTATTACATCCTTCGAAGCAAGGGCTTGTCATAGACTTTTTGACAGTATGGATATTTAAAGGGCTTGGAGTATCTTTTGTCTTATTTGTCGAAACCATTATCCTCATTATAAAACCATAGTAACATGTTTCAACACTCTTTCCTATTAGTTTTAGTATTATAATAATGTTTCGACCAAAGCTAGTTAGTAATGCACATTGTCTTTGTAGAAAGCACCTTTAACCCTACTAAACAAATTTAAAGGGCAGTTCAATGCACAAAGCATTTCGCATTCATGCAGGGGAAAGGGTTGCACCTAATGGTGTGATATAGGCAACTTGCTAATAGTGGCCAACAAGCAACATTATTGTATAAGGTACAGCCGTGCTAATACTCGTGCCAAATCCATTTTTCAGTAAGAGTAATGTTTTATTTAGTGGCACATTTTTACCATTGATGCTAATGGATGAAACTTTTAAATAGTACTCAGAGGAATTTCTTTTCTCGCACAATATCATATGGACTGGGAAGTATAGGAGTATAAATAATATCTCGCGAGGCATCAATGCCAATATTAAGCAAATAAGGGCTGTTTCCAATGAAGATTATACCATTTCGTTCTGTTGATGAGGTCAAGCAAATGGCAAATTTTCTGCTGAATTTAAAAGTTGATGCAAGTTGAGTAGGAATTGATACTGCACTTTGGTGTCCAAAACCAACCGTTCCTTTAACATCTTTACCAAGATCTTGAGTTAAAGATGATCTTACACAGCTGAATATATACTTGGGCATGGTTGCAACATGGCCTGAAAAAACAGTTACACAATCAGGTCATTTATTAGATAATCATCGGCGTTATTACATGTAGTTCCGCATCTATACCTGGAAAAGATCCATTAATGGATTGGATTGACAAAACATCCCCGGCGATTGCACCAAGTATAAAGACATCAACAAGTGCATTTTCAACATAGTTATAGCATGCATCTATGTTACATCCCGGACCACGTTGTACTAATCCCAGAAGACATTCTCCACGTTGTGTGGTGCTAGCTAGTTTGCATTGTCTAGACTTGCTACGAGATGGCTTGTAAGTTGAGCTTTTGTAGCCATTTTCACAATCAACCCATAGGCTATCACCAGCAAGATGGATAGCGAGTTTAAGGGAAACCAAATGTGTTGTTTGTTGAATTTCAGTAATGTATTGTAGGCTGGAAGGGTCTTTTTTCACTGCAAGAAATAGAGTTTTAGGTTGGAAAGTGGTTTTAGCTAGGCAATTAGTGGATATTATTATTATTATGAGAAGAAAGCAATAAAATGATTTGTAGTTGATAGAACACGACATCATGAGTAATATGGAAGTTTGATGACAAAGGAAAATTAGCAAATGATTTTATGTGAAATCTTGGATTCAATAGGCAATGAATTTATAGCTACAATATGTTTTTTAAAAGTGGTGAAGTGGTTAGCGCAGTCCGGAAGTAGGTGGCTTTTTTTGACTGTTTAATAACATTCGTCTCAAATTATTTTAAAAACGTCGTTGTTAGCACTAGGGGTATTCAAAACCAATCCGAAACTGAAAACCGATCCAAATTGAAGCTTAACGGCTTACTGGTAACGGCTTAACGGACGGGAACGGATTGAATTTTTTTTATTAACGGCTTATCGGTTTGGGGATGGATTATTCAATTTTCTTAACGGCTAATCCGTTAACCCGTTAAATATATAAATATTATATATATATATATATATATATTTATATATATTAAATATAAAAAACTAAAACCCTTGAAAATGATTAACAAAAGTTTATTTCTACTTCTAAGCATTTTTAATCTCGGGATCTAGAAACTTTTTGGTTCTATTTTTAATTTGTTTTTGGTTGTAATCCTCCTGTTTGGTAACATGCCGGAGATGGTAAAGCTAATTTCCTAATCACGGGAATCAAATTGAGTGGTCTGGCAAAGAAAATTGAATGCATCATATTGCCTAAAAAATATTATTTTTTATGGCAATTCATTATTTCTAAGACGAGGAGAATAAGAGATATTTAGTAAACATGTATATTAGGCCGATAAGCCGTCCAATAACCGCCCTATAAGAGCTAACCCGATACCAATCCGCCCGATATCTTATCGGGTGGCTAACGGATTAATACATTTAAAAGCCGATAACCGTTAAGCCAAACCGTTAAGAATAAAAAGACGCCCAATCCGTCCGATAAGCACCCCTAGTTAGCACATGTATTTTATTAGGAAAATGACAATTTATAGGTGCTGTAAAAATAATAATCGAAAAAATAATTTTTTTAGTTTATATATATATATATATATATATATATATATATATATATATATATATATATATATATATATATATTATATATTATACAAAAAATTATACTTCCTCCGTTTTAATTTATGTGAAGCCATTTGACTGGGCACAGAGTTAAGAAAAGCGAGAATATTTTTGAACATGTGATGTAAAATGAGACACATATATTTTGTGTGGCTATAAATCATTGCATAAAGGTAAATTGTTTCCAAATAAGAAAATGGGTCAATTTTTTTGACACGAACCAAAAAGAAAATATGTTCAAATAAATTGAAACGGAACAAGTATAAATTTACACACTTTTTTAATTATTTATATAAATAATTTCTAACGTGTACTAACACTACAAAAAAAATCCCAATTGCTAACGGATTTTACCAACGACCCAAATTTGTTGGCGTATTAGCAACAAATTGCTAACCAAATGGTAACTAATTTATTTTTCAGAATTTAGTAACAGATTCCTAACGAATTGCCAACCAAAATATTACTAACTAAATAATTTAGTTGGTAAATATTGCGGGAAAAATAGGCGGCTAATATAGCAACTGCGTACTAATGGATTACCAACTCAAATGTTACCAACAAATATTTTTCGTTGGTAATATTACCAACGGACTACATATCCGTTGCTAAATATGGTGTAAAAAATGAAGTATTATTTATTAACAGATTAGTAACGAATTACCAACCAATTATTTACCAACAGAAAGATTTTGTTGCTAATTTTACCAACTAATTTAAAATGCGTTTGTAAATTACCAACCGAATGGTATCTGTTAGTAAACTTGCCAACTAATACTTAATCGGTTGGAAAACTTTATTAATAGATCAAGATTTTGGTTTGTAATTTATTAATAGATTGAAATTAATTATTAAAATTACTTATGATACTTATATTATTAATTAAAGAATAAGCTAAAGTATAATCGATCTGAATTGTTCGAGTACATTAAATTATACATTTTAATAAAATTATAAATTAAAAATTATTTTATCTCAATAATTAAGAACCAAAAAATTATATATCTTTTAGACTTTTATAATAGTAATAATACCCTTTTTGTTCTCCACTTTGTGGACTCGGTCTTTCACATGGGCCAATCCATGGCATTTCCCGTTGGAAGAGCATGAAATCATAAAGATAAGATGCGTCATTTACTACCACATGCTTCAATTTTTTAATCAAAATCCAATTTCCTTCTTTCAGTACCCAATAATTGATTGCTTAGGTTTTAAGTCAGCAAAAGATCTATACTATATTACAAGTATGAAGATATTTAGGTAATGTTATTTTACTATATATTTTCTAAAAACTGAACGAATAAATTACCCTCTACTTAAAAATAAAATTATCTTACATTAAATAATATTTGTACTTAATTACCTGGTAAAAAAGTTTACAACATTAATAAAAAATAATTCTAATAATGGGTATTGTTGTACATTCTTGCCGTTATTGATATTATGGAGGATTCATTAACTACAAGTTTTATGATATTTTTACAATTTCTTTCTATTCTTTCCATCTTTTAATATTTCTTTCTCCCTTTAAATCCTTTATAACATGAAGTATCAATTATACTTTTTTTATATATTCTTTGCAGTTACAACTTCATGTATGCATCACTTAGTTATGGAATTTGAAAGATTTCTTTACCATTAAAATTTAACATCATTACAAAAACAGGCACATCATATGCATTTGCTGTCTTATTTTTCATGTGATCAAATTTAAACATTGTACAGTGCCAAGAATAGATGTTAACGCAAGGATTGGATGAGGTCAGAATCAAGACTTTAATAATCCAATACCATTTTGTAATTTTAAGGCATCATCAATACTACTACTATCTTAGAATAGTATTTCATAGACTCTTTTGAAAATCTGTGTCACTTTATAAAACTATACAATAATAAAGAGTTTTTATGTCAAATATTACTATTCAAATTCTTTTTTCTCACATCATTGTTCTTTTAATTTGGTATACTTGCTCAACATGTGAAATAGATAGGCAAGTATAATTCTCTTTGATGTTGTTTTGGCTTCATCTTTTCTAAATTACTTTTTGAGGATATATTCAAATTAAATTATTGTATTATAGTTATTATTGTTTAGAGAGCATAAATTTCTTGTTCACTCCCGTGCATATTCTTTTTAAGTTTTTTTTTTCTTCTTACTTATCGTATAATACTAATTAGTTTTAATATTTTATATTCCCTTTACGAATTAGCTATCCAACCACGTGGATCATTGTTAAGAAAACTTTCACAATGAAAATCTAATAAAATTAAAGCAGAAAGAAAATATGAAAAGATTTGAAGAAAAAACTAATGTTTAAAACTACGAAGGAATCTGGAAGATAGAAAAATGACATGACAATTTTTTATATTTCTACTCAAGTAATCAAAATATTCTTGTATGAGATACACATACAGCGCACGTGTCCAGACACTAATATATATTATTCAAGCGAAAAAATTACGCTGCTTTGAAATAATTAATTCTCAATTGAGGCTTCTTTTCCACTTCTTTCACGAATGATCCACTTTCTTGACTATTTCGACAAGTTTCTTTGTTCCTTGTCATCTAATTGACGAAAATTAATACATAATATTTTAAATATAAGAGATTAACCACACTTCACATGGAAATTTTTCTTCTCCCCTTCTTGTTATCAGTACCATCGATCAATTTTATAGTCTTCGAAACTGTAATTTTTGTGGATATTAAAATGTTTTCCTATTCTATGGCTAAGATCATGTTCAGAGATATGAATTTTGATATGGTCTCGCAATTTTATATATTTAAGGTTCTTGAGAGCTGTTCTCTTTTGAAGATCTGCCACTACTTAGGATACTTTTTTATTTTACTTGAAATATTTCCACGTTTCACAATTAGTTAGATGCACCGACGAGCTTTGCACTCCTTATTTTACTTTATAATTTAATTTATATACGCTAATAATATTATTAAATTTGTAAGAACTGAAAAGAAATGGGGCTCCAATGGTGATATCCAGAAGGTTTTGTGAGAGAAGGTTATAGAAGAAAATATGTCAGCTAATCCTAACACTCCTAACAAAATGTAGCTAATTTTTTTTAGAACACGAAATTTTATTCATTACTAGAGACCATACAGGGACATAAATGGATTGACACCACTACTTCTTGAGATAGTAGAAGCAGAATTGTTCAACATGGCCAAATTATTCATAACACTAACACTGGTAGTAGTAGTTATAGTAGAGTATGTCAGCTATGTGATAGTTATGTTAGTTAGTCAGGGATATTTTAGTCATTTTATCCATTTTACACACGACCAACACTCTGTATTAACAGAGTTAATTACACAGATAATGAAGTCATTTTCTTTCTCATCCATCTTCTTCTCTCTATACTAGTTTTCTTCCTAATCACACGCAACTGTGTTTTCCGCTAGATCAGTACACTGATTCTATCATGGTATCAAAGCAGGCGATTTGAGATTGGACCGAAGATTTCAAAATTATAATTGGTGGCATTTTCGAAGCTTAAGTTGGTCTGTCATGGCGGAAACTGGAAATCTACAAATTGATCAAAATCACCCACTGTTTTTACAACAAACTGACACTCTTGGAATAGCATTGATTGATATCAAGCTCACATGACCTGAAAACTACGCGCTATGGAGCAGATAGATGAGAATGACATTGTTGGTTAAAAACAGGTTAGGGTTCATAGATGGAACCTGCCTAAAAAGCTCTTACGAAGGGAATTAGGGCATTAATAGGAACGATGTAACGCTGTGGTGCTTTCATGGATTGGTCACACTGTATCTACTGAATTTCAGCCAAGCATGATCTATGCATCAGATGCAAGGAAGGTATCAAATGAATTTAAGGAACGTTTTAACATATCGAGCTTTACTATATTTGATCACTTATGGACAACAATAGGAACTCTGAGGCAAGGTACATGGTCTATAACATCTTATTATACTAAAGTGAAGGACTTGTGGGATGAAATGGATTTAATGGTTCAAGGAGCAGGATGTGACTATGAGGAAACTAGCCCTTTTCGAGATAAGTTTAAAAACTTATGCTTATTGCAATTCCTTATTGATTTAAATGAAAGCTACAGTAATGTGAGAAGTGAGATCCTTCTTAAAATACCAGTATTAAATATGAATCAAGCATATGCATTAGCAGTTCAAGAAGAGAGTCAACAAACACTTAGTGTAGCTAATTCAGATAAGGAGACTTTAATACATGGGCTATATGAGATTACTATGGTTACTAAAGGCATTTGAAGGAGAACTGTTACAAGATTATAGGTTATCCACCAAACTTTAAAAGCAAGAAAAAGCCTCATAAATATGTATGAAGGGATATGCTAATGTATCAGTTAGAGAAGGAGGGATTCTAACACCACTACTCAAATACATGGGCATTGCTTCACAGAAGATCAATACAAACAACTGTTGAAACTTTTGAACAAACCATATTCTAATCCAGGTGACTGTCATACTTTAATGGCACATATAACTTTATTATTCCAAGGCATTTAACTATGTTTGGATAATAGATACTGATGCTTCATATCATTTTACAAAGAAATGTTAGATAATATAAGAAAGATTTTTAACAAAAATAACAATTGTTTGCAAGTACCTAAATGAGGTAAATATCATGTAGCACATACATGAAATGTGAAGATATTAGAGAATTTGATACTGAGAGATGTACTGCATGTCCCTGATTTTAAATTCAATCTAATGCTAGTTTCTAAACAGACAAAGGAGTTGTCATGTTGTGCTGCATTCTTCCCTAATATCTGCACATTTTAGGGTCTCTACACTGGGAATGTTCTGGGGATTGGTAAAGAATACAATAGCTTGTATCTTCTGAAGAAGGGGCTCAATAGGGCATTCCCAGCTATAGCATAAAGTGTTGTGCAAGTACAGGAAGATTCAACACTTTGACATGTAAGATTAGGCCACCCTTCAACTGATGAAATATAACAATTCCTCTATTAATGAATAAGATGGATACCAAGTTATAACATAGTTGTAAAGTGTGTCCTTTAGCAAAGTAAAATAGACTACTTTTTTCAGCCTATTATTAGTAGAACATATCAAATTTTTGTAGATATTTGAGGTCCTCACATGATACCAACATATGCTAGAAAATATTATTTTGTTACTCTAGTAGATGATTTTAGTAGATGTACTTGGTTATGTTTGTTATAGTCCAAGTGTGAAGTAGTTGTTGTATTGAAGAATTTCATTACCACGGTGCAAAATCAACTTGGTTTGAATGTCAAAAAATTGAGATCAGATAATGGCACTGAATTCTTCAATTCAAAATGTAATGAGTTATTGACTTATTTAGGAATTGTTTATCAAAGTAGTTGTCTATACACAGTCCAATATAACAGGATGGTGAAAAGAAAATACAGGCATATACTCGAAGTGGCTAGAGCTTGAAGTTTCAAAGCTCCTTGCCAAATAGATTCTAGGGAGACTATATTAAAACAACAGTTTAATTGATAGACAAATGACAAACTTCCGTTCTATCAAAGAATTTACCTTATGAAGTTCTTTATAAGAAACCACCTAAAATTGAGCATTTGAAGGTTTTTGGCTGTTTTTGTTTTGCAAGAACTCTTCCAAGAGAAGACAAATTTGCTCCAAGAGCTAGGAGGATTGTACTAATAGGATATGCAGAAACTTAAAAGGGCTACAAATTGTATGATTTGGAGAACATGACGTTTTTAGTGAGCAGAGATGTCACATTCATAGAACAAGTATTTCTGTTCAAAGGAATGACTTCAGACCTAGATGATATATTCCCACACGAACCTCATGAGCTAATACCTAGTGAGATACCCTTTAATCCTAACACTTCTCAACCTAATTCTCATAATATCACTACATTGGTTGAAATTACATATCCAGTCATCACACAAACAGAACAACAAAATGAGCTACAAGAAGAATTACCTGCGCACAATGTTGATCAGTTATCATCACATAGTCAGGAATAGGCAGATACCAACAGCATTAGTTCAGATCTTTTAGCTTCAGATGCATTTGGAGAAGCTGGAGGCGTTTCACCTGAAAGAGACGATGTGAATGATGTCAGGAAATCAACAAGAACCTCTAGACCACCTATATGGCTAAAGGATTGTATAACAAAAGGGAAATTCACGAATAACAGCCTATATCTAATCTCACAAGGCCTCTTATATGCAAACTTTACTGTAGGATACCAATCTTATTTGAAGGCCATCTCAGCACACACTGAACCCGATTCATTTAAGGAATCTCCCCAAGATAGCAGGTGGGTTGAGACAATGCAGCAAGAGATAAGTACACTAGAGGAAAACAACACATGGAAGTTGGTTGATCTGCCACCAGGGGCCATTGGATCAAAATGGTATATAAGATAAAACATAAAGCAAATAAAGAAATAGAAAGGTATAAGGCCAGACTAGTGGCTAAAGATAACAATTAAAATAAGGACTTAGACTACCATGACACTTTCTCTCCAGCGGGAAAAATTGTGACTGTTAGGACCATTACAAACATTGTTGCAGTGAAGGATGGAATTTGTATCAAATGCATATGGGCAATGCTTTCTTACAAGGTGACTTATATGAAGAAATATACATGGACTTGCCACAAGGTTTTCATGGACTTGGTATAAGAAGGTTTGCAGGCTACTAAAGTCACTATATGGGTTGAATCAAGCATCAAGACAATGGAACATAAAATTAACAGATGCCTTGATCACACTTGGCTACCTACATAGTACTTTTGACTCTTTATTCTTCAAGAAAAAAGACTCAGATATTGTCATCATACTAGTTTATGTAGATGACCTATTGATCACGGGAAGCAATGCTCGACTAGTCAATGATGCTAAAAAGATGTTATTAATCCAATGCAAGGTGAAGGATTTGGGAGAACTGAGATACTTTCTTGGTATTGAGGTTCTTGTATCACAAAAAAGGCTTTTACTAACCAAAGAAAGTATGCACTTGAGTTGATTTTAGGTGTAGGTCTAAGTTGCTCTACGCCCATTTCAACGCCTCTGGAGTTGAATTAAAAGCTTACCACAATAGAGTATGATGCTCATGTGGGAAAGCTAGGAGATCCAGATTTAGATGATATTATTGCATGTCAGAAGCTGATTGGGAAGCTCTTGTATTTGAATTTTACATGAGCTGACATTAGCTTTAGAGTGAAAACATTGAGCCACTTCATGCAAAGTCCAAAGCAATCTCATTTAGATGAAGCCTTAAGGGTGGTCAAGTATATCAAGTGAGCATTAGGTCTAGGAGTTCTTCTACATGCAAAGCCAGTTGACAACTTGACTGCATACTGTGATGCAGATTGGGCAGCCTGCCCTAAACTATCACGACCCAACTTCCCTTATGTTTGGGTGTCGTGATGGCACGTACTCTTAGTGACTTGGTAACCCTAACATTTTTTGAAACAACAACATTATTTAGATCACCTATAACAATTTTAAATAGAGTTCTCTTTAAAATCTACAATTTTCAAAACCGATGGTACAAGTCATAAGCTCTATAGAGTTTGCTACAACTTCTAAATACAATTGTATGAAAATAAGTACAACAGTGTGAATACAAAATAAGAAGGTGACTTCGAAGCCTGCGAACGCAGCAATAGGATTACCTTGAGTCTTCTTGACAAGAATCTGACAGCTACTAACAATAAATACCTGGAACTGTACAAAAAGTATGTACAAAAATATGAGCACATCATAGCGGTGACTGGTAAGTATCAAGACTAACCTTGATGGAGTAGTGACAAGGAACAGTCAAGATACCTACTGGTCTAATAAATTGAACAAGTATAAGTAAAGGAACAACAATACATGATTTACACATGAAAACTATACAATATGATTAATAATACAGTAATTAAAATAAGAAGGGGAAATGAGAAATATCAACGGAATACCATAATAATGACATAGAAGAGTGAGCGGAAACAAAACTTAAATCCAAAACCACAGATATGACAAGGACAAATAATAACTCAACAACTACGACAACTTTCACATTTGATTTTAGTCAACAACCTTCACAAAGTATCAAACCTCGAATGTTTTATAACTCATGGGTTTCAATACCAGAACCCTAACACTTGGTATCATGTGCCCTCATCACACCTCATAACCACATTGACGACTCACGTGCAAAATAAAGCCACTCTTACATGGAAGGCAAATGAACGAGGGTGTGTATCTATACTCAACAATATCAAGAAAGCTCATATCCGATAAGGGAGCTTAGCTACATGTACGCTTATGAAAGTGACCTAACATAGTTCATACCAGCAATTAGATTAAGGAAAAGAACGGACAACACGTAGGATGTTTACACGGGGATCTCGCAGAATACTGTTCCGTTCTCCCAAAGTAAATATGCAAGGGGATCTCCCGAAATACCGTTCCATAGTCCCAAGGTAAATATGCAAGGGGGATCTCTCGGAATACCATTCCATAGTCCCAAAGTAAATATGCAGAATAAGGGGATCTATTGAAATATTGTTCCGTAGTCCCAAAAGAAATATGCAGAACAGGGTGATCTCTCGGAGTACCGTTCAGTAGCCCCAAAGTAAATATACAGAACAAACAATAGAGATAATAGTTAGATCACAACGGAAACCTCATGCATCATCACAGCAAGTACAACAACAACAATGACAATAATGCCAAGTACGATAAGTAAACCAACTCAAGAACTTTAAATCATAAAGAAACGATATAACTCATTCACAAGGAATAACCACAATAGAGAATACTAGGCGTAATAAAACCAGCTCAACAAGGGAGAAGATAATACGTAACAATGATCCCAAAATATACAGTTCAACAACAAGGAAGCTAATACGAGTCAAATAGTTCCAAATATGGACATGCCAACTAAATATAGGGTATCTAAACTTCTTTTAATTTTTCCCAATTACGAAAAATATACAACAAATTCAATTAAGGATGCGTAGCGGAAAGATAATCATAACTTCAACTAAGACAAAAAAATTACTGGAGAGATATTAATGATTTTCAATAAATACAAGCAGTTATGAAAAGATAGCATGACAATAGGAGAGATAAAAATCTTCAGTTAAGTCAATAGATTCAAATAGGCAATAAAAGTAAATCATAAAGTAATTAATTCCAATTAAAGAAGGTAGAGATGAAACTAGTAAATAGGAAACTCAATCATATCAATAACAACTTCATACACATAAGGACTTAAGAATCCCTAAGAGGCCAAATTTTTACAAATAAATCCAAGCATCTACTCGTCACCTCGCGTACACGAATTACAATCAACATAGAAGACTCAAATCCTAAGGGGTGCTTCTACCACACAAGGTTAGGCAAGATACTTACCTCGTGTAAGAAAAACAGATACTATTAAATGAACTTCTCAATTGAAAAGATCTCTGGAAATCTCAAATCTAACTAAAATAACTTCAAAGCACAAATAAAACTCTTAAGAAACTATTCCGGATCATAAAATCTCAATCTTTAATAAAATTCAAAAATCGGTCCCAAAGTCGACCCCCAGGTCAGAACCCGAAAAATTTTACAAAATCCGAACACCCATTTCGAGGTGAGTTCAACCATACAAATTTATCAAATTACGCTACCATTTGGTCCCTCAAATCATGATTTTTCATATTTAAAAATTTTCTTAAAAAACCACAATTTTCCTCAACTCAAAATACAAATTAAATGATAAAAACAAAGATAAAATCATGAATATATTAAATTCTAGGTGAAGATAACTTACCTAATCATTTTTCTTTAAAAACCCTCAAAGAATCGCTCAAAATTTAGCTCTATTAGTCAAAATATGATTAAAATGATGTAACCCTCTATTTGGGAAATATATTTTGCCTACCCAGGTAATTGTACTTCGCGATCGCAGAAAATGTGATTGTGAAGAGGAAATAATGGCTGCTATCGATTTGCACTATGTGATCGCAGATAGACCAGTGGGATCACGAAGAAGGAGAAATGTTGATGCCAATTGTGAGCACGTGATTTTTGCTCTATATGAGAATTACTCCCAAAAATTTCAAAAATAAAATAATTTTTGTTTGTTTGTAATTTTTGTGAATTTATGTTATTTTTCTTGTATTGTTTGCATTTTTCTGTACATGTTTATTTGTTAAATTAATAAAAAATATAAATGTAGGATTCAATTCTACAATTAGGAGCCATTAAGTTTGTTTTGCAAGAACGTAAAATCACAAAAAATAATGTACTTTTCATTTTTAGTATTTAATGTCCCATTGTGTGATCTTGTTTTTAGTTGGTATTTAATTAGTGGGATAATTGTTAGTAGAAATTAATTAGTTATTTTTTTCAATTAGGTCTTTTAATTTAATTTAGTATCTTTAAGTTTTAATTTTGGAGCAAATAAAGGAAAAAGAGCAAAAATATGAAAGGGAAATCAGATTGGGCCTCTTATTCTAATTTGAATTAACCTGGCCCAAGTGTCTCACAAATCCAACCCAAAACCCACCGGGTCAACCCAACACGGTCTGCCCCATAACCCAAACGACCCCCTTTCTCTCATTTTTCACTTTATTTCCTAATCCCCCAAACCTTAAAGACCCCAACCCTATCTCCCCCCCATCTCCCTCTTGCCCGAATCAGCACAGCAGCGCTGGTGCTGCTGCTGCTGCGTCGTCCCTCTTCCGTCGACCACCTGAAATAGCCCCCACTCCTCCAGCAACGTCCAACAAAACACCCCAACCAACTCCTCTCCATTCCCGTCGCCCGCCACCATCCAACGCCGTCTCACCAGCGATGTAGCCCATGCCAAACGACCATCTCCTTCCACTCACGCACACACATAGAGAAGCACACAGAAACATACACACAGGTCTCCAACGAGCTCAAGTTGATTTTGTCCGTCAACGATTCAAAGCTGTAAAACCCAGTTGTCAATTTCAATCATCGATGGAGCGTCGAGGCTAATAGGTGTTTCGTTTGACGTCAGCGGTCGTGGTTCTGGTTTCGGATTCATTATTCCCATTTTCTGTGCTTATCTTGATTTACAAGAGAATTTTCAAAGAGTTCGTAAGTCCCTCATTCCTTTTCATTTTTGGTTCTATTTTGTTTAAGTATTGTGTTTCACTTTCTCAGTTCTATAATAAATATGTATTATTTATTTAAATTGTTGCATTTGTATTATGTTTGATTCCCTATTAGAAATCCAATACCGAGTTTCAAATGATTAGGAGACATATTTAGTAGTTCAATAGGTTTTTGTTCGGAATCATTCTTCTTATTCTGATGATACTGATCTAATATGAGTTTCTAGTTTGAATTGTTGACTGATTTTGAATAGGGAATTGGTTATAGCTGATTTCTTGAAAGGGGATTGGGGTGGGATGGTAATTTTAGAAGTTTCAGGGGTATTTTGGGGTTTAAAAGGTTTTGAAAATGGCTAGTTTAAATGGTCTGTCCAGTAAGTACTAGTGGACCTTTAAAACAATACATTTATTTAAGAGTAGTGGGGAACAAGACATAATGACGTAAATAAAGAAAAAGGGGCTGGAAAGTAAAAAGAGGGGGAATAATAATGAAAAAGCTAAAAAGGTTCACATAGGGAGGAATATTAAAAAGCTAGAAAGAAAATGAAACATAGGGGTAATAATAGAAGATCCTTCTTACAGCTGTAAAGAATGGGGGAGTGGAGGCTGAGAAGGATTGAAGAGTTTGGGTTTAAATATAGAGATGAGTAGAGACATAAGGGGGACTTGAACTGGCAGAAGAGTTTAGAGTCAAAAATACATAGAAAAGAAAATATTCCCATAGATAGAGAGTTTAAGGAGTCAGTTAGTTCAACTAATACTGTTTTCATTGAAATAAAGAGAATTTCAGCTTTAACTATCAAGTTGTATTTTTGAGTTCATCTTTTGGTTGCTGGTACTGCATTTCGATTGGTATTTGGTTGAAACTAAGCTTTTTTGGGGTCAGCTAATGGGTGCTATTATTCTGTTGTTACTGGGTCTCATTTTGGTGTATTTTGGGTGTTGTACTAGTTGTTTGGAACTGTTACATTGCTGTGCTGTTGGGTTTTGCTAAGTTGTTCCATTGCTGCTGCGTTATTGCTGTGTTATCTGCTGCTTCTGACTTCCTCCATTTCTTCTTGTATTTCCGCTATCCAGGTACATGTTCTAAAGCTCTCAAATCTAATGGAAAGAAAGTAAAGAAGTTGTTTGAAGGGGATCCTTGAAATTCCCCAGTGTTTGTTTTGTGTTTAATATAAATGTATAAATAGTAGCTTACTTGATACCTCACATCATTTATTAGAATGACCTTGGGATGTATAAAATGGGATGTTGAATCTATTTTTACAAACATGTGAATATCAATTGTAATTAATCTTAGTTTGTGATTACTAGTTATGAAATATAGTGTAGTTAATTCATTTCTAGTAGTCGTAAAATAGTTTCAACTAGTTTATATGTCACAAAACAGGTTCAAATGGAAATCGACTTGTTGGTTTAATGTCTAGTTCTGAAATTGCGAGTTCCCTTGAGTAAATAGCATAATTTTCAATAGCAATTTGAATAATGTTAGTAACTAATGTTAGTTCTCAAATGATAGGGATTAACGTTAGCCTGATGTCTGTTTTTAAGCATTGATGCATTTTTTAACAAGTCGTAAAAAGAGTTCCAAAAATTGCTTTGTATTACACATAGTTAATTCCAATATTTTAATTCATCTAATAAAGCCAAGTTTGAATTAGATCGAAATGGTAGTTGGTTTGTTAATATTTAAAACGGCAGGCGAAGGATTTTAAGTTAGGTAGCGGGTTCAAACTAGAAGGTGTTTTCTTTTGTTTGGACCCAAACTTGAACTTGAAGCCCGAAATTTTAATGTTAATTGATTAGGAATTTTCTTTATTTCTTTTAGAGACAAAAATAACTAGAAAAATCATAGTATTTCTTTAAATAAAAAATGGAACGAGCCTCGCCAAGTGAAAAACATTAATTGCGGGGCCCTCAATAAATGGTTATATTAAGACTGTTGGATTTCGGGATAGGCCGTTTAGTATATTTAACGGCCTTCCCCAAAATAATAACATGTTAGTTACTTTAGGTGCGATTTCAATAAAGTCACATTCTTATACTCGGTGTGCATTTCATGCGACCCAAATCAAATCCCAAAACATCGAATAAAATGTGTTCAGGATTGTGGGTGTATTTCATGTGATGCAATCCAAAGACATATTTTAAACAACGTTAACCTTTCTTCAAGAAGTGAATAAAAGTGGTCAAAAGTTAAAATTGGCACATAGGTTCAACATTTATTAAAATCAGATAAATAAGCTAAATATAACAGTTGAGCGACTGTGCTAGAACCACGGAACGTGTGAGTGCCTAACACATTCTCCCGGGTTAACAGAATTCGTTACTCAGATTTCTGGTTCGCGGACTGTAATACAGAGTCATTCTTTTCCTCGATTCGGGATTAAAACCGGCGACTTGGGACATCATAAATCTCCCATGTGGCGATTTTGAATTAAATAGAGTAATCCCATTTCGATTGTCCTTTCATTGGAATAACTCTGTTGCGCCCCTGCGGGCGCAGGTAAAAAGGAGGTGTGACAGCTCTGACGACTCTCCTGGGGATCTTGACCTAAAACCACTGGTTCAGGATTAGAAATTCGAGATTGGAATAATTGTTGTATTCGCCATTATCTATTATCTGATTGGGCTTAAAATGTGCAAAATAATATTTTTTACTGCTTTGATATTATTTGAACTGTTTATATATACTGTGCTGAAACCCCTCTATTCTCTCTCCTGAGGAGTGCACGCTAGTCATGACTGCTTTCTATTAGTGTCATATCCCAAATAGAACGAGGATTTGGAGTAGTTGAAAAACTGGATGGCCTTATGGTTACCGGTACGCAGCTCCCATCCTCGGCTCGAGTTGTCCGCTCGGGTAAGCCAGGTCTAGAACAAACACCTAGGTTTTAAATTTAGTATAACAAAACCCCATGCCGTACCCCTAGTACGAACACTTATTTGCATCATGTGCATTTTACTTACAGGGGTTGGGTCCGTTTAGGACAAGCAACCTGAACTGAAAAAGACCATCCTGCTGCATCCTGTTTGTTTTACGCATTTATTTGCTTTAGACTTGCATGCTGACCGGTTTCTGAAAATCAGGAATATCAGAAAAATTTGGAAAAAGAAAAAAATAGCAGTGTAGAGAGATAATTACTTTTTTTTTCTATGGAAAAACCCAATGCCCAAGTAGTGTCTAAACTCTGCCAAAATTTTGAGAGATTGAAAAAGAAAAAAAAGAAATGTTTTAGTTTGACTTAATTGAAAAAGCAAAAGGAAAGGGTCTTCTTTTCAAATTTAGTCTATTTTCTGGGCCCGAACTACGCCGGTTTGATTATCACAAGGTGTGAGATACATAGGCAACCCTCATCGGGTCCATCCTCTCCTTTTTCAAAAATATAAAAATTTTAAAATTTTCGTCATAAAATAAGTGAGGTGATGCCACTCTTGTCAAACATAGCCGAATGTTCTCGAAAGTGACGCCGGAAGGCTGACTTTGCATAAACGGGCACATTTGGTCATGTTTTAGATTTTTGGTCGATTGACCCACACAACCTTAAAATCTTCATCCCCGAGGCGCTAAAAGGCCGTGTTTGCAATATCAAATTTTATTTTTCATTAAAAAATAAAAATGTCAAAATTTTAATTTGTCTCATAATTCAGTCGGGTGATGCTGCTTTTGTCAAATTAGCCGAATGTTCTCGAAAGGGACACCAAAAGAATGACTTTGCTAAACGGCCACCTTTGGTTATTTTTTAGATTTTAGGTCGATTGACCCACACAGCCTTAGAATGTTCGTCCCCAAGGCGCTGAAAGGCCGTGTTTTTAAATATCTGATTTTCTATTTTCTTAAAATAAGAAAAGAGTCGTGAATAAGTCAGTGATGCTGTTTTTGCCGTAAATAGCTGAATGTTCCTGAAAGAGACGCCGGAAGGCTGACCTTGCATTAACAACCAACTTTAATCATTGTTTTAGGATTTTGGTCGGTTAGCTAATGCAGCCTTAAAATCTTCGTCCCCGAGGTGCTTAGAGGCCGTGTTTAAAAAACCCGATCTATTATTTTAATTTGAAAAAATAATAAAAAGAGTGAGTGGTCAAGTCAATACCATTTAGATTTTTAGTCAAAATAAGCCATTCCAGCTTCGGCAGTGTCTTAAGCCGTTCTTGCCGAGGTAGCCTTAGAGTATCTTTTAGTTGTCGAAAGGCTATTTTCACAAAATAACGGAAAAGTTTGTAAAAGAATCCTTCCCGACCTCAAAATTCAAGTGAAATTGTGAAGGGGCCACGTTTTCAAAAACAGTCATTTGATCGAAATTGGCAAATAGGGAAAGGAATCTGTCTGTTTGTTTTTGTAATTCTTTGATTAGCGTATGCGGGTTGTTTGATTTTCTAGTCCGTATGTTGCCTTTTTGTCAAATTTTGTTAGTTTGTTCAGTTTTTAAACCGTTGTAATTAAAGTTAGTTTTATTATGAAAATTAAAAATTCCAAAAAAATGCTTTGTTGTCATTTGTCCAAACTATGCAAGATCTGATTCATGCGGGGTCATAATACGTAGGCAATCTCCATAAGATTCGACCACAGCCAAAAATGCAAAAAGAAATGAAAAATGGAAAACGAAAAAAAATGAAATAAAAAAAAGAAAGAAAAAAGATGTTGTTAATAATGAGGACAGACTAAGTCTATTCTAGCATATTTGTTTTGAATTGTGAAGAAAGTTGAGGTGGTTGGTTTGTGGTACTGAAGTAATGCTTCCCTGCAACACAAAGACAAAAGACAATGGCAGAGAACAACAAAACTAAGTGGGTCGGTACCGATGCCCGAAAACAGCTGGTTGAACAAGAAAACAGGTTGCTAGAAGAGGTAAAAATGTTAAGACAGCATGTGGCAGACATGTATCGGGCATGGATGGTTGGGAAGGCACCCATACCGCCACCGCCTGGTTTCTCCGATGATATCCTTACCCAAACTTTGGCATCTCCCAATCACCCTAGTATTTCCGTCACTCTTCAGTTAGACATCGTCCCGGACCACTCCTCCATATCTCAGATAGAGGAGAAACCTAAAGAAGATTTTGGGAAGTTCTGGCTTAGATGGAATGAGCAAGTCGTTCGGGATATTCTTCCCATGAAAAGGAAAGATGTTGTAGAACCTCTCCAACGACAAGGTCAGTGGTTGTCCCTGATAAAGGCCCTCAGTCTCTATATCGACCCCGTGGATATCCTTGTAATTCTCCAGGCCATTACTTCTCTCCATGGGACTCCCAAAGACATACTTCACTTTCTAAGTACCCAGCTCCACAAAATGCCTATCCACCCCCACAATCATACCAGAAACCCGTTGGGTTAGGTCTTACGCCAAATCGGGCATTTAGGAATGAGAGGTTGCTGAAACGAGAAAAGGCTCTCACCCATGTTGGAGGGTCATATGCCAGTTTGTTCCAAAATTAAAGCAATTGGGCATGTTGAAGCTGATTCAGATAAAAATGCCAAACCGTCTATCAAAGAATGGTGATTTATCTCAAAGGTGCGCATATTGCTCTGATTCCCCGAGGCATGATATAGAAAAGTTTTGAAGCTGAAAAAAGCAATTTAGGAGCTTATGGATGCAGGTGACATTGTCGTACAAAATTCCGATGCAGTCGACGCCCGCCAAAGTCCATCACCTGCGCATAATGAGACGAACATGAATTCAGTGGGCTAATATACCGTGTTTGTAATTGGAATGACGCTCCATTTCTAGGTCAGGCGGAGAGGAGCTTTTGTGGTTCATTTTGTTATCATTTCTGTTATTCGGGTTATTTTAGGGTTGCAATCTGGACATTGTCTTGTGTTAAATCCTCTTATCCTTTCATTTTATCATAGTAGTTTGCTTAGTTTTGTCCAGGTTTGTTTCAGGTTGTACCCCAGTTGTTTTGATTGTTTTGATTATGCGAACCGTTTTTCCATTTATCTAATGCAAATTCTGGTGTTTTGTTACCTCCAATCATTTTCTTTATTTAGTTCTTTTTATCCTTTGGTTTTGTCTTTTGTTCGACGCCGATTCTAGTGACATGACATGCGCGCACAGCTTAGGCATAATCTTAAAAGTTAATTATAAAGAATTGGGAGATGATCGGGACAATTATGGAAAACAAGAGCAGTTTGAGATAATTTGAAGCCCAAGTCATGAGAAACTGGGGCAAGTAAAACGTAAAGAAAACCGTAAAGGCAAGCTGGCCAGATTGACATGGGGGTTGTTCGTGGTAATGTAAATGAAAGTGTTGCCCAATGGTGTTGTGTGTGGATGTGGCTATCGAGCATGACACAATCAGAAGATGTGGCAAATGTTTAACTATGTTGTTTGTGCTTGACGTGTTTTGAAGATTGAAATGATGAAGGCATTTTATTCTGCTATCTAAATACTTTATCCTTTGTTAACCCTTTGAGCCTTCTTTGTTTGCTTCAATACCCCTCGTTCAGAATCAGTATCAAAGGTTAGAAACAGAAACGTGGAAGTAAAAGAAAAAAGAAAAAGAAAAAAAAGAGAAAACAACAAAAAAGGAAAAAGAGATAGAGAAAATAAAACGAAAGGAAAACTAATAAGTGAAAGGGAAAATTAGAACAAAGGAATTGGGAACTACGTTTGACCTGATTCCTCAAAGAGGTTACGTAGGATCTTCACGGCTCGGTCGTAATGTAACAAAAAATAAAAAAATAAAAAAATCCCGAAGCAAAAAACTGGAGCAAAGATTGCGTTTGTTGTAAATAAATCTAGTTCCAAAGGTTGTAATTTTGAACACAAATTGATGTGTTTTGGAGTCTTTAAGTACCCTTTCTTTCTAGCTTATCCAAAATCCTACACTACGGTCCAAAGAAAGACCTTTTGACCAGTCTTCAAAAGATGCCAAGTTAGACAAATGCGAAAGTCTTACCGGTAAACATACTACTTTGATCCCCAGCATAAAAGAAATATGAGAGTGTCTTAGCGGTAACGCCCCAATCCCTAGCGGAAAAGTAATACAAACGAGAGAGTCTTGTTTGTGAAAACCTTCACGGGTACCATAACGCTATGGGAGTTGATAAAATAATGAGAGATGTTTTATAGTAAAAATCTTCGGGCACTACAATTCTAATAAAGATTGAGAATCAGATGAAAAATCACCAGAAAGAAATTGTGAAAGGTGATTAAAGACGAAGGATAGGCCACATGCACATGTCATGACCATTAGAGCTGGTATTCACATTTTATAGGTTTTTATTTTATAGTTTTCTTGTTAGAGAGTCATCTCCTTCCTTTTTCTTTTATTCTATTCCTTTTATCTTTCTCTTTTCATCGAAAAATTCCCAATAGAGTCTGTTTGGTCAGAAAAAAGTGAGAAATGACTTCAAAATTTGCCATCAGCTTGCCAATTATACAAGATGAGATCCGATTAGAACATCCCAGCGGTATAAGTCAGAACAAGTGCAAGGATAGTGTGAAGAAGGATATCCTCTACAAGAGGAGATTAAAAAGGGATGGACCAGTATCAAGAAGGATATCCCCCGCAGAAATTAAAGGTAATAAACATCAAGGCCAAGGCCAGTGGAAAAATCAAGAAAGAACAACGTGGAGAGCGATGAAAGTACATTGGAAATTAATATGAGACTCAAAGGTCGGGAAAATGTCAGTTCCCGAGCTATGCCACAAGAAGAAGAGGGGTATCCCCCGTAGAAAAGGTATTTTAGTGACCGGATGAATGAAGAAAGTGGTTTATCGCCAAAACATTGCAAAATGCTTCATGGGGAATCAGTTATCATGGAAAATATACGGGGCTAGATAAGAGGATAAAGGTGGAAAACAACAGTTGAAAAGTTTGTGAATAAGGACTCGTCAAGAAGGTCGGAAGTTGTCGGCCAACTTTCAAGATGGCCGGATGACGCAAAGCAGGGTAAGTCATTCTAAGACCAGCAAGAATGTCATCCCCAGCGAATAATATCATCCCCAACAAGTTTTGATAGTGTAATGGAACGCAGAGCAGGGAAGGAGAAAGGGAAAAACCTTCCCCAGCAAGAGTGACACAACCACTCGCCACGTTTTAAACTAACAAATTTTCTTTGATTTGAAGCAGGTAAAAGAAACGAGATTGATGGCGGAAAGGCATGCTACAAGGAGGATTATCAAACTGGGCAGCAAATTTTCCTTTCATTTTGAAAATTTTTCGAAAGTCAGGTATCCACTTGGGGAAGAAGGAAGATAACACAAGTCTTACGGGAACTGTGCTTTGAATCAGTGTTACCCCCAGCAATTTTGGAGGAAGGAAAACACCAGCTATAGATAAAGTAGTCTTGGAAGAAGCCAGATAATATAAGGGAAGTGGTCTTTGAACCAGTGTTATCCCTAACAATGCCGAAAGAAGGAAAATAACAAGTTTAGAATAATTCCATAAATAATTAAAAGCGGTCAAAGGTTTAAAAAATACAATAGGTTCAAAATTTGTAATTAATAAGATCATTAGGCAAATAATAATAGTTGAGCGACTGTGCTGAAACCAGAGAACTTGGGAATGCCTAACACATTCTCCTGGATTAACAGAGTTCCTTACCCCGATTTTTGTGTTTTGCGAACAGTAAAACAGAGTTAAACTTCCTCGGTTCAGGATTTTAAACCAGAGACTTGGGACACTATAAGTTATCACAAGTGGCGACTCTAAACCCAAATAAATAATCCTGTATTGATTATTGTCACTTTAATTGGAAAAAATCCCATATACCACTTCCGGTGATAGAAAATGAGGTGTGATAGCTCTGGAGACTCTCCTGGGGAGAAGAACCCAGAATCCGTGGTTCAGGGTTCAAGGATTCGAGCTTAGAGTAATGTGCTAAATCCCACTTTTTACAGCTTTGATATATAAACTACTGCGAATCCCTTCTCTTCTCGTCTTTGGGGAAGTGCATGTAGAAAATCATTCTATCCATGATATGTGCGCTTTGGTTGTACTAGCATGATTTTCAGGTATAGGTTTTGATGAATGACAAACAATGAAGTCAACTTGTTCAACAATGTTATTGTATGACAAACAATGAAGATGCATTAGCAAACAATCAAGATTGAATGCCGAGAAGCATATTGATGAATGGATTGCGTGGAAAAGCCAAGACGAGCTCAAAAGTTCAAGACCGAAGACCCAAGACATAGGTCGCTAGGTAGAACCAATGTAAGAGCAACGTTTAAGTTATCTCGTCTTTTGGCTCAACATAGGTCATCATTAATATGCATAAAATCATTTTATTAAATCATATATATCATAAACATTTTTAGTATACTTCAAACAAAATGATTTTAACGTCTTCATTTTAACCAAAATGGTTTTTGAAGTAAGTTTTCGATTCTGGTATATTCTGGTATATTCTGATATACTCCAGCTTTGATTCTGGTATACTCTGGTATATTCCAGCTTTGCTGGAAATTCCGCAAGGCAACATAATCGATTATGTGATTGGAATAATCGATTATTTCACTAGCCGTTGCCTTCCCAACGTTCCGTTTTATGAATGTTGAGAAGATAATCGATTATGCAAAGTGGATAATCGATTATCTTGCATAAAATCAGCATAATTGATTGTCAATTAAGCAACGGACATACAACTTCTAACACCTATAAATAGAGGTCTTTTGAGCTGATTTTAAACACACAACACCTCTCATTGTTCATATACATATTGGTATTATTTCGGCATAATTACCGCATTTACTTTACTCCTGCAATTTTAATTCTGCAATATTTATCAATATTCTCGTGCCGCACTATTCACCCCCCCTCTAGTGACGGGCATAAATCCTAACAATTGGTATCAGAGCCTAACTCTCTGAAAGCCTTAACCGGTTGAGAGAACTATATATATTTTTTGTTGAGAATATTGAACGCAGGAATGATGAGCGAAGGACACTCCACCTGTAGGCCTCCACTATTTGACGGAACAAATTACACATATTGGAAAGAGCGGATGAGAATCTTCATCCAATCAAATAACTTTCGCTTGTGGCAAATCATCAAGAATGGTAAACAAATGCCCCAACAAAGAAAGTTGGGGAAACCACGGTTCCAAAGGAGGAAGATGAATATGATGCCAAGGACGTCAAGAAAGTTGAAAATAACGCAAAGGCCGTCAACTTATTATATTGTGCAGTGAATCCGGATGACTATCGGAAGATTTCTTGCTGCACAACCGCCAAGGAGATGTGGGATAAACTCGAGATCACTTATGAAGGTACGTCTCAAGTCCGAGAATCTAAAGTTGATTTTCTAACACATGAATATGAACTCTTTAAAATGAGGGAGAAAGAACCCATCGGTATTATGTTCGAACGATTCTCAAAAATCGTCAACGATCTTCATGCTCTCGGGAAAGTGTACACGAACAAAGATCTTGTTCGAAAAATCCTACGGAGTCTCACTCCCGAATGGCATTCCAAAGCCAATGCCATCCAAGAGTCGATAGGAATCACGGATGTCACAATTGATGGACTAAGAGGTAACCTCGAAACTTATGAAATCACAATTCTTAATCCCTATCTTAGAAGTAAAAGTTCGAATATTGCCTTCAAAGCCTAAAGAGTAGAGGTAAGTGATTCGGAAATCGATGATGATATTATTTCCAATGATATTGAAAAGTTTTATAAGTTTATGAAGAAGGAAATAAAGAAGGAAGAACCAAGTCCTTCATGCCAAAATTGTGGAAAACTTGGCCACACCAAATCACATTGTCCAAAACCCAAGGACAAGAAAAAGAAGAAACACCATAGGCGCGTGACATGGGATTCGGACAGCTCGGGCGATGAAACTGCCGCATTATGCCTCATGGCCAACGAGGAAGAAGAGGTAAGTAATTCTAACTCTTACTCGTTTGAAGAAATGCAAAATGCCTATGATGAATTATATGGTGAATTTATTAGAGCTTCCAAAACCATAAAAGAATTGAAGAAAACAATTTCTTTGAAAGAAAAAGATTTTGAAAAACAACTTTCCTTGAAAGAAAAAGATTTTGGAAAATTGACTCGTGATAATGAGAAGTTAGAAGAAGAAAATAAATTTTTAGAAAATGATAATATTGGTCTTAAAAATAAAATTAAGGAAATGAATGAAGCCTCTTCAATTGATCAAAGTTCCAATTGTTCTTCCTGTAGTTCTTTGAAAATAGAGAACATAGAACTTAGGAACACACTAGAAAAACGTAGTGTTGATGATCCTAAAACAATTGAAGAAATTAAGAAGAATATTAGAAAGGATGATAGAAATGAAGTTGGACCACCTAGAAATAATTCTAGGAAGTTCACTAATGAGTCTAAAATTAATCATTTTAGACCACCTAGAAACGACTCTAGGAATTTTTTAATGAGTCTAGAATGAATAATTCTAGACCACCTAGAAATAACTCTAGGAATCGCAATACGTCTAGGAATAACGACTTTAGATCACCTAGAACATTTTTGGCTCAACCAAGACATATGCACAACAAGAATGTTATATGTCATTATTGCAACCGGGTAGGACACATTGCGCCCGTATGTTTTGCAAAACATAGAGATTTATCTTTTGACTATGATTATTATTTGCCTAACCCCCAAGGACCCAAAAGTGATTGGGTACCGAAAACCTATTTTTAGGTACGTTTGCAGGTGTGCTTGAAGATACAACATCGTAGTAGATGCACCAAGCACGAAACCTTATTGCATCGAGGGGGAATTTCGGTTAGTTATCATATTTTTGATAAAAACATAATAGTTGATATGTGTTAACAATTAATATATCTTTGTTAACAATTGATATTAATTATTTTTGTTGATTCATGTTTTGATAACTTTTATCTTGAATAACAATTGGTATCAATTATTTTTGTTAAAAATAATGATTGATTCATGTTTTGATGAATATTTTTTTTGGTTTGAATAACAGTTGATATATTCTTGAAAAATAAATGATTCATGTTTTTAATACAACTATTGATTTGTTAAAAATTAACTGTTGATATGTTCTTAAGTAATATGATTTGCGAAAAATAACCGTTATTATGGTTGTTATGTTTTTACTAACATTTAGTATTATTTCATGTTGGTATGATTTTTTAAATATCGTCAATGTATATTCCTCATTGTATTTCCTATTTTATTCTTGACACTAACAATTGATATACCCAAAAGGGGGAAGTGTCGAAAGGGGAAAGTAGCCTTTGTATACTCTTCTTTTTGCTAATGCCAATAGGGGGAAGAAATTATGCGATATGCATCAAATAAGGGGGAATGAATCTACGTTATAGTATGCCTTATTTGAGGGGGAATTATCATTAAGGGGAATAGTTTGCATGAATTGTATGTTAAGATATAGCATGAATTTAGGGGGAATCCGATATGCATATCTCCTGTTGTTTGTCATTATCAAAAAGGGGGAAATTGTAGAAAATCATTCTATTCATGATATGTGCGCTTTGGTTGTACTAGCATGATTTTCATGTATAGGTTTTGATGAATGACAAACAATGAAGTCAACTTGTTAAACAATGTTATTGTATGACAAACAATGAAGATGCATTAGCAAACAATCAAGATTGAATGCCGAGAGGCATATTGATGAATGGATTGCATGGAAAAGCCAAGACGAGCTCAAAAGTTCAAGACCGAAGACCCAAGGCATAGGTCGCTAGGTAGAACCAATGTAAGAGCAATGTTTAAGTTATCTCGTCTTTTGGCTCAACATAGGTCATCATTAATATGCATAAAATCATTTTATTAAATCATATATATCATAAACATTTTTAATATACTTCAAACAAAATGATTTTAACGTCTTCATTTTAACCAAAATGGTTTTTGAAGTAAGTTTTCGATTCTGGTATATTCTGGTATATTCTAGTATACTCCAGCTTTGATTCTGGTATACTCTGGTATATTCCAGCTTTGCTGGAAATTCCGCAAGGCAACATAATCGATTATGTGATTGGAATAATCGATTATTTCACTATCTGTTGCCTTCCCAATGTTCCGTTTTATGAACGTTGAGAAGATAATCGGTTATGGAAAGTGGATAATCGTTTATCTTGCATAAAATCAGCATAATTGATTGTCAATTAAGCAACGGACATACAACTTCTAACACCTATAAATAGAGGTCTTTTGAGCTGATTTTAAACACACAACACCTCTCATTGTTCATATACATATTGATATTATTTGGGTATCATTTTAGAGCTTTTATTGAGCCATTTGAGAGACAACTTTGAGTTGTTCATAGAGCTAATCTTGTATCTCTTTATCTACTCTTTTTAGAGAGTTCTTATTGTAAAAGAGAAAGGTGTTTGAGAAGACCATATCTTCTCATTGATTGTCGGGTTTGCTAAGTACCCTCAATCTTAGTGTGTGAAGTCTTGTGGTGCGGTATCCACGAGCAATGTGAAGTCTTGAGGTGCGGTATCCTCGAGCAAGTTGAAGTCTTGTAGAGTGTACATCTACGAGCAAGTGTAACGGTTTGTTAGGCACCCGTAAGCTTAACGGAGTTAGTGGAAACTCGAGAGAGTCTCTCGGGGACTGGACTAACCACACGTTGTGGTGAACCAGTATAAATTCGGTGTGTTCTTTCCTTACTATTTTAATTACCGCATTTACTTTACTCCTGCAATTTTAATTCCGCAATATTTATCAATATTCTCGTGCCACACTATTCACCCCTCTAGTGACGGGCATAAATCCTAACAGTGCATGCTAGCATGACTTCTTTTCTGTTAGTGTCATACGTAGGGGCTTGGACAAGTTACAAAGTCGGATGGCCTTTTCGTTCCTAGTACGTAGCCCCCCCGACTCGAGTTGTCCGCTCAGATAAACCAAGTCTAGAACAATATACCCACATTTTAAACCTAGAATAACTTAGCCTCATGATGGATCCCTAGTAGGAATGCTTTTTTGCATTATGTGCATTTGAGTTTGGGGACTCAACACAGGGGTTGAGTCCGTCTAGGACATGTGTACCCAAAAATGAGAAGACCAACCTGATGTATTTTTACGTGCTACATGTGTGTTCATTTGTTGCGGCTTGTATATTGACTGGCTTCTAGATTAGGTACGAAAGATAAAGAGAAAAACCACGTTTTGGTATGAGAGAGAATTTCATATCCCGAAACTCTGCTGAAATTTTAGAATAAAAGGGAAACAATTACTTAAAAAATGTTTATATTTATTTGTTCATCATAATTGGTCGAACTATGCGGGTTTGATTCTCACCGGATGTGTGATACGTAGGAAACTCTCATCGGGTCCAGCCCCGCTTTTGGAAATTTTGAAAAAGAAGTATATGAAGTGTCATCATTTTTGTTGTAAATAAAGTGGTTGATGCCGGTTTTTTCTAATTAGTTGAATGTCCCAATGGGACGTCGGAAGGCTATTTTTGCAAGAAATAGACACTAACAGTTTCTTTGCTAATATTTCTCCATTTCATGAACACATCCCTAAAATCTTCCATTTCAAAGTGCTGAAGGGTCGTGTTTGCAAAATAGCCCCGATTTATTTGATTTTTGCAAACTAATCCTTTTTATATGTTTTCAAAATAAGATTCATTTTGTCTTTAAACCAATCACCTTAATCTAAATGTACAGAATGAGCGCGAGTCAAAATTTACCAATGAAGGTCATGACCAAAATTCCGTTGGAACTACACATGTGGTGGGAAGATTTAGGTAAGCAAGGATGAGACATGGTCAATCATTACTTTGAGAAGGGGGGGGGGGGTAGGGGCTCACCGGATTGCTAATGATCAGGCTTAGGGGTATAATAAAAGCACTGGTGTCATTTTGGGATCTAGCTCACGTTGTTCTACATTTTTAGCATTCGAACTCATACCTACATTGGATGAGATAGCGGATTATGCTGGGAATATCGAGTGTCTAAGACATAAATACCTGGTCGCTCCAAGGGCTGTCACCCCGCACAGGTTTTTGGATTTGTTAAAAATAAGTATAGGGGTCCAATACGCAGATTTGGCGGGTGGATTTTCCACTCTATACTTCATATACAAGCGGTATGGACATGTAGAGGGATTTGAAAACCCGAAAAGCAGAATCTGTAGTAAAGGGAACCGACCAAAATGGGAAGAGCATATGTGTTTCGCTTTTATGGTATCCTTCTTGGGTCTCCTAGTGTTCTCATGAAGGATGGGAATATTAATCTACATGTAGACGGAGTCATCAATACTTTGATTGTCAATGCCAAGAGCACCCTTGTACCTATGATAGTGTCTGAAATATTCCGAGCCCTCTCAGCTTGCAAAGCTAGAGTAGATTTTTTGAAGGTTGCAATTTGTTGCTAGACATGTGGATGATTGAGCATTTATGTCATCGTCCTTGGTACATGAACTATAGGTCGATAGGGAAAAGGCATAAAGAGGAGTTTGATACAAGGGTCGATAGGTTCAAGATACGAAAGGAGTCGTAGATTGGATATCCTGCCTCCGCTCCATAACTACCGATAAGATAGAGTGGACATTGAGTTGGCTTCCAGTTAATGAGATTATATACATGCGTGCCACCGGTCCCCACTTCCTCCTGATGGGTCTCAGAAGTATCAAGCCTTATGCCCCATACCGGGTTTTGAGACAGCTAGGAAGATCTCAAATAGTTCCTAAGGATGAAGACCTTAGCATTCATGTAGTCGAGATCCGCTATGATGGTCAATTTCATGAAGCCGTGGCTCGCCAGATCAGGAGTGAGTGCAAATATCTGACGATAAACTCAAGAATGCGTAATTTATCCAAGGGTGAAGTCTCGTCCGATTACCTTGATTGGTATAAAAGAAGTGTTGAGTTTGGAAGACCAGCCAAAAGACCCCACCTCCAAGAATTTGTTGAAGCATCACAAGAACAATGGGATTGCATGGACAAAGAAAATGAGTATAGGGCCAACATAAGCAAGTTGGAAAAGCAAGGCAAAGATCTTCAATTTGAGAATGGTTTGCAAACCGCTGCGGATGAGGTCAAAAGAAAAGGTTAGCCAGAGAAAATGACGCCCTCCAAGCCCAAATCTAGATGATGAAAATAGCAGATGAGAACCCTACCAGAAGTAAAAAGGATGAGTAAATTATAGACAACCTTAGGTGGAAAGTATGTGATTATGGGTTTGATTGGAAAAAATTGAGGGTGAACTAGCGAAGACCCGAGCAAAGTTGGCCAAGAATGCGGAGGAACAAGAACTTTTCATGCAACAGTTGAAGGAAAAATACGACAAAGGAATCAAGGGGTTGGAGAAAAATATCAATATGCTTGAGACCGAAAAGAGCAAGCAAGCAAAGAACTTCAAAGCGGAAATAGAACACTGTGATGCCTTGATGTCGCAACTAGAAGAGGGCCTGCAACAATTGCAAGAGCAAAATCATACGGCCACACAAGTTTTGGAGGCCATATCTCAACAAATTGGATGTTTTTTACAAGAGAAGGGCATCATCAAGGAGAAAGTTAGAAAGATTGCTAACTATATTGTGATGAAGTGCAACGAATGCAAGGATATGACCAGTTCCATGTTCTTCGCTGCAGTTATGATTTTTGTCCGTCAAATAATGGATGACCTATATTGCCTCAAAGGATATGGCACATAGGCCCACGACAAGACCGACTAATGTCCCGCGGGAACATGGAGCAGTAGTTGAGGCACTTATGTATTTCTGATTTTATTTTCCAGTTCTGTATTATTAGTTTTTTTTGTAGTTTGTTGGTCCATTTCGTCTGTATTTTAAGTTTCTTTTGGAGTTTTCTAGTCTACTTTCGAGTGTGTATTGCAGTTTTTGAGTCTATTAGGGTTCTATGTTTGAGTATATAGGATGGAGTCATTGTAATAGAAGAAAATTAAAATGTTTTTATATTATGAAAATTTGAAAACCCAAAAAATATTTCTTTCTTTTATTCCGTATTTATCTCCTAAACTACGTAATGATCTGATTTATGCAGCGCCATGATACGTAGGCAATCCCCATAGGATTCGATCATATCCATAAAATGAAAAAGAGAAAAAAGAGAGACTCAGTGAAAAGATGGCAAAACAAGAGAACAAAAGCAAGAGAAAAATGGAGAAACAACAACCGAGTGGAAAAATCTATAGTTATTGAATAGGGCAATAGAGGAAAAAGAAAAAAAAAGAGAATAAAATATGCAATATGAAAGAGTTGGTTAAGTCCGGGATGATACATGCAACCGTTCAAATACATAGTAGAAACTTTTAACTGTTTAGGTGGATTGCATCCCAAACGTGCGGTTACCTATCTGTTAAAATCTTCGACACTAACAAGTGTGCTATTGTTATTGAGCACCGGAAGGTGGTTAACCTACCTTTACAATACAAGGCTTAATCACAAAGTGATCATGGCTGGCAAAGAATTGGATGCGAGTGTTATTTACTCGCTGAGAGAGGAGGGGGAATCTGAGCCCGCTCTAAAAGAGGAGTTACATATGCTGAAACACCAAATGGCCGAATCTACCAGGAGTGGATGAAAGGGGATCCTCCACCATCATACCCCCGCCTACTCTACTTTCATCCCACCACTGGCTCATTCTCAAGATCCCCCCGTTTTTGATTTATCCACACATCTTGCACCATGCTTAACCCCTTACCACCACTATCATGGCACCAATTCCCAAACTATCTAAGCTCCACCAGCCAAAACAACCACATACCCCTCTCTGCCAGCCACCCCTGTCTTCGTGACACCGCCACCAGCTACACTCCATCGATCTTCTAGGGAACCGGTATTCCAAGCCCAATATAACCAAACCTACGCCCAAGAGCCCACCTTCAAAGTTCCAGATCACTACACCCACACTCCCCACATAGAACTTTATATCAAAACTGAGAAGCCACCCAAAACCAAGAAGCAAGAGGAGATATTTAGGAAAGTAAAGAGCTTGGAGCTTTCGCTAAGGAATATGCAAGGGTTAGGGGTTCAAGTGAGCGTGGCTTATAAGGACCTATGATTGTTCCCAAATGTCCAGCTGCCTCTCGGTTTCAAAAAGCATAGATTTGACTTGTTTGACGGGCACAGAGACCCCGTGGCCCATTTGAGAGGGTTTGGTAGCAAAATTAGGGGATTCGATAGGAAAGATGAATAGTTCATGGCATAGTTTAGCCAAAGTCTGAGTGGTGCAAAACTGGAGTGGTGCAACCGCCAGGACAACAACAGGTGGTAGACTTGGCTCAGGCTTTCACTTGGCACTTCCAGTTCAATGTAGAAATTGTCCCAAACAGTAAAAGCCCAGTGAGAGATTCATGGAGTATGGTTTTTGATAGAGTGAACAAGCGGCACTAGTCGACCCTCCAATGAAGGAAGATGAAATCGTAGATTGCTTTTTTCAGAATATGGAGCCTACTTACTTTGGTCATCTGGTCTCGGCCATACGTAAGTCTTTCAATGAGGCGGTAAATATGGGTGGAATGGCAGAGGGGCTCAAGTCGATCAAGATCATGAGTTACCCTGCCATCAAAGCAACAACACAAGAGATCCACAATGGCACTGAGGGCGTGTTAGGGAAAGAGAAGAAAGAAGATATTTCTATGGTCGTCTCAGGATCGTGGCCTGGCCCAAAGGGTCCGCTGCACCATTACATCCATCTTCAACCCTAGCCTAAAACCTATACCCAAACTCCATATAATCCATTCTAACACTACTTCCCACTACCAGACCCTCAGTATCGAGTCAAGCCAACCCAATACCACGGCCATCACGCATAGTCATATGCTCATACCCCTCCTTACATGTAATGGCGTGCACTATCTCTACAAAATACTTATCAGCCTCCACAAGCATACCGAAACCCTACAAGTCCGAGCTTTTTCCCCAAGATGGAGTATAGAAAAGAAACAGCAGTAGAAGCAGGCTTTCACCCGGCTTGGAGAGTCTTACAACATTCTATTTCATAGGTTAAAGTAGTTGGCACTGTAAGTCCGATTGAGTCAGCATTACCAAATCCCCTTCCAAAGAACCTGGATTATTCCCTCATCTGTGCATATTGTTCTAATGCTCTAGGGCATGACACAGAAAAGTGTTGGAATTTGAAGAGTTCCATCCAAGAGCTAATCGAGACAAATTAGATTGAGGTCAAAAGATCGGAAGTTCCAAACATCAATCAAAATACCTTGTTGGCCCATGCCGAAACAAATATGATTGAGATAGTTTTTGAGGATTGGAAGCTCGACAATCCTTTCTAGTCTACCATGATGATCTGAGCCAGTAAAAGTAATTCAGTCAAAATTCCAGTTGTTACAAATGCAACATCTTCGATAGTTGAGGGGTTGACAGATAAGTTAAGCAAGCTCGATACTAAGCCGTCCGTGGTAGGCATGAAGGGATCCCCAGATGATGTTGAAGCAAAGCAAGGAAAGATAAAAGTGGTCGTGCAGGGGGTAGCAAGCCAGTCTGTCATAATTCTGGAAGGAGCTCGCATGACTCTATTTTCATTAAGCCTGTGACCCAGCTGCCAGTAGATGACACCAATGTCGTCCCGTGGAACTAAAAGTGAGTAGTAGTGACTTATAAGAGGAAAGAAGTGAAAGAGGAAATTAATGAAACCCGAGGGTTCACTCGTTCAGGGAGATGCTTTGCCCCAGAAAAATTAGGGAAAGCCAAGCCACTAAAAAATAGTACAATTCTAGTGGAAAAACCTAGTCATCGAGGAGGAGGAAGAAGATTTTTTGAGAAAAATGAAGGTGCAAGATTACTCCATAGTGGAATAAATAAGAAAGACCCCCGCTCCGATTTCTCTTCTCTCATTGTTGATACATTCAGATGCACCGCTGGGCCCTCATGAAGATTCTGAATGAAGCTCATGTCCTTGACAAGATCACAATGAACCATTTGGAGAAAATTGCTAATAAGATATTTGAGTCAAACATGATCACCTTGTTGGATAATGAGTTGTCTCATTATGATCCAACGTCTCGAAACTGGCCATCCAATTTGTATAATACTGTCCTAACATAGGTCCCCTCGAACTCCTTCAGTTACCATGTCCCTCTCTGAACAAAGTTAATCCTAGAGATCCTTTTATACCTTTGCTGCTATGCCATTAACCACTCACTGGAAATTGCCTTATGACGGCTCCGGTACTCTTCAACCTCCCAAATTCACACTCCACAACCCTGAGCCCTTTCCCAACACTATTCCACCATTAATTTCCTCAAGAAAACCAATTGAATCCACCAATTTCGGATCTGAGTTCAAAACATTAAAAAACACCTAAGTCTTCAAACCACCCTAAGAATTTAACCTTGCTACCATTGTTCCCTCCCCTTTCCGAATCCCTAAACCTTTTCACCCCAATCTCACTTGAATCCCACTAATTTCAGATTTGGTGGCACGCAAAACCTAATTTTGAGCTTCTAAGGACGATTTAGGCATAAAACTGGTGTTAATCTTTTATTCTCAATGAAAACATTCGATTAGGACCTATTTTGATTTAATTCCGAGAAGGCTTGAGTCTCGCCTAAGCCATTCATTTAGAATAGTTATACATGCTCTTCTGTTCGTTTTTCTATTTCCTTGTTCTTCTCTTCTTCTTTATCTTCCTCTATCTTTATTCACTCTGTTTTCTTCTATTCTTCCTTTTTCTTTGACTGAAAATAAAGAGGTTTTAGGTATCCATAATCTATGGGTCGTTAGGGTTTTTCTTGCGCTTTGTCAGTAGTTTTAGGGTTTGTTAATCCTTATATTTTTCACCAGAATCATTAGTTGGACAATTATTCAGTTAGGGTTTGTTAAATTGGTTTAGCTCCTGTTTAATTAGTCTGGCACGTAATGTATGTTTAATCCATTATTAGTTTAAGGCATATTTGATGTCCTGATTTGTTAGTATATTTAACATTTCTTAATTAGTTAACTTTTAAATAGGTTGGTTTAATGTTTGCCTAATTAGCCTTGGTTTAGTTTTATTTCATGTTTATTTAGCATTGTTTGTGTGCCTATGGTCAATATCAAAATGTTAGTCAAAAGAGTTTTGAGAGTTTATAATGATTTTTTCATTTAGAGGTTTAGTTTAGTTTAAAGCTTTTAGATGTTTAAACTTATGGTTCTGTGGTCTTGCTGTTTGATTTCGTTTGTTGACAAAAAAATTAAAATAAGTTCTCTTGAAATTTCTGCATTTTAAAGGCTGAAACATGGTTCAATTTTGGAGATGTGCTACTGCTGTTGCACTTCTATTTTTTTATTATTTCTGCTCACTTCAGAGTTCTTTTCTTGTATTTGTTGTAATCACATATCTTCATGAGCTTTGAAATGCAAAACTGAAGATGTAATATGTTGGTTTGAAGTTGAAAACTCCAGATCTTATTTTTGTTTAATGTCTTCTTTGGTTCTTTCTTTTGCTTGTAGATTCTTTCTATTTATTTAAGCTTGTTTTGAACTGATGCTTTATTCTACAATTCAGTCACAATTTTTAGATTGAAAGTTAGAATTGTTTTTTATTTCATGTGTGGCTGAACAGTATTGCTATGCCTAAGAGTTATAATATTTGGGAATGTGTTAGAAACTTTGACTGTATGGTGCCTATATGTGCTTGAATGGCTGAATACCCTAAGCTAAGTCACTTTAATGTGTAATGTTATTATCATAATTGTGTTTCTAGGACTAGGATAAAACATGAATGTGTTCATATTAATATGCAGTGTGTGTTGAATCATTTTATGTTTGGCTAGAGTAGTTTGCATATGTAAGATGGTATGGTTGATAAATATTTTAAAATCCGTGTTCCTACCGTCATTATTAAAAGCAGGGAGAATAGCCCAGGAGACACTTGTACTTGTTCAGATTTTTCGTCCCGGCCTTTACACTCTATAAAGTTTCAGCCAAACACTTAAACTTAATAAAAACAAGACTTTTAAGCACCTCCGGAATCGTGTGATGCTCACTTGCTTGACGTGCATGACAAATCAACATCCACATCAGATTCTATGCCAAAATAATATTTTTTAACAAAATTTTAATTTCATAACTAAAAAATAAAATAAATAAAGCAAAAGGATAAAATTAAAATTAAAGACAACCCTCCTTCCTTCTTCAAACTCACCCGTTCAACCTTATTAATAGAATAACCCACTGCCATGGCTACTTTACGAGTATCACTACTTCATTCACTCATCTTTTAAACAAAGTTATCTATCGTGAAAAAATACATGAAAAGAGAATTAAATCTTATGAATTTAGACTTATTCCTCTACCCCAGTTTGGAAGGGATATAAAAAAATTTGAAATCTCAAATCATCGAAAACAATGGAGGGGTCATAGATAAGGGAAATATGACATGATGGAAGAAGAAATACACACCTGAAAGAAAATCGAATGAGAAAAGGGATAAGGAAAGATGAAGAAAAAGGGAAAGGAAGGGAATCTAAAGAAGAAGATAGGGAGCAAAGGGCGGGGAAGTCAGAACAAACTCTGAAGTGGTCGTATCCTTTTTGCTTGAGATGAGTAAAGTGGTCAGACCAAAATAGATGATTAGTGAGAATCTAATATCGTTTGTAGTATTTGATTTGACCGAAGAAGAAGAAGACGGGGGGAGTAGAACAAGGGGGTCACTGCTAGTATTTTTTTATTTATCAGTTTTTAATTTTTAACAAAGAAAAATCATCAGCTCACGCACCTAATGTGTGTGTAATCATTCATTTTGTCCACTTCAACCAGATCAATACCACATAAGCTTGGTCAACGGTCAGAAGGGTATAAAAGTCTTGTTTTGATTAAGTTGAAGTGTTTATATGAAAGATGAAGAAAAAGGGAAAGGAAGGGAATCTAAAGAAGAAGATAGGGAGCAAAGGGCGGGGAAGTCAGAACAAACTCTGAAGTGGTCGTATCCTTTTTGCTTGAGATGAGTAAAGTGGTCAGACCAAAATAGATGATTAGTGAGAATCTAATATCGTTTGTAGTATTTGATTTGACCGAAGAAGAAGAAGACGGGGGGAGTAGAACAAGGGGGTCACTGCTAGTATTTTTTTATTTATCAGTTTTTAATTTTTAACAAAGAAAAATCATCAGCTCACGCACCTAATGTGTGTGTAATCATTCATTTTGTCCACTTCAACCAGATCAATACCACATAAGCTTGGTCAACGGTCAGAAGGGTATAAAAGTCTTGTTTTGATTAAGTTGAAGTGTTTATATGAAACTTTATGGAGTGTAGGGACCGAGATGACAAACCGAAACAAGTACAAGTGTCTCTTAGGCTATTCTGCCTTAAAAGCAGGTTATTAAAGTTAAGTTTGTAATATGGGAATCTATGTACCTTGATGTTCAAAATTGCTGTATTATTTTGCCATGGGTAAATTAGAGGGACTAAGCTTCAGAGGGCCTTAATGTTGAATGATTTCTTTTGTTAAAGGCTATTAGGCCTTACCTTGGACCATATACGGCATTCCTCCTGGAACTGGGCTCACCACGTGTTTCTTATTTTTTTTCGTTTTTTGGGCTCAATTCTGAGCCCTGGTACTTTTAGCAACTGATATTTGTTAAGCTCGTATATATTATACCATAAAAAATGGGGTTTTCTAATAAATATCGACTATGGAAGGTTGGGCCTGGTAGTTTTTCATTCAAAACTATTATGGGTTCTTGCTTTATCCTTATCCCTCCAATTGTTTTATTCTACCGATAAAGAAATTAAAATAATATTTAGCTTACTGCAGGCCCAGAATCTTCTTAAATAATTAAATTCCTAGTATACTATCCAACGCTCACTTACAATTAGTGATTTTAGATTAGCTTTAATTAAAACTGAACATGCTTAATGCGCTTTAGCTGAGTAAATAAATTGAGGTATGTCATCTAATCACATAGTCTATGGCCCTCACATCAATACTTTTACTAATGTAGAAAAATATTTTTAACTCTCGTAGTTTGATTTAGGCACATTAATTAAATAAATTATCTAGCTATGAGTACAATTCCCGTGACGTAGTTGTGATACTTAATTTCTAAATTCGAGGGTATATTTATGTGACCTGGCAACAACAACTAGTAATGTTAATAAATTAAACATGTTGTGGTTACGGTTCCCGTGGTACGGTTCGCAATTTGTACCAAACAAACAAGTGTACGACAACCGTAACTTGTTCCAAAATAATTTATAAATAATTAAAAGCGGTCAAAGGTTAAAAAATGCAATAGGCTCAAAATTTGTAATTAATCGGATAATTAGGCCAATAATAATAGTTGAGCGATCGTGCTGAAACTACGGAATTTGGAAATGCCTAAAACCTTCTTCCGGGTTAACAGAGTTTCTTACCCATATTTTTGTGTTTTACGGACGGTAAAATAGAGTCAGACTTCCTCGATTCGGGATATTAAATAGGTGTCTTGGAACACCATAAATTATCCCAAGTGCTGACTCTGAACTTAAATAAATAATCATGTGTCAATTCTTATCACTTTAGTTGGAAAAACTCTCATATACTGCTTCCGGTGATAGAAAAAGAATGTGTGACACTAGGTCAATAAGTTTATAATGATTAATACATGAGAGAAAATGAGAGAAACTAACATGCCTAGTAGTTCTACCTCCCCATTTGTCATCTTGGATTAGAATTTCATTAAAATTATCTCCGAAAAACCACATAGAGTTTGCTATTGATTTAAGATTATGCCAAATATTAATACAATTAGTAATATCTATACTAGCTAAACAACACTAAAACGAATCTTCATGGTTAGGAAGTAACTTCAGCATAGCATGGATTTATTTATTAGTAGTCGAGACTTGAGTTATATTAATGAGGCTATCATCCCAAAGGATGTTATTGTAACGATCCGACCGGTCGTTTTGATCAGTTTCACTTTGCTTGATTGTTTGAGGGCAAGAGTAACTTCGTATGGTGTATCATGATTTCTATGAATCGCCAGTTATGGTTTCATGTTATTCAAAATTGATTTAGAAGAATGATTCCCGAAGCTTCAAATTGGAAAGGTTTGACCAAGTTTGACTTTTTAGAATTTGAATTCAAGTTGAATATTGGATGGTCCCGTTAGCTCTTCTAGGTAATTTTGGACTTACGAGAGCGTTCGGATTATGTTTTGAAGGTCTGTGGTAGTAGGCCTGAAAAGGCAAAATTAAAAATTTGGCGATTTTCGGTCTGCAGTGAAAAAATTTTGATATCGGAGTCAAAAAAAATTTCGGGAGTTAGAGTAGGTTCGTAGTGTCATTTGTGATGTGTGAGAAAAATTGGAGGTTACTTGGATAGGGTTTGATAGATTTCGGCATTGGTTGTAGAAGTTTGAGGTTTCAAGTTTATTAAGATTGAATTAGTGTGCGATTCATGTTTTTGTTTTTATTTGATGTGATTTGAGAGCTCTAATTTGTTTGTGTGGTATTTTAGGACTTGATGGTACCTTTGGTTGAGGTTCCGGAAGCCTCGGGTATGTTTCAGGGTGTGTTTTGAGCAGTCCGGCCATTTTGGGAACTCAAGTATGGTCTGGTGCTTTGAATTTCGCTCACCTTAGAAGAATTTCGCGGACTGCATAATTTTGCCGCGGCCGCACTCTGGGGAAAGGTTTTGCAGATCCGCTGGTCCAACTTCGGAAGCCTATAACCTTTGATCTATAAGGAATCTTGAGTTGATTCAAAAATACAAATTGTAGCAATTAGTGTCTAGTTTCCCAAAAGGTAAATAAGCCATCATTTGGACATCTGTAGGGAAAGTTATGCCCAAAATACTAAAGCTTGATAGTGCAACCACCAAAAGGTGCGGCCACGCCATTTTTATGTGACTGTAGGAGATGGGAGGCGCTACGTGCTTGGAATTTCGTGGACCGCATAGTGGAGTTCAGAGGGTATACTATATAAATGGGGCTTGGGGAATTATTTCACATTTTGGACCTAGGGAGCTCATCTTGTGGATATTTTCTTCATGGGGGTTTCAAGAAATTCATTGAGATAAGTGATTCTAACTCGGATTTGGTTAATATTTATGAATATATCAATAATTTAATCATATGATTAGTACTTTGATGTGGAAATTTTAGGAAAAATTTTAGAAACTTCATAAAATGAATTTTTGGGATTTGAATGTCTATTTTAAGTCAGATTTGAGTGAAACTAGTATTGTTGGCCTCGTGACTGAATGAGCTTTCCAATTTTGTAACTTTTGGGAATTTCGAGATATGGGCACAGGGGGCTGGATTTGAGCCAATTTTGGGTTTTTGGTCTAATTTGATAGTTTTTCTTGTGGAATTCATTCGTTTAGCATTAATTGATGGTAGTGTGTTGGTTGTGAATAGTTTTGGAGATTTTGAGGCCGAATCGAGGGCCAAAAGAATCGTGTAATAGAGATTGGCCGTTTGAGGTAAGTAACAATTTTAAATATGGTTTTGAGAGTATGAAAAATGAAGATTTGATATCATGTGATTGTTTAAAGGTGACAACCATTGACGTGCGTGTGGGTGTACGTCGCGGGGGTTTGAGACTTGGTCTGTCCCGTGAGGCCCAATAGCCTTTTATTTGTGTTTGTGTGCTTTCCTATCTGCTAGAACTTGGTTTCCTTCATGTTAGAGATCATTTTTAGGCTTTATCCTTGATAACAATAGTTATACTCAACCATATTGATTTTTGTACATGTTTACCTCAATCTCTGTTATCTTCTTGCTGAATACATTGTAACACCTTGATTTGGACTGCTTTAATTTATTTATTGAAAACTATGAGGCTAGGAGGTACATGACTGAGTGAGGCTGAGGGCCCGCAGTGAGATATTGTACTATAGAACATGAGTTGTCCGTGCGGATCCAGATTGTAGTATAACACGTGAGTTGCTCGTGCAGGTTTGGATATGATATGATATGATATGATAGCATGTGAGTTGTCCGTGCAACATGTGATTGATCCGTGCAGATTAGCATTTGGGCTGTTCGAGCCCTTCCAGAGTCCGAACACCCCCAATAAAAGCAGGTACCTATTGAGAGTGTACATTAAGGGCTGAGGGATTGAGTGACAATGCTTGTGAGGTTTCATCTATTTTAGTTTTGTTGCATTTATCTATTCATTGCCTTGTAGTAGTTGATAATCTACGAAATTCTCTTGCTCATGCTATTCCTTAACTATGAAAAATTATTAATTGAATTGTTCTACGTAGCTCGTCACTACTACTCATTTCCTTAGTAATTACTATGACTTGGTGAGTTGGTCGTACTCATACTACACCTTGCACTTCATGTGTAGCTTCAGGTGTGTTTCAGCACGGCGATTTTTAAGTTCAGGCTATCAGGGTTTCGAAGACTACAAAGTAGCTGCTAGCATCCGTACGACCTTGTTACTCCTTCTATTTCTCTTTTATGGTTGTACTAACATTTCGGCAGTATATGTAATAGTATAAGTACTTAGACACTCATGACTTAGTGGCAAACCCGATGTTTCAGGCTCGTTTTCCGTACTTCATTTTCAAATTTGAATTTAGTTTCGACTTTCATGGAAATTTATAATATTAAGAATCTTTGCTTAACTATTGTAACCTAAATTGGTGGTATTTTTGGAAAAATATGCTTGCCTAGTATCATGATAGGCGCCATCACGACAGGGTTTTAACTTAGGTCTTGAGAAGTTGGTATTAGAGCCTAGGTTACTTAGGTCTCACGAGTTATGAGCGGGTTTAGTAGAGTTTTATGGATCGGTACGAAGACGCTTGTACTTATCTTTGAAAAGCTACAGAACCCGTAGGAAACTTGACATTCTTGAATTTTTATCATGCGGTACTGATTCATCTTGAAACATAATCCTTTGAATTCCTTATATGCATTCGTACGAGTTCTTGAGCGCTCGGTATCAATTGTGCATCGATGGCTTGTGATTTCATGGACGAGGTGCGAGATGTGATTTCAATATGCTGATGAAGGGCCGGTATAGAGGACTTGAGGATGGGTTTTAACTGTAGCTTGACCATAGAGATGTTGCTTGTGGATTTATATGTTCAGTAATCTCCCTATTAGTGGAAGTTTTTGCTATATGGCTACGTGATGAGTATGATGTAACTACGAAATGAGTTCATCTGATTTCAATGTGACGAGAAGGATTTCCTCGGTATACAAAGAACTATTTGGTTCTTGATTTCCATCTTGATTTGGCGTATAGTCTCGAGTTATGAGTGTGATAGAGGATCCTTTTCATATTGTTTAGTTGAGGAGTGGAAGTAGATTTTCATGTCGGGATATGAGTTCAGACTCAGGATGATTAAGTTATTGCATAATGTGTATGACTGTGGAGGGGTATAAAAAGATGTTTGTTTAAGGTGAAACAAGTGGGTTATCTCATGCGTGGTGTCCTAAGGTCGTGTGATCCGTATGTTATTTTGTAGCGAGTTCTCTTTTACCAGTAAAATTTATATGTTACAATTTAAGTTTGGATTGCTTGTGAGAGTGGATTTGACTGTTACAAGGGCGAATGTGAGATTTGCAGATGATTGAAGATGCTAGATGGTTTGTGCTATATGAAATTATGGAGGATTTCGTTAAGTCTCACTACCATATTATGGCTTTAATAAAGTATGCGCATTGTGGGTTATGATGTGTTTTTGTGATGATCTGGCCAGTCATCTCATGCGTTACCGCTCCGTTTTCCCTATTTCTCCTTCTTCATGCTTCGATATCCGTGTTTTATGTGATCGAGTTGATTAGTTTGCGTTTGGAGTAGATTTGGTAAGAAATGAGTCACTTAGTCCTTTAAGAATGTTTAAGATGGAAAAGTCAACCAGATGTTGACTTATGTGTTAGAGGGCTTGGATGCGAATTCTGATGGTTCAGTTAGTTTTGGGAGGTGATTTATGACGTATGAGTATGATCGGAATTTGTTTTGGTTGAGATTTTGCGATTTCTGATTGGTAGGTGAGATTTTGATCCGGGGTTCTGAATGGAATTCTGAGAGTTATTGTAGCTTCGTTATGTCATTTGGGATGTGTATGCAAATTTTAGGTCATTCGGAGGTGGTTTGGCTAGGTTTTTGATCGAAAGTGTATTTCATAAGTTTTTGGAAACTTAGGATTGAATTCAACGAGTTTTAGATAATTTAATGTTGTTTGAGGAATTTTGATGATTTGGAACAAGTTTTAGTAAGGTATTGGGTCATGTTTGTGCTTTTGGTTGAGGTCTCGGGGGCCTCGGCGTGATTTTTGATGGTTGTCGGAAAAGTTGAAGTGTAATTGCAGCATCAAATTTTACTGCTTCTAGTGTTTTCACACCTTTGGTTTGGGGACCGCAGGGTGGCGTCGCATATGCGAAGGATTTGCCGCAAATGCGGATTTGAGGAGAGAAGTAAAAACCTGCAGATGCGGAAGAGGGACCACAGTTGCAGAGCCGAAGATGCGGCTAGTGGACCGCAGATGCGGTGTTGGTCTGTTAAGTGAAATTCCACGGATCCGTAGAAATGACCGCAAAAGAGATATCGCAGAAGCGGGGTTTGAACCGCAGATGCGAAAAAGTCTGGGTAGAAGGTATATATTTCATCCTTCGTGAATTTTGAATGGTTTAACCATTTTAACTTCGGATTGAGGGCTTTTGGGCGATTTTGAAGAGAGATTTCAAGAGAACTTCGATAAGGAAAGGATTTTGGACCTAAAACACACTTTAATTGTAATATTTCATGGATTGGGCCTAAAAGTTAAGGAATTAATGTACAAAAAAATGGAGATTTAGGGATTGAGTTTAAGAGGTCTTAAATTAAGGATTTGAGGGGTCAATGAAAGTCTGATTCTTATGTTTTTGATATGTATTAACTCTTTACACATATATTGCCAGTCTTCTCTCTTCTACTCACTAACGTGTCTCTACTATTTACTCCCTAACGTCATTTTCTAATTCACCAGGGGCAACAACCAGACAAGGTAAGCTCCCTCCCCTCCCCCCACCAGACCATGTAAGCTCTCCCCTCCCCCACCCCTACCCTACTTTTGTCTTGCTCTTACTCTCTTTATCTATCCTGTTTCCTTCTTCTCTCCTATTTTCCCATCACCACTGGCACCGACACTGCAACAACCTCATCTATCATCTCTATTTCCCGTAGTTGAATCTCAAGCTCATTTTTGTATTTGTTATATACGTTCTGTTGATTTATTTTTCTCATTTTATTGTGTATTATTTAGGGTTCTTCTTTTGACTGTTTTATTTATTTATTTATTATTTAGTTTATTAAAAATATCAAAATCAATTTATGGTTTTATTACAACCTTCTTGCGCTCCTTTGCTACGGGTGCTCACCAGTGGTAGCGTGACAACCCCTCCTTTGTTTCTCTCCGTGGTGTTCTGTGAGCATTTCAAGTTAGGGACTTTGGCTATTAACAGTGAGCGGGACGTGCGTGTTCATACATATGGAACAACCCCGGTAAGGGTCAACAAGGGGCGGCAGAAGTCAGACGTGCATTTGCTAGGTGGACGCAACATCGTCGTATATACCAAGACAATTCCTAGGTTTCACTTGCGGGAGTTGGTACCTCCTGTTTTCTTCTCCCCTTTATTGTGTTAGTTAAATTGTTGCAATCTTAGTTCCTATGAGTTTTTTCACACTATTAGTGCGCTTATAATCAGAGCATGTCCATGTCTAGGGTGGTCTGTTGTGTGCGTTAGTGGGTTTCCCGTAGTTTGCCATAGGTGTAGTGGTTGTGGTCTGGGATGGTTGAGTGAGGTCATGTCCTCGAGGGGAGCGGGTGGTGGGGCGGGAGGTAGGGCAGGGGTTACGGGGTAGGTTGGGAGGCAAGGAAAGTAAAAGAAACAGGGGTGTCTATAGGTTAAGAATCGGGTCATAGAACGTAGGTTCATTGACGGGTAAGTCTATAGAGTTGGCGAAGATTCTCCAGAAGACGAGGGTCAATATAGCATGATTCCAAGAGACTAGGTGGGTAGGCCCGAGGGCGAAGGATGCAAACGGGTATAAACTTTGATTCTAGCCTAGAAAGGTAATAATGGAGTGTGTATCTTGGTGGATAGGGAACTTAGAGAGTTTGTGGTTGAGGTTAGACGAGAGAATGATAGATTGATGGTTATTAAGTTGGTGGTTGGAGAGTACACCCTAAACGTCGTTAGAGCCTTTGAGTAGGAAGAAATCACATCCTAAATCTATGAGTGGTAGATTTTCCGTAGGTTTCCATAGTGCATAAATTTTTTGTCTTAGGAGTTCATGGTTAATCTTCCTAACATATAGTTTCATGATAACGTCATGTTGTCATGGTATATGAATTCGTACCTTCTCTTCAGTAGATAAGGGAGTAAAAATATTTGGATCGGTTAGAGCTTCCAATTCATCTTTAAACACCATAGGGTGTTGAAACTGAGCTTCTAGGATATAGGTAGATGTAGTGGTAGCAGTAGAAGTCAAGGTGGAGAGGTGAGATTTGGAGGCAGGCTTTTGTTTGTGCTCCGCCTGGTTAGTAGTATCTATATTCATATCAGATTCTAGGTTATTTGAGGAATTTGTCTGTGAAGTAGGAGTTGCTACTGAGTCTTGATTCATGTGTATTTCATGGGGTTTCGGAGGAATTGGAGAAGAAGAAGAAGAAGATGCATGTGGTGAATGGTTGATAGTAGAGAGAATTTCGTATGCAATTCTTGTTCAATTTGATATATGTTGATTGGGGTCATTCTTCAAATGCCGTTTGAACAACTAAACTAAAACAGAAACATAAAATAAATTATCTTAGCACATGTTTTGTTTTGTTTTAAAACAGAAGAAAAGTAATAAACAGTAGATTAGCTCTATCACAACAAAAGAATTCCCAGAAACTTGAATATTCTAAAAAAAACTCGTACGTAATAAAATGAAATAAAAGAAATTCTAAAAGATAAAACAGGACAAAACAAACATGTCCGTGACACAATGTGGTAGGACAAGTAACCTAACTTAAAATCTACTGCATCCTATATAAAGGAGTGTAGAACAGCAAATGGACAGTACAGTAAGCAAGTTGATGTCCTTAAGTGGTAGAAAGTCTCAGAATACGGAATGAACTGTGAAATAAGGCCCCAAAAGGAGCGAGCAAACAGCATAAAAGCCGGAGTGGCTTTCCATAATTTACGCCAGCTGAATGGCACTTCCCTATCTACCTAATAACTTAAAATTCAGTTCATCACAAATGGAAGATCTTTTTCGCCTAATCACTATTTATGTACTTCATTTATACTTGATTGGATATATAGCTTAGTTAAAATAAATATTTTTGCTATATACTAAAAGTACATTGAAATATGTGGTCTAAAATATGCCGATACCCCTGCAATAAAATCACAAAGCATGTCAAGAGCAGAGTTGGATGCCTCAGATTGTATAGGTTTTGATCAAAGCAAATACACTAGTACTCATTAAACAAGCAAACGAAGGCACATATCACATACATATCACATAATCCCTCTGCTTCAATTTATGCGAACCTATTTTCTTTTTTGTCTGTTCAGAAAAGAATGAACCTTTTCTAAATTTCGTAAGAATTTAGATTAAACTTACAACTCTACCCTTAATGAGAAGCTTTTACAATCATACAAATACTTTGAGCCCCATTTGGATTTGTTTAGGACCACAAATTCTAAAAATCTTCATTTTTTTCTTAAACTTCGTGCTCAATCAAATAAGTTCTCATAAATTGGAACGGATGGAGTATGTATAGGTTTCATACTTAGATGCACCACCGTCAAAACAAAGAAACTGACAATAAACTGACTATGGAAAAACAATCATATATGCTTGGACTTTTTTTACTTTTCAAGAACCAGAGAGCATACTATAAAATTTATATAATTTGTATATAACATATAAAATATGTATATAAAAAATTATTATTTTTCGACTATCATTTAAAGAGCGATTCAACAGTGTCATTTTTCAAAGCACGCAGGTCCCCACCTTTTCCTTCCGTACCATGGCCCGGACAGCTAATGTACCTTATCGCGTACAAACTTTCAGTTTATAAACTTGTAGCTCCAGCCCCTTCTCTCTCTGCATCACAACTCAACCAAATCCACTTTCATTTCTAACCTTCCCCATTTTAATTTGCTCTTAAACCACAGTCCCTATACTACTTTATTTAGGCAGACTCAACTTTTTCTGAAAAGCTATCCTCTTCTTCTATTTTTTCTTCAGCCTGGATGTTGAGAGAAGTTGGTACTATAAGTTGTTGCTTTAGAACCAAAAATGGAGCATCCTCTGTACTACGCACCGTCCCATATTAATGTCGAGTCATTATCTCGGCCGTCTTTAGGCTTCCCCTTGGCACTGCCGCTCTCTTAATTGTCATTTTCAGTTTGAGTAGCGTCTTTTCTTGCTGCTATCACTGGGAAAAAATTCGTGCCCTTCGCCGTCGCTCTTTCGCCAACCTCGAAGGGGGCAGTGATCCTGCTTCATTGAAACCCAAACACGCCCACATGGTAAACGATCTGATATATAATATCCCTCTTTTGTTTTCTGAATTGTGTGTTAGAGATGCCATTTATTGGATTTAAATAGTATATACATGAAAGTATAACTAATGTTGAACAACATTTCGGGCTACGTGCCCTTGCCAAAAACGTTCAACTATGAGTTGAACTGGGACTCATGCTATGTGTCTTCGACATCAAAAAAATTTCAAATGTTCAACTATGGTTGAACAATAGCTCAGGCTATATGCCCCGTCCAAAAAGTTCAACTATGAGTTAAACTGCGACTCAAGCTATGTGCCTTTAATAATCAAAAAATTTTGCAAAGATTCAACTATAGTTGAACAACAACGCAGACCATGCGACCTCACACAAAAATTCAGCTATAGAATAAATCGAGGTTCAGGCCAAGTCCCCTTAGCATTGGACGCTACAAGACCTATTCTACTACGAACAAAGGGACAAGTTAAGCACCCTCGCCAATCAAGTAAGTACGCCTAACTCGAACTAAGATTTAGGCCGCGATAAGTTCGGCCCTAGTCGAATTACACGGCAACGGACGACAATTCGGCGGCGGCCGAACTGGGACTAAGGCTACACGCCACCCTCGCCAAATTACGGCTACAACATACTCATGCCAAGTAAAGGAAAACGATAAACGAAAAATGGTCAATCGCGGCGGAGGCCGTCGACGCTAGCAGCCCACCTAGTTTTTGACTAAGGCAGGCAAACGACCCAACAATAGTCAGATTCATCCAACTGACCAAACCATGAACGTCATCATGGCCAAGGCCACCAACGTTATCACGACTAAAGTCGTAGGGAAAACCATCAACGTCATCATGGCCAAGGCAACCGACGTTATCTCGACTAAAGTCGTAGGGAGATCAACACGTCCCCCCCTTAAATAAGTGAAAAAGAAAACTCGGAAACAAAAAAAAAAAAGAATATAAATATGTATATTCACAACCTTATTTACAGCAAGTAGCCTCCATTTACATACGGCCAAGGCCGACAAACAAAAAAAAAGAGAGAAGAAAGCCAAACGACAATAAAAGAACAACAACAAAACAAAATAAAAGCTAACTCTATAAAAGTCCCATTTTACTCAGCGCCACCCGCACCACCCTCAAGGCCGCCCGCACCATCATCAGCACCCTTAACGCCATCATCGGTCACTGGAGTGGCCGGGTCGAAGCCACTTCCAAGACGAGCTTCACGAGCATTTTGGCGGGGCCCTCATAAACAACCTCGGGCACGACGCCGGCCTGCCACAATTTCCTATTCACGTCAAGCTGGTCCTCAGCAAAAGACCAAAGGTCACGAGCGGGGCCATAAGAAGCCTCCTGATCGCTCAGGCGCTAATTCTTGGCCTCCAAGGCCGCAACTTGGTCCGTCGCGATTTGGGCGTCCTGTTCATAAATGCCAATGCGTTCCTCCAGCCCTGCCACTCTAAAAGCCGTAGCATACCTTTCCAGCTCCCGCTCCCTCTCTCGAACGCGGACGGCCGCCTCCAACGCCCCAGCTTTCGTCGAAGCGTCCCTAGCTTTCCGCCTTGAAGCGGTTAGCTCTTCATCCAGCCTGAGCACCTGCCTAATCAGAGACTCAGAGGCCTCTGCCAAAGCCTCCTGACTCCGGGGCCCCTTCTCAGCTGTAGCATTTCTTGCAGCCTCCGACTCCTTGTCCCTACGACGAAGTTGCTCCTCGAGAACACTAACCCTACTCTAGGCCTGCTGCACTAAAAGATCCTGCCTCGCCAACTCCTCAACTAACCTCCAGTTGCGAGGATCATTCCTCAGGCGCTCGCGCATCACGCGACACCTACCCCGGTAGCGGTGATGTTTCTCCAGTCCCCACAAAAAAAGTCACGAGCGAAAGTTGGCCCGGCTCATGCTCTCTACCTCCAAAAGAAAAGACTACAAGATGAAAGCAGCGTTTATGTTAAGAAGCAAACCAAGTCGAGAAAAGAAACGAAAGGAAATCGCCACACGTACCCTGAAGCCCATCATGGCCACCTCGATCATCAATCCGACGTTCGGGACGTCCCTCAACGACCTGCTCTCCTCATTCGAGCACAAGAGCGCAAACATCGGTATCAAATTGTCCTCCTCGAGCAGCAAGTTCTGGTCGGTAGGAATCTTGGCATAACGGTACGGTCCCTCTGCATGCATTGTCGTGTTAGTAAAGCCTTCCAAGAGCATGCGAACATCGTCAGACTCCAGGTCGAACTCGGAGTCACACTCCCCTCCCAAGACGTCCCTTCCTCCCTCGACCGACTGAGAGGTCGAAGCATCTCCCCCCACCAAGGGGTTGACACTTGCTTCCCAAACCAAAACAGCCGCTGAGGAACCAACCTCCCTCTCAGTAGCTGGGACTGATGGTGTAGCTGGTAAAGCGGCTGTTTCGCTATGGGCTAAGCCGACTGGGGCAACCCCCATTGTGTTTTCGCCCTCAAGGGCAGGCGCAGCTGCCTTCTCACCCACAACATCCGACGGTGGAGAATCCAGATGCACCACTTCCGCAGTAGGCGTGAAGGCAACCCTTCGCGTCACCAATGGTCTCTCCTCTTCTTCCTCCTCCACCTCATCCAATGTTGGTTCCGCCCTGGGGCGAATAACCCTCGAAGACTCCTCGACCTGAGTTGAATACCGTGCTAGGGAGTGGGCCACCGACGACTCAACTGAAGTCGCCCTCGGAACTGGGCATGGTGTCGGTGCCATAGCCAACAGAGCAGTCACACCCGGCCTGCGAAAAGTAAGCTAACGAGCCCTTAAACGGTGCATCGCCCCTGAACAACAAAAGAAAAATAATTAAGGGAAGAGAAATTAAACACGACTAAAGAAGAAAGATGCAATAACTCAAACACTCACCTACAGCTAGCCTACGGCCATGCCTTTCCCAGAAGGTCGTCCATGCGCGAATTCCCGCTGTCTAAAGAAGTATGGCCTCGACCTATACACCAATGCCGGATAGAGGAGCCGGGCGCGCCTGCTCAGCTACAAACACAAGACAAAAGTTAACACCCGTGAGAACAAACAAAAATAAGAAAGAACGGGGGACGGGACCCGACGAATAGGAAACTCACGTATATGATTCCAAGTCTCTGGGAATTCCCTAACATTCCCCACCAAGTGCTCGGTCCTGATGTAGAAAAAGTTCTCATAAGAATAAGGGTCGACCATGTCGTCTAGCTCAGCACTCAAACCTCGGGCCCCACGAGGGACCATCCGAACCATGGTACCACAGACCCTTTAAGGGGTGTACAGAGTTAGCACGTGCCTCAGCATTTTTTCCTTTCGCGCCAATTCTGCATACTTGGCGAGCAGGGCAAAGAGCTTGTAAAAAGAGGGGACGAGTTGCCCAGGGCACACTTCGTACTAACAGCAAAAATCCGCTACCAGCGCCCGAAGGGGAAGCTTGAATCCTAGCTTGAAGGGGTAAGCGTAGAAGACTCAATATCCAGGGCGGTCGATATGAACTGTCTCTCGCTCCTAGCAAGGGAAATGTCAACATAACGAGGAATCCCCCACTGCTTCCTTAATTGGGCAAGGCCCACCGCACCCATTAACAGGGCGTCATTAACCTGATCCCCCCTCATCATGAAGTCGGTTGCCGGACCCCTGGGCAGAGAAAGGATATCAACTGTCGACAGGGTCCTGTCAGCCACCGCTGATTCGGTGGCCCCCACCACTGCAGAAGACCCACCGACCGCCAGCAGAGTCACCGGAGAAAGCTCTGTGTTAGAACTACTTGCCATTGTTGACTACTGGACAATGAATGAACGAATCTCACCGAAAAATGGAGATGGAGTAAAAAGAGTCAAAGAGCAACACAAATCGATAAAGAAAAAGAGCAAGAGAAGTTGCTTCGTCAGAAATCTCACTTAGACAAATACTGACAAGTGAGGAACAGATAACATAACCCGTTATTTATACTGAAAATTCTTTCCCGGATTCCAAAAGCCACCATTAACTGCACAACCAACCGCAAAGCGATTTGAATCCACAAGTAATGGGTGTCATTATGACAAATATCACAAAACGGTTTTGTAACCGTCAATCGACACTTCATCTTTGAAGCGGGTTTAACGACCTAGGTATGAAGGAAAGGGGTCCAATATGCCTCCGTACACCAAGCATCACTATGACGTACATCAGACGCGCCCACATCTACAGTGGCTGCCAACAGGAATACACGGCCCTGGATGAAAACATCAAGCGGCCGTCCACCCAATACAAGCTATGGCCGCCTCCTTAGTACAACTGGCTACGGACTTCCTTCAATACAAATGGCTACGGCTATCCTCCAAGTATAAGAGGCAACGGTTGTTTCCAGAAAATATAAGTGGCAGCAATCATCTCCCAAGTATAAATTGCTACGGCCACCCTAGGCTACAATCAGGACGACCTCCGATCCCCTTTTCGTCGAACCTATGTGAATAGTCTACGGTAAAGTCCGCTCATCGAGTTCGACCGGACCTCGACCTCAATAAGCGGAGGGACTAACTGTATGGGTCAAAACTCGACTCGTGATAATTAATGAGAATAATTCACTCATAAGCATATTCGGGTTGATTAAAGACACAACCATTCGTTAATAATAACTGCTCAAAGATCGCTCATCCCAATCAACGAGGCTACGACCTACTCGCTATTGACGGATGTCCCCTCAACAGGCCGCGTCTGCCTAATGCTAGCTGGCAAGATTCACATCTATAATTACTAAGAGAAGGAATCCTAAAAAAGGGTTGCTTCTTCCTCTTCACCTCTACTTCTCAAGAAAGGGGAAGACCATTGTAAGGCTATGGAGAGACAGACCAAATCGACATTATTAATAAAAGATCTTTACCCTCTCATCCTTAACAAATAACAATTGTTTCTTGCATTTTACTCATTTGGTCTTTTGGTTTATTACGAGCTGCTACGATTGGCCCTCCATTTATTCTACTTTAGTTGTTTTAAGCTTATAAAGTGTATATATTTTTTGAGCAAAACAAAAATATACATCAAATTTAACAGGTTCAGCGTCTGGTTGGGTTGGATCGGCTCGCTCCTCCTAAATTTTGTAATTATTTATAAGCTACAATATATAACATACAATATATAACATACAATATATACTACAAGAAAATATATACCAGAATATATATACATAACATACAACCTTAACTACAAGAAAATATATGAGTAATAACATATATACATAAGATACAATATATATAAGAGAATATATACATTAGAATTCCGTCTTTTTGTTGCTTCGAATTTTCCTATTATTTATGCTTTGACAGGTTAATAGAAGAGAGGAGAAGTTTATTAGGGGCGCGAAGAGACTAGAGAAGTGGAGCAAGAAGGAATGTTTTAGAGAATATTTAGCAACTCAATTCCATAGTTGTTATTTTGTATTTTACCTTTGTGTCTAACGTAAATTGATGCCGGCAAGTTTTGATTTAGTTGAATCACATGATTCATTATATTGCATCCCGTTTGCCTTAACTGATTTAGAGTAGCTGATAAGTATTAGGTGTTGAAAAACTTTTAAGTGTTGAAGCTGATTTTAAAAATAAGCAGTTAGGTGTTTGGATAAAATTGCTAAAATTAATAATAAGCAGTTGAAGAACTGGGTGTATGAAGAGTTTTATTTTAAAAAGAAGTATTTTAGGGATAGAATAGTAAATATCTTGGTCAAATCGGAAGTGCTTATAAGCTGAAATTTGATAAGTTGAGGGAGACCAGCTTATGGCTTTTGACTTATTTTTGGCTTATAAGCACTTAACTTATAAGCACTTTTAATTTTACTGTAACAACCCAATCGGTCGTTTTGAGAAATTAAGCTCCGTTCAGTGGCATAAGGTCTGGAACCGTTTCGTAATATGAGTATCAACTAGCGCGCATGGTGGAATTCGGCTTTCGGATGGTTTAGAGTCAGATTTTGAGAAGAAAACTTGTCTTGGAAGTTAGAACGGTAGAAAGTTGACCGGAATTGGACTTTTGGATAAACGACCCCGAACTCAGTCGTGAATGATCTCAATAGCTTTGTATGGTGATTTTGGACTTAGGCGCGTGTCCGGATTAAGATCTGGAGGTCCATAGAGTAAATTAGGGCATGTCGGCGAAAGTTGAAGTGGGAAAATGAATAAGTTCGACCCATTGTTGACTTTAGGGATATCGGGGTCAGTATACGATTTCGAAAGTTGGAATAGCTCCGTAATGTTATTTTGAACTTGTCTGTAAAATTTGGCATCATTTCGAGTTGAATTGATAGGTTTCGGCATGAGTTTCGATATTTGAAGATTTACAAGTTCATAAACTTGATTTTTGGTTAGATTCGTCGTTTCGATATTATGTTATATGATTTGGAACTTCGAGCGAGTCCGTGTTAGGTTATATGACTTGTGTGTGTAGTTGGTTGAGGTCTTGGGGGCATCGCGTGTGTTTCGGTTGCTCAGCGGATACGTTTTTGGAGTTGGAAGAAAATTGCAACTACTTTTCTGATATTTTCGCTTCTGCGGTTTGGGGACCGTAGAAGCGGCCTGGCTCACTGCATAAGCAATTTGGGCATATTCTTCAGAGACCGCAGAAGCGATCTAGTTTTCGCAAAGGCGGAACCGCAGAGGCAGTTCTTGTGATCACAGAAGCGGAACTTGTGATTTAAGTGAGGAGTCGCAGAAGCGGCTCGTGGTCTGCATGTGCGGGACTGCATAAGCGGTCCCTTGTTCGCAGAAGTGGAAAGCACTATTCTGAAAAGGAGAAATACGAGGATTTATTTCAAAAGTTAGAGAAATCAAAATTTAACTCGGGAAGATGATTTTGGGTGGATTTCGAAGAGGAGATCATTGGGTAATGTTTCCTTAAGCTCATTTTGTTGTTTTCTATCAATATCTAGTTAAATCCACCGCTGAATTCAAATTTCTAGGTCAAAATTGGGGAAAATTGGATGAAACTTCTTAGACTTAATAATTGTGTTTTGAGTGAGCATTTGATCTCCGATTTGGGAGATTTTTATATGGTTGGACTCGTGAGAGTACGAGGGTTCTGAAAATGTAAAAATTATTCGATTCCTCAACGTTGGCCTGAGGGTTGTTTTGATCATTTTACCTAATTTCGTGCTTTAGCTTTAAATTAAATTGTAGAATCAGTTGCTTGAGATATTATTTACAATGTGTGATTTAATTGAATAGATTTGGGCCATTTGGAGTCGAGAACTCGTGACAAGAACATGGTTGCTAGTTGATTTTAGCTCGTTTTAGGTAAGTATCTTGCCTAACCTTGTGTGGGGGACTTTCCCTTAGGATTTGAGTCTTCTCTATTGATTGCATTTCGTGTACGCGAGGTGACGAGTGCGTGCTCGAATTTATTTGTGGTAAATTACCCGTTTTAGGTTCTTAGACTCTTGAAATCACCGAGTTTAAAGATGATATTGATACAATTGAGTTCCCTGTTATTAGTTTCACCTCTACATGTCTTGGTATTGTTTGATCTTCTTGATTTACTCTTGATGTTTAACTGACTTATTACGTGTTTAACTATAGACAACTACCCCTCTATAGTCATATTACCCGTCCTAACTACTCGCCTTTAATAGAAAATCATGAATATTATATCTCATATAATTAATCAGTCGTAATTGGAAAGAAGATGTGTATCTTATGATTAAATTTATATTTCCTTAAATTGTAATTATTTGATTCATGTTAACTTCCTTACTATTAGATGCTCGTTCATTGTAAGTTCATCTGTGACTTCGTGCAAATATATTACATGTCCAACTGTTGTAGTATTGGTGTAGTTATTATGTGCTTATTATGTCTTGTTTTGTCGTTTATGTTATTGTGTTTTTCCTTGGTGTTCCGTGACCTTATTAGCTACTGTTGATTCCCTTGCCGGGATAATATTATTTTCGGTTGTTGATTCCCTTGTCGGGACGTTATTATTTCTGTTGTTGATTCCTTTGCGGGGATGTTATTATTTTTCTGTTGTTGACTCCCTTACCGGGATGTTATTGTCTTCCATTGTCGACCCCCTTGCTGTGATATTGCTATTCTATTGTTTGGGTTGTACATCTATGTTGATTGTGCTATGTTGCGGGATACCAGAAGATCCCCAGCACATGTATTAAGGATACCAAGAGATCCTCGGGATACCAAGAGATCCCTAGTATATATATTGAGGATACAAGAGATCCTCGAGATACCAGGAGATCCCCAGCACATGTATTGAGGATACCAAGAGATCCCTAGTATGTATATTGAGGATACCAAGAGATCCTCGGGATACCAAGAGATCCCCAGCACATGTATTGAGGATACCAAAAGATCCCTAGTATATATATTGATGATACCAAGAGATCCTCGGGATACCAGGAGATCCCAAGTACACCTATTGAGGATACCAAGAGATCATCGGGATACCAAGAGATCCCTAGTACATCTATTGAGGTTACCAATAGATCATCGGGATACCAAGAGATCCCTAGCACACATATCTATGTTTGAGACTATAGGACGATATCATGGGAGACATCCGTTAAACTCATTGTGTTCTGAACTGAGATTTTCATTGATACTATCCGGGTTGGAATAATTCGGGTACTGATCGTTTCATTCTTATGCTTACTAGTTGGTAGAGTTCTGATTAGATACACTTGCACAAGTATACACGTAGTTGGACCCTCCTATTAGAGATGAATCCTTCCTTAATTGGCTAGGGGTGGAGATACGCCCTCGTTTACCCATTATATATGTGAGATTGGCCCTAGTTGACTAATTAGTTGTTAGCCTAACCGCGAGAATGATGCGGCACAAGATGCCAAGTGTTAGACTTCAGATGATGGGTTTTCATGAGTTGTGGCTGGTACGAGATTTTTTGTAAAATTATGGAAAGATTTTAAGAGACCTTATGTAAGCATCATTGCAGAATAATGAGTTAGTGACTTGTTTGTCCTTTCTGTGTGTTGACCTTAGGATTTGAATTATGATTCTATAGTCATTTCGCATCATCATTTATTATATTCTCGTTGTTACTTGTTTCACCTTTCCTTTATTGTGAGTTGTAGTATTTTGTCATTCATGCAGTCTTTACATGATTAAGCCAGTTTGACCAGCTTATAAGCTTAGCCAGACGCCCTCTTAGCCTGTCTCAATATGAGCAAGATCAGCAAATTAACAATATACTAACGGTTATCGGCCTTTTTCCTACAGCCAAAAAAGAAGAAGAAGGAGAAGAAGTTGAGTATGTTTACCCTTAAAATGGATAATAATTGAATAAATACGCGATTTTAAGGATATGTGGATTGATTTAATACCAATAATCAAGAATATTTGATAAACAAATTAAATATAAAATGGCCAACCAATCGGGCTCCAATTTGGGTTGAACAGTAATTTTGGTCTCAATCGGACCCTTGGTTCGAAACCAAAAGCCAAATGTGTATGAAGAACAACAATAAATTAAGAACATTTTAATAGCTAGAAAGTAGAGAAATCAATTTGTATTGCCTTGGTATGCGTGTTACAATATGTGCTATTGAAATAAAAGCTTCCCCTTTTATATAGTAGGAGAATTTCACCCCTAGAACATGTCCAACAATGGTAGAAATCTTCCTCTCTGATTAATTACTAATAGTTACCGACATCGAGTGATATCTGCATCGTGATATCTGATTGGACACAGATATCACGGCTCTCCGCTAGTCGCGTGCAATCGTTCATGCGCTTCCCAAAGTCTCAGAACCTATCCCGGGTCTAGGGTGCGTCATTTTATCAAGTCTTATGGCGAGCATTTGATTCGGGCCTTGGTACAAGAAGTTCTCATCTTCAATTTCGATCCCGTGTAATCATATCCCTGCTTCGTTTGACCCACTGGGAGATCGGGGTATATGTTGCCCCCGGTTTCACCCGTATACAGATAGTACGCTCATTTATCAGAGATGCCGAAATAATGGAAAATGATACATGAACCCCCATTCCTTCCTTCGCACGTTACAACTCAGCTGACGGATAAGCCAAAGTATCCAATCACTCACGTTATTCTAACTTTGGACACATGTTGATAATAGGCTGGTTCTCTTCGAAATGTGAAGCGTCCTGTGTTAGTTACATTTCGCTCTATCAAAGCTTATCGCCCCTTTACTTCTTTCACTTTCTGATCCTTGCTCTTACCTTTGAAATTTATAAAGGCTTTTAGCTTTCTCAAAGCTTCATACCTTGTTTCTTGAACCTTCATATCTTCATCTTCAACCTCCAAACATTCATATATTTTCTTGGATTTTGAACCTCGAACTTCATATATTCACTTCTAGCATTCAAATCTTCGTATGCCTTCATCAAATCTCAATGCTTTTCCTAGATTAAATATAGCCAAGACTTCCAAGCATGTACCACAGCAAACAACCCCTTCATCATCCCCCTTGGGCACAGATGCCGAAGTGGATTCCCCCGAGCGCCCCCAAAGCCCCCCCATGAAAAGTTTTATACCCGGGAGTTATTCGATCGGGGGTGGCTTCAAGGTCGAGAAGGCCTCTAGCCAAAAAGACCGGGGTGCGGGAGCATCGAGATATATATGCTCTACCACCGAAGAAACTTCACCCCTAGTCCAAGCGGACTGTAAATGGGAAAGTAAAGAAATGGCCATCACAGGTGCTCACAACGATATAGCCACTCATGTGAATGGGTATATAGTGTTTATACTTATCTTTGCACGCTCGCCTCTGAAAATCTCATAGTGCTTACTTTTGCAAAATATATGAGGTGTGACTTGGGCAAATCCACCCATCCTTCTAGAGGATCGTGATCTTCTTGTGCTACTTTGTGAACAACACTTAGTCACGGCTGTTCACCCTTGACCATCTAATCCGTTTATATAGTTCCCGAATCTTCTGGAGGGCATTGATCAAGCTCACCCTTAGAGAAAACAAGGCTCTTCTCTCGAACATTGACGAGGACCGAGACAGAAGTTGGCAGGGGCGATTCGTTCAGGTGAAGACTCAAGACTTGATTCCACCTGAGCTTTTATTGTTTCTCGAGGAGTGGAATGCATACCATGAGTATTGTCTCACATGGTTATTCCTCCCTTCTATTTCATTTTTCTCATCACTTACGCTTGTGGTAGTGAAGTCGTTGCCTGAGTTCAAGATGCAATCCCTCGATTCAAGGAGTGGATTGAAGGGATTTGTAAGAAGATTCCTTACTCCAAGCGCTCATGGCGCAACCTCTCAAAAGGCATATGGGAAGCCCGTTCTCATGGTGAGTTTCCTTCCCAAAATTGTTATCATCCCACTTTTAACTTACATAGTATTAACTTCAACCTTTTTTTGTAGGTCTGCATACAAACACAGAAATTTAGGCCGCTTGATGAGGAAGAAGATCCATCATTGCCTACTGATCCCTCCATCTCGAGACACCCCGGGGCTGCCGTAAAGTTGGAAAGAAGAGAAATAGAAAGTCCTCAAGTTCCCCGGATCCCGCAGTGAAGATAAAAAAAGAGGGAAGTCACCTGGGATCACAAGACCAAGAAGAATACCAAGTCAAGGGTACAGGATCCTGACTTCCTTTACCGGCTCAGGGATGAGCCCGAAGAAGATGACAACTTTGTCGCCCACGGATCGACCCCTGCCATAGAGCAAGTGATGACTGAGGAGAGGGGCCATGGGGTTGATCCCCTTCTGGTTTGAGAGGCCGAAGTGAAGATAGAGGCTGCGACCTCCCAAAAAATCGTTCTTGTCCTGAAGAAAGCAACTTGTGTGATAGATATCATCAATACACCATCCGATACAGAGTCCATGCTTATAATGTCCTAAGCGGGCAAAGAAAAATCATGTGAAGGAGCAAAAAGTGCAAAAGACCATCTCCACTCCTTCTTTGATGGCATGTATATGTCCACATTGGAAGAATTCTTGGGGATGGGTCACCTGGAGGTCCCAATGAAATACGTGCCCTCGGTAGCTCGCGGGCCTATTTCAAGTCCGAGATTGGTGAAGCGATTTGCCGAGCAGAGTATATTCCCCGAGTGCAAGAGTACGGTTATTCTAAAAGTCCTGGAGGATGCCCTGGTCCTGTCCGCTATGATAGTCCTAGCTAGCTACCTCTGATTCCTAGTGACCGAGGAGGACCAGACAAAGATGAATGAGGTGGGCACATCAAGTCTCTTCAATGAGGCACAACAGGCGGTGAACTGGGTGAGACTCTAACACCTTCAAACTCCACTTATGAATAATTTAAGTTTTACTTTGATGTCTCTTACTTAATTCCATTTTATTATTGGCTTCAGTGCTTCACCACGAGATCTTTCTCTGATGCAGCACCAGCTAAGAAGGAGAGAAGAATGCGATTAAACTGACAAGAAGGCTCTTAGAATTTCTCTCAACTAAACGATGAACTTGCAAAAAGCAAATGACAATTCTTCTCTATATATAAGGAACAAATCCAGCCATCACGAAACCCAATGGTCATCATTAAATAGATGACTAGGCACAAAACGATTTGGTTTCATATATACGTGTGCCATTATGACCGGCCACGCGAAGCGATGCTGCATTTACCAACTAGCATTTCGATTCTGAAACCATCGTAACGGTATGCAAATATCGGAAAGACGCCCCGAGTGGTTTTTAGAATACCAAACATCATCAACATACGAAAGTGAACCTTAAAATCCTCTCAATCACGTTCCACATAATCCGTTCGCCGAGGTCGGAAAGTCACGACCTCGACGAACAGAGGGACTAATTTTATTGGTATAAATTTGACCATACAATAGTCAGAAAACATGCTCCGTCCCAATCGACCATAACCACTGATCAATATGCTCGACTCCAAGTAATTATAACTGACTCCGAAATAAGCCATGGGGCTACGACCCTCCCACGCAATGGATGCATCTCCTCAACTCGTCCACGACGAAGCGTTACCAGCTTATGTAGCTCACTGCTATAAATACTAAGAAACAGGACTTTAGAAACTCTTTTCTTCGGGAAACATTGTTCACAATAGAAAAAGCCAGACATATCTCATGTAAAGCTCTGAGAATAATACTACTGTAATGATCTAAACCTCTTCATGGAGAGGCAGATCGAGTTATTATAAACAATAAATCATTGAATCTATGGTCCTTTAGTCTTGGATACTCATATTTAGCTCCATCCTTTGGTCCAATAATTTATGGTTTGCTACGATTTACCCTTGATTTATTTCGATTATTTTCATTCATAAAGTATTTAGCATCTTCTGAGGCAAACGGAATTGTATGGGTCAAAACTCGACTCGTGATAATTAATGATATTAATTCACTCATAAGCATATTCAAGTTGATTAAAGGCACAAGCATTCGTTAATAATAAGTGCTCAAAGATCGCTCAGCCCAATCAACGAGGCTACAACTTACTCGCTATTGACGAACATCCCCTCAAAACGGTCGCGTCTTCCTAATGCCAACTGGCAAGATTCACATCTATAAATACTAAGAGAAGGAACCCTAGAAAGGGGGCTGGCTCTTCCTCTTCACCTCTATTTCTCAAGAAAAGGGAAGACCATTGTAAGGCTCTGAACCTCTCCAGGGAGAGGCATACCAAATCGATATTATCAATAAAAGATCTTTACCCTCCCATCCTTAACAAATAACAATTATCTCTTGCATCTTACTCATTTAGTCTTTTGGTTTATTACGATATACTATGATTGACCCTCCATTAATTTTAGTTGTTTTAAGCTTATAAGTTCATATATCTTTTTAGCAAAACAATTTGCCGCCGTCTGTGGGGATTTCATAGCAGAATCGCGTAGTTCATCCTTAGACCAAAAAAGAAAGAAAACACCCAGAAAGGAAAGCAACCCAGCTCAAATGAGCATAAGTAGCACATTGGGTGAAGGGAACTCGAAAGCTCCGGCAAGAATACGAAGCCCGACTCCCCGACCATTCTCAAGTAAATGAAAGAAGGAGAAGAAGAAGAAGAAGCAGATACTCCCCACTCCCTACGGGGAGAACACAGGCGAGAGACCCTAATCCCTTTGACACAAGACCCTGCCGAAAAGTGGCACGAACCGAGGATCCATTAAAAAAATGCCTCTGGAAACTAGTTAGGCAGACTACGTTCAAATCAGACAAGATCTAAAATGAAAATCTAACCCCCCTCCCCCAAGAAAACAGGTCGGGTGAAAAGGCAAAAGTTCAACTATAAGTTGAACTAGGACTCAGGCTATGTGCCTTCGACATCAAAAAATATCAAAGGTTCAACCACGGTTGAACAACAACTCAGGCTCCATGCCCCCGCCCAAAAAGTTCAACTATGAGTTGAACTGTGACTCAAGCTATGTGCCTTCAACATCAAAAAACTGCAAAGTTTCAATCACGGGTGAACAACAACTCATGCTACGTGCCCTTGCCCAAAATGTTCAACTATAAGTTGAACTGGGACTCAGGCGATGTGCCCTCGACATCAAAAAATTGCAAAGGTTCAACTACAGTTGAACAACAGCTCGGGCTACGATCCCTCGCCCAAAACAGTTCAACTATTAGTTGAACTGGGACTCAAGCTTTGTGCCTTCGACATCAAAACATTGCAAAGGTTCAACCACGGTTGAACAACAACTAAGGCTATGTGCCCTCGCCCAAAATGTTCAATTATGAGTTGATCTGGGACTCAGGCTATGTGCCTTCGACATCAAAAAATTGCCAGGGTTCGGCCACGGTTGAACAACAACTCAAGCTACGTGCCCCCTACTTAAACGTTCAGCTATGAGTTGAACTAGGATTTAGGCTATGTGCCCTCGACATCAAAAAATTGCAAAGGTTCAACCACGGTTGAACAACAGCTCGGGCTACGTGCCCTCGCCCAAAAAGTTCAACTATGAGTTGAACTGGGACTCAGGCTATGCGCCTTAGACATCAAAATATTGCAAAGGTTCAACCACGGTTAAACAACAACTCAGGCTACGTGCCCTCGCCCGAGAAGTTCAAATATGAGTTGAACTGGGACTCAGGCTCTGTGCCTTCGACATCAAAAAATTGCAAAGGTTCAACCACGGTTGAACAACAACTCAGGCTACGTGCCCTCGCCCGAAATGTTTTACTATGAGTTGAACTGGGACTCAAGCTATGTCCCTTCGACATCAAAAAATTGAAAAGGTTCGACCACCGTTGAACAACAGCTCAGGCTACGTGCCCCTGCCCAAAAAGTTCAACTATGAGTTGAACTGGGACTCAGGATATGTGCCCTCGAAATCAAAAAATTTCAAAGGTTCAACCACGGTTGAACAAGAGCTCGGGCTACGTTCCCTCACCTAAAAAGTTCTACTATGAGTCTAACTAAGACTCAGGCTATGTGTCTTCGACATCAAAAATTTGCAAAGGTTCAACCACGGTTGAACAACAACTCATGCTACGTGCCCTCACCCAGAAAGTTCAACTATGAGTTGAACCGGAACTCAGGCTATGTGCCTTCGACATCAAAAAATTGCAATGGTTAAACCACAGTCGAACAATAACTCAGGTTGTGTGCCCTCTCCCTAAAAGTTCAACTACGAGTTGAAGTGGGACTCAGGCTCTGTGCCTTCGACATCAAAAATTTTAAAAGGTTCAACCACGGTTGAACAACAACTCAGGCTACGTGCCCTCGCCCAAAAAGTTCAACTATGAGTTGAACTGGGACTCAGGCTATGTGCCTTCGACATTAAAAAATTTCAAAGGTTCAATCACGATTGAACAACAACACAGGTTACGTGCCCTCGCCCAAAAAGTTCAACTATGTGTTGAAGTGGGACTCAAGCTCTGTGCCTTCAACATTAAAAATTTGAAAAGGATCAACCACGGTTGAACAACAACTCAAGATACGTGCCCTCGCCCAAAAATGTCAACTATGAGTTGAACTGGGACTCAGGCAACTTCGGCATCAAAAAATTGCAAAGGTTTGTCCACGGTTGAACAACAACTTAGGCTACGTGCCCCTGCCGAAAAAGTTCAACTATGAGTTGAACTGGGACTTAAGCTATGTGCCCTCGATATCAAAAAATTGCAAAGATTCAACCACGGTTTAACAACATCTCGGGCTACGACCCTCGCCCAAAATATTCAACTATGAGTTGAACTGGGACTTAGGCTATGGGCCTTCGACATAAAAAAATTGCAAGGGTTCAACCACGGTTGAACAACAACTCAAGCTACGTGCCCTTGCCCAAAAGTTTCAACTATGAGTTGAACTGGAACTCAGGCTATGTGCACTCGACAACAAAAAATTGAAAAGGTTCAACCACGGTTCAACAACAGCTCGGGCTACGTGTCCTCGCCCAAAAGGTTCAACTTTGAGTTGAACTAGGACTCAAGCTATGTGACGTCATTATCAATAAAATTTCAAAGGTTCGACCACGATTTAACAATAGCTCAAGCTACGTGCCCCCGTCCAAAAAGTTCAACTATGAGTTGAACTAGGACTCAGGCTATGTGCTTTCGACGTCAAAAATTTCTTGCAAAGGTTCAACCGCAGTTGAACAACAACGCAGACCATGCGACCTCGCACAAAACATCAGTTACAAAATAAACTGAGGTTCAAGCCAAGCTCCCTTAGCATTGGACGCTGCAACACATATTCCGCTACGAACAAAGGGACAAGTTAAGCACCCTCGCCAATCAAGTAAGTACGCCTAACTCGAACTAAGATTCAGGCCGCGATAAGTTCGGCCCCAGTCGAATCACAAGGCCATGGATGATAATACGACCACGCCCAAACTGGGACTAAGGCTACATGCCACTCTTGCCAAATAACGGCTACAACGTACTCATGCCAAGTAAAGGAAAATGATAAAGGAAAAATGGTCAATCACGGCTGAGGTCGTCGACGCTAGTAGCCCACCTAGTTTTTGACTAAGGCAAGCAAACGACCCGACAATAGTTGGATTCATCCAACTGACCGAAACCATGAACGTCATCATGGCCAAGGCCACCGATGTAATCACGACTAAAGTCGTAGGGAAAAACCATCAACGTCATCATGGCCAAGGCCACTGATATTATCACGACTAAAGTCGTAAGGAGAGACCATCAACGTCATCATAGCCAAGGCCACTGACGATTAGGCTGGCTGTAGCCTTCTGTATTTGGGCACTCGAAAAGGTTTGGTGCCTCCAAGAATAGGTAGCTCGGGTCATCCGAACTTTCTTTGAGCGACCATTCTAGAGTAGGGGTATCCCTTCGGGTCACTCGAAAAGGTTTGGTGCCTCCGAGATTAGGTAGCTCGGGTCATCCGAACTTTCTTCGAGCAACCATTCTAGAGTAGGGGTATCCCTTGGGTTCAATTGTCCCTAAGTAGGGCTCTTAGGATCTGGAATTAAATAAGCAAGACAATGCATAATATCAAGGCAAAACCTTCTTTCATTTATCAATATGTAAAATGCATGATCGAAATGGCATAAAACCTTGTATCTTGGTTAGAGTGGGCCATGTTCGCAAGTTTCATACGACCATTTGGATCTTTTAATGAATCCTAACCACCAAGCCATAGCTTCTATCATATATGGTTTTCCTTCTTTCCTTGCTAAAAATTGTAATTCGAGGTAATGGCCCCCAATATTCGAGGTCGAGCTTGAAAGGACTCGGATACTATTGAAGTGAACGATCAATCAATCCGGCTTGAGACTGGTCTTTGAATCTAAGTTATCACATTTTACTGTTGCATCGTTAAAAACCTTGTCGAAAAATCTCTTTTGGAAATAATTGGTTCAAGGGAAAAAGAGTGCAACGTGTGCTTTCAGACCTAATAGCCACCTTCATCCTCGGCCGTTTGCCTACTAATATTAGTCTGATTCATAACATGATTAAAGAGTAATTGAGTTCTTACTTTAGCAGTAGCACTGCTTTAAGTGTGTCATGTTCCAGTTTTTTGGTAGTTGCACACCGTTTCCAGCTTCGAGTTTGTACGAACCTTTGGCGGTAATTCTAACGACTCTATATGTTCCTTCCCAATTTTGTCCTAGCTTTCCCTCCTTCGGGTTCAGGGTGTGTAATGTTACTTTCCTCACCACCAAGTCCCCGATCTTAAAGTTTCACAGGTTGGCCCTTCGGTTGTAGTATCTTTCTATTCACTATTGTTTGGCGGCCAATCGTTTTAGGGCGGCCTCCCGCCTTTCATCTAGTAGTTCCAGGCTCGCGATCATGTCCTTGCCGTTTGACTCTTTTGTCGCATATTAGAACCTAAGTCCCAATTCTCCCACTTTGACTGATATTAAGGCTTCGGCCCCATAGACCAATGAATATAATGTTGCCCCAGTACTAGACGTCAAGGTCGTACAGTATGCCCATGGACTGCGGGAAGATTTCCTTCCATTTCACTATAGCATCGGTCAATCTCTTTTTAAGGTTTCGAAGTATGTTCTTGTTTGTTTATTCTGCCTTTCCGTTCCCACTAGGGTGGTAAGGTGTGGATAGTATCTTCTTAATCTTGTTATATTTAAAAAATTTATTTACCTTGTTACCGATGAATTCTCCCTATTATCGCAAAAGATCTCGGATGGTATCTTAAATCGACATATTATATGGTCCCAAATGTAGACAATGACTTCCTTCTCCTAGAATTTTTTGAACGCTTGCACTTTAGCCCATTTTGAAAAATAGTCGGTCATGAATGGTATAAATTGAGCCTTATCGGGTGCCCACGGTAGGGGATCGACGATGTCCATTCCCCATTTCATAAATGTCCACGAGGACAGGACCGAGTGGAGTAGGTCTGGTGGTTGATGGATCATTGGGGCATGTCTCTGGCAGTCCTCGCATTTTCATACAAAGTCCTTCACATCCTTCTCCATCTCGGTCCAATTATAGAAGACCTTGATTAATTTTTGAACCAAAGATTCTGCCCCCGAATGATTCTCACAAGTGCCTTTGTGAACTTCTTTCAAGGTATATTCGGTATCTCCTGGGCCCAAGCATATAGCTAACGGGCTATTGAATGTTCTTTTAAAATATATCCCTTGACCAAGCTAAATCTGGCAGCCTTGGTACGCATTCCCCTCGATTATTTGGAATTTGAGGGTAGTTTTTTCGGTCTTCAAGTAGTCTATGTATTTGTTCCTCCAATCCCAAGTTAAACTGGTCGAATTTACTTCGGTGTGGCTTTCTTCTATCACAAATTCATGAGTTGTAAGACAATTCCCAAACTAAATCATTGACATCGACCAACGAGCCCAAGTTAGCCAAAGAATCAACCTCGTTGTTCTAATCTCGGGGCACATACTATAGGGTCCATTCCTTGAATTAATGCAGTGTTACCTGTAATTTGTCTAATTATCTTCACATTTGTTCCTCATTCACTTCGAATGTCCCATTGACTTGATTTATCATTAGGAGGGAGTCGCGCTTAACTTTGATTAAGTTGGCCTCAAGGCTTTCAGCCAATTCAAGACCTGTAATTATAGCCTTATACTCTGCCTCATTGTTAGTCAATTTTACGGTTCTAATAGACTGCCTAACCACATTACCTATAGGTGGTTTTAACACGATGCCAAGTCCAGACCCTTTTGTGTTCGAGGTACAGTCCATTAAAAAGGTCCAGATTCTTGAGATAGTCCTCGATATTAAAAATAATTCCCTTTCGACTTTGGGTATTAAGCCCGGCGTAAATTCGGCCATAAAGTCTACCAAAATTTGAAATGTTGTGGCGGTTTGGGTCTATAGTCAATATCGTACCCGCTTATTTCGATGGCCCATTTGGCCAACAGGGCCCGATATCTCGAGTTTGTACATGATGTTCCTCAGTGGGTAAGAGGTTACACACATATGGGGTGGCACTGAATGTACCACTTTAACTTCATGGAGGATCTTAGCAAAGCATGCGCCAATTTTTCTAGGTGAGGATACCTTGTTTCGGCCTCACCTAAAGTTCTACTGACATAGTAAATAGGAAATTGCATACCTTCCTCTTCCAAACTAAGACTCCACTTACCGCCACCTCGAAAATCGCCAAGTAAAGGTATAACTATACGTCCGCCTTTTGGAGTGTGCAAGACTCGATAGGTACCATTTGAATTCTTCCAATGCTTGTTGGCATTATAGCGTCCATGAAAAATATTCTTCTTCTTCAACACTAAGAATTGCCGATGGCTTTTGTCCGAAAACGTCGATATGAACCGGCCGGGGCGGCTATACGCCCGGTTAGTCACTGAACAGTGGTAACATATCCACCATAGTGATGTCTTCTATGGATTTGACATTGTTGGGATTGATCTTGAACCCTCAATTGGATACCATGAACCCAAGCAATTTTTCAGATCCGAACCCGAATGCGCATTCTCCGGGTTTAGCTTCATCTTGTATTTTTTTCAATATATCGAAGGTTTCCTGCAAATGTTTCACATTGTCCTCTATTTGTAGGGACTTGACTAACATGCCATCAATATAAACTTTCTTTGATTTTTCTATTTATTCTTCTAACATCCGAATTAGTAGGCGTTAATATGTGGCACCATAGTTCTTTAATCCAAATGGCATTGCGTTATAATAATAGGTGCCAAATTTAGTAATGAAAGAAGTCTTTTCTTAATTGCCCGGGACCATCTAAATTTTGTTGTATCCGATATAAGGATCGAGAAAGCAGATTATCTCATGCCTGGCTGTCGCGTCGATCTTCCGATCAATGTTAGGAAAAGGAAAAGAATCCTTAGGGAATGCTTGTTCAGATTTTTGTAATCCACAAACATTCTTAGCTTATTTCCTTTTGTGGCACTATCACTAAATTAGCTGTCCAGTCCGGGTACTTAACTTCCCGAATAAACCCTATTTCATGGAGTTTAGATATCTCGACCTTCATGAATGCATGCTTGACCTCTGACAGTGGTCTCATTTTCTATTTGACCGGGTGGAACTCGGGTCCAAACTCAGCTTATGTATGGTCACTTCTGGGGGGATCCCTGTCATGTCAAGGTGGGACCAAGCAAAACATTCTATGTTAGCTTTAAGAAATTCAATGAGCTTTTTCCTGAGCTCGGGAGTTAACCACGTGCTAACCTTTTGATATGGTAGGTGTTCAATCAAAATGACTTGCTCCAACTCCTGGAATGTTGATTTGGTGGCGTCGATATTATAGGGGCTATGAACAACCTCAGGATTCCGTAGTCCTCCCCGTCTACTCCCCGCTCCTCCGGTTCATCACAACCGTCATCAGTGATTGCTATTTAATTTCTTCATTTCTGGTCGGCTCCAGATTCCTTTATGTTGAAACCATTGTTATTAGGATTACCTCGTCAACTGTTAATATTTCCTTTGTGACAGGTTATTCTACATAGACCATCTTGCCACCCCCCCCCTCCCGTGTAGGGAACTCAGTGCCTGGTGTAAGGTTGAAGTACCACCCTCATTTTGTGAACCCAAAGTCTTCTGAATATAGTGTTGTATCTCATGTCTATTTCTGTTATATGTAATTATGTTTCTTGGATCATTCCAGCGGTATTCACTAGTAGGGTTATCTCCCCTTTAGTGGTTTCACATGCCATGTTAAAGCCATTCAACACCCGGACCACTGACACTATTTGGTCTTGTAACCGTAACTGCTCCACGACCCTCGATCTAATGATATTGATCGAGCTACCAAGATTAATCAATGGACATTTTACTTGAGACCTATTTATAAGTATGTATATTACTAGTGCATTATTATGAGGTTGTATGATGCCCTCGGTATCCTCCCTGCTGAATGAAATGGTTCCTTCCGGGATATAATCCTCGGTGCGCTTTTCCCTCGCGATGGATACCTTGGTGCATTTTATTATTGGTCCTTAAGGTACATAGACCCCTCCAATGATCATGTTTATGACGTGTTGAGGTTATTCCTGTTCGATGTGTTTATTGGCGTCCCTATTTCTGAAGTATGTTTTGGCTCGATCACTCCGAAATTCTCGTAGGTGCCTGTCATTAAACAATTGGGCAACTTCTTCTCTCAATTGCCAGCAGTTATGATCTCTCTGGGTAAAGTCGGACTATAAGGGTCGAGGCCACTTGGTTTCTTTGATGCGCCCGATGTCTGATACAATGCTGGCAACATCGACGTTGAAATTGTAATTTGACAATCTTGGTGCTTATCCAGCTCTAAGTGTCCTGTCAAAACCATTTTTACTCAACAAGCCTCGGCTATTGGACTCTTGATCCTTCTCTTTTCGTTTCTTGTGGGGTGGCACCTAGACCTGTTTCCCCTCGATCTCCGTTGTATGGTTGATACCAATCTCGGTTCATGATCGACGACTCTCTTTGACATATTGTCAGCTCTAACAAGACAAACGGACCTAGAAAGGGATCCGAGTTGGTCGTCCTCGACTTGGATTTCTGACTGGTATCTGTTCTGGACGTCAGCCCAAGTTACCACTAGATACTCTCTCAGTTTTTGTTTATTAGGTTTTGCGAAGCCAAGGAGGTTCGAGGGTTATGTCCTTGAGAGAATGCCTGAAAGGCCCAATCATCGGAAACTGGAGGCAAGTTAATCCTTTCAATCTTGAACCTCGATACAATCTCCCTTAGCATCTCATTACCTCTTTATTTAGCCTTGAACAGGTCCGATTTTATGGTTTCGGCCCTTATGTCCCTGTCATGTGCCTTCACAAAAGCATCTGCAAGCATAGCTAACACATCTATGAAATTTGGGGGTACGTTGTGTTAAAATATCATTGCTTTTTTTGATAGAGTTTCCCTGAGCTTTTTTAGCTAAACCGACTCGATTTCTTCATTTCCAAATTCCTTCCCCTTGATGACACGTGTATAGGTGGTCACATGCTCGTTTGGATCTGTGTTTCCATTATACTTTGGAATATCGGGCATATGAAACCTTTTCGGGATCATCTTTGGTGCATATCTCGAAGCGAAAGGCTATTAGATAAACTTCTTGAAATCCGGTCCTTTTAAAATCGAGGGGGGCTCCTAGAATTTGGTCGACCCTCGAATTGTATCTTTCCATGTTTTTGTCATTAGACTCAGTTTTCTTTTCACCAGCTTCCAGGGCTGTTTAGGATCGACCTTGCAGGGACCTTGCCTTGATTCTTTAGCTGCGGTATCGCTGCATGTTGAGCTTGAAACACTTCAGAGATTAGCCGCAGGCTTACCCCATCACCATCGTCCTTGGGTGTTTCTCGAACTGTTGGTCGAGGACCTCCGTGAACGCTGTTTTCAGGGTCAGTTGGTAGGTTGGCATCGATAGCAACTGGTGAATTGGTGTCAGTTGGATCGGCAGCTAGGACCCCGTTAGGATCAGTAGGGGAACCTCGTTGCTAGGCATCAGGTTGTTGTTTTTGCCATGATGGCTAGACTCATCCTCAACATTTAAGTGACTGGAATGAGAATTTGACATTTTTAAGCTCACATGATACTGAAGCCTTAAAGAACAAGCGTAAAATAGAGTGTGTTATGGAGATTATTATCAAACCGCCACTATAATCCTTAGCCCCATGGTGGGCACCAAACTGTTTACCCTTAAAATGGATAACAATTGAATTTGTACACAATTTTAAAGATACATAGATTGATTCAATACCAATAATCAAGAATGTTAGATAAACAAATTAAATGTAGAATGAATAACCAAACCAATTAGGTTGTTGTGGTCGGGCTCGAATTTGACTTAAGAGTGATTTTGGTCTCGGTCGTACCCTTGGTTCGAAGCAAAAACCAAACGTATATGAAGAACAACAATAGATTAAGAACTTTTTAATAGCTAAAAATTAGAGAAATCAATATGTATTGCCTTTGGTATGCGTGTTACAATGCACGCTATTGAAATAAAAGCTTCCCCTTTATAAAGTAGGAGAGTAACCCCTAGTACAAGTATACAAAGGTAAAAAATCCTCTATCGTGTTAATTAGTAATCTGCAACCAACATGGAGCGAGATCTGCGCCACGATATCCAGTTGGACGCGGATATCACGGCCCTCCGTTAGTCGTGTGCAATCGTTCATGCGCTTCCCGAAGTCTCAAAACCCATCCCGGATCTGGGATGCATCGTTTTATCAAGTTCGATAGCAAACATTTTATTCGGGCCTAAGAACAAGAAGTTCTCAGCTTCAATTTTGATTCCGTGTAATCACATCCTTGCTTCATTTGATTCACCCGGAGATTGGTGTATATGTTACCCGGGTTTCATCCCTATCCGGAGTGACCTACCTTTCTCCTCAATTAACACCGAAAATACCTATATCAGAGCTTGAATTGAGTGACCACATGGACACCGTCTAAAAAAATTGAGCTATCGGAGATAACTCATTTTTTAATTATAGAAAATAGATTATGTTTCACTGTATCTCCTCACGATGAATCTGATCTTTTACATAAACTAACAACATAAAATATTTTTTCTCTTTTGCTTTTACTTTGGCGATGATGAGATATAAACGATTTTATTTTATTGCATTATCTAAAAGTTTAAACTTTTATACAAGAGATGAAATACACTTCAAACCAACGTTCGATTCTTTAAATTTTATGATTTATTCCCAACCAAATAATTAACGAATGCATAATGCAGTAGGTTCATATGCAGTAGGCCATAGAGAGGGATCATGCTCGGCACCTAAGCAAGTAGCCCCCACCAACTTTTCCTTCCGTACCTCGGCCCTAAGGCTGTATCCGGTTCCGGTTCTGGGTCTATTTGGGTAAACGGTTCCGGTTCTGGCGGTTCCCGGTTCTGGCGGTTCCGGAGCCGGAACCGGAACCATACGGTTCCGGAACCACCCGGTTCCGGTTCTGGCGGTTCCGGAACCGCGGGTCTGGCGGTTCCAGGCGGTTCCCGGCGGTTCCGACCTTTTTTTTTTTTTTTAAACTAAATATCTTGTATAGTAGTGATTAGTATATTGTAGAATATATTTTTATATGGTGTACATGTTGTTACTATAGCATATATTGTGTTTGGAAATTAGTATATATTCAAAATAAGTAGTGTATATTTTGTATATAAGTAGTATATGTTGTAGTAAAGTAGTATATATTGTATATAAATAATGTATATTGTGTAGTAGTTAGTATTAATAGTATTATGTGTTGTATGTTATATATTATATGTTATATAAATATTTTATATTCAAGGATTGATATAGAAGTAAAGACAAAGAAATATTGAGACAAATATATTCAAGTATATGATAAAAAGCATATTTATTGACCAAAATGGCATATCTTTCTTAGTCTTCCTTCCCCCAATGGAATGAGCACAACATGGTACTAATACCACCATTAAAAGGAAAAAAAACTAAAAGAAGACATGCCAATGTACAAGTTACATCATAATTTATGTATTATTTCTAACAAATCTCATAAAACCTTCAAGGTTTGGAGGTGGTTGTGTTGGCGGTGGTGGAAATGAAGCTTGTTCATCACCACTTCCGGGTGAAGATGATTCTTGAGCAATTTCTGCTAGCATTTCTTCATAGCACTCATCTATTTCGGGTTGAGATTCAGCTAGCCCAAAGTTTCTTCTTTCAGAACGGATCCAATCTCGGAAGAGCACTGATTTTTCCAAGCTGTCCCGCATCGACGCTCTATGATCACCTATTTGTAGTCTGGCATGACTAAATACGCTCTCCGATGCAACAGTTGACGCTTGAATGGACAGAACATCCCGAGCCATCCTTGCAAGAACGGGAAAATGCTTTTCCCTTGTCTTCCACCAATCCAAAAGGTCGAAAGATCCGTCTGGATTATCATTCTCTAGTCCCTGCGACAAATAAACTTGAAGTTTGTTTAGATGGGAAATATCATCTGAATTCTCACCTTGAGTACCCCTGAACTCCGTCCACGATTTAAGAGCTGTTAAGACAGCAACTCTTTTAGACGATTGTGACGTGGACGAAGTAGGAGTTGTGATTGTGACGTGACCGTACTTGTAGGATAAGAGCGAATTTAACTTTTTCAATTTCTATGTTTAAAATTCTCATACCATCTCCAACAATTAAATGATAAATATGGCATATACATCTAACATGGAAAATATTTGTAAAAGCAGGATTAAGTTTTCTAGTTAAAATACCTATTGCAGTTGTGTTGCTACTAGTGTTATCCATGGAAATTGACATTATTCTATCACTAAAACAAAAATATCTACAAACATCATAAACAGTGCTAGCAATAAACTTACCTGTGTGCCGTGAATTAATTATTCTATATGCTATAATGCGTTTTTGCATGGTCCAGTCTTCGTCTATCCAATGACTGGTCACGGTTAGATAATCACAATCATTTCCACTTCTACCAATATCAGTTGTAATAGACATACAATTACTTATATGAGTAAATAAATAGCGCAAGTACTGTTCATAGTCATGCTTATATTTATAAATCTCGGCCTTAACTGTGGCGCGAGGCCAACCTTTATATGTAGGATTAAATACTCGTCTAATATATTGAATCCAAGCAGGATTAGAAGCAAAAGAATAAGGTAAACACATAACAGTAATCATTTTAGCTAATTCTTCACGATCCTTATTAGGATCGTAGTACAATATACCTCCGGTGACAGTGTTTATTCCTGGTTGAACCATGTTAGAACCAGTACTTTGGTTAATTGTAGTATCAGGACTTGACTTCCCCTCTTGTTCCGCTTTCATTTGAAAATATCTAGCCTTATCGCTAGGATGTATATATATGTTTAACTAAACTACCTGTTCCGCTATGATCACCCGTATACCTATGAACAAGTTCTTTACCACAAGTTTTGCATTTAGCCCTATCTTTATCTCTTAGTTGAATAAAAAAATGCCAAACTAATGAAGTTTCTGTACGTTTCCGAGGTTGTCTACTAAAAGTGGGAGTTTGTACGGGTGGGTGTTCTGGGTCATTAGGAGCAGGACTAGTAGGTGTATCATCTAAATCTACCGGAGGTTGGGTTTCGTCATCATCATCACCCTCATTTCCCTCTGATATTGGTGCATTAGGATAAAGCAAATTCATAATATCATCATCTATTCTATCACCGACTGCTATATCATGTAGAAAATTAACATCGCTAAATTGAAAACACGGGTGATCACTATCAAGTATTCCTAAGTTTTCATTAGTATTTCTAGGTTGGCTACTAGTTTGAACTTGTTTATCTTTTCTACGTCTAGGAGCCGGGGGAGGGGTAGGATTTTGGCTACTACTTTCACCGGATTTAGATGTACCTTTTCCGAACATTTTTTTCAATGAAAATGCCATACTAATTATAATTAAGGAAAATATCAACACACAACAAATATTCTTAGCACGTAAGAGTTGAAACGAGTTTACCGGATTGGCGAACAACTTCTTGAAAATTGACAATCGTTGTAATTGAACACTTGAAAACTTCAATTCAACAACTTCACAATGTTTCACGAATTTGCAACAAAAATTAAGCACTTGCACAGAAAGATCGTAAGAGAGCTTGAGAGAGATTGAGAGAGATTGAGTAAGATTGATGAATTGGTGAATTAAAATGAAAGAATGAGGGGTTATTTATAGTTGAGAAATGGAAAATTGTGTAATTATATAAAGTTTGGGGTTAAATTAAATTTGAGGGGTCAAATGGCTAAATTTTAAAAATGCCAAACAGCTATTTCTGCAATACCAACGTTCTGATTTTCAGAATTTAAAAAAACATTTTTTTTTAAAAAATGGCCGTTGGGAACCGGATAGAACCGGAACCGGAACCGGACCGGTTCCGGCGGTTCTAAGCGGTTCCAAACGGTTCCGCCAACGGTCCGAATTTAAAATTTTTTTTTTTTTAATATCGGAACCTTTTGGAACCGTTTAGAACCGCCTGAACCGGTCCGGTTCCGGTTCCGGTTCTGGCGGTTCCGGTTCCACGGTTCTTAAGGGTGGAACCGGCCCGGAACCGCGGAACCGGAACCGTTTAGAATCGCGGAACGCCAGAACCGCGGTTCCGGTCACGGTTCCGGTTCGGAACCGTTATTCTTCCAGCCTTACTCGGCCCGGACAGCAAATGTACCTTTACACGTACACACTATTAGGTCTCTACCTTGTCTATAAAATAATTCTCCCCTCAACCCTTTCTCATTACTTGGTGTCACAATTCAACCAAATTCGCCTTCATTTTCAAGCTTTTAATTTGTTCTTAAACCACATCATTCCTATTGTTATTTGAAGTTGAATATGTATCATTTTTGCTATTCTCCTAGTGCATTGGATGCGGGGAGGAGTAAGTAGTACTTCACCAAGTTGTCGTTGTTGTTACGGAACGAAAGATGGAGAGTCCTCAGTATTATACACCGCCCCATGTTGCGGAGTCATCATCTCGGCCATCTCTAGGATTTCCTCTTGGCACTGCTCTTCTCTTGCTTGTTATTTTCAGCTTGAGTGGTGTCTTTTCTTGCTGCAATCACTGGGACAAAATACGTTCGCTCCGTCGTCGATCTTTATCCGACCTCGAAGCCGGCGATGATCCTGATACATCCTTGAAACAAAAACAGACCCATCACATGGTAAGATCTCCTACATTTGGATGGAAAAGAGGGAAATATTTAGGATCAATTTTAGGAAAAAATTCAAATATTTATCTATTCTTTCTCCAAATGAGCTAGTCTTCAACCCTAGTCGAACTCTTTATTTTAGGATTAATAACCTTTTATTTTAATTGTTTTATGAGGGTAACTCATTGATCCAACTCGGACAATCAACTGTTCTGTCAAAAAACTTATGGCTAAACCTTTGTTCATTCTCTGTTTTACAGAGTGAAAAGCAGAACCAGAGCCAAAGCATGCCTGCAGTGTTGATGCCAGGTGATCAAATTCCGAAATTCATAGCATTGCCATGTCCATGTCAGCCTCCCCGACCGGGAAATGTGGTTGTAGAGGTGCAGAAACCGCCGCGACCACCATCTTCGCCTCCTAAGTCAATTCGTATGGTAGTTGGATTTGCCTTTGTATTAGTATAAACCCCTGACCTAATTTCTCTGTAGAATGAAAATGAGATCTTTTATTTTAGTATATATATATATATATATATATATATATTAAATTAAGAAAATAGGAAGGAAGAGAGACAAGGAATTCCTTCACCACTTTTCAACCCCTGACCTAATTTCTCTGTAGAATGAAAATGAGTTCTTTTATTTTAGTATATATATATATATATATATATATATATATATATATATATATATATATATTCTTTCCTCTTCCGTTCCACCGAACACCACTTTCCCACCACTTAACCCATGTTCTAGTGGCTCCGTCATCCGTAATGATTTGATTGTTTTTGCCCTTTTGACGTTCTTTGCTTTCAGTACAGTTTCACTTTTTTTAATTCCACCTTTCTCTATCAGCGCAGCACCTGACCGGCTGACCCCTGATCCCTATGTTTAGTTCCTTTCAAAATGAGCCTTCAATTGCTGGAACCTGTTTGGATATACTATACATCATTGCGCATTGTTATAGTATTTTTTATAAAATAATTTATATAGTATTAAATTTGACTCATAACTCCTCCATGACAAGCAGACACGTTCCCTATAATAAGGGTGACCCAAGTAAGGGTACGGCCCAAATTGGTGAACAAAAAGTGACGTCGTTTAGTGCCTGACCTCTTTCTGAGTGGAAGCCAACTTTTGTACTTTTTGATTATTTCGAGGAATGTCTCCTACTATATAAAAGATATATTCACATTGTAAAAAGCATTATTGTTATTCTCGGATAATACAACTTCTCTCTCTATCGCTTTCTTGGTTTTCCAACCATTGTTTCTCTCTTAAGTTAAGTCTATTTTTCTACACATTTACAGATCTACAAACATTTTTGAAGCAATAATCATCTTTTGGGCTTATTATACTTGATTACGATTGATCCTTATATATTATCGATTGCTTTTAAGCTTATAAAATACGGATATAATTTTTGAGCTAAACAATTTAGCGCCGTCTGTGGGGATTTCGAGAATCAAAATCATAGTTTGCACTAAGAGAACCCTCAAAAACCTTTCTCTACAATACAAAAATAAAAAATGACTGACAACAACATAAGAATGAAAATAATAGCAGATGTTGCAACCAATCTCATCGGTCCTCTCAACGAAGCCGGTGAAGAAGGGGTATTGATTGCAACACCACAAGCGGAGAAATCCCACCTCCACCACCCGAAGATCTAACGATCTTGCGGGAAAATGGAGCTTCTACATCCGCAACTAAAGAAGCACCCCAGAGGTCAGGAAACTACTGGAAGAGTTGTTAACAAGCACTTAAGTGGCTTAGTTGAAAAGTCACCTCAAAACAATGTCAGATACACGCCGACAGCTGATCTTGCTGGAGTCGAAGAAGAACCCGAGATCGCACGAGGAAAAAATATACGCTCAGCGAGACTCGAGCCAATGGTGGCACGCTTACAGCCATCCTCAAGAAGGTGAAGGAAATGGAAAATGAAAACAGGTCGCTCCGTGACCAAATTAAAGAACACCAGGAGTGGGTGGACAAGAACCCTGGTGCTCCCAAACTGCTTTCAAAGCGTGATATGGGGAGGTTTGATGAACAACCCTACACGGAAGAGGCTGCACCATGTTCCATCCCCAAAATCTTCAAAATGCCTTTTTATTTGAGAGTCTAAGATGGAACTACAGATCCTGAAGACCACTTGATCCACTACGCCATTGCCGTAAAAGGTAATGACTTATCGAAAGAACAGGTACCGTCTGTGCTGCCGAAGAAGTTCGGCGAAACACTGACAGGTGGAGCACCGACCTGGTATTCCCAGTTACCGGCCAAAAACATTTCTACATTCGAGGAAATGGCGGACAAGTTTGTCACCACCCATGCAGGAGAAAGGAAAGTTGAAGCGAGGGTCAACGACATCTTCGCCGTTCAGCAAACCGCAGGAGAAGGACTCAAGGACTTCCTAGCTAGATTTAACAGAGTAAGGATGAGCCTAACAAACGTGTTGGAAAGCATGGCAGTCGCTGCACTCCAGAACAGGTTTAGTAGGGACGGCTCGTGGGCAACCAAAAAACTACTAAGTCGTCTCATGAAGTACCCGCCCACCACATTGGAAGATATTCACAATGCCTATTGCTCTGAGGTACGGGCAGATGAGGACGACCTCAACGGGCCAACCCAACGCCTAACAACAATACACCTAGAGATCAAGAGGGACTGACGCAATGAAGGACGACAGGAACAAGTCTTACATCCCATTAGGGAGAGACACCAACCCTGTGCGAGATCCTCTCACCAACTACCACCCAGGCACGCGGATGCACTACATCAACATGTCGCTCCACTACGAAACAACAGAGGTATGCCCCCTTTATTATATGCCATAATTTTTGTGTGTCCTCTTCAGAAATAGTGTACGCACTTGAGAAGCTGGGCAACAAGGTGCGATGGCCGGCAAAAATGAAGTCGGACCCTATCATCAGAAAGTCAAATGCCTTGTGCTAGTTCCACTAGGATCGAGGGCACAACAACGAAGACTGTATAGGCCTACGACAAGAGGTGGCCAGGATGTTGAACCAAGGGTTCATGAGAGAGTTTCTCAGTGACAAATGAAAAATCAACTATGCACGTGGACGGGAGCAGCACCATAGTTCACCAAAGCCACATTCACCGACACGCACGATCAACATGATAATTGGAAAATGGCAATGTCTCACAATTAATCACGTCAAGTTCACCACTACGCATAAGCCGATGCGAACTATCGCCCAAGCACGGTATGACGACTTAAAATATAGTATCACCTTCGATAAGTCTGATGCCGACGGTTTGTCTTTCCTTTATTACGATGATTTAGTTATCACTTTACGCATCACAAATACGGATGTTAAAAGAATTATGGTTGATGACGGTAGTGGCACCTGTATTATCCACGCGAGGGCCCTCGTACTAATGGAACTCGAGGATAAGATAATGTCGTGCTGCATAACACTAGCAGGTTTCAATAATGCAGTAGAACGAACCTTCGGGGAGATATCACTACTCGTCCTAGCAGGAGGGGTCATACTGGAAACAACTTTACACGTGATGAACCAAGAATTGGCATACAACTCCATAATCGGATGACCATGGATACATACCATGAGAGTGGTCCCATCGAGCTTCTATCAAATGATCAACTTTACCACCCCGTGGGGAGTATTCAGCATCTGAGGCGAGCCTCTTACCGCCATGGAATGCTATAAAATAGCTCAAGACTGGGCCTACACCAAGCATCTTAAAGGGGTGAGCGCAGACGCATACTAATCAGCTATGTCGGGGACTAAGGTCTACCCGAAAAAGAACGTCATTAAAGACCCTGATGTCATACAATCCTGTAAGGCTACGGTCGAAGAACTTGACCCAGTCCAACTGGGCAATGACGACCCTACAAAGAAAGCTTACAACGGGCACGGCCTCTCAAATCCAAGTAAGTATCGTGAATTTTTATCTAACCATGCAAACTGTTTTCTTTTTACCATTTAGATATGTCGGGCATCGTGCGAGAAATCACCACTCACAAGCTGAACATCGACCCGTTACACCTGCCCGTGTAGGAAATATGAAGAAAATTCAATGCCGCTATCAACGAGGCCATCAGCGTGAAAGTAGACAAACTTCTGGCTAACAGTTTTATCAGGAAATCAAAGTAACCCCACTGTCCCATATCGACCACTTAATAGACGCAACCGCAGGGCATGACCTGCTATGTTTCCTAGACGCGTACTCTGGCTACAACCAAATCATGATGGCCGAGAAGGACCAGGAAAAAACAACTTTCATCATCCACCAGGGGACATATTGCTACAAGGTAATGCCCTTCGGGCTCAAAAATGTAGGAGCCACATACCAGAGGCTAGTCACCACAATGTTCAAAGAGCAACTCGGTAAGACCATGGAAGTCTATATCGATGATATGCTAGTAAAATAGGCAAAGAAAGAAGACCATATCGACCACCTAAAAGAGGCCTTCGAGATACTAAGGAGTTACATGATGAAGTTGAAACCCGAGAAATGCTCTTTCGGTGTAGCCTCGAGAAAATTCCTAGGATTCTTCGTATCGCAACGAGGCATCAAGGTCAACCCAGACCAGATCAAGGCGATAGACGCAATACCTGAGGTGCTGAGTAGCAAGAAACTGGTACAAAGGCTAACTGGGCGCATAGCCGCCCTATCCAGATTCATTTCACGATCATCCGATAGGTGCCATAAGTTTTTACCGTGCTGAAAAAAGACCAAGGGCTACAGTGGAATGAGGAATGCGTCGAAGCCTTGAGAAAGCTAAAAGCGTACTTGTCTTCGCCACCCTAGCTGGTCAAAGCAAGCCCAAGCGAACCCCTGCTGGTGTATGTAGCCGTATCTGAGGTCGCTGTCAGCGCCATCCTATTTCGTGAAAACAAAGGTACACAATCCCGTATCTATTACATTAGCAAAAGCTTAGTGGACGTCGAAACTCAGTACCCACACCTTGGGAGATTGGAATTGGCACTGGTAGTAGCTTCAGGAAAGCTATGGCCCTATTTTCAGTGCCACCCTATAAAAGTGGTAACGACCTTCCCATTAAGAAGCGTCTTACACAAGATTGAATTATTGGGCCAGCTCACAAGATGGGCCATTGAGCTCAGCGAGCACGAGATCTCGTATCTTCCAAGAACCACTATTAAGTCATAACTTCTAGCCGATTTAATAGCCGACTTTAACGCAGAAATCCTGCCAAAAGCATAACTTGAGGCACAACATGCCTCAGCCAATAACGACCTGCGTGTCCTCTACACTGATGGCACCGCCAATGCATCGGATCGGGACTGGTACTCATTCTCGAGGTCCCCACGGGCGAAACAATTCGCTAGTCCATACAATGCCCTGAAGTGACTAACAATGAGGCCGAGTATGAGATTGTTATTTCAAGCATAAAACTGGCCATCAAATATGGGGCTCGTCGACTCATCCTCCACTGTGATCCCCAACTCGTAGTAAACCAAGTCACTGGGACTTACCAGATCAAAAAACAGAGATTGCAAAAATACCGGTCGAAAATCTACAGGTTAATAGCTAAGTTTAATAGCTAAGTTTGATGAGTGCCGCTTAGAACCGATCCCAAGGGCATGAAATATCGAAGCATACGGTTTAGCAAATCTTACTACGGCCACTAAAAACTTCAACAAAGAAAGCGTGGTCAGCCTCCTCCACTCCAATTTGATCACACCGAGGTATTATCTTTAAATTTGATTTGGGAATGGCGCAGCCAATTTGTATCCTATCTACAGGACGCAATGCTTCCACCCGACGAAAAAGAGGCAGAGAAACTCCGCACGCAAGATGCTCGGTATTGCCTAATAAATAATGACCTCTACAAAAGAACGTTTGGCGAACCCTTGGCCAAGTTCCTAGGGTAGCACCAAATGAGGCCGGTACGCGAAGAAGTATAGGAGGGCCACTGCGGTGCCTATACATGCAACCGCACCCCCGTATGATGCATCATACGGGCCGGCTACTACTGGCCCACCATGAAGATGGAGGCAATAAAATACGTTCGTCGATGCGAACAATGCCAAAAATACGCCCCCATGATACACGAACCTGGAGAGCCCCTCCATTCAGTCACCTCCCCATGTCCTTTCATTAATTGGGGAATGGACATAGTCGGCCCCCTACCCGCAGGACGGGGAAAGGTACAATTTTTATTAGTTTTAACTGATTATTTTTCAAAGTGGGTAGAAGCAGGTGCGTACGCACAAATAAGCGAAAAGGAGGTGATCGGCTTGATATGGAAAAATATTATATGCCGCTTCGGCTTCCCCATAGAAATCAATTGTGACAACGGACGATAGTTCAACAGTCAAAAAACGACCGAATTGTTCAATAAATGGTGCATTAAGAGGATACTTTCCACGCCATATCACCCCGCCTCCAACATCCAAAACAATATTAAACATACTGAAGAAGAAGCTCGATGACGCCAAAGGGCTATGGCACGAGCTGCTACCCGAAGTTCCGTAGGCACACAGGACCACACCCAAAATCCAGCACATGGGAAATATCGTACTTGCTTGTCTATGAAACCGACCGGTCATACTCGTCGAGGTCGGCGAACCAAGCCTAAGATACACACACACCAGCGGAACAAAAAATGATACAAACAGGCTCCAAGACATCAACGAAGCTGAGGAAAGGAGGGAAATGGCCCATATCATAATGGTGGCCCAAAAATAACAAGTTGAAAGACACTACAACAAGAGGGCCAAAATAAGACCACTCAAGGTGGGAGACTATGTCTTCAATGCCAAGACATTGGCATCCAAAGACCCAAGTGAAGGGAAACTAGGCACCAATTGGAAAGGACCCTACAAAATCACAGCAGTAGCCAGGAAACGGGCCTTCGAATTAGAAACAATGGAAGGGAAAACTCTCCAATATAACTGGAACATTGCCCACCTCAAGTATTCCACTTCTGAAAGGCGTCCCCCGAGTCATACTCTTTTTCCCTTACCTGAGTTTTGTCCCAATTGCATTTTTTCGGGTAGGTTTTTAACGAGGTGGCGGAGGGAACATATTTATCATATCAACCTCTCCTTACGACCTTCAAGCCTATATGATAAAGAGATGGACTAGATTGATCTTAAAATGTATGAAAGGCTACGACCATCTCCAAATGTATGAAAGGCTACGGCCATCTCCAATGTATTAAAGGCTATGACCATCTCCAATGAATGAAAGGCTACGGCCATCTCCATATGTATGAAAGGCTACGACCATCTCAATTGTATGAAAGGCTACGACCATCTCCAATGATTATGGCAAAGGCCATCGCCGCCAACGGTCGACCTAGATTCGACTACGGTGAATATACAACTTGATGACAGGCGAAGTCGCCTATATGGCTAAGGCCATCAGTTCTATTATGGCTAACGCAATCAATTCTATTATGGCTAAGGCCATCTGTAATAATTATGGCTAAGGCCATCGCCGCCAATGTCGACCTAGATTCGATTGCGGTGAGTAAATGACTCAACGATAGTCGAAGTTCCCTACATGGCTAAGGCTATTAGTTCTATTATATCTAAGGCCATCTCTAATGATTATGGCTAAAGCAATCGCTGCCAACGGTCGACCTAGATTCGACTACGATGAGTAAATTCCTCAACGACAGTCGAAGTCGCCTACATGGCTAAGGCCTTCAGTTCTATTATGGCTAAGGCCATCTCCAATAATTATGGCTAAGGCCATCGCTGCCAACGGTCGACCTAGATTCGACTACGGTGAGTAAACGACTCGACGACAATCGAAGTTGCCTAGTTACCTACATGGCTAAGGCCATCAGTTCTATTATGGCTAAGGCCATCGCCGCTAATGATCGACCTAGATTCGACTACTTTGAGTAAACGACTCGACGATAATGGAAGTCGCCTACATGGCTAAGGCCATCGGTTCTATTATGACTAAGGCCATCGCCGCCAATTATCGACCTAGATTCGACTACGGTAAGTAAACTACTCGACGACAGCCGAAGTCGCGTTTATGGATAAGGCCATCGATTCCATCACGACCAATGTCGTCAATCTAAGTTCGACTATTTGCCACCAATGCCAACGGTCAACAAAAAGCGGAATAACAGCTCTAAAGAATGAAAGAAAAATAATGATACAGAAAAAAGTCCTATGAGCCTTTGCCACCTCTCATATTACGACCAACCTGGTCGTCGTCTAGTCCACTGCTGTCTCCAGACTGATAAGCCTTAGAAATCCATGAGTTGGAGTCCAAATGGTTGACGTCCTTAGAATTGCAGTCCTCCCTATCAGCTGAGTCGGAGCTGTAACCAGCCGCTTCACGGGCAACGCGGGTTAAGTGCCGCTGCTTTTCAACTTCCCCCTCGAAAGCTCTACCTACTACCAAAATCTCCTCAAAAACGACCAACCTGGCATCATGATACAGCCACATATCGTGCGCATCATGATGCACCACATCTTGTGGGGCAGCTCGCCCGAGAGCTTCAACTTCTGCCGTCCTAGCGCCAAGCTTAGCTGTAAGGGCCGTGACTTGGGCCCGTAGTTTCGCAGCCTCCACCGCCACTCCACGGCTTATCTCAAAATCCTCCTTTTTGGACTAGAGGATGGTCTCCAGCTCGACGTTTCGAACCAAAGAGGCCATTAGCTGCGCATCACTCTCCTTCAGCTCAGCCATTCTCTTCTTCAAAATAGCCTCTGATTCCTCAAGGCCCTCACGGAACGTCCGGAAATGGGGTCCTGCTTAAATACATTTGCCAACGCCTGATGCTTGGCGCAGACCGCTTTATATTTGTTTGCCATTTTATTGAAGGTGGACGAGCTTTTTTGTTCATGCCACATCCTCTATATTTCCAAGATGAGGGTCTGAAAAGAAGAGAAGTAACGCGTCAGTACATACTAAAATCATTTTCACGACTCAAAACAAAAAAAATTGAAAGATATCTGCAAAGCTTAACCGGCTATGCGCCTCGACAGATCCCTGTTGCTAACATTTCTTAGCGTCTCATGCTCCGCAGCCGCACATAGCAAGGTCATGTCCATTGCAGCTTGCTCTTTGTCTTCTAACAAATTATACCTGTCAGGGATCACGATACGGCGAGTAGATCGGCCCTCCCTCATCTCCACGCAGGCCGAGCCGCCCGATGCTTCTCTAGAAGCGGCTTCAGAGCCCGTCCCTTCAATCTCCACGGCCATTTCCCTAACCGCAGAAGACGACCTGCTTCCTGAGGCACAAGCCGAGCGGAAGACAACAGCTTTTCTCTGAGAAGCCATTCACCCTGAGCGAATGGCCTCAGCCATAAAAGTCGGCCTAGACTCTTGGTGGGGCTTACTAGGCCTCGCGCCCTCGATTGCAATTCCTTTGTCAGTAATCAGTTACCGTCTCTTTCTCTCCAGTAGCTCCTCTTCTTCGACATCCATCTCCACTGGAGTGACTTCAGATATCGACATATGAACGGTTTTAGGTGTCGTTATCAGTATGACCTCATGTATCTCTACCGAAGTAGCCTCAGGCACTGCCTCCGAGTGCAGCTACCGATGTAGCCCCCTGCTGAGGATTCGAAAGGGGGTCATCTCTAGGCGACCCTCCCAAATATATATCTCCCCCGTCGGAGTTGGACTCTATCCTAGATGGGCCAGCTTCAGTTTTCTTATTCTTCGTCCTTGTAGAAGCACCCACACCTACCAAACGAAAGCACATCGGGGATAAAGGTCTCCAAGCCAAAACAAAACGAAATAAAATAAGGAAGGTTGTCACCAATCGGGTTGTACAATCTACGGAACTCAGCCCAAGTACGGTATCTCTCCGCATGTGGTATCAACCCCTACACCCACGACCTAATGTCCTCAATAGGACAGGGTGAGTGAGCCACCACTACAAAAGGAAAGAAAGTAAGTCAGAGTTATTGGTTAGTCAAAATAAGGCGTCGCAAAATTACATGCAGAGATACTTGCATCCCGCATTCCACATCTCTAGAAACCCTTCAGGATTTGACAATAGATGGCTTATCCTAACGTAAAAGAAATTACGCCAGAACTCGCGGTTAGATTTGTCGTCAGCCCTCACCACAAAGTTCTTCTTACCACGGCTCCTCAATTGAATCATGGTACCCCTCATATAATTAGGGTTGAATATTTGCAGCTGGTGGTGAACGAAAACAACAGTCTCGGCCTCACCCGCAAGCGTGGTAAGGATTAGGCACACCTTCATGGCATAAGGTGTTAGCTGAGCCGGGCATACACAATAGTAGCGGAAAAGCTCTTCCGCCAAGGGGTTAAGCATAAAGCTATATTCGATCCTAAGCGCGTACTCATAGAATGTATAGAACCCGGGCCTATGCACATTGGCATAGTCTGTCCCGACTGGAGACATTTCAACATGGCGGGGAATGTTGTATCTAGTTCTGATGGCGTCCATGTGAGACTGAATTAGCTCGCTGTGCTACCAGGGATAAGAGGGGCATGTCGTATTGAAGTCTTTTCGAATACTCAAATCCTTCGGTAAAATATTATTTACCGTTAAAGGGACGAGAGTTTTCTCCGCTTCTTCTCCTTCACCATCGGAAGAGGGCGGAACCCTAGAAGGAGCATTGTCCTTAGTCTTTTTGCTTCCTTGACGGAGTTTTACCATGATATATAATAAGAGAATAATGTTTTAGTAATGAGAGATACAATTCTCAGAAATGGTAGAAAGTGATGGAACTATTGCAAGAAAGAAAGATGAAGAAAGAAACAAAGGAAAACTTTCTAATGGTTTGAAAGATGTATCTATTTGAACTACTCCTCTATTTATAGGATTAAGGAACACAAAAATCGAAGAGGCACAATTATGAAAACGGCGCGGGAAATCAAAACGTCACTTCATGTGTTAAGAAAGGGGGTCGCATGTCAATGTCCCAACAACATATTATCCATGCTCGTGCTCTGTGAAAAAGGAGCCTATGGGTGCAGCCAAATTTCCGTAAAAAGTAAATCGTGCATGTTCGTCCATTAAAGACGATCATCTAGTACGTCTCCAACAAACAGAGGGACTAAATGTATAGGGTTAAATTAGCTCATAACGCCCCCACACCAAGTAAGGGTACGACCCAAATTGGTGAAGAGGAAGTGACGTCGTTTAGTGCCTGACCTTTTTACTGAGTGGAAGCCACCAACTTCTATACTTTTTGATTCTTTCGAGGAAGGTATCCTACTATATAAAGGAGACCTTTACATTGTAAGATGCATCATTGTTATTCTCGGATAATACAACTTCTCTCTCTAACTCTTTCTTGGTTTTCCAATCATTGCTTACCTCTTAAGATAAGTCTATTTTTCTACACATTTACAAATCTACAAATATTTTTGAAGCGATAATCATCTCTTGGGCTTATTATATTTGATTACGATTTACCCTTATATATTTTCAATTTTTTTAAGCTTATAAAATACTGATATAATTTTTGAGCTAAACATATTTATTTATTTATTCATTAAAATTTTATTTTAAATAGATCGTTCATTTATTTGTGTGTTCGTTGTTTATATAGTAAATGATTTAGTGTATAAAGTTTAGCTTATACATGGAAGGATAAATTATCGGTTCTTATAAGTCATAACGTTTATGTTCACAACCTAATAATGGAATTGGAAAAACTATCAGAATGGTTGTAGCACAGGCTTAAATATAATTTATCTTGATTATGAGAATGATCTAATTCCAACTTCTTGTGCTAGCACATTTTGTATGTATTGAACGGATCAAGCAGAGATAGGTATTTCATACTGACTTAATAAAATAATTTCTCTTGTCCATTCAATGTACTTATACTCTTAATCTTGATATAATTATTATTGGTTGTGTATTACATTTATTATTTTGATTTATTAAAAGGCGAGATTTTTTCGTGGGTCAATATGCCTGGTAAGTTGGACAATAATGATATACATTGGCGAAGTAATAATTAGTTAATGGAATCCATGTCTCAATTTTTTGAGATTGATGATACTCCTTTATGAAAGCTTATAAGTTTTCATGAGTAAACCCGGCCGGTAGATAATCTAAGTGAAAGTCTAAATGAAGTAATTAATAAATTAAATTGTCAGTAATTTAATTTGATTGATTAGTATCTGAATCTTAAGATGGGGAGTTAAATAAGGTTCAATGAAATAATTTCGAAATTGAACTAAGGAGTGTAATTATGAATTTTTAATGGAATAATTCGTAATTTATTATGGTAGAAATTAATTTCATAATAGGAAGCATTGTTAATTAAATTATGTGATCATTACTGTGCCTGAATAATATGAAATAAAGGAAACCTTTCTTTAGTGAAAGAAGAAAACCTAACACGTACGGTTTTGGAAAAGTGTTTGACCTAAAAAAGCGTTGCTATATATACATGGTACATAGTTGGCTAGTTTTTGTACTGAAAAACAACACGTTTTTCTTCCTTGAATTTCGCCTACCCGAAGTTCTCTATTTCCGATTTTTATTTGGGTAACACTGTAGAAGATTGTGGAGGTTGATGAGGTCTTGCAATTCTTAAATTGGAGAAGGATATTTTTTTGTTTTGTTCATGCTTCAAGAGGTATTTCATATAACGTCTGTATTAGGGGTGGGCATCGGTCGGTTCGGTTCGGTTTTGGAAATTATCGATTTTGCCTATCGATTATCGATTTACAAATATCATAACCCGATAACCAAACCGATAAGATATTAGTTATCGGTTATTGGCTTATCGATTGTTGATCATTATCGGTTATTAAAAGTGATGAACGCTAAATATTAAAAGTGTTGAATGCTGAAAATTATAAGTGCTTTGAAAATTAAAAGCACCTTCACGTGAGTAAATTAGAGACAGAACTATGTTGCTAATATGTTTCTTACTGTCATTATAAATTAGAGACAGAAAAATCAATTTACATAACTTTTTCATATCATACTGATGAACTTAATTCGCTAAACAACAGAGTTAAATACCGAGTTGCAGCCATGTTTTTGTGTCACTGTGAGTTTGATTTAAAAGAAAACAGAGGCAAAAATCAGAAGCAAACAGAGGCAAAAATCTTGAGCAAACAGAACAATTAACAAGGCACAAACAGAAAAATCTTGAGACAAAACTTACACGAAGCGATTGACCAGTTAGGGAGTGAGTCGTCGTGACTGGCGAAGAACTGGTGAGGCTCAAGCACTGGCGTGGCGTCTGGCAGAGAACTGGTGGTGAGCTTGATAGTTGAGGCTCAGGCATTGGCGTTACACGATGCGATTAACTGTTGGGAGTTGGGGGCTGCGGCGGAAACATAATAAGAGAGACATACGAGAGACGACTAATGACTTAAGACTGAGTGAACGGAAGAGGGAAGGGAATTAGTAAAATAAAACCCTAGTATATACTTATGGGTAGATTAGTAAATTACTTCATTCTTATTGAGTTATCGGTTTTTACCCAATAAAAAAAATGCAAACCGAGACCGAACCGATAACCCAATAAAATTTTGTTTACCTCGTTACCAAACCGTTAACCCAATAACCCAATATCAAAGGCCAATAGCCGATAGCTGATGTCACTAGCCTTAACTTCTTTATCTACTTGAAAGCTGAAGATAACCAAATAAAGAATTAGTGGTCCGAGTTATCAGTTTAACCCGATATATGTCGACTCCTAGTCCGTATATGCTAATTGTTAAAATTACACGTGAATAAAATATTGTAATTGCTTCCGCTGTCATATATATTCCATCAGAAACAACCAAGATATTCGAACTGATAATGTTGTAGTTTGAGTTATATATAATATCTTTTGTTATTAGTCCATTCCTAGCTCACATCTTAGTATCTTCTATCTTCTCTCGTCTTGTTGGACAATTCGCACTGATTACGCGCGAGCTGGTTTTTGAAATTGAGTTTAGATTCAAAATCTATTTTTCTTTATGTTCTGAGCGTGGGAGTTTTAAATATATTTCACATCGGTTGATAAAGCTAGTAAATTGTTGTCCCATCTCCCATTATAGAAGTCTCATACAATGTTAACTTCTGAACTAGTTTTGGAGTTGAATTAAACAAACATATATTTTCAATGCGAAAGACTTGTCCCTTAATTTATTCCCTATTTAACCAAAGGAGAAATGAAATTAAGTTGAGCATTTGATGAGAAAATGTCATAATTTTCGACGAGTAAAAAGGGAACTTTTGTGCATATATTTAATCAATTAATTCATGTTAATGCTTTCGTAATGCCAAAGCTCCACTACCACCACTCAACCAAGGGTGTAAAATCCAAATTAATCAAAAGCCTGAAGAAAAGATAAGCGATGAGATTCTGACTGCCCAACTTGATTCTTTTTAAAGCTGAAATATACCATTTTGTTTGTTTATGCACTAAACGCCCATTATAAGATATGCTGCCCAATTAAGTACTAGAGTATTAGTACTATTTTTCTAGTACTGAATTCTTTTGTTATTTTAAACCGCAGGTAGAAGTAGAATTTCAAAAAGTACGGATGGTAAGCAAAGCAGTATAGGGCCCTTTTGGCGCAAGAATCACATGGAAGAGTGAATGGAAAAGAGGTGTGAATGGAAAATGGTTGGAAAAAAATAGAGGGAACTGATATTTTTGAATGAGTTTACTTTATTAATGCAATTTATCCCTCATTGGTAGAAGGAGAGAAAATTTCTCTGTATATATAGAGAAGCTCTTTTTTTTGCTCTTAAAGAGTTAAGAAGAAGGCAAGCCTCACGTGTTTTTATCGCTCGACTTTGGATCAATCTTTTGGACAAAATTCTTTTGAAATATTTAATTATCTCGGTCCAATCCGGTCCATTTTCTTTCCTTTTATGAAACAATACCAAATTGGGTATAAATATTCTTTCAAATCCCAGATTTTTTGATTATCTTCTTCTTCTTCTTATGCACAAAAATTCCAGTGTATTTTACAGCCTTCGAGTGATTCAGTGTTCATCTGCGTTTTTGGTACCGATTCGCTGATGAGTTAAATTATTCTATCCTGGGAGGATATATTTTAGAACCTCGGGTACTTGAAAGGAATAATTTTCTTAAAAACACACTGTGTATTTATTGGACTGGATTTCTTCTAATATAATTTTTCAAAATTTCTTTTGAAATTACCATATTGTTTTCAGAATTTATTTATGCTAACTTTCTGTTTATGTTTTTTTCAGAAAGTTTATTGTTTTATTACTTTTACAATACAGATTGAGTAACAATATTTTTGAGAGATAAAATATAAAGTGTAATACAATAGACATGTACAAAATTACTTAATTTACGGTATTCATGCCTCAACATGAAATCTCTCTATTATGTCTTATTTTCAATATTAGTTTGGTGATTGCGTATTTATTTATGTACCAAAATTTTGTAAGTCGTATCAAATTAATTCAAGATAGATCGAACTGAAGCGAGATAATTCAAAATAGTGAATCTACCAAACGCTACTCTTTCTCCATTTTCTTGATTGCTGGCAGATTGGCATTAGATTTTAAATTGAGTGGCACCCGCAACAATAAAATTGTGAATCCGCCTCTGAGAGGATATCCAAACATCCAAAACAAATAAATAATATCGATCACATTATTCTTTCAGATGTGCTTTGACTTTGTACCAATAGTAAATATTAAACACACTTATTTTCAACAATATTAAAAATATTTATTGGAAAACCAATTTGAAGATGTAATGAAAAATTTAAATTGTTTAGGATTTAATGTTTGTTAGTTTATTTAATTCATGTCTAATTAGGATTTATAGTTAAATTCATATAAGATTAGGTTTTTTTTTGGTTTTTGGTTTTCCATCCGGTCTCCGCTTCCACATTGGGACCTGACTAAATTCGGATTCGCTCCAGGAAGTCCCACAATGGGGGTAAAGTGTTCCCTAACAAAAGCGATTTCATACTCAGGGCTCGAACTCGAGACTTCTTGTTAAGGATGAATGAGTACTTACCACTCCACCATAACCCTTATTGGTAATAATAGGTTTTCTTGTTTTGAGTAAAAGTAAGTTTCGTGTTACTATTAATAGGAGTGCTACTAGCTATTTTTATGTGCGAAGATTTATGGAGAATTATAGAGACTATTCAAAAATTTCAATTAAATTATTTTCCTTCAACATTTAACCCTTTTAAGCAGAACCCGCTGCTATAGTGAGATTTTGGCTTTGTGTGTGTTATTCTACTAAGTTCAGTTTTCAATATTCAGCGTTCTTTCAAAGCCATGGAACATGGGAGAAGATGTTTTCGGAAAATGGGATATTACAGAACTCTTTGTTAGTATATTGTATTTGCAAAATAATTTTAGAAAAATAAAATAACATGTAAACAGAAATATAAACGAAATAGAAGTTAATCCGAGCCTATTTATTTCATAGTATTTTTTTTAAGGAACTTAACCCCTTCTTAGTACCCCAAGGTTATAGATTATTTGCTCCAAGGATAGAATGAATTACATATTGGTGTTGTAACGACCTGACCAGTCATTTTGAGCTTTGGCACTCTGCTCGCCAGTTCTCGGGCATGGCTATTCCTGTGTCATGTGTTATGACTTATGTAAACCGTTGTTTTTGATTTTCAGGGTAATCTGAATGAATTTGGAAGAACAGTTCTCAGTTGAAGCATGAAATTTGAAAAGTTTGACCGAGTTTTGACTTTTTAGTATTCGATCTCGGATTTGAATTCCTATGATTTGGTTAGCTCCGTTAGGTGTTTTAGGATTTGGGAGCGCGTCCGGAATGTATTTTGGAGGCCTTTGTTAGATTTAGACTCGAATTGGCGAAATTGAAAATTTGATATTTTTCTTGTCGGCAGTAAATATTTTGATATCGGGATCGAAATGGAATTCCGAAAATGGAAGCAAGTACTTTGTATCATTCACTACAACATTTTTGGCTTATATCCACACTTATTATAGACAACACTCATTGCCAAAAGTAGTTACAGATGCATTTATAAAGCATAGTATTTGGCTAGAGTCTTTGGCCACGTTTTTTTAAGGCCACACTTCAAAAGTCTGCTCTTAAAATATAAAGACAACATTTCTTAGGAGTTGCCAATTTATAAATTATTTGGCAATGCTTATTAATTATAATATAACATTTTTGAAGAGTTATTATATTCTAATACTAAATATAATACTTTACAAGCGTAACCTAAAAATTTATTATAAAAAATTTCGCCCAAAATTTCTCCCAACTACAGTTAATAATGAAAATATTTCCCTCACATTACTCAAAAGCAAAGAAATCACTATCTCCAAGAATACTTCCGCATAGCAAATACTTTCCCAATTCTTTTTTGTTACTAATTCACCCTAAGAAGAATACTACAGCATCGTCGCATATCTCCAAGATTAATCTCAAAATACTATACCGACGAACATCTGTATTTTTCTGCCGCTGCTAACTTTTGCTGCTTCTTCCAGATTAATCTCACTCTAGAAAATCTCCATCCTTTTTCTATTGGTTAGTATTTCTTTTACTCAAAAATTTTCTTTTTTTTTTCCCGATTTCTGATGAAAACATAATCCTCTATTATGTCTATACCTGGGTATGTTGGTATAGTGTTCATGACACGACCCAAACCCCTCTCCGGTCGCGATGACGCCTCTCGCAAAGACAAGGCCAACCAGACCATTTCGGAACATCATTTTTAAGTAGTTAATGAGTTCAATAGCAGTTCAAATATGAATTAATGATATTGATTAACGTCATTACAGCCCAACACAACCCAAATCGGGGTGTCACAAGTCACGAACATCTATAAGTATGAAATTTTCACTTTATAGTCTAGAAATATACTGAACAAGGATAATGAGTAACATAGGAAGATACTGGTGCTGCGAACACTAGTAGTCACCTCGCTAAAACCTCTACAACCCTTCCTCCACACAACCAATACCTACTACACAGTGAATACCTACGTGTAACTGAACGCGAGGTGCAGGGAGTAAAGTGAGTACTCCAATTCAGTGAGTAATAAAAATAAATAATATTTAAGTAGCAAGAAAATACGTAAAGCAACCAACATGCTATGTAAAATCCGGGTACAATTTATGAGAAAACGGTGAAATATGTGAAATCTTTAGAAATGTCTTGACTCAGTTCCAAAAATGATCTTTTCAATAATTACGAAATTGATTTCAAAACAGTTAGTGCTGATAAGCACAGAAAATCCGCTCCTCGCACACAAATACCACAGTATAACTAGTAAAAAGGGCAAATAAATATGCAAGATGAGCACAGAAATGTTCTCCCCTCGGGCAATATCTAGAACTGAACCAGCCCCTCGGGCTCACTCTCAACAACACTCTCAGCCCCCCTTCTCTCTCTCTCTCTCTCTCTCTCTCTCTCTCAGAAAAGTATCACATAGTAGCCGCTACGGCGTGCATCCCGATCCACATATCGCTGCGGCGTGCATGCCGTTCCGCATATCGCTGCGGTGTGCAACCCGATCCATATGGGTATCCGCGCTTATTATGGGGGTGCAGACTCCAGTGGGTCTCCTTCAGCCTAAGCGGTTAATCACTGCGGTGTGCAGTCCGATCCATATATATACTGTTGTGGTGTACAACACGACCCATATAATATACTACTGTGGTGTGCAACCCAATCCATATAATATACTGCTGTGGCGTGCAAATCGATCCATATATAATCCTCACATCCCGGCCCTAGGCCTCACATCACTTAGTCTATGTATCATCACAAGCCTCTCGGGCATTAGTAAAAACAGTAGTCCTCAATCTAGTCTATCATTTAACATATCATTTAAGAATTAAATCTGACTAAAAGTGGGTGAGTGGTAAAATAGTGGAGAAACAGTATCACTGAGTTCAAGTAGTAAGTCAAGACAATGAGAAAACATTGAAAATAATCCCCGAAGGATTCAAATAGTTGGCACGAAGCCCAAACACGTCATCAACCCAAATTATGATGATAACAAGTAGTTTAAGACACATATGCGATAAAAAATCAACAACCGAGATGGACCAAGTCACAATTCCCAACGGTTCTCTACCCCACACTCATATCCGACCCGCAAGTCACCTCAATAGAGCACTATGATGTGCGAATCCGGGTTTCAAACCCTCAGGATATAATTTACAAGTAATACTCACATCGAACCGGTGAAATCTCTAGCCTGCAATTCCTTTGCCCCTCAAATCGGCCTCCACGTGCGTCGTATCTAACTAAAAGTAGAACTAATACATCAAAATATGCTAAGGGAACAATACCCAATCGAAAAATATCGAGAAATAGCTCGAAACTAGCAAAACCCTAGGCTCGGGCCCGCTTCCCAAAAAATTACAAAGCTCACATTACCGGATTCCTCGTATCGCCTCGAGTTAATAGATACCGAGAACTCCCAATTCGAGCTCAAATTACCTATCAAATCCCAATTTGAAATATCAAAAACTCAAGCCCTAGTTCATCAATTTTAGGCTTAATTTTCCATGAATTTCTAGACCAATTTCACAATATAATCGTGTTTTAAGACCAATATTCTTACCTTAACGTACCTGATTGTTACAAGTAGAATCTTGAAGACATTAAAACCATTCTCAAGAGTCATCCACTCCTATTCAAACTGCAAATTACACGACTTAACAAACAGAACCACTCGTGCCTTATAACACTCTAACACCGCAGAACATGATCTCATACCAATTAAAACAACCATATTCTTTCTCTATACATTGAGTATTCTTTGTCAATAACAGTTCAAGACATCCTAGTACTTTCTCACATCTACTAAGCACCATATAACCTTTGTCAAAATTTTGCTTCACTCGTGCCATCCCCAACTCAATCCGCAACCAGGACTTATCCGCCAGCATACCTCAAAACAGAACCCATATAATACACAACCGTGCGATCAGCTAATCAACAACAACCTCCCCAACTTGGCTTGAAGCCATATATCAGGACACACTCAATAACCCATAATACTTTTACCCTAATAATGCCATAATATCATAGAGAGGTTAAACTCAAATCATGCATAAATTTGTGAAAACAGAGATTATCTAGTATTGTAATCCTCTACAAATCTCGCATTCATCCCCACATCAGTTGAGTCCACTCTCTTAAGCGACCCAAATTTTAAACTACAATATGCACCTTTCAATTACATATGAGATCTTCTAACGTACATATAAGGAGCATACCACTCAAGAACACTCCGTAGGAGATAACCCACCTGCTTCGCCTTAATTTAGTATCACAGCACACCTTCCACCATTATATACGTTACAAAATCAATTTAGTCTTCCTGAGTCAGAACTCATACCGCCACATGTAATGAACTTCATTTCTCAACTAGGAGATATGAAAATATTCTTCACGCCCCCATAATTTTGGCTACACATCAAGCCACAATAGGAATCGAATCACTTAACAGTCCATCTATTATCATTAAGACTTCTTCGTCACTACCAAGTCATATAGACACATCTCGTAGTACTAACATACTCATCACATGGATATCCAACCGCCATTCCAGCTAATAGGGTGTGACGACCCAACAGGTCATCTTTGGATTTTGTGCCCCGTTTTCCTATTAACTTCTTCCCCTAAGTTAATTTCTGCTATTTTAGTTTGCTGGGATATTCGGTAATATAATTCAGAGTGTTTTGGGACACTTAATCCCTAAATAAGAGCTTAAGTGTTGATAAATGGTCTGTAATTAGAATAGTGTCAAGAAGACATCGAAATGGAAATCTGATGGTTCTGTTAGCTCCATTAGGTGATTTCGGGGTTGAGAGCACGTCCGGAATGTGTTTTGGAGGTCCGTAGCTCAAATTTGCTAGAAATGCCGAAAGTTAGAATTTCAAAGTTTCCAGTCCGATAGTGACTTTTTGATCCGATGGTCGGAACGGGATTCCAAATGTTTCTATATTACCATCATGTCATTTGGGATGTACGTGAAAAATTTCAGGTCAAGCGGACATGTTTTGATTAGGTTTTGAATCGAAAGCGAGTTTGGTTAAGTTTGAGAAGTTTTAAGTTCAAATCATTGATTAATACAAGTTTTCGGCTTTATGGATTGGTACAGGTTTGAATGATGTTATGGGATATGTTCGTAGGTTTGGTTGAGGTCCTAAGGGCCTCGGGTGTATTTTGGATGCTCGACGGGTTGGTTTTGGAAGTTAGAGTGATATTTATACTGCAAGCTTCTATTGTTTCCGCTTTTGCGGCTTGGGGACCGCAGAAGCGACGCCGCATAAGCGGCTGGTCAGTCGCAAAAGCAGAAGGGGGCCATGAGGTCAGGAACCGCAGAAGGGGTTGTGTTTCCGCAGAGGCGCACTCGCTTCTGCGAGTGGGGGACCGCAGAAGCGGAATCTGAGAGGATTTGCGATGGCCTCAGAAGCGGTTATTTTTTCCGCACAAAAAGGACCCCTAAAGCAGAGACTGCTGTTCAATTAAGAGAAATACGAGGTTTTAATTTCATAAGTTGAAAAATCAAGTTTGAGCTCGGGCAAGGGCGATTTTGAGAGGGTTTTTGAAGAGGAGATTATTGGGTAACACCTATATTATCCTTTTAGGTTATATTCCATTGTTTTGTGGTTAAATCCATCATTTAAATTCAAATTTAGGATAAAAAATTGGATAATTTGGGTAAAATTTCTTTGGCTAAACTATTGAGTTTTGAAGGGGAATTTGACCTCCCATTTGGGAGATTTTTATAGGGTTAGACTCGTGAGAGTATGAGGTTTTTGAAAATGTGAAAATTATTCAATTCCGAGACGTTGGCCTGAGGGGCATTTTGGTCATTTTACCTATTTTCGCGCCTTAGCTTTAATTTAACATTGTAATTAGTTACTTGCGATGTTATTTACAATGTGTATTGGCTTGAATAGATTTGGGCCACTCGAAGTCGGATACCCGTGGCAAGGGCATTGTTTCTTAGCGATTTTGTACCGATTTGAGGTAAGTGGCTTGTCTAACTTTGTGTGGGGGACCTCTCCCCTTAGGATATCTTTGCCGTTGTTTAAATTCCTTGTGGGAGAGGTGACGGGCGTGTACTTGTGCTAGTTGTTAAAATTCACCCTACTTGAATTATTTAGACTGCGTTTTCTTCACATGTTTAACTGTTAAAAATGCAATTTCACTTGTTTTAGCTTAGGGAAAGCATGTTAGTAACTTATTTGCTCTACTTGCCTAAATTGCAATATCAGTCTTTTCTTGTGAAGCATGCTAGACTTTAGATTTCACTTGTTGGCCGCACTTAGCTTCTTTCTGTTAAATATTGGTTTGTTGTGGTGTGTTTACTATTAGAACTATGGGATGACATCCCGGGAGCTTCCCCTGTTCGTAATTGGTTTCGAGATTTGGAAGTACGGGATACCAAGAGATCCCCGACACAGGATATATAATCTGGCGGATACTAAGAGATCCCCAGCACAGAACTGATTAACTAGAGGATACTAAGAGATCCTCGGGATACTTGGAGATACCTTGTGTATATGATAAGGATACTAGGAGATCCTCAGGATACTTCGAGATCCCTTGTGTAAATGATGAGGATACTAGGAGATCCTAGGGATACTTGGAGATCCATTGCGTATATAATGAGGATACCAGGAGATCCCCGATGATAAATAGCCTATAGTGATCGTTTTCGTATGGTAGATTTGCTTTTGTAGCATGTTTAGTTTTACTTACTGTTTTGTTAGATACTCGAGCTTTTCTGTATTTGCTTCTGTCTATTCGTTTTATATTACTCTTTTGTTTACCTCAGTATGGCCTCGACCTTCCTCGTCACTACCCCACCGAGGTTGCTTGACACTTACTGAGTACCGTTGTGGTGTACTCATGCTACTCTTCTGCACACTTTTTTTGTGCAAAGCCAGGTACATCTGAGCAAGCATACCGCCAGTAGATGTCAGGGAGCATTATTGTATACTTGAGGTATGCATCTACTATGTCTGCAGATCCGCAAAGTCTCCATGTCATTCCATCCCTAGTTATTAGCTGTTATTTTGATTCCTCTCTTTGTATTAGACGAAATATGGTGACAGAGCAGTGTAGACCTTCTTGCAGCCTGTGTTGCCCATGGGTTTCCGGGTCTTGGAGGTTGTTACAATATTGTGAGTTGAAGTGCATGTGCCAGGAGGCATCCTATGCATTTTCTTATGTTATTCAGTATTATTTTTTATTTTCGTAAAGGTTGTTGAGTTTCCACAATGCGTTAGGCTTACCTAGTCGTGAAGACTGGGTACTGTAATGACAGGTTGACGATTGGTGAATTAGGGTCGTGATATAGGAAAAATACCGAGCATATAAGTTCAAAACACTTGCTCACAAAGTCAACACCTCAGTGTTCAAGCCATAGGCAAAGATCTGGCCTCGAGTCCTCCAGACTGGCCAAACACACTTACGAAGATCACATCTTGCCCCTCGATCGGGGAATACAAGTCATCAAGGCACATCTGATACTGAGCGCTCATGCGCATATGTGAACGTTTGGAAGGAATTTCAAGAGCTATATCTCAAGCTGAATCAAGGATGCACGATAAGAATTCAAGAATGGGTAATTTTCCTAAAGGTTCTGCAGTCTCTCGATTATAAATACAAACGTCTCCGTACCGATATGCGAGACTCTACTATAACTGATCATGACTCGTGAGACCTATGGAACCTAGGCTTTGATACCAACTTGTCACGACCCAAACCCCACTCCGATCGCGATGGAGACTCCCATGATGACAAGGCCAGCCAGACTATTTCGAAATATCATTTTTAAGAAGTTAATTAGTTCAATAATAGTTCAAATATGAATTAATGATATTAATTAACGTAATTACAGCCCAATATAGCCCTAATCAGGGTGCCATAAGTCACGAGCATCAATAATATTGAAATTTCCACTTTATAGTCCAGAAAAAGGATAATGATTAACATACGAAAATAGTGGTGCTGCGAACACTGGCAGTCACCTCGCTAAAACCTCTAGAACTTTGCCTCCACATAGCCAATACCCGCTAACGGGTGAATACCTACCTGCAACAACACGCGAGGTGCAGGGAGTTAAGTGAATACTCCAACTTAGTGAGTAATAAAAATAAATAATATCTGAGCATCAAGAAAAAACGTAAAGCAACCAACATGCTGTATAGAAGCCGGGTACAATTTATGAGAAAACAATGAAATCTGTGAAATCTTTAGAAATGCCTTGACTCATTTCAAATCTTCTCTTATTGAAAAATGATCTTTTCAATAATTACAAAATCGATTTCAAAATAGTTAGTGCTGATAAGCACAGAAAATCCACCCCTCGGGAACAAATACCATAGTATAACAGGTAAAAAGGGCAAATAAGTATGCAACATGTGCACATAAAGTTCGCCCCTCCGGCAATATCTCGAATCAAACCAGCCCACTCGGGCACACTTCCAACAACACCCTAAGCCCCTCGGGCTCTCTCTCTGTCTCTCAGATCACTCTCAGAATAGTATCACATAGTAGCCGTTATGCCGTGCAGCCCGATCCACATATCGTTGTTGCGTGTAGCATGATCCGCATATCGCTGCGGTGTGCAGCCCAATCCAAAGCTCGCTAAGGCATGCAACCTGATCCATATGGGTACCCGCGCTCATTGTGGAGGTGCAAGCTCCGAAGGGGCTCCTTCAGCCCAAGGGCTAAATAACTGCGGCGTGCAGTCCAATCCGTATATATACTGCTGTGGGGAGTTCCGATCCATATAATATAGTGTTGCGGCGTGAAGCCCGATCCATATAATATACTACTGCACCGTACAGCTCAATCCATATAAGTATCGCTACGGCGTGCAACCCGGTCCATATATAATCCTCACATCCCAGCCCTCGGCCTCATATCACTTAGTCAATGTATCATCCCAAGCCTCTCGAGCATCAGTAAAACAGTAGTCCTCAGCCCAGATTATCATTTAACATATCATTTAAGACTCAAATATGATTAAAAGTGGTTGAGTGATAAAATTGTGGAGAAACAATACGACTGAGTTCAAGTAGTATGTCAAAACAATGAGGAAACAGTGAAAATAATCCCCGAAGGATTCAAATAGTTGGCACGAAGCCCAAACACGACAATTAGCCAAAATTATGACAACAGAAGGTAGTTTTAGTCACATATGCGGTAAAAAATCAACAACCAAAACGTACCAAGTCACAATCCCAACGGTTCTCTACCCCACGCTCATATCCGGCATGCAAGTCACCTCAATAGAGCACTATGATGTGCAAATCCGGGGTTTCAAACCCTCAGGATATCATTTACAGGTATTACTCACCTAGAACCGGTGAAATCTCTAGCCCGCGACGCCTTTGCCCCTCAAACCGGCCTCGACGCGCGTCGTATCTAACAAAAAATTGAGATAATACATTACAATATGCTAAGGGAACAATACCCAATCGAAAAATATCGAGAAATAGCAAAAAATTCGAAACTAGCAAAATTCGAGCCCCGGGCCTTCTTCCCAAAAAATTACAAAACTCACATTACCGGATTCCTCTTCTCTCCACGAGTCCATACATACAAAGAACTCCCAAATCCGAGCTCAATATTTAGGGAGTGCAATAGAGAACCTGAGATCCGATGCGAACAATCAGTCGAAGGAGCGGAGCTTAGGGGACAGATATTTGAATGTTCACTAGGGTTAGCAGGGAGTCTGCTAGACAGACATTATCGAATAGCACCTTTTGATGAGAGATATGAAGAAGAAGCTTCGAGAAAACATGTGTTTTCTGAATTATATGAAGCCAGTAAGCAAACAGCGAATCCATGGGTATTTGAACCCGAATATCCAGGAAAAAGCAGAATATTTGATGGAAGGACAGGGAATCCTTTTAAACAACCCGTTATAATAGGAAAGCCTTATATCTTGAAATTATGTGACACTCTACCGCTGAGTTATATCCCTTCCCCGCCCCATCGAGAAATAGAACTGACTAATCCTAAGTGAAAGGGTCGAGAAACTCAACGCCACTATTCTTGAACAACTTGGAGGAAATATAAAAACTCAAGCCCTAGTTCATCAATTTTAGGCTTAATTTCCATGAATTTCTAGATCAAATTTACAATATAATCACGTTTTAAGACCAAGATTCTTACCTCAAATCGATTCTCCATGAACCCCTATTCAATTTCCACCCAAACGCTCTTAATGTGCTCAACAATGGAGCACAATGGACCATGCTTCGCGGATGAAATGTTTTAAAAACCCATTCTTGCATGCCCAGATTTTCTCTATGCGTTCGAATACAAGCCATTGCAATCACATAGAACAAAAATATTTACCTTTGATTTAACCCTATGCGATCGAATAAGGGACCCCGCGATCGCATTGACCAGACAACTTCAGTTGTGCGATCGTATATACATCACTGCGATCGCATTGAACAAAAATCCTGACTCCAAATTTCTCCTCTGTGCGATCGCACCACTGACACGCGATTGCATTGAACAAATAACTATGCCCCCAAAATCCTTCTTTGCGATCGCATAGAACAAATGTCTGCAACAGTGATGTGCAATTTTCTGCAACATCCCAAGTCCATAATCTTTTGTTTAGCCATCCGAATCACCCTGAGACCCCCGAGACCTCAACCAAAAGTATCACCACATCCTAATACATCATACAAATGCGTTCCAATCATAAAAATACACCAATAACACAAAAATAACCAAATCTCAGCGGATTCAAGCCTAAGTTCAACAAAAATATCCGAAACTCGCATTTGATAAAAAACTAGACCTAAACACCTGCGAATCAATTGAAATTTTGAACACACATTCCAAATTACCTAACAAAGGTACTACAACTCTCGGAATTCCATTCCGACCCTTGGATCAAAATTTCAATTATCAACCAAAAATCGGCAAAACACTAGTTTCGCCAATTCAAGTCAAATTCAACACCGCACCTCCAAACCTAATTCCGATCGCGCTCCTAAGTCATAAATTACCTTAAGAAGATAGCCAAATTATAAGAACCCCAATCCAGATTGTATACACATAAGTCAACCCTTGGTCAAATCTTTCAAATTCAAACTTTCCTACTGCAACTATTCTTTCAAATTCATTCTGATTTTTCTGAAACTCGAAACCAACGATCCATATCAGTCATAATGCATACTACTGGGCATGTCATGCCCGAGAACCGACAATAAAATTACAAAAGCGCATAACGACCAGTCGGGTCGTTACAGTTCATTTTATACTTAATGTTTCTAAGTATTTTCTAATTTCAAATTCTTGGGCTGAGAAAAAGTAACGTTGTTTTATTTAATTTTTGGGTATCAAAGTTTTACTTTTTTTTTTCTTACTAATTTTAGATTCTTGGGTTGAAAAGAGTAATCTTTTTCTATTTGATTTTTGGTACCTTTGGATGATGTTACTTCTTATATTTAAAGTTCTAATTTGTCTAGTTTCTTATTGAAATTTTTTTGGGGCCGATAGAAGTGAATTTTGGGGCCGATATCAGTGAACTTTTTTTTTTAAATATTACCGGGTATCTCTGTATAGTGTTTATTTTATAGTAAAATTTTCTAATTTTTTAAATTTCAGATTATAGTGCTTAAATAAGTATTTTTTTGTTTAATTTTTGGTCTATCAAAACTTTTAGTTTTATCCATGTTAAATATTCTTGAGTTGAAAAATAAGTTATATTTTTGTTTGATTTTGGGTGTCAAAGCTTTAATTGTTTTTTTTTTTGTATAACTGTTATATTTCAGTAATCTCAAAGGAATGTACATTGTAGAGCTCTATAATAGTAGCTTGCACTAGCCGCTACTCATTTACAATCCCTCATCTATACTAATATAACTATCTAAAAACAAATGTTATTACAGTATAGGGAAATCTAAAGGCTATAACTAAGGAAAGCAATTAAGCTGCCGCAAGCCATTCATCCATCGTTTGCATTTTCTACCTCGGATATGTCTAAGTAATGCAACTTCTCTGCAAATCTGTTCTTCCACAAAAACTTTCCCTTCAAATCGAATGTTATTCCTCTCATTCCAGATGAGAGCAACAGTAGTGACAAAGATAAAGGCTGTAATAGCATTTTGCCACATTTTGCTTCTTGCTTTACTGCAAATCCAGTGAAGTTCTATTTCCCAGTTACCAACAGTCCTGGAGTGCCCCAGCAAGCAACAGATTCTGGTCCATAGTCTATTAGTAATTGAGCACTCAAAGAATAGATGGTTAAAGACTTCAATATTCTGATTGCAAAACACACAAGTTGCTGGGACTTGTATGCCATAGTTCTGCAGTCTGTCAACTGTAGGAAGTCTGTGTTGAGCAGCTAGCCATACAGTGAACTTATGTCGAGGTTGGATATTTGTGATCAGCATCAGATTCTTCCATTTGACCCTATTGAAGCTAGGGAGCATTGTGAGGTATAATTTCTGAATGTGGAATTTATCCAGTCTACATACACTTTTCAACCTGCCAAACAGATCCCCCTGAAGCTTCTGGCTCTCTATTATTATAGCTCTGCTTTGCAGTATCTTCCTAACAACCCAAGAAGCTGATTTTGGTGTGTTCATTGTTGCAATATCACCCTGTTTAATGTAGTAAGAGTGTACCCATCTAACCCAAAGACAATCTTTCTTCCTGGACAAGTCCCATAGCAGTTTAGTAATGACTGTTTTGTTCCACACAGTCAAATCTAGTATGTTGAGTCCTCCAGCTGAAATTGGTCTACATTTCTTTTCCCAAGCAACCAGTGCCCTTTTGGACAGATTAGCAGTGCCAGTCCACAGAAATGTTCTGCATATTGCTTCAATGGCTTTCAATACTTTTTTGGGCAGAATGAATACTTGAGCCCAATAAGTCTGAATACCAAAAACAACAGCTTTGATCAGTTGGCTTCTCCCTGCATAAGAAAGCAGCTTAGCTGACCAATAAGTAATTTTATCAATAATCTTCTCTATCAGAGGCAGGTAATGATGGATGGCCAGTTTTTTTGAATCAAGTGGTATCCCAAAGTACTTGAATGGAAGCTGGCCCTCACTGAATCCCAAAGTCTCAATGATTTCTTCTCTGGCACTCTGCTGCACACCAGCCAGATATACTGCACTTTTGCTGATATTAGCTTGTAGTCCAGAAGCTTCAGAGAACATACGAAAAGCTTCCTGTAAGATCTGGATGGATACAATATCAGCTCGACAGAACATAAGGAGGTCATCAGCAAAGTATACATGAGAACAATTGAGCTTCCTGCATTTAGGATGGAAGTTGAAGTTCCCATTCTTGTGCAACTGTTTCAATATCCTGTTCAGGTACTCCATAGCCAGCATAAACAAATAAGGTGACATAGGGTCACCCTGTCTAATACCTCTCTTAGCAGTGAATGGCTTAGTTAATCCACCATTCATTACTAGGGAGTAGGAGACAGAGGTGACACAAGCCATTATCCAGTGAATAAATTTTTGCAGGGAATCCCAGGTCAATGAGAATCTGTTTGAGAAAGCTCCATTCCAAGGTGTCATATGCTTTTCTCAAATCCACCTTGAGAACACATCTGGGGGAGACTCCCTTTCTTGAATAACCCTTGAAGATCTCATGGCTAAGCAAGATATTATCAACAATACTTCTCCCTTCAATAAAATCAGACTGAGCTTGCCCAACTAATTCATCATATGACAGTTTTCATTCTCCTAGTAATAACTTTGGATGTGATTTTATAGACAGTAGTACAGCATGCAATAGGTCTATAGTCTTTAACATTAGCAGGTGCTTTGACTTTGGGAACAAGTGCAATAGCAGTAGTGTTGATCATCTGAGTCATTTTGCATGTGGAAAAGAATTCCTTTATAGCAGCTAGAATATCACGCTTTACCATCTCCCAGTTTCTAGTAAAGAATTCCACAGGAAAGCCATCTATTCTTGGTGCTTTATCCTTAAGCATCTCATTTACTGCTTCTGTGATCTCTTCCAATGTAACCTCCTTAATTAGTATTCTTTGCTGTGCTAGAGTTAGAAACTGTCCTTCTTTAATAATATCAGAATTGACACAAGGCAGTTCAGCAGCACACTCCCCCATCAATGATCAGAATACCTTTATAAACTCTTGCTCCACAGATAAAGGGTCAGTGAGTTTCAAACCTGTATCACTATAGGTAGATGTTATGTTATTCTGGCATGTTCTAATCTTCCACTGAGCATGGAAATACTTTGTGTTAGCATCACCACAATCAATCCAGCAAGCCTTGGATTTCTGCCTCAAAATTTGTTCCTCCACACAACTCTAGTTCTCAATTTCTTCAAGTGGTGATTTTTCCTCAACAAATAATGACTGTGTTAGTGGACTGTTCTGCAGTTGAGTCTGAATTATACCCAGTTTCTCCCTAGCCTGAATAAGTTTTTGCTTGTATGAGGCCATATGAACATTTTTCTCCTTTAAATACTGTTTCATGGCCTTCAATTTATTCCATATCTGCTACATAGGTGTTCCTTCACATTCCAGTCCCCAGACCTGCTATAGAATGGTATAAAACTGAGGATTCTCCATAAGAGCAAGGTAGAGTCTGAAAGGTTTAGGATGCAGAGGTTTTTGATTTCCAAATTTGATAAGAATAGGGGAGTGATAAGAAACTGAGGGATTCATGAAGGTCAGCTTCTAGGTGCCCATACTGCTATATCCGCTGGAAATTACCCAGAGCCCAATCAATCTTACTATAAACTCTAGTGGAAGTACCTTGCTTATTAGTCCAAGTGTAGTGCCAACCTTTAACTCTAAGAGGAGTGAGTTGAAGGTCAGTAATAACATCATTAAAATCTCTGAGTTCAGCATCAGTAATAGGAGAGCTAATTCTATCATCAGTACATAAGACAAAGTTAAAACCCCCACTCAACAGCCAAGAATCTTGACTGGGAACATATACTGTCCTTAAGTCACTCCACAACTGATCTCTAAGGTTTGCAGTATTATGAGCATAGATGACACTTAAATGAGTTATGACTTGGCTAGTAGAATCTTCTAAGAAGCATTGAATGAGCTGATCAGTCACACAGGATATTTGGATCTGGATATGAGGTTTCCAAGTAGAAATATTCTCCCATTTACAGCCTTTGAGTAGTTGCATTGAACCTTCCAACCCTTAGCAATCTTATCAAGAATCTTCTTTGCTTTGTGTTCGTTACTCTAGTCTCAAGACATCCCATAACATCTACTTTATTTACAGCAAGAAAGTCTTTCAACTCCTTCATCTTATGGGCTTGATTAAGCCCCCTAATGTTCCAAGTGACAATAATCATAGGATATTAGAGGGGTAATCAGTGAGAAGGCCCCGGATAAATCTGTTGTCCCCTTCTACCAGCATATACTACAACAATAGTAGCCTTTCCTTTATTGCAGTTATCAACCATGACTTCTTTGTTACCATTGGGTGCATTGACTACTGCCTCAAGCCTTTCCTGGATATCAGGGCCAGGTGGTGCATTCTGTTGAACAATAGCCATAGAAGAAATGTTCTCATTCTCCTTGTTAAGTTCTGGTTGTACTGGTAGGCTTTCCTGTGCATCTGCATTAGCTACAGGCTGTTTGACAAGCCATTCTTGTTGAGTAGTTTTTGCCTGCTTCTTCAATCTGGTCCTATGCCTCCTTGGCTTACCTTGTTCCTCTATATCCTTTTCTACATTATTATCAGCATAATACCAACAATCAAAGGAATCATGTCCAAATTTCAGACAGTGATTACAGAAACTAGGCTTCCAATCATATTCAATCACCTGAATCTTAGGGCCAAATGGAGTCTCAATCTCTAACTGATCAGGGAGCGGATGGGAAGCATCAACCTCCACCAGGACTCGAGCAAAAGAAATTTTCTCATAGTGAGATGTAAATTTATCAGTGTATAATGGTTTACCCACTGCGCTAGCCATTTTTCTCAATACTTCAATAGACCAATAACCCACCGGTAGTCCAGGAAATCGAATCCATATAGGATAGTACTTAGTATATCATTCTGGAAAGAGAAATCAACTTCCCAAGGCTTCAATACCATTGGTTTATTCCTGTATGAATAAGGTCCAGATTGCATGACTAAATCCCTGTCCTCTATGCTATTGAATCGAAAAATACAATAGCCTTCAGAATGAATCAGGATCTAGGGTTTAGACACAAAATTCCACACATGCATCAAAAAATTGTCCACAGTTTTCTCATTCGGATTATCTCCAATTATGTAGCCAATTAAAGCATTATTCCAGTAATCCACTTGATATTTCAAATCCTTCTCACTAATTTTGACAACCTTCTTACTATCTCTGTTAGTAGGAGGCACGAAGAGAGTGGCTTACCCATTTGAGAATTGCGGTTACCTCGCACAACCTCAGCTGCAGTCGGAATTGATTTCTCAGACCCACTAGCATCTGAGAACTGTAATCGTCTAACAGCGAGATTGGTAGGCACTTCAATTTTGTTCATCGGAGGTGGCAAATCATTCACATCACCATCTGCATGCAGCACCTCTGTCGATTGGAATTTCTGGGAAAGAAAATTGCCAAACGTCAATGGTTCTAGCTCCTTAGTAATACCATGAGCAGGGGTAACTAGTTGCGCAGTAGTGAGAGCTGCATTTCGCCGGCGACGAGCCATTATTCCGGCCACAATGGCGATCCTGCTATTGTGCGCCGAGAGAGTTTAGGCTATTGTGCGCCGAGAGAGTTTTCCTTAAACTACTACTTAAACTTTAGAAAATGTGTCCTTTAATTGGTTTTCACAATGTATACGTTTGCCGTGATTTGAATTCGATCTAATTACACCGAAATGTTTCACAAGTAGGACGTTATTTAGCTTGAGTTTGTGATTTTAAAATATTTTGAAATTGCTTCTGAATTTGGGGGTTATTTTGACTTAATTTCAGTTTTACAATCACTTTGTTTCACGTTTTACTTGAATCATTGTGCAAGAATTTTGTGAAACAAATCTAGTTACTTTGACCAAATAAGCATGGTTGATGTGATTTTCTAGCTTGCTCGTTATTCCCTTTTCAAAATGTATATGTTGATTATGTGGATTTGATGTGGTTTCTTGTGGGTATTTGACCCCTTCTCTACTTTCTGCCCTCTTACATTCTTATAAAGTATCATTCTCTGCTTTTAAAGTTTAAGCTGTTGTAATTTTTCATCTTTCTCCTCCATTTTGTTTTTTGTTATCTATTACTGATACTCTTTTCCCATTTTGTATTTTTATAATCGTAGTTCCTGCTATCCATTGTGGTTATTGTTCATTTGTGCTATTCAACAATGTTTCAGTTAGAAGGTAAATTTTTTGTCCTCTAATAATTATGTGCAAGTATTCTATCTTGGGTTCTTTAAAAATGTTAACATGCATGCGTATAGTGTTACTCGCTAATGTGAAAAATGTAATTGACATTTTCATATTCAGGGAATAGGCGGTTGAAATATCGAATAAAAATATAAAAATAATTAAAACTTTTAAAAAGTACATGTTGACAAAAAGGCTAAGCGGCGAAAATTATATAGAATGATGCAATTTGATAAAAAAGATGCGCTCCCAGCACGAGAACAAGAAAATAAAGCTCTATCAAGCAGCAACAACTTGCTGCCTATTCAGGACAGGGTTGTGTTGCGTGAAGATTAGTCTTTGCTCATTTAAGGACGGATTAGAATGTTTTTCTCTGAAGTTTATTAGTTGTTATTTTGTATGATATATGTCATATCCAAATGGCAAAGTTTAATGGATAATGAACTTATCCTTTGACAATTTGCAAATGAATCACTAATACAGTTCTTTTTGGCGAGTTATCCATAATTCCAATGTGACACTATTTGTTTCTAATATAATTGGATGCCGGAAATGTACGCGAAAGTTATGTGGTTATTTACGGAAAGATCTAGCATCTGTGGATAGCTGAGAAGTAGCTGAGTTCTGGGCATTGACCACTAGAATACTATTGCAATGGCAATAAAATTGGTTTACATTCCATATATACTCTTGAACAGTCATCGTAGTTAATCTTATAAGAATAATGAAGTATGACCTTTTTATTTCCCTAAGTCCTTATGCATATATGACAAGAGGGGTTGTTCTGATGGTAAGCAACCCCGAGTTCCAACCGAGATGTTGTGAGATCGAGTCTCCCCAAAAGCAAGGTGGAGTTCTTGGAGGGAAGGATGCCGGGTGTCTATTTGGAAACAGCCTCTCTACCCTAGGGTAAGGGTAAGGTGTGCGTACATACTACCCTCTCCAGACCCCACTAAGTGGGATTATACTGGGTTGTTGTTGTTGTAAGTCCTTATGCATCTATTATTAGCTTAGCTTCTGGCTTAAATACCAAACTTCTTTGTCTTCAATTAGGTATATTTGGATGTGGTCGAACATGTGAATCTCCTTGTCAACAGCAATGGCCAATTAATACGTTCTGAAGTTTGTCTTCAATTAGAGCTTCCTAAGAAAGATAGATACACAAGCATGAACTACATCACCTGATAAGCTGTTAGAAAGTAGGTCCATAAGCTTCAAGTTTTTCTTCTTATAATCACTTTACACCGCTAATGTAGTTCATGCTTTTGTATCTATCTTTGTAAATTAATCACAAAATAAAATGATCTTGTTAAAACGATTATAATAATCAATCTCATCATGTGTTTTCTGTAATAAAAATCAATTTAACAATTCGTAATAAACTTGGTAAACACCGTGTCGTAGAAAATCTTTATATTTGGTAGGTTTTCAGAAAATGATCATGTAATTTATATCACGGTGTTGACCCCTTCGTAAAAGGAGTCAAGTATAACTGTATGCCCCTATTCGAGGGAAAACTGTAACTGTATGCTAGTTCTACCTTTCTAATAGCGAAGGATATAGCTGTAATCGATGTTCAGTAAATCTTTATATACAAGGTGCACCAGGTCTAACGAACCTACCATTTGCTACGGGATCCTTCAAAGTCTTCTCCCATTTGTACTCTTTCTTGTAAATAGTAAGTACTCATACAAAAGCATTTTCAAAATAATAAGGGCATATCATTCCTTATCAAATCTTGTAATTTTATTACGGTAACAGTAATCATGTCTCAAGTAACAGTAAGACATGTCTAGTAACAATGAGAATACTTCAAATAACTGTAACGTCTCAAATAACGGTAAAACATATCTAGTAGCGATGAAAACATTTAGATTAATCAGTAAACATCTCAAGTAAACTGTTCGGTATCATATCAAGTAAAGAACATGTCCCACATGCAATTTTAAAGCATCGGTAATGTATTTATTTTCGAAATCATATATAAACTATGAATGTTATGAAAATACAAATTGTCGTAAGATTACTACTCACAATAGGTGTGCCAAAATACCAAATGCTTCACCTCATGTAATTTGTACAACTTCTTCTAATTAATCTATAACTACATAACATCGATCTCATGTTAATATTCTTGTCTTAGATAATTCATAGCTAATTTCGAATACCCAACCCTCAATTTTATGTTTGACTCTTAACTCGTCAATTGATACTTACTCACGCTACTGGTGTTTGAGAATATTTCAAAACCTATTAAATACAACATATTCATATGATATAGCCAGTTAATTCATGGAAAAGTCTCATCAATTTATCCAAATTTCCTTCGCTTCATCATTCAAATTCTTAACCCAATTCAAAAATTATATCTATTCAGCTTTATCAGAATATGTATATAAATTTCATTGTCTTAAAAGTGGAAGAAATACATATAACTACCTGGAGTGTATTGCTCGAATCTAAGGAATTGTATAACAAAAATTAGATGAACCACGATCTTCGATGCTAAAGAAACTCCCGAGAGTCTCTTTCTTTTGTTTTTCCCGTTCAATGCTTTCTTCCTTTCCTTTTAGGGATTTTCTTTCTTCTGAAACTCGTTGCTTCTGTCTGCGTTTCCCCTTCCTTAATCCCTTTCGATTTGGCAGATTATGTTTGCCTTTTTTTCATCCTTTTTTTTCTCCTATCCCTTATGACTTATGTGATTGTGAATTATGTCACGTTAATGGGCTAAGCCCACTTGGTTTTTTTGTTTTTTTAGTTTTTTTTTGTAGTTAATTTCTTATAATAATTATTATTGTTATTATTGTTATTATTATTATTATTATTATTATTATTATTATTATTATTATTATTATTATGCTAATGACCAATACACCATTTCAAAAAAATAAAGGGTATTACATTCTTTTCACCTTATAAAATTCGGTCCCCGAATTTATCTCAAGTACGTACCTGTAGACTGAAACAAATGAGGGATACTTCACTTGCATATCTTGTTCTACTTCCCAAGTAGCTTCTTCAACTATATGATTTCAATAGAAGACTCTTATTAACTCAATTTCTTTTGATCGTAGCTTCTTTACTTGCCTATGAACAGTAGCCATCGGTTCCTCCTCGTAAGACAACTTCTCATCAAGCGGTATAGCAGGTGCTTCAAACACCTTAGATGAAGCACATGAGACGAGTCTGATATATATTTCCTTAGCATTGAGACGTGAAACACTGGATAAATAAAGGACAACTCAGGTTGAAGTGCCAAACAATAATCCACAACTCCCATTCGGTCAAGCATTTCATACTGACCTATTAGCCCCGGGCTCAACTTACCCCTTTTTATGAATCGAATCAAACCCTACATAGGAGATACCTGTATGAACACTCTATCTCCAATTGTGAACATTAAGTCTCTTCTTCTCTAATTTGCATAAGATTTTTGTTTTTGTTTGTTATAAATTGTGAGTAATCGCAATCTGATCAATTAAACCTTGTCAATAGCTTCGGTACTAAGTCGGATCCCAATAAGTTAATCTCACAAGCTTCAAACCTTCCGCTAGGAGAACGACATATTCTATCATTAATGCTTCGTACATTATCATGTGAATACTATACTGAAGACTATTGTTATACGAAAATTCAGTTAAAGGTAGATAAACGTCTCAACTACCTCCACACTCAAGAATACTATCTCTCAACATATCCTCCAATATCTATATAGCACACTCGGACTTTGCGTTTGCGTGCGATAAAACTAGTACTAAGATCTACTTGTGTACCCGATATTTATTGAAAAGGTTTTCAAATCGTGAAGTGAATATGGTCCTCTATTAGAACTGATGGGCAATAGAGCTCTGTTAAGTTAGATAATTTTCTGTTAATGTATGTCTATGCATATCTTACCTCACTATATGAGGTTTTGACTAGCAAGAAACGTGCCTAGTTGGTAAATCAATTTATAACTTTCCCACATATAATCATACCTCTAATGGTTTGAGTAATTTAGTCATATAATGTATTGTTCTATCGTATTTCCACTTTAGAGTCTTAAGTTGTTTTAGTGAGCATGTGAGTTACAAGTGCTTGCCTTAACATACTGACATGTCAAATAGTAAGAAACAAAGTTAATGATTTTTTTTCCTCTTTCTTTTCCAACCAATTATTTTTTTATACAGTCATGGTGCATCTTATAGATTTGAGATATACCGTATATCTAGATTTTGTGAGCTACATCACGAATAGCTTGTCTCAACCCCTATATGTTTGCTACACAAAATTAGTTACCTAGTCGAAGAGTACCCTCACTATTAACAATTATATTCTTGCTTTTACCAGCTTGAGACTAATATCGATAATTAAATAGTCGTTCATCCTCGTATTGTCTAGCCTTTTTACATTCGTGCATCGGGCTTGACCAATAGCCAATAATGTCTTTTATTTTTTTTCATATTGAATCTAATATGTTTGCTCTCTAATCTATACATATCTTCGTCCTTAAGTATCTATACACCTAAATGCATCAAATCACCCAAAATTCTGTTTGGCATAAGCTATAATATTTATCTTTTCTGAACAGTACAAAACAGCATAATTATATCTTCAGTAGTTCACTCCATCAGCATTGTTAAATATTTATATCCCTGTTGGGTTTAAATATAATTCAGGCTCTTATGCTAGGTATAAATCTCATAGGTTTCTTCATATAAATAGTGTGTTTAGATCATAAAAGGAAATACTAATATGACCATCTCCAAATCATGAATGGCATAATACGACTTGAGCATCTTCAATTTCCTTTGAGCATAGGCTATCACGCAACTCTTTTGCCTGAGAAAATATCCTAGTCCTACCATCAAAGTATCTTATAACATCGTGAATCTTCTAGATCCTATTGGAATAAGGCTGATATTAGTGTGGTTGCCAAACATGCTTTCTCGTTGTAAATTTCTCCATCCACTGAAATTTAGCGATTTTGTTATGTTAACTTGGTGAGTGGTGGTGCTATTCTAGAGAATCCTACACTAATGCCTATAGTAGCTTGTCAAACCAGAAGTAATCTTTGTAGGGGAAATATGTGATGACCCGACCCTTCATCTCATGTGTTAATGCTCCATTTTTCACGTTTATTACTTCTTCATATTTCATTATCGGTATGTGGTGTGTGAGAGTCGATTTAGAATGGTTTTCATAAGAAATGAAGCACCTAGAATTTTTAAGGAATGCTTAAGTTGGAAAAGTCAACTGGACATTGACTTATGAGTTAGAGGACTTGGATGTGATTTCCGACGATTCGATAAGCTTCAGGAGGTAATTTGTGACTTAGGAGTGCGATCGGAATTGATTTTGGATGTTCGATGTAGAATTAGGCTCGAATTGGCGAAGTAAGTATTTTGGCGAATTTCGGATAATAGGTGAGAATTTGATCTAATGGTCGAAATGGAATTTCGAGAGTAGTTGTAGCTTCGATATGTGATTTGTGATGTGTGTGAAAAATTTCAGGTCATTCAGACATGGTTTGGTTGGGTTTTGATCGATAGTGCATTTTAGAAGTTTTTGAAGAACTTAGGCTTGAATCCAATGTGATTTGATGATTTTAACGTTCTTTGATGTATTTTAATGATTGGAACAAGTTCATATTATGTGTTGGGATATGTTGGTGCCTTTGGCTAAGGTCCAGGGTGCCTTGGGTGATTCCAGATAGTTAAAGGGATGAAATTTGGAGTTTAAAGGCTACTAAAGGATCTGGTATCGGGTTTTTCCGCTTCTGCAGAAATGGATCACAGAAGCGTTCTCACATAAGCGAGGGGGGGTCCCGTAGAAGCGAAAAATGGGCCTGGGTGATTTTTTGGCAGAACCGGACCAGCGGACTGTATAAGCGGACACGCTTACGCGATTGGTTGGCCAAAGAAGCGGTCTTGGGGAATATTTGAGGAACCATAGAAGCGGATGAGTAACCGTTTCCATGATACTTGGCATGTTAAATGATTTCAGTCCTGAGTTAAACAATGTTTTGAAATGCCCAGTCATACTTCTAAGGTATTAAAACTTAAACTACATTTTTATGATGTTTGGAGCTGAGAATTATTACTTGACATCGCCCTAGTGGCTCACATGAATATTCTGGACTGAGGATGGATCGGACTGCACGCCGCAACAATGCTTGGCCTGTAGGAGCCCCTTCGAAGTTTGAACCTCACAGTGAGCGCGGGTACCCAAATGGATCAGGCTACACGATCCAACGGTGATGTGCGTTGCATTACATTCATGCATTGATTCCTAAATTTACTACGTGGCATGACATTCAGCACTCTCACCTCATTGGCATCCATGCTATTTCTTACACTATTACCAGATACCCTTGTGTTATTTGTTAATGGAGTGATGTGCCCGAGGGGCTGGCTTATGTGCGGACTTGCACTATTTGATTATGCATTCATTTGCTTGACTATTGGAAAAAGGATAATTTTCAAAAGAGGTTTTTAACTGAGCTAGATATTTTCTAAAGGATTTCCACGGTTTTACTATTTTCTCACGAATTTGCACTACCCTATATAGCATGATGAAGTGCTTTACGTGTTTTCTTACCGTTCAGTTATTATTTTCTCTTATTAATCACTAGGTTGGAGTACTCACTTTACTCGCTGCACCTCACGTGCAATTGCAGGTATTGTTCACCCGGTAGCGGGTTATTAGCTGATGAAGGTATTATTATTGTAGCTGGGCAAGGTGATCGCCAGCCTTCGCGGCACTAGATCTTTAGAATTCCAGTATTTATTTTTGGTATATTATTGGCCTTGTAGTTGCGTTCAGGCTTATTTAGATGCTCATGACTTGTGACACCTCGGTTGGGTTGTGTTGGGTTGTATTTAATAGTTTCTAATGTCATTAAGTTGTACTTTCATTTCATTTATGTTTAAAAATGGTTAAAGAGAAGATTTGGGTTAGTTGGTTGGCCTTGTCTTAACGAGAGGCGCCATCACAACCGGGTGGAAAATTGGGTCGTGACAAAATGGGTCTCGGCCATTTATGAACTGTTTATATCTTCTTAGAATCTACCATTTTTTTGTTCTTAGATACTATGTCTATGAATACCATCGAGTCTAGCTAATTGAAGAACTTAAAAAAAATTAATTTTCCTGCACCGTCTTTGACATATCTTTCAAGTAATTCTCGTGCTCTTCCTAGGTACGAGAATACACCAGAATATAGTAAGTAAAAGCTATGAAATTGTTTTCTCCAAAAACAACTTTGAGCACCATATTCATTATATACTTCATGCGATTGGAGCATTGATCAATCTAAAGGACATCACAAGCTCATAATGTTTGTACCGAGTACTAGAGGCAACATTGAAATATCTTCCTTTCTTATTCTAAGCTGATGATAACCAGACTAAAGATCAATGGCTCCTTGTAACTGATCAAACAAGTTATCTATACAAGACTAGAGATATTTGTTATGTATTATTATCTTATTTAATTATCTGTAGTTGGCCCACATTCTTAATGAATCATCCTTTTTTTTGTCCAAACAATATTGATTTACCCCATGGTTCAATCCTCGATATGATAAACCTTTATACAGTAGATCTGCTAATTATTCAATTAGCTCTCTCAACTCTGTTGGTGCCACATGATATAGTTTACGTGTCAGATGCCAGCTCAATACCAAAATCTATTTCTCATATTTGAGGTAATCCTAGTAAATCCTTAGGAATACATTAGATAATCTCTCATGATGATACTTCTTTTTGTTTCTTTCTCAAACTAAGTGTTTCTTCTCTTGTGACTCTTACCGTATCTATGAGATCCAAACAACCTTTCTTTTATAATCGTTGAGTCTTCAAAATATATAATTTGCTCGTATCTAAAATCTATAATCCCCTTTTTGGACAAAACCAATTTTTAATGTTCACTAGCCTTAATAGTCTTCTATAGTAATCGAGGGTAGCATGGAAAGAAGATAATTAATCCATATATATCTGTAAGTTAGAGTCAACCATATCAAGTATAACATGATTAGCTAGGGTTTCCTTCTTTTAACTTGAATCCTAAAAATTTTAAACAGATGTCTAACTACTGTAATTTTTTTCATGGATGTGGCAGCCTGATAAGGATGGCTTAATATCTCAAACAACAACAACAACAATGACAACTACCCAGTATAGTCCCACAAAGTGGAGTCTGGGGAGGGTAATATGTGGACAGGCCTTACCCCTACCCTGAAAGGGCAGAGAGGTTGTTTCCAATCGACCCTCGGCTCAGTGAAGGAAAGGAAAAATAAAAACAAAAACAAAAACAAAGGAGCATTAGTAACTTCAACAGAAATAGCGTAAATAATTATCTAAACATAAGAACCATAAAGAAAATAGCATGCAATAATATCAAATAACAACAACAACAAATAACTACCATAAGGGAGACACAATCCAATACACAAATCATCTATAGCTAGCCCTGCCAAGCCTCACCCAGCCCCGGGCGAGGAGTACGAAAAACCCTAGGGGCTCCTATTCTACAACCCTGATACTAGACCTCTAGACTTTCCTATCAAGGGCCATGTTCTCAGAAACCCGCATCCTAGCTATGTCATGCCTAATCACCTCTCCCCAGTACCTCTTAGACCTCCTTCTCCCTCGCCGAATGCCGACTATCGCCAGCCGCTCACAACTCCTCACGGGGGCATCAGGACTTCTCCTCCACACATGCCCGAACCACCTCAGCCTCACTTCTTGCATCTTCTCATCCACCGGGGCCACCCCCACCTTCTCTCGAATAACTTCATTCTTAATCTTATCTAACCTGGTGAGCCCGCACATCCACCTAAGCATCCTCATCTCCGCAACCTTCATTCTCTGAACATGAGAGTTCTTCATTGGCCAACACTCCGCCCCATACAACATGGAAGGTCTAACCACAGCTCTTTAAAATTTCCCCTTGAGTTTCTGTGGAACTTTCTTGTCACACAGGACTCTTGATGCAAGCCTCCACTTTGACCACCCCACTTCTATACGATGAGTGACGTCCCCGTCAATCTCTCCGTCAATCTCTCCGCCCCCCTGAATCACCGAGCCAAGATATCTGACACTGTCCCTCTTATCGATGGCCTGAGATCCAATCATCACGTCTCTACCTACTTCGCTCGGCTCGGCGCTAAACTTGCACTCAAGGTATTCTGTCTTAGATCTGCTTATTTTGAAACCCTTAGACTCGAGAGTCTGTCTCCATACCTCTAACCTCTCAGTAACACCGACCCTCGTCTCGTCTATCAAGGCTATGTCATCAACAAATAACATAAACCAAGGCACCCTTGAATATGTCGGGTTAGAGCATCCATCACCAAGGCAAACAAGAGAGGGCTAAGCGCCGATCCATGATGGAGCCCCATAACCACTGGAAAATGGTCTGAGTCGCCACCCACCGTCCTAACCCTAGTCTTAGCTCCATCGTACATGTCCTTGATTACTCTGATGTAGGCTTCTGGCACGCTCTTCGCCTCCAAGCACCTCCCTTGGCAACTTGTCATACGCCTTCTCCAAGTTGATAAGCACCATGTGCAGGTCCTTCTTCTTATCCCTGAAATGCTCCACCAGCCTCCTAACAAGGTGGATAGCTTCTGTAGTGGAGCGACCCGGCATAAAACCGAACTGGTTCACAGATATAGATGTCATCTCCCTCACCCTCGCCTCGATCACCCGCTCCCAGACCTTCATGGTGTGACTAATTAATTTGATACCCCTATAGATGTCGCAGCACTGGATAACACCTTTGTTCTTGTACAAGGGCACCACTGTACTCCACCTCCACTCCTCCGGCATTCTTTTGGTTCTGAAGATTGAATTGAGCAACCTGGAGAGCCACTCCACTCCTAACCTACCCATGAATTTCTAGAACTCCACCGGGATCTCGTCAGGCCCGGTCGCTCGACCCCCTACGCAAAGCCCCCATGACCTCATCCGCCCTAATGCGCCTGCAGTACCCAAGGTCTCTATGCTGCTCTGAATGCCCCTACTCCCCTAGCTCTATGTTACGATCTCCCTCCTCGTTAAGCAAGTCTCAAAAGTACGCCTGCCACCTCTGCTTGACTTGAGACTCCCCCATCAGAAATCTACCATCCTCGTCCTTGATGCACCCAACTTGGTCAAGATCACGTGCCTTCCTTTCCCTTGCTTTAGCTAACCGGAATAACGTCATGTCCCTACCTTTCTCCCCTAATTCCTCGTACATGCGGCTAAACGCCGCGTTTTTGGCTTCCGTAACCGCTATCTTTGCTTCTTTCCTCGCCGCCTTGTAGGTCTCCCTATTCGCTCTCTGTTCTTCCTCGCTTGTGCTCCCTGCCATCTTAGCGAACGCCACTTTCTTCACCTCCACTTTTCCTTGGACTACATCGTTCCACCACCAGTCACCCTGATGTTTTCCTGAATAGCCCTTGACAACCCCGAGCACATCCCGTGCTACCTTCCTAACCAAGTTCGCCGTTTCTGACCACATAGCATCCGCTTCCCCAGAACTTCTCCAAGCTCCGCTCTCAGCTAACCTCATCTCCAACTCCTGTGCTTTCTCCTTAGTCAAAACACCCCATCTAATCCGCGGTTGTCCCCGAGCACCCCTACTCTTCCTCTTCACCCAGAGACCGACATCCATCACTAGGAGTCTATGAAGAGTCGAAAGGGACTCTCCCGGAATAACCTTGCAGTCCTTGCACATACCCCTATTGCTCCTTCTGAGGAGGAGGTAATCAATCTGAGTCCTCGCTGCCGAACTCTTGAAGGTGATCAAATTCTCCTCCCTCTTTTGAAATTTTGAGTTCGCAATCAAAAGCTCGGAAGCCTTGGCGAAATCAAGCAGTGACGTGCCTCCTCCGTTCCTAACCCCAAAGCCGAAGCCACCGTGCACCTCGCCATAACCACAAGCATCAGCCCCAATATGACCATTAAAGTCCCCTCCAATAACTAATTTCTCAGATTGGGGAATACTACTCACCAGATCATCCAAGTCCTCCCAAAAGTGCCTCTTAACCTCCTCGTCTAAGCCCGCTTGCGGCGCGTAAGTGCTAATGACGTTGAGGACGCAACCCCCAAGACATTAACCTATCATTCACTCGCCTAACCTCGACCACGAATTCCCTTAGATCCCTATCAACCAAGATGCCCACTCCATTCTTACCTCTTACGACCCCAGAATACCACAGCTTAAACCCGTCTGCATTCCTCGCCTTCGACCCTTTCCACCTAGTCTCCTGGACACATGCTATGTTAACCCTCCTCTTCTGAAGAACCTTCACCAACTCAATGGACTTACCCGTCAGAGTGCCTACGTTCCACGATCCTATCCTTAATCTATGAGCGTCCGCTACCCTCTTCCCACCCCTGCCTCCGACCCTACCCGCAGAACCGCTCCCATGCCCCCTGCTCGCCCCTACCCCTGCTCCCCGAGGACATGACCTTACTCTACCATCCCCCACTGGGGCCACTATCCCCAACAATTACGGGAAATAATGATGCACCCACGTACAACAGTGGAATATGCAAAAAGATACAAGCTAGGAATCGACAAAGTAAACCACACACAGGGTGCTTAAATAGAAAACGTAAAAGCGTGTATAGAGTAAAAAAAGGGGGGTCGGGAAGTACCAACTCCCGATGGAAAAACCTGGAAGTATGCTTTGATTCTTCTGATATCAACTACCGCTAGCTCTTGCACATTTCGTCCGTGTTGTTTTGCTCTTCGCCTCTAAATGTCGTAAGCTCTCCTTGTCCACCGTGGATTGTACCTGAAAATCACGCACACAACAAACCAAAAAAAAAAAAACCAATCGAGGGGGCTGCCTAGCTCGGGAAAGGGGAGGGGTTGCCTTACCGGGGGTCGCTGGAGAAGGGGGGTCGCTCGAGTTAGGGTTGGCAGGGGTAGGGGGTGAGGGCTGGATAGTGAAGATGGAGGAGAGAGAGAGAGAGGAGAGAGACAGAAAAAAGAACTTACTTAGGGTTCGCCGGAGGGGGAAAGGGTCGCCGGGGGGAGGGGTCGCTGGAGGGGGAGGGGGAGGGGGAGAGGGGAGCTGGGGGCTGGGGGCTAGGGGCTGGGGGAGGGGGAGGGCTTGGTGAATATGAACGTTGGGAGCGTTCTGTCCAGAAGAGAGGAGGAGAGGGAATGAGCGTATTCAATGTGATGCAAATTCAAAATATCTCAAAATATTCTTAATTTTTTTAATAAATCTTTGACTCATATTAAAATCTATACTAAAAGATATTCTAATATTGATCTCCTTATATGAGTTCTTTCCCGCCAATCATGTCCATATTTTTAATCTTTCTAGTAAGTGCAACTGCTACATAATAGGTTTAAGTCTTCATGTATGCATTTACTATATTATTTAAACAATTAACCAGCCTTTCAACAATCCTATAAACTTATGATGTTGCTTGTGTATCGAGCTGAGAAAGTTCGGTATTATATATAAGTATACCCAAAGTCTAATTCAATTTCTTAAATGATATAGCAGGAAATTCGCGTTACAAACTGTGAAGAAGGAGGTGATTCATAAACACTTTAGTAAAATTTATTTCCAAATTAGTCGTGTTGCTCATGTTGGCATATCTAAGAGTACAATAGCATTTCATGTATTCGTCATGTTCTCTAGTCTAAAGGTTGCCTGTTCCATAGACCTCTTCATGAAATATCCTATGGCTTATAACATGATAAGTATTTTACTAAAGCCTTTAAGGATTCTTTGAATTATCACCAATGATAAACTTAGTAGTTCCAACTTTAGGAGCTTTATTAAGAATATTTTGTCGGTCCTCATAATGTCTAGGACATGAGGACATTAGAGCCCCTATCTTGTTGCTCATTCTTCTCAGGTTTATCTATTACCTTAATAAAGATCTTAAATTGTTTTTCCATGGAGGTAAGTACCTTTTTGTTATTGCACTCCTCTATCGCTGTAGTGGTAGACTAGTATAAATGATTTGAAATACTATTATACATAAATGAATGGACAAACTAATTAATGGCATTTAACTATGAAATTTCATCACAATACAACCCGACCGGGGTGTCACAAGTCACGAGAATCTAGTGAGTAGGGACACTACTACTAGACCAACAATGTATATATATATACAAGATAAAACCAGAATACAAAGGTGGAGTGCGGTGCCGCGAACGCTGGCGGCCACCTTGCTCAACTACCACAATAAGGCATTCAGTCCTCCTGATAACCCGCTACCGGGTGGAAGATACCTGCAACTGCACGCAAGGTGCAGAGAGTAAAGTGAGTACTTCCAACTCAGTGGTAATAAGCGAGAATAATATCTGAGCGATAAGAAAATACGTATGAGCACACAAAACTGCTATAAATGACAGAACAACCCTTCTTGAGCGACCGAAATACTGTGAAAATCCCTTTAGAAAATCCCAAGTTCGGTTCAAAAATCTCTTTTGAAAATATGCTTTTTCAATAATTGCAGAGGTAATTTGAATAAGTAGGAAATAGTCAAAAACCTGCCCCTCGGGCTCAATAACAACTCACAATATCCAACATCAGCCTCTCGGGCTCAGCACTCCTTAGCATATAACCCCAGAATATCTGGTCAACAAGGAAATTAACCGTATGTATGCCAATGATATATGAGTGCTAAATGTTGCGCCATGTAATACAAACAGGAGTAAATGCATGAATGCATTGCAATGCACATAAATACGCTGCAGCGTGAAGCCCGAGCCAACCATGCATATGATTTAACATCGACGGCGCTCACTGTGGGGGTTCAGACTCCGTAGGAGATCCTTCAGCCCAAGTGCAATATAATACAGTGCCAATAGTTACCACTGTTTCCGTTACAATGCACGGTGCCAATAGTTACCACTGTTTCCTTTTCAATACACGGTGCCAATAATTACCACTGTTTCCATGAAATAATATGCAGTCCAAAAAGTGAGATCATGATCGTCAGCCCAAAATATCATTTAAGAATAATTTATGTTTTCAAAACATAGAATTTTAGGTGAGTTTGCAAAGATGTGTAAAAAAACCCTGGACTGAATTTAAATAGTATGCAAATCATGTAACTCTGATATATCAATTCCTAAAGGTCTACAAGTCGGCACAAGGCCCCAAACATGGCATGAAGCCAATATAACATCAATATAGGGTGCAAAGCAATCACCAAAATAGTATAAATTCATCCATCGGATTGAACTGAGCCACAATTTCCCACATATATGACCCCGCACTAGGCATGGAGTGCGTGTCTCGCCTCATATAGCGTCACAATGTGATCTACCAGGGTTTAAAATAATCGGAAATAAGCCCCAAATATGGCAATGAGCCCAAGTCCTAATGATAACAACTAACATTTACAATTTAGTGGTAAAAACCAACAACCGGGACAGACCAAGTCATAATCCCAACGGTGCACTGACCTACGCTCAGGTCCAGCGTGCAAGTCACCACAATACATCACCAGGATGTGCAAATCCGGGGTTTCAAACCCTCAGGATATCATCCCCAAATATTACTCACCTCAAGACGGCCAAAAGTCTAGCTCGCTATGTCCTTGCATCTCGAATTGGCCTCCTCGTACGACAAATCTGCCAAAAGTCACACAAATATCGATGAAACTCGATTTCTAATAGACAAGATTTTAGTTATACATATCTGGGACTTGCCTCTTGATGGTACTAAAATGATCCATTACTCTTAGGTAACCTTTAATCCACAGTACAACATTCAATAGGGCCATTAATAGTGATAAATCACATAATGAAGCTACAACAATTCTCGAAATTCTATTCCGACCCTCGGATCAAAATCTCGCCTATCAACCGGATTTGGCCAAAATCCTAACGTCGCCAAAATAGGCTAATTTCTACACCGAACCTCCAAAATTACTTCCGGTTGCTCTCTTAAGCCTTAAATCATCCCCCAAAACTAACCGAATCATCGAAAATAAATTCTGAGCCCTCTAACTCAAAAGTCAACTTCCGGTTGACTTTCTCCAGATTGATCCTTCCTTAAAGAGACTAAGTGTCTCATTTCCTATCAAAATCACTCTAAATCAATTCTAATGCACCTCATACCGGTAATGAAACATAAGAAAGCATAAAATGGGAAGAACGTGGTAGTATCGCATGAGACGACGGGTCAAGTCATCACATTCTCCCAAACTTAAACAAACGTTCGTCCTCGAATGTGCCCAAAATTCTTCCAAGAGCCCAACAATTGCTGAATAACCTTACGATGTATAAATTCAGGGATGAGACCTTATCTCACATAGGCCTGATAATATAATAAGCTGAAATTTCACAGCCATTTAGACCATATACCGTAGACCCACATTGCACTTTCCGAAATCATATCCATAATTAGTACGAATCAGCTGTAATAACCTTTAATCGAACAGTCGGGACGAGTCTCTATTCACAGCAGTTGCCCACAATACCAAATACCGATAGGAAACCTCTTGTTAGCTAAAGTCTTATTCTATCACTTTCATATACTGTCAACTATATATAAAACACGCGATAAAGCGTCACCATTTATCAGATCGACCATTTATGAAGTCATTTCTCCTCTAGCAGTTATCATAACAAATTAATCGAACCTCGATATTTACCCTTCAAACATGCTAAACTCAAATCCGATTGTATTCATTATTGACCCCAACGATCACTTCGAATCCAACACACCATTATGGTGATATTACATATTAATACAGGACTAAGTCACAACTTGCATAATACGCGCACCAATAAGAAACGGTTCGAACATTCTCAAATCATGAAAATAACTCAACTGAGAGAGTTGTACCTCAAATTCATCAGTACTACAACAACACAAGGCTGAGGCCCAGTCTCACATCATAGAAATAGGACACACAATTTCGACCCGCAAGGTCATATTTTCACATCTCTTTGTTGCACGCGTGATCCCATTAAAGTACCTATTCCACGTGAAACATCTCTGCACTAGCATCTGCCACGAAGGACCAATTAAGAAAGCAATCTTTCTTAGTTGTCCGCTGGTTCTTTGAAATATAAATCATTCTGCTAAAATATATTCTAAAGCACTTCGCAACTTAACCCCTGGAATTTTCGGCGTAGCCCCTAATGCCATAGTTAAAAATCACCCAACACTAACACAACCGGTCTGAATTTCAGCATCACATCCAAAATATAACATACCAGCGAATAAAGATCCACCACCACAACATAGCCTGTATATCAGAACTCCATATAGTACACAAATCATCATACCTGATCTCAGTTTTCATCGTGCAATACACACATAGAGTTTATAATCCTTCATTCCATGACATATACTATATATTTACATGTGCTTCCGAGCAAACCCGAACACCACTAGTGAACTTAACAAGAACATTCCGCAATACTAGTGAAATATAATCAGTTTAATTACATTGCCCTTTTTTGAGTCATATACTCTCATCAAATCACTTCCACTTAGCAATATCATTTTCCTAATCATCTGAAGATCATTTATCTAATCACTTAGGAGGAATAACTACACATCCCATGCACTGCATGGCATACAGATGTCTTGTTCAATTACTATAACGATACGACGGATGAGATTTGTATAAATTGATAACACTGCCAAATTAAATATTCATTGGGTCTATACTTCTGGCAAGAACTATCACCTCATTCTGAACCAAATAATGGTCCTAGACCCTTACTTAACTTCATACACTCAGATTGCACTAATCTCAAATTCAATGATCTCGCCTCACCCATTATGAACTGCTCAGGCAATAAACATAATCAAAAGTCAGACATGATGCCTCAATATGCCAATAGCCTACCAACTAGAACGCGGTACCAAAAGGAAAACGAACTCTGGAAGGAATTACTAATCCCATACACTAATACGGACCTTCCTTAGAAGATAGGAAGCAAGGGATACAAAATAGCATATAGAAAGCTATACTCAACATAACATTGCCGCAGCGTGCAACCCGATCCAGATAACATACCCATGGCGGCGTGCCACCGGATCCACACATAGATCTCACATAAGGAGATATACATCGAGCCAAATCTTCTCATTATAACCAAATACCGAATATCGGTCATAAGCATGCTAAGTGCATTATATCATCCCTGAGGGAGATTTAGCATTATAAACTACAAAACACGAGCATAACTGAAGTTTGATATACAATCTGAATTTCAAGAGCCAAAATGCTCATATAACGTCATTCCTACGCTGATTCTCAATACATAAGCAATTTCTCGAGCCATTTCACACATCTCACGGCATAATGCATCACTATGCAAGGTATCTGACAATGAACCATCAACCTAGCTACTCCTCCATGAAGACCGCATTATTAAAATGCACCCATCTGGCTTGATATAGAGCCATTATTCACATTAAATCTATCCATTGAGTTCAAGCCGATTCTGACCACACTGAACTAGTCTGATAACCTTTCAAAGGTCCATAGTAACTTCCAGTTTCTTCATAAAACACAAGAACAACCATCATAAACTTCCTACTTGGTGTACGTCTTTAATCAATCAAGTGACTACATGCCACACTTATATAATCTTCCAGTAGGACACACTCCAACAACTTACCGCAACAATATTTGGGGCATACCTCCAAACCACCGGTCGCACTAACGCTGAAGAGTGACAGAGAATCATTAGCCCGGATGCAAAACAATTTTTACAAAACACCCATCATAGGTGACACTGAAGATAATACCAATTTACCTTAACAATCGAAACTTCTTTCCTGCTCATCCGAGCTCATGATATCTTTATCAAAATTTTCCTTCACTCGTGCCATTCTCGGCCCAATTTCCACGACCAAAGCTTATTTCCCAGCATGCATCAAATCGGAACTAACATAGTACGTAGCTGTACAATCTACTAACCAATAGCAAGCTCCTAACTTGGCTCGAAGCCATAGATCACAGCGCTTATACTCTATTGTTGTCGTATTACCTTAGTGAGATTAAACTCACTCCTTCATAAGCTTTTGGAAATACGAATCATTAGAAATTTTAATTCTTCTGCAATTTTTGCATTCACTCATGCAATAGGTAAGCCCACTCTTTAGGCGACAAAATTTTTACCAACTCCAAAATTTTTCAAAAATTTTAGCAGAGTCTCCTTTGTAATTGGGCTTATCCACTTGCCAGAGAATCATCAAAATAATCCTATCAACACGTCAAAGCATCAAAATGTATATCAACAACATTAATATCAATACTACACGTATTATATTATCAAAATTGATACATGGACATGCAATGCACCTATTCGAATCATAAACATAAAAAATTCATTTCAACCCTCCATTATTGGGCTATTCAATTGAGTAAGAACATATTCTTTCTATAATATTCTCGGACTTCAAGGTGGTCTCCTCGACTTAACGATTTCATCATAATACATTTACAGAAGTGATCTCAGCTCCCAGATTTATCTAACTAGTATGACATATAGCTTCCCTTCATAAGCAAATAACCCATTAGCTTTACCTTTAGTTGATATTTTCTTATACCTTCCACTGCCATACATATTACACATCACATGGATATCCAACCGCCATTACGGCTAATAAGGACAATAATGAACATATGAGTTCAAAGCACTTTCTCGCAAAATCAGCACCTCGGTGCTCAAGCCATTGGCAAAGATTCAGCTTCAAGTTCTCCAGAGTGGCCTAACTTCAACTCACAGAGATTACACTTCGCCCCTCAATCGGGGAATAAAAAGCCATCGAGGCACATCTGGTACTGAGCACTCACGTACGCATACAATCGCCTGGAAGAATTTTCAAGAGTTTTCTTTTCAAGCTGAATCAAGGACGCACGGAAGAATTCAAGGATGTGAAGTTTTTCCTAATGGTTCTGCAGCCTCTCGAGGATAAATACAGACGTCTCCGTACTGATCCACGAGACTCTACTAAACCTGCTCATGACTCGGGAGACCTAGTGACCTAGGCTCTAATACCAACTTGTCACGACCCAAATTCTATACCCGATCGTGATGACGCCTCTCGTGAAGACAAGGCCAGCCAATAACCTAAAATCCTATTTGAAACAACTATCGTACATAAATGAATGGAAATACTAATTAATGGCACTTAACTATGAAATTTCATCACAATACAACCCGACCGATGTGTCACAAGTCACGAGCATCTAATGAGTAGGGACACTACTACTGGACCAATAATGTATATATATACAAGATGAAATCGGAATACAAAGGTGGAGTGCGGTGCCGCGAACACTGGCGGTCACCTTGCTCAACTACCACAATAAGGCCTTCGGTCATGCTGATAACCCGCTACCGGGTGGAAGAAACCTGCAACTGCACTCAAGGTGCAAGGAGTAAAGTAAGTACTTCCAACTCAGTGGTAATAAGAGAGAATAATATCTGAGCGGTAAGAAAACACGTATGAGTACATCAAACTGCTATAAAAGACAGAACAACCCTTCTTGAGCGACCGAAATACTGTGAAAATCCCATTAGAAAATCCCAATTTAGTTAAAAATGCTTTTTTGAAAATATGCTTTTTCAATAATTACAGAGGTAATTTCAACAAGTAGGAAATAGTCAAAAACTTGCCCCTCGGGCTCAATAACAACTCACAATATCTAACATCAGCCTCTCGGGCTCAGCACTCCTTAATATATAACCTCAGGGTATCTGGTCAACAATGCAATTAACAGTATGTATGCCAATGATATATGGGTACTAAATGTCGTGCCACGTAGTACAAACAGGAATAAATGCATGAATGCGATGCAATGCTAATAACTACGCTGCGGCGTGTAGCCCGAGCCAACCATGCATATGAGTTAACGTCAACGGTGCTCACTGTGGGGGTTCAGACTTCGGAGGAGCTCCATTAACGAAGCGCAATATTATACAGTGGCAATAGTTACCACTGTTTCCATTACAATACACGGTGTCAATAGTTACCACCGTTTCCATTTCAATACACGGTGCCAATTGCTACCACCGTTTCCATGAAATAATATGCAGTCCAGAGAATAGTGAGATAATGATCGTCAACCCAAAATTTCATTTAAGAATCATTTATGTTTTCAAAACATAGAATTTTAGTTGAATTTGCAAAGATAGTGTAAAAAAAACCCTGGACTGAATTCAAATAGTATGCAAATCATTCTAACTATGATATATCAATCCCTAAAGGATTTTACAAGTCGGAAAAAGGCCGCAAACATGGCATCAATCATAGATAACAACAAAACTTTTACAATATAGCTGTAAAAACCAACAACCAGGACGGACCATGTCACAATCCCAACGGTGCTCTACCGCACGCTCAGGTCCAGCATGCAAGTCACCACAATACAAGACTAGGATGTGCAAATCTGGGGTTTTAAACCCTCAGGATATCACTCCCAAATATTACTCACCTCAAGACGGCCAAAGTCTAGCTCGCTATGCCCTTGCATCTTGAATTGGCATCCTCGTGCGACAAATCTGCCCAAAGTCACATGAATATCGATGAAGCTCGATTTCTAATAGACGAGATTTTAGTCATACATATCTGGGACTTGCCCCTCGATGGTACTAAAATGATCCACTACTCTTGGGTAAACTTCAATCCACAATACAACATTCAATAGGGCATTATTAGTGATAAATTTCATAACTTTTGCCATTTAGGTATATTATCAAATACCTTGTAGGAATACATGTTTATACCTCATAGTTATAGTATTGGTTCCTCCAACTATCACAATTAACCAAAAATTCATCTCGCCATCATTCCTAACCAATTTATCACTTCCAAATACACATGTATGACCATCTATTCACACCTACAACAAAATTTCATCAAATAAACACCTTTAAATCCCTACAATATTCATGTATTTATATTGGGAATTTCTGGCTTCCAATCACCATGACATAAGTTGTAATACTTGATTCATACTCATATTCCAGTAATATATCCATATATGTAAGTCTAAGGTTTAGGATTTATCTTTTGGAAGAAATCTTGCAAAACCCATTTGAGTTCTTGAAGGAATTTCTTGAAAAGTCTATGTGTTTATACAAAGATTTCATCAATAATAGTGTAAGAATAATGGAATTTTACACTAAGTTAGTGAAGATTTCATACCTTGAAGATGGGAGGGGTTGGGGGTCTTGAGAGGGTGAAGAAAACCCCCAAAAATCGACCTTAGATCAGAAAATATGAAGGAAATGTGATATCCCTTCGGTTTTACATAAACTAGGGGGGTATTTTAAACATTTTACAGGTTTTTCCGTGGTCCGTGGCATTCCTCGCGTTCCAATCAGCGGTTCCGGGCAGTGAGCCCCGCAGTCCAACCCGCGGCCACCCCTCATGGGCGCACCGGTGACGCGTGTCCAGTAAAATGTGCATACCTTTTTATATATACTTTCAAATGACGAACAGTTTGTTGCGTTGGAAATTAGGCTCAAGGGATTTTAATTTGATAGGTTTTAGTTCACAGAACCCCTTATATAACGCGAGCGATGATCATCCAAATTGAGGTCTTGTGCACACTCATTTATAATTCCGTCTATTATGAATTTTTTCTAACTTCAAAAGTTCCCGTTCGCCATCAAAAATCACCCCGAGGTCCCCGGGACCTCAACCAAAAGTGCAAACATATCTTAAAACATTGTCAAAACTTGTTCCATTTGACAAAACTCCTCAAACAAGACCAAAACCGTCAAATTACATCGAATTCTCTCCTAAATTCTTCCAAACTTCCAAATTATGCATTATGATAAAAAAATCCGACCAAATCACCTCCGAATGACATGAAAATTTGCGCACACATCTCAAATAACATAACAAAGCTACTACAATTCTCGGAATTCCATTCTAACCCTCGGATCAAAATCTCGCCTACCAACCAGATTTCGCCAAAATCCTAACTTCGCCAAAATAGGCTAACTTCTACACTGAACCTCCAAAATTACTTCTGGTTTCTCTCCTTAGCCTTAAATCATCCCCCGAAACTAAATGAATCATCGAAAATAAATTCCGATTCCTCTAACTCACAAGTCAATTTTCGGTTGACTTTCTCCAAATTGATCCTTTCTTAAAGAGACTAAGTGTCTCATTTCTTATCAAAATTACTCCAAATCAATTCTAACACAGATCATACCGGTGATGAAACATAAGAAAGCAAAAAATGGGAAGAACGGGGTAGTATCTCATGAGACGACGGGTCGGGTCGTCACATCATTTTATCGGAAAGCACCTCATATGGTACAATTAACCTATCACTGGTCTTGTATACTACTTATGTAGCATTTATTTGCTTGGAGATGGCTGCATGTCCATTGCCGAAATTTGACGTCTTTGAAGTTTGAATCTCTAGGAAAATTCTATTATAATGTAATTGGCCTGAGCCATACACTAATGGGATAAGTAATTATAGATTACCCTATCGCCACACATGTACGGAGGAATAAGAAAGAAAGACAAGACACATCCAATCACGCTCTCACAGAATCACGATTATGGGAATGATCGTCTGCATAACCATAATTGAGATTCTACTACCGACGTGTGCTCCATTAGTCACAAGAATAACCTAGGGCTTTAATACCAACTTTGTCGCAACCAAAGTTAGGACTATCTGAAAAATTTTCCTGTCTCAAATCAACAACCAAACATCCTAATATCACAAAAAATAACCAAAAACTTATCAATCAATCAAAATGAGTCTCCACCATTACTAATCAGCCCACTAACAACCAGAAATACTAGTTCATCTCCAACTTTGATAATAAAGAATGATACTCAATATAAGATTATAATAAATGAATAATATTCATGACACAAATAGAATGACTATGGAGTGATTCGAAGAATTCAAAGGAAAGACCATAAAAATAAATAAAATCTCTGCCCACGCGAACAAGAGCGAGGCTCACTAAGAACTATCAACAGGTGTACTCTAATTAACGAAATCCTCACCCACGTCACCTGCTGTTGTTGTAAAAAAAATTAGCGGAGAATGAATCGCTAGTTCAATGTGTAATAACACTTAACCACAACCATTTTTATTGGGGACAAGTCAGAAAATATGCTTGTACAATAATCACAAAATAAAATGCTCTTTTTAATACGGTAATAATAATTAGTCTTATCATGTGTTTCCTATAATAAAAATTAATTTAACAATTCATAACAAACTTGGTAAACACTGTATCATAGCAAATCACTATATTGGGTGATTTTTAGAAAAGGATTATGTAATCTGTATCACGGTGTAGACCCCTTCATAAAACGAGTCAAGGATAACTGTAGGCCCCTACTCGAGGGAAAACTGTAACTGTATGCTAGTTCTACCTTCCCACTAGAGAGTGCTATAATTGTAATCAATAATCAGTAAATCAGTAAATACAAGGTACACCAGATCTAATGAAGCAGCCGTTAGCTACGGGATCCTTCAAAATCTCCTCCCATTTATACTCTTTGTTGTAAATAGTAATTACTCGTAAAAAACATTTTTAAAATAATAAGGGCATATCATTCCTTATCAAATATTATTTTTATTGTGGTAACATTAGTTAGTCTCAAGTAACAGTAAGACATGTCTAGTAACAGTGAGAATACTTCAAATAAATGTAACATCTCAAATAACGGTAAAACATATCTAGTAACGGAGAGAACATTTCGATTTATTGGTAAATATCTCAAGTAGGTAGTGGTGCTTCCCTTAATGCATTCCGAGGGTGAGGCGGGGTTGGATTAGGGTGGATCCTAGATGGCTTGTAGTTTATGGGAGATCCACACAATTCTTGAGTTTTATCTTAGATGCCTTAGATTCTGGTTAATGTTACTGCATGTAATTCATCTTTTGTTTTTTATGCTTATATTACTATAATGATTTTCACTGAAGTTACGAATGAATTCTCTTTTCTTTTTTTTTCCTGTTTTCCTTGTTCTCTTTTATTTCCGTTGCTCTGAGCCGAGAGTATCGAAAATAGCCTCTCTGCCTTATCGGGGCAGGAGTAAGGTCTGAGTACACATTACCCTCCCCATACCCCAATATGTGGGATTGTACTGGGTAGTAGTAGTAGTAGTGGTAAACATCTTAAGTAAACTATTTGGTATCATATCAAGTAAAGAACTTGTCCCACATACAATTTCAAAGCATCGGTAGTATATTTATTTTCATAATCATATATAAGCCATTCATGTTATGAAAACATAAATTTTGGTAAGATTACTACTCACAGTCCCCGTGCCGAAATACCAAATGCTTCACCTCAAGCAATTCGTACAAATTCTTCCAATCAATCTATAATTACATAACATCAATTTCATGTTAATTTTCTTGTCTTAGATAATTCATAGATAATTAGAATACCAAACCCATGAATTTCATGTTTGACTCTTAACTCGTCAATTTATACATACTCATGCTACTGGTATTTGAGAATACATCAAAACTTGTGTAATACAACATATTCATATAATATAGCCACTTAATTCATGAAAAACTCTTATGAATATTTCAAAATTTCCTTAGCTTCATCTTTCAAATTCTTAACCAAATTCCAAAATTATATCTATTATGCCTTATCATAATTATGTATATAAAATTTTATTGTCTTAAAAGAGGAAGAAATACATGTAACTACTTGTAGTGTATTGCTTAAATCCAAGGAATTGTATACCAAAGATTAGATGAACCACGATCTTCGGTGCTAAAAAATCTCTCGAGAGACCCTCTTTCTTTTGTTTTTCCTGTTTGATGCTTTCTTCCTTTCCTTCTAGGGATTTTTTTCTTCTGAAACTCGTTGCTTCTGTCTAGGTTTCCCTTCCCCTAATCCCTTTCAATTTGGCAGATGATGTTTGCCTTTTTTTGATCTTTTTTTTTCTTCTTGACCCTGTGAGTTATGTCATGTTAATGGGCTAAGCCCACTTGTATTTTTTTTTAATTTTTAATTTTTAAATTTTTTAGTTAATTTCTTATAATTATTATTATTATTATGCAAATAACCAGTACACCCTTTTCAAAAAAATATAGGGTGTTACAGATGAAGACCATTTGAACAATTGTGATGTTTATTATTCTTTTATATTGATACTATGAATATAAATACATTTAAATTTGTAGAGGTCTTTGCAAGTGAACTTTTTGTACAAACAATGCTTTATTACTACAGATAGTACGCAAAGTATGCTTCTTTGTTGAAGTTTATTTCAAGTATATGCATTTGAATTATTTTATTCTATTACTTATTATCTAATTTAATTTTTGAGACAAAATGGGTACATAATTTAATGTTAACAAATATGGGGACAAAATTTAATGTTAACAAATATAATTTTTTAACCACAAAATTGTGCCTAAAATAAATATTTAAAAAATTACTTCATAGTGTAGATAAAATTGCCATGGTTAGAAAGTGTGGCCATATGGATTGTCAATCTGGATAAATTTTGCTCAAGAAGCCACACTTTGAAAGCTTACTCTATAATATGACAAAGATCACGCTTCAAATGTGTAGCCTTATATCATAAATGCGTGTCTGTATGACAAAATATAAGCGTGGCCTTTGTACCATATTGGCCACACATTTTTAAAGCGTAGAATCTAAGGCAACACCTATAAAGCATGGCTAATAATCAAAGGTTACGGTTAGGCCACCCCCCAAAAACCGTTGCCTAAAGCCGTAAAGTATTTCCTTTGACCAAATGCTACACTTTTTGGCATCTTATGCCACATTTCTAAGGGGTGGTTGTAGGCCTAAAATGTTGTAGTAATTTGTGACGTGTGTGCAAAATTTCAGTTCATTGGGACAAGGTTTGATGCTCTTTTTGATCGAATTCGGAATTCAAAAGTTTTCGAATTCTTATGCTTGAATCCGAGGGTGATTTAATATTTTGATGTTGTTTTAAGCGTTCCGAAGGTTGGAAGAAATTTAATTTGTGTTATCGGGTGTGTTGGCATGTTTGGTCAGGGTTCTATGAGGCTTGGATATGTTTTGGAAGAGTTTTTGGAAGATTTTGGCATTTTGAGCATGTAATGATCTAAAGGTCCACTTTTAGTTCTAGAGATTGAAATTTGATTTTGAGACTTTTGAAATTTTGATAATGAATTATGTGTGTGATCTGGAAAGTTTGTTCTAATTTCATCAAGTCGCGATTGGGTTTTTTATGGGAATCATGAGTTAATTGTTTAACAAGAGAAATGGATATCACACTTAGCAAACGAGCTTCGAATTGAGTTTCAATTGAAGGACTATGTTTGTATCATTATTTGTGACTTGTAGGAACAAGAATCATCAAATTCTGAGTTTGTATGATGGAGTTAGAGCCTTATCAGTGAAATTAAAGACTGCATCAGATCCGGTGTGCACCTTTTAGCGACCAGATTAGACCTTTTAGCGACGGGAATTAAGCCTTTAGCAACCAGAATCAGATTTATAAAAATGTAACATTTGTTATAGCTCATTTTGATGTTTTTTTGTGAAAGAACACGGCTTGGGGCGATTTTTGAGCAAGAAATCATGAGAAATATTGAGGTATGTCACTTGTGATCATTTCTACTTCATAATATTGAATTATCATCAAATAATCCGACTAGATTACATGTTTTTGAGGTGTAAATTCGGGATTCGGACATAGGAATTTGAAAATAAGATTTGAAGATTTGGAAGCCGAATTGTTATCAGAATTTAGTAATTTCGATATGGTTGGACTCATGGTTGAATGGGTTGTCGGATTTTATGAGTTTTGTTGGATTTCGAAGCATGGGCCCGCGGGCCATGTTTGGGCAATTTTGGAATGTTGATGTTAAGTTGGATATTTTCGAGTAGGCTTTACTCCCTTAGAATATTTTATGATTATGTACTAATTGTGGCTACATTTGGAGCATCCGGAGGTCGATTATGCAAGCGAGGCATCGCGGGCTAGAGTTTTGACCTGATCGAGGTAAGTAGTGATTGTAAAAACTATCCTGAGGTTTGAAACCCCGAATTACAAATTGTTGGGTTATTTTAAGGTGACACACATGCTAGATGAGAAGCGTGGAGTTGTGCACTGTTGGGGATTATTATTTGGTCCGTCCTGTACGATTGTTAAGTCGCGTATTTGATTTGAAACCTTATGATATTCCATTTTCTAGAGATTAATATTATATTTTGGGTTGTATGCCATGTTTAGGGCCTTGTACTGACCTGTTGATACCCTTAAGGGCATTTTTACTATATTTCCTTACTCTATTTGTTTTGAAAGCATATCCTCAGTCATGTTCCCTCCCATTATTGTTGAGTTTCCATGGACTCTCTTTTCAGCAGCTTTGTTATCCTCTGCTATTCTCAACCGAACAATGAGATCTTCAACGAACATCTCCTTCCATTTGTGTTTCAAGTATTTTTCGAAGTCTTTCCACAAAGGAGGTAACTTCTCATTCGTCGCTGCAACTTGGAATGCTTCATTGATGACAAGACCTTCAATGAAAATTCTAATTAGTAAAAATAATAAAATTAATACTTTCAACATCAATGTTAATTTTACTTATACCTTCAGCAAGGAGATCGTGAATAATCACTTGCAATTTCTGTACTTGGGTAATAAAAGACTTGCTATCCATCATTTTGTAGTCCACAAATTTAGCGGCAATAAATTTATTTAACCCGACAGATTGGGTTTTGTATCTTCTTTCAAGAGCAACGCAAAATTCTTTTGACATTCCCATACCATTTTAGACGTTATACAAATCGTTCTACAACCCTTTAAGAATGTAATTCTTGCACAGAAAATCATAATGCTTCCACGCCTCAATCACGATAAACCGTTCATTCTCTAGAGTTTCATCGGGCAGAACAGTAACATCTTCCTCAATGAAATTGTGTAGACTTAAAGTAGTCAAGTAGAAGAACATCTTCTGTTGTGATCACTTGAAATTAATCCCGAATATATTTTCGGGTATTTCCGCTAGTGCCAATGCCGGTGTTCAGCTTGTCTATGCATTGGCTGTACTAAGCAGGTAAGTAAAAATAAAAACCTAGTTACACATTCTTTGTAGGGTGGCAATGCATGTAAAAAGTAACTTTGTTTTCTGACATTAGGAATAATATATGTGAATTTGGTGAGCCGAAGGATTTGTTGGTCTATGTAATATTTGTTTTGATGATTGACAAAGGAACTCAAGCATAAACCAGTCTCGTACATAGTGTACACAGACACAGGCAGGTTTGAGCACACGGCATGCACGTGAATGAGATAAGCATAAGTGGTTATATCTAATATCTCTTGATAAGGATCCTTACTCGGAGGGAAATCTATCCTAGATAAGGGAGGAGTTAGAAGTTGAAGATAACTAGAACTCTTCCACAATGGAAGAGTATAGCATTAAAACTATAGATATTTCCTATTCTACCAACTCTATATATTTAAATATTTTATCATTTTATAGGCACGCACAAACACTGAAGTTAAACTAGTGTTGAGAGAAAAATAGCAAGGCATTCTGCAAGAAATTATTGTGTGATTCAAGTGTGCAAACCTGAAGCTACATGAACTAGGTAGTAGAACCAGTTCCAAGTTTCTTTCTTTTATTCTAGTTTTATTATAGTAGGGCTTTTGAGTTGTACCTTTCAGCTTTATCTTGAAGTAGTTGTACTAGGTACTCTGAGTGATGTATTCAAGTTTGAGTTAACTTGAAGTTGTCGCAATAACTACAGGTTAGTTTCCACAAAGGGTTAGAGGTAATCCTTAGGTTTACAAAGAGTTTTATAAATGTTATTTTTTATGTAGTGATGTAGTTAAGTGTTGAGAAAAATTCTACTAGGTAGTAGGTGGTGGATTTTTCAACTTTTGAGCCAAGTGTTTTCCCCATAAAAATACTTGTGTTGTTTACTTTTTACATTTATTATTACGCAACAGTAGTATAAGGAACACATAGAAGAACCATCTCCTTCTATAATTCGTGCACGTAAAAAATTAGACATCACACAAATCAACCCCATTCTCTTTTGTGGTATTGAAATATAAAACATCAATCGGAGTCAGAGCAAGTTATCCTTGAAGAATATAACACCTTAGGAGAAGATCAAAATAAGTGCACCACCAGAAAACTGGCAATGACAATACACTACTAGGCTACCACTCTTTAATGGCCAGTACTACTCTTGGTGGAAAATATAATAAGAGATCACATTCAAGGAGAGGATTATGAGCTATGGGACATTGTCACGTATGGTCCATCGGCTACCTTGAAGAAAACTTCTGAAGGAATAGATGTGTCAAAGACAAGAGCAGATTTCTTTGCTGAGGACTTGAAAAGCGGGAGAAGAATGCTAAAGCCAAGAAATGGCTTTTTTGTATACTTGGTACATATGAGTATAATAGAATTCAAGGATATGTTACTGCTATGCAAATTTGGGACACATTGCAGGTGGTTCACTAGTGAACAACTCCGGTGATAAGATCCGGAGGAACTCTATAGTACTTTCATTATGAGAAATTTACTATGAAGGATGGAGAAACCATTCAAAAGATGTTCACAAGATTAAATACACTGACAAATGAGCTAAAATATCTTGGAAGGATTATTCCTTATAAAGAAAGAGTCGGGAAGATAATTACTAGGGTTTTTCCTATCACTTGGGAGAGCAAGATCACCGTCATCTAGAAATTGAAGAATATTTCCGCTCTCCCAGTAGATGAATTGATTTGAAATATTACTTCCTATAAGCTTAGGAGATAAACAATGAAAATGGATGTTCCTAAGAAGGAACGGACCTTGGCACTCAGAATCACTAAAGGTTCTGATCTGGAAGTTGATGAAATGTCTATGATCACCAAAGACTTCTGTATGTGGCAAAATCAGATGACTTGAGTTTTTGATATCAAGACGCTTCGAAGACTTTTCCCCGAGACCCCGAGGATAAGAGGCCTCGATCGAGTGCGGTCCTCAGGGCTCGACGAGGTCCGGCTCGAAGGAAGCAAGGGCGGAGGTCGGGATCGAAGAAGAAGTCTCCTAGGCACATAGCTATACCTGATAGATTCAGCCTATCTAGGGCCTACAATGATGTCTTACATCAAGCCGTCCCATCTCTGTGTTCTTGCTATTAACGCACTCAAACATTACTGAGTCCCCTCGTCTATATAAGGGGACTCACCCTACCCTATAAGGGACTGATGTTGCTTCACTTCTCCACAAATAAAATAATCTCTCCCTCTCTCTCTTTCTTCTATGGTATTTGTCTCCATCGACCTCGAGATCGCTTTAGCACTTTATTATTTCCTTGCTTGTTCTTCGTTATTTTGCTCAATATTGATAGTATAGAGCTTGGATAAATTTTATTTTACTTGTTATCCCTTTCCCGATTACACTCGATAAGACTGAGATAGGATCAAGGCTCAGCTTCAAGGTACCCACTAGCTGGCTTTGTGCCTGAGGAACGTCCCCTTACTGGTTCGATTATCGCTTTGTTTAACTCGATCTCTATCGTTTTACTTCACGTTTCAGCAGTACTCACCCTCATAAACTAGCTCGGGAATAGATCACATATTTTAAGAGTCCTATTTACAAATTTAATTGTTTTACCATTTTCACGGTAAATAGTTTAGTGCCCACCATGTGGTTCAAAATAATAATGATTATTTTCTTCCTAGTTTCGTCACTTGAAAACACTTTTTCTTGCCCAAGATCTTCCTATTTCAGGTCAAAGATTGGTTTGACAAGGTAAATCGAGAACGATAAACCCAAAAATCACAAAGAGAGCAGTATGGCAGTTCCAACTGCTGGCGTGACACTACAGGACCTTGATAATGCATCTAGATTGATTCGAGCGAATGTAGATCCGCGCAGTAGGGTAACGAGTTCTCACGCACCGATGGAAGCAAAAAGCACGCCGACTGGTAGGAAAGCACAAAAGATCCCAGCTAGGGCAGAGCAAGAAGCTAACATTTGTATTACTTTAGAAATATTGCAAGAACTGCATTTGGCTATCACTCAGCTATAGAGCCATCTAGAGACTCCCATACTGGCAGCACCCAAAATACCCCTCATACCGAACCAGTACACATGGTATCGGGGAACGATGAACCAACAACACATCTTAAAACAGTAAGGAATGGAAGACCTTATCGCAAAGATCAAATTATTGTCACAAATTTTCCTATTGTGATCGCTTACCGTAGGGCTGATCCCGGGACTCACTTCGCGAACGTAGAAAACAATGGAGCCCCCCAGGAGTGGCAGGACCCCAAGTCCTCACGACCGTATCACCACTTACGCACACTCGTCCAGGGTCAACAAACTCCGAGAAGGTGATTTCGGGCCCAGTTTGATAAGAAAATTTGAGTAGACTCCCTCGAAAGAAACCATGATGCATCATTACTATTCGGCACCTGATCTTGAATACTCGCTATCCATACTAGCGCGGTCCATGGATGCGTATGCCGATGCCTTATGGGCAATGCTAAAAGGGCCCAATTCATAAAAATTGAGAAGAATAGATAAGTCATCATAGGAAACCCTACCGCGCTCCCCTACGAGACAAATGAGACCGCTCATGGTCCCAAGTAGTTGGGCGACTCAAGCCTTTGCCCAAAACTCGAGCATAGCATACGCAGTGACTCCAAAGAAGTTCGAACAAAGCCTGGTACAATATGCGATCATGGCTTGGTCAGATTTCGACAGCCAACACCAAACCTGAATCAGGACCGCAGACAACAATCGAGGAACCTTCTCAAGTCCAGCACATCAGGACAGATCCACAGTAGAGGAGCTGACGCTGAATGAATGGAGTTATCTTTTATACGGCACAGACAGAAAAGATGATTTGACATACATGACGCCTCGTGACAACAAGACAACAATACCAGGACAACACCCTCAAGGAATCTCCAATGGAACCAAGTTCGGCAAGGCACAACCAGTAAATAAACCTTGCCTCATAGAGCGCGGCTCCAACGTTGCAACTCCACGCATATTGTTCACCATAAACAGAGTTAGGGACTACAAGTGGCTAAGACATATACAACAAGAACTCCTCCATGTTTTTCCATGGACCACAACGAGGATCACGAGGCACTCGGGGTCACAAACCCAGCAGGGCAGCAGCTATGCCATTCAACAATGGTCGCCGCAAAGTGTCACAGAACAAGTAAACCCGAATCCAACTCCACTGATGAAAGAAGATCAGACAAAATAGAGCCGGACGAGCCGCAATGCGTCATCACAACAGTAAAAGGTTGACAACACCCCACGAAGATCCGTAGGATGTAGAGTGCAAGCTCCCATTGCCAGAAAGGGATGGCCCCAGGAAATGCTCCCAGAAGGACACCCTTTCACTCGAGGAAAAGGACGCCGAGATCCCACCTCGGCATCGCTTTAAAATATTTGTAATTCCCTCTTTCATTCGACTCATTTCAAATAAAAAGTGCACTTATGGGTTTAGATGTTTTGACCAAGTTATACCGGTGATGTCGGGCTGAAGCCGACAAGACGATCCAGGTCAAAGTCGCTCTCGGACTAGATCTCTGATAGGCTCTTGGTAGTGATTGCCATCAACCATATCGCCCCATTGGCGTGGCTTAATAGAGCTCATGGGGCAGATGCTTTGAACAGACAACAACGATTATGTCACCCAGGGCGCGACCTCGACCCTACTCTACAAAAGGTATAAGACCCACGACAAACACAGGGCTAAAGTATCTTACTATGAGTGACAAGAAAAACTATATCACCTCACTCCCATGGTTGAAATTAACCTAAAAAAGGTGAAAAGATAAGGATAATCACATCCGGGGTCTACTCCCCATAATGCCGCCATCGTGCCTCATAGATGAGAAGAACTACCCCACCTCCTTCATCATTCTTTTCTTTTCTTATTACTAATCTATATGCAGGCGGGCAGCTGCGGAATTCGATGACCCCGAAATTCGCTCAAGGACCCGCGGCCACCATGGGGCTTGCCTGGCGTTCTCTCCTAGATCATATTTTTAACACGAAGAAGGTTCCGCCAACAAGATTATTAGCACAACTGATGTTCTAAACGTCAATAGCACACAAGTGGCGGGGAGGGGTATTTGTGTGGTGCTCAATTTTTGATCTAATAGAGCCTGGTTCTTCTAGGTGTTCTAACTACTACTGTTTATGGAATTAAAAATACAGAAATTAGATAATACTAAGATTTTTATGGGTAAAACACCTGGCTGAGTAGGTGAAAATAACCACGACCTACTACTCAGTAGGATTTTCCCAAACATCTACTAAAATCAATGAGCCAAAACAACATTTACGAAACTCTTGTAAACCTAAGGATTAACTCTAATCCTAGTGTGTCACACAGCCGCAACTGTTGCGACACCTTCAAGTTAACTCTAACTTGAATACTCAAAGTACCTAATACAATTGCTTCTATGAAAGCCAGAAAGGTACAAGTTTTAACTACCTACTACAATTGAACTTGAATAAGAATAAACACAATGGAACTGGTTCTTCTATCTCGTTCAAGTAGCTGAAGGAGTGGACACTTTTATCTCGCACAAATTGTTTGTCAAATTGCCTTGCCCTAAATTTACTTTAACTTCTGCGTGTGTGCAATTCTGTAAACGAGAACAAACTCAATTATTTATTAAGTTAATAATCAGAGTTTGAATAAGACAGAATTGCTGATCCTCCACTGAATTTGAGTGTTAGAACAATGCTAACTCCAACCCTTCTGTTTGATCCAAATTGTGTTCTATTCTCATAAGGAGATTTCTTCTCCTTATCCCATATGCAGCCTTTTCAATCAGTTCAGAAGATATTGTTGCTTGATCTCTAAGACTTATCTTTTTCATGTGCATCTTATATGCATAGGTTGATAACCACTGTATCTCATAAGATTGACCTGGTCTTCACTGAGTTCATTTGTCATTCTTCAAAACATCAACTGAACTTGGGCCAACAAATTACCTTTTTTGATAATGGCAAACTCTATGCTTTTAATAATCAAAGAACCTGTGGAACTCATCTGATTATCAACACTTTTACTTAGGGATTTTAACTTATCATTAAGGACCAGATTTAATCAGGTTATAAATATCACTTTTTATAATATAAAGTAAAGCAATCTCTTCCCCCTTTTGGAATCATCGAAAAGTTGAATATAATGTGAATCCCAGATTGTAATAGTTACTCATGGCCACTGGGGAAACTGCAGGTGAAAGCATGGTTTAGTGAAACAATAATCAAACTTGACAAAAAACTTAACTATTAAGAACAAAATCATCACAAAGGAAGACAAATGCAAATTGTCATTGATAGGAAATGCTTCTACAAACCAGTCCCCAAAAAGAAAGAAAAACATTCGACCATGAGCAAAAAAACAATCAAAGAAAAATCCCTAATCTGGGTGACTGGAGAGGGGGGGGGGGTTACTAGAATGGTTCAAGGACAGTGCTAGAGGACCTAAGACTTGGAGAAAATAGAGGGTTCGGATTTGAGAATATTGAGCATTGTTTGAAGCATCCCTTCACCCTTTCCTTTTCTTTTGCTAGCTTATCTTTCAGGCTATTCCTCTCATTTTCAAATTCAGCAACTCAACCCTGGAGCCTAGCAATCTCAGCATCCTTTATCCTACGCTCTTGAACCAAGGCCCTAACCTTTCTGTTCACAGGAGTCTTCAGAGATGAACTAGGTTCAACTGGGGCTACACTGAGGAGATAGTCACAAGCATGCAGGGTTTTGACACTAAAATGGTACTTGCTGGAGGCCATCTCCCATTTCTTCAAGGGAACATTTCTCCTATCCAGAAAAGTCATCAGTATGAACCCATAAGGAGTAGCATGAGCCTTAGATCCATTTATGACCCTGTCCAGCATTTACTATGAAGGCAGACCAGTTAATCTGCTTTCCTCTCACAAGGCATTCCAGAAGAACCAAGTCTATCTAGTTAGCAGTATGCCTCCTCTCCTGTCTCGGCAGCAGACACTTGTTCCCAAATTCAAATAGCACCTATGCTCAAGTTTCATTTTACTCTTCTGCAAAAATCTTGCCTCTGGTAAATCTTCAGTAGACTCTATGTAAAAAAAGTTTCTGGTGATTTGGAGAGCACTAGGAAGATCATCTTGACAAGGCCACCTCTGTCTAGTGTAGTCATCATATCCCTCACAGGGTATGTCCAGAATCTTGCTCAATTTAGGTGCATCAAACTTAACCTTCACTCCCTTAACCACACTGGTGACAACCCCATTTTTGGAAGTGGCATTAGCCATGAACTCAATTAGCTCCATTCTTGCTAGCCTTCCATCCTGTTGAAGGAACATGTCCTTCCAAAGATGTGCATCTAGGACATCCACCAATCTAATCATGCCTAGCTACTCCAGGTCTTTCAGCAACCTCCCCTTCAGAATCTTTTTCGGGCCAAAGATGGAAAATCGATCATGTTCCTCTTCAGACTCCTCCTATTCTTTTTCGCCACTCCATTATTTTTCTTCTTCTTCTTCGGTAACTTTGACGTGTATTCCCTTCACTGTAGACCTATTGCTTTTGGACAAGGAGGGTTCAACAGATACAGATTTTGAAGACTTCTTACAGGAGTCTTGGCTACTTTTGGTTTGGCAATGGGAACCTCAACAATTGTACCTCTCTATTGATGGATCAGTTCCATCTCCTCCTCATCTTCTTCAGCAGCCTCAGACCTTTTTACAACTTTTGCCTTTCCTTTTTCCTTCTTCTTTTCTTATTTTCATCTAAAGTTTTTTGTAGTTTTGCCTTGATTTGCTTGACCATGCTCCTTATTGCTCTTCCTTTAGGTAATGAAGGAACATCAGACTTGGAAGATGACATCTCGCTTTTATCAGTTGGTTTGGAAGCAGTTGGGGTCTTTTGGGAAGAAGCCTTGCGCTTCTTTAGGTCATAGCTGGCCCCAACCTTCAACAAGATATCAGCCAAGGTTTCCTCCATAGATGAACCAGGTTCACCTTGCCGCTCATTCAGATGAACAAGGCCTTCAACAGGCTCTCCAGAACCAGTTCCCCGGACTTGATTCCACCGTCCTCTACACTACCATAGATAGGAAGAATCTCTCATTTATTTTTCTTTCCCCTTCTTCTAGACCCAGTCCCTTCTACTTTTTTTTACATATCCCACAAACAAAAACCTATTTTTCTTCGTTTCTACCACATCAAAAAATGCAAAACAAGTATTTACCTCACTTGGGTTTTCTTGATTCCTGTCAGTGTCAGAAGACCGATGTTCTTCTACTTCACTTGTAGAGAGAAATGTCTCAGACTCAAAGCTCGAGTAAGATTCTTTCGCTGGACTTTTTTCTTTTGGCTAGCTTTCAGTTTTTGTTTAAGACTTTTCTCAAAGAACCTGAAGCTACAGCTTTCCTGGCCAACATTTTCTGCCGACAAAACCTAGGTTTTGGGGTTTAAATAGGAGGTGTGGATGATGAAGTATTCGGAGATACTTGTATTGAGGGTTTGTCATGGTGGAGTATTTCTGGGAATTTTTGGAATTTTGGAGATGAAGTGGATGATCAGAAATTTGGAAGCGGTGATTGATGGTTATGAACAAAAAGAAGGAATGTGGTGTGTATTTAAAGAGGGGTTATGATTAAGTGCAGTAGCGACATGATTTTTCAGTAGTCAATTAGAGGTCTAATCACATTAGAATTCCGCTCTCATGATGATTAATGGGCGACATTGGTTTTAAAGAAAATATCGTATTTTATTTAGATTCCTAGTGTAATGAAACTGGTTTAATGTTCAACGGATAGAATTTCAAGAAGTTGTGTGAAATTAGGACTTTTGCTCACGATTGGAAGATTTATCATTCTAATTGTGCAAAGTATAGAAACATACATGAACGTTCTCATAAACATATGCTGATGAACCACGTCCTTGAAGTAAAACTTCTCTTTATCACGCCTGAAATGCGAGAATAGAAAAACTTTATAAGAGGTCAGTGAGCCATATAAATACATGTCGCATGAGTATACTAATTAAAGTATGAAACTGAGTAAGAATTAGTCTAGATGTTTACATAATATTAAGAACTCCTAACCAAATTTTTTTTTTCATTTTTAGTTTTCTTTTCATTGTGCATTATGAACTGGACCTTTTTAGGCCATCATAATCATCCCTAATTCCAACTTGTTCTTTCAAAGTTTTCTCTACACAGTATTTTAGTGAAGATGTCAGCTATTTGTTTATCAATAGCACAAAATTCTATTGAGATTAACCATTTCTCATAGTTATCTCTTAAGAATTGGTGTCTAACATCTATGTGCTTGTTCCTTTAATGGTGAACACGATTCTTTGTCATACTTACAGAACTAATGTTATCACAAAATATTGGAATACATCCCACTTCAATTCCAAGTCTACCAGCTATTGTTTGATCCATAACAATTGAGCACAATAAGAAGCAGCAACGAAATATTCATCTTCAGTAGTAGACAGGGCTACTGAATTTTGCTTTATGGTAGCCCATGACACAAGACATGACCCAAGGAAAAGTGCCATACCTGAAGTGCTCTTCCTGTCCACTAAAAAACCTGTATAATCAGCATCAGCATATCCTACTAGATAAAAATTACTACCTTTGGGACACCGAAGACACAGATAAGGAGTTACTTTTAGATATCTTAATATCCTCTTGACAGCAGTCAAGTGTGACTCCTTTGAATTTTTCTGGAAATGAGAACAAAGCCCTACACTGAAAACAATTTCATGTCTGTTAGTAGTAAGATACAAGAGTGAACCAATCATACCCCTAAAAAACTTTTGATCAACTGATGAACCAGGCTCATTAGCATCTAATTTAGTTGAAGTTGCAATAGGTGTATCTATTTCTTTGGAGTCCTCCATTTTAAACTTTTTGATTAGTTCTTTCGTGTACTTCTGCTGATGGATCATGGTCCTATTTGGACTTTGTTTGATCTGCTAGCCTAGGAAGAAGTTTAGTTCCCCCATCATACTCATTTTAAAGTCACTTCCTATTAATTTTTCAAAGTGCCTACTCAACCTATCGGTGGTGACCCCAAATTATGTTATCAACATATATTTGAACAACAAGGAGGTCTTTACCTTTTTCCTTTAGGAACAAAGTTCTGTCAATTTACCTCTTTTGTACCCATGCTCCAGCAGGAATTTGGATAGTCATTCATACCAAGCTCTTGGGGACTACTTGAGCCCATATAGAGCCTTTTCCAGCTTGTACACATGCTTAGGACATTCCCTGCTTCCAAATCCTGGAGGTTGTTTCATAAACACTTCTTCCTTGAGTTAGCCATTCAGGAAAGCACCTTTGACATCCATCTGATGGAGAGTAAATTCCATAAGTGTTTCAAAGGCTATGAGGAGTCGGATTGCCTCTAGTCCTGCAATTGGGGCAAATGTCTCATCATTGTTAATGCCTTTCTCTTGACTGTAGCCCTGAACCACCAGCCTTGCCTTGTTTCTTGTAGCTGTTCCATCTTCATCAAGTTTGTTCCCGAAGACTCATTTTTTACCAATGACTGATCTGTCCATGTGTGTTAGAACTAGATGCCAGACTTGACTTCTTTCAAATTGGTTAAGTTCCTCCTGCGTATTGACCCAATCTGCATCCTGCAAAGCCTCAAGAGATAAAAAAGCATCAAATGCACATAAATTCCTTAGTTGTGATCTAGTTTTGACTTCAGATGTTGGGTCAGTAATGATGTTCTCAATTGGATGTGAACTTTAATACTTGTGGAATTTCACCACTAACTGGTTTATGCTAGATAATTCTCCTATGTTCTGTTGCTGAGGAACATGTTCATAGACAGGTTCTTGTAGAGAGTTTGTTTAATTTTCTCCCTGATTAGTTCCCATTGTCAGGTTGTCCTGAGTGGAAGAACCTATTCCATCACCCGTTCCTTCTTTTGATGCTACATCAGCCAATTCTTTTACCAGTCCAATGGCTTCATCTTCATGTTCCTGTCCCTCAGAAAGAATGTTAGTTTTATCAAATACAACATGCACACTTTATTCTAAACGAAAAGTTCTTTTATTGAATACTTTATAGGCTTTGTTGTGTGAAGAATATCCCAAGAATACTCCGTCATTACTTCTGGGATCAAACTTACATAGGCAGTCTTTTCCATTATTCTGCACATAGCACTTGCAACCAAATGCCTAAAGATGGGATATGTTTGGTTTTCTCCCTTTAAGTAATTCATAGGGAGTTTTCCCAACACTAGGTCTAGTCATTCATATATTGATTATGTAGCATGCAGTGCTAACAACCTCTACCCAGAAGCTGTAAGGTATTTTACTAGAGTGAAGCATGGTCCTTGCCATATCCTCAAGGGTCCTGATCTTTCTTTCAACTACTCCATTTTGCTGAGGAGTCCTAGGGGTAGAGAAGTTGTGATCTATACCATTTTCATCACAATATTCAGCAAATTGTACATTTTCAAATTCAGTTTCATGATCAGACCTAATGTATGAAAGCTGATTTCCTAATTATTTTTTGAGTTTTTCTAACAATAGTAGTAAAAATTTGAAATGCCTAATCGATGGATGTTAGAAATAGTACCCTGGTAAATCTAGAATAATCGTCTACAAGCACCATCATATATTTCTTTCCATCTCTGCTCATGGTTCTTATTGGACCACAATGATCCATATGAACCAGCTCCAACGTCTTGGACGTACTTACCATTTTCTTGGATTTGAAGGATGACCTTACCTACTTCCCTCTTTCACATGCCTCACAAACTTTATCTTCCTTGAACTTGATATTAGGTAACTCTATCACCAAGTCCTTGGAGACTAATTTGTTTAGCTGATTTAAACTGGCATGGCCAAGTCTTTTGTGCCACATGAGGGGATCATTAACAAGCACCATTAAACAAATGAGTTCATTATCTCAAATAGTTGAAAATTATACAATGCAATCTTTTTAACTCTTTTGCCCTGTAAAACAATCCTATCAGTGTAAGATTAATCACAAAGCATTTGGTAGAGGTGAAAGCTACAAGTTTACCTCTATCACATAGTTGTGACACACTGATTAGGCTGTATTTCCAGCTATCATGTAGACATTCTCAATGGAATGAGAGTGGATCTTACCTTCCTTTCCAACCACAATTATCTCAGTTTTCTTTCCATTACTAAATGAAGCATTACCTCCTTTTAGGTTCTCAAGTGAAAGGAACTGGTCCTTCTTCCCAGTCATATGTTTTGAGCAGCCACTATCCATGTACCATATTTGGATACTCCCTTTTACTTTAACCTCTAAAAAGAAATCAAGGGTTAGTCTTATGAATTTAAACTACTTTGGGTCCCTTTATAGGGGCAAAGGGATGAATCAGATTCTTTCTTGCCTAATCAGGCAGCTTGTGTTTTTCTTGAACAAATGCTTTCTTCTTTTGAATGGCCTTTCCTTTTGCATGGCATTCGTTTTTATAATGGCCCGTCTTAACACAGTGTGTACATATCTTATTTTTAGGAAGTGTGAGGTACTTGTTTTTGGGGTCCCATTTTGGAGCTTGAGTCCCATAACCAAGTCCTCTTTTGTTGCTACTGTGATGCTCTTGTAAGCAGGAGAAAGTATTAGAAACTTTGTTCCATTTGCGAATTCTGTCTAGTTCATGTTTTACCTTTCCTAACTCTTCTTTAAGACCATAATCAATTCATCTTTCTTATACAGTTCATCTTTAATTTTTCCTAGATTTTCTCCTAGAGTGAAAATGAGTGATCAGTTTTCTTCTTTTCTATTCATAGTTTTAGTTTTAGATTTTCAGACCTAAGTTCTAGAATACTATTTTCAAGTTCAAGAACATGGTTCTTCAACTCAACACTTTTGTTATCACTCTCATTACTCCTAGATTCTAGACTTTTGCATTTGGCTTTTAGGATAACACATTCCCTAGACAGAACTTCCTTTTCATTGTTAACTATCTCAGACTCATCAATGAAGTGTAATAATAGGTCAACCAATCTTTCTTTGGACAAAAATTTAATTTTATCCTTGAGATGCAGAATACTTATCTCTTGCTCATCATCTGATTCTCCAATGGCCATAAGAGCTTTCTCTTCTTAAGCTTCATTTTCTATGTTTTCATCAGAGGTTTCACACCAAGTAGCAACCATAGCCTTGGTTGAACCTTGGTTTCTTTTGGGTTGAACGTGTTACTTCTTCCTGTTTCTTCGTTCAGCCCTTTCTTTCTTCCACTCAGTTTCCCATCGAGGGAAATTCTTGATCATGTGGTCAGTCTTACCAAACTTGTAACAGCCGTCATTGGTCTGTTTCCCAGGAGCTCTTAACTTGTTGAAGTTTCTACCACTTGATGAACCCTTTCCTCTCATCAGGCACTTCTTGGTTTGCCTTCTTAGTTCATAAGTAGTAAGATTTCCAATCAGTTCATCCAGTTTGAGAGTAACCATTTTTTTAGATTCCTAAATTGTAGTTATTTACTTTCCCAAGGAATAACTAGAACTCTTGTCAAGATTTTTGTTAGGATTTATGCCCGTCACTAGAGGGGGGGGGGGTGAATAGTGCGGCACGAGCATATTGATAAATATTGCGGAATTAAAATTGCAGGAATAAAATAAATTCGGTAATTAAAATAGTAAGGAAAGAACACACCGAATTTATCCTGGTTCACCACAACTTGTGGTTAGTCCAGTCCCCGAGAGACTCTCTCGAGATTCCACTAACTCCGTTAAGCTTAGGGGTGCCTAACAAACCGTTACACTTGCTCGTAGATGTACACTTTACAAGACTTCAACTTGCTCCAGGATACCGCACCTCAAGACTTTACCTTGCTCGTGGATACCGCACCACAAGACTTCACACACTAAGATTGAGGGTACTTAGCAAACCCGACAATCAGTGAGAAGATATGGTCTTCTCAAACACCTTTCTCTTTTACAACAACAATTCTCTCAAAAGAGTAGATAAAGAGATACAATATTAGCTCTATGAACAACTCAAAGTTGTCTCTCAAATGGCTCAACAAAAGCTCTATAATGATGCACAAATGATGATCAATATGTATATGAATAATGAGAGGTGTTGTGTGTTTAAAATCAGCTCAAAAGACCTCTATTTATAGGGGTTGGAGGGTGTATGTCCGTTGCTTAATTGACAATCAATTATGCTGATTTTATGCAAGGATAATCGATTATTGGATTAAGATAATCGATTATTTGCTCTAACGTTCAAAAATCAGAAGCTGATTTTATGCTGGATAATCGATTATCTGAAGTGCATAATCGATTATTTTATTACAGTGTTCAAAAACTTTGGCAACAGTTACAAGATAATCGATTATGCTATACATGATAATCGATTATTGTGATGCTTTGGAAATTCCGGTTTATTCTGTCTTAACATAATCGATTATCAACATAAACATAATCGATTATTTCTGTCCAGCTTTGAAAGACATGTTTAAAATTCATTTTGGCTAAAATGAAAATGTTTGAAATCATTTTGTTTGAAGCATTTGAAATATGATTTGATAAAATGATTTTATGCATATTTATGATGACCTATTGTTGAGCCAAAAGACGAGATAACTTTAAACGTTGCTCTTACATTTGTTCTACCTAACGACCTACGCCTTGGGTCTTCGGTCTTGAACTTTTGAGCTCGTCTTTGGCTTGTCTATGCAATTCCGTCATCAATATGCTTCTCGGCATTCAATCTTGATTGTTTGTCATATAATAACTTTGTTCGACACTTGACTTCATTGTTTGTCATTCATCGACTTTGTTGTTTGTCATTCATCAAAACCTATACCTGAAAATCATGCTAATACAACCAAAGCACACATATCATGGATATAATGATTTTCTACAATTTCCCCCTTTTTGATAATGTCAAACAACAGGAGATATGCATATCGGATTCCCCCTAAATGCATGTTATATCTCAACATACAATTCATGCAAACAATTCCCCTTAATGATAATTCCCCCTCAAATAAGGTATACTATAACGTAGATACATTCCCCCTTATTTGATGCATATCGCCTAAACTCTTCCCCCTTTTAGCATTAGCAAAAAGAGAGTATACAAAGGCTATTATCCCCTTTCGACACTTCCCCCTTTTGGGTATATCAATTGTTAGTGTCAAATATAAGATAGGAAATATAATGAGGAATATACATAGACGATATTTAAAAAATCATACCAACATGAAATCATACCAAATGTTAGTAAAAATATAACAACCATATCAAAGGTTATTTTTAGCGAATATACCAACTGTTATTCAAACTATAGAGATATTCATCAAAACATCAATCATTATTTTTAACAAAAATAATTGATACCAATTGTTATTCAAAATAAAAGTTATCAAAATATGAATCAACAAAAATAATTAATATCAATTATTAACAAAGATATAATAATTGTTAACACATATCAACTATTATGTTTTTATCAAAAATATGATAACTAACCGAAATTCCCCCTCGATGCAATAAGGTTTCGTGCTTGGTGCATCTACTACGATATTGTAGTCTTCAAGCACACCTGCAAACGTACCTAAAAATAGGTTTTTGGTACCCAACTGCTTTTGGGTCCTTGGGGGTTAGGCAAATAATAATCATAGTCAAAAGATAAATCTCTATGTTTTGCAAAACATGCGGGTGCTATGTGTCCTACCCGGTTGCAACAATGACATAAAACATTAGGGTTGTGCATATGTCTTGGTTGAGCCAAAAACGTTCTAGGTGATCTAAAGTCGTTATTCCTAGACGTATTGCGATTCCTAGAGTTATTTCTAGGTGGTCTAAAATAATTCATTTTAGACTCATTAGTGAAGTTCCTAGAATTATTTCTAGGTGGTCTAACTTCATTTCTATCATCCTTTCTAATATTCTTCTTAATTTCTTCAATTGTTTTTGGATCATCAACACTACGTTTTTCTAGTGTGTTTCTAAGTTCTATGTTCTCTATTTTCAAAGACTTACAAGAAGAACAATTTGAACTTTGATCAATTGAAGAGGCTTCATTCATCTCCTTAATTTTATTTCTAAGATCAATATTGTCATTTTCCAAAAATTTATTTTTCTCCTCTAAAACTTTAATTTTAGCCTTGGCCCCTTTGGAGATTTTTGAAGTCTTTTTCAATTCACCATATAAGTCATGAAAAGCTTCTTGTAATTCTTCAAAAGAATAAGAGTTAGAATTACTTACCTCTTCTTCCTCGTTGGCCATGAGGCATAATGCGGCAGTTTCATCGCCCGAGCTGTCCGAATCCCATGTCACACGCCATTGGTGTTTGTTCTTCTTCTTGTCCTTGGATTTTGGACAATGTGATTTGGTGTGGCCAAGTTTTCCACACTTTTGGCATGAAGGACTTGGTTGTTCCTTCTTTATTTCCTTTTTCATAAGCTTATAAAACTTTTCAATTATATCATTGGAAATAATATCATCATCGCTATCCGAATCACTTACCTCTTCTCTTTTAGAGGAGGAGGCTTTGAAGGCAATATTCGAACTTTTACTTCAAAGAAAGGGATTAAGAATTGTGCTTTCATAAGTTTCGAGGTTACCTCTTAGTCCATCAATTGTGACAACCGTGATTCCTATCGACTCTTGGATGGCATTGGCTTTGGAACGTCATTCGGGAGTGAGACACCGTAGGATTTTTCGAACAAGATCTTTGTTCGTGTACACTTTCCCGAGAGCATGAAGATCGTTGACGATTGTTGAGAATCGTTCGAACATAATACCGATGGGTTCTTTCTCCCTCATTTTAAAGAGTTCATATTCATGTGTTAGAAAATCAACTTTAGATTCTCGGACTTGAGACGTACCTTCATAAGTGATCTCGAGTTTATCCCACATCTCCTTGGCGGTTGTGCAGCAAGAAATCTTCCGATAATCATCCGGATTCACCGCACAATATAATAAGTTGACGGCCTTTGCGTTATTTTCAACTTTCTTGATGTCCTCGGCATCATATTCATCTTCCTCCTTTGTTGGCATTTGTTCACCGTTCTTGATGATTTGCCACAAGAGAAAGTTATTTGATTGGATGAAGATTCTCATCCGCTCTTTTCAATATGAGTAATTTGTTCCGTCAAATAGTGGAGGCCTATAGGTGGAGTGTCCTTCGCTCATCATTTCTGCGTTCAATATTCTCAACAAAAAATATATATTGTTCTCTCAACCGGTTAAGGCTTTCAGAGAGTTAGGCTCTGATACCAATTGTTAGGATTTATGCCCGTCACTAGAGGGGGGGGGGTGAATAGTGCAGCACGAGCATATTGATAAATATTGCGGAATTAAAATTGCAGGAATAAAATAAATTCGGTAATTAAAATAGTAAGGAAAGAACACACAGAATTTATCCTGGTTCACCACAACTTGTGGTTAGTCCAGTCCCCGAGAGACTCTCTCGAGATTCCACTAACTCCGTTAAGCTTAGGGGTGCCTAACAAACCGTTACACTTGCTCGTAGATGTACACTTTACAAGACTTCAACTTGCTCCAGGATACCGCACCTCAAGACTTTACCTTGCTCGTGGATACCGCACCACAAGACTTCACACACTAAGATTGAGGGTACTTAGCAAACCCGACAATCAGTGAGAAGATATGGTCTTCTCAAACACCTTTCTCTATTACAACAACAATTCTCTCAAAAGAGTAGATAAAGAGATACAATATTAGCTCTATGAACAACTCAAAGTTGTCTCTCAAATGGCTCAACAAAAGCTCTATAATGATGCACAAATGATGATCAATATGTATATGAATAATGAGAGGTGTTGTGTGTTTAAAATCAGCTCAAAAGACCTCTATTTATAGGGGTTGGAGGGTGTATGTCCGTTGCTTAATTGACAATCAATTATGCTGATTTTATGCAAGGATAATCGATTATTGGATTAAGATAATCGATTATTTGCTCTAACGTTCAAAAATCAGAAGCTGATTTTATGCTGGATAATCGATTATCTGAAGTGCATAATCGATTATTTTATTACAGTGTTCAAAAACTTTGGCAACGGTTACAAGATAATCGATTATGCTATACATGATAATCGATTATTGTGATGTTTTGGAAATTCCGGTTTATTCTGTCTTAACATAATCGATTATCAACATAAACATAATCGATTATTTCTGTCCAGCTTTGAAAGACATGTTTAAAATTCATTTTGGCTAAAATGAAAATGTTTGAAATCATTTTGTTTGAAGTATTTGAAATACGATTTGATAAAATGATTTTATGCATATTTATGATGACCTATTGTTGAGCCAAAAGACGAGATAACTTTAAACGTTGCTCTTACATTTGTTCTACCTAACGACCTACGCCTTGGGTCTTCGGTCTTGAACTTTTGAGCTCGTCTTTGGCTTGTCTATGCAATTCCGTCATCAATATGCTTCTCGGCATTCAATCTTGATTGTTTGTCATATAATAACTTTGTTCGACACTTGACTTTATTGTTTGTCATTCATCGACTTTGTTGTTTGTCATTCATCAAAACCTATACCTGAAAATCATGCTAATACAACCAAAGCACACATATCATGGATATAATGATTTTCTACAATTTTCTCAACCTTGTCTTCTTCAAGAATAACTCTTTCAAGATACTTAAGTTCATTTGTCAGTGTAGTGAACCAATTATGCATCTCTTGAATAGTTTCTCCATATTTCATAGTAAAATTTTCATGTTGAGAATACATCAGTGTTCCTGTGGATCTCTTCACTTGCGGTGTTCCTTCATGAGCCACTTTCAATGTATTCAATATCTCTTTCAAAGTAGTATACTTTGGATCCTACTGTACTCATTTGGACCCAATCCACATACAAGCCATTTCTTGGCCTTAGCATTTTTCTCCCACTTTTTCAAATCTTCAGCAGTGTAGTCAGCGCTTGTCATTGGCACATCCACTCATTCCTCATTTTTCATTGTAGTTTCCAAGGGACCATCAGTGACTATGTCCCAGATCTCATAGTCTTCCCCTATGATGTGATCCTTTACACTAATCTTCCACCACGAGTAATACTTTCCATTGAACAGTGGAGGCCTGGTAGTGGATTGCTCTTCCCAGTTCCCAGGTGGTGCACTCATGTTGATCTTTTCCAAAGGTGTTAGCATGTTCAAGAATAACCTGCTCTGATACAAATTGATGTTCCAAACATCAATACCACACAACTGGGGATGATTTGTGTTGTACCCAATTTTCAATCTAGAAGAACCCATTTCTTCTAGGTATTCTAACTACTACAATTTGCGGAGTTAAAAATACAGAAATTATATATCATTGAGATTTTTACGTGGAAAACACCTGGCTCAAAAGGTGAAAAAACTACGACCTACTACTCTATAGGATTTTTCCAAACATCTACTAAAATCAACGAGTAAAAACAGCATTTAAACAACTCATGTAAACCTAAGGATTAACTCTAATCCCAGTATGGCACACAACCTCAACTGTTACGACATCTTCAAGTTTACTCTAACTTAAATACTCAAAGTACCTAATACAATTGCTTCTATGAAAGCTGGAAAGGTAAAGTTTAAACAACCTACTATAATTGAACTAGAATAAGAATAAACATAATGAAACTGTATCTTCTATTTTATTCAAGTAGCTGCAGGAGTGCACACTTTAATCTCACATAAATTGCTTGTAAATTTGCCTTGCTCTTTTACTCTCAATATAGTTTAACTTCTTCGTACGTGCATACCTGTGAAAAAGAAAAAACTTAGTTATTTACTAAGTTAGTAATCAGAGTTTGATTGAGACTTAATTGCTGATCCTCCATTGAATTTGAGTCCTAGAATAATTCAAACTCCAACCCTTATCCTTGATACAGATTGTGTTCTCTTCTCATAAGGAGACTTTTTCTCCTTATCCCACACGCAATCTTTTCGATTAGTTTAGGAGATATTCAGAAGATATTGTTGATTGATCCCTAAGACTTATCTTCTTCACGTGCATTTCATATGCATGGGTTCATAACCACCATGTCTCATAATATGGACATGGTCCTTCACCTGAGTTCATTTGTCATTCTTCAAAACTTCAACTGAATATGCATCCCTGGGGAGGGGGCCCGACGAGATCGCAACCCTCCTTCTTAAAAATATTTAAAAATATGGAATCATGCAAGCACATCAAAAGATCGGGGAAGTCGTACCTGAGAGGACCAAACTCACAACAATATACAACATGTGTTTGAAACTTATACTTTCGCCAAGAAATAAAGAATATTTTTCAATCACTCCATGCTTTGAAGAAGACTATTTCGGTGTATCCGCGACAATAAAACTTTCCATTGAATACGTCTCGAGATACTCAAAAACTTGAAACGAATAAGCATCAACCCTATTTCGGGGTCGGAACTCCAGGCTCACAAAGCCTTCGCAATTGCAAACATGCCTGTAAAAAGTTATCATTAAGCTTGAGGGGGACTCGATATTTCGTAAAATCATCTCCAATCACCCAAACGCGTAGCCTTGGCAAAACTAGATCTATTCTCCATACACTGTAACACCTCAACATGCATGAAATAATTCCGAAAGAGCATACATCGCATTTGTAAGAATTACTAAAGGGCATACCCTCGGTGTGGACGCCTTGAACCGTTTCTCGGGATGAAAAATGGCCCCTCCCAAACGCACATGACTACAGTGATAACAACTGTTACAACCCAGAAGCACGACTCGGGGACGCCCGAATGTCGTTAAAAAATACTCCGAATCTACTTCGAAAATAACCTATGAAAAAAGACTTCCCTCAACAGGAAAAAACATGAATCCTGACCATGTCGGCTCCAATATCGTAAAAACGTCATTCTACTCGACCTATGAGCTATGAACCTTCGGAGGTGCTCAAAACATTGCCGACTATTATTTAAAATTGAGGTTCTTTTAGAATCGATGACGGGTCTGACAAACATATTTAATTTCACCTTAACTAGAGGAAACAAAAGCCTACAGAGAGCCTCTGGGCCTCATGTCCAAATAGCATAAGTGCCACTTTCACCGGCTAAACACCTCTCCTGCCTCATATCAAAAGTTCTCTACGACCATGCAGCATAAGAGCCATTTTCTCCTGCTTGAAAATTGACAACCTGAGGAATAAAGTGAGCTCGAGTCATAACCCGATTCGAAAACCGGATCCAAAATAGTTAACTAAGAAGATAGCCTCCGGGCCTCATATGGAAATTTTTCTACGAACAAACAGTGTAAGTGCCATTGTCGCTGGCTAAGCATGCCTCCGGGCCTCCCATCGAAATGTCTCAATGATCAAGCAATAGAAAAGCCACCGTCACTGGCCAAAAAAGATTTGACGGTCGATTAATGCTCGAGTTGCAATGCAACTCGGAGACTGGACCCTAAAAATGATAACACGCTCAAGGGCGTGACACCGACACTATTACTGCCAACCAGAATCTTCGAAAAGATCAAGGGTCAATTACAACCCGTATCGCAGCACGACTCGAAGACTGGACGCAAATATTCGCCAATTGCCAAATGGCAAAAATCGAAGGCCATTATCTCCAGCCCAAACGATCCCAAAGGCATATCAAACTTGAGTGGGATCCCGACTCGAAGATTAAGCTCAGAGACAATTCAATCATGATACGCTTAAACGCACGGCTTAAACAATGCTATCGATGGTCAAGATGAATCTCCAGGCTGTGTGCCCCCTGGACCACTTCGAGGGGGGGGGCACAAAGGGCCATCACCCTTCACTGATGCAGGAAGAAAAGTGCTAGAAGGCCGATCAAAGTTCAAGCTATAGTGTAACTCGAGGACCAATTCTAAAATCGGTCTTCATGATTTAGAGGAGCACCAGATAAAGGAACAAAGAGAATAAATGCATTAAAAGAAATTCTCCTTATATTACATGCAAGAAAAAACATTTTCCACCTACAGGCATGCCATGCGTGCATCAAAAATGGAATTACAAAACAACAGAGCTCATATTCATTGCCAAAGGGCTACAACTTGCTAAGATCACCATTTGTAACATCTACTAGGAGCGACCGAGAATCATCCTCAACCACCCTTGCTTGAGAAAATTCCTCTGAGATAATGAAGCCCGTCTCTCCAACCTCCTTGAATACCTCTCTCCGATACCGGCATCGAGCATATTCCTAGATCCTCTTCTCGCGATCAAGGGCTCGCCTCAACTAGGATTGAGAATCAGCAATTTCCTTTATGCACATCTGCATATCGTGATCAGCCCTAGTTCAGCTTAATGCCACTTCCGCCCCGACATTGGTTATCTCGGCCCTGACCTTCGAGAGATCAGACTCAAGCTTCTCGATCATATCCCACCTAAACATTTGCGTTCTCACGGTTCAAAATGAGTTGAACCTCAAGTGCAGGGATCCTAGCCGAAGCACCCATTTCCTCTAGGGCTTGAGTCTGCACTTGAGCTTTTACCTCCTCGCAAGCGGCCTTGATGAAGCTCACACTGCCCTTAAGGTACTCGCATGCCTCTGTCTTTTTCTGCAATTGATATGGCAAGACGAAATTAGCCTTGGAGTTAGAAAGAAGAAAAATACGCACTATATGGAGTTACCTGTTCTATTAGATAACTCTCATAGTTTAAGCTCCTATACGCCTCGTATCGCCAATATTGCAATTCGACTTACTTATCCTCACAATAGAGCTTAAGGGATCTTCCTCATCCAGGACCCTCAAAAATTTGTCCTTTTGTCGGAACAACTTGAATTTAAGCCTGTCACAGGCCTGTGCAGGGAAGATGCGGGATACAAGAAAGTTAGGCACCAACTCACTGCAAAGTGAAGACGACTGATTTCCTCCAGATCAGAACAGGCTCCAGACAGTCCTGCCCCAGCAGCCTCAGAAGAGCTGGCCCCGGGCATTACACATTCTCCCATGGGAGTCGTTTGTTGAGGAACAGGATCCCTGGGAACAACAGACTCATGCGATGCCTGGCCCTCAGAAATACGAGCCCGACCAGCACCACTAATGGCTCCCTCGTATTGTGGGCTCGGGTCCCTCTTGTTGTTGACATCTCTAGGCCCAGAGGCCGAGAAATCCATTCCCCTCCAGAAAAGTGATGCCTCACCCTAGGGAACCACCCGACATCTACAAGCAACAGACCTAAAACAAATGGGATAGGGGGAATGTTATCTCTAGTATTACCCAGCAGGAGAAACGAAACATACATACGTGCCTTGGTGTTCTGCTCCCCACCTGACGCAAGACATAGCTCGTCACCTGCGTTTATTGTAAGATGAATGGGTCAGCAACCTCCGTACCCAGCCAGAAAGATTATGAACTTGGCCCGGAGTCCACGAAATCACTGCAACAAGACAAATGACATTGTAAACTAGCCAATTTCTGGCATGAGCAAAATCTAAAAGAATAGAAATAGGTCTCACTTACGTGATTAATTCCTCCCCTCGGGGAAAGGCAGGAACTCTATTGGGATACTATCGGTCGTCCGGGGCCGGACGAACCAACTTCCCCACTCTCAATCTCCGCCCACCTCATCATCAACAAAAAAGGGCGTAGGCAAACGACCCCTCAGAGTTAGCAGGCCTTAATGATTAAAAGGCTGGTATAGCCTGATGAGATGATCCAGCGTGAACTCGATCCCGACTTTCTCCGTGAAGAATCTCATCATCAGCATCGTTCACCAAAATGACGGGAGTTCCTTTGCTAGGGTAACTTGATACTTCAAGCAAAAGTAAAGCACAACCCTATCAAGAGGGCCGAATGCAAAGGGGTATAGGTTCACATTCAAAAACCATTCGGTGGAATCCATGATGCCTTCGCCTGGGGAAATAACTCTCCGTGTCACCCTTTCCCCTTTCCGCAATATTGCCTCACCATCTCCAGGTGTCCCTCTTCGATCAAGGACACCGTCTCCAGAACAAAATCTTTTCACTCCCCAACATTGGGAACAACATTCTTTGCCCTTTGCCATGTTGGCTCCGAGATGGTCGCCATGACTGTGATAGAACTCGCAAAATAAAGCAATGGTTCACACCAATACATTTACGCCTAGGAATACGTTGTCCACTGTGCAGAAATGATGAAGCGACTATGAAAAAATAGTACAGCCTTGCAGAAAAGTCGAGGCCACTCTACATATATATAAAAAACAGCTATTATTCACCTATCAAAGGCAAGCCCTGGAGGCCCGCGCCCTCACTACGGATCAATTGATTAATACCCGGCCCAGGTAACACCCTCCAACTAACGACAAAGCACGAGGGATCGCACAAATTATCTCCACGCTTGAAGCAACATTTCACACTTGGAGCCCTGGTTTCGAGAACCAAGGTCACAATAAGCTCCAAAGCCATAATATCGGGCACAAGGTGAGTGCCCGGGCTTGTGATCCCCTCTACAGGGAAATCAGTTGATGGTGCATCTTTCTTTAGCCAACAAGGCATTATTCATCAAACAACTTGTCCCGATACTCCTCAACAGAATGGTGTTGTTGAAAGGAAACATAGGACTCTTCTTGAGACCTGTAGAGCCTTACTCTTCCAATCGGTTTACCCCTCTCTTTCTGGGGAGACTGTTTGTTGACTGCTATATACCTTATTAACAGGATACCCTACAGGCTCCTTCAGGGCAAATCCCCTTATGAAATTTTGCATGGAAAGGCCCCGGTATTCTTGACTGTCAAAGCTCTAGGTTGGGTCAAAAGTGGCGCCGAAGAATAGGCCAAATTTTTCAAACAAAAACCAACCTTACATACTCTGAAAATGTTATTTACATCTAAATTAGCAGAACCCAGAGCCCACCGGGGCGCCCGAAGGTGACCCGCAGCTAGGGTAGCATTTCCAAAGGCCCTCAAATTCGAGGCATGATCTTCAAACAAATTATCATATCCCGATAGCTCAACCTTATCCGGTCGGTCCTCCATTGATCAAATTTACGACAAAGGGATGTGGGAAGAGCCTTGCTGGTCATCCATAGACTAGGGCAAGTCATAATTCGAAAGGCTATGATTTGAAGAGTCATAATTCGAAGTCATGATTCGAAGAGCAAATTCAGGAAGCTCCGATCGCGATTTACTTCTCAAAAGGCCCGAAAAGGCGTCAAAACTACACGCGAGCTCCTAAGAAGAAATCTATCCTATATGGTCCAGAGAGGCCATATACATCAAGACCAGTAACGATCCGCGGGCACCCAAAGGTGGATCATATCCGGAAACGTATCATCGGAACCCCCGAAACTTGACGCGTGATCTCCAAAATAAAGGAAAGGGCCCTGATAATGCTAGTCCGAGATTGGTCTGAGGCTAGGTTACAATCCAAAAGAAAATCATGTCAACCGATATAGGGTCGAGACAAACTCTTACATCAAAGTTAAATATCAGTTATCAACAACACAAAAAGATACATGCGGAAAGCCTCGAAGGGCATGCAAACATACGGAAAACATACCAAGTTCGAAAGAAGAAAATCAATAAAGTTCATTTCTCATTTATGGAAATATTCAAGTACAATATCCCCCAAGGGGTCACAACATCCAATTACAAAGCCCCTGGAGAGTCACTACATAAAAAAAAAAAGCAAAGGAATGCGAGAATCTACACCCAAGAAAGAGGCACGGGAAAAGTATATATGATAAAACTCGGGCGCCCGGTCCGCCCTAGCGGGTTCATCTCAGATATCAGCATCCCCGAGCACCTAACCCTCAAAGCAAACATGCTTGAGTGTGACTCCTTTGGTCTACACCTCCCATAGGATCCCAGCTCAATTCCCTAAGGGGTCCTCGCTGGAGAAGATGAAGAAGAGTTGAAGGAAGGGGCATAGAGGAGATAGAGAAAAGAGACATGGCCCACCGAAGTCAAAGGTGATAACCCAGCGAGCCCATGCCTCGATAGCCGGTGGTGCCACTTTATCCCTTAGGAGAGAAAGAGACCTAAGGGATGAAGTGCCACACTAGGCATAGGCAGCAGAATGAGCAGCGGTGCATAGACCGAACAACCTCCTGCACAAAGGTGAAACCAACTCTCAACCCATCACCATCTCGTGCCAACGGTGGCAGCAATGGCTAGCATGACGACAAGCACATCAATATTCAGATGGGGTGTTTATGTTCGATGTAGGGAGGTCTCGTTAGTTGGCCTCGACGCAGCCCAAAAGAACTCCTCCATGCATCTTTGACACGAAAATCTTCCATCTTGATAATCGAAGGTAAAAGGAGATGACGAGTAGGAAAAAGCAAGGCACGTAAATGGAAGCATGAAGATAGAGGAAGCAATGCCACAAAGCACCCTCATTTATAGGGGAAAACGACACGGTCATCGATTCCTTGGAAGACTGACATCAAGTAGGCACCTGTGAGATATGCTATTTTTTGCAAAAGGTTGTGCCTCGATCCGAATCGCCAACATAATGTCATCAAAGGGAGCTCAAGGGGTCGAGTGTCAGGATCATTTCCCATCACTTCATCATGAGAAACGCGGAGACTATCTGTACGCTGCAAAATAAGAAGATTTGATTTTTTGCTATCAAGAAGCTTCGAAGGCTTTTCCTTGAGACCCCGAGGGTAGGAGGCCACGACCGAGTGCGGGCCTCAGGACTCGATAAGGTACGGATCAATGGAATCAAGGTCCAAGGTTAGATGGGGGACTCACCCTACCTTGTAAGGGACTGATATTGCTTCACTTCTCCACAAATGCAATTATATCTCTCGCTCTCTCTCTTTCTTTATATGATATTCTTTTAGTTTTTATCCCTTTCCCGATTACCCTCGATAACCCCGAGATAGGGTCGAGGCTCAGCTCCGAGGAACCCACTGGATGGCTTTGTGCCTAGGGAACGTCCCCTTACTGGTTCGATTATCAGTTTGTTTAACTCGATCTCTATCTTTCAGCACTACTCACCCTCACAACTAGCTCGGGAATAGATTATATATTTTTAGAATGTCATTCACAAATGTAATTTTTTTTATCAATTTCACGGTAAACAACTTTAAGAAGTACCCGAGGAGAGGAAATGGTTCGTTAAGAAGTTGCTACAAGTGTGGAAAGAATGATCACCACATCAAGAACTATCCTTTATGGGAAATTGAATGGAAGAAGGAAACACCTAAACGAAGGAACATGAAGAATTAATAAGTTCAACCCAAGAAAAGCAACAATAAATGATCAACCAAGTCTATAGTTTCTACTTAGGGAGAAAGCTCAGATGTTGATGAAATAGCACTTATGGCTATTAGAGAATCCAATGAAGAAACTAAGGTAAGTATCTTTCATCTCAAATACAAGATTAAGTGTTTGTCTAAAGAAAGGTTATCTGAGTTTCTACAAGAGCTAATTGATGAATATGAGGATGTAAATAAAAAAAGGAAATAGTTGATAAAAGATGTGCGATTTTGAAAGCTAAGTGCAAAAACCTGGAAATTAGGGCTAGTGAAACTGTAAGTGGAAATACCGTGTTGAAGAACCAGGTTCATGCACTTTACACCACTATCGTAGAACGTAGATCTGAAAATCAAAAATTGAAACTAGGAGCATGAAAAAATACATCTAATCACATGGAACTCATTTTAGAAGAAAATGTAAGAAAAATTAAAGAGGAATTCGACAAGAGAGGTGAATAGATAATAATCCATAAGGATGATCTGAGCAAGGTCAAGCATGAGCCAGATAGAACTTGTAAATAGATCAAGTCCTATGATGCACTTTAATGGCTACAAGAAAAACGTAGTAGCAATAGAAGAGGAGTTGGCTTTGGGAACCCTACATCTAAGTGGGATCCCAAAAGCAAGTATCTTACACTTCCTAAGAACAAGGTTTGCACAAAATTTGGTAACACTGGTCACTTTAAAAGTTAATGCACTGCAAAAGAATTTGATTCATCCTTTTGCCTATAGAAAGGGACCCAAACTAGTTCGGGTTCCTAAAACTAACCTGATTTTATTTTGCATGTCCAAGTGAAGGGGAACCACCAAATATGGTACATGGATAATGGCCACTCAAGGTATATGAGAGGGAGCAAGAACCAGTTTCTTTCACTTGAGGACCTTAAAGAAGGTAATGTCTCCTTTGAAAATTGGAAGATAAGTGAGGTTATTGGGATTGGAAAGGTAGGAAAGACTGATTCTCACTCTATTGAGAATTTCCCTTTGATAGATGGACTGAAGTACAATCTAATAAGTATACCACAATTTTACGATAGGGGTAACATGGTAGCACTCACCTCTACAAAATGTTTTGTGGTTAATCTTACCATTGACAAGATAGTTTTTCAAGGGAATAGTGTGAACAACATATATCTTGGGGATCTGTCCACACTTTCGGATAATGAACTCACTTGCTTATGTGTTTTGGATAATGATCCCCTCCTTTGGAACAAAAGACTTGGACATGCCAGTCTAAGCCAACTTAACAAACTATTCTCCAAGGACTCGTCGATAGGGCTGTCTAACATTAATTTTAAGGAAGATAAATTTTGTGAGACTTGTGCAAGGGGTAGCAGGTAAGATCCTCTTTCATAAGCAAGAAAATGGTAAGATGGAACTCATCTATATATATCTATGTGGACCAATGAGAATTGAACAGAGGTGGTAAGAGATATGTTATGGTAATTGTTGATGATTACTCTAGGTTTATTTGGACATTATTTTTAACATCTAAAGATGAAGAATTTTACATATGCACATCCTTTGTCAGAAAAACTCAGAAAACACTAGGTAATCAACTTACATCAATTAGGTTTGATCATGGTACGAAATTTAAGAATGCTAAATTTGTTGAATTTTATGATGAGCATGGAATAAATTATAAATTTTTCTCTCCTATGACTCCACAACATAATGGAGTAGTTGAAATAAAGAATAGGACATTGCAAGAAATGGCTAGGACTATGCTTCTTTCTAGTAAATTGCCCCATAGTTTCTAGGAAGAAGTTATTAACACTGAATGTTATATCATGAATAGGTGCATGACTAGGCCTCTTGCTGATAACTTTTCTTAGGAGTTACTTAAAGCGAGAAAGAAAAGTATATCCCCTCTTAAGGCGTTTGGATGCAAGTTCCTTGTGCACAATAACGGTAAATACTCTTGATATGCTAGAGAATTTCAGCACATTTGATACTAATTGCTTAGATTTGAGCTTGTATTAGATGCAATTTCGTTTTATACTTATGTAATTTTAGTGTTTTTGTGGTGTATGAGGATTAACGACTTAAGATCATGGAAAAGAATTCAAAAGGCCACAAAAAGACAAGAAAAGAGAAAAAGGGCATGCTATTGCAAAGCCAATATGCAAGCCGTAAATTGCACGATGAAATCGCAAACCACAACTGTTTTCTAGGCGAAGTTCAGCACTAGAAATGTGGTCCAGTTTGTGATCACATAACCTATTTGCGAGCCGTAAAATGGACCGCAAACTAAACAGAAGGCTGCTGAAGGAAGAAAATGCAACGCAAACTTCGATTGCATTTCTACAATGCAAACTGCAAACCATGAATGCAGTGAGGGCCTGGAAACTAGTGTTGAAGTATGTGACGGCCATGTGAAAGATGCGGACCGCATGTTTGTTATGCGACAGATATGCGGTTGCATAATTACCGAAAAAGGTATTTTTATCCAATTTTTGTCTCGAATTTTGATCCACTATAAATAGATTTATTGAGGTTTTGTAGGGGCATCATGTCCGATTATGGGATCTACAACACAAGGCTTGAATATTCCTCCCTTTTGGAAGCTTTTGGGTCAAGAATCTTTCACTTTTTAAGCTATGGCATTAAGTATTCTCTTCCTTTTGTATTTAAGCATGTGTAGCTAACTTTAAATATTAAGATTGTGGAGCCTAAATGGTTTTTACGTGAATGGGTGTTTAACATTGAATACATATATATATATATATATATATATATATATATATATATATATATATAATTGTTAGTTGATATTTATTTACTTCTCATTCTTCATTTATTGTTGGTGGTTGCAAACATTAACTTGTGTCATTAAATTCTTACTTTGCTAGGGAAAGTGAGTTGGAATTTAGTAGAAGTAAATATTAAAAAATCAAGTCTTTAAACCTTATTTAATGGAATCTCTTAGGAATAAGTGGGTTTTATTTGGAATATATTGAATGCAATTAATTGCAACTCTTATATATTTGGAAGAACAGTAAAGAGAATATACTACCCAACTATTGGGAAATATTGGGTAGTCATTTAGAAATCATTTCCATATCAAAAGAACCTTCCATTAGAAATATATCATATTAACACTGATAGCATTACACCTCATTAATGGGGATACAAGCTTGGTTTCTTTAATCAAAATATCTACATTCTCAATATTACAATTCGTTATTTCTTCAAACCAAACTCAATTCATACTCTTGATACCATTAATCGGATAGAATTATGACTTTAGTCAAGTAAAACACTATTTGAGTAACATTTTCACACTTATTCCCTGCGGAATTCGACCCCAACTTTGTTGGATTATTATATTTGACACTGACTGCCTTACACTATTTATTAAAGTGTAATTTGAGATTATCAAATTTGGGACCGTAGCAGGGGAATACAGTTTTGAAATTACTAATAAGCGTGTGCTTTAATTTATGTCTTATTCTATTCCATCATACTTTTCTTGTTTTGCTTGGTGTTGATAGGAAAACATGACCGAATAAGAAGAAGAAATGGACGAGGGAATGGTAGAAGAAAATCCTTTGGCGGACATAGTCGAGTACATTTAGGATAAAAATGCTATTGTACATCCGGTTCTGGGTGATGCAACTTTCAAGGTGGAACATGGCTTAATCCTTATGCTCAAAGCAGAAGGAATTTTTAGGGATTCCACAGATGATGATCCAACAAAACTTCTTAGAAACATCTTGGTGTGTGCGCGATGCACAAGGAAAACAACGTCACTGATGATGCCTTAAGGTTGAGGTGTTTCAAGTCCTCACTAGCTGGAGACGAAAGGAAATGGCTTCGGAATTTTCCACCAAACTCTATCCATTCTTGGCCCGAACTTGTCCGATCATTCTTAGAAAATGGTTCCCGCAACGTATGAAATCTGAGCTCCGTGATAAAATATCTTTTTTCAAGAAAGTACATAGAGAACATCTTCGTGAGGCATGGGATCGGTTCAAATTATATTTGGTGAGGTCTCCCAATCATAGTTTTTCAGATTCCATCTTGATGGAAAAATTCTACATGGGTATAGATCCAATGAACCAATCCATAGCCAAAAATGCAGCTGATGGATTTTTTATTGACAAGACATTCATAAGGGTAATAGAGATCCTTGACAAAATGGCACAACATAATCAAGTTTGGCACTTCGAGGACACCACATATGGAATTGCATATGGGTTTCCCTACTTTACCAACCTAATTAAGGAGAATCAAGAGAGAGATCAAGTAATCGTAGGGCTTTCCACAAATGTCAATGTGTTGACAAAAATGTTCACGAAAATTAAAAAAAAACGTGAATTTGGTAGAGGATGTGCAAACTATACCAAATGAAGATTTTGAGGAAGCAAACTATATCAACAACCCTCAAGGAGGGTATGAAAGACAACAATACCAAGGTCAAGGACAACAAAATCAATGGAGGCCAAACCCACAAGGGTAAGGTCACCAACAATGTTAAAATTACCAAGATGGCTCAAATCATGGAAATCGGAACAACAACAAGAAATTCTCAAACCAGAGTTCAAACCCTTATGTTTCTCCAAAGGATCAATATTCAAGTCAACTTTCCTTAAGTGAATCTAAGCTGGAAGGTATGCTTGAAAGGGTATTGGAAAATCAAGAAAAATCCGGCACTTCTATGAGGACCATGACCGAGCTTATTGGCTCTCATACCGCATCTATTCGAAAATTGGAGATGTAAATGAGAGACCTCTCTAGGGAACAAAATCCAACGCAAAAGGAAACACTCCCTAGTGACATAATTGCGAACCCAAGGGGTAGTGGGAGTGGCCCAACTTCTCCGTCATGGCGATAACTACTCATAGTGAGAGGGTACTACAAGGAGAGGGTGATCAAGTGGTTGAGGTAGAAAATCCCGAACAAGGGGTTGAGGTTGAAGAGTCAAGTGTTGTTGAAGTTGAGAATATTTCGGAAGATGTGCAAGTGCAAAAAGAGAATCAGGAAGAGGAAAAGGAAAAGGTAGAAGAGACACCAAAAAAGCTTCCACCTATTCCTAGACCTCCTCCTCCATTACCTCAAAGACTCGCTAGGAATGTTGATGATAGAAAACTCAAAAGGTTCTACGACATTCTAAAGCAATTATCGGTGAATATTCCATTTGCGGAAGCATTTCAAAAGATGTCGGGTTTTACTAAATATTTAAAAGACTTGATTCCCAAGATGAGAACCACCAAAAATGAAGTGGTTAATGTGACTCACCGTGTTAGTTCCATCATTGCAACATCCACTGTTCAAAAGAAAAAGGACCCAGGAGCTTTCACCATTCCTTGTACCATTGGGGCATATGATATTTCAAGATCCCTTTGTGATAATGGTGCTAGCATCAATATGATGTCTCTTGCCATGTACAAGAAAGCATGGTTAGGTATGACAATGCCCACAAGTGTGAGATTGCAAATGGTAGATCGTTCCATCAAACGACAAGTGGGAATTGTTGATGATGTACTTGTGAAGGTGGGAAAATTCATTTTCCCGCCAATTTTGTAATCATTGATTATGCGGTTGACAAAGGGATCCATATCATTTTGGGGAGACCATTCCTTGCCACTGGAAGAGCACTAATGAATTCGGAAGGGAATGAGATGAAATTCCGTGTGAATGATAAAGAGGTTACATTCCAAGAAAACAAGGGGATGAAACTACCGCATGACTATGAAAGCATCTCGGTGATCGATGGTGTTGATGAAGTAGAGGATGCGGTTGAACTGAAAATTGAAGAATAGTGCCTCAGTGAGGCATTGGCGGCTATTTTGGTGAACTTTGATGGTAAAGATATGGAGGGTTATATGGAATTGGTAAATTCATTGGAGGGGCTTGGGTCCTACACTTATGCTCCGACAAAGCTCTCTCTCAACTTGGAGAATAGAGCCATTCCTCTGGCAAAGCCTTCTATTATCGGACCACCGCAACTAGAGCTCAAACCACTTCCACCACACTTGAGGTATAAGGCTCAAATGATAATTTAACAGTAATTGTTTCTTCTTTGTTGAATGATCCGTAGGTAGAACAATTGTTGGAAATCTTCAAGGATCATAGGCAAGCCATTGGGTGGACAATTATGGACATCCGAGTGGTTCCCGGGGGAATTTGTGAACATAAAATCCAATTGGAAATGGAGACGAAACTAAGTGTGGAACATCAGCGACGATTGAATTCGTCAATGCAAGAGGTAGTTAAGAAAGAAATCATCAAATGGTTGGATGTCGGGGTAGTCTACCCAAGTGCCGATAGTTCTTGGGTGAGCCCGGTGCAATGTGTTCTAAAAAATGGAGGCATGACCGTAATTGAAAATGAGAAAAATGAGCTCATCCAACAAGAACGGTGACCAGTTGGAGGGTGTGTATGGATTACTGGAAGCTCAACATTTCTACACGCAAAGAACATTTCCCTAAGCCTTTTATTAATCAAATGCTTGATCTACTAGTGGGAAGGTCATTCTATTTTTTCCTTGATGGATATACCGGCTACAACCAAATTAACATAGAATTGGAGGATCAAGAGAAGACGACATTCACTTTCCCCTATAGAACTTTTGCCTTTGGCCGGATTCCATTTGGTTTGTGCAGTGCTCTGTTACTTTTCAAAGTTGCATGATGTCCATTTTCTCCAACATGGTGGAGGATTTTCAAGAGGTTTTCATGGATGACTTCTCGGTGGTAGGTTACCCTTTTGAACAGTGTCTTAACAATCTTAGACAAGTCCTTAAGAGATGTGAGGAGACCAACCTTGTGCTCAATTGGGAGAAATTCCATTTCATGGTGGATTAAGGCATTGTATTGGGGAAAACAAATTTCAAAACATGTCTTAGAGGTTGACCGGGCTAAGATCCAGAATATTTCCAAGCTTCCTCCCCTACTTCCGTTAAAGGTGTTTGAAGTTTCTTAGGCATGCCATTTTCTATACGCGTTTCATCAAGGATTTTTCTAGGATTGAATATCCTTTGTGCAAACCCCTTGAGAAATATACCAAATTTGTGTTTGACGAGAAATGACTTAAAGCCTTTGAGGAATTGAAACAAAGGCTAACAATTGCACCTATTATTGTCACACCCGATTGGTCTTTTCCTTTCGAGCTCATGTGTGATGCAAGCTGTGTAGGCATTGGAGCAATGCTTGGCCAACATCACAACAAGGTTCTCCACCCAGTCTATTATGAAAGAAAGACACTTAATGGAGCGCAAATGAATTACACAGTGATTGAGCGAGAACTTCTTGCTATTGTTTATGCCTTTGAGAAGTTCCGCGCTTATTTGTTGGGATCCAAGGTGATAGTGTACACATATCATGCTTCTCTTTTCTATCTCATTGCAAAGAAGGATTCAAAACCTCGTTGATTCAATGGGTCTTGTTATTGTTATAATTTTACTTCGAGGTCAAGGATCGCAAGAGAACTCAAAATAAAGTAGCAGACCATTTATCAAGGCTTGAAGAGGCTGGGAGTCCAAAAGGAGATCTTGAGATCAATGATGCATTCGTGGATGAACACATATTGGAACTTTAGAGTACTTTTGCTCCTTGGTATGCCGATATTGCCAACTACTTGGTTAGTGACCTTATACCAGATGGATTGGAATCCTATCAAAAGAAAAAGTTTTTGAGAGATTGTCGGCAGTAGTATTGGGAAGAAACATTCTTGTTTCGTGTTTGTGATGACAACATCATCGGATGGTGTGTATTAGAAGAAGAGATTATGCCAATTCTGAAGGCATACCATGACTCACGGTTTGGGGGTCATCGTGGGGGAAATTGAACGGCAGCTAAGGTTTTTGAATGTGGTTATTATTGGTAGTCAATCTATCATGATGACAATCAAATTGTCAAGGCTTCTAACCAATTTCAAAAGCAAGGATCAATCTCGAAGAGGCATGAAATGCCAATGCACTTTGTATTGGATATAGAAATCTTCTACGTGTGGGGAATTGATTTTATGGGTCCCTTTGTGAGCTCTTGTGGGATGAAATATATCTTGGTAGCTGTGGACTATGTGTCCAAATAAGTTGAAGAAACATTCTTACCAAACAACGAGGCAAGGAGTGTGACCACATTCTTGAAGAAAAACATATTCACTCGGTTTTGCACTCCTAAGGCCATTCTTAGTGATCGTGGGTCTCATTTCTGTAACAAGGCTTTCACGGGGATACTAGAGAAGTATGGCGTCAAGCATAAAGTGGCCACATCTTATCATCCCCAATCTAGTGGTCAAGTTGAATTTTCCAACCGGGAGATAGAGAGCCTTCTAGCAAAAACCGTCAATAAAAACATGACTGATTGATCAAGAAATCTAGATGACGCATTATGGGCATATCGCATGACATACAAAACTCCTATTTGAACTTCTCCTTGTCAGTTAGTCTTCGGCAAAGCTTGTCATCTACCCGTAGAACTGTAACACAAGGCCATGTGTGCTTTGAAGAGGTTTAAACTTAGATTGGGTTGAAGCTGCGAATTTGAGGTTAACACAACTCAATGGAATGTAGGAATTCCATTTCCCTGCATATGAAACTGCAGCTGTTTAAAATGAAAGGATGAAGTTCGTCCACGACAAAAAAATAATGAAGAGGGAGTTCAAGTAGCGTGAGTTGGTTTAGCTCTTTAACTCAAGACTCAAATTGTTTCCGGGCAAACTCAAATCAAAATGGACCGGTCCATTCAAAGTGGTAAATGTCTCTCCTTTTGGAGTTGTGGAACTAGAATTGGAGGATGGGCTCTGAACCTTCAAAGTGAATGGCCCGCGAGTCAAGCACTACTTGGGCACAGATGGAGAAAAACATTTGGTGGAGCAGCTGGCTCTCAAAGATAGTCCATGCCCGACGAATGAGTGAAACCAAAGGAACGCCAACTTCTTCATTGCGCTATGTTAAATCAAGCGCTTCGTAGGAGGTAACCCATGTGTTGTAACATCTTTTTTGGCCTTCGAGTTTTTAATTGTTTGTTAGATAGACTTAATTGAGAAATTTAATTTTTATGTTTGAGCATAGGGGATTCAAAAGATCATGACACGAGGTAAGATTGCATGAAAAAGGGAAGAAAAATCACCTTGTGTAGTTTGCTACATGTGCGGTCGCATTTTCACTATGCAGACCGCATTCTGATCGCAAACCAACATAGTGTGTTTAGATAAATTTAGGGGTAAAGATGTGACGAGTTAGTGCACTTTTTGGACCGCATTTTCTCTATGTGATAGCATAGTGCACTGCATTTTGGCCCTTCAGCAAGTCACTTGACTCCATCGCATAACACTTATGCGGTTGCATAGTATGTTATGTAGTGACTTATGCGCCGCAAATCATTCGGGTATATCCTCCACATCCCTTAAGCTCTCACATGTTCAGAACAAAACAAAAATATTTTTTTAACAGAAATAAACAAAGCAAAAATGAAAAAAAATGAATAAAGAACGAAAAAGGGGCGAAACGGCTAGTGGCATCTAACCAAGGATGAAATCACTTGAGATTCATCTAACTATTTTGCTTATTCATCTTCACCGGTATGTTTCCTGGCCCCGATTTGTTTTATTTTTAATTTTGCCTTTGTTTGTTATGTGTTTCTTTTCTATTTCTTTCTTTAATTTTGATTGTATTTTGTGAGTAGATTTCTGCCCATATTGTGATAGTCTTTTGGGTAGGAAATATGTTTGGGGTTCTGGGCAGTAAGAATTAGGACCGCCATTGTTGAGGGTAGAATTAAATCATTGGGGAAGACGGAATTTGCAGCTCACACAATCGAAATGGAATCCGCATTTCGGACGCATAATCAAACCCTAGTTGGTTGAGGAAGATGATAAAAAACGGTGACATTTGTGATCGTCTATTTTATATGCGGACCGCAAAGTCATCGCATACTGAAACAGAATGCCCATTTAAAACCTTCCTTTTTTCCGCTGTTTTACGATTGCATTTCCACTTTGCGGTGGTATTTCTGATTGCATTTTGTTATTTGATTCTTATGAACAAATCAGCTCTGTGATGGTTATGTGATCTCATAACCCATCGCAGAGAGAGATCAAGTAGTGCACATTTAAGTTTGAGACAAGTTTACAACTAGCATAGTGGTAATACGATCGCAAAACCTGTTGCATTTTATAATTTTTCTTGAATTATTCTGTTTCCTTTTCAGTGTTTCCTACAATGTCGCTCACATTTCACTCTTGTGCAGATATGGCTCCTAATAATAATGCATTCTCCACACAGAATAGGGCATCGTCTAGTCGTCAAGCGTCAGAAGCAAAACGATCATGAACGGATCCACCTCCCTCCCAGTCTGATAAGAAGGTGATCTTGACCTCAGTCAACCTACACGTTGAGGCGAGAAGGAAATAGGAAGATGACTTCAAACTATGTTTTGGTATTAATGGGTCCCAGGGTACTAAATAGAGAAGGGCTCACCAAACGGAAAATCCTGGCCAAAAAGGAGTTTAAGTTCTAAAGGGCTACAAGAGAAGTATCCCTACATATGGGAGAACGTAAAAGCAAGAAAATGGGAGTGCTTCACTGAAACACCTGTTGAATATAATGAGACTATTGTTCCTAAGTTCTATGCATCATATAGAGCTTCGAGTACTGCGCACCACAAACAGAACATGATTTTTATTGACATTGTACTTGTTCGGGAGAAGAGTGTGTTCTGCAGCAGTGAGGCAATTGATGAGTTGTACTTTCCTGGCTAGAGATCGGGCGCAGTTGAGTATGCTGCGATATGGGCAAATAGAGAGAATGAGCATGGTAGTGCTGCTTCAGTGATAGCAAAGGGGACCCTTGCTTGGATCAACCCTGTGCATAAATTATACAAGGAGGATCACACACGAGAGAGTTGATTTTGGCTCAGCTTTGTCACCTTTCGACTGATACCGTCCAGGAACGGGACTAATATAGGCATTGAGAAAGCTCTTCTCATTGCATGTATTATGGGTGTTTTAAGATTGATGTGGGAGCTCTCATCTTCCAAGAGATAGGGATCGGGGCAGGGCGACACACCACTTTTCTTCAATTTCCCTGTTTGATTACAACCTTGTATAAAGCTGTGAAGGTCCCTACCATGCCACACACCTACATGACAGGGAATGAGGCGAGGGATATTGATATCACGTGTATTAGTGATGTTGTTGCTCCCCCAAAGGTTCAAACTCAGGGTCCATTTGATGTAGAGCCTTCAGACTTCCAGACTCCTCTGACTCCACAGGTTCCTGTGGCATCCACTTCTACTTCAGAGGATGCCTCTTAGTCCATCACTGTTCAACCTTCTACTGCACTGCCGGCCATCTCGTGGCTTGGTCTCATTGCTCAGAATACCAATGCTAAGGTAGACCAGCTTTTGAAGACCATGCCCAACCTCATCAAACAATCCTTGACTCCTTTACAGTCCTCAGTGATAGCACTCCAACAACAACAACAAACAACTTATGGGGATCGCTTGCAACAACTTGAGTTAAGGGTTGAGAAAATTTTTGCGAACTGAGGTTAGTGATTTTCCTAAGCTCTGGGATGAGGTTTCCACTATGAATACCGAGCTCCACAAGATGTAGAATTTAGTGTTCGACCTATCATCCCTCCTGCCCAAGGAAAGTGAGCAGGGAGCAGACATAGCAGCAACAGATTTGGGCCTTGATTTCTCCACGCAGATGACGAATATTGGACCTCCGGCTGTCGAAGCTTCCCAGCCTCCAGCTCCTCCTGCACATATTGATATTCCTTTTGAGGAGGATTTCGGACATTCTTTAGAGTTTGAGAGTGAGGATGTAGACGAGAGGGAGGATGAGGAGGATTCATGATCCACGGAAGATGATGGCCCTCAGGACAAGGGCAATTAAAATTTTGCTCCTACAGTTGAGGACGAGGAGCAAGTAGAACTTCAAATGGCGATCAAACATTCTCTAGCAGATATGGCCACCCCTGCAGATCCATCAGCCACTCATCAGTCAGCGGGCGAGGTTAGTAACTCACAATCCCCAGCTGCAGTATTGAGCCAGCCAGAGATCCCTCCTCCATTAGTGGAGGTCACTCCTTAGGTTGATATCTCAAGGTCCTAGTTTCAGCATCAAAGGGTGACCCCACTATCACTTAACCGACATCCGACTCCCATAGCAGTTAGTGCGCCTCAGGGAGCCCCTAAACTCTATTCTAAGATCTTGTGCATTGGGGACAATGGATGCTTTTTAATTGGGGGTGGTAGCCTTGTATGTATTTTTGTGACATTGGCAATTGTTGTACATATCTATGTTTACTCGTTTGTATTTTGTGATTATGTATATATTGGTATTTTGTGATTTACGTACATAAGTTATGTTATCCTTGTAAATATTGGTGTTTTGGTTATTTCCGTATATAAGTTATGTTATCCTTGTGTATATAAAAAAACAACAAAACAAAAACAAGTAGATAGTTGTCCATCTGTAGCAATTAACAATTAATTCCCCTTGGTTTTTCTTCGCCGGGTTCTTTTCCAAGGGTGCAATAGTAGAACCAGGACTACAGAATGAAGCATGTTGACCAGTTTGATGTACTTGTTTAGTTTTAAGCATGTGTGTCTGTATATAGCATATACCCTTCCATTAATTAAAGAGAGAGAGAGAGAGAGAGATATCAACTGTGTGAACTTGAGGCTCGCCCTGTGACACTATGGCAAGCTAGATTTATACATGTATATATAATGAAAGCATTGAGTTGCCAACTGCTGACTCGAGGGCTTCAAACTTTGTAAGCCAAACAGTTCGTATGCCATGTGTGTGAGTTCTTTGTCTAAATAATTTTTATCTTTACCTCTGCCATCTAAAACTTGCCCGGTTGGTTTTTCGATGCTTATAGTAATTACATTTGGTTGGAGAAATTTCCTTAGGAATTCTTTGTGATTTTTGGAAAACCAGTTAGCCTTTCAAGCCACCCATTGTACAGATAGTATCACTAGTCACCCCATTTGAGCCTTTAATCTTTTCTTCGGCTACCTTATTACAAACGTTTTCCTTTTTGTGAAATAATTTCCTCTTTTGAACCTATCCCTCATTGAGAATTGAGAATTGAGAATGAGACTATAAACCTAAGTTGGGGATGTGTGTCAAGCCAAAAATTTGCAAGGTTGTGCAATGAGCGTAGCAAACTGTACCTCAAAATGTGAAACTACTAAGGCTCCAAAAGCAAAGTATAGAAAACGAAAGAAAAAAAAAGAGTATAAGAGTTGTGAGTATTTATACATAAGGAGCCTTGAAGCTGAATGGTTGAAAAGTTGATACAAATGAAGGCTTTGTGGTTTGAAAACAAGCAAAAAGAACAAGAAAGAAAATTGTGATTGGTGTTCAAGGAGGGTGTAGTCACTTGTACCCAAATGCTTATCCAACCCTTCCCTAAACCTATATTACAAGCATAAAAATTCATTATGGTATCTCCAACCGAGCGTTCTTAGAATAAAGCGATGAATTAAAATAAGGGCAAGCCTATGGTATGGTATTTGTAACACTTGAAACTCTTTTTGAGGGTGAGTATAATTGTGAATTCGTCCTTTTTGTTGTCACTATAAATAGAGTGATTTTGGGACTTTATTTCTAGTGATGTCACATGAATTGTGAGTGGACAAAAGTTGAGTTTTTGAGTCAAATGCAAGTGCACTCAGCTTAGGATAGCATTTTGTCTCATTGTTTGAGGCTCGAGGTTTCACAAGTTGATTAGTTTCCTTGTATATATTCATGGTTCAAGAAGGATAAAACATTCAAAGATGCATGCTTGTAGTAGTAACAACAAACACCATCCATGGTCACTATTGTCTCATACCTTTTGGATGGAGTCTAGAATAGGATTGTGTTGTCTTAGTTGCTTGAGGAGAAGAAAAATATTAAGTTGGGGGTGTTCTCCCTAGATAAGTTTGACACTAGAAGTGTTGATGTAGTATTCTAGGGATATTCTTCAAATAATAAAGCATATAAGATTTATAACTAAAGAGCTGTTAATGTAGAAGAATGTGTGCATGTGTTTTTTGACGAAACTAATTCTTTCTGAGAGGCACGAACATGATGATGAAGCAATTGAGCTGGTTAGAAACTCAAATGAAACCACAGCCCAGTCTGAAGCTGCACCAAAGGAAGGAACAAGTTATGGAACAGGTCCTTCCACCCAGAGCAGCATAATAGGGGGAACCGAACAAAGAGGAACTGATTCTAAAACCTTGAGGAAACATGTCCTTGAACCTATTCCTTAGTAACAAATTATTGAAGGAACATCTAGGGGAAACCAAGTGGTTGTGAAACCTTACAAGTATCAAATTTCTCATGCTATTGAAAAAATAATTACTGATACATGCCCTGGAATAAAAACCAGATCCTCTTTGAAGAATCTTTGTGCTTATGATACTTTTTTATCTCTTATTGAACCTAATAATGTTGCTGAGGCTTTGCAGGATGCATACTAGGTGAATACAATCTAAGATGAACTCAATCAATTTGAGAGAAGTCAAGTTTGACATCTAGTACTAAGACCTACGAAAATATTAGTAATTGGCACAAAATGGGTCTTCTAAAACAAACTTGACAAAGATGGAACAGTTACAATGAACAAAGAAAGATTGGTGGTTCAGGATATAGTTAAGAGGAAGGCATAGACTATGATGAGGCTTTTGCTCCAGCTGCAAGATTGGAAGTAATTAGAGTCCTTATAGTTGTTTCTGCCTACATGGAATTCACTCTGCATCAGATGGATGTCAAGAGTTCCTTCCTCAATGGCTATCTAAAGCAAGAAATCTTTGTCAAGCAACCTCTGGACTTTGAAATCAAGGAATGTCCTGATCATTTATACAAGTTTGACATTGCAATTTATAGGCTCAAGTAGGCTCCAAGGGCATAGTATGAATTGATAATACGTTATTCTTGAAAGAAAAGGGTAATGATCTTTTGGCAGTTCAGATATATGTTGATGATATAAGTAAAGAATTTGCTAATCTAATGGGGAGTTAATTTGAACTGAGTATAATGGGTGAGCTCATTTCTTTTTAAGCTTATAAAATAAACAAAATTCAAATATAACTATGATTCATCAACAGAAGTATGTGAAAGAGTTGTTTAAATGGTTTAAATGGAAGAATCCAAAGAAACTGACACAACTATCGAAATAGCCACAAAATTAGATATAAAGGAACCAGATTCATTTGTTAATCAGAAGTTGTATAGGGGAATGATTGGCTCTTTGTTATATCTCACTGCTAGTACACCTGGCATTATTTTTAGTGTATGCCTTTGTGCTAGATTTCAGGCAAATTCAAAGGAGACTTACTTGACAACTGTGAAGAGGATCTTGAGATGCCTAAATGGCACCACTAACATTTGTCAATGGTATCCAAAAGGTAGTAATTTCAACTTAGTGGCATATTATAATGCTGATTATGCAGGTTTTTATATGGATAGAAAGAGCACCTCAGGTATGACACATTTGCTTGGCTCATGTCTCGCACCATGGGCCACCAAAAAGCAAAATTCTATAGCCCTATATATTGTTGAAGCCGAGTATGTTTCTACTGCCTCATGTTGTGCTTAGGAGTAAAAATCACTGGAACTGATAGGACAAACAAGAAGAGAAATGATGCCTCTTCTATCCCTATAGAGACTCTTCCCATAAAAGGAAGATCTACAAGGAGTCAAAAGAAGTATAGTGAGGCTGAACTTGAAAAGGCCTTGTAAGAAAGTATAAGAAAAGATGCTACAAAGGAAACGAACAAAGTGAGTAAGCATGTTGAGGCAGTTGAAATTGAGGAGAGGGACCTGGTCCTTCATGATGAAAAGGAGGCACAAGGGGTGGAGGCTATGACTTCAAAGGCAAATAAAATAAAGACTTCCAAAATGAAGTCTCCTTTGAAATAAAGTCTGTAGAGCCTTCTACCTTAAAAAAAAGCCGGTCTTCCATAAAGTCTAGAAAAGTGAAAGTCATCAAGGAAGAAGAAAGTGAAGAAGAAGGGGGATTTGATGAAGAGCAAGAAGTCGTTAAGTTTTTGGAATGAACTATCTTGACGGGTAGAAACCTTTAGTGATTTGAAGGAGGAAGGCATGATGATGCTGTTGGAAAAAGTACAAGTGTAGGGTTGGAATGATATGGCCCTTCAGATGGATGGAAAGCTTACCAAATATGAAATTGTGGAGTTCATAGCAAATTGTGAAATAAAAAATGGCAAAGTCACCTTTGTGGTCAAGGGTCTGATTGTGCGCTTTGATTAACATGAATTGGGAGAAAATTTGGGAGTACCTGCTAAAGGGCACAATAATTACAAAAAGCTAAAATGGTGAACCTAGAAATCTCCCCACCTCAGTTGCCATTACAAGGACTTTTGCTGACAATAAGGAAGAGGTTCAGCCCAAGGTTGTATACAAAAGTGCAATGAAGCCACCCCACAAAGTGTGATTTGAATTTGTTAATAGGGTTGTGCTGCCCAGGCAGAAAAGACGGTACATTGCCATATTCATAGACCTGGTCTTTATGGAATGCCTGGATAGTGGGAGGCATATCAAGTGGTCTGAGTTTATCATCCAACTTATCGATAGGTTGTAACTCTAACCTCACGCCATACCCTATGGTTTCATTCTCACCACTGTACTGAATCACTTCAAGGTTCCCATAAATAAATGGAATGTTAGTACAGGCAAGGATAATTTTGGAGCAACTGCCTTTACTTCTTGTGACTGTGAAGTCCTTGCTGGTGCTAAAGAATCCGGTTCATCCAAGAAGGTGCCTATGAATAGAAAAGTGAGAGCCTTAGTACATGAAAACGGGGGCTAAGGATGCTTAGATTGAGAGGCTGAAGAAGAGACTTGCTGAAGTAGAAACTGATAGGGAATGCTCACAGGGTTGAGCTTGCAAAGGAGAAGGATAAGAATGAACACATTCTTCGTGATATGTTAAAACTACTTTAGGCCAGAAACCCAGAATTTAGTCCTTCCAAGTATTGAAACCTTCCTAGCCTAATTAGACAAATTAATGACCCAGATTGGATTTCTTTTATTCTTTTTACTCATTATCCAGTGTCTTTATTTTTCTTTATGGTTTGTGGATGACGAGTATCAAATTAATCAATTATTTTTTTGCTCTAACTGTTTGTTAATGCTTCTTAGATATCTAATATCATTAGATTGATATATGATTCCTGACTCCACGATTGCATTTGAAGTAGCCTCAGTGGCCATCAATGATATCTATTAAAATGTGGTTATCTAACATAAGTATGAAACTTTTTGATGATGCAAAAAAGGGGAAGATAGGTTGTGCTTTTTACTTTGGACTATGACGTTTATAACTGAGTGAACCTGGTCCTTGATGATTTGTGACATTAGAAAGGAAAGTGTTCTAACATTATGTTGATACTTAGCTGAGTTGAAATAGGGCTTGTGCTTATGAAAAGCACAGAGCTTGTCATTATCAAACAAAAAATATTTGTTGGCCTAAAGGACATTTGTTTTGATGATTGACAAAGGAACTCAAGCATGAAACAGGTCCATGTACAATGTACACAAATACGGGCATATTCGAGCACAATGAATACACCTTAGTGGTTATATCAGATATCTCCTAAATGAAAAGGTTGCATAGGTGATAAGGAGAAAGACTCCGTACGCGAAGAGAAATCTATCCTAGATACGGGAGGAGTTAAAAATTGAAGATAACTAGAACTCTTCCATCATAGAAGAGTTTAGCATTAGAACTCTAATTATTTGCTATTCAACTATCTTTGTATATTTTAGGATATTCTCATCTTACAGGCACGTAAAAATGGTAAAGTTAAACGTGGGTTGAGAGCAAGATAGCAAGGCATTTTGCAAGCAATTGTTGTGTGATTCAAGTGTGCGAACCTGAAATTACATGAACCACATAGAAAAGCTATTTTCAAGTATATATCTTTTATTCTTATAATATTGTAGTAGGGATTTTGAGTTGTACCTTTCAGCTTTATCTAGAAGAACTTGTACTAGGTACTCTGAGTGTTGTACACGGCGTTATCTACCCCTTTTTCATAATCCTCGGGCATAAGCCTAATCTCTTGTCACGGTACCGGGAAGAAATGAAATACGACACTTCGCAGCCTACCTTTCCATTCGCCGAGTACACAGTTCCTTCTTGAGCCTTTTCTTTTTTACTCCTACCGAAGAAAGACTCTCAAGTGATGACCTTTTTTCCCACCTTTGAGCGAAGCAAGCCTTTGATAGGTAAAGAAGGCACACAAAAAAGCTAAATATTTTTTTCCTTTCGTGCGATATGGAAATCACTGTTTTTTTAAAAGAAAATATCTGAAAGCCTCTATGGTTTGCTTTCAAGGTAGAGTTAACTTGAAATCATCGCAATAGCTAGAGAATGGTTGCCACAAAGGTTTAGAGGTAATCCTTAGCTTTACAAAGAGTTTTGTAAATGCTATTTTTGGCTCATTGATTAAGTGAAGTCTTGAAAAAAAATCCTGCTAGGTAGTAGACCGTGATTTTTTCACCTTTTGAGACAAGAATTTTCCACATAAAAATACACGTATTCTTTACTTTACCTATTTATTATTCTGCAACAGTAGTGTAAGGAACACATACAAAAACCAAATCCATCTATAATTTGTGCGCCCGAAAAATTGGACAGCTCACAAATTAACCCTTTTGTCTGGTATTAAAATATAAATCATCAGGATTGAAAGCAACAATTAATTTGATAAAACATTGAAGAAATTTTACGTAACAACGTGGGACGAAACGTGTGGTAACTGGTACGCACGCAGATGAAAATTAAAGTGACAACTACTTAATTTGGCTAAATCGAATAAAACATAATAATTGAATGGAGCCAAGGTGGATTAGGTTACAAGCGAGAAAGAAGTTAAAGCCAAGACTGTTCCAACCCCATTACCATCCTTAATCAATTATTTTATCCATATATATTATCCCATACGCCTAACTTATTGCGAGAAGTAGCACTTAAGCCACAAGTTTGAAAACTTATGATTCGAGCCTAGAGATTGGTACTGGTTGTATAATTCTTGGCCAGAAATAATGGATAATAACAATAATAATAATAATAATAATAATAATAATAATAATAATAATAATAATAAAGAAGTACGACACTAGTTCTACTTGTATACACCTTATTAGTGGAAGTCCTAGCAAAAAAATTTGGTTCATAATGTTTCCTTGTGTACTTCAGTCCTAGTCCCTCTTATCCATAATTTTTGTGAGCTGCTATTGTGACTAACTGAAGATTCGGATCTTTTATAGCCACGGATATATATTTTTGTCGGACATTCAAGAATATAATTACGAGGGAATCACATAATACTTAGGCGCATCCGATATTTATATAAGCACTAATAAATCCATAAGATGTATATCTTACATAAACTTTTATCACTTAGCAATAGTTAATTAATATTTCTATTAGCTTTAGTTTGGCACTACTAATGCTAAACTAATAGATTTGGTGCAAACATGAATAACTTTATCTATTGATTAAAGTTGCTTGCGCAATCTAGGAGTTAATCACAATAATTTCCGATTCCAATCAGTGGATGCATATCCGATGAAGGATTTAGGCAGATGAGTGCTACGCATTCATCTAAATTATTTAATTAATGGTGCCCTAATTTATTTCTTTTGGGGAAACCCTATGGATTGAAAGTAGTATGAGTAGGATTTTCAATTCATCACACTCTTCAATAATGTAAACTCCGATATATTATGGGTGTGTTTGGTGGAAAAGAAATATTTTCTAGTTTTTTTATATTTGGTTGGCTTAAATGTTTTGAAAAATATTTTCCTTATCAATTCATTTTCCTCCAATTAGAGGAAAATGTTTTCCTTATCAAGAGAAGGGAAAATGTCCCCATCCCCACCCTCCCCCCCTCCCCCAAAAAAAAAATTTAATTTTTTCAGTTTTAATTTTATTATTTATTGATTTAAAGGCTCAAAATTTTACAAGTTCCAAAATTATGAGTTCAGAGATTTATGTGTTGGAAGTTTACGAGTTTGGAAATTATAAAGTTTACGGGTTCGAAATTTTATGGTTTTGAATGTTTAGCGGTTCGAAAGTTTATGAAATTTGTGGGTTCGGAAGGTTGTTGATTTGAAAGTTTATGGCTTCATATTTATTATATCTAAATAATTTATGAATACTCTTGAGAAGTCATTTTCCTTGATTTGCGTACCAAATATCCAAAAATAACTAAAATTACTACTTATTTTTCAAGAAAATATTTTCCACAAAAATATTTTCCGTCATACCAAACACACCCTATATGCTAATGGTCGTACATACTTTGTTGCTTGGCATAAGATTCTGAATGGTTTTTAAATTTGAAATATGCATGACATAAACCCAATTTTTTATCAATGAGTGGTCAGTGGTTACTTGAAGGTGTTAGTTTCCATAGCTATGGAATATGAAGCTCAGATGAAAAAGGGAAGGAAGCTTCGAGAAGACTAGTTGAGACAAAATTTGTTATTAACTAAAAGAAGGAATTGTACTGTACAACCTACTCTTTATATTGTTCTATGTGTTAGGATTTATGCCCGTCACTAGAGGGGGGTGAATTGTACGGCACGAGAATATTGATAAATATTGCGGAATTAAAATTGCAGGAGTAAAGTAAATGCAGTAATTAAATGATTAAGGAAAGGACACACCGAATTTATACTGGTTCACCACAACGTGTGGTTAGTCCAGTCCCCGAGAGACTCTCTCGAGTTTTCACTAACTCCGTTAAGCTTACGGGTGCCTAACAAACCGTTACACTTGCTCGTAGATGTACACTCTACAAGACTTCAACTTGCTCGAGGATACCTCACCTCAAAACTTCACCTTGCTCGTGGATACCGCACCACAAGACTTCACACACTAAGATAGAGGGTACTTAGTAAACCCGACAAAATCAATAAGAAGATATGGTCTGTAAGATATATGGATTTATATCTAGATATATGGACTTATATCTACACACATATGAATAATATATGGATAATTATATGTTATGTGCTATCTTTTGGTTTGGCCTAATTATGTGGTCTTATGGACATTATGTTAAGGGGGCAAATGTAGTGTCATACTAAAGTGTAGGACTAATGTGTAGATACCTAAAAGGGTAACCTTAGTTTATGATGGGCTAACTAAGGTTACATATGTAACCATGGTTACATGCTTGTGACTCTTGAGTTATGTAACTGTTGCAAGACATAACTCTTGTAACTCTTGTCTCTTGGGTTATGTAACTCCTAGAGTTATAAAGTGGGGGTTATGGTTCCCACCCTAGTGCAAGACAAGTTCTTCTTCCTCCCATTGAATCAAGAACTAAAACAATCCATTGTCTTGCAAATAGGGTGGAAAACCATACACCAAATTTGATTATTGTCATAACCTTACTATTGTGAACAATTCATATATATTTTCTTGTGAAGCATTTGTGGTGATATACAACTTCAAGAATCTTGAAGGAAGGATCAAGGAATTCACAAGAACATAAGGACAATCATCAAAGGAGGTTCATCAAATTCCACATATGGATTCAGGTTAGCTTCCGCTCATGTAGTTTATGTATCCGAATTATTCGATATGAAGGTTGTTGTTTTTAGTAGGAATCATAATCCTTACAATTGGTATCAGAGCCACCCTTCATTTTGGACAATTTGGATGTTCATAAGAATCATGTTATGTTAAGATTCATGTTTTAGTTTTATAAGAATTTTGTTTATGAAATTCTACCATGAAATAGCATGATCTTATGAATGTTATGTTTTGATTTGAAGTTTTAATATGATGTTAAAACATTGTAAATAGCATGATTTTAGTAGGTTAACATGTTTTTTATGTTTAAGATTCATGTTGAAAATCATGTGTTATTCAGAAAAAATTTTGGTAACTGCCTTCAGACAATGGATTGTTGCCTTACACAATCCATTGTCTGTGACTTATAGTATTCTGGCAGTTTTTTGGAACACCAGACAATCGATTGTCAGCTTCTGACAATCGATTGTTCAAGGTCCAGTGAGTTGAAACTTTTCTAGTAAAAAAATTTTTCATAAAACCAAACAATCGATTGCCTGGCTTTGACAATCGATTGTGGATGGTCCAGTAACTTAAAAATTTTTCATAAAACCAAACAATCGATTGTCTGGCTTTGACTATCGATTGTGGATGGTCCAGTAACAAAAATTTCATAAAACCAAACAATCGATTGTTTGGCTTTGACAATCGATTGTGGATGGTCCAGTAAAAATTTTCCAGAAAACCAAACAATCGATTGTCTGGTTTTGACAATCGATTGTGTTGGTCCAGTAAGGTTAAAAACGTTTCAACTCTCTTAAGTTTCAGTGAATGTTCATTGTTTTAAAGTCCATCAATTCTTATAATATATAGAATTGTCCAATTCAGTAAACAACGATTAATATTCAAGTGTTGCACATCAAAACTTGTAACACATTAAGTTGAGATTCATAAAATGGCTTAAGGAACTAAAGTTTATAGCATCTAATATTTTAGTTTTTCAATTGAAGCATTATGTTGCCAAAGTAACCTCTATTGTGTAGATTGATTAATTTTAAAATATAAGATAACTGTGAATGTTAGTCTTCCATGCGTTTAACATCGGCCCAAAAGGAAGGTGTTATTTGGCAGGAATTCGAACATTCTTGTGGTGGTAAATATAAGGCGATTATTTGGTTTTCCATGTGAATATTAAATCGGCCCAAAGGAAGGTTTAATATTTGACAGGAGTTTATTGTCTATGTTTGAACACTACACCAAGAGTACCACTTACAAGTTGTTTTTCTGTCCAAAGACTAAAAACAATGTTGTGCTAGGTATCTTGTAATGGGAAATGCCTAATTTTGAATCTATAAAGTTAAAGTTCAAGTATTTGTAAGCATGTATTTAGTAATCCTTTTGTTCAATTTTCAGTAAATTCTTCTGCTTCTACGATCTCTGCCAATATCAATAGCATCCCTGTGCTTAACGGCACAAACTTTAAGGAATGGAAAGAGAATGTAATGATCGTTCTCGGTTGCATGGATCTTGACTTAGCACTTCGGACCGAGCAACCTACTCCTCTTGAGGATACATCCTCTCCTAATGAAAAGAGAACGATGGAGAAGTGGGAACGCTCGAATCGCATGAGTCTAATGATCATGAAGCGTGCAATTCTAGAATCATTCAGGGGCACTATGAATGATGAACCTGTTGCCAAAGTTTTCCTTGAAAACCTCGAACAGCGTTTTATTCAAAACGAAAAGGCGGAAACAAGTGCACTATTGAGTAAACTTGTTTCTATGAGGTATAAGGGCAAGGAAAACATTAGGGAGTACATTTTGGAAATGTCTCATCTTGCTTCGAAACTTAAGTTACTCAAGCTAGTATTACCTGAGGAACTGCTTGTGTACTTTGTTTTGATATCTCTTCCGGCACACTTTAATCAGTTTAAGGTCAGTTATAACTGCCTGAAGAAGAAATGGACTCTAAATGAGCTCATTTCACACTGTGTGCAAGAAGAGGAAAGGATTAAGCAAGATACGACTGAAAGTGCTCATTTGGCATCCTCTTCTAAGGAAACTAAGAAGAGGAAAAATAAGGAAGTTGCGGTTGTAAAGCCCAAGATTAAGCAACATAAGGAACCTAAGGTTGAAATTACTGAATTAGGTTGCTTTCTCTGTAAGGGAACTAATCATGTGAAGAAGTTTGTTCTGAAGTTAATATAATTTCGGTACCTAAGGATAATTGGTGGGTAGGTTATGCTTCTCACATAAGGATATCTATGCAGGGTTGCCTGAACTGCCGAAAACCAAAAGATGGTGAAAGATACATCTATGAGGGTGACGGCAAGAAGGTGCCAGTTGAAGCTATTGGCAAATTTAGGCTGTTGTTTAAAACCGATTTTCATTTAGATTTGAATGAGACTTTTGTTGTACTGTCTTTTAGATGGAGTTTAATTTCAGTTCCCCAATTAGACATATCCGGTAATAAATGTACATTTTGGGACAATAAAGTTAGTCTCTTTCGGAATTCAAATCTTATTGGTACTGGTGTTTTATCAACATTTGATAGCTTATATTTGGTTGATACAATAACTTCAAATAAAGAAACTTTGCATACAAGTTTAATGGTACCAAAAGTTAACTAATGAGAATTCTATTTCACTCTGGCATAAACGTTTGGGTCTCATATCCATTCAAAGAATTCAGAAACTCGTGTCAGATGGAAATCTTGATTCTCTTGATTCCTCAAATTCGGAAATTTTGTATTGAGTGTATCAAAGGAAAACAAACAAACAAGAACTAGATTAGGTGCTAAGAGAGATTCGGACGTCTTAGAATTGATACATACGGATATTTGTGAGCCATTTCCTACTCCTTGTCGGAATGGTCAACAATACTTTATCACATTCATAGACGATTACTCTTGTTATGGGTACCTATATCTTATTCATGAAAAGTCCCAATCCATATTAAAAACCTTAGCTTATATTCTTAATAGAGTTCCAACTGCAGCTACAATAAAAACCCCATATGAACTTTGGACTGGGCATAAACCCGGTATTCGGCATTTTCACATTTGGGCTTGTCCAGCTGAAGCAAGGCCTTATAGGCCGAATGAAAAGAAACTGGACGCTAAGACGGTTAGTAGCTATTTTGTTGGATACTCTGAAAATCCAGGGGTTTTAAGTTTTATGATCCCACATCACGAACTAATTTTTGAGACGGGTAATGCTAGGTTCTTTGAGGATATTGAGTTTGGGGGTGGGGAGATAAATAAAGTTGTTAGAGATTTTGTCTTTGAGGAAGAACATGTGTCTTTCCCTCAAGTTGTTAATGCAATTCCGGTTCAAGACAATCTCGAAAATCTCCCCCATCAGGACCCTGATATAACTAATGAAAATCAAACTCAACAACCTCAAGTAACTGAAATGCCATTAAGGAGATCCACTAGAGAGAGGAGAAATGCAATTTCGGATGATTATTATGTATTTCTCCAAGAACAAGAAAGTGATATTGGACTTGAGGAAGATGATCCAATTAAGTGTTCTAACTCTCAAAAGTGGATTGATGCCGTGAATGATGAGTTGAAGTCTATGAGCGATAATGACGTTTGGGAGCTTGTTACGTTGCCCGAAGGTACGAAACCTATTGGCTGTAAATGGATTTTTAAAACCAAAAGGGATTCAGGAGGCAATTTTATTAAGTACAAAGCTCGTCTTGTCGCAAAAAGGCTACACTCAGAAAGAAGGCATTGATTATAAAGAGACTTTCTCTCCAGTTTCATCGAAAGACTCTTTCAGGACTATAATGGCATTAGTAGCACATTTTGATCTTGAGCTTCATCAAATGGATGTTAAGACAGTTTTTCTCAATGGTGACATTGAGGAAACAATTTATATGGTGCAACCTGAAAACTTTGTTTCGGATGAATCAGAGAAGAAGGTTTGCAAATTAAAGAAATCCATCTATGGACTCAAGCAAGCTTCTCGTCAATGGTATTATAAGTTTCATGCAGTCATTACATTTTTTTTTTGGTTTTGAACCGAATATTGCTGATGACTGTATATACCATAAGTTCAGTGGGAGTAAGTATATTTTTCTGGTTTTATATGTTGATGACATACTGCTTGCCTGTGACGATATAGCATTATTACTTGAAACTAAGAAATTTCTTTCAAAGAAATTTGAATTGAAAGATCTTGGTGAAGCTTCTTTTGTATTAGGAATTCATATATAACGAGATCGCTCCAAAGGTGTTCTCGGTCTGTAACAAAAGGGCTATATCGATAAGGTTCTGAAAAGATTTGGCATGCAGGATTGTAAACCAGTCAACACCCCTGTTGCTAAGGGAGACAAGTTTAGTCTCAAACAGTGCCCAAATAATAATTATGAAATTTCGGAAATGTAGAAGACGCCTTATGCTTCGGCAGTAGGTAGTCTGATGTATGCTCAGGTATGTACACGACCTGATATAGCATACATTGTTGGGATGTTAGGCAGATATCTAAGCAATCCGGGTATGGACCATTGGTAAGCAGCCAAAAGGGTCATGAGGTACATACATAGAACAAAGGATTACATGCTTACATATCGGAGTTCGGACCAGTTTGAGATCATCAGATATACCGACTCCAATTTTTGCCATTTATGCTAATAACTTATGTAACTATGGTTGCATATGTTAATAACAACAGTAGTTTGACGAAAGCAAAACATAAGGACGTCAAATTTCGGGTTGTTAAAGAAAGAGTACAAAATGGACAATTGTGCATTAAGTACATAAGTACAAACTCCATGCTTGCGGATCCGCTCACTAAGGGATTGACACCAAAAGTATTTCTTGAGCATATTGCTTGTATGGGTGTCAAATCAGATAAGGATTATGTATTTTAGTGGGAGTTTGTATTGCACATTTACGTATTGTCCATTATATTCAGAAATTCAGTAATTCAGTTATATCTCCGCAGATATTCAGTTTTAAAGTTTTGTACTCTTACAGTTTAAGTTTGATCTCAATAAGGAGAATCAGTTGGAAATAGACATTCTATTGACCACACTTTATGTTATTTCCATGCTACATACCTACACTTGATCCATGTCGTTGGTTATATTGATATACGTGATCTATGATTGGTTCTAGTTACGAATGAGTAACGACGAGCACTTAGTTCCTATGTTGGTATGATTGATGGACCGGATTGTTCATGACAATTTTATTCTGATAGCAATTTTGTGCACCTAAGGTTTGTAACATATAATATTAAGGTTTGTACATATGTTTGTATATCTCGTCCAAGTGGGAGATTGTAAGATATATGGATTTATATCTAGATATATGGACTTATATCTACACACATATTAACAATATATGGATAATTATATGTTATGTGCTATCTTTTGGTTTGGCCTAATTATGTGGTCTTATGGACATTAGGTTAAGGGGGCCAATGTATTGTCATACTAAAGTGTAGGACTAATGTGTAGATACCCAAAAGGGTAACCTTAGTTTATGATGGGCTAACTAAGGTTACATATGTAACCATGGTTACATGCTTGTGACTCTTGAGTTATGTAACTCTTGCAAGACATAACTCTTGTAACTCTTGTCTCTTGGGTTATGTAACTCCTAAAGTTATAAAGTGGGGGGTTATGGTTCCCACCCTAGTGCAAGACAAGTTCTTCTTCCTCCCATTGAATCAAGAACTAAAACAATCCATTGTCTTGCAAATAGGGTGGAAAACCATACACCAAATTTGATTATTGTCATAACCTTACTATTGTGAACAATTCATATATATTGTTTTGACTCTTGTGAGGCATTTGTGGTGATATACAACTTCAAGAATCTTGAAGGAAGGATCAAGGAATTCACAAGAACATAAGGACAATCATCAAAGGAGTTCATCAAATTCCACATATGGATTCAGGTTAGCTTCCGCTCATGTAGTTTATGTATCCGAATTATTCGATATGAAGCTTGTTGTTTTTAGTAGGAATCATAATCCTTACATGGTCTTCTCAAACACCTTTCTCTTTTACAACAAGAACTCTCTAAAAAGAGTAGATAAAGAGATACAATATTAGCTCTATGAACAACTCAAAGTTGTCTCTCAATTGGCTCAATAAAATCTCTAAAATGATGACCTATGTTGAGCCAAAAGACGAGATAACTTAAACGTTGCTCTTACATTGGTTCTACCTAACGACCTACGCCTTGGGTCTTCGGTCTTGAACTTTTGAGCTCATCTTTGGCTTTTCCATGAAATCCATTCATCAATATGCTTCTCGGCATTCAATCTTGATTGTTTGTCATATAATAACGTTGTTTGACACTTGACTTCATTGTTTGTCATTCATCAAAATCTATACCTGAAAATCATGCTAATACAACCGAAGCACACATATCATGGATAGAATGATTTTCTATAATTTCCCCCTTTTTGATAATGACAAACAACAGGAGATATGCATATCGGATTCCCCCTAAATTCATGCTATATCTCAACATACAATTCATGCAAACGATTCCCCTTAATGATAATTCCCCCTCAAATAAGGCATACTATAACGTAGATACATTCCCCCTTATTTGATGCATATCGCCTAAACTCTTCCCCCTTTTGGCATTAGGAAAAAGAGAGTATGCAAAGGCTAGTTTCCCCTTTCGACACTTCCCCCTTTTGGGTATATCAATTGTTAGTGTCAAGAATAAAATAGGAAATACAATGAGGAATATACATTGACGATATTTAAACAATCATACCAACATGAAATAATACCAAATGTTAGTAAAAACATAACAACCATAATAACGGTTATTTTTCGTAAATCATATTGCTTAAGAACATATCAACAGTTAATTTTTAACAAACCAATAATTGTATTAAAAACACGAATCATTTATTTTTCAAGAATATATCAACTGTTATTCAAACCAAAAATAATATTCATCAAAACATGAATCAGTTATTATTTTTAACAAAAATAATTGATACCAATTGTTATTCAAGATAAAAGTTATCAAAACATGAATCAACAAAGATATATTAATTGTTAACACATATCAACTATTACGTTTTTATCAAAAATATGATAACTAACCGACATTCCCCCTCGATGCAATAAGGTTTCGTGCTTGGTGCATCTACTACGATATTGTATTCTTCAAGCACACCTGCAAACGTACCTAAAAATAGGTTTTAGGTACCTAAGCACTTTTGGGTCCTTGGGGGTTAGGCAAATAATAATCATAGCTCAAAGATAAATCCCTATGTTTTGCAAAACATACAGGTGCTATGTGTCCTACCCGGTTGCAATAATGACATATAACATTCGTGTTGTGCATATGTCTTGGTTGAGCCAGAAACATTCTAGGTGACCTAAAGTCGTTATTCCTAGAAGCGTTGAAATTTCTAGAGTCATTTCTAGGCGGTCTAAAATGATTAATTCTAGACTCATTTACAAAAATTCTAGAATTATTTCTAGGTTGAGCATCGCAATTTCTAACATGATTCTTACGCCTTTTATTTTTCCTGGGCCTTTTCTTTTTAATTTCTTCAACTATTTTAGGATTGTCTACACTACGTTTTTCTAGTGTGTTCCTAAGTTCTATGTTTTCTAATTTCAAAGAGCTACAAGAAAAACAATTGGAACTTTGATCAATTGAAGAGGCTTCATTCATCTCCTTAATTTTATTTTTAAGATCAAGATTATCATTTTCAAAAAATTTATTTTCTTCTTCTAAGACTTTAATTCTAGCCTTGGCTTCTTTGGAGATTTTTGAAATCTTTTTCAATTCAACATAAAATTCTTGAAAGACTTTTTGTAATTCTTCAAAAGAATAAGAGTTAGAATTACTTACCTCTTCTTCCTCGTTGGCCATGAGGCATAGTGCGGCAGTTTCATCGCCCGAGCTGTCCGAATCCCATGTCACACGCCTTTGGTGTTTGTTCTTCTTCTTGTCCTTGGATTTTGGACAATGTGATTTGGTGTGGCCAAGTTTTCCACAATTTTGGCAAGAAGGACTTGGTTCTTCCTTCTTTATTTCCTTTTCCATAAACTTATAAAACTTTTCGATCAAGGCATTGGAAATATTATCATCATCGCTATCCGAATCACTTACCTCTTCTCTTTTAGAGGATGAGGCTTTGAAGGCAATACCTGGACCTTTATTTCCAAGATAAGGATTAAGAATAGTGCTTTCATAAGTTTTGAGGTTACCTCTTAGTCCATCAATTGTGACGTCCGTGATTCCTATTGACTCTTGGATGGAATTGGCTTTGGATCGCCATTCGGGAGTGAGACTCCGCAAGATTTTTCGAACAAGATCTTTGTTCGAGTATACTTTCCCGAGAGCATGGAGATTGTTGATGATCATTGAGAATCGATCGAACATAATATCGATGCTTTCATTCTCCCTCATTCTAAAGAGTTCATATTCATGTGTTAGAAAATCAACTTTTGATTCTCAGACTTGAGGCGTACCTTCATAAGTGATTTCAAGTTTATCCCATATCTCCTTGGCGGTTGTGCAGCAAGAAATCTTCCGATAGTCATCCGGATTCACCGCACAATATAATAAATTGACGTCCTTTGCGTTATTTTCAACTTTCTTGATGTCCTCGGCATCATATTCATCTTCCTCCTTTGGAACCGTGGTTTCCCCAACTTTCTTTGTTGGCATTTGTTCACCGTTCTTGATGATTTGCCACAAGCGAAAGTTATTTGATTGGATGAAGATTCTCATCCTCTCTTTCCAATATGTGTAATTTGTTCCGTCAAATAGTGGAGGCCTATTGGTGGAGTGTCCGTCGCTCATCATTCCTGCGTTCAATATTCTCAACAAAAAATATATATATCGTTCTCTCAATCGGATAAGGCTTTCAGAGAGTTAGGCTCTGATACCAATTGTTAGGATATATGCCCGTCACTAGAGGGGGGTGAATAGTGCGGCACGAGAATATTGATAAATATTGCGGAATAAAAATTACAGGAGTAAAGTAAATGCAGTAATTAAAAGATTAAGGAAAGGACACACCGAATTTATACTGGTTCACCACAACGTGTGGTTAGTCTAGACCCCGAGAGACTCTCTCGAGTTTCCACTAACTCCGTTAAGCTTACGGGTGCCTAACAAACCGTTACACTTGCTTGTAGATGTACACTCTACAAGACTTACTTGCTCGAGGATACCTCACCTCAAGACTTCACCTTGCTCGTGGATACCGCACCACAAGACTTCACACACTAAGATTGAGGGTACTTAGCAAACCCGACAATCAATGAGAAGATATGGTCTTCTCAAACACCTTTCTCTTTTACAACAAGAACTCTCTAAAAAGAGTAGATAAAGAAATACAATATTAGCTCTATGAACAACTCAAAGTTGTCTCTCAATTGGCTCAACAAAAGCTCTAATATGACCTATGTTGAGCCAAAAGACGAGATAACTTAAACGTTGCTCTTACATTGGTTCTACCTAACAACCTACGCCTTGGGTCTTCGGTCTTGAACTTTTGAGCTCGTCTTTGGCTTTTCCATGCAATCTATTCATCAATATGCTTCTCGGCATTCAATCTTGATTGTTTGTCATATAATAACGTTGTTTGACACTTGACTTCATTGTTTGTCATTCATCAAAACCTATACCTGAATATCATGCTAATACAACCAAAGCACACATATCATGGATAGAATAATTTTCTACACTATGTATATACATTGCATAGCTAACTAACTAACCATTTGCTTAGTATTCCTTGTGTAATCCTTTCTCTTATGAACTGACAATCAATATCTAGGTGCTTGGTTCTTTCATGAAAATTGTATTGGCTGCTATTTGGATTGCAGCCTTGTTGTCACACTTATGCTTCACAGGTAACTCCACATCAGCTCCAAGCTCTTTGAACAATCAAACAAGCCGAGTTATTTCAGTTGTACATGAAGCCATGCTTCTGAACTCAGCTTCAGTTGAGCTTCTGGACACTGTCTCTTGTTTCTATGACTTCCAAGAGATTAGTGCAGCCCCAAACTTTACTAAGTATCCTGTTACTGACCTCCTGGTTTGCAAACATGCTCCCCAGTATAAGTCGCAGAAAGCACTTAGGTTATTGGTATTCTGTGTATGCATCAACAACACTAAACCTGGGGCTTCTTTTAGATATCTTACTACTATTAGTGCTGGTTCCATATGAGACTCATTCGGGGAATGCATGTATTGAATCAACACTTGTGCATCAAAGGCTAAGTCAGGTCTTGTCACGGTAAGGTACAGAAGTCTGCCCACTAGCCTTTGATAACCTCCTGGATCTTTGAGTAGTTTATCTTCATTCTCCTTATTACCTATTATACAACTATCATATTCTTCAAAAGTTAGCTTCTGATTCACTTCAAGTGGTATTCCTTCAGGTCTTGCTCCCCCTAGCCCTGATTTAGAGATGAGTTCAAGTTCATACTTCCTTTGGCACATCGCAATCCTTTTCTTGGACCTTGCAAACCCAATGCCTAGAAAGAATTTTAACTCACCTAGATCCTTCATTTTGAACTGATTTTGTAGATCAGTAGAGATTGGTTGTTTCCTGTGATGAGTAGATGATCAATATAGACTAGGATCGCTATTAGATCACTACCTACATTCCTTGTAAATAAGGAGAAGTGATAGTGACTCTGTTGGAACATCATCTGCTGCAGTTACTCTGTCAACTTCTTGTTCCATTGTCTAGGGGGTTGTGTGAAATTTGCAGACCTTGAAGGACTCTCCTTGGTTGCTAAACCCCTCAGGAACATGCATATACACCTCTTCCGGTAGCTCCCATTGTGGAAGGTATTGTGGACATCCATTTGATAGATAGTCCATTGCTTAGCTGCAGCAAGAGCTACCACAGTCCTGACTATTACCATCTTAGCTACTGGGAGAAGGTCTCATTATAGTGAAGGCCTTTTTTTTACTATTGCCTTTGGCAACCAAACAATCCTTGTATCTCTCCACCTCCCTTGAGGCTCTGTACTTAATTTCGAAGATCCACTTGCATCCAATTGGCACCTTACCAGGTGGAAAGTCAACAATGCTCTATGTATGATTGTCTTCCAAGGCAGCTATCTCCAATTACAACGTTGTTATGCACTTTAGGTTAATAGAGGCTTCTTTGAATGTCTTTGGTTCTGACAAGGCTGAATAAGGAGAGAGAGCTTGTAGATATACTGGCTTGAGGTGTTTATCGGACACATATAATGAAAAGGGATATGTGAAAGATTGATTGAAACCTTTTGTTACATAGTCTGCAATATTTTGGCCTCGTGCCGACTGTTTGGACCATTAGGGGGACTTTTACTGCTATTTTCTCATTGTTTTGATCTTATACTTGTACTCAGTCATGCAATATTATATTGTTTTCATAGCTCAGTCATTTTTACTTCGTTTTAACACTTTAAATAATATTTTGGGTTGACCATCATATTTTACTGTGTCCAGTTGGCTTTTAGAGATTTCTGACTAGATAAGCTTAGGCCCTATGTTGTGAGGTTATTATGGGATCAGGTTGTACGTCGCACTAGTGTTGTACTGTTTTATGATTAAAAGATCTAGGGCCAGATTTGTTATTCCATGAGGTGGCTTTATATGAGGCCCAGAGCCTATTGATTATGCCACGAGATGACTTGATATTGCGCTTGGGCCGTAACGGGCCCCTCCCGGAGTGTGTACACCCCCAATGTGTGTGGATACCCAGTGTGATGTGTGATATAGCCCGAGGGGCTAGTGTTGTTACATGTTATCGACTAAGGGGCTAATTCTGTTGATATTGTCCCCGAAGAGCTGATTTTACGTGTTTATCTTTTCTCACTTCTTTTCATTTACTTGTTTGACTGCCAAAAAGGTGTTTTAAAGAAGCTTATACTAAACTAAGGTGTTTTTATAAGATTTCACTATTTTATTGCATTGTATTGGTTTTACACTACCTCTTTATAGCATGTTGTTGTGTTTTACGTGATTTCTTATTGCAAAGTCTTTATTTATTTTTATTACTCATTGAGTTGGAATACTGACAATATTCCTAATATCCGGTGTACAGATTAAGGAGCTTCCGATCCCACTAGGTAGGGTTGATTGCACGCAACAGGCTATTCGGAGTCCACCTAAGTAGCTGCTCGGCGTTTGCAGCCCAGTGTTTCTCCCTCCTATCTTACTTTCTGTTTCAAATGATGCAATAGTCTGTAAACTCTTTCACACTCTTAGACGCATGTTTAGATGTTCATGACTGGTGACACCTTGACGTCGGGCTGTGTTTGTTATTGCAGTTGATATATTTTATTATATTTTTGGATTTAGCAATATTAATGACATAATTATTAATTATTATATCTGTTAATTTAATTGGGGATTCGTGTCGGCTGGCCTTATCTTCACGAGAGGCGCTAGGATGATCGGGTCTGGGATTAGGGTCGTGACAGATGAGGTTGGACTTAAGAGTATATCCAAATATTGATTTGGAGGCCCCTAGGTGATTTTGACTTGAAATGGCTTGGAAAAATAGAAGTTTTGAGAGATGAGAAGTTTGATCGCGAATTGACTTTATGATTACCGGGATCAGAATTTGATTCCGAAAGTGGGAATGGGTCTGATGTTTTATTTATGACTCATGATCAAAATTTAAGGTCTATTAGAGTTGATTTTATAGGTTTCAGAAACAAATATATAAGTTAGAAGTTCATAAGTTAATTAGGCTTGAATTTATGCACGATTCATGGTTTTAGTGTTGTTTGTTGAAAATTTACGCTTTGAGCGAGTTCGTATGATATTTTTGGACTTGTTGGTAAGTTAGTTAAGGTGTCAGGGGCCTCGGGTCATGTTCGGTGCAATTGGAACCTTAGAGGAATTGATTATTTCTGCTACTGGTTTACTTATATGCAATCGCGTGTAATGTCGTGATCACGAAGGGTTGTTGGTCACTGATGGAAAATTTTCTATGCGATTGTGAGGTGAGGTATTCGATCAGATAGCTTGAGCAGTTAATGTATCACGAACGTGTGGGCATAGTCGCGTCCGCGAAGAAGATAAATGAAAAGGCTGGGTTCAGGTGCATTGTTCATCACAATCGCGTAGATCTGGGAAGTCTAAGCATCGCATTCGCGTGTAGGGTTTTGCATTCGCGGATATTAATTTAACCAGCCTTTGAGTTTGTAGTTCGCAATGGTGAAACGTTTCCCCTGATAGCAAAGAGGGGATATCTGGGCCGAATAAAATTCTCAAAAACAAGGGTTTAAGTTTATTTCAAATTTTGATTTTGGGCGCTAGGGTTAAGGCGATTCTTGGAGAGATTTTAAAATGAGTGATTGAGATAAGTGATTCTAACTCGATTTTGGATATATACATGAATATATTATTCTTTTCATCATTTAATTAGTGTTTTGGGTTACAAATATTTGGAAAAAGCGGAAAACTTCTTAGGCTTTATATTGGAGATTTGAACGGCATTTTTGTGTCGTATTTGTGTAATTTTGATATGGTTGGACTCGTGGCTGAATGAATGTTTGTATTTTATAACTTTTATTGGATTTGGATACGTGGGCCTGAGATTCACTTTTTTAGTTGACTTTTTTACTTTTGATTTAGAACTTATCATTTTCATATGGAATCGATTCCAATATTTTGAGTTGATTGTATCGAAATATTTGTAGCCAGATGTGAGGCGTTCATAGGCCAATTCATGGGGCAAGGGCTTGTTAGAATATAGATTTTCATGATTTGAGGTAAGTAACATTCTAATCTTTGTTCTGACGGTATGAATCCCTAATGTAATGTGCTATGTGATTGGTGTTGAGGTGACGTGCATGCTAGTGGTGGGCTTGCACCGCAGTAATTGTGATTTAGTCGATTTTATGGAATTGTATAGTTATCTTATCTGAATATTATTACTCTACTATATGTGTTTGAGCATCTAAGTTGTGATTTATGTTAGAAGTCATGTTTAGGCTATGTGCCGGTGCTCTTGGGACCCACAGTGATCGTTCTTTGTTGTTAAGTTATTTGCATAATTGCGGATATGTCCTCAATCCCATTCATCATTGCACATCATATCTCAGTCTCTGTTACATCAAGATTCATTTATTTGGGCTGCTTGGCATGAGTGTTGTGAGTCTAAGAGACTTGAGAGGTTGATGACTGAGTGAGGACAAGGGCCTATTTGTATGTGATATTGACGGGATCAAGTTGTACACCGCAGCGTGTACTATTGACTCATGATGGGATACGGCTGCACGGTGAAACGTGTACTATATATTCATGATAGATCAGGTTGCGTGCCGCAACATGTTTTATTAGTGCTTGGGCAGGATCCGCTCCTCTGATATGTTCACACCCAAAATGAGCACAATTGCTATTTATTCATGATGGGATCAGGTTGCACGCATAATCGGGTATCATACAATGCTGAGTGGTTTAGCTTGATGAGTGAGAATTGAGACTGTCAGATTGAGTACTTGGAGAGTGTGAGTATGCGAGGATTTCATTGTCTTACATCATATATGATATATATATTGGCATGTAGATATAGAGATCTCATATTCCTCATATCATTCAGACTTGACATATTTTATATGTATTGAGCTTAAATGTTAAACCTCGAAGCATGTTACTATTCATGTACTGGTACCTGCATATTATGAGTATCTCTGAGATATTTTTGCCATATTTTCTTTCAACTTCCGTATTGTTTAACTCTATATTTGGATTGTACTGTTCGAGATCGTCACTTCTTTTAGCCCAAAGGTTAGAATTGTTGCTTATTGAGTTGGTTGTACTCACACTACAATTTGCACTTAGTGTACAGATCCAGGTATTTCCAGGCACGGTGGTCGCTGATTTTTGGAGCTTCATCAGTCGGAGATTTTTTATGTAGCTACATTGGCGTCCACAAACCTTGATTCACCTCCTTTATCTTTTTGTTTTGCTTATACTGTTCGACTCTCCGATACAGTGTTTTGGTTGCCATATTGTGTTATTATATAGATGCTCATGTACTCCGTAACACCCGAATTTTGAAAAAATTTTGTATTGAGAAACAATGTTTTTATCTAGTTTTTATGAGATTTTGTTAACTTAAAACCTATTTTGGTATATTTTTAATTAAATATGTCTATATCTGTGAGTAGTAGGCTTGTTTAGTATCACGATACGCGCCATCATGACATGTTGAGATTCACCAAGCTTTAAGAAGGGAAACACATATTTTTGAGTAAAAGCGGAAATAGAAAAAAAGTAGCTTATTCTCAAAAACACTTTCCTGAAAAATACTTTGAGAAAAATACTTAGATATATTTTTTAATAGCTTAGCCGAATACTAATTACTTCTTAAAATTGCTTGACAATTTAATTAGCCAAACACATTACTGCTCCTCAATAAAAATACTTTTTTAAAGAGTACTTTTGAGAAAAATACTATTACATCGTGCGATATTACGATAATGTTATATCATGCAGTATTATATTACGATGATGATATGCACTACAGTATTATATTACATTAATGTTATGCTTTGTAGTATTAATTTACGACGATGTTTCACCCTGTAGTATTGTACGTTGAAATGTCGTAAGGTAATTGACATCAGTCCAAGTAAAAGATTATTTGGAGATTATAAGGATTATGCTATTTCACAAGTAATGAATAAATTCATGAAGATGAAAGGGGAAGAAATTCAAAAATAAATAAATTTTCGTCAAAGTTTTTCTTTTTGGAAAAAAATACGGTCCGAGCTAGAATACTCGATATTTAGTATCATACAAGGTACTACATGATCATGCTAGTAAAGTATACAACATATGTTAAAAGAGAATAGTATTTTAAGTAAGCTGAGATAATGCTTAATTATACTGGTAATTAATTAATTATTGGGTAATATCATATAACCCAATTAATTAAAGAATTAATTAAATAAAGGTGAGAAAATCAACGTGGCAGCAAGCCACTCTTTGCCCAAATGACTCTTGATCAATTTTAGTTTAGGTGGCAACTTAGCATATTAAGTACGAGACACTCCATTTCCAACATTTTCAATATAAATAATTTGATTCCTTACAAACAACTTGATTTCTTGCAAACAACTCGATTTTACTACTATTAGACGTGATTTTCTTGCAAATTCCTACAAGAACACTGCAATTTGATTTCTTCAAACCAACGAGATTTTTAAATTTTTAGCAACGTAAAATTTTGTGGTTCTAAAGTAATATGGTTTAACCTTTTCCAAGAATATCATACGAATTTTTCTCTACTCTAGGTATGTTAAGGCTATTCCTTCTTTCTTTGGCATGATCCATAATTTACAAACAAAATGAGCAAAATATGCAACTTTAATAAATAACTCTATTCATAGAAATATTATGGGTGCCTATATTCTTGATTCCCCATGTGTCATCTAATTCTATCATCTGTCCATGGGTCTTAGAAAAATACGTAAGTTAAAAGAAATGTTTACTCCATGATATTACTCAAATGCATAATAATTTTATGTCATTCCAAGAGATTTTATTGACGTACTTTTCATGCATTGCAGTCATGTTCATTGAACCATGACCGGATGGGTTATATACAAGTATATATGTATGTATATATATGTATATGGGATATGAGAAAAGGTTACATCATTATATACGCAACAACATCTGATCAGCTGGCATACGTTGATGATTTTGCCCACAGTGGCTAGGATGATATGATCGATGCCCTCGGAGGCTGATGATGTTATGAAACATGTACCTATGCATGATATGAAATTCATACGCATATGCATGATACTATAATTATTTCATGATTTACAAAGTTATTCACACTTATAGGTAGAGTCATTCACTATATATTTCCTACATTATATTATGTACTTATCTAGGTGCCTTACATACTCAGTTCATTATCCGTACTAACGTACTTTTTTTGCATGGGGATGCTTCATTTCATGCCCGCAATTTCTGATAGACAGGTCGAGAGCTCTCCAAGTAGGGTAACAGCTCAACGGAAGATGTTGGTATGCTCCATTTGCTTCGAAGTTACTTGTTTGGTTAGTATGAGTTAGATGTGTATTGTTTGGTATTGCGTGACTCTGTCCAGGCCTTTATGAAAATTGTGTATTCTTAGAGGCTTGTAGACAAATTTCTTGTACGTAAATGACTATATGGCCTTGTCGGCCTATGTTTAGCGTTCAAGTGGTTATTTTGGTCTTATAGGCCCATATGGCTTATGTATAAATTTGCATTACCTGTTGTATTTTACCTATTTCATGGCAGCCTCTCCAGCTCAGTTATTTATAATAGTATGACATGAAAAGAAACGTTATGTCGATACTTAGTTGACTAAGGTAACAGGTGCTCGTCGGGCCCATTTTTTTGGGTCATGACAAAAGTGGTATCAGAGCTATTCTTTCTTAGGGAGTCTACAAGCCGTGTCTAGTATAGTCTTGTTTGTGGGTGTGTCGTGCACCACATTCATTAGCAGAAGGCTAAATGTCATTTAGGATTATCGCTATTTGTTTTTACTCTAGATCGTGTGGTAGAGCTCACTCATAAGAATTCAAATTTTGTAATTCTATTTTATTCGTATTAAGATGATACCTACATCCGGAGAGAAGGTTGGAAAGAGTGATAGTTGTGGAAGAGATGAGTTAAATGAATTGGATTTCTGTATGATGCCTACGATAAGGAAATGTGAGGTCGTTTGCAGATCATGGGTGTACTTAAAGGTGTTAGCTTCCTGATAAGAAGCCTTATGGAAAGAATGCCTATCCATCTTTATGGTGAAAGACGATGAGAGATTAAGTACAAGTTTCAACAAGCAAAAGAAGCAAGATGAAGAATGGTACAAGGTGCCCAGTTAATGAAGGTTAACAATGTTTATAATTCAGGATGAGGAATGTAAGCTTTTTGAGTTATATTCAATAGTAATAGAGGTATCTACAATTGGTCACACCCATTTCAGTTACGCCCTGGAGGGCTAACATGTATAGTTAAAAGAACGACGGGATATCAGAATCCGCCTGGGATTAGAGTAAACCAAATCGGTAAATGGATTACTTGTGTTAGTTGACATTGCAGAAGAATATTAAAAATGTTCTAATACATCTCCTTGTAAGACACCAAGATGGTGCGCTATAGAATATGACAATAATATGTGAATACTAGTATGATTAAAAAAAAATTCAGAACCTATAGTCGTATGAAGAAAGAAATGAAAGGTGACAGGCCATAGGACAACAAAAGAGTATATGTCATAAAGTCATATTCTCATCTAAAAGAATAAGTTTGCGACATTAACATGATTACTAAAAGGGCGAATTAAACCCCTGATTAATAAAAATCAGTATGGACTGGTGAATAAGATAAACTAAACATGAATTAGGGACTGAGTGATTTGATAATAGTCAACATCGTGAGAATTTTAGATCGCGTTCCAACGATAATAGAATGGACAACAGAAGAAGATTCATTATAAATTCAGAAAATGGTCATTCAGGAAGACGATTCCCTGAAGCAAGCAATATGAGAAAAGTTAAGCTTAAGCGGCAGTATGTGCCAGTTACACTAACTGTCACCATCTTGAGTGAGGAATTTTATTATCCTTGATACAAAATGATTACCATAAGTGAGTAAGGGTCATCGATGATGTGAAAGGACGACAAAGATGAAAAGGAGAAACATCTATAAGCAGTAGCTCCAAGCCTTAGTACTCCCTAATGGGGGGGGGGATATGGAATGATAAAGGAAGAATGTGATAAAAATGAGAAAGGGATGTCACTTATCCAAATATTACAGATACGCTATGATTCTAGGATATTATGAAAGCAAGAAGTGAACAAAAAGGGGAGTGAGGGTTCCTGCCAGGGATGTTATTAATATATAAGGAGCCATCACGTGAGTCAAGTTAAGACAAGTACATAACCCAAGAAAGACTACGCAGAATATGGATATGAGAATGAGCCAACGAGTAAGTAGTAGTTGATTCAGGAAAAGCCTAGTCAGAAATAGACAAGAAGTTACAGAAAAATCAGTAGATCATGCAAGATAAATGTAGTAAACCTCAACATAAAGAATTCATCCTCATAGTAATGTCAATATACGCCTTGAGATATATTCAAATAGGTGTCGGGATAGTTAAAGGTACCGTATGACTGTTATGGGTATAAAACAAAGTGCCACTAGGAAGTCAATCAAAATGTCAGTTCAGAAGCAACTCTACATGCACAAAGGCACGGAGGTAATCAACTACGGATAATTTATAGGCAAGAAAGGACATCAAAAGGTCCGTAATAAGCTCAAAGCTTTACGAGTGGCAAGGTTTCTCCCTAAGTACTACAATGAAAGACTAGCTGTGGAAAAAAGGAAGAAGGCTTCAACTTGAGCACAATGACCTTTAAATGGTCGTGGAAAAATGGTCTCACTAACAACATTATAAGTACTCCAAAGGAAAGTGGCTCCTATCGTGACTAATGAACGGGATGAAAAATTAAAAGTAATATTCAAGATCATATGAGTTGCATGAAAACTTTTGGCATGTGTGGGGACTGAGATAAGCTAAGTACGCACACAACATGGGGAAAAAAGACCAGGAAAAGTAACAGCTTACATTAAAGCAAGCTAAGAAGGAACGAAAGGAATTATTCGATCAATGACCCAGAGTAGGTTACGTTATGAACACACTTAAGGGTTCAGAGTCTTATAGATGTAACATATACAGCCGTAGAAGATTTTGGTATACGTTAAAAGAAAGAATTGAGCCTAGTTCATAGACGAAGGATTGAATTGTAAAGGATTTTTTCATGAATATCCCCTAGCGCCTATGAAAGGCTAAAGTGATAACTAGTACCAGGAGCCGCAGATCGGAAGATAGCTTAAGCCTATATAAAGACTGATCAAAGGAAGAGGAAACTACAGTGTTACACCGACTAAGAAAAACAAGAAGGACCAAGCGAATTATAGACCTCAGGATCACTCTTAAATAGCAGAGGTATAAGAGAGATAGTAAAGTAGCCATATTTTATAACAGGTCTACAATGAAGCCAATTGAAGAGTACCAGTCTCATAAGAAGTCGGTATGGAAAACCCACCAGATTGTGTATGCCACAAAGGTGCAAGTATTATAATAGAGCTTAAGGTTATGGAGATAAATTATGTCTATATGAAAGGGAGGTTATAAAAGAGATAGAAGAATGTGAGGTAATATTTAAAGGTAAGTAAGGAAAAATACTCAAATACAGAAGGTTATGAATAGTCCTACTGCAAAAAAAGGGCTAGAATTGTGAGATTCAATATCCAGGAATGATAGCAGTATCGTCAGTGGCATACCTTCGCACCTATGGTTTCTGAGTAATGAAAGATCTAGTTAAAAGAGAAGAGAAGAGTTGGAGACGATGTAATGTCTCGCTTGACGTTCCAAAATAATATAAGGAAATGTATGGTGCAAGCAAGTTAAAGGAAAATTGCGAGTAGTATAAATTGATATGTATAGGTCGCAAGCAAAAGTATGGCAGAGCGACAAAATTTTACGAAAACATAAGGATGAGGAAAGGCAAGTGAAAGGGTGACGAGAATGGATAATTCCTCGGGATTAAGTCCATGAATATAATGAGATAATGGTTTCTCTAAGTTATTGAAGGTTTAGTATAGCCTGAATGAGCTCAAAGGAATCTAAAATTAATAGCATATAGAAAGAATGAAATGCTAACCTGGTAATAAAATGAGGGTATAATTGGGACAAATAAAGGATGATGTTTGGGCCTTCGTTTAAAAAATGATTTTAAAAAAAGAAGAGGAGAAGATGAAAAGATTTTGCTGGCCGCACGAAATTAGGATACCTCCATAAGGTTAATCACATTGAGACACTATGAAATACGATTATGGAAATGACTTCAAATATTCCTCAATACAACGTAAGCCCTAGCGGCAATGTATTACGTAAGAAGTTTCAAGTCTTCAAGTAGATGATTGTAGATCAACATTGAGGTGAGCTAACAATGGACAGATACAAGTTACAAAGTATGACATGAGATTAGGCCATGATTCTTAAGACGAATGGTAATGAAGGAGCATTAATAGACTGAGATTTATACCTAAAGGATAGGCAACAAAAGTGACCAGGAGTTTGTTAAACGTAACTTAGTCATGATAAATTAAAGTAAAATGGAATAGTATGACCCTTTTAGATGCAGTAAAGTCATATGAATGGATAACCAGATCTATTGAAGTAAGATATGACCATATTCGAAAGTTCTACAAAGTATCGATCCAAGAACTTTAGTATACCTACAGATGACAGAGAGGAATCCTATTTAGCCTTGTATATGTATACAAAGTAAGGCCTAGAGATTGACTAAAAGCTAAGAGAAAAAAGGAAAGATGAATTGCATAAGCGAACTTACGAAGCCAGAGTCATACAGGCTGCATGATAGGAGGAAGCAGCAGTTGCGAGATTACAAAGATTTCATCCACAAGTCATGATATGAGCTAAAAGAGTAAAGGGGGAAATGTGATGATCCGACCGTTGGTCTTAAGAATCAACGCTCTGATCCCCTATTACCTACTTTTTCCGAGTTTATTTCTGCTATTTTGATTTGCCGGGATGTTCGATTTTGATTTTCAGAGAGTTTTGGGACACTTAGTCCCTAAATGGTAGCTTAAGTGTTGGAAAGTTAGTTGTAGTCAGAACAATGTGAAAACAGCCTCAGAATGGAAAATTGATGGCTCTGTTATCACTGTTGTGTGGTTTCGGGATTATGGGCATGTTGATATTGTGCTTTGGAGGTCCGTAGCTAATTTAGGCTTGAAATGCCGAAAGGTCAAATTTTGATGTTTCTGGTTCGATAGTGTGATTTTGATCCGAGGGTGGGAATTGAATTCTGGATATTGGAGTAGCTCCATAGTGTTGAATGTGGCGTGTGTGCAAAATTTCGGGTTATTCGAACGAGATTTGGTAGACATTTTGATCAAAAGCGTTTTATTAGTGTTTTTGGGAATCTTAAGCTTGAATCCGATGAAAATTATGTGTTTTGATGTATTTTTGAGTGCTTCGAAGGTCGGAACAAGTTTGATTGAAGTTATGGGATATGTTGGTAGGTTTGGTTGAGGTTTTAGGAGCCGCGAGATGATTTTGGATGGTTGACGGGAGGATTTTGGAGTTGGCAGTGTTCAGCATCAGCTGGTTTTCTATAATAACCACACCTGCGGTTTGTGTCCCGCAGGTGCGGAGCCGTAGAAGCGGAAGAGAAGTCACAGAAGCAGAAGTTAGGGAGGGTTAGTACGTTCTTCAGATGTGGGAGAATTTCCGCAGAAGCGGTACCGCATCAGCGAGTAGGAGACCGCATGTGCGAAAGTCGGTCTATATGTTAAAAGTCGCAGATGTGGCCAATATTCTGCAAATTAGGAGCCGAATATGCGGTCCCAAGATTGTAAATGCAGAAATAGCTACGCAAAAATATGAAGTTTCGGGGGTTTAGTTTCAAAAGTTTGGAATTTGATTTGGAGCTCGGGAGACGGCGATTTTAAGAGAAAATTGAAGAAGAGATCATTGGGTAACGATTCTGTAACCCTCTCTAGTTATTTTCCATCAATCTATAGTTAATTTTGTCATTTATATTTTTGGATTGGATATGAAAACTGGGGAAACATTGGAAGAAAGTTCATAGACCTAGAATTCGACTTTTGATTGGGAATTTGACTTTAGATTTGGATAAGTTTTGTATGCATGAACTCGTGAGAATATAAGGATTTTGAAAATATAAATTTTACCCGATTCCGAGTCATGGGCCTGAGGGTCATTTTGGTCATTTTTCCTAATTTTGCGTATTTGCTTAGAATTTCTTTATATAATTAGTTATTTGAAATGTTATGTACATTTTGAAATTGAATTGAATAGATTTGGGCCATTTGGAGTCGATTATTCATGGAAAGTGTGTGGTTTTGGATTGATTATTAAGCATGTTCGAGGTAAGTGTCTTGTCTAACCTTGTGTGGGAGACCTTCCCTTAAGATTTGGTATTGTTGTTAACTGAAATCCGATTGTTCATTAAGTAAACACTAGTATGTCCTCTTTCCTATTTTTACTACTTGCGTTATTAAGCATGTGTTAGCTTAGGAAAGCATATCTAAGTGATTTAATTGCTTTATTTGTTCAAACTGCTTTACCTGAATTCTTTGCAGCATGCTAGGCCAGGATTACTTGTTTCCATAATATGAAATTTGACATTTCTGATTACTTTCATGTTACTACTACATATTTACATTGGGATTCCGGTAGCTCCCCCCTTGTCCGTTTATTTGGCACTACGAATGTGGGATTCTAGAAAATCCCCCTGCACAATTATATGGAACTACGGGACTGCACATGGTAGACTCCCCCAGTACCGGATATTAATATTTGGGGGCTACGGATCGGGATTCCTATAGATCCCCGCACACTGATAGTTCCGATATGTATATATGACGGACTACGGGATGGTATCTTGGGAGATCCATAGGATAGTTGTAATTGGGATTACCGGACAAAATCCTAGAAGATACCCCGGTTGTTATCTCTGTGTTGAGCTGTATTTCTTTCTCGTGATTTATTTTGTCTATGTTCTTGCTGTTGTTATTTTTTCAATCCTATGTATATTTCTAGTTGTTGCACTTATTTATACTGTTTTATTCCACATTGTTAACCCTTGTCTTATTTAATCTCAGTAGGGTCCTGACCTTCCTCATCACTACCCGACCAAGGTTAGGCTTGGCACTTACTGAGTACCGTTGTGGTGTACTCATGACCTTTCAGTTCATGTTTTTCATGTGCAAATCTAGGTACTTTCACTCAGTATTATCATCCCTTGAGGCGAGTCTCTTCTTTAGAGACTTCGAGGTATATCAGCCGCATCTCCAAATAGAGGAGTCCCTTTCTATTCTCACTTTTCAGTATTAGCCCTTCTATATTTCCTTTATTTGTTAGACATTCCGGATTTTGAACTATGTAGTATCCTTAGCTTGTGATTCATGGTCTTCCGGGTCTTGGAAATTTTTGTTGGCTTTTAGAGATAAATATTGTGTATGCCGAGCGACACTTTTAAATGACGTTTATTACTTTATTTCTGTTTTAAATTATTTTTTTTGCAAATTTGTTTTTTCTTCTGCAATTTGGGCTTACCTAGACTTAGAGACTAGGTGCCATCACGATGGTTCATGGAGGGTGAACCGGGGTCATGACAAGTTGGAATCAGAGCTGTGGGTTCATAGGAGTCATGAATCACAAGCCGGTTTATTATAGCCTCGCCGATTGGTACGGAGATGTTTGTGCTTATCTACGAGAAGCTATATAACCATTACGAAAATTCTACTTCATTCATTTGCCTATCATGCGAGAATTTTGATATCACAATAGTAAACCTCTGTCTTCCACTCTCTTACACATGGTGAGGACACATTCTACCAGAGATGATCAGACAACAGCGCCCAGTGCGAGTGCCATCAGAGGTCGGGGCAGGGGTAGATGCCGAGAACACGCACGCGGTGCAACTAGAGCACCTATGCGAGCTGCCACCAAGAGTTCCAGCCAGAGCCCAGGCACCGGATACGCCTACTGCTACTACTACTCCAGCACTTCAGGAGACATTAGTACAGTTCCTGAGCATGTTTGGTACATTAGTTCAGGCGGGGTTGATTTAGTTTATACCAACTACTTCACAGATCAGGGGAGGGACCTTGACTCCTGCTGCCCCTACACCAGAGCAACGAGTTCCCATTGGTCAGGTTTCAGGTGTCATAGCGACACAGCCAGTTGTCCCGGTTTAGTGGGTGGTGAGGTCCTCTCGCCAAGTTGATGATAGCTGGGTCGAGGAGAGAGAGGACAGATGAGTCAGGAGGGAGAGAATAGGGGAGTGAACATGCCTCGTAGACTTGGGAGACACACTAGTTCTTATTTTGGAGGAAGAGTATGGCATGGTAGAGGTTTTGTGGGTCACCAGGTCAGTATGCATCTCAGATTTTACATAGTGTTTCAGGTGTTCAGGCGTCTCGAAGTACCCATACTGTAGAATTCCCACTGCCACATCAGCCGCGAGGTTGCTTTTAGTGTGGTGACTTACGCCATGTGGTAAGGTATTTCCCTATACTTTGGAGTAGTGCACCTCCAAAGACTTCTCAGCCACAGTGCACTCCGCGGAGTTCTTAGGCTATGATCACAGCACAGGTTGCTACCCCACATGCTTAGCCAGCTAGAGGGGGAAGCCCGGCCAGATATTATGACCTTCCTGCCCGTACCAAGGCTGTTGCCTCCGGTTCTATCATCATAGTTATTATACCGGTTAGTCTTCAAGATGCATCAGTTCTATTCAATCCAGGCTCCACTTACTGTTATGTGTCCTCCTATTTTGCCCCTCATTTGATTGTACCTTGGGATTCTTCGAGTTCCCCCGTTTATGTTTCTACTCTGGTGGGAGATTCTCTTGTTTTGGACCACATTCATAGGTCGTGTTTGGTCGCTCTTAGTTTTTTTTAAGACCAGAGCATATTTATTGTTACTCAGTATGGTTGATTTTGACATTATCTTGGGCATGGAATGGTTGTCGCCCCATTATGTTATTCTTTATTGTCACGCCGAAACTATGATGCTGGTTGTGCTAGCTGGACTGCATGTTGAGTGGAGGGGTACTTTATATCACACCTCCAGTTGATTTATTTCTTTTCTTAAAGCTCAACATATGGTTGAGAAGGGTGTGACGCGTATTTATCTTATGTGAGGGATGTCAGTATTGATAACCCTTTAGTTGATTCAGTCCCAGTAGTACAGGATTATCCCTGTGTGTTTCCAGTTGATATTCCAGGCATGCCCCATAATAGAGATATTGATTTTGGCATTGATCTGTTGCCGGCAAATCAGCCAATTTCTATTCCTCTATACCGTATGGCTCCTTCTGTGTTGAAGGATTTGAAGGATCAGTTATAGCAATTGCTTGACAAGGGTTATATTCGCCTAATGTATCACCTTGGGGTGCTCCTGTCTTGTTTTTGAAGAAAAAGGATGGTTCAATGCATATGTGTACTGGTTATCGCCAGTTGAATAAGGTTACAATGATCCTTTGCCTCGTAATGATGATCTATTTGGCCAGCTTCAGGGAACACATATGTGTTGTAAGATTGATTTGCGCTCAGGTTACAATCAGTTGAAGATTCAGGAGCCAGATATCCCGAAGACTGCTTTCAGGACTTGGTATGGTCATTATGAGTTCTTTGTCATGTCATTTGGGTTAACCAATGACCCAACAGCCTTTATGCATTTGATGCACAGTGTGTTCCGGCCATATCTTGACTCGTTTGTCATTGTCCTTATTGATGATATTCTAATATATTCCCAGAGTCGGGAAGATCATGAGCAGCACCTGAGGACTATGCTTCAGACTATGAGAGAGAAGAAGTTATATGCTAAGTTCTCAAAATGTGAGTTTTGGCTGGATTCAGTGGAATTGTTAGGCCATGTGGTATTTAGTGAGGGTATTCAGGTGGATCCGAAGAAGATAGAGGCCATGCAGAGTTGGCCCAGACCATCCTCAGCTACAAAGATCCGCAGTTTCTTTGGCTTGGAGGGCTACTACCACCGTATTACAACAACAACAACAACAACCCAGTATAATCCCACCTAGTGGGGTCTGGGAAGGGTAGTATGTACGCAGACCTTACCCCTACCCTTGGGTAGAGAGGATGTTTCCAAATAGACCCCCGGTATCCTTCCCTCCAAGAACTTCCCACCTTGCTCTTGGGGAGACTCGAACTCACAACCTTTCGGTTTGAAGTGGGGGTTGCTTACCATCAGAGTGCAGCCCCTATGGAGAGCTTTTTATCGATTGCAGCCCTTATGACCAGGTTGGCTCAGAAGGATGCTCCGTTCCAGTGGATGGATGAGTGTCAGCGAGCTTTCAGAAGCTCAAGACGGCTTTGACTACAACCCCAGTTTTGATATTGCCTACAAGTTCGTTACCGTCCAGACAGTTGAAGATACATTAGAATAATTATCCTGTTCACAACCTTGAGCTAGCAGGCATTGTTCACGCCCTGAAGATTTAGCATCATTGTTTATACGAGGTTCCCTGTGAGATTTATACTGACCATCGAAGCTTGCAGCATTTATTCAAGCAAAAGGATCTAAATTTATGCAAGAGGAGGTAGTTGAAGTTGCTGAAAGATTATGACATCATAATTTTGTATCACACAGGCAGGGTGATAACTAGGGATTTTGATATATTTTGTACTCCTTCTTACTTATGTTTTGATTTAAAATGTGTACAAAATAGTCTCAAAGGCTCACAAGCAGTGCTTGATTGCAGGTTTGATCAACAAGGTGACAAGATGTCAAAGATCAGCTTAAAAAGTAGTTACCGCACACAATTTTGTGCGGTCCGCACAAGTGAGGTTCAGAGAGGTTGGTTTCCAGGCCAGCAGGCAATGTGGTCACATGGGATTTATTGCGGTCCTCATTGGAGTCGCTGTGACTCGATTTAGTGCGGTCTGCAACGCTAAAGATCAGAGAAGTGCTAGTTTAAAAATTGAAGCCCAATGTGGTCCGCACTTCATTTCATACAGACCACACTAGAGCAACCTCAGCCGCACTCGATCATGTGTTGTCCGTATTGACCAAGTTCATAGAGCCATTTAATCAAGTTCAGATCCCTAGTGGGGCCGCATGTGATTTTCTGCGGTCTGTGCGGGGTATTTTTGCCCAAATTTTTTAGCTTAGTATAAATAGTTTCTTTTTGCCATTTTTAGGTTATCAGATAGTTTATGTACTGAGGTGCGCTCGTGACTTCGATATTTTTAGTTGTTTTGAGTAATTTTTGCTTCATTTCAACAACGAATCTTCTAGTTTAATTTTGTTATTAATAATATAAGTTTTTCTTCATCTATTTCTTTGTTTTCTTCTTCAATTATGAGTATCTAGACCTATAATCTAGGGTTGTGGTTGAACCCTAGTATGGTTAATTGATGGGTCTTGTGTTTCAGGGCTTGCTTGGCTATGGGTGTTTGATACTTGGACTAATTTCATATTTCATTAGTTAATTAGTGGTTGTAAATACTAGTTTGTACTTAGTTGACTTTGGCTCTTCTTTGGAAAGAGAGCATAAATCTCTGAAATTTGTCCAACAAGGAATTTGGGCATACTCAAGAGATTGATAGCCCAAATTAAAGTGTTAAACCTAGATATAGTAATACCTGACTTGAACCTTGATTGCTTGTGCACATTCGCATACCCAATTGGTCTTGAGAAAGTCAATTCAAGAAATCACTCAAACTACCGAGAGGTGTAGAGTGGGTAGAATCGTGTAATGGTTATATCATGCTCCCCAATTGTGCCAATCATGACTTAAACTCAAGTATCCGTTAATTAAACACCTAGGCGACAGTCACTACCCTAGTGCCTTTTAACCATTTAAGCAACTCGCAGTAGTTTAATCTTAGCTTATTCTAGTTTAATTAGGCATTGTACTCTTAGATAATTAGAAGTAAAGAAAAATCCAAATGTTGAGAAGTGCAATTTTGAGAAAATACACAACTCTGCTTTAGATAGATACCTGACTCCAACTTCTAGCTCCATCTGGAAATTAATCCCGTCATTAATCAGGTAAAAGCTGCTTCGACCTCTCTCGCTACTCAATAGTAGTGCAGGGTTGGCCTTGATACTTTTTGGTATCGTTGCCGGGGACCTAACAATTTTGGCTATATAACTAAATAGTTCTGTGTATTGTTCTTCTTTCCTTCTTTGTTACTAATTTGTGTGTGTCCCAACTTCCGGTACCAAATGGCAGCTAACAACACCAATGACCCAATTAGAAATGTGATTGCCGGGGAGGAGGTAGATGATGTTGGAGATGATTAGGTTCCTCTTGTACCTCAAGGACAACGTAGAGGCCGCTAGGCCAATGCTAATCTTAAAGACAATATTCCAAACCCTCCTCTACCACCTCCAAGAGTGGCTCCTAGAGTGCTTCCTAACCAAGGCTATGCAAGAGCTATTCTCCAACCCTGAATGCGGGCGGGCAATTTTCAAATAACCAATGTAATGTTCACTTTACTAGGGCAGCATGGGTATTTTACGAGCGCTGCAAATCAAAATGCTTACAAGCATATCAAGGTTTTCGTGGATACATGTTGGAGGAGCAAGTAGACTAATGTGTCCAAGGATGCTCTTAGGTTGAGACTCTTTCCATTCTCTCTTAGAGGGAAGGCATTGGATTGGCTCGAGCGATTTCACAACCATTCCATCACTACTTGGGATGAGTTGGCGAACAAGTTCATTGCAAAATTTTCCTCACTGGGGCATATGGCTGCATTGGTAGATGAGATATTGGCCATCAAGCAAGAGCCCGCGGAACCTTCGCATAAGATTTGGGGGCGTTATAGAATAATGGTGAAGGAATGCCCCGACAATGATATGACCAAGGCGATAATCCAACAAACCTTCTATCGGAGTATTGATATAACATACCAATTCATAGTTAACCAACTTGCTGGGGGAAACTTTATGAAGATGTCATATGATGAGGCATGTGATATTCTTGACAAGATGGATGATACTTCTTCGTCTTGTCAAAGTAGAACCAATGTGCCCCATGGTGACCCTATAGTTACTCATTTGCACAAGAAGTTACATGATCATGGGCAGGCTATAGCTGAGTTGACAACTACGATAGACCAACTAGCAAAGGCACAGTTGCAACAAGTTCAAAATCCTCGCCAAGTGAATGCCATGAAGGGTTTCAACATACTTGTCAACAAAAGAAGACAAAGAGGGCAACAAAATCAAGAAATTCAGAGCAATTTGACAATGATTGTAGTGGATTACAAAATGATGGTTATGATGAACAAAACAAAGAGGTGAAATATGTAAACAATTATCAAGGCCAAAGGGGAAATTCTTCCAACCAACAACAATGGAGACCCCAAGGCAATTGGGAAATCAACAACATGGCAATGGTAATTGGGGGAACAACAACCAAAACAATAACTGGGCAATCAATAAAACAGTCAAGGAAATTGGAATGGTAATAACAACAATTGGGGTGGTAATAACACTCAAGGTAGATGGAATATTGGAAACCAAGGAAACCGGGGGCAAGGCTTTCAATGACCCCTAATGTACCAACACCCGAACAATCCACCCCCATTTCCATCTCAAGGTCCTAGTTCTTCTAGTAGTGATATAAGTAGAATTGAAATGATGTTTGAAATAGATGATGAAGAAGAATGCGGATTTTGATGTACTGTTTGTTTCCCACAATACCTCAATTAGAAATTTGGACGTTCAGTTAGGCCAAATCTCTCAATCCTTGAAGACATTCCCTAAGGGTGCTCTACCAAGTGATATGGTAGTGAACCCAAAGGGTGGGAACAATCATGTTATGGCGATAAGGAGTAGACGAGGCGATGATTTTTGGAGATGATGTTGAGTTGCAAGAAGATGAACTTCCTTTGGTGGATGAAAATGTGATTGATGAAAATGTGAATGAAGAAGTGAGGATCGATATTCACGATGCCGAGGTGGAAACTCAAAATAATGTGAACCCATCTATGGAATACATAATAGACAAAATGATGTGAACCCGTCTAGGGAACACATAATAGACATGTTGGAGCCGGTTGTGCCTAAAGCCAAGGCTCCTTTGCCAAGGCCACCTCCACCTTATCCTCAAAGGCTCGTGAAGAATAAAAATGAGAATCAGTTTACAAAGTTCATTGACATGATGAAGTGCTTATCCATTAATGTGCCATTGGTGGAGGCTCTTGAACAAATGCTGGGATATGCTAAATTCATGAAGGACTTGGCTACAAAGAAGCGTTCCATGGATTTTGAAACTATAGAAATGGCTCACCAATTTAGTGCTATAGTGCATTCAATGGCCCTGAATGTGGAAGATCTCGGTGCTTTAACCATTCCTTACACCATTGGGAGTTTCGATTTTGCTAAGGCTCTATGTGATTTAGGTGATAGTATCAATTTGATGCCCTACTAGGTTTTCAAAACATTGGGTATTGGGCAACCTAGGCCAATATTCATGAGATTATAAATGGTGGATAGATCGATGAAGAGACCATTGGGTATTATTGATGATGCACTTTTCCGGGTGGAGTAATTTATCTTGCTAGCTGACATTATGATCTTGTACTCCGAGATGGACTATGAAGCTCATATCATATTAGGAAGACCTTTCCTTGCTACGGGGAAGGCCTTAGTTGATGTGGATGCAGGGGAACTCACCTTCTGGGTGAGTGATGAAAATGTGGTCTTTCATGTGTGCAAATCAATGAAGTAGCCCAATAGTACAGAGGTGTGCTCTTTTGTGGACCTCATCACAGCAGTGATAATTGATGACACTGCTGCAATGATCAATGTGGAGGACCCATTGGAGGCCGTATTATTAAATCTTGATGTCAGTGATGATGAGGGCTGAGTGGAGTGCGTGAATGCTTTACATATAATGGGCTCTTACTCTTATGAGACTAGGAAATTATCTTTGGACCTCGAGAATAGAAAGACTCCACCAAATAAACCTTTAATTGAGGAGCCTCTAGTGTTGGAGTTGAAACCACTGCCTCCATACCTCAGGTATGCATTTTTACGCTCGAATTCTACTTCGCTAGTTATTCTTTCTTCTTGTCTTACTAACATGCAGGTTAATGCCATACTGACAGTGCTTCAAAAGAGAAAAAAGTCAATTGGATGGACTTTAGCTGATATTAAGGGGATAAGCCCCGCATTTTGTATGCACAAGATTATTCTGGAAGATGATGTAAAGCCCTCCTTGAAGAATCAAAGGAGGTTGAACGAGGCAATGCAAGAAGTTGTAAAAAAGGAGGTGATCAAGTGGTTGGATGACGGGGTTGTGTACCCCATATCCGATAGCACTAGAATTTCGCCGATGCAATGTGTACCGAAAAAAGGTGGCATGACCGCATTTACAAATTCACAAATGAGTTGATTCCTACAAGATCTTTCAGTGGTAGTAGGGTATGCATGGACTACTGCAAGTTGAATAAAGTTTCCCACAAGGATCGCTTTCCTTTTCCTTTTCTTGATCAGATCTTAGATCGACTTGCTGGGCGTGCCTTCTACTGTTTCTTGGATAGGTATTCTGGGTACAACCAAATCTTAATTGCTCCAAAAGATCATGAGAAGACCACATTCACTTGTCCATATGGCACTTTTGCCTTTTCTAGGATGACTTTTGGGTTGTGTAATGCACCGGCCACATTTCAGTGGTGTATGATGGCCATTTTCATTCATATGGTGGGAGAAATTTTAGAGGTTTTCATGGACGACATTTGTGTTGTGGGAGACTCATTTGATGAATGCTTAAAGTATCTTGATAGAGTTTTGGCCCGTTGTGAAGAAACCAATCTTGTTCTCAATTGGGAGAAATTCCACTTTATGGTGGAAGAGGGCATAGTACTTGGGCATAAAATTTCAAAGCATGATATTTATGTAGACAAAGAAAAATTTTATGTGATTTCAAGGCTCCCTTCCCCTACATCTATCAAGGGAGTTTGAAGTTTTTTCTTGGGCATGTGGGGTTCTACCCGAGATTTATGAAAGACTTTTCGAAGGTAATGAATTCCTTGTGCAAGTTGTTGTAAAAAGATGCTAAGTTCGTGTTTGATGAAAAATGTATGCAAGCCTTTAAACTTCGCAAGCATAAGTCGACCACCACTCCTATCATTACCGCACCTATTTGGAGCTTGGCGTTTGAGCTCATGTGTGATGCGGGTGATGTTGTGGTTTGGGCGGTTTAGGGTCAAAGAGTGAACAAAATGTTTCATCCGGTGTACTATGCGACCAAGATAATGAATGATGCTCAAGTGAACTACACGGTGACCGAGAAAGAACTTTTTGCTATTTTTTTCGCAATAGAAAAATTTCGGCCATATCTCATGGGTGCTAAGGTTATTAATACATGTGTGCGGTGAAAACTGGGGAACCGATTTCCCCTAATGTAATGCTTTGGAGCGTGACCCTAGAGTCACGAGATCATAGGTCGGTCGCTTCCTTCAAAATTTGTCGACGCCCTGCCAAGAATAAACATCGGCTGAGGCCCCAATGAGCGCAGGAATTCCCCGAAGAATGCCCCCGGGGTATCAATTCTATCCAGCGGCTCGATGCTAGCCCGTTAAGGACATAAAACTAATGGACTGTCACATCTCTTTCGTTTAGGCGCCCCTTTCTATAAAAGAGGGTCACCAACACCTTGTAAGGTAGAGCTCCAACCATCCTATTCAAGTGCAATAATATCTTCTCTCCATCTCTTCTTTAAAATTTTACTTATTCCCTTTGACTCAAAGTTATTTGTCTCCAATCATTCTTCTTATCACTTGGTATTGGCCCGATGCCGCCCTGTATTCATCGCCTCTTAACTTGTTCTTCATTCTAAAACTTAAAATTAGCCGAGAAGAGCCCTATCTAATTGCAGCTTTAACTATTATCCCATCCCCGGTTGTCCCTGATAGTCCGAGATCGACACCAATGCCCACCTCAAGGTAGGCCCCTTTGGTTTGATTACTACCTCTCCTTAACTCGCATTTTATCTTTATACTCCATGCTCTTAGCATTAACCACTTTAACAACTAAGCTCGGGAATAGATCATATATTTTTAGAGTACCATTTACAAATTTAATTGTTGTTACCATTTTCACGGTAAACAGTTTGGCACCCACTATTGGGATTTAAAAATAATAGTGATTATTTTCTTACTGGTTTCGTCACACAAAGGTACATTATCTTTCACACTTTTTCCTGTCCAAGATCTTTTGAATTCAGGCTAAAATGTTCGGCTCGGCAAACGGAGTTGAGAGCGATGACCTAGAAAATCATGAGGAGAATGGCGTGCCTATCCAATCAACTAGAGAATTTCCACAGAATCCTAATATACCTCCCAGACCTATCCTAGTGGACGCACATTCGCACAACAAGTCGACGAAACTTCTCACACCGATAGGAAGCACAAAAAACTCCGGCCCAGGAAGAATACAAAGTTAGTCTTCATGTTATTTTTGAGATGTTGCAGGCACAACAACTGGCCATCACTCAGCTACAAATCAACCCAAGAACCCCCAGTAAAGCGGCACCAGAGACGGTTCCTCCCGTTGAGCGAGTACTCGAAACATGGAGCAACAATGGATCAGCGGTTTATCTCACCATCGTACAAAATTATCGAAGATCTCACCAGAAGAATCGAATCAGGTGAGAAAATGATTGAGGCCAACTATAAAAAAGTCGAGACATACAAATCTAGGGTCAACTAGATCCCAGGTGTGCCCCCAGTCTTCAAAGGTTTAGTAATTTCATTCAAAGGTCGTTCCCCAAGGAAGTGGCCCCGAAACCTATCCCAAAAAAGTTCAGAATGCCATCACTCCCAAAGTACAATGGCACTTTCGACCCTAAAGAATATGTCACTACTTAAACCATCGCAGTTAAAGGTAACGACATAAAAAATGACGAGATCGAGTCCGTGTTGCAGAAAAAATTCGAAGAAACGATTTCAAAAGGGTCCATGATGTGGTACCACTACTTGGCTCCCAACTCCATAAGTTCGTTTGCCATGCTAGTGGTCTCCTTCATGAAAGCACATACCGGAGCCATCAAGGTACCAATGAGGAAATCCGACATATTCACCAGTCTCCGATGACTTGGAGGTGGAGGCCTTCACCCAATGCCTGAACGAACAAATCTCGACGGCTTCAAAAAATAAAAAAAAATCTAATCGAATACCTGGTCGTGACCTGGTCGGACATTCAAAAATGATACCACTCAAAAATGAGGGCTGAGGATGACAAGTTGGGAGCCCCTTCAAGCTCGGTATACCCAAATAGACTCCTGACAAAAGAGACTAAACAGAACAAAGAAAGGTCCCCACCGTACCTCGAAGACAGAAAGAACGCCTCGAAGCGCAATCTACCCTGCAACGATCAGAGGATAGATCAAGCATAGGACCCTTGAGGACTCGTCAACAAAAACAGGTTCGATCAAAACATGGAGCTGATGAACGCGCCCCACTTATCGAAATACAACTTCAGCGCCGACATATCAGACATCATGTTTGCTATCAGCAAAATTAGCCATGCCAAGTTGCCTAGACCAATACAACTGGACCCTTCGCATAGAAATTACAACTTAGTGTGTGAGTTCCGCAACACACACGGTCACAGGACCGAGGTTTGCCATCAGTACGAGAAGAAGTGGCCCAACTACTCAACAAAGGGCACCTTCGGGAAGTCTTTGGCAATCGGGCCAAAAATCAGTTTCGGGATAGGGAGGAAACCAAGAAAAATGAAGAAAACAATCCACACTACGTCATCCACATGATAATGGGGTGCACTGATACCCCATATGAGCCCATGATAGGAAAACATAAATATCTGTCACTAGGTAAAAACGGACTCGGGTATATATCCCCGAAGACACCCTCACATTCAGTGAAGAAGATACTGAGGTTTTATCTCAACCCCAAAATGATGTCCTGCTAATCTTCTTTCTTGTAAAATCTATTTAGATAAAATGTGTACTCGTGGATCCAGGTAGCTATGCCAATATTATTAGGTCCAGAGTGGCAGAAAAGCTTGGGCTAACTCAACGGATCGTGCCCGCCACTCGAGTCCTTAATGGGTTCGACATGGCGAGCGAAACAACGAAAGGAGAAATCATCCTTTTGATTACCGTGGCCGGCACAACCCAAGGAGATATGAGATATAACGCCTTGTTTGGGTTACCATGAATACACTGCGTGAGAGTGGTACCATCCACTCTCCGCCAGATGATAAAATTCTCGACAATGGATGGGATCAAAACCATCTATGGGGAAAAACATGCGGCAAGGGAAATGTTCGCAATACACGATGTGCTACCATCGCCTGTACCTCTGCTCACGAAAAAGCCAACGGGTGAATCAGATCTCGACCCTGATCAGGTTTGACGACAAAAAATAGAAATCTGCGTCACGTGTCTGTCCCCGAGCGGTCGTAATAAGCCGACCCCAAGGCGTCGCCGGCCTGTCTCATTTCAAGGTACACCATTCCTTTTGTTTTATTTCAGATTAAGAACTAACCCTCATGCAGCCACTCAGCACGAGATATCGGGACACTAACACTATTAGGAGGCTCGAGACCCCAAAAGCACGCTAGTTGTACTTTTTTCCTTCGATCGAGTTTTTCATCCCAAAAAAAAAGAAGGATTTTTACCGGCAAGGTTGTTAACGAGGCAACGCCTCCAAAGCTGCATAAAGGGGGAAACTCCACAGAGTTGATTGAAGCTACCCTTATGGCCAATTTGCAAGTGGCGAGGGACATTCCCCCCGAGAGCCACCCACTCGAAGGAGGTGGAGAAACACCAAAGCAAAAGTTCCAACGGGGAGACGACGTATAGGGCCAAACGACCGATGTAACCAGATATTGTCGGAGCGAAAACATGTACTATTGTATTGGGCAATCAAAAAATATCTTTTTTCTCACCCATGAAAAAAGAAAAAGGCTCATTCTCGGAGTAATGCAACATGCAAATCGCCACACTCGACAAAAAATAGGTTGACTCAGCACAACAATACACGTATTACGCCAATGGATCTAATAATATCTCCCAAAAGGGGAAAGACGCAGTATGCTCTCGACAAAAACCTCGCCAAACACATCCCGACATACTAGAAGACTCGAACAGATCAGCGCCCACTCGACCCCAGGGTTGGGTTGGGCCTTCGGGCTCACAAAGCCCTCAAAATATAAACTCCAAGTTCACGAGAAACGGTATTCAAGCTTAAACAAACCCGATAAGTCAGAAACCGTCGCCAATCGCCGTGTACTAGAAAATCTAAAACTGATGACCTTAGTGGGTAACCTCGGTGTAACAAAATCTATTCTATGAGCTTTTAGACCTCAATCGGCATGACAAACTGTAAGACCTTAACAGGAATGACAAATTGTAAGACCATAAAAAGCATGACAAACTATAACACCTTAACAGCCATGAAAAATCCCAAAATTTTGGGCTATACATAATATTTGTAAGAATCCCTAATGGGCATACCCTTGATGTAGATGCCTAAAACTATCGCTAGAGATCAAAAATGGCTACGACCAAATGCATATGACTACAGTCAAAATAACGTGACTCGAGGATGTCCGACTGTCGCTAAAAAATCACAGGCCACTACTCCGAATATACTTCAGGAAGAACCATTTAAAACAGGCTTCCCTCCATAGGCAAAAATGAGCTCCGACAATGTTGGCCCCAAAAATGCAACATCGTCGATCTACTCGACCTACGAGCTATGAACCTTACGAGGTGCTTAAAACATCACCGGTAGTGACTTGAAATAGAGGTTCATCTGGAATCACGATGGGTCAGGCAAAAACATTATAAAAAGACCTTAACCAGCAAAATCAAAGCCTACAAAAAGCCCACTGGCAAAAATAGCGTAAGTGCCATTGTCGCCAGCTAAGCAAACCTAGGGGCCTTATATTGAAAGGTCTCTATGACAAAATAGCATAAGAGCCATTGTCGCCAGTTAAAAATCTGACAACTTGAGGATTAAAATGAGCTCGATTCGTAACCGAATTCAGAGATCAGATCAAAATAGCTAACTATGCAAATCCTCTGGGCCACATACTAAAAGGTCACAACGACAAAAAATGCTACTATCGTCAAACAGAAACTCAAAGAAATCTAAGGGTCGATTATAGCTTGAATCACAATGCGACTCGGAGACTGGACCCGAAAATTATAGTATGCCAAAGGGAGCAGCATAAATGCCACTATCATCATCCAATGAATTAGGGAAACTTAAGGATAGATTACAGGTCGAATGCAACACGATTCGGAGACTAGACCAAAAAATAGTTAAACTGCAAGTTGCCTAAGGGCACGACTCAAAAGATACCATCGTCAGTCAATTAAATTTTCAGGCCACGCGCCCGTGAGGTCACCTCGACCCAAAGCACAAAGAGTCATCATCATTCGCCCATGCAGGAAGAGTAGAGCTTAAGGGTCCATTGAAGCACCAGTCATAGTGCGACTAGGAGAGTGGACCCAACAAACAGTTAGGGTGGTGAATGGCTAAAAGCGAGAGATCAAAACAAATACTACTTGATGTTATTAACGTCAATTACACACAAGAGGGGGTTGATTTGTGTGGTACCTAATTTTTGCTTAATGTTTGCTTAATTTTTGCTTTAGAAGAACCTGGTTCCTCTAAGTGTTCTAACTACAGCAGTTTGTGGAATAATAAGTACTTAAAGTAAAGTGTATAGAGATTTTAACGTGGAAAACACCTGGCTCAAAAGATAAAAAAACCATGACCTACTACTCAGTAGGATTTTCACAAACTCTACTAAAATCACTAAGTCAAAAACTGCATTTACAAAACTCTTTGTATACCTAAGGATTACCTCTAATCCCAGTGTGGCACACAGCCTCAACTATTGCGACACCTTCAAGTTAACTCTAAATTGAATACTCAAAGTACCTAATACAATTGCTTCAAAGAAAGTTGAAAGGTAAATATTAAAACCTATTTAATTGAACTAGACTTGGAACAAACAGAATGATGAAACTGGTTCTTCTATCTTAGTTCATGTAGCTTCAGACTATCTCGCATATATTGCTTGCAAATCAGACTTGCTCTTTTTGCTCTCAAATATGCTTAACTTCACTTGGTTATTTAATATAATAGCAGTTAGAGTTTGATCGAGACTCCAATGCTTATCCTTAGTCGATTTGAGTCCTTAACCAATACAAACTCCCATCCTCATCTAGCTTAGGATTGTGTTCTCTTGTCATAAGGAGAGTGTCCTCCTTAGAACTCAATGCAACCTTTTCAATTCCGTTAAAAGATATTTTCTGCGCAATCTTCAATACATATCTTCCTCACGTGCCTTCCACGTGTAATGGTTATGGATAATTGTGTCTCCCAAGATGGACCAGGTCCTTCCCTAAGTTCATTTGTCAATCTTCAAAACTTAAACTGAACTTGGGCCAACAAATTCCCCCTTTTTGATGATGACAAACTCTATGCTTTTAGAGATAAGAAAACCTGTGAAACTCAACTGAAACATCAACACTTAGAAAATATTCAGTTTTCAATTTCTCATAAAGGGCCAGATTTAAGTTAGGTCATAAACATCACTAGTTCAGATAATGAATTTAAGCAAAAGCAGAATATCTTCCCCATTTTGGCATCATCGAAAAGTTTCATAACTAATGTGAATTCCTGAAAGTTAATTAATACTCATGGCTACTGGGCAACTGCAAGTGAACATATGCTTTAGTTAATCAAAAATTAGCTCAAAACTAGCTATTAAGAACAAAATTAACAAGAACAAGGAAGATGCGTTCATTGATTAAGAGGTGTTTCTACAGGCAGTCCACAAAAAGAAATCAATATTTCGAACCATGAGCAAAACTAAACAAGAACATAACTAACAAGCAAACTTCCTAAACTTGGTAACTAAAGGGATACTGGACTGGACACTAAGGACATGACACCTAAGGCTTAGAAGAGCTGGAGGGTTGGGCTTGCAGCAGATTTAGCATTTGTTGGAGCACGCCTTCATTTTTCTCCTTTTCCTTGGCAAGTTCAGCTCTTAGCTCATTCCTTTTTTGCTCCAATTCAGCAATTCTGTCATTTAGCCTTGCTATTTCAGCATCCTTTGTCCCAACCTCCTAAACCAAGGCTCTGACCTTGTTGTTCACAAGAGTCTTAGCAGATGAACCAAGTTCAACAGGGCCAGTACTGAGCAGATAATCATAATCTTGGAGGGTTTTGATCCCGAAGTGCTCTTTACTGGAAGCCATTTCCCACCTTTTCAAAGGAACATCAAGTCGTTCAAGCACAATTTTTATGATAAAACCATTGGTAATGGCATGAGCCTTAGATCCATTGATCACCCTCTCTAGCAACTTCACCATGAAGGTAGGCCAGTTGATCTTCTTGACTTCATTCATACATTACATGAGCACCAGATCCATATAACTTTCTGTATGCCTTCTCTCATGTTTGGGTAGAAAACATTTGTTGACAAACTCAAAAACCACTTTGTGCTCTGGCCTCATTTCACGCTTATGAACTGCTATGGCCTCAAGCACCTCCTCATATGTTTTAGTGTCACAGAAATTTCTGGTAATTTGCAGATCAAAGGGCAACCCACCCAGACAAGGCCACCTTTGCCGTGTGTAGTCATCATACCCCTCACAAGGGATGTCCAGAATTTTTCCCAGTTTGGCGGCATTGAACTTCACTTTCACTCCATTTATTGTGTTGGTCATCAGACCATTTTTACTGTTCCATTGGCAATGAACTCAACAAGTTCTTTCCTGGCCAATTTCCCATTCATATGAAGGACCATGTCCTTCCAGCCTTGTGCTTCCAGTGCTGTCAGAAGTCTCATCATGCATGTCTTCTCCAGGTCTTTCAATAACCTTCCCTATCTTCTGCCAAAATTTGCATACATATCCTGCTCTATTTCATATTCATCTTCTCCTCTTCTTCTTCACTCTCATCATTTTCTTCTTTTTCCGCCATTTTAACTTGCTTTCCTTTAGAGGCTGACCTAGTTCTCTTGGCAAGAAAGGATTCAGCAAGTACTAGCGTTGAGGGCTTCTTGGAAGAAATCCTAGCTCCCTTTGGTTTAGCAATTGGAACCTTCACTGTATTATTTCTTTCTTGATGGACCAGTTCCATCTCATCTTCATCCTCTTCAGCTACAACTTCAGAACTTTCGCCTACCTGAAAGTACAAGACATGGATGATTTGTAGCCTTTTTAAATTTTTGGTCGACTACTCTTCCGACCTAGTCGACTTATGCGGAGACAGCCTGCACAGAACTGTTAGTCCTTTCGATTTAAATGGGGATTAATCACAATAAACAGTAAAGGAACAGTCCTTTTGGGTTGCAGAAGTGTTGTCTTTTGAAGATCTTCATAAATTTGTGTTTAGTACAGCTTGGGTGATTTTCAATATTCACCACCAATGTTCATAGGGTTTGTTTTTACTCACCGACCAACAACGGCCATTTGGTTTTCACTCGCTCACCAAATAAACGAACAATGACACAACCTCTTCAAACACACTGCCTCTCCAATTTTTATATCTCTCGTCTCTCATTTGTGTACACACTAAATCTACTAAAGTGAATTACATTGCTTGTTAAGAGTAGAATAAAGAACTTGTAGTTGGATAGACAATTCGTATAAAAGGCTACGCGCTTTCTTGCTTCTTCGAGCTTGTATATTTATAGCCCTCTCAACTTGTAATGGCTATTGCATGACATATATATCACCTCATTTAACATTAGTATAGAATTTGGTCCTGATTCTTCGCAGACTATGCAGCCTTCACAGATATCACCGGCCAATAGTACATCTGCTTCAAAAATTACACTTGAGGAAAGCACATAAAGTTGTGGAGATTGGTTAGAAGAAATTTCAACCTTTTGTTTTGAGTATTGTTGTAAAAACTGATATATTCCAAAATATCACTACAAATCACTATCGCCTGCCAAAGATATATCTGCTTCAAAGGACGGACCAAAACTTCGACAAATCACTCTAAAAGTTGAGCGTAATCTCTTTGTAGAAATCACGCATTTGCGAAGCAAATCAAAGTCTTATCTTTCTTGATCACGTGGGTCAGGAATTGTTCTCATAGTTTTTTCCCCAATTGTAAATGTATAAGTATGTTTGTGATTTCTGCAAGTCCGAAGCCTTGAATCGGAAAAGGTCTATTACTCCATCTTCAATTGGAAGTATTATATAGGTTCCCACTTGCCAACCCCTCTTGCAAGTAAGCACATATTTTAACCCCTCTTTTAGTCTAATTGATAATTGCATTTTTTTTTTCCCTATGGAATTTTATGAAGGATCACATTTTTAAAAAATTATACAGTAGATTTAAATTATTAATTGTACTGTTCTTAGCATATAATGCATTCCTACAAGTGCTACAATTGATGAGGCTTGAGTATGATTTCAAGTTATGATTATTATTTTTGAATATATATATAAAAATGAAAATAATAAAATAAAATAAAAACTATCATATATATATTTATTACTTACTTTATTTGGATTAATAAATATAGATATCTTATAATTAAATATAAAAAATGAAATATAAATATAAAAAAAATTACGACCCATTCAAATTGAGTGGGAGTAGCTTCAAGTTGTAGTTTTGAAATTATTTTAAAATAAAAGGCAACAACAATAGGAGAGAGAACTACCCATTCAAATCGGGAAGTAGTTTAAAGTTCGAGTTTTAAAATAATTTTAATATATATATATATATATATATATATATATATATATATATATATATATATATATATATATATATATATATATATATATATATATGTGTGTGTGTGTGTGTGTGTGTGTGTGTGTGTGTGTGTGTGTGTGTGTGTGTGTTAATGTTTTTTAAGAAAAGTGTATGAATTTATTGGTTATTTTATTTAGATTAATAAATATAGATAACTTATAATTAAATATAAAAAATGGCAAATAAATATAAAGTAAAAATAACTATCTATTCAAATTGGGTGGGAGTAGTTTCAAGTTGTAGTTTTTAAATTATTTTAAAATAAAAGGAAAAAAATAGCTATACAAATGAAAAAAAAAGAAGAATTACCTATTCAAATCGGGAAGTAGTTTAAAATACGAGTTTTAAAATAATTTAAAATAAAAAATTAAATTAAAAAATAATGAATTACCAATTCAAATTTGGGAGTAGTTTCAAATTGGAGTTTTAAAAATTATTTCAAAATAAATAAATGCAAAATAAGGAAATTAAAAAACTTTCAGAGAAATATTGAAAAAAGTAATAATAAATATTTCTATTAAAAATGTAACAATATTAAATATTAGATGATATAATAAAGAAAAATACATAAAAATATTCATTCTATATATATATATATATATATATATATATATATATATATATATATATATATATATATATATATATATATATATATATATATATATATATATATATTAATGTGTTACTTTATTTAAATTAATATATATAAGATATCTTATTATTAAATAAAATTAAAAAATAAAAAATAAAAAATAAATATAAAAAAATAACTACCCATTCAAATTAGGAGAAAATAATCTCAAGTTGTAGTTTTTAAATTATTTTAAAATAAAAGGAATAGAAATAACTGTACAAAATGTAAATTATTCAATGCACTCCTTGTATAAGTCTCGTTAATTTAATAGAGATTTTACCCATTAAAATTTATATAATATTATTAAGAACAATAGAATAAAATTTAAAATAAAAAAATATTTTAACAGTAATAAACTATAATTCTTCTCATGTATGACAAAAGAAAGCGAATATTAAATATTGGTTAATATAATAAAAAAAATATAAAACAAAAAAGTTATTCACTACTTTTATAAGTACCTTTGATTTAACAGGTATTTCATTATTGAGAATATCGTATTTATAAGCATGATAACAATTGAATTTTATTAAAGCAATACAATTTAATAGGATCAAAAAAACATTATCATGAATTAATTTAGTTAATAGTTTTTAATACTGACCGTGCATCGCGCGGGTACGACTACTAGTATTATTAAAAGGAGAGGAAAAAGCCCTCTCCTTAAGCCAAGTGGCAACCTAACAAAATGCCACATGGCATAATTAGTTATTTAGTTATTGGTAACTTTTTTTGAATTTAATATATATATATATATATATATATATATGCGTGTGTGTGTGTATGTGTGTGTATTAATTGGTTACTTTATTTGGAATAATAAATATATATCTATCTATATCTATATATTATTAAAAGGAGAGGAAAAGCTCTCTCATTAAGCCAAGTGACAATCTAACAAAATGTCACGTGGCATAATTAGTTATTAGTTATTATTTTTTAATTTTATCTATATATATATATATATAGATATATATATATATATATATATATATATATATATATATATATATATATATATATATATATATATATATATATATGTATATATATATAATGAAAAAATAAACATATATATAAAAAGATAACTACCCATTCAAATTGGGCGGGAGTAGTTTCAAGTTGAAGTTTTTAAATTATTTTAAAATAAAAGGAAAAATATAACTATAAGAAATAAAAAAAAAAAAAGAAGAAACTACCAATTCAAATCGGAAAGTAGTTTCAAGTTGGAGTTTTGAAATAATTTTAAAATAAAAAATGAAATATAAAAAATAATGAATTATCAATTCAAATTTGGGAGTAGTTCCAAGTTGGGGTTTAAAAATTATTTTACAATAAAGAAATTTAAAAACTTTTAGAGAAAAATATTAAATAAAGTAATATGCTAATAAATATATCTATTAAAAATATATTAATATTAAATATTATATGATATAATAAGGAAAGATATATATTAAAAAAGTTATTCAATGCGCTCCATGTATAAGTCTCGTTAGTTTAACAGAGATTTTGTTCATTAAAATTTAGATAATACTATTAAAAACTATATAATATAATTTAAAATAAAAAATATTTCAACAACGATAAAAGATAAATCTTCTCATATATGACCAAAAGAAAGCGAATATTACATATTGATTAATATAATAAAATAATATAGAACAAAAAAGTTATTCACGGACTATATAAATGTCTTTGATTTAATAGATATTTTATTATTGGGAATATCGTATTGACAAGTAAGATGACAATTGAATTTTATTAATGCAATAAAACTAATAGAATCAAACAAGCCCATCGCACATCGCACGAGTACGAATACTAATAAAGTACTCGCGAGAGAAGCCAACTCTGTTTGGGTTGATGTTGATGTAATCTAATGATGACTGGCTGCTCCAGTAGCTAGAGAGGCCTACTTAAAGTACTCACGAGAGAAGCCCAATCTGTTTGGGTCGATGTTGATGTAATCTATTGTTGATGGGCTAATCCATTAGCTGGAGAGACCCAAATAAAGTACTCAGGAGAGAAGCAACGGGTTGATCTTGATCAGCAGGCCTTTGAGCTTTAGAACTTGTGCATTTTCATCCTCTCTCGCAATTTCTTTTCTTTCTTATTACTTGCATTTTCAGCAAAGAATGGCTCAATGTGACATCTCTATAATAACATCTTCATATAAGGACACTTCTCTATAAAAGTCAATATTTTTCGGAAACAAATCTCGTGTTGTGTTATAATATATGTTTTCCATAATAGCAATTTGTTATAATATCCAATAATATCTTGAATAAACGAGACTGTTATAGATATGTTTGACCTAGGTTTTCTTGTTTTAAGGGCTGATATGCGTAAGTTATTGTCGAAGAATGGCTCCAAATACAAGGTTTCCACTGAAATTGTGAAACTTCCTTGCCTTCTTGTGAATGTGTAAGAGAGTTGTCCCATTCAATGTTCCAATCTCCAATAGGAAGGTACCTCACCTCATACAGTTTTGTTCTTTTGCATCCCTCTTTCCTTAATTCACATGTAGGCCTTAATTGTTGACATTGGTCTCATCCTAAGACTTGAGCAGTGAAATTTCAGTAGCTACGTGCACTTATCTCACTCGTATGAGGATCCAACAATAGATTTGTGGATTCGCTGTAACATTAATATTTCAATGTCAACATTTTATATATATATATATATGCGACAAAACCATCGCATCAAAAATTTGGATCTGCCTTGTATGTATGTGAATTCCACTAAAACATACTATGTAATCGACAATAAACGTTCACACTCGAGACTCGTAAATTCATATGCTGCAACTATCAATACTCCAATCCATTATTTTGATGATGGAGACCATTTCTAAGGCAATTTGAATAATATAGAGAGTAGATCTAATAAATGAATCAAGAAAACTACATTGGAGAAAGACCAGTACTGACATTATTAAAGATTGCAATATTCTTTGAACAACAGACAGAATGTCCTTGACCTTAGATTTTTGGGGCTTATTGTACATCCATATCATCTTCTAAAGACATCTTCCACCATAACCTGCAGTTTTGAACAAGGTTTGCTTTACGTCTTCAGAGCTCCAAATTGTTCGATGCTCCCTTGCCTAACAAAATCCGGAGACGAGAGGAAATTAATTAGCATGCTCAAACATAATTGTGAGAGTCAATCAATAAATTGATCTCTCAATCTCAAATTAGTTGAGATCAGTTATATGAATCTTCTTTATCCCTTTTGCTTTATTTGTTGAGGTTAATGCTTAGGTGATTTTTTGACAGTAGCAATTTAACGTATCAGAATTTTCCTTTTTATCCGGATTTGGAATAGGCCATACTTTGCTAAGCTGCTATAACCATTATTGATTGGACTAAAAGGTAATTCAATGCGCTAATTGCAATTCAATGCACTAAGATCCTTTATAAACAGCCTTCCTGCACTTTTGGGTAGGGGTAAGGCTCGTCTACATATTACCCTCCCCAGACCCCACCTGGTGGGAGTATACTGGGTAGTTGTTGTTGTTGTTGTAAGCTCCTTTTAAGCGTGGGTCAGAAAAATGGGCTTTCGACAATATTTAGCCTATGTTATGCAACTAGATTTTTGCAACAGACTATTTCCACGGCTTGAACGCTCATTACTGTTGGTCAAGCGACGTCAACTCTTACCATCGAGTTAAGACTCCCATACGTAAAGAACATATAGCATGATTAACCGTTTCCTACTTAGCGGGTGACCAGCGACATGTTCAAGATATATTGTACTCTCTCAGTTTTAATTTAGATAAGGTAGTTGGACTCAACACGAAGTTTTGAGAAGAAAAAACAAAGGTTTTTAAAACTTGTGGTCTTTAAAGCTTAAGGGGTAAAAGTTTTGTAGGGCCATGTTATTTGTGCGATTATAAAAGCTTCTCATCAAAAATAAAATGAGTAAAATAAAGAGTTTAAAATTAAACTATTTTTAATCGTAGAAATATATCATTATTTTTAAAATAAACTAATAAGAAAAGTGTGTTATCTAAATTGAAACTGCGCGGGAGTACCTCAGAACAAGAAGCTTGCAATGAGAAGTCACTGAAACAGCTGATAACACATTGTTGTACATCAAGGCCAAGTGCTTCTAGCGTGCTCACTGTTGACAACAACAATCCTGGCTTTGCAGCGCAACATATCTCGATTCTTGTGTCCACATTTCTCCTTTCTAGCTCAAACTGCAATTTTTGTTGACAAAGTTAACTATGGAGTAGGGATGATTTAATCTTAAATGTTGTACCTTTGGAGGCTTTCTGACAACTGCTTCATTTGGCTTTAACTCCTTAAAATTTCCTACGAATTTAATATCCTTAATTTCGTCTTTCACATTATCATCTTCGTGCAATGTATGGATTTTTTCTAACAGCTCCTTCATGTAATCAATTGCGTCCCCAAGTATAGATGTTCTGTCCATCTGTTCAATCAATCCATCCATTAAAACAAGCATAATTACATTTTTCAACCGCAGTAACACCCAAAATTTCGACTAAAGAAAATACGCTCCAATAACAGCAACAACAATTATGCATCAATGTCGGCTATAAAAATTCTCACCTACCATTATTCTCTATTTAAATTCATCTCAAACCAACATTATGCACAATACAACAAAAATAAGACTTTTTTCTAATTTGAATGTTTAAAAGAAGGAATTCACTATACACCGATATTGTAAAAGAATTTAGAGTAAAATACAAATGTGGTCATTGTGTTGACACTAGTTGAATTCACCAATCGAAAAGTGTATAAAATATATATTTCTTTTATATATAATCCATATATATTCAAGAAAAATATTATACCTACTAGATATTATAGGAGGTTATCTACCATAAATTTTATCGACATTTATTTGTCTAATAGTGTAAACACTCATTTAAACTAGAAACTAAATTCAAAAACTAAAAATAAATAAGTTAATTTACCTTACTAATCTTAGGAACAATGGATCTAAGCATGGAGAGTCTATCATTGAGTCTCTTTCTTCTCCTCCTCTCTGCCATTAGATTTTTTGAAGGCTGTCCATCAAGTTTCTTAACTTTATTCTTCTTTTCTCCAACATTAGAAACACCCATTATTCTTGAATTGGCGTCTTCAACTTTGACATCATTAGTACTGAAGCTATTCAAGTCGTCATTCAAGCCATGAAAATCACTAGAAATAATGCCAGCTTCTTCTTGATTTTCAACCATGGCTCTGTTGTTGTACTCTTCTTGTATTTGAAGTGGCAATGGTATTGTGTCATTAATGTTATCTGGGGCAGTAAAAGAATCAAGAATTAATGGATAGGATTCTGGTGAAGTGATCAAAGGACACTGAAAGTTTGATTCTGGGGGTGTGATTAAGCCCAAAAGTGAAGAATTTAAGGCTACAAATTCTGGATTTTGATAAAAAGGTGATTCAAAAGTCCATCCATTTGGGAAAAATTCATTTACTCCACTTTGAAAAGTGTTCCAACTTTCTCTCCTTGGAGCTAGTAATTCCTCCAAAAGATCCTGTTGAGTAAGCTCCATGTTTTTTTTCTTCTCTCTCAAACATCAAAGTGTGTAGTATAAAGTGGAAATGGTTACAAAGAATATAATGCAATATATATAAACATATAATAGTGCCTTTTTCTAATAATGAAGGAGTTACTCTTTTTTAGGTACTTTATTGAGTTAATATCACCTGGAGCATAAGATTAGAAATCGAGAGTAGAGATACGTTTTCATTTTTATATTTGTGAGTAATGAAATGATTACAGTTTATCACTCTATACATTAGTTAATATTACAACAGAACAAACCAAAGTTACTGACCGAATAAATCGAAATTAAAAGGAGAAAAATTGAATCATATCAAATTTAAATAAATATGATATTGATATGGTATTTTAAGAAATACAATAACAACTCAGTATAATTTTATAAATGGAGTCTGAGAAAGCTAATATGTACACAGACCTTACCCATACCCCGAGAGATAGAGAGGTCGTTTTTAGAAGACCCTCGACCAGATATGTTAAGAAATCAAATACTAAAAATATCAAACAAAATATATAAATATCATATCGTACGCACCAACAAATTCTCAGGTAGACTGTAACTATTTGTAATTTAGAGCATTAAATTTTTAAGGTCATATTCACCGAAATCTTCGATCAGACAGAATTAATATTTAAATCCCTGCATACTGAGAGGTTTGACCAGTATGTTGGCGGTTTTTGTATCCATTTGAGTGGTTTAATCAGAGTAATGTTTATTGTAAATTTTATTTTGAGAAATTTTTAAAAATTACTATTGTTTCATGGTCGCCTAAACACACGGGAGTTATAGTTGTACACGATTATATTCATATGTATTCGTATCATTTATTTATGAACAGAGTAGCGGTACTCACTTTAAAAATAAGTCTATCCAGCTGTTTAAAAACGGAAACATGATCAATTAGCATGATACACTCGTTATATAACTCAACAAAATTAATTCGAACATGCCTCATTATCAACCCAATTAATTATAATGATATTACAGTTATACACTCGTAACTCAACAAAATCAATTCTAATTTTTTTACTATTTTTCTATTTATTACTTAGTGTATGTTACTTATTTCAATGTATATAAAAATTAAATGTATTCATTATTTAGTTGTATTCAGTGTATTTTAATTTTTATATCATGTATTCATATATACTATATGTACGTATTCATGAATACATGTGTATTCAGTTGTATTAAAAAATATATAGACCTTCGAAATATATAAATACAAGCAAAAGAAAATATTTATACAAAAATACAATATGTTAGAGTGAATTTTTATAGAATACAATGTGTTTGTAACTTTGTATCAGTATATGTGATTAAATAGCAAAGAAGAGAAGAAAATTCGCCGGAATTCGCATTTTCCGACCAAAAAGAGAAGAAAATTTATCCAATCCGTACAACAAATTTCTAATAACAATTGATCACATTGCTCCCTTCCGTTCGAAAAATCCACTCCTTTCTGTTTAGTAGGTGCATTCTACTATATTCTAATGTTTCTCGGCCGTTAATGCAGATACCGGAGATTACGTATGCCAAGTTGGTCGATTTGATCAAATTTAACCTTCCGTTCGTACTTTTTAACCTTCCGTTTTGGTTATTTTTCTTTTCGATTTATACAAATAAATATCGATTGAACAAAAAACTACAATAATTATGAGTACTTGGCACAAAGCATAAAATTTTCAATAATATTACTAATATCATAAATAAACATAATTTATTATCATTGTTCGCAATATGTTTTCATATTCTGAAAATGGTTAATACAGACAAGTTTGGACGAAGGGATTTTGTTTAACCGGAGAGTGATTGAGAAAAGATCCTAAAAGAAAGTTTCTAACTTTCTACTATTATTATTATTATTATTATTATTATTATTATTATTATTATTATTTTACTCAATATGGATTACCTAGAACTTTAGGTAAAAAAACGTTATATAAATGATGATGGACCCTATCGAAAGAAAAGAAGGAATAGATCTAAAGAAGAGCGAGAAAGTACAAAACGAGATACGAACTCTATGAGCATTTCATTATCCTTTTGCCTTACTTTGAAGAGGTCTGATTTCCTAGTTTTGACATCGATAGTCCCAACGTGTGCCTTCACAAAAGAGTCTGCATGCATCGCAAATGAGTCAATCAAATTAGGGGATAAATTGTGATATCATATCTTGGCTCTCTTTGACAAGGTTTTTCCTAATTTCTTTAGTAAGACAAACTCGATCTCGTCATCCTCCAAGTCATTTCACTTGATGATGCATGTGTATGAAGTGACGTGCTCGTTCAGGTCAGTTGTTCTATTGTACTTAGGAATCTCGGGCATATGAAATTTTTTAGTGATCAGCTTCGGATCCGCACTCGGAGGCAAAGTTTTTTGTACAATCTTCTTAGAATCAAAGCCTTTCAATATCGGCGGCGCTCTCTGGATTTGGTCGACCATAGAATTGTATGTTTTCACCTTTTTATCGTTTGTTTCGATTTTCTTCTCACTTAATTCTATTTGTTTTGTTAGCTCCTCGAGCATTTTTATGGTCTTGGGGTTGTTACCCAATTCATTCTGCCTTTACCTTTACGCGACTGCGTCCACCTTGCGACTGATCTATCAAGATGATTCAGGCTTGATCGTGCTTGGTACGCATCACTGGTTTTGCAAGTGATCAATTTATGCTTGTTGATCCAGCAACATTTTGAAGATTATCCGTAGATGACCCCGTCTCCTTAATTGTTTTCGACTGGGCTCCACCGCTGATGCTATTATCTGGGTCAGTAGAGAGGCTTGTGTCGATAGCCACATTCGAGTTAGCGTCCAACTGTTAGATAAAGCGCTTAACGCTAGAGGGGGGGGTGAATAGCGCTATAATAAAATTTAGCATAAACTTGCGGAAATTAAAATTTGCAGGAAATAAATAAGTGCGTTAAATAAACAAAAAGGAAAGAATGCACCGATATATTCTGGTTCACCACAACACGTGGCTAGTCCAGTCCCCGAGAGACTCTCTCGAGATTTTCCACTAACTTGTTAAGCTTACGGGTGCTCAACAAACCTTTACAACTTAAGGACACAAGCCTTAACACCTTTGCTCGGAGATACAACACTCCAAGACTTCAACCAAGGAAACACAAGTTCCTTACAACAAGAGAATTACAATTCTCTTACAAGTGTATAAAACACTAAACACTCAAACGAAATACTCCTTAATGAGTAGATATGAGTTAAAGAAGTAAGCTCTAGATCACAACAACTTTGGACAAGAATATGGCTCTCAAAAGCTTTATGAAATTGAATATAAAATGATAAACAAAAGTGTGCAAGCTTATAGCAATGTAATGATCAGTTGTAGTATGTTGTTGTGTTTAAAACACTGAAATGAAGCTGTATTTATAGTTGAAAAACTTGGCATTACCGTTGCCCAATTGCCAATTAAGTGTTGCTGATTTTACTCACTGACAATCGATTGTCAAACCCCAACAATCGATTGTCTGCCAGTCAGATCAAAATTCAATCCCAGATTTTACGCTTGATAATCGATTACTTACAATCCATAATCGATTACTGGCAACGTTCAAAAAAATCCTTTCCAGATTTTACCACAAACAATCGATTGTCCAGAATCAACAATCGATTACTCAGCAACGTTCAAAAAAACTTTTCCGAATTTTAATCAAAACAATCGATTATACAAAATCAATAATCGATTACTCAATAACGTTCAAAAAATCTTTTCCGGATTTTAATCAAAACAATCGATTATACAGAATCAATAATCGATTACCTGACGGTATTTGAAAACTTTACGACAACGGTCAGCTTCACAATCGATTGCACAAAGTCAACAATCGATTACTTATCAGTTTTTGAAAAATATTTTAGACCCTGTCTCTTTGACAATCGATTGTCCAATGTAACAATCGATTATTTAATAAATTTAAAAATCACTGGAAGACACTGTCTCAACATAATCGATTACCATTAGTTCATAATCGATTATTCTGAGTTTTGAAAAACTTTGATGGACACTGCCTCAGTTACAATCGATTGTCATTAGTTCACAATCGATTGTCATGCAGGTTTGAAAAACCTGATGCTCACTGTCTTACTCACAATCGATTGTCATTAGTTCACAATCGATTGTCATGCAGTCTTGGCTTAAAACAATCGATTATCATAAGTGCATAATCGATTATCTTAGTCCAGATTTTTAAGGCATGTCTCAAAATTATTTTGACTACTGTAAATATGCATGATTTAAAATCATTTGACATTAAATTAAATATGCATGATTTTGGAAAATAGTTTTATGAGAGAAGCCATGTTACGAGTCAAGTTGTAGGATCAAGATCACAATTAAGGATGACTCAATTAAACTATAAAACTTGTCTTGAGCTTGAATCTCGTTGTATACCAATTGTGCGCTTGTTTCTTGAACTTCGTCATATATCAATTTTCGCTTCGTTTGTCATTCATCAAAACCTATACAAAAGAACACACGTTTTAGTATATTGCATTGAGAACGTGTTTCCAACACCAATGAGTCCGCAATTGGAATTCCAGTGGGATTAATGGGCGATACCTTGTTATCGGGCGCTATGTTATTATTTTCACCGTGGTGACCAAAATCGTCGTCAGTAGGTAGAGGTGAAAATTTGAGCTTAAGCATGAAATTAGAGACACTTCAAAGAATAAGTGAAAAATAATGTGTGTTATGGCAATTCGTATAAAATAACCATCATGATCCTTAGCTCCACGGTAAGCGCCAAATTATTTACTCTGAAAGCACGATAACAATTGAGTTATAAGTTGTTTTAAGAATACGCGAATTAATTTAACACAAAGAAATATATTGGATTATAAACAAAGCAGACAATAATAAAGCAAAATCAAACTGTGAGAATTGAACAATTATAGCCTTGAGAAAATAGACCTCACTCTAGTTGAATGTAATTCAAATGATGTCAAATATAGAAGAAAAGTAGCTTGTAGAAAGAAAATAATATAATAAAACTTTGGGATACGTGTTACAATGTATCTTACAAAGTGACAGACCCCTTTTATATATTAGGGGAGTCCTCCTTCATGTAAAATTCTATAAAAGGTAAGAAATCTCATTATTTTTTAATTCATCGGTCTCTCATTGATATGTGTGGGGATTCCTGCTATAATATCCGAACGATTGCGGATATTTCGGTCTTTCATTATTGGATTCGACAATATTTTCTCGAGCTTATTCAGGATCGGGTCGGTTCCAGAGTCATGGGCTCGAAAATCTTGGAGATTTATATTCTGAGTTCGTACTTTGGTTCGATGAAACTGGGGTCGATCTTCAATTCATCACGCTTCGGTTCTTATCTGTCCGACGATGAATGCACATGGTGGAACCGCTGTCATCCGACACCGCCTTCACCAAAAAAAAATATTAAATGTGTATACTAATATTATGTAAAAATGGAAGAAATATATAATAACGACACTGCTTTTTGGCAAAGAGTACTTCTCGGTCCATTGATTAAGCTTATATTTGGGTTTGTAAAGTTGTAAGTTTGAGTTTGGACGTAGACATTCTATTTTTTAAACATCTTTGCGAAAGCATTTTTTTACAAATTTGAGGTTAAGGAGAATGGAATTTACACCTCTTTGGAATAAAATTCAACTAAATCATTGGCCAAGAAGGCGAAAATAATATTAGTTAGTATTTATTTATTCATTATTATTTACAAATACGACACCGCTTGTAAAACGTTGTGTGTGCTTCTGGATTTTTCACATAATAAATGAGTCCGATTTCGAGTGTATACCATTTCAATCACCCAATTTGAGACATTACCATTGCTAATGCTATACAGGCGGGGTTACAATTAGAAAGAGACAAATATTAAGACTAACCTTTCCACACACTTAAATGTTGATCGTATTGAGATCGAATTTAGGTCATCGCTCTTTAGTAACAGGCAGGTTACCTATACAAAGGAAAAAAGCTCGGAATATGTAGCAAACACACTTACCAAGAAGAGCATCGATCAAGAGCTACATCACGTGAAGATATATCTAAAAGTAAAATGGGTTAGCTTTATTACCCACAATTCATAACATTGAGAACAATTAAGAAAAACTAATGAATTTTACTACCCTCCCCCCCCCACCCCAATTATTTTATACAGTAGTGTTTGATTAAGCACTTGTGATCTTAAAAATGCTACGGTGTTCTCCAGCTACATAAGCAGGGCAATATTAAACTAAAATTAAAAATTAAAATTAAATTATTTTTCTATATAATAATAAAAAAAATTTAAACATATTAAAAATAAAGAGTGTTACATGAAATGAAAGAGAAAAGGCATTTAGTAATTAATGATTTGGATCAGACAAGCTCATTATTAAGGGAAAGATAGTCCTTAACGAAAAATTATCTATTTCAGGTGCTTGAAATCAAAATTTCCAATTACGAGTAGAAATATCTCAAAATTCTTTGTCTTCTTTTTTTTTTATTTGCAAGTCGGGGCGAAGGCTGTCTGTCTAAGTAATGAAGAGAGTCGGCCACTATTTTAATAATTGAGACGTTTTTGGTGTTATTATTATAAATTACATCGATAGGAAGTAATAACACTAATCATTGTGTGACTTATGAAGCATCTTAGGTATGAGAGGTGTATATGTCCAATGGTAACTACAGTAATAGATAAGCAAGACACAGAACATAATCGACCATAATATAACGATTGAAGGTCGTCCTCATAAAGGCTGACGCTAGAAGCGAGCAACTGATATAGGATAGTAACAATAACTTAGGTTAAGAAGTGGACATAAAGAATATTCCTTTGAATATTCTCTATATTGTACGTTTTAGAATTTTTGGGGAATATCCCTTATAAATAGGAAGAGATAAGGAACAAAAATAGGAATATGCTCTTTTGACTAGAAAATATAGTAAAAGGTTGACACAAGAATATACAAAGAAGTCTTATCCAATAAGTTGTTCAAGCATACGTTGTTCTTCTTTATCCATAACTGTAAAAAAAAAACTCGAACTTTGTTCAAAGCTTAAAATTAAGAGAAATTCGGGTTACTGATAATCAAGAAATAAAAATATGAAAAGATTTTGAAAGTAATAGTAAAGCAATGAACAAGTTTGTATTTTAGTGATATCTCAATAATATTTCGTGTCCTTACAAAGGTTTAGACTCCCTCTTTTATAGTTAATTATAGGGAAATGTGTATTGTCTTTGTCTTAATAAGGCAATTATGAGCAATAAATAACATTAAAAGAAACGGTACTCAATCATTTTGATTAAATACAAATTCTCTAACATATTTGGCATTTAATATTTGAATCATCGAGCTTTAAATGACTTGAGTAGGTACGAGCCTCGTGTTATTTGAATAACAACTCGTGCCTCTTTTAAGTTTCTCCACCTGTATCTGTTATTGCCCGTGTCTCGTGGCTGATTATAATGCTTTGACCATTTGACTAATACACGTGTCATGACACGTTACCTTCAATATGTAAATTCAGTTTTTCCTCAATATAGATAGCCCTCCACTTTCTATTTGTTTATCAATTAAATATTTGGGAAGTGGATCTCATTAAAAAGGAATTTTTTCCATAATTAATGTTATGACAACATTGACGCTTCAATTGTCTTTTCCATTTAATGCTTCTACACACGTGTCATTCTCCTACTGGTTCTGCAGTTCTTCAGCCTTTTTTCGAGGCTTTTACAGTTCCACTATTCACGAAGAGATAGTTGCCTTTATTATAGGCTTTTCATTATTACACTTCTTTGCTTTTGACGGTTGTTTTCATATATAAATTCAACCCTTTTTCTCTTTCCTTATTCTTCATAAAGTTTTTACTAAGTGCTTTATTCTTCAACTTTATTTACCTCTTCCTTAATTCGTCCTTTTCCACCATGCCATCTTCAAACCCTAAACCTAGAAGAGTTCCAATTTTGGCTAACTTCCCCAATGCCCCTGTTAGACATAGAAGGGATAGAGGTGGTAGACTTTATTGTCTAGGGTCTGTTTGTGGTGGTAGTTATGGTTCCACTTCGCCTTCTTCTAGTTTTGGCATTGTTTCTAGAACTAGAGGTTCTTTTACCCAGAAATCTTTTTCATAAGGTAAAGAACTTTCAGAGCCTCTTCATGAACCTGTAGTTGAAGAGATAGTACCCAATGGCCTATCTTTTGACCACGATAGAGAATCTCTTTGTAAACAAGTTGCTAGTTTAGAACATGCCGACACTTATCCCTATTTGATAGAACCTTTAATTTCTATTATTCGTAGAGATTGTTGTTGGAGAAGTAATCTTCGTATAGTAATTCCCGATCCAAATCAAAGAATATCTTCTTATAGGACTGGATGTACTTTTTTTTATACTTACCCCTTTACCTTGAGATTTATTACTGCTATTGACCTAGTAATACTTGATTTTTCCCGTTTTTTCAAAGTTTGTTCAGGACAAATTGGCCCACTCATTTGGCGAGCAGTGGCTTGTTTGAGGCATTTGTCTGTTAAGGCGGGTGTTGATTTTTTCTTCCCTCATCTTATTTATTTTTATTCCCCCAAACTATTTTGCATTGGTGTATTTACCTTAGCAGCAAGGAGTAAAGTGGTCTTGGTAAGCCTTGAAGATGTCAAAAATCGTGGCTGGTACATCTGTTTTTTTTGCGGTGCCCACAGTTGGTTTGATGGGTGTAGTAAATATTCCCTTTCCTGAAAAGTGGAACCTTGCACGTAAGCCTTTCTTTTTTCTTCGCACCTCTTTTTTTTAAAAATTTTAACACCTTATCCAATTTTATTTTATTTTGCTTTTCTTTTATATTAACCATGGGAGTTGTGGAGTCCGTTCCCAACTTTCATGGTTAGGTAGATTCGATTCTGAAAGCCGTGCCTATGGAGGCGAGAACCTGGAAGTCCATTTCTAATCAGTATGGTTGGAAAGTGAAAAATCACGGTCCGCATTCTTTTATTCTTTCCTGTACTTCAAATTCTTTCTTTTCTACTTTGATCTTTTATCTTCTTTTTATCAGGATTTGCATTACGAGGGATGGCATCTAAAGTTGTTATCGCTACTCGAGCCTCTTAAGGAACTCAACTCTCTTTGGAGAGATCTCAAGCTACTTTGATGAAGAGAAAAGTTGTTGAAAAGGATTCTGAGGTAGATGAGGATGAAGATGACTCTTTGATAGCTTAGCAAAGAGCTAGGAGATGCATCATTTCAGATGATGAGGCTGAAGTTTCTCCTGCTCGTGCCTCCCTTAACAAACATGTTCACCTTCTTTCTGATAACGAGTCGACCCCCAAGGACACTAACGAGTCCATTCAATGTCTTTTTGTTAGGGGTTTTGGGAGATGTAAGTTAGGTCCGGTATTGGATGAACCTCCTCTTTCCTCTTTACGTGTTCCTTCTATTTCAACCTTACCTACAAGTGCTTCTTTGCCTGCTTTATCTGCTCTTGCTCTCTTACCTGTTTCTGTTGCTTCAACTCCGATTCCTACTATTTTCCCTTTTCCACCGCTCATGCGATGACCAGACCCGTCGTCTCATGTGTTACTGCTCCATTTTCCTTGTTTATTGCTTCTTTATGTTTCATTATCAGTTTTTGGTGTGTTATAGATGATTTGGATTGGTATTGGTCGAAAATGAGACACTTAGTCTCTTTAAGGAAGGGTTGGTTTAGAAAGGTCAACCGGATGTTGACTTTTGAGTTAGAAGGCTCGGAATGGATTTATGACTATTCGGCTAGCATCAAGGGATGACTTATGACTTAGATGTGAAATCGGAATTGAATTTGGAGGTCCGGTGTAGAATTAGGCTTGAATTGGCGAAGTTTGAATTTTGGCGAATTCTTGTTGATTGGTGAGAATTTGATCTGGTGGTTGGAATGGAATTTCGATAGTTGCAATAGCTTCGTTAGGTGATTTTGGATATGTGTGCAAAATTTCAGGTCATTCGGATGTCCTTTGGTCGGGTTTTTGATCGAATGTGAGTTCCACAAGTTTTAGTTTAACATAGGCGTGAATCTGTGGTGATTTGATGAGTTTTGTGTTGTTCGACGTGTTTTTATGATTGGAACAAGTGCATATGATGATTTGGGGTATGGTGGTGTTTTATGTTTCGGTCTCGGGGGCCTCTGGATGATTTCGGTGATTTCCGGGAAGATTGGACTGAAGAATTTCTGCAGAAAATTGCAACAGCAATGCAGGCAAAATTAACCCTTCGCGTACGCGTGGTATGGGCCGCGTTCGCGTAAACCTGAGGTGTCTGGTCTTCGCGTTCTCATAGGCATGGTCACTTTTGCGTTGGTGATTCTTTGTTCATCGCGTTCGCGGTCGGGGTGACGCGTCCTCGTAGAGTAAATGAGGGGCCCAGTGGATTTTGTTAATCGCGAACGTGGGAGGACCCACACGTTTGCGTAGAAGGAAATCTAGGCGTCAATATGGTCTTTATATCATTTTATCCACGACATATCTCATTTTTCCTTCATTTTTACACCACCTCAAGAGTATTTTGGTAGAAGAGTTTCAACGGGAATCGATTGGAGGTATGTTTTATGGACTCAAAACATCGTTTTATTGAAGAATTAACCTGTAAATTCATGAAACCATAGGTAAAAGGGGGAAGAACTAGGGCTTTGGATTTTGAATTTTAAATTTGGATTTGATTACCCATTTGAGCTCCGATTTTGATGAACATTATATATATGGACTCGAGGCGAGATAAGGATCGTTTTGGTATGAGTCTTGTAATTTTTCGAGAAGCAGGCCCGGGGACCAGGTTTTGCTAATTTCGAAATTGTTACTATATTTTGACTATTTTCGATTGGGTCTTGTTCCCTTGGCATAGTGTAATATATTCCCTCTGAATTTGGATAGATTCGACCCGCGTGGAGTCCAAGTTGAGGAGCAGAGGCATTGCGGGCTAGAGATTTCGTCGGTTCGTGGTGAGTAATACTTGTCAATGATATTCCGAGGGTTTGAAACCCCGGATTTGCACATCATAGCTCCGTATTGAGGTGACTTGCACGCTGGATATAAGCGTGTGTTAGAGCACCGTTGGGAATCTTGACTTGGTCTGTACCAGTTATTTCTTTTACCGCATATTTGACTGAAATTATTTGTTATCACCTTAATTTTGGTTGATTGCCATACGTGGGCTTCGTGCCAAATATGTGAACCCTTTGTGGAATAATATTACTGTTTTTTGCATTACTTGCATACAATGTGATCTCGGTCCAAGGTTTTAATACTATTTTGCAAACGCAGTAACTTTTTAAACTTTGAAAACCTTAAGCAATATTTTATCGACATTTGAGATGAGGACTATCATTTTAGTATTTCCCAAGTGGCTTATGTGCATTTCTGGGCTAAGAAAGGACCGGGCTGCGCACCGCAGCAGTGTCACAATGATTTATGAATATACGGGTGGCTCGGGTTACATGCCGCAATAGTGATATATATATATATGTATATATTTATATATGTAATGCTATTGAGATCGCGAGCCTGTTTTAAGCCAATACCTGGCTAATGTTGCGCTTGGGCTGTAGGAGCCCCTCCGGAGTCTGTACACACCCCAATGAGCACAGCGGACATTAAATGGATAGGGATGTATGCCACAGCGTGTACCGGAGTGTACCATCATATGCATTGCATTGCATTCATACATTTGTGCACTATTTAGTATTTGTCTCATTTCTTGAGATATCTATTTGTTGTTCTGATATTGTCTGATCACTTTGAGAGTGGATAGATTTGAGACAATGGTAAAAGTGATACAGTATGATGTATATTGGTCACGTAATAGTGGTTGACCAGAGATAAGAATATTGTCTGAAGGGTGAGTTGTGAGCTTAATTATGCATACTTGCATGTGCCCGAGAGGCTGACTTTTTTGCTGACTTGCACTGCTTGTCCTGCATTTACTTGCTTAATTTTCGGTAAAAGGTAATTTTAAAAGTGATTTTAAACCGTGGCAGATATTTTCTAAAGGATTTTCCCAGACTTACTGTTTTTCTCAAATGGTTGTGTTGTCCCATATTGCATGGTGGAGTGCTCTTACGTGATTTCTTGCCTTCCGTTATTATTTACTCTTATTACCGCTGTGTTGGAAGTACTCACTTTACTCTATGCACCTCATGTGCAGTTGCAGGTATTGTTCGCCCGGTAGCGGGTTATTAGCGGATTGAAGATCATCTATCGCAGTTGATCCAGGTGACCGCTAGCGTCCGCGGCACCAGGTCTTCTCCCTTATTCTATGTTGTTCATGTTATTTCCCCGACTTTGTTCCCATTTCCGGACTTGTAGTTCTTTAGTAAACTCCATTATAGCTCATGACTTGTGACACCCCGATGTCGGGATGTGACGGGATGGTTCCCTATTGTTATCGTTGTTTTCCGCACTTTTGATTATGATAATCATGTTTTTGCCTTATAAATATTAAATAAGTATTAAAAAGGAAGTGTTTGTTTTGTTGGCTGGCCTCGTCTTCACGAGAGGCGCCATCACAACCTGGTTTGGGATTTGGATCATGAAAAGTTGATATCAGAGCCTATGTTACTAGGTCCACAAGTCATGAGCAAGTTTAGTAGAGTCTCGCGGATCGGTACGAAAACGTCTGTATTTATCCTCGAGAGGCTGCAGAACCATCAGGAAATATTTTACTTTCTTGAACTCTTAAGTGCGTCCTTGATTCAGCTTGAAAAGAAAACTCTTTAAATTCCTTTCACGCGATTATATGCGTAGGCAAGCGCTTAGTATAGAATGTGCCTTGATGGCTTGTGGTTCCCCGACCAAGGGGCGAGATGTAACTCCTATGATTGATGTTGGGCCAGTCTGGAGGACTTGAGGACGGATCTTTGCTTATGGCTTGAGCACTGAGGGGTGATTTTGCGAGCTGGTATTATGAACATATATGTTCAGTATTGTCCCTAATTGTGCGAATGGCGGCTGAATAGCTATGTGGTGAGTATGTTGGTACTGCGAAATGTTCCTATATGACTTGGAAGTGTCGAAGAAGGTCTGCTAGATGATAGATGATCTATTAAGTATTTGATTTCCATTGTGATTGGATGTGTTGCCCCGAGTTATGGGTGCGTGAACAATCTTTTCATGTCTCATATTGGGAGTAAAGTAAATAGCATGTTGCGGTTTGAGTTGAGACTCAGAAAGACTAGTGAACTGTGTAAGGTGTATGACGGTGGGAGGTATATGGAAATGTTATGTTTAGGCAAAGCAGGAGGGCTATCTCCTGTGGAGTGTTCTAGCGTGGTGTGGTTCTTGTGTGCATGTTAGAAGATCTGTGTTTCACACTTATAAACGATTGGGGCATTTTCTCACTGTGTTATTGTGGCATCAATGGAGTAAAAGTGTAACGAGTTATTGAAATATTTTGGTCTATGGCTTCGAGCCAAGTTGGGAGGTTGCCGATTATTAGCTGACCGCACGTTCATGTGCTATGTTGGTTCCATTTCGAGATATGCTGGCAGAGCAGTTGTAGTTGCAGAAATCGGGCCGAGGATGGCATGAAGCAAAATTTTGACAAGGGATATAGGGTACTTGGTAGATGTATGAAAATAATAGGTAGTTTTGAGCCGTTGTTGATAAAAATGCGTAGTGTAAGGAGGAGGAAGCTATTGGTGGTATCAGAATGCGATCAGGTCCTGCAGGATCAGAGTGCTAATGATGCACGGGTGGTTACGTCTGTTCGATTAGGTAAATTGCAATTGAATAAGAGTGAATGACTTGCGAGAATGATACTAATGGGTTCAACATTCTGCGTACATCAATTGATGTTCTAAAATTTCATATGGGGTTAGAGATCGAGTTTCATTGGAAAAGGTTAAGACTTGTGGTGTTTTTATGTCGCTTTGAGGATCCTATGTATCGGTATCGAAAAAAGTCATGGTAACAAATTCAGATTCGCAGGAAGTTCTTCAAAGTGAAGTATTCTGGAATGTGGTATTCTGTAACATTTGAGAGAGCATTCCGTGGCCTATGGGTCTTAGACAATGTTGTCTTATGCTCGGGTCTTGTGTGGTAAGTCTGGGTTAAGGCATTGCGGTACTACAGCAAGAGGGAATATCTAGTTGATCATGAATCAAGAGGAAAATTTTATTAATAGATGGAATAACTTGATAGTAGGCTGAGTCAGTATGGTAAGGACATAATTAATTAGTCGTATGTGTTTGAGGTAATGAGCCTTACCGGCATTTTGCACCAATGCTCTTGACTTTGGGCAGCTTGCTTAGCTTGGTTTTCGGTAGAAGGATTCAGTCCTGGCAGTTTAGCCTGTGTAAATGGAACTGGGAAAGAGTTTTTGTTGAGCTTCACCGTGGTTCGGAGAAGCATATAGGTATTCTCTTGAGGCATGCGAAGCATGGAATGTGTAATGATTCTTCTTTTGAATGGGATTTAATGAGAGCATATGTCTCGGTTGCGAAGGGTAATGTGATCAGACTGATGATACTTCGGTAATATTGCGGCACTTTCTTGTTATTTTAAATAGGGATATTTGGGTTTCTTAATGACACAAGGAGATTTTGAGTATTTGTCGTGGGATTATTGGATATTGAGCGGTGGCATGTGTTCGGACGGAAAAAAATAGGGATCATGTATGATTATTCGTGTTCCATGTGGAATTAGAGGTAGAAGTCCTCATATTCGAGCTATTTGTGATGGTGGATCGTGTGTATCGGCATCGTTTGGCGACTATTGGGATTTGGAGGCTCTAGTGAATCTTTTGTTATTGGTATGTTGGATTTTGGATGTGATGTTGAAGTTCAGACTGGTTGTCTCAGTGTTAGATTAATTCTGGACTATTAGGTTATGGGTTATGCCGGACGCGCCATGGTTTGAGTGGCGAGGTGCGTTGGGTTATGTTCTTGTGGAAAGGTTTATCTTTTAAAGACCTAGCAGATGGCTAAGAAGTATTATTTTTCCTAATTGATCCATCGTGATGGATGTCAGTGCAGAGGTTGCTATTATTGAGTAAGATCCAGCGTTTAGGACTTTTGGATGTATGTTCTAGTTTGTGTGGACTCGGTTGGCTCCGAAATGTATTTCTGAGGGATAGGCTGACTCGATAATTGCAGAGCTTATCAGCGATCTTGAATGATCTAGGAGTTGTCTTCTGCGTTGCGAGACGTTATGATTTGCGGACTATGGGCACATATGGTGTGGTGCTATCGATATTCATAGTGGAAGTTGAGGTGAAAACCTCAGTTGTGCTTGGGTTTTGTAGCTTATAACACTATATGGAGATATTGTGTGCACTCAGTATGCTTATGGCTGGTACTCGGTATTGTGTATATATATATATATGTATGTATGTGACTGTGCGTGTGTGTGTGGATCGTATGGCACGCCGGCATGAGTATGTGTAGACCGGGTGGCACCATCCACGAGTATGTTGTCTGGATCGGGTTGCACGCACAACAGTGTGATGTGGAGAATAGTTTTCCATATGTATTTGTATGCCTTGCTTCGTCATGGGTATAATGATTTTCTTGGGTTCTAGACACTAATCGTGCGTGGTTTTCAATTTCGAGTATAGTGACGTGAGGTGCTTCTTGTGAAATAGTGTTTGGATGTGTTCACGCATTATACCGAGGCTACGTGGAGGTTAGACCCTTCGGGGAGGATTCCTGTATTCTATTTCTATGATGTCGGACGGGGTCCCAGCCTTGTGTTGTAATGGTTTTGATGAGCTTAAGGTCCAACTCTTTCGTTTGAGTCATTTTCATGATTGGAGTATGTTCGGACCGTCTCTTAATGGTACGCATATTATGCAAGTTGTGGCTCAGGTCGTATTATGTGTCATGTCACCAGGGTGGTGTGTTTGTTCAGAAGAGATCCTTGGGATCATTGACAAATGCGAACAGATTTGATTTTAGCTTGTCGAAAGGATGATATTGAGGTTTGGTTCGGAGATCTGTTGTGGTAGTAGTAAAAACAGAAGAAACCTTCGTGATTGGTTGATCTGAGAAATGGTTCTGGTCTACTGCATGTTTCAGTATCATTGGTAGAATATGATAGTGTTGGAATAAGACTCCAGCTAATAAGAGGTTTCTACTGGTATATGGTAGTTGTGGGCAACTGCCGTAAATGGAAGTTATTGTTTCGAGTGCTTGGATTTTGTGGTATATCAAATAATTTCACCTAAGGTTGCGGGTATGGGGTATTACAGCTGGTTCGGGCTCATTCTGAGCATAGATGTGAGATTCTGATCTTGTGTATAATTTTCTAAAGTGCAATGCAGTCCTACGGTATATGGGTCAGATGGACTGTGAAATTTCAGCTATGGCGTGTTGTTGGACATATAAGAGATAGGGTGACGTAGGATCACCTCGGGAATATGCTTGGTAAGATCATTCAGTTGTTGGCTGGCTCCTAGTACAACTTTGTGTCGGCTCGAGGATGAGCGTTTGCTTAAGTTGGGGAGGATGTGACGACCCGACCCGCCGTCTCATGCGCTACTGCTCTGTTTTCCTGATTTATTGCTTCTTCATGTTTCATTATCAGTGTTTGGTGCGTTAGATTTGATTTGGATTGGTGTTCGTAGAAAATGAGACACTTAGTCTCTTTAAGGAAGGGTTTGTTTAGAAAAGTTAACAAGACGTCGACTTGTGAGTTAGAAGGCACGTAATGGATTTCTGATTATTCGGTTAGCTTCGGGGGATGATTTATGACTTAGGGGTGCGATCGGAATTGAGTTTGGAGGTCCGGTGTAGAATTAGGCTTGAATTGGCGAAGTTTGAATTTTGGTGAATTCTAGTTGATAGATGAGATTTTGATCCGGGGGTCGGAATGGAATTCCGAGAGTTGCAATAGCTTTGTTAGGTGATTTTGGATATTTCTTCAAAATTTCTGGTCATTCGGACATTGTTTGGTCGGGTTTTTGATCAAATTTTAATTTTAGAAGTTTTAGTTTAAGATAGGCTTGAATCTGTGGTGATTTGATGATTTTTGTGTTGTTGGATGTGTTTTTATGATTGGAACAAGTTTGTATGATGATTTGGGGTATATTGGTGTTTTTGGTTGAGGTTCCGGGGCCTCAGGGTGATTTCAGATGATTTCCGGGATGTTCGGACTTAAGAACTTCTGCAGAAAATTGCAGCAGCAGTGTACGCAAAATTAACCCTTCGGGTTCGCATGGTATGGGCCGCGTTCGTGTAGGCCTGAGGTGGCCGGTCTTCGCATTTGCATAGGCATGGTCGTCTTCGCGTAGCGGTGAATCCTTGTTCATCGCGTTCGCGGTCTGTGTAACGTGTTCGCGTAGAGTAAAAGAGGGGCCTAGTGGATTTTGTTCATCGCAAACGCGGGAGGACCCACGCGTTCGCGTAGAAGGAAATTTGGGCGTCAATATGGTTTTTAATAGCATTTCATCCGCGACCTATCTCATTATTTCTCCATTTTTTCACCGCCTCAAGAGCTTTTTGGTAGAAATTTAAGAGGGTTTCAACAGGAATTGATTGGAGGTAAGTTTTATGGAATCAAAACATCTTTTTATTTAAGAACTAACCAAAAAATTCATGCATCTATAGCTAAAAGGGGAAAGAACTTGGGCTTGGGATTTTGAATTTTAAATTGGGATTTGATGACCCATTTGAGCTCCAATTTTGATTAACTTTATATGCACGGGCTCGTACCGAGGTAAGGATCGTTTTGGTGTGTCTTGTATTTTTTTCGAGAGCCCGGCCCGGGGCTCGGGTTTTGCTAGTTTCGAGTGTTACGATATTTTGACTATTTTCGATTGGGTATTGTTCCCTTGGCATAGTGCGATGTATTTGCTATGAATTTGGACAAATTCGACGCACGTGGAAGCCAAGCTGAGGAGCAGAGGCATTGCAGGCTAGAGATTTTGTTGTTCGAGGTAGGTAATACTTGTAAATGATATCCTGAGGGTTTGAAACCCCGGATTTGCACATCATAGTGTCGTATTGAGGTGACTTGCACACCGGATATGAGCGTGCGGTACAGAACCATTGGAGATCATGACTTGGTCCTTCCCGGTTATTTATTTTTCCGCGTATTTGACTGAAATTATTTGTTATCATCATAATTTGGGCTGATTGCCATATTTGGGCTTCGTACCAACTATGTGAACCCTTCATGAAATGATATTACTATTTTTGCATTACTTGCATACTATTTGATCTCGGTCCAAGGTTTTGATAATGTTTTGGATACTCAGTCACTTTCTAAACATTGAATAACTTAAACAATATTTTATCGACGTTTGAGCTGAGGACTACCATGTTAATATTGCCCAAGTGGCATATGTGCATTTCTTGACTGAGCATGGACGTGCTGCGCACCGCATCAGTGTCACAGTGATTTATGAATATAAGGGTGGCTCGGGCTGCACGCAGCAGCGGTGATATATATATATTTTGATATTGAGACAGAGAGCCTATTTTATGCCAATATGTTGCTAATATAGCGCTTGGGCTATAGGAGCCCCTCCGGAGTCTGTACACACCCCTAGTGAGTTTCTTCGACGTTAAATTGATCGGGCTGCATGCCGCAACGGGTACCAGAGTATACCGTCATATGTATTGCATTGCATTCATACATTTGTGCACTATTTTTTGGTTGTTGCATTTCTTGAGATACCTATTTGTTGTTGTGATATTGTCTGATCAGTTTCAGAGTGGATAAACTTGAGACAGTGGTAACAGTGACACTGTATGATGTATGTGGGCCAGGTAACAGTGGCTGACCAGAGATAAGAATATTGCCTGAACGGCGAGTTGTGAGCTTAATTATGCATACTTGCTTGTGCCCCAAAGATTGACTTTTATGCTGACTTGCACTGCTTGACCTGCATTTACTTGCTTAACTGTTGGTAAAAGGTATTTTTAAATGTGATTTTAAACAGAAGCAAACATTTTCTAAACGATTTTTCCGTACATACTGTTTATCTCAAATGTTTGTGTTTTCCCATATTACATGGTGGAGTGCTCTAATGTAATTTCTTGACTTCGGTTATTATTTACTCTTATTACCGCTGAGTTTGAAGTACTCACTTTACTCCCTGCACCTCGCGTGCAGTTTCAAGTATTGTTCGCCCGGTAGCGGGTTATTAGCAGATTGAAGATCTACTATCGCAGCTAGGCCAAGTGTCCGCTAGCGTCCGCAAGACTGAATCTTCTCCCTTATTTTATGTTGTTCATGTTATTTTCCTGACTTTGTTCCCATTTACGGACTTGTAGTTCTTTAGTGAACTCTGTAGTAGCTCATGACTAGTGTACCCCAATGTCGGGCTGTGACGGGATGTTCCCCTGTTGTTATCGTTGTTTTCCGCACTTTTGATAATGCTAATCATATTTTTGCCTTATAAACGTTAAATAACTATTTAAAAGGAAGCGTTTGCTTTGTTGGCTGGCCTCGTCTTCACGAGAGGCGCCATCGCGACCGGGTTTGGGATTTGGGTCGTGACAACTCCTACTTCAATAGTTCCCCCTTCCACTGTTCAACATACAGAAGAGGTTTCTACAAGTAGAAGTATGGCTATGAGGAGCGTGACAATCGAAGTTCCCGCCAATAGCAGTCATTTGAGGATATCTGGCAAAGCAGATGTTTGGCTCGAGCCTTTGATTGGCGACATTGAAAAGGATAAGAAGACAAACCATAACTGCTTAACCTTAACAAATAACATATTTCATTCCACCTTGAAGGTACTTTTCCTTTACTTACTTAAAAGTTTTTTTTTTACCTTTAGATTGTTACATTCATGTTTTGTTATTGACAGGCTAACCTCATTGGCACATAATTGATGGGAAGAATTTCCCTCCAAGAAAAGGTGGCCCGTGAGTCCGACATGACTATTCTTGAGGCCGAGAGAGTACCTAGGTGTTTAACCAAAAATCTAAGTCTTTATTCAAAGCTAGAAATAAAGAGATATCCAGGTTACTAATAATCAGGAGACGAAAATAATAGAAGACTCTTGAGAATAATAATAATAAAGGAATAAGTAGTTTTGTATTTCAGTGTAAACTCAATAATATTTCGTGTCCCTACAAATGTTGAGTGATTCTCATTTTATAGTTGATTGTAGGAGACGATGTAATGCCTTTGTCTTAACGAGGCAATTATGAGCAATAAATGATAGAAACGTTAAAAAATCATTCCTAATTAATATTAAATTCTCTAATGTATTTGATATTTAATGATGTATTTAGACTCTTTTACGTTATCAGATTCGTATCTTCAACTTCTTCCGATCTTTCGTCTTTAAATGATTCAAATAGGTACGAGACTCGTGCCATTTGAGTAACGGTTCGCACCTATGTTGCTCTTCTCCACATATTTGTTATCGCCCGTTCCTTTTGGCTATTTATTGCGTTTTGACCTTTTGACAGTCCACGTGTCATGATACGTTATATTTTATATATATATATATATTCAATTTTTGCCAATACAGATAGTCCCTCACTTTTCATTTATATGTCAATTAAATATTTAGGAAGTGGATCTTTACAAAAAGGAAATTTTTGGCGTAATCAATGCTATGACAGTACTGACGCTTCAGTTGTCTTTTTCTATTTAGTGATCTGCACACGTGTCACCTTTGATTGGCTCTGTAATTCTGTATCCTTTTTTCAAGGCTTCTTCAGCCCCTCTATTCACGAAGTGATAGTTGCCTTTATTATAGGCTTCTATTATTACACTTCTTTGTTTGACGATTGCTATTATATACATATTTAACTTTTTTCGTTGTCTTCTTCTTCATATACCCTTAACAGATTCTTTACTCTTTACTTTAGTTCCTATCTCTGCAATGGAATCTCTGAATCCTAACCCTAAGAGAGTCCCAATTCTTGATAGCTTTCCCAACGCCTTTGTAAGACATAGAAGGGGTAGAGGTGGCAGGCTTCGTAGCCTGGGATGTGTTCATGGTGGTTCCTCTGGTTTCATCCCTCCTTCTTCTAGTTCTGGCACTATTTCTAGAGGTTCTATCATTAAGAAACCCTCTTCTAAAGGTAAAGAGCTTTCTGAGCTTCTTCAAGAGCCTTTAGTTGAGGAAATAGTAACCAATGCTTTATCCTTTGAGAATGATAGAAAATCTCTCCGTGAACAAGTTATTAATTTAGAGAAAGCTGACACTTTTCCTTCTCTAATTGCTGAACCTTTGATTCCTATTATTCGAAAAGATTGCCGCTGGAAAGATAGTCTTCGTATGATGATCCCTAATCCAAACTAGAAAATTTCTTCTTTTAGGATTGGATTTTCTTTTGTTTATACTTATCCCTTTACTTTCAGATTTACTCATGCTATTGACCCAGTTATATTTGGTTTTTGTCGTTTCTTCAAAATTTGTTTAACACAAGTTAGCACTCTTGTATGGAGAGTAGTGGCTTGTTTATGGTATTTGTCTGTAGAAGCCAATGTTAGATTTATCTTTCCCCACCTCATTCATCTTTACCACCCCAAATTATTCTGTCATGGGGATTTTACTTTAACTTCAAGAAGTAAAAGGGTCTTGGTATGCCATGAATATGACACGGATCGTGGGTAGTACACTTATTATGTTCCTGTACGCATTGTTGATTTGGTGGGTGAAACAAATATCTCCTTCCCTGAGAAGTGGAACTTTGCATGTAAGTTTATTTTTACTTACCGTACCTATCTTTAAGAATTTCAATTTCTTTTCTAATTTAGTCTCCTTTTATTTTTCTTTAGCAACCATAGGAAACTAATTTCCGTTGTTGGGTACATTCAATCTTGAAAGTCGTGCCTATGGAGGCGAGAAATTGGAAATCTATTTATCTTTTACATGGTTGGAAAGTGAAAACTCACAGTATGCATTTCTTTATGATTTTCCGTATGTTAAATCCTTTCTTGTTTCAAACTTTTTATCATTCTTTTTGTCAGGATTTGCTATCCGAGGAATGTCAGCTGGAGTAGCTGCTGCCCTTAGAGCCTCTTCTGGAAATCCCCTTTCTTTGGAGAAAACTCAAGATACACCGCTAAAAAGGAAAAGTGTGGAAGAAGATTCTAAAGATAATGAATATGAATATACATCTTTGATAGCTAGGCCAAGAGCCAGGAGACGTATCACTTCTGAAGGTGAAACTGAAGGTCTTCCTGCCCGTGCCTCTATCACCGGACCTGTTCTCATTCCTTCTGATGATGAAACCACTCCAAGAGACACCAATGAGTCTATTCAACGTCTCTTCGTTAGTGGTTTCGGTAGTGGAGAACTTGGTCCGGTTCTAGATGAAATTCCTCTTTCTTCTTCTATTCATATTCCTTCTATTCCTCCCTTGGTTTCAAGTGCTTCCTTGTCTGCCTTATCTATTCCTGCTCCCTTGCCAATTCTTGCTCCCTTACCTGCTTCAAGACCTTTGACTTCTGTTACTTTCACTTCGTCTACCGCTCCTCCTTATATAGCTCCCCCTACCTTTGTTCAACAGGTAGGGGAGGGTTCTGGCAGTAGAAGCTTGGCTATAAGGAGCATTACACTAGAAGTTCCTGCTAATAACAGTCTTTTAAGGAAGTTTGGTGGAGCTAATGCCTGGCTTGGGCCTTTGATTGGAGATAATTAGAAGAAGAGGATGAACAACCATAGTTTCTGAACTTTTATGAATGGCATTGTTCATTCTACTTTGAAGGTAAAAATTTCTTTACTTACTGACAAGTTTTTTTTAGTTTCTTATTTCTATAATTTGTTGCATTAGGCAAACCTTATTGGTACAGAGTTAATGGGAAGAATCTCAACTTTAGATAAGAAGGCCCATGAATTTGAAAAGTCTATTTCTGAGGCTAAAATAATAGCGAAGGATGCCCAACTAGAAGCAGCTAATTGGAAGGACCAATTGGAAAATGCTCAAGGAACCATAGAAGAAATGCAAGAGAGTGGAAGTCACCTGGAGCAATAGAAGCGAGAACTAACCTCTGAATAAGCAGTTTCCAAAGCTTCATCAAGTTAATTTGAAAACGACAGGGAGCACCTTAAATGTCGCTTTTCAGAACAATAATCCAAGGCAAGTGAAGAAATCTGAGAACTTAAGGCACTCTTGGACAAGAAAGAAGAATATGCAGGAGAATTAGTGCAAAGCTTAACTCAAGTTCAAGCTGATTTAAGGATCTCCTCTGACAAAGTACGTGCCTTAGAAAGTTCCCATGCTTCCCTTGAAGCTCCCCTTGATTCTTAGTTAGCTGAACATCAAGTGTTGAAGAATGATCTTGCTATGTGGAAAAGGTAGTATGAACTTCTTGAGGAGAAATTTGATTTAGAGATGAGTTGGGCTTTCTTAAACTCTCCTCATAATGCATTAATGAATGCCAATCAAGAAAATTTTGAGTTAAACTCAAAGTTGGCCAAAGTTTTAGAAACCATTGAAAAAACGCAATAACCACTTGACTCTCCTTATCCGGCAGTTGAAGCTCATGTGGTTGAGGAACCTTCAAATGACAAAGCCGTTGTTGTGGCAGTTGAAGTTGAAGAAATTGTAATTCAAGCTCTCGAGGGTGAAACATCTACAACTCACTCTATGGAAGTTGAAACTTCCAAGACTCTTGCTCCCCTCGCTGAACCTAACACTTCAAGCCCAGCTGAAACCGCTCCTGTTGCTGCTTCTTCAGAAGTTGCCACCGCATCTGTGGTTGTTTCTGAATGTGAAGTTAATATAACAACTTCTATCAATCCAACCCTTCAGTGACCAATTGAATATGTTCCAAACATTGTTTGTATTGATTGGTGGTTTTATCCCTTGGCAGTTTTAAGGGATTTTGGTGAGGTCCCCCTTTATCATAATCGGGCGCTTGTAAATAATATTTTGCTAACTAAGTTTTTACTTAGTCTTTATAATTACATTGACAGGTTTTCTCAGTACTTCTATATGTTATATTCTTCCTGTTTTATTTATTTAAGACTTATAGAATAGCTTAGCATTTTTATCCTTTGAAAATGTTTTACAATTCTTCTCATGAATTATTAACACGAGGTTCATAAAAGAGGGCCCTTTTATATATCGACACTTAATGAAGAAGATGTCTCTACTTCATATGGGTGTTACAATACGATGAAAGAAATAGGAACACACATGTTTTGTTTGAAACAACTTTGACATGTTTTTATTCATGATCTTGGACATGATTTTGAATATTAAATGTATTAAAATACATCTATAACTTTCTCATAACCCTTTTTCTTGCAACAGATTTTTACAAAATATAAAATAAACAAGGTTTTTCCTCATAACCTGTTTCAGTACATAGACATGACCCTATCTTCATGTTTTCTCATGAGTTTGAGAGGTGACTCTGTTGTTCTCATGGGAAAAACACTATGATGATATAAATCTCCCTTTGCTATAATGGGAAAGAATACAATGATGAATGTCTTGTGTTTTCATTTATTCTTATAGAAAAGAATACAATGATGAATGTTGAAGACTCCATAACTTTTGCTCGACACTTGTTTCTTTGTAGCTAAATTTTCTCTTGCTCGATCTTTGTTCGATTTTCGTATCTATTTTTATGAACGTTTCTGTGTATAATATGTAGTCCCCCAAGTGTTTGAGCGATGAAGTATGAAACATCGAGCACTTGTTTGTTTCTCTCAATTTGGTCCTTTTCCTGAAATAGAAAAACATATAGAACTCAGAGGTGCGATTAGAGATGAAGACTGCCTAACCCATGTATATTTTTATCAGATTATTTGTAACCCTAGGCTAAGAATTTTATAATATTTCATTTTTCTGTGCAGGTCGTGACTCATCATTTGGCACGTGTAAGGGATTCTACCTAGTATCTAAAATTATTAGTAAAATTTTAATAATTCAAAGAAGAATTGTAGCATAGCAAAAAACCTGATCGTGGTTACTTTCTCAAAAGTAGTATCTCTTTAGGTGGACAGCATTCCAATGTGAGGGTAGAACCTTGCCATCCATTGTCTCCAACTCGTGTGCTCCTTTTCCTCAATGTCACAAACTATGTAGGGTCCTTCCCATGTTGGACTCAGCTTTCCTGAATTAGCAGCCTTTGTAGATTGAAACAACTTTTTAAGCACGAAGTCGCCAGTTTTAAAAAATATGAGGCATGCTTTCCTATTGTAAAATCGTTCAATTAATTGCTTTTGTGCTGCCATTCTTATTAATGCATCTTCTCTTCTTCCTTCCAGAAAATCAAGGTTCACCCACATCTCTTCATCATTTGATTCCTCGGTTGCTTTACTGTACCGTGTGCTCAATTCTCCTATTTCAACTGGAATTAAGGCCTCCGCACTATAAACCATTGAAAATGGTGTTTCTTCCGTGCTTGTTTTTGTCATTGTATTGAAAGCCCATAATACTAATGGTAATACCTTAGGCCAATTACCTTTTAAATCCTGTAACTATTTTTTCAAGTTATTGATAATGATCTTGTTTGTGGATTCCGCCTGTCCATTACCCACTGGATGGTATGGCGTAGATGTTATCCTTTTAATTTTCCAACTTTGAAAAAATTCTGTGATTTAAGCTCCTATGAATTGCGGACCATTTTCACACACGATTTCCTTTGGTGCTCCAAAACGACATATTATATTTAATCCAAATGAGTCTTTAACTTCCTTCTCTCGTACCTGTTTAAATGCTCCTACTTCTACCCATATAGTGAAATAATCTTTATATACAAGTAGAAATTTCACCTGACCTTTTGCTTGTGGCAATGGACCTGCGATATCCATTCCTCAATTCATAAAGGGCGACGGAGCTATAACAAGGAGCAGTAACTCAGCTTATCTATGAATATTATTATCGAATCTTTGAGATTTATCACATTTGGAAACTAAATCATTCGCTTCTTCTTCCATTTTAGGCCAATAATACACTACTCGAATAAGCATTTTCACCAACAACCTTCCTTCTGCGTGATTTCCACACTATCCTTCATGCACTTCCTTCATCATATATTGTTTTTGGGAAGGTCCGAGACACCTTGCTAATGGTCCACCGAACATCTTTTGATAAAGATTTCCTTGATGTAAACAATAACGATCAGCTTTTTTCGAAGTGCATAAGCTTTTCTTTTGTCGTCGGGCACGGTTCCGCACTGTAAAATAAGCAATAATTTCGTTCCTCCAATACCATGTTAAATGATTAAAATTTACCTCGTTCTTATTAGGTTCAAGAACAAAATGAAATAAATTATACGATTGAAGTATTTCTGTCGTTTGCTACGTCTACTGCAGATGCGCGATTAGCTAAAGCATCTGCCTCAACATTCTCATCTCTTGGTATCTGCATTACCTTCCAAGTTTGGAATAACTTATTAGTTCCCGCACCTTTTCGAGATATTCTTGCATTTGCGTCTCTCTGGCTTTGTAAGTCCCCAGCATTTGATTGACCACAAGTTGAGAGTCACTCTTTATTATAATCTGTGTTATCCCGAGTTCTCGTGCCAATTCTAGACCTACACATACAGCCTCATACTCTGCTTCATTGTTAGTTATAGAATGACATTTTATAGTCTGTCTAATAGTTTCACCCATAGGTGGTACGAGAACTATGCCTAGGCTTGCTCCTTTTATATTCGATGAACCATCAGTGAGTAAAATCCAATTCCCCGTTTGCACCATTAAAAACGTCTAATTCTTTTTCTTCTTGTAAATGCATCCCCTGACTAAAATCATCTACAAAATCGGCTAATACATGAGATTTTATAGCAGTCCTAGGTTGATATATGATTTTATATTCACTTAATTCTATAGCTCATTTTGCTAACCTCCCTGACAGTTCATGTTTATGAAAAGTGTTTCGCAATGGAAAAGCAATAACTACAATAATGGAATGACATTGAAAATAAGGTCTTAATTTTCTAGATGCCATAATCAACGCTAATGCTAATTTTTCTAGTTGTGGATTTCCTGTCTCAGCATTCAGTGAATACTGGCATACATAATAGATAGGAGATTGTTTACCTTGGTCCTCACAAACTAAAACAACACTTACCACAACTTCTAACACGACCAAATAGATGAGAAGCTTTTCTCCTTCCTTTGGTTTTGCTAATAGTGGTGGATTTGACAAGTAAGCTTTTAAATTTCAAGGCCTTGTTGGCAATCATAGTTCCATTCAAAATGATTTTACTTTTTGAGTGCAGAGAAAAATTTAAAACATTTTTTTGAAGATTTGGAGCTAAATCTCTCCAAGGTTGCAATTCTTCCAGTTAGCCTTTGAAATTCTTTTTTTTCATAAGATATCATGGATTTCCTCTATTGCTTTTATTTGAGAAGGATTTACCTCAATACCACGGTTAGAAACAAGAAAACCCAAAAAATTACCTGAGGCAACCCTAAATGCACATTTTTCTTGATTGAGTTTCACATTAAATTTTCGTAATATTTCAAATGTAACAAATAGATGAGGAATATGATCATGACAATGCTGGGGTTTGACGAGTATATCGTCTATATATACCTCCATGATTTTTCCTAAATGCTCTTGGAACATTTTGGTGACCACCCTTTGATAGGTTGTTCCAACATTTTTGAGACCAAAGGGCATTACTTTATAACTGTAAGTCCCCCTGTCTGTGATGACATAAGTTTTTTCTTCATCACTAGGGTCCATTTTAATTTGGTTGTACCCCAAATATGCACCTAAAAACTCAAAAGTTCACGTCTTGCAGTTGCATCAATTAACTGATCTATATGCGGTAAAGAGAAAGAATTTTTTGGGCAGGATTTGATAAGATCTTTATAATCCACGCAAACCTGCCACTTACAATTTTTCATAGGTATAACAACTGTGTTTGCTAACCAATTAGAATACTTTACCTCGCGGATTGACCCAATTTTAAATAGCTTTTGGACCTCATCTTGAATTAACTTATTTTTGAAAGCTCATTATTTTCTTTTCTTTTACTTCACTGGTGTGAATGATGGGTCTTCATTTAGTTTGTGAGTCATCACAACTGCTTGTATTCCTGTCATATCGGCATGGGACCAAGAAAAATAGTCCACGTTAGCTTTTAAAAATACAATCAACATACCTCGTATGTCTGAACTTAAATTGGGTCCAACATAAACCTTCCGTTCATGCCATTGCTCAAATAGTATCACAGCCTCAAGCTTTTCAACTGTTTTTTTAATATTCTTATTCTTTTCAGGTTCTTGAATTGTATCAGGTCTCGAGTCTAAATCTGTCTTTTCTTGTTCAGTTGAGGCTTATCCTTGATACCTTTAGCTATTTCCTATAATTGCTATTTTATTTATTCACGGTGCTCGTATTTGTTACATCGGTTATACTCTTGGCTTTCTATTGATCCCCACTAATTTGGCAAATTCCCCGCGGTGATGGAAATTTAATAACTTGATGTAGAGTTGATGGGAAAACATTCATATCATGGATCCAAGGTCTCCCCATGATCATATTGTAAACCATTTCCATATCGACTACCTGAAATTTAGTTTCTTTAACAACACCTACAACAAAAGTTATTAGAATTACCTATCCTTTTGTTACCACACTTGAATAGTCGAACCCGGACAAGATAGGCGCCTTGGGTATCATTTTGCCTTCAGCTTGAATTTCACGTAATACCCTTAATAGTATAATGTTTACGGAACTTCCTGGATAAGTGAAAACTTGATTTACATTAGTATCATGTACGAGTAAAGATATTACCAATGTGTCATTATATGGGGTCATTACTCCTTTGGTGTCTGCATCATCGAAAGAAATACTTTTATTTTCTAAAACCTGTTATACCCGTTTACCGTGTGTAATCGTTACTTTAGAAACCTTGTTAGAAGTCGTATATGTTACACTAGGAATATCTTCTCCTCAACTTATTACATTCACGGTTCTCTTGGGTGAAGGGGGCTTTGGTGGCTCTTGCCTATTTTTCATTTACGCTTGCTTACCTTTCTCACTAAATAACTCAGTGAGATACCCTTTATTTAATAGATTATCCACTTTACTTTGAAAGAATCTACATTTTGATGTTTTAGGCCCATGATCATTGTGAAATTCACACCAATGGTCCGAATTATGTCTATTTGGATTTGACCGCATCTCTTTTGGCAAGCGTACCTTATCTCCCATGCTCCTCAAAATAGTTACGAGCTCGGAGGCAGTAACATTAAAGTTATATCCACCTAACCTTGCCTTTAAACTTCTGTCATTATCTCATGACTTTAGTCTGTTTTGATCATTTCTGAACCTTGATGAAGAACCAGATTCGTTGTTCCTCGATTTTTGACCATATCGTTAATTATCCTACTTTAACTGTGAATCATTCCCTGTATGTCCCAAATATGGATCATACCTATTTTTACCTGATCTTTTTCGGTTTTTTATCTCGTAGAATTTCTCCTTTGTTCCTGATGAAACTGAGGTATGGTATATTCCTTAATTCACAACTTTGTACTACACCTGTTATAAACATCATTCCACGTAGTTGTAGGGAACTCTCAAAGGCTTTCTTTAAGTCTTCTCGTAGTTTCTGAACTTATGTCGATTAAGTTGCTTGCAAAAGCTATTGCAGCCCAGTTATCAGGTACACGAGGTATAGTCATCCTCTCACGTTGGAATCTATCAACAAAATCTCTAAGCAACTCCGAGTCCCCTTGTTTAATTTTGAAAATGTGTTCCATTATTTTTTCAACGTTCTGAGCTCACAAGTGTGCTTTAATAAAAGAATCTGCAAGCTCAGCAAAAGACTTATAGAATTTTTAGGTAAAAGAGAATACCAAGTAAATGCACCCTTGGTGAGTGTACCTCCAAATTTCCTGACCAATACTGATTCAATTTCTTGTTTGGTCAAGTCGTTGCTCTTTACGCCTATTATAAATGTGGTTACATGATCACGTGGGTCTGTTGTGCCATCGTACTTTGAGATACCAGGCATTTTGAATTTTTTAGGAATTGGAATAGGAGCAACGCTTGGTTTCCTAGGTTGTTGTGAGTATTTATCCATATACACTCTTTCGATTATAGGGGGAACTCCAGGGATTTGCTCGATGTACTCATTCTGTTCCTTAAGCTGTTTTTACAATGTTAGTACTAAGTTTTGCAAATGAGAATTATTAGAATTACCTGGTTCTCCTTCCTGTGGTTCAGTGGGGGTTCCTTTATTTCCAGAATTAACAAGGCCAGAACGAGGATTCTCCAATGTATTATTATTAGGCGTAGGTGTGGGTGGTGCAACAGGATATCGACTAACTAGAGCCTGGAGAACTTTGCTGACCCGTGCATCAATTACTTTTTGAAAGCTTCATCTACCCCTTCAAAATGTTCAGATTTCTCTTGTTGATCAGCATGGGGTTCAGGAGCAGGAATGCCTTCATGAGATTGACATGGTGAATTTTGAGGGGAGGGAACCACGTCAATGTTTTTTAAATCTCCTTGATTTTGATGGATTTGATTTTCATGGTTTCCCAAGGTGTTTTCACTGTTATTGTTGTTGTTGATGTTGTTGTTTGACATGATGATAAAACGGGTAGAATGTAGCTTAAAAGAAAAGATTATCAGATTCCCGTTAATGGAACCTCTTTGTTTAACTAAAAATATGAGTCTTTAGTCAAAGCTAGAAATAAAGAGAAATTCGGGTTACTAATAATCAGGACACGAAAATAATAGAAGACTCTTGAGAATAATAATAAAGCAGTAAGTAGTTTTGTATTTAAATGAAATCTCAATAATATTTGTGTCCCTACAGATATAGAGTTCTTCTCGTTTTATAGTTGATTCTAGGTGAAGGTCTAATGCCTTTGACTGAATGAGACAATTATGAGCAATAAATGGCATTAAAAGAAACAATACACAATCACTCCTATTTAATATCAAATTCGCTAATTTATTTGATATTTAATGTTGCATTTAGACTCTTTTACTACATATTCCCAATACACTAGGGGAGCTCAGTTAGAAGCAGCTAATTGGAAGGGGCAGTTTAAAAATGCTCAAATGGCTATATAAGAGTTGCAGGTAAGTAAAGATAACCTGGAGCAGCAGAAGCGTGCACTGACCTCTGAGTTAGTGGTTATCAAGGCTTCTTCAAGCCAGGATGAGAAGGATAAGTAGCACCTTGAGTGTTTCTTTTCAGAGTAGTTGTCCAAGTCAAGTGAAGAAATCAGAGAACTTAAGGCACTTCTAAGCAAAAAAGAAGATTACGCAGGAGAGTTGGTACAAAGCTTGACTCAAGCTCAAGTAGACATATGAATTTCTTCTGATAAGGTACGTGCCTTAGAAGGTTCTCACACCTCCCTTCAAGCTTCTGTTGATTCAACTTTAGCTAAGAATGATGAGATGAAGAGTGAGCTTGCTATTTGGGAAATAGACTATGAACTTCTTGAAGAGAAGTTGGATATTGAGGTAAGTTGGTTTCTGAACTCTCGTCGTGATGCCTTAACTGAGGCCAGCAAGAAAACTTTGACTTATATTCAACATTGAACAAAGTTTTAAAAGCTATTGAAAAGACTCAGCAACCACTTGGCTTTCTTTATCCGGCAATGGAGGTTCCCAGTGTTGAAGATCTTGCAAATGAAGAAGTCGTGACTGAAGCTCTTGAAGTACAAAATATTGTGACTCAAGCTCCCAGAGGGTGATACTATCATTTTGTGACTCTTGCTCTCCTCTCTGAACCTATTACTTCAATCAAGCAGATACGACACATGTGGCTGCCTCTTCAGAAGCTGATGCCATACTTATGGTTGTTCCTGAAAATGAAGCAAGTATCGCAACTTCTGATGCTCCAACCTCCCAGTGACTAGTTTATATCTCTTGACTTTTTAAATTTCTTTTTTATAAAGAATGGTTAGTCCCTTAGTTTGCTTTTTAAGGGATTTTTGGAAAAGGTCCCCAGTTATCATAATGGGGAAATTGTATATAACATTTTGATGACTAAGTTTACACTTAGTATTTGTTTTAACTATATTCAGAAGTTTTTCACTACTTCTATATATTCTATTATTACCTTTTCATATTTAAGGACTTAGGGAATAGCTTAGCATTTTTATCCTTTGAAAATGTTGTATGATTACTCTCATGGCTTAATAACATGAGGTTTATAAAAGAGGGCCCTTTTATATATATCGACACTTAATAAAGAAGACGCCGCAACTTTATAATGGTATCATAATACAATTAAAGAAATAGCAACACATATGTTTTGTTTGAAATAACTTTGATAGATTTTTATTCATGAACCTTGACAAGATTTTGAATAATACATGACATGTATTTGAAATATATCTACAGCTTTCTCGTAACTGTTTTTCTTGTAACAGGTTTTACAAAAAATAAAAATAGATCATACAAGGTTTTTCCGTATAGCCTGTTTCAGTACATAGACATGACCCTATCTTCATGTGTTAGGAAGGGTTTGAGAAGCGACTCCGTTGTTCTCATGGGAACCAACACTATGATAACATAGATCTCCATTTGCTTTAATAGGAAAGAACACTATGATGCATTTTGAAAATTCGTATTGCTCGACACTTGCCTCTTTAAAACTTGATTTTATTTTAAATCTTGCTCAATCTTGTTTAATTTTCCACACTTATCTATGTATAATATGTATTCTCCCAAGTGTTTGAGCGGTAAAGTATGAAGCCTCGAGCACTTATTTGTTTCTCTTAAATTGGTCCTTTTTCCTGAAACGGAAAAAGATACAGGACTCGGAGGTGCGATTATAGATGAAGACTGCTTAACTCGTTTGTGTTTCCATCAGAATAATTGTAACCTTGGGCCGGGAATTTTAGAATATTCTATTTTGCCATACAGGTCGTGACTCATCATTTGGTATGCTTTAGCGTTTTGCCTAGCATCTAAAATCGTTAGTAAAATTTTAACAATTCAAAAATAAATCTTAGCATGGCGATACCTGTCCATGGGTACTCCCTCAGAAGTAATATCTCTTCATATGGACAACGTTCCAATGTGAGGGTAGAACTTTCCCATCCATTTTCTCCAGCTCGTATGCTCCTTTTCTTGCAATATCACAAACTCTGTAGGGTCCTTCCCATGTTGGACTAGGCTTTCCCGAATTAGAAGCTTTTGTAGACTGAAAACCTTTTTAATCACGTAGTATTAAAGTTTAAAGAATCTGAGGCGTGCTTTCCGGTTATAGTATCTTTCAACGACCTGCTTTTGTGCTGCCATTCTTATTAATGTAGCTTCTCTTCTTCCCTTGAGTAAATCAAGGTTAACTGGCATCTTCATTATTTGATTCCTCTGTTTCTTGAACGAACCCTGTACTCGTTTCTCCTATTTCAACTAGAATTAAGGCTTTATCACCATAAACGATTAAAATGGTGTTTCATCCGTGCTTGTTTTTGTCATTGTACGATAAGCCCATAAGACCCTAGGTAATAATTCAGGCCAGTTACCTTTTGAATACTGTAACTGCTTCTTCTAGTTATTGATAATTGTTAGATAAGATTTTAATGATGCAATTAATATACATGTGCAGATACTCAAGGAAGCGGAACCACTAAAACAAATGAAGAAAATCTATAAGGCAAGTTTCCACTACATTCAATCAAGGAAGCGATATTAAAGTATGAAATAAGGAAGAAAATCTTCCTTAAAGTAAGCCATTGGCGCACAAGGAAAAAATCAACATCTCATTAGCAAATCAGGTTTCTCCCATGATTTTTAGGAAATTATATCCAGCCAGATGCATCAACAGATTCAACGCAAATCACTGAAGATTCTCTACAATAGTAGATTTGAATAAAAGGCAAGATTGGAAGGCCCGCCATCTCCGTTAATTATATCTCCAGCAAAAGGAAAGGGATCTTCATCAAAGCAACGTCGAGTGCATTATTCTTGGAAATAATAAAAACTTTCCAAGGATCAAATCCCTTGGGTTGACAAGCCTCCAGCGTAACCTTGCTGTATAAATTCCATAGTTCTTTGTATCATCCATATACTTTGATCATACCAATACAGCCCTCTTCATTTTATTGCAAACAAGCATAATAGTCTAGTTAGATTCACTGTATAATAAGTCAGAAATAGAAAGAGAGTTCCCAACTGGTGAGGCATTATATCAAATGAGTGAAAGAAGACTTTGCGACTAACATCACTTCTGTACTCGAAATAAAGTTATTGATCTGATGAGAAATCCCTTGCAACCCAAGAGGAGTGGATTAGGATTCACATTGAATACAAACCCAGTATAAAAATTCTTGGAGTCATTATATTTCTACATTTACTTTCAACATACTTATATTCAAATATTCTTGTCTGGTGCACTATCACATTAAGTCAACTAATAAAGTTTTAAGTCAACTTATTTGCAATTAAGTTTAAAAAGTAACAATTCACCTCCTTTATTGTACTTCAATTGGTATCAGAGCAAGGATAACAGCTTGTGAGAAAAAGATCATGGCAAATCAGGTTATTGTTGAAGCTCTGTTTCAAGAAGGAACTTCTCAAGTAAGATCACCTTACTTCAATGGACTACACTTCTCCCACTGAAAAATTTGTATGGAGATTTTCACCAAGGTAAATGATATCAAAGTTTTGAGAGTTATCGAGAAAGGGAACTATCCATTGCCTACAAGAACTCCACCGCTCGTGAATCCTGATGACATTGATTTATATTCAAAGGAACAACTGGAAGTTGTTCAAACTAAGCACAAGGCTAGGAATTTACTTCACAATGCTATAAGTGGTGAAGAATATGAGAAGATCTCCAGTTATGACACAACAAAGGAAATGTGGGAAAAACATGAAGTCGCCTATGAAGGTACCATCAAAGTAAAGGAAACTCACATAAATATGCTAGTTCACGACTATGAACTTTTCTCCATGAAAGAAGGAGAATCCGTAGAAGAAATGTTTGCCAGATTTAGCAAAATAATGAATGATCTAAAAGATTTTGGCAAACCTTAAACCAGTGGCGATCAAGTCAGAAAGATTCTCAGAAGTCTACAAACCACATGGCAGACTAAAGTCGTCACACTAGAATCTCAAGATCTGAATAAACTATATTTAGATGAATCGCAGAACTCATTGCTTTCGAAAGAACTCATTTGAAGAAGACGAATCAAGAAGAGAAAAAGAAAACTGTTGCATTCAAAGATGTACTACTGAGGCAAGTGTAAATGAAGTTGATGATCTTGAAGTCCTGCAAGAAGAAATTGCTATGCTGTCTAGGAATATGGACGGAATAATGAGAAGATACAGAATTGCAAAGAAGGGAAGACTCCCACCAAGAAGGACCAGAAAATACAATGACCAAGACAAGAACGATGGAAAATACTAGGAGTGTGGAAAATTTGGGCACATCCAAGCGGAATGCCCAGAACTGAAAAGCAAGATCTCTAGAAGATTCAACAAGAACAAGTCGTTTGGAAGCTGGAGTGATGAAAATGAATTAGACCATGAGGAAATTGCTAATATATGCTTCATGACGATTCTAAAAAACGAGATCAACAAATTTTAAGGATGCTGGACTGATGATGATTATTCAGAAGATGAAAACTACTTCATGGCAAGAGGAGAAACCAGCGAGGTAAGATCCTAAAACTGTGAAAGATGCAATGAATTACAAGACATCCTTGACTCCACCCTTTTTGAATCTCAGAAAATGATGAATGATCTTAAATGACTCACAAAGGAATTCGAAGACTTGAAACTCAAGTATGAAGTATATGAAATTGAAAAATAAGTACTTCAGGAAGAGTTTGAGGAAATGCAACTGCAGCTTAGCAGCTTGCGCAAATCCACCAGTCACAGTTCTGTTAAGTCTAATCAGTCGACTTAAAAGTCAACTTAAAAAGAGCCAATCAGAACTAGATCGACAAGTCGATCGAACCAGTCGACTTACAAGTAAACTGGAAAGAAGTCAGCAAATCGTAGATCTGCTAAGTCTAACTCTCATGAAAAACCAGAAAATGGGCCCAGTGTTAAATGTCATTACTGTAATAAAAATGGGCACAAATTCTCTAACTGTCACTTTCGTAAATCTCATATATCTGGATGGGTTTGGAAGCCTAAGAATTTCGAATCTAGTAACACTAACTCTCCAGGACCCAAGAAAGCATGGGTACCTAAAAGAAAGTGATAATTCTGTTTTGCAAGAACACCACAGAGTAAAGCGCAAAGGAAAGTGTTATCTAGACAGTGCGTGTTCCAGTCACATGACAGGTCACAAAAATTTGTTTGAGGAAATCACAATGATTGATGGAGGAAGAGTCAAGTTTGGAGACGACTCAAAGGGCAAAATTGTTGGGACTGGAACTGTTCCATTCAACAAGAACTGTGACATTACTGAAGTTTATTTAGTAGATGGATTAACTACAATCTCCTCAGTATAAGTCAAATATGTGACTCAGGATATGAGGTAAAATTCAGGAAAATTAGTTGTGCTATTGAAGACGAGTCAGGTAAATTAATCCTTCCAGGTAAAAGGTATGGAAACATTTATATAGTAGATGGTTTTGAAAATATTGATGGTCACATTTGCTTAACATCCATATCTGATGACCCCTGGCTATGGCACTGAATATTGGGGCATGCTAGCATGCATTTAATCGAGAAATTAGCCAAACACGATCTAGTCATCGACCTACCTAAGTTAAATTTCTCTAGAACTCATATTTGTGATGCATGTCAGATGGGTAAGCAAACTAGAAATTCTTTCAAAAACAAAGACACAGTCTCCACTTTAAAACCTTTGCAATTACTTCATATGGATTTGTTTGGACCTACTAGAACTGCTAGCATAGGTGGCAAGAAATATGCTTTTGTTATTGTTGATGACTTTTCACGATTCACTTGGGTGATTTTCCTATCTGATAAAGATGAAGCCCTGCGAAACTTTGAGATCTTCTCTAAGAAAATTCAACGAGAAAAGGGCTGTCAAATCTCTATAATTCAAAGTGATCATGGAGGCGAACTTAAAAGCAAGGCATTCGAAGATTTCTGCAATAGTCAAAGCTATACCCACAATTTCTCTACTCCCGATCTCATCAACAAAACAGAGTAGTTGAAAAATATAACAGAACATTGCAAGACATGGCTAGAACTATGCTCTTGGAACACTCATTGCCAAATCACTTCTGGGCGGAAGGAGTCAGTACTGCTTGCCACATTCTAAATCGCTGCCTCATAAGACCTATTCTTAAAAAGACTCCGTATGAATTCTGGAAAGGTAAACGTCCAAACATCAGCTACTTTCATCCATTTGAAAGGAAATGCTTTATTCATAACAATGGTAAGGAAAATCTTGGAAAATTTGATCCAAGAAGCGATGCAGGTATTTTTCTTGGTTACTCATTAAATAGCAGATCTTTTAGAGTTTTCAATAAACGCACCTTATGCATAGAAGAATTAGTTCATGTTGTATTCGATGAAAATAATCCCTTGGTCAAGAAAGGATCTAATGAAGGTGATGAAGATTTCGTTCAAGAGGCTCCGGAAAAGAGAAAATTGTTAGAAAATACGCTTAACGCTGGGGGGGGGGTTGAATAGCGTTATAATAAAAAATAGCGTAAACTTGTGGAATTTAAAAATTGCAAGAATGAAATAAGTGCAATAAGTAAATAATAAGGAACAAACGCACCGACGTATCCTGGTTCACCACAACCCGTGGCTAGTCCAGTCCCCGAGAGACTCTCTCGAGATTTCCACTAACTTCGTCAAGCTTACGGGTGCTTAACAAACCGTTACAGTTGCTCAAGGATACCACACCTTAAGACTTCACTTGCTTGAGGATACCTCACCCCAAGACTTCAACCACTAAGACTTTGGGTACTTAGCAAACCCGATAAATGAGAAGATATGTTCCTCTCAAACAACTCTCTTTTACAATAAATACTCTCTCAATATAGTGGATAAAGAGATACACAATAAGCTCTATGAACAACACAAAGTTGTCTATCAAATGGCTCAACAAAAGCTCTAATATGATGCTTGAAAATGATCAATATGTATAACAATGTATGGAGGAGTTGTGTGTTTAAAATCAGCTCAAAAGACCTTTTTTTATAGGTGAAAAAGTGGTGCTGACCGTTGCTTAGTTGACAAATAAAATCCCTGATTCTGTGCTCAAACAATCGATTGTTTGGAGTAGATAATCGATTGTTTGACCAACGTTCAAAAAACAGATTCCTGATTTTAGGCTAAACAATCGATTGTATGGACTAAATAATCGATTGTATTCAACGTTCAAAAATCAATTTAGGATTCTGTGGGAACGGTCAAAATATAATCAATTGTATGAAAATGACAGTCGATTGTTTATGAATATAATCGATTGTATGACAAAAACAATCGATTGTTTAGATGTTTAAAAACTTCGGTTTCACACTGTCTCAAAATAATCGATTGTTAAAAGTAGACAATCGATTGTTTGCTATTTTGAAAAACTTCAGATCACACTGTCTTAATACAATCGATTGTTAATACTGTATAATCGATTGTTTGCTATTCTGAAAAACACAATCGATTGTAAGGAGCATATAATCGATTGTTTAGGTCCAGATTTAAAAGACATGTTTAAAAACCATTTTGATTAAAATACAAATCAAAAGATGCATGTTTATGATAAATAAGATTTAATCAAATGTTTTATGCATGTTTATGATGACCTAATGTTGAGCCAAAGGATAAGATAACTTAAACGTTGTCCTTACATTGTTTCTACCAAACGACCTACGTCTTGGGTCTTCGGTCATGAACTCTTTGGCTCGTTCATGCAATTCCGTCATCAGTATGCTTCTCGCCATTTGATTGATTGTCATATTATATCGTTGTTTGACACTTGACTTCATTGTTTGTCATTCATCAAAACCTATACCTGAAAATCATGCTCATACAACCAAAGCGCACATATCATAGATATACATGATTTTCAACAAAAATCTCAGGAGTCAACAACTCTCACATGAGAGGTAGAGTCGACTGAACAAGCAATTGTTAACACTTCATAACCTCATGCAGAGTCGACAACACAATTCATTTGACTAAATGAGAGGAGAAATAAAGTTGAATATTCTCAGAAATTTATTATTGGAGATCCAAATGAAGGAATGAAGACCAGAGCAGCTCTAAAAAAGAAGGCAAACATTGCACTAATCTCCCAAATAGAACAAAAGAAGGTAGAAGAAGCTATAAAAGATTCAAGCTGGGTAACTACTATGGAAGACGAGTTAGAGCAATTCAATTAGAATCAAGTATGGGAGTTGATACCTCGACCTGAAAATGCTTCAGTTATCAGTACTAAATGGGTATTCAGGAACAAGCTAAATGAAGAAGGACAAGTTGTTAGAAACAAAGCCAGACTAGTCGCTCAAGGGTACTCACAGCAGGAAGGAGTCAATACGAATCTTGTTAGCTTATGCCTCATTCAGAGGATTCAGACTATTTCAAATGGATGCCAAGAGCACTTTCTTCAACGGATTCATTGAAGAAGAAGTTTTTGTGAAACAACCTCCGGGGTTTGAGAATTCGAAATACCCATATTATGTGTAGAACCTTACAAAGGCCTTATATGCATTGAAACAGGCTCCACGTGCTTGGTATGAAAGGCTAAGTACATTTCTTATAGAACATGGATTCACCAGAGGAAAAATTGATACGACATTTTTTATCAAAAGTTCATCCGAAGGTAACCTTATAATTCAAATTTATGTTGATGATATTATCTTTGGTAGTGCTAACCTTCTTATGTGTAAGGAATTTGGAAATCTCATGCAAAGCGAATTTGAGATGAGCATGATAGGGGAACTCGCCTTCTTCCTTGGTCTTCAAATTCATCAATCTGAAGAAGGAACCTTTATCTGTCAATCTAAATATACGAAGGAGCTGATTCAAAAATTTGGTATGAGCAATGCAAAATCTATTAGAACTCCTATGAGTCCTGCTACAAACTTAGATAAGGACGAATAGGGTACTCCAGTTGATGAAACGAAATACAGAGGAATGATTGGGTCACTTTTATATATGACCGAAAGTTGACTGGATATTATGTTCAGCATATGCATATGTGCCAGGTTCCAGTCGGCTCCTAAAGAGTCGCATCTAACTGCTGTTAAAAGAATTATTCGATACTTTATCGGGAAAATATCATATGGTTTATGGTATCCTCGATATAATTCTTTTAAATTGGAAGGTTTCTCAAATGCAGATTTAGCAGGTGACAAAGAAGATAGGAAAAGCACGAGTGGCACATGTCAACTGCTAGGAAATTCTCTAATTTCTTGGAACAGTAAAAAGCAACTATCAGTTGCATTGTCGACGATTGAAGCAGAGTATATTGTTGTTGGACAATGTTGTGCGCAACTCCTTTGGATGTAACATCAACTGGGTGACTATGATCTTTCTTTCAAACCTATACAAAATTTTTGTGATAATTCTAGTGCTATTTGTCTTTGAAAAAATCATGTTCATCACTCTAGGGCTAAGCATATAGACATTACACATCATTTTATTAGAGACCATTTTCTTAAGGGTGATATAGAGTTAACCTTTGTTGGCACTTCGGCTCAATTAGCCGATATTTTTACTAAACCTTTATTGGAAGAAAGATTTTATGCTATGAGGAAACTGCTTCGCATTATCTGTCACATTACTAACTCATAGGGTCAAAGTGTAGTTTTTTTATAACTTTTGTCGTTATTGTCTTTATGCGCAGTTCATTAATTACGCCGTCATTCTTTCCATCTCTTTCTTTTCTAGTTTCACATCAATGGCAGCGAAGATGAATAGCCAATCACCGCATAAGTCCAACTGACACCTTTTCCTTTTCTACTCAACCGTCAAATCCCTCATTCTTACTTAGTCCCTATCATCCCTTTCCTCTTTATCCTCTCAACCAAACCCTTACTTTTCCTGTTCCGAAACTCTCCTCTCCTCCATGGCCAAGACTCCCAAAAATCCCTCTTCTTCCACAAGAAAGATCACCCGTTCCAAATCAAAACCCGTCTCCACTCAAACTGAGCAAGTAGACTTAGGGTCTGACAAGTTTGAGGAGTGTGCCTCTTCTCAAGGTGCATATTCTGAGCACTCTCTGCTTCTTGGTGAAAAAGCCGATGGTAAACAACCTATGGATGAAGCCCCTATCTCAACTACCAAGAAACCAAAGTTTGATTTCTCTACCTCTCTCGAATGTGACCTTAATTTCCGGGACACCCCAAATAGGGATTTCTTTATTTCCCTCAAAGACAAGCCCATAGCCCATGGTTGTATGGTAGATCTAGATGTATTGGACTCCCTCAACTGTAAGTTAACGGAACTTTTTGTTTATCAAGGGTGGGACAAATTTCTCTCTATCTCTCTGCCTAAAGTGTATGAACCTCTAGTCTGTGTGTTCTATGCCAATATTCACTCTACAAAGTCTGATAGGATCGAAACCCTTGTCCTTGGCAAACACATTGTTCTTGACTGTAAGCTATTTGATTCCATCTTTCTTTGCCGTTGTTGTGGCTTTCCAACGGTAGTCAAAAATGTGTGGCCTGAAGATTTCGAAAACTCCTTTGATCAGGACAAACAAATCGTTGCATAAAACCCCTCTAAAAACCTTCCCAATCAATTATGACCCAGTGATGTTAGCTTTGAAACTTAGGTTATTGCTCACATTGTTGCAACCACTCTCCTCCCCAGAACTAGCTCCTTTTCAACTCTCTCTCAAAGGGACATCTTTTTCATCTACTGTCTTATCTCCAAACTCAAAATCAAGTTGTTCGCTTGGGTTATCAACTTAATGATTGAGAGCGCTGAAGACCTCACCAGCCTTCCATATGGTATGGCCACCATCCAAATTATCAAAGTACACCACATTTCTCTTTCAGACTACCCCTTTGTTCCTGTGTCAAAATGCTATAACTCCAGGGCCTTCTCTAGCATAGGGTATGTGTCAATAAAAGGGGTCTGGGTCAAGAAAGGAGAAAGTGAGGCCAAACCTGTTAGATAATACGCTTAACGCTAGAGGGGGGGTGAATAACGTTATAATAAAAATTAGCGTAAACTTGCGGAATTTAAAAATTGCAGGAAATAGATAAGTGCGATAACTAAATAAATTAGAACAAACGCACCGATATATCCTGGTTCACCACAACCCGTGGCTAGTCCAGTCCCCCAGAGACTCTCTCGAGATTTCCACTAACTTGTTAAGCTTACGGGTGCTCAACAAACCGTTACAACTTGAGGACACAAGCCTCAACAACCTTTGCTCGGAGATACAACACTCCAAGACTTCAACCAAGGAAACACAAGTTCCTTCTTACAATACAAGGGACTAACACTTCCCTTCAAGTGTACAAAAACACTTAGCACTCAAACAAGACACTCCTTTAAGAGTAGATATGAGTAAAAAGAATACGCTCAAGATCGCAACAACTTTCGACAAGAATTTGGCTCTCAAAAGCTTATGTAATGAATATAAAATGATAAGCAATAAAGTATGCAAGCTTTAGCAATTGTATGATAAGTTGTTGTGTGTTGTTGTACTTAAAAGACTGAATTGAAGCTGTATTTATAGTTGAAAAACTTTGTATTACCGTTGCCTAATTGCCAATTAAGAATTGCTGATTTTACTCTGTGACAATCGATTGTCAAATTACCACAATCGATTGTTTGCCAGTTCTTCCAAAAATCAATCCCAGATTTTACGCTTAACAATCGATTTATCTAGGATCAATAATCGATTACTGGCAACATTCAAAAAATAATTTCCAGATTTTACGTAAAACAATCGATTGTCAGAAATCTACAATCGATTACTTGGCAACGTTCAAAAAATCATTTCCGGATTTTACTTACAACAATCGATTATAGCAAATCAATAATCGATTACTCAGCAACGTTCAAAAAATCCTTTCCAGATTTTATTTAAAACAATTGATTATAAGAAATCAATAATCGATTACCTGACGGTATTTGAAAACTATTTGGCAACGGTCAGTTATACAATCGATTATACTAAGTTGACAATCAATTATATATCAGTCTTGAAAAATCAATTTAGACACTGCCTCTTGACAATCGATTGTTATAGGTTCACAATCGATTATTTAATAACTTTGAAAAAGACTGGAAGACACTGCCTCAACACAATCGATTGTCATAAGTTCACAATCGATTATTTTGTGACTTTGAAAAATCTGATGGACACTGTCTCTTCACAATCGATTGTCATTAGCTTCACAATCGATTATTTTGAGCTTTGAAAAACTTTGATGGACACTGCCTCATCACAATCGATTGTCATGCAGATTTGAAAAATCTTATGCTCACTGCTTTAACACAATCGATTGTCATAAGTTCACAATTGATTGTCAAGCAGCTGACTTAAACATAATCGATTATCATAAGTACGTAATCGATTATCTTAGTCCAGATTTTAGAGGCATGTTTAAAAATCATTTTGACTAAAGTAAACATGCATTATTTAAAATCATTTTGCTCTAAATTAAATATGCATGATTTGTTAAAAATATTTTTATGAGAGAAGCCAAGTCTTGAGTTTTAGTTGTCGGATCAAGATCACAATTAAATACCGACTCATATAAAACTTAATCTCGATCTTTGTCTTGTGCTTGAATCTCGTTATATATAAATTTTGCGCTTGTGCTTGGACCTCGTCATATGTCAATTTGCGCATAGTTTGTCATTCATCAAAACCTACAAATATGAACACACGTTTTAGTATGATGCCTTGAGAACGTGTTTCCAATAATTTCCCCCTTTTTGATAATGGCAAACTTTAAGCGGGATATGCATATTAGGCAATTCATAATGACGATTCAAGACAAGTAAAGATATGCAACAAGTATATAGATATGCAATTTGTTCCCCCTCAATATATGAATTCCCCCTCAATTTATGCCGATAAGTATTGAGAGTGCATACCCGTTATCTTCCCCCTTTTGCCATTAGCAAAAAAATGTAGAATAATAAAAAAGACTTGTTTATTTATTAAATCTGCAATTTCAGACATAATAACGCAAATAATGTCAAGACAATCGATTATTGATACTGGATAATCGATTATAAAAGAGAAATCGATTGTTCTGTGCGTCAAGCTTTATAATTCCCCCTGCCTTTAGGGCGATACCTGCAAAAATACGTTAGACGTCTCCGACGCTCAAGTTAGAAAACATGTGAAAGGGAAAATGCAATGCATGACTTAGATCAACGTGGAGTCAAAGATCCCGAGTTCACTACGAATTCGGAAGAAGGACTCTTTCTCTAAGGGCTTTGTAAAGATGTCGGCCAATTGATCTTTGGTTTCAACAAATTCAATTTCGACATCGCCCTTGAGAACGTGATCTCTTATAAAATGATGTCTAATTTCGATGTGTTTTGTTCACGAATGAAGAACGGGGTTCTTCGTCAAGCATATGGCACTAGTATTATCACATCTAAGAGGGATATTATCAAGACTTAGGCCATAGTCCAAGAGTTGTTGTTTCATCCAAAGGATTTGAGCGCAACAACTCCCCACGGCTACATATTCAGCCTCGGTTGTGGACAACGCAACACTTACTTGTTTCTTGCTAAACCAAGAAACGAGAGAGCTACCGAGCAAATGGCATGTGCCATTAGTGCTCTTGCGGTCCAATTTGCATCCAGCAAAATCGGAATCGGAATAGCCAACAAGTTGGCATGAAGAACCTTTGGGGTACCGTAGACCTACATTTACAGTACCAACAAGATACTTCAATATCTGTTTCACCGCAATTAGGTGAGACTCCTTCGGACACGATTGATAACGAGCGCATAAGCACACGCTAAATATGATGTCCGGACGACTAGCAGAAAGATAAAGGAGAGAGCCAATCATACCCCGATACTTTTTGATGTCGACTTCCTTACCTTTCTCATCTTTGTCTAGATGATCGGATGTGCTCATGGGGGTTGCCATTGCTTTTGCATTGGTCATTTCAAATCGTTTCAGCAATTCTTTGCAATATTTCGCTTGGCAAATGAACATACCTTCTTTCATTTGCTTTACTTGTAATCCCAAAAAGAATGTTAACTCACCCATCATAGACATCTCAAAATTCGCTTGTCATTAAATCGGAAAATTCCTTGCACAAAACATTGTTAGTAGCACCAAATATAATATCATCCACATAGATTTGAACTAATAAAATATCATTGTTTTTATGCTTAACAAAAAGATTGGTGTCAACTTTCCCCCTAATGAAATCATTTTCCAATAGAAATTTACTCAATCTTTCATACCAAGCTCGGGGAGCTTGTTTTAAACCATAAAGAGCCTTTTTGAGTTTGAAAACATGATTGGGAGATTTAAAATCTTCAAAACTGGGGGGTTGTTCAACATAAACTTCTTCTTGAATAACACCATTTAGAAAAGCACTTTTCACATCCATTTGATATAAATTGAAATTCATAGAAGAGGCAAAAGCAAGCAATAAACGAATAGCTTCTAATCTAGCTACGGGAGCATATCTTTCTTCATAGTCAATACCCTCTTCTTGATTATAGCCTTTTGCTACAAGCCTAGCTTTGTTTCTAGTGATTACAGTATTTTCATCTAGTTTGTTTCGAAAAACCCATTTCGTACCAATTATGGTATGATTTTCGGGTCTTGGCACCAAATCCCAAACGTCATTCTGTTTGAATTGGTTAAGCTCCTCTTGCATTGCCAAGGTCCAAAATTCATCCCCAATTGCTTCGGAGATGGTTGTTGGTTCAATTTGAGAAACAAAAGCAGTATGTCCTAAGGTGTTCTTAAGGGAGTTTCGGGTACTTACCTTTTCTCCAACGTCGCCAATTACCTGTTCGAGAGGGTGATCTTCTATTGTCCTCCACTCATTAGGCATTTTCGTTTCTTTCTCCAATTGTGGCGTTTTCTCCGTCGATTGTTCCAAGATTTCATCTTGAATTTCCTTAGGAGTTTCCTCTTGTCTTTGTCTTTTTAACTATTTAAAATACCTGCAAGATCAGAACAAGAATCCTTTCTCGCCAAGCGAGCATTATTTTCGGAAAACACAATATGAGGGGATTCCTCCACAGTTTGGGTTCTATTATTAAATACCCTATATGCTTTGCTACGTGAAGAATACCCAATAAAAATTCCCTCATCGGATTTGGCACCAAATTTTCCCAATTGATCTTTTCCATTGTTATGAATAAAACATTTACAACCGGATACTCTAAAATGGGAGATATTTGGTTTCCTTCCCTTGTAGAGTTCATAAGGGATTTTCATGAGTATTGGCCTTATGACTACTCTATTTAAAATGTAGCATGCGGTACTCACGGCATCCGCCCAAAAATGTTTGGGAATCTTAGCCTCTTCGAGCATGGTTCTAGCCATCTCTTCGAGACACCTATTTTTCCTTTCCACCACCCCATTTTGTTGTGGTGTTCGTGGAGCGGAAAAGGTATGCTCGATACCGAGTTCGTCACAAAAGTCCGCAAAGAGATTGTGATCAAACTCTCCCCCATGATCACTTCTAATTGAAGTGACGGTTGTTTCCTTTTCGTTTTGAACACGTTTAAGAAAATTTTTAAAATTCTGAAAAGCATCACTTTTATGGGCAAGAAATAAAGTCCAAGTAAATCTGGAATAATCGTCAACAATAACAAAAGCATAACGATTTCTACCTAGACTTTCAATGCGAGATGGTCCAAATAAATCCATGTGAAGCAATTGCAATGGTCTAGTAGTTGAAACAATATTTTTCGATTTAAAAGATGCTTTTGTTTGCTTCCCTTTTTGACAAGAATCACAAGTAGAGTCATTTTCAAATTTCAAGTTTGGAAGACCAACAACTAAGTTTTGTGAAACCAATTTGTTCAAAAGATGCATGTTGATGTGAGCTACTCTACGATGCCATAACCAAGAGTCATCCTCTTTGCTCATTAAACAATTCACATATTCGGGTGAAGAATTTGCAAGATCAACCATATAAATGTTATCCATTCTAAAACCACGAAGGATAATTTTAAAATCGCTACGTCTAAAAACTAAGCATTCATCCGAATCAAATAAAACAAGATTTCCCTTGTCACATAATTGACTTATGCTCAAGAGATTATGTTTTAAGCCTTTCACAAGTAATATTTGCTTAATGGAAGAAATTTCATCCTTACCGACCGATCCGATGCCGATAATCTTTTCTTTGTTGTTATCACCAAAAATAACACTTCCCCCTTCCTTGTGTTCTAGTTGAAGGAATTTGAATTCGTCTCCCGTCATGTGCTTGGAGCATCCACTATCAAGGTACCATAGTACACTTGATCCCTTCAAACATACCTACAAAGCAGATTAATGAGTTTTAGGTACCCTTGCCATTTTGGGTCCTTGAGGGTTAGGCAAATCATAGCGATGTGATTGAGTGTTATGTCTATATCGTGTAAAACAAGCAGGAGCAATATGTCCAATTCGTCTACAATAATGACAAGTCACGATAGGATTATGCATCCTTCTAGGTTGATAGTAATTGGACGGACGAAATTCATTCACTCTATTCTTGACAATATAACTATTGCGCAAATCATGAAAATCATTTCTCCTACCATTTGTTCTAGGATATGCATCATTTCTAGAATAGTTGTTTCTAGGTTGGAAGTCATTTCAAGGTGTTCTAAAAGGTTCAAAATTCCTTCTAGTGTTTGGCCTAGAATGTGCATTATTTCTAGCATGATTATTTCTAGGTTGCGATTGATGACAACCATTTCTAGGTTTGTTGTATCTAGGATGAACATTTGTTTTATTTATCCTAGGTTGAGCCTTTTGGTGGTTGGGGGTTGGCTTCAACTTTCTCTTTGGGCTCGTTTCTAAAACCTATGCCATGCTTGGTCGACTTCAAATTAACAAGCACTTCATTCAAATTTTTATGAGAAGAGTTAAACTTATCTAAGGTGCCCTTAAGCCTTTCTACTTCATTTTTGAGATGCATGCAAGAAGTACAATTTCTAGAACTCTTGGGCTTGTCGGCGCTTCTCTTGCCAAAAAATTTGTTTTCCTCTTTCAACTTCTCATTTTCTAAAATCAGTTTTTCCAATTCCTTTTCTTTAAAAGAGAGTTGTTTTTGAAAATCTTTTTCTTTTAAAGAAGCATTTTCTTTTATACTCTTAGCAGTTTTTGAAGCTTTAATAAATTCGCTATACAACTCATCAAAAGCATTTTGCATTTCTTCAAGGGAAAAGAAATTTTTGGAAGAAATTTGACATACCTCTTCTATGTTGTCTTCTTCTGCCATAAGACAAAGGTTTGCGGCTTCGTCTTCTTCTTCCTCACTTGACTCGTCACCGGAGTCGCCTCCCCAAGATATGTATGCTCATTGCTTCTTGAAGGGTTTCTTCTCCTTTTTAGCATTTGGGCAATTTGATTTAATGTGCCCGGTTTCTCCGCACTCATAGCACTTTATTTGATCTCCTTGCTTTTTGCCCTTTCGTTCATACTCTTTTCGCATGAACTTTTGAAATCTCTTGATAACGAGTCGAACTCGTTGTCTCCGTCCTCATCATTTTGAGGTTGGCTTGTGCTTGCCTTGAGAGCGATTCTTTGCTTCCTTTGATCATCAACAAGAGGGTTAAGTATAGTAGATTCATAAGTTTTAAGATTACCTCTTAATGCGTCGATGGTGACATTTGAAATGCCAATGGATTCTTGAATCGCGTCGGCCTTGGATCGCCATTCCGGAGTGAGACTTCGGAGAATTTTTCGGACAAGTTCCTTATCCGTGAAGGTCTTCTTAAGTGCATGTAAATCATTTACGATTTTTGAAAATCGTTCAAACATCTCATCGACCTTTTCGCCTTCCTTCATGTGAAACAATTCATATGCATGGGTTAGGAAATCAATTTTGGCTTCCCTTACCTGGTCCGTAACTTCATACGTAATTTCTAGCTTGTCCCACATTTGCTTCGCCGTTGTGCAACAAGATATCTTCCTGTAATCATCAGCATTTACAGCACAATATAATAAATTAATAGCTTTAGCATTATTTTGCACCTTTCGGATATCATCCGCATCGTATTCATCTTCGGACTTTGGGACCCATTCATTTTCAACCTTCTTGGTTGGAATTTGTTCTCCATTCATTATGACCTTCCAAAGATGAAAACTATTTCATTGTACAAATATTCTCATCCTCTCTTTCAGTATGTATAATTTGTACTATCGAATAGCGGTGGTCGGGTGGAGCATTGTCCTTCACCTATTCCTGCAAAAGAATCACGAGTAGAAGCCATGGATGTTTCTCTCAAACGGTTAAGTCTTCAGAGAGTTGGGCTCTGATACCAATTGTTAGATAATACGCCTAACGCTAGAGGGGGGGTGAATAGAGTTATAATAAAAATTAGCGTAAACTTGCGGAATTTAAAAATTGCAGGAAATAGATAAGTGCGATAAGTAAATAAATTAGAACAAACACACTGATATATCCTGATTCACCACAACCCGTGGCTAGTCCAGTCCCCGAGAGACTCTCTCGAGATTTCCACTAACTTGTTAAGCTTACGGGTACTCTACAAACCGTTACAACTTGAGGACACAAGCCTCAACAACCTTTGCTCGGAGATATAACACTCCAAGACTTCAACCAAGGAAAAACAAGTTCCTTCTTACAATACAAGGGACTAACACTTCCCTTCAAGTGTACAAAAACACTTAGCACTCAAACAAGACACTTCTTTAAGAGTAGATATGAGTAAAAAGAATACGCTCAAGATCGCAACAACTTTCGACAAGAATTTGGCTCTCAAAAGCTTATGTAATGAATATAAAATGATAAGCGATAAAGTATGCAAGCTTTAGCAATTGTATGATCAGTTGTTGTGTGTTGTTGTACTTAAAAGACTGAATTGAAGCTGTATTTATAGTTGAAAAACTTTGTATTACCGTTGCCTAATTGCCAATTAAGAATTGCTGATTTTACTCTGTGACAATCGATTGTCAAATTACCACAATCGATTGTTTGCCAGTTCTTCCAAAAATCAATCCCAGATTTTACGCTTAACAATCGATTTATCTAAGATCAATAATCGATTACTGGCAACGTTCAAAAAATCATTTCCAGATTCTACGTAAAACAATCGATTGTCAGAAATCTACAATCGATTACTTGGCAACGTTCAAAAAATCATTTCCGGATTTTACTTACAACAATCGATTATAGCAAATCAATAATCGATTACTCAGCAACGTTCAAAAAATCCTTTCCAGATTTTAATTAAAACAATCGATTATAAGAAATCAATAATCGATTACCTGACGGTATTTGAAAACATTTTGGCAACGGTCAGTTATACAATCGATTATACTAAGTTAACAATCGATTATATATCAGTCTTGAAAAATCAATTTAGACACTGCCTCTTGACAATCGATTGTTATAGGATCACAATCGATTATTTAATAACTTTGAAAAAGACTCGAAGACACTGCCTCAACACAATCGATTGTCATAAGTTAACAATCGATTATTTTGTGACTTTGAAAAATCTGATGGACACTGTCTCTTCACAATCGATTGTCATTAGCTTCACAATCGATTATTTTGAGCTTTGAAAAACTTTCATGGACACTGCCTCATCACAATCGATTGTCATAAGGTTCACAATCGATTGTCATGCAGATTTGAAAAATCTGATGCTCACTGCCTTAACACAATCGATTGTCATAAGTTCACAATCGATTGTCAAGCAGCTGACTTAAACATAATCGATTATCATAAGTACATAATCGATTATCTTAGTCCAGATTATAGAGGCATGTTTAAAAATCATTTTGACTAAAGTATATATGCATTATTTAAAATCATTTTGCTCTAAATTAAATATGCATGATTTGTTAAAAATATTTTTACAAGAGAAGCCAAGTCTTGAGTTAAGTTGTTGGATCAAGATCACAATTAAATACCGACTCATATAAAACTTAATCTCGATCTTTGTCTTGTGCTTTAATCTCGTTATATATCAATTTTGCGCTTGTGCTTGGACCTCGTCATATGTCAATTTGCGCATAGTTTTTCATTCATCAAAACCTACAAATATGAACACACGTTTAGTATAATGCCTTGAGAACGTGTTTCCAACAAAACCCACTCCTGAAGAAATCTAGCCATCTTCTGTTGCTCCACCCTCTTATATTCCCTTAGATCTCAACGACAAGTTGCGTTATGCTGAATCTTATCTCTCCGACATCAAGAAGACTATGGATGCCATTCATGCTATCTCCAAGGAAACAGAGTCTGATGTCTCAAAAATCAAGGTGGTTGTGCAAAGGGTAAGAGAGAATGCAGTCAAGGCGTTTAAAGAGGTTCAGGACAGGTTGGATGGAATACAGGTTGCTGCCAACACCAGCTTTGACCAGATGAAGGACGCTATCTGCAACACTCTTACTTACTTTCTGCGTCGTGAATGATTGTGGGTTTCAGAAATTTTTTTGTGATGTTTTTAACTTTTTGGCTGTGATTGGGCTTTGCTTGTGGATGTTTTTTTTTCTTCTGTGGATTATGTTTTTGCTGAAGCTCCCTCTTTTGCTGATGTCAAAAAGGGGGATAAATATATGATATCTTTATGCTATCTTTGCTATGCAGGACGTATATACATGACTATGCTATGGCATAGTTATTATATGTGCAAGACAAGTTGACCATACCGACCCATATATGGTTCAATTGATTTACACGACTATTTGTCCAGTCGACTTCACCATGTATTTGTATGTTTGTTAGATGATCCTTTACAGGTCCCAGACGACTGCGCCTAATGAGGGGGAGAACACATCGACTGCACATAAATAGGGGGAGATCAATTCGAGTTGACTATACATTGAAGGGGAGCAATCCAATTCAATATAAACAGGGAAGTCAACTGCTCTTCACTCTAGTATATTAATTTTGCTATCATCAAAAAGGGGGAAATTGTTAGATCAGATTTTAATGATGCAATTAATATACATATACAGATACTCAAGGAAGGAAGTGGAACCACTGAAACAAATGAAGCAAAGCTAAAAAGCAAGCTGCCACTACATTCAATCAAGGAAGCGAGATTGAAGTATCAAATAAGGAAGGAAATCTTCCTTAAAGGAAGCCATTGGCGCACAACGAAAAGAACAGCATCCCATCAGCAAATCAAGATTCTCCCATGATTTTTGGGAAATCATATCCAGCCGGATGCATCAACAGATTCAACGCGATTCATTGAAGATTCTATACAACAGTAGATTTGAATAAAAGGCAAAACTGGAAGACATGTCATCTCCGTTAATTATATCTCCAGCAAAAGAAAAGAGATCTTCATCAAAGCAACGGCCAGTGCATTATTCTTGGAAAGAATTAACACTTTCCAAGGACAAATTCCTTTGGGTTTTGCAAGCCTCCACCATAACCTTGCTGTATAAATTTCATAGTGCTTTGTATCATCCATATACTTTGATCACACCAATACAACCCTCTTCATTTTTCTGCAAATAAGCATAGTAGTCTTGTTAGATTCATTGTGTAATAAGTCAGAAATAGAAAGAGAGTTCCCAACTGGTGAGACATTGTATCAAACGAGTGAAAGAAGATTGTGCGACTAACATCACTTCTGTACTCGAAAGAAAGTTATTAATCTGCAGATAAATCCCTTGCAACCCAAGGGGACTGAATTAGGATTCACATTGAATCCGAACCAGTATAAAAATTCTGGGTTTCATTATATTTCTGCATTTACTTTCAGCATACTTATATTCAATTATTTTTGTCTGGTGCACTATCACATTAAGTCAACGAATAAAGTTTTAAGTCGACTTATTTTAAATTATGTTTAAAACGTAACAATTCACCCCCCTTTTGTTCTTTCGATAATGACCTTGTTCGTGGATTGCGCCTGTCCATTACCTACTGGATGGTACGGTATAGATGTTATCCTTTTTATTTGCCAACTATTAAAAAATTTTGTGATTTGAGCTCATATAAATTACGGACCATTATCATACACTATCTCCTTTGGTACTCCAAAGTTGCATTTTGTGTTCCTCCAAATTAAATCCTTAACTTCCTTTTCTCGTACCTGTTTAGACGCTCCTGCTTCTACCCATTTAGTGAAATAATCAGTAAGTACGAGTAGAAACTTCACCTGACCTTTTGCTTGTGGTAATGGACCCACGATATCCATCCCCCATTTCATAAATGGCCACGGTTCTTTGACAGGATGCAACAACTCAGCTGGTCTGTGCATATTATTACCGTACCTTTGACACTTATCGCATTTAGATATGATACTCTCCAATTGTGGCGCTTCCTCCGTTGGTTGTTCCAAGATTTCATCTTTATTTTCCTTAGGCGTTTCCTCTTGTATTTTGTCTTTCAAGCTATCTAAAATACCTGCAAGATCAAAACCGGAATCTTTTCTCGCCAAGCGAGCATTATTTTCGGAAAATACAACATGAGGGGATTCCTCCATAGTTTCGGTTCTTGTATTAAAAACCCTATATGCTTTGCTACGTGAAGAGTAACCAATGAAAATTCCCTCATCGGACTTAGCATCAAATTTTCCCAATTGATCTTTTCCATTGCTATGAATAAAAACTTTACAACCGAATACTCTAAAATGGGAGATATTTGGTTTCCTTCCCTTGTAGAGTTCATAAGGGGTCTTCATGAGTATTGGCCTTATGACTACTCTATTTAAGATGTAGCATGCAGTACTCACGGCATCCGCCCAAAAATGTTTGGGAATCTTAGCCTCTTCGAGCATGGTTCTAGCCATCTCTTCGAGAAACCTATTTTTCCTTTCCACCACCCCATTTTGTTGTGGTGTTCGTGGAGCGGAAAAGGTATGCTCGATACCGAGTTCGTCACAAAAGTCCGCAAAGAGATTGTGATCAAACTCTCCCCCATGATCACTTCTAATTGAAGTGACGGTTGTTTCCTTTTCGTTTTGAACACGTTTAAGGAAATATTTAAAATTTTGAAAAGCATCACTTTTATGGGCAAGAAATAAAGTCCAAGTAAATCTGGAATAATCATCAACAATAACAAAGGCATAACGATTTCTTCCTAGACTTTCAATGCGAAATGGTCCAAATAAATCCATGTGAAGCAATTGCAATGGTCTAGTAGTTGAAAACAATGTTTTTCGATTTGAAAGATGCTTTTGTTTGCTACCCTTTTTGACAAGAATCACAAATAGAGTCATTTTCAAATTTCAAATTGGGAAGACCAATAACTAAGTTTTGTGAAATCAATTTGTTCAAAAGATGCATGTTTATATGTGCTACTCTTTGCTCATAAGGCAATCCACATATTCGGGTGAGGAATTAGCAAGATCAACCATATTAATATTATCCACTCTAAAACCACGAAGGATAATTTTGAAATTGCTACGTCTAAATACTAAGCATTCATCCGAATCAAATAAGGCAAGATTTCCCTTGTCACATAATTGACTTATGCTCAAGAAATTATGCTTTAAACCTTTAACAAGTAATATATGCTTAATAGAGGAATTTTCATCCTTACCGACCGATCCGATGCCAATAATCTTTCCTTTATTGTTATCCCCAAAAATCACACTTCCTCCTTCTTTGTGTTCTAGTTGAAGGAATTTGGATTCGTCTCCCGTCATGTGCTTGGAGCATCCACTATCAAGGTACCATAGTACAGTTGATCCCTTCAAACATACCTACAAAACAAATTAATGCGTTTTAGGTACCCATGCCATTTTGGGTCCTTGAGGGTTAGGCATATTATAATGATGTGATTGAGTGATATGTCTATGTCGTGTAAAACATGCAGGAGCAATATGACCAATGCATCTACAGTAATGACAAGTCACGTTGGGGTTATGCATCCTTCTAGGTTCATAGTAACTTGATGGACGAAAATGATTTACTCTATTTTCATTATGACTAATGCGCATTTCATGAGAACCATTTCTCCTACTATTAGTTCTAAAATGAGCAGCATTTCTAGAGTAATGGTCATGTCTAGATGTTCTAAAAGGTTCAAAACTCCTTCTAGTGTTTGGCCTAGAATATGCATCATTTCTAGGGTAGTCATTTCTAGGTGGTAAGTTATTTCTAGGTCTTCTAAAATGTTCAACATTTGGTCTAGCATGCATATTTGTTCTAGGATTGCTATTTCTAGGATAAGCATTTGTTTTATTCATCCTAGGTTGAGCCTTAGGTGGTTGGGGTTTGGCTTCAACCTTTTCTTTAGGCTCATTCTTAAAGCCTATGTCATGCTTGGTTGATTTCAAATTAACAAGGACCTTATTCAAATTTTTGTGGGAATAATTAAACTTATCTAAGGTACCTTTAAGTCTATCTACCTCATTTTTGAGATGCATGCAAGAAGAACAATTTTTAATAGAACTTTCGGGCTTGTCGGCGCTTCTTTTTCCGAAAAACTTGTTTTCCTCTTTCAGCTTCTCATTTTCTAAAACCAGTTTTTTTAAATCCTTTTCTTTCAAAGAAAGCTGTTTTTGAAAATCTTTTTCTTTTAGAGAAGCATTTTCTTTTATGCTCTTGACAGTTTTTGAAGCCTTAATAAATTCAGTATATAGCTCATCAAAAGCAGTTCGCATTTCTTCAAGAGTAAAGAAGTTTTTAGAAGAGATTTGACATACCTCATCTTGCTTGTCTTCTTGCGCCATAAGACAAAGGTTTGCGGCTCGTCTTCTTCTTCTTCGCTTGACTCATCTCCGGAGTCTCCTCCCCAAGAAATGTATGCACGTTGCTTCTTAAAAGGTTTCTTCTCCCTTTTGATGTTTGGGCAATTTGATTTGATGTGCCCGGTTTCACCGCATTCATAGCACTTTATTTGTTCGCCTTGCTTTTTGCCCTTTCGTTCATACTCCTTTCGCATGAACTTTTGAAATCTTTTGATAACGAGTCCAAACTCGTTGTCTCCGTCCTCATCAACTTGAGGTTGGCTTGTGCTTGCCTTAAGCGCTATCTTTGCCTCCTTTGATCATCAACAAGAGGGTTAAGTATAGTAGACTCATAAGTCTTAAGGTTACCTCTTAATGCGTCGATGGTGACATTTGAGACGCCAATGGATTCTTGGATTGCGTCGGCCTTTGATCGCCATGCCGGAGTGAGACTTCTAGGAATTTTTCGAACAAGTTCTCTATCCGTGAATGTCTTCTTGAGAGTATGTAGATCATTTACGATTATTGAAAATCATCCAAAAATTTCATCCACCTTTTCACCTTCCTTCATGTGAAATAATTCATAAGCATGGGTTAGGAAATCAATTTTGGCTTCCCTTACCTGGTCCGTACCTTCGTACGTAATTTCCAGCTTGTCCCACATTTCCTTCGCCGTTGTGCAACACGATATTTTCCTGTAATCGTCAGCATTTACAGCACAATATAATAAATTAATTGCTTTAGCTTTATTTTGAACCTTTCGGATATCATCCGCGTCATATTCTTCTTCGGACTTGGGAACCCATTCTGTTTCAACCTTTTTGGTTGGAATTTGATTTCCCTTCGTTATCACCTTCCAGAGATGAAAGTTGTTTGCTTGAACGAAGATTTTCATCCTCTCCTTCCAGTACGTATAGTTTGTACCGTTGAATAGAGGTGGTCGTGTGGAGCATTGTCCTTCATCAATTCCTGAAAAAGAGTCACGAGTAGAAGCCATGGACGGTTCTCTCAAACTATTAAGTCTTCAGAGAGTTGGGCACTGATACCAATTGTTAGATAATACGCTTAACGCTAGAGGGGGGGTGAATAGCGTTATAATAAAAATTAGCATAAACTTGCGGAATTGAAAATTTGCAGGAAATAAATAAGTGCGATAAATAAGAAAGAACACGCCGAAGTATTCTGGTTCACCACAACCCGTGGCTAGTCCAGTCCCCAAGAGACTCTCTCGAGATTTCCACTAACTTGTCAAGCTTCCGGGTGCTTAACAAACCTTTACAACTTGAGGACACAAGCCTCAACACCTTTACTCGGAGATACAACACTCCAAGACTTCAACCAAAGGAAACACAAGTTCATTCACAACTTGAGGACACAAGCCTCAACTACCTTTGCTCGGAGATACAACACTCCAAGACTTCAACCAAGGAAACACAAGTTCCTTCTTACAACAAGAGAATAACAATTCTCTTCAAGTGTACAAAACACTAAGCACTCAAACAAGACACTCCTTAATGAGTAGATATGAGTAAAAGAATATGCTCAAGATCACAACAACTTTGAACAATATTTTGGCTCTCTAAAACTTATGTAATTAATATAAAATAATAAGCAATAGAGTATGCAAGCTTATAGCAATTGTATGATGAGTTGTTGTGTGTTATTGTGTTTAAAACACTGAAACGAAGCTGTATTTATAGTTGAAAAACTTGGCATTACCGTTGCCTAATTGCCAATTAAGAGTTGCTGATTTTACTGTGTGACAATCGATTGTCAAGATTCCACAATGGATTGTTTGCCAATCGTTCCAAAAATCAATCCCAGATTTTACGCGTAACAATCGATTATCCAAGATCAACAATCGATTATTAGCAACGTTCAAAAAATCATTTCTAGATTTTACGTAAAACAATCGATTATACAAAATCAATAATCGATTATTCAGCAACGTTCAAAAAGTCCTTTCAAGATTTTAATTTCAACAATCGATGGTAGAAAATCAACAATCGATTACCTGATGGTATTTGAAAACTTTACGACAACGGTCAGCTTCACAATCGATTGTGCAATGTTAACAATCGATTATTTATCAGACTTTGAAAATCATTTTAGATACTGCCTCTTGACAATCGATTGCTATATACTCACAATCGATTATTTAATAACTTTGAAAAAGTCTGGAAGACACTGCCTCAACACAATCGATTGTCATATGTTCACAATCGATTATTTTGTGAGTTTGAAAAATCTGATGGACACTGTCTCTTCACAATCGATTGTCATTAGCTTCACAATCGATTATTTTGAGTTTTGAAAAACTTTGATGTGCACTGCCTCATCACAATCGATTGTCATAAGGTTCACAACCGATTGTCATGCAGGTTTGAAAAACCTGATGCTCACTGCCTTAACACAATCGATTGTCATTAGTTCACAATCGATTGTCATGCAGTCTTGGCTTAACATAATCGATTATCATAAGTACATAATCGATTATCTTAGTCCAGATTTTAGAGGCATGTTTAAAAATCATTTTGACTAAAGTAAATATGCATGATTTAAAATCATTTAGCATTAAATTAAATATGCATGATTTAAAATCATTTAGCATTAAATTAAATATGCATGATTTTGTAAAATAGTTTTACGAGAGAAGCCATGTCATGAGTCAAGTTGTCGGATCAAGATCACAATTAAGAACGACTCATGTAAAACAATAAAACTTGGTCTTGTGCTTGAATCTCATTATATATATCAATTGTGCGCTTGTACTTGAGCTTCGTCATATGTCAATTTGCGCCTGTTTGTCATTCATCAAAACCTACACATATGAACACACGTTTTAGTATAATGCTTTGAGAACGTGTTTCCAACAGGTATGAGAACTATTCCTAGGCCTAAACCTTTTACATTAGACGAACCGTCAGTAAACAAAATTCAAGTCCCCAATTTTGCACCATTGAAAAGTTGTAACTCTTTTTCCGCTTCTAATTGCATCCCTTGACTAACATCAGCCACAAAATCAGCTAATACTTGAGATTTTATGCAGTCCTAGGTTTTAAGTGATTTCGTACTCATTTAATTCAAAAACCCATTTTGCTAACCTTCCTGATTATTCATGCTTATACAAAATGCTTCGTAAAGAAAGGCAGTTACTACAGCAATGGGATGACATTTAAAATAGTGTCTTAGTTTTCTAGATGCCATAATTAAAGAAAGTTCTAAATTTTCTAGTTGTGGATATTGTGTTTCTGCATCTAACAAAGACTTACTAATATAATAGATAAGGGATTGTTTACTTTGGTCCTCGCGGACTAAAACAACACTTACCACAACTTCTGATACGTCTAGATAGATAAGTAACTTTTCCCCTTCCTTTGGCTTTGCCAAAAAATGGTGGATTTGACAAAATATGCTTTCAAATTTCTAAGTGCTTGTTGATAGTCTTCGTTCGACTCAAAATGATCCTGTTTTTTTAGAGCTGAGAAAAATTTGAAACATCTTTCTGAAGACTTGGAAATGAACATCCCCAAAGCTGCAATTTTCCCCGTTAGTCATTAGACTTCTTTTTTACTTGTAAGAACGTCAAGTATTTCCTCTATTGCTTTGATCTATGAAGGATTTACCTCAATACCACGGTTAGAGATAAGAAAACCCAAAAACTTACCAAATGTGACCCCAAATGCGTATTTTTCTGGATTGAGTTTCATTTTAAATTTGCGCAAAATTTGAAATGTAGCAGATAAATGAGAGATATGATCATGAGAATGCCGAGTTTTGGCGAGCATATCGTCTATATATACCTCCATGTTTTTCCAAAATGTTCCTGGAATATTTTAGTGACCAACCTTTGATAGGTTGCACCAGCATTTTTGAGACCAAAGGTCATTACTTTATAACACTAAGTCCCTCTGTCTGTGATGAAAGAAGTTTTCTCTTCATCACTTGGATCCATTTTGATTTGGTTGTATCCTGAATAGGCATCTAAAAACTTAATTGCTCATGCTATGCAGTAGCATCATATAAGTTGATCTATATGCGGTAGAGGGTAAGAATCTTTTGGACAAGCTTTGTTAAGATTTGTATAATCTACATAAACTTGCTACTTACCATTCTTTTTAGGCACCACAAATATATTAGCTAATAAATTAGGATACTTTACCTCACGGATAGACCCAATTTTAACATCTTCTGGACCTCATATTGAATCAAAAGATTTCTGAAAACTTCTTGTTTCTTTTTCTTTATTGGTGCGAACGATGGGTCTTCGTTTAGCTTATGAGTCATTACCTCCGAAGGTATACCTGTCATATAAGCGTGGGACAAAGCAAAAAAAATCCACGTTAGCTTTTAAAATTTAATTATCATACCTCTCATGTCTGATTTCAGGTTTGGTCCAACGTAAACCTTCCGATCGGGCCATTGTTCAAACAATATGACAACTTCCGATTCTTCAATCGGTGTTTTGATGTTTTCATTTTCCTCTATCTCTTGAATTGTGATAGTTATCGAGTCTATGTCTGTTCGTTCCTGTTCATTTGAGGTTTGAGCTATGATGTCCTCAACTGTTATTTGTAATTGCTATTTCTCTTCATTTATGCTGCTCGCATATGTCACAGCATTAATACTCCTGGCTGCATGTTGATCTGCACGAATTTTGAAAATTCCCTAAGGTGATGGAAAAAATTTAATAACTTGATGTAGATTTGATGGGACAACATCCATTTCATGGATCCATGCTCTTCCCACGATCATGTTGCAAGCCATTTCCATATCTACTACTTGAATTTTAGTTTCTTTAGCAATACCTTCTGCAAAAGTTGTTAGTATTACCTCTTCTTTTGTTACCACGCTAGAATTATCGAATCCAGACAAGGTATGTTCCTTTGGAATCATTTTTTCTTAAGCTTGCATTTCAAGCAATATCCTTAGTAGGATAATATTTACATATTTCCTTGGATAAATCAAAAATCGTTTCACATTAGTATCATATACAAGTAGAGATATTACTAGTGAGTCATTATATAGAGATAAAACGCCATCTGCATCTGCATCATCGAAGGTAGTACTTTCTTCCAAAATTTATCTTATCCGCTTCCCGTGGGTGATAGTAACTTTTAAGACTTTATTAGATGCGGTATACGTTGCACCATTGATATCTTCTTCCCCGCTTATGATGTTGATGGTTCTTTTGGGAGATGGTGGTTTTGGGGGAACCTGCCTGTTTTTCACGTAAGCCTCTTTGCCTTTTTTACTGAACAACACAGTAAGATACCATTGTTTCAAAAAATGATCAACTTCACTTTGTAAAAATCTGCACTCAGATGTTTTGTGGCCATGATCATTATGAAATGTGCACCAATGGTCAAGGTTACGCCGGTTTGGATTTGACCTCATCTCTTTTGGCCATCAGACCTTATCTCCCATGCTTCCTAAAACAACAACGAGCCAAGAGGTAGTAACGTTGAAATTCTAATCACCGAATCATGTCTTTAAACTTCTATTATTACCTCATGACTCTTGTTTGTTTCGCTCATTCCTAATTCTAGACGAGGAACTTGAATAATTGTTTCTAGATTTGTGATCGTACATTTGATTATCCGATCTTGATCGTGCGTCTTTTCCCGTCGGTGCCATATATGGCCGTACTTATTTTTACCGGACCTCCAATCATTTTCACCACGTCTCGAACTTACGTTTTCTCTTTTTGGAATCATTAAACGGTATCCTCATTAATCCGCCGCTTCGTATTGTACCTGTTATAAACATCATTCCACGTTGTAGCTGGGAATTCTCGAAGGCTTTCCTTGAGTTTTCTTGTGGCCTCCGAACTTCTTTCATTCAAATTACTCGTGAATGCTATAGCTGCCCAATTGTCAATTATGCGCAGTAAAGTCATTCTTTCACATTGAAATCTATCAACAAAATCTCGAAGTAATTCTGAATCTCCTTGCTTGATTTTGAAGATATCTTCCATTCTTTTCTCTACTTTTTGGGCTCCTGTACGTTCTTTAATGAAAGAATCTGCAAGCCCAGCAAAAAAAAATTACAAAATTTTTGGATAAGGGAAAATACCAAGTTAACGCCCATCTGGTGAGTGTTTCACAAAATTTTTTGACCAAGACTAATTCAATTTATTGTTTCGTCCAATCATTGCCTGTCACGCCAGTTGTGAATGCCATCACGTGGTCTCTTGGATCTGTTGTTCCGTCATACTTTGGGACATCATGCATTTTGAATTTCTTTGAAATTGGGAGGGGAGCGGCACTTGACTTCCATGGTTTTTGTGAATATTTATCCATATTCACTCAGTTGATTATAGGTGGAACTATGGGAATTTGCTCTATGCGGTCATTTTGTTCCTTGAGCTGTTTCTGCAAGGTTAGTACTAAATTTTGCAAATGAAAATTAGTTGAATTACCTGGTGTTCCCTCCTGTAATTCACTAGGGGTTCCTCCATTTCCAGAATTTACAAGCCAAGAACGAGGATTCTCCAATGTATTGTTATTGGGTGCAGGTATGGGTGATACCGCATGTAATGGACTAAGTAGAGCATGAAGAGCTTTGTTAAACCGTGCATCAATTACTTTTTGTAAGGCTTCATCTCTTCCTTCGAAATGTCCAGGTTGCTCCTGTTCACCACCATGAGACTCATGAGTAGGAGTTCCTTCACGAGATTGTCGTGGTTAATTATGAGAGGAGGGAACTAGGTGAATATTTTATAAATCTCTTTGATTTTGTTGGGTTTGATTTTCCTGGTTTCCCAATGTGTTGCCGTTGTTGTTTGCCATAGTAGAAAGAAAATGATTATCAGATTCCTAGCAACGGAACAAATTTGTTTAACAAAAAAAGTGGAACTTTGGTCAAAGCTTGAAATTAATAGAAATTCGGATTACTGATAATCAAGAAATAAAAATAAGTAAAGATTTTTAAAGTAATAGTAAAGTAATGAACAAGTTTGTATTTCAGTGATATCTCAATAATGTTTTGTGTCCTTACAAATGTTCAGACCCCCTCTTTTATAGTTAATTCTAGGGGAATATGTATTGTCTTTGTCTTAATAAGGTAATTATGAGCAATAAATGAGATTAAAAAAAACGTTACTCAATCATTTTCATTAAATACAAATTTGTAACGTTTTTGGCATTTAATATTGAATTTAGCCACTTCTGCGCTCTCAGATTCATTCCCTTGATCTTTCTTGATCCTCGAGCTTTAAATGACTTGAGTAGGTACGAGTCTTGTGTTATTTGAATAACAACCCGTCTCTTTTATGTTTCTCCTCCCGTATCTGTTATTGCCCATGCCTCATAGCTGATTGTAATGCTTTGACCATTTGATTAATACACGTATCATGACATGTCACCTTCAACATGTAAATTCAGTTTTTCCCCAATACAGATAGTCCCCCTTACTTTCCAAACCTACCTTGACTTCTCACTTTTCTGCGTCACCATCGGAGAAAAGAATCATCCCAATCAAATATTAACTGGGTGGTAAATCCTTTCCTAGTACATTCTTTGTCGTTATTTATACTTATCACGCCTTTATGTTATCATAATTATTATCAATCCTCACACATTATACTCGCTATTTAATGCTCTCAAACTCTACTCATTAAACAAGTGCTTTATTTACTCGATCTATAATTTGCTAGGTTCAACTAAGATTCGCCCCTTATGTCATCATTTATCAATTTAGTATTTATTTGCTCAACCAAGAGGATTGTTTCATTTAATAGAAATAGGCGCACAATTGTCAACAATGTCTTTTAGTTTAGTCTAAGTTACGGATACAATCTACCACGAATGAGTTGAAAATGTCTTTTTTTTCTAGAAAATTTGGACCGATCAAAAGGTACAACATCATATGCAGTGACTTCTATTTTATAGAATCTGCATAACAACAACAATAACAACAACAACCCAGTATAATCTAATTTAATGGGGTCTGAGGAAGGTAGTGTGTACGCAGACCTTACCCCTACCCTTGGGTAGAGAGGCTGTTTCCAAATAGGCCCCCGGCATTATTTCCTCCAAGAACTTTCCACGTTGCTCTTGAGGAAACTCGAACTCACAACCTCATAGTTGGAAGTGGTGATTGCTTACCATCAGAGCAACCCCTCTTATCCAAGAATCTGCATAACATCATCGAAAAATAAAGAATCATAATTGGCAATAACGTTTTCTACGGGTGGTTTCATATGTTTTTGATGGATTCAATCAACGCACTAATATAATATTAACATAATATGATATTATTTGTTTTAATTATCTCTGCCTCTAAGTTTTACGTGAGCTATTACACGATCCCTGGGTTATTTTTTTAGATTCACTACATGCTACCCACATTATTAGAGAATTTATGAAAAATGAAGCTTAGTGTGCACCTCTAAGCTCGTTTAGGAAAGTAAATCGAGCTATTATTCTGACATCGCCATCCTCGTCCCACTGAATTTGGACTTTCATACTAGTTACTGAACTAAAATAGTTCAAAAATACTCTTAACATGTTGTGATATTTTGATCAAGCTCGTAAGATTTTCCTAAAAAACTTCACTAACATGTGAGTGTACCCTACACCTTATGTCAAAGGCAGATCCATGATTTTTGTTATATATTTTTAACCTTTAATATTCTTTTTCTTGAATTCATTAAATTTTAAAGTTATGAAATTTTAATGGAATTATATGTATATATATTTCACGCTGGAAGTACTTAGTTCAGTAAATCTTGGTACTTGAAAGTTCCATCCGCCCCAGCCTTAATATGTAGTTTTTCAATTTTCTCGACTACCAATATAGTACTTTGTTCGCATACTCAATAATTTAAATGTTTCTATCTTGTATGTATTACACAGATATAGAACCGCCAGATCCCGGCAACATTGACATAAAATTACTAGCCTTCTAAGTTTAGACATGGCATGTTGTTTATGGCTTTGATCAGTTTCTCTGATTAATAAATAATATCTATTAAAGAACAAGTGTTATTTGTTTAATCATGACTCTGAATGTTGTTTAGGCATAAGCATGTGACTATTTTATGTGATTAATTAACAAACACTATCGATCTATTAGAGATTCCAAGTACTTTGTCCAATAACAGTTCGTGTAAAACTTGTTTGAACAAAGAAAGGAATTCAAGGTCTGTCGCGGGGAGAGTGACAGAGAGAAACATGAGTGAGTGAGAGAATATATTTGCATTTGAAGGTGATGGCAAATAATTGTAAGGTTACAACAGTAATTAAACGTCCCTTCGAGATGACCATGACAGTGGCATAGATTTGCAGAATAAATAAAGTAAGAATGAAACTTAATACGTAGATATTTTAATCTACAACTGTATATGTTGGCGACAAGACTACGAGACAAGACCAGTGACAATGGGGGGATTCCTTCCCATTCCAACAAACATACGACTGTTTGTTGGGGAAAAACCACGAGCGTCTGTTCAACATTTTTCGCTCTGGTTTTTCTCTACAACCCATTAGTGGTTTTCTTCATCTTCTTCCAAAAATACATAGGAAGAGAAAATCTTATACCCCTCCGTTTCCGTATTCGTTTCAATTTATGCGAGTCCGTTTGATTGGGCACGAAATTTAAAGAAAGAGAGAAGACTCTTGAACTTGTGGTATAAAATGAGACATATTTATTTTCTGTAACTATAAATCATTATATAGAGATAAATCTTTTCTAAATATGAAAAAATAATTCTTTTTGACACAGACTAAAAAATAAATAGGCTCATATAAATTGAAACGAATAGAATATATAATATGCTACGTGTGTTGGAAATAGTGACGAATAAAAAAATTAGTGTTAGCATCTCCGTTGTTACAATTAGATTTGTACGCGAATTAGCCTCTAACTAAAGTCTGTGAAATGTAATATCAATGAGAAGAACATGAGCTCAACATGAGCTCCAATGGAAGAATCAGAGGATGTACGGAGAGCAAGAGAAGGAAACCAATGTTTCTAGAAAAGGAGCTGAGCTCTTCATTTAATCAACTCAAAAAATGAAAAACGTAACAAGAGTTAATTGTAATAACAACTAGACTAGTCAACTAACTAATGTCAGATGTCACTTACCATGTGGCAACTCACTAACTAATTTCACTAACTATAGTACAATGAATGAATAAAGGAATATATACAGTAAAATGACAACACAATGAGTAATCTCAACACCCACCCCCTCAAGCTGGATGTGAGAGGCTCACTCCCAACGTGCCAAGGAGTGTGGGATGTTTTATCCATGCCAAAGACTTGGTAAAAATATTGGCTAATTGGTTATTAGTAGAAATGTAATGAACGGAAATCAATCCTTCTTGCAATTAGTCTAGTAAAAAATGGCAGTCCACATCAATATGTTTTGTATGCATGTGAAATACCGAATTTCTTGCTATGTGTAGGCCAGCTTGGCTGTCGCAGAATACAGGAATGGCTAAGGATAGAGGAACAGTTAGCTCAGTAAGAAGCCTGGCAAGCCAGACAAGCTCTCCAACAACCATCCTAGCTAATCTGTACTCTGCTTCTGCAGTGGATAAAGAAATGGTGGACTGCGTCTTAGATTTTCAACTAATAGGACTATCCCCAAGTAATACAATGTATCCATTGACTGATTTTCTTGATTGGGGACAGGTTGCCCAATCTGAATCACAGAAGGTTCACTATGGAATTTGCATCATTAGTAAGGAAATTCCCAAGGTTGGATCACCTTTCAAGTACCTTAGGACATTATATACAACCTCCAAATGTGGCTCCCTGGGTCATTGCATGAGCTAACTGAAAGCAATGTCTAGCCTAGTATAATTGAGTAAGTTGAGCTTCCCAATTAGCTTCCAATAGTAGGAAGGGTCTGTTAATTAGGCTCTTTCATTAGCTTTTAGCTTCACAGATGAATATAGGGGAGAAGTCATTGGAGGACAATCTACACAAACTCATTTAGGGGATCCGTAGTGAACTTCTTTTGTGACATCAAAACTCCCTTGTTGGTGTATTGAAACTCTAAGCGTAGGAAGTAACGAAGCCTCCCCGGATATTTTATATGGAATGCGTTATGCAGAAAGTCTTTCAAGGTCTCAATCTCTTGCAAGTGAGTTCTTGTGATAAGAACATCATCTACATAGAGAACCACTACCATTATTGATCCTTTTGCCTTTTGATAGAACAGGAAGTAATCAAGCATTGAATGAGTATACCCCCTAGAACATAATGCTTCTGTTAATTTCTCATACCACTATCTGCTTGCTTGTTTGAGTCCATATAATGACTGGTTTATTTTTCAAACTAAACTATCCCTCTCCATAACTAGCCTTGGTGGCAGCTTCATGCACACCTCTTCATGGATGTCTCTATGGAGGAATGTATTGTTGACATCCAACTATAAAACTTGCCATCCTTTATTGACTGTTGTTGCTATCAATCCTCTCATAGTTGTCATCTTCATTAATGGTGAGAAGGTCTCTGTATAATCTATCCCAGCCTTCTGTGTGTAATCCTTCACTACTAATTTTGCGTTAAGCCTTTATGTGCTTCTATCTGCTTTATGTTTGATTTTATACACCCACTTACACCTTATTGCCTTCTTTCTAACTGGAAATTGAACTAAATGCCAAGTTTTATCTATATATAATGCTTGTAATTCCTGATTCATTATTGTTTGCCCAGAAGGTTTCACAACAACTTCCTCAAATGAAATAGGTTCACATTAACGTGAGGCAATTTCCATCAAATGCTGATTGGTGGAATTTAGAGCAGTGAGGGAATTGTGAAGAAGTCTCGGTATATAGGTGGTAAAAGAAAAAGGTTGATATGTTTTCGGTAGCATTAGAAGAGGGGGACTGATTTTAGATAGCAAGATGAAGTTTAGGAACTTTGTACTGATAGTCTTTAAGGTAAGTAGGAATTTTCAAGATTCTGAAAGGTCTACTCTAGTTTGAAACTGAATTGTTTTGGTCTAAAGTGGAGACAGTTGTACTATCAACAATAGGAAGAATTCCTGATGTCTGAATGCTCAAGGGTGACTAAGAAAATATTGAGTTATTATCAAAAGAAAGGGGTTGAGGTGATATTGGATCAGATTTAGGCAGTTGCTCATTCCTATACAAAGTCCTTGGTGAAACTTCATGGTGATTTTGGTCACTAAGTGCGGAAGGATTCCTATATCATTGGCAGAAAATAATTCATCTGATAGGTGTGATTTCATTTGAGGAAAAAAAGGAAATACTTTACTAGGACTAGCAAATAGGGTAAATGGGAACACATTTTCATAGAATACTACATCTCTTGAAATACTTATTTTCTTCATGGCCTGATTTAGTACCATGTAACCTTTTCTCCCAAAGGGATATTCCAAAATAACATGGAGAGTGGATCTTGGAATTTATCTTTATAAGTTTTGAGGATAGTAGCAAAAAATAAGCACCCAAAGCTTCTAAGATGGGAATAATTTGGTTTCTTTAGTACCATAGTTCAAATAGGCGTTTAGCTTTAAGTGATGATGAGGACAATCTATTTATCAAATAGGTAGATGTCCTGATACACTATCCCCAATATTGTTGTTTCTAGCAAGTATTTGTATTTTCTTCCACCACACCATTTTTTTATAGTGTATATGTGCATGTTATTTTATGTATTATGACTTTTGATTTTAAAAGTGAGATGGCTTCAGAATTGGTGAACTAGTGTTGAGTTAATTCTCTATCATGTCAGGAAAAACCTTGATAGTATGTAGGGCATTGCTTTTACAGCTTAAAAGCTGAGTCCATCTAGACCTAATTTAATCATCCACAAGTGCGATGGAGTATTCATATTTGTTGTAACATGATAGGGACTCCATAGGTCAATGTGTAACACTTCAAAATTCTTAGTGGTTAATGATGTTCTTTCTGGAAAAAGGCAATCTGATTTTTCTTGCCATTGAACAAATAGGGCAAAAGAAAGGTCTTTTAGGTGCAAAAGTAACATGTATAGAGGAAATTTCATTCATTTTGACAAAAGACACATGTCCTAATTTGTTATGGCACAAGAGATCAAGAAAATTCTTTGTAGTTGAAGAGATATCAGACAAACAAGAATCACTTTTATTGCTTGAGTTATTTACAGAATGATGCAAATGTGGAAAAGAATTACTCTCATTACTGTTCTGATATGGAACAACAAAAGTAGATGCAACAGGGATGGTAGAATGTGGATTATTTGTACTAGCTAAATGAGGAAGGAAAAATGAACAAGATGTATTAACTGCAGCGTATACCTCATCTTTATTAGTAGTATGACATGGATACGATGCACTAGAAAAATCAGGAAAAGTAGAATAATTGTTGTAGTTGTCTGAACAGTAGAAGTATAGACTAGTCTTGGCTTTACTAATCTCTAATGGCCTCATTAGTGAACGTCCCTGTAAAAGGATGCAGAAAAACTTGGTAAATATCACAATACAAACTGTCAAGGAATGGACTGATATTAGAACTGGAAACTATGCACAAAAGGGACTCTAAGGTTGAACCTACGACTAAGGATTACATCACCAATCGGTGTCACCTTTACTTTGTAACCATTAGATAGAGTAACTAGGTAGGGATAAACTAATGTTATGATATTGGTTAGTAATGATTCATTATATGTCATATGGTTTGTGGCTCCAAAGTCAAGTATCCAAGAGTTAACACTTGAATTGGAATTCTCGCACAATTGATCACTAGAATCAAAATGAGTAGAGCATGCTGAAATGCCTACAAAGTTCACAACTCCTCCATTTATGGTAGAATTTCTGGATTTATATACTCCTCCTTGAAAGCTTTCCAAGATGCTAAGTAGCTATACATATTGTTCCTTATTTAGGTTGTGCATTGTTCGGCCTTGCTCCTGACTCTGAGAGCTTTTTCATCATCTTTTACTGCGGCACCTTCACTTGATGACCCAAGTGCATTTCCTACAGTCCTTCTTCCTTTATTGAATTTGGAATTTTTGTGAGAATCTGTGAAGCTTGTAATATTTTTCCATAGTACGCCATAGACTTTTGCAATAATCACAAAACAACCAAGGTATATTGGTGAAATGATTTTCCCTATCCATTGTTTGTGTTGTTGTTTCCCTGCTAACTGTAGTTTGTCATGAAATTATTGTTTCCTGGTCCATTTGCATTCAAAACAGCAGAATCCATCGAAAAATAAATACTTGGCTTGACTTCCCTTTGATTTTCCTCCTAAATAAGAATACAGAAGGCCTGGGCTATTGTTGTAAGTGATTTATCATCAAAATACTTCCTTTCATCATAGTTTACACTTCGTTTAGGTCCATCAAAAATTAGATTAATCTTCTGTCTTGCTTATCTTTGTGTATGTTTTCTTTATCTCCAAATACGCATTTACAAGCACACTTAGCATGTATGTTCAGTGTATTAAGTCTCTCCAAAGCTTCTTTATTTTTGTGTAGTATCCAGCAATGTCCAAATTCTTTGACTCAAATCGTTTATCTCATTTATACAACTTAACACCATCGGTCTGATCATACCTTTCTTCCAATTGCTGGCAAAGTTCTTTAGCATCAATGACGTACTATAGGCTGTCTGCTATGACCTTAGACAATGAGTTTAAAATCCACGAGGTCGCCATATCGTCGCATCGTTCCCATTAGTCAAGTGTAGCAGAAATGGGTCTGGTTTCATACACTTTCAGGTGATGAAGCCTACTTTATTTTTCGCGGAGAGTGCTTTGAGGATCCCACTTTTCCATTATCTATAACTAGTTCCGTTAAAAGCCATCGACACTAATATAGATCCAGCACTTTCCGTCGGATACCTCGACAACAGACTCATAGAATCTAGGGTTGTCTTATCTATCACAAGAATTTTGTCATCTCCAGTCATGATTTGGTTCAACGAAGTTGAAATCATTGTCAGCAAAAACGAATTACTGAGGTTAAATGACTAATTGATCGATTCTTACACAGGAACCTTAGTTCCCAAATTAACAAATAATTTCTATCTGTATGAACAGAAAAAAAATTGAAATACGAAGCAATGATGTTCTAGATCGAATATTTGTGCTCTGATTCTATGTGAAAGTGCAAAATCAATGAGAAGAACACGACCTCAATAAGACCTCCCGTGGAGAAATTAGAGAATGTACGGAGAACAAGAGAACAAAACTGATGTTTCTAGTAAAGGAGCTGAGCTCTTCATTCAATCAACTCAAGAAATGAAAAATATAATTAGAGTTCATACTTAGAATGTAGTAGCAACTAGACTAGCCAACTAACTAATGATAACTATCACTTATCATGTGATAACTCACTGTCTAATTCCACTAACTACGGTGCAATCAATGAATAAAGTAATAAATACAAACAATACAATGAATAATATTAACAAAGTTGATTAATTTATGCCAAGAATTAATTCAATGTATGCACTAAATTATGTTGAATGTATTAGCAAAAGAAATGGGATATAAAGAGTTATAAATGAAAACGAATTGTTTAGTTGCTGTCAATCATATGAAGGAGGAACACGTACACTCACTCTTTTAGGGCTAGTATTGAGGATTCTAGATGCGAGTTGAGAGCCAACAAGGATATACATACCGGGAGGGAGGGTAAAAATGTGTAAATTTCCTGACGAGAGAAGAGCATAAAAACGAAGAAAATGTACTTATCTGGGGAAATGCAGTTAGTTAATATTTTCTAATGTATCCAAAGAAAAATATTGTATGTAAACATATACTACTCTTCTTGTTTAAATTTAAATGATATTTTTGATATAAGTCCGTTCCCAAAAAAACACACATCTTTACAATTGAAAATAATTCAACTTTAAATTCATTATTTTATTCTTAACAATTAGCTTTTATCACCACACAAATATCATTGTACCACAAAGTTTTTATCCGTTATGTTTTTAGGATTACAAATTATAATTTTTTTTAAAATTTTTTTGTGTCGAGTGAATCTAGCTCATTTAAATTGTAACGGATAAAATATACTCCTCCATTTCATAATGTTTGAGGCAGTTTGACTCGGCACATAATATAAGAAAAAAGAAAAAGACTTTTAAAATTTATGGTCATAAAAGATTAAAGGGTAAAAGGTTTGTGGGGCTTTACCATTTGTGTGGCTATAAAAGCTTCTTACAAAGGAAAAACACGATAAAATAAAAAGTTTAAAGTTGAATTATTTTCAAATTTAAAAATATGTTATTTATTTTAGAACAGATTAAAAAGAAAAATATCTCAAATAATATGAAAGGGAGGGAGTATTATATCTTTGTAATATCGTACAATCACGTGTTACTAAAAGAAAATTGACGAAGCTGAATACCACGATGTCTCTGTCACATGAGATCTGTTCATTGTTTTTCTCGCCGCACAGATAACCTAAAGGCTAGGAAGGGAGAGGTGTTGTGGTAGGGGACAGCACACAATATTTCTTGCGGGGCAAAACCACTTTCTATGGGCGTTATTTTACCGGTAGACCCATTTATAATTGATTGTACTACTGCAGAAATGGGGGTCCTAACTCGATTTTTTATTCTTTTTTCTTTAATGGTTAAGGGAACGCAACAAAGGACGACCACTACGAGTGTCGACTCATGCTGGTTGTTGTCATGCACTCTTTCTTTGCCTTGCTTCATTCTTTCACGCTCTTCTGTAGTGTTTTTATCTAGGAGAGGCAAAATACAAAAAATAAATATGCAAAAAGTTAAGGTAATTATATATAATATATACACATAAAAAATTATTTAATACACAATATAATATTCCCGTGAACGGAGTGTTAATTGACCCCTTAGATAAAGGTAGCTCCACCACTACTAGTTCTCACCATTAAAGATTTTGTGGTGACACATTCATAATTTAGGTCTATATGTATTCATTTGAGTTAAAAAGAGTAAATTTTAATACGTATATTTAATTTTTATTTATTTTCGAATATTAATTATATAAGGTGCGATCCGAAAGAATTGAGATCTGCCCGTGTCACAAACTTACGGTTGAATCCTATAAGGGTCAAAACTCGACTCTATAATAATTAACGGAACTAATCCATTCTTAAGCCTGTTTGTGATTACAAAATGGTACGGCCATTTATTAATAATGGTACCTGATGGTTACCCGATTCGACCCACTCAGGCCACGACCTATCCATTACGAAGGCATCCTCTCAATGTGGTCACGGCCACCCAGTATTAGCTCGCAAAATTCACAGTTATAAATACTAAGAGAAAGAACCCTAAAAGAGGGGCTGCTTCTTCTTCTCCACTTGTATTCTCGAGAAAAGAGAGAATATCACTGTAAGGTTCTGAACCTCTCCTTGGAGACACAGACCAAACCAATATCATCAATAAAACGCTTTCCATATATATCTTCTTAATACAAAAGGCTTGTTTCTTATTCCTTTTATTCAGTCTTTTGATTTATTAGGATCTGCTATAATTGATGCTTATGAAGTTCATGATAACTTTGAGCGACACAATTTGGTGCCGTCTGTGGGGATTTCATAGCAGAATCGCGTAGTTCATCCTTCGACCAAAAGGGAGAAAAACATTCGAAAGGGAAAGCAACCCAACTCTAACGAGTTATAGAGGCACATCGGGTAAAGGGAACCCGAAAGATTAGACAAGAATCTAAACCCCTCATCCCTCCGCTTTCAAAAAAAAGGGGAAGAAGAACAACGCCAGAAGAAGAAGAAGAAAGATGTAAGACCCCCCACCACACAGGGAAAACTCGTATAAGGTACCCCCTAATCCTCAATGCAGGATCCCGCCGAAAAAACGGCACAAAGGCATCTCGGAACGAGAACCATCGCCGGGCAACCCGCCCAAACTAATTAAGGAGACAACGCACGAACAGTGCGAGACCTTGAATCGAAACTGATCTATGACTCCCAACATCAAGGATAATGGGTCATGCTAGGGAAGTAGATCCAACAACAAGTTCAACTACAAGTTGAACTAGGACGCAAGCCATGCGCCTTTGATGTGCAGGAGAATATTGGAACATTTCAATACTAATTGCTTAGATTCTAGCTTGTTGTAATGCAATTATAACTGATACTAATGTAGATTTATTGTTTTTATAATGCAATAGGAAGGGGAGTCCAAGGACACAAAATGGAAGCAAAAAGACAAGAAAAGAGCTAAATATTGCACAGGTACTGGTCTGCGGTCCACTATGCGATCGCAGATCAGACATGCGGACCACAAAAGTGTGCAACAAATCGCATAATGAGGAAAATACATGAGCTAAAAATTAAGTCAAGAATGAGGTACACTATGTAACCGCAGAACCAACATGCGGACCGCATAATGCACCACAAACCACACATGAAGACAACTGAAGGTCAAATATGCAATGAAATCTGCAGTCGCAGAACCCAAACGCGGACCGGAGAACAAAATGCGAAGGTGACCTAAAAACTAGGGTTTCATTCTGTGGTGGTGACGCTCAAAATGCGGATACATACTTGCTATGCGACAAGAATTCGGTCGTAGACTTGACCTGAAAGGGAAATTTTGTTCATTTTCTGTCCCGATTTTAACCCCATTACATATAGTTTTATGATGCCCTTGTGGGCTCATCTTGTCTAACTTTAGAACTACATTCCAAGACAAATATATTTCCTCTTTTTGGAAGCTTTTGGGGGTGAATATTCTCTTCTTTGTAAGCATTTATAATTTTAAATATTTGTTGTTTTTGTATTTTACCATGTGTAGCTAACTATAAATACTAAGATTGTGAACCCTAAATAGGTGCTATGTTAATAGGTATTTGACATTGAATGAGTGTATAATGGTTGGTTGATATGTATTTACTTCTCACTCTTCATTTATTGTTGGTGGTTGCAAACATTAACAAAAGCCATTACATTCTAGCTTTCCCTGAGAAAGTGGGTTAGAATTTGGTAGAAGTAGATATCAATGACTCATTGCTTTAAACCTTGTTTGATAAAATCGCTCAGAAATAAGTGGGTTTATATTGGCATTTATTTATGATTCTTAGCTGCAACTCTTCTACATTTGGGAAAATTATAAAGAGAAAATACTATTCATTTACTGAGAAATTGTGAGTAGTAACTTAGACATCATTTGCATATCATAAGAACCTTCCATTAGAAATATATCATATTAACACCTGTATACATTACATTTTATTAAAGGGGACACAACCTTGGTTGCTTTAATCCAATTTTTAACTCGTTAAATTTTGCAATTAGTTGTTACTTACAAAAAACACCATACATACTCTTGTCACTATAAATCATTTGCTATTACTCATAACCGAATAGAGATAGAACTTTAGTCTAGCAACAAACTGAACAAGTAATCTTTTCACACCTATTCCGTGTGGGATTCGACCCCAACCTTGTTGAGTTATTATATTTGACACCGACTGCCTTACACTCTTTATTAAAGTGTAATTTTAGCGTATCAAATTTTGGAGCCGTTGCCGGGGAATATGGTTCTTAAAATTACTATTTAGTGTGTACTTTACATAAGTTTATTTCTATTCCAAAATTCTTTGCTTGCTTTGGTTGGTGTTGATAGGAAACATGTCAGATTATGGTGGTGATGTGGAGGGAGAAATGAAAGAAAATCCTTTTGCAGACATCGAAGAATACATTGATGACACCAATGCTATTGTGCATCCAGCCGTTGGAGAGTCTACATTTGAGGTGGAACACAGTTTAATCCTGATTATTAAGGAAGAAGGATTCCTAAGATATTCCACCGATGATGGTCAAACGCAACACCTTCAAAATTTCTTGGGCGTGTGCACAATGCACAAGCAGAACAATGTATCCGACGATGCCCTAAGGTTGAGATGCTTCAAGTATTCTCTAGCTGGGGATGCAAGAAGATGGCTCTAGAATCTACCTCCTAACTCTATCCATTTATGACCCGAGCTTGTTCGGGCGTTTCTGTCCAAGTGGTTCCCGCAAAGCAAAAAGTCTGAATTGCGGGACAAGATTTTCTTCTTCAAGCAGATGCAGAGGGAGCAGTGCATGAGGCATTGGATCACTTCAAATTATACTTGGTGAGGTCTCCAAACCATGGTTTCCCAGATTCCATGTTGTTGGAATAATTTTACATGGGTTTGGATCAAATGAACCAAGCCATCGCCAAAAATGCAGCCGACAGATCTTTCATGGACAAAACATTTACTAGAGTGACTCAAATTTTGGACAAAATGGCAAAGCACAACCAAGCATGGAATTCAGAGGATACTACTGGAGGAATTTCATATGGGTCTCCTTCTTTGACCAATTTGATCAAGGAAAATTGTGAAAGGGATTAAGTGATTGCTGGGCTTACTACAAATGTGAATGTTCTAGCAAAAATGTTTACCGAGAATCAAACAAAGAAAGTAAATATAGTGGAGGATGTCCAACTTAACATGAAGGAAAATTTTAAGGAGGCAAATTATATCAACAACTCTCAATGAGGGTATCAAAGGCAACCCTACCATGGTCAAGGGCAACAAAACCAATGGAGGCCAAACCCGCAAGGGCAAGGCAACCAATAATGCAGAAATGATCAAGGTAACTCGCACCAAGGAAATGGGAACAACAACAATAATTTTGCATACCGGATCTCCAGCCCCTATGTTCCCCCAAAAGGTCGATATGTAAATCAAGGATCGTCGAGTGAGTCCAAGTTAGAAAGCATGCTTGAATGGGTGATGCAAGACCAAGAGAAGTCTTACGTATCCATGAGAAACATGAACGAAGTTGTTAGCTCTCACACTGCATCTATCCAAAAGCTAGAGATGCAAATGAGAGACCTTTCAAGAGATCAAAAACCAAAGCAAAAAGGGCAACTTCCTAGTGATACCTGCGAACCCGAAGAGTGGTGGAGGTGGCTCAACATAACACGTCATGGTAGTAACTACTAGAAGTGGGAAGGTTTTGCTAGATGACATTGAACATGAGGTTGTTGGGGAAGAAGTCGAGCAAGAAGTCAATGCCAAAGAGCAAGTGGTTATTGAAGTTGGAAGTGCGCCGGGAAAAGAAAGGTGCAAGAAATGATCCAAGAAAAGGTGAAGGAAAAGGAGAAGGCGACATCAAAAGCTCCACTTCCTATTCATATACCTCCTCCTCATTTTCCTCAAAGACTTATTAGAAGGGTTGATGATAGCAAGCTTGAGAAATTCTATGATATTTTAAAGCAATTGTCAGTGAACATTCCGTTCTTGGAAGCCTTTCAAGAAATGCCAGGGTTTGCCAAATACTTGAAGGATTAGATCACCAAAAAGAGGACCACAAAGAATGAGTTAGTGAACATGACTCACCGGGTGAGCTCCATCATAGCCACACGCCCCGTCCAAAAGAAAGAGGACCCGAGAGGATTAACTATCCCATGCACTGTCGGAGAGCGTGATTTTGCAAGAGCTCTTTGTAAAAATGGGGCAAGCATTAACTTGGTGCCATTTTCTATCTACAAACAAGCTGGATTAGGGATGCCAAGGCCAACAAGCATAAGGTTACAAATGGCTGATCGATCCATTAAGCGACCAGTATGAATTGTTGATGATGTGATTGTGAAAGTTGGAAAATTCCATTTGCCCACCAACTCTGTGATTCTTGATTGTGCTGTTGATAAAATCCCTATCATTTTGGGGAGTCCATTCTTAGCCACAGGAAGAGCACCCATGGACTCAGAGTGAAATGAAATTAAGTTCCGGGTGAATGATGAAGAAGTCACCTTTCAGGAAAGCAAAGGGATGAGGTTACACCATGAGTATGAGGGCCTTTCTATGATTGATGTGGTTGATAAAGTTGAAGATGCCGTCGAGTTAAAAATGGAAGAAAAATGATTTGGTAAGGCATTGATGGCGATCGTGGTGAATTTTGATGGTGAAGACATGGAAGGATATAAGGAGTCGGTAAATGCGTTGGAGGGTTTTGGATCCTGTACCTATACTCCGGCAAGGATTTCTATAGACTTGGAGAATAGGACCACACCTCCCGCCAAGCCATCAATCATTGAGCCACCACAACTAGAGCTCAAGCCTCTCCCTCCACACTTAAGGTATAAATTTATTGGATCTAATGATACTCTACCCATAATTGTTTCGTCTTTGTTAGATGATGTGCAGGTAAACAAATTGTTGGAGGTCTTGAAAGAACACTGACAAGCTATTGGATGGACTATTGCGGACATCCGTGGGATCCCTACGAAAATTTGTGAACATAAAATCCAATTGGAGAGCGAGACAAAGGCAAGTGTAGAGCATCAAAGGCAGTTAAATCCGCCAATGCTAGAGGTCTTGAAAAAGGAGATTATCAAGTGGGTGGATGCCGGGGTAGTTTACCCAATTGCGGATAGTTCATGGCTAAGACCAGTGCAATGCGTGCCAAAAAAGGGTGGCATGACCGTGATCGAAAATAAGAAGAATGAACTCATCCCAATACGAACCGTCATCTGATGGCGAGTTTGTATGGACTATCAGAAACATAGCAGTGTAACGTGCAAGGACCACTTCCCTATGCCTTTTATTGATCAAATGCTTGATCGGCTAGCGGGGAAGTCATTCTACTGTTTTCTCGATGGGTATTTGGGCTACAATCGAATTAACATGGCTTTGGAAGATCAATAGCAATCCACTTTCACTTGCCCGTATGGCACCTTGGCTTTTAGTTGCATGCCATTTGGTTTATGCAATGCTCCGGCTACCTTCCAAAGGTGTATGATGTCCATCCTCTCCGAAATGGTTGAGGATATTCTTGAAGTCTTCATGGATGATTTCTCGGTGGATGGTGATTGATTCGTGCACTGTCTTAACAACCTTAGACAAGTGCTAAAGAGATGGAAAGAAACCAATCTTGTGCTAATTTGGGAAAGTGTCATTTCATGGTTAACGAAGATATCATGCTTGGGCAAAAATTATCAAAGCATGGCATTGAAATTGACCAGGCAAATATTGAAATCATTTCAAATCTTCCTCCACCGACATCTGTGAAAGGTGTTAGAAGTTATTTAGGGCATGTCGGGTTTTATAGGAGCTTTATCAAGGACTTCTCCAAGATTTCTAACCCCATGTGCAAACTTTTCGAAAGAGATGCCAAGTTCGTGTTCGATAAGAAATACCTTAAAGCATTTGAGGAGTTAAAGGAAAGGCTCACCACGGCACCTATTATTGTTACACCCGATTGGTAACTTCCTTTCGATCTTATGTGTGACGCTAGTGGTATAGCCATTGGGGAAATGCTTGGCCAACTCCATAAAAAAATTCTTCACTCGGTTTACTATGCAAGTAATACTCTCAATGGGTCACACATAAACCACATAGTGACTGCGCAATAACTTCTTGTTATTGTATATGCCATTCAGAAGTTCTGGGCGTATTTGTTAGGGTCCAAGGTGACAGTTTACACGGATCATGCAGCTCTTCGTTATCTCATGGCAAATAAAGATGTAGAGCCTCGATTGATTTGTTGGGTCTTGTTGTTTCAAGAATTTGACTTTGAAGTCAAGGATCGCAAGGGAACACAAAATCAAGTGGCGGATCATTTGTCAAGGCTAGAAGAAGCAGGGAGACCAAAGGGGATCTTTAAATCAATTATGCATTCCCGAATAAGCACATATTGTCATTGTCCAACACCTTTGCTCCTTGGTATGCCGATATTGCTAATTATTTGGTGATTGACCTTATCCTTGACGGATTGGAATCATATCAAAGGACGAAATTCTTGAGAGACTGCCAACAATACTATTGGGAGGAACCATACTTGTTCTCTATCTGTGCTTACAATATTATCCGAAGGTGTGTTCCCAAAGAAGAGGTTATGCTAATTCTCAAGGCTTGCCATGACTCACCGGTTGGGGATCATCACGGAGTAAATCGGATGGCGGCTATAGTTATTGAATGTGGATATTATTGGCCTTCCATCTACAACAATGCCAATCAAATGGTAAAAGCATGTGACCAATGTCAACGACAAGGCTCAATCTCCAAGAGGCATGAAATGCCATTGCACTTTGTGATGGAGATAGAGATCATCAACGTATGAGGAATCGACTTCATGTGTCCATTTGTGAGTTCTTGTGAGATGAAATACATCATAGTGGCTGTGGACTACATGTCCAAATGGATTGAAGCCGTTGCCTTACCAAACAACGAGGCAAGAAGTGTGATCGCCTTCCTGAAGAAGAACATATTCACTCAGTTTGGCACTCCTACAGCCATTCTTAGCGATGGTGGATCTCATTTCTATAATAAATCTTTTGCGGGGCTACTTGAGAAGTATGCTGTCAAGAACAAGGTGGCCACACCTTAGCATCCTTAGTGAAGTGGTCATGTTGATGTTTCCAACCGGGAGATTAAAAACATTCTAGCAAAAATAGTGAACGCAAATAGGACCGGCTGGTCAAGGAAGCTAGATGATGCATTTTGGGCATACCGCACAGCCTACAAAGCTCCTATTTGTACCTCTCCTTATCTGCTCATCTCTAGTAAATCATGTCATCTACCTGTGGAATTGGAACACAAATCTATGTAAAGTTGAACCTAGATTGGTCTAAGGCTGCAAATTTGAGGTTGACATGACTCAATGAACTGTAGTAATTCCGGTTCCATGCTTATGAAAGTGCCACTGTGTACAAAGAGAGGACGAAGTTTTTCCATGACAAGAAGATCTTGAAAAGAGAGTTTAAGGCGTGTGATTTTGTCTTGCTCTTTAATTAGAGGCTCAAATTGTTTCCGAGAAAGCTTAAATCAAAATGGTCCTGTCCCTTTAAGGTGGTAAATGTCTCTCCGTATGGAGCGCTGGAATTAGAATTAACATATAGGTCCTGGACAATCAAGGTAAATGGTCAATGCATCAAGCATTATCTGGGTACTGATGGTGAAAAACATTTGGTGGAGCAGCTGGCTCTCAAAGGTGCTCCATGCCCAATCATTGAGTGGAGTCAAAGGAACATCAATCCCCTCGTACCGCGAAATTAAATCAAGATCTTCATGGGAGGTAACCCATGGGTGAACACCCTTCCTTTTTGTTCTTTGAAGTTTTCATTTTTTATGTTCAAAGTGTTTGTTAGAGTGCTGGGGGTTCAAAAGATCTCAACACTTGGTGAAAATGCATGAAAAGCTGAAGAAGTGGCACAAGGTGAAATATGGGATGCAAATGCAGTCGCATTAATGCTATGCGGACCGCATTTTGACTGCACGCACACGCAGAGAGGATCCTAAAATGACAGTTGAAAATGCGGAAAAATGGTGAATCCTTCGGTCCGCATTTTGGTTATGCGACCGCAGAATGCACCGCATCTGAGACCCTAAAAATTCATTCATGCACCACACCGCATAACTCCTATGCGATCACATAGTGTGCTATGCAGTGAATAGTGCACTGCAAAGTTCATCATAGATCTCACGGTAAGTCATCCTCCAATATTCATTGAAACAAAACAAAAAGATTTAAAAAATGGACAAAACAAACGAAGAAAAGGGGAGAGGAAACAGATTCGATCGAACCTGGGCAAAAACAACAACCAAGCTGACCAACATTTCCACTTGTGAAGTTCTTACCCCAATTCTGGTATGCAACTACTTCTCTCTCATCTTTATGCAAAAATCGTATGAAAATGATTGGTCCTAAATGGATTGCTAGTTGTTTATTGCTAAATATGGTCGACTTTATGTTAAGAATGATGTGGGGAACGGTGCTGAACAAAAATAGGGTAGCCATTGTTGGACCTTAGGGCTTCTGTGAAAATGATGCAGTTTGCGGTCCGTATGTCTGAAATGCAGACCGCATATTGGTCGCAGACCTAAACCTAGGTCACTTGAGGAAGATGGTGAAATGCGGTCATGATGAGATCGCAGACTTGATATACGGTCCACATAGTATATGCATAATAGACCCCATGATTGTCTGTAAAAAGTAGTGAAAACGCGGTGGAAGATGCGGTCGCACAACTAATCTGCGGTCCACAGGTCAACCGCATAATTGATCTAAGACCCCTATAAATGAAATATTGGGAATGTTCATTCTCCGATGATTATGAGGTCCGCATAATGGTTATGCAACTTCATAATCCATCCTAGATTGAACAACTTGTGAGGCAAGTGCTTCTGCGGTCCGCATTGTGGTTTTGCGACCGCAGAGTAAAACGCATTTTGAGCTTCTATTCTAAATTTTTTTGTGTTTTTCTCCCGATGCATTGACGTTATCACTCATATATTATCCTTGTGCAGATATGGCTCCTAAGCGAAAACATACCTTACCATTTCTACCAAAGGCAAAACGTCAAAATATAGAAGAATATAAACAACAACATCCCTCCCAGTCTGACGAGGAGGAGCCTCTACCTGAGGTTGATCTGAGAGTGGAGGCACGACGTAGGCAAGTGGAGGAGTTCCACATCTGCTGGGGAGTAGAGGGGGCCATGGAGAGATATAGAGAGGGGCTTGAAAAGAGAATGCTCCTACCGGAGAAGCAATTGAGCTTATATGGTTGAAGGAACAACGTCCACATATCCTGGAAAACATCAAGCGTAGGAAATGGTTGTCCTTTAATGAGCCACTGGGTGAATACAATGAGTCGCTAGTTCATGAATTCTATGCGGAATATGGGGCCTCTAGACCAAGCACTATAAATGCAACCAGATATTCTTGGACCAAGGGTCTAGTTCGCGGGTACTATGTGTTTTGTAGCGACAATGCGATCAATGTATTATATGTCCCAGATTGGAGTGAGGGAAAAGCAGAGAACAATGACAAGTTCACAAACAAGGAGAGTGAAGATGGATGGATTGCCTCAATCATCGCTAAAGGAACCCCTACTTGGATAAATCCTGGCCGGAAGACTTTCAAAGAGAGTCTTTCACGGGAAGGTCATTTTTCGCTTGCGTTCGTCACCTCTAGATTTTTACCAATGAAGAACGAGATAGAAATCTCTATCGAGAAGGCACTACCCATTGTCTGCATCATGAAAGGTATCAAAATAGACGTGGGGGCTATCATACATCAAAAGATAGTGATCAAGGCCACACACAAAGACTTCTTTGCCTTTCCCTTCATTGATCACAACACTTTGTAAGGCTGTGAAAGTCCCTGTAGATGAGCGAAAAGACAAAAAGGGAAAGGAGCTTGTGGTGATTGTATCACACATCTTGGTGATTCTATGGTTCCTCCAGTGATGCCAGTTCAGGAACAAGATACTGAGGACTGTTCACAATCCTAGCCTTCTATCATTCCTTCAGTTGATGTTTTAGAATCTTCCACTCCTCAGCCTACTCCTGCTACTCTGCCTAAGCTTGCTCTATTGGCCCAGTATGCCAATGCTAAGGTAGACCAACTTCTGAATACACTGCCTAACATGATCAAGCAATCCTTGACTCCTATCCAAGCAACAATGACCTATATTCAAAAGCAAGAATCAGCCCATGCGGAGCTTTTGAAGCAATTGGAGTTTCGAGTGGAGAAAATAGAGAGGGGTGAGGTGAGTGGGCTACCCGAGATCAAAAAGAAGGTTGACTCTATGAGGGTCGAATTCCAAGAGATGCAAAGATTGGAATTTGATATCTCATCCCTCCTTCCAACGGACGGTGATCAGGGTGCAGATACAACTCCTCCAGATTTAGGACTTGATTTTTTGATATTGATGTCAGACCCTGTCCTTCCTATTCCCGGGCTTCCCAACCTAAAGCTCCTTCAGATTACTTCTGAGGAGAAGGACGAAGTTATGGGTAAATCAGAGGATGAGAAAGATGATGATGAGGAAGATGAAGAAAGTTCAGGATTTTCGAGTGATGAAGCCCATCCGGAAAAGGGAAAACAGATTGCAGAGGCATCTACTGATGATGCTACTCAGGATGAGGTTGCTCGTGATGAAGTGATGCAGGCAGATTTACAAGAGGCAATCTAGAGATCTTTGATAGACATAGCAGTTTCAGTAGCTCCTGTAGATCCTCCATCATACGTTAGTGCATCTAGAAGCTCCCAGGCTCCGTCAGTTCCTGATATAGCACTACAACCAACTCCAGCTACAGTACTAGTCCCCTCTCCTACCATGGAGTAGCATGAGGGTAGTATTCCATTGGAGGAGTCCACAGCTCAGACTGAACTATCATCAGCCCCCACTGCCACATCTGCGAGTGATCCCACCAGCATTCAGCCGACCGCCGACTCCCAATGCACTTAGCGTGCCTCAGGAAGCTACCTCTCAAACTTTTCTCTTTACTTATATGCATTGGGGACAACGCATCAGTTCCAGTTGGGGGTGTAGGGTAGCGTTGTATATCTTTTAATGTATATTTCTTTCAACTCATGTGCTTTTGCATATCGTGTATCTGTATACATTGGTATAACTTCGGTACATGAGTGGTGTTGTTTTTGATTTCCGTTATTTTATTAGTGTTTACTTTGTGTTCATTATAGTGTTGTTAATATCATTGTATTGTTAATATTATAGTGTTATAAATATTAGTATCTATTGTTATCCTCATATAAGAAAAATAACAAAAACAAGTAGATAGTTATTAGAAATCAATCCCCTTGGTTTTTCTTTTTCGGGTTCTTTTCCAAGAGGGTAATAGTAGAATCAAGATCGTAGGATGAGTCATCTTGACTGTTTTGGTATCTTAGTATCAAGCATGTGTATCTGTACATAACATATACCCTACCACACACACTCACACACTCTCTCTCACACACACACACACACACACACACACACACACACACACACACACACACACACACACATATATATATATATATATATATATAGATGGATTGACAACTTTCTTAAGGTAATTAGTCTCTGTGATCAACTTTGTGAACCTGAGGCTCACTCTGTGACTCTATGGCGACCCAGAGTTATACATGTGTTTATGATGAAAGCCTTGAGTAACTGAGCATTTACTCGAAAGTGTCAAATTAAGTGAACGAAACAGTTGGTGTGCCATTTGTGTTTGAGTTCTTTGTGTATATATAAATCTCGTGTTTACTTCTATCATCTAGAACTTGCCCGGTTGGTTTTTCAATGCTAACGATAGTATGTTTGGTTGGAGGAATGATCTTAGGCAGTCTTTGTTTCTATTTACAAAACCTCGTTAGCCGTTCGAGCCTAACTATGCTTAAATAATATCACTAGAACCAATTTGATCGTTTAAACCTTTTCTTTGGCCAACTCATTACAAACCTTTCTGATTTTGAAAAATAACTCCCTCTCTTGAGCCTGTCCCTCTTTGCGCATTGAGAATGAGGCTAAAAGCCTAAGTTGGGGGTAGTGTCGTGGTGGAGATTGGTAAGGTTGTACGTAGATATTAGGACCCATGCCTCAAAAGTGTTTGTTTAAAGCTCCAAAAGAGAAAAAAGAGATGAAAAATGGGTGCATATAAAAACAAAAAGAGAAAATATGTGTATGTATATAAAGTATGGAGTCTTAAATAAAAATTAGAAGAGATAGATGAGGTGGTTCTATATTGGGAACTGAATGAAAGTGAGGCTATGAGGGTTTGAACAGGAGCAAAGTGCAAAAGAATGGAAAATTATGAGTAGTGTTCGAAGAGGGTGAAGTCACTTGTACCCAAATGTTTATTCAACCCTTCCCTAAACCTAGATTACAAGCTAAAAAGTCCTTATGCGACCTTCAACCGAACACTCTTGAATAAGCGATGAATTTATATAAGGGCAAGCCTATGGTATGATGTGTAGAAAAATTTGAAATTCTTTCCGAAAGTGAGTGTGTTTGTAAATGGCCCCTTTTTGTCGTCCTTGTAAATATTGTGATTTTGGGATTTTCCTTCCACTGAGGGTACGTGAACTGTGGAATTGAACAGAAGTTGAGTTTTTGAGTCAAATAAAATTGCATTGGGCTGAGGGTAATATTTTGTCGCATTGTCTTAGGCTCAAGGTTCACGGGTTGATTAATTTTCCTTGTATATACTATAAATTCAAAAAGGGTACAACAATTGTAAACACATGCTTGAGGAATTAGCAATGAAAACCACATTTAATCATTATTAAATAGTGTCTTGTAGGTAGCGGCTAGATTATGATAAGTATATTTTAGTTTCTTGAGGACAAGCAAGAGTTTAAGTCGGGGGAGTGGATGTGCCGGAGAATTTCGGCACATTTAAATACTAATTGCTTAGATTCTAGCTTGTTTTAATGCAATTATAACTGATACTTATGTAGATTTGTTGTTTTTACAGTGCAATGGGAAGGGGATCCCAAGAACACAAAATGGAAGCAAAAAGACAAGAAAAAAGCTAAATATTGCACATGTACTGGTCTGCAGTCCACTATGCTATCGCAAATTAAACATGCGGACCGTAGAAGTGTGCAACAAATCGCATAATGGGGCAGAGTCCCGAGCTAAAAATCAAGTCAAGAATACGGTACACTATGCGACCGCACAACCAACACGTGGACCGCATAATGCACCGCAAACCAAAGATGAAGTCTACTGAAGGTCAAATATACGAGGCAATCTGCGATCGCAGAACCCAAACATGGACCGAAGAACAAGAATGCGAAGGGGACCTGAAAACTAGGGTCTCATTTTGCGGTGGTGACGCTCAAAATGTGGACTGGATACTTGATATGCGACAAGAATGTGACCACAGACTTGACCTGAATGGTCAATTTTGTCCATTTTGCGTCCCGATTATAACCCCCCAATAAATAGTTCTATGATGCCATGGTGGGCTCATCTTGTCTAACTTTAGAGCTACATTCAAAGACATAAATATTTCCTCTTTTTGGAAGCTCTTGGGGTGAAGATTATCTTCTTTGTAAGATTTTATGACATTAAATATTGGTTGGTTTTTGTATTTTACCATGTGTAGGTAACTCTAAATACTAAGGTTGTGGACCCTAAATGGGTATTATGTTAATGGGTGTTTGACATTAAATATATGTATATAATGGTTGGTTGATATTTATTTACTTCTCACTCTTCGTTTATCGTTGGTGGTTGCAAACATTAACAAAAGCCATTACATTCTAGCTTTGCTTGGGAAATTGGGTTAGAAATTAGTAGAAGTAGATATCAATGACTCAAGGCTTAAACCTTGTTTGATAAAATCCCTTAGGAATAAGTGGGTTTTAATTGGCATTTATTGATGATTCTTAAATGCAGCTCTTCTATATTTGGAAAAATTATAAAGAGGGAATACTGCTCAATTATTGGGAAATAGTGGGTAGTAACTTAGACATAATTTGCATATCATAAGAACCTTCCATTAGAAATATATCATATTAACACCTATAAACATTACATTTCATTAAAGGGAACACAACCTTAATTGCTTTAATCAAATTGTTAACTCGTTAAATTCTGCAATTAGTTGTTACTTCAAAGCAAACACCATACATACTCTTGTCACTATAAATTATGTCCTGTTACTCTTAACTCAATAGAGATAGGACTTTAGTCGAACAACACACTGAACAAGTAACCTTTACACCTATTCCTTCTGGGAATCGTTCCCAACTTTGTTGGGTTATTATATTTGACACCAAGCGCCTTACACTATTTATTAAATTGTAATTTGAGCGTATCAACCTTCACCATAAAAAATTATAAGTTCAACGACAAGTTGATCTGGGACTCAGGCCATGCGCCTTCCCCATATAAAACAACAAATTCAACTAGGAGTTGAACAAAGACAGGCAATGCGCTTTCGCCATCAAAAACTACAGTTCAACTAGGACTCAGTCTATGCGCCTTTGCCATCGAAAATTACAAGTTCAACTACAAGTTGAACTAGGACTCAGGCCATGCGCCTTCTCCATAAAAAAAACAAGTTCAACTAAAAGTTGAACTGGGACTCAGGCCATGCTCCTTCGCCATCAAAAACAACAAGTTCAACTACAAGTGAACTGGGACTCAGGCAATGCACCTTCGCCATCAAAAATTACAAGTTCAACCACAAGTTGAACTGGGACTCAAGGCATGAGCCTTCGCCACCAAAAACAACAAGTTCCACTACGAGTTAAACTAAGGCTGGCCATGCGCCTTCACCATCAAAAATTAAAGTTCAACTACAAGTTGAACTGGGACTCAGGCCATGCACATTCGCCATAAAAAACAATATGTTCAACTACAAGTTAAACTGGGACTCAGGCCATGCACCTTCGCCATCAAAAAAACATGTTCAACTACAAGTTGAACTGGGATTCAGTCCATGCGCCTCCGCCATAAAAAATTACAAGTTCAACTATGAAATGAAGTGGGACTCAGGCTATGCGCCTTTGCCATCGAAAATTACAAGTTCAACTACAAGTTGAAATGGGACCCAGGCCATGCACCTTCTCCATAAAAAACAACAAGTTCAACTACAAGAAGTTGAACTAGGACTCATGCATGCGCCTTCGCCATCAAAAATAGCAAGTTCAACTAAAGTTGAACTAGGACCCAGGCCATGTGCTTTTGCCATCAAAAATAACAAGCTCAACTACGAGTTGAACCAAGGCAGGCCATGCGTATTCGACATCAAAAATTATAAATTCCACCACAGTCGAACCAAGGCAAAGGCCATGCGCCTTCAGCAACAAACCTCACGAGCCTTATCTCGCTCGATTAACAGGCCAGACACCCTAGCCCTCAAATCTAAAGGTTCAACTACATTCGAATCAGGATTCGGGTCGAGCACCTTCACCAATTAAGCGGAGTAAGGTCCGTTCTTCAATGGACGATGACACAAGTTAAACACCCTCACCTTTAAAGTAAGTACGTCTAACTCAAACTAAGATTCAAGCCACATAAAGATTGGACCCAGTCAAATTACAAGGCCGCGTTTTACCACCATGGGTAGTAGTTCGACCGCGCCCGAACTGGGAATAAGTCTAAGTGCCACTATCTCCAAAAAATGGCTACAACTCTCTCACACCAAGTAAAGGAAAATGATAAGCAAAAAGTACTTAATCATGGCAAAGGCCATCGCGGCTAGCTGCCAACCTAGTTTTTTACTAAGGCAAGCAAACGACTTGAAGACACTCGAAGTCACCTACTTAGCCAAGGCCATCAACGTCATCATGGGCAAAGCCATTGTCTTCATTACGACCAAATACATAGGGGAATTAACATACCTACCAGAGATACTCTGAGGCAAACCCCCCATGAACGCGTGCAAAAGATAATTTGGGAAAAAGAAAAGGATAAAATAAATGCAAGGCAGATAAAGAAAAAAAAGTTTCATATACTTACAAAAGTTTACAATGGGTCATCCCCGCTTACACACAACCGAGGACGGTAAATAAAAAAAATGTTGGCCAAACAACAACAAAAACAAGGAAAAGAACACAACAAATTCTTTTTACTCGGCGCCACCCGCACCACCACCAACATAATTGGCGCCTCCAGCACCATCATCAACCCCCGACGTCGCCGGGTAAAAGACACAATCAATACGAGCTTTACGAGCCCTCTAACGGGCTTCCATAAAAGTAGCCTCAAGGACGATGCTGTCCTTCCACAAGTTCTTGTACACATCACGTTGGGCCTTAGTAAACGTCCACAGCTCACGCGCCTGGTTGGAAGAGGCGGCCTAATCCGTGAAACACTGATTCTCGGCCTCTAAGGCAGTAATCTGATCCACGGCAGTGTGTGAATCCCATTCATAGATGCCGACGTGGTCTTCTAGCTCTCCCTCTCGAAAGGCTTGAACAAATCTCTTCAGCTCCCATTTCCTTTTTACGAACGCGATTCGCCATCTCCAACGTCCTACCCTCGATAAGGCGTCCCTTGCTTGATGCCTCAAGGCAACAACCTCGGCCTCCAAAGAAACCACCTGCCCGGTCAAAGTCTCAGAGGCCTCTGCCGCCCTAACTTGACTGTGGTGTTCCCTCTCGGCTGCAACCCTCCTTACGGTCTCAAGCTCCCCGTCTTTCTGACGAAGCTTCACCTCGAGGGTATTTACCCACCAAGTGTTTGCTGCATTTTAAGCTCTCACCTCGCTAGCTCCTCAACCACGTCCCGGCTCCAGGGGTCGTTCCTCAAATGCTCCCGCATCTCGAGACATCGATCGGGATAGTGACGGTACTTCTGCAGCGTCTGCAAAAAGATATTCGAGTGGACGTTGGCCTGGGGTATGCCCTCCACCTCCAAAAGATAAGTCTGCAAAGTAAAGACAACGATTAAAGTGGGAAATGAACAAAGGCAAGAAGAGAACGGAAGAAGGTCATCATACGTACCTTAAAGCCCATCACGACCACCTCGATCATCAATCCAACGTTCGTAGTGCCCTTCAACGACGTGCTTTCTGTCTCCGGGTACAACACCCTGAATAGAGGCACAAAGTTATCCTCATTAAGCAGTATGTTCTGCTCCGTAGTAATCTCAACATAGCAAAAATTCCCCTCTGCATGCACTGTCAAGTTGGTACGGCCTTCCTGGAACATGCGGACTTTGTCACGATTCAAGTCAGACTCGAAGTTGTACTACCCTTCTGCGACAACCCTTCCTCCCACTGCCTACTGAGAAGTTGAAGCTCTCGCCCCCGCCAAGAAATTGGCACTTTTATCTCCAGCAAAATCAGTTGCTGAGGAACTACCTCCCCTCTCAACAACTGGAACAATCAGCCGAGCCGCCGAAGCGACGGTATCATGATGTCCCGAGCCAACTGGCGCAACCCCCACTATGTGTTCGCCCTCAAAGGCTGTTGCCATCACGTTCCCCTCCGCCTCCAATGGTGGAAAATCCAAAACTTATCTCCATCGGGGGATTGGCGTAAATGCAACCCTACGCCTGACCAGCAACCTCTCCTCTTCCTCCTCATCCTCATTCAAGGGCGACTCCACCCTAGGTCGCACGACTCCCGAGGACTCTTCAAGTCGAGGCATAGTCTATGTTGGGGAATATGTCATCAAAGATTCAACCGACGTCGCTCTTGGAGCCGAACACGGCGCCGACATTGTGACGAATCGGCCTGTCACACCCAGCCTACGGAAGGCTAGCTGAGGATCCCTCACCCAGCGTGCCCTCCCTGATCAAGTGAAAACAAAGTTGAAAAGAAAAGGTAAAATGGAATAAATCAAGAACAGGGCAAATAAAAGTCAAAATTCTCACCCCCAACGGGCCTACGGCCATGCATCTCCCAAAAAGACGCCCATATGCGAATCCCTATTTTATGCGGTAGCACTGCTTTGACCCATTCGCGAATTCCAGGTAGAGGGGCCAGCAGTGGCATTTCAGCTACAAACATAAAGAAAAAAGTTGTTACTCATAGGAGAAAGACGTAAGGAGGGGCCAAGGGATGAATTTAACAAGCAAAAGACTTACGTGCATGGTTCCACGTCTCTGGGAACTCAGTAGTGCACGCCACCAAATGATTAGTCATGATGTAGAAGAAATGCTCATAAGGTGAGAGTTAACCTGGTCATCTAATTCGGCAGTGAAACCCACCGTCCCACGACGGACCGCCCGAATCATGGTACTGCAGACACTCTGAGGGGCGTAAAGTGTCAGCACATGCTGCAACGTAACCTCCCTTCAATCCAGCTCTGCATAGTTAATAAACATTGCAAGAAGCTTGTAAAGAGACAGAACAAGCTGGCCCAGGCACACCCTGTAATGGCAGCAGAGGTTGACCACCAACATAGGAAGAGGGTTCTTGAATCCCATCTTGAACGGATAAGCGTAGAAGATGCATTACCCAATGCGGTCGACGTGGACCCTCTTCTCATGTCTAGGGAGGGAGATATCAGCAAAGCAGGGCATATCCCACTGTTCCCATAATTGGGCAATACCCATTTCCCCCATCAGTGGGGCCTCATCCTCTTGATCTTCTCCCGCATCACGAGTTAAGTCAGTCACCAGACCTCCGAGTAGGGATAGAATATCATTCACCAGCGTAACCCGGTCAATCTCCGCCGGTCCATTGGCTGTCACTATAGTAGATAACCTTTCAGCCACCGGAAGAGTCACCAGAGTGATTTTGTTGCGAGAACTACATGCCATTGTTGATTAATATGAAAGAAAAAGATAAGATCCAACAAGAGAAAACAAATATGGTGTTAAATGAAGAACAAGGAAGAAGATGAACTAATGATAAAGGAGTTCTTTTAGAAATCTCACTTAGACAAATAACGAAAAATGTGAGATAACACAACTCCTTAATTATAGGCAACACAAGTGGCTTTCACGAATTCCAATGGCTATTATTAATACTTGACTAACCGCAAAATGGTTCAATTATAAAGAAACGTGTGTCATTGTGACAGACATCAGGAAACGGCTTTTTAGTCGTCAACCGACGCTTCACCTTTGAAACGACTATAATGACTTGAAAATATTAAAAGGACATTCGATACGCCTCCAAATTCTGGACGATGCCAAAATGCGCGCCCGTACTCCCTTTGGCCGCACAACACACGACTTGATCGCCAAGGATAACGATCACACTTTCAAATGAACAAGATCTGAGCCCCACACAAAATAAGTTGAAAAGCTAAGTGCCTTCGCCAAAGGGAAAAATCTGATCTTCCCCGAACGACAACGCAATTATGCCTTGATAATGTTAGCACCTTCAAGGTTAAAGGCCGTCGACACAAAATCATGGCCTCGGTAAAGACATCATTCAACCTATAATATCACGGATAAGGTCGGCCACAATATTAAGGCTATGGCCATCCCAAATATATAAACGGCTAAGGCCATCAACAACATCACGGCTATATTCATCTTCGGAGTACAAACGGCTACGACCATCTCCAGTGTATAAATGGCTACAACCATCTCCAGTGCATAAATGGCTACGACCACCTTAGGTTTCGACCAAGACAACATTCGACCCCCATCTCCGAATTTCTCAAATTTCCGTCGATAAGGTCCGCTCATCGAGCTCAGCTAGGGCAAAACCTCAATGAGCGGAGGGACTAACTGTATGGGTCAAAACTTGACTCCATGATAATTAACGAAACTAATCCATTCTTAAGCCTATTTGTGATTAATAAATGGTGCGGACATTTATTAACAATGGTACCTGAAGGTTTCTCGATTCGACCAAGTGAGGCCACAACCTATCTGCCATTACGAAGGCGCCCTCTCAATGTGGTCACGACCACCCAGTTTTAGCTCGCAAAATTCATAGCAATAAATACTAAGAGAAAGAACCCTAAGAGGGGGCTGCTTCTTCTTCTCCACTACTATTCTCGAGAAAAGAGAGAATATCACTATAAGGCTCTGAACCTCTCCATGGAGAGGCAGCCCAAACCAATATCATCAATAAAAAGCTTTCCATATATCTCTTTTTAATACAAAAAATCTTGTTTCTTATTACTTTTATTCGATATTTTAATTTATTACGATCTGCTATGATTGACCCTCGAATTAGTTTGATTGTTTTATGCTTATTAAGTTCATGATAACTTTGAGCAAAACAAATCCGCTACTTGTGCTATGCTAGTAGTGATGTAATATGGAGGAAATTGAGGGGGATATGTCTCAGTTGCGTGTGGTGGCTGGTTGTTGCATACTTATCTTTTGAACTTCTTCCTATGTTACAGCGGAGAAGAATTTACCACAAACACGAGCGTTCCAGCATGGCCTTGCTGTAGTTGGCTCTGATGATGAGGAGAATATTACCCTTTTTCATGATTGATGAGAATAAACAATTACGTTGACCGTGTGTCTTTTTGCTTGTCTATCAACATAAAAAGGATGCAATATGTTTCCTAGAAAGTTTCTCAGAACCATACCCCTTTTCCCTTTTCTACTTTTTACCAAAAACTTCTCCCTATCTAATGGTTTTGGTTGAGTTACAACTTCCATTCTAGTTTGATAGGAATTAAACTATATTAACAAGATATTTTTTTTTCAGTTGAGACTATTACAAGCATTTGAAGTAAGCTTTGAAATAATGTAAAGTTGTTTTCGTATAATTTATTGGTGACAGATTCGAGGCGTAAAAACAATTACTAAGGCTTAGTATTAAATTTGAACTATCTACATTATAGCTCTTGGAGTCCAGTCCTTCACCAAATCCTGTATAAACGTGAAATACCTTGTGCATCGGGCTGTCCCTTTTTTATTACACTATATGGTATTAATTATATTTCAATTGTAATGTTTGTACTGAATTTTGGCTTCGTTTTGAGCGTGTAGGATCATTTGGTTTTATATATGTAGCCATATCGGTTGAAAGGGAAATGATCTAATAATGTTAAATGAAAAACAAAATTATTTTCGACAAATTTTCGGTTGATTGTCTGCACTACACGTACTTGGGTGTTTAATTTCTTGCAAGCTTTGAGCCTGATTCTTTAATTGAATTTTGCAATGCTGATACTTTAGTAATGCTGTTAGGTCCTTCTAGTTACATGATAATAACAATCTCATTTGAGTATTTGATAATCCGAGAAGAGTAACCATTTGCCAACGATAGGTACTATATAAAGAAAATTTTGCATTGTTATTGTATGTTGCCTCAGAATAATTCTTATACCGAGATTACTCTTCTCAGATAATATAACAGTTTTAATGTATTTAATCTTCTACCACCGATTAAAGTAACCTGAGACTAATTTCTATAAGGGCAACTGCATGAAAAGATTGTCTATGACTGGGAAAAAAAAAGAGAATTGTATACGGGTGTTTTCCGTTGAACGAAAAGAAGTAAGAGCATAGAAACGCGGGATCGCCATTGAAGCTGGGAACTCATTGTATCGAGGCCCGGCAAAAGAAGACAAAGTGCTTGCCATCGGACCTGACAAAACGATGCACCCCGAACATGGGACGGGTTCTGGGACTTTGGAAAACACCATGGACAGTTGTGCACGATGAATAGAATGCCGTGATATACGCAACCAACAGATATCACGATGTGAATCTCGCTCGATAACGGTTATGAATCGTTAATAAATGAGAAAGGAAATTTTTTTACCCGTTTTAAACTTGTACTAAGAATGAAACTCTCCTACTATATAAAGGAGAAGCTTTTCTGTGATAGAAGACATTGTAACAGGCATACCAAGAGAATACAAATTCATTTTTATTCTTCCTAGCTATTGAAGAGTTCTTATTTTACTGTTGTTCTTCACCCTATTGGTTGGAACCAAGGAACCAATTGAGAGCAGAAAGTATTGCCTAACCTAAGCTCACGCTATCCCATAACACTACAACTGATTTTATTACTAATTTTATCTTTCGCTCATTTATCTAATATCTTTGATTATTTGTACTGAATCAATTCGTATATTTTTAAAAGCGCATACAAATTTAAATGATGCTATCTATTTTAAGTGTAAAACATTATGGCACCTACTGTGCGCTAAAAATAATAATAGTGGTTTAATAAAAATCTCCATAACACACTCTATTTTACGCTCGTTCTTTAAACTCTCAATTTCAAGTTAGCTTGAAAATGTCAATTTCTTAGTCTACTTACTTGGATGCTGAGGCTGAATCTGGTCATCATGTTGAAAACAATAATCGGGTTCTTAGCAACAAAGTGCCCCCTGCTGATCACAACGTGGTTTCGGTTGCCGATCCTATCGACGCAATTCACAGGTTGCTATAAAAAACAACCTTCCAATTAACCCCGAAAACATCGTTCGTGTAGGTCCTAGACCAATAGTTAAAGAAACGCCTAAGAGTGAAGGTGATGGGATAAGCGTACGACAAATCTTTGAAATATTGCAGGCTCAATAGGAGGCAATGTCGTATCTAGAGAATCAATGCCAAGCCCTTGGCAGGGTCGAGCCAGAACTATCCTAAGAGAACACCTGAAAAAATGAACAAACCACCCAGACGTAGGATGAAGCTGAGTCAGGGGTCAACTCCGACATAATGAAAATGTAGAAGCGTTGTCGAAGCTGGTGGAAGCAGGTGAGAAAACAATTGAGGCCAAATGACAAGAAGGTGGAGACATACAATTTCAGGGTTGATCAAATCTCGGGAGCACCCCTGATATTTAAAGGACCAGATTCCAAGAAATTTACTCAAAAGCTTTGCCTCCTAGCGCGGCACCAAAGTCGATCCTTAAAATATTTTGTATGCCTGATATTCCAAAGAATAACGAAACCACAGATCAGAATGAGCATGTGATCTCCTATACATGTGCCATCAAAGGGAACGACTTGGAAGATGATGAAATCGAGTTGGTGCTACTAAAGATGTTCGGGAAAACTCAGTCAAAAGGAGCAATGATATGGTATCACAACTTACCTCCAAATTCCATTGATTTGCTCGTTATGTTGGTATATGCTTAATTTTATAAAGGCCCATGCCGGGGACATCGAGGTTGAAACCAAAAACTAGATCTTTTCAAGGCTAAACAAAGAGATAATGAGATTCTTAGGGCGTACATATCAAGATTCCAGATAGAACGGATCGACTGCCTCTGGTTGCCGATGATTGGGCCGTCCCGAAATTCACTAAAGCACTTAACACCAAAGCTCCTTGGCTTCACATTATCTAAGCCATAATTTGGTATAGTACAAGGGGGTAACATGGGTCGACGTCTACAACAGGCACCAATAAAAAATCAAAGTCGGGGATGACCAACTTGGGGCCCTTTCTGGGTCCGTTTATCCCATCATAGCAGACGGCAGGTCTAAGAGAGTTATTGATAATGAATCAAGGCCGATATGAGATGGTATCAACCATAAAGTGTAGATTAAATAGGAAACGCATCTGGACGTCACACCATAAGGAATGAAAAGAGAAGCGATTGAGGGCCAAATAGCCGAGGTCTGATGAGTATAAATGGTTTTGACTAGCCGCTCGGGCTAGTGAAGCACCAAGGTTGTCATAGTATAACTTCAATATTGATGCTACCGGCATCGTACCGGCCATCGGGCTCATCAAGGACACTAAGTGGCATCGACCATTATAGTCCGACTCTACCCAGGGAGATCCTAACTTGATGTGTAAGTATCATGGCACTCATGGCCATTTGAGGAGGATTACCGGTAATCGAGAGAAGAAGTTTCCTGGATGTTTAATAATGGGCAATAATAAATGAAGATTTTGACTACTTATTAGCTTCTTTTAGCTTTCGTTTTAGCCCAAAAGCATTTAATTGTATTCTCAAAAATTGATAAATTATGCTTAATTGCAGGAACAACAGAAAATGAGCCTACAAGATGAAATCAAACTCCAGAAGGAGTGATTTGAACTTAAGGATAAAAACAGACAAAGAAGCTCAAAGTGCGGACTGCAGATTGTGAAGAAACTCAAAGAAGAGATGTATGCAAAGTGCGGTCCGCAGATGACTTGTGCAGCCGCAGAAACTAGGCAAAAGAAATAGTTCAGAGAACTTGCCTCTCAAGTTCAACAGAAGTGCGGACCACGCACTTATTGTGTGTCCATAGAAGAATAGCTACATAGCCGCAGTCAAATTTGCGGTCTGCAGAAGACCAATGTGCAGCCGCACTCAGAAATATGCGGACCGCATAAAGAGAGAAGTCCGACCGCAGTTCAAAATTATGTGGCCGCAAGTTTCCAATCATGTCAGGCTAATGCAAAGTTCGTACCGCACACAGAATTATGCGGCCTAAGAACCTCTGAAAGGGCATTATTATCTTAAAATTCTAGCCATATACAAATAGAAGAGTTTTGCCTTTTTAAGTTAAATTTTGACAACATCAGCTACAGCTGACGACTGTCTTTATTTTCTTTTGTAGTTTTTGCTATTTCGAGCCTTTTATATATAAATTTCTTTACTTTAATTATCAATATGAGTTTAATTAATATTTCTTCTTTTATTTCTTCTATCTTAAGCATGAGTAGCTATATTTTTACTAGGGTTGTGACCCAACCCTAGAGAGTAATTCTAATGGGTGTTTGATTAATTGCTTATTTATGATTGAGTGTTTATTATTTATTCTTGTTCTTGCTTTTAATTATAGAATTAATGATTGCAAATATTAGTTCATGCCTATTTGACTTAGTCTGTACTTGAGAAAAAGAGAGTTAGTTTAGGAAAACATGGCTAACAAGAAATTTGTTAAGTCAAGAGATTGATAGTCTCAATTAAAGGGTTGAACCTAAAGATAATTAAACTCGATTTGAGCTTCGTATCAACCGTTTTGTTCAATACCCATTTGGACTTGAGAAAGTCAAATTGGAAAAATCACTCTCTGTCCGAGAGGTGTTGGGTGGATAGTTGAGTGTTGATAACTATAATACAGCCCGACAAATAAAAGAAGCATTAAAGTTTACAACCCGTTAGGCAAAAACCTAGTGAAGGTCATAGCCCTAGGACTTTTATATCATTTGAAAAACAACAACAATAATTATTTCTTAGTTTCAATTCAAAGTTTATAATCTTAGTTTAAATTAGACATAGAAACAACCCAAGTTTGTGAAAGTGCAATTTGAGATAATTCAAGCTCATACACTAGAATATGTACCCTTAAATCTCGTTCATAGGTCCCTGTTGAAAATCGAACCTGATTCTATTATAGGTATTACTATTGCATCGGCCGTTTCATAACCTTAAATAAATGTATGACTTGGGCAAAATTAATTTTTGGCGTCGTTGCAGGAGATTGGCTATATATTTTATTTTTTCTGTGAATTGTCTTTTTCCTTCCAGATTACTGAATTCGGTGAATTAATTGTAGGTGCAACAATAGACCTCAACAATGATCAACTCGGAAACATACCTTTGGTGGATGTGCTGAACATGACCAATTTGAAGAGGTTCCTATTGAACCTCAAGCAAATACAAGAGGTCGATCACCTCAGGACAATTACCAAATGAAGGGAATGCAAGAGCCATAGTCTTGCTACACATTAGGGACGACAACTATCAAATCACGAATGTAATGCTCATATTGCTATAGCAACGGAAATTCTTCACTAGGGCTCCGAGTCAAAATGCGTACAAATAATTGAAGTGGTTGTGGACATTTGTTGGGGAGTAAACAGACAAATGTCTCCAAAGATGCTTTAAGGTTGAGGCTATTTCCTTTCTCTCTATAGGGAAAGTGTTGGATTGGATAGATAGATTGCCAAACCATTCCATCCATATATGGGATGAGTTGGCGAAGAAATGTATTTCCAAGTTCTTTTCTCCTAGGCATATGGCTACACTTTGAGACGAAATTCTAGCCTTCTAATAAGAGCCCAATGAGTCATTGCATGAAATATGAGAGAGGTACCAAAAAATGGTCAAGGAATTCCCCAATCATGACATGACGGAAGCTTTTATTAAACAAGCATTCTATCGAGGGATCAATTACCAATTAGTGCATGGTCAATCAAATTGTAGGTAGAAATTTCATGACAACACCATATGCAGAAGCTTGTGTTATTTTAGATGAAATGGCGAATACTTAGTCGGCATGGCAAAGTAGGACAAATGTTCCTCAAGGTGATCCGAATGTGATTCACCTAAATATAGTATTGCGTGATAATGGGCAAGCCATTGCCGAGTTGACCACCACAATGAATCAATTAGCCAATGCTCAACTTTTTCAGGTGCAAAGTCCTAAGCAAGTCAATGCTATGGGGGGAGTTAGTATTATGGCTAACAATAGAAGGACCAAGGTTCTACAAGTGTAAAACCATGTGTAGAATTATCTGCAAGAAGATAGTGGGTTTGATCAAGATGAATCATACAATGAACAAGCGGAGGAGGTGAAATACGTGAAAAACTTTCAAGGGCAAAGGATAAAATCTCTAGGCCCGAATCAACAGCAATGGAGACCTCAAGGTAATCAAGGTAATTGTAATTCTAACCAAGAAATTGGAGTGGTGTTTACAATCAAGGGAATTGGAATAGTAACAACATCCAAGGAAATTGGAATGGTTGAAATAACCAAGGAAATTAGAGTGGCAACAACCAACAATAATGGGGAGGTAATAATCAAGGGGGATGGAACAATAATCAAGGAAAATTGGGACCGGGCTTTCAAATTCCCCCGATGTATCAACAACCGAGCAACATGCCTCATTATCCTTCCCATGATCCAAGCTCTTCCAAAAATGAGATGGGATGCACTGATAATATGTTCAAACAAATAATGTAGAGGAATGCCGACTTTGATGCATAACTAGCCTCACACAACACATCAATTTGCAACATAGAAGTTCAAATGGGGCAAATATGTCAAGCTCTAAATAGTCATCCTAAGAGATCACTACCAAGTGACACGGTGGTGAACCCAAAGGGTGAGAATAACACAGGACATGCCATGGCCGTTACTTGGAGTGGAAAAGGTGGGGATGCTCCCACCTCAAGTCAAAGGAAACTTTTGGATGATGAGCAAGTGGTTCAAGTTGATGAGACCCCGAATAATTGTGTGAAAGCAAATGATGGAGTGCGGATTGATGTTGATGACAATGTGGAAGAAGATCAAGAGGAAGTTAACCAGTCTAGGGATCACATTGTAGACATACAGAGGCCGGTAGTGAAAAAGGCTAAGGTACCAATGCCTAGGCCTCATCCTTCATATCCTCAAAGGCTTGCCAAGTAAAATGGCAAGGATCAATTAAAAACGTTCATTAATATGTTGAAGAGTCTATCAATCAATGTACAATTGGTGGAAGACTTGTAGAAAATGACCGAATATGTAAATTTTATAAAGGATTTGGTGACAAAGAAGCGGTCAGTGTATTGTGATATTATAAAAATGACTCATCAAGTGAGTGCAATGTGAATTTAATGGCTCCCAAATTGAAATATCCAGTGCTTTCACAATCCCTTGTACCATTAAAAGTACCGAGTTTTCTAAAGCTCTTTGAGATCTTGGGGAACGTGTCAACTTAATGCTCTATTCGGTTTTCAAGACTTTGGAATTGGAAAACCAAGACCCCTATCTATGAATTAAAAATGGTCAACCATACCATGAAGAGACCATTGGGAGTAATTTAGGATATATTGGTTCGTGTTGAAAAATTTATTCTTTGAGATGAAGTTGACTATGTGGTACCGATTATTCGTGGGAGACCTTTCCTTGCCGTGGGGAAGGCTCTAGTTGATGTTGAAGTTGGAGAACTTACCTTCAGGGTTGGTGATGAAAAAATGGTTTTCCATGTGTGTAAATTTATAAGGCAACCCAATAGCAATGAGCTATGCTCTTTTGTGAACTTGGTGACCGATGTGATTGTGGATGAAACAGGTGTTGTGATAAATGTCGATGATATATTAGAGTTCGTCTGGGTAAATATTGACGATGAAGAGATGGATGGCTTTATGGAATGTGAAAACTATTTTCAGGAAATGAGATTGTACACTTTTGAGCCCCGCAAATTGTCCTTGGATCTAGAAAATAGGACAAATCCTCCAACAAAGCCTTCAATTGAGGAACCTCCTATCTTGGAGTTGAAGCCATTGCCTCCACATCTTTGGAATGAATTTCTAGGCCCTTTTTCTCCTTTCTTGGTTATTGTTTTCTCTTTTTTGACTAATGTGCAGGTATACTCTACATTGGCGGTGCTACAAATGAGGAAGAAGGCTATTGGATGGAAATTGGTGGATATTCGCAGGATAAGCCCCACATTTTGCATGCACAATATTAACTTGGAGGAAGGTGCCAAATAATCCAGTGAAAATCAAAGGAGACTCAACGAATCCATGAAAGAGGTTGTTCAAAAGGAGATCATTAAGTTGTTTGGATACCGGGATTTACTATCCCATTTCCAATAGTTCGTGGACTTCTCCTGCTCAATGTGTTCCAAAGAAAGGGGCCATAATGGTTGTCACCAATGATAAGAATGAGTTAATACCCACAAGAACGGGACAAGGTAGAAAGTGTGTATGGACTATCTTAATCTCAACAAAGTCACAAGGAAAGACCATTTTCCATATCCCTTTCCAGATCAAATACTTGATAGATTGGCCGATCGCGCTTTCTATTGTTTCCTTGATTGGTGTACTAGCTACAACCAAATTTTTATTGCTCTAGAGGATCAACAGAAAACTAAATTTACATGTCCTTATGGTACTTTTGCCTTCAACCAGATGCCATTTGGGTTGTGCAATGCACCAACGACTTTTCAATGGTGTAGGATGGCAATATTCACGGACATGGTGGAGGATTACCTTGACGTTTTCAAGGATGACTTATCGGTTGTCGGGAATCTTTTGATGATTCTCTCAGAATGGTGTGATGCAAGTGATGTAGCGGTAGTAGCTTATTTGGGCAACACATCAACAAGATTTTTCATCCGACCTATTATGCAAGTAAGACAATGAAAAGTTCCCAATTCAACTATACTATTACGGAGATAGAGCTCCTTGCCATTGAGATGTTTTGCCCGTACTTCATGGGTGTAAAAGTGATTGTCCACACAGATCCATCGACACTTTGTTATCTTATGAGCAAGAATGATTCCAAAGACCGGTTTAGATAGGCATCAAAGATAAAAAAGGAAGTAAAAACTAAGTGGTGGACCACTTGTATTTTTTGGAGGAGGAGGGGAGGCCACATGATGCCCTTGAAATCAATGAATCCTTCCCCGATGAGAAACTCTTGGATATTTCAATGAAAGAGGTGCCATGATTCAAACATCTAGAAAATTTTCTTGTAAGTGGAATCATCCCGGATGAGTTCTCTTCAAACCAAAGGAAGAAGCTCAAACGGGATTGTCAAGATTATTATTGGGATGAATTGTACCTTTTTCGAATTTGTACGGATGTAGTGATTAGAAGATGTGTACCGGAGGAGGAACAATATAATATTCTTGTGGCTTGTCATTCTTCGCCATACGGTGGTCATGATGATGGAGCAAGAACGGTGGAAAAAGTGCTAAGTTGCGGCTTCTAATGGACCACTCTTAACAAGGATGCAAGTGATCTAATCAAGCTTTGTGATGAATGTCAAAGGGCCGGTGAAATCTCAAAGAAAAATGACATTCCCTTCACCACCATTTTGGAGATTGATATTTTCTAATGTGTGGGGCATTGACTTCATGGTTCCTTTTGTGAGTTCTTATGGAAAACCACACATCATCATTGCGATTGATTACGTGTCCAAATGGGTTGAGGTCGTTTCTCTACCCAACAATGAAGCGAGAAGTGTGGTGACATTTTATAAGAAGAATATTTTCACAAGGCTTGGTACTCTGTGGGATATCATAAGCGATGGGGTCGCATTTTTGCAACAAAGCTTTTGATACCTTACTCACCAAGTATGTTGTCACTCATAAAGTCACAACTCTCTGTCATCCACAAGCAATCGGTCAAGTGGAAGTCTCCAACTGGGAGAAGAGTATTTTGTCCAAAATAGTGAATACTAACCAGGCGGATTGGTCCAAGAAACTTGATGGTACTTTATAGGCTTATAGGAAAGCATACAAAACACCTATTGGAATGTCTCCATACCGGTTGGTGTTTGAAAAAGCTTTTCATCTTCCAGTGGAACTTAAGCACAAAGCCATATGGGCTTTAAAAAAATTAAATCTTGAGTGGGATATCACCACCAACTTAAGGGTGGCACATTTGAATGATTTGGATAAGTTCCGGTACCATGTATACACATGTTCGTCCTTATACAAAGAGAAGATCAAATATCTTCATGACAAGTACATTTGGAACAAAGATCTTAAAGAGGGTGATCTTTTGTTGTTGTTAAATTCTCGATTAAGGATGTTTCTCGTAAAGTTCAAGTCTAAATAGAGTGGCACGTTTGAGGCTGTAAGTTTGAGACCCTTTGTTGTATTTGATTTGAAGAATAAAAATGATGAGGTGTTTAGAGTCAATTGTCACCAGGTGAAGTATTATCTAGGAAAAATTGGTGATGACTATGTCGTAACGGCAATTCATTTCAAGTGATGGTAACCTCCGTCGTACCGCGACGTTAAATCAAGAGCTTCTTGGGAGATGACCCATGTTTCTTTTTCTTTTTATTTTCTTCGTTAGATATGTCATAATTTATGGTAACTGGATTTGAAGTGTGCTTCAGGAATGTGTGCACTTTACGGAACTGAGATAAAAAAAATTGGATAATTATGGAAAAACGTGGACCACACATGTATTATGCGGACCGCACCATTTTGGATGTTACAAAAAAGGCAAATATGGACGCACAATTCTTATGTGGACCTCACAACTTGAGATGGGAAAATGCAAACTCTTTGACGTTTATTTGTTAGAGGAACTGCCAAAGTGTGGCCGCACAATGAAATCTGTGGTCCGCACCAAATTCTGTGACCGCACAACTAAATCTGCAAATCATAGATCAACAAGGGGAATCAGAATCCCATGTAATAGAGTATGGACTATAGAAGGAATTCTGCAGCTGCACTATCTCTTGATTCCTTTAAAAAAACCGGCTTAGTATAAATAGTAACCCTAATGCTCCTTTTCATACTTTACGTTTTATAAGCAATCCAAAAGGGCTAAAAGTTTGCATACATGTGTTTCAATCATCTACCACCTATTTATGCATCTTTCATCATTCCTGAGTACCTCTTCATCACTGGTATGTTCAAATCATTACTAAGTCTCTTCAATTTTCTTTAGTTTAACTATAATTTGTCAGTTATTTTAGACCATTTATCCATTTCATATCCATGTGGGATTTAAATTGCGTTGGGTTAACTCATATTTGCTTTATAGGGAGTGGGTAGTTTGATTATCATATTTAATTGCCATCACCATGTCCAAGTTGTGCATATATTAAAAACCTAAAGGACTCTGCCCAATTGAATTATTAAATAGGCTACCGCACAAGAAATTGTGTGGTCCACAGAAGAGTAGATTAGGGCAGTTTGTAAGGATAAATAGTGCATAAAAATGAGATTAGGAGGGCGGCCTTTTTTATAGGGCCAACCTGTCTTTCAATAGACAGTATTGGCAATTACCTTAGTCATTCTCTTATATTGTGTAGTCCCCATAGCAATGGGCCTCGGACGGTACTTAAAAAAAATGTCCAGAACGAAGAAATTTCATTGTGGTCGGAAAAAAATTTGTATGACCACTGATCAGGCCAATTCTATCGTCATAGAGTTGGGACTATTTGAAACTTTTGGCCGCACTCAAAAATATGCAGAGCGCATTTCAATTCTATGGTTGCACACCAAATTGTATGGACCATAGATTAACCTCTGCGACCAGACTTGCAATTGTGGGGACTGCACTTCCCTACCCTGCAATATGTTTTGTTCTGTGTCTTCTATTTATATGCACTTGAACTAGAACTGACTCTTGCTGCTGTTTGTTGCAGAAAATTTTTAGATCTTGATGTCGTGGTGATGCATAAAAGGGGAGGGGTGAACCCTCCCGAGACCAAGGCTAGAGTACCTTACCCCCCCCCCCCCCCCGCCCTACAAAATGTTATATCCAAAAAGGCAACAACCGGCCGAGGTAGAGCTGCAGAGCAAGCCAAATCAAGCTCTTATGTCCTGTCTAGGGAACCATTAGAGGGTGACTCAATGTAAGAGTAGCCTACTATTCAATCATAGCCACAACATTTTTAGGTGATATTTCAACTTGGAGACGAGCCTTCCACATCTGAGAGCGCTTCTAAGGGTTTAGAAGGTGACAACTAGGATTTAGATCCATTATCTACACATTCCCCTGATGTACCAGTTACTACAATGGATGTGGATGATATCCTGGGTGATGTCCAAGGGGGTGCTACCAGAGTTGCCTGCCATGATAGGTTGAAGAAGAAATAGATTTGGGAAGATAGATTTGTTAGTCTACTTTTTTCACAAGTCTTCCTATCAATGTTAGGTTTAAGGAAATCAATGAGTTTTTTTACTGAGCTTGGGGATTAACCCCGTGCACAGATATTCCTTTTAGTCTAGTAGGAATTCGATTAGTAATATTTTTTGCAACTCCACAACCGTAAATTTAGTGACGTCGATGTCATCAAGAGCTATGAATGATCTCAGGATTCGGTAACCTTCCTCTTCGTCTATCCCTTGTTTCTCCATTTCCGTCGAGATCGGAATTATTGATTATATTACTACATTATATCTCATGTCTTATTCAATCACCCAAAAAATTGTCTCTTGGATCGTCCCGACGATATATACTGGTAGGGTTATCACCCCTTTAGTAGTTTTGCATGCCATGTTAAATCCTTTCAACGGCCGAACTTCCAGCACTATTTGATCATGTAACCCCAATTGCTCTAGGACTATCGATATGATGATATTGGCCGAGTTACCTGGACCAATCAACACACATTTAACTCAAGATTTATTGATAAGTACGGATATTATCAGTGCATCACTGTGAGGTTGTACGATGCCCTCGACATCCTCGACACTGAACAAAATTTGTCCCCTTTAATTCATAATCTCATATGCACGTTTACCTCGTAATAAATACTTTAGTGCGCTTTATCATTGGCCCTTGGGGGACATCAAGCCCTCCAAATAACATGTTGATAATGTGTTAAGATTCCTATAGTGTTTTCTATTTGCTCTCGTCCCTATTCCTGAAGTGGTCTTTTTCTCTATCACTGAGAAATTCTCGGAGGTGCCTAATCTCATCCAAGTCACACCTTTATTTAACGTTATGAAATGGTTGTTGCAATAGTAATACCCAACAAGGTATCGAGGTTGATGCAATAGTGGAAAAATTGCACTTCCACAAACTTGGATTGTTTATAGGTAAAATTTAAACTAAGAAATTATTTTGTTGTTTTTTTTTTCAAATTGATATAAAGTCCTAGGGCTATGACCTTGGTCTAGTTGTTTTCCTAATGAGTTATAAACTTCAAAGCTAAGTTTATTAGTCAGGGTATATTATAGCCATCAACACTTGAGTACTCTCAATACCTCTCGCTCAGAGTGTGAGTTCACCTAATTTGGCTTTCTCAAGTCCAAATGGGTATTGAACAAAACAGTTCATACAAAGCTCAAATAGAATTTTACTATCTCTAGGTTCAACCTTTTAATTGGGATTATTAATCTCTTAATTTACCCAATTTACTTTTGGCCAAGTTTTTGTAGATTAAGTCACTCTTTTTCAAGTAGAGACTAAGTCAAATATGCATGAACTAATATTTGCAACAGTCAATTATACAATTAAAAGCAAGAACAAGGCTAAATAATAAACATCCAACCATAAACAAGTAATAAATCAAACACCCATTAGGATTACACTCTAGAGTTGGGTCACAACCCTAGTAAAAATCTATCTAATCATACTTAAGATAGAAGCAATAGAAGAAGAAATGATAATTTAACCCATATTGATAATTCAAATGATGAATTCTATATTCAAGAAGCTAAAAATAGTAAGAACTACTAAAGAGAGTAAAGCAAACTGTCTATTGTAGATGCTAATGTCAAAACTTAACCTAAATGAATGGATCTCTTCTAGTTATACAGGGCTGAAATTTTCAGACAAAAATACCCTTTTAGAGGTTCTACGACCTCACAATTCCATGTACTATCTGCCGCGCCCCATTTTATTGTGAAAACATGTTTAGACGTGTGACAACACTTTTAAAGGAAGTAATTAAAAGACAAGAGTCACCACGTAATGATTTTAAGGTGAGTTAGAGCTCCGTTTTGCCAATAACTTAGTTTGACTAGTCAATATCATCAAAGATCGGGTAAGAGCTTAAGTTACCTCAAAGAGAAGGTATTAGACGCTCTTCGAGGTCCACAACTATGGGTCCCAGTTGAACTTTAAACTACTTGGATTATGTAATTAGGCTAGGTGATCAAATAAATAAATAAAATTTAAAAATCGTAGTCTTATCATAGCACATGATAATTTTACATATCCTTAATGATTACAAGGATGTAGATATATTTGTCTATGTTGAATGACAAAGTGAAAATGGAAAGTATATAAAAGGAAGGGGGTCCTAAGTTTTTTAGCCTGAAGGATCACCACGGGCAAAATAAATAATACTTCTCAACTCCTTTTAGGTAGGAGTTGCTCATATTATTCAACGAGCACAGAATATTGTCTTCTGCTACGCAGTGACTATGTTGAAGTTGTTTGCCTAAGCTGTTCTAATTAAATTCTAAGTCGTATCATATGGGTTTACTACTCGTCTCATGTCTATGGTCAAGGCTGCTTTAGACCTCTTTTTTGGGTAGTTTTAGACTTACTTAGGTTGCTCAGAAATGATAAATATAATTGTGCATTCAAAACAAATAGGACCAAACATAATAGCAAAGAGTGGCTCATGTTAGCCCCCACACATAAATAAGGAAGAACACAGACTGATTTCTAGTAATAGGTAGTAGAACATCTCAAAAATAAGAGTAAGAATCCTTTAGTCTATTGGCATGATCTCTATATGAGATCAGTATCAAACATGTAATGCTGCATTTTCTAGGCCATCGTATTGGCAGATTAGATCATTACAAGTTCTACAGAAATGGTTTTTAAGTGTTTCTGATTTCCAGTAGTACATATAAGCAGTGTTCGGGCGAATTTGAACATTGCAAATCATATAGGAATGATTTCTAAATTGTTCTGGATTCTACAGATACATGGGCAGTGCAGTAATTTCTAGATTAACACGTAGGCAAATTGAATATTGCATGTTCTGTAGACATGATATCTAATCATTTTACATAAAAAGTTAGTGAAAACAATATACTTCTGAATCACTAATGATAATTTTATAGGCTTGCATCTTAAAAAGGCGCCAGTGTAATAGAAAACGGTGGGAACAGTCGATTAGAGTATTAGAACTGTATAAACATGATATCTAGATGAGTAATACACTAAAAGTAATTGAAATAAATTATAGATTGATTATTCGAAGTTCTATTTGCATGATATCTAGGTAAGTAAAAATATTGCATTGTTGCATCTTATGGACATATTATCTAAGAGTGCACAGTAGTGAAAATAGGTACAACAAGTACGTAAAATAACATGATTTGACAAGTTAAGTGATGTGTGTGCACGTGACTCCTATAGGCATGATGTCTCTAAGTGTACAGAAATAACAAATTGAGCATATAGATCCAATTGACATGTTCTCTACCCTTTCATGCAAGTACTAAAATACCCTTTCTACCCCAATTTCACAAAATCCCCAACTGTTTAATTACAAATTATTACAAACCCACTAACATATGAAAATGAGCCCTAGCATTATAGTGTTGAAATAATACAGCCCTCACAAATAGTGCCGGTCTAAGAGGAGATAACCCAGTACTGCTTGGGCCTTCAACAAGCTTATTCTTCGCACCAGCAACAAAGCTAGCCCCAAACTCAGCTCAAGATTAGAGTATGATAATTACAAACTTCAAGCTCATATATAGAACTATATCAAGCAGAAGTGGAGAATTCACCCATCCACCAGCGGCAGATGAAAAACATAATTAAATAACTACTTAATGAATTAGTTAATAAAAACTCTAAGTCCATGCACTCAGTTCTTAAGGCTATGACTATCAGCACTTATAAGGCAAATGAACATAGATACAAGCAACATGAGATAGCAGGCCACTCCACATAGAGTTCCAAAATAAAACATGATTCGGAACGAACCTAAAGAACTTCAAATGAAAATCGATCATAATCATAGGTAGGAAGCAAGTCGAGCACAAATTTTACATGAACGTTTTAACATGACAGTCTAATGATTTTAGGTGCATTAGGACACCAATGGGGTTCAATTCTATGTTTCCGTTGAATAACCAGAGATATGGTAAGGACTTGAAATTATCCTAAGGGGAAGGTGTTAGCCACCCCTCAGGATCCAGTAGTGGTTCCCGACCAGCCAATTTATTGTAAATTTAGCAAATAGACAAGTATAAGCTCCAAATATTAGGGAATTTAAATTTAAACACATAAAAGAAAGGATAATTAAAAGAAGAGTTTTAACAAGAGTTTTACAAATAAAGGAAACAGGGTCCTACGTTTATAATTAATATGGATCACGTCAATGCAATACTCGATAATCACTCCTCAAAAGAGGGGTTACACGTTGCATTAGCGCACCAATCATCATATCCACATCTACCCTTCCAATCTCGTTAAGGTATTAAAGCGCAGATTTGTCTCAATTACTATTGCATGCTTTTACCCGTCCCATTTATATAAGTCTCGGAGGTACTTACGACTACAATTCCTAAAGGGACGGGATATTAGGTTGATTGTTTTCAAAGGATAAAAATCTACGGAGACATATAAAACACGCAGGGGAAACATATACATATATAAAGGCTCATATACACCTCATTGAACAAAATCACATAACTAGCTTGACTTGTACATACTTTTTAGGTATGATTAAAAATACTAAAGACAAGGGGAATTTGATTATTGAAGCATGATTTCTATTACATAACTCAGATTCAAAGTCTGAATAAGGCATGCCTGCTGGTCGTAGCAATTAAAAAAATCAGCTTCAAATTTACAGTTATTACTCTAAGTCTTGCCTAAGTGATTAGACGGGGTCCGATAGCCATGACATCTACTTTATTCGGAACGTGGTGAAACAATGATAACTCAAGAGTAATTGCTTGAAATACTTTAGGCATGATTGTTAAACTTTTTTAAAATAAGGAAATTAGATTATTAAGAAAAAGGGTTTAGAATGGACGAATTTAAATTAGACTAGTTTCAGTTTCTGCAGATGACAGTATCCATTATCGCCGATTTTTAGTCCTATGAACATGAGATCCAGGATTACTGATTTTTGACCCTAACAGGCATAATTGTTGATTTTATACCATTGTATACATAGTATCTAAATTAATAATGTCAAATCTTATAGGAATAATATCTAGTAAACAATGGAAACATAAAGGTTCTTACTTGGGAATTCCTAAAAGCATAATTTCAATACTTTATACGGATTTTAACATGCTGCTGGATTATAACCAATTGGGATCTAAAATGTTATCTAAACGGTGACGAACGTGCAGAATTTTAGATAATTCCTATAGGCAGGTTATCTAAATGGGAAGCTGAGTAAGAAGGATTTAAAGTATGTCCTATAAACATGGTTTCTAAATATGATATGAATATGCAAAATTAAAAGCAGTCCTATAGGCATGATTTCTAAATGCGAATTGAACATGAAGAAAATGCAGTCCCATAGGTATGTTTTCTACTCTTGCATACATAATTACCCAACCCTTTTTCACTAGGCATCCCCAAATGTTCATTACAAATTATTACAAATGAGGAATACTAAATTACATCGATAAATTACAAAAAGAATTTACAACCAGAGGAGGCCTTATTCTTCACTTCCTCTCTGAGTTATGGAATAAACCACCTCAAAATGCCATTGATCCGAAGCCTTTCTCAAATTGAGTGTGTCAGAGTTCCCTAAGGGCCTCAATAGGACCTCGGGTAGTGCTCACACCCAATTTACATAACTAGAATAGAGATGGCTTCAGTGTGGAAATGCCAATCTTCATGTGTCCAAGTTTAGAGGGAGCTCATGGGTCACAAGGAAAGTTTCACATGAGGGGGGCAGAACGTAAGTCTAAGAAGAGAGTGAAAGTGTAGAAACTGAGTTTTAAGAGCTGAGGGAAAGGGCTATGGGAGATATCCATTAAGATTTCATGGAGTCAATAACTTCACACAAAGGGGGGCAGGGGATTGGTAGTCCATTTCAAGGAGCCTATACATTTAGGAATGGATTAACTTTGCGCATGAATAACAATAAGAAGTGTTGACATGCCAGTAAATCAACCAGAACACACAACATATAAGAGAAATATGGAGGTTATGATCCTAGGAGGACCAAGTTAGGGTCATACACAACAATTTCCAATGCTATCATGCCCGCAAACCAACCACAAGTATCTAACACATTGGGGTAGGGATTTAGGATACACGGGTCATAATACATCGATTTTGAACAGGAGAAAGGAAATTATAGCATGACAAATAATGGTACAGGGTTAAATACAAACAGTAGGCAGACAAGAATGCACGAACAATAAATAAGCAAGTTGTTGTTGGTGCAGAAAACTTAATTAGAACATACTAGTAAGAAATGCAAATGCAGAAAATAAACAAGTTTCTCCACAGCCTAGCCTCGGCTTTCAGCCGACTAGGTAAGGTAGCAATATAGTAGTACTCGATAAGAGAGAGAGAGAGAGGGGGGCTTAGTGTAGCGTGCGTTTGAACTCAAGTTTATGCCTTGTGTTCTTGTCTTTGAAAGAAAATAAGTATCAGGTATTTATAGTTTTTGAAAACGAGTAACAGAGAGGTAATAAGCTACAAAAATGGAAACAGTCATGATGCAGAATCAATTACCCAAGTGATTTAATTAAGGGATCACTTTGATTAACGGGTAGCAACAAGTTCAAAATAAGGAAGCAAATAAATTTATAAGCAGGCTGACAGTTGCCATAAAAAATTAGTAAAACATTAAGTAAGCAATCAAGTCTAGGTACAACGATCCATTAATTTGGGAAAGAACTCAGCAAGGCAAAACATGAAAAGAAAATCAATTAACCCTAATAGGCAAGTGAAATCAGAATTTCTCAATGCAAAAGTTTGAAATCAGTCACGAGTTGAAGGTCAAACAAAGTAGGAAACCTAGCATATAATTATGGTGCATAAACACTACACTTGCGAGGCCAAGCTTGTTGGCAAAAGGAAACGGCATACAATAGTAGCACAACATTTAGTAGATACCAACATTCGAAACATGATAGTCCAATAGGTCAAGTAGGAAGAAATCATAAATATCATAGCATGTGAAGATCTTGTTAGATAATACGCTTAACGCTAGAGGGGGGGGTGAATAGCGTTATAATAAAATTAGCGTAAACTTGCGGAATTTAAAAATTGCAGGAAATAAATAAGTGCGATAAGTAAATAAATTAGAACAAACGCACCGATATATCCTGGTTCACCACAACCCGTGGCTAGTCCAGTCCCCGAGAGACTCTCTCGAGATTTCCACTAACTTGTTAAGCTTACGGGTGCTCAACAAACCGTTACAACTTGAGGACACAAGCCTCAGCAACCTTTGCTCGGAGGTACAACACTCCAAGACTTCAACCAAGGAAACACAAGTTCCTTCTTACAACACAAGGGACTAACACTTCCCTTCAAGTGTACAAAAACACTTAGCACTCAAACAAGACACTCCTTTAAGAGTAGATATGAGTAAATAGAATACGCTCAGGATCGCAACAACTTTCGACAAGAATTTGGCTCTCAAAAGCTTATGTAATGAATATAAAGTGATAAACAATAAAGTATGCAAGCTTTAGCAATTGTATGATCAGTTGTTGTATGTTGTTGTTCTTAAAAGACTGAATTGAAGCTGTATTTATAGTTGAAAAACCTTGTATTACCGTTGCCTAATTGCCAACTAAGAATTGCTGATTTTACTCAGTGACAATCGATTGTCAAAATGCCACAATCGATTGTTTGCCAATCGTTCCAAAAATCAATCCCATATTTTACGCATAACAATCGATTATCTAAGATCAATAATCGATTACTGGCAACGTTCAAAAAATTATTTCCAGATTTTACGTAAAAAAATCGATTGTTAGAAATCTACAATCGATTACTCAGCAACGTTCAAAAAATCCTTTCCAGATTTTAATTAAAACAAACGATTATGAGAAATCAATAATCGATTACTCAGCAACGTTCAAAAAATCTTTTTCGGATTTTATTTAAAACAATCGATTATAGGAAATCAATAATCGATTACCTGACGGTATTTGAAAATATTTTGGCAACGGTCATTTATACAATCGATTATATTAAGTTAACAATCGATTATATATCAATCTTGAAAAATCAATTTAGACACTGCCTCGTGACAATCGATTGTTATAGGTTCACAATCGATTATTTAATAACTTTGAAAAATCTGATGGACACTGTCTCTTCACAATCGATTGTCATTAGCTTCACAATCGATTATTTTGAGTTTTGAAAAACTTTGATAGACACTGCCTCATCACAATCGATTGTCATAAGGTTCACAATCGATTGTCATGCAGATTTGAAAAATCTGATGCTCACTGCCTTAACACAATCGATTGTCATAAGTTCACAATCGATTGTCAGGCAGCTGACTTAAACATATTCGATTATCATAAGTACATAATCGATTATCTTAGTCCAGATTTCAGAGGCATGTTTAAAAATCATTTTGACTAAAGTAAATATGCATTATTTAAAATCATTTTGCTCTAAATTACATATGCATGATTTGTTAAAAATATTTTTACGAGAGAAGCCAAGTCTTGAGTTTAAGTTGTCGTATCAAGATCACAATTAAATACCGACTCATATAAAACTTAATCTCGATCTTTGTCTTGTGCTTGAATCTCGTTATATATCAGTTTTGCACTTGTGCTTGGATCTCGTCATGTGTCAATTTGCGCATAGTTTGTCATTCATCAAAACCTACCAATATGAACACACGTTTAGTATAATGCCTTGAGAACGTGTTCCAACAGATCTCACAATAGCAGGTGCAGAACCCTTGTTGAAAATTAGGGTTTCGAGCATAATCGATTTTTAAGAGATGATAGAAAATGAGAGTCAGAAGAATCACACAAAGGAATAAGAGATTATGAAATAAAGAACTTCAAATTGATTCATGAACTTAAACTAATAGTCACAGACCCCAAACCATAGGATTTCCAACAATAAAAGGGTTTTAAAAGAGGATAAACAAGCAAATCGGATGGAAACTCAAGCACAAACATTCGTCTAATAACAAATCATAAGAAATTTGAGCTTTTAACATGCAAACTTAGGTACAAGGATATGAGTAAACATAGAAAAACATGTAAAAAAATTAGAGAAACATTTTGAAATAACTTAATAAAAACCCTATTGGGAAAAATAAGGAGTTTTGAAGGAAGAGTTTTAAAAGAAACTTCGAGAAAAATGTTTAGAAGTTCAAAGAAAACATTGATCTGAAATAGATCTAAGAGAAATTGAAAGAAACTTAGGGTTTAGGGTTTCAAAAGAACCTGAAGTGATGAGAAAGGCCTTGAAAACCATCGATCTAAGCAGGAGAGTCAAAAGTCTGACTCGAATAGCCATGGCTGGACGGAGAAAAGTCAGAGACGACCAGGGAACGACCATGAACTGAAATCGAATATGGTGTTGACCAAGCTCTTTCATCTATCCTTAAGACCATAAGAATCGAACACGTAGAATCCATGGGGGTTGATACAGGTCTGCGACGACCTTGGAAGTGATAGATTTATAGTTTGGTGGCGGCGATTAGGATTTGTGAGGAATTGCAGAGAGATTACAGTGGGAAAGGGATTTAAGGACAACGTTTGGTGTAAAATGGGGTGGGGTAAGGGACGTTTGAGATGAAAAATGGAAAGGACTGATATCGGCCGTTGATCTAAATGATCAACGGCCAAGATTGAAAGGGTTAGGAAGGGGATCCGTGTAGCATTATTTAAATAGGTCGTGGGTCGATTTGAATGGGAATTGGGTCATGGTAATTGGGCTTCAAATTAGGGGTTCAATTCAGGCCATAATTGAAATATACTTGGGCTAGATTTTAAATAGCCAGTTTCCACTTTTTATTCTATTCAAATAGTAACTAAATTATTGGAAATAAAATAAAGATACTAATATGATTTTTAGTATATAATTATAAATTAAAAAATATTTGACTTACTTTTCGTAAATATAAATGCAATTGAATTTTAAAAAAGGCTAATATTGTAATTATATGTAACTTAGCTTTTAAAATACTAATTAAATTTTTATAAATGTGCAAAAATTATCTTAGCTATATTTTAGCAAAAATATGAGAATACCATAAATGATCACCAAAAATGATAATTTGTGGAATTATTATTGAGTTTTTTTTGGATAAAATAGGTCAATAAATTGATTTTTTTAAAATTAAGGAATAAATAATAAAACATTAGGATATCATTTTTTATGATTGAAAATGATATTTTGAAAGTATATTTCATATTAAAAATATAAAGAGAAAATTGGATATCAACAGCTGCCACTCTTTACTCTTGATGGAAGAAAGAGTTGTTTTTTTTTTGGCAATCCACTAGGCAAGTGCCTAGGGCTTGTATTTATTAATATTCAAAAAGAAAATTACAACAATTAGGAAAATTAAAACAAGGAATAGCACCGGTGTTGTTACCCATATAACACAACCAGGGGAAACCTTATCCAAATAATCCTATTGAGGCAAATAAAAACCTCACCTATTAGCAAGCATGTAAAAAGAAAGAACTAGCAAGAACTAAGAATTTATTGATCATCACAGAGTTTATAACGTACTATGCAATGATATTACAAATTATAATACTAATGAGATGGTAAAATAATGTGATGACGAACCACCATGGTGCTCTCTTTTTTCTAGATTTGTGAATACTTCCATTTGTAGATTGATATCTTCCTCCACAATATTTTCCAAAAATACTTCAAAATTCATGGTTTTTTTTTATCAAGCGATTGGCCCTTGAAGCTATTGTTTGATTGAGCTGTTTTTGTTTTGCATTTCTCATTGGGGGTCTCCTTTCTAAAGCGTCTTCAATCACCCTGTTGTTCCAACTTCTATTCCTTGCACGCGACTTGCTACTTTTTCCACTATGCAATGGTGATAAATCACCATTTCTTGAAGCGTTTGCCCAGCATTTCTGTAAGATATCATCTTCCTCCCCTTCTTCATATATATGTCTACTTGTTAAAATTGGATTTGGCATATCTTGAAAATCACCTTAAATTAGCAATGTTGTTTCAGCTTGTACATTTGTCGAAATTGCCTTGTTTTGCCTTTGTTTTTGCGATTTGTTCCTACTCATGTTCGAACGGCTTGAACTGGCATTATCAAGGGCTAAAGCATCTGTATTTATCATCGCATCCAAAAGATGCCTTTCTTCTGAAGAGAATACAGGGTTATTTGTTACCATGTGTAGCTTTCCCGGCTGTGAATCTGCTATTGTGTTGCAATCAGCAAAAGGTGAGTTACTTTCATCCCCTTGCTGCTACTCAGAAATATGACTTGAATCCAAAGGTTGGCTCGTTCCATCGACATGATTCATCTGTTCTAAAATACTGGCTGGTTCAGTTGTGACAAAATGATTCTGTCCAATTTTTTCCATCTTTGTTGTGCGTCGAACAGAAGCATTTTTGTCTGCGAAGTGTTGGTCTGGTTGGATGTTAATTCCTGTTGCTATTTTGTAGATCTTTGGTATTGCTATATTTGAACTAACTTCTTTTGCAGTATTTGTTCGAAGAAAAACTGGAGCGTTATGGTTTCAACTTGCTGATTGTATTTGCTGTAGTTGCCGTAGATGCACGACAATTCAGATTGGTCTGTTTTGATGATGCAGGTCTCCCATTGAATTTTTGTTTGATTGGAGCGTCAATGTCCTCTCCTGCACTATCCTGATTAGTTTCTTGATCGTCTTCTTCAGATGAAAAACCAGCAAAACCAACGCCCCATCCCTCATCGTCATCATACTCTCCTTGGTCTTTCCATAGTTTCGAGTTAATTACCATCTTCCTCATGTTTGCTTGAATTACTGCTTTGTTACCGCCAAATGAGATCGCTCGTTGCCCACATTATTGTTGCTCGTCAGTTTACTCAAATGATTGATGCAGTGAGGCCAAAGATTGATTGATCTTAGGAATAGCATTGGACATCATTTTATCCTGTGTATCTTTGGTAACAGTTTGATCCCTTGGCACTAGATATTTATTCAAAGTCTCTGTCTTGGATGAGTTATTGTGACGGTTACTGTTAGTCATTTGCAAGTTAACTGTAGTGACCTTTTCTTCATCTTCATTGGCATGGCAAGTGCTGCAAAAGAATTTTGATTGTTTGGTACATCTGTACGTTTCTTTTCAATCTGCTGTTTTGTTTTGCTTATTGGCTTTCTGTTTTTGTTGGAAATCGATGTCCACTTTTCCTTACCATTAATTTGTCCAGCTTCCCTTTTGTGTTGACTAACTTGCGTATGTTGTGATCTGCAAAAATCATTCCCCTGTTGATCAACCTTACCTTGTACTACTTCTGCATTATGGACAGTTGCAGCAGCATGAGCTCTGCAAGAGTTTACAAAGTGTTGTTTTTGAGCCAAATCAGGACATGGTGATCTTTGAAGCATTTCAATCACAGAGTTCTGGTGATCACTCCCAGTTAACTGTCGATCATCAAAACAGTTAGGAAAAACATGAACTGCCATCAGCCTGAACTGCCAGGATGGAATTCTTGTTAACCTTTGATAGTGATGCTTCAAGCTCAAATTCCATACCATCATAGTGATGTTTCACCTCTTCATTGACACTGTAAATATGTTGTTCACATTTTTCTGTTAAATTGGACAGCTTGGTTGTAACCTGAGCTGAAGGCTTATTCAATTAAATATGGCCTTGTTGTCCAGTACATTTGAAGCATGAGTTAGACTTTGCATAGCTGACTGCCCAACACTTACAGTGTTTTAATTCTTATTTTCCTGCTCAAAAAGTTGCTGCTCAATAAGTTTATCCTGCATAGAGAGATGTATGAAAGAATTGCCTGTCCTTTTTGCATTTTCAGTTGATGGTAACCTTGATGCAACAGTATGTTTCAAATCCACCACATATATTTATCAAGGTACGCGCGATGCGCATGTAGTTTATCTCAATAAGAATAATTAATTTAAAAATTATATCTAATATTTATTTTTAAGTTACTGAAGATGACTATGTTGATCGTGTATAACTAACTCAATTAAAAAAGAAACTGCTTCACAAAATTCTCAATTATAGTTAAAAGTTAAACTAAAAAAGTCAGCTTTTATAATTTCATAACTTTACTGTCACAAGTTCCCTTGCTTCTTTTACAGTTTCAGCTAGAACATATAATAACTTGAAAATCTAAATACTGTTGAAGAATAGAACTTAAAAAAATAAGCACGCTACCATTAATTAATAAATTTCAAATCATCATAAAAACAAAATGGAATGAAAACCCACAAATACATTCAAAATTAATATTAAAGCAAGTTAGTAAGAGAATTTACAATTGAAATATGGGCCACTTACAACATATTTACTTCAAATAATGAATTAGAATTAGAGTGGAAAGTATAAATTTTCTTTTGAAGTATTATTATTCAAGTGAAATTAATATTTAAATTTATTCTAATATTGGCTCTATAATTTTATATATTTAAAAAATAATTAAATTTTTTTAGTCTAAAATATATATTAAATGGTCAAAAAATAGATCAACATTTTTTGTTCGAACACATGTATTTCCTCAATGATTTAAAGGGCATATCCTTTGAACTATCACATGATAATTATTATTATTCCTATATTATAATATCATCTAAAATCTTGGATATTTGTTGGATGCTTTTTTTGTAATGATTCTTTAATGATAGGCTGCTTAAAGAATGTAAAAATCTGAAAATGACTAATATCGAATGAATACTTTATAATTAATAATTTAATATAAAAAAGTATAGAGAGCCAATTGTAGCAATTGATGAAAAATAAAAATAAAATTAACGTCAGCTTATTTTGAATACATTTTGTCTTCTCTTGAATCGTATTTTTTTTTCCGAGTTTGGAATTTGAATAATTCAATTCTAACACTCTAGTGCAAGAGATTTCATTCGATTTTGTGATTTCTTTATGAAAATAATTTATATACTCTAAGATTGTGCCAATTGAAGCGTTTCACTTGAATTTCGGATTTCTTTCACCTTTAATGGTCTTTATGAAAATAATTTATATACCTTAAGAATTATGTCAACTGGAAAATGTTTCACTTATATGATGAATTTTAAAAAAATTGGTTTATTGAAGTTCTTAATGTTACCTTATAATAAATTTTAAATATTTAACTAATTAGATTTTTCAATAAGAATTATCATTCGAATAGGTGGAAAACATCAATGCAAGACATGTTCCAAACAATTTTTAAAAAGAATTTTTTTGTAAATTTCAAACGATTAACAATCATTACATACCAAAAAATATAAATTTCATAGGAACCACAATTATTTTTTTAAATCAAGAAACCCAAAGATATTTAGCTTAATTTATCATTATTGAAGAAGTTTCAAAAAATTCATAAATTATGTTAGTGGAATCAGTGACAATTTCTGAGTTATAATTGATTTCTTCTCAACATTTAAATAAATAAATTAAATAATTTAAACGTTTGAAAGCTAAAGATAGAATATAGAATAAAATATTAATGAAATATTCTCATCAATTTTAAATATCGTAACATGAAATGAGTAATTTTATATAAAAAACGTACAATATTGTTAAAAAGTGGATCACCTCTCCAATAACCCCATGCTTTTTCTTTCTTTGATATTTTTTATTCTTTTCTTTCTAAATTTCGCTAATTATTTTTATGTAATTAGTGTGTAAGATTTATATAGAGTAAATTTTTGATGTTTTAGCCTATATGATAATATAGTTTGAGTTTAGTTACTTCAAGACTTTTGATAACGTATAAGAGTACTTTGCCGTTTTGAATCCATACCTCAAAAAAATATGTTACCAAAAATTTCACACTTTAGATTTTATGTTTTTCCTTATAATTCTATTGATTAAAATACTAATTGACTTCAAAATCCTAAATACTAGGACTTACTACCTTAGTTCAAATAAGAAAATAATTTAATATTCAATATTTTACTTGACTTTAAAGATCTAAATATTATGAAAATAATCAAATTACTAATTTGTCCAATATAAGCTATATTTTAAAAGGGGTAAAAAAGGCGAACGACATTTTACTAAGGGCCTTCTTGCTTTTAATATAGTGTGTGTGTGTGTGTGTGTATATATATATATATATATATATCCAATAAATGAATTAGCAAAAGTGATAATTGTGAGAATAATTATAGGGTTTTTCTCGATAAAATAGGGTGATAAATTCGTTTAAAATTCTTTAAAAATTAAGAAAAAAATAGAAAAATCTTTTGACATACTTTTATATGCATACATATTCTATTTTGAAAGTATTTCCTCATATTGAAAATACGTGGCAAAAAATTGACTATCAACAACTGCCCCTCTTTACCGGAAAAGATTGAAGAGTTGTCGGGTAAAATTATGATGGCCAAATTTGACCGAACGAAATGGTTTGAAGAGCCTTGCCGTGCTATGGTTCCTGAGCTATCTACATATCACTGGTCTTACAGGAATCAGGCAATATGTAGTTCAGGATTCATCTGCGGAGCATGCCGATAGAGACTTTCGAGAACAGATGTAGTGTTTAGGACGAGATAGATGGTTAAAGTTTGATAGGGTCGATGGAACTGGAACGAGATAATTCCTGCCGAGATGGTAGTTGCTCGCCGGTTTACCTGCCAGTAAATAATACGAGCATATATTGTGTGCAAATTAAAGCATGATGCAAATTCCTGTCGGACCATGAATGTTGTATTTGGACGGTTAAGATGACGTCCTCAAACCATGATGTCCTGGGCCATGAAGCATATAATAAAAGATTTGCAGGCCATGAAATTATGCTCTTGGGCTATGAGGATGATTCCTCTGAACTATGATGCCATTAAATAATGATATTCAAAAGATAAGGAGTCCTCAGACCATGGTATGGCCTTTCCGGGCTATGAAAATGGCGCCTCCAACTATGATGCCTTTTGACAATTTGGCGGTCTTTCTGCCCATGAATGCACTATTTGGCGATATTTTACCCCAATCATTGTAGAATGTGGCGATCATTATGCCATGCAAGGGTGAATAAGGCAGTGATATTTCAGCCATGCGAATGCAGAAGATGGCGATCTTTTAGCCATGTAAGTGTAAATAAGGGGGCGATCTTTCAGCCATGCAAGTGTAGAAACAACAATATTTCAGCAATGCGAATGGAAAGGTGCTGATCGTTTAGCCATGCAAATGTAAATGGAGGCATAGCTTAACCTAACAAGGCAGAATAGTAGCCTTATGCAATGGAGAAAATGCAAATGGAGGTAGAGCTTAACCTTGGAAGGGAAAACAACAGCCTTATGCAATGCAGAAAATGTAGATGGAGGTAGAGCTTAACCTTGGAAAGCAGAATAGTATCCTTATACAATGTATAAAATGCCGATAGAGCTTGAGCTTAACCTCGAAACGCAGAATAGTAGCGTTATGCAGCAGATGGAGGTAGAGCTTAACCTCGGAAAGCAGAATAGTAGCCTCATGCAATGCAAAAAAATACAGATGGAGGTAGAGCTTAACATGGGAAGGGAGAATAGTAGCCTTATTCAATAAAGGATGTTGATGGAGACAACGTTCAGTCTTGGAATTAAGAATGGTAGCCTTATGCAAGAAATAAAAGGCAGATGGTAATAGAGTTTTCTTAGTTGATAGCTGATTGCAAAATTGTGGCTGCTGGGAGACATTGTGCCTACTAGGGACACAGCGTGCAGATAGCAAATGTGAGTAAGTGCAATAGTTTTGAAAGTTGTATTACTGGATAATATGAGTGTATAATACATTCGATGATTTTTTGCAACTCAAGTGCCTGCATCTAAAGAAAAATCGTGAGTTTTGTAAAAAAAGGGGAAAGGTTATTTTCTATCCCCTTCTGGCTTTGCTTGACTTGTTTGGTTCTGATTTGGTCATACTGCATGTATCATTGGGGTAGCATTGCGAAACAAAGGGATTTCATAAATAAACGTGCATCATTTAGTAAAAGCATAACATAAATACATAATTAAAAATAGATTTCTTTAGATTACCCGGCGACTGCGACGTGGTTCAAGACATTGCAACCTTTCTTTGCTACAGAATTTTGAGGGTCCTCCTCAAAATTTTACCCCTAACTGGGTTGGTACTTCCGACTATTGCTAGAGATAGTTTGGTTGAAAGCAACTTCGAAATTTTGAGGGTCATCCTCAAAATTCTGCTGTAGTTTCAAATTGCAGGTACGAATGAAAATATTATTCAATTGTGACCGAACCCATAGGGCTGCATACGTATCCCATCTTAAAGGAGAAACATGTCAGGCGTAGTTCAATTTTCCTCATATTGAAAAGAATAAAGAATACGCATAGTATAGTTTGACTGGATCTTAATTGATCGTCTTTGACCAGACTTCTCCGCCAATTTCTGCAAGTATGAGGGCTCCTCCTGTCAAAACACGGTGAACTATGTATGGACACTACTAGTTGGGAGAGAATTTCCCTTTGGCTTCATCTTGATGTGGAAAGATTTTCTTTAACACCAGCTACCTCGGTGTGAACTGTCTTGGCTTGACTCTTTTGTTGAATGATCCGGACATTTTGTTCTGATAAATCTGACCGTGGCAAACTGCATTCACTATTTTCCATCGATAAGAGGTAGTTTCTCATAACGACTCTTCACCCACTCCACGTTGTTGAGTTCTGCTTCATGTATGATCCTATAGGAGGGAATTTCTACTTCGGGGGGAATGACAGCTTCTGTACCATAAACCAACATATAGGGGGTTGCCATGTTGATCTGCGGACTGTGGTGCCATACCCCCAACAGAGGAAATGATAGCTTATTGTGCCATTATTTATGCTTCTCTATCATTTTCCTCATTATATTATTGATATTCTTATTGGCGGCTTCTACTGCTCCATCCATCTGAGGATTGTAGGATGTAGAATTCTTCTATCTGATCTTGAAGGTTTCCCACATGGCTTTCATCAAGCCACTGTTGAGGTTGGATCCATTATCAGTAATGATTAACTCTGGAATCCCAAATCGGTAAATAATGCGGTCGCAGAAAAAGTCTGTCACGACCTTGTTGGTTACTGCTCTATTAGATTATGCTTCAACATATTTGGTGAAATAGTTAGTTTCCACCAAGTTAAACATGTTGCCGTTTGATGCAGTAGCTTAGATCGGTCCAATATCCATTCCCCAAGTGGGGAAGGGCCATGGTGAGCTCGTTCCATTAAGCTCATTTGAAGGTACCTTTATCATGTTTGCATGTATCTGGCAGCAATGGCATTTCCGGACATAGTGGATGCAGTCAGTCTCCCAAGTCGTCCAAAAGTAACCAGCTCGGAGAATCGTTTATGCTAAGACAAACTTCATATATGGACCGCAGGTCCCAACGTGAATTTCCTCTAGTAGCCTAGATGCTTCGTTTGCATCGACACACTTTAGTAATCCCAAGTCATGAGTCCTCTTATATAGTATTAATCTACTGTGAAAGAAATTATAGGATAACCTCCGAAGTGTGCATTTCTGAGTAGGATTTGCAAGCTCTGGTTCTCCTTTCGCCAACTATTCCATGATATCATGAAACCTAGACTTTCTGTCTGCTTTTTCTGTAGCATGAGCACAATAAGCTAGATGATCATGGATCTTTACTAGAATGGGATCAATGAAATTATTGTCTGGATGTTATATCATGGATGATAGGGTAGCCAACGCATCGGCAAACTCATTCTAGACTCTGGGAATATGTTGGAATTCTGTCTTTGTGAATTTCTTTCTCAGCTTCTGCACAGGATGCCGTTATGGGAGTATCTTTGAGTTCTTGGTTGCCCATTCTTCTCGGACCTAATGTATAAGAAAGTCTGAATCCCCAATTACTAGCAACTATTGAATGTTCATGTCAATGGTCATCTTGAACCCTAAGATGCATGCTTCATACACGGCCATATTGTTGGTGCAGGGAAAACCGTGTTTGGCAGGCATTGGATAATGCTGACTGATTTATGATAATTGGACTGCTCCTATGCCAACTCTTTTGAAATTTGTCGCTCCATAGAAAAACATTCTCCAACCATCATAGGATTCCGCAATGTCTTCTCCGATGAATGATACCTCTTCGTCGGGAAAATACATTTTTAGAGATTCGTATTCTCCATCCAGAGGATTTTCAGCAAGGTGGTGTGCTAGTGCCTTTCCCTTGATTGCTTTCTGAGTCACATAGAAAATGTCAAACTCACTCAACAGGAACTGCCACTTGGCTAGTTTTCCAGCGGGCATGGACTTCTAAAAGATATACTTGTAACGGTCCATCTTTGATAAGAGATATGTAGTATAGGCACATTAGTAGTGCCTCAACTTCAGAGCTACCCAAGTTAATGCACAACAGGTGAGCTCTAACAAAGAATACAAGGCCTCGTACAGGGTGAACTTCTTGCTGATGTAATATATGGCCTACTCCTTCCTCCCTATTTTTTCATGCTACTCCAGAATGCAACCATATGCTCCATCCAATACTACAAGGTAATATAATAGAGGTCTACCTGGTTCGGGCGGGACCAGGACTGGTGGCATTGGCAGGTACTCCTTGATTATGTAGAAGGCCTTTTAACAGTCATCAGTCCATTTGGTAGTGGCGTCCTTCTTCAACATCTTAAATATTGGCTCACAGATAACTGTAGATTGTGCTATGAACTGACTGATGTAGTTAAGTCTCCCCAAAAAACTCATTACATCCATCTTGTTCTTTAGCGGTGGAAATTCTTAAATAAAAAGCCATTTGATGGATCTAGCTCTATTCCTCAGGGACTTAGAATGGACCATAGTAATTTTCTGCAGGAACCCCAAATGCACATTTTATGGGAATTGAAGAATTTCCTCAAATCTTTCATGTGATTGGTGGCTTTCTTGGACTTGATGATGTTATAATCTAAATATAATTCGATCTCCTTGTGTACCATATCATGAATAATAGTAGTCGGGGCCCTCATGTAGGTGGCCCCATCATTCTTTAACCCAAACAACATCATCTTGTAATAGTACATCCCCCATGGTGTAATTAAAGTCATTTTTTCAGAATTTTCATCATCCATCCAGATCTGATGATACCCAGCGAAACAATCTACAAATGACTGCAACTCATGCTTAACGCAATTGTAAATAAGGATGTGTAGATTTGGCAAAAGGAAGTCATCTTTTGGACTAACCCTGTTGAGATCCCGGTAATCGACACAGACTCTAACCTTTCCATCCCTCTTTGGTATTGGCATGATGTTGGCTAACCACGTTGGATATTCCACTACCTTGAGAAATTTAGCTTTGACCTGCTTAGAGACTTCTTCCTTGATTTTCAGACTCATATCAGGCTTAAACTTTCTAAGCTTTTGCTTTACCAGCAGACATGTTGGAATGGTTGGTAGTTTGTGAGCTATAATGGATTTACTCAAACCAGTCATGTCATCATATGATCGGGCGAATATGTCATCATATTCTCTTAGAAATTCCTGGTATTCTTACTTTTCAACCGGTGACAAATGAATGTTAATTCGTATTTCTTTTATGTTTTTCTGCATCCCCCAGTTTAATAATCTCAGTCTCGTCCAGGTTGGACTTAGGCTTGTTCTTCTCGATTTCATTAACAATCTCTTCTGTTATATCATCTTCCTCTGAATATATTTCCATTTGTTGCATTGTCTCGTTGCATGTCTTAGTCATCGGTTCATCAAAACAAGTAATAGTAATGTCGTATAAGTAAAATAATGAGAGGAAACAATAGTAATAAATGTTGATTCATAAGAAAAATCAAAATGCTTTGATAAATAGCATAATTGTTTTAAACATTGGAGATCTTATTGAAAACACGCGAGGAAATTAAAATCTCTTATTAAATCAAGACAATGCTTGTTTTAGCCTTGCTACCCCGAGCTCGTCTGGCTCTGGTGGTCCGGATGGTCCAATTTTTGAGGAGGGCCCCTCTGCTTACTTCTTGTATGGAAGAGCCTTCCTACCCCTCCTCATCGAGAACAACACAACAATACACGTCACTGTCTTCTAAGAACAAGTTTTTCACAGATGCCACTATTTCCTCTTCTTCTGACCCATAGATAACATCGGCTGGTTGAAAAGTGTACTCAAAATATGGTATTGGCTGCTCCAGCGGATAGTAAGGACCGTGCCATGGTGGCTACCGGTTGTTGATATTCTTCACAAGTATACTCATATCCCATATCGAAAGTAGTGTCATGCTTCTTGAGCTTTATAGGCTTAGCGATTCCTTGGAGGTTCTTATCGAGACCTTTTTAGGTTCGTACCCACACCAATTAAATATACTATCGATCTTGTTATCATAACATTTATCTTTGTCAACAACATTCACATGTTCTATGTGATGGTAAATCTCTCTACCCAGCTTTCCTTTTCCTTCAATTGACGGAATGGTCTGGCAATTGTATATATGGTTGCTACCGTCGGCGTGAATGATCACCACTTGATGATTTCATTCAAATTTCACTACCTGATGCAGTGTCGATACAAGAGTCCCAGCGGCTTGGATCCATGGCCTTCCCAACTGTACATTGTAAGATGCTGACGCGCCTATCACTTGGAAATCAATATCGAACCAAGTTGGCCAATTTGCAAACACAAATTAATTTCCCAATATTGGACCTCTATGAACCATTGAAGGCATTCACATTTATGTCCCTATCCTTTATCTCATATAGTCATTTACCCAACTTTTAAAGTGTAACCAACTGACAAATGTTGAGGCCAGAACCCCCATTAATAAGGATTCTGGTGATAAATAAGTCCTCGTACGCATAGTGATGTGCAGTGCATTGTTGTGTCCCAACCCTTAAGGAGGTAGTTCATCCTCATGAAAAGTAATTTTGTGACTCTCCAATGCCTCTCCGACCATGTTAGCCTTTTCTCTACCAGAATGTTGCTTGGCACGTATGCTTCACTAAATACTATCAACAGAGCATTCTTGTGTGCCTCAGAATTCTGTAGCAAATCAAGGATGGAGATTCGCGTCGGTGTCTTGTTGAACCGGTCGATGACCGAGTATTCCTTGGAATGTATCTTTCTCCAAAGTTTGTCTAGATCTGTCTTAATGATGGGCGACCGATTGGAGGCTTGCTTGCTTGGTTCAGCTAAGTGTTCAAGGGTATAAACTCTACCAGTTCTTCTCATACCCTGTGCGGCAATAGTTTCCTCGGTCCTACCATTGCCCTTTCTTCGTGCCTCTCCTGTATAGTCCCACAGTATAGCCTTGGTATGGAATAGTGTTACATCCTACATCGTCAATGGGATTGGCATGGCTATCTTTGCTCCGAATGGAGCATGTTCCTTGGATGGTTAAACACTTTGAATGGTGTAGGTGCATTTGTCAAAGACATGAATTCAACCTCAATCGGTGTTGGTGTCTTTGCAGTTGCTTTGAACTCAAGTGGTACATACATGTTTACCTCAGCCTCCCCAGATGGCTGAATCTGGACTATGATTGGATAAAGAGTGACTGTCGGCTTAACTAGGTCATCACCTTCTGCGATTAACCCGATTGACCCCTCGGGATCCCAATCAACCTCTATTTCAATCATATGAATGCTTCTCCCTTTGTAAACTGGAAAAGAGTTATTACGGACATTCAGAGTGAGTTCCTTTTCCATAATAATCTTGTTATCAATCAAGGCCAAGATCTTGTCCTATAAGGAACGACATTCATTGATGGTGTGCGCCGGAATGGTATGCACAAGATTTGTTTGGATTAATCCACTAAAAAGGGTTATTCAAGGGATACAGCAGGGATAAGGGTGACATAACCAGGAACACTGAGCCTTTCATACAACCGGTCAATAGGTTCAGCAATGGATGTATACTGCTTAGGAGGTCTGCGATCAAAATATGGTCGAGGTCTAGGGAAGTTTTGGCGTGCATGAGGTGATTGATAGTGAGATAGTTGAGCATTTTAGGATTGGTAAACATATGCATGTTGGGAATATCTGGGTGAAGTAGGCTGAAATGTGGGACGTGGAGGTGATTGATAAGGTTGTGGTGGAGTTTGGTAAAATCGTGAGCGTGCATGGTAGTTCAGGTGTTGCTGATATGTGAGTGGAGGCATTGGATATGTTTGGTATTTAATATGGGATTTGGTCCTCTGTGAAACCATTGCGGCCCCTACGTCTCTTTTCTTGGACGCAAACCATACTGTAAGGCCTTATTGGTATCTTGAAAGGCCTAAAAGTTTGTAACCATAGAACGTTTGATTCCCTCCTCGATCCTTTATCCAAGCTTGATAATGTCAAAAAATTTGTGGCTCTCAATCATCATTAGCCTTTTACAATATTGCGGGTCTTGAGACCGAATATTGAATTTGTTCATTTAATCTTCTTCTAAAGCAGGTCTGACTATAGCAGGTTCAGATATCCTGCGAGTAGCATACTCGCAGAATCTACGGGCTTATTCTTTAGGTTCTGATAGTAGAACACATTTGGCGCATTTTTCTATGTTGAACCTGAACCTGTCCATGAAATCAAAGCCATACTCACCCAGTTTGACCATTTCTTTGGCTCTTGGCTAATGTACCAAGATAGAGCATCTCCTTTAAGACTCCTCCTGAAAAGCTTCATGTGGATTCTCTCATCTTTCTCTACTCTGACAAACTTGTCACTGTATGTTCTCAAATGGACTCTCGGATCCCCCGTACCATCAAACATTTTAAACTTCGAAGTTTGTACCCCTCGGGAAGTTTGACATCACACTGTATGCAGAGATATTCGTAGTTCAGCCCCTCAATTGCCTTATTTCCTTCGATGTTTTGAATTCGGCTAGTCAGTTTCTTAAGTTCTTCAGCTAGGCTCCTGATAAGCGAGTCTTTATCATCAGACTTGGGTGTGCTTGAGACTGGTTTGGTGGAGTGCGGCATGGTCTCCACGTAGATGGGGGTGTTATGATTAGTTTGGAAGTTGTCATTGGTGGAGTTTAACATTTATGGAATGAGCAGTGGAGCATTGTTTGAGGTATGATAGGTGATGCAGTTGTGGTGAGGAGCTACATGGTTTTGTTCCCTTGGGATATTTTGTGGAAGTGTGGGGTTATGAGAATTTAGGAACTTGACATCTGGGGTGGTGAGGGAAAATGATAGATTTGCCAAATTCCTGACTTGATCAAGTTCTTCTTGGAATTTCAACAGCTTTTGTTCGAGTAGGGATGCATTTTCCTTTTAAACCAGAGTACAATGACCATGAGTGATCTCTACCCGTTCTATTGAGTTCTCCTTTCTGGTGTTGTTCAAATATTCCATCTTCCCTTTGTTCTTGTTTTTGACAGGACTACGAGGAGAAGTGGTGGAGGGCCTCTGGATCACGTGGAATACGATGATGTTTCCAGAGTGTACGAACTAACATTTGGGGAGGGGAATAAAACTAAGAATAAAACAAAAAGGTAACGAGTCAGTGGGGATTATAAAAAAATGTTACACTATTTAAACACATAGTGCATGAATGTAAATCATGTGCCAATTTGGGGACCTCTTTGTCACTGAGGTAGGCCTAGCAACAAGTTGACTTGGAGAACTTAGAATGCTAAATGCCTCATTTTATTGATATTAAATGGATGAATCCCAAATCATCACTAAATAACAAGAAATAAAATGCCACTAATGGTCATTGGCCTTACTTCATTTCATAAAGCAAAAGGAGAAACTCCTATATATTTTGTCCTAGAAGGACCTTCCCCAGACTCGTCATCTTTGGCTCCGTCGAATAGCTTTACCAACTAGCGAAGCCCCAGCAATAGTAGGCTCTGGCTAGGTGTCCGCCCTTATTTCCTTCAGCATTCTGGCAATCGTTGATTCTTTTGAGAAATTTCCTTTACAGCTCCACAAATACACTCTCCAAATATCCCTGTCGCTTATTGGCACTGACATCCATGTCTTTCCACTCTTCAATTAGCTTTTGGTTGGCATTTTTTATCTCACGGTACTCGCTTTCACATTCTGGTATCCTCTTGTACAGTTGATTGTCCTTGACCTGCACCTTGGTCTTTTCATCTATGATCCTGTGACCTCGAACAAACCCAGGCTGCCCTAGATCATTGTGATTATCTTCCAACCGGCCTGAATAATATGGAGCACAACCAACGTGGTATCTATCTGATCGATGGTATCTCTTCCCATGAAGATTTTGCAGTGCCATATATTCTGAACTTGGCTTGTAAGAGCTGTCGTCATCCTAAAAGTCGGCTTGGATGTGAATCATCTTACCGAACCTTGGTATAACCTACTTCCTACCATCTAGTCTCATAACTTGTAGAGGGACAAAGGGGTAGGTTACTCTCATACCGATCGGTATAAAAAATGGTGCATCCCTGGATTGGGTGATGAACTCCTCGGTAGGGAACCGGTCGAACATACATTGTACTTGATCCTCGGTTAGATTATCAAACAGTTCTAACAATCCCTTAGCGTCTTTCGGTTGGGCGAACATGTTGGGCATGTAATTCATCTGCCTTGGATGATGGAAGGCTATATTGTCATCCCAGTCTCTTTGCTGAATCTCTTGTCGGTATTCACCCATTTGGAGATGCTCCATGAGGCAGAGCTAGAGTTGAAAACTGCAGCCCTCGAAGTGTTTGGATCCCTGTTTACACTTCTCCAAGGCTCGGTATATTTAGTGATCATGGGAACTATGCTAAATTGTTTTCCTCCAATTCCTTCCATTGGAGTTTTAGTTACCATTGCCAGCCTGGTATTTATCCTATCGTTCTTCATTGGAAACACTACCATCACTAGGAAGTAAAACATGAAGACAAAGACCTTTCGGTAAATATGGCCCAACGACGTGAGGAAAAACTCGTTAGGATAGGTACGGTAGGATTTGATGTGAGCGTACCTCTCATATAGATAATCAAACAGGATGTAAGACTCCTTAAAACATGTCATATCTGGATTCTTCTTTAGACCCATCATTTTGAGGAACCCCCTACCCTTGCGGTTCTCCGGCATTAACAAACCCAAATTTTCCCATGGTATACCAGCAAATCCTTCTATTTCTTCTAGCAAAAGTGTCATTTCGATGGCCCCGAAGCAGAACATAGATCTATCACAATCCCAGTACAGAGTAGCAGCTTCTATGATCTTGTTGTTGGGTTGGATTCTTAGGAAGGAAGGTAGGTTTCCCAGATATTTTTGGGCAAGAGTCTGATCACTGGTGTGAAGATCCTCCCACCAGCTTAGTAATTTTAGGTGGATATTAGTGACCATGCCGAATCCTGGGACTTCGTGCCTCATATTTCTACAAGACAAAAGTGATACGCACTTACCCCTGCCGATCTCGATTGTTAAAATATCAATAATTGGCATAAAAGCATTTAGTTGTCCAAATAAATGCACAGAACATGATCGTGTCCGTTTTGGTTTTTAGGGAAACCTAGTGGACTTTGGACAAGGCTATCTTAAAGAAAAATTATGCGGACAACATAACTAACTCGGCTAGGTTTGACTGCTACCCTTGAGGAGACAACCCAGGAGGGAAATACGAACAACCGTCGGCTACAACATTGATCAACTGCTTTTACCGTGAATATGCCTTTTCCGGATTTAGGGGGTGATAATATCTGAAGAGCGCAACCACTCACTATAAGCGTTGTTATGGTATTTTTTTTGTCACTAGTGGAGTATGATGTTGAGCATGATTATGCAAAAATTAAAGCACTTTGTCATGTATTTGCACGTTAAGAAAGCAGTAAATACAACAGTTCTTTATAATTTAATGTGGTAATAAGGGAAAGAAGTAAAAGAAATAAATAAAGGAAAGAAACAAATAGACAAGTCAGTTTGGTAGTTGAAAAGGGAATTAAATGCTTTGAGGAAATAAATAAATAATTGCACATAGAGAAGCGTATATTCACAATATTAGTCTGAAATGGTAAAAGCCTAAAAGAAATCCCCAGCAGAGTCCCCATGCTGTCGCGCCCCCTTTTTCTCGCAAAATCAGGTATATGACATTTGGAGGGACAACTCATTCCTTTTGAGAACTGGGTTTGCATTTGAAGAGTCGACAACTAATGATTATGGTGTATTAGGACACCAAAGGATCTTGATTTGAACAACCAGATATTGGGTAACGGCTTAAAATTATTTGGGGAAGGTGTTAGGCACCCTTTAGAATCCACTAGTGTGGTTTTCGGCCGGACAGTTATTGTGAATTGAGGTGCAATTAACATATAGACAAATAAGGCTCCAATAAGAGGGATTAACATAATGGTAAAAAAATAAGCAAAGATTGAAAGAGCAATTAGGAAAGCTAATTTTTAAAAGGAAAAATTGCAATACTAGAGACTAAAAGAAAGAGGGTGGGGGAAGGGGTCCTAGGTTTATTAAAAATATGGATCACCCCACACAATGTCTGGTAATCACTCCTCAATGAGTGGCTGCACGTGGCATTATCTCTTAGTTATCATATCCATATCTACCATCCCCACCTCATTAAGGTATTAGAGTGTGGAATGGTCTCGATTACTTATTGCATGTTATTACCCGTCCCAATCCTATCAGTCCTGGAGGCACTTAGGACGAGTAATCCTAAAAGGGGAGGGATATTGGGTATCTTTGGGGTTTAAATGGTAAAAATATAAGGCGACATACAAAAAAACATACATATTGCACATTTTTAGGGGGAAACATATCTACAAATATAGGATAAGTTATACCTGCTTGTACAAAAAATAAAGAATATAATTAGCATGACTTTCGCATACTGTTTAGGTATGATTTAAAAGTATAATAGACAAAGCAGTTAAACATTGAGGAAGACTGGTTCATTTCACAACTCACACAAAAAGTCCGAATCAGGCCTGCCTGCGGGTTGTAATAGTTAATAGAAATAGATTCAATTTACAATTATTACCCCAAGGCTTGACTAAGTGTTGGAAAAGGATCCTATAAACATGGTATCTACTGGATTCAGAAAGCAACAAAATAGCAAGGCTCGAAGTAGACTGTATGAATGCATACTTGTTTAACTTCCAAAGTGAGGGAATCATATTATTAAAAGAGAGGCAGGAGTTGAACGAATTGATTATAAGTTCTGCAACTGATGGTAGCCATTATTACTAGTTTAATGTCTAAAACTGAGTGAAGTGAATCAAATTTCATTAGAAACTCCTATAGGCATGCTTTCTATACATTGCTGATTTTAAAAACCTTATGGACATGGTATCTAGATGCAGAATTTGTTTTATGCCTTACAAACATGGTATCTAAATGCAGACCTTGTTTTACACCTTATGCAGAATTACATGTTTCAATTGGCATGGCATCTAGGTGAAATTTGAATATGCAGAACTCCGAACATCCTATAGACATGATTTCCAAGTGAAGTTGAATATGCAAAATCCAATGGACATGATTTCCAAGTGAAGTTAAATATGCAAAATCCTATAGACATGATTTCTGTATGGAGTTAACTATGCAGAATCATATAAACATGATTTCTTCGTGAAGGTTTGAATATGTAGAATCCTACAGACATGATTTCCATAAGGAGTTAAATATGTAGAATCCTATAGACATAATTTCTAAGTGAAGATCAATATGAAGAATCCAATAGACATGATTTCTATATGGAGTTAAATATTCAGAATCCTATAGACATTATTTCTATGTTAAGTTGAATATGAAGAATTCAGAACATCCTATAGGCATCATTTCTATCCTTTTTGCATACATAGCTACCAACCTTTTCACTAGCCAACACCAAATGTTCACTATAAATTATTACAGCCCAGAATAAATAAAACTACATTAGAAAATATAAAAAAATACAACCAGAGGAAGTATTGAAAGTCATTTTAGAGGGGAAGCTCATCATATATAAAGAGTACAAAAGTATTAGTCATGCGAGGCTGAATCTATGACAAAGAGAAGTATCATGCAATGTGAGTAGTGGGCTATAGAAACACGGTATTCATCTCAGTAACAGAGAAGTGGGAGTATCAGATAGCATGCAAAAGGGGTCAAGTAAAAGATTGTATACAGTTTAGCAGGAAGTCAGAATCATATAAAGAAATAAAAGTTCAAAGAAAGATTATGAAACTCGGTCGAGCAGTAGATCCTTTCAAAATACTGCGGTTCTTAAGCCTGAAAGCAGAATATGTTCATTTGTTCCTCCTCTAAGGGAGGTCTGACCTTAGAAGCTCAGACCTCGAGCGAGTAGCATACTCGCGAAATGTTTATGTAGGGTTTTTATTTAGATTCCGAATGTAGAACACATCCGGTGGATTCTCTGTATTAAACCTAAACCTCTCCATGAAGCCGGATGCCATGCCTACCCAGTCTGACCACTTCTTCGGATCTTGGCAAATGTACCAAGACAAAGCATCACATTTCAAGATCCTCATGAAACGTTTCATGCTGATTCTCTCGTCTTTCCCTACTCCAACCAGCTTGTCATAGTATGTTTTCAAATGGACCCTTGGATCCCATGTACATCAAACATCTCAAACTTATGAGGCTTGTACCCCTCAATCAGTTCGACATCGGGTTGCATGCAACGATCTTCGTAGTTCAACCCTTCAATACCCTTACTCCCTTCAACGCCTTGAATCTGGCTAGTCAACTTCTTAAGTTCTTTAGCCAAGTTCGTGATGATAAAATCTTTGTTATTAGACTCAGGTGTGCTTAAGATGGGTTGGGTAGACTATGGAATGGTCTCTACGTGGATGGGGGGTGTTATGGTGGGTGTGGAAGTGGTCATTTGCAGAGTTTCAGGATTCTGGGATGAGCAATAGGGTATTATTTGGGGTATGACAAGTGTTGCATTGATGGTGAGGATCGAGCTGGTTCTGTTGCTTTAGGATATTCTATGGAGGTGTAGGGTTCTAAGCATTTGGGAAATTGATATCTAGAGTGTTGAGGGAATATGACAAATTTTCCAGATTCTGAACCTGATCAAGTTCTTCTTGAAATTTCAACAGCTTTTGCTCGAGTTGGGATCTATTTTCCTTAGGAATCTGAGTACCGTTACCATAAGTTACCTCTACCTGTTCGTTGAGTTCTCCTTTCTAGAGTTGTTCGAATCTCCCATCTTCCCTTTGTTCTTGTTTTCGACATGACTAAGAGGAGTGTGTGGAGGGCCCCTGGATCTCGTGGATTAAGATGATGTTTCCACAGTGCACGAACTAGCCACTAGGGATGGGAATAATAAAAAAAAAGTAATCACCAAAAGGTAACAAGTTAGTGAGGATAAAAAACGTATTGCAATATTTAAACACAATGCGGAATTTAAAATGTGCCCTAAATTGGGGAACCTCTATGTGCTCGAGGAAGGCCAAGCGACAAACTAATTTGGAGAATATAGAATGCTAAATGCCTCATTTAATTGATAAAAAGTAGGCGAATCCCAAATTGATACTGAACAATAGGAAATAAAAGTCACTAATGCCCATTAGCCTTATTACATTTCATAAAGCAAAAGGAAAAACTCCTATGTATATGGTCCCAGAATGACCTTCCCCAAATTCGGCATCCTTGGCTCCGTCGAACAGCTATCCCAACTCGCGAAGTCCTAGTAGTAGGTAGGCTCTGGCGTGATTTCTGCCTTCCTTTCCTTTAACCTTTTGAATCCTTGATCCTTTTGAGGAATTTCCTTTCTAGTTCCATTAGGTCTCACTCCAAGTATCACAGTTGCTTGTTGGCACTGACATCCATGTCTTTCCACTCTTCAATCAGCTTTTGGTTGACTTCTTGTATATCATGGTGCTTGCTTTCAGACTTCCAGATCCTCTTGCACCGTTGATTGTATTTGCATATGCCTCGACCCTTTTATCTATGATCATGTGACCTCAAACAAACCCATGCTGGCATAGAACATTATGATTATTCTCCAACCAGCCTGAATATTAGGGAGCGCAACCAACCTGTATCTATCTAGCTCAATGGTATCCCTCCCCATAATGATCTTGCAGTGCCATATATGCTGAGCTTGGAACTTTTAAGGACTATCATCATCCTGGAAATCCGGCCAAAAATGACTCGTCTTGAAGACCCTAGGTATAACCTACTTCCTACCAGCTTGCCTCATGACCCAGAGAGGGGAGCAAGGCTATGTTCCTCTCAGACCGATTAATGTCAAAAATAGTGTATCCCTGGATCGGGCGATGAATTCCTCGGTAGGGAACCATTCAAACATCCATTGTACATATCCCTCAATTAGGTTATCAAATAGCTCTACCCATCCTTTAGCATCTTCCGGCTGAGCGAACATGTTGGGTATGTAATTCATTTCCCTCGGATGATAGAAGTCTATATGATCATCCCAGTCCCTTCGTTGAATCTTTTTTCGGTATTCACCCCTTTGGAGATGCTCCATCAGCCAGAGTTGAAGTAGCAAATTGCAGCCTTTGAAGTGTTTGTCCTTTTGTTCACACTTCTCCGAGGCTTTAGTCACCATAGCCAGCCTGGTATGGCTATGGTAAGGCCATGAGCCAGAGTTGAAGTAGCAATTCCTTCAATCAAGGTTTTAGTTACCATAGCCAACCTGGTATGGATTCTTACTTTCTTCATTGAAACACTATCAACCCTTGGAAACAAAACATGAATACAAAGACTGTTTGGTGAGTATGCCCTACTGATGTGACCCAGCCCGGAGAAATCTACATTTTACCCAGCCTAGAGAAATTTTCTAATGTCGACTTTTCCATGCCACCAAAGAAGGAGTGGAGAGGATCATCTATACTATGTACTCCTTAACTTGACTTCTCTTATCCTATTTGTCCCCTTCAAGCATGGACTCGGTGTAGGAGGACGTCTCTATGACATTGATCACATCAGCCGCCTCTTTCAGAGCAAGAATGGCTTCTTAGGAGGCTACAACCTTCATCTCCACTTCGGCCTCTCAAATCGAAAGAGGATCGGCCTTGTGGCCATTCCTCGGTTGTCGTGTGCTCTGCTACAGGCATCGATCAATAGGCAAAAATATGTCATCTTCTTCGGGCTCATCTATGAGTCGGTGGAGGAATTAGGGTACGGTATCTTGGACTTATTATTCTTCTTGGGCTATTGAATCTGGGTGGCTGCCTTTTATTTCTCTTCTCCTCGGGATCCGGGGAACTCGCAGACTTTCTTTTCCATTTTTAAGCTCCTCCAAAATGGAGGGCTCAGTAGGTAAGGACGTATCATCATCTCCGTCCAGCGGCCTAAGCTTGGTGGTCTTCGGCAAATATATAAAAGAAGAGAAAAACATAGCACAGTTATGGCCGTAGTGATAACTATGTAGAGAAGAAACTCACCATGATAACGGGCCTTCCATTTTCCCTTTGAAATTTTGTGCCATGTTCACTTAGAGTACAACATCTACTTGCAGATCCGTTCGATCCACTCCTTGAACCTCGGGATTGAATCAAGAACTCAGGCAATGGCTACGTGGCCATTAATACAGGTTATAAGAGAAAAAATGAAAAGGTGTTAATAAATAAGGAAGATGACACTTACAACATGTGTTCCACTTCTCAGGGAACGATAGGAACTCAACACGGATCAAGTCTTCGTCTTTTATCTGAACAAACCTCTCATGCCAGCCTCGGTCCCAATCATTTTCGATGCTTGAGAAGGGGGCCTTACTTGCTCACCGAACGAGCTTTATCAGTACCCCTCGAATAATTCAAGAACTGTACAGATGGAGTAGGTGGTCGAGGGTGAACCGAGAAGGTTAGGTATTATTCAGAAAATGGTGAAGGAGGATCATGATCCTCCAAAAGGACGGGTGGATTTTCCCGAGGCATACTTCGTACCTCTTACAAAAGGCTAGAATCACTGGGACTATGATATGTTAGGATTTTGACCGCATATTCGCGGAAACTAACGAAATATGCTTAATTACATGAATATTGGGAAATAAGCTAAAGAATTCAAAATCAACTCATAAAAGAGTCTAAAATGAACAACAACTAAAACAGGGCAAATGAGATAGCAGTGCGAACTACACAATTCTAGTGCAACCATATAAGGATATTCAGAGAGTATGTTTTGGCCAATTCTAGGACTGCGGACTTCACTGAAATTGTTTGGCCAAATGTCGTCTAGTGAGGCCGCATCCATTATTATGCGGACTGCAGGGTTGAGATTGCGAGAGCCAGAGAGCTTAGGATTGTGGACCGCATTATTTTTGTGCGGCCGCATAATCCTAAGTGCGGCAATAAGCATTTTATGTGGACTGAAAAACAACCCAAGTTCATAAGACTATGGACCGCAGCACTTTTCTGCGGCCGCAGAAGTCCATTTTACGGATCACACCAGAATTATGCGGCTGCACAACCTTCATAAGGGCATTTTATTCAGATATTGTTAGCTTAGTATAAATAGAAAATTTTCTCAATTTTAGGCTTAGTTTAGTTTTGCAAAGGTGCACCTGATCAATTTTCTTTACTTCTTTGAGTAAATTTATATTAGATTGACTTCTTAACATTAGGCTTTCTTTGTTTAATCAATGATTATGCATACCATCTTAATCTCTTCTTGCATTTCTTCATTTTTCATGAGTACCTAAATGTTTAGCTAGGATTATGGATCAAACCCTAGCGTGGCTACTTAATGGGTATTTAATCTTAGGGCTTGTTTGTGATTGGGTTTGTGATATTTAGCCTTGTTTATGGTTAAATCCTAGGATTAATGGTTGTGAACATAGACTCAGACCTTTTTACCTATTCTTTGCTTGAGAAAGAGAGACTGGATTTAGGAAAACTTAGCTAATGAGGAATTGGGATGAACTCAAGATATTGATAGCCCCAATTAAAGGGTAAAAACTAGAATTAGTAAGACCTGACTCGAGCATGTATCACTTGATTTGTGCAATACCCACTTGCGCTTGAAAAAGCCAAATTGGGCAAAATCCCTCAAACTTTCGAGAGGTAATGAGTGAGCAATTACGTGTGATTGCTATACCACGATCCCAATAAATCAAACTTTCTCTATAGTTTACAACCCATTAGGTAGCCACCTAGGTGGAAGTCACGACTCTAGATTCCTTTACCATTTGAAAAACAGCCAATACCAAAAACATTTTCTTCTAGTTTAATACTTGCAACATTAGTTAAAAGTAGAAATAGAAACAACCAATGAACATATGAAAATACAATCGAAGGTGCATCATACATTTACTCAAGCTATATACCTTATCCAAATTCTTACTCCATATGGATTTGATCCTGCCTAGTGTTGGATTTATTATTGCTTCAACAACTTTACTGCCTAATTTTGGTGTGAGTTTGGGCGAGATCAGTCTACCGCGTCCAGTGTGAAGGTGTAAGTGTAAATACTTAAATACCCCTCCACGTGGGTAGTAATATCGTAATCAGGCCCGAGGACGATGACATCTTTTCCTTTCCATTTACAGTCCTCCCGAACTATAAGAAGAGTATCTCCCCGTAATGGAGCATATGTTATCTATGATCCCTCGACTTGGTCTTGTTAGATGGAGGCCTTCTAAACTTTGAAATCATCATCGATAGGGAAACACCCATGTATATAGCTCTTCATATGAGGCTCAAGAGCCACCGAGGGGATAGTCGCCTCGATGCCCGTGGTCGGGTGGGAAGATGAGGGAGGTGCTTGTTGTGGTACCGACTTGGAATTTTATCCATTGTGAATATGGTAAATATATGGTGATTTGAACAAGGCATACGAAGATTTGAATGTTATAGATGAGGATCTGATGTTCTGGGTTGGAATTGAAGGAAAACTGTGAAGGTTTAAATGATAGAGACGAAGGTGTGAAGGTTTAGAAGTAAGGTATGAAGATTTGAAAATTTTGAAAGCCATTATAATGTTTTAAGGTAAGATCAAGGATCATATTTACAAAAGGTTGAAGCTTTTATTAGGGAGAGATAATCAATACGCAGCGGGTTAACGTAGCTAACCAGAGACCGACACAATGTCGAGAGTCAGAATGACGTAACTGACAGGATACTTTGGCGTACCTGTCACCTCAGTTATAACGTACACGGGAAGAAATCGAAATTCATCTATTGTTTCCCATCATTTCAACAAACATACTCTTCGAAAAATGAGGGGACTATCTATATACGGGAGAAATAGAGGATGACGCCACCCCGATTTCCCAGTGAACGAAACAAAGTAAGGGCATAAACATACACGATAGACATCAAAGCTCGGAACTTTTTGTATCGAGTCCCGTAAAGATAGACAAAGTGCTTGCCATCGAACCTGACGAAACGATGTATAACCCGAACTAGGGATAGATTCTGAGACTTTGAAAACCACCATGGGCAGTTGTGCACGGCCGATAGAAGGTTGTGATATATGCAACCAACTGAATATGACAGTGCGGATCTTGCTTAATGATGGTTACGAATTGTTCATAAATGAGAAATTAAGATTTTTATTCTTTTTAGACTTGTACTATGAATGAAACTCTCTATTTACCGTGAAAATTGTAATAACAATTAAATTTGTAAATGGGACTCTAATAATACGTGATCTATTTTATGCTAGTTGTTAGTGCAATTGATGCTAGGCGTATGAATATAAGAGATGAAATGCGAGCTAAAATTGAACAATAGTCGAACCGAGAGATCAGTTACTCTGGCCTGGAACTAGGCGGAAAAGTCCTCGAAGTCGATTCCTGGGCTCGAGCTAGAGCTATATGGGTAACTGGGAAAGGACTAACTGTTAGGAATAGCTAAATGAGGCTCTTTATGTCTAATATTAAGCAATAAAATAAGAACAAGTATGAAAGCAATAAATAAGGCTGTAGCCTCGAGTGAGTAAGTTAGAGAGAAAAGAGAAAAAAAGAAAGAGAGAGTTGTTACTGATATTGTGTAGAAATGTTGGAGCAACAGTAGCCCCTACAATGTGATGAGTATCCCTTTTATATGTAAAAAAAATACATTAATTTTAAAAGCATGGAGATGGGACGGCTATATGTGACGCCTTGATACATTCTCTGGGTAGGCGGGCTTTGTCAGATTTATCCGTGCACCTTGGGAATTCTCAAATTTTCTCTGGCCTCAATTAATGTCCTCGTTAAGTCAGGCCTAGATGATCCCAAAGGGAGGAATTCGGACAGAGCTTCATGTTCTTGGGGACTCGAGGAGTTCGTTCGAAGCGACTGGATAGTAAAGAATTAGGCCCTATAATCTCGCCGCATATAAATATTCTCCATATTTCTCAGAGCAAAGCGATGGGAAATGATTCTGATACCTGACTCCTCGAGCTTCCCGTGATCATGTCATACTGATGATGCAACGTGTGGCATGAGTTTTTACGGTAGTCGGGACATCCCATGGACTTGTCTTTTGACATTATTTAATGCATTGTCGATTCCCGTTCTCCAAGGTGAAAGTGCCACTGTCGATTAAGCTTTTCAAGAACACAGTAACTGCATACGCCAATTGATCAGTGCAGACTCAGTCCTAAAACAGAGTGGGCGCGACTACTAATAACCCAATAGTTTATCGGGGTCGATAAATCCACATGGAGCTTGAAATTGGAGTTGATGTATTTGCTAGCGTAGAAATGCATTTTTGGCTTCTAACTCATCTTCTTATCATTTTTGGTTTTTCTTTTTCTAATCAACTAAATTTACCAACTACTATTGTACGCTAAATTATGCTAAGTTATGATGCTAGATTTATGAAATAAGAAAAAGGCACTAGGATGATGACACTCACCTAGGTGGCTAATTAACGGGTATAAAATTCTAACACAAGGATGATAATTATGGGGAATATGGATAACTATTGCAGTTGAGCACTCACTCTCACAGTTCTCGGTAGACAGAGTGATTTTGCCCAATTGACTCTCTCGAGACCAATTGAGTAGGCTAATTTGCCCAAGCAACTTAAAGTTCAAGTAGGGTGATTACTCTCTCGAGGTTTAACCTGTTACTTGGGACTACCATTCTCATGGGTCCATCCAAATCCTTGTTGGGTTGAATGTGAGGTCATAAACACTCTTTATGAAGAAGAGAAAAACCCACTAAGCTTGACTTAGTTTGCAAACACCAAATCTAAGTAAAATCATACAAACAACCCAATATCATCCAAGCATTAATCAAGAACACCTATTAATTACCGAGACTATGGTTGAGCCACAACCCTAGCTAATGGGTTAGCTAGACATGGAACAAGCAGAAAAAAAAGAAATACTAGAAGAAATCAGTATATTCATAAACTATCAGATTAATCTACTTGAATCCACTCTAATTACACGAGAAAATTGCCTAAAGTAGGCTAATAACGAGAGTCACAAGCTCAGCTTCTGCAGAGAATGATAAAACTTAACCAAAAAAAGTAAAGTGTTCTATTTATACTACACAGGAAAAATCGTACAAAAATGCCCCTGAATGTCTATTGCGGATCGCATAGAAATGTCATGTGGCCGTATAGGGCTTGTGGTCTTCAGATCATGCTTCTAGAATTTAGGATGAGGACTGAGTAGGAATGATATGCGGCCGCATAGGTTATGTTATGCGGACCTTGTGAAAATGGCATGCCCCCGCACAACAACAATGATGCGGACTGCGTGGTAATGGCATGCCACCGCACATGAGTTTCCCACCTTGCTGATTCTCTGAACTTCTTCCACGCGGACCGCACTATTTTGGTGTGCGGCCGCGTGGGCCTGTTGCTTTAGGTTTCTGAACATCTAACCTCTTGTCAGTGCTTACTGCATGGAAATGGATGCGGTCCGCGTGGGATTTCCTCTATTTTGGTCACTCTATAAACTATCATGCGCAATCGCGTCACAAAACAGGGCCGTCCGCCCAGGTCATTCTTGACTTGGCTTCTTGCATAACTAATCTGTGCAGCCGCACATCAGAACAGTGCGGTACGCACATGTGACCTTCTTCCCACTTGAGTTATCTTTTGGCGCATGGCAGGTTTCACTCCTCTTTTGAGCCGATTTTGGATATATATCATCTCATCACTCAAACCTGCAATCAACTGCACTTTGTAAGATATTTAAGACTAATTTGAACTAGTTTATGCACAAATCTAAGGTAAGAAGCGGCATAAAACATGCATAATCGAAAGATAACAACTCCCTAAAACTTAAACATTTGCTTGTCCTCAAGCAAATAAAAATGAGACATATCCTTCAATGAAAAACACCCCAGTAATTCCTGTTCTTCCTAAGGTTACCTCAACGAGCCTAAGTTGGGACTAACAAATGCCTTTAATGCATATGTATCATTAACATATTTAAAACCTTGAAAACTTGTGGATCAAGTGTGACACAATAGCATCGAGGGTTGACATGACTCATCCAGGAACCTTTCTCAAATACTTCGGTCATTGTGGAACCTAGACTCATGTATCCTCGATTTTCTTTAAGTGGACCTGACCATTTAGAATAATAGCATGCAAATCGAGGTGAATAAACTCTCTCTCATCTCTCACAAAGAAATTGCTTTAAGACCGGCTTTGAGCACCATATGCTTTCCTTTCATGTAAATATCCACAAATGTAGGTTTCTCTCAACTGAAGATCACCCAGGGCATTTGCGGAGTCATTGTGAAGACCTTTGAGTAAATGTACGATATGATGTTGTTCCAATGGTTTCAATCTTCCCTTAGGCACCTCATTTGATTCATATTGGCACACTTCCTTGACTCAATTGAGTAATTCAGTTTGTTCAGGGCTAGAGGGATGCAATTTTGCTCTTTCTTTTGCAATTCAATACCTTTCTCCTTTTTGTATTCTTTTCCACACCTTTTTCACTTTTTTAGTCCTTTTAATTTCTTTTTTGATTGTTATTCTCTTTTTGTATTTCTTTTTGTCTTTTTCTCTTTTTCATTGCCTTTCTTTTCTTTTGCTTTTGTGCCTTTCCACCACATTGATACCTTTCTTGTTTCCCTCCCCCAAACTTAGTCATTTGCCATTACTCAAGAGAAGAATTGGGTGCCAAGAGAAGGTCTAATTGAGAAAGGGTATAGGCTTGTAATTTGGTTCATGAAAGAATAAGGTTCAAGGATCAAAGGGGTAAATTAGGGATCATTTGATTGGTAGGTCATGGAATTATACAGTTTTGCACTTTTGGGTCAAGGAGAGCCTAAGATCATTTCCCAATTCAAGTTCCACCTATTATGTTGCCTCAACAAACATTCAGGGCAAGTTCTAGGCCATTGGCACGGTACTTCGGCTCAAAATATAGAATTCTCACCACACGCACTCAAGGATTGCCAAAAACAAAGTCGAGGGCCCACAACGACCTTAGATACGATTCAAGCGCAAAATGGCCCAACATGACCATATAATGATTTTTTGTTTAACACAAGAGTATCAAGGTCATGACTTTTACCATCCTAAACGCAACTTACTGTCTTTGACGATAGGATCAAAGGAAAATGTGCTAGGCCCAAATGAAGCTTTTCCTGAGGTACCCATAAATACAAAAAACATGAAAATCAAAAGGTAAAAAAAAAACCTACTCAACCCTTAAGAAAGTTGTCACGCAATCTATCATTGGGAAGAGCCATCCGATTCGCACAACATTCTACACTTCGAAAGAACCATGACATTAAGAAAATTAAGGGCTTATAGCCAACGCCAAAATAAAACTAAAACGAGGCTACGAGCCCAACTTTGCAACTAAAACGAAAAACTTTTAACAAAAATAACGAAAATAGAAAGAAAGATCAAATGAAATCCAAATGAATATGTACGTAGGGGAAGTAGAATATACAACTAAGGGAGTTCAGAACCAAAAGATATATACAAATTAGTTATAACTACGAATGTACTAAAAGTAGTGAATATATGCAATCATCCAAATAAAAACAAAAAGTAGGGCCACACTCCCACGAATAAGAGCTAGCATTGTCCCCAATGCTAACTACAAAATAAACCATCAAAATAAAGTAATGGATATAGAAACGGCCCTTCAAGCCTCATCAACTTCTCTCTCCTGGTCAATAGCTCTCGTGTCCTCTATATAGGCCAGGACCTCAGACCGGTCCTCAGCCTGCTGCTATTATGATACTGGGACATCCTGTGGCTGCTCCTCAGCTTGCTCAACTACTATTGGGGCCTGAGGAGGCTCAATAGTTGCAGTGCTGGATGGGCCCTCCTTAACCGGAGCCACTGCTATCACTACTCCCTTAGTGTTGGGGAGCTTCTTCTTCTTCCTCAGCCTCTCCTCCTCCTGTGGATGCATATCCTTTGGCTCCATGGATGGCCCAGCAAACAATAAGTCAAGTTGTAGCTGATGTGCTATAAACTTGTCTACCTATGCCTGCAACTTTTCCACCGACTCCTTGGAGGCCTTCGTCTTTCTTAATTTCTTGTGCTCCTTAGCAAATCTTTGAGAGATTTTCTATGCTCCCAAACCGCCTTTGCCAATTTTTCCTACTCTGCTATCATATTTTCCTGGTTGGCCATGATCTTCTTCAAAGTCACATCAATGGAGGCAGGCACCTCAACAGCCAGGGGAGCTCTCTCTGCCTGAACTGTAGTGGTCAGTGTGGAAAACTTGGATCTCGCAGCTGAAATCCAGTTGTTTAAACTAGAAAGTGTGTGTGTGAGCTGGTTGGCAGTGAATATGTGAGTCTTTGACACCGGGATCACCGGGTTATCTGTGGTAGTAAGAAGAGCTGTGGATGGGCTTGGAGGCGCTATTTCAGTAGTGGGCTGCTCAATAGCAGCTGTCTCTTCAGATTGGCCAGCTGCGGAGGAAGTAGAGGCTTGACTATTCTTGGAGCCCTTAGGGTTATCCGGACCCTTTTGATCATACCAAGACTACGGGCTCACCGGAGGCACCATGATGTCATATTTCTTCTTTTTGCACTTTCATCCCAGAATTATAGTGTCAATGTGTTGGATAAGGGGTAGTTAGTCTTTGTCTCTTTCCCCACACAGGAGATCACTCGAGACATGATGTTGCTGATATTCAACGGAAAATCTGCCATGATGGAGGCAACAAGAACAACACGATCAATATGAACATAGTGATCATGTGTGGTCAGGTCTAGCCGATTGCACATGAAGGTCAACCACCCTTTGGCTTCAAAATTAAGGGTGTTTCTGTATTCTTTCTCTTGTGCATTTAACCACACAAGAACTGTACCTGGAGTAGCTAGAATCCCGACTAACCATGGGCGAACTTTTTCTTTCAACGCAAGCTTCTCCAAGTACTGAGACTTGTCTTCTTCCCCGAAACCCAGAAAGTCATTCAATGATTTCCCATCAAAAACTACCGTCTTATCCCTCACCTTTGTCGATTTTGTATCTCAAACCACATGGTGAACACTGTTGTAAAATTCTTTCATCATGTGTTCGTTTGCATTGTCAACCTTATCTTTAAAGAACCCCCAACCCTCTCTCGTACGGAATTGAGCTTGTACGTGAGGGTTGTGACGGAGCAATTTGGCATCAATGAATCGCCACTCTGGAATAAGCTTCCTCCTTATCCACCACACCCTATACAGGTGGAGAGCAACCTCACTGATAAATCTATCCTCCCAAGCCTCTGACTTCCTTGTTCAATCTATCCATCCACCCTTAGTTTCTCCTTCCCCGGCATACCCCTCACTCTCCCAAATATTAAAGATGTGGGAAAGGTGGAGGGGTCGTCATCGATCCAGAACTCATCAGACAAGCTCGAGACTACATTGACTGGCTTTTTGGAAGTGGCCATGGATGTATCCTCCGGAGAAGAGGCCTTAGGTACGAGGACCTCCTTTGACATATGGTCGGGGATGGACTCTGAAGTGATGTCTCCGGAGGGTTCGTACTCACTCCCAGTTGAATGAGAAGCCGCCTTGTCGGCAGCCCGAATGATGTTTCTCTGCTTATTCGGTGTCTCCTTATCTTTGGGAGCGAGTTTCACAATTCTTCGTACAGTTTTCCGTTAGGAAGCACCACCCCTCCCAGGTTGTTTGCCTGAGCCCCCACGTTGTATTTGTTTACCAGCCGGTTTTTGCATCATTGTCTGAAAAGTATAAATGTCTGAGGTTGTTACTAGAAGCATAGAATGGGAAACAGACAATTACAGTATCAAAACAAAATTGAAAGATTTATGTCGCAGACATGGTCAAGAGACCGCACAGAAAAGTCACGCGGTTTGCATGGGCCAACTTGTTTCACAGTTAGTTCTCAGAAAGTACCTACGCAGACCGCAGTGTTTTGGATTGCGGCCGCGTAGGAATGACGTGGACTTTCCCGAAATGGACGCGGTCCGCACTGATTTGGACTGTGGCCGCTCATATACAGTAACGCGAACCGCACAAAAGTGGATGCGGTCTGCCCAGGTCAGACTTCAAAATTTCTAACTCTCTGAACCGCTGTTCACGTGGTCCACACTAATTTGGACCGCGTCCGCACTGGGTTCATGCTGGCCGCACAAAAGTGGATGCGGTCTGCATAGATAAAACTTCAAAAATTCACCCTCTCTGAACTTGAGGGCACGCGGTCTGCACTGATTTGGACCGCAACGGCGTCAAACGCACGTGGACCGCACAGAAGTGGTCACGCTGATGTGATGAGAGGGTGTTAACATTGCCTATCACAAACACACGCGTACTACACAACAAAGTTGTGCGGCCGCGTAAGGAAAATTAACTTGCAGGCTACATACGTTCATTTCAGTTCATAATTCAACATTAAAGAGCCTGAGTGTCCATACTCAGTTATCATCAGAAGATTATATGCCCATTGTTCAACAAAATTACCCAAATCCTAATCTAATCAGTTTACTAATAATAAGAAGAAAGAAAATAAGAAGTTACACTAGTGGGTTTTAATGAAAATAAAATTAATCAAAGAATTTAATTAAATGATGCAGTGTTACGAGTTAATTGATGAGAGTGATGATCAGTGCAAAAATTTGAGCGTATGAACAGTAGAAGTAAAGGCTCTGGTGAAAATTTGCGAAAAGAGCAAAAAGAGGCCCTAGGTGTCTATTTAATGACAACCGCGGGGCCTAGTTCTCACCTACCTGTGCAGCCACACAAAAATGTCATGTGGTCCGCGCAGGATTTTTGCCCTTCAGGTCATGAGCACAGCCCAGGCGGACCGCACTTATTTGTCATGCGGCCGCATTAGAACCGTCACAGACTTAATGAATTTGGCCATTCCCACGCGGGCCGCACTGCTTTGGACCTCGCTTGCGTGGGAATTTTATCACAGAAGTTGCCATTTCTGATTCTTCCTATGCGGACTACATAGAAATGCTATGCGGCCGCGTAGGGCTTTCTGAGTTTATAACTTCATTTTAAAGCACACGCGGACCATACTGTTTTGGGGTGCGGCCGTGTGGGAACTGGTAAGAGACTATTCATTTCTTTCATTCGGTTCAACAGTATTCCTGCAACCCTTCACAAACTATCAGATCAAAATTCCTATTCTACTAAAGAAAAATAAAGAAAAACAAAAGACATGGGTTGCCTCCCAAGAAGCGCCGGATTTAATGTCGTGGCACAACGCATGTTACCATCATAGTCACTTCAAATGAATCAGTGCCACAACGTGGCTATCACCTAACTTGCCCAAATAATGCTTGACTCGATGCCCATTGACCCGGAATACCTTACCATTCTTGTTTTTGAGATCAATGGCCACAATATCCCACTCTAAATTTAACTTTTGCAAATCCTACATCGCCTTGTGCTCTAATTCCACCAGAAGATGACATGCTTTTCCAAAAGCCAACTAATACAGAGACATGCCAATCGGAGTCTTGAATGCTTTACGGTTGACCCAAAGAGCATCATCCAATTTCTTGAACCAATCGGTCCTATTTGCATGGACTGTCTTGGATAGAATACTCTTTATATCACGGTTTGAGATCTCAACTTGGCCACTAGCTTGAGGATGATAGGGAGTTGTCACTTTGTGGTTTACCCCATACTTGGTAAGCAAAGAATTGAAAGCCTTGTTGCAAAAATGAGAGCCACCGTCACTAATTATGGCACGGGGTGTGCCAAACCTAGTGAAAATGCTCTTCTTCAAGAAAGCCGCAACACTACGAGCTTCATTGTTGGGTAAGGCGATGGAATCGACCCATTTTGACGCGTAATCCAGCTACCAAAATGTAAGTGTTGCCACAAGAACTCATAAATGTTCCCATAAAGTCGATCCCCCAATCAAAAAAAATTTCGACCTCAGGAATCGTGTTATGGGGCATCTCATCTTTCTTTGAAATCCCTCCGGCAAGTTGACACTCATCACATATTTTCACAAAATCACCGGCATACTTGAACAACGAAGGCCAATAGAACCCACAACTCAACACATTAGACGCCGTCCTGGCCCCCCCATAATGACCACCATAAGGCGAAGAGTGACAAGCTTCCACAATACTCAATTTCTCTTCTTCGGGAACACACCGACAAATCACACCATCGGTGCAAATTTTGAAAATGTATGACGCATCCTAATAAAAGTCCAACGCATCCCGCTTGAGCTTCTTCCTTTGGTTAGAAGAGAGCTCATATGTTGGCAAACCATGGCATGTCAAGCATATAAATTGAGAGGAGTTGCTCGTCCGGAATGAATCATTTATCTCAAAGCCATCTGAAGGCCTCCCTTCCTCCTCCAATCTAGAAAAGTGGTGCGCCACTTGGTTTTCACTTCCTTTTCTATAAACGATCTCCAAATCAAATTCTTGTAGAAGAAGCACCCATCCTATCAATCTATCTTTTCTATCCTTATTAGTCATCAAGTACCTAAGGGCGGCGTGACAAGTATGGATAATCACTTTGGCCTCCATAAGGTACAGAAGAAACTTCCCCATGGCAAATAGAATGGCAAGTAATTCCTTCTCGGTGACTGTGTAATTTCTTTGCGCCTCATTCATCGTCTTGCTAGCATAATACACCGGTTTGAATAATTTATTGATTTTTTGGCCCAAGACCGCCCCCATCGCAACATCACTAGCGTCACACATGAGCTCAAAGGGTAAGCACCAATTGGGTGCGGTTATGATTTGGGTAGTCATCAACTTCTGTTTTAGAAGCTCGAAGGACTCCATACACTTGTCATCAAATACATATTTTGCATCCTTTTCCAACAACTTACACAACAGGTTCACTACTTTAGAAGTCCTTACTGAATCTCTGGTAGAAACCTGCATGCTCTAGAAAACTCCTCACCTCTTTGACAGAGTTAGGGGGAGGAAGCCTTGAGGTCACCTCGATTTTTGCTTTGTCGACCTTGATCCCTCTTGTAAAAAATTTATGACCCAATACAATTCCTTATTTAAGCATAAAGTGGCATTTCTCCCAATTCAGCACCGAATTTGTGTCTTCACAACGGGCCAACACACGATCAATATTTTGCAAAGATTCACCAAGTGAATCCCCGACCACACTAAAATTTTCCATGAAGACCTCCAATATGTCCTCCACCACATCAGTGAAGATAGCCATCATACATCTTTGAAAGGTCGATGGAGCATTACATAGTCCAAATGTGAAGGTTTTCTTTTCCTAGTCCTCTAGGGCAATTAGAATCTTGTTATAGCCGGAATACCCATGTAGAAAAAAATAGAACGTCCGGCCCGCCAGACGGTCAAGCATCTGATCCAAGAACGGCAAGCGGAAATAGTATTTTCTTGCAACTTTGTTCAGTTTTCAGTAGTCCATGCATACCCTCCAACCCATCACAGTACAAGTTGGATAAAGCTCATTATTATCATTGGTCACTACCATCATTCCTTCCTTTTTTGGCAGACACTAAACTGGAGAGGTCCACGAACTTTCTGAAATTGGATATACCACAACGGCATAAAGCCACTTGATGATTTCCTTCTTTACCACCTCTTGCATGGCATAATTGAGTCTCCTTTGATGTTCAAGATACGGTCCCGCATCCTCCTGAAATATTATCTTGTGCATGCAAAATGCGGGGCTAATACCCCGAATATCCGCCAAGGTCCATCCAATCGGCCGCTTGCTCATTAGAAGAACCGCCAAAGTGGCGTCCACCTACACGTTTGTCAAGCAAGAAGAAAGAATAACCGGAAAAGTTAAATTAGGACCAAGAAAATAATACCTGAGGTGAGGAGGAAGTAGTTTCAACTCTAACACAAGTGGATCCTTAATGGATGGTTTGGTGGGTGGAGTTTTGCGATTTTCAAGATCAAGAGATAGCTTCCTCGACTCATAGGAATATGAGCCCATCCCATGAAGTGCATTCACACACTCCACCCTTTCCGGAATATCATCTACTTCCATGTTCAAGATCACGGCCTCGATTGGGTCATTAACATTTGCTATTGCGCATCTGTCATCCACTATCACCGCCGTGACAATGTCAACAAACGAACAAACATTGATGCTATTTGGTTGGCGCATAGACTTGCATACATGGAAAACCACTTTTTCATCACCAATGCAGAAAGTCAATTCTCGCGCCTCTACATCAACCCAAGACTTACCCGTAGCTAGGAAAGGAGTTCCAGCAATAATAGGCACTACGGAATTCACCTTGCAATCCATGATCACGAAGTCCGCCGGCAACATGAACTTGTCAACACGAACGAGGACATCATCAATAATTCACAAGGGTCTCTTCATAGATCGGTCTGCCATTTGAAGCCTCATGGAAGTCGGGCGAGGTTGCCTGATCTCGAAAGTTTTGAATACCAAAGAAGGCATGAGATTGATTCTTTCCCCAAAGTCACATAGGGCCTTTGAAAAATTTGCGCTTCCAATGGTGCATGGTATTGTGAATGCACTGGAATCCTATAGCTTCGGAAGCATGGAGTGCACAATGGAACTCACATGATGCATCATCTTAATAGTTTCACACTCCATAGATCTCTTCTTAGTAACCAAGTCCTTCATGAACTTTGCATATCCGGGCATTTGTTCAAGGGCCTCCACCAAAGGCACATTGATTGTCAAACTCTTCATCATCCCAATAAACTTTTTAAACTGATTGTCACCCTTTTTCTTGGCCAATATTTGAGGATAAGGCGGAAGAGGCCTAGGAAAAGGTTCATTGGCTTTTGTCATTGTAGGTTCCGGCATGTCAATAATGTGTTCCCTAGATTGGTTCACGGCCTCTTGGGTCTCCTCCTCACCCTCATCAATATCTATTCTTACTTCATTCCTCATAATTTGTTCAATAGTATATTCAACCTTTAATGGGACACCATATTCCCTCAACTCATCATCATCGACCCTAACTTGACTTTCTTGCACATCACCCCCTCTCCCGCTACGCGTTTTCACCGTCATGACATGGTTATTGTGCCCACCCTTGGGGGTCATCACCATATCACTTGGTAGTGCACCCTTCGGGTGAGTGTTGAGAGATTGGGATATTTGTCAAAGTTTTACCTCTAAGTTCCGGATCGAAGTGTTGTGGGGGAAAATTGGGCATCCCAGTTGTGATTCTTCTTCATCATTTATTCGAACATGTTCTCAATTCTACCCGTATCATGACTCAAAGAAATGGAACGGGGGTGTTTTGTTCAGTTGTTGCTACATTGGAGGACATTGAAAGCCTTGCCCCCGATTGCCTTGATTGCCTCCTTGATTATTGTTCCACCCACCATTGATGTTGTTGTTCCTATTATTATTATTATTTCTGCCCCAATTGCCTTGATTGCCTTGATTACCCCAATTGTTACCTTGATTGCTTTGATTACCCTAATTTTTACCTTGATTACCTTGATATCCCAATTATTAGCCCAATTTCCACTATTTTGTTGGTTCCCATAATTGCTTTGGGAATGCCATTCCCTTGATTTCCTCTATTATCTTGGTAGTTATTTACATATTGGACCTCTTCACATTAGTCATAATAACATTCATTCGAATAACCACCATTCCTATCATCAAAGTTGTCAAAATTTTTCGGAGGTTGTTGTTGTCCTCTCTGCCTTCTTTTCATCATACTCACTCCCTCCATGTCAGTGACTTGGCGCGAATTTTGAACTTTCTGAAGTTGTGCCTTAGCCAATTGGTTCATTGCTGTTGTGAGTTTGGAGATGGCTTGACCATGATGATGCAACTCCATATGCAAGTGTATAACATTGGGACAACCTTGAGGAACATTAGCCCGGCTTTGCCATGCCAAAGAAGCCTCTTCCATTTCATCAAGAACATCACAAGCTTTGTTGCATGGAAGCTTCATAAAATTACCACCGACCAACTGATTTACAATGGATTGGGTTGTTGTGTTTATACCCCAATAGAACGTCTGTGGATCATCACATCATTCATATCGTCGTTGGGGAACTCTTTCACCATTGTCCGAAATCTCTCCCATATTTCATATAAAGGCTCCGTCGGCTCTTGCTTCAAAGCTAGGATCTCATCTCTATGAGCCGCCATATGACTAGGCAAGAAGAACTTTGCAATGAATGTATCCGCCAATTCCTCCCAAGTAGTGATGGAATGATTTGGCAATCTCTCCAACCAATCCAATGCTTTTCCAAGAAGTGAGAAGGGGAAAAGCCTTACCCTCAGTGCATCTTCCAAATATTCATCTTCTTGCTCCCCCAACAAGTATCCACAAACCCTTTCAAATTCTTGTAGGCGTTTTGGTCCGAAACGCCTGTGAAATACCCTCATTGTTCGAGCAAAGTGAGCATGACATTGGTGATTTGTAAGTTCCTCGCCCGTATTCAGGGAGGAACTATTACACTTGCCTACTGTTGATTGGGTAGAACTCGTGGAGCTACTCTTTGTGGAGGTAGAGGAGGGTCCGGTATGTTGACATTAGTATTAGCATTTCTACCCCTCCTTTGTGCTTGGGGTAAAATCTCATCTTGGTCCACATCTTCCACCTCCTCCACTCCAACATTAATAGGATCATTCGCTTTTAAAGCCATTGGTACCTGAGTGAAATGAACAAACAAAATAAGTAAAAAGAAGGAAAGAGAAGCAAAAAGAAAAAAAAACACAAAACTAGCAAACAAATGGTCAAACACTGTAAAGCTCCCCGGCAACGGCGGCGAAAGTTATCAGTGCGTACTCAATCCTAAGAAAGAGTGTGTGCAACTTCTAATAACCGAATAGTGTATCGGGGTCGATAATTCCACAGGGAGCTTAAAATTGGAGTTGATGTATTTTCTAGCCTTGAAGTGCGTTTTTGGCTTCTAATTGATCGTCTTAACATTTTTGGTTTTTCTTTTTGTTATCAACTAAATTTACCAACTACTATTGTAAGCTAAATTATTCTAAGTTATTATGCTACATTTGTGAAATAAGAGAAAGACACTAGGGTCATGACACTCAACTAGGTGGCTAATTAACGGGTATAAAATTCTAACACAAGGATGATCATTATGGGGAATATGGATAACCGTTGTACTTTAGCACTATTCTCACACCTCTCGGTAGAGAGAGTTATTTTGCCCAATGGACTCTCTCGAGACCATTTGGGTAGGCTAATTTCCCCAAGAAACTTAATGTGCGAGTAGGGTGGTTACTCTCTCAAGGTTTAACCCGTCACTTGGGACTACAACTCTTATGGGTCCATCCCAAATCCTTTTTGTGTTGAATGTGAGGTCATAGAATTTCTTTCTCGAGAAGAGTCAAAACCCATTGTCGACGCCCCCCTTTTTCAACTACAAAAACTAAAATCGGGTTTACGACATTATGGTCAAAACAACTCTCATTCCTTTTTGGGAGTTGGGTTATAGAATATTAAGAGTCTCCACCTAATGATTAAAGTGCATTAGGACACTTTCAGATGAAAAGAGCATTTTTTCAAAAAAAAACAAGAGTTTGGGTAAGGGCTTGAGATTATCTCGAGGGGAAGGTGTTAGGCACCCCTCAAGATCTACTAGTGTGGTTCCCGGTCGTGTTAATCGTGGCTTTAATAGAAGATGAAGCAAATAGGCAAATAAGGTGCACATATATAACATTCACATAACTTGATAGTTTGAAAGAAGAAGGAGAGACATAAGTTTGAAAGAAAGGATTAATTTGAGGAAAGCATTACCATATGAAAGCAATTAAATAAAGCAAATAAGAGAAAGGAGAGTCCTAGGTTTAACTATAATATGGATCATATCGGCACAATACCCCGCATACATTCCTCAAAGAGGGGTCGCATATGGTATTAGCGCACCGGTCATCATCTTCATATTCTACCCTTCCCACCCCATTAAGGTATTTAAACGCATTGCTATTGTTTACTTATTACATGCTAATACCCGTCCGAACATGTTAGTCCTGTGGTATTAGGACTTCCAACCTAAGAAGGGGAACAGAGAGATAGGGTATATATATATATATATATATATATATATATATATATATATATATATATATATATATATATATATATATGGAGTTTTCAAAGGTAAAAATACTAGAGCAATAGTAAAAAACAAATAAGAGGTATGCAAATAACCAATTAAAGGCACAATTAAACCCCGTAACGTACAGCAAATAGTTTAGCATGACTTCAATTACTGATTTGGTCTTTTAAAAGAGGTTAGAAGAGCGGGCAGACTAGTTTAACACATAGCAGTTGGATAGAAAATCTGCTTCGAGCTCCCAGGCCTGTTTTAGGAGTTGACAGGATTTAGAAAATTAGTTGATTTAAAAGAACACAAAGCTTCAAACAAAGGTGTGTTTAAAAGATATAAAGTTGCACACAAGTTTAGAAAAGGCCTTATAAGTTAGCAGCACTGATTTGAGTAAAAAGGGAGACGCAAGAAAAGAAGTTTAAAAGATCTTGGAGCATTTAAACACAAGCAGACAAACGATTGAAAGCACATATTCGGTATTTAAAGTTGTTTAATAGTTCATAGCATTACGAAAAGGGACAGACCTGGGCCCGTTTCAGAGTAAATAGATTTAGGACAAGTTGAACCAAAACGTTTGAAACATTAGGCGAGTCTGGACTTATAACATACTTGTTAACCCTTTAGTTACTGATTTTAGATGACCTAATTTTTTGCCTAGAGTTTATATAGTTCCTGTAGGCATGCTTTCTAGGCGAGATTAAAATGCAAAACTATGAGCATGATTTCTATATAATACTGTAAGAATGCACCCAATAGGCACGATTTCTATTATGAAGTCGAGGCAATAACGAAAAGACTATTGACATGGTATCTACATGGTATCGATGCAACAGTGTAAAATGGACATGATAAGGATCTGTATAGATGCAATAAAGTAAGGCCGTAAGACATGGTTTCTAACGATGCAAAAATAAGACTGTGAACATTATTTCTATGCGAAATTGATGCAAGAAAAGTAAAACCCATATAGTCATGTTTAATATATGATTTTGATGCAATAATGATAAAACTATAGGCATGGTATCCATACTAATTTTGAAGTAATTCAAACCTATGGGCATGGTCTCTAATGAATGCAAGCAACTAAATCCCTCCCCATATCCCTTTTACAATACCCCCGAGTTCTTTTATTACAAATTATAACAAATCTGCGCAGAAAAGGAAAAGAACATTAAAAGAAATAAAAGTTAAATAATCAACAACTATAACAGGCCCTAGAAGTCTCGAAGAAACTTTAATCTCCAACATATGCCTTTTACCAAACCCGAGCTCCCAAGGTCCGAGGCTTTTCTCTTTTTAGAGTGCTACAAAGGTGTAAGGGATTTGATAGAAACCCAGGCATTGCTTACACTCTAATTGGAATAGTGCAAGTGTGGCAAGCATCCAAGTTCAAAGGAGACTCTGGGGTCCCCTAAGCATGGCTTACTAAGGGGAAGTAGGACTTAAAGCACTAAGAATCAGTGTAAAGGTGATAAATTAGAGGAAGACCATTGTAGGAGGTTGTCATACCTAGCCTATGGAGTGAGGCTGGCACACCCCTAACCACTTACAAAGATTATCAAACAAGAGCAAACTTTCAAGTTAGACAAGGGTTTGAATGGTGATTAGGACACCAACAGGCCTTTGTCAAGGCTCAAACACATAAGATTTGGGATGGGAAATGGGGATTACACATACTAAAGCTTAAACTGAAGTAAACAAACAGACAAGAGAAAGAGAAAGGGATTAACATATTGAACTTAAACATAACAGACAAGGGGACAAGGGAAAGGGATTAAACATGCTAGAAAACTCAAATTGAAGTAAAAAAACAGACAGGGGAAAGGGAAAGGGATTGACATATTGAACATATACATAAAATACAGGGGGACAAGTGAAAGGGATTAAACATGCTAGAAAACTCAAACTAAATTAAACAAACAGACAAGGGAAAGGGAAAGGGATTGACATATTAAACTTAAACATAGCAGACAAGGGGACAAGGGAAAGGGATTAAACATTATAGAAAACTCAAACAGAAGTAAACAAACAGACAAGGGAAAGGGAAAGGGATTGACATATTGAACTTAAATATAATAGACAAGGGGACAAAGGAATGGGATTAAACATGCTAAAAACTCAAACTGAAGTAAACAAGCAGACAAGGGAGAGGGAATCAACATAAAGCTTAACTTATATACTCATAACAGACAAAGGGAAACAACTAGGATTAAACATGCTGAATTTGAACTGAAAGCATACCAGGCAAAGAACAATGTTTGGAATCATGGAGAAGAACACACAGTAGAAAAATAAACAACGACCACAAAAAAATCAGATAAGTCATAGAAACCCTAGGTCTAATAGACGAACAGTTTTCAAAACACAAATAGTCGAAGAAAGGATGGGAGATACGAAAAGATATTAGAAAATAATTAGAGATCAGAGAAGATGGTAAGATAAACACTGAGAAAAATGAAAAAGAACCTCGAACAATATTGTTTTCATAAAAAGGTCTCGAAATGACGAGAAAAGCCTGGAAGGGACTCGTCGGAGTCGGCAAAGGGCTCAAGCTTCAAGGCTTGCCAGAGAAAAGGCCGGACATGGCTGTGAAAACCCATCGAAGGACCTCTATTATAGTCACCTTTGCAATACGGTTCCGATCTTTGAACCCTAAGGTCGGGAGAGGTGAGAAGTGAACTAATAATGGAAATTCAGGTATTTGACGGCCATGAACGGCGGTGAGAAGAGCCGGAGGCGATTTAGGGTTTGAGAGCTTTTGAGAGCATTTGGGAGTGAAGGAGGCAGGTTTGGAAGAAATGATTAGGGCTTAGGCGTCATCTAGGATTTAATTTTGGTAAGTGGTTTTGGGCTGTTGATATGTGAGATCAACGGCCAGTATTAGAAGGGGACCGGGAGGGTTAGATGTAGGTGGGTTTGGGTCGGGTATTTTTGGATTTGGATCTGGCAATTGGGATTAAAATTAGGGCTCATTTGGTCTTCAATTTGGGTTAAGATTGAAAAACAAAAAGGGCTATAATTTAAATAGCCATTTTTCGCGATTTAATTTTATAAAAAATAGTAAACAATTTTATGAAAATCTAATAAAAATACTGAGATAATAAAATACATTTACGAATTAATCAAAAAATATTAGGAATTATTTTTTTACTTGAAATACTTATTAAATTGAGAAATAGGCTAAATTTGCAATATAATACAATTTTAATTTAGAAATATTTAATGGCTTTATAATATTTTGTGAAAAATTATATGAATTATATTTATATGCATATGAGAGACTAAAACAAATCATTTATCAAAATAACAAGATTTAAGACTAAATATTGAATTTCATAGTACGAAATAAGTCGTAAATTAGTTTTAAAATACTATAAAAATGTAGAAAAGTACCAAACCATTTATGGATGTTATATATGCATCTACATGTTATGTGAAAAGTATTTTGGGTATAAAAATATACATGGGAAAAAATTGGGTATCAACACCCACTAAGCTTGACTTAGTGTTTGAAACCACCAAATCTAAGTAAAATCATACAAACAACCTAATACCAAACACCCAATATCATCCAACCATTACTAAGAACAACCATTAATTACCCACACTGTGGTTGAGCCACAACCCTAGCTAATGGGTTTAGCTAGACATGGAACAAGCAGAAAAAGAAGAAATACTAAAAGAAATCAACATATTCATTAACTATAAGATTAATCTACTTGAATCCACTCTAATTACACTAGAAAATTCCCTAAAGTTGGCTAATAACGAGAGTCACGAGCTCAGCTGCTACAGAGAATGATAAAACTTAACCAATAAAAGTAAGGTATTATATCTATACTACACAGGAAAAATTGGACCAAAAATGCCCCTTAGGGTCTGTTGCGGACCACATAGTAATGGCATGCGGCCACATAGGACTTGTGGTCTTCATATCTGGCTTCGGGAATTGAGGATGCGGACCGCGTAGGAATGACATGCGGCCGCATATGTCATGTTATGCGGACCGCATGAAAATGGCACACGGTCGCACAAGAGGTTTTCCCAACTTGCTTGTTCTCTAAACTTCTCCCACGCGGACCACACTATTTTGGTGTGTGGCCGCATGGGCCTGTTGCCTTGAGTTTCTGAATATCTATCCTCTTGCTAGTGCGGACCGCGTGGAATGGATGCGGTCTGCGTGAGATTTCCTCTGTTTTTGTCACACTCTGAACTATCCTACACGGCTGCATGACAAAACAGGGCGGTCTGCGCAGGTCATTCTTGATGTGGCTTCTTGCAGAACTAATTTATGCGGCCGCACATCAGAACAGTGCGGTCCGCACAGGTGACCTTCTTCCCACTTGAGTTATCTTTTGGTGCTTAGCAGGTTTCACTCCTCTTTTGTGCTGATTTGTGATATATATCATGTCGTCCCTCAAACCTGCAATCAAACGCACTTTGTAAGCAATTTAGGACTAATTTGAAGCAGTTTATGCACAAAGCTCAGGTAAGAAAGGGTATAACACATGTATTATTCAAAGATATCACCAATCACTCTTCCAAAGGCCTCGATGACCGTGTCATTAGCTCCTATAAATTGGGGCATTCAGGCATTTTTTTTCTATACATGTGTCTTCGTCTGGTCATTCAAACCTTTCTCCTCCCTATCTTCCTCTATTATTGATCACCATGTTTGGGGTTCACATCCTCAGGGTTGTTTGGTAGCGTTCCGATAGTTTATGTTATGTGCTTTTTTCTGGGCTCCCGTATATTGAGTATGACTATGTCATTCTGTTGCTGTTGTTGTTATTGTTACGCCTGTTGTCGCTATCCCTATTGTCCGTTAGAAATTATAGAAAGAAACCCTTTTAAGTTAGGGTTTCTACTGCATATCGGAGCATAAGAAAATAACATGATGAGGATGAACAAAAGCAGAACAGCCTAAAGAAGATCACGGAGCACATTAACTGAAAACCCTAGAGAAATAATCAGTTGCAAAACACTTCAGAGCCATAGTAGAAAAATATTTGGAATCATGGAGAAGAACACACAGTAGCAAAATAAACAACGAGCACAAAGAAATCAGATAAGTCATAAAAAACCCTAGGTATAAAAGACGAACAGTTTTGAAAACAAAAATAGGCGAAGAAAGGATGAGAGATACTAAAACTTTTTAGAAAATAATTAGAGCTCAGAGAAGATCGCAAGATAAACACAGAGAAAAATGAAAAATAACCTCGAACAATAGGGTAGAAAGGTCTCAAAATGGGGAGAAAAGCCAGGAAGAGAATCGTCAGAGTCGGCAAAGGGCTCAGGCTTCAAGGCTTGCCGGAAAAAAGGGTCCGACATGGCTGTGAAAGCCCATCGAAGGACCTCGGGTCGAGTCACCTTTAAAATAAGGTTCCAATTTTCGAACCCAAAGTCCAGGAGAGGTTATGAGTAAACTAATAATGGAGTTTCAGGTCTTGGACAGCCATGAACACCAGTGAGAAGAGCCAGAGGCAATTTAGAGTTTGAGAGCTTTAGAGAGCATTTGGGAGTGAAGGCAACACGTTTAGAAGAAATGATTAGGGCTTAGGGGTCATTTTGGATTTCATTTTGGTAATGGTTTTGGGTCGTTGATCTGTGAGATTAGCGGCCAGGATTAGAATGGGGACCCCGCGGGTTAGATTTAGGTGGGTTTGGGTCGGGTGTTTTTGTATTTGGGTCGGCCAATTGGGATTAAATAGCCATTTTTTCCAATTTAATTTTATAAAAAATAGTAAGAAATTTTATAAAAATCCAATAAAAATACTGAGATAATAAAATACGTTTAGGAATTAATTAAATAATATTAGAAATTATTTTGTACTTGAAATACTTATGAAATTGAGAAATAGGCTAAATTTGCAATATAATGCAATTTTAATTTAGAAATATTTAGTGGCTTTGTAAAATTTTGTATAAAATTATATAAATTATATTTATATACAAAAGAGAGAATAGAATAAATTATTTGTCAAAATAACAAGATTTGAGACTAATTATTGGATTTTATAGTACAAAATAAGTCGTAAATTTGTTTTAAAATACATAAAAATGTAGAAATACCAATCCTTTTGTGGATGCTTATATATGCATCTATATGTTATTTTGAAAGTAATTTTGGTATAAAAATATACATAGGGAAAATTTGGGTATCAACAGCTGTCTTTCATTACCCGAGGAGGATGAAAGAGTTGTCGAGTAAAGATAAGATGAAAAATTTTGACCGGAAATGACAATTGTAAGAGAATTTCGACCGCGATCTGACTTCTGAGTTGCCTACATATCCCTGGTTTTACATGAATCAGGTTGTAAGTAGTTCAGGAACCATTGGCGAAATATGCCAACGAAAATTTTGGAAGAGGCGAATGAAACGGGGTTTGCAATTTAGTAAGGGTTCAGAGATCATATGAGTTGCGGAGAACTGGAGAGGGATTGCTCCCGCTGAGACGGTTTTTCCAGTCGATTTACCTGCAAATGACTGATGTGCAAACATATTGCATAATTTAAGCGTGATACAAGTTCCCATTGGACCGAGAATGCTGTCTTCGGACGATTAGGATGACATCCTTAGACTATGACGTCCGGGCTATGAAGAGCATAAGAGTAAAGATTCACAGGCCATGAAATGGTGTTCTCAGGCTATGCAGATGCTGCCTCCGAACTATGACTCCTTTAAATAAGTTGGTGATATTTCATCCCATGAAAAGGTGGCAATCATTCAGCCAAATGGATGCAAGGGTGGCGATGTTTCAGCCAAAGCGAGAGTTTAAAATGCATGGTGGCGATATTTCAGCCAAATGAAACAGGGTGGCGATATTTCAGCCAAGCAAAATAAAGGAGGTAGAGCTTAACCTCCAATGGCGGAAGATAGCCTTATGCAAGATGGAGGCAGAGTTTAGCCTCGGAAGATAGAGAGTGGCGTTAAGAAAAATGCAAGATGGAGATAGAGCTTAGTCTCGAAAGGTAGAAAATAGACTTATGCAGGATGGAGGTAGAGCTTAACCTTAGAAGGCAGAGAATAGCCTTGTGCAAGATGGAGGCAGAGCTTAGCCTCGGAAGGTAGAAAATAGCCTTATGCAATGCAAAAATGCAGATGGAGACAGAGCTTAGTCTCGAAAGGCAGAAAATAGCCTTATGTAGGATGGAGGTAGAGCTTAACCTCGTAAGGCATAGAATAGCCTTATGCAAGATAGAGGCATATCTTAACCTCAGAAGGCAAACAATAGCCTTATGCAATGCAAAAATGTAGATGGAGACAGAGCTTGGTCTCGAAAGGCAGAAAATATCCTTAATGCAGGATGGAGGTAGAGCTTAACCTCGGAAGGCAGAGAATAGCCTTATGCAATGTAGAAATATAAAGGAGAAGATAGTAGCGTGTTCTTAGCTGGTAGATGATTGTGATATCAAGAGCGCTGGGGAAGTATAGGGTGTAGCTAGTAAACTTTGTGACATGAGTAGTCGTTTCGAGAGTTTCCATTCTGTGAGGCACATGCCTCGCCCATTTGTATCCTATATTGTTGCATCCAAAGAAAAATAGTGAGTTATGTATAGTGGAGGTTAGTTTATTTCCCTCCACCCATGACGTCTTGTACCATTTGGGGTAGCATTGCTGAACGACACTGGTCCAAATGATTTTATGCAAATGTTGTCAAACATGATGCAGATGTATATATATGTAAGTAGAAAAAAAGATAGATTTTTTTTATGATGAACCAACAACTGCAACGCTGTACAAGCACGGAAACCTTGCTGGCTCTGGAATTTTGAGGGTCCTCCTCAAAATTGTGCCCCAGTTTACTGGGCTAGCACTGTTGACGGCGTCACTAAATAGCTGAAAGCGGATTGACCTCGGAATTTGAGGGTCCTCCTCAAAATTCTGCCCCAGCTTACTGGGTTGATGCTGGTGCGGAAACTAACAAACAAACTTCGGAATTTTGGGGGTCCTCCTTAATATTCTGCCCCAACTCAAATATGTGGGGGAAAAATGGAATTTTATTAAAGATGTGACCGAACCCATAGATCTACCTACGTATCCCTTTTTAAATGGGAATTAGGTCAAGCGTAGTTCAAATTACATCATAAATAAAGCATAATGACTAAGTGTAGTATCTCTTCACCGCATCTGAGTTGATCGGTTTGAGCCAAACTTCTCTGTCTATTTCTGCAAAAATAAGGGCTCTTCCAGTTAGAACCCAGTGAACCATGTACAGACCCTACCAGTTGCGAGAGAACTTCCCTTTGGCTTAATCTTGATGTGGAAATATCTTCTTCAACACCACCTGCACTGGTGTAAACTTCCTTGGTCGAACTCTCTTGTTGAATTCTCTACACATTCTGTTTTGATATAATTGATCGTGACAGACAGCGTTCATTCTCTTTCTGTCTATAAGGGCTAACTGCTTGTATCGAAACTTGACCCATTCTGGGTCATCTAGCTCATCTTCTTGTATGATTCCCAAAGACGGAATTTCTACCTGTACAGGAATTACCGCCTCTATACCGTGAACCAGCATGTAGAGAGTTGCCCCTGTAGATGTGCGAACTGTAGTACGTTAACCCAATAAAGAGAATGACAACTTCTCATGACACTGCTTATGACTTTCGATCATTTTCCTTAGTATTCTCTTGATGTTCTTGTTGGCTGCTTCAACGACTCCATTCATCTGAGGTCTATAAGCTGTTGAATTTCTATGTCTAGTTTTGAAAATTACACACATCGCTTTCATCCAGTCGTTTTTGAGATTGGAACCATTATCATTGATGATCGACTCTGGAACACCGAACCGATAGACAACATGATCTCGGACGAAGTATGCCACTACTTTCTTGGTTACCGCTTTGTAACATGCGGCTTTAACCAATTTAGTAAAGTAGTTAATTGCCACTAGAATGAACTTGTGTCCGTTTGATGCGACAGGCTCGATTGGTCCAATAACATCCATTCCCCAAGCGGCGAACGGTCATGGTGAGCTCATTGTAGTAAGCTTGTTCGAAGGTACCTTTATCATATCCGCATGTATCTGACAGCGGTGACACTTTCAGACACACTGAATGCAATCTGTTTCCATAGTCATCCAGAAATACCCTGCTCGGAGTATCTTCTTTGCTAGAACAAAACCGTTCATGTGCGGCCCACAAGTCCCTGAGTGCACTCTTCCAATAACTTGGTTGCTTTTGTCGCATCGACACACCTTAATAGTCCCAAATCGGGAGTCCTCATATACATGATTCCTCCGCTATGAAAGAAATTGTTGGACAACCTTCGAAGCATGCGCTTCTGAATAGCATTAGCAAGCTATGGATATTCTCCTATTGTCACATGCTCTTTGATGTTGTGGTACCGTGTTTCCGTCAAATTATTCCTCAACATGTGCACAATATGCCGGTTGGTCATGAATCTTGACCTAGATAGAGTCTATGAAATTTTGTATCTGGATGCTGAATCATGGACGATAAAGTGGCAAGCACATCTACGAACTTATTTTTTATCCTTGGAACATGCTGTAATTCCATTTTTCTGAACCTCTTTCTCAACTCCTGTATGTGGTGCAGATAAGGGTGTATCTCAGAATTCTTATTTTCCCATTCTTCTCAAAACTGGTGTATGAGTAGGTATGAGTCTCCGTTCACTAGCAGCTCCTGAATGTTCATATCAATGGCGAGTTTAAGCCCCAAGATTCAAGCTTCAAACGCAGCCATGTTATTGGTGCAGGGGAACCTGAACTTGGCGGATATCGGGTAATGTTGACCGGCTTCTGATTCCAAGACTGCTCCAATAACAACTCCTTTGAAATTTTTGGCTCCATCAAAAAACATCCTCCAACCATCATAGGATTCTGCAATATCTTCTCCTATGAAAGCTACTTCCTAGTTGGGAAAATACGTTTTCAATGGTTCCTAGTCCCCTTCCATTGGATTTTTTGTGAGATGATCTGCGAAAGCCTGTCCTTTACCTGCCTTCTGGGTGACATAGACAATGTCGACTTCATTCAACAAAATTTTCCACTTGGCGACCTTGCTGGTGGGCATGGGCTTCTGAAAAATATATTTTAGTGGATCCATTCTTGATATAAGGTAGGTAGTGTAAGAACAGAAATAATGCCTTAACTTCTGAGCTATCCAAGTCAAGCCACAATAGGTGCGTTCTAGAAAGGAATACCAGGCCTCATATGGGGTAAATTTCTTTCTGAGGTAGTAAATAGATTGCCCCTTTCTCCCCGTCTCATCATGTTGTCCCAAGACACAACCAAATGCTCTATCCAAAACTGCGAGATAGAGCAATAAGGGCCTCCCAGGCTCAGGCGGAACCAGGACTGGAGATGTAGGCAAGTATTCCATGATCCTCTCAAAAGCCTTTTGACATTCATCGGTCCATTTGGTGGTGGCATCCTTTTTCAGCATCTTGAAGATAGGTTCGCAGATCATGGTAGACTGAGCTATGAACCGGCTGATATAGTTGAGTCTCCCCAAGAAAATCATTACCTCTTTTTTGCTCTTCGGCAGTGGAAAATCCTTAATAGATTTGACCTTTGATGGATCTAGCTCCATTGCTTGGTGACTCACGATGAAACCCAATAAATTTCCCGCAGGGACCCCAAATGCACACTTGGCGGGATTCAGTTTCAGGTTATACCTCCTTAGTTTGTTGGAAAATCTTTGGAGATCCTCCATGTGATCTGGATCCTTCTTGGACTTAATGATGACGTCGTCCATGAATACCTCAATCTCCTTTTGTATCGTGTCATAAAAGAGGGTAGTCATAGCCCTCATGTAAGAAGCTCCCGCATTCTTAAATCCGAATGGCATCATTCTATAGCAATTCATTCCCCAAGGCGTGATAAATGTCATTTTCTCTACATCCTCTATGTCCATCCATATCTGATTGTATCCCGCAAATGAATCGATGAATGACTACAACTCATGCTTGGTGCAGTTGTCGATCAGAATATGTATGTTTGGCAAGGGGAAATCGACTTTGGGACTAGCTCGGTCGATATCCCGGTAGTCGACACAGACTCTAACTTTCCCATCCTTCTTTGGTACCGAAACAGTGTTAGATAACCAAGTTCGATACTCTACCACTTGAAGAACTCTGGCTTTGACCTGCTTGGTAACCTCGTCTTTGATTATTAAACTCATATCTGGCTTGAATTTTTTGAGCTTCTGCTTTACCGGCGGAAATGCAGGATTTTTCGGCAACTTGTGAGCGACGATGGATGTGTTGAGGCTAGTAATATCATCGTAATACCATGCGAAGATATCCTCATATTCCCTCATGAACTCTGTATATTCCTCTTTCTCTATCTGTGATAAGTGCACACTGATGCGCATCTCTTTGACATTCTCTGTATCTCCCAAATTGACGACTTCGGTTTCATCAAAGTTGGACTAAGGTCTATTCTCAAAATTCTCGGCCTCTTTGACAACCTCTTCTGGTATATCCTCCTCCTCTGAGTCTTTGTTCATTTTTTGCATAGGCTTGTTGCAAGTTACAATTGTTGGTTCATCATCAAGATACGTAATAGTAATGCTGTGTGAAAATAAAGTAAATAGCAGAGAAAAGTAATGAATAGCAAGATATTTGATAAAACTGAAAATGCTTTTGATTAAATTCATAAATGTTCAATACATTGGAGCTCTTTGGAAAGTAAAGACAAATGTGGAAAATAAAGAAAACAACTAAAGTAAAGATGCATGATGCTTGTTCAGCCTTGCTACCCTGAATGTTTCCAGGAGATGGTTGTCCTGATTCACCAATTAGTGAGGTGCTCCCCTCGATTTACAGCCTGAATGGAAGGGCCTTCCTCCCCTTCCTCTTCAAAAATCACACAATAGTCCATGTCCTCCAGAAACAGGTTCTTTATTGCCGCAAGAGCCTCGTCTTCTTCTTACCCGTAGAGAGTATCGGCTGGTTGAAATGTCTGCTCCAAATGAGGTATGGGGAGATCTAATGGGTAATATGGGCCGTGCCATGATGGTGATCAGTTTTTGAATTCTTGCCAAGTGTACTTGTACCCTAGTCCGAATGTAGTACGGTGTTTCATCAACTAGATAGGTTTGGTGATACCATAAAGATTCTTACCAAGTCCTTTCCCTGGTTCATACCCTCTCCAATTAAGAATGCTCTCAACCTTGTTACTCCACTGTTTTTCCTTGTCCACTGCGTTGACCCGCTCAATATGATGATCTGTTTCTCGGCTATTCTTCTTCTTCCTCTGATCATTGGAATGGTCTGGCGACTGTATATAAGTTGCTACCGTCACCATGGATGATTACTTCCAGATGGTTCCATTCGAACTTCACATCCTGATGTAAGGTTGATGCCACATCCCCAGGGGCTTAGATGCAGGGTCGTCCCAATAGTAAGCTGGAAGATGCTGGTATGTCGATGACTTGGAAATAATTATTAAACCAAGTGGGCCACATTTGCAAACACAGGCTAATCTCCCCGAGAGTAGACCTCTGAGAACCGTCAAAAGCCTTAATGTTAATAGCCCCATCTTTTATCTCTTGCAATCCTTTTCCTAACTTGTTGAGGGTGATCAATGGACAGATGTTGAGGCTAGATCCTCCGTCGACTAAAATCCTGGTGATGAAATGATCTTCACATTGCATAGTGATGTGTAGTGCTTTGTTATGATTGAGCCCTTCAGGTTGCAATTCATCCTCGTGGAAAGTGATTTTGTGACATTCCAATGCCTGCCCTATCATGTTTTCCACCTCTCCTCCTATTATGTTGCTCAGGACATAAGCCTCACTCAATATTTTCATCAAGGCGTTTTTGTGCGCCTTAGAACACTGCAGCAACGCTAAGATAGAGTTCTGCACCGGAGTCTTGTTCAGTTGTTCAACAACTAAATATTCCTTAGCGTGTATCTTTCTCCGGAAATCATCAGGTCCAGTTTCAATGGGACGTCCATAGACCTGGTTGCTAGACTCAGCTAGGTGCTTTGGTGTGTACACCCTGCCTGTTCTAGTCATAACTTATGTGGCGATTGCTTCACCTGTGCGTGTTTTTCCTTTCCTTATCGCCTCGGCTGTGTAGTCCCAGGATATGGCATTTGACTGAAATGGGGTTATGTCTTACATGGTGACCGGAATTGGCACCCTTGGGGGCACCATAGCAACTTCAATTGGTGCAGGCGCCTTCGGACTCCTGAATCCACCTCAATTGGTTTAGGCATTGTTGCAGGAGGTGCCTCGAACAAAACTGGTACAGATATATTCACCATGTTTCCCTCAGATGGTTGAATTTTCAAAACAATAGGATTAAGAGTGACTGCCATTTTCTTGGGTTCATCTCCTTCAGATATCAAACCAATTGACCCTTCGAGGTCCTAATCGTCCTTAACCTCAAACATGTGGATGCATCTACCTTCATGATCTGGTAGAGGATTGTTAAGAACATTAGGAGCATGCTCCTTAGCCACGATTACCTTTTTGTCAATTAAGGTCTAAATTTTATCCTTCATCGAGCGGCACCCGTCGATGGTATGGCCTTCATCCCCGAATGGTATGCGCAGGTTTTATTTCGTTTGATCCATTGGGAAGGATTTTCCGGGGTTATGGCCGGGATGGGTGTAACATATCCAGCGGTTTTGAGGTTCTCATATTGTTGGTAAATAGGTACATCAATAGCAGTGTAATGTCTGGGCGGTTAGCGGTCAAAGTTTGGTCTTGGTCGTGGGAAGTTTTAGCGAGTAGGTGGTGATAGATAGTGAGGAGGTTGGGAGTTGTAAGGTTGGTATACGGGTGCGAGTTGGGAATATCCTGGCAAGGTGGGCTGATATGTTGGTGGTGGAGATGTTTGGTAGACGGGATGTGGATTTTTATAGGTAGGTGAAGGTGCTTGGTAATTTATAGAGGAGAGGTGTTTCTTTGCACATCCATTACGGAGTTTACATCATTTTTCTTCGACGTACCACCAGATTGCAAGTCTTTGTTTGTGGCTTGCAGTGCCTCAAGGTTAGTAACCATACCATTTTTTATCCCCTCTTCAATTCTTTCTCCTAGTTTGATGATATCAGCGAACTTCTGCCCCTCTATCAGCATCACTCTCTCGTAACACTGTGGGTTGTGAGCGCGAATGAAAATTCTGTTCATTTGTTCTTCTTCCAAATCCGGACTAACCTTGGCCGCTTCCAACCTCCAACGAGTAGCATACTCGCGAAAGGTTTCGGTGGGCTTTTTATTCAGATTCTAGATATAGAACATGTCGGACGCATTCTCAGTATTGAACCTGAAACGGTGCATGAAATCCAACGCCATGTTTACCCAACTCGTCCACTTCTTCGCATATTCGCTGATATACCATGATAAAGCATCACCTTTCAAGCTCCTCATGAACAGCTTCACGGAGATCTTTTCATCTCTACCAACTCCCACTAGCTCGTCACAATACATCCTTAGGAAAACCCCGGGATCACCCGTACCATCAAACATTTTGAACTTAGGAGGTTTGTACCTTTCTGGGTGTTCGACATCAGGCTGAACACAAAGGTCTTCATAATTTAGACCCTCTACACCTTTATTAACTTCCGCGCCTTGAACCCTGCTAGTGAGTTTCTTAAGTTCAGCGGCCAAGTTTTGAATGAGCGAGTCTGATTGTTGACATCTGCAGCAGCAAGGGAGATGGAGAAACGTGCCATACTCTGGACCTGGTCTAATTCTTTTCGAAACCTTAGCAATGTTTGCTCCAGATGGGCAGCAGTCTCTTTGGTGATCGGGGTACCATGAGAAGTTCCTTCAATTTCTTTTTTGGCTTTGTTATCTCCCATCTTTCCTTTGTTCCTTTTTCTAGGAGGAGGACCTTGAGATCTTGTTGAGTGTGTTGATGGTTCCGGAATGCACGAACTATCCTATAAGGAGGGGAATTAAAATAAAAGAAAAAGAAAAAGGTAAAAAGTTAGTGCAGATTACGAGAAAGAAAACATTGCGGTATTTAAACACATTGTTGCGGGAATATAAGTCGTTTCCTATTTGGTTGCCTCGTTGTGCCCGAGATAGGCCTAGCGACATATACGATTTGGAGAATTTATAACACCAAGTGCCTCATTTTTTTGACAGAAAATAAAACAAGTCAAAACAGACTGAAATAAAGAAAAACTGTCACTAATGGCCAAGGGCCTTATTAGATCAAGAAAGCAGTAAAATCCTAACTACTTGGTCCCAGAAGGACCTTCCCCAGATTCAGTATCTTTGCATCCCTCGTATAGTTTCATCATCTCACGCAGTCCCATCAACAAGTAAGCACGAGCCAAGTCCCCACCTTCATTACCTTCAGCTTCCTGACAGTCCTTGATCCTTTTCATAAACTTGCCTTCCAGCTCTGGCAAACCCCCTTCCAAATACCCTAAACGGTTATTCGTGCGGACAGCTATGCCCTTCCACTCATTGATTACATTCTCTTGGGACTCTAGCATTTCCTGATGTTCACTTTCATACTCTCGCATCTGTTTGTGCAGCTCATTATACTTAACCTTTACTGTAGCCTCTTCATCAATAACCCTATGATCATGGACGAAACCCGTTTTCCCAAGCCACTGTGATTATCTTCTAGCCACCCTGGATAAAGCGGTGCATGCCCTTCCTGATACCTGTCTGGCTCCATAGATTCCTTGTCCAAATGAGTTTGTAGTGCCACATATGCTAAGCCCGACATCTGTATGGGCTATCGTCATCATGGATGACTCATCTTTTCCACCCTTGGTATAATCTGCTTCCTTCCCGCTTGCCTCATGACTTGGAGAGGGACATAAGGGTACAGTCCTCCTAAGCCGATGAGTACAAGAAATGGTGCATCCCTCGACCGAATGTTAAAATCTCTGGTTGGAAACCACTCGTACATTCCTTATACCTGCTCTTCTCTCAGATTCTCTAGTAATTCCACCAACCACTGGTTTCTTCCGGGTGAGCGAACATATCCGGCATGAAGTGCGTTCGCTTTGGATGATGGCAAGCAATATGGTCATCCCAGTCTCGTCGTATGATCTCATGTCTATACTCTCCCTTCTATTGATGTTGAATGAGCCAGAGTTGTAGTATCAGATTCCACCCTTCGAAGTGCGGTGCCCCCTGTTGACATTTTTCTAAGGCTCGGTACAGTTCGGCGAGGATCATGGGTGCTATTTTGAATGTCTTACCGTCGATACCCTCTATTAAGGCTTTGGTTACCATGGCTAGTCTTGTGTGGATTCTAGCCTTCTTCATTGGAAAGACAATCATGCCCAGAAAACAGAATATGAATACAAAGGCTCTTCTATGTATGTGCCCCAAAGAGGTGAGGGCGAACTCGTCCATGTGAGTGCGGTAATATTTGCTATGTCTAAACCTTTCATACATGAAGTCGAAGGATATGTAGGAGTCCTTCAGACTTGTCAGATTAGGATTCCTTTTTAGCCCCATCATTTTCAGTAACCCTCCACCTTTGCGGTTTTCCGGCATAACCAACCTCGGGCTATCCCAAGGAATTCCTACTAGACCCCTAATTTCCTCCAATAGCGGTGTCATTTCAATACACCCAAAGCGGAAGATGGACCGTTCACTATCCCAAAACATAGTAGCAGCTTCCACAATCTTGTTATCTTGCCTAACTTCCAGGAGTGAGGGAAGATTTCCTAAGTGCTAGCGGACAAGAACCCGATCACTACTATGCAAACCATCCCACCAGCTTAGCAACTTTGGATGAATGTTTGATACCATACCAAATCTGGGGGCCTTGTGCCTCATTTTCCTGCAACATAGAGAGTTAGGACCTTAACCCCACCGACTCGACTACGTTAAATCAATAATTAGCAAGAGGTATTTAATTCTCCAAACCAATGCACATAATGTGAATGTTCATTTGGGTTTCGAGGAAACCCTATGGACTTTTGATTTAGGCTATCCTAACAAGTCATTATGCGGACAACATGACTGATTCGGCTAAGTTTGACCATGATGCTTGAACATGTAAAAAGAGTAAGGCTTCTATTTGAAGTTCTAGACAAGGTACCCTTGAGCGAACAACTCAAGATGGAAAGGAACGGAAGTGTCGATTACACCGTTGATCGACTGGTTTTACCACAAATATTCCTTTGCCAAATTTAGGGGGTTTGTAGTAATGGAAGATCACAATCACTCATTATAAGCGTTGTTATAGCATTTGTTTGGAACAAGTGAAAAATGATGTTGAAGGATACAATTACAACAATGGAATAAATACATGTATTTTCACGTTCATACAATAATGATTACAATAAATGCTCGAAATTAAAGACGGAATTGAAATAAAGTTAGGTAATAAAGCAGTAAAATAGTCAAAGAGAAAGAAAGACACGAAGAAACAAGTTAGTAATTGTGCAAAAATAATTAAAGCAATAAATAAAGAAAGCAATAAAGTCACAAAACACGTAGTGGTAAAAGCCTTTAATGAACTTCCCCAGCCGAGTCGCCACGCTGTCGACGCCCCCCTTTTTCAACTGCTAAAAGAAGCTAAAATCAGGTTTACGACATTATGGGCAATACAACTCTCATTCCTGTTTGGGAGTTGGGTTAATAAATTTGAAGATTCGCCACCTAATGATTATAGTGCATTAGGAAATTTTGAGATGAAAAGAGCATTTTTTGAAAGAAAACCATAGTTTGGGTAAGGCCTTGAGATTATCTCGAGGGGAAGGTGTTAGGCACCTCTCAAGATCCACTAGTGTGGTTCTCGGCCGTGTTAATCATGACTTTAATAAAAGAAGAAGCAAATAGGCAAATAAGGTGCACACATATAACATTCTCATAACTTGAGAGTTTTAAAAGAAGAAGGAGAGACATAAGTTTAAAAGAAAGGATTAATTTGAGGAAAGCATTACCATATGAAAGCATTTAAATAAAGCAAATAAGAGAAAGGAGGGTCCTACATTTAACTAAATTATGGATCACATCGGCACAATACCCCGCACACACTCCTCAAAGAGGGGTCGCATAAGGTATTAGCCCATCGGTCATCATCTCCATATTCTACCCTTCCCACCCCGTTAAGGTATTTAAATGTGTTGGTATCATTTAATTATAGCATGCTAATACCCATCCCAACCTGTTACTCCTGGGGTATTAGGACTTCAAATCCTAAGAAGGGGGAAGAAAGAGATAGGATATATATATATATATATATGGATTTTTCAAAGGTAAAAACACAAGAGCGACAGTCAAAAACAAGTAGCATATAAGAGGTATGCAAAATTAATAGTTAAAGGCACAATTAAACCCCGTAACATACACCAAATAGTTTAGCATGGCTTCAATTACTGATTTGGTATTTTAAAAGAGGTTAGAAGAGCGCGCAGATTAGTTTAACACATATAGTTGGATAGAAAATCTACTTCGAGCTCCTCAGGCCCATTTTAGTAGTTGACGGGATTTAAAAAATCAGTTTATTTAAAAGAACACGAAGCTTCTGACAAAGGTATGTTTATATGTTTTAATGTTGCAGACAAGCTTTGAAAAGACATTATAAGTTAGTTGCACTGATTTTAGTAAAAAGGGAGACGCGAGAAAGAAGTTTATAAGATCTTGGAGATTTAAACTCAAGCAGACAAACGATTGAAAGCAAAATTCAGTATTTAAAGTGGTTTACAGGTTCAGAGCATTACGAAAGGGGGCAGACCTGGGCCTGTTTCTGAGTAAAAAGATTTAGGACAAGTTGAACCAAAATGTATGAAACATTAGGCGAGTCTGGACTTATAACATACTTATTAACCCTTTAGTTACTGCATTAAGATGACCTACTGTTTTGCCTAGCGTTTATATAGTTCTTATAGGCGTGCTTTCTAGGCGAGATTAAATGCAAACCTATGAGCATGATTTCTATATGAGACTGTAAGAATGCACCCTATAGGTACGGTGTCTATTATGAAGTCGAGCAAATAACGAAAAGCCTATAGACATGGTATCTACATGGTATCGATGTAACAGTGTAAAATGGAAATCATAACGATATGTATGGATACAATAAAGTAATGCCCTAAGACATGGTTTCTAACTTATGCAAAAATAAGCATGTAAACATGATTTCTAAACGATATATGCAAGAAAAGTAAAACCCCTATAGGCATGTTTTCTATATGATGTTGATGCAATAATGATAAAACTATAGGCATGGTATCCATACTAATTTTGAAGTAGTGCAAACCTATAGGCATGGTCTCTAATGAATGCAAGCAAGTAAATCCCTCCCCATATCCCTTTTACTATACCCCCGAGTTAAGGAAAAGAACATTATAAGAAATAAAAGTTAAATACATCAGCAACTATAACAGGCCCGAGGAGTCTCGAAGCAACTTTAATGTCCAACATAAGCCTTTTACCAAATCCGAGCTCCCAAGATCCGAGGTTTTTCTCTTTTTAGAGTGTTACAAAGTTACAAGGGCTTTAAAAGAAACCCATGCATTGCTTAATCTCTATTTGGAATAGTGCAAGTGTGGAATTACCAGCCCCAAAGCATCCAAGTTCAGAGGAGACTCTGGGGTCCCTTAAGCATGGCTTACTAAGGGGAAGTAGGACTCAAAGCACTAAGAATAAGTTTAAAGGTGATAGATTAGAGGAACACCATTTTAGGGGTGGTCATACCTAGCCTATAGAGTGAGGCTAGCACACCCATAACCACTTACAAAGGCAATCAAACAAGAGCAGACTTGTAATCAAGTCAGACAAGAGTCTGTATGGTGATTAGGACACCAACAGGACTTTGTCAAGGCTCAAACACATAAGATAAGGGATGGGGAATGGGGATTGCACATACTAAAGCTTAAACTGAAGTAAACAAACAGAAAAGGGAAAGGGAAAGGGATTGACATATTGAAATTAAACGTAATAGATAAGGGGACAAAGGAAAGGGATTAAACATGCCAGAAAACTCAAACTGAACTAAACAAACAGACAAGGGAAAGGGAAAGGGATTGACATATGAAACTTAAACATAACATACAAGGGGACAAAGGAAATGGATTGAACATGCTAAAAAACTCAAACTGAAGTAAACAAATAGACAAGGGAGAGGGAATTAACATAAAGTTTAACTGGTATACTCATAACAGACAAAGGGAAACAACTAGGATTAAACATGCTAAATTTGAATTGAAAGCATACCAGGTAAAGAATAGGGTGAAGTAACAGATAGTTGCAGGTTGATAATTGAAATTAGGAGCCTACCACTTGCGCACTTGAGAAACAAAGCAAGTAGAAACCTTATATTAGCTTGGCTTTCAGCCGACTAATTCTTAGCCAAAGAGAGCAAGTAATAGAGAAGAGAATAGAGTTTTCAGTGCGTAAGAGTAGAGAGAAGTCGTGTTTCAGTGTGTGTAGTGAGAAAAAGTGAAGGCCTATTTATAGTTTTGAAAAGATGCAGCAATAAGGCAAAGAAATATTCAGCAATATCAATCAGTATCAATTAAAGAGAAGGGAACCCATTCAATTAAGGAACTGGATAGAAATAAATAAACCCTTGTCTAATTTTGGGAAGAAAATCAATATTTAATCATAGAATATAGGGTAAGTACATGCAAGGAATTTTGAAAATCACACGGGTAAACACATAAGGTAAGTAATCACCCACGAAATCAAGGAGTCATGACACTACTTGCATTCGAACATAGTTAGAAAACAGGGAGCAACTAGAGAATCAAACAGTTGTACAAAAAAATCAATTGGGGTTTCAGGGAAAGGGGGAAAGTAGTACTATAAAATATGGATAGGTTTGAAAGGGTATAGACTAGAAGCAATCAGAGTAACATGTAGTAAAGCACAAGAAAGAAACCGGAGGCGCTAGGGTTACACATAGAAAATATAGAAAGAAACCATTTTAAGCTAGGGTTTCCACTGCATATCGAAGCATAAGAAAATAACATAGATGAGGATGAACAAAAGTAGAACAGCCTAAAGAAGAACACAGAGCACATTAACTGAAAACCCTAGAGAGATAATCAGTAGAAAAACACTTTAGAGCCATAGTAGAAAAATGTTTGGAATCATGGAGAAGAACACACAGTATCAAAATAAACAACGAGCATAAAGAAATTAGATAAGTCATAGAAAACCCTAGGTCTAATAGACAAACAATATTGAAAACACAAATAGGCGAAGAAAGGATGGAAGATACAAAAATATTTTAGAAAATAATTTAAGCTCAGAGAAGATTGTAAGATAAACACAGAGAAAAATGAAAAAGAACCTCAAACAATAGGGTTTTCGTAGAATGGTCTCGAAATGGCGAGAAAAGCCTGGAAGGGACTCGTCGGAGTCGGCAAAGGGCTCAGGCTTCAAGGCTTGCCGGAGAAAAGGCCGGATATGGCTGTGAAAACCCATCGAAGGACCTCTGGTCCAGTCACCTTTTCAATAAGGTTCCGATCTTTGAACCCAAAGCTCGGGAGAGGTGAGGAGTGAACTAATAATAAAGTTTCAGGACTTGGACGGCCATGAACGCCGGTGAGAAGAGTTGGAAGCGATTTAGGGTTTGAAAGCTTTAGAGAGCATTTGGGAGTGAAGGCGGCAATTTTGGAAGAAATGATTAGGGCTTAGGCGTCATTTAGGATTTAATTTTGGTAAGTGATTTTGGGCTGTTGATATGTGAGATCAACGGCCAGGATTAGAAGGGGACAGGGCAGGTTAGATTTAGGTGAGTTTGGGTCGGGTGTTTTTGGATTTGGGTCGAGCAATTGGGATTAAAATTAGGGCTCATTTGGTCTTCAATTTGGGTTAAGATTGAAAGACAAAAAGGGCTATAATTTAAATAGCCATTTTTTCACGATTTTATTTTATAAAAAATAGTAAACAATTTAATAAAAATATAATAAAAATAGTGAGATAATAAAATACGTTTAAAAATTAATAAAAAAATATTAGGAATGATTTTGAACTTGAAATACTTATTAAATTGAGAAATAGGTTGCAATATAATACAATTTTAATTTAGAAATATTTAATGGCTTTAGAAAATTTTGTAAAAAATTATACAAATTATATTTATATGCAAATGAGAGAATAAAATAAATCGTTTATCAAAATAACAAGATTTAAGACTAAATATTGAATTTTATAGTACAAAATAAGTCGTAAATTAGTTTTAAAATACTTAAAAATGTAGAAAAGTACCAAACCTTTTGTGGATGCTTATATATGAATCTACATGTTCTTTTGAAACATTTTGGGTACAAAAATATACATAGGGAAAAATTGGGTATCAACATCCACTAAGCTTGACTTAGTGTTTGCAACCACCAAATCTAAGTAAAATCATACAAACAACCAAATACCAAACACCAATTATCATCCAAGCATTACTATGAACAACCATTAATTACCCACACTAGGTTTGAGCCACAACCCTAGCTAATGGGTTTAGCTATACATGGAACAAGCAGAAAAAGAAGAAATACTAGAAGAAATCAGCATATTCATTAACTATCAGATTAATCTATTTGAATCCACTCTAATTACACGAGAAAATTGCCTAAAGTAGGCTAATAACGAGAGTCACGAGCTCAGCTGCTACAGAGAATGGTAAAACTTAACCTAAAAAAGTAAGGTGTTATATCTATACTACACAGGAAAAATTGGACAAAAATGCCCCTTAGGGTCTGTTGCGGACCACATAGAAATGTCATGCGGCCACATAGGACTTGTGGTCTTCAGATCTGGCTTCTGGAATTGAGGATGCGGACCACGGAGGAATGACATGCGGCCGCATAGGTCATGTTATGCGGATCGCATGAAAATGGCACACGGTCGCGCATGAGGTTTTCCCAACTTGCTGGTTCTCTAATCTTCTCCCACGCGGACCACACTGTTTTTGTGTGTGGCCGCGTGGGCCTGTTGCCTTGAGTTTCTGAACATATATCCTCTTGTCAGTGCGGACCGCGTGGAAATGGATGCGGTCCGCGTGAGATTTCCTCTGTTTTTGTCACTCTCTAAGCTATCCTACGCGGCTGCATGACAAAACAGGGCGGTCTGTGCAGGTCATTCTTGACGTGGCTTCTTGCAGAACTAATTTGCGCGGCCGCACATCAGAACAGTGCAGTCCGCACAAGTGACCTTCTTCGCACTTGAGTTATCTTTTGGTGCTTGGCAGGTTTCACTCCTCTTTTGGGCCGATTTCTGATATAAATCATCTCGTCCCTCAAACCTGCAATCAAACACACTTTATAAGCAATTTAAGACTAATTTGAAGCTGTTTATGCACAAAGCTCAGGTAAGAAGAGGTATAAAACATGTATAATTCAAAGATATCACCAATCACTCTCCCAAAGGCCTCGATGACCGTGTCATTACCTCCTATTAATGGGGGCATTCAGGCATTGTTTTTCTGTACACGTGTCTTCGTCTAGTCATTCATACCTTTCTCCTCCATATCTTCCTCTATTATTGATCACCATGTTTGGGGTTCACATCCTCAGGGTTGTTCGGAAGCGTTCCGACAGTTTGCATTATGTGCTTTTTCCTGACCTCCCGTATATTGAGTATGACTGTCATTCTGTTGCTATTGTTGTTGTTGTTACGCCTGCTGTCGCTATCCCTATTGTCCCGAGATGATGATTAACGAGGGTCGACTTTCCTCGCTTGTAAGAAGTTACTCGAATTATATACCGCTGCTCACAAGGGGATCAGATTATACACCGCTACTCACCTTCAGACCCCAGCTTGACGTGTCACTTTTTCTCGGGTTGGTACCTTACACTGCTCAATGTTCCAAGAAGTGTATTCGAAGTAGCCGTGCAAGTGAGCCATATGCTCACCAGATCTGATACCTCTCTGAGGTTCTCTTGGCCAGTGAGGGTCCTCGACCTTTGGCTGGCTATGGCATTTTTTCATCCCTCCCATACTTCTTGACCTTTCCCTTGGGGATATTTGATTGGAAGTCCGGGATAAGGCTACTAAGGATGCGGGCCGAGAGGTGTTTATTGTAGGAGGTGGGCCTTCGAGAATAGACTAGGCTTTAGGATTTTACCACGTGTGAGCATCCCTTTGATTTTTTTTCTGCGTAAGGACCCCTTGCAGGCTTTTGTGATTGTATGTAAGTACCCCCCGAGGGCTGTTGTGAGCCAATATTTACGAAATATGAAGACATATTCTTAAAATATGCTTTTGATATTTGCCATGTTATTATATATCCTTTTGCATTCGTGAGGATTTTGAATGTATGCCTCAGTTGCCAATCATCAATTTTCTTTCCAACCTTTGGTCAATTGAAATAACTCGTTTACGAGCTCATCGTTGTTCCCCGGATCAAGCTTGAAGCAGTCGTATAAACTTAAACCATCAGGGCCCTCGAGCCTCGTGGAGGTAGAGCACCAAAGTGAAAGTCAACTTCGGGAACTTTGAGTTTTTACTTAGAGCTTGATGTAGATAACCCTTTAAGGTGTTTTAGGCGGATCCCTAAAGAGGGGTTATTCGTGCTTAGGAGACTTTCTTGAGGTCGAGCCCTTATAGTCAAAGCTCAATGTGCTTATTTTCTTCCGTGAGAGGGAACCTCGAGGTTGGGTACAACCTTGGATCCTGGGCCGAAGCCTAACTTAGGTGGCGAATCATTGTTATTTTCCCACATATATACAGTGTTGCTCCTGTTTCTTGGAAGATCCCATTATTTTATGTAGCTACCCTTCTGTTTTAGCGTTGATTCTTTTGTTACCTTAGAGCCAAGGCATTCGTGTAGGTTCCCGCTTCACTTTGCTGGTAACACTATAACCATGACTTCTACTTAACGGCCTACCTGGCAGTGAGGGGAGAGTTCTTCTCCTAGCGCTCATGATCCACGAGAGTTTGCTCTGAAGACTATGTTTTCGATTAAAGAGTAGCATCTGGCAAAAGTTAAGAGAGGTTGCAAATACGGTGATGGGGTAGTGTTGCAGGCATTTCCCCGGATGAGGGTATTACAGACCCCGCTGATGGATTCCTGAACGTACACTTATACCCTTTGCACTAGGCCCCCTTTATATGGTAGTTCTCAATTTTTGTTTGAAGTATTGGGTTACTTTGGTTCAAATACATCTGTCATTTTGGCGAGTAGTGTTGATGATGAGGTTCTTTACAGAGAAGGCAGGTCTTGAATTCACGTTCAGTCACCTCGTTAGGTTGTACCGGCCTGTTCATCATCGAGACCTGCTAACCTTGCAGTGTCGTTCTTCCACGCCCTTTGCTGTTGAAGATGAGGAATATGGAGATCGAGAGTGGGTCAGTCAATTTGTACTGGTCTGGAGGACTGACGTTATCCCTGTGGAACCTATGCTATTTCCCGAGGAATGGAATTATACGCATGAGTGGGGTGTCTTGTGTTTTCTCAAATTCGCTCGTGCTGAAAGCCAATTTAGTAATCGTGTTTCCTTCTTTTCTACAGTACCTTATGGATGCCGAGTTAAGTTCCTGATCTTCCCAGCTGGATCCCGAGTTTGGTGACCCATTCAACTGCTGACTATCTTAGATGACGAGTTGTGTCCCGAGGAAGAAGGGGAAAAAAATGCCAGGGCATATGCGTATGCTGCTTTTACCTTAGCCTTCATACAGTCGGGATGATATTTTCCTCTTTTTATGTACTTACCTTGTCGCCGTAGGCATCTGAAAATCCTTACGGGCAAGGATGTTCTCCTCCGAAGAGGGGGAGGAGTTGCCAGCTTATGATACAAGGGACGATGGTGAAAAACGGGATATGCACTTGCGGTGCGATGGAGCTTTTAGAAATTCTAAACGGATTTGAGTCCTTAATAAGAAAACATTGCCCGAGCCTGCTATACCTGAAGTCTTCGGTTCCAGAGAGGTGGTTTCTCCGAGTGATCATGTTTCGATCGAGGTTGGCTCTTCTAGGGCCGATGGATCTTGACCAACAAAAGTATGCTCGACCGTTGAGGAAGTCTGGCGGCTTCACATTGCGATGAGTTTTGGCATGGGCCTTTCGCATCTCATGTCTTCCCTTTCTTGTCGAGTTTTTCTTGTGCAGGCCTTTGATAGGCTTATGTTTGAGCTGCTCTGTCATAGGGCTAAGCTCCGAAAAGCTCTACACGAGGGTAGGTCCCTTAGGCTCTTCTACAAGCAGAAGGAAGTTGAGTTGATGCACTGGCGACATGAGGTGTACCGGAGCTTGTAATACGAGAGCTATTTGATCGAGCAGGTAACTTCTCGTGGTATGCTTTTTGCTTTTTAACCCTTTAGGTTAACTTTTGGACCTATCTTCCTAGTATAAAAGACGGGAGCTCTTGAGCACCTTAGGGTGAAGCCAACCGAGTTAGGAACGATTCTGGAGAGCTAAGAGCTCTGGTGCAGGCATAAAGCTTCATATGAGAAGGGTGATTTTCTTAAAGTTCCTACCTTCGAGGCTTAACTCCACTTGGCTTGTGACAATGCTTTAGTTCAAGCGAATATGATCCCAATGCTCGAGTCTAAACTTTCGAAATTCAGGGCTGAAATCGTTGATGCTCGGGCTGAAGTAGCATTGAGCCGGACTAAGGTAGATCAAAAGATGGCAATTCATATGAAGGATGATACTAATGCACAAGACGAGTTGAAAAGCACCCTCTATTGTGAATAAAGGATTGAGGAATATGTTCGTTGCAGATCCCGAATAAAGGTACTTAAAGAGATAGGCATTATCTCCCAGAAAGGCTGGCTAGAGCGAGGGACGATGGGCGTGATGCTCGGTCATTTCTGGCTGATTTCGCCGAGAGTGAAGATGAGTCTGGTAGGTCGTACCCTTCCATTTTATATTTGATACTCGCAAAGCGCGTTTATGAATGGAGGATGCATTCTTTTTTTATGTAAATAAAATAAAACCTGAAGCTTTATTTCGTTTGTATCCCTATCTGCTTTGCATATATTGAAGTGGCTGATTTCGGAGTTGGCGAGAATCCTTAGATTTGTAATATGGCTCTGTGGCTCATCAAGCATGCCCTGGGGCTGTTATGCGTTCGGTCGATGTGGCTTTTAGTGTAAGTCTATGTTTTAGCCCTTAAATTTTTTCTTGACTATCTTTGGTCAGTCTCTGAGTCGGATTATGACTCGAGCTCAATTTACCGTCAACTTTTGTATTTTCGTGGTTCGGCGATAATGGCTTTTATCTTTTGCCCTTGGGTATACACATGTTAACTGTTTTGTGTTCAGCCTCTGAGTCGGGCTTTGACTCGAGCTCAATTAACCCTCAAGTTTTATGTCTGCATGGGCTGGCCTCAATGGCTCTAATGCCTTGGGTTGATGTGGCATTTTATGAATGTGGCCCTGAGGTCCATAAAGATGGCGACGACACATCTTACGCATTTGCCATTAGGCATGTATAGTTAACTATTTTGGATCCCGTCTTCGAATCAGGTAACAACTCGAGCTCACTTTGACCCTCAAGCTTTCAAAATTTTTAAGCTGGCGACACTGGCTCTTACGCTTTTGGTCATTGCGGCCTTTTAGCGTGTGGCCCGAAGGCTTGTTTGGCTGGAGACAATGGCTCTTATGCTTTTACCCTTAGGCATATGAATGCCTTGTTTTCTTCTCGTTAAGGACTTTTTTTGAATTAATTTTGCCTAATCGATCATTTTTTTGGGAAGAACCTCGATTTCAAGTCGTTATGGGCAATGTTCGAGAACCTCGGAAGTTTTAGCTCATAGGTTGAGTAATTTGATGCCTTGTGATTTGGACTGACATGGTCGAAGCTTATTTTTCTTGTTTGAGAGTAGCCTATTTTAGTCGGTTCTTTTTGAAGTGTATACGAAGCAATGGACTATGATTTTATAGCAACGTTCGGGCGTCCCTGAGTCACGTTAATTTTGCTGGTGCAGCTGTATTGACCGTAGTAATTCGTGTTTGGCCGAAGCTAGCTTTGATCCCGTGTGTGGTAGTTTAGGCGTCTACTTCAAGGGTATGCCCTTCGTGAGTCTTAAAAATGTGACATATAGTCCAAACTTCGGGACCGAGTTTTATGTCTATAATAAGGTCTTACAAAATTTTCTTCCATGTTGAGGTCTTACAACTTTTTTCATGCATGTTGATCTCTTACAGCTTTTTCCATGCCGTTAAGGTCTTAAGGTTTTTTCTATGCCATTGAGGTCTTACAGTTTTTTCATGTCTGCTGAGGTCATACAGTTTTGTTATACCTACTAGGTCTTACAGATTTTGTTGCTATGTTAAATAGATCTTGCTAGACCAAGTTTGCCCGCTCGGGGTCGTATGGCCATGGGTTTTTAAGTTAATGGTGAATGGTGATAGTCTCCGAGTCATCGAGTTTGCTTAGGCTCGAAGGTCGTTACTCGTGAGTTTGGTGTTGCCTTATTGAGGGCTTACGAGTATGGAGTTCTGACCCTGAGGCCATGTAGGTACCAAATTGTTGATGCTAGTCTTCGAGTATTTCGAGACATACTCGCTAGAGGGATCCTTGCTGTGAACATGTTTGATTTTCTTTGAAGTACGGGATGATTTTGGCGAAAGATATTCTTTTCTTGTTTGGCATAAGTACATGTCATTGTATTGTCGTAAGCCCGACTTATGGGGACATGGTTCGTTATACCGTTTGGCCCGGTACATTGTTTCCTATTGGAACTTAGTTTGTCGTCCATCGGCTCTTCTGAGTGAATGGCCTCTCAAAGGTGATGCCCTCAATGTTCGGGGTTGATTGCAAAAGAAGCCCTACAAGCTTGTCAGATTAGGCAGCGCGTCGCCCCACTAAGAACCTTGGCGGCAAAACCCCCTTTGGGTCAAAAGCAAATAGTTAAACTGGTTCCACTAAGGCATTGGATCTACGGGATGAGTTAATACTCCCGAACGCCCTGACCGGGTGTCTGCATATGTGTTAGTGTAAAATAACAAAGGACAGATGTGGTCTTACCTTATCGGGGGTGCACAGGCGATATTCTAAGGCTCGGTATGTTCCTGCTATTTTGGTGCGAGGATTCTGTACGGCCCTCTGCTGTGCTTAATCGGGCTTAGATGAGACCTTGTTTGATTACCCTTTAACTCTTTCGAGAGTTGAGATATTGGGGACGGCTCTATGTTACGTAACGCGAACACTTCCCTTATCATGTGCTGCTCCGCATTGATGGTTTTAATTTTGTCCTTTGCTGGGGATTTTATCATTTGGCGAAGAGGGGACGATACCGCCCTCACACGATACATTCATGAACATCTGAATAAGGCATTTATACCTCGTGTCTCCTTTGATGATATGCAACTTGGCGTTTCAGTCAGTGCCAGCCATACTGATTGAGAGAAAGGTCTCTCATATTGCCGTTTTGTTTTCCATGTCAGATACGCAAAATATTTGAGAGGTGGACATGATTTGGTCCGGCAATCTGAGGCGCTTTATCACCTTCGACCTGATAATGTTGGTCGAGCCACCTAAATTTATGAGCATATGTTTTATTTTAAATGAATCGCATAAGGAAGAAGGTTACCAGTGCGTTGTTACGAGGTTGGGGCAAGGTTTCTGGGCCTTCCTCGCTGAATGTGAGGATATCTTCATATACATATTCCTGGGTCCGTTTTCCTCTGGAGATGGACATTTTTATCCTCCTCTTCATTAGTTCCTACAGAGTGTCGTTGTTCTTCTACTATTATGGTAATACGTTGCGGCCCATTTGCTTCATTCTTCTTGGCCGCCTTTCTTACTAGGAGCTGAACTCGAGCCCTATCACTCAAAAGTTCTCGGCGGTGGTTTTTATTGAGTAGCTTGGCTATTTCCTTTTGGAGCTGGTGGCAATCTTTGGTCCTGTGGCCGTGCATATTCTATAGTTCACATACCAAGTTGTGATATCTCTGGGAAAGATTCGACTGAATAGGCCTTGTCCATCTGGCGTCCCTAGTTGTGCTGACAATGAAAATAATGTCAGATACAGCGACGTTGAAGTTGTATTCTGATGGGCATTCCTTCTATCATTACTGTACGACCAGTATCTTTCTTTGTTTGGTTTCAATTTCTTTACCGGGAACCTTCTTGGCCATACGGAGCCCGAGGGAGCTCCCAGCTAGTCATCCTCGACCCTGATTTTCTATTGGTACTGGTTATGGGCGTCCGACCAGGTCTTAACTGGATACTCGATCAAGTTTTGTTTTAACTATCCTGGAGCCATCGAGCTTCGTTCATTCAAGCCTCTAGTGAAGGCCTGCACTGCCTAGTCGTCGGAAACCGAGGTAGTTCCGTCTGAAAAATGAGATGCAAATGCTTGTAGCATTTTATTCTCCCCTTGTTTAATCTCGGATGCATCTGATTTTCCTGTCGCCACTTCGGTGGTACCGGCGTGTGCCTTTATGAAGTAATCTTCCAGTATGGTAAGTGGGTCTATGAAGTTGGGAGTTAGGTTATGATGCCACATCATGGCCCCCTTCGAGAGCGTTTCTTCGAACATCTTCAATAAGTCGGACACGAACTCATTGTCTTTTATGTCATTGCCCTTTACCGCGCGGGTTTAGGTGGTAACGAGTTCTGAATTTATTTGGAATGGGTTTCGAGGCCACTTCTTTGGGGAACATCCTTTGTATAAACTTCTTCAAATCCACATCTCTCAAGGATCGGGAGTGCACCCGAGATCTGGTCGACCATGGAGTTATAGGCCCCGATCTTCTTGTCATTGGCTGCTATCATTCGCTCGCCTAATTCGATCCTTTTAGTAAGTTCCTCCAGCATTTTCGTGATGGCAAGATTGGCTGCTGATTCGTTGTTGCTTGATCTCTTCGGTACCTGTTCGGCTACAGGAGTAGTTTCCAATGCTATTATGCTGAGAGTATTTAGGTGGCTTTGCAACTGAGCGATAGCAAACTCTTATGCATGTAACATTTCAAATATAACATAAAGACAAACTTCATGTTCTTCCCGGGCTGGAGTTTTTGGGGCTTCCTATTGGTCGTCATGTCGTATACTCCTGTCGGTGTGTGAAGTTTCGTTGACCTGCCACATGTCTTGCGAATCCACGTCCGGTGGGATAGTTCCAGGTGCGTTAGCGGGGTTCTGAGGTGACAAGCCAACAAGTGGAATAGCCACACTGTTTTCTCCTTGGTTTCCGAGGTTGTCGTTCTCGACTCTGTTTACTGAGCCAAACATTTGACCTAAAATCGAAGATCTTGGATACAAAAATTATGAAAACTAACTTCCGTTTGTGTAACGAAACCAGCAAGGAAATAATCACTATTATTTTTCACCCCATGGTGGGCGTCAAACTATTTACCGTAAAAATGGTAATAATAATTAAATTTGTAAAACAAGACTCTGAAAATACGTAATTTATTTTTATGCTAGTTAGTAGGGCAATTGATGTTAGGTGTACGAAGATAAGAGATGAAATGCAACTCGATAGCAAGAAATTAGGCCCTCTGATTTCACCACATACACTCTTCTACTATATAAAATAGAAGCTTTATCTATGATTGAGGGCATTGTAACACGCATATCAAGAGAATACAAACTCAATTTATGCTTTCTAGCTATTGAAGAGTTCTTATTATACTGTTGTTCTTAACACTCAATTGGTTTAGAACCGAGGAACCCACCGAGAGCATAAATTATTGCCTAACCTAAGCTCACGCTGGGCCATAACATTACAACTGGTTGATTGTTCGTTTATCTTTCGCTCGTTTATCTGGTATATTTGATTATTTGTGTTGAATTTATCCATATATCTTTAAAACCGTATATAAATTTAATTATTATCAGTTTTAAAGAGTAAATAAGAACCCAAATTGAGAAAATTACTATGCGAAAGTTTAAAATTAGAAATCAAAAAATAAGGTGGAACTCGAGGACCATGATGTGATTGTGAAAGCTGATTTGAGATGGGCCAGTGCCTAATCTTGTTTTAGATTTCGATAATCATATGAAAATGACTATGTTGACGAACAGTGCATAAAGTTTCAATTACGATGTATTTACTTTGTCTTTTGAAGTCCATAATGATTAAATTAATTTATTTTCTATGGTGTTAATGGAACTCTACTTTATGTATGGCAATTAATTTCTCCATTTATTTAATAACAGAAAGGTCATGGAACGTAAGGTACAACTCTCGAAGAGAAAACGCAGACAAATGATACCATTACCAGTCCAATTGATACTTCCATTTGCCGCTACTGCTTTTACAATACCACAATATCAATTTACCAAAATTGGCCGTGATTTCCCTGGTTTAGTTTAGTAAATCCGTCCAAGAAAAAGGCTATTTGTAGTCTGTATATTATACCATAACCTGGGAGCTACTTATAGTAAATTAGTTTTTATGTACGTACCTCATACGTAATAAATCAAATTGCTTATAGTCTTAACATAAGTATATAAATACTTGTTACTTGAAAAGTGTTATTTATTATGGAAATATTAAAATCATACCCCATTCTTTTAACTATTTATAACATGATTAAGTACTTTATTATCACTATTATATTTTAGTAAATTATGGACGAATTAGGCAAGGAACACTACTGTGAACATATGAGATTGAACCATATTAACTTGTTTCTTGTTGTTGGTTATTTAAGAACTACATAATGAAGGAGAAACTTATGATCCGTAATTGGAATATGTCAATATTCGTATTGGAGTTTATCGGCACATGTTATCATTCAGATTGTTATAATTTATTTACCACCATCCCTTTTTATTTCTATTTTTCGTTTTTCTCATATATGATATAAAGATTTCACTCTTAGTAGATTGGTTTTAAAACATTATTTTTTAAATGAAACTACTGATCCTTCTTATACATTTATTTTCCTTCACCCATCTAAGGTTAATGTAAACAATCACAATACAATAATGAGCTTCACATGGTAACCTAAAAGAGATTTCATCAAAAGGAAGTGAAAGTAAAAATAATATGGGAAGAAATTGCTAGAAATTCTAAACAAGTATGAATATATAAAATTGGCGAATGTAATTATATACTTAATTACTCATTAAAAATGCAATATAATTAGAAACTTAAAAAATTAATGAAAACCAGATTACTGATCCACCAATAAAATTATAAATAGCTGAAAGAGAAAATAATAACAGCTAATTAGGAATAGTGACGTTTTAAATCCTCTTGAAGAAGAGTTGCCGACTCAAATTTACTCTCCGGATTCTTCTTTTTCCTTCACAAGCGCTGAGGAACTCTTTTTTTTAAAATTATCAAAGCTATTCTTTTTCAGTTGTGACCCATTCAACAAAAAGTTACTACTAATATATAAACATGGATTCTTCAATCACATTCCATTATGAAATTGTAAATGAAATTCTAGTTGATAAGTCAAAGTTCTTAATTTTACAAAATTATCTAATCTTTAGTATCCATAATAATTTTATTTTTTAAGGGTAAGAAATTAAAATTCATTATTATTTCGAGAATATTTTCATGGATTAATATTTGTTTGAAATTCGTGCTTCTATAGTAAAAATATTGAATCATGGCGCAAATTCGATTACTATAAGTGATCCTTTATTGCCCGATTTATTTAATTTGTATCCTAAAGTTATTTAGGTTAAAATGCATATAAATAAATATAAAAAGTAACATATACTAAGATGCATATTGTGACGACCCAGAAGGTCATTACTGTAGTTCTCCCTTTCCTTGTACTTCTGAGGACTTGAAAACCTCTTATTGGGTTGTCTCGATGTGAAAATATTTGAATTTTGTATAAAAAAACTATGAATTTTGATACCAATATTGCAATGGTTGACTTGTTTTGGGTAAACAGACCCGGACCCGTGATGCAACGGTCCCGGAGGATTCGCAATGAAATTTGGGACCTGGACCTATTCCCGGAATCGAAATCCGAGGTCCCAGGACCGAGTTTGGAGCTTTTTTGTGAAATTATTTTATGGATATGCTTAAGGAAAAAATAAAAATGAAAACTAATCAAAAATAATGGTATCGGACTTCTATTTTGGTTTCGACGCCCGGTACAAGACATAAATGGGCGTTAAGCGCTATCTATAATATTTGGTTGAAAACGGACATCGTTTGATGTGTTTTAGGCCAAAAGTGAAAAGTTTGAAAATTTTGAACTTAGAACTGAAAATCATGAGTTTTGGGGGTTGATTTTGTCATTTAGATGTTATTTTGGCGATTTGGTCTCTCGAGCAAGTTCGTAGGATGCTATTGAGTTAGCGTGTGTGTTTGGTTGGGAGCCCTGAGGGCTCGGGAGTGATTCGGAGGTGGTTCGGGGTGGTTTTACACTTGAAATCATAGCAGGTTTCCTGCATTTTCTACACAGGTATTTTGTTCATCGCGAACGCGGCCTTAAGCTCGCGTTCGCAGTGCCCTGTCCTTTCCATCTTTCGCGATCGTGTGACTCCTCCCGCGTTCGTGTAGTTCAGCTTCCCTTCCTTACGCGTTCGTGTACTAGCCTTCGCGTCCGCATAAGCCTACCCTGGACCACCCCTCACCACGTTGTTTTCCTTCTTCGCGTTTGCGTAAGTGCCCTCGCGAACGCGATGCCTTAGCCGATTTTCTCATCGCGAACACGTCCCAGATGTTGCGATCGCGAAACACAAATTCGCCCAGTGAATTATAAATTCCACAACAATGTTCATTACGGGACTCTCCCATTGTTTCTCATGAGCTCTCTCTAAGACCCCCATTGACGAACTCCAAGATCCCAAATCATCAAGACTCTTTGGGTAAGTGATTCCTACCTCATCTAATCATCATTCCTTCATCAAATCATCAATCTTCTAGCCCTAAAACATGAAATCAAGTTGAATTTAGGTGTTTTTGGGTTTAGTTAGGGTTTATGAAATTTCGGGTATTTCAACCTCAATATGAGGTCGAATTTAAAATCTAATTATATATTTGAACTCGTGGGGTCATGGCGGATTGGGTTTTGGTCCGAACCTCGAGTTTTGACCACGTGGGCCCGGTGTCGGATTTTAGCATTTTTTTTATGTAAGATAGCAAAGGCATTTATAGGCTATGGGATTATGTTTTTTGATTCTTATTGATAATATTGAATCTAATTATGTTAGATATCGTTGGTTAGGAGTCGAATTCTAGAGGGAAGGCGATTGTTGAGCTTTTAGTTGCTATTTTCGGCTTCGATGTAAGTGTTCGATCTAACATTGGCTTGAGGGAATAAGAGCCGATTGTTAGTTGGTATGTGCTATGTGGGGTCAGTGTATAGGTATGGTGACGGCTACCTATGCGCTCGAGTCAAGCATGACCGTGATGTCTTAGTTGCTATTAAATTGTGAAGCAAGTGAACAATTATGATAAATATTTATTTCAAGCACTATAAAGTGAAAGTTGAGAATTAAATGAACTAAAAGGGAATTATTGGTACTTTTCCCTTGCCGGGACATATTGCTGAGTTGTATTTCCCTTGCACGGATCACTTGTTGTATTGTTCTCCCTTGCCGGGATGCCGTGTCTTGATATATATACTTCCTTGTTCCCGTTTGGCTGTTACCATTGATTGGGAGAGGAAGGGAGAGTAAAAGCACGAAGGGTGATGCCGTGTACTATTTAATGAGAGTAAAAGCACGAAGGGTAATGTCGTGCACTGTTTATCGAGAGTAAAAGCATGAAGGGTGATGTCGTGCCTTGCAATTGACATTCTTGGTGAGAAATGAGAGTAAAATCACGAAGGGTGATGCCGTGCATTATTCTTGACTATTTTGGTAAAGAATGATAGTAAAAGCACGAAGGGTGATGCCGTGCACTATTTATCGAGAGTAAATACATGAAGGGTGATGTCGTGCCTTGTAATTGACATTCTTGGTGAGAAATTAGAGTAAAAGTACGAAAGGTGATGTCGTGCATTACACTTGACTATTTTTGTAAGGAATGAGAGTAAAAGCACGAAGGGTGATGCTGTGCAGCCGTTGCTTCATTGGTTTTCTTGTTTAATTATTATTTATTCAGTTTCATTCCTTGATTATAGAAGTTATAATTGAACTGTGACTCCCCCACCATGTCCCCTTCCCCTTTTAGTTGCTTAAGTTCTTGTTTTCTTCCTGTTATTTCATATATCTGTACAGATTGGTTATGATAGGTCAGGTTTAGCCACGTCACTACCTCACCGAGGTTTGGCCGAAAACTCACCAGCACACGGGATCGGTTGTGCTGATACTACGCTCATGTGCCTTTTGTGCACAGGTCAGGACCCAGGCTACGGACCGCAGCTTTAGACCGGGAGTGATCCCTCAGTCCAGAGGCTTTGAGGTAGTTCGCTGGCGTTCGGGGGCCCCGAGTCTCCTTTATCTATTTCTTTCAGTTTGTTTAATTGTACCAAACAGACATGTTATGTATTTTAATTCAGACTTTTGTTTTTAGTACTCTATTCGTAGTCCTTGAGCAATGACACCGGATACTAGGTAGAGAATAGTTGTTAGTTCTCCGCATATTGGCATTCGTTGTTATGATTGGACGTCTTCCGCATGTTTAATAAATTATTTAACATTTTACCTGTTTTAGATTTAATTTTTTTTCTAGGAATGAATATAAGGGTTGGCTTGCCTAGCTTCGATAGTAGGCGCCATCACAACTCCCGATGGTGGGTAAATCCGGGTCGTGACAAAGTTGGTATGAAAGCACTAGGTTACTTGGGTCTCACAACTCACGGACAAGCTCGGTAGAGTCTGAGGGATTAGTACGGAGACGTATGTATTTATCCCCCAATAGCTACAGAGTTAGGAAAATTTTCACTTTGTTCATTCTTGTCGTGCGACTATGTTTCTCAAATATTGATTATCGTTCTACTCTCTTCTTTCGCAGATGTCGAGATCACGTGCGTCTTCTTCTTCCGCTCAGCAGCAGGAGCCCCCAGCAGCAGCTCCCCCGAGGGGCAGGGGCCAAAGCTGTGCCAGAGGCCGTGGCAGGGGCAGAGCTCAGACCTAGGTGTAAGTTCTAGAGGTGGAGCTTCATATTGACTGTGATGAGGAGGTCCCTGCTCGTCCAGCTCCGGTGGTCCCAACTCAGGTCCCAGGAGGGGTGATGTTTTCTATGGATCTTCAGGATGCCCTTGTCTGCATAGCAGGCTTTATGGACAGTGTGGCTAGAGCAGGATTGTTGCCAGTAGCACCAGCCACTTCTCAGGCTGTAGGAGGGCTCCACACTCCTGCTACACGTACTCCGAAGCAGGTTGCTCCCCTGACGCAGGTTCCCTTGGTTCAGCCCGCAGTGGCAGCTCAGACAGGTATTATAGCTCAGGCCGAATATGGGACGGCCATTTCTTCAGATTCTTTGTGTAGGCTTGGTCGGTTCTCCAAGCTTTTAACAACTACCTTCAGCAGTGCTTCATCGGAGGACCCCCAGGATTTTCTTAATTGTTGTCATGAGATCCTCAGGACTATGGGGATAGTAGAGACCAATGAGATCGAGTTTTGCACTTTTAGGCTTGTGGGTCCGCCAAGACTTGGTGGAGAGATTATTGTCTGTCTAGAGCAGCAGGGTCCCCAGATTTGACATGGGATTAGTTTGCAGAACTATTTTTGGAGAAGTTTCTCCCAGTCACTCAGCGGGAGGCACTTCGCGGACAGTTTGAGCATCTTCAGCAGGGTTCTATGAAAGTTACACAGTATGAGACCAGTTTTGTTGACTTGGCACGCCATGTAGTAGTGATACTCTTTACAGATCGGGAGAGGGTCCGAAGGTTTATTAATGGATTGATTTAGCCCATTCGTCTACAGATTGTTGTGGGAGTTGGCAGTGATATTACTTTTCAGGAGCCGGCCAATGCGGCCCACCGAGTAGAGATGGCTTTGGCTCGAGGAGGTCGTCAGGGTTCAGACAAGAGGTCTCAACATTCTGGCAGATTTGGTGGTACCTCATCCGAAGTAGGGATTTCCATGACAGTGGCCATCCCCCGAGACCTTTCCAGTTGGCACTTCAGGTTTCTCATGGTACGCCAGGCATATGTGGCCATCGGCAGTATTATTTAGATCAATAGTCTTTCAGCGCACCACCAACCCCCATCAGTGTACCGCCACTTCAGAGCTTCAGGGGAGGACACCGGTCGATAGGGCCAGCAGACTCTGCCGCCAAGGGCATGTTATGGTTGTGATGATACATGTCATGTTGTCAGATTTTGCCCTCCAGCCTCGAGTAGTTCTTAGTAGCAAGGTCCTCGCCCTACGATTCAAGAAGCAGGTGATCCACAAGCCGCTCAGGCAGCTAGAGGTGGGGGTAAGGATCATAGAGTTGGAGGGAGAGACCGTAGAGGTGGAGCCCGGACATCCAGAGGTAGGGGTCAGCCCGCAGCAGATCGTCCCAGAGATGCAGTTCAGGGAGGTGGGGGTCAGCCCCATTGTTATGCATTGCTAGCCAAGCCGGAGGCCGAGTCATATGATCTTGTGATTACAGGTACTATACTGGTATGTCACAGGGGTGCTTCCGTATTATTTGAATAGGGATCTACTTTTTCTTATGTGTCATCCTATTTTTCACCCTATTTGATTATGCCTAGTAAGGCTCTGGGTATTCCTGTATATGTGTCCACACCGGTTTGTGATTATATAGTGGTCAACCGAGTGCATCGTTCTTGTATAGTGGTGTTTGAGAGTCTTGAGACCCGTGTCAATTTATTGCTTCTAGACATGGTAGACTTCGATGTCATATAGGGGATGGATTGGTTGTCCCAGTATCATGATTTCTTCGATTGTCACGCCAAGAACGTGACTTTGGCTTTGCCAGACTTGCCCTGACTTGAGTGGAGAGGGACCCCAGGTCATGACACCCGTAGTGTTATTTCGTATGTCAAGGCTCGGCATATGGTCGAGAAGGGGTGTTTAGCCTGTTTGGCGTATGTTTGCGACTCCAGCGCAGAGGTCCCATCTATCGACTCTTTTCCTATTGTCCGGGAGTTTACCGAGGTTTTTCCTTCAGACCTGTCGGGTATGCCGCCCGACAGGGATATTGACTTTTGTATTGATTTGGCTCTTGGAACTCAGCCTATTTCTATTCCTCCGTATCACATGGCCCCGCCAGACCTGAAGGAGTTGAAAGAACAACTTCAGGATTTGTTTGATAAGAGTTTCATTAGATCCAATGTATCACCCTGGGTGCGTCAATGTTGTTTGTGAAGAAAAAAGATAGATCGATGAGGATGTGCATTGATTATCGACAGTAAAACATGGTGACGACAAAAAACAAGTATCCACCGAGGATTGACGATTTGTTCGACCAGCTCCAGGGTTCCAGAGTGTTTTCAAAGATAGATTTAAGGTCTGGTTATCATCAGTTGAGGATTAGGGTATCCCTAAGACAGCTTTTCGTACTCGGTATGGGCATTATAAGTTTTTGGTCATGTCATTTGGGTTGACCAATGCCCCGACAGCATTCATGGAGTTGACGAACTGAGTGTTCAGGCCTTACTTGGATTTATTTGTGATCGTGTTCATTGATGATATCTTGGTATACTCCCTCAGTCAGGAGGAGCATTACCAGCACCTAGAGTGGTACTTCAGACTCTGAAGGATAGCCAGTTGTACGACAAGTTCTCAAAGTCTGAGTTTTGAGTTGAGATCAGTAGCAGTTTTAGGTCATGTTGTATCAGTAGAAGGTATTCAGATAGACCCAAAGAAGATAGAGGCAGTCAAGAACTGGCCTCGACCAGCTTCAGCTACAGATATTCGGAGCTTCTTGGGGTTAACTGGTTACTACAGGCGTTTTGTGGAGGGGTTTTCATGCATCGCAGCCCTGATGACTAGATTGACTCAAAAGGGTGCTCAGTTCAGGTTGTTAGATGAGTGCGAGGCGAGCTTCCAGAAGCTCAAAGATAGCTCTAACTACGTCACCGGTACTAGTTTTGCCCACGGGATATGGGCCTTATATTGTATATTCTGATGCTTCCCGCATCGGGCTTGGCGTAATATTGACGCAGAGCGGAAAGGTTATAGCATATGCTTTGAGGCATTTGAAGATTCATGAGAAGAATTATCCAGCTCAGGACTTAGAGTTGGCAGCCATTGTTCATGTCTTGAAGATCTGGAGGCATTATTTGTATGGTACGACGTGTGAGGTGTACATGGATCACAAGAGCCCTCAGTATTTGTTCAAGCAGAAAGAATTGAATTTGAGGAAGCGGAGGTGGTTGGAGTTGTTAAAAGATTATGATGATTCTATTTTATACCACCCAGGGAAGGCCAATGTGGTGGCCGATACATTGATTAGGAAGTCTGCCAGCATGGATAGTCTTGCATATATTCCAGTTATCCAGAGACTGCTTGCCTTGTATGTACAAGCCTTGGCCAATAGATTTGTGAGATTGGATATTTTTGAGCCCAGCAGGGTGTTAGCTTGCACGGTTTCTTGTTCGTCAATGATGGAGCGTATCCGGGAGCGGCAGTTTGATGATCCTCATTTGTGTTTCTTGAGAGACACGGTGCAGAGGGGAGGTGCCAAGGAGATGATGGCATATTGAGGTTGCAGGGGCGAGTTTGTGTACCCAATGTTGATGGTATTCGAGAGTCGATCTTAGCAGAGGCCCACAGTTCTCGGTATACTATCCATCCCGATGCCGCGAAGATGTATCGGGATTTGAGACAGCATTATTTGAGGCGTAGAATGAAGAAAGACATAGTTGCATATGTGGCTCGTTTTCTAAATTGCCAGCAGGTTAAGTGCAACTATCAGAGGCTTGGTGGGTTATTTCAGAGGATTAAGCTCCCCGAGTGGAAGTGGGAGAGGATCAATATGGATTTGGTTACTGGCCTTCCGATGACCCGAAAGAAGTTTGATGCCATATGGGTTGTTGTGGATAGGCTGACTAAGTCAGCGCATTTCATCCAAGTTGCCACCACCTATTCATCCGAGAGGTATCCTGAGATTCATATCAGGGAGATCGTTCGCATTCACGGGGTGCCCATATCTATTATTTCGGATCGGGGTCCACAGTTTACCTCGCATTTCTGTAAAGCGGTGCAGCATGAGTTGGGTACCTAGGTCCATTTGGGTAAATCATTTCTCCCCCAGACGGACGGTCAGTCCGAGAGGACCATTCAAATTCTTGAGGATATGCTCCGAGCCTGCGTTATTGGTTATGGAGGCTTGTGGTACCGGTTCTTGCCGTTAGCGGAGTTTGCCTTCAACAACAGCTAGTCTAGTATTCAAATAGCCGGTTATGAGGCATTATATGGTAGGCGGTGTCGGTCCCCAGTCGGATGGTTTGAGCCGGGAGAGGCTCAGTTATTGGGTACACATTTGGTACAGGAGGCCTTGGATAAGGTCAAAATCATTCAGGACAGACTTCAGTCAGCTTAGTCCAGGAAGAAGAGTGTTGCAGACCATAAGGTCAGGGATGATGCTTGCATGGTTTGTGAGCGAGGATTGCTCCGTGTATCACCTATGAAAGGCGTGATGAGGTTGGGGGAGAAGGGCAAGCTTAGCCTTAGGTATATTGGCCTATTTGAGATTCTTGACCGTGTAGGAAAGGTGGCTTATAGGCTTGCGTTGCCGCCTAGCATGTCAGTCGTGCATCCGTTTTTCATGTATCCATGCTTCGTAAGTATCACGGTGATCACACCCACGTGTTAGATTTCAGCACTGTCCAATTGGTCAAAGATCTGTCATATGAGGAGAAGCCGGTGACTATTTTAGACCAGCAGGTTTGACAATTGAGGTCGCAGAGTTTTCCATCAATGCATGTTCAGTGGAGAGGTCAGCCTCCTGAGGAGTAGATCTGGGAGTCCGAGTCCGATATGCAGAGCCAATATCCCCATCTACTCCCCGACTAAGGTACTTCCTTATTTTGTCCATTCGAGGACGAGCGATTATGTTAGAGGTGGAGGATGTGACGACCCAGAAGGTCATCACTGTAGTTTTCCCTTTCCTTGTTCTTCTAAGGCCTTGAAAACCTCTTATTAGGTTGCCTCAATTTACGTGCGCTATTCGGGCGCGAAGCCGGAAGATTTTTATGTTAAAATATTTGAATTCTGTGTGAAAACTATGAAATTTGATACCAATATTGCTATGGTTGACTTTGGTCAATGTTTTGGCCAAACGGACCCGGACCCATGATGCGACGGTCCTGGAGGGTCCGTAATGAAATTTGGGTCCTGGACGTATTCCCGGAATTGAAATCTGAGGTCCCAGGCCCAAGTTCGGAGATTTACTATGAAATTATTTTATGAAAATGCTTAAGGAAAAATGAAAATGAAAATTATTCAAAAATAATTGTATCAGGCTTGTATTTTTGTTCCGATTTCCGGTACATGTCTTAAATGGGCGATAAGCGCTATTTGTAAAGTTTGGTTGAAAACGGACGTCGTTTGACGTGTTTCAGACTAAAATTGGAAAGTTTGAAAATTTTGAACATAGAAATGAAAATCATGAGTTTTGGGGGTTGATTTTGTGATTTTGATGTTATTTTGACGATTTGATCGCTCGATCAAGTTTGTAGGATGTTTTTGAGTTAGCGTGTGTGTTTGGTTGGGAGTCCCGAGGGCTCGTGAGTGATCCGGAGGTGGTTCGGGGTGGTTTTAGACTTCAATTCATAGCAGGGTTTCTGCATTTTATGCATAGGGATTTTGTTCATCGCGAACGCGACCTTAAGCTCGCGTTTGCAGTGCCCTGTCCTTTCTCTCTTTCGCGATCGCGTGACTCATCCCGCATTCGCGTAGTTCAGCTTCCCTCATCTACGCATTCGCGTACTAGCCTTAGCGTCCGAGTAAGCCTACCCAGGACCCCCTATTTTCCTTTTTCGCGTTCACGTAAGTCCCCTCGCGAACGCGATGCCATAGCAGATTTTCTCATCACAAACGCGTCCCAGATGTCGCTATCGCGAAGCAAAAATTCGCCCAATGAATTATAAATTCCAGAACACTGTTCATTACGGGACTCTCCCATTTTTTCTCGCGAGCTCTCTCTAAAATCCCCCATTGTCAAACTCCAAGCTCCCAAATCATCAAGACTCATTGGGTAAGTGATTCCTACCGCATCTAATCATCATTCCATCATTTAATCATTAATCTTCTAGCCCTAAAACATGGAATCAAGTAGAATTTAGGGGTTTTTGGGTTTAGTTAGGGTTATGGCACTTTGAGTATTTCAACCTCAATTTGAGGTCGAATTTAAAATCTAATTATATATTTGAACTCATGGGGTCATGAGGGATTGAGTTTTGGTCCGAGCCTCGACATTGGACCACGTGGGCCCGGTGTCGGATTTTAGCATTTTTTGAAAGTAAGCTAGAAAATGCATTTCTAGGCTACGGGATTGTGTTTTTGGATTCATATGGATAATATTGAATCAAATTATGTTAGATATTGTTGGTTCGGAGTCAAATACTAGAGGAAAGGCGATTGTTGAGCTTTGAGTTGCTATTTTCGGCTTCGAGATAAGTGTTCGATCTAACTTTGGCTTGAGGGAATAGGAGCCGATTGTTATTTGTTATGTGCTATGTGGGGTCGGCGTATAGGTATGGTGACGGTTACCAATGCGCCCGAATCAAGCACGACCGTGATGTCTTAGTTGCTATTAAATTTGTGAAGCAAGTGAACAATTATGATAAATATTTATTTCAAGCACTATAAAGTGAAAGTTGAGAATTAAATGAACTAAAATGGAATTATTGGTACTTTTCCTTTGCTGGGATATATTTTCGAGTTGGGTTTCCCTTGCCGGGATCACTTGTTGTATTGTTCTCCCATACCGGGATGCCTTGTTTTGATATATATACTTCCTTGTTCCCGTTTGGCTGTGACCATTGATTTGAAGAGGAAGGTAGAGTAAAAGCACGAAGGGTGATGCCGTGCACTGTTTAATTAGAGTAAAAGCACGAAGGGTGATGCCGTGCATTGTTTATCGAGAGTAAAAACACGAAGGGTGATGTCGTGCCTTGTAATTGACATTATTGGTGAGAAATGAGAGTAAAAGAACGAAGGGTGATGCCGTGCATATACTTGACTATTTTGGTAAGGAATGAGAGTAAAACCACGAAGGGTGATGCCGTGCAACCGTTGATTCATTGCTTTTCTTGTTTAATTATTATTTTTCATTTTCATTCCTTGATTGTAGAAGTTATAATTGAGCTGTGACTCCCCCAGCATGTCCCCTTCCCATTTTGCTTGCTTAAATGCTTGTTTTCTTCATGTTATTACATATATCTATACAGGTTGGTTGTGATAGGTCCGGTTTAGCCTCGTCACTACCTCGCCGAGGTTAGGCCGGACACTTACCAGCACATGGGGTCGGTTGTGCTGATACTACGCTTCTGTGCCTTTTGTGCACAAGTCAGGACCCAGGTTACGGACCGCAGCTTTAGTTCGGGAGTGATCCTTCAGTCCAGAGGCTTTGAGGTAGTTCGCTGACGTTCGCGGGCCCCGAGTCCCTTTATCTATTTCTTCCAGTTTGTTTAATTGTACCAAACAGACATGTTATGTATTTTCTTTCAGACTTTTGTTTTTAGTACTCTATCAGTAGTCCGTGAGCAGTGACACCAGATATTGGGTAGAGAATGGTTGTTAGTTCTCCGCATATCGGTTTTCGTTGTTGTCATTAGATGTTTTTCGCATGTTTAATTAATTATTTAATATTTAACCTGCTTTAGATTTACTTTTTTTCTGGGAATGATTATAAGAGTTGGCTTGCCTAATTTCGACAGTAGGTGTCATCATGACTTCCGATGGTGGGTAAATCCTGGTCGTGACACATATGACCATAAAAAGATGAATTATTGCATTAATGAGTCATCTGGAAACAAAAACTCAAAGTAATAATTTTCAAGCCGGTGGTGAGAACAATGTAAGAAGCAACTATCAAAAATAGAAAAAGAAAGAAGCTTTAGAAAAGCAAACACACATATACTATATATAAGAAGTAAAACTTCTCTAAATCTCGGATGAATATATGTCAAAAGGCCATATTAATTGATGCTTGTATTTTCTTACTTGGTTGTCTTGTATTTGGCCTATGGTTATTTCTCTTATGATTTATATGAAAGTTGGAACTTTTTGATAAGAAATCATATCCGGATAACCCACTCAAAATAAAAGAATGTTAGGCCAATTCAATAAATGGATAGCACAACAGTGTTTGGTTTGAAAAAATAATTTTTGGTCAACTTTTAAGATCCTAAATAATACCGTATATATGTGTTGATGTTATGAAACAATAAAAGAACAAGTCTAATATTGCAGAGAAAGAGAGAGAAATTCTTATTGAATTTTGGGGTGGTTTACAATGGGGTAAGACCCCTCTATTTATAGGAGGAAAAATAACTTAGCCTCAAAGTAAAACTCTCTACAAGGTAGACATTCACTCTAATTAGAATTCTATTCTTAACACTCCCCCTTGAATGTCTACTCAATAAATAATGTACCTCGTTAAAACCTTAACTAAAATAAAACCCAATGGAAAAAAAATTCTAGAAAAGGAAAAAGAGTACACATGTTTAGAAATTTGCCTATTAGTTGCCTCGTTAAAAACCTTGCAAGGAAAACCCAGTGGGACAAAACCTTGTAAGGGAAAAAGAGTACAACATGCATTAACTCCCCCTGAAAGAGCATCAATTCACATTCTTGAGCCTTCACATCCTAATCTTGTGCACCATCTTCAAGAGATCATTGGTAGAGATTTGATAAATAAATCAGCCATATTAACTATAATGAATATTTGCACCTTGGAATCATAACTCGTGGTAGATATATATAATGTCTTCACAAATATCGTGGAATGGCTTTTCAATATCTCCATAAATGTATCATCACTATCATATTATCATGCTTATAGTTATAGCAAGATACATTTGTGCATAAATTGCACTGAGGAAGTGGTACCTCAAGATCAAGAATTATAGATGTTTCAAGCAACTTAAATCCTTTATGGATTGTCATATAAGTTGAGTCATACAAGCCATATTATAGACGTTAGATGCATATCAAGTTTTCATGTCATGCTAGACGTATAAGATATCGAAAAACGGATTACACATACCATTGACTTTATACTTTCAAGTATTCCAACAACATGTCCAAAACTACTTGTCTTTCATATGGAATCAATTCTACTTGAATTGTATCGCTTTCATTTGGCCAATATTTTGTTTGCATTCGACAAACATAAGATCCTCATCGATATTTAGCGCTATCATAGATGTCGTCGACGAATATTTTATATCGGTTCCAGTAAATTTTCATAAAGACATAACATATAGATCTTTTCATTCATATATTCAGGTACCTGAATCTCTCATGAGATTTTATGAAATGTTATGTCACGTGACCTTCTAGATCACTTGCCTTATTTATTATGGTCACTTTGATCATTTGCTCATCTTCTTTATCAAGAAGTTCTATTTGAAACCGATTTGTCTATACGCTTTAAGCGTATCAAAGACTTTGTCCTTCTAGGACTTAATATGAGCATTTGCAGTGAGAATATAGTTACTTTCTTTGGGTCAGCAAATGCGTATGGCATGCTTGCAATATGTTGCAATTGAATTATCTTTTTATGAACTTCAAGTTCATATTATGATATTTGAGGATCTATATATACAAATGATAATTCGTTCCATGTAACTTTTTCTCAAGTGTTTATCATGTCTCCTCCTCATGTTAGAAAAACTAACTTGTTTCCTCAACTCTGGGAAATCATCTTTGTGCATTATCATGTTAATATACACTGTACATCAATAATAATAAGATAAAATTATTTGGTTCCGGACCCTGAACCACTTGTGAGTGGAGAATATAATATACTCTCGTGTATAACGTATATCAAATTGATATAGATAACTTTGTTCTCATAAGCAATAATTTAGCTATTAAGTGGAGGCACTCAATAAATTATTTTGCTAAACCAACTATGATGTAACCAACTTATCAAGATGAACTATCTTGAATAGAAAATCTGGAAATTATGCTCGAAATTAAATTACTGAGCAAGTTACCTTGCAAGCACCGGCCAGGTTGCAGGTTAATAATAATCGCACATATAACCATATCATAGATGCATCATATGTGGTATACATGGCAGGCGATCGCCTTTGATATTTTCAGAATTTATGGGATTCAACCCCAACTTTAGTTGGTCAATTAATTAATGAGAACAAGTAATATAAGAGAATTCGTAAAGAACTTTCTAGTTCTTTAATATTTACCCATGTGAATTCTCTATTATTGTTGCACATCATACTTAAATTGATATGGCTAACCGGAATGCCAATTGAATAAATTATCAATATTGATAAAATTCAGGTTTACATCATGACATGTGCAATTATCGATATACTCTAAGTTTATTATTATATGGGTTTTTATATCAATAAACATCCACTTTATTGTGGCATTTTTTTGTTTGTATAGTACAAATTGGAGAATAAAGCTGGTAGCTTTTCACATGCATATTATCATGCTACAAGTTGTAGTAATAGAAGATATCAAATCTTTCTTTTATTTATAGTCTCAATATAATCAACCGCTTCGCATATACTTTGGAAACTGAATAAGTTTCTTTGAGACTTACTACAATACAATACCTTATTGGTAATCAATTATGTTTCTCCAAAATAATATAATTGGCTCTTAAAGTTGTACCATTATGGTCATGTCAAATTATATACAATATATGTTTCTTGCATTATTATTGTCCTTTAATAATCATATTGCCAAAATATTTTGGCGTACAATAGGTACGTGACCAATGACCATTCATGCTATAATAATGACATTATTTTCTTATATCATCTCAACCCTCCTTCTAGAGGTGAGTGTGGTATATTCAATACCAATAGCATGTTCATATTCTTCCAATAATGAATATGTATTCATAAATCATATGTTGTCACATTCACACCATGAATGGATCATAGTCATCTATATGTGATGTATAAAATCTCATGTCAAATCGATGACATATATTACTTTCACAGAGTGAAGGAATATTTTGAGAATCCTTATTATTTTTATTATCACAATGATGACGATTATAATTTCATCGGTTGCCACGTCAATATCCATTGATACCTTCACGGTAATAATTTTGTCTTCTTTCAGACTTATTACATAGTGCTATCATATTTTCTGCGGGGATATGTAATTTTGTTATCCTTTTCAAATCCGTAAATGCGTCTGGCATTTGATTTGCTATTCTTTGCAAATGAATAATCTTTTGCACCTCTTTTTCACAAATAGAGGCACGCAGATCAAGATGAGATAATGATGGATTTTTCCACAATATTTCATGTTTGGTTTCACCAACTTCTCCCCCTAATTTTGGGAAAAGTGTCTCATCGAATCGACAGTCTACAAATCGTGCAGTGAACAAATCCCCTGTCAATGTTTCGAGGTAGCGAATAATGGAGGGCGATTCAAACCCAATATATATTCCTAACCTTCTTTGCGGATCCATTTTGGTGCGGTATGGCGATGCTACAGGCACATATACTGCGCATCCAAAAATTCTTAAATGGGATATATTAGGTTCATGACCCAAAACTAATTGCAACGGGGAATATTTGTGATAATTCGTCGGTCTGAGACGAACTAGCATTGCTGCATGCAAAATGGCGTGACCCCAAACCGAAGTGGGCAGCCTCGTTTTCATGAGTAATGGTCTTGCAATCAACTGCAGACGTTTAATTAAAGATTCTACAAGACCATTTTGAGTGTGAACATGAGCTACAGGATGTTCTACTTTTATCCCAATTGATAAGCAATAATCATTAAATGCTTGGGATGAAAACTCAGCAGCATTATCTAGTCTAATAGACTTAATTGGATTATCAGGAAATTGTGCTCGTAATCGAATTATTTGTGCCATTAATTTTGCAAACGCAAGGTTGCGTGATGACAATAGGCACACATGAGACCATCTAGAGGATGCATCTATTAAGACCATAAAATATCTAAAGGACCCACTAGGTGGGTGAATAGGTCCACAAATATCCCCTTGTATACGTTCCAAAAACGTAGGTGACTCAGTTCCAACCTTTGTTGGTGATGGTCTAATAATTAACTTGCCTTGATAACAAGAAGTTCAAGAAAATTCATTATTTAATAGAATCTTTATATTCTTTAATGGATGCCCATATGAGTTTTCTATAATCCGTCTCATCATAATTGATCCAGGATGTCCCAATCGATCATGCCAAAGTACAAAAGTATTGGAATCAGTAACCTTTTGGTTTACTTTGGAATGTGCCTCAATTGCACTAATTTTTGTCCAATACAGGCCACAAGATAAAGATGGGAACTTCTCAATAACCCTCTTTTGGCCAGAGACATTCTTTGTAATAATGAGGTATTCAAGATTATTCTCATCTATTATCTCAATATGATATCCATTTTGACGGATATCTTTAAAACTCAACAAGTTCCTCTTGGACTTGGAGGAGAACATTGCATTCTCTATGATAAATATTGTTCCCTTAGGCAGATTATAGTAGCTCTTCCAGAGCCTTCAATTAATTTACTACTACACATATTTAAATGAGAGAAATATTTCTTCTCTTTGAATATTGTATGTGTGGTACATGAATCAGTTAAACAAATATTTTACAACTGAATTTTGATCCAAGTTTGTTTTATGAGATATCCATAATTTGACATACAAAAGAAATATATGAATAAAAAGATCTATATGAATAAATATTAGTATTTTTCAGAGATAAAGAAGAAAAACAAAGTGAAGTCAATAACTCAATAATGTTATGAAATCTCCTATTTAAGGTGAATGTCTATAATTAGAGAGATTCTAGAGTTCTATTCTTGGTAGCTAAATCATCCCCCTCCCTATAAAAAGGGGTCTTCTACCATTGTAAACAATCCCCAACAATCTCTAAGAATCAATAAGAATACTTCTCTCTCTCTATTGCTCTTGTTCCTGCTTTATTGTTCGTCTTTATATTATTTATAACACGTTATCAGCACGAGTCTCTAACCAATTGAATTTGTTTCCTTTTTTTCTCGTACGCCACTTTGCAAAGCACATACCACAACAACAGATCTACTTTTAAGTGGTCTAGCTATGATCACCCTCCCTCTTAAGAAAATAGCAACTACAGCTGCTGGTTTGTTGTGTTTAGCGACGATGGTCAGTGCGGAGATGATTATTTTTAGATTTTCTATACGGAAAATAGAAGAGATGGTATCATCATAAAGTAATGCAACGGGATGGAAACTCAAGAGGTATATTTGATATCACAACATTTATTGGTATACCTTAAAGGTAAGTAATTTACTTTTCTCTTTCAAATTCTTGGAATTCTATAATTTGATTTTATATACAAACATAGACAACAAAGTTTGATTATAACTCTAATGGAGTTTGTAAGAAATTGTAACCACATGAAGTGGTAAAATCACTATGTCCTGCCATGATTAAATTCATGTATGATTGTGGGCAAAGAATTGAAAATCCGTCCCATTGAATTTGCTCCATTCCCTTTAGAGAATGTGGAAGCAGAATATGATAAGTCTGAAAGAAGACAAAATTATTACCATGAAGGTATCAATGAATGTGGACGTGGCAAAGAATTCCGTCCAATTGAATTTGCTCCATTCCCTTTAGAGAATGTGGTAGCAGTATGTGATAAGTCTGAAAGAAGACAAAATTATTACCGTAAAGGTATCAATGGATGTGTACGTGGCAATAGACGAAATTATAATCGTCATTATTGTGATAATGAGAATAATAAAGATTCTCAAGATAATCTTTCACTTTATGAAAGTAATATTTGACATAAGATTGTGTAAAGCACATGATTATGATCCATTCCCTGAAGTGAATGTGATAATTGTAATACAGCCCGTAAGTATGAACACGCTCTTGATGTAATTTTGTTTTACGTCTGACATTATGAAAAGAAAGTTCGTTGCCCTTGAAATTTCGGGCAAGAACTATATGACATAGGTGCTGGATGCTGAAATCCACTCAGATGCTATGGGTCTTGGAGACGCCATTAAAGACAGAAATAATGCATCCACCCAAAACTATGCTAAGGCCTTGATTTTCTTGCGCCATCACCTTGATGAAGGTTTGAAACTATGCTAAGGCCTTGATTTTCTTGCGCCATCACCTTGATGAAGGTTTGAAAATTGAATATATCACAGTCAAAGATCCACCCATCTTGTGGAATGGCTTAAAGAAGAGATATGACCACCTGAAGTTGGTCACTCTGCCACAAGCACGATACGATAAGAATCCAAAAGCAAATAGTTTATAAACTATATATTATCGTTGCGGTGGAAACGGGCACTGGTCAAAGGCTTGCCGTATCTCATGAAATTTGGTTGACCTTTATCAAGCATCTCGAAAGAGTAAACGCCCTGAAACGAATTTTGTCTCTGACGACAACTTTGACATCACCCACCTGGATGTGGCAGACTTCTTTGAGCAACCCGAGGGGAAAATAGACCACCTAATCGGTGATGGGTCCGTGATGAAAGAAGATGGAGTTATTTGATTTTGTTCTACTTATTTGTATTAGTTAGTGAATAAACTAATAGTCATTAGCATTAGCTCGTATTAGTTAGTTCATGATGCAATGTTGGCAGTAGTTCTTAAGAATGTCTTCAATATGCTCAAATATCAATAATATTTTTATTTTCCAGTAGGGGTAATCGACTAGCCTGAAAAACTAGTCGATTATCTAATATTTTTGCATTAAAGCTGAAAAACAATTGATCGACAATCGATTGTCTATGTCTAACAATCGATTGTCGTTAGACAGTGTAATCTGGAATTTTTCAAAAATCATCCACAATCGATTGTCTATGTCTAACAATCGATTGTCGTTAGACAGTGTAATCTGGAATTTTTCAAAAATCATCCACAATCGATTGTCTATGTCTAACAATCGATTGTCGTTAGACAGTGTAATCTGGAATTTTTCAAAAATCATCCACAATCGATTGTCTATGTCTAACAATCGATTGTCGTTAGACAGTGTAATCTGGAATTTTTCAAATATCATCCACAATCGATTGTCTATGTCTAACAATCGATTGTCGTTAGACAGTGTAATCTGGAATTTTTCAAAAATCATCCACAATCGATTGTCTATGTCTAACAATCGATTGTCGTTAGGCAGTGTGATCTGGAATTTTTCAAAAATTGTCAACAATCGATTGTCTATGTTTAACAATCGATTGTCTTAAGACAGTGTGATCTGAAGTTTTTCAAAAATAGCAAATAATCGATTGTGTGTGTTTAACAATCGATTGTCAATGTTCAACAATCGATTGTGTGTGTTTAACAATCGATTGTTTTATGAAAATGCTTAAACTGAAATTTTCAAGCTGCATAGTAATCCATATAATCAACTATCTGATTTAGTTTGTCAAGTGACCACAGTAGATTTTGAAAATATTATTTAAATGTGACACAAATGGATTGAAGTTGTTTATTCTCATGTTCGTATATTTTCTTTTATATGTCAAACCATGGGTAGTAAATTGATTGAAGGCTCCGGAAGAGCAACTGTAACTCTGCCCAAAGGCACGGCGTTTATCTTAGAGAATGCAATATTCTCCTCCAAGTCTAAGAAGAACTTGTTGAGTTTTAAAGATATCATTCAAAATGGATATCATATTGAGACAATAGATGAGAATAATCTTGAATTCTTCATGAAAACGAGGCTGCCCATTTCGGTTTGGGTTCACGCCATTTTGCATGCAGCAATACTAGTTCGTCGGCTGCCCACTTCGGTTTGGGGTCACGCCATTTTGCATGCAGCAATGCTAGTTCGTCGGCTGCCCACTTTGGTTTGGGGTCACGCCATTTTGCATGCAGCAATACTAGTTCGTCGGCTGCCCACTTCGGTTTTGGGACACGCCATTTTGCATACTGCAATGCTAGTTCGTCTCTGACTGACGAATGACACAAATATTCCCCGTTGCAATTGGTTTTGGGTCATGGACCCAATATATCCCATTTAAGAATCTTTGGATGCGCAGTATATATGCCTGTAGCACTGCCATCCCGCACCAAAATGGGTCCGCAAAGAAGGTTAGGAATATATGTTGAGGTTGAATCGCCCTCCATTATTCGCTACCTCGAAACATTGACAGGAGATTTGTTCACTGCACGATTTGCAGACTGTCAATTTGATGAGACACTTTTCCCAAAATTAGGGGGAGAAGTTGGTGAAACCAAACGGGAAATTTTGTGGAAAAATGCATTATTATCTCATCTTGATCCACATACCTCTATTTGTGAAAGAGGCACAAAAGATTATCCATTTGCAAAGAATAGCAAATCAAATGCCTGACGCATTTATAGATTTGAAAAGGATAACAAAATCACATATCCCCGAAGTGAATGTGACAACATCTGATTCACGAATACATATTCATTATTGGTAGAATATGAACATGAAATTGGTATTAAATATACCACACTCACCCCTAGAAGGAGGTTTGAGATGATATATGGCATGAATGATCGTTGGTCACGTACCTATTGTACGCCAAAGTATTTTGGAAATATGACTATTAAAGGACAACGATAATGCAAGAAACATATCTTGCATATAAGTTTGACATGACCATAATGGTATAACTTTCTCTTTAAGAAATATATTCACCACATGGATGTTGATGAATCTGTGGTAGTACAAAATTAATTGAGAGCTCTAGAAGAGCCAATTATTACTATGTTGGAGAAACACAATTGAGTATTGTGCTGTAGTAAGTCTCAAAGAAACTTATTCAGTTTCCAAAGTACACGCGAAAGCGATTGATTATATTGAGACTATAAATAAAGGAAGGCTTTGATATCTCCTATTACTACAACTTGTAGCGGGGTAATTTGCATATGAAAAGCTACCCGCTTTGTTCTCCAGTTTGTACTACACAAAAGAAAGAATGCCACAATAAAGTGGATATCTATTGGTATAAAAACCCATGTCATAATAAACCTGAAGTTTATTGATAAGTGCACATGTCATGGTGTAAATTTGAAGTTTACCAATATTGATAATTTGTTCAGTTAGCATTCGTGTTAGCCATCTCATTTTAAGTATGATGTGCAAATTCACACAGGTGAATATCAAAGAACTAGAAAGTTCTTTACGAATTCTCTTGTATCACTTGTTCTCATTAATGAACTGACCAACTAAAGAGTTCGGGTTGAAGCCCATAAATTCTAGAAATATCAAAGGTGAATATGGGCCCATTCACCTGTCATGTATACCACATATGATGCATCTATGATATGGTTACATGCGCAATTGTTATTAACCCGCAGCCTGGCCGGTGCTTGCGAGGTAAATTGCTCAGTAATCTAACTTCGAACATAATTTCCAGATTTTCTACTCAAGATAGTTCATCTTGATAAGTTGGTTTATATCAAAGTTGGTTTAGCAAGATAATTATTGAGTGCTTCCACTTAATAGCTAAACTGTTTCTTATGAGAACAAAGTTATATATATCAGTTTGATATACGTTGTATACGAGAGTATATTATATTCCCCCCTCACAAGTGGTTCAAGGTCAGGAACCAAATAATTTCATCTTATTATTATTGATGTGCGGTGTATATTTTCATTAACACCGTAATGCACAAAGATGAGCTCTCAAAGTTGAGGAAACAAGTTAGCTTTTCTAACATGAGGGGGAGACATGATAAACGCTTGAGAAAAGGTTACATGGGATGAATTATCATTTGTATATGTATATCCCCGAATATCATGATATGAACCTGAAGTTCATAAAAGGGATAATTCAATTGCAACATATTGCAAAGCATGCTATACGCATTTGCTGACCCAAAGAAAGTAACTAAATGGAAGAGATACAATTCAAGAAGAATTGATTCCATATGAAAGACATGTAATTTTGAACCTATAGTTCAAATGCTTGAAAGTATAAAGTCAAAGGTATGTATAATCAGTTTTAGATATCTTATTTGTCTAGCATGACATGGAAAACTTGATGTGCATCTAAAGTCTATTATATGGCTTATATGACTTAACTTGAAAGATTTAAGTTGCTTGAAGCATATGCAATTCTTGGTCCTGATGTACCACATCCTTAGTACAATTTGTGTACATATGTATCTTGCTATAACTATAAGCATGATGGCATTGAGAATGCATCTATGGAGATATTGAAGAGTTATTCCACGACATTATATGAAGATGTTCATATCTATCAAGAATGATGATTTCAAGGTGCGGAATATTTATTCAAGTCAATATGGTTGATTTGTCAAACGTCTACCAAAGATCGTTTTGAAGATGATGCACAAGATTGGAATGCAAATATTGAAGGATATAAATTGATGTTCTTATTAGGGGGAGTTAATGCGCGCTGCACTCTTTTTCCCTTACAAGTGTTTGTCCCAAATGGGTTTTCCTTGCGAGGTTTTTAACGAGGCAACCAATAGGCGCATATTCAAACATGTGTACTCTTTTTCCTTTCTTTAATTTTTCCCATTGGGTTTTGGTTTTAAGGTTTTAACGAGGCCATTGTTGAATAGACATTCAAGGGGGAGTGTTATGAAATCTCCTATTTAAGGTGAATGTCTATAATTAGAGAGATTCTAGAGTTCTATTCTTGGTAGCTAAATCATCCCCCTCCCTATAAATAAAGGGGTCTTCTACCATTGTAAACAATCCCCAACAATCTCTAAGTATCAATAAGAATACTTCTCTCTCTATTGCTCTTGTTCCTGCATTATTGTTCTTGTCTTTATATTATTTATAACAAATAATGAATTATAATACAATTTCGAAACAAACTTTATTTATGATACAAACAATTCCTGTTAATAGTTTGTGGCTGAAAATTACAAAATTTAATAATTTTCAGAAGAAGACATATATTTTCCCGTCCCGTTAATAATTGTCAATTAAAAAGCCAAAATTGGCATAGAAGCAGAACTACTTTGCAACCTTCAAAGAAAATTGGCAGTCAGGTTTTACACTAATTGTGAGTCCATTGAAGCTTTGAATTGGTATTTCTTTCCTCTCATTTTATTTAACATCCCCATAAATGAATTTCAAACTAGAGGTCTCCAACTAATAAACTGAGTCTAAGATGAAATATAAAAATTGTCCATTCCTGCCAAGGACTTAGTTAAAGCAATCGAATAAGACACTGAGTATGAAATTTTACTTTGTTTCTTTTAAATTCTATCATTGTTCTATGATATTGATTTACGATCCAAACTAATTAACTACAGTAAAGGAGGAACTCTTAGCAAACAAAACTAAACACAGAAGAGATGTCGAGTGAAGCAATTTCCAGCCAAGAACAATTCATTTAAACTTAAAAGATTTAACACGCAGTATAGATAACACGAAATCATGTTAAAGTGAAATAACATCGGCTCATATGATCAGTCCAAAAAAAAAATTCATAAATACGTAAGGTCGCTAAAATAGGAGAGAAGGATGTCAAAATGCACCTGGATGCGCTTTCCTTTAATGTATGAGAAATAAATAGATACAAAACTCCAAAACCAAATTTCAGACAGAGAAAACAGCAATCAAAGTCGAACAGAATCGCCGAACTAACTCGATGCCGGATAAAATCTTACTCTTCTCAAAAAAAACTTCTTGAGACGGTAGAGTTTCGTGCTGATAACGTATTATGAAACAATAAAAGAACAAGTGCAATATTGCAGAGAAAGAGAGAGAAATTCTTATTGAATTTTGGGGTGGTTTACAATAAGGTAAGACCCCTCTATTTATAGGAGGAAAAATAACTTAGCCTCAAAGTAAAACTCTCTATAAGGTAGACATTAACTCTAATTAAAATTCTATTCTTAACAGTTGATATGTTTTCTGTTTTAATGTTATATTTAAAATTGGATTTCATAATGACGTAATCTTTGTTTAAATAAACCCAAAACAAACTCTAAATAAATATAGACGGAGAATCAAAAGAAACCTAAACAAATTATAAAGCTAATTAATAGGACTATAAAGCTAATATTTAGAATTACGGTTATGTTCTTTTATTATAGGTTATTACGCTTACTATTATAAGATTATTTTTATAAACCAATATTATATTCATACTTTTATAATAAAATAGATAGATTAATCGTGGTCGAAATTTTCTCTGCTCGGTTAAGCAAATGTATTATTATTATTTTTTAGTAAAATAGAAGTTATGTCATATCTGTAGTACATAATTGGCAGTGCTTCGGTTTTGATTCTCCCTCCTCTAAACACTTTAGTCCTCCCTTCTATTAAAAAAAAAACATGAATATGAACTTTTGTCATTGCAGTCCTCAAATGTCTTCTCAACCATCATGGGATAATATTCTCTAAACCTTGTTTTTTGTAACAGATGCAATCATTTAACCTCCCCGGTGATTAAGAAGGTAAATGGGTTCACGTGAGAAAATACCAATATTGTCAAATAGCAATAATTCTCCAGCTAATTAAAGTACTCTCTGGTGAAACAAAGCATACTATCAAATGATATATTGATAATGTAAATATTTATTTTTGATAAAATAATAGTGTAGCTTTTACCTATGGTAACAAGTAGTTTATCTCTTTTTCAGGTTATTAATTTCGCTTTTATGAACAAGTATATATAAATTAGTTATTGGTGATTTAATAGTGTAATAAATTATTATGAATTTTGTCCTAATTTCTACATCTTCTATTTTCTCATGCATGTCGAGTGGGTGATTTATTGGTTCTACATTCTAATAATCTCAACAGTTAAACACCTTGTTTTTGCCTATTTATTGTAGGTCTGTAGCTACTGACCTATTAACCCGTTCACATGATTATTCTTAAGATTTCTTCCTGCTTCTGTTCTTCTGCTATCATACGGCTTTGTGAACACTGGGATGTTAGACCAATAAAGTGGAAAAGCCAAAACCATAGAAGAGAAGTTTGAAATTTTAGAAAACCCCGGAGCATCAACAACAATAACATATTTAGTAAACTATCACAAGTGGAGTTTAGGGAGGATAGAGTGTATACAAATTTTACTTCTGCCTTTAAAAACACAGAGAAATTGTTTCTTGAATACTCTCGGCTCAAGGGAAGAGGGGAGGGGCAGTAACAAGCAAACCGATCTATCAACCAAAACAAAAATATAAAAATAGCGAAAAGTAATGCAATCAGAAATTAAAATACAAGACAACAACAAGTAGTAACAGAAGCCTATTAGTACGAAAAAAAACAAGAAAGGCAACCATAGGTGTATTTAAGCTACTTCTACAAACAGAGGCGGGCCCAGAATTTTACGCAGCGGGGCACATTATTCTGCTCAACCAGTACCCCCTAAAGGCTTTTAGTGTCCAAGGTGTCAACTGCTTTAAATTAATTATTTTCAATGTGTGTGTCTGTGTGTATATATATATATATATATATATATATATATATATATATATATATATATATATATATATATATATGTATATATATATATATATATATATATATTTTCATCCGAAGTTTACGGGGTCCGGTGACCCCTCACTCATACACATGGGTCTGCCACTGGCTACAAACAAGGCTAATACAATCGACCAACTAACTGTTACCTTTATTCTCAATCTCAACACCTTCCTATCGATGGTCATGTTCTCATTGAGCCATAGTAACATCATATCTTGCTTAATCACCTCTCCCTAATACTTCGTCGGTCTGTTTCTACCCTCTGATGGCCCTCCCATGCCAGCCTCTCACACCTCCTTAACAGAGCATCATGCCTCTCCTCTACACATGCCCGAAAAATCTAAGTCTCACCTCCCGTATCTAGTATTCCACGGGGGCCACCAGCAGTGTCCCAAATAACTTCGTTTCTAATTTTATATAACCTGGTATGCCCGCACATCCACCTCAATATTCTTATCTCTGCCGCCTTTATCTTTTAGACACGGGATGTCTCGACTGGCAACACTCTACCCCATACAGCATAGTCGGTCTAACCACCACTCTATAGAACTTACCTTTAAGTTTCAGTAGGACGTTCTAATCTTACAAAACACCAAAAGTGAGCCTCCATTTTATCCATACAGCCCCAATACGGTATGTGACATCCTCGTCAGTCTCTTCATTCCCTTGCATAATAGACCGAAGGTATTTGACACTTTCTATCTTAGGGATGAGTGATAATAGGCTATTATAATGTATTTTCGTCGCTTATTACACTCTAATTTACTTCACTTTAATTGAGTTGAGAATTAATCGCTAATATTTTGCTCTAATTGTGTATTTTATGCCTTGTAGGAGTGATTCCGAGCTATGTAGATATAATGGAATGAATTCAAGTGATTTGGAGTTTTATAGTCTAAGTAAAAGCCCAAGGAATTAAGTCGTCATCGTGGTTAAAGATCAACGGATGATTGTTAGAATGAACGAAGAATCGAGAGGCATATTATGTACTTTCTAGAAAAATACACATAACGTTTTGCTCAAAACTCCATTTAGACTCCGCAATTTATGGTTGGAAAGCTAACTCAAAGGGATACAAGTTTCATGTTTTATGTTTTCTAAATTCCCAAAAGAACGGGGTGAAAAGTGCACGTCAAGTGCGCAGGCCGCGCTCATGCCGCGCTCGTCAGCCTGAATAAAAGCGAATATGTGCGGATTTGGCGCGGTCCAAGCGCGGCCACGCACGTCCTGTACAGAAAATGTATCCTTTTTAGCATAGGATAAGGTGTAATTATTTGGACCCAACCCTATTTGGTATATATACATGAAAAATGATAGTTTAAAAAGGTTGGACATACTTTTGACACAGATTCGACCTAAGGAGGCATAGACACACTAGGAGCAAGGCGAGGAATTCTTCTACGAGTTTTTACTTCCTTGTCCTATTTTTTTCATTATTGGTTATGACTTTCAGTATTGTAATTCTACATACTATTATTAATAACTAATTTATTATCTGGTTTTGATAGATCCTTTTATGGGATAAATTCTTATTATATTTTTATATAATTGAGCCGTTGGATTGTTGAACTACGTGTTTATATCAACTATGCCTATTTATTATGTGTTGTATGATAAATGATACATACTGAGGTGGTTGTTGAACAACTTTACTCCCAGAATATGTGAGAAATCAATACAGCGGGTTTAAAGGCAGGTTTAGAAATTACAAAGCCTTGACATGATCATAATGAGCGGTTAGATAAAGCCAACTAGCATAGTTCGAGAGAATATATCTAGTAAATTATTATTAGTTGATCGAGAGAGAATTACGTCACCTAAAGTGCTCACGATTATTATAGAATATATCGGCAAAATTGTAGGGAACATAGCTGGAAGGATTCCGATACTTGGGGAAATCATAACTCTAGACCTCCTTTATTTAGTCTCTGATTATTTGTCTCGTTAGTTGATAATTTTATCGCTTTCTAAAATTTGCTAGTTAATTAGTTAGAAATATAATCTCAATCTTTATAATTTAAAAAATTGTTCAAATTTATCTTTTTGTGATATTAAACAGATATAGCTAAGCCTTAATTCTCTGTGGGATTAGACTCCGGACTTTTAGACCGAATTATATTTGCAGTGACCTCTTATCCTTCGTAGGACTGGAGTTGGTTGTGATCAAATTTCGGCACCGTTGCCGGGGAACTAGCGGTATAGTTGTAGCTGTATATATTGCTAGGTTTCAAGTTTTAACTTTTTTTTTTATTTTTTGTATTTGATTTTTTATGTTATTTTTGTTTTACTTGTTTATTTGAGAAATATGAGATCTTAGGATTATGGGAATTTAGGTGTAGATAATTCTACTATTGATCCTCATACATATTATTAAGGAAATCACCCGTATGAAAATTATCAAAATATTCTCGAGAGCAAGTTATGTGCACTAAGTCAATCTTATTTTTGGAATGTACGTGATGTGTGTGGTGGTAAAAATGGTCATTTTTATGGTTGTGCTTATATTTTTTTATCTTTCCCCAGTCCCTTACAATGATGGTTCTATATTTTTTTGTTGAGTTAATAGGAACAAAGAACCAGGGGATGCGGACCTGAATGAGATCAAAGATATGTTAAAGTTCCTTCTAGAATAAAATAATGAGAAACAACTATAGATATAGAAGCAAGAGACAACTATTTGCAACTTCGAGGCTGAATTGCGTCAAGTGGTTGGAGCTGTTAATGCTCCACAAGCCAATATTGGGGACAGTAGCCAAGAAGAGCATGAATTTTAGGTGTTAATTAAGGAGGTCAAAGTAGAACATCAACAACCTATCCAACTACAATTTGAGGATGTCGATGTTGAAGAAGTGAGACTAGAGACAGCCAAGGACTTTGAGGATACAAAATTTGTTAACTCTAGTGTCATTGATGTTGAGGATGTTGAAAGTCCTGACGTTCGTGTGTTTGAGCACAGTGGTCCTCACTCCAAATATGTTTCCACATTGGGATTGAATAATGATATGGAAATAGACTCATTCGAGCCGATTGATAAGTCAAGGAATGAGGAACTAGATGCCTACAGTCTTGAATTTTTTCATGCCAGATTGACAGGACTACATTCCTCATCTAAAAGCCGAGAAGTGTAAAATAGTACAATACTTGCTTGGGTCAATTATATTTGTTCCACCATCCCTAGAGCATAACCGAATACTTGAAGCCAAATTGGGGGCTCAATTCATAAGTTCAAGGTGGAGGAAAAAAGTGATTCACGTCGTGCCACACGTTAAATCGAGCGCTTGTTGGGAGGCAACCCAGCTTTACTGCTTTATTTTATTTTATTTTGTTTTTTCCTAATCGTATTATTTTTGTAGTGTCGATTTTTTATTTTTTAGGAGAATGGAATGTAAATCCATTGGAAGGATGTAAGAACAAACTAGATGGTTGAAACTAAGTGTGATGTACCCACACGAAGGACCTGGCTTGGAAGAAGTCTGAGCACCCCATGAGATGCTAGTACTTTGGCCTTTAGCCTACCAGGGAGTTTCTTTTATCTTCTTGTATGTATGGGTGTGCAATGGGGACAATGCACAATTTTAAATGTGGAGTGAGGATATTGTCTGAGTGACTTTCTATGTTATTTTAGTTGTGTTAGTTTAATTGAATAATTTTTTTTAAACTGAAAAGATTGGACTTTTCCTAACGATGGATCTAGACAATTTTCTTAAGGGATTTAAGTCTAAAGAAAAAAAAAAGACAAAAAAAATATTTTCTTTTGTTAGGCAGTGTAACAATTACCCCTTGTTTTTCTTTGTGTCGCGGTTCTTTTTTAAGCCTTTTATTTGAACTCGAAGTAGTTAGTTTTATTTATTTTAGCAATAGGAGCCATTGTGCTGTGTTTTAAATTGAAGCAATATCTCTTGACTTTGATATTCCTTGAGAATAGTGAGTACTTTAGTTTTGACGCTTAGGCTCGGTTTTTGACTCTTGTATAAGTACCTTAAATTGTATGATATAAACTTTTCTTAACTGCTGTGACTAGAGTGTCTTGATTAAACCAATCCTGAGTGAGTTACGTGCCATGTATGTGTGAGGTTTGGGTGTTATTCTAGGCATTGCATTTGATGCCTAGAACTTAGCCCATATTTGCAAAGCGAAATTGTAGTTTTGTTCAGACTTGGAAGTGATATAGGCATATCTTTGTGAAGCCATATATGTCTATTTTATCCTCGTAATTCTTATGTATCGTAGTTAACCCATTTTGACCCTGCAATCATGTTTCTTTGGCAACCACATTACAAGTTTTACCCATTTTTTTAAATTAACCATCTATATAAATCAGTATAACCTCTCATGAGCAGTTGAATTATTTCCCACATATATGACCCCGCACTAGCCATGGAGTGCGTGTCTCGCCTCATATAGCGTCACAATGTGATCTAGCATGGTTTCAAATAATCGGAAATAAGTTAATAAGCCCAATTCATAATGATAACAACAAAACATTTATAATTTAGCGGTAAAAACTAACAACCGGGACAGACCGAGTCACAATCCCAACGCTGCTCTACCCTATGCTCAGGTCCAGCGTGCAAGTCACCACAATACAGCACTAGGATGTGCTAATCCGGGGTTTCAAACCCTAAGAATATCATTCCCAAATATTACTCACCTCAAGACGGCCAAAAGTCTAGCTCTCTATGCCCTTGCATCTCGAATTGGCCTCCTCGTGCGACAAATCTGCCCAAAGTCACACAAATATCGATGATGCTCGATTTCTAATATATGAGATTTTAGTCATACATATCCGGGACTTGCCCCTTGATGGTACTAAAATGATCCACTACTCTTAGGTAAACTTTAATCCACAATACAACATTCAATAGGACCATTATTGGTGATAAATTCCATAACTTATGCCATTTAGGTATATTATCAAACACCTTGTAGGCATATACTTTTACACCTCATAACTATAGTATTGGTTCCTCCAACTATCACAATTAAACAACAATTCATCTCACCATCATTCCTAACCAATTTATTACTTCCAAATACACATGTATGACCATCCATTCACACCCAACCAACAAAATTTCATCAAATAAACACCTTTAAATCCCTACGATGTTCATGTATTTAAATTGGGAATTTATGGCTTCCAATCACCATGCCATAAGTTGTAATACTTGATTCATACTCATATTCCCGTAATATATACATATATGTAAGTCTAAGGTGTAGGATTTACCTTTCGGAAGAAATCCTGCAAAACCCTCCTTTGAGTTCTTAAAGGAATTTCTTGAAAAATCTATGTGTTTATACAAAGATTTCACCAATATTAGTGTAAGAATAATGAAATTTTACACCAAGTTAGTGAAGATTGCATACCTTGAAGATGGGATGGGTTGGAGGTCTTGAGAGGGTGAAGAAAACCCCAAATATCGACCTTGGATCACAAAATATGAAGGAAATGTGATACCCCTTCGATTTTTACATAGACCAAGGGGTATTTTAAACATTTTATAGGTTTTTCCGTGGTCCGCGGCATTCCCCGCGGTCCAATCTGCGGTTCCAACAGTATGCCCCGCGGCCGCGCTCCTGGGCGTGCCAGTGATGTGTGTCCAGTAAAATGGGCATAACGTTTTGTATATACCTCCAAATGACAAATAGTTTGTTGAGTTGGAAACTAGACTCAAAGGGCTTTAATTTGATAGGTTTTAGCTCACATAACTCCTTAAATAATGGGAGCTATTGTCGTCCAAAGTGAGGTCTTGTGTACACTTATTTACAATTATGTCTATTATGAAATTTTTCTAACCTCAAAAGTTCCCGTTAGCCATCCGAAATCACCCCGAGGTCCCCGGGACCTCAACCAAAAACGTAAACATATCATAAAACATTGTTAAAACTTGTTCTATTCAACAAAACTCCTCAAACAACACCAAAACCGTCAAATTACATCGAATTTTCTCCTAAGTTCTTCCAAACTTTATAAGTAAAGTGAACTACAGACATACATACAACATGTTGGAGGAAATAATCAGATATGATTGTAAGCCAAGGGTTCAATTTCGTACTGCATCAAATTCTAATTCACTTAGCTTGAGACAAAGATTTTAGGTTAAACAAGTAGCCAAGCAGACATGGATGCATGGTAGTAGCATTCAAAGAAAACATTCATTGGGACAGGTAGGGGATACGGGAGCAAATAAGTAAAGTGCAAACAAGTAAAGGGAACAGACAACATGTTGGTCAAAAGTAATCAGAACTGGTTAAAACAAGGGTTTAGCTCTTACTGTACCTAACCCCCAAATATATTCAACCTCATGGAGAGGTTTCAAGACTGTTAAGTAGCCAAGCGGTAGTGCACATGGAAGAAGAACATGTTTTGAGACAGGGAAAGGGACATATAGGAAAACATGCTAAGTTAAACTAGTAGACTAGTAAGTAACATGCTAGTGACAAAGATAGCAATAAAACCATAGATAAAAGCACACAAGAAACAATATGAATTGCAAAATTAATAGGAACATGTTATTTTGGAAAATCTATCTCAAATATGTGACGTACCAGTTAGGGGCGGGTGAAGAATATTTTTCATATCTCTTAGTTGGAAAGTATACATTTCATGTGGCGATATGAGCTCAGACTCAGAAAGGCTAATTGAATGTGTAACGTATAAGATGGAGGAAGGCATGTTTTGAACTATTGAAATGAGGCGATGCAGGTGGATTATCTCTTGCGGAGTGTTTTTGAGGGGTTTGATCCTTATATGTATGTTAGAAGGTCTCATGCGTAATTAAAGGGTATGTGTTGAAATTTGAGAATTTGGGGACGCTTAAGAAAACGGACTCAGCTGATGTGAAAATGAATGCGAGGTTTGCAGAGAATGTCAGTGCTAGATGATCTGTGTATTCACAAACTTGTAAATGACTTGATTTTAATCTCACTATAACATTGTGGCATCGTTGGAGTAAAAGTGCTACGACTTGTTAAGAGTGCCTTGATATATGGCTTCGATCCAAATTTGGGAGGTTGTTGTTGGTCACCTTATTGCACGGTTATGTGCAATGTTGGTTCCGTTTCTAGGGATGATGGCGGATCAGTTCTGGTTGTAGAAATTGAGCTGAGGATGGCACGTGTGAGGAAATATTAGGGTGTTTGTGAGCTGCTATTGATAAAAAATGCTCGGTGTATAATGAAGAAAGATGGTTTTTTGAATCTGTAGGAAATCATGTTCTGTGGTGTCAGAATACCAATAATGCACGAATGGATCCGTTCATTTAGAGCGGGTAAATTACCGCAGAATATTAGTGAATGACTCTCGAGAATGTTTTTACCGTGTTCAATATTTGCATGTAACAATCAAGTGTCTTAAGTTTGTGTATGTGGCTTGGGACTGTGTTTTCATTAGAAAGATCATAACTTCTGTTACTGGTGTTAATCATGGGATTCTACGTATCCACATTTAGAGGGTAATGGTAAATGAATTCAGAATCGCAGGAAGTTCTTCAAAGTAAAGGATTCTGGAATGTGGTATTTCTGGGAAACGTTTGAAAGGGTATTCAGTGGCCTATGGGTCATAGACATTGTGGTTTTATGTGTGAGTCTCATGTGGTAACCTGGGTTGAGGTATTAGTGTGCTACAGCAAAGGAGAATATCAAATTAAAGAGGAACAGTGAAGGAAATTGGATAAATGGAATAACTTGATAACGAACCGAATCGGTATAGTAAGAATATGATTAATTATTGTATGTGTTCGAGGTAAGGAGCCATACAGGTATTGTGCGGCAAAGCTTTTATGTGCTGGCAGTTAGCTTAACTTGGTTTGGGTAGTCAGTCGTGGTAGTTTAGCTCGTGCAATGGAATTGGGAGAAAGGGTTCTTGATGTGCTTTACCGTGGTTTTAAAATGGGTATATTTCCTATGGGTATGCGAAGCATGGAGTGTGTAACAATTTTTCTCCTATATGGGATCATGAAGGTTCTTGACTAGTTGAGTGCGTCGATGTCTGCGGCGCAGGAGAGAGATAGAAGTCCTCATGTTATCCTAGTGTGGTATGGTCTATGTGTTATGATATGGAGAATTGAGATTTGCGTGTTTTAGGTTTTGGCTCAGTCATAATGGGGAGTCATTAAATTTATAAGCAGCAAGGGCGGTTGCAGGTGATTTAAGAGTCTATCTTCAGACGATTAAAGAAGATAGTATTGCTATGCTAGTAATTTAGCGGGGGTTTATGTTCAAAAAAGAGGGCAAGGTAATGAAAAACTGATAATATTTAGCAGTATTGCGGTGTTCTCTTATTGGATCGACCGTTGATAATTGCGTTGTTGATGGCGCGGGGAAAATTTTGAATATTTTTCGTGGTAGGAATGGATACTTGAGTGTGTTACGAATTCGTACGGTGGAGAGTTGAACTAGGTATAGTGATTCATGTGTTATATGTGTTGGAGACTAGAAGTTCTCGTGATCCGACTATGCAGTGGTTATAGACCGTGTGTATCGACGTCGTCTAGCAGTTATTGAAATTGGAGGTTCGAGTGGATCTTTCTTTGCTTGGTATGTTAAATTTGGGTTATGATATTAGATTGCAGAATGGTTATCCCAATGTCAGGTTTTCTAGATTAATGTGTTATGGGATATGACGAAAAATGCCACAGGCTGCGTGGCAAGGTGCATCGGATTATGATCTAGCAAGGTAGCTCGTATTCCAAAGACCAGTGGACGGCTGGCAAGCATTGCTTTATTGATTGGGCCTTCATGGCGGATGTCAGTGCAGAGGTTTCTACCATTGATTCACTTCTGGTATTAAGTTTTCGGATGTGTTTCTTGTGGCCGGGATGAGACTATATGTGTTTATTGTAATGAGAAAATTTGGCTCGATGTGCATCTCCTTTTGTGAAATATATGTGTGGATCAGGTGGCACGCCACCATGGGTATGTTATCTGGATCAGGTTGCACGCCGCAATGGTGTGATGTTGAGAATATTTTTCTATATGTTACCTTGTATGGATTACTTCCTGGTTTCTGAGGAAGGTCCGTATTTGGTTTTGTTCGGCGAATAGTACATCGGTTGTGTCCTTTCACGATTGCATAGGGTATATTACTTGCTTCACCGTGGGTGTGATGGATTGCTGGGTTTCAGACCTCAATCTGCGTGTGGCTATCCGTGTGAGCATGGTGACTTGAGATGCTTCATGGGTAACAGTGTTTGGATAGGATCGTGCGTTGTGGCAAGGCCACGTGAAGTTATGACCTTTCGAGGAGAATTTAGGTACTCTATTCTATTATGTGAGACGGGATCTCAGTTTTGTATTGTGACAGTTCTGTTGAGCTTGAGGTACAGCTCTTTTGTTAAGTCATTGTCATAATTTGAGTATGTTCAGACTACTTCTCATTGGTACGTGTATTACACAAGTTGTGGATTAGGCATGCATCCAGGTGTCATATCGCCAGAGGGGTGGTTGGAGTCGAAGTTGTAATTAGAGTCATTAATGAGTACGGACCAATTTGATTTCAGTCTGTTAGAAAGGTAATATCTGGGTTTGGTTCTTACATTTGTTGTTATAACAGTCAAGAGGGAATGTATTCATGAATGGTTGATCTGAGAGATGGGTTCAGTATATCGCGTGTTTCAGCAGTATATGAAGGTATTGAAATGAGACTTTATCTAACAATAGATTTTCTATCGATATTGGTTGTCGTGGGCAGCTGTTGTGAATGGAAGTTGTCGTTGTATGTGTTTCAGCTATGTGGTATATCATATGACTGCAGCCGAAGTTGCTGGTATGGATTATTATTACAGTTGGTTCTGGTTTATTCTGAATGCAGACGTGAGATTCTGATCTAATGCATGATTTCGGGAAGTGCAATGTGGTTTATGGTTTAGATAGACTGTGAAATTCCAGCTATATTGCATTATCGGACCTATGTGAAATAGGGTGACGTGGCATCAGCCTGAGTATATGCTTGGTAAGGTCATTCAGCTATTTGGTTGCTTCTAGTACAACTTTGGTACGCTCGAGGACGAGTGTTTGTTTAAGTTGGGGATGATGTGATGATCTGACCCGTCGCCACGTGAGTTACCGCCCCGTTTACCCCTTATGGTGTTGCTTCATGTCTCACTGTCAGAATTAGAGTTGATCGGGTGTAATTGAATTGGTTTTGGGTTTAAAATAAGGCACATGGCCTCTTAGAAGAAAGCTTGTTTCAGAAAAGTCAACTAGAAGTTGACTAGGTGTTTAGCGGGCGCGGATGTGAATTTCGGTGGTTCGGTCAACTTCGGGGGATGATTTGTGACTAAGCTTTGAATTGGCGAAGTTGGAATTTTGACGAATTCTAGTTGATAGGTGAGATTTTGATCCCAGGGTCGAAATGTGATTCCGAGAGTTTGTGTAGCGTCGTTAGGTGATTTTGGATATGAGTGCAAAGTTTTAGGTCATTCGGAGGTGTGTAGGTCGGGTTTATCGAATATGCAATACAAAAGATTGTTAGAAATTTAGCCTTTAAATTGATCATAATTGAGGATTTTGATGTTAACATTAGCATTTTGATGATTCGAGCAAGTTTGAATGAAGTATTAGGTTTGTTCTGAGCTTTTGATTGAGGTCCCGGGGGCCTCGGGGTGAATTCGGGTGGTTGAACGGAGGTTTTTTGGAGTTCTTTCATAAAAATAAAGTCTGGCTTCTGGTATTTCCGCTTCTGCGGAAGAGGAGCTGCATAGGCGGTAATCGCATAAGCGGCCTAAGGGAGGGACGGCTTGGATTGCAGGAGCGATTCGGGAATACGCATGTGCGGCTACTACAAAAGCGGTAACGGACCGCAGAAGAAGTCATTGGATCGCGGAAGCGGGGACCGCAAAAGCGGAATTTTGACCGCAGAAGCAGTCCCGTGTGGTTTAAGTGAGACCATATAAGCGGTCGTGTGGTTGCGTAAGCGGTGACGGCAGGTGCGATCGTATGATCGCGTAAGCAGAAATCGACTAGGGTTTTAAGTGAACAGTGTTTCCAAATTTGAAAGAGAATGAGAAAATATTTGCAACTCGAGGAAGGAGATTCTTGGGCGATTTTGAAGAGGGTTTCGAGGGTTTCCTTCAGTTAATTATTCTTGGCCTCGGATTATGTTTATATTGTGTAAAAATGTAGATTAAACATTGAAACCTGAGGATTTTAAGGCTAAAATGGTGGTTAGGGATTGAAACCAAAGAGAGGTTAAAGTGGTGATTTGAGGGGTCAAACGGGCTTCGATTTTAGTAATTTTTAAATGTACAGACTTGTCGCGAGACGAGGAATCCAAAGATGTGATTTTTAGAAGTTTTCAAGAGTGGGCCAGGGGCTCGGGTTTTGCTAGCGAGATTTTTGTTATATTTCGATTATTTTTGATTGGGTGTTGTCCCATTAGCATGTTATGATATATTTGTACTGATTTTTGTTAGATTTGACGCACGTGGAGGCCAGTTTGAGGAGCAAAGGCATCGCGGACTTGAGTTTTTGCCAGTTTGAGGTGAGTAATACTTGGGAATGATATCCTGAGGGTTTGAAACCCCGGATTTGCACATCTTAATATTGTACTGTGGTGACTTGCACGCTGGACCTGAGCGTGTGGTAGAGAACCGTGGGAATTGTGACTTGGTCCATCTCAGTTATTGTTTTTTTACCGCAAAAATTGTGAGTGCAAGGTATCCATGGATCGGGCTACGCGTCGTTGCGGTCATGTGCATTGCATTGCATTCACGCATTCACTCATGTTTGTACTACGTGGCATGACATTTAGCCCTCATATATCATTGGCATACATATTGTTACTTGCCTTATTGACCAGATACCCTGGTGTTATGTGTTAAGGAGTGCTATGCCCAAGGGTCAGACTTACGAGGCCGACTTGTTCTATCTATTATAGCATTCATATGCTGGGCTGTTGAAAATAAAAGAGATATTTGTAAAAGGGACTTTGTAAAAGATATTTTGAACTGTTCATGAGATTTTCTAAATGGACTTTTCGCAGTATTTCGGGTTTTCTAAAAGGGTTGTGCTATCTTTATAGCCTTTTGGTGTGCCCATTCGTGTTTTCTTATCGCTCAGATATTATTCTCTCTTATTACCACTGAGTTGGAAGTACTCACTTTACTCCCTGTACCATGTGTGCAGATTCGGGTACTCTGGAAGTTTAGCTGAGATAATTGCGGCTTCAGAGTATTATTGGAGTTGTCGAGGTAGCTGTCTCACGTTTGCAGGACCCGACTCTTTCCCTATTTCCTTATTATTATTTCAAAATTTTGAAAGTTTGTGTTATTGGAGTCTTATTTCTCTGCATTATTAGACGCTCTAGACTCATGACCCCCAGGTCTTTGGGAGATTATCCAGTTTGGTTTCCATCTATCAGTTAAGATTTTAGCTTTATTATCGATAATGATATTTAATTAACTGATTTTGAGCTTCATGGTCGGGTTGAGGGTGTAAATGGTCGGGCTTGCCTAGCAATTGTGTTGGGCGCCATCACGATCGGGATTGGGGTCGTGACAATATTTTTCAAGTGTCTTATTGGAAGCTTAAGATATTTGTCATATACAAGGCCGAATATTCTTTTTGGAGTCGGACTCCTAAGCCGCTTTATGGAAACTCCTACTACCCCACACTTATAGGTAGCCAAAAGAATACTTCGGTAGATCAAAGGTACGCTTGATTATGGAATTCTTTATTCATCTTCTAAAGAATCCAAGTTCGTGGGATATTGTGATAGTGACTGGGCTGGTGATATTGATGATTGAAAAAGTACTACTGGGTTTGTTTTCTTTCTTGAAAATTTTGCATTTACATGAAATTCTAAGAAGCAACCAATTGTTACTTTATCAACTTGTGAAGCAGAGTATATAGCAGCTTGTTCGTGTGTTTGCCATGCAACTTGGCGAAGGAGCTTGTTGGAAGAACTTCACCAACCACAGAAGGATGCTACAAAGATTTTTGTTGACAGAAAATTGACTATCGATTTAGCCAAGAACCCAGTATTTCATTAAAGAACCAAGCATATCGATACAAGATCATTTTATTAGAGATTGCATATCGAATAAAGCTGTGGAGCTTGAGCATGTGAAGTTTGGAGATCAAATTGCTGATATTTTCACCAAGCCTTGAAGATTGACTTCTTTCAAAATTTAAGGATGTCGCTTGGAGTAATGAAACAAGTTTAAGGGGGTGTTAAAAATAGTAATAAACTTATTTCTATTTGTCCACATTTATTTAGATTTGTTTACATTAATATAATATTTTCATACATATAGTTAGAAAAGAGTAAGGTGTGAACATGTGTGAATTTATGTGAACTAGTGTAGGAATAAATAGACTAGTGTATACATATGTGGACTTAATTAATATGTACACATAAAGTTTAGGCTAGATACATATAAGAGTTCTACTATAAATATCCATATATGCTAGCCATTTGGTGCAAGTAAAGTTAAATAGTAGTCATCCACTCCTCGAGCTCTCTACTAATAAGTTTTTGAGTGTTTATTTAGTTGTCTTGCTCTCCCAAAAATTTCTGACAAACTATAGTTAATATTTAGAAAATACAGTTTGGGGGGTTCTGTGTTATTTAGACTACTGAATATATTTTTGCTATCCAATCTAACATAATGATTTTCTTATGTCACTCATTCCAATCCACCAGCTCCACTGTAGAAATTCTAGCCAATGGACAAAATGCAACTGCTCCACCATGTAACAAATTTAAGGAAATCAAATAGAGACGCATATGACCTTATTTTCTATTTCTTTTTGGCAATTTCCTCTTGTCTTATGTATGGAACACCAGGACTGGACAAAAAGAAAATAGGAGATTAGGGGATTAAAAATATAAAAAATGACAAAGTTTGAGTCAAATCCATGGATTATATATATGCACTGTATTTTTCTGACAAAGCGAATATAATAGATCCTCCATGGACCAATATGGCTCTGCCGCTACAATGAACACCATCAAATGTAGGGAGAGACAGACGTCACATACCTAATGAAGCTTAGAGAAAAGTAGTGTGCGTGGAGAAAATTTATCTAAATTCTGACGTAAAAAGATAAGAGAAAAGAAAAATCCTGTGAATTAATTATAGCAATGGAGCAACTTTGAATAGTCTAAACTCTAAAGCATCAAGTGTTTCACTATATTCTTCTGCATGAATTATATAGGGGTTTTTAATTAGTTTATAGTAGTCTTAAACTACTCCAGTCATTGTTTGAAATTTCCGATTGAGTATCTTCAACAGTGAATTCACCTATCACCATATAAAAGTATACTCTTTTTCCAACACGTAATAATTTCCTTGCATGCTTAAAGGGTTTTATACTCAATTGGAAGTACAGTAAAAGGTGAGTGGGAAGTGTATAACCCAAAATATAGATTTAGGTTTGTACAACCAAATTTTATAATAAGGTAGGGTTAATATTAGCAAAAATTAATATCTAAACGATAAACGAAATATTTTTACAGTAAGATCGCATGTGTGCTATTGAGTGACAAAAATGACAGCAATAATGATATAGTAAATGTCACGATTCAATTTCTGAACCCGATCCTGATGGCGCCTCTCGTGAATACAAGGCCAGCCAAACCAAATGAAGCACCTCTTTTAACGGTTAATTAACATAAATAAGTCTGAAACATGATTAATATAGCCATAATTCGCGGAAAAAGATAATTACAAAGAAAACCATCCCGACACAGCCCAAATTAGGATGTCACAATTCATAAGCTACTACAGAATCTTCTATAAGTCTACAAAGTATGTAATGTGACACAGTAGTCTGAAGACAACATAAATAATAGAGGATAAGGGAGGCATGGGGCTGCGGACGTGAATAGCTTCCTCGTAACTCCAAATCGATGCCTGGTCTGGAAGGAATCAGCGCTCAGGTGCGGACTTTGCTATGCCTGAATCTGCACACATGGTGCAGGGAGTAATGTGAATACTCCGACCTAGTGAGTAATAATTATAGACAATGACTGAAAGTATGCAATCACATAAAGGCACAACATAATTCTATATTTGAGCAGTAAAATCATTTAAAGTAGTAAAGCAACGAAGAATCATGTGAAATATCTTTTAAAACAGGTATAATGGATAATTTAACAGATAAATGACAAGTAGAAATCTGCCCCGCGGGCACAGTATAACTCATTCGGAAACGTATGAGCCCTTCGGACTCACTATCAGTCAATCAGCATAGTATCAACCCCTCGGATTCACTCTCAGATCATATGGGTACCCGCACTCACTGTGAGTGTGCAGACTCTGGAGGGGCCCTTTACGGACGAAGTGCTATATCAAGCCAACTCGTGGCATCATCACTCGGCACTCTACCACACATCACTCGACCTCACATCACTCAAGCCACCTCATGGCATATAAAGTAACTAAGGCCCTCGACCTCATATCTCTCAGCATATCTTCACAGATGACCCTCGGCATCACTCAGTCCAGAAGATTATCACAAGGCCCTAGGCATCAGTAAAATAATAGTGCTAAGTTCAAATAACATTTTAAATATCATTTAAGTCTCAAATTCGAGTAAAATCAGCTGAGTTTGTAAAACAGTATAAATCAATGGGACTGAGTTCAAGTAATATATCAAAATAGTGAGGAAACAGTGATAAACGTCCACAAAGGATTCAACTAATTGGCGTTAAGCCCAAATATGGAAATAAGCCGAAGTCATGGTGAAAACAAACAAGCCCTAAGTCAAATATGTGGTAAAGCATCAATCGGGACTGAATAAGTCATAATCCCCAATAGTAAACGACCCCGCGCTCATTATTAAGCGTGTGTCTCACCTCAATATAGCGTTGCGTTGTGCAATCCAAGGTTTTAAATCCTCAGGATATTATTTACAATTATTAATCACCCCAAGTCGACCGAAACTCTAGCTCGATATGCCCTTACCTCTCAAATCACCTCCTCGCGCATCGAATCTGACCAAACTATAACGAATACGTCACATAAGCCAAAGGAACAATACCCAATCAAAAATAATCGAAAAATATCAAAATCCTGAAATTGACAAAACCCGAGACCCGGGCCCACATCTCAAAACTCAAAAATTATCACATCAACGGGTTTCTTATCTTGCCATGAGTCTATACATATCAAGAACACTTAAATCCGAGCTCAAATGACCCATCATAATCCAATTTAAAAAATCCAATTTCCAAGCCCTAGTTCTTCTCCTTTTTGCTATGTATTCATGAATTTCTAGGTTGATTCTATAATTAAATCATGTTTTTAGTTTATAGAACATACCTCCAATCAATCCTCTTCGAAATCCTCTTAAGTTCCTATCCAAGAGCTCTCAAAACTGCTCAACAATAGTGAAATATAACTTATACTAAGTGACTCTTTACTCTATGCGAACGCGAGGGCTCTTTCGCGTTCGCGGCGAACAACTTGCGTCATACCAGAATTTACCCTTCGCAAACGCGGTGACTCAGCCGCGAAACGTGTTACTCTAACTGGTACAACTATGTGAATGAACTTATATTACGGGACCTCAAATCCTCCTATGCAAACACGGGCACCCTTCCGCGAACGCGAAGCTTTGCCTTCCAACCCTATGCGAACGCGAACCACTAGCGAGAACACGATAAACAAAGTTCCAGCCTCCTAATTTTCCCCTACGCTATCGCGACATCCTCCCGCAATCGCGATGAACAAATTCTCTGAAACATATAGCTGGAAAATCTGCAACTTCTAAGTGCTAGAATTGGTCGCTTTGACCATCTGAAATCACCCCGAACCCCTCCCCCCGGACCGCAACCAAAAGCACCAACACATCCAATAACACCATCCAAACTTTCTCCAATCATCAATCACCTCAAACAACGCTAAAACCATTAATTCTGATCGAAGTCAAGCTTAAGTTCTTCAGAAGCTTCCGAAACACGCATTCATTAAAAAACCCGACCAAATCACCTCCGAATAACCTAAAATTTTGCACATACATCCCAAATCATCTAATGAAGCTAATGTAACTCTCGGAATTGCATTACGACCCTCGGATAAAAATCTCATCCACCAATCGAAAATCACCAAAATACTAACTTCGCTAAAACAAGCTAATTTTTATACCGTACCTCCAAAATCACTTCCGATCACACTCCTAAGTCGAATATCATCCCCCAAAGCTAACCGAATCACCTGAACTCACATATGAGCCCTCTAATGCATAAGTCAATATACGGTTGACCTTTTCAAACCAATCTTTCCTAAAAGAGATAAATTGTCTCATTTCCTACCTAAACCAATCCAATTCGACTCGATCACATCAAATACATATAATGAAGCATGAAGAAGAATAAAATGGGGGAAACGGGGCGGTAACTCATGAGAGGATGGGTCAGGTCATCACATCCTTCCCAACTAAAATAAACGCTCACCCTCGAGCGAGACAAGAAATATACTTGAAGGCTCAAATAGGTGAGGATATCTGCTCGAAATCTCCCGCTCAGTCTCCTAGGTAGCCTCCTCCACGGGCTGACCTCTCCACTGCACTTTCACCAAAGCAATATCCTTTGATCTCAACTTTCGAACCAGACAACAAAATATAGCCACTACCTCCACATCATAAGTCACATCATCATCCAATTAAATCGTGTTGAAGTCCAACACATGAGACAGGTCCCCAACACACTTTTAGAGCATAGAAATATGCAATACCGGATGCATGCTCGACAAGCTGGGTGGCAAAGATATAAGCCACCTCTCCAATCCTCCGAAGCACCTCAAAAGGCCAAATGAACTGTGAAATCAACTTTCCTTTCTTTACAAATCTTATAACACCCTTCATGGGCAAAAACCTTTAGCAAGACCTTCTTACCAATAATATATGACAGCTTCCGGTCCGCATAACTCTTGTGACGCAACTGTGCGGTACGAAGTCTCTCCTGAATCAACTTCACCTTTTCTAAGTCATCCTAAACCAAATCTATCTCAAATAGTCTAGCCTCGTCGGGCTCAAACCAACCAACTGGAGATCTACACCATCTCCCATACAAGGCCTCATATAGTTCCATCTGAATGATAGACTGATAGATGTTGTTGTAGGAAAAAGCGGAAAAAACTCATCCCAAGAACCTATGAAATCGAAAACACATGCATAAAACATGTCCTCTAATATCTCAATAGTACGCTCGGACTATCCGTCCATCTGAGGATGAAATGTTGAACTCTACACCACCTGAGTACCCAACTCTCGCTGAAAAGTCCTCCAAAATTGGAAGTGAACTGATTACCTCTATCTGACATAATAGATACTAGAACACCATCCAATCGAATAATTCAAATAAAGATCCCAATCAGCTGCTCCGAAGAATACGTAGTACACACCGGAATGAAGTGTGTAGACTTGGTCAGCCGATCCACAATCACCCAAATAGCATCGAACTTCTTCAAAGCCCAAGGAAGACAACTCACAAAATCCATGGTGACTCTCTCCCACTTCCACTCTGGAATAATCATCTGCTGAAGCAAGTCACCCCCCTCTGAAGCTCATATTTCACATGCTGATAATTGAGACACCGAGTTGTATACCCCACAATGTCCTTCTTAATTTTTCTCCACTAATATTGCTTCCTCAAGTCCTGATACATCTTCACAGCACCCAGATGAATAGAGTATCTCGAGCTATGGGCCTCCTCTAGAATCAACTCCCTAAGTGCATCCACATAGGGCACACAGATCCGGCCCTGCATTATCGACACGTCATCATCACCTATAGTCACATCCCTGGCATCATCATGCTGAAATCTGTCCTTAAGGACAAGAAAATGTGGACCATCATACTAGCGCTCTCTAATATGATCATATAATGAAGATCAAGAAACCACACAAGCCAACACTCGGCTAGGCTCCAAAATATCTAATCTCACAAACCAATTGGCCAAAGCCTTAACATCAACTGCAAGGGGCCTCTCCCCAACTGGAATGTATGCCAAACTCCCCATACTCACTGCCTTTCTGCTAAGGCATCGGCCACCACATTGGCCTTTCCCAGATGGTACGGAATAGTAATATCATAGTCTTTAAGAAACTCTAGACATCTTTGCTTCCTCAAATTGAGATCCTTTTGCTTGCACAAATGCTAAAGACTGCGATGATCAGTGAATACGTGCCTCCAAATCTTCAATGCATGAACTATAGAAGCAAACTCCAAATTGTGAACAAGGTAGTTCTTCTCATTGGGCTTCAGGTTACGAAATGCATAACCAATCACTCTAACCTCCTGCATCAATACACAGCCAATTCCAACTCTCGAAGCATCACAATAGATGGTATAAGAACCTGAAGCTGATGTCAAAACCAATACTGGGGTTGTGGTCAAAGCTATCTTGAGCTTCTAAAAGCTCTCATCGCACTCGTTCGACCATACAAATAAAGCGCCCATCTGAGTCAACTTGGTCCAGGGTGAGGCAATAAATGAAAAACCCTTAACAAACCGGCGATAATAACCTGCCAAATCGAGGAAACTACGAATCTCTGTAGTTGAGGATGGTCTAGGCCAACTCTGCACTGCCTCTTTCTTCTTCGGATCAAATTTAATACCCTCACTAAACACCATGTGCCCCAAGAAATCCATTGAACCAAGCCAAAACTCACACTTGGACAACTTTACATAAAGCTTCTCCTCCCTCACTCTCCGCAATACAACTTGCAAATGCTCTGCATGCTCCTCCTGAATACGGAGTACACCAGAATATCATCAATGAATACAATAACAAACGAATCCAGATAAGACCGAAATACACTGTTCATTAAATACATGAACGTTGTTGGGCCATTGGTTAGCCCGGAAGACATAAAAAAAACTCATATTGAACATATCTAGTCTTGAATGAAGTCTTAAGAATATCTGAATACCTGATCTTCAACTAGTTATAACCCAAACGGAGACCAATCTTGGAGAACACCCTCGCTCCCTGAAGCTGGTAGAATGCTGAAAAATGCTCAACAATAGTGAAATATAACTTATACTCGTGGAAGAAATGTTTTAAAAACCATTCTGCCCAGGTGACTCTTTGCTCTATGTGAACGCGAGGGCTCTTTCGCGTTCGCGACGAACAACTTGCCTCATATCAGAATTTACCCTTCGCAAACGCGGTGACTCAGCCGCGAACGTGTTACTCTAACTGGTAAAACTATGCGAATACGAGCCTTATGCCGCGAACGCAAAGAACAAATATTACGGGACCTCAAATCCTCCTATGCAAACACAGGCACTCTTCCGCGAACGCGAAGCTTTGCTTTCCAACCCTATGCGAACGCGAAACCCTAGCGAGAACGCGATGAACAAAGTTCCATCCTCCTAATTTTCGCCTATGCGATCGCGACATCCTCCCGCAATCGCGATGAACTAAATCTCTGAAACACATAGCTGGAAAATCTACAACTTCTAAGTACTAGAATTGGTCCCTTTGACCATCCGAATTCACCCCGAGCCCCCCCCTCCCCCAGGACCACGACCAAAAGCACCAACACGTCCAATAACATCATCCAAACTTTCTCCAATCATCAAAAGCCTCAAACAACGCTAAAACCATTAATTCTTATCGAACTCAAGCTTAAGTTCTTCAAAAGCTTCCGAAACACGCATTCATTAAAAAACCCGACCAAATCACCTCCGAATGACCTGAAATTTTGCACATACATCCTAAATAATCTAATGAAGCTAATGTAACTCTCGGAATTCCATTACGACCCTCGGATCAAAATCTCATCCACTAACCGGAATTCACCAAAATACTAACTTCGCTAAAACAAGCTAATTTCTATACCTTACCTCCAAAATCACTTTTGATCACACTCCTAAGTCGAAAATCATTCCCCGAAGCTAACTGAATCATCGGAACTCATATCCGAGCCTTCGAACGCTAGTCAATATACGGTTGAACTTTTCAAACCAAACCTTCCTTAAAGAGATAAAGTGTCTCATTTCCTACCCAAACCAATCCAATCCGACTCGATCACATATAATACATATAATAAAGCATGAAGAAGCATAAAATGGGGGAAACGGGGCGGTAACTCATGAGACGACGGGTCAGGTCATCACATCCTTCCCAACTAAAATAAACGCTCACCCTCGAGCCAGACAAGAAATATACATGAAGCCTCAAACATGTGAGGATATCTTCTCAAAATCTCCCGCTCGGTCTCCTATGTAGCCTCCTCCATGGGCCAACCTCTCCAATGCACTTTCACGAAGCTATATCCTCTGATCTCAAATTTCGAACCAGACAACAATAAATAGCCACTGGCTCCACATCATAAGTCACATCATCATCCAATTAAATCGTGTTGAAGTCCAACGCACGAGATAGATCCCTAACATACTTTTAGAGCATAGAAATATGCAATAACGGATGCACACTCCACAAGCTGGGTGGCAAAGAAAGCATATAAGCCACCTTTCCAATCCTCCGAAGCACCTTAAAAGGCCAAATGAACTGCGAACTCAACTTCCCTTTCTTTCCAAATCTCATAACACCCTTCAAGGGCAAAAACCTTCGGCAAGACCTTCTGACCAATCATATACGACACCTTCCGGTCCGCATAACTCTTGTGACGCAACTGTGCGGTACGAAGTCTCTCCTGATTCAACTTGACCTTTTCTAAGGCATCGTGAACCAAATCTATCCCAAATAGTCTAGCCTCATCAGGCTCGAACCAACCAACTGGAGATCTACACCATCTCCCATCAAGGCCTCATATAGTTCCATCTGAATGATAGACTGATAGATGTTGTTGTAGGAAAACTCTTCAAGCGGAAAAAACTCATCCCAAGAACCTATGAAATCGATAACACATGCAGAAACCATGTCCTCTAATATCTCAATAGTACGCTCGGACTATCCGTCCATCTGAGGATGAAATGTAGTACTCAACTCCACCTGAGTACCCAACTCTCGCTGAAAAGTCCTCTTAAATTGGAAAGTGAACTGATTACCTCTATCTGACATAATAGATACTAGAACACCATCAATCGAATAATCTCCCAAATAAAGATCCCAATCAGTTGCTCCGAAGAATACGAAGTACACACCGGAATGAAGTGTGTAGACTTGGTCAGCTGATCCACAATCACCCAAATAGCATCGACCTTCTTCAAAGCCCAAGGAAGACAACTCACAAAATCCATAATGACTCTCTCCCACTTCCACTCTGGAATAATCATCTGCTGAAGCAAACCACCCCGCCTCTGATGCGCATATTTCACATGCTGATAATTGAGACACCGAGCTGTATACCCCACAATGTCCTTCTTAATTTTTCTCCACTAATAGTGCTTCCTCAAGTCCTGATACATCTTCACAGCACCCAGATGAATAGAGTATCTCGAACTATGGGCCTCCTCTAGAATTAACTCCCTAAGTGCATCCACAAAGGGCACACAGATCCGGCCCTGCATTATCGACACGTCATCATCACCTATAGTCACATCCCTGGCATCATCATGCTGAAATCTGTCCTTAAGGACAAGAAAATGTTGACCATCATACTAGCGCTCTCTGATATGATCATATAATGAAGATCAAGAAACCACACAAGCCAACACTCGGCTAGGCTCCAAAATATCTAATCTCACAAACCAATTGGCCAAAGCCTGAACATCAACTGCAAGGGGCCTCTCCCCAACTGGAATGTATGCCAAACTCCCCATACTCACTGCCTTTCTGCTAAGGCATCGGCCACCACATTGGCCTTTCCTAGATGGTACGGAATAGTAATATCATAATCTTTAAGCAACTCTAGACATCTTTGCTTCCTCAAATTGAGATCCTTTTGCTTGAACAAATGCTAAAGACTGCGATGATCAGTGAATACGTGCCTCCAAATCTTCAATGCATGAACTATAGAAGCAAACTCCAAATTGTGAACAGGGTAGTTCTTCTCATTATGCTTCAGGTTACGAAATGCATAACCAATCACTCTACCCTCCTGCATCAATACACAGCCAATTCTGACTCTCGAAGCATCACAATAGATGGTATAAGCACCTGAAGCTGATGGCAAAACCAATACTGGGGTTGTGGTCAAAGCTATCTTGAGCTTTTAAAAGCTCTCATCGCACTCGTTCGACCATACAAATAGAGCGCCCATCTGAATCAACTTGGTCCAGGGTGAGTCAATAAATGAAAAACCCTTAACAAACCGGCGATAATAACCTGCCAAATCGAGGAAACTACGAATCTTTGTAGTTGAGGATGGTCTAGGCCAACTCTGCACTGCCTCTTTCTTCTTCGGATCAACTTTAATACCCTCACTAAACACCATCTGCCCCAAGAAATCCATTGAACCGAGCCAAAACTCACAACTTGGACAACTTTACGTAAAGCTTCTCCTCCCTCACTCTCTGCAATACAACTTGCAAATGCTCTGCATGCTCCTCCTTAATACGGAGTACACCAGAATAACATCAATGAATACGATAACAAACGAATCCAGATAAGACCGAAATACACTGTTCATTAAATACAAATGAACGTTGTTGGGACATTGATTAGCCCGGAAGACATACCAAAAAACTCATATTGAGCATATCTAGTCTTGAATGAAGTCTTAAGAATATCTTAATACCTGATCTTCAACTGGATATAACCCAAACGGAGACCAATTTTGGAGAACACCCTCGCTCCCTGAAGCTGGTAGAATGCTGAAAAATGCTCAATAATAGTGAAATATAACTTATACTCGTGGAAGAAATGTTTTAAAAACCATTCTGCCCAAGTGACTCTTTGCTCTATGCGAACGCGAGGGCTCCTTCGCGTTCGCGACGAACAACTTGCCTCATATCAGAATTTACCCTTCGCAAACGCGGTGACTCAGCCGCGAACGTGTTACTCTAACTGGTAAAACTATGCGAATACGAGCCTTATGCCGCGAACGCGAAGAACAAATATTACGGGACCTCATATCCTCCTATGCAAACACAGGCACCCTTCCGCAAACCCGAAGCTTTTCTTTCCAACCCTATGCGAACGCGAACCACTAGCGAGAACGCGATGAACAAAGTTCCATCCTCCTAATTTTCGCCTACGCAATCGCGACATCCTCCCGCAATTGCGATGAACAAAATCTCTGAAACACATAGCTAGAAAATCTACAACTTCTATGTACTAGAATTGGTCCCTTTAACCATCCGAAATCACCCCGAGCCTCCCCTCCCCCAGGACCGCGACCAAAAGCACCAACACATCCAATAACATCATCCAAACTTTCTCCAATCATCAAAAGCCTCAAACAACGCTAAAACCATTAATTCTTATCCAACTCAAGCTTAAGTTCTTCAGAAGCTTCCGAAACACGCATTCATTAAAAAACCCGACCAAATCACCTCCGAATGACCTGAAATTTTGCACATACATCCTAAATAATCTAATGAAGCTAATGTAACTCTCGGAATTCCATTATGACCCTCGGATCAAAATCTCATCCACTAACCGGAAATCACCAAAATACTAACTTCGCTAAAACAAGCTAATTTCTATACCTTGCCTCCAAAATCACTTCTGATCACACTCCTAAGTCAAAAATCATCCCCCGAAGCTAACTGAATCATCGGAACTCACATCCTAGCCTTCTAACGCTAGTCAATATACGGTTGACCTTTTCAAACCAAACCTTCCTTAAAGAGATAACGTGTCTCATTTCCTACCCAAACCAATCCAATCCGACTCGATCACATAAAATACATATAATGAAGCATGAAGAAGCATAAAATGGGGGAAACGGGGCGGTAACTCATGAGACGACGGGTCAGGTCATCACATCCTTCCCAACTAAAATAAACGCTCACCCTCGAGCAAGACAAGAAATATACATGAAGCCTCAAACAGGTGAGGATATCTTCTCGAAATCTCCCGCTCGGTCTCCTATGTAGCCTCCTCCATGGGCCGACCTCTCCAATGCACTTTTACGAAGCTATATCCTTCGATCTCAACTTTCGAACCAGACAACAAAAAATAGCCACTGGCACCACATCATAAGTCACATCATCATCCAATTAAATCGTGTTGAAGTCCAACACATGAGACAGATCCCCAACATACTTTTAGAGCATAGAAATATGCAATAAGGGATGCACGCTCCACAAGCTGGGTGGCAAAGAAAGCATATAAGCCACCTCTCCAATCTCGAGCTATGGGCCTCCTCTAGAATCAACTCCCTAAGTGCATCCATATAGGGCACACAGATCCGGCCCTGCATTATCGACACGCCATCATCACCTATAGTCACATCCCTGGCATCACCATGCTGAACTCTGTCCATAAGGACAAGCAAATGTGGATCATCATACTAGCGCTCTCTGATATGATCTTATAAGGAAGATCGAGAAACCACACAAGCCAACACTCGGCTAGGCTCCAAAATATCTAGTCTCACAAACCAATTGGCCAAATCCTGAACATCAACTGCATAGGGCCTCTCCCCTACTGGAATATATGCCAAACTCCCCATACTCACTGCCTTTCTGCTCAGGCATCGGCCACCACATTGGCCTTTCCCAGATGGTACAGAATATTAATATCACAGTCCTTATGCAACTCTTGACATCTATGCTTCCTCATATTGCATGAACAAATGCTAAAGTCTACGATGATCAGTGAATACGTGCCTCCAAATCTTTAATACATGAACTATAGAAGCATACTCCAAATCGTGAACAGGGTAGTTCTTCTCATTGGGCTTCAGGTGACGAAATGCATAAGCAATCACTTTACCCTCCTGCATCAATACACATCCAATCCCGACTCTCGAAGCATCACAATAGATTGTATAAGAACCTGAAGCTAATGGGCAAAACCAATACTGGGGTTGTGGTCAAATCTATCTTCAGCTTCTAAAAGCTCTCATCGCACTCGTTCAACCATACAAATAGAGCGCCCATCTGAGTCAACTTGGTTTAGGGCGAGGCAATAAATGAAAAACCCTGAACAAACCGGCGATAATAACCCGCCAAATCGAGGAAACTACGAATCTCTGTAGCTGAGGTTGGTCTAGGCCAACTCTGCACCGCCTCTTTCTTCTTCGGATCAACTTTAATACCCTCACTATATACCATGTGCCCCAAGAAAGCCATTGAACTGAGCCAAAACCCACACTTGGACAACTTTACATAAAGCTTCTCCTCCCTCACTCTATGCAATACAACTTGCAAATGCTCTGCATGCTCTTCCTGAATACGGAGTACACCAGAATATCTTCAATGAATACGATAAAAAAGGAATCCAGATAAGACCGAAATACACTGTTCATTAAATAAATGAACGTTGTCAGGCCATTGGTCAGCCCGAAAGACATAACAAAAAACTCATAGTGACCATATCTAGTCCTGAAAGAAGACTTAAGAATATCTGAATATCTTATCTTCAACTGGTTATAATCCAAACGGAGACCAATCTTGGAGAACACCCTCGCTACCTGAAGCTGGTAGAATAAATCATCAATATGAAGCAGAGGACACTTGTTCTTCACCGTTACTTTGTTCAATTACCTGTAATCAATGCACATTCTCATTGTGCCTTCCTTCTTCTTCACAAACAGAACCGGTGTACCCAACGGTGACACACTATGTCGAATGAACCCCTTATTTAGGAGTTCCTGAAGCTGCTCCTTCAATTCTTTCAACTCCGTTGGTGCCATACGATACAACGGAATGGAAATGGGCTGAGTGCTCAGCACCAGGTCAATATTAAAATCAATATCCCTGTCCGGTGGCATGCTCAGCGGGGTTATAGAAAATACATCGGGAAACTCCCTCACAATTGGAACAGAATCAATGTTAGGAGCCTCGGCTCCAAAATCCCTCACAAATGCTAAATATGACCAAAGAAACCCTTCCTAACTATACGGTGGGCCTTTAAGAAAGAAATCACTCTACTAGAGACATAATCAGTCATACCACACCACTCGATCCTCCGAACACCCGGCATAGCCAAAGTGATTGTCTTAACATGATAGTATGGAGTAGCATGACACGGAGATAATCAATCCATGCCCAGAATAACATCAAAGTCCACCATGCTCAATAGCAATAAATCAACTCGGGTCTCCAGACCCCTAATAGTCACAATACATGACCGGTACACATGATCAACAACAATAGTATCGCCCACCGGGATAGATACATGAACAGGTCAAGCGAGACACCCTTGGGACGTACCCTAATGATTAGAAAAATACGAGGACACATAAGAATAGGTAGAACCGGGAACAAATAAGACAGAGGCATCTCTATGAAAAACTGAAATAATACTTGTAATGACAGCATCTAAAGCAATGGAATTTGTCCTGCTTGGAATAGCATAAAAATTGGCCTGGCAACTGCCTGATCGGCCTCTACCTCTGGGCGACCCCTGGCTGCCTGACCTCCACCCCTACCTGGCTGGGCGGGTGCTGAAGTAACTTGAGTAGAAGACGAGGGCTAACCTCTCTGCTGAGATGAACTACCAACACGACGAGGACACTGCCTCCATATATGCCCAAACTCTCAACATTCAAAACAACTCCCAGGTGCTGGAGAATATGACTGAAAGGAACCCCTCACACCGGAGCGTCTAGCTGATGCACTCAGCATGGAAGAACCCTGAAACAACGGGGCACGAGATGAACTCTAAGCTGGAAGGGCGCTGAGCGAAGGCTGACCCTGCTGAGAACCATGATAACCATAACCTGAAGACGCCCCTCGATACTCGGGATGGGCCGACTGAGCGGGTCAGAAAGAAGACCTCTATAATATTGGAATTGTCCCTAGAGCACGGCTGAATTTGCCTGGACCTTAAGGCCTCTTGGCCTCCCTCTCCTCTCTATCCTGCCGGTAAGCCGTCTCAATCTCACAAGCGATATCAACCACCTCCTCCAATGAAATACCCAAAATTCTCTCTCTTGTCATCAAAAAACAGAGATAATAGTTCAGACCATCCACAAACCTCTTGATCCTCTCATGATCTGTCGGAACCATCTAGGAGGCATGACGAGCTAACTCAGAATACCTCGCCTCATACTGGGACACATCATATCCCCTTTCCAAAGACACTCAGACTTCCTACGCAACTCGTTCCAGCAAGACTATGGTGCATACTTCCCCAAGAAGAGAGTAGAGAACTCCTGCCAAGACAAAGGTGTTGCACCTGCTGGCCTACGCCTCTCATAGGCCTCCCACCAAGTGAAGGCAGCTCTAGTGAACTGAAAGGTGGTAAATGCCACACCACTATACTCCTGAATACCTGTTGTCCGGAGTATATGCTGACGCATGTCAAGAAAACCTTAGGCATCCTCGCCCTCAATACCACTGAATGAAGGAGTCTGGAGCCTACCAAACCTCTCAAGCGATATTGCTCATCGTCTGGCATAGCTGGAACCACAAAGTTGAACTGGTGCAACCGGCTAAGCTGGAGGTGCCCCCGACATCTACAATCCCTACATTACATGCTTAGGTGTGCGAGAAGCGGGGGTTTGATTGCCTCTCCCGGCATGTGAAATAGTTGTTGCGGTACTGGTTGAAACTGCCTGAGCCAGGAAAGTACAAACTAATAAGATCTGAGCTAAGGCCTCCTAAGGACCCGGAATCACGATGGTTACTGCTGGTGCATAAACATGTGCTTCTCGAGCAGCAATAGGTGGAGCCTGGTCCAGAGCTGGGGCAGCGGGTGGATCAATAGGTGCTGCCCTCGCTGATCTGCCTTTACCATGACCATGACAGCGTCCATGGCCTCTGGTGGCCTCCATAGGTGGTACTCGTGGTCGTCCGCCTCATCTGATAGCGTGAATCCTCGACATCTGTGAGATAATAGAATACAGAAGTTTAGTTCTCAAATCAAAAAAGTCGCACGACAAGAATTTCAATAATATGAAGTTTTTTCCTAAAGGTTCTACAACCTCTCGAGGATAAATATAGACGTCTCCGTACCGATCCGCAAGACTCTACTCAACATGCTCATGACTCGCGATACCTATGTAACCAAGTCTTTGATACCAACTTGTCATGACCCAATTTCCGAACCCGGTCATGATGGCGCATTTTGTGAAGACAAGGCCCTCCAAATCGAACGAAACATCTCTTTTAATAGTTAATTAATATAAATAAGTTTGAAATATGATTAATATAGCCATAATTTGCGGAAAAAGATAATAACAAGGGAAACCATCCCGATACAGCCCAAACAGGGGTGTCACAATCCATGAGCTACTACAGAATTTGTTATAAGTCTACAAAGTACTAAATATGACACAATAATCTAGAGAACATAAATGATAGAGGATAAGGGAGACATGGGGTTACGGACGTCAACATCTACCTCGTAACTCCAAATGGCTGCCTGGTTTGGAAGGAAACCACGATAAGGTGCGGACTCTGCTATGCTTGAATCTGCACACACAGTACAGGGAGTAATGTGAGTACTTCGACCCAGTGAGTAATAATTATAAATAATAACTGAAAGCATGAAACCATATAAAGGCACAAAATAATTCTATATTAAAGGAGTAAAATCATTTAAAGTAGTAAAGCAGCCAAGAATCACGTGAAATCTCTTTTAAAACAAGTAAAATGGATAATCAACAGATAAATGACAAGTAGAAATCTGCCTCACGGGCACAGTGTAACTCACTCAGAACAGTATCAGATCATCGGGCTCACTGTCAGTCACTTAGCATACTTCCAGCCCCTCGGGCTCATCTCAGATCATATGGGTACCCGCGTTCACTGTGGGTGTACAGAACTTAGAGGATCCCCTTACGGCCCAAGCGCTATATCAATCCACGTTGTCGCATCATCACTTGGCGCTATGCCACACATCACTCCACCTCATATCTCTCAAGCCACCTCGTGGCATATAAAGTGACTTAGTCCCTCGGCCTCATATCACTGAGCATATCTCGGCCTCACTCAGTCCAGAAAATTATCGCAACCCCCTGGGGCATCAGTAAAACAATAGTGCTCAGCTCAAACAACATTTTAAATATCATTTAAGTCTGAAATTTGAGTAAAAGCAGCTGAGCTTGTAAAATAGTGTAATTCAATGGGACTAAGTTCAAGTAATATAATAAAATAGTGAGGAAACAATTATAAAATTCCACAAAGGATTCAAATAATCGGCATTAAGCCCAAATATGGCAATAAGCCCAAGTCATGGTGAAAACAAACAAAGCCTTAGTCAAATACACGGTAATGCATCAATCAGGACAGACCAAGTCACAATCCCCAATGGTAAACAACCCAATGCTCGTCATTAAGCACGTGTCTCACCTCAATATAGACCTACATTGTGCAATTCAGGGTTTCAAATACTCAGTACATCATATACAATCATTACTCACCTCAAACTGGCCAAAACTCTAGCTCGCTATGCCCTTGCCTCTCAAATCGACTTCCTTGCATGTCGAATTTGACCAAAACCACAATGAATTCGTCACAATAGGCCAAAGGAACAATACCAATCGAAAAACATCAAAATCTCGAAATTGGCAAAACTTGAGCCTCGGGCCCACTTCTCAAAACTTAGAAATTTTCTCATCAACGGGTTCCTTATCTTACCACGAGTCTATGCATATCAAGAGCACTCAAATCCGAGCTCAAATGACCCGTAAAATCCAATTTCAAATATCTAATTTCCAAGCCCTAGTTTTTCTCCCTTTTGCTATGTTTTCATGAATTTCTAGGTTGATTCTTCAATTAAATCATGTTTTTAGTTCAAAGAACATACCTCCAATAAATCCTCTTCAAAACCCTCTTCAATTCCCGTCCAAGAGCTCTAAAAAGTGCTCAACAATGGTGATAAATAACTTAAGACTCGCGGAGGAAATGTTTTAAAAACCATTCTGCCCAGGTCACTTCTTACTCTATGCGAATGCGAGGGCTTTCTCGCGTTCGCGATGAACAACTTGCCCTACACCAGAATTTTTCCTTCGTGAATGAGGTTAATCATCCACTAACGCGATGCTCTAACCGGTACAACTACGGGAACTCGAGCTTTATGCCGCGAACATGAAGAACAATTATTACGGGACCTCAAATCCTCCTATGCGAACGCGGGAACCCTTCCGCGAATGCGAAGATTTTCCTTCCAACCCTGTGCGGATGCGAACCACTAGTGAGAACGCAATGAACAAATTTCTACCCTCCAAATTTTCCCCTACACGGTCGTGACACCCTCCCGTGATCGTGATAAACAAAATCTCTGCAACATATAGTTGGAAAATTTCCAACTTCTAAGTGCTATAATTAGTATGTTTGACAAGTTGAAATCGCCCCGAGGCCCCCGGGACCTCAACCAAAAGCACCAAAACATCCTATAACATCATCCAAATCTGTTCCAATTATTAAAACACCTCAAATAATGATAAAACCATCAATTATCATCGAATTCAAGCTTAAGTTCTTCAAAAACATCCGAAACACGCATTCAATCAAAAACCCGACCAAATCACCTCCGAATAACCTGAAATTTTGCACACACATCCCAATTCACCTAACGAAGCTAGTTTGAATCTTGGAATTCCATTCCGACTCTCACACCAAATTCTTGCCTACCAACCAGAAATCGCCAAATACTAACTTCGCCAAAACGAGCTAATTTCTACGCCGGACCTCCAAAATCACTTCCGATCATACTCCTAAGTCACAAACAATCTCTCAAAGCTAACCAAATTATCGGAACTCACATCTAAGCCCTCTAACTTATAGGTCAAGATGCGGTTGACTTTTCCAAACCAAACCTTCCTTAAAGAGACTAAGTGTCTCATCTCCTACCAAAACCAATCCAATTTGATTCGATCACACCAAATACATTTAATGAAGCATGAATAAGCATTAAATGGGAAAAATGGGGTGGTAACTCATAAGATGGTGGGTCACGTCGACACAGTAAATAATTCACGAATATGGAAGATAGTAATAAATAACAGTAAATAACATTTAATAAATAAATGAATGGAGGTTACCCCAAAAGGTGAGATTTCTCAATAATCCTTCTGACAAAGATAGATAATGATAAGCCTTTGGATATTCGGATACTCCTTGGTTCAAGGGAGAAAAGACAGAAAAGGATATCAGAAAAAGGTGAACTTTATATGTGTATGATAAAGGAAGAATCTTCAAAGAATGATAGTGTTTTATTCTTTACAATGAAAGTCCAATACCCTTTATAACTATATATCTTTCTATTTATAAGAATACATGGGCCACAAAATCCTAGATAATACGACAGGGACGAATATTCACTGAAATATATATTCTCTGGGAAACCATCATCACAGAACTAGTCGGTACTACTTTAATAAAATGAGTGCTTGTCCTCGCCTTCATTCTCTTTGACCTACCTCGACCTCATCGATGATATTATCATGACAACTACCTTTTGAATCCAACCCATTGTATCATGTTGACAGCATGTGTCAGTCTTCGAAGTGTTCCTTAATGTTGACTTGATCCACATGCGATTGTGGTAATTTTTAGCACATAAAGTTAGTACCTCCACTTATTGAGGTCATCCTCATGGACGAGTTCAATTAGTAGATAACAATGGTCATGGTCATTGTAAAAAACGGGTGACGTGGAATTTCGCAGACTGCATATCTCCAATCATAAATATCTGAGTAATTTAATGGAACTATCTTGTCAAGGAAAAGATGTGACATCATGATGTCATTCATCATGATGATGCATATTTCCAACGCGTCGCATTGATTCACGTGCAACTCTTTATTGGCTCTATCATTTTGATTTTGGTGTCAATAATGATAAACTATTTCAGGTTCGATGTAATCATCTCTATAAATTGGGCTTATTTTACCAGTACCCAAACATTACATTTTTTAGACTCTACTTCGAATTTCCTTCTCTTGCTTCATAACAGTTCTTCATATTTCCAGTTTTACTCTCTTCACTCTTCTCAGCTTCCATTGTCATGTCGAAAATTCCTTTAGATTTGAATGAGGGGAACCATCCTATTCCCTTTGGTTGTTGTATTTCTTGTTCAATTGGGAAGCACCATCTCCGCCACTAAGGAGGAGGCTCTCCATTTAGTGGAGGAAATCATACCTCGTTATCCTGATGCCAAACCTGATCTTCAATGGCCGCCAAAACTGATGACAGAGAAATTCCAATCCACGATGACGGTCAGGCACTTGACTGAGTATAAAACCAAATTTGGCCTTCCGAACCACTTGGAGCTAATTCTTGCTGGTAGTGACAAAGTACATGTCCACCGTCCTAGGTACTGTACTCTCTATGCCTTCCCATTTTCCATCGGCTATTCATTCCCCCTCCTTCCACTGGTGGGATGATTTTGTTGCTATTACAATGTTTGTCCTACTCAGCTCATCCCTTATGTTTGCAAAGTGATCAAGATGCTATTGAAGTTTATCGAATTGGTTGAGGTCGAGGTCATAGTCATCACTTGGTGCAACGGTTCACCCTAATTTTTATTGTGGAACGATATTAGATTTATGAAATTGTGGGAAAAGTGTTCGTTAGTGTAAATGGATGATAAAGGTAGCTGGCGGTTATGGCTCGACTATTTTTTTATCAAGACCGAGGTCATCGTGGCTGATGTTACTAGTTTCCTTAAGGTATGGAACCACACTCGTACGTACTTGTGTCTTTGCTTTTACCTTTTCAAATATTTTGTTTCTTTTCTTGTTGGGTAATCCTTCGTTTTTCTGCTACCACTGGTCGACCTCTTAAGTTGGTGACCTATTTTACCAACTAGGTTAGGCAGGTTATCACGTGTACCATGGGGATTCGTGATTGGACTAGCTTCTTTCAAAAGTTCAAATCGGCCTCTCCTTGATAGGTAATCTTCTGAGGTGTCTTAGTTAGATGAGGTTTATTCGACCATGCCTTTGCGCCCTGAGGTAGAGATAGTCGCAGTGCGAAATCTTGGTGATAGCTCTGTGCCTCGTGAGTAGGCCTCTTCTTTTAGGTCCGCTGGAGATTCCTCTTTTGCTGATACGAACAAAATCAAGGGTGATGTCGAAGAGGGTGATGAATCAGGTTCTAACATGGACCCCAAGGATTTAAAGATGCTCGAAGAGGGGATTACTCACATCGAGGTGAGGACGGAGGGGAGTTACAAAACTATCACAATTCTAATGAATCGTGATCTGCTAAAAAATACCGAGGACTTGGTCAACTCTATCAGTCCTCTTTGCTTCAAAGCCGAGTGTATGACCCTCAAAGATTTAACTGATGGTCGAAGCCAGCCTCACCCTCAGGGTAAATGTAGTTGCCCCTCGTCATTTTTCCTTTGATTTGACTTACTTCTAAGCTTTGACCTTTGCTTTTCTTTGATTTACATACTATCATTCTGGAGATTGAAAGTGTGTGGAGGGAGAAGAAACGAAAGGAGATTTACAAGAAGCTAAAGGGTAAATACCATGAGTTCTCCAGGAAGTACTGGGATTCTTCGAGATGGCTTTGCAAGGAACGCGACATGCCGGCCTTGATGAAGGAGCTCAAGAAGCAAGATGAGGAGATGGTGGTGGCTGTAGAGATATTCATTATTCTCGAGGGGAAATTGAGGAGGAAAAAAGAGGAGCTTGGACTTAGAAAAGTTATAGAGGCCTAGTGTAGTGACCTCCAACGTCGAGTGGTGTAATTGCAAAGTCAATTGGACCAATGCCAGCTCCAGATTGACTCTCTTAGGAGAGAAGTTGCTGAGAAGTAGCAAATGATTAAAGAGGGAGAGTCCTCTCGAATAAATTGGCAACATAACTCTTCATTATAAATGAGATAGCATTCTATCGGCGATCGAAGCTAAGGAGGCTATGCTCGAGGAGACGATTAGAGAGTTGGGTAAGGAGAACTCCGAGCTGCTTGAGCAAATTACTATTATTGCGTTTGAAAATGCTTGATTGCTCATGCAGCCCTCTACGTCTCACGCCTCTAATTTTCCCGACTTTCCCCAAGAGATATGAGGACTGGATCCACGTTGAAGCCCGATTGGATGTGATCCAGGAACTAAACAAGACGGGCTCTATCTTTGAGATAGCCCTCGAGGAGGCTTGAGTTAAAGCTTGAGAGGCCCAACTTGCTTGTGAATATGATCCCGGCCTTATTACGAGGAATATGATGAAGGGGGTGTGGACCAACTTGTGGATAGTGCTTGGTATGACTCTTCTTATAGTCGAGGAGGGGATGGAGAGGATTGTAGAAATCGGGGTGACAACGACCATTGAGTTTAAATATTTTATGCTCAGCTTTTGTATGGTATCTTTTGTTGGTGTCTTTGAACACCTTTGTAAAACCTTCTTATAAAATACAATAGTTTATTTTGGTTTTAACCTTTTTTTCTTTGTGCATTATCTTTCTACTTGTTTTTTGTTCTTGTGTTTTATTCATTGTTATTTTCTACTCGAGTTTAGGCCGAGGTCCGGTATGTGCTGTTCGAATAGGTCGAATATACTGTTGATTTAGGTGGAATCTTCCTTTCATCGAATCATGGCTAAGAGCTAACATGTCTTATTCAAACCGGTCAAACGTACCTTTGATTGAGTCGTGGTCGAGGGCCGATAGGTGTTGTTCGAACTAGTCAAATGTACCTTTGATAAAGTCAGGGCTGGGGGCCAATAGGTATTGTTTGACTAATCGAATGTACCTTTTATTAAGTCATGGCCGAGTGACGATAGGTATAGTTTGAGTTAATCGAAAGTACTTTTTTGGAAAGCTGTTTTGATCAGACGTTCATCTTTATATTATCAACATCATCGTTTTAATTACATTATTTTGCCCTTAGGCAAACTTTGGTGATAATTACAAGTTTCAGGTGTAGGGTGGTGTTCTAGTCCTAGTACCAGTATATCTAGTCTCTTCATTGTTAGACTTGGATATTCTTTAGGAGTCGGGCGATGAAAAATATGTATGTTCTTGTGTGGAATATCCAACTCGCCGCCTTGTTAAAAATCTTTTTCAGAAAATCCCATTAATATAAAAATCAAGTGAGTGGAAAAAGAGTACGACTTACACGACATTTCTTATTTTTCAAAAGTTGAAGTACTTAAGATGTCTGATATTCTAATTGGTTAGTAGGATCTTCCCATCCATAGTTTCCAATTGGATCGAACCCTTGTCTATCTTGCCTATGATTTTGTATGGTCCATCCCAATTGTTGATACCCAATTTTCTCTATATATTTTCATATGCAAAAAACTTTCCAAATAGCATATGTATGCATATCTAATTATGTCCAAATGTTGTATTATTTTTTCCAATTGTTTAAGATTTTTGAATCAATTTATTGCATTACTTTAAATAAAAAACCAATAACTACTCTCCAAATTATCTTTTTTGGTGTTTTGTTTGTTATATTCTCATTGTACCAAAATATAGCTAGGGTAATTTTAGCAATTGGTTTTTACAAATTGATTTAGCATTTTAAAGTTAAATTGCATATAATCACAATCTTAGCCTATTATAAGATTTACTTGTGTTTATAATTATAAAATTGATTCCACTATTTTTAATTTAATATATGTATATTATTAATTAATTTATTACTCTTAATTTGTTTTCAGAAATTATTTTACTATTTTCTATAAAAATAAAAAGGAGAATATGGCTATTTAAATATTAGGCCTACGTATTTCAATTTTAGCCTAAATCAACACTCTAATTAAATCCAATTTTAATCCAAAATTGCCCCGCCCAATTTCTAAACTTACCCGCCGCTAACCCAATTAAATCCAACCCGCCCGACTCCCCATTTAATCTAGGTTGTTGATCAAAATGATCAACGACTACATTTTATTCTTTCTTTTTAAATTTGCCAACCCCCTAACCCTAATTACTTTGACCTACCATCCTCCTCTGAAACCTTTCACTCTCTCAAACTCTCTCGAACATTCTCAAACCCTAGCCGCCTTATAGCTCTACCTTGAAAATCCACGAGAATCTATGGCAACATGTCTTATACCTACCTCCTGGTGCTCTTACACACTTGATCTCAAAAGATTTCAAGGCCTAACCTTGAAGATTTGTGCCCGGACCCCTGTCGATTCAAGGTTTCACGGTCATCTCCGACTTTGCTCCAGCGTACCATGGTTGTTCGAGCCTGATTCTAATCTCTCCGACTCAGATCAGTGACTTTTCAAAGCCTATATCCCTTCTAGGGATCTTCTGAAACCCTAACCCTTCGATTTTTCTCCGATTCTTTTAGATCTGTTATGTATATATGCTTTCCTTGAGTTTTCAAACGATTTTCCTGACTCTTCTTCCAAAACTACTTTTAAAATCATTCCTTTCCGATCTAGGGTTTTTCTGAAAAAATGTTTAAGTGTTCTCTGACTTTATTTCCCTTTTTCTTTTGTGTGTATTTGCCTCTAATGTGCTCCTATTTTTTTCTTCTATCATGTTCTTGTATGTTCTTTTACTGTATCATTTTACTCCGTTCTTGTATGTTCTTCTACTGTTTTTCCTATATTATGTTCTTGTATGCTTCTACTACTGTGTTTTCCTATCATGTGTTCTTGCATGCTTTTATATTGTGTTCTTGTATTTTTCTTCTACTATGTTCCGGCATGTTTCTCCTACTGTATTTTCCTACTAAGTTCTTAAGTTTCCTTATTTTCCTTCAACTGAGCCATGTTTAAGTTTCTTGTGAAAAACTTCTTAAGCATGCTTCTTCTACTGTTCCTATCAGTATTTTTCCATTATTTTCTTTGAATGCTTCTACCGTGTTTTGCCTATTACTTTGATTCATGTTCTCTCATGAGTTTCTGTTGCTGATAGAAGAATACAAGACGTTTCAGTTCTTCTCTGAAACCTCTGAGCCTATTTCGACCACTTGCCTTCTCATATCTGTACTTGATTCAAGGTGGAAACCCTAAAATTTGGGGGTTCTGTAGATTTGATCATGTAATTTGATTGAACTAGGTCTTTATTTAGAACCCCTAACTCTTTTAGACCAACTTGGAGTCTCTAAACCGAGTTTGGACACCCGTGTTTGCATATGACTCTGATCTTTTGCTAAACTCTTCTAAAACTCTTTTTCACTGGATTTATCTATTTATTTTACAATGACGCTACAGTCTTCTTTCATGCTTAACATGTTCTTATGCTCCTTAAATATGAACTTCCCTCTAAAGTAGTTTTAAAATTTGTGATTTGTTCATACTTCTCTCTGAATATGGGTCTAATTGATTCCCTTTTCAAAATTTGATGATTTCCCTTAAGTTAAAAAAAAATTTCCCATCTTATTGACTCGGTTCATGCATACAAAATCCCGGACTGTTGATTTACTGGTTGTCAATTGATTTCCTTATCTTATTTGTATAAATCGTGTACTTCAACACCATGTTCTTAAATAACCTTTCTATGTATGTGCTCTTAATTGCATGTTGTGCACAAAGTGTTTATTCAATTTTTTTCCTTAAATGGTTTTCACTCATTTGAATCTAAATCCCTTAATTATGGGAAGTCTTGTATAATTGATTGATAGTCTATTCCATTAATATCTTCTTACCTTCCTCATGATTTTCACACTATGAAAGAGCACGATCTTTCTTCACAAACACACGCTTCACAATTCAACAATCTCTTCTGAACTCGTACTTATACATAATAGCACTCTCTCTTCTTGTCTATATTGTGGCTTTTACAAGACTACTGCATTTTCTCTATTTGTTTCTTTAAAACCGGTGTGTCCTAATTTAAGTTTCAGCATCACCCCAATGTGTTCATTTACAGCTTTTATATCCATGTCTATTTTACTGTTCTGTAGAGTTCAATATTTGAGTTAGTATGGTCATAGATTTCCGCCTGTTTCTGCTGTGAATCTTTGCTCCCTGTCCTCATTGCCCATATGTATTTGTGAGTGGTGACATAAGGCATGTCAATATGAATTGTTTCCCATGAAATAAGTCTGAATCAATGGGGTCTTAAACTCTAACAAACAGGCTGAAGGGTTTGCCAGCATCTCGCATTGCTAGGTGTGCCCATCAACCTGCTTTTTCAGGTTTTCTTGCAAATTACCCCATTTCCCATATACCCTTATGTGTACTGATTTCCCTTTCCCCCTTTATAATTCCACTTCTGCACTTGCACACTCTCTTAGTTCCTAAGTTCTGCCCCCCTCTTGTGAGCCTTGCCTTGAGACTTTGAGTTCCCTCTAAACTTTGACACCTAAGGGCTGGCCCTTCCAAACTGCACTATGGCTTAATATGGTGATACATTTGGGTGTAAGCACTGCCCGGAGTTCTTATGAAACTCTTAGGAAACTCTGACACACCCAAATGGGAGAAAGGCTTTGAAATCTGATCTCTTGGAGTTGGTTTACTTCATACTTCAGACAGGAAGTTTGAATCAGGCTCTTCTTGGTTGTACTTTTAATTTCTGATGTATGTTTTTTTCATCTTTTCTAGGATGTAATAACTTCTTAATGAAACTCTTGGAGACGGCTAGTGAAAATGGAGGGGTAGATATGTATGCAAAAGGGATAGATAACATGTCTAGAGGAATTTCTAATTTTTGCGTAGATACCATGTCTATAGAATTTCTGCATTCTCACATGTAGATAACCTACCTATAGGAATTTCTTATTTCTGCACTTTCATGTATAGATACCATGTCTATAATGCTTCTGCATTCTCACATGTAGATAACATGTCTATAGAATTTTCGCATTCTCACATGTCGATAACATGTCTATAGGATTTCTGCATTCTTACATGTATAGAATATGCCTATAGGATTTTCTGAATGTTGCATATCCACTTCTCATTAGGCAAACACGTTTATAGGTCTTAATAAGAAATCGAAATTGGATATCATATTCATATACAGCATCTAGATATCATATTTGTAGGATTTCTGCATTTCATTATGTCTATAACAAAGCTTTAAAGTTGACAAACGCATAGAAAGCATGCCTATAGAAGCTTTAACCAAATCTGAATCACCTCACTCTTTTGTGAGTTTAAAACTATCAGTAGTAATGCATTACCAATTGCAGAACTTGTGCTCTTCTCCTAAAACTCGCATTAAACTGGAAACTTTTCTTAAATCACTCTATAATCAATTTACTTCTTTGTTTCTGAAATCAGTAGATATCATGCCTATAGATTTTTATCTAATACTTAGGCAAGTCATAGGATAAGTTTATAAACTAAATTAGATTTTATTAACTACAACCAGCAGGCATGCCTGATTCGGGTTTCTTATATGAAATATGTAATAAATCAGTCTGCCGTAACTTTTAAGTTTTAATTAGACCCTAAAATAGTATGTGCAAAGCATGCTACATTATATGTTTCTCTGATTTAAAGGAGGTATGTTTGAGCATTTCATTTGCTACATGCTTCCCCATACTTGCTATATGTGTTTTTGCTTGTCACCTTAGTATTTTGACCTTTGAAACCACAAATAAGCCCAACTTCTCCTCCCTTTTAGGATTAGTAATCCCAAGTACCTTCGGAGCTGATAGGACTGGGGCAAGTAATAGTATGCAATAAGTAAATAAGGAGTGTAATTTGCTGATGTCGGTAGCCTATATAATGGCAATCAAGGACATGTATGATGGATCTAAGACTAAGGTTAGGACTACGAGAGGCAACTCGGAGCATTTCTCGGTTGTTATGGAATTACACCAAGGCTTTTCGTTTAGGGCGTTCTTATTTACCATGGTGATGGAAGCATTGACACGCCATATTCAAGCGAATGTTCCATGGTGTATGTTATTTTCCATGGTGTATATATTATTATACATAAAATTTCTTTCATTAATTATATTAAACTTAGTTGTTTCTTCATATAAATAAATATTTAAACCCTCACGTGCCATTATTTACATGCAACACACGTTCATAGATACTAGTACTATTATAAAAGTGGGAAGCCCAAAAGGTAAAAGTTGAATTACTAAACTAAAACCCTAATTAGTCTATTAATAAAAAAAGAAAAACAAAAAAACGTTTATACCGGCATAATTTAAGAGCACTAGACCCTGACACAGTAGGTTTAAGCTCATCCTCAGGGCGGCAGTTTCTCTATCAGGCCCCGCTGCTTCAGTTTCTTTCTCTTTATCCGCATTCCCATATGGATTAACAAGCTTGGTTTTGATAGCAAAAATAAAAATTATAACAAATAAAGATGACCCAAGGAATTTTCTTGCACGAAATACAAGAAAAATTTTTAAATAATATTGTAACACGTCCTTGTCGTGGCATCAAAAATGTTGATTACAAGGACCGGTGCTCATACTTTCATAATTATTTCTCTACGATTTAATAAGATATTTATGTATAGTTTTATAAGGATAAAGATGGTTTTTTGAGAAGAACATTATTAATTGAGGGAGTTAGAATCCAAATAATACATATAATTGATAACATTGACCGATCTTTTTGATTTGGAGAAAGCGTATGACAAGGTCCCCGGGGAGGTGCTCCGGAGATGTCTTGAGGTAAAAGGCATGTCAGTAGCCTATATAAGGGCAATCAAGGACATGTATGATGGATCTAAGGCTAAGGTTAGGACTACGAGAGGCGACTAGGAGCATTTCTCTGTTATTATGGAATTACACCAAGGCTTTGCGCTTAAACCGTTCTATTTACCTTGGTGATGGATGCATTGACACACCATATTCAAGGGAATGTGCCATACGTTTTAAATTTGACAAACACATAGAAAGCATGCCTATAGAAGCATTAACCAAATCTGAATCACCTCACTTTTTTGTAAGTTTAAAACTATCGGTAGTAATGCATTACCAATTGCAGAACTTGTGCTCTTCTGCTAAAACTCGCTTGAAACTGGAAACTTTTCTTAAATCACTCTGTAATCAATTTACTTCTTTGTTTCTGAAATCAGTAGATATCATGCATATTAGGTTTTTATCTAATACTTAGGCAAGTCATAGGATAAGTTTATAAACTGAATCAGATTTTATTAACTACAACCAGCAGGCATGCCTGATTCGGGTTTCTTATCTGAAATATGTAATAAATCAGTCTGCCATAACTTTTAAGTTTTAATTAGACCCTAAAATAGTATCTGCAAAGCATGCGACAGTATATGTTTCTCTTATTTAAAGGAGGTATATTTGAGAATTTCATTTGTTACATGCTTCCCATACTTGCTATATGTGTTTTTTCTTGTCAACTTAGTATTTTTACCTTTGAAACCACAAATAAGCCCAACTTCTCCTCCCTTTTAGGATAAGTATTCCCAAGTACCTTCAGGGCTGATAGGACTGGGGCGAGTAATAGCATGCAATAAGTAAATGAGACCATTTCGTACTTTAATACCTTAATGAGGTGAGAAGGGTAGATATGGATATGATTATCGGTGCGCTAATTCCACGTGTAACCCCACTTTTGAGGAGTGATTACTTGGTATTGCATTGATGTGATCCATATTATTAATAAACCTAGGACCCCCTTTCTCCTTTTGCTTCTTTCTTTTAACCTTTTAAACAGTTTCTTTAAAAAAAAATCAACCTTTCTTTTACTTTGCTAATTTGTAACCCCTTATGTGAAAATCCCCTCTTATATGAAGTACTACTTGCCTACGTGTTATTTGTACATAAAGTCGCAATAATAGTCTGGTCGTAAACCACATAAGTGGATCCTGAAGGGTGTCTGACATCTTCCCCTTGGGATAATTTCAAGCCCTTACCCAATCTCTGGTTACTCAAATCAAACCCTTCTTAGTGTCCTAATGCACTTTAACCATTAGGTGGCGACTCTTCAATCTAAATCCTAATTCCCTAAAGGGAACGAGTTGTCCTCCCAAATATCATAATCCCGATTTCGCGTGAAATAGAGAGCGCGACACCAGTAGGTTCCTTACTTTCCTTCTCGTCGGTCCCTGTTTGCTTGGGTCTTGTCTTTGAGCACGTAGTCCCTGATCTTGAGCAATCAAACCTTTTCCTTTTTTTTGTAGTAGTAGTGTTCTGCCTATTATCTATGTGCGGTCATCCTTATGTATGCTATGTCTCATTTCTCTTCGACCTCATCGAGGTCTTGTCTCCTATTATTGTCATTGTTGGTGTTTCTTTTGAGGGAGTACCTCGGTTTGGGTTCTCCGACTTCGACTAGTGTAACTGCTTCCATTCTATAGACAAGACAAATTAGGTGTCTCTTTTGTGCTCGTCTTCGGGGTTGTTTTGTGCACCTATAATACTTCTGGGAGTACTTCTAGCCACAATCCTTGGCCTCCCCGAGCTTCCTCTTCATGATGTTTAGGATAGATTTGTTGGAGGCTCTTGCCTATCTCTTGCCAGCTGGGAGATTAGGAGTTAAAAATTATCCTTTTAGTGTGCAACTTTTTGAAGAACTCGACGCTTTTCCTCCCCGTGAACTGAGGCCCGTTGTCATAGCTATCTCTTTATGTCGGCCGAATTGGCAGATGATATTTTTCCATATGAAGGCAATTATCTCTTGCTCGCGAACTTCGGAGAATGTCCCTGCTTCTACCCACTTAGAGAAATAGTCAGTTAAAACTGAAAGGAATTTTACGTTACCTCGTCCTAGCGGAAGCGGTCTCACAATGTCCATTCCCTGTTCGATGAATGGCCATGGAGAGGTGATAGAGTAAACGTGATACCCGGCTTGTATGAGGCACCTCGAAAGTACTTGGTCACCGGAATGAGCGTCGCAATGACCTTCGTAGACTTCCTCGAGAATGCATTGGGTTTGGTTTCGGCCTAAGTATTTTGCCAAGGGGTCGTCGTACGAATGTCTAATCCCCTCTATTACTACATATTTTTCTATTTATAAGACTACATGGGCCAGAAAACCCTAAATATCACGATTGTGTGGAATATTCATTGGAATATTCTATGGGGAACCGTCATCACAAAATTAGTCGTTACTACTTTAATAAAGGACTCGTCCTCACCTTCATCCTCTGTTTAGCCACCTCAACCTCGTTGATGATGTGTTGTTTTCTCATTACATCCCTTTTGAAGCCAAACCATTGCATCATGTTGACGACACGGGGCATCCTTCGAAAGATTCATTAATATTGACTTGGTCTACATATACTTATGGTAATTTTTAGCCCATATAGACAAAAGGGAAAGCATGAGTTTAGTTTTTAATGACGAAAAAGTGCATACTGTATTGCAGTAAGGGAAGAAAACATTTCAAATCTCCTGATGAGGCTTATCATTAAATAAGTGATGGTCTGTCCCTTGAAACTTTAGTCTCGTATAAATAGGTACTTAACCGATTATCAAGTTAGATAGTTGAACTGCTCGATCTTCTTCTTTTTGTTTGGAATATATCTCTGTGATTTTGTGAGAGGATAACGAGGATGAGTGAGCCACCAAAGTACGCTTATCCCTACCCTGCTCAAGGTAAATCCCTGTAACTTTAGCTTGGGTGAATAACATAAAGTTGTAGGGTGGGGATCTTGTATTTAACTTTAATTTGATGGTTTTTTCGTTACATATTCTTGACTGACGTCCTTTAATTTTAGTTCTTGTTCTTCTGGTAAAACCAACTTTCTCATAGCTCTCAAGTACTAGCTAGCTCTCTAAATCCTTTTTTTTCTTTTGTCCCATAACATAATTTATTTGTTTTTATTTGAATGGAAACATATATATGTTGTTAGGATATTATCAAGGTCCTCCAGTGATGCCGCCACCACAATATTATACAGCTCCTCCTCCCAGAAGGGAACCTGGCTTTCTTGAGGGATGGTAAGTGGCATTTTTTAGAAGAGTTTGCTTTCAGCTCCAACTATAATTACATATTAAAAAAATTAAAATTTATTTAGAATTTTAAGTCTAAATCTTGAATTAGTCTCTGTTATTTTGAGGAGAAAAAGGGCCAAAAAGTATTTACTATAAGTTTTTTAAATGATGTGTTGATGCAGTCTGGCAGCTTTGTGTTGCTGCTTCCTGATTGATGAGTGTTGCTGCGACCCTTCCATCCTCTTCATCTGTTGATATTTATTTAAATTCTAGCCATCTCTTGTGAGAAGATATAATATTGTACGTGTTAAACAACCTCTTAATTTTCCTTGCTTTAAATTGTTGTATCAATCAGCTTGTTTCCGTAGATAAATCTACATAATTGTCTTTATAATTAGAGATCAGACCCTGTAAACTTTACTCACCTTTTAATAGTAATAATATATATCCTATTTCCTTCATTGACAGAATCATACTGTCCTTCAAGCTCATCTAATCTGGAAATTAAAATTTATTTTTTCTTTATTGTTTTTTTTCTCTTGATCAAATTAATTAAACCGGTGTGTTCGATATATAACTTACAAATGCTTTTTTATTTTATTATTACAACTTAGGAAGGGAGTCCTAAGAACTGAGATCTTTTTGATAGGGTGCGTTTTACTGTTTTTGTGGACCGACAGAACGTGAATTCGGATTAATCGGGCCTTTCAAATACTGTGATTGTTAAAAAAAAGTTAGGAAGGTAATTAAAAAGGTTATAAATACCTTTCAACTTTCGGTAAAAAGCATTATTCAGGCTGAAAGTAAACTTAAGTTGTAGTCAGTAGGGTTGGGACCCTCCATGTCTTCATCTAGTTTGAATTTTCCAAACAGGATGCAGCCACAAAGAAAAACCAGAAACATTTCTTGTAAAGTTGTAGAATTAAACTTTTTATCTATGTTGCTTGGACTTTTTAGAAATATTGCTGGATACATGTTAGATCCTTCCAAAGTAGTATATTTTTGAAGGATCCGACATGATTATGGCATCATTTTGAATAATTTGCGCAATATAGTTTTTTATGCATCAGAAATTAATTTGAATTCGCAATCAAGTGAAAAAGAGCTACAAATACTTTTAGGGGTCATTTGGTATGAGCTATAAGAAGGTATAAGGGTGGTATAAAATTTTATACCACCTTAATACTTTGTTTGGTTAGCAAACCAGGTATAAGTTATTCTGGTGTTAATTTTAATACTGGAATAACCTATACCTTATAGAAAGTAGGGTAATTAACACCGGTATAACTTATACATTTTTCTTAGAAATTATGCAAATTGTCATACTTAATACATCATATCCATTAATGAATAAATAACAATCACAGCATAACTAATTGCAGCATAACTTATTCTAATATTATTTATGCCGGCATAATTTAAGAACACCCGACCCTAACACAGAAGGATTAAGCTCAGCCTCAGGGCGGCAGTCTCTTTATCAGGCCCCGCCGCTTCAGTTTCTTTCTCTTTATCCGCATTCCCATACGAATTAACAAGCTTGGTTTTGACACTCAAGCGACCCGCCATGTTAAAGAAGTTCGATGCAAAAGTTATATTTCACCACCTTTATTACCCAACTAGTATTATTTGATCTAAAAAAATCCAACCTGGAAACTTTCCTCCCCCAGAAAACCATGCGCCTCATTCCATTTGAGGTGGCCCAGCCCAGCATTCATTCGCAAATCCTGAATGACCCCTAAAGTTTCGACGAGAGTGTTAAAAGTATGTTTAATCTCATTAATAAGTATGGTTACGTTGGTCCCTTAGTGTCCTCATCGTTTTTGAATTTTCAAATAGGTCGCTGCCACAATGAAGAAACCAGATATACTTTCATGTATGACTTGACTAAATGCAACAGAAAATTTGAATTCTCAATCGAATGAAAGAGTAGATAAGATGCCACTCTTTTCATATTGGTCTCCGCGGCTTTCCACAATTCCACTTCATTCAATTCCACTTAATTAATTCGGCCTGCGAAAAAGAAAGGAAGGCTCATTTTTCAACGAAGTTAATACCACCATGTCTTTTCAGTTTTTTAATTTTTTAATATAGCACATAAAGGTTTGTAACTGATGTGAAATGATAAGTTTGTAACTGATACGAAAGGATATAATGTTTAATGAGGAGTCCATCCGTTTAGGGGAGGCATTCGAAACGGTTTATCAATAAATCGAATTGAATATTTATTATCGAAATTGAAAAAATTAAAATTTTATTAAAACAATAACGATAAATATATGTACAAATTGATAATCGTTAGGTAATTATCCATAAGGATCAAAATCGAATCGATAAATCCATAAGGATCAAAATCGAATCGATAAATCGAATGCACACCCCTACACTGTAGACACTTGTAAAATGAGTAATTACCTATTTCTGTAGATTAATATAACATACAGAATGTATATATATTCCGCTACTATTTTAAAAAACGGCTATGCAATATAATTTTCCCTACTCTATACCATTTCCTTTACCTAAATCCTTTATCCTATTATTTCCACTATCACATTTAAGAAATGATCATATTTAAAGATCAAGAGAATAATGTTCAAATTAATGGAATACAAAATTAGCCGTGTTGATGTATTTTTTTTTATTTTATTTTTGTATACCATTGGAGTGTTGGTGGCATACATTTGATTCCTTACTTTAATTTTGTTGCATGTGCTTGTTGATACAGCTTATATGTTATATATAATGTTCGTCTTATTTTAGCTTCTTTTTGTCCATATAAGTGAGGCGCGTTTATAGCGACATACTTTCTGTGGAATCCCGTAAATTTTCTTATTGGTGTTATCAATAAACGAATCGATAAGCCCCCAAATCAATAAATTGAAATCGAGAAAATCGAAACCTTATTGAAACGATAACAATAAGCATATGTACAAATCGATAATCGATAAGTAATTATCAATAATGCTTAAAATCGAATCGATAAATCGAATGTACACCCCTAATGCCTTTTGGGTTTTTAATATAACACATAAATAGAAGCAAAACCTAAAAAACTAAGAAATTAGATAAATACCTTTTCTAGTTTATAAGAGGTGTCATATAATGGCATGGATGAGCCAAATGTGTAACGGCAGTGGCATGAAATGAGCATATTTTTAACGGATGGTATCAGTAGACCATTTCTAAAAGATTAGTGGTATTTTTAGGCTTTTTTAGTTGAGATAAAACAACTAATCTTTAGCAGAAAGAGCAAACTGTAGGCAAAGCTTTTACATTTAAATTCGAGCATTGACTACAACCCTACAACATGCTAAAAGAGTACCATAACGTTTGAATTTCATGCTGCCACAAATAACACCATATGCTCTTTCCTTCCCCACTCTCCTTCTCCACTCACTAATCAATAAAAAATATGAACAAACATTGTATGTGAAATAATAATTGGGGCAAATTGCAGACAACCGAAAAAGAAGTAAAGCAAAAAATTCTATATATAGTAGTTTGAATGAAAGGAGAGGACGGATGGATCATGGATGAAGGATTAATAGACCAAAGTTATGTGGTGGAGAAGTTTATTTCAGTATTTATAGTAATCAATTAAATTATTAACTTACATTTGAGTATCAAAAGGAATATATTATAACGTATAATTGTAATAGAATTAGTGCCAGTGTATTAATCTATATTTATATTTATATCTATGTGTCTATCTATATTATTATAAAAGCATGAATAGACTGTTGGTTGACCAAAATATCGTCAAAATGTTAAATAATTTTGGACAAAATTGTAATATTATAATGCCCTGATCTAGAATCGCATGGAGTCCTAATTCTAATCAAGGTTAAATTTATTCATAGTATGTCCTAACTATGCTTTGAAGTTCCAAACCATACTAATACCAGAGACCAAAAGGAACTCTTTAATTTTAACCGATTCGTTGCCTCAATTCATTAACTAGGCTTTGTACTAGCAAGTACTAAAATTAACTTTATAGGTAATTTGATTTTATTCACCATATGAATTCTTTCTCTAAAATTTATTCTGTGTATCTATTTCAATGAATAATAAACTATCCCATAACTATTTCATGCTATCCTTATTTTATTTTAAAAAAAAAGTTTCTTTCAATAAAAAAAGGATGCACCTTAATGAAATACATATGGGAAATCTTTGGTTATATTAGGTTGTATCAGTCATTAAAGTGCTCCAAGTGATGTTTTTTTTTTAACTCATTCATGCTCCATCTGTTTTCTTCAATAACAAAAGGTATTTATTTGGTGTAATTAGTATTATGAGACTATCATATCTTTAACCATTTTTTTAAAAATTCTTGTAGATGAACAGAGAACACGTAACCTAATTAGTAAATCTTTTCTCCCGTATAAACTAATTAGCAATTTGATTATGCCTTTCTAATAACTTTTAAGAAATAATTTTCCTATCACAAAATTAATTCAAAATAGACTACAAAAGTGAATCTGTTATAAAATAATAAAAGAACAAGAATAATATTGCAGAGAGAGTAGGGAGAGGAGTATACTTATTGATACTTTTAGGATGATTTACAATGGGGTAAGACCCCTCTATTTATAGGAAGAGAAATGAGTTAGCCTCAAAGCAAAACTCTTCTATAAGATAGACATTCACCCTAATTAGAGTTCTATTCTTAACACTCCCCCTTGAATGTCTACTCAATAAATAATGTACCTCGTTAAAACCTTAGCTGAAATAAAACTCAATGGGAAAAAAATTCTAGAAAAGGAAAAACAGTACACATATTTAGAAATGCGCCTATTGGTTGCCTCGTTAAAAACCTTGCAAGGAAAACCCAGTGGGACAAAACCTTGTAAGGGAAAAAGAGTGCAACGCGCATTAACTCCCCCTGAAGAGAGCATCAATTCACATCCTTGAGTCTTCGCATCCCAATCTTGTGCACTACCTTCAAGAGATCGTTAGTTGAGATTTGATAAATAAATCAGCCATATTAACTATAATGAATATTTGCACCTTGAAATCATAACTCGTGATAGATATATAATGTCTTCACAAATATCGTGGAATGGCTCTTCACTATTTCCATAGAGATATCCTCGACATCACATTATCATAGTTATAGCAAGATATATTTGTGCATAAATTGCATTAAGGAAGTGGTACATCAAGATGAAGAATTGTAGATTCTTCAAGCAACTTAAATCCTTCATGGGTTGTCATATAAGTTAAGTCATATAAGTCATATAATAGACTTTAGATGCATATCAAGTTTTCATGTCATGCTAAACAAATAAGATATCGAAAACTGATTACACATACCGTTGACTTTATACTTTCAAGTATTCGAACTACATGTCCAAAATTACATGTCTTTCATATGGAATCAATTCTACTTGAATTGTATCTCTTCCATTTGGCTAATATGTTTTGTTTGTATTCGACAAACATAAGATCCTCATCGATATTTAGCGCTATCATAGATGTCATCAACGAACATTTTATATCGGTTCCAGTAAATTTTCATAAAGACATAACATGGAGATCTCTTCATTCATACATTCAGGTACCTGAATCTCTCATGAGATTTTATGAAGTGTTAGTCATGTGATCTTCTAGATCACTTGCCTCCTTATTATGATCACTTTGATCATTTGCTCATCTTCTTTATTAAGAAGTTCTTTTGAAACCGATTTGTCTATACTCTTTAAGCGTATCAAAGACTTTGTCCTTCTAGGACTTAATATGAGCATTTGCGAGAATATAGTTACTTTCTTTGGGTCAGCAAATGCGTATGGCATGCTTTGCAATATGTTGCAATTGAATTATCCTTTTATGAACTTCAGGTTCATATTATGATATTCGAGGATCTATATATACAAATGATAATTCATCCCATGTAACCTTTTCTCAAGTGTTTATCATGTCTCTCCCTCATGTTAGGAAAACTAACTTATTTTCTCAACTCTGGGAAATCATCTTTGTGCATTATCATGTAATATACACAGCACATTAATAATAATAAGATGAAATTATTTGGTTCCTGACCCTGAACCACTTGTGAGGGGAGAATACAATATACTCTCGTGTATAGCGTATATCAAATTGATATAGATAACTTTGTTCTCATAGGCAATAATTTCGCTATTAAATGGACGCAATCAATAAATTATTTTGCTAAACCAACTATGATGTAAACCAACTTATCAAGATGAACTATCTTGAATAGAAAATATGGAAATTATGCTCGAAATTAGATTACTGAGCAATTTACCTCGCAAGCACCGGCCAGGCTGCAGGTTAATAATAATCGCACATGTAACCATATCATAGATGCATCATATGTGGCATACATGGCAGGTGAATGAGCTCATATTCACCTTTGATATTTCCAGAATTTATGGGATTCAACCCCAACTTTAGTTGGTCAATTAATTAATGAGAACAAGTAATATAAGAGAATTCGTAAAGAACTTTCTACTTCTTTAATATTTACCCATGTGAATTCTCTATTATTGTTGCACATCATACTTAAATTGATATGGCTAACCCGAATGCCAATTGAATAAATTATCAATATTGATAAGTTCATGTTTACACCATGACATGTGCAATTCTCAATAAACCCCAAGTTTATTATGATATGAGTTTTTTATATCAATAAACATCCACTTTATTGTGGTATTCGTTTATTTGTGTAGTACAATCTGGAGAATAAAGCGGGTAGCTTTTCATATACAGATTATCCCGCTACAAGTTGTAGTAATAGAAGATATCATATCTTTCCTTTATTTATTCTCTCAATATAATCAACCGCTTTCACATATACTTTGGAAACTGAATAAGTTTCTTTTAGACTTACTACAACACAATACCTTATTGGTAATCAATTGTGTTTCTCCAACATAGTAATAATTGGCTCTTCTAGAGCTCTCAATTAATTTTGTACTACCACAAATTCATCAACATCCATGTGGTGAATATCTCTTTTAAAGAGAAAGTTATACCATTATGGTCATGGTCAAATATGCAAGATATGTTTCTTGTATTATCGTTGTCCTTTAATGATCATATTTCCAAAATATTTTGGCGTACAATAGGTATGTGACCAATGATCATTCATGCCATAATAATGACATTATTTTCATATATCATCTCAAACCTCCTTCTAGAGGTGATGTGGTATATTCACTACCACTAGCACGTTCATATTCTTCCAAGAAAGAATATGTATTCATAAATCATATGTTGTCACATTAAACCATGAATGGATCATAATCATCTGTATGTGTTATATAAAATCTCATGTCAAATATTACTTTCATAAAGTGAAAGATTATTTTGAGAATCTTTATTATTCTCATTATCACAATGATGACGATTATAATTCCGTCTATTGCCACGTCCATATTCATTGATACCTTCACGATAATAATTTTGTCTTCTTTCAGACTTATCACATACTGCTATCACATTCTCTGCGGGGATATGTAATTTTGTTATCCTTTTCAAGTCCGTGAATGCGTCAGGCATTTGATTTGCTATTCTTTGCAAATAGATAATATTTTGCACCTTTCACAAATAGAGGTACGTGGATCAAGATGAGATAATGATGGATTTTTTCACAAAATTTCCAGTATGGTTTCGCCAACTTCTCCCCCTAATTTTGGGAAAAGTGTCTCATCGAATCGACAGTCTGCAAATCGTGCAGTGAACAAATCCCCTGTCAATGTTTCGAGGTAGCGAATAATGGAGGGCGATTCAAACCCAACATATATTCCTAACCTTCTTTGCAGACCCATTTTGGTGCGATATGACGGTGCTACAGGCACATATACTGCGCATCCAAAAATTCTTAAATGGGATATATTAGGTTCATGACCCAAAACTAATTGCAACTGCATGCAAAATGGCATGACCCCAAACCGAAGTGGGCAACCTCGTTTCATGAGTAATGGTCTTGCAATCAACTGCAGATGTTTAATTAAAGATTCTGCAAGACCATTTTGAGTGTGAGCATGAGCTACAGGATGTTCCGCTTTTATCCCAATTGAACATTGCATTCTCTATGATAAATATTGTTCCTTTAGGCAGAGTTATAGTTGCTCTTCCGGAGCCTTCAATCAATTTACTACTACCAGAAATTGTAGTAACATCTGCCTTACACATACTTAAATGAGAGAAATATTTCTTCTCTTTGAATATCGTATGTGTGGCACATGAATCAATTAAACAGATATTTTTACTATTGGACGTTGATCCAAGTTTGCTTTGTGAGATATCCAATTTTCAAACCTTCATCAAGGTGATGGCGCAAGAAAATCAAGGCTTTAGCACAGTCTTGGGTGGATGCATTATTTCTGTCTTTAATGGCGTCTCCAAGACCCATTGCATCCAAATGGATTTTAGCATCCAACACCCATGTCATGTAGTTCTTGCTAACACATATAATATGCAGAGTAACAATATGAATTAATGAAAAAAATAAAACTATGTGACTTACTGTAAATTCCATACAAAATAGAATATTTCGTTGTCATTTTTCTGTTAATCAATCGTATTACAATTCAACTGTACTTTCAATAAACAAAGTTAAATTGCATTTTAGATTGTTAGTACACACATGCAAAGTGCATATTTGTTATTAGTCTGTGATAGCTTCTGTTTAGACTTGTTAAGTATTCGTAACACACAGTAACTTAATTTTCTCGCTGATTTGTTCAAGTTCTTCATTCCCGGACCATGATAGTTTAAGCTAGTGATGAATATAAACTCACAACAGGGCAAACACATATTCCTTTTACAATTTCTCCAAAGTCAGCAAATATCAACGAAAATAGTAATTGTACCAATCACAAAGACATACATACATATATATATATATATATATATATTTCACTTAATTTATTAGTTAACCAACATACCATACTCCTTGCACATCCAAAATAGTTGTGTTTGTATCAATGTACTTTTAGGCTGCCCCTGTATAACTTAAGTAAGGAGAATAAGATGGTAGATCAACCAAGCAAATGATTACCTTCTATTAGAATGTTGTATGCCCTTGTATAACTTGATCCCTTTTGACCTCAGGCAGTACCAAATTCATATCAACAGCTTCCAATTTGCTGTGCTTCCTCAATGGAAATATCGTAGGTTAACGAACCATATGTTTCTTCTTGATTCAACCAACTCATTTTTCTGCACTAATAATATTGTATGTTTATGTAATATGAACAATATCAAATATTAAATCCCAAATATTAAAGTGAGAACTTATAGGAAAAATGAAAAAGACACTCCCTGGACAATTGAAGCAAATTGATTCACATATAAAATACTCGAGCTTCCACCATCAACGTAATTGATTCTATATTTGTTTATCTCGGCTGTTTAGAGACTCGTGCTGATAACGTGTTATAAAATAATAAAAGAACAAGAACAATATTGCAGAGAGAGTAGGGAGAGGAGTATTCTTATTGATACTTTTGGGATGATTTACAATGGGGTAAGACCCCTCTATTTATAGGAAGAGAAATGAGTTAACCTCAAAGTAAAACTCTTCTATAAGATAGACATTCACCCTAATTAGAGTTCTATTCTTAACAGAATCGATAATTCCGCGATGCATAATATTTGTCTTTTCTTTTGTCAGCCTAAAGGGTGTTCAAATATTTTTGTTGTTGAGCTTTCAATAAAGTTGTTTCTAGAAAAAATCCAATCTACCATTTGTTGTATCTATATTTCTTTCGGTTGATGATGCTATTGTTTAAAGATGGTTTCTCGGATAATATGTTCTGTTTTTTATGTTTTTCTTCCGTTTAGCTGTGTTGATGGTTTAAATTGTATAATGTGAGAAATTTAATTTTACATGTGTAGTTTTTGCTTTACTTTTTAACGACGACTATAATTTATTTCCATAATAATTCAGAAAATGGATAATACTTCAATTAAGAATTAGTTGTAGTGGACACTGGGGGACATCAAATATTTTTTATGCATGCATGACTAAATCTGAACAATTAGTTGTAGGGTGTATTTTGAACAATATTTTTGTTCATATTTATTTTTATATTAAAAATGATTAAATTATAATTATTTTTAAAATTGTGGCTATTTTTTAACTATCACTTATAAATCTGGCTATTTTTGAATTCCACCCTCGTAGTTGTGATATGAACGTGCTGGCCTCGCAGCTCTGCTCTCCAAATCATTTTCCATTCTGTTATCCTCTAAGGTAAGGAAAACGTACAATAGGATTAAAGACTTTTCCTCGCAAGTTTATATCCTTTTGAAGAACAATCTAACACAAACTAATGTCTCCCACCTTATTGCATTCTTTAATTTATTTTACAACTTTAATCGTATAGCTCTATGAGAATATTTTTAGTTTCATTTTGTGCTTTGATTCTGTCATAACTTTATTACTAAATTGGTCAAATTATTTAATTAAACAAAAGAATTCATAGGGGATGGACGTAATTATATAACTTATTTTTGGACTATAATACCTTTTAGGTTGTTTTTCAATATTTAATATTCTAAAATTAGTAGAATTTTATTTATTATATTATTATTAAAAATATGTAGGAAGGTTTAATAAAATCAATCTCATAAGTATCCTCCATATTGGTAATACATTACCACTCCATAACATTCAATACCAAGAAAAAATAAAAGTAATAGCAAATAGACTACATAAATGTTAAAATTAAGAAAAAAAATATCCCCACGATAATATATTTATATATATTTAATCATTTTTCCTAATCAAATAATATTTCTTTAATTGATTTTTCATGAAATATTGAAAAATATACCCAAGTATTAAATAACAACTGAGAAAATATTCGAGAATATAAATTGTGAGAAAGAGAAAGAAAAATGGTTGGAAAAGTCAATACTGCTAATGATTCTGCAAACATAAAGATCTAAAAGTGGAATGTTCTATCTTTTTAATTTTTGAAAAAAAAAATTTGTATGAGATAAAATTATAATTAAGATTAAATATTCAAAATAAGAGATGAACTAATATTAAAAATTTGAATCAACACAAAATAAATTTATGTTAAGACAAAGTAATTAAAACTTTCAGTTAATTATTTAGTAAGATAATCCAATTCAATTATTTTTTAAATTCATCATATGAGTACAATTATTTTTCAAGTTAAAAAATATCTTAAGGTACATAAATTTATTTCATGAGAAGAGCATCAGAGATTAAAAAAATTAGAACACAAAGTAAAAAAAAGGTTAGTATTGTATATAAGTATCAAAAGGCCATACATATGAGGAAATACAATCAAAGCTAAATCTTGAGAAGAACAAGCTTTCAAAACTATATTATAAAGAGTTGACTCTGGTATAGCGAGATGATCCTTTGTAGATGTCTTTGATGAAATCACAATAATATTTCCATGGCATGCATTACTTGCAAATGTCAGATCAAGGGGCATGATACTGTTAGCAGCAATAACAAGTGGTATACTAGCAATAATTTTATTATGATGCCACTCGCTTTAGATGTGATATACCTCTCCAAACAATTGAAATAACTATCACAAATATATCAATGAAAAAAATGGTGCTAAATGTATAAGAAAAGCAAATTTGATAATATGTGATAGAATGGCTAAGTGTCAAACGATCAGAACAATTGCCATGAGTTCTAGAATAATATTGGATATCATTGAACCGTTTTAATAAAAAATTAATTGTTTGGGAGGTGATTTATGTCAAGTACCAGTAGTTCCAAAATCGACGAAAGAGAGAGTCTGTAAAATCTAGCTTGCCAAAATTATATTTGTAGCCTCAAATAAAGTAAGAATTGATCCAGTATTCAGTGACATCTTGCTTCGTATCGGAAACAAAGAAGAGCATCCAATAAAAGATGATCTTTTGGTTCTTCCAGATCAGTTAATAAAGTAATAGTAGTACACTTAATAAGGGAAATATTTCCGTTATTAAATTAATACGCAATTTGTGAAAATTACATTATAGAAATTAAAAAGTTATTTTGGATAGCAGGAATGAATATGTTAATCAGCTAAATAAAAGGTTGATTGCAAATTTTTATGGTAAAAATAAAATATTTTTCAGTTGTTGACTCAACAGAAAATGATGCAAATAATTATTACTAAAAAGAATACTTAAACACTTTGATACCAAATGGTATTATATCTTTTTGCATTTAGCTGATTGTTGTATAATTATACATAAAATTTCTTTCATTAATTATATTAAACTTAGTTGTTTCTTCATATACATAAATAATTAAACGCTCACGTGCCATTATTTACGTGCAACACACGTTCATAGATACTAGTACTATTATAAAAGTGGGAAGCCCAAAAAGTAAAAGTTGAATTACTAAAATATCTTTTTTTTAAACCCTAATTAGTCTATTAATAAAAAAAAGAAAAATAAAAAAACGTTTATACCGGCATAATTTAAGAGCACCCGACCTTGACACGGAAGGTTTAAGCTCATCCTCAGGGCGACATTCTCTCTATCAGGCCCCGCTGCTTCAGTTTCTTTCTTTTTATCCGCATTCCCATAAGGATTAAAAAGCTTGGTATTGACAGCGAAAATAAAAATTATAACAAATAAAGATGACCCAAGGAATTTTCTTACAAGAAATACAAGTAAAATTTTTAAATAATATTATAACACGTCCTTGTCGTGGCATCGAAAATGTTGATTACAAGGACCGGTGCTCATACTTTCATAATTATTTCTCTACGATTTAGTAAGATATTTATGTATAGATTTATATGGATAAAGATGGTTTTTTGAGAACAACATTATTAATTGAGGGAGTTAGAATCCAAATAATACATATAATTGATAACATTGACCGATCTTTTTGATTTGGAGAAAGCGTATGACAAGGTCCTCAGGGAAGTGCTCCGGAGATGTCTTGAGGTAAAGGGCATGTCAGTAGCCTATATAAGAGCAATAAAGGACATGTATGATGGATCTAAGACTAAGGTTAGGACTACGAGAGGCGACTCAGAGCATTTCTCGGTTGTTATGGAATTACACCAAGGCTTTGCGCTTAGACCGTTCTTATTTACCTTGGTGATGGATGCACTGACACACCATATTCAAGGGAATGTGCCATGGTGTATGTTATTTGCTGATGTATGTTCCAATCCATGAGACAAAGGTGGGTGTTAACGAGAGATTGGAGGTTTAGAGACAGACCATCGAGTCTATGAATTTCAAATTTAGCAGGTGTAAGCTAAAGTACATGGAGTGCAAGTTTAGCGCTGAGTTAAGGGAAGTAGGAAGGGACGTGAGGCTTGGATCAAAATTCATCCTCAAGAGAGATAGCTTCAAGTATCTTGGGTCGATGATCCAGGAGGACTGAGAGATCCACGAGGACGTCACTCAACATATAGGGGCGGGGTGGATAAAATAGAGGCTTGCTTTTGGAGTCTTGTGTGACAAGAAAGTGTCACTGATAATCAAAGGTAAGTTTTATAGAGTTGTGGTTAGACTGACCACGTCGTATGGGACAGAGCGTTGGCGGGTTAAGAACTCCCATATCCAGAGGATGAAGGTAGCAGAGATGAGGATGCTGAGGTGGATGTGCGGGTATACTAGGATAGACAAGATTTGGAATGAAAATATTCGAAAGAAGGTGGTCGTGACCCATGTGGATGACAAGATGCAGGAACCGAGGCTCAGATGGTTCGGGCATGTGTGGAGGAGAAGCCTTGATGCTACAGTGAGGAGGTGTGAGCGGTTAGTCGTGGTGGGTATGAGAAGAGGTAGAGGGAGGCCTAAGAAGTATTGGGGAGAGGTGATCAGGCAGGATATGGTACGACTACAGATTTCTTAGGACATGGTCTTCGATAGGAAGGTTCCGAGGTCAAGCATCAGGGTTGTAGGTTAGGGGTTAGTAGAGCTTTTTTTGCTTCATACCGGGGGTAAGGCAGGGTTGGATTAGGGTTGATGTTAGATGGCTCGCAGTTTATATTGAATCCACACTATCGTTGTTGTTTATCTTAGCACCGGGCCTTAGGTACTGGTTACTATTATTGCATGTCATTTATCGTTTGGTTGTTATTCTATTACGGTTTCTAGTGAAGTTACTGATGAATTATCTTTTGGTTGTTATCTTCTTTTTTCTTTTTCCGTCTTTCTGAGACGAGGTTCTTCGGAAACAGCCTCTCTGCCCTATCGGGTAAGGATAAGATCTGCGTATACATTACCATTTTTAGACCCCACTTTGTGGAATTGTACCAGGTAGTTATTGTAGTTGTTATTTTAAGAAGCAAGAATATGTACTTTAGACGATGATTACAAACAATATAAATGTTGAACGTGAAGTTTTCTCGGATGCAAATAAAAGTACCTTTTGGCACTTGATATAATAGTAATTACCATTCATTTGCTCACTAAATTTTCACACTTGGTGCTTTAGAAGTGTGAGCAAGTGATTTTTGTTTCACGAAAATTACTCCAAAAGAAATCAAAAAAAAATTTCCTTGGTCTACAATTTTAGAATTTACGTGGCATTTTAGGATAATTAGTTATGTTTTACTTGTGAATGTTTGTTTTGTTTTGATTAATTAAAATACACAAAAAAATTGTTGCAAATGCATTTGGAATTTTATTTTTTGTAAAAAAATTTGGAATTAATTGCACAATATTTTGTTTTAAAAATAGAAAATCACAAAAATATGTATTTATACTATGGTGGTCGTTTAAAGTGTGGTATCATGTGATATTATTTAATTAAATATTTTAACTTGTGTGTGAATTATTGTTAAGAGATTAATATAAGAGTTTTGAATTTTTACAATTTGGTTTTTTAGAATTTTGATTAATTAATAATTAAAATAAGAAGAAATGCAAATTGTGAACAAAAAATTGGACCTGGGCCATCAGTTTAGACCCCAAAATCAGGCCCAAACGAGCAAATAACCCAACCCAAATGACTAGTCTCAGACCTCACCAAACGACATCGTATAGGTCTATCAGATCTGGACCGTTGATCAAGCTGATCTAACAGTCCAGTTCATCCCTAACTTAGTTCAAACGACACTGTTTAGTATATTTAATCGGAACCGTCCTTTCCATTTAATCTAACAGCCTCAATACTCTACCATAACCCGACCCGTTCCCGTTTGAGACCAACCCGATCTCATCACTTAACCAAACGACTTCGTTTCCCTTAAATGAGAAATCCAGGTCATTGATCTCCCTTGATCGAACGGCGAGGATCTAATTACCCCTCTCACTATATAAACCCAAAACCTCACCCTAGACCCTCAAGCCAACCCCCTATTTTCTCTCTCTCTCAGAGACTGAATCAAACGAACCCAGCAAAACCCTAGCCGCCCTTAGATTCCTCCACCTGAAACCCGACGGCACCCAAAAACACCCCTGAACCCTCTAACCATCCTCTCCATGAATTCGTGCTCCGTTAACCTCGAATCATCCTTTAACTGCTCGAATCTTCGATCAAAGACCAGCCCCAAAAACCTAGTTGGTCCATTTGACCCCTAACTTACACCCGATAATCCCCTTGACCTCCTTGTCCCTAATCCCTAACCAATTTGGTTCAAATCCGAGTTAAACTCACCGAATGTTAAATTTAGGGTTCAATGGTTCAAGGCTGTTTCGAAGTTTTCAAGGTTAAATTGGTTTCTAGTTAGTATTATAAGCCCGTTTCTGACGAAATAGGCCTATAATAATAAATGGAAATCAATTTCGAAGAATATGTTGATTGGAATCCGAAAACCAGCAAGTTTTCTTAAACTTCTTCTTTTCCTTTTCTATATGTTTGCTTGTCTGTGTTTTGTTGTATGTTTTTTGAATTAATTCTGTTGTAATCGTTATTTCTGATTAAGTAGTTCTTTCCCCTCTTTTAGACCATTTTTTGTCCAATTTTCTCCTGATCGATCAACATATGTTATAAATTGTTTCGTCGATTTATCAGTTTGTATTTATAGTTTAGTATTTCTCGTCAAATTATTTGGTGTTGACTATTTTTTTCTCAGCCTCAGGGCCCCGTTCAGTATATCCCCACTGCCTCCGCATTTTTCGTGTTTAAGAATTAATCTAACAAAAATGCTTGTTGCTGCTGTTATTGGTTTAAATTGTTTCAGTTTGTATGATGCTTGATCATTTTCTTTCCATTGTCTATCATCTTCACGTATGAATTCAGTATTTTTGTCAGTATATTCATAGTGTCCATTTATTCTTGTTTTATGTTAGTTTGTCCCCTAAACCACCGAATCCTTCATCCTGTTGTAAAAATGTGTGATTTAATTCCAGGTCGATTGTTTAAGCTGTTGATTGAAACTTCTGTTTAGCATCAATGTTCTGTGATTTTGATTAATATTCAGTTTATTACATTGAATCAGTTTAAGTGGTCAGTTGGTATGATTGTTCATTTAGTTGATTTGGATATAGCTATTGTAACTTGGTGTTTGATTGGGAATCAGTTTTGGTCATTTGATATGTTTGAACAGGTTTCGAATTGAAGGTTTCAACATAGATTAAAGAGGTTAGGTTAGGACATTAAAATATGGTAATAGTTAGGGAATTTCAGGGGTGTTTTAGGAATAGAGGAATAAGAAAATCTGGTTTGACTGAATAGTCGACCCAGTAGGGCCTCTAATAACGTTAATTTGAACTAATTGGTTGAGGGGGACCATTAAGTAATGAGAGTGCTTGCTTTATTAGAATTAGGAATAGTATAAGCAATGATAAAAGGTTAAAATAAGACATAGAAGAAAATATTTGGGGGGCTGAAAATTAAAGGAAAAGGGGGGGGGGGGGGGGGTAATTGGAAGGGTAACAATAAAAAGAGGGGAGTAATAAAAATTAAAGGGGAAGGGGAAGAGAGTTTGGTTATATATAAATAAGAGTCATCTTGACACTTAAAAAGGGAGGAGAACAATCTGTGAGGAGAATTTGAGAGTCAAAAGAGAGTTCTAAGAGTTAAAAATTAAAAAAAAAATTAGTAGATTACTATTCCCTTGTATCCTTGGAATCTTCAAGTATTTGTTTCTGAGTTTGCTATTGGATCATTTACTACTGCTCTACTAGTTCTGCTATTATTTTGTGAGTTTTTCAAAATTGAAGCTGGATACTATTTGCGTTGGGATTTTCTGCTTGGTTTTCAAGTCCGTCCCTGGGTTTTTCTGCTACTGGTTGCTGGTTGTCACTGGTTATATTTGTTACTGGATGTGTATGCTACTGCTGCTACCATCACTGACTTTCCTTCTCATTCTTTGTTTCCAAATATCAGGTATATGTTCTAAAGCTCTCGAGTTTGTGCAAATGAAGTAAAATGTTAATTGAAGTGGATCTCCAAGCCTTCTTGTTCTCTATTCAAGTTTAGTATAAATCAGTAGTTTATCTGATATTTTATGACATTTGTAGACTAAATTGATCCAGGATTGTATAAATTAGACTTTGAACTATTCAGCATAAGTTTGTTTCATTTGCTCTATTAAATATGCGTATGAATCTAAAAATGCACATTAGTTTGGATGGGTATTAGCTGTAGCAATTTCATACTAGGCTGACAAATGGTTTCTGTTAAGGTTTTAGTTGATTTTCATGCTTATTTCTAAAAAGTCTGTATAGATATGTTTTCCAAGATGTGATTGGTTGAGCCAAGGACTGTAAAAGTAGTGTGATTCTTCTTCTAATTGCTGGAATTTTATGATTAGTAGTAATGGGTTGAGTTAGCCTAAAGATTGGAATTCAAGTGACTCTGTGAGTTCGAAAATCAGGAAGTTAGAAGTATGTATGTGGTTAAAATCAGAAATTATTGTCAAGCATATGTAATTCACAAGATTAATTGTAGGTAATACATTGTTGCCAAGCATCATTGATTATCTAGCTTTAATATTCATATATGTCAAGTTCAGTCAAGTTGATAAAAAATGAATAGTAGTAAGGAAATAAAATTTGGACTAATGTGCAGCATATTTGGAGTTATGATTATAGTTAGTTTATGCAAGCATGAAAGTCGAAACTAGTGAATTTCCAAATTCATATCTATTGTTGCACTGTATTAACCGTATTTGACAAGTCAGTTTAGTATTAGATTTATGTTCTTAATTGTGTTGAGACGTCGTTCAGTGTAAAGGACCAGGCGTAACAGCCTAATCCCCAAAACTGCTCTGCTCGCGTGCCCATGTCCGTTTTAAGTATTAATAAGCTTTATTATAATACTTTGTAAGCATGTAAATAGTATAGGATCTTTTCTTATTTCATTTTTTAAAGACAAACGAAATAGAAAACGTAGTCTCTTTAGGATATCCTTTAAACTAAAATGAGGCGTGCCTCGCCAAAAAATTACAAATTGCGGGGCCCTCAATAAATACACATAATAATTGGATAGTCTTCGGAATTGGCCGCTTAGCGAATTCTCACGGCCTCTTCCCATAATAACAATACGTTAGTCACTTTAGGACGCGCCTTAAGTAATCTTACTTTCCTAAATTCGGGTACATATTTATGTGACCCAAATCCAAATCCCAACGAAGTTAGAACACATCAAAAATTGTGGATACATTTATGTGACGCAGTCCGAGTTGTATTCTCATGACGTTGCAATTCTATTAAAATTTTAAATAAAAGCAGTTAAAAGTTAAAATTGGCACATAAGTGACTGTGCTAGAACCACGAGATCCGGAGTTGCCTAACACCTTCCCTCGGGTCAACAGAATTCCTTACTTAGAATTTCTGGTTCGGAGACTTTACTTGGAAAGTCGAATATTTTCCTCGAATTGGGATTAAAAATAAACTGGTGACTTGGGACAACAAAAGCCAAACCTATCCCAAGTGGCGACTCTGAAATAAATAAATAATCTCATTACGAATATTGTCACTTAAATTGGAAAAACTCCCTTGTGCATTTTATCCCTCGAGGTAGGCGCGCAAAAAGGAGGTGTGACAACTCTTGCGACTCCACTGGGGAATAAGAACCCAGAACGTTTTTTTTCAGGGTTCAGAATTCGAGCTTGGATAAATTGTTGTATTTGGTTGTATATGATTTTCCTACATGTTTTATGCTTAAGGTGCTAAATGCTTACCGCTTTGATAATTGGTGAATTGTACAAATGAACTATTACGAAACTCATCCTCCCTCTGAGTCTTCTAATAGGTAGTTATGTTGTGTTTGCCTACCAGCATCGCAAATATTTCAGTCTTTAAATAAAGCAGTTAGCCTACCAGCTTCTGGTGAAAGATTTAGTCACACATGTTTAGGCGGGAGAGTCGTTGGCTAGCCAGTGCTGTTCTACTACTGGTGATGCTAGACACTCCTCCCCTCGAGTTGTCCGCTCGGGTAAGCTAAGTCTAGAACAATAAATCCAAGTTTTAACGTAGTATATCAAAGCTTCATGCCGGATCCCTAGTAGGAACGCTTGTTTGCCTCATGCTGCATTTGACTAAGGGGACTCAACACAGGGGTTGGGTACGTCTAGGATTAGCAACCTGAAATGAAAAAGACCGTCCTGATACATCCTACTTGTTTTTCTGTGCATTTATTTGTTTCCGACCTGCATGTCGACCGTCTTCTGAATCGTGGAAATCTTGAGAAAAAAAAAGAATAAAAAAGAGAGAATAATAGCATATAGAATTAATGGCATATTTGTAGAAACACCAATGCCCGAATACTGCCGAAACTCTGCCGAAATTTTGAAAAAAAAAATATTTTTTCTATAATTTGTTTTACCCAGAAGAAAAAAAAAAGGATTTGAAAAGAAAAAGCACAGTCTTCTTTTTTAAAATTAATTTGACCAAACTACGCGGGTCAAATTCTCACCGGGTGTGAGATACGTAGGCAAACCACATCAGTTACGACCCCAATTTTGAGAAAAAAAATTTTAGATACTCTTTAGATGTTTTGATTTTTATTTTTATAGATTTGAAACCGAGATACCGGATTTTTCCTAGTCAAAACCTAACCTCCTTTCCGGATAAACAAGTGCACTATGTGTGGATTAAGAGGCAAGTCTGAAAAGAGACCCGGGTTAGAAGGAATACCGTATTTTCTCATTGTTGATCAAACACCACAATTACTGTGGGATTGGTGGAAAGATTTTAAGAATACGAATGAAACCATCTCAAAAAATACTTGGGAAATTTGGTGCACATGATGACAATCCAACCCAGGAGAGATGTGATCGAAGCCTTGATTCCGCAGTGGGATCCTAAAAATAATGTGCTTCATTTCTGTGACTATGAATTGACTCCAACCTTAGAGGAAGTCACCCATTTCCAGAGATGGGGACGCAACCTTAACCGTCAAAAGCCCATAGTGCCAAAAATTGTGAATGAGGGTAAATTCTTGAAGCTTCTGAACATAAACTATGGACAGTATGAGGGCTTAGGGAGCAAGTGGGTCAAGCTGGGATTTTTGTTTCCCTTGTACGGCCTGGAAGGTACTTTTGAAAGGAATTCGAAAAAGTTGAAGCCGAAGGAAGACAAAGAGACATGGAAGGTACACAGAAGGTTTTCCTTCATGGTTGCTTTTTTGGGGCGTATAGTCTTTCCAGAAAGGAAATGGCGCATTGACATCCGTTTAGCAGGTATAGTTGAGGCCCTGAACTCCAAAGAGAATAATTATACCTTGGTCCTTATGATTCTTTCTTCTATCTTTCGGGCTTTAACGAGATGTCAAATGGGCGCATGGAACTTCGATGGCTGCAACATTTTGCTGCGAATATTGTTTCTGGAGCACTTCTATCGCCATCCTACGATCTCTCATTTCAGTGAGCTTTGGACCAATCACACTTATGATCACCAAAAAAGGATTGATAAATGTGACTTACCTGAAGGGATTAACGGCTGGAAAGAGCTACTCCTTACTTTGTCTGCCAAACAAATCACATGGAACTACGACTGGTTTTCCTCTAAGGAGGTCATTTGTAAGTCTACATACCATTCCTATTTGGTTCTCATAGGATTGGATGGCGTCGAACCATACGCTCCACTCCGTGTAGTTCTCTAGCTCGCAAGACGTCAGGAAGTACCACTAATGCGAGACATGAGCAAGTTCTGCTATGATTTTTTGTGAAAATCAACCTCACGACGAAGATGAAATCATGAAAATCTGGTATGCAAGTAAAGTTTCCAAATTGAACGAAATGGTGGAAGAACGAGATCATGGAGAAGTGATACCTGAATATATCACTTGGTTTCATGATCCTTTATCGCTCAAAGATCAACCTGAAGGTTCAAACAGGAGGAGAAATGACCAAAGAATTATAGAGAGGCTGAAATAGGAATTGGAGCATGCTCAGATGACCATAGCTAAACAAGTCCAGCAGTCAGGCGTAATTGCTCAAATTCGTTTGGATATTGAGAAAGACTATAAGCCGCTATAAGATTCATGGATAAAGATCTAAAGAAGTCTAAAAATGAGGCAGCTCACTTGCAAGAAAAACTAGAAAACATGATCGGTTTGGCTAGAAGAATTGGGGGGAACAAAATTGCTGAGATACACAAGTTACAAGAAGACTTGAGTATCATTGAAGAAGATGAGCACCAGCAACAACAAACTTTTGATCAACAGAGGGAGCAGTTCGAATCTGAAAGGGCTCACTGATACGCTCAAAGAGCCAGCTCTACGCACAATTGGAAGAAATGAAAAGGGGCCATCGACATGCAGATTTTGAGGAAGAACAATGTCTATGGATGATTGAGAGGGGTGTGTTAAACCGCCGCCATGAAGAATATGATGGATGTGAGGCCCGGATGGGTGCCCTCAACACCATCCAAATATGGCTTCATAATTGTCACGAAAGTATGGGGCAATCTAGAAACAAAGTACTTCGGTTGGCGGAAAAAGCAGCACATGTCCATAATCTTCATTGTCATTTAGACAATGAGGAAGTTGGTCAGCAAGAACGTGCCCTAGTTCCACAATTACCCGCAACTTTTCGAAGCTTATGCGAGACTTTGGGAGGAGAGTGGAGACCAAGCGATGAGAACCAGTGATGATACCGATCTAAACAAGAAGGCCATTGAAGATCAAACTTGTAGTGCAGTCTGTTAATCCAGAGTTTTAGTTTTGTCTGTCACATTTAAATTTTTGTCAAAGTTTGTGTTATCCCAGTTATGTTTGAGTCTTTGGAATCAGTTTGTAATAGATTGTTTAGTAATAATAAAAAAATGTTTCTTCATTTTTGCATTTGTTTTCACGAACTACAGTTGCTCTGATTCACGCGGAGCCATGATACGTAGGTAATCTTCATCAGATTCGATCGTAGCCTTAAACAATAAAAACAAAGAGGGCTTGTAAAATAAAATTAGGCAAAAGGAAAGAAGGAAATGAAAAGGGGAGTTTAACGAGAAGCCGGAATGACGCATGCAACCAAAGCAAACACGTAGAAATCCACTTAACTGCATAGGTGAATAACACCCCAACGTGACATTACCTATCTGTTATTTTTTTCAAACTAACCGTTTGCTTGATGTTGAATATCGGGTTTCTAGAAAGGTGGTTGATTTTGTGGTAATCTGGCCTCACATTCATATTTTACGAGGTCAAAAGGAAGTGTGCGGCTGTCTGTTACTAAGCCAAGAGCAAGTATTCACGCTTACTTCACGAGATCAAAGGGAAGTATAGAGATGTCTTCAGAAATTCCTTTGCCAACGGTTCCCACTTCAGAAGAGAGTTTAATCTCGGCCATCCCAACATCCGAACCAGCAACTGCTAAAAGAAAATAGAATCTTGCGTCGTCGCATGTTAGAAATGTTGGACGACTGGAACAATGGAAAAGAGTCGCCTAGTGCAATCCTTGGATTCCCCGAGCTGTTCATTAGGTCAAGTGGGACTTCCAACGTCCCCATAAGTTATCCACCTTCCCCGTTTGGGTATCCTGCCATTTCAGCTCTCTCTGCTGGATCACCCTCCGCTTTTTATTCTTGGATGTCAACAACCAATATGGGTACAAACATGTCCACCACACCACCTTGTCCAACTGCAGCACAACACACTATACACATGCCTAATTTTGATTCATCATCATTCACATTCCAAGCACCATCCCTCTCACTGGAACCAATTCGGTTTGCCACCAGCGCTTACCCTCAGCAACCAATTTGTGAGATAACTCCTAGGCAAGATTAGAATTCCAAAGATCCTAAACAAGATGAAATGACAAAAAAATAAGGAGCCTCGAGCAAAGCTTAAAAAATATTCAAGGTTTAAGCGGGCAGAAGAATGTTTCCTATACGGATCTGTGCATGTTCCCTCACGTGCACCTACCTGCAGTGTTCAAAACACTAAAGTTTGAGAAAATGGTGGGCACGGTGATCCCATTGCTCTTCTCAAGAAGTATTGCAACCAATTACGTGGGGCTGGTGGCAAAGAAGAACTGTTGATGGCATACTTCGGAGAAATCTTAGTAGGCATAGCCTCAGAGTGGTACATGGATCAGGAAATATCTTGATGGCACATTTGGGATGATTTTGCCAGAGGTTTTGTAAAGCAGTTTCAGTATAACATTGACATTGCGCCAGGCAGGAATTCTTTGTCAAACCTGAAGAAGAAGCCCTCAGAAAGCTTCAGAGAATACGCTATCATATGGCGCGAGCAAGTATCCAGGATGAAACCCCCCATGGACGAAATAGAAATGGTTACTACTTTCCTCCAGGCTCAAGAATCATATTACTTCCAAAACATAATGTCATCTATGGGTAAGCCTTTCGCGGAAGCGATTAAGATTGGGGGAATGGTAGAGAATGGCTTGAAAACGGGTAGAATTTTGAGCCAGGCATCCATTCGAGAAACCTCCCAAGCCATCCAAGGCCGGTCCGAAGGAATAGTGAGGGGAAATAAAAAGGAAGAGACGGCCATGGCGGCATTGGAAGCGAGAGAACATCTAAATCCCAGGCCTCGTTCTTCAAAAAGAACCACATTACATTACTACCCCCACCAGGACATGGCCTACACTCCTCACCCGTATATGGTCATGAATGCTCAACCTTTCGGCCGACCACAACCACATGCTAACCGAAACAAAGCTCCACCTCCCAGAAATCAGACTCCTTACCGAAGCCACTATAACCCACAACCACCCCAGAATAACTTCCATCCTCGGGAACCACCCAGGAAACCAAACTTTACACCAATCAGTAAACCCTGCTCCAGCCTGTTTCCTAAGCTGGTCCAGATGAATTTGTTGCAACCCATACCCTAAAACACGCAAAACCCAGAATCATTATCCTATCAGAGGGGCATCCGATGTGATTATTACTCAGGCACTGAGGGACATAATACAGACAACTATTGGACATTGAAGAAAGTCGTTGAAGATTTAATAGAACAGGGAAAGGTAGTCTTGAGAGATGAATAAGTCCCAAACGTGACCAATAACCCACTGTCAGCACACAACAATGGGCCGATGATTGGAATGATTTGTGAGGATACAGAGTTTGACCCAGCATCGAAGGCCATCATTGCAATCATTGATGAAGAAAAGAAACCAAAAGCTGCCCCAAAGCAAGACAAAAGGGAGAAAAAGAGCAGAACCATCCCTCCAAAGCCGGAGAAGAAATTTGAAGTGGAAACTGGGGAAATGCCTCCCAATGACGTTGTTCTCTATGTCCCTCGGGGTCGCAAAGAAAAGAAAATGACTTTGAGTCCTCCTAGGAGATTCCAAATGAACAAGGCAACCCAAATGTACGTGCCAAAAGGGACTTATGTAATGCAGAGACCGATTAATCCACCAAGGATAAGCGAGCCGTGTTCATTGGCCGTGCACCACAAATGCCCATGACAGATCTTACTGTACCTTGGAATTACAACAAATTCGTAGTGACCTACAAGGGCAAGGAAATCTCGGGAGAAGTTCAAGGAGATCATCCAGCTTAAAAGTACTATAATTTGGAATAAGTAAATAATGCCACCAGAAATAGCTTCTCACCCAAAAGGCCTTTGAGCGCCGAGGAAGCAGAAATATTCTTTCAAAAGGTGAAAATGGCAGATTGTGAGGTGGTCGATAAGCTTCGAAAGTCTCCCGAACAGGTCTCCTTGTTATCTCTGCTGATGAACTCCACTGAACATCAGAGGGTATTAATCAAAACCCGTTAATGAAGCATGTGTGCATGCTGAGACTTTGATAGAACAACTAGAAAGAATGGCGGGAAGATTTTTTGCGCTCAACCAAATCTTTTTCAGCCAGAATGACTTACCTCCAAAAGGGGCCGCAAATAACAAGGCCCTACACCTAACCGTCAAAACCGAAGGGTGCTATGTGAAAAGGGTCATGGTGGACGGAGTCTCGGGGTTTGACATTTGCCCACTCTTCACGCTCTATAGAATGAGAATCGAGACCGGAAGGATTCGTCCCAATACTGTCTGTGTTGGAGCTTTCGACGACATCAAAAGGGATACAACTGGAGAAATAGATCTGTATTGGTTATAGGCCTAGTGGAATTTAAGTAACTTTCCAAGTTATTGGATATCGACACGTCCAACAATTTTCTTCTCGGAGGACCTTGGATTCATGCCGCAGGGGCAGTACCCTCTACTCTTCATCAGATGGTAATGTGTGAACATAAAGACCAGGAAATTGTGGTTCATGGAGAGGACGAACAGTCTATCTACCAGGACCCTTCAGTCCTGTGCCTTGGAGGAAGAGAGGGCAGCGAGCATATAGTGTATCAAGCCTTCGAGGTAGTGGTGGCAGATCAGTACGAAGAAGGAAAACCTTGTCCCCAACCCTTTCTTTCTAGTGAATCAATAATGGTGGCCAATGAGATGATTCGACATGGCTTTAAACATTGAAGAGGGCTTGGGAAATCATTATAAGGAATAGCTAAACCTGTCACCCTGCCAGCCGCTGAAAAGTTCTTTGGAGTAGGCTTCAGACCCACCCAGGCTGACAAAAAGTAGGCAAATGACCGAAAACAATGATGGATGGGTTTTGCCACAGCCAGTGCCACATCTGTATAGAACATTTGTTAAACCAAGGTACTACTAGGAAGAAGAAGATGAGGTTTTCACGGTTGAAGAGATTGAAGAGATTTGTGGGGCAATGAGGCAAATGCTATATGAAACCCACATGGTCCAGTCAGGGGAAGGCTCAAGCTCCGCTGAGGTGCTGTATGTAGGCCCTAACGCCAAGTTTCAGAATTGGAAGGCTACGCCATTCCCAATCAGGCGGGAGTCCCGGTAGACCTGTCCTACTACTTGATCTGCATCACGAGTTATTCAAGGGTGTAACTCGGATGTTTTTAAGTTTCTTGCCTTTTTTATAATTTCTAATGTAAAACCCTGTTATCTTCAAGTTTTGAGAAATGAAATATTGCATTGTTCATCTTTCTTTATTTTCTTATAATCCCCTAATTTTCTCTTTTATTTTTCTGCTTTCAGTCCTAAGAATGAGACTTTAAATATCATGACATGTTTGTGGACTTCACGCCCATATCCAAATGTGATGTCTTATTATGAAACAATGAACCAAGAACCAGAATATGATGAAGAAGAGGCTTTTAGAGAAATAAATCGAGAATTGGAACATTTTGAAAATAAACCTAAGTGGAATTTGAATGACACCGAACCAGTAACCTGCTATCTATCGATAGGCGAGAACAGACTCCAATCGACCTCTTTCTTCTCATTATTCAGTCGTGCCTAGGGTACTACGGCCGCAAGTAATCCATTTTTATCTCTTTCCTCAGGTATTTACACTTTCGAGAAGAACATAGAATAGTAGAAGATCCAGCATGCAGAACACGGCGATCATTATAAATATACGAATTAATTTGGGGACTCCTAAAGATATCCGAGAAACCAAAATAAGCATTCACACAGATGAGAAAACGCGAGATTCAATAATTCAATTCCTGTTTGAATTTAAAGATGTGTTTGCATGGTCATACAATGACATGCCAGGACTAGGTATTGATCTAGTCGTGCATAAATTTCTAATCTACCCAAATTGTCCTCCAGTTCAACAAAAGCAGAGGAAGTTCAAGTCTGATATTATTGATAAAATTAAAGAAGAGATCACAAAGCAGTTGAAGAAACGGGGTAATCCGGGTTATCCAGCATACCACATGGCTGGCTAATGTAATTCCAGTGCCGAAGAAAGATGAGAAAACTCGGTTGTGCATGGATACCGAAATTTGAACAGGCAAAGTCCCAAGGACAATTTCCCTTTACGCAACATCCACATCCTTGTTGAAAACTGCGCCAAGAATGAGATACAGTCTTTAATGGATTGTTATGCCGGATATCACCAGGTATTGATGGATGAAGAAGATGCCGAGAAAACTGCCTTCACTACACCTTGGGGTATTTACTGCTATCGGGTCATATCGTTCGGTTTTTGAAAAATGCCGGGGCGACTTACATGAGAGCCATGACTGCCACTTTTTCATGATATGATGCATGAAGAGATAGAGGTGTATATAGATGACGTGATAGTCAAGTCCAGGACTCAGGACGATCATGTTCGAGACTTGAGGAAATTTTTTGAGAGGCTGAGAAAGTATGACTTAAAGCTGAATCCAGCTAACTGTGCTTTCGGAGTCCCATCGGGAAAGCTTTTGGGTTTCATAGTGAGCAGGAGAGGTATCGAGTTGGATCCAACAAAGATAAAGGCTATCCGAGATTTACCTCCTCCAAGAACGAAGAAAGACGTAATGAGTCTATTGGGCAGATTAAACTACATCAGTCAATTCATTGCTCAACGGACTAACACATGTGAACCCATATTCAAGCTATTGAAGAAGGATACAACAATCAAATGGACATCTTAGTGTTAGGACTCTTTCGACAAGATCAAAGAGTATCTTTCAAACCCTCCAGTTTTAGTCCCACCCGAGTAGGAGAGACTCATGTTTTTGTACCTGACGGTCTTGGAAATTCTTTCGATTGTGTCCTCGGATAGCATGACATAACTAGATAGAAGGAGCAGGCAATCTATTACTTAAGCAATAAGTTCACTAGTTATGAGGTCAAGTACACTTTATTGGGAAGAACGAGTTGTGATTTGACGTGGGTCACTCAAAAATTGAGATTGTCTTCAAGCTCATACTACTTACCCCATAACCAGGTTGGATCCCTTAAAGTACATATTCCAGAAACCGATGCCTGCAGGGAGATTAGCAAAGTGGAAAATCTTGCTTACTGAATTCGACATAGTCTATGTCACTCGCACGACAATGAAGGCCCAGGCATTGGCGGATCACTTGGCTGAAAACCCAGTTGATGAGGAATACCAACCGTTGAGTACTTATTTTCCAGATGAAGAGGTAAACACCAAAGAAGTAGTCTCGGAAGACACTCATGCTTGAAATATGTTCTTGATGGGGCCGTAAATGCCAAAGGTGTAGGAATTGGGGCAATCTTGATCTCACCCCATGGTCAACACTATCCGGCTATAACTAGGCTTTGTTTCTTTTGCATGAACAATATAGTTGAATATGAAGCCTGCATCATGGGATTGAATGTGGCGTTCGATCAAGATATTGAAGATTTGTTGATTATGTGAGACTCTGATCAAATTATCCGGCAAGCTCAGGGTGAATGGGAAACTCGAGACGTAAAACTTATTCCTTACTGGTAGCACGTGGAAGATCTCTGCACGCGATTCAAATTAATAGAGTTCAGGTACATCCTGCGGTGTCATAATGAACTAGCTGATGCACTGGCCACTTTAGCCTCGATGTTACCTTATCCAGGCAACGCCCACATCGATCCCTTGGAAATCTAAATTAGGGAAAGACACAATTGATGTAACGTAATCGAGGTAGGACCAAGTATCTAGCCATGGTACCATGATGTTAAGAGATTCTTGATGACACAAGAATACCCCGAACATGCTACTGGGATCAAAAGAGAACCATTGGACCACATGCAAGTGGTTTCTTTTTGAGCGGCGAGGTCCTGTATAAAGGAATCTAGTATCTCAACTTGTTAAGATGTGTTGACGCCGAAGAAGAAGGAAGAATCATGCATGAAGTACACTCAGGAGTGTGTGGACCTCATATGAAGGGGTATGTCTTGGCAAAAGAAATCCTTTGTGTTGGGTATTATTGGATAACTATGGAGAAAGATTGCTTCAGCTTCGTCCGGAAATGTCATCAGTGTCAGGTGCATGGAGATTTGATTCATGCACCTCAAACGGAGCTACATCCAATGTCAGCATTGTGGTCTTTTGTCGCTTGGGGTATGGATGTCATTGGTCTGATTGAGCCAAAAGCTTCAAATGGGCACATATTCATATTGGTCAATATTGATTACTTCACAAAATGGGTTGAAGTTGTCACTCTCAGATCAGTCACTAAGAAAGCCGTGGTGGATTTTGTGCATTCAAACCTTATCTGTTGTTTCGGTATTCCTGCAACTATCATCACAGACAATGCGGTAAACCTGAATAGTCACTTGATGGAGGACGTGTGCAAACAGTTCAAGATAACACATAGGAATTCCACTCCTTATCGGCCTAAGGCCAATGGCGCTGTTGAAGCAGCAAACAAAAACATCAAGAAGATTTTGAGGAAGATAATCCAGAGTTCCAGACAGTGGCATGAACAGTTACCTTTTTCCTTGCTGGGATATCGCACTACGGTGCACACATCAGAAGGGGCAACCCCGTATTTCTTGGTTTATGGGACCGAGGCTATGATACCAGAATAGGTAGAAATTCCTTCGCTCCGGACCATTATTGAAGCTGAGGTTGAACATAGTGAATGGGTTAAGACTCGATTGGAGCAGTTGAATTTAATTAATGAAAAACTAATGGTTTCGGTCTGCCACGGGCAGTTGTACCAACAAAAAATGGCTCATGCTTACAACAAAAAAGTGTGACCCAGTAATTTTGAAGTAGGTCAATTGGTGTTAATACGCATTCTTCCACATCACTAGGAAGCAAATGAAATTTTTCTCCTAATTGGAAGGGTCCATACATCATCAGGAAGATATTGCCGAGGGGACCATTATATCTTGGTGATACTGGAGGAAATGATCCTGAATTGGCTGTGAATGCAGACGCTGTCAAAAGGTACTATGTCTATGGTTGCTTCGGTGATGTCTTTGCACGTTTTAAATAATGAAGGCTTTTATCCCCGCCACCCAAACACTATTAACCCTCCTACAAACCTTTTAAGCCGGTTACATTTACTTGGCCACCCTCTTTGGGAACCAAAAAAAATATTATTATTATTCATCCTGAACTACGTTCTAACTTGATTCCGAAAGGATACGTAGGTAGGCTCTCTCTAGGGTTCAGTCACACCGAAGCAAAACTTAAAGTTCTTCCAAATATTAAAACCGGGGCAGATGATATAATGGTTCTGCCATGAGACCGCCAAAATGGTTCCAAAGTTGTAGTTCTGCCCAAAATTCGTTTTACCCTAATGACCTTGTCCAAGTCCTTCCAATCAATTGGCAAAGGCAGGAAAGTGGAAAATGCCATTGTTGGAATCTGATAAAATTCAAATTGAGAAAAATGAAATGAGAGTGTTACCGGCGAAAACCTTCGGGCACCATAAGGCGAAGGGAGTAGAGAAAATAAAAATGAGAGAGTCCATTAGTGAAAACTCGCAAAGAGCACTATCGGGCAATGGTGACAAGAGAAATGAGAGAGGTCCACTAGCGGAAACCCGGAAAGGGCACTATCGACCGTAAAGAGGATTTTACCACTAAAGGTCCTGGCAAGGTTCCCTAGTTTGGAAACATAGGTCCGTTTGGTTCGTGAAAAATGTAAGTTTTTAAGGATCGAGCATCCAGTCCAAGAAGCATGTCATGTCCATTTGAAGATTGCATGCACCCCAAGATAATTCCTTCTTTATATACTCCTCCCTTCATTCTCTTTCGGTTTAACTCTAATTCCACGACTATTATAAAGAAAAAGTGGCAGAACTGGTTTCATAGGGCTCCGCCAAGCAAGATCCGAAGAAAATGCCCAGCCTCAATGAGTGCGTTAGTCCAATCTTGATTGACCATGGTATCTGATGCTTTCAAAGGAAAGACACTTGCAAAGAAATAAAGTCAAAGGCGAAGGTCTTAAGAGGAGAATAAAGTGAAAGGGCCAGAGCCCATACGGGCAAGTCATCATGGAGACCTAAAAGTTGAGTTTTGTCAAGTATGAAAAGAATTTCCCTCTCAAGATCGGCAAGCAACAAAGTTCTCAATGGAAATGGGACTGGGATCAAGCGATTGAGACAATCAAGGCCACAAAACCAACCACCATTTTGAACTAACAAATTGTTCTTTGTTGGAAGTTAAAACAGGTGTAATTCAGGCAACCAACACAAGAAACAGGTGCAACCCAGAAGAGAAAAGGAACCTGCAAACTGTGAAAAAACTTTTGCCGTAGGGAATCAACCAAAAATGAAGTTTCTCCTTTTATTCCTTCATGCGTTCTGCTAAATAAAGGAAGAAAATAAGATTGAAAATAGAGAAAAGGGAAGAAATAAGGAAACAAAAGAAAGTAAAGATCCAAAAATAGTAATAATCAAAAAAACAATTATGGTAGCATAGAAATCTCGGTCAAAAAATCAAGGATCTTCCAGGTATAACCCAAGGAGCTTGTTCTTTTTCAAATCTCGGTAAAAAAACCGAGGATCTCCCAGCCAAAAAGTCGTGGAACTTTTCTATCCAAATCCCGGACAAAAAACCAAGGATCTTCCGGCCAAAAACTGTGGAACTTTCTATCCAAATCCCGGCTAAAAAACCTAGAGCTTTTTCTATCCAAATCCTGGACAAAAAATCGAGTATCTCCCGGCCAAAAAACCGTGGAGCTTTTTCTATCCTAATCCCGGCCAAAAAAACTGAGGATCTCCCGGCCAAAAAACCGTTGAACTTTTCTATCCAAATCACGGCCAAAAAACTGAGGATCTCAAGGCCAAAAAACCATGGAACTTACTATCCAAATCCCCTCCAAAACAACGAGGATCTCCCAGCCAAAAAGCCGTGGAACTTTCTATCCAAATCCCGGCCAAAAAACCAAGGATCTCTCGGCCAAAAAAACCGTGGAGCTTTTTTTAAAAAATTTTGGCCAAAAAACCGAGGATCTCCCAGCCAAAAACCCGTGGAGATTTTTCTATCCTAATCCCGGCCAAAAAAACAAGGATCTCCCCGCCAAAAACCGTGGAGATTTTTCTATCCTAATCCCGGCCAAAAAACCGTGGAGCTTTTTCTATCCAAATCCCGACCAATAACTCAAGGATCTCTAGGCCAAAAAAATATGGAACTTTCTATCCAAATCCCGGCCAAAAAACCCAGGATCTCCCGGCCAAAAAATCGTGGAAATTTTTCTATCCAAATCTCGGCCAAAAAAACCGAGGATCTCCCGGCCAAAAAAACCGTGGAGCTTTTTCTATCCTAATCCCGGCCAAAAAAATCGAGGATCTCACGGCCAAAAAACCGTTGAACTTTTCTATCCAAATCCCGACAAAAAGACTGAGGATCTCATGGTCAAAAAACTGTGGAACTTTCTATCGAAATCCTGGCCAAAACACCGAGGATCTCCCGGCCAAAAAATCGTGGAACATTTTATCCAAATCCCGGCCAAAAAATCCAGGATCTCCCGGCCAACAAACCGTGGAGTTTTTCTATCCTAATCCCGGCCAAAAAACCAAGGATCTCCCGGCCAAAAAACCGTGGAGCTTTTTCTATCCTAATCCCGGCCAAAATACCGTGGAGATTTTTCTATCCAAATCCCAACCAATAATTTGAGGATCTCCCGGCCAATAAACGGAGGACCTCCCGGCCAAAAAACCGAGGATCTCCCGGCCAAATAACCATGGAACTTTACTATCCAAATCCTGACAAAAAAACTGAGGATCTCACAGCCAAAAGGCCATGGATCTTTTCTATCCGAACCCCGGCAAGAAACCGAGGATCTCCCTGGCATAACCTATAGAGCTTTTTCTATTCGTCCCGGCATAACCCGATGACCATGTTTATTTTCAGGCATAGCCCGGTCATTTCTTAAGCATATCCTGGATTCATTCACAAGGATACATAGTCCTAATATATTCACTTGGATATATGTCACAACTGACTCACCAAATTTTCCTGGTGAAAATTGGGGCAGAAAATTTTGTTCGTTTGTATATTTTGATATCTTAAGTAGGCTGACACCAAGACATAAGGTGCAAGATGACCGATGAAATGGGTATCAATCCAGGATAAAGAAAGAAGAAAAGAACAAAAAAAAGATGGGCTTCAAATGCTGGAGCATAAACAAAGATACGTATAACCCGAAATCTGATTGAAGTCGCGGGCTCTGCCCATCCCGTTTTTACTCAATGCTGAAAAATGAACAAACGCTCACCACTTGCGAGCATCAAGATTCAGATCAAAGTCTACAAGCAAGATCAGCTAAGGCTCAAGATCAAGTTTAGAAAGAATTATAGATAGGAATCTTGTAACTCATGGTTGATAGTCATAGCTAGCTTAGTTTTAGTTTTCCTTTGGTGTAATAAGGAGGTCGGTAAAGAAGTGGTAAAAGCACGCAGCAGCAGTAACAGCAAATTGCAATCTCATGGTAGTCCCAGCTACCAGAATTTCTCGAACTACATTAACCTGATTCCCTTTTAGCAAGGGATATGTAGGAAACCTTCAAAGCAAAGGTTTGGTTAAATATTTTTAATAAATGCTTCAGATGGAGTATTATAACAAGCAAATATCACTAGAATCCGCTCACTTTATCTTTGCACGAAAACTCTTCGTATTCTCTAACAAAGAGGGGCAGCTGTGAGCACGTGATTTTTTCTTCACGAAAAATTACTCCAAAAGAAATCAAAAAAATAAAATAAATTTTTTTGGTCTACAGTTTTAGAATTTGCGTGGCATTTTAGGATAATTATTTATGTTTTAATTGTGAATAATAATTTTTTTGATTAATTAAAATACCCAAAAAAATTGTTGCAAATGCATTTGGAATTTTGTTTTGTAAAAGAATTAGGAAGTAATTGCATAATATTTTGTTTTAAAAATAGAAAATCACAAAAATATGTATTATGCTATGGTGGTCGTTTAATGTGTGGCATCGTGTGGTTTTATTTAATTAAATATTTTAGCTTGTGTGTGAATTATTTTGAAGAGTTTAATATAGGAGTTTTGGATTTTGACAATTTGTTTATTTAGAATTTTGATTAATTAATAACTAAAAGAAGAAGAAATGGAAATTGTGAACAAAATATCGGACCTGGGCCATCTGGTTAGACCCCAAAATTAGGCCCAAACGATCAAATGACCCAACCCAAATTGACTGGTCTCAGACCACACCAAACGACATCGTATAGGTCTATCGGATATGGACCGTTGATCAAGCAGATGTAACAGTCCAGTTCAGCCCCAACTTAATTCAAACGACGCTTTTTAGTGTATTTAATAAGAATCGTCCTTTCCATTCAATCCAACGGCCTCAATCATCTACCATAACCCGACCCGTTCCCATTTGAGACTCATCACTTAACCAAACAACCTCGTTTCCCTTAAATGAGAAATCCAGGCCGTTGATCTCCCTTTATCGAACGGCCAGGATCTAATTACCCCTCTCACTATATAAACCCAAACCCTCACCCCACAACCCCAAGCCAACCCCGATCGTCTCTCTCTCTCTCGGAGACTAAATCAAACGACCCCAGCAAAACCCTAGCCACCCTTAGATTAATCCACCTGAAACCCGGCGGTAACGATGCCGCCAGCCACCCAAATAACACCCCTGAACCCTCTAACCACCCTCTCCATGAATCAGTGCTCCGTTAACCTCGAATCATCCTCTAACTGCTTGAATCTTCGATCAAATACCAACCCCAAAAACCTAGTTGGTCCATTTGACCCCAAACATACACCCGATAATCCCTTTGACTTCCTCGTCCCTAATCCCTAACCAATTTGGTTAAAATCTGAGTTAAACTCGCCGAATGTTAAATCTAGGGTTCAACGGTTCTAGGTTGTTTCGAAGTTTTCAAGGTTAAATTGGTTTTTAGTTAGTATTATAAGCCTGTTTGTGATGAAATAGGCATATAATAATAACTGGCAATCAATTTCGAAGAATTTGTTGATTGGAATCCGAAAATCAGTAAGTTTTCTTAAACTTATTCTTTTCCTTTTCTATATGTTTGCTTGTCTGTGTTTTGTCATATGTTTTTTGAATTAATTCTGTTGTAATCGTCATTTCTGATTAAGTAGTTCTTTCCCCTCTTTTGGACCATTTTTGGTTGAATTTTCTCCTGATCGATCAACATATGTTATGAATTGTTTTGTCGATTAATCACTTTCTATTTATAGTTTAGTATTTCTCGTCAAACTATTTGGTGTTGACTGTTTTGTTATTAACCTCAGGGCTTCGTTCAGTATATCCCACTGCCCCTGCATTTTCTGTTTAAGAATTAATTTTAATAAAATGCTTGTTGCTGCTATTATTGGTTAAATTGTTTCAGTTTGTATGATGCTTTATCCTTTTATTTCCATTGTCTATCATCTTCACGCATGAATTCAATATTTTTGTCAATATATTCATAGTGTCCATTATTCTTGTTTTATGTTAGTTTGTACCCTAAACCACTGAATCATTCATCATGTTTTAACAGTGTGTGATTTAATTCGAGGTCGATTGTTTAAGTTGTTGATTGAAACTTCTATTTAGCATCAATGTTCTGTGATTTTGAATAAAAATCAGTTTGTTACATTGGATTAGATTAGTTGGTAAGTTGATATGATCGTTCATTTAGTTGATTTGGATATAGCTGTTATAACATGGTGTTCGTTTGGGAATCAGTTTTGGTCATTTGATATGGTTGAACAGGTTTAGAATTGAAGGTTTCAACATAGATTAAAGAGGTTAGGTTAGGACATTAAAATATAGTAATAGTTAGGGGATTTCAGGGGTGTTTTAGGAATAGAGGAATAAGAAAATCTTGTTTGACTGAATAGTCGACCCAGTAGGGTCCCTAATAACATTAATTTGAACTAATGTGTTGAGGGGGACCATTAATTAATGAAAATATTTGCTTAATAGGAATTAAGAATAGTATAAGTTATGATATAAGATTAGAAAAGAGACATAGAAGAGAATATTTGGGGGGCTGAAAATTAAAGGAAAAGGAGGATAATTGGAAGGGTAATAATAAAAAGAGGGTAGTAATAATAATTAAAAGGGAAGGGGAAGAGAGTCTGGTTTTATATAAATAAGAGTCATTTTGACACTTAAAAAAGGGAGGAGAACAATCTATGAAGAGAAATTGAGAGTCAAAAGAGAGTTTTGAGAGTTAAAAAAAATTAGAAGCTTATTATTCCCTTGTATCCTTGGAATCTTCAAGTATTTGTTTCTGAGTTTGCTACTGGGTCATTCACTACTGCTCTACTGGTTCTGCTATTATTTTATGAGTTTTTCATAACTGGTGCTAGATACTATTTGCGTTGGGATTTTCTGCTTGGCTTTCAAGTCCGCCCCTGGGTTTTTCTGCTACTGGTTGCTGGTTGTCACTGGTTATATTTGTTACTGCAATGTGTATGCTACTGCTGCTACCATCACTAACTTTCCTTCTCCTTCTTTGTTTCCAAATATCAGGTATATGTTCTAAAGCTCTCGAGTTTGTGCAAATGAAGTAAAATGTTATTTGAAGTGGATCTCGAAGCGTTCCTGTTCTCTATTCAAGTTTAGTATAAATCAGTAGTTTATTCGATATTTCATGACATTTGTACACTAAATTGATCCTGGATAGTATAAATTAGACTTTGAACTATTGAGCATAAGATTGTTTCATTTGGTCTATTAAATATGCGTAGGAATCTAAAAATGCACATAAGTTTCGATGGGCATTAGCCGCAGCAATTTCATATTAGGCTGACAAATGGTTTCGGTTAAGGTTTTAGTTGATTTTCATGCTTATTTCTAAAAAATCTGTATAGATATGTTTTCCAAGTTGTGATTGGTTTAGTCATGGACTGTTAAAGTAGTGTGATACTTCTTCTAATTGCTGGAATTATATGTTTAGTAGTAATGGGTTAAGTTAGCCTAATGATTGGGATACAAGTGACTACATGAGTTCGAAAATCAGGAAGTTAGAAGTATGTATGTGGTTAAAATCAGAAATTGTTGTCAAGCATATGTAACTCGTAAGATTAATTGTAGGTAATCCATTGTTGACAAGCATCACTGATTCTCTAGCTTCAATATTCATATATGTCAAGTTTTGTCAAGTTGATAAAAAATGAATAGTGGTAAGGAAATTAAAATTTGGACTAATGTGCAGCATATTTGGAGTTATGATTATAGTTAGTTTATGCCAGCATGGAAGCCGAAACTACTGAATTTCCAAATTCATATCTATTGTCCACTGTATTACTCGTATTTGACCAGTCAGTTTAGTATTAGATTTATGTTCTTAATTGTGTTGAGACGTCCTTCAGTGTAAAGGACCAGGCGTAACAGCCTAATCCCCAAAACTGCTCAGCTCACGCGCCCATGTCCTTTTTCAGTATTAACGAGTTTTATTATAATACTTTGTAAGCATGTAAATAATATATGATCTTTTCTTCTTTCATTTTTTAGAGACAAACGAAATAGAAAACGTAGTCGCATTAGGATGTCCTTTAAACTAAAATGAGGCGTACCTCGCCAAATAAATTATAAATTGCGGGGCCCTCAATAAATACACATAAAATTGGATAGTCTTCGGAATTGGCCGCTTAGCGAATTCTCACGGCCTCTTCCCAAAATAACAATACGTTAGTCTCTTTAGGATGCGCCTTAATTAATCTTACCTTCCTAAATTCGGGTACACATTTATGTGACCCAAATCCAAATCCCAACGAAATCAGAACACATCAAAAATTGCGGATAAATTTATGTGATGTAGTCCGGGATGTATTCTCACGACGTTGCAATTCTATTAAAATTTTTTAATAAAAGCATTTAAAAGTTAAAATTGGCACATAAGTTATAACATAATAAAAATCAGATATTTAACCATTACAACAATTTAAGCGATTGTGCTAGAACCACGGGATCGGGGGCTGCCTAACACTTTCCCTCGGATCAACAAAATTTCTTACTTAGAATTTCTTGTTCGCAGACTACACTTGGAAAGTCGAATATTTTCCTCAAATTGGGATTAAAAATAAATCTGTGACTTAGGACACCAAAAGCCAAACCTATCCCAGTAGCGACTCTGAAATAAATAAATAATCACATTTCGAATATTGTCACTTAAATTGAAAAATCTTCCATGTGCATTTTATCTCTCGAGGTAGGCGCACAAAAAAGGATATGTGACAAGAAGTACCACAACACTTCATTAATGTACTTGCTCTATGTCTTGCAACATTAGAGAGCATATTCCAACAAAATACTCTTTCGAGAATAGAAGCTAGGTAGTTTATTTCAAATTAACAAGCTAAGTGGCATTACAGAAACTATTAATCATGCACCCACCTCAAAAAACAAAGGTTTCACATTTCTCGATAAATCATCTCCTTCCGATAATTTTAAAAATTATTTCTTACATGACTTGGAACAGAAAAACTACTTTAGTAATAAATATGCATAGGATCATAATAGATAACTTGGAACGGCAATTGAAACGGCACTCTTTATTCCCTTTCATCACGTACTGTTGAGTGTCAATTAAGACATTAAATTGTTTTAATGCAATAATTGGTTATTGTATCAAAATAAGAGGTAAAAATCTAAAAAATGGAGATAATAGATAAATAGGATCCTTGGCCATAGAAATATGCTACGTCAGCATCTTTTTTCTCTCCTATATATATATATAAATGTTTAATTCTGTCAAAGACGACTCAACTATAAAATAGGGTGATTCTGTTGTTTGTTTCTCTGGGGGTTTTCCCAGTTACCTTTACGTTGCATTAAAGTGTCGGCACTGATGATTTTTTTAAAAAAGACCAAGATCTCCTGGGCGTGAATAGAATAATTTTTATTCCAACATAATTCACACGAAACTACCACCGGAATTATTACCTAGTTGTTTGCAAATTTTAGACATGATTATACATTAGCCACCATCCAGCATCATTCCATGGATGGCCCAAGTTATTGATTTACTCGCTTAAGTGAGATTAACAAGATTTTATAGCCGAGGAATACTTATTCCGTAACGTTCCAACCGGTTGTTTTCGCTAGGTGGTTTGAACGTATGAGTAGCTCTGCATGATGTATTGTAACTTATGTGAACATCGATTTTTGTTTAGTTATTCGGAACTGATTTGGAAGAATGATTCTTAATTAGGAAGCTTTAAATTGGAAAAGTTAACCAAGTTTTACTTTTTAACATTTGACCTAGGAATGGAGTTTTGATGGTTCCATTAGCTCCTTTGGTAATTTTGAACTTTTTGATATCGGATTCACATTGTGGTTCTGGAAATTGGTATAGCTTCGTTATGTAATTGGACTTGTGTGCAAAATTTGGGTTCATTCCGGGTTGTTTTGCTAAGTTTCGGTACGAGTTGTGGAAGTTGAAAAGTTCAAAGTTCATTAAATTCGCTTTTAGGTGTGATTCGTCGTTTTGATGTTGTTATGGGTGATTTGAGGCCTCGAATAGGCCCGTATTGTGTTATGAGACTTGTTTGCCTCTTTGGACGGGGTTCCAAGAAGCTCGAATGAGTTTCGAACAAGATTCAGATAGCTTCCGTTTCTTATTGCATTACTGAAGGTTGCTGGTTCTGGTGTTTTTGCATCTGCAGAAGAATAGACGTAGATGCGGACAATTGAGCGCAGAAGCAAGTTTTAGTGCAAAAGCGTGTTTGTCCTCGCACATGCTGTTGCGCTAAAGCGGATGGAGATCTGTAGGTGCAAGGGATCTGTTGGCCAGTGGAGTCTGCAGAAGGAGCCCGTGTTGCTAACACGGCTCTTGTGTCCGCAAAAAGCGAAAATAACTGGGCAGAGTCTATAAAAATTGAGGTTTGGGTTCTTTCTTTATATTTTGAGATGTGAGACTCGGATTGAGGCGATTTTGGAGCAATTTTCATCACAAGGATTAGGAAGTATTCTACACTTGGTTTTGATTTTATTTCATGAATCTATCGTCATTTTTTGCAATTAGTTGATGAATTTCTAAAGAGAAATTGGGGGTTTCATCCTAAAGTTTCGTAATGTGAATTTTTAAGCATGGAACATTGATTTGGAGTCGGATTTGAGTGAAACTAGTATGGTTGGACTCACAATTAAATGATTTATCAGATTTTGTGAGTTTTGTCGGGATTTGAGGTGCAGGCCCGAGTTTTGACTTTTTAGCCGATTTTGGACTTTCGATTAAGGATTCGGCCTTTATCATTTGGAATTATTTTCTTGGGCTTTATTTGATTTATTTGAGTTACTTTTGGCTAGTTTTGAGTCGTTCGAAGGTCGGTATGTGCGGGATGGCATCTTTGGAGTATCGTTTGGCTCGCTCCGTATTCGATTTGGCTTGTTCGAGGTAAGTAACTCTTCTAAACTTGGTGCTAAACGTATAAAATCACGAATTGGGTGATGTGGTATTGAAGCAACGCATATGCTAGGTGACGGGCGTGCACCATGTAAATTGTAACTCTGTTATTTCTGCGGTACTGTGTAGTTACCTTATCTTATCTGTAACTATGAAATCTCTATGTACTGAAGTAATTGAGTTGTTAATCATGCTAAAGATCTTATTTAGGCTATACGTTGGTAATGTTGGGACCCACAGTGGTCGTTTCTTACCGTTGACCTATTGACTTAATTTAAATTTCGTACTCAGTAATATTAATTTATTGCATATCATATCTCAGTCTCTGTTGTTATTTACTGATATATCAAATCATCATTTTCGGGATAGTTTCCTGACATTGTAGGCCCGTGAGAGAGAGACTAGAGAGATTGATGACTAAGTGAGGCTGAGGGCCTAATTGTGAGGATATTTATACAATAGCACATGAGTCATCCGTGTAGCATGTGAGTTGTCCGTGTGAATTCTAATATTGATACTATAACACTTGAGTTATCCGTACAGCACGTGAGTTGTCCGTGCGGATTATAGTGCTTGGATTGAAGGAGCCCTTCCGGACTCCGCACACCTCGTAGTGAGGAAATTGATTATATTGAGGGATGGATCTTCCCTGGACATGAATCTTGTCTGAAGCATTTATATACATGTGGATGGATCTTCCCCAGGGGCTGGATTTGGCCCTACTTGGTATTGACTGACTGATGGTCAATTAATGTATATATTTCGAAATTGATCTTCCTTGGGCCGGATTGACCATATACAATACTGGGTGATTGATCATGATGAGTGAAAAGTGTGAGAAAGTGAGATGGAGTACTTTGAGAGCGTGAGTACATGAGTTCATCTCTGAGATACATTGTATTGGCATGCACACATGACATATAGTCATACAGATGCATTTTTCTCATGTTGTATGATATCACTTCATTCATGACTTCTCACACATATTGATATATGGACATAGAGAGGTATTCTATACTTATTATCTGGAAATAAAATTAAACATCTTATTTATAATTAAAAAGATATTTGGAAAAAATAATAGTTTTTAAACTTACTCGTATTTTCGATGATTTCGGTAAAAGATTTGCGCTTTCATTGATATACTTGAAAAATGGAACTATTTTTCGGGAAACTATGAAAACGCTGAGCATTTTTTCTCTGAGTTACTTCTTTTATTACTAGCTTTACATTGTTATAAATTGTTGTGGTCTATTGGTGTTGGACCCGACCTTTATCCAGCTCGTCACTACTTTCAATCTAAGATTAGGTTTGTTACTTATTGAGTACATGGGAACGGTGGTACTTATACTACTCTTCTGCACCTTGTGTGCATATATTGGCTATTGATGTTGTTGTTATTAACAGGAGATAGAATTGAAGACGTACCCGCGTTCCGGTTGTAGTTGCCTCTTCTACATGGCAGCCTTAGAATATAAAAATCTGTTTATATACTTTTCGAATAGATGATGTATTTATTTCATACCAGCTTTGTAAATTTTAATATTAGAAACAATGATTTGTTCTACCAGCCCTTGGAAAGTGTATAAGAATCAGATATTTTCTTTAACTTAATTGCCTTATTGAATTTCACTGGAATTGGATATAGGTTAATTGGATTTTCTAGCGGGTTGGGTTAGGTCCTATCATGACTAGTTGAATTTTGCGTTGTGACAAGTTAGTATTAGAGCTCTAGGTTTATAGGCTCTCCAAGTCATGAGCAAGTGTCTAGTAGAGCCTTGCGGATCGGTCTGATGACGTCCATACCTATCTTGAAGAGGTTACACGACATTTAGGATACACTTCTCATCTCTCTTTCCTTATCGTGCGGCATTTATACAGCTTGAAGCATAACTCCTTGAATTTTTTCCACGCATTCATATGCGCATGTGAGTGCTCAGTATCAGCAGTGCATCGACGGCTTGTGATTCCATGGATGAGGTGCGAGATGTGATATTCGGTGTGTTGATAATGGGCAAGTCTGGAGGACTTGAGACCGGGTTTTGACTATAGCTTGAGCATGGAGATTTCACGTGTGTGAGCACGCGTTTTTGGACTTATAAGTTCGGTAGTGTCCCTTTTAGTGGATGTGGCTCGATGAGCAGTTGGATGGCTATATGCTGAGTGGGTTTGACAACAGGATGTGTTCAGATTGTTTGAAGGTGATGGAAAGAGTCTGCTTGAGATGTTAAAAGGACTATTGAGTGCTCGATTTATGTGGACATATCATACAATCTTGAGTTATGAATGGTTTTTGAGAGATTATTTCTTGTTACTCCATTTGTGGAACGAAGTAGAGTTTCATGTCTTATTGATAGGTTCAGACTCAGGAAGATTAAGTGATTGCATAGTAGCTGTGGCTGTGTAAGGATATAAAGAGATGTTAGTTTGAGGCTAAGCATGTGGATTATAACCTGCGAGGTAATATACGAATGCATGATTTTTATGATGTTGTGTGAATGCTTTCTTTTCTACTAGTGGGTTATATTTGCATGATTTAAGTTTGGATTGGTTGAAATAGTTGACCTGACTATTATAAGGGCGAATGCAAGATTTGCGGATTTGTGTTCCATGAGCTTATGAAGGATTTATTTGAATATCACTGCAGTGTTATAGTACTAATGTGGTATGGTAATTGTAAGTTATTAGATATTTTATTCCATGTCCTTGAGCGAAGTGGGGGAGTCTGCTATCAAGGAGTTGATTGCATGATTATGTGTTGCATTTGTTTTGGATTGAGGTATACTTGTGAATCAGTTATGACTTGCAGAGACTGAGATCAAGGATGACTCAAGTAAAGGAATTTCAAGATATGGATTGTATTACACTCTATAGGTTTATGAAAATCATGGAATGAATGAGTGGTTATTCGTGAAGGATGTAGTGTGCATGGAGTAGGAATTTGCTTGGTTGCATTAAGATGGGGTTACTTCCTTGGGTGTTGGTGTGCTAATGGGGCATAAGTCGTTTGGTTGGTTTAATTGAGATTTTAGCGGAGTGGAAAACTCTCTAGAATGGTTCTAATGGATGGAAGATTTAAATGTAGCAATTGGGAACTTTCAAGATTTGTATATCGTCAGAAAGTGATATTTACATAGGGTGGTATCGGGGCCCGTGGTATTTCTATACCATTATGGATTGAACACTTCAATATCAAGGATGTGAAGGAAACAGCTTTAGGTTCACATAAGGTCTCTTCATAGTGAGAGTTATGATCTATTGGGGTGCTTAACAGGGAATTCAGCGACTTATGGGCCTTAGGGCTATGTGATTTTATGCTAGGTCCACGTCGGAAGGGTTTTGGTTAAGGATCATGGTGTTATGACAACGAGAAGTGTCAACTTGACTATAATTCTGAAGGAACTCGAAGAAATAGGACATCTTAGTAGTAGGTTGGATTAGCATGGTAATGGGTGTGATCGGTTCTTTGGGTACTTATGATGTGGTGAGTCTCTACAGGTGTATTGTGGTAGTACTATTAGGTTTTGGCAATTGCGTGGTTTGGATGAGTTAGAAGGATTCAGTTCTGATAGTTTGGTTATGTGCAAGTGGATTTTAAAGAGTTCACAATGGTTTTTACCATGGTTAGGGGCGTATATTTCCTACTGGTGTGTGGAACATGTTTATGTTGCTATTGTGATTTTCTAATAGATGAGATCAAACGGAAGGGGTTCCTGGCTAATTGAGTATACAGTTTCCTTATGACTTAGAGTTGATTTTGAGATTCTTCTAATTTTTATATGATGGCATAATAGGTATGGTGTGTTGTGTATGATTGAGATTTGTATGTGTAAGGCCACGATTCAGTTTTAATGGAAGGTCCTGAATTCTTAGGAAACATATATGGTTTTAGATGACTAGGTGAATGATATTACTACTTGGTATTGCTTGAGTAGAGTGTAAATTTTATAAGGCACGCTGTGTTTTGATTTATGGATACTTCATTAATATTGCAGCACTCTCCTGGTTGATCGACTGTTGATTTTTAGATGTTGCTATGTGGCACGAACAAATTTGGAGAAGTATTCCTCGTGGGATGACCATGTATGAGATATATATTAAACATTCGGGCGATGGACTCGGGATCTAATATGGTGATTCGTGTGTTTTATAGATTTGGACACTAGGAGTTCTTAGGAGCAGATTGTTTCTTGGTTGTGGACTGTGAAAATGTTGTCAAGTTAGTCAGATGATAGTATGTGTTATGGTTAGGTCAATATGGACCTTTGGAGGGTTATTTATCTATTTATGGATTACCAGATTTGATTTGGGATCCATTTACAGGCCTGATCAGGATGTGTATTCTACACCGGGTAAGATTAGTGTACTCCGTACTGCTATTGTTGAGGGATGTGCCATCAAGTTAGAGTTGAGATTATTCACATTCTAATATGTTCTATGTATTAATTTTCTGCGCTACGAGAGGATGATTTGTTGGTTATATACACATGGTGTACTTCTATTTCGACTATATAGTGGAATTTGAGTAAGAGGGGTATTAGGGTGTTGAATGATTGATTGCGCATTAGTTATGTTCTATCGGCTTTGCGTGACATTGTGTCATTTGATTCTCCATGGTTATGGTCGTGCACCTTGGGTACTGGATGTTTAATTACGTGTGGTTATTGATTTTGAGTAGGGTCGATTCAGGTATTTCATATAGAACAGTGATTTCATAGAGTCACACATTACAGCGAATTTATGTTGGGATATGATCCTTTGTGTTATATTTGTGTGTTATGGTTCTAAGGTTTGCGAAAGGTTTTTAGCATCTCGTTCTGGTGATACTTGTTGAGCTTGCGGGATGGTTCCCTCATTTCAGTCATTTTCTATGTTTGAGTGCACTTAAATTGTTACGTACTGGTGCACTGATTGCACTGTTTGTGATTTAACATTGTATTGGCATGGCATGTTAGTAATGTAACAACCCAACTGGTAGTTTTGCGCTCTAAAATGTTGTTCATCAGTTTGAGGCCATGAGCAGCTTTATTTCAGGTATATAAACTTGTACATGTGGTCGGAATTGAATTTTGGTATGTTCATAGTGGAATTGGAAGGAGAATTTTCATTTTGAAAGTTTAAAGTTGAAGAAATGAACTACGATTGGAATTTTGAGTAAATGACCTCAGAATCGGGATGTGAAGGTTCCAGCAGCTTCGTATAATGATTTCGGATTTGGGCGTGTGACCGGATCGGGTTTTGGATGACTCAAGAGCATTTTGGCGCCTATTATGGCAGTTAGCATTTTAGAAGAAATTGTATCAGTTTGTCTTAAAGTGCATTTCAATGTTATGGATCTACGTTTGGGATTCGGAGACTGGGAGTAGCTTCGTATGGTGATTCTGGAGTTGGGAGCGCAATCGGAAGTGAATACGGAGTAGGTCATTTTGAAGTCGTTTGGCTAAAGATAAAAATTTGAAGGTTTTAGAGAAGTTTGACTTAAAGTGGACTTTTTGTTATCGGGGTCGGAATTCGATTCTAAAAGTTGTAGTAGGTTCGCAATATCAAATATGACTTGTGTGCAAAATTTGAGGTCAATCGAACGTGATTTGATAGGTTTAAGTATCGAGTGTAGAAGTTGGAAGTTCTAAAGTTCATAAAGCTTGGATTGGAGGTTGATTCACGATTTTAGCGTTGTTTGATGTGATTTGAGGCCTTGGTAAGTCTGTAATGTGTTTTGGGACTAGTTGGTGTTATTGGTCGGGGCCTCGGGTGTGTTTCAGGTTGTGTTGTACTCTTATTTGATGTTTCAATGCCATTTATTTGGACATAAAGGGGTACCATACTAAGCAAATGAGCTCCAATTATATATTTGAGTTCCTAAGGTCATGGGTAATATTTATCTTAGAAAAATTATAGATTTCGGGCACGTGGACCAAAGGGTATTTTGGTCAAATTTTCGTTCGGGGTTTGAAATTATTATAAATTGGATTAAAATGAATGCCTTAGTATATATTAATGGATTAACATAATCATTTATTAGTTTTGGGAGCATTGTACGTTGGTTCAAGCCTTCGGGGGAATGTAGAATGCCGGTTATGGGTCTTCGGTGCAAGGTGAGTCTCCTTTCTAATCTTGTGATGGGGAAATCACCCCTAGGTGTGTTAAATTGATTATGTGCTCCTAATTGTGGTGGCTACGTACGCACGAGGTGACGAGAGTCTGTGCGTAGCCATTATTATGCTATTGTCCGGGTAATCTAGGACCCAAAGACATGCTATAATTTGATTATTTGTGAACCCATTGATGGCTTGAAATTCTTTAATCACATTAAATTAATAAATGGATTTCTAAAAGACTTAAGCTATGTTTTTCTCAAATTATTGAAGAGAATTTGCCTTCCTTGGATATTTACTCCATGTTGACTTCTTGACTGATTATATGTCTGCGTGTGTTTATTTATGGAACTGGTCGGACGCCTCGACAGATTAAACAGATGCATATATGCTACGGGCCACTCGACCCTCGAAAGTGCACACTTTACATTTCTATTGGAGCGAGCCGTCGACCTCGGCATGATTTGCGCATGTTTGTGTTGTTGTCTTGAACTTATTTGAGTTGTTTCATGCCTCACTATGGCTCGAGGTCATATTTTTAATAATAACAAGAAATCGAAGGAAATTTTTCATGAAAGAATATGTTTACTTATTTCCTTTATCTAGATTAGAATCATGTTTATAAAACAAATCCACTATTTAATATATTTATTATGGATAAATAATCATTGGACTGCTAGTGAGTGTCAAGGTTGACCATCTCGTCTCCACCCCTTCGAGATTAGGCGAGACACTCATTGGGTACACGTTATTTTTGTACTCATACTACACTTGCTGTGTATTTTGTTTCACATGTTTATTGTGTGGCTTGTGGCTTAGCGGCATGACGGTCGCAGAGACTAGGTGAGCTGTATTTCTTCGAGGCGATTCTGTAGCTAGTATAGTCTCTTTCAGAATTTTATTTACTTTCTGTCCAATTGTATTGCGGGCAGTCGTTATACCTATTTGGTTTCCTTTAGAAAATTGCTCATGTACTTGTGACACAGGGTTCTGGGATGGTTTAGAGTATTGTATTAGTTGCTTAACTTTTCAATTTGATTTGAAAATTTTATCTTTTAAAATTTTTAAATAGTGAAGAAAAATCCTATATTTCAAAGGTGTTAAAAGTGAGATTTAATTAAGAAATTTTGTTGGCTTGCCTGACAGCAGTGTCGGGCACCACCACGACTCTTAGTGGATATTGGGTCGTGACAACATGGTATCAGAGTACTAGGTTCCCGTCAGTCGCACGAGTTATGAGCAAGTCTAGTAGAGTCTCGCGGATCGCTACGGAGACGTCTGTACTTATCCTCGGGAGGCTACAGTGCTATTAGGATTACTTCCCTTCTTCATTTCCTTATCATGAAGTTCGATTTCTTTGAGGCATATGCCTTTGATTCCTTCCTACTCAGTCTTACGCGATGCGATTGCTTAGAAGAAATCGAGAATTTGAAGAATTTAAATGTCACTACAAAGGTGGTGCGGGATGATTTTCCCGGTATAGTTGATTGTACTATTATAGTCGCTTTCTGGGAGGATATTCTATTGTTCATATTAGTAACAGGACTGCTAAGAGCCTTGAGTCTATGTACAGGTTTCCATGATGCTTATGAGCGATTATTTCCGTAGTGTTGTGGTGATGGTAGGATGTTTGCCCACGTGTCGGGGTAATAGATGAATTGAAGGGAGGTTTACTTAGCGTGTAATCAAGGGATTCAGTATTTCATTTCCGGTAGAGGAAAAAGGCAGTCGGATTAAGAATGGTCAGATGTGGTCTAGTGAAAGTAATGAGACTTGGTAATTGCAAGCGTTCTATGATTGGGTATCGTGGTCATATTGGAACGTACCAAGTTCGTGGATATTATAATCTACTACAATTTGCCTTTATGGCAGGATATTGTGAAATAGTATTGGAGATACGACTGTCAGTTATCGCATGGTGCGATGGTTCAAGACTGAATCAGAATTTATAATGTTGATGGATCAATAAAGATGAGCTTCGGAAAGGCTTAAATATTAGCAGCTATTGTGGGTTCAAGTGCCACGAAGATAGATTTTATTTGAGGCAACAATTGAGCAGCAAAGTATGAGGAAAGACATGTGAGAGGCGTCAGGCGGCGTTAAAAAATTCCTTAAAATCCGAGTATGAGAAGCAAGGTCGAGTGACCGATTAAGGAGACGAGTTCCGCCAAAGTGGGAGAGTGGCGGGGGTTGCATACGTGCTTGATAGTAAGAAGACTGCATGCCTTAAGGAGAGTTTGGATCTAATTGGGGATTTTAAGGATTTGTGATTGACGCCTGTGGATATGATATGAAGTATGGGTCATTGGAGTTATAGTGACTGTACCCCGTGCAACAGCATTAAGAAGATGTTGGGAAGTGGCTTCTTCAGATGGGTTATTCCCTATGAGCACTTGAGCAGGTTAGCGGTCGCATGGTTGAAGCTTCTGCAAGGAATTTTTACTGCTTGTTCAACAAAGAGATCGGTTATGCAAATGTGGTTGATGATTCAAAGTTCATTTTGCAAGGCTATGTCAACAAGAGATGAAGAATTCTAGTGAACTCCTGAATTGTGGAATGATGGCTTCAAGCTAAGTAGGAGAATCCCACTGCTTATGATTGGGTTGCATGATTAACTACTGGCGTGAAATCTGGTTAATAGCATATTAATGGGTTATCCCAACTAGGAGAAAAGACCATAAGTGGTAACCTGAGCAAATGAATTGTCGAATGAATGATATGGTTGGCCTTATTGGATCATGTTCAACTTAAGGAGGGATTCATAATTTATGCCTTGCGTAGATGCAGGCTTCACAGAAAGTGATTTTGCCTGATGCTTCCTCGAGAGAATATCCATGTGTTTGGCTCTCAGTAACGGTCCTCGTGAATTCAAAGGGTAAAGTGTGGTGCCTAATAATGTCGACCTTATAGGAATAAATAAGAATCTAGCTTTGTAGCAGCTTATGAGAAGGTGCCCAATATCTTCTATGATAGTTTGGCTTGCGGTGTAGCATTTGAAAGATATGAAATCTTTCGTGGGATTTGAGACAGCATGGTCTCATGATTCAAGGTCACTTGGGATGAGTGCAGATGGAGTATGTTATGTGTTGAATAAAGAAGTATTATTTCCAAGGAAATTAGGGTAAATTGGAAGGAGGTAGGTTGATTAGCCATTGTTGAATTACCATATTGGTGTCAGTGATCAGTTCCTTCAGCGCGAGCAAGTTATGCAAGTGATTTGTTGCGGTACGTGTGAGGCTTGTCGTCCATCGTAATTGATTTTGTTCAGAATCATTCTTCTTGTTATGTGTAGGCAAATCCCGGAAGGGCTATGATGGCTTGGACTACTACTTAGAGATTTGCATATTCGACGATTATGAGAATTCGCCTGTATGTTGCTATAGATCTCCTGAAGTGAGTTAAAATGAAAAGTTTTATATGATGAAGTGTTTGTCTATCGGCAGTTTCAGAGTTGTGATAGAAATCATGCCTATTGTATATCGGCACATGAGGTGCAGTGAGTGGTACTGAATTTGAAGTAAGTACCAAGGTTGCAGTTTGGTAAATGACTGTGATGTCATGAGCTCAGATGAGCAGGAAAGGAGTTTCAGTGTTTTGAGTAAGTTGATATTGTTGTCAGTATCATCTGAGATTGGTGTTTTGTGAGGAAGCCTTTGCATTCTGGTTAAGGATTCTTGATCTCTTTTTAGCATTAGTGCAGCAGGTGGTTCGGATGTGCAGGCCCATTATTTATTTCGGGAGGTTGTGGGATCGTGTCCCACCGAAAGATTGTATGAGTGTGACGTGTAGTCACTTTATTAATTAGAGATTTAAACCAAGTATTAGAATTTTGGTAATATCATCGATTGAGAATTTATGCCTGGAGGGCACTCTATTTATTAGGCTATGGACTGTGGAGGTTCCCTTCGGTTATGATGGTTGTTCTTGTATGTTATGAGAAAATGGAAGAAAACATACCTTTGAAATGTTATTGGCCTAGTTGGGCCCGAACTAGATCGATTTGAGGCTAGTGGATGGATTTAACTGTGGGAGTGAGCCTTACGTCAGGCGAGTTGTGTTTATTTCAGCAATGCGCTCTTTATGGGAGAGTAGTCGCGGTCTTATTTCGTGGTCAGCTAATTCATGCAAAGACATATTGCACCGTATGAGTTGTGAGACGGCTTGGTGTTTTATTATGTGTTAAGGTTCCGCGCAGCGGTGCTGTTATGTGAGCAGAATGGCTCTTGAAATTTAGATCATGAATTGTACCTCCGTTGTGCTTGCTTTTTGTAGCCTATAGTGCTATATGTGTCCTTAGGGATAGTATTATATACCTTAGCGTGTCTATGACTGATATTCGGTATTTGGTTGTAATAAGCAATTTAGCTCGATGTGTATCTCTTTATGTGAGTTCTATATGTGGATCGTGTGGCACGCTGCCATAGGTATGTTATTTGGATCGGGTGGCACGTTGCCATAGGTATGTGATTTGGATCGGGTGACACGCCGCCATGGTTATATTGTGTGGATCGGGTGGCACGCTGTCATGGTTATGCTGTTTGGATCAGGTTGCGAGCCGCAATAGTGTGATGTTCAATACAGTTTCCCCCTAGTTTCTTTTATGTGTTTTGTTTCCCATTTTCTGAGGAAAACTTGTATAAGTTGTTGGCCGGTGTCGCATGTATGATTCGTGGGTGGGGTAATTAGATCTCCGTTCAGAGTTTATTTTCCTCTTATATCATATCCTAATCGGTAGCCTATTGCCACATTATGGTATCATATGGGACTTTTGATCGTGTCCGAGGTGGCTTATTCCCTGAGCAGTTCGTACTGGGTGAGACCATATTATCGGACTTAGGATCAGTGCAATCTGATTATATGAAGCATATTAAGGAGCAAAGATCATGATTTGGTTCAGAATGTTGCAATAATTCTTGTCGGCGGTATAGACTCAATGATTCGTTGATTCAACAGTTGGTTATGAATTTCGGTGCATATCTTCCGTCGTGTTAGTGTTATAAAGGTTAGAGCAATACCTATGTAGTTCATGAGGTGCAATGGGAGCATCTGATTCGTTGAATTTAGGCTAAGTTGTTCGGAAAATATTATTGTGGTCCTATGTGTAAGTTATGCAGTCATGTTGGGTGCAACGTGTGGTGAATAATTGGGTCATCCTATGATGAAAAAAGGTATGGCATAGAATTCTGGATGTTGGAATTGGGCTCTAAGGCTTAGTTGCCTGAATAAAAGGGAGTATCTTAAGAATTTACTGAGCTAATGTGCTCAGCTAAGTTGTGGTAGCATGGAAAGGTACATATGGTTCTAAATAGTGATTTAGACTACTTCGGTATAGTTCTCAGCACGTTCGAGGACGAACGTATGTTTAAGTGGGAGAAAATGTAACGACCCAACGGTCGTTCTGAGCTCTAATGCGTCATTCAGCTGGCTGAGGCCATGAGCAGCTTCATTTCAGGAAAATAGACTTGTATGCGTGGTCGGAATTGAATTTCGGTATGCTCATAGTGGAATTGGAAGGAGAATTTTCATTTTGAAAGCTTAAAGTTAAAGAAATGAACTAGGATTGGAATTTTGAGTAAATGACCTCAGAATCGGGATCTGAAGGTTCCAGCAGCTTCGTATAATGATTTCGGATTTGGGCGTGTACCCGGATCGAGTTTTGGACGACTCAAGAGAATTTTGGCGCCTATTGTGGCAGTTAGCATTTTAGAAGAAATTATATCAGTTTGTCTTAAAGTGCATTTCAATGTTATGGATCTCCGTTTGGGATTCGGAGACTGGGAGTAGCTCCGTATGGTGATTCTGGAGTTGGGAGCGCGATCGGAAGTGAATACGGAGGTCCGTAGGTCATTTTGAAGTCGTTTGGCTAAAGATAGAAATTTGAAGGTTTTGGAGAAGTTTGACTGAAAGTGGACATTTTGTTATCGGGGTCGGAATTCGATTCTGAAAGCTGTAGTAGGTTCGCAAAATCAAATATGACTTGTGTGCAAAATTTGAGGTCAATCGAACGTGATTTGATAGGTTTAAGCATCGAGTGTAGAAGTTGGAAGTTCTAAAGTTCATAAAGCTTGAATTGGAGGTTGATTCACGATTTTAGCGTTGTTTGATTTGATTTGAGGCCTTGAGTAAGTCTGTAATGTGTTTTGGGACTGGTTGGTGTTATTGGTCGGGGCCTCGGGTGTGTTTCGGGTTGTGTTGTACTCTTATTTGATGTTTCAATGCCATTTATTTGGACATAAAGGGGTACCATATTAAGCAAATGAGCTCCAAATTTAGTTTTTACTGAACCATTTTATATGTATCATAATTTCAAAGCCATAGCAAAAAGAATCGTCGAATTTGGACGTCGTATGAGGAAGTTATGCTCGTTTCCGTGCCGAGAAAAGTGTTGGTACTGTCAAAACCGCAAAAAACGGAAATATATCGCAGAAGTGGGACCAAGGAAGCGGGAGTTTATTGACAGAAGCGGAAATTTCTGCGGAAGAGGAAATTATTCCACAATAGCGGGACCGCGGAAGCGAAAACTACTAATGCCAAAGAGGATTTATTAAAAATCAAACCTGGCTCATTTTTCACTTCACTTCTTCCATGGGAGCCGACTTTGAAGCAACTTTGGAGAGCCATTTTTATCACCAAACATGAGGTAAATGATCTCTACTAGTTTTGAGTATATACATCAATTATGTATGGATTTTAGCATGAAAATGGGTAGAAATTTGAGGGTTAGAGGAAGACCTAGAAATATTTTTTTTATTGGATTTTTACCACGAATTTGAGGATGAAATTAAGAGAGCATTATATATTTGAGTTCCTAAGGTTATGGGTAAATTTTATCTTGGAAAAGTTTCGGATTTCAGGCACGTGGACCCGAGGAAATTTTGGTCAACTTTTCATTCGGGGTTGGAAATTATTATTAATTGGATTATAATGAATAGCTTAGTATATATTAATGGATTTACATAATAATTGATTAGTTTTGGGAGCATTGTACATCGGTTCAAGCCTTCGGAGGAATGTAGAATGCCGGTTATGGGTATTCGGAGCGAGGTGAGTCTCTTTTCTAATCTTGTGAGGGGAAAATCACTCCATAGGTAAGTTAAATTGATTATGTTCTCCTAATTGTGGTGGCTACGTAAAATGGAGGTGACGAGAGTCCGTGCGTAGCTACTATTATGCTATTGTCCGGGTAGTCTAGGAGCCAAAGGCATGTTATACTTGGATTATTTGTGAACCCATTGATGGCTTGAAATGCTTTAATCACATTAAATTAATAAATGGATTTCTAAACGACTTAAGCTCTGTTTTTCTCAAATTATTAAAGAGAATTGGCCTTTCTTGGATATTTACTCCATGTTGACGTCTTGTCTGATTATCTGCCTGCGTGTGTTTATTTTTGGAACAGGCCGAACACCTGGACAGATTAAATAGATGCATCTTTGGCACTGGCCGCTCGACCCTTGGCAGTGCACACTTTACATTTCTGTTGGAGCGGGCCGTCGACCTCGGCATGATTTGTGCATGTTGGTGTTGTTGTCTTGAACTAATTTGAGTTGTTTCATGCCTCTCTATGGCTCGAGATCGTATTGCTAATAATAACAAGAAATCTAAGGAAATTTTTCATAAAACAATTATATGTTTACTTGTTTCCTTTATCTAGATTAGAACCATGTTTATAAAACAAATCCACTATTTAATATATTTATTATGGATAAATAATTATTGGACTGTTAGTGAGTATCAAGGTTGACCGTCTTGTCTCTACCCCTTCGGGATTAGGCAGGAACTCATTGGGTACACATTATTTTCTTACCCATACTATACTTGATGTGCATTTTGTTGCACAGGTTTATTGTGTGGCTCGTGGCTTAGCGGCATGGCGGGCGTAGAGACAAGGTGAGTTGTACTTCTTCGAGGCGATCCGCAGCTAGTATAGTCTCTTTCAAGATTTTATTTACTTTCTGTCCAATTGTATTCCGGGCAGTTATTGTACCTATTTGGTTTCCTTCAGAAAATTGCTCATGTACTTGTGACACCGGGTTCTGGGATGGTTTGGAGTATTGTATTAGATTCTTAACTTTTAAATTTGATTTGAAAATTTTATCCTTTGAAATTTCTAAATATGGAAGAAAAATACTATATTTCAAAGGTGTTAAAAGTGAGATTTAATTATGTAATTTGTTGGCTTGCCTGACAGCAATGTCTGACGCCAACCCTTAGTGGATTATAAATCGTGACAAGTAAGGAGGTTGTATTTGACAATATGAAGTCGTTGGATCTCGGATGGGTACTATTGGATTTGATTGTTGTATATTTGGAAGGATAATATCGGAAGTCGGCTTAGAAATTGCAATAATTCTTATCGAATGAGAGAGAGTTCCATGAATTGTTGATCCAGTGAGTGGTTGTGATTTCTACGTGTTTTTTTCATCATCAGCAGTGTATGAAGTTTTTAGAACGAGGTTTTATTTGATATGAGGTTTATTATCGGAATTGGGTTGTTTTGAGCAACTACTATGATAGAAAATTTTTCTACGGGTAATTGAGTTGTGTGGTATATCATGTGATTGTGTCTTGGGTTATGGTTGTGGCTTGGTACAACTTTGTCAGACTTATACAAGGTGTAGATGCAAGATCCAGATCTTATAATAAAATCTAGATGTTGGAAATTAGATTCAATTCTTTATGGGTTAAGGTTGAATTAATGATTTTCAATTATGTTGTGTTGTCGGGCCTATATGAAATAGAGTGATGTGGGATTACCCCCGTGCATGTGCATGGTAAGTATACATGGCAGTTTGGCAGCTTTGGAACAACTTTGGGCACCTACGAGGACGAACGTATGTTTAAGTGGGGGATGATGTAACGACTCAACCGGTCGTTTTAAGCATTTGTACTTCGCTCGGTGGTTTGGGGGCATTAATATCTCTGCATGATGTATTATGACTTATGTGAATCGTCAATTTTGGTTTTCAAGTTATTCGGAACTGATTTGGAATAAGGATTCTCAACTAAGAAGCTTTAAATTAGAAGAGTTGACCGGGTTTGAAAATTTAGTATTTGACCTCGGATTGGAGTTTTGATGGTTTCATTAGCTCCACTGGGTGATTTTAGAGCTAGAAGCCCATCCGGACCTTGATTTGGATGTCCGTAGTTGAATTTGGCTTGAAATGGCGAAAGCTATTTTTGGAAAGTTTGACCGAGAGTGGACTTTTTGATATCGGATTCGGGTTGTGGTTCCGGTAATTAGTATAATTCTGCTATGTCTTATGGGACTTGTGTGTAAAATTTGGGTTCATTCCCAGTTGCTTTACAATGTTTTGGTACGAGTTATGGAAGTTAAAAAGTTCAAAGTTCAATAAGTTCGCTTTGAGGTGCGATTCGTCGTTTCGATATTGTTATGCGATATTTGAGGCCTCAAGTAGATCTGTATTATGTTATGGAACTTGTTGGTATATTTGTATGGGGTTCCAAGTAGCTCGAGTGAGTTTCGTACAAGGTTCAGATCATTTTCGTTTCTTATTGCATTGCTGAAGGTTGTTGGTTCTGGTATTTCCGCATCTGCGGAAGAATGGACGCAGATGCGGACAATTGGGCGCAGATGCAAGTTATATAATAGATGTGTGTTTGTCATCTCTGGTTACGTATAAGCGGATAAAGATCCGTAGGTGCGAGGAGGTCAGTTGGCTAGTGGAGTCCGCAGAAGTGGAGCCTGTCTCGCAGAAGCAGCATTTGTGTCCGCAAAAGTGGAAATGACTGGCCAGAAGCTATAAAAATTGAGATTTTGGTTCTTTCTTCATATTTTGAGATGTGATACTCAGATTGAGGTGATTTTTGGAGCAATTTTCATCACAAAGATTGGGGTAAGTGTTCTACACTTGGTTTTGATTTTATTTCATGAATCTATCTTCATGTGTGCCAATTGGTTGATGAAATCAAAAGAGAAATATGAGTTTAGCCTAATGTTTCATAATGTGAATTTTTGAGTTTGAACATCAATTTGGATTTGGATTTGGGTGAAACTAGTGTGGTTGGATTCGTAATTAAATGGTTTGTCAGATTTTTTGAGTTTCGTCGGGTTCCGAGGTACTGGCCTGGGTTTTTACTTTTTATTAAGGATTCGATCTCTTTTATTTGAAATTATTTTGTTGGGCTTTATTTGATGTATTTGAATTACTTTTGACTAATTTTGATCTATTCGGAGGTCGGTACGCACGGGGTGGCATCTTTGGAGCATCATTTGGCTCGCTCGGTATTGGATTTGGCTTATTCGAGGTAAGTAACTCTTCAAAACTTGGTGCTGAGGGTATGAAACCCCGAATTACATGATGTGTTTGGTGATGAGGTGACACACATACTAGGTGACGGGCGTGTGGGCGTGCACCGTGTGAATTGTAACTGTGTTATTTCTGTGGTATTGTGTAGTCACCTGATTTTATCTGTAATTATGAAATCTCTACGTAATAAAGTAATTGAGCTATCAATCATGCTAGAGATCCTGTTTAGGCTATATACTAAAACTGTTGGGACCCATAATAGTCGTTTCTTGCTGCTGACCTATTGACTTAATTGAAATTTCGTACTCAGTTATATTCATTCATTACATATCATTTCTCAATCTCTATAGTTATTTACCAATACATCATATTATTATTTTCGGGCTAGTTTCATGACATTGTAGGCCCATGAGAGAGAGAGACTAGAGATATTGATGGCTGAGTGAGGCCGAGGGCCTGATTGTGAGGATATTGACACTATAGCGCATGAGTTTTCCGTGCTGAGTTGTCAGTATGGATTCTGATATTGATACTATAGCACGTGAGATGTTCGTGCAGTACATGATTTGTCCGTGCGGATTATAGTGCTTGGGATGAAGGAGCCCCCCCGGAGTCTGCACATGCCCCAGTAAGCGCGGTTGATTATATTGAGGGATGGATCTTCCCTGGACATGGAACTTGTCCGAAGCATTTATATACCTGGGGATAGATCTTCCCCACGGGCTGGATTGGACCTACTCAGTACTAAATGACTGATGGTCAGTAGATGTGCATATTTTGGGATGGATCATCCCTGGGACAGATTGGCCATATACACTGTTAGTGATTGAGCATGATGAGTAAAAAGTGTGAGACAATGACATTGAGCAGTTTGAGAGTGTGAGTATATGAGTTCTTCTATGAGATACGTTGCATTGGCATGCACACATGACATACATGCATATAGATGCATTTTTCTCATGTTGTACAATATCACGTCATCATGACTTCTAACACATATTAACATATGGGCATAGTGAGGTATTTTACACTTGTCATCTGGAAAGAAAATAAAACATCTTATTTATTGTTGAAAAGCTTTGTGAAAAATAATACAACTCTTCTTTCTCTCTCTACCTCTGTCTCTATCTCTAACGATTATTTCTATCTTAAGTTCACATCATCCTTTTATCTTTTAGATCGACAATAACAATATCGTTCTTCTAATCTCTAGGTCATATTATATTTGATTACGATTTACCCTCGTTTATTTTTTATTATTTTGGACACCAATAGCTTTTGAACCAAACAATTTAGCGTCGTATGTAGGAATTCGAGAATCAAAATCATAGTTTGCACCTAAAGAACAACTGACATCCATTCTCTACACCACACAAAAATAAAAGACGGCCGAAAATAACAGAAGAATGAAAATAATAGTGGGTGTTACACCCAATCTCTTGGGTTCTCTCAATAAGGCCGATGACGAAGGAATCTTGAATGCAACCCCTAGAACCACCCCAGGTGCAGAGATCTCGCCTTCCCCACCCGAGGATCTAACGATCTTGCATGAAAAAGGAGCCTCAACATCTGCTGCTAAGTGTTGATACCCAATTTTTCCCTATGTATTTTTTTACTCAAAATACTTTCAAAAAAGCTTGTGAAAGCATATATAAGCATCCCCAAAAAGTTTGGTATTTTTCTATAATTTTTCAAGCGTTTTAAAACCAATTTATAACGTATTTGTAATATAATATCTAATATTTAGTATCAAATATTGTTATTTTAATAAATAAACTATTTTATTCTCTCTTTTACATAAAAATATAATGTATGTAGTTTTTACAGGATTTTACAAAGTCAGTAGGTATTTTTAAATTAAAATTGTATTAAATTATAATTTTAGCCTATTTATCAATTTAATAAGTGAAAATTCGCGCCGGGTATTTTTTACTCAATTCCCAAACATATTTTATTATTTCAGTAATTTTGTTTAATTTTTATAAGATTGTTTACTATTTTTTATAAAACTAAATGTGGAAAAACGGCTATTTAAATTGTAGCCCCTTTCTATTTCACATTTAGCCCAAAATCAGCCCCAATCAACCCCAATTAACCCCAATTATATTACCTAATTTTCCAATCCACTCGACCCAAACCCGTTCGAATTAACCCGACCCATTTCCCACTTTTATTCATGGCCATTGATCACTCAGATCAACCGCCCACATTATTACTTACCAAATTAAACCCCCCCCCCCCAAACACTTAACCCTATCCTCACTTTTACCAATCCGCCGCCTTTCACTCCCAAATGCTCTCTAAGTTCTCTGGGAACCCTAGTCTTCTCCGGTCCTCTTCACCGGCATTAATGGCCATTCAGGGCCTGAAACTTCCATGCTCGTCCATTCATCACCTTTCTTGGCCTTTGGGTTTGAAGATCGGGACTTTGTTTCAAGTGTGACTGGATCAGAGGTCCTTCAATGGAGTTTCACGGCTGTCTCAGGCCTTTCTCCGGCAAGTCTTTGAAGCCTTGGGTCCTTGCCAAGCCCCGATGAGTCCGTTCAGGCTTTTCTCGCCATTTCTAGGCCTCCTATAAAAACCCTAATGATTCTAGGTTCTTTTTCATTTTTCTCTGTGTTATCTTACGATCTTCTTGGAGTACTAGTTGTTTTCTTAAATTTTTAAAGTGTTTCTCATCTATTTCTTCACTTAATCATGATTTCAAAAACTGTTCGTCTTTTTAAAACCTAGGGTTTTCTATGACTTATCTGATTTCTCTGATTTTTTTGTTTATTCTTGCTACTGGGTGTTCTTCTCCATGATTTTGACATTTTCTATTATAGCTCTAAAGTGTTTTGCCTCACTGATTACCTTTCTAGGGTTTTCGGTTAATTGTTCTATGCTTTCTTTATAGTGTTCTACTCTTGTTCGTCTTCGTCTATGATATTCCTTGTGTTCTGACTTGTAGTGGAAACCCTAATTTCTAAGGGTATTCTCCATTCCCTTTTCTCTGTGAAACCCTAGCCGACCCTGTTTTCTTCTTGTGTTTGCTACATGTCTACTCTACTATTTGTCATTCTCTCGTATGTCCAAAATTTATGCATCTTTTATAGTACTTCTTTTCCCCTTTCCCTGAAACCCTAAATTGATTTTTGTACAACTGTTCGATTCTCTAATTTCTCCTTGTTTCTTGACTAATTTCAATCGATTAGTATCTTGATTCCTTGATTTTCTGGGTGATTACTTGCCTTATATGACCTACCCGTGTGATTTTCAAATTTGTCATATGTATTTACCCTATATTCTGTTATTAATACTATAATTTCTTTCCAAAATTAGTCCTGGGCTTATTTATTTTTCCATACGGTTCCTTAATTGAAAGGGTTCCCTTCTCCTAATTGATACTGATTGATTTTTGAATATTTCCTTGCCTGACTGTTGCTTCTCTTTCAACTATAAATAGGCTTTCTCTTTTCTCACTTAGCACACAACTCATACTCGAGTTCTCTCTACTCTTACTCACTAAAAAACTCTCTCCTCTTCTACCTTCCTTCTCTGTTACTTGCTCTCTTGCTAAGGATTAGCCGGCCGAAAGCCATGGCTAATTATAAGGATTTTCTTTGTTTTGTTACTCAAATTTGCACTGGTAGGATCCTAACTTCATTTATTAACTTTCAAGTATCTGTTTATTCTCTCCTCTTCTTTGTCTGTTATGTTATTCAATTAAGCATGCATGATCAATCCCTTCCCCTTATCCCTTTGTCTTCCTGTTTGTTTCAGCAATTCATTTGAGTGTTACTATGTTCAATTTCCTTACCCCCCGTTTCCTTAGTTTTTCATGATACCTCACCTATTTTGTATACTTCAGTTTAGTTTCATGATAATCCCTCTTCCCCTTGCCCCCTTGTCTCCTTGTCTGTTTGTGCTCAGGATAGTCCTGAACCATGACCCTTATCTGCATACCTTTATTTCAAACTACAGCATGTTAATCCCTAATTCCCTTTCCCTTTTGGTGCTTACATTCAATGTTTTATTAAGTCCAGCATGTTAAACACTTCCCTTTGATTGTGCGCGCGCTGTTCATTATTATGCTTCAATCTAATCTTGTCTGCTAAGTGCTTTTATATGATTCCATCTCCCTTTTCTCCTTGTTTGTATGTGAGTTGCTCTGGACAAGGTTTGCACCTTATTGCCATTTCTAGTCTGGAACTAAGGCTGTCAATAGCCGTTACTCAAAGAAATCCCATCCCCCATCCCCTATCTTATGTGTTTGAACCTTGACAAAGGCCTGTTGGTGTCCTAATCACCATTCAGACCCTTGTCTGACTTGTTTACAAGTCTGCTCTTGTTTGTATCCCTTGTAAGAAGTCTGGGGTGTGCCAATCTCACTCAATAGGCTGGGTATGACCACTTCCTACGATGGTCTTCCTCTAATCTATCACTTTATATTTATTCTTAGATCTTTAAGTTCCTACCCCCGTCTGGTAAGCCATGCTTAGGGACCTTGGGGTCTCCTCTGAACTCGGATGCCTTAGGGTTGGTAATTCCACACTTGCACTATTCCAATTAGAGTGTAAGCAATGCTTGGGTTCCATTGAAAGCCCTTGGAACTTTGTAACACTCTAAATAGAAAATCCTCGAATCTTGGGAGCTCGAATTTGGTAAAAGGCGTATTGTTGAACATTATAGTTGCTTCGAGATTCCTTGGGCTTGTTATAGTTGCTGATGTATTTTAAATTTTTATTTCTTTAATGTTCTTTCCTTTTTTCCTCAACTTTGTAATAATTTGTAATATAAAAACTCGGGGGTATAGTGAAAGGGACATGGGGGGATTTACTTTCTCCATACATTAGAGATCATGCCTACAAGTTTGCATTTTTAGATATCATGTCTATAGCTTTCTCACTATTGCATCAATATCATATAGAAATCATGACTATATGCTTATTCATCTTTGCAACGGTAGAAAACATTTCTTAGGACCTTTGTTTTATCTATGTAACCTGTTATGATGCATGTAGGTTCTCTTGATATTGCATTGACTTCATATAGAAACCAAGCTACTAGGTTTGTATCTTATAATCTCACCTAGAAAGCATGCCTATAGGAACTATATAAATGCTAGGCAAAACAGTAGGACTTCTAATTATATGAGATCAGCAATTAAAGGGTGATAAAAAATGTTCTAAGCTCAGATCCGCTAATGCTTTAAACATTTCAGTAACTCAACTTGTCCCCAAATCGGTTTATGTTAAAACGGGCCCAAGTCTGCCCCTTTCGTAATCTGTAAACTATTTCTATTTTTACCATCCTGTGATTGTCCGTTTGTCTAAATTTTGTTCTTTCAAGATTGCAAGGTCTTTAAACTCCTCTTCACACCATTCCTTTATACTCAACTCATGCGGCCAGCCTATAGTCCTTTTGAAAATTATTTGCAACCTTAAATCCTTTTTAAACAGACCCTTTGTCTGAAGCTAACATTTTCTAAAAAGTCCTACTGGTTTTCTAATTTCTATCAACTTCTAAAACGGGCCCCGGGGAGCTCGAAGCAGATTTTCTATCCAACTCTTATGTGTCAAACTAGTCTGCCCGCTCTTCCTAACCTCTTCTAAAGACCAACAATAATTAAAGTCGTGCTAAACTACTTGATGTATGCCACGAGGTTTATTTGAGCCTCTAATTGCTTGCTTGTATCCTGCTTATATGCTACTTGTTTTTGACTTGTCGCTCTAGTATTTTTACTTTTGAATACTCCATATATATATCCTATCCCTCTTCCCCCTTCCTTAGGATTATAAGTCCTAATTCCCCAGGACTAACAGGTTGGGACGGGTATTAGCATGCAATAAGTAACGATACCAACGCGTTTTAATACCTTAACGGGGTGGGAGGGTAGAATATGGAGATGATGCCGATGCGATAATATCATAAAGCGACCCCTCTTTGGGAATATGTGCAGGATATTGCATCGAATGATCCATATTGTAGTTAAACCTAGGACCTTTCTCCCTTTTGCTTGTTTTATTCAAATGTTCTTTCATATTAATACTTATTCTTTTAATCAACTTTCTTTCTTTAATTTTTTTATTTGCGTACCTCTTTCTTCTTTTAAAAGATTTCAAGTTGTGTGAATGTCATATATGTGAACCTTATTTTTTTAATTGCTTCATCTCTTCATAAAGTCACAATTAGCACGGCCGGAACCACATTTGTGGATCTTGAGGGGTGCCTAACACCTTCCCCTCGATATAATCTCAAGCCCTTACCCGAACTCTGGTTTTATTTTCAAAATATTCTCTCTTAAGTGTCCTAATGCACTATAATCATTAGGTGGCGACTCTTCCAATTCTGTAACCCAATTCCCAAACGAAAAATAGAGTTGTTTTGCCCATAATGTCATAAAAATCCGATTTCGCTTTCGAAAAAGGGAGTGTCGACAGGAAGCACCCTCGGTGGTCAAGAAGATACTGGAAGAATGGCAAAAAAATACCCAAAGTGGCTTGGTCGAGAAGTCACCACAAAGTAACCTCAGGTGTACACCAACAATAGGCATCATTGCTGCCATGGGTGAACCCGATGTTGTATGAGCAAATAAGGGCCCGTTGATGTGCGAACCAACGATGGCACGCTAACAACCATCCTTAAGAAAATAGAAGAAATGGAAAATAAAAATAAAGCACTCTGTGACCAAATGAGGGAACATTAGGAAAGGGTCGTCAAGATCCCCGGTGCTCCAAAGTTGCTACCAATACGCAATGTAGGAATGTTTGTTGAAAAACCCTATACCAAAGAAGTTTCCCCTCACTCTATCCCAAAAACCTTCAAAATGCCGCCCTACTTGAGGGTATACAAAGAACCACAGATCCTGAAGACCATCTGGTCCACTATGCCACTATCGTGAAAGGCATTGACGTATCAAAAGAACGGGTACCAACGGTGCTGCTGAAGAAGTTCGATGAGATGTTGACAGGACGGGCCCTAACATGGTACTCCCAGCTACCAGCTAGGAAAATATCGACATTCAAAAAATGGCGGATAAGTTCGCCACCGCACATGCAGGTGCAAAGAAAGCGGAAGCAAGGTCCAACGACATCTTCGCCGTTAGGCAAACCGTAGGAGAAGGACTCAGGGACTTCCTGGCCAGGTTTAAAAGGGTAAGGATGATTCTGCCAAACATATCGGAAGGTATGGCAGTCGCCGCTTTGCAGAACGGTCTAAATAGGGACGGTTTGAGGGCAACTAGGAAACTGCTGAGCCGCCTTATGAAATATCCCCTTACCACATAGGAAGAAATCCATAACGCCTACTATGCTGAGGTACGAGCGGACGAGGACGATCTTAATGGGCCGACCCAATGGCTAACAACAATACAGTCAGAAATAAGGAGGGATCGACGCAATGAGGGTACAAGAACAACTCCCACTCGTCAACAAAGATCAACACCAGCCTTACATCAGATCCTCCCATCCTCCTCCACCCAGGCATACAGACGCACTATAGCGACACGTCGCCCTACTCCGAAATGAAAGAGGTACGCCCCCTTTATTATCCACCCATATCTTTTATGTGTCTCCTTAAAATATTGTGTACGCACTAGAGAATCTGGGCACCAAAGTACAGTGGCCGTAGAAGATGAAATCAGACCCTACCACAAGGAAATCAAATGTCTTTTGTGAGTTCCATCATGAACGGGGACACAAAACCGAAGACTGCATAGGCATACGATAAGAGGTAGTCAGAATGCTGAACCAGGGATACCTGAGGGAGTTGCTCAGTGACAAAGGGAAAACAAACTTCGCACGCGGATTGGATAAACCCCACGGGCCATCGAAGCTGCCTTCCCCGGCACGCACGATAAATATGATCGTCGAAGGCCGCAATGACTTGGAGATCAATCATGTCAAGTTCACCACCACGCACAAGCTAAAAAGGACCATTGCCCATGAACGGTATGATGACTTCGAAGATAGCATCACCTTCGATAAATTCGATGCCGACGGTTTGTCTTTCCCTCATTATGACGCTTTAGTTATCACTTTACATATTGCCGATACGGATGTTAAAAGAATCATGGTTGATGACGGAAGTGGCACCTGTATTATCTATCCGAAGGTTCTCGTACAAATGGGACTCGAGGATAACATAATACTGCACTGCATAACACTAACAGGTTTTAACAATGTAGTGGAACAGACATCCGGAGAAATACCACTGCAAGATTTAGCAAGAGGAATCACACCGGAAAAAACTTTCCACGTGATGAACCAGGAAACGACATACAACGCCATCATAGGATGCCCATGGACACATGCCATGCGAGTGATCCCCTCAAGCTTTTACCAAGTGATCAAATTCCCTACCTTATGGGGAGTATTCACCATTCGAGGTGAGTCGCGCACCGCACAAGAATGCTACAAAATAGCTCAAGACTACGCCCACACCAAACAGCTAAAGGGAGCGAGTGCAGAGGCATAACAATCAGCCATGTCGGGGACTAAGGTCAGTCCAATAACGGACGCTATTAGAGATCCCCACATCGTGGAGGCCAAAAGAGCAATGGTCAAAAATCTCGACCCAGTCCAATTGGACGACACCAACCTTACAAAGAAAGCCTATATCGGGCACGACCTCACCAACCCTAGTAAGTATCGTGAATTCCTAACTAACCATGCACATTTTTTTGCTTTTCCCCATTCATATATGCCAAGAATCCCAGGAGAGATCGCCACCCACAGGCTGAATGTCGATCTATTACACCTGCACGTGCAATAGATGAGAAGGAAGTTCAACGCCACTATCAATGAAGCGGTCAGCGAGGATGTAGATAAGTTATTGGCCAACAGTTCCATCAAAGAATCAAAGTACTCCCAGTGGGTCGTCAATATCGTCATGGTCAAAAAGAAAAACGAGAAGTGGAGAATGTGTGTGGATTTTACTGATCTGAACAGGGCATGGTCTAAGGATTCGTTCCCACTGCCCCACATCGACCAGTTGATCGACGCCACCGCTGGACACAAACTGTTGAGCTTCCTAGATGCCCACTCCGGCTACAATCAAATAATGATGGCCGAAGAGGACCAGGAGAAAACGACTTTCATCACACACCAGGGAATATATTGCTACAAAGTAAATGCCCTTCGGGCTCAAAAATGCAGGGGCTACGTACCAAAGACTGGTCACTAAAATGTTTAAAGAACAACTCAGTAAAACCATTAAAGCCTATACGACGATATCCTGGTGAAGTTTGTGAGCACTTGATTTTTGCCTCACATGAATTACTCCCACAAAATCAAAACAAAAATTGTCTGTTTTATTGTGTGCATTTCGAGAATTTTTTGTGATATTTTATTAATTGTTTGGGTTGGTGTGCATGTTTATTTGTTTAAATTAATAGAAAAATAAAAAAATATATCGCATTTACATTTGGGATTTAATTTTATAAATAAGAGTAATTAAGTTTGTTTTACGAAAATGAAAAATCACAAAAAGTATGCATCTTTTTCATTTTTAGTCTTTAATGTCCAAATTGTGTGATTGTGTTTTAATTGTTATTTAGTTTTAGGTGATAATTATTATTAAGAGTTAATTAGTATTTTAAGATAATTTTGGGTTTTATAATTTAATCTTAGCATTTTTTAGTTTTATTAATTAGTAAAAGAAAAGAGAACAAATATAGAAGAACAATTTCGGAATTGGGCCAATTCTTGAATTCACCTGGCCCAAATGCCTTACAAGTCCAACCCAAAACCCACCAGGTCAACCCGACCCGATCTGTCTCATAACCCAAATGACCCCCTCCTCATTTTCATTCAATTCCTTACATACCCTAACACAAAAAATCCTAATCCTCTCAAACCCTAGCTGCCACTATTCATCATCTTCTTCCTCCATCTCCAAACCCCTCCATGGCTGCCCTTCTTGACTTTTTCCTCGTCATCCTCCTCCAGCCAACGACGTGAACCACCCCCCCCCCCTTTCTCTTCTTCTTCGTCGAACCAAGATCAACGAACCTCCAGCCCACCAGACGAACAGCTGTTGTTGCGTCTTCTTCAACAGTGTTGCTGCTTCATCTCATGATGCACAGCAGCCCCAAGCTTCCATTTTCGTCCAGTCGACCTCCAGTCGTCGATCACCTTCGTTCCAGCATCGCACAGCAGCCAAACGACCCCCACTGTCCCCACCTCCTCACAGCCCCTTCCTCGTCGCTACCAGCCCCTCACAACTCGACCAAACGACCATACTGTCGTCAACCACGAACCACATATAGGACTAAGGCCATCGACACTCGTGGCTATGGCCATCAATGAGAAATGGCTAAGGCCATCGACAATATTATGGCTAAGGCCATCACCGTCAACCGTTGATCCAGTTCGACTACGGCAAGCGAGTGATTCAACGACAGTCGAAGTCAAATATATTGCTAAGACCATCAACATTATGTGGCTACAGCCATCAACGCAAAATGGCTAAGGCCATCGACATTATTATGACTAAGGCCATCGTCGTCAACCGTCAACCCAGTTCGACTACGGCAAGCAAGCGATTCGACAACAATCGAAGTCACTCATATGGCTAAGGCCATCGACACTATGTGGCCATGGCCATCGACATTATTTTGGCAAGGCCACTGTCGCTGATCGTCGACCCAGTAAAACCATGAAAAATAAAGCAAGCACCCGCTCAATAGAGACGAGATACCAAAAATAAAAGACACAAAATAAAGGAATGGCAGCAATAGTATGACTTTCATTATCGTTTAAAATGCATGTACATCCGGCCTTACAAAAGGACCTCATTACATTCCAAAATACAGGAAAACAAAAATATATACAAGTCCTAAGGGGCTTGGCGGCTTCACCCGTCACCTTCAGCGTGACCGCCATTCTGCTCATTATCCCCCGCTTGGCCTCCATCTTGTCCGTCACCACCCCCGGGTTGGTAAGCTGCATAAATCCAAGAGGCGGATTCTAGAAGGTTGATGTCTTCGGAGTTATAGCTCGCCCGATCTAGAGAGTCAGAGCTACACCCACAAGTTTCACTGGCAACACGGGCTACGCTCCATTGTTCTTGAACCTCTGCCTCTGTAGCTTGACCCGCAGATAAGTACTCCTCGAGTACGACCAATCTGGTTTCGGCGTACACCCACATCTCATGCGCTTCACGATGCGCATCATCTTCGAGCTTTGACGAAACGGTCTGGTTGAGGACCTCAATCTCAGCCGCCTTGGCATCGAGTTCGGCAGTCAAGGCAGTGACTCTGGTCTGCAATTGAGCCGCATCCTCCGCTACCCCGCGGCTCATCTCCAATTCCTCTTCCTTCGACTGAAGGAGAGTCTCAAGCTCAATATTCCGAGCCAAAGCAGCCATCAGTTGATCATCGACCTCCTCCAACTCGGCCACCCTCCGTTTCAACTGATCCTCCGATTGTTCAAGGCCCTCATAGAACACTCAAAACTAAAGGTCTTGTTTAAGCATATCTGCTAACGCCTGATGCTTGACACAGCATGGTTTTTACTTCTTCTCCATTTTGTTTAAGGTGGTCGCCTTCTTTTGCTCACGCCGCCTCCTCTCTACCTCCAAAATAAGAGTCTAAAAAGGAAAGGAAAAAGAGGAAAGACAAGTCAATACGTATCAGTGTCGTCCTCACAGCCAACAAAGAAAACCTGAAAGCTACCAGCAAGGTTGCGCTAGTGACCCTTAGAGACAGATCCCTGTTATTAACGCCATTTAATGTTTCATTCTCTATGTCTGCACACAGCAGGGTCATATCCGTTGTAGCTTGCTTGCTTTTCTCTAATAAATATACCCTCCCGGGATCAGGATTCGGGGGTTAGACCTACCCGCCACCATCCCCACGCGGGCTGGATCTCTCTTTACATCGATAGGAGCGCCTTCAGGGCCCGCCCTCTCAACATAGACGTTCGCTCCGCCAATTGAGAACGACGAATCGTCCTTCGGAGCACGGGCTGAGCTGGTATCTGCGGAAGTTCTCCTTTGAAGAGCCGACCTCCCTGAACGGATGGCTTCGACCATGAAAAAAGGCCTTGGCTCTTGACGAGGCTCGCTAATCCTCTCATCATCAGTAGCTACCCTCTTACGCGTTTTCATATCACGACCCAAACCCAGTCATGATGGCGCCTAACCATAACACTAGGCAAGCCTGACCAACAATCACTCTTAATTCGACAATAAATCTCAAAACTGACAATTTAAGGAAAAAGTAATAGTTTTACAATAATAATCCAATATTTATATTAAAATAATATGGAGAGATACAAAATTTGATAAAACACTCCCATAAGATTTGGGGTCACGAGTCTAGAGCCTCTAAAACAAACAGGATAACAATATCTGAACAAAAATAAACAAGTCTATATATATATATATATATAACTGAAATAGGAGGAGTATTCCGGTCCTGGGAACGTCAAGAAACTACCTCAACAACTCTGATAAGCTCTGGAGACAGCGACTCCTCAGCTAAGCCTGTGGTACACCTAAATCTGTACACAAGGTGCAGGGAGTAGGGGTGAGTACTACCAACTCAGTAAGTAATAAATATATAAAATATCTGAAGATAAGAATCCACGAACCGTCACAAAGTAAAGCTAAAACTAACAGTCCGACACATTAACTATGAACCAACAACAAAGCAATATCAAGTATATCAGTCAAGTATAATGCAAGAATGCAATGCAATGCGCATGACCTGCTGTGACGTACAGCCCGATCCATTGGATACCCGCGCTCACTGGGGGTGTGTACAGACTCCGGAGTGGCTCCTACAGCCCAAGCGCAATATCATCATATCATTATTGCGGCGTGCAGCCCCTTCCATACTCAGTCCACAGTATGCATATGAGTCACATAACAGATTCAATTAATTTCTCAGTTTCCAATTATTAAGAAGAATATAATTATTTATTTAAATTCAAGAAAAGTGAATTAGCGTTTCATAATAGTGATTAAACACAGGACTGAGATTAATGATTATACAAATCATGTTATCACAATGATATTCATCCTCTGAGGATGCTACAGATCGGCACAAGGCCCCAAACATGGCAATAAGCCCTGATATGTTCAATACAGGGTGTGTATTGGTCGTCAATATAGTAAAATTCTTGTTCGGGATGGACCAAGTCACAATCCCCAAATCATAAACAACCTCGCACCTGCTATGGGGTGCGAGTCACGCCCTAATATAACGTCACAATGTGATAAATCGGGGTTTCAAACCCTCAGGCCATCATCTATACAAATTACTCACCTCTAGTCAGTCGTATACTGGTCCGCGATGCCTTTTCCTCTTGCATCTTCCTCTACGCGCATCGAATCTAGTCAAAACCACAACGAATACATATATATGGGCTAAAGAAACATAACCCAATCAAAAATACTCGAAAAGTACTAAAATCACGAAGTTGGTAAAACCCGACCCCCGGGCCCACTTCTCGAAACATTTCGAAAATTACATCAACAGATTCCTCGTCTTTCCACGAGTCCGTACATATAAAGTTTACGAAAAATGGAGTTCAAATGGCCTTTCAAATCCCCAAAGTTCGTTTTCAAAATCAAGCCCTAGTTCTTCATAATTTCAACCCACTTTCATGAATTTGAGTGTTGATTCTTCAATAAAATGGTGTTTCTAAGTGAAGAGACTTACCTCCAATCTATACCCGTCGAAAACCCTCTTCAAATCGGTCAAAAATCTCTCTTGGCAGAGTAAAAATGATGGAAATGTGATATGGGTCGCGGATGAAATAACATAGAAAAACCCTTCTGCCCAGGCGAAATTGCTTCTTCGCAAACGTGTCGCCCCTCCGCGTTCACGATGGCCAAATTACCAACTGCCAAAACTTACCCTTCGCGAACGTGTTGCCTTCACACGAACGTGAAGGTCTGGGCTCCTCCTTCTACGCGAACGTGGCCCCTTCACGTGATCGCGAAGCACCAGGCCGGACCCTTCCCAGACGACCACTATGCGAACGCGTCCAGCCCACGCGAACGCGAAGGCCACTGGACTCCAGGCCTATGCGAGGTACCCCTCCGAACGTGAAGGCCAAGCATGGCCTGCAACAGCTGCTGCAATTTCTGCAGCACAAACCAACATCCGAACTCCCCCTTAGCCATCTGAAACCACCCCAAGGCCCTCAGGACCTCAACCAAAAGCGTAGATATGTTCTAATACCTCATTCAAACTTGCTCGAGTCATAAAAACGCATCCAACAGCACAAGAATCATCAAATTACCACATATTCAAGCCTAAGTTAAAGTAAAACTTCCGAAACTTGCATTTGATGAAAAATACAACCTAAACACCTCCGAATGACCTGAAACTTTGCACGCATATCCAAAATTACCTAACGGGGCTACTGCAACTCTCGAAATTCCATTCCGACACTCGGATCAAAATCTCACCAATCAACCAGAATTCGCCAAAATTCAATTTAGCAAATTCAAGCCTAATTCTACACTGGGCCTCCAAATTCAATTCTGATATCATTACACGAAAGTAGTCGAATCATCAAAAATCCATTCCGAGCCCTCCAACATAAGTCAACATCCAGTTGACTTTTCCAAACTAACCTTCTTTTAAAGAGACTCATTGTCTCATTTCTTACCGAACTCTATCCGAACTACTTCAAATTCACCAAACACATATAATGAAACATATACAAACATAAAATAGGGAAAATGGGGCGGAGATACATGACACGACGGGTCGGGTCATTACATTTCAGCCGCTGTCTCTTTCTCTCCAGCGGCTCCTCACCTTCTGAAGTCTCCTTCACGGGCTGCGGGGGCGGTACCGAAGGAAGTGCTTCACTTGTGGATATCTTCATTTGCGTAGCCTCCTGCTGAGGGATCACGGGAACGCCGTCATGGAACGAGCCGCAGGGTATGTCTTCACCCTCAGAATCAATCTCCGCCCTGGGAGAGGTAACAACGGCTGCTCTCTTTGTGGGGATTCTATGACCTGACAACGCGAGTGAGCCAGGAAACAAAACCTAAGGAAGTATCCAAGTCGAAGCCGAAGAGTTACCTAACGGGTCGTACTCTTGACAAAACATGCCCAGGTACGACACTCATCTGCATAGGGTATCAATTTCTCCACCCATGATTTAGTGTCGTCTATGGGCTGGGTGGAGAAGCCCTCACTACAAAAAAAGAGAAGAAGTCACAATGGCCAAATGGATAAAACAATATACAACCAGGAATTCCACATACAAAGATACTTACGTTCAGAGTTCCACCTTTCGGGGAACCCATTAGGGTTCGACACCTGGTGCTCCGTTTTGATATAGAAGTACCTGCGCCAGAAGCCACGATTGGCCTTGTCGTCGGCCTTAACCACCATGCCCTTCGTACTGCGGCTCTTCAGTTGCAATATGGTACCCCTCGGGTAACCAGTGCGGAACAACAGTAAAAGATGGTGAACTGAGAGCACTCAGCCCTGGCCGCATAAGTGTTTAGAATCATACACCCCTTGAAGGTGTAAGGAGTAAGTTGAACTGGGCATATGTTGAAAAAAAGGAAAAGCTCCTCTACTAAAGGATAAATTGGGAGGCTATAGCCATTTAGGAACGGATACTCGTAAAAGGTGCAATATCCGGGTCTATGCACATTAGCATAATCCTTTCCAGCCGGAACCATTTCCACGTGGCCTGGAATGTTATGCGCCGCTCGGAGATTGTCCAGATGGGGTTGTAATTACTCACTATGTTCCCAGGGGAGAGCTAGGTTTCTCATTTGAGAATCCCATCGAATGTGCATTTCTTTGGGAAGCATATTTCCCACCGAGAGGAGAACGATAGTTTTTTCTGCCTCCTCCTCTTCGCCGCCAGGGGAAGGCGGAACCCTAGATGGGGCGGTGTCCTTGTTTTTTTACTACTTTGATGATGTTTTTACCATGACGTTCCGTCTATGAAATAAAGTGCTAATAATGAGAATTAAGGCTTCAGATAGGTGAAAGAGTCTCACACGAAATTGTAGTTATGAGAGAGAAAGACAATGAAGAAAGTCATAAAATATTTTCCAAGGGTTCGAAAGATGAATCAGATTGAACATTTTCCCTATTTATAGGGTTAAGTTGTGCGGAAATCGAAAAGGCATGACTCAAAACGGGCGCGGGAAACCAAAACGTCACATCATCTCCTGAACCGCCTCGGGAGTAAGTATAATAATGACGCATGCGGGTGGTGATGTCATCCAAAAAAGGAAGCAACGCGCCAACTGCAACAATGTTAAGCATTTGACATCGCTCCTGTTGCTGTCCAAGTATGAGGTCAAATTCTCCATAGATGAAGTGTGCAATTCCGTCCATTGGAGACACCTATCGAATGCGTCTCTAACAAACGGAGGGATTAACGGTATAGGGTATCTTAGACGTCTGTACGCTGATGGGCACGTCTTTGAGCATACGGCGACTAAAGCAAGGGCATGACCTGGACGTGGTGGCAAAGGCGACGCCGTTTAATTACTCAGCGCCTTCACTAAGAAGACGCTACTTACTTTTGTACCTTTTTTATTTATTTCGAGGAAGGTCTCCTATTATATAAAGGAAACATTCACATTGTAAAGGGGCATCATCATTATTCTCGAATAATAAAACTCTTCTCTCTCTATCTCTGTCTCTATATCTAACGATTACTTCTCTCTTAAGTTCATATCATCCTTTTATCTTTTAGATCTACAATAACAATATCGTTCTTCTAATTTCTAGATCATATGATATTTGATTCGATTTACCCTCGTTTATTTTTTATTATTTTTAAGCTTACAAAGGACATCATTATCAATTCTCTTTTCCAGGTAATCATCAACCTATGTTTACTGTTAAAAGTTACTTGCAGATGGTTTTTCAGTAACCCGAGAATATGAATTCTACGCATCAGTTAAGCTGTTAATAAAACCAACGATGACCTCATAATAAGTAAATGTGTGCCTACTTTTCTCTTGGGTTGAATTGATCCTGCCAGATATTCCTTAACAAGTAGTTATGGCCCCATATTACTTACTTGACTCTGTTTTCAAATTAATCACTAGTGTAATGCGATGCAGTGAATTGAAAGAGGGCTGGTGGGCAGCTAATGGGAGACAAATGATGTAACAAATGGGGTATTAACCATTCTGTCAAATATGAATGACCACTTCATATGGTGCAATAAGGATTCTTGTGTCTGTTTTCATCGGCTTTTCATAACTAATTTCTTAAATTTGATTCTACAAGGTAAAGAATCAGAGAAAAACCTAGAGAACCTTGTGCATCATTAACTTGACATATAAGATCGATTGGTTCGAGCCACTGACGCTAGCAGATAATTGATTCACCAACTAATTCAGCTTCAGAGCAATAGTCATGTGCGCATAAATTTTAGACTTGAAAAGAGAGGGAAACGATACTCCTTCCCGTAATCCGTAATAGTAATACAGAGACAAACACACAAACCAGTAACTAGAACAACCTATAATGAACGATATAGAAATATAGATTCCAATTAAACCAGATGACTATATTCATCCTTGACACTTCATTTACTTTTTATATTCATAGTAATACAACAGCATATCAACAAACATTTCCAAACAGCTGACAATCCTTATTACAAGACACTGGAGTATCATGAAGTGCTTATTGTGTACTAAATGGGGAAAGGGTTCCACAAACATAAAAAACATGAAAGTGATTAGGACTTTATTAGCTTTTAGTATTAGCCTCCTTTGGGATGTCATTTATGCATCAACTTCAGCAGCTTTGCCAGATGCCAAACCATCAACACATTCACCGCCGCCACCACAGCTGCTACAACCACTGCTTTTCAACCTATTTCCACAACCTCCTCCACAACCACCACCACAGCCTCCGCCTCCACAACCACCACCACAGCCTCCGCCTCCACAACCACTGCTGTTCAACCTACTTTCAGAATCATACCCACAACCACCAATACCACCACAGCCCCCACAGCCACCACAACCACTGCTTTCGTACATACTTCCACAGCCTCCCCCGCAGCCACCACTGCCACACCCCCCACAACCACCACTCTCTAATTTGTTTCCACAACCAGCACCACAACTGCCGCAGGCCCCACTCCTCATAACACTACCGGAACCACTACCACAACCACTGCCGCAGCCTCCACTAATTGCTCCTTTTGCTGGTGCTGCAATGTTTCCTTTGGTAGCCTCCAGGTCCAACGGCATTCCCTTCTCTGCCTCAGATCTCAGATTAGCTTTGTTGCCTTCTTCATGGCTCATGTCAGTTTCTTGAGTTGAAAAATCAATCTCTTTGGAATGTTTGGCACTGCCTACCAGGCTACTATACCCTTCCTTCCTCAAAGTATCACAAAGTACAAAAGCTGTTATAGAACCAGGCAATAGGAACCACTCCTCTTTTACCTGATTTTACAAGGAAAATATATTTCTTAGATAGATGTAATTCCACGAGTTGAAACTGGAACAACAGTGTAAACAAATAGCTTACATTGATAACTCCAAATTTCAAGTCAATCAATGCCAATGCCTTTCCATAAGGGTCCTGTGCAGAGAACTCTATAGCTGTCAAAAAATCATCAGGACTCCTTTGCTTTGTGCAAGGCTTGTGCTCATAATCCAGCTTCTGACCAGGGAAGAACTTCACCTGTACAACATATGAGTGCGGAAACTGTTAAGTCATGGAGAGTCAGAACAATGTAAACTTTTGGAATCATTACGAATTATGGGTAACAGCCAACAGATTTAGCTATTTCATGACTTTGAAATAAGTGAGTAAATGAGAAGCTGTACAAGAGAATAACCGCAATACTCATTCATAATTCTTGAAATTGCTGAGAGGCCACAACAATGATGCTAAGTGTATAGCTTTACGGTGACTGAAATTGTTGTGTCTTAGTGTAATAGCATTTTGCAGCACCAAGAACAACTACCAAATTCAATAGCTTACTATATACTAAGCTCTGTAATGTTCCAAACACAAAATGTTTCCTCGAGGAAAAAAAAATAGCACGTCAAAATGTTTCCTCGAGGAAAAAAGTAGCATAACAATAGCTGGAACCATCTAAGCAGAGCTCAGAGGTAGAGCCTCAGTTACAGAGTGTTAGCAGCAAAGCCATGTTCCTAGGAAAGCCCAGTGGGAACGTGAGATGAAACTAATATGGCAGATAATTGGTGTTTTCAGCAAAGAACCATTCTGACATATCTGATAGGAAATTAGTCATTCGATAGATAAGTGTAAGAGTGACAATGGTAGATATTAAATGAGAATGGTAACCGTATTTTCCAAAGACATAACAGATAAACACTCACATTCCTGTGACCAGCCAACTCCAAATGGTGGCCATCATCACTGCTGGATTTTTGCAGTTGAAGGGACCACTGAGCATCTAGCAGCAACCACTCTTTCCCTACTAACTCAGCAAGAGAATGTACCTCGCCAGACTTGCTTATGCCAATTACATCCTTCTGCAATGTAGAATCATTTTTCCCCTTTGATTTCGTCGAGTCCCTACAGTGGAACCATGATGTTCAACAGAATTTCAAGCAGCAAGGAGAAAAGGTAATGACAGTTTCCTAGCTTCTCATACTTCCACATGTTTGGTGAAATTATCGGTTTTGCTTAAAACTTTCACCAACAAACAAAGGTCCTCGCACATTTGCAATCTAAGACAGGTCCCCCAAAACTGAATTAGGTTCATCAAAGAATTCATAAAAGGATTAAACCCAAGTTCGTTTAAAAGAGAAAAAAGCTTTTTGAAGAATTTGATTGTGACACCAAAGTCGCAAATATGTCAGATGAAGCCACAAGAAATCATTATCATGAAATCACAGTTAATCACAAATACAAGAGAGAAAAAAACAGATAGTGCTTAGATAACAGGCACATTTATGTTAAAGTCCCTAACTAGAACTGCATCAACAGCATAAAAGGATTAACATTAAGTACCTCATTTGCAGGCTAATGACCTCATCACCAGCATCATCTATGACACCAGTCCAATTCTTAGCATACTGAATCCTCCCAGGAAGAGGGAAAAAACAAGAAGTTTTGGATAATGCTCGAGAACGAACAAAGTGAAAGACATATGGTGCTGCCATAGGCGTTGTAACTGAGATTGCTACTCGTAAATAGATTGGCTTTAGTGTTTCCATTTTAGAGTTTGGAACAACTTCCACCCATTTTTCCATTGTAAGTTTTAAAGTTGGGCAAATTAAATCTTCTAAAGAGACTTTAGCAGAACCCATAAGTTTCACAGAATTTAGAATAGGCAAACCAGAAGATGAGTAGGACATGAGATCAAGAAGAAGATGACCATTAGGTTCACACTGGAAAGTAGCAACCTGTTTTTCCCCACTGATAGACAAAATAGTAAGTTTCCTCTTTGCATTAAATATTTTATCAGGCTGAGTCTTGCTAAATGAGACGAAGAGGCTTCCCTTGCGCCCTTCTGGTAAGTTTCTGATATCTACAAACTCTAACATAACCTGTAAATAATTAAAGAAGTTAACAAAAGTTCCAAATTACTGTAAGAGTGACTAATTTGAATATAAAACCACTTCAACAAGAAACATGGAAGCCGTGTAATTGTAAGCAATAAGTAGTTCTGTTAAGTGATCAGTGATCTAGAAATCTAGGCTACACATTGAAGTTTTTTGTAACAGAGAGCAGCAACACTCAAGATGGGCAAGGGTACAGTTAAATGCATTAACACCATACCCACATTCCAAAAAACGAGATAGATAATGATTGTTTTAGATGTCATCGTAGGGGTTAAAGTTGTAATAACTTTCTACACTGGATGTAAATCTTTATATATATAGCGAAATGGCTCCTATGATCTCTAGATTTACCAACATACTGATGAACAACAACTATCATTCTTAACATACATATATTAGGTTTCAGCACATACTCCAGATTTCTCATCCTTGCACTGATTACTTCAGATGTAAAACTGGAAACGGAAATCATAATATGTAAGCATCTCAAATATATCCATAGTATCAAATCTCAAATTATAAACGATCTCGAGAAGACAGAAACAAAAGTAGAAAGAGGCAGAGAATTACTTCCACAGCTTCCATCCCAGGATAATGCATTATCTTTTGGTGCTCGTGCATAGTATCTTCCTTCTTGCTTACAGTGCTGGAGAAGCAATGAGTATTCCTAAGAGGAGATGGTGCACTTCCTCTATACATTGCACCTGCCCTCCAATATCTTGAACCATATGTTTCCTCCCACTGTTTTGTAGTTCGAGAAAACCCTGTATCCAACTTTTTCCCTTTTGTTCGGTCTGAGTCAGTATCATCATGTTCTAACACCTTACCCATAATGACAACAAGGTCTTTGCAATAAGAAGCAGGATGTAACTGGTGAGTGTGCCAAATAAGGTCTATGTCATAAGTTGGAACAGTAAAGCTCTTAATCGATCTTTCTTTGTTTCTCCGGATCAGATGTAAGAAACCCTTGTATCGAGCCACAGCACCTTCAAGATAGAGATCATTGTTCATGTGTGGTCTAGACACCTGCAAGAAAGAATAACGCAAAATTAAAAATAACACATCCTACTTGTATAGATCTCCTTATCAACAACAACAACAACAACAACCCAGTATAATCCCACTTAGTGGGGTCTAGGGAGGGTAGTATATACGCAGACCTTACCCCTACCCTGGGGTAGAGAGGCTGTTTCCAAATAGACCCCCGGCATCCTTCCCTCCAAGAACTTCTCACCTTGCTCCTGGGGAGACTCGAACTCACAACCTCTCGGTTGGAAGTGGGGTTGCTTACCATCAGAGCAACCCCTCTTGTATAGATCTCCTTATCAAATTTCAAATAAAAGGAATCATGCTTGAAGCAACGACATAAAGAAAAAGGAATTCTATGTCGCTGCTTAATGGAGTAGATAATAAAATGAATGCCACTAAAATCACGCATGGATAATATGATTTTAAAAATAATTGGCAGGAAAACAGCTGAAGTTTTCTCTCCGGCCTCCAAGACATATATTAACCATAAGAATGGGATGACAGGCAAAAGGAATGACCCCTAACCTTTCCAGCTCTGGATTTCCCTATTAAGCACTTTCGTAATGTGTGCTAAATCATTCTGTTCATATTGTTCGGCATAAACTAAATGGTTCTCAGTCTTTCAAATAAAAACTGAAGCTAGTGAACTCTACAAGTCTGACTGCTGATATCCTGTGCTATACTCACAACAAAAGTGTTAGCATCCTCTTGCTCACCTGGTAGAAGAAAGGGCATTGCCTCTTAACAGCAGAGACTAGATCATAATCATTGCACTGTTCAGCCTGTACAGGTTTCACATGGATATCTTCGAAAAGAGCTCTTTCTAAGTCCAAATCATAAGGTTCATTTGGATACAAATGTTGCCAGAGCTCTTCAGTATCCTGTTTTGATTCCGCTTTCACAGAAGATACAACATCATGGTTGTCAAGAATTCTCCCATATAATTTCTTGCAGTCAGTCTTGTATCTAACCTGGAAAAGAATGCAGAAGGGGCATTTAAGTGTGCCTAAAATCTTTTAGCCACAGAAGTTATATAACAAATGTTTCACTAGTTGAGGCACTTACAGGATTGAGCCTGTGACAATGCCAAATCCATTCACAATCCAAAGGAACAACCAAAGGTCCTTCAAAGAAGGGGGACTTAGAGTGTTTTGCCAACAGCGGTAGCCAACATGAGTAGTACCTGAAATTGCAATTTTATAATACATGTTCACTAAATAGAAAAAGGATAAAGTGAGCCGCGCCAAAGTTCCCTAGATGCAGAAAGAATCTCAAATCCTTTTTAAAGTTCACACAACATAACAAATCAACAATAGGCAAATATATAAGATAAGCAAGTGTGGGAAAAATCTAAAAATGATAGTAACTATCATAGTATCATATACCATAATACTCTAAGCAAACGAAGCATTAACTTGTAATATTATCTCAGACCAGAAGAAAATAAAAACGACTTATAACAGTGTGGAACTACCTTTGGTGAAGGGGGTTCAATTGATCCCCTTTCCGAAAAATTGCATTGTGCAAAAGGGTTAAAAATAATTTTTTCGTATGTTATAAACTATTGAATCATAGGTTCAAATCTTAAGTGTGATACTTCTACATTTTAATATCCCCTTACTCAATTTCCAGGCATCGCTATTGACTTATATATAGTAAACATTCCAAATAATCAGTAATCACAGTCAGAGAACAAGTAACCAGGGAGAACGACATACAAATTACGTATTACCTATGAATCGCCTTATCCAGACCACGTCCTTCATACAGCCAACGGTTCCTATCAACGGTGGCAAGAAAGTTGAGCTGCTCTTTAGCTGCAGCAACAAGGTCCACATTTATCACAATCTTCTGTGCTTCATTCCACTCTAACTGTTGCTCTATCTCCATTCTTTCTTCGCTAGTATCCATTCTATGGCCAAATCGAAGCACAAAGATTACATGATTAAGTACAAGAAATACAGAACAAAGTTTTGGATTAATTCATCAAAGAACTCAAATTCTAGCGCATAAATTCAAAATATCAGAAACTCGGTTACTTTTCCTAGTGTTTCTCCGTTTCTTTTAAGGATATCTTAAAATAATTTTACAGGATAAAATGATTGCTATATTACGTGGATCACTCTTTCACGCTGCACTAAAATTAATTTCACAGCTGCTGAACATCCAGATGAACTCATAGAAACGTTAAGTGACAAAATCACAAAAAAATGAAAACAGCTCGCGAAAAACTTCACAAATAAACAGAAGGAAAAAGAGAGACATTTTAACAAAATTAGCAAAAAGGAAAAGAAAAAAAGCGTATAATCGCTTAATATGACAAAGAGCTTAGGAAGAATATCGAGTAGCAAATAGTCAAACTAAGGACTCAAATAGAAAACAGGTACTGAGGCAGTTTATACTCTAAAGCAAATCGGAAAGACAGATAAACAACGACAGAAGAAAGAGCAAAATTTACGTCTATTTACTGACCGGAAAACGGAAGAGACAGCGAACGCCGGAGAACTCCACCGGAGATGGCGAGTTCTTAATAGTTACTAAAGTTTCAACGTCTTTTGTGATGTGGAATTGGGAAATGCAAGATGTTTTACTGAGCAATTTGGATGATCGTTCAGGTTTGAAGTTAGAATATTTATATGCGACGAAGTCAGTGCGATGAAGTGTACGATATCAGTTGATTATGACTTGAGAGTGACGTGGAGAAGTACAATGTATATTGTGTTCGGACAAAACTGCCCTTTACAAACCAAGCAGAAATTTCTTTGGAGGATATTAAGGAAAAGTTTGACTATGACCTCTTTAGATATTTATTGAGTCCTTGGTATTGAACAACATGGGCACATATAAGTGTAAAAAAATATTAAAATTATAAAATAATAAATATGAATAACTTTAAAATATAATTAGTTCAATGCTAAAAATCTTAAAAATAGAACTCGCAAAGTTTAAATATTAGATCTGCCTTTTCTAAACAATAAAGAAAAAAAAAACTAAACGAAATAGCAAAACGATGGAAACAATACAAACCAAAAGACAACTTACGCGAGCGTACGTGATGTATGTTCAAAACTAATAACATGCATGAAATGTGTTATCTTTTCACAAAAAACGATTACTTCCTCCATTTCAGTTTATGTGTAATTCATGTATCTAATTTGTTGTACTTAGGTGTCTATTTGATTTAAATAACAATTAATTGAAATGTCTAAATAATAAAGGGAATAATTGAGATATTTAGCTGGTCGTTGAGTACAACTTCAAAAGACCGATTACGTATTCCGACAAGATAAATTGAACGTGACCCACAAGAAAGGGAAACATGTAGCCTATTTATGGATGATCATTATTACTTAGTGTTATTTTTATAGTTTCACATGGCTTCACCTAACACGCAAGTAAGGCCCACACTTAACGTCATTAACATTATTCAAGTATTTTTAGTAGTACTACAGTCTAGGTAAGAGTACTCCCAACTTAGTGAAAGTATAAGGAAGAAGCAAATACGAAAAGTAAAGCACAAGGCTCATTTTTGTATGTTTGTACTACATTTTGTATTGTGTAGTACAACCACAACATGACTGCACAAGCAAAATAATAGTGAAGAGTTTGTTTTCTTCCGTGGCCGGCCTTCACTCAATACACGAACTAAGCAAGTTTCCAAAAAATTATGAGTCATCTTATGCCAACCATAATCAAGAGAAGATCGCACTATAATTTCTTATTTAGGTATGTACGGCAGCAGCTATAATCCTAATTAAGTCCAGGGATCACTTAGCTAACCAATGATCAAAATGAAATGCCACGTCGCAGAATCATATCAAAATGATCCATTTTTTTTAACCAATCCGTTTTACAAAAAAAAACCCACAACCCAAATCATATTTTTATTTTTCAATTGTTGTAAAGAATTTTCTTTTTGTAAAATTTGAAAAAGAATTGTAAAATATTATTGTTTTTTTAAACTGAGTAGATACTCAAAAGTGTAGAGAGTTTTGGGAGAAGTGAGTTTCTTGTATTGCTCACAAAGGTATATATAGAGTACAGAGCTATCAAATCCTACCAATTATAGGACTATACAATAATGAAGGAAATCAAATCCTACCAACTATAGGACTGTACAATAATGAGAGAATATTCTACCAATAATAAAAAGATACACACAATCATATTCTAATACGCCCCCTCAAGATGGAGGGCCGGAGGACACACCAATCTTGGACATCAGCAGAAGAAGCCGAGGACGAGATAAGTGCTTGGTGAGAGCATCAGCAAGCTGATCAGCAGAGGATACGTGAGCAACACGAAGAGACCAATCTGAACCAATTGACGAACAAAGTGATAATCAATGGAGATGTGTTTCATGCGCGAATGAAACACAGGCTTGGCACAGAGGTAAGTGGCGCCAATGTTGTCGTTGTAAATGACTGGAGCAGCCGGAAGAGGGACATGAAGCTCGCGCAGCAAGGAATGAAGCCAACGTACTTCAGCGGCAGAAGAGGCAATGGCACGATACTCAGCCTCAGTAGAAGATCGTGCAACAAAACGCTGCTTTTTTGAGCTCCGGGAAATAGGATTAGGCCCTAGAAAGACAACATATGCACCAGTTGAGGAGCGGTCATCACAGTTTCCACCCCAATCAGCATCAGAGAAACAATGCAGAGGTATAGCAGATGAAGGACGCAGCCAGACTCCAAAGTCACGCGTCCCATTCAGATACCGGAAGAGGCGCTTAACTGCACCCAATGAGTGATAGTAGGAGCGTGCATGAATTGTGAGAGTTTATTCACAGAAAAGGAGATATCAGGACGGGTGAAGGAGAGATACTGCAGGCCCCCAAGGGCCTGTCGATATGCGGATGCATCGGCAGGGGCCGAGCCGTCAGCCAGATGAAGGCGGGTTGACGCTACGGTTGGCATCTGAACAGGGTTGGATTCCAGCATATTATGACGAGTCAAAAGATCAACAACATATTTACGCTGAGAAAGAAAACACCCCTTGGAGCTGCGCAGAACTTCAACACCAAGAAAGTAGCTTAGATCACCCATGTCTTTAGGAGAAAACTGAGTCCCAAGAGTGTCAATCACACGGTTCAATAAAGCAGAATCATTACCAATCAATATGAGATCATCAACATATACCAAAAAACAGGCCTTAATACCAGAGTGCTGAAAGACGAAGAGCGAAGTGCCAGAGGTAGTGTTGACGAAACCCATGGTTAGAAGGCATTGGCGGAGCGCACTGTACCATGCCCGGGGTGCCTGTTTGAGACCATAAATAGCTTTCTGTAACTTACAGACATAAGCTGGATAGGCTTTGTCAACAAAACCCGGTGGTTGTGCCATATAAACATCCTATGTAAGCCTCCCGTGTAGAAAGGCATTGTTCACATCCATTTGACGAAGAGTCCAGCCTTTGGATACAGCTAGATTGAGAACCAAACGCACAGTTGCCGGCTTAATTACCGGACTGAAAGTCTCCTGCAAGTCTACACTTGGATGCTGATGAATGCCCTTCGCAACAAGCCGGGCTTTGAACTTATCCACAGTACCATCACGCTTTCGTTTGATACAATAAACCCACTTGCAACCCACAACATTCTGTGAATAATCATGTGGAACAAGATCCCAGGTGTCATTCCGTAGCAGAGCATCAAACTCTGATGACATAGCAGCGCCAATGCTCATCTAACATAGCACTAGACAAAGTCTGAGGTTCAGTAATAGCAGGAGAGATGACAACAGACATACCAAACTTCTTGTTGGGCATAAAGATGTTATTTTTGCTGTGAGTTTGCATATGATGACCACCCTGAGAGGATGTAGGTGGTGGCATAGTGGGTGAAGCGGCGGCAGGGCCCGCTGGCGGTGTCGGAAGGGGGGCTGGTGGCGCGGGCGTTGGCGCCGGCAGTGCGTCCGGTGAAGGATCGCCAGTGGGAGCAGCGGCAGGTACTGGTGGCAGCTGCGGAAGGACTTCTAGGGAGACCGGAGTGGGTACAGGGGGAGACTCGGGGTTAGACAATTTGGAGAACGGGAAGACATCTTCATGGAAGGTGACATGACGCGAGACGAAGATTTTAGACGTTGAGGGATCAAAGCATAGAGAGGCACTATGAGTAGTAGAGTTGCTGAAAAGGACACAGGCACGAGATCTGGGTTCCATTTTGTGTGAGGTGTAGGGCCGAAGCCAAGGGAAGCATTGACAGCCGAAGACACGTAGTTTGGCAAGGTTGGGGCGCTTATGGAAGAGAGACTCAAATGAGGAGAGCATCAAGAGATTAATCTTGGGAAGATGATTAATGAGATAGACTGCTGTATCAAAGGCATAAGGCCAGTAAATGAGAGGTACAGAGGCATGATGGAGGAGAGTGAGACCAGTATCGACAATATGATGGTGACGGTGTTCAGCATAGCCATTATGCTGAGGTGTATGAGGAGGTGAAGTGAGATGTGAGATGCCATTGGAGGCAAGAAAAGTGCGTAAAGCAAGGAATTCACCCCCATTGTCAGTATACAGAGTAATGATTTTAGCAGAGAAATATTTTTCTGCAATGGATTTAAAAATGGGGAAGATTTGTAAGACATCAGATTTACGGCGTAAAGGAAAAAACCAAATATACTTGGAAAAATGATCAACAAAGGTGACATAATATTTAAATCCTTCATTAGAAATAATTGGAGAGGTCCATACATCGGAGAAAATAAGCTCCAGCGGAGCAGTAGAAGATAAACTTGACTCAGAAAAAGGTAACATATGACACCTATGAATCTTGCAAGAGACACAAGCAAGATCAGACACATTATTGGATGCTATACTGCTAGAAGACACTAAATGACGCAGGATTTTAGCGGACGGGTGACCAAACCGAGAATGCCACAATGACGCAGAGAGCTTTTGTGTCGTGAGGGCGGACGGGAGAATGGGAGCCGCCGGCCAGTAGTAGGTGTTGCCCCAAAGCGTGCCGCGAACGAGCGTTGCCCACGTGCGACGATCCTTCACCAGAAAATCAGTATCAGAAAGAACAACATTAAAATTATTATGACGACATAATTGGGCAACAGAGATCAAATTTTTACGCATATGTAGAACACAGAGAGCTCCAGGTAATAAAAGAGAGGAATAACTATTAAGCTGTCCAGTGTGTGTAATTGTCAAATCTTCACCGTTACCAATAACCACATTGTCGAAGCCAGTGTAAGGACTGTGAAGAGACATGTTGGCAAGATCAGAGGTGATGTGATGGGAGGCACCAGAGTCCAGGATCCAATCGGATGCAGAGGGAATCGTCGGAGAGTGATGGGCTCTGTGAGCAGCCGGATAAGGCGGCAAAGCATAAGCTAGCTGCGGCAGTGGCCCACCGTAAGGGGGCTGATTGGCGCCGGAGATGGGATAGGACGGACAGCGGTGCGCGGAGTGGCCAAATTCACTGCAGAGCTGGCACTTCCCATTGTACCCGCGAGATTGGCCATTGTTGGAGTAACCACCGCGACCGGAGGCTGAACCGCGACTGCTACGGCCACGCTCGCGGCTACGGAACCGGTGACGGCCTGACTGCTGACCGGCGACGAAGGCAGCCGACGGAGCCAAATCAGATGCGGCTGAGGTGGCTGGCACACGAGCAGTAATCTGAGCCTCCATGCTTAACAGCTTGTCATATAATTCAGCAAAAGAGATAGGAGACGCGGGCTTGGATGGCATGAGAGAGTTCCATATATGGATCATCAAGACCATTTAGAACCTTAATGACAAGATCCTCAGAATCAACAGTAACACCTAGGAGAGATAATTCATCCACAATCACGCGAATACCGTGCATAAAATCAGTAACAGATTTAGAACCTTTTACCGGGTTATGGAGCTGTTATTTGAGAGCCATGATACGACCACGAGAAGTAGTGTCGTATGTGCTTTCCGCAGCGGCAATAAAGGAGATGATCATCGGCGTGATCGACGTGATGATGGCACTGAGAATAAGATTGTCCTGGCGAATCTAGTAAGGATATGCTGGATTGGGGGAAGTCACCTCCTTGTCGACGATGGTGGATGGTGGGCACGGCTTCGATCCGTCAAAGAAGCCGAGGAGGTCGTAACCCGTAAGAAGGGTTCGAATTTGGAATTTCCACGCCAGGTAATTAGTGAAATCCAATTTGAGTGGGATCTGAGCCGATGCATTGATGGCAATCGGCTGGAGAAGCTCGTTTGACGTCATAGTGGCCATAATGCGCAAGGCAAAGGAGAGCAAACGCTCATCGACGTCGAGAGAGAGAGGGTTGCCGATTAGTGCAGCTGCAGCTGCGGTGGCGACGGGCTGCCGATAAGAGCAGCGTCGGCGGCGGCGCGGGTAGGGTAGAATTAGGGTTTCCTTGGCGATAAGCCACTGAGAGTTTTGGGAGAAGTGAATTTCTTGTATTGCTCATAAAGGTATATATAGAGTATAGAGGTATCAAATCCTACCAACTATAGGACTGTACAATAATGAAGGAAATTAAATCCTACCAACAATAGGACTGTACAATAATGAGAGAATATTCTACCAACAATAAAAAGATACCTACAATCATATTCTAATAAAAAGATTTTGCAAAACAGATTGTAAAAACTAAAAAAAGAAATTGTTTGTCTAACAAAATATTGTTTTTGTAAAAATTGTAAAAACACATTTGTTAAAATTGAAAAATTGTAAAAACTGAAAAGAACATTTTCGTTGGTGAAAATATTTTTTTTAGTTTTTAAAGTTTTTTTTTTTGTAAGACCTGAAAAACTAACTTGTATAAACTGATTTTTTTTGTAAAAACACAAAAAAAAATTTTCATTTTTTAACAAAATATTGTCGTTTTTTAAAAACTGAAAAGATTATTATATTTTCGTTTTCGAAAAATAATTTTTTCATTTTTTCAGTTTTTTAAAAGAATTTTATTTTTTAATAACTGGAAAACAATTTGTAAAGAGAGAAAAAATTATTTTCGTTTTTTTCAAACTAAAATTTAAAAAAAATTGAAAAAAATGAAAATTGGGGTTGGTATAGGGGTATTTTTGTTTCAAAGTATGAATATAGTATGACGGTAGGGTATATATAGCCCAATAGTATAACGAGGGGTACAGGTAAACAATATCTGAAAGTAGAGGAATATATTTAGTCCTTTTTCAAAATGAAAATTGAGTCACGAGTCCTTAGTTACCAATCGCATCCCAATTTATCTACCTAATTACAAGTTTGTTTAGGTTTCGCTCCTATATAATAATATATAATAATTTTATTAAACGTAAGAGTCAAAACTAAATTAAATCTTTAATATTCAATCGAGAGGCATACATGTCACGCCCCAACTTCGAGAGGCGTGATCGGCACTCAATCAAGTGAACCCAACTGAGAAAGTCTTTTTGACACCTTCTACCTAACTCACTATGATCAAGAAACCATGCTTTTAATTAAATTAGACCATAGGAAAGATCGTACATGAAACACTGCTAGTTCATTTTATATTACAATCCTCAAACCATAGTTAAGTTTCCAAATTTCATACAGCTATAGTTTAGAAGAAGCAATAGTTTAGAATTACAACATAGTCTAGTGACTCATCCAATAGCGGTGCAAATCTCATACAAAACGTTTATGGAACCTCTAGGGATACAAAAGACAATTATGATAATGCCGGCAACAACGCCCATGATATACCTCAAAAGTGAAAATTTACAAGAAAAGATGTCCAGCATAACCCCTGAAGGAAAAGGGGCTCACCTGAGAGGAGGATGCTCCGCTACCTGTGATCGGCACTACCTGCTATGGAACCACCTATATCCATTCAAAGATGTAGCGCCCCCAGCAAAGAGGATGTTAGTACCATGGAATATTACTAGATGTATAATTAAACACCATCTTATTAGAAAGAACAACCATAAAAGAATAAAGAAATCATAAGGACTAACAAAAGCTTCAAACAATTACCACGTCAACAAATAGAAGGGTTCACATAGCTTTCACATAATTTTCATACCTTAAGGTTGGGACATTTTATATTATTGCATCATCATTCACAATACCAACGCTTTCTTGCATAGAGTCTGATCATGACCCGATCGGCTAGGTTGCGTCATTTGAGACATATACCTCAGTCACAATTCTATTCTCACCTTTTTGTTTTTAATATCATCACAATATTACCATGTGTGTAGCATGTCGTCTGATCACTGCTAGATCGGCTAGGCCGTCTTACCAATACATTTTTCTATTTTTGTTAATCATCTCATTTCAATCCTTATTTCACATATATCAGTTCATAGGCACTTGGGCTTGTTCATCGCATCATACTTGACACTAGGACACATTTCATTATTCAAACTCTTTTCCCCCACTTTTCACATCATTTTCGCTTTCAACATTAACTTTGCAATTTGATATAATAGGCACATACAAAAGCAATTCAAGTTGTAAGAATAGTGAGAATTTCACATAGTTTGGCACAACAATCTCAATTTAAACTTGACTTCAAATCTAGGCATTTTAGCGCATAGCTCATATTCTTCACACATTCTCAATTCACCAAGAATAGCATATTGTGCATATTGAAATACACCTTCTATATATAATCTTTCAACATCATTTCATTTGAGGTAACAAGTACTACATTTATAAATTTTCAGACTTACACATTTATATGGACGCCATGTGAGTTCAATTTCTAAGAAGATGTGGTTTTAGCCATACATACCTCAATAGAGCTTTCCTTAAATGCTTATAATAATTCTGGAACTCCTAACAACATTGATCCATTTTATGAGAATTACAAATTGAACCAAGAATTAGAGGGATAATCAAGATTCTAGCTCATTTGGGCACACTATAAAGCACTAAGTGTGCATTATGATCTTAAGACCTTTTTTGTGAACGATTCTATCATCCTACACCCCATTGTTATATATTTGGCTCATAGTTCTCCCCATACCCTTTATGACACATGCATGCAAGAAAATCCATCCTTATACCCATGAAGCCACTTGTTAATTACCTATTCAAGTAGGAATTTTGAAATCAAAGATAAGGGGTCATGTTCTTACCTCTTGGGGTGAGGTCCTAGTAGCTTTATTTGAAAATCTTCAAAGGTTTGGACAAGGATCGAGTGGGGACTTGATGAGGATCACTCTCTCCCTCTACAACACTTCCTCTCACCATAGATGTAGTAGAAAGGTAGCACAAAAGGGTCTAATGGGGTGTTTTAACGGAATGGGGTTGAGTATTAAAAGTTAGAAAATAGGAGTCCCGACTCAGTCTGTGGTCGCATATGCGATCGCATAACTGACATACGGCCCGCAAAAGGGACCGTAAAAGTGGCCCTTAAGACCTGATACTCTGCCCATGTATGTGACCATTATGCAATCTGCATACCTGTTCTGCAGTTGCATAATGCACCGCTGAGCTGCCTTATGAAAAAATGCCAAGGAGGTTACGCGATGGCTATGCGGCCTACATATTAATTATGCAATCGCATAATAGGCTGCATAGTTGTACCCAAATTGGCCAACATGCTGACTCACTCTTTGGAAGATATTTAGCCCGCATTGTTATTATGCGATCGCATAATGGGCCGCAGAAACGCACTCTTCTGAAAAATATTTTCATTAACTTTTTAATGCACAGATCAGTCCAAATGTCCAAATCGCGGCAAGCTTGGCACATTTTCTAACACATATTCTTTACTTGGAACTACGTGATTTTGGATTTTTTGAGTAGAAATTTCATGGGGCCTTGCAATATAATTCAAGACTTAGAAGAGAGAATAGAATAATTGGTTTTTCACTTAGTTTCTCCCCTTTCTTTTGTCAAGATATAATGATTCCACATGAAATGTTTAAAGAAACTTATTGGTGGGTTGTCCCATTGTTCGGCTGATATATCCCATAGCTTAGCTCCATTCTTATTTTTCTAGGCCACTTGACTACATTTCTCATCTTCTGGAATGTGTTGATTAGTTCACCAGTACTATTGCACATGTATTCCGCCAATTTAGTGGCTCCATGCTTCTCAGACAATATATAAGGTACGTAAAATCCTTCTTAGTGAAGGTTACCCACTATACCAGGATGGGAGCAATGATATTTAAGGCATGACAATCACAATCCTCCTTCACAGGAGAAATACTAGAAAGACGAATATAAGAGAGATATGTAGGATAGTTTGTTATTCTAGTTGGAAGTGGGTTCATCCCACATCGGAAGAAAGAAGGCAATTTTGAAGCCTTTTATGCACATGTCCCTTTTATATCTTTGATTTAGGACACATACTTTTAAGTATGTGCAATACAGTTTAGAGGAAGCAAGAGTTTAGAATTACAACATAGTCAAGTGACCCATCCAATACCGGTACAAAACGACTACGGAGCCTCTAAGGATACAAAAGACAATTATGATAATGCCGTCAACAACGCCCCGGCTATGCCTCAAAAGTGAAAATTTACAACATATGATGTAATCATAACCCCCGAAGGAAAAGGGGCTCACCTGAGGGGAGGATTCTCAGCTACCTGTGATCGGCACTATCTACTACGGAACCTCCTATATCCGTTCAAAAGATGTAGCGCCCACGGCAAAAGAGACGTTAGTACCATAGAATAGTACTAGATATATAACTAAACACCATCTTATTAGAAAGAACAAACATACGAGAATAAAGAAATCATAAGTACTAACAAAAGCTTCAAATAATTACCATGTCAACAAATAGAAGGGTTCTTATAGATTTCATATAATTTCCATAGCTTTAGGTTGGGACATTTCATATTGCTTCATCATCATTCACAATACCATTGATTTCTTGCGCAGAGTCCGATCACGACCCAATCGGCTAGGTTGCCTCATTTAAGACATATACCTCAGTCACAATTCTATTCTCACCTTTTTGGTTTCAATATCAGGACAATATCACCATGTGTGTAGCATGGTGTCCGATCACAGCTAGGCCGTCTTACTAAAATATTTTTCTTTTTTCGTCAATCATCTCATTTTAATATTTATTTCACATATATCAGTTCATAGGCACTTGAAGGTACGGTTATCACATCATACTTGACACTGGGACACATTTCATTATTCAAACTCTTTTCCCGCACGTTTCACATTATTTCCACTTTCAACATTAACTTTGCAATTTGAGATAATAGGCACATACAAGAGCGATTCAAGTTGTAAGCATAAAGAGAATTTCACATAGATTGGCACAACAATATCAATTTAAACGTTAGTTCAAATGTATGCATTTTAGCGCATAGCTCACATTCTTCAAACATACTCAATTCAACAAGAATAGCATATTCTGCACATTGAAATATACCATCTATATATAATCTTGAAACATCATTTCATTTGAAGTAACAAGTGCTGCATTTATAAATTTTCAGACTTACACATTTATATGGACGCCATGGGAGTTCAATTTCTAAGAAGAGGTAGTTTTAGCCATAGATACCTCAATAGAGTTTTCCTTATATTCTTATAACAACTCTGGAACTCCTAGCAACTTTGATCTATTTTATGAGAATTACAAATTGAACCAAGAATTAGAGGGATAATTAAGACTAGCTCATTTGGGCAAACTACCAAGCACTAAGTGGGCATTATGATTTTAAGACCTTTTTTGTGAGAGATTCAATCATCCTATGCCCCATTGTTACATTTTTTGCTCATAGTTCTCCCCATACCCTTTATCACACATGCATGCAAGAAAATCCAACCTTATACTCATAAACCACTTGTTAATTACCTATTATAGGAGGAATTTTGAAATCAAAGATAAGGGCTCAAGTTCTTACCTCTTGGGGTGAGGGCCTAGTAGCTTTATTTGAAAATCTTCAAATGTGTGGGCAAGGATTGAGTGGGGACTTTATGAGGATCACTCTCTCCCTCTATAACACTTCCTCTCACCTTAGATGTAGTAGAAAGATATCACAAAAGGGTCTAATGGGGTGTTTAATGGAATGAGGTCGGGTTTTAAATGATAGAAAATAGGAGCCCCAACTCAATTTGTGGTCGTATATGCGTTCGCATAACTAGACTGCGGCTCGCAAAAGGGACCCCAAAAATTGGCCCTCAAGACCTGATACTCTACCCGGGTATGCGACCAATATGCGGTTGCATAATGCACCGCAGAGCTACCCTATGCAAAAATGCTGAGGTTATGTGATGGATATGCGGCCTACATATTAATTATGGAATCGCATAATTGGCTGCACAGTAATCCCCAAAATTTGCCAACATACTGACTCACTCTGCGGCAGATATGCAGACCGCATTGTTATTATGCGCTTGCATAATGGGCCGCAAAAGCGTACCCTTCTGAAAAATATTTTTATTACTTTATTAATGCACAGGTCAGTCCAAAATGTGCGAACCGCGGCGATCATTGCACATTTTCTAACACATATTCTTAACTTGTCACTACAAGATTTCGGATTTTTTGAGTAGAAATTTCCCGGGGCGTTGCAATATAATTCAAGACACTAGAAGAGAGAATAGAATGATTGGTTTTCCACTTAGTTTCGCCCTTTTTTTGTTAGGATATAATTATTTCACGTGAAATGTTGAAAGAAACTTATTGTTGGTCTGTTCCATTGTTTGGTCGATATATCCCATTAGCTCAGCTGCATTCTTTATTTTTCTAGGCCACTTGGCTACATTTCTCATCTTTTGGAATGTGTCGATTAGTTCACCAGTACTATTGCAAATGTATTCCTCCAATTTAGGAGGTCCATGCTTCTCGTACAATATATAAGGTACGTAAAATCCTTCTTAGTGAAGGTTACCCACTATACCAGGTCGAGAGCAATGATATTTAAGGCATGACAATCACAATCCTCCTTCATAGTAGGAATAGTAGAAAGACGAATAGAAGAGGGATATGTAGGATAGTTTGTTATTCTAGTTGGAAGTGGGTTGATCCCACATCGGAATAAAGAAGGCAATTTCTAAGCCTTTTAAGCACATGTCCCTTTTATATCTTTGATTTAGGACACATACTTTTAAGTGTGTGCAATACAGATTAGAGGATACAAAGTTTAGAATTACAACATAGTTAAGTGACCAATCTAATACCGGTGCAAATCTCAAAAAACATATCTATGGAGCCTCTAAGGATACAAAAGACAATTATGATAATGCCGGCAAAAACGCCCTGGCTATGCCTTAAAAGTGAATATTTACAACAAAATATGTACAGCACAACCCCTGAAGGAAAAGGGGCTCACCTGAGAGGAGGATGCTCTGCTACCTGCGATCGGCACTACTTGCTACGGAACCACCTATATCCATTCAAAAGATATAGCGCCCCCAGTAAAGGGGACCCATAGTACCATGGAATAGTACTAGATGTATAATTAAACACTATCTTATTAGAAAGAACAACTATACAAGAATAAAAAATTCATAAGGACTAACAAAAGCTTCAAACAATTACCATGTCAACAAATGCAAGGGTTCACATAGCTTTCACATAATTTCCATAACTTTAGGTTGGGACATTTCATACTGTTGCATCATCATTCACAATACCATTGCTTTCTTGAGCAGAGTACGATCACGACCTGATCGGCTAAGTGGCCTCATTTGAGACATACACCTCTGTCACTATTCTATTCTCACCTTTTTGTTTCAATATCAACACAATGTCACCATGTGTGTAGCATGGTCCGATCACGGATAGATCGGCTAGGCCGTCTTACCAAGACAATTTTCTTTTTTTGTCAGTCATCTCATTTCAATCTTTATTTCACATATATCAGTTCATAGGTACTCGGGGCTACGGTTATCACATCATACTTGACATTAGGACACATTTCATTATTCAAACTCTTTTCCCCCGTGTTTCACATCATTTCTACTTTCAACATTAACTTTGTAATTTGAGATAATAGGCACATACAAAAGCAATTCAAGTTGTAAGCATAGAGAGAATTCCACATAGTTTGGCACAACAATCTCAATTTAAACTTGACTTCAAATCTAAGCATTTTAGCGCATAGCTCATATTCTTCACTCATTCTCAATTCACCAAGAATAGCATATTGTGAACATTGAAATTAAGGCTGCAAATCTGGCGGTTCCGAACCGGAACCGGACCGGACCGCGGCCCTGGCGGTTCCGGCGGCCGGTTCTGGCGGTTCCGGTTCCGGCGGTTCCCGGGAATCGTGGCGGGGCGGTTCTACCCGTTGGAACCGCCAGAACCGGAACCGGAACCGGTTCTGGCGGTTCCAAGCGGTTCCAAACGGTTCTGTAACGGTAATTTTAAAAAAAAGAAAATTTTTTTTTTAAATAATTTCCAAACAGCTCTTTTTCAAAACTAGCCGTTCGAAAGTTTAAAAAATAGCCATTTGGCCCCCAAACTTTATATAATTACACTATTTCCCATTTCTCAACTATAAATACCCCCTCATTCTTTCATTTTTATTCACCAATTCATCAATATCTCTCAATCTCTCTCAGTCTCTCTCAAGCTCTCTTTCAATCTTTCTAGTGCAAGTGCTTAATTTATTGTTGCAAATTCGTGAAACATTGTGAAGTTGTTGAATTGAAGTTTTCAAGTGTTCAATTTCAACGATTTTCAATTTTCAAGAAATTGTCCGTCAATCCGGTAAGCTCGTTTCAACTCTTACGTGCTAATTATTATGGCATTTTCGTTGAAAAATATGTTCGGTAAAGAAAAAGCTAAAACCGGTGAAAGTAGTGGCCAAAATACTACCCCTCCCCCGGTTGATGACAATCTCAACATAAAATCGAAAGTTGAATTCTTGCTTGGTAATAAATTGGTGGAGGGAACATCTCTAGAGATTTTGGAGAAAGAAGGTACAAAGGACAACGTCACACCATCTTTGCAACACCATGCTGATGGCTTGGAAAAAGGTGCAATAGAACAGGTGGTTTTATCACAATGGGGTGGTTCAAATAAGGCAGGATTTAAAGTAGTGCCTTCAAACACTAAGAAGTCCGTTCACCTTGATGGTGTGTTCAACATTGTATCGTACGACATAGTCCCTAAGCTTCAAGATCTACTTATGGCATCAACTTTTAAGGTAAGTCCAGTACATTATCTACAGGATTTGACATCTGCTGTAATTCAATTCTCTAATACCTGAACAATTTGAATCCTTAGTAACTTATCTTTTGATGGACCTTGACATTGTATTCGACATGGCTCAATATATGTATTTATCTATTATTGTGAGTGATATAACATGACTGAAAAGTTAAAAGACCTTTTTTGTTATCTGGATTTTATTGCATTATTATTGTAGGGGCTTTGTCCGAGAAATCAATGAAGGCACACAGGACAGGGAAGAAGCATATGGCTCGGACAGGGAAGAAGCATATGGCTCGGCTCCAGGAACTTCAAAAGATGTCGAAAAAATTGAAGTGGCCGATGATGTGGGTGCAACTGTCAATAGAATTAACCCCAAGGAACAAGAAGAAGCGTTCACCACAAGGGATAACTGAGTTAAGTCATGTTCAGGGAATAATGCATAAATTATGATGTAACTTGTACATTAGCATGTCTTCTTTTAGTTTTTTTTCCATTGGGGGAAGGAAGACTAAGAAAGATATGCCATTTTGGTCAATAAATATGCTATTTATCATATCCTTGAATATCTTTTGTCTCAATATTTCTTTATCTTTACTTCTATATCAATCCTTGAATATTTATATAACATACAATATATAACATACAACACAATATACTAATGACAACATTCTTTTATCAATATATACTACTTATATACAATTTACACTAATTACTAACTACAACACAATATACACTACTTATATACAATATATACTATTTAAATATAATATATACTATATATATATACAAAATATACACTACTTATACACAATATATACTAATAACCAAACACAATATATACTATACTAATAACATAGTACACCATATAAAATATATTCTACAATATACTAATGACTACTATACAAGATATTGATTTTAAAAAAAAAATTCAGAACCGCCGGGAACCGCCGGAACCGGAACCGCCAGAACCGGAACCGGATGGTACCCGGAACCGTATGGTAGCGGTTCCGGCTCAGGAACCGCCAGAACCGGAACCGCAGACCCAAATAGACCCAGAACCGGAATCGGATACTGCCATAATTGAAATAAACCTTCTTAATATAATCTTGCAACATCATTTCATTTGAACTAACAAGTACTACATTTATAAACTTTCAGACTTACACATTTATATGGACGCCATGGGAGTTCAATTTCTAAGAAGATGAGGTTTTAGCCATCCATACCTCAATAGAGCTTTCTTTAAATTCTTATAATAATTCCGGAACTCCAAGCAACTTTGATCTATTTTATGAGAATTAAAAATTGAACCAAGAATTGGAGGGATAATCAAGATTCTAGCTCATTTGGACACATTATCAAGCACTAAGTGGGCATTATGATCTTAAGGCCTTTTTTGTCAGAGATTCTATCATCCTACACCCCATAGTTACATTTGTAGCTCATAGTTCTCCCCATACCCTTTATCACACATGCATGCAAGAAAACCCATCCTTATACTTATGAACCCACTTGTTAATTACCTTTTCTAGTAGGAATTTTGAAATCAAAGATAAGGGCTAAAGTTCTTACCACTTGGGGTGAGGGCCTTGTAGATTTATTTGAAAATCTTCAAAGGTTTGGGCAAGGATTGAGTGTGGACTTGATGAGGATCACTCTCTCCCTCTATAACACTTCCTCTCACCTTATATGTCGTGGAAAGATAGGACAAAAGGTCTAATGGGGTGTTATAACGGAATGGTGTCGGGTTTTAAAAGTAAGAATATATGCGGTCGCATAACTGAAATGCAGCCCGCAAAAGGGACCGTAAAAGTGACCCTCAAGACCTGATACTCTGCCCACATATGCAACGAATAAGTGGTCGTTCTACAATCACATAATACACCGCAAAGCTGCCCTATGAAAAATACCAAGAAGGTTATGCGATGGCTATGCGGCCTGCATATTAATTATGCAATCGCATAATTGGCTGCATAGTTGTCCTCAAATTGGCCAACATACTGACTCACTCTGCAGCAGATATGCAGCTCGCATTGTTATTATGCGGTCGCAGAATGGGCCGCAGAAACGCACCCTTTACAAAAATATTTTCATTAACTTTTAATGCACACACCAGTCCAAAATATCCGAACCGCGGCGAGCTTGGCACATTTTATAACACATATTCTTAACTTGGAACTACGAGATTTCGGATTTTTTGAGTAGAAATTTCACGGGGCCTTGCAATATAATTCATGACACTAAAAGAGAGAATTGAATTATTGGTTTTCCACTTAGTTTCGCCCTTTCTTTTGTCGGGAAGTATAATGATTCCATATGAAATATTTAAAGAAACTTATTGGTGGGTTGTCCCATTATTCGGCTGGTATATCCCATAGCTCAACTGCTTTTTTTTATTTTTCTAAGCCACTTAAACATTTTTGATATTTTGGAATGTGTTGATTAGTTCGCCAATACTATCACAGATGTATTCCTCTAATTTAGGGTGGATGCTTCTCTTACAATATATAAGGTACATAAAATCCTTCTTAGTGAAGGTTACCCACTATACCAGGTCCGGAGCAATGATATTTAACGCATGACAATCACATTCCTCCTTCACAGCAGGAATAATGGAAAGATGAATAGGAGAGGGATATGTAGAATAGTTTGTTAGTCTAGATGGAAGTGGGTTGATCGCACATCGGAAGAAAGAAGGCAATTTTTAAGCCTTTTATGCACATGTTGTTGGATAATACGCTTAACGCTAGAGGGGGGGGGGGGTGAATAGCGTTATAATAAAAATTAGCGTAAACTTGCGGAATTTAAAAATTGCAGGAAATAAATATGTGCGATAAGTAAATAAATTAGAACAAACGCACCGATATATCCTGGTTCACCACAACCCGTGGCTAGTCCAGTCCCCGAGAGACTCTCTCGAGATTTCCACTAACTTGTTAAGCTTACGGGTGCTCAACAAACCGTTACAACTTGAGGACACAAGCCTCAACAACCTTTGCTCGGAGATACAACACTCCAAGACTTCAACCAAGGAAACACAAGTTCCTTCTTACAACACAAGGGACTAACACTTCCCTTCAAGTGTACAAAAATACTTAGCACTCAAACAAGACACTCCTTTAAGAGTAGAATGAGTAAAAAGAATACGCTCAGGATCGCAACAACTTTTGACAAGAATTTGGCTCTCAAAAGCTTATGTAATGAATATAAAATGATAAGCAATAAAGTATGCAAGCTTTAGCAATTGTATGATCAGTTGTTGTATGTTGTTGTACTTAAAAGACTGAATTGAAGCTGTATTTATAGTTGAAAAACTTTGTATTACCGTTGCCTAATTGCCAATTAAGAATTGCTGATTTTACTCTGTGACAATCGATTGTCAAATTACCACAATCGATTGTTTGCCAGTTCTTCCAAAAATCAATCCCAGATTTTACGCTTAACAATCGATTATCTAAGATCAATAATCGATTACTGGCAACGTTCAAAAAATCATTTCCAGATTTTACGTAAAACAATCGATTGTCATAAATCTACAATCGATTACTCTGCAACGTTCAAAAAATCCTTTTCAGATTTTAATTAAAACAATCGATTATAAGAAATCAATAATCGATTACCTGACGGTATTTGAAAACATTTTGGCAACGGTCAGTTATACAATCGATTATATTAAGTTAACAATCGATTATATATCAGTCTTGAAAAATCAATTTAGACACTGCCTCTTGACAATCGATTTTTATAGGTTCACAATCGATTATTTAACAACTTTGATAAAGTCTGGAAGACACTGCCTCAACACAATCGATTGTCATAAGTTCACAATCGATTATTTTGTGACTTTGAAAAATCTGATGGACACTGTCTCTTCACAATCGATTGTCATTAGCTTCACAATCGATTGTCATGCAGATTTGAAAAATCTGATGCTCACTGCCTTAACACAATCGATTGTTTTCACAATCGATTGTCAAGCAACTGACTTAAACATAATCGATTATCATAAGTACATAATCGATTATCTTAGTCCAGATTTTAGAGGCATGTTTAAAAATCATTTTGACTAAAGTAAATATGCATTATTTAAAATCATTTTGCTCTAAATTAAATATGCATGATTTGTTATAAATATTTTTACGAGAGAAGCCAAGTCTTGAGTTTAAGTTGTCGGATCAAGATCACAATTAAATACCGACTCATATAAAACTTAATCTCGATCTTTGTCTTGTGCTTGAATCTCGTTATATATCAATTTTGCGCTTGTGCTTGGACCTCGTCATGTGTCAATTTGCGCATAGTTTGTCATTCATCAAAACCTACAAATATGAACACACGTTTAGTATAATACCTTGAGAACGTGTTTCCAACAATTTCCCCCTTTTTGATAATGGCAAACTTTAAGCGGGATATGCGTATTAGGCAATTCATAATGACGATTCAAGACAAGTAAAGATATGCAACAAGTATATAGATATGCAATTAGTTCCCCCTCAATTTATGCCGATAAGTATTGAGAGTGCATACCCGTTATCTTCCCCCTTTTGCCATTAGCAAAAAAAAATATAGAATAATTAAAAAACTTGTTTATTTATTAATAAAAAAACGGTTACATAACGGGAACAATAAAAACATAGAACAATAAAATAGAAAAACAAATAAAGAAATTATTCATCATCATTTCCCGCCTCATCATCCGGCACTGCTTCATAGGGAACAAGACCGGCATATGGATATTGAACATGGTCAAAATATCCATGGATCTTATGTGTCAATTGACCGACAGAGGTGGTTAATGAAGCAATTTGGTTGGAAATGGATTGAAGAGTAGGTTCTTGAGGCTGACGCGATCGACGAGTTGGAGGAGGAGCAGGAGCTACATGATCGCCGTCATGGGGAAAGGAGGATTAAGAAATTTCCCACTTCTTGGTGCTCTTTTTGAGAGGACCGATGGAAGTGTTGAACCCGGAAGCTTCAAGAAAATTCATAATAAGGAGGGCATAGGGAAGAGGTCTATCATCTCCGATGGCATTACGCATGTGAATTTTGACGAACTTACACCAATTGATGTGAGCTTCGGTTATAATGGCATGCATGAGCTTAGCGTCCTCTTGGGAAAGAGTGGTATGATTATGCTTCCGAGGCTTGAGGACTCGGGTGATGAAATAGAAAATCAAACGATATTCGGGGAGCATTCCCGTAATGGTAGGACGTCGAGTAGATAGATTAGGATCATAAGCTCCAAGTCCTATTTGGTTTAGGAGAGTTTTCTCATCAAATAAGGCGCCGGCCTCTCTAATGTAGCGAGTAATATTTTTGCCATTTCGAGGAAGATGGGCAATGGAATGCAAGTTTTCATTGGACAAAAGAATTTGAACACCATTAATATTTGACACAAGCTCACCATCGTCATCCTCATGAAGGTTTGAGTAAAACGCTTGAATCAATGGAGGATTAATATAAGGATAGGTAAGATATAAGAAGTCAAGAAGTTGACATTCCTTAAGCATGTTTGCAGCGGGGGCATATGATTCAAGATACTTGCTTGTTGAAAAGCGAGGAGGAAGAATGTCACGCTTTTCGAATTTTGTCAAAAATCTAGTAAGCTCGGTTTCAGTATTGAATTGTAAAATAGACCCATCTTGATAAGGGAAATTTGGAGGTGGAGGAGCAGAAGAAGATGCACCTTGTCTACCTGAACGGGAACGTTTAGAGTGTCTGCCCGACATTTTCAAAAAGTAGTAATGAACTTTGTAAGAAACTTGGAAGATTTTTGAAGGTTTGGGAGCAAAGATTGATGCTTGAGTGAATAAAATTGAAGACTTGTGATGCCTATTTATAATGGGAAGAATGGCATTTCATTTATGATGAAAATCTGCAGAAATTTATGAGCCAAAACAGTCAGAAACGGTAAAAATAAATTGCACTGACCGTTAGACAATCGATTATTGAAACGAAATAATCGATTGTTGAGCAGATTTTGACTTGGACTCGGAACTGACACAAAATCGATTGCAGGGCCCAAACGGTAACAAATATTTGAATTACTGACAAGAAATAATCGATTGTTGAGTTATGATAATCGATTGGTGTGATACAGTGAGCACGGTGATTTTCTGACTCGGAAAATAATCGATTATATTTATGAAACAATCGATTGTTTTAGGAAAGCAGTACTGAATGGCTGAGACGGTAATCGATTATACAGTTAAAAAATCGATTATTAAACACAAATGCATAATAAGCATCAAACATAAATATCGATTAGTGATACTTGCTAATCGATTGTCCGCACAGTAAAATAATCGATTATTTGCTGTAACAATCGATTGCTCTATGCCATTTCTTTATAATTCCCCCTGCCTTTAGGGTGATACCTGCAAAAGAGAATTAGATGTCTCCGACGCTCAAGTTAGTAATTTGTAACAAAATAATGCAATGAGAACGTGATCTCTTAAGAAGTGTGTCCTAAGGTGTTCTTAAGAGAGTTTCGGGTACTTAACTTTTCTCCGACGTCGCCAATTACCTGTTCGAAAGGGTGATCTTTGATTGTCCTCCACTCGTTAGGCATTTTCGTTTCTTTCTCCAATTGTGGCGTTTCCTCCGTTGATTGTTCCAAGATTTCATCTTGAATTTCCTTAGGAGTTTCCTCTTGTACTTTGTTTTGAGGACTTAATAAGTTCAAAATACCTGCAAGATCAGAACAAGAATCCTTTCTCGCCAAGCGAGCATTATTTTCGGAAAACACATATTAAATACCCTATATGCTTTGCTACGTGAAGAATACCCAATAAAAATTCCCTCATCGGATTTGGCATCAAATTTTCCCAATTGATCTTTTCCATTGTTATGAATAAAACATTTACAACCGAATACTCTAAAATGGGAGATATTTGGTTTCCTTCCCTTGTAGAGTTCATAAGGGGTTTTCATGAGTATTGGCCTTATGACTACTCTATTTAAAACGTAGCATGCGGTACTCACGGCATCCGCCCAAAAATGTTTGGGAATCTTAGCCTCTTCGAGCATGGTTCTAGCCATCTCTTCGAGACACCTATTTTTCCTTTCCACCACCTCATTTTGTTGTGGTGTTTGTGGAGCGGAAAATGTATGCTCGATACCGAGTTCGTCACAAAAGTCCGCAAAGAGATTGTGATCAAATTCTCCCCCATGATCACTTCTAATTGAAGTGACGGTTGTTTCCTTTTCGTTTTGAACACGTTTAAGAAAATATTTAAAATTCTGAAAAGCATCACTTTTATGGGCAAGAAATAAAGTCCAAGTAAATCTGGAATAATCATCAACAATAACAAAAGCATAACGATTTCTACCAAGACTTTCAATGCGAGATGGTCCAAACAAATCCATGTGAAGCAATTGCAATGGTCTAGTAGTTGAAACAATATTTTTTGATTTAAAAGATGTTTTTGTTTGCTTCCCTTTTTAACAAGAGTCACAAATAGAGTCATTTTCAAACTTCAAATTTGGAAGACCAACAACTAAATTTTGTGAAACCAATTTGTTCAAAAGATGCATGTTGATGTGAGCTACTCTACGATGCCATAACCAAGAATCATCCTCTTTGCTCATTAAACAATTCACATATTCGGGTGAAGAATTTGCAAGATCAACCATATAAATGTTATCCATTCTAAAACCACGAAGGATAATTTTAAAATCGCTACGTCTAAAAACTAAGCATTCATCCGAATCAAATAAAACAAGATTTCCCTTGTCATATAATTGAATTATGCTCAAGAGATTATGTTTTAAACCTTTCACAAGTAATATATGCTTAATGGAAGAAATTTCATCCTTACCGACCGATCCAATGCCGATAATCTTTCCTTTGTTGTTATCACCAAAAATAACACTTCCCCCTTCCTTGTGTTCTAGTTGAAGGAATTTGGATTCGTCTCCCGTCATGTGCTTGGAGCATCCACTATCAAGGTACCATAGTACACTTGATCCCTTCAAACATACCTACAAAACAGATTAATGAGTTTTAGGTACCCATTCCATTTTGGGTCCTTGGGGGTTAGGCAAATCATAGTGATGTGATTGAGTGTTATGTCTATGTCGTGTAAAACAAGCAGGAGCAATATGTCCAATTCGTCTACAATAATGACAAGTCACGTTAGGATTATTCATCCTTCTAGGTTGATAGTAATTGGACGGACGAAATTCATTTACTCTATTCTTGACAATATAACTATTGCGCAAATCATGGAAATCATTTCTCCTACCATTTGTTCTAGGATATGCATCATTTCTAGAATAGTTGTTTCTAGGTTGGAAGTCATTTCTAGGTGTTCTAAAAGGTTCAAAATTCCTTCTAGTGTTTGGCCTAGAATGTGCATTATTTCTAGCATGATTATTTCTAGGTTGCGATTGATGAAAACCATTTCTAGGTTTGTTGTATCTAGGATGAACATTTGTTTTATTTATCCTAGGTTGAGCCTTAGGTGGTTGGGGGTTGGCTTCAACTTTCTCTTTAGGCTCGCTTCTAAAACCTATGCCATGCTTGGTCGACTTCAAATTAACAAGCACTTCATTCAAATTTTTATGAGAAGAGTTAAACTTATCTAAGGTGCCCTTAAGCCTTTCTATTTCATTTTTGAGATGCATGCAAGAAGTACAATTTCTAGAACTCTCGGGCTTGTCGGCGCTTCTCTTGCCAAAAAATTTGTTTTCCTCTTTCAACTTCTCATTTTCTAAAATCAGTTTTTCCAATTCCTTTTCTTTGAAAGAGAGTTGTTTTTGAAAATCTTTTTCTTTTAAAGAAGCATTTTCTTTTATACTCTTAACAGTTTTTGAAGCTTTAATAAATTCGCTATACAACTCATCAAAAGCATTTTGCATTTCTTCAAGGGAAAAGAAGTTTTTGGAAGAAATTTGACATACCTCTTCTTTGTTGTCTTCTTGTGCCATAAGACAAAGATTTGCGGCTTCGTCTTCTTCTTCCTCACTTGACTCGTCACCGGAGTCGCCTCCCCAAGATATGTATGCTCGTTGCTTCTTGAAGGGTTTCTTCTCCTTTTTAGCATTTGGGCAATTTGATTTAATGTGCCCGGTCACTTTATTTGATCTCCTTGCTTTTTGCCCTTTCGTTCATACTCTTTTCGCATGAACTTTTGAAATCTCTTGATAACGAGTCCGAACTCGTTGTCTCCGTCCTCATCATTTTGAGGTTGGCTTGTGCTTGCCTTGAGAGCGATTCTTTGCTTCCTTTGATCATCAACAAGAGGGTTAAGTATAGTAGATTCATAAATTTTAAGATTACCTCTTAATGCATCGATGGTGACATTTGAAATGCCAATGGATTCTTGAATCGCGTCGGCCTTGGATCGCCATTCCGGAGTGAGACTTCGGAGAATTTTTTGGACAAGTTCCTTATCCGTGAAGGTCTTCTTAAGAGCATGTAAATCATTTACGATTTTTGAAAATCGTTCAAACATCTCATCGACCTTCTCGCCTTCCTTCATGTGAAACAATTCATATGCATGGGTTAGGAAATCAATTTTGGCTTCCCTTACCTGGTCCGTACCTTCGTACGTAATTTCCAGCTTGTCCCACATTTGCTTCGCCGTTGTGCAACAAGATATCTTCCTGTAATCATCAGCATTTACAGCACAATATAATATATTTAATAGCTTTAGCATTATTTTGCACCTTTCGGATATCATCCGCATCGTATTCATCTTCGGACTTTGGGACCCATTCATTTTCAACCTTCTTGGTTGGAATTTGTTCTCCATTCATTATGACCTTCCAAAGATGAAAACTATTTGATTGTACAAATATTCTCATCCTCTCTTTCCAGTATGTATAATTTGTACCATCGAATAGCGGTGGTCGGGTGGAGCATTGTCCTTCACCTATTCCTGCAAAAGAATCACGAGTAGAAGCCATGGATGTTTCTCTCAAACGGTTAAGTCTTCAGAATGTTGGGCTCTGATACCAATTGTTGGATAATACGCTTAACGCTAGAGGAGGGGTGAATAGCGTTATAATAAAAATTAGCGTAAACTTGCGGAATTTAAAAATTGCGGGAAATAAATAGGTGCGATAAGTAAATAAATTGGAACAAACGCACCGCTATATCCTGGTTCACCACAACCCGTGGCTAGTCCAGTCCCCGAGAGACTCTCTCGAGATTTCCACTAACTTGTTAAGCTTACGGGTGCTCAACAAACCGTTACAACTTGAGGACACAAGCCTCAACAACCTTTGCTCGGAGATACAACACTCCAAGACTTCAACCAAGGAAACACAAGTTCCTTCTTACAACACAAGGGACTAACACTTCCCTTCAAGTGTAAAAAAACACTTAGCACTCAAACAAGACACTCCTTTAAGAGTAGATATGAGTAAAAAGAATACGCTCAAGATCGCAACAACTTTTGACAAGAATTTGGCTCTCAAAAGCTTATGTAATGAATATAAAATGATAAGCAATAAAGTATGCAGGCTTTAGCAATTGTATGATCAGTTGTTGTATGTTGTTGTACTTAAAAGATTGAATTGAAGCTGTATTTATAATTGAAAAACTTTGTATTACCGTTGCCTAATTGCCAATTAAGAATTGCTGATTTTACTCTGTGACAATCGATTGTCAAATTACCACAATCGATTGTTTGCCAGTTCTTCAAAAAATCAATCCCAGATTTTACGCTTAACAATCGATTATCTAAGATCAATAATCGATTACTGGCAACGTTCAAAAAATCATTTCCAGATTTTACGTAAAACAATCGATTGTCATAAATCTACAATCGATTACTCAGCAACGTTCAAAAAATCCTTTCCAGATTTTAATTAAAACAATCGATTATAAGAAATCAATAATCGATTACCTGACGGTATTTGAAAACATTTTGGCAACGGTCAGTTATACAATCGATTATATTAAGTTAACAATCGATTATATATCAGTCTTGAAAAATCAATTTAGACACTGCCTCTTGACAATCGATTGTTATAGGTTCACAATCGATTATTTAATAACTTTGAGAAAGTCTGGAAGACACTGCCTCAACACAATCGATTGTCATAAGTTCACAATCGATTATTCTGTGACTTTGAAAAATCTAATGGACACTGTCTCTTCACAATCGATTAGCATTAGCTTCACAATCGATTGTCATGCAGATTTGAAAAATCTAATGCTCACTGCCTTAACACAATCGATTATTTTCACAATCGATTGTCAAGCAGCTGACTTAAACATAATCGATTATCATAAGTACATAATCGATTATCTTAGTCCAGATTTTAGAGGCATATTTAAAAATCATTTTGACTAAAGTAAATATGCATTATTTAAAATCATTTTGCTCTAAATTAAATATGCATGATTTGTTAAAAATATTTTTACGAGAGAAACCAAGTCTTGAGTTTAAGTTGTCGGATCAAGATCACAATTAAATACCGACCTTATAAAACTTAATCTCGATCTTTGTCTTGTGCTTGAATCTCATCATATATCAATTTTGCGCTTGTGCTTGGACCTCGTCATGTGTCAATTTGCGCATAGTTTGTCATTCATCAAAACCTACAAATATGAATACACGTTTAGTATAATGCCTTGAGAACGTATTTCCAACACATGTCCCTTTTATGTCTTTGATTTAGGGCACATAATTTTAAGTGTGTGCAATACAGTTTAGAGGAAGCAAGATTTTAGAATTAAAACCTAGCCTAGTGGCCCATCCAATTCCGGTACAAATCTCATACAAAACGTCTATGGAGGCTTTAAGGATACAAAAGAAAATTATCATTATGCCACCAACATTGCTCCGGCTATACCTCATAAGTGAAAATTTACAACAAAAGATGTAGAGAATAACCCCTGAAGGAAAAGGGGCTCACCCGTGAGGAGGATGCGCCGCTACCTACTATCGGTACTACCTGCTATGGAACCACCTATATCCATTCAAAAGATGAAGCACCCCCAGCAAAAGGGACGTTAGTACCATGGAATAGTACCAGATGTATAACTAAACACCATCTTATTAGAAAGAACAATCATACCAGAATAAAGAAATCATAAGGACTAACAAAAGCTTCAAACAATTACCACGTCAAGAAATAGAAGATTTCACATTGTTTCACATAATTTCCATAACTTTAGGTTGGGACATTTCATACTGTTGCATCATCATTCACAATACCATCACTTTCTTGCGCAGAGTCCGATCACAACCCGATCGGCTAGGTTGCCTCATTTGAGACATATACCTCAGTCACAATTCTATTCTCACCTTTTTTTGGTTTCAATATCAGCACAATATCACCATGTATGTAGCATGGCATCCGATCACGGCTAGATCGGCTAGGCCGTCATACCAAGACATTTTTCTTTTTCCGTCAATCATCTCATTTCAATCTTTATTTTACATATAGTAGTTAACTGGCATATGGGGCTTCGGTTATCACATCATATTTGACACCAGGACACATCTCATTTATCAAACTCTTTTCTCCCACGTTTCACATCATTTCCACTTTCAACATTAACTTTACAATTTGAGATAATAGGCACATTCAAGAGCAATTCAAGTTGTAAGCATAGAGAGAATTTCACATAGTTTGGCACAACAATCTCAATTTAAACTTGACTTCAAATCTAGGCATTTTAGCGCATAGCTCACATTCTTCACACATTCTTAATTCACCAAGAATAACATATTGTGCACATTGAAATACACCTTCTATATATAATCTTGCAATATCATTTAATTTGAAGTAACAAGCACTACATTTATAAATTTTCAGACTTACACATTTATATGGACGCCATGGGAGTTCAATTCAAGGAAGAGGGGTTTTTAGCCATACATACCTCAATAGAACTTTCCTTAAATTCTTATAATAATTCCGGAACTCCTAGCAACTTTGATCTATTTTATGAAAATTAAAAATTGAACCAAGAATTAGAGGGATAAGCAAAATTCTAGCTCATTTGGGCACACTATCAAACACTAAGTGGGCATTATGATCTTAAGACCTTTTTTGTGAGAGATTCTATCATCCTACACCTCCTTATTACATTTTTAGCTCATACTTCTCCCCATACCCTTTATCACACATGCATGCAAGTAAACCATCCTTACACATATGAAACCACTTGTTAATTACCTATTCTAGTAGGAATTTTGAAATCAAAGATAATGGCTCAATATCTTACCTCTTAGAGTGAGGCCTAGTAGCTTTATTTGAGAATATTCAAAGGTTTGGGCAAGTATTGAGTGGGGACTTGATGACAATCACTCTCTCTCTCTATAACACTTCCTCTCACGTTAGATGTAGAAGAAAGATAGCACAGAAGGGTCTAATGGGGTGTTTTAATGGAATGGTGTCCGATTTTAAAAGTTCGAAATTAGGAGCCCTGACTCAATCTATGAAAGCATCTGCGATTGCATAACTGACATGTGGCCCGCAAAAGGGATCGTAAAAGTGGCCCTCAAGACCCGATACTCTACCCAGATATACGACCAATATGCGGTCTGCATTCCTATTCTGCGATCGCATAATGCATCGCAGAGCTGCCCTATGCAAAAATGCCAAGGAGGTTATACGATGGCTATGCGGCCTGCATATTAATTATGCAAGCGCATAATTGGCTGCATAGTCGAACTCAAATTGGCCAATATACTGACTTACTCTGCGGCAGATATGCAGCCCGTATTGTTATTATGCGGTCGCATAATGGGTTGCAGAAACGCACTCTTCTGTAAAATATTTTTCTTAACTTTTTAATGCATAAATCAATCCAAAATGTCCAAACTGCGGTGAGCTGACACATCTATAACACATATTCTTAACTTGGCACAACAAGATTTTGAATTTTTTGAGTAGAAATTTCACGTGGCCTTGCAATATAATTCAAGACACTAGAAGAGAGAATAGAATGATTGGTTTTCCACTTAGTTTTGCCCTTTCTTTTGTCAAGATATAATGATTCCACATGAAATGTTTAAAGAAACTTATTGGTGGGCTGTCACATTATTCGGATGATATATCCAATAGCTCAGCTTCTTTCTTTATTTTTCTAGGCCACTTGACTACATTTCTCATCTTTTGGAATGTGTCAATTAGTTCATCAGTACTATCACAGATGTATTAACTCCAATTTAGGGGGTCCATGCTTCTCGTACAATATATATAAGGTACGTAAAATCCTTCTTAGTGAAGGTTATCCACTATACCAGGTCGGGAGCAATAATATTTAAGGCATGGCAATCACAGTCCTCCTTCACAGCAAGAATACTGGAAAGACGAATAGAAGATGGATATGAAGGATAGTTTTTTATTCTAGTTGGAAGTGGGTGATCCCATATCGAAAGAAAGAAGGCAATTTTTGAAGCCTTTTAAGCACATGCTCCTTTTATGTCTTTGATTTAGGACACATAATTTTAAGTGTGTGCAATTAAGTACAATATATATTTATATATTATAATCAAAGACTTGGACTTGGACTTGGGGCTTGGGCGCGGGCCGGGTCGGGTCCTAAAATTAATTATTTTATTTTGTGATAGAAAAATTAAATTTATTTGAATTTTAATTTAATATTCGAATAAAATAGTTGTGTCTGTTATGAAAGGATCCAACAGAGTATGTCTGTTTGTGAAACAAGACATCTTTTCTGAAAGGGTCTGTTAGTTGCCTATAAATACAAAAGAATTTCCAACAAAGTAGGATAGAAAATCATAAGTATTATTTCAGGCTTGTCTCCTGAAGAGAATTGTTTTGTATTTCCCTAAATTAGTATACAAGCGATAACTCTTTAAGGACAATCGATTTTCACGCCTCAAAGCCATTCTTTTTTGTTTATTATTTTCTAAAAAGATATTTACCGACAACCCAAGTTCGAGAATTTGAAGTGGGGAACTTCGCTTCTAAATCATTGGTAGTGTTTATATGTCTATATATGATTGTGCTCACTGTGGAATAATCAGTATCAACATCAACTTCCTGAACGTTTCTCCTCTGTCGGCCCTCCACTGAAGAGATAATCAGAATCCTTGGAAAACTTAGTAAGGGAAGCCACACTAATAAGGAGATGATAGAGTTTTTTGAAGAAGATCAAAGAGAGATGAAAGGAGGAGGGAGTTAAGTGCAAAGGGAATAAGAAAGCTTATGAAGTTGTCAGAAGTGAAAGAAGAAGAATGAGGCGTAGAAGCAAAGGAATAGTTGGCTAAAATTTTACCTCGGGAACCAACTAAAATATTGCTAAATTGTGGGGTAACACATGTTCGGGGTAGTAAAGGCGAGGAGACGTGCTTTTTCAAGCATCAGAAACTGTCCAGAAGGGTTCAAAAATATTTTCGCCAAGAAAGAAATCTTCACCAACTTCTCGATGACACAAAGATGTGCCATCGAAAAGTATATGGACTATCTGTATATGGTAAAATTAATTTATATTAAATGCTCAAATGATGGCATTGTCACACCTTCTTTTTTACACCCCGAATTGATATAAGGGGATTTTTTCAATTTAAGTGACATTATTTGAAATGAGATTATTTATTTATTTTATTAGAGTCGCCACTTAGGATATTTATTATGGTGCCTCAAGTCATCGGTTTACTTTAAAATCCCAAATCGAGGAAATTTTTTACTTTATTTAAAAGTCTGCGAACCAGAAATTTCAGATAAGGAATTTGTTAGCCCGGGAGAAGGTGTTAGGCATTCCGGGGTTCTGAGGTTCTAGCACGGTCACTTAAACTATTAAAATTGGCCTACTATCCGATTTACCTATTGTACATTTTTTAAATTATTAAACCGCTTTTAATTACTTTAAAATTTTTTTAGGAAGATTCAACATTATTTAAAACACGCCTCGAACCATGCCACATAAAATGCACCCGCGGTTCACGGCTCGTTTTATTTAACATTGTTAAAAATTAAAATGGGGTCACGTGAAATGTACGCCCAAATTTAATAATTAAAAGAGAGTTATTTTAAAGAACGCGCCTAAATCAACTACGAAAATTAATAACAAAATTTGCGAGGGCCATGGAAGATTCAATTGATGACGCACCATGATTTAAAAAGAGTTAGAAATAATTACATGAGGGACATAAGTTAGAGGGTTTTATTTAGCATATCTCACCTCAATTTTACAAGTTTTAATTAAGTTCATAAGGACCATATGTTATGGGTTTTAAAACATGGCACACCTCAAATAGTTTTAGAAGAAAACCTATTTAATTAAGGCCATTTAGGATATTCTTATTTGAGACTAACTTAAGCTTGACAAAAACCAAATGATATAAGAGAATTATAAGCGTTTTTTAAATTCAATATGAAATTCAGCCAAAATCAAGTCTAATCTTCACCAAACCCTCAAAATTAATATATAAACTCCAAATCATATTTTCAATTATTTGCAATAACACCAAATCCAAACAAATAATGGTTTTTGAAAACCCAAATTCGAATTCAAAGCTGCAAAGTTTTTTAGTAACTATCAATGGTGGAATTGCTGCTCTATTTTCCTTTGCATTACATTACTGAAATTATGGATTGAGGGATATTGAGAGACATAGCGAGAATTACCATATTCTTTAAAACAACATCCAATCAAACAAATAATATTTTTTGAAAACCCAAACTCGAATTCAAAACTTCAAAGCTTTTTAATAATTGTCAATGGCGGAATCGTGGGTGAGTGCAAGATACGTGAGTGAGGGGCGGAATGTGAAGAGAGAAACGTGGGGGAGGGGGGGGGGGAGTAGAAGATACGATAGAGTTATTTTAGGATACTAATTATTATCATTAATTCCCTTAAAATGCACATCAATGGTAATTGAATAAAATATAATTATAGTAAAACTTGAGTAAATTCTTAAGGTAAAATAAAAGATTAAAAGTTAAATAATTTCTAAATATATAAGTATTTTATTTTGAAGTATTAAAAAGAAGAAAGCGTCCATAGAGGACGTAATATTGTTTCACGGTAGTAGGACCATGCACTTTGAAAAAGAGATAAAACGAAAAGCATGACTGTAGAGTGTGGAGTAAAGCACATGAAATAAGAGCCATGAACAGATCCAATCCCCTGAAAATGACACAGTTTTGAGCTCTCTTCCTCCATACATTTCTCCAAATTCATCCATGGAGAAACACATGGACAGCTTCGTCAACAAGCTCTCCTTCACATCCATCACAATTGCCACGCTAACACTTCTCCTCCTTTACCTTCAAAACCCCAAAACCTGCATCAATAATCCCCATCAACTCCCCAATCCTTTAAAACCAAACCAAAAATTCCCCAAATCCACCTGCAATTTAACCCACCGGGCTTTCATCACTGTAAACAAACATAATCGCCGTATATGGGCCACCAAAGCCTGGATCCAAAGAGTCCAATCCTTCACAATCCAATTCCAATCCCTCCAGGCCCGAAGTCTCTTCTCCAACAATTCCCGGGTCTTAGTCGTCTCAGCCGGGGCGGGTCATTCCGTTATGGCCCTGAATAAGATTGGTGTTAACGACGTCACCGGTGTCGAGCTCGTTGAATCGCCCCCGCTTGTGGGCCGTGCGGATCCACACAGTCTGCCGTTCTTTGATAATGTGTTTGATTTTGGGTTCAGCCCGTTTCTGGAACGGGCCTTGTTCCCGGCCCGATACGTGGGGGAAATGGAGAGAACAGTGAGAGGTGGCGGCGCGTGTGTAGTGGCTGTGGAAGAGTGTGGTGGTGAAGAGGTGGAGGAGGTGGTGAAATTGTTCAGAAGGTCGAAGTTGGTGGAGGTGAATAATGTGACTTTTGGTGGAGAAAAAAGGACGAGCATTGTAATGAAAGTTGTAAAGTGACTGAATTTATTGTTGATGTGTTAAGTAAACTTAAATCTATAGCAATATAACATACTCCGGCAATTCTAATTTACTATTCCTTGAAAGAAAATACTATCATAGCTTATAATTTAAAGTTTGTTCTGAATAATAAGCTTCTCTCGTCTCACCCCAAAAAATTGAAACCCTTCCAAAAAGCACACAGAGTGTGACAACTAATCTTGGTCATGTTAGGAATATCTCCAGTTTTCCAATCTATTACCCAAATGTAGTTTTAGTTGCCTACTCATCCCAAACTTCATATTCTGTAACTGACGTCCTTTTTCTTTTTTTCACTAAAGGGGAAAGGTAATTGATGCTTACTATCAGAAGCGGACCTGTGTAATATAAGATTGACCGATTACCATTCCACAAAAATCTTGTATATATATCTTGAATACGAGTATATAAATAGTTTGGCACCCTAATCATGGGCGAAACCACCTTTAGCAAAGGGTGGTCAACTGTCACTAGGGGTGGATATATATCGAGTAAAATCGATAATCCGAACCGTTAAATATTTATTAGGTTATTGGGTTAACGGTTCGGTAATGAGTTAAAATTTTTTTTTATTGGATTATCGATTTTTACCCAATAACAAAATTGCAAACCGAGCCCGAACCAATAATCCAATAAGAATTAACTAATTTACTAGTTTACCCTTAAGCATATAAATACTATACTAGGGTTTCATAATTGGTTTTTCGTATTCTTTCTCAATTCTCAGTAAGTCAGTTTCTTTCTTAGTTTCACAATTTTTTCGCCGCACCCCTACGGAGCAACCTCACCAATTCTCTCCCTCACCACGGCTCACACCCTCACTAGTCACCAGTCATCCCGTCAAGACTCAGGCTGGCATCACTCGTCAGTTGCATCACGCTCTCACTAATAAACCCGTCAAGACTCAGGCCGGCATGTAAGTTTTTAGTTGCTTTATCTTCATCTTTTTCTTAGTTTGTTTGAAAGCATTCTAGCTCTGGATTTTTTTGGGGGGTTGTGATGTATGTGTGCGCGTTACTATTGTTTGAGATCTTGTTCTAATCGTTTGTCTAATCTTTAAATGTTTTTGGAGATTCTGTTTTATGATAAATGAAATGGATTTTGACAAGAAATGTATAAATTTGGTCCTGTTGCATTATCCACTTATACTTTTACCAAGTGTTTCTCTTTTTAGAATATTAAGAATCCTAATCAGAAAAATTTTGTTTAACTGTTCTTAAGGATACAAGACCATATTTTATTAACAATACAATCATATTCTATTCCACCTTTGTAATCGTATATTTATGCATCAGAAATATGTCAAAGACAACAGAAATCAAATCTATTTCTTGACTTCTGGCTCAAGATAATTGAGATCGACAGTTTTATCTATTGCGAAATTGTTTAAGCTGTTTTATCTTATCGGGTAAACCGATAACCGAACTAATAATGATCGATAACCGATTAACCGATAACCGATAACCAATATCTTATCGGTTTGGTTATCGGGTTATGATATTTGTAAACCGATAACCGATAGGTAAAATCGATAATATTCAAAAACGAACCGGACCGACCGATGTCCACCCCTATTGACCACCCTTCGTCGAAAAATTACGAAAAATTACACTGTATATAAGTAAAATATTAATTTTAGACATATAAAACCTATATTGAACACCCTTTGTAAGAATTTTTTTCTTATTCTTTCAAGTTTGAACACTCTTGAAAACATTTTTGCCTTCGCCACGGAGCAGAATAGTAGTGCCCCTATTGCGTTATAATTCTAGATCCGCCATTACTTACGACAACCACCAAGCAACAGAGGTAAAAAAAATTTAAGTAATTATGAGACTATTCCACTACTCGCTTTTACTTGCAAATTGCAAAGTCGATCTATACAGTACTTGTAGTCCACGAGGTTGCTTTCATTGGCATTTATGGCTATAACTTTATCTCAATAGAGTGCAAAAAATAATTGCTCTGAGATAACATAAATAGATTAACAAGATTGAAGTACTGAGATAAGAGGAGTTTATTGCTTTCAAGGACCTCAGTTGATTTACACTCGTTAATATACAAAGTGCAAAGTCTGGAACCAAGTACTGCTGGATTTTACATATTATTATAAGATGAGAATCCTATCCTTGAGAGCAAACTGCAGTTGAAAGTCTATCCCATACACCTTCAAGAAGTTGGATATTGGTCCTGTTCAAACCAAAAACAAATCAGGAAAGAACACAGAGGCGTGGCGAAAATGAAAAGAACCACACTTGGTACACTGGTAGGTATAAAGACTAGAAGGTAATGCATGACAAGTACAGCAAGATATCAGTAAGCAAAATAACTTGGATATCAAGCAACAATTATTCATACTAACTATGCAAATTTGTACAGGGAGATAAAAAGTTATCATAAAATTACAAAAACATACATCATATTGACTTCGAAATAGCAGTTGAAAGCTCCATAAACCTACACTTTTTTCAAGTATCTTCTTGGATTATGTCCTAGGTGTCATAATGAAAAATCTAGACTGAAGTGACTTATGCCACCGTTGAATTTGTAGTATCTTCCCGTTTACATGTCAAGAATTGCGTATATGCAGAAAAGAAGTATACTTAACATTCTGTGATGAGAAGCAAATATCGGCAGATCATGTGTTTCCAGTTGAAACAATGGTATTCAAGTGTTTTGCTGTTTTGTTTTTTCTACTTCCGAGAGAATTTTATTTATAAACACTGACAGTTAAGTTTGTTTTCATTTCTCGAGTGAGTGCCAGCATAAATTTTCTTGAAAAACATCACTATGTGGGTTCCAACATCCCAATCCCAAAGCACACAAATGGTCCCGATGATTCCACGTTACAAGATACAAGAAATAAAGCACCATGGCCTTTTACACTTCCATTCATCACACATCAGGATGCAGTTATGGACTTACAAAATACTATTCAACAGTGTACCTTGTGTATACACTCAGTCGAGCTCTCATTTTTTGTACTTCATGGTTTCCTTCTCAAACCCAATTGTAGGGAACTGCTTTGCATACTCCTCCACACCATGGCGGAGTTTTGCAATCTCCGACTGGATGGAAGCACTAGACTGCAGTGTTGTCACAAAGTCTTTCAACTTTGTTCCTGGAACATAACAAGTGAACATTACAACATAAGGAAAGTGATGCAAGCAATGGAGGTAACAGAATCTAAAGGGAATCATCCTGTCAAGAACAAGAAAAATGAAGTGCGTATACCTCAATAACTTGAAAGAAATGGCTGGTTCTTTGAGATTAATAAATGCGTAAAAAGTTAGATGAAAGTCTGTGGACTAAGATCGTTTGCATTACAGGTATTCAGTAACATTTGGAGGCTTACTCACCTTGAGCTTCACCCTTTATTTTCACTGCTATCTTCACAGCAGCATCAAAGAATTCAGCAACTTTCACAAAATCTTCCTCAATAAATCCCCTTGATGTGAGTGCAGGAGTCCCTGATCATACAAAATTGCATAAATTTTGTTTGAGAAGAATAATCAAATGGGAAAAAGATCTCAAAGGGCAAAATATGTACCCATTCTGATGCCACCAGGGACCATGGCAGATACATCTCCAGGAACAGTGTTCTTATTGGCTGCAATATGTACCGCTTCCAAAACTTTTTCAACCCTAGAGCCATCAATACCCTGTAAAACCACATGTCAAAAATTTGTGGTGACTTCAATCTTTCACAATAAAGCATAACAGGCATTACATGCAGTAAACTCATTCACTAATACCTCATCTAGTTTTTTTTTTTAAAAAAGGCGCTCGGTGTAACAAGTCCTTTTGCTGAATTTTTTAGGTTTACCACAAAGCATCAATCAAATTTTCAGATTTTATGTTACCTTGTTTTTCAAGTTCACCAAGACCAAGTGATTCTCTGTTCCACCAGAAACAAGTTCATAACCCATTCCCGCTAACGCCTGCAGGTTTGGAAATGTGCATAGCAATGAAGGAAATCAGCATTGCATAGATTGCAACTGAAACATAAACTAGGTGGATGAAAATAAATGAATGGATTAATAAAATAATGCTTGAATTGGAAATTACATAATTCAATTCATCTTACCTGGGCAAATTTTGAGCAGTTGCTAAGGCATTGCTCTTGGTAAGCTTTGTATTCTGGAGTCATTGCCTGCATTTCCATTCTTTGTGAGCGCTTATACTCAAAAGTAGATATTAGGAATAGGAAGTAATGAATGGATTTCAGAAAGTACTGAAATCAGACAAGGTGTAATTTGGATTTATATGTTTCTCAATATCATTTGCTGAAAAACATCCAGATCAAAATAATTCAGTTCTTGATTCCCAAAAGGCTTATTTCATCAATCATCAGCTAAGCGCATGGTCTAGTATTTGCATGAAGTCAAATTAAACTTAAACCAGTTTCATTGCAATTGTCAATTTAACAGTGAATCCTGTTGAAAAGATATGAAACCTGTTTCAAAGCAACTGCCAAGCCAGTAATTGTATGATTGTGAGGACCACCTTGAAGTCCAGGAAAGACTGCCTGGTTAATTTTATCTTCATAGTCGTACAACACCTTCATAAAAGCCCAAATTATTTTTCAATTACATCAGATACTGGGTGATACGACTCTTAAATTACAGGTCTAAAGAGATGACTGGATGTAATATTGAATTCTGATATCCAAATACGAACCTCCTTTCCTTGCTTGTTAACCTCCTTCACACCCTTCCGGAAGAAAATCATGGCACCACGAGGCCCGCGAAGGGATTTGTGGGTTGTGGTAGTCACAACATCTGCATAATCAAATGGTGATGGGATGACTCCAGCTGCAACTAACCCACTAATATGAGCCATATCTGCCAACATGATAGCCTTCTGTTTGTCACAAACCTGAAAAATACACAGGAGATAGGAGTTTAGTTCCATAAAGAAAAACATTTAAATTGCTCTAAATAACCAAAATAACTACCACATAATAATCTGGTTAAGTTTACCTTTCGGATACGTGCATAGTCATAAAGACGTGCATAAGCACTAGCACCAGCGACAATTAACTTTGGCCTAAAGAGTGTGGCACTTTTCTCAAGCTGCAAAAAGAAATCACAAGTCACAGGGAAGGGTCAGAAGGAGAGGCATCAGTTATTGCAAATTCAATTTCCCAAGTATGAACAGAAGTAGATGGCTTGTAAATCTTACACTAAACATTCACATCTCTCCTGCGTACTATTTACTAGTATAACTAGGCGAAAAATCTATTAAATAAATAAGAATCTGAAAACTGTGATCCACCTAAAATCATGTAGGATATTAAATTGTTATGGACTCTAAAGGTGGGTCAATGCAAGACAAACTGCAATAGACATTGAATATATGAGAAGTGTAAGAGGCTCAGTTTCAGTTTCAATTTTCAGAAAGATATAATCAGTGAAGTATTGTCCACCTCTCCACACTCCTCCTAACGTAAATTTGCTCCCACAGGAAAAGGGAATAAAAAAGAACATATGTAGTGTATATTTGATGAAGGGAGAGGCTACAAATTGGAAAAAAAAAGGTAACAAGAGAGCAGAAAAGTACCTGGTCATAGTCAATGTAGCCAGTGCTCTCATTCAGTCTGTATGGCATGGTCTCAAAAAATATAGAGACGGCAGATATCTTCTTCGTATCAGTCTGTAATATATAAACATAACATAAGACAAATCATACATAACATTATTATATTAAACTATTAAATGACTGAGTAAAAAATAGAGATTCTTAAGTTTTGGCGAACATATAAGCGGACTCCAACTCCAACTACATATAGTTGGTACATGCACACAAATTTGAGTCGTTTCACACCTGCTTTCTTAAATTTGACTAGTTGAAGTCGTAGATTTCGGAACAGATGCGCACCAAAACTAAATCAACTAATCAATCACAGAAATTCCAGAAATTCTATCACTCTTCAGAACTTTCAGATTTATTTGCATGATCTGAAAGCAGAACTTAATGTCTTTTAAGTGATTAGGTGTCAATCAAATTAAGTATTAAAGAAGACAGCAGAATACAGACCAACCTGATAGAAAATGCATGCAGAAATTCGTAGCATTTTCATACCAGTAAACTCTTAGTAAAAAGTTGGATATAAGATAATGCATATGGTGCATGGCCTGAACCTAATGAAGTTGTGCATCACTCGAAAGATAAACCAGAAGAAAAGGAAGAAAAAGAAGTAATATAACCTAATGTATTTAAAGGAATTCCAGAAAATCATTAATCATTCAGGAAATAGTGAGTGTTCACACCACAACCACTGTGCAGGCTTCCTATGTGCTTGCGTTTTTTAACCTGTGGTATTGGTTCTTGGAAGCCAGGTATGAATACATAGAAGGAGAAACGATAGAACATAGAAGAACCTGATATCCATGAGAAAGATGTCCACCGTGGGGAAGATCAAGGGCCATGATTCTTTCATGAGGTTTTAAAAGTGCAGTGTAAACATGAAAATTAGCAGGTGATCCTGATAGAGGCTGCACATTCACTGCATCACAAAGGTTTATCGGAGGTGAGTAAAGTTTTCCTAGCAGTATTTTAAGTGTTGCGGCATGCAGATTCTGAAATATAATTACTTTCAGACTACCAGAAGTTAATCAGTCAATTACCTCCCCATTTTGCAGGATCCAACCGGAATGCTTCTAAAGCACGTTTCTGGCATAATGTTTCCGCCATGTCAATATACCTAAACAACCACTCATTCTTTCAGAATACAAACAGAAAATCTTGATGCGGATATATAGTAGCTGATGAAATATACTTCAACGCCAAAATACTTAGGAAAATGGAAAAAATTTAGAGCATTTCTGCGTACTCATTTCCTCCATAGTATCTAGCCCCAGGATATCCTTCACTGTACTTGTTTGTCATAACAGATCCAACAGCTTGCATTACAGACACAGAAGTGAAATTTTCTGAAGGAATGAGTTCAAGTCCCTACAAATAAAAAATTTCAACTCTCATAAGCTAAACAGCCTCCAACCCAAACTGCAAAATGCATTTTACATGGAAGAATAAAGCGTACCAATAGAAACAGGTATCGGAAATAATAAGATGAGTAAAGGAACAAATTTTTCTTATCTTAGCAAATCCAAAGGCATCATATATCTTTAAGGTAAGAGTCATAGGAAAAATTCAAAAAAAATCATGCTTTACAACCTACTAAGCTAGAAGAGATTTCAAACAGACTAGTCTATTACTAGTATTCAGTTAAAATCCAATACAACGTATACATGGACTCAAATAATTCATGTTCAAGTTTCCAGCTTATTAGTACTAATCAAAATAAAAGTAATTTCTAAAATTCAAATTGGATTATAACCCAGTCTACGGACATCCTTCTTCCTTTATTTTTACTTTTTTTTGAATTTTTTTTAATAATACTTCTTTGTAAAGGGGTCATGGTACTGGAGTGATTTAAATACAGATGCAAGAAGAAAACGAAGAAAATTGAAACTATAAAGATAGAACCTTCCACTGGCGTGCTTTCTCAAGCTCAATAATGTCAGCAATTTCAGGATCAACCTCCTCTAGAGGAGCATTCAGTTGCTTTGGCCACTGGAATTCCAAGATTACCAATTTAGAAAAAAGATACAAAGAATGAACAGAATTCAAACAGCACTACTACTTCAGATATAATATAACAATCCTTAAGCTTACCGTGACACCATTTTTTTCCTTCTCGTAAACAGCTTCATTAGGCAACGATGACTGCAAGAATAAAGTGAAATAAACTAAACCCTCCAATAAATTAACACCAAAACCAGAGGCCGATGCAGCCTATGCACCGCGAGTTGAACTGAACTTAGTAATTTCAACAACATATAAAACTCACTTAAAAGTTTAACAAATATTACATTCTGAAACCCATAATTTCAAAAGTATAGTAAGTGTGGTGTACCGTCAAGTTTTAATATACAATTTGGGTATGATCACAACATACCGAAAGGAAGAAAGGAAGCTATTTGAGAAGAAAAGAAAAAGACAAACCATGTAATAGAGAGAGCCGCCATTATAGAGACGCTTAATTGGTTTGTCAACAGAAGAGGAGAGTCTTCGAAGAGCCGTTGCCATGGCCATAATTATTGTCAGCTTCTCCCCTGTTACACACACCCAAATGATATGTGTAATGAGTTATTTTTGGGTGGCGAAGAAATTATCAGTAAAATATAAGGTGGCTATGGCTCCAGATATCTGCCTTTCATATCCATTCTATCCGACAAAGAAATTTTGGCAATTACCAAAGGCTACAATTTCTTCATCATTTACCTGACCACTCACCACCAGAAACCCAAAAAGAAATTATAAAGATAAAGGAAAAAGGAAAAAAAAAAAGAAGCCCCCTTGCCCCCCCTCCCACCACCACCCGGGCACGCGGGGCGTCAATACAGAAGATAGAAAAGAGAGGGAAATCAACTCTGCTTCAACTGGCCCTGCGACATATCTTCTCTATGCTGCTAACCTTTAGGTTTAGTTGTAAGATTTTTAGAACTAATTTTTATTATATATATAGTATTAATTAATGTATATAGTATTAATTAATATTTATTAAAATATTTCTTATCGAAATATTGACTTGGTTGAACTCAAAAGCAATACCCTCTAGTAAAATCATTGTTATTTATGAATTGGGAATTATGAAGCATTTCAATGAAGCATATTCCAAAGCAATTCTCAAGGTAAGCAAATTTTTTTTGTTTGTTTGTGTTGTTTTGTTTTCGAGTTTGTGAAACTCTTTTTCTCATAATATTATAATACCTTGAATATGTATTTTGGCGTTCTTTTTGACAACCGCTATCTAACATAAACAATGTATTTCTTTTTTACTTGTGTTCTGTCAATAATTCGAAACACTTCTTACAGGATAAAGGAATTATAAAATTCAAGAACTATGTGAGGAATTACAACAAAAAAAAATTAAAGGATAAGGACGTCAAAGTAGCCATATGAAAACCCCTTTGTGGTCTTGAGAGAATTCTTTCTAACGTTGAATAAGACAAATATAAGTTATAAAATATAGTTATTGTTTTAATTTGATGTTTGGTTAATTTTTTTAACCATAAGTTTTGCATCTTTGTCAGGTTATAGTTGTAAACTTGTATATTTAAGGGTATATATATATGAGAGAATTGTAAAGGTGACTTGAAACCTCTCTTAAACTAGATTCTTATTTATCTTTCTTTTTTTCAAATTTTTGTCATTTTCTTTTGTTTCTGATTGTCACGACCCGGAATTTCCACCCTCGGGAGTCATGATGGCGCCTACTCGTAAAAGCTAGGCAAGGCAAGAATCTTTGCAGACCTTATCCTATCTCGTTTTATACATGATTAAATTTTTTTAATTATAGATGAATAAGCAATTAAAAACGACGATTAATAAAAGATAGCAGAAGTTTGAACTAAACATAGAAACAGCGTCTAGAACATCCATACAAGTCCCTACTCAGCACCTAGTGTCACAACAATGCACGGACTGTCTAGAATTACTACAAATAAGAGTTTGAAATAAAAGACATAATCTGTCTCGACTACAAATGATAACAAAACATGAAAAGCTGATAGAAGACGCCAGCAAGGCTACCTCAGAGTCTCGTGGACTGAAGGCCGGCTCCTGACTACTGTTGCACACCGTAAGCTGCTCCGACACCTGAATCTGTGCAAAAGAACACAGAGTGTAGCATCAGCACAACCAACCCCATGTGCTGGTATGTGTCTAGCCTAATCCCGGCGAGGTAGTGACGAGGCTAGGACCAGACTCCAAATAAACCAGTGCAATTATATAACATATGGCAAAAAAGTAAACAAGTAATAAGCAGTTAAAGCTGGGGAAGGGAAACATGCATCGGGGATAGCAGTTAAAATAAAATAACAATGAATAATAAGAAAGCTAGTAATATAACTTCTATCACAAATGAAGAAAATAAAGGCAACTTTCACTTTCAGTTTCATTTTGTTGCAGCCGTGCAACCTGATCTCATTTCTCGTATCTCGTGGTATGCGTACCACCAGCTCCCAATTCATTATATATCGTGGTAGGCGTACCACCCGCTCCCATTTTATCATATCTCGTGGTAGGCGTACCACCAGCTTCCCTTTTATAATATCTTGTGGTACGCGTACCGGCCACTCTCATTTCATAATATCCTGTAGTAGGCGTACCACCCGCTCTCATTTCATCAATCTTGTGGTAGGCGTACCACACACTTCCATTTTATCAATCATGTGGTAGGCGTACCACCCGCTCTCATTTCATCATTCTTGTGGTAGGCGTACCCTCCACTCCCATTTCATCACACAATTACAAAAAATTCCGGCAAGGGAACATAAGCAATATAATTACCTTCCGTCAAGGGAACATAAGCAATATAATTACCTCCAGGCAAGGGAACAAAAATAATATAATAGTTTTCCGGCAAGGGAACAAAACTAATATAATAGTTTCCTGGTAAGGGAACAAAGATATCGAAATAGTCATCCCGACAAGGGAAAATCATCTATAACCAATCTTAACTTAGCTTGTACTCAGCCCAAATAATGACAATGCTCAAACATAAATAAGATCTACGAGGATAGAACAATTCTTTGCTCAATATAGAAGATCATTAATTAAAGCATATGAAATGTCATTTAAGGACACAATAACTTTCAATTTAAAACTCACGGTCATGCTCGACACCAACGTATAGATAATCGTCACCATGCATATATGTCGTACTCAACAAGAAGCAAGTAGCAAATATGACTCAACTCCTAATCCCTCAAGCTAACGTTAGATCGAACACTTACCTCAATCTTTCACGGCCAAATCAATCCTCAATTACCGCTTTTTCTCTCGAATTCGGCTCTAAATCGATTGTATCTATACAATAATGACTTGAATACATCAATAAATGCTAAACAATGCGAATCCAATGCCTAATTATAGCCTTCCAAACAATCTTTCCAAAATCCCAAAAATCGACCCCGGGCCCGCTTGGTCAAAACACGAGGTTCAGAGCAAAATCAAATCACCCATTCACCCACGAGACTGAATATATAATATGTTTTCAAATTCGACCCCAAAATGAGGTCTAAATCAAGAAGAATCAAAAAGTCCTAACTCTACCCAATTCCCTAAATTCTACCCTTAATTACATGATTTAGGCCTAGAATTTCAATAAATGTTGGTACAAAAATGAAGAAAACGAGTAAAGGATTACTAACCCACGAGTTAATGGTGAAAAAATGCTTCAATGGTCACCCTGGATCTTTGGAGAAGAAGTACCTTTGGAAATATTATAAAAATCCCGTAAGGGTTATGTTTTGGGTTTTAAAAATAACTGGGCGAATTAAACCTACGTATTCGCGATGGGTCAAGCAGTTTGGTTTTTGCGTTCGCGTATAGTGACTCGCGTTCACGGAGAGTAGTTCTCCAGGAGCCTCACATTCGCGTGATCACAAACGCATTCGCGTAGAACAAATGATGACCCCTTCCCCCCTGTACCCTACACGTTCGCGAGTAATGGGCTGCGTTCGCGAAGGGTCTCCCCCTTGAGCTTCGCGTTCACATCCCTATTCTCGTGTTCGCGAAGAAGACAACATGGCACCTGGGATTTTGCCTTACACTTTCGCGAGCGATGCCACCGAACGCGAAGGGTAAAATTCCTAGGCACTAACAGCAGAAAACTTGCAACATTTCTTAAGCCAAAAACCATTCAGAAATACCTCGGAAACACTCCCAAGCCCTCGGGGCTCCCAACCAGACATACGTACTAATTCAACAACATCACACGAACTTAACTGTTCGATCAAATCGCCTAAATAACATCATTATCAACAAATTAAACCTCAAATTCAAAGCATTTTTCCAAAACTTCATCAAGTTCCACATTTAGGGTTTCAAGTCCAAAACACGTCAAACGACGTCCGAATTTAACCGAAGTTTTCCGAAACTTCTTAAATTAAATATAAGGCATGTACCAATCACCGGAAAAAAAATACAGGCCCCATACCAACACAATCTAATCAAATTTCATTTCAATTTTCCTTAAAAATTTCAGAAAAATAATTTCCTTTAAAAATTTATTTCTCGGGCTCGGGACCTCGGAATTCGATTCCGGGCATATGTCCGAGTCCCATTTTTTCCTACGTATCCTCCGGGACTATCAAATCACGGTTCCAAGTTCGTTTGCCCAAAATATTCACCAAAGTCAAATTTATTCATTTTAACATCGAAACTTAGCATTTGTTTTACAAAATTTCACATTTGAGCTTTCCGGCTATGCGCCCCGGACTGCGTACTCAAATTGAGGCGATTCTAAATGAGGTTTTCAAGGCCTCGGAAGCACATAATGGATAAAAAATGGGTGATGACCCTTTGGGTTGTCACATTCTCCGCCTCTAAAACAACCGTTCATCCTCGAACGGACAAAAGAAGGAAGTACCTGAGTCGGGGAATAGGTGAGGGTAACGGCTCCGCTCGGACTCTCGGTCGATGCCTCAGGAGGTTGACCTCTCCAATAAACACGAACTGAAGGAAAACTCTTGGACCTCAACTGACGAACCTGCCAGTCTAGAATAGCTGTCGGCTCCTCATCATAAGACAAGTCCTTATCCAACTAGATAGTGCTGAAATCTAACACGTGGGATGGATCGCTGCGATATTTGCGGAGCATTGACACATGAAAAACTAGATGCACGACCGATAAGCTAGGCGAAAATGCAAGTCTGTAAGCCACCTCTCCCACTCGATCAAGAATCTCAAATGGACCAATGAACCTAAGGCTAAGCTTGCCCTTCTTCCTAAATCTCATCACGCCCTTCATAGGCGACACTCAGAGAAATACCCGCTCACCAACCATAAAAACCACATCTCGAACCTTGCAGTCTGCATAACTCTTTTGCCTGTACTGAGTTGTACGAAGCCTATCTTGAATGTTCCCGACCTTGTCCCAAGCCTCCTTAACTAGATTTGTACCCAACAACCGAGCCTCTCCAAGCTTAAACCATCCAACCGGAGATCAACACCGCCTACCATATAAAGCCTCACAAGGAGCCATCTGGATGCTCGACTGGTAGCTGTTGTTGTAGGCAATCTCTGCTAAAGGCAAGAACTGATTCCATGAACCTCCAAAGTCAACAACACAAGCTCGGAGCATATCTTGCAATTTCTGAATAGTCCGCTCGAATTGCCCGTCCGTCTGAGGATGAAATGATGTACTCAACTCAACTTGGGTGCCTAACTATTGCTGAACTGCTCTCCAGAAATGCGAGGTGAACTATGTACCTCGGTTCGAAATGATAGATATCGACACACCATAAAGACGTACAATCTCCCCGATATAGATCTCAGCCAACCTCTCGGATGAATAAGAGACTGCCACAGGAATGAAATACGTTGACTTGGTCAACCTATCAACAATGACCCAAACTGTGTTGAACTTCTTCCGAGTCAGAGGAAGTCGAGTAACGAAATATATAGTGATCCAATCCCACTTCCACGTGGGAAGCTCAATCCTATGAAACAATCCACCAGGACTTTGATGTTCATACTTAACCTGCTGACAATTCAAACAGCGAGCCATATATGCAGCAATAGTTTTCTTCATTCTACACCACCAATAATGCTGCCAGAAAGCCTGATACATCTTCGCTGCGCCCATATGAATAAATATCGGGAACTATGGGCCTTCTCTAAAATCAACTCTCGAAGCCCATCCACATTGGGCACTCAAACTCGCCCCTGCAATCTCAAAACTCCATCATCACCTATGGTAACCTGCTTGGCACCTCCATGTTGTACCGTATTTTTAAGGACGCACAAATGGGGATCATCAAACTACCGATCATGGATACGCTCCAATAATGAAGAACGAGTGACCCTGCAAGCTAATACTCGACTAGGCTAAAAAATATCCAACCTCAAAAATCAATTGACTTAGGCCTGAACTTTCAAAGCAAGCGGTCTCTGAATGACCGGAATATAAGCAAGACTGCCCATACTGGTTGACTTCCAACTCAAAGCATCGCCCCCCCCCCCCCCCCATTTGACTTCCCCGGGTTATATAAGATAGTAATATTATAATCCTTCAACAACTCCAACCGCCTCCTCTATCTCAAATTCAACTCATTTTGCTTGAACAAATACTGAAGACTCTTGTGATCAGTGAACACCTCACATACAACGCCATACAAATAGTGCCTCCGAATCTTCAATGCATGAACAATGGCTGCCAACTCCAAATCATGCACTGGATAGTTGTCTCATAAATATTCAACTTCCTCGAAGCATAGGCATTGACCTTGCCATCCTGCATCAACACTGCACCAAGCCCAATACGGGAAGCATCACAATAGACTGTATAAGACCCTGAACCTGTGGGCAACACTAACACCGGTGCTGTAGTCTGAGCTGTCTTGAGCTTCTAAATCTCGCCTCATACTCGTCCGACCATCTGAACTAGGCACCCTTCTGGGTCAACCTGGTTATAAGGGTTGCGATAGATAAGAAGCCCCTCAACGAACCGACGATAGTAGCCTGCCAATCCCAAGAAACTCCGAATCTATGTAGCTGATGCTGGTCTAGGCCAATTCTTGACTGCCTCGATCCTCTTTGGGTCAATCTGAATACCCACTGCTGATACAACATGACTCGGGAATGCAACTGCACTCATTCGGAACTCACACTTCGAGAACTTCTCATATAGCTGTCTATCCTTCACAGTCTAATGAACCACTCTGAGATGTTGCTCGTGATCCTCTTGGCTGCGGGAATATATAAGAATATCATCAATGAGGACTGTCACGAACGAGTCCAAATAAGGCCCGAACACTCGGTTCATCAAATCCATAAAAGCTGCTGGGGCATTTGTCAACCCCAATGACATAACCAAGAACTCATAATGCTTGTACTGAGTGTGAAAAGCTGTCTTAGGGACATCAGAAGCCCTAATCCTTAGCTGATGGTAGCCAGATCTCAATTCTATCTTAGAAAATACCTTGGCACCCTAAAGTTCATCGAATAAATCATTAATCCTCCGAAGTGGATACTTATTCTTGATTGTAACCTTGTTTAACTGTCGATAATCAATACACATTCTCATCGAACCATCATTTTTCTTTACAAACAACACCAACGCATCCCAAGGAGAAACACTAGGCCTAATGAAAAGTTTTTCAAGCAAGTCTTGCTACTGCTCCTTCAACTCCTTCAACTCTGGCGGGGCCATGCGATACGGAAAAATAGAAATGGGTTGGGTGCCCGGAGCCAAATCATTGTAGAAATCAATATCCCTGTCGGGTGGCATCCTCGGCAGGTCTGAACGGAAGACCTCAGGAAACTCAGGAACCACCGGTACCGAATCAATGGAAGGAACCTCAACAATGGAATCACGAACATATGCCAAATAGGCGAAACACCTCTTCTCGACCATACGTCGAGCCTTCACATATGAAATAACACTGCGGGTAGAATGACTAAGAGTCCCTTTCCACTCTAAACGGGGAAAATCAGGTAAAATTAAGGTCACAATCTTGGCATGGTAATCTGAGATAGCGTGGTACGGGGATAACCAGTCCATCCCTAATATAAAATTGAAGTCGACCATGTCTAAAAACAACAAATAAATACGGGTCTCAAGAACCCCAATCACCACAACACAAGAATAATGAACTCGATCAACCACAATAGAATCACCGACCGGTGTAGAAACATAAACAAGAATACTCTATGAATCACTAGGCATGACCAGGTACGGTGCAAAATAAGATGACACATATGAATACGTAAACCATGGATCAAATAGCACCGAAGCATCTCTATCACAAACCGGAATAGTACCTGTAAGGACTGCATCTGAGGACTCAGCCTCGGGCCTGGCTGGAAGGGCATAACATCGCGGCTGGGCCCCACGACCTTGAACTACCTCTTTGGGATGGCCTGCTGCTAGCTGGCCTGCACCTCTGGCGGCCTGAGCTCCACCTCTAGGACCTCTACCTCTACCCCTAGCACCCCCACCTCTAATAGGCTGGGCAGGCTGTCGAACCTCTGGTGCCTATACCATAGCACGAGAACCCTAATGCAGAGAACTGCTCGAAGATCGAGGGTAATACTTAGCAATGTGCCTCGTATCGCCACAAGTAAAACAAAACCTCGGCTGACGACCTTGGGAACTCCGAAGCGTTGGTGCATTGATAGGTGCTGGTTGTGCACTTTAAGGCTGCTGATCGGAATAATGCGCCTGAGAACCAGCACTACCTGAAGTACCATGGGAGAACTGGAGAGCTGAGTGAAAGGGCCTAGGAGGATAGCCTCTACCATATGAATCTCTACCTCTAGATAAGGTACAACAGAATCTACTGGAATGACGACGCCTCTTATCCGGCCCATGACCAACTTCCTATGGCAAAAACATCTCAACTGTGCGGGCCACATTGGCCACCTTCTAAAATATGATCTCACTATCGGCCTCCTTGGCCATCTAAAGACGAATTCAGGTGAATAAGACCATCAATAAACCTCATCGCCCTCTTTCTCTCGGTGGAAAGTATGACAAGTGCATGACAAGCTAGATCGATGAACCTAGTCTCGTACTGAGTGGCCGTCATGGAACCCTACTGAAGGCGCTCAAACTGCCTCTGATAGGCCTATCTCTGAGTCACGGAAAGAAACTTCTCCACAAACAACACTGTAAGTTGCTCCCAAGTCAAAGATGGTGACCCGGATGGCCTGGCTAAGAAATAATCCCTCCACTAAAGTCTTGGTGGATCCAGACAGGTGAAATGTAGCAAAATCGACCCTATTGGTCTCAACAACGCCCATGTTCCTGAGAACCTCGTGGCAACTATATAGGAAATCCTAGGGATCCTCGGAAGAAGCACCGCTGAAAGTAGTAGTGAAGAGCTTGGTAAACCTATCCAGCCTCTACAAAGCCTTCGAAGACGTAGCTAATCTATCATCGGTATGTGCTGTTGTTCGGCTGAAGAAGCGGTACGTGAACTCACCATTCATGAAAGAACAAGAGTAGAGGTTTTCAATTTAGCAGTAAGAGAACAAATAACACGATAGGAAAGAATAAATGTTAAATTTTCCTAACTCTGTAGCCTCTGGAGATAAATATAGACGTCTCCGTACCGATCCCTCAGACTCTACTAAGCTTGTACGTAAGTTGTGAGACCTATGTTACTTAGAGCTCTGATACTAACGTGTCACGACCTGAAATTTCCAACCTCGAGAGTCGTGATGATGCCTGCTCGTGGAAGCTAGGCAAGCCAAGAACCTTTGCAGACATTATCCTATCTCGTTTTGTACATGATTAAACAATTTAAATTATAGATGAATAAGTAATGAAAAGACGGCGATCAATAAAAGATAGCGGAAGTCTGAACTAAATATAGAAATAGCGTCTAGAACATCGATACAAGTCTCTACCCAGCGCTTGATGTCACAGTAATGCACAGACTATCTAGGATTACTACAAACAAGAGTTTGAAATAAAAGACATAATCTGTCTCAAATACTAATGACAACAGAACATGAAAAGCTGATAGAAGAGACGTCGGACCAGCGAATGCCAGCAAGGCTACCTTTGAGTCTCGTGGAGTGAAGGTCGTATCCTTGACTACTGCTGTGCACCATAAGCTTCTCTGATACCTGGATCTGTGCAAAAGAGCACAGAGTATAGCAAAACCACAACCGACCCCATGAGCTGGTAAGTGTCAGGCCTAAACCCGGCGAGGTAGTGATGAAGCTAGGACCAGACTCCAAATAAACCTGTGCAGTTATATAATATATGGCGGAAAAGTAAACAAGTAATAAGCAAGTTAAAGCTGGGGAAGGGAAACGTGCTTTTGGGATAGTAGATAAAACAAAATAATAGGGAATAATAAGGAAGCTAGGAATATAACTTCTATCACACATGAAGAAAATAAAGGCAACTTTCACTTTTAATTTCATCTTGTTGCAAGCGTGCAACCCGATCCCATTTTTAATATCTCGTGGTAGGCATACCACCCGCTCCTATTTTATTATATCTCGTGGTAGGCGTACCACCCACTCCCATATTATTATATCTCGTGGTAGGCGTACCACCAGCATCCATTTCATAATATATTGTGGTAGGCGTACCATCCGCTCCCATTTCATAACATCTTGTATTAGGCGTACCACCCGCTCCCATTTCATATATCTTGTGGTAGGCGTATCACCCGCTCCCATTTCATCAATCTTGTGGTAGGCGTACCATCTGTTCCCATTTAATCATTCTTGTGGTATGCATATCACCTGCTCCCATTTCATCACAAAATTACAAGAAATCTCGGCAAGGGAACATAAGCAATATAATAACCTCCCGGCAAGGGAACAAAAACAATATAATAGTTTCCCGGCAAGGGATCAAAAGCAATATAATAGTTTCCCGGCAAGAGAACAAAGACATCGAAACAGTCATCCCAGCAAAGGAGAATCATCTATCACTAATCTTAACTTAGCTTGTACTCAGCCCAAATAATGACAATGCTAAAACATAAATAAGATCTACGAGGATAGAACAATTCTTTGTTCAATATAGAAGATCATTACTTAAAGCATCTGAAATGTCATTTAAGGACACAACAACTTTCAATTTAAGATTACGGTCACGACCGACACCAACATATAAATACTCGTCACCATGACTATATGTCGTACTCAGCAAGAAGCAAGTAGCAAATATGACTTAACTCCTATTCCCTCAAGCTAAGGTTAGACCGAACACTTACCTCAACCTTCCACGGCCAAATCAATCCTCAATTACCACTTTCCCTCTCAAATTCGGCTCCAAATCGATTGTATATATACAATAATGACTTCAATATATCAATAAATGCTAAACAATGTGAACACAATGCCTAATTATAGCATTCCAAGCATTCTTTCCAAAATCCCAAAAATCAATCCCGGGCCTGCTTGGTCAAAATATGAGGTTCGGACCAAAATCAAATCACCCATTCACCTACTAGCCCGAATATATAATTTGTTTTCAAATTCGATCCCAAAACGAGGTCTAAATCAAGAAGAATAAAAAAGCCCTAACTCTACCCAATTTCCTAATTTCTACCCTTAATTACATGATTTAGACCTATAATTTCAATAGATGTTGATGAAAAATGGAGGAAACGAGTTAAACATTACTAACCCAAGAGTTAATGGTGAAAAGATTGCTTCAATGGCCGCCCTAGAGCTTTGGAGAAGAGGAACTTTGGAAATTTTGTAAAAATCCTGTAAGGGTTCTGTTTTGTGTTTTAAAAATAACTGGGCGAATTAAACCTACGCGTTCGCGATGGGACCCTCGCGTTCGCGATGGGTCGGGCTGTTTGGCTTTCGTGTTCGCTTATAGTGGCTCGCATTCGCGGAGAGTAGTTCTCCAGGAGCCTCGCGTTCATGTGATCACAAACGCATTCATGTAGAACAAATGATGACCCCTTACCCCCTGTACCCTACGCGTTCGCGAGTAATGGCCCGCGTTCGCAAAGGGTCTCCCCTCCTAAGCTTCGCGTTCGCATCCCTATTCACGCGTTCGCAATGAAGACAACAGTGCACCTCGGATTTTGCCTTACGCGTTCGTGAGCGATGCCACGCAAACATGTAGGGTAAAATCCCTGGGCACTAATGCCAGAAAACATGCAACATTTCTTAAGATAAAAACCATTCCGAAACACCTTCGAAACACTCTCGAGCCCTCGGGGCTCCCAACCAAATACGCATACTAACTCAACAACATTACACAAACTTAACAGTGCGATCAAATTGCCTAAATAACATCATTATCAACAAACTAAACCTCAAATTTAAAGCATTTTTCCAAAAATTCATCAAGTTCCACATTTAGGATTTCAAGTCCGAAACACGTCAAATGACATCCGAATTTAATCAAACTCTACAGTAACATCTTAAATCATATATAAGACCTGTATCGGATGCCGAAATTAAAATACGGGCCCGATACCAACACATGCTAATTAAATTTCATTTCAATTTTTCTTAAAATTTTTAGAAAAGTAATTTCCTTAAAAAATTTATTTCTCAAGCTCAGGACCTCGGAATTCGATTTCGGGCATATGTACGAGTCCCATATTTTCCTACGGGCCATCCGGGATAATCAAATTACGGATCCTAGTCCGTTTTCCCAAAATATTGACCAAAATTAAATTTGTTCATTTTAACATCGAAACTTAGCATTTTTATAAAATTTTACATTTAAGCTTTCCGCTACGCGTCCGGACTACGCATGTAAATCGGGACTACTTTACATGAGGTTTTTAAAGCCTCGAAAAATAAAATGGATAAGAAAACAGGTGAAGATCCTTTAGATCGTCACACTGATTTAGTAAATTAACACGATTGCAATTTTAAAGGATGCATAATGGTTGAAACAGTGAATAAACGTAACTACTATTGTATTATTTATGTTCTCCTAATATGATAATTAAAAACTCCCCACTTGTGTTCATCTAAAAACGGCTGCAACAGTTGTAATTTAAAGGATTTATAAAGATTGAAACAATTAATAAAAGTACCTCTTCCTTTCAAAGGACACACACCAGTGAGTAAAATCCAACTCATAAAGCTTTATACTGTGTACTCCCAAACAAAATTTAAAATAGGTATTGGGAAGGTCTAATAGGAAGGTCTGTAAGGCTCTATTGAATATAGGCTTTCTCTTTCCCTCCCTAAAATAAAGATGTGATTCTTTAATTTGATGGATTGTTCTTTTGATTCATTAGGTAGGATACGGAGATGTCAATTTTTTTTAACTACCTTTGTTTCCTAAAGTCTACGAATATACAGAAAATCTGGAAGAAGGAGTACTTTGGTCGATAAATACGGAGGGCTGAAGGAATAAACAAAAATTTATATTTGAGAATTTTGTTATATTTGAGGTGAGAGGTCGTTCCCAAAAATTAAACCTATCCACGTAGCTTGGACATGAGGCAATTCGTCAAAGCCAGTACAGGTGAGGCTTTATTTTTCATAGCAGAAACCTGTTGGTTCATTTGAATTTTTATTTGTATTCTTTAACTGTTTGACATTGTGTATTTATTAGCATAAAAAAGAACACTACTTCAGAGGTACTAGATATTACGAAGATAGAGGCATTTAGGATTTAAATTTTATGAGTTCAACCTTTAAGATTTTTTGTAATGAACCTATTATATTTTAAAAGTAATGGATTCAGACCCACTATCACACCTCCTTTTTAAAACAAACTCTCACTTAAACCCTCTTAAATAAATAAAAATTTTTTAGTAAAGCTTGAAAAAGGTTTTCAATTTGAAAAGTGACAAAATTTTGTGTTCAAAACGAAATACTCAGAGTCGCCAAATGACAATAATTTCGGTGTGCCAGGTCACCATTTTTAAAAAATATTTTTTCTTTTAAAAACACTTGGACTCAAAACTAAGTCGGCACCAGAGATATGGGAAAGGGGGTTAATTTGACTCGAGGAGAAGGTGTTAGGCACTCCCCAATTCCCGTGAAGATCACAGTTGCATACTCGATCTAGTTGGCTTTTAGAATATTCGATTGAGGTAAAACAAACACAGAAAAATAAACACACAAAAGGGCTCGAGGTTGTTCCTACCTAATAAAAGAAAAACAATAAGAGTAAAATACTACACTATGCTTCCTTTACAAACGCGTCATGACCTCCAAAATATTTACAAAGTACTTCGGGGCATACCCCGGATAAAAATATATATAAATTCTTTGAGGCCTTTTCCGGATAAATTTAACTATCGGAAACGACCTCTCACCTAAAATATATCAAAATTCTAACGTTTGCTCCTACAGATTAAAGCAATTAATTAATACTTTAATAAAAAAAAATAAAAGAAAGTATCTCAAGAAGCTTAAAGTTGTTGCTTTTAAATACCGATTCCCTCGTTCAATTATTTTAAAGTCTTCAAATTGTAAACCTTATTTCTTTTCCATTCTTGATTTTCTACTTTTACCATCTGCTCATATAATTTAAAAACCAACAGACAACATATAAATCTGAGTACGAAGAGGGCAAAACACACTTTCAAGTATTCTCCAATCAAAGCTCAAACAAATAGAAATTAAGTGAAATCATCAACGTGTTTAATCAAACCAAGTAACCACACAAAGATAAGAAAATAAAGATCCGAGAGAGGAAACAAGAGACGCACCTTGAAGAAAAAAGAACAGAGTTCCAAAATAATGTTGTGACAGACCCGCAAACCTCGAGTGGCAACAGAAATACTCGAAACCAACCTCAGCGAACAAATAAAATGCCACCAAAAGTCGAGCAGGCAACTATAATTCGAACAACAACAGAGCAACGCAAACTCGAATGTTAATCAAATTTGAACAAAACCGTAAACTGAACCACGCACGGCGAGCCTCGGGTGGCGACGAAGAAAAAGATTGAATTTCAATTAAATTTCATCTTAAAATCAAAAATAGAATTGAAAAGTAGAGGCAGAAAGATTGAAACAATTTTTTGGCTATATCTTACGATTTTGAAACACTGAAGAAAACTGAGAAGAAAGCTCTCAAAGTCCAGAACTATCTTATATCCATTTTCATCGAAAATCAACTTTAGAACCCCTGTTTTTCCTTTATTTTCTCTCCTTTTGTGCGTTTTCTGAGTGTGTGAGGATAATGGCGAGAGGCGAGAGCAGATGGTTGTTGATAGTTGTATTTTTTGGCGAGGTGAGGTCGTTTGGGGCTGGTTCGGATGGAGATAATAAAAGATGATGGGGACGGCGGTGGTGGCTATGGAGGGCGAAGGACGGAGGGTGGTCTGGGCGATGCTGGTGGGCGACTAGTTGATGGTCTGTTTAGGGTTCAGGGGTGCCTTGTCTTGTGTGTCTAGGTTAAGGTCTTCTAATTTAGTGTAGAAGAAGGAGTGGTCTTGATGGGCTTGAAATTGGGCCAAAAATAAAGAAATTAGGCTTTAATATTGGGCTAAAAGACATAAAATCCAAATCTTATTTAAATTTCTTTTAGTATAAGGTAATATACTACTAAATGTAAAAATTAATCCAATTAATTAAACTAAATGATGTATAACATATGAAACTATTTGTTGCATTTTCAAGGATTATATTAAAATAAAATAGGTTCAAAGTAATACACGTTTCTAAAATATCTAATGCATGAATTACATAGAGAAACATAGACCTAATTTTTTGTATTTTGCAATTTTATGATAAATATAATGTAAAAGAGTCAAATTAGTTGAAATAACTATATTAAGCCTAAGTTAAAAATTTTATGCTAAAATGGTTTAAATTTCGGGGAGGGTCAAAATTACATGTCTACAGCTGCCCCTCTTTGATTGGAAATATGAAGTATTTTCAGATAAAGAATGACTAGACAAGTTTTTTACCTGACCCTTATTTGGAGAGACTAAAAACTAAGAGAAAGGAAGAGAGCGTGACCGAACCCTGGTATCTGAGCTGCCTACATATCATTAGCTGTAAAGGAATCAGGCCACGTGTAGTTCAGAAGTGAATGAGATGATGGAGTGCACCGAGGTGGAGAGCTAGTCGAGGTGCCGTCGAGATTTTGGTCCACGGTCATATTATTACATCAAAATCAAAAACTAAAAAAGACTAACTAAACCTGTCAACTATGAGTTACAAGATTCCTATCTATAATTCTTCTGAAGCTTGATCTTGAGTCTTGAATGGTTCTTCATGCAGACTTTGGATTTGAACCATGAAGCTTGCTAGCTGCAGGTGCTAGTTAATTCTTCTTCAGCTTTTCGGATCAAGACCGGACACACCATGATTGTGACTTCAGTCATATCTTGAGCCATCCATCTCTTGTCTTTGCTTCTGCATTTTGGATTCACTTCCCTTTTCTTTTTTCCCTCTTTCTCTTTTTTTTGGAGACTACTTCTACTTGAATTGAATTTTTAAATAACTTCCCTTGTTCTCTAGGTAGGTGCCTGTTACTGACTCGAAACTTGAACTGATTTTGAAATGAAATCTGAAATATCTTCCCTCATTTTTCAGGTGGGTGCCTGCAATCAAAAACAAAACAAACAAAATTTTCTGCCCCAGTTTACACTAGGAAGATCGGCGAGTTGTTATCAAAACTGTAACTTACTTATGCTACTGATGCAATAATGAGAGTAAAACTAAAGACTTTACTAGGATGTGCGTCTTCTGTGAATTAAGCCAAGAACATTCGACTAACAAATTCATCAGATTAGGTCTTCTATCTTAGGAGAAAGATTCATCAGGCTAAGATTTTGATTCTAGGATAAAATTCAAGAGAGTAAGTTTTCTATCTTAGGATAATAATTCATCCAGACTAATATTTTGATCCTAGGAGAAAATTCATCAGACTAGGTCTCTTATCTTAGGAGAAAGATTCATCAGACTAAGATTATGAACCTAGGAGAAAGTTCATCAGACTAGGTTTTCTATCTTAGGAGAAAGATTCATCGGACTAATATTTTGATCCTAGGAGAAAGTTCATCAAACTAAGTCTCTTATCTTAGGAGACAAATTCATCATACTAAGATTTTGATCTTAGGAGAAAATTCATCAGACTAGGTCTATTTGTTATCTTAAGAGAAAAATTCATCAGACTAAGATCCTAGGAGAAAATTCATCAGACTAAGTCTTTTTGTTATCTTAGGAGAAAGATTCATCAGGCTAAGATTTTGATCATAGGATAAAATTCAAGAGAGTAAGTTTTCTATCTTAGGAGAATAATTCATCAGACTAAGATTTTGATCCTAGGAGAAAATTCATCAGACTAGGTCTCTTATCTTAGGAGAAAGATTCATCAGACTAAGATTTTGATCCTCGGAGAAAGTTTATCAGACTAGGTCTTCTTTCTTAGGAGAAAAATTCATCAGACTAAGATTTTGATCCTAGGAGAAATTTCATCAGACTAGGTCTTCTATCTTAGAAGAAAAGTTCACCAGACTAAGATTTTGATCCTAGGAGAAAATTCATCAGAATAGGCCTTTTTGTTATCTTAGGAGAAAGATTCATCAGATTAAGATTTTGATCCTACGAGAAGTTCATCAGACTCTGTCTTCTATCTTAGCAGAAATATTCATCGTACTAAGATTTTGATCCAAGGAGAAAATTCATCAGACTAGGTCTTTTTGTTATCATAAGAGAAAGATTCATCAGACTAAGATTTTGATTCTAGGAGAAAATTCGTCAGACTAGGTCTTCTATCTTAGGAGACAAATTCATCAGACTAAGATTTTTATGCTAGGAGAAAGTTCATCAGACTAGGTTTTCTTATGTTAGGAGAAAAATTAATCAGATTAAGTTTTTGATCCTAGGAGAAAATTCATCACACTAGGTCTCTTTTTGCTATCTTAGGAGAAAAATTCATCAGACTAAGATTTTGATCTTAGGAGAAAGTTCATCGAACTAGCTCTCTTACCTTAGGGGAAAGATTCATCAGACTAAGACGTTAATCCTAGGAGAAAATTCATCAGACTAGGTCTTTTTAGTTATCTTAGGAGAATGATTCATCCGACTAAGATTTTGATCCTAGGAGAAAATTCATCAGACTATGTCTCTTTTTTTGCTATCTTAGGAGAAAGATTCATTAGACTAAGATTTTGATCCTAGGAGAAAATTCATCAGACTAGGTCTCTTATCTTTGGAGAAAGATTCATCCGACTAAGATTTTTATCCTAGGAGAAGTTCATTAAACTAGGTCTTCTATCTTAGGAGAAAAACTCATCAAACTAAGATTTTGATTGAGAGGAAAATCCACCAGACTAGGACTTTTATCCTAGGAGAAAAACATTTAAGAGCGGTGACAACATTTATGCATACTAGCAAGAGAGATAAAAGTAAAGATTTCAGAAACTTTCCTTTGTCGGCTTTTCTTCTCTTTTTTTTCCTTTTTTCTTTTTATTTCTTTGATTTTTTTTTTCTTGTTTTTGACCAACTTGCTTGTATTGCTTTGTTCCTATTTCAAACAAAGAAAACATGCGAGTTTAAAACATGGTGGTTAGTTTGTGGCCTTGACCTTGAATGGGGACACTTATGCACTTGCCAAGATAACTTTAATTTCAACTTGGAAGACCTTGTCTGTTATCAAATGCCCATTTTCTTTAAACCCTTATCACAAAATAAAAACACATCCTCTCAATTCGATCTCAATATCCTCTATCTGTTGCATTTTTCTCATGAATTGATATTACCAAACCTTTGCATTTCACATGAATCCCAAAGCATGTTGATTTTTACCAACTCGATTTGCACGCCACTTTTCCATGACTTATGCCACTTTGATGTGCCAGCTAAATTTGTTTTGTGCAATTGGAAAGCTAGTAGTAAATTTTTAAGTCATTTCTCACTTGAACAAATAGACTTAAGAAGGAACTCAAACAAAACAAGATGAACAAAATAAGGGACAAGGAAAAGGCATGATACCTAAAAAAAATTACAAAGTAGAAACTCATCGGATGTGGATACCAACTCTAATGACCATGACATGCATCTTTGGATTAAGTGGCCTAATCTCTCAAACGAGTCTAATATTCCAATCTTGTCTTACCTATTCACTGTGAAACTAGGCTTCAGTGCTTCAAGTGTCCTATTTGATCCACAATCCTCAGTCGACTTGTAGTTCCCTACAGGGTTTTCCCCAATCAAGCCTCTCTCATTTTGTTCTTTTCTCAACTCACCGTCGCCTTACGGTGCCCTTGAGGGTTTTCACCAATAAGACTCTCTCATTTTATTATTTTCTTTATATGTGTTGAGAATAAAGGTATTACCCATGATGCAAGATGATCATACTTTCGCCACACACTTGATTTGGAATCCTCAAAGATTGGTCAGAAGGTCTCCTTTGGACCGTAATGTAGGCTTTTGGACAGGGTTGGAAAGAAAGGGTGGTATGAAGGCTCAAAATAATTTTAGATGAAGAGGTTTCAAAATTACAACTTTTGGAATCAGGCCTTTTGGCAAAATTAAAACTTCTTCCCCAGTTTCTTGGAGTTTGGAGACTTTTTTTTTGAATTTTTATTTTGATGGGATTTCTACAAAAAAATGCCCCACTCTTGTCTTCGGGGGATTATGCAACATTTTATTTGATGCGACCGAACCCTAAGGTTGCTTACGTATCTTGTGTGACAAGAACCAGGTCGAACGTATTTCAAAAGACAAAGTTGTTTTTTTTCCTTTTGTTTTTCTTTTCTCCTTTTTTCCTTTTTTCTTTTTCTCTTTTTCTTTTTTTCCTCTTTTCCTTTTTTTCTTTTTCTCTTTTCTTTTTTTTTTTAAAAATTTTTTTCTTGTTCCTAACTCTATTTCTGATTCCAAAAGAGCGGTATGAAATAAAAAAATTAGGCTCACAATGGGTAGCAAAGGATAAATGTGTTTGGGTAGCAGAATAAAATGCCTCCGTCGTACCAAACTTAAAAATGTCAAGTACAAACATTCAATTGAAGATAAGCAAACAAATCACACATAGTAACTATCGATGGCATCAACACAAATCTGGAGTACCAATGGGCAATACCTATGTCTCAATCAATGACCCTGGCCAGTTCGAAGCAAACTTGATTCAATCTTATCTTGACGCGAAAGAATGCATTTCTGCACAGATCGATTTACCTCAAACTTCTTGAGAGGCATTTCCTTGTTGCATGCTCTTATTGACCTCTTGATTTCAAAACTAACCGCATCAGTTTCACTCAATTCAAGCCTAAGGTTTCTTAGAATGCATGAATCTTTACATTTAACTCAAATGCCTCTTTTTACCATGTCAACACTGTGTCATTGCTTCATGTTAAACTAACTTTTGAGTCCAGGCTGAGAATTAAGCGTGCATGTCATGTCATTAGAGTCAGCATGAAAGAACTATAAAAGGAAAAGTGACCTAAACAAAAACTGACTAGAACTAACAGAAAATAGGAGATTGCATTAGATAGATGGTGAACAGGGTTTGTACAAAACAAGCAAAATAGGCACGGGTTACAACCCTGGAACAACCTAGATAACACTGGACGAGTTGCTACAATAAAACAAACTAGGCAAAAAGAAGAAGAAGAGTTTGAGCCACAAGATAATATCTAGATTACAACCCTGGAATAACCCGAACAACAGAAATGACAACAAAATAAACTACCAAAACTCCTCCTTGGATAGCCGAGAAAGGAGTGTCTTTCCAATCAGCAAGCTCGACTTCTTAGCCACCGGACTGCACATCAAAATTAGTGGGACCTTCACCAGTTTCAATGTTATTAACTTCAGTCAGCAAGTTTCCAAGAGGATTCTCATACTCCGTGTTACCATGCATCATCCCTATTTCACTCTTCTTGCCCCTTTTCCTCTTCATTTTTTTAACACTCCTTGATTTTTCATTTTCTTTCCTCCTTTTTCTTTTTAATTGTCACTCTTTTCTTTCCTTTCATTTCTCACATCAACAATTTCATGTCTCTTTTTTATTTTTATTTTTTTATTGATGATTCGATCGAACCCTATGTAGGTTGCCTACGTATCATGTCCCCCATGAATCAGATCAAGCGTAGTTTTGGAAAAAAGTAATGGACAAAATAATCTAAGAAATCAAAATCTTTTTGGATTTTTCATTATAACTTTTTTTTTTGTTTTTCAAATACAAAACATGAGGTAGGATAATGAGAGATTCGACAAACTAAATTATATTGACAGACTTGATACTGCTGTACAAGACAAGTAAGAGAAAATATGAACAGACTCAAAATCTAAAAGGCTCTTTAAGCAGCACCTAAATGTAGTGGTCCTGGGGTATCAATCATGCTTGAGCTGTGGTAATAGAATCCATGCCTGAATTAGAAAAATAAGACCAAATAGATTAGATGACTCGAGACACAGTGTAAGACCACAACACCTCCTATTGGACACATGCAAGACATGATGGAGCTATTTTTTGGAAATTAAACTGCGCGCCCAAAAGTGGCTAGAAGTGCAAACTCAACATAAGATGACCTCAAAGATATGGAAATATCCCAGTAAAACATATATGGACTCAAACTCCAACTAATCATGATACAAAATTTAATTTGAAGAAATGATCCGTTTCACAAAATGGCCGGTGTGACCAAAAGTGGCTAGACATGCAAGATATGGCAAAAGACCCCGCACACCAAGAACCTAAGACTCAATAAGAAAATCGGACCGTAGACATGCAAGATATGGAAAATGAGGCAAGTAGGGCCTACTCGCATATTTCTTTCATAGTTTTCTGAAATTCAAAAATGGAGAAAAACAAAATCCAAAAAGATTTTACATTTTTCATCATTTTCCAAAAATTCAAAAAAAAAGTAAAAAAATCCAAAAAGTTTTTATATTTTTCATCATTTTTCCAAAAAATCAAAAAATTATAAAAGAAAATCCAAATAGATTTTACTTTTTTCATCACTTTCCAAAATTCAAAAAAAAGGAGAAAAATAACTTCAAAAAGATTTTATATTTTTCATCATTTTTCAAAAAGACAAAAATAAAATTTTTTCAAATTAGTTGCATTTTTTAAGGCTTTCTCCCATGTCCAATCTTCCCGAACTACGCGAACCTGATTCTCGTCTTTCCGGGCGGGATATGGAGGCAACCCACATACGGTCCGATTTTCTTATTGAGTCTTAGGTTCTTGGTGTGCGGGGTCTTTTGCCATATCTTGCATGTCTAGCCACTTTTGGTCACACCGGCCATTTTGTGAAATGGATCATTTCTTCAAATTAAATTTTGGATCATGATTAGTTGGAGTTTGAGTCCATATATGTTTTACTGGGATATTTCCATATCTTTGAGGTCATCTTATGTTGAGTTTGCACTTCTAGCCACTTTTGGGCGCGCAGTTTAATTTCCAAAAAATAGCTCCATCATGTCTTGCATGTGTCCAATAGGAGGTGTTGTGGTCTTACACTGTGTCTCGAGTCATCTAATCTATTAGGTCTTATTTTTCTAATTTAGGCATGGATTCTATTACCACAGCTCAAGCATGATTGATACCCCAGGACCACTACATTTAGGTGCTGCTTAAAGAGCCTTTTAGATTTTGAGTCTGTTCATATTTTCTCTTACTTGTCTTGTACAGTAGTATCGAGTCTGTCAATATAATTTAGTTTGTCGAATCTCTCATTATCCTACCTCCTGTTTTGTATTTGAAAAACAAAAAAAAAAGTTATAATGAAAAATCCAAAAAGATTTTGATTTCTTAGATTATTTTGTCCATTACTTTTTTTCAAAACTACGCTTGATCTGATTCATGGGGGGCATGATACGTAGGCAACCTACATAGGGTTTGATCGAATCATCAATAAAAAAAATAAAAAAAGAGACATGAAATTGTTGATGTGAGAAATGAGAGGAAAGAAAAGAGTGACAATTAAAAAGAAAAAGGAGGAAAGAAAATGAAAAACCAAGGAGTGTTAAAAAAAATGAAGAGGAAAAGGGGCAAGAAGAGTGAAATAGGGATGATGCATGGTAACACGGAGTATGAGAATCCTCTTGGGAACTTGCTGACTGAAGTTAATAATATTGAAACTGGTGAAGGTCCCACTAATTTTGATGTGCAGTCTGGTGGCTAAGAAGTCGAGCTTGCTGATTGGAAAGACACTCCTTTCTCGGCTATCCAAGGAGGAGTTTTGGTAGTTTATTTTGTTGTCATTTCTGTTGTTCGGGTTATTCCAGGGTTGTAATCTAGATATTATCTTGTGGCTCAAGCTCTTCTTCTTCTTTTTGCCTAGTTTGTTTTATTGTAGCAACTCGTCCAGTGTTATCTAGGTTGTTCCAGGGTTGTAACCCGTGCCTATATTTCTTGTTTTGTACAAACCCTGTTCACCATCTATCTAATGCAATCTCCTATTTCTGTTAGTTCTAGTCAGTTTTTGTTTAGGTCACTTTTCCTTTTATAGTTCTTTCATGCTGACTCTAATGACATGACAGTAAAGATTCATGCATTCTAAGAAACCTTAGGCTTGAATTGAGTGAAACTGATGCGGTTAGTTTTGAAATCAAGAGGTCAATAAGAGCATGCAACAAGGAAATGCCTCTCAGAAGTTTGAGGTAAATCGATCTGTGCTGAAATGCATTCTTTCGCGTCAAGATAAGATTGAATCAAGTTTGCTTCGAACTGGCCAGCGTCATTGATTGAGACATAGGTATTTCCCATTGGTACTCCATATTTGTGTTGATGCCATCGATAGTTCCTATGTGTGATTTGTTTGCTTATCTTCAATTGAATGTTTGTACTTGACATTTTTAAGTTTGGTACGATGGAGGCATTTTATTCTGCTACCCAAACACATTTATCCTTTGCTACCCATTGTGAGCCTAATTTTTTTATTTCATACCGCTCTTTTGGAATCAGAAATAGAGTTAAGAACAAGAAAAAAATTTTAAAAAAAATAAAAGAGAAAAAGAAAAAAAGGAAAAGAGAAAAAAAAGAAAAAGAGAAAAAAAAAGGAGAAAAGGAGAAAAGAAAAAAAAAGGAAAAAAAATAACTTTGTCTTTTGAAATACGTTCGACCTGGTTCTTGTCACACAAGATACGTATGCAACCTTAGGGTTCGGTCGCATCAAATAAAATGTTGCATAATCATTGAATGATTAAATATCTTTTTGGGCCACAGGCCAATTTTTGACAAAATTTGGATAGGCTTCCCACAAAGGGACACGGTGCATGGGACCGAGCCCTACTAGGTGTAGATGAGATGATGCAAACAAAATGACTTAAAGGCTAACCTAAGTTTGGGGTTCACTGACAAGGCAATTGCAGTAAACACATAAAGCAATATAACGTAAAGTAAGCGACTAGAAAATAATAAAAAGACATAAATAAACAAAAAACAAAAAAACAAGCAAAACACATAAAAACCTCAACCGAACATCCTAAAAACCAACAAGATCAGGTACTAGCTCGAACCCGCAACTTCCTGGTAGAGTCGCTAGAGATGTCACACCCCTTTTCAAAACAAACTCTCACTAAAACCCTATTAAATAAATAAAAAGATTTTAGTAAAGCTTGAAAAGGGTTTTCAATTTGAAAAGTGACAAAAATTTGTGTTCGAAAGAAAATACTCAGAGTCGCCACCTGACATTGATTTCGGTGTGTCAGGTCACCATTTCTAGAAAATATTTTCCTTTTAAAAACACTTGGACTCAAATCTAAGTCGGCACCAGAGATATGGGTATAGGAGTTCATTTGACTCGAGGATAAGGTTTTAGGCACTCCCCAATTCCCGTGAAGATCACAGTTGCATACTCGATCTAGTTGGCTTTTAGAATATTCGATTGAGGTAAAACAAACACAGAAAAATAAAAACACAAAAGGGCTCGAGGTTGTTCCCACCTAATAAAAGAAAAACAATAAGAGTAAAATACTACATTATGCTTCCTTTACAAACGCGTCATGACCTCCAAAATATTTACAAAGTACTTCAGGACATACCCCGGATAAAAATATGTATAAATTCTTCGAGGCCTTTCCCGGATAAATTTAACTATCGGAAACGACCTCTCACCTAAAATATATCAAAATTCTAACGTTTGCCTACCCAGATGATGACGGCCTAAGCATGCTCCTACAGATTAAAGCAATTAATTAATACTTTAATAAAAAAAAATAAAAGAAAGTATCTCAAGAAGCTTAAAGTTGTTGCTTTTAAATACCGATTCCCTCGTTCAATTATTTTAAAGTCTTCAAATTGTAAACCTTATTTCTTTTCCATTCTTGATTTTCTACTTTTACCATCTGCTCATATAATTTAAAAACCAACAGACAACATATAAATCTGAGTACGAAGAGGGCAAAACACACTTTCAAGTATTCTCCAATCAAAGCTCAAACAAATAGAAATTAAGTGAAATCATCAACGTGTTTAATCAAACCAAGTAACCACACAAAGATAAGAAAATAAAGATCCGAGAGAGGAAACAAGAGACGCACCTTGAAGAAAAAAGAACAGAGTTCCAAAATAATGTTGTGACAGACCCGCAAACCTCGAGTGGCAACAGAAATACTCGAAACCAACCTCAGCGAACAAATAAAATGCCACCAAAAGTCGAGCAGGCAACTATAATTCGAACAACAACAGAGCAACGCAAACTCGAATGTTAATCAAATTTGAACAAAACCGTAAACTGAACCACGCACGGCGAGCCTCGGGTGGCGACGAAGAAAAAGATTGAATTTCAATTAAATTTCATCTTAAAATCAAAAATAGAATTGAAAAGTAGAGGCAGAAAGATTGAAACAATTTTTTGGCTATATCTTACGATTTTGAAACACTGAAGAAAACTGAGAAGAAAGCTCTCAAAGTCCAGAACTATCTTATATCCATTTTCATCGAAAATCAACTTTAGAACCCCTGTTTTTCCTTTATTTTCTCTCCTTTTGTGCGTTTTCTGAGTGTGTGAGGATAATGGCGAGAGGCGAGAGCAGATGGTTGTTGATAGTTGTATTTTTTGGCGAGGTGAGGTCGTTTGGGGCTGGTTCGGATGGAGATAATAAAAGATGATGGGGACGGCGGTGGTGGCTATGGAGGGCGAAGGACGGAGGGTGGTCTGGGCGATGCTGGTGGGCGACTAGTTGATGGTCTGTTTAGGGTTCAGGGGTGCCTTGTCTTGTGTGTCTAGGTTAAGGTCTTCTAATTTAGTGTAGAAGAAGGAGTGGTCTTGATGGGCTTGAAATTGGGCCAAAAATAAAGAAATTAGGCTTTAATATTGGGCTAAAAGACATAAAATCCAAATCTTATTTAAATTTCTTTTAGTATAAGGTAATATACTACTAAATGTAAAAATTAATCCAATTAATTAAACTAAATGATGTATAACATATGAAACTATTTGTTGCATTTTCAAGGATTATATTAAAATAAAATAGGTTCAAAGTAATACACGTTTCTAAAATATCTAATGCATGAATTACATAGAGAAACATAGACCTAATTTTTTGTATTTTGCAATTTTATGATAAATATAATGTAAAAGAGTCAAATTAGTTGAAATAACTATATTAAGCCTAAGTTAAAAATTTTATGCTAAAATGGGTTAAATTTCGGGGAGGGTCAAAATTACATGTCTACAGCTGCCCCTCTTTGATTGGAAATATGAAGTATTTTCAGATAAAGAATGACTAGACAAGTTTTTTACCTGACCCTTATTTGGAGAGACTAAAAACTAAGAGAAAGGAAGAGAGCGTGACCGAACCCTGGTATCTGAGCTGCCTACATATCATTAGCTGTAAAGGAATCAGGCCACGTGTAGTTCAGAAGTGAATGAGATGATGGAGTGCACCGAGGTGGAGAGCTAGTCGAGGTGCCGTCGAGATTTTGGTCCACGGTCATATTATTACATCAAAATCAAAAACTAAAAAAGACTAACTAAACCTGTCAACTATGAGTTACAAGATTCCTATCTATAATTCTTCTGAAGCTTGATCTTGAGTCTTGAATGGTTCTTCATGCAGACTTTGGATTTGAACCATGAAGCTTGCTAGCTGCAGGTGCTAGTTAATTCTTCTTCAGCTTTTCGGATCAAGACCGGACACACCATGATTGTGACTTCAGTCATATCTTGAGCCATCCATCTCTTGTCTTTGCTTCTGCATTTTGGATTCACTTCCCTTTTCTTTTTTCCCTCTTTCTCTTTTTTTTGGAGACTACTTCTACTTGAATTGAATTTTTAAATAACTTCCCTTGTTCTCTAGGTAGGTGCCTGTTACTGACTCGAAACTTGAACTGATTTTGAAATGAAATCTGAAATATCTTCCCTCATTTTTCAGGTGGGTGCCTGCAATCAAAAACAAAACAAACAAAATTTTCTGCCCCAGTTTACACTAGGAAGATCGGCGAGTTGTTATCAAAACTGTAACTTACTTATGCTACTGATGCAATAATGAGAGTAAAACTAAAGACTTTACTAGGATGTGCGTCTTCTGTGAATTAAGCCAAGAACATTCGACTAACAAATTCATCAGATTAGGTCTTCTATCTTAGGAGAAAGATTCATCAGGCTAAGATTTTGATTCTAGGATAAAATTCAAGAGAGTAAGTTTTCTATCTTAGGATAATAATTCATCCAGACTAATATTTTGATCCTAGGAGAAAATTCATCAGACTAGGTCTCTTATCTTAGGAGAAAGATTCATCAGACTAAGATTATGAACCTAGGAGAAAGTTCATCAGACTAGGTTTTCTATCTTAGGAGAAAGATTCATCGGACTAATATTTTGATCCTAGGAGAAAGTTCATCAAACTAAGTCTCTTATCTTAGGAGACAAATTCATCATACTAAGATTTTGATCTTAGGAGAAAATTCATCAGACTAGGTCTATTTGTTATCTTAAGAGAAAAATTCATCAGACTAAGATCCTAGGAGAAAATTCATCAGACTAAGTCTTTTTGTTATCTTAGGAGAAAGATTCATCAGGCTAAGATTTTGATCATAGGATAAAATTCAAGAGAGTAAGTTTTCTATCTTAGGAGAATAATTCATCAGACTAAGATTTTGATCCTAGGAGAAAATTCATCAGACTAGGTCTCTTATCTTAGGAGAAAGATTCATCAGACTAAGATTTTGATCCTCGGAGAAAGTTTATCAGACTAGGTCTTCTTTCTTAGGAGAAAAATTCATCAGACTAAGATTTTGATCCTAGGAGAAATTTCATCAGACTAGGTCTTCTATCTTAGAAGAAAAGTTCACCAGACTAAGATTTTGATCCTAGGAGAAAATTCATCAGAATAGGCCTTTTTGTTATCTTAGGAGAAAGATTCATCAGATTAAGATTTTGATCCTACGAGAAGTTCATCAGACTCTGTCTTCTATCTTAGCAGAAATATTCATCGTACTAAGATTTTGATCCAAGGAGAAAATTCATCAGACTAGGTCTTTTTGTTATCATAAGAGAAAGATTCATCAGACTAAGATTTTGATTCTAGGAGAAAATTCGTCAGACTAGGTCTTCTATCTTAGGAGACAAATTCATCAGACTAAGATTTTTATGCTAGGAGAAAGTTCATCAGACTAGGTTTTCTTATGTTAGGAGAAAAATTAATCAGATTAAGTTTTTGATCCTAGGAGAAAATTCATCACACTAGGTCTCTTTTTGCTATCTTAGGAGAAAAATTCATCAGACTAAGATTTTGATCTTAGGAGAAAGTTCATCGAACTAGCTCTCTTACCTTAGGGGAAAGATTCATCAGACTAAGACGTTAATCCTAGGAGAAAATTCATCAGACTAGGTCTTTTTAGTTATCTTAGGAGAATGATTCATCCGACTAAGATTTTGATCCTAGGAGAAAATTCATCAGACTATGTCTCTTTTTTTGCTATCTTAGGAGAAAGATTCATTAGACTAAGATTTTGATCCTAGGAGAAAATTCATCAGACTAGGTCTCTTATCTTTGGAGAAAGATTCATCCGACTAAGATTTTTATCCTAGGAGAAGTTCATTAAACTAGGTCTTCTATCTTAGGAGAAAAACTCATCAAACTAAGATTTTGATTGAGAGGAAAATCCACCAGACTAGGACTTTTATCCTAGGAGAAAAACATTTAAGAGCGGTGACAACATTTATGCATACTAGCAAGAGAGATAAAAGTAAAGATTTCAGAAACTTTCCTTTGTCGGCTTTTCTTCTCTTTTTTTTCCTTTTTTCTTTTTATTTCTTTGATTTTTTTTTTCTTGTTTTTGACCAACTTGCTTGTATTGCTTTGTTCCTATTTCAAACAAAGAAAACATGCGAGTTTAAAACATGGTGGTTAGTTTGTGGCCTTGACCTTGAATGGGGACACTTATGCACTTGCCAAGATAACTTTAATTTCAACTTGGAAGACCTTGTCTGTTATCAAATGCCCATTTTCTTTAAACCCTTATCACAAAATAAAAACACATCCTCTCAATTCGATCTCAATATCCTCTATCTGTTGCATTTTTCTCATGAATTGATATTACCAAACCTTTGCATTTCACATGAATCCCAAAGCATGTTGATTTTTACCAACTCGATTTGCACGCCACTTTTCCATGACTTATGCCACTTTGATGTGCCAGCTAAATTTGTTTTGTGCAATTGGAAAGCTAGTAGTAAATTTTTAAGTCATTTCTCACTTGAACAAATAGACTTAAGAAGGAACTCAAACAAAACAAGATGAACAAAATAAGGGACAAGGAAAAGGCATGATACCTAAAAAAAATTACAAAGTAGAAACTCATCGGATGTGGATACCAACTCTAATGACCATGACATGCATCTTTGGATTAAGTGGCCTAATCTCTCAAACGAGTCTAATATTCCAATCTTGTCTTACCTATTCACTGTGAAACTAGGCTTCAGTGCTTCAAGTGTCCTATTTGATCCACAATCCTCAGTCGACTTGTAGTTCCCTACAGGGTTTTCCCCAATCAAGCCTCTCTCATTTTGTTCTTTTCTCAACTCACCGTCGCCTTACGGTGCCCTTGAGGGTTTTCACCAATAAGACTCTCTCATTTTATTATTTTCTTTATATGTGTTGAGAATAAAGGTATTACCCATGATGCAAGATGATCATACTTTCGCCACACACTTGATTTGGAATCCTCAAAGATTGGTCAGAAGGTCTCCTTTGGACCGTAATGTAGGCTTTTGGACAGGGTTGGAAAGAAAGGGTGGTATGAAGGCTCAAAATAATTTTAGATGAAGAGGTTTCAAAATTACAACTTTTGGAATCAGGCCTTTTGGCAAAATTAAAACTTCTTCCCCAGTTTCTTGGAGTTTGGAGACTTTTTTTTTGAATTTTTATTTTGATGGGATTTCTACAAAAAAATGCCCCACTCTTGTCTTCGGGGGATTATGCAACATTTTATTTGATGCGACCGAACCCTAAGGTTGCTTACGTATCTTGTGTGACAAGAACCAGGTCGAACGTATTTCAAAAGACAAAGTTGTTTTTTTTCCTTTTGTTTTTCTTTTCTCCTTTTTTCCTTTTTTCTTTTTCTCTTTTTCTTTTTTTCCTCTTTTCCTTTTTTTCTTTTTCTCTTTTCTTTTTTTTTTTAAAAATTTTTTTCTTGTTCCTAACTCTATTTCTGATTCCAAAAGAGCGGTATGAAATAAAAAAATTAGGCTCACAATGGGTAGCAAAGGATAAATGTGTTTGGGTAGCAGAATAAAATGCCTCCGTCGTACCAAACTTAAAAATGTCAAGTACAAACATTCAATTGAAGATAAGCAAACAAATCACACATAGTAACTATCGATGGCATCAACACAAATCTGGAGTACCAATGGGCAATACCTATGTCTCAATCAATGACCCTGGCCAGTTCGAAGCAAACTTGATTCAATCTTATCTTGACGCGAAAGAATGCATTTCTGCACAGATCGATTTACCTCAAACTTCTTGAGAGGCATTTCCTTGTTGCATGCTCTTATTGACCTCTTGATTTCAAAACTAACCGCATCAGTTTCACTCAATTCAAGCCTAAGGTTTCTTAGAATGCATGAATCTTTACATTTAACTCAAATGCCTCTTTTTACCATGTCAACACTGTGTCATTGCTTCATGTTAAACTAACTTTTGAGTCCAGGCTGAGAATTAAGCGTGCATGTCATGTCATTAGAGTCAGCATGAAAGAACTATAAAAGGAAAAGTGACCTAAACAAAAACTGACTAGAACTAACAGAAAATAGGAGATTGCATTAGATAGATGGTGAACAGGGTTTGTACAAAACAAGCAAAATAGGCACGGGTTACAACCCTGGAACAACCTAGATAACACTGGACGAGTTGCTACAATAAAACAAACTAGGCAAAAAGAAGAAGAAGAGTTTGAGCCACAAGATAATATCTAGATTACAACCCTGGAATAACCCGAACAACAGAAATGACAACAAAATAAACTACCAAAACTCCTCCTTGGATAGCCGAGAAAGGAGTGTCTTTCCAATCAGCAAGCTCGACTTCTTAGCCACCGGACTGCACATCAAAATTAGTGGGACCTTCACCAGTTTCAATGTTATTAACTTCAGTCAGCAAGTTTCCAAGAGGATTCTCATACTCCGTGTTACCATGCATCATCCCTATTTCACTCTTCTTGCCCCTTTTCCTCTTCATTTTTTTAACACTCCTTGATTTTTCATTTTCTTTCCTCCTTTTTCTTTTTAATTGTCACTCTTTTCTTTCCTTTCATTTCTCACATCAACAATTTCATGTCTCTTTTTTATTTTTATTTTTTTATTGATGATTCGATCGAACCCTATGTAGGTTGCCTACGTATCATGTCCCCCATGAATCAGATCAAGCGTAGTTTTGGAAAAAAGTAATGGACAAAATAATCTAAGAAATCAAAATCTTTTTGGATTTTTCATTATAACTTTTTTTTTTGTTTTTCAAATACAAAACATGAGGTAGGATAATGAGAGATTCGACAAACTAAATTATATTGACAGACTTGATACTACTGTACAAGACAAGTAAGAGAAAATATGAACAGACTCAAAATCTAAAAGGCTCTTTAAGCAGCACCTAAATGTAGTGGTCCTGGGGTATCAATCATGCTTGAGCTGTGGTAATAGAATCCATGCCTGAATTAGAAAAATAAGACCAAATAGATTAGATGACTCGAGACACAGTGTAAGACCACAACACCTCCTATTGGACACATGCAAGACATGATGGAGCTATTTTTTGGAAATTAAACTGCGCGCCCAAAAGTGGCTAGAAGTGCAAACTCAACATAAGATGACCTCAAAGATATGGAAATATCCCAGTAAAACATATATGGACTCAAACTCCAACTAATCATGATACAAAATTTAATTTGAAGAAATGATCCGTTTCACAAAATGGCCGGTGTGACCAAAAGTGGCTAGACATGCAAGATATGGCAAAAGACCCCGCACACCAAGAACCTAAGACTCAATAAGAAAATCGGACCGTAGACATGCAAGATATGGAAAATGAGGCAAGTAGGGCCTACTCGCATATTTCTTTCATAGTTTTCTGAAATTCAAAAATGGAGAAAAACAAAATCCAAAAAGATTTTACATTTTTCATCATTTTCCAAAAATTCAAAAAAAAAGTAAAAAAATCCAAAAAGTTTTTATATTTTTCATCATTTTTCCAAAAAATCAAAAAATTATAAAAGAAAATCCAAATAGATTTTACTTTTTTCATCACTTTCCAAAATTCAAAAAAAAGGAGAAAAATAACTTCAAAAAGATTTTATATTTTTCATCATTTTTCAAAAAGACAAAAATAAAATTTTTTCAAATTAGTTGCATTTTTTAAGGCTTTCTCCCATGTCCAATCTTCCCGAACTACGCGAACCTGATTCTCGTCTTTCCGGGCGGGATATGGAGGCAACCCACATACGGTCCGATTTTCTTATTGAGTCTTAGGTTCTTGGTGTGCGGGGTCTTTTGCCATATCTTGCATGTCTAGCCACTTTTGGTCACACCGGCCATTTTGTGAAATGGATCATTTCTTCAAATTAAATTTTGGATCATGATTAGTTGGAGTTTGAGTCCATATATGTTTTACTGGGATATTTCCATATCTTTGAGGTCATCTTATGTTGAGTTTGCACTTCTAGCCACTTTTGGGCGCGCAGTTTAATTTCCAAAAAATAGCTCCATCATGTCTTGCATGTGTCCAATAGGAGGTGTTGTGGTCTTACACTGTGTCTCGAGTCATCTAATCTATTAGGTCTTATTTTTCTAATTTAGGCATGGATTCTATTACCACAGCTCAAGCATGATTGATACCCCAGGACCACTACATTTAGGTGCTGCTTAAAGAGCCTTTTAGATTTTGAGTCTGTTCATATTTTCTCTTACTTGTCTTGTACAGTAGTATCGAGTCTGTCAATATAATTTAGTTTGTCGAATCTCTCATTATCCTACCTCCTGTTTTGTATTTGAAAAACAAAAAAAAAAGTTATAATGAAAAATCCAAAAAGATTTTGATTTCTTAGATTATTTTGTCCATTACTTTTTTTCAAAACTACGCTTGATCTGATTCATGGGGGGCATGATACGTAGGCAACCTACATAGGGTTTGATCGAATCATCAATAAAAAAAATAAAAAAAGAGACATGAAATTGTTGATGTGAGAAATGAGAGGAAAGAAAAGAGTGACAATTAAAAAGAAAAAGGAGGAAAGAAAATGAAAAACCAAGGAGTGTTAAAAAAAATGAAGAGGAAAAGGGGCAAGAAGAGTGAAATAGGGATGATGCATGGTAACACGGAGTATGAGAATCCTCTTGGGAACTTGCTGACTGAAGTTAATAATATTGAAACTGGTGAAGGTCCCACTAATTTTGATGTGCAGTCTGGTGGCTAAGAAGTCGAGCTTGCTGATTGGAAAGACACTCCTTTCTCGGCTATCCAAGGAGGAGTTTTGGTAGTTTATTTTGTTGTCATTTCTGTTGTTCGGGTTATTCCAGGGTTGTAATCTAGATATTATCTTGTGGCTCAAGCTCTTCTTCTTCTTTTTGCCTAGTTTGTTTTATTGTAGCAACTCGTCCAGTGTTATCTAGGTTGTTCCAGGGTTGTAACCCGTGCCTATATTTCTTGTTTTGTACAAACCCTGTTCACCATCTATCTAATGCAATCTCCTATTTCTGTTAGTTCGAGTCAGTTTTTGTTTAGGTCACTTTTCCTTTTATAGTTCTTTCATGCTGACTCTAATGACATGACAGTAAAGATTCATGCATTCTAAGAAACCTTAGGCTTGAATTGAGTGAAACTGATGCGGTTAGTTTTGAAATCAAGAGGTCAATAAGAGCATGCAACAAGGAAATGCCTCTCAGAAGTTTGAGGTAAATCGATCTGTGCTGAAATGCATTCTTTCGCGTCAAGATAAGATTGAATCAAGTTTGCTTCGAACTGGCCAGCGTCATTGATTGAGACATAGGTATTTCCCATTGGTACTCCATATTTGTGTTGATGCCATCGATAGTTCCTATGTGTGATTTGTTTGCTTATCTTCAATTGAATGTTTGTACTTGACATTTTTAAGTTTGGTACGATGGAGGCATTTTATTCTGCTACCCAAACACATTTATCCTTTGCTACCCATTGTGAGCCTAATTTTTTTATTTCATACCGCTCTTTTGGAATCAGAAATAGAGTTAAGAACAAGAAAAAAATTTTAAAAAAAATAAAAGAGAAAAAGAAAAAAAGGAAAAGAGAAAAAAAAGAAAAAGAGAAAAAAAAAGGAGAAAAGGAGAAAAGAAAAAAAAAGGAAAAAAAATAACTTTGTCTTTTGAAATACGTTCGACCTGGTTCTTGTCACACAAGATACGTATGCAACCTTAGGGTTCGGTCGCATCAAATAAAATGTTGCATAATCATTGAATGATTAAATATCTTTTTGGGCCACAGGCCAATTTTTGACAAAATTTGGATAGGCTTCCCACAAAGGGACACGGTGCATGGGACCGAGCCCTACTAGGTGTAGATGAGATGATGCAAACAAAATGACTTAAAGGCTAACCTAAGTTTGGGGTTCACTGACAAGGCAATTGCAGCAAACACATAAAGCAATATAACGTAAAGTAAGCGACTAGAAAATAATAAAAAGACATAAATAAACAAAAAACAAAAAAACAAGCAAAACACATAAAAACCTCAACCGAACATCCTAAAAACCAACAAGATCAGGTACTAGCTCGAACCCGCAACTTCCTGGTAGAGTCGCTAGAGATGTCACACCCCTTTTCAAAACAAACTCTCACTAAAACCCTATTAAATAAATAAAAAGATTTTAGTAAAGCTTGAAAAGGGTTTTCAATTTGAAAAGTGACAAAAATTTGTGTTCGAAAGAAAATACTCAGAGTCGCCACCTGACATTGATTTCGGTGTGTCAGGTCACCATTTCTAGAAAATATTTTCCTTTTAAAAACACTTGGACTCAAATCTAAGTCGGCACCAGAGATATGGGTATAGGAGTTCATTTGACTCGAGGATAAGGTTTTAGGCACTCCCCAATTCCCGTGAAGATCACAGTTGCATACTCGATCTAGTTGGCTTTTAGAATATTCGATTGAGGTAAAACAAACACAGAAAAATAAAAACACAAAAGGGCTCGAGGTTGTTCCCACCTAATAAAAGAAAAACAATAAGAGTAAAATACTACATTATGCTTCCTTTACAAACGCGTCATGACCTCCAAAATATTTACAAAGTACTTCGGGACATACCCCGGATAAAAATATGTATAAATTCTTCGAGGCCTTTCCCGGATAAATTTAACTATCGGAAACGACCTCTCACCTAAAATATATCAAAATTCTAACGTTTGCCTACCCAGATGATGACGGCCTAAGCATGCTCCTACAGATTAAAGCAATTAATTAATACTTTAATAAAAAAAAATAAAAGAAAGTATCTCAAGAAGCTTAAAGTTGTTGCTTTTAAATACCGATTCCCTCGTTCAATTATTTTAAAGTCTTCAAATTGTAAACCTTATTTCTTTTCCATTCTTGATTTTCTACTTTTACCATCTGCTCATATAATTTAAAAACCAACAGACAACATATAAATCTGAGTACGAAGAGGGCAAAACACACTTTCAAGTATTCTCCAATCAAAGCTCAAACAAATAGAAATTAAGTGAAATCATCAACGTGTTTAATCAAACCAAGTAACCACACAAAGATAAGAAAATAAAGATCCGAGAGAGGAAACAAGAGACGCACCTTGAAGAAAAAAGAACAGAGTTCCAAAATAATGTTGTGACAGACCCGCAAACCTCGAGTGGCAACAGAAATACTCGAAACCAACCTCAGCGAACAAATAAAATCCCACCAAAAGTCGAGCAGGCAACTATAATTCGAACAACAACAGAGCAACGCAAACTCGAATGTTAATCAAATTTGAACAAAACCGTAAACTGAACCACGCACGGCGAGCCTCGGGTGGCGACGAAGAAAAAGATTGAATTTCAATTAAATTTCATCTTAAAATCAAAAATAGAATTGAAAAGTAGAGACAGAAAGATTGAAACAATTTTTTGGCTATATTTTACGATTTTGAAACGCTGAAGAAAACCGAGAAGAAAGCTCTCAAAGTCCAGAACTATCTTATATCCATTTCCATCGAAAATCAACTTTAGAACCCCTGTTTTTCCTTTATTTTCTCTCCTTTTGTGCGTTTTCTGAGTGTGTGAGGATAATGGCGAGAGGCGAGAGCATATGGTTGTTGATAGTTGTATTTTTTGGCGAGGTGAGGTCGTTTGGGGCTGGTTCAGATGGAGATAATAAAAGATGATGGGGACGGCGGCGGTGGCTATGGAGGGTGAAGGACGGAGGGTGGTCTGGGCGATGCTGGTGGGCGACTAGTTGATGGTCTGTTTAGGGTTCAGGTGTGCCTTGTCTTGTGTGTCTAGGTTAAGGTCTTCTAAGGTTTTAGGTTTAGTGTAGAAGAAGGAGTGGCCTTGATGGGCTTGAAATTGGGCCAAAAATAAAGAAATTAGGCTTTAATATTGGGCGAAAAGATATAAAATCCAAATCTTATTTAAATTTCTTTTAGTATAAGGTAATATACTACTAAATGTAAAAATTAATCCAATTAATTAAACTAAATGATGTATAATATATGAAACTATTTGTTGCATTTTCAAGGATTATATTAAAATAAAATAGGTTCACAATAATATACGTTTCTAAAATAACTAATGCATGAATTAAATAGAGAAACATAGACCTATTTTTTTGTATTTTCTAATTCTGTGATAAATATAATATAAAAGAGTCAAAATTAATTGAAATAACTATATTAAGCCTAAATTAAATATTTTACGCTAAAATAGGTTAAATTTCGGGGAGGGTCAAAATTACATCTCTACACCCACTATATGTTATTATTTTAATAATTTGTTACACTAAATTTATACTATGCGTCAAAAATATTAGGTTCAAATGAACTTGGTACTATAACACTATGTACGCCTCTGACGAGTGAGTCAACAATGCAGGATTTTTTAATATTTTCATGCTAGATTAAATATGTCGAGACTCGACAATATCAGTAGGCCAACTTTTTTGGACTATTTTCTGTAATTTATATTTGAGTTTGTATTTTCATATTTGACAATTTTTTCTGGAAAATAAATGGCTTGGAAAGTAAGGGAGAAAATAAGAAGAAAAGATTAAAAGGTAAAAGACGACATATAGGCATAACGTCACGTATATACGTTTAGGTTATTAAGAAAAAGGAACAACTATCTGACAATAAAATCCAAATAAGAAAAAATTAGAAAAATATAAAATCATATGTTAATATAACATTGATTAAAACTTGAACTCTAATACATTTAGATTTTATGACTAATATAATTTAATATACAGGTTTTAAAAATTATTTAAATCTTATATTAATGGCGCGAAACGCGAGTAAATTCACTAGTTAAATATATAAATTGGTTGGAGAACGATCACACATTGGTTTCACCTTAAAAGAAAGAAGGAGAAGGAATGGCCCCAACTAATAATTTACCCGGAATCCCCTTTTTGTTACGATCCATCCAGAGGTCATCCCCCTACGATATTGTGTTTGATCACTCCTATTCCTTGTAACGTTCTACATTAATATTAGTTTATTAAAAAATTTCTTATCGAAATATTGACTTGGTTGAACTCAAAAGCAATACCCTCTATCTGCCTCTCCTAACTTATACAAAATTAAATATATAAATTGGTTGGATAGAAGGATCATACATTGGTTTCATCTTAAAAGAAAGAAGGAAACAAAACAGTCCCAACTAATAGTTTACTCCCAGAACCCCCTTTTTGTTACAACCCATCCCGAGGTCGTACCCCTAGGATGCTGTGTTTGATGACTCCTACTCCTTATAACGTTCTACCTTAATAGTATATAATATTGCATCCTTTGAACCAATAAAAAGAGAATGAAGGAAAAGGACGTACAATGTCACGACTCAAATCGATGGGCTGTGACGGGCACCTGGTACCTTACTCAAGTGAGTACCAACGTAACGTATATTTCTCATTACATCAACATGGGAATAGGCCAGAAGGGCCGTATGGGGTAACTGATTGGTGCGGACTCAACCTAAGGAATAGTGGGCGCTAATAATTTACCTAATAGTGGTATTATGGTCAATTTTCCACAGAGATCTTCAATTTGGAGTTGAGTATTTGCTAAGCCTAGAAGTGCGTTTTGGCTCCTAATTGATCTTTTAACATTTTTGGTTTTCTTTTGATTAATAGCAACAATTTATCAACTGCAATTGTAAAACTAAGTTATGCTAGAATTATGATTCTAAGTTGTGTGCAATATAGAGAGAGGCATTAGGGTCGTAGAATGTACCTAGATGGTCAACTAACGGGTAGATGTTCCTAATGCAAGAATGATGAATGTGGGACTTATGCTATAATCGTTGTACTTTTGCACCCACTCTCACACCTCACGGAAGAGAGAGTGATTTTTCCCAATTGAATATCTCGAGACCAATTGGGTAGGCCAATTTGCCCAAGCAACTTATGGTTCAAGTTGGGTAATTACTCTCTCGAGGTTTAACCTGTTAATTGGGACTACCATTCTCATGGGTCCATCCCGATTCTTTGTTGGAATTAATCTTCAAGAAAAGTCAAGACCCACAAAGCTAGACTTAGTGTTTGCAACCACAAGATCTTAATGAAAACATAAGATCAATCCAAATAACAAATACCCAACATCATTCATGCACTAAACAATCACACCCATTAATTAAACATTTGCCTGTCCTCAAGCAAATAAAATGAGACCTATCCCTTAATGGAAAACACCCAAGTAATTCTTATTTATCCTAAAGTAACCTCAACAAGCATCAATTTGGACTAGCAATTTTCCTCAATGCGAATGCATCATTAACGCATTTAAAACTTTGAAAACTTGTGGATCAAGTGTGACACAAGAGCATCAAGAGTTGACACATCTCAACAAGGAACCTTACTAAAGTACTTTGGTCATTGTCGAACACAAACTAACACATCCTCAACTCTCCCTAAGGGAACCTCACCTTTTAGAGTATTTGCACACAAACCGAGGTGGATGGATTTCTCACTCGCCTCTCACAAAGAAAAGTCCCTTAGTCCGGCTCTAAGTACCAGATGCTTGCCATTATGTAAGTATCCACCAATTTAGGCTTCCCTCAACTCAAGATCATATAAGGCTTTTGAGGATTCATTGTGAAGGCTTTTGGGTGAAGGTATGACATGATTTTGTTCAAATGGATTCAATCTTCCATTAAGCACTTCTTTTGATTCATTTTGGCACATTTTCTTGACTCAATTGAGTAATTCACTTCTTTCAAGGGGTTAGAGAGACGCATTGTCACTCTTTCTTTTGCAATTCAAAACTTTTCTCCTTCTGTCTATTTTTCCATACAATTTTTCACTTTTTGTTGTCCTTTGATTCCCTTTTTGATTCTTATTCTCTTTTTGTCTTTTTCTCTTTTCCATTGCCTTCCTTTTCTTTTGATTTTGTACCTTCTATCACATTGTTTCCTTTATTGCCTCTCCCCCCAAACTTAGACATTTGCCACTACTCAAGGGAAGGGGTGCTAAGAGAAGGTCTAATTGAGATCGGGTATAGGCATGTAACTTGGTTCATGAAAGAAAAAGGTTTAAGGCTCAAAAGGGGTGAACTAGGGATCATTTAATTGGTAGGTCATGAAATTGTTTAAATTAGCATTTTTGGATCAAGGAGAGCCTATAATCACTTCTCAAATCAAGTTCCACCTGTGATTTCGCCTCAACAAAAATTCGGGGAAAGTTCTAGACCATCGACTCGGTACTTGGGCTCACGATTCAAATTCTCACTACACACACTCAAGGATTTCCAAAGACGGAGTCGAGGGCCCACAACGACCTTAGATATGATTCAAGCACACAATGGCCCAAAATGACCACATGATGATCGTATGGTCAACACAAGAGTCTCAAGGCCACAACTTTCACCATCTTAAACACAACATAATGTCTTTGACCATAGGATCAATGGTAAATGCGCTAGGCCCAAGTGAAGCTTTGCCTGAGGTACCCTTAACTACGAAAACTTAAAAATAAAAAAAAAATGGACTCAAACCCTTAAGAAAGTTGTCACGCCACTTATTATTTGGAATAGCCACTCGGTTCGCACAACACTCTGCCCTTGGAAAGAACCATGGAATTAAGAAAACCAAGGGCTTTTTGCAAATTCGAAAACAAAACAAAAAGGCTACGAGCCTAACTTTGCAACTAAAATGAAAACTTTTAACAAAGATAGAAAACCAAAATGGAAATTGAATGAGTACAATATACAACTAGGGGCGATGAATATATATGTGAAGTTGAAGAGCATCTAGAGTGAACAGTTATATACAAGCCATCTACAACTATGAATGTACAGAAAGTAAAAGAATATATACAATAATCCAGAGCATCAACCAAAATGGTAGGGCCACACCCCCCACGAATGAAAGCTAGCATCGTTCCCAATGCTAACTACCAAATAAAGCATAAAAATTCAGTAAAGGATATAGAGCGGCCCCTCAAGCCTCATCAGCCACCCTGTGCTACTCAGTAGCGTCCGAATCCTCTATACCGACAGGGACCCCAGACTGGTCCCCAGCCTGCTACTGCTGTACTGCTGGGACTAATGGAACTGTGGAGGGCTCAACATATGGAGTACTGGAGGGAGCCTCCTGTATCGGAGCCACCTTAATCACTATTCCCTCTGTGCTAGGGAGCTTACTCTTCTTCTTTGGCCTACGCTCCTCCGCCTGTGGCTGCACTGCTGCTGGCTCTCGAACTGGTTCTCAAAATAATAGGTCAATTGGCAATTGATCCACGATGAGCTTGTCCACATCCACTCTCAACTGTGTCACTAACTCCTTGGAAGCCTTCTGCTTCCTCAGCTTCTTGTGCTCCCGAGCCAATTTTCGAATGCTTTGCTATGTGCCCCAACCGCTTTAGCCAAGGCATCCTGAGTCGCCATAATCTTTTCCTGGTTGGCCAGGATCTTCTTCAGTGCATCCTCGATGGAAGAAGGAATCTCAAAAGTGGCTGGTTCTCCTCTGTGCATGTACAACAATGGCCAATGTCAACAACTTGGATGTCGCAGCTGACATCCAATTGTTCAAATTAGTTAATGAGTGTGTGAGCTGGTTGGCAGTGAACCGGTGAGTCTTTGATGATGGGACTACCGGGTTAGCTACAATAGAAGGATGAGGTGCTGACGAAGGACCAAGAGGCAATGCCTCATCAGTAGCAGGAATGGTGGAAGGCACACTGGGCTTCTCAATGACCGCTGGCTCCTCAGACTGGCCAGATGTGGTGGAAGTGGATGCCATATTCTTCTTGCCCCTTTTCGGGTTGTTTGGACCAAACTGACTATGCCATAAGTAAGGGGACACCGGAGGTAACTTGACATCATATTTCTTCTTCTTCACTTTAAATTCTCTAAAGTACAAAGAGTTTTTGGGAAGGGGTAGTTTGTTTGGGTCTCCTGACCAAATGAAGAAATCAATGTCAACGTAATATTACCCACATTTAGCGGAAACCCCACCATGATTGATGCTACCAGGATAGCCCATGGAAAGGGAATGAAGTGATCATGTGTAGACAGGTCAAGTCGACTACACATGAAAGTCACCCTTTGGCTTCAATGTTCAAGGTGTTCTTAAGGATATTTTCATCTGCCTTCAACGAGACAGGAAGTGTACCCGGGGCTGCCAAGTGCTCAGCCAACTAATGATAAACCTCCTCTTTCAGTGCCAGCTTTTCTAAATATTGCGATTCATCCTCTTCTTCGAACCCGAAGAATTCATTCAATGACTTGCCATCAAATACAACTGTCTTATCCCTCACTTTAGTTGCTTAAGAGTACCGAACTATATGGTGAACATTGCTGTAGAAATCCTTCACCATATGCTTGTTAGCCATCTCAACACATTATTTGAAGAAGCCCCAACCCTCTCTAGTGCGGAATTGTGCTTGCATATGAGGGTTGAGAGGGAAAAGATCGGCATCTATAAACTGCCTCTCCGAAATTAGTTTCCTTTTGGGCCACCACTCCTGGAACTTGTGGAAAGAAACCTCACTAACAAATCTGTCTGCACATGCCTTCTAGAACGCTGTCTGCCCATGCCTTCTAGTACGCTCTATCCCCCCAAACTGTTGCTCACCTCCCTCAACATACCCTCCACTCTCCCCTGATAATGAAGTTGTGGGAGACATGGAGTATTGCTCTTCTTCTCTTGCTACAGACTCATCAGACGAGTCCGGGATGACATTAACCAGCTTCTTGGGGAGGCTATATTACCATGATCCGGAGAAGGGGAATCACAGAGCTGAAATGAAGTGGTCATGTGGGTGGGGGCAGACTCTGAGGTAATGCTTCCTGAAGGTGCATAATCACTCCCTGTGGAATGAGATGCATCTCTATCAGCTTCTCGAATTGTCTTCCGGGTTTTCTTTATCACTTCCCTGGTTTGAGGAGTGAGCTTCACAATCCTCTTGCTTTTCCCCCTCGGGAGGAACCACCTCTCCCGGGTTGTTTTCTTATCCCGCTCGCTTTTGAACCATTTTCTTCAAGGAATACACGTCTAACATTGTCAGTTGAAGCACATGAAATGAAGTAAACAATTCATTTGAATGCAACAGTTGCAGACACAGCGACACAGGCAGAGGGATGCGAGACCGCACAAGAATGCACGCGGTCCGCACAACAATTATTCCAACATACACCTCTCTGAATAAAAGGATGCAGTCCGTACTGATTTGGACCGCGGCCGCGTTGGTTCAGTGTGGATCGCACAGAAATGGAACGCAGTTCGCGTAGGTGAAATACCAAAATGTTGATATCTCTGAACTCTTCTCACGCAGTCCGTACTGATTTGGACCGCGGCCGCACTGGACTTATGCAGACCACGCACAAATGGAACGTGGACCGCACCGAGAAGATTCATCATCGCACAAAAGGGGCTACACCGTGCAAAAATGTTGCGCCGCCGCCGCGAATGGAAAATATAACTGAGCCAGGATTTATTTCATTTAAATCTATTTTTTTCACAATTTGAGTCCTAAGTATGCCTACTTAATTAATTAACATGAATTTATGCCCCATGATTCAATAAAAACACCTAAAAATCTCAACTAGTAGTTAACTAAGAATAAAAGGGATGAAAGTAAGAAGTTATACTAGTAGAGAGTAGTTAAAAGAAACAAAAAATAGGCTAAGAATGAAACAAACAAGATTTGTTACTAGGGATTAATGAGAATTCAACTAAGTGAGAAGATGATGCGGATGTACAGTGGAAATTATAGCTCAGAATGAAATTACCAAAAAAGGTTCAAATGAGGCCCAAGACCTCTATTTATAGAAAAACCCTGGGACCCACAACCTACCTACCAGTGTGGCCACACAAAAGGGCCTCGGACCGCGCTGGATTTCCATATTTTACATTGGCTGCTCAATCCACGAGGACCGCATTGCTTTGGTGTGCAGCTGCGTGGCAGACTTTACAGACTTGTTAATTCCAGCTTATCCTACGCGGACCGCACTCCTTTGGTCTGCAGCCGCGTGAGAGCTTATCAGAGAGAGGCCATTTTTGGGTCCTCCAGTGCGGACCACCCAGAAATGTCATGCGAACCGCACCAGGTTTTCTAACCCTGAAATTACTTTTCCTCAGGCCTACACGGAACACACTGATTTGCTGCGCGGCCGTGTAGGCACTATTCAGAGATTGAGCATTTTTGCAATTTTTGTCCTGCTCTGGTTCAGCATTATCCCGACAATACTTCACAAACTATCAGCTCAAAAATCCTACTCTATAACAAGAAAAACAAAGAAAAAGAAAAAGACATTGGTTGCCTCCCAAGAAGCGCCTGATTTAACGTCACGACATGACGTATTTTACCATCACATTCATTTCAAATGAATAAGCGCCACCACTTGGCTGTGATCAATCTTGCCCTATTAATGATTGACACGATGCCCATTGACCCGGAATACTTCACCATTCTTGTTTTTGAGATCAATGGCACCAAAAGGAGTAACCCCAACCACCTCAAATGGACCGCTCCACTTTGACTTTAGTTTGCCCGGAAACAACCTTAATCGGGAGTTGAAGAGAAGAACCATATTACTAATCTTGAATTCTTTCCCTTGAGCATACTTGTCATGAAGGTACTTCATCTTATCTTTGTACAAGTACGAGCTGGGGTAATCATGAAACCAAAACTCATCAAGTTCGTTCAATTGTTCAACCTGGAGATTAGCAGCTATGTCCCATTCTAAGTTTAACTTTTTCAAGGCCCACATGACCTTATGATCCCATTCCACCGGAATATGAAAAGTCTTCCCAAACACCAACTGATACGGTGACATACCAATCGAGGTCTTGAAAGTTGTACGATAAGCCAAAAGAGCACCATCCAATTTCCTTCGACCACTCGGTCCTATTTGCATTTACAATTTTGGACAAAATACTCTTGATCTCACGGTTGGACACCTCAACTTGGCCACTCGCTTGAGGATGATAAGGAGTGGTCACCTTTTGATTTACCCCATACTTGGCTAGCAAAGAATCAAAAACCCGGTTGTAAAGGTAAGAACCCCCGTCTCTGATGATAGCACGTGAGTGCCAAATCTCGTGAAGATACTCTTTTTCAAGAACGCCACCACACTTCGAGATTCATTGTTGGACAAAGCGATGGCCTCAACCCATTTTGACACATAATCAACCGCTACCAAGATGTAGTTGTTGCCACAAGAACTTACGAATGGTCCAATAAAGTCTATCCCCCAAACATCAAAAATATCAACCTCTAGAATTGTGTTAAGGGGTATTTCATCTTTCCTAGAAATCCTTCCGGCATGTTAGCATTCATCACATCTCTTGACGAGGTCACTGGCATCCTTGAACAAAGGGGGCCAATAGAAACCACAACTCAACACTTTAGATGTCGTCCTCACCCTACCATGATGGCCACCATAGGGCGAAGAGTGACAAGCTTCCACAATACTCAATTGCTTTTCTTCGGGAACACACAGGAAAACTACACCATCGGTGCTAATTTTGAAAAGAAACGGCTCATCCCAATAGTAGTCTAAACAATCCCGCTTGAGCTTCTTCCTTTGGTTAGAAGAGAGCTCACACGGAACCACATCGATAACAAGATAACTGGAAATTTTGGCAAACCATGGCATGTCTAGCATTGAAACCGAGAGGAGTTGTTCATCTGGAAAAGCATCATTTATCTCAAGGTCGTCCAAAGTCCTCCCTTCCTCCAATAGAGACAAGTGGTCCGCCACTTGATTTTCACTACCCTTTCTATCAACAATCTCCGAATCAAAATTTTGAAGAAAAAGCACCCATCTCATTAACTACGCTTTTGAATCTTTCTTCATAATCAAGTACCTAAGGGCAGCGTGATCGGTCTGAATAATCACTTTGGCCCCCATAAGGTATGGGCAAAACTTCTCTATGGAAAAAACAATGGCAAGAAATTCCTTCTTGGTGACCGTATAGTTCCTTTGAGCTTCATTCATTGTCTTACTTGAGTGGTACGCTGGATGGAATATTTTGTTGATTCTTTGGCCCAAGACCGCCCCCACCGCAACATCGCTAGCGTCGCACATGAGCTCAAAAGGTATGCTCCAATTTGGTGCGGTAATGATGGGGGTAGCCGTCAACTTTTGCTTTAGAAGCTCGAAAGCCTCCATATATCTCTTATCAAACATATATTTGGCATCTTTCTCTAGTAATTTACACAACAAGTTAAATACATTAGAAAAGTCCTTGATGAATCTTCGGTAAAACCCCAGCGTGTCCAAGAAAACTCCTCACCCCTTTGACAGAAGTAGGGGGAGGGAGCCTTGAGATCACTGTTTCGCCTTATTAATCTCAATCCCTCTTTTTGAAATTTTGTTACCCAACACAATTTCTTCTTCAACCATAAAATGACATTTCTTCCAGTTGAGAACCAACTTTGTATCTTCGCATCGGGCCAACACACGATCGAAGTTTTGTAAGCTTTCACCAAATGTGTCCCCAACCACACTAAAATCATCCATGAAGACCTCCAATATGTTCTTCACCATGTCGGTGAAGATTTCCATCATACATCATTGGAAGGTAGCCGATGCATTACATAATCCAAATGGCATTCGAGAGAAGGCGAGTGTGCCATAAGCACATATGAAGGTTGTTTTTCTTGGTCTTCCGAGGCAATGAAAATTTGGTTATAGCCTGAATACCCATCCAGAAACAATAGAAAAGCCCGGCCTAGAAGACGATCAAGGATTTGGTCCAAGAACGACAATGGAAAATAATCCTTTCTAGTCACCTTGTTCAACTTCCGGTAGTCTATACATACCCTCCAACCCGTCACATTACGAGTAGGAATAAGTTTATTGTTGTCATTGGTAACCACCATCATTCCTCCCTTCTTTGGCACACACTGTATGGGAGAAGTCCACGAACTGTCAGAAATTAGATACCCCACACCGGCATCAAGCCACTTAATGACTTCCTTTTTGACCACCTCTTGCATGGCCTCATTGAGTCTCCTTTGATGTTCAAGAGACGGCCTAGCATCTGTTAGAATATACGCTTAACGCTAGAGGGGGGGGGGTGAATAGCGTTTTAATAAAAATCAAGATAAATTTGCGGAATTAAAATTGCAGGAATAAAGTAAGTGCAGTAATTAAAGTAGTAAGGAGAGAACACACCGAATTTATACTGATTCACCACAACGTGTGGTTAGTCCAGTCCCCGAGAGACTCTCTCGAGTTTTACACTAACTCCGTTAAGCTTACGGGTGCCTAACAAACCGCTACACTTGCTCGTAGATATACACTCTACAAGACTTCAACCTGCTCGAGGATACCTCACCTCAAGACTTCAAGTCAAGGAACTAAACTTTCCTTCTTACAACAAGGGATTAGAACTTCCCTTCAAGTGTATGCAAACACTTAGCACTCAAGACAAGACTCTCTTATAGAGTAGATGTGAGTAAAATTAATACGCTCAAGAACACAACAACTTCGTCAAGAATTTGGCTCTCAAAAACTATGAAATGAATGTGAAATGATTGATATGAAAGTATGTAAGCTTAAGCAAGAATTGTAATCAGTTGTTGTGCTTAAAAGAGTGATTTTGAGGTGTATTTATAGTCCTCAAAGTCACCAAGACCGTTGCTTAATTGCCAATCACTAATTGCCGATTTTGTGCTAGGATAATAGATTATCTGATTTGCATAATCGATTATCTGCAAATCGTTCAAAAATCATATGCAGATTTTAAGCAGAATAATCTATTATTCGAATTGCATAATCGATTACATGATAACGTTTAAAAATCAGACGCTGATTTTATGCTAGCATAATCAATTATTGCCTTGTGCATAATCGATTATCTTTCAACGTTTAAAAATACTTTGGCAACGGTCTTAACATAATCGATTACAAAAAAGACATAATCGATTATTTTGCTGTTTTGTAAATTCCGGTTATACACTGTCTTAACATAATCGATTATCAAAAAGACATAATCGATTATTTTGTTGTTTTGTAAATTCCGGTTTACACTGTCTTAACATAATCGATTATCAGAAAAACATAATCGATTATTTCTGTCCAGATTTGAAAGACATGTTTAAAATTCATTTTGGCTAATATGTAAATGTTTGAAAATCATTTTGTTTTAAATCAAAGATGCATGGTTTGATGAAAATGATTTTACGAGAGAAGCCAAGTCTTGAATCTATTGTCGGATCAAGATCACAATATAAAACGACTAATGTATAACTTTGTTGCTTTACTTGATCTTGTTCTTTGTTTCTCTTGTGCTTGGACTTCGGCATATGTCAATGTTCCATGCGCGTCGGTTTGTCATTTATCAAAACCTACAAAGATGAACACACGTTTAGTTTTAGCGACTTGAGAACGTGTTTCAACAATTTCCCCCTTTTTGATAATGGCAAACCAATATCGGGATATGCATATTAAATAATTGATAATGACGATCCAAGACAAGTATATAAATATATGAATGAGTTCCCCCTCAATTTATGAATTCCCCCTTAATTTATGCCAATATGTATTAGTGTGTATAGCCCTTATTCTTCCCCCTTTTGACATTAGCAAAAAAATAAGAAACTTTTATTGAGGAAACAATATTGAAAATACATAATAGAGCAGGCAAAATAGACAAAATATTATTCAAACGATACATAATGGAAGCAAGAAAAAAGTAGACAAGACATTATTCATTGTCAACATTAACATCCGCCTCGGCATCCGGCACTTCTTCCGGAAGGGCAACTTGGGCATAGGGATAGCGAACGTGGTCAAAATATCCATGAAGCTCGTGGGATAATCGGGTGACACTCCTATCAATACGAGTCATGGATGTGGACAAAGAGGCAAGTTGCTCAGAGATGGTTTGGAGGGAAACAACGGACGGGGCCTGAGGACAACGTCTTTGAGTTGGAGGAGGAGCCAGATGTTCACCGATATTGGGAAATGAAGTTTCTTGAATTTCTCAATGTTTTGTTGTCTTTTTGTGAGGACCGACGGAGGTGTCGATACCAGAGGCTTGAAAAAGAGCCATTATGACAAAAGCATAGGGGAGTGGCTTATCGTCCCCAACTGCATCATACATGTGAGTCAGGACGAACTGGCACAAATTGATGCGAGCCCCGGTGATAATTGCGTGCATGAGTTTTGAATCCTCATGAGATAGAGTCGTATGATTGAATTTGCGCGGTTTAGAACGCGGGTTATGAAATAAAAGATTAAACGATATTCCGGGAGCATGTTCGTAATGGTTGCGCGACGATGCTCCGGACTAGCAATAAATTCGCCAATGCCAATTTGGTTGAAAAGGAGCTGTTCATCAAATAAAGCACCTTCTTTTCTAGTGTAAAGTGAAATATCTTCCCCATTTCGTGGAAGTTTTGTGAGGAGTTGCTTGTGTTCCTCATTTAAAAGAATTGGAACTCCATTGATGGTTGAGACTAGTTCACCATCTTCGTCCTTCCCGAGATTGGAATAGAAGGCACGAATAAGAGCAGGGTGAATGTTAGGGGATTGAAGATATATGAATTCAAGGAGTTGGCTTTGCATGAGGATATTTGCTGTGGATGGAGGGGCGCTGTGGCTAAGGAATCGACCAGTGGAGAATCGAGGAGGAAGGATTTCTCGAATTTCAAATTTTTCGACAAATCGAAGGAGTTCGGGTTCAGTGTCGAAACGTAAGAAGGATCCGTCTTTATAGTAGTGGGAGAGTGGATGAGCGACGGAAGAGGAGGCAATTTGTTTGCCGGAACGAGCACGTTTAGAGTGCTTGCTCGCCATTAGTATGAAGAAATAAGAGTTGTTACAAAAATTTGAGGGCTTTTGAAGATTGTTTGAAGCTAAGAGTGAAGTTGGAGTGAGAAATTTGAAGGATGAAAATACCTATTTATAGAATTGAAGAAGTGAGGCATTTATTGTAAAAAAAACTGCAGATTTATTAAGCCAAACGGTCAAAAATGGTAACAATTTTGATGAGCTGACCGTTGGTAATCGATTACTGAACTTTGGTAATCGATTATTGCTGCACAGTGTGTTATACGGACTCGGGGAATAATCGATTTTGATTTGCAGATAATTGATTATTTTTAGGCAGAGTGATGAAAAACCGAGACGATAAGAGGAAATTGATTATTCAGTTTTCAACAATCGATTATTTTATTAACACTTGTAAAACTGAACTTTCAATAATCGATTAGTAATATTGATAATCGATTATTAAATATGATTGCCAGATTCCTGCAAAATCAAAATGTTATATAATCGATTCTAGTATTAGTATAATCGATTAGTTTATTTTTCCAGTAGAATAATAGGAAAACATAAAGGAGTAATAATCGATTATTGACTAAGAAAAATCGATTATTTATCACCAGTGCCCGAGAATTCCCCCTGTCTTTGGGGCGATACCTGCAAAAAGGAGTTAGGCGCCTCCGACGCTCAAGTTAGTAATCGTTGAAAAGAAAAATGCAATGCATGTATTAGATCAACGTGGAGTCAAGAATCCCGAGTTCACTACGAATTTGAAAAAAGGACTCTTTCTCTAAAGGCTTTGTGAAGATGTCGGCCAATTGATATTTGGTTTCAACAAACTCAATTTCGACATCACCTTTGAGAACGTGATCTATTATGTGTTGAAACACTTTCTCAAGTCGCTAAACTAAACGTGTGTTCATATTTGTAGGTTTTGATAAATGACAAACCGACGTGAACGGAACATTGACATATGCCGAAGTCCAAGCACAAGAAAAACAAAGATCAAGATTAAGTAAAGCAACAAAGTTATACATGAGTCGTTCTATAATTGTGATCTTGATCCGACAATTGATTCAAGACTTGGCTTCTCTCGTAAAATCATTTTTATCAAACCATGCATCTTTAGTTTAAAGCAAAATGATTTTCGAACATTTCATTTTAACCAAAATGAATTCTAAACATGTCTTTCAAATCTGGACAAACAAAATCGATTATCTACTTTATGATAATCGATTATGTTAAATCAGTGTACACCAGATTTTACAAAGCTGTAAGATAATCGATTATGTACCTTATGATAATCGATTATGTTAAGGCAGTGTACACCAGATTTTACAAAGCTGCAAGATAATCGATTATGTACCTTATGATAATAGATTATGTTAAGGCAGTGTTCACCAGATTTTTCAAAGCTACAAGATAATCGATTATGTGCCTTAGACTAATCGATTATGTTGAGAAAGTGAGCATCAGATTTTACAAAGTAGCAAAATGATCGATTATGGCTTTTCTGGTAATCGATTATATTAAAGACCGTTGCCAAAGTATTTTCAAACACTGAAAGATAATCGATTATGTACAATCAGACAATCGATTATGTTAAGCATGAAATCGAGGACTGATTTTTGAACGTTGTCAGGTAATCGATTATACGATTTGGATAATCGATTATTCTGCTTAAAATCTGGGAATGATTTTTAAAACGATTGGCAGATAATCGATTATGCAGAATCAGATAATCGATTATCCTAGCACAAAATCAGCAATTTGTGATTGGCAATTAAGCAACGGTTTTGGGTGTTTTGAGCACTATTAATACAACTCAAATTCACTCTTCTAAGCACAAAAACTGATTACATTCTTGCTTAAGCTTACATACTCTCTTATCAATCATTTTATATTTATTTCATAGCTTTTTGAGAGCCAAACTCTTGACTAAGTTGTTGTGTTCTTAAGCGTATTGTTTTTACTCATATCTACTCTATAAAGAGAGTCTTGTCTCGAGTGCTAAGTGTTTGTACACACTGAAGGGATAGTCTAATCCCTTGTTGTAAGAAGGAAAGGTAGTTCCTTGGTTTGAAGTCTTGAGGTGCGGTATCCTCGAGCAGGCTGAAGTCTTGTAGAGTGTATATCTACGAGCAAGTGTAACGGTCTGTTAGGCACCCGTAAGCTTAACGAAGTTAGTGGAAAACTCGAGAGAGTCTCTCGGGGACTGGACTAACCACACGTTGTGGTGAACCAGTATAAAATTGGTGTGTTCTCTCCTTACTTCTTTACTTACCGCACTTATTTTACTCCTGCAATTTTAATTTCGCAAATTTACATTGTTTTTTATTATAACGCTATTCACCCCCCCTCTAGCGTTAAACGTATATTCTAACAATTGGTATCAGAGCCATACTCTCTGAAAGACTTAACAGTTTGAGAGAAACTTTCCATGGCTTCTACTCGTAGTGTTTATGCAGGACTAGGTGAAGGACAATGCTTCACAAGGCTACCACTATTCGATGGCACAAACTATACTTATTGGAAGGAAAGGATGAGAATATTTATCCAATCAAATAATTTTCTACTAAGGAAAATTATCAAGAATGGAGAGCAAATTCCAACCAAAAAGGTAGAAAATGAAATGGTGCCAAAATCGGAAGATGAGTATGACGCAGACGATATTAGAAAGGTGGAGAACAACGCAAAAGCGATCAACATGATGTACTGTGCTATAAATCCCGATGACTATCGGAAAATCTCATGTTGCACCACGGCTGAGCAAATGTGGGATAAATTGGAAATTACCTACGAAGATACGGACCAGGTAAGAGAAGCTAAAATAGATTTTCTAACCCATGAATATGAACTTTTTCATATGAAGGAAAACGAGAAGATAGATGATATGTTCGAACGTTTTCAAAAATCGTTAATGATCTTCATGCTCTTAAGAAGACCTTCACGGATAGGGAACTTGTCCGTAAAATTCTTCGAAGTCTCACTCCGGAATGGCGCTCCAAAGCCGACGCTATTCAAGAGTCAATCGGCATTACAAATATCACAATCGACGGGCTTAGAGGTAATCTCAAAACCTATGAATCTACTATTCTTAACCCTCCTTTGGATGATCAAAGGAAACGAAGAATCGCCCTTAAGACAAGCACGGCTCAACCTCAAAATGATGAGGATTCGAGCGATGAAGATAGCGAGTTCGGACTCGTTATTAAGAAATTTCACAAGTTCATGCAAAAGAAGTATGAACGAAAAGGTAGGCAACAAGGAGACCAATTAAAGTGCTATGGATGCGGAGAAATCGGGCATATCAAATCAAATTTTCCAAATACCAAAAAAGGAGAAGAACCCGTCAAGAAACAAAGAGCATGCATCTCTTGGGGAGGCGACTCCGGAGACGAATCAAGTGATGGAGAAGGAAACGAGACCGCAAACTTGTGTCTTATGGCACACGAAGAAACTCAAAATGAGGTATGTACTTCTTCTAAGAACTATTTCACTTTAGAAGAAATGCAAGATGCATTTGATGAGTTGTATAAAGAGTTTATTAACGCTTCTAAATCTATAAAAGATTTAAGAAAACAATTTTCTTCAAAAGAAAAGGATTTTGAAAAACTTACTCTTGAAAATGAGAAATTAAAAGAGGAAAACAAGTTTTATGGCAAAAGAAGCGCCGATAAACCCGAAAGCTCAAATAAGGATTGTACTTCTTGCAAATCTCTAAAGGAAGAAGTAGAAAGTCTTAGAAGCACTTTGCACAAATTCAATTCTTCACACAAAAATCTCAATGAAGTGCTTGTAAATTTGAAATCCACTAAGCACGGTATAGGCTTTAAACACGAGCCAAAAGAAAAAGTTGAGTCCATTCCTAATCCACCTAAGACTCAACTAAGGCAAAATAAAATAAATGTCAACACTCAACCTAGAAATTTTAATCCAAGAATTGCAACTCATCCTAGAACAAATGCTAGAAGAAATAGTGGCATGTATAGACCACCTAGACAAGATTTTCGAAAACCACGTCAAAACTATATTCCTAACAATAGAGTAAATACTAGAAGAAATATTGGCATGTATAGACCACCTAGACAAGATTTTCGAAAACTACATCAAAACTACATTCCTAAAAATAGAGTGAATAAATTTAGACCTCTAAATTATTATCATCCTAGAAGAATGCACAATCCGAATGTCATTTGTCATTATTGCAATAAAATTGGACATATTGCTCCCGCATGCTTCACTAGACATAGACATTTCACTGCAGGACAATCACACCAATATGTTGCACCTAACGCACAAGGACCCAAAATGGCTTGGGTACCAAAATCTCATTAATTTGTTGTGTAGGTGTGTTTGAAGGGATCAAGTGTACTTTGGTACCTTGATAGTGGATGCTCCAAACATATGACCGGGGATGCATCAAAATTCCTTCAACTAAAACCCACGGAAGGAGGAAATGTTATTTTTGGAGACAATAACAAAGGAAAGATTATCGGCATTGGATCGGTCGATGCTTTAAAGAAAATCAATCTTCAAGATGAGGTACAAAAGGAGGATCCAAAGGAAGTTCAAGATGAAGTCATGGAACAACCTTCGGAGGAAGTACCACCACAAGAAGAAGAATCGATGATGCCTAAGGCTTGGAGGACGTCTAAAGACCATCCTCTTGACAAGGTAATTGGCAACATCGAGAAAGGGGTAAGTACACGAAATCTTCTTAAAGACACCGTAGGACATATGGCTTTTGTTTCACAAATAGAACCTAAAACCATTTCTGAAGCAATTGGGGATGAGCATTGGACCTTGGCAATGCAAGAGGAGCTTAACCAATTCTTACGTAATGATGTTTGGGAATTGAAGCCAAGACCCGATAATCACACCATAATTGGTATGAAATGGATTTTTCGGAATAAATTAGATGAAAATGGTATAATCACTAGAAACAAAGCTAGGCTAGTTGCTAAGGGAAATAATCAAGAAGAATGCATTGATTATGAAGAAACCTATGCACCCGTTGCACGCCTAGAAGCCATTCGTTTATTACATGCTTTTTCATCATCTATGAATTTCAAATTATTTCAAATGGACATCAAAAGTGCCTTCCTCAATGGGTTTATTCAAGAGGAAGTGTATGTTGACCAACCCCCGGGATTTGAAGATTTTACATCTCCCGACCATGTCTTCAAGCTTAAGAAAGCTTTATATGGTCTTAAACAAGCTCCTCGAGCTTGGTATGAACGTCTAAGTAAATTTTTTTTAGACAATGAGTTTGGAAGGGGGAAAGTTGACACTACACTGTTTATCAAAAATAAAAACAATGACATTCTATTAGTTCAAATTTATGTCGATGATATTATTTTTGGTGCTACTAATGATTTTTTATGCGAGGAATTTTCTAAGTTAATGACTAGCGAATTCGAAATGTCAATGATGGGTGAGCTAAACTTCTTCTTGGGGCTGCAAGTGAAACAAATGAAAGAGGGAACTTTCATTTGCCAATCCAAATATTGCAAGGAGTTGCTAAATCGTTTTGAAATGAGCAACGCCAAAGCAATGGCCACCCCAATGAGTACATCCGACCATCTTGACAAAGATGAGAAAGGTAAGGAAGTAGACACCAAGAAGTATCAAGGTATGATCAGATCTCTTCTCTATCTTACTGCTAGTAGACCGGACATCATGTTTAGCGTGTGTTTATGCGCTCGATATCAATCATGTCCAAAGGAGTCACACTTAACTGCGGTGAAATGGATTATGAAGTATCTTGTTGGAACGATAAATGTGGGACTATGGCATCCCAAAGGTTCTTCACGCCAACTTGTTGGCTATTCCGATTCCGATTTTGCGGGTTGCAAATTGGACCGCAAGAGCACTAGTGGCACTTGCCATTTGCTCGGTAGCTCCTTAGTTTCTTGGTTTAGCAAGAAGCAAGTTAGTGTTGCGTTGTCCACAACCGAGGCTGAATATGTAGCCACGGGGAGTTGTTGCGCTCAAATCCTTTGGATGAAACAACAACTCTCAGACTATGGCCTTAGTATCGATCATATCCCTCTTCGATGTGATAATACTAGCGCCATTCGCTTGACGAAGAACCCTGTTCTTCACTCAAGAACGAAACACATAGAAATTAGGCACCACTTTATAAGAGATCACGTTCTCAAAGGTGATGTCGAAATTGAGTTTGTTGAAACAAAAGATCAATTGGCCGACATCTTTACAAAGCCTTTAGAGAAAGAGTCCTTCTTCCGAATTCGTAGTGAACTCGGGATTCTTGACTCCACGTTGATCTAATTCATGCATTGCATTCTTATGTTTTAACGATTACTAACTTGAGCGTCGGAGGCGCCTAATTCTTTTTTGCAGGTATCGCCCCAAAGACAGGGGGAATTATCAGACACCGGTGCAGAATAATCAATTTCTCTAAAGTCAATAATCGATTATTCCCCATTTACGTTTTATGTTCATTATGCTGGAAAATTGAGATAATCGATTATACAACACTACAATCGATTATCTAACAGTTTTGGCTTTGCAGGATTTTAGCTGTTAAATATAAAATCGATTATCACATATCCCTAATCGATTATGTTGACATTTATTTTCAGGTGTTAAGTCACTGTGTGACAATAATCGATTATTTAAAACAGTGTAATCGATTTTCCTATTACCGTCTCGGATGTCCGTTACTACATTTCCTGAAATAATCGATTATCTCAAAAGCACAATCGATTATTCCCCGAGTCAGAAAATCACTGGGCACACTATGTCAGAATAATCGATTACCATAGTTCCATAATCAATTATTCTCAGTCAGTATTTCAAAATAGTTACCGTTTCTGACCGTTTGCTCCTTAAATTTTTGCAGATTTCTTAACTTTAATGCAATTTCATTCTTCACATTATAAATAGGTGCATTATATCTTCAATGTCTTCACTCAAACATCAATTCTAGCTCCCAAATTCTCAAAAATCTCTCAAAACTCTTCAAAGGCTATTACTATTCATTCAAAATGACGGGCAAAACTTCCAAACGAGCTCGTTCCGGCAAAAATGTTGCCTCCTCTTCCGTCACTCGTCCACTAGTTCATTGTTATAAAGATGGTTCTTATTTACGGTTCTTATTTACGATTCAATAGTGAAGCCGAACTTATGCGCTTCATTGAAAAATTTGAAAATCGAGAAATCCTTCCTCCTCGATTTTCCACGGATCGTTTCCTTAATCACAGCGCCCCTCCATCCACAGCAAATATGCTTATGCAAAGCCAAATCCTTGAATTCCTATTTCTTCACACTCCTTACATTCACCCTCCTCTAATTCGGGCCTTCTATTCAAATCTCGAGAAGGACGAAGATGGTGAAATTGTCTCGAACGTCAATGGGGTTTCAATTCCTCTATCTGAGGTAGGGGTGTGCATTCGATTTATCGATTCGATTTTGACCCTTATAGATAATTACTTATCGATTATCGATTTGTACATATGCTTATCGTTATCGTTTCAATAAGGTTTCGATTTTTTCGATTTCGATTTATCGATTTTGGGGGCTTATCGATTCGGTTATCGATTACACCAATAAGAAAATTTGCGGGCTTCCACGGAAAGTATTCCGCTATAAACGCGCCTAATTTATATGGACAAAAAGAAGCTAAAATAAGACGAACATCATTTATAACATAAAAATTGTATCAACAAGCACATGCAACAAAACTAAAGTAAGGGATCAAATGTATGCCACCAATACTCCAACAGTATAAGAAAATAAAACAAAACAAAATACATCATCACGGCTAATTTTTTTTTCTTAATTTGAACTTCATTCCCTTGATCTTTATCATTCCTTAAATGTGGTAGAGGAAATAGTAGGGTATAAGAAAATAAAACAAAACAAAATACATCATCACGGCTAATTTTTTTTTCTTAATTTGAACTTCATTCCCTTGATCTTTATCATTCCTTAAATGTGGTAGAGGAAATAGTAGGGTAAGGGACTTAGGGTAAAGGAAAGGGTATAGATTAGGGAAAATGATATTGTATAGCCGCTTTCAAAATAGTAGCGGAATATATATACATTTTATATGTTATATTAATCTACACAAATAGGTAATTACTTATTTTACAAATGTCTACCGTCTAGGGGTGTGCATTCGATTTATCGATTCGATTTTGACCCTTATCGATAATTACTTATCGATTATCGATGTGTACATATGCTTATCGTTATCGTTTCAATAAGATTTCGATTTTTTCGATTTTGATTTTTTCGATTTCGATAACAAATAATCGATTCGATTTATCGATAAACCGATTCGAATGCACACCCCTAATCTGAGGCAAATATTCAAGCCCTCACTAAACTCCCGTGCAATGGGGAAGACATTTCTCTCTATACTAGGGAAGAAGGCGCGTTATTTGATGAACAACTTCTCTTCACCCAAATTGGCATCGGTGAATTTATTGCAACTCCGGACCATCGTCGTCCAACCATTACAAACATGCTCCCGGAATATCGTCTAATTTTTTATTTCATCACCAGCGTTCTAAAACCGCGAAAATTCAATCACACAACTATCTCTCATGAGGATTCAAAACTCATGCATGCCATTATCACCGGGGCTCGCATCAATTGGTGCAAGTTCGTCATGACTCACTTATATGATGCAATTGGGGAAGATAAGCCACTCCCCTTTGCTTTTGTCGTTATGACCATTCTTGTTGCTTCCGGTATCGACACCTCCGTCGGTCCTCACAAAAAGGCGACCAAACATTGGGAAATTCAAGAATCTTCATTTCCCAATATCTTTGAGCATCCGCTTCCTCCTCCACCTCAAAGACGTCGTCATCCGGCCCCGTCCGATGCATCCCTCCAATCTATTTTCGAGCAACTTGCCTCCATGTCCATATCCATAAATCATATTGATATGAATGTCAATCAATTGACTCACGAGCTCCATGGATATTTGATCACGTCCATTATCCATATGCCCAAATTGACCTTCGGGAAGATGTACCGGATGTCGAGACGGAAGTCAATGATGATAATGAATAATGTCTTGTCTCTTTGTTTTTCTAGTTTGCATAATATTCTGTCTTTTATTTTTATGTATTTGCAATATTGTTTAATCAATAAAGAGTTAGTTATTTTTTTGCTAATGTCAAAAGGGGGAAGATATGGGCTATGCACACTAATACATATTGGCATAAATTCATAACTTAAGGGGGAACTCGTTGCATATCTATATACTTGTCTTGGATCGTCATTATGAATTAATTAATATGCATATCCCGATTTGGTTTGCCATTATCAAAAAGGGGGAAATTGTTGAAACACGTTCTCAAGTCGCTAAACTAAACGTGTGTTCATATTTGTAGGTTTTGATAAATGACAAACCGACGTGAACAGAACATTGACATATGCCGAAGTCCAAGCATAAGAGAAACAAAGATCAAGATTAAGTAAAGCAACAAAGTTATACATGCGTCGTTCTATAATTGTGATCTTGATCCGACAATTGATTCAAGACTTGGCTTCTATCGTAAAATCATTTTTATCAAACCATGCATCTTTAATTTAAAGCAAAATGATTTTCAAACATTTCATTTTAACCAAAATGAATTCTAAACATGTCTTTCAAATCTTGACAAACAAAATCGATTATGTACTTTATGATAATCGATTATGTTAAAACAGTGTACACCAGATTTTACAAAGCTGTAAGATAATCGATTATGTACCTTATGATAATCGATTATGTTAAGGCAGTGTACACCAGATTTTACAAAGCTGCAAGATAATCGATTATGTACCTTATGATAATCGATTATGTTAAGGCAGTCTTCACCAGATTTTTCAAAGCTACAAGATAATCGATTATGTGCCTTAGACTAATCGATTATGTTGAGACAGTGAGCATCAGATTTTACAAAGTAGCAAAATACTCGATTATGGCTTTTCTGGTAATCGATTATATTAAAGACCGTTGCCAAAGTATTTTCAAACACTGAAAGATAATCGATTATGTACAATCAGACAATCGATTATGTTAAGCACAAAATCGGGGATTGATTTTTGAACGTTGTCAGGTAATCGATTATACGATTTGGATAATCGATTATTCTGCTTAAAACCTGGGAATGATTTTTAAACGATTGGCAGATAATCGATTATGCAGAATCAGATAATCGATTATCCTAGCACAAAATCAGCAATTTGTGATTGGCAATTAAGCAACGGTTTTGTGTGTTTTAAGCACTATAAATACAACTCAAATTCACTCTTCTAAGCACAACAACTGATTACATTCTTGCTTAAGCTTACATTCTCTCTTATCAATCATTTTATATTCATTTCATAGCTTTTTGAGAGCCAAACTCTTGACTAAGTTGTTGTGTTCTTGAGCGTATTGTTTTTACTCATATCTACTCTATAAAGAGAGTCTTGTATTGAGTGCTAAGTGTTTGTACATACTTGAAGGGATAGTCTAATCCCTTGTTGTAAGAAGGAAAGGTAGTTCCTTGGTTTGAAGTCTTGAGGTGCGGTATCCTCGAGCAGGTTGAAGTCTTGTAGAGTGTATATCTACGAGCAAGTGTAACGGTCTGTTAGGCACCCGTAAGCTTAACGAAGTTAGTGGAAAACTCGAGAGAGTCTCTCGGGGACTGGACTAACCACACGTTGTGGTGAACCAGGATAAAATTGGTGTGTTCTTTCCTTACTTCTTTACTTACCGCACTTATTTTACTCCTGCAATTTTAATTTCGCTAATTTTGCATTGTTTTTTATTATAACGCTATTCACCCCCCCCTCTAGCATTAAGCGTATATTCTAACATTATGAAGTGGTGCCTAATTTCTATGTGTTTCGTTCTTGAGTGAAGAACAGGGTTCTTCGTCAAGCTTATGGCGCTAGTATTATCACATCGAAGAGGGATTTGATTGATACTAAGACCATAATCCGAGAGTTGTTGTTTCATCCAAAGGATTTGAGCACAACATCTCCCCGCGGCTACATATTCAGCCTTGGTTGTGGATAACGCAACACTTACTTGTTTCTTGCTAAACCAAGAAACTAGAGAGCTACCGAGCAAATGGCAAGTGCCACTAGTGCTCTTGCGGTCCAATTTGCAACCTGCAAAATCGGAATCGGAATAGCCAACAAGTTGGCATGAAGAACCTTTGGGATACCATAGTCCCACATTTATAGTTCCAACAGGATACTTCATTATCCGTTTTACCGCAGTTAGGTGCGACTCCATCGGACATGATTGATATCGAGCGCATAAACACACGCTAAACATGATGTCCGGTCTACTTGCAGTAAGATAAAGAACGGATCCAATCATACCTCGATACTTCTTTGTGTCTACTTCCTTACCTTTCTCATCTTTGTCAAGATGGTCGGATGTACTCATTGGAGTGGCCATTGCTTTGGCGTTGCTCATTTCAAAACAATTTAGCAACTCCTTGCAATATTTAGATTGGCAAATGAAAGTTCCCTCTTTCATTTGTTTCACTTGCAACCCCAATAAGAAGTTTATCTCACCCATCATTGACATTTCAAATTCACTTGTCATTAATTCAGAGAATTCCTTGCACAGAGAATTGTTAGTAGCACCAAAAATAATATCATCTACATATATTTGAACTAATAAGATGTCATTGTTTTTGTTCTTAATAAAGAGTGTAGTGTCAACTTTCCCCCTAATGAACTCATTGTCCAAAAGAAATTTGCTTAAGCGTTCATACCAAGCTCGGGGAGCTTGTTTAAGACCATAGAGGGCTTTCTTAAGTTTGAAGACATGATCGGGAGATTTAAATTCTTCAAAACCCGGGGGTTGTTCAACATATACTTCCTCTTGAATAAACCCATTTAGGAAGGCACTCTTTACATCCATTTGATATTAAATAAAATTCATAGAAGAGGCAAAAGCAAGTAATAGACGAATAGCTTCTAGTCGTGCAACTGGTGCATAAGTTTCTTCATAATCAATTCCTTCTTCTTGATTATAACCTTTAGCAACAAGCCTAGCTTTGTATCTAGTGATTATACCATTTTCATCTAATTTATTTCGAAAAACCCATTTCGTACCAATTATGGTGTGATTATCGGGTCTTGGCACCAATTCCCAAACATCATTACGTTTGAATTGGTTAAGCTCCTCTTGCATTGCCAAGGTCCAATGCTCATCCCCAATTGCTTCGGAAATGGTTGTAGGTTCTATTTGTGAAACAAAAGCCATATGTCCTACAGCATCTTTAAGGAGGTTTCGAGTACTTACCCCTTTCTCGATGTTGCCAATTACCTTGTCGAGAGGATGATCTTTAGACGTCCTCCAAGCCTTAGGCATCATCGATTCTTCCTCTTGTGGTGGTTCTTCTTCCGATGATTGTTCCACAGCTTCATCTTGAACTTCCTTTGGATTTTCCTCTTGTACCTTGTCTTGAAGATTTATTTTGTTTAAAGAATCTGCAAGATCAACACAAGAATCCTTTCTCGCCAAGCGAGCATCATTTTCACAAAATACTACATGAGGAGATTCCTCAACAGTTTTGGTTCGATTATTGAAAACTCTATATGCTTTGCTACGCGATGAGTAACCAAGAAAAATTCCTTCATCAGATTTCGCGTCAAATTTTCCCAAGTTATCTTTTCCGTTGTTGTGAATGAAACATTTACAACCGAAGACTCTAAGATGGGAAGGATTTGGTTTCCTTCCCATATAGAGTTCATAGGGAGTTTTCATGAGTATCGGTCTTATGACAGCTCTGTTTAAAACATAGCTTGTGGTACTCACGGCATCCGCCCAAAACTTTTTGGAAGTCATAGCCTCATCGAGCATGGTTCTAGCCATCTCTTTGAGACATCGATTTTTACGTTCCACCACTCCATTTTGTTGTGGTGTACGTGGAGCCGAAAAGGTATGTTCAATACCGAGTTCGTCACAAAAATCCGCGAAGAGATTGTGATCGAACTCTCCCCCATGATCACTTCTTATGGAAGTGATGGTTGTGTTCTTTTCTTTTTGAACACGTTTAAGAAAACTTTTAAAATCTTGAAAGGCATCACTTTTATGAGCAAGAAATAACGTCCATGTGAATCTAGAGTAGTCATCAACAATTACAAAAGCATAAAGATTTCCACCAAGACTTTCAACACGAGATGGTCCAAAAAGATCCATGTGAAGAAGTTGTAAAGGTCTAGTGGTTGAAACAACATTTTTAGATTTAAAAGAGGCTTTTATTTGTTTTCCTTTTTGGCATGAATCACAAATAGAATCTTTTTCAAATTTTAGTTTTGGAAGACCGATTACTAAATCTTGAGAAACTAATTTGTTTAAAAGATTCATGTTGACATGAGCTACTCTACGATGCCATAACCACATGTCGTCTTCTTTACTCAAAAGGCAATTCACAAAACTTGATGAAGAATTTTCAAGATCAACCATATAGATATTATCAATTCTAATACCACGAAGAATAACTTTAAAATCACTACGACGGATAACTAAGCATTCTTCGGAGTCAAACAATACAAGATTTCCCTTGTCACATAATTGACTTATGCTCAAGAGATTATGTTTAAGACCTTTAACTAGCAAAATATGCTTAATGGAGGAGGATTCGTCCTTACCGACCGATCCGATGCCGATAATCTTTCCTTTGTTATTGTCTCCAAAAATAACATTTCCTCCTTCCGTGGGTTTTAGTTGAAGGAATTTTGATGCATCCCCGGTCATATGTTTGGAGCATCCACTATCAAGGTACCAAAGTACACTTGATCCCTTCAAACACACCTACAAAATAAATTGATGAGATTTTGGTACCCAAGCCATTTTGGGTCCTTGTGTGTTAGGTGCAAAATAGTGGTGTGATTGACCTGCAGTGAAATGTCTATGTCTAGTGAAGCATGCGGGAGCAATATGTCCAATTTTATTGCAATAATGACAAATGACATTCGGATTGTGCATTCTTCTAGGATGATAATAATTTGGGGATCTAAATTCATTCACCCTATTTTTTGGAATATTGTTTTGATGTAATTTTCGAAAATCTTTTCTATGTGTTCTAAATTGCTCAACATTTCTCCTAGTGTTTATTCTAGGATGCATGACGATTCTAGGATTATTATTTCTAGGTTGAATATTTCTAGGTTGCAATTTTTGAAAATCTTTTCTAGGTGTTCTAAATTGTTCTACATTTCTTCTAGTGCTCGTTCTAGGATGTATAGTGGTCCTAGGATTGTTATTTCTAGGTTGTTTAGGAATGGTCTCATCCTTTTTGTTAGACACATTTTTGAAACCTATTCCATGTTTAGTAGATTTCAAGTTTATAAGAACCTCATTGAGAGTTTTGTGGGAGGAGTTGAATTTATTCAAGGTGCTCTTAAGTTTTTCTACTTCATCTTTTAGAGATTTGCAAGATGTAAAACCATTGTTTGAGCTTTCGGGTTTATCGACGCTTCTTTTGCCATAAAACTTGTTTTCCTCTTTTAATTTCTCATTTTCAAGAGTTAGTTTTTCAAAATCCTTTTCTTTTGAAGAAATTTGTTTTCTTAAATCTTTTATAGATTTAGAAGCGCTAATAAACTCTTTATACAACTCATCAAATGCATCTTGCATTTCTTCTAAAGTGAAATAGTTCTTAGAAGTAGTACATACCTCATTTTGAGTTTCTTCGTGTGCCATAAGACACAAGTTTGCAGTCTCGTTTCCTTCTCCATCACTTGATTCGTCTCCGGAATCGCCTCCCCAAGAGATGTATGCTCTTTGTTTCTTGACGGGTTTCTTCTCCTTTTTGGTATTTGGACAATTTTGTTTGATATGCCCGATTTCTCCGCATCCATCGCACTTTAATTGGTCTCCTTGCCGCTTACCTTTTCGTTCATACTCCTTTCGCATGAACTTGTGAAATTTCTTAATAACAAGTCCGAACTCGTTATCTTCGTCGCTTGAATCCTCATCATTTTGAGGTTGAGTCGTGCTTGCTTTAAGATCGATTCTTCGTTTCCTTTGATCATCCAAAGGAGGGTTAAGAATAGTAGATTCATAGGTTTTGAGATTACCTCTAAGCCCGTCGATTGTGACATTTGAGATGCCGATTGATTCTTGAATAGCGTCGGCTTTGGAGTGCCATTCCGGAGTGAGACTTCGAAGAATTTTACGGACAAGTTCCCTATCCGTGAAAGTCTTCTTAAGAGCATGAAGATCATTAACGATTTTTGAAAATCGTTCGAACATATCATCTATCTTCTCGTTTTCCTTCATATGAAAAAGTTCATATTCATGGGTTAAAAAATCTATTTTAGCTTCTCCTACCTGGTCCGTACTTTCGTAGGTGATTTCCAATTTGTCCCACATTTGCTTGGCCGTTGTGCAACATGATATTTTCCTATAATCATCGGGGTTTACAGCACAGTACATCACGTTGATGGCTTTAGCGTTGTTCTCCACTTTTCTGATATCGTCCGCATCGTATTCATCTTCGGATTTAGGAACCATTTCATGTTCAACCCATTTGGTTGGTATTTGCTCTCCATTCTTTATAATTTTCCACAGTATAAAATTATTTGATTGGATGAATATTCTCATCCTCTCCTTCCAATAAGTGTAATTGGTGCCATCGAAGAGTGGTGGCCTTGTGAAGCATTGTCCTTCACCTAGTCCTGCATAAACGTTACGAGTAGAAGCCATGGATTGTTTCTCTCAAACTGTTAAGTCTTTCAGAGAGTTAGGCTCTGATACCAATTGTTAGAATATACGCTTAACGCTAGAGGGGGGTGAATAGCATTTTAATAAAAATCAAGATAAATTTGCGGAATTAAAATTGCAAGAATAAAGTAAGTGCAGTAATTAAAGTATTAAGGAGAGAACACACCAAATTTATACTGGTTCACCACAACGTGTGGTTAGTCCAGTCCCCGAGAGACTCTCTCGAGTTTTACACTAACTCCGTTAAGCTTACGGGTGCCTAACAAACCGTTACACTTGCTCGTAGATATACACTCTACAAGACTTCAACCTGCTCGAGGATACCTCACCTCAAGACTTCAAGTCAAGGAACTAATCTTTCCTTCTTACAACAAGGGATTAGAACTTCCCTTCAAGTGTATGCAAATACTTAGCACTCAAGACAAGACTCTCTTATAGAGTAGATGTGAGTAAAATTAATACGCTCAAGAACACAACAACTTCATCAAGAATTTGGCTCTCAAAAACTATGAAATGAATGTGAAATGATTGATATGAAAGTATGTAAGCTTAAGAAAGAATTGTAATCAGTTGTTGTACTTAAAAGAGTGATTTTGAGGTGTATTTATAGTCCTCAAAGTCACCAAGACCGTTGCTTAATTGCCAATCACTAATTGCTGATTTTGTGCTAGGATAATCGATTATCTGATTTGCATAATCGATTATCTGCAAATCGTTCAAAAATCATATGCAGATTTTAAGCAGAATAATCGATTATTCAAATTGCATAATCGATTACCTGATAACGTTTAAAAATCAGATGCTGATTTTATGCTAGCATAATCGATTATTGCCTTGTGCATAATCGATTATCTTTCAGCGTTTAAAACTACTTTGGCAACGGTCTTAACATAATCCATTACCAAAAAGACATAATCAATTATTTTGCTGTTTTGTAAATTTTGGTTATACACTGTCTTAACATGATCGATTATCAAAAAGACATAATCGATTATTTTGTTGTTTTGTAAATTCCGGTTTACACTGTCTTAACATAATCGATTATCAGAAAAACATAATCGATTATTTCTGTCCAGATTTGAAAGACATGTTTAAAATTCATTTTGGCTAAAATGAAAATGTTTGAAAATCATTTTGTTTTAAATCAAAGATGCATGGTTTGATGAAAATGATTTTACAAGAGAAGCCAAGTCTTGAATCTATTGTCAGATCAAGATCACAATATAAAACGACTCATGTATAACATTGTTGCTTTACTTGATCTTGTTCTTTGTTTCTCTTGTGCTTGGACTTCGGCATATGTCAATGTTCCATGCGCGTCGGTTTGTCATTTATCAAAACCTACAAAGATGAACACACGTTTAGTTTTAGCGACTTGAGAACGTGTTTCAACAGCATCCTACTCCAATATTATCTTGTGTATGAAACACACGGAGCTAATACCCCAAATATCCGCCAAGGTCCATCCAATCGCTCGCTTGTGCTTTTGAAGAACCGCCAAGGTGGCGTCTACCTGCATGTTAGTCAAGCAAGAAGAAAGAATAACTGGCAAAGTGAAATTAGGACCAAGAAATTCATACCTGAGGTGAAGAGGAAGTGGTGTCAACTCCAACACCGGTGGATCCTTAATAGACGGCTTGGTGGGTGAAGTTTTGCAATTTTCAAGATCAAGAGATAACTTCCTCAACTCATAAGAATACGAGCCTATGCCATGTAGCGTTCACACACTCCACCCTTCCGGCATCATCATCAACATCCATGTTTAAGAGCACGACCTCAAGTAGGTCCTCAACATTTGCCATTGCGCTTGTATCATCTACTATCACGGCCGTGACAATGTCAACAAACGAGCACACCTCGGTGCTATTTCGTTGCCTCATTGATTTTCACACGTGGAACACCAACTTTTTATCTCCAACTTGGAAGGTCAATTCTCTTGCTTCCACATCAACCAAGGCCTTCCCCGTAGCTAGGAAAGTCCTTCCAAGAATGATAGGCACCTGAAATCCACTTTGCAATCCAAAATCATGATATCGACCAGCAATATGAACTTATTAACACGAACAAGGACATCATCAATAATCCCCAAAGGCCAATTCATTGACCGGTCTGCCATTTGAAGCCTCATGGAAGTTGGATGAGGTTGTCTGATACCTAATGTCTTTAAAACCGAATATGGCATGAGATTAATACTTGCCCCCAAATCACATAAGGCTTTTGCGAAATCGGCACTTCAAATGGTACATGGTATTGTGAATGCTCCGGGATCCTCTCGCTTTGGAGCCATGACATGTATAATGTAACTCACTTGATGCGTCATATTGGTTGTCTCACATTCTATCAATCTCTTTTTAGTAACCAAGTCCTTCATGAACTTTGCATATCCCGGCATTTGTTCAAGTGCCTCCACCAAGGGCACATTTATAGCCAAACTCTCATCATCTCAATGAATGTTTTAAATTGGTTGTCACCTTTTTGCTTAGCCAACCTTTGAGGATATGGTGGAGGAAGTCTAGGCAAGGGTGCCTTGGATTGTGACACCACCGGTTCGGGCATATCAATGACGTGCTCCCTAGACATGTTCATGGCCTCTTGAGTCTCCTCCTCACCCTCATCAATTTTAATTCTCACATCATCACTTGCATTTGGTTTAACAATATCCTCAACTACCAACAGGATCTCATCGTTTTGAAACTCCTCTTCATCAATCACAACTCGATTTCCTCTTGAGGCCTTCACATCACCGCCTCTTCCACTTCTTGTGGTCACCCCCATCACATGATTATTATGCCTACCCTTGGGGTTTAGTACTGTATCACCTGGTAGAGCACCCTTTGGGAAAGTGTTTAGATATTGTGAAATTTGCCCGAGTTGTACTTCCAAGTTACGGATTGAAGTGTCATGGAAGTCCAATTGAGAATCGGAGTCATGATTCTTCTTCATCATTTGCTCAAATGTTTTCTATTCAACCCATGTCATTGCCCAATGAACTCAACCCTTAAGATTGAAACGGAGGCTGGTTGTTGGGTTGTTCATACATTGAGGGCCTTTGAAAGCCTTGCCCCCTATTACCTTAACCACCATTATTGTTCCACCCACCTTGACCACCATTGTTATTGTTCAAATTGTTGTTCCCATTCCAATTACCTTGATTCCCCGAGTTATTGCTCCCCAATTGCCTCCTTGATTGTTATTATAATTCCAATTTCCACCTTGTTTATTGCCCTAATTACCTTGGGGTCTCCATTGTTGATTCCATTTACTCCCTTTATTTCCTTGGAAGTTGTTGACATATTGGACTTCCTCACTTGGTCATCAAAACCTTCATTAGAATATCCACCACCATCATCATAGCTGTCAAAATTTTCTTGAGGTTGTTGTTGCCCTCTTTGCCTTCTTTTCATCATATTCACTCCCTCCATGGCATTGACTTGCCGCGAATTTTGAACTTGTTGAAGTTGCGCCTTAGCCAATTGGTTTATTGTTGTTGTGAGTTCGGTAATGGCTTGACCATGATAATGCAACTTCTTATGCAAGTGTATAATATTAGAATCACCTTGAGGAACATTATCCCGGCTTTGCAATGCCGAAGAAGTATCAGTCATTTCATCAAGAACATCACAAGCTTCGTTGTATGAAAGCTTTATAAAATTACTAATGGGCAACTGATTGACAATGCACTGGTTTGTTGTGTTTATACCCCGATAGAACGTCTGTTGGATCATAGCATCATTCATATTGTAGTTGGGGCATTCTTTTACCATCGTCTGAAACCTCTCCCATATCTCATGTAAAGGCTCTGTTGGTTCTTTCTTGAAAGCTAGAATCTCATCTCGAAGAGCCGCCATATGACTAGGAGAAAAGAACTTGGCAATGAATTTATTGGCCAACTCATCCCACGTAGTTATGGAATGATTTGGAAGTCTCTCCAACCAATCCAATGCATTGCCCCGAAGTGATAGGGGAAAAAGCCTTAACCTCAGTGCATCTTCCAAACATTTGTCTGCTTGCTCTCCCAGCAAGTATCCACAATCCCTTTCAAATGCTTGTATGCGTATTGGTCCGAGATGCCTGTGAAGTACCCTCGTTGTTCGAGAAAGGTAAGCATGATATTGGTGATTTGGAATTTCCCCGCCCGGATTCGGGGAGGAACTATTACTCTTGCGTACCCTTGATTGGGTAGAACTCTTGGTTCCACTCTTGGTGGAGGTGGAGGAGGGTCTGGTATGTTGTCACTACCATTAACATTTGCATTAGCATTTCTACCCTGTATTTGTGCTTGGGGTAAAACTTCCTCTTGTTCTACTTCTTCCACCTCCTCCATTCCCACATTAATAGCATCTTGTGCGTTTAAAGCCATTGATACATGAGTGAAAAGTAAGTAAAAAGAATGAATATACAAAACTACCCAACAAATAGTTAAAAACCATAAAGCTCCCTAGCAACGACGCCAAAAAGTGATCGGTGCGGACTAAACCTAAGGAAGAGTGAGCGCTAATACTTTTACCCAATAGTGGTATCATAGTCAATTTTCCACAGAGAGCTTCGATTTAGAGTTGAGTATTTGCTAAGCTTAGAAGTGCGTTTTGGGTCCTAATTGGTCTTCTAACTTTTTTGGTTATCTTTTGATTAATAGCTACAATTTATCAACTATAATTATAAAACTAAGTTATTTAGAATTATGATTATATGTTGTATACAATATATAGAGAGGCACTAGGGTCGTGGCATGTACCTAGGTGTTCAACTAACGGGTAGAGATTCCTAATGCAAGATAGATGAATATGGGACTTATGCTATAACTGTTGTACTTTTCCAACCACTCTCACACCTCTCGGTAGAGAGAGTGCGTTTTCTCAATTGACTCTATCGAGACAAATTGGGTAGGCCAATTTGCTCAAGCAACTTATGGTTCAATTTGGGTAATTACTCTCTCGGGGTTTAACCCGTTAATTGGTACTACCATTCTCATGGGTCCATCCCAATTCCCTTTAGGAATTAATCTTGGGGTCAAAGATGCTCTTTCTCAAGAAGAGTCAAGACCCACTAAGCTAGATTTAGTGTTTGCAACCACCAAATCTTAATGAAAATATAAGATCAATCCAAATAACAAATATCCAACATCATTCATGCACTAAACAATCACACCGATTAATTACCCATACTAGGGTTGAGCCACAACCCTAGATAATGGGTTTAGCTACCCATAATACAATTTTTTTTTGAAGAAATAGTAGATGAAATTGACGTAATAATTAATTACAAAGTTAATCTACTTGAATCCACTTTAATACAAGAAGAAATTGCCCAAAATAGGCTAATACTAAGAAGTCTCAATCTCAGCAGCTTTCTGATGCATAAAACATAACCTAAAAAGGTAAAATGTTCAATTTATACTACAGAGGAAAAATCGGACAAATGTACCCCTGAGGGTCTAGCGCAGACCGCGTAAAAATGTCACGCAGTCGCGGAAGGCATTTGGTCTTCAAATCTTTCTTCTGGAACTGGGGGATGCAGACCGCACAAGTATGTCACGCGGTCGATTTGGCTAAGGGATGCGGACCGCACAGAAATGGTATGCGGCCGCGTGGCAAGACTCACCAAAATCATCACTGTCTGAACTTTACCCACGCGGACCACACTGCTTTGGTATGCGGCAGCGTGGGATTTTGCATTTAATGGTTGGGTCTCAGCACCTTCATAAGTGCGGACCGCGTGGAAAGGATCGCGGACCGCGTGGCTTGACATTGCATTTGCCTGGTCTCTAAACTATCCTGCGCGTCCGCGTAGCAAATCAGTGCGGACCGTGCATGGTGAACTTGAACTAACCTTGCCTCTGAACTCTCCTGCGTGGCCGCTCACCAAATCACTACGGTTCGTGCAGGTTATCTTGTTCCCCTCTTCAGTTGTCTTTTGACACTTGGCAGATTCCACTCCTTTTTGAGCCGATCTTTGATATTTGTCATCTTGTCGCTCAAACCTGCAATCAAGTGCAATTTGTAAGTATTTTGGGACTAATATATGGCAATTAATGCACAAAGATCATGTAATAATGGCTATAAAACATGTAAAAATCATAGTTATCAGTAACAAGAATAAAACTTGAGGGAACACTCGACATAAAATGACCCAACCTAATATACTGACTTATACATATAACGTACATGCCTATAAGGACAAAATAATCACTCGCACACTGAACATGGGCCGACAAAGCCATACAATCTTTCATATACATGACATATGTCAATAAGCCTCTAAGAGTACTTAAATGTCATAAGGTCGGGACAGGGCCTCGACATACCAATCAATACATGTCTAAATCATATTGACTAAATAAGCAACTCCAGAGAAACTGGAGCACACCAACATCTTCCACTGAGCTGATAGCCTACTTGGAGGACTTTCAACCTGTTTATCGACTCCTGCGGGCATGAAACGCAGTGACTTTAGGCAAAAAAGGGACATCAGTACGAATAATATACCGAGTATGAAAGGAATAAAAATCAGTAAACAATAGACATGAGTGAAACATGGAGTAAAAGACCCAACATGTATATCTAAATAGCTCTGTGAATCATTTATATTATAATATCATGCATATACGTATAAATATCGTACCATGCATGGGTATATGCATTCATAACGTTATCAAAACTCTGAGGGCATCCTATCATATCATCCCATCTATTCATAACATTTTTGATGTATCAGCCATTTTGATCATAGTCATATACATTTGGCCGTAGCCATTTTGATCCCTAGTGATAGTTTAGGCAATTACATAGAGGGTATGCCCTTTAGGGATTCTTACAAATGTGATGTATAGCCTAAACTTCAGGAATTTTTCATGCATGTTGAGGTCTTACAGTTTGTCATGCCTTTTGAGGTCTTACAGTTTGCCATGCCTATTGAGGTCTTACAAGTTGTCATGCCTATTAAGGTCTTACAGCTTGTAAAATAGATCTAGTTAAATGGAGGCTGCCCACTAGGGGTCTTACTGTTTTGGATTTACCAGTTGTATGGCAATTAACAGCAGTCTCCGAGTCATCGAGTTTGTTTGAGCTTGAAGACTACTTCTCGTGAGCTCGGAGTTGCCTTCCAGGGGCTTTATGAGCCTGGAGTTTCGACCCTAGGGTCATGCAAGTTGTCAAATCGGTGATGTTGAGTCTCTGACTATGTCGGGACTCATTTAACGGGGAAGCATTTGATGTAGGTGTGGTGAAATCACCTTTCCTGAAATAAGAAATGCCAGAAAGGTATTATTCGCTTGGTGTAAATATATACTGTAAATACATATCATGCGGTTGTTGTGAGCTTGGCCCGCATAGTTGCAGCTCCTCCGGTTATCTGATCCATTCACATGATCTCGTGTTGGAACTTAGCCTTCCATTTATTGGCCCTTCCGATGGGATGGTGCCCTTAAGAGGAGGTAATCGTACGTCGTCCGACTATAGAAGAAAAGACAGCGATCTTGTCGAATCCCTTCCTTGGGGTTACATTGCTCCGTTGATAATCTTGATGGCAAGACCTTTAGGTTGGAAACCCGATCAAGGAAAGAGAGCTGGTGGGTCCCATAGAAGCCTCGGATCTCTTAGTGAAGTTCACAATTCTGAATGTCTTGGCTAACTGCATGTATTTAGGTTAGTAAAAGGAAAGAAGCAACAAAAGAGCGGAGTATTCCTTCCCCGGTGCGGAGTGTGTAGGCAACATTTTTTATGTCAGTTATGTTCCTTCCATTTCGAGGATCAAGCTCCAATATAGCATTCTACCACGTTCAACCAGGCTTGGCCAAAGAAATGATTCTGCTTACCATTTGATCCTTTCGACGGTGGAGGCATTGATGCTGGTGACTGGTCATATGGTGAGCGATTTCTTCCCGTCGCGTGTGGCTTTATGTCGAATGCCTTAGTTCCACCTTTTTTGGGGATTTCCATCCCTTTGACGGAGTGGGGTCAAAATTATCTCCGGGCATTGTGCCCGCTGTCATTCGAATAAAATGTCAGCGCTTCGCGGGCTCGACGTTCCAGCCTGAGCTCTAGGGAGTTGCATAGAGGGAACGACCTTCCTGATTATTGTGGCGATTGGTGTATGGAATCTACCAAATATTCGAAATGTGAGAGTGATTTGGTTTATTAGTCCGAACTGCCTTATTAGCTTTGGTCTGATGGCGTTGGTATAGTTGGCCGAACCACCCGCACTCATGAACACATGCTTTACTTGAAATAGGTTAGATGAGGAAGGGGGTTACCAATGAGAGAATATGAATCCAAGGCAAAGTCTCGGCATCCCTTTCCTTGGATGCAAGGGTGTCCTTTAGGTATATTCCTCTCACCCGTCTTTTCTTGGCGTTGAGCACTTTCTTCTTGCATTTTATGGATCTTTGACGGGTGACATCGCCCGTTTAAGGTCGTGGCAATATGTTATGGCTTGTCAGCTTCATATATTTTTTGATACCCTTCTTCCTTTGGAGCTGGATTCGAGCATGACAACTCGATGATGCTTGGTGGCGACCTCTATTGAATAGTACAGTTGTTGCTATTTTGGGCCGGTGACCCCACACACCCTGTGGTTCCTGCAACGGGGCATAGTTCTCTTGAAGGGGTCTTGGCCAAACAGGTCTGAGCGGCCTGGAGTTCCCAGCTTCGCTTATGGTGATCATGATGTTTGGTACAAAAACGTTGTAATCGCACTCGGCCGGGCGGGATTTCCCTACCGGTTGTGCCTTATTGAATCCGATTCCATTGGAGGTTCCTCGAGGATGCTGTCCTCGGGACATCTCCCTATTGTTGTGAGGTCGGTTGCAACTCCAGTCGTTCCTCCCATTCGCGGCGCATGGATGATACCTCAGACTGCTTTGTATTAACTTTTTTATCGGGAGTCTGCTTGGATATACCGAACTCGAGGAGGTCCCCGAAGGGTTGTTCATGGTTCCTCTCAAAAGTGTTTCTTCAAACTTCCTCAACGAGATGGGCTCGAATATGTCATCTTGGGTGTCACTACCTCTGAATAAGCACGCGCAAGAGGTGGTGCGCTCGTAGGGATCCAAGGTCCTGTCGCACCTAGGAAATTTCGGTGTTATAGGTTTCTACAAGGCGAGTTTCGAGACCTTTTCCTTAGGAGATGCTTGCTATAAGAGCTTCCACGAACCCGATTTAATAATTTCGAAGAGATTCCCAAGCATCCTCACTGCGGTAGGGACGGTTACCGACCCATTGTTACTTGACCTCTCGGATACTGGCTCATCGTAAGGATATGTCTCGATCGCTATAGCATTGGGGGTCCCCGGGCGACGTTACAGCTAACTGATAGCCAACTGTCGTGCCTGCAACATATCAAAAATAACATGAAGACTAATTTCCTGTTTTACCCGGGCTGGGCTTTCTTGTCCTTCCTGTTGGTCGCTGTGTCGTATGCTCCTGTCGGTGCGAGAAGTTTCATTGACTTGTTGTGTATCCTGTGAATCAACATCCGCTAGAATCGATCAGGAAGCGATATCAAGATTCCATGGAGGTGTTTTAGCGACTTGGATAGCCACGCCATTTTCCCCGTAATTTTTGAGGTTGTCATTCTCAACTCCGTTTACCGAGCCGAACATTTTTCCTCTGAAATCAAAGGATCTTGGACAAGAAAAAGTGTGAAAGATAACATGCGTTTGTGTGACGAAACCAGCAAGAAAATAATCATTATTATTTTTAGCCCCGTGGTGGGCACCAAACTGTTTACCGTGAAAAAGGTAACAAAATTAAATTGTAAATGAGACTCTAAAAACACATGATCTATTCCCGACCTAGTTGTTAAAGCAGTTAATGCTAAGAACATGAAGTATAGTCATAAAATATGAGCTAATACGAGGCAGTAATCAAATTGAAAGGGCATGTTTCCCAAGTGTAGGGACGATTGATGTGACCTCGGGGTCGGTGTTGGTATCAATCTCGGACTATCGGGGCCGCCAAGGATGGGATAACGGTTTAAGGTATGATTAAGCAAGGCTATATATTGCCAATAATAGATGATATGGTGAAGAAGTAGTAAGAAAATAATAAATGCCAAGGAGGCCTCGGGCCTATGAGGATGAACCAATTAGAAGAAAAGAGAAAGAGATATATATTATTGCACTTGTGGAGAAATGGAGCAACATCATCCCTTTACAAGATGGTATGGGTTCCTCTTATATAGAGGGAACACGGTATAGTACAGAGTGCATTAAATGTAAATATATGGGGATGGGATGGGTAGACAAGACACCAGGACTTGTTGAACCTAGCTTCTTGCCTCGGGAGTCCCCTGTCCTTGTAACATTTGCTGGGTCGTGGACAGATCTCTTAACCTCAAAGCCACTGCAAGGCTGCAGATGATTCTCGAGATAAGGATCCCGATCATGATCCCACAGCCTCGAGGTGGTGTTACGACATTCAAAATAAACTTTAATGGCGGGAGATGGATTCCCCTGATTTCACCACACACAACTAGCAATACATACGATGTTTGGAGTCCCGAGCTTGCTACTTTAGAGTACAGGCAGCAGGAGTCTAGGCACCTCCTCTGACCTGTGAAGTAGCTGCTGCATCTAGAACTGAGACTACATGTGCTAGGCGCATGCACACTTTCAAAATCTAGGTTAAGGCCTCCTGGAGGCCAGGATTCACAATCGGCACTGTTGGTGCCTAAGCTGGTCCCACCGACTCAATCTTATCAGGTACCTACTCCCGAGCTGGAGCAACTGGTGGCTCCACAGGTGCTCTGGCTCTACTACGAGCCACACCTCGGCCTTACCACGGCCCGGGCCTTTCGTAGTCCTAATTGGTGGTACTGGTGGTCATCCGCCTGATCCTTTAGCACGTGTCCTCACCATGTGTGAGAGAATTGAAGGGTCAAGGTTAAATTTTGGAAATAACAAGTCCGCACGAAAAGAATACATGAAAGTGAAGTTTTCCTAACAATTCAGTAGCTTCTCAAAGATAAGTACATTCGTTTCTATACCAATCCGTAAAACTCTACTAAATTTGCTCACGACTCATAATACCTATGAATATAGAGCTCTGATACTTACTTGTCACGACCTAAAATCCCAACCTGTCGTGATGGTGCCTAACACACCGGCCAAGTAAACTGAAATAACAATAAAGAACCAAAACAACAAAATTTATAAAAATAGCATAAGTGTGAAATCTCAATATGATAAGATATTGGTAATACAAGATGGATTCCCCAAAACTGATAAATACAGAGTCATGAGATCTACATTGGAATACAAGTTTGAAAGCTAAATAGTCATACTGTCTGAACTGAAACAATAGTATATAAGAAAAGATAAAGTCAAAACTGCAGCCAAGAATGCATCTCTACTTCGCCTCTCGAAGCACAGCCCAATAAGCAAGTCTACCACTGATAATTGGTCCCTACATCTGGATCTGCACAATTAAGTACAGAGTGTAGTATGAGTACAACCGACCAAATGTACTCACTAAGTATCATAACTAACCTCGGCGAGGTAAAAGAAACGAGAACTATAAATGATACCAGCTATAACCTATACAGTTTCATCTTTTTAACAGGTACAGAACAATAATGAAATCAAGTCATAAAGTACAAGAAGAAACACATGTGTGTGTATGTGTAATGCTATTTAAATAGTTTGCTTAATCAAAGTTCCTTATGTAGAGATACTTTGCAGTTAAATCGGGTAGTTAACCACGGAAATTGCAAGTAAAGATGAAATGCAAAATCCAAACAACCACTAGCAAGATTCCCCCAACCTTTCCATACCGAACCAAACCATTGTTCAGTTTTCCTAAATATCTGTGTGTACACTATCAAGAGAAAAACATGAGAGGGTGACCCTAGGGAAATGGATCCATATCCATGAGCTGCATGGACAACTTACGTGTTGCACGGATAATTCACATGCTAATAGAATCAATTTCACAGACAACTTACGTGCTAATAAATTCAATAATTGGATCCGCATGGACAAGTCATGTGTTGTACGGACAACTCACATTCTAAAAATCACAATCTGCCTAGCGTGGTCACAAGCTACATGTCCAGCTCATAACACAGAGAAAGTAAATATGTGGGAATACATGCACATGATTAATAATTGTCAAGTTTCATACTCCTGGACTGGTATATATAATATGCTATAGTGTAGGATATGTTCTACCACAGTTAGATCAGACAATTTTCATAAAAAATAACGGTTTATCAAGTTTAATTGGAAGAATAACCTCAAGGAAAATCTCAAATATGGTACAAATAGCTCACAGAGAGGTGCAAATAGTAGAAATATTTCAACTTGAAGCTTAGCGATCATTTCAAGGCATGTCATAGCCTAAGCACTACCCGAGCATGGAAATAATATCCCGGTACACGCATATGGGTTCAACCCCACACATATGCGCCATCCATCTCAAGTAGCTATCACAAATACTTCAGGAAACTAATGCCTCAACCAAGTTTAGATAAGATACTTACCTCAAGCAAGCTAAATCACTCCTCTAACATGTCCTTCCAGTGTGTATCGACCTTCAGACGATCCAAATCTAACCAAACTAACTAAATAATCAATAAAAGCCATATGAATTGATTCCACATGATAAAGCTGAGATCTTTAACCAAAATCAAAACGTCAACCCAAAAACTCAACATCGGACATGAATTGTGGAACCCGACAAAAATATATATTTTGAACGCTCATTTAATTAAGAGTCTAACCATATAAAAATCATCCAATTGCGACCTTAAATCGACATCAAATCCCCATTTATTCTTTTAGGAAGTTTTTACATAATTCCCCTTTTCTTCACCTTAATCCACCAAATAAATGATAAAAACTAATCATACCACCATGTCCTATAACACAACATGAACTTAGCCGAAGCCTCAACTCACATCAAACAATATTAAAATCACGAACAATTCAAGTCTAATGGACAAATGAACTTCCAACATCCAAAACTAATGCCCAATCATACCAAACCAACTCCGATTGACCTTAAATTTTTCACACAAGTCATAAATGATACAAAGGACCTATTCCAACTCTCAAAACCAAAATCCGAATCCGATATCAATAAAGTCAACTCTCGGTCAAATCTATCAACCTTCCAAACCTTCAACTGTCTAATTTTCGCCAAAATGAACCTAATCAACCTACGGACCTCCAAATCTAAATCTGGACAATACGCCTTAGTACAAATTACCATAGAGGCTATCAAAACCATCAAAACTCCATTCCGGTGTTGTTTACATTGAAGTCAAACTCCGATCAACCCTTTCAACTTAAGCTTCCAACCTTGGGACTAAGTATCCCAAATTCACTCCGAATTATTCTCGAAACAAAACCAACCGTCCTGACAAGTCGCATAATCACAAACGAATATTGAATAAGCAATAAACAGGGGAACGAGGTTATAATACAAAACGACAGGTTGTTCATCACAAAGATGGACTTGGATATGGTATTCATTGACTTAGAAGCTTGCGATAAAGTCCTGAGGGAGGCTCTGTGGTTATATTTAGAGGCTAGAGAGATACATGTGGTTTATATTAGGATGATTGATGACATTTTTGATAGAATAAGGACTCGGGTGAGGAAAATGGGAGGGGTCTCAGACTCCAGCGGTGATGGGGTTGCATCAGGAGTCGGCACTCAACCCTTTTTTGTTTGCCCTGGCATGGATGTACTAACTCGCCACATCTAAGGGGAGGTACTGTGGTATATGTTATTTGTAGACAATATTGTTTTAATTTACGAGACGCGAGATGGTATTAACGTGATGTTAGAGGTGTGGATACAAACCCTGGAGTGTAAACATTTCAAGTGTAGTAGGATCAAGAAAGAATATATGGAGTGTAAGTTAAGCGGTGCAACTCAGGGAGTCGAAGGGAGGGGGGTGAAGCTGGATTCACAATTTATCCCTAAGAGGAAAAGTTAAAAGTAAATTGGGTCTATTAATACAAGGGTATGGGAGATTGACGAAGATGTCACACATTGTATTGGAGCGGGATGGATGAAATGGAGACTTGCTTTCGATGTTTTATGTGACAAGAAGGTGTCACAAAAAGTTAAAGATATATTTTATAAAGTGGTGGTCAGATCGATCATGTTATATAGAACTGAGTGTTGGCTTGTCAAGAGCTTCCATGTCTAGAAGATGAGGGTATCAGAGATGAGGATGTTGAGATGGATGTACAGGCACACCAGATTAGATAGAATTAGGAATGAAGTTATTCGGTACTAGGTGGTTGTGGCCCCTATTAAGGACAAGATGCGGGAATCAAGGCATAGATGGTTCAGACATGCGAGAAGGAGAAGCACAGGCGCCCCAGTAAAGAGGTATGAGGGGTTGGCATTGGAGGGACTTAGGAGAGATAGAGGTAGGCCGAAGAAGAGTTAGGGTGAGGTGATTACGCATGACACGACACAACTACAGCTGACCAAGGAGATGATCCTTGATAGAAAGGTGTGGAGGTCGAGGATTAGGATAGTAGGTTAGGTAGTCTAGATTATTCGTACCGGTAGTATTAGTACGTACTCTCACATTTTGTTGGTATTAGATTTCTTTGACTATCTGTCATTTTTTACATTTTGATCATCTTACTATCTTGTTATTTATGCTACTTTTACATGGCTTCTCGGTAGTCCCGTCTTGTTTGATTTATTTATTTATTTATTATTGTGGTGCTTGTGCTTTCCTGAGCCGAAGGTTTATTAGAACAGTCTCTCTATCTTCACAAGGTAGGGGTAAGGTCTGCATCCACACTATCCTCTCCAGATCCCATCATGTGGGACTGTACTTGGTATATTGTTGTTGTTATTGTTGTAGACTTTGCCAAAAAGAAAATATAAAATATGAAGAAAAATGCAACATTATGAAAATTGCACATCATTTTCCTTCTTTCTTTTAAGATGAAACCAATGTATGATCCTTCTATCAAACTAACCTATATATATATTTGTTGTAAGTTGCACATATCCTAATATATTATGAAAGATGAAATGCAGTTTAGTTCAACAAATATTAAGTAGAAGTAAAGTGTATTTTAATTGAAGTAGTATATCAAGATATTTGTTTTCTTAAGATAGTTTAAACTAAAAAGATGTGTAAACGTCGCGCGAGTACAACTCAAATTAGATAGCGTTTTAGGAGTTAAAAATATCAATTCTTTATTTACAAATAGCATGAAAATTCTGATAATTATTGCAGATTTTTCTAATAATACCTTGGGAAAATCCCATTATTTTTCAAAGACATCTTACCAAAGTTACTGGAGGGCCCCTATAAAAGACCAGCCATAAAAGGCCTATCCATCTTCCACGTTTCTTAGCCACAAGGATGCTTAGCTGTGTCCGTGAATATGGTAAGGATGTAGATTTCTTAAGATTACAAGAGATTTTGGTATTAATAATTGACTTTTAAGTGATTTGTTGTGATACTCCTTTTTTATTATATCAAAGGTTGCTTGGTTTAGAGATAAATTATGCTGGAATACAATGATTAGTAATGCAAGAATTATTTCTTGTTGCATATTTTGTTTTGATATATTGCAAATTGATATACAATGTACAACATAAAATATGTGTTTATTGTTTTAGCCAAAAATATGCTTGTTTTCTATTATGAGGGTTTATTTTGTCTTGCTTGTATATTAATCATATATTATTATTACTCACATTCTTATTCTAGATTTTATATCCAACAAAGTTATTGTATATAAATTTCTGCATGGCTTATTTACATAATATGCACGAAGAGAAACAAAAATAACAACTGAATTGTACGAATTAATGCTTATCAGTTACAATACATAAGATACAGCCAAATCAGACAATAAAATATTATTTTACAATAACAAACAATATAATCTATCCAAATATTATATTCATAAAATGATATAGTACAATACGATACAATATATACAATACATTAAAAAAATAATGGGGAACAATGATCCAAACACAATATTAGTAAACTTTGTATTTGATGTTTATTCTTATAGCTTCCTAAAATGCAAGTAAGCTTATTATATTTGGATAATTAACAATATGGTCATTACGTGAAATTCTCATGAGGCATTGCTGATCATAAGTTAGATCTTATGTATTTTAGTTTACAAACTTTTTAATCAAGGAAACTGTTAGAAAAAATATTAAAATTATTCTATAACCAACAGAAATATTTAAAAAAATATTATTATGACTTCGCGTATGCAAGTTAAGAGTATCATCCTTTACTTGTATAATCTTCATATCACTTTTAATTCAACAAATTGGTAAAATCATCAATTCTATTGATCATTATACTTCAAAAGTTATTCAAGGTTAATAGCTTATTCTGCCATACTTTTTCAAGGCCAAAAATACCCCGCCCCCCAAATGTACTCTTTTGAAGAAGTTGAGGTGTTTGGCTAAACTTTTAGGAAGAAACAAGCTATAAGGCAACATATTTTCCAATCTAATCATTTGATAATCTAGTTAGCATTAGCTTAAAAATATTTAGAAAGACAACAACAACAACAACAACAACAACAACAACGACCCTGTATAGTCCTACAAGTGAAGTCTGTGCAGGGTAGTGTGCACGCAGACCTTACATCTACTCGATGAAGTAGAGAAGTTATTTACGAGAGACCCTCGGCATAATATTTAGAAAGACATTCAAATAATTAAAAAAGATCTTACAATACTGAAATTATAAACAAGAATGATTCAAATTCAAACGCATTCGACAAAATCAAGATAAAAGAGCTACAAATTTAATTGCCTACTATTTTCAATTGTAATTATATTACACACTTTAAAATAGTATATAGTACAAACTTTGATAATATGGACGTAGTGATTGATAAAAATTGACAACATATGATTGCAAAAATTTATTTTCCACTAAAAATAAATATAATAAATATATATTATATATATGATTAATTTTGGGGCCTTAATTTTTTGGGGGCCTAAAACCACTGCTTTAGCGGCTTTATGGTTGAGCCGCTACTCGCAAGAAGTCTGGCCATTTTCTTCCGCCTCATGAATACTTCAGTCGGGTCACTGTTTCCAGCCGGGAGGAACTGTCGGGCCGCGGGAAATTCCAAGATCAGGAATGGGCCTGGAGACGCAATTTGGTTCACCCAATATTGGGCATCCTCTTGGATATATTTGGGACAAATCTTTCATGGGTTTAGTGAACAAGCTTGGACCAAGACTTCTACAGGTGATTGACAGGAATGGCCCGTAAGGGCTGGTCTTAGCCGAATGTTCCTAAAAGAGATTTTTTTCTTTATATATCATACATGAAATTTTATTATTAAAAATAAGCATAATTTAATATTTATCTACCATGTTCACAGTTATTCTATAAAATATATACCATTCATTAAATATCAATTATTAGGAGATGATTCCTTCCTGATTAGGCGCGCTACAAATCTGAACTAAATATTCTTCCAGATATTCCTATTTAGGCGCAATATAATTATGGAAGTAAATGTTCTTCTAGATATTTTTCACTATTGACAGCAATTAAAAGCTTGAAAGCTTTGAATTCTATTTTTAAAAATCATTATTTCTTTAGATTGAGTGTTGTTTAAAATAATCAGGAATATGATTTGGAGTTTATATCTCAATTTTGGGGGATTTTGGTGAAGATTAGACTTGGTTTTGACTGAATTTCATATTGAAACTCGAAGTAGAAGAAGAAGAAGACATATTGCAGAAACTGTAGATAAACTATATTCTGATTGTAGATGCTTTATTTTCTGTTTTCACAAATAAAAATGGTTAAAACTTCTACAAATCTTATGAAAAAATACAATTATGTCAAAAATCACAATTATGCTACAATTGAATGTGAATTGGGATATAAAAATTCAACGTACCCAGTTTGTAGATATTTTATAGATAAATTGTAGATTATTTATATTCTAATTGTAGATGCTTTGTTTTCTATTTTCACAAATCAAAAACGACTAAAACTTCTACAAATCTTATGCAAAAAATGTAATTATATCGAAAATCCCAATTAAACTACAATTGAATGGGAATTGGGATATTAAAATTTAATATACCTAGTTTGTAGGTATTTTGTAGATGAATTGTAGATTATTTGTATTCTGATTGTAGATGGTTAAGTAGAAGCAGAAGCAATTTGGGAGAAGCAGAAAAAAAATAATTCTTTCCCCAAAAGTACTTTTGAGAAAAATACACTTAGAAGCACTTTATAAAAGAATGGTCTAACATTAATTGCTATCAGAAATAATTTTTAAATCAATTAACCAAATACAAACTATTTCTCACAAAAAAGTACTTTTGTAAAAACACTTTAAAAGAAATTATTTTTCAAAATAAGCTAATTTTTTATGTTCGGCCAAACAAGCTATTAAACTCATAAGAAAACCTTTCTTGAGGAGTTTCTCTTTCCTTTTCCTGCTCTTTACGAACATGTTTATGTACATTGATATCTTCTATTATTATATCTTTAGAAGTTAGAAACAGTGGCAGGTCTTGAAAAAAGAAGTGAGAATTTTAAAATCTTCACCGGATACTATTAGAAGTTGTATGAACTAGACACGATTATAGAGCAGAATGAATAGAGAAGATTTAAATAATGGATTTCAACAAATTAATTTGAAGTTAAGTTTAATATCAGTATATAAACGTGGGTGAGGGTGAGGGTTTGGGAGAGAGAAACGTGGGAGGGATAGGATATAAGGTATCTTGAATTAAGTAGGGATATACGTTGTATTAATTGTACCCTTAAAATATACTATAGAATAGAATTATTAATTTTGTATACTAAGTGTAATTAAGTCAAACCTTAAATATTGAAGGTAATGCGGTTTCCTATGTGGCATAGGAATGTAAAAATTCCTTCCTAAAATTGACAATATTGAAAAATAACTTCCCGACCCGCATACGATTATTGCTCAACAGGATTTGTCTATAGGATTGATAGAATTTATTCTATATTTACCCTACCCTTTGGCATTATTTTGCTCGTCCGCAGCTTTTCTACCGGATTGATAGAGTTTAAGCTATATTTACTCCTATGTATGTGTTATTGTTCATCTAAGTCTACCCAATTGTCCTAGTTTTTCTCGGTTATTTTAACAAAGTATCTTTCAAATTTGCAACTTCAATTTCGATCAAATTATCTCATATCTGGTTCAAATGATCTCAAATTTGAAACAAAGCTTCTAAATACCAACACAAAAAATCCAAACAAATGACACTAAATTAAAAAGACTCACTCTGTCTTCTCTAACTGCCACGACCCAAATTTTTCACCATCACAAGTCGTGATCACGCCTACTAATAGGAGTTAGACAAGCCAAATATCATATACTTCTTTAACGAACAATAAACAATATTAAAACATTTAACACAAAAACAGAAGTCTCAAATGTAATTTTCTGAAAGAAATGCGGAAGTTTCAAAATACACCTTTACCCAGTATATGGTGTCACTACTCACGAACTGCTAAGAATTTACTAAATACAACCGTTCGAAAGAAATATAAAATGGTTTGTCTCGAATACATGAGATAACAGATTGAAAAAAAAAAGATAGAGGAGACGCCGGGTCCCGCAAACGCCTACAAAGCTACCTCGGTGTCTCGCTGAGCGGAATGCCAACACTCGCACTACTGCTGCTACTGCTGCCCGAAACCTGTATCTGCGCAAAAGAGCACAGAGTATAGAATCAGCACAACCGACCCCATGTGCTGGTAAGTACCTGGCCTAACCCCGACGAGGTAGTGACGAGGCTAGACAGGACCTACTACAAATAACCTATACAGATGTATGTGCAATAACAGGAAAATACATTCTATTTAACAGTTAAGAGGGAGGGGAACATGCTATGGGGTAAGACAGTTTAATATACAATTATCGGACAAGAAGTAAAACAAAACAACAATAACTGATAAGGAATAACAGGAAACTCCACATATGAAATCAAGCACGCTTAATCCGTTGCGGCGAGCAACCCGATCCTCAAATATATATGTTGCAGTGAACAACCCAGTCCTCAAATATATATCTGTTAGCAGCGGGCAACCCGATCCTCAATTATATATCTGTTGTGGCGAGCAACCCGGTCCTCAATTATATATCTGTTGCGGCGAGCAACCGGGTCCTCAAGTATATCTATTGCGGCGTGCAACCCGATCCTCAACAATCAATACTGTTGCGGCGTGCAACCCGATCCACAATATTTAACAACAAGATTCACCCAAACAATCACGACTCAAGTGCAAGGGGAGTAACAACAAAATACAAGAAATCCTGACAAGGGAATACAACTAACATCCCAAATATCTCGGCAAGGGAGAATTTAACAAATACCTAAATCCCGGCAAGGGAATACTCACAGTACTTTCACTTTTAAGCACTTAGCTGCCAACAAGTTCCAAATCGAGCCAATGCTTCAAAATTATACAAATCACTATTTCATATCACGTGAACTAAATCAATTTCAACAAGAAGCCGTATCACATCATTTGAATTAAAAGCAATTAAGACTCACAGTCATGCTAGGCTCCGGTGCATAGATAACCGTCACCATGCCTATACACCGTACTCCACAATTAGCACATAGCAAATAATATCCTAATCATATTCCCTCAAGACAAAGTTAGATCAAACACTTACCTCGGTTCGAAAATATCAATCAAGACTGTAACACCGCCTTTCCTCTAGAATCAAATTCCGAAGCAATGATACCTAGGCATAATTAGGTTCAATATTATCAATAATAGCTCAAAGACACAATTCCATTGCCTAGAAATGAATTTTCTATCATTCTTCAAAAACTACCAAAATACGATCCCTGGTCCACATGGTTAAAACTCGAGGCTCGGACCAAAATCCAATTACCTATAACCCCACGAGTTCAAATATGCATTTTGTTTAAGATTCAATCTCAAATTGGGGTTGAATCGCTCAAAATCCCAAAAGCCCTAGTTCTACCCAAATCTCCCAATTTCTACTTTTAATTCATGATTTAGGGCTAGGAATTTAGTAATTAGGCGAATAAATAATGTGGCAATGAAGTTAAGATTACTTAGCCGAAGAGTTATGAAGGAAGGAGCTCTTGAAAATCTCATATAGAGAATTTGGGAAAAGAGTTCATGTGAAAAATGGGGAAGAATCCCGTAACTTAAGGTTCTGTTTTAATAAAAATCACTGAAGCTTTTTTGGTCTATGCGATCGCGGGGCAACAGATGCGATCACATAGAGGGGTGGGAAAGTTAGCTTCTGCGATCGCAGAAGAAGTCATGCGATCGCATAGAGGAAAGGAAGCCTAAAATTTTGGGTGAGGTCCAAAGCTATGCGATCGCGTATAAGGAAATGCAATCGGATTGAGGAGACTGCTAATCTATGCGATCGTGTATGAAACCATGCGATCACATTGACAAAATGAGATGGCTACAAAAGGGACTCTATGCGATCGCATACATGCCAATGCAATCGGATAGAGGAAGAGGTCTGCAAAAATTGCAGAATGTTTGATGCATTCTAAGTCCAAAAACACTTCGAACCACCCCGAAATCACTGTCAAGCCCTCGGGGCTCTCAACCGAACACACACTCTAACTCAATATCATCCTACGAACTTGCTCGAGCGATAAAAACGCTAAAATAACATCAAAATCAAAGAATCAACCCCCAAAACTCAAAATTTCATTTCAAAGTTCATCAACCTTTAACTTTAGATATCTAGGTCCGAAATACGTCAAACGACGTCTGATTTTGACCAAATTTTACAGGAAGCGCTTAAACCACATATACGACATGTACCGAGCGTCAGAACCAAAATACGAGCCTGATACCATTACTTTCTAATCAAACTTTATTTTCATTTTCCTTAGATGTTTTCAAAAAATAATTTCACGGAAAAATTCTTTTCTCGGGCCTGGGACCTCGGATTTCGAATTCCGGGATTACGCCCGAGTCCCATATTTTTCTACGGACCTTCCAGGACCGCCACATCACGGGTCTGGTTCTGTTTACCCAAAATATTGACCAAAGTCAACTATATCAGTATTATTATCAAAATTCATAGTTTTTAACAAAAAATTCATATATTTCCGCATAAAAACTTTCCGGCTTTGTGCCCGGACTGCATACGCAAATCGAGACGATCAAATAAGAGGTTTTTAAAAGCCTTGAAAGCACAAAAAAGAGAGAATTACGATGATGACCCTTTGGGTTGTCACATTAACACTTTCTAAGGTCCACCAATGAAGTTTTGAATATTTTTTACATTAAATCACTAAATCGTGGTATTTGAATTGAAACTTTAGGCATAAGTTATCACCATTCAAATGATTTTAACAATAATGGAATATTAGCCTTCTACTTTCCATCGCTAAGATCAGTCTCGTTGGGGGACATGAATTTTTTAGTCTTTTTTAGCCAAGCTCAAATTTAAGCCTCTTTTTCGGGGATTCATAAACAAATACTTATGTGGCTGAAACAATTTACCCGACCATGATTGTTTTCCTATATTTACTTTTAATACCCAAACAACCCTATCTCAAGTGACTTGGTTTGATCCTGAGACAAAATCGATAAAGTAGTTTCTGTTATAAACTAAAGCAAAAGACAAGAACAATAGAGCAAGAACAATAGCAATAGAGAGAAGAGTAGAGAGAGTTCTTCTTATTGAGTTGAGAGGGGTCTCAAGGATGATTTACAATGGTAGGGGGCACCTCTATTTATAGGGGAGAGGAAGATTTAGCTACCACTAATAGAACTCTAAAATCTCTCTAATTAGATACATTAAACTATTAAAGACATTCACCTTAAATAGAAGTGTAAGAATCTTCTATTTCATAACACTCCCCTTTGGATGTCTATTCAATGATGTGCCTCATAAAACCTTAAAACCAAAACCCAATGGGAAAAATTAAAGTAAGGAAAAAGAGTACACATGTTTGAATATGCGCCTATTGGTTGCCTCGTTAAAAACCTTGCAAGGAAAACCCAGTGGGACAAAACCTTGTAAGGGAAAAAGAGTGCAACGCGCATTGACTCCCCCTAATGAGTACATCGATTTATATCCTTGAGCATTTGCATTCCAATCTCGTGCATCATCTTGAAATCATCATTCTTGATAGATATGAACATCTTCATATAATGTCGTGGAATAGCTCTTCAATATCTCCATAGATGCATTCTTAAATCCATCATGCTTATAGTTATGGCAAGATTCATATGTACACAAATTGTACTTAGGATGCGGTACTTCAGGACCAAGAATTGCATATGCTTCAAGCAACTTAAATCTTTCAAGTTAAGTCATGTAAGTCACATAATAGACTTTAGCTGCATATCAAAGTTTCATGTCATGCTAAACAAATAAGATATCGAAAATTGACTATACATACCTTTGCCTTTATACTTTCAAGCATATGAACTATAGGTTCAAAACTACATGTCTTTCATATGGAATCAATTCTTCTTGAATTGTATCTCTTCCATTTAGTTACTTTCTTTGAATCAGCAAATGCGTATAGCATGCTTTGCAATATGTTGCAATTGAATTATCCCTTTTATGAACTTCAGGTTCATATCATGATATTCGGGGATATACATATACAAATGATAATTCATCCCATGTAACCTTTTCTCAAGCGTTTATCATGTCTCCCCCTCATGTTAGTAAAGCTAACTTGTTTCCTCAACTTTGGGAAATCATCTTTGTGCATTATCATGTCAATATACACAGCACATTAATAATAAGATGAAATTATTTGGTTCCTGACCCTGAACCACTTTTGAGGGGAGAATATACTCTTGTATACAACTTATATCAAACTGATATATACAACTTCGTTCTCATAAGGAACAGTTTAGCTATTAAGTGGAAGCACTCAATAATTATCTTGCTAAACCAACTTTGATATAAACCAACTTATCAAGATGAACTGTCTTGAGTAGAGAATCTGGAAACTACGCTCGAAGTTAGATTACTGAGCGATTTACCTCGCAAGCACTGCCAGGCTGCGGGTTAATAACAATGGCGCATGTAACCATATCATAGATGCATCATATGTGGTATACATGGCAGGTGAATGGGCCCATATTCACCTTTGATATTTCCAGAATCAAGGGGCTTCAACCCGAACTCTTTAGTTGGTCAGTTCGTTACTGAGAACAAGAACTTCTAGTTCTTTGATATTCACCTATGTGAATTTGCACATCATACTTCAAATGAGATGGCTAACACGAATGTCAACTGAATAAATTATCAATATTGGTAAACTTCAAATTTACACCATGACATGTGCACTTATCAATAAACTTCGGGTTTATTATGACATGGGTTTTATACCAATAGATATCCACTTTATTGTGGCATTCTTTCGTTTGTGTAGTACAAACTGGAGAACAAAGCGGGTAGCTTTTCATATACAAATTACCCCGCTACAAGTTGTAGTAATAGGAGAATCAAAGCCTTCCTTTATTTATAGTCTCAATATAATCAATCGCTTTCGCGTGTACTTTGGAAACTGAATAAGTTTCTTTGAGACTTACTACAGCACAATACTCAATCGTGTTTCTCCAACATAGTAATAATTGGCTCTTCGAGAGCTCTCAATTAATTTTGTACTACCACAGACTGAGGTTCAAGATCCTCACATTCTTGCATTCCGTATTTTCAAGAGTCTCGGGCTCAATAGATTCTTCGTGAATCTCGGAATTAATCAAATCATGAGCGTCCTCATGTGATTCTTTCATAGTGTCATTTAGATCGTTCTTTTTCCTCTTTCTAGGATTTCGATCTTTAGAACCTAATGATCTGCCACGCTTCTGGCGTGCATTTGACTCATTGGATATGACACTAGATATTTGTCCAATAGGGACTTCAATATGGATCGGAACATTTTCCGCGTGAATGTCGGATTTCGTTATCCTCTTCAAGTCCGTAAATGCGTCAGGCATTTGATTTGCTATTCTTTGCAAATGGATAGTCTTTTTTACCTCTTTCTTTCAAATAGAGGTATGTGGATCAAGATGAGATAATGATACATTTTTCCACAAAATTTCCCATTTGGTTTCACCGACTTCTCCCCCAAATTTTGGGAAAAGTGTCTCATCAAATTGACAGTCTGCAAATAGTGTAGTGAACAAATCTCCTGTCAATGTTTCGAGGTAGCGAATAATGGAGGACGATTCATACTCAACATATATTCCTAACCTTCTTTGCAAACCCATTTTGGTGCGGGATAGCGGTGCTACAGGCACCTATACTGCGCATCCAAAGCTTCTTAAATGGGATATATTGGGTTCATGACCCAAAACCAATTGCAATAGGGAATATTTGTGATAATTCGTCAGTCAGAGACGAACTAGCATTGCTGCATGCGAAATGGCGTGACCCTAAGCCGAAGCGGGCAGCCGACAAAGTAGCATTGCTGCATGCAAAATGGCGTGAACCCAAACCGAAATGGGCAGCCCTGTTTTCATGAAGAATTCAAGATTATTCTCATCTATTATCCATTAACTTTGCAAACGCAAGGTTGCGTGATGGCAACAAGCACACATTAGACCATCTACAGGATGCGTCTATCAAGACCATGAAATACCTAAACTACCCACTAGGTGGGTGAATAGGTCCACAAATGTCCCCTTGTATACGTTCCAGAAACTGGGGTGACTCAGTCCCAACCTTTGTTGGGGATGGTCTGATAATCAGCTTGCCTTGATAACACGAAGTGCAAGGATATTCATTACCTGAGAGAATTTTGAAATTCTTTAACGGATGCCCATATGAGCTTTCTATAATCCGTCTCATCATGGTTGATCCTGGGTGACCCAGTCGATCATGCCAAAGTACAAATGTATTGGACTCAGTATTCTTTAGATTTACTGTTGAATGTGCCTCAATTGCACTAATTCTTGTCCAATACAGGCCACAAGATAAAGACGGGAATTTCTCAATAACCCTCTTTTGGCCGGAGACATTCTTTAAAGTGAGGACGAGATATTCAAGATTATCTTCATCCATTGTCTCAATATTGTAGCCATTCCGGCGTACATCTTTAAAACTCAACAAGTTTCTTCTTAGACTTGGAGGAGAATATTGCATTCTCTAAGATAAACGTCATGCCTTTGGGCAGAGTTACATTTGCTCTTCCGGAGCCTTTCAATCAGTTTACTTCCCATGGTATGACATACAAAAGGAATACATGAACATAAGAATAAACAAGTTCAATTCTTTTGTGTCACATAATATTTTCAAGATCTGCTACTAACAGTTGACTAACAAAATCAGATATGTTGTCCATAATCAATTACTTTGCAGTTTGAAAATTTCAGCGTTTTTCATAAGACAATCGATTATTAAACCCACACAATCGATTGTTGGAACATAGACAATCGATTGTTTTACATAGACAATCGATTGTGGATGATTTTTGAAAAATTCCAGATTACACTGCCTAACGACAATCGATTGTTAGATATAGACAATCGATTGTGGGTGATTTTTGAAAAATTCCAGACCTCACTGTTTCAAGACAATCGATTGTTAGACAAAGACAATCGATTGTTGGCTATTTTTGAAAATTTCCAGACCTCACTGTTTCAAGACAATCGATTGTTAGTCAACGACAATCGATTGTTGATCAATTGTTTTTCAACTTTAATGCGAAAATAGTTGATAATCGACTAGTTTTTCAGGCTAGTCGATTACCCCCACTGGAAAATAAAAGTTTTATTGATATTTGAGCATATTGAAGATATTCTAAAGAACTACTGCTAACATTGCTTTATGAACTAACTAATACGAGCTAATGCTAATGACTATTAGTTTATTCACTAACTAATACAAATAAGTAGAACAAAATCAAATAACTCCATCTTCTTTCATCACGGATCCATTGCCGATTAGGTGGTCTATTTTTCCATCGGGTTGCTCAAAGAAGTCTGCCACATCCAGGTGGGTGATATCCTCATTGTCGTTATAGACAAAATTTGTTTCAGGGCCTTTTCTCTTTCGAGATGCTTGATAAAGGTCAACCAAGTGTCTTGGTGTACGGCAAATCCTAGACCAGTGCCCATTTCCACCGCAACGATAACATATAGTTTCTGAACTATTTGCCTTAGGATCTTCTGGACCCCGTTTCTGCTTTCGGTGGTTATCTCTCTTTGGGGGGTGACGGACTTCTTTGGAATCTCTTCCTTGTCCACGTCCTTGGCTTTGACCCCGTTTATGACCGTGATCATGGTCCCTTTTATGTTTGGCATAATGCGAGTGCACCATATCTGCTTCAGGCAGTGGTGTAGACCTAGTTGGTCTATTTTCGTGATTTCTCGTGAGCAGATCATTATTTCGCTCAGCCACTAGTAAGAGAGAAATTAGTTCAGAGTACTTCGTAAAGCCTTTCTCTCGGTACTGTTGCTGCAGTACCATATTGGAGGCATGAAACGTTGTAAACGTTTTCTCAAGCATATCGTAATCGGAGATGTTATCTCCACATAGCTTCAGTTTAGAAGTAATTCTGAACATAGCAGAATTATATTCAGAAACGGACTTAAAGTCCTGTAGCCTCAGATGGGCCCAATCATATCGTGCTTGTGGCAGAGTGACCAACTTCAGGTTGTCATATCTCTCCTTTAAGCTGTTCCACAAAACGAGTGGATCCTTGACGGTGAGATATTCAATCTTCAAACCTTCGTCAAGGTGGTGGCGCAAGAAAATCAAGGCCTTCGCACAATCTTGCGTGGATGCTTTTTCTTTATCTTTGAGGGTGTCTCCGAGACCCATAGCATCTAAGTGGATTTCAGCATCCAACACCCATGTCATATAGTTCTTGCCCGAAATTTCAAGGGCAACGAACTTTCTTTTCATAATGTCAGACATACTCGAAAATTAAATTAGGAAGAGGGAAAATACCTTGGATTTTCGAGAATGATACTTGAGACGGTAGAGTCTCGTGCTGATAACGTGTTATAAACTAAAGCAAAAGACAAGAACAATAGAGCAAGAACAATAGCAATAGAGAGAAGAGTAGAGAGAGTTCTTCTTATTGAGTTGAGAGGGGTCTCAAGGATGATTTACAATGGTAGGGGGCACCTCTATTTATAGGGGAGAGGAAGATTTAGCTACCACTAATAGAACTCTAAAATCTCTCTAATTAGATACATTAAACTATTAAAGACATTCACCTTAAATAGAAGTGTAAGAATCTTCTATTTCATAACAGTTTCATATTTTTACTGTGAAGATCTTTTTTCTCTTAAAAACATTTTTTTTGTATGTAGGAATAAAAGAAAGAATTAAGAGAGAAAATCAATGAAAATTTAATTATCCACCATTGATGAATATAGCTTTACTGAAATTAAACCATGCATGCAATTAAAGTGTATTATATGCTATTATAATATACGATTGCAGAGAGTTGTATATTGTTCAAGTAAACTCTACAAATTTAGCGTATACTTTTATAATATATTGTATACTGTTGTGATATACTCTTCAGGTAATTGTATTTCTTCTTCAATTTCAGCTTAAAGTCCGATCCCAAGCACCTCAAATCAAATTTAAATGCGATCAAATGTCAGTACAAGCTTCTCAAACTAATGATAATCCACATTTTACAACACCTATTTTGAATCAAACAACAATCTTCAAGGTGAAATTTTAGATTCAAGAGCTTCAAGCTCAACAATGGTGGATCTTTAAAAATTCGATTTCAAGCACCTCATACCCTCACCAAATCAGTCTAAAATTAAGTACGAACTTCTCAAAGATATTGAAAATAATAATTTGTAACACCACTACAAATCAAATAATAAAATTTCAACGTTAAATTTAAAATTTAAGAGTTTTAAGCTTTAAAACAGCGGGTCTTCGATTTCTTCTACCAGGATCCTCCCAGAAACGACCAAAATCTCGGTTGACCAAGCTCCTTTTAGTTTACAAAGACAATAAGTATGCAGGTAATATGTTTGAGCCTGATCGACAATTATAACGAGTTTTTGTTTGCGGAAAAATGGGTAATTAGTTTGAGTCTAATGGCCAGATTATGTATTCCTTTAGAGATTTTTACTTAGCTATACTACTCCCAAATTTACTCAATTGGTATTCAAATTGAAATTATCAATCAATTTTGAATGTGTTTGACTCTCCATCATTGACAACCATTAAAAATTTTTGAAGCTTGAATTTAAATTTGGGTTTTAAAAAATATTATTTATTTGGATTGAGCATTTTTACAAATGATAGATATGCGCGTGCAAAGCCCGGGCTCAACATGAAAGTCAATACTATATTTTAAATTTTCCTTAAAATGTGAAATTAAAGAACAAACATTCAACCAATACGCATTAAGGATAAAGATAAAGTGATGGGTAATATTGGAGACGACAATAATTGATATAGAATGTGCATTTACTTTGTGAACTGACTAAATGAGAAACGAAAGATAGAGAAGAGCGCAGCATCAAGAATTCAGACAAAACTAACAGTCTTCTGGATTAACAAAATGACTATGGTACTTGAAAGGTGCAGCTGTTTTAGGGATACATATAACAACAGCAACAACAACAATAACAACTCAGTATAATCCTATTTAGTGGGGTCAGGGAAGGGTAGTATGTACCCAGACCTTACCCCTACCTTGGGTAGAGAGGCTGTTTCCAAATAGACCCCCGACATCCTTTCCTCCAAGAACTTCCCACCTTGCTCTTGGGGAGACTTGAACTCACAACCTCTCGGTTGGAAGTGGGGATTCAAATTTACCGCAATCCACTTAGAAACAAAGTCAAGCACTCAGAAGATTTCATGCTTTCCTAAGAAAATCTAAAATCTGAAGTTTCTCATTCTCGTAGCCTTTCAACCAAAACTTCCAAATTCTCGCAGAAGAGCTTAGTCCTCAATTAAGCTATAGCTTGCATCCTAAGTCAAAAGTTGTCAACATGCAAATCAAGTTCTGTCAGCGAAATTTTATACATAATATAATATATATATATATAAAATAAACGATAAGTGAGCCAAAAATTCTTGTTATTGGAGGGGGAGAGTTTACATTTACTAGTTTTAGAAAAAGTTCTACCAATGTGTTTACTCATTCAACTTGATCACAATCTATCAGCTGACCACAAAAAGTTAGTTGTTTCATCTATGAGCATGATCAATTGAAATACAAAAAGTATTGATATTAATCTTACAATAAAAATCTTTAAATTCTATTGACCGACCTGAGATTTTGTTGATATAGACCATGCAGACGTTTCCATCATTGCACATCTAAGAATTTAAAACGAGTCAGAAAGAAAAGTTAACAAATAGAGAATTGAATGATCTTTTATTGGAGAAGGTGAAATAACAATAGTTACTAAAAATAGTTCTTGCATGTAAATAAATATTAACCTTCTCTTGTAAATTACAGCAATTCACCTCAAAGGAAGAATCATGTTCATCCATAGGGAAATCACCATAATTGTGACTTCCTCTATGCTTTTGCACATGAACTTACAAATATATTCCTTATAATTGTCATCATTGTGACTCTCAACTGTCCATTCTTTCAAATTCCATGCCTCTGCATTATTTGAAAACATGAAGATTAAGCTGAAGAACACGAAGAATATAGTGAGAGAAGAAGATAGAGAAAGAGGGTAGTTGAGAGAACTCTCCAGAAGATCGAGAGAGTGTATTAGAGAAAAATGAATCCACCGACCTACAAAATATCTGTACACCAACATATATACATCACACAGCGGGTCGGGTCAGACGGCCAATAATAAAATAAACTTGGGCTCAGATATCAGTCCACTTAGCAATAATCATCACAGCCCACTACAATGTATATCATGTATACCATGAACATACAATAAATATACAATGAATATACAGGCCTATGTCACTTATGCTTTGGCTTGGAAGCCATGTAATCTCTCATCTCAACACCCCCCCTCAAGTTGGAGGGGGAAACCACCTGCAACTTGAGCAGCAAAGGATGAAGCACAATGCCAGGCAAAGGCTTGGTCAAAAGATCAGCAAGTTGACGAGTGGTAGGAACATGAAACAGTTGAATGCGGCCATTCTACAGCTGATCCCGAACAAAATGACAGTCCACCTCGATGTGTTTGGTACGCTCATGGAAAACTGGATTGTTAGCAATATGGACAGCAGCCTGACTGTCACAAAACACAGAAAATGGAAGAGAAACAGAGACACCAAGATCAACTAATAAACGAGACAGCCAAGATAATTCGGCAACAACTTTGCTGAGGGCTCTATATTCTGCCTCAGCAGAAGACAAGGAAACCACAGGTTGCTTCTTTGATTTCCAACTAATCATGCAACCACCCAATAACACACAAAATCCAGTAACAGATCTCTGTGCAGGCAGCCCAGTCACTATCAGAATAACCAACAACAGAGAAATCATCATTGGCAGAATAAAAGAGACCCATAGAAGGAGTGCCTTTGAGGTATCGCAAAACATGTAGGGCAGCAGTCATATGGGGAAGTCTGGGGCATTTTAGAAATTGACTTAGATGTTGAACAGCAAAACATATGTCAGGCCTAGTATAAGTCAGAAATAACAGCTTACCAACAAGACTCCTATACTGATCAGGAGAGGTTAAAAGGTCACCAGAATCAGCATGAAGTTTGACATTAATATCCAAAGGACAAAAACAGAGGATACATTGGTACAGTCAAACTGATGCAGCAAATCATAAACATATTTATGCTGATTAAGGATCATTCCACCAGGATCAACTGACATTTCTATGCCCAAAAAATAATGCAAAGACCCTAGGTCTTTGATTTTAAACTGATCATCCAGATAGACTGCCACAACCACAAGGGACCCAGGTTTACCTTTGATGAACAAAGAATAGTCATTCAAAGAATGTGTGTATCCTCTGGAATAAAGAGCAGAAGACAATTTGGCATACCATTATCTGGATGCCTGTCTCAGCCCATATAGGGATTTCTTGATACAAACCAGAGGAGTAGGAGGAGAAGATGTAGAAGAAACAGAAGCAGAAAGAGGAGCAGAGACTGGCAAACCTGGGGGAAGTTTCATATAAACTTCCTCATCCAAATCACCATGGAGAAAGGCATTATTAACATCAAAGTTGAAACAGAGGCCAGTGATTCTTGACAGCCACAGCAATAAGACATTTCACAGTGGTCATCTTAATCACAGGAGAAAAGGTGTCAGTAAAATCAATCCCTTCAACTTGAGTATCACCCCTAATAACAAGCCTAGCTTTATACCTTTCAACAGTACCATCAGCCTTGTATTTGATGTTATAGACCCATTTACAGCCAATGGGTTTCTTACCAGGAGGAAGAGGAACAACATCCCAGGTATGGTTTGCTTCCAAAGCATCAAACTCCTGTCTCATGGCAGCCTGCCATGCTGGAACAGATGCAGCTTGAGAGTAATATAAAGGTTCAGATTCCAAAGTAGAAGAAGATGATCCAGAAAAGGCAGGGAGTTGGCAGACATAATCCTTAAAATAGGAAGGAGGATTATGCTGTATAGTGGATTTTCTAGGAGCAGGAAGAGGTTGTGAAGAAGGTAAAACAGGAGGAGAGATATCATGAGTGAAGGAAGGAAGGGGAGATGGATCAGCAACAATAAAATCAGGAACATGAGAATCAGATGTTGGATCAGATGTAGGGGAAGGAGGAGAGGAAGCATGTATAGTAAAATATGTGTCAGTGGAATGCTCAGCAGGAGGAATAAAAGGAAAAGATGAAGGAGAAGGGTGAGCAGAAGAAGGTTTATTCTTAAAAGGAAAACAAGTTTCATGGAATATAACATCCCTGGAGACAAAATATTTCTTGGAAACCAGATCATACAGCTTATAACCCTTTTTGGCAAATGGGTAACCTAGAAAAACACAAGAGAGGGATCTAGGCTTTAACTTGTCCCTTTGAGGAATAGGGACATCAGCATAAGCAAGGCAACCAAATGCCCTCAAATGAGAATAGGATGGAGCTTTCCCATACAAAATTTCCTTAGGAGACTTATTGTGAAGTATTCTAGATGGTATTCTGTTAAGGAGATAAGTAGTAGTCAACAGACAATCCCCCCAGAAAGACACAGGTAGGCCAGATTGAAAAAGTAAGGCTCTACATGTTTCAAGAAGGGTTCTGTGCTTTCTTTCAACAACACCATTCTGTTGAGGTGAATGAGGGCAGTAGGTTTGATGAATAATCCCCTGGCTACTAAATAAAGATATACCCTCAATGCTGGATCCCAATTCTAAAGCATTGTCACTTCTAACAGTTTAAACCACATTGTTAAACTGAGTTTTAACAAAACATATGAAAGATTTAAGCAGAGAAAAAACATTGTTTTTAGAGCCCATTAAGTGTGTCCAGGTTGCCCTAGAGAAATTATCAACTATTGTAAGGAAATATCTATAACCAGAAGAAGTAGAAGTGTGGTAAGGTCCCCAAGTATCCATATGTATTAATTGAAAAGGTCTAGTAGTATTGATACTGCTATCAGGAAAAGGGAGTCTGGTTTGTTTGGCCATAGGACAGACAGAACAAGGAAAAGGTTGTTTAGAAGCAAATGGAAAAGACAAACAAGAAATATGTCTCATATTTGCAAATGAAGTATGTGTTAGTCTTAAATGCCAAATGTAATTCATATCAGTGGTAACAACATTATTACAAATGGAACTATTTACAATTAGAGGCAAGGCAACATCTTTGCTGTCAGACACATTGTCATCATTACAAGAATTAGACAAAGCACATACAGAAGTAGATGAAGAACCAGTAGAGGAAGAAAGGGAAGGTGGCACCCAAGACAGTTTGTATAGGCCAGCTTCCTCTTTACCAAGATCCAGAAGCCTCTTCAGAGAAGGGTCCTGTATCATGTGAAGTAAACAGGAAGTTGGAGTAAACAAAACTATACAGTGTAATTGTTTGACCAACTTGTGGACAGAAATCAAGTTGTGTTTAAAGGAAGGAACCAGCAGCACATTGTGAAGAGTAAGGGATGAAGTTAATGCAAAAGAACCTGTAAAAGTTACTTTCACTTTGTAACCATTAGGCAAAGTGACAAGATAAGAAACAGTCAAAGGTATGATATTAAAAAGCAAGTTTTTATCATGTGTCATGTGATTAGATGCCCCTGAATCTATGATCCAGGTGACAGAATTAATGTGTGTAAGCATGCATAACTTGGAATCAGAAACACGACTCTCAGTCAACATAGTACCAGCAAAATTAGCAGCACACATGGGAGTAGGAGTCTGAGCACTGGAATCCCCTAACTGGGTCTGTTGCAGCAAGCTCATCAATTGATCATAATGTCGTCTGCTCAACCCTGGTATCACAGAACTCTGGCCATCTATGTCTGCAACATGGTGATGGCTGGCAGGAGGATCCCCAAGAGGAACAGACATACTAGGATTCCCATGATTAACAGACACACTTTCCTCACCAGTGGAGACATGAGCAGCAGCAGATTTCCTTCCCTTGTTGTATTTAATATTTTGAGGAAACCCATGAATCTTATAGCACTTATCAATTAAGTGCCCAGATTTCTTGCAATATGTGCAAAATAAGGGTCCTTTACTTTGCTCAAAATTAACTCTGGGTCTGAAAACAGGGGGACTAGGCACTGTGGCCTGATTAAACCCAACTGAGTGCTTATTAGTATTGGCATTAAAAGACATAGAGTCTGGACTGATTTGGGAAATAGATTGAACTTGTCTCTGTTTCTCATCACTAAGCACTATATTGTAAACACTGTCAAGGGAAGGAAATAGCTGCACCATCAACAAGTTACTCCTAACCCCCATGTATGCTTCATTTAACCCCATAAGAAACTGGAATACCTTGTTTTCACCATCTTCTTGAATTATTCCATTTTTAGCAGCACACACACATCTCTGCCCATGATTTGTGCATATTGTGCCCAACTCATCCCACAGGCCTTTGAGTTTATTAAAATATGAGGCTACATCTAAATAGCCTTGAGATGTGTGAGAGAGTTCCCTTTTTAATTCAAAAACTTTAGTCTTGTTAGGAGTACCATATCTTTTCTCAATTTGGGACCATATACTCTGCGCAGTATCGGAATACTGCATACTATCAGCAATCTGAGGAGATAGGGAAGCGGTCAACCAGGAAATGACCATGTTATTACATCTATCCCACAGCCTCTGTTTAGCCACATTAGTGGTTGGTCGAGGACATGAGCCATCAACAAATCCGATTTTGTTTTTTGCAGATAAGGCAACAATCATCTTCCTCCTCCAACCTCCATAACCACTGCCTGAAAAGAGAGTGGACACAAGAGACATACCAGGAACGTTGGAGGAGTAAATTAGGAGGGACTAGTAGAGTCCGCGGGGGAGGTATTAGTATTTGTATTATTAGCCATGAATAATGAACAAGCTTAACAACACAGAAATAATTTCAATGAATAGACCACAATCAACCCAGAACTGGCATGCAACATATACAACACTCAGAACAGAGAAAATGCTACCCTCCTTCTTCGCGACCGGAGAAGAACGACCTTCAACCACCGGATGAAACTAAGTCCGGTCATCGGAAATTGCAGATAAACGGAAACTCACCAGAATCGGGTCACAAACGTCGGAAACTTACCCAAAACGTCTATCGACCGAAGGTAAAATCATCGGATAACATCAAAACCCCTGGTCTGAAAGTCGGAAAACCCTAGATTTTGAAGAGCTCACCGGAATAAGACCAGAGATGTCGGAAAATCACCCAAAACATCTACTGATACATGATCGGAGCCTCAAACAGTCAGAAAATTCCCGATTATCCGATTAACATTCATTGAAAAATATACGAACAGTATTTTTCTCAGATAACCGAAGAAAAACTTCAGTAAAAGCTTCAGCAAGTATCGATAACACATAACAGAGAAGGATCGGAAGATTTTCAGCTCTGATACCATGAAAAGAATGAACCTTGGGCCTAACTCAACCCCAAAAGCTAGCTTATGAGGTGAGGATTGCCCAAGCCATATAAGGAGACCAAGGACCCCAAATTCCTCCGATGTGGGACAACTCAACACCCCCCCTCATGCCCAGATCTCTGAAGCGTGGACAACATAAATGGGGGACCAACATCGGTAACAATAATTGGGATGGGCCTGGCTCTGATACCATGAAAACATGAAGATTAAGCTTAAGAACACGAAGAATATAGTGAGAGAAGAAGAGAGAGAAAGAGGGTAGTTGAGAGAACTCTCCATAAGATCGAGAGAGTGTATTAGAGAAAAATGAATCCACCGACCTACAAAATATCTGTACACCAACATATATACATCACACAGCGGGTCGGATCAGACAGCCCAATAATAAAATAAACTTGGGCTCAGATATCAGTCCACTTAGCAATAATCATCACAGCCCACTACAATGTATACCATGTATACCATGAACATACAATAAATATACAATGAATATACAGGCCTATATCACTTATGTTTTGGCTTGGAAGCCATGTAATCTCTCATCTCAAACACTATTTTCCTAAAAATTCTTTGGAAGATGTTTTAGTTGATTGAAAAAAGCCAAGAGGAAAAAAATAAAAGAAAACCAGTAGAAGAGCGATATTTACCGCACACTGAAATGCTACAAAAATACATGAATGGACAACTACCCCAATAAAGTAAAACCTATAAGCAAAATAAAATAAAGAAAAATAGAAAAGTATCAATAATAGGCAATTTCGGAAAAAGCTAAAAAATTATATCCAAAATTATTCTAGTTAGTGACATGTATTGCAGTGTTCATTTTAACATTCGAAACCCCCCCCAAAATCATCCTTTATAAATGAAGAACATCAAGAAATTAAGCTAAAGAAAGACCAAAAAAATATGATAGAACAAAAGTTGTTCATTGTTTATTGTGATTGAGGTATTCATTAATATTCAATTAACTTATTTCTTTTAGAGTAATTTAATTTGTTTTGCGTCATCTAAAAATTAGTATTTTGCCCAAAAGATCTAAGAACTTAACTGATTCTCTTCTTCTCTATCTATCACTTTTGAAGACAATTTAAATTTTAGCAACAGAATGTGGAAGTGTGAAGAGATTTGTAAGAAATATGCGCAAAAATAAACAAAAATCACATATGAAATTGTAACACTCAACTACGAAGATGGAGAAAACTGGAACCAACACCAGCCAAACTACTTCATCCATCTCTTTTCAATTTCAAATCAGTGTTCTAACTCCAAGAAACTAAAGAAGTTAGTCTAACACTAACAATAGCACCATTTGCTTTCTTAAAATTTAGTCTTGCATAATATCAGATATTCTCTTGCCTAATAGTAACCTGAAATTTGCAAAACAGTCTGATATTCCTTAAATTGCATAAGACCTAGAAACTACTTTGCCCAAATATATAATACATTTACTAATTCTCATTTGTGACGACCCAAATGGTCATCGCCTGTTTTATTTCTTATTCCGTGCTTTCGAGGCCTTGAAAACCTCATATTTAGTCGTCCCGATTTGTGTGCATAGTCCGAGCACGTAGCTGAAAATCTTAAATGTAAAATTTTGTGAAAAATGCTAAAATTTTGTATTAAAATAAATAAATTTGAGTTTGGTTAATATTTTGGGTAAACGGACCCGGACCGATAATATAACAGTTCCGGAGGGTCCATGGAAAAATATGAGACTCGGACTTATGCCCAAAATCGAATCCGAGGTACCGAGCCCGAGAAATAAGTTTTTAAAAGAAATTATTTTTTTGAAATTGTTAAGGAAAATAGAAATGAAAATTGATTATAACATATTGGTATCGGGCTCGTATTTTAGTTTCAGCGCTCGTTACATGTCTTATATGTGATTTAAGATATTTCTAATAAGTTTGGTTGAAATCGGATGTCATTTGACGTGTTTAGAACCTAAAACTCTAAATTTGAAAGTTTATGAAGTTTGAATAAAAACTAGTGATATTGAGGTCTGATCCAGTAGTTTTTATGTTATTTTGTGATTTAATCGTACGGTTAAGTTCGTAGAATATTGTTGAGTTAGGGTAAGTGTTTGGTTAGGAACCCCGAGGACTCGAAAATGTTTCGGATGTGTTTCGAAGTGATTTCGGACTTAGGAAAGTTGCAGGTTTTTGGGCTTCACCAGTTGCAGGTTCTTACTTCTTCGCGTTCGCGAAGCCCTTCCCGCGTTCGCGAAGTTTCAGGTTTTTCCTTCATCGCATTTGTGGTACTACCCTCGCGTTCACATAGTGTTAATTGACCCTGGGGGACTTGGCCAAACTTTTCTCTTTGCGTTCGCATTCAACTGTTCACGAACACGTAGCCTTGCAGCTTCCTTCATCGCGTTCGCGTAAGCTCTCACGCGTTTGCATAGAACGAAATCCTTAGACCCCCAGACTTTTCTCTTTGCGTTCACATCCTTCACATCGCGAATGCGATGGTCAGTTGAGCCAACCCTTCTCGAAGGCGAAGAACAAATTTTGCCCAGTTATATTTTAACTTTAGAAATAGTGTAGTCGGAAACTCTTCATAAAAACACCCGAGTTTCTTCTTCTCTAAGGTCCTTAGGAATCCATTGAAACTTCCATTCATCAATACCTCTTGGGTTAATACATTCCAACTCATTTTCTTCATTTTCTATCATTAGTTATTGAATTTCTAAGCTTAAATCATGTAATTTATGGTAGAAATTGGGGGAACTGGGTAAAGTTAGGGCTTTTTATATTTTCTTGATTTAAATATCATTTTGGGGTTGAATTTGAAAACAAATTATATACCCGGGATTGTGGGGGAATATCATGACCCCAACCCCCTGTTGTGATAAATGTCAGTGTAGAGGTTCCTACCATTGGTTCCGTTCCGGTATTAAGGGACTTTTTGGATGCGTTTCTTGTGGCCGGGCATGTCTCCGGGCTAGGTTGTAGATTTCAATCTTGATTTGGTGCCGGGCATCATATTATACGGCTCCGACTGGATTTATAGTAGTGGAAGGAGTAGCTTCAGGCTTTCTTGGTAATGAGTTCGTTGGTAGGCAGATGTGGATACGTGTTTAACTTGAGTTGTCTTGGTTGGCCCCGAACTGTATTGTTGAGGGATAGGTTGATTCGATCATTATTGAGCATGTTAGTGATTTGAGGATAGCTATGAGTTGCTTTTCGATATTGTGAGACCGTATGATTTGTTGGTTATGGGCACAATTAGTGCAGTTCTATTGGGTATTCATAGTGAAAGTCGAGCGGGAAGAGTAATTGGGTGTTGCTCGGTAAATGGAGCATTGGCTATGACCTATTGGGTTACATGGCATATGTTATTTGTTTCACTGTATGTGTAATGAATTGCTTTGGTTCCAGACATCAAATTGTGCGTGGCTATCGATTTTGAGCATGGTGACTTGAGGTGTTTCATATATAATAGTGTTTGGATAGGATCACACATTGTAGCAAGGCCACGTAGAGATGTGACCTTCCAGGGTAGATTCAGGTGTTCTATTTCTATGATGTGAGATGGGGTCTCAGCCTTGTGTTGTGATGGTACTGATGAGCTTGAGGTACAACTCTTTTGTTTGATTCATTTTTCATGATTTGAGTATGTTCAGACCATTTCTTATTAGTGCGCGTATTATGCAAGTTATGGCTTAGACCTGTATTAAGGTGTCATATCACCAGAGTGGTGTGTTGGACTCGAGGTGATTGTTGCGGTCATTAATGAATACAAACGGATTTGATTTCAGCTTGATAGAAGGATAATATCGAGGTTCGACTCGGAATCTACTGTGGTATTAGTCAAAATGGAAGTGGCTTCATGAATGGTTGATCTAAGAAATAGTTACGGTTCATTGCGTGTTTCATTTATCGTTGGCGGTATATGAAAGTATTTGAATAAGACCTTAGCTGATAAGAGGTTTTCTACCGGTATTTGGGTGTTGTGGGCAACTTCTGTAAATAGAAGTTATCTTTTTGAGTATTTGGGTTATGTAGTATATCATATGATTGCACCTGAGGTTGCAGGTATGAGTTATTGCAGCTGATTTGGGCTTATTCCGAGTATAGATGTGAGGTTCTGATCTTGTGTATGATTTCGAAAAGTGCAATATGGTTCTATGGTTTATGGATTGGATGGATTGTAAAATTTCAACTATGTTGTGTTATCGGACCTATGCGAGATAGGGTGACGTGGGATCACCCTCGGGTATATGCTTGGTAAGGTCATTCAGCTATTGGTTAGCTTCTAGGACAACTCTAGGTACGCTCGAGAACGAGCGTTTGTTTAAGTTGGGGAGGATGTGACGACTTGGCCCGTCATATCATGAGAATCGCTCTGTTTCCCCCATATCCTTCTTCATTATCAATGTCTTGTGTGAACGAGTTAAATTGGGTTTAGTTTTGGAAGGAAATGAGACACTTAGTCTCTTTAAGGAAGGCTTGTTTTGAAAAAGTCAACTAGATGTTGACCTATGAGTTAGATGGCTCGGATGTGGATTTCGAAGAGTTGGTTAGGTTCGGCAGATGATTTGTGACTTAGGAGTGTGATCGAAAGTTATTTTGTAGGTCCGATGTAGAATTTGGCTTGAATTGGCGAAGTTTGTATTTTGGAGAATTCTGGTTGATAGGTGAGATTTTAATTTGAGGGTCGGAATGGAATTTAGAGATTTGATGTATATTCTTTATGTGATTTGGGATGTGTGTGCAAAAGTTCAGGTTATTCAGAGGTAATTTGGTTGGATTTTTTATCAAATCCGTGTTTCAGAAGTTTTAGAAGAACTCAAGCTTGAATCCGATATAAATTTAGTGTTAAGATTAGTTTTGGTGTTTTTAGAGTTTAAATAAGTTTGAATGATCATATGTGACGTTTTAGTATGTTCGTATGCGGTCTCGAGGAGCTTGGGTGAATTTCGGATAGGTTTGGGCTGCGTTGTGCTCGTTTTTCTTTTGCTTCGACGTCGTTTTTGCAAGAACAATTGATATCATATTGAACACGTGAGCTCCGACTACTGTTTTGAATGAAGCATTAGATTTGTATCATAATTATGGACCCGTAGCAAAAAGAATCGTCGAATTTTTTTACGAAGGTTGCACAGATTTTCAGGTTAATGACAAAATTGCCCCTGACGGCATATTAAAAACCTCCACTATTTGTAAATCTTAAAACCTATATATCTCCTTCATTATAAGGTCAAATTGAGTGATTCAAAAGCCTAAATTCATTAGAATTGCACAGGGAATTCATTGGGAGTAGTAAAACGTGTGAACAGTATACCTATAATGATCAGATAGAATTTGCTTCCAATTTTTGAACGGGAAGAAGCTTCTGAGGCAATTTTTAAGAGAGAAAATCAGTTGGTATCACATAGGTAAGTGATTTGATTATTAAAACCCATTTATGGGTGATTATAAACCATAATCCCAGCCAGTTCATGAAAATAGTAGAAAAATAGGATTCTGGGGCTTGAGATTATGAGACATTTAGGGATCGATTTGAGGGGTCAAACGGACTCCGATTTTGGTATTCTTTATATGTATGGAATCGGGAGAGGATGAAGAACACTTTCTATAAAAATTGTTAGTTTCGAGAATTGGGACTGTGACTCGAGCTTTATCAATTCCAGGATTATTGATATTTTTCGATTATTTTCGATTGGGTATTGATCGTATATCATAATGTGACGTATTTGTTGTGGTTTTGGTCAGATTCAATGCGCGAGGAGGTTAATTTGATAGGCAAGATTATATCGAGCTAGGATTTTGGCCGGCTTGAGGTTAGTAATAGATGTAAATGGTGTGTTGAGGGTTTGAAACCCCGAATTTGCATATCGTAATGCTACGTTGAGGTGACTTGCATACCGGATAACGGTCGTGGGGTAGAGCACCGCAAGGATTGTGACTTGGTTTGTCCCGCTTAATGAAAATACTACCTAATTGAATGAATCTTAGTTAATATCCTTATAAACGTGGATCAAATTGTCATATTTGGCCTCGTGCCAACTGATTGAATCCTTCAGGGATTGCTCTTATTGGCTCCTTACCATTTGTACATATCAGTGAATTCAATCCTAATATTTAATACTGTTTCGCAAACTCAGCCATATTTTTCTCAAACTTGGAACTTAAATAATATTTCTAATGAAGCTTGGACTGAATATTTATATATTATTGTGCCCGAGGGGCTTATATGATTCTGGACTGAGTATGGGATCAGGTTGCATGCCGCAACAATATTATATTGATATTCATATGAGGCTTAGGTCCTAATGGATGCCGCGAGATGTCTTTGATATTGCGCTTGGTCCGGAAGGGGCCCCTCCTAGAGTCTGCACACCCCTAGTGAGCTCTGTCGACGATAAATAAATGGAGCGGGTTGCATGCCGAGTGGGTACTAGAGAGTACTATACCATTTGTTGCATTTCTTAATTGATTGTCATTCATTTACTTATCTGTTGCAGCATCATTATTTTCATTCGTTTAGTGAGTTGATATTATCTGTATTAAACTGCTGTAATTATAGCTTACATTGTGCCTATGCAGGATTTCTTACTCTCAGCCTTTATTTATGTTTATTACTCTCTGGGTTGGAAGTACTCACATTACTCCCTGCACCTTGTATGCAGATCTAGGTACAACAACTGAGGCTTGCTGAGTATCACATCTAGGAACATCAAGGTAGCTGCATGACGTCCGCAGTCCAGATCTTCCCATCTAACCTTTTTGCTTTATTTTCGCATTTCTTTAGAGCAATATGTAGTAGTATGACACCCGTGTATTAGAGGCGCAGACTTGTGACACCGGATTCTTCGAGCTGTGTAATTGTAGTATTTCTACATGAGTTTTCCACATGTTTTAACTATATTTCAGAGTTTCAGTACTATGACTTAGTAATTATTTGTGTTAATTGAATCATGAACTGCATAAAAAGAGTTAAGGTTTTTAATTTGGTCGGGCTTGCGTAGAAGTGAGTTGGGCGCCATCACGACCGGGGTTAGGGTCATGACAAGTTGGTATCAAAGCCTAGGTTGGTCTCGCGAGTCGTGAGCCGGTTTAGTAGCGTCTCGTGGATCGGTACGGAGACGTGTGCACTTATCCTCGAGAGGCTGCAGAACCTTTAGGAAAACTTTTCATTCTTGAATTGTTATCGTGCATCCTTCAGCTTGAAAGGAAACTCTTGAAATTCCTTCCACGTGTTCTTACGCGCACATGAGCGCTCAGTATTAGATGTGCCTTGATGGATTGTGGTTCCCTGATCGAGGGGCGAGATGTGATCTCTGTGAGTTTGATTTTGGGCCAGTCTAGAGGACTTGAGGCTGAATCGTTGCCTATCGCTGGAGCATCGAGTGTTGATTGTGTGAACAAGTATTTTGAACTTATATGTTTTTTATTACCCTTATTAGTGGGAGTGACAGTCGGTTAACTATGTGATAAGTATGTTAGCGCTGCAGGATGTATCTACGTGACATGCAAATGATGAGGAATGTCTACTGGATGATAGAAAAACTATTATGTGTTTGAATTCCACCGTAGTTTGGGGTATAGCCCCGAGTTATGGGTGTGTAAATAATCCTTTCATGTTTCTAATTGAGAGTGAAGTAAAAAAAATTTATGTTGCGGTATGAGTTTAGACTCAGGAAGAGTAAGCAACTGCATAGAGTTTAAGACGGTAGATGGTATATAGAAATGGTAGTTGAAGGCAAAGTAGGTGGGTCATCTCTTGCAGAGTGTTCTAAATTTGTGTGATCCTTATGTTATCTATTAGAATAACTCATTTATAAGTGAAGAAAATATGTTGACATCTAAATTGAGTCGGCTAGAGAGTGGGCTTAACTGTTGTGTGAGTGAATGCGGGATTTTCGGAAGAGTTAAAGAAATCTAGATGATTTGTGTTTCCACAAGCTTATGAAGAATTGAGTTTAATATCAATATGGTATTAAGACAGCAATGGAGTATGTGCGTTATGAGTTGTTGGGAGTGTTTTGATATATGGCTTCGAGCCACGTTGGGGAGTTTGTAATTGATTAGCTAATTGTACGGTTATGTGCTATGTTGGTTCCGATTTGAGGCATGCTGGCGAATCAGTTCTGGTTGCGGAAATTGAGCCGATGATGGCACGAGCGAAGCAAATTTTGGACAAAGGTTATATGGTGCTTCATAGATGTGTGAGAATCACAGGATGTCTTAAGCTGTTGTTGGTAAAGAATTCTTGGTGCATGGTGTAGGAAGATGTTTGTTTGTATTGGGATGAGGTCATATCTTGCAGTGTCAGAGTGCTACTGAGGCACGGGTGGTTATGTTTGTTTGATCAGGTGAATTGCAGTTTGAATAAGAAGTAAATGACTCTCGAGAATGGTTTTAATGTGTTCATGATTCTACATGTAACAATCAGGTGTCTTAAGGTTGTGTATGTGGTTAGAGATTGTATCTTCATTGGAAAAGGTCAAGACTTGTGGTGTTTTTATGTTAATTATGGGATTCTATGTATCAGTATCTGGAAAGTAAAAGTAATAGATTTAGATTCACAGGAAGTTCTTCAGAGTAAAGTATTTTGGAATGTTGTGTTTCTGGGAATATTTGAGGGTGGCTTATGGGTCTTAAACAGTGTGGTCTTGTGCTTGGGTCTAGTGTAGTGTGCCTGGTTGAGGAAATGTGGTTCTATAGGAAGGGGGAATATCAAGTTGACGATGAATCAGAAGTGAATTAGATATATGGAATAGCTTGATAGTAGACCGAATTGTTATGGTATATGCAGTATATTGTGGATGATTGAGATTTGCATGTACGAGGTTTCAGTTCAGTTCTGAAAAGAAGTTCATAAAACTCTTAGGCAACAGGTTGCCTCAGATAATCAAGGAAATGGTGCTACTAATTGGAAGCAATTTGACGTGAGTATATGTCTCAGAAAAAGGTTAATGTGATTAAACTGATGATACTTCGATAGTATTGCGGAATTTTCTTGTTGGATCATCTAATGGTATTCGGATTTTCTTGGTGGCACAGGAAATTTTAATGTATCTATCGTGGAGATATGACCTTTCTTAGCGGACGGCTGGGAAGGATTGCTTTTCTTAATTGCGCCTTTGTGATGGATGTCAGTGCAGAGGTTCCTACCATTGGTTCCGTTTCCGGTGTTAAGGGACTTTTTGGATGCATTTCTTATGGCCAGGCATGTAGCCGAGTGAGGTTGTGGATTTTGATCGTAATTTGGTGCCGGGTACCGTAACGTACGGCTCCCACAGGAGTAATAGTAATGGAAGGAGTAGCTTCAGGCTTTCTTGATAATGAGTTCATTGGTAGGCCGATGTGGATACGTGGTAAGCTTTAGTTGGTTTGGTTGGCCCCGAATTATATTTTTGAGGGATAGGTTGATTAGGTTGATTCGATCGTTGTAGACATGTGATTTTTTATCCTCCCCAAGATTTTTTATATTTTAGCATGTAATTATATAATTTAGGCCTAATAGCGCTATTTTAGTTAATTTTGAGGCTTTTACTTTATTTTAGTACAAGAAAAATAAAAATTACGAAAAATATTTTAGTTTATGCATTTTTCATAAATCCAAAAAAAAAACACAAAAATCGTACCATATTTTTATCTTTATATAATTTCAAAAAAAAAAAATTTATTTTCGTTAACTAGGATTAGCTTTGATATGGTATAGTATTTCTATCTTATTTTTTAAATAAAATACAAAATAAAAATAAAGAGTCATTGTGTAGTCTAGGGACTCTTCTTGAATCTTCTTTGGGATAACAAATAAATACAAAAAAGACCCTAAGGACTTAACACAAAAAACCTAGGGACCAATGGGCAAAATATATAAAAATATACCTAGACCTAGACTCCACCTATATATAATACTTAAAAAATCTGAAAAGGGGGGAGGGATATAGATCCGGAGCGCAGCTTTTCACCAAAGAAACGACCCCCTCCCCATATCTTCTTCTTCATTCTATAACTCCCAGCAGCTTTCTTCGTCTCCTTCCTCACCATTAGAACAGCAAAACACTAACCTCCATTAACATTGATGTATTGGGAAAAAAGTTAAATTTATATTGAAGATGACGTGGCATGATACGTGGACTGGTCAAATGGTCAAACTGTAACAATTGAGAAAAAGGCCCGGGAGATGACATATACGGGAAGAGAAAGTTAAACATGAACGAGAAGCAGTTTAGACAAGAGTCTTGTACCAATTCAAGTCATTTAAAGCCAACGGATCGAAAGGCATTGAAGACATGGATCCGAAGACAAAAAGGGTTCCAAATTCACTATTAAATACCTGATATGTTGGGAAATTGATATTTCATATGAATGATTGTGTAACGACTTATTTAATGTCATTTATTACTCATAATTGTCTCATTAAAGCCGAGGTTTCATTCATTTACCTAGAATCAACTATAAAAGGAAAAACTCTCATTATTTGTAAGGACACGAAATATTATCCACATCATATTGAAATATAAACTTGTTCATTGCTTTATTTTTATTCTCAAAAAGCCTATTAGTCTTTTTTGGTCTCTTGATTATCAGTTACCCAATTTTTCATCCTAAATTCTAGCTTTGACCAAAATATTATTTTTTGGTTAAACAAACTGGTTCCGTTACCGGGAATCTGATAATCCATTCTTTCTGAAATTACACTCTACCCATTGTTAAAATCATGTCAAACAACAACGACAATAACAATCAAGAAAATCAGATCCATCAAGTGGTGGGAGATGAACTCAATGATGCTATTTCTCAAGCTTCTCCACGTGGATCTCAAGAGGGAACTCCTAATGATATGTCTGAACATGCTGATGGAGGAGTTGAAAAAAGAGATTAACTTCTACAATAACTAATTGATGCACGAATTTACAAAGCTTTGGAAGCTTTAGTTAGTCGATTGCCTGCTGCGCTAAAAACGTCTAATAATAACACGTTGGAAAACCCCCGCTCTCGTCTAGTTAATTCTGGTAATGGAGCAACCCCAGTGATTCACAAGAAGGAGAGCCAGGTAATTTAGATAATTCTCATCTTTAAAATTTAGTACTAACCTTGCAGAAACAGCTCAAGGAGCAAAATGAGCGTATCGAACAAATCCTTAGAGTTCTGCCTGTAATAAAAGGAGTAGACGTGGATAAATGCTCGCAACAACCTTGAAATCCAAGTGCTGCTCCCCTTCCAATTCCGAAAAAATTCAAAATGCTTGACATCCCAAAATATAATGGTACAATAGAACCACGTGACCATGTAACTGCATTTACAACAAGAGTGAAAGGCAACGACTTAACCAAGCAAGAAGTTGAATTAGTGCCGGTCAAAACATTTGGGGAGACACTCACCAAGGGTGCATTAACCTGGTATTCTCTTTTACCTGAAAATTCAATAAATTCTTTTGCTGAGCTTGCAGATTCTTTTATTAAAGCACACTCGGGAGATCAAAAAGTCGAGAAAAGAATGGAGGATATCTTCAAAATCAAGCAAGGGAACTCTTATTTGCTCAGAGAATTTGTTGATAGATTCCAACGTGAAAGAATGACTTTACCCTGTGTACCAGATAACTGGGTAGCGATAGCTTTTGCAAGCAACTTGAATGACAGAAGTTTAGAAGCCACGAGAAGGCTTAAAGAAAGTCTTCTTAAATTTCCCGCAACCACTTGGAACGATGTTTATAACAGGTACAGTACAAAGCTTAGAATTGAAGAGGATACCGTACCTCAGTAACATCGTGAAGAAAGGAGTGGGTCCAGGAGGTCAAAAACTGAAAAAAGATCAGGTAAGAATAGGTACGATCCATATATGGGACCTGCAGGAAAGGATTCACGACCAAAATAGAATAACCAATGATATGATCAAATGCCAAGATATAAGGAGACCAGGTCTTCATCCAGGTTCAGAGTGACCGAAGCAACCAAGAGGCACGAGATAACGATAGGAATTTAATGGCACGATTTGGTGGTTATAATTTCAATGTAAATAACTCTGAGCTCATAGCTGTTCTGAGGGGTATGGGAGATAAGGTACGATGGCTAAAAGAGATGCGATCAAATCCAAACAGACGCATTCCGGACCATTGGTGTGAATTCCATAATGACCACGGGCATAAAATATCAGAATGCATATTCTTACAAAGTGAAGTGGACCATCTATTAAAGCAAGGATATCTCACTGAGTTGTTCAGTGAAAAGGGAAAACAGGCTTACATGAAAAATAGGCAAGAGCCACCAAAACCACCATCACCAAAGAGAGTTGTGAACGTCATCAGTGAGGAGAAGATATTTATGGAGTAATGTATACAGCTTCAAATAAGGTTTCCAGAATGACGATCACGCACGGAAAGCGAGTACGGAAAACCCGAGAACACGAAAGCATAAACTTTGGTGATGTAGATACAGAATGAGTGGTTACTCCCCACAATGATGCATTGGTAATATCATTACTTACACATGACACTAATGTAAAATGAGCTTTGATTGATCCAGGGAGTTCTGCAAATATCATTCAACTAAGGATATTACAGGAAATGCAAGCTCAAGATAAAATGATACCCAAGGCGCATACTTTTTCAGGCTTCGACAATTCGAGCGTGGTAATAAAAGGTGAGGTAATTCTAACAACTTTTGTTGCATGGGGTTATTAAAGAAACTAAATTTTAGGTAATTTATATGGAAACAGCCTATAATATAATCATGGGGAGACCATGGATCCATGATATGGATGTTGTTCCATCAACTTTGCATCAAGTTATTAAGTTTCCATCACCCAGGGGAATACGTCAAATTCGAGGGGATCAACAAACAGCCAGGAGTATCAACACCATAACAGATAGCAATTACAGGAAATACTTGGGGTGTCAACAATCAAACTTCAACTGAACGAGAAAAAATAGATTTAGACTCGAGACTTGATGTAATTCAAGAACCTGAATAAAATGAGAACATAAAAACAACAATAGAGGAGCTCGAGACTGTTGTGCTATTTGAGAAATGGCCTGAAAGAAAGGTTTATGTAGGAGCCAATCTAAATCCCGACATGCGAGGTATGTCAATTGAATTTTTAAAAGCTAACGTGGACTGTTTTTCTTGGTCCCATGCTGATATGACATGGATACCACCTGATGTGATGACTCACAAACTCAACGAGGACCCATCTTTCACACCAATAAAGCAAAAGAAAAGAAAGCAATGTGTTTTCAAGAATCAGGTAATTCAGGATGAGGTCCAAAATTATTAAAAATTGGTTCGATCCGCGAGTTGAAGTATCCTGGTTGGCTAGCTAATACGGTTGTTGTAAATGGTAAGTGGCGTATTTGTGTGGATTATACTGACCTAAACAAAGCTTGCCCAAAAGACTCTTTCCCTTTACCACATATAGATCAGTTAATTCACACAACTGCAGGTCATGAACTTTTAAGCTTTTTAGATGCATATTCGGGATATAATCAAATTAAAATAGATCCCGGTGATAAGGAAAAAACCTCTTTCATCACAGACAAGGGTACTTACTGTTATAAAGTAATGCCTTTTGGTCTCAAAAATGCTGGAGCAACCTATCAAAGGTTGGTCATCAAAATATTTCAAGAACATTTAGGAAAAACTATGGAGGTATATATAGACGATATGATCGTCAAACCCAGTATTCTCACGATCATATTTCTCATTTATCTATTACATTCGAAATTTTACAGAAATTTAACATGAAACTCAACCCAGAAAAGTGTGTATTCGGAGTTGCTTCGGGTAAATTTTTGGGTTTTCTTGTTTATAACTGTGGCATTGAAGTAAATCCTTCTCAGATTAAAGAAATAGAAGAAATACCTGATATCATTACCAATAAGAAGGAGGTTCAGAGATTAACGGGAAGGATTTTCCTCCCTGGGAAGATTTATTTCTAAATCTTCAGAAAAATGTATTAAATTCTTCTCAGGTCTGAAAAAGAAAGACCATTTTGAATGGAACGAAGATTGTCAACAAGCCCTTAGGATCTTGAAAGCTTACTTATCAAATCCTCCATTGTTGGCAAAATCAAAGGAAGGTGAAACATTGCTCATTTACTTAGCAGTATCAGAAGTCGCAGTAAGTGTTGTTTTGGTACGAGAAGACCAAGGTAAGAAATCCCATATTTATTATGTAAGAAAATCTTTATTAGATGCTGAGACGCGATATCCACAACTAGAAAAAATGGCACTAGCTTTAATCATGGCATCTAGGAAATTAAGATCTTATTTTCAATGTCATCCAATTACTTCTTTTCCATTACAAAACATTTTGCATAAACATGAATTGTCAGGAAGATTAGCAAAATGGGATATAGAACTGAGTGAATATGAAATTATTTATCAACCTAGGACTGCTACAAAATCCCAAGCTCTCGCTGTTTTCCCAGCGGATTTTAGTCAAGGGATGCATTTAGAAGCAGAAAGCAATTACAAGTCTTTAATGGTGCAAATCCGGGGACTTGAATTTTTATTTAATGATGGTTCATCTAATGTAAAGAGAGCATGATTAGGAATTTTTCTTAAACCACCTACAAGTAAGACCATTAGACAAGCTATAAAATGTCATCATGTAACTAATAATGAAGCAGAGTATGAAGCCGTAATTGCAGGTTTAGAATTGGCACTGGAACTTGGCATCACACAAATCGTAATTAAAAGTGATTCACAACTCGTGGTCAATCAAATGCTGGGGACTTATATAGCCAGGGAAACACGAATGCAAGAGTATCTCGTAAAGGTACGGGAACTGATATAACAGTTCCAAACTTGGAAGGTAATGCAAATCCTATGAGAGGAGAACATGGAGGTAGACGTTTTAGCTAATCTTGCATATGCGGCGGACATAGCAAATGATGCAAACACTTCAATCATACATTTATTCCATTCCGTTCTCGAACCTGACAAGAATGAGGTAAATTTAATCATTTAATACGGGATTGGAGAAACAAAATAGTTGCTTTTTTGCATCATGGAACCGTTACTGATGATAAAACAAAGGCTCATGCACTTCGTAATAAAGCTGCTCGTTATTGACTATAACAAGGAAACCTTTACCGGAAAATATTTGGTGGACCATTAGCAAGGTGTATCGGACCTTCCCAAATGGAGTTTGTGATGAGAGAAATACATGAGGACATTGTGGAAATCATGCAGGAGGCAGGTTACTCGTAAAGACATTGATTCGAGCAGGAACTATTGGCCTAAGAAGGAAAAGGAAGCAAATGATTTTGTGTCTAATGTGACATATGTCAAAGATACGGTAAAAATATGCATAGACCAACCAAATTATTACACCATGTTGTATCTCTGTGGCCTTTCATGAAATGGGGAATGAACACCGTAGGTCCATTACCACAAGCAAAAGGTCAAGTAAAGTTTCTACTTGTACTTACTGATTATTTTACTAAATGGGTAGAAGCAAGGGCATTCAAACAGGTATGAGAAAGAAGTCAAATATTTTATAGGGAGAAACATAATATGCCTCTTTTGGGTACCAAAGAAAATCGTATGTGATAATGGTCCACAATTCATAAGAGCACAGATCACGGAGTTCTTCCAAAGTTGGCAAATTAAGAGGAGAACATCAACACCATACCATCCAGTAGGCAATGAACAAGAGGAATCCACGACAAAGTCATAATCAATAATTTAAAGAAAAGATTACAAGACTCAAAAGGTACTTGGCCTGAAGTGTTACCTACGGTATTATGGGCGCATCGAACAACGACGAAAACAAGTACAAGAGATATGCCATTTTCAATGGTTTATAGAGCAGAGGCTTTAATACAAGTTGAAATAGGGGAAAAAAGCACACGATATGTTCAAGCAATGGAAGAATCAAACAATGAAGAGTTACGGGTGAACCTTGATTTGCTCGATGGAAGAAGAGAAGTGGCATTAATAAGGATGGCAGCTCAAAAGCAAGTAATTGAATGATACTATAATAGGAAATCACGTCTCAAGTTCTTCAAAATTGGGGACTTTGTTCTCAAAACGGTGTTCCAATCTACCAAGGGTGCTAACTCTGGAAAGCTAAGTTCGACTAGGGAAGGACCCTACCGAGTCTGAAGCATTGCAGGGAAAGGAGCATACGAGTTGGAGACAATGGATTGCAAGGTCTTACCTTCACATTGGAATGTTTTCCATCTAAAGAAATACTACTTCTAAGGGAGTGGTCACGGTCAGGTATCCCCATGTTAAATTTTTTCTTTGAATTGTTAAAATTTTACTAACGATTTTAGATGCTAGGCAAAAACCCTAACTCGTGCCAAAAGATGAGTCACGAACTGCATGACAAAATGGAATACTCTTAATTTCGAGCCTATGGTTACATTAATATGATGGAAATACACACGAGTTAGGCAGTATTCATCTATAATCGCACTTCCGAGTCCCGTATATTTTTCTGTTTCAGGAAAAGGACCAAATTGAGAGAAACAAACAAGTGCTTGAGGATTCATTCTTCACCGCTCAAACACTTGGGGGACTACATATTATACATAGATACGAATATCCCAGATACGAATATCAAACAAAAGCTGGACAAAGTTTTGGCAAGATTCAGCTACAAAAAGGAAAGTGTTGAGAGGAAGTTACGAAGTCTTCAACATTCAAGCACAAAACATTTATCTCTCAAAATCAAATCACAAACAAAGTCTCTTCTCAAACCCTTCCTAAATATGTAAAGATAGGGTTATGACTATATATTGAAACATGTTATGAAGAAAAACCTTGTCTATTTTTATCATGTAAAAATCTATTACAAGGAAAACAGTTACGAGATAGTTATAGATGTATTTTAACACATGTAATAGTTAAAAGACTTGTTAAAGTTCATGAAAACTTATCAAAGTTGTTAAATGAAACATGTGTATTCCTATTACTTTCATCGTATTATAACACCATTATAAAGTTGAGACGTCTTCTTCATTAAGTGTCCATAAAATAAAAGGGCCCTCTTTTATAAACCTCATGTTGATATTCCATAAGAAGAAACATAAAGCATTTTCAAAGGATAAAAATGCTAAGCTATTCTATAAGTCCTAAATAAGTAAATAGGCAAGAATAAAATATAAAGAAGTATTCATAAAACTTCTTAACATAAAAAACTAAGGGAAAACTTAGTCATCAAAGTGATTGTGTTACAAATGCCCCATTATGGTAACTGGGGACTTCATAAAAAATCCCTTCAAAATTGCCAAGGGATGACATCAACAATCACTAATAAAAAAACTCAAACACAGTTAACTGTTCACTGAAGGATTTGGAGCTTCAGAAGTTGTAACATCATATTCAGAGGCAATAACAGGCGCTATGAAAACTTCTGAAGGAGCAGCAGTAGGAACAGTTTCAACTGAGCTTGAAGTGATAACATCAATGAGGGAAGCAGTAGACAAGGGAACTTCAATTCCCATAGACTGTGTCATTGAAGTTTCACCCTCGAAATCCAGAATCAAAACTTCAATTACCTCAGTAACTGCTTCATAGTTCAATAACTCTTCCATTCCAAGAGCTTAGAGTGCTGGAGAAGGGGTATCAATAGTTCCAAGTGCAGGAGAAGGAGTATCAGTAGGTTGTAGACTTTTCTCGATAGTGTCCATGACTTTGGCCAATTCAGATTGCAAGTTGAAGTTTTCTTGTGTAGCCCCCATCGAAGCATCACGACGAGAATTTAGAAAAGCCCAACTCACCTATATGTTAAAATTTTCTTCAAGGGCATCATATTCCTTCTCCAAAGCCTTGTATTCCTTTTCCCACATAACAAGATCATTTTTCGCTATTTGGTGCTCAGCTAGGTGAGAATCCAAGGAAGATTCAAGAGTGGCATGGGAACTTTCCAAAGGCACGGATTTTATCAGAAGAAATCCTTAAATCATTTTGAACTTGAGTTAAGTTTTGAGCTAACTCCCTTGAATATTCTTCTTTCTTCTCCATAAGTACCTTAAGCTCTTTAACCTCATCACTGGCTTTAGATAGAGAGCATTCCAAAAGCTCTTTGTACTTTTTAAGCTGGCCCCAAGATGCATTGGGAATTCCCAACTCCGAAGATAAGCCACGATTCTGTTGCTCCAAGTGAGCCTTGCTCTCCTGCAACTCCTCTATAGTCCCTTGGGCACTCTCAAATTGTTCTTTCTAGTTTGCCACCTCAAGTAAGGCATCCTCAGCTATTTTCTAGCTTTAGAGATAGCCTTTGTAGACTCTCGCTCCTCTTTCTCCAACGAAGGGACTCGCCCCATCAGCTCAGTCCCAATAAGATTAGCCTACAGTTATAACGCATAGAAGTGAGAAATTAGAAGGAAAAAAAAGAAAGCATTCAAAGTCAAGAAAAATACCTTTAAAGTTGAATGAACTATATCATTCATCAAAGTGTAACAACTATGGCTCTGCATCTTCTTCTTCTCGATCTCTCTTATAAGAGGTTCGAGCCAAGTATCAGCTCCCCCAGATTTTCTTAAGAGGCTTTGATTGGCAGGGATTTCGAGTATGACACTCCTCATAGTCATGCCTCTATTTCTAGAACTTACCTCTATAGGTGGGACAGATAAATATGGAACAACAGAAAGGGGAGTAGTAGAAAAGGTAAACACCACAAGAGTCATGGGAGTTGAAGCAGGAACAGAATGAGTGGATGTAGAAATTAACACATGAACAGAAGTAGAAGCAGTCAATACTAGCAAGGAAACACTTACAGATGGCAAAGGAATGGAAGAAGTAGGTACGCATAAATAAAGAGGAGCTTCATCAAAAACGGTCCGAGCTCGCCACTCTCAAAGCCACTATCAAAGAGACGCTGAGTTGATTCATTCGTGTCTCTTGGAACGATGTCCTCGTCTGAAGGAATCAAAACAGGCTTAGTGGTCAAGGTTTGAGTGGGAGTATCTTCAATTTCATCGTCATTAATGATTCGTCTCCTAACTATCAGCCTGTCTATTAACGAGATACCTTCCTCTTCCTCATTCTCAGAACCTTCTCCATTAGCTTTCCTTTTTGAAGCAAGGATCGAGCCTTGTCCAAGTCATGTGCAGCATTACCAGACATGCGAATGGCCATAGCTACATCAGCGGCCATTCCTTTGAAACCAAATCCTGATTATAAGAAGGATACACAATCAACATTAAAGAAAAGGTACTTAATGTGCAAAAAGAAAAGTGTGTAAAAAGGCGATACCGTGTGTTTTAACTTTCCAGCCATGTAAAGCAGAAATTGATTTCCAAGTTCTTTGCTCCTTAGGAGCAATATTCAAAATTGAATCTACCCAACCACGAAAGTTGGGAACACGTTCCACATTTCCCATGGTTGCTACAAAAAACCAAAAAGAGACGAAGTCAGAAACAGAATCGAAATTCTCAAAAATATGTACGGTCAAATAAAAAAAAAACTTACATGCAAAATTCCACTTCTCAGGGAATGGACTATTTGTTTCACCAACCAAGTCCACCATACGTACACCAACATAACGGGCATACCATCCGCGATCTTTGTCATCTTCAGGGCTTACCAAAACCTTCTTGCTTCTCGCAGTTAAGGTAAAAACCCCATGGTGTATTAAATTAGGATGGCATAAATGGATAAGGTGAGAAAAGGTGAAGTTAGCATTGGCTTTGGTAGATAGATATCTCAAACAAGCCACTGCTCTCCACACTAGAGGACCAACTTGGGCCAAACAAATATTAAAGAACGGCAAAACTCGAGAATGACCGGGTCAATCGAACGATTAAAGCCCAAAGTAAAGGGATAAGTGTAAACACAAGAGTACCCAATCCTAAAAGAATAAGTTCTTTGATTGGGGGAAGGAATTGGCATTCGGAGGCTATTTTTCTAGTTACAATCTCTTCTGATGGTAGGGATTGTAAGTTCGGTCACTAATGTAGGATAAGTATTAGTTTTTTCTAAACCTGCAACTTGCTTTTGAAGAGATTGTCTATCACTCACAAAATACAAATCACTGTGTGATATTTCATCAACTAAAGGCTCTCGAGAAGAATCAAGAATTTCTTTACCTTTAGAAGAAGGATTTTTAGGGATAGAACTCCTAGAAGAAGAACCAGAAGAGACGCCTCGAGTAGATTCTAACCTTGTACGAAGCCTGCCTCCTCTGCCTCTTCTGTGTCTGACAGGGGTATTGGGGAATCTGTCTAAAATTGGTACTCTTTTAGGGTTAGGGTTTGGAGACGCCATTGTTGAACAAGGATGAATCAAAAGAGAGCAAAAGTAAGAAAGAGAGTGTTTGCTAAAGATTTATGAAGAAGAAGACAAAGGAAGAAAAAGTTAAGTATGTATATGATGGTAACCGTCAAACTTAGAACTGTAATGATGGAAAGCCTATAATAAAGGCAACTATCACTTCGTGAATAGCGTGAGTGAAGAAGCCTTGAAAAAAGGTGCAAAATAGCAGAATCAATCAAAAGGTGACACATGAAGAGAACATTAAATTTAAAAGACAACTGAGACGTCAATATTGTCATATGCATTAATTATGGAAAAAATTCTCTTTTTTACGAAGATCTACTCCTTAATTATTTAATTGATAAATAAATGGCAAGTGGGGGACTATCTGTATTGAGAAAAACGATATGAAAAGTGGCATGTTCCCCAATGAAAGTTCAGCTTGCAAAATCAGCCACAGAACAGCCATCAAATTGCTCAAAATCAGTTCGATCTCCAGCCTAATAACCAATCCAAAAGTTTAAGATCCATTTCAGCCGTGTAACGTCATTGGAGCTTGGTGAGTTTCCTGAGTCGGTTCCGAGTTTCCGGTGAGTTGGTCAAGTTTCTGTTGAGGTCTCCGGCGAGGTGGACTGCGCGCATTCCGATTCATTTCCGGCTTTTATTTGATACTTCGAACTATTTTCTTTGCTTTCAATGGTTAAGCTTTGCATCTTGGCCTTCTTTATTTTCTAGTTTATTTCCACTTATGTTTATAAAATAGTAACTGACATGGATTTCAGCTTGTTTGGATTAAAATATGTTGTTTGTTGCTTGTTTAATGCCAAAAGGATCTTTACATCTGTTGTGTTTGCAAGCATCTAGCATTTTGTTAATTGAATCTAATGCAACTTAATTACGGTGGCTTATTCGTTGCCATCAATTTCTAGTGTTAATTTGCTTTGTTCTGTTGTTTTTTTTTTTTTAAAAACGTTTTTAGATCTTTTTGACTACTCAACTAAGATGTTTATATTGGCTAGTGTGAAAAAAAAATGCTTTGTTGAAGAAATGCTTCTGAGCACTTTGCTGAAGAATCGTGTACCAGTTAATTTATTTGGAATTGTTTTAACTGTAATCCTTTTGACAGTGGAATAATCATTTTAGAATATTGGTAAAAAAAATGGAGCAGTACATCAGGAGCATTCTTTCTAGAGTTTTTTTTGTCCATATGTGCATATATATTTTTATTAGGAAATTTTGTGGAAATAATTATTACGTGATTTAAACGACTGTATTTGATTAAGCAACATTATCCTTACAATACTCTTGAAGTAGCTTAGAAAAGAAAATTATAACATTCGTAGTTCTTTTAATGAAATATATATTTTTTTAAAAATTAGAATTAAGGTGCGTCGTGCCGAACAAAATGACAATTACATGGCCCACACTTAATTAATTTTGTTTTATTCTTAAAATTCGAGGTGTGCTATTTAGCGAATTTTCAGGCGCGTCATTTTAATAATATTACCTTCTTAAATTGGGGTGCGCATTTATGCGACCCAAATCCAAATCTCAACGAAGTCGAAATATGTTGACAACTACGGGTGCATTGATGTGACGTGGTTATAGACGCGCTTTCACGACGTTGCAGTTCTCATAAAAAAATAATAACAAAAGCGGTTAAAAAATTTTTTTAAAAAAAGTATAAGTTAAAACATGTTTTGAAATCAGATAAATCCAAATATAATAGTTGAGCGACCGTGCTAGAACCACAGAACCCGGAAATACCTAACACCTTCTCCCGGGTTAACAGAATTTCTTACTCGGATTTCTGGTTCGCGGACTGTTAACAAAGTCATGTTTTCCTCGATTCGGGATTCAACCGCTGTCTTGGGACACCATTAATCTCCCAAGTGTCGACTCTGAATCTTAATAACAAATCCCGTTCCGATTGTCCTTTAATTGAGAAAACTCTTTTACACCCTTACGGGTGTAGTGAAAAAGGAGGTGTGAAAGCCCTGGCGTCTCTGCTAGGGAAAATAACCCATAACGTTTTGTTCAGTGTTCAGAATTCGAGCTTAGATAAATTATTGTATTTGGTTATATCTGATTTTCTTACATGTTTTGTGTTGAATGTGCTAAATGTTACCGCTTTGATATTATCTGAACTGTATATAAACTGGGCCGACACCCTTCTCTTCTCACCTCCGGGGATGTGCTTACTGGTTGAGACTCCCTATTCAGTTAGTGTCATACCCTGAAATAAGAAAGTGGCTGGACAAGTTATGAAGCCGGATGGGCTTTTGGTTCCCGATAAATATTCCCTCCTCGACTCGAGTTGTTTGCTCGGGTACACAGTCTAGAGCAAATACATAGGTTTAAACCTAGAATAACATTACTTCATGCCAGATCCCTAGTAGGAAAGCTTATTTGCATCATGTTTCATTTGACTTAGGGGACTCAACACAGGGGATGGGTCCGTCTAGGACTAGCAACCTGAAATGAAAAGATCATCCTGATGCATTCTATTTGTTTTCCATGCATTTATTTGTCTCGGACCTGCTTACTGAACGGTTTTTGAATATCAGGAATACTGTGAAATTGAGAAAAATAGAAAAAGAGAGAAATCGCGTTGTAGGGAGTTATTTTCTTAGTTTTAGAAGAATCAATGCCCAAATACTGCCGAAACTTTGCCAAAATTTTGAGAAAAATGAAAAAGAAATATTTTATTTTTAATAGTTTGTTTACTAAAAAGCAAAGGAAAAATAGAAAAAAAAGTTTTTTTATTTTGGAAAGTTGATTGTTGAAAAAGAAAAGAAAAGAGTCTTTATTTTAGTTTGGAAAAATAGGTTGTTTTATTGTTTGTTGAAAATGAAAAAGGACAAAATAGAGTCGCTATTTTGTCTTGTTTTCAAATAGAGAAAAGGGAAATAGTTTTTTTTGCCATGAAAAATGAAAATTAAAAAAAAAAAGTCTTATTTTGTAAAATAGTTTTTTTATTTTATTTGTTTATGAAATGCCAAAAATAAAAATTAAAAAGAGTCGTGCTTTTGAAGGTAGTTTTATTATTTGCTTATGAAATGCCAAAAATAAAAATGAAAAAGAGTCTCGTTTTAAAATAGTTCGGTTAATTCGCCCGAACTACGCAGGTTTGATTCTCACAGGGCGTGAGATATGCAGGCAACCCTCATCGGGTCCAACCTCCCCTTTGCAAAAATTGCCAAAAATTGTCAACATTTTTATTTTTGTCATAAATAAACCATGTGATATCGTTTTTGTCAAAAATAGCCAAATGTTCCCAAAAGGAACGCCGGAAGGCTGACTTTGCATAAACAGCCACTTTTGGTCATTCTTATAGGTTTTGACTGGTTGTCCCACACAGCCTTAAAATTTTTGTCCCCGAGGCGCTGAAGGGCCGTGTTTGCAATACCGGTCTTTTATTTTAATTTGAAAAAATACAGGAAAAAGAGTCATAACTAAATCGGTGATGTCATTTTTGTCAAAAATAGCCGAACGTTCTCGGAAGGGACGTGGGAAGGCTGACTTTGCATAAACAGTCACCTTTGGGCCATTTTTTAGATATTGACCGGTTGACCCACACAGCCTTAAAATCTTCATCCCCGAAGTGATAAAAGGTCATGTTTGCAAAATAAGGTCTTTTATTTTAATTTGAAAAACAAGAAAAAGAGTCAGTGGTCAAGTGAATGTCATTTGAAATTTTTGGTCAAAATAAGCCGAGCCAATGTCGGTGGTGTCTTAAACCATTCTTGCCGAGATAGCACTAGAGTATCTTTCAGTTATCGAAAAGCTATTTCGTAAAAGAACGAACAAGTTTGTGGAGTGTCATAAAATAGTCCTCCCCGACCTCAAAATTCATGGAAATTGGGAAGGGCCACGTTTGCAAAAACTGTCATTTGGTTGAAACTGGAAAATAGAGAAGGGATTCTGTCCATTTGTTTTTGAGTTTTTCTTTTAAAAGAATATGTGGGTCGTTTTATTTTTGAGTATGTGTTACATTTTTGTTGTTAGAGTCTGTGAGTTTAAGTTTGTCAGTTTTTTGCCTCTATAATTGAAGTTTGTTTTATCATGAAAATCGAAAAATTCTAAAAAATATTTTATTGTTGTTTACCTTTTATCTGCACGAACTACGATTTGTCTGATTCATGCAGGGTTAAAATACGTAGGCAATCCACATAGGATTCGACCATAACCAAATAAAAAAAAGAGAAAAAGAAAAGAGCAGAAAGACATGGAAAAGAGAGAATAAAGAAAATAAGGCTAAAACAAAAGCAGAAAGAAAAGAACAAGTAACTAAAAAAAAAAGAGAGGAAAAAGATAAGAAAGAAAATAGCAGGAAAAACAAGAAAAAGAAAGAAAGAAAAGGCAAGACTGAAATGAGAAAAGGAAGAAAGAAAAAGAGAGAAAGGAAAGGAGAAGAGTGTGCAATCAAAAATGAGAAATGGCCGGGATGACACGTGCAATTGACCAAATGCATAATAGAAAGTGTCAACTGCTTAGGTGCATCCATTCCCCAAACGTGAGATTACCAACGTGTTAAATGCCCAATGCTAACTTGCTTGTTTCATTCTAGCATGTCATTTCAGAAGGGTTGTTGGTTTGTGGTTTTAAGATAACTCTCCCCTGCAACAAAGGCGAAAGACAATGGCAGAGAATAAAAGAAGGTACTAATGCCCAAAAGCAGCCGGTTGAACATGTCGACGGGTTGGTGGAAAAGGTTAAAATGTTGAGACATCATGTGGCAGACATGTACCGGGCATGGATGACTGGGAAAGCGCCACCCCAACCACCTCCTAGCTTTATGGATTTTGTCCTTACCCAAACACCGAACATAATTTTGGATGATCCTCCATACTGCCCATCTCTATCCGCTTATAACTGTTTTCCGAATCACTATAGTAGCTCCATCACTCATCATCCAACTATCTTTTCCCAAAGGTGCCTTCCGGACTATGCTCGACAAAGAACACTTACCCAGAGCTCGTGATGCCCAATATTAACCTTTCGAGGTCACTCATAAGGGTCCCAACTCGCACGAGCAGTGCCCATAGATAAGCCTTGTGTTGAAAATGGAAGGTTCACAGAAAGAGAAGGGACATATATGGAATCCAAGAAGCTGAAAGAACCATCCGTGGACCATTCCTCCCTATATAGCATGGAAAAGAAACCAGGGGAAAGCTTTAGAGAGTTTGGGCTCAGATGGAGGAAACAAGATGCTCGAATCAATACCCCGATTTATGAAGAAGAGATGGTTGAAATTTTCATACGGGCCCAGAGGCCCACCTACTTCAATCATTTGATCCCGGCCGTGGGAAGACAGTTCGATGATGTATTAAGAATGGGGAAGTTAGTAGAAAAGGGAATCATGTCAGGCAAAATAATGAGTTGCTCGAAAGACATTCAGGACATCTCGGTAAGCTTGGAAGAGAGAAAGAGAAATAGAAAAGATGATCCAAAGGGCTCTCCTGATCAACATTTCCAACCTCGACATCATACCCGCGAATATCCTCGTCACTGGATGACCCTCCCCAACACTACTTCTCTCCACGGGACTCCCAAAGATATACCTCACTTTCCAAGTACCCAGCTCCACAAAATGCCTATCCACCCCCACAAGCATACCAGAAACTCCCTGGGTCAGGTTTTTGGCCCAATCAAGCGTTTAGGAACGAGAGGTTGCTGAAACGAGAAAAGGATTTCACCCCCATTGGAGAATCATACGCCAGTTTGTTCTAGAAGTTGAAGAAAGTGGGGATGCTGAAGCCGATTTAGATAAAAGTGGCAAACCCTCTGAAATGTGATTTTTCTCTAAAGTGTGCATATTGCTCAGATGCTCCGGGGCATGGCACGAAAAAGTGCAGGAAGCTGAAGGAAGAAATTTAGGAGCTTATCAACGCAGGTAACATCGTGTACAAAAATCGGATGCATCGGACACCAGCCAAAATCCATTGCATGCGCATAATGAGGTAGATATGATGGGTATGATTTATTTTGAAAAGGAATGTGAGAATTCTCTGAGAGCCTTGGAAGCCCAAAAACAACTTGTTGATGACGATGTGATGAAGGTTTGTACAGTTCCTAGTGTTGGTGATGCATAATTCAGTGGCTAAGATGTTGTGCTTGGTAATTGGAAAGACGCTTCATTCCTAAGTCAGCCGGGGGTGAGCATTGGTGGTCCATTTTGCTGTTATTTCTATTGTCCAGGTTATTTTCAGGGTTGTAATCCGGATATTGTCTTGTGATTAAACCCTCTTATCCTTTCTTTTTTTCCTAGCTTGTTTAGTCGTAGTGGTTCGTTTAGTGTTGTCCAAGTTTGTTTCAGTTCATTCTAGGGTTGTACTCCAGTTTGTTTGTTTGTTTTGTTATTTGAGCCGTCTCATAATGTCTAATGCAAATTCCGATCTTTTATCACTTTCAATCATTTCTCTTCGTTTATTTCTTTTCTATCCTTTTGTTTTGTCTTTCGCTGGTTCTAGTGATGACATGCACGCATAATTCTCAGTTTGATCTTTAAAAGCTACGTTAGTCGGGAAATAATGAAACCATTTTGAAGATGATGAGGGCATTTGAGGAAATAAGAACAGATTTGGATGTTTTGAGATTGTTTGACGCCCGAACCATGTGAAACTTGGTCAAATAGAACCTAAAAAATCCATGTAAAAGCAAGTCGGCCAAATTAACAGGGGGCCAGTCGTGGTAATAAGAATAAGAGTGTTGCCCAATGGCACATTTTATCTGACAGATGTAGAAGGAAAATATATGGAAATGGCCGTCAATTCCAATGCGGTCAAGAGATGATGTGTATGGTTTTTTTATTCTGATTGTACTTGTTTGTATTTGGCATATTTTGAAGTTTGAAATGACGAAGACGTTTTGTTCTGCTATCTAAATACTTTACCCTTTTTTCACCCTCTTTGAGCCTTATTTGTTTTCTTGTACCCTTCTTTCGGAATCAGTGGCACAATCAAAGAAACGCAAGTGCCGAGGATAAGCAAATGGAAAAAGAAGGAAAAAAAAGGAAAGAAAGGAAAAAGAATAAGAAAAAGGAAAAGAGAAAGAAAGGAAGAAAAAAGAAAAGAAAAGAAAAGAAAAGAAAATAAAGAAAAAAAAGAAAAGTGAAAAAGGAAAGAAGAAAAGAAAAGAATAAAAAAATCACAACAAAAGTAATTTCTATGACGTGAACTACGTTTGAATTGATCCCGAAAGGGTACATAGGAAGCCTTACTCTGTGGTTCAATCTCACTAAAATAAAAGTCCAAAAGTCCCCAAGAAAGAAACTGGAGCAGTAGTTGTGAATGTTGAAAGAAATTGGATTCCGAAAGTTGTAGTTTTAACCCATTTTTACATTATTTTGAGCCTTTCATGGACCTCGCAAAGTTGCTAATCCGTAGCTGCTTTAGGCGCGTTATTTTAATAATATTACCTTCTTAAATTTTGGTGCGTAATTATGCGACCCAAATCCAACTCTCAACGGAGTCAAAATGTGTCGACAACCATGGGTGCATTGATGTGACATGGTTAGAGATGCGCTTTCACGATATTGCAATTCTCATAAAAAATAATAATAATAAAAGCAATTAAAAATTTTAAAAAAAGCATAAGCTAAAACATGTTTTGAAACCAGATAAATCCAAATATAACAGCTGAGGGACCGTACTAGAACCACGGAACCCGGGAATGCCTAATACCTTCATCCGGGTTAACCGAATTACTCAGATTTCTAGTTCGTGGACTGTTAACAGAGTCATAATTTTTCTTGATTGGGGATTCAAATGGTGACTTGAGATACCATTAATCTCCCAAGTGCCGACTTTGAATCTTAATAACAAATCCCGTTCCGATTGTCCTTTAATTGGACAAACTTCTTTACGCCCTTGCGGGTGTAGTGAAAAGGGAGGTGTGACAATCGTTATTGAGCTTGTTAGTGATCTAAAGAGAGCTACGAGTTGCTTTTCTTACTGTGAGACGTTATGATTTATTGGTTATGGGCACATGTGGTGCGGTTCCATTGGGGATTCACAGTGAAAGTCGAGCGGGAAGAGTAATTGGGTATTGCTCGGTAAACAGAGTATTGGTTATGACCAATCGGGTTGCGTGGCGTATGTTATTTGTTTCAGCGTGGGTGTAATGAATTGCTTTAGTTCTAGACATCAAATTGTGCGTGGCTATCGAATTTTAGCATATTGACTTGAGGTGTTTCATATGTAACTGTGTTTGGATAGGATCGCGCATTGTAGCGAGTCCACGTGGAGATATGACCATTCGTGGTAGATTCAGTTGTTCTATTTCTATGATGTGAGACGGAGTCTCAGCCTTGTATTGTGATGGTACAGATCAGCTTGAGGTACAACTCTTTTATTTAAGTTATTTTTCATGATTTGAGTATGTTCAGACCGTTTCTTATTGGTGCGCCTATTATGCAGGTTGTGGCTTAGGCCTGTATTGAGGTGTCATATCACCAGAGTGGTGTGTTGGATTCTAGGTGATCGTGGGGGTCACTAATGAATACGAATGAATTTGATTTCAGCTTGTTGGAAGGATTATATCGAGGTTCAGCTCAGAATCTGCTGTGGTATAAGTTAAAAGGGAAGTGGCTTCATGAATGGTTGATCAAAGAAATGGTTACGGTTCATTGTGTGCATCATTTATCATTGGCAGTATATGAAAGTGTTTGAATTAGACCTTAGCTAATAAGAGGTTTGTACTTGTATTCGGGTGTTGTGGGCAACTGTTGTGAATAGAAGTTATCGTTTCGAGTGTTTGGGTTATGTAGTATAGCATATGATTGCACGTGAGTTTGCATGTATAGGTTATTATAGCTGGTTCGGGCTTATTCTGAGCATAGATGTGAGGTTCTGATCTTGTGTATGATTTCGGAAAGTGCAGTGTGGTTCTATTGTTTATGGACTGAATGGATTGTGAAATTTCAGCTATTTTGTGTTATCGGTCCTATGCGAGATAGGGTGACATGGGATCACCCCTGGGTATATGCTTGGTAAGGTCATTCAACTATTGGTTGGCTTTTAGGACAACTTTGGGTACGCTCGAGAACGAGCGTTTGTTTAAGTTGGGGAGGATGTGACGACCTGACCCATCATCTCTTTAGAACCGCTCTGTTTTCCCCATTTTCTGCTTCATTATCAGTGTCATGTGTGAACGAGTTAAATTGGGTTGATTTTTATAAGGAAATGAGACACTTAGTCTCTTTAAGGAAGGCTTGTTTTAAAAAAGGCAACAAGAAGTTGACCTATGATGTATAGGGCTCGGACGTGGATTCCGACAAATTGGTTAGCTTCGGGGGATCATTTGTGACTTAGAAATGTGATCGGAAGCGATTTTGGAGGTCTGGTGTAGAATTTGGCTTGAATTGGCGAAGTTAGTATTTTGGCGAATTCCGGTTAATAGGTGAGATTTTGATCTGAGAATCGGAAAGGAATTCGGAGAGTTGTTGTAGCTTCGTTATGTGATTTGGGATGTTTTTGAAAATTTTTAGGTTATTCGGAGGTGATTTGGTTGGGTTTTGATCAAATGCGTGTTTCAGAAGTTTTAGAAGAACTTAGGCTTGAATCCGATGTAAATTTGGTATGTTGATGTTTGTTTTGGTGTTTTAAGAGTACCACTAAGTTTGAATGATCATATGTGGCGTGTTAGTATGTTCGTATGATGTCCCGAGGAGCTGGGGTGAATTTCGGATAGGTTTTGGGCTGCGTTGTGCTCGTTTTTCTTATGCTTCGACGTCGTTTCTGCAAGCACAAATGATATTATATTGAACAAATGAGGTTCAATTACTGTTTTGAATGAAGAATTGGATTTTTATCGTAATTACGGACCCGTAGCATAAATTATTGTCGAATTTGGACATCATATGAGGATTTTATGGCCATTTTACCAAGGCTGCCCAGATTTTTAAATTAATGACGAAATTGCCCCTGACGGCGTATCAAAAACCTGCACTATTTGCAAATCTTAAGACATACATATATCTTTCATTATAAGGTCAAATTGAGTGATTCAAAAGTCTAAATTCTTTAGCATTTCATGAGAAATCCATTGGGAGTTGTAAAATACGTGAACAATATACCTATAATGAGCAGGTCGAATTTTCTTCCAACATTTGAACGGGAAGAAGCTTCTGAGGCTATTTTAAGAAAGGAAATCAGTAGGTATGATATAGGTAAGTTATTTGATTATTAAAACTCATTTATGGGTGATTATATACCATAATCTCAACCTTTAATTCATCAAAGACAGTAGAAAATAGGATTTCGGGCTTTGAGATTATGAGACCTTTAGGGGTCGATTTGAGGGGTCAAACGGACTACGATTTTGGTACTCTTTATATGCGCGAAATAGGGAGAGCATGAAGAACACTTCTCTATAAAAATTTGAGTTTCGAGAACTGGGCGCGGGACTCGGGTTTTGTCAATTTTTGGATTATTAATGGTTTTCGATTATTTTCGATTGGGTATTGATCTTATAGCATAATGTGAAGTATTCGTTGTGGTTTTAGTCATATTCGACGCACAAAGAGGTCGATTTGAGAGGCAAGGGCATAGCGAGCTAGGATTTGGTCGGCTTGAGGTTAGTAATAGATGTAAATGTTTTGTTGAGTGTTTGAAGCCCCGAATTTGCACATCGTAGTGCTATATTGAGGTGACTTGCATGCCGGATAACGGGCGTGGGGTAGAGCACCATCGGAGATTGTGACTTGGTCTATCCCACTTAATGAAAATACTACCTAATTGAATGAAGCTTAGTTAATTTTCTTATAAAAGTGGATTAAATTGTCATAATTGGGCATCGTTCAACCTGATTGAATCCTTCAGGGATTGCTCTTATTGGTCCCTTACCATTTGTACATATCAGTAAATTCAATCCTCGTATTTAATACTATTTTGCAAACTCAACCACATTTTTCTCAAACTTGGAACTTAAATAATATTTCTAATGAAGCTTGGAGTGAATATTTACATATTATTGTGCCCGAGGGGCTTTTATGATTATGCACTGAGTATGAAATAGGGTGCGTGCAGCAGCAGTATTATATTGATATTGATATGAGGCTTAGGGCCTAATGGATGCCACAAGATGGCTTGATATTGCACTTGGGCCGTAAGGACCCCCTCCCGGAGTCTGCACAACCCTAGTGAGTGTCGTCGATAATAAATAAATGGAGCAGGCTGCATGCCGCTGTGGGTACTAGAGAGTACCTTACCATTTGTTGCAGTTCTTAATTGATTGTCATTCATTTACTTATCTGTTGCAGCATCATTAATTTCATTGGTTTAGTGAGTTGATATTATCTAGATTAAACTGTTGTAATTACAGCTTACATTGTGCATATCCAGGATTTCTTACTCTTAGCCTTTATTTATGTTTATTACTCTTTGGGTTGGAAGTACTCATATTACTCCCTGCACCTTGTGGCAGATCTAGGTGCAACGACTGAGCCTTGCCGAGCATCATATTTGGGAACATCAAGGTAGTTGCATGACGTCCGCAGTACTGATCTTTACATCTAACCTATTTGCTTTATTTCCGCATTTTTTAGAGCAATATGTAGTAGGATGACACCCGTGTATTAGGGGCTTATACTTGTGACGTCGGATTCTTCGGGATGTGCAGTAGTAGTATTTCTACTTAGGTTTTCCGCATGTTTTAACTATATTTAAGAGTTTCAGTATTATGACTTAGTAATTATTTATGTTAATTGAATCATGAACTGCATAAAAAAGGTTAAGGTTGTTAAATTGGTCGGGCTTGCCTAGCATTGTGTTGGGCGCCATCACAGTCGGGGTTGGGGTCGTGACAGGGAATGTGTGATATGAATTTGGTTCGAACCTCGTGTTTTAACCAAGCAACCTGGGGTCAATTTTTGAAATTTTGGGAAAAAACTTGAAAATCTATATTTAGGCATTGGGTTTGATTTGTTTAGCATATATTGATAATATATAATCATTATTGTATCGATTTGATTTAGTTGGAGCTGAATTTGGGAGAGAAAACAGCTGTTGTGGATTGATTTGTCCGTGGAAGTTGAGGTAAGTGTTTGGTATAACCTTCGCTTAAGGTAATAGGAGTTAATTATTGTTTGCTACTTGCTAATGATCGAGTGCGGTGCATTGACATGGTGACGAGTATCTATACATTGGTGTGTAGCATGACAGTCAATCCTTAAATGCGATTATCATGATTTTTTTGTAATTTCCATGCTTACTTGAGGATTTATATATGTTATAAAGAAAATGTGAAAGACATTATGATCATTTGACTACCAGGAGCATTGGCTCGAGTTGTGATACGAATTGTGAAGGTATATGAGATGATTGGATTCTTGGAGCGTTAGCTCAAATGATAAAGTTAATTATAAAGTAAGAAACGAAATAAGAGAGTAGATTATTGGTTATTCCTTTGCCGATACGTTTTGTTGATTTGTTAATTTTTTCCTTATTGGGATATTGAGTTTATTGATATTGTTCCTTTGTCGGGATTTGACTGTTTTATTGTAATCCCTTGCCGGGATTTTTTCCACTATATGTTTCCTTCCTTGCCCCTTATTTGTGTCTGTTGTATGGGTGAGAAAGAGTAATGTATATATGGATCGGGTTGCACGCCGTATAATGATATCTGTAGATCGGGTTGCACGCCGCAACAATAATATCTGTGGATCAGATTGCACGTCGTAATAATAATATATGTGGATCGGGTTGCACACCGCAACAAAGATATATATATGAATCGGGTTGCACGCTCCAATAATAATATTTGTGGATTTGGTTGCACACTGCAACAGTGTTGTTATATATTAGGATCGAGTTGCGCGGCGCAACAAATGTTAGTTTAAGTATGTCTATTTTGGACATATGTTTCTGCTGGCTGCTTTTATCTTTAAATTGAGATTTTCTATTTGTAACTGTTGTCTCCCCACAGCATGTTCCCCTTTTCCTTATTGACTAGTTATTTCATGTATTTCTGTCTGTTCTGTATATATATATATATATATATATATATATATATATATATATATATATATATATATATATACTGCACAGGTTTATATGGTAGTCTGGTCCTAGCCTCGTCACTACTTCGCCGAGGTTAGGCTAGGCACTTACCAGCCCATAGGGTCGCTTGTGCTGATGCTACACTCTGTACTATTTTGCACAGGTTAAGATTTCAGACAGAACTATTAGCAGGTGGGAGCAATCCTTCAGTCCATCGAGACACCGAGTAGCCTTGCAGGCGTCCGCAGGCCCGGCGTCTCCTCAATACTTACTTTAGACTGTCATCTCATTATACTCGAGATAAATAGATTTATGTTTCTTTCAGACGTTGTATTTAGTACTTCTTAGATGTTCGTGAGTATGTGACTCCAGTTTTTGGGTAGAGATACATGTTGGAATTCCGTATTTTATTCAGCTATTTAAATTTAAGTCTTCCGCTTTTGATTTTAATTCTATTGCTTTTATTTTAATGTTGTAAATTATTAAAAGGGAATTTGTATCTAATAAAAAGTAATAAAGTTTGGCTTGCCTAGCTCTGTTTAGTAGGCGCCAACACGACCCCCGAGGGTGAAAAGTTAAGGTGGTGATATCTTCTCCATAGAAGAAAAAGTTAAAATGAACAATAAGAGCAACAATAATTTTCAGCATGAAATCTACAAATTTTGGAAAGAGTAGAAGGAGATTAAATAAAAAATTGAGGTTAATTTACTTGAAATTACTGAGAAGATGAATGGATATATTAAAAGAGTTTTGATTTCAATTGAGCTTCTAATTTCTCCATGTACAACAGTATATGTGGGTTTTTGAGTTGAGAAATTGAAAGCCTGACTCAGAGCATGCTTTGAGGTCTGGGCTATTCTGAGGTTTTTGTTGTGAGATAATCAATATGTAATTCATTTTATGTTCAGTTTTTCCATTGATGATCGAAGAGGATGTGCTATGTTAGTGTTCAGGTTCAAGTTCTATTTGAAGTTGATGGCAACGATGGATACAGATGATTCTGTCTCTGATTTAACATAAGCTCCTTTTCTATTTTGAAAAGGTGCGCTATGTTTCACAAGCCGGAAAGCTTCTGAGATTCTAGAGTTTGTGTCAGAATTCTGTGAATGAAATAAAGCCGCGCAAATTTATACATAAAAATTAAATGGCATTACAAAATATCATTTATGGTATTGGTCGACCATCTCCTCTTATATATATCAACACAAAAAAAATTGTACGAAATTTATTTTAAAGTTGTATATGTTATGAAATTTTAGATTATGGTGGATGTCCATAACTCCTATAACACCCACTACTTTTATTCATTATCTCCATAACTCCCACTACTCCAATACTTATGGTTGTAACTCCCACACCTCCATGATCTCCCCCATGATCTTCCTCCATGATCTCAAAAGCTTAATGACATATTTATGGAATTCTTTTAGTATACCTCTATGTAGTACTATAAATAGAGGATGAGAAATCATTTTGTAATACACTTGGATACATAGAAAAAATATATTCTCTTCTATATTTTTCTCTACTTTGTTGTCTATCTTTTTGTTTATTACTTTGAGCTAAGTTTTGTAACACGTTATCAGCACGAAGCTCTACTATCTCAAGAATCTCTTTGAGAAAATTAAAGTATTTTTTCTCCTCCTAATTTTGTTTTAATTATGTCTGACATTATGAAAAGAAAGTTTGTTGCCCTTGAAATTTCGGGCAAGAACTACATGACATGGGTGTTGGATGCTGAAATCCATTTGGATGCAATGGGTGTTGGATGCTGAAATCCATTTGGATGCAATGGGTCTTGGAGACGCCATTAAAGACAAAAATAATGCATCCACCCAAGACTGTGCTAAGGCCTTGATTTTCTTGCGCCATCACCTTGATGAAGGTTTGAAAATTGAATATCTCACAGTCAAAGATCCACTTATCTTGTGGAATGGCTTAAAGAAGAGATATGACAACTTAAAGTTGGTCACTCTGCCACAAGCACGATATGATTGGGCTCATCTGAGGCTCCAAGACTGTAAGTCTGTTTCTGAATATAATTTTGCAATGTTTAGAATTACTTCTAAATTGAAACTCTGTGGAGATACTATTACTGATTATGATATGCTTGAAAAAACGTTTACAACGTTTCATGCCTCCAATATGGTTATGCAACAACAGTACAGAGAGAAAGATTTCAAAAAGTACTCTGAGCTGATTTCTCTTCTCCTTGTGGCTGAGCGAAACAATGACCTGCTCATGAGAAATCACGAAAATCGACCCACTGGGTCTACACCATTGCCTGAAGTAGATAAGGTGTATTCCCATTATGCTAAGCGTGGAAAAGGCTATGGCTTTAATCATGGTCGTGGTCGTGGTGGGGGTCATGGCCGTGGACGTGGACAAGGAAGAAATTTTCCTGGTGTTAGTCACCCCCAAAAGAGATATAACCACCAAAAACGGAAATGGAATTATGAGAATACAAAAGCAAATAGTTCAGAAACTATATGTTATCGTTGCGGTGGAAAAGGGCACTGGGCAAAAATTTGCCGTGTACCAAGACATTTGGTTGAGCTTTATCAAGCATCTCTAAAGAGTAAAGGCCCTGAAACCAATTTTGTCTCTGACAATAATTTTGACATCACCCACTTGGATGTGGCAGACTTCTTTGAGCACCCTAAGGGAAAAATAGATCACTTGATCGGTGATGGATCCATGGTTAAAGAAGATTGAGCAGTTTGATATTTTTATTTTTACTTATTCGTAGTAGTTAATGAATAAACAATTATCATAGTTTACATAAGTTATCTATTATTGTGATATGGTTCAAATTTTATATTTATTGCTTTAAGCTAGTAAAGCTAAGTTTTATAACTTTAGATTACACATTCATCTTATGCTTTATGTGTAATGATTTTTCAGTAAGTTAATCGATTAACATAATAGATAATCGATTAACCAATATATTCTATTAAATTGGACCTTTTCCGCAAGGCATGTTAGTCGACTATCCGGTTTAGTTAATCGACTAACCTCAGCAGATTTTGAAAATAATGTTTAATTATTAAGCAACGGATACAAGAGTATTAAAAGGAGAATAACTATGATAAAAGATATTTTTTGTATATTTCTTTTGTATGTCAAACCATGGGAAGCAAATATGGATATCTCACAAAGCAAATTTGGATTAACGTCCAATTGTAAAAATATTTGTTTAATTGATTCATGTACCACACATACGATATTCAAAGAGAAGAAATATTTCTCTCATTTAAGTATGTGTAAGGCAGATGTTACTACAATTTCTAGTAGTAGTAAATTGATTGAAGGCCCGGAAGAGCAACTATAACTCTGCCTAAAGGAACAATATTTATCATAGAGAATGCAATGTTCTCCTCCAAGTCCAAGAGGAACTTGTTGAGTTTTAAAGATATCCGTCAAAATGGATATCATATTGAGACAATAGATGAGAATAATCTTGAATACCTCATCATTACAAAGAATGTCTCTGGCCAAAAGAGGGTTATTGAGAAGTTCCCATCTTTATCTTGTGGCCTGTATTGGACAAAAATTAGTGCAATTGAGGCACATTCCACAGTAAACCAAAAGGTTACTGATTCCAATACTTTTGTACTTTGGCATGATCGATTGGGACATCCTGGATCAATTATGATGAGACGGATTATAGAAAACTCATATGGGCATCCATTAAAGAATTTAAAGATTCTTTTAAATAATGAATTTTTTTGCACTTCTTGTTATCAAGGCAAGTTAATATTAGACCATCACCAACAAAGGTTGGAACTGAGTCACCTACGTTTTTGGAACGTATACAAGGGGATATTTGTGGACCTATTCACCCACCTAGTGGGTCCTTTAGATATTTTATGGTCTTAATAGACGCATCCTCTAGATGGTCTCATGTGTGCCTATTGTCATCACGCAACCTTGCGTTTGCAAAATTAATGGAACAAATAATTCGATTACGAGCACAATTTCCTGATAATCCAATTAAGTCTATTAGACTAGATAATGCTGCTGAGTTTTCATCCCAAGCATTTAATGATTAATTCTTATCAATTGGGATAAAAGTGGAACATCCTGTAGCTCATGTTCACACTCAAAATGGTCTTGCAGAATCTTTAATTAAACGTCTGCAGTTGATTGCAAGACCATTACTCATGAAAACGAGGCTGCCCACTTCGGTTTGGGGTCACGCCATTTTGCATGCAGCAATGCTAGTTCGTCTCAGACCGACGAATTATCACAAATATTCCCCGTTGCAATTAGTTTTGGGTCATAAACCTAATATATCCCATTTAAGAATTTTTGGATGCGCAGTATATGTGCCTGTAGCACCGCCATACCGCACCAAAATGGGTCCGCAAAGAAGGTTAGGAATATATGTTGGGTTTGAATCACCCTCCATTATTCGCTACCTCGAAACATTGACAGGGATTTGCTCACTGCACGATTTGCAGACTGCCGATTCGATGAGACACTTTTCCCAAAATTAGGGGGAGAAGTTGGTGAAACCAAACGGGAAATTTTGTGGAAAAATCCATCATTGTCTCATCTTGATCCACATACCTCTATTTGTGAAAAAGAGGTGCAAAATATTATCCATTTGCAAAGAATAGTAAATCAAATGCCTGACGCATTCACGGACTTGAAAAGCATAACAAAATCTCACATCCCCGCAAAGAATGTTCCAATCGTATTGACGTCCCTATTGGACAATCATCTAGTGTCATATCTAATGAGTCGAAAGCACGCCTAAAACGTGGCAGGCCATTAGGTTCCTAAGATCGAAATCTTAGAAAAAGGAAAGCAAAATGATCAAAATGACACTACGAAAGAATCTCATGAGGAAATTCACGATTTAATAAATTCTGAGATTTATGAAGAATCCATTGAGCCCGAGACTCAGGAAAATAAGGAACTATCAATAAATCCAATCGATATTGAGACAAATTTTAATCGAGTGGATATAGTGGTGGATTATGTCTTTGCATATAATGTTGCATCTAGCATTATGCAAGAAAGTGAGGATCTTGAACCTCAATCTGTTGGAGAATGTCGACAAAGACTTGATTGGCCAAAATGGCAAGAAGCAATCCAATCAGAATTGAATTCACTTGCAAAACGCGAAGTTTTTGGGCCTATAGTTGAAACACCTAATGGTGTTAAGCCTGTTGGCTATAGATAGGTCTTTGTACGCAAGAGAAATGAGAAAAACAAGGTACAAAGATATAAGGCACGCCTTGTTGCACAAGGATTTTCTCAAAGGCCTGGTGTCGATTATGAAGAGACATATTCACCCGTAATGGATGCTATAACTTTCCGTTATCTCATTAGTTTTGCTGTCCTTGAAAAGCTTGACATGCATTTAATGGATGTGGTTACTGCCTATCTTTATGGCTCACTTGATAATGAGATATACATGAAAATTCCCGATGGATTCAAAATGCCAAACACTCATAATTCAAAGTCCCGGGAAATGTTTTCAATCAAATTGCAAAGATCTTTGTATGGTCTAAAGCAATCAGGACGAATGTGGTATAATCGTCTTAGTGAGTATTTATTAAAGGAATGATATATAAATGATGCCATTTGCCCATGTGTTTTTATAAAGAAAACAACATCGGAATTTGTTGTACTTGCCGTATATGTCGATGACATAAACCTTAGTGGAACTCCCATAGAACTCCAAAAGGCAATTGATTATTTAAAGAAGGAATTCGAGATGAAAGATCTCGGAAAGACAAAATTATGTCTTGGATTGCAAATTAAATTTTTGGCAAACGGAATTTTTGTTCATCAATCTGCCTATATAGAAAAGGTATTGAAACGGTTTTACATGGATGGAGCATATCCTTTAAGTACTCCGATGGTTGTTCGATCACTTGATGTGAATAAGGATCCATTCCGACCGCAAGAAAAGAATGACGAGCTACTTGGTCCTGAAGTACCATATCTTAGTGCAATTGGCGCACTAATGTATCTTGCAAATACTACAAGGCCTGACATAACTTTTTTAGTTAATGTCTTAGCAAGATATAGCTCTGCTCCCACAAGGAGACATTGGAACGGAATCAAACATATATTGCGGTATCTAAAAGGGACTACCGATATGGGCTTATTTTATAGCAATAATTGCAGTCCTGATCTTGTTGGTTATGCTGATGCTGGATATTTATCTGACCCACACAGGCACTGCCATATCTTGGCGATCGACTAAGCAATCAATTGTGGAAACTTCATCTAATCATGCTGAGATAATCGCTATTCATGAAGCAAGTCGAGAGTGTGTGTGGTTGAGGTCTATAATACATCATATTCAAGACAAATGTGGTTTGAAATGTGACAAACTACCCACGATTTTGTATGAAGACAATGCAGCATGCATAGCCCAATTGAAGGGAGGATTCATAAAAGGAGATAGAACAAAGCATATTTCACCAAAGTTATTTTTCACACATGATCTTCAAAAGAATGGTGATATCAATATGCAACAGATTCGTTCAAGTGATAATATGGCTGATTTGTTCACAAAATCTCTACCAACGTCAACCTTCAAGAAGCTGGTACACAAGATTGGAATGCGAAGGCTCAAGGATATGAATTGACGCTCTTTTCAGGGGGAGTTAATGCGCGTTGCACTCTTTTTCCCTTACAAGGTTTTGTCCCACTAGGTTTTCCTTGCAAGGTTTTTAACGAGGCAACTAAAAAATGCATTTTGTTAGATATGTGTACTCTTTTTCCTTTTCTTGAATTTTTTTTCCCATTGGGTTTTATTTTAGTTAAGGTTTTAACGAGGCACATTATCTTTGGACATCCAAGGGGGAGTGTTATGAAATATTAGATTATGGTGGATGTCCATAACTCCTATAACATCCACTACTTTTATCCATTATCTCCATAACTCCCACTACTCCAATACTTATGGTTGTAACTCCCACACCTCTATGATCTCCCCCATGATCTTCCTCCATGATCTCAAAAGCTTAATGACATATTTATGGAATTCTTTTAGTATACCTCTATGTAGTACTATAAATAGAGGATGAGAATCATTTTGTAATACACTTGGATACATAGAAGAAATATATTATCTTCTCTATTTCTCTCTACTTTGTTGTCTATCTTTTTGTTTATTACTTTGAGCTAAGTTTTGTAACAGTTTCCTTTTTTTTAAACTGGACTTTTTATGCTCTGATTCATTAAATTCCATTTTATTGGTGATGGTTTTTCCAAATTTGGGCCATTCATATGGATCAATGTATAGAGCCTTTGATAATTTTCCCTATTTCTTTCGTCCTTAAAAATGGCGGAATTCGATTCACGAACAATTCAAAATTTTGTTTTGAATCTGAAGAAAATTATTATTATAACGACCCGATTGATCGTTTCGTAAATTATAATTTTCATTTCTGCTTCTTTATGTGTTGTTCAGCAATATTATGTAGTATCGAGTTGGTTGGTTCGGGTTCAGGATGGTTTTGGAGAGAAATGAATCACTTAGTCTCTTATTTAGAAGCTTAAGTTGGAAAAGTCAATCAGATGTTGACTTATGAGTAGATGATCTCGGATGTGAATTCTGGATATTCGGTTAGCTCCGTTAGGCAATTTTGAACTTAGAAGCGTGTTCGGAAGGTAATTTGGAGATCAGTGGTAGATTTAGACTTAAATTGGCGAAATTGAAAATTTGGCATTTCTCGGACGGCTGTGGAAATTTTAATATCGGGTCGAAATGGAATTATGAAAATTGGGGTAGGTCTGTAGTGCATTTTGTGACGTTTGTGCATAATTTCAGGTCTTTCTGACGTGGTTTGATAGGTTTCCGCATCGTTTTGCGGAATTCAAAAGCTTAGAGGTTCTTAGGCTTGAATCCGAGGGTGATTTGGTATTTTGATATTTTTTTGAGTGTTCTGAAGGTTTGAATAAGTTTGAATAGTGGTATATTACTTGTTGATATTTTTGGTTGAGGTCCACATGGCCTCGGGGTGGATTCGGATGGTCAACGGAAGGGTTAAAAATTGGTTTGAGCAGCTGAAGCTACTGCTTCTGTCATTTCGTCACCTGCGGACGGGTGACAACTAGTGCGAGGTTCGTAGAAATGGAAATGGACTGCAAGAGCGGAAGTTAGACCACATCTGCCAGCCTGCAAGTGCGATGCCTGGGGCGCAGGTGCGAAAGCTGGGAATTAAGTGAAATGCGCAGACGCGATGTTTGGACCGCAGGTGCATGATTTTAGCCACAGTTACGTAAGTTCTGGGAGAATGTATAAAAAGGCCCCTTCGCGAATTTTAGTTATTTTTCACTATTTTTCATCTGGATTTGGAGCTTTTGGGAGCAGCAGGGATTCAAGGGTGTTTTTTTACTAAGGTGGGTAATTTGAGCCCTAATACTTTTGATTATGGTAGTCTTCTATAGTTTAGTCATGTAACTAATGGTGATTAAGGGTGAAATGAGGGGTTAGGGCTCAAGATTTTGGAGAGTTTTGATTGAGGGTTTGAGGGGTCAAATGGAGTCGGATTTTGACAAATCTTGCAAGTATAGACTCGTGTGTGAAAGGAATTACAAGTTTTGGGTTTTTGTCAGATTCTGAGACATGGGCCCGGGGGCAGGGTTTGGGTGAATTTCGGAATTTTTGGTTAAATTTCTAATTTTTTCGTTTGGAATTGATTCCTTTACCTATATTTATTACATTGTATTATTTTTGGTTAGATTCGGGACGTTTGGAGGCCATTTCCAGAGGCAAAGGCATAGCATAGTAGGATTTGACTTAGTTTGAAGTAAGTAATGCTTCCAAACATGGTTTTCAGGGTTTAAAACCCCGTACTATATGTTATATGACTAACTATGGAGGTGATGCAAATGCCAAGTGATGGGTGTGTGGGTGTGCACCATAAAAATTATGGCCTGGTTCATTCCATGACACTAATTAGTGACTCTTTCTTGTTGATATCTGTGTTGTGATTATATGATTAAGGAAATGAACTGTAAATCATTCTAATTATCCTATTAGGGCTTCATGCCAATACTATTGAGATCCGAATAGTCGTTTCTTGCTGTCATCTCATTAGTTTCATTGATATTCTGTACTCAGTCTCGTTCATGCATATCATATCATATCTCAGTCTCAATTGTTATTATTTAGCACATCATATCATTGTTTCGGGCTAGTTTCATGGCATTGTGAGCTCGGTGTGTGAGACTGGAGAGTGATGACTGAATGAGACCAAGAGCCTGATTATGAGTGGCCGTTATGGGATTGGGTTTCACACTACAGCATATTATTGATTATACTTTTGTTGGCTTGTTATAGCATTTGGGCTGAAAAGATCCCCTCCGGAGTCTACACATCCCTAGTGAGCGCAGATGATATTGTTGAGGGATGGATTTCCTTGGACATGGATTTGTCCAAAGTATTGATACCTCGAGATGGATTTCTCCCCAGGGTTGGATTACCCTTGTTCGTCGGTAACGTTGACTTGAAGTCAGTGTTGTATATATTCCAGAATGGATTTCCCTGGGCCAAACAACCATATGCAGTACGAGTGGTTGAGCACTTGAGAGTGCGAGTACATGATGCATTCTCATACATTTTTGGCATTGACATGTAGAGATTTGCTGATCTTTATGCTTCACATTGTTCGAATTGGTATTTTGCTTTACTATTGAGTTGAACAAATTGCCAGCATACCTACTTTACTGTACACTTTAAATATATTATAATTGCTGAGGTTTAGTTTGTTATTACCTATGAGTTCATAGTTCGAATTTGTTACTTACTAAGTTGGTGTACTCACGTTACCCCATGCATCTTGTGTCCAGATCCAGGTATCTTAGGCTACAGTAGCGGTTGTTGCCAATTACGAATTTCATTGGAGATAGCGAGGTAGATGTCTCGCGTTCGCAGCCCCTCCTTTCTCCTTCTTTATATTTCGTATACTTTGACTATTTTCAGACTATTTTTAGTCTTGTTATGTTTCAGAACAAATTGTAATATTGCATATGACTTAGTGACACTTAAAATCGGATTTTTATTTTCGCATTATGAGTTTGACTTTATATTTTTTATGAAAATTTCAGTTAAAAAGATTGTTATTTAAGTTTTGGTGAGACGTTAAACTATTTTAGGAATGGGTCGCCCGTCCTAGTTCCATATCAAGCACCATCACAACCGATATGGTGTTTTGATCGCGACAACTGTATCATCTGTAACAAATGAGACGTGATAATAGAATATCTAACATGAATGAGAGAACTAATGATGATTTGACAAGATTACATACAAGTCGAGGTGTAAAATCAATTTTTAAATAGAACGGCATTGGAATTATCAAAACATATTGAGTTAAAAGCAATTGAGTGACTCTTTAACCAATGTATACCAACAACCAATATGAGATTCTAACATTTTTGACAGAGTTAGAAACTTCAAGTGTGGACTATGACACTCAATATTTGATAACTCAATACGGTTTTGTTCTGAAACTAAATAAACAAAATTGACCCTAGACCGAACTCCGCCTCATCAATTACCTCGTGAGAACTGTAAGAAGCTATATAAAATAGCCTACAACTCGCACCCACAACTGGACGTGAATTTCAAATTAGTTAGGTCGCGGCGGTAGGAATCAACTATAATCTTGAGACAATTCATTCTAAATAGGGGTGAAAATAGACGGGTTAGGCTAAATTTGGACGGGTTAGGTTGAATTTGGGCGGGTAAAGATGGGTTAGGTAATTAATGGGTCATTGCTCAATCCAACCCAAAGTGTATTTGGGTTAAGATGAGTTGGTTCAAAATGGACTGTGCAATGTGTCATAACCCAACCGTCCAACTTGACCCATGTTTTAGAACCATGCTAATCTTGTATCAAACAATATTTTACCTTAAAATATATAAGTTGACAAATATTTTATGGATAGGGGGTGGGGGCGGAATAAGGTGGGTGGTGTATAAAAATAAAAAAACTAAAAATTAAAAATACAAAAAAAAGAAAAGAAAAAAAATTTGAGGGGGTTTGTGCGGGTGGGGTGCGGATAGAGTAGGGTGGGGTGCATAAAAATAAAAAAAAAATTAAAAATGATAAAAAATAAAAATAAAACTTTTTAAGGGGATTTGCGCCGGGGGTGGGGGTAGGATGGGTGGTGCATAAAATTAAAAAAATTAAAATAGAAAATTAAAAATACAAAAAAAGTGAATTATTTTAAGGGGTCGGGGGGGGGGATTGGGGGTGGGGGTAAGGAGGGAGGGTTGGTGGCGCAGAAACACAAAAAAAAATTAGAAAATTAAAAATACAAAATAAAGTAAATTTGGGGGGGGGGGGTTGGGGGTAGGTGAGTGGGTGGGTGATGTAGAAAAATAAAAGAATATAAAATTTAAAATACAAAAAAAAATTGAGACAACTAAGTAAATTTCTAGATAAATTGGGTTGAGATCCTTTGTTGTGGGTGAGTTTCATGGGTTGTATTTGGGCTGTTAAATGGGTCATAATGGGCAATAAAAAATTATGGGTTAACATGTGCTCAACCCAAATTGACCCATGAGCTAAAATGTTATAGCCCAACCCATTAGTCTCTGGATTAGTTGGGCGGGTTTAATGGGTTTGGGCTCAAATTGCCACCCCTAAGTCTAATACGAAATGATTTTGTTTTTCTACAATAAATTGTTATGAATCCGTGTTCGAATATAATTTCAACAAAATAAAACAAAAAACAGAAACATAAATAGAAACAGTATAATGAACAAGTTTCGAGCCTAACAAAAAACTGTGTTTCCGTTAGGATTTTAATTTCCTCACTGTTATGCATTTATTGGATTACTTCTTCCCATGATAGAATGAAACAACTATTATGTAAAACCGACAATGAAAATTATAGGACTTCGGCGAACTTAACAAATGACAGTAAACCACAATGATACTTATATTTTTCTTTGAAAAACAATGCAGAAGAGAGATGGAAAGTTTGTAGATTATCGGTGGTGGAAAAGTGGCAAAACCTTTGAATTTATAGCCAAACAATCCGGGTTGTATAGGTGCGAAGGTATTTGTTTGGTATCATTTACGCGGAAAAATTTCTGTTTGGTCGAGAATTTTAAATTCGCAAATGGCCGATAGTATTTTTGCAAACGACCGTTATCACTACAGCGCGATACCTCACTTTTTCTCAACTCTTTTAAGAGTTAGAAAATGTGCTCTCTATATCAACACGATTGTTATGAAATAATATAAGAACAAGAACAATAATACACGAACAAGAACAATATAGAGAGAAGTAGAGAGAGGAGTATTCTTATTGATACTTTGGGATGATTTACAATGGGGAAGACCCCTCTATTTATAGGCATAGAAAAGACTTAGCCTCAAAATAAAACTCTTCTATAAGATAGACATTCACTCTAATTAGAGTTCTATTTATAACACTCCCCCTTGAATGTCTATTCAATAATGTGCCTCGTTAAAACCTTAATTAAAACAAAACCCAATGGGAAAAAATTATAGAAAAGGAAAAAGAGTACACATGTATGAATATGCGCCTATTGGTTGCCTCGTTAAAAACCTTGTAAGGAAAACCCAGTGGGACAAAACCTTGTAAGGGAAAAAGAGTGCAACGCGCATTAACTCCCCCTGAAAAGAGCATCAATTCACATCCTTTAGCATTTGCATTCCAATCTTGTGCACCATCTTGAAATTATCATTCTTGATAGATATGAACATCTTCATATAATGTCGTGGAATGACTCTTCAATATCTCCATAGAGGTATTCTCGATGCCATCATGCTTATAGTTATAGCAAGATACATATGTACACAAGTTGCACTTAGGATGTGGTACTACAGGACCAAGAATTGTATATGCTTCAAGCAACTTCAATCATTGACTTTATACTTTCAAGTATTTGAACTACATGTCCAAAACTACATGTCTTTCATATGGAATCAATTCTGCTTGAATTGTATCTCTTCCATTTATGATCACTTTGATCATTTGCTCATCTTCTTTATTAAGAAGTTATTTTGAAATCGATTTGTCTATACGCTTTAAGCGTATCAAAGACTTTGTCCTTCTGGTACTTAATATGAGCATTTGCAGTGAGAATATAGTTACTTTCTTTGGGTCAGCAAATGCGTATAGCATGCTTTGCAATATTTTGCAATTGAATTATCCTTTTATGAACTTCAGGTTCATATTATGATATTCGAGGATCTATATATACAAATGATAATTCATCCCATGTAACATTTTCTCAAGTGTTTATCATGTCTCCTCCTCATGTTAGAAAAGCTAACTTGTTTCCTCAATTTTGAGAGTCCATCTTTGTGCATTATGGTGTTAATGAAAATATACACTGCACATCAATAATAATAAGATGAAATTATTTGGTTCCTGACCTTGAACCACTTGTGAGGGGAGAATATAATATACTCTCGTATACAACGTATATGAAACTGATATATATAACTTTGTTCTCATAAAAAACAGTTTAGCTATTAAGTGGAGGCACTCAATAATTATCTTGCTAAACCAACTATGATATAAACCAACTTATCAAGATGAACTATCTTGAATAGAAAATTTGGAAATTGTGCTCGAAGTTATATTACTGAGCAATTTACCTCGCAAGCACCGGCCAGGCTGCGGGTTAATAACAATCGCACATGTAACCATATCATAGATGCATCATATGTGATATACATGGCAGGTGAATGGGCCCATATTCACCTTTGATATTTCCAGAATTTATGGGATTCAACCTGAACTCTTTAGTTGGTCAGTTCATTAATGAGAACAAGTAATACAAGAGAATTCGCAAAGAACTTTCTAGTTCTTTAATATTCACCCATGTGAATTTGCACATCATACTTAAAATGAGATGGCTAACCCGAATGCCAACTGAATAAATTATCAATATTGATAAGTTCATGTTTACACCATGACATGTGCAATTCTCAATAAACTTCAGGTTTATTGTGGTATGGGTTTTTATACCAATAAATATCTACTTTATTGTGGCATTCTTTTGTTTGTGTAGTACAAACTGGAGAATAAAGCGGGTAGCTTTTCATATACAAATTATCCCGCTACAAGTTGTAGTAATAGAAGATATCAAATCTTTCCTTTATTTATAGTCTCAATATAATCAATCGCTTTCGCATATACTTTGGAAACTGAATAAGTTTCTTTGAGACTTACTACCACACAATACCTTATTGGTAATCAATTGCGTTTCTCCAACATAGTAATAATTGGCTCTTCTAGAGCTCTCAATTAATTTTGTACTATCACAGATTTATCAACATCCATGTGGTGAATATCTCTTTTAAAGAGAAAGTTATACCATTTGGTCATGGTCAAAATTATATGCAAGATATGTTTCTTGCATTATCGTTGTCCTTTAATAGTCATATTTCCAAAATATTTTGGCGTACAATAGGTACGTGACCAACGATCATTCATGCCATAATAATGACATTATTTTCATATATCATCTCAAACCTCCTTCTAGGGGTAAGTGTGGTATATTCAATACCAATGCGTCTGGCATTCGATTTGCTATTCTTTGCAAATGGATAATATTTTGCACCTCTTTTTCACAAATAGAGGTATGTGGATAAGGATGAGATAATGATGCATTTTTCCACAAAATTTCCCGTTTGGTTTCACCAACTTCTCCCCCTAATTTTGGGAAAAGTGTCTCATCGAATTGACAGTCTGCAAATCGTGCAGTGAACAAACCCCTGTCAATGTTTCGAGGTAGCAAATAATGGAGGGCGATTCAAACTCAACATATATTCCTAACCTTCTTTGCAAACCCATTTTGGTGAAATATGGCGGTGCTACAGGCACATATACTGCACATCCACAAATTCTTGAGTGGGATATATTAGGTTCATGACCCAAAACTAATTGCAACGGGGAATATTTGTGATAATTCGTCAGTCAGAGACGAACTAACATTGCTGCATGCAAAATGGCGTGACCCCAAACCGAAGTGGGCAGCCTCGTTTTCATGAGTAAATGAGGTATTCAAGATTATACTCATGTATTGTCTCAATCTGATATTCATTTTGAATGATATCTTTAAAACTCAACAAGTTTCTCTTAGACTTGGAGGAGAATATTGCATTCTCTAAGATAAACGTCATGCCTTTGGGCAGAGTTACAGTTGCTCTTCCGGAGCCTTCAATCAATTTACTTCCCATGGTTTGACATATTAAAGAAAAACACGAACATAAGAATAAACAAGTTCAATTCGTTTGTGTCACATAATATTTTCAAAATCTGCTGATGTCAGTTGACTAAATAAATCAGATAGTCAATTATATGTTTTCCATAATCGATTACTATGCAGTTTGAAAATTTCAGTTTAAGCATTTTCATAAAACAATCGATTGTTAAACACACATAATCGATTGTTGAGCATTGACAATCGATTGTTAAACATACATAATCGATTATGTCTTAATATAATCGATTGTTAACAAGTATATAATCGATTGTTTTGCAGTTTTAATGCGAAATATTAGATAATCGACTAATGGTTAGGTTAGTCGATTAACTCTACTGAAAAATAAAAATATCTTTGAAATATAAGCATATTGAAACATTCTAAAGAACTAGTACCAACGTTATATCATAAACTAATTAAGAATTGATACTAATGACTATTAGTTTATTCACTGACTAATACAAATAAAATTAAACAATTCCATCTTCCTTCATCACAGATACATCACCGATTAAGTGGTCTATTTTCTCCTCAGGGTGCTCAAAGAAGTCTGCACATCCAGGTGGGTGATGTCAAAATTGTCGTCAGAGACAGAATTGGTTTCAGGGCATTTACCTTTTAGAGATGCTTGATAAAGCTCAACCAAGTGTCTTGGTACACGGCAAATTTTCGCCAAGTACCCTTTTCCACCGCAACGATAACATATAGTTTATGAACTATTTGCTTTTGGATTCTCATCGCATCGTGCTTGTGGCAGAGTGACCAACTTCAGGTCGTCATATCTCTCCTTTAAGCCATTCCACAAGATAGGTGGATCTTTGACTGTGATATATTCAATTTTCAAACCTTTATCAAGGTGATGGTGCAAGAAAATCAAGGCCTTAGCACAGTTTCAAACCTTTATCAAGGTGATGGCGCAAGAAAATCAAGGCCTTAGCATAGTCTTGGGTGGATGCATTATTTCTGTCTTTAATGGCGTCTCCAAGACCCATTGCATCCAAATGGATTTCAGCATCCAACACCCATGTCATATAGTTCTTGCCCGAAATTTCAAGGGCAACAAACTTTCTTTTCATAATGTCAGACATAAAACAAAATTACATCAAGAGCGTATCCATACTTACGTGTTTTATTACGATTATCACATTCACTTCAGGGAATGGATCATAATCATCTGTATGTGCTATATATATAATCTCATGTCAAATATTACTTTCATAAAGTGAAAGATTATTTTGAGAATCTTCATTATTCTCATTATCACAATGATGACGATTATAATTCCGTCTATTGTCACGTCCACATTCATTTATACCTTCATGGTAATAATTTTGTCTTCTTTCAGACTTATCACATACTGCTACCACATTCTCTAAAGGGAATGGAGCAAATTCAATTGGACGGATTTTGTCTTCTTTCAGACTTATCACATACTGCTTCCACATTCTCTAAAGGGAATGGAGCAAATTCAATTGGACGGATTTTGTCTTCTTTCAGACTTATCACATACTGCTACCACATTCTCTAAAGGTAATGGAGCAAATTCAATTGGACGGATTTTGTCTTTGTTTGTATATGAAATCAAATCGTAGAATTTCAAGAATTTGAAAGAGAAAATTAAAATACTTACCTTTAAGGTATACCAATAAATGTTGTGATATCAAATATACCTCTTGAGTTTCCATCCCGTTGCATTACTTTATGATGATACCATCTCTTCTATTTTTCCGTATAGAAATTCACGCATATATACGTCTCGTAATTTGCCAATATTTCATGGTTTGCTCAAAAGAACTTCAGAGTCAGTATGAGAGACATGTTGAGTCAAAGGAATTCCTTTTGGATCTCCTGAAGTTCTTAATGATTATTTTAGCATCCTTAACAGACAATCAAACACTTAACGTAGCAATCTTGTATAGTGAAAACCATAAAATAACTCATGATGGATAGAGACTCGTGCTGATAACGTGTTATGAAATAATATAAGAACAAGAACAATAATATAAGAACAAGAACAATATAGAGAGAAGTAGAGAGAGGAGTATTCTTATTGATACTTTGGGATGATTTACAATGGGGAAGACCCCTCTATTTATAGGCATAGAAAAGACTTAGCCTCAAAATAAAACTCTTCTATAAGATAGACATTCACTCTAATTAGAGTTCTATTTATAACAACGATGATTTTCTTTCCATTTTCGATAAGGGACAAAGTGCCTTATTAAAAGAAACACTTCAAACTTTTCGTTTCACTCCAAATTTTTTTCCTTCATGTTTCATTCATACCTCTTTATTAAATTAGATAAGAACATAACAAAAAATTTAGTCGTCTAAAACTAAAACTATCAAAATCCATCAATTATTTATAAATACTCTCCTCAAAGTTATGTAGTTGTTCCATCTATGAGTTTATATATTAAATAAGATTCAGTGCAAAAACTCTCCCTTTACAAAATAACCAACGTGACATCTGATGGGTTTAGTGTTAGGATACAAAAAAGTAGGTGTCATGCAGAAGCTAGCAAAGCATATCTTTAACGCCGATAAATTCAACAACAAAGAGAAATATACCAAAAGAGACACAAATATTTCACGTGGTTCGATCAACTGATATGTATCCACAAATGAAGATGAACAATCCACTATATGAAAGAGTACAAAATATGGAGAGAACAACTTCATGAAGAGGCAAACACACAAGTGACACATTAACACTTGTCCCGTAAAGTTCTCCCACTAAACACGACCTTCAAACCCTTTATGTCTACATTGTGGATGCTACTGAATGAGAACTAATGATCCTCAATTTATAGAAGTACAAACATTTTCCTATAATAAAAAGAACTAGCCAAGTATAGGAGATTTATAATTTCCTTATTCAAAAAGGAAAGCCCAATTAAGGTATTTATATTGCCCTGTCCTTCAAGAGATAGGAAAATTTATTAAGGTAAGAAAATCTGGACAAACACCTAATAATTCTCCCCTTTGGCCTTAATTTTCTAATAAAATAAACTTGATCCACCTTCTTCACATAGCCTTCAACATGCCGTATCTCCAAATCTCCACCACAAAGTTTGTCTCAACATGCGCTGCACACTGGTCAAATTTCTCACAAAAAATCACGATTATCGTCAAATATGTTGCAGCTAGAACTGAACCCGTCAAGATTAACCTATCTTGAACCTTGCTCTGATATCATTTGTTATGTCACGGAAGAGGCAAACCCAAAAATAAAGAAGATAAAGAACACCAAATTTTAACGTGAAAAACTTGAAATCGAAGGTAAAAATTACAAGAACACAAAGATCCAAAAAACTCCATTATATTAATAAGAGGGTTATAAAAGTTCTCCAAATTGGCTACTCAACCAGTGCCAAACACGAAGTAATAATAATAATAAGAGCAACAACTAATCAAAACAAAATGAAGCTGCTATTCGAGGCTCGAAATCAAATGCTACGAGCCCCCAAATCCTATCTACACCGTTCAAATCCAATCCAATACGAATATGTTATGAACACTTAGTCAAAATTGGAGCCCGATCCAACGGTTAACAAATTAGAAAACATAATTTGAATATTGGTTGGTCGGAATAAAAATCTGCAGCAAAATAAATATTTTTCTTCTATCTTCTCTCTTCTCTCTTGATGAAAGCTCTCTCGAAAACCGCTCTTATGTACTTAAGTCTTTCAAAGACTTGTATTAATGAGTAACCAATATCCTATTTATAGATCATGAGTGATACTTTCTCTTAAAACCAAAACTCACTCAAAATATGAATAAACTGAATCCAATTCAAAATACGATTGGAAACCAAAAGAGAATAGGTTTAGGCCATTGGACCTTTGGCTGGACAACATGAGCATGATCCCAACAAACTCCCCCTCCAGCCACGGGGCCAAAGGTGTCTTTAAGCAGAGGAACTATTGACAGGCTTCATGCATGTCAATTTTCTGCAAAACGCATGCTTATTTGAAAGCTTGACTACGAAGTCCTCAGGCTGCTCCATATAAATCTCCTAATCTAAATCACCATGAAGAAAAGTATTCTTGACATCCATCTGCTTAACCTCTAAATCTAGACTTACGGCTAAGCCTAGAATCTCACGAATAGAAGAGATCTTCACAACAGTGGAGAAATTTTCATCAAAGTCAACTCCCTTCTTCTGTCCAAAACCTTTAACAACTAACATCGCCTTGCATCCAGTCGCAGATGTATGGTTATCTTATTTTATTCTGAATATCTATTTGTTAGATAAAACTCTCTTACCTTTCTACAATTTCACTAACTTATATGTACCATTATCATGCAGTGACTTCATCTCGTCTTCCATCGCTTCGATCCACCAATCTTTGTGAGTATCTTGCATGGCTTCATCATAATTATCAGGTTCTCCCATGTCAGTTAAAAGTAAGTATTCTCCAGGAGTATAACACATGAATTTTTGCTTCTCCCTTGTAGATCTTCTAAGAGAGATTTCAGGAGCATTCGAAGTAGTTACATGTGCATGAATTAGTTGCTGATCAACCACAACTTCATTAACTATTGCATCCATAATATCTACATCAGGATGATTGTTTTCATCTTGATCATTATCTCTATCATTGTCTTGGGTTCCTTCATGTGTAATAGGTGCCTTAGCAATTGAAACTGGATCAATATTAACTATGCTCTCATTACTCTGAGAATCTATCTTCTCAGATTTGTCAATATCTTAAATAGTGTGATCTTCAAAGAATATTACGTCATGACTTCTAATAAGTTTATTATTTACTGGATCATAAAAATGATAACCAAACTCATCTTGACTATAATCGATAAAGATGCACTGCTTAGTTTTGATATCCAGTTTCTATCTCTAATCTTTAGGAACACGCACATAATCTTTATACCCAAAAATTCTCAGGTGATCATAAGAAACATCTTTGGCAAACCAAAATCTATCTGGAACATCACCATCCAAAGCAACTGCAGGAGACAAATTGATGACATAGGTAACTGTGTTATGTGCTTTCGCCCAAAATGTATTTGGAAGTTTAGCGTCTAAAAGTAAGCATCTAACTCTCTCAATAGATTTCTATTCATCCTCTCTGTCAAACCATTCAATTGAGGTATCTTGGACGGAATTTTCTGATGACGAATTCCTTTTTACTTGCAATAGTTATCAAAGGGACAATATATTCACCACCATTATCAATGCGAATACATTTTAATTTCTTCCCTGTTTGTCTCTCAGCTAAGGCCTGAAACTCCTTACACACGCTAAGTGCTTAATCTTTATATTTCAAAGGATACACCCAGAGCTTACGAGAATGGTTAGAAATGTAGGTCACAAAGTAAAGTGCACCATCTTTTGAATTTACTTTAAAAGGACCACACAAATCAGAGTGTACTAGCTCCAATAAATCGGGCTTTCTTGAGGGAGGATAACTATGAAAGAAAACCCTTTTCTGTTTATCCAAACAATGGATACACCTTTTCAGCTCTGCTTGTTTCACTCTAGAAAGCAAACTTTTCTTAGCCAAACACGTAATCCCCCCCGATCAAATGACTCAATCGGTGTCACAATTCAGATAAAGTATCACTTTCCACCAGATTTATAGAGTCATTAAGACTAAAGTCTTGTTTCACGTATAGTTGACCAGACTTGACTCCTCGAGCCACTACTAACGAGCCCTTGGTGAGCTTCCACTGGCCATTAAAGAGAGGATTATGATAACCTTCATCGTCCAATCTTTATGCAGAGATCAAATTGAAAGGTAAGTCTGGAGCATGCTTGACATCTTGAAAAACTTACGTTGAACCATTATTAGTTTTCAAACAAACTGTGCCAACACCAAACACCTTAGCTTCACTGGCATTGACCATTTTTAGCACTCCCGAATCAACAAGAGTATAAGATGAGAAAAAAGTCTTTTCTTGGTGTGACATGTGATAGCTCCAGAATCTATTATCCGGTCCGTCTCATGAAATACCAAATTGATGACATTTCATCATAAGAAAAAAGAAGGCCATCTCAAACAATAGCAGCAACATTGTTCTTGTTATTTTCAGCTTTCTTTCCTTATTTAGTGTCTTGATTCAACTTGCGGCAAAATTTTTTGATGTGTCCTTTCTTGCCACAGTAGTTGCATGTAATATTATAGTATTTGGACCTTGACTCACTTCTACTTTTACCACTATTACTTGAGCCTCTTGATCTATCTCTCCCCCGATCATCTGTAACCAAGATATCTGCTTGTGAGGACGTACACTAAGATTTTCTCCTTACTTCCTCGTTCAGCACACCATTCTTGGCATATTCCATGGTTACCTTACCTCCAGGAGCTGAATTTTTGAAAGAAACACGAAGAGTTTCTCAAGAGTCTGACAGAGTATTAAGAAGCCAAATCCTTGTATCTCATTATCAAAATTAACTCCCATTCCCGATAGCTGATCAAGGACGCCCTGAAAATTATTTATGTGATCAAGAATATGGCTGTCTTTCTTGTATTTAAAGGTCATCAATTGCTTTAGCAGAAACAATTTGTTGCTCCCAGTTTTGAAGCATAAAGAGTCTCTAGGTTTTCTCACAATGATCTGGCATGTATCTCGTTCACAATATGGTTGCAAACATTATCTCCGACCCATTGTCGTATATATCCACATACTTGTAGGTGCTCGAAATCCCAATCTTCATCAGATATACTATCAGGTTTATGAGCAGAAAAAACGGGTAGATGCATCTTTTTCACGAATAACAAGTCTTTCACCTTTCTTCTCCGAACATTATAATTTCTCCCATTTAAACATACTATCTTGCTCATATTCACCTCCTCTGTAACAACCCGGATATATAACCAAGGCTCTGATACCACTTGTTAGGACAGAAAAAAGCATGTGTCATGAGGAAGCTAGCAAAACATATCTTCAACGACGATAAATCCAACAACAAAGAGAAATATAGCAAAAGATGCAAATAGATTTAACGTGGTTCGGTCAACTGACATACGTCCACAAATGGAGATGAGAAATCCATTATTTGAAAGAGAGTACAAAATATCGAGAGAACAACCTTACGAAGAGGCAAACACAAGTGACACACTAACATTTGTCCAGTAAGTTCTCCCACTAAACATGACTCTCAATTCCTTTATGGCTACATTGTGGATGCTACTAAATGAGGAGGAATGATCCTCAATTTATAGAAGTCCAAAATTTTCCTACAAGAAAAAGGACTAGCTAGGTATAGTAGATTTATAATTTTCTTCTTCAAAAAAGAAAATCCAATTAAGATAATTATATTGCTCTTTTTTTTAAGAGATATGAAAACCAATTATGGTAAGAAAATTTAAACAAGGTAAAATACATAGACAGACACTTAAATTATCAACGAAAGTTCACTTGAACACTTCAACTAAGACATTTTTCACCGAAACATTTTTACTGCCCCAGTTTAATACGTCCGACCTTTGTATTGCACTAAGACAACTAAGACAATATGGTTATTTTATCAATATGGTTATTTTTACCAACAACATAACGATGAATATAATCATTAATAACATTTTCCCTAAAGATCGGACATGTTAAACTGACCGGATATATTAAACTGTTATAGTAAAAATATAAGAAAAATATTTCAATAAAAACTACCTTAATTGAGGTGTTCAAATAAATTTTAATTGATAATTTAAGTGTATGCTTTTATATTCTTTCTTTACACAAACAACTAACACTTAGATATGATAAGGATGTGTGAGTAGGTGGGGCCAAGGACGTTTCACTCATATTAATGTTTCATTTTATCTGGCTGGAGATATGGATTCCAAACCAACTTACCTTATAGGCACGTTCATGAGGGGTCCTCTACAATTTGGAGTCACTTGTTGACAGCAAACAGTCGAAGCAGTGTCAGTGATGGTACCAACAATGTACAAATCAAAGAGAATCCTATGACCATTGTCAGACCACGTTAAACTCCGACCTGAAATATTACTCACTTCATTTCAATTTAGAATGATGTAATTTGATTCACAAAAAGATTAAGAAAAGAAGTATCTTTTTTAAAAAGTTTATAGTCCTAAAAATCTAAAGGGTAAAAGTTTAGCGGGCCATGATATTTATATAATTATAAAAGCTTTTCATTAAAGGTAAAATGAATAAAATAAAGAATTTAAAGTTGAATTATTTCTGATTACATAAATGCGTCTTTTTTTTTAAAAAGAAATGGAGAAAACTTATTTAGTCCCCATATGTGAATCAAGATTTGATTCTTTCTTTTATGGCACAGGGTGACAAACATCGTCTGGCAATGAAGGTGGCAAGTAACATCAAGAGTACGAAAGTCCCTACCAAGTCCAAGTTTTCGGTGGGTATATGGCTGGCAAATGGCTTTGGCCAATCACTTTACAAATTAGACGATCAATTAGAACAAAAAATTGAAAGGAAATAAAATCATTGTCCCCTAAGTGCTTTTATTTGGGTACCAACAGCAAATAGGCTTTTCCTTTATAGTGCATACTTATCTCACAGAGCAAATTTCAGTTTTCCCTAAATATTTCTTCTTTCATTGTTCACAAACTTAGTACAAGCAGATCTCCCAAGATGACAGACAAAATAATTCACTATCATACGAGTTGTTGTACTATGATATTCAGAAGGTAATATATTTAAATTCTAAAAATAATCTTTTACAAAAATATAAAACAAGACTACATACAATAGATCTAGTATACTCCGACTCTTTTAGAAATTCCAGACATTAACTTATATTGTTCTTTTTAACGAGAAATTGCGCCACCTAAAGATCCAACTACCAAATAGTATGTGATTAATGCTAAAAATAGACAGCTCAAACCAGCTCTAAGTCGTTAATTAACCAAGAGTCCTTTAGCTACTCGTTATTTCCAATAGACAACTGGCCCCAGTGTTATGATTAGAAGTGCACCTAATTAGTCATTAGCAATCTAACCTTAAATCCTACGTGTGTAGTAGTTTTTGTTTGCTTTTTAATGCTACTAACTCAATACTCCACGTAAAGATTGCTACGGCCATCCCAGCCACTAAATTTTCTGCACTTTGTAGCCAAAAGTTTAAGGACCATGGAAAAAACTTACCTAAAGACGTGCATTCGAATCGGTTTATCGATAAATTAAATTGATTATTTGTTATCGAAATCGAAATCGGAAAAATTAAAACCTTATTGAAACGATAACGATAATCATATGTACAATTCGATAATCGATAACTGATAAGTAATTATTGATAAGGGTCAACATCGAATCGATAAATCGAATGCACACTCCACTGTAGACACTTGTTAAATGAGTAATTAGCTATTTGTGTAGATTAATATAACATACAGAATGTATACATATTCCACTACTATTTTAAAAGCGGCTATACAATATTATTTTCTCTAATCTATACCATTTCCTTTACCCTAAGTCCCCTGCCCTATTATTTCATCTACCACATTTATGGAATAATCATATTTAAAGATAAAGGGAATGAAGTTCAAATTAATGGAAAACAGAATTAGCAGTGATGATGTATTTTGTTTTGTTTTGTTTTTTTTATACCGTTGGAGTGTTAGTGACATACATTTGATCTCTTACTTTAGTTTTATTGTCTGTACTTGTTGACACAATTTTTATATTATAAATGATGTTCGTCTTATTTTAGCATCTTTTTGTTCATATTAGTTAGATGCATTTATTGCGATATACTTTCCGTGAAATTCCGCAAGTTTTATTATTGGTGTAATCGATAACAAAATCGATAATACCCCAAAATCGATAAATCGAAATCGAAAAAATCGAAATCGAAAAAATCGAAACCTTATTGAAATGATAACGATAAGCATATATATAAATCGATGATCGATAAGGGTCAAAATCGAATCGATAAATTGAATGCGCACCCCTCAGCTTGTCTATTAAAAGTTCACAGTAGGAGTAGGTCGCTGAAGTAGAAATTTTGTTTAGAAATAATGACCTGGCATGTTGGCCTCATTATTCCTATTCAATATTCAGTACGATAAACTAAAGAAGGTGAAATATCCTGGTATGGTCTACGTGACCATATATTAAAAATACCATAAGCTTTTCCGTTTAAAATCGACGGTTAAAACTAAGGACTATCTCAACTAAAAGTGATTAATATTTTCACTTAATCAACTGTATATGATTAAAATTAGGCTCACCCGATCCTACTGACCTGCCGAGACCAGAGTAAAGGATCGAAGATCGATCCTGTAATAGATTTGATCGAGGCACAATGGCGAGGTGCCAAGTTCGATATTCGAAGTACCTGTTGATATCGAGACCAACAATGACCGAGACCAAATGGGACAGATGTCGGGCAAGATCGAAGATAATATAATAACTGAAAGGTGAGATATCGGTGATTAGTCGAAGATTATGGTGGGAATCTCGGAACGGATCAAATAAAAAATGGTTAATTAACTAATCATGTGATTTACTTCCGTAATTAGAATTGTACCATAGATATGATTCCTCTACTATATAAAGAGGGTCCTAATCATTTTGTAACTACTTTACACTCACGCATATCAAAGCAATACAATACTTTCTAGCTTATATTCTTGCTCATCAGATTGTTATAATTTTAACTGTTGTTGCATCGATAAGTTTGAGGGTATTCAACTCGAGGGCTGAATTATATTCAAACAATGGTTTACTTTATCTTATCGTTAATTTCTATCACTAGTCTTTACATTTATTAATTGGTATTAGGTGAAATCATGTATCCTTAAAATCACATTATAAATTTAATTGTTATCCAATTTTAAGGGTATACAGTTTGGCACCCACCATAGGGATAAGGATAATAGTGATTGCCTGGTATTAATCTTCATAACACACATTGTTTTATGGTTGTTCTCGTAGGTGTTTTTGATTTATGGAATCAACTTGTCAAACTCTCAAGTAGCACAGCCACACAGACATTGGCATTGGTCTTCATGGCGAGAACGAGAACATAGTCATCCCGGGAAACGAAGCACCTCCAGTCAACCTCGATGGCCGCCGGCCGTAGACCCACTGCATGTCAGTTCTCGCATTGCCATTAATTGGAATTTGGGTGTCGCTCTGAAAACAGCGTCCGCATAGATGCCTGTGCAGCCAATTAGAACGCACAGAGCAGTAAAGAAGGCTGGATTAACCTTCAGATAAGATATGAAATGTTGCAGACTCAGCAAGTTGCGAAAGTGTAGCTCCAACATCAAAATTGAGCACCAAGCAGAATTGAGCTCGAAACACAACAAGAGGTTATTCATAGGGTCGAATCTGTACCGCAAAATCAAATGACAATGGTTCGGGACTTGACGCTGCCATTGTGAAGATGCTCGTGGATCTCACTAAACAGATCGAATTAGGAGAAAAGAAATCGAGGCTAATGACAAAAAGGTGGAAACTTACAACTCACGGATTGACCTAATATCGGGGGTGTTGATACCTAATTTTTTTCTTTGTATTTTTATACTCAAAATACTTTCAAAGTAGCATGTATATGCATATATAAGCACCCCCAAAGGTTTTGGTATTTTTCTCTAATTAAAAATTTTTAAAACCAATTTATTATTCATTTTAACAGTATAGAACCCAATAATTATTTCCTAAACTCGCCAATTGGGTGAAATGTTTATTTTATTTTCACATGCACATCAAAATATATTTTACATGATATTTTCATAATATTACAAGTTCATTTGATTCTTTTAAAATTAAATTGTATGAAATTACAATTTTATCCCACTTCTGGATTTAACAGCAATTTTAACCACAAAATCAATCTTAATATTTTTTAAATCAATACTTACATATTGCTTATTAAACCAATATTTTTAATTTGATTTTAAACACCTTTTACTATTTTTATAAATTCAAAAAGGAAAAAAATGGCTGTTTCAATTTTAGCCTCTTTTGATTTCAACTACAGCCCAATTTTAACCCCAAATCCCCCGAACCAATTTCACTTTTTACCTGACTAACTAAACCCGTCTGGTTTTCTCTTTTAATCCTGGCCATTGATCATTTTGATCAATGGCCCACACTCATCCTTACCTTTTTTTAATTCCTAGCTACCCCTAACCCTAATCCCCTCATTTGCATTTATGTAGCCGCCTCTGAATACCCTCCCCCTCTCAAACTCTCTCGAGTGTTCTTTAAATACTAATCACCTTCCCCCCATTTTCGACCTCTAACTCACCGAATCCATGGCCTCTCCGGCCATGGATGATCTATGCTCATCTCCTATCGCTCATGTGTGCCCGGTGCTCGAATGTTTGAGGCTAAAACTTAATGGTCTCCACCCAAACCTCCCCCGACTTATGGTTTTCGACTATCTCCGGCTTGGCTCCGGCACATTTTAGCCTCCTGAGTCTGTTTCCATCCTTATCCGACTTAGATCGCACATTTTCGAGGCCTTTCTCATTCTAGGATTCATCTGAAACCCTAGATGCTCGAGATTTTTCTCCGATTCTCTTCAGATCTGTGTGTATTTATGGTTTACTTTGAGTTTTGAAAGGGTTTCCCCAATTGTTCCTTTATAAAATTCTTTTTCTTTCAAAATCGGCTCTTTCTGGTTTAGGTTTTTCTGAGATATGCTTAAATGTTTTCTGACTCTTCTTCTTCTGCATGTTTTATATTTTTATGTGGTTCTTATCCTATGCTTTATGTATCTTTTGTTCTTCTTTCTACCATGTTCTCACACGCTATGTTCTATACCATGTTTCTATGCTATGTTCTACAATTTGCCTTCCACTATGACCTGATTTGATTCGTCTACTGCATTTTCAACCATGTTCATTAAGCGTTCTTGCTGTTCCTATTTAAGCGTGGTTTCCTCTATTGTTTCTTCTAATTTCGTTGTATTTTACTAAAACTCCTACTATATCTTCTTGTTTCCTCTCATTTGCATTTGATTCAAGTCAAAAACCCTAAGATTTGGGGGTTTTTGGCGAGTTTTGTCTTGTGTGTTTGGACTAGGGTTCTATTTGTGTCCTGGACTCTCTCAAACACACTATGAACCAATGCACTAAGTTTGAATCCTTTTCGTGTGTGATTTTATCTATACTAGACCCCTCTGATTAGCATGACAACCCCCTTATATAAGTTAATCTTTCTTTAAAAGGTTTTTCAAGTTACGTTTGTATTAGAATCCCTTTTGTTTTGGGGTTGATTAATTTCTACTGTTTCTCCTTAGGTAAAATATTTTCCTTATCCCTTCTGACTTGCTTGTTCATAAACCAATAGTTGCAAATCTCTGATTCCTTGATTTATTTGGTATTGACTGGTTCTTACCTTATTTGTTTAACCGTATATTTCAAAATTTCTTCCCTTTATTATAATACTGTACTCGATCAACTTCAAAATTTCTTCCCTTTTGCTGCTTCAAGTCACCTAGATATCATGCCTATAGTAATTTTACTACTTTAAGTCGTTTAGATATCATGCCTATAGGCTTGATATTTGAAATCACCTAGAAATCATGTATATAGAGTTTTGCATCCTTTTCTATCATTTAGATGCCATGCCTATAGGAATTAATACTCAGTCATATTACAAATCAGTAGATATCCTGCCTATAGGACATATTAAACAACATGTTGCATATAGAAATCATGCCATTAGGAAATGCATAAAACGGTAGGAAAAACAGTAGGGTAATCCAATGCTCGCTTCTTTAAAAAATTAAAGGCAGTAATCACTCGACAAAAATCAAGATGTAGATATCCTGCCTATAGGTTTAACCCATTTAAATTTGTGTTAATATTTGGATAACCTGGCAAGCAGTCCCAGCGTTTTCTCATAAAACTCGCCCAAATTTTTCTCCCATTATCTGAATCCGTATTCTGTCTCTGAAACTGTCTTCCAAATTTCTATCTGCATTTTTTGTTAAATTCCCAAAGAATTTTCGAACTCACTCTTTGTAGCATTTTACCTATGGAAAATCTATTGTACTTTCTACTTTCACAATTTCACCTATTTTCAAAAAAAAAAAAAACCTTTTCTGAAATTCGACAATTTCCTAAACTTCTGCACTCTCCTGCATTAGGAACCTAATTCGTAACTTGTTTTAAGAATACAACAACCCCTAAAAATTAGATCCAAGTCGCCTAATGTATACCTTTTATCTAGTTCTATATGTTTAACTGATCCGTCCGCTACTGAACTTTAATTAAAGACCAAACCAGTAGGTGCAAGTCATGCAAACTAATTTTTATTTGATCTACGGGGGTTTTTATGAGCCTTTGAGTGTTTGCTTTGTACCCTACTTATTTGCTATTCGTTTTGATTGACGCCTTAGTATTTTATCCTTTTAAACTCCATATATGCCTCTATCTCGTTTCTCCATTTTTAGGATTAGAAGTCCAAATACCCCTGGACTGATAGGCCGGGACGGGTATTAGCATGCAATAAATAAGCGATGCTAATCGTGTTTAATACCTTAACGAGATGGACAGGGTAGGATATGGATTTGATGATCGCTGTGCTAATTTCTCATGTGAGAATGATTGGTAGGTATTGCACGAAGTGATCCATATCATATTTAAACCTAGGACCCATTTCTTCTCCTTTATTTATGTTATGGTTTTCTTAAATTAACGCTTTATTTCTAAATTAAGCTTTTGTCTTTCCAAAAATCACTTATATTTTCTTCCCCCCCAATTGTCAACTTGTTTATACTTCTATATGCAAACTCTGTTTATTTATTCCCACTCTTCTTAAAGTCACATTTAAGCACAGCCAGGAACCACACTAGTGGATCTTGATGGGTGACTAACACCTTCCTCTCGAGATAATCTAAAGCCCTTACCCGAACTCTAGTTTATCTCTCAAAATCTTCTCTTCTCTAAAAAGTGTCCTAATGCACTATAATCATTAGGTGGTGACTCTTCAAAATCAATAACCCAAATTCCCCGAAAGGGGATAAAAGAGTTTTTTCACTCATAATATCGCAAATACGATTTTTCCTTAGAAAAAGGGGGTGTCGACAGCATGGCGACTCTGCTGGGATTTCTTTAAGGCTTTTACCATTACGTGCTTTGTGATTTTATTGCTTCCTTGATTGCATTTACTTCCGGTCTTTAATTGTTTCATCAAGAATACTAACTTGGCTCTTCTTGTTTTTCTTTCCTTTTAATTTCTTCTTTTACTTCCTTATTATTTCAATTCTGCTGTAATTTCCGAGCATTTATTGTAATCTTTATTTTATGAACGTGAAAGTACATGCAATTTGCTTCATTATTGTCACTGCATTTCTCAACATCATATTCCACTCGTGGCAAAACTAATCCTATAGCAACGCTTATAACGAGTGGTTGGACCCTTCCAATATTATAACCCCTAAACGTGGCAACGACATATTTGTGGTAAAACCATCCGATCATCGGTGTAGTCGACGGTCGCCTTTTCCTCTTGAGTTGTCCGCTCATGGATACCTTGTCTAACACTTCAAAAAATAGAAACCTTATTCCATTAAGTTGTTCATGCATCATGGTCAGGCCTAGCCGAGTCAGTTATGTTTTCCGCATAATGACTCATTAAAATAGCGTAAACCAAAGTCTGTCGGGTTTCCTGAAGCCCAAACGGACACCTTCACGTTATGTGCATTTATTTGGAGAACTAAATGCCTTATGGTAATTGTTGATTTAAACAGTCGAGTCTGGTGGGGTTAAGGGCCGAACGCTTTGTTTTGCAAAAAATGAGGCACAAAGTCCCTAGATTCGGTATGGTAACCAACATTCACCCAAGGCTGCCAAGCTAGTGGAAAGATCCTCATGCAAGCGACCGAACTCTTATGTTCATAAAAGGATCGACGACTGTCAGAATGCTAAGGGAAGTGCAGGCGGACATCTGGACCGAGCCTATCTGCTGTTAGGAATGCGTGAGTTGTTGCAATTGTACGAGGGAGGCATGAGTACCAAATCTGGGGAAGGTCCGTCTGGGAACAAGTAGTTAGGATTTCATGCTTTCTTAATGTAATAAGGCCACTGGCGATTAATGACGTCTTTATCATTCAGTTGTCTTGTTTTATCAATAAAATGAGGCATTTAGCATTATAAGTTCTGCAAGTTAACTTGTCGCTAGGCCTACCTCGGGCACAATGAGGCACCCAAATTAGGAAGCGATTTATATTCCTGCACAATGTGTTTAAATATCGCAATATAATTTATCAAAATCTGCACTAACTTTTTACCTTTTTGTTTTTCTTTTATTTTTATTCCCCTCCCCAAAGGTTAGTTTGTGCATTCTGGCACCATCAGTATACTCAACAAGATCCAAGGGTACTCTACCTCCTCCTCCTCCAAGTCTTTCCAGATATAGGAACAAAGGCAAAATGGGAGATACAAGCGCTAGAAAGGAACTTGAGGAAACTTCTCAAAGTGCTGCAATTACCAAGGAGACTGCTGCTCATCAGGAGGAAACTTTGCTAAGATTTTGAGAGGAATTGTACCAAGTTAGAAACATGGCAAGCTTATAAATCACTCTCCCCGCTATCCAGAACCCCGCATCTCCACAAAACACCCCACAACCTACGATGCAACCCACTCATGCCCAACCCTGGAATAACACTCCACTGCTTATTATCGAACCACAAAATACCACAAAAGACCATAACACTCCTATCTTTGTAGACACTATACCACACTACAGTCAGCCAATCACAAGTGCACCTGAGTCAGACTCCCTCATTCAGAATTTGGCGCAAAGATCAAGAAATTAACTAGCCGGGTTCAAGGTTTCGAAGGCAACAAATGTGTCGAAGGGTTGAATTACGAGGATCTCTGTGTTCAGCCAGATGTTGAGCTACCGGAGGGGTACAAACCTCCCAAGTTCGAGATGTTAGAACAACAGGTGATCCCAAGGTCCACTTGAGAAGGAATTGTGACAAGTTGGTAGAAGTCGGAAGGGACGAGAAAATCCGCATGAAGCTGCTCATGAGGAGTTTGAAAGGTGATGCTTTATCTTGGTATATTAGCCAGGATGCAAAGAAATGGACTAGTTGGGTGAACATGGCATTTGACTTTATGGACCGATTTAGGTTCAACACTGAGAATGCACCTGATGTGTTCTATATCCAGAATCTCAAGAAGAAGACCACAGAGACCTTTTGCCAGTATGCTACTCGTTGGAGGTCAGATGCTGCTAGGGTCAGACCGACCTTGGAGGAAGAACAAATGAACAGGTTCTTTGTCCGTTCTCAAGATCTGCAGTACTATGAGGGATTGATGCTAATAGAGGGCCACAAGTTCTCCGACACCATCAAGTTGGGACAAAGGATTGAAGGCATCAAAAACGGTATGGTCACTAACCTCTAAGCATTGCAAGCTACCAACAAGGTTTTACAATCTGGTGGCTCGTCGAAGAAAAAGGATGCAAATTCCATAACGGTTGCTCAAAGGAACAATTCCCCTATGAAGTACCAAACCTATCCCTCAGCTCCACTCACATATAAACCTACCCTAAACTACCAAGCACCATCATCCACTTACCAAATTCTGCCACCCACTTACCAATCACCTCCACCACCAACGTATCAACCCACTTACCCCAGATATTCCCAACCCGCACCTGTGTACCAAGCATACAATACCAGACTTCTCACTACCCGTCGCCACCTACCCGCCAAAACATTCCCCGACCCAGACCAAACTTCGACTGTAAACCTCCCAGACAATATACCGCCATAGCCGAGCCAATTGACCAATTATATGAAAAACTCAAAAAAGCCGGTTACGTTACCCCTATCATAACCGTAACTCCAGAAAATCCTCCTCAATGGATCAATCCAGATAAAACTTGCACACACCATTTCGGGATGAATGGCCATACCATCGACGAGTGTCACACGTTGAAAGAAAAGATTCAGAATCTTATTGACAACAGATCATTATAGCAAAGGAGCCCGCTCCTAATGTTCGCAACAACCCTCTGCCTGACCACAAGGCTGGATGCATCCATATGATCGAGTTTGAAGATGATTGGGACCCCAAGGGGTCAATCAGTTTGATAGTTTAAGGAGATGAACCTAAGAAGCCAACAATTACTCTCAATCCCATTGTTGTTCAGATTCAGCCCTCTGAGGGCAATATGGTAAATATTTCCGTGCCGTTCGAGTTTGAAGCACCTTCTACAAAGACACCAAAACCAATTGAGGTTGAGTTTGGGGTTCCACAGGCGCCTGCACCGTTTGAAGACACTATGTTACCTCTCAGGGTGCCACTTCCGGTCTCCATGACGGACGTGGCCCCGTTCAAGACAAATGCTATACCTTGGGACTACTCCACTGAGTCTAGAAGGAAGGGAAAGACATATAATAGGGAAGCAATTGCCGCACATGGCATGACTAGGATAGGTAGGGTATACACCCTGAAACATTTGGCTGAGTCCAGCAAGCAAGCCTCCGGGCGGGCTGTTGAAAATCTTGGAGGAAGATACATGCCAAAGAATACTCAGTCGTCGAGCAGATGAACAAAGCACCAGCACAAATTTCCATTCTGGCTCTTCCGTAAAGCTCCTAGGCACATAAAAACGCCTTAATGAAAATAGTGAGTGAAGCTTATGTTCCCAGCAATATAATAGGAGGAAAAATGGCAAACATGGTGGGGCAGGTACTGGAAAGCCATAAGATCACCTTCCACGAGGACGAATTACCACCATAAGGGCTTGGTCACAACAAAGCATTGCACATCACAGCGCAATGTGAGGATCACTTTATCACCAAGATTTTTGTCGACGGGGGATCAAGCCTCAATATTTGTCAATTGATAACTCCCATAACATTGGGTAAAGGATTGCATGAGATCAAAGACAGAGCTATCAGTGTCAAAGATATTGATGGATCTTAGTGGTCCACCATTGGAGAAATTAGCGTATACCTACAGATGGGACCCTCCTGGTTTGATGTTGAGTTCCAAGTCATTGACGTGCTAGTATCCTACAATTTGTTGTTGGGACGACTCTGGATCCACGCCGCTGGGGTTGTGGCATCAACTTTGCATCAAGTTGTAAATTTGAATGGAATCATTAGGAAGTAATCATTCATGGCGACGGTAGTAACCCTATATACAGTCGCCAAGCCATCCCGATGATCGGAGGAAGAAGGAGAATTAGTGGAGAAACATACCATCACATAGAGCGAGTCAAGGCCATAGACAAAGACAAGTTGTGAGATAACAAGATCGAAAGCATTCTGAATTGGAGCGGATATGAGCCCGGAAAAGGACTTAGCAAGAATCTCCAGGGCATCACCAAGCCTATCAAGTTGAAGAAGCATGGTACCACTTTTGACCTGGGTTATGAATATACTTGGTAGGAGTTCAACCACTGGTCGCCACCATGGCGCGATCCCTACTACCTAATGGAACACCCTCTACCTCACTTGGAGCAGATCTTTCCGCCAGCTGATGTCATATATGGTTCAGAGGAAGATGAGACACTAGCAGCAATGAAGAACCTGTTTCTGGAGGATGATATGGATTGATGTGTTATCTTCGAGGAGGAAGGGGAGGAAGGCCCTTCCTTCCAAGTTTTGAATCGAGGGGAACACCTCATCAATTGGTTAGTTAGGACCACCAGTGCTCGGAGAGCATTAGGATAGCAAGGCTAAATACGCATACACATAACATTTTTACTTATAGTTGATTTTACTTTTCTGCACTGCCTTTACTTTTGAAAAGAGCTCCGATGTTTCAAACAATTATGAATTTAATCGAAAGCACATTCCAAGTTTATATTTATATTTCGCTCTTATTATTTTTCTCAACATTTACTTTATTTTTACACAACATTACTATTACTTATCTTGATGATGAGCCAACGACTGTAACTTGCAACGAGGCAATGCGACAAATGGACTTAGATTCAAAAGAGGATGAAATACCAGAAGAAGTTGTCAGAGAGGTTGAGAATTTTCAGAATAGACCTAAGTCCAATTTGGATGAAACCGAGGTTGTTAATCTGGGAGACTCAGAAAATGTCAAAGAAACACGAATCAGCTTACATTTGTCACCACCAGAAAAGAAAGAGTACACGAAGTTCTTAAAAGAGTATGAAGACATCTTTGCATGGTCCTACGATAACATGACCGGCCTCAGTATATCCATTATGGCTCACAAGTTGCCGACAGATCCGGCATGCCCTCCGGTAAATCAGAAACTCAGAAAATTCAAGTCAGACATGAGTTTGAAAATAAAAGAAGAGGTTACCAAGAAAGTCAAAGCCAGGGTTTGCAAAGTGGTATAGTATCCAACATGGTTAGCCAACATCGTGCCGGTACCAAAGAAGGATGGGAAGGTTAGAGTGTGTGTCTACTACCGGGATCTCAACCGGGCCGGTCGTAAGGATGACTTCCCTTTGCCAAATATACACATATTGATTGATAACTGCGCCAAACAAGAGCTGTAGTCGTTCGTCGATTGTTTTGTTGGATACCATCTGATATGGATGGACGAAGAGGATGCAGAGAAAACGACATTCATCACGCCGTGGAGAATGTACTGTTACAAAATGATGTCGTTCGGTTTGAAGAATGCTGGTGCTACCTACATGAGAGCCATGACCACCATCTTTCATGATATGATACATAAAGTGATCGAGGTGAATGTGGACGATGTCATCATTAAATCCAAGAAAGCTGCAGATCACATGAAAGATTTGAGAAAATTCTTCAACAGACTAAGGAGATACAACTTGAAACTTAATCCCGCGAAGTGTGCATTCGGGGTCCCAACCGGAAAGTTATTGGATTTCATTGTGAGTCGCCGGGGAATAGGATTGGACCCGTCAAAGGACGAAGCCATTCAAGAGTTTACACCACCAAAGAATAAGATGGATGTAATGAGTTTTCTGGGAAGACTCAACTATATTAGCCGATTCATTGCTCAGTCCACTGTCATTTTTGAACCCATCTTCAAGATGCTTAATAAGGACGCCACCACTAAATGGACTGATGAACATCAAAAGGCTTTCAACATAATCAAGGAATATTTGTCAACACCGCCATTCTTGGTTCCACCCGAGCCAGGGAGACCTCTATTGCTTTATCTTGCAGTATTGAATGGAGCATTTGGGTGTGTTTTGGGACAACATAATGAAACGAGGAGAAAGGAGCAAGCCATTTACTACCTCAGTAAGAAGTTTACCCCGTACGAGGCTCGGTATTCCTTATTAGAACGCACTTGTTGTGCTCTAACATGGGTAGCTCAGAAACTGAGGCACTATTTCTGTGCTTATACCACTTATCTCATATCCATGATGAATCCATTGAAATATATCTTTCAGAAGCCCATGCCTACCGCCAAGCTCGCCAAATGGCAGACACTATTAAGTGACTTTGACATTGTTTATGTTACCTAGAACGCCGTCAAAGGACAAGCATTGGCAGATCACCTCGCCGAGAACCCTGTAGGAGGAGAATACGAACCTCTAAAGACGTATTTTCTTGATGAAGAGGTAGCTTTCATTGGAGAAGATATTGAAGAATCCTATGATGGTTGGAGAATTTTCTTCTACGGAGCCGAAAAGTTCAAAGGAGTCTGTATAGGAGCGGTCCTGGTATTAGAAACCGATCAAGATTACCCCGTGTCTGCTAAGATCAGATTCCCATACACCAAAAATTTGGCCGAGTACGAAGCCTACATCTTGGGGCTCAAATTGGCAATCAACATGAACATTCAGGAACTATTGGTGATCAGAGAATCAGACCTACTCATACATCAGGTTCAAGAAGAGTGGGAAACCTAGAATTCCAAGATACTCCCCTATCTACACCATGTACAAGAGTTGAGGAAGAGATTCAGGAAGACGGAATTCCAGCATGTCCCAAGAATATAGAATGAGTTCGATGATACCCTAGCCACTTTATCATCCTTGATCCAACATCCAGACACAAACTTTATTGATCCCATCCAGGTCAAGATTCACGACCAACCATCTTATTGTGCTCATGTCGAGGAAGAAGCCGATGGGAAGCCTTGGTTACACGATATCCGGGAATACTTGACAACAGGAGAATACCAGAACTTGCCAATGCTACTCAGAAACACACACTCCGAAGGTTGTCCAACAACGTTTTTCACAGCGGAGGAATCCTGCATAGGAGGACTCCCGACCTGGAATTATTAAGATGTGTCGAGGCGAGAGAAGCAACCAAACTATTGGAGGAAGTGCACGCAGGGACCTGTGGACCGCATATGAATGGTTTCATTTTGGCAAAGAAGATACTCCGAGCAGGGTATTTTTGGATGACTATGGAAAGGAACTGCATCCAGTACGTTCAAAAATTCCACAACTGTCAGATACACACAAACATGATAAACGTGCCTCCAAACGAGCTTAGTGCAACAAGCTCTCCATGGCCATTCGCCGCTTGGGGAATGAATATTACCGGACCAATCGAACCAGCCGCCTCAAACGGGCACAGGTTCATCCTGGTAGTAATTGATTACCTTACCAAATGGCTTGAAGCATCATCATACAAAGTAGTAACCCAGAAAGTAGTAACAGATTTCATCCATGATCATATGGTTTGTTGGTTCAAGATTCCAGAATCAATCATCACCGACAACAGTTCCAATCTCAACAGCAACCTGATGAAAGCAATGGGTGAAACATTCAAGATTAAGCACAAGAACTCTACGAATTACAGACCTCATATGAATGGAGCTGTAGAAGCAGCCAATAATAACATCAAAAAGATACTAAGGAAGATGATCGAAAAGCACAAGAAATGGCAAGAGAAGTTGTCGTTTTCTTTCGCACATCAACTGGGGCCACTCCCTATATGCTCGTTTATGGTACAAAGGTGGTCATCCTCGCCGAGGTAGAAATCCCCTCCTTGAGGGTCATACAAGAAGCAGAGTTAGATGATGAAGAATTGATCAAAAGTCGCTACGAGCAATTAGCCCTTATAGATGGAAAGAAAATGAATGCGGTCTGTCACGATCAGTTGTATTAGAACAGAATGTCTAGAGCCTTCAATAAGAGAGTTAAGCCAAGGAAGTTCACACAAGGACAGCTGGTATCGAAGAAAATATTTCCGCATCAAGATGAAGCCAAAGGGAAATTCTCTCCGAATTGGCAGGGTCCGTACATGGTTTATTGGGTTTTAACTAGAGGAGCCCTTATTCTCGCAGAAACGGACGGAGAAGTCTGGCCGAAGCCAATCAACTCAGATGTAGTAAAACGATACTACAATTGATCATATGCTTTTCTTTCATGATGTAATCTAAACTACGCCTGACCTGATTCCCGTTTAAAAGGGGATACGTAGTCACATTTTAATAAAAATTCCATTTTCCCCGACAATTGGAACTAGGGAAGAATTTTGAGGAGGACCCTCAAAATTTCGAAGTAAGTTTTTTAGTCCTTTCATCAGCACCAACCCAGTAAACTGGGGCAGAATTTTGAGGAGGACCCTGAAAATTCTGGAATCATTCCGCGTTCGGTTATTTAGCACAACAGTCAGCAACACCGGCCCAGTAAACTAGGGAAAAATTTTGAGGAGGACCTCAAAATTCCGGAGCAAGCAAGGTTGCCGCGTCTTGAACCATATTGCAGTTGTTGGTTCATCCAAAATAAAGTCATTTTTTTATATATATACTTGCATTTACTAAGTCATGCACAAACATCATTTGCATCACCATCGTTTAGCGATGGTACCCCCGTGATACACTACGCCAAGAGCTAGAGGATAAGAACTAACCTCTCCTCTACAAAACTCACAATTTGTCTTAGGATGCAGGAATTCAGGCCACGAATCAGAGTACATTTGCTCTTCCGATCCGAAACCTCTAAAGGGTCACTATCTACACCTAACACTCCCCAGCAGTCCTAATGTCGTAAATCATCTACCAGCTAAGAAAACTTACTACTGTTCATTCTTTTGCATTCCTGCATTGTATAAGGCTATTATCTGCCTTTCGAGACTAAGCTCTGTCTCCATCTACATCTTTGTATAAGGCTGTAATTTGCCTTTCAAGACTAAGCTCTATCTTCATCTGCATTTTGCATAAGGCTACTCTCTGCCTTCTGAGTTTAAGCTCTACCTCCATGTTGCATATGGCTATCATCTGCCTTTTGAGACTAAGCTCTATCTCCATCTGCATTTTGCATATGGCTACTCTCTGCCTTCCGAGGTTAAGCTCTACCTCCATATTGCATAAGGCTATTATCTACCTTTCGAAACTAATGTCTATCTCCATCTGCATTTTTCATAAGGCTACTCTCTGACTTCTGAGGTTAACCTCTACCTCCATATTGTATAAGGCTTTATCTGCCTTTCGAGACTAAGCTCTGTCTCCATCTGTATTTTGCATAAGGCTACACTCTGCCTTCCGAGGTTAAGTTTTACCTCCATCCTGCATAAGACTACTTATCCGCCTTTCGAGACTAAGCTCTATCTCCATCTGCATCGCATAAGGCCACTATTTGCCTTCTGAGACTAAGCATTGTCTCCGCCCTGCATGGCTGAAATATCGCCGCTTTATTTTTTCGAACAGCAAAAATATCGCCACCTGCATTTTAAATTCTTGGTCTGGCTGAAAGACCGCCAATCTTTGCATTCATTCGGCTGAAACATTGCCACCTTCTCATGGTCTGAAAGATCGCCAACATGTTCAAAGGCATCATAGTTCGGAGGCACCATCTTCATAGCCCAAGAACACCATTTCATGGCCTACGAATCTTTTTTTTGTGCTCTTCATGGCCCAGGACATCATAGTCCGAGGACGTCATCCTAACCTTCCGAAGACAGAACTCATGGTCCAACGGGAACTTGTATTATGTTTAGATTATGAACAATATATGCACACACTGCCTATTTACAGGTACACCGGCTGGCTCACGGCAGACTCAGCAGGATAGGCCCCGATCTAGTTCTTCGCAGCCTACCCGATCCCTCCAAATCCCTCTCAAATCCAACCATCGCCTCTGTCTTTTCGAATATCCATCGTCACATTCTGTCAATGGTTCTTGAACTACATTTGGCATGATTCCTGTAAAACCAGGGATATGTAGGCAGCTCAGAAACCAGAGCACGGTCAAAGTTCTTTTCAATCGTCGTTTCCATTCAAAAGGGGCCATCTTGTCCTTACCTGACAACTCTTTCATCCTCCTCGGATAAAGAGGGGCAGCTGTTGATACCAAATTTTTTTAATGTATTTTTATAATCAAAATACTTCCAAAGTATCATGTATATGCATATATAAGAACCCCCAAAAGTTTTGGTATTTTTCTCAAATTTTAAAGATTTTTAAAACCAATTTATTATTCATTTTAACAGTGTAAAACCCAATAATTATTTCCAAAACTCGCCATTTGGGAGAATAGTTTATTTTATTCTCACATGCACACGAAAATTTATTTTACATGATTTTTGTATAATTTTACAAATCCATTTGGTAATTTTAAAATTAAATTGCATGAAATTGCAATTTTAGCCCACTTTCGGATTTAACAGCAATTTTAATCAAAAAATTAATCCAAATATTTTTTAAATCAATACTTACATATTGATTATTAACCCAGTATTTTTAATTTGATTTTAAGAACTTTTTACAATTTTTATAAATTCAAAAAGTGAAAAATGGCTATTTCAATTTTAGCCTCTTTTGATCTAATTACGGTCCAATTTTAACCCCAAATCCCCCGACCCAATTTCATTTTTTACCTGACTCAGACCGATCTAACCAAACCCATCCAGTTTTCTCTTTTAATCTTGGCCGTTGATCATTTTGATCAACGACCCACACTCATCCTTACCTTTTTTAATTCCTAACTACCCTATTCCTAATCCCCTCATTTGCATTTCAGTAGCCTATTAATACCGTCTCCCTCTCAAACTCTCTCGAGTGTTCTTGAAACCCTAATCACATTCTCCCCATTTTTGACCTCTAACTCACTGGAATCCATGGCCTCTCAAGCCATGGATGATCTATGCTCATCTCCCATTGCTCTTGTGTTCCCGATGCTCGAAGGTTTGAGGCTAAACCTCAAAGGCCTCCACCCAGACCTCCACCAACTTATGGTTTCTGGCCATCTCCGGCTTGGCTCCGGCACATCTTAGCCTTCTGAGCCTGTTTCCAGCCTTATCCGACTTAGATTGGACATTTTCGAGGCCTTTCTCATTCTAGGGTTCATCTGAAACCCTAGCTGCTCGAGGTTTTTCTCCGATTCTCTTCAGTTCTGTGTGTATTAATGCTTTGGGTTTTTAAAGGGTCCCTAATTTTTCCTTTATAAAGTTCTTTTTCTTTCAAAATTGCCTCTTTCTGGTTTAGGGTTTTCTGAGAAATTCTTAAATGTTTTCGACTCTTCTTTTTCTATATGTTTGATATTCTTATATGGTTCTTATTCCATGGTTTCTGTATCTTTTGTTCTTCTTTCTACTATGTTCTCACACGCTATGTTCTATACCATGTTTCTATGTTATGTTCTGCTATTTGCCTTCCACTATGACCTGATTTGATTCGTCTACTGCATTTTTCAACCATGTTCATTAAGCGTTCTTGCTGTGCCTATTTAAGCATGTTTTCCTCTACTGTTTCTTCTAATCTCGTTGTATTTTACTAAAACTCCTACTATATCTGCTTGTTTCCTCTTCTTTGCATTTGATTCAAGTAGAATACCCTAAAATTTGGGGGGGTTTTTGGCGAGTTTTGTCTTGTGTGTTTGTACTAGGGTTCCATTTGTGCCCTGGACTCTCTCAAACTCACATTGAACCCATGTACTGAGTTTGAATCCTTTTTGTGTATGATATTATCTATACTAGACCCCTATGATTAGCATGACAACCTCTTTTATATGTGTTAATCTTTCTTTAAAAGGTTTTTCAATTTACGTTTGAATGAGAATCCATTTTTTTTGCGGTTGATTGATTACTATTGATTTTCCTTAGGTATAATCTTTTCCTTAGCCCTTCTGACTTGCTTCATGAACCAATAGTTGCAAATCTCTGATTCCTTGATTTATTTGGTATTGGATGGTTCTTACATTATTTGTTTAACCGTATATTTCAAAATTTCTTCCCTTAATTAAAACTTCTATGTATTTATCCCTAATTGACTACTTTACATAAACTGCTTGTTTGATTTTTTTCCGTAAATAACTCTCACCAATTGAATCTGAATTCCTTAATTAAATTAAGTCTTTTGTGATTTATTCTCAATTGATATTCAGTTCCTTAACTTATTTCCTTTCCTTATTCCCTACCTGCTTTCAAACTATAAATACCGTACTCTTCTTCTTTAAGCACACGAACAATTGAGTTCAAAAACACATGCATACTCAAAGATCTCTCTTCTCTTTACTACTACTAGCATTACTGTTTGTGTCTAGTCGGCTGAAAGCCATGGCTAGACTATAGAACTCTACCTGTTGTTTGAATTCTTATGCATTTGGGAGTTTCTTGAATCCTGGTTTTCTTCTTTCTGCTGTTAGTCTGCTTTCCTAAAATTATAACTGGTATGCCCTTCTATGCTCTATAAGCATCCTTATTTAATTTCTCTACTTCTACCCTTTTCTTTGTGTGTCCATATATGCTTTCCTGCACGGTTTAATTACCTTCAAGCATGTTATCCCTTTCCTCTGTTCACTTTGTATGTGAGTTTGTCCTAGGTCATAACAACATTATGACTTGCTGTATGTGATTCAGGACTAGACTCTTTTGAGTCTCTACTCGATTGCCTTACCCATTCCCCAATGTGCTGAGCTCTAATTTGGGTATGTTGATGTTCTGATCATCATTCAGGCATGAGTTTGAATTTTTATAAGTGTGATCTTATTTGTTTGAATCTGAGTGAGAGGTTAGGGGTGTGCTAGTCTATACCATGACTGGGTGTGACCACCTCCTGCTGAGGTTTCTCTCTCACTTTACGCCTATTCCTAGCTCTTAAGTTCTACCCCATATGGTAATTCATTATTAGGGGCCCTAGAGTTCCCTCTGAACTCGGATGCCTAAGAGCTGGTAATTCCACACATTGCACAACTATGTTACAACTCTCAATCTTTAGAGTGTAAACATTGCCTGTGCTCTTGGAACTTTGAAGCACTCTAAGAGAAGGCCTTGGAATCTGGAATTCGGATCTGGTGAAACACATGTATTGGATATCAAGATTGCATTAGGCAGTTCTGATCTAGCTGTGGGCTGTGATGTATTTTTTTCTTGGCTCTTTAATAACAACTTTGTAATAAAGCTTGGGGAATATAGTAATAAAGGGTATGTGAGGGGTTTATTTTTAGTTGTTTGCACTCTAATGGGTAGAAATCATGCCTATAGGACTCTTACTACTTCAAGCCACCTAGATATCATGCCTATAGGACTTTTACTGCTTCAAGTACCTAGATATCATGTCTATAGTAATTTTATTGCGTTAAGTCATTTAGATACCATTCATATAGGCTTAATATTTGAAATCACCTACAAATCATGTCTATAGGGCTTTGCATCCTTTTCTATAAATAGATGCCATGCCAATAGGAATTAATACTCAGTCTTATTGCAAATTAGTAGATATCATGCCTATAGGACATATTAAACAACATGTTGCATATAGAAATCATGCCATTAGGAAATGCATAAAACGGTAGGCAAAACAATAGGGTAATCCAATGCTTGCTTCTTTAATGAATTAATGGCAGTAATTAGTCAACAAAAATCAAGATGCACATATCCTGCCTATAGGTTTAAAGCGTTTAAATATGTCTTAAAATTTGGATAATCTGGCAAGCAGTCCCAATGTTTTCTCATAAAACTCGCCCAAATATGTCTGCCATTCTCACTGTTTGTAGCATTTTTACCTATGAAAACTCTAATGTACTACCTACTTTTACAATTCCGTCTTTTTTCAAAAAAAAAAAAACCTTTTCTGAAATTCAACAATTACCTAATCTTCTGCACTCTCCTGCATTAGGACCTCAATCCATAACTTGTATTAAGAATACAACAACTACTAACAATTGGATCCAAGTCGCCAAATGTAGACCTTTTATCTAGTTCTATGTGTTAAACTGATCCATCCGCTGCTTAACTTTAATTAAAGACCAAACCAGTATCTGCATGTCATGCTAAGCTAATTGTTGTCTGATCTACGGAGTTTGTATGAGCCTTTGAGTGTTTGCTTTTTACCCGCTATTTGTTTTGATTGACGACTTAGTATTTTATCCTTTTAAATTCCATATATGCCTCCATCCCGTTTCTCCCCCTTTAGGATTAGAAGTCCAAATACCCATGGACTGATAGGTTGAGATGAGTATTAGCATGCAATAAGTGAACGAGACTAATCGCGTTTAATACCTTAACGGTTAGGGCAGGGTAGGATATGGATATGATGACCGGTGTGCTAATATCTCGTGTGAGAATGATTGTTGGTATTGCACCGAAGTGATCAATATCATATTTAAACCTAGGACCCATTTCTTCTCCTTTATATATGTTATGTTTTTCTTAAATTAGCGCTTTCTTTAAAAATAAGCTTTCCTCTTTCAAAAAATCACATATATTATCTTCCCCCTATTGTCAACTTGTTTATACTTCTATATGCAAACTCTATTTAGTTATTCCCACTCTTCTTAAAGTTACAATTAAGCACGACTGGGAACTACACTAGTGGATCTTGAGGGGTGCCTAACACCTTCCCCTCGAGATAATCTCAAGCCCTTACCCGAACTCTGGTTTATCTCTCAAAATCTTCTCTTGTCTAAAAAGTGTCCTAATGCACTACAATCATTAGGTGGCGATTCTTCAAAATACATAACCCAAATTTCCCGAAAGGTGATAAAAGGGTTGTTTCGCCCATAATGTCGTAAACCCGATTTCTCCTTAGAAAAAGGGAGCGTCAACAGGGGGCACGCTGGATTCTAAAGGGTTTGGATTTGAAGAAGTTGGTGCACAAGCCTTTCCCTCCAAGTGCGGCTTCGAAGCCCATCCCGAAGAAATTCCGTGTGCCAGAAATTCAAAAATTCAATGGGACCAGCGACCCTAATGAGCACGTTACTTCTTATACATGCGCAATAAAGGGGAATGATTTAGAATACAAAGAAATCTAATCCGTTCAATTGAAAAAGTTTGGAGAGACATTATCGAAAGGGTCAATGATATGGTACCATAGTTTGCCGCCCAATTCCATCGATTCCTTTGCTATGCTTGCTGATTTGTTCGTAAAGGCACACATCAACAATAAATGTTGCGACTAGGAAGTCGGACCTCTACAAAGTGAGACAAAAGGACAATGATATGCTAAGGGAATTCGTATCTTGGTTCCATATGGAATGCGTGGACCTACCCCCGGTCATATATGATTGGGCTGTCTAAGCCTTCACTCAAGGTATGAATGAGCGAAGTTCGATAGCATCACAATAAATAAAATTGAATTTGATTGGATATCCAGCTATGACCTGGGCTGATGTACATTATCGATATCAGTCAAAGATCAGGGTCGAGGATGACCAATTGGGAACCCTTCCAGCTTCATTTATTCAAATAGGCCCGCCGACAGAATTCAAAGGGACATCGACACAGAATCCCAATCAAACATAGATCGGTACCAACCATACAATGTAGATCACATAAGCAGCAACCTAGGATGGAATCCCATTCAAAATAATTGAGGACAGAAATCCCGAGGGCTCATGAGTAAAAGTGGTTTTGATAAACATGTCAAGCCCACGGAAGCACCACGACTATCAGAATCCAACTTCAGCATCGATGCATCGGGTATTGTGTTAGCCATTGGACAGATCAAGGATACTATATAGCCTAGGCCCCTACAAACCGATCAAGCTCAAAGTAACCCTAACCAAATATGTAAATACCATGGTACCCACGGTCACAAAACCGAATATTGCATGCAGCTGAGGGAAGAGGTAGCTCGTTTATTCAACGAGGGTCATATTCGAGAATTTTTATGTGATCGAGCCAAGAACTACTTCAATAATAGATATTCAAATAGATAGAACGAGCGGGAAGAATTGTAGCCACATGATCAATGGTGGGGTCGATATTACTCAAGGATCGATCTTCAAATGCACCAAAGTGAAAATCACGAGGGAGAAGCGAACTCGAGACTATTTACTAGAAGAAACCATGTCTTTCAATGACGAGGATGTAGATGGGATCAAACAACCTCACAACAACACACAAGTAATATCTATCCTTATGAAAAAAATTCAAGATAAACGTGTATTAATTGATCCAGGAAGCTCGACTAATATTATTTGATCAAGGGTCGTAAAGCAAAACAACCTCCAAGATCAAATCGTGCCCGCAGCTTGGGTACTTAATGGCTTCAACATGGCAAGTGAAACCACCAAAGGGGAAATTTGTCACAACCGACAATTCACTAGTCGTGATGGCACCTAACCCAACTCGTTAGGTAAGCCAACTAAGAACTATCCAATTCCACTAATATTAATAAGACAATTAAACAAAAGGAATTATTTAAATCTTATGCATTCTCCAAGGACTGGTAGAACAAATTATGAGCTTCTTAAGAATAGAATTTACAAAGCTGATATGAAGTAAATACTTCTTCTGTTTGAAAAGTACATAAGCAGAGTGTTTTCATAAATCTAAGGCTACCATGAACAAGAGGCAGCTACAATAGAAACACACATACATCTTCAAAACCAGTAATCATCGAGCACAACAACAACATCAGCCAACATCTTCACGCAATGTGCAGAAGTGTAGTATCAGTACAACCAACCCAATGTACTATGTAAGTAACAAACCTAACCATAGGTTGAAAGAAATAACGAGCTGGAACATAGGTCAGTTCCAACAACAATAACCAATCGCAGTTCATAACAACGTAGAGCATCTAAATAAAAGAGTAACTCAGAGATGTAAATTCTCAACGTTTTCATAGTTTTTCCACAAATAGTTTCGATTTTCAACTATATAAGTGAAAACCCAAATCCTTTACCAAAATCATCAAAAATATGAGTAAGTTTGAAACTGAAATATTTCCCAAAAACCTTTCATCAGGTAATTATCAAGATAACTTGAGGAAAGTATATCTCAAATTCCAAAAACCTTGATATGTACTCTCTCTTGAGATATGCACACTAAATAGACACAGCTAATTGAGGGTCCTGTCAATTAACTACAACAAACACATAGTTGAACAAATAGAGATTAAAACTAACAAACTGTATTCACATAAACAAGAAGTTCATCCCTCAATAGGTTCTATCAAAACCCTTGATAAAAGATTTAGCTACTCATAAATATGGGTAAATAAACTAAAACAATAGTCATCATAAAATTGAAAGAAAAATTAAAGAAGAAGATATGATGTTTTGGGTGACCTCTCACACTTGTTTTTCTTGCCAAAGTACTCTCTAAAACATTATATGCCTCCTTTGGGAGAAGTCTAGTGTTTAAAATATGGCTTTGGGCTAAAAATCCCATGTTTTTCGCTTAAGTCCCTGAACTTTTCTGCCTCCTGCCGCGGTTCTGCTGCGATTATGCAAGAACTGCGGCCAAAGACCCTCTCTTATTCTTCATTTGTCCCTGACTTCCTTCTACCGCGGTTACGCTTGTACCACGATAGTCCTTCTCCAGACTTGGCTTGAGCTGCCTTCGCATGGTTCACTTGGCGAATATTTTACGATTGGCCTTTTTTTCTCCATATTTATTCCCAAAAGTACTCCATATCCGTGTCTTGTTGTATATAACCTGCAAAGCATGAAAAGAGCTATTCAGAGAATTGTTTTATTACTTTTACATAAAAACTATACAAGAAGGTGGTTCTTTAGGGCCTAATTATAGTTCAATTCACCTATTATTAACATCACACTTAAACCTTTACTCGTCCTCAAGCAATTTAAACCAAATTTCTAGGCCTAACCGTTCGATTAATTACCCAATTTTATGTCACACCCGCCGTTATGAAAGAACAACCTAAGCAATGCAATAGTCACACCTCAGAGGAAGACTCTAACGCCATGCCACACTCGTGCTTACTCTAGTTACTCTAAATAGTAGTGAAAAATCACTTCTTCATCCTGAGTCACATGACCTCACATCACAATTCTGAGATAAGTTTCACATATATAAAATCAAGTAACAAGGAACCATAGATAGACATAATTCACTCACTCTCACCAAGGAACATTCACATGCTATACAGATACACCATAAGCTTGCCCCTAGTGTAATACACTACTAATCGAGTTATTCAGTCTAAGATCAAGAGGTCTTTATTTGGATATAATGTAGGCTAAGGGATGGGTAGGATATATTTGAATATAGTTTCTAACCTGCCTAAGCACTTTTAATACAAACTTCCTTTTATTCCAATTTCCATGTTCAGCCCAATCATTTCCACATTTTGTTTCATAGGTGACCCCTCTTTTCTTTAGGTGCAAATGACCTTTTTCTCTTTCTTTTTTTTTGTTTTGTTTTGTTTTCTTCTCTTTTTTTAACATGCATTGCACCATTCAAGTATTTTTTCCAATTCCTTTTTCTACTCCATTACTACCCCATACTTTGACTTTTGTATGGTCTTCAATAATTAAAGTGCTTGTGGGAGGTACAGGTTCAAACATTCATACTATTCAACACAAGGATGTAGGTTATTATACGGTTATCAAAGAACAGGCTTCAGGCTCAAGGATGTAGGTTATTATATGGTTTCACAATTATTCAGGCTACATAAAGAAATGCCTCAATCATCTCTACAACCAAACAACTTCTATTTCGCTTTGCAAACACACATGGCAAGTTCTAGGTATCGCGTGCAAGCACAAAATACAAGTATTATCTCACACACACTTGGCATGTCACTCATTCTGAATCAGTTTGGAAACACACTCACATGAGCGTTCAAGCAAGACAAGATGGGCAAAATTAAGGCATAAATTTATGAGTCTACAAATGAGCCTAGACGTCACACCCTCATGTTCGTTTTATAGGTGTGAAAATTAAGGGTTGCATTACTGACTTAACACGTCTTGATCCAAGAGAGTCCTAAAGGTCCTAAAACTATAAAAGGAAAATCTACCTCACCTGGTTCAAGAAAAGCCCTTGGAAAAGAACCGTGGTCAAAAGAAAACCCAAGGGAGAATTACTACACTACCTAAAAAGGAAAAACAAAATAAACTAAAAAACATAAATGGACTACTTCCCTCAAGAGTACTGTGCAAGTAGTCCGTCCCCACGAAGAGTCCCCTACAATTATTTTTCAATTTTTTTAATCCGACTTTGACCCTAAAGAGACCCGTTGACAAGTGTCTGTCGTTGGGCCAAGTCAGTTAATTTTAAGGTGATTACAATCAATTATACACAACAACACATATACAACACTACAACATAATACCAAAGATAGTCTTCCACCCCACACAAAAAACTATGGCATGTCCCCATGTCATATCAGAAATAAAAAGCATAAGGGTAAGAACAATTTCCTAAGTATCAATAGGAGTCGTAGACGGCGCTAAGGTCCACATGACAAGCTCTCCCCAAAGCACAGAACCATGCCATCATCCGGCTCTCAGACCTGGCCTGCCGTTGAGACATGGCATTCATACACACGTGCAGGCTATCCACTGAGGTGCGAGGATCTGCTACCTCTTCCTCCATAGAACGCAACATCCGTCTGGTGGACTCTGAAAGCTATCTTTTTGGGAAGATCTCCATCTTTAGGGCTGGTGAGGACACCTTTTAACAGACACAACCTCGTCACAAGTGAGGGGAAGTAAAACCCTTTAGATAACTGAGTTGACCGAAGGATATATTCATCTCCAATAACTCTCGCCACATCAAAGACCCTCTTGGTGATGAAGCACCACACCAGTAGAGCCCGAAGGTGGTTCATATCTTTCGTGTTGGTTGTAGCTAGTAGCCGGCTGCAAATGATGGTGAACAAGCACTTGGCCTCATGAGTGAATGACTTGGACTGCAGTGTAATGTTGTCGTGTATCCTGGTTGGGTGACCCCTTACGCTGAGTACCTCAATCATAGTGTCCCAATTGACCCTTAGGGTATCGTGGTAATGGTCAATATCACTAGTGAATTCGTGCAACCGAAAAACCGGGCAAATCTTGTAAATTAAGGAATCTACCACCCTGCCTCTCACAATCACATCTCGGCCCACATATTCCGGGCAGTTCCCATAGAACTCCCGGACTATCATTAGGTTTTCCGTCTCAGGTTTATCAAATAAGAATTCCATCTCCCTCAGTCGAATTTCCTAATATATGCCTGAATCTTCTATTCGGAGGGCAGCCTTGTCAACAAGAATCTCTGGGACAAAGGTTTTGGTGGCCTTAGCATGAAATGCGTCCTCAGTCTCCGGTGACTGTAACCTAGTGGCGTCATATGTTGTCACTTTGGGAGTGCTTGCAAAACTCTTTCGCCTCTTTCGGACCATATTACCTGCAAACAATTCAGTGCAACAATCAGATACGTCCTAACAAGTGCCAGTCGGATGGGTACTCAGACTTCGCCACCCGATGGCACCAGCCAGTATCCCCCTTGTATTTCTTTCTTTCAACTATGCCAAGTACCCAACTAGCAGGTTGTCTATGGTTAACAACCTCCGCAATGTCCCTTACATTAGTATTAACTTACAATTTCGGCATATAATACCCTACACAATCTCCCTCAAGTGATTCACACCAATTACTACCACCACCACAACCTAATGGAGGCACAAAATGCTCCAAAATATCACAACTCACTCTCAATTTTTGGCCAAATAGGCCCCTCCACAAAACTTCACCACAAAATTATGTCTAGGCCTTCAAAAATTCTAAGAATCCACCACAATTGAAACCATGAAACCCACCCATTTAAGAATCAATCAAGTTAACAAGAAACAAATACAAAGAAAAAAACAGAAAAGAAAGTAAAAAGATAAAAATTTACCATTACTACTACCTAAGGTATAATCACACTAAATTAGACTACATTGCAGTAACTTAGATAAATAAATAGAAAGAGAAAAAGAAAAGACTTAGCTTGATGAAGAATAGAAGGGGTGGGTAGTGGAGATGAAAGGTGGAGAAGACAACAATAGAGGTTTGAGGGAGAGGGAATGATTCGAGAGAAAGAGGATAGGAGAGGATTTGGGGTGGGAAGCATGGGTTTTTTCTATTTCAGATTGGGAATGAAAGGGTTTAAGGGTAGGTAGGGTTTAGTTTAATTAAAAAGGGGGGAGGGAAAAGAAAAAAAAATAAAAAATAAAAAATAAAAATTCTGAGTACCTGCCCCGTCTTGGTTTGTCGCGGTTATGCTGGGACCGCGGTAGACACCTTTCAGAGGGGGTCACTCACCACGGTCCTAAAGCGATTATGCTGGTACCACGTTAGACCAACTTCAGAGAGGCCTTTCGCCGTGGTTGGACCGCGATTACACTGCAAACATGGTACTCTACTGATAGAGAATGTATCCTACCGCGGCTACGCTAGGAACGCGGTCTAGGCGTGTTGCCGATTCTTCAGTTTCATTTTTTTTGTTTAAGTTCTGCATTACACTTACACCAATTTCGTGGGTTGCCTCCCACGCAGTGCCTGATTTAATGCCGTGGTATGATGCAGATTATTGCATTTAAGGCTCGCTCGACAACTGCGGTTCAGGCAGGTGTAGATAAGACACTTACTTTGGTTTGCTCATGCCCACATATAGCTTCAATCTTTGACCATTGACTCTAATTGTAGGAGAGCTATTCTCTTTGGCAATCTCGATAGCCCCTGAAGGGAAAACTTCAACTACTCGAAACGATCCAGACCATCGTGACTTAAGCTTACCGGGGAACAAACATAGTCTCGAGTTGTAGAGTAAAACCATGTCCCTGAGTTTGAAATTCCGCACAACAATGTTCTGGTCGTGCAACCTCTTCATTCTCTCCTTGTACAACTTTGTGCTCTCGAAAGCAAGATATCTGAACTCATCGAGCTTATGCAATTCAGTGATTCTTGTTGTGCCCGCAACTTCCGTATCCAAATTCAGCTATTTCAACGCCCACAACGCTTTACGTTCAAGTTCTACTAGTAGGTGTAAGGCCTTCCCAAACATCAACTTGTATGATGACATACCAATTGGTGTTTTGAAAGTAATTCTGTAAGTGCAGAGTGCATCATCTAGCTTCCTTTCCCAATCAGTTCTTGTGGTGTTCATAGTTTTAGTTAAAAAACTCTTAATTTCTCTGTTGGACACTTCGACCTGTCCACTCGTCTGCACGAAGTAAGGAGTAGCCACATTATGGCTCACATCGTACTTAGCAAGTAGCTTTTCAAAGGCTCTATTGCACAAGTGAGTGCCTCCATCACAGTAATTGCTCTTGGTGTCCTGAAGCGGATGAATTTGTTCTTCTTCAATAATCCCACCACCATGTTTGCATCATTGGTGGGCAAAACTGCAACTTCTACCTATTTGGACACATAGTCTTCAGCAAAAAGAATGTAGTTATTTCCATAGAAGCTGACGAAGGGTCCCATGAAGTGAATCCCCCAGACGTCAATCACTTCCACCTCTTGAATTGGGTTCATTTGAATCTCGTGGAACCGGGAATTGTCTCGGTCTGGTGATATTCATTGCAGCCCTTCGCCCATAGGTGCACTTCTTTAAACACTGTTAGCCAGAAGAATCCAGCCTCTAGCACTTTTGCCGCTGTCCTGACCCCTCCAAAGTGTCCACCATATGCCGATGCGTGATAAGCTTGCAAAACAGAAGATCATTCTATCTCAGGGACGCATCTACAAATCATATTATCAAGGCATATTCTAAACAGATAAGGCTCGTCCCAGTAATATAAGCGGCTATCATGATAAAACATTTTCCACCGGCCAGGTAATTAACAAAGTCTGCATACCATCACACTTCCTGAAGAGTGGTGGCGAATAGCTGCTCATCTGGAAAAGTTCCCATAATTTCCTCAACCCCAACTACATTTTCAGCTCCCTCAAGTCATGATAGATAATCAACAACATGATTCTCTGTGCTCGTACGATCACAAATTTAAAGATCGAATTCTTACAGTAGCCACACCCAATGAATCAGGCGTGGGTTAGACTCTTTCTTTTCAATTAGGTACTTGAGAGCTGCATGGTCAGTATATACAATTACCTTGGACCCAATCAGGTAGGATCGGAACTTGTCAAAGGCAAACACCACCACCAACATTTCCTTCTCAGTCACATTGTAGTTCAGCTGGGCTCCACTCAGCTTTCAACTAGCATAGTAGATTGGGTGCATTAGCTTATCTATCCGCTGTCCCACCACTGCCCCCAGTGCATAGTCATTGGCATCACACATTAGGTGTAATGGTTGTTCCTAGTTGGGGGCAACAATGATGGGTGCTATGACCAGTCTCTTTTTTAACTCCTCGAATGCTACCCTGCAATCATCAAAAATACAAAAATGGGTGGTCTTTTTCTAACAACTTACAAAGAGGGTAGGCAATTTTGGAGAAGTATTTATGAACCTCTAGTAGAAGCCGGCATGCCCAAGGAATCTTCTGATTGCTTTGACTGAAGTTGGGGGCGGCAGCTTCGCTATTACATCCACATTCGCACGATCCACCTCAATTCCTTTGCTCAACACCCAGTGCCCCAAGAATATTCTTTCTTGTACCATGAAGTGTCACTTCTCCCAGTTCAGAACCAAGTTTGTCTCGGTGCACCATTTCAGCACACGTGTCAGATTTATAAGGCACTCATCGAATGAATTCCCCACCATTGAGAATTCATCCATGAATACCTCCATTATGTCCTCTACCATGTTAGTGAATATGTCTATCATGTACATTTGGAATGTGGCAGGTGCATTACATAGGCCAAAGAGCATCCTTCTGAAGGCATAAATACCATACGGGCACGTGAAGGAGGTCTTCTCTCTGTCCTCCGGTGCAATGGAGATCTGATTGAACCATGAGTACCCATCCAAAAAATAGAAGTGTGACATCCCTACCTATATGTACAATATCTGATCAATGAATGGAAGTGGGAAGTGGTCTTTCCGGGTGGCGAGATTTAACTTCCGATAGTCCATGCAAATTCTCCAGCCTGTGATGGTTCTTATAGAGATCGATTTATTGTTATCATTTTTAACAACCGTCATGCCAGCCTTTTTAGGAACACATTGAACTGGGCTCACCCAACTGCTGCCAGATATTGGGAAAATAGTTCCCGCATCTAACCACTATATTACCTCCTTCTTCACCATTTCATTCATGTTGGGATTTAGCCTTCTCTGGTGTTCCCTGGAAGGTTTTTGACCCTCTTCCAGAACAATTTTGTGCATGTAGTAGGCGAGTATGATCCCTTTGTTGTTTTCCATGGTCCACCTAATGGCAGTTTTGCACCTTTAGTACCTGCAAGAGTTGTTGAGCATGCACATCTAACAAAATAGATGAGATAATAACATGTAATGTTGAGTCAGGTCCCAGAAATTCATACCTGAGGTGGGAGGGCAATGGCTTTAGCTCCAGCTTTGGTGGTTCTTCGATGGATGGGTTGGCTGGAGGAGTTTCTCTCTTTTCCAAGTGCAAGGGATCAAATTCTAGATCTCTATCCCAGAACCCTCTACCTTCTAATGCCAACACCCATTCCGCTAGATCCTTACCATTCACTTCATCCAATTTCATCAAACATGCAGAAAGGGGGTCCTCAACAGTCAACACCTCATCACCAGAGTCTACAATCACATCCATGGCATCAATAAGAGAGCAATTGGTGAATTCGCTTGGTCGCCTCAAAGACTTCTACACATTGAATATTATTTCTTCATCATTGAGTATCATCTTGATCTCCCCAGTCTCACAATCAATTAAAGCTCTCCCCGTGTCCAGGAATGGTCTTCCCAAGATTATAGGAATATCTTCATCCACTTTGCAATCCAGGATCACAAAATCAGCAGGGAATACAAATTTCCCTACATGAATCAGCACATCATCTAGGATACCAGAGGGTCATTTCACGCTCCTGTTGGCCAGCTGCAACAACATGAAGGTGGGTCTAGTTCTCCCAATGCCCAACCTCTTATAAATCGCCAGGGGAATAAGATTAATGCTAGCCTCTAAATCATAAAGTGCCTTAGCAAAGGCAAAATTACAAATAGTGCATGGAATTGTAAAGCTCTATGGGTCAGACATCTTTTCTGCATTTGGTCTAGTGACCACTGCACTACAGGTCTGAGTAAGTGTAACCGTGGCAAAGTCTTGAAAATCAAATTTTTGGGACATCAAGTCCTTCATCATTTTTGCATACCCAGGAATCTCTTTTAAAGCTTCAATGAATGGTATATTTACCTGGATTTGTTTAAGCATTTCAAAGAACTTCTTGTATTGATCCTCCTTTTGATGCTTGGCCAACCTCTGCAAAAAGTGTGTAGGAGGTCTCTTCTTCCCAATCACTTGGGAATGATTTTTATCAGATGCTATCTCAACTATTGACTCCTGAGATGGCTTAGCTACTTTCCCAGTCTCCTGTTGTATGCTCTTTTCTTCCTGAGAAGGCTGGACTGTCACCTCTTTCAAATTTGTTGACTCATTCAGCTAAATGGTCATTGGTATGAGTGTCTCAGCCTGCCTAGTTTCTCTAGCTCTCTCTCTTGATATAAATCCAGGTCTCTTCCATTTTGTTGATTCACCGCCATTAGCTGCTTTGGGCCCTGATCTTTTGGATTATCTGGGAGTCTACTGGTAATGTCCCGTGAGGACGATTGTTTAGAGACATTGAAATCCGGCCCACTTGCACTTAAATATTTTAATTGCGGCATCATGTACATCTACTCTCTCGTTGATTTTTGCATTGGACCCAATAACCTGCTTCATCATTGCTTCAAGTCTAGCGAACCCATCTTCGTTCCTTCCACCATGCTGCTATTGAGGAAGGTGATACCCTTGCTGCTGATTGTGATTATTGTATACCTGTGTCCTTGGGTAAGGTGCCATATTGTTGGAGGGTCTCACACCTCCCATTTTTCCGGCGTTAAACTGTGGCTGAGCTGGTCTGTATTGCTGCTGCTTCGGTTGACCCCAATTCTAACTACCCTATATCTGGCCTCTATAGTTCGATATATAGTTTATATCTTCAGGGTGTTGATGATGATCATGTTCTGCATTCCAAGGGTTTCTAATTGGCTGACTAATGCAAGATTTGCACAAGCCCCCATTGGTAGTATCTACAATATGCACTTGCTGCTTCTGCCCTGATCCCTCCACCTTTTTGGTGAGTATACTCATCTGTGTTAATAAGGTCGCCGTATTTCAGCCATGGAATTTTATATATCAAGAGGCACTGAGTGCACCACTGGAGTGATCGGTGCGTTCCTGGTCGTCCACCCCGAATTCTGTGCCATCTTATCAATCAGAATCTGACCTTCTCTTCACGTTTTGCTCAAGAATGCCCCACCATCTGAGGCATCTACAATGTTCTTCAAGATATCTCACAGTCCCATATAAAATCGTTGTCCCAACATCTGTTCTGGAACAACATGGTGGGGATACATAACCAACATTCCTTTAAACCGACCCCATGTCTCATGCAGTGTCTGTTAGATAATACGCTTAACGCTAGACGGGGGGGGGGGGGGGGGGGCAAGAGCGTTATAATAAAAATTAGCGTAAACTTTGCGGAATTAAAAAATTGCAGGAAGTAAATAAGTGCGATAAATAATAAAGTATGCACCGATGTTTTCTGGTTCACCACAACACGTGGCTAGTCCAGTCCCCGAGAGACTCTCTCGAGATTTTCCACTAACTTGTCAAGCTTACGGGTGCTCAACAAACCTTTACAACTTAAGGACACAAGCCTTAACACCTTTGCTCGGAGATACAACACTCCAAGACTTCACTGTTAAGCTTACGGGTGCCTAACCAACCTTTACAACTTAAGGACACAAGCCTTAACACCTTTGCTCGGAGATACAACACTCCAAGACTTCACTGTTAAGCTTACGGGTGCCTAACCAACCTTTACAATCTGAGGACACAAGCCTCAACAATCTTGCTCGGAGATACAACACTCCAAGACTTCAACCAAGGAAACACAAGTTCCTTACAACAAGAGAATCACAATTCTCTTACAAGTGTACAAAACACTACACTCAAACAATACACTCCTTAATGAGTAGATATGAGTAAAAGAAGTAAGCTCAAGATCAGAACAACTTTGGACAAGAATATGGCTCTCAAAATTTATGTAATGAATATAAAATGATAAGCAATAGAGTATGCAAGCTTATAGCAATTGTAAGATCAGTTGTTGTGTGTTATTTTTTTTAAAACACTGAAATGAAGCTGTATTTATAGTTGAAAAACTTGGCATTACCGTTGCCTAATTGCCAATTAAGAGTTGCTGATTTTACTGAGTGACAATCGATTGTCAAGAAGCCACAATCGATTGTTTGCCAATCGTACCAAAAATCAATCCCAGATTTTACGCTTAACAATCGATTGTCCAAGATCAACAATCGATTATTGGCAACGTTCAAAAAATCATTTCCAGGTTTTACGTAAAACAATCGATTATACCAAATCAATAATCGATTATTCAGCAACGTTCAAAAAATCCTTTCCAGATTTTAATATCAACAATCGATTGTACAAAATCAACAATCGATTACCTGACGGTATTTGAAAACTTTACGATAACGGTCAGCTTCACAATCGATTGTGCAATGTTAACAATCGATTATTTATCAGACTTTGAAAATCATTTTAGACACCGCCTCGTGACAATCGATTGTTATATACTCACAATCGATTATTTAATAATTTTGAAAAAGTCTGGAAGTCACTGCCTCAACACAATCGATTGTCATAAGTTCACAATCGATTATTTTGTGACTTTGAAAAATCTGAAGGACACTGTCTCTTCACAATCGATTATCATTAGCTTCACAATCGATTATTCCGAGTTTTGAAAAACTTTGATGTACACTGCCTCATCACAATCGATTGTCATAAGGTTCACAATCGATTGTCATGCAGGTTTGAAAAACCTGATGCTCACTGCCTTAACGCAATCGATTGTCATTAGTTCACAATCGATTGTCATGCAGTCTTGGCTTAACATAATCGATTATCATAAGTACATAATCGATTATCTTAGTCCAGTTTTTAGAGGCATGTTTAAAAATCATTTTGACTAATGAAAATATGCATGATTTAAAATAATTTAGCATTAAATTAAATATGCATGATTTTGGAAAAAATAGTTTTACGAGAGAAGCCATATCATGAGTCAAGTTGTAGAATCAAGAACACAATTAAGAACGACTCATTTAAACTATAAAACTTTGTCTTGTGCTTGAATCTCGTTATCCACCAATTGTGCGCTTGTACTTGAACTTCGTCGTATATCAATTTGCGCTTCGTTTGTCATTCATCAAAACCTAGACATAAGAACACATGTTTTAGTATAAAGCCTTGAGAACCTGTTTCCAACAATTTCCCCCTTTTTGATAATTGCAAAATTTAAGCGGGATATGCAAATTAAACAATTTATAATGACGATTCAAGACAATTTGTTCCCCCTCAATATATGAATTTCCCCTCAATTTAAGCTTATTAATATTGAGAGCGCATACCCGTTATCTTTCCCCTTTTGCCATTAGCAAAAATAATATAAGAAGATGCCAAAGATGTAAATAAAACTTGTTTATTTATTGGAAAGAAAACGTGATTACTTAAATAGAGCACAATAACTCAAGTAATAGCAGTACAATCGATTATTGATACGAGATAATCGATTATTAGACGACAGAAACCAATTTTTCTGAAGAAGACTTGATTATTGCGCGTCATGCTTTATAATTACCCCTACCTTTAGGGCGATACATGCAAAAATTCGTTAGACGTCTCCGACGCTCAAGTTAGAAATCATGTAAGATAAAAAGATGCAATGCATGACTTAGATCAACATGGAGTCAAGAATCCCGAGTTCACTACGAATTCGAAAGAAGGACTCTTTCTCTAAGGGCTTTGTAAAGATGTCGGCCAATTGATCTTTGGTTTCAACAAATTTGATTTCGACATCCCCTTTGAGAACGTGATCTCTTATAAAATGATGTCTAATTTCAATGTGTTTTGTTAGCGAATGAAGAACGGGGTTCTTTGTCAAGTATATGGCACTAGTATTATCACATCTAAGAGGGATATGATCAAGAGTTAGGCCATAGTCCAAGAGTTGTTGTTTCATCCATAGGATTTGAGCGCAACAACTCCCCGCGGCTACATATTCAGCCTCGGTTGTGGACAACGCAACACTTACTTGTTTCTTGCTAAGCCAAGAAACGAGAGAGCTACCGAGCAAATGGCAAGTGCCACTAGTGCTCTTGCGGTCCAATTTGCATCCAGCAAAATCGGAGTCGGAATAGCCAACGAGTTGGCATGAAGAACCTTTGGGGTACCATAGACCCACATTTGTAGTACCAACAAGATACTTCAAGATCCGTTTTACCGCAGTAAGGTGAGACTCCTTCGGACACGATTGATAACGGGCACATAAGCACACGCTAAACATGATGTCCGGACGACTAGCAGTAAGATAAAGAAGAGAGCCAATCATACCTCGATACTTCTTAGTGTCGACTTCCTTACCTTTCTCGTCTTTGTCTAGATGATCGGATGTGCTCATGGGAGTCGCCATTGCTTTTGCATTGTTCATCTCAAATCATTTCAGCAATTCTTTGCAATATTTGGCTTGGCAAATGAACGTACCTTCTTTCATTTGCTTTACTTGTAATCCCAAAAAGAATGTTAACTCACCCATCATAGACATCTCAAATTCGCTTGTCATTAAATCGGAAAATTCCTTGCATAAGAAATTGTTAGTAGCACCAAATATGATATCATCCACATATATTTGTACTAATAAAATATCATTGTTTTTATGCTTAACAAAGAGGGTGGTGTCAACTTTCCCCCTAATGAAATCATTTTCCAATAGAAATTTACTCAATCTTTCATACCAAGCTCGAGGAGCTTGTTTTAAACCATAAAGAGCCTTTTTGAGTTTGAAAACATGATCGGGAGATTTAAAATCTTCAAAACCGGGGGGTTGTTCAACATAAACTTCTTCTTGAATAACACCATTTAGAAAAGCACTTTTCACATCCATTTGATATAAATTGAAATTCATAGAAGAGGCAAAAGCGAGCAATAGACGAATAGCTTCTAATCTAGCTACGGGAGCATATGTTTCTTCATAGTCAATACCCTCTTCTTGATTATAGCCTTTTGCTACAAGCCTAGCTTTGTTTCTAGTGATTACACCATTTTCATCTAGTTTGTTTCGAAAAACCCATTTCGTACCAATTATGGTATGATTTTTGGGTCTTGGCACCAAATCCCGAACGTCATTCCGTTTTAATTGGTTAAGCTCCTCTTGCATTGCCAAGGTCCAAAATTCATCCCCAATTGCTTCGGAGATGGTTGTTGGTTCAATTTGAGACACAAAAACAGTATGTCCTAAGGTGTTATTAAGGGAGTTTCGGGTACTTTCCTTTTCTCCGAAGTCGCCAATTACCTGTTCGAGAGGGTGATCTTTGATTGTCCTCCAGTCGTTAGGTATTGTCATTTCTTTCTCCAATTGTGGCGCTTCCTCCATTGGTTGTTCCAAGATTTCATCTTTATTTTCCTTAGGCGTTTCCTCTTGTATTTTGTCTTTCAAGCTATCTAAAATACCTGCAAGATCAAAACCGGTATCCTTTCTCACATAGCGAGCATTATTTTCGGCAAATACAACATGAGGGGTTTCCTCCACAGTTTCGGTTCTTTTATTAAAAACCCTATATGCTTTGCTACGTGAAGAATAGCCAATGAAAATTCCCTCATCGGACTTAGCATCAAATTTTCCCAATTGATCTTTGCCATTGTTATGAATAAAACATTTACAACCGAATACTCTAAAATGGGAGATATTTGGTTTCCTTCCCTTATAGAGTTCATAGGGAGTTTTCACGAGTATAGGCCTTATGACTACTCTATTTAAGACGTAGCATGCGGTACTTACGGCATCCGCCCAAAAATGTTTGGGAATCTTAGCCTCTTCGAGCATGGTTCTAGCCATCTCTTCGAGACACCTATTTTTCCTTTCCACCACCCCATTTTGTTGTGGTGTACGTGGAGCGAAAAGGTATGCTCGATACCGAGTTCGTCACAAAAGTTCGCAAAGAGATTGTGATCAAACTCTCCCCCATGATCACTTCTAATTGAAGTGATGGTTGTTTCCTTTTCGTTTTGAACACGCTTAAGAAAGTATTTAAAAATCTGAAAAGCATCACTTTTATTGGCAAGAAATAAAGTCCAAGTAAATCTAGAATAATCATCAACAATCACAAAAGCATAACGATTTCTTCCTAGACTTTCAATGCGAGATGGTCCAAATAAATCCATGTGAAGCAATTGCAATGGTCTAGTAGTTGAAACAATGTTTTTCGATTTGAAAGATGCTTTTGTTTGCTTCCCTTTTTGACAAGAATCACAAATAGAGTCACTTTCAAATTTCAAATTGGGAAGACCAATAACTAAGTTTTGTGAAATCAATTTGTTCAAAAGATGCATGTTTATATGAGCAACTCTACGATGCCATAGCCAAGTATCATCCTCTTTGCTCATAAGGCAATCCACATATTCGGGTGAGGAATTAGCAAGACCAACCATGTAAATATTATCCACTCTAAAACCACGAAGGATAATTTTGAAATCACTACATCTAAATACTAAGCATTCATCCGAATCAAATATGGCAAGATTTCCCTAGTCACATAATTGACCTACGCTCAAGAGATTATGCTTTAAACCTTTAACAAGTAATATATGCTTAATAGAAGAATTTTCATCCTTACCGACCGATCCGATGCCGATAATCTTTCCTTTATTGTTGTCACCAAAAACAACACTTCCTCCTTCTTTGTGTTCTAGTTGAAGGAATTTGGATTCGTCTCCCGTCATATGTTTGGAGCATCCACTATCAAGGTACCATAGTACACTTGATCCCTTCAAACACACCTACAAAACAAATTAATGCGTTTTAGGTACCCATGCCATTTTGGGTCCTTGAGGGTTAGGCATATTATAATGATGCGATTGAGTGATATGTCTATGTCGTGTAAAGCATGCAGGAGCAATATGACCAATGCGTCTACAATAATGACAAGTCACGTTGGGGTTATGCATCCTTCTAGGTTCATAGTAGCTTGATGGACGAAAATGAATTACTCTATTTTCATTATGACTATTGCGCATTTCATGAGAACCATTTCTCCTACTATTAGTTCTAAAATGAGCAGCATTTCTAGAGTAATCGTCATGTCTAGATGTTATAAGAGGTTCAAAACTCCTTCTAGTGTTTGGCCTAGAATATGCATCATTTCTAGGGTAGTCATTTCTAGGTGGTAAGTCATTTCTAGATCTTCTAAAATGTTCAACATTTGTTCTAGCATGCATATTTGTTCTAGGATTGCTATTTCTACGATAAGCATTTGTTTTATTAATCCTAGGTTGAGCCTTAGGTGGTTGGGGTTTGGCGTCAACCTTTTCTTTAGGCTCATTCTTAAAGCCTATGCCATGCTTGGTTGACTTCAAATTATCAAGAACATCATTCAAATTTTTGTGCGAAGAATTAAACTTATCTAATGTGCCTTTAAGCCTTTCTACTTTATTTTTTAGATGCAAGCAAGAAGTACACTTTCTAATAGAGCCTTCGGGCTTATTGGCGCTTCTTTTTCCGAAAAACTTGTTTTCCTCTTTCAACTTCTCATTTTCTAAAACCAATTTTTCAAAATCTTTTTCTTTTAGAGAAAGTTGTTTTTGAAAATCTTTTTCTTGCAACGACAGAGTTTTCTGCAAATCTTTAATAGTCTTGGAAGCATCAACAAACTCACTATGTAATTTATTATAAGCATTTTGCATTTCTTCAAGCGAGTGAGAGTTGGACGTACTTACCTCTTCTTCTTCGTTTGCCATGAGACATTGGCCAGTTGATTCATCATATGAGCTGTCCGCTTTTTGAGGCATGCTTTCATACATTTCCTCCACCTTATCCCACATCTCTTTGGCGGTTTTGTAGTGGGAAATTTTCTGATAGTCTTCCTGATTCAAGGCGCTATACAACATATTTATTGCATTAGTGTTGTATTTACTTACCTTGGCTTTCCCAACTTTTGTTGTCATTTGATCACCATGCTTGATGATTTGCCATAGATAAAAGTTGTTGGCTGTGATGAAAATTCTCATGCGATCTTTCCAATATAAGTAATTATTTCCATCAAATATTGGGGGCAACATGTTAAAATCACCTTCACCTATTCCTGCAAAAGAGTCACGAGTAGAAGCCATGGATGGTTCTCTCAAACTGTTAAGTCTTCAGAGAGTTGGGCTCTGATACCAATTGTTAGATAATACGCTTAACGCTAGAGGGGGGGGGGGGTGAATAGCGTTATAATAAAAATTAGCGTAAACTTTGCGGAATTAAAAAATTGCAGGAAGTAAATAAGTGCGATAAATAATAAAGTACGCACCGATGTATTCTGGTTCACCACAACACGTGGCTAGTCCAGTCCCCGAGAGACTCTCTCGAGATTTTCCACTAACTTGTCAAGCTTACGGGTGCTCAACAAACCTTTACAACTTAAGGACACAAGCCTTAACACCTTTGCTTGGAGATACAACACTCCAAGACTTCACTGTTAAGCTTACGGGTGCCTAACCAACCTTTACAACTTAAGGACACAAGCCTTAACACCTTTGCTCGGAGATACAACACTCCAAGACTTCACTGTTAAGCTTACGGGTGCCTAACCAACCTTTACAATCTGAGGACACAAGCCTCAACAATCTTGCTCGGAGATACAACACTCCAAGACTTCAACCAAGGAAACACAAGTTCCTTACAACAAGAGAATCACAATTCTCTTACAAGTGTACAAAACACTAAACACTCAAACAATACACTCCTTAATGAGTAGATATGAGTAAAAGAAGTAAGCTCAAGATCACAACAACTTTGGACAAGAATATGGCTCTCAAAATTTATGTAATGAATATAAAATGATAAGCAATAGAGTATGCAAGCTTATAGCAATTGTAAGATCAGTTGTTGTGTGTTATTTTCTTTAAAACACTGAAATGAAGCTGTATTTATAGTTGAAAAACTTGGCATTACCGTTGCCTAATTGCCAATTAAGAGTTGCTGATTTTACTGAGTGACAATCGATTGTCAAGAAGCCACAATCGATTGTTTTCCAATCGTACCAAAAATCAATCCCAGTTTTTACGCTTAACAATCGATTGTCCAAGATCAACAATCGATTATTGGCAACGTTCAAAAAATTATTTCCAGATTTTACGTAAAACAATCGATTATACCAAATCAATAATCGATTATTCAGCAACGTTCAAAAAATCCTTTCCAGATTTTAATATCAACAATCGATTGTACAAAATCAACAATCGATTACCTGACGATATTTGAAAACTTTACAACAACGGTCAGCTTCACAATCGATTGTGCAATGTTAACAATCGATTATTTATCAGACTTTGAAAATCATTTTAGACACTACCTCGTGAAAATCGATTGTTATATACTCACAATTGATTATTTAATATTTTTGAAAAAGTCTGGAAGTCACTGCCTCAACACAATCGATTGTCATAAGTTCACAATCGATTATTTTGTGACTTTGAAAAATCTGAAGGACATTGTCTCTTCACAATCGATTGTCATTAGCTTCACAATCGATTATTCTGAGTTTTGAAAAGCTTTGATGTACACTGCCTCATCACAATCGATTGTCATAAGGTTCACAATCGATTGTCATGCAGGTTTGAAAAATCTGATGCTCACTACCTTAACACAATCGATTGTCATTAGTTCACAATCGATTGTCATGCAGTCTTGGCTTAACATAATCGATTATCATAAGTACATAATCGATTATCTTAGTCCAGTTTTTAGAGGCATGTTTAAAAATCATTTTGACTAATGAAAATATGCATGATTTAAAATCATTTAGCATTAAATTAAATATGCATGATTTTGTAAAAAATAGTTTTACGAGAGAAGCCATATCATGAGTCAAGTTGTATAATCAAAAACACAATTAAGAACGACTCATTTAAACTATAAAACTTTGTCTTGTGCTTGAATCTCGTTATCCACCAATTGTGCGCTTGTACTTGAACTTCGTCGTATATCAATTTGCGCTTCGTTTGTCATTCATCAAAACCTACACATAAGAACACACGTTTTAGTATAAAGCCTTGAGAACGTGTTTCCAACAGTGTCTCCATTGGTTTCTGTTTAAAGCTCACGAACTCATCAATTTGTTAAGCAGTTTTATTGGGTGGGTGGAACTTGTTAGGGAATTGCTTGACTAACATATCCCAAGTTTCTATAGAGTTTATGGGGAGTGATTCTAGCTAGACCTGGGCAGCTCCTGTTACTGAGAATGGAAACAATAATAGTCTGATTGCTTTCGGAGTTACGTTAGGCTGCCATTAGGTTTTGCAAATAGACATGAAGTTCTTCAAGTGCTGCTGAGGATCTTCGATTTGTGTCCCATAAAAGAGTCCCTTGTTTTTCAATAAGTGCAACATGTTATTCGTGATCTGGAACGATTAGCTTGTATCGCGGGCACAATAATGGCACCGTCCAGATTGTCTGCTATGGGCTATGCCCAGTCATATAATGTAGCCTTGGGCATAGGCGGTGCCACTTCTTTAACATTAAAGCCAGTTTTCTCATTCCTGACATTTTTGTTGACATAGTCTGCGTCACCCATGTCAATTTCTAGTTTGTATGTTTGTTGGGATTGTTGATGTCTTTTGTTGGCACGGTTCAATACCTAGAATGTTTTCTCCGTGTCTGAGAGTCCTTCAAGTAGTTCTCTAGTCCTAGTAGAATTTCTAGGTATACACCTGTGCAACCAAGTAACAACCGTTAAAATTTCAATGAAAAATTGGGTATAGAGAAAACTGACTACACAAAGAATTTTTGTATATATTTCAATTGTAATTGATAATTACGGTAATTTCCTGTCAATGATGCCAACATTTGATCACGCCCAACTGCCTTATAAAAAGGACGATGCGGATGTTGCAAATATAATCTGAGTATTATGCCTAGAGTCAAATCCACAGAGAGATAACCTATCAATCACTTTCGTTAGACCTACTAAACTCTTTATAATCAACTTCCCCAAGCGTTTTGATTAACATTTGATGGTGTCTTTATAACTAAGATTGACAGTAAATAAAGAACTGTAAACTAAAGATTCTATGTTGTAAACAATGATGAGAAAGCTCTAAGGTAATGATTTCCCTTGTTGATGGAATTTCTTCTGTTTATGTTTCATACAACTTCACCAACACATCTCTATAGGTAGTCTTCTTACCGTAAATCTCACGAACACACTAGCTAGCTTTGTTTATTACAGTTTACTTAAGATTGCACCCAAGGATTTGATATTCCTAGTCCCATAAAGATGCACTCTCTCTCGAGTTATGCACACTAAAAATGCACAGCTAATTGAGGATCTTATCAATTATTTACAACAAAAACATAGTTGAATAAATAGAGATTAAAACTAGCAAACTATATTCACATAAACAAGAAGTTCATCCCTCAATAGGTTCCATCAAAACCCTAGAAAAATATTTAGCTACTCAAAACTATGGGTAAATAAACTAAAACAATATTCATCATAAAAATTGCAAGAAAAATTAAGGAAGAAGAAGATATGAAGTTTTGGGTGATCTCTCACACTTGTTTTTCTTGCCAAAGTACTCACTTAAACATTACATGCCTCCTTTGGGCGAAGTCTAGTGTTTAAAATAGGGGTTTGGGCTAAAAATTTTGTGTTTTGCCCTTAAGACTCTAAAGTTTTTGCCTTCGACCGCAGTTATGCTAGAACCGCGGCCAAACACCCTCTCTGATTCTTTATTTGTCCTCGACTGCCTTCTGCCGCAGTTTTGCCACGGTTACGCTGGTACCGCGGCAGTCCTTCTCCACACTTGGCTTGGGCTGCCTTCGCGTGGTTCACTTGGAAAATATTATACGATTGCCTCTTTTTCTCCATATTTGATCCCAAAAGTACTCCTTAGCATTCTTTTTCGTATATAACCTGCAAAGCATGAAAAGCGCTAATCAGAGCATTTTGTTATCACTTTTACCATAAAAACTAAACAAGAAGGTGGTTCCAAAATTCAATCTTTCGCCATTTCAGACAAATTCTACTACGGACCTCCAAATCACAATTCGGACGCGCTCCAAAGTCCAAAATCATTCAACGGAGCTAATAGAACCATCAGAAATCCAATATGCGGTCAAATTCTAAAAAGTTAAAACTTGGTCCAACCTTTCCAATTTAAAGCTTCTACTTGACGATCATTTTCCAAATAAACTCTGAATAACCTAAAAACCAAAACCAATGATTAACATAAGTCATAATACATCATATGAAACTACTCATGCCCTTAAACTGTCAAGTAAAGTGTAAATGCTCAAAATGACCTCTCGAGTCATTACAAAATCATTTTTCTAGTAAATGTGGCCGGAACCAACAAGGAAACAAAGTTCCATGTGATTGAAAGTGACATGAGGTATAACGTATTGCTTGGGAGACCTTGGATCCATAACATGAGGGCAGTACCCTCGAAGCTTCATCATGTCCTGAAGGTCTAAACATTACAAGGAATCAAAATGGTGTATGGTAAACTACCTGCCACTAAAAAAATGTTCGCAATTGATGAAGTAGTAACAATGTTGATGGTTTCGTCAACAAAGGAATCAGAGTCGAAGGGAGAGTGATAGATCAAATAGCAACCACAGACGTCGACCTCGGCCCGGCCAGAGGAACAAGAAACATTCGAGGATGATAATTATACGATACCTCGAACCTTTATAATCCCCGATGAATCTGATACAATGAAGCCAACGGTCAAAGAGCTTGAATAAATCATACTGATCAAGAACTTGCCCGATCAAAAGGTATACCTAGGCACGGGGTTGACCCCCAAGCTCAGGCAAAAACTCGTTCAATTTCTTTTAAATAACATGGATCTTTTTGCTTGATCCCACCTTGATATGGCAGGGATCCTACTGGAGATCATTACGCATCGACTAAGCTTGGATATGAAGTTCCAGCTAGTGATACAAAAGAAGACCTCAGTCTGAGGTAACACATGCATTCATCAAGAATGAGATAACAAAACTTCTCAGTATAGGGTCCATTCGGGAGGTAAAGTATCCCGAATGGTTAGCAAACATAGTTGTAGTCCCTAAAAAGGGAAGCAAACTTAGAATGTGCATAGACTATAAGGATCTAAACAAGGCATGCCTTAAATATTCCTTTCCTCGTCCAAATATCAATCACATGATCGATGCTACAGCCGGCCATGAAATCCTTAGTTTTCTCGATGCCTACTCCAGGTACAATCAAATAGAAATGAAGCCAAGAGATCTGGAAAAGACTTCGTTTATCACTAAATATGACACCTATTGCTATAATGTAATGCCTCTTGGACTAAAAATGCTGGTGCTACTTATTAATGCCTATTAAATCGAATATTCAAAGAATAATTAGGTAAATCAATGGAGGTTTATATTGATGATATGATAGTTAAGTCCCTGCTAGCAGAGGACCATTTGAAGCACTTGCATGAGACCTTAAACATACTAAGAAAGTACAAAAACAAGCTTCACCAGGATAAATTTGCATTCGATGACGGCTCAGGCAAGTTCCTCAACTTTATGGTTTAAAACTAGGGAATCGAAATCAACCCAGATATAATCAAGGCAATCGAAGACATCAGAGTTGTTGATAATGTCAAGGCTATACAAAGGTTAACAGGACACATAGCCACCCTAAGTTGATTTATTTTGTGTTCCTTAGAAAGGATACACTGTTTCTTCATAAACAACAACTTCGCATGGAACCTGAAATGTTAACAGCCTTTGGAGGAACTCAAATGTCACATGTTGAGCTCGCCATTGCTTCACACCCCAAAGGCGAACGTGCAACTTTACCTATACTTAGTGGTCTTAGAGATAGCTGTGGGTGGGTATTCATTCAAGAAGATCAAGGTACACAATTTCCTATTTATTATGTTCGTCAGACCCTAGGTGAAGCTGAGACTCGATACCCACACTAAGAGAAATTAGAACTTGCTTTAATAAGTGCCTCTAGGAATTTTAAGCCATATTTTCAATGTCACCCAATTTGTGTTGTGACCACTTACCCTTCACAACGTTTTTCACAAGCCCAAGCTCTCGGGTCGATTGTCCAAATGGTCAATCGAGATCACTAGGTACGTTATCGAGTATCAACCCCAAAAAACCATCAATTCTCAGATCTTGGCAGACTTCATGTTCGACTTTACGCTAGCTTTTGTAGCCGAGTCTTAAATCTGAGTATGAGGCCATGATTGCAGGTCTCGAGCTTTTTAAAAGCTTGGGAGTGGAGGCCATCGAGGCCAAATGTAACTCCTATCTTGTGGTAAATCAAGTCAACAAAACTTTTGAGGTTCAAGATGATCGAATGTTGAGGTACTTTAACAAATTACAAGTGTCTCTACATTGATTTCAAGAATGGACGCTTAGAGCACGTACCTCGAGAAGAAAATACTGATTTCGATACCCTTGCAAATTTGGGGTCGTTGACGGAAGATGGTGATTTTTGCTCGGGGATAGTCATGCAACTTTCAAGGTCGGTGATTGAAGAAGGACATGCCAAAATAAACTTCACGAGTTTAACTTGGGGTTGGATGAATAAGTATATCGAATACCTAAAGAACAGTAAGCTTCCATCGGATCCTAAAAACTTGAGGACTCTACACATGGAGGACGCACGATTCACATTGGCCGAGGATGGAATACTATATAGGAGAATGTTTGATGGACCATTAGCAAAATGTTTAGGACCAGGGGACGCCAAATATGTTCTACGGGAAATTCACGAAGGCACTTGGGGAAATCACCCTAGTGCCGAATCATTGGTTTACAAAGTCATCAGATCAAGATACTACTGAGCCGATATGGAAAAGGATACCAAAGAATTTGTTCGAAAGTGCGACAAATATCAAAGGTATGAGCTGATGATTCACCAGCCTGGAGAGCAACTCCACTCTATCCTATCCCTGTGGCCATTCATAAGATGAGGGATGGATACCATTGACCCTTTACCATCGGCCCCAGGTAAAGGTAAATTCATTTTGTTTATGATCGACTATTTCTCTAAGTGGGTTGAAGCACAAGTCTTCGAGAAAGTCAGAGAAAAAGAAGTCATAGAATTCATTTGGGACAATATTATATGCCTATTTGGAATGCCTGCCAAGATTGTATGCGACAATGGAAAGCAATTCGACGGCAGAAAAGTGACAGTTTTTTGAAGATCAATAAAAGGATCATGTCGATGCCGTACCATCCTAGTGGAAACGGACAGGCCAAATCAATGAACAAGACCATTATCCAAATCTAAAGAAAAGTTTGAATGAAGCTAAAGGAAAATGGAGAGAAATCTTTCCCGAGGCCCTTTAGGAATATCGAACAACGTTGAAATCTATTACAAGGGCAACACTATTCTCTTTAGTCTACGGTGCCGAAACTCTAATCCTGGTTAAAATCGTGGAACCCAGCTTCTGATTTTGGTATACAATGGAAGACTCAAACCATGAGGCTATGAATATGAGCCTCGAATTGCAAAATGAAAGACAGGAATCTACCCTCTGTCGAATGGCCGCAAAAAAATAGCGGATCGAGAGGTATTACGATCGAAGATCCAATCTTTGACACTTTAAAACTAGGGACTTAGTCCTAAGAAGGGTCACCATCTTTACTCGAGACCAAAATGAAGGAAAACTTGGCCCAAACTGGGTAGGACCGTATCCGGTCCTCGATATTGTTGGAAAAGGATCCTACAAGCTATATTGGCCTGATACAAGATCTTAAGGGCCATCTCTTTTAAGTTCAAGGGATCATCCTCACTCAATTAAAACCCAGGGGTTACTCTGCTTTGAGTTCCTAGAAACATTCACTCAACAATAGTTTGGTTCGGTCCAAAACGGCCTAAATCTCGAACCTATTAATGCAATCTCATAAGGCTTCGATAAAACATGCAAAGACAAAACAAGGGAAAAGAAGATGAATTCATAAAGGGAAATTTTTATATACCAAAATTTTTCTGACAAGGAGCACTTGGCCCGATTAAAAACATTTTACAAAGGCTAAAGACAGCCTTTTAAGAAATACTACTAATACTAAGGTCCCAATCTTCTTCGGGGGTAGCTTCTTCACCCGCAGAGTCTTCTGCGCCAGATTTGCTCCTATCCTTGAAATCCTCAACGGGGAACGCTAACTTCTGAATCGTTGCTTCCTCGGCCTTGGTGATCTTGAGCTCAGTGAATACGTCGACACTTCAAGAAAGGATCTCCTCGAGAACCTCCTTTCAAGCCTACCACTTCGAATGATCAACCATGACCCTAGCGTGCTCGAGGGTGGCTTCTACATTGGCTTTGTATTGATCTGCAATAGCCTGGGCCTTAATATTGGCCACAACCACTTTGGATCTAGCAACCTGAAGTTCCTTGGCTGATGTCTAGATTTTCTTCGATTTCCTCAACCTTCTTCACTTGAACAGAGGCATTGTCTCTTGCCTAACGAAACTGTGACTCGGCGAAATCCAGCTCTACATGAACGGTCTCTTTTCTGCAACCAGGATGTCCAAACATCCCTTGAATCATTCGGCCTCACCTCGAACTTCATCTATTGCCTTTGAAAGCATTTGATTTGTTCGAGCCTCTATCGAGCCTGCATAATATGATTGTTAGTCGTTATCTCTAACTCGCTGCCACTATCATACATAATGTGAAATACCTGCTCAGTTATCTTTTCATGCGCGTTCTGAGCCTCCAACAGGTCCACCTGAAGCTTCTCACTGAGAATATTATAAGTGTCACACTTCTCAATAAGACCCTAGACCTTGACCTTGTATTCCTCTCTAGCTCGAAGAAAGGCCTCGCGGTGCAACCTTAAAGCCTGCAAGAAAGGAAGCAATGTTAGAAATATTTACAAGACAAAAATCATAAAAAGGCTATGACTCTTAAACTTACGTGATTCAGAGCTTGCTGGGCCTCGTTGAACAAGCAGGCAACATCCACTGCATCCATTTTGGCTTGGTCCTCCTCAGTGACCAGGCATCGGAGATAACTTGCTACCCAACTAGGGTAAAAACACTTGTGTATCTTCTGAGATCAAGATGATAAGAAGCCATTTCCGATTTGGATCAATGCTAGGAGTCGTGAACTGATAGGTCAATGTATATCTCGAGGAAGCCTCGTTCGAACTCTTTCTTGGTCAACCAAGCCACCCAAACCAGTGACGTCTTCCACATCAGCAAAATAGCCATGGAAAAAGTCTTCCTTCCCCTGGGTCCCGTCTCCGTGACAAGACTGCAGCATGGGCATCACGTATCACCGAATCTGAAACTAGAGGGATTGAGCAGGAATCCCCGATCACTATTTATCCAAATGGATCTTTGGAGGCATTATCTTCATTCTAGGGAGCCTCAAGCTTGATTTCTACAATAGTCTCGACTGTCTCCTCGATGGCCTCACTATCCTGAGGTGAGGCATCTTCAACTCTTGTTGATTGAGGTTCATTATACCGGGGTATAGCAGCTTTGACCCATACCTATTCTGTTGTTCTTTGGACCTCGGTGCTAGCCCAAACACGAAGCACCAAACTAGAATTTTCTTCTTCATCCTCATCTTCAGTCTCATCTGATAGCTGGTGGACGAACTCCAAAGTGCGGGGATGATATCTCCATTTGGTTTACGAAGCCTTCTGGCTGGCCTTTTCTTCTCCAAGCTTGAGGAGCTCAGAGCCTCTTTTTTTTCTTATCCTTGCCCTGCTTCGGGTCAGACAAGTAAAAACGTTCCACGTCTTCAGTAAAATAACAAAGTACGGATGGAAACCATGCAAAACAATTACCGTGATTTCAGGACTCCCATCGATCCCTTGACAACTCCATCCAGGACGCGTGGAATAGGCTTTTTGAGACCCCAATCCCTTGACCCATTGCCTCATGTCGGGGATTGATAACTAGGGATTATGATGCATTTTACACTCATTCTTGCTTAAATTTTGATTAGAAATGTGTACAAAATAGTACGAAAGGCTCACAAGTTGTGCTTGATTGCAGGTTTGATCAACAAGGTGACAAGGTGTAAAAATCCAGCTCAAAAAGGAGTGAAACTTGCACAAGTATCAAGACAAGACCAAGCTCGATCAAAAAGGGCCAGTGCGGCTGCACACCATTCTATGCGGCCCGCAACGATGAAGAATACGCTGCGCACCATCTTATCCTTTTCGGCCACGTATTCTTCTCAATCAGCTAGGCAATACATCCGCAAAGGACTTTATGTTGTCCGCATTGATTCCACTAAGGCCGCACTCAAATTTTGTGTGGTCCGCATAGCCAAAGTGCAGAGAGGTGACAATTAGAGGATTATGCCCAATGCAGTCCGAGGTCCATTTTGTGTGGACTGCAATAGAAGCCACCACAGCTGTGGTGCATTTTGTGCGGTCCGTGGTGGCCAACTTCAGAGTGGGAATTAGTCAAGTCAAGAGCCTTAGTTTGGCCGCACTCAGACTTTATGTGGCCTGCTCTAGCCCCGCCGGGGTATTTTTGTCCAAAATTTTCAGTCTCGTAAAAGTAGTTTGTTTTCCCATTTTTAGGGCAGGAGATAGATTTTCGGACAGAGATGCGCTCGTGACTTCTTATCTTTAACCATTTTGAGTAATTTTAGCTTAGTTTCAACATTTAATCTTAAAGTTTTATCTAATAATTAATTATTATGGATGTTTCTTCATCTATTTCTTTGTTTTCTTCTATAATTATGAGTATATAGACCTATTAGGTAGGGTTGTGGCTCAACTCTAGTGTGGGTAATTGATGGGTCTTGTGTTTTGATGCTTGATTGTCTAGGGGTGTTTGATATTTGGTCTAATTTAGGGTTTTAATGTTGAATTTATGTTTTTGCAAACACTAGTTTATGCCTAGTAGACTTTGACTCTTCTTGAGAAAGAGAGCCTAAGTCTACAAAATTGGTCCAACAAAGAATTGGGGCGTACTCAAGAGATTGATAGTCCCAATTAAAGGGTTAAACCGTGAGATATTAATGCCCGACTTGAACCTCAATTGATTGCACAAATTTGCATACCCAATTGGTCTTGAGAAAGTCAATTCGGGCAAAATCACTCGAACTACCGAGAGGTATAGAGTGAGTAGAATCGTGAAATGGTTATATTGTTCTCCCTAAACATGACAATCTAGTCTTAGACTCAAGAATCCGTCAATTAGCCACCTAGGAGAAAGTCACTACCCTACTGCCTTTTATCTATTTGAACAACTTGCAATAGTTTAATCTTAGATTTTCTTTGCCTAATTTAGCATTGTATTATTATAAAATTAGAATTAATATCAAAATAAAAAATTTTTAGAAGTGCAATTAGGAACAAATTCACAACTCCACTTCAGATAGAAACTCAACTCCAATATCTCACACCCTATGGAAATCGATCCCGACCTTCTCGGGAAAAAGTTGCTTCGACTTCTCTTGCTACTTAATAGTATTACAAGGATGGCCTTGATCGCTTTTTGGTACCGTTTCCTGGGAGCTAATTGTTTTGGCTATCTATCTAAATAGTTTTTTGTATTGTTCTTCTTTCCTTCCGTGTTACTAATTTGTTTGTGTCACAACTTGAGGTACAAAATGGCAGCAAATGCTAATGACCCTCTTGGAAATATGATTGCGGGCGAGGAGGTAGATGATGTTGGAGATTATGAGGTGCCTCTTGTACCTCAAGGACAACGTAGAGGCTACCAGACCAATGCTAATTCCAATGACAATATTCATGACACTCCTCTGCCACCTCCAAGAGTGGCTCCTCGAGTGCTTCCAAACCAAGGCTATGCAAGTGGAATTGTCCCACCTGATCCGAGCATTCAATTTTCAAATTACCAATGTGATGCTAACATTGCAGGAATAGCATGTGTATTTCATGGGAACTGCCAATCAAAATACTTACAAACATCTCAAGGGGTTCATGGATACCTGCTGGGGAAGCAAGCAAACAAATGTGTTCGAGGATACACTTCGGTTGATGCCCTTCCCATTTTCACTATGAGGGAAGACATTTGATTGGCTTGAGAGACTTCCCAACCATTCCATCACTACTTGGGATGAGTTGGTGGACAAGTTCATTGCAAAATTTTTCTCACAAGGGCATATGGCAGCATTGAGGGATGAGATCTTGGCTTTTAAGAAGGAGCCCGCTGAACCTTTACACGAGATTTGGGAGCACTATAGAACGATTGTCAAGAAATGCCCCAAAAATATATGACTAAGGCGATGATCCAACATGCTTTCTACCGGGGCATTAATACAACAAATCGGTGCATAGTGAACCAACTTGCTGGGGGAAACTTCATGAAGCTATCTTATGATGAGGCTTGTGAAATTCTTGACGAGATGGCTGACACTTCTTCTACTTGGAAAAGTAGCGCCAATGTACCATAGGGTGACACTACAGTTACTCATTTGCACAAGGAGTTACACGATCATGGGCAAGCTACAGTTGAGTTGACAACTACAATGAACAAAGTAGCAAAGATATAGTTGCAACAAATTCAAAATCCTCACCAAGTGATTGTTATGGAGGATGTCAACATGCTAGTCAACAAAAGAAGATAAAGAGGTCAACACAATCAAGGGAACTCAGAGCAATTTGACAATTATTATGGTAGATTCCAAGATTATGGTTATGATGGGCAAAATGAAGAGGTGCAATACGTAAATAATTATCAATGCCAAAGGGGCAATTCTTCCAACCAACAACAATGAAGACCCTAAGGCAATTGGGGAAATCAACAACAACAAGGCAATGGTAATTGGGTGAACAACAACCAAAACTCCAATTGGGGAAATTAGAACAATAATAAAAATATTAGAGTAATTGGAAAGGTAACAACAACAACTTGGGTTGTTAGGCGATTGGAACAATTGCAATCAAGGGAACAGGGGACAAGGCTTTCAAACACCCCCAATGTACCAACAATCGAACAATCCACCCCTTGTTTCATCCTAAGGTCCTAGTCTTCTAACAATGATATGGGGAGAATTGAAATGATGTTCGAATATATGATGAAGAAGAATGAAGATTCTAATGCCCAGTTGTCTTCCCACAATACTTCAATTAGAAATTTGGATGTTCAGTTAGGCCAAATCTCGCAGTCCTTGAATACTCTCCCTAAGGGTGCTATACCAAGTGATACAATAGTAAATTTGAAGGGTGGGAACAATCATTTTATGGCGGTAGCTACATGGAGTGGACGAGGCGGTGATGTGAATGCCTCCAAACAAAAGCAAATTTTGAGTGATGAAGTTGATTTGCAAGAAGATGAAGTTTCTTTGGTGGTTAAAATTGTGATTAGTGAGAGTGTGAATGAAGAAGTGAGGATTGATATTCAAGATGTCGAGGTGGAAACTCAAAATGACGTGAACCCGTCTAGGGAACATGTAATAGAAATGCCAGAGCCGGTCTTACCTAAAGCCAAGGCTCCTTTGCTAAGGCCACCTCCACCTTATCCTCAAAGGATCGCGAATAAAAAAAATGAAAATCAGTTCAAAAAGTTCATTGACATGATGAAGAGCTTATCCATTAATGTGCCTTTGGTGGACGCTCTTGAACAAATGCTAGTCTATGCTAAATTCATGAAGGAGTTGGTGACAATGAAACGGTTCATGGTTTGTGAAACTATAAAGATGACCCACCAAGTTAGTGCAATTGTGCATTCCATGGCCATGAAGCTTGAAGATCCCGGTGGTTTCACCATTCCTTGCACCATTGGGAGTGAGGACTTTGCTAAAGTTTTATGTGAATTGGGGGCAAGTATCAACTTGATGCCCTACTTAGTTTTCAAGACATTGGGTATTGGGAAACGGAGGCCGACTTCCATGAGATTACAAATGGCGAATATAACAGTGAAAAGACCATTGGGTATTATTGATGCTGTGCTTATCCAGATGGACAAATTTACCTTTCCAGCTGATTTTGTGATTTTGGATTTTGAGGTGGATTATGAAGTTCCTATCAGTATTGAGAGACCTTTCCTTGCTACTGAAAAAGCCTTAGTTGAGGTGGAAGTAGGGGAACTCACCTTCCGGGTGGGCGATGAAAAAGTGGTCTTTCATATGTGCAAGTAAATAAAGCAGCCCAACAATTCCAAGGTGTGCTCTTTTGTGGACCTTGTCACAACAATGATAGCTGATGATACCAGTCAATGATCAATGTGGAGGACCCTTTAGAGGCGTATTTTTGAATCTTGATGTCAATTATTATGAGGTCCGAGTGGAGTTTTTGAATGCTTTACTTGGGATGGGATCTTACTCTTATGAGCCTAGAAAACTATCTCTGAACCTTGCGAATAGGAAGACTCAACCAACAAAACCTTCAACAGAGGAACCTCCAATGTTGGAGTTGAAACCGCTGCCTTCATACCTCAAGTATGAGTTCTTACGCCCTAGTTCTACTTTACCAGTTATTCTTTCCTCTTGTCTTACTAACATGTAGGTTGATGCTACATTAGTGGTGCTTCAAAAGTGGAAAAAGGCAATCGGATGGACTTTAGCTAATATTCGTGAGATAAGCCCCATATTCTGTATGCACAAGATTATTGTGGAAGATGATGCAAAGCCCTCATTGGAACATCAAAGGAGGTTGGACGAGCCAATGCAAGAAGTTGTGAAAAACGAGGTGATCTAGTGGTTGGATGCCGCGGTTATGTACCCCATCTGTGATAGCTCTTGGACTTCTCCAGTGCAACGTGTACTGAAGAAGAGTGGCATGACCATGGTTGTAAATTCATAAAAAGAGTTGATTCCTACCTGAACCATCACCTGCTGGAGGGTATGCATGGACTACCGCACGTTGAATAAAGTGACCCGCAAGGATCACTTTCCATTGCCTTTTCCTGATCTGATGCTAGACCCACTTGCTGGGCGTGCCTTCTACTATTTTTTTGATGGGTATTCTGGGTGCAACCAAATCTGGATTGCTCCAGAAGATCAGGAGAAGACCACATTCCCTTGTCCATATGACACATTTTCCTTTTTCGGATGCCTTTTGGGTTTGCGTAATGCACCGGCTACATTTTAGCGGTGTATGATGGCCATTTTTACTTATATGGTGGAGGAAAATTTGGAAGTGTTCATGGACAATTTCAGTGTTGTGGGTGATTCATTTGATGAGTGTTTGAAAAATATTGATAGAGTTTTGGCCCGTTTTGAAGAAACCAATCTTGTTCTTAATTGGGAGAAATGCCACTTCATGGTGAAAGAGGGCATAGTTCTTGGGCATAAAATTTCAAAGCTGTAATGAGGTAGACAAAGCAAAAATTGATGTGATTTCAAGGACTTTTCGAAGGTAGTGAACCCTTTATGCAAGCTATTAGAAAAGGATGCCAAGTTTGTATTCGATGAAAAGTGTATGCAAGCCTTTGAACTCCTCAAGCACAAGTTGACCACCACTCCTATCATTACCGCACCAAATTGGAGCTTGCTCTTTGAGCTCATGTGTGATGCGAGCGATGTTGCAATTGGGGTGATTGTAGGTAAAATAGTGAACAAAATGTTTCATCTGGTGTACTATGTGAGCAAGACAATGAATGATGCTCAAGTGAACTACACAATGAGTGAGAAAGAACTTTTGGCTATTAGGTTCATAATGGAGAAATCTCGACCGTGTCTCATGGGTGACAAGGTCATAATTCATACCGATCATACCGCACTTCGGTACTTGATTACGAAGAATGATTCCAAACATAGACTGATGTGATGGGTCTTGTTACTTCAAGAGTTTGATTTGGATATTGTTGACCGAAAGGGTAGTGAAAACCAAGTGGCGGACCACTAGTCCCGCTTGGAGGAGAAGGGGAGGCCTCGCGATGGCCTAGAGATCAATGATTCATTTCCCGATGAACAGCTCCTTTTGGTGTCGAGGAATGGTATGCCATGGTTTTCGGACGTTGCTAATTTCCTTGTAGCTGGTATAATCCCGTGTAAGCACTTTTCTAACTAAAGGAAGAAGCTCAAATGGTATAGTTTGGATTTCTATTGTGATGAGTTGTACTTGTTCAAGATTAGCACAGATGGTGTTATCCGAAGGTGTGTCCTGGAGGAAGATCAATTGAGTATCTTGGAGGCTTTTCATTCCTCTCCTTATGGTGGCCATTATGGCGGGGTGAGGATGGCTTCCAAAGTTCTTCGTTGTGGGTTTTATTGGCCAATTTTGTACAAAGATGCAAGTGAACTTGTGAAGAGGTGTGAAGAATGTCAAAAAGCGGGTGGAATTTTGAAGAAAGATGAGATGCCTCTCATTACCAATCTAGCGATTGATGTATGGGGAATTGATTTTATGGGACCGTTCGTTAGCTCGTGTGGGAACACATACATTCTTATGGCGGTTGACTATGTTTCAATGTGGGTTGAAGCCGTTGCTTTGCACAACAATGAGGCCTGAAGTGTTGATGCATTTCTCAAAGAGCATTTTTACAAGGTTTGTCACTCCTCGTGCAATCATAAGTGATGGGGGGTCGCATTTATGTAATAGAGCTTTTGACACTTTGCTTGCAAATTATGGTGTCAACCACAAAGTTTCTACTTCCTATCATCCTGAAGCGAGTGGCCAAGTTGAAGTCTCAAACAGGGAAATCAAGAGTATATTATCAAAGATGATCATTGCAAATACGACCGATTGGTAAAAAAAATTGGATGATGCTCTATGGGCTTATTGGACTGCTTATAAGACTCCGATTGGTATGTCTTCGTATCGGTTGGTGTTTGTGAAAGCTTGCCATATACTGGTTGAGTTAGAGCACAAGGTCATGTGGGCTTTGAAGAGGTTAAATCTTGAATGGAATGTGGCAGCAAATCGTCACGTGGAGTAGCTTAATTAAGTTGATGAATTCTGACTCCATGCCTACTCCAATTCGTCCTTGTACAAGGACAAGATGAAGTACTTCATAATGCTCACGGAAAGGAGTTCAAAGTAGGTAATTTGGTTCCCTTGTTCAACTCTCAGTAACGTCTGTATTCGGGAAAGCTTAAGTCAAAATGGAGTGGACCTTTTGAAGTGGTGTTTTTGACCCTATTCGGTGCACTTGACTTGAAGAAAAAAAATGGGGAAACTTTCAGAGTGAATGGCCACAAGGTAAAGCACTACTTGGAAAATATTAATGACAACCACGTGGTAGCACTTCTTCATCTCAAATGATTTGATGGTAACCTTCATCGTGCCGCGATGTTAATTCAGGCACTTCTTGGGAGGCAACCCATGTGTTTTTCCTCTTGATTTTCTTTGATTTTCATATTAGTGTAGGATTTATTGTTGGACTGACTGGTTTTGAGATGATGAAGGATTGTGTTGATACAGTGCAAGAAAAGTTTGAAAATAACCACTCTCTAAAGTTTTCAATGCGGACTGCACTCATTTTGTGCGGCCACAAAGACCTTTCTGCGGGCGCAAGAAATCAATTCCAACTGCCGTGAAGATTTTAAAAAAGTTAGGGTTCTCTGAATTTTACCATTGTGGCTTCTTTGCATTTTGTGCGGTCTGCGGTGGTCCAATGCGGCCGCATTGCATTTTATGCGGTACAGAGTGGTCATTCTTTCAGTTCCCTTTCGTTTCGAGCACCACGGACTGCAGTGCCATTTTGTTCTGTCCGCGGTGGGTGGGTAAGTTGGTCCCTAGGACCTTTTTTCTATAAATAGGATCTGAAGCCCTCATTTTTAATTTTTCGATCCTTTACTCTCAGAGGATAAAAAATCATTGTTCATCTCCCTCATATGCAGAAAAGTAACGATTCAAGTCCATTACTCAGATTTCATCTATATCTAGTAACATTAACTTCTTCTTAACGTTTAATTTTTTTATTTTCTTTGAAGTGTTGTTTTTATTAGTTCTTCCTCTCTCCCTTTCCATATTATTTTCAATTTTTTAGCTTAGGTTAGTTAATTTTTTTTAAAAGTAGGTTTAGGTAGTTAAATTACTGAACCAACACTTAGGGACTCATCAATAGGTGTATAATTTAGCGAATCATGAACCCTAGGTTTGTGTTACTACTGGGCATTCAGTGCGAACTGCGGTGAATTTTGTGCGGTCCACGATGCCCCTATGCGGTCCGCAATAGTATTTTGTGTGGACCGCAATGACAAAGTCCTGCAAGTTGAACAATTGAGGACCGCGACCACATTGTATTTTGTGCAGTCCGCGGTACATAGTTTAAAATAATAGTTATCTGAACCCCACCTCTGTGCGGACCATAATGAATTTTCTGTGGTCCGCAATGGCCTCTTTGAGGCTGCTCTGCATTTTGTACGGTCCGCACTCTGCAAATTTAAACTATCTGAAACTGTGAAGTTCATTGTTTTTCTGGATACTAACAAAGAATAAATGATTGTTGTTTGCAGAAACTGCTAAAATCGAGAGGCGAAGGTGCTAAACAACCAGGAAGAGGAGATTCCTCCCGAGGTGGTAAGGAAAAGATGATAAAATTGACCTCACAAGTCTGACAGAACGTTAAAAACACAAGAAAAAGCATAAGAGCTGCTGATAGAGAAATTGACCAGTGGGGGAGTGAGTATGAGCCTCCCGGGAAGCATATTCAGACTTTGAGCCTGAATATGTTCCTGATTGGCCGGAGAGACACAGGTTGACAGACATACCTCCAGCATCCCCCACTGCTCAGGCTTCAGTGCATGTATCTTCTGGGCCATCTGAGGGCTCAGCTGCAGCCTGTAGGGATGAGTACTCCACCTCTCCTACAGCTTCATTATCCAGAGAGGGTGCAATAGGAGAAAAAGGGAAGAAGCAGAAGTGCTGAGACTTAAATTGGTGGGGTAGAGCAGACTAGGAACCCGGAGGCATGGGAGGACCGGTTCGTCATTGAGATTGCCTACCACAAATTCAGAGAGCGGTGGCTAGAAAAGAGGTTGATACTAGAGAGAAAAATTAATACCTGGGACCTTCTGCCTCACAACCCAAATATATTGAGGCAATATAGAGATAGAGACGGATGGAACTACTTTGTATGGCATGTGGATGACGCCAATGAATACCTGGTGAAAGAATTATACACCAACATGGCCCATATAAAAAAGGGCACCACGGTCACCAAAGTGTAGAACTTGAAAGAGAAGTTTAATGGCAAGACCATCAATCACTATTTGGGCTTCACAGAGGAGGGTGAGTCCCTATACTTGGAGAAGATGAAGTTGGGTAAAGAAGCCCGTCCGTGGTTGGCGGAGTACTTAGCAATCCCAGTACCACCCCCGAGTGGTTGACTGCGGGGGTGAAAATATTGAGGAGGAAACTGAACTTTGAGGCCAAGGGGTGGGAGACATTTGTGTGTAGTAGTCTAGAACCTACCACCCATGACAATGCACTCCCACTTCACCGGGCGATCTTAGTAGCATCCATCATGGAGGGGTACCCGATTAATGTCGTAAATGTGATGTTCCGGGTCATAACACGGGTAGTGAGTGAGAGTGACAGATCTTACCCATCCCCCAACTTTCTGACAATGTACTTGGAGGACCTGTATGTGGAAAAGCACTGATTCAATGTTAAGCTGAAGGCAAAGTCACCCATCTCATAGTATAGCCTACAGGGTGATGACAAACCTAAGGGCAAGCACTTCAAGGGAAAATCCACTACTTCAGCTGGCCAGTCTGAAGAGCCAGTAGTGGTAGTGACTACTCCACAAACTCCTTCTACTTCAGCAGACATAGCCCCGGGTCCATCCACCTCCACAAATATCGACAAACCCTCCATCACTGCCTATCTATTGACTGCCCACCGTCTGAGCTAGACCCTTACCAAAATCAACAACTAGAAGCAGACATCTACTTTTAAGTTGTCTATATTATCTATTACAATGGCAGCTCAGTCAGCACCTCCTCCTTTACAGGTCCAACAGTCCATTGAGGACACTCTCAAGGATCTTCTGGACAACCAGAAGAAGAACCTTGAGAACCAGAAATTGCTCACAGACGCTGTTGATTCACACGGAAAGGCTCTCAAGGAGCTTGCTAGGGATGCTAAGAAGATGAGGAAGGCTTGGGCTTCCAAAGAGTGCGTGAAGGAGTTGTAAGTCGATGATGAGAGGTTGAAGGCGGATCACTTGCCTTTAGATTTTCTACTATATGACCCTGTTCTTGTAGCCCATCCCCAGCCAGAGCAGCCCCAGAGGCCTCCCAATATAGTAATCCAGTTGGCTGACCCGCCAGAGACTTCTTCCATTCAGCCACGGGAAGCATCCCAAGAGCTTGTCCAGGTCCAAGCCCAGGTCCCAGAAGCAGAGCCACAGGAAAAGATAGCCAGTCTTTGGTTCCCGAGCATAGAAAGAACCTAGGGACCCAAATAGAGGACCCCATGCAGACACACGGCAAATAGGGAGATCCTTTTTCCTCTTTCCTCTAATTTTGGTGCTTATTTTGCTTTGCTGGCGTTGAGGACAATGCCAACTTTCATTTTAGGGGGTATGCCCAACTTAGATTTGGATGATTGTATATATGAACAGTTTCTTTCTTTTTTTTAACTTTAGTATGTATATAATTTCAACATTTCATTACATTTTTCGCACTTTTTACCTTGGGTCTACATATAAAAGTTATGTTCCATTGTATATATTCATCTCCCCTATTGTATATTTGATTAAATCCTCCATTGTACATATTCATTTTGCTTTCTGTATTTTTCCTTTTCTTAGCTTCTTATTTTATGTTTGTAGCTTCTTGTTTTGAGTTTTTGTAATAAGCCTTTGGTTTTCTTAATGCCACGGTTCTTTCCAAAGCTGGAATTTGTGTAAACCGGGTGGCTCTTCCGGATGATAGATGGCATGACAAGCTTCTTCAGGGTTTGAGTCTGTTTTTCTTTACTTTTTTGCGTTTTAGTAGTTAGTTGGTGAAAGTACCTCAAGAAAAGTTTCATTTGGGCCTAACACATTTATCTTTGATCCTATGGTAAAAACAAAATCGTTCTGTGTAGGATGATGAAAGTTGTGACCTTGAGAGTCTTGTGTTGGCCGATAATCATCAAGTGGTTTTTCAAGACCATTGTGTGCTCAAAGCTTATCTAAGGTTGTTGTGGGTCCCCAACTCTATGTCTTTAGCGAGCCCATAAGCTTGTGTGCTGAGAAATTGCATGGCAAGTCTAAGTCTCGAGCCATTAGTCTAGAACTTACCGTGAATGTTTATCTAGGAGAAATCGTAAGTGGAATTTTACTTGAGATATAATTATAGGATCTTCTTGATCCAAATGACATCTTGAACACTTCCATAGCCTACCAATGATAAAATCCCTAGTCAACCCTTTTGAGCCTTAGACCTTTTTCCCTCAAGAACCATGATACAAGACTTTACCCGTTCTAAATATACCCTCTCTTGGCACCTAATCTTTCCTTATCACATGGCAAAAGTTTAAGTTTCGGGGGAGAGACGGGGAAATAAACAAAATGGTTAGAAGGTACAAAATGAAGAAAAGGAAAGACAATGCAAAAGAAAGAAAAGCAAAAAGACAAATAGAATGTTCAATGTAGAAATGAATAAAGGGATTCAATAACAGCAAAGAATAAAAGGTGTGAAAAGTTGAGAAAGGAGAAAATATTTGAAATGAACTAGACAGAGTGACAGAAGTGAAATGACTCACAAAGTCAAGTGAATGTGTGCCAAAATTAAGCAAAAGAAGTGCTAAAAGGAAGATGGAACCTACTTAGACCAAACAATTCCTACCCTAAGCCAAAAGCCTTCACTATGTCTCCACAAAAGCCCTATATAATCTCTAGTTAAATGAAGCTTACATTAGTGGTGACTCACATAAGGAGCAAGCATATGGTACTTAGAGTCGGACTTGCGACTTTTACTTGAGAGAAATAAGTGTATTTCCATTAACCTCGTTCTGAGTGCCGCTATCCTAAAGGTGAGATTTGCTTAGGGAGAGTTGAGGATGTGTGAGTTTGGGTTCCACAACAACCAAAGTAATAGAAAGAGTTTCTTTGATGTGTTGAGTCAACTCTTGATGCTCTTATGTCGCACTAAATCCATGGTGTTTAAAAGAGTGAATATTGTAAATGATTCATTTGAATTAAGGGCGATTGTTAGTCCCAATTGATGCTAGATGAGGTCACTTTAGGTTGGCTGAATTTTCTTGGATTGACTCCTAAAGGGTGAGTCTTATTTTGTTTGCTTGAGGAAAAGCAATAGCTTAAGTTTGGGGAGTTGATAACTAGGGATTATGATGCATTTTGCACAGCTTCTTGCTTAAGTTCTGATTAGAAATGTGTACAAAATAGTCCCAAAGGCTCACAAGTTGTGCTTGAATGCAGGTTTGATCAACAAGGTGAAGTCAAAAACCAACTCAAAAAGGAGTGAAACTTGCACAAGTACCAATACAAGATCAAGCCTAGTCAAACCGGGCCAGTGTGACCGCACACGATTCTGTGCGGCCAACAAAGATGAAGATCAGAGAGTATGTTTCTTAGTCAGCCAGGCAATGCGGCCGCAAAGGACTTTGTGCGGTCCGCATTGATTCCACTACGGCCGCACTCAATTTCGTGCGGTATGCAAAGCCAAAGTTCAGATAGGTGACAATTAAAGGATTATGCCCGATACGGTCCGCGATCCATTTTGTGCGGACCAAAGTAGAAGCCACCGCAGCCGCGGTGCATTTTGTGTGGTCCATGATGGCCAACATTAGAGTGGAGATTAGTCAAGACAAGAGCCTTAGTGCGGACGCACTCGACTTTGTGCAGTCCGCACTAGCCCCGCAGGGGTATTTTTGTCCAAAATTTTCAGCATAGTATAAATAGTTTCTTTTCCCATTTTTAGGGCAGGAGATATATTTTGGGACAGAGATGCGCTCGTGACCTCTTGTGTTTTACCATTTTGAGTAATTTTAACTTAGTTTCAACATTGAATCTTCAAGTTTTATCTAGAAATTAAGTATTATGGGCTTTTTCTTCATCTATTTCTTTGTATTATTCTATAATTGTGAATAGCCAGACCCATTAGCTAGGGTTGTGGCTCATCCGTAGTGTGAGTAATTGATGAGTCTTGTGTTTTGATGCTTGATTGTCTATGGATGTTTGATATTTGGACTAATTTAGGGTTTTAATGTTGAATTAGAGGTTGCAAACACTAGTTTAGCCCTAGTAGACTTTGGCTTTTCTTGAGAAAGAAAGCCTAAGTCTATGAAATTGGTCTAACAAGGAATTAGGGCGTACTCAAGGGGTTGATAGACCCAGTTAAAGGGTTAAACCTAGAGATGGTAATACCCGACTTGAACCTCAATTGCTTGCACAAATTTGCATACCGAATTGGTCTTGAGAAAGTCAATTCGGGAAAAATCACTCGTACTACCGAGAGGAATAGAGTGAGTAGAATCATGCAATGGTTATATCATACTCCCCAAACATGACAATCTAGGTTTAGACTCAAGAATTCGTCAATTAGCCACCTAGGAGAAAGTCACTACCCTACCGTCTTTTATGTATTTGAACAACTTGCAATAGTTTAATCTTAGCTTTACTTAGCCTAATTTAGCATTTTAGTGTTATCAAATTAGAATTAATATCAAAACCAAAAATATTTAGAAGTGCAATTAGGAACAAATACACAACTCCACATTAGATAGAAACTCAACTCAAATATCTAGCTCCCTGTGAAAATCGATCCCGACCTTCTCAGGTAAAAGCTGCTTCGACCTCTCTTTTCTACGTAATAGTAGTATAGGGTTGGCCTCGATCAGGGATCCCTTCCAGCATAACGTCCTTTGTTGCAAAACAAACTATTTAGATGAGGGGAAGAGAAAAATGCAGGAACGACAATAGTAGGTACTCGAAAATCCAAGTAAGCACTTACGTTTCATGTTCCACCTTTCGGGTAATGGTATATCTCCGGCGGGGATTAGGCCTGAAGTCCTTATTCGCATGAACCTGCCCATCCAACCTCAGTCTCATGTCTCGTCTATTCTTGAGAACGGGGGTTTGGGGGGCTTGACAATAAAGCTTGATCATATCTCCTTACTAAAGTCGAGGGCCGTAAAGTGCATGAGAGGATTGAGGGTAAAAGGATGACCCTCGATCTTACTTACAAAGAATCAGAGGAGGAGCACGATCCTCCAAAATAATGCGTTGATCTGGCCCAAAGTGACATCGTGCCTCTTGCAAAAGGCAACGATGATGGGGTCCAAGGGACTTATAAATAAGGGGTAGGTGTAGACAGTCAAATATCCCTCCTTGTAAGTAGTAATAGATCTCCAGGGCTAGGCCCTATAGCATCCTTGAGTACCCAGTTGCTCTTCTCTTTTACCTTCTCGAGGAGGCATTCGGTAATCGCACACATGTACCTTGACATGGTTTCATATCGTCTTGGTGTCAATGCTGTGTTCTCCACCTTAAAATTAGAGGCAGCTGCACACTTCATCGGAACAAAGCCAAAGAGGATGTTTCCCCGTGGCCGTGGCGCCGGTGGATATTGATAAAGAGGCAGTTTCTTTGTGAGGGACAGTTTTTAAGGTCTTAGCCATTTATAAGAATGAGTAAGAACCGGGAATGGGAGATTTAGCGTCTTAAGAAGAGGTTAGCAAAGAAACTTGATGATTTGTAGAAGATGAAATTGAAAAAATGCAAAGAATTTTGAAGGTTAGAGCAGAAGATATTGAAGGTAAAGTAAAAAAAATGGAAAAGAGATATATCTATGGGTTTCACGGTGAGATCTCAGGGTTGCTATTGGCTGACCAGCAACTAACGCACCTTAAATTCCTGGGAAGTTGAACCGATGGGACATTTCGGTAACCTCTGCCACTTACATCACGATGCTTACATCATGATAAATCAAGGACAAGTTCGAAATCCTCAATTCGTTTCTTGTCATTACACTTCAAAAACTAAGGGGACTATTTGTATATGGTTAAAACCGGGTACACACGATTCCACTGATCTACCAAGACCAGAGTACAGGATCGAAGATCGATCCCGTAATAGATTTGATCGAGGCACGAGGGCGAGGTACCAAGTTTGAGATTCGAGGCCAGTAATGATCGAGCCCAAGTGGGACGGACGTTGGGGTAAGATCTAAGATAGCATAATAATAGAAAGGTGAGATATCTATGACTGGTCGAAGATCATGGCGGGAATATCAGAACAGATTAAATCAAAAGCGGTTAATTAGCTAATCATGGGATTACTTTTGTAATTAGAATTGTACCATAGATATGATTCGTCTATTATATAAAGAGGATCCTAATCATTTTGTAACTAACTTATATTCACGTATATTAAAGTAATACAATACTTTTTAACTTATATTCTTATTCATCAGATTGTTATATTTTTAAATGTTCTTGCATCAATCAGTTCGATGGTATTCAACTCGAGGACTTAATTTTGTTTAAACACTGGTTTGCCTTATCTTATTGTTAATTTCTATCACTAGTCTTTACATTTATCAATTGATATTAGGTGAAATCACATGCCCTTAAAATCACATTATAAATTTTATTATTATTCAATTTTAAGGGTAACCATCAACATTAAATTAGAAAAGACCCAACTAAATAGCATTGATATGCCTACTCGTGCAATATGATTAGAATTGTGACGTCTTTATCATTAGATTGTCCCCTTAAAAACCGCTGGATATGATCAACATTTAAAGTTTTTGATGTATGCTTAATTTTTTCAAGATAATAATATAATTTCCCTTTAGAGAATCAAGAAAAAAATTTATTTTTACGTAATAAAAATCCGATTTTACAATGTTTTTTATATAAAGAAGAAGGAAAATACCTCGAGGATGTTTTATTAGGGTCCATTGTCCCTTGACCCTTGAGTATCTCTTATAATAATGAATCCAACCACAATTTTTCACACTATTTCACTATGAAAGTTTACACCAAATAATCACTATTATCATTAGCCCCCACAGTGGGGGCCAAACTGTTTACCTTTAAAAACGGATAACAACTGAATTTATATGCAATTTTAAAGACATGTGGTACAAGTTGATACAAATTAAGAGAAAATAATGATTATTGAAATTGATGGTATGAAAATGAATGCAAATCACACAAATTGAACATCCTTGGCCTTCGAGTTCGATCACCCTCGAACCAAGAGATGCCTTTATTGATGTAAGAACAGAATAACAAGATGATAAAAGCTAAAGATAACAGTATATCCCTCTATATTGCGTATTTCAATGTGTGTTACAAATGATCAGACCCCTTTTTATATAGTATAGGTGTCCTGCTCTTGGTACAATCCTATACAACGTAAAAAATCTCATGATTTTCTAATTAATTATCCTCTCATTGGTACGTGCCGAGATGTCTGCCATGATTTCCAACCAGTCGGGAATATTTTGACCTTCTGTTATCCGGCTTGGCAATTTCCCTCAATATTGTTTTGTCTCTATTCTGTTCGATCTCGGGATCGCGAGCCCAACGATGAAATTTCGTACATCGATTAGATATAACTTATGATCGAACTTTAACATGTAACACTTCAGTCTCGAGTGGTCATACAATAGGCGAACCCAATTTTGATCGCATATAGATAGTCACCTCGTTTTTTCTGGAGAGAAGAGGACGAGAATCAATATGAACCTCGAACCATGCCTCGATAGACATGACATAAGCGACAAACTGTTACTGAAACGTCCCGTCAGTCTAGTTACAAAGGTATTAAATGTGCGCCAGTTTTTGGTCGTCCACTACAGGTTTTGAACCGACATTATCATACAATAAATATCACAATTTCTATTCATTTAAACTTTATGTCCAAAGCTTCTTCCATCTTTGTTCTTTAAAAATCTCTTTATTCTCCAACTTTTTTACCCAAATTTCTTGAACTTTTTGCAAACTGCTAAGCATACATTCTTAACTTCTTCTTCTTCTTCATCTTTATTCCAAATGGCAAAAAATTTTCTAAGACTGTTCCAAAAATAGAGGCTGCCTCTTCATCATGGCCTGCCGGCAATTGGGTTGCGGCGCAGCCACACTCTGACGAGATTGTTCCTAGAGGGTGCGGGACCACTACTGATTTCAAGATCAAAAACACTTTCTTGGTACTGGTGGATCTGAACCGATTTCGAGATACATATTTTCGATCACTGAAGATATTCTTCCCCATGTTAAGGAGGACTGAAATTGGGCCGATAAATATGTGGTGGTACCTTCACCTGAGGAAGCAATCACCACCCACGTAGAGGGTTTCTTAAGTTTTTGCACTTACCATTTCACGTTGGTCCCTTAGACCCCATCAGTATGCCTTTTTCAATAGGTATGTGGTGACCTTCAGTCAACTTCACCCCTTTTTCTAGAGGATCGTGATTCTTCTTTGTTTTCTTTGTAAGCAAAAATCGAGGGGTGTCCCTTCACCCTCGATCATATAATGCCTCTATAGAGTCCCGACTATAGCAAGGGGGCCTAATCAACTTGTTCGTCGGGCCACCAGGGCCCCGTTTCTGAGTATAGATGAGGACCATAACCAAGGCTGGATGGGTTGATTTGTTTGAGTGAGGACCTAGGACCTCATCCTCGCCGAGGACATGCCAATTACCAAGAAATAAAATATAAAGAGTGAGTATAATTTCACCTTAAAGACTTTATTTATCGTTTCTTCCCTTCCCTCTATTCTTATCGGTATTTCTGTGGTGCAGCAGTGGCTTTGATATGCGAAGTGGTTCCTCGACTCATAGAATGGGTTGAGGGTCACAAAGCCCATATTCTGAGCATGGATCGCGCAAATTATCGAAAGGTTAGTGGGAGGCCCACAATCATGGTAAGTTTTCTTTTCTGATTTTATGATATTTGATTTTCATCTTCCTCTATTGGATTCTTATCGACTTTGTTTTCTTCTGTAAGTCTGCCTAAAGACATTTCTATGAGGCCTTCATCCGTTGATCAGGATGTGCCTTTATAGTCCCCTACTCTGAGGTAAGGTGATGAAAAGAAGAGAATAAGGGTCGTACGTTCTCCGAACTAGGAAAAGAAAAAACCAAATTAGAGATCTCGCAAGCCTAAGGAAATCACGGGCACTCTATCCTCGGACTTAGTCCATTGACTAAGGGACAAGTCCAAAGAAGATGAAGAAAAATTCAAGCTAGTAGCCCGCGTACGGGCCGTATAGTGATATAACGGCCTTTCGAACCGGCAAGTGTTGAAATCAAACCGCCTCGACATAAGGAGATCCGTGAGGGGAGTCTACCCGGTGTTCCCAAGCCAGAAAAGGGTAAGTTCACGCCGCCCCATGAAAGGGGGAGGGGGGTAAAGAAGGATACCGGGGCTAATACACCTCTAGCAGGGGAAAGTACCCTGAATGAATGGTGTGATTGACATTACCATGTCTCTACGGTTCTTAGATGTCATGATCCATGAGGCCGACATGCTAGAAGGTCATTATTACGAGAGGCCTCAGGGGGAGACAAGTATCCACACTTTTTTAGATAGGTCTACTACCTCAGAGGATGTTACTGGGCTCGGAGACTTGCCGCTGCCAAAGAAAGGATCATCGCCGGGAACCAGTAGGCTTTTCTCGAGCCCAAAGTTAGTGGACTAGTTCCTGGCCCCGATAATTGACCCTTACCGAAAGCAGTCAATGATACTTTCTATCCTGAAGGATGCACATGTTTTGTCTACCCATGTCGGGGTGACAAGCTACTTTCAGTATTTGCTGACTTGAAAAGATCAGGCACTGATAGATAAGGTGGAGACGCCCTGCCTATTCAAGGAAGTTCAACAAGCGTTAAATTGGGTAAATTTAAGTGTCTTTTTTCTCATTTATTTTGGAATTAAAGTTGTAAATAATCATAAAACCTTCTTTTACACTTGCAGGCTTCGGTTTTGCACCATGAAACTTTCCTCTGATACCGGGAGGAATTAAATCATCATTAGACTGAGTTTAGGGATTTCACTGAAAAGAGGGACACCTACAAGCTTCTTAGTGAGAAGCTTCAAGCCGAGTTAGAAACGGCTCGGAATGATCATGTCGAGATGGCCGAGCAAGTAATTCTAGTGCTTCACAAAAGTGGAGACAAATTAGACATAGTGGCTAACGATCCGATTCTTCAGGTCTGATAGAGTCTTGAAACGATCAGGCAGCTTCAGGCACAGGTAGATATGATACAAGGCTGACGAGTTCAAGAAAAATATGGGCATCTTGACCTAGAAACGCTGACGAGTCCAAGCACAACTGGAGTCGGCCGAGTACCAACTCTGCGCTGCAAAAGAGAAGGCCTCGATGCAGGTCAAGAAAATTAAGGGGCTTCAATCCCAATTGGAGTCGTCTATTTCTGATAAAGAAAATTTGGCCAAGGAACTCAAGATGGCCAGTCAAAGGAGGTTGTGGCCAAGACCAAAGTTGATAAAAAAGTGGCCCAATATAAGACTGACATCGAGGTGATTCAAATGTAGGCCAAAGGTATGGTGGATCATTCAAGGTATCAAGTTCTAAGGGAAGCCCTTGAGGGAGTCCATGCTAAGGACTTCGATATACTGGCTGAAATTGAGAGTGCCAAAGTAGAAGAAGCCAGGGTCCAGAAGCTAGCCTTTCTCGAGGAGGATTCCGAGAGCTTAAGCGAGCCAAAGGCGAGGATGGAGATGGTGCCTCCGATGAAGACCAGGCCACTTAGGCTTATATATATATATATATATATATATATATATATATATATATATATATATATATATATATGTTTGTGTATGTGTGTGTAGCCATTATACATTTTTGTGTTAGGCCATTCTGGCCTTTTAATAAGATTATTGGGTACATAAATATACAAGGCTTTCTTTCCCTTTAGGCTTTCAAATTTTGCCTTTGCTTCATTACTTGTATTCACAAAGGTCGGAATGTCTGAGCATAAAATAACTTAGGTTGTGAGAGTTTGAACAAACCCTGCCTTTATGTTATTCTATTTCTTAGGCATCTTGGGGGTTTGGTTTCGGGAATTTTCTCCCAAAGTAAGTCATTCAGATTGTAGTTCCCCGAGGGTAGCCTTTAGAACCAATTTTTAAGGCCTATCTTTGGTTACGGTTCTCAGATATCTCCAAGCCGTGTTAGTATGGTCGTAGCCTTTTAGTTTGGGCGTTTCACAGTGGGATGGCTTTCTCGAGTCATCCAAGCTTGCCTAAGATAACATTCCTCTAGTGGATATGGCTATGGCCATTAAAAATCAGGGGTTGCCTAATACGTCTTATGCCTCAGATGTTTTAATAGCTCGATCTATTCGAGTTTGCTTTTGGATAGTAGTGCCGGAGTGAGGCAGTGATCATCTGAACAATGATTATAATCGGTCCTTGATCATGTTTCCTTTAGAAGATCAAAAGTACTAGATTCTTTAAGGGATGCAAAGATGAAAATTTTAAAATGAAAGATGATTGCAAGTGAAGTACTTCTTTTTATTCTTATGCTAAAAAGTTATAAATGCATACATGTTTTATGCCAGAGCTCAAGCAATCTATGTGGGTATTTGGCCCTTACAATATATCATATCTATCGAGACACTTCCATTATGAAGTAATTTCCTTACTAAAAAAAGTCGATATCCAAGGATAATGCCCCCTAGTATTCGAGGTTTATTGTAGAGAAACCTCGGATACTGTAAATGTGACCTTCGACACCAATTTGTGATCGAACTTTTATTCTATGTTAGCACGATACACTATTGTCTCATTAAAAACCTTATCGGAAAATCCATTTGGGACAAAACCAGTCTAAAGAAAAAAGAGTGTAATGCGTGCTTTTAGACCTAAACATTCGTGTTGCTTCTTGTCGATCACCTGCAAGTGTTAGTGAAAAATAAAATGAAATTAATGGGTTGCACCTTAGCAGTAATATTTTTTTAGACGAGTTCCATTCCAATATCTCGGTAGCTGTACCCCATTTATTATTCCGAGCTTAAATGATTCTTTATCGGTGGCCTCGAGAATCTTGTACGGTCCTTCCCACTATAGACCCAAGTTCCCATCATTTGGATTTCGGGTGTTCACTGTGACTTTCCTTGGTACTAATTTCCCGGCATTGAAGTATTGAAGGTTGGCCCTTGGATTATAATACCTCTCGATCTATTGATCGGACAAAGGCGGCTTCACGCCTTTCATCTAATAGTTTCGGGCTTGTATTTATGGCCTCGTCATTTGATTCTTTTGTTTCATATCAAAATCTGATGCGTAGCTTCCTGACTTCGACCAGTACTAGAGCTCTAGTGCCATACACTAATGAGAACGGGTTAGCCCCAAGTACTAGGCTTCGAGGCTGTGCGGTATGCCGAAAGATCTTCGGGCAGAATCTCCTTCCATTTTCCTTGGCATCGGTCAACCTTTTCTTCAGTTTTGGATTATGGTTTTGTTAGTAGATTCGGCTTGTCCGTTCCTACTGGGGTGATAATGTGTGGACAAGATTCTTTTGATCTTGTGATCCTAGAAAAATTGGTCACTTTGCTACCGATAATTCGTTTCTTGTTATCACATATGATTTCAGATGACATACCGAACCGGCATATGGTTTGGTTGTTAGAAATAACGCTCTACGCTAGAGGGGGGGTGAATAGCGTATTAATAAAATTTGGCGTTTTCTTGCGGAATTTAAACTTTGCAGGAAATAAACAAATGAAGTAAAAATAAATTACACCACGATATATACTGGTTGGCCACACTTTGTGGTTAGTCCAGTCCCCGAGAGACTCTCTCGAGATTTCCACTAACAACCTTGTCAAGCTTAAGGTGCCCAACAAACCTTTACACTTGAGACTTGAATCACACAAATCTCAAACACTTGCTCGGAGGTTCCTCACCTCAAAGACTTCAATTTGCTCGGAGGTTCCTCACCTCAAAGACTTCAATTTGCTCGGAGGTTCCTCACCTCAAAGACTTCAATTTGCTCGGAGGTTCCTCACCTCAAAGACTTCACTTGCTCGGAGGTTCCTCACCTCAAAGACTTCAATTTGCTCGGAGGTTCCTCACCTCAAAGACTTCAATTGCTCGGGGATAACAATCCCAAAGACTTCAACTGCTCGGGGATAACAATCCCAAAGACTTCAACTGTTAAGCTTCCGGGTGCCTAACGAACCTTTACAACTTGAGAACTTGATACAACACAAGCCTCAACCAACCCGCTTAAGGAAACCTATCCCTAAGACTTTACAAGAAGAAATATAACACTCCTTCTTACTACAAGTGTTTAACAAGAACACTCTTTTACTCACTTTACAAGAACTCTCTCAAAGAGTGGATTATGAGTACAAAATATATGGCTCAAGAACACAACAACTCAATCAATAATCTTGGCTCTCAAAAAACAATGTAAGATATGAAATTTGAATCACAAGAATGTAATGTATGCTTTGTAATTTTTCTGCAGTGTTGTTGTGTTTTAAAAATGATTTTCAGAGAGTGTTTTATAGAGAAAATGGAGCAATAGACCGTTGCTTTTAGTTCCAGAAAACGCTCCTGAAAATCTGCCTGACAATCGATTGTTGATATTACACAATCGACTGTTGGAGCAAAATTTCAACAGACAGATTCCTTAAAATCCGGTTAAAAAGATTTCTGTTGAATTTGAAAAGAATGACAATCGATTGTTAACTTTAGACAATCGATTGTTGTTCAAATATTCAAAATATTTCTGGCAATTTTTTGACTAAAAGATTTGAGTAAAGATTATACCATAAATAGATAAAGCCGTTGGAAGAAGTCCGTTTGGAAATATCACTGAGCACAATCGATTGTTAAATAGTGACAATCGATTGTTCTCCATTTTTGAAGATTTTGAAAACATTCTGTAAGTTGTCCAAAACTTTGAGACTAAGTATAAAATCTGACAATCGATTGTTGAACAGTGACAATCGATTGTTGCTTCAAAAATGATTTCAAACGAAGTTTCTGTCTCAAGACAACATTTTAAAAACTAAGTATAGAACTTGACAATCGATTGTTTCTTCAAGACAATCGATTGTTAAACCCAATTTTCTCAAAACGAGTTTAAAAATCATTTTGGCAAATATGCAACTTATTTCTTTAAAAACTTATGATGCATGATTTCATGAAAATCATTTTAGGTGAGAGCCAATATTAGAAATAAGTCGTTGAGTCAAGATTACAAATTAAGACCTACTCAACAGTTGATTGCATCTTCTATTCTTGAACGCGTACTATCCATCTTGTACTTGGACTGTTATTGTTCCTTCACCGATGCTTGGCTCAATGTTTGGCATTTATCAAAACCTACATGAATCAACACACGTTAGTTCGAGAACGTGTTTCTTACAATTTCCCCCTTTTTGATAATGGCAAACATGTATCGGGATATGCATAATAATAACAGTTCAAGATAATTCAATGTGCATCATAGACATGTTCATGTTGCATAAGATATTCCCCTCAAATGATGATTCCCCCTAAATGTGTGCAGTTATATCAAAGTGCATGGGAAATATATTATGCATGCATAGCCCGTTTATTTTCCCCCTTTTGACATTAACAAAAAGTGGCTAGATAACAAGTCTAATAATAGCATGCTAGTTCAACAAACGTCAACATAATCGATTATTATACGGGATAATCGAATAGTTTGCACTGAAAAAAAATTCCCCCTAAATATAATATTCCCCCTGAATTAATGAAAATCAACTTTTCATTAAATAGATAAAATATTACATAGGCCATTAAATAAATAAAAATACAAGAAAATATTTAATCCTCGTTATCATCATCTTCGTCCATGTTTTGCGGCGGTGCCTCAAATGGGACAAGATTGCCATATTGATAGTTGATATGGTCAAAATACCCTAGGACATAGCGGGACAAAGTGTCAACTTTTGTTTCAATACGGGTAAGATGATTTAAAATATCCGAATTTGGATCTTGATTTGGAGGAGGATTTGAGGAGGATGAATATCACGTTTTTCAAAATTAGTAAGAAAGCGATTTAATTTGTTTTCGCTTTTGAAGACCAAAACATCACCATCTTGATATGGATGATATCTGGAGGGAGGAAGAGTAGAGGTGGAAGCACCTTCCCTATTTGAACGGGTTCTTCTTGACATATTGATAGAGGAAAGAAAGCTTGAATTTTGCAAAAAGAGCTTTTTTAGAGAGGATTTGAGGCTTTGAGCTTGAATATTTGGTGATGAGAATGAAGACACCATCTCCTATTTATAGAGGGGAGAATAGGAAAAAAATATGCCTGAAGTTAACTCAAAAACGGTCGAGTTTTGGAATTGACCGTTGAGACAATCGATTGTGTATTTGAGACAATCGATTGTTGAACAGTGTTATGCCAGTTGGATTGACTGATAAAAGCTGATAATCGATTAAAGGAGGCCGCAGGACAGAACGGTAAGAATTTTTGAATTAATACCGTCGGACAATCGATTGTGTCATAGAGACAATCGATTGTGGCAAGTTTGACACTTAGATTCTGAGAATTTGGCTTGAAACAGAATGTTTTTGAAATTTCAGAAAATCACTGACAATCGATTGTGTAATTTGACAATCGATTGTGTACTGGGCAAAAATGGTCTAAGACCTGAAAATTGATTTTGGAAGTATGGTAATCAATTTTGAATATATTATAATCAATTTTGGAATTATGACAATTGATTATGAATGAAACAACGTCATCAATACATGGTGGAAGATAATGATTCTTCGGAAAAACGTTTTTATGAAAATAGATTTTCCATCATGAATACATATAATCAACACCAATTGTTATAAATACCAATTTAGAAAATCAAAACTCAATACAATTTATGCACTTAGTCAATTATGCAATTTATCAAAATAACATTCATATCAATACTTGTGACATATAATACCAATTCAACTAGCTAAAGGGTAGAGTAAGGAACGATCATACCCGGTTTGTCTTGATGTCATCCTCCATCGTTGACATCTCAATTTGCTAGAGATTGAATTGAATGCTTCATGCGAGCACATTAGCATTTCCAACACTTAATCAAGTGAAGCCATTTCCGATATATATATATAAACAATTTATCACCATAATAACAATTCAAAACCCAAACAGATATTTGTTAAGAGAATATCATCAATAAAATTTATGCAATCAATTCTTTCAAAGCACAAGTTCCCTCTTAAGTAAGACAAAATGGAATGTAATGACATTCCTCTTACTTGTAACAAATTTGCCTAAAATATTTCTTCTTTTGATAAGAAGATTGTATTAAGGCTAATTCCTTTTACCATATTCACATAAGAATAGGAAGGATATTGAGGAATATACAATATGACGATTTCTATAAATTTATCAATTATATCAACAAAAAAAAAATACCTATTGTTATTTTGAAAGGCATTTGTCAAAACATATATTGCATGCTGTTTCAAATAGATAGTCAAATCATGAATCAACCATCTTATCACCTGTTTAAGCACAACACATCAATTTGACATTTTTCAGGAAATACCGATTGTTACACAAGCAATGAAAAATCCATTTGACGGAGAGCATAACAAATGCATCAAATGTTATTTTATTAACAGTGATACACAAGGTTATTTTCAGCAATCCATATTGCAACAAATGTCAAATATTTCAATTAAGCGCATTTGCAATAATGAGAACCAAAACAAAGCATGATTCAAGGAGAATTGATACGAATGGTTTAACAAAGGCATATCAACACATACAATTGGGCATGATAAAGATGAAAGCCTAGCCTTTAAAAAAAGAGTTCAAGAACGTTTATGCCTATTTTGAACTGACACGATGATAAAAGATAGCTGTCAAGTTCAGAATTTAGAATGGTAACAAATCTTGAGATTTTTACCGATTGACAATCGATTGTTGAAAAGGGACAATCGATTGTTGAACTATTTGACACTTAGTTCCTGAAAAATTTGCAAGAAACAGAGAGTTTTTGAAAACTCAGAAAAACACGGACAATCGATTGTGCCTGTGAACAATCGATTGTGGACTAGACCAAAAAGGTTTTAAGTCCTGGAAATCGATTATGAGAGTATGCAAAAAAAAAACATTTATCAAAACATATATTAAAACATGATTTAAAACACTTTGCTGTTTGAAAAGATTGCCAAGACATAATTCAACTAAACATGATTCTAGTAGGTACTCATTCAATGCACGAATCAATATTTGTCAAAGCATGGATCAAGCATTTAATAGTTGATACTAGTAATCAAAAATGAATTTTCAGCATGTCAATCAACAAGTATAGTCAACAAGAAATTTCACAAATTGATTCTTACAATTAACGCATGTCAACGTTTTTTAGGGTGAGAATCAAGTTGACAACTTATATGTTAATAACACCAGCTGCCATATATCAACAAATCTGTCAACATTAATAACTTGCACATATTCGGTTTTATCAAAAAGAATAGCAAACCGAAATTCCTCTCGATGCCTTTTGGGTGTCGTGCTTGGCGCATCTACTACAATTTTGTAGTCTTCAAGCACACCTGCAAAAATACCTACGGAGAGGTTTTTGGTACCCATATCTTTTTGGGTCCTTTGGGGTTAGGCAAATAATAATTATAACCAAAAGATAAATCCCTATGTTTAGCAAAACACACGGGTGCAATGTGACCTATCCGATTGCAATAATGGCATACTACGTTCGGATTGTGCCAATGCCTAGGTTGCGCCAAATACATTCTAGGTGATCTAGAGTCATTCCTAGAGGCGTTGAGAATCCTAGAGTCATTTCTAGGTTGTCTAACGTAGTTCGTTCTAGGCTTATCAACAATAGTCCTAGTATTGATTCTAGGCGATGTAAAGTGATTAACTCTAGATTCATTATTCCAATTTCTAGAGTTGTATCTAGGTGATCTAAAGGCGTTAGTTTTAGACTTGTTTTCATACATCCTAGCGTAATGTCTAGGTGGTCTAAAGGAATTTGTCCTAGACTCATTTACAGCCCTAGAATTATTTCTAGGTGGAGCAGTAAAATTTCTAATGGGATTTCTGCTTTTATGCCGTTGATTTCTCTTCGACGTTTCCTTTTCTTCAATAACCTTAGGGACATCTATACTTCGTGATTCTAAAGTTTTCCTAAGTTCTGCATTTTCTAACTTCAAAGAATCGCAAGAAGTACAAGTAGAGCATTTATCAACATAAGAAGCTTCATGCATAGTCTTAATGACTTGTCTAAGTTCTACACTATCATTTTGCAAAAACTGATTTTCTTTTACAAGATTCTCGTTATCAAGAGACAGATTTTCAAAATCTTTTTGTTTTAAAGAAAGTTGATTTTTGAAATCTTTTTCTTTCAATAAGAGACGTTCTTCAAAATCCTTTTCTTTTAAAGAGAGATTTTTCTGAAAATCTAATTCTTGCTGGGAAAGTGATTTCTTCAAATCTTTAATCATTTTAACAGCATTACCAAATTCACCATACAAATCTTCAAATGCATTTTGTAATTCTTCGAACGAGTGAGAATTAGAGATACTTACCTCTTCTTCGTTGTTTCCATCAAATATTGGAGGCATGGTGTAGCAATTTCCTTCACCGATTCCTGCAAAAGAATCATGAGTAGAAGCCATGGATGGTTCTCTCAAACTGTTAAGTTTTTCAGAGAGTATGGCTCTGATACCAATTGTTAGAAATAACGCTCTACGCTAGAGGGGGGGTGAATAGCGTATTAATAAAATTTGGCGTTTTCTTGCGGAATTTAAACTTTGCAGGAAATAAACAAATGCAGTAAAAATAAATTACACCACGATATATACTGGTTGGCCACACTTTGTGGTTAGTCCAGTCCCCGAGAGACTCTCTCGAGATTTCCACTAACAACCTTGTCAAGCTTAAGGTGCCCAACAAACCTTTACACTTGAGACTTGAATCACACAAATCTCAAACACTTGCTCGGAGGTTCCTCACCTCAAAGACTTCAATTTGCTCGGAGGTTCCTCACCTCAAAGACTTCAATTTGCTCGGAGGTTCCTCACCTCAAAGACTTCAATTTGCTCGGAGGTTCCTCACCTCAAAGACTTCACTTGCTCGGAGGTTCCTCACCTCAAAGACTTCAATTTGCTCGGAGGTTCCTCACCTCAAAGACTTCAATTGCTCGGGGATAACAATCCCAAAGACTTCAACTGCTCGGGGATAACAATCCCAAAGACTTCAACTGTTAAGCTTCCGGGTGCCTAACGAACCTTTACAACTTGAGAACTTGATACAACACAAGCCTCAACCAACCCGCTTAAGGAAACCTATCCCTAAGACTTTACAAGAAGAAATATAACACTCCTTCTTACTACAAGTGTTTAACAAGAACACTCTTTTACTCACTTTACAAGAACTCTCTCAAAGAGTGGATTATGAGTACAAAATATATGGCTCAAGAACACAACAACTCAATCAATAATCTTGGCTCTCAAAAAACAATGTAAGATATGAAATTTGAATCACAAGAATGTAATGTATGCTTTGTAATTTTTCTGCAGTGTTGTTGTGTTTTAAAAATGATTTTCAGAGAGTGTTTTATAGAGAAAATGGAGCAATAGACCGTTGCTTTTAGTTCCAGAAAACGCTCCTGAAAATCTGCCTGACAGTCGATTGTTGATATTACACAATCGATTGTTGGAGCAAAATTTCAACAGACAGATTCCTTAAAATCCGGTTAAAAAGATTTCTGTTGAATTTGAAAAGAATGACAATCGATTGTTAACTTTAGACAATCGATTGTTGTTCAAATATTCAAAATATTTCTGGCAATTTTTTGACTAAAAGATTTGAGTAAAGATTATACCATAAATAGATAAAGCCGTTGGAAGAAGTCCGTTTGGAAATATCACTGAGCACAATCGATTGTTAAATAGTGACAATCGATTGTTCTCCATTTTTGAAGATTTTGAAAACATTCTGTAAGTTGTCCAAAACTTTGAGACTAAGTATAAAATCTGACAATCGATTGTTGAACAGTGACAATCGATTGTTGCTCAAAAATGATTTCAAACGAAGTTTCTGTCTCAAGACAACATTTTAAAAACTAAGTATAGAACTTGACAATCGATTGTTTCTTCAAGACAATCGATTGTTAAACCCAATTTTCTCAAAACGAGTTTAAAAATCATTTTGGCAAATATGCAACTTATTTCTTTAAAAACTTATGATGCATGATTTCATGAAAATCATTTTAGGTGAGAGCCAATATTAGAAATAAGTCGTTGAGTCAAGATTACAAATTAAGACCTACTCAACAGTTGATTGCATCTTCTATTCTTGAACGCGTACTATCCATCTTGTACTTGGACTGTTATTGTTCCTTCACCGATGCTTGGCTCAATGTTTGGCATTTATCAAAACCTACATGAATCAACACACGTTAGTTCGAGAACGTGTTTCTTACAATTGGTCCCAAATAAAGTCAATGAGTCCTTCTCCCTGACCTTCTTGTACGCTTGGGCTTCAACCTACTTAGAAAAATAGTTAGTCACAAATAAGATAAATTGAGCCTTACCTTGTGCACATGGAAGAGGGCCACCAATATCTATTCCTCACTTCATGAATGGCCATGGTGACAAGACCAAATGCAGCAATTCCCTGGATTGGGGAATTATCAGAGTGTGACATTAGAATTTATCGCATTTTTGTACATACTCCTTCGCATCTTTTCCATATCTATCGAGTAATAATCGGCTTTGGTTTACTTTCGAACCAATGATTCAACACCTAAATGGTTCCTGCTGGTGCCCTCATGGACTTCTCTCAGAATGTACTCGGTATCTCTCGGTCCCAAACATATTTCTATCGGGTCATTGAATAATCTTCCTAACAAGGTTCATCCTTGGACAAGCTGAATCGGGCCGCCTTTGTGAACAGGGCCCTCGACTCTTTTGGATCTGAGGGTAATTTCTCGCTCTTCAAATACTCTATGTATTTATTTCTCCAATCTCAAGTTAGGCTTGTGGAGTTTATTTAGGTGTAACCTTCTTCTACTACCGATCTCATGAGTTGTACAACTATTCCCGATTTTGAGCTCAACGTCCTTGACCGAAGAGCCTAAGTTTGCAAGTGCATCGGCCTCACTATTTTGGATCTCGAGGTACGTGCTGCAAAGCCCACTACTTGAATCGATGTAATGTTACCTATATCTTATCTAGGTACCTTTGCATGTGTTCTTCTCTAACTTCGAACGTTCCATTAAATTGATTTACCGTAAGGAAGGAGTTACACTCAGCTTCGATCACCTCCGCCCCTAATCTTTTGGCTACTTCGAGACCTGCAATCATGGACTTATATTCAACCTTTTTGTTAGTGAATTTCACTGTTCTAATGGATTGCTTAACTATATTACCTGTGGGTGGCTTCGGTACAATGCCAATCCCGGACCCTTTTGTGTTCGATGCACAATCCGTAAAGAGGGTCCAGATTCTCGATGACATCCTGAGTTTACCAATAACTTTCTTTCAATTTTGAGGATTAGGGTCGGCGTGAAGTTGGCCATAAAAATCTGCCAAAATTTGAGATTTAATCGCTGTCGGGTGTTGATATTCAATATCTTACTCGCTGATTTCTACAGCCCATTTGGCCAAGCACCTTGAGAGTTCGGGCTTATGCATTATATTTTGCAATTGGTAAGTTTTCACAACAGATATAGGGTGGCACTGAAAGTATGGTTTTATTTTCCTAGAGGCGTTTAGCAAAGTGAGCGCCAATTTTTCTAAGTGGGGATATCTAACTTCAACCTCAACTAAGATCCGGCTAACATAATAAATCTAAAATTGGGTATCTTGCTCTTCCCAAACTAGGACTCCACTTATTGTTATCTCTGATACTACAAAATACAAGTATAGTTGTTCATCCACCTTCGTTATGTGAAGTAGTGGCGGGCTCGATAGGAATCGCTATTGTCCTTCCAAGGCTCATTGGCATTCCAGGGTCCATGTGAAGTTGTTTTTCTTTTTCAGCAATGATAAAAATCGATGACTCTTTTCGAAAGACCTCGAGATGAATCGCCCCAGGATGGCTATGTGCCCAGTTAGCCTTTGCACGACCTTCACGTTGTCCACTACCATGATATCCTCAATGGCTTTGATATTTTTGGGGTTGATCTCAATTCCTCGGTTGGATGCCATGAACTATAGAAATTTACCTAGTCCGACTCCGAACAGACATTCAGATTCAGCTTTATATTGTACATCTTCAATATACTGAAGGTTTCCTGCAAATACTATAAATGGTGATCTACTCCCGGGGACTTAACTAACATATCGTCGATGTAGACTTCCATACCTTTTCCTATTTGTTCTTCGAATATACTGTTTACTAGGCATTGGTAAATGACACTCGCATTTTTTAACCCAAATGGAATTACGTTATAACAATATGTGCTGTACTTAGTGATGAAGGAGGTCTTTTCCTGATCATCCGGGTTAATTCATATTTGGATGTACCGGAAATAGGCATCGAGAAAACATAGGATCTCGTGGCCAGCCGTGGCATCGATCATGTGATCGATGTTAGGCAAAGGGAAAAAGTCTTTGGGGCATGCCTTATTTAAATCCTTGTTATCCACACATTCTCAGTTTGTTCCCTTTTATAGGGACTACTACTACGTTTGCTAGCCATTCCCGGTATTTGACTTCCCGGAATGACCCTATTTTAAGGAGTTTAGTTACCTCGTCCTTGATTAAATCATGCTTGATCTCGGACTTTGGTCTCCTTTTCCACTTGACCAAATGAAATTTCATCTCCAAGCTCAATTTGTGAGTGGTGATCTTTGGTGGGATCCCTGTCATGTCGAAGTGGGACCAAGAAAAACAATCTGTATTAGCTATAAAAAGTTGAATGAGTTTTTTGCTAAGCTAGGGGTTATCCCCGTGCCCAGGTCTAACGTTTTATCGGGAAGATGTTCAATCAACGTGACTTTCTCCATATCTTCGACTATTGATTTTGTAGCATCGGAATCATCAGGGACTGTAACGGATCAAGGAACCCCATAATCATCATCTTCATCAGTCCCCTGCTTATCAGGTTGGGTCGAGGCTAGCATCAATGATTGCTGTTTCGCCTCCTATTTTGAATTCGAGTCTGACTCCTTTGTCGATGAGAGTGTCGATACAAGAATCACTTCATCGATGACACACATTTCCATTGCAACAGGTTGCTCCCCATATATTATTTTAATCCCCTCTGCTGTTAGGAATTTTAGTTCTTTGTGAAGGGCCGAGGGTACAACCCTCATGTTGTGGATCTACGGTCTCGCGAATATGGCGTTATACCTCATGTCCCATTCGATCACATAAAATTTTCTCTCCTAGATGGTTTTGGCTACGTGTACTGGCAATGTTATTTCTCCCTTAGTAGTTTCATAATCCATGTTGAATCTATTCAGCACTCAGGTTGCAGGTACGATCTGGTATTGCATGCCGAGTTATTCTACGACCCTCGATCAAATGATGTTGGCTGAGCTACCTTGATCAATTAACACACGTTTAACTCGAGTTTTATTCATGAGTACATTATTACCAGTGTATCATTATGGGGCTGTATGATTCCTTTTGCATCCTCATCATTGAAAGATAAAGTTCCTTCTGATACGTATTCTCGAGTCAGTTTATCCCTCGTAATTGATACTTTTGTGTGCTTTAATATTGGACCTTGAGGAACATCTACCCCCCCCCCCCCCCCAATGATCATATGAATGGCATATTGAGGTTCTTCTTACTTGTTTTGTTTACTGGAATCCTTGTTCTGAAATGATTCTTGGCTTGGTTAATCAGAAACTCTCGTAGATGCTCGTTGTTGAATAATCGAGCTACTTCTTCTCTCAAATTTTGACAGTTTTCCGTTTTATGGCCATGGATGCCATGATATTCAATCATTTTGTTTGGATCTATTCAGGTTGGACCAGTTTGTAGAGGTTGAGCCTATCTGATATCTTTGGTGCATTCGATAGGTGATACAATGGTGGATGCATCAACATTAAAGTTGTATTTTGATAATCGAGGTGTTTCTTTGGGTTTGATAGGACTTTTGAAGCCGTTCTTGATCATGGTCCCTCGAGAGATCTGGCCTCGATCACTTCTCCTTTCATTTCGCATAGGATCTTGCCCAGATCCTTTGTTCCTATGATCTCCACTATATGGCTAATATCGATCTTTGTTCAACCTCGGTTCTCGATCAATATCCCTCTTGATTATGTTGATGGGTCTGATAGGATAAATAGACCCGGAAGGAGCCCCAAGCCAATTGTCTCTGACTTTGATATTCGATTGATACCGATTATGCACATCGACGCAAGTAACAGCCGGGTACTCTATCAAATTCTAGTTCAACTGCTGTGAAGCCACCAAGATATTGAGCCCTTGGGTGAAATCTTGAACAACCCAATCATTGGAGATGGGTGGAAGATCCATCCGTTCCATTTGGGACCGAGATACAAATTCTCTAAGTTTTTGGTTGTCCTTCTGCCTTAACTTGATAAGGTCCAACTTCTTGGTTTCAACCTTGATGGTCCCGACGTGTCCTTTAATGAAAGAATCTGCAAGCATAACAAATTAGTCAATATAATTAGGTGGTAAATTGTGGTGCCATATCATAGCTCTTTTGACAGGGTCTCTCTGAATTTCATTAGCAGGACAGATCTGATCTCGTCATCCTTCAGATCATTCCCTTTGATAGCACATGTGTAAGAAGTAACGTGCTCGTTCGTATTGTCATTACAGTGTATTTTTGAATCTCGGGTATGCGGAACTTTTTAGAGATTGGTATAAGAGCCGTGCTCGGGGGGCAAGGTTTTTGCATGAACTTTTTGGAATCTAGGCCTTTCAATATTGGTAGTGCCCTTGGGATTCGATCAACCCTGGAGTTTTAAGTTTCCACCTTCTTGTTGTTTGCCTCGATCTTCTTTTCCCTTGACTCAATTCGTTTTGTCAGTTCTTCGAGAATATTCATGATTGAAGGATCGGTCTGCGATTCTTTCTCGTTCGATTTCCTTGAAGCTGATTCGACCTTGTGGACAACTTCCTTGGATGGCTCGGGCTCAATCCTGCCCAGTGGCCGATTCTAGTTTTGGAGCTAGGTTATCGCTGCTTGTTGAGCCTACAACATTTCAAAGATTACCCGCAGGCCGATACCACCCTCTTCATCGCCATGTATGCTTTGAGTGGATGGTCGAACATCCCTACGGATGCTGCCATCGAGATCGACAGCAAAAGTTTTGTTGATGGCTACATTTGGCTGACGTCAATTGGATCTGCAGCCGGAACTCCATCGAGATAGACTGGAGGTACGTCGTTCCCTGGCGCTATGTTATTATTTTCGTCGTGGTGGCTGAAATCATTATCAACATGAAGGGTGCTGACTAAGAGTTCGGCATTTTATGTCCTGGAATCAAAGATACTCCAAACAACAAGTGTAAAATAGTGTGTGTTATGAAAGTTTGCACCAAGTAATCATTATTATCCTTAGCCTCACGGTGGGCGCCAAACTATTTACCCTAAAAAACGGATAACAATTGAATTTATGTGCGCTTTTAAGGACACGTGGTATAATTTGATACAAATTAAAAGAAAAAATATTTATTGAAATTTATGGTAAGAAAATGAATGCAAACCACACAAATTGAACAACATTGGCCTTTCAGTTCGATCATCTTCGAACCAAGAGATGCCTTTACTGATGTAAGAACAAAATAAAAAGATGATAAAAGCTTGAGATAATAGTATATTGAGTTGTATTGCGTATTTCAATGTGTGTTACAATTGATCAGAACTCACTTTGTATAGTAGGGGTGTTCTACTCTTGATACAATTCTATACAAGGTAAAAAATATCATGATTTGCTAATTAATCCGTCTCTCCTTGATACGTGCCGAGATTTCCGTCATGATTTTCAGCCGGTCACGGATATATCGGCCATCTGTTATTCGGCTCGGCAAATTTCCCTCGGTCTTGTTTGGTCTTGATTTTGTTCGGTCTTGGGGTCGCGAGCCCAACGATGAAATTTTGCACCTCAATCCGATATAACCTGAAATCGAACTTTAACCTGTCACGCTTATGTCTCGATTGGCCATACAATAGACAAACTCGGTTTCGACAGTATACATTTACAATGTTTTCTATGTACAGAAAAAGGAAACAACTAGAGGATGGTTTATTAATGTCGATTGTGCTGGGACCCCTGAGTATCTCTAATAATTATGAAGCAAACCACAATTTATCACACTAAATTCGTCTATACAACATATGATGGTTTAGTTGGTAGAATCACTCGCATATATTCATTGATACTCTTAAAATCTCACTAATCCAGCCGTTCGGGCGTCATGACAGTTAGTGACATAGTAGGTATTCCTCAGCCCCAACATAATTCAACAAATCAACTAAATCTCAATTATAACTATTAATTTGTGTATTGAAGATAACATTAGAGATAATATTAGAATCCTAAGTTAAATATAAATCCTACAAGAGTGGGATTTGTCTCCATTGTATTTGTATTTAAAGGGCTGTTTAGCCGTGTATTAGGGGGAAGAATCATCAATTGATACACATTCATCATATTGATTTATCATGGTATCAAGAGCCTAGTTTTTTTTCAAATTCTTATACGTCTTATTCATTAATCACGTATAATTGTGCTCTTATGATTTCTCTCGACAGAATCAATCCTCTCACGGAAGATACTGTTCTGTTTATGTAGCTGTGTTGTTTCGCTCATAAACTCCCTCAATCGCTGTTGCTTCCTCATTCGTGACCTCCGAGCCCTGTCCAAACGACCCTCACCTGAAACGCTGCTGCGTCTTCCTCCGTCGAGCAGCAACATCACCAGCCCGTCGTCAACCTCCAGCAACGGACCAGTGACGCAGCAATCTCCACCAGTGCTGCTGTCCGCCAAACGACCAGAACACACCATCTTCCTTTATCCTTTCGTCAAATTTTGCATACTGCTGGTCTGCATCAGAAGCAACCACTGCCTTTTTTTTTACATTCGCTGCCATGGCTGCTGCGCAAGACAAATCCGTACCCAACGTCGATTTAGTCTATCACTTGGGCTCCAGTGATGGTCCAGGAAATATCATCACTCCTATTCAGCTTCGTGGTGAAAACTACGATGAGTGGGCGAGGGCGATCAAGACCTCGTTGAAGGCCAAACGAAAGTTTGGTTTTGTTGATGGCTCGATTGTGAAGCCTACTGATGTCCAGAAGCGAGAGGATTGGGAGGTCATTCATTCAATGTTGGTCTCTTGGATTACCAATACTCTAGAACCGTCTATTCGTTCTACGATTGGTGAATATGATGATGCTCACTTGCTATGGACAAACCTTAAAAATCGTTTTTGTGTTGTCAATGGCACTAGGATTTGTCAACTGAAGCTCTCTTTATGCTTGTGTAGGCAGGAGAAAAATGAATCTGTTGCAATATATTTTGGTCGTCTGGCCAAAATTTGGGATGAACTCCACACGTATATCACTGTTCCGTCATGTTCTTGTGGGAATTGTTCATGTAATATTGTTTCCCAGGTGGAAAAATTGCGGGATGATGACTTCGTACATCATTTTTTGATTGGTTTAGATGACAAGTTTGCCTCCATCCGAGGACAACTTCTTGCTCAAGACCCTCTTCCGGGGGTGGACAAATCATATCAGCAAATTATTCAGGCAGAGAGGCTAATCTCGACCGATACAGTGGCCTCTAATCGAGAAGGCGTCATGGCTTTCAAGGTGCAATCTGACCCGCGACCAAAGTTTAATCGACCTGATAATTCGGATAAACTTTGTTCCTATTGCAATCGTGAGGGGCATGTCGAAGCCTCTTGCTTTCAGCTTCATGGATACCCGGATTGGTGGGGTGATAGGCCTCGAGGAGGCCGTGGTAATGTTCGTGGTAGCACGTCTTCAGCTCGCGGAGGGGGCCGTGCGGTAGGTACAGCAGGTCGTGGACTGCGACCACCTCCTGCTCGTGCAAACAAGACAGGAGGGTCTGCTGCTCAAGGAACGCAGCAGCCTCCTACTCACACTGATGGCTCACCTCTTGCGGGGGTTTCCGCGGCTCAGGTTCAGCAACTCCTAGACCATCTTAATACTTTCAAGCCAAAACTCCATGGTAAGCAAGATGTTGATTGGATAATCGACACCGGCGCATCAAATCATGTCACATGTGATGCGTCTCTTTTGATTAATGCTGTCCGTGTGTCTCATTATCCGGTTGGTTTACCGGATGGCCGATGTGCAAATGCTTCTTCGAAGGGTTCGCTGGAACTGGAAGGAGGATTGACTATTAAAAATGTTCTCTATGTTCCAGAATTAAACTGCAATTTAATTTCTGCTTCACAATTATGTGATGATTCAAATTGTACTTTGCAAATCACTAAAACATTGTGTGTTATACAGGACCTAGCGACGAGGAAGGTGATTGGAGCGGGTGATCGGGTGGATGGACTTTATTATTTCCGCGGGGTTCCAGGGGTGAAAGCTTTGAAAGTTGATCGAAGTAGGTCTGCAGAGTTATGGCATCAACGGTTGGGACATCCGTCGGCAAGAGTTCTACAACATCTTCCGTTTGTGAGTGATTCTACTAGAGACATTAAAAATAAATCCTGTGATATTTGTCCTCGTGCAAAACAACATAGGAATAGGTTTCCAATTAGCAATAGTAAAGCTAGTCGTTTATTTGAATTGGTTCACATTGATTTATGGGGGCCTTACAGGACACCCTCTTTGTGTGGATCTCGTTATTTTTTGACCATCGTCGATGATTTTTCTAGAAGTGTGTGGACATATTTGTTAAGCAATAAACCGGAAGTTGAATACTTGTTTCTTTCGTTTATTGCTTTGATTAAACGTCAGTTTTCTTGTGACATTAAAATAGTCCGGAGTGATAATGGAACAGAGTTTAATAATCTGCATGATTATTTTGTGGCCAAAGGAATAATATTTGAGTCCTCGTGTGTCGGTACCCCCCAACAAAATGGGCGAGTTGAGAGAAAACACCAACACATATTGAATGTAGCCAGAGCTTTAAGATTTCAGGCAAATTTACCGCTTCAATTTTGGGGGGAATGTGTTCAAGCCGCATGTCATTTGATTAACCGTACCCCTTCTAGATTGCTTCAACATAAAACTCCTTTTGAAATTTTGTTCAATAAAACCCCTTCTTATGACCACATCAAAGTTTTCGGATGCCTGTGTTATGCTCATGATCAACGGGGAAAAGGGGATAAATTTGCAAGTCGTAGTAGGAAATGTGTTTTCCTAGGATATCCTTTTGGGAAAAAAGGGTGGAAAGTTTTTGATGTAGAAACTAACCAACAATTTGTGTCTCGTGATGTGCAATTCTTTGAGCATGAATTCCCTTTCATAACTAGCAATAGTGTGCCATCTAATCCAACTCCGGCCTCGTTTAAGGGGGATTGTGTGTTAAGTGACGATGAAGATGAGTGCTATGAGGGTGGACTACGAGTTAGGGGGGCTGTTGATGAGGGCATTTGTGCTGGTGCCGCAGCTGCACAGCCTGCCCAGCCTGGTGGCGAGGAGGCTGCCAGTGGCGAGGCAGCTGCTGGTGGTGAGGAGGCTGCCAGTGGCGCGGTAGCTGCTGGTAGCGAGGAGGCTGCTGTAACGCAACCTGTGGTCAGTGAACCACAGCTTGTTGATGAGCGGGTTGTGGTGCGCGAGCACGGTGATGCTATGGGAAAGGGAATGCGTACTAAGTATGCAAATGTGAAATATCGTGACTTTGTGACCACTGTGCGAAATAATAAACGTCCATCTCCGCCTCCGGTTATTCCCGTGACAACATCTCCCTCAGCTATTTCAGTAGGGAATGAGCCAAGAAATTTCAAAGAAGCTATGAGACACGAGGGGTGGAGAAAGGCCATGGCAGATGAAATTAAGGCTCTAGAGGAACAAGGTACTTGGGAACTTGTTAACTTGCCTCCTGGCAAAAAGGCCCTCGGAAGCAAATGGGTATATAAAGAGAAGTATGACGAGCATGGACACTTGCAAAGATTGAAAGCTCGTTTGGTCATTTTTGGTCATCATCAGATTGAAGGCTTGGATTACAATGAGACGTTTGCTCCGGTAGCTAAAATGGTAACTGTTCGTACTTTTCTAGCAGTAGCAGCAGTGAAGAACTGGGAGGTTCATCAGATGGACGTGCATAATGCCTTCCTCCATGGCGATCTTGAAGAGGAAGTATATATGAAAATTCCTCCTGGTTTTGATAATATAAATTGTGGCAAAGTTTGCAGGATGAAAAAGTCACTGTATGGTTTAAAACAGGCTCCCCGATGTTGGTTTGCCAAGCTCGCAACAGCTTTGAAAACTTATGGCTTTAAACAGTCATATTCTGATTATTCTCTATTTACTTTGTCGACAGAAAAAACACAGTTAAATGTGCTGGTATATGTGGATGACTTGATTGTTGCAAGTAATGATAAATCTGCTATGCTCAATTTTAGACAATACTTGGGGAACTGTTTCAAGATGAAAGACTTGGGTCTTTTAAAATATTTTTTGGGTTTGGAGGTAGCTCGTAGCAAACAGGGATTTTTTATTTGTCAGAACAAATATGCCATGGACATCATTACAGAAACAGGTATGCTTGGTTCCTCGCCTGCAGATTTCCCAATGGAGCAACATCACAAACTAGCCCTGGCGGGAGGAGATGTGTTGCAAGATGTAGAGAAGTATCGTCGACTAATTGGTCGTTTGATATATTTGTCTGTCACTAGGCCTGACTTGGCATACTCGGTCCACATACTATCTCAGTTCATGCAGGCTCCGCGAGTGGAACATTGGAAAGCTGCATTGCGTGTTGTTCGGTATTTGAAGAAAAATACAGGACAAGGTATATTGTTGAGATCGGATAGTGCATTGCAGCTTGAAGGTTGGTGCGACTCAGATTGGGCTAGTTGTCCTATTTCCAGACGTTCCTTAAGTGGTTGGTTTGTTCTTCTTGGTTTGTCTCCTGTCTCATGGAAAACTAAGAAACAGCATACGGTCTCTCGTTCCTCTGCTGAAGCAGAATATCATTCGATGGCTGCATTGACTTGTGAATTGAAATGGTTGAAACAACTTTTAGGGGATTTGGGTGTTGAACACAAGAGTGGCATGCATCTTTATTGTGATAGTCAGTCTGCGTTATACATTGCTCAAAATCCGGTGTTTCATGAGAGAACGAAACACATTGAGGCTGATTGTCACTTTGTTCGGGACTCGATTACCGATGGTACTATTCACCCTTCATATGTGTCGACCACGGTACAACTAGCGGATATATTCACTAAGGCCTTGGGAAGAGACAAGTTTGAATTTTTACTTCGCAAGTTGGGCATTTGTAATCCGCATGCTCCAACTTGAGGGGGGGTATTGAAGATAACATTAGAGATAATATTAGAATCCTAAGTTAAATATAAATCCTACAAGAGTGGGATTTGTCTCCATTGTATTTGTATTTAAAGGGCTGTTTAGCCGTGTATTAGGGGGAAGAATCATCAATTGATACACATTCATCATATTGATTTATCATTGTGTCAATTATATCACTTCTTTACATTCATTTTGCTAGATTAAGTCGGACCATAACATAACAAAGATCACTACAGTTATGTAGTCAGTAACGAATTCATCTAAGACACCATATATGCCCAGAACTAAAGTGAATTTTCCATATCCAACTTTTTTTATATTCTATTATCACACATACATACATATATGATACAGTACAAGTTGAACAATGTGTTCTATCGAACCACCAAAATCTCTTTGGTCCGTCAGTGCATGTTGGAAAAATTATAATTGAATTTATCTTCTATACAGTGACCATGTAAGAATTAACTCATACATTTTTTGTGCCAATATTTTAATATTATTTGGCCTTCTAAAAAGACTAATGCTTATCAAGAAGCATGTAGTTGTCTTGACAAATGTCAAGACACTTGGCAAATGGCTAAATGCTTTGACAAATGTCAAAACGTTTGACAAATGGTAAGAGAAATTTATGCATTTTTTGCCTATAAAAATGTTCCTCCTTAAGCCAATTTACACAATCAAAAACACACACACACGTCTCTCTCCCATCTTCCTTCCAAATTTCTTTCCTATATTATTTAATGGCAAAATACATAATCTACCAATCAAACTTTGGACCAAATCCCTATTACACACCTATTGAACACGTGTTTTATGTTAAACATCAAACCATTTAAAAATGTGTCAATTACACAGTATTTTCATGTTGGATCAGTTTTACAAAATGTGTGTGTATCACGCACTAATATGCTCGTGACATGTGTCATTAATTTAAAAAAAATAAAAACACACTTAAAATTACATATATACCCCCTTCTTCATCTTCCCACCTTGCCTTCCATTATTTCTTGAGAAACATTTACAGTATGACCCTAAAAAACAAAACAACAAAGGCACAAAACAAAATGCTCTACCATAGTTATCACAATAACACTCGTTCAACAACCATATTGATAAACACAAATAACATATCCAAAGAATTTCACCGACCGAAAGTTTACTTGAAATTCCATCTCCGACCATCCTTTCTTTCTGGCATTATCTTTTCCTTTTCACAAAACTCGACAATGATGAGCCAAAAATAATAATGAATAGGAAAATTTTCAGACATTTATTTGGCAGAACTAAAAGAACCACAAAGGCCACTTTACCAACAAAATTCCAAAACAAAAAATAGATCCTTGTGTAATTTCTTCTGCAATTCTTCCCTTCCCACTGATGGGATCTTGGGAAACCAAAACACATACGGGGTAGGGGATTGGGGGTACAAGAGCAGAGGGGGTTATTTTTTCTTTCTTTTTATATTTATTTATTAACTAGTGTAAAAAGGAAATTAAAAAAAATAGACACGTCTGAATTGAAATTTTTAGCATTTACGCGCCCGTTTGATGTGAAGAACACGCGGGTGCCACATAGCTAACGTGGTGTAATTGACACACTTTTAAAAGGTATGGTGTGTAAAATAAAACCCGTGTAGAACAAGTGTGTAACAGGGATTTGGTTCAAAGTTTGATGGATAGATTATGTACTTTGCCTTATTTAATTAATATTTAATACTAGTTGGTCTTCATTTTTCCTTCTAGCCAGGTTTGTAAGATTTAATTTTGCTGATTCCTGTATCCTCCCTAATAGAGGTAGGCTTGTTTAATCTTGGAGAAATATTTCACATTGCTGAAATAGTTTCTTAGGACAGTGCCCGGCACGACTCAAGCCAGTTGGTGTATTTCTGCTCAAAATTAATTTGTTGCAGCACTATTATTATTATTATTATTATTGTTGTTGTTGTTGTTGTTGTTGTTGTTGTTGTTGCTGTTGTTATTTTCGGTATCATATTCCCTACAATCTAAGAAACTATGGCAAATAACACTGATACTGAAAATACTACGGAATACACCAATGTTGGCGTTACGGCCGTTGCTCCAGCCCCAGTTGCACTACCATATGCCACGCCATTTCCAGATATGTCAAATATTAAAATTTTCGCCAATAAAAATTTCAAGTGTTGGCAAGAACGTATTTTCTCACTGCATGATGTTCATGGTGTTGCACATGCACTGCTCCATCCACAACCTAGTGCAAACGCTGATAATAAAATTATGGAATCATGTCAATATTCCAACAAGGTATGCCGTCATATACTGTTGCAAACTATTTCTAACTAACTATTTGACGTGTCTTGCAGTTATAAAAAAGCAAAAGCTATATGGGAAGCTTTAATTAAAAAATCCACTGCTGAAGATGCTGTATAACAAAAATCTGTTGTAGGAAAATTTTATCTGTGGCAGATAAGAGATGATAAAGAAATGAACATACAAATCAACGAATTTCAAAAATTGTTAGAAGAGTTGAAGAGGGAGGGGATGTATTTACTAGAAAAGTTTGCTGCTGGAGTGCTAATTGAAAAGCTGCCTGACTCAAGGAGTGACTACAAAAATAACTTAAAGCACAAACAGAAAAATTTCACCATTGAGGAAATTGTGACCCACATCCTAATTGAAGATTCCAACTGAAAAGAATCTGCCAAAGCTAGGATAACAAATCTCAAAGCAAACATAGTGCAAAGCAGCAACAACAACCGCAAAAGGTACAAGAATAAGCCTCAAGGTTGCAAGCCTAAAAATCCTAACCTTAAAATGAAAAAAAGGGCTCTTGTTTTGTTTGTATAAAACGAGGCATGCCTCACAGTGCATGTACAGAGCAAGAAATGACAAAGAAAAAACTAATACTCCTAAGGCTAACTTAGCTGAAGGAGGTGATATTATTGCAGCTGTCATTTCTCAAGTAAATATTGTAGCACATGCAAAAGTATGGGTGATAGACTCTGGGGCTACTCGACACATTTGTGCAAATCGAGAAACATTTCCTCTTATACTCCTGTAAAGGATGATAGAGAAGAAGTCTATCTTGGAGACTCAAGTACTACCAAAGTCTTGGGTAAAGGTAAAGTTCTCCTGAAACTCACTTCAAGAAAAACTTTAGCCCTTATTGATGTACTGCATGTCCCTACTATGAGGGCAAACTCGATTTCTTTATCCTTGTTGGGAAGAGCCGGAGTGAAAGTGTCATTTGAATCTGATAAGATCATAATGACTAAAAATAATGTGTTTGTGGGAATGGGCTATTGTAACCAAGGACTCTTTGTACTTAATATTTCTGATGTTATCAATGGAAATGTATATGCTTCTGCTTATATGATTGAATCAATTTCTCTATGGCATGCTAGACTAGGACATGTTAATGTCAGATATATAAAGCAAATACAGTCACTGGGATTAATATCTGGTTTAGACTCTAATGATATTAACAAATGTGAAATATGTGTTGAAGCTAAAAGTACTAGAAAGACTTGTTTTACCTTAAATAAAGAAACTAAATTGTTATCTATAATTCACACTGATTTTGGGCGACTTGAAGCAGACTATGATTAGAGGTGGTAAAAATATTATGTGACTTTTATTGATGATTTTTCTAGATATACTAAGTTGAATTTGCTTAGAAATAAAGATGATGCTTTTAATGCTTTTATTTCTTATAAAACTGAGGTTGAAAATCAACTTAGTAGAAAAATCAAGAGAATTAGATCTGATAGAGGTGGAGAATTTTTATCTTTAAATGAATTTTGTGAGAATAACTGAATTATTCATGAAGTAACTCCGTCTTATTCACCTGAGTCAAATGGAGCAGCTGAAAGAAAAAATAGAACATTGAAAGAGATGACGAACTCTATGTTAGTTAGTTCTAATGCTCCTGATAATTTGTGGGGTGAATCTATTTTATCTGCATGTCACTTACAAAATAGAATACCACATAGAAGATCTGGCAAAACTCCGTATGAATTGTGGAGGGGCTATAAACCAAACTTAAAATACTTAAAACTGTGGGGGTGCCTTGCTAAAGTTCTTTTGCCTGCACCTAAAAAGAAAAAAATAGGTTCTAAAACTGCTGATTGCATGCTAATTGGATATGTAGAACATAGTGTTGCATATTGATTTCTTGTTTTAAAAAGTGATGTGCTTGATTGCAATACTATAATTGAGACAAAGAATGCTGAGTTCTTTGAATATATTTATTTATTATCTGATAAAATTTCTCATAAAATTGTTGAAACAAATAATGAAATTACCTCTAATGAGGAACTGAGAAGGAGCAAAAGGCCTAGGAAAGAATATTTTTTCTTATGGAAATGACTTTCAAACTTTTCTTGTCGATAATGAACCATCATATTATGTTGAAGCTATATCTTCTTCAGATGCTAAATATTGGAAAGAGGCAATAAATGATGAAATTGATTCTATTATGAAAAATGATACATGGATTTTAACTGATTTGCCTCCTGGTGCAAAACCTATTGGTTGTAAATGGATTTTCAAAAGGAAATTTAAACATGATGGATCTTTAGATAAATATATAGCTCGGTTAGTAACAAAAGGTTTTTCTCAAAAACAAAATATAGATTATTTTGATACATTTGCACCAGTGGCTAAATTTCTTCTATTCGAATTTTAATTGCCTTAACTTCAATCCGTAAGCTTTTTATCCACCAAAATGATGTGAAAACTGCTCTTCTAAATGGTGATTTAGAAGAAGAGATTTATATTGTTCAACCTGAAGGCTGTGTCATTTTTGGACAAGAAAATAAAGTTTGTAAATTGATTAAATCTCTTTACGACCTTAAACAAGCTCCCAAGCAGTGAATTTGAACAAGTCTTACTGAGAATGGGTTTTCTTCAGTTGAGGTGGATAAATGTGTTTATAGTAAAGTGGTAGACAATGATTATGTGATAATATGTCTATATATTGATGACATAGTTATATTTGGTAAAAGTTTAAATATTGTGCAAAGTACTAAATTATTCTTGTCTTCTAATTTTGATATGAAAGATCTGGGTGAAGTAAATATAATATTGGGAGTCAAAGTTATAAGAAGTGAAGATGGAATAATGTTGTCTCAGGAACATTATGTTAAATGACTTCTTAAGAAGTTTGAATATTTTAATGTCACATCCATGAGCACTCCTTTTGATGTTAACTCTAATTTGAAAAAGAATAATGGTAACCCAGTTGCTCAGTCTAAATATGCTCAGAGTATTGGGAGTATGATACATTTAATGAATTTTACAAGGCCTAATATAGCTATTTTGTGTGTAGACTGAGTAGATATACACATAATCCGAACAGAGAGCATTGATCTGCATAGAGATTAATGAAATATCTGAGAGGAATCATGAATTATGGTATCCTATATAATGGATTTCCTTCTACTTTAGAAGGATAAAGTGATGCAAACTGGATCTCTGATTCAGATGAGACTAAATCCACTAGTGGTTATGTATTCACCCTTGGTGGTGGTGCAATATCGTAAAAATCATCTAAACAGACGATCATTGCTAGATCGACTATGGAATCAGAGTTTGTAGCTCTAGATTTAACTGGTTCTGAGGCTGAGTGGTTAAGTAATTTCTTAGCTAATATCCCTTTAATAAAGTACGTATTGCGTTCTGTGTCGATACACTGTGATTGCCAAGCAGCAATAGCTATGGCAAAGAATAAATCTTATAATTATAAAAGTAGACACATGAAACTGAGACACGATGTCATAAAACAACTGTTGAGAGATGGAATTATTTTCATTGACTATGTGAAGTAAGAGACAAATTTGGCTGATCCTCTAACTAAACCCGGGGAATAGAATTAATTCTTCAAACCTCAAAAGATATGGGTTAAGGCTGACATATTGTCAATAGATATGGTAACCTAACCTATGTGATTGATGATCCCATGAAGTAGGTTCATATGGGTAATAACAGGTCAATATTGGCACTAATGCACTAAAAGAGAGTGATTGACATCTACTAATTGAGAGGCTGAGTTATAACTCGTGAAATTTATAGTCCTTAATAGACGGTGTATTTAAAAGCAGTATACACTTGATGAATTCACCTACATGAAAGTAGAGTGGGCCGCACCTATGAGATTTTGGCCTAGTCTATAGAGCTCTCATGAATAACCAGGCAAGCACATGGCCAATTGGGCGCAAAACCGTGTTGCACAGCAAAATTACCGGGGGTCAAAAAGTGATTAATAAAATCTCTGACTTACAATAAGAATTATTGGTTCATAGAAATATTATATTTCACCTGTAATTCTGTGAGTTAAATTTTATCGGCCTAAGTTTGGGTCATAGTCCAGAAGACATCAAACCTATTACATTTGGACTATACAAATCCAACAAGTTTATTTTTTAAAATCTTTAAAATAATGGGGGACTGTGGCAATATTTTAAAATTATTTGGCCTTCTAGAAAAACTAATGCTTGTCAAGAAGCATGTAGTTGTCTTGACAAATGTCTAAATGCTTTGACAAATGTCAAAACTTTTGACAAATGACAAGAGAAATCTATGCATTTTTTGCATATAAAAATGTTCCTCCCTTAAGCCAATTTACACAATCAGAAACACACACACGTCTCTCTCTCCTCTTCATTCCTAGCTTCTTTCCTGTATTATTTAATACTAGTTGGTCTTCATTTTTCCTTCTAGCTGGGTTTGTAATATTTAATTTTGTTGATTCCTGTATCCTCCCTAATAGAGGTAGGCTTGTTTAATCCTGGAGAAATATCTCACGCTGCTAAAATAGTTTCTTAGGACAGTGCCCAGCACGACTCAAGCCTGTTGATGTATTTCTGCTCAAAATTATTTTATTGCAGTAATATCATTATTATTATAATTATTATTGTTATTGTTGTTATTTTCGGTACCATATCCCTACATTTTTAGTTCATATAAAGAGATAATTAAAGGCAACCATTTATAATAATGGAGATTAGTAATTTAAAAATAAAATAAGTTACCAGTTACAATGTGTTAAAATATTTTGGTGCTGTAAGATTTTACATAGCCAGTACGTATAAGTCGAGAGTTTAACTTTTATATAAATTAAATCCATTATTTTTGTGGGCAATGAAAGAGGGAAATGTGTTAGGCCCACAGAAAAGTGGTGCAGAATGGATAAAAGCTACTACGCTGAGTCCTACATATTCGATTCCACTTGCCACAGCCAACAAAAACAGTACATTACCCTTCACACATTATATTATACAGTGGGAGAGAGAGAGAGTAACACATCAAATTAGAAAGCCAACAAACTTTCATCTAACTCGAATATACACTCTCTTTGTTAACATCATCTATGGGGACTGATTCAATTTACCGGCGGCCGACGACGCAAGTCTACGGCTGTATGTCGCCGTCGTGCATGGAAATGCACGACGACTACTCACGCATAAACGAGTACGGCCGGCCGCGAGGAGGTGACAGCTGCGGCCGGAGATCGTGGAGAAAGCTGCTGAAGAAATTGGTGAATGAAGGGAAGAATGTGTACGGCAAAAAGACTTTGAAGTTTCACTATGATGCTGTTAGTTACTCGCAGAATTTCGATGAGGGATGTAACAAAGATGATTATGATTTTCCTCCACGTCATCACCAAGTTTTCAGAGATTGCAGAATTAATGTACAGAAGTAAATAGAGCTTTTATTATTACAACTTTTTGTATATTTTTAATCAGGGCATAGAATTGTTATATAGTACTATGTTTCAAGTCTAGATCATAATGCAACCCTTGGCTGAATTTTTATCCGCATCCCGTCTATCTTTTCTTCTTCTTCTTCTTTTCCTTTTTTTTTTGGGATTCAATCTGTTTCTCGCTTGAGCATATATATAAATACATAATTAACTCAGGACAGTAAGTTACAAGTTAACAGAAGATCAATAGAAAGAAAAAACATGAATTTTTGATAGTGTTTATTGGAGGCATTGGGTTCTTGTAGATCTATTTCAGTCAATAAGGCATTATTGGTTCAGAATTAAATATTTATATATATTTAAGATTTTTTAATTATAAATATTAGGTTTAAGCAAAAGTTATTAGGTTCCTGCTATCGTATGGTTTTCTATACACGCTGATGGACTATAATAAGCAGCGGAACCAATCCCAGTATCAAAATTACATGTAATCTAGACAACTAGCATAAACGAGATTTCACGGGTTACCTCTTGAAGCGTGAACATATCTCTTTTACCACTTGAGTCTTCTGTTCCATAACTTCTCAATGGAATCTCCATCACCCGCACAATCGTGATCCTCCAACGTTCCACGGTCTTCTACTGTGTTACCCAAATAATAACCGAAAATAGCAATTTTGTATGGGCGAAATTTCTAGTAAAACTTGGCTAAAAATTTCAGCCACCATATCTTTTTCCTTCTAGGTGGAAAACCTTATGTATTTATTGCACAAGTTTTAAGGGTTAAGACCCTTTCCAAAACCTGTTGAGTTTTCTTTTCCACCAGAAAAAGGATTCCATTATTTCTTATTATTTAGGCACAGTAGGGACCACAAAATTTAATTAACAAGGCTTCCAATTATGGAATTAATTTATAATTTTCGAAATTAATATCTACCATAATTAATTACGAATTATTCCACTAAAAATACATAATTACACTCCTTATTCAATTTCGAAATTCATCCATTAAATCTTATTTAACTCTCCATGTTAAGATTCAGATACGAATCAATTAAATTAAATTACTGACGATTTAATTTATTGATTATTTCCTTTAGACTTTCGTTAACTTATTTCATGTATCGAATACAAAATTCACCGGCCGAGTTTATACATGAAAACTTATAAGCTTTCATAAAAGTGTATCATCAATCTCTAAAACGAGACATGGATTCCATCAACTAACTATTACTTAGCTAATGTACATTATTATTATCCAATTACCAGGCATATTGACCCACGAAAAAATCTCGCCTTTTAATAATCAAAACAATAATACTATACACAACTAATAATAATTATACCAAGATTAAGAGTATAAGTACATTTAATGGCTAGAGAGTTTATTTTATTAAGTCATTATAAAATACTTATCTCTGCCTGGTCCGTTCAATACATACAAAATATACTAGCACAAGAAGTTGGAATTAAACCATTTCCATAATCAAGATAAATTATATTTAATCTTGTGCTACAATCATTCTTAATGGTTTGTCCAATTCCATCATTAGATTGTGAACTCAAACTTTATACGTATAAGAACCAATTATTTTGATCATCCGTGTATAAGCTAAACTCTATACACTAAATCATCTACTATATAAGCAAAGGACACAGACTATTATATGATCTATATTAAAACTGAATAAACAATTATTTCATAATAAATACCATATCTAAACCAAACCCATGGTTAATAGTATATATCCCAACAATCTCCCACTTAGCCTTTTAACCATTATAATTATTAGAATATACTATATCCAAATGCATGGTTAATAGTATATGCCCCAACAATCTTCCACTTAGACTCATAACCATGCATCTACAACTTTCTCAGGCATTCTTTCAGATGACTATTAAAAGTCTTCACCAAATAAGGTTTTGTTAAAGAATCTTGCCAAGTTATATCTGATGCAATATTTGTCCAGTAGTGCTTTGTCGTAACTATCTAATTTGGTATTGAACTCTTCAGGGATCCTGTTACAGAAACTATCCCAAGAATGTACACTGAGCTATGATTTTATTTAGCTTTCTCCCACTACGACGAAGTACTACTAATATTACCTTCATTACCTCACGACATTGAAATATTAGTAACTTCTTACTGTAGTTTTCAATGTTCAAATATCACTCCCACTCGGTAAAGATATCATGTCTATTAACGTTCTCCCACTATTTAAATGCAATGGAACGTCAATTCTGACGTGTGGGTTTTGATGTTCTTGAACATCTAGTTATTTCTTTGTCCAGTTCCTGTAAAATAGTTTACTTTTAGGAACATATTTTATTAAACAATCTTTATCTAGAAAAATGCAATTGTTTTAACAATTGCCTTATTTTCTTTAGGACAATAAAATAAAGCTTCATTCGTTTTCTTGGATATTCGATAAACATGCACCTATCCATTCTTAGTTCCAACTTACATATCTGCTTTCCCTTTCAGCACATATGTGGGACAATCCTATATCTGAATATACCACAGACCGAGCTTACATTCAGTCCACAGTTCTATAGGTGTCCCAGGTACTAACTTAGAAGAAACTAAATTCAGAATGTAATTTGCAGTTTCCTGGAAATATTCCAAAAAGAAATAAGGCAAATTTGAATAACACATCATTAGTCTATCCATATCCAAAAGAAACTTATTTCTTCTTTCTACTACACCACTCTATTATGGAGTTTACAGTGTAGTCAATCGAGATGTAATCTCTTATTCTGATATGTAACAAGAGAACTTTTTAGAGATGTGCTCTCCACTACAATCAAATTGTAGTAACTTAATATATTTATTTGATGCTTCTCCGTTTCAAGTCTTAAAAATCTTGAATTACTTAAATCATTAAGACTTACAGTGCATCAAATAAGTATATTAATATTTTGAGTAATCATTTATGAACATCACAAAATACTCAAAATCTATCTCTTATGAGTATGTTCATTTAACCATACAAATCAAGAAGGATTCATTCTAACTTATCACTAGTTTTATTTCCTTTTAAAAGGAAACATCTTTTAGTCAAATTTCCTTCCAAATAGGATCCACAAGTTGGTAGTGCCTCTACTTTCAATAAACCTTAAGGTCTATCCTTGACCAACTTGAAATCCTATCGAGATTAATATGACTTAGACAAAAGTGCACAGATAAGTTTTACTCAATTTTGAAGAACATATTCTCTTATGAGGTAGACTAATATCGTTCTATTCAGGAGAGACATCAATATACAATAGCAAGGTCATGCATTCATGTACCACAAAAGATTAAATATTTATTAAGCTCAATAACTCAAGAGCTATTCGAAAAATAAAACAAATATCCATCTCTTATTTTGCCAAGAAACGGAAATTAAATTCCTTCTAACAAAAGTACATATATTGCAAGCTTAAAATTAATACCTTATCACTAAAGTTTTTTTTAAAAAGTAATACGATCAGTTGCATAAAATCATTGTGGAGTTGAGATAAAAGCATTAAATAGATTATAATAAGTCAAAACACTGAATAGTAAAATTCAGACTGCATTCAATATTTATATACATACATACATCTAGAATAATAAATTTCGATGGGAAAAGAATCATTCATGCAAAGTTTATTATATAATGCAAGAATTATACAATCCAAAAATAAATAGAACCAACTCAGATGGAGAGCATACTATTATTTTCAGTCAATTGTATATAACTTTTTAATACAAAAATTTCAAACACACTACACATATATGTCATGCATCTTGAATAGAAATTTCGATGGGAAAAGAACTATTCATGCAACATACATATGCAATGCCGGATTATTCACTCTAATAATTAAAACAGACCCAACTCAGATGGAGAGTATACTGTTAATTTAAGTCAAGTGAACATCATTTTTAATAGCTCTAGTTCCATTGATCCAACATGTATACTCAGATGGAGAGTAAGTACACGATATCAATTACTAGTATTTCACTTAGTGGGCTTATAATAAATTTACCTGATATGGAGGAAGACCTAAAGTCAACGCGTAAATTTATTACTTACTTGAAATTAATAGTGAAATACCATAGAAATATAATTCTATCACCATTTAATCATGATTGTATTTTAGTTACAAAATTTATTTAACCTTTAAACTCATAGGGAGAGCTAACATAGGTTATCAATAACTAGTAACTATATCCAGTGAGTATATAATAAATTTATCCGATATGGAGGAAGACCTAATGTCAACGCGTAAATTTACGATCTCACTATAAATAAAAAAATGAAGACCATAGGGGTTAATTCCTATCACCACTTTATCACAACCACAAACTTTTCTCTGATTATTAAGTTCCACAATTTCAAAAAAAATGCTCAATACCTCATTTAAACATTCTTAAAATACTAAAATTAATATTTTACACTACATAGCAGTGATTATTTTTCATTGAACTATTTCTGATAAATCTACCAAATTCATATCAATCGGAGATCGTTAAAGTCACAATCTCCAAAAGTTGCGACCAAATTTAGAAAATTATCATTTTAAACATTTTTTAAGAATTTAAAATATGACCTGTATTTTTTTTGTCATATATCAATTCATGTCAAATGAACATGTGTTATCATGTTCAAGATTAGAGATAAATAAATGATAGAAAGAATGACTTTTCATATGCAAATCACATTTTAATCCGTCAAACCTCCAAAAAACTCATCTAAACGATCCCAAATCGTCAAAATACGATGTGATTCACTCATAGCAGTGAATTCTTCTTAAATGAACGTTTCCGATGATCCTACCGAATTTTAGGTCATTTGGAGATCCTGAAATTCATGATCGCTAAAACTGGACCAAATTCGAATAAATTATTTTTATCGTAGTTAGTATTTAATCCATGTGATTTGCATTCTTCATATATATCATATCAAGTTAAATCACATGTTTCAGATTTAACACAAATCTAGCCTATATATAAGGATTAAATTTTCATATTTATAACAAATTTAATTTAATAAACTACTTGAAAACCCATCTAAACGACCTCAAAATACCAAAAAATTACATGATTCATTGCATAGCAGTGCTTTTTTCTCACTAGATCGTTTTTGATGAACCCACCAAGTTTCAGGTCAATCGGAGTCCGTCAATTCATTACCACCAGCCTGTAACCAAACACGGAGAATAACCGTTTTAAGTAGTCTCGATTAAAATAAATATGATATTGATTTTCATTCTCCTTATATTTATACTATGAGTTCAAGGCATATATTATGTTCTTCCTATTTCTGGGATATATAATATCTCATTTTATCCTTTTATTAAACACATAAGAATCTGAGAGATAATATTTCTCCCATACGGCGAAAACCCCAATATCTCTTCTCATTGGTGGAGTTAGTTTCACTAGTACCCAAAGATAAAACTCTTTTCCTAATTAAGAACCTCCACCATTAATGTAGATTTCTTAAGGATAATTTTCACATGGTATATTAAACATATTTCAATGGCTCAAATAAATAGAACATTTTTTGGATCCTACTTATTAATCATAATTCTCAATCCATGAATAGATATAATTTCACATGTACAAATTTACTAAGAAGTTTTCATGAGTTCAAATAAACAAACCACTTCAGCGGTAACTATTTATTACTCATAAAATTCTCAATTTACAAATGAATATATATTTAGCTCATAAAATTATTTTATGGTAGACCATAGCTTAAAAGTCATACCAACAATATAAAACCTATACAAAATATCTTCATATTTCACTTAATTAGAACCTCCAATCAGAGAACAATATTTTTCATCGAAAATCCAAACTAGTAATCACGTAGGGCATGAAAACATAAAATTAAATTTGAGATTTTCTTTTATGCACAAATATGCCAAACGCTCCAATCATTAGTCATCCAGGATATCGAATAGAGAATTTTATTTTCTTACAAAATAATTATACCATCACACAATATCAATTATACCTTGTAAGACCTAGTCAATAAAATCCTACACATTTATTATTAAATTTAATACAACAACACGTCTATTTGCTAATAGTCAATATGTAAACCTATTATATGACTAGTATTTAATCATGGGGACCATGGGGCCCCCACCACCATTGAATTAAAAAGAAATTAAAATTATTAAGAAATAATTTCCAGAAAATAGAAAAACGTCCACAACACAGTCCAAACGATCTCAAAACGCTGAAAAATACCATAGTACACTGGTGTATCAGTGATTTTTTCTCACCGCGTCGTTTCCAATGGACCCAACAAATTTCAGCTCAATCGGAGTCTGTCAAGATCGCTGACCTTCGAAAATACCGGCTATTCGGTCAAAAACAGGTTTTGCATTTTTCTAGGGTTTACCCCAAAAAATTTAGATAATCTCAATCAAAAAAAAAACATATATCTCGTGAGTATAAGAATAATCCAAAAAAATTTCATAGTTAATTCACAAAACATAGTGCAGTTTTTCAGAAAATCGCATATTTATGTAATTTAAAAAAACCGCACATAAACACCATATTCTCGTTTCATGAAAAATTTAGTTATCTAATTAGATGTGAGTGAGCTCAGATACCAATTGATTTATTATAATAAGCAGCGGAAGCAGTCCCAATATCAAAATCGCACGTAATCTAGACAACTAGCATAAACGAGATTTTACGGGTTACCTCTTGAAGCGTGAACATATCTCTTCTACCACGTGAGCCTTCTGTTCCATAACTTCTCAATGGAATCTCCATCACCTGCACAATTCTGATCCTCCAACGTTCCATGGTCTTCTACTGTGTTACCCAAATAGTAATCAGAAATAACAATTTTGTGTGGGGGAAATTTCTTGGAAAACTTGGCTGAAAGTTTCAGCCACAAAATCTTTTTCCTTCTAGAATGAAAACCTTATGTATTTATTGCACAAGTTTTAAGGGTTAAGACCATTTTCCAAAACCTGTTGAGTTTTCTTTTCCACCAGAAAAAGTATTCCTTTATTTCCTATTATTTAGGCACAGTAGAGACCACCGAATTTAATTAACAAGGCTTCCAATTATGAAATTAAATTACAATTTTTGAAATTAATATCTACCATAATTAATTACGAGTTATTCCACTAAAAATTCATAATTGCACTCCTTATTCTATTTCGAAATTTATCCATTAAATCCTTTTTAACTCCCCATGTTAAGATTTAGATACGAATCAATTAAATTAAATTACTGACGATTTAATTTATTGATTATTTTCTTTAGATTTTCGCTTAACTTATTGCATGTGTCGAATACAAAATCCACCGCCCGGCTATACACATGAAAACTTATAAGCTTTCATAAAGGTGTATCATCAATCTCTAAACCGAGACATGGATTCCATTAACTAACTATTACTTCACCAATGTACATTATTATTATCCAATTTACCAGGCATATTGTAAATAAATCATACTATACACAACTAATAATAATTATATAAAGATTAAGAATATAAGTACATTTAATAGCTAGAGAGTTTATTTTATTAAGTCAGTATAAAATACTTATCTCTACCTGGTCCGTTCAATATATACAAAATATACTAGCACAAGAAGCTGGAATTAAACCATTCTCATAATCAAGATAAATTATATTTAATCTTGTGCTACAATCATTCCTAATGGTTTGTTCAATTCCATCATTAGATTGTGAACTCAAACTTTATACTTATAAGATCGATGATTTAATCTTCCGTGTATAAGCTAAACTCTATACACTAAATTATCTACTATATAAGCAAAGGACACCGACTATTATATGATCTATTTAAAACTTTATTAAAACTGAATAAATAATTATTTCATAATAAATACTATATCTAAATCAAACTCATGATTAATAGTATATATCCCAACACACTGTACTATTACTGGTTTATGGCAAATGAATAATATAGTGTCTATTTAAGCTGTGGGATGATAGTAATAATTGACTTGTTCAATTTCATGTTTTCATTTGCAGTTGCGAATGAAGATGACAAGTCTTTTGAGCGACTAGGTCAACGACTCTAATCCGTTTTAACTCTCGAAATTTTAGGTGAGAGATTTGATATTGACGTCATCACAAATTTTATACTTACTCACACTGTTTATTTTTACTAATTCATTATATTAAAAATATTTTTTTATTTCTATTAATAGACCTTGGTGATCATTTCCTCGATAAAGTATAAAGAGCAAGAAGTCATCAATAGATCAGTGTTGTAACCATGATTCCTGAAGTGTAAGTACACACTGATTGTTGCGGAAGCCAAATATATATAGTGTGAATGAGTCATAATTACTATACTAAAAATTATGGGAGTCACTAAATAATAAATAAGACAATAAACTAACAATAAAAGGAATACTAGAATTTAACGAGGTTCGGCCAACTTTACCTACTCCTCGGACACAACCAATATTTTATTTCACTCCAAAAATACAAGTAAAATAATACGAAAGAGAGAAAATACAAATATCTTAAACAAATGAGAAGGCACAAAGGATGTGTGTTTAAATCCTAAACATTAGTCCTTCTTTTATATGGAGAAATTCCTCCCAAGTCTCCCGCCGATGGGGCAGTAGAAATTTTGCCAAATTTCAACAAATCTCCACCTTGGGAAAATTCTACATCTTCAATTTTATCTCAGTAACAAATTTTGGTTGTGTCTTCATCTTCAATCTTCAGTGTTCAACAATGTTGATCAAATCCAAACAATGTTGAAACTTGATCGCAGTCACGATCTTTGTCAGCATATCAGCAGGATTCTCTGCAGTATGAATTTTCTTCACCGTGACTCCACCTTCTTCTATGATTTCTCGTAAAAAAATGATACCGAACATCAATGTGCTTCATCCTTGCATGATAAACTTGGTTCTTCGCTAATTGAATAGCACTTTGACTTTCACAAAAAATTGTCATACCCTTTTGTTCAATACCAAGTTCTTTTCCTTGAAGCCAAATTGCCTCCTTCACAGCCTCTGTAATAGCCATGTACTCTGCCTCTGTTGTAGACAAAGCAACTTTTGACTGCAAAGTAGAATTCTAATTAACTGGTGCCTTTGCGAAAGTAAACACATAACCAGTAGTTGATCTTCGTTTGTCCAGATCACCCGCAAAATCTGAGTCACAATATCCAACTACAGACTGGTTACTTTCCTACTCAAAGACTAACCCACATCTACAGTATTATGAATATACCGTAGAATCCACTTCATAGCTTGTCAATGCTCATTTACTGGATTATGCATATATCTTCTAATAACTCCAACAGCTTGTAAAATGTCAGGTCTCGTACAGACCATTGCGTACATCAAGCTACCAACAACATTTGCATATGGTACCTTTGACATATACTCTTGTTTAGCTTCATCCTTTGGCGACATAGCAGTACTTAGCTTAAAATGGGGAGCAAGTAGAGTACTAACTGGCTTAGTCTTGTCATTTACGACAAAATGTTGTAGTACTCTCTTCAAATATTCTTTCTGAGATAAACAGATTTTCTTTGAATGCCTATCTCTTATTGTCTCCATGCCAAGAATTTTCTCTGCCTCACCCAAATCCTTTATCTCGAACTTCTTCTTCAGTTGAATCTTCAACTTATCAATTTTTTTTCGAATTCTTCGAAGCTATCAACATATCATCAACATATAGGAGAAGATATATAAAGGAACCATCTTTAAGCTTGTGAAAGTACACATAATGATCGTATTTGCTTTTCTCGTACCCTTGTTGCAACATAAACTTGTCAAATTGCTTGTACCATTGTCTATAAGATTGCTTCAATCCGTACAATGGTTTTTCAAGTTTGTACACCATATCTTCCTTTCCAGCAACTTTGAATCCATCTGGCTGAGTCATGTAGATTTTCTCCTCCAAGTTTCCATGTAAAAACGTTGTTTTTACATTCATCTGAACTAGTTCCAAATCCAACTGTGCTACCAAAGCCAACATAATTGGAATGGAGGAATGTTTTACAACTGGTGATAACACTTCATTATAATCAATTCTCTCCTTTTCAGCATATCCTTAGGCCACCAATCTTACTTTGTAGTGAACATATACTTGGTTAGGAAATCCTTCCTTCTTTGCAAATACCCATTTGCACCCAATTGCTTTCTTTCCCTTCAGGAGATTGGCCAATCTCCATGTATAATTCTGATGAAGGGACTGTATTTCATCATTCATGGCAATCCTTCACTTATCTTCTTTTGAACTTTGGACTGCGTCTTTATAAGTGGTAGGAACATCATCAGCTACAATTGCGGTTGCACAAGTAATTGTCTCTATGAGACGAACATGTTTTGTTATTGTCCTTTTTGGCCTGCTGGTTGCTATTGATTCAAATTGTTTTTAAGGTTCCTGAGTTGGAATCTCCTCTACTGGCTCTCCATCCAGAGGGTAATCTTCATTTGTTTCCTCCTCTGCTTCTTGTGTAGGAAAAATAAATTTTCCTTCAAACTCCACCTGCTTAGAAGCACCATCATCTTGTTTGGTATTTTCACTTATTACCTTATTTACCATAGCAGATTCATCGAATGTAACTTCCCTGCTGAATATTACTTTCTTTGTCATAGGACACCATAAGCGATATCCTTTGACTCTAGAAGTAATCCCCATAAAAATAGCCTTTTTTTCCCTTGGATCCAATTTTGACTCTGTCACATGATAATATCTAGTTGAGCCAAACACGTGCAAAGAGTCATAATCTACAGCAGGCTTTCCATACCATTATTCAAACGGTGTCTTGCCATCAATAGCAGTAGATTGTAGACGATTAATGAGGTGGCATGCATATGTAATTGCCTCAACCCAAAATTCTTTGCCCAAGCCAGCATTGGACAACATACACCGTACCTTCTACAGCAAGGTCCGGTTCATGTGTTCTGCCACTCCATTCTGTTGTGGTGTATGTCTGACAGTGAAGTGTCAGACGATGCTCATTTTCACAGACTTTATAGAAATGCTCATTTTTGTATTCGCCTCCATTGTCTGTGCGAATACACTTGATCCTCTTGTTTGTTTGATTCTCCACCATCGTCTTCCATTTGAGAAACATTCCCAGCACTTCATCTTTGCTCTTCATTGTATACATCCATACTCTTCGGGAAAAATCATCAACAAAAGTTACAAAATAGTGATTCCCACCCAATGAAGGTGTGTTGGAAGGACCCCAAACATCAGAGTGTACATGATCCAAAATGCCTTTCGTATTATGGATCGCTGTACCAAATTTAACCCTTATCTGTTTCCCTTAGACACAATACTCGCAAAAATCCAAGTTGCAAGGCTTTACTCCTTTCAACAATCCTTGATCTGATAGAGTCTTCAAGGATTTTCCTCCAGCATATCCCAAGCGCATGTGCCATAGCCTGGATGCTTTTTCCTCTTTGTCATCACTAGACGTCACTGTCGTTGTCCCAATAACTGTACTACCACGATAGAGGTACATATTATTGTTCTTCCGATTTGCCTTCATTACCACTAGTGCACCAGAGCATACTCTCATCACTCCATTTTCTGCAACGATTTTGAACCCTTTTGATTCTAGGGCTCCCACATAGATGAGATTCTTCTTCAAATTCGGTACATATCGAACATATGTTAATGTTCGAATCATTCTATCATGGTTCTTTAATCGTATTGAACCAATGCCATATGAGGTAAGAGGGCTATTATACGTTGTGTGGATCACTCCATATTCTCCTTCTTGAAATTCTACGAACCAGTCCCTGTTGGGACACATATGATAACTACAAGCTGAGTCCATCAACCATATATCTGATGATGTTGATGGCTCTATTGTTACTAATGAGAAGTCTGAATTATCACAATCAGCTACATTTGAATCCATAACGGCCTTTCCATTGTTATGTTTGGTCTTATTCTTCAACTTCAGATAATCTTTCTTCCGGTGCCCCTTTTCTCGACGAAAGGCACATTCATTTTTGGTGAGTCTAGATATTGACTTGAATCTCCCCTTCTTTTTCCGCATTTGATTTTGAGGACGACCCCTCACGAATAGTGCTTCTCCTTCTCCGCCCTTCTGTTTTTCTCACTTTCTTTGTTCATAGCTGTACAAAGCTGAACAAACTTCTCTGAGAGGAACTTCGTCATTTCCATGGAGTAGAGTAGTTTCAAGGTGCCCGTACTCATCAGGAAGTGACGCCAACAACATCAAGGCCAAGTCACCATCATCATAAGTTGTATCCATATTTTGCGAATCTGTGACCAACTTATTGAAACTAGTGATATGTTCATTCATTGTGGTACATGGAACATAGGTGAAGTGAAACAGTCTCTTCTTCATGTACAATTTATTTTGACTGTTTTTCTTCAAAAATTTTTCCTCCAGTGCTTTCCATAATCTACTTGCAGAATTTTTCTTTGTGTATGGATATTTCTGCTCTCTAGCAAGGTAGGATCGAATGGTACTGCAAGCAACAAGGTTGAGAATCTTCCAATCTTCTTCTGTAATAATATCTGGCTTCTTTTCTCAATGGCCAAATCTAGCCCTTATTGAAAAAGGACATCTAGAACCTCGCCTTGCCACATCCCAAAATTTTCGAATCCGTCAAAAATTTCTACCGTAAATTTCACATTTGACACAATTCTTGTCATAAGCGAAGATGCCAATGATGACGCACTGCTGAAACTTGGTGTAGATTCTTCTTGTTTATTGTCTCCCATTTTGACAAAAAAATTACTTAATAGCTGATGATACAAATCAAGATTATTTCCTTTCTAATATAGAAGATCAGAACATGCTGCAACCACAGAGCATACTCAGACAGAACCTTGACTCAGTTGCCAAGATAAATCCTTTCTGATTTTGGAAGATCAGACTAGGCTGCAATCCACATAGCATACTTAGACCGTACCTTGGCTCTGATACCAATTGTTGCTAAATCCAAATGTATATAGTGTGAATGAGTCCCAATTACTATACCAAAAATTATGGCAGCCACTAAATAATAAATAAGACAATAAAGAAACAATAAAAGGAATACCGGAATTTAACGAGGTTCGGCTAATTTTGCCTACTCCTCGGACACAACTAATATTTTATTCCACTCCAAAAATACAAGGAAATTATACTAAAGAGAGAAGATACAAATGACTTAAACAAATGAGACGGCAAATGAGATGTGTGTTTAAATCCTAAACATTAGGCCTTTTTTATAGGGAGAAATTCCCTCCCAAACATAAGTCTCCCACCGATGTGGGAGTAGAAATTTTACCAAATTTCAACACTGATTAGTTAAACAACTTTGTCAATGCACTAGGAATTGTTTCCAACAGCTCCTTCTGTTCTCATCAACCTCATTTAATTTGGTTTGAAATTTTTTTCCATAAATGCTAGTTGCAACGGATATGGAATAGAAAGTTTTAAATTTATTCAGTTCTGATCCCATCTTCTCTGGAAAATCGGAAAGCTCTTCTTTGTGGCGATAATACAAAAATATCAAGTTGGCGTAGTCGTCTTTATCTTTATTTTGATACTTATGGGCCTATTGAATTCTCTTTTTCCCTACTTCTTTCTAGAATTTGTTTTTGCGGAATATGGCTTTTATCATTTGTTCCCCCCCTCCCCTTGTTCTTTTTTTTACGACTTCGGATGATGCTGAAGAAAAGTTGGTGTCTGGAGGCAAGAATCGGTTTAGGCCTCATTTGTTTGCGTTAATGGTCTGAATCTTAATCATTTAAATCTCAGAAATTAAGTGTGTTTATTTTTAAAGTCTGAATCTTAATGATTCATATCTTAATTATTAGGTGTTTTTGTTTTTTTTCTTTACAACTACTTAATGGGGTCTGAACAGGTCTGTATGATTAAGATCCATAACAGAGACTTAATTTCATTAAGATGCTATCACATATTCATTATTAACTTCCACCACCGCCTACCATTATCAACTACCACCATTCCACCATCACCACCATACTCAACCACCACCACCACCACACCACCATCATCCTCAATTATATTTGTCACCATTATCGACCATCACCACCTACTATCCTCACCACTCATACTATCGTCATTCACCCACAATCAATACTCATCCACCTCAACTACCATAACCGTCCATCCTATCAACATCAATAACCATAGCCGGCTTTGTCCATCATTTCAACCTATCATCACCTATCCACCATCTTTCCCAGTCACAACTACTACCACCATCCGCCATTATTAACTATAACCACCCACCACCACCATTCTCAATCATAATCGTCACCACTATCAATCACTACTAGCTACTAGCATGAACCGCTATCTCAACCAAAACTACCACCAACCACCACCTCTAGTCGGCATTCACCCGTTAGCCATCACCACTAACAACTATCATGTTTTAATAAACTATATATTTTATTGATATAATATTAAATTAGTTAGTATGTCATTTGAATTTTATGTTTATTAATTTTTAAATAATGATAAATTTTATATATTCAGATGTTAAAAATCAAACAGTCTTAAATATTTCTATTTATATGTTAATACACATCTTAATATATTCAGATGTGTATTCAGATTCACATGTTTTCCTCTTTAAAAAAAATGAGGCCTTAGTGTATGACTTGTGCTCCTAGTTTATGTCAATATATGCATAATATATATTTAGCATTGACAAATAGTTTTGATGGAAGATGGAGTATGTGTAAATAATGAGTTCAATCAACGCCCAGTAATTTCGGAATAAAGTATAGATATAAAAATGAAAATTTCTAAAAAAAAGTATAACGGGCTCTTAGTTTTCATATGGAAAGACAGAGATAGATCCAACATACTAATAATTATGGGTTCTCACTAATTCAGTAACTTTTGTCTAGATTTTGTATTTATATTGAAAAATCTACTAAATGTATAAAAATATTTAGCTTGGAAGTTAGTCCGTTAATCCAATTATTATCAGGGGCCAATGCATGTCACTGTCAGCAGGTTTATCTGAACCCAGTACTTTCGGCGCATATCATAAATTTATCTATTAAAGTCACGAAAAATGCAACAAATAGCATATATGAAACATAACTTTACTAACATAATGGGTTCAATAATAAGAACTTTAAAGATTGAACCCATAAAATTTAAATTTTGGACCCGCCTCTAATTATTACTATTTATTAATTTGAACTATTCTTAGGAATCTATACACTTAAAGTTCTCGATTCACCTCGAATAAAATCTGTATTATTTTCTAAATATTAGGAGAAACTTTTTGGTGTGACGTTAAGACAATCAACGTAGACTTTTTAGGTGGAAAAAGTATTAGTAGTACGTAATGATTTTTTTCTTTTGTACCTATGATTTACATGAAGCGTCAAGTGGCATCTTATATTTTGGTAATATTAAGTGTCAGTGACCTATTGATTAGTTATAAACAACTCTGTCGAAATATCACTGGTTTTTTTTTTTTTGGTGATCCAAAGAACTCCTATTACAAAAAGGGATTTCAGAGCTAGACCTAGAGCACTACCAGGGACATTTAGTTGCGTACAAGATTTAACAAGGCGCTTATAGACAGTCCTTGTTCTATCAGCTAATAGTTGCTCTAACAAAAAATTCGGTGGTTCAGTGAAAATGGTGACCTGTCCTGAACTGAGGCAAGTGAACCATGTTGAGCCAGATAGTGTGCGACATAATTTTGCTCCCTGAATGTAGAATTTATAGCTGGATTACCCAGCTGTTGGAGTAAGTACCCGCATTCTAAAAGAGAGGATGAGTAGTGTAGATTATCATTTAAGAGCATTGCAATTACCTCTGTGGCGTCAACATTGATTTCCAATGGACAGTTGGTGTTGCTATGCAATTTGTAAACCTTGAAGTAGGGTTTTTAATTCAATGCATGTGGAATTTCCCGTAGTGGAGGAGCCCATGAAACCCATTGAACAATTTCCCGTTGAATCTCTGAAAATTCCTCCAAAACCACTGCTATTAGGGTTTGTCCTAGTTGCTCCATCTGTATTAAGCTTGATTATGCCCTCCGCAGGGGGATGCCATTTAATATACATACATGGGTGTGCCCATGTGTTTACTCTTATGATTGTTGTCCTTTTGATAGATGAGGTAATGGAATTCAACCGTATGAGATATTATCTGCTTAGTGGAGGTGGGGTGGTGTGTTAGAATGAGAATTAAACACCACGTGGTTTCATAACCGCCATATATGCCACATTATGTGTGGAATTAGAGTTTTTTAGGGTAAATTATAAGGTAAGACTGTTGCATGTTTCATGATGTATTTGATCGTTTGGATAGCTGATATGGATTGAGAGTTACTGCGATAGAGATATAATGTTAACCCCAAGTGAGCCATATGAAAGTCGTGGACGGGCATAGAAAGAGTAGATGTTGAATGGTTTCAGAGTGTTAATGACAACGAGTGCATGCATCGGATGGGATGATTTTGATATGATTAGGGTAAGCGGCAGTTTGTTAATGTTGGTGTGAAACTAACCAGAGGAAATGAAGTATTTTCGGAGGTAGCGGCAATTGCCAGGGCCAGTAATGAGAGAATTGTGGAGCAGGTGGTCGGAGAGCTATGTATAAAGATTTGACAGTAAATTGTCCATTAGGAGTTAATCCCTAAATGATTCGATCAGTTGTCTGATTGGTCGATAGAGTTGGAATAAAAATCGTGGTGAATTGAAAGAGTATATCATTAGAAAATTCAAAGGATAAGGAGGATGGGTCCAGTGTATTAAGTTGAATATAGTGGCTAAGAGTGTTTTGGGATTTATAGAGTTGCAGCTGCCCCTGGATTAGTCGATGGAAAGTGATATTAGGTCCTTTCCAAGGGTCATTCCACATATTTATATTAATCCCTTTAGAAATATGCCATAGAAGACCTTTTTAGCAAAGGTTCCAACCAGAAAGAATATTCTTCCATGTGGGTGAGCTTTGGGCACTAGTTTCCCTATGTATATACTTATGAAGGAGAATGGAAGTCCATAGAGAGTCTGGTATTATTAAAGAAACGCCAAGAAAGATTTTCTTGTAGCGCATTATTTTTGGTAACTAAGTTATGGATGCCTAGTCCCCAAGTTTGTTTTTGGTTTTTAGACTTCCTCCCATTTGACTACGTGAATTCTTTTTTCATGCTCAATGCTAGCCCATAGGAAGTTTCTTTGGTATCGATTCACTCGAGAGATGATTGAAGAAGGTAGTTTCATGTATATCATCACTTGGTTTGATAATGTGTTTAATGTGGCATTTATTAAGGTAGTTCTTCCTTCCATGGAAAGGAATTTAGATTTCCATCCTGATAATCGAGTTTTAAAATTGTCCAATAGGTATTGAAAAATCTTGTGCCACAAGTCCTTTACATATAAAGAAAATACTATGTATTTTCCAAATGTTGTTCCTTCCTTCATATTTAATGAAGCTAGGATAAAGTGTTTATCAGAAAGGGAGGTATTGGCGGAAAAGAATATTTTAGATTTTTGAAAGTTAATACTTTGGCCGGACCTCTGAGTAAAGGTATTCAGTGTGTCTATGATGGAGTGTGCTGTGGAGGTAGTTATGTGGGATGTCAATGTTATGCCGTCCGCAAAAAATAAATGGAATATTTGGGGGTCCCTTATGGGAAAGTTTAATAGCCTTCCATTGACGGTAATCCACCAAATAATTAATTTGTCATGAGAATCGTTCTAAACATAATATAAAGATGTAGGGGGATATTGGATCTCCTTGACGTATACCTCGTATGGGTAAGAAATAAGGGGATGGGTGCCCATTTATGAGGATTGAGATCGGGATGGAAGTAATACATATGATAAGGGAAATTATTTTGGGAGGGAAATTAAAGAAGTGCAGAGTTTCTTTGATGAAGTCCAATTCCATATTGTCAAAAGCTTTCTCCAAATCTAATTTCATAAGAAAATGTTCAATTTTACCTTTCTTCCTGCGGAAGTGTTGGAGAATTTCTTGAAAAATATGGCGTTATCAGCAGCCCGTGTTCCTTTAAGGAAAGAGAGTTGTTTAGGACTAATGATTTTATTAAGATTGAGTCTTATACGTTGTGCAATCAGTTTAATAATAATCTTATAAATAGTGTTATATAGACCTATTAGACGATATTGGGTAATGGTAAAGGGGAATAAGACAAAGATAAGTGGTGATAGCATAAGATGGGACTTTTCCGGATTTGAACAACTCCTGACAGAAAGTAATGACAGATGTTAATATATGAAGCCAATAAGTTTGATAAAAATTAAGGTGCAATCCGTCGGGCCCTGGAGCTTTGAGTGGCTTGAAGGAATGTATTGTTTGATATAATTCTTTTATAGTTAACGGCCAGGATAAAAGTAATTGGTCGTTGTGTGTAAGGGTATGAAAGTCAGGGTTAAGTGTGTGAATAGTGGAATGTATATAAGTAGTAGTAAAAAGAGACGCGTAATAATTAATTATTAAGGAGACGACTTATGATTGTTCTGTGATCCTGATACCTTTTTGGTCTTTTAGAGCAGTGATTCTATTGTGTCTCCTACTTTGTAAAGTAGTTATGTGAAAAAACTTTGCATTGGCAACACCCTGCTGTAGCCAATTGATTTGCGATTTTAGTTTCTAGAAATTCTCTTCTAAATGTAATAAATGGTTATACTCAGTGATTAAATCTTGTTCAAGTAGTTGAAGAAAATGACTAGTGGTATACTTAGGAGAGGAGAAAATTCCACTTAGTCGTGCTAGGATAGAATTTTTGTTCTTAAAAATATTACCAAAAGTAGCTTTGTTCCAGTGTTGCACTTCTTCAATAAAGTTTTCAATAGTTGTTAGGAGATGTTGATTCGGGGTCCAATTATTATGTATAAGGTTTATGAAGGAAGGATGAGAAGCCCAAATTGTTTCGAAACGAAAGACTGTCTTACAACGAAACTTATGCTTTAAGGTAAGCAGAATTGGGTAGTGATCGGAATGTGTTCGAGGAAGATGGTGTACAGTGGCCTCTGGGAAAGATTTAACCACTCATAACTGCTAACACATCTATCTAGTCTCTCTAAGATTCTATTGGCTAAGTTCCTTTTATTAGTCTGCGTAAATCTACTCCCTCTAAACCCTAGATCTAATAAATGACAGTAATCAAGACATATTAGAATATTGTAACACATAGAATTATTAATGTGAGTTCCCTCATATTTCTCATTTGCACGAGTAACCTCATTAAAATCGCCACCAAGTAGCCATGGCAGCCTAGTAAGGTTATGCATGGTTTTCAAATGCTCCCATAAATTAAGTCTAGCATGTCTATCATTTTTTGCGTAAATAACTGAAAGTAACCAACGTTGAGGATTGTTATTTACCTGGACAATGGAATGAATGGCCTTCGGGGTAACTTCAATTTGTTCCAGATGTAAGAGTTTTTCTTGCCATAGTAACACAATGCATCCTCACTGTCCTAGCTAAATTTGTGAATCCAAACTCGTCCTTCAAATGAGCATGGTTTTGCATGTGTGTCTCTAATAGATCCACTAGAGTCGGTTGATGATACTTGAGGATGACCTAAAGTTCCTTTTGAAATCAGTGGACTGAGCTCCGCGACAATTCCATATAATGAATTGTATTTGATTACTGTGTGTTGGAGGGGGTGAGAGGTGGAGTTTATGGTGGCTCCATGGTAGTCGAGGTTATTCTTCTCAGAGAATGTATCAACACCACCCCGAACTACCCTACTTCTGGGTTGGTTGTAGGACAGATGTTGAAGGTGCAACTTAGTAGTTCCTTTGGGCACAGGATGATCAGTTTTCTTGCGTAGTGTTCCTTTAGGTTGTAGTGCTTGTTGTTATTTAGAAAGCATAAAATTGGTCGAGTCTCTCCGTTCTCCACCATATTTGAGCTGACTTCCAGCTGAGCTATTTCTTTAAGTCCTCTAAGAGGATCTTTTTGGATTCGAACTGGGGTTGGTATGTAGGGTACGACCTGTGCATGCAGAGGAAAAGGGATGTATAGTAATGTCCTTGGTTGAATCCATGGAACAATGGAGTGGGATGGAAACTGATGTGGTTAAAAAGGAAAATCCATCGATGTAGTCTGGGTTGGGTACATCAGAGGTATTGGAGTCTAAGTTTGGAAGTGTTGCATGGATGAGCGTGGGTGCATGGCCCCAAGATATTGATTGTAGAGGTCCACACCCATCATGCCCTCCGTGATAATCTAAGCAATGTCTGCGGGATTTTTTATCATTAGGATCACTTCCTGTCTCTCCACTTCCATCATGAAGGTTAACGCATGGTCTTGGAGAGTCATTTCCAACTAGGACTGAGGGTAAAGCTTCATGGAGGGGTACTGTGTTATGTAAAGTAGTGGTGGTAGTGTTGGGTGTTCCAAGGGTGGTTGAATAGAGGATTCATGGTGATGGGGTGATGGAGAAGAGGGGTGTTGGAATAGGCCCTTGTTCTGTGGTGTTGATGGTTTAATCCTGGTGTGATTATTGTTATTTGTATAAGGGGTAATGGAATTTCAGGTTTGCCTTGTAGTAGTGATATTAGGAAGTGGAGGGGGATAATATTGAATGCTCTTCAGATGAAGGGGCTAGGAGTGGCAATGTTTGGCGGCTGATTTGAACCAGGAAATGATGGCGGGGGATTGAATGTAGAGGGGCTGTCTTGAAGAGTGTGTGGTAGGTTGTAGGTTAGTGAAGGTTGGGGTGGTAATTGGTTGCTTTTAATATTAGTAGTCAATTGATGTGAATATACAGTCATTAAACTTAGAGAATTAGGTTCCTACCTGAAATTGTATAATTTTGGACATTATATATTTTGAGAAGATAGGTTTTAGTGTCAACATAATTTTGTCACAAAATATTAGTAATTGTTGCGATGTTAAAATTGCCATAGTTATTTCTTTTGCAATGACTTTAGTCGGTGCAGTAAGTTATTATGTCTTTCTTGGTTTATTATTTTGTAGCCAACATGAGTCGCTACTAAAAAGTCATTTATAGTGGCTATATGAACTTGCCATTGGAAAAATATTTTTGTAGCGAAAGAGAATAGCATTGGTAACCCAGCTAAATTTTTATTCTAGTGGAATCATGTTTTTAGCAGGTTTTGTCACCTTTTGTGGAAACTATGTCGCCGCAAAATATGAGGTTTTAGCGGCGACCTTTTTATGTCGCCAAAAATACCTTTCAGTTACGGTTTTCCTTGTAGCAACACAAATGTCGCCACAGATAACATGCAATAGAGACTTTCATGGATTTGGTAGCGACTTTGGTCGTCGCAATAAGGCTGATTTCTTGTAGTGGACAGTGACCTAAGTGAGGAGTTCTACATTAAAATTCCGCCTAGCCCTGATATCTCTTCTTCCTCCAACTCTTAACCATTGGCTTGCATGCTGAAGGAGTCCCTCTATGGCCTCAGGCAAACTTCCAGATAGTGATTTTCAAAACTGTCTGTACCTTTTCTCTCTAGGAGCTACATTTCCAGTCTCAATGATTATTCTCTTTTCACCAAATCATCTTCTGATTCTCTAGATGTTCTAGCTATATATATGATTGTTATCCTCTTAGCTGGGGATGATGTCATTGAATGGAATTCCTTGAAATATATTTTGGATTCCCAATTTAAGATAAAAGATCTGGGTACAGTTCATGTTTTTTGGGCTTGGAAGCTTCCCAACATCCTTATTGTTATCTTATGAATCAACACAAATATACCACTAATCTTCTTGCAGAGTTTAACTGGTATCATTTTGTTCGCGTTCTAACCTTTGGACTCTTCCTCTATATTGTTATTGGACATGGGAGAGTCCTTCATTGATCCCAACACCTACATAAGATTGATAGGCATGCGCAACTTCTTGCGACATATTAGACCAAATATTTCTTTCTCTATTCAACACTTAAGCCAATTTCTTCAGAAGCCTTAAGTGCCCCACATGCAGGCTGCCTTACATGTTTTGAGGTATTTTCTGAATGATCCTACCTAGGGTATTATTTTGTCCAACAATTATGATTTCTCTCTTCTTGGATATTCTGATTCTGACTAGGCTACCTGTGCTGTCTCTTGCAAATCTGTTTCTAGCTTCTATATCACTCTTGGTGGCAGTCATGTCTCTTGGAAAAACAAGAAAAAAACCACTTTCTCCTTGTCTTCATTTGAAGCTGAGTACAGGTCTTTGAGTACGGTTGTTGAAGTTTCATGTTTAGTTCGACTTCTAGGTGATATTGTCTTGCCCATTTGTAGCACTATTCCTATTTACTATGACAGTCAGGCTACCTTGCACATAGCCAAGAACCCTATCTTTCATGAATATACCAAACACATAGCAATTTATTGTTATTATGTGCGTCAATGTTTGAATTCTGGCCTTATTTCCTTGCATTTTGTTCCCCGTTCTGCCCAGCAAAGATTTGCCTTGCCAGCCTCACTATGGTATTCTTTGCAATCCTGGTGTGTTCACACCCTCCAGCATGAGAGGGGAAGTTTTAATACTGGTGTTACAGTCCAGGCCCAACAACAATAGAAGCTAAAGCTACACGGCTCATCAGTGCATAAGTACATCAGTTCACCAAGCCCAAAGATTTATAATACTATTTTTAGTTATACATATGATATACACGTGTGTTATTGTATACAGACTAAGGAGTAGAGTAATATTGTACAAGTTAGTTTTATATTCTAGAGACTGACTGGCATTCTCTTGCTTCTCCCTTTACTTTAGAAATATTAGGGTTTCCTTCAATCTCGTTTATTCATCAATGGAATCTGGTATTGTTAACATGTATAAGAAATTATATACACTAATGGTTTATATTACTTAACTCTTTTGAAAATAAGATAGACTACATGATATAATATGTAAAAAGTGATATAAGGGTCTAAAATTTATTACACTAAATGTTGTACATTATCTAAAATCAATTTTACAAGCCAAATGAAAAGAGAAGATTGATGGATTATTATAAGCAGTAGAAGCAATTTCAGTATCAAAATCACAGTATAAACGAAATTTCATGAGTTACCTCTTGAAGCGTGAATAAAGTTCCTCTATTATGTGAGCCTCCAATTCCACAACAACTCATTGAAATCTCCACCACTCGCACGATCACGATCTCTAAACGTTCCACGGTCTTCTACTGTGTTACCCAAATAATTTCCAAAATAACAATTTCGTGTGCGAAACGTTTTCTAGGAAAATAGGCTGAAAAATTCAGCCTCCTTATACTGCTCTCTCTAGGTGGAAAACCTTATTTATTTACAACACAAGTTTTAAGGGTCAAAACCCGTTTCCAAAATCTATTGAGTTTTCTTTTCCATCAGAAAAAGGATCTTGATTTTCTATTATTTAGGCATAACAGAGACCGTGCAACTTAAATAACTAGTCTTTTAATTATGGAATTAATTTTTATTTTTAATATTAATACCCATCATAATTAATTACGAATTATTTTATTAAAAATTCGTAATTGTACTCCCTACAATTTTGAAATTCATCCATTACATCTTATTTAACTCCACATGTTAAGATTCATATACTACTTAACTAATTTAAATTAATGATGCTTCAATTTATTGATTATTTCCTTTAGACTTTCGCTTAACTTATTTCATGTGTATGATACAAAATCTACCAGTGGGGTTTACACATGAAAACTTATAAGCTTTCATAAAGTTATATCATCAATCTCTAAACTGAGACATGGATTTCATCAACTAACTATGACTTCGCCAATGTATATTATTATTATCCAATTTACCATGCGTATTGACCCACGAAAGAATCTCGCCTTTTAATAAATCAAAACAGTAATAATATACATATTTAATAAAAATAATATAAATATAAAGTGTATAAGTACATTTATTGGCTAAAGAGTTTATTTTATAAGGTCATACTTATCTCTAATTGGTCCGTTCAATACATATAAAATGTACTAGCACATGACATTGGAATTAACTATTCCCATAGTCAAATAAATTATAAGCAAAGGAAACATGCTAACATATGATCTATATAAAATTTAATTAAAACAAAATAAATAATTATTTCATAATAAATATTATATCTACACCAAACTCATGGTTAATAGTATATATCCCAACAATCTCTCACTTAGAGTTTTAACCTTGACAATTAGTAGAATATATTATATCCAAATGCATGGTCAATAGTATGTGCGCCAACAAAGACTCACCCATTTCCCCGTCATTTACCTTCAGTTTCTCCTCCTCAGGTATTCATGATATTTTTCGTGATCCTTTAATTTGTATCTTTATGTTGGAGATGATGAAGTTCTGCCCAGAAATGTTTAGGGCTTTCCGATTATGAAGTACAGGTTCTTCATTGTACTTGAATTGGGAGATATAAATATATATAAGGCCCCCCGGTTTGAAGATTTGGGCTATCTCTGTATTTTGGGCCTGTTTACTACAAGTATTCTTATGGGCTTACTCAATTGGAATTTAGAATTGGGCTTCAGTCACAAAAACATTGTTCCAGAATATTCTCATAGTACACAGAAGACTACACCTTCTATTTCAATTATATTTTCTTGTATTTATCTTATGTATAGTTTTGTCCTAGCTAATAGAACATTGCCTCTTGGTGAAATAGTATGTAGCCCGAGATTCATTTCTTTTTGTATATAATCCTAGAAATGTACAGTGACTAGATACACATATTTTGAATATACAACGAAGAAAATCTTCAAATCATTTTTTCAATTTATCATGGTATTAGAGCAGGTTTGATTCTGCCATCATTCTCTGCTTTCTCAAAGCCATAAATCAGCTTTCCTTCTTTAGTTTTCGTCTTCTCTTTAAGCTTGTTTGCTATGGGTTCTTCACCACAACCAGCTGATCATCTAGCTTATGCTACTACCACCACCAATGCTTTATTGACTATACTCAGTCTTACTACCTTCATCCTTCAAACTATCCACGAATGAACCTTGTGTCCTCAGATTTTGATGGAAAAGAATATTGAGGTTGGAGAAAGGTAGTCATTATTGCCTTGTCGGCAAAGAACACGCTGGTATTTATTGATGGTACATTGGTTGTCCCTAAGGTAGAATCTGGGCTTCATCAAGCTTGGGCTATATACAATGATATGGTACTTTCATGGTTGCTCAACTCTTTGTCCAAAGTGATAGCTTAGAGTGCTTTCTATTCATAAAGTGCAAAGGATTTATTGAGTAACTTGGAAGATAGATTTGGTCAAGCAAATGGAGCAAGGCTGTTCCAACTACAAAAGGAGCTAAGTGGTGCGAGAAAATTCAAGTGCTTCAACTTACTTCACCAAAATGAAGAGCCTATGGGACGAATTAGATGCACTCAACACATTTTTTTGCTTGTGTTTATGAGTGTGATTGCGGAGCAAAGGTCAACAGTTTGAAAGAACAGTTTGAAAGCACACCAAGTTGAGAGACTGGTGCAGTTCCTAATGGGAGTAAATGACATATTTATTGGGGTAAGGAGTAACATTTTTTTGTCATCACCTTTATCTTCCATTGAACAAACATACTCCCTTGTGATTCAATATGTGAAATAGAGGGAGATACCCCTGCATACTCAGGGGAATCTGCCTCATTCATTCCTGCAAACCAACTAGGTGACTTCAGAAAAAATGAGAACATGATGCAAAAAATAAGTTTTCAATTAAGGAAAAATGTTGGAATTTATACCTATTGCAAGAAGCCTGGACATAGCATAGATAACTGCTATAGGATTCATGAGTTTCTAGAAAATTTCAAGTTCACAAGATAGAAAAGGTTTCATGGAGGTGCCCAAACAAATAACGTTTTCCTTTCAAATGAGGTAAGCGAACAGGGAATAGAAAATTCAACAGGAAGTCAGAATCTTACAAAGGAGAGTGTGGCTGAACTGCTGCAGCTTATTCAGCAAGTGAAGATGGGTTAGAATAGTGTAGGAACCTCTGATGTTGCAGCAACTGTGAGTTGTGCTGCTATAACAAATTTCTTTGACTCTTTTTCCTGCTTAATTCAAATCAATAATGATTATTGGATATTGGATAGAGGAGCAACAACATATGTCTTTTAACAAACATTTTTTTCACAGATTTGAAAGCCTTACCTAAACCTCTCATGGTTAAACTTCCAAACTCTTACAGAGTTAAAGTCACACCTTCAGAAACTGTTTCTCTTTTCCCTAATCTGAATGCAAAATTTTCTTTAAACACAATCCTTTAAATATAATCTATTGTATGTGCACAAATTGTGCAGACAACTTAAGCAATATGTTTTATTCACTCCCTCTTCATATTTATTTCTGCAGGGTGGTTAACTGAAGAGCCTAATGGAGATTGATAAAGAGAAAGGAGGCTTTTACATTCTCAGATCCACACATATTGCAGCAATATTCAAGAAGGAATTTTATTTCCAGTCATGTTTCACATTCTTGTTTTATTTTTTCTGATTCAAATGTAAAGAAAAAGTTGTGGCACTACAGATTAGACCTTATTCCCCTTACCAATATGAAAAATGTTTCATCAGCTTCTATATCCAAGTGTTCTAAATTTTCCACTTCCATATGTTGTTTGTTCTATGGCAAGGCAATCCAAACTCCCATTTCCCTCTAGTTCTATTTCTACCAAGAAAGTGGTTGAATTAATTCATGTGGATACCTAGGAACCCTACAATAGTGCTCCATATGATGGATTTAAGTATTTTCTTACAATTATTAATGATTTCAGTAGAGGGACATGGACTTATCTACTTACTAACAAATCCAATGTTTTCACTATTCTAAAAGGCATTCTAGCCATTATAGAAAGGTAGTTTAACAAGAAAGCCAAAATCATATAGTCAGATATTGCTTTGGAAATGGGAAGTGGGAACATTCAATCAGAACTTTTTCAGTAACATGGTGTTATTCACCAAACCACTTGTGTGTCCACACCATAATACAATGGAGTCGAGGAGAGAAAGCACAAGCATCTATTGGTAACATCTAGAGCCTTGTTATAGCAATCACACCTACCTATATCATAAAGGGGGAGACTGCCTTCTTGCAGTGTTACGATTCGGATTTTCCCACCCTCGGGAGTCGTGATGGCACCTACAAATAGGAGCTACGCAAGCCAACTTAATTTACTTCTTTTAGAAACTATCGTCCATTTAATGAAAACAAAATAAAATATGATAAAGCGGAAGTCTTAAATATAATTGACTGAAAGAAATGCGAAAATTTAACAAAATCCTCTACCCAAGACTAGTGTCACAATACTCACGAACGTCTAGAAAATACTAAATAGAAGGTTTGAATATAACATAATTGCCCGCTTCGGTACAAGATGATAACAAACTGAATAAATTAAAAAGAGACTCCGGGCTTGCGGATGTCAGCAAGGCTATCTCGAATGTCCCTGGACTGAAGTCAGCACCCAATCAACTACTGCTGTCCAAAAGTTGCTGCTCTGGCACTGTGATCTGTGCAAAAAGATGCACATAGTGTAGCATCAGCACAACCGACCCTATGTACTGGTAATTATCTAGCCTAACCCCGGTGAAGTAGTGACGAGGCTAGATCAGGATGCCAAACAAACCTGTGCAAATATATATACAAGTGCAATGAAATTTTAGCAGAAAGTAAACAATTAAAGCTGGGAGGGGGAACATGCTTATGGGGGTAGCGGATAAAAACAGATTATCAGGAATAATAAAGGGAACTACATCTGATTTCTTCGAACACAGAATAAGAGGAAAACATACCATTTTCACTTGTTTCAAATTCTTCTCGTTCCAGGCATGCAACACGATCCCATTTCCTCATATCACGTGGTAGGCGTACCACACGAGCCCATTTCATAGTACTACGTGGTAGGCGTACCACATGTTCCTATTTTATTACATTACGTGGTAGGCGTATCACACGTTCCCATTTCATAATATCACGTGGTAGGCGTACCACACGCTCATATTTCCTTTCAACATAATATTACAGAGAAATCCAAACAAAGGAGTAAGGTAACATTGTAAATTCATGACAAGGGATCAAGGCAATACAATAAGTTTCCCGGCAAGAGAAAAAGATATCAATTCAACTATCCCGGCAAAGGAGATCCAGCTATAACCAAACTTATTCCATTTCTACTTATCACAGTTAAATCAATACTCGATATCAACAATTACTGGCTCAGTATTAAATATTTCCAACTAAGTCCTCATAAACAACAATTAAGAATTCAATAAGTTAGCAATTTAGGACTAACGGTCATGCTCGACACAAGTGTGTAGATACTTGTCACCATGCATATACACCGTAATCGACAAATATCAATTAGCAAATAAGACTCTACTCCTATTACTCAGGCCAAAGTTAGACAAAACTGTTACCTCAACTTCCAAAGCTAAATCAATCCACAACGACCGCTTTCCCTCTTGAATTCAGCTCCAACTCAATCAAATCTATGAAATAACGACTTTATAATATCAACAATAGCTAAACAAATCAAACCCAATGCCTAAATATGGATTCCAAAACTTTCTTCCAAAAATTCAAAAATCGACACCGGGTTCGCTTGGTCTAAACTCGGGTTCGGACCAAATTCATATCACCCATTCCCCCACGAGCCCGATTGTACAATTTATTTTCAAATTCGACCATAAAACGAGGTCTAAATCAAAGAAAATTGAAAAGCCCTAACTCTACCCAATTTCCCCTATTTCAACCCTAGGTTACATGATTTGAGCTTAAGGATTTTATGAATGATGAAGGAAAATGAAGGAAACAAGTTAAGCAATACTTACCCAGGAAGCTTTGGTGAAGAAATGCTCTAAAAATCACATAGGGGCTGTGGACAAGAAGAGCTCGTGTGCAATTTTGAAACTATCCCGTCAATGTTCTGTTTTTAGGCTTTTAAAATAACTAGGCAAAAATGCTCTATGCGATCGCATAGAGTAAAGGGGGTGAAACATTGCGATCGCGGAAGGCACGTTGCGAATGCATAGAGGAAAAAGGGAGCTAAAATTTCTGGTAGGATTAACACTCTGCGATCACGGATGAAGAGTGTGATCGCATTAAAGGGACTGGATAAGCTATGCAATCGCATAGAACAAAATAGGGCACCTGGAACCTCACACTATGTGATCGAGGATAGGCCTATGCGACCACATACAACAAAATACTAGAGTGACAGAACTGCTGCTTTTGCTATTTTATATGTTTCAAAACCATCCCGAACACCTCTGAAAACATTCCCGAGCACACGGGGCACCTAACCAGACATTCAAACTAACTCAACAACATCCTACTAACTTAATCGTCTATCAAATCGCCAAACTAACATCATAAACGAGGAAATAAACCTCAAAATAATCACTTTTCATCAAACTTCATAAATTTTCTTTTTTAGATATTTAGGTCCGAAACACATCAAATGACGTATGGTTTCCAATTACTTTCACAGAAAGTGCTTACACCACATATAAGACATGTATCGAGCACCGGAACCAAAATGCGGGCCCGATACCAACACTTTCTAATTCATTTTCATTTCAAATTTCCATATTAATTTTAGGAAAACAATTTCTTTTTAATATTTATTTCTCGGGTTTGGGACCTCAAATTTCGATTCCGGGCATACATCCGACTCCCATATTTTTCTATGTACCCTCCATGACCGTCAAATCATGGGTCTGGGTCCGTTTACCCAAAATATTGACTAAAGCTAACTTTAATCATATAAATATAAATATGTACCATTAATCACATGGAATTCATATTAAGGCTTTCCAGCTACGCACCCGGACCGCGCACACAAATTGACGCAACTATAAATAATGTTCTTAGGCCTCGGAAGCACGGAGTGAATGAGAAAACAGGTGATGGACTTGGGATCGTCACATACAACAACCTATTTGATCAACATGTTTTCTTCAAGTGTTTAAAGTATAAAACTCTTTATGAAGTTCTCTTTAACAAAATGCCAAATTACTCGAATCTAATATCTTTTGGATGTTTATCTTTTACTTATACTCTTTCAAATCATAGAACTAAGTTTGAACCAAGGGCTACTCCTTTGTGTGTTCTTAGGTTATCCACTTGGAAAGAAGGATTACAAAGTGTTTAAACTCAAGAATTTAAAGCCTTTCATTTCTAGAGATGTTGTATTTCATGAAACATTATTTTCCATTTGCTTCTATTAAGTCTAATTCTTCTTCTAATGTTTCTTTACCTACTGCTAACGTTAATGCAAGTTACCAGGCTCCTGAAATTTCACCCATTGGCACCAGACTTCACACTAAAGTTTCCCAAGAACCTACTGAATCACCAATCGATTTCGGTTCTTTTCCAATTTCCTCAATTCATCCTACCATAATCATCTAATCAATAACATACATCTACACCTATTTTTCCATATCCAAATTCTGATCCTATGATGGATGTTCTTGTTAGGAAGTCTACCAGATCACTACAACTCCACCTTACCTCAAGGATTATATTTGTAATGCACTCCAACTCACAGATGTTAGCAACTCTTGCTTTCTCACACCTATTATTCCTACTTGCATAGCTTTCAGGTGACTATCTTCTACTAATCAACACATGCTAAACACACTATTAAATATACAAGAACCTACTATTTACAGGCAGCACACCATCAAGGGTGGAAAGGATCAATGAACAAAGAGATTGAGGCTATTGAACTTAATAAGACTTGGGAAGTGTTGAATTACCACCTAGGAGGAAAGCTTTACCATGAAAAATGGTTTTATAAGGCTAAACAGCATTCCAATGGAATTGTGGAAAGACTAAAGGAAAGATTTGTCATTAGGGGAGACATACAGAAATAGAGCACAAACTTCAATGAAACTTTTTCACCCGTGGTAAAGATGAACATTATCATATGCATACTGGCCACTGCAGTAAAGAAATGATGTGGTCTATACCAATTGAATGTGAATAACGCTTTCTTACATGGAGACCTAAATGAAGAAGTGTATCTTAAATTAGCACCTAGGATAGTACCGCCTTCACCTACTCATGCATGCAAGTTAAAGAAACCGCTTTATTGGCTGCAACAAGTATCTCGACTTTGGTATACTAAACTTACGGCCGCTTTGAAATTTAAGGAATTCACTCACTCATTAAATAACTATTCCTTGTTCTTTAGAAATTCAAATTCTTCCATTTCTATAGTGGCTGTTTATGTGGATGATATACTCTTGACAGGAAATGATAGTATAGAATTACATGCATTGAAAGAATTTTTCAATCAAGAATTTCGAATTAAAGATCTCGGGGACATACTTGATTCTTAGGGATGGAAGTTATTCGAGAAAAGGATAGACTCATCCTTTCTCAGTGCAAATTCTCTTTATACCTTCTACAAGAATTTGACTCCCTCCATTTTATCACTTGTATCTTCTCCACTTGATCCATCTACTCGTCTGTCTTCTCAAATAGGGAACTAGTGAAGGATACCACCTTGTATCGTAGTTTCCTTTGAAAACTTAACTACCTCACATTCACCCGACCAGACTTGTCATTCACAATCCAACACCTCAGCCAGTACATGCAGTACCCAAGATAACCACACTAGATGCAACATTCCGTGTGCTTCACTATTTGCTCGAAGATCCGTGGCTTGGGCTCTTTATGTCTTCTTCCTCATCCTTCAAGCTACTAGTTTTTTGTGTTTTAGATTGGGCAACATGCCCTAACTCGAGGAAGTTAGTGATTGGTTTTTTCATTTCTCTTAATACCTCTCTATTCTCTTGGAAATCCAAGAAGCATACTTCTATCTCGCTCAGTTCGGCCGAGGAAGAATACATGTCTATGAGGCGAGTGGTCATAGAGCTTACATGGTTGTTTGGGGTTTTTGAAGATATGCCAATTCCTATATCTCTTCCAGTCACCCTTCACTCTGACAGCCAAGTAGCAATTCACATAGCAGAAACCCCATTTTTCACGAATGAACGAAGCATGTTGAAATTGATTATCATTTCATGCGACAACAATATCTATCTAGGCTGATTTCATTATCTTTTGTTCTATCTTCTACCCAGTTGGCGGATCTCTTCATGAGACCACTTATAGGACCTCTTTATCGTGATTTATTGGGCAAGTTGGGTATGTTTTCTTTCCCCTTGAACTTGAGGGGGGGGGGGGGAGAGGGTGTTGGAGACGATGAAATTTGACCTACAAATGTCTAGGGCTTTCTGATTATGAATGTAAAGCCCCGAAAAAAATTTTCTAAGTAATTTAAGATTTTGAGGTGCCAAGGTAGCTAATTATTTTATTTTGTGTGAAAACAAGGACTAATGATATAGTGGATGTCAATTGAATATTATAAAATGTGTATAAGTCTTATTATTAGTGAATTGGGGTCTAAGGAGAGGTATAAGTCTAATGTTGGAAAATTTTATATTATACGAAAGTTATAAATGAGTGCGCACAAGACGTCACTTTGGATGATCGTATCTCCAGTTATATAAGGAGTTGTGTGATGTAAAATCTATAAAATTAAAGCTCTTTTGATGTTGTTACAAACGCGACAAAGTGTTCAACATTAGGAGGTGTATACAGAATGTTATGACCATTTTTGTGTCCCTCCCATCGCTAGTGCCCTGGGTAGAGCCGGGCGCTAGATGTGGCGCCGTAAATTTTTGAGCTACTGGAATCAGCGCCACAGGAAGCGCCCAGCGCCACCTGTGGTGCCCGAAACAGCCTATAATACTCATTTTGGGGTTCATTTTCACCCATTTCATTTGGACGATTTTAAGGTTCTTCTTTCACCCTCTTAAGACCTTTAAATCCCCCAATATTCAAGGTAAGCAATCTCCATTATCTTGTTGTTAAATTCCATTATTCCTACAATGTTATTGATAAAAATCTTCTCATAAAACACTTAGATTTTCAAAAAATTCCTTCAAGGACTCATAGGAGTGTTTTGTAAGATTTCTTCCCAAAGGTAAATTCCGCACCTTAGACTTACATAGATAATTATATTATGGAAATATGAGTATGAATCAAGTAATAAGACTTATGGTATGATTATTGGAAGCCATAAATTCCCAATTTAAATACATGACCATGGTAGAGATATAAAGGTGATTATTCAATGAAATTTTATTGGTTGTGTGTGAATGGTTGATCACATATGTGATGTTAGGAGTATAAATTATTAAAGAATAATAGTGGGATGTATTGTTAGTTAATAGTGATAGTTTGATGAACCAATACTATAGTCATGAGGTGTAAATATCTATGCCTACAAGGTGTTTGATAGTATGCCTAAAAGGCTTAAGTTATGGAATTTATTACTAATATTAGCCCTATTGAATGTTGTATTGTAGATTGAAGTTGCTTAAATGTATTAGATCATTGAAATATCATTAAGGGGAAATTTTTAGGTATGTATGGCTAAAACCCCATTTTATCAGAAATTGAGCTCCGTTGGTGCTTACGAAAGTGTGGTAAGATTAGATTGGTTAATGTATTGATTGTTGTTGAGTATTAATTTATTTGCAATTTTCAACACATATACATAAATGATGTGCCTCAATGGGTGTAATGTACCATTCTTAATAATTAGAGAAGGATTAAAAACATAATTATATGTTGAAATGCTTGGGCTATAAGCCAACACCGAAACAGAGAATTATGCACGCTAGCTATGTGCTGACTTACTTGTGATTGCAACTTGAATTATTTTATTTTTGTACATGTCTATGATCACAACTTTCAAGATGAGTGTTGACAATAGTAAACAATGTGATAATTATGGCCCTAAGTGCCGAGGAGTTGATATGAGATATGTAAAATAGAGATTTTAATGTGTTGACTAATGAGAAAGGAAAAATACCTAGGCAAGGCGACCTAGCCGATCAGGTCATGATTGGACACCATGCCGCACACATGGTGGTAATGTGCTGACGTTGAATTTCGGATAAGGGAAATGAACTATTGATTGGGATATATGCATCCAATGATGTGACCTAGTCGGGCGGGGCGTGATCAGACTCCGCTCAAGACAGTGGTGGTATTGAGACCAATGATGAACATACGAAAGAGATGCCCACATCCCTTTTGCTGGGGGCGCTACATTTTTAAATAAATGTGGGTCTCTCCATAGCGAATGGTGCCGATCGTGTGTAGCGGAGCATCCTTCGTCCCAGAGTCTTGGTGAGCCCCTTACTCCTTCAAGGGGTTATATTGTGTACCTTCTTATTTTGGACTTTCACTTTTGAGGTATAGTCGGGGCCTTATTGTCAGCGTTGTTATCACTGTTTTTTGTATCCTTAGAGGCTCCGTAGACATTTGTGTGGGTTATGCATGGGTATTGGATAGGTTAATGGACCGAGTTGTAATCTTGTGCTCTTGCTTTCTTCTAAACTATAACTTGTATGGAACCTTTGAAGTTTAACCACGTTTTAATGTTGTTATATAAAATGAACTAAGATATTGAATGTATTATCGTTCCCAGTTTAAATAAAGGTAAGCATGGCTTCCTTATTCCTATTGAGTTGGGTAGGTAATGGTTCATAAGGCTTGCTTAGTTGGGTTCACTCGATTGAGCGCCGGTCAGCGTCCCAAAGTTGGGGTGTGACAATGCACTAAAAGTTCTTCATTGTAATTAAATTTGGGAGGATTATTTACCCCCTATAGCAAAGGTAGATACCTTATTTATTTTAATTAAATAGTCTTTTAACAATTATATTCCATAGCTACCTTTTAACTTTTTATAACCAAATATCAATTTATGATCACCTCCTACCCTTAAGCTATAAAATAAGATTTCTATTATTTTTTTCTCGCGTATCCCTTCAAATTTCTCACCTCCCCCACCCCATATCTCTCTCTATTTTCATCGATTTTCTGTTACACTCCCTAAAAAGTACATCGGTAAATGTATTCATCTGCGTATCTCCATAGGATGTTTTTTTTGGGATTGCATTGTATATTAGGCTATGACTGCATTACTGGTTCTTGAGAGCGGACTGAAGGAATGAAAAACATTGATGAAGTCAACACCATATTCTTTATGGTCAAGATGTGAGATCGGTTTTTCACTGGGACTTAGTGTGATACGTAAACAATTAGGTGCTATTATATTCATACGTTTTTTAACGGTTGAAAATTATGTAACTAATATTATTTTTTCATTGAACAAAGACGACGGAGTTGGGGGCTGAACAACTTGAATTTTGTGTTAATATATTCAATGTATCTCGATATATTTCATTATGTTCATTGTCTTTTTTGTCATTGTATTTTCAATGTATCTCGCTGTATTGTATGTATTTCATTGTATTCATTGTCTTTTTTTTTTATTGTATTTCAATATATCCCGTTGTATTCTATATGTTTCATTGTATTCACTTTCTCACTATATTCCATGAATGTATTCATACATTTTTAATTAATATAATTTATGTATTCAGATGTATTATAATTTTTCTGAATATTGCTACAGTTTTGGGGTATTTTTCAGTTAGGGATCTTTTTTATAAGTGGAAATACAAAATTTGTGTGTTATAATTGAGTTTGTTGAGTTATATTAGGAGTCTATTATGTTAATTGATTCACTTCAGTGCGAGTATAGTCGAATGCAATAATCTGCGCAGCTGTAATGCCATGTTTCACGCTATGAATACAGTCGAATACACTCGAATACAAAAATCCGTCTAGCTGTAATTTCCTGATTCACGCCTAGAAATGTTGTATTCATGAATACAGTAGCTTAAATACATCGAATACACTTTAACAGAAAGTCTGAAAATATAGCTATAAGAAGTAATATAGTAAATGATAGCTACAACTAACTAATAACCAGTAAAACATAGTGGTTTTTGAAAGTTTCTCAATTTGGGATGTACGTATGAGGCCACCCAGTTTGAAGATTCGGGCCATCTCTGCATTTTGGGCCTCTTAACTACAAGTTTTCTTATAGGCTTACTCAGTTGGTATTTGGAATTGGGCTTCTGTCACAAAAACATTGTTCTAGAATATTCCCATAGTACATAGCATATTACACCCTGTATTTAAATTATTTTTTCTTGCATTTATCTTATGCATATTTCAAGCTTAGTGTCACCTTATTTCTTCAAGTGTACCACCTTGACATCTCTTTCAAGAGTCATAAAATGAAAAGAGGGAGGGGGTGCTGCGACGCTGGGGAGGGATAAGTCTTATCCCAAAGTTATTAATTAATTATTCACTAATTTTAATTAACTTTTTAATTCCACCATTAATCAGTAATCCACATAGTTAAGAATTATCTTTACACAAAATACTATTCACTTTTAATACACTTTATGTACCATACTATCGTAGTCATGTGGTACCATGTATGACAATAGTCCATAAATATCGAGTATTATAGCTGGGACCGTATTCTATCCCATATTGACAAACTTCGATGAAACTCACTTTCTTTGATTCGTTTACCCTTCAACCTTCACGGCACTTATCTATCGCTTGTTATAAATAGCATAAATTCTTAAATCCTCAAGATAATCTCATCCACGAGTCTACGTCGATTAACCCCCCTCCCCCCTCCCCCCCATAGAAACATTCGTCCTTGAATGTTTAACTCGGTTAGATCTATATACACTTTTGTAGATTTGCCTTTGTAACAGTACTACTGTCAACTCTTTTTGTATAAAACTTAATAACTCAAAGCCACATAGCACCGCAATTGTAACTCATGATAATGGCCTTGCACGTCTCCTGATAATAACTAATATAAAAATTGATACACTTACCTTAAGGATGTAATGTCTCAATTGGATCCTTCTCTCTAGAAGAGGAAATAATTGAGGATATCTAGACTTCATGTCTACTTCGGCTTCCCAAGTTATTTCTTCCACATTATTATTTCTCCAAAGTACTTTCACTGAAGCTACGTCTTTAATTCTCATTCTCTGGACTTGTCTATCTAGTATAGCAAGGAGAGTTTCCTCATAAGACAGCTTTTCTTTGACTGAACATCGTCAATTGACACAACTTTAGAAGGGTCCCATGTACATTTATGGAGCATAGATACATGAAAATTTTGATGTAAGGTTTCGAAATGAGAAGACAAGTCTAACTCATATGCTACCTGGCCTATTTTGTATATGATCGTATATGGTCCAAAGTACCGAGGGACAAGTTTTTCTTTCTTTCCAAACCTCATAACGCCTTTCATCGGTGATATCTTTAGGAATTCCCAATTGTCAACTAGAATTCAGGTCTCGTAGTCGATTATTCCCCTAAGAAATCTTAATCTTCTCGATTACCTGTTGTACCAATTCTCGTCCTACAAACTTAGTTTCTTCAACATCGAACTATCATATAGGCGAATGACACTTTCGTCCATAAAGAGCTTCATATGGAGCCATCTGAATACTGGAATGATAGCTATTATTATAAGAAAACTCAATAAGTGGTAGATGATCATCCCAGCTACCCTTAAAGTCTATCACACAAGCTCGTAATATATCCTCAAGTGTCTGAATAATACGCTCATCCTGTACATATATTTGGGGATGAAATGTTATACTAAGACTTATCTGAGTCCCCAATCATTTTTGGAAGGACCTCTAGAAGTTATCTGTAAATTGTGCTCCTCTATCCGAGGTAATAGATACAAGGAACCCATGTACTCGTACTATCTCCTTAATAGAAAGTGTCGCATAATCCTTTGTGGAATATATAATCTTAACAGGCAAAAAATGGGAAGATTTTGCAAGCCTATCAATAACTACCCTTATAGAATTGAATTATGTTGGGTACGAGGTAAGCCTGCCATGAAATCCATATTGGTTACTTCCCATTTCCAAGTCGGACTCTCCATAGCATGCATTATTCCACCAGGTTTTTTATGCTTAATCTTAGACTGCAGACAGTTAGGGCACTAAGCAACAAACTCCACTATATCCTTTTTTATTCTGTCCCACCAATATACTTCCTTGATATCATGATACATCTTTTGTTCTCATGGATGGATAGAATAACGAGAATAGTGAGTTTCTCCCACAACCTGCCGACGCAGCCCTGCAATATTAGGGATACATAATTGTTCTCGATATCTGAGGACCCCATCTTCTGTAGTCTCAAATGGTTTCTTCTCCTTTTGAGGGGTGGTATCCCTATAGTGAACTAACACTGGATCCTCGTACTAGCGTTCCCTCACTTCAGATACTGAAGAGGATATTGTCGTATCCTAAATAGTAATTCTAATATCACCCGAGTCCAGTAACCAAAATCCAAGACTAGCAAGCTGATGAATCTCATGGATATTCCCCTCTTTCTGGCTATAAATATGATATGCTACCAATAGATCTAGAGCTAAGGGTGTCGGCTACCATGTTCGTCTTTCCTGGATGGTATAAAATATCAATGTCATAATCTTTAAGTAGATCCAACCATCTCATTTGACATAAATTCAATTCCTTTTGCTTGAAGATATACTAGAGGCTCTTACGATGCGTATAGATAACACCATGACTGCCATATAAGTAGTGCCTCAATATCTTTAGTGCATGAATCACCACCGCTAACTCTAAATCATGGGTCACGTAATTCTTCTCGTGCTTTCTTAGTTGTTTGAAGCATAAGCTACAACCTTACCATGCTGTATCATTACACAACCCAATCCAATGCCCGAAGCATCATAATAGATAACATTACCATCAGTCCCTTCTGGGAGCGTTAGAACTGGTGTTGAAGTTAATATGTTCTTCAATGCTTGGAAACTTCATTTGCAAGCGTCATTCCATTGAAATTTTGCTCCCTTTTGAGTCAACTTTGTTAAAGGTGCTGAATGAGAAGAAAAATCCCTCTACAAATCTCTTGTAATAACCCGCCAAAGCTATCGTGGGTCTAGGACAAATCATTATTGCCGAAATATTTTGTGTGTCTACTCAGATACCCTCACCTGAGATAATATGCCCAAGGAAAGCTAGAGAGTTCAACCAGAATTCACACTTAGAGATTTTGCTTACAACTTTCCTTTTTGTAGAGCTCTGCGCATAGTACACAAATGATCTGCATGCTTAGTCTTTGAATTAGAATACACCAATATATCATCAGTAAATAAAATTATGAACAAATCTAAAAAGGGTGTGAATACACGGTTCATCAAGTCCATGAATACTGCTGGGGCATTGGTCAAACCAAGCGACATAAAATGAAGCCCAAAGTGCCCATATCGAGTCCTAAATGTTATCTTCGAAATATTCTTCTCCTTAACCCTTACTTGATGGTACCCGGACCTTAAATCTATCTTTAAAAAATACTTGGCACCTTGCAACTGATCAAATAAATCATCAATCCTCCGGAGCGGGTACTTATTCTTGGTCGTCACCTTACTCAACTGTCTATAATCAATACACATCCATTAGAAACCATCTTTTTTCCTCACAAATAACACTGATGATCCCCCACGGTGATGTACTAGGTCAAATAAAGCCTTTTTCAAGCAAGTCCTTTAGTTGTTCCTTCAACTCTCTCAGCTCTGAGGGTGCCATTCTATAGGGAAGGATAGATATTTGTTGTGTAACTAGTAATATGTCAATAATAAACTCAATTTGTCGTTCTAGCGGAAGACCCGGAAGCTCATCGAGGAAAACAACGGGAAACTCCTTAACCACACGAATAGATTGAATGGTTGGTGACTCTACTTTCACATCATAAATCCGAATTAAGTGATAAAAATAGCCCTTTCTGATCATCTTCCTTGCCTTGAGATAGGAAAAACAATTACCTTTCGGGCATACTGTATGACCTTTTCGTCCTAAAATAGGCTCCATAGGACCATCTTTGATCTATAATCAACGTTGGCATGACAAGAATCCAACCAATACATACCCATTATAACATCAATATATACTATATCTAACTCTATTAGGTCCGCTACTGTAGATCAACCATGAACTACTATTACACAATCTCTATATACTCGCTTATCTATCACTGAGTCCCCAACAGGTGTAGACATCTCAAAAGGTTTAACCAATTCAGGTTTTATTCCAAACTTACTAGCATGCAACAGTGTAACATATGAAAAGGTGGAACCTCGTCAATTAGTGCATATATATTATATGATGAGACTGATAATATACTGGAACAACATCAGGCAGTGACTCATGATCGTGTCGTCCTACCAATGCATAAATATTGTTCTGAGGACCGCCCAAGCTAGATGATTTGCCTCTGCCTCTACCACGACTCATTGGTGCTTGTGAAACTTTCCCAGGGGGTACTGATGATTACAAGCCCGCTATATATCCCATTGGTTGTGCTATGTTTGCATCACCTCTACTCGAACAACCCCTCATAACTTCACCTGGATAACCAAAAGTATAAAAAACACCTAACCCCACACTGCACTCCCCGGCATGCTGCTTATCACACTGAGCACATCATGGCAAGGGCGGCCTTATCTGACTTGACTCACCCCCATACTAACAACCTAAGGCCTTGGAATTTTGACTAGGTCCTGAATATGTGAACGATCAAATCTCTTATCGCCAACCTGAGAGGGTGAGCTAGCCAATGGGTGGGTTGGATACCTCGGGTACGGTTGTCTCTGATCACCTAAAACTCACTAGAAATACTCGAAGAACTCACTCTCTTATTCTAGGCCCTATCATGCTCACGATCGGCACTCTGCTTCTGCTTACATTCCTTTACACCTAAGCATATGCCTGAATACGAGAAATTCCTATGTCTGGCTAAATTGATACCGATATACAATCTTTAAGGAAACTCTAACCCATCATGAATCAGTGAACCCGATCCTCCATCTTACATACAATAGTGGGAGCACAACTAGCCAACGAATCAAACTGAAGATTGTACTCCCGAACACTCATGTTACAATGCCAAAGGGTCAAGAACCTATCAGCTCAGTACCATCTAAACTCTGGTGGTAGATAATGATGAAGAAAAGCTTTTGTAAACTCCCGCCTTACTGCTGGAGGGACATCTTTTCCTCTGGACAATTCCCAAGACTCGTATCAATTAACTACAACGTCATGGAGTCTATAGGAATCTAGCTCAACTAACTCAATCGCAATAGCCTTCATTACCCTCAAGTTCCTCTGCATTCTATCGATAAACACCTGAGGGTCCTTATTTGGATCTGCCCTAGTGAATATTGAAGGGTCTAAATTAATGAAATCACGAACCATTGCACTGAATGACCTATCTGCATGACTAGTCCCTACTTCTTGATGTCGAGCCTGTGCGTCTACTAATCAAGTTAATCGATAAATAACATCTCTCATCTCCTGATCTGGTGCAATTGGCTAAGGAGCTGGACGTATAGCGGTGGGCGCTGGAGTTGGTGCCCCTCGTAGCTCTTCTGGATAGGGCGGAGTATGTGAACTTCGAGATGGAATCTCACTATGAGACTCTCCCTGAGCCCTGGTAACTCGTGGCACTCGACTAGTAGTCTCACCAACCACAAACTTTTCCTTCTGAGTGGCTGTATTCTTTGGAGGTATTGTTGGAAATATAACATACCGTTACGAATAAGAATTCTTATAACGCATGATCTAAGATAAGAAAAGATGATAACATCTTATATGTCATTGAGCCTCCTCTTTATAAGAATACCACATTTCATGCTTAATGTAACCTAATTTCTTCAAGTGTAACACCTTGACATCTCTTACAAGATTCATAAAATGAAGGGGGGGTTTGTTTTCACGTTGGGGAGGGATAAGTCTTATCCCAAGATTATTAATTAATTATCCACTAATTTTAATTAACTTGTTAGTTTACCCCATTAACCAATAATTTCCGTAGTTAAGAATTATCTCAAATTACCCAAAATACTATTCATTTTTTATACACTTTATTACCCTACTATCATAGTTATGGGGTACCTTATACGACATTAGTCCATAAATATTGGGCATTATAGCTCGGACCGTATTCTATACCATATTGTTAAAGTTCGACGAAACTCACTTTTTGATTCGTTTGCCTTTTAACCTTCAGGACACTTATTATTGCTTGTTATAAATAGAATAAATGATTATAAACTCAGGATAATTTCATCCCCGAGTCTACATCGATTAACTTATGACAAAACTTTTACGTATGAAAAGGTGAGATGTAACATTTGTTAGTTCCTCGAGTATTTTTGTAATGGCGGGATTAGTCTCCGATTCTCCTTCATTTGATCTCTTTGGCACCGATTCGGCTCTATGAAAAACTTCTAGTGATGGCTCGAGCTCGATCCTGCTTGGTGCACAATTTTGATTTTGGAGTTGTGCTATTGCAGCTTGTTGAGTCTGCGACATCTCGAGTATCACTCGAAGGCTAATTCATCCTTCTTCACCGCTATGTGTGTTCTGATTGGCTGCTCGAGCCTCTCTGTGAACATTATTTGCAGGGTCGACGCCCAAATTTTCACTAATGGCTATATGGGAGTTGACATCAACTGGGGGTATGGCCGGTGGTCCATCACGGTTGATTGGAGATACTCCTTTTCCCTGGGCGGTTATTTTTTCGTTCTCTCCATGAAGACCGAGGTTGTTGTCTGTGTGTGCAGGTGCTACTTGAGAGCTTGACATGTTGATCTTGAAATAAAAAGACACTTACGAGAACAAGCGTAAAACAATGTGTGTTATGAGAATTAATACCAGGCCATCACTATTATCCTTAGCTGCACGGTGGGCGCCAAACTATTTACCCTTAAAATCGGATAATAATTAAACTTATAAGTTATTTTAAGGATACGTTATTTCATCCAGCACCAGTCAATAAATATGATTATTAATAGTAAAAATAAACTGCAAAATAAAGCAAACCAATATTGAAATACAATTCTGTCCTCAAGCTAGGTCGCTCTCGAACTGAGTGAGCGAGAGAATAGCTATGAAATAAACTGATGAACATGAGAGTATGAGAGAAAAAGAGTATTGTATTGTTTAAGTATGCGTGAATGTAAGATGTTTACAAAATGAATAAAATCCTCTTTATATGGTAGAGGAATTCTATTTATGGTACAATTCTTACTGCAGAAGGAAATCCTATGATTAGCTAAACTAGCGCCCTTGATTTGATTTGTTCCGAAATTTCTCACATGATCTTCGACCAATCACGGATATCTAGCCTTTCCGTTATCATGCTATTTTTAGTCTTTCTTGAGGCCTATCTCGTTCGACCTCAATCATTACTGGTCTCGATCTCGAGAAGTACCTCGAATCCCGTATTTGGTTTCTTATCTTCATACCTCGATCTAATATACTACGGGGACGATCCTCGAGCCATCCCCTCGCTCTCGGTTAATTAGTGAAATAGGGTGGACCCGGTTTTAATCGTACACACTCACATATTTCAGTAAGTGCATATATATAATTTAGTGTTTTCCCAGCAAAGGAAACACTGTCTTTATAATTGTTAAAGAACTGTACTGTTTTCTGCTTATGAATTAGCGATTTAGCATTCAGAGGACCCCAATAAATAATCAGATGATGAAAACAAAATTAGAATCTCGATCAACAAATTTGTCGTCAACTTGAAAAGTATTTTGGTAAAAAGGTTTCTAGGAATTGAGTATACAACGCTAGGTCAGGAATATTTCCATAACATGCCTAAATTGCTTGAGATAGAGTTATTAACATTTATGCGATGAAACAAATATCCGGTTAAATAATCAAAACTTGCTAGTTTCAACGTTTAGAAAACATAGAGGGTAGATATTTTTGTTAAGAAAACATTGCATGTTGTTAAAATAAAGTGTCGTACTCACACGTTGATTGACACGATCACAATTGTGTCTTTAATTGGTCTTGAATAAATTTATTTTTTAAGTTAAATTCATTGTCTATTTATTTAACATGAAAGCAATGTTGGTTTGCCCAATATTAGATCTCCAAGCTATATTATTCATATTCTAGATGTTCAGGCCGTACCAGGCGAAAAAAATTTTAAGCGCCACAAATTGATAGAGAAAATGAATATTGTTGCGTCTTTACATTATTTTGGACTAACTCTCATTATGAGTAGGCATAGTTCGGGCAAATTCGAAATTTGAATTTTTAATATTTTTTATTTGGATTTTCGGATTACGGATTAGATTTTTGGATTCAATTTTTAAAGCTTCTGGATTTCGGATTGGATGTTGGATTGGGTATTTTGGATTTTTAGATATCCGAAAATCCAAAAATCTTATATTTTATATTTCGTACGTTATCTATATGTCAATAATAATAATTTAAATACCCTATCCATTAGATATTATTTCATATATGCAATATTAATTACTAAGATATTATTAGAATACATTCTATTTGGACATGGTTTTACTATTACTGCTTCTTATCAGCCGTATTAATGTTTCCGTTGCATTTTCTTGATGGTAATTTCATTACTTGAATACTTTATTTGGATGATTGCGGTGACAATGTGTAACTTTTCAGGCAATTTAATATGAGCACTTTATTTGGATATTAATTTTTTTAAAAAGAAGAAACATTTCGACTTATAAGCTCAAAATCGAAAATTCAAAACATCCAATCCAATTAATCCGAAACCGAACTTAAAAAATCTGATCCTATCCAAATTTATTTGGAATGAATTTATATTGCTATTTCTTCAATCCAAAAACTCAAAATGCAAATCGAATTTCTATATTTAATTCGAACTATTGGAACGCCCGCCCCTAACTCTCATGAGTTAATTTTGAGTTGTGTTAAAACTTGTTCTTTAACATATGTCAGACAAATCAAAGATCAAATCAGCATATTATGTATCCATAAATAGAGAGAGATGATAAAATGGAGGAATACTAATTACTAGTACTAGCTCTACCCAACTGACTTATTAAACATTCTAGATGCCTCTTTACGCTATACTCTTTTATTTCTTGTTTACAACACCTTCAGTTTTTGAAAGCTGCAATTCTGTAGATCACTTACCCATACCCCATGGCAACTTTAACTGCTCGATAAAGCTAGTTACTATCCCCTTTTGGAGAACCAATCTCGTCTCTATTACTCTCTCTCATACACACACATAATTTTTGTTCTTGGAGAATATATTTCTCCTTATGTTAAGAATAAAATTTTATTTGGAGTAAGTGTCCATCTTGTAAAGAGTTTTATTTTGAGGCTAAGTCATTTTTTCTCCTATAAATAGAGGGGTCTTACCCCATTGTAAATCACACCAAAGTTCAATAAGAATTTTCTCTCTCTTTCGCTACAATATTGCTCTTATTCTTTTATTATTTTTATAATACGTTATCAGCACGAGACTCTACCTTCTCAAGAAACTCTTTGAGAAGATTAAGGTAATTTTTCTCCTTTTTTTAATTATGAGTGACATTATGAAAAGAAAGTCCGTTGCCCTTGAAATTTCGGGCAAGAACTATATGACATGGGTATTGGGTGCTGAAATCCATTTAGATGCAATAGGTCTTGGAGACGCCATTAAAGACAGAAATAAAGCATCCACCCAAGACTGTGTTAAAGCCTTGATTTTCTTGCGCCATCACCTTGATGAAGGGTTGAAAATTGAATATCTCACAATCAAAGATCCACTTATTTTGTGGAATGCCTTAAAAACGATATGACAACATAAAGTTGGTCACTCTACCACAAGCACGATATGATTGTGCTCATCTGAGGCTCCAAGACTTTAAGTCAGTTTCTTAATATAGTTCTGTGATGTTCAGAATTACTTCTAAATTGAAACCCTGTGTAGATACTATCACTGATTATGATATGCTTGAAAAGACGTTTACAACATTTCATGCCTCCAATATGGTTCTGCAACAGCAGTATAAAGAGAAAGGTTTCAAGAAGTACTCTGATTTGATTTCTCTTCTCCTTGTGGCTGAGCGAAACAATGGCTGGCTCATGAGAAATCATGAAAATCGACCCACTAGGTCTACACTATTGCATGAAGTGGATGAGGTGTATTCCCATTATGCTAAGCGTGAAAAAGGCCATGACTCTAATTGTGGTGGTGGTCTTGGTCGTGGTCGTGGCCGTAGCCGTGGATAAGGAAGAAATTTTCCTGGTGTCAATCACCCCCGAAAGTAATATAACCACCAAAAGCAGAAAGGGAAAGACGAGAAGCCAAAAGCAAATAGTTCAGAAACTGAATGCTATCGTTGCGGTGGAAAAGGGCACTGTGCAAATATTTGCCGTGTACCAAGATATTTGGTTGAGCTTTATCAAGCATCTCTAAAGAATAAAGGCCCTGAAACCAATTTTGTCTCTGACAATGATTTTGACATCATCCACTTGGATGTGGCAGACTTCTATGAGCACCATGATGGGAAAATAGACCACTTGATCGGGGATGGATCTGTGGTTAAAGAAGATTAAGTAGTTTAATTTTTATTTTTCCTATTCGCAATATCTAGTGAATAAATATCATGTAACCATAATTTCTTTTATGAGCAGTAATCATTAGTATTATTTATTTTATGAAATAATGTTACTTCGTTTTGATTAAATATAGTTTTTGACAAGAATGGCGCTCATTTGTTTGAGGACATGGAAAATTACCTTAAAATTGTCACTTGCTAATAGTTTACGCATCTGAGTCACTTTGTTTGAGCTGTTATTAACCTCTATTCACCGACTACCAAAGTGACTGAAAATACCTTTTGTCTCAGCGTAACTTACATAAACCACCAAACAATTTTCAAGTTACAACTTTAGCATAGTTCTCATCGTTTTGCCCAAAATCTATTGCTTTTGTCAAAATATCTGATAAAGAAGTCCTACCAAAGAAATAAAACCAATGTTCGTTACGTGCATGAGATGGAGTCCAATATAATACTACTAATAGATTTAAAGTATTTTTAGTTGGTGTCGACTATGTATATTTATATATTATATTTATTATATTAGTTATTGATATACATTCAAATGGAAATACATAAGAAACTTAGCTTGATGCGTATACTTATAATTGTTTCTTTTCTGTTATCTCAGAATATATAAATATTTATTTATTTCTTTTTTTGTATGTCAAACAATGGAAAGCAAATATAGATATTTCACAAAGCAAACTTGAATCAAAATTCAATTGTAAAAATATTTGTTTAATTGATTCATGTACCACATATACAATATTCAAAGAGAAGAAAAATTTCTCTCATTTAAATATGTCTAAGGCAGATGTTACTACAATTTCTGGTAGTAGTAAATTAATTGAAGGCTCAAGAAGAGCTACTATAATTCTGCCTAAGGGAACAATACTTATCATAGAGAATGCAATGTTCTCCTCCAAGTCCAAGAGGAACTTGTTGAGTTTTAAAGATATCCGTCGAAATGGATATCATATTGACATAATAGATGAGAATAATCTTGAATAACTCATTATTACCAAGATGTCGCTGGCCAAAAGAGGGTTATTGAGAAGTTCTCATCTTTATCTTGTGGCCTGTATTGGACAAGAATTAGTGCAATTGAGGTACATTGTACCGTAAACCAAAAGGTTACTGATTCCAATACTTTCGTACTTTGGCATAATCGATTGAGACATCCTGGATCAATTATGATGAGACGGATTATAGAAAACTCAAATGGGAATCCATTAAAGAATTTAAAGATTCTTTTAAATAATGAATTTTCTTGCACTTCTTGTTATCAAGGCAAGTTAATTATTAGACCATCACCAACAAAGTTTGAAATTGAGTCACCTGCGTTTTTGGAACGTATACAAGGAGACATTTGTGGACCTATTCACCCACCTAGTGGGTCGTTTAGATATTTTATGGTCTTAATAGACGCATCTTCTAGATGGTCTCATGTGTGCCTATTGTCATCTCGCAACCTTGCGTTTGCAAAATTAATGGCACAAATAGTTCGATTACGGACACAATTTCTCGATAATCCAATTAAGTCTATTAGACTTGATAATGCTGCTGAGTTTTCATCCCAAGCATTTAATGATTATTGCTTATCAATTGGGATAAAAATGGAACATCCTGTAGCTCATCTTCACACTCAAAATGGTCTTGCAGAGTCTTTAATTAAACGTCTGCAATTGATAGCAAGACCGTTACTCATGAAGACGAGGCTGCCCACTTCTGTTTGGGGTCACGCCATTTTGCATGCAGCTAGCTCGTCTCAGACCGACAAATTATCATAAATACTCTCCGTTGCAATTAGTTTTGGTCATGAACCTAATATATCCCATTTAAGAATTTTTTGATGCGCAGTATATGTGCCTGTAACACCACTATATCGCACAAAAATGGGTCCGCAAAGAAGGTTAGGAATATATGTTGGCTTTGAATCGCCCTCCATTATTCGCTACCTCGAAACATTGACAGGGGATTTGTTCATTGCATGATTTGCAGACTGTCGATTTGATGAGACACTTTTCCCAAAATTAGGGGGAGAAGTTGGTGAAACCAAACGGAAAATTTTGTGGAAAAATCCATCATTATCTCATCTTGATCCACGTGCCTCTATTTGTAAAAAAGCAGTACAAAAGATTATCCATTTGCAAATAATAGTAAATCAAATGCCACACGCATTTACAGACTTGAAAATGATAACAAAATTACATATCCCCGCAGAGAATGTTCCAATCCGTATTGATGTCCCTATTGGACAATGTTCTAGTGTCATAGCTAATGAGTCGAAAGCACGCCTAAAACGTGGCAGACCACTAGGTTCCAAAGAATAAATTCTGAGATTCATAAAGAATCCATTGAGCCCGAGACTCAAAAAAATAAGGAACTATCAATAAATCCAATCGATATTGAGACAAATTTTAATCGAGTGGATATAGTGGTGGATTATGTCTTTGCATAAAATGTTGCATCTAGTATTATGCAAGAAAGTGAGGATCTTGAACCTCAATCTACTGGAGAATGTCGACAAAGACTTGATTGGCCAAAATGGCAAGAACAAATCCAATCAGAATTCAATTCACTTGCAAAACGTGAAGTTTTTGGTCCTATAGTTCAAACACTTAATGGTGTTAAGCCTGTTGGCTATAAATGGGTTACGCAAGAGAAATGAGAAAAATGAGGTACAAAGATATAAGGCAGGCCTTGTTGCACAAGGATTTTTACAAACGCCTGGTGTCGATTACGAAGAGACATATTCACCGGTTATGGATGCTATAACTTTCCGTTATCTCATTAGTTTTGTTGTCCTTGAAAATCTTGACATGCATTTGATGGATGTGGTTACCGCCTACCTTTATGGCTTACTTGATAATGAGATATACATGAAAATTCCCGATGAATTCAAAATGCCAAACACACATAATTCGAAGTCCCGGGAAATGTTTTCAATCAAATTGCAAAGATCTTTGTAGGGTCTAAAGCAATCAGGACGAATGTGGTATAATCGTCTTAGTGAGTATTTATTAAAGGAAGGCTATATAAATGATGCCATTTGCCCATATGTTTTTATAAAGAAAACAACATCGGAATTTGTTGTACTTGCCGTATATGTTGATGACATAAACCTTATTGGAACTCCCATAGTACTCCAAAATGCAATTGATTATTAAAGGAAGGAATTAGAGATGAAAGATCTTGGAAAGACAAAATTATGTCTTGGTTTGCAAATTGAACATTTGGCAAACGGAATTTTTGTTCATCAATCTGCCTATATAGAAAAGGTATTGAAACGATTTTACATGGATGGAGCATATCCTTTAAGTACTCCGATGGTTGTTCGATCACTTGATGTGAATAAGGATCCATTCCGCCATCAAGAAAAGAATGAAGAGCTACTTGGTCCTGAAGTACCATATCTTAGTACAATTGGCATACTAATGTATCTTGCCAATACTACAAGACATGACATAATATTTTCAGTTAATGTCTAAGCAAGATATAGCTCTGCTCTTACAAGGAGACATTGAAATGGAATCAAACACATATTGCAGTATCTAAAGGGAACTACCGATATAGGCTTATTTTATAGCAATAATTGCAGTCCTGATCTTGTTGGTTATGCTGATGCTGGATATTTACCTGACCCACAAAAGGCTCGATATCAAACAGGTTATGTGTTTATCTGTGGAGGCACAACCATATCTTGACGATCGACTAAGCAATCAATCTTTGCTACTCATGCTGAGATAATTGCTATTCATGAAGCAAGTCGAGAGTGTGTGTGGTTGAGGTCTATAATACATCATATTCGAGACAAATGTGGTTTGAAACGTGACAAACTACCCATGATTTTGTATGAAGACAATGCAGCATGCATAGCTCAATTGACGGGAGGATTCATAAAAGGAGATAGGACAAAGCATATTTATCCAAAGTTATTTTTCACACATGATCTTCAAATGAATAGTGATGTCAATGTGCAATAGATTTGTTCAAGTGATAATATGGCTGATTTGTTCACAAAATCTCTACCGACGTCAACCTTCAAGAAGCTAGTGCACAAGATTGGGATGCGAAGGCTCAAGGATGTGAATTGATGCTCTCTTCAAGGGGAGTTAATGCGCGTTGCACTCTTTTTACCTTACAAGGTTTTGTCCCACTGGGTTTTCCTTGCAAGGTTTTTAACGAGGCAACCAATAAGCGCATTTCTAAATATGTGTACTTTTTTTTCTTTTCTAAAATTTTTTCCATTGGGTTTTATTTTAGTTAAAGTTTTTAATGGGTCACATTACTTATTGAGTGGACATTCAAAAGGGAATGTTAAGAATAAAATTCTATTTGGAGTGAATGACTATCTTGTAGAGACTTTTACTTTGAGGCTAAGTCATTTTTACTCCTATAAATAGAGGGGTCTTACCCCATTGTAAAATCACCCCAAAATTCAATAAGAATTTTATCTCTCTCTTTCTCTGCAATATTGCTCTTATTATTTTATTATCTATATCACCTTCTATGTATTGTATCTTCCACTCTAAAGCTGATATAGTTTCTCAACTAATACTGCGTTTTACTATAGAACTTGGTTCTCTATCTATTTTTATATGTGATTCTTTTATTTGTTTAGCTAATTCTAAAATTAATGTTAATAGAGTATTAGTCTTTCGTAGTATTTTCTTTAATATTTTCTTTGCTCTTTATATATCTTCCTAAAAGCCAATAGTGAGATGCTATTTGTTTAGTTAACAGATGTTATTTTAACATACGTGTCACCCTAAGGGGATACACTTTATTTTATTCCGAACTATTCTGAGATAATTCTTTTCTTGTTCTTTTTCGAAATTAATTCTTTGTATCTCAAAAAGAAGGAAGTCCTTAAAATTATCAGTGTTTAAATCACTTAGTTCTGGTTCGCTAAAGATACTTTGTTGTAGCTCTAATATCTTTTTATACTACTACGTGATTTTTTATATTCTCTATAGTGATATATATTATATGATGATAACAGCTGATAAATCTAGCAAAATAATGATGTTTCATAAACTGTGAGGTCCGAAAATCTTCTTGCTCTGATACCAAATAAATAAGAGTTATAAAAAGAATAATTCTAGTATTTGAATTATAAGATATAATTGTTTATTATATATATATGTAAGCATGGCCCTCAAGCCTCACCCTCAGACAAATACTTGCAGACAGTATTAGGTCATCTTCATTATAAGCCACAACTCATCACAGAACTTAATTATAGAAACAGATGGAAGTTTTGAGGGATGAGGAGCAGTTTTAAAGGCAAAACCAATCAAATATACTGATAACAATACAGAAAAAATATGTGCATACCAAAGTGACAAATATAAAGCAAAGGGAAATATGAGTAGCATAGATGCAGAACTTTTAGCTGTAACATATGGATTAAATAGCTTTAAATTATATATATTAAACAAACAAGAAGTAACAATTATAACTGATTGCGAAGCTCTTGTTAAGTTTCACCAAAAGATAAATGCAAAAAACAAGTAGTACAAGAAGATGGTTAAATTTTATTAATACAATATCAATATATAATTAGTTTTCGAACATATTAAAGGAAAACATAATAATTTAGCAGATCATTCACTACAAGAAAATGTGCCTATGGCAACAATTATTTTAGCAACAGTTGAGCAATTGTTGCCATAGAGCATGTATGATAACGGTTATAACCGTTACAGTGGAATTTAGGTGATATTAGCACACTTTAACTATATAACTGTTGCAATTGTAAAACAATCATTGCCATAGATTCATTTGGAGCAACGGTTATATGAACCGTCCCAATAAAACTATCTACGAGAATGCTTTCGTTGTAAAAATTTCTATTGGAACGGTTATTGTTTACCCTTTATTTTTTCTCGTAAATTTTATTACATCCCCAAAATAACCCCTATTTATTTTATTTTTTAATAATTTTAATAATACATATAAAATAAAAAATACTTTTTGCATTTAATTTCCCATTAACTGCATATTTGCTAGGCGATACCCCTAAAATAGCGAGTCATCTTCTTCTTCACTGGTACCCGCCCCCATTTCTCTCTCTCAAAATCTTCTTATTCTACGATGAACTAGGTCATCTTCTCAAAATCTTGCTAAAAACTCTGATCCCCCATACCTCTCTCCGAGGACCTAGGGTTTGTTGTTTTTGTGAACTTCTGAATAAATTGGTTTTGGGATTTTATTCTAATTGGTGTCGAGAAGTTGGGTGTAGGATTTTTCAGTTACCCCCTATCTCGTAATTTTTCGTCGTTTGCTCTTTCCCTTATATTTGGCATTGGCTTGTAAAAGTCAAGACTAGAATGGTTAAAAGCTATACAATTAGAAGAATGAAAGGGAAGATGCAACCAACCCGTTCTCTACTAACAAAGTTATAATTAGAGAAAATTCTACTGTACTCATTCTTATTTAATTACTTTATCTATTGTCTTTTGTAGGTGGAGCAATCGAAGGAAGGGAATATGGAGAAGGTGGAGCAACTGAAGAAAGGAAGATGGACATAGTGAAGATATAGGCCTTACTTAGGAAAGAACTTTGAGTTGTCGATATTCTTGGAGTCTTTTGATATAGCATTTGAAACTTTAACTTTTGGAGTGCTGAAATGTAAAACATATTTAATTGGTTTAAAAATATTTTGCTATTATTGTTATTCTTAGCTTAATAGATATGAAAGATTATGAAGTTTTTTATCTTTTTATTTATATAATTTTCAGGTTATAATTACAAATATTTTCAGGTGGTAATGTCAATTAAACGTTTAAAATAGCTTAATAGAATCTACAGGACAAAAACATTCCAATACAGAAGATATTAAATTAGTACAAAGAATTAAAAATATTCCTGATCTAATCATGCCATAGAAACTAGGCTTTTCTGTAATAGTCTTAATTAACTTTTCTATTCTTTTTTAGTAGGTATTTTTTCTATATTAAACTTATTGTTCAAGAGTTGTATTTTTCTGTCTATTTCTAGTTCTTGTGATTTTTTAAGGATCATGGGCTGCTATGTTTAATATTTTACCCGGTAAATGTACCCTTTATATATATATATATATATATATATATATATCAAGAAAAAGAAAAACAAGACAATATTAGATAATATTCATAATAAGCCACAACCCATCACATAACAAAATAATATAGATAGGATAATTTTTGAAAAGCATAATCTAATATCTTTTCCACCATCAAACATGTCACTTAGAGTGTTACTAGAATGTGTCATAGATAGACCTCTGAGATGTTTAATTGATAACATATGGATATGAAAGACACTAAATATTTTATAGCAGGTCTTATTGCCTTGGGGCAATATATTATAGATAAAAATAAGGAAAAAAGATTTAAATACTATGTAGTTATATACAGTAAGATAAATTAAGAAAAAAAATTTAAATATAGGTTTTTATAATTTTTAATTTGTTTTATTGATTTTTGATTAATTAAATTTGATGTTGAAACTTTATTTCCTATAGCTGACAATTTTTATATAGTTGAGAGTTGGTTGAGAAATATCATGTATTATATAGTATTTTTGGATAGAGTAATCTTAATTGATTTTGTTGAAAGATTTGTATATCTTATCTATATCTATTATTTCAGCTAATTTCTGATCTTCCTCTTGTCTTTTATAGTTAAAATTCTGGCTAGCATATTATTTCCTATTCTATTTTCTAAGAAACTTATTCTTGATCTTTTTTGGTTTGTTCTTCTTGACCCACCTGGAAAAAGGTCCATTTTGTGGTTTTCTTATTTTTAATTTTTCTTTTTGTGGTGTTATTTCAACTCTTTTTAATTGTTCTATTAAGTGATCCACATTTGGTATTTCAGTCTTTATTTCTTTTTCTTTAATAATTTTATCTAGCTTTTTATTATCCTCTAAGAATAATATTATTAATGTATTATTTTATTTTATTTTATTATTGTTTGATCAGCTTTTCCTTGAGAAATATAATTAATTAGTCCTTCTGGATTGTTTTGAATTCTTGCTATAAATTTTAATGCTTCTTCATACACTGGATCTAATTTCTATTCATTTTATAAAGATCATGGGCTGCTATGTTTAATATTTTATCTGGTAAATATATATATATATATATATGTGTGTGTGTGTATATATATGTATGTATATATATATATGTATGTATGTATTTGTACGTGTGACGTGTCAATCAAATATTTACCAAAAGGGGCAAAAGAAAACTCTATGGAGTTCTAAACTTTAAGGTAGGTCTCCCAAACTAGAATAGAAATCTTACTAGTTTCAACGCGTAAAAAACATAGAGGACATATATTTTTGTTAAGGAAACATTGCATGTCATTAACATAAAGTGTCACACTCACACGTTGATTGACATGATCACAAATGTGTCTTTAATATGATTACTTTATTTGACTATTAATTTTTGTAAAAAAAAGAAATATGTTAATTTATAAGCTCACAATCGAAAATCTAAAATATTCTATCCGATTAATTTGACATCGAACTTAAAATTTCGGTCCAATCCAAATTTATTTGGATTGGATTTGTATTGTTATTTCTTCAACTCAAAAAATCGAAAATCCAAACCAAAATTCAACATTTAATCCAAACTCTTTGAACGCCTATCCCTAACTCTCATGAGTTAATTTTGAGTTGTGTTGAAACTTCTTCTTTGACATATGTCAAACAAATCAAAGATCAAATCAATATATTATGTATCCATAAATAGAGAGAGATGATACAATGGAGGAATACTAGCTCTACGCAAGGGACTTAAACATTCTAGATGCTTCTTTACGCTATACTCTTTTCTTTCTTGTTTATAACACAGTTTTTGAAAGCTGCAATTCTGTAGACCCCTTACCCATACCCCATGACAACTTTAACTTCTCGATAAAGCTAGTTACTATCCCCTTTTGGAGAACCAATCTCCTCTCTATTACTCTCTCTCTCATACACACGCCCAATTGTATGTAGAAGTAAGGTTGTTTCGAGTTTGAATGGAGAATCAGTTGGGTCTGCTGAGAATCCGTATCATTAGAGGCATAAATTTGGCCATTAGAGACTTCAAAAGCAGCGATCCTTATGTTATTGTTAGGATGGGCAGACAGGTAAATTTAGTTTCCGTTGCTCTTCTTCTAACATTACATATTTTGGTCACATTCTTGATTTCTCTTCGATTCTATATATCGTTTCTTGTTGTTTTCTTGAGCTGAATGTCTCATGAAAATAGTATCTTTGCCCCTCGGGATAAAGGTAAGATTTGCGTATATATTATCCTTCCCAAATCCTACTTATGGCATTATACTAGACCTGTTGTTGTTTTGTATTCTTGATTTCTCTTGGTAAATATAAAGTCGTCATGAAATTTTATTCCGTAGTCTTTACCGTGAGATTCTAACTTTACCAAATTACCCTACTTTAATTTGGCCATTTTGAAAATCGCGTATTCCATACGCTGACCGTATACCAACAGCATATTATCTTCTTACCAAGATCAGAAGTTGTAATTATTTTCGTGGTTTTTTGTTAAAATCACACCAATGTTACGTAATTTTCAAGATTTCCATTCTGTAAAGCTTGACGAGAAAACCAAAGTAGCTTATTTTATATTGTTTTTTTCTCTGTATGTTTGTGTGTCTAATTGTTGACCATTTTCCAGTCTGTACGAATGGTAATGATGAAGGCGGAAATGTATTGAGTAAATGGAGTTGCAAATGGTGTTTAACTATCTTGTTATTTTAAGCTCTGTCTTTATTATTGGAGCAGAAATTGAAGACTAGAGTGGTGAAGAAGAATGTAAATCCCGAATGGAATGATGACTTGACGCTATGTATTGCTGATCCAATTTTGCCAATCAAGCTGGTAATTTCCTTCATTTTGTTGTCTTTTGTTTGATCAAGAAATTAAACAGCTTATTGCATACTTTGATTTACCTAGAGGACATTAAAGAATAGGTCACGCCAACAACAATTAATACAGCCACACTTAATGTATCAAATATCAATTCAGTCTTTGAAGGCAGCTTAATATTGGAGTACAAACAACAACTTAATATTAGAGTAAATGATGTAAAACGCCATTGAGTGAAAAAATAGTTGAAGCTGCCATTTGTAAAACGCATTTTATGCGCAAACCTTGTTCAAGTTTCAAACATTTAAAGAAAATAGCAATAACAGTTTACAGTACTAGGCGACCTTTACAATTTCAGTAGCTTGGAGCCAATTAATTAGCTTATGGATTTGTTTGTATTACACAAACCCAGAGTTATCCTAATTGCCTTTATAACCCTGTTATTGCAGCAAGTCTATGACAAGGATACATTCTCTCGCGACGATAAAATGGGCTATGCAGAACTTGACATTGTACCATTTATAAATGCAGTAAGGACGAAGTGCGCTAAGAACATCCCCAATGGAACCATACTTACCAAAATAATTCCAAGTAGGCAGAATTGGTATTCTGAAGAAAGCTGTATTGTTTATGAAAATGGCAAGGTTGTCCAAAATGTGTTTCTTAGGTTGAGAAATGTTGAGTGTGGTGAAATAGAGCTCCGTTTGCAATGGATAGATATTCCTGGTTCCAAGTGTCTGTATATTGGAGACTAGTGAGTGAGTTAGGGTAGTTTGGTCATTTCTCAATTATATTAAAAGATTCGGTTATGTACTCTATTAATATAAAGATATTTTGTAAGTAAGATTAGAGATTGTATGTAAGAATAGAGATTGAGATACGATCTGAGTTCCTCTTTTGTTTCCTCCTCTTCACACCTTCTCAAATATGCATCTCGATTCTTATGAATGGATGAAATGGATTAAATCATATATTTAATCATGGTATCACAGCGATCGGTTCTGGATCAGAGCAAATGATTTCAAGACTATTAGGAAACCAATGTTGAACGTTTAAATCTAGGGTTTCAACAACCCTGGGAGAATCAGTTGGAAAACGTAAAATTGATCACAATCATCCACTTTTCTTACAAGCTACAGACGTTTCTGGTACATCGTTGGTTGATATCAATCTTATAGGCCCAGAAAATTATGCTCTATGGAGCCACTCGATACGTCAAGCATTGCTGGTAAAAAACAAGCTGAGGTTCATTGATGGAACTTTCTTGGCGGCTCCTACAAAGGAGATTTGACAAACTAGTCGGAGTGCTGTAACACGATTGTGCTCTCATAAATAGGTCACCCTGTCGCCACTGAATTTCAACCTAGTATCATATACGCTTCAAATTCGAGAAAGGTTTGGATCAAGGAGCGGTTTGAGAAATCAAGTCTTACCAAACTTTATCACTTGTGGTCATCAATTGGAGCCTTGAAGCAAGGTACTGACTCTATAACTCAATATTACTCAAAATTAATGGATTTATGTGATTTGATGTGTTTGAACCGGGTTGTGTGGCGCAGTGGAGTTATATCAGGTTGAGATCTATGCAATTAGTCCATGCGTTTTGATTCTCCCTTGTGTAATTGGCTCGTAGTATGGTACTGATAGGGAGTTGTGCCTGTCATATTTGTTTGATAGTTCTTTCATGTGTTTCCTTGTATATTCAGTCATATTTGTGCTATGCTTATTGGGTTTTAGCTTGCGAGTTGTGTGCCCAAGTGGTATTGGGTGTGACTTATTGATTTAAGTGAATAGTCACGACATCTTCGTGTTTCTTTCCTCTTTGTCGGTGTTGTGGAGGTTTGGAACAGGGGTCTAACGGATATGAGGCTAATTATCGGTGCTAGATTTGATTATGGGCAACTATTGTGATAAGAGATATGGTTATGGGCATATGTGTGACGTATTACGTAGTGTAGTTGTATCTTGTGGGTGGAGGCATACGTTTTTGCACCCGGTTGAGGTTCGTAGCATGTGTTGATGTAAGAATCTGGTCTTTTGGTTGTAATCAAATGGTGATAAATTTGGTTCTAAGGCCTATTAGTGTGGGTGGAATTCGTAATCTTCAACTAAGTTGGTGTGGTCGGACCTATGTGGATTGGGATGACGTGGGATCATCCGTTGTTGTAACTAGGATGAATTCATTCAGTGAATCGATAACTTCGGGGCGATTCTTAGCATGTTCGAGGATGAACGTTTGTCTACGCGAGGGAGGATGTATCTATCCGGCTAGTTTTTTTTAGAACTAGCATCCCGCTTGGAGGCTTAAGGTCTCGAGCATTTGTATTATGTGTTATGACTTGTGTGTATAGCCGAGTTTAAGTTTTATGATAATTCAGGTCAATTTAGATTAGAAGCTTGAGCGGTAAGAGTTGACCGGAGTTTTGGCAATTGTGTAGACGACTCCGAAATGATATTTTGATGATTCCAGTAACTTCATATGGTTATTTTGGATAAAGGCATGCATCCGAATTTGGATTTGAAGGCCCGTAAGGTAATTTGAAGCATTTCGGTGAAATTAGAAAGTTGAAGTAGTAAGTGTTGTTTCGTATTCCTTATCTTTCTCAGCTTCATATTAAGATTGTCTCTCTGTTAGTTCACCTTCATACTTGTTCCAAATTTTTAGTACAATATGTGTCTTGATTGTCCCTCATCAGTACTTCACCGGGGTTAGTCTTGACTCTTGATACTCAGTGGGTACCACAGTGGTGTACTCATACTATGCTGCTGCACAACTTTGTGCAGATCCAGGTGCCTTGGTTATTTTTCATTGTTAACTAGCTGGTCACGCATTACTATGGAAACTCAAGGTAAATCTGTCGTCGTGTTCGCATGCCTCGGATTCACCTTTTGATACTGTACTTGTACCGTTTTCTTTTTCGAACAGTTGTAGTTAGGGATTTTCAAGCAAACTTAGTAAAGCTTATGACTTGTATTACTAGTTTTAGTTATAAGTTGTGTATAAAGATTTCTATTTCATATTCATCATTTGATGGTTGAATTCTTCAATTAAATTTAGTGTGCTTACTTAGTCATAGAGACTAGGTGCCGTCACGATATCCTATGAAGGTAAATTGGGATTTTGACAAAAAGTCATACGACCTTCACTACCTTATTAAAAAAATCATAGTTATCGGGTGAGGAGCTGGTTCTATGCAATTGCAAGTATGGGGATGCAATCGCAAAAGAGGAAATTTGGAGGTTTAGAAATTTGTGCTATACGATCGTAATAACAAGGCTGCGATCACATAGGGTAAAATCTGGGCAGACATGAGGGTTTTAATAACATTTCATCCACAAACTAAGTCTATTTTTCACCATTGTTAAGCAACCTTGGGAGCTTGTGACGAGAATTTTCGAGGAATTTGACTAAGAATTAATTAGAGGTAAGTTTCTTAGCCTAATTATTTGATTTTGTGGTAAATATATCGTAGAATTAGTGGAAAATCACCAAAATGGGGTAAGTTAGGGATTGAGAAATTGTGATGTAAAAATGAAATTTGAAGGGGCATTTGAACTCCGATTTTTATAAAATTTATATGTACGGACTCGTGGAGAGACGAAAAATCTGGTGATGTCAATTTCAGAATTTTTCGAGAAGTGGGTCCGGGCCTCGGGTTTCACCAACTTCGTGATTTTTAGTGTTTTTCGAGTAATTTTGATTGGGTTATGTTTCTTTAGCGTATAGTAATGTATGTATTCATTGTGGTTTGACTAGATTTGACGTGCGAAGAGGTCAATTCAAGAGGAAAGGGCACTGCGGACTAGTCTACGACCGTCTTGAGGTAAGTAATAGATGTAGATGATGACCTGAGGGTTAGAAACCCTAATATCTTACATTGTCACGTTGTATTGAGGTGAGACAAGTACTCTACGGTGAGTGCGGGATCATTTGTGGATAAAACTATGGCTTAGTCCGTCCGAGTGATGTCCATACTGTGTTATTCACTAGAAATTGGTTGGTAAACATCATGCTTGGATTGTTATGAGCATAATTGGAATGCGTGCCAATTATTTGGATCGCATAGGGAATATTATCAATGTTCCCATGATATTGAGCATGTTTCCATGACATCAATCCTGAGTTAAATACTGTCTTGAAATGACTAGTAAACTTCTAATGTTTTTAAACAATTAAGCTATAATACCTGATAAATGGAACTAAAAATGGTAAACTTGATTGTGCCCGTGTGGATTGCATGCATATAATTGGACTGATTGTGGATCGGGTTGCCCGCCACAGCAAATACTACGATGATATGACGCTTGGGCTGTAGGAGCCCCTCCGAAGTCTGAACCCCCACAGTGAGCGCGGGTACCCAATGGATCGGGCTGTACGCTGCAGCGGTCATGTGCATTGCATTGCATTCATACATTGATGTCTATTTGTCTATCTGTCATTGATTTACTGCCGATTCATCTTTAAATGTGCTAGGTAGTTAGTTTCAGCTTTACTTTGTGGTATTTCGAGATTTCTTACTTTCAGTTATTATACATGTCTATTACCACTGAGTTGGAAGTACTCACTTTAGTCCCTGCACCATGTATGCAGATTCAGGTACCTCGTGAGCATCGTTGAGCCTTTGTTGTTTCAGAGTTTCTCAGGAGTTGTCGAGGTAGTAGTCTGACGTTCGCAGGACCCTACTCCTCCCCTATCCCATTATTATTTCCGCATTTTTGAACACCAGTATTACTGAGGATTTATTATTTTGTTATTTTCGAGGCTCTAGACTCAAAACCCCAGGTCTTTGGGAATTTTTTTAGCAGTTGTTTCGATTTTCATAATACCTCTGTCTACTATCTGGTTGGTACTATATTATTTGATAATTTAATACTATAAATTGGAAATGCGTTGAGTAGTTGAGTTGTGAGTGTTAATTGGTCGGGCTTTCCTAACATTTGTGTTGGGCGCAATCACGATCGAGATTGGGGTCGTGACAAGTTGGTATTAGAGCCTATGTTACTAGGCCTCATGAGTCATGAGCCGGTTAGTAGAATCGCGCGGATCGGTACAAAGACATCTATATTTATCCTCGGGACTGCTAATGTTGAAGGCAGAAATGTATTGACTAATGGATTTCCAAATGGTGTTTAACTATCTTGTTATGTTAAGCTTTCTCTTTATTATTGGAGCAGAAATTGAACGAGTGGTGAAGAAGAATGTAAATCCCAAATGGAATGATGACTTGACGCTATGTATTGCTGATCCAATTTTGCCAATCAAGCTGGTAATTTCCTTCATTTTGTTGTCTTTTGTTTGATCAAAAAATTAAACAGCTTATTGCATACTTTTCTTTACCTAGAAGACATTAAAGAATAGGACACGCCAACAAAAATACAGCCTTTAGCTAAAAATATCAATTTAATGTTTCAATTCAGTCTTTGAAGGCAGCTTAATATTGGAGTACAAACAACAACAACAGCTTAATATTAGAGTAAGTGATGTAAATGTTTTCTTGGACATGCTCACTGTCCTGCATTAACTTGTAATCCCTCCGGTCCACAATAAGGGCCTAATTTACTTTTCGCGCATCTATTAAAGAAATACTTAATTCTAGACGAAAATAGTTAGTGTGACTAAATTATCCTTTATTAAATGTTGCAACATAGTTATAGTAGCACTTACTTCTCTTCTCAAATGTGAGGAGTAAATAACCTTTTAAGGACACGTACATAGGACTAATTTTGAAAAAACAAACTAAATTTTATTTTAATTATATAAATGGACACTTATTTTGAATCAAAATAAAAAAGTAAATTGGTCACTTATTGTGGACCAGCAGGGTAAACTTTTGTAGCACTTTATTGGTGCTGCTTGATTATCAAAAGAAAATTCAGTCTTTAAAGTTTAAACGATGCCTTTTAATTTCATCTAGTTTTACTGCATATTCTTCAAGTTCCATCCAAGAATCTGATAAAGATGAAATTCTAGGGACAATAGCTTCTGTTTCCATATGCGGCAAAGTGAAATAATAGTTGAAACTGCCATTGCAAAACGCATTAGGAGCAAACCTTGATCAAGTTGCAATCTTTTAAAATCATAGCAATAACAGTTTAAAGTGCTAGCCGACCTTTTTACAATTTCAGTAGCTTGGAGCCAATTAATTAGCTTATGGATTTGTTTCAATTACACAAATCCAGAGTGATCCTGATTGCCTTTATAACCTTGTCATTGCAGCAAGTCTATGACAAGGACACATTCTCTCGCGACAATAACATGGGCTATGGAGAACTTGACATTGTACCATTTATAAATGCAGTAAGGACGAAGTGCGCTAAGAACATCCCCAATGGAACCATAATTACCAAAATAATTCCAAGCAGGCAGAATTGGTATTCTGAAGAAAGCTGTATCGTTTATGAAATGGCAAGGTTGTCCAAAATGTGTTTCTTAGGTTGAGAAATGTTGAGTGTGGTGAAATAGAGCTCCGTTTGCAATGGATAGATATTCATGGGTCCAAGTGTGGAAACTAGTGACTGAGTTAGGGTAGTTTGGTCATTTCTCAATTATATTAAAAGAGTCGGTTATGTATTCGATTAGTATAAAGATATTTTTGTAAGTAAGAATAGAGATTGAGAAATACGATTTGAGTTCCTCTTTCGTTTCCTGCTCTTTACACCTTCTCAATTCTGTATCTCGATTCTTATCAAAAGATGAAATGGATTAAATAATATATTCAATCATGGTATCAGCGCGATCGATTCTGGATCAGAGCAAATGATTTAAAGACTATTAGGAAACCAATGTTGAACTTCGAAATCTAGGGTTTCAACAACCCTGGGAGAATCAGTTGGAAAACTAGCTACATACGTTTTTGGTATACTGTTGGTTGGTATCAATCTTACAGGCCCAGAAATTTTGCTTTATGCAGCCGGTCAATACATCAAGCGCTGCAGGTAAAAAATAAGCTAAGGTTCATTGACGGAACTTTCTTGACGTGGTCCTACAAGGAGATTTGGCAAACTAGTCGGAGCGATGCAACCCGATTGTTCTCTCATGAATAGGGCACCCAGTCGCCGCTGAATTTCAACCTAGTATCATCTACGCTTCAAAGGCCTATTAGTGTGGGTGGAGTGAATAATCTTCAGCTGAGTTGGTGTTGTCGGACCTATGTGGATTGGGATGACGTGGGTTCATCTGTGGTTGTATCTAGGGTGAAAACATTTAGTGAATTGATAACTTCGGGGCGATTCTTAGCATGTTCGAGGATGAATATTTGTCTACGCGAGGGAGCATGTAACGACCCGACCGGTTATTTTTAGAACTAGCATCCTGTTTGGCGGCTTAATGTCTCGAGCATTCGTATTATGTGTTATGACTTACATGTATGGACGAGTTAACTTTTTTGGATGATTCAGGCAATTTAGATTAGAAGCTTGAGCGGTAAGAGTTGACCAGAAATTTGACGATTGTGTAGACGACTCCGAATTGATATTTTGATGATTTCAGTAACTTCATATGGTTATTTTGGACTTAGGCATGCATCCGAATTGAGTATTGAGGCCCGCAAGGTAATTTGAAGCATTTCGGTGAAATTGGAAAGTTTAAGTTGCAAGTGTTGTTTCATATTCCTTATCCTACTCAGCTTCATATTAAGATTGTCTCTCTGTTAGTTCAGCTTCATATTTGTTCCGATTGTCTAGTACAGTATGTGTCTTTATTTTCCCTAATCACTACTTTATCGGGGTTAGTCTTGACTCTTGATACTCAATGGGTACCACTGTGGTGTACTCATACTATGCTGCTGTACATTTTTGTGCAGATCCAGGTGCCTGTGTTATTTTTGATTGTTAACTAGCTGGTCAGGCATTACTGTGGAAACTCAAGGTAAATCTTCCATCATGTTCGCATGTCTCGGAGTTACCTTTTAATATTGTACTTGTACCATTTTCTTTTTCGAACAGTTGTAGTTAGGGATTTTCAAGCAAACTCAGTAAAGCTTATGACTTGTATTACCATCTTTGGTGATAAGTTGTGTATAAAGATTTCTATTTCATATTTATCATTTGATTGTTGAATTCTTCAATTAAATTTAGTGTGCTTACCTAGTTGTAGAGACTACGTATCGTCACGAATTTCTACGGAGATAATTTGGAGTTTTGACAAAAAGTCATCCGACCTTCACTACCTTATTCAAAAAATCATAGTTATCGGAAAAGAACGCTCTTTGGTAATATTCTCTTCTTCTACCATTTATTATTTATTTGTAATTTAATCTAATAAATTATGACTCAATTAAAATATGCATGATCCAATTTTACATGACCTGATTTCCATATCAACAAGTTAAGGTAGATCCTTTGAATTTCACGAACACCAGCAATTGTTTACGGTAGCTTCAACATACGATACTTTACCATGCTATTTTCAATTCAGCTATTAGGTTATTCCTGGACCTCTCTCCTTGGATAAGTATCTTAACTATTCGTGATAATGAGTAGGTGCTTCATACATCCATAACTATCATGTCACAATCTATTTAATTGTAAGAAAGTATCTAACAGTGAAAATCATAAAGAAATACATTTTTAGAAAAAAAAAACTTCTATGGAAAAGTTGAAGTGCTTTTGCAGGAGATCGAGCAACACCACTAAAGAAAGAATTGCTTTCTAACCAATAGAGCAAATAAAATGTGCATCAACCAAAAGAAAAAGTAGACACAATATACTGTGCCATTTTATGTGTATGCCATTTACAAAGGACAAGAAAATTTCGATGGACATCCTGATGAATGCTGGGAAGCTAAACTTATTTTGTGCGGACCGCACTGATGAATGCTAAGAAGCTAAACTTTGGGCAGTGCGGCCGCGGCGCATTTTGTGCGTTCCGCATTGCCTAGATACAGTCTGTGCGGGTCGTGGTTGATATTATGAAGTCCGCACTGGTAATATACATAGGATATGTTTTCTGAAACCCATACTTTTGCAGACCGTGGTCGATTTAGTGCGGTCCACACTGGCCCCTGTGCGGGCGCACAGATTGAAGTGTGTTTGCATACAATGGTAAAACAACGAGGCAAGGGATCAAAACAACCCGGTAGAGCTGAATCCTCCCGGGGAATGAAGCAGAAGATGATTAAACTCATTCCCGAAGTTGGAGAAAATATAAAAAAAGAAAGTTATTAAAATCTGCGAACATAGTAGTTGATCAGTTCGGGTGTGAGTACGAGCCCTCCCGGGAGATCTCTTCAAACTCTGTGCCAGAGTACATGCCTGCCTAGTTGGAGCGGCATATATTGACAGACACTACTCCTCCACCATCACCAACTACCCAAGCACAAGCACATCTTTCTTCTAGGTCGTATAAGATCTGGACAACGGGTAGTGAAGAATACCCTACCTCCCTCACAACTTCATTATCCAGAGAGGGGGTAGAAGGAGAAGAGGTGGAAGTACAAGTAGAAGAGGAGGAAGTAGAGAGAGATGATGAGGTAGCTGTAGGAGGTGAACCAAGGGTTGGGGTGTAGATAGAACGAGGAACCCGGAGGTTTGGGGAGATAGGTTTGTGAGTGAGGTGGCATACCAAATATTTAGGGAGTGGCGGCCAGTGAGAAAGTTGATTCTGGAAAGGAGATTCATTTATAGAGACATATTACCCCAAAACCCCAATGTGCAAAGATAATTTAGGACTAGAGTAGGCTTGGTACATTTTATGGAGGAGTGTGTAGATGCCAACGGAAGTAAAGTAGCCCACAATCAAAAAGGGCTAGAGTAGCCACATCAAAAAGGGCTCCAAAGTGACCAAGGTTCGGAATCTAATAGTGTTGTATGAAGGGAAGTACCTCAATGAATACCTTGGCTTCAATGAGGAGGATGAAACCTTGTACATGGAGAAAATAGAGATAAGTGAGGAGGTTCGTCCCTAGGTAGCACAGTACCTGGTAATCTCAGGTACCACCCCCGACTGGATGATCGATGGAGTGAAAATCTTGAGACGGACATTAAACTTTGAAGAACGGGGATGGGAGACCTTTGTATGTACCAGGTTGGACCCCACAACATGTGACAACACCCTTCCTCTTTCTCAGACTCTACTAATAGCTTCTATTATGGCAGGGTATCCCATCGACATGAGGAATGTGATGTCCCGAATCATTTCTATTGTGGGTGCCGAGCATGACCGGAACTATCCTTTCAACAACACCCTCACAATGTACTTTCGGGACTTGAAGATAGACAAGAGACCCTATGACATCAAGGTCGAGGCGAAAGCCCCATTTTCCTAGTATAGCATGTAGGGGGATGACAATCCTAAGAAAAAGAACTTCAAAGCCCCAACTGTCCAGTCTGAAGAGCCATTTGTGGTAGTAGCCCCTCTTGAGCCTAACTCCACTTCCACATATATCCCTCCCTGTCCATCTACATCTACAGCCACTCCTCCCGCTCCATCCACATCAGTAGGCTAGAGATCCCATCTTCCCGGGCCCATCCTATTACTTCTCACCAAATGAGCCAGGACCTCATTAGCATAAAAAACTGGATGTAGATTGCTCTCCATGTTTTCAACCGTAACCTCTACTATAGAGGCTCAGTTGGCTTCTCCAGCCCCACAGGTGCCCCAATCAATAGGCGATGAACTCAAAGAGATAATCGAAAACTAGAAGAAGATCTTCGACACTCAAGCTGCACTCTAAAAGGCAGTTGATTTACATAGCAACGCTCTTAAGGAGATTGCTAAGGAGCATAAAAAGCTGAGGAAGAAACGAGCCTCCAAGGAGTCCATGAAGGAGCTGCGTGCAGATATTGACAGACTGAAGTAGATCACATGCCGTTAGACTCATTGCTCCACGACCCAGCACCAGCAATTGATCTACATCCGGAGTAGTCACAGAGGCCTCCGAAGAGGAGGAGAATGATTCCTATAGATGATGATGTTGTCTTTTAGTTGGTGAACCCAACGGAGACTTCCTCCAGTCAGCCACAGGATATACCAAATCTAGAGCCTGTACAGGTCTAGGCCTATGTTCTAGTAGCAGAGTAGAAGACCACCGGGAACCAGTTTGAGGTTCCCGAACACACAGAGGACCCAGGGGCCACACACGACCCTATGCAGATAGACATGCCTTAGGGAGTCTTCTATATACTTTCCTTCTTATTTTTTATGCTTTATTTAGACTAGTTGACATTGGGGATAATGCCAGCTTTCATTTGAGGGTGTAGGCCCTATATTCTGGATGATTTTATATATTTAACATTTTTATGCATTCTTTATCTTTTTATCTTTGGTCTGTATACAATTATGATATTTTCTTACATTTATCGCATTTTGATTTCACTTTAGGTTTGTTTATAAAGTTACATCTCATTGTATACATTCATCCCATCTATTGGATATTCAAATCCCCTATTGTATATATTAATTCTATTTTTCACAAAATTATTCGTTTTTAGCTTCTTATTTGTTATTTGTAGCTTTTTGTTTTCGAAGTTTGCAATAAGCCTTTGGTTTTCTTAATGCCACGATTCTTTCCAAGAGTGGAGTGTTGTATGAACCGAGTGGCTTCTTCCCAATGATGGATGGCGTGACAACCTTTTAAGGGTTTGAGTCCCTTTTTCTTTTCTTTTTTTGGTTTTCAGTAGTTAGTAGTTAAGGGTTCCTCAAGCAAATCTTCACTTGGGCCTAGCAGATATTTCTTTGATCTTATGGTCAAAAATAAATTTTTGTGTTTAGGATGCTGAAAGTTGTGACCTTGAGACCCTTGTGTTGGCCGATAATCATTAAGTGGTTTTTCGGGACCACTGCGTGCTCAAATGATATCAAAGGTTGTTGTGGGCCCCTGACTCTATGTCTTTAGAAATCCTTTAGCTCGTGCGGTGAGTAATTTAATTGCAAGTCCAAGTCCCGAGTCATTGGTCTAGAACTTGCCCTGAATGTTTGTTGAGGTGAAATCCTAGGTGAATTTCGACTTGAGACATGATTATAGGCTCTACTTGATCTAAATGATATCTTGAACAATTCCATAGCCACCAATGATAAGATCCTTTTAGTTAATCCTTTAGAGCCTTAGACCCTTTTCTTTCAAGAACCATGATACAAGCCTATACCCGTTCTAAAAGATACCTTCTCTAGGCACCCGATCATTCCTTTAGCACATAGAAAAAGTATTAGTTTGGGGGGAGTTACGAGGATTGCAACAACCTGGTAAAAAGTCACTAAAATAAAGAAAAGAAAAGGCGGTGAAAAAGAAAGAAAAGCAAAAAGACAAAAAGAATGTCAATGTGAAAAAGAATAAAAAGGGATTCAAGAAAAGCAAAGAATAAAAAGTGTGGAAAGTCGAAAAAGGAGAAAAGATTGAAATGTATAAGAAATAGAGAAACTTTGTCTCTATAATCCCTTAGAAAAAAGTGAAAATGACTCAAAGAGTTAAGTGAATGGATGCCAAATAAATCAAAAGAAGTGCTTAAGGGAAGGTGGAACTCACTTAGACCAAAACAGTCTGTACCCTGAACCAAAATCCTTCATAATGTCTCGCAAAAGCCCTATATGATCTTGAGTTGAAAGAAGCTTACATTAGTGGATATTCACATAAGGGGCAAGCATAAGGTACTTAGAGCTAGACTTGTGACTTTTTCTCGAGAGAGATTAGTCAGTTTCCATTAACCTCATTTTGCATGCCACTATTCTAATGGTGAGGTTTGCTTAGGAGGAGTTGAGGATATGTGAGTTTGGGTTCCATAATGACCAAAGCAATTGAAAGAGTTCCTTGATGTGTTGAGTCAACTCTTGATGCTCTCCTTGGTTTTTCAAAGAGTAAATGTTGTTAATGATTCATTCATATTGAGGGAAATTGTTAGTCCCAATTGATGCAAGTACTTGTTGCTTTAGGACAACTGAAAATTTCTTGGATCTTCCCTTATGGGGTGGGTCTTATTGTATTTGCTTGAGGACAAGCAAAACCTTAAATTTGGGGAAGTTGATAACTAGAGATTTTGACTATTTTATTCTCCTTCTTGCCTCTGCTTTGATTAAATATTCATACAAAATAATACAAAAGACTCACAAGTTGTGCTTGATAGCATGTTTGATCAACAAAGTGACAAAATATCAAAGATCAGCTCAAAAGGAGTGAAACTTGCACAAGTGCCAAAAACTAGGCTAGCTCAAACAGAACAAGCCCAGTGTGGCTACCGCCTCTTTTGTGGTCCGTACTAGGATATTCAGAGAGGTTAATTTTTGGCTTAAAGGTAAGATGGACGCACTAGGTTTGGTGCAGTCCGCACTAAAGGAAACACGGCTACAGTCCATTTGCTGCGGTCTGCGGTGCCAAGATTCAGAGAGGTTGAAAGTTTAGAGTTTGAAGTCTATGTGGTCCGCGTTTAACTTTGTGCAGACCGCTCTAGAAGCCTCCATGAAACACATTCCATTTTTTGCGGTCCGCGGAGCCCAAGTTCATAGAAGGGAAAATTTGAAGGCCCAAGCCTAGTGTGGACAACGGTCCATTTTGTACGGTCCACACTAACCCTGCATGAGAATTTTATTCCAGATTTTTCAGCTAAGTATAAATAGATTCTTTTTTCTTTTTTAGGATATCAGATATTGTAATTGAGTACTGCACTCGTGGGTTCGACTTTCTAAGCAATTTTGGCCATTTTTTACTTACTTTTTATCAGTAAATCTTTGTATTTAGCTTAGCAAGTAATTCATATGAGTTTATCTTCATCTATTTCTTGTTTTTCTTCTATGAATACGAGTAGTGTGGCTCAACCCTTAGCTAGGGTTGTGGCTCAACCCTTAGCTAGGGTTGTGGCTCAACCCTTGTGTGGATAAATGATGGGTCTTGTATTCTATGGCTAAATTGATTATGGGTATTTGTTATTTGGGTCAATTGCATGGTTAATTTCTGAATAAGTGGTTGCAAATACTAGTTTTTGCTTAGTTTACTAGGGTTCTTCTTGAGAAAGATATCCCAAGTCTTCGAAATTGAAACAAGAAGGAATTAGACTGTACTCAAGAAATTGATAGCCCCAATTAAAGGGTTAAAACTCGAGAGAGTAATACCCGACTTCAACTTTGTTGCTTATGCGAATTGAGATATCCAATTGGTCTTGGGAAAGTAAATTGGGTAAAATCACTTGAACCACAGAGAGGTGTGTAGTGGATAAATTAATGCAAAAGTTATATCATATTCCCCAAATATGTCAAAGATGCTATAGACTCAAGTACCCGTCAATTGATCACCTAGGTGGATGTCACTACCCTAGTGCCTTTTAAACCTATTTGAACAACTTGTAGCAATTTCAAATATTAGCTTAATTAACAATTTATAGTTTGTTAAAAGTAGAATTATAAAGAAAATCCCAAAAACGAATAAGAGATCAATTAAGAACACATACGCAATCCTAAACTAGTTAGATACTTGATTCCAATTCTATCTCTCTGTGGATATCGATCTTGACTCATAATTGGGTAAACGCTGTTTCGAGCCTCTCTTTGTACTTATTAGTAGTGTGGAATTTGAAGCGGTCACGTCTTGAACCAAGTCTATGCCCAATAATCTAGCCATGCCCGGCTCAAATAAACACACCGGTGATCTACACCGCCTACCATACAGAGCCTCATACGGTACCATCTGAATGATAGACTAATAGGTGTTGTTATAAGCAAACTTTGCAAGTGGCAAGAACTAATCCCAAGATTCTCCAAACTCCATCACACGCACACAGCATATCCTCAAGAATCTGAATAATGCGCTCGAACGGTTCGTCCGTTGGGGGGTGAAATGCTCAGCTCAACTCCACTCGAGTACCTAACTCATGTTGTACGGCTCATAAGAACCGTGATAAAACAGAGTACCTCTGTATGAAATGATGGAACCTAGAATATCGTGCATACGAATAATCAATCGGATTTAAATCTCATCCAATCACTCTGAAGAATAGGTAGTCCACACAAGAATGAAGTGGATGAACTTGGTCAACCGATCAACAATAACCCGAATAGCATTGAACTTCCTCAACGTCTGTGGGAGTCCAACTACGATGTCCATGGTGATCCGCTTCCACTTCCACTCTGGAATATCTATTTGCTAAAGTAGGCCACTCGGTCATTAGTGCTCATAGTTTACCTGCTGAAAATTGAGTCATCGAGATACAAACCCAAATATATCTTTCTTTATCATCCTTCGCCAATAGTACTGCCTCAAATCCTGGTACATCTTTGTGTCACCCGAATGGATGGAATACCATAAAATGTGAACATCCTCAAAAATCAACTCCCGAAGCCCATCAATATTAGTTGCACATATCTAACCCTACATCTTTAACACCTCGTCATCACCAACAATCACATATCTAGAATCATTATACATAACCTTGTCTTTGTGGACAAGAAAATGAGGGCCATCATACTGATGCTCTTAGTTACGATCAAAGAAGGAAGACCAAGAAACCACATAAGATAGGACCCACCTATGCTCTGAAATATCCAATCTCACAAACTGGCTGGCTAAGGCCAGAACATCCATCACAATGGGTCTCTCTACTGCTGATAGATAAGACAAACTCCCCAAGCTCTTTGCATGATGACTCAAAGCATCGACCACCACATTAGCCTTCTCGGGTGGTACAAAGCAGTGATATCACAATCCTTATGCAGCTCTAACCACCTCATCTAACTTACATTAAGGTCCTTCGGTTTGAACAGATGCTGCAAACTTCGGTGATCGGTATAGATCTCACAAGGAACACCATACAAATAATGACGCTAGATCTTCAAGGCGTGGACAATAGCTACTAATTTGATATGATAGAAAGGATAATTATTCTCAGGCACCTTCAATTGGATGAACACATAGGCAATCACCCCCCCTCCCCCCCGTCCTGCATCAATACCGCTCCAAGGCCAATCCTCGAGGCATCACAATAGAAAGTATTGTTTACCGGTAAAAGTTGTAATAATTAAATTTGTTGATGAGACTCTAATAATACGTGATTTATGTTTATGATAGTTGTTAAGCAGTTGATGCTAGATATGTGAGACTTAGAGACAAATTAAAGGTTAAGGAAAGAATGATAATCAAATTGATAGTCTAGTCATTTGGGGCTTCGAACTTGTCAATTCAGAGCCTCGAGTTTGATTCCATTGCTCGGATACAAGCTATCGAGGGTAATCAGGGTAGGTCTAATAGCTATATGATTATTAAGAAAGGTTCTTTATGGCCAATGATAAGCAATAAATGAAGAACAACAATGGATATAATAAATGAGAGCATAGACAATGTTCTTGTATATTTTGTATGGAGTAATTGAGGCAACCGACCTTACAAAATGACAAGGATCCCCTTTATATAGGAGGAAAATCCCTACCCAGTACAAAGTGCATTAATTAGAAAGAAACAGAGATGGGACAACTAGATGAGACCCTATCTTAGGATTAGGGTATCCTGCTAGGCTCCGTCAGTCTTAGCCATGTGCCTTGGGAACTCCCTCTTATCCAATATATACATTGATCTACATTGCCTCGACCTCGAGCATCAACAGATATCGAGGGAGAGCCTCAACCCAAGTCTCGATCCTTGGGAAGTGTGTTCACGGAGTATCAAAATGACAAAAAAATTGAACCCCCAATTTTACCTTGCACAGATAGTCTCCGCATTTCTTGGAGTAGAAATGATATGAAACGACCTTGAATATTTTCCCCCTTCGATACTTTTGCAACAAGGAAAGTCATAAGGCATCGAAGGATGATGCACATAGAGCTCCTATCATGCTTCGCATTGATTATGGCAGTTAGTTGTCTCTTGGCCTTCCTCAACGTGCACATGAGGCTTCTATAGCTACTCCCCTTCTCGTTCATTACAACCTACTATATTCACAACCCCTAGAAAAGGTTTGTTTTACTTTTGTTCTTTCTAGGAACGCAATCCAGAACTTTCTAAGAGTAAGGAAAACTTCCACATCTGCTTCTCAGGAGAATATGACATTATCCTCTTCGTTTCTGTCTCAAGGTGAAGTGGCCATACCTCTTCGTGTTGAGGAATGCGTCCCAAGATCTTTTGTGATGGCTTCCAATTTCAAGGTCGAGAGGCCTTCTTTGAAGACATGGCATCGGGAGCTTGTGACTTAGTGTATTATACGGTAATGGATATCAGAAGAGTGGGGGCTGATTATCACTAGGGGGATGTCGTACTTATGGAGATCGTTACTTGGGAGGAAGATATTACGACATACAAAGTCGACTTTCTAAGTGTGTATACTTATCCATATACCTTAGGGCCAGTGGGTCCATCTTCGCCCCCGATAAACCCCATGATGCTTGGCTTCTGTGTACGTATCAAGTGTCACTCAGCCAAATTTACCCTTAATTCTGACGCATTATTTATATGATCAGGTACTATACAAACATGATCGATGAGATACCCTTCACCATTGATCATCTGATCAAGATTTTATCCCTCTTCTCTTTAGTTGGGGCCTAATAGAGATCCGATGTCGATCCCCGAGGTCCCTTTTTTCCTTTTTTGAGGAGAACATGAATGGAGGATAGATAAACCAATTTATCCGATTAAGGACTTCTGAGTTGATCCCGGCAAAAAATATGTTGTTTCCCGATAGGTGGAATGTGGAGCATAAGTAGAAAAGTTATCTATCCTTCCCTTGCTTCTCTTTGACTATGTTCTTCCAAGAACCTAATTTTTGTTGCCGTTGTAGCCGCATCAATTTATCTTGGCGAGGTTCCATACCTCTAGAATTGTGTTTCCATATGTACTCGATTTGCCCATATGTTGTACGAGTGTGGCGTGATTTATCCAAGGCTAAGGGGGAAGCTAGGGATAATAGTGAGCTCCTACAACTGCTGTCGTCGCATTTTTTTTTATCTAACTTGTTATTAGAAATTTTCTCGTTCCTAGTATTTACCTCATATATTTTTATTGGTCTGAGGGAAGTCCCTTTGATGAAAGGAGCATTGCCCACCAAGGAGAGTGATTTAGTACCTAACAAAGGGAAGAAAAGTCAAAGGGTCATCGGTCGAGCCATAAGAAACAAAGAAGGTTAAGACGGAAGTATCTAAGGTCGACCCGGTAGCTCTAACTCTGGAAATGGTAGGAAATCCTTGAGGTTAAGGTGAGGGGAAAAATAGATTCTCGACAACCCCCGAGGGATATATAAACCTGGCGGATCCTTGGGCCGTAGAGATGGTGGCTTCTAAGCCGAAGCTTGATGTTGTTGTGGTCCAACTTTATAGTAGAGAGAAAAATGATGGAGTATCAAGTACTTCCCCTAAGCTAGATATTGACCAGGGTTTTCCTCGAGCGGAGGTTCCTTTGATAAGTAGTTTTGAGGTGCCCAACTCTGAGGCCCTGAATGGACAAGGGATTGCTCCAAATGGTCCTTGTAGTGTTGTGGTTGTGATTGATTCCCTTCAGGGAATGACCCTACCACCTAATGGAGTGCAAGATTCCCGGCATGACAAACCCTCCGACATAGGGGTACCAATCAAAGATGGAGATGTGCTCAAGAGGTCTCCAACCGTTCCATAGGGAGTTCCTAAGATCGATGCTTCACTCATTTTTGGAGAGATGAGTAGGCTTTGCGAACAGGTAATTTGCACGAATATTGTCTGCCGCTCTGACCTTGATTGCTCTAATCATTTTCTTTATAACTTATCTTTTTACGTGTCTTCATGCTAAAGCTCTTTATAGCCGAACTTTCACACGGTATCAGGATGAGGTGAATCATAATGAGCGTAAGAAGTCCCTCCTTACTAAACATGTAACCTACTCCCCATTTAGTATTATCTAGCTGTCTTCCAGATCCAGTGTTTTAACGTTTTGGATTTGATTCGTGCAATTAGATAAAAATGGTGCCCTGTCGAGGGAGGAGCTCCGGGGCAGAGACTCCAAAATCTCCGAACTCAAATAACTTGTGACGGAAGTAACTTCTGAGGGGGATGCCCTCTGGGAGAAGATGACCTTGGTTGAGCGTCAGCTTAGCAACACGAAAGAGGATAGTCACATGTATGGAGGTCTCCATTCTAAGCTGGTAGCTGCATTGTCTAGGATCAAAACTGAAGCTGAGGCATTTATAACTTTGCCTAGGGAGGATGTCATTGCGACAAGCGCTCAAATCGAGAGGGCGCTTGAGGAGGCCGATACAGAGTTGAATCGAGGCGTGTGCATGCTCGATTTTAATCTTAGAGGCAGGTTTTTGGTGATGTACATGCGGGAGGTATCGTTCTGCCTGCCGAGATCGAGAGGGTGAAGACCCTAGAGAGGAAAGATGTTGCCTTTATTGCATTCGGAGGTTTGTAAGGCGGTGGCTCAGGAGGTGATAAAAATGATGGCGGAGTCTAGGGCTGTTAATTCAGATCGGATATTCGTAATCTAAACTGATTCATTAAATTTCAGATTTCAAATTGTATCAAATTTTGGATTCAGATTGAAATATTTTAATCTGATCCGATCCGAAATCTGAAATTATGAGGTAATGTAGAAATACTACACTTATATTTCGGATAGTCATACTTCTTTAAAATCGTCCTCCAAGTTATTACTTTTAGACTTGCTAGATTTTTCTATATTGGCACCATAGTACTCTCACGATTGCATAAACATAATTTTTTCTTAATGTATTGCCTCTTTTATAAAGAGAATATACATATTAGTTTGCAGCTTCGAGGCATAACACGATCCGAAATCCGATCCGATTTAAACTTTTAAATCCAATCCAATCCGATATAATTTGGATCGTATTTAGATTCCATTTTCTAGAATTTGAATTCCAAAATTCGAATACAAAATGTGCCAAACCTGAATAGATCCAATTCGTGCACAACCCTATCAGAGCCCATAGGCCGTCGAAGAGGGGCCGCTGAAGGACCCATAGTTGTTGCGGTGTAACCTTTGGTAGATCCATCGAAGGCATAGGCTCGACAGTAGGTTAGGGTTCTATGTTCTTCTCCCTTTGTAAGGGTATTTTAAATGCTTTGTAAGTGTCCCTCTGTGGGGCATAAGAAGGATTTTTTATTTTTTGGAAACGATTTGTGATGTATCTTGACTTTCAAACTGATGCCTCAAGTTTCGGGTCAAACCCTCGGACCTGGTCTTCTTATGTATTCAGCCAGTCACGATTGTTTATAGTTAGTATTGGTGACAGTGATTTGTGCATATCGGGTCAGTATTCCCTTTTAGCGTAAGCCTTTATTTGAGCACAGATGTTGTTTGCTCTTAGGCATTTTTAATTTCTGTGGGTTAATTCTCCGAGTCGTGTTTTGGCTCGAGTTTATTTAACCTTTGATTTTTTTATTTTGTATGGGCTTGTAGTAATGGCTGTTATGCTTTGGGTCTTAGAGACCTCTTATGTCTGTGGCCTTGAGGCTCATTAGGCTAGCGATAATGGCTCTTATGTCATTGTCCTGGGGCATTTTTAGTTAACTATTTTGGGTTCAGTCTCCGAGTCGGGTTTTGATTCGATCTCAATCGTCCCTCAAGTTTTAAGATTTGTGTGGGCTAGCGACAATGGCTCTCACATTGTTGCCAGGGGGCATTTTTAGTTAACTATTTTAGGTTTAGTCTCCAAGTCAGGTTTTGACTAGAGCTCAATCGACCCTCAAGTTTTTCGATTTGTGTGGGTTGGCGATAATGGCTCATGCGTTGTTGCCCGGGACATTTTCAATTAGTTTATTTGGGTTCAATCTCTGAGTCGGGTTTTGAATCAAGCTCAATCGACTCTCAAGTTTTCAGATTTATATGGGGTGGCGACAATAGCTCTTACAGTGTTGCCCGAGGGAATTTTGTGTTAAGTATTTTAGGTTCAGTCTCCAAGTCGGGTTTCAACTCGAGCTCAATCAACTCTCATGTTTTCAGATTTGTGTGGGGTGAGGATAATGGCTCTTACGCCATGGGTTGAAGCAAGTTTTTTTGGCTTTATTTTTCCCTCGTCAAGGACCTTTTGAAGTAATTTTTGCCTGATTCTTTGATGGTTCGAGAAGAACCTCTAGTACGAATCATTTTTCAGTGGTGTTCGAGCACCTCGGAAGGTCTGGCTTGGAGGCTGAGTATCTCTAAGCCTATGATTCGTATTTGACGTAGTCGAAGCTCTTTTGACTATGTTGAGGGGGAGCATGTTTAACCGGTTATTTTCGAAGTTGATTCAAAGTAATTGAAGGCTTGTGATTTTGTATAGATGGTCGAGCATCCCCGAGTCACGTTAGTTTAGCTGGTATAGCCTTATGACTGTAGTCATTTGTGCTTGGCCGGAGCCATTTTTGATCCCAAATGAAGTAGTTTAGGAGTCTATATCAAGGGTATGCCTTTTAGGGGTCTTACAACTTCGATATATAGCCTTAACTTTGTGATCGGCTTTATGCCATTAGTAAAATCTTACCAAATTTTCATTCCTTTGAGGTCTTACAGTTTTTAGATACTTAGTAAAAGTATGGTTAATGCATTGCTTGAGGTCTTATAGTTTGTTGCTTGAGGTCTTACTGTTTTTAGATACTTGGTACAAGTATGGTTCATGCCTTTCTTGAGGTCTTACAAGCCCGAGTATGCAATCTCGGGGTCTTATGGACTTGGGGTTTTTAATGAATGGTGATTGGTGACGGTCCTCGAGTTATCGAGGGTGTTCTGGCTCGAGAAATTGATATTGACCCATTAAGGGCTTACAATTTTGGATGCTCGATGAACTCTCGTGATGGAACCTTGTCTTTATGACTAGGTACGCCTAATAAATTGCGGAAAAGAGATGAAGACATGACATCCAACAATTTAACGTGTAACTCTAAATAATAAGTTTAAAATGCCACTCGGCATATACAATAAACACTCTAAAATTAAACAAAAGTTCTCCCAAAACCCTGAAACCCGCAAGTCAGAAGCTACTAAGACGTTTTAACTGTTCTATACATCATCTAGAAAGTAAGAAAAATTAAGATAAGGCCATAGAGGGAGACTCCAAGGATCTGCGGGCGTGGGCAGATGTACCTTGAAGTCTCCAATTGATAGCATCTACTGCAACTAGTAATACGGCTGGCACGATGAACCTGTATCTACACACGAAAAACATGTGTAGGAAAGGGCGTAAGTACACCACAACGTTACCCAAAAAGTGCCAAGCCTAACCTCGGTCGAGTAGTGACGAGATTAGGTTAGGGCCCTACTGATTATATATATAATAAGATAAACGATTACGAAATATGGCATTAACGATAAATGCTAACTGTTAATGAAATGAAATTATAGGAAAATAATAACTCAATACACAGAGACAGCAATAGGGGATCTTCCGGGATACCGTGCTGTGGTCCCAAATATAAATGTATAGAGGATATCCCGAGTGCCATCCCGTAGTCCAAATCGTAATTTTGCAAGGGGATCTCCAGGAATACCATTTTATAGTCCCAAGGTAAATATCCAGTACATGTGGGATCTCCAGGGATACCGTCCTGTAGATCAAGCAAAAACAGACATGGGAATCTCCTAGAATACATTTTCATAGTCCACAAGTAGATACACAAGTTATTCAATATACACAATAGTTGTAATCAAGTTCAAACCGAAGAAGACAGGTAGTTCTTACTCTAAGCATGCTACAAAGAATCCAGGTAAGCAATTAAAGCAGGTAATAAAGTAAAGGCACATAAGCATGCTTTCCTAAGCTAAACATGAGGCTACATATACTAGTATTGCTCAGTTAAAGGAAAACATGGATATTTAATTAATGAAAATAGGGGTTTTCAACAATTAGCACGTGCACACACTCTTCACCTCATATACACGACATTCATATAACAACATACAAAATCCTAAGGGAAATTCTACTAGACAAGGTTAGGCAAGCCACTTACCTCAATCCTAGCTCAAAATCAATATGAAATCATGCTCTTGGCATGTGTATCCAACTTCGAGTGGCCCAAATTTAATCAAATCAATTACATAATGTAAAAATAGCTACAAGTAAATAATTTAGCTAATGAATTTAAAGTTAATGCAAGAAAATAGGAAAATGTCAAAAAATCCTCCCAGGCCCACGTCTTGGAATCGGGGTAAAGTCACAAATTATGAACATACATTCACTAACGAGTTCACTCGTTAAAAAATTATCCCAATCCGATGTCAAATTTCTATTCAAAACTCAGATTTTCAATTGGGGAACTTTTCCCCCCATTCCCAAACTTCAACCCTCAAATTCCTTAATTGGATGAGTAATACAATAGTAGATTAATATATTATGATCAAAATAGAGTTAGGAATCGTTAGACAATAGTTCTCTTTCAAAAACCCCCGAGAAATATTCTCACACCGAGCTCCAAATCAAATTTTGTGTTTTCAAATTTCAAATCCTCGAAATCCTTTTTTTTATTCCCAAGCCCAATTTTGCATCTACGGCTCCGCACCTACTGTCCCATGTTCGCATGTGTGAAAACAACAGGTTCAATAAATCTTCAGTAATGCCTAAGTCCCAAACTATATCCGTTAAGCATTTCAAACTCACCCGAGGCCCCCGGAACCTCAAGCAAACATACCAACCAACAAAACAATCATATGAAGTTAGTTGAGCCCCTAAATCACATCAAATAATGCTAAAACACGAATCACTCTCCAATCCAAACCTAATGAATTAAAATATCAAGATTCTACAAGCGATGCCGAAACCAACCAAACTATGGCTGATTGACCCCAAATTTTGTACACAAGCCATATTCAACAATACAGGCCTACTACAGTTTCCATAATCTAATTTAAACCCCAATATTAAAATTCCACTACCGGCCCAAAACTCCAAAAATTTTTGGGTATTTCAAACCTAAATAAGCTACAGACCTCCAAAATACAATCCAGCCACTAACCTATGCCCAAAATCACCCAACGAAGTTAGCAGAGTTGACAAAATTCCATAATGGAGCTGCCATCATACTGTTCTGACAACGATCCAAATTTTAAGACAAGATCTTATTTAGGGACTAAGTGTCCCAAGACACTCTGAAACTCAAGATGAGCCATCTCGATAATAACAACAGTAGAAAAAGACATGGGGAAAACAACTAATCGGTTATCGAGGAGTTAATTATAAAAATGATCGGCCGGATCATTACATATAGACTCAATCATGATTCATCATTTGCATATAAGATCTCAGTATTTATTCATTATTCATTGTTACATCGCATGTTATCATTGCTTTTCCTGTATATGGAGTTAATGGGCTAAATGGTATGACATTTTGAGACTTGGGACTTGATAGGTAGATAATTGAGGTGTTCCTTAGAGTTTTGTTGAGAGTGCTATTGTGGATCGGGCAACACGTTGTAGGAGGCCTTATTGGCTTAGTTATTATTGTGGACCGGGGTGCACACTGAAATAGGCTTTATATGATTTTGATCTTTTATTGGGTAGCATCTGCTACTCAGAGTCTGGCATACCAGTAGTGAGCGAAAAGATAGTGATATATGTCACAATTGTTTTTTACATACACCCCAAAGGGTATAAGGGAGTTTTTCCAATTAAAGGACGATCGAACGGGTTGTTTATTAAAAGATTAAGAGTCTCCACTTGGGATAATTTATGGGGCCATCTGAATATTGGAATGATAATTCTTGTTGTATGAAAACTCAGCCAATGGCAAGAACTGATCCCAAGACCCTCTAAACTCAATCGCGCACGCATGGAGCATATCCTCAAGAATATGAATAGTGCGCTCGTGCTCTCCGTCCGTCTGAGGGTGAAAGGTTGTACTCATGGTCACCAGGTACCCAACTCATGTTGGACGGCTCTCCAGAACTATGATGTAAACACTGAACCCCTGTCGGAGATGATAGAAACTGGAATGCCGTGCAGGTGGACAATCTCCCTGATATAAATCCCTGCTAAGTGCTCCGCTGAGTAAGAAGTACACACTGGAATGAAATGAACGGACTTAGTTAGCTGATCCACAACAATCCAAATAGAATCAAACTTTCTCACCGTCAGAGGAAGACCAGTCACAAAATCCATAGTGATATTCTCCCATTTCCACTCCGGAATCTCCATCTGCTGGAGTAACCCTCCCAGTCTCTGGTGCCCAGCCTTTACTTGCTGACAGTTGAGGCATCTAGCTACAAACTCTACTATGTCCTTCTTCATCCGCCTCCACCAGTAATGCTGCCTCAGATCTTGATACTTCTTGCGGCACCCAGAAGGATGGAGAACCGCGAGCTATGGGCCTCAGTCAATATCATTATCATTATTGGGCACACAAATCCGAATGCATCCTCAATACCCCGTCATCTCCAATAGTCACATCCATAGCATCGCTATGTTGAACTGTGTCCCTGAGGACAAGCAAATAGGGTCATCATATTGCCGCTCCCTGATATGATCAAACAATGAGGACCGAGAAACCACATAGGCTAGAACCCGACTAGGCTCCGAAAGGTCCAATCTCACAAATTGACTGGCTAAAGCCTGAACATACATCGCCATAGGTTTCTCTGAAGTCGGTAAATATGGAAAACTCCCCGAACTCTCTGCCCGGTGACTCAAGGCATCGACAACCACATTGGCCTTGCCCGGGTGATAAAGAATAGTAGTATCATAATCCTTCAGTATCTCCAACCATCTCCTCTGGCTCAAGTTCAGATCCTTCTACTTGAACAAGTGCTGCAAACTTCGATGATCCGTGTAATTCTCACAAGGCACGACGTAAAAATAATGACTCCAGATCTTCAAGGCATGAACAATAGCAGCTAACTCAGGGTCATGGATTGGATAGTTCTTTTCATGCACCTTCAACTGTCTGGACGCGTAGGAAATCACCCTACCGTCCTACATCAACACCGCTTCAAGTCCAACTCATGAGGCATCACAATATACTGTATAGGACCCCCAACCAGTAGGCAAAATCAGAAAAGGGGTTGAAATCACAGTTGTCTTGAGCTTTTGGAAGCTCGCCTGACCACTAAAAAGGAGCACCCTTCTGGGTCAATCTAGTCATAGGAGCTGCAATTGACGAGAACCCCTCCACAAAACGACGGTAATACCTCGCCAGGAAAAGGAAATTGCGAATCTCTGTAGTTGAGGAGGCCCTGGGCCAACTCTGCACAACCTCCGCCATCTTTGGATCTATCCGCATGCCCTCACCCGATACCATGTAGCTCAGGAATGCCACCGAACTCAACCAAAACTCACATTTTGAGAACTTTGCAAATAATTTCTTTTCTCTCAGATTCTGAAGCACTGTCCTCGTGATCTTCCCGGCTACGGGAGTATACAATAATATCATCTATGAAAGCAATGACAAAAGAGTTGAGATAAGGCTTGAATAAACTGTGCATCAAATGCATTAAAGTTGCTGGGGCGTTGGTCAGCCCAAATGACATGACAAGGAACTCGTAATGACCATACGGAGTCCTAAAATCAATCTTCGGGATATCCGTCTCCCGAATCTTTAGATGGTGATAACCTGAGCGCAAATCAATCTTAGAAAATACCTGTGCACCCTGAAGCTGGTCGAACAGATCATTAATACGAGGCAAAATATATCGGTTCTTCACTATAACTTTGTTCAACTGACAATAATCAATACACATGCGCATAGAACCATCCCTTTTCTTCACAAACAAAACAGAATCACCCCATGGTGAAACACTGGATCGAACAAAACCTTTATCAAGCAATTCCTATAACTGGTCCTTCAACTTCTTCAACTCAGGAGGAGCCATACGGTAAGGAGGAACAGATATGGGCTGAGTGCCGGGCAACAAATCAATAATAATCTATGTCCCAATCAGGTGGTATGCCCGGAAGATCAGTTGGGAATACATCGGGAAAATCCCGTACCACTAGAATAGAGTCAATGGAAGGGGTATAAGAACTGACATCTCTCACACAGGCTAGATACGCGGCGCACCCCTTCTCAACCATACGGTAAGCTTTAAGATAGGATATAACTCTATTGGGAGTGTGACCAAAAGTACAACTCCACTCAGTATGAGGAATACCGGTATAGGCAGCATCACGGTCTTAGCATGACAATCAAGAATAGCACAATGGGGCGACAACGAGTCCATCCCCAGGATAATATCAAAATCAACCATATTAAGCAATAAAAGATCTTCCCTGGTATCAAAACCATGAATAGTAATCAAACATGACCGATATACGCGGTCTACAACAAGAGAATCTCCAACGGGAGTAGAAATATAAACTTGAGAGCTCAAGGTCTCTCGGGCTGTACCCAAATGCGGAGCAAAATAAGACGACACATAAGAATAAGTAGAACCAGAATCGAATAGAACCGATGCCTCTCTATGACTAACCAAAATAATACTTGTGATAACAGAACTAGAGGCGACAGCCTCGACACAATCATCAATGGCATAAAATTTGGCTCGGCCCCTACCTCGAGGGCGACCTCTATCTCCTCGATCCCCGCCTTTAGCTGGCTAGGTAGGTGGGGTTGCAGCTGGAGCTTGAACAATGGCCTGCTGACCATGTGGAGAATGCTGAGGCTGTGGAGTATGAGAGAGCACACCTCTACCACATCTGGGACACTCTGTAACCAAGTGACGGGTATCCCCGCACTAATAACAAGTTCTCGGAGGGCCTGATGGCTGTGACTGACTGGACCCACCCCTGCTAGTCTGACATCTGGAGGTACCCTGTGTAGGAGGCGCACTAGAAACCGGAGGTGCATAATAAGGCTCCTAACATCTGGGAGGAGCTGAAGTACTGCTGGGTGAAGAAGAGCTGGGTGAACTGGGCAACTCGTATAGCCCCTACAATGAAGTCCTGCTCCTAAAGTACGGGTACCAGAAAAATGACCAGACTCTCGAGACCTCTTGGCCTCTCTCTCCTTTCTCTCTCTGACATGCATACCCTCTATCCTCCTGGCTATGCTCACCACCTGCTGATAGGGTATATCCATCTCCAACTATCGTGCCATACTAGACCTGATGGAAGGAATTAGATCCCCGATAAACCTACAAACCCTCTCACGAACAGTAGCCAACAAAGCAGGCACATGCCTGGCCAACTTGGTGTAAAGGATGGCATACTCAGAGATAGTAATAGGTCCCTGGTTCGAGCTCTCAAACTCCACGCGCCATGTATCTCGGAGGCTCTGAGGAACAAACTCCCTCTGAAACATATCTAAAAACTGAGTCCAAGTCAGGGAGGCAACCTCGTCCAGACTGTTTGGCTCAAAAGTGCACCACCAGTTATAGGCGGCTCCCCGAAGCTGGAAAGCTGCAAAGGAAACCCCACTCAAAGAAGTAATACCCATGGTGCAAAAAATGCAGTGACAATCATCCAAAAACTCCAAAGCATCGTTTGTAGCTAGTCTGCTAAAAATAGGAGGATCATACTTCTTGAACCGCTCCAATATACGTTGCTCATCCTCCGAATTGGGTGCCCCATCCTCGAGCTGAACTGGTACTGTAAGCTGGATAGGAACAATATCTGGAATCGGCCCCCTGTGCACCCTCTACTCTAGAGTGCGGGCTGCGGGAGTCTGGACTCCTCTCCCAGCCTGGGATGTAGCTGCAGGAGGTGGAAGCAACCCTTCCTATGACAACGTGGTATACATGCTCATAAACTGCGCCAATGCCTCATATACAGCTGGAGCAGTGGTGGTTGTGGGCGTCTATTGTGCCTGAGTCCTGACTGGGTCCACTGGCGGCACCTCGGCAGCAGCTCACGCCGGTGCTCTGGCTGTACCCTGCGCGCGTCCACGACCCCTGCCCCTGCGCCTACCTCTAGCTGCTGCAGGAGGGGGTCCGGGTGCCTGATCATCTCGGGTCGTGCTTGTCCTCACCATCTGTGAGAGAATAGAAGACAAAAGTTTAGAATCAATGTCAAAAACATAGCACGACAAGGAATTCAATGAAGTGAAGATTTTTCCTAAACAGTTACATAGCCTCCCGTAGATAAGTACAGACGTCTCCGTACCGTTCACCGAGACTCTAAATGACCGGCCTGTGTCCCGTGACTTCTATGAACCTAGAGCTCTGATAGCAACTTGTCACGACCCTAGTTCACCAATCATGAACTTGTCATGATGGCACCCAGTCTTCGCGACTAGGCAAGCCTAACACATCGGGAAAATTTGACTATCCTTACGAAAAACGAAAAATAGAACATAAATAGCATAAGAAAATGTATAGAGTGCTGCCTGGTACATACACTTCGACTCAAAATAATGTAAAAAGCACCTCCAACACCTGGAAACCCACGAGCAACACTGGCTAAGAGTAAAACATAACATACAGCTCTAATATCCATAAGTGTCTACAAGAATTGAGTACATGAATGAAACTGCTAATTAAAAGGTTGAATAGAAGGAGACTCTTCGGCTCTACGGATGCGGCAGATGCATGCCTCAAGTATCCAAGTGTAATTCCGAAATCACGAATAGCGCACCCGACCAGAAGTACCTGGATCTGCACAACAAAAGTGTGCAGAAGAGTACCATGGGTACACCACAGCGGTACTCAGTAAGTGCCAAGCCTAACCCCGATTGGGTATTGACGAGGAAGTTCGAGGCCTTACTAAGATAAACATAAGAATAGATATGAAATGAATAGACAATAGGAAATACAATAAATCTTGAGTATCTAACAAACAATAATTAGAACGGAAAAGGCTACAAATACAAGATCAAACACTAAAAAATCAGGATGCCATATGGAGCTCCGAGAATTGAACCCGCAGTCCCTTTTACCAATATCTGAGGATCTCCGAGTATCGAACCTGCAGTCCATCGCCACATGGAGCTCTGGGAATTGAACCCACAGTCCACTTTACCTATCCGATGATCTCAGGAAATCGAACCCGCACTCCATCATACCAATATCAGAGGATCTCCCGAGAATCGAACTCGTAGTCCATCATATCAATAACAGAGGATCTCCCAGGAATTCAAACTGTAGTCCATCATATCAATAATAGAGGATATCCCGAAAATCAAACCCGTAGTCCATCATATCAATAATAGAGGATCTCCCAGGAATTGAACCCGTAGTCTATCATATAATTAACAGAGGATCTCCCGGGAATTGAACACGTAGCCCATCATATCAATAACAGAGGATCTCCTGGGAATTGAACCTGTGGTCCATCATATCAATAAACACATCACAACAACTCAATATTTAACAGAAAGAAGCTAAGTACAAGCAACATGTAAAATCTGGAGTCTAGTGTGCTCACAAAAAGGAAAGATATTGCAATTTAGTCAATTAGAGCAAATAAGTTACTAACATGCTTTTCCTAAGCTAAAACAAGTGAAATTGCATTTTTGACAGTTAAATAGGTGAAGAAACACAGTCTAAATAAGTCAAGTAAAGTGTATTTTCAACAACTAGCTCATGTACACGCCCGTCATCTCGCGCACAAGTCATTTAAACAACAATAAATATATCCTAAAGGGAGAGGTCCCACACACAAGGTTAGACAAGCCATATACATCGAATTGGTAACAAAACCGCAAAGAAACAATGCCCTTGCCACGAGTATCCAAATCCGAGAGGCCAAAATCTATTCAAACCAATTACATATTGTAAATAACATCGCAAGTAACTAATTACACTGGTAAAATTAAAGCTAAGGCGCAAAAATAGGTGAAATGACCAAAATTAACCTCAGGTCAACGTCTCAGAATCGAATCATTTTTTACATTTTCAGAAACCTCGTACTCTCACAACTCTAACCATATAAAAATCTCCCAAATCGGAGGTCAAATACCCCTTTAAATCATCAAAGTTAGGTCTAAGAACTTTACTCCAAATTTTCATTATCCGAAATTAAAGCTTGAATTTGAGATTAGATTAGCGGGTAATAATCATAATGGAGTAAGGAATCATTACCCAATGTTTGCCTCTGAAAATCCCTCGAAAAATCTCCCAAAACTGAGCTCAATAACTTGAGTTTGATACAAATGGAAGAACCCTCGATTTTGAAATGTTTGTTAGTCTTTTGGGACTTTGTTCATTGCGATCGCATGAAGTCGTCTGCAATCGCGGAGAAGAAAATAATAAGGCTCTGAAAATGGTCAATGCGATCGCATGAAGGGGGATTGCGATCGCGTAAGTATAGAAGGTGGCCTTATGTGATCGAATCAAGGGATATGTAATCGCGTATAAGGAAAAAGGAACCTGGGACCCCAGCCCAGTTAACTCAATTCGAACGCATGGGGGGTTGCGATCGCGTACAAGGGAGTTCAGATGCTATGAGAACGCAGGATGGAAGTTGCGATCGCATTGAAGGAAAAATAAGGCCTCCCCAAGGAGCACTACGCGATCGCATGAGCACTTATGTGATTGTAGAGAAGGAGTTTCTGCAACAGGTCTGAAGGATTTTCTGCAATCCTTTTCAACACAAACATGCCCCATTGGGCATCCGAAACACACCCGAGGCCCCCGGGACCTCAACCAAATCTAATAACATATCCCATAACATAATTCAAACTTGTACCAATTCATATATAACCTAAAACAATGCCGGAACACAATTTAATCAATGATTTGAACTTAAAATTTCCAAAACTTAACCAAACTCTCTTTCGATTCAAAACCTAACCAAAATATGCTTGATTGACCTGAAATTTTGCATGAACGTCCCAAATGATATGATGGTGCTACAGCAACTTTCGGAATCCCGTTCAGACCCTCGGATCAAAAATTCACTATCGGACCAGAAACTTCAAAAATTCTAGTTTTCGGCATTTCTAGCCTAAATGAGCTGCAGACATCCAAAATACATTCCAAACACGCTCTCAACCCCGAAATCACCTAACGGAGCTAACAGAACCTTCATATTTCCCTTCCGATGTCATCTTCACACTGTAATGATTACGGACTATTTTCCAACAATTAAGCCATCATTTAGGGACTAAGGGTCCCAAAACACTCCAAATTCTATTATCGAACATCCAGGCAAAGCAAAATAGCAGAAATGAACTTAGGGGAAGCAGTTAATGGGAAGCGGGGCATAAATTCAAAAGACGACCGGCCGGTTCGTCACAACATGTAATGGAACTTCCACTAAGAATAACTAAGATAAAGTACCTGGTAGAATGTGCCTTTAATTGTTGTTCTAATTAGCGACATTGATGATGAGAAGGAAATGGCATGTGTTGCACTAAGTGATGGTGTAGGTAGGAATTTAGTATTTCCTAAGTATATAAAAGAAGAGCTTATAGAGTAATTCTCTACTTCATTTTCCATGAGGAAAAGAAGTTTAATTGAGAGTGACGAGTTTTCTACAGATGGAATATGTTCCGTCAGTCATGATGGTTCCCATAAAAAGGGGATCATAAGACTGTATGATGACAAAGATTTTAGGAAGCTTTGCACTCGACTTTCTTCCAAGGTTAATAAATACAAGCTTAATGTTATATTGGTGATAGTTCGTTGGATTCAGACGATGATTTGATGGACAGAATTGTGGAAATTTTGATAAAACGAATTAGAGAATGAATGTTCTTACCTAGAATTCTTTTTATCAAAATTTCCATAATTTTGTTCGTCAACTCGTCGTCTGAATCCGACGAACTATCACCAAGATCATATTAAGCTTGTATTTATTAACCTTGGAAGAAAGTAGAGTACAAAGGTTCCTAAAATCTTTGTCATCATACAGTTTTATGATCCACATTTTAAGGGAACTGGCACGACCGACGGAAAATATTCCATCTTTATCAACCTTGTCGCTATCAATCAAACTTTTTTTCCTCTTGCAAAATGAAGTAGAGAATTACTCTATAACCTCTTTTATCTACTTAGGAAATTTTAAATCATACCTTCACCATCACTTTTTTGAAATACATGTCGTTGGCTTCTCATTATCATTGTAGCTAATTCAACAATTGATCAAAGACACACCCTATCAGGTATTGTATCCAAGTTATTCTCCGTATCCAAGCTCATCCCGAGTAAGATAACTGTGAAAGGGTTGATGACGTTATTAGACATTCAATGGAACTTCCACCAAGAATAACTAAGATACAATACCTGGTGGAATGTGCCTTTATGATGAGAAGGCAATGACATGTGTTTCAAATAGTGATGGTGTAGGGAGGAATTTAGTATTTCCTAAGTAGATAAAAGAAGAGCTTATATAGTAATTTTGTACTTCATTTTCCATGAGGAAAAGAAGTTTGATTGAGAGTGACAAGGTTGATGAAGACAGAATGTGTTTCGTTGGTCCTGGCAGTTCCCATAAAATGAGGATCATAAGACTCTATGATGACAGAGATTACAGGAAGTTTTGTTCTAAATTTTCTGTCAAGTCTGATCCAACAAGTTTAATGTGATAATTGTGATATTTCTACGGATTTAGACACCGATTTGATCGACAAAAGTATGAAAATGCTCTTAAAAAAAGTTTTATGGGCATTTCTATACTTTTTTTGGTCAAAATAGTCTCTGATCCGAAGAAATATCACAATTATTACATTAAACTTGGTGGATTAGACTTGAAAGAAAATTTTGAACAAAACTTCCGATTATTTTTGTCATCATAAAGTCTTATGATCCCCGCTTTATAGGAACTGACACGACCAAAGGAAAATATTCCATCTTCATCAACGTTGTCACTATCAATCAAACTTCTTTTCCTCTTAAAAAGTGAAGTAGAGAATTTCTCTATAACCGCTTTTATCTACTTAGAAAATGTTAAATCTTACCTACACAATCATCTTTTTAAAACACATGCCGTTGCCTTCTTATTATCATTGTAGCTAATGAGATAAACAATTGATCAAAGACACACACTGCCATGTACCGTATCCAAGTTATTCTCTGTATCAAAGTTCATCCCGAGTAATAGTACCACGAGGATAATCACCAAAGCCACCGGACAACTTTATGATGCCTATGAAGCAATATGAGCTATCCAATGAAACTCATATTGTAAAGAAGAAGAAAGAGACGGATTCAGAAAGGAGGGTCGAGCCTCGACTATATATATGTACGTTTTTTACTTTTCATTAAATATTTTGATTTGCTTTTATATAGATTTTGAAATATCAATTCAATATAATTTTTCATATAAGTTCAATTCTCTTCACAGCTGACGTGGGGGAATTCATACGCAGTCAACCACCTAATGAACTGAGTGAGGCATTCCAACTTTCAGACGAGGATGCTGAAAGAACACTCATTCAGTACTTTATATACTATTGTGTTAGTTCTAGTGTGTTAGAACTAATTTACTATTATGTTAGAAATAAATTATATTGTGTTAGTTCTATTGTGTTAGAACTAATTTACATACCAATTTAGTATTGTGTTAGTTCCCTTTAGTTCGAATGGGCTTTTAATAAGTGTTAACATAGTTTTGTTAGCTTTATATGCTAGTTCTATTGAAGTTTATTCTTTGTTGATTTTAATTCTTTTTATTGTTGTTATTGTTGGCATAAAATACCTATTTAGGAAATTAGTATGACTGGCAGGTGGTGTAGCTGCAGAAACAGATCGTTTCTGGTAAAATAATACACATAAAAGAGACCAAAGTTGGTCTCTATATGGTCGCTTTACAAGTACAATTTTTTTTTTCTGTACAATAGCGACCAACTTTGATCGCTATTTTCCCAGATTTCTTCAAAAAGCGACCAAGTTTGGTCGCTATTTCTTTAAAAAAACAAAAATTCTGGTGATATAGCGACAATAGTTGGTCTCTATTTTTTAAAAATTAAATTAAATTTACATATCTAGGGACCAACATTGGTCGCTAAATTAATAAAAAAAAATAAATAATTGAATAAAATAGCGACCAACATTGGTCTCTACTTTCCATATTTTAAAATATAATATTTGAATTAGAGACCAAAGTTGGTCGTTTTTTAATGATTAATAATAAATAAATAAATAATATTTTATTATTTAGAGACCAACTTTGATCGTAAAATTATATTATTTAAAGGGACCATCAATATAGCTACCATGCATTTTTGGTCGTTTTTTAGCCAAAAAGCTACCAAAGTTGGTCGCTTTTTCTCGAATTTCTAGTAGTAATATCTTATGGTAGATGTCTACTCCTCCATGATTTTTACAAATGCTTAATGATATATTCAATGACATAGTTACTATGCTTAATGACATATTTTCTTCATATTTCATGTATATATAGACCTTATAATAGATAGAAAAATACACACAATTAAAAAAAAAATTCTCTTCCTTCGTTCTATCTCTAATATCTTATTCAAGTTTATAGTAAATTGTTTTTCGTTTTATAACAAGACTTTATTTATCTAGTAGAGGTTTCTTTTTCTTCTATATATTTTTTATTACAATAGGGATTAGGGAAGGGAAAGGGAGAAAGGTAATCGTGAGAATTCAATCGACACAAACAGTGCGAAAGATTTTCATCGGTATCATTAAACTAAGAATCCATTTTTATCTAGCAGGAGTAATAAAACCCCGTGCATGTTAACCTGCCTACTTTATTGTCATTGTTTCTATCCCAAACTAGAGCTAAGTGATAGCCAGAACAGAATGAGGTTTTTGTCAAACTATTTTCAAAATTAACACAATTATTTATTCTTATGTACGTATGGTATGTATGTATTTGTGGCAATCACTATTTTGAGTAAATCACCCCTACTTTTAATTTTTAATTTTTTGTATTGCACGTGTTGGATTTGACTTCTCTTATTTTTTATTATCTCCATTCTCAAGTTCTTACTTGAATGGGTGAACATGACTCCCATTTTTTGATATTAATGGTCTATATTAATGTACGGTATATTACAAGTTAAAATGGATACGAAATGTATGCGTTTCGGTACTGTTTCCATATTAGTGGATAAGTTGTTTTGTGCTATATTTTGTTTAATTGTTTTGGTTCAATTGCTACATCTTTTTCTATAAAACAAATAATGAATAATGATTAAAGATACATCACACTATGGCATCAATAATAAAAAATGCATGGTGATTTAGTTTCTACTTTGGGAGAGGGGGCAGAGGTGAATGTAATGAGTTCAATTGAACTCAATATTTCATAATGAATATTATATATATGTAAAATATTACTAAAATTTCAATAAATATTACAATTTCAAGTAATAAATATAAATATTCGATATGTTTAGTGCTTAAAATTATAAATTAAACCCGTAAAATCTAAATCGTAAATGTTCTTCCCGATTGAAGCGTCTCATACTCAAACACAGGTTCTTGAGCTTTGGAATAAACAGGACTTAAATTACACTTTTCTTTGAAACTAAGGCAAAGAGGAAAGAGAGAATAAAGTTTATTTTAGGGAATGTTAGACTCAACGGTAAGGTTTGCGGAAAAATATCAAAAGGTAAGTTGCACTGCTACTTGGTTTTCGTTTAGTGTTTAGAAGAATTTTGGAAGACAAATACATGCTTGGATTTTCTTAAATTGCGTATAGATATTTAGGACACGTTTGAACATAGATTCTCAAATTTTTTTATATTTGAAAAAGCTGATTTAGGTAAAATTTGATTTGAAATTGAAAATACGTTTGGATATGAATTTTGGGCAAGTTTTGACATGTTCAAAATTCTATTTTTTTTTTTTGGATTTTTACATTCCTATGCATATAGTAAACTATATTACCCTAAATGTTCATGTTTAGTAATTTACCCTATATACACAAGTTTTGTTTATAGAATATATACATTTCATCTTAAAAGGCTCTCAATCTAGTATTAGTACCTTCAATTAAGGGATTTAGTTACATCATTTCTTTTTTTCCTCCTCCTCTCTTTCCTTATGTTTCGTCCACCTTAATATACGGTAATCACTATTAAATTCATTAGGTGTATAAGTTACCAAATTATAATATTTTATTTTGGATGAACAGAAAAAATTATGTCAAGGAAAACTATGAAATTTAGTCGTTATTTATTCTTTAAGATATCAATTACTCTTTAGTATACAAATGAGTTTAAAGAGTTCTTTTGCAAATACATTTTTTTTACAAAAAGATAGAGAAGTATTTCACAATATTTTATAAAATATTTTAAAACAAACACCACATGAAGAAATGTAAGAGTTAGACCACATAATCATTACCAGATATTCGGAAAATTTTTCTTTCAAAATTAGTGTTGATTATTAACCTCGTATTGGTTATATCCCATCCCAATATCTCTTTATCTACAATTTTCACAAATTATTTCTACCCAATTATATACAACTACAATATCATACCACTTAAATATAATATATATACAATATGTCTTTTGTGTATTTTATATCGGATTATACATATTAAAAATAAATTCCATACAACTTATCTGTAATTTTTATACATATTTCTACTCAGTTATATACAACTACAAATAATCCACTTAAATACAATTTTTATATAAATTTTATACAATATGCCTTTTGTATATTTTGTATCTAATTTATACATAGTAAAAATAAATTTCATTCAACTAATTATATATTATATAATTTAGCTACAACTTTCACGCATTAATTTTTACCCGATTAAATATAACTACAATAACATACAACTTAAATACAAACTTTATGCAATATATTTTTTGTATATTTTATATATGATTTATATATAGTAAAAATAAATTTCATACAACTTATTATATATTATATAACTTATCTCAATTTTCGTACGTAATTTTACTCAGATATATAACTAAATATCATACAGCTTAAATATAATTTTTATACAATATTGTTCAACTTTCATACAATAGCTAAATGAATAAAAGATATATTTTCAGAAATTGTATATAAATTGAATTTCATATTGAATCTCGAAGAAGAAGAAGAAGAAGAAGAAGAAGAAGAAGAAGAAGAAGAAGAAGAAGAAGAAGAAGAAGAAGAAGAAGAAGAAGAAGAAGAAGAAGAAGAAGACATATTTCCAGAAATTGTAAACGAATTGTAGATAAATTGTAGAATTGTAGATAAAGTGTAGATAAATTGTAGATAATTTGTAGATAAATTATAGGTTGGGAAGACTAAAACTTCTACAAATCTTCTACAATTATGTTGAAAATACCGATTATGCTACAATTGAAATGAGAATTGGGATTTAAAATTCAATGTATCTAGTTTATAGATATCATGTAGATAAATTATAGATTATTTGTATTTTAATTGTAGATGCATTGTTTTATGTTTTCACAAATCCAAAACGGCTAAAGCTTCTAGAAAAGTTTCTGATTTAAGTAACTTTTCAGTGATAAATAAGAGATAAGTGACTTTTGTGAAATATATAATTAGTTGGATGATCTTCGGCGAAATTATAGGAACCCATAAACTTCAAAGTTTCGATCCGTCTCTGCCTTTTTGGAATGTACATACTGAGCTCCTACCACTACTTTTCTTTTATTCTTTCTTTTAAATGAGTTTTGACTTAAAATGCCTAAGATTAAACAAAGAGTCTCTTTTAACCATAAATGATGGAGTATTACAGTATTCATGAAATACTCACTGTTTTCAACTTTTTTCAAGTGAGATTTGTATTGTATGTAAGTTCAAATTTACAAATACTGTTTTTATTGTCAACTTCAAATTTCAGCTTTTACAAAATATTGTCCAAATGCCTATTGTATTAATCCTTAGTAAGTTATTAGGAATTAGATTCAGATTAGAAATGGAGATTATCCTAAGATGAGTTCTACTGTGAACTATCCAAAAGATTAAGTCTTGAAGGTATACGTTAAATATGTCCTCATCTGTTTATTTATGGGAAATTTAGACTGATAAAACGTGGGGAGGGGGAAGTAGGAAGATACAGTCCTATAATTATGCCTAATATAAATGCACTATTAATTATATCCATAATTTGAATTATGGTATATAAATGGTAATTTGGTATGCTTAAATGTAATAAACACAAACCTTAAACATTGAGGGTAATAAGGTTTCATATATGGTATAGCTAGGTAAAAATCCCTTTTTTTCAGCTAGAAAGTCCCAAATGATCATGATTTGGACCAAAAAGAGGTTCTAAGCTATATTTGTGATTTCAAATTTTGCTTTTCAAAATCTTCCAAAAATTAGATTAATTCAATAAACAAACATTATTTTTTTTAAAAAATCTTATGGCTAAACGCCTACTTAAAATGTTTGAAAGAGGTGTATCTGACCTTAAATCTTGACCAAAGTTAAAGCCCAATGACACATCCACCTACAAATCGTCTTTATAAACTTTAAATCAAACAAGTGAAAGCTGATCGCTTGGTCTCAACAACGAAAACGATTTCTTCTGGATGTCAAACAGACTTTGAGACATTGTTGTCTCATGTCCCTGTTGTGTTATAGCATGTAAAATCCAACTCATTCCTGCCCCCGTTACTTCTAAACCAAAGAAATTAAAAAAGCAAGGCAAAAAAAAAAAGGAAATAAAAAGTGATGCTAGTATTTATTTAATTGTAAACTTTGAGAAACAAGCAGACTACAAATATTGAGAAAATTTTAATGTATATATGAAAGTAGAAGGCTACAATGCAATATATAGGCATAGGAATATGGGTTAACTCTATCTTTGGTTCAGAGTAAATATTGGAATTGTTTTATATACATTAGAAGAATGTTAGACATAGCCGACAATTTTTATATGATGTTCATGGATTAACTCTTGAATCATGTAAGAATGAGAAGTTAATGAGACAGTATGTATCACATTGAGTCCAATATCTAGCTGGCTGAGTTCTTTTTTTTTTTTTTGAAAGAGTAAATAGCTCCAATTTATAAATAGTAATTCTGACTACATATGTGATGTTTTATATTTAAATACCACACAAGAGAGTGATTTGTGTGGTGTTCAAATTTTTGCATGCATAAATTATAAAAGGATCTAGTTCTTTTATGTATTCCTTATACTACTGTTGCGGAAAAATTAATGCGGAAAGTAAAGAACAAAAGTAATTTTACGAGGAAACACTTTGATCTAAAGGTGAAAAAACCACGACCTACTACCCAATAGGATTTTTCCCAATACTTCACTAAATCACTAAGCCAAAAACAATATTTAAAAAAATCTTGTAAACCTAAGGATTACCTCTAACCCTTTGTAGAAACTAGCCTCAGACTGCTGCGATGATTTCAAGTTAACTCTAACTTGAACACTACACTCAAAGTATGTAGTATATATACTTCTAAGGAAAGCTGAAAGATATAATTCAAAAGCGCTACTACAGTTGAACTAGAATAAAAGATAGACACTTGAAACTGGTTCTTCTATCTGTTTCATGTAGCTTCAGGCTCGTGCACTTGAATCACACAGGAATTACTTACAAAATGCCTTACTATTTTGTTCTCTATCAAACTTAGATGGCCAACTAGAGATAAGCTCGAGCTGAGCTCCAATGGAGATTCAATGGAAGCTTCTAGATGTGGCAGTCGTGTGAAGAAGAAGAGATAATAAGAATGAGAAGAAAGAAATGGAAAAATGAATCTCTGTCTATAGATGCTTCAGATATACAGTTATACACAAACTAAGGAAGAAATAATACAACTAATACAGCTGGCAGCTAACTTCCATATACCTGGCAACTAACAACTAAACTAACAAACTTAACAAACTACTAACTAACAAGCTAACTCATCAATTAACTAATAATTAATCAATTTCTTAACACTCCCCTCCCAGTTGGAATTGAGGGAACCATAACTAACTTGTTCAATATGGCAGAATGTTTGATGCCTGTCAAGGCCTTGGACAGGATGTCTACCAAGTCCTTCTTGAAGTTTATCACACACAAAGTGGAAACAACCTTAATATGTTTGGTTCGCTCATGAAAATTAGAATTCCTAGCTATATGGAGTCAGATTCACTATCACAGTAGACATCAATTGGTTGAGGAAAGTGAAGAGTCAACTTACCAAATAGTCTATTTGTGATGATTCGGCCAGTCGTCTCATTAGTTACCACTCTATTTTCCCCATTTCTACTTCTTATTGCTTTGCTTATCGGTTATATATGTGACCGGTTTGGTTGGCTCGGGTTCAGAAAGGATTTGGTAAGGTTTGAGACACTTAGTCTCTTGTGAGGAAGCTTAAGTTGGAAAAGTCAACAGGATTTTGACTTATGCTAGAGGGATCGGATGTGAGTTACGATGGTTCGGATAGCTTCGAAAGGTGATTTGGGGCTTAGGAGCGTGATCGGAATGAGTTTTGGAAGTCCGGAGAAGATTTAGGATGGAACTGATGAAATTGGATTTTTGGCGATTTCCGGTTGATAGGTGAAATTTTTATATAGGGATCAGAATGGAATTCTGATAGTTGCAGTAGGTCCATTTTGTCATTTGGGATGTGTGTGCAAAATTTCAGGTCATTCGGATGCGATTTGGTTGGAGATTTTTAATCAAAAACATAATTTAAAAGATTTTGGAATTCTTAGGCTTGAATTCGAACCGAATTGGGTGTTTTGATGTTATTTTAAGTGTTCTGAAGGTTGGAACAAGTTTGAATGATGTTATGGGATATGTCAATATATTTGGTTGAGGTCCTGGGGGCCTCAGGTGAGTTTCGGGTGGTCAATCGGACCATTGCATGCTTTGGAAAGTTGCAGATTTTTTAGCATCAACTATTGCAGAGTTTTCTTTTTCGTGATCGCCTAGGGAGTCTCGCGATCGCGTATAGCTTTTGTGGGGGAAGACCAGGTTGTTCATCGTGGTCGCTAAGTTGGAGATGCTATCCTATAAGATGGTGAGTTTATTGATCGCAAAATGCGTGGAAAGGGTCACATTCGCGTAAAGTTAAGTGGACTAGGGGATTGACTTGGAGTTTGTTCATTGAGAATGCGGTCCCATGTCTGCCATCGTGTAGTGTAGGATGCCTGGGCATCACGTACGTGTGGGAGTTGACGCGTTCGCATAGGGTTAAATTTGGGTTATGAGAATTTGTGCTTCACGATCGCGAATGAGGTCCTTCAACCGCGATGAAGGATTTCAGGCCTGGGCAGAAGGGTTAAATAGTCGTCTTGTCCACGATTTTGGGGTTTATTTCCTCCATTATTGAGCATTTTTGGAGCTTCTTGAAGAGGATTGAAGAGGGATTCAATGGGACTCACTTGGAGGTAAGATTCATGGGCTTAAAACTCGATTCTAATGTGGTATCTACCTAATTAATCATAGAATTTAAGCCTAAAGTATAAGAACTAGGGCTTGAAATTGGAGACCTAGAAATTGGAATGAGGGGTCACTTGTGGTTAGATTTTGATGCTTTTGGTATGAATGAACTCGGGGAGTAATAAGGAATCCATTGATATGAATTTTATCGAAATCCGAGACGCGGGCTCGGGGTTTCGGTTTTGTTAATTTCGATATTTGTACTGTAAATTGATTATTCTCATTTGGGCTTCTTTCCCTTAGAATATTTGGACGCCGTGATTCTGATTTTGGATAGTTTAGATGCGAGTAGAGGCCGATTCGAGGGGCAAAGGCGTCGCTGGCTAGAGTTATGATCGAATTGAGGTGTGTAATACAACAACAACAACAACTACCCAGTATACTCCCACCAGGTGGGGTCTGGGGAGGGTAATATGTAGACAAGCCTTGCCCCTACTCGAAAGGGCAGAGAGGATGTTTCCAATCGACCCCCGGCTCATAGGACAAAAACAGCAGTAAAATAAAAACAAAGACAAAAGCAAAACAATAAAGCATTAGTAACTCCGGCAGAAATAGCGTAAATAATTATCTAAACATACGAAACATAAATACATACGAATTGAGGTGTGTAATGATTTTAAATAATGTCCTGGGGGTATGAAACCCCGGATTGTACATCGTTGTGCTATATTGAAGTGACGCACATGCTTGATGACGAGTGTGGGGTCATACACTGTTGGGGATTATGTCTTAGTCTGTCCCGAATGATTATTATACCACGTATTTGACTGAAATCTATTTCTGAACATCATGTTTTGGGCTGAACGCTATATTTGGGCCTAGTGCCAACTATTTGAACCTTTAGGGGATTTTTATTGATATTTCCTCACTATTTTGACTTATAATTGAACTCGGTCATGTTATATTTTACTGTTTTCATAACTCAGGCATGTTTACTCTATTTTAATACTTGAATGACCTTTTAAATGATATTTTGGGCTGAGAATCATGTTTTATTATTGCCCGAGTGGCTTGTGAGGATTTCAAACTGTTCAATTTTGAGTTTTTGCACTTTGATCGGCAGTTCTCGGGCATGACTTGCCCCGTGTGATGTATTACGTCTAATGTAGATCGTAAGAATTGATTTCAGGAAAATTGGAATGAATTTAAAAGAACAGTTTCAGTTGAAAGATTTGAATTTGAAAGGTTTAACCAAGAGTTGACTTATTTGTATATGAGCTCGGATCGGAATTTTAATGATTTGGTCAGCTTCTTTGGGTGATTTATGACTTAGGAGCGTTATCGAAATTGATTTTGGAGGTTCGGAGTAGATATTGGCTTGAATTGGCGAAGTTGAGATTTTGCCGACTTCCGGTTAACAGGTGAGATTTTGATATAGAGTTCGGAATGGAATCCCGAGAGTAGCAGTCGCTGTTTAATGTCATTTGGGATGTGTGTGCAAAATTTCAGGTCATTCGGACGTGGTTTGGTTGGGGTTCTGATCAAAAGCGTGTTTCGAAAGTTTTTAGAAATCTTAGGCTTGAATTCGATCTCAATTAATGGATTTGGTGTTGTTTTAGGTGTTTTGATGATTGGAACAAGTTTAATGAGGTTGTAGGATGTGTTGATACTATTGGTTGAGGCCCCGGGGCCTCGGGTGAGTTTCAGATGATCAATCGGACCATTTTCTAAGTTTAAAAGTTGTAGATTTTCAGCTATGATGTTGAAGAGTTTTTGGCCTTCGCGATCGCGGGTGTGGTGTCGCAATCGCGTAGAAGAAAATTGGAAGGCAGGTGTTTTCTCTTCGCATTCGCGGTTGAGGGTCAGCGTTCGCGGTAGGCCTTGATCTGGTGCTTCGTGTTCGCATTGTATTGTTCATGTTCGTGTATAAGAGTTTTGGGGGTCCAGTGTATTACTCTTTGCGTTCGCGTGTATGGTCACGCATTCGCATAGCTTTGTGGGTGGAAGCTTTGCGTTCGCAGAGCTCCTGTCATGTTCGCATAGTGTAGTTTCAGAAACTTGGAATTTTTCCCTTCGCGATCGCAAGGCCTTGGCCGCAATCACGATGAAGGGATTACAGGTTAAGCAGTGAGGTTTTTAAATATTTCATCCACGAGTTTTAGCCATTTTTCCCCTGTAGCTGAGTATTTTGTGAGCTCTTTTTGAGGGAAATTAAAGAGGGATTCAAGGAGAAGTTATTGGAGGTAAGTTCTATGAATCAAAAACGTAATCTTATTGTGAAATTAAGCTAGAAATTCATGGAAATTTAGCTAAGAATGGAAGAACTAGGGCTTGGGATTTTGAGATTTTAAATTGGGATTTGAAGGGCCATTTGAGGTCAGAATTGAGAGTCTTTGATATGTATGAACTCGTGGAAGGATAAGGAACTCATTGATGTGAGGAACCACAAGACGGCTTGATATTAAACTTGGGACGTAAGGAGCCCCTCCTGGAGTCTGCACACCCACAGTGAGCACCGTCGACAAAAATATATGGATCGGGCTATACACCGCAGCGCAATATGAATCGGGCTGCACGTCGCAGCGGTGCTGGTACTGTTCCATAGGTTTACTTTATTTCATTTGTCTGCCATTATTTATTGTGTTGCTACTTCATGTGATATCTACCTGATTTCCTGGCATTATCTGTTAATTGAGTGTTATGCCTGAGGGGCAGATTTCTGTTCTTATCTACACTATTTGTTTTGCATTCTGATTGCAACAAACTCAACCTTACACAACGGTAGAAGAGCTGGCGCTAAGACTTTTATCCGAATAGTGGTATCGGGGTCAATTTTCACAGGGAGCTTGGAATGGAGTTGTGTATTTGTTCAGACTAGAAATGCGTGTTTGCTCCTAATTGTACTTCTAATATTTATGGATTTTTATGATTATCAACTACAATTTATCAACTACAAATAAAAACTAAGTTATTCTAAGATATTAATTCTAGGTTGTATGCAAGATAGAAAAAGGCACTAGGGTCGTGGCATTTACCTACGTGGTCAACTAACGGGTAGAGATTCCAAATACAAGAATAATGATTGTGGGGCTTATGCTATAATCATTGAACGATTGCACTAACTCACATACTTCTCTGTAGAGAGAGTGATTTTGTCCAATTGACACTCTCGAGACCAATTGGGTAGGCCAATTTGGCCAAATAACTTAGGGTTCAAGTTGGGTAATTACTCTCTCGAGGTTTAACCCGTTAATTGGGACTACCATTCTCATAGGTCCATCCCAGTTCCTTGTTGGTTTAATTATGGGGTCATAGACTCAATTTTTCAATAAGAGTCAAGACCCACTAGCTAGATTTAGTGTTTGCAACCACCAAATCCTAATGAAATCATAAAATTAACCCGAATAGCAAATACCCAACATGATGCAAGTATTAAACAATCACACCCATTAATTACCCTCACTAGGGTTGAGCCACAACCCTAGATAATGGGTTTAGCTAGACAAAATAGAAACAAAAATTGAAGAAATAGAAGATGAAACAATCATATAATTAACTACTAATATTAATCTACAAGAATCCACGATGAAACAAGATAAAATTGCCCGAAATAGGCTAAAACTTGAGTCTCACGAGTGCATCAGCTATCTGATATCTAATAATTCCCTAAAAATTATAAAATATTCTATTTATAGCACACCGAAAAAACTGGATAAAAATGCCCATGCAGGGTTGGCGCGGACCGCGCGTAAATGTACCGCGGCCGCGTAGGCTTTTGGGCTTGGAATTTTCTCCGCTGAAGTTGGGGACGCGGACCGCACAATAAGGTACCACGGCCGCGCTGGTTAATAGACATGGATTGTGCATAATTGGGTTACGACCGTGTTAGCTGACTGGCGCGAACCGTGCATAAATGGGATGCAACTGTATTAGCTGTTTGGGCAAATTATCATCTCTCTGAATCTCATCCACGCGGATCGCACTGATTTCGGATGTGACCGCATAGGATTTACGTTGAAATTGGTGGTATGTGATTCTCCACACACGTGAACCGCACGGTATTCCCTTGAAATACCCACTCTCTGAACTCCTAGCGCAGTCGCGTGGCAAAACAGTGCATCCGCGCTAGGTCTTCTTATTCCCCAGTTCACTTGTTCTTTGACACTTGGCAGTTTTCACTCCATTTTTGAGCTGATCTTTGACATTTATCATATTGTCGCTCAAACCTACAATCAAGCGCAACTTGTAAGAATTTTGGGACTATTTTATAGTAATTCACACACAAAGCATAGGCAAGTATGGGCATAAAACATGTTAAAATCATAGTTATCAACTCCCCCAAACTTAAACATTTTCTTATCCTCAAGCAAATAAAATAAGACCTACCCCTCAAAGGAAAACACCCAAGTGATTCCTGTTTATTTTAAAGTAACCTCAACACGCATTAATTGGGACTAACAATTTCCCTCAATGCAAATGCATCGTTAACACATTGAAACTTTGAAAACTTGTGGATCAAGTGCGACACAAGAGCATCAAGATTTGATACATATTCATCAACGAACTTTTATCAATTACTTTAGTCATTGTTGAATCCAAACTCACACATCCTCAACTCTCCCTAAGTGAACCTCACCTTTTAGATTATTGATACACAAACCGAGGTTGATGGATTTTCACTCATCTCTCTCAAGGAAGAGGTCCCAAGTCCGACTCTAAGTACCATATGCTTGCCCCTATGTAAGTATCCACTAATGTAGGTTTCCTTCAACTCAAGATCATATAGGCCTTTTGTGGAGTCATTGTGAAGGCTTTTGGGTAAAGGTAACACATGTTTTTGCTTAACTGGGTTCAATCTTCCCTTAAGCACTTCTTTTGATTCATTTTGGCAAACTTACTTGACTCATTTGAGTATTTCACTTCTTTCAAGGGGTTAGAGAGACACATTGTCACTATGTCTTATGCAATTCAATACCTTTCTCCTTTTGTCTACTTTTTCCACACCTTTTTCACTTCTTCTTGTCCTTGAATTCCCTTTAGGTTCTTATTCACTTTTTTCTTTCTTTTTGTATTTTTCTCTTTTTCATTGCCTTCCTTTCTTTTGCTTTTCTACCTTTTTACCACATTGATTCCTTTCTTGTCTATCCCCCCAAACTTAGACATGTGCCATTACTTAAGGGAAGATTTAGGTGCCAAGAGAGGGTCTCATTGAGAACGGGTATAGGCCTGTAGCTTTGGTTTATGAAAGAAGAAGGTTTAAGTCTCAAAGGGGTGAACTAGGGATCATTACATTGATAGGTCATGGACTTGTTCAAACTTGGCATTATGGATCAAGGAGAGCTTATAATCACTAAGTCAAGTTTCACCTATGATTTCGCCTAAACAAATATTCAGGGCAAGTTCTAGATCATCGGCTCGGTAATTGGGCTCACAATTCGAATTCTTACATAACACACACTCAAGGATTTCTAAAGACATCGAGTCGAGGGCCCACAACAACCTTAGTTATGATTCAAGCGCATAATGGTCCAATGCGACCACATGATGACTGTTTGGTCAACGCAAGAGTCTCAAGGCCATGACTTTCACTATCCTAATCACAACATTATGTCTTTGACCATAGGATCAAAGGCAAATGTTTTAGTCCCAAGTGAAGCTTTGCCTGAGGTACCCTTAACTACGAAACTTGAAAATCAAAAAGAAAAATCAAAATCAGACTTAAAACCTTAAGAAAGTTTTCACACCATCTATCATTGGGAAGAGCCACCCAGTACACACAATACTCTACCCTTGGAACCAAGGGTTTATTGCGAACGCCAAAACAAAACAAAAAGGCTGTGAGCCTAACAATGCAACTAAAACGAAATTTTTTAACAAAAATAGAAAAATAATATAGAAAATCGAATGATGTATAATAAGGGAGTAGAATATACAACTAGGGGTAATGAATATATACAGAAAGTTAAAAAGCATTCAAAATGAAAGGTTATATACAAACCACTATCATCTACAAACATAAACTAAGAGTCAAATGAATACATACAATCATCCCAAATGTCAATCAAAATAGTAGGGCATACGCCCACGAATAAAAGCTGTCATTGTCCCCAATGCCAACTACCAAAATAATCATAAATAATAGGAAAGGATATAGAGTGGCCGCTCAAGCCTGATCCGTCGTCATGGGCTAATCGGTGGTCCCCTGGTCCTATATACTGGCGAGAACCTCAAACTATTTCCCGGCTTGCTGCTACTCTGCTGCTGGGGCAGGGACCAGGTCATGGACCGGATGAACATCTGGTGGAGCATTGGAGGTACCCTCCTGAACCTGTGCCACCTCTATCACAACACCCTCAGTGCTATGAAGCTTCCTCTTCTTCGTTGGGTGCCTAGGCTCCTCCTCATGCTGTGGCTGAGCTGGTGCTGGATCTAGAACAGGATCTCCCAGTAACAAATATAATGGCATCGGATCTGCCAAAAGCTTATCCACATCTACGTGCAGCTTCTGTACCGACTCCTTTGAAACCTTTTGCTTCCTCAACTTTTTGTGCTTCCCGGCTATCTTTTCCAATGCAGGTTATGTGCCCAATTGCCTTAGTCAAGGCGGTCTGAGTCTCAATTATCTTTTCATGGTTGGCCAGGATCTTCAGTGTTTCCTCAATAGATGGAGGAATCTCATCAGTGGCTGGTGTTGACTGAGCCTGAACTACAGTGGCCAAGGTGGACATTTTGGATGTCGCAGCTGACATCCAGCTGTTCAAATTGGCTAGAGACTGAGTGAGGTGGTGGGCAGTGAACCGGTGATTCTTTGGTGAAGGGACAGTCGGGTCATTCTTTTCCCATTTCTTCAGATCCTCAGCATTACAATAAGCTTTTGTATTTGGCACATCTACTCCTTCAACATTTTTCTTCAAAGTAGCCAATGGACCATCAATGACAATATGCCATAGCTCATAGTCCCCTCCCTATATGTGATCTCTCATCTTGTAATTCCACCAAGAGTAGTATTGTCCATTAAAGAGTGGTGGTCTAGTAGTGGATTGCCCTTCTCAATTCCAGGTGGTGCACCCATCTTTATCTTCTCCTAAGGTGTTAGTCTCTTCAAGGATAACCACCTTTGATATCAATTGATGTTTTATGCTTCAATTCCACACAAGAGGGGGGAGTAGTTTGTATGGTGTTTAATTTTTTGCGTGCACTGATTATAGAAGGACATTCTTCTTCTATGTGTTCCTTATATTACTGTTGCAGAATAATAAATACAGAAAGTAAAGAACACAAGTATTTTTACGTGGAAAACACCTGGCTCAAAAGATGAAAAAACCACGATCTACTACCTAGTAAGATTTTTTCCAACACTTCACTAAATCACTTGGCCAAAAACAACGTTTACAAAACTCTTATAAACCTATCGATTACCTCTAACCCTTTGTGGCCATCAGCCTCAGACTATTGCGATAATTTCAAGTTCACTCTAACTTAAACACAACACTTAGAGTACCTAGTACAAATGCATCTAAAGAAAGCTGAAAGATACAACTTAAAAACCCTATTACAATTTAACTAGAATAAAAGATAGATACTTGGAACTGGTTCTTCTAGATGGTTCTTGTAGCTTCAGGTTCGCACACTTGAATAACACATGAATTGCTTGCACTGCTATTTTTTCTATCAACTCTCATTTAACTTCAACATTTGTGCGTACCTGTAAAAGGAGAACATCATGAAATATATAGAGTTGGTAGAATAGGATTAACTAGAGTTCTAATACTATACTCTTCCTTGGTGGAAGAGTACTAGTTATCTTCTACTTCTAACTCCTCCCTTATCTAGGATAGAGTTCTCTTCAACTGATGAGTCATTTTCCTTATCAATTATGCAATCTATTGGTTCAAGAGATATCATATATAAGCAGTTAAGCTTATCTCCTTCACGTGCATATCTTGTGCTCAAATCTGTCTGTGTTAGTATACACTGTGAATGGACCTCGTTCGTGTTTGAGTTCCTTTGTCAACTATTAAAACAAACTTACTAAGGCGAACAATATGGATGCACATTATTCCTCACTTTATTTTAGTAGATCTGTTTATTTCAAATTTATGATCCTAATTCTTGGTTTCAGATCAATTTCTCTAATTGGTCCCTTAAATAGCTCAATTCTGAATATGTTATTCCCGTTAATGGTCTTTACTTGTGGACGGATGTCTCTCTCTGGACCCTTTTAGAATTTCTCCCACAAAAAAGCCCACCTCCTAAGGCCAAGGGTGACCATACATTATTTGTGATATACCTCTTTTTAACCCCAAAAATAAGTCATTTCCTGAATCTAAGTGACTGAAAATTAGACTAATCACAAAGAAGAACAAACTTTGCCACATTGTTGCCATCAGCAAGATATAATAACAAATAAATAATATTAAAGAATGGCTGAGGCTGACGATCCACAAGATATAGCTGATCGAGAACGAATCTTCAAGCAATTTGATGCAAATGGTGATGGGCAAATATCTGCTACAGAACTTGGGGAGACGTTGCAGACCCTGGGCTCTGTTACTCCTGAAGAAGTTAAGTATATGATGGATGAAATTGACACTAATAAAGATGGTTACATTTCCTTTCAAGAGTTCACAGAATTTGCCCGAGCCAACAGAGGCTTGATTAGGGATGTTGCTAAAATTTTCTAGCTTCCTCTTTCACCATTTTGACATGGATTTAATTTTTATATATACGAGGATAGTGTAAAGAATTTCTACGCGATTATGTATCCAACATATCGTAGCATGTAACTTGTCTTATTTTTCTTATTATTTTTATTTATGATATAGATCCTGATAGTGTTAACGTCGGTATCTGTCCAACTAAAATTTCCTTTGTTGAAGAAACCGTTTAAGTTAGTTAAACTGTAACATCCTTTTTGCTTACATCATATTGAGGTTGATTGTATGTATTTTTTTTCATTTGAATTTGTGGGGTTTACAACAAAATTTGCTGTTGCTGTTCATCTTCTTTCCCTCCTAATGTGACAACGTGGGTCAACAAGATTCAGCAACAAGTTTGTTAATTAACCTTGTATTTGAATTGTTTTTTGTTTTTTGGTTGTCGCATGTGAGAGTTGAACTGTCTTGGTTTCCCCCATGCCAAATTATTGCAAGTTGACCTTGATTTTGATCGTTGTGCATGGCATAGCGTTTGTACTTTCTGAACCATCTCTTTCTTAATTACCTAACCTGAATTGGATCGATCAACTTTTTACCTTGTATTAATAAAAAAATAGTATGTAATTGTGCACGAATACAGAATTGGCATGAGGGAATATGTTATGGAGATGGATAAGAATCTTTTTTCTTTTACCTCCTCCCCCCCCACCCACCCAATCCCATACAAATATAAAATTTTGACGAGACCTCCGAATTGAAAGTGTGTTCTAAAGTTCACGAGACTGAGGGATACTACTCCGATATCGGGATTGAACCCAATCATTTTTGCTTAAATATTATGTCATAGTATAACTAATAAATTTTAAATTCTAACTTTGACCGTCTATATCTTTAGGATGAATGGTTTTGAAAAAGAACAAAGTTTTCTCGAAGATGAAAAAAGGAGCTTGTTTAAATGGAATAATGGATCTTTTCTTGGAAGCAAATAAAAAACAACGACGAACCAAATGTAATTTAATGAATGAGGTCTGAGGAGGGTAATATGTAGGCACACCTTATCTCTACCTTATAGAAATAGAGAGACTGTTTCCAATAAACCCTCGACTGAAGGAACAGTAAAGATAAGGCAACAAGCAGTGGAAGAAGATAAAAAAAGAAGAAAGAATCTGAAAGGAAAGGGTAAAAAGTGCCCACCTATGTACTCTTCAATTCACCAAGTAGTAAAATACATAATTACATATCTAAAGTTGGTTGATTATAGCTAAAATATATGGCACTTAGAATGTCCAAGGAAAGACTAACTTGCAATGAAGAAAAAAATGTTGCAACTTTCTTATCTTATCTTGAAAAACAGAAACTGCCTTAGTTTTTCTTAGAGTTGGGGACAAGAAACCAGTATGTACAAACACAGACTTCGTCGATCAGGCTGTCACTTTTATCTACAAGTTATAGAGTTCTTCAGTTGTCACACTATAATTCTCCTCCCTTTCAAGTTGAATGGGGCAATGGCAAAGGATAAAAAGTTTCACATTCAACTTTTTGTTTCAACGAAAATGAAGGTCATCATCCTCAAAATCTGCAACTCCTAGCATCGCCAACGTTAAATGACCCTTCATTTCGTTTCTAGTCTGCTGCAATTGGGGGTCAATCACATAGCTGTTACTTGGTAAAATGGTCTTCTTCTTAGTGAAGGAATCAGGCTCTCTGCCTCTTAATATGTCGATGATCCCATCAATATCAGGCCTTCGAGATTCTTCACTGTGTATACATGCAGTTGCTGTTTGAACCATCCGAGATATTTGGTGCACATTCTTTCGAGGAACTTTAAGTCTTGGATCAAGAAACTTTTCAAGAACATCTTGCAGCAGTAGTGGCTTTGCCTGTGTAAGGAGAAACATCAAATTTTAAAAATCTGCATAGGAAGCTGGTAATGACCAATTGAACATTTTCTAATTTTTTCAAATGAAGGATAGCGAAGTTCCAACATTTTTCAAGTTTTGGTACAAAACTTTATTCCAATAAGTTTGAATACAACTACTTCAGATGTAGACTCACTTGTGCAACAACAGCTAAATGAAAGTATTTTATCATCTCAAGATTAAATGCGATTCCAAAACGTTTCCCACCACTGAAATTTAGGATCAGAAACTTTAGGAGAAACAGAGTTTGGACAAATTTTGATGGAATTTATAGTTAGCAATGACAGTAGTGTATAATTTTAGAGGGTAACAGACAAATATCAAAATAAGGCAATACTGAAGACAGATTAGGAATAGATTTAAGCAATCACCTACCCATGAAACCAAGTTTTCTTCTCCTGGTCCTCTTTTCGCTTCAATTGGCTTTCGTCCAGTTAATAGCTCCAACAGGACAACACCAAAAGCATAAACATCGGTTTTATCAGACACTTTACCGTGCTGAAAATACTCTGGGGCTAAGTACCTGCAATGTAGTTTTAAAACCTGATAAAATGTAGGAAATACTGTTGTTGTTAAGCTACATTAGGATTGTAGTCATTGTTATGCTAAAGAGTTTTCCTGGTGGAAATCTTACCCAAATGTTCCTTTCACAGTTTTACAAAGGAAATGTACTGAAGGTGCAGGAGTCCATGTAGCTAAGCCAAAGTCACACAACTGCATAGACCAAGCAACAATAAAATTATAGCACAATCAACCAGAAAAACCTATTGTTGGCTAGCACACAAGAGTGTGGCCAAATGCTCAATGAAGTGGAGGAAAACTAGAGGGGACCGGACTTCAAATCCCAATAGAGATAAAACGAACCATAAGTAACTTCTTCCCGTTCGTCCAAGCCTTGGTAGACAGAATCACGCAGTAATGTGCCGAGGGAAGTAGTAGGTATCCGATGGAATAGTCGAGGAAACACAAGCTTGCCCCAACACCACCCTTATGAACAAAAAAATAACTATTGCCTAGTATATCCATCAAAGTATTGACAATTACCTAAATGAGCTTTCTAAATGAAATGATATTCTTTTCATCACCTTAGGGGTTTTCTTTGATGAAAGAAGAATGTTTGAGGGCTTGATGTCTCTGTGAACAACACATCTCTCAGTCCCATTATGCAAATACCCAATTGACTCTGCAATTCCTACTGCCACCTTATACCTAGCAGACCATGTAAGTGCTGGACCACCTTTAACTCCCCTCTTCTCCCCTATAAATGAACTAGTTTAAGTCTCACTGAAATACTGTAAAGTCAAACTAAAAATCATTCCACAAAAGAAAAAAGGTAAAGCAATGAATTATTTACCATGCAAATACCGCTCTAAACTTCCACCAGATACATACTTGTACACCAAAAATAAACCCTCCTCTGGATCAATGCAAAAACCCACAAGAGGAACAATGTATTGGTTATGAAGAGAACTAGCAATTATCAATTCCCTACAAAATGCCTTTGGAGATTCCTTATCCTCCATATCTAACCTCTTAATTGCCACTGTTGTCCTAAAAAATCCCACTCTTCCTCTGAATACATAGCTCAATGCTCCTCTTCCCAAAACTCTTCCTACTCAATTCAAGAAACATAAATCAAGACATATCAAAGAAAATAAAAGCCTAGATATTGAAACCTATTTCAAGAAACATAAATTGAAATACATGAAAAGAGAAAGGTCAAGAAGTAGCAAAATCACCAAAATGGACAGAGTTGCCGATTAGTTGTGCTGATGGGAGGTAGCAAGGTAATAAGCAAAATAGTCGAGATACGTGTAAGCTGGCACCACCGTAATTAAAAAAAAAAAAGAGAACAGGCAAGAAATTGAACATACCTTTAGAAAAATTTCTAGTAGCAGAAGCAATCTCGTTAAAGCTGAACCTAATCAAGGAATGAACCACAGGAGAAATATGCCTCTCTAAAGACTCAACTTTCCTAAATTTCAGCTCTCGATCAGACTTATAAAGATCAGTAAACCCATTATCCAAATTCACCATTAACACAGTAGTAGTAGCAGCAGCAGAAGAAGAAGAACAGCTATTTTCCAACTTCATTGACTCATCAAGCTCTACTTGAGTACATAAATTGAACCTAAAAGAAGAGTGAACCGAATGTGGGTCCGCATTAATCAACTCTGGACCACCACACCCTCCAGCCTCTGCAAGTAACCAAGCTTTGTTGTGCTCCAAATTCTTGCCATTTTCATTATTTTTATTTTTGCACTGATTCTTGATTGCAGAATTTCGACGTCTACGAGCTGGGATAATACAGGCTAATCCGAAATCCCATATCATTTTGTAGATGAAAGATTTAATCTTTAGCGCATAGTAATTAGTTTTAATGGCTAAATTTGGAGTCTTTGAGGAGTGTGGGTTGTGAAAATGCCCTCCAAAGAGTCAGTACAACTACTTAGGGAATACCCCATTTTTGGTGAAGTGGAAGTGGATCTCAAAAAGCTACACGGAAACCCAGAAACCAACAGAAAGAAAGAATAAAGAAAAGGTGTGGAGAGAGAGAGAGGGAACAACTTTGCTTGAAGGGGAGGAGAGAATTAATCCCTGAATAGAGAAAGACAGAAGAGAGTCTTGTCTTGGACAATGAGAGGGAATTTATAATTAAAATGATTCAAATATTAAAAGTAGTTTGTTATACTGGAGTAAGTTGTTTGTCTTAATTTTTAGGCAACTACTTGAGCTTATTTAAACAGTAGTCCACCTATTGGTTTTTTTTCTAAAATAATATTCTAAAAGTTATTTAAAATATCTTTTCATGTGGTATAAAATTAAAGTACACTAAGGGGTCGTTTGGTTTAAACATGGCTTATGCCGGGATAAGTTATACTGATATAAGTTATTTTGGGACAAGTTATACTGGGATTAGTTATATTGGATTTTTATTCATTGTTTGGTATGTTGTATTAAATATGACAATTGCATAATTTGTAAGAAGAATGTATAAGTTATACCGGTGCTGATTAACCCACGACTCCTAAAAGTGTAGAACTCTAAAAGATTATGGAAAAAAATAGTGTATGCAGTAAAATCGGTTAATAATAGTTGGACAAATGAGGAGGTGACATGTGAAGCTAAAGACATGTAAGAAGTGAGTCAGTAAATAATTGATAGTGGTTGAAAGCATTTGATCGGTGCTAGGTGAATTCCATATATAGGGTAACCGATAACAATGATTTGAAGAATTGATAGCATTCAATGAGCAACTATTACGGAGAATATCTGCATTTATAGCCAACCGTTGCAGCCGTCAATGACAGTTTATTGTCCTTCAATAGGAGCTTGATTTGGGAATCTTGTCTCCTTAAATATAGCTACAAATAGGAGAATTAATATCCATTGTAAGATACGAAATATTATGTACACAAAAGCTTTAATCAGCTCTCATTTTATAACATCATTCTTTTACCTTGTTCCTACTTCTCTTACCGGGGAGGCTAAGTTCATATTGAGGCTTGTATTTCCTTTAAAGTTATTTTATAATTTTATTTTTGTTCCTACTTATTTCATATTTTTGGATAAAATTAATTCATGAGTTTATAAACCACGTTTCAAATTCAACTGCACTATTTTATGGGTAAACAGTTAGGCGCCCACCATGGAGCTTAGAAATTATGTAATTGCTTTGATCTATTCATCTGTTACTAACAAATTATGATTCCTTTCTTAGCATAAGAAAAATCAGATATAGTAGCTAATGATGTCAACAATTCCAACAATGTTGGAGCACATAGTGAACGTGAGGATGTGTTCCAAGGTGATGATTCTACTAGGGAAACCCACGATGAACGAGATGAAACAATTCTAGTTCGCAAAAGTCAAGATTCTCGACATGTGAGGAGTCTAACTTCTAGAGATGCGGATGATGAACATATTGTTGAAACGGTCAAAATCTTGAGAGAACAACAAAGGACAATTATGGATGACCTCTCAAAACAATAGGAGGTGATGACAGAGTTGCAAACATGCATTATCGAGTGCTTCTAATAATGCTAATAGAAGAGCCTAGATTCCTTCCAGCGTCCCTGCAAATCAAACAGTTCAAAGAAACAATAACGATGCTCCAAGGAAGGAGTTTGGTTTTACGAGGTAGGAGGTACGGATAGTGGATCTGGGAACGTCAACAACACAAGTGACTCTTTCAAAATCGAGCTCATGAGAATCATGAGAGAAATGAATGAACGAATGGAGCAAAAATGTATATATCAGATTCCGGGAACACCACTGGTGTTAAAGGGACTAGATTCCAAAAAGTATATGCATATGCGCTCCAGAGTTAATCCCAAAGAGGTTTAAAATGCTAGATATTGCGAAGTATGATGGAACTTTGGATCTACGAGAACACATCACGACCTACACTATTGTTGTAAAGGAAAATGACCTGGACCACCACGAGATCGAATCTGTTTTGTTGAAGAAGTTTAGCAAAACGCTGATGAAGGGTGCCTTAATTTGGTATTCCCTTTTACCTGAGCATTCCATTGATCTTTAAAAAAAACTTGCAGATTCGTTTCTTAAAGCTCATGCTGGAGAAAGAAAGGCTCAAGCAGAAAGGCGGATATATTCATAATATCTCAAGGAGAACTTGATCTATTGCGAGAGTTTGTGATCCGATTTCAAAAGAAGGGGATGCAGTTACCAGCAGTACTGCATTAGTAGACAACATAGGCATTTACAAAGTGTCTCAACCCATTGAGTTCCGATGCCTCTAGGAATTTGTGGGAAAGCTTGTTAGAACTTCATGCAACCACATGGGTAGATGATCACAATCGCTATGACTCAAAGATCAAAATAGAAGATGATCAAGCGTGTTCCCGGTGTCTTCCACAGGATGGAATTGTGATTCGAATCAGGATAAATTTAACAATGATTTTGATATAGATCGTAGGTCCCTCTAGGAGTCTATTTGAACCTTACGAGAGGATCGATGGGCGTGGAAATCAAGGTTTTCAATCATCGAATAAGTTTGTTTCCGATAGAAGGGTGGATTGTGGTTGAAGTACTATATCATTGTAGGAGAAAGAGGCATCGGTGTCCCGAGATTGAACATATCCCAAATTATTTAATTACAACTTTAATATCTACTTAGTAGAACTGGTGTCGGTTATGAGGAATATTAAAAAAGGCTAGGTTGCCGAAACAAATCCAGTTGGATCCTAGCCAAAGGGATCCTAATCTATGGTGTGAGTTTCATAGAACTCACGGCCATAAGACCGGGGACTACCGTACCTTGATGAAGAGGTAGAAACATTGTTGAAGAATGGTTACCTCATGGAGTTTTTAAGTGATTGGGCCAAAATCAACTATGGGAAAAATTGAGATGTTGCAGAACCATTGAAACCTACTATAGGATCACCTCATATGATGATGAACATAATCTTCGGTGGAGACAAAGTAAATGTTTTGACATTTTCGACAGCAAAAAAGAAAAAGATATCAATAACTCATGGCAAGAGGATCCAAGAGGTCTTAGAAGATGACATCACCTTTACAACAATAGATGTTTATTGACTTCTTCTACCACACAATGATGCTCTAGTAATTTCTCTTAATATTTTAGATTTCAAAATTAAGCGTGTTTTATTTGATCCAGGAAGTTCAGCCAACATCATACAAGGGAGAGTTGTGGAGCAAGTGAAGTTAATTAGAAATATAGTTCCAGCAACAAATCTTTTAGCTGAGTTTAACTTTGGTGTTACAACCCGAGGAGAAATGTTTCGGCCCACGCATGCCGAAGGAGTAATGAAAACCACCCTGCTCGAAGTGGTAGATGGCGACATGGGCTATAATGTAATCCTCGGAAGGACATGAATAGATAAAAGGAAGGTTATACCTCCAACCTACCATCAATTGTTGAAGGCCACGGTTGTGGTGATGCTATACCAGGTTCGGCGAAACCAGGACTGGAGGCGTAGACAAGTAGTCTTTGATGTTGTCAAAAGCCTTTAGACATTCATCGGTCCATTTGGTGGCGGCATCCTTCTTCATCATTTTGAAGATAGGTTCGCAGATGACGGTAGACTGAGCTATGAACCGGATGATATTGTTGACTCTCCCCAAGAAACTCATTACCTATTTCTTGTTCTTCGGCGGTGTCAACTCTTGAATAAATTTGACTTTTGATGAATCCAGCTCTATTCCTTGGTGGCTCATGATGAAACCCAATAACCATCCCGCGGGGACCCCAAATGAACACTTGGCAGGATTCAGTTTCAAGTTATACCTCCTTAGTCTATTGAACATTTTTTGGAGGTCCTCCATGTGATGTGAAGCTTTCCTGGGCTTAATCATGACGTCGTCCTCATATACCTCAATCTCCTTATGAATCATGTCGTGAAAGAGGGTAATCATGCCCCTCATATAAGTAGCTCCCGCATTCTTCAATTCAAACGGCATCATTATGTAGCAATACATCCCCCAAGGCATGATAAAAGCCATTTTCTCAGCATCTTCTTTATCCATCAATATCTGATGATATCCTGCAAAGCAATCGACGAATGACTGCAACTAATGCTTGACGCAGTTGTCGATTAGAATGTGTATGTTTGGCAAGGGGAAATCATCTTTAGGACTGGACCGGTTGAGATCCCGGTAGTCGACACAGACTCTAACTTCCCATCCTTCTTGGGTACTGGCACAATATTAGCTAACCAAGTTGGATACTCTACCACTTAGAGAACTCTGGCTTTGACCTGTTTGGTGACCTCCTCTTTGATTATTAAACTCATATCTGGCTTGAATTTTCTGAGCTTCTGTTTTACCGGCGAACATGCAGGATTTGTCGGCAACTTGTGAGCGATGATGGATGTGGTGAGACCAGTCATATCATCGTAATAACATGCGAAGATATCCTCATATTCCGTTAAGAACTCTGTATATTTCTCTTTCTCTATCTGTGATAAGTGTACACTGATGCGCGTTTCTTTGACATTCTCTGTATCTCCCAAATTGATGACCTTGGTTTCATCCAACTTGGACTTAGGTCTATTCTGACCTCTCTGACAACCTCTTCTGGTATATCATCTTCCTCTGAGTCTACGCCCGTTTGTTGCATAGCCTCATTGCAAGTTATGGTTGTTGGTCCATCATCAAGATACATAATAGCAATGCTGTGTGAAAATAAAGTAAATAGCATAGAAAAGTGATGAATAGTGAGATATTTGATAAACTGAAAATGCTTTTGATTAAATTCATAAATGTTCAAAACATTGGGGCTCTTTTGGAAAGTAAAGAAAATGCAAAAAGTAAAGAAAACAACTAAAACAACGATGCATGATGCTTGTTCAGCTTGCTACCCCGAAGATTTTCGGACGATGATAGTCCTGATTGACCAGTTGGTGAGGAGCTCCCCTCGGTTTACAGCTTGAATGGAAGGGACTTCCCCCCTCCCTCTTCAAAAATCACACAATAGTCCATGTCCTCCTCCAGAGATAAGTTCTTCATTGCCGAAAGATCCTTGTCTTCTTCTGACCCGTAGATAGTGTCGGCCGGTTGAAATGTCTGCTCCAACTGAGGTGTGGGGTGTTCCAATGGGTAATATGGGCCGCGCCATGGTGGTGACCAGTTTTTGAATTCCTGCCAAGTGTACTCGTACCCCATTCCGAAGGTAGTACCATGCTTCTTCAATTGGATAGATTTGGTGATACCTTGAATATTCTTACCAAGCCCTTTTCCTGGTTCATACCCACTCCAATTTAGAATGCTCTCGACTTGGTTACTCCACCATTTCTCCTTGTCTATTGTGTTGACTCGCTCAATATGATGATATGTTTCTCCGCCTATTCTTCTTCTGCCTTCGATCATCAAAATGATCTGGCGACTGTATATGGGGTTGCTACGTTCGCCATGGATGATCACTTCTTGATGGTTCCAGTCGAACATCACAGCATGATGCAAGGTTAATGCCACAGCTCCGACAGCGTGGATCTAGGGTCGTCCCAGCAATAAGTTGTAGGATGATGGTACGTCGATGACTTTGAAATAAACATCAAACCAAGTGGGGCCCATTTGCAAGCACAGGCTAATCTCCCCGAGGGTGGTCCTCTAAGAACCATTAAAAGCCTTAACGAGAATAGCCCCGTCCTTTATCTCGTGCAATCCTTTTCCTAACTTCTTGAGGGTGATCAATGGACAGATGTTGAGGCTAGAGCCTCCGTCGACTAAGATCCTGGTGATGAAATGATCTTCACATTGCACAGTGATGTGTAGTGCTTTGTTATGGCCAAGCCCTTCTGGTGGTAGTTCATCCTCGTGGAAAGTGATTTTGTGACTTTCTAATACCTGCCCTATCATGTTCGCCATCTCTCCTCCTGTTATGTTGCTCAGGACATAAGCCTCGCTCAATATCTTCATCAAGGCATTCTTATGCGCCTCGGAACTCTATAGAAATGCCAAGATGGAAATCTGTGCTGGAGTCTTGTTTAGTTGTTCAATAATTGAATATTCTTTAGCCTGAATCTTTCTCTCGAGATCATCAGGACCAGTTTCAATGTGACGTTCAGAGGCCTGCTTGCTATACTCAGCTAGGTGCTCTAGTGTGTACACCCTTCCTGTTCTAGTCATACCCGTGCGTACTTTTCCCTTCCTTCTTGCCTCGGCTGTGTAATCCCAAGGTATGGCATTTGACTGAAATGGGGTTATCTCTAACATGGTGACCGGGATGGGCATCCTTGGAGGCAACATAGTTACTTCAATTGGTGCGGGCGCCTTTGGGGTCTCGATATTCCCCTCAATTGGTTTCGGCACTTTTGCAGGAAGTTTCTCGAACTCAAATTGTATAGATATGTTCACCACGTTTCCCTCAGATGGCTGGATTTGCACAACAATAAGATTAAGAGTGACCGCCGGCTTCTTGGGCTCATCTACTTCAGATATCAAACCAATTGACCATTTGGGGTCCCAGTCGTCCTCAACCTCAATCATGTGGACGACAACCCCCTTATGGTCTGGTAGGGGGTAGTTGCAAACATTGGGAGTAGGCTCTTTAGCTACAATGACCTTTTTGTCAATTAAGGTCTGAATTTTGTCCTTTAACGAGCAGCACTCCTCGATGGTATGGCTTTTCATCCCCGAATGGTATGCGCAGGTTTTATTTGGGTTGATATATTGGGAAGGGTTTTCTGGGGTTATCTCTAGGATGGGTGTAACATATCCAACGGCTTTGATCTTCTCATATAGTTGGTCAATGCGTTCGGCAATAGCGGTGTATTGTCTGGGAGGCTTGCGGTCGAAGTTTGGTCTTGGTCGTGGGAAGTTTTGGCGGTTAGGTGGTGATGGATAGTGAGGAGGTTGGGAATTGTAAGCTTGGTATGCGGGTGCAGGTTGGGAATATCTTGGCGAGGTGGGCTGATATGTTTGGTAGACGGGTGATGGATTTTGATTGGAAGGTGAAGGTGCCTGGTAATTTAGAGAGGGTTGATATGTAATTGGAGTTGGAAGGTAGGGTTGGTATTTTATGGGAGAGTGGTTTCTGCACAGCCATTATAGATTTTACGTCCTTTTTCTTTGACGTACCACCATATTGTATGGCTTTGTTGGTGGCCTGCAGTGCTTCATGGTTAGTAACCATACCATTTTTGATCCCCTATTCGATCCTTTCTCCCAGTTTGATGATATCAGAGAACTTCTGTCCCTCTATCAGCATCAATCTCTCATAGTACTGCGGGTCCATAGCACGGACAAAACACCTGTTCATTTGTTCTTCTTCCAAAGCCGGTCTAACCTTGGCAGCTTCCAAACTCCAACGAGTAGCATACTCGCGAAAGGTTTTATTAGGCTTTTTCTTCAAATTCTGGATATAGAACACGTCCGGAAAATTCTCAGTATTCAACCTGAAACTGTCCATGAAATCGGACGCCATGTTTATCCAACTCGTCCACTTCTTCGCATCTTGGCTGATATACCAAGATAGAGCATCGCCTTTCAAGCTCCTCATGAACAGTTTCATGCGGATCTTTTCATCTCTACCATCTCGCACTGACTTGTCACAATACATCATGAGCTGAACCTTGGGATCCCCTATGCCGTCAAACATTTCGAAATTAGGAGGTTTGTACCCCTCTGGGAGTTCGACATCAGGTTGAACACAAAGGTCTTCATAATTTAGACCCTCTACACATTTACTACCTTCTACGCCTTGAACCCTGCTAGTGATTTTCTTGAGTTCAGCACCCAAGTTCTGAATGAGTGAGTCTCATTCTGATACATTTGATATGGGATGTGTATAGTACACCACAATATCCACAAAGATATGGGTATCTTGGTGGTTTGGAGCATTTTAAGGCTCAGGGATGAGCGGTAAGGCATTGTTGCGAGCTTGGGTTGGGGTCTTCTGCGGAGGTGCAGGGACCTGATTGTTGACATCTGCAGCAGCAAGGGAGATGGAAAAACTTGCCAAACTCCAGACCTGGTCTTGATCCTCTCAGAACCTTAGCAAAGTTTGATCTAAATGAGCAACAGTCTCTTTGGTGATCGGGGTACCTTGGGAAGTTCCTTTGATTTCCTTTCTTGCTTCATTATCCCATCTTTCCTTTGTTCCAATTTCAGGGAGGAGGAGGAAGACCCTTAGATCTTGTTGAGTATGCTGATGCTGCCAGAATGCACGAACTATCCTTTGGGGTGGGGAATAAAAATAAAAGAAAAACAAAAAAGTAAAAAGTTAGTGCAGGTTCTGGAAAGAACACATTGTGGTATTTAAACATGTTGTTGCAAGAATATAAGTCGTTTCCTATTTGGGTGCCTCATTGTTCCCAAGGTAGGCCTAGCGACGGATATGATTGGAGAACCTATAAAACCAAGTGCCTCATTTTATCGATAAAAAATAGAACGAGTCAAAGCAAAACTGAAAAAGAAATTGTCACTAATGGCCGGTGGACTTATTACATCAATAAAGCGGTAAAACTCCTAACTACTTGGTCCCAGAAGGACCTTCCCCAGATTCTGTATTTTTGCCTCCTTCGTACAGTTTCATCAGCTCGTGCAGTCCTAGCAACAAGTAAGCCCGAGCTAAGTGCCCACCTTTGTTGCCTTCAACTTCTTGACAGTCGTTGATCCTTTTCAGAAACTTGCCTTCCAGCTCCACTAGACCCTGTTCCAGGTACCCTAAACGGTTATTTGCATGGACAGTCATGTCCTTCCACTCATTAATTATCTTCTTTTAGTCCTCTAGTATTTCCCGATGTTCACTTTTGCACTCTCGCATCCATTTGCGTAGCTGATTATACTTGACCTTTGATGTAGTCTCCTCATCAATAACCCTGTGACCATGGACGAAACCTGTTTTTCCCAAGACAATATGATCATCTTCTAGCCACCCCAGATAAAGCGGCGCATGTCCCGCCTGATACCTGTCTGGCTCTATTGATTCCTTTTCCAAAATAAGCTTGGAATGTCACATATTCTGAGCCTGACACCTGTGTGGGCTATCGTCATCTTGGAAATCATCCTTGTAGTGGCTCATCTTTTCTATCCTTGGTATAATTTGCTTTCTTCCTACTTTCCTCATGACTTGAAGGGGGATCATAAGGGTAATTTCTTCTTAAGCCGATGAGTACAAGGAACGACGCTTCCCTAGACCGAATGATAAACTCCCCAATTTTTGGAATACATTCGTACATCGATTGTACCTGCTCCTCCTTCAGATTCTCCAATAATTCTACCCATCCACTGGCATCTTCTGGGTGGGCGAACATATCTGGCATGAAGTGCATTCGCTTTGGATGATGGAAAGCGATATGGTCATCCCAATCTCGTCGTACGATCTCTTGTCTATAATCTCCTCTCTGAAGATATTCAATGAGCCAGAGTTGTAGTGGCAAATTGCACCCCTCAAAGTGTGGTGCCCCTTGTTGACATTTTTCTAAGGCTCGGTACAGTTTGGCGAGGATCATGGGTGCTAGGCTGAATGTCTACCCGTCGATACCCTCTATTATGGTTTTGGATACCATGGCTAGTCTCGTATGGATTCTAGCTTTCTTCATCGGAAAGACTATCATGCCCAGGAAACAGAACATGAATACAAAGGCTCTCCTATGTATGTTCTCCAAAGAGGTGAGGGCGAACTCGTCCATGTGAGTGCGGTAGGATTTGCTATGTCCAAACCTTTCATACATGAAGTTGAAGGATATGTAGGATCCTTCAGTCTGGTAAGATTAGGATTCTTCTTGAGCCCCATCATTTTCAGGAACCCTTTACCTTTGTGGTTTTCTGGCATAAGCAGCCTCGGTCTATCCCAAGGAATTTCAGCTAGACCCCAAATTTATTCCAACAACGGCGTCATTTCAATACCCCCAAAGCGAAAGACAGGCCGTTCATTATCCCAAAACATAGTAGAAATATCCACAACCTTGTTATCTGGCCTAACTTTCAGGAGTGAAGGAAGATTTCCTAAGTGCTGGCAGACAAGAACTCGATCACTACCATGCAGATCATCCTACCATCTTAGTAACTTTGGGTGAATGTTTGATACCATACCGAATCTGGGGACCTCGTGCCTCATTTCCTGAAAAATAGAGAGTTAGGACCTTAACCCTACCTGACTTGACTATTTAAATCAATAATTAGCAGGAGGTATTTAGTTCTCCAAATCAATGCACATAATGTGAATGTTCGTTTAGGTTTCGAGGAAACTTGATGTACTTTTGGTTTAGGCTATCCTACTGAGTCATTATGCGGACGACATGGCTTACTCGGCTAGTTTGACCATGATGCATGAAAATTTAAACAGAGTAAGGTTTCTACTTTTGATGTACTAGACAAGCTACCCTTGAGCGGACGACCCAAAAGGAAAAGGCATGGAACCGTCAACCACTCAATATAAGCGTTGCTATAGTATTTTTTTGGCACGAGTGGAAAATGATGTTGAAGGATGGAATTACAACAATGAAATAAGTACATGTATTTTCACGTTCATAAGATAATGATTACAATAGATGCTCGAAAATTAAGACGGAATTGAAATAAAGTAAAGGCAGCAAAGCAGTAAGTAGCTGAAGAAACAAGACATGAAGAAACAAGTTAGTAATTATGAAAGGATGATTAAAGCAATAAATAAAGGTAGTAAAGAAAGCAATAAAGTCACAAAACACGTAACGGTAAAAGCCTTAAAGGAAAATCTCCAGCAGAATCGCCATGCTGTCGACGCCCCCTTTTTCAAAAAAAAAAAGCGAAATCAGGTTTTACGACATTATGGGCAAAAAAACTCTCATTCCTATTTGGGAATTGGGTTATGTAATTTGAAGAGTCGCCACCTAATGATTATAGTGCAATTGGACACTTCTAGCGATGGGAGGAGTATTTTGAAAGAAAACCAGAGTTCGGGTAAGGGCTTGAGATTATCTCAAGGGTAAGGTGTTAGGCACCCCTCAAGATCCACTAGTGTAGTTTCTGACCGTGTTAATTGTGACTTTATGAAGAGATGAAGCAATTAAACAAATAAGGTTTACATACATAGTATTCGCACGACATAAAATCTTTAAAGAAGAAGAAAGAACATAAATTTAAAGTAAAAGAGATGATTGATTTGGAAAAGAATTACAATAGGAGAACATGTAAATAAAACAAAAGAGAGAAAGGTCCTAGGTTTAACTATTACATGGATCACGTAGGTACAATATCCCGCACACACTCCTCAAAGATGGGTCACATATGGTATTAGCGTACCGGTCCTCATCTCCATATTCTACCCTTCCCACCGCGTTAAGGTATTTAAACGAGTTGGTATCGTTTACTTATTGCATGCTAATATCCGTCCCAACCTGTTAGTCCTGGGGTATTAGGACTTCTAATCCTAAGAATGGGGTGAGAGAGATAGGATATATATGGACTTTCAAAGGTAAAAATACTAGAACGACAGTCAAAACATGTAGCATGTAAGTGGTATGCAAGTAGGATAATTAATGGATCAAATCAACCCTGTAACATAACAAAAACTAGTTTAGCATGACTTCAAATATTGATTTGGTCTTTAAAAAGAGGTTAAAGGGCAGGTAGATTAGCTTAACACATAACAGTTAGATAGAAAACCCTCTTTGCGCCCTCCAGGCCCGTTATTAAGAATTGACAAGATTTAAAAAGTCAGGAGGAAACGTTAGTTTCAGAAAAAGGGTCTATTAAAAAGTTTCAAAGTTGTAGACAAGTTTAGAAAAGACTTACGAGTCAGCTACACTGTTTTGAATACAAAAAGAGGTGCAAGAAGAAAAGTTTAAAAGAACTTAAAGCATTAAACTTAGGCGGGCGAAGTAGCTGAAACCACCAATTTAACATTTTTAAAAGACATTATAGGTTCATAGTAATGTGAAAGGGGTAGACCTGGGCCCGATTTAAAAGTAAATAGACTTAGGGACGAACATAAACATTCTAAGATTTGGGCGAGTTTGGACCTTTACGACATGCTTATTAACCCTTTTTGTTACTGCTTTACACATATTTAGACGACCTAATGTTTTGCCTAACGTTTATATGGTTCCTGTAGGCATATTTTCTAGGTGAGATTATGAGAATGCAAACCTATAGAGTGATTTCTATATGAGGCTGTAAGAATGAAAACCTATAGACGTGATTTCTGTTATGAAGTAAATGCAATAACGAAAAGCCTTATAGACATGGTATCTACATGAGATTATGCAATAATGAAAGCCTATAGACATGATATCTATATGAGATGCAAGAATGTAAACCCTATAGACATGGTATCTAATTGATGCATGAATGTACAACCTATAGACATGATATCTAGTTGATGCAAGAATGTAAAGCCTATAGAGATGGTATCTATATGAGATTGGTGCAATAATGTAAACCTTATAGACATGATATCTAATTGATGCAAGAACGTAAAGCCTATAGACATGGTATCTATACGAGATTGGTGCAATAATGTAAACCTTATAGACATGATATCTAATTGATGCAAGAATTTAAACCCCACCCATATTCTCTTTCACTATATCCCCAAGATGTTTTATACAAATTACTCATAAGAATCTGAAAAAAATGAACATTGATGGAATGAGCAAATACATCAATACTACAACATGCTCGAAGAAGCGCAAAACAACTTTAATGTCTAACACATGCCTTTTACCAAATCCGAGCTCCCAAATTCAAGGCTTTCTCTTTAGAGTGCATCAAAGTTCCAAAGACTTTCAAAGAAACCCAAGTAATGCCTACACTCTAATCAATTAGAATAGTCGAAGTGTGGAATTACCACCCCTAAGGCATCCAAGTTCATAGGAGACTCCAAGGTCATTAAGCATGGCTTAGTAGAGGGGGGAAGAACTTAAAGAACTAAGAATAAATGTAAAGATGATAGATTAGAGGAAGACCATTGTAGGAGGTGGTCATACCTAGCCTGTGGAGTGAGGCTGGCACACCCCTAACCACTTACAAAGGTTAACAAGAAAGAGCAGACTTGCAAACAAGTCGTACTAGGGCATGTATGGTGATTAGGACACCAACAGGCCTTTGCCAAGGCTCAAACACATAATGTGGGGGTAGGGGATGGGATTACTTTGAACATCGGCAGTTAACAACCTTTGTTCTAAACTAGGATTGGAAATGAGATTCCACCCTAATCCAGAACACACTCACATTCAAACAGGGATTAGGGAAGGGGGAATCACATAAGCATACTTGAGAGAACAAGACTAAATTAAAGGGATTCAGGGGAAAGGGGTGTACAATTATTTAAACCACAATAATGAACAATAAATAGACATGAGAAGGGACTGAGCATGCTGAACTGAAAACTGAAACATAAGCCGATAAGGGAACAAGGAGAATTAATGCTGCCATTGAAATACACAAAACAGACAACGGAAATAGGGGAATGGGATCGAACCTGCTGAACTCAAACATAACAGACAAGGGAAAGGGTGAGGGGGTTAAACATGCTAAAGCTTAAATTGAAATGCACAAACAGACTAGGGGAAAGAAAAGGGGTTAAACATGCTAAATTTAAACATAACAGACAAGGGAAAAGGGAAGGGGATTAAACATGCTAAAGCTCAAATTGAAATACACAAACAGACTAGGGGAAGGGAAAGAGGTTAAACATGCTGATCTTAAAAATAAATAGACAAGGAATGGGATTAAATAAACAACTAGTTGGAGAGTGATGATGTAAAATTAGGAGCCTACCAGTTGCAATTTGAATGACAAAGGAAGTATAGATCCTTATAGTTAGCCTTGGCTTCTAGCCGGCTAACTCTTAGCAAAGAGAGCAAGTAATATAGAAGAATATAGAAGAGAAGAGAGTTTTTTAGAGAATGAACTTAGAGGGACTCGTGTATCGGTGTGTGTGTCAGTGAGAAGAAGGTGAAGGCCTTTTATAGCTTGAAAGAGATGCATCACTTATGGTAAGAAAATATTCAACAGTACTAATCGAAGAAAATTAAGGAGAAGGCTTCATTTATTTAAGGAACATGCTGGAAATAAATAAACTTTGGTCTAAATTTTGAAAGAAAATCGAGTATTAATCATAGAATATAGAACAAATACGTGTGGGAAGTTTTGAAAATGACATGGGTAAACATATAAGGCATGTAATCAACTAGCAAATCAATGAATCAAGATACTAGTTTAATCAAACTTAGTCAGAAAACAGGGATCAATTAGAGAATCAAGCAATTATACAAAAAATAAATTTTCCCAATTAGGGTTGCTCAGAAAGGGGTAATGTGACAGTATAAGAGATGTATAGGTTCGAGCAGGCATAAACTAGAAGTAATAGAATAACATATAGCGGAAACTCACAAGGAAGTAATTAGAGGTTGCTAGGGTTACACATAAAAAAAATGGGAAATCACATTAGAGCTTAGGGTTTCCATTACGCATAGAACATAAAGAAATTCATAGATGAAGATGAACGCCAGGAAGAACAACATAATGAAAGCATAGAACACATGAACTGAAAACCCTAGAAAATAATCAGTGAAGAAAAACACCTTCGAGCCATGGTAAAAATGCTTAACAATCATAGTGAAGACCAGAGAATAACACACAGTAACAAATAAAGCAACGAAATCAAAGAAATCGAAGAAATCATGGAATACCCTAAGTTTAAAAAGGATGAACACTTTGAAACAAGAATAGGCGAAGAAAAGTGGAAACACTTAAAACCTTTAGAGAATCACTATGAATTTTATATAAAATCTTAAAGATAAACACAGAGAAGAACTTCGAACATTAGGGTTTTCAGAGAAAAGTCTCGAAGCATCGAGAAAAGCCAGAACGAACTCGTCGGAGTTAGACAAGGACCCAGGACCTTAAGGCTTGCCGGAGAAAGGCCGGAAACGGCTGCAGTAACCACATCGAAGGACCTCTGGTCCGATGTGTTAGATAATACGCTTAACGCTAGAGGGGGGGGTGAATAGCGGTATAATAAAATTTAGCGTAAACTTGCAGAAATTAAAATTTGCAGAAAATAAATAAGTGCGTTAAATAAACAAAAGGAAAGAACGCACCAATGTATTCTGGTTCACCACAACACGTGGCTAGTCCAGTCCCCGAGAGACTCTCTCGAGATTTTCCACTAACTTGTCAAGCTTACAGGTGTTGAACAAACCTTTACAACTTAAGGACACACGCCTTAACACCTTTGCTCGGAGATACAACACTCCAAGACTTCAACCAAGGAAACACAAGTTCCTTACAACAAGAGAATCACAATTCTCTTACAAGTGTACAAAACACTAAAACAGTCAAACAAAACACTCCTTAATGAGTAGATATGAGTAAAAGAAGTAAGCTCAAGGTCACAACAACTTTGGACAAGAATATGGCTCTCAAAACATATGTAATGAATATAAAATGATTAGCAATAGAGTATGCAAGCTTATAGCAATTGTATGATAAGTTGTTGTGTGTTATTGTGTTTAAAAAAGTGAAATGAAGCTGTATTTATAGTTGAAAAACTTGGCATTACCGTTGTCTAATTGCCAATTAAGAGTTGCTAATTTTACTGAATGACAATCGATTGTCAAGAAACCACAATCGATTGTTTGCCAATCGTTCCAGAAATTAATCCCAGATTTTACGCGTAACAATCGATTATCCAAGATCAACAATCGATTATTAGCAACGTTCAAAAAATCATTTCCAGATTTTACGTAAAACAATCGATTATACAAAATCAATAATCGATTATTCAGCAACGTTCAAAAAATCCTTTCCAGATTTTAATTTCAACAATCGATTGTACAAAATCAACAATCGATTACCTGACGGTATTTGAAAACTTTACGACAACGGTCAGCTTCACAATCGATTGTGCAATGTTAACAATCGATTATTTATCAGACTTTGAAAATCATTTTAGAAACTGCCTCTTGACAATCGATTGTTATATACTCACAATCGATTATTTAATAACTTTGAAAAAGTCTGGAAGACACTGCCTCAACACAATCTATTGTCACATGTTCACAATCGATTATTTTGTGACTTTGAAAAATCTGATGGACACTGTCTCTTCACAATCGATTGTCATTAACTTCAAAATCGATTATTCTGAGTTTTGAAAAACTTTGATGTACACTGCCTCATCACAATCAATTGTCATAAGGTTCACAATCGATTGTCATGCAGGTTTGAAAAACCTGATGCTCACTGTCTTAACATAATCGATTGTCATTAGTTCACAATCGATTGTCATGCAGTCTTGGCTTAACATAATCGATTATCATAAGTACATAATCGATTATCTTAGTCCAGATTTAAAAGGCATGTTTAAAAATCATTTTGACTAAAGTAAATATGCATGATCTAAAATCATTTAGCATTTAATTAAATATGCATGATTTTGTAAAAATAGTTTTACGAGAGAAGCCATGTCATGAGTCAAGTTGTCGCATCAAGATCACAATTAAGAACAACTCATGTAAAACTATAAAACTTGGTCTTGTGCTTGAATCTCGTTATATATATATCAATTGTGCGCTTGTACTTGAGCTTCGTCATATGTCAGTTTGCGCTTGTTTGTCATTCATCAAAACCTACACATATGAACACACGTTTTAGTATAATGCTTTGAGAACGTGTTTCCAACAATTTCCCCCTTTTTGATAATGGAAAACTTTAAGCGGGATATGCAAATTAGACAATTCATAATGACGATTTAAGACAAGTAAATATATGCAACAAGTATGCAAAATTAGTTCCCCCTCAATATATGAATTCCCCCTCAATTAATAAGAATTGAGAGTGCATACCCGTTAATAAGAATTAAGAGTGCATACCCGCTATCTTCCCCCTTTTGCCATTAGCAAAAAAAATGTAATAAGATGCCAAAGATGTAAATAAAGCTTGTTTATTTATTGGAAAGAAACGTGATTACTTAATGAGAGTACAATAACTCAAGTAATAGCAGTACAATCGATTATTGATACGAGATAATCGATTATTAGACGACAGAAACAGATTTTTCTGAAGAAGACTTGATTATTGCGCGTCATGCTTTATACTTCCCCCTACCTTTAGGGCGATACCTGCAAAAATTCGTTAGACGTCTCCGACGCTCAAGTTAGAAATCATGTAAAATAAAAGGATGCAATGCATGACTTAGATCAACGTGGAGTCAAGAATCCCGAGTTCACTACTAATTAGGAAGAAGGACTCTTTCTCTAAGGGCTTTGTAAAGATGTCGGCCAATTGATCTTTGGTTTCAACAAATTCGATTTCGACATCGCCCTTGAGAACGTGATCTCTTATAAAATGATGTCTAATTTCAATGTGTTTTGTTCGCGAATGAAGAATGGGGTTCTTTGTCAAGCATATGGCACTAGTATTATCACATCTAAGAGGGATATGATTAAGACTTAGGCCATAGTCCAAGAGTTGTTGTTTCATCCAAAGGATTTGAGCGCAACAACTCCCAGCGGCTACATATTCAGCCTCGGTTGGACAACGCAACACTTACTTGTTTCTTGCTAAACCAAGAAACGAGAGAGCTACCGAGCAAATGGCAAGTGCCGCTAGTGCTCTTGCGGTCCAACTTGCATCCAGCAAAATCGGAGTCGGAATAGCCAACGAGTTGGCATGAAGAACCTTTGGGGTACCATACACCCACATTTATAGTACCAATGAGGTACTTCAAAATCCGTTTTACCGCAGTAAGGTGAGACTCCTTTGGACACGATTGATAACGGGCGCATAAGCACACGCTAAACATGATGTCCGGACGACTAGCAGTAAGATAAAGAAGAGAGCCAATCATACCTCGATACTTCTTAGTGTCGACTTCCTTACCTTTCTCATCTTTGTCTAGATGATCGGATGTGCTCATGGGAGTCGCCATTGCTTTTGCATTGTTCATTTCAAATCATTTCAGCAATTCTTTGCAATATTTGGCTTGGCAAATGAACGTACCTTCTTTCATTTGCTTTACTTGTAATCCCAAAAAGAATGTTAACTCACCCATCATAGACATCTCAAATTCGCTTGTCATTAAATCGGAAAATTCCTTGCATAAGACATTGTTAGTAGCACCAAATATGATATCATCCACATATATTTGAACTAATAAAATATCATTGTTTTTATGCTTAACAAAAAGGGTGGTGTCAACTTTCCCCCTAATGAAATCATTTTCCAATAGAAATTTACTCAATCTTTCATACCAAGCTCGGGGAGCTTGTTTTAAACCATAAAGAGCCTTTTTGAGTTTGAAAACGTGATCGGGAGATTTAAAATCTTCAAAACCGGGGGGTTGTTCAACATAAACTTCTTCTTGAATAACACCATTTAGAAAAGCACTTTTCACATCCATTTGATATAAATTGAAATTCATAGAAGAGGCAAATGCGAGTAATAGACGAATAGCTTCTAATCTAGCTACGGGAGCATATGTTTCTTCATAGTCAATACCCTCTTCTTGATTATAGCCTTTTGCTACAAGCCTAGCTTTGTTTCTAGTGATTACACCATTTTCATCTAGTTTGTTTCCAAAAACCCATTTCGTACCAATTATGGTATGATTTTCGGGTCTTGGCACCAAATCCCAAACGTCATTCCGTTTGAATTGGTTAAGCTCCTCTTGAATTGCCAAGGTCCAAAACTCATCCCCAATTGCTTCGGAGATGGTTGTTGGTTCAATTTGAGAAACAAAAGCAGTATGACCTAAGGTGTTTTTAAGGGAGTTTCGAGTACTTACCTTTTCTCCGACGTCGCCAATTGCCTGTTCGAGTGGATGATCTTTGATTGTCCTCCACTCGTTAGGCGTTTTCGTTTCATTCTCCAATTGTGGCGCTTCCTCCGTTGGTTGTTCCAAGATTTCATCTTTATTTTCCTTAGGCGTTTCCTCTTGTATTTTGTCTTTCAAGCTATCTAAAATACCTGCAAGATCAAAACCGGAATCCTTTCTCGCCAAGCGAGTATTATTTTCGGAAAATACAACATGAGGGGATTCCTCCACAGTTTCGGTTCTTTTATTAAAAACTCTATATTCTTTGCTACGTGAAGAGTAACCAGTGAAAATTCCCTCATCGGACTTAGCATCAAATTTTCCCAATTGATCTTTTCCATTGTTATGAATAAAAACTTTACAACCGAATACTCTAAAATGGGAGATATTTGGTTTCCTTCCCTTGTAGAGTTCATAAGGGGTCTTCATGAGTATTGGCCTTATGACTACTCTATTTAAGATGTAGCATGCGGTACTCATGGCATCCGCCCAAAAATGTTTGGGAATCTTAGCCTCTTCGAGCATGGTTCTAGCCATCTCTTCGAGACACCTATTTTTCCTTTCCACCACCCCATTTTGCTGTGGTGTTCATGGAGCGGAAAAGGTATGCTCGATACCGAGTTCGTCACAAAAGTCCGCAAAGAGATTGTGATCAAATTCTCCCCCATGATCACTTCTAATTGAAGTGACGGTTGTTTCCTTTTCGTTTTAAACACATTTAAGGAAATATTTAAAATTTTGAAAAGCATCACTTTTATGGGCAAGAAATAAAGTCCAAGTAAATCTAGAATAATCATCAACAATCACAAAAGCATAACGATTTCTTCCTAGACTTTCAATGCGAGATGGTCCAAATAAATCCATGTGAAGCAATTGCAATGGTCTAGAAGTTGAAACAATATTTTTGGATTTGAAAGATGCTTTTGTTTGCTTCCCTTTTTAACAAGAATCACAAATAGAGTCATTTTCAAATTTCAAATTGGGAAGACCAATAACTAAAACCACGAAGGATAATTTTGAAATCGCTACGTCTAAATACTAAGCATTCATCCGAATCAAATAAGCAAGATTTCCCTTGTCACATAATTGACTTATGCTCAAGAGATTATGCTTTAAACCTTTAACAAGTAATATATGCTTAATAGAGGAATTTTCATCCTTACCGACCGATCCGATGCCAATAATCTTTCCTTTATTGTTATCCCCAAAAATCACACTTCCTCCTTCTTTGTGTTCTAGTTGAAGGAATTTGGATTCGTCTCCCGTCATGTGCTTGGAGCATCCACTATCAAGGTACCATAGTACACTTGATCCCTTCAAACATACCTACAAGACAAATTAATGCGTTTTAGGTACCCATGCCATTTTGGGTCCTTGAGGGTTAGGCATATTATAATGATGCGATTGAGTGATATGTCTATATCGTGTAAAACATGCAGAAGCAATATGACCAATGCGTCTACAGTAATGACAAGTCACGTTGGGGTTATGCATCCTTCTAGGTTCATAGTAACTTGATGGACGAAAATGATTTACTTTATTTTCATTATGACTATTGCGCATTTCATGAGAACCATTTCTCCTACTATTAGTTTTAAAATGAGCAGCATTTCTAGAGTAATGGTCATGTCTAGATGTTCTAAAAGGTTCAAAACTCCTTCTAGTGTTTGGCCTAGAATATGCATCATTTCTAGGGGGTAAGTTATTTCTAGGTCTTCTAAAATGTTCAACATTTGGTCTAGCATGCATATTTGTTCTAGGATTGCTATTTCTAGGATAAGCATTTGTTTTATCCATCCTAGGTTGAGCCTTAGGTGGTTGGGGTTTGGCTTCAACCTTTTCTTTAGGCTCATTCTTAAAGCCTATGCCATGCTTGGTTGATTTCAAATTAACAAGGACCTTATTCAAATTTTTGTGAGAAGAATTAAACTTATCTAAGGTACCTTTAAGTATATCTACCATTTTTTGAGATTCATCCAAGAAGAACAATTTTTAATAGAACTTTTGGGCTTGTCGGCGCTTCTTTTTCCGAAAAACTTGTTTTCCTCTTTCAGCTTCTCATTTTCTAAAACCAGTTTTTCTAAATCCTTTTCTTTTAAAGAAAGCTGTTTTTGAAAATCTTTTTCTTTTAGAGAAGCATTTTCTTATATGCTCTTGACAGTTTTTGAAGCCTTAATAAATTCAGTATATAGCTCATCAAAAGCAGATCACATTTCTTCAAGAGTAAAGAAGTTTTTAGAAGAGATTTGACATACGTCATCTTGCTTGTCTTCTTGCGCCATAAGACAAAGGTTTGCGGCTTCGTTTTCGTCTTCTTCGCTTGACTCATCTCCGGAGTCTCCTCCCCAAGAAATGTATGCACGTTGCTTCTAAAAAGGTTTCTTCTCCTTTTTTATGTTTGGGCAATTTGATTTGATTTGCCCGGTTTCACCGCATTCATAGCACTTTATTTGTTCGCCTTGCTTTTTGCCCTTTCGTTCATACTCCTTTCGCATGAACTTTGGAAATCTTTTGATAACGAGTCCAAACTCGTTGTCTCCGTCCTCATCAACTTGAGGTTGGCTTGTGCTTGCCTTAAGAGCGATTCTTTGCCTCCTTTGATCATCAACCAGAGGGTTAAGTATAGTAGATTCATAAGTCTTAAGATTACCTTTTAATGCGTCGATGGTGACATTTGAGACGCCAATGGACTCTTGAATCGCGTCGGCCTTTGATCGCCATGCCGGAGTGAGACTTCTAAGAATTTTTCGAACAAGTTCTCTATCCGTGAATGTCTTCTTGAGAGCATGTAGATCATTTACGATTATTGAAATCGTTCAAACATTTCATCCACCTTTTCACCTTCCTTCATGTGAAATAATTCATAAGCATGGGCTAGGAAATCAATTTTGGCTTCCCTTACCTGGTCCGTACCTTCGTACGTAATTTCCAGCTTGTCCCACATTTCCTTCGCCGTTGTGCAACACGATATTTTCCTGTAATCGTCAGCATTTACAGCACAATATAATAAATTAATTGCTTTAGCATTATTTTGCACCTTTCGGATATCATCCGCGTCATATTCTTCTTCGGACTTGGGAACCCATTCGGTTTCAACCTTTTTGGTTGGAATTTGATTTCCTTTCGTTATCACCTTCCAGAGATGAAAGTTGTTTGCTTGAACAAAGATTTTCATCCTCTCCTTCCAGTACGTATAGTTTGTACCGTTGAATAGAGGTGGTCGTTTGGAGCATTGTCCTTCATCAATTCCTGCAAAAGAGTCACGAGTAGAAGCCATGGACGGTTCTCTCAAATTGTTAAGTCTTCAGAGAGTTGGGCTCTGATACCAATTGTTAGATAATACGCTTAACGCTAGCGGGGGGGGGGGGGGGGTGAATAGAGTTATAATAAAATTTAGCGTAAACTTGCGGAAATTAAAATTTGCAGGAAATAAATAAGTGCGTTAAATAAACAAAAGGAAAGAACGCACCAATGTATTCTGGTTCACCACAACACGTGGCTAGTCCAGTCCCCGAGAGACTCTCTCGAGATTTTCCACTAACTTGTCAAGCTTACGGGTGCTCAACAAACCTTTACAACTTAAGGACACACGCCTTAACACCTTTGCTCGGAGATACAACACTCCAAGACTTCAACCAAGGAAACACAAGTTCCTTACAACAAGAGAATCACAATTCTCTTACAAGTGTACAAAACACTAAAACACTCAAACAAAACACTCCTTAATGAGTAGATATGAGTAAAAGAAGTAAGCTCAGGATCACAACAACTTTGGACAAGAATATGGCTCTCAAAACTTATGTAATGAATATAAAATGATTAGCAATAGAGTATGCAAGCTTATAGCAATTGTATGATAAGTTGTTGTGTGTTATTGTGTTTAAAACACTGAAATGAAGCTGTATTTATAGTTGAAAAACTTGGCATTACCGTTGCCTAATTGCCAATTAAGAGTTGCTAATTTTACTGAATGACAATCGATTGTCAAGAAGCCACAATCGATTGTTTGCCAATCGTTCCAGAAATCAATCCCAGATTTTACGCGTAACAATCGATTATCCAAGATCAACAATCGATTATTAGCAACGTTCAAAAAATCATTTCCAGATTTTACGTAAAACAATCGATTATACAAAATCAATAATCGATTATTCAGCAACGTTCAAAAAATCCTTTCCAGATTTTAATTTCAACAATCGATTGAACAAAATCAACAATCGATTACCTGACGGTATTTGAAAACTTTACGACAACGGTCAGCTTCACAATCGATTGTGCAATGTTAACAATCGACTATTTATCAGACTTTGAAAATCATTTTAGACACTGCCTCTTGACAATCGATTGTTATATACTCACAATCGATTATTTAATAACTTTGAAAAAGTCTGGAAGACACTGCCTCAACACAATCGATTGTCACATGTTCACAATCGATTATTTTGTGACTTTGAAAAATCTGATGGACACTGTCTCTTCACAATCGATTGTCTTTAACTTCACAATCGATTATTCTGAGTTCTGAAAAACTTTGATGTACACTGCCTCATCACAATCGATTGTCATAAGGTTCACAATCGATTGTCATGCAGGTTTGAAAAACCTAATGCTCACTGCCTTAACACAATCGATTGTCATTAGTTCACAATCGATTGTCATGCAGTCTTGGCTTAACATAATCGATTATCATAAGTACATAATCGATTATCTTAGTCCAGATTTAAGAGGCATGTTTAAAAATCATTTTGACTAAAGTAAATATGCATGATTTAAAATCATTTAGCATTAAATTAAATATGCATGATTTTGTAAAAATAGTTTTACGAGAGAAGCCATGTCATGAGTCAAGTTGTCGGATCAAGATCACAATTAAGAACAACTCATATAAAACTATAAAACTTGGTCTTGTGCTTGAATCTCGTTATATATATATTAATTGTGCGCTTGTACTTGAGCTTCGTCATATGTCAATTTGCGCTTGTTTGTCATTCATCAAAGCCTACACATATGAACACACGTTTTAATATAATGCTTTGAGAACGTATTTCCAACACGATGAACTTTGAAGTAAGGTTCTGATCTTCGAACCCAAAGACAAGGATAGGTGAGGAGTCAACGGTATACGCATTTTAGGTCTTGGACGGCTATGAATGCCGGTAAAATAGGGCCGGAACAGACTAGGGTTCGATGGGGGGGGGGGGCTAGAGAGCATTTAGGGATTCAAAGGCGGCTGGTTTGGGAGTATGATTTTAGGGTTAGGGGCATTTGGGTTTAATTAAGGTAAGTTAAACGTGGACCGTTGATCTGAGTGAACAACGGTCGCGATTAAAAGAGAGCTGGCGCGGGTTATTTTAGGTGGGTTTGGGTTGGGTTAATTCAAATTGGGTCAAGTAATTTGGGGGGTTTAATTTGGACGGAAATGTGGCTACAATTGAAATTAAAAGGGCTATGATTTAAATGACTAATTTTCCCCTAATTTAATTTTATAAAATAGTACATGTCATTATAAAATTCTAATAAAATTACTGTGTTAATAAAAATATGTATAAGTATCGATTAAAACTATTAGGAACGCTGTTGTAGGTAAAATACTTGTCAAACTGAGAAATGGGCTAAAATTGCAATTTAATGCGATTTTAATTTAGAAATACCTAATGCACTTTTAAAATTTTGTAAAAACAATGTAAAATATATTTTTATGTAAATGAAAGAATAAAATAGATTACTTATTAAAGTAACAAGATTTGAGACTAAATATTGAATTTTATAGTACAAAATAAGTCGTAATTTGGTTTTAAAATACTTGAAAAAAAATGTAGAAAAATACTAAACTTTTGTGGATGCTTATATATGCATCTATATGCTAGTTTGGGAATATTTTGAGTATCGAAATACATAGGGAAAATTGGGTATCAACACCGGTCTAAAGGTAGTATTAATCATTCCTTCAGGGGAAACCCTTAGGTAAGGCATTAGAACTGTGCCACTAATGAACAATGAATCCGAGTACAAGACTTTGATTGTAGGACTTGAACTACCTTAGGGACTAGGCTTTAACGTCATCGAAATAAAACATGACTCTCAGCTGGTCGTGAACCAAGTATACAAAATTTTTGACACCAAGGAAGAGCCCATGTAACAATATTTGAACAATGTTCAAGTATTACTTTCTCGATTCAGGGATTGGTCAATCATCAAAATTCCAAGGGAAGAAAATATGGAGGCATGCGCATTGGCTAATTTGGGTTCGTCCATGGAAATAAAAAGGTCTAGTTCTGGTGCGGTAGTTCAATTGCTACATTCAATGTCGGATGTGGACAATTACTATGAAGTTAACTCAAACAACTTAATTGGGGATTGGAGAAGTGAGTTTATAGATTATCTAAGGCATGGAAAATTGTTTGAAGACCCAAAAGCATCTGGGGCACTACGACAAAGGCGACTCGTTACTATCTTGTTGACTAGAGCTGTCAATATGGGACGGGTCATGCTAGCCCAGCCCAGCCCAGCCCATGTGGGCTTAGCAATTGACGGGCTGGGATGAGCTAGCCCATCATTTTAATGAGCCTTATAATGGTCAGTCTACCCCATCTCTATATGGGTCGCAGGCCCCCATGGGTCGGCCCATCATTTAATTTTATATTTTTCCTTTAAGTTCTCACCTAAAAAGATAATTATTCAAAAATAAATAAATATCTTATTGGAAAAAATTCGCAAAAATTAATAACTTTTTATATTGTTCTAATATATCACGATAAATACTAAAAAAAGTAAAAGAGAGGACTATATTTCATTCACTAAAATTCAAAACATATAAAAACTATTCAAGATAATGTTCATGATGCTTATGAGATATTCAACACATCATTTTCATCAAACACATTTTAATCCGCTTGTGACAAGGTTGTCTTAATTAACTTCTTCACTTTCATCTACAATTCATATGCAATATTAATTAGTTAAATATTAAAAATAATAGAATTTTATAAATTAATAATATTTGAATTCACATAAAAATATTAGCAGTTGGAGTTCGGGAAAACATGTGCAGCCAATTTCGAGTAATAACAAGTGTTTGGATATTTTTATAATAAATGCAACTTCTACACTTTATAAGAACGCGCCACCGATGCTAAATGTTGATTCCGAAGGTACAATGGTAATAAGAATGCTAAGTACATCATGCACCATCATTAAAGAGGGGGATATTTTTTAGAATGGTCTTTCCAATACATGAAAACATCATCTCTTGAAACTTCTCAAGATCAAGTTTTGGTTCCTCTTTAGTTAAAATCCAATTTTGACTTTCCATCTCTAAAGGCAGTATACTTTTTTATATATATTTTAAGTAAACATTTTATTAGGCTCACGGCCCAGCCCGGCACAGCCTCAATAAAGCCTCACGGGCCACGAGCTTACTAGGATCGGGCTTATAAGCCTAAGTTTTAAACAGGCTCCAAAAATTCTAGCACATCCCTACTAAATCACACGCTGGGGTGGGCTGGCACAACGGGCCAAGCCCATATTGATGGTTATATTGTTGACTTTCAATTATAAAGAAGGTCATTCCAAGGACCATTGACTCAGTGTTTAGGGACATCAGAGGCTGACTACGTGATGAGGGAAGTTTATGAAGAAGTATGCAGGAACCATTCCGGTGACGACTCATTGGTGCACAAATTGATAAGGGATGGTTGCTACTGGCTCTGGATGGAGCAATATATGAAGATATTAGTCCAAAAATATGATAAGTTTCAGCGTCATGCATAGTTAGTGCATCAGCCGACATAACTATTGCATTAAGCGGTGTCACCATGGCTATTCATGAATAGGGAGATGGAGATAGTCGGTCCCTTACCATAAAGACCCAGTAAGGTAAAACTTCTTTCAGTTTTAACTTATTATTTTACTAAGTAGGTTGAAGTAGGTTCTTACCAAAAAATCTAAGAATGGGAAGTAATTGATTTTATATGGGTAATTGATTTTATATGGGATCATATCATCTGCCGGTTTGGAATACCAAATGAAATTGCTTGTGACAATGGGCCACAGTTCTAAAGTTACAAAGTTTATGGAATGACTGATAATCAAATGAATAATGTCTTTACCATACCACCCAAGTGCCAATGGACCGGCGGAGTCAACAAACAAGGTTATAATCCAAAACCTTAAAATGAAGTTAGAAGATGTTAAAGGAAAGTGGCCAGATGAGCTACTAGTGTGTTATGGGAATATCAAACCATGACTAAATGTAAGGTCCCAAGAAAATAAGTGCTCAATTTTTAGCAACTGGTAGAGTCAAGTCCACCTAAGTTTTGGGATTATGTAAAAATTTTCATCGAGGCGAGCTTGCTCGCTAGGGGGTTGGACCCTTTTTATTGATTTTGCACTTAAAAATCTAGAGTCAAAGTTTTCCAGAAAAGTGTCATTTTTGCAGTCCAGAATGCAGTCGCTGATCAAGTATGTAGATCGCATTCCTGCCGCAGAGTTAATCGGAGAGTTGGTCTAAATTGATGTTAGAAGTACGGTCCATTATGTGATCACATAGTAAATATGCGGACCGCATAGTTGTCGCATAATCCCCTCGAGGATTTTTGAAGGTAAGTTCTGCAGTGCATTATGTGACCGCAGAACAAGAATGCGGATAGCATTCACACCGCATACCTAGGTAGAGATGTTTAACGATTGGGGTCAGTTCTGCGGACCGCATTCCAATTCTGCAATTGCATAGTGCGACCACAGATCTTGTTCAGGCTTCTATTTTCTAAAATTTTAAACCCGACCCCCTTTCTAATAAAACACTCCAACCACTCATTTTTACATTTTTTCTTATCAAAATAAGATAGACAAAGGAGAGGATCCTTTAGAGGGAAAGTCCCTCTACATCAAATTGATTTCAAAATTAGTAAAGCCCGGGAAAAATTTCAAGTATTGTTTTCATTGATTTTCCTATTTTAACAAAAAGAGCGATTCCCATGCATTGATTATTGGAAACCAAGGGTGGGATTGTTCGTGCATGTCTTTAAAAACCTAAAATCTGGTAATAAGTAATTGGGAAGTAGTAATCTTAAGGAATTGTTTAGAGTGGGGTAAATAACCTAAATAAGCTCGGCTAGAAATGGTGAACTTCAAATTCTAATGCACATGTATTAATTTGTGAACTAGATTGACGTGAATAGATTTCTTGGTGACTAAGAATAGGAGTTTAAAAGGGAATTCGACTCCAGGTATGTATGGCCAATTTTTTATCCTTGTGAAATCGCTTTGTTTGATGTACGCATGCTTGGTAGCTGATAAGTACATAAATTACTTCTAAATTTCTAGTGATTGGTACGTTGTGATTGTGTTAAGTGGTTGTAGTTGAGGAATAAATGACTAAAGGAAATCGTAACAAATGGAATTTGGAATAACTGCTGTAACAATATCTGTGGGCTGTCGAATATGATGAAAATAATACTGATGGTTATGGGAACACTTGCTATATTATTGTTGTTACTCCTTGAGAAGCATTGTTGTTGATCTTGTGAATTGTTATTGTTGTTTTGCTGTGTATGGATTGGAACTATTCGGTGGGATCGGGTAGTGCGCTGCAACATGAAGTTATAAGGTGCGGGTTGTGGTGACACGGGTGGCCGAGGTAATAAGGGTGGAACCATGATCGAAATCACTCTTGAAATAAATATATTGGCAATTTTGTGAAATCATTGGTGTGAAAATTGTGGAAGGTAGGAAACCCGGAGGATTGAGGCCTATTTGGCTTGATTTTACTTTTCCTGTATGAATTGGTTGTTGCTTCTATTACCATTTTCTATTTGGGTACGACTTGAGTTTGCTTAGGACAAAGTTTGTCTATACATACCTGCATAATTCAAATGTACTGACGTTCCTTTTTCCCGGGGGCCCTACATTCATGTTATGATTGTAGGTAGATCTATAGCAGGTAATCCAGTCCACCGATCATAGCTCCTCCTCACTTCCGGTCAGCAGAATTGGTGAGCCCCTTTCCTTCCTTCTGTGGCCCTGCATGGCTCATGCCGCTTATGTTCCTATTATTTGGAATCTTGTTTTGGTATTTGTAAAAGGTATAGCCGGAGCCTTGTTACCGGGAAATATTGTATTAACTTATTTCATCTTTAGAGGCTCTGTAGATAGGAAATGTGTGTCATGAACTTAGGTAATATGTATTTTGTATGCTGGGGCAACGTAAGATGTAAACCACGCTAGGAACCATGTACTTTGTTAATGTTTTGTAAAGAATTGGTGTTTTAAATTAATCATACGGTCATTTTCCTTGGCTAATAAGTAATGGAAGACGTGGGGTAATATGTGAGTTAGGGAAGGCACCCAGGTCCGCTTGACTGGGGATACCCGGTCGAGTGCTAGTCATGTCCTTTAGAATTGGGGCGTGACACTAAGTTTATCATGGGTGAAACACCCTTCTCCATTGTATACGGTTCAAAGGCTTTAATCTTAGTAGAGGTGGGAGAACCGGCCTTAATGTTTTCACGAGAAAATGAGGAGACAAACAATGAGGCATTTCTAGTTAAATTGGATTTGCTTGGACAACACCAGAATCTGGCATATGTGAGGATAGTGACACAAAAGCAAAGAATGGGGACATATTAAAACCACATAGCAAATCTCCAATATTTTAAAGTTTGGTATTTGGTTGTTAGAAACGTAACTCAAATTACTTGGGAAGTTAACACCAAAAATTCGGGACCAACATGGGAGACCTTACTATGTTTGAGCTATAACCGGCAAAGGTTCATATGAATTGAAAAATCAAGATGCAGTTAAATGTTCAAATAATTGGAACGTGACACATTTCAAAAGGGATTATTGCTAAAGATCCTTGCTGGAACTGAAAGTTGTGTTACACTCCTATTTTCCTCGTCCATTTTTTGCCCCAATTGAATTTTTCTAGCAAGGTTTTTAATGAGGCAGCAATGTAAAGCATACTGAAAAAAAAGAGTCATTGGCAAAATAAGACTTCTAGTGTATAAATTCTCATACTTAGCATTTGAACAATGAGGACCTTTATATATGAAGGCAATAAAAGTGTTATGAAGACCGGTGATTGGTAAAACCTGGAACACTATCTTATCAGGACCAGGGACTATTGATAAGCCCCATAAAATAATTGAACAAGTTAGCCACACGTATTGGCAGCTTTATTTACTTAAGCAAAGAATATTCATGTAAATTTACTTTTAAAGATAGACAGAATAAATCGATGTCCTTTTATTTTTACCTTATTTCTTCATAAGTTAATTTACTTTATCGTTTAAAAGTTAGTTAAAACTTCATATCCTTGTGCTAGAATGAACAAGAGACGCCCTCTTCAAGAGAACCATAAATATAAGGGCCCTCTCTTATGAAACCTTTATATTCAAAGGGTACATTTCGGAGGTGTTAATGCCTAGAATTTAAAGCTATCAAATGTGAAAAGATTGCCGAAGAATTGTTAGTTAAATAAAAAAGAATATTTTTGTGCAACATTTAAGAAAAGAGTTTCTTTTATTAAATAAAATCCCAAACTTAATAAAGAAGATTGAACATAGTTACAAAAATAAAAAATAGAAAAAAAAATATGTATGCATGAATTACTCTTGCTACCAGAGCCCGAAGGGAGGGTAACGACTTTGTTTTCAATGTTTACAATGCCTTCTTTGGCCTCCTTCAAAGCCTTCCTTTTGTATAATATATGGCATAGGTTTTCTTGAAGAGGATAGATTCTTCCTGGTCTTGTAGTTTAGATCTAAGTTTTTTAATTTCGGGTTAAAGCTAATAATTTTCAGCGTTCACAATGTTGATCCTATAATCAAGCTCAACATTGGTAGTCGCGTGAAGTTGATTCTACTCCATGACAATTTTGAGCCTTTCTTCCATTCTTGCTCTTTTCTCCTCGGTAGCATTGACATCCTCAATTTTGGAGCGTAAAATAGTCTCCATGTTATGGACTTACATTAGAAAGCAGACTCGTGTTCGACAGTAGTATTTATAGTATCATGTAGATCAGCCTACTTAGCCTTTGAATTCTTAAGGTCTTCATGCAATTGAGCGGCCTCTTGGCTGTAGACCATTCTATCTTGCTCGAATTGCTACAACAAGACTCAAGATCATCTATTTGAGCAATTTTTGCTTCCAACACCGGAAGGAGCTCGGCAAGCTGATTCTGTTCAGCGAAAAGTTGATCCTGTTTCGTAGTATGTGTTTATTTATCCTACATTAACTTTTGCAGGCCTTCAGAAGAAGGAAGGTTAGAATGAAGGGGCTATGTTATTAATTCAAAATATAACAAATGAAGAGTGATGTGCGATAATTATATTGACACATGTGTTGAGCAGTGAATGTAGTTGTTTAACAGACACTCCGCAGAAAGAAAGTCCATTTTTCTCCAACCTTTTTATGTGTCCATCGGCTTCAGATAATTGGCAAGCTCCACCTATTTGAAAAGTATACAGAAACAACAACAACAACAGTACGGTATAATCCTACGAGTGGGATCTGGGGAGTATTATCTGCACGCAGACCTTACCCCTACCCCGAGAGGCAGAGTGGTTGTTTCTAGTGGACCCTCAGCTCATGAAGAAAACAAGAAACAATATAGTAGTATCAGCAATATAATCATGATAAAATAACAGCAATATCAAAATTATGAAATAGATGGAAAGTACAATAATAAACAACATATAAAGCCCTACATCAGTATATGACTACTAGCATCCTAAAAATATCTCCTAACTAACTAGTCTCACTCTGGTGCACCGTAGAAATATTAACAACTTTCCTACAACCTACAATGTTAATGCTCGACCTCCACAATTCCCTGTCAAGTGCCACGTTCTCAGTATTCCTAAGTCCCGCCATGTTCTGCCTGATCACCTCTCCCCGATATTTCTTAGGTTTCCTTCTACCTCTCCTCGTACCCACCAAAGCTAGTCGCTCACATCTCCTCACTGGTGCCTCAGTACTCCTCATCTGAATGTTCTTGAACAATCTGAGTCTTGCTTCCTGCATCTTGTGCTCCATGGGGACCACGCCTACTTCTCTAAAATATCTTCATTCCTAATCTTATCCATCCTTGTATGCCAACACATCCATCTAAACATCCTCATCTCTTCTACTTTCATGTTCTGGATATGTGAGTTTTTATACGGATAACACTCAGTTTGATAAAACATGGCATCCTTAACCACTGCTCTATAAAATTTACCTTTTTAATAACGGTGGCAGTTTCTTGTCACATAGGATTCTCGATGTTAACTTCCATTTTAGCCACCCCACCCATGTACGGTGTGTGACATGCTCGTCGATCTCCTTGATCCACAGAATAACCGAACAAAGGTAATTGAAACTACCCCTCTTGGGAATGACTTGAGAGTCAAGCCTCACGTCCACACCCGCTTCCATCAGCTCGATCCAAAATTTGCACTCGGGGTATTTCTTGTTGGTCCTGCTCAACTTGAAACCTTTAGACTCGAGGGCATGTCCTCTAGCGTCTCATTGACACCGCCTCGTGTCTGATCAATCAGAACTATGCCATCAGAAAATAGCATGCAGTATGGCACCACCACTTGAATATGATGAGTTAGTGCATCCATCACAGGGAAAATAGGAATGGGCTAAACGCAGACCCTTGGTGCAACCCCGTAACAACCGGAAAATGCTCGGAGTTGCCTCCTACTGTCCTAACCTAAGTCTTAGCTCCATCATACATGTATCTAATCACCCTAATGTAGGCAACCAGAACCCTTTTAGCCTCAAACTGGCTCCATAGGACCTCCCTAGGAACCCTGTCGAACGCTTTCTGCAGATCAATAAACACCACGTGGAGATCCTCCTTCCTATTCCTATATTGTTCGACCATCCTCCTAATGAGGTGGATAGCTTCTGTGGTAGAACACCCCGTCATGAACCTAAAGTGATTGTCTGAAATACACGCTGTCTTTTGTACTCTCATTTCTACCACTTTGTCCCAAACTATTATAGTATGACTCAGTAATTTGATACCCCTATAGTTGTTACATATCGCCGTTGTTCTTATACAACGGACCCATTGCACTCCACCTCCACTCTTTAAGCATCTTATTAGTCTTGAATATAACATTAAACAACCCAGTAAGCCATTCCAAGCCTTCTCTATCCACACACCATCAACCGAAATTTTGTCTGGCTCGGTAGCTTTGCCTCTTCTCATCTTACACATCACCTCCATGACCTCCTCAACCTTAATGTCCCTACAATAACTTAATTCATAGGGACTGTTGGAATTCCTCAATTCACCTATTACAACATCCTGTTCCCCTTCTTCATCTAGAAGTTTATGAAAGTAGATCTGCCACCTCCTCTTAATCTTGTCATCCCTCATCAAAACTTTGCCGTCATCATCTTTTATGCACCTAACTTTGTCTAAATTCCATTCCATCCTCTCTCTCACATTAACCAATCAGAATAACTTATTTTCCCCACCTTTCTTTCCCAGTTCCTCATATAGATGAGCAAAAGCTGCAGTCTTAGCCTCTGTGATTGCCATCTTTGCCTCCTTTCTAGCTACCTTATACCTCTCACTGTTCGCTCTCCTCTCCTCCTCACAAGTGCTCCCTACTAACCACAAGTAAGTTGCCCTCTTTGATTCCACCTTACCTTGGACAACTGCATTCCCCCACCAGTCCATGTTGTAGCCACTGGCACGCTATGAAGAATTCCCTAACTCCTCTCTCGCCGCCTTCCTTATACAGTCCGCCATCTTTGACCACATAGTGTTTTCATCCCCACCATTTCTCCAAGCTCCCATTACTGATAACCTTCCTTTGATCTCCTGAGCATTATCCTTAGTCAAGGTGCCCCACCTAATCCTCGAACGGCCTCGTACTGACCTATACTTCCTCCTTATCATAATACCCATGTCCATCACCAAAATCCTATGCAGCGTTGCGAGGGTCTCCCCTGTGTTAAGCTTGAAATACCCACACAACCTTCTGTCGTATCTCTTGAGGAGGAGATAGTCAATCTGAGTATTTGCCACCGAACTTTTGTTAGTAACCAAATGCTCCTCCCGCTTTGAAAAGCTTGAGTTCACAATCACTAGATCGAATGCCTTGGCAAAGTCCAATAGCAAAGTGCCCCCTCCGTTTCGCTCCCCGAAACTGAAGTTTCCAAGCACCTCAGTATAACCACCTGCAGATGACCCAATATGACTATTGAAATCTTATCCTATAAATAACCTTTCAGAAGACGGGATACTACGAATGATCTTATCTAACCCCTCCCAAAAGCGTCTTTTAATTTCCTCATCCAAGCCTGCTTGTGACGCGTATGAGCTAATGACATTTAAAGTACACTGACCCACCACCAACTTAATAGTCATTAATCTATCATTCACCCGCATGACCTCTACCATATACCCTCTATGATTTCTATCTACTAGGATACACCAGTCCATTGTTACCCCTCAGGACTCCAAAGTACCACAATTATACTCATCCACATTTTTCACCCTCGATCCGACCCACCTAGTCTACTGGACACATTTTGTATTAATATTCCTCTTCTAAAGGAGCATCTCCAAATCTATATATTTACTTAGTGAACCTATGTTCCATGACCTGATTCTCAACCTATTGGCTCTCTTACCCTCTCTACCTCTCTTGCCTTCCGTCCCACCCCCTAACCCTTGCCCACACTCTGCCCTACACTCTACCTCACCCGAGGACATGTCCTTATTCTATCATCCCATACTACAGCCACTACACCTACGATAATCTAAAGAAGACTCCCTAGTGCACAATGTACAACGAATAAAACTAGAAGGGAACAAGTGACTACAAGCACACTAGTTGAATGATTCAACTATTCTGAACTAAAGTAAATCTATTTAGCTAACACCAAGAGGGAAACGGTAAAACAGGAGGTACCAACTCCCAAGAACAAACCTGTGATTGATTTGTTGTATTCGATATAGTTGTACGCTCACGCCCTGCTTTCCACTGCCCTTTGCTGACACTCGCCCAGATTGCTCTCCTTTGCTAGTGCTCGTGCGCCCAACTTGTCTCCGACAACTCCAAGAATTTTCCTGAAACACACAAAAAATACCATGACCCAACAACCAAAAAGGGGTTGTCATTGCTACAACTAGTGTAGCCTTGACAGTAGCTGGGGAAATGGAGGGTAAATCAAAGAACTACATAACACACAAATTAATTTAATTTCCAACACCAAATTAACGAGCAATACAATATTTCACAATAAGAAATTAACCTAATCAGCAAAAAGACACCAACTTTATCATCAAATGTCCACAAATCCAACAAAATTGCAGCGGTAAAAACTCAAAAACGTACAATCCTTTAAGTCAACAATAGATAAAGCAAGGAATAGAAATGGTACTGGAATCATTTGGGGCCAAAAACAGTTGTAAATAATCAAAAGAACAGTCGGTTATAAAGAAAAATTCAAGATTGAACAATAATAGCTAAAAATAAAGAATATGGATAGGACACAAAGCGAACAAACAAAAACGAGACTTTTCTCAATAAGGCGTACCAAGGTGGGGACAAGAATATGACAAGATTTTCTTCTGCTACCAATGGAGGGGAAAGGACAAAATTGGCATGCAAAGAGCAATCAGGTGAACGAATAAAAAGCTTCTCAAAATCATGTTGTGTGGCAGCAAGTTGTCATCGGCGGCGCCGATAGGGTTCTAGAGACGATGACCATTGGGGGTTGGGGTAAATGTTGAGAAGTATACAACACTTATGAAAAAACGTATGGATGACATTTCGTATTTGATGAGGATCTTGACTGGTTGTCGAGTAAGTATTTCCCAAATTTCCATGGTCGGGTGACCGTGGGGAAGGAACATCCTCCATTTGTTAGAATGATGCCGGTGGAGAGGTAGCAGGTGGCGTAGAAGGAGAGGAAGTTATTATAGGCTCAGAAGTTGATGGTGGAGGAAGGTCAGGATGAACTCCTTTGACCGGAGGTGTTAAAAGGAGTCAAAAAATGGAAATCGACATTTTCAACCAAATTCATTTTCGTAAAGAGTCAATGAAATTCCACGATGGTTGTGTTTGAAGCTGTCCCGGCTGAGCATCTGGTTGAGCCAGTGAAGATCTTATTTGTTTTTGAAGAGCAACCACTTCATCATCTGTTTCTTCATTGTTGAGGACCATTGTGGCCGGTCTAGTTTGTGGTCTTATTATTTTTTTCTCTTGAGTATGAGCTGATGAGGTATGCTTCATCTTTGGTCTCTTGTTTTTGGGCAAGGGACTCCAGGAGGAGGCACCTTCACTAGAAGTGAGAGTATATTCAGGAGTTATTCTCCACTTAAGGGCATTTCACAGTACCCATTCGGCTTCCACTGGGTTATCGAGAACCTCGATGTTGAGGAAAACAATGGTCACTTCGAAAGCCTTGTATTGTACAAAAAGGTGGTTAACAAGTTATTTCTAAGTTATGTTGAAATATTGAAAAAAGAGGATGAATATTTTTTACCATGATTTTTGGCTTTCCACCGTACTTGGGAGCCATTTCTTTCCCCCTTTGGGACTCCGGTGTAGTAATATCCAGAATATTTTGTACCAATTAAGCTAGATCCTAAACCGTGGTGCTTCTCAGTGAGTAGATGGAATAAGAAAATGCATGGTTAATAAAGTAGGAAAATATTTTTAAATATTGAAAGGAAAAGATATCGAAAAACTTACGAAGAAGATTCCATGATTCAGGAAAAGCAGGTGCTGTGATCGGGAGGATGTATCTGGTAGTAATAACAAGAAACTATTCCGTTCATCCACGGTCATTATCGTCGTCAAAGCTGATAAGAAGGGCATGATAAGCGTGTTTTCTACGTTTTAGCACACCCTCACGAAAGAACCTTGGGAGTAGAGATTCATCATATGATAAAGAGTTAGGGTTTCTCTGGTCTCAAAGAACAATTGGCAAAGGCAAGACACCATACGCGTAATTGATGCGCCTGCTTGTGCCAAACAGATTTCATACCGGTGATAAAATTCGAACATTATTAGGTCAATTTCTTTTCTCACCCAAAGTAAAAAGGTATGTATAAACATATATGAACCCTGAATTAAAAAAGGTGATGTTTTGATTTCGCTAGGGGTGAAGATTTAAATATTATTCCATTCACAGTCTTCCTTCACAGTTGAGATTCTAGAAAGATGAATGGAAGAAGATGTAACGACCCGTCCGGCCGTTTTTGGAATTTACGCCCCGATCCCCCATTAAATGTTTCCCCTAAGTTCATTTATGATATTTTGGTTTGCAGGGACGTTTGCTGTTGGGTTTCGGAAAGTTTTGGAATACTTAGTCCTTAATGAGAGCTTTAGTGTTGGAAAGTGGTCCGTAGTCGGAACAGTATAAAGTGGACCTCGGAATGGAAAACTGATGGTTTCTTTAGCTCTGTTAGGTGATTTCAGAGTTGGAAGCTTGTCCGGAATGTATTTTGGAAGTCTGTAGCTCATTAAGGCTTGAAATGCCGAAGTTTGAAATTTTGAAGTTTCCGGTTCGACAGTGAATTTTTGATCCGAGGGTTGGAATGGGATTATGGAAGTTGTAGTAGCTATGTCATGTCATCCGGGATGTGTGTGCAAAATTTCAGGTCATTCGGACGTGTTTTGTTAGGTTTTTGATCGAAAGTGTGTTTTGATGAATTTTGACGTTCTTAAACTCAAATCCTTAATTAATTCGAGTTTCTGGCGTCGTTTTAGGTGTTTTAAGGATTTGTCGCAGGTATGAATGATTTTATGGGACGTGTCCGTGGGTTTGCTTGGGGGCCTCGGGCGTGTTTCGGATGCTCAATGGGGCAATTGTTAGTGTTGGAAGAAGTGTGAAGCAGTTGAAGGTTTCTATCATCTTGTATTTTTGCTTCTGCCGCTTGGGAACCGTAGAAGCGGAGCCTAAAAAGCGGTTGGGCCATCACATGAGCGAGTAGGGGCATCTCCCTAAAGAACTACAAAAGTGGTAGAATTTTCCGCAGAAGCGGGTCCGCTTCTGTGAGAGGAGGACTACAGAAGCGGAAGGTTGGATTTTAAAGGAGTCTGCAGAAGCGGTTTGGATTCCGCATAAGCGGGACCACGTAAGCGGGACCGCAGAAGCAGTCCCTTGACTGCAAAAGCGGTAATCCCTGTTCAGAAATAGAGATTTTGAGGTTTAGTTTTCAAAAGTTAGAATAATCAAATTGAGTTTAGGGAATGGTGATTTTGAGAGGGTTTGAAGAGGAGATTATTGGGTAACTTTTCTTTAATTCCTTCTAGTTATATTTCTCGAATTGAGGATTAAAAATTGGAAAAATTATGTGAGACTTCATAGGCTAAACTATTGGGTTGTGAGTGAGCATTTGACCTCCAATTTGTGAGACTTTTATATGGTTAGACTCAAAGAGTACGAGGGTTATAAAAATATTAAAATTCACCGATTTTGAGACGTTGTCCTAAGGGGTATTTTGGTTATTTTACCTATTTTCGTGCCTTAGCTTTAAATTTAATAGTGGAATCAGTTGCTTGCAATGTTATTTACGATATGTAATTGAATTGAATAGATTTGGGCCATTTGGAGTCGGATACTCGTGGCAAAGGTGTGGTTCCTAGTTGATTATAGCGTCGGTTCGCGGTAAGTGTCTTGTCTAACCTTGTGCGGAGGACCCTTCCCCTTATGATATGTTATTTGATGCTTGAATGCATTGTACGTGAGGTGATAAGCGCGTACTTGAGCTAATTGTTGAAAATCCATTTTTACTTGAAGCATTTAAATTAAGATTTCTTGCTTACTTGATTATTCTAAATACAAGTTTAACCTGTTTTTGTTAGAAAAGCATGCTTAGTTGAATTTAACTGCCTATTTGCTCAAGTTGCCTAAATTTTACTACGTGAAGCATGTTAGGTTAGTACTACCTGTTTGCGTGTGTTTTATACTTGAATTCTGAATATCCTTTGGTTGTGGTTGCGCATTTACATTGGGACTACGGATGTGGGATTCCGGTAGCTCCCCCTTGTTTATTCACTTTGGGATTGCGGGTTCGATTCCCGATAGATCCCTCTACACATTTACTTTGGGACTGCGGGTTAGATTCCCGATAGACCCCCCTGCACATTGATAGTTGGACTATGGGACGGTGTCTCGAGAGATCCTTCGGATATACATATATGATGGACTATAGGACGGTATCACGGGACACCCACTAGACAATGAGAAAGAACTACATGACGGTATCTTGGGAGATCCTCTTGGTATCTTTGGTATTGAGCAACACATTTCCGTGTTTATTCTTTACTTCGCTTATTTGTTGTTGACTTGTATATTCTAACTTATTTCGCTGTTGCTTCCATTATTCTATCGGTTTTCATAGTGTACATTATTAATATAATGTTTTATCTCGGTAGGGCCCTAACCTTCCTCGTCAATACTCGACCGAGGTTAGACTTGGAACTTACTAAGTACCATTGTGGTGTACCCAAGCTTCTTCTGCACATGTTTTTTATGTGCAGATCCAAGTACCTCCTCTCAGCCGCATTATCAATGATCAGGGAGAGCTACAAAGACTTTGAGGCATATTTGCCGTGTCTGCAGATCGATGAGTCTCCCTCTTATTCTATCTTGTAGTTTTTAGCTTCCTTTTGTTCTTTGATGTAGACGCTTCTGGAGACTAGAGCACACTGTTATACAAAATTTCTACAGCCTGTATTGCCCGTGAGTTTCTGGGTTTTGGGATTTTGCTTAGTCATGTCATGTGAAGTTGTATATGCCAAGCGACGCATATATACAGGTTTTCTTAAGTTATTTAGCTTTAAATAATTATTTCCGCAAATGATGATATTTTTGCACTGTCAGGCTTACCTAGTTATAGTGACTAGGTGCCGTCATGACATGTTCACGGACGGTGAACTAGGGTTGTGACAGAAGGGTACCTACGAGTTAACCAGTGTCTGTCACTTCTTGGATTAATGAGATCTTTTCGTTCTTAATGGTCAGATTTGGTGTTAAGTTGGAGAGGAACAACGGGGTTCATGGTAGGAGGTTCTTATTCAACATAAACTTCTTTGATTTTGTTCTTCTTAGGGCTTTCACCAAAGAGAAGGCTAGAGTTTTCGAGTATTGCAACGTTTAAAGACATGTTGGTGAGAAATTTTAGTTAGGAGATTTTTGCTGAAAAGATGAATTTAGGGTTCTAAGGAGATTCAAAGAAGAAAGAGTTGTAAAAGTGAAAGGACAAAGTGATACATAGTGGAGAAGTTTATAGACGGCAAAATTCATGATCATGGTTACCTCGAAAACTGACGAAAATATTTGCTGAAACACAGGATAACACGTGTTCACTTTATTAAATATAGAAAGATGTGCGTTTTTTCAAGAGTCAGAAATTGTTCAGAAACTTTTCCGCCATGAAAAACGGTCTTATTACTTTCTGGTAATACTATGTGTGTCACTGAAAAGTAGGGGGATTATGCGATAAAAATGGTTAATGACAGTTGAACGGATTAGAAGGTGACATGTGGAGCTTAAGACAGGTAAGTTGTGATTCCGCAAATAGTTGATACCGATTTGCAAGTATGTGACTGGTACTGGGTGAATTCTGAAGATAGTGTAACCGATAACAAAGATTTAAAGAATTGACATCGCATAGCATTTAATGTGCAACCATTACAGAGAATATCGGTATTTATAACCAACCGTTATGTAGCCATCAATGGCGGTTTTGTTCTCGTTCAAATGGAAGCTTTATTTGGGGATCTTGATTCCATAAATATGGTTATAAATAGGAGAATTAGTATCTATTGTAGAATACGAAATATTCTATACACAAAAGCTTGAATCAGCTCTCATGCAATAACATCATTATTTTATCTTGTTCTTCATATTGTTCTTACTTCTGTTACCAGAGAGATTAAGGTTATAGCCATGCTTGTATTTCTTTAAAGTCTATTTTATAATCTTATTTCTATTCTTATTTATTTTATATTTTTGGATTAAATTAATATATGTGTCTTTAAATCACATTACAAATATAAATGTATTGTTTTAAAAATAAATAAGAAGTGTATTAGTAGAGGGAGATCCAAGGTTTGACATAATGTAATTATGATATATGAGTATAAAGATGTGTACGAATAATATAAACTATAAGATCATGTAAAAGTTAATTATCAATTTTACATTACAAATTTGCAATTATAGATTGGTAATTCACGATAAGTGATAATTGACCTATTACAATATGTAAAAGTGATTTGATCATGCATATGAATTGACCTTTATGTATATATTAAAAAAAATTAAATAAGATATATTGCTTCCGTTTTAGTTTATATAAACTTATTTTCTTTTTGATTTGTTCTAAAAAGAAAGACTCTTTTTTAAATTTGGAAACAATTTAACTTAAACTTATAATTTTACCTTTAATGAGAAGCTTTTATAACCATACAAAAGACCTTCTTATAACTTATTTAAGACCACAAATTTTAAAAAATTTCATTTTTCCTTAAGCTTTATGCCCAATCAAACATATTTACATAAGTTGAAATGGAAGGAGTAGGGTTGAATCGTGAAGTTCTACACGTCCGTTCAAACAATAATGAGATGTTACCGTCTCATAAGATAAGCCAAACCCAAACAAGACTAATCTGTATTGTATATATAGTTACACGTTAATGGCGTTATACGGAAAATAAAAAACAAAAAAACATTTAAATAGCTTATAAGCATAAGAGCTGAAAAGTAATTTTTAACTGATTAAGTTAATAATAAGGGTTAATATTTATAAAAAAATAGTAATGATACGCATTTATTTATTGTTAAAATGATTTAAATGCTCTTAAATTTATGTATACTAACAAGGTACATGCTTTTAAGTTCCATATTGGAAATACAAAATAATTTATATCTCAACTGATTTTTAATTCAAAATTGAATTTAATAAATAATTATAATCAGCAATTATTTGCACGAAGTTTGCTAGCTATTAAAAAGGTCCTAATGAAATTGTTCACAAACTATTTTTATAGGCGAACGCATTTAGTTTGAATATTCATATTTCGCGTTTTTGATGTTTTTTTATTATTTGTGCGAAAATGTGTACAATGACGAGAAAGTATTACAATGATTTAGGAATTAGCCTAAATCAGCACAAACGTAGTATATTCTATCGCATGATAATAAACAAAATAGTTTAAGCAGCCATGAAAATTTGAGCGATGAGGAAAATTAGGGGATTCGTTTTAGAAAATGTATTTTAGAGATTACGTAAAATATTGAGGGATAAAATAGTATAATGATTGGTCAAATTAGAAGTGCTTATAAACTACAAAATTATAAGTTGTAGCTCGCCAACTTAACATTTAACTTTTTAAAACATTTTTAATGTTTGTCAAACGCATAAATAAATAAAAGGTACTTATAAGCTTAGCCAAACTCCCTCTTTTATTTTTTTGTTTTAACAGTTATATCCATTTATACCAGAATATGTACAAGGTGAAGTTTTAGTAGTAGCTTTGACTTGCTACTACTCATTTACATCACAATCATCTATACTAAGAAACTACCAATTAGCACTAATTACAACTCAGTATAGGGACATCTAATATAGACTATAGCTATGGAAAACTATTAAGTTGTCGCAAGCCATTTTGCCATCGACTACAATTCCTGCCTCGAAGATGAATATGTAACACAATTTCTCTGCAGATCTGATTCTCCACATAGACTTTCCTGTCAAATCTGATGTTATTCCTCTCCCTCCAGATAAGTGCAACAGTGTTGACAAATACACATGTTGTTATAGCATTAAGCCACATTCTACTCTTTGCTTTGTTGCATATCCATTTCAACTATGTTTCTCAATCACAAACACCCTCTTTCTCCTCAGGCTAAATAAGATAATCTTAAACCACAAGAACAACATTCCTTCTTAATGAGAGCTTAGAGAGTAGGAGGGACTTTTCTCTTAAGAAAATAAGAGGGATGCTTGGCTTTTTTGAATATTGAAATGAAATCAATGAAATAAAAGCTTAATTCAACTTCTTAAAGTATGAAGTATGAACATATTTAATTATTAGCCACTTTAAGACAATATATGAAGCAGCAAAGCAATTAAGTTTGTCCATTAATATAGCATTTCAAATAATTATGGAGCATTAGTGATTAGGAAAATCAGAAAAAGATGACGAATGTAGTTTGGTGGAGTTCTCATTCTCCAACTACCATTCCTTAATAGTTTTAGATGGATCTCTTTTGTCATTCGATCGGCTTTGCCTTGAGACTGGAATTCTGGCCACATTTGTTAAACAAATATGAGGATGGCTAATGAATCACAACGCATTACAAAATAATTTAGATAATTTATGAAAAAGTTAGGTGTAACCTTAGAACTAAGTTAGGTGTAATACATGTCGGATTACAAATTAATTGGACAGCAATATAAAAGGTTCGAGTTATTACATTATGTTGTACGTAGTATCTTAATAAATATTTCAGTGCGTATCTTGTTGATGCATCATTTCTTTTGAATTGGAGTGCTTCGGAGAAAATAATGGAAACGAGAAATAAAGTTGTAATTACTAAGTTATGTAAAACTCAAATCTCACGCCCTGTTCATATTTATCAAACTTATTACTTAAAACAATTTAATCTCTTTTAATCATCATGCAAATTGAAGTGAACGTAACTCGATATTGTATCATGTTTATTTTTGTCTAGCGGCTTCGAAAAAATCAAAAAATGCTATCAGCCTATCACCATACGAATCCTGTAATTCTCACATCCTAATAAATAGCAAACTTGAGCACGTGCGAGCGTATTGGGTGTTTAACCAAAAAATATAATTTGATCAAAACTAAAATTTAGAGAAAAAAATCGGGTTACTGATAATCTAGATATCAAAATAATAGGCTTTCAGAGAATAAATATAAAGCAGTAAGAGTTTGATATTTCAGTATGATGTCAAGAATATTTTGTGTGTCTACGAATTATGAAACTTCCTCTTTTTATAGCTGATAAGGAGTAACATATTGATCCAAAATAATAAAGAGCAGTTAATAGGACGTTACATAATCATTGCTATTAAATATTGATTAACTAGCGTATCAGGTATTTAATAATGAACGTAGACTACTTTTTGTCATCAGATTCTTGTCTTCAGTACCCTTTTTATCCGTTGATATTAAATGACTTGAATAGACATGAGACTCGTATCTAAGATTCTCTCTCATATCTGTTTTCTTTTCTTCTCCCGTGCATGTTGTCTTCCGTGCCTTTTAACCATTTATTACTCTTTGACTAATTGACCAGTCCACGTGTCACGACACGTCATCTTTAATTCAAATCCAATTTTTTTTCAATACAGATAGTACCCCCATTTTTCATTTATTTATCAATCAAATATTTAAAAAGTGGAAAAGAATTTTTGTCACAATTAATGCTTGTGTCAGTATCGACGTCTCATCTGTCTTTCTCATTTAATGCTTCATACATGTGTCACCTTCTAATTGGGTCTGCAGTTTTGTACCCTTTTTTCTAGGAATGTTCAACTTCCTATGTTTACGAAGTGATAGTTATCTTTAATATAGGCTTTCCATCATTGCTCCCCTTAATTTTGACGGTTGTTCCCATATAAACCTTTAATTCACACTTTCTTTGTCTTCTTCTTCATCAACTTCCATCAAGCATTCGCATTCCCTCTGTTTCTTTTACTTTTACTTACTTCAAGATTATCTAACAATGGCATCTCCAAACCCTAACCCCAGAAAAGTTTTACTTCTCATCAATTTCCTAATGCACCTGGGAGGACTTCAAAGTATGGGATCTACATGTGGAGGTTTAACTGGTTCTGCCCCTCCTTCTTCTGGTTCTGGAATCAAAGGTTCCTCTTCCAAAACTTAATCTTCGAAAGGTAAAGAAGTTATAGACCCTTCTATAGAACCAACAGTTGAAGAAATAATATCGAGTGATTTATCTTTTGCAAGTGATAGAACCTCCATTCAGAAGCAAATTGCAAAATTGGAAAAGACTGATTCTTATCCTTCTCTTATGACTGAACTCGCAATTCCTACTATTAGAAGAGACTGTAACTGGAAAGAGAGTGTACGTTTATCAGTTCCTTCCATAAACCGGTGAATTTCATCTTATAGAAATGGGTTTCCTTTTTTTATACCTACCCCTTTACTTTGGGGTTCAAACCTGCCATAGATCCAGTTATCCTCGATTTTTGTTGGTTTTTCAACATTTGCTTAGCTCAGATTGGCACTTTACTTTGGAGGGTTGTAGCTTGTTTGAGGTTCTTGTCTTCTAAGGCAAAAATCAATTTTATCTTTTCCCATCTTATCTACTTGTACCACCCTAGTTTACTGCGCCATGGGATTTTTACCTTAACTGTGAGGAGTAAGTGAGTTTTGGTAAACGCCGATGACGATAAAGATCGTGGGTGGTATCTTCGTTACATTGTTGTTCGTACAGTGGATTTGCTGGGAGAATCAAACATTCCCTTCCCTGAGAGTGGAATTTTTCACGTAAGTTTCTACTTACCTTTACCTTACCTATTTTCTGAGATTTTGATAACTTATCCCTTTTTTGGTTTTTTCTAGCAACCATGTGGGATGTGGAACCTGTTCCCAACTTCTGTGGTTGGGTAGATTCAATTCTGAAAACTGCTTCTAAGGAAGATAGTACTTGGAAGTCTATTTCCTCCTTACATGGGTTGATTAGTGAAAACACGTGGTATATATCTCTTTTCATGTATGTTTCTTAGATATATATTGAATAATAAACCCAAACCTTTATTTTTATCAGGATTTTGAATAAAAGGGATGGCAGCGGATGTCGCTTTAGCTATGCGCACTAATGCCAACACCTCCCTTGATTTGGACAAGGCTAAAGCACTGTTAGCCAAAAGAAAAGCAATGGGAGTGGAAACTGAGAATGAGGAAGAAGATAATACCTCATTGGTATCTAGACCAAGAGCTAGGAGACGTGTTATTATGGATGAAGAAATTGAAGATTCTCCTGCTCGTACCTCTTGTGCAATTACTTCTTCTGCAGTTACTCCCACTACCGAGCCTGTTTTAATCCACTCCGATGAAGGTCTGGCTCCTAGAGACACGAGTGAATCTATTCACCGTCTCTTCGAGAGTGGTTTCTAAAGTGGGGAACTTGGCTCCATTCTCAATGAACTTCCCTTATCTACTTCCATTCCTATCTCTCCAGTTTCTTCTATTTCTCCTCAAACCGTGCATGTTTCTTTCCCTTTGACATCTTCCACTGCTCCTTCAACTTCTCCTCCCGTTCCTTTTAGAGCCCCCGTGCCTATTTCTTTAGCTCCTGCTTTGGTTTCTGCCGCTCCTGTTGCCTCTTCTACTACTCCTCCTTCCACTATTCCCTCTTCCTCTATTTCTCATTCTTAATCTGGCCCAAATAACAAAGGTATGGCTATGAGAAAGGTTACACTTGAAGTACCTGCTACCCGTAGCCTATTGAGGAAGACTGGTGGAGCTGATGTTTGGCTTGAGCCTCTCACTTAGCATGTGGAGAGAACGAAGATGCAGAGCTACAACTGTTATACCTTAATGAATGACACAGTTCATTCAACACTGAAGGTGGCTTACTTAAACTTGACTTTTTGCTTTTCCTTGATTTTGAGTTCTTATTTCTGTGCCTTATGTTTGTAGGCAAACTTGATTGTAACTGAGTTAATGGGGAAGATCCCTATTTTGGAGAAAAATGCACGTGAGTCTGCTAAGGCCGCTGCTGATGCTAAGATAATATCCGAGGAAGCACAACTTGAGGCTCAAAATTGGAGGGAACAATTCGAAGGTGTTTTAGGGAGCATTGAAGAGTTGCAGTCTACAAAATTTCAACTGGAATAGCAGAATCGAGCTTTATCCTCGAAGTTAGGGATTGCCACTGCTTTCACGAGCCAAGAAAGAAACGATAAAGAAATTTTGAAGGTTTTTTTGTCAAAGGCTAATGAAGAAATCAAAGAACTCAGAGCACTACTGGAGAAAAAAGAACAATATGCCAAGGAATTAGTGCAGACTTTGAACCAGACTTGGGCTGATTTGAAGATTTCTTCGGATAAGGTCATGTATTGGAGAGTTCCTACGCCAACCTTCAAACTTCCCTTGATTCCCACCTAGCTGAGCAAGAAATAATGAAGAACATCCCTGCTATGTGGGGAAGGGATTATAAAAACTTGGAGAAGGATTACAATTCTTTAGTAGAGAATTTCAATTATGAGGTTAATTGGGCTTTCTTGGAATCTCGTCGTGATGCTTTGATGGAGGCTTCTCAAGAAAATTTTGACTTGCAATCTGAGTTGGCCAAAGTTTTAGACATGATTGAGAAAAATGAGCAACCTATTTAAATTCCTTCTCCTGACCAAGTAATTGAAATTTCCTCTCCAACAATTGGAACTCCCGGGGTTGAAGAGGCTTTGAACTTAGAGTCAACTGCTGAAGTTGTTGAAGTTACGATTTCAACGACCGAGGGTAATTTTTCTATAACACAGTCTTTGGGAATGTAAATCCTCGTGACTATTACTTCCCTCGAGAATGTTGATACTTCAAATTCAGCTGAGACTGCTTCTGTTGCTGCTCCTTTAGAAGTTTCTACCGAGCCTAGTGAGGCTGCGACTTCTAATATTCCAACTTCCTCAGTGACCAGTGAAAATATTTAACGTTGCCTTTTTTTTTTTGATGATGTAAATGTTTTAATAAAGTCTCCAGTTTCTATAATGGGGCATTTGTTTTGAAAAACAAATATTTTGTAATAGCTAAATTTTTCCCTTAGCTTTTTATGTTAAGAAGTTTGTATAATACTTCTTCATTTTATCCTTGTCTATTCACCTTATTTTAGACTTTACAGAATAATTTTCTATTTACCCTATTCTTCCCTATTTTTCTTTTTAGGACTTACAGAATAACTTAGCAATTTTATCTTTCCAGAAAATGCTTTCATGATTCTTCTCATGCATTATCATCATGAGGAAAATAAAAGAGGGCCCTTTTATTTATGACACTTAATGAAGAAGACGTCTCAACTTCATAATGGTATTACCATACGATGAAAGAAATAGGAACATACATGTTTTGTATAAAATAACTTGTCAATGTTTTGTATAAAATAACTTTTGACAAGTTTTATTCATGAACTTTGATAAGTTTCTTGAGTATTACATGTATTGAAGTACATCTACGACTTTCTCGTAACTGTTTTCTTTTAACAGATTTATAAAATAGACAAGGTTTTTCATAACATGTTTTTAATACATACTCATGACCCTATATTTTCATACTAGAAAGGGTTTGAGAGGTGACTCCATGTTCTCATGGGAAAGAACACTATAATGAGTGCTTTTGTACTTTACTTCGTGATTTTTGCTTGCCACTTGACCTTTTGTAGCTTGATTTTTCTTTTTAAATCATGCTCACATCTTGCTCACTCGTATTTGGTTTTCTACACTCGTATTCATTCTTCTGCACATACTCGTGTGTATATAGTATAGTCCCCCAAGTGTTTGAGCGGTGAAGTATGAAGCCTCGAACACTTGTGTGTTTGCTCCCAGTTTTTGGTCCTTTTCCCAAAACAGAAAAATATACGGGACTTGGGGATGCGATTATAGATGAAGATTGCCAGATTAATGTAACCTTGGGCTAGGAATTTGAGAGTATTCCATTTTGCCATGCAGGCCGTGACTCATCATTTGGCACGAGTTAGGGTTTTTTCCTAGCATCTAAAATCGTTAGTATAATTTGATCAATACAAAAGAGAAAATTTAACATGGTGATAACTGACCGTGGGTACTTCCTTAGAAGTAATACCTCTTTAAATGGATGGCATACTAATGTGAAGGTAAAACTTTGCCATCCATTGTCTCTAGCTCGTACGCTCCTTTCCCCGCAATTTCACGAAGTCTATAAGGTCCTTCCCACGTTGGACTTAGCTTTCTTAAATTAGTTGATTTCGTAGACTGGAACACTTTTTTCAGCACGAAGTCCCCATTTTTAAAAAACCTGAGGCGTGCTTTCCTATTGTAATATCGCTCAATTACTTTATGTTGATCTGTCATCCTTATCAACGCGACTTCTCTTCTCCCTTGAAGTAAATCAAGATTTACACGTAACTCTTCATTGTTCGAGTTTTTCTCTACTTGAACACATCGTGTACTAGGTTCACCTATCTCAACTGGTATCAAAGCTTTCACACCATAAACCATGGAAAATGATGTTTCTCCTGTACTTGTTTTTGTCGTCGTTCGATATGCCCATAATACTGCTGGTAATACTTCAGGCCAATTTCCTTTTAACTCTTGTAACCTTTTCGTTAGGTTGTTAATAATTACTTTGTTTGTAGACTCTGCTTGCCCTATACCTACTGGATGATACGGTGTCGACGTAATTCTTTTGATTTGCAAACTTTGAAAGAATTATGTGACTTGAGCTCCTATAAATTGTGGTCCATTATCACACACGATCTCCTTTGGAACACCAAAGAGGCAAATTATATTTCTCCAAATAAAGTCCTTTAGTTCTTTCTCTCGTACCTGTTTAAACGTTCCTCTTTCTACCCATTTAGTAAAATAATTAGTAAGTACGAGTAGAAACTTTACCTGACCTTTTGCTTGGGGTAATGGTCCTATGATGTCCATTCCCCATTTCATGATGCGCCACAGAGCTATGACATGATGTAATAACTCAGCTGGTCTATGCATGTTATTCCCATGCCTTTGACATTTGTCACACTTAGATACAAAATTATTCGCTTTTTCTTCCATTTTAGGCCAGTAATATCCTGCTCGAATCAATGTCGTTACAAGTGATCTACCTCCTGCATGATTTCCATAATGCCCCTCGTGTATTTCTCTCATCACATATTCTGTTTGAGAAGGTCCGAGACACCTGGATAATTGTCCACCAAATATTTTATGGTAAAGGTTCCCTTGATATAGGCAATAATGAGCGGCTTTCTTTCTTAGTGCATGAGCCTTCACCTTGTCTTTAGGTACGATTCCTTGCTGCAAAAAAGATACGGTTTCGTTTCTCTAATTCGAAGTTAAATGATTAAAGGTTACCTCATTTTTATCAGTGTCAAGAACGGAGTGGAACAAATGTATGATAGAAGCATTCACATTTTTAGCTATATCTGATGCAGATGCGAGATTGGCCACAGCATCCGCTTACAAATTCTCTTCTTTTGGGATTTGTATCACTTTTCAAGTTTGGAACTACATTATAAATTCCCATACCTTTTTGAGATACTCTTTCATTAGAGTTTCTCTAGCCACGTAAGTCCCCAGCATTAGATTTACTACGAGCTGTGAGTCGCTTTTGATTACGATTTTCATGATACCAAGTTCGAATGCTAAATCTAAACCTGCAATCACAGCTTCATACTCTGCTTCATTATTAGTTACAGGGTGACATTTTATAGCTTGTCTAACTGTTTCACTCGTAGGTTGTATTAGAACAATTCCTAAGCCTGCCCCATTTACATTAGATGAACCATCAGTAAATAATAGCCAAGTCCCCGGATTAGAACCAATAAAAACTTGTAATTCTTTCTCTTCTTCTAAATACATGCCTTGACTAAAATCAACTACAAAATCGGCGAGTACTCGGGATTTAATAGCAGTTCAAGGTTGGTAAATTATTTCGTATTCACTTAGTTCTATAGCCCATTTTTCTAATCTTCCTGATAATTCATGTTTATCCAAGATATTTCGTAATGGAAAAGCATAACAACAACAATAGGATGGCATTGTAAATAAGGCCGTAGTTTTCTAGATGCCATGATCAGAGCTAATGCTAATTTTTCTAGTTGCGGATACCTTGTCTCCGCATCTAATAGAGATTTTACTCACATAATAAATTGGAGATTTATTACCTTGGTCCTCACAAACTAAGGCGTCACTTACCGCTACTTCTGAAACTGCTAAATAGATTAGTAGATTTTCACTTTCTTAGGTTTTGCCAGTAAAGGAGGATTTGATAAATAAACTTTCAAATCTCTCACTGCTTGTTGACAATCTTCATTCCACTCGGAATGATCTTGCTTTTTTAGCATAGAGAAAAATTTGAAGCATTTTTCTGAAGATTTTGAAACAAAACTCCATAGAGCCGCTATCCTTCTAGTTAATCTCTGAACTTCCTTTTTACTAGTAAGGACATCAGGTATTTCTTCAATTGCTTTAATCTCACGAATTGAGCCAATTTTCAACAACTTTTGGACCTCATCCTGGATTACTTGATTTTTGAAAGCTCCTTGCTTTCTTTTCTTCTGCTGAATTGGAGTAAAAGATGGGTCTTCATTAAGCTTATGAGTCATTACATCCGGTGGAATGCCTGTCATATCAGCATGGTACCAGGCAAAACAGTCTATGTTAGTTTTTAAAAATTCAACTAACATACCTCGCATGTAGGGATTTAGATTGGCTCCTACATAAACGTTTTTCTCTGGCCATTGCTCAAATAACACCACATCCTCGAGTTCTTCTATTGTCGTTTTGATGTTCTCATTTTCTTCGGATTCTTGAATTACATCGGGCCTTGAATCTAAATCCATTTTTTCAGTTGAAGTTTGGTTGCTGATGCCATCAACTGTTTCCAGTAATTTCTATTTCTCTTTACTCGCGGTACTCATATCTGTTATTGCATTGATACTCTTGGCCATTTGTTGATCCCTCAAATTTGACATATTCCCTAGGGTGATGGAAATTTAATGACTTGATGTAAGGTTGATGGAACAACATCCATATCATGGATCCATGGTCTCCCCATAATTATATTGTATACCATTTCCATGTCAACTACCTGAAACTTAGTTTCTTTAATAACACCTGCACCATAAGTCGTCAAAGTTACCTCACCTTTTGTTACCACATTTGAATTGTCGAAGCCTGACAAAGCATGTTCCTATTGTATCATTTTATCTTCAGCTTGCATTCCCGCAGCACTCTTAGTAGAATGATATTTACAGAACTTCCTGGATCAATCAAAACTCTTTTTACATCAGTGTCATGTATAATTAAAGATATTACGAGAGCGTTGTTATAAGGTGTAGTCACTCCTACCGTATCTGCATCATCAAAGCTTATACTCTCATGTTCTAAGGTTTTCCGTACTCGCTTCCCGTGTGTGATCGTCATTTTGGAAACTTTGTTTGAAGTCGTGTACGTTACTCCGCATATATTTTCCCCTCCATTGATGACATTTACTGTTCTCTTAGGTGAAGGTGGTTTCGGCGGCTCCTGCCTATTTTTCATGTAGGCTTGCTTTCGCTTTTCAGTAAATAGCTCTGTGAGATATCCTTACTTCAATAAATGATCTACTTTATTCTGTAGAAAACTGCATCTGATGTTTTATGTCCCTGGTCGTTGTGAAATTCGCACCAATGATCTGGGTTATGTCTTTTGGATTCGATCGAATCTCTTTTGACCATTGTACCTTATCTCCCATACTCTTTAGAACAGCTACGAGCTCGGAGTTAGTTATGTTGAAACTATGAATAGCAAATCGTGCCATTAAATTCCTATCATCATCTCGTGGCTCTTGGTTGTTTTAATCGCCTTTGAACATGGATGAAGATCCGGTTCCCCTGTCTCTCAACCTTTGATCATAATGTTCATTGTTCAACTTAGAACGTGGGTCTTTTCCTACAGGTACCATATATGGATCGTACCTGTTCTTACCTGACCTTTTTTCGGCTTCAGATCTTCTGGACCCACTCCTTTCTTCTCATTGATGTTGAGATACGGTATCTTCTTCAATTCTGAGCTTCGTGCTGTACTTGTTATAAACATCGTTCCAAGCAGTTGTGAGAAATTCATGAAGGCTTTCTTTAATTCTTCTCGTGGCTTATGAACTTTTGTCATTCAAATTACTTGCAAAAGCTATTGCTACCCAATTAGCCGGTACACGGGGCAACATAATTCTTTCACGTTGGAATCTATCAACAAAATCTCTGAGCAATTCAGAGTTCCATTGCTTGATTTTGAAGATATCCTTCATTCTTTCTTCAACTTTATGAGCTCCCCAGTGTGATTTTATAAAAGTGTCTGCAAGCTCAGCAAAAGAATTTATAGAATTTTCAGGTAAAAGAGAATAACAGGTTAATGCACCCTTGGTGAGCGTCTCCCCAAACTTTTTAACAAACACTGACTCAATTTCTTGTTTGGTCAGATTGCTGTCTTTCACTCTTGTTGTAAATGCAGTTACATGGTCACGTGGGTCTGTTGTACCATCATATTTTGGGATATCAGGCATTTTGATTTTTTTTGGAATTGGTAGAGGAGCAGCGCTTGGTTTCCAAGGTTGTTGCGAGTATTTATCCACATTCACTCCTTTTATCACAGGTGGAACTCCTGGGATTTGCTCGAGATGCTCGTTCTGCTCCTTGAGTTGTTTCTGCAAGGTTAGTACCAAATTTTGAAGATGGGAATTACCTGCATTACCTGGTTCTCATTCTTGCTAATCACTGGGAGTTGCTACATTGCCAGAAGTAACTAGACCTGAGCGGGGGTTTTTCGACGTATTGTTGCTTGGCGTTGCTGCTGCAGCAGGCAATCGATTAACTAAAGCTTGAGGCTTTGGTAATTCGTGAGTCGATTATTTTCTTTAAAAGATCATCTCTTATTTCAACTCCTCCGTCAACATGTTCAGACATATCATTTGGAGTTCCTTCACGAGATCCACGTGGCGAAGCTTGAGGGTTAACGTTGTTGAATTCATCATCATCCATTTGGTGAGTTTGATTTTCCTGGTTATTGTTGTCGTTGTTGTTCGACATATTGGCAATAGGTTGAATGTTATTTTAGCAAGAATGGATTATCAGATTTCCCGATAATGGATCCAATTTGTTTAACCAAAAAATATAATTTGGTCAAAGCTCAAATTTAGAGAAAAGAAATCGGGTTACTGATAATCTAGAGACCAAAATAATAGGCTTGTTGAGAATAAATATAAAGCAGTAAGAGTTTGATATTTCAGTATGATGTCAAAAATATTTTGTGTGTTTATAAATGATGAAACTTCCTCTTTTTAGAGCTAACAAGGAGTAACGTATTGATCTAAATAATAAAGAGCATTTAATGAGACGTTACATTATCATTGCTATTAAATACTGATTAACTAACGTATCAGGTATTTAATAATGAATGCAGACTACTTTTTGTCATCAGATTCTTGTCTTCAGTGCCCTTTGTATCCGTAGATATTAAATTCCTTGAATAGACACGAGACTCGTATCTAAGATTTTCTCTCGTGTCAGTTTTCTTTTCTTCTCCCGTGTCTGTTGCTTTCTATTCATTTTAATCATTTATTACTCTTTGACGGATTGACCAATCCACGTATCGCGACACGTCATCTTTAATTCAAATCCAATTTTTTCTCCATACATAGGGTCGTGCCAATTATGATCTGTTAACAACATGTAAGAAAAGTGTGCTTATTGTGCATAAATTAGAAATCAAGGGTATTTTTAACTTTTCAGTATTTAGGCATTTGGATGTTCAACATGTCTCTCAATTAATTGTATAGCCTCGACGTTATCACTGTGTTTTACCGCAAAGGCCACTAATAACATCACCTTCAAACTTAAAGCAAAAAGTAGTGCTCCATCAACATACACGACTCAAACCGCTTCCACCCCTTCACATGGAAATGCTTTATGTTTCAGATTGGTCCGATTTACAGGTGGGGTCCACGAACAAAAAGTTCTACTTTCTGTTAAATATTCTCACATATGTAGGATGGTTGCAACTATTTTAATATCAATAATGCCTGGACGAATATTGATATACAGATTACTCAAAGCACTAATTCTTTCTGTAGTGTTATATGAACAGTACCTGCAGTAGTGCTTGAAAGTGGATGCTTCAAAGCAGAGAACGTGCCGTAAGAACTCTCCTAACATTGGCCAGTTGAGACAGGATCTCCACGAAAAGGATTCAAATTTTATTTTGTAGATAATGAAAATTAAACTTATGATTTTATGAAAGTTTTGAACTTTATTGACTACTAAACTATACTTTTGGGTTATATTAAGGGGATTCAAAACTTAATATATAAAGGTAAAAAATATATTTTGACTTATATACAGTGTAATTTTTCGGCGAAGGGGTTGGGGTGAACCCACTTCCGCCCCCTAAATCCGCCACTGATTAGGGCAGAGTGACCGCTATAACTACACAGAACCAATTTTGGAAGAGGGTATAATTCCTGGACTTCTTCAGATGACCGTTCAAGTGTCAGGATAAAACGATCCAAAGATACTCTTAGCATATTGTGATATTGTCCGTTTTGGGATAAGCCCACACGATTGTAACGACCCAACCAGTCGTTCTGTACACTAGCGCATCGTTCGGCGGTTTGAGGCCATGAGCAGCTTCACTTCAAGTCTATGACTTGTACGTATGGTCGGAATTGAATTTCGAAAAGTTTGGAGTTAATTTGGAAAGAAAATTCTGATTTCAAAAGCTTTAAGTTGGAAAATAGACTAAGGTGTGATTTTTGAGTAAACAACCCCGGAATCGGAATTTCAAGGTTCCAACAGGTTCGTATGATAATTTTGGACTTGGGCGTATGTCCGGATCGGGTTTTGGATGACCCGGAAGCATTTCAGCGTCTGTTGTAGAGGTTGACATTTTGGAAGAATTATATAAATTTGGGTTGAAGTGCATTTCAATGTTATCGATATCCATTTGGAATTCTGAGTCTGGGAATAGCTTCATAGGGTAATTCTGGTATTGGGAGCAAGTTCGAAAGCAGATTAGGAGGTCCGTAGATCATTTTGGGGTCATTTGGCGAAAGATAAAAATTTGAAGGTTTTTGAGAAGTTTGACCAGATGTGGAATTTTTTATATCGGGGTTGGTTCCGATTTCGTAAGTTAGAGTAGGTCTATAAAATCAGATGTGACTTGTGTGTAAAATTTAAGATCAATCGGACATGAATTAATCAGTTTCGACATCAAATATAGAAGTTTGAAGTTAATTAAGCTTGAATTGGGGTGTGATTCATAATTTTGATTTTGTTTGATACGAATTGAGGCCTCGAACAAGTTCGTGTCATATTTTGGGACATGTTGGTGTGATTGGACGGGGTTCCGGGTGTCTCAGGTGTGTTTCCGATCATTTTGGGCTACTTTGGATGCTTATTTTCTGATGTCTAGTGTTGTTCTTCGCATTCGCGAAGAAGGATTTTGCTTCAGGATTTTGTTCTTCGCATGCACGAAGAAAGAAATATCTGTTGCACAAGTTTGACTTTGGAGGCTCATATCTTGGAATTTATAAGGAATTTATAAATGATCTAAAAACAAAATGTGAAGGCCTTTGTGTCTACTTTTCAAAAAGGTAAACCATTTAGCATTTGGATTTGTGTACACAAAATTATGGCTAGTATACTACAAGCTGTCCAGGAAGATGAAAAAATTTATGTTGCACAGGGCTGACTTTGGTAACTTATATCTCGAAATCTATATAGAATTAGGAGATGATCAAAACATGATAGTTTTAGATCTTGATGTCTATTTTTCAGAAACGTAAATCATTTGTCATTTGGTATTTTGTATAAAACATTATGACCATTATACTAGAGGCAGTCTGAAAAGAATTTGAAAATGGATTTTGAGATTTTTGCTCATTGCGAACGCGATGGGAGGCCCGTGAACGCGAAGAAGGGTCGCCTCGGCAATGCATAAGTTTTCAAAAATGAGTTTGGCTCATTTTAAATACTTGGATTATGTATAGATCTTAACATGGTAGTTCATGAAAAATTAGTGGAAATTAGGATTTTGGTAGAAAACCTAAAAAAAATTGGTATTTTTGAATTTTGACCACGAATTTGGGCATGGAATTGAAAATACATTATATATTTGATTTCGTGATATTATCAGTAATGTTTATCATAAATCATTTATAGAATCCAGGCACGTGGGTCTGAAGGTTGATTTTATCAATTTTTTGAGCAGAGTTGGAAATTATTGTAAATCTGATTATAATAAGTATTGGAATATATATTCTTGGATTTGCACATTTATTGACTACTTTTGGAGCGTTAAGGATCGGTTTGAGTTGTTTAAAAGGCTTGGGAGCTGGCTATGGAACTTCGGAGCAAGTTAAGTCTCTTTTCTAACCTTATAAATTAACCCCATAGGTAAATTAAATTAGTATGTGCTTCTAAGTGTGGGGGCTATGTACGCACGAGGTAGCAAGAGTCCATGCGGTAGTTATTATTATGCTTATGTTCGGATAGTCTAGGACCCAAATCATATTATATTTGCTATGTTTGCATCCTACTTATTAATTAACTGTTAAAAACATATTGGAACATGATAAGGAAGTTATAAAAGGTTAAACTTCACCTACATTTGTTTTGGACGGGTTATTTGACCGTTAATGAGAATTTATATTTCCTTGAACATTAGCCCTTGATAAATCTTGAATTTGGTTATTTATATGTATTTTCTCTTGTTGTGGAGCGGGCCGAATTCCTCGGTAGCAGATAGATGCATATGTTGTTCGTGTCGTACGACCATGGCATGATTTGCGCATAACTGATTTGGTTGATCTGGAATTCATAATAAATGATATTATTTCATTGGCCTGAGATATAAAATGGTAAATGATAAAAACAAAAACAAAAAATTAATTTGAAAATTTCTTATTAACAAAGAATTGATTATTTACTTCTTAATATCGAGTTTACCACCACTCTGTACAATCCATGCTAAATCATATTGTCGATTTTTTTATTTATAGACCATAGTAAGGGTCAGAGTCGATCCTTCGGCACTACTTCTTCGACGTTAGACTGGATACTTACTGGGTATGCGGTTATTTATGTACTCATACTACACTTGTTGCACATTTTATTGCAGGTATATATGTGTCTAGTGGACCTCTGAGAATAGAGGCTTGGTTAAGTGCGAGAACTTAGGTGAGCTGCATTTTCACATTTCGATCCACATCCGGCAAAGTCTCCTTTAGAGTTACTTATGTATTTTTCTGTATAATTTGTATTCCGGACAGATGTACTATTTTATTTTATCTTCTTAGTTGATGCTCATGCACTTGTGACACCGAATTTCAGGGGTACTTATGAGTTGTTCAGTAGTGTAGTTGGGAAAATATTTTTATTTACTATGTAATTTTATTTCTCACTATTTAATTGAAGGAAAAATCATGATTTCAAAATACAAAAATGAGTAATTATCTTAATCAAGTATCGTTGGCTTGCTTGACATCAGTGTTAGGTTCCATCATGACCTTTAATAGATTTTGGGTCGTGACAACATGGTATCAGAGCACTAGGTTCACTTAGGTCTCACGAGTCATGAGCAAGTCTAGTGGAGTCTTGCGAATCGATACAGAGACGTCTGTACTTATCTTCAAGAAGTTACAGGATTGTTAGGAGCATTTCCCTTCTTGATTCCTCACCATGGGATTTGATTCCTTTGAGGCTTCTGCCTTTGTTACTTTCCTACTCGATCTTATGCGACATGAAGGGCTTGTTATAAATCTGGAATTGAGGAATAATAATGGTACTACATATGTGGTGCATAATGTTTCTCCCTGCGTATTTGATTTGTCTATTGTCGTCACCTTGCGGAAGGACGTTCTTTTGTTACAGCTCACTATCACTACTACCTATGGTTTTGAGATTTGGCATTGATTATTATGATGATTTGTGCGTTGCTATCATATTGTGTTGGTGTAATGGTAGGCTGCTTGTTTATGCGTCGAAGTAGTGAATGACTTGGAAGGAGGTTTAGTCAGTGCATGATTTTTCGACGGAGGAAAGGCAAAGGACTATGAATGTTCAGGTTTGGGTTGATGGATTAACGAGACTTGGTATGTTTAGGCGTGGGGGAATATTCATATATAATATGGTGTCGTTGTCCTTGTGGAATGCGTTTAGTTTCACCAGTGTTATGGTCTTCATCAATTTGCCTTCGGGGTAGAGTAGTGTGAGATGGTGCTGGAGAAGCGGTTGCTCAAAGTAGTGGAGTGTAGTAGTTTCAAAATTCAAATGGGTATTTCTAATGTTGATGACTTGAGGAAGATGATCTTAGGAGAGGTTTAAAGTTGGTCGATTTATCGGTTCAAGTTCTACAAAGATGGATTTTGACTTAATGCAATAACTGGCAACGAAGGATGAGGAAGGACATGTGGGAGGTGTCTTATGGTTGATAAACTTCTAGAAGGACAAGTGTGAGAAATAAGAGTCAAGTAGCTGCTTAAAGGAGTGAGTTTGACCAAAGTAGGAGTGTGACAGAGTAGCATATGGGTTCTGGGGTAGGATGACTACACGCCTCGGAAAAGCTTGGAGTTATTCGGGATTCATGGTGGACAGTGACTAGGTCTACGGAACTAATTTTTAATATTGGCTATCATATGTCGGGATATGGGATACGACAGAAAGGAATTCCTTGATATGAAGAAGGATACAACATGAATTTGGATTGGAATGTATTGTCACATCTTTAATTGATGTCCATGAGTAGTAAACGAACTTGTACAGCTGGTGAATGAGTACTGGCTCAGGATGGGTTACTGATTTGTAGTAATTGTACCGATTGCAGCAATGTTAGAAAATGTCGGCATGTAATTTCCACTTGTGGGTTATCTCCTATGAACAGGTTAGCAGTCGCGTGATTGACGAAACTTCTACGAAGATTTCTACTGGCTATCTGGCAAGAGGTTGAATATGTAAATGTGGCTAGTGATTCAGAGCGTTCATGAAATGCTAACAGAAGGATTTCAAGGAATTTGGCGGGTTGATTATGCAAGATCATGTCAATGGGGGATAAGGAATCTTGGAGGGTTCCAGAGTTATGCAATTGTAACTTCAAGCTAAGCGGGGGAGCCCCACAGTCTATGATTGGATCACGTGGTTGTCTGCTTGTGCGATTTTTGGTTATCGGTATATTTATAGGTTAATATAACTAAGGAAAGAAAGCATTAGTGGTAATTCTAGCAAAGGACTTGAGGAATGTGTGCTATATTTGGGCCTTATCTATTCATGTTCAGTTTCGGGAACACTAAGAGCTTTTGCTTTTAGTGGGAGTAATGTACAATGGAAAGGAATTCAGTCAGGTGCTTATCGGATAGGGTGTTCATGTACTACCAGAACACTAGAGTTTGGCTTATATTCGGGGCCACGTCAGAGTGGGTGACTCTCAACAGTGGTCCTTGTAGGTTCAAGAATTTGAGTGCAGTGCCTAAGGTCTTGGAATATTCTATGTTACCATTGGATATGCAGTGCAGTATTGGAGGAATGGAAAAAGTAGCTTTGGATTCGCGAAATGTCTTGCAAAATGGGTGTACCAGTTGACGATGCTATTGTGCGCTTAAGGAGAATATGGGATGGTTCGTAGGTATTGAGATAGTGTGGTCTCATGGATTGGGTCACTCAGGATGAGTGTTGTTGGGTTTCGTTACATTTATGAGTGGATCTATTATTATTTCTAAGGCAAGTTAAGAATAAATTAGGAGAACATGTGTCGGCTAGTAATGGTTTAATCGACATGATTGTGTCTGTGATTAGTTCCGTCAGCGTGTTTAGTTAAATATATGATTTGTGGTGGAACATACGAGGCTTGACAGACACCATAATTTGATTGACTTGGGAGGTATTTAGTTTTAAGGACTAGGTTGAGTAAATGGATTTCTGAAGAGTTATGGCGGTTTAGAACGCGACACGAAGTTATAATTCCTGCAGTTTGAGAATTTATTTGCGTGTTGTAATGCTTATTTGAGATGAGCTAAGTAAAAGGTTTCTATATGATGAAGTGTTTATTCTATTTAGTGGTTCAGGAGTTACGGTGAAATTCATCTACTGTCGCATATCGTCATGTTAGGTGCAGTGAGTGGCATGTGAATTAGAAGTTGTGGATCAAGGTTTCCGTTTAATGTTGGAAAAAAGATCATGAGCTCGAGTGAGCAAGAAAAGATTCAGATGGTTAGAGTAAGCCGGTATTGTCTTTAGCGTCACCTGAGATCGGTGTCCTCTAAAAGAGGCTTTTTGTAATGATGGCAGATTCTTGATTTTCTTTGCAACATTAGTGTGGCCGGTGGTATGGATGTGCAGACTTGTTACCTAGAGCAGAAGGTCGTGAGAGAATTTCCATAGGAAGATTGTATAAGTGTGACATGTGGTCACTTGATTGATTGAAGATTGAAACAAAGTGTGAAGATTTTTGGCACTATTACTAATGCGAGAGTTTAAGCCTTAAATGTGTTCTATTTAGTTGGTTGTGAATTGTGGACGTTTGGTCCAGATTCGACGGCTATTATTATATGTCATGAATAGGTCATTGTGGTTCCATAAGAGGTTATTTTACGAAGCATGGTATGATCAGAATCGGATGAGGTCCATTGATGGGTCCAAATGTGGATGTGTATTCTACACCAGCTTTGCTGTGTACATTCAGCATAGCAATTTTTATGGAGGAGTACTAGGACATTGGATGTTATTTCGTCGTCGGCTATTTCATGTTATACTCTATTGTGTTGTGCGGATTCTGAGACGACTTGATTAATTTAACATGTGTTTAGGTTCCATGTAGAAATTGTGCTACATGATCAGGATGGCTCTCGATATGCAGATCATATATCACACGTTAGTCATGTTTGAGTTTTGTGGCGTATGGTGCTATCTGTCTCCATAGGGATGGTATTACACACTTGGCGTGGTTGAGGTCGATATCGGGTATTCGAGTATTTCATAGTTATGAGAATTTTTGCTCGGTAAGTATTTCCTTTCATTACTATGTGTGGATTGGGTGACCCCCTACCACGGGTATGTTGTTTGGATCATGTGGCACACCGCCACGGGTATCATGTGTGGATCAAGTTGCATGCCATAACAGTATGATGTTGAGTACAATTTCCCATATCTATTTGTGTTTTTTGCTTCTCATTTTTGAGGAATGTTCATAACATCTTTTTGCTTATTAAATTAGTTACGTGGGCTGAGAAGTTCTTTCCAGAGCTCATTTATCCTTGTGTATCTCATTCAAAGTTGTGGCTTGTTAGCACACTATGGCATCATATGAGACTTTTTGTAGTGTCTGAGGTGGCTTATCGCCTTATCAACTTGTACTAGGTAAGACATGATTATTGGACCTGGGATAAGTGCGATCAAATTTATATGAGGCACATTAAAGAGTAAATGTCGATATTCAGTCAAGAATGAAGTAGTGGTTCTTGTCAGGAGGAGAGAATCCATGAATTGTGACTTTGTAGGTGGTTATGTGTTTTGCACATATCTTCTATCATGCAATATTGCGAGATTTCATACGAGAATTATATGCTTCATGAGGTGTGTTGCGGGCATTAGATTCGTGGTATTTTGGTTGTTGCTGTCAGAGAATGTTATGAATAATGCGGTTCATGGTGTGAATTCGGTAAGAGTATAAAAACATGTATTGGTACATCGTGTAGTGATGGATATAGTGTTCGTATGTCAGAAACAGACCTAGTAGAGTATTTCCGATGTTGGAATTAGGCTCTAAGGCTAATTTGACTAAATAAAAGGGAGAACCTTCAAAATTGCTCGAGCTAATATGTTTAACTAAGTTGTGGTAGCACAACTAGGTGAACAAGGTATTAAATAATGATTTCAGATGACTCCAGGACAATTCTTAGCACGTTCGAGGACGAACGTATGTTTAAGAGAGAGAATGTAATGACCGGATCGTTCATTTTGAACACTAGCACGTCGTTTTGCGATTTGCGGCCATGAGTAGCTTCACTTCAGGTATTATGACTTGTACGTGTGGTCGGGATTGAATTTCGGAAGTTCAGAGTTAATTTGAAAAGAAAATTCTCATTTCGGAAGCTTTAAGTTGGAAAATTGAGTAAGGTGTATTTTTGAGTAAATGACCGCAGAATTGGGATTTGAAGGTTTCAACAGGTTCGAATGATTATTTTGGACTTGGGTGTATGTTCCCATTGGGTCTTGGATGACCCGGTAGCATTTAGCCACATATTGTGGTAGTTGGCATTTTGGAAGAATTTCATAAATTTGGATTGAAGTGCATTTAAATGTTTTCGATGTCCTTTTGGGATTCCGAGTCCGGAAATAGCTTTGTATGGTGATTCTATTATTGGGAGCTCATCCAGAAGTGAATTTGGAGGTCCTTAGGTCATTTTGGGGTCATTTTGCAAAAGCTAGATATTTGAAGGTTTTTGTGAAGTTTGACTGGAAGTGGGCTTTTTGATATCGGGGTTAGATTTCGATTCCGGAAGTTGGAGTAGGTCCGTAATATCGAATGTGACTTGTGTGCAAAATTTAGGGTCAATTGGATGTGATTTGATTGTTTTCGGCATCAAATGTAGAAGTTTGAAGTTCTAACGTTCATTAATCTTGAATTGAGGTGTGATGCATGACTTCGATGTATCTTGATATTATTTGAGGCCTCGAGCAAGTTCATGTACTGTTTTGAGACAGGTTGGTGTGATTAGTTGGGGTCCTGGGGGCCTCATGTGTGGTTCAAATCGTTTCGGGCTACTTTGGATGCTGATTTTCTGATGTTTGGTATAGTTTTTCATGTTCGCAAGGATCCTCTCGCGTTCCCGAAGAAGGATTTGACTTTTGGGATTTTGTTCTTCGCGTTCCCGAAGAAGGAAATCTATGTTGCATAGGTCTTGTTTCGGAGGCCCATATCTTCCAATCTATAATGAATTTGAAGATGATCTAAAAACGAAAGTTGTAGGCCTTTGTGTCTACTTTTCATAAAGGTAAGCCATTTAGAATTTGGATTTGTGTACAAAAAGCTATAGTTGGTACACTACAGGATGTCCAGAAAAATGAAGAAGAAATTTGTGTTTCACAGGGATGCATTTGACAGCATATATCTCAAAATTTGCAAAGATTTGGGAGATGACGTAGACATGCCAGTTGTAGATCTTGGTATCTAATTTTTAAAAAGATAAATCATATATCATTTGGAATTTTTCACAATAAGATATGGCCATTATATTAGAGGCTATCTCAAAAGAGTTTCGAAATGAGTTCCGAGAATTATGTTCATTGCTAACACGATGGGAGGCCCGCGAACGAGAAGAAGAGTTGCCTGGGCAGTGTATAAGTTTGCCAAAATGGGTTTGACTCATTTTATTTGATTTCTTCCATGAGAGTTGACCTAGGAACGAATTTGCAGCTGCACCTTCGTCATCTATTTCAATGTAAGTGATTCCCACCTATTAAAGTTAAATACCTAGATTATATATAGATTTTAACATAAAAAATAAGTGGAAATTTGGGTTTTGGTAGAAAACCAAAAGAATTGGTATTTTTGAATTTTGACCATGGATTTGGGCATGAAATTGAGACTAAATTATATATTTGAGCTTGTGATGTTGTGGCTAATGTATATCTTCTAAAACTATCAGAATCAGGGTACGTGGACCTGAGGGTTGATTTAATCTACATTTCGAGCGGAGTTAGAAATTATTACAAAATTGGATTATAAAATATATATTGGAGTATATGTTTATGGATTTGCACATTTATTGTATAGTTTTGGAGCGTTGGGCATCAGTTTTAGTTGTTGAAAAGGCTTTGGAGTCGGCTATGAAATTTCAGAGTGAGATAAGTCTCTTTTCTAATATTGTAAGAGGGAATTAACCCTATAGGTGAATTGAATTAGTATGCGCTTCTAAGTGTGGGGGCAAAGTATGAACGAGGTGACGAGAGTCTGTGCGTAGCTACTATCATGCTTATGTCCGGTAGTCCTGGGAGATGCAAAGCATGATAGTATATTTTTAACAATTAAATTAATAAGTGTGTGTATATATATATATATATATATATATATATATAATTTCGATCAAATTTGGTCAGTATTTATATGGTCAAGCGGTCAAATTAAATGTACCGACTAATATATCAGACTGAAGTTGATTGGTGTTAATTAGACAAACCCAGACATGTTTATTCTCCATTTTCCTCTTTTGCCTCTCTCTCGTCCATCTCTCTTCCTCATTGTTTTCAGTCCAGATCCCACCCAAAATCAAGTATTCTACCCAAAATTGAAGCCCCTTTTCTTCTCTCACGTCTATGCCCCCAACCACTCATTCTGTTGTCTGCCGCCCACCACCATCCATCATTGTTGCTCCGCACCGCCACTGCCAATGTCGACCAATCCTTTGCCATAGCATTATTTTTTCTTTTTCAAGGTTAGTAATGTACCTTATTAGTTTAGTAATTTTTAATTTTATAATATAGGGCTTATGTGAAATGAAATATATTTTTTAACAATGTAGTCATTTTCTGAATTATAAACTATGAAGTTATGGCTTTTCTCACAATTGATTGATTTGCGGTGTTTAAATAATATAAACTAGGGCCTAAGAGTCTTAAATTATGAAGTTATGTCTCGATCAGATTTCCAGTTAACTACATTGTAACTAAAATTAATTATGCACTAATTAAAGCTTAAATTAATATGCAATTAAATTATTTTCAATTAATACATTGTAACTAAACTTTGTTTTGCAATTTAAGCTATACATTAATTTGAATACTCAATTAATATTTACATGTAATTTCATGTTCTTTGTGTAGATGGAATATCATAGTTGGATGTATCATAGGAATTATCCTAATTATCGATTTCTTAGGGATGAATTTGTAGAAGATATTAAGGAATATATTAGGCATGCAATGTCACTTGAACCGTTTCGGATTAGAGGAATGATTAGGTGCCTTGTGTGAAGTGCAAGTGTCTAAATTATTTTGGACCGGAGAGTGTTAATACTCATCTTTATAGCAGGGGGTTTATGAATAATTATTTTGTGCGGACTAATCATGGAGAAGTTGATGGTATATTTCGTAACATAGTTATTGGTGAAAGTAGTAGAAGACGGTGAAGTCAACCAAAATGGGAATACTAATTGGGTTAAAGGTGGTGAAGGAAATCAGGATTAGCATACAGATTGGGTTAAAGATGGTGAAGGCAACCCTGATGGGGATATCAATTATTATGGTGTGATGAAAAAGATTCTAGAATAATCATATTCAGGGTGGAAGTTGTGAATATGCTAGATGTTGCTTACAAAAATGATACCTAAGTGTCAACTAAATAGTGGACGACCAGTTAGAAAATAACTTGGAGCAATCTCAACACTTATTTTGAGGATACTTTTCCGATGCAAGTGGTTTGACCCAACACCTAGAAGAGGTATATATAAATGTACCCTCGCAGTACAACATAATTGAGGTTAATAAAAAGAGGGAGTATGATCACTAAGATCTTTTTATAATTGTAAAAAATATTAGGCATGTGTACTATGCTCCATATCTATTATGGAGGGATAAGTCTGATTGGTTGGTGGTAATCAAAACTAAGCTTGTTGGTAGGATGGAAGTTGATAATGTGCTAAATGTTGCTTAGCAAAATAACACCTAAGTATCAATTAAATGGTGGACGATCAGTTAGAAAATGACTTGGAGAATCCGCAACGCTTTATTAGAATAAGTTGATATGAAGGAAATAACAACCATAGAAAATGAGGACGAAAAACCAGTTGATAAAATAAAATAAGTGAAGAAGAAGAATATTCGAACGAGGAAGAATATGTCGAAGACGACTAGCATGTTAGTTTTTTCAAGCGCTCATATAGATCTATCCTCAATTTATTTTTAAATTTTATGTACATGACCGATAGGGGTTAAGGTAGTTCAAAGAAGGATAGGAGGCTGAAGGATTTTGAGGATAGTACTATATCCTCTCTTTCTTCCGCTTCACACTTGCATTCCTCCGTTGCAGATGGCCATCAACAATCTTCTATGCACACATATTTTCTACCACGTCCATATATGCATCTGAATACTTCTTATTTTCCCACCCAACAGTATTCTTACAATCCGCTATCATAGGGCGATACCCTATTTTCACTTAATCTTACATATACTTTCATCATTACATCGGGTTAGCAGTCACAGGGTCATGCAATTATACGCCCTTCATCTACTCCATTCGCTTCACTGTTATATGGATCACATTACTCTATAATACAACCATCTATATTTCAGCAATGGGTCTAGATCATAGCACCTTAGATCACAGTAAGGCTCTAGATCGTATCCATCTTCATCGGCGACCCCATCTCTCTCTCCACGGAGTGCATCTCCTAGCAATTCAAGACTTCCCCTTCGGGGTAGTAGCTCTGAAACAGTTGCCCCCATACTATGCATGCTTCACATACACATGAGAGAATCATGATCCAGATGTAGTGCAGTGTGATCGTTATCATACGATGAACATCAGGCCAGACGACAATGAGTAAGATTTATTTATTACTTCTTTATTTTTCCTACACTGTAATAGATGTAGTCTTATTTATTTAATATAATTACCATATTGCAGGTTCATACATAGTTATCAGACAATAAAAATAATTACTGAAGCCATTAGCTAGTTGTATGATGCACCCTATGCGACTTGGAATGATTTTCCACCGGAGCTTGTACAATAAATTTTCAACCAATTTAAGGTTTTAATACAATTCTTATCTATTTAAATATCATTTTAACAAATATTTTTATCTGTGCATGGGAGGGCTTCCATATTAGTGAAATTATTATAAATTTTGTGTATGTATACTGCAAGAGAATCGTCGATATCTTCTGTGCTACCCAGAAGAAGAACAAGAAGCCTTTATGGGTACTCACTCAGTCATGAATCTCTCTAGTCTCACTCACGGGCTCACAATGTCGTGGAACTGGCCCAACAATAATTATATGATGTATCAATAAATAACAACGGAGATTGTGATATGATGTGAATGCATGAATATGGCTGAGTGCGAATTAGCAATGAAATTAGTGAAATGACAACAAGAAACGACCACTATGGTCCCAACAGTATTGGCACAAGGTCTAACATGATATCTAGCATGATTGATAGCTCAATTACATTATCACATGGTTAAAATACGGATATCAACAAAATAGGGCCACTATACTGTGCCATGTAAATAATAGAGTCACAATTCACACGGTGCACGCCCACACGCCCATCACCTAGCATGTGCGTCGCCTCAATGCCAATTACATTACATATATTTTGGGATTTCATACCCTCAACACAAAGTTTAAAAGAGTTACATACCTCAAACAAGAAAATTCAAATATCGAGCAGGCCAAGCGATGCTCCAAGAATTCCAACTCGCGCATACCGAACTCGGAACAACACAAAACAAGACAAAAGCAACTCAAATTCATCAAATAAATAATTCCAACTGATAAAGATCAAATCATCAATAAAAACCCAAAACCGGCCAAAAGTCACACTCGGTCCACACCCTGGAACCTGAAAAAACTCACAAAATTTGACAACTCAATCAATTACTAGTCCAACCATACTGGTTTTACTCGAATCTAACTCCGAATTGATGTTCAAAACTCGAAAATTCACTCTATTAGAATTTAGGCTAAAACCATCAGTTTTCATCTCAAAGTACTAATTAAATGATGAAAACAATGATATATTCATGTATATTAGCCAAATGAGAGTTAGAATCACTTAACCCGATGAATTGTTTAAAAACAATCACGAAAAATCGCCACAAATCGAGCTCCCAAAGTCCAAAAGTGAAACAATACTCTAATCCTCATTTATATAGTACAAAATCAGTCCTCTCATTGTGCTAACCGCACAATATTTTGCGCGGCCGCACATCCTATGTCCCGTGGCTGCAAGTCCAAATTGTGTAGTCGTACTTCCACAATGACTACACTACAAAATTAGTAAATTTTCCGTAACTTTCTGTACAAATGTTCAAATCATGATTGCTTTATATTTTTGGAATCTAGAGATAAAGAAATACAACCTTAATTTATGTATCATCTCCAAATTTCTTGTAGGTCCAAAGATATAAGGTTCCAAAGTCGGACCAGCAAACCCTCAAAATCACCTTTCTGCGCTCGCGAGAAGAATTTGTGAACCACACAATTTCAATTGCGGTCCATACATCTTCAACTGCGGTTCACACAATTCCTACTACCCCAACACTTTAGGAGCTTGCGGCTGCACTTCTGCCCTCTATAATGTGCCATGCGCAATTGAACTATTCCATAACATTATCAGAACTGCCGAAATTCCCAGACACCTTTAAATTTCACTCCGGAACTCACTCGAGCAACTCGGGACCCCGTTCACATTCACCAACAATTTTCATAATATAACAGGGACCTACCCGAGGCCTCCAATCTCACCTAACAACATAGAAATGATGAATCACACCTCAAATCAAAATCTATGAACTTTGAACTTTCAAATTTCCAAAACTCGCGCCAAAACATACAAACCACATCTGATTGGCCCAAAATTTTGAACACAAGTCCCACATGACATAAAAAATTTATTCCAATTTCCGGAATCAAAATGCGAATACGATATCAAAAAGTCCACTTTTGATCAAACTTTCCAAAATCCAACTTCTGCCTCTTCAGACCAAATTCAACAACGGACCTCCAATTCACAATCCAGACATGCTCCTATGTCCAAATCACCCAATAAGCTAGCGAAACAATCAAAACTCCAATACGAGGTCAAATACTAAAAAGTCAAACTTTGTCAACTCTTCCAATTTAAAGCTATGTAGTTGAGAATCACTCTTCTAAATCAATTCCGAAAAACCTGAAAATGAAAACTGACGATTCACATAAGTAATAGTACATCATACGGAGCTACTCATTCCCTCAAACCACCGAGCGTAGTGCTAGTGTTCAAAACGACCGGTTCATTACATGCGTTCCCACTTAAACATAAGTTCATACTCGAACATGCCCAGAGTTGTTCTCAAAGCCATCAAATCACCGTGTAACCTCACAATGCATATACCCGGGGGTGATCCCATGTCGCCCTATCCCATATATGTCTGATAATATAACATAATTGAAATTTCATAATTCAACCTAGCCCATAAACCATAGAGCCAATTTCCAACATCTAAAATTTCTATAAGATCAGAATCTCGCATCTACACATTCTATAAATCTGAACAAGCTATATCATGATGTAATCATGACCAAAGATGTAATCACACGGTACCCCACATAACTCAATTACTCATATCAATGATTTCTAATCACAATAGCTTCTCAAATAAGCCCAATACTGGTAATAAACCTCATATCAAATAGAACCTCGTCCTAAACCTTCATACCTTGCCAATGATGTAATAAAAACACAGAAATGCTTAACCACTCATCAGATCGATGATTTATGGACCTCCCTCTCATTCGGCAAGAACTATAGCAAATTTCTCGGCCGACTTCCGATACTATCCTTCCAAACGTGATGTAGTCAAATCCGACAGTATCCATTCTAGGTCCAGTGACCTCATCTCATCCAACGCGACCACCTTAGTGACATGTCATATCAATACCATCTAAGCCATAAGTCATGCAATTTGTGCACTAATAAGAAACATTCCAATGCACTCAATCATGAAAAATTGACTCAAACGAGATAACCGCCTAGCACACTTAATAGGTACTGCCACAATGAAACGCTAAAAATCCATCACAACTGAAAATCCATCACACACCATAGAACCATAACACACGGATCTAACACAATGGATCATATCCCAACATAACTTCCCTGTAATGCGTGGACCTATCAATCACTGGTCCATATGAAATACCTCAAGCCACTTTGCTCCAAATCAATAATCGTGCGAAATTGGAGATCAAATACCCAAAGTGCATTACCATAACCACAATCAGAAAAGAACATAACCAACATTCAATTAATTATTCAATACCAAAATAATCTCTCAAATTCTGCTATAAACCCCAAATAGAACCGCACCATGTGCACATATAACCAACGAATCGCAAACCCTCGTAGCATAGAAAAGTAACTGACAAATCATTTCAGAACATGAATAATCTCAACAACAACTGAATGACACATCCCTCAATAATAGCAGTATGGGGACAACCAATCCAGCTCGGTATAGGATACATATCTAAATTGGGCCTACCAATAGACCCAGCAAATCAGCTCTAGTCACCCACAAATAGATAAATATCCCTCCAAAAGTCAACAATGATTGAATCATAACATATACTATCATCTGGCTAGATTTGACACCGACTTCACAGTACAACTATTACACAATCTGCTCTTGAGAACTTCTAGTCTCCAAATCCATAAAACACACGAATCACCATATCTGATCCTAACTCCACCGCCTAAATATCTAACACATATCTCATACACGATCATCCTACGAGGAATACTTCTATAATTTTTCTGTACCACATAGACAAATTTGAATAGAGTTAGTCGATCAACCTGGAGTGTGTCGTAGTTCTAGTGAAGTATCCATAAATCAAAACACAATGCCCCTTCTAAAATGTACATGTGACAACCCAGCCGGTCGTCTTTGGAATTTATGTCCTATCCCCCATTAACTGCTTCCCTAAGTACATTTCTGCTATATCGGTTTGTCGGGATGTTCGATGTTAGAATTCGGAGTGTTTTGGGACACTTAGTCCCTAAAGGAGCGTTTAAATGTTGAAAAGTGTTCCATAATTGGAATTGTGTGAAGACAACCTCAAAGTGGAAATTCGATGGTTTTGTTAGCTCTGTTAGGTGATTTTAGGGTTGGGAGCGTGTTCATAATGTATTTTGGATGTCTATAGCTCAATTAGGCTAGAAATGCCGAAAATTAGAATTTGGAGGATCCCGGTACGATAGTGAATTTTTTATCCGAGGGTCGAAATGGGATTCCGAAAGATTCTTTAGCACCGTCATGTCATTTGGAACGTGCATGTAAAATTTCAGGTCAATCGGATCTGTATTGGTTAGGTTTTGGTTCGAAAGCATATTTTGGATCAACTTGAAGTTTTACGCTTGAATCTTGATTTAATCAGGTTTATGGTGTTATTTTAGCTATTTTAAGGGTTGGTGCAAGTTTGAATAAGCTATCTGGTGGTATTAGTACTTTGGGTTGGGGTCTCGGGGGCCTCAGGATGATTTCGGATGGTGGACGGGTTAAATTTCTAAAGTGTGCAGTAGCTGGTTTTTCATTCTTGTGGTATTTCCGCCTTTGCGGCTTGGGAACCGCAGAAACGGTTCCGCATAAGTGGCTTATTCATTCCATAAGGAAAAATAAGCATCACCTCAGGAAACCACAGAAGCGGTCTCTATTTTGCATAAGAGAAACCGCAAATGTGGTTAATGGTCCACAGAAGCGGACTCTGGTAACTTTAGTGGAACCGCAAAAGAGGTTGGTTTTTCCGCAAAAGCGGGACCGCAGAAGAGGTCCCTGGGCCCCAAAAGCGGAAAGCACTGTTCTGATAAGGGTTTATCCGGGGCTTAATTTCAAAAGTTAGAAACTCAATTGAGAGTTCGGGAGAAGGTGATTTTGAGTTGGTTTTGAAGAGAAGATTATTGGGTAATGTTGTTTTGATCCTTTATAGTTATATTTCCTTATTTCCTAGTTAAATAAACCATTAGAAATCAAATTCAAGGTCTAAAATTGGAAATAATGGGGGAACTTCTTAGACTTAATTATGTGATTTTGAGCGGGCGGTTGACATCCGATTTGGGACATTATTATATGGTTAGACTAGTGAGAGTATGAAGGTTCTGAAAATGCAAAAGTTATTCAATTCCGAGCCGTTGAAGCGAGGGGTGTTTTGGTCCTTTTACCTATTTCATGCCCTAGCGTTAGTTTTAATAATGAAATTAGTTACTTGCGATGTTATTTACGTTACGTAATTGGATTGAATAGATTTAGACCATTCGGAGTCGGATACTCGTAGCAAAGGTATCGTTCCTTAGTTGATTTTTCACCGGTTCGAGGTCAGTGGCTTGTCTAACTTTGTGTGGAAGACCTCTCCCCTTAGGATCTATTACTTGTTATCTTAATGGCCGGTACGCGAGGTGACGAGCGTGTTCTTCTGCTACTTGCTCAAAATCCATTTTACTTAGAATATTTAACTGTATTTTCTTGCGAATTTGCTTATTCTAAATGCAGTTTAACATGTGTTAGCTTAGGATAAGCAAGTTTAGCTAACTTACTTGCTTAATTTCCTAAACTTTTTTATTTGTCCTACGTGAAGCATGCTAGACTAGAAATTCTATTAATTATTCTTACTTAGCATTTTATCTTATTTGAACTGTGAGGTGTTACGAATTGGGACTACGGGACGGCATTCAAATAACTCCCTTTGTATGTGTTTCGTTCTATGATTGAGAGTACGGGATACCAAGGGATCCCCGGCACAAATATGATTATAAAAAGGGAGGATACCAGCAGATTCTCGGGATACTCAGAGATCCCTTGTGTAAAATGGAGGATACTAGGAGATCCTCGGGATACTAAGAGATCTCTTGTGTAAAATGAAGATACTAGGAGATCCTCGGGATACTAAGAGATCCCTTGTGAAAAATGGAGGATATCAGGAGATCCTCGGGATACGAGGAGATCCCTCGAGTATGATGAGGATACCGGGAGATCCCCGATGATAGATATCCGGTGGTGATTTGGACTTGTATTTACTTACTGTTTTAGTTCTCGGCCACTGCCTTATTTATTATTTTGCTAGATTCTCATAGTAGATTATATCCATATGGTCATTCCTTATTTATTGATTATTATGTTTTTATCTCAGTAAGGCCTCGACCTTTCCTCGTCACTACCCGACCGAGGTTAGGCTTGGCACTTGCTGAGTACCGTTGTGGTGTACTCACGCCTCTTCTGTGCATGTTTTTCATGTGCAGATCCAGGTACCTCTACACAGGCGCATTATCAGTAGCTACAGAAAGTATTTTGGAGACTTGAGGTATATCTGCCGCGTCCTCAGACCGGAGAGTCTCCCTCTTACTCTACCCCTTTAGCCAGTTAGATGCTATTCTATTCTTCCTTGTTATAGACTCTTCCGGATGATTAGATCAGTATTATGTATTACTCTTAGTTTATGTTGCCCTTGGGTTTCGGGATCTTTGGGATAGATCAGAATGTAAAGTGTTAAAGTGTATGTGCCAGGCGATACCTATATACATTACTCAAGTTATTTAGTTTTTTATTATAAATTTCGTAAACTTTGTTACTTCCGTGATTTTCTAGGCTTACCTGAAGACTAGGTGCCGTCATGACATGTTCACAGTTGGTGACCTAGGGTCGTGACAATACACTTTTACTAGCAATACCAAATAGTAATATCATTTTCCTAGTCATCTGAAATCGTCCATGTTGCTTAAGAATTTAGGACCTTCCTTTCAAAATTGAATTGTGAACTTGCATATGAAAATCTCAATCCTACACTACAAACCACACTTACTATGCAATCGTATGAAAAAAAATGAATATATCAAAATTGACTTTGAGTCGCAAGTAGAATACATATCCAATCAGCCAGAAACCTTCCATTTGATCCATCTGGTAGAAAATCACAATACTCAATGTGCTCCTCATGCCGGTAGGAAATATCCATCCCAAACCATGGTAGAAATCATCAAGAATACTTTGGAATCCATTTGCACATAATCAAGCCATCAGAACCGAATCTCTCTAACTCAACCAAGCTACGTAGGTCGCCAAACCCAAGATTTTTGCCACCAAACACCTGTAGAGACTCATCATATTGTAAGTACCCAAAGAACCGGTCATACCCATTACCATGCGGATCCAACCTACTACCAAGCTATCTTATTTCTCTAATTTCCTTCTGATTACCTTTATAATAATACTTTTCCTCACCATAATACCACGATCCACAGTCAAAACTCATCATACGAGACCCAATCATAAAGCCACACGGCCCTAAGGCCCATAAGTCACTAAATTCCCTCTTAAGCACCCACGATGCACCACAATTGAGACACTCACTCTGAAGAGACCTTTTGTGAACCTTAAAATTTCCCCTTCACCTTTTTGATAGAAAAGTATAGAATCTATAATGTTATAGAAATGCCTCAAGTCTCAACACGATCCAACTTAAATCTCATATTCTAGCCATATATAAATCCACAAAATTCCCAATTTCTACATTTAAATCATGAATACATTAGAACCATTCTCGAGCGTCTTCCACTCTATTCAAATCTCAATCAAAATGACTAAACGATCTAAACAGCTCGTACCCATTAGCACAACAACACCAAAGGAGGTAATCTACACTCTTAAGCAACCGAGAAAATTCCTACTCCATGCACACTACATCTTTTACGAATAACCACTCATTCATTTCATGATTCCCATATAATAATAGAGTGTAATACCACATGCATCCAGAACTTCCCTTACTCGGGTCATCCTCGATCTCAACCTCTGCAAGTCATAACTAATTCACAAGTATACCTCAAATTAAAACAAATACAACACATAATTATGCAATCAACTCGTCAATATCAGACTCCCCCACATGGCTCCAAGCCATGGAATAATATATCTAATAAATTATAATAAACATATCCTATTACTGCCACATACCACAGTGAAACTCAACTAAATCCTTCATTAGTTCATGTAACGCAAATCGTCTAATACCTCAAATCATTGGCAAATCTCGTATTCATCCTCGTGACAGTCAGATCAACAATTACAACCGGTCCAAACTCAAGTCGCACAAATATAACCCACTGGTAGAAAGAAAACCTCCACACAAGATCATAAAAGTCATAAACCCGTAAATTACCTCCCAGGTTATAAGACACTTGCTTAGCCTCAAACAGATATCTCTTTAAACCCTTAACAACCAGAGCTACTAGACAAATCACTTAAACTTTCTGATTTTTGAACTCATCAATAAGACATGAGAATCTAATTCATTCAACAATTAAAATACATGCAAGATCCTCCAATACACTCATAACGCGAGATAATACATCACATCACGACAAAAAGCAAGCACCCAATAGTCTTTTTTACATCTCAAGAAAACTCTGCTCGCTACGTTCAAGCCATATGAACACATCTCGCAATCACATCATACTCATCATGTCTCCATCCAGCCATAAATTCCACAAATAGGCACACTATCAGATATATAAATCCAAAAGCACGTGCTTACATAATCAAAATCCTCGCACTCAAGCTACAGTAAAAAAACCCGGCCTCAAGTCCTCTAGACTGGCCCATCATCAACACATAGAAATCATGTCTCTCACCTTATCCATGGAATCACAAGCCATTGATGCACAACCGATACCGAGTGCTCGCATGCGTATACGAACATGGAAGGAATTCAAGGAGTTACGCTTCAAGCCGAATCAATGTCGCACAATAAGGAAAGAAAGATGGGAAGTTTATCCTAACTGCCCTGTAGCCTTTTGAAGATAGGTTTGGACGTCAACGTCCTAATCTGCAAGACTCTATTAGACACCTGCTCATGACTTGTAGAACCTATGAACCTAGTTCTGTGATACCAATCTGTCACGACCTAAAATCCAACTAGTTGTGATGGCACGCAGCCCAATTTGCTAGGTAAGCCCATTAACAATATCCAATTCCAATAAAGATTTAATAAGGCAATTAAATAATGAAATATCTAAATCTAATACATTCCCAAGGGCTGGTTGTACAAATCATGAGCTTTTAAGAATGAAGTTTACTAAAATGCCATGAAGTGAATATATCATCTGTCTGAAAAGTACATAATAGAGTTGTATGAATCTAAGGTTACGATGAACAAGGGGTAGCTACAACCGAATGTAGGTACATCTTCAAATCCAGGTTCCATCGAATACAACAACATCAGCATTCAACATTTTTACTCAAGGTGTAGAAGTGTAGTATGTGTATAATCGAACCCATGTACCCAATAAGTAACAAACCTAACCTTAGGTTAAAAGTAATGACGAGTTGGAATATAGGTTAGGTCCAACACTGATAACCAGTAGTATTTCATAAAAATGTAAAGAAAATAATAAAAGAAGTAACTCGGAATTTAAATTGCTAAGCTTTTACCGAACTCGCCGAATATATGAGATACTTTGAAACTTTAATTTTTCAAACTATCCTTTCCACGATAAATAGGATGTTACATTTTTTTCTAGATTGCAAAGTGTGAAATACCACTCTATGCCCACATATCAATATGTACAAAAAGTCAAGAATGACGTGATACCATACAACATGAGGAAAATGCATGTCTATGCTTGTATGTCATGTGTGCATACCAATTCCATGTATCATAGAGATGAATCACGTAATCACACTCTCACACTACTCAATCTCATTGTCTCACACATTCCGCTCTTCATGCCCAATTACTCAGTACCGTATATGGCCAATCCGGCCTAGGAAAGATCTGAAATATATACATCAACTGACCAACAGTTACTCAGTACTGAGTAGAGCCAACCCAGCCCATGGAGAAGATCTATATCCAGGTATATAATGCTTCGGACAAGATCCATATTCAGGGAAGATGCATCCCTCAATATAATCAACTGCACTCACTAGGTGTGCGTGCAGACTCTGGAGAGGCTCCTTCAGCCCAAGAACAATTATAAATTTGTATAACTACTGCAGCGTGCAACCTGATCCCATAACTGTCACTCATAATCAGGATCTCGGCCTCACTCAGTCATCAATCTCTCCCGTATCACTCATAGGATCACAATGTCATGGAACTGGCCCGACGAAAATGATATGAGGTATTAATAAATAACAACTGAGATTAAGATATGATATGAATGCACAAATATGAATGAGAAAGAAATATGAATGAAATTAGTGAAATGAAGCAAGAAACAACCACTACGGGTCCCAACAATATCAGCATAAGGCCTAAACATGCTATCTAACATAATTGACAGTTCAATTACTTTATCACATGTTGAATACATGGATGTCAACAAAATAGGGCCACTATGCTATGCCACGGAAATAATAGAGTCACAGCTCACATGGTGCACACCCACACGCCCGTCACCTAGCATGTGTGTCACCTCAATACCAATCACATAACACGTATTTCAGGGTTTTATACCCTTAGCACTAAGCTGGAAGAGTTACTTACCTTGAACAAGTAAATTCCAATACTGAGCAAGTCAAGCGATGCTCCAAGAATTCCATCTCGCTCGTACCTGCTTCTGAATGGCTCAAAATTAGCCAAAAACAACTCAAATTCATCAAATAAAGCCCAAGGAAATAATTCCAAATAATAAAGATCGAATCATCAATCAAAACCCAAACTGGCCAAAAGTAACAACCTAGCCCGCGCCTTGAAACCCAACAAAACTCACAAAATTTGACAACTCATTATATTACGAGTCCAACCATACTTGTTTCACTCAAATCTGATCCCGTATCGATGTTCAAAAATCAAAATTCATTCTATCAGAATTTAGGCTAAAACCCCAATTTTCATCTCAAAATACTAATTAAATGATGATATATTAATGTATATTAACCAAATCCGAGTTAGATTCACTTACCCCGTTGAATTGTTTAAAAGAAATCACGAAACATTGCCACAAATCGAGCTCCCAAAGTCCAAATGTGAAATAATACTCTAATCCTCATTTATATAGTACAAAATATGACCTCTCATTATGCGGAACACACATTCTTTTGTGTGGTTGCACATCCCAGGTCCCGTAGCCACAAGTCTGAATTGTGCGGTCGCACTTCCACAATGACTGCACTATTAGGTTTTAGTAAATTGGCCATAACTTTCTCTATAAATATCCAAATAATGATTGCCTTATATTTTAGAAAACTAGATACCAAGGTCTACAACTTTTTTTTTTGATTTTCTCCAAATTTTTGGGAGATCAGAAGATATAAACTTTCGAAGTCGGACCCGCGAACCTGCAAAATCACCTTTCTGCGGCCGCGAGAAGAATTCTGCAGACCGCAGAATTTCAACTTTTGTCTGCACATCTTCAAGTGTGGTCCGCACAATTACTACTTCCCCAACGCTTTAGGAGTTTGCGGCCACACTTCTTCCCAAATGACATAACAAAGCTATTCCGATTCCTGAAACCAAAATCCGAATCACATATCAAAAAGTTCACTCCCAGTCAAACTTTTTCAAAAATCCAACTTTTGTCATTTCAAGCCAAATTCAACTATGGACCACCAATTCACAAACCGGATATGCTCCTAAGTACAAAATCACCTAACAGAGCTAACAGAATCATCAAAACTCCAATTCGAGGTCAATGCTAAAAATCAAACTTAGTCAACTCCTCCAATTTAAAGCTCCTTAGTTGAGAATCACTCTTGTAAATCAATTTCAAATAATATAAAAACCAAAACTACTTATTCACTTAAGTTATAATGCATGATACGGAGACACTCATGTTCTTAAACCACCGAGCAAAGTGCAAATGCTCAAATTGACCAATCAGGTCGTTACAAGAACAATCCCCAATTATCAACTTGTCAAAATAACAAACTTAACAAACCAGTTTTACAACTAAGAGTAAGAAGAAGAAACCTTAAGCAAATGACGAAGACGAAGAAGAAGAAGAAAAATTTTGTGTATCTAAAGTTAGTACAAAAATTTGATATCAATTAAACTTTATATAAAAAGTGGGTACAGATTCAATCGATAGTGCAAAACTAGGCGCCACATGAAGATTTACAGTAAAAAGACCCAAAAATAATCTTAACACGGTGTGATATTATTTGATTTGAGTTAAGCCCGCAAGGTTTTCCTAAAAGGCCTCACACCATTAAGAGTATTTAACTCCTTATAAGTAGTTTATTTTTCTTTTTTACTTTCCATGTGGAACTTTATTCACACATCCAACATAAGGAGCATGGCACAATGAGCATTGTCTCAAATAAAAATGCAAACACAATTGCTCAGAGACAATCATTATCCTAATTCTGAACTTCAACCTAAGACAATGGAGAACATTATTTCCAATATTATATCTCAGATAAATGGAGTGAATCAATTAGGAAAGAAAAAAAGAGATGCTTGCCGAAATAGTAAAATTTTGTAGGGAGCAATATTTGAGACATATTTGTACACAAGAAATACTACAAGTATCTCTTCAGCCAAAAGAGAAACTTAATAATTATGACCGAGATGTTAGCCAGTCTTTATCTGTCTTTTAGAGAGGAGGAAACGACTAGAAGTACGCATTTTCAGCATGCATTGTTATGTTTCTTATGTGTATTTGGTAAATAATCTTATTTTTTTAGTGTGAAAGTCTTCAATAATTTAGATCATGCACTAAACCTTTAAGGATTTAAGTAACATATCTTGATCGTGTAGAGATATTTTTAAACAATCAATAACATATAACTTGTGATAATAGTTTAATTATCATTTTGCCATATTATTAATTAATGTTTATCAAGAGATTTCGATAATTACTTAATAAGTAACCTTATTGTATAAATATCTTTGCATTGTTAGTTGACAAAGGATGAAAGTACAAGCTCTGAGTGTGTTTATGTGTTAATTTTTGTGTGAGTTGCAGGAGTTCACACCGCTTTTGAAGTAAAAATATGTGTTTCTTATTTATAGGAACTAATCTATGCGTAAAAGGACCAAATAGGAGAAAAATTGGTGAAAAAAGAGCTGAAGATAAAAGTCACATATAACAAAGTGAGGTTCACTTCACCATACCCAGACCGCAACAGAAAAAACGAGAAAAGTCTCGGACAACAAAGCGAGGTTCACCTCACCAGACCGGGACCAGAACAGAAGAAATCAGCTTATTCAATCTGAAATGGAAGAAAGAAAATTCACCCCATACAAATCCCTAGTCGTTATAAATACATCCTAAAACATGATTTTGAGGGACAGACATTACATTGGAAGGAGCGAAGACTTTCGGGAGGCAAGAACATCCTACGAGCAAGAAGGAGAAGGATTCAACTTCACATTTTTCCCTGCTTCTTCCTGTATTTCCATTATTTATTATAAATTTTAGTATTGTAATTTTTGATACTACTATGAATAGTTAGATTGTTATCTACGATTTTGATGAAATCTTTCGTAGGATAAATTCTTGCTATGTTTCTATATAATTGAGCTATTGGATTTCTCTAATTATCAACTACATGTTTATTCATGTTGATTGAATTGTCATCAATTGATTATGCCTATTTAGTATGTACTGCTTGGAAAAGGGTATATATTTAGGTAGTTGTTGAACAATATCATTCCTAACGTATGTGAGGGATCGATACAGAGGGTTTAAAGATGGGATTCGAAATAACAAAACCTTGGTGGGATCTTGGTTTGTGGTGCACTAGTGCCATCTAGCGTAATTTGAAAGAACACATCTAGTAAATAATGGTAGTTTCCCGGAAGAGAATTACAATACCCAAAGTACTCACGATCGATTCTCCTACTTAGGGGAAGTTATAAAAGATGTAGCGGTCTAACAATTGAAAAAATCATAACTCTAGACCTCCTTAATCTTGTCTATAACCCTTATCCTTATTAATTGATAGTTTTACTGCTTTTTAGATTTTTTAGTTAATTAGTTTTGAATAACAAAATATCATTCTCCATAACTTAGAAATTATTCGAGCTTGTCTTCTTAGTGTTATTAAATAGTTGTAGCTAAATATTAGTTCTCTATGTGATTCTACTTTGGACTCTTCGACAAATTATATTTGCAGCAACTGCTTCTTTTTTAAGGAAGAGTTGCGCGTGATCAAATTTCAGAGGTGTTGCAGGGAAACTAACAATATAGTTGTAGCTGTATATCTTTCTAGGTTTCATGTTTGAGCTTTTATCTTGTTTTATTTGTTATTTTTATTTTATTCTACTTGTTGATTTGAAAAATAAGACATCTTGAAATTATGAGAATTTTGGTGTTGATAATTCTACTTTGATCCTCCTTATGCATCTTGTTAGATGAAACCACCATGGCAAAATTATAAAAATATTTTTGAGAGTGAGGTATGTACACCAACTCAATCTTATGTTGTGAAATTTATGTGATAGTTGAGGGGTCAAGGTGGTCACTTTATGGTTGTGCTTATATGTTTTGTCCTCCCCAAACCCCTTATTATAATGGTTCTACTTTTTTTTATTATGAAGTTAATAGGAACAAAGAACCATGAAAACCTGACCTGAAGGAGATAAAAAATATGTTAACATGCCTTATTGAACGAAGTAATCATACACAACTGCAAATACAAAAGCAATATGATATATCCAAAAGCAAGATGCAACTACTCTTAACGTGGAGGCACAAGTGTGTCAATTGGTTGAAGCATTTAATACTTAACAAGCTAATATTGTGGATAGTAGCAGAAAAGAGAGTGCATTATATGTAGAAATTGAGGTGCTAATGGAGGAGGTCAAAGTAGAACACCAACATTCTAACTAGGTAGAATTTGATGCTCTCAATGATGAAGAAATGATACTAGAGTTAGGCAAGGACATTAATGATACAAATTTAGTTGACTTTATTGTAATTTGTATAGATGATGTTGAAAATCTTGAAGTTCAGGTATTTCAGTATGTTGGACCGCATTTTATACACTTTTCTATATTATGTTCAGATGGGGAAATGAGAATTTATCCTTATCCGCATTAAAAGGAATCAAGGGTAGAGGTCGATAGATTTTATATTTTGAAATATTCAAGACCGTCTAAATAAGGTGACACTCCTCAGTCGAGAGCCAAAAAATACATGAAACTTTATTTAAACTTTCACTTGCAAAAGTTTGTATCATTCCAAGCACATAATCATAAGCTTGAAGAAAGACTTCGCGTTAAATTTATAAACTCGAGGTGGATGTAGAAAGTGATTCATGTCGTGTCGCGACGTTAATTCAAGTACTTATTGGGAGGTAACCTGACTGCTTTCTTTTACTTTTATTTTATATTATTGTATTATTCTTGTCATGTCATTTTTATTTTATATGAGCATGGTTAGCAAATCATCAGAAGAAAGCAAAATCAAGTGAGATGATTAGAACTAAGTATAAGGTGTCTGCACAAAGAATCAAATTCGGGAGTCCAAGTACTCCATGAGCTGCTAATGCTTCGGCCTTTGGCCTACCGGGGGGTTTTTTTTACCCTCTTATATTTATGGGTATGCATTGGGAAAAATGTATAATTTTAAGTGTGAGCTGACGAGACTGTTTTAATAATTTTCTATTCAATTTTAGTTGTGTTATTTTATGTGTGCTAAAAAATAAAAATAAAATAATAATAGGTAGTAATAATTCCTCTTGATTTTTCTTATCATCACGGTTCTTTTTCAAGGGGTGACTTTTGAACCGGGTAGCAATTTTTTTTTGTAGGTAGAATTTTTATATAGTTTTGAACTTTTCCCGACGATGGACTTCCTAGAGAGTTTTCTTGAGGGATTAAAGTCCAAAGAAAAAAAAATATTTTTTTTCTTTTTGAACTGATAATAGAATTGGGAGAACTTGAGCATCAATGCTTTTTGACATGCCTTATATAGTTGCTTATGTTCGGAACATTTGAATTGAGTACTTTCTTCGTGATCTTTATAATAACATGCCTTAAAATATATGTGGCTTTCTTTTGAGACTGAGGCTCATATTTAGACTCTTACGATTATTTTTTGTGTGCTTCAATTTTATTATGATGGTGCTAGTTGCTTTAACCTGAAGATCGGTTCCGAGCCATCTTATGTGAGCCATGTGTATTTCGTAAGGTGAGGTTTTGGTGTACTCTAACCATCCTTGCTAGTCTAGAACTTTCCCCATATGTGAGCCGAAGCGAAATGATTAAGTCTTGTAAGTTTATAATATTTTCTTACCAGTGCTAATATTATCCGTAATCAATCCTTTTGAGCCAATAGGTTATTTCTTTAGTAACTACATTACAAGCCGATTCTCCTTTGTTCTTAATCAAATATTGTTGAACTTTACCTCCGAAAGTACTTAAGTAGCTAAAAAACTAAAGAAAGAAAATGGAAAGCTTTTGATTGGAACCATAGAAAGGCCGACAATAAGGTGCACTTGTATAGAAAAGGGAATTACAAGAAATATCACATAAATACATAAAGGAGAGAGTTTTAAAAAAAGAAGAATAGCACCTTCTGTATCAGTGCTTGGGTTAGTAAGTATCTATATATTAATATACTTAATGAAGAAGGACCTTAGTGTGTATGGTTTCATGGGGAAAAATACTGAAATGGTCATGACAAGAATGTGGTTAGAAGTGACATGTAGTGTATTAAAATTTTTAGGAGGGTTAGTCAATACTTTTTCAAATATATTCTACCCATTCTTTTGCCCACATTAGAACCTATAAAGTTCTACTTAATCCTAGACTTTGAGAGCTTAAATTAGTAGAGACTTACACTATGGGCAAGACTATGATACGAACTTGGGTGGCATATGAATTTCTTTGTAAAAGTGAGGAAATTACTCCAATTTGAGAGTCCTCAAAATAAATTTGTACTTGTATTGAGTGTGTGGACTTCTTTCACTGTGATTTATTGGCGAGGGCACATGATTTACAAAGGATTGGTAGAGACCTCGATTTTTGAATTGGCACAAGGAGCAAATCAGAATGTGGAATTCATTAGAGTCAAGTTTTGAGGCGGGGAAGTTCGAAAGAGTCACATAAATATTTTAAATAATCTTGGCATGAGTTTAATACTTGAGAAAATGTATTAAATGTGCATATGTTAGGTTCTAAGCGTTGATATAATTCATTGTCATTGGTGTGATGTTTGAGTATGTTTTGAAAGGTATTTCTTGCCTATGCGCTTAATTTTATGTTGCTCGAGGATGAGCATGAGTTTAAACATGGGTAGTGATAATTGATGAAAAGTGCATGTTTTGAGTGTGTGTATGTGTTAATTCTTGTGTGATATGTGGGAGTTCACACAACTTTTTAAGTGAAAATATGCTTATTACGTGTTTCTTATGTGTAGGAACAAACTTATGTGGAAATGATCAAATAAGAGAAAAATTGGTAAAAAACTGAAGAGAAAAAACGCGGACAACGAGGCGAAATTTACTTCGTCAAATCGGGACCGGGGCAGAAGAAACCAGAAAAGTTTCAGACAACGAAGTGAGTTTCACTTCGCTAGACCGAAACCGAAGCAGAAGAAACCAGCTTCTCCAATCCGAAATAGAAGAAGGAAAATCCGTCCCGTACAAACCTCAGTCGCTATAAATACATCCTAAAACGTGTTTTTGAGGAAGAGATACTACTTTGGAAGGAAAGAAAACTTTGTGGAGGCAAGAAGACGCTACGAGCTAGAATGAGAAGGATTCAACTTCACGTCTTTTCTCTCTTTCTTCCTCTATTTCCATTATTTGTTATGAATTCTAGTATTGTAGTTTTGCATACTATTACAAATTGCTAATTTGTTATCTAGGGTTTTGATGGAACCTTTCGCAGGATAAATTCTTGTTATGTTTTTATGTAATTGAGTGGTTAGATTTTTCTAGTTCTTAAACTACGTGTTTATTGTTGTTGATATGTGCCTATTTAGTGTGTATTGCTTGGAAAAAGGGTACTCATTTAGGTAACTGTTTAACAAAATCACTCATAACGTATGTAACAGATCAATATAGAGGATTTAAAGGTGAGATTAGGAATAACAAGCGTTAGTGCGATCTTAGTGAACGGTGCGCTAGTTCCAAGTAGCATAATTCAGAAGAATATGAATCGTACATTGTTTTAGTTCCTCGAAAAGGAATTACTACACTCGAAGTACTCGCGATCGGTAGAAAATACTTAAGCGAAATTATAGAAGACATAGCAGAAAGGATTCTGACAATAGAAAAAATCATAACTCTAGACCTGCTTAAATTTGTCTCCAACTTTTATCCTTGTTACTTGATATTTACTGCTTTTTAAATGTTAGTTAATTAGTTTAGAATAAAAAAATCGCATTCTTTGTAACTTAGAAATTGTTCGAGCTTGTCTTCTTAGTGATATTAAACAGTTATAGCTAAGCCTTAGATATTTGTAGGATTTGACTTCAAACTCTTAAACCGAATTATATTTATAGCGACCGCTTGTCCTTTTTAGGATTAGAGTTGAGCATGATCATGTGCATATCATTGAAACTCAAGGTTCAATATTCAAGTTGGACTTGCCTCAACTAGTCCGTTCTCTTGGACAACAAATAGAACTTCTAAGAAGCTGCTTTATGTCATTTGAACGGCATCAGCTAGCCATATGGCAATTGAATTTTATTCTAGTTAAGGAACCTCGAATACATATATAGTTCATGAACTTTATAGACAAAAAGATAATTATAAAAAGTGGCACTCGTCCACAATATATCGAAAATGAGAAGGCAACTGTACTGGTATATAAGAAAAACGAAAAGATAAGACAAAAATATTTAAAGAAAAATCGGAAGGCTGAATCGAAGTTTGAAATTCTAGAGATCCTAATATACAGCGTGATCGAACAAATTCTCCAACTATTTGTCATATCCTTATAATATCCTCATCCTGATAGAAAATAAAGGAAGAAAAAAAATTGATAACCTTTAATGCTTTTATGCTTCGATTTTTCTGTTTTATGTTAATCAAATGTCGGCGAAATGAATTGCAACTGAGAAGAAGAATCAACATATATAATGGACGAAGATGCCCATGCATCCAATATCTTTAGGTCCCAATATGATACTAACATAGGGCTTTCTTCATCAGCTTATTCGGTTGTTGCACTAGCGCAAAAGGTTAGGTTCTTTCACAAGGCGAATTAAATATTTAAATTTTATGGATTTAACTTCTAGGGAATCCATTTCATAGTTGAATTATAATTTTAAATTTTAATATTTGTTGAAATTTAAGTAATTTTTCACATATTTATGTTCTGCTCTTCAAAACCGACCTATTACTCTCCTCTATGAAAAAGTTCTTCCATAATCACTCTCGATAAGATATTAATTTCCCTTTCAAATGAAAATAGAACTACTCTTTTCTCTTCATCATAGAAATTCGTCATTCTATCACAGTGTGGTGCTCTCAAAAAGCTCAATTCTCTAAGGCTGAAACGAATAGATCAGGAATAAATTCTTGGGATCCGCCCGTTCCGATCCTTGCCTGCGAAGCAATTTGCAACCCCAGATATGTATGTTGGGAGAATCCCATGATCCTTCCATGTGGAAGGAAAGGAAGAAAGAAGACGAACACGAATATTAAAAAAGCGGTTCGTTCATGGGGATCCCAAGAAAGGATGATAGAGAGCGGAAGGGCTTTCCAAGCATAAAACAATCTCGACATATATATTACATGGCAATAAACAGAAGGCTGTTTCGTGGTTATTCTTAGCCCAGTCACATTTCAGTTCCCAATAATCACCATGAAAGACTACCATTCAAAAATACTAAATTATGTTGTTTAAATATTATATCCATGCCCCATATTATATCCCTCACTGAATACTATTTGTGTCCTACCCCCTTAAATGATTTAAACCCTGTTATTTTTAATTGGTTTCCAGTTGATTGCAGAGGCAATTGGCGCATATTTCATTATATTTGCATGGTTTGGATCAGTTGTAATGAATAGGCTATTTGATGATGAGAGCGTAACGTCTCCAGGGATAAGCATGACATGGGGAGCAGTTGTGATGGTGATGATTTACTCATTGGGACAGGTTTCAGGAGGTCATTTTAATCCTGCTGTTACAATCACTTTCACTATCTTCCATCGGTTCCCATGGAAATTAGTACGTACTAATTGTAGTATTTGTCTTTTTGACTTCTGATTTACCTTTGGATGACATAAAATCATATGGTAATTTATTGGTTTAGAATAGTAGCAAAATGTATTTAACATCATATGCATGTGTTGCAGGCACCTCTGTACATAATAGCTCAACTAATTGGCTCAGTTCTGGCATTCGGTACTTTAGCGCTACTGTTGGATGTGAATCTCAAAGATTATTTTTAATATTTTCCTAAATAGGGTTGAAAAATAACCCAAGTTTCAATATTTGGGTTAGAAAAAAGTAAGTTTTCAATTAATTGGTTATCCCCACAACATGGGGTGTACAATATGGACCGGGTTGGTTTGGTTTTAATCAAAATTAAATCAATCCAACTATATTAATTTGGATTGGTTCGGTTTTGTCGGGTTTTTTGTTACATGAATATTATTCCAATCATACTTTGTTAAATTTTCTATAAGTAAATATATTTTAGTAAAAATAAAATAATAATTGTCAAACATATGATCTATTAAAATTTTTTTATGGAAGAATTTCTTAGTAACAATGATAGTTATTGTTTTAGTCGTCTGACAATAATTTTTTATTTATGTACACTTTCAAGGATTTTCATATTTAATAATTAAACATAAAAATCAATATAATACCTAAAAATAATCATATGTTCTACTTGATTTTAATTATGGGAATACCACTTCAAATTCGAAAAAGATATAAGAGTTTAATAGATATTGACATATGAATATGGAAGAACAAAATAATTGACGCATTTCAATAAGAGTCGATAAGAAAGTGATCATACAACTCATTATTTAGAGTTAATAAAAATGAAGATTATATTACATTCCATAAGAGAATTCCAAATATTTCTAGACTCTTTTTAAAGATTACTTCATAAAAAGTCCTAAACGTTTAAATAAAATTGTATATTTAACGTTGGATGGGTTCGTATTTTTACTCAATACCAAACAAAATCAAACCAAAACCTAATTTGAGTTTTTAATCAGTTTGGTGCGACATTTCTATTCTGCGTGTACAAACCTGCCTACAATCATTTACGGTTCTAAGATCTAACTTTAGTGGTCATTTGGTATGAGGTATTAGGTGGGATAAGAGTTGAGATTAAATTTGTGCCTTGTTTGATTGGAGGTATAAATTTATCCTGATATAAACTTGTACCTCCAATTAAACAGGGTAAATATAATCTCAAATTTTATTTTACTTATTTCATCTTATCCCACTCTATATCATCAATTGTGGGATTACATGATTCTATCTTTTATGTGGTACAAATTAATACCGGGATTATAATCTCGATACAATTTTGTCCACGTACCAAACGAACCCTTATTGTATAGGACCATGGCAACTTTTAACCGATGGGTTATTTGTTATTGAAGAAAGGACAGAACAAAATGACAACTCACCGAGGTGTGTTTGGTATGAAGATAAAAATATTTTCTAAAAAATATTTTTTAATTTTCTCATGTTTGATTGGTTTAAATGTTTTGGAAAATATTTTCCTCATCAACTTATTTCCTCCAAGTAGAGGAAAATATTTTCCCTATCAAGAGGAGGAAAAACATTTTCCAAAACTCCTTCTCAACCTCTCCATCCAATTCTTTATTCTCAACAATCCACCCCACACGCACCACCAAAAAAAAATTATTTTTACTTTTTTTTTGTTTTAAAATTTCTGTTTTTTTTCTGCACCCCTCCCTATCCCCCACATCCCACCCCAAATCCTGCACAAGAATCTTTTTTTAACGTTTTTTGTAATTTTCAAATTTCTGTTTTTTTTTTCCTACACTCCCACGCACATCCGCAACATCCCCTCCCCCCCCCCCCCCTCATAATTTTATTTTTTTACTTTTTTTGTAATTTTTAAATTTCTATTTTTTCTGTACCCCACCCCGTGCCCCCTGCCCCCTGCCCCCACAATCCCGGGGAAAAATATTTTTTAATATATTTTCAGTTTTATTTTTTTTATCTTTCGGTTTACAGGTTCAAAATTTTACAAGTTACAAAGTTATGAGTTTGGAGGTTAATGTGTTTCAAATTTTACGGGTTTAAAAATTATAAAGTTTACGGGTTCGACATTTCGCGATTTCGAAAGTTTTGCAGTTTAGAAGTTTATGAATTTTGTGGGTTCGGAAAATTGTTGGTTCGAAAGTTTATGGCTTTATGTTTATTGTATCAAAATTATATATGAATGCTCTTGAGAAAATAGTTTCCTTGATTTGCGTACCAAACGTCGGAAAATAAATAAGATTACTACTTGTTTTTCAAGAAAACATTTTCCGTCATACCAAACACACCCTGAATCATTTAACAATTTAAGCATTTCACAACGGCTTGACTATTAAATAGTTAATTATTTTTGTTAAATTCATATTATAATAGCGTGACACATTTGATGATACCATGAGTCGATAAATAATTTCTTTGTCTTCATTTAAGCTTCACACCCCCAAAATCGAGTGTGTGAATTCAACGCTCAATTTCGTTTAGTTGCAAGCTGTAATAAATATTTGTCCAGGTTTTGATTGGGAGATATCTTTGTTAGGAACATATATCTATCTATGTCGTATAAAGGTACTCAATTTGATATATTGATTATAAGATATAGTATATTGCTTATGTGGTCCTCATAGGATAGTGAATAAGGTTTTGGATTCACTATAATTATAATCTAGTTTTATCTAAAGATAAGTATACATGTCTATTAATAATCACTATGCTCATTATATATAGTAGAATATCGATGATGATGATTCACTGGCTGCAAAAATATAGTCTAGGGACTATGTCATCATATTCCCAAGCAAAGGCTAGACCGTATTAAACTAAACTTAATTTTCGATTTAAACTGTATTTACATGCTAAAGGAAAATGTATATATATAATAGATCTCACTAATTTTGAACTTATTAAATTTTAATCTTAAATTTATATGTTTTCCTAAGATGTATATGTCAACAAATGAGGTCGGAAGATATTTGGGCGACTTGTATGGGTGGAAGGATATATGAAATTTGAGAAATTCAACATAGATAATTTACAGCATTTGGGTACATGATATGTATAGTAACATGGTAAATAAAATATTACTAGCATATCATAATACCTTATGAAAATTGCGCATGTTTTTCATGTTTGGTCAATAAACTGTGTTTATATATTTTCGTTAATTTGATTGCGTTTCTCTTGGAAGACAAAATGGAACACCAAGGTATCTAAATTTATGTGATTTTGCTCGTGAATGAGATTAACCACGTTAACTCTAGATAAGGTACCTCAAACTCACAGTTGTCCCATGCATGTGGCTGCTGATCTCATTTCTGTTTTGACCAGAGACTACGTAAATCTAAATTAAATCCGTGAAGTTACCAAAGTCCAAGTTGCAATTTATATTTCACCAACGTTATACATTAAAAAAAAGTCCTAAACGGTATTCTCTCAATTTTATCCAAGAATGTGATTCTAGACCATAAGAGTAAAGTAAAAAAATTCGCAGATAATTAACAATGATTATTCAAAGTATGAAACACTGTGGATTCTAGAGACCCTAATAAATATAGTATGTATCTTGTTGCCCTTAGACGTGTATTACATTATCCGTGCAACTATTAAAGAAATCAAAGGTTGACTGTCCCTATGAAAGATTGAACAATTTGGACTAGCTATTAGATTGGTCAAACATTTTGTAACCTTCCAACAAATTCTCCGATTGTCTATATTTTTCATTATATATATACCCACACCTTGATAATAAAGAGGAAAATAAATCGACAAGTATCCTTATACTTGTACATGAATTTAACACGAAATATATACTTGTACAAGCATGGCAGTGAAGATTGAAGGGATCCGAGAAGCTGAAATCTCCAAAATGGAAGAAGGTGTCCATGCAGATAATGTATGTGCGTCCCAGTCTAACTTTAGCATAGGATTTTGTTCATCACCTTCCGTTGTTGCTGTTGCACAAAAGGTTAGTTTTTGACGATAGTTACTTGTAATGATATTTTAAGTGACATAATACATTTTATTAAAATAAAAATTACACTAGGAGTATTAGGGGTGTACAAACCGAACGGGAAGACTGCATCAAACCGAAAAGTCAAACAAAACCGATCAGAAAACCCGACCAGGTTTGGTTTGATTTGGTTTGGTATTGAGTAAAAAATTCCGAACCAAACCGACATATAAATATATAATTTGCATATATACTTTTAAGATTTTATATAGAATTTTCTTTAAAACATGTCTACAAATATTTGGGATCCTCTTGTGGGATATTACCTTTAATAGTATATGAAGTGCTACATATTTATTAACCATAAATAATGGGTTGTATGATCACTTTCTCATCAAGTATCGCAGAGATGCGTCAATCTCTTTGTTCTTCCATATTCATATCATATGTTAACATCTATTAAATTGTTATATCTTTTCGGATGTGAAGTGATCATTATTATATTTAGGTATCATATAAATTTTTATATTTAACTACTAAATTCGGTTAACCCTGAAAGTATGCATCGACGAAACATTATTGTCAGACGACTAAAAAATAACTATTATTTGTTACTAATAAAATTCTCTCGTAAAATATATAATATATAATATATTTGTTATTTTTCATATTTTTACTAAATATATATTCACTTATCAAAAAGTTTACAAAGTAAGATTGAAATAATATTTAAGTAACAAAAAATACGAAAAACCCAAAAAATCCGACAAAACCGAACCAATCCAAACCGATATAATTGGTTTGATTTGGTTTTGATAAAAGCCGAACAATCCGGTCCATGTATATCCCTAATGAGTATATTAAATTAAAGGTAAGCTTGTTAATATGTTCTATTCCTTTTTCTAGTTGATTGCAGAGGCAATTGGGACGTACTTTATTATATTTGCAGGATGTGGATCAGTAGCGGTGAATAAGCTATACGATGGGAGTATTACGTTTCCAGGGATATGCGTGACATGGGGTCTAATTGTGATGGTGATGATCTACTCTTTGGGACACGTATCTGGAGGGCATTTTAATCCTGCTGTTACCATCACGTTCGCTATCTTCCGTCGTTTCTCATGGAAACTGGTACGTATCGGTAGTACGTAGTTTTTATACTTTACTTTTTTTTTCATTCAAACAAATATCTTGGGAGGAAACATCTGATCAACAACGTTAGTATTAAGAGTCCAATAGATACATACCTCACAACTAAGGTACTCATGCATGTAGAACATAACCAATGTTCAAGTATTTAAATGAAAGTTTGTGTCAAAATTTAGGAAATCCTTATTAATTTTATGGCAAAATATATCGAGATCTCCTTGAATTTGATACTTTTATTCGACGTAGACCTGAATTATTTTCGGTTCAAATTAACCTCTTGAACTTTTCAGTTTGATAGTCCTGATCGAATAGACAAGAGGGGTTGCTCTGATGGTAAGCAACCCTCACTTCCAACCGAGAGGTTGTGAGTTCGATTCTCCCCAAGAGCAAGGTGGGAAGTTCTTGGAGGGAAGGATGCCGGGGGTCTATTTGGAAACAGCCTCTCTACCCAAGGGTAGGGGTAAGGTCTGCGTACATACTACCTTCCCTAGACTCCACTAAGTAAGTGAGATTATACTGGGTTATTGTTGTTGTTGTAGTCTTTGATCGAATAAAGATGTAATATATCCATGCAATGAACAGGCACCTATGTACATAATAGCTCAGGTAACGGGCTCAATTCTAGCAAGCGGCACATTAGCACTATTGTTGGACATCACTTCCACATCTTATTTTGGTACTGTTCCAGTAGAATCTAATGGCCAATCTTTGGCTATGGAAATCATCATTTCCTTCCTCCTTATGTTCGTTGTTTGCGGAGTTTCTACTGATGATAGAGCGGTATGTTATTTCTTATATTTTACATTGAGAAGATAACTTCATTAGAAATTAAATTTAGCACCATTCTCAAGGTCATTGGTTAATTCATTTGCTTGCATGTGAAAAACAGATAGGAGAATTGGCTGGATTGGCTGTTGGAATGACAATAACCTTGAATGTCTTTGTTGCCGGGTATGCTTAAAGTTAACTACTCATCTTATTACTTTACATAGCACACAATGTTTGCTAAATATTTAACTATAAAATTTGTTCTTTCTAGTACTTTTTAAAAAAAATTTAATTTCTAAATATATTTTAATTTTAATTTAAGGAAATTAAGGATTTGGTTTTCAGATTCATACCAAAAATTATTTTTAAATGACACGTTTTTGAATCCGTCAATCTCTCCCTCTTACTCCCTCCGTTTCATATTGTTTGAGATAGTTTGACTCGTACTGAGTTTAAGAAAAAAGAAGAAACTTTTAAAACTTGTGATCTTAAAAGATTAAATGGTAAAATGTTTGTGGGGCCATACCATTTGTGTGGCTATAAAAGCTTCTCACTAAGGGCAAAAAGAGTAAATGAAGAGTTTAAAGTTAAATTATTTTCAAATTTAGAAATGTATCATTTATTTTAAAACAAACTAAAAAAGAAAGTATATCAAATAATACGAAACAGAGAAAGTATATTTTATTTTTAATGAAAATGCAGAGTAGTAATTCTTACTTTTCAAATGAAGTGGATGCAGGCCAATTTCAGGAGCATCGATGAATCCAGCAAGGAGCATTGGACCAGCGATAGTGAAGCAAGTCTATAAAGGTCTTTGGGTGTATATAATTGGGCCAGTCATCGGAACTCTGGCGGGAGCGTTTGTATACAACTTAATTAGATTTACTAATAAACCACTTCTTCAACTGGTTAACAGTAGATCCTTTCTTCCAATTTAAGAGAGTAAAATAATTCATGAATTTTTAGGTTATAGATCTACTGAAGGAATGTATCTGTCATTTTTTGAAATCTCTTTTTATGGTTCATCAAAATAATACTAATGTAAACTTCAGCAATGTACTTTAAACAAATTTTATTGTTCTTGTCTAGCCCTTTATTCTTTCCTCTTACCAATAGATAACAGAATGTCCATATAATATATATACTCCATTCGTTTCAATTTAGACGAGATAGTTTGACTTGACACAAAGTTTAGAAAAAATTTAAAGAAACTTTTTGAAATTTATGATCTTAAAAGCTTAAGGGGTAAAAGCTTGTGGAGCCATGACATTTGTGTTGTTATAAAAGTTTTCTCATTAAGGGTACAATGGGTAAAATGAAGTTGTTTGGCTCAAATGTTATCTATATACTTTGCAAGCTTAGAAAACAATCAGAAGATAACAAGGGTAAATGGTAATCAAATATAATTTGACCTAGACGTAAAACGGGCGATATCGTAGTTATAGATCTCAAAGATAAAGGAAATAATCTTAGCTTATGAGAGAAGCAATTGTAGGAGACAGAGATAGAAATAGAGATAGAGAGAGAAGTTGTATTATTGGAGAATAATAATGATGCCCATGTTACAATGTGAAGGTCTCCTTTATATAGTAGGAGACCTTCCTCGAAATAATCAAAGAAAAAATACAAAAGTAGGTGGCTTTTCTTAGTGAAGAAATTAGGTTCCAAACGACGTCTCTTTCACCCCCACGGCCGGGCCTTGCCCTCACTTTGGCCGGCGTCTACTCATTGAGCGTACCCGTTAATCATGGAGACGTTGAGGGCCGAATTTGACCCCATACAGTTAGTCCCCTCCGTTCCTTGGAGACGTGCCCGATGGGCGTCTTCAATGGACGGACTTATAAGCCCCTCATTAAGAGAATTTGGACACATCCTCGAACTTTTGCATGAAGGAGACAAAAATGCATGACAAAGTTGAACCGTTGACGTATAGTTTTTTTCGGAATGATGTCATTAGTCGTATGTGTCATTATTACTTTTGTTCCCAAGGTGGCTCAGTTTGTGATGTAACGTTCTGGTGTCCTGCGCCCGTGCTGATCATGCCTTTTCGATTTAGGCATAACTTCATCCTATAAATAGGGGAAAGGTTCAAACTGATTCATCTTTTGACCTTTGAGAATACTTTCTTATTCCCTTTTCTGTCTTTCTTCCTTGGAATCGACATCTTGTGTGAGATCTTCCTTGTTTCTGTGTGGTTGTATTTCGCATCACCAGTATTTTAAAATCAGTTCATAAGGCAAAACACCGTCAGATTAGCAACAAAACTAAGGACACTGCTCCTTCTAGGGTTCCGCCTTCCTTCGGGGTTGAAGAGGAAGAGGTGGAAAAAGGGCCTCGTTCCTCTTTCGGTAGAGAATGTGCTCCCAAAAGAGATGCACGTTTGAAGAGATTTTAAAACGAAGAGCTCATTTATTCCTTGGGAGCACAATGAACTGCTCCACTCCCACTTAGATACACTTCGATCAACGTACAATATTCCGGGCCATGTAGAGATGGTTTCGGCTGAGACGGACTATGTCAATGTGCATAGGCCTGGGTTTTAAATTTTTTATGAGTATCCACTTAGGATCAAATATAGCCTACCGTTTATCCCTTTGGCGGAGGAGCTATGCCGCTTTTACAGGGTGTGCCTGGCCCAGCTCACGCCCTATACGTTGAAAGTGTGTAGATTTCTTACTACGTACGCGGCTAGGGCGGGGAGCGTGGTCTAGGTTCATCACCTTCTGCAGATGTTCAGCCCAAGCTACTTGAGGGGTACCACGCTTCATTTGAAGAGTCGTGGTACTAAGAGCTTCTTGGTGAAGTCCGATAACAAGTCCAATCGCAGCTTCTGGAAAAGATACCTTCTACATCAGGGCGGAGCACCTGGTGCCTAAATGTAAGTATCCTTGTGTGGATTTCGTAATTATTTGGGGTCCTGACTCTTTCGTCGTTGTGATATCTTTTTCTCTTATTTGTAGTGGCGGCCTCTCCACCCCGGCTCGTCGAAAATATTAGATCATGGGTGGAGGGGTTGATAGCTTACGCGGAGGAGTGCTGCACTTGGCCCACGTTCCGCAACCAGTACGGCCCGCCAGGTAGTTTTTCTTTATTTTAGCTTCAGTTTCGAAGGCCCCCTTGAATTTTGTTTCCTAAATTGCTTGTGTCGGCAGGTCGGGTTGCTTACAAAAAGAAGTAAAAGACCCTAGTCGCCCCGTGTAGGGCGGAGGTTGATTCAGATAACGTGTCGTATCAGGCGGCTCGCCCAGTGACAGTGCTCCTACGGGTTCTCAGTAGGAGGCTGCGCCTATGGAGGCTTCTGAGTCGGTGCCTGAAGTTGTGCCTGTGACGACACCTGAGGTCGTGCCTGTGATGGTGCCTGAGGCCGTGCCGGTAGAGGAGGCTTCTGAAGGCGAAGAGCCGTTGGAGAGAAAGAGGCGGCGGCTGATTACCGATAAAGGGATTGCGACTACAGACGTGAGGACTAGCGAGCCCCCATCGACAACCAAGGCCTTTTTTTTATGGTCGGGGCCATTCATTCAGGAGGTTGGCTCCCTGAAGGACAACCGCCATCGTTGCCAGCTCAGCTTGCATCCCAGAGAGCGGGTCGTCCTCTACAGTTGGGGAAACGGGCATAGCGATTGCGAGGACCGGACCTGAGGCTCTCTTGGAGATGTATCGGGAGACTCAGCCCGCGTGGTGATGAGGGCGGGCAGGTCTACCCGCCAAATCGTGATCCCTGGCGGGTATAACTTGCTATAAAATATCATGCAAGGCACCTTGTTTTGTGCGGCTGCAGAGCATGAAACGCTGAAAGGCATTAGTAACAGGGATTTGTCTAGGAGGGTCCCAGGTGTAGCTTTGTAGGTAGCTTTTAGTTTTTCTTTTATGGGCCGTAAAGGTTGGTACGTACTGACTTGTATTTCCTCTCTTTTCTCTTCATTTTAGACCCTCGTCTTGGAGGTGGAGAAGAGGTGGCGTGAGCAAAGGAAGGCGGCCACCTTCAACAAAATGGCGAAGAAGTACAAAGAATGTCGTGCGAAGCATCAAGCGTTGGAAGATGTGCTCAAGCAGGACCTTCAGTTTCGGGTGTTCTGTGAGGGTCTTGAAAAATCGGAAGCTCAGTTGAAGCGGAAGGTTGCCGAGTTAGACGAGGTCGACGAGCAACTAATGGTTGCTTTGGCTCGAAAGATTGAGCTAGAGACTATTCTTCAATGAAAATAAGAGGAGCTAGAGATTAGCCGTGGAGTAGCGACGGAGGCGGCTCAGTTGCATACTAGAGTCGCCGCTTTGATTGCTGAGCTCGACGCCAAGGCAGCTGAAGTTGAGACCCTTGAGCGGGCCGCTTTTTCAAAAACCGAAGATGACATGCATCGTGAGGCGCACGAAATATGGGTGTACCCCGAGGCTAGTTGGTCATACTCGAGGAGTACTTATCTACTAGTCGATCCACTGAGGCGGAAGTTGAGGAACAACTGCGCTTAGCCCGTGTCACCCCTGCCACTTGTGTTTATTGCTCTGATTCCCCTAATAGGGCGGGCTACGGTTCTGAAGACGTCAAGCGTCTAGAGTGCGACTCCTGGATCTCAAAGACTTACCACCCTGGGGGTGATGGTAGATAAAATAGCAGCCAAGTGGGGCATGATGTCCGAAGCAGCGAAGGCTATTAGGTTTTGTATATATTTTTCTTTCTCCTCTTTTTTGGATGTAACCGGGACCTTTTTCAGGGTCAGATGTACATGTATTTTTTGAGACAATGAAACACATCTTTTCTGCTAATTTATTCTTTTTCTTTGATCTTTTGTTTCTCTGGTGCCCTATTTCCATTGAACGGGTGCTCGATTACTTGTTGGACTTTTACTGTGTTTCTGATTGTTGTTCAAGTGCTTTGTGATATCGTTGAACTAGGTCAGCGATCAGTGGGGAACGATCGAACTGGGTTGCTGTTTTAACATTGTTGGCCTTAGCCATACATATGTCTACGGCCTATGTTGAGTCGTTAATTTATCGTTGCCGATCTCGATGGTCTCGACCAATGATAGCGTAGATGGCCATATTCATATAATTTCGAGGTCTTAGCCATGAGTGTGACTTCAATTGTCTTCGAGTCACTCACTTATTTGTCATGGTCGATCCGCATCGTTCGTTGGAGGCGATGGCCACAGCCATGATGAAGTCGACAGCCTTGGACAAAGTGAAGTTGATGGGCTTGGCCATATGGGTGACTTCGACTGTCATCGAATCACTTGCATGTTGTAATTGAATTGGGTCGACTGTTGGAGCTGATGGCCTTAGCCATAATGAAGTCGATGGCCTTGGCCAGTATTAAGTTGATGACCTTGGTCATATCATGTTGATTTCGACGGTCGTCGAATAACTTGCTTGCTATAGTCGAACTGGGTCGACTTTTGGCAGTGATGGCCTTAGCGATAATGAAGTCTATGGCATTTGCCAGTATTAAGTTGATGACCTTGGTCGTTTATACATTGGAGATAGCCGTAGCTATTTATATGTTGGAGATGGCCGTAGCCGTTTATACATAAGAGATGGCTATAACTGTTTATACATTGGAGATGGTCGTAGACGTTTATTCGTTTGAGATGGTCATAGCTGTTTATACATTGGAGATGGCCGTAGCCGTTTATACGTTGGAGATGGCCATAGCCATTTATACATTGGAGATTATGCTAGTCCAATCCCTTTTTCATGTCGGCCTTGAGAGCGTATGGAGATGTTGATATGATAAATTTATTCCGCAAATATCTCCAGGTGTGCCCTCCGCCGCCTCATTAAAAACCTCCTTAAGAAAACCCAATTGGGACAAAACTCGGTAAGGAAAAAAGAGTACGACTCGGGAGATGCCTTTCAAAAATGGAAATACTTGAGGTGGTTGATATTCCAATTCTTTTGTAGCGTTTTCCCTTCTATTTTATCCAACTGGAATGCTCCTTTATTGGCTGCTACTATGATTTTGTAGGGTCCGACCTAATTAGTGCCCAATTTTTCTTCGCTTGGATCTTTGGATGCCAATGTCTTGGCTATTAGGACATAGTCTCCCACTTTGAGTGGTCTTATCTTTGCCATTTTGTTGTAGTATCTTTCGACCTGCCGTTTTTGGGCCACCATTCTTATGTGGGCCAGTTCTCTCCTTTCCCCGGCTCTGTCGAGGTGTTGGAGCATGTTCATGTCATTTTTTGTTCCGCTAGTGTGCGAGTACATCAAGCTTGGTTCACCGACCTCGTCTGGTATGACCGTGTCGGTTTTGTAGACCTGTGAGTACCGTATTTCCCCTGTTCTAGATTTGGGTGTGGTCCGATGGGCCCATAATACTTCTGGCAGTAGCTCAGGCCATAGCCCTTTGGAATCCTCAAGTTTCTTTTTTAGCATATTTAGTATTATCTTGTTGGAGGATTCTGCTTGGCAATTGGTGGCAGGATGGTATGGTGTTGAGTGTATTCGCTTGATATGCCATTTTTTGAAGAATTCTATCATTTTTTGATCGACGAATTGGCATCCGTTATCGCAGGTGATATCCTTGGGGATGTCGAAGCGGCATATGATATTTTTCCATATGAAGGCGATGACCTCATGTTCGCGTATTTGAGCGTACGCACCTGCTTCCACCCACTTGAAGAAAAAGTCCGTTAAAACTAGTAGAAATCGTAGCTTTCCTCGTCCCGCGGGGAGGAGTCCGACTATGTCCATTCCCCATTTAATGAAGGGCCATGGGGATGTGACCGAGTGGAGATGTTCTCCTGGTTGGTGTATCATGGGGGCGTATTTTTGGCACTGTTCGCACCGGCAAACGTATTCTGCTGCTTCTTTCTTCATGGTAGGCCAGTAGTAGCCACTCCATATGAGGCATCGCACGAGAGTGAGGTTACCTCTGTGGGCGCTACAGTGACCCTCGTGCACTTCTTTGACCACTAGCCTCGTTTGGTGCAGCCCTAGACACTTGGCCAAGGGTCCACCGAACGTCCTTTTGTAGAGGACATTCTTTGTCAGGAAATACCGGGCAGCTTGTACGCGGAGTTTCTTTGCCTCCTTTTTGTCGACTGGCAGCGTTCCATCCTGTAGGTAGGGTACAAACTGGTTATGCCAGTACCAAGTCAGATTTAAAGAGAATACCTTAGTATGGTCGATGGCTAAGTGGAGAAGGGTAACCACACACTCTTTGCAAAACTTTTTAGTGGTCGTGGCAAGTTTTGCTAGGCCATATGCTTCGACGCTCTGTGCCATCGGGATTTTCTCGAAGCGGCACTCGTCGAACTCGGCCATCAGCCTGTGGATTTCTGACAGGTATTTCTGTAGCCTTTGTTCTTGTATTTGGTAAGTCCCAGCGACCTAATTCACCATAAGTTGGGAGTCACAATGAAGGGGGATTCATCGAGCCAAACACTTTATGGCTAGTTTCATATCTATAATAATGGCCTCGTACTCGGCCTCGTTATTAGTCATTTCGGGGCATCATATGGACTGGCAAATTTTTTCGCCCGTGGGGCCTCGAGGACACTTTTTTGCTCTTTTAAGGGCTTCTTCTCATTCTTCTTTGGCACCTACGGTAGAGCCCGAGCCATCAGGATGAAGGAATCAGACCGAAGAGGCCCTTTTCCAGTTGAACTTATTGAATAGCCTATCTATTTACCATGGAATCCCCTGATTTGAGATTGAATCGCATGAAACGATCCCTTTTCTGCCTTCTTGGCTATTAGATGCTTAGCTGATTTCAAAGGAAAGAAACTCCAGCCATTTCATGAATAAAATGTGACCAATTAACCAACCAACAAAACCACTTGTTACAAATAAGATCTTGTTGTTGCATCGACGGTCCTAGTCCCGATCCCGATGCATTGGCGGCACCATCAATATAGAGAGTCCATAGGTTGGTATTGGAGGAGGCACGTTGTGCCTCGTGTTCCGCTTCTGGAAGGATTTCTGCATTGAAATCTGCTATAAAATTGGCAAGTACTTGCGACTTTATAACGGTTCTTGGGTGGTAAGAGATGGCGTGCTCACTGAGCTCAATGGCTCATCTAGTGAGTCGGCCTGATAATTCATGCTTGTGTAGGACGCTTCTCAACAAGAAGGTCATCATAGGGTCAGAGCTTCCGTGAAGCCACGACCAATGCCAGAGCTAATCTCTCAAGGTGCGGATACTGTATTTCAACATCCACTAAGGTTTTGCTAATATAATATATATGAGATTGCATACCTTTATTTTCACGGACCAAGACTGCGCTAACGGCTACCTCGGATACGACTAGATACACCAGAAGGGGTTCGCTTGAGCTTGCTTTGACTAGCAGGGGCGGTGAGGATAGGTACACTTTTAGGTTTCTTAAGACTTCGACGCACTTCTCATTTAACCCTTGGTCTTTTTTCAGCACATTAAAAAATTTATGGCACCTGTCGCAGGGCCGCGAGATGAATCTAGATAGAGCGGTTATCCGTCATGTTAGCTTTTGTACCTGTTTTTTGCTATTCAACACCTCAAGTATTGCATCTATCACCTTGATCTCGTCTCGGTTGACCTCGATACCTCGTTGTAATACGAGAAACCCTAAGACTTTCCTTGAGGCCACGCCGAAAGTGCACTTCTCAGGGTTCAGCTTTATTCTGTATCCCCTCAATATCTTGAAGGCTTCCTTCAGGTTGTTGATGTGGTCCTCTTTCTTTGCTAATTTTACCAGCATGTCATTGATGTAGACTTCTATGTTCTTATCGAGTTTTTCTTTGAACATCTTGGTGACCAGTCTTTGGTATGTAGCTCCTGCATTTTTTAGCCTGAAGGGAATTACCTTGTCGAAAATATATCCCTTGGTGGGTGATGAAAGTTGTCTTTTCCTGGTCCTCTTCAGCCATCAAGATCTGATTGTAGTTGGAATAAGCGTCTAGGAAGCTTAGAAACTCGTGGTCCTGTGGTGCAATCGATCAGTTGGCCGATGTGGGGCAGTGGGAATGAATCCTTTGGGCACGCTTTGTTCATGTCGGTGAAATCCGCGCACATACTCCACATTCCATTTTTATTTTTGACCATGAAAACATTGGCGACCCATTAGGGGTATTTTGATTCCCTGATGGAGCCGTTGGCCAGTAGTTTGTCCATTTCCTCACTGACCGATTCATTGATGGCGGTGTTGAATTTCCTCCTCATTTGCCACACAGGTGGGTTTAAGGGGTCAATGTTTAGCTTTTAAGTGGAGATGTTGCGCGATATTCCTGGCATATCTGAATGGGAAAAAGCAATCATGTCTGCATGGTTAGTTAAAAACTCATGATACTTACTCGGATTAGCGAGGCCGTGCCCGATGTAGGCCTTCTTTGTGAGGTTGGCGTCGTCCAGTTGGACTGGGTTGAGATCTTCGACCGTAGCTTTGCAGGCCTCTACATTATGAAGGTCTTTAATGGCGTCCTTTGTCGGGTCGACTTTGGTCCCAGACATAGCTAATTGCTATGCCTCTGCACTTGCCCCCTTAAGTTGTTTGGTGTAGGCGTAATCTTGAGCTATTTTCTAGCATTCCCTTGTGATGCGTGGCTTGCCCCGGATGCTGAATATTCCCCACGGGGTAGGGAATTTGATCACTTGATAAAAGCTTAACGGGACCGCTCACATGGAATGTATTCATGGGCGCCCTATGATGGCGTTGTATGTTGTTTCCTGGTTCATTACGTGGAAAATTGTTTCTAGCATGAATCCTCCCGCAAAGGCAAGGATATCTCTCCGGAGGTCCGTTCCACTACATTATTGAAACTAATTAGTGTTATGCAGCGTGGTATTATCTTGTCCTCGAGTCCCATTTGTACGAGGACCCTCGGGTAGATAATACAAGTGCCGCTTCCGGCATCAATCCTGATTCTTTTAACATTTGTATCTACGATACGCAAAGTGATAACTAAAGCATCATAGTGAAGTAAAGACAAACCGTTGGCTCGGACTTATCGAAGGTGATACTATCTTCGAAGTTGTCATACCGTTTGTTGGCGATGGTTCTCTTCAGTTTGTGCGTGGTGGTGAGTTTGACCTGGTTGATTGCTGAGTCGTTGCCACCTCCGACGATCATGTTAATCGTACGTGCCGGGGAGGGCCTCTTCGGCAGCCCATGGGGCTGCTCACGTCCGCGTGCAAAGTTGGTTTTTCCTTTGTAGCATAATAGCTCCCTCAGGTACCCCTGATTGAGCATTTTGACCCCTTGTTGCCATAAGCCTATGCAGTCCTCGATTTTGTGCCCTCGTTCCTGATGGAACTCATATAGGACATTTGATTTCCTTATGGTGGGGTCTGATTTCATCTTCGTCGACCATTGTACCTTGTTGCCCAGCTTCTCTAGTGCGTAAACTATATCTGAAGGAGACACACAAAAGTCATGGGCGGATAATAAATGAGGCATACCTCTTTCATTTCACAATGGAGCGACATGTCACTGTAGTGCATCCGTGTGCCTTGGTGGAGGCGGATGGAAGAATCCGACGTAAGGCTGTGCCTTTCTTTGTTGAGACACGGAATTTGTTCATGTCGTCCCTCGATGCGTCGATCCCTTCTAATTTCTTGATGTATTATTGTCAACCGTTGGGTCGGCCCATTGAGGTTATCCTCGTCTCCTCTTACCTCGGCACAGTAGGCATTATGGATTTCTTCCCATGCAGTGGGAGGGTACTTAATGAGACGGCTTAGTAGCTCTTTGGTCGCCCTCGAATCATCTGTGCTTAGTCCATTCTTGAAAGCGGCCACCGCCATGCCTTCTGATACGTTAGATAAGCTCATCCTCACCCTGTTAAACCTGGCTAGGATATTCACGAGTCCTTCTCCAGTGGTTTGTTGGACGATAAAGATATTGTTAACCCTTGCTTCTTCTTTCTTTGATCCTGCATGGGCGGTGAAGAACTTATCTGCCATTTCTTGGAACGTGGAAATGATCTTAGCCGGTAGGTGGAAGTACCACGTCAGGGCCCCTCCTGTCAGCGTTTCACAGAACGTTTTCAGCAGCACTAACGGTACCTATTCCTTTGATAGGTCGTTGCCCTTTAAACCTGTGACATAGTGGATCATATGATCATCGAGATCTGTGATCCCGTCGTATACACTTAGGTAGGGCAGAATTTTAAAGGTTCTCGGAATGGAGTACAGGGCAGCCTCCTCAATGTAAGGTTGTTCAACGAATATTCCCACATCGCGCTTTGGCAGCAACTTGGGGGCACTGGGGATCTTGGCTACCCTCTCCTGGTATTCTTTCATCTGGTCACGAAGTGACCGATTTTCGTTTTCCATCTGCTCCATCTTCTTAATAATGGCTGTGAGCGTGCCATCGTTAGCCTGTACCTCGCCCGGCATGTCATTTGCTCGTGCCATTTCAGGTTTAACCATGGCAGGGGTAAGATCTACTGTCGGTGCACATCCAATGTTACCTTGTGGTGACTTTTCGATCAAGCCACTTAGGGTACCTAATAGCCATTCTTCCGGTGCTTTTTGACCTCGAAGGATACTACTTTGGTTGCAGAGGTAGAAGCACCCTTTTCCCGCAAGATCGTTAGATCCCCAGGTGGGGGAGGTGGGATCTCACCACTCGTTGTGGTGCTAGGGGTTGTAATCGAAACACCCTCTTCACCGACTTCGTTGAGAGGACCGATGAGGTTGGTTGCGGCATTTGTTATCGCTTTCATTCTTGCGTTGTTTTCGGCCATTTTTGTTCGTGTAGTGTAGATAATAATTGTTGGTTGTTCTCTAGGTGCAAACTATGCTTTTGATTCTTGAAATCCCCACAGACGGCGCTCAAAATTTATTGATATACTTTGCAAGCTTAGAAAAGAATCAAAAGATAAGAAGGGTAAATCGTAATCAGATATAATTTGACCTAGAGGTTAAACAGGCGATATCGTAGTTATTGATCTGTATGATAAAGAAAATAATCTTAGCTTAAGAGAGTAGCAATTGTAGGAGAAAGAGATAGAGATAGAGATAGAGAGAGAAGTTGTATTATTCAAGAATAACAATGATGCCCATGTTACAATGTGAAGGTATCCTTTATATAGCAGGAGACATTCCTCGAAATAATCAAAGAAAAAGTACAAAAGTAGGTGGCTTTTCTTAGTGAAGAAATTAGGTTCTAAACGACGTCGCCTTCACCCCCACGTCCGGGTCTTACCCTCACTTTGGTCGGCGTCTACTCATTGGGCGTACCCGTTAATCATGGGAACGTTGAGGGCCAAATTTGACTCCATACAAAAAATTTTAAAATTGATCAATTATTTCAAATTTTAAAAATAGATCATTTATTTTGGAACAAACCGGAAAGTAGCTTATCGGAGGGAGTAGTTTCTTGTGCCATTCGCCTTATGCGGTGATATCTTTGCATGTAAAAAAAATATATACTATAAGGTCATGACGGTCAGAGAACCTAAAATCTAATTAACCTTGTGTAAAAAAATTATACTCATGAGTATAAAACTTAAACTCATAAATAAGTAACAGTAAATGGGATTTTTAACTTGTACTAACAAATTAAAAAGAAAAAGGGTTTTTGTGGCGACAACAGTTACCACAGCAAGTTTAATTATCACCGCAGAATAGCTTTTGTGGCGACCATGTGGCGGCCAAGTCGTCAATGGCTATACTATAAGGCAGATACTTATTAGTAGCGGCTTACAGTTGTCGCCACAAAGGGTTCAATTTTCGTGGCGATATTTGTCGTCACAAAACATCTTTTGGATTGCCACTAGAATTCACTCTAGAGAATCCGTCGCCAGTAATTGCTAGCCATTGATGGCGACAATTATCACCACAGATCATTGGCGGCAACTGAGGGTGCAACAAAAGCCTAACTTTGGTAGCTATTTTGTCGCTGCTACAAATTACATTTTAGTGACAACTTGGTATTGCAACCAAATATTAATTTTTTGTGGCATCAAAATATCGCTACTAATTATATTTTCTTTTAGTAGCAGTAAACTATAATCGCATAAGCTCTTATTTTTTGTCACAACACACGTTTTCCATTAAAAGGATTCTTGTTTTAGAAAAATATATAGAACTACAAATATATATACGACCCGATAACAATTATCAAAATAGAATTGTAGACTTTTTAATGTTAAAAAATCTACACAACCAAAAGTATCAATGTACATACATTTCCATTTCACGACACAAAGAAAAAAGAAATAGTCTTCAAGACATACTCCAATGTCTTCTACGATAAACAAAAAGACCATACAAATATGTTCAAACTACTCCTTGAGTAACTTCACTTCCTCGTTCTTGAAGTATCTTGTCCCTGCTATGAAAAATAAAGGTGAACATCATTAATATATGCATATATACAAAGAATATAGTAAGTTTAAACAGAAAATTAGCCCAAAAAAGTGATGAGAAGTAAATCAAAGAAAGGTATTTCTGAAAAATTTTAAAACCCCACAAGCAATAACTTTTTATAGCATGGGAAGATCAACCTTGCGGTCGCAATATATATACTACGTCGTGCCCGTGCAGACGTCGTACATAATTAAATCAATTATACCCCTAACATCTGGTTCAGCAGATGGAACATTAACTTTAAGAAGGCAATAGCCAAATCAGTCTAATAATTCATCTTAACCAATATGTGTGGCAAATAAAGTCTAACACACAACTCTGACATTTAGCAAAATCACCTAATCGGGAATTCTTCAAATCCATGTTCATTTATTTTCTTTTTGTCATATTGGCAAATTGCTTGACACTCGGCCAAAAGCTGCTAACGTTCCAATATTACCTGGTTAGAATGCACTTAATGCACCAAAGAAACTTTTGTCTTCTATACAATATTTATATCATATTCTCTCAATTCTACACTAAAAACAAATCAGAAACCAAGTTACAACAAACCAAACAGGATGTAATACTTTAATAACCTTAAACCAAAGGACAAACCTTTAACAAAAATGGAAAATAAAGTATCAGGTTAGTCACAATGCAAGATAAAGTGTCAGTTAACGATTTAGATAGTTGGTATATGTGCCTTATGGCAAGATGTTTGACGAGCAAGAATGACTTGAGTTTGTGAAATAGAAGGAGCATCAATCGAAGGTTTGAAGGCCATGATAGTATTAATAACGATGTCAAGTTTTGATAAGTAGACCATATACAAAGCAAATAGATGGAAACAAGAAGCTAACGATACATGTGGATTATAAGTGTACAATCTCAACTAAGCAACTCTTCTACTATTGTTACCATCTCCATTCAATGACAATCATATACCGCCAAAAGTATCTCAGAAAACTTAAACAGAAAGTACTAGTATTTACGCATATAATAGTAATTAGAGGAATATTTAGGTCCAAGAATATGAGAACAAATAAATGCTCAATCAGCAAGTAGAATGACCTCAAGAAGACCACCTGCCAATCTTGACGGAAACTCCAACTGACTTACTTTCCTTTAATCTGTTGGTGTATGTCATGTTTAGTATATATGATGATCTAGTTCTATAATAATTTTCTACTATGATGATTTGATCAAGCGTTGCATTATGTTATCTGAATATGTTGTGTATGCTTAACTTAGTTATATTGCTAGTTTACTGATATTAACTTATATATTGGTTTATAATCGATATTCACAGTTCTTGGTCTTTACATATCATGTCTACAAGACACTAATCATTTTGTATAATGACGATATCTAGAAATAATCTATATAAATATATAAAGCTGGGACTTGGCAAACAAGAAGCTTTCTATATATCCATAAAGATCAAATAACAAAGGAAGTAAAAGGTAATGGAGAATATCACACGCACTGATAGTCTCCTGTCATAAGCGTTTATTATACACAATTTAATTAAGTATAAGTGTTCAATTGATAAACTATTATGTTTGGAGACCGGCATGATAAAGTGGCACAAGTGCAAGTGCCATTTAGGTCATTCTGCCATTTAAGAAAGATATACAAGTATCTTTCAAAAAAGAAATCATGAACAAAGAAAAAACATTTGCATAAAACGTCTTTGGAGATAAATGTTAATCAAATTACCTCAGATGCAAGGCAACAAAGTGCTTGCTTTTCATTCTTATCCTTTCAACCAATTTTCTGCCCATTTCAATAATGGGATCAGTAAACTTCAATGCATGAAAATTGACTCTACATCTCAGCTTCTGCATGTCTATATCCAATCGATTGGAAAGACTGTAATCATATTTTGTTAGCTGAATAGCCTGCATCAGAACAAAGCAAAGAGTCAGCTTAAGAAAACTTAAAGTTCATGGATGATTCACACAAACATTCCACAGGTTGCCTACTCAATTACACATACATCGTCAAGAAGATAAGCTTGACTTGCAATTTTTCCTGGAAATAAGGTGGAGCTTGCATTTTATGGATAGTAAATCAGCATCTAGCTTTCAGTAGCTTGAAGTTTCAAATCTTGAACTACTATGACTTGGTTGTGCATTAGAGCAACATGGATGGGGAAAATACTAATCTCAGCACGAGTTGCCACATACATGTATAATGCAGCAAGAGTAACAGAATACTAAGAACTTAGGGAATCATGTGATGAACACAAATTTCATGTCATGGGATGATATCATGTTCTGATGCACTGGATAAGGCAAAAATGCCTCTTTAATCTGTAAAGGACTTACATGTTGTTTCTTTAAAATAGGCAGGATGCGAGTTTGATAACACTTGGCACTGCACTTTAAACTCGAATATATAATTATGTCTACGGTTTTATGTGGTCATTAGCATATCAAATGAAAGGCCATTGAGTCTAGTTTCTAACGCTTTCGACCGTTCATCATTTAGATATTCCTGCACAAAGTTATGATCAAATTACCAAAGGCTGGAAATTGACATCCTGAGTCAATTATGCTATCGCATTTTGGATCGCAGAATGCACTCTGCGGTCGCATTTTGGCCGCATTTTGAACCTGAGAAGCGTAGTTTTGGGCGTCGATTCTGTGACGCATTCTGCGGACCGCATGTCGATTCTGCGGTCCGTTCTGCTATAGCAGAATCGACATCGTGGGTATTTTTTTTATTTTCTAAACCCGACCCCTATCGTTATATTTGACCCCATAACTCATTTTAAGCATTTTTCTGAGTATTTTTAGAGTGAGAGAGAGGGGTTTTAGAGAGGGAAAGTTTCTCTCATCAAATTTCTCCACAATATCTTGTTAATTTCTTGAAGATAATCAAGTGAAAGCCCTAGTTCTTCATCTAAGAGATAAGATTCTATGCCCTATGTTCTAATTTCGAGTTTAGTGTAAGATAGGTTATTGAGGTGTGATTCTTGGGTATTTTAGTATTATGTATACATGCATGTACAACTTAGGTTTATGGGAAGATTGTTTAACATAGATTAGTAAAGATTTGGTTAGGGAATGAAGGAAATCTTATAAAGGGGATTTGAAGTCAAGATGCTCAACTAGTGTTTGATAAAATGCTCAAACGAGCTAGTTTCATGAATATCTTTCTAATATCTATTTAATGTTGTTATTTCTCATAGAAGATTAGAATTGCTAGAGTTGTTGGAGTGTTGTAGTAACTTAAGGAAAGCTCAATCGAGGTATGTATGGTTAAATGTGATCCTTGTGAAATCGCCCTATGCTAGTTGTGAAATTGTTCATAGTTGATATTCATGTGAGAATCATCGTGAAGCTTCTGTGTTGTATGATTGTGTGGTAACATTTTGTGATGAATGTTGTGGAACTCGTAATTGGAACAACGGAAATGGAAATAATGTGGAATAGTGATAATGGAAACAATATGGAACAATGGAAATGAGACTAATGTGGAACAATGGAAATGAAAATATTGTGGAAAAATGTGTGTGATTAGCTATGAATAATTGCTATGATGCTCTAAATTGTGTATCAATTTTGATAAACATAAGGAAATTGTTGTTGCTAGTTGTGGGATTTCAATACCCTTGTTGTGGAATTATTTTAACAATGTGCCATGGTTGATTCCTTGTACTTGTTGTTGTGCTGTTTGTTGTTGTGAATTGAAAGCTGTCAGGCGGGGTTGGGTTGCGCGCTGCAACACGGTGAAATAAGGTGTGGGTTGGGGTGGTAAGGGTGGACGAGGTAATAAGGGTGGACGAGGCAATAAGGATGGAAAATATGATTCAATATCACTATTGATATGAATATGAATCATGAAATGATAAATGTGGAATTGTGAAAGGATACAGCATGAGAGTTTGTTCTGCGGGGCACTTATTGTCCCTTTGTTTGACTACTTGAATTATTTGTTGTGGAATGTTTGGTTGTTGCTTCCTGGTTGTACTTGTACTATTGTTGTTCAGTTCAATACTTGTTTATGAAGTTTGGCTTGAGTTTACTTGGGACAGAGTTTGTTCATACGTACAAGTACAATTCAAATGTACTAACGTCCCTTTTGTCGGGGTCGCTACATTCGTGTTATGATTGTAGGTGGATCCATAGCAGGCACTCCAGTCCACCGACCGTAGCTCCTCATCACTTTCCGTCAGCTGATTTGGCGAGCCCCTTTCCTTTCGGGGTCCTATGTGGCTCACGCCACTTTCTGTTTTCTTATCTTGTTTTGATGTTGTATAAGGTATAGCCGAATCCTTGTTGCCAGCATTTCCATAATATTCTTCAATTGTATTTAGAGGCTCCGTAGACAGGTTGTGGGTAGTGTCGGGCATGGTAATTTAAAAGATAAATATTAATGTATGGCAATGTTTTATAAAAATTGGAATACCTTATTTATGGTGGAAGTTTCTAATGGAAATTGTTATTATTATGTTTATTAAATTTGGTTAATGTAGTCCATATCCTATAAATGGCTATTTCACCTGGTTATTAGGTAATGAGAATGAGGGGTAACACGTGGGATAGGAAAGGGCACCCAGCTTGACTTGGGATGCCCTGTCGAGTGCCGGTCATGTCCCTCGAATTTTGGGCATGACAAACTTGGTGTCAGAGCCTAAGGTTTTAATGTGTCGTAGGATGTCTCGGAGCCGTGTCTAGTAGAGTCCTTCTTATCGGTGTGTTGTCGACCACAGCTATGTTGGAGTCTATTTGGACATTTAAGAATTTCACCCTTCTTTGTTAATCCAGATTATGCGATATAGCTCAAGATAGGGAGTTGATTCCTCTCTAAGTCTTATTCTTAAGATTGGTAATTTTAATACCATAATCCGCGAATTTGAAGCTTGTAAGGAGGGATTGATCCCAACATTGAGTCCAAGTGGATTACCTAAAGACTTGTTAGAGGAATATGTTGAGCCGTGGAGGGATTGGTAGAACTTGTTGTTAAGAGGAGTACCCTTGTTCCTGCTAATGTCACTGCACCACCAGATTATGTAGTATATTATATGTATATACGGTTAAAATCTCGTCTTTTTGGAATTAAGCTTCCATGGAGCCTGCGTAAATGTTGTAGGTTCAAGATTTATGCAGTACTTGTTGTGTTATGTTAAGCGAATTATTGTTGTGAAAATACATGTGGGAGGTAGTTCTTCTTGTGTTTAGTATATTATTCTTGGTAAATGAGGATATGTAAATAATGTGAACTATGTGCTAAATGCCTAGACTTCAAGTTAAGTTTAAATTGACATTTTGATGCCAAATATTGTGAGAAAACTTGTTATGGTGGATTCCTCCAAATTGTTCTTATGTTTACCAAATGTATTTGATTGATTGTGCCTAGTTGTTGGTAATATACAAAGATCTTTGGAATTGAAGTAAGTGACAGTGTAAATGTGGCAAGCCTGAATGTTGGATTCTTGTTGGGATTGATACTTTACATGATGGTGTTGTGACCCTATAATTGTAAAAGATGCATCCCAATATGACAAATGTGCTATAGTTGATAACTTAAAATAGGTGCAAGGAATACGAATCATGTATTGGAATGTGAAGGCCTTATATTGAAATTAGAGCAGCATATATTAAATAAAAATGTGTGAATTCCTCTGTGTATAGAAATGTTGAAATAAGTCACATGATTTTGAGAAATAGAGTATTGACAATGTGTCGAGAACGCAAAATGAAATTGTATCTGGTGATACTTGTGACATGAGAGAATATGAAAGAGATTATGATGTTGGTGTGAAATATGTGGGAAAGAAGAGGTTGTGTTATGAAATGTGGCCTAGTGCTTGTGATAATTGTGGCCCCAAGAGTCGATGGACTAATATCCATAAAAATAGCATGATTATTTTATTTAAAGTGTTTGATTCGTACTTATGAGTACCTTATTATTGTATGAAGCGCATATGTGTATAATTGATATGTGAACAGGGCTATGAGATGCAGCCTAGAGGTATGGAAATTATGTGAAAACTGTGATCCAATCTATTTGGTAACTTGGTGATTGTTTAAACTTTTTGTTAGACCCTTATAACTTCCTTGTCCTTGTATAGATTTGTTCTTAAAAAGAATCTAAATTACAAAGCATTTCATGCACCCTCATATAGTTTGTACATGTGGTGTCGAGTTCCATGCAAAGTATTCAAGATTTGTGATCCTTCTCGAGTCACTCTTTTACTCAACTGTATATATGGCCTATATGGCTTAAACAACCAATCCACTCTCTTGCAAGTAAAATCATGAAAACCTTATTACCATCAAGTAACATGAGAGCATGCATCAACACATATCCTACAAGTACCTATCAATTGAAATGGTCACTGTGTGCAAAATGTTTTCCTGAAAATTGAGATCCTCACATCCCATTATGGGACGATCTTGTGTCGCCATAATTTTCATGTCCACTTGAGATATCCCGTAGTAAGTAGCTCACTTGGTTTCTAGTATTATAGTAGCCCGTGATGTGGAATTGTATTGCAGTTTTGAAGTTAGTATAGCATTAGCATTTTCAACTCATAACGAATGATTATTTTCTCTTTATGTCTCCACAATGTGTTACTTGTATTCCTTATTTAGTGAATTCGTTGTGCTAGTACCCAACACTTGTACGATAACCATGAGAGAACATGCCCCTCTATGTGTTCACTATGACACCTCCTTTTTGTTTCTTCAAGTCAAAACCTATGGAGATCCCACCATGAACATCTGCAAACCTTCAGTAGATATGTGCACTGTCTCATTGAGTTTGGTTTTCTTTACACCTTCAACTTCTGAAATCCTTGACTATGTCATTGTCATGTACGTGGAGTTATACTACCCTTGGCATCTCGCCTTTTTGGCTGTATAGGAGTATTGTATTCCTTATCTTTGGAGCATCGTGTTAACTATTAGAACCATCTAACCAATTCATGATTTTGTCCCAATATAAAAATTTTCTATCTATGGAGTTTCACTCGTGAAAGGTTGAGATTAGATGACTTCGGATTTTTGCACATATCATGAACATGTTGATTTGAATGACAAATGATCGTATTTTTAGTTCCCTCATTTATGATCAATTACCAAGAAGTGTTAAGGTGTCTAAAATATGGTAATCTCATACGCATTCAATTCTTTTCATCCTTATAGGCTTGTGGCATAGATTCTGTGTGTCAAGTAATGTTAAGAGTGTAATTCAACTTAATGTATTCTGAAACCCATATTACATTCAAGGTGCCAGAGTATTCTTATTCTGGATAGACGGATTTTCCCTACACTCTAGAAAATGAGTAGTTCATGTACTTGAGTATTCCTTCTTAATGACTCCTATTTCCCATGTACTACTTACCTCATTTGTGAAATAATTGAGGTAATCACAATGATAAACCATGTCAGTATTGTTAGTAGTAACCTCTTGTGTCTGTTAGTATATGACCTCATAAAGTACTCTACTCAGCGCATTAATGGATTCCTCAATAACTCCAGCCTGATCTTGAACTCTGTTGTTTCTTAATGTATTATATCTATTGAGTATGGTAAGTTCAGACAAGTCAAAGATAAAGCTTCATATTGTGATTATATATACATATATATTGGATAGGTAATTTTATGGTCAGTTTACGATATCAAATCTTAGAGTAAGTATTAAAGGTCATCAAGAGCTTAGTGTGAGTGTCCCCCTGAAAATGTTATGTTAGTTGATAATAAAGGTAACATGACTGTATTACACATTAGATTGCAATAGGAGTATGATAAACCCGTAACTGTTTCTCATGTACTTTGTCTTTCCATATGTTATGTCTAAGAAGGTAGTGAATTGGTTTGAACGAAATATATGATCATTGTAATATCTTATATGATGCATTACTATAAACAATCATGATGGCTTGACTTCATATGGATTGTTGATTGAAATGAAATTATATTCTTGTAATGAACACCTTTGTGATTACACTAATGTCTGGTAAGGACTATTATGAACACGTAATTGTTTGTTTACTATGAAATGACATTCTTGATGGTATGATTCTATGTGAGGGAGTTTTGGGTTGATGTTGTTACCATGAATTGCAATATCCGGTGAAATGTAAATTGTACAGTGGAAGTTATTAAAAGGTAAAGTCAATGGATAGTTATCTCATGCAAGATGTTTATTTATCATCCTTGTTATGTATGTTAAGGAGTTGATATTATTTTTTAGAAGGTGTCATGAAAATGCTTGTAAGTCGATAATGTCATATGGAAAGCTAGATATGCCGTGGAAGGAAAATAGAACGACTATTCAAAAGCAAGTTATAAATTTAGAAAAGGCTAGTACTTATCCTACTCTAGTAACCGAGCTTTCGATCCCTACTATCAAAAGGGATTGTAATTGGAAAAATAGTCTTCGAATGTCAATTCCTACCCCAAATCAAAGAATTTCTTCTTTTAGAAGTTGGTATTCTTTTGTTTATACTTACCCCTTTACTCTGGGTTTTAATCCTCCGATTGACCCAGTCATTCTCGATTTTTGCCGTTTCTTACAAATCTGCTTAGCTCAGGTTAGTCCCCTAGTGTGGAGAGTTGTGGCTTGTTTTAGATACTTATCTACCAAAGTCAATGTCAACTTCACTTTCTCCCACCTTATTCACTTATACCATCCTAATTTGATGTGTCATGGGATTTTTACCTTATCTGCAAGAAGTAAGAAGGTTTTGGTAAGCCTTGAAGATGACAAGGACCGTGGGCGGTATAACCGCTACGTTGCTGTACGTACGGTGGATTTGCTGGGTGAGACAAATATTCCCTTCTCTGAGAAGTGGAACTTTGCACGTGAGTTTTCTTTTATTTACCGTACCTGTTTTTGAGAATTTTGATTCTTTTTATAACTTCGTCACTTGTTGGTTTTTTGTAGCAACCATGGGAGATGTGGAACCTATTCCCAACTTTCGTGGTTGGGTAGACTAAATTTTAAAGATTGCTCCTAAGGAGCAGAGAACTTGGAAATCAATTTCCCTTTTGCATGGCTGGAAAGTGAAAACAAACGGTATACCCTTTTTACACGTTTTTGCACATGTTAAGCCCTTTTTCCTTAATGTTAATTGTGTATCCTTCTTTTTATCAGGAATTTGGCTCTAAGGGAATGGCAGCTGAGTAGTTATGGCTATTTCCATCTCTGCTAATGCTGCACTTGATTTGGATAAGGCTCGAGCCTTGCTTCCAAAAAGAAAATATGTAGGAGAAGGTTCTGAGATTGAGGAAGAAGAAGGTACCTCCTTGATAGCCAGGCATAGAGCCAGGAGAAGAGTTATGAATGATGATAAAATTGAAGATTCTCCTGCTCAAACCTCTACCACCGAGACTGTTTTGATTCCTTATGATGAGGACACCGTACTAAGAGACACTAATGAATCAACTCAGCGTCTCTTTGATAGTGGTTTTGAGAGTGGCGAGCTCGACCCTGTTTTTGATGAAACCACTCTCTCCTCATTTGTTACTATTTCCTCCATTCCTTTGCCAACCGTCAGTAATTCCTTGCCAACGTTGACTGCTTCTGTTCCTTTACCAGTTTAATCTACTCCTACTTCCGTTACTGTGTTGGTTTATACATCTGCTCCTACCATTCCTTCTTTGACTCCTACAACTCCTGTTGTGTTTACCTTTTCTACTACTCCCCCTTCAACTGTTCTCTCTTCATTTGTTCAGCCTACAGAGGTAAGTTCCAGCAATAGAGGCATGACTATTAGAAGTGTTACACTTGAAGTCCCTGCCAATAATAGGCTCTTAAAAAAGTCTGGTGGAGCTGATACTTGGCTCTAACCTTTAATTGGAGAGATTGAGAAAAATAAGATGCAGAGCCATAGCTGTTATACTCTGATGAACGACATAGTTCATTCAACTTTAAAGGTTCTTTAACTTGAATGTTTTCCCTCTTTTTCCTTATAAGTCCTTATTTCTATGCTTTATAGTCGTAGGCTAATCTTATTGAAACTAAGTTGATGGGGAGAGTCTCTAGGTTGGAGAAGAAGGAGCGAGAGTCCACAAAGGATATTTCTGAGGCTAGGAGAATAGCCGAGGTTGCCTTGCTTGAGTCAGCAAACTGGAAAGAGCAATTTGAAAATGCCCAAGGGACCATAGAGAAATTGCAGGAAAGTAAGGCTCACTTGGAATAACAAAAACGTGGTTTATCTTCTGAGCTAGCAATTGCCAATGCTTCTTCGGGCCAACTTAATAAAGGACAAAGAGCTTTTGGAGTGTTCTCTATCAAAAGCCAACTAAGAGATTAGAGAGCTTAAGGCACTTATGGAGAAGAAAGAAGAATGCGCAGGGGAGTTAGCTCAAAGCTTAACTCAAGCTCAAAATGACTTAAGGATTTCTTCTGACAAAATTCGCCTTGGCAAGTTCCCATGCATCTCTTGAAGCTTCCCTAGATTCTCACTTAGCTGGACATCAAGTAACGAAAAATGATCTTTGTGGAAAAGGGAATATGAGGCTCTGGAGAAGGAATATATTGTTTTTGAGAAAATTTCAACGTAGAAGCAAGCTGGCTTTTTCTAAATTCTCATCTTGATGCTTTGATGGAGGCTACACAAGAAAACTTTGACTTGCAGTCTAAATTAGCCAAAGTCATAGACACTATCGAGAAAAGTCAAGAACCTGCTAATACGCCTTCTCCTGCACTTGGAACTATTGCTACTCCTTCTCCAGCACTCGAAGCTCCTGGAACGGAAGAGTTATTGAATTCTGAAGCTGTTACTAAGGTAGTTAATTGTCATTTCAGCTTCCGAGGGTGAAACTTCTGTGACACTGTCGATGGGAATTGAAGCTCCTGTGACTCTTACTTCCCTCGATGATGTTATCACTTCAAGCTCAGTGGAAACCGCTCCTATTGCTGCTCTTTAAGAAGTTGTTACAACTTCTAACGCTCCAACTCCTTTAGTGACAAGTTAAATGTGTTATGTTTTTATTGTTTTTAGTGATTGTTGGTGTCATTCCTTGGCAATTTTTAAGGGATATTTTGATGAAATCCCTAGTTACCATAATGGAGCATTTGTAAAACAAATACTTTGATGACTAAGTTTTTCCTTAGTCATTTATATCACGAAGTTTTGTGAGTACTTCTTTATATTCTATTTTTACCTATTTACTTATTTAGGACTTATAGTATAACTTAGAATTTTTATCCTTTAAAAATGTTTTATGATTCTTCTCATGGAATATCAACATGAGGTATATAAAAGAGGACCATTTTATTTTATATACACTTAATGAAGAAGACGTCTCAACTTCATAATTGTCTTATAATACGATGAAAGAAATAGGAATACACATGTTTTGTACGAAACAACTTTGATAAGTTTTTATTCATGAACTTTAACAAGTTTTTTGACTATTACATGTATTAAATTACATCTATAACTTTCTCGTAATTGTTTTTCTTGTAACAGATTTTTACTTGATATAAAATAGACAAGGTTTTTCTTCATAACCTGTTTGTAACGACCCGACCAGTCGTTTTAAGAAATTAAGCTCTTTTCAGCGGCATAAGGCCTGGAGCTGCTTTAGAACATGAGTATCGACTTGCGTGCATCGTGACAATATTTCGTGGCGAAATGATTTGTTGCAACAAATGCTAAACTTTTTGTGGAGACTATAATGGTCGTTGCAGACGGTAAACATTTAGTGGGGAGTTTTCTCTGGTTTCTTCTAATACGTTCAGTAAACACTAGATTTTTCATTCCTGCTAAGACCAAAATTTTGGATTCGGAGTTTTGTAGTGACTTCTATAGTGTCGCCTTTGAAGGTATTTCTGTGGCGATGCACCGCTAACACTAAAAAGATTTTATAAAAATGTACTCCTAATATTAAATGAAAAAAAAAAGCAAAGACTGGTTAGGTCTTCTCCTTTGTCATTTCTCATTAGAAATTTTCCCTATTCAATTTCCTCTCTGCTCAAATATCACGAATCTAACTGTTCAAATCACAAATTGTGACCCATTTGATAGCAACACAAAAGCTCTAATCGGAAAATGTGACTCCATCAGGATCGAAAGGAAATTCATACAATAACAATTTATGGTGAGGAGTCAGCGGGATTCAGGCATTTCAGTCAGATGCTCAACTTTTTTCAGCCTCCGAATAAATTAGTAAGCTATTTTTTTTTTGATTCGTGATTTTGAGAGCACTCTCCAATCTCTCTCTATCTCTTTCTCTTGCAAAATTGAGTAGTAAGTCTATGTTAATCATAAAGGTTTGGTTGTTCTTTTCTTGGTAGCAGAAGCACGAACATTTGAAGATTTTGGGTATTTATTTACTTTTTTCTTTAAGGGTTAATGTTGTTTTGTTGTTTCAGTTTGTTTTGTTAGTAGAGAAAGAAACTGAGGGTATCTGTATTGGCAAAAAAAAGGAAGAATAAAAGTTCAGGGTATTAATTGAGATCACATTGAAGGAAATATCAAATGGTAATTTTGTTGTCAACATGAAGGATAAATGTAGTATTGGAGGTGTTGGGATTATGTTTTTAAAAGATAGAGCTACTTAAAATTAGCCTATCACCCCATGGACCTTTTCATTTGCTCGGTAATCCAAACTATTTGTTGGCTAAATTCTTTGATTGTCTAGGTTTTGCTTAACGTTGCTATGAACTGTGTTAACTTTTCCTGCTATATCCCAAAAGAATATGATTGTGCTACATGTTTAATTGTGTAATTCTTAGTTATCTGTAAACTAAAATAGTGGGATCTAATGTGTAGTTGGAAATAGTGTTCTTATTAACTTTTTTGTTTCTTTGTATTAAGTTCTACTCAGTTAGTTTCCTGCTCCAAGAGAAACCATTTAATTATTATTGATTTATTTAGTTGGATTTATTAACTAATGAGTATTTGGTTGTAAAAATGACCAATTTATGTGAAGTTGTCAACTATGTGGTAATTAGTCCCTGAGAGTCATCTTTACAGAGTTATGTTCATATAGCTTGCTATGGGATTCACACTACAACAAAAGACGTGCCTTTCCTGTGGTGGAAAGAGATGCCATCACCGACCATCATCCTCATGTTGTTTCAAGCCAATAACTTTAGATTTGGGCCATTAGAGGTCGAGTACTCCTGGAGAGAACTTGGTGCTAGTTAATTTTATCCGGTTTGAAGTAAGTATCTTGCCTAACCTTGTGTGGGGGACTTTCCCTTAGGATTTGAGTGTGTGCTCGGATTTATTTGTGGTAAATTTATCCTGTTAGGCTCTTAGACCCTTGAAATCACTGAGTATGAAGTTATTCTTGATATGATTGAGTTCCCCATTTTAGTTTCACTTCCACATGCCTTACTTGGAATTTATTTACCGTTTTGGTTTCTTCTTGCTGCCTAGTTGACTTCTACTTATTTAACTGGAGACGTTTACCCTTATATAGCTACGTTATCTCTCCTAACCACTTGTCTTTAATTAGAAATTATTATTTTACATCTCATGTAATTAACTGGCCTTAATTGGAAAGAAGTTAGATATCCCATGTTTAGTTGATAATTCCTTAAATGGTAATTATATGATTCATGTTCACTTCCTTATTGTTTAGTTACTCCTTGATTGCAAGTTTATCTATGACTTCGTGCAAATATATTACATGTCAAACTGTTGTGGTTACCAGTGTTGTTATTACACAATTATTTTGTCTTGTTATGTCGTTGAGGCTATTTTGTTTTACTTGGTGTTCTGTGACCTTATTATGTATTGTTGATTCGCTTGTTGGGACGTTATTATTTCTGTTGTTGATTCCCTTGCCGGGACGTTATTGTTTCTGTTGTTGATTTCCTTGTCGGGCGTTATTGTTCTATTGTTGACTCCCTTGTCGGGAGGTTACCATTCTGTTACTTGGGCTGTACATCTATGTTGATGGTGTTGTAGTGTGGTATACCAGGAGATCCCCAGCACATATATTGACGATACCAAGAGATCCTCGGGATACCAAGATATCCCCAGCACACATATTGAGGATACCAAGAGATCCTCGAGATTCCAAGAGATCCCTAGTATATATATTGAGGATTCCAGGAGATCCTCGAGATACCAAGAGATCCCTAGAACATATATTGAGGATACCAAGAGATCCTCGGTGTACGGCCCCGAGAAAATAAATGCTCAGATGTTAGCAGCTCATAGAGTCTAGTCTACCTACGTGGATAAGATTATTTTTACTGTTTCGCACTTAAAAAAATGTGAAGTCGAATTTTTTTCCAGAAAAGGTCCAATCTGCGGTACAGAATGCGGTCGCAAATCAGAAATGCGGACCACATTTCAGCCGCAGAAGGTTCCAGAGAGCAACCAATTTTTGATGTTAAAAATGCGGTTAGATCTGCTGTCGCATCATCAATATGTGGACCGCAGATGATCGCAAATGGTCCCTGAAGAAATTCGAAGGTCAGTTCTGCAGTGCATTCTGCGACCGCAGAACAGGAATACGGACAGCATATCTACCGCATTCCAAACCCGAGAGGTCTGAAACTTAAGCTATTTCTGCGGTCCATTCTGCGGACCGCATGTCAGTTCTCCGATGGCAGATTGCGTCACAGATCTTGCTCGCCTGGTATTTTTCAACAATTTTAGACCCGACCCACCTTTTATTAAAACACATTCTCCCTCATTTTTATCATATCTATGATCAAAATAAGAGAGCGGGAGAGAGAGTTCTTGAGAGAGAAAGCTAAATCTTCATCATCTAGTCTTTCAAAACCATTGGAGCTCGAAAAGTTCTTGGTGCATTGTCTTCTCTACTGATTTCTCAGGTAAAATCTGTAACCCTTTTCCTTAATTTTTCAAACCTAAGCTTGGGAAGGGAACCACGTGCTCTAGATTTTGAAATTTCTTGATAAAACCTTCTTTCGTGTCTCCAAAATCCTAGAATCTTGTAAAAAGGGAATTAAGTAGTAATTTGTGAATTTCTATTCCAAAGGTCTATGTATTAATCATGAACTAGATTGACTTCTTGATTGCTTGGTGAATTGGAGCGAAAGTTAGAAAAAGATATTCAATTCCAGGTATGTATGGCTGACTGTGATCCTTGTGAAATCGCCCTCTTTTAGTTTGTAAAATTATTTGATAATTGATATTCGTGTGTGGATCATTGTTAAATTCTTGTGATGTATACTTGTGAGGTAACACCTTGTGGTGGAAGTTGAGTAACTTGTAATTGAAAGAGTTGGGAAATTGTGGAAATGGAAATATTGTGGAGCAGCGTGTATGATTGGTTGTGAACAACTGTTGCGGTAACCCAAATTGTGTACAAATTGATGAACATGAGGAAATTGTTGTTGCTAGTTGTGGAAATACATTACCCTTGTTGCGGTTCTATCTTAAAAATGTTCTATAGTTGGTTTCTTGTATTTTGTTGTTGTGTTGTATGTTGTTTGTGAACTAATACTGTTAGGCAGGGTCGGCTTGCGCGCCGCAACATGGTGAAATAAGGTGTGGGTTGGGGTGATAAGGGTGGCCGAGGTAATAAGGGTTGACGAGGCAATAAGGGTGGAAAATGTGATCCAATATCACTATTGAAATGAATATAAATCATGAAATGATAAATGTGTAATTGTGAAAGGAGACAGCATGAGAGTTCGTAATCTGTGGGGCACTGATTGCCCCCTTGTTTGACTAATTGTATCATTTGTTGTGACATGCTTATTTTTTGCTCCATGGTTGTGGTATTGTTGCTTAGACACTTGTATATGTATTGTTGGGCTTGAGTTTTCTTGGGACAGAGTTTATTCATACATGCCAGTACAATTCAAATGTACTGACGTCCCTTTTGCCGGGCGCGCTACATTCATGTTATGGTTGTAGGTGGATCCGCAGCAGGCACTCCAGTCCACCGTTCGTAGCTCCTCCTCCCTCTCTATCGGTGATATTCATATTTGGTGAGCCCCTTTCCTTCTGGGGCCTTGTGGATCGTGCTACCCATGTTGTTATATTTTGGAGTCTTGTTTCCTTTTGTGAAGGTATAGCGGGGGCTTTGTCGCCGGCAAGTGTTGTATTATCTTTCTCTTAGAGGCTCCGTAGACAGTGTTATGTGTGTTAGAACTTGTGTATAGGTGTATGTTTTGGGCGCTGTAAGTTTGTACACCACGTTCCCTGTTAATCATAATGTGTGTTTTGTAAAAGATGTTCCCTATTAATCATAATGTGTGCTTATAAAAGAGAAATCATATTTTCTTTCAATGGCATGTGGTAACTTTTGGCTAATTAACAAGGAATAATGTGGGGTAACGAGTGGGGAATAGGAAAGGCACCCAGGTCCACTTGATCGGGGATACCCGATTGAGTGCCGGTCATGTCTCTCGAATTTGGGGCGTGAAAAATTTGGTATCAGAGCCTAAGGTTCAACGAATCCTAGGATGTTTCGGAGCCGTGCTATAAGTTGGGAACTACACGGGCATCTTGGAAAAACTATCCTCTTCTTTGTTATTCCAAGTTCGTGCGTTGAATTGATGTTTTGTCTAAGAAGAAAGCTAGACTTTGTCTAGGGTCCAATGCCACATCCAGTGCGGCTGTGGATCTTGTGCACATTGCCATGGGTGGGAATGATTCACAAGTTCTGAATTTGCCTGCTTCATCCGTTCCTAATCTAAGCAATCATGTTCCAGCAGCGGCCGAGGGTGCTACAATCCCTCTTGCCAATGTTCCTAATCCTGATGTTGCTCCAGCTTCCGATCCCGGGATTTCTGATGGAGAACTTAGGGGAGCTATCCGTATGTTGACCCAGTTGGTAGCCGCCCATACGCAGAGATCTCATGATGCCCCTGTAACCTCCAGCGGACAGGGAGATTCCTCCAGCTTTAGAGTTCACCAGTTTGTGCTATTGTCCCCTCCAGAGTTCTCAGGCACAGACCCAAAGGCTGATCCGCATGATTTCCTCGATGATATGTACAAGACCCTTCAATTGATGAAGGCTACAGAGATAGAAGGGGTAGAATTGGCTTCATACAGGTTGAAGGGAGCGGCACGTTCGTGCTTTGAGATGTGGGAGGATTCCCATGAGGAGGGGAGACCTCCAGCTAGGTGGGATGAGTTCGTAGATGCCTTCATGGACCACTTCTTGCCTGCCGAGACCATGGAAACTCGTGCCACCGAGTTTGAGATTATTATGTAGGGTAGTATGAGTGTGTGGGAATATCACATGGAGTTTGTGAGGTTGTCAAAGTATGCTCCTCAGTTGGTGTCGACTATGGAGGCTAGAGTTCGGCGATTTGTTCAGGGTCTTAGACCTTTGGTGGTAAATGAAGCTGCTACAGTGGCTTTGCATTCAGACGTGAACTATGGAAAGATCGTGGGCTTTGCTCAGGCCACAAAGACCAAGAAGTTGAAGATTCGAGTAGACAGGGAGAGTACCAGCAGGGCTCGGTCGATGGGTCACTCAGGGAGGTCCGCTCAAGGGAGAGGGTGATCAGGACCATCTCAGTCTTATGCTCAGTCCTCAACCAGTGCACTGACATCTATGCAACGTTTCCAGTAAAGTAGCCGTTTAGGCAAGGTTCAGGCAGTAGGAGGTCCCGCCAGTTCAGTCATTCGGGGATGAGACCTCGGCAGCAGGGAGGTATATGTCCCAAGTGTGGGAGATTTCATACGGAGGCCTGTTACTTAGATGCTCCAGTGTGCTACAATTATGGGCTGAGAGGTCATATGCAGCGGGACTGCCGTGCGCCCAGACAGGGCACGGGTAGGGGACTTGCTCATCCATCCAGTTCATTAGTTTCTACGTCATCATTGTGCCCTCCAGCCCTAGCAGGGCGTGGTGAAACCAGAGGTGGAGCTCGTGGTAGGAGCGGACTCAACAGGTGTTATGCATTGAGTGGCCTTCAGAGTGCTCAGGCTTCTCCAGATGTTGTCACAGGTATCCTATCTGTCCAAACCATTGATTGCTATGCTCTTATTAGTCTGAGGTCTTCTTTGTCCTATGTCACTCCATTTGTTGCTTCGAGTTTTGGGATTGAACCCGAGCACCTTCTTGAGCCGTTCTCTGTATCGACTCCGGTTGGTGATTCTATTACAGTCGTACGGGTCTATATGAATTGTGTTGTTATGATAGGTGGTCGTGTTACCATGGACGACCTTATCGAGCTTTGGGATGATGGATTTTGATGTAATCATGGGGATGGATTGGCTCTATATGCTAAAATTGATTGCCGAACGAGAGTCGTGAAACTCGAGTTCCCTAATGAGCTGGTTATTGAATGGAAGGGAAATGGCATTGTGCCGAGGGTTCGGTTTATTTCCTACCTCAAGGCTTCGAAGATCATCAGGAAGGGTTGTATCTATCATATAGTCCGGGTGGCGGACACTACTCAAAAAGTACCTGCCCCCGAGTCCATGCCAGTTGTGAATGAGTTTCTTGAGGTGTTTCCAAATGAGTTTTCGGGAATTCCGCCAGATAGAGATATTGATTTTTTGATTGATGTATTGCCAGATACCCAAGCAATGTTTATTCTACCGTACAGAATGGCGCCAGTAGAGTTGCGGGAGTTAAAGGAGCAGTTGAATGATTTATTGGAGAAGGGGTTTATCCATCCAAGTGTGCCACCATGGGGTGCTCCGGTTGTTTTTGTCAGAAAGAAGGATGGGTCGCTTCGGATGTGTATCGATTATCGGCAGCTTAATAAAGTCACCATCAAGAATAAGTACCCTTTGCCTTAGATAGATGATTTGTTTGACCAATTGCAAGGTGCAAAGTTCTTCTCCAAAATTGATTTGCGGTCCGGGTACCAACAATTGAAGATCAGGGAGCAGGATATTCCTAAGACCCCTTCAGAACTCGTTATGGTCACTTTGAATTCTTGGTCATGTCCTTTGGGCTTTCCAACGCCCCGGCAGATTTTATGGATCTCATTAATCAGGTCTTCAAGCCATTCTTAGACTCCTTCGTGATTGTTTTCATTGACGACATCCTCGTATATTCGTGGAGCGGGGAGGATCATGCCAGTCACCTCAGAGCGGTTTTGCAGACTCTACGTCAGCACCACAAGAGTCTACAGTATTTGCCTTGAAGATATGGCAGCATTATCTTTTTGGGGTTCATGTAGATGTGTTTTCAGACAACAAGAGTCTCTAGTATTTGTTCAAGCAGAAGGAGTTGAATTTGAGGCTGAGGCGGCGACTAGAATTGCTTAAGGATAATGATATGGACATCTTGTACCATCCAGGGAAGGCGACGTGGTGGCTGACGCCCTCAGTCAGAAATCCATGGGTAGCTTAGCTTACTTGAGAGAGGATCAGAGACTCCTAGCTCGAGAGGTACACCAATTGGCTAGCCTTAGGGTTTTTATTTCGGCGCCGAATAAGGAGGAACTTATGGTGCATAATACAGTAGAATCGTTGCTCGTGGCAGAGGTTAATGAAAAGCCGTTTATCGATCCAGCATTGGTAAAATTGAAGGAGGTAACTGTAAGAAACAAAATGTCAGCATTTTCACTCAACAACTATGATGGTGTGCTACGGTTCCATGACAGGTTATGTGTCTCGGATGCGGATAATCTTCGGGAGAGGGTTATGGAAGAGGCTCATAATTCCAGGTATTCAGTGCACCTTGTCTCTACAAAGATGTATCACGATCTCAAGGATATCTATTGGTGGACTGGTATGAAGAAGAGCGTGACGAACTTCGTCTCTAAGTGTCCAAATTGACAGCAAGTGAACGTCAAGCATCAGCGGCTGGGAGGGTTGACTCAGCTTATAGAAATACCGATGTGGAAATGGGAAATATCAATATGGACTTCATGACATGACTACCCCATACTCAGCACAAGTTCGACTCAAATTGGGTAATTGTGGATAGACTCACCAAATCAGCTCAATATTTGCCAGTCAAGTCCACCGATACTACAGAACAATATGCTCGGTTGTACATCAAGGAGATAGTGAGGCTTCATGGTACGCCCCTTTCTATTATTTCTTATCAAGGAGCTCATTTTACAGCTAACTTCTGGAGGAAATTTCAGCAAGGTTTGGGTAATCAAGTGAATCATAGCACAACTTTTTATACGCAAACCAATGGCCAAGCAGAGCGGACTATTTAGACACTCGAGGATATGTTGCGGGCATGTGTCTTGGATTTCAAGAGTAATTGAGATGATCACCTGCCCCTTATAGAGTTTGCTTATAACAACATCTTTCATGCTAGCATCCAGGTGGCTCCACTTGAAGCATTGTACGGAAGAAGGTATAGGTCCCCGATCGTGTGGTTCGAGAATGGTGAAGCAGAACTGATAGGGCCAGATCTCGTGCATCAGGCCATGGAGAACGTAAGAGTCATTCAGGAGCGAATGAATACTTCTCAAAGTCGCCAGAAATCCTATGCGGACGTGCGTCGAAGGGAATTGAAGTTTCAAGAAGGAGATTGGGTATTATTGAGGGTGTCTCCAATGAAAGGAGTCATGCGCTTTGGGAAGAAGGGAAAACTAAGTCATAGGTACGTCGGGCCATATCAAGTCACTCAAAGGATCGGTCAAGTTGCGTATTGGTTGGAATTGCCCCCTGAAATGTCCTTGGTGCACCTGGTGTTTCATGTATCCATGTAGAGGAATGTTGTGGGTGATCCGTCTAAAATTGTGCCAGTTGAAGCAATCAAGGTTACAGGAGTTATCATATAAGAGACTTCGGTTGCTATTCTGGATAGGCAAGTCCGAAAGTTTCGAAACAAGGAGATTGCTTCAGTTACGGTGTTGTGGCAAAACAAACAAGTCGAGTAAGCCACGTGGGAAGCAGAAGATGAGATGAAGATAAAATACACCCATCTATTTGAGCAAGTCTAGAAATGATCGTGTGAATCTTGTCCCGGGGAGATCTAGTGTTGTGTCTCATTAGGTGCAAGAAACATCCCTTCTCTTTCCAAGTGCCTTACTATTGTAGTTTCTCCAAGTTGTGCCAACAAATTTATGTGTTGTGGTTATATAAGCAGCGTGCAGTGTTTTTGGTAATGAAAGTTTTGTGCTCCCATGGTAAGGTGATGTATGGAAGTAATAATTAATTTTTCATGGAGATGGAGTATCAAAGTGTTATAATTGTGTAATGATTATTTTTGCATGGAGGATTTGAATTGAAATGAGTAACTGTGTCGTACCGTTTTGATAGGTAAATGGCTTTAATAGTGCAGATAATTAATGCTTAATTTGATTACATGTAGTATGCCAAAATGGTTATAAGTGTATTGAGAGGTTGAATATATGCAAGTATGAAGACTGTGCCTTTTATAACTGTTCTAACGGTAGCAAGTTTGTGTAATAATGCTTGGGAATATGTTTTGGGGCTCTTTGACAGGTGGTTATGTCCATATTACAAAGGCGACTCTGGCAAAAAAATTTTATGAAAGAAACTTGAAAGTTAATAAAAGTGTAGGAACTTGCATATCATGCTTTCAAACTCATTTGGTTCCCAAGTCCTCATTCGAGGACGAATGATCTTAAGCGGGAAGGATGTAAGGCCCCTCGAAAATGAGTGCTCAGATGTTAGCAGCTCATAGAGTTGAGTCTACCTACGTGGATCTGATCCTTTTTACTGTTTTGCACTTAAAAAAATATGAAGTCGAAATTTTTCCAGAAAAAGGTCCAATCTGCGCTCCAGAATGAGGTAGCAGATCATAAATGCGGACCGCATTTGTGTCGCAGAAGGTTCCAGAGAGCAACCAATTGTTGATATTAATAATGCGGTAAGATCTGCGGTCGCATAATCAATATGCGGACCGCAGAGTGATCGCATATGATCCCTAAAGAAATTTTAAGGTCAGTTCTGCGGTGCATTCTGCGACTGCAGAACAGGAACGCGGATCGCATATCTACTGCATTCCCAACCTGAGAGGTCTGAAACTTGAGCTATTTCTGCGGTCCATTCTGCGGACCGCATGTCAGTTCTGCGATCGCAGATCGTGCTCGCCTGGTATTTTTCTAAAATTTTAGACCCGGCCCAGCTTTTATTAAAACACTTTCTCCCTCATTTTTAACATATCTTTGATCAAAATAAGAGAGATGGAGAGAGAGTTCTTGAGAGAAAGCTAAATCTTCATCATCTAGTCTTTCAAAACCATTGGAGCTCGGAAAATTCTTGGTGCATTGTCTTCTCTACTGATTTCTCAGGTAATATCCCTAACCCTTTTCCCTAAATTTTCAAACGTAAGCTTGGTAAGGGAACCACGTGATCTAGATTTTGAAATTTCTTGATAAAACCTTCTTTCATGTCTCCAAAACCCTAGAATCTCGTAAAAAGGGAATTAAGTAGTAATTTGTGAATTCCTATTATAAAGGTCTATGTATTAATCATGAACTAAATTGACTTCTTAATTGCTTGGTGAATTGGAGCGGAAGTTAGAATAAGATATTCAATTCCAGGTATGTATGTCAGACTGTGATCCTTGTGAAATCGCCCTGTGCTAGTTTGTGAAATTATTTGATAATTGATATTCATGTGGGGATCATTGTTAAATTCTTGTGATGTATACTTGTGAGGTAACACCTTGTGGTAGAAGTTGAGGAACTTGTTATTGAAAGAGTTTGGAAATGGTGGAAATAGAAATATTGTGGAACAACGTGTATTATTGGTTGTGAACAACTGTTTTGGTAACCCAAATTGTGTACAAATTGATTACCATGAGGAAATTGTTGTTGCTGGTTGTAGAAATACATTGCCCTTTTTGTGGTTCTATCGTAACAATGTGCTATAGTTGGTTTCTTGTATTTGTTGTTGTGTTGTGGGGCACTGATTGCCCCTTTGTTTGACTAATTGTATCATTTGTTGTGACATGCTTGGTTGTTGCTCCATGTTTGTGCTATTTTTGCTCAGCTTTACACTTGTATATGTATTTTTGGGCTTGAGTTTACTTGGGACAGAGTTTGTTCATACATGCCAGTACAATTCAAATGTACTGACGTCCCTTTTGCCGGCGGCGCTTCATTCGTGTTATGATAGTAGGTTGATCCGCAGCAGGCGCTCCAGTCCACGGTTCGTAGCTCCCCCTCCCTCTCTATCGGCAGTATTCGTATTTGGTGAGCTCCTTTCCTTCCGGGGCCTTGTGTCGCTCGTGCCACCCATGTTGTTGTATTTTGGAGTCTTGTGTCCTTTTGTAAAGGTATGGCCGGGGTCTTGTCATCGGCTAAGTGTTGATTTATCTTTCTCTTAGAGGCTTCGTAGACAGTGTTATGTGGGTTAGAACTTGTGTATATAGGAGTATCTTTTGGGCACTGTAAGTTTGTACACCATGTTCCCTGTTAATCATAGTGTGTGTTTTGTAAAAGATGTTCCCTGTTAATCATAATGTGTGCTTATAAAAGAGAAATCATATTTTCTTTAAATTGCATGTGGTATCTTTTGGCTAATTATCAAGGAATACTGTGGGGTAACGCGTGGGGAATAGGAATGGCACCCATGTCCACTCGACCGGGGATACCCGGTTGAGTGCCAGTCATGTCCCTCTAATTTGGAGCGTGACACTCGGGATACCAAGAGATCCCTAAACCACATATTTACGTTTAGGAATACAGGACGATATCTTGGGAGATCCCCGTTAAACTCATTCTGTTCTGAACTGGTATTTTCATTGATTCTATCTGAGTGCGAATAATTCGGGTGCTGGCCGTTCTATATCTTATACTTACTTGTTGGTAGAATGCCTGTTTAATACACTTGCACAAGCATACACGTGTTGGGTGCTCCTATTAGAGAAGAATACCTCATGATTTGGCTAAGGGTGAAGATACGCCCTCTTTTACCCATTATATATGTAAGAGTGGCCTTAGTTGGCTAACTAGTTGTCAGCATGACCGTGAGATTGATGGGGCACAAGTTGCCAAGTGTTAGACTTCAGATATTGGGTTTTCATGAGTTGTGGTTGGTCCGAGATTTTGGTAAAATTGTGGAAAGAGTTGCATAAGACCTTATGTAAGCATCATCGTTGAATATGAATTAGTGACTTGCTGTTCTTGCTGTGTTGTGACCATAGGATTCGGATTGTGGTGCTTCCGCCACTCATATCATCCTTATTATTTTTTCGTAGTTACTTGTTGCCTTTTTCCGCATTTTGAATTATAGCCTTTTAGTTATTCATGCAATCTTTACATAATTATTTGTAGTTTCCATTATTCCTATGATTATACTGTTTACTGATCGGTAGGTGTCTTGATTGTTCCTCATCACCACTGTACCGAGGTTAGTCTTGATACTTTTTGGGCACCGCTGTGGTGTGCTCATGCTACTAACTGTCACACTTTTGTTGTGCAGATACAGGTACTCCCATCAAGTTCTATCAGCCTTGGAAGGAGGCGTATTCGGTAGGGACTTCGAGGTATATCTGCTACGTCCGCAGACCGAAGAGTCCCTGTCCAACTTTTTGTAATAAGTATAGTTCTTCTAGTATTTTCATTTGTATAGATATTCTTGAGTCAGATCCCTTACGTACCCCTTAGCTTGTGATTTGTGAGATTCCGAGTTTTGGGAACATGATTAGTTATGAGACTTATTATTGTATGTTCTAGGAAGCACCTTTATCATTGATTTATTTTACTTGTCCAGTTTTAGTATTTTCTTTCGCAATTTGGCTTATTTCCGCAATGTTAGGCTTACCTCGTCGTAGGGACTAGGTGCCGTCACTACATGTTCATGGAGGATGTACTGGGTCGTGACAAGTTGGTATCAGATCTCTAGGTTCATAGGTATCACACATCACAAGCTGGTCTATTAGAGTCTCGTGGATCGGCACGGAGACGTCTGTACTTATTTGCCAGAGGCTTTGTAAACGTTAGGAAAATACCACTTTGTTTGATTTCCCTGTCATGCGAGATTTTGATATATTCAATCCTAAACGTCTACCTTCCACTCTCTCACTGATGGTGAGGACACGTACTACTCGAGGTGATCAGACACCCACGCTCCCTGCTGTAGCCGTCGGAGGTCGGGGCCGGGATAGAGGTCGAGGATGCGCACATGGTGCAGCGAGAGCACCTGTGCGAGCGACAACTGAGGTACCACTAGCGGATCTAGCGGGAGTCCAGGCAACTGACACGCCTGCGACTACTACTGCACCAGCCTTCATGAGACCTTGGCACAGTTCATCAGTATGTACACCACTTTGGCTCAGGCAGTATTGTGTTCCCATGCTGCAGCCACACCCCCAGACGGAGGGAGGAGCACATACTCCCGCCGCCCGCACTCCTGATCAGCGAGCGCATGTTGATAAGGTCCTTGAAATTATTCTTGCAGCACCAGTTCAGCCCGAAGGCATGATAGCAACTTTCGAATTCAAGTAGAGGTGACTAGAGAGGTTCAAGAAGTATGATTCTCCGGTATTCAGTGGATTAGCATGAGACAATGCCTTGGGATTTCTTGAAGAGTGTTGTCGTATTCTTCATAGTATGGATATCTCCGGATCAAGCGGGGTTTCATTTACCACTTTCCAGCTTTGAGGACCCGCCTATGATTGGTGGTGCACCTATGAGTATGACCACACGGAGTAGAAAGCTTCACAGGCTTGGTCTCATTTTTAATATATGTTTTTGCGAGAGTTTCTCCTTAGAGTCTTAGGGATGCATGGTGCGTGGAGTTTGAGCATGACGCCAGGGTTTTATGACCGTCTCGAAGTATGTTGTCTGTTACGCTAGTTTGGCTAGACATGCCTCAGCCTTGGGTTCTACTGTGCGCGAGAAGGTTTGCCGGTTCATTAAGGGACTCATTCCCAGCATCAGTTCTAGTATGGCTCATGATTTAGAGATGAATATTTCATATCATCAAGTGGTGAACATTGCTAGGAGGATAGATGGTATGCATGCTAGAGAGAAAGAGGGCAGTCAATGTCATGAGAGAGAGTTGATGAGATCAGGTGAGATATCTTGAGGAGGCCTCGTAGACTGATGGGATATACTGGCCAACGTTTTGGAGGCAGGGTACATCATGATAGAGGCTTTGCGGGCTAGCCAGTTCAGTTCGCGGTTCAGGACTTGCATGGTGATTCATGTGTCCATAGGTCTCAGAGTACCCACATCGCACAGTTCCCACTGCCTCGTCAGCTGAGAGGGTGCTTTGAGTGTGGAGATACTAGCCACATGGTGAGAGATTGTCCCAGACTTCGGACTGATGTGTCACAGCGAGGTATTCTGGAAGGTAGAGGGTGCCTAAGTGGGGGATTCCCGACTCGTTGATGTGTATCATATAGTAGTTTTGAGGCCGGTGTGCCTGCTAATGTCATTCAGGTACTAATTCAGTGTGTTATAGAGAGGAACTATCTGTGGTTCATCACAATTTCACTTATTAGGGCGATTTCCTAGTTTGTTGTTCCATTTATAGGAGCGCTTCATGATTTACACCCTGTTTATGTGATTATTCTATGGGGAGGTTCTATGGGTGATAGTCGTGTCTATCGTCTGTTTCTAGCTATTGTCGAGACTTACGAGGCTAGTAGTAAACTCCTATTGTTTGTTTAAGTAGGTTCGATGTCACGTTTGAGTATTCTTGCTTACGATCTGTTATGTATATGCTCCACCGGTGTGGGATCCAGTATGTGTTGTAATTATTGACAGAATCAATCTAGTGCAAATTTCTAGATGGGTTGGTGTGAGCCCTACTTGTGATTCGGTGTTGAGGGCTGGACCCTCGTGATTTCAGGTGTTATGATATATTGAGACCGGGCTATGTACCGCGGTGAAAGTTATATTAGTATAAGATCCCCGTGATTCTTTTATTTGCTTCCATTCATTCTTGTTAGATGTCGTTGTAGATTTGTGTTTTAGAAGAATTTATGCGAGTTTGATTTGTTTCTTAGTTCTCTTATGTGTCTTCATTTCCCGTATTTATCCATTTTCATTCTATGCTTGTTGAGTTTTAGCTTGTGGGGTGTGTGCCCGTTGGTACTAGTTGAGATTGGTTACTCATGTGTGTCGTTATGTGGTTTTGCTGTTATTGTATAATCGCTAGAGTTGTGGAGGTTTGAAAAGAGTTTCTATTGAATATGAGGTTTAAGGCTAGTGTAGTTTTGATCTCAGGCAAGTATTGCTATCATAATTATTATTGTGTGCCTATGTATGGTGTGTCATGTTGTATGGCTGTATCCTTTGTGGGTTGGATTGTATTGAGATAGCTGGTTGAGACCGATACCGGATATGGATTTAGAATCGGGTCTTTTGGAAATGGATGGAAGGAGAAAATTATGGCTTGAAGGCTAATTGGTATTACTAGAAAGGCTAAATTTCATTTCAGATGGTGTCGTCATGCTTAGAGTTGATTGGGGTGACGTGGGATCACCCGTGGGTGTAGGTTGGAAGCGCGCACTCAATGACTAGAGGACTTCGAGGCAAATCTTAGCACGTTTGAGGACGAACATTGATTTTAAGAGGGGGAGGAAGTAACAGCCAGACCAGTCGTTTTGAGAAATTAAGCTCCGTTCAGCGGTATAACATCTGGAGCAGCGTTAGAACATGAGTATCGACTTGCGTACATGGTGGCAATATTTAGTGGCAAAATAATTTGTTGCAACAAATGCTAACCTTTTTGTGGAGACTATAATGGTCGTTGCAGAAGGTAAACATTTAGTGGCGAGTTTTCTCAGGTTTCTTGTAATGCATTCAGTAAACACTAGATTTTTCATTCCTGCTCAGACCAAAATTTTGGATTCAGAGTTTTGTTGTGACTTTTATAGTGTCGCCTTTGAAGGTCTTTATGTGGCGATGCACCGCTAACACTAAAAAGATTTTATAAAAATGTACTCCTAATATTAAATGAAAAAAAAAAGCTGAGACTGGTTAGGTCTCCTCCTTCCTCGTTTCTCTTTAGAAATTTTCGCCATTCAGTTTCCTCTCAGCTCAAATCTCACGAATCTAACTATTCAAATCACAAATTGTGACCCATTTGATAGCAACACAAGCTCTAATCGGAAAATGTGACTCCATCAGGATCGAAAGGAAATTCATACAATAACAATTTATGGTGAGGAGCCAGCAGGATTCAGGCTTTTCAGTCCAATGCTCAACTTTTTTCAGCCTCCGAATAAATTAGTAAGCTATTTTTTTTTATTCGTGATTTTGAGAGCACTCTCCAATCTCTCTCTATCTCTTTCTCTTGCAAAATTGAGTAGTAAGTCTATGTTAATCATAAAGGTTGGGTTGTTCTTTTCTTGGTAGCAGAAGCAGGAACATTGGAAGATTTAGGGTATTTATTTATTTTTTTCTTTAAAGGTTAATGTTGTTTTGTTGTTTCAGTTTGTTTTGTCAGTAAAAGAAACTGAGGGTATTTGTATTGGCAAAAAAAAGGAAGAATAAAAGTTCAGGGTATTAATTGAGATCACATTGAAGGAAATATCAAATGGTAATTTTGTTGTCGACATGAAGGATAAATGTAGTTTTGGAGGTATTGAGATTATGTTTTTAACAGATAGAGTTACTTAAAATTAGCCTATCACCCCATGGACCTTTTCATTTGCTCGGTAATTCAAACTATTTGTTGGCTAAATTCTTTGATTGTCTAGCTTTTGCTTAACGTTGCTATGAACTGTCTTAACTTTTCCTGCTATATCCCAAAAGAATATGATTGTGCTACATGTTTAATTGTGTAATTCTTAGTTATCTATAAATTAAAATAGTGGGATCTAATGTGTAGTTGGAAATAGTGTTCTTATCCACTTTTTGGTTTCTTTGTAGTAAGTTCTACTCAGTTAGTTTCCTGCTCCAAGAGAAACCATTTAATTGTTATTGATTTATTTAGCTGGATTTATTAATTAATGAGTATTTGGTTGTAAAAATTACCGATTTATGTGAAGTTGTCAACTATGTGGTAATTAGTCCTTGAGAGTCATCTTTTCAAAGTTATGTTCATATAGCTTGCTATGGGATTCACACTACAACAAAGGACATGCCTTTCCTGTGGTGGAAAGAGATGACATCACCGACTTCATCCTCATGTTGTTTCAAGCCAAGAACATTAGATTTGGGCCATTTGGAGTCGAGTACTACTGGCAAGAACTTGGTGCTAGCTAATTTTATCCGGTTTGAGGTAAGTATCTTGCCTAACCTTGTGCGGGGGACTTCTCCTTAGGATTTGATTCTTCTATGTTGATTGTATTCCTTGCACGCGAGGTGACGAGTGTGTGCTCGGATTTATTTGTGGTAAATTTATCCTGTTAGGCTCTTAGACCCTTGATATCACTGAGTATGAAGTTGTTCATGATATGATTGAGTTCCCCATATTAGTATCACTTCCACATGCCTTACTTGGAATTTATTTACCGTTTTGGTTTCTTCTTGCTGCCTAGTTGACTTCTACTTGTTTAACTAAAGACATTTACCCTTATATAGCTACGTTATCGCTCCTAATTACTTGTCTTTAATTAGAAATTATTATTTTACGTCTCATGTAATTAACTGGCCTTAATTGAAAAGAAGTTAGATATCCCATGTTTAGTTGATAATTCATTAAATGTGTTATAAAACAATAAAAGAACAAGAGCAATATTGCAGAGAAAGAGAGAGAAAATTCTTATTGAATTTTGGGGTGATTTACAATGGGGTAAGACCCCTCTATTTATAGAAGGAAAAATGACTTAGTCTCAAAGTAAAACTCTCTACAAGATAGACATTCACTCTAAATAGAATTCTATTTTTAACACTCCCCCTTGAATGTCTACTCCATAAATAATGTGCCTCGTTAAAACCTTAACTAAAATAAAACCCAGTGGGAAAAAATTCTAGAAAAGGAAAAAGAGTACACATATTTATAAATGCGCTTATTGGTTGCCTCGTTAAAAACCTTGCAAGGAAAACCCAGTGGGACAAAACCTTGTAAGGGGAAAAGAGTGAAACGCGCATTAACTCCCCTTGAAGAGAGCATCAATTCACATACTTGAGCATTCACATTCCAATCTTGTGCACCATCTTCAAGATATCGTTGGTAGAGATTTGATAAATAAATCAGCCATATTAACTATAATGAATTTTTGCACCTTGAAAGCATAATTTGTGATAGATATATAATGTCTTCACAAATATCGTGGAATGGATCTTCAATATCTCCATAAAGGTATCCTCGCTATAACATTATCATGCTTATAGTTATAACAAGATACATTTGTGCATAAATTGCACTGAGGAAGTGGTACCTGAAGATCAAGAATTGTATATGCTTCAAGCAACTTAAATCCTTCATGGATTGTCATATAAGTTAAGTAATATAAGCCGTATAATAGACTTTAAATGCATATCAAGTTTTTATGTCATGCTAGACAAATAAGATATCGAAAACTAATTGCACATACCATTGACTTTATACTTTTAAGTATTTGAACTACATGTCCAAAACTACATGTCTTTCATATGGAATCAATGCTACTTGAATTGTATCTCTTCCATTTGGCCAGTACTTTTGTGTCTATATTTGATAGACTTAAGATCCTTATCTAAACTTAGCGCTATGATAGATGTCGTCGATATACATGTTATATTAGTTCCAATAAATTTTCATAAAGACATAACATATAGATCTTTTCATTCATATATTCAGGTACCTGAATCTCTCATGAGATTCTATGAAATGTTATGTCACGTGACCTTCTAGATCACTTGCCTCATTTATTAGTTTGATCATTTGCTCATCTTCTTTTTGAAGAAGTTCTATTTGAAACTGATTTGTCTATACGCTTTAAGCGTACCATATATTTTGTCCTTCTAGGACTTAATATGAGCATTTACAATGAGAATATAGTTACTTTCTTTGGGTCAGCAAATGCGTATGGCATGCTTTGAAATATGTTGCAAATGAATTATCTTTTTATGAACTTAAAGTTCATATTATCGTAATCGAGGATCTAGATATACAAATAATAATTCATTCCACGTAACTTTTTCTCAACTGTTTATCATGTCTCCCCCTCATGTGAGAAAACTAACTTATTTTCTCAACTTTGAGAACCCATCTTTGTGTTTTGTGGTGTTAATCAAAATATACACCGCACATCAATAATATTGAGATGGAAGGGGAGAATATAATATACTCTCGTACATAACGTATATCAAACTGATATACATAACTTTGTTCTCATAAGAAACAATTTAGCTATTAAGTGGAGGCACTCAATAAATTATTTGCTAAACCAACTATGATGTAAACCAACTTATCAACATTAACTTCTTGAATAGAAAATCTGGAAATTGTGCTCTAAATTGAATTATTGAGCAAGTTACCTCGCAAAACACCATGTTGCGGGTTAATAATAATCGTACATGTAACCATCTCATAGATGCATCTTATGTGGTATACATGGCAGATGAATGGGCCCATGTTCACCTTTGATATTTCAACATTCATGGGATTCAATCCCAATTTTAGTCGGTCAATTAATTAATGAGAACAAGCAATATAAGAGAATTCGTAAAGAACTTTCTAATTTTTTAATATTTACCCATGTGAATTCTCTATTTAATATTTATCATATTTAAATTGATATGGCTAAACTGATTGTGTCAACTGAATAAATTATCAATATTGATAAGTTCATGTTTATACCATGACATGTGCAATTATCAATAAACTCCATGTTTAATATGATATGGATTTTTATATCAATAAATATCCACTTTATTGTGGCATTCTTTTGTTTATGTAATACAAATAGGAGAATAAAGCGGATAGCTTTTCACATACAGATTATCCCGCTACAAGTTGTAGTAATAGAAGATATCAAATCTTTCCTTTATTTATTGTCTCAATATAATCAACTGCTTTCGCGTATACATTGGAAACTGAATAAGTTTCTTTGAGAGTCACTACAACACAATACCTTAGTGGTAATCAATTGTGTTTCTCCAAAATAGTATAATTGGCTCTTGCAGAGTTCTCAATTAATTTGGTACTACCACATATTCATCAATATCCATATGGTGAATATCTCTTCAAAGAGAAAGTTATACCATTATGGCCATGGTCAAAATTATATGCAAGATATGTTTCTTGCATTATTGTTGTCCTGTAATAATCACATTGCCAAAATATTTTGGCGTACAATAGGTACGTGATCAATGACCATTCATGTCATAATAATGATATTATTTTCTTATTTCATCTCAAATCTCCATCTAGAGGTGAGTGTGGTATATGTATTCATAAATTAGATGTTGTCACACTCACACTATGAATGGACCATAATCATTTATATGTGCTATATAAAATCTCATGTCAAATCGATGAGAGATATTACTTTCGCAAAGTGAAGGATTATTTTGAGAATCCTTATTATTCTCATTATCACAATGATGACGATTATAATTTCGTCTATTGCCACGTCCGCATCCATTGATACCTTCACGGTAATAATTTTGTCTTCTTTCAGACTTATCGCATACTACGATCACATTTTCTTAAGGAAATGTGAAAGGAAAAAATTCAATTGGACGGGTATTCAATTCTTTGCCCACAATCATACATGAATTTAATCATGGCAAGACATAGAAATTTTACCACTTCACGTGGTTATAATTTCTTACAAACTCCATTAGAGTTATAATCAAACTTGTTGTCTTTGTTTGTATATGAAATAAAATCGTAGAATTTCAAGAATTTTAAAGAGAAAAGTAAATTACTTACCTTAAATCCAGCATATAATCATGAAGGAAGTTCATGGAACAACTTACAATCATTATGCTCAATCCCAAAGCTTCTACCCAATTGGTTAGAGTCTCGTGCTGATAACGTGTTATAAAACAATAAAAGAACAAGAGCAATATTGCAGAGAAAGAGAGAGAAAATTCTTATTGAATTTTTGGGTGATTTACAATGGGGTAAGACCCCTCTATTTATAGGAGGAAATATGACTTAGTCTCAAAGTAAAACTCTCTACAAGATAGACATTCACTCCAAATAAAATTCTATTTTGAACAAAATTGTAATTATTTGATTCATGTTCACTTCCTTAATGTTTAGTTACTCCTTGATTGCAAGTTTATCTATGACTTCGTGCAAATATATTACATGTCCAGCTGTTGTGGTTACCTGTGTTGTTATTACACAATTATTATGTCTTGTTATGTCGTTGAGGCTATTGTGTTTTACTTGGTGTTCTGTGACCTTATTATGTATTGTTGATTCGCTTGTTGGGACGTTATTATTTATGTTGTTGATTCCCTTGCCGAGACGTTATTGTTTCTGTTGTTGATTTCCTTGTCGGGCGTTATTGTTCTATTGTTGACTCCCTTGTCGGGAGGTTGCCATTTTATTACTTGGGCTGTACATCTATGTTGATGGAGTTGTAGTGTGGTATACCAGGAGATCCCCAGCACATATATTGAGGATACCAAGAGATCCTCGGGATACCAAGAGATCCCCAGCACACATATTGTGGATACCAAGAGATCCTCGGGATACCAAGAGATCCCTAGTATATATATATTGAGGATACCAGGAGATCCTCGGGATACCAAGAGATCCCTAGAACATCTAGTGAGGATACCAAGAGATCCTCGGTGTAAGGCCCCGCGAAAATAAGTGCTCAGATGTTAGCAGCTCAGAGAGACTAGTCTACCAATGTGGATCAGATCTTTTTTACTGTTTCGCACTTAAAAAAATGTGAAGTCGAAATGTTTTCCAGAAAAGGTCCAATCTGCGGTCCAGAATGCGGTCGCAAATCAGAAATGCGGACCACATTTCTACCGCAGAAGGTTCCAGAGAGCAACCAATTTTTGATGTTAAAAATGCGGTTAGATCTGCTGTCGCATAATCTATATGCGGACCGTAGATTGATCGCAAATGGTCCCTGAAGAAATTCGAAGGTCAGTTCTGCAGTACATTCTGCGACCGCAGAACAGGAATACGGACAGCATATCTACCGCATTCCAAACCCGAGAGGTCTGAAACTTGAGCTATTTCTGCGGTCCATTCTGCGGACCGCATGTCAGTTCTCCGACCGCAGATTGCGTCACAGATCTTGCTCGCCTGGTATTTTTCAAAAATTTTAGACCCGGCCCACCTTTTATTAAAACACATTCTCCCTCATATTTATCATATCTCTGATCAAAATAAGAGAGAGGGAGAGAGAGTTCTTGAGAGAGAAAGCTAAATCTTCATCATCTAGTCTTTCAAAACCATTGGAGCTCGAAAAGTTCTTGGTGCATTGTCTTCTCTACTGATTTCTCAGGTAAATTCCCTAACCCTTTTCCTTAAATTTTCAAACCTAAGCTTGGGAAGGGAACCACGTGCTCTAGATTTTGAAATTTCTTGATAAAACCTTCTTTCATGTCTGCAAAACCCTAGAATCTAGTAAAAAGGGAATTAAGTAGTAATTTGTGAATTCCTATTCTAAAGGTCTATATATTAATCATGAACTAGATTGACTTCTTGATTGCTTGGTGAATTGGAGCGGAAGTTAGAAAAAGATATTCAATTCCAGGTATGTATGGCTGACTGTGATCCTTGTGAATTCGCCCTCTGTTAGTTTGTGAAATTATTTGATAATTGATATTCATGTGGGGATCATTGTTAAATTCTTGTGATGTATACTTGTTAGGTGTTTGGAAATGGTGAAAATGGAAATATTGCGGAACCACGTGTATGATTGGTTGTGAACAACTGTTGCGGTAACCCAAATTATGTACAAATTGATGAACATGAGGAAATTGTTGTTGCTAGTTGTTGAAATACATTACCCTTGTTGCGGTTCTATCTTAAAAATGTGTTATAGTTGGTTTCTTGTATTTTGTTGTTGTGTTGTATGTTGTTTGTGAACTAAAACTGTTAGGCGGGGTCGGGTTGCGCGCCACAACATGGTGAAATAAGGTGTGGGTTAGGGTGATAAGGGTGGAAGAGGTAATAAGGGTGGACGAGGCAATAAGGGTGGAAAATGTGATCCAATATCACTATTGAAATGAATATAAATCATGATATGATAAATGTGGAATTGTGAAAGGAGACAGCAGGAGAGTTCGTAACCTGTGAGGCACTGATTGCCCCATTGTTTGACTAATTGTATCATTTGTTGTGACATGCTTGGTTTTTTCTCCATGGTTGTGGTATTGTTGCTTGGCTTTACACTTGTATATATATTTTTGGGCTTGAGTTTACTCGGGACAGAGTTTATTCATACATGCCAGTACAATTCAAATGAACTGACGTCCCTTTTGCCGGGCGCGCTACATTTTATGGTTGTAGGTGGATCCGCAGCAGGCACTCCAGTCCACCGTTCGTAGCTCCTCCTCCCTCTCTATCGATTGTATTCGTATTTGGTGAGCCCCTTTCCTTCCAGGGCCTTGTGGATCGTGCTACCCATGTTGTTATATTTTGGAGTCTTGTTTCCTTTTGTAAATGTATAGCCGGGGCTTTGTTGCCGGCAAGTGTTGTATTATCTTTCTCTTAGAGGCTCCGTAGACAGTGTTATGTGTGTTAGAACTTGTGTATATAGGTGTATGTTTTGGGCGCTGTAAGATTGTACACCACGTTACCTGTTAATCATAATGTGTGTTTTGTAAAAGATGTTCCCGTTAATCATAATGTGTGCTTATAAAAGAGAAATCATATTTTCTTTCAATGGCATACGATATCTTTTGGCTAATTAACAAGGAATAATGTGGGGTAACGCATGGGGAATAGGAAAGGCACCCAGGTCCAGTCGATCGGGGATACCCGGTTGAGTGCCGTTCATGTCCCTCGAATTTTAGGCGTGACAAATTTGGTATCAGAGCCTAAGGTTTAAAGAATTCTAGGATGTTTCGGAGCCGTGCCCTAGAGCTTCTTACCGGTTAGTTGTCGACAACATTTAAAAGTTGGGAGCTACACGAGTATCTTGGAAAAACTATTCTCTTCTTTGTTATTCCAAGTTCGTGCGGTGAATTGATGTTGTGTCTAATTCGTGCTCTATTTCGAATTTTCAGTGATGGCACCTAAGAAGAAAGCTACACTTGGCCTAGGGGCCAATGCCACATCCAATGCGGCTGTGGATCTTGTGCAGATTGCCATGGGTGGGAGTGATTCCCCAATTCTGAATTTGCCTGCTTCATCCGTTCCTAATCCAAGCAATCATGTTCGAGCAGCAGCCGAGGGTGCTACTATCCCTCCTGCCAATGTTCCTAATCCTGATGTTGCTCCAGCTTCCGATCCCGGGATTTCTGATGGAGAACTTAGGGGAGCTATCCGTATGTTGACCCAGTTGGTAGCCGCCCATGCCCAGAGATCTCATGATGCCCTTGTAACCTCCAGCGGACAGGGAGATTCCTCCAGCTTTAGAAATCACCAGTTTGTACTATTGTCCCCTCTAGAGTTCTCAGGCACAGACCCAGAGGCCGATCCGTATGATTTCCTCGATGATTTGTACCAGACCCTTCGACTGATGAAGGCTACAGAGATAGAAGGGGTAGAATTGGCTTTATACAGGTTGAAGGGAGCGGCACGTTCGTGCTTTGAGATGTGGGAGGATTCCCATGAGGAGGGGAGACCTCCAACTAGGTGGGATGAGTTCGTAGATGCCTTCATGGACCACTTCTTGCCTGCCGAGACCATGGAAACTCGTGCCACCGAGTTTGAGGTTACTAAGCAGGGTAGTATGAGTGTATGGGAATATCACATGGAGTTTGTGAGGTTGTCCAAGTATGCTCCTCAGTTGGTGTCGACTATGGATGCCAGAGTTCGGCGATTCGTTCAGGGTCTTAGACCCTTGGTGGTAAATGAAGCTGCTACAGTGGCTTTGCATTCAGACGTGAACTATGGAAAGATCGTGGGCTTTGCTCAGGCCACAGAGGCCAAGAAGTTGAAGATTCGGGTAGACAGGGGGAGTAGCAGCAGGGCCCGGTCGATGGGTCACTCAGGGAGGACCGCTCCAAGGAGAGGGTGATCAGAACCATCTCAGTCTTATGCTCTGTCCTCAACCAGTGCACTGACATCTGTGCAACATTTCCAGTAGAGTAGCCCTTAAGGCAAGGTTCAGACAGTAGGAGGTCCCGCCAGTTCAGTCATTCGGGGATGAGACCTCGGCAGCAGGGAGGTATATGTCCCAAGTGTGGGAGATTTCATACAGAGGCATGTTACTTTGATGCTCCAGTTTGCTACAATTATGGGGTGAGAGGTCATATGCGGCAGGACTGCCGTGCGCCCAGACAGGGCACGGGTAGGGGACTTGCTCAGCCATCAAGTTCATCAGTTGCTACGTCATCATTGTGCCCTCCAGCCCCAGCAGGGCGTGGTGCAACCAGAGGTGGAGCTCGTGGTAGGAGCGGACCCAGCAGGTTTTATGCATTGAGTGGCCTTCAGAGTGCTCAGGCTTCTCCAGGTGTTGTCACAGGTATCCTATCTGTCCAAGCCATTGATTGCTATGCTCTTATTGGTCTGAGGTCTTCTTTGTCCTATGTCACTCCATTTGTTGCTTCGAGTTTTGGGATTGAACCCGAGCATCATCTTGAGCCGTTCTCTGTATCGACTCCGGTTGGTGATTATATTACAACCGTGCGGGTCTATATGAATTGTGTTGTTATGATAGGTGGTTGTGTTTCCATGGACGACCTTATCGAGCTTTGGGATGATGGATTTTGATGTAATCATGGGGATGGATTGGCTCTATTCGTTATTTGCTAAAATTGATTGCGAACGAGAGTTGTGAAACTCAAGTTCCGTAATGAGCTGGTTATTGAGTGGAACACAAATGGCGTTGTGCTGAGGGATCGGTTTATTTCCTACCTCAAGGCTTTGAAAATGATCAGGAAGGGTTGTATCTATCATTTAGTTCGGGTGGCGGACACTACTCCCAACCAATGTTTATTCTACCGTACAGAATGGCGCCAGCAGAGTTGCGGGAGTTAATGGAGCAGTTGAATGATTTATTGGAGAAGGGGTTTATCCATCCAAGTGTGTCACCATGGGGTGCTCCGGTTGTTTTTGTCGGAAAGAAGGATGGGTCGCTTTGGATGTGTATCGATTATCGGCAGCTTAATAAAGTCACCATCAAGAATAAGTACCATTTGCCTCAGATAGATGATTTGTTTGACCAATTGCAAGGTGCAAAGTTCTTCTCCAAAATTGATTTGCGGTACGGGTACCAACAATTGAAGATCAGGGAGCAGGATATTCCTAAGACCCCTTCAGAACTCGTTATGGTCACTTTGAATTCTTGGTCATGTCCTTTGGGCTTTCCAACGCCCCTGCATCTTTTATGGATCATATGAATCAGGTATTACAGACATTCTTAGACTCCTTCGTGATTGTTTTCATTGACGACATCCTCGTATATTCGCGGAGGGGGGAGGATCATGCCAGTCACCTCAGAGCGGTTTTGCAGACTCTACATCAGGACCACAAGAGTCTACAGTATTTGCCTTGAAAATATGGCAGCATTATCTTTTTGGGGTTCATGTAGATGTGTTTTCAGACAACAAGAGTCTCTAGTATTTGTTCAAGCAGAAGGAGTTGAATTTGAGGCTGAGGCGGTGGCTAGAATTGCTTAAGGATAATGATATGGACATCTTGTACCATCCAAGGAAGGCGAACATGGTGGCTGACGCTCTCAGTCAGAAATCCATGGGTAGCTTGGCTCACTTGAGAGAGGATCAGAGACTCCTAGCTCGAGAGGTACACCAATTTGCTAGCCTTAGGGTTTGTATTTCGGCCCCGAATAAGGAGGAACGTACGGTGCATAATACAATAGAATCGTTGCTCGTGGCAGAGGTTAAAGAAAAGCCATTTATCGATCCAGCATTGGCAAAATTGAAGGAGGTAACTGTAAGAAATAAAATTTCAGCATTTTCACTCAACAACTATGATGGCGTGCTATGGTGCCATGACAGGTTATGTGTCTCGGATGTGGATAATCTTCGGGAGAGGGTTATGGCAGAGGCTCATAATTCCAGGCATTCAGAGCACCCAGTCTCTTCAAAGATGTATCACGATCTCAAGGATATCTATTGGTGGACTGGTATGAAGAAGAGCGTGACGGATATCGTCTCTAAGTGTCCAAATTGCCAGCAAGTGAACGTCAAGCATCAGCGGCTGGGAGGGTTGACTCAGCTTATAGAAATACCGATGTGAAAATGGGAAATGATCAATATGGACTTCATGACATGAGTACCCCATACTCAGCACAAGTTCGACTCAATTTGGGTAATTGTTGATAGACTCACCAAATCAGCTCACTTTTTGCCAGTCAAGTCCACCGATACTATGGAACAATATTCTCGGTTGTATATCAAGGAGATAGTGAGGCTTCATGGTATGCCGCTTTCTATTATTTCGGATCAAGGACCTCATTTTACAGCTAACTTCAGGAGGAAATTTCAGCAAGGTTTGGGTACTCAAGTGAATCTTAGCACAGCTTTTCATACGCAAACCGATGGCCAAGCAGAGCGGACTATTTAGACACTCGAGGATATGTTGCGGGCATGTGTCTTGGATTTCAAGGGTAATAGGGATGATCACCTACCCTTTATAGAGTTTTCTCATAACAACATCTTTCATGCTAGCATCCAGATGGCTCCATTTGAAGCATTGTACGGAAGAAGGTATAGGTCCCCGATCGGGTAGTTCGAGGTTGGTGAAGCAGAATTGATAGGGCCAGATCTCGTGCATCAGGACATGGAGAAGGTAAGAGTCATTCAGGAGAGAATGAATACTTCTCAAAGTCGCCAGAAATCCTATGCGGACGTGCGTCGAAGGGAATTGAAGTTTCAAGAAGGAGATTAGGTATTATTGAGGGTGTCTCCTATGAAAGGAGTCATGCGCTTTGTGAAGAAGGGAAAACTAAGTCATAGGTACGTCGAGCCATATCAAGTCACTCAAAGGATCGATCAAGTTGCGTATTTGTTGGAATTTCCCCCTGAAATGTCCTTGGTGCACCCGGTGTTTCATGTATCCATGTAGGGAAAGTTGTGGGTGATCCGTCTAAAATTGTGCTAGTTGAAGACATCCAGGTTACAAGAGTTATCATATGAAGAGATTCCGGTTGCTATTCTGGATAGGCAATTCCGAAAGTTGCAGAACAAGGAGATTGCTTCAGTTACGGTGTTGTGGTAAAACAATCAAGTCGAGTAAGCCACGTGGGAAGTGGAAGATGAGATTAAGATAAAATACCCCCATCTATGTGAGCAAGTCTATAAATGATCGTGCGAATCTTGTCCCAGGGAGATCTAGTGTTGTGTCTCATTAGGTGCAAGAAACATCCCTTCTCTTTCCAAGTGCCTTACTATTGTAGTTTCTCCAAGTTGTGCCAACAAATTTATGTGTTGTGGTTATTTAAGCAATGTGCAGTTTTTTTGGTAATGAAAGTTTTGTGCTCCCATGGTAAGGTGATGTATGGAAGTAATAATTAATTTTTCATGGAGATGGAGTATCAAAGTGTTCTAATTGTGTAATGATTATTTTTGCATGGAGGATTTGTATTGAAATGAATAACTGTGTCGTACCCTTTTGATAGGTAAATGGCTTTAATAGTGCAGATAATTAATGCTTAATTTTATTACATGTAGTATGCCAAAATGGTTATAAATGTATCGAGAGGTTGAATATATGCAAGTATGAAGACCGTGCCTTTTATAACTGTTCTAAAGGTAGCAAATTTGTGTAATAATACTTGGGAATATGTTTGGGGCTCTTTGAAAGGTGGTTATGTCCATATTACAAAGGCGACTCTGGCGAAAATTTTTCTAAAACAAACTTGAAAGTTAATAAAAGTGTAGGAACTTGCATATCATGCTTTCAAACTCATTTGGTTCCCAAGTCCTCATTCGAGGACGAATGATCTTAAGTGGGGAGGATGTAAGGCCCCTCGAAAATGAGTGCTCAGATGTTAGCAGCTCATATAGTTGAGTCTACCTACGTGGATCAGATCCGTTTTACTGTTTTGCACTTAAAAAAATATGAAGTCAAAATTTTTCAGAAAAGGTCCAATCTGCGGTCCAGAATACGGTCGCAGATCATAAATGCGGACCGCATTTGTGTCGCAGAAGGTTCCAGAGAGAAACAAATTTTTGATGTTAAAAATGCGGTAAGATCTGCGGTCGCATAATCAATATGCGGACCGCAGAGTGATCGCATATGGTCCCTAATGAAATTCGAAGGTCAGTTCTGCGGTGCATTCTGCGACCGCAGTACAGGAATGCGGATTGCATATCTACTACATTCCCAACCCGAGAGGTCTGAAACTTGAGCCATTTCTGCGGTCCATTCTGCGGAGCGCATGTCAGTTCTGCGACCGCAGATTGCATCGCAGATTGTGCTCACCTGGTATTTCACAAAAATTTTAGACCCGGCCCACCTTTTATTAAAACACTTTCTCCCTCATTTTAACATATATCTGATCAAAATAAGAGAGATGGAGAGAGAGTTCTTGAGAGAGAAAACTAAATTTTCATCATCTAGTCTTTCAAAACCATTGGAGCTCGAAAAATTCTTGGTGCATTGTCTTCCCTACTGATTTCTCAGATAATATCCCTAACCCTTTTCCCTAAATTTTCAAACGTAAGCTTGGGTAGGGAATCACGTGCTCTAGATTTTGAAATTTCTTGACAAAACCTTCTTTCATGCCTCCAAAACCCTAGAATCTCGTAAAAAGGGAATTAAGTAGTAATTTGTGAATTCCTATCATAAAGGTCTATGTATTAATCATGAACTAGATTGACTTCTTAATTGCTTGGTGAATTGGAGCGGAAGTTAGAAAAAGATATTCAATTCCTGGTATGTATGGCTGACTGTGATCCTTGTGAAATCGCCATGTGTTAGTTTGTGAAATTATTTGATAATTGATATTCATATGGGGATCATTGTTAAATTCTTGTGATGTATACTTGTGAGGTAACACCTTGTGGTGGAAGTTGAGGAACTTGTAATTGAAAGAGTTTGGAAATGGTGGAAATAGAAATATTATGGAACAACGTGTATGATTGGTTGTGAACAACTGTTTTGGTAACCCAAATTGTGTACAAATTGATGACCATGAGGAAATTGTTGTTGCTAGTTGTGGAAATACATTGCCCCTTTTGTGGTTCTATCTTAACAATGTGCTATAGTTGGTTTCTTGTATTTGTTGTTGTGTTGTGGGGCACTGATTGCCCCCTTGTTTGACTAATTGTATCATTTGTTGTGACATGCTTGGTTGTTGCTCCATGGTTGTGCTATTTTTGCTCAGCTTTACACTTGTATATGTATTTTGGGCTTGAGTTTACTTGGGGCAGAGTTTGTTCATACATGCCAGTACAATTCAAATGTACTGACGTCCCTTTTGCCGGGGGCGCTAATTCGTGTAATGATTGTAGATTGATCTGCAGCAGGCACTCCAGTCCACGGTTCGAAACTCCCCCTCCCTCTCTATCGGCGGTATTCGTATTTGGTGAGCCCCTTTCCTTCCAGAGCCTTGTGTCGCTCGTGCCACCCATGTTGTTGTATTTTGGGAGTCTTGTGTCCTTTTGTAAAGGTATGGCCGGGGTCTTGTCATCGGCAAGTGTTGTATTATCCTTCTCTTAGAGCTTCGTAGAAAGTGTAATGTGGGTTAGAACTTGTGTATATAGGTGTATGTTTTGGGCACTGTAAGTTTGTGCACCACGTTCCCTATTAATCATAATGTGTGTTTTGAGATGTTCCCTGTTAATCATAATGTGTGCTTATAAAAGAGATATCATATTTTCTTTCAATTGCATGTGGTATCTTTTGGCTAATTATCAAGGAATAATGTGGGGTAATGCATGGGGAATAGGAACGACACCCTTGTCCACTCGACCGGGGATACCCGGTTGCGTGCCGGTCATGTCCCTCTAATCTGGAGCGTGACACTCGGGATACCAAGAGATCCCTAAACCACATATTTATGTTTAGGAATACAGGACGATATCTTGGAAGATCCCCATTAAACTCATTGTGTTCTGAACTGGTATTTTCATTGAATCTATCTGAGTGCGAATAATTCGGGTGTTGGTCGTTCTATATCTTATACTTACTTGTTGGTAGAATTCCTGTTAAATACACTTGCACAAGCATACACGTAGTTGGGTGCTCCTATTAGAGATGAATACCTCCTGATTTGGCTAGGGGTGAAGATACGCCAACTTTTACCCATTATATATGTAAGAGTGGCCTTAGTTGGCTAACTAGTTGTCAGCATGACCGTGAGATTGATAGGGCACAAGTTGCCAAGTGTTGAGACCTTATGTAAGCATCATCGTAGAATATGCATTTTGACTTGCTGTTCTTGTTGTGTTGTGACCTTAGTATTCGGATTGTGGTGCTTCCGCCACTCATATCATCCTTATTATGTTTTCGTAGTTACTTGTTGCCATTTTCCGCATTTTGAATTATAGCCTTTTAGTTATTCATGCAATCTTTACATAATTATATGTAGTTTCCATTATTCCTATGATTATAATGTTTACTGATCGGTAGGTGTCTTGATTGTTCCTCATCACTACTCCACCGAGATTAGCCTTGATACTTACTGGGCACCGCTGTGGTGTGCTCATGCTACTATTCGGCACACTTGTTGTGCAGATACAGGTACTCCCAACCAGTTCTATCAGCCTTGGAAGGAGGCGTATTCGGTGGGGACTTCGAGGTATATCTGCTACGTTCGCAGACCGAGGAGTCCCTGTCCAGCTTTTTGTAATAAGTATAGTTCTTCTAGTATTTTCATTCGTATAGATATTCCTGAGTCAGAGCCCTTACGTACCCCTTAGCTTGTGATTTGTGAGATTCGTAGTTTTGGGAACATGATTAGTTATGAGACTTGTTATTGTATGTTCTAGGCGGCACCTTAATCATTGATTTATTTTACTTGTCCAGTTTTAGTATTTTCTTTCGCAATTTGGCTTATTTTCGCAATATTAGGCTTACCTCGTTCTAGGGACTAGGTGCCGTCATTACATGTTCACGGAGGAAGTACTGGGCTCGTGACAAGTTGGTATCAGATCTATAGGTTCATAGGTGTCACAGATCAGAAGCTGGTTTATTACAGTCTCGTGGATCGGCACGGAGAGGTCTGTACTTATTTGCTAGAGGCTATGTAAATGTTGGAAAAATAACACTTTGTTTGATTTCCCTGTCGTGCGAGATTTTGATATTTTCAATCTTAAACGTCTACCTTCCACTCTCTTACCGATGGTGAGGACATGTACTACTTGAGGTGAGCAGACACCCACGCTCCCTGCTGTAGCCGTCGGAGGTCGGGCCGGGATAGAGGTCGAGGATGCGCACATGGTGCAGTGAGAGAACCTGTCCGAGCTACAACTGATGTACTACTAGCGGACCCAGCCGGAGTCCAGGCACCTGACACGCCTGCGACTACTATTGCACCAGCCTTCAAGAGACCTTGGCACAGTTCATCAGTATGTACACCACTTTGGCTCAGGCAGGATTATGTTCCCATGCTGCAGCCACACCCCCAGACCGTGGGAGGAGCACATACTCCCGCCGCCCTCACTCCTAAGAGCGAGCGCATGTTGATAAGGTCCTTGAGATTATTCCTGCAGCACCAGTTCAGCCCGATGGCATGATAGCGGCTTTCGAGTGTAAGTAGAGGTGACTAAAGAGGTTCAAGAAGTATGATTCTCCGGTATTCAATTGATTAGCATGAGACAATGCCTTGGGATTTCTTGAAGAGTGTTGCCGTATTCTTCATACTATGGATATCTCCGGATCAAGCGGGGTTTCTTTTACCACTTTGCAGCTTTGAGGATTCGCCTATGATTGGTGGTGCACCTATGAGTTAGACAACACGGAATAGTCAGCTTCACAGGCTTAGACTCATTTTTCAGATATGTTTTTGCGATAGTTGCTCCTTAGAGTCTCAGGGATGCATGGTGCGTGGAGTTTGAGCATTACGCCGGGTTTTTATGACCGTCTCGAAGTATGTTGTCTGTTACGCTAGTTTGGCTAGACATGCTTCAGCCTTGGGTTCTACTGTGCGCGAGAAGGTTCGTCGGTTCATTAAGGGACTCATTCCCAGCATCAGTTCTAGTATGGCTCAAGAGTTAGAGATGGATATTTTGTATCAGACAGTGGTGAACATTGCTAAGAGGATAGAGGGTATGCATGCTAGAGAGAAAGAGAGCAGTCAATGTCATGAGAGAGAGTTGATGAGATCAGGGGAGATATCTTGAGGAGGCCTCGTAGACTGATGGGATATACTGGCCAACATTTTGGAGGCAGGGTACATCATGATAGAGGCTTTGCGGGCTAGCCAGTTCAATTCGCGGTTCAGGACTTGCATGGTGATTCATGTGTCCATAGGTCTCAGAGTACCCACATCGCACAGTTCCCACTGCCTCGTCAGCAGAGATGGTGCTTTGAGTGTGGAGATACTAGCCACATGGTGAGAGATTGTCCCAGACATCGGACTGATGTGTTGCAGCGAGGTATTCTGGAAGGTAGAGGGTGCCCAAGAGGGGATGCCCGACTCGTTGATGTGTATCATATAATAGTCTTGAGGCCGGTGTGCCAGCTAATGTCATTCAGGTACTAATTCAGTTTGTTATAGAGAGGAACTATCTAAGGTTCATCAAAATTTTACTTGTTAGGGCGATTTCCTAGTTTGTTGTTCCATTTATTGGAGCGCTTCATGATTTACACCATGTTTATGTGATTATTCTATGGGGAGGTTCTATGAGTGATAGCCGTGTCTATCGTCTGTTTCTAGCTATTGTCGAGTGTTACGAGGCTAGTAGTAAACTCCTATTGTTTGTTTTAGTAGGTTCGATGTCACTTTTGAGTATTCTTGCTTACGAGCTGTTATTTATATGCTCCACCGGTGTGGGAGCCAGTGTGTGTTGTAATTATAGACAGAATCAATCTAGTGCAAAGTTCTAGATGGGTTGGTGTGAGCCCTAGTTGTGATTAGGTGTTAAGGGCGGGACCCTCGTGATTTCAGGTGTTTTGATATATTGAGATCGGGCTGTGTACCACGGTGAGAGTTATATTAGTACAAGATCCCCGTGAATCTTTCATATGCTTCCGTTCATTCTTGTTAGATGTCGTTGTAGATTTGTGTTTTAGAAGAATTTATGCTAGTTTGATTTGTTTGTTAGTTCTCACATGTGTCTTCATTTCCCGTATTTATCCATTTTCATTCAATGCTTCTTGAGATTTAGCTTATGGGGTGTGTGCTCGTTGGTACTAGTTGAGATTGGTTACTCATGTGTGTCGTTATGTGGTTTTTGCGGTTATTGTATCATCGCCAAAGTTGTGGAGGTTTGAAAAGAGTTTCTATTGAATATGAGGCTTAAGGCTAGTGTAGTTTTGATCTCAGGCAAGTATTACTATCATAATTATTATTGTGTGCCTATGTATGGTGTGTCATGTTGTGTGGCTGTAACCTTTGTGGGTTGGATTTTATTGAAATAGCTGGTTGAGACCGATACCGGATATGGATTTAGAATTTGGTCTTTTGGAAACGGATGGAAGGAGAAAATTATGGCTTGAAGGCTAATTGGTATACTAGAAAGGCTAAATTTCATTTCAGATGGTGTCGTCATACTTAGAGTTGATTGGGGTGACGTGGGATCACCCGTTGGTGTAGGTTGGAAGGGCGCACTCAATGACTAGAGGACTTCGAGGCGAATTTTAGCACGTTTGAGGACGAACATTGATTTTAAGAGGGGGAGGATCTAACAACCAGACCAGTCGTTTTGAGAAATTAAGCTCCGTTCAGCGATATAACACCTGGAGCAGCTTTGGAACATGAGTATCGACTTGCGTACATGGTGGCAATATTTAGTGGCAAAATGATTTGTTGCAACAAATGCTAAACTTTTTGTGGAGACTATAATGGTCATTGCAGAAGGTAAACATTTAGTGGCGAGTTTTCTCAGGTTTCTTGTAATGCATTCAGTAAACACTAGATTTTTCATTCCTGCTAGGACCAAAATTTTGGATTCAAGAGTTTTGTAGTGACTTTAAAAGTGTCGCCTTTGAAGGTCTTTATGTGGCGATGCACCGCTAACACTAAAAATATTTTATAAAAATGTACTCTTAATATTAAATGAAATAAAAAAGCTAAGACTGGTTAGGTCTTCTTCTTCCTCGTTTCTCTTTAGAAATTTTCGCCATTCAGTTTTCTCTCAGCTCAAATCTCACGAATCTAACTGTTCAAATCACAAATTGTGACCCATTTGATAGCAACACAAAAGCTCTAATCGGAAAATGTGACTCCATCAGGATCGAAAGGAAATTCATACAATAACAATTTATGGTGAGGAGCCAGCGGGATTCAGGCTTTTCAGTCCGAGGCTCAACTTTTTTCTGCCTCCGAATAAATTAGTAAGCTATTTTTTTTTGATTCGTGATTTTGAGAGCACTCTCCAATCTCTCTCTATCTCTTTCTCTATCAAAATTGAGTAGTAAGTCTATGTTAATCATAAAGGTTGGGTTGTTCTTTTCTTGGTAGCAGAAGCAGGAACATTGAAAGATTTTGGGTATTTATTTATGTTTTTCTTTAAGGGTTAATGTTGTTTTGTTGTTTCAGTTTGTTTTGTTAGTAGAGAAAGAAACTGAGGGTATTTGTATTGGCAAAAAAAAGGAAGAATAAAAGTTCAGGGTATTAATTGAGATCACATTGAAGGAAATATTAAATGGTACTTTTGTTGTCGACATGAAGGATAAATGTAGTTTTGGAGGTGTTGAGATTATGTTTTTAAGAGATAGAGCAACTTAAAATTAGCCTATCACCCCTTGGACCTTTTCATTTTCTCGGTAATCCAAACTATTTGTTGGCTAAATTCTTTGATTGTCTAGCTTTTGCCTAACGTTGCTATGAACTGTGTTAACTTTTCCTGCTATATCCCAAAAAAATATGATTGTGCTACATATTTAATTGTGTAATTCTTAGTTATCTGTAAACTAAAAATAGTGGGATCTAATGTGTAGTTGGACATAGTGTTATTATCAACTTTTTTTTTCTTTGTATTAAGTTCTACTCAGTTAGTATCCTGCTCCAAGAGAAACCGTTTAATTATTATTGATTTATGTAGCTGGATTTGTTAGTTAATCAGTGTTTGGTTGTGAAAATGATCGATTTATGTGAAGTTACCAACTATGTGATAATTAGTATTTGACAGTCATCTTTATAGAGTTATGTTGATATAGCTTGTTATGGGATTCACACTACAACAAATGACATGCCTTTCCTGTGGTGGATAGAGATGCCATCACGCAACCTTCAACCTCATGTTGTTTCAAGCCATGAACTTTTATTTGGGCTATTTGGAGTCGAGTACTCGTGGCGAGAACGTGGTTTCTAGTTAATTTTAACCATTTTGAGGTAAGTATCTTGCCTAACCTTGTGTGGGGGATTTCCCCTTAGTATTTGAGTTTTCTATGTTGATTGTATTCCTTGCACGCGAGGTGACGAGTGTGTGCTCGGATTTAATAGTGGTAAATTGATCCTGTTAGGCTCTTTGACCCTTGAAATCAGTCAGTATGAAGTTTTTCTTTATATGATTGAGCCTTACTTGGAATTTATTTACCCTTTTGGTTTCTTCTTGCTGCCTAGTTGACTTCTACTTGTTTAACTGGAGATGTTTACCCTTATATAGCTACGTTATCTCTCCTAACTACTTGTCTTTCATTTGAAATTATTATTTAACTTCTCATGTAATTAACTGGCCTTAATTGGAAAGAAGTTAGATATCCCATGTTTAGATGATAATTCCTTAAATGGTAATTATTTGATTCATGTTCACTTCTTTATTGTTTAGTTACTCCTTGATTGCAAGTTCATCTGTGACTTCACGTAAATATATTTTATGCCCAACTGTTGTTGTTATCGGTGTAATTATTACACAATTATTATGTCATGTTATGTCGTTCAGGCTATTGTGTTTTTCTTGGTGTTCTTTGACCTTATTATGTATTGTTGATTCCATTGCCGAGACGTTATTGTTTGTGTTGTTGATTCCCATGCCGGGATGTTATTGTTCTATTTTTGACTCCCTTGTCGGGAGGTTGCCATTCTATTACTTGGGTTGTACATCTATGTTTATGGTGTTGTAGTGTGGGATACCAAGAGATCCCCATAACATATATTGAGGATACTAAGAGATCCTCGGGATACCAAGAGATCCCCAACACATATATTGAGAATACCAAGAGATCCTCGGGGTACCAAGAGATCCCCAGTATATATATCGAGGAAACCAGGAGATTCTCGGGATACCAAGAGATCCCAAGTACATCTATTGAGGATACCAAGATATCCCTAACCCACTTATTTATGTTTAAGAATATAGGACGATATCATGGGAAATCCTCGTTAAACTCATTGTGTTACGAACTGATATTTTCATTGATTCTATTCGAGTGCGAATAATTCGGGTTCTGGCCTTTCCATTTCTTATACTTACTAGTGGGTAAAATTTTTGTTAAATACACTTGCACAAGTATGCATGTAGTTGGGCACTCCTATTAGAGATGAATACCTCCTGATTTGGCTAGGGGTGAAGATATGCCCTCATTTACCCATTATATATGTTAGAGTAGGCTTAGTTGGCTAACTAGTTGTTAGCATGACCGTGAGATTGATGGGGCACAAGTTACCAAGTATTAGACTTCAGATGCTGGGTTTTCATAAGTTGTGGTAAGTCCGAGATTTTGGTAAAATTGTGGAATGAGTTGCATAAGACCTTATGTAAGAATCATCGTATAATATGAATTAGTGACTTGTTGTTCTTGCTGTGTTGTAACCTTAGGATTTAGATTGTGGTGCTGCCGTCACTCATATCATCCTTATTATTTTCTCGTAGTTACTTGTTGCCCTTTTTTGCATTTTGAATTATAGCCTTTTAGTTATTCATGCAGTCTTAACATAATTATATGTCATTTCCATTATTCCTATGATTATATTGTTTACTGATCGGTAGGTGTCTTGACTATTCCTCGTCACTACTCCACCGTGGTTATTCTTGATACTTACTGGGCATCAGTGTGATGTGCTCATGCTACTATTCGGCACACTTTTGTTGTGCGGATACAGGTACTCTCATCCAGTTCTGTCATCCTTGGAAGGAGGCGTATTCGGTAGAGACTCGAGGTATATCTGCTACGTCCGTAGACCAAGGAGTCCCTATCCAGCTTTCTGTAATAAGTATAGTTCTTCTAGTATTTTCATTTGTATAGATATTCTTGAGTCAGAGCCATTACGTACCCCTTAGCATGTGATTTGTGAGATTCAGAGTTTTGCGAACTTGATTAGTTATGAGAGTTGTTATTGTATGTTCCAGGCGGCACCTTAATCATTGATTTATTTTACTTATCCAGTTTTAATATTTTCTTTCGCAATTTGGCTTATTTACGCAATGTTAGGCTTACCTCGTCGTAGGGAGTAGGTGTCGTCACGACTTGTTCACGGAAGGAGAACTGGGGTCGTGACACTGTTTGAATACATAGTCATGACCCTATCTTTAAATATTTAGGATGGGTTTGAGAAGTGACTTCGTTTGTGAGTTTGATAGATGGCTCTGTTGTTCTCTTGAGTTATAACATTATGATGAATGTTTGTTTTGTGCTGAATGCTTTAAACTTCGTAACTTCCTCTTAGCACTTGTCTTTTTGTAGCAGAATCTTGCTAAAACTCGACCATTATTTGTTCAATAGTCTTATCTGTGTATAATTTGTAGTCCCCCAAGTGTTTGAACGGTGAAGAATGAAGCCTCAAGCACTTGTTTGTTTCTCTCAATTCGGTCATTTTCATGAAACTGAAAAATATACGGAATCAGAGGTGCGATTATAGATGAAGACTGCCTAACCCGTGTGCATTTCCACCAAATTAACGTAACCCTAGGCTTGGATTTAAGAGTATTCCATTTTGCCGTCCAAGTCGTAACTCATCATTTGGCACGAGTTAGGGTTTTTGCCTAGCATCTAAAATTGTTAGTAAAATATTAAAAATTCAAAGAAAACATTTAACATGGAGATACCTGACCGTGGCCACTCCCTTAGAAGTAAATCTCTTTAGATGGATACCATTCCAATGTGAAGGTAAAATTTTGCCGTCCATTGTCTCCACCTCGTATGCAACTTTCCATGCAATGTCACGAATTTTGTAGGGTCCTTCCAACGTTGGACTTAGCTTTCCAGAGTTAGCATCCTTCATAGATTGGAACACTTTTTTGAGCACAAAGTCCCCAATTTTGAAGAACCTAAGACGTGCTTCTATGTTATAATATCGTTCAATTACTTTCTTTTGAGATGTCCTCCTTATTATGCAGCTTCTAGTCTTTCTTCGAGCAAATCAAGATTCACCCAGAAATCTTCCTTGTTTGAGTCTTCCTTTGCTTAAACGTACAGTATGCTTGGTTCCCCTATTTTAACTAGTATTAAGGCCTAAAATCTAAAATCGTTAGTAAAATGTTAACAATTCAAAGAAAAAATTTAACATGGAGATACCTGACTGTGGTCACTCCCTTAGAAGTAATATCTCTTTAGATGGAAAACATTCCAATGTGAAGGTAAAACTTTACCGTCCATTGTCTCCAGCTCGTATGCTTCTTTCCCTGTAATGTCACGGATTCTGTTGGGTCCTTCCCACGTTGGACTTAGCTTTCCAGAGTTAGTAGCCTTCGTGGATTGGAACACATTTTTTAGCACAAAGTCCCCAATTTTGAAGAACTTGAGACGTGCTTTCCTGTTATAATATTGTTCGATTACTTGCTTTTGAGCTGCCATCCTTTTAAATGCAACTTCTCTTCTTCCTTCGAGCAAATCGAGATTCACCCGCAACTCTTCATTGTTTCAGTCTTCTGTTGCTTGAACGTACCGTATGCTTGGTTCCCTTAATCAACTGGTATTAAAGCCTCCGCCCCATAAACCATTGAAAATGGCATTTCTCATGTGTTTGTTTTCGTCGCTGTTCGATACGCCCATAATACCGCAGGTAATACTTCAGGCTAATTACCTTTTAAATCTTGTATCTTTTTCTTCAAATTAAAGATTATGACCTTACTTTCGGATTCCTCTTGTCCATTAACTACCAGATGGTACGGTGTTGATGTTATCCTTTTAATTTGCCAACTTTAAAAGAATTTTGTGATTTGTGTTCCTATGAATTGCGGAGCATTACCACACATGATTTCCTTTGGTACCCCAAATTGGCATATTATGTTTCTCCAAATGAAATCTTTGGCTTCTTTCTCTCGTACCTGTTGTTGGAAACACGTTTCAAATGCAATATACTAAACGTGTGTTCTTTTGTAGGTTTTGATGAATGTCAAACAAAGCAAAAAGCGATATATAGCAGTACTCAAGGACAAGCACAAAATGGATGCATTACAAGAAGCTCAAGACAAAGTTTAGAAATGTTATAGTTGAGTCAATATTAATTGTGATCTTGATTCCTCAACTTGGCTTATAACATGGCTTCTCTACTAAAATTATTTTTCCAAAATCATGCATATTTAAATTAAGTGTCAAATGATTTTAAACTATGCATATTTACATTTGTTAAAATGTTTTCCAAGCATGCCTCAAAAATCTGGGCTAAGATAATCGATTATGTACTTATGATAATCGATTATCTCTAAGCCAAGACTGCATGACAATCGATTGTGAATTAATGATAATCGATTGTGAGTAAGTCAGTTAACATCAGGTTTTTGCAAACTGCATAACAATCGATTGTGTACTTATGATAATCGATTGTTAACTGAGGCAAAGTTTTCAAAACTCATAAAAATCGATTATGAACTAATGGTAATCGATTAGAATGAGAAAAATGTCTCCCAGTGATTTTAAATAAAATGATAATCGATTGTGGCTTTTGATAATCGATTATATATGAGACAGAGAGTTTTGAAATTAATTAATAATCGATTATTCCATTTGAAAAACGATTGTTGAAGCTGACCGTTGTTATAGATTTTCAATTACCTTCAGGTAATCGATTGTTGATATTTAACAATCGATGTTTTGCTTAAAATCTGGAAAAGATTTTCTGAACGTTGTTAAAATAATCAATTGTTGATTTCCGGACAATCGATGTTTTATGCCAAAAATTGGAAAGGATTTCTTAACGTTATAAATAATCGATTATTGATTTGAAGTAATCGATTGTTGACGTAAAATCTGGGATTGAATTTTTAATCTGATAGGCAAACAATCGATTGTTTAGTCTTGACAATCGATTGTCACTGAGTAATTTCAGCAATCCTTAATTGGCAATTAGACAACGGTAAGACTGAGTTTTTCACCTATAAATACAGCTTCAACTCAGTGTTTTCACAACAACAACATATACACTTTGAGTATTTTCATTGCTAAAAGCTTTCTTACATTGATCATCATTTTCCATTCATCCATAAAGCTTTTTGAAGAGCCATTCTATTGAGCTAAGTTGTGATCTTGAGCGTACTATTTTTACTCATATCTACTCATTAAGGAGTGCTTTGTAAAGTGAGTGTGTTTTGTGTTTGTAAGAGAATTGCGATTCTCGTTTGTTGAGGAACTTGTGATTCCTCGGTTGAAGTCTTTGGGATTGTTATCCCCGAGCAGTTGAAGTCTTTGGGATTGTTATCCCCGAGCGGTTGAAGTCTTTGGGATTGTTATCCCCGAGCAGTTGAAGTCTTTGGGATTGTTATCCCCGAGCAGTTGAAGTCTTTGGGATTGTTATCCCCGAGCAGTTGAAGTCTTTGGGATTGTTATCCCCGAGCAATTGAAGTCTTTGGGATTGGTATCCCCGAGCAATTGAAGTCTTTGGGATTGTGATCCCCGAGCAACTAGGTGAGGCTTGTGTCCTCAGCTGTAACGGTTTGTTAAGCACCCGTAAGCTTGACAAGTTTAGTGGAAATCTCGAGAGAGTCTCTCGGGGACTGGACTAACCACGTTTGTGGCCAACCAGGATACATCATTGTGTAAGTTTATTCTACTGCACTTGTTTTAATTTCTGCAAAGTTTTTAAATTCCGCACTAAAACGCTTAATATTTTTAAAATGCTATTCACCCCCCCCCCTCTAGCGTAAAGCGTATTGTCCAACAATTGGTATCAGAGCCATACTCTCTGAAAGACTTAACCGTTTGAGAGAATCTTTCCATGGCTTCTACTCTAGACTCTTTTGCAGGTATTGATGAAGGACAGTGCCCCACAAGACCTCCTTTGTTTAACGGGACTAATTATTCATATTGGAAAGAAAGGATGCAGATATTCGTCAGATCAAACAGCCCTTACTTGTGGAAGGTGTACACCAAAGGAAATGAGGTTCCTGTCAAAAAGGTGGAAGGAGAATGGGTGCCAAAATCAGAAGAGGAATTCAACGCCGAGGATAATCGAATGGTCCAAAATACTTTTAAAGCTATTAATTTATTACTTTGTGCTGTTAATGCTAATGATTACAGGAAAATCTCCTGCTGCAAAACAGCGAAAGAAATGTGGGACAAGCTTGAGGTCACTTACGAAGGGACTGACCAGGTAAGAGAAGCTAAAATTGACTTTTTAACTCATGCTTACGAATTGTTCCATATGAAGGAAGGCGAAAAGGTAGACGAGATGTTTGAGCGGTTCTCATCAATAGTGAATGATCTCCACGCGCTCAAGAAGACGTTCACAGACAAAGAACTAGTTCGAAAAATCCTTAGGAGTCTAACACCGGCATGGCGATCAAAGGCCGATGCGATTCAAGAGTCAATTGGAATCACGAACGTCACCATAGACGCTCTTAGAGGTAATCTTAAGACTTATGAATCCACTATTCTTAACCCTGTTATTGATGAACAAAGAAGGCAAAAGATTGCTCTAAAGGCGAGCACAAGTCAATCACCAATTGAAGAGGATGGAGATAGCGAATTCGGACTCATCATCAAAAAGTTCCAAAAATTCATGCGAAAAGAATATGACCGCAAAGGGAAAAAGCAAGGTGAGCAAGTTAAATGTTATGAATGTGGTGAAACAGGGCATATCAAAACAAACTGCCCAAATCTTAAAAAGGAGAAGAAACCCTTCAAGAAGCAACGAGCATACATATCTTGGGGAGGAGATTCCGGAGACGAATCCAGTGAAGAAGAAAATGAAGAAGCGGCAAATCTCTGCCTCATGGCACAGGAAGAAAATCAAAGTGAGGTAAGTCAAATCTCTTCTCAAAATTTTTATACTCTTGATGTCATGAGAAATGCCTTTGATGAATTGTATGCTGAATTTCTCAAAGTTACAAAAACCGTCACTAGTTTAAGAGAAAGTGCTTCTCTAAAAGAACAAGATTTTCAAAAACAGTTTTCATTAAAAGAAAAAGAATTAGAAAAATTGGTTTTGGAAAATGAGAAGCTACTAGAACAAAACAAGTTTTATGGGAAAAGAAGTTCTGACAAGCCCAAGAGTTCTACAAAAAATTGTGCTTCTTGTGTAGACCTTAAGAATGAAGTAGGTAGATTAAAAGGCACACTAGATAAATTCAACTCCTCTCATAAAAACTTGAATGTGGTGCTTGATAACTTGAAATCAACCAAGCATGGAATAGGCTTCATAAATGAAGAAGAGGTTGATGCAAAAACCCAACCACCTAGAGCTCAATCTAGGATTAATAACAAAAATGCCTTTCCTAAAACAAACATGCATGCTAGACAAAATATTAGGAGACCTAGACATGACCTTCCGCCTAGCAATCGTCACCATAGACATGATGCATATTTTAGGCACAACAGTGATCATGCTAGAAGATCCCGAAATGTTCAACCTAGAAATGATTATGGTGCTCAAATTAGGAGAAATGAAAATAGAGTAAACAATGTGCATTATTCTAGCTACTATGAGCCTAGACGCATGCATAATCCAAATGTGACATGTCATTATTGTAGACGAATTGGTCATATTGCTCCCGCATGCTTTACTAGACATAGACATGCCACTCAAACATATCATTATAGTATGCATAACCCTCAAGGACCCAAAATGGCATGGGTACCAAAAGAGCATTGATTTGTTTTGCAGGTGTGCTTGAAGGAATCAAGTGTAGTGGATACTCCAAACACTTGACGGGAGACGAATTCAAAATTCCTTCAATTAAAGCACAAAGAAGGAGGAAGAGACGGAAAAGTCGATTTAGGCATTTTTTTCAAAATCGGAAGTATTTTCGAAAAATTTAAAAAACAAAATACAAGGAAGACAAAGGCAAAATTGTGGAAGAAGCTTCTTAAATTGAAGAATGAGCCAAAAGACCAAAATGAACGGAGGATGTTCAAAATCAGGTAATTGGCAAAGTCGAAGGGAAGGTAAGTACCCTAAACCCTCTTAAGAACATCCTAGGACAAAATTCTTAAGAGTTCACGTTTTTCACCCGACTACACTAGTTTCAAAGTTATTATTTCATTTATAGATTACTGACTTGAGCGTCGGAGATGTTTAATTCTATTTTGCAGGTATCCCCCAAAAGGTAAGAGGAAAGTATAAATTGTCTTGATACAAGAAAAATCGATCATAATCGATTATTTATGCTTACAATCGATTATCAGTATCAATAATCGATTATTTGTTGATTCAATTTTTTTTTCATGAAATCTTGATTGAATGTTTACATTGCTTGATAGAATTAAGTCTCATCATTTTAGCATCCCCCTTCCAAACAATCGATTATTTGTTCTGTCAATCGATTATTTGCCAAAATCCAAACTCTCTGTGAGTGAAATAATCGATTACTATATATTGACAATCGATTATCTGTTTTAAATTTATGTTACCGTTTTGGCTCTACAATCGATTCCTGTCAGGTCATAAATATGAAAAACAATCGATTACCAAGTTTGACAATCAACTATCTTTTTCAAATTTTTTTTACCGTTCTGGCGTGTAATCGATGTGTCAGATCATTTTCATTAATGATAATCGATCATTCTATTCAAACAATCGATTATTGAACGGTCAGTGAATTTATTTTTACCGTTTCAGACTTCAAAGCTCTTCAAATCTCTTCAAATCTTTTCAAATAAGTGTAAGATTCATTCCTTCTCTATATATAGGCTGCACATATGCTCTTGTATACTCACTCAAGCCTCCCAAGCATCAAATTATCTTGTTATCATTGAAAAATCCTAGCACATCTTTTTCAAAAATGTCAAGCCGCAACTCCAAACGTGCTTGTTCCAAACAAGGCGCTTCTTCTTCTCGCCATCCATATCAAGATGGATCGGTTCTATTCTTTGAATCCGATGAAGAGCTCACCCGTTTCTTAACCAAATTTGAGAAACGCCTTATTCTCCCTCCTCGCTTTTCAACAAACGCTCTTGTTGCACCATTCATTCCAGCCACGAATATGCTAAGAGAGTGCCAACTCTTCAATTTCCTACTCCTTACTCACCCCTACTACAACATTACTTTGGTTGAAGCTTTTTACTCCAACCTTCACAAAGATGATGAGGGTGAACTCGTTACCAATGTTAACGGCATTTCCATTCTAATTTCTGAAGATAACCTCCACCTCATTGCCGGCATTCCGCATGATGGTGAAGACATCTACCAGTACATAAATGATGCCGGGGACATGATTGATGAAGCTAATCTCTTCCGCCAAGCCGGAGTCGCCTATGATGAGTCTTCTTCCCGTCGTCCCACCATAAAGGGTATGGACCCGAATTATCGTTTCATTCTCTATTTCATCACTCGTGTTCTCAAACCCCGTAAACTCAATCACACCACCATTTCCCAAGAGGATGCCAAATTTCTTCATGCCATTATCACCGGTGTTAAAATCAATTGGTGCAAGCTTATTCAATCTCATATGTTCAATGCCACCAGAGATGACGTACCTCTCCCCTATGCCCTCTTAATAATGAAATTTCTTGAAGCTTCCGGGGTCAATATTGCTAATGGTCCTCTCAAAAAGAGCACCAAAATCTGGGAAATTTCGGAGTCTTCCTTTCATCATGATGGTGATCATGCTCCCGCTCCTCCTCAAAATCGACAAGCCCGTCGTGCTCATCCTCCTCAGGAGCCTACCCTCCGGACTATCTCTGACCAAATTACTCAATTAACCCGTGAGATCCATGGTTACTTTGATCACGTGCATTATGCCTATGCTCAGGTGGTGCCATATCAAGCGCCTCCCAATGATGATGAAGGGGATGGGGGTGATGAATGATGAAATTGTTGTTTTTGATGATGTGAAATTGTTGTTTTTGATTTGTCTTTCCTTGGTTGGTTAGTTGTTGTTCGTTTTATTGTGTTTGGTTCCACCCATGTAATGTTATTTTCCAATAAATAAACTTTTGTTTATTTCATATGTTTTTTTTATATTCTTCCCTTGTATATATTTTTGCTAATGGCAAAAGGGGGAAGAAACGGGATATCAAGAAGTATGCTATATCACTCTCAACTTCATTCATGCTTAAAGTGAGGGGGAACATGAATTGAGGGGGAACATCAAATTGCATACTTTACACTTGTCTTGGATTATCAAAATAATTATTGCATATATCCCGCTTATGTTTGTCATTATCAAAAAGGGGGAAATTGTTGGAAACACGTTTCAAATGCAATATACTAAACGTGTGTTCTTTTGTAGGTTTTGATGAATGTCAAACAAAGCAAAAAGCGATATATAGCAGTACTCAAGGACAAGCACAAAATGGATGCATTACAAGAAGCTCAAGACAAAGTTTAGAAATGTTATAATTGAGTCAATATTAATTGTGATCTTGATTCCTCAACTTGGCTCATAACATGGCTTCTCTACTAAAATTATTTTTCCAAAATCATGCATATTTAAATTAAGTGTCAAATGATTTTAAACTATGCATATTTACATTTGTTAAAATGTTTTCCAAGCATGCCTCAAAAATCTGGGCTAAGATAATCGATTATGTACTTATGATAATCGAGTATCTCTAAGCCAAGACTGCATGACAATCGATTGTGAATTAATGATAATCGATTGTGAGTAAGTCAGTTAACATCAGGTTTTTGCAAACTGCATAACAATCGATTGTGTACTTATGATAATCGATTGTTAACTGAGGCAAAGTTTTCAAAACTCATAAAAATCGATTATGAACTAATGGTAATCGATTAGAATGAGAAAAATGTCTCCCAGTGATTTTAAATAAAATGATAATCGATTGTGGCTTTTGATAATCGATTATATATGAGACAGAGAGTTTTGAAATTAATTAATAATCGATTATTCTATTTGATAATCGATTGTTGAAGCTGACCGTTGTCATAGATTTTCAATTACCTTCAGGTAATCGATTGTTGATATTTAACAATCGATGTTTTGCTTAAAATCTGGAAAAGATTTTCTGAACGTTGTTAAAATAATCGATTGTTGATTTCCGGACAATCGATGTTTTATGCCAAAAATTGGAAAGGATTTCTTAACGTTATAAATAATCGATTATTGATTTGAAGTAATCGATTGTTGACGTAAAATCTGGGATTGAATTTTTAATCTGATAGGCAAACAATCGATTGTTTAGTCTTGACAATCGATTGTCACTGAGTAATTTCAGCAATCCTTAATTGGCAATTAGACAACGGTAAGACTGAGTTTTTCACCTATAAATACAGCTTCAACTCAGTGTTTTCACAACAACAACAAATACACTTTGAGTATTTTCATTGCTAAAAGCTTTCTTACATTGATCATCATTTTCCATTCATCCATAAAGCTTTTTGAAGAGCCATTCTATTGAGCTAAGTTGTTGTGATCTTGAGCGTACTATTTTTACTCATATCTACTCATTAAGGAGTGCTTTGTAAAGTGAGTGTGTTTTGTGTTTGTAAGAGAATTGCGATTCTCGTTTGTTGAGGAACTTGTGATTCCTCGGTTGAAGTCTTTGGGATTGTTATCCCCGAGCAGTTGAAGTCTTTGGGATTGTTATCCCCGAGCGGTTGAAGTCTTTGGGATTGTTATCCCCGAGCAGTTGAAGTCTTTGGGATTGTTATCCCCGAGCAGTTGAAGTCTTTGGGATTGTTATCCCCGAGCAGTTGAAGTCTTTGGGATTGTTATCCCCGAGCAATTGAAGTCTTTGGGATTGGTATCCCCGAGCAATTGAAGTCTTTGGGATTGTGATCCCCGAGCAACTAGGTGAGGCTTGTGTCCTCAGCTGTAACGGTTTGTTAAGCACCCGTAAGCTTGACAAGTTTAGTGGAAATCTCGAGAGAGTCTCTCGGGGACTGGACTAACCACGTTTGTGGCCAACCAGGATACATCATTGTGTAAGTTTATTCTACTGCACTTGTTTTAATTTCTGCAAAGTTTTTAAATTCCGCACTAAAACGCTTAATATTTTTAAAACGCTATTCACCCCCCCTCTAGCGTAAAGCGTATTGTCCAACACCTGTTTGAATGTCGCTGCTTCTACCCATTTAGTGAAATAATCAGTAAGTACAAGTAGAATTTTCACCTGACCTTTTGCTTGTTGTAATGGGCCTACGATGTTCATTCCCCATTTCATGAAGGGCCACAGAGTTATAACAGGGTCTAATAATTCAACTGGTCTATGCATACTGTTGTCGTATCTTTTACATTTAGCACACTTAGACACGAAATTGTTTGCTTCCTCTCCCATCTTAGGCCAATAGTATCCTGCTCGAATCAACGTTTTTTCTAGTGACCTACCTCCTGCATGATTTCAACAATGTCCTTCATGTATTTCTCTCATTACATACTCTGTTTGTGAAGGTCTGAGGCACCTTGCTAATGGTCCACCAAACATCTTTCAGTAAAGGTTTCCTTGATATAAGTAATAACGAGTAGCTTTCTTACGAAGTGCATGAGCCTTCGTTTTATCTTTAGAAACGGTTCCATGCTGCAATAAAACAACTATTTCGTTTCTCCAATCCCATGTTAAATGATTAAAATTTACTTCATTCTTGTCAGGTTCGAGGACGGAATGAAATAAATGTATGATTGAAGCATTTGCATCATTTGCTATGTCTGCCGTAGATGCACGATTAGCTAAATCATTCGCCTCCGCATTCTCATCTCTTGGTATTTGCATACTTTCCAAGTTTAAAACCGCTTTATTAGTTTCCCTACCTTTTCAAAGTATTCTTGCATTCGCATTTCTAGTGTATATATAAGTCCCTAGCATTTGATTGACCACGAGTTGAGAATCACTCTTGATTATGATTTGTGTGATGCCAAATTCCCGTGCCAATTCTAAAACTGCAATTACAGCCTCATACTCTGCTTTATTGTTAGTTACAGGGTGATATTTTATTGCTTGTCTAATGGTCTCACCAATAGGTGGTTTGAGAACAATTCCTAAACCTGCTACTTTTACATTAGATGAATCATCAGTAATTAAAATCCAAGTCCACTGGTTTGCACAATTAAAAACTTGTAATTCCTTTTATGCTTCTAAATGCATCCCTTGACTAAAATCTGCTACGATAATATGTGATAACTTGGGATTTTATAGAAGTCCTAGGCTGATAAATGATTTCATATGCACTTAGTTCTATATCTCATTTTGCTAATCTTCCTGACAATCATGTTTATGCAAAATGTTTCGTAATGGAAAAGAAGTAACTACGACAATTGGATGGCAATGAAAATAAGATCTTAATTTTCTGGATGTCATGATCAAAGCTAGTGCCAATTTTTCTAGTTGTGGATATCGTTTTTCATCATCTAATAAAGATTTGGTTACATAATAAATAGGAGATTGCTTACCTTGGTCCTCTGTAAAAAAACAACACTTACCGCGACTTCTAATACAGCCAAGTAGATGAGCAGTGTTTCACCATCCTTTGGTTTTTCCAACAGCGGGGGATTTGACTAGTAAGCTTTCAAGTACCTAAGGGCTTGTTGACAATCTTCATTCCATTCAAAATTGTCTTATTTTTTGAGAGCAGAGAAGAACTTAAAACATTTATCTGAAGATTAGAAATAAATCTTCCCAAGGCTTCGATTCTTCCCGTTAATCTTTGAACCTCCTTCTTATTGGTAAGGATATCATGAATTTCTTCTATCACTTTTATCTGAGAATGATTTACCTCAATGCCATGGTTAGAAATAATAAAACCAAAAAATTTTCCTGAGGCATCTCCAAATGAACATTTTTATAGGTTGAGTTTCTTGTTAAATTTCCGTAAAATTTCAAATGTGATAGATAATTGCAAAATATGATCGTGAGAATGCTGGGTTTTGACGAGCATATCGCATATATATACCTCCATAGTTTTTCCTAAATGTTCTTGAAGCATTTTGGTGACCAACCTTTGATAGGTTGCTCCAGCATTTTGGAGACCAAAGGGCATTACTCTATAACTATAAGTCCCCATGTCTGTGATGAAAGAAGTTTTTTCCTCATCATCAGGATCAATTTTAATTTGATTATATCCTGAATATGCATCTAAAAAGCATAAAAGTTCATGACCTGCAGTTGCATCAATTAAGTGATCTGTATGCGGTAAAGGAAAAGAGTATTTGGGACCGCATTATTTGGGTCGGTATAATCCATGCAAATGGTCCACTTACCATTTTTCAGAGGTATGACCACCGTGTTGGCTAACCAATTAGAATACTATACCTCACGGATCGACCCAATCTTTAATAATTTTTGGACCTCATCTTGAATCATCTTGGTTCTTGAAAGCTTGCTTCCTTTTCTTTTGCTTTATTGGTGTGAAAGATGGGTTCTCTTTGAGTTTGTGTGTCATCACATCCGGTGGTATACTTGCCATATCAGCATGGGACCAAGAAAAACAGTCCACATTAGTTTTTAAAAACTCGATTAACATACCTCGCATGTCAGGATTTAGGTTTGGTCCTACATAAACCTTTTGTTCAGTCCACTGCTCAAATAGTACAACAACCTCGAGCTCCTCTGTTGTTGTTTTAATGTTCTCATTTTCTTTAGGTTCTTGAATCACAACGGGTCTCGAGACTAAGTCTATTTTTTTCTTGTCTAGTTGAAGTTTTATTGTCGCACCCTCAACTGTTTTCTGTAATTGCTATTTCTCTTTACTTAGGGTGTTCGTATCTATAATGGCATTGATTCTCCTGGCTACTTTTTGATCCTCTAGAATTTGACAGATTCCCCACGGTGATGGAAACTTAATAACTTGATGCAGAGTTGATGGACAACATCCATATCATGGATCCACGGTCTCCCCGTGGTTATATTGTAGGCCATCTCCATATCAATTACCTGCCATTTGGTTTCTTTAACAACACCTGCAGCAAAAGTTGTTATAACTACCTCTCCTTTTGCTACCACGCTCTAATTGTTGAAGCCTGACAAGGTATGCGCCCTTTGTAGCATTTTATCTTCAGGTTGCATATCCCGTAACACCCTTAATAGGAGGATATTTGCATAACTCCCTGGTTCAATCAAAACTCGTTTTACACTAGTGTCATGTACAAGTCAAGATATTACCAGCACATCATTGTGAGGAGAAATTACTCCTTCTGTATCTGCGTCATCAAAATTTATGCTTTCATTCTCTAAGATCTGCCGCACTCGCTTGCCGTGTGCGATCGTTACTTTGGAAACCTTATTTGAAGCTGTATACGTAACTCCATAAATATTTTCTCCTCCACTAATGACGTTCACGGTCCTCTTAGGGGATGGCGATTTTGGTGGCTCCTGCCTATTTTCCATATAAGCCTATTTTCCCTTCTCACTAAATAACTCAGAGATATCCTTGATTCAATAGATGGTCGATTTCACTTTGTAGGAATCTACATTCTGATGTTTTATGATCGTGATCGTTGTGGAATTCGCACCAATGGTCCGGATTACACCTGTTTGGATTTGACCGCATCTCTTTTGGCCACCGTACCTTGTATCCCATACTCTTTAGAACATCTACGAGCTCAGAATTAGTTACGCTGAAATTATAACCACCGAATCGTGCCATTAAATTCTTATCGTCATCTAGTGGCTCTTTATTGTTTCGATCACCTCTGAACCTGGATGAAAACCATGTCTCCCTGTTTCTTGGCCTTTGATCATATTGTTGATTATCCTGTTTCGATCGTGAATCTTTTCTAGCAGGTCCCATATGTAGATCATATCTATTCTTACTTGATCTTTTTTCAACCTGTTATCTCCTAGATCCGTTCCTTTATTCACGATGGTATTGAGGTATGGTATCCTCTTCAATTCTGAGCTTTGTACTGTACCTGTTATAAACATCATTCCAAGTGGTTGCAGGAAATTCATGGAGGCTTTCCTTAAGCCTTCTCGTGGCTTCTGAACTTTTATCAATCAAATTTCTTGCAAAAGCTATTGCTGTCCAATTGTCTGGAACATAGGGTAGAGTCATTCTTTCACGTTATAATCTATCAACAAAATCCCTGAGCAATTCGGAGTTCCCTTGTTTGATTTCTAAAATTTCCTCCATTCTTTTCTCGACTTTTTGATCTCCCGAGTGTGCCTTTGTAAAAGAATCTGCAAGCTCAGCAAAAGAGTTTATAGAATTTTCAGGTAAAAGAGAATACCAGGTTAATGCACCCTTGGTGAGTGTTTCTCCAAAGTTTTTGACCAGTACTGATTTAGGTTCTTGTTTGGTCAAGTCGTTGCCTTTCACCGCTGTTGTAAATCTAGTTACGTTGTCACGTGGGTCTGTTGTACCATCATATTTTGGGATTTCAGGCATTTTTGAACTTTTTCAGAATTGGAAGGGGAGCAGCACTTGGCTTCCAAGGTTGTTTTGAGTATTTGTCCATGTCTACTCCTTTAATTACATGCGGAATTCCTGGGATTTTCTCAATGCGCTCATTTTGCTCCTTGATCTGTTTCTGCAAGGTTAGTACTAAATTTTGAAGATGAGAATTACCTGAGTTACCTGGTTCTCCTTCTTGTGAATCACTGGGGGTTGCCCCATTACCAGAATTAACTAGACCAGAGCGGGGGTTTTTCAATGTGTTATTATTCGGCATTGTCGGTGCAACAGGCAATCGACTAACTAAAGCTTCCAAAGCTCTGTTAATTCGTGGATATATTATTTTTGTAGAAGCTCATCTCTTGTTTCAAATCCTCCATCAGCATGTTCGGATAGATCACTAAGAGTTCCTTCTCGAGATCCACGTGGAAAAGCTTGAGGAAGACGATCATTGAGTTCATCTCCCACCACTTGATGGATCTGATTTTCTTGATTGTTGTTGTCGTTGTTGTTTGACTTGATGTTAATAATGGGTAGAGTGTAATTTCAGAAAGAATAGATTATCATATTCGCGGTAATGGAACCAATTTGTTTAACCAAAACTATGATTCTTTGGTCAAAGCTAAAGATAAAGAAATATTAGGGTTTCTGATAATCAGGAGACGGAAAGAATAATAAGCTTTTTGAGAATGAAAATAAAGCAACAAAAGAGCTTGTATTTCGGTATAATATCAATGATATTTCGTGTCCTACAGATGATGAAACTTCCTCCTTTTATAGTTGATTCTTGGTGAAGGAGTGAAGCTTCAGTCTTAATGAGACAATTATGAGCAATAAATGACATTAAATAAGCTGTTACACAATCATTCCTATTTAATACCAATTCATAACGTATTGGGTATTTAATAATGAATTTGGACTCTTTTTGGTCACCAGATCCATGTCTTCAGTGCCTTCTGATCCGTTGGCATTAAATGACTTTGAATTGCTACGACGCTCGTATTAGAACTGCGTCTCGTGCCTGTTTAACTTTCTCTTCCCGTATTTGTCGCTACTCGTGCCTCTTAATCAATTATTGCGCTTTGATCGTTTGACCAGTCCAAGTGTCATGCCACGTCATCTTTGATATAAATTCAGTTTTTCCCAATACCAGGAGTGCCTTCACGAGATTGCCGTGGTGAACCATGTAGAGAAGGAACCAGGTTAATATTTTGTAGATCTCCCTGAACCTATTGGTTTTGATTTACCTATTGTTGTTTGCCATAGTTGATGGAAATAGATTATCAAATTCCTGATATCAGAACCAATTTGTTTAACCGAAAATTAAATTTTTAGTCAAAGCTAGAATTTAGACGAATACGAGTCATTGATAATCAGAAAGGTATATAAAGAATAAAATTTGAGAACAATATTATCAGAAAACATGTATATCATAGTTTATTTCAATAATATTTCGTGCCCTACAATTATTTGTTCTCCCCCCTTTTATAGTTACTTTTGGGAATATGAGCATTGCCTTTGTCATAACGAGGCTATAATGAGCAACTAATAATTTTAAATGCTACGTTACACAATCATATACAATAAATATATATTCTCTAACGTCCTCGGTATTTAATCCTCGTTAAATGCTGTAGTTGGACCCTCATATGCTTTCAGATTCATTCCCTTGAATTTTCACGATCTTTAAGCTTTAAATGACTTGAATAGGTAAGGGTGCTGAGTCACTTGAATTACCGCCCTACCTCTTTTGTTACTTTTGCTCGTACCTGCTGTCACATGCATCTTCTTTGTTAATTATAACTTTTTGACTATTTGACTAGTCTACGTATCACGGCACGTCATTTTTAATATACAAACTCTATTTTTCTCAATACATATCTATTTTGTGTTATGTAATCCCCAGTAAGTAATTCGATGTTTTCTTTAATGTTTACATTTTAGAGCTTATAAAGATACTAAAAGGAAAATGACTTTACTCGTTTCTTTTTTCATGTTCAGGTTTTTTCATTTATATTTTGTAGAATCCTAGTTAAATACAAAGTTGTTTACTTTTTCACCTCTAAAATGTTGTCCAAATTAGGTAGTAAAGTAGCTAATGCTTATACTTAGAATTTGTCTCTTGCATAGTACTCGATTGCATATTAGTGCTAATTCTAACTAACATTAGAGAACTGAATTCTCTATTTTGGAAGTACACAAGACAGCCAAAAGTCAAATTTCACTTCTACTAACTAAATGCTATAAAAGAAATATGTTTAAGTAGTAATCAAGTTATGTAAAATAAAGTTCCGACTCTAGAAAATGTAATAACATATAAGATTTAGGACGGTCAGTAATTTCCAGAAGCAACAGGACAAATCCAAACACCGGCCAAGAAGAAAACTAATTAACAAACATAAAGTTTCGTTCCTAATAAACAGTAGGATATGAGATTTTTATATGCTTGGTCCCTTTTTAAAAATTATTATCATAAATGATAGTACACTTTATTTATTTCAAAAACATTTTTTTTTTTACTTTTTTAGCATTTTTATTTTGATAACTCCTAGTTAATGGGATCCATCTATATTAATACACCTTTTACTATATTTTCTTTTCCCTCACTTTTTTATAACTTTTTTTTCTCTTCCATAAATAACACTTAACCAAATATATTAAAGATCTTGAAAGAAGAATATTTCAAAAATAATTCTTTCTACACAATGAGAATTTTAGTATTTCTTTCTTTTTTAAGTTTTGAACTTTTTTCTGTACAATTTTATTTTAACTAAAAATATACATTTAACATATTTCAAGTATATTATATTGTGATAATTTACAATGCAAATATTTCATCAATATATATATATATATATATATATATATATATATATATATATATATATATATATACATAAAATTTAATCTAAAACTATTTATATACAGATAATTTGTACGAATATGCAGGTTTTATGAGTGCAAAATATAAATGGCATATTTATAATATCTCTTTATAAAGAGATATTATAAATAAGTGCATAAAAAATATATGCATATATACATAATTTTTTCTAAAAAAACATGATTTATAATATACCATATACATTTTTTTTTGCACGAAATATATGTAGTTTATTCCATCGGAATATACAAATATATACAAAAGATCCATGTGTATAAAGGAAAAAACTTATTATGGAATGGGTCAACGATATATAATTAAATATAAAGACATATATGAACAACACAGGCGCGCGCGCGCGCACACACACATACACACACATATATATATATATATATATGATTTTTTCTAAAAAAAATATTATTTATAATATATATACACCACAAACATACATTATAATTTTTCGTATATATATATATTACATTAATGAAAAGTTCCATATATGAAAAGGAAAAATTTGTTATGAAATAAATTGACTTCTAAAAAAAATATAAAACATCTTATGGAACAGAGTGAAAAATAGGAAAATATATTAAATATTAGGACCGTCTTTTTAAATACTTTGATTCTTGCTGATTTGAATTGAATTAAATCTGTCATATGCACAAATATTTTACTGCCATAATTGTTAATTATTAATTAATACTAATCTTTTATATTATATTTTTAATAGTTTCATTAGCTCTATTGGTTTCACCTTCTTAGAATGAACTTTGATGCTATTTCCCTAACAGGCTATAAATGGACCACGCCTATCCACTTTTCAGTATGGGCGTCAGGCCCAGCTCAACCGAGCTTAGGGAGAAATTCAAAAATAGCAAGATTTATAATTTGTCGTCTAAAAATAATCTAATTTTAAAACTAATTATAATTTGGTTATTTTCTATGTAAAAATAAATCTAAGAGAGATACTGTTTAAAATTTAGAAAATATATCAGTATATTATGCTGGAGTTCCAGCATAAGAATACATGAACTCCAGTATATTATACTGGAGTTTCAGCAAGTATACTGGTCCAAAATAATATATTGGAGTTTGGAGAACCAGTGCCCACTCTCCAATATATTATGCTGGAGTCTGCAAAATATATCGGTCTAGCATAATATGCTGGAGTTCATACACAGGTGCACCGAACTCCAGTATATTATGCTGGAATGGTCTTTGTTCCAGCAAAATAGTGGTTATTTTTTATTGACTTGACAAACGCTGGCTATTTTTGATTGACCAATGCGAAAACTGGCTAATTTGATCCAGTCGAGCCGACACTTTAATATCTAATTCTGCATAATAATCTTACGCTATTAGAAAAGATAAAATTCATAATAAATTAGTTGATCAATAAAAATATGATCATTACGAGTTTAAATTGATAATTGCATTCAAGTGTGATTGAATTTTAAATATAAAGATTAAATTATAGCTCAAATTCAAACGACGTTAACTTGAAGGGGAAGCTATAATTAGCAAAAGAAATGGGATATAGAAAATGAAGGGGAAGCGGACTGCTTGGTTGTTGTGAAGCTTATCAAGGAGGATATACATAATACACTATCAGCCACTTAGGGCTATTCTTGAAAATTGTAAATATTTACTGGAAATTAGAGATGGCACTACTAAATATATTTGGAGGCTGATAAATATGCATATTTTCTGACAAAGAGGATCAGAAACATGAAGAAAATTTACTAGTTTAGGAAGTTGCATTCAAGAAAATGGAGTTTCTTCTCCTTGTAGATTTCAGATATGTATTTTATGAACGATTATTGTATAAAGTCTTTTTTGTCTTTCCTAATGTACTAAAAAGAACACATGTCCACCTAATTGCGTTTCTTTTACGTACTCAATCAAGCAAGAAAATCGTCGGATCTTGATTTGACATGTACCATTCTTTTTCAATGTAAATATTGACTCTCGTGAATATTCTGATATATATGTTCAAGGTGGAAGAAAAATATTTCATGGGTTAGGTGACTCATTCAAATGGAAATTATTGTTTATGATTTTGACATGCAGCATTCACTTTCAGTATAATTAGAAGATAACTATTTAATTGATAAATTTAATAAAATAAAAAGATTAAATTTTTTACCAAATGCATAAATATCTTATGAAATAATATTCATAACTCATGTTACTGATGCTTCAGGTAAAGAAGTTTTTAAAATTAAAATTGAAAAAATCTTACCGATGAACAGTAATATCACAAGAATGATTAAATAGATTAGCTACATTGTCAATTGAGAAATAGTTATTAGGAATTATTGATTATAAGAAACTTATTAGTAATTTTATATTTAAGAAAGTTAAGAAAATAAATTTCAAATAAATAATAAGAAAATTAAAACTTAAGGTTCCATAAAATTTAACTTTAGGCCACAAACATTAGTCCGGCTCCCTGGAATATTCTAAAATATAATCTTCTATGTGGCATTTCTGAACACCACCGTTCCACTTCAGTGCTCAAGTCCCAAACCTACCGTGCGCCCACCAGAGAAGAAAATAAATTAAAAAAATTAATAAAGGTGGGGAAAAAATTGAGACATTTTTTTCTTTTCCACAAGTTAGGCTTAATTGAGTATCTGCGCATAACTTCTATTGTGTACCAAAGAAAAAATTGGACGAAACAATATACTACTATAAATTTTTATCATTCTGCTTTTCTGTTTGTTTTTTCAAAAGTTACAGTGAGACCGTAAGTTACAATGTCATTTTCAATACAAAAGAGTTTTTTTGGTCTACTTCAATACAAAAGGTCAATGGACACGATTCTTTACTCTACCTTCTTATATAAACTTACGTATCTTTTCTGGGGTAATAAATTGCACAAAAAATATACTACTGCTGTTTACCCTAAAAATTGAATAACAATTAAATTTGTTTTATTATTTTAAGAATATATAATTTTACCTAATACAATTTAATTAACTTAAAAATAAGTGATGGGAAATGACACGAATCTAAAACAAACCAATGCCTTGATAGTGTCATCGAGCAGATGAACCATAATTAAGGTATAATTCTAATTACAAAAGCAAATCCCACGATTGGTACCAATAACCGCCCTTGATTTGATATGTTCTAAGATTTCTGTAGTGATCTTCGACCAGTTACGGATATCTCACCCTTCGGTTATTATACTTCATTCGATATTGGTCATACTTAGTCTCGGTTGTTGCTGGCCTCGATCCCGATGGACACCTCGATTCTTGAACTCGACACCTCATCTTCGTGCTATAGCCCGATTCATTACGTGGCTGAACCTCGATGTAATCCCCTAGTCTCGACTAAATAGCAAAATCAGGCAAACCCGATATTAACTTTATACAGATAGTCCCGTCGTTTCTTGGAGTGTAATGAGAAGAAAAGAACTGAGCCTTCGATATTATACCTCGGCCGGTTATAATGTCACTTTTGTGAGGTAAGCGACAAAATGACCGAAGCGTCACATCGGTACAATTCCCAAGATCATTAATTAGCGCTAGTTGATGGTTGGCCGCTAGTGCCTTTGAACCATCATAGCAAACACTATAAATAGATCATCTTCATAATTTTGTCAAACTTTACTCCCAAAATGTCTTCTGATCTTCAAAGCATTTATTTTCCCTTCAAGTTTTTAAATTCTTCACATCCCATTTGCCAACCTTCTCATCAAACAAGTTTTATCTTCTTCTTTCTCTGAATTCGTTTAAAAATGGAGAAAAGATCGAAAATCATTCCTCAAAAATGAAAAAACTCTTCATCACTGACGGCCGGCGACAAAACGCTAGTGCAGCCACGCATCGAAGAATGTGTCCATGGGTCATGCGATCTTACATCCGGCGGAGCAACGCATCGAAGTCTGTGTCCCTCGTCGTTACCTGACCGATGTGGGCCAATGTTGAGATACGTATGCTCAAAAACTGAGGGCGATCTCGAGCAGGTGAAAAATGTTTGCCATTGGGAAAACAAGGAGGTGGTGATTCTAACCCCTGAAAAAGACATCACCACTCACGTGAAAGGTTTCCACGTGTTTAAACTTACCTTTTTACGTTGGGTCCCGTCGACCCTATTATCCTCGATTTCTGCAGCCAATACAAAACAACCCTATCATTATTTTGCTCAGCTTCTTCGTGAGCAAGGTCGAAGGGATATCTTTTACTCTCGACCATCTCATTAGACTGAGGAACAGGAGGTTCCGAAGCCGTTAAAAGAGATGAAGATAAAAGGGTTCTCGTCTTTCGATACTCAAAAGCCCAAGAAGAGATAGGCTCACAAGCCGAAATAAGATGTTACCGCCCTACCTGAAAACGTACTTCAATAGCTATGAAATGAAGAAGAGGAGAATAAAGATGTTGGCTACGAGCTGGTAGCTCGAAAGAGGAGCACCGAGGTCCTTTAGGCCGCCGAGTCACTTATGACCGAAGAGGTCCAACTTCCAACTGACGGGATCACGGAAGTGTTGGAACACACTTTCAAAGACGTTAAACTAAAGTCGTGTTCGTTTTTGTTGGTTTTGATGAATGACAAACCGAAGTGGATGGAAAGTTGAGAAATGCCAAATCGTGACAAACCGACGTGGATGCAAAGCTGACAAAGGCCAAATAGTCGTGAATACGAAGATATCATTGAACAAACAAGGCGAGAATTATGGCTAACGGACCAAGGAAGAGTCCAAGTAAAGAAGAGTCAAGAACAAGACCAAGAGATGCATTGAAGACATTATTGAGTTGTTTGCACTGTGATCTTGATCCGACAATGGATTCAAGTCTTGGCTTCTCTCTAAAATAATTTTATCAAATCATGCATATCATAAATATTTTTGTTGACCAAAGTTTTGTGACCATGCCCAAACAAAAAATCTTACCGTCGGCTTCCGTCGACTAGACGTTGGCTAGACGTCAGCTAGACATCGTCATGTTTTTTTGACATTTTCATTTTAGCCAAAATGGTTTTTAAAATATTATTCTGGGCATATTTAAACATATTCCAAATCATTATTTCATAAAAACCACACTTGATTTATGGTCGTCGTCTAAGCACATGGAAAACGTCTTTGACAAAGTGACGCGACGTTTATGACCTTCGAAACTTAGTTTTTAAGAACTAAGTCTTGGTTTTCACTTTTTATACCATAAACAAGCGTTTCCAACACTTGGTTTTTGATTTGGAACACTTTGATCTTTGGGTTGGTTTTCAAGGTTAAATAATCGATTATCATGTTCCAATAATCGATTATCTTCCTAATGTAGCAAAACCCCAACTTACAGAAAGTTCAGATAATCGATTATCACCTTTAGATAATCGATTATCACCTCAGATAATTGATTATCATTATCTGATAATCGATTATTCTGTGTTTCCAACCCAAACTTGAATTTACAGAGAGGTTAAATAATCGATTATCCTTTGGAGAATAATCGATTATCTAGTTACCGTTGCCATCCAACGACTAGTTTTTTGAAAGTTGAAGTAAGATAAACGATTATGCACTTAAGATAATCGATTATTCTGTCTTTAATTCAAAGTTCTTGTCCAACTATTGAGCAACGGTCACTTGATCCTTGAGGGCTATAAATAGACCCCAAAACCTCTCATTTCAAACAAAATTCTTCAACAATCTGATATACTTTCATTGCATTCAATTAATTCATATTTCATAGCTTTTGAGAGCCAAAATCTTGAAGAAATTGTTGTGTTCTTGAGCGTTCTTAAGTATACTCATATCTACTCTATAAGAGAGTCATGTTCTTGAGTGCTAGGTGTTTGTATACACTTGAAGGGAAGTCTAATCCCTTGTTGTTGTAAGAAGGAAGGTTTCATTCCTTTGGTTGAAGTCTTGGAGTGCGGTATCTCCGACCAAACGTTGTTGTGGCTCGTGTGACTCGAGTTCTCAAGTTGTATTGGTTTGTTGAGCACCTTTAAGCTTAACGGAGTTAGTTGCAGCTCGAGAGAGTCTCTCAGAGACTTGACATAACCACACGTTGTGGCGAACCAGTATAAATTTGGTATGCTCCCTTCTTACTCTTTTTATTTCCGCATTTACTTCGATTTTATTTCTGCAATTTTTGTTAAACGCTATTCACCCCCCCCCCTCTAGCGTTGGGCACTTATTCTAACAATTGGTATCAGAGCCATACTCTTTGAAAGACTTAACAGTTTTAGAGAAACGATCTATGGCTTCTACTCGCAATCTTTATGCAAGAATTGGTGAGGGACAATCGACCACGAGGCCACCACTCTTCGATGGCACAAATTACACCAATTGGAAGGAGCGGCTGAGAATCTTCATCCAATCCAACAACATTCTATTGTGGCAAATCATCAAAAATGGTGAACAATTGCCCACTAAGGAAGTCGAGGATAAAGTCGTCCTAAAGACGGAGAACAAATATGATGCATAGGACATAAAAAAGGTGGAGAACAATGGTAAGGCCATCAACATGCTGTACTATGCAGTAAACCCCAATGATTATCGTAAGATTTCACGTTGCACCACGGCCAAGCAAATGTGGGAGAAGGTAGAGGTCACCTACGAAGGTACGGACCAAGTCCGAGAGGCTAAAATTGATTTTCTAACCCGTGAATATGAATTATTTCGTATGAAGGAGAACGAGAAAATCGACGACATGTTTGAACGATTTTCAAAAATTGTCAACGACCTCCACTCAAGAAGACGTACACAGACAAGGAGCTTGTACGAAAAATCCTGCGGAGCCTCACTCCGGAGTGGCGTTCCAAAGCCGATGCCATTCAAGAGTTACTTGGCATCACCAACGTCACTATAGACGGACTTCGGGGGAATCTAAAGACGTACGAGTCCACCATTCTTAACCCTCCTTTGGAAGATCAAAGGAAAAGAAGCATTGCACTCAAGGCCTCCATATCACAACCTCAAGTCATTGAGGATTCAAGCGATGAGGATAACGAGTTCGGACTCGTTATTAAAAAGTTCCACAAGTTCATGTGTAAAGAGTATGAACGGAAGGGAAAGAGGCAAGGAGGACCACCCAAATGCTATGGGTGTGGAGAAGTTGGGCACATCAAACCTAAATGCCCAAACACAAAGACGGAAAAGAAGACCGTCAAGAAACAAAGAGCCTACATCTCTTGGGGAGGCGACTCCGGGGATGAGTCAAGCGACAAAGATGAAGATGAGACCACCAACTTATGTCTCATGGCACATGAGGAAGCACAAGAAGAGGTATGTGAAACTTCTCCTAAAGATCCTTATACTTATGAAGATATGCAAGATGCCTTTGATGTGTTATGCGGCAAATTTTTTTTGGCGCTTCTAAAACCATTAAGGATTTAAAGAAACAACTCTCTTCAAAGGAGAAGGAGTTGGAAAAATTAAGCCAAGATAAAAAAAGTTTAAGAGAAGAAAATAATTTTTTGGCAAAAGAAGCGCCGACAAACCTGAAGGCTCAAACGAAAGTTGCAAGTCTTGCAAATCTCTCAAAGGCCAAGTTGAAAAACTTAAGGATACTTTGAACAAATTTAATACTTCTCGTAAAAACCTCAATGATGTACTTGGCAATTTGAAATCTACTAAACATGGCTTAGGTTTCGAAAATGATATTAATATGAATGAAAAAGTTGAGCCAAAACCTAAACAACCTAAGGCTCAACCTAGGAAAGATAAATTAATATTAATAGACAATCTAGAAATGATAAATCTAGGAATACTAGAAAACCTAGAACAAACACTAGGAGAAATGATGAGCACTTTAGAACACCTAAAAACGGTTTTCAAAAAGTGTATCAAAACTACGCTTCTCAAAATAGGGTAAATGAATTTAGATCACCTAGAAGCTATTATCAACCTAGGAGAATGCATAATCCGAATGTCATTTGCCATTATTGTAACAGGATATGTCATATAGCTCCGGTTTTCTTTACTAGGCATAGACATCTCACGATTAAGCAATCACACTACCACTTTGCACCTAACACCCAAGGACCCAAAATGACTTGGGTACCTAAATCTCATTGAGTTGGTATGTAGGTGTGCTTGAAGGCATCAAGTGTACTTTGGTACTTGATAGCGGATGCTCCAAGCACATGACCGGAGATGCATCCAAATTTCTACAAATGAGACCCGCCAAAGGAGGAAACGTAGTCTATGGAGACAATAGCAAGGGAAAAATAATCGGCATTGGTTCGGTTGGTAAGGATAAACCTCCTCTATTGATAATGTTTTATTAGTTAAGGGTCTTAAGCACAATCTCTTGAGCATAAGTCAATTGTGTGACAAGGGAAATCGTGTGATTTTCAATTCTAAATCATGTACGGTTGAACACCTTAGTGATAATAAGGTTATTTTACATGGTGATATAATTGATAATATTTATATGGTTAACCTTGAAAATTCTTCATCAAACTTTGCTAAATGCCTCATAAGTAAAGAGGACGATATGTGGGTATGGCATCGAAGAGTAGCTCATGTTAACATGAACATTTTGAATAAATTACTTTCACAAGACTTAGTAACTGGTCTCCCAAAACTCATGTTTGAGAAGGACACCATTTGTGATTCATGTCAAAGAGGGAAGCAAGTAAAGGCCTCTTTTAAATCGAAAAATGTTGTCTCAACAACAAGGCCTTTACAACTTTTGCACATGGATCTCTTTTGGACCATCAAGAACAAAAAGTTTTGGTGGGAACTACTTTGCCTTTGTCATTGTTGATGACTACTCTAGGTACACATGGACATTATTTCTAACTTTTAAAAGTGAGGCGTTTCAAGTTTTCAAAAGTTTCCTTAAACGTGTTCAAAATGAAAAGAGCACAACAATTACTTCCATAAGAAGTGATCACGGTGGATAGTTCAAACGAAATCTCTTTGCGGATTTTTGTGACGAACTTGGCATTGAGCATAACTTCTCCGCTCCACGTACACCACAAAAAAATGGAGTGGTGGAACGTAAAAATCGATGTCTCGAGGAGATGGCTAGAACAATGCTCGATGAGGCAAAAATTCCTAAGTATTTTTGGGTAGATGCCGTGAGTACCGCAAGCTATGTTTTAAACCGAGCCGTCATAAGACCGATACTCATGAAAACGCCATATGAACTTTACAAGGGAAGTAAGCCAAACCTCTCCCATCTTCGAGTTTTTGGTTGTAAATGTTTTTTTCATAATAACGGAAAGGAAAACTTGAGGAAATTTGATGCATAATCCGATGAAGGCATCTTTCTCGGTTATTCATTGCGTAGTAAGGCCTATAGAGTCTTTACTAAACGCACCTTAACTATTGAGGAGTCCCCTCATGTTGTATTTTCCGAGAATGATACTCGCTTTGCGAGAAAGGATATTTGTGATGATCTTGCAGATTCATTGGAGAAGATTAATGTTCAAGGCGATGTGGAAAAAGAGAGCCCAAAGTAAGTTCAAGACGAAGTCATGGAACAACCTTTGAAAGAGAAACAACCACAAGAGGAAGAGACGGTGATGCCTAGAGCTTGGAGGACGTCTAGAAATCATCCTCTCGATAAGGTAATTGGTGACATCGAACAAGGGGTATGTACTTCAAACTCTCTTAAGGACACTGTAGGACACATGACTTTTGTATCACAAATTGAACCTACAACCATTTCCGAAGCAATTGAGGATGAGCATTGGACCTTGGCAATGCAAGATGAGCTTAACCAATTCAAACGTAATGACGTTTGGGAATTGGTGCCAAGACCCAATGATCATACCGTAATTGGTATGAAATGGGTGTTCCATAACAAACTTGATGAAAATGGTATTATAACTAGAAACAAAGCTAGGCTCGTAGCTAAAGGCTACAATCAAGAAGAAGGCATTGATCTTGAAGAAACTTATGCACCGGTAGCATGTTTAGAAGCTATTCATGTATTACTTGCTTTTGCTTCATCTATGGATTTTAAGCTATACCAAATGGATGTCAAGAGTGCCTTCCTCAATGGGTTTATTCAAGAGGAAGTGTATGTTGAACAACCCCCGGGTTTCGAAGACTTTGAGTCCCCCGATCATGTCTTCAAACTCAAGAAAACACTCTACGGTCTTAAACAAGCTCCCCGAGCTTGGTACGAACGTTTGAGTAAATTTCTTTTGGACAATGAGTTCAAAAGGGGGAAAGTTGATACAACACTTTTTATCAAGAGCAAAAACAAAGACATCCTCTTGGTTCAAGTTTATGTAGATGACATTATTTTCGGTGCTACTAACGAATTTTTGTGAAAGGAATTTTCGAAAATGATGACAAGTGAGTTCGAGAAGTCAATGATTGCTGAGCTATATTACTTCTTGGGATTGTAAGTGAAACAATTGAAAGAAGGGACTTTCATTTGTCATCTAAATATTGCAAGGAGTTGCTCAAACGTTTTGAGATGAACAACGCCAAAGCAATGGCTACTTCCATGAGCACATCCGATCACCTTGACAAAGACGAAAAAGGTAAGGAAGTAGATGTAAAGAAGTATCGAGGTATGATCGGATCCCTTCTTTATCTTACCGCAAGTAGGTCGGACATTATGTTTAGCGTTTGTTTATGCGCTCGGTATCAATCTTGTCCGAAGGAATCACACTTAACTGCGGTAAAACGGATAATGCAATACCTTGTTGGCACTATGAATGTAGGACTTTGGTATCCCAAAGGTTCTTCATGCCAACTCATTGGCTATTCCGACTATGATTTCGCGGGTTGCAAATTGGACCGCAAAAGCACGAGTGGAACATGCCACTTACTTGTTAGTTCCTTAGTATCATGGTTTAGTAAGAAGCAAGTAAGTGTTGCGTTATCCACCATCGAGGCCGAATATGTGGCCGCGGGGAGTTGTTGTGCTCAAATCCTTTGGATGAAACAACAACTCTTGGATTATGGCCTTAATATTGATCATATCCCTCTTCGGTGTGATAATAATAGCGTCGTAAGCTTGATGAAGAACCCCGTTCTTCATTCAAGGATGAAACACATTGAAATTAGGCATCATTTCATTAGAGATCATGTTCTCAAAGGTGATGTCGAGATTGAGTTTGTGGAAACAAAATATCAATTAGCCGACATTTTCACAAAACCTTTAGAGAAAGAGTCAATTTTTCCGCATTAGCGAACTCGGAATACTTGATTCCACGATGATCTAATGCATGCATTTGTAAAATATTTTATTTGAACTATCACTAGCTTGAGCGTCGGAGACGTCTAACTCTTTTTTGCAGGTTTCAAAATGGCCACAAAGTCAGGGGGAACAAATTCAAACCATTTTGAGTTGCATTGGAAATTTTTTGGAATTTCAGACTACCATAATCGAAGATGTTGACGAGGTGCAGGAAACCGATGATGACGGTGAGGTGATGATGATGATGATGAAGCAACGGCGAGTGACTGAGATGACCACAACTCCTAGAAGCTATTAGAGCTCAAGCTCGACTCTCTTTCTCTTTAGTTTATGTTTTGAATAATTTTTTTATGCTTCCATTATGTACTCCATCTTTATTCCCTTATTCAATAAAATTTTTGCTAATGTCAAAAGGGTGAAGAAAAGGGCTATGCATAAATTGAGAAAGGGCTATGCATAATTAAGGGGGAACTCATTACGCATTTGGCACCAACATTTAAACACCTATGCATATCCCCATCTCGATTTGCCATTATCAAAAAGGAAAAAATTGTTGGAACACACTTTCAAAGACGTTAAACTAAAGCCGTGTTTGTTTTTGTAGGTTTTGATGAATGACAAACCGACGTGGATGCAAAGTTGACAAATGCCATTTCGTGACAAACCGACGTGGACGCAAAGCTGACAAAGGCCAAATCGTCGTGAATACGAAGATATCATTGAACAAACAAGGCAAGAATTATGGCTAACGGACCAAGGAAGAGTCCAAGTAAAGAAGAGTTAAGAACAATACAAAGAGATGCATTGAAGACATTATTGAGTTGTTTGCATTGTGATCTTGACCCGACAATGGATTCAAGTCTTGGATTCTCTCTAAAATCATTTTATCAAATCATGCATATCATAAATATTTTTGCTGACCAAAGTTTTGTGACCATGCCCAAACCAAAAATCTGACCGTCGGCTTCCGTCGACTAGACGTTGGCTAGACGTCGGCTAGACGTCAGCTAGACATCGTCATGTTTTTTTGACATTTTCATTTTAGCCAAAATGGTTTTTAAAATATTATCATTGGTTTTCACTTCTGGGCATATTTAAACATATTCCAAATCATTATTTCATAAAAACCACACTTGATTTATGGTCGTCGTCTAAACACATGGAAAACATCTTTGACAAAGTGATGGAACGTTTATGACCTTGGAAACTTGGTTTTTAAGAACTAAGTCTTGGTTTTAACTTTTTATACCATAAACAAGCTTTTCCAACACTTGGTTTTTGATTTGGAACAGTTTGATCTTTGGGTTGGTTTTCAAGGTTAAATAATCGATTATCATGTTCCAATAATCGATTATCTTGCTAATGTAGCAAAACCCCAACTTACAGAAGGTTCTGATAACCGATTATCACCTTCAGATAATCGATTATCACCTCAGATAATCGATTATCATTGTCTGATAATCGATTATTCTGTGTTTCCAGCCCAAACTTGAAATTACAGAGAGGTTAAATAATCGATTATCCTTTGGAGAATAATCGATTATCTAGTTACCGTTGCCATCCAACGACTAGTTTTTTGAATGTTGAAGTAAGATAATCGATTATGCACTTAAGATAATCGATTATTCTGTCTTTAATTCAAAATTCTTGTCCAAGTATTGAGCAACGGTCACTTGATCCTTGAGGGCTATAAATAGACCCCAAAACCTCTCATTTCAACAAAAATTCTTCAACAATCTGATATACTTTCATTGCATTCAATTCATTCATATTTCATAGCTTTTGAGAGCCAAAATCTTGAAGAAATTGTTGTGTTCTTGAGCGTTCTTAAGTCTACTCATATCTACTCTATAAGAGAGTCCTGTTCTTGAGTGCTAAGTGTTTGTATACACTTGAAGGGAAGTCTAATCCCTTGTTTTAAGAAGGAAGGTTTCATTCCTTCGGTTGAAGTCTTGGAGTGTGGTATCTCCGAGCAAACATTGTTGAGGCTCGTGTGACTCGAGTTCTCAAGTTGTATTGGTTTGTTGAGCACCTTTAAGCTTAACGGAGTTAGTTGCAGCTCGAGAGAGTCTCTCAGGAGACTGGACGTAACCACACGTTGTGGCGAACCAGTATAAATTTGGTGTGCTCCCTCCTTACTCTTTTTATTTTCGCATTTACTTCGATGTTATTTCTGCGATTTTTGTTAAATGCTATTCACCCCCCTCTTGCCTTGGGCACTTATTCTAACAGGAAGATTGTCCGAGAAAAGTCCACAAGTCATCAGAGCCTGAGGATGCCGCCCCCGTGATGGGCAACCGATGGATCTACCTAAAGGGGCCAGTTCTAAGGCCCTTAGAAATGAAGAGCATGCCCCAAGTAACCCTGTTGGGGTAATAAATGTTAATGATTCACCATCCATCCCTTAAATTTTCTAGGGGCAAATTCAGGAGGCCCAATTCATGGGACCCCCGATGTGGGAATGGCTCACGAAGGGAAGAACATTTCCATGGCTACTTCACAGGGGTCGAAAAGACTTCCGATATGGGTGATGCATTGAGTATCTTCCATTTAGCCTATCAGCTTCTAAGTAATTTAAGTCTTAGGCCCTTTTATTAATATCATCTTTGTCTTTATTTCTTCTCGTCTTATTTCCTATCTTTCTTCAAAGGCTTTAACGCTTCATCGGTAAGTATTTTCTAGTTCCCGGGCAGAGTTTGATTGGTGTGAGGCCGATCTCAAAAATCTTACGGAGGAGAGAGATGCCCTAAAACTCCTCATTGAGCAAAAAGAAGAGTAGGTGAAGGGCCTTAGAGCTGAATGGGCAAAAGCGCACAAAGATAAAACCGACTTAATTGAACATGTAATGTAATTTTTGGAAGCTCATTTTATTAATCCAAATAGGACGACTAACATTTAAATCATGAAGGTTTAGTAGAAGGCCGAATGATTGAGAAACTTTACGAGGAGGCCAAGAGGAAGAAAGCGGAGACCATGGGGTGGAATCAAAACATGGATCGCCTTTCCACGGTGAAAGACCTTGCTCGGGCCCAGCTATCTTCGACTGTACGTCAAGTCGAAAGTATGAAGGAGGTGTGCTTGGCTCGATCTAAGAAAATCAAGGAGCTCGAGGTTTGATTGGCTGTTGAACTTGCAAAGGCCACATCATTTTGCCTATCAGAAAGGTTAAAGGCCAATGCGGTGGCAGTTATGTCTGTATATCGTGGTGATGCTAAGCCGATCATTCTCGGGAAAATGAAATTTTCCATTCTGCTCATGTTCAATCGTTTTGCGTTGCGAGCAGGCCAAATGCCAGTCTCGGACAGAGACTCTCCAAGCGATTCAAGCTCGTGGTTTTGACCTTGCTACCGATATCGAGAATGTGAAAGTGATAGAGGCCGAAGCCAAAGCGTTTCTCTCTTACCATTATTACTCTCCGAGCTCAATGGTATCCGAGAGTGGAGGGGATGCAAATAAGGTTCCTGGGGAAGATTAGGCACTTAGAATGTTTTCTTCTTTTTTCGATTTATTGTAAGACTGTGATTTGTCTTTGTAAATATTTTTGCACATATGAAAGATCCCTTTTCATTCTGACTTGTCTCTAATTTCTATATTCTGAAGACTTTGTTTTAGTTTTCGCCTTGTATAATATATATTTTGTGAGGATTTTGGCTCACTTCATTGTCTTGGGAAAATTTTCATTTTCATTTTTTTGTGAATCCGAAACTTAAGCGAAAATTTTCATTTTCATCTATTTGTGAATCCAAAATTTAAGCGATTTTATCGACGTCGGACTAGTATAGTCTCTATTATCGAGTGAGTACCTACTCAAATTTTGAGTAGAAAAAATCCATATGTTTCGATTGAGCGAGGGTGGATCCTCGAACCCAAAAATATAATGTCCCTTAAGCTATTTGAATAGGGCCGATATAGCCCTAAAATAGTGTCTTGTTCCCATTTCGGCTAAAAATGATTAATAATAAAGGAATTTATTATGACATAGCATGAGGTAATCTGTACCCATCAGAATTCTCAAGGGTTAGAGTTATCAAATCCTTAGCATAATTTGTTCGAGAGTTCGAACAATTTAGTACCCCTTAAGGTTTTTGAGGGTTGATGTTGTCGAAACCCTTTGTAATTTTGCAGAGGGTATCCTTTTAACCGATTTTTATGAAAATATTTGAAGGTCTATTTTATTACTGAATTCGAATGTCTCCGAACCGTGTTAGTTCGGTCGTAGCCTTTAACTTGGCATTTGCCCTATGGGCTTGTTTTCTCAATAATACTTCGAACTTGTTCAAAGTACTAGTTCCCACGTGGGAGGGTCGTGGCCTATGAAACCGGTGGTTGAATTTTCAAAGTCTTATGATCTCGAAGTTTAATAATTCGAACATGTCGATTTTTGGATGGTAGTCCTCGAGTACGTGGTTGGTAGACCGAGCTTTTGTTGCGATTGGCGATTGACATAGTTTTCGTAATAGATCATAAGTAAAGTAGAAATTTAACTAAGACATGGAACATCAAGTAAGGAAAAAAATACTTTAATGAATATATCGTTCATGTTTGACCGTTTGAGCATTTACAAAGTTTTACCTACTGAGGCTCGTTGATACGGAGTATTGAAAATATAACATCTGAGGGTGATGCCCCCAGTATTCAAGGTTGATTGTAAAGAAGCCTCAGATACTGTTTAATTTACCCCTTGTAGCACAAATAATTGTTGCCTCGGTAAAAACCTCATGGGAAAAATCCATTTGGGATAAAACTAGATCTAAGGAAAAATGATACGCATGCTTTAAAACCCATGGTCTTCGTGTTGAAGAACTTCTCGACATCATAGATTGAACACATGCAATAAGTTAGTATAAAATACAAATGAAAAGGGAGAAAGTCATATGTTAGCAATAATATCAATTGAGGAGTGATATGTTCCAATTATTTGGAAATTGTTTGCCGTCCATTAAGCCAAGTTTGTAAGATCCCTTTTTTATGAACCGATGATCTGATATGGCCAATCCTAATTTGGGCTGAGTTTCCCTTCATTTGGGTTTCGAGTATTGAGGGTGATTTTTCTCAAAACTAAGTCCCCGATTCAAATGTGGCAAAAGATTACTTCTTCGGTTGTAGTATCTTTGATGCGCTATTTTTGTGATGCCATTCTAATGAGGGTGGCCTATCATTTTTTATCAAACAATAATGTTCATAGCGTCATGATTTGACTCTTCTGTTGGGTATCAGAACCTCACACTAGGTTCCCCAACCTCGATCGAGATCAGAGCTTCGGTACCATATACAATAGAGAATAGTGTTTCCCCGTACTAGATTTTGATGTTGTTTGGTACGCGCAAAGGACTTTGGGCAAAATTTCTCTCCACTTTCCCCTTAGCTTTGTTCAAACTTTTCTATAGGTTTTGAATGGTGGTCTTGTCCGTTCCCACTAGGATGATACGGAGTCGATAATATCCTTTTTGTTTTATGATGTTCGAGGAACTTCGTTATTTTGCTGCCAATAAATTATGTTCCATTTTGGCATACTATCTTGGCGGGTATCCCGAATTGGTATATGATGTGATCCCAGATGAAGTCTATAACTTCTTTCTCTGTGACTTTCTCGAAAGCCTGTACTTCAACCCATTTAGGGAAATAGTCGGCTACAAATAAAATGAACTTAGCTTTACCCTAGGCCGAAGGTAGAGGACCGACGATGTCCATCCTCCATTTCATGAATGGCCACGGGGACATGACAGAATGAAGTTGCTCTCTGCGTTGGTGTATCATTGGCGCATGTCTTTGTCAATTGTTGCATTTTCGAAAGAATTCCATAGTGTATTTTTCCATATCGATCCAATATTAGCCCACTCTGATGACTTTGTGAACTAGTGCTTTGGTGCTGTAATGATTTTTTAAAGTACATTTGCGACGACCCAAAGGGTCATCACCTACTTTCTTACATATTCTGTGCTTCCGAGGCCTTGAAAACCTTATTTATAGTCGCCTCATTTTGCATGCGCGGTCCGAGTGCATCGCCTGAAATCTTAAATGTAAAATTTGTATGAAAAATGCTAAGTTTTGATATTTAAATGAATAAATATAACTTCGGTCAATATATTGGGTAAACGAATCCGGACCCGTGATTTGATGGTCCGGGGAGGGAGGGTGGTCCATAGGAAAATATGGGACTCGGGTGTATGCCCGAAATCAAATTCCAAGGTCCCAAGCCCGAGAAATGAATTTTTGAGTATAATTATTATTTGAAAATATTTAAGGAAATTGGAAATGAATATGATTAGGAAGTGATGGTATCGGGCCCATACTTTAGTTCCGGCGCCTGGTACATGTTTTATATATGGTTTAGGCAATTTCGGCAATGTTTGGTCGAAAATGGACACCGTTTGACGTGTTTTGGACTTAAAATGGAAAATTTGATGTTTTATAATATTTAGAATAAATCATGGATTTTGAGGCTTAATTTGATGTATATGACATTATTTTGGAGATTTGATCACACAGTTAAGTTTGTAGGATGGTGTTGAGTTAGTGCATGAGTTTGGTTAGGAGCCCCGAGGGCTCGGGGTGTTTCGGATTCGGAGTGGTTTCAAACTAAGAGAAATTGCAGATTTTCTTCAGCTGCTGCAGGTCCCATTTGTTCTTCGCATTCGCGATGCCTCTTCCATGTTCACGAAGCTTTAAGTTATTCCATCATCACGTTTGCACCCCTGCCCTCACGTTCGCATAGAGTTATTTGATCCTGAGGGCTTAGCCCTCTTTTCCTCGGAGCGTCCACACACATATGATCGCGTTCGCGTAGCTTGCTGGACTTCTTCATCACGTTCGTGTGAAGTCCCATGCATTTGCGTAGAACGATTCCTGGAACCCTGGCCTTTTACTCTCCATGTTAGGATCACTCAGCTCGAGAACGCGATGGTCGGCCAAGTTCTACCTTTCACGAATGCGACCTCCTTGTCGTGAACGCGAAGGGCAATTTTGCCCAGTTACTTAAAAGTTCCAAAACTGAACAGTGACGGGATTATTCATATGTTTTCACGAGCTCCTTATTCTCCAAGGTCCTTAGGCGTCCATTGAAACTATCCTTCACCAAAAATCTTGGGTAACTAAATTTTAACTTGTTTTCTTCATTTTCTATAAATATCCATTGAATTCATTGGCCTTAAACACGTAATTTAGGGTCGAAACTAGGGGATTTGGTTAGAGTTAGGGATTTTTGATTTTTCTTGATTTAGACCACGTTTTGGGGTCGAATTTGAAAACAAATTATATATTCAGCTTGTGGGGTAGTGGGTGACATGAATTTGGTCTGAATCTCGTGTTTCAACCAAGCGAGCTGGAGGTCAATTTTTGGGATTTTGGGAAAAATGTTTGGAAAGCTATAATTAGACATTGGATTCTATTTTTTTAGCAATTATTGATGTATTGAAGTCATTATTGTATATATTTGATTGACTTGTAGCCGAATTAGAAAGGGAAAGAGGTTGTGGTGGATTGATTTGGTCGCGGAAGTTTGAGGTAAGTGTTCGGTCTAACCTTTGCTTGAGGGATTAGGAGTTGAGTCGTAATTTCCATTTGCTTTATGTCGAATACGATGTATAGGCATGGTGACGAGTATCTATACGTTGGTGTCTAGCTTGACCGTGAGTCTTAAATTGCTAATTGTTGTATTCTCACATGCTCCTTTGGTAGCCTTGATTACTGATTCCCGATACAAAGTAAGGATTTAGTTTATTTTTGTGGATTTATAATATGACTGAGTTTTAGTAGGAATTATGATAAGTAGAAGTTGAATAGGATTGGTTATAGTTAAATCTCCCTTGTCGGGACATTTGATTTGATATTCTTGTTCCCTTGCTGGAAAATCATTTTATTATCTTGTCCCCTTGCCGGGATTCACTTTGTAATATTGTGTTGGATCGAAATGGGAGCGGGCTGTACGCCTACCACAAGTTATATATTAATATGGGAGTGGGCGATTTGCCTAACACAAATGATTATGAAATGGGAATGGGAGGTACGCCTACCAAATGATATTATGAGATGGGAATTGGTAGTAAACCTACCACATGATATTATGAAATGGGAGCGGGTGGTATGCCTACCACATGATATTATAAGATGGAAACGGATGGTACACCTACCACATGAAATTATGAAATGGGAGCAGGTGGTACACCTACCACGAGATATGAGGACTGGGATCGGGTTGCACTCCTGTAACAAGATGAGTTTAATATGAAAGTTGTCTTATTCCTTTATTCTGTGTTAGAAGCTTAAATGTAGATATTTACCCTATTGTTCCTGATATTTGGTTTTTATCTGTTGCCCCTGAAGCATTTTCCTTTCACCAGTTTTAGTTGTTTATTTATGTCGTTTCACCGTTTTATTTATGTGTATATATACACAAATACAACGGAGAAACAACAGAAATAAACAACTAAAACTAGGGAAGGTTAGACAGTTACGAGCACATGTGGTCGGTTGTGGTGATGCTACACCCTATGCACTTTTGCACAGATCCAGGTGTCGGAGCAGATTACGGTGCACAACTGTATCCAGGGAGCAGTCCTTCAGTCCATGAGATTTCCGAGGTAGTCCTGCAGGCGTCCGCAGGCCCAGCATCTCTTCTATCTTTTCCTGCCTTGTTTCCCTTATACTGAGACAGATTTATTTATGTTGTTTCAGACCTTTATATTTATCACTCTTAGATGGTCTGTGAAATGTTGTGACAGCAGGTGCTGGGTAGAACTTGTATTGATGTTTTAGATGTTATTTTTATGTTTAGTTCATTTTTTTGCTCTATTTTATTATCGCCTACTTTTAATTTCTTATTCATCAATAATTAAAATTGTTTAAATAATGTATAAAATGGGGTAGAATAATATTTGAACGTTTTCTTAGCTTTTCTATCTTCCACAAGTAGGAACCATCGCGATTCCCGAGGGTTGAGATGTCGGGCCGTGACAAGTTGGTATCAGAGCTCTAGGTTACATAAGTCTCAAACTCACGGACAAGCATAGTAGAGCATGAGGGATCGGTACGGAGACTGTGACGACCCAAAGGGTAATCACCATAATTCTCCCTTTTTCCGTGCTTCCGAGGCATTAAAAACCTTGCTTTTAATTGCCTCCATTTGTGTGCGTAGTTTGGGCGCAAAGCAGGAAAATTGTTATTTTAAAATATGTGAATTCTGTGGAAAATTTAAAGACTTTTGATATTAAAAATTATATAGTTGACTTCGGTCAATATTTTAAGTAAACGGATCCGGACCCGTGATAAGACGGTCCCAGAGGGTCCGTAGGAAAATATGAGACTCAGGCGTATTCTCGAAATCAAAATCCGAAGTACTAGGCCCGAGTATGGAATTTTTGAAAGAAATTATTTTCGTGAAAATGATATGAAATTTTGTAAAGAAAATGAATTAAAAACATACATATCGGGCTCGTATTTTAGTTCCGATGCTTGGTATAGGTCTTAAATGAGGGTTAAGCGCTTCCTCTAAAATTTGGTGGAAATCGGACGTCGTTTGGCATGTTTCGGACCTAAATATCAAAAATTAGAAGCTTATGAAGTTTGAAATGAAAAATGATGATTTTGAGGTTTAATTCGTTGATTTTGATGTTCTTTTGGCGATTTGATCGCTGGTAGGATGTTATTGAGTTAGTGTGTGTGTTTGGTTGGGAGCCTCGAGGGTTCAAGAGTGATTTCGTGGGTGATTCGGAGTGTATTTGGACTTTGAAAGACATCACATTTTTCAAAGTTTTGCAGACCAGATTTTTTTCTATCCGAACGCAGCCATCCTTCACGTTTGCATAGCTTTGACCTTTTAATTCATCACATTCGCGTGGCTCCAACGCGTTCGCATAGCACAGAAATAGACCTCGGGGATTTTTTCTACGCGTTCGCACGCCTCCCTCGCGAACACATACAACAAACATGGACCCCCTCCCCCAGTTTTCTTCTATGGGTTCGCATAGAACCTTTGCGAACGCATAGAGTCTACCTAGTCCTTCATTGCAAACGCGAGTGGGGTGTCGGATTTTGGTCCGAGCCTCGAGTTTGGAGCATGTGGGCATGCAGTCGGATTTTGGTATTTTTGGAAGAATGATAGGATATTCATTTCTACGCTATGGAATTGTGGTTTTGAGCCATTATTGATAATATTGAACTAATTATGGATAAATATCGTTATTTTGGAGTTGGATTCTAGAGGAAAGGCGGTGTTAGAGTCATGATTTCTATTATTAGACCGAAATAAGTGTTTAATCTAAATTTTCCTTGAGGGAATAGGATTAGAGTGGGTTTGCTTGCTATTTTCTAAATGATCGCGTACGGTGCATAGGCATGGTGACGAGTATCTACGCACCAGTGTCAAGCATAACCGTGAGTCGTAAATGCTTTTAATTCGAAAGATATGGCACAAATGTCATGCTAAATTCATAATTTCCATGTTAATGTCAGATAAGAATGAAATGAACTAGTAGAGACATTGATGCAATGATTCCCTTGCCGGGACGGGTGGACTATTGCTATTGAATTCTCCCTTGCCGGGATATTTGGGCTGTTAGATGTACCCTTGCCGGGTTTAATCGTTATGTTGTCGAACTTCCCTAATGAGACTTCCTTGGAGAGATTATTTTTGTTATTCATTATAATATGGTATCATGTGGCACGTCGAACACTTATGAATTATAATATGGGATCGTATGGCACGCCGACCACTTATGAATTATAATATGGGATTGTGTGGCACGCCGACCACTTATGAATTATGAACTAGGATCGTGTTTCCCGCCGGCCACTTATGAATTATGAATTAGGATCGTGTGGCACGCCGACAACTTATGCACTCATAAATGGGCTCGTGTGGCACGCCGGCCACTTAGACATATACATACGAGTTAGAATATTAAGATGGTTACATTGTTATATCCATTGAACTGTTTCTTTATTGTATCTCCCCGAGCATGACCCTTTCCGTTTTTCTGTTAGTATTTCTTTGTTGTTATTTTAGCTGTCTTGTACACACACACACAGATATATATATATATATATATATATATATATATATATATATATATATATATATATATATATACACCCCACAGGTTAATTGTTAGGTCATGTCTAGCCCCGTCATTATTTTGCCGGGGTTAGGCAAGGCACATACAAGCACATGGGTAGGCTGTGCTGATGCTACACTTTGTGCATTTTTGTGCACAGATCAGGATGAAGCTTACGGGCCGCAGCGGTATGATGTTAGTGGAGCTATCTTCAATATAGGGACTCTCGAGGTAGCCTAGCTGGCATTCGCAGGCCGAAGTCCCTTTCTTTACTTTTTTTGTTTTGCTCATCTTGTGCATGGCAAACACTATGTATTCTTTTCTAGACTTTGTTTGTAGTATTCGGTAGTAGTCCGTGAGTAGTGACACTAGATATTGGGTAGAGGTGAATTTTGAAACTTCCGCACCATGAATTCGTTTTATTAAAGTCTTCCGCTTAATTTTAATTATTATTTCAGATTATAGTGCACCACCAGCACCCATCAGCGTGCAAATGCTTCATTCCAAAGGCGTCCGTAGAGGGCTTGTTTTACTTGTGGAGACACAAGGCCCATTGATAAGTATTGTCCTCGAGCTTCGAGCAGTTCTCTACAATAGGGTTTTCATGCTATGGTACAGGTACCAGATGTTCCACAGCTTGCCTATCCAGCTAGAGGTGGGGGCAGAGGTGCTAGTGGTGGAGGCAAAGGTCATAGAGGGGGAGCTCAGGCCGCCAAAATGGTTGTAGAGGTGCTTGAGGTGGAGGCAGATTCATAGAGGTGGAGCTCAGACCACTAGAGGTGAAGGACAGCCAGCAGCAAGCCGTCCTAGAGAGGTAGTTCAGGGTGGTGGGGCACAACCACGATGTTATGCTCTTCCACCAAGGCCAGAGGCTGAGTCTTCAGATGCAGTCATTATAGGTAAGGTTTGTGATAGAGATGCTTTAGTGTTATTTGATAAAGGATCTACATATTCATATGTGTCCTCTTATTTTTCACCGTACATAGTCATGCCACGTGATTCACTGAGAATCCCTGTTTATGTATCTACACCAGTGGATGATTCTATCGTGGTTGACCGAGTCAATCGTTCTTGTGTTGTGGTGATTATTGGTCTTGAGACCCGTGTTGATTTCCGGCTATTAGATATGGTCGACTTTGATGTTATATTTGGGATGAACTGGTTATCCTCGTATCACGTTATCTTGGACTACCATGCTAAGGACATGACCCTAGCTTTACCGAATTTGCCTCGTTTGGAGTAGAGAGGGACTCTTGGTCATTCTACCCGCAGTGTTATTTCGTACGTGAAGGCTCGGCGTATGGTCGAGAAGGGATGTTTGGCCTATTTGACTTATGTTCGTGATCCTAGCACAGAGGTTCCCTCTATTAATTTAGAACTCGTGGTTTGTGAGATTCCATATGTCTTCCCTTTAGATCTGCCGGAGATGCCACCCGAAAGGTACATTGATTTATGCATTGATCTAGCTCCGGGCACTTAGCCCATTTCTATTTCGCCATATCACATGACCCCGCCAGATTTGGAAAAGTTGAAGGAGCAGCTACAAGACATGCTGGAGAAGGGTTTCATCAGACCTAACGAATCGCCTTTGGGTGTGCCGGTGTTGTTTGTCGAGGAGAAGTATGGTTCGATGAGAATGTGCATTCATAACCGGAAATTGAACAAGGTTACAATCAAGAATAAGTATCCACTGCCAAGGATTGACAATTTATTTCATCAACATTAGGGTGCCAAGGTATTTTCAAAGATAAATTTAAGATCTTGCTACCATCAGTTGAGGATTAGGGAATTCGATGTACTTAAGAAAGATTTTCGCACTCGGTACGTGCATTACGAGTTCTTTGTCATGTCATTTGGGTTGACAAATTTCCCAGCAACTTTTATGGACTTGATGAAGCGAGTGTTCCGGCCTTATTTGGACTCGTTTATGATAGTCTTCATTTATGATATTCTGATATATTTCCGGAGCCAAGAGAAACACAAGCAACATCTCAGAGTAGTTCTTCAGACTCTGAAAGAAATTTAGCTGTATGCAAAATTTTCGAAATATGAGTTTTGGTTGAGTTCAGTAGCATTCCTAGGTCATGTGTGTTGGCAGAGGGTATTCAGGTCGACCCAAAGTATATTGATCCAATCAAGAACTGGCCTAGACCAGCATAAACTACAGATATCCAAAGTTTCTTGGGATTGGCAGGCTACTATTGTCAGTTTGTTGAGGGGTTCTCATCTCTCGCAGCCCCGATGACTAGGTTAAACTAGAAGGGTGACCGGTTCAGATGGTCGGACGATTGTGAGGCGAGCTTTCAGAATCTCAAGACAACACTGATACAATACGTGTATTGGTTTTGCCCAGAATTTCAGGGCCTTATACAGTCTATTGTGATGCTTCCCGTATTAGGCTGGGTGTAGTGTTGATGCATGATGGCAAGGTCATTGCCTAAGATTTGAGGTAGTTGAAGATTCATGAGAAGAACTATCTAGTGCATGGTTTAGAGTTGGCAGCCATTTTTCATGCAATGAAGATTTGGAGGCACTATTTGTATGGCGTAGCATGTGAGGTGTTCACTAATCACATAAGTCTTCAGTGCTTGTTCAATAAAAAGAGGCATAAGAGGTGGTTGGAGTTGTCGAAGGATTATGATATCACTATCTAATATCACCCAGGAAAGGCCAATGTGGTGGCCGATGCTTTGAGTAGGAAGTCAGCCAGTAGGATAGTCTTGCTTTTTTTTATTCCGGTCAATTAGAGGCCACTTTCTTTGGATGCTCAGGCTCTGGCCAATCGATTTATGAGGTTGGATATTTCTGAGCCTAGTCGAGTTTTAGCCTGTACGGTCGATCGTTCTTCATTATTGGAGCGTATCCATGATTGATAGTTTGATGATCCCCTTTTTGTGTCCTTAGAGATACAGTGCAGCGTGGTGGTGCCAAGCAGGTATCCTTAATGCAGATGGAGTTTTGAGATTGCAAGGGAGAGTCTGTGTGCCCAATATGGATGGACTTTGAGAGTTGAGTTTAGAGGAGACCCATAGTTCTCGATACTCTATTCATTCGGGCACCGCGAAGATGTATCAAGATTTGCGGCAACATTATTGCTAGCATAGAATGAAGAGGATATAATGGCATATGTGGCACGGTATTTTAATTGTCAGCAGGTTAAGTATGAGCATCAAAGGCCTGCTGGTCTATTTTAGAGGATTGAGCTTCCCGAGTGGAAGTGGGAGTGGATTACTATGGACTTCGTTACTGTCACGACCCAACCCCGGTTGTGATGGCGCCATACCCTAAAGCTAGGAAAGACTGACCATCACTCACTCTCCATTCGTCAATAAATATCAAACCGACAATTTAAGGAAAAATGTAATAAATTTTAGAATAATATTCCGATATTATTAATGGAATAATACGAAAATAGTACGAAATCTGAATAATCACTCCCAAAAGATCTACGTCACTAGTCTAAAGCCTCCAAACAATCTGGTTAATAATATCTGAATGAAAATATAAGAGTCTGGAAATGTATATAATAAAAATAACTGAAATATGAAGAGCAGTCAGGTCCTACAAACGTCAAGCAGCTACCACAACGACTTTGAAATATCTGGAGACTACGAATGTCAGCTAAGCCTCCGATGTACCTGAATCTACACAAAAGGTGCAGGGAGTACGGGTGAGTACTACCGACTCAGTGAGTAGTTAGCATATAAAAATGTCTGAAGATAAGAAATCCACTAAATGCCACAAAGCGAAGCAACAACTAACAATCTGACACGTTAACTATGAACTAACCGCAAAGCAATATCAAATATAACAGTCAAGTATCATGTAAAGATGCAATGTTATACACATGAATCTGTTGCGGCGTACAGCCCGATCCATTTAACGTCGATGGCGCTCACTGGAGGTGTGTGCAGACTTCGGAGGGGTTCCTTCAGCCCAAGCACAATATCATCATATCACCTATGCGGCGTGCAGTCCGAACGCATACTCAGTCTACAGTATGTATTTATGTCGCATAACAGACTCAATCTAATTTTCAGGTTTACAATTATTAGGGTGAATGTATCTTAGTTAATTAATTTCAGCAAAGAGGTGACTTACCATTTAATAATAGTGATAAAACACAGGACTGGGACCAATGATTATGCAAATCATGTTATCACAAAGATATACATCCTAAACGGATGCTACAGAGCGGCACAAGGCCCCAATCATGGCAATAAGCCCAGATATATTCATTACACGGTGCGTATAAGCTGCCAATAATTTTATTTAGCTCTCGGGATGGACCAAATCACAATCCCCAAACATTTACGATCCCGCACCTGCCATGGGGTGCGCGTCACTCCCTAACATAGCGTCACGATGTTATTAACCGGGTTTTCAAACCCTCAGGCTATCATCTATTCAAATACTCACCTCTAACAAGTCGTAGACTGGTACGCAATGCCTTTACCTTATGAATCTCCCTCCACGCACGTTAAATCTTGTCAAAATCATAAAGAATATGTTATTATAGATTAAAAATGCATAACCCAATTGAAATTACTCGAAAACGACTAAAAATTGCAAAGTTGGTAAAACCCGAGCCTCGGGCCCACTTTTCAAAAAATTCCGAAAATCATATCAACAGACTTTTTGTCATGCCACGGGTCTGTACATATAAAATTCATAAAAATCATAGTCCGTTTGACCCCTCAAGTTCCAACTTTACACCTTCTTAGGTTTCAAGCCCTAACCTGCATTTTTACCCCTTAAATCCTGGATTTGTTCAGTGTTTAATCCATGTTTTTACATCATATCAACATAATCCGAGTCTAAGAGCTCTTACCTAATGAAATCCCATGAATTCTTTTCAAAATTGCCCACAAATCGCCTTTCCCCGAGGTCTACAATATTTTCTAACTTCAGAAATTCAGTTTCACTGTTTATTAAAAACCCTCTGCGATTTACGCTTCTCCGAATACCAGACTGCTTCTGCGGTTGTTGCTTCTACGACCAATGTACCGCTTCTCCGATTTTTCCTTCAAGTCAATTGGATCCACTTCTGCGGTCTTAAGTCGCTTTTGCGGTCTCTGCTTCTGCTATCACATTGACCGCTTCTGCGGTCCCCTAAATATTCCATGACCGTTCATTAGGTCTCTTACCGCTTCTACAGTATCTGCTTTTCGAAGATTCCAGCCCTTACCAGGATTGCTTTTCCGACCATCTAGCCGCATCTGCGGAACCCCTCTTGTGGTTCTGTTTTTGCAGATGCGGAAATACCAGGAGCTAGAAATAACAAACCCACTGCAACTTCAAAAATTCTTGTTTTAATCATCTGACATCACCCCTAGGCCCTCAGAACCTCAACCAAATGCATAGATATGTTCTATTTCTCCGTTCAAACTTGCACGTAATATAAAATCACTATCATAACATTAAAAATCATCGAATTACCACGGATTCAAGCCTAAGTTAAACTAAAACTTCGGAAACTTGCATTTGATCTAAAACCCGACCTAAACACATCCGACTTATCTGAAAATTTGCAGACATATCCAAAATCACCTAATGACGCTACTGTAACTCTCGGAATATCATTCGGACCCAGAATACGCCAAAAATCCAACCTTAGCCAATTCAAGCCTAATTCTATATCAGACCTCCAAATTCAGTTCCGATTGCGCTCTTAAGTCATAAATCACAACCCCAAACTAATCAAATTGTCGGAATTCCATTCCGAGCCTTCTAACTCATAAGTCAACATTCAGTTGACTTTTCCAAACTAACCTTCTCAAAAAGTGACTAATTGTCTCATTTCTAACAAAACTCCATCTGAATTACTTCAAATTCTCCAAACACACATAATGAAACATATAAAAGCATAAATGGTGAAACGGGGTGGTAGCTCACGTGATGATGGTTCGTGTCTTTACATCCTCCCCAACTTAAACAAATGCTCGTCCTCGAGCGGGTCAAGAAACATACTTGGAGTATCAAACAAGTGAGGATATTTGCTCCGCATCTCCTGCTCGATCTCACAAGTGGCTTCCTCCACGGGCCGGCCTCTCCAATGCACATTCACCGAAGCTATGCCCTTAGATGTCAACATTCGAACCTGGCGACCTAAAATAGCCACCGTCTCCACATCATTTGTCAAGTCCTCATCCAACTGGATCGTGCTGAAGTCTAATACATGAGACGAGTCCCCAACATACTTCCGGAGCATAGAAACATGGAACATCGGATGAACGCCCGAAAAACTAGGTGGCAAGGAGAGCCTATAGGCCACCTCCCCAATCCTCCTATGTATCTAAAAAGGTCCAATGAACCTTGGACTCAACTTCCCTTTCATCCCAAACCTCATAACACCTTTCATAGGCAAAATCTTCAACAAGACATTCTCACCCACTGCATAAGATACATCTCGAACCTTCCGTTCCGCATAACTCATCTGACACGAATGAGCTGTACGAAGTCTCTCCTGGATCACTTTCACCTTCTTTATGGCATCCTGAACTATCTCCGTCCCTAATAATATAGCCTCACCGGGCTCAAACCAACAAACCAAAGATCTACACCTTCTCCCATATAAGGCCTCATACGGCGCCACCTGGATGTTGGATTGATAGGTGTTATTATACGCAAACTCCCCAAGTGCCAACAACTCAGCCCAAGAACCTCCAAAATCAATGACACATGCACGAAACATGTTGTCCAATATCTGGATAGTACGCTCGGACTGCTCGTCCGTCTGAGGATGGAATGCCGTACTCAACTGTACCTGTGTGCCCAGCTCCTGATGAAAAGTCCTCCAGAACTGGGAAGTAAAAACGGTATCCATATCTGAGACACTGGAAACCGGGACACAATGCAACCGTACAGTCTCTCGAATGAAAATCTCAACTAACTTCTCCGCAGAATAGGTAGTGCATACTAGAATGAAGTGCACAGACTTGGTCAGTCTATCCACAATCACCTTAATCGAATAAAACGTATTCAAGGCACGAGGAAGACCACTCACAAAATCCATCATAATATTCTCCCATTTCCACTCCGGAATATCCATCCGTTGGAATGCGCTACCGGCTCTCTAGTGCTCATATTTGGCATGCTGACAGTTGAGACACCGAGCCAGATAATTCACAAAATCCTTGTTCATCCTCCTCCACCAGTAATACTGTCTCAAATCTGGTACATCTTTGCGGCACCCAGATGAATCGAATACCGCGAGCTGTGGGTCTCCTCTAAAATCAACTCCTATAGACCATTCATATTGGGCATGAAAATCTGGTCCTGCATCTGCAACACACCAATCATCACCAATGGTCACATCTCTAGCATCATCATGCTGTACCTATCCTTTAGGACAAGCAAATGGGGGTCATCTTCCTGGCGCACTCTGATGCGGTCATACAAAGAAGATCGGGAAACTACACATGCCAACACCCGACTGGGCTCGGAAATATCTAACCTCACCATTTGATTGGTCAAGGCCTGAACATCAACCGAAAGGGCCTCTCCTCAACTGGAATATACGCCAGACTACCCATGCTAATAGCCTTCTGGCTCAAAGTATCAACCAGTACATTGGTCTTCCCAAGATGATACAAAATGGTAATATCATAGTCTTTGATGAACTCAAGCCATCTCCTCTATCTTCGATTAAGATCCTTCTGCTTAAACAAGTGTTGAAGACTGTGATGGTCTGTATATACCTCACAAGATACACCATAAAGATAATGCCTCCAAATCTTTAAGGCATGAACAATCGTAGCCAATTCTAAGTCATGAACAGGTAGTTCTTCTCATGGGGCTTTAGCTGACGAGAAGCACTAGCAATAACTCTGCCCTCATGCATCAATATACAACTGATCCCAACTTTCGAAGCATCACGATACACCGTGTAAGAACCTAAAGCTGATGGCAACACTAATACCGGAGATGTGGTCAAAGCCGACTTGAGCTTCTGGAAGCTCTCCTAGCATTCATCCGACGACACGAATGGAGCATTCTTCTGCGTCAACTTCGTCAAAGGCGAAGCAATGGATGAAAAGTCTTGAACGAACCTGTGGTATTAACCCGCCAAACCGAGGAAACTCCAAATATCGATAGCTGAGGACGGTCTGGGCAAACTCTTCATCGCCTCAATCTTCTTTGGGTCAACCTGAATACCATCACTGGACACCACGTGTCCCAGAAAAGCCACAGTACTGAGCCAGAACTCACATTTGGAGAATGTTGCATAGAGCTTCTCCTCTCTCAATATCTGCAAGACCACCCTCAAGTGGCGTGATCCTCCTGACTACACGAATACACCATAATATCATCAATAAACACGATCACAAACAAATCCAAATACGACCAAAATATACTATTGATCAAGTGCATGAGCACGGCTGGGGCATTAGTCAGCCCGAAAGACATCACTAGAAACTCGTAGTGCCCATATCTCATCCTGAATGTCGTCTTCATAATGTCTGAATCCCTAATCTTCAGATGGTGATAGCCTGATCGAAAGTCAATCTTAGAGAATACCCTTGCTCCCTGGAGTTAATCAAGTGAATCCTCAATACGGGGTAGTGGGTACTTGTTCTTCACTGTCACCTTATTCTACCGCCTGTAGTCAATGAACATTATCATTGTGCCATCCTTCTTCTTTAAAAATAACATCGGTACACCCCAAGGTGACACACTAGGGTGAATGAACCTCTTATCTAGGAGTTCCTGAAGCTGTTCTTTCAACTACTTTAGCTCCGCCGATGCCATACGATATGGAGGAATAGAGATGGGCTGAGTGCCCGCCACCTGATCAATACCAAAATCAATGTCCCTGTCCGACGGCATGCCCGCCAAGTCCGCTGGAAACACGTCAGGGAAATCCCTTACAACGGGAACCGAATCAAGACTAGGAGCCTCAACTTCCACATCCCTCACGAAATCCAAATACGATAGAAAATCCTTTCAAACAATTCGTTGGGCTTTTAGGAAATATATCACCCTGCTAGGTACATAATCAGTTACGCCTCTCCACTTGATCCTCGGAATACCCGAAATAGCTAATGTAACTGTCTTAGCATGACATTCAAGAATAGCATGGTACGGAGATAGCCAGTTCATACCTAGAATCACATAGAAATCTATCATTCCCAATAATAACAGGTCAACTCGGGTCTCAAGACCCCCAATAGTCACCAAACAGGATTGATATACATGATCCACAATAATAGTATCACCCACTAGGATAGATACATGCAGAGGAAACGCAAGACAACCACAGGTCGTACCCAAATGATGAGCAAAATAGGAAGATACATATGAATATGTAGATACGGGATCAAATATAATAGAAGCATTCCTGTGGCAGGCTGAGATAATACCTGTGATGACTGCATCCGAGGCAATAGCGTCCCTTCAATATTGAAGGGCATAAAAATGAGCCTGACCACCGCCAGTACGATCCTCACCCCTGAAGCGACCTCTAGCTACTTGGCCTTCACCCCTAGCTGAGTGAGTGGGAGCCGAAGAAACCTGAGCACAAGACGAGGGCTAATCCTTCTACTTAGACTGCCTACTGCGGAGTCGAGGACACTATCTCCTCATGTGACCAACCTCATCGCACTCAAAACAATGACCTGAAGCTGGAGAAGGGACTAATGAGAACCTTTCGCTGCAGACGAACCCTAAGCTGAAGGAGCAGGAGCAGAGCTTTGAGCTAGAAAAGCACTCACTACAGGCTAACTTTGCTGATGACCATGATGGTCCAGGCGTGAAGGGGCTCCACTTCACCCGGTGCGTCCTGACTGAAGGGCCTGAAGAAACAACTTCTACCATGCTGGAACTGGCCCCTAGACGTAGCACCACTAAAATTACCTGAACCTCAAGGCCTCTTGGCCTCCCTCTCCATACGCTCCCGACAATGATCTATCTCAATCATACGAGTCGCATTAACAACCTCCTCAAATGTAGCTACTGTAGCCCTCTCTGTAGTCATCAATATACAGATCAGATAGTTGAGGCCAACTATAAATCTCCTGATCCTCTCTCTATCTGTCGGGATTATCCACATAGCATGCCTAATCAGCTGAGTAAACCGCAGCTCATATTGAGTCACTGTCATATCTCCCTGAGTCAACCACTCGAACGGACGACGCAACTCCTCCCTGTGAGACTGGGCACATGCTTCTCAAAAAATACCATGGAGAACTGCTGCCAAGTGAAGGGCGCTGCCCCAATAAGCCTATGCCTCTCGAACTCTTCCCACTATGTAAATGCAGCCCCTGTGAACTAGAAGGTGATAAAAGCCACTCCACTAGACTCCAGAACACCCGCTGTACAAAGCATACACTGACATTTATCAAGAAAACCCTGGGCCTCCTCGCCCTCAACACCACTAAATGTTGGAGGCTGGAGCCTACGGAACCTCTCCAAACAATGATGCTCGTCATCCGGCATAGCTGGAACCACATGAGCTAGAGCTGGTGCAATTGGAACTACCGGCTGAACAGGCTGAACTGGCTAAACTGTAGCTACCTCAGCTGTCTGTAAGCACGGAGCACACTACTCGGGTGTGTGAGCATCAGGGGTATGATTACCACCCTCGGTCTGAGAAGTAGCCGCTACTGTAGTGGCTGAAAGCGCCTGAGCTAGACCACTGCAGACAAACAAAATCTGAGTTAAAGCCTCCTGGAGACCAGGAATCACGATGGGTATTGTCGGTGCCTGAATAGGTGCTACTGGAGCATCTACAGCTGGAGGGTAATCCTGGACCTGGGCAGCTCGTGGGTCTGCAGGTGCTGCCCGTGCTGGTCCACCTCACCCAGCACCACGACCGCATCCACATCCTCTAGCATGTGGTACTGGTGGTCGTCCGCCATATCCGTTAGCACGGGTTCTCGCCATATATGAGAGAATAAAATAAATAGATTTAGTTTTCACATCAACAAAGCCGCACGATATGAATTTCAAGAAAGTGAGGTGTCTCCTAAAAGTTTTGTAGCCTCTCGAGGATAGATACGGACGTGTACGTACCAGTCCACGATACTCTACCAAATCGGCTCATGAATCGCAAGGCCCAGTAACCAAGTCTCTCATACCAACTTGTGACGACCCAACCCCGGTCGTGATGGCGCCCAACCCTAAAGCTAAGAAAGCCTGACCATTGCTCGCTCTTCATTCATCAATTAATCTCAAATTGACAACTTAAGAAAAAAAGTAAAATTTTTTAGAATAATAATCCGATATTATTAATTGAATAATACGAAGATAGTACAAAATCTGAATAATCACTCCCAAAAGATCTGGGTGACGAGTCTAGAGCCTCTAAACAATCTGGTTAATAATATCTTAAATGAAAATATAAAATTCTAGAAATGTATATAATAAAAATAACTAAAATATAAAGAGCAACCAGGTCCTGCGAATGTCAAGCATCTACCTAAACGATTTTGAAATATCTGGACACTACGAGTGTCAGCTAAGCCTCCGGTGTACCTGAATTTGAACACAAGGTGCAACGAGTAAGGGTGAGTACTACCGACTCTGTGAGTAATAAGCATATAAAAATGACTGAAGATAAGAAATCCACGAAATTCCACAAAGAAAAGATACAACTAACCGTCCGACACATTAACTACAAACTAACAACAAAGCAATATCAAACATAATAGTCAAGCATCATGCAAAGATGCAATGCAATGCACATGAATCCGCTGCAGCGTACTGCCTGATCCGTTTAATGTCGACGGCGCTCACTGGGGTGTGTGTAGACTCCGGAGGGGCTCCTTCAGCCCAAGCGCAATATCATCATATCACCGCTGCAGCGTATAGACCGACCCATACTCAGTCCACAGTATGCATAAAAGTCGCATAACAGATTAAATCTAATTTCCCAGTTTCCAATTATTAAGGTGAATGTATTTTAGTTAATTAATTTCAGGAAAGAGGTGACTGAGCATTTAATAACAGTGATAAAACACATGATTGAGACCAACGATTATGCAAATCCTGTTATCAAAAAGATATTCATCCTAGACGGATGCTACAGATCGACACAAGGACCCAAACATGACAATAAGCCCAGATATATTCATTACAAGGTGCGTATAAGCCGCCAATAATTTTATTTGCTCTCGGGATGGACCAAGTCACAATTCCCAATCATTTACAGTCCCGCACCTGCCATGGGGTGCGAGTCATGCCCTAACATAGCGTCACGATGTAAAAAATCGGGGTTTCAAACCCTCAGGCCATCATCTATAATAACTACTCACCTCTAACCGGTCGTAGACTAATCTGCAATGCCTTTTCCTTTTGAATCTCCCTCTACGCGCGTCGAATCTATTCAAAATCATAACGAATATGTTATTATAGGTTAAAGGTTTGAAATTACTCGAAAAATACTAATAATCGCGAAGTTGGTAAAGCAAGACGCCCAAGCCCACTTCTTGAAAAATTCTGAAAATCTTATCAATGGATTCCTCATCTTGCCACAAGTCCGTACATATAAAATTCATCAAAATCGGAGTCCGTTTCACCCTAAAATTCCAACTTTACACCTTCTTAGGTTTCAAGCCCTAACCTCTATTTTTACCCCTTAAATCCTGGGTTTTTCAGTGTTTAATTCATGTTTTTATATCATATCAACATAATCCGAGTCTAATAACTCTTACTTGATGAAATCCCATGAATTCTTTTCAAAATTGCCCGCAAATCACCTTTCCCCGAAGTTTAAAATATTTTCCAACTTCTGAATTTGGTAGTACTATTTACTAAAAACCCTCTGAGATTTTCTCTTCTGCGACAACCAGACTACTTCTACGGTTGTGGCATCTGCTGCCAATAAACACCTTATGCGGTTTTTCCTTTATGTCAACTAGGGACGCTTATGCGGTCTTAAACTGATTTTGCTGTCTCAGCTTATCGGTCCCCTCGATATTCCATGACCGCTTCTGCGGTATCCGCTTTTGAGAAACTTCTTTCGCTTTTGCGCAAGATGCCAGCCCTCACCAGGACCGCTTTGCGACCATCTAGCTGCATCTGCGAAATTGCCCCTGTAGTCCGTTTTCCACATATGCGGAAATACCAGGAGCTTTAAATAACAAACTTGCTGCAACTTCAAAGATTCCCATTTTAATCATCGTACATCACCCCGAGGCCTTCGGGACCTCAACCAAATGCACAGATATGTTCTATTACTTCTTTCAAACTTTCTCGTAACATAAAAACACTATCATAACATCAAAAATCATCGAATTACCACGGATTCAAGCCTAAGTTCAACTAAAATTTCCGAAACTTGCGTTTGGTCTAAAACCCAACCTTAACACCTCCAAATGATCTAAACATTTGCAGACATATCCAAAATCACCTAATAAAGCTACTGCAGCTCTTAAAATTTCATTCCGACCATCTCACATATCAATCGAAATTCGCCAAAAATCCAACCTTAGCCAATTTAAGCCTAATTCAACATTGGAGCTCCAAATTCACTTCCGATTGCGCTCCTAATTCATAAATCACCACCCGAAACTAGTCAAATTGTCAGAATTCCATTCCGAGTCTGCTAACTCATATTTTAACATTTGGTTGACTTTTCCAAGCTAACCTTCTCATAAAGATACTAATTATCTCATTTCAAACCAAACTCCATCTGAATTACTTTAAATTCTCCAAACGCACATAATAAAACATATAAAAGCATAAACAAGGAAAATGGGGTGGTAGCTCACGTGACAACGGTTCAGGTCGTTACAGTTACTAGACTTTCGTTGACTTAGAAGAAGTTCGATGCAGTTTGGGCCATAGTTGATAGGCTTACCAAGTCAGCGCGTTTCATTCTTGTGGCAGTCTCCTGTTCATCTAAGAGGTTATCTGAGATTCATATCCGGGAGATCGTTTGCCTTCATGGTGTGCCGATATCTATCATTTCAGATCGAGGCACGCAGTTTATTTTGAGTTTCTAGAGAGCAGTTCAGCGAGAGTGAGTCACCTAGTTGTAGTTAAGCACAGCATTTCATCCTCATATAGATGGTCAGTCCGAGCGGACTATTCAAATATTGGAGGATATGCTCTGAGCTTGTGTTATTGACTTTGGAGGTTCATGGGATCAGTTCTTGCCTTTATCAGAGTTTCCTTATAACAACTACTACTAGTCGAGTATCCAGATGGATCCTTATGACGCTTTAAATGGAAGGTGGTGTCAATATATGATTGGATGGTTTGAGCCAGGAGAGGCTTTGTTATTGGGTATAGATTTGGTTCAGGAGGCCTTGGAAAATGTTAGGATCATTCATGATAGGCTTCGTATAGCGCAGTCTAGGCAAAAGAGTTATGCAGATCTTAAGGTTCGAGATGTGGATTTCATGGTTGGTGAGTGGGTAATGTTCCGAGTGTCTCCTATGAAGGGCATGATGAGATCTGCAAAGAAGGGCAAGCTTAGCCCTAGGTTCATTGGCTTGTTTGAGATTCTTGATCGAGTGGGAGATGTGGCTTATAGACTTGCGTTGCCACCTAGCGTATCAGCCGTGTATCCGATTTTTCATGTGTCCATGCTTCGGAGGTATCCCTGCAATCCAGCCCACGTGTTAGATTTAAACACTCTCCAGTTGGACAAGGACTTGTCTTCTGAAGAGGAGCTAGTAACTATTCTAGACCAGGAGGTTCGTTAGTTCAGATCGAAGTGTTTCCCTTCTATTCGAGTTCAGTGGAGGGTCAGCCTCTTCAGACATCAACCTAGGAGTCCGAGTTCGATATGCGAAGCCGTTATCCTCATTTTTTTTATGACTCAGGTACTTTCTTTTGTTCATTCGAGGACGAATAATTATTTTAGATGTAGAGAATGTGCCGACCCAAAGGGTCATCACCTGTTTTCTTACCCATTCTGTACTTCAGAGGCTTTGAAATCCTTATTTATAGTTGTCTCGTTTTGCGTGCACAGTCTGGGCATTAGCTAGAAAGCTTAAACGTGAAATTTGTGGGAAAATGATAAGTTTTAATATTTTAATGAATAAATTTGACTTCGTTCAACATTTTGGGTAAACAGTACCGTACCTATGATTTGACGGTCCTGTGGGGGGGGTCCGTAGGAATATATGGAACTTGGGAATATGTCCGAAATCAATTACCGAGGTACAAAGCCTGAGAAATAAATTTTTAAGTAAGATTGTTTTCTAAAAATATTTAAGGAAATTGAAAATGAAACTGATTAGGAAGTGATGGTATCGGGCCCCTATTTTGATTTCGGTGTCTGGTATAGGTTTTATATATGGTTTATGTACTTTCTGTAAAGTTTGGTTGAAAACGGACGTCATTTGACATGTTTCAGAGTTAAAATTGAAAATTTGATGTTTTATGAAATTTAGAAGTAATCATGAATTTTGAAGCTTAATTTGATGTATATGACGTTATTTTAGTGAGTTGATCGCACAGTTAAGTTCGTATGATGTTGTTGAGTTAGTGCATGAGTTTTTTAGGAGCCCCAAGGGCTCAGGGGTGTTTCAGAGTGGTTTCAAACTTAGAGAAATAGCATATTTGCTTTAGTTGTTGCAGGTCCCGTTTGTTCTTCGCGTTCGCAATGCCTCTTTAGCGTTCGCAAAGCTTTAACTTATTCCTTCATCGCGTTCACACCCTTGCCCTTGCATTCACATAGAGTTATTTAACCTTGAGGCTTAGACCTCTTTTCCTCTTCATGTTCGCACACAGATGATCGCGTTCACGTAGATTGTTGGACTTCTTCATCGCATTCATGTGAAGTCCCACGCGTTCGCATAGAACAATTCCTGGAACCCTAGCCTTTTACTCTCTGTGTTCGTATCCCTCAGCTCGCAAACGTGATGTTCTGCCAAGTTCTTCCCTTCGCGAACACAACCTATCGCGAACGCGACTTTGTGATATTGTGTTGGATCAAAAAGGGAGCAGGTGGTACGCCTATCACAAGTTATTGATGAAATGGGAGCGGGTGGTACACCTACCACAAGAGATTATGAAATGTGAGTGGTACGCCTACCACATGATATTATGAGATGGAAACGGGTGGTACACCTATTGATAAGTTGGCATTTTACCTACTTATCTTGTCTTTAAACCTATACGTTTGTTATGTTTAGTGATAAAAATCATATGTTTAATGTCAATTACTTCTATATTATAGGTTGTATTTGATAAACCAAGTGAAAACAAGCCAAAAAGAAGCTAAAATGGACAAAATAAAGCTGCCCAGTTAATTACCCTTCACAAACGTGAATTCAAACACGCAAATGCGAAGGAGTAGAAACTAGACCTCCGTGAACGTGACATATTAACAGGAACACGATGCATCCATGTCCAAACCTATGCTAACGCGTTGAAGGGAAACAGTAACCTTCGCGAACGCGAAGGTTTACACGCGAATGCGATGGTTAATCATCCAAAGATATGCGAACGCGAAAAGGCAGAAAATTAAAGCAACGCGAATGCGATGCCATTGACGTGAACGCAGTGAACCCTTTTGGCGTGAAAATTGGGCAGTTATGGAATTTCACATGTTTTGACCCTAATTCCTTTAATACCCAATTCAGCTTATTTTGTACGGGTATTTGGCAGATATTAGACATATAGGAAATGCTTAGGGCTTGAGTGAACAAGGTTGGAAGGTAGGTTTTGCACAAACACTTTGGTCTTGAAGATTTGAAGCTTGTGGTTAAGGATTTCTTACCCATTTATGTTGCTTTATTCATTTCCGTGCTTTGTATTGTTTATCTAAGTGTGTGGTATTTTACCCAACACTTGAGTCTTGTTTATGAATTTATTTTTGTTTAAAGTGTGGATAAAATATCTTGTTCTGCTTATGAATTAAATGAATTTCTTGTATTATTAACATAGGTTTTCTTGTTGAATCTCTATTTGTTAAACTACGTATTTATTATTAGTTAATTGAAAGGATCCTCAATTAGCTATGCCTATTTAGTGTGTATCTACTTGAGAGAGAGTGCATATTTAGGTAATTATTTGGACAACATCACTCCCGGAGTATAAGCGAGAGTCATAACCGAGGGTTTAGAGGTTGGATTAGAGATAACGATACCTCGGGTGCAATCTAAGTGAACCATTATGCGAATCTAGCTTGCGTATCTCGAGAGAGTTCGTCTAGTAAATTATTATTATTACTAGAGAGAGAGTTATGATTACTACAGAGTTCATGATTGATAGAAGCAACTAGGCGTATCTTTGTAACCATTATCGGAAGAGATATGAAACATTGGATCGTTACTTGAGTGTAATTTCGATGCAACCATGCGTGTAGCCATTGACCATTTTATTTGCTTTCTAGGTTAGTTTACATTTCCACATTTAAATATAAATAATTCCCAAAAACATTTCTTAAATTTTTTGGCTTTGCACCATAAGCGATAATTCTCCTACATCCCTAATCGCCTGCACATTGTTCCATGTGGATTCGACCCCGATTACTAGTTAGGTAAATTATGATGCATACGACCGTCTCAGTTTCTTTTAAGCAGTGGATTTTGACGACATCAAATTTTTGGCCCCTTTGCCTGGGAACTATTTGGCGTATATTAGGTTGTGTGAGAAGTAAGTGAAAGTGCTTTAGTCCAAACTTGTGAATATTTATTTAATTATTTTTTTCTTGTTTGTTCATTATTTATTTTCTTATTTTTGTAAAAAATTGGCATCTTATAATAATATTGGCCGGGCGATAGTGGTTCATACTTTGGTGATCTGTGTCCTTATTGTGGAGGACCACATTATTGGCAAAATTGCTTAAATTCTCCACATAATGAAAATTGGCCGGATGGTAGTTGTTCATATTTTGATAATTCGTGTCCTTAGTATGGAGGACAACTCTATTAGCAAGATTGTTCGAATGATCCACATAATGAAATTGGGACGAATGATAATTTTTCATACTTTGACGACCCATGTCCTTATTGTGGAGGACCACATTCGTGGCAAAATTGTTTAAATTCTCATGGGGTGGATTGTGCGCACAATCTCAAACCCATGGGTGGAGTATTTGTGATAAATGTGGTTGTTAAAATGGTCGTTAGTATGATTGTGCTTATTTGTTCTTCCCTTCCCCAAGCCCCCACTATGATGATTTTGCTCTTTGTGGTGAGAACTATAGGGCTATGGAAAAGGAAGAAGTTGAGCATCACCAAAATGGAGAGCTTGGAGTTAATGAGAGCCAAGAATTAGAAGATGAAAAACCTTTGTTGGAACTTGATCTAAACATAGAAGAACTCTCAGAGGCTCAAATTGAGAGAATTATGCTCAATATTCCCATTAGCATGCAAAGATTTCTTAGGATTCTCTATGACCATCAACTTGAAAGTATGGAAGGAAGCCAGAAGAGTCCAATCCCGAGAAAGAAGGTGAGCTAAAAATTAAAGAGTCAAGAAGTGAACCTCTACTAATTGACCCCGTGAGTACTAATGATGCCGAGAAATGCATGGACATAGAGTCAACCAAGGTAAATAAAAATCTGGTATTGAATGACTGTAGTCCAGGGGAAGAAGAGGTTGTCAAAGTAGAAAAATTGCAAAATGAAGGTTTGAAGTCACATTCCAAGCATTTTTCAACATTGGAATTATGTAGTGATTTTAAAATTGAACTACATGAGTCCGTGAGGAACTACTAAGGGGAAAGGCAACAACCATACATTTTACAATTTGAGGAAACAAGATACCAAAATGACATTCCTCATATTATAGCCAAGAAGTGTAAAATGAAGAATTTAAAGCTCGGCTCGATAATCAACATACCACCCCCTATCGCTCGTGGTCACAACCTTGATTCCAAGCTAGGTTCCCAGTTCATATCATCCAAGTGGCGAGAAAAGTTGTAATGTTGTTTTCGTCGTACCACGATGTTAAATGCAGCGGTTGGTGGGAGGCAACCCATTACCTTTCAAAATTTTAGTCATTTTTGAGATTATTTTTTGGAATAGCTTAGAATATTATTTTTGACTTATCTGACAAATTTTATATTTTTCGGAGTTGATTTGAGCATGTCGGGATGGTCCGGAAGGCCAAAACCAGCAGCTGCCAGAACTGTTCAGTGTAGAAAAATATAAAGCTTCATGTTCGTGACTTACCCTTATGTTTGTGACAGTTTAGAAAATGGAAACTCTTCATGTTCGGGAATGTTCCATCGCGTTCGTGACAAAAGGACAACGTTACCCTTCGCGAACACATCCTTGACCCGCGAACGCGAAGGGTCGCGTAAGGGTAAAATTGTATTAGCTATTGAAAAAACGTGAAATCCCCCATTTTGTTCAAACAACAGTCCCCTTTCATCCTTTAAGCCCCAAAAATTCAAAGTGCCAAAACTCTTCAATTCTCTAGAAATTATTTCATCTACATTTTAGAGATAAGGAATGTCTTGCTCTTCTCAATAATTTTTTTTCTTCTTCTTTTTCTTAGTATAAATTGTCAAATAGTGGAGTACTCTTTGTTAACCAGTTTTTTGGGTTAAAACTTTTATGTACTAAGTTGGAAATTGATGCTTGAAATTGTTATGTACTTGCTGGGTGATATTGGTTGAGAGTGAGTGATTATTTTGAAGAAATATTTGGGTGAAATGTATGGTTAAATGGTCTACAATGAGCAAAAGAAAAATGGGCTCACAACATGTTCGAAGAAATTCTTCAAAGAAGAGAAGATTTCTTGGCAAAGAAGAAGCCTTCGCAAACGCGACGGGTTCCACACTAACGCGAAGGCTTAGTAACAATTGTGATGGAATTTGACCTTCGCGAACGTGATGGTCAGGTCTCGAAAGTGAAGTCTAAGCCTGGGGAAAATTTTTTACTCTTCGCGAATGCAAAGAGCATTAACTGGCAGTCCCAAAATTTGTAAAAAACAGTAGCTTTGCACAGCTCTGCCCGGGATCTTTTCCGCCTATTTCTTTGGCCTAATTACATTCTAATACATTGTTTTAAGTGTCTGTATGAGATTTTAACATTTTTGGTCTATTTTGTAGGTTATTTGAAATTAAAATAGTACCGGAACAACATGAAATTGCCCAAGAACATGTCTTCGGACCTAGACAAGAGAAAACTTTCGATTATGAGCGGTTTTATCCGCGGCATTTGAGTGGAAATACGATGGACTTCTGTCTAAAACCATTGTGCAGGAAAGAGGATAAAATTTAGAAAAAGGTTGAAAAGAAACTTCTTGGCTTCTATGCACGCTTGATGGAGAGCAGATGGATGTGTTTTGATGAGCAACTAATCAACGCCAACCACACAATAGTTCTGGAGTTGTATGCAAATACCTTGCGGACTGATTCCACGATATATTGGTGACTACTGTGCGGGGCGCATAAGTTCATTTCAGCTCCCAGATTATCAATGATATTTATGGACTCCCCAACGCTGACAACGAGGCTTACAAAGAAAGAGCCAGAGCAGGGGGCAACCAATGGCTAATAGATCAGCTGCATGGCGGGGTCACTCCAAAGTGGCTAACATTGCATAAGGGAGTGGATTCTCATGACTTCACTGTGGAAGCAATGACATGGATTTTCATTATTTGTTTCAGAGTGTCACCTTCCACAAATTACACAGATGAAACAATAGATAGGGCACTTATGATTGCTGCTCTCATGGATGGATTACTTGTTAATGTGGGGGTAACATATTGTCCGAGAAATTGAGGAAGCCACTAATGGGAGGTCCAAGAGCCTGTTCTTTCCCACCTTGATCACCACACTCTGCTATGATGCTGGGGTGATTAGAAGCCCCAATGATGTTGAGAAAGGTTCGGGAAAGTTGATGATCAATCCATTACTAAAAACGGTACCAAGTTAAAAGCAGAAAAAAGGCATATTGATGTCGCTTCCCCTTTATTTGGGCAGTTCACAGAGGCCACTACTGATCCAGTTGGATCCATTGAACCCATGGGACCCCTCCAATCTAGGCCTCACACTATGCGCCATTTGTCCAGCATGATTTATGGGATAGATGCACATGTTAGGAATCTTATAATTGGCCTTCCCACCGGCCCATCTGGGCCAAGCACATATACTGGGGCATCTGCCCTACCATCCACGGATGACATAGTCACAGAGTAGAAGGAAATCACAGGTAAGATGGAGGTCATGAGCACCAAGCTGGAAAACATGAGCGGAAGGCAAGGAAAGATAGAAAACAGGTAGAGAAACTTCAAAGAGCACGAGAAGAAGGAAAGTAAGCTGCTCTTCAAAATGATGCAGAAGTTACGTGCACTTTGTAAGTCTCAGGACTCAGATGATGATAATGAGGGATACACGAAGGTAAAAATTTTCACCACATCCAGTTCAGACTGATGCAGTATTCATGGAGCATTTTTCACCATTTTACGCTATTATGTTTAGTTGCATTAGGGACAATGCAACATCTTTAGTTGAGGATGGTTTCCTTTCTAATTGTTCGTATTGTATAATTGCGGTGGGGATGGAAGATTGGAAGTGATTGGTTTTAGTATGTTTTTGAAATTTTAGTTGGTTTTATTTTGTTGTGATGTGTGACATTAGTTATATTAGTAAGTTTATTAGCTTCTTAATTTTATTTATTATTTAGTATCTTAATTTTTTTTTGTTATATAGTGTGTTTTGCCATAGTAGTGATATCCTTGGTTTTCTTTATACCACAGTTCTTTTTCCAAGGATTCCAATTTTTTTCTTGAACCGGGAAATTGTAGAAAATTTTTATTTTTTTTTTCGACTTTTTCAGATGATGGATAGCTTTCTTAAAGGAATTATTCTTGCATTTAGAATTAGATTTAGTTAATTTAGCAAAAATAAATGGTTGAGTTTGGATTTTTGGCCATTGGCTAAGTTGTGGCTTGCTTGGTACTAACATAGATTAAACCTTGGCATATGAATTTTTTGTTGTTGCAAATGAAAACAATTGAAGTAAAAATGTCATGACCTTCTTGAATCATTTTTTTGGCAATTTAATTCACTAAATAGCTCCCTTTATACTATATATGTCACGACCCTGACCCCGGTCGTGATGACGCTCAACATACTGTTAGGCAAGCCGACCTTTTCACAAGATTTTCCAACTTAAGGAGATTTTAGATATACAACACAGGAAAAATAAAATAATAAACCATAATATCAAAAGTCTAGGAATACGGATAAAACGTGTTGAAGTTTAACAAAATACTGCAATGTAGCCCAGCTAGGACGCAGTGTTATGAATAGGAGCCTCTAATATACAATCCCAACCTAGTACAATGTCTATCTAGGAAATAAAGAATAAAAGTTAGAGATAAAGGGGAGGATCAAAGCTGCAAATGCCATGCAACTACCTCGATGCTCCCGAATGCTGCTGCTCAACTAAACAAATGCTCACTTAGCCTGTGGGGTACCTGGATCTGCACGCAAGGTGTAGGGAGTAATGTGAGTACTCCGACCCAGTGAGTAATAAACATAAATAAAAGAGTGAGAATAAGAAAACACGAAAATATGAAAAGTAAACTATATCTATCAGTTTGGAACATTTAATAATAAGCTACAATCCAATAAAATACGAATGTCAAAGATACTATGACAGGTATGCCAGAATAAGGGTAAAAGTATGGACGCAATGCAACACGTAGAAAGGTACACTCTAGTACCTGCTGTGGCGTATAGCCCGATCTACTTAACGCGGATGGCACTCACTGGGGTGTGTACAGATTCTGGAGGGGATCCTATAGCCCAAGCGCAAATATCAAGCCATCTCGTGGAACCAACCAGGCTCTTGGTCTCAATAACAATATAATACCGCTATGGCGCGCAGCCCGATCCATGCTCATTCCATAAATGCACATATGCCTCTCGGGCACTTTTAAAATAACAGTTCTCATCTCAAAAAATCAATAAAATACGATTTGAGTTTTTAAATCTTACAAATTGGCTGAGCTTGTCAAAAGCAGTATTAAACTTATGATTGAGATCAAAGAACATGCCAAATAATGTGAAACAGTGATAGCAATCCCTGACTGATTCAAATAATTAGCACAAGTCCCAAACATAGCAATTTAATCCAAGTAGGGTGATTTTCAATTAAGCTCTAGTCGAAAACACGGTAAAAACATCATTCGGAAGGGACCAAGTCACAATCCCCAATATCAAACAACCCCGCACTCGTCGTAGAGCGTATGTCTCGCCTTAATATAGCATTACGATGTATAATAACGGGGTATCAAACCCTCATGACATCATTTACATCTATTACTCACCTATAGACGGCCAAAGTCTATCTCGCTATGCCTTTGCCTCTCGAATCGACCTCCTCGCACGTCGAATCTGATTAAAACCACAACGAATCCATCACAATATGCCAAGGGAAAAAACTCAATCACAATAATCGAAAAACAACAAGAATTCTCGAAATTAGCAAAACCCAAACCCCAGGCCTACTTCTCAAAACTCGGCAGCTTTTACACCAACGGGTTCCTTGTCTAGCCACGAGTCTATATATATTAAAATCACAAGAATTGAAGCTCAATTGCTCCCTCAAATTCCAATTTTTCATTCAAAACGTCAAGCCCTAACTATTCCCATTTTAATCAAGTTTCCATGAATTTAAGTCTTGAATCCACAATTAAATGATATTTCTAGGCCATAGGACTTACCTCCAATCGATTCCCAGTCAAAACCCTCTTTAATCTTCGTCAAAAGCTCTCATGGTTACTCAACAATGGAGGAGATTAGACTTGTTTCGCGGATGAAATGTTTAATAAAACCCTTCTGTTAGCCCAAATTTTACTCTATGCGGTCGTATCCGAGACTCTCCGATCACATAGCCCAACTTTCTAAGGCCTACAAAATGGCCTATGCGAACGGAACCCCCTCACTGCGATCACACTGTTTCACCAATAAGACCTACGCGATCGCATACACTACTCCACGATCGCATTGAACAAACTACGCCTCGGGACCTCAGGTCCAATTAACATTACGCGATCGCATTACACCTAATGCGATCACAATGAACAACCTCCTCAACTTATGTGATTGCATAACCTACTCCCTGATTGCATTGAAAAAATAAGAACGCCTTCCAAAACCTTCTATGCTATTGAAATTGAACTCTTGTGATCGCAAAGAGGAAATTGTTTGCAACATAATTAGCTGAAAACATGAAATCTTTTTAGTCCAAAAATTGTCTGATTGACCATCCAAAACTACCCCCGAGGCCCCGGACACCTCATCCAAAAGCACCAACACCTAATAAAACATCATACGAACTTGTTCCAATCATCAAAACACATCTAACAAAACTAAAATACACATTTCTCATCTGATTCAAGCCTAAGTTATTCCTAAACTTCCAAAATACGCATTTGATAAAAAACCCAACCAAAACACTTCCGAGTTATCTGAAATTTTGCACACACATCCCAAACCACCTAACGAAGCTACTGAAACTCTCTAAATTTCATTCCGACCTTCGAATCAAAATCGCACATATCAATCAGATATCGTCAAAATACTAACTTCGCCAATTCAAGCTTAATTCTACACCGGACCTCCAGAATCAATTCTGATCAGATTCATTAATCACAAATCACTCCCTGAAGCTAACTGAACCACCGAAAATAACATTTGAGCATTCTAACTGATAAGCTAATAATGGAATGGATTTTCCAAACCAAATCGTCCTTAAAGAGACTAAGCATCTCATTTTTTACCAAAGCCAATCCAATTCAACTCTAACACACTAAACACCGTTAATGAAATATGAAGAAGCATAAAATTGGGGAAACAAGGCTGTAACATATGAGATGAGGGTTAGGGTCATCACATCCTCCCCGACTAAACTAACACTCATCCTCGAGCGGGTCAAGACACATACCTGAAGCCTCAAACAAGTGAGGATATCTGCTTTGCATCTCTCTCTCAGTCTCCAAGGTAGCTTCCTCAAAGGGCCGACCTCTCCAGCGCCCCTTCACCGAAGCTATGTCCTTTGATCTCAACTTGCGAACCTGAATACCCAAGATAGCTATTGGCTCCACATCATATGTCAAATCCTCATCCAACTGCACCGTGTGGAACTCCAATACATGAGACGGGTCCCCAACATACTTCCGGAGCATAGAAATATGGAACACCAGATAAATCCCCGACAAGCTGGGTGGAAAACAAAGCATATAGGCCACCTCTCCAGCCCTCCTAAGTACCTCAAAAGGCCCAATGAACCGTGGAATAAACTTCCCTTTCTTTCCAAACCTCATCACGCCCTTCATGGGCGAGACCTTCAGCGAGACCTTCTCGCCTACCATATAAGATACATCTCAAACCTTCCGGTCCGCAAAACTCTTTTAATGCAACTGAGCTATACGAAGTATCTCCTGGATCACTTTCACCGTCTCTAAGGCATCCTAGACCAACTCTGTCCCCAATAATCTAGCCTCACCGGGCTCAAACCAACAGACCGGAGATCTACACCGTCTCCCATATAAGGCCTCATACGGGGCACCCTATGAATACTGGACTGATAACTGTTATTGTGGGCAAACTCTACAAGAGATAGAATCTCATCATAAGAACCTCCAAAATCAATCACACAGGCACACAACATGTCCTCTAATATCTGAATGGTACTCTCGGACTGTCCGTCCGTTTGAGTATGAAACGTTGTGCTCAGCTCTGCCTATGTACCCAATTTTCATTGAAAAGTCTTCCAAAACTGGGATGTAAACTGAGTACCCCTAACTGAGATAATAGAAATATGGACCCTATGCAATCGAACAATCTCCCGGATGAAGATCCCTGCCAGCCGCTTTGAAGAATAAGTCGTACAAACCGGAATGAAGTGCGCGGACTTGGTCAGCTGATCCATAATTACCTAAATAGGATCAAACTTCCTCGAGGTCCGAGAAAGGACACTCACAAAGTCCATAGTGACTTTCTCAAACTTCCACTCAGGAATATCCATTTGCTCAAGTAGATCACCCAGTCTCTGATGCTCGTATATCAACTACTGACAATGAGACACCAAGCTACATAACCCATAATATATTTCTTCATTCTCCTCCACCAGTAGTGTTGCCTCAAATGCTGATAAATCTTCACGGCACACGGATAGATGGAATACCGCAAGTTGTGATCCTCCTCAAGAATCAACTCTCTAAGACAATCAACATCGGGCACACAAAACCGGCCACGCATCCTCAATATACCATCACCATCAATGGTCACATCTCGAGCATCGCCATGCTGAACTCTGTCTTTGAGGCCAAGAAAATGCAGATCATCATGCTAGTGCTCTCTAATGCGATCATATAAAGAAGATCGAGAAACCACGTATACCAATACCCGACTGTCTGTGAAATGTCTAATCTCACAAACCGATCGGCCAAAGCCTGAACATCAACTGCAAGGGGTCTCTCCCCAATTGGAATATACGCCAAACTCCCCATACTGACTGCCTTTCATCTCAAAGCATTAGCCACTACATTGGCCTTTCCCGGATGATACAAATTGGTAATATCATAATCTTTTAGCAACTCAATCCTCCTCTGCTGCCTCAAATTAAGATCCTTTTTCTTGAACAAATGTTGAAGACTACGATGATCGGTGAATATGTCACAAGGTACGCCATATAAATAGTGCCTCCAAATCTTCAAAACATGAACTATTGCAGCCAACTCTAAGTCATGAACATGGTAGTTCTTCTCATGGGACTTCAACTGATGAGAAGCATAAGAAATCACTATTCTGTTCTGTATCAACACACAACCAATCCCGACTCTCAAAGCATCACAATAAACGTTGTAAGAACCTGAAGCTGATGGCAAGACCATTACTGGAATTATGGTCAAAGCTATTTTGAGCCTCTGAATGATCTTCTCGCACTTCTCCGACCATACACCCATCTGTGTCAACTTGGTCAAGGGCAAGGCAGTAGATGAAAAACCCTAAACGAACCAGCGATAATAACCCTTCAAACCGAGGAAACTACGAATCTCTGTGGCTGAGGAAGGTCTAGGCCAACTCTGAACTGCCTCTATCTTCTTTGGACCAACCTGAATCCCATTGTTGGACATCACGTGCCCCAAGAAAGCCACTAAACCGAGCCAAATCTCAAACTTGGAGAGTACGCGAGTACACCGAAATATCATCAATGATAACGATAACAAAAGAATACAAATACAAATGAAATACGCTATTCATCAAATACATGAACGCTGATGGAGCATTGGTCAGCTCGAAAGAGATAACCACAAACTCATAGTGAGCATATCTAGTCCTTAAGGCAGTCTTAAGAATATCCGACTTCCTAATCTTCAACTGGTGATAACTCGAACAGATATCAATCTTGGAGAATAACCCCGCTCCCTGAAGCTGGTAAAATAAATCATCAATGCGAGGTAGGGGAAAATTGTCCTTCACTGTTACTTTGTTCAACTATCTGTAGTCAATGCACATTCTCATTGTGCCATCCTTCTTATTCACAAATAAAACAGGTGCACCCTACGGCGACACACTCAGCCGAATAAACCCCTTTTCTAGGAGTTCCCGAAGCTGCTCCTTCAATTCTTTTAACTCCATTGGTGCTATGCAATACGAGGAGTGGAAATGGGCTGAGTCCCCGGTACCAAGTCAACACCAAAGTTGATATCCCTGTATAGTGGCATGCCCGGTAGGTATACAGAAAATACATCAAGGAAATCCCTCACAAATGCCAAATATCATAAACAACCTTTCCCAACCATACGCTGGGCCTTCAAAAAGGAAATAACTCTACTAGGAACATAGTCAGTCATAACAAGCCACTTGATCCTCGGAATACCAGGCATAGCTAAAGTGACTGTCTTCGCAACACAGTCTAGAATAGCATGACACAGAGATAGCCAGTCCCTTCCCAGAATAACATGGCCCACAACAATTGTATCACCCACCAGGGTAGATACGTGCACATGTAAAGCAAAATACCCTCGGGTCGTACCCAAATGATGAGCAAAGTATGATGACACATAAGAATAGGTAGAAACGAGATCAAATAAGGCAGAGGCATCTATGTGGCTGACTGAGATAATGCCAATGATAACAGCATCTGATGCAAGGGCATTAGTCATGCGTGGGATAGCATAAAATCGGGCCTGGCCGCCGCCTGATCATCCTCCACCTCTAGGCGACCCCTGGCTGCCTTTCCTACACCCCTATCTGATTGGGCGGGCGTTGAAGAAACATAAGCAAAAGACAATATCTGATCCCTCTACTGAATCTGCCCACCACGATGTCGAGAACACTTCCTCCTTATATGTCCAAACTCACCGCACTCGTAGAAACTACCAGGTGCTGGAGAAAGGGACTGAAGGGAACCCCTCACACCAGAATGACCAATCGATACACTCGATGCAGAAGAACCCTGAGCTGAAGGGGTATATGATGAGCTCTGAGCTAGAAGGGTACTAAGTGAAGGCTGACCCTACTGGAACCCCTGATGAACAAGGCCTGAAGACGTCCCACTATACTCTAGACAGGCCGACTAAGGAGGCCCAAAGGAATAACCTGTACCACGCTGGAACTGGCCCCTAGACGGAGCACCATTTAAGCTACATGAACCACGAGGCCTCTTGGCCTCCCTTTCCTCTCGGTCTATACGGTGAACAGCCTCAATCTCACGAGCAATGTCAACCACCTCCTCAAATTGAGCACCCAATACTCTCTCTCTAGTCATCAAAATGCAAAAGGAGCAGTGAAGACCATCTACAAATCTCCAGATCTTCCCATGGTCTGTCGGAATCATCCAAATAGCATGACGATCCAACTATGAAAACCTCATCTTGTACTGTGCCGCGCACATCTCCCCCTGAGTCAACCGCTCAAACTGACGTCATAGCTCCACCCTGCGGGCTGTGGTACATACTTCTGTAAAAAGATAGTGGAGCACTACTGCCAAGTATGGGGCACTGCACCAACAGGAATACGCCTCTCAAAATCCTCCCACCTGGTAAATGCAGCCCCTGAGAACTGGAAGTTAGTAAAAGTCACACCTCTCGACTCCAAAAACCCTTCGGTGCGAAGCATGCGCTAACACTTGTCAAGAAAGCCCTTGCCATCCTCGCCCTCAGTGGCACTAAACGTCCGAGGCTCGATCCTGCCAAATCTCTCGCGAATACGCTACTCATCATCTGGCATAGCAGGAACCACAAAGTCCTGAAATGGGGCAGCCGGCTGAGCAGGAGCTGCTCCTGGTACGTGCAATCCCTGCACAACCTACTCAGGTATGCGAGCAGCGGGGGTTTGATTGCCTCCCCTGACCTGCAAAGTAGCTGCTGCAGTAGTGATTGAGACTGCTTGATCCAGGCCAGTACAAACTGATAGTATTTGAGCCAAGGCCTCTTAGAGACCCGGAATCACAATAGGCACTACCGGTGCCTACACAGGTGCTGCTGGGGCATCCACAGCTGGAGTCTGGTCCTGAGGTGGGGTAACTGGTGGATCAACTGGTGTTTCCCTTGCTGATCTCCTTCGGCCACGACCACGACCGCATCCACGACTTTTGGTGGGCTCAGTGGGTGGTACTGGTGGTCGTTCATCATGTCCGGTAGCACGGGTCCTCATCATCTGCGAGAGAATAGAATACAAAAGTTTAGTTTGCGGATCAACAAAGTCGCAAGACAAGAATTTGAAGAATATGAAGTTTTTGCTAAAGGTTCTGTAGCCTCTCGAGGATAAATACAAACGTCTCTGTACCGATCCGCAAGAATCTACAAAACTTGTTCATGATTCGTGAGACCAAGTAACCTAGGCTCTAATACCAACTTTTTACAACCCCAACCCCAGTCGTGATGGCGCCAAAAATACTTCTAGGCAAGCCTGACCTTTTCACAAGATTTCCCAACTTAAGGAGATTTTATATATACAACACAGGAAAAAAATAATAAACCACAATATCAAAAATCTAGGAGTACGGATAGAATATTCTGAATTTTAATAAAATACTTTAATGTAGCAAAACTAGGACCCGGTGTCACGAATATGAGCTTCTAATATAGAATCCCAACCTACTACAATGTCTGTCTAAGAAATAAAGAACAAAAGATAGAGATAGATGGGAGGGATAAAGGCTACAAACACCTTGCAGCTACTTGGATGCTCCAGAATGCTTATGCTCAACTAAACAAGTGCTCACTCGGCCTATTGGGTACCTTGATCTGCACGCAAGGTGCAGCGAGTAATGTGAGTACTCCGACCCACTGAGTAATAAACATATATAAAAGACTGAGAATAAGAAAACACTTAAATACGCAAAGTAAACTATATCTAGCAGTTTGGAACATTTAACAATATGCTACAATAAAAATAAAATACGAATGTCAGAGATACTATGAAAGGTAAGCCAGAATAAGGGTAAAAGTATGAATGTAATGGAACACATAGAACGGTACACTCTATTACTTGCTGTGGCGTGCAACCCGATCCATTTAATGTCGACGGCAGTCACTGGGGGTGTGTACAGACTACGGAGAGGCTCATACAGCCCAAGCGTAAATATCAAGCCATCTCATGGCACCAAGCAGGCTCTCGGCCTAAATAATAATATAATAGCGCTACGGCGCACAGCTCAATCCATGCTCAGTCCATAAATTTACATAAGCCCCTCGGGCACTTTTAAAATAACAGTTCTAAGCTAAAACTTGTAGTAAAAGATCATTTGAGGTTTTAAAACTTAGAAATTAGTTGAGTTGATCAAAAACAGTATTAAAACTTAGGACTGAGATCAAATAACATGCCAAATAATGTGAAACAGTGATAGCAATCCCTGAAAGATTCAAATAATTGGCACAATTCCCAAACATAGCAATTTAATCCAAGTAGGATGATTTTCAATTTATCTCTAGTCGAAAATACGATAAAAACCACACTCAGGACGGACCAAGTCACAATCCTCAATATCAAACAAGCCCGCACTCGTCGTAGAGCGCGTCGCCTCAATATAGTGTTACGATGTGTATGGGGTTTCAAAGACTCAGGACATCGTTTACGTCTATTAGTGACCTCTAACCGGCCGAAGTCTAGCTCGCTATGCCTTTGCCTCTCGAATCGACCTCCTCGCGCGTCGAGTATGATTAAAATGACAAAGAATCCGTCAAAATATGCCAAGGGAACAAAACCCAATCAAAATAATCATAAAACAACAAGAATTCTCGAAACTAGCAAAACCCAAGCCCCGGGCCCCCTTCTAAAAAACTTTTACACCAACAAGTTCCTTATCCGCGATGAGTTAGACATATCAAAATCACCAGAATCGGAGCTCAATTGCTCCCTCAAATCCCAATTTTTCATTCAAAGAGTCAAGCCCTAACTCTTCCCTTTGTAATCAAATTTAAATGAATTTAAGTGTTGAATCCACAATTAAATTATGTTTGTAGGCCATATGACTTAACTCCAATCGATTCACAGTCAAAACCCTATTTTATCCTCGTCAAAAGCTCTCATGATTACTCAACAATGGAGGAGATTAGACTTGGTTCACGGATGAAATGTTTAATAAAACCCTCCTGTCAGCCCAGATTTTACTCTATGCGATCGCATCCAAGACTCTGTGATCGCATAGCTCAACTTTCTTAGGCCTCCAAAACGGCCTATGCGAATGCAACCTTCAATCACACCTACACGACTGTATACACTACTCTGCGATCGCATTGAACAAAATACCCCCATGGACCTCAGGTCCAATTAGCCCTACGAGATCGCATTACACCTTAAGCGATCGCAATGAACAACCTCCTTATCTTATGCAATCGCATACCCTATTCCGCAATCGCATTGATGAAATCAAAACACCTTCCAAAACCTTCTATGCGATCGCAGGTGAACTCCAACGATCGCAAAGAGCAAATTGTCTGCAACACAAATAGCTGAAAACCTACAATCTTTTAAGTTCAAAAATGGTCCAATTGACCATTTGAAACAACCACGAGGCCCCTAGGACCTCAACCAAAAGAACCAACACCTCCTAAAACATCATACGAACTTGTTCCAATCATAAAAACACATCCATAACACTAAAATCATAATTTCTCATCTGATTCAAGCCTAAGTTCTTCTTAAACATCCAAAATACGTATTCGATCAAAAACCCAACCAAAACACTTTTGAATCATCTAATATTTTGCGCGCACATCCCAAATCACCTAATGAAGCTATTGCAATTCTTGAAATTCCATTCCTACCCTCAAATAAAATTCTCACCTATCAACCGGATATGCCACAATACTAACTTTGTCAATTCAAGTCTAATACTACACCGGACCTCCAAAATTAATTCCGATCACACTCCTTAGTCAGAAATCACTCTTGGAAGTTAACAGAATCACTAGAAATCACATTCGAGCCTTCTAACTCATAAGTCAACATCTGGTTGATATTTACAAACCAAACCTTCCTTAAAGAGACTAAGTGTCTCATTTCCTACCAAAAACAATCCAATTCAACTCTAACACACTAAACACTGATAATGAAATATGAAGAAGCATAAAAATTGGGGAAACGGGGCTGTAACACATGATACGACGGGTCGGGTCCTCACAATATATAACCTCTTTGAGTCATTTGTGTTATTTGGATTGTGGATATGTATTCAACTTGCATTTTCATGTGCCATGTTTGGTGAGATTTATTTGTGAAGTTTTTTTGTATTACTTGCGGTCTATAACTTGCCCGGAATGTGATTTAACGTGAAATAATAGACTAACTTGGTTTGAAAAATGATATTAGGCCTTCCTTGGACCGCTAGTATGCCTTAAAGTTTCTATCCTAGAATAGTTTCCCTAGTCAACCCAATTTGAGCCTTAAACCTTATTCTTTGGAAACCATACTACATGATTAAATCCTTTATTCTTGAATGATATATATTTTGGCACCCTACTTCCCTAAGTACCTTCAAAAACGTAGGCTAAAAGCCTAAGTTTTGGGGTAAAAGTTGGGGAAGTTGTCATATGGAAATTGTTTGAAAAGGTGGAAGGTAGAAGAAAAAAAATGTCTATATAAAGTAACATGATAAAAAAGAAAGTTGTGAATAAAGGGACGACTAGGTGTGGAATGAAAAGTGAAGAAAGGATGAAAAATATCTTTGAAGGAAGTTGGCTTTAATTGTAAATCTTGTCGTGCATGGGAAGGTTTTGAGTCACTTTAATCAAAATTGTGCCATACCTTAAATAAAATCCTAAACTACAACCCTTTAAATCCTAATTGATTTTGAATTAAGTTGTCTACATTAGTGTAGGAATACATGAAGGGAAAGCCTATGACACTACTTGTATGCATTTGAACATCTTTTTTAGAGAGAACTAATTCTTTCCATTTGATATCCCATTTTTTCTTTAAATTGAGATTTATGAATGTGGGATCCTCTCTTGAATGTAAGGTCACGTGAGAATTTAGTTGTGAATTTAATCCCATTTTCAATTGATAAGAATGACCGAAGAAAGTTGATTGTAATATAGAGGCAAATTTTGAAGCTTTTCTGTGATGACTTAATTGCTACTTTAATTGGAATTAGTATTCGAGCACTTGAAATATAATGAAATTCATGAGAAGTGCTTGATAATTCATATGCTTTTGAGTAATTGTTGTTACCAATTGAAGTCATACTTTTGTGCTTATAGTAGACCTATTTGGCTTGGATGATATGGATGCATTGTTGAGTTAACTGCTTGGCAGGAGATTTGGTGGGTGTAATAAGTTGGTATTTTACCCACTAATCTTGTCTTTAAACCTATACATTTTTTATGTTTAGTGATAAAAATCGTGTGTCTAATGTCAATTACTTCTATTTTCAGTTTTTATGTGATTTAGAAGTAATGGCGAAGAAACCAACTGAAAATAAGCCAAAAAGAAGCTAAATGGACAAAATAAAGCTTGACAGTTAATTACCCTTCGCGAACGCGAAGTCAAAAGCGCGAACGCGAAGCAGTAGAAACCAGACCTCCGCGAACGCATATAAGACTCGCGAATGTATTTAAGGGAAACAGGAACCTTCGCGAATGCGAAGGTGTACACGCGAACCTGATGGTTGATCATCCAAAGCTATGGAACGCATAAGCTAAACGCAAACGCGGAAGGGCAGAATGGTAAAGCATCACAAACGCGAAGAACACTTTTGGCATGAAAACTTGGCTATTATGGAAATTTTACATGTTTTTACCCCAATTCCTTTAATACCCAATTTAGTTCATTTTGTACGGGTCTTTGGCAAATCTCAGGTGTATAGGAAGTACTTAGGTCTTGAGAGAACAAGGTTGGAAGCTATGTTTTGCACACACACTTTGGTATTCAGAATTTGAAGTTTGTGGTTAAGGATTTCTTATCCATTTATGTTGCTTTCTTCATTTTTTTATTTTATGTTGTATATCTTACTGTGTAGTATTTTACCCAACACTTGAATCTTGTTTATGAAAATATTCTGGTTTAAAGTGTGAATTAAATGTCTTATTGTGCTTATGTAGTAAATGAAATTCTTGTATTGTTAAAATAGGTTTGCTTGTTGAATCTCTATTTGTTCAAATAAATATTTATTATTAGTTAATTGAAAGGATTCTCAATTAGCTATGCCTATTTACTGTGTATCTACTTGAGAGAGAGTGCATATTTAGGTAATTGCTTGAACAACATCACTCCTAGAGTATAAGCGAGAGTCATAACTGAGGGTTTAGAGGTTCGATTAGAGATAACGATACCTTGGGTGCAATCTAAGTGAACCGTTATGCGAATCTAGATAGCGTAGCTCGAGAGAGTGCATCTAGTAATTATTATAACTAATCGAAAGAGAGTTATGATAACTAGAGAGTTCATGATTGATTGAAGAAACTAGGCGTACATTTTTTACCATTATTTGAAGGGATTTGAAATATATTGGATTGTTATTTGAGTGTAATTCCGATGCAACCATGCATGTAGCCACAGAGCACGTTACTTGCGTTCTAGGTTACTTTACATTTGCGCATTCAAATATAAATAATTTCCAAAAACATTTCTTAAACCATTTGGCTTTTCACCATAAGCGATAATTCTCGCACATCTGTAATCGCCAGTTGATTGTTCCTTGTAGATTCAACCCCGACTCCTAGTTGGGTAAATTATATTGCATATGACCATCTCTCTTGCTGTTGATCAATGGATTTGGATGGCATCACCTACCACATGATATTATAAATGGGAGCGGGTGGTACGCCTACCAGGAGATATGAGGACTAGGATCGGGTTGCACGCATGCAACAAGATGAGCTGAATATTAAAGGTGTCTTATTCTTTTATTCCGTGTTAGAAGCTTAAATGTAGATATTTGCCCTATTGTTCCTGATATTTTTTTTGTCTCTTGCCCTTGAAGCATGTTCTCTTCCCCAATTTTTGTTGTTTATTTCTGTTGTTTCTCCGTTGTATTTATATATATATATATTTACACAGGTTTATCCGAACTCTGGTGCTAGCCTCGTCACTACCTCGTCGGGGTTAGGTCAGACACTTACCGGCACATGGGGCAGTAGTGCTACTGCTACACTATGTGCTCTTTTGCACAGATCCAGGTGTCGGAGCATCTTACGGTACACAATTGTAGCCATGGAGTAGTCCTTCAGCCCACGAGATTTTCGAGGTAGTTCCCCAGGCATCCGCAGTCCCGACATCTCTTTTATCTTTTCCCGACAGGTTTCCCTTGTACCGAGAGGAGAGAGAAGCCAAGAGGTCTCGAGACTCGGGTCATTACTTTGGTACCAATACCCCAGCAGCAGGGTTTATGGTAGGGGCTATATGGGTAGCCAAGTTCATTTAGCTCCTCCTTCATCCAGTAGTACTCCAGCTCCTCCTTCATCCAGTAGTACTCCAGCTCCTCCCAGATCTCAGGAGCCTTAATATGCACCTCTCATTTCTAGCGCACCTCCTGCAGGGGGCGTTTTTAGAGGTCAGTCCAGTAGGGGTGCATCCGAAGAAAGTAGAGGCCTTGCAGAGTTGGTCCAGGCCCTCATCAGCTACAGATATCTGCAGTTTCCTTGGCCTGGCGGGTTATTACTGTCATTTCTTGGAGGGTTTCGCATCGATTGATGCCCCTATGACTAGATTGATCCAAAGGGTGTGCCTTTTCTTTGGACATATGAGTGTCAAGAGAGCTTTTAGAATCTCAAGACAGCTTTAACTTCAGTCCGTATTTTGATATTGCTTACTGGTTCAGGGTCCTATATAATTTATTGTGATGCCTCACGAGTCGGAACTGGAGCAATTTGGTGCAGGACGGTAGGGTGATTGCCTACGCGTCCAGACAGCTGAAGATATATGGAAAGAACTTTCCTGTCCATGACCTTATGCTAGCTGCTATTGCTCAGGCCTTGAAGATTCTGGAGTCATTATTTGTACGGCGTGCCCTGTGATATTTACACGGATCATCGGAGTAAGGATCTGAACTAGCGCCAGAGGAGATGGTTGGAGCTACCGAAGGAATATGATATTACTATTGTCAATAACTCGGGCAAGTCTAATGTGGTAGTCGATGCCTTGAGTCGCTGGGCAGAGAGTTTGGGGATTTTGGCATATTTTCAAGCCTCAAAGAGACCCATGGAGATGGATATTCAGGCCTTAGCTAGTCAGTTCGTGAGATCGGATCTTTCGGAGCATAGTTAGGTTCTAGCATGTGTGGTTTCTCGGTCTTCATTTTTCAATTATATCAGGGAGCAGCAGTATGATGATCCCCATTTATCTATCCTTAGGACGCAGTTTAGCATGGCGAAGCTAGGGATGTGACCATTGGAGATGACAAGGTGTTGAGGATGTAGGGGCGGATCTCTGTACCCAATGTTGATGATATTCGGGAGTTGATATTGGCAAAGGCTCATAGCTTGTGGTATTCCATCCATCCGGGTCCCGCGAAGATGTATCAGGATTTGAGGTAGCATTAGTGGTGGAGACGGATGAAGAAGGACATAGCAGGGTTTGTAGCTAGATGCCTCAACTTTCACTAGGTGAAGGCTGAGCAACATGGACTAGGAGGTTACTTCAGCAGATGGAGATTTTGGAGTGGAAATGCGAGACGATCACTATGGATTTTGTAGTTGGTCTCGCTCTGACTTTGAAGAAATTCGATTCTATTTGGGTTGTTGTGGATCGGCTGACCATGTCACGGCCTGGATTTTTCCCACCATTGGTAGTCGTGATGGTGCCTACTGTAGGAGCTAGGCAAGCCAACCCTTCTAATATATTCCATAAAACTTTAATCTAAACAAAATAATAACCGAGATAATTAAACGAAAATGCGCGGAAGACTTTTTAACAAAAATATCAACAAAATGCGGAAGTCTATGACATAGCACTACCCAGCATTTGGTGTCACTACACACGGACTACTAAAAGAATTCTACAAACATCAGCCTGAAAGAAGGATGCATAAAAGTCTGTTTCAATAGAATGAAAACAAACGGAGGTAATAGAGGAGACTCAGGGCCCGCGAACGCCAGGGAACTACCTCGGAGCCTCTGGACTAAAATCTCGCTCCCAAACTACTAATGCGGTCCGTAAGCTTTATCCTGACCTGTGCGCAAAAGGACACAGAAGTATAGTATCAGCACAATCGACCCCATGTGGTGGTAAGTGCTCGGCCTAACCTCGGCGAGGTAGTGACGAGGCTAAACTGGACCTAGCACAACAAACCTGCAGATATATAGGCAATAACAGAAAGATAAAAAAATTTAAACGGATAATGAGGAGGGGACATGTTGGGGGTATAATAGTTCAATTATGTAATTGACAAACAAAGAAATGGAAAATGTATACTAACATCAATAAAAAGGAGACCAGTAAATCAAACGTTTCAGGCACCAACCATCATGCTTTTACTCTCGTCCTCACCAAGATAATCAATTAAAGTGTACGCATCACCCATCGTACTTTATCACTCTTCCTCACGAATCCATAGCATAAAGTAATTACACGGCATCACCCATCGTGCTTTATCGCTCTTCCTCACCAATCAATAGCATCAAGTAGTTGCACCGCATCACCCATCGTGCTTTATCACTCTTCCTCACCTAATCAATAGCATAAATTAGTTACACGGCATCACCCATCGTGCTTTATCACTCTTCCACACCAATCAATAGCGTAAAGTAATTACACGACATCACCCATCGTGCTTTATCACTCATCCTCACCCAAACAATAGTCAGAACCAACAGGAAAGGAATATATAACAAGACAAAATATCCCGGAAAGGGAGAATAACTCAACAATAAATTCCGGCAAGGGAGAATAACTCAACAATAAATCCCGGCAAGGGAATACAGCTCAACAATAAGTCCCGGCAAGGAAAAAGTACCAAAATTTCCTTTTTCACTTCATTTGCTTCTCAACTATCACTTTATAGATCATTTAACAAGTAATTAGCACAATTGTTCACTTCTTTTGAGATTTAATAGCAATTATAACACACCGACATGCTAGACTCGGGTGCATAAGTAACCGTCACCATACCTATACACCAACTCCACATTGCACATAGCAGATATTAACCTAATAATATTCCCTCAAGCCAAAGTTAGATCAAACATTTACATCGAAAGCTTCAAACTCAACTCACGCTTCCAGGATAGCTTTAACCCTCGAATTTGCTTCTAAACCGGTCGAATCTAACCATAATTTACTCAAATGTATCAACAAATGCTAGTTACGACTATTTGGATACATAAGAATGAAATTTCTAAAGTTTTACTCAAAAATTCCCAAAATGCCCCCGGGCCCACATGGTCAAAAGTCGATGTCCGAACAAAAATCGGGTTACCCATTCTCCCACGAGTTCAGATATACTATTTGTTAGCAATCGAACCCCAAATTGAGGTTCAAATCCCCAATTTATGAAAACCTAAGTTCTACCGACAAATCCCCCCATTTTTAAGCATGAAAGCTTTGATTCAAGGATGAAATCATGTTAAAAGATGTTAAGTAGTAGGAAAATTAAGTTAGATGTCACTTACCAATCGCTTTGGAGAATAAAAATTGTTTGAAAAATCGTTCCTTAGGTTTTGAGTTTTTGAAAAGTGGAAAAAAATGGCTGAAGTTTCGAACTTATATACCTTTATGAGGGCCTGGCGCGGACCGCACAAAAATGTGCCACAAATGCACACTAACTCATGGACGTCCTACGGACTTACTCGTGAGATCAAATCGCTAAAATAACATCATTTACATAGGATCAAATCTCCAACACGTGATTTACATTTCTAAGTCCAAAACTCTCTAACTTTCCACTTTTAGTCCGAAACATGTCAACGACGACCGTTTTCAACCAAACTTTACTGATAGCTCTTAACGCAGATTTAAGACTTGTACCGGGCATCGGAACCAAAATACGAGCCCGATACCATCGCTTTTGATCAAATTTTCATTTCATTTTTCCTTAAGCATTTCCAAAAATAATTTCACAGAAAAGCTCCATACTCAGGCCTGGGACCTCGGATTTCGATTCCGGGAATATGCCCGGGTCCCAAATTTCCTTACGGACCCTCCGGGGCTGTCACATCATGGGTCCGGGTCCGTTTACCCAAAGCGTTGACAAAATTCAACTATAGCAATATTAGTATCAAAATTCATAATTCTTAACACAGAATTCAAATATTTTCACATAAAAATTTTCCGACTTCGCGTCCAGACTGCGCACACAAATTGAGGCAGTCCAATAAGAGGTTTTCAAGGCCTTAGAAGAGCAAGGAAAGGGAGATTCACGGTGATGACCCTTTGGGTCGTCACATCCTCCACCTCTAATACAACCATTCATCCTCGAATGGACAAAAGAAGGAAGTACATGAGTCGGGGAATAGATGGGGATAACGGCTCCACATATTAGACTTGGACTCCCAGGTCGATGCCTCTGGAGGCTGACCTCTCAACTGAACACGCACTGAAGGAAAACTTCGCGACCTCAACTGTTGGACCTGCTGGTCTAAAATAGTCACCTGCTCCTCCTCATATGACCTATCCTTGTCCAATTGGACAGCGCTGAAATCTAACACGTGGGTGGGATCACCGTGATACTTCCGAAGCATGGATACATGGAAAATCGGATGCACGGAAGACAAGCGAGGCGGCAATTCAAGTCAATAAGACACATTTCCCACACGATCAAGAATCTCAAATGGACCAATATACCTAGGGCTAAGCCTGCCCTTCTTCCCGAACCTCATCACGTCCTTCATAGGCGATACACGAGGCAATACCCACTCACCAACCATGGAAGCAACATCCCTGACCTTACGATCTGCAAAACTCTTCTGCCTAGACTGAGCTGACGTAAGTCTGTCCTGAATGATCTTGACCTTATATAAGGCCTCCTGTACCGAATATGTAACCAATAACCGAGCCTCTCCCGGCTCAAACCATCCAACTGGGGATCGATGCCGCCTATCATACAAAACCTCATATGGAGCCATTTGAATACTAGAGTGGTAGCTGTTGTTGTAGGCAAACTCCGCTAACGGCAAGAACTGGTCCTAGGAGCCTCCAAAAGCAATAACGCAGGCTCGGAGCATATCCTCTAGAATCTGAATGGTCCTCTTGGACGACCATCCATCTAAGGGTGAAATGTTGTACTCAACTGTACCTCGGTGCCCAACTCATGTTGTACCGCTTTCTAAAAATGCAAGGTAAACTGTGGACCCCGGTCCGAGATAATAGATATAGGCACCCCATGAAGGCGAACGATCTCTCTAATGTAGATCTCAGCATACCTCTCTGATGAATAGGTGGTGGTAACTGGGATAAGATGCACTGACTTGGTCAGCCCATCAACAATAACCCATAAAGCATCAAACTTCTTCCAAGTCATCGGAAGGCCAGCAACAAAATCCATGGTGATCCTCTCCCACTTCCACTCGGTAAGCTCAATCCTCTGATATAATCCACCATGCCTCTGATGCTAGCACTTAACTTGCTGACAATTCAGACAACGAGCCACATATGCAACAATGTCTTTCTTCATTCTGCACCACCAATAATGATGTCTCGAATCTTGATACATCTTTACGGCGCTTGGGTGAATAGATACCGAGAGCTGTGGGCCTCCACTAAGATCGTCTCTTGAATACCATCAACATTGGGAACACACACTCGCCCCTGCAACCTCAATATGCCATCATCTCACAAAGTCATTTCCATGGCACCTCCTCGCTGCACTATGTCTCTCAGGACACACAAATGGGGATCATCAAACTGTCGCTCCCGGATACGCTCCATCAATGAAGAACGAGCAACCGTGCAAGCTAACACCATGCTGGGCTCAGAAATATCAATTCTCACAAATCTATTGGCCAAGGCCTGAACATCCAAGGAAAGCGATCTCTGGCTGATCGGAATATATGTAAGACTACCCATGCTGGCGGACTTTCTACTCAATGCATCGGCCACCACATTGGCCTTCACCGGGTATTATAAAATAGAATCATCAAATCTTTTACCAACTCCAACCACCTCCGCTGTCTCAAATTCAACTCTTTCTGCTTGAACAGGTACCGAAGGCTCTTGTGATCCGGGTAAACCTCACACGTCATACAATACAAATAATGGCTCCAGATCTTCAAGGCATGAACAATGCCTGCCAACGCTCGGTCATGAACTAGATAATTCTTCTCGTGGATCTTCAACTGCCTTGAAGCATATTCCATGACCTTGCCGTTCTGCATTAACACTGCGCCAAGTCCGATGCGGGAAGCATCACAATACAGAGTATAAGGCCCAGATCCTGTGGGAAAAACCAATATTGGTGCCGTAGTTAGAGCTGTCTTGAGCTTCTGGAAGCTCGCCTCGCATTCATCTGACCACCTGAACTGGGCACCCTTCTAAGTCAATCTAGTTATCGTTGTTGCGATGGATGAAAACCCCTTCACGAAACGTTTATAGTAACCAACTAACCCCATGAAGCTTCGGATCTCTCTAGGTGAAGCTGGTAAAGGACAATTCTTTTGCCTCTATCTTCTTCGGGTCCACCTGAATACCCTCTGCTGATACTCAACCAAACTCGCACTTGAGAACTTGGCGAACAAATGACTATCCTTCAGAGGCTGAAGAACCACTCTGAGGTGCTGCTCATGCTCCTCTCGACTCTGGTAGTGTATCAAGATGTCATCAATGAATACAATCTCAACCAAATCCAAATAGGCCTGAACACTCGGTTCATCAACTCCACAAATGCTGCCGGTGCTTTTGTAAAGCAAAATGACATTACCAAGAACTCATAATGCCAGAATCTAGTGCGGAAAACTATCTTAAGGACGCCGAATGCCCTAATCTTCTACTGATTGTATCCAGATTCCCTATCTATTCTTGAAAACACCTTGGTGCTCTGAAGCTGATCGAAAGCATATCCTCATCGAGCCGTCCTTCATTTTTGCAATAACGTTGGTGCGCCCCAAGGAGAAACTCTGGGCCTAATGAAACCCTTATCAAGCAAATCCTGAAGCTCTTTCTTTAACTCTCTCGGCTCTAGCGGGGCCATGCGATACAATGAAATAGGAATAGGCTGTGTGCCAGGAGCCAGATCAATATAGAAATCAATATCCCTATCGGGCAGCATACCCGGCAGGTCTAAAGGAAACACCTCGGGGAACTCCGGAATAATAGGAATAGAGACAATGGGAGAAGCCTTTGCGCTTGGGTTGCGATCATACGCCAATTGAGCTCAACACCTCTTATTAGCCATGCGTCGAGCCTTCACATACAATATCGCATTGTGGGTCGGATGGTCTAAGATCCCTCCCCACTCTAAATGGAGCAAATCGGGTAAAGCCAAAGTCACGGTCTTGGTGCGACAATCCTAAAATAGCATGGCACGGGGAAAACTATTCCATACCCAATATAACATCAAAGTCCACCATATCAAAGAGCAATAAGTCGACATGAGTCTCCAAACCCCCAAATACTACCACACATGAATGATGCACTCGGTCGGCCATTATAAAATCACTCACCGATATAGACACATATACAGAAAACCCAAGGCCTCACTAGGCATAATCAAATGGGGTGCAAACCAGGACAAAACATATGAATACGTAGATTCAGGGTCAAATAGCGTTGAAGCATATCCAATACAAATCGGCACAATACATGTAATGTCTACATCTGAAGTCTCAACCTCCAAACTGGTCGCTGGCTGATCCCTACTGCTGATACCTCTAAAACCACTACCCCTGCCTCTAGCCGGCTGGGTTGGTTATGGAACCTCCAATGCCCGGAGCCAAACACGATAACTCTGATACTGAGAGCTGCTCAGAGCTCTAGGGCAAGATTTGACCATGTGCCTCAGATCGCCACAAGCATGGCAAAACCACGACTGTTGTGGACGAGCACCCCTCATCCTCGGGCAGGCCCTCTTGAGGCAACCATACTCGCTACACTCATAACACCTACAGGCACGCTGCAACTAAGGAAACTGAGGATGGCCCTGTCGACCCAAACGATCACCTTTAGTGCCATGAGTGGCAGGGGAAACCAACTGAAAGGGCCTGGAAGGATGGCCTCTACCATAAGAACCTCTACCTCTAGAAGAGGTACCACTGAATCTGCCCACATGACGGGGCCTTTTAACCGATCGATGACCGCCTCCATGTGGCAGTACCACCTCAACTCCACGGCCCTCATTGGCCATCTCTAGAAAAGGGACCCCACTCCTAGTCTAGGCCGCTGCACCCGGCTGATCTACTACCGATGGCTGAGACCGTGGAGGAAAACCCGCTTGAATACCACCCTCCATACGATTTACTATTCGAACCTAAGCGTCCTGAAGAGCTGGGTGGCTATAAGCCCCTCTGGGACCTGAACTGGGCCCACCGGAATGGTTAGAGCTGGAATCTCATCATAAAAGTCTATATGAGGCTCCACCTCTAGAACTGTTGCCTGGGGCTGAGCTCTACCCCTGCCGGCCTCGGTCCATGCCCCTCACGGGAGCTGCTGTTAGGGGCTCGGGCTGCTTCGCCGAAGAAGAAGATGCAGGTGTTCTCGCCATCTGCGAAATAACATAGTAGAACGACAATCAATATTTGAGAAACAGGATTTCACGACAAGAATGAACAAAGTGAAACTCTTCCTAACTCTGTAGCCTTTGGGGGATAAATACAGACGTCTCCGTACCGATCCCTCAGACTCTACCGAGCTTGTACGTGAGTTGTGAGACCCAAGTAACCTAGGGCTCTAATAGCAACTTGTCACGATCTGGATTTTTCCCACCATTAGGAGTCGTGATGGCGCCTACTGTATGAGCTAGGCAAGCCAACCCTTCTAAGATATTCCATAAAATTTTAATCTAAACAATATAATAACCCAGATAATTAAACGAAATGTGCGAAAGACTTTTTAACAGAAATATCAACAAAATGCGGAAGACTATAACATAGCACCACCCAGCATCCGGTGTCACTACTCACGGACTACTACAAATATTAGTCCGAAAGAAGGATGCATAAAAGTCTGTTTCGATACAATGAAAACAAACAGAGGGAATAGAGGAGACTCAGGGCCCGCGAACGCCAGTGAACTACCTCAGAGTCTCTGGACTGAAAGCTCGCTCCCTAGCTACTGCTGTGGTCCACAAGCGATATTCTGACCTGTGCGCAAAAGGGCACTTAAGTGTAGTATCAGCACAACCAAACCCATGTGCTGGTAAGTGCCCGGCCTAACCTCGGAAAGGTAGTGATGAGGCTAAACCAAACCTACCACAATCAACCTGCACAGATATATGGGCAATAACAGAAAGATCAAAAAATTTAAAAAGATCATGGGGAGGGGACATGCTAGGGGTATTTAGGTTCAATTATATAATTGACAAACAAAGAAATGGAAAATGTATCACTAATATCAATAAAAAGGAGACCAGTAAATCAAACGTTGCACGGCACCACCCATCGTTCTTTTACTCTCGTCCTCACCAAGATAATCAATTAAAGTTCACAGCATCACCCATCGTACTTTATCACTCTTCCTCACCAATCAATAGCATAAAGTAATTACACGGCATCACCCATCGTGCTTTATCGCTTTTACTCACCAATCAATAGCATAAGGTAGTTGCATGACATCACCCATCGTGCTTTATCACTCTTCCTCACCTAATCAATAGCATATAGTAGTTACACGGCATCACCCATCGTGCTTTATCACTCTTCCTCACCAATCAATAGCATAAAGTAATTACATGGCATCACCCATCGTGCTTTATCACTCATCCTCACCCAAATAATAGTCACAACCAAACAGGAAAGGAATATATAACAAGACAAAATATCCCGGCAAGGGAGAATAACTCAACAGTAAATTTCGGCAAGGGAGGATAACTCAACAATAAATCCCGGCAAGGGAATATAGCTCAACAATAATTCTCGACAAGGGAAAAGTACAAAAATTTCCTCTTTCAGTTCATTTGCTTCTCAACTATCACTTCATAGTTCATTTAAGAAGTAATTAGCACAGTTGTTCACTTATTTCGAAACTTAATAGCAATTATGACTCACGGTCATGCTAGACTCGGGCGCATAGGTAACTGTCACCATACCTATACACCGACTCAATATTACACATAGCAGATATTAACCTAATCATATTCCCTCAAGCCAAAGTTAGATCAAACACTTACCTCGAAATCTTACAACTCAACTCACGCTTCTAGGATAGCTTTACCCCTCGAATACGGTCTAATCTAACCATAATTTACTCAAATGTATCAACAAATGCTAGTCAAAACAATTTGGATGGATAAGAATGAAATTCCCAAAGTTTTACTCAAAAATTTCAAAAATGCCCCCGGTTCCACGTGGTCAAAACTCGAGGTTCGAACAAAAACCGGGTTACCCATTCCCCCACGAGTTCATACATACAATTTTATTTTGAAATCGGACCCCAAATTGATGTCAAAATCCCTAATTTTATAAAAACCTAGGTTCCACCCCAAATCCCCCCATTTTTGACCATGAAAGCTTTGATTCAAGGATGAAATCATGTTAAAAGATGTTAAGGAGTAGGAAATTAAGTTAGAAATCACTTACCAATCGTTTTGGAGAAGAAAAGTTGTTAGAAAAATCGTCCCTTAGGTTTTGAGTTTTTGAAAAGTGGTAAAAATTACTGAAGTTTCGAACTTATATACCTTTCTGAGGGCCTGGCGCGGACCACACAAAAATATGCTGCGGCCGCACCGAGTGGGGGAAAGGTCGGGTCCCTATGAACCCTCGCAGCGCAGACCGCACTGATTTGGTGCGCGGCCGCACTGGTCATGCCAAAATCTCCAGCCTCAGACTCATCCACGCGGACCGCACAGAAGTGCCTCGCGTCCGCATAGCTCCAGCTCTGACCGTACAGAAATGGCTGCGGTCGTGCTGTTGTCTGAAATACCTCCCGGAACTCTCTCAAAACTCACCCGAGCCCTCGAGTCTCCCAACCAAAAATACACACTAACTCAGGGTCGTCCTACAGACTTACTCGTGCGATCAAATCGCTAAAATGACATCGTTTACATAGGATCAAATCTCCAAACACATGATTTTTCATTTCTAACTTCAAAACTCTCTAACTTTCCACTATTAGTCCGAAACACGTCAAACAATGTCCGTTTTCAACTAAACTTTACAGATAGCGATTAATGCCCTTTTAAGACTTGTACCGGGCTTCAGAACCATTATACGATCCCGATACCATCACTTTTGATCAAATTTTCATTTTCATTTTTCCTTATGCATTTCAAAAAATAATTTCACAGAAAAATTCCGTACTCGGGCCTAGGACCTCGGATTTCGATTTCTGGAATACGCCCGAGTCCCAAAATTGCTTACGGACACTCCGGGACCGTCACATCATGGGTCCGGGTCCATTTATCCAAAGCGTTGACCAAAGTCAACTATAGCAATATTAGTATCAAAAATTATTGTTTTTAACACAGAATTCAAATATTTTTACATAAAAATTTTCCGGCTTTGCACCTGGACTGTGCACACAAATCAAGGCAATCTAATAAGAGGTTTTCAAGGCCTTAGAAGTGCAAAGAAAGGGAGAATCACGGTGATGACCCTTTGGGTCGTCACAGACCAAGTCCGCTCATTTCATAACAGTGTCTACTACTTACTCAGCGAAGCGATTAGCGCGGATTTACATTAGAGAGATTGTCTGACGGCACGGTATTCTAGTTTCTATCATCTCGGATAGGGGTACTCAGTTTATATCACGATTTTGGAGAGCCGTCCAGTAGGATTTGGGTACCCGGGTTACTATAAGTACAGCTTTTCACCCTCAGACGGACGGACAGTCTGAGCGCACCATTCAGATTCTTGAGGACATTCTCCGTGCGTACATGATTGAGCTTAGAGGGTCTTAGGATCAGTTCTTGACATTGGCTGAGTTCACTTACAATAATTTTTACCAGTTTAGCATTTAGATGGTGATGTATGAGGCTTTATATGGCAGGAGATACAGATCCCCGGTGGGTTGGTTTGAGCCGGGTGAGGCCAGGCTATTGGGCACTGATTTGGTACAGGATGCGGTAGAGAAGGTTAAGTATATTCAGTACAGACTCCGTACATCCTAGTCCAGACATAAGTGTTACGCGGAGCGTAAGGTTTGTGATGTCTCCTTTATGGTTGGTAAGCGGGTTCTGCTTCGGGTCTCGTCTATGAAAGGCATCATGAGGTTTAGGAATAAAGGGAAGTTGGGTCCAAGGTTTATTGGCCCCTCTTGAGATTTTAAAGCGAGTTGGGGAGGTAGCTTATGAGCTTGTTTTACCTCCCAGTTTGGCTGGGTTTCATTCGGTATTTCATGTCTCGACGCTTCGGAGGTATCACAGGGATATGTCTCATGTGTTGGAGTTCATTTGAGTTCAGTTGGACAAGGATTTGTTCTATGTTATAGAGCCAGTGGCAATCTTGGACAGGTAGGTCTGAAAGCTCAGGTTAAAAGATATAGCTTTAGCAAAGGTTCAGTGTTGGGGCCAGTCAGTCGAGGAGGCGACTTGGGATACCGAGCGAGATATGCGCAGCCGATACCCTCATCTATTTGCTACTTCAAGTATGTTCTCTATGCTTGTTCTAGGACGAATGAATGTTTAAGTGTAGGTGGATGTAACGACCCGGCCGATCGTTTTTAGAATTTAAGACCCGTTCCCCTCTTAACTACTTCCCTAAGTTCATTTCTGCTGTTTTGATTTGTCGCGACGTTCGGTATTAGGATTCTGAGTGTTTTGGGACACTTAGTCCTCGACTTAGAGCTTAAGTGTTGGAAAGTGCTCCGTAATCTGAACCATGTGAAGACGGTCTCGAGGAAATCTAATGGTTCTGTGAGCTCCATTAGGTGATTTTGGGGTTGGAAACGTGTCCGGTATATGTTTTAGAAGTTCGTATCTCATTTAGGCTAGAAATGCCGAAAGCTAGAATTTGGAGATTTCTGGTCTGGTAGAGAATTTTTTATCCAATGGTCAGAACGGGATTCCAGTGGTTGTTGTAGCACCGTCATGTTTTTTGGAGGTTCGTGCAAATTTTACAGGTCAATCAGACGAGTGTTGGTTAGGTTTTGGAACAAATGCGTGTTTTGGATGAAATTGGAATACTTAGGCTTGAATCATTGAATTAATCAAGTTTACGGTGTTGTTTTAGGAGTTTTAAGGATTGGTACAAGTTTGTTGACGTATTAGGTGGTATTGGTGCATTTGGTTGAAGTTCCGGGGGCCTCGAGTGTGTTTCGGATGCTCAACGAGCAAACTTTTGGAGTTAGAAGGAATATTGCAGCAGCCTTATGGTATTTTCGCTTCTGCGGCTTGGGATCCACAGAAGCGGAGCCGCAAAAGTGACTTGGCAGTCGAAGAAGCGGAGAGTTGATGTTTGTCCAGGAACCGCAGAAGCGAAATCGCTTCTGCGATGGGTGGACAACAGAAGCGGATGGTCGGTTATTTAAAGAGATCGCAGAAGCGGCTGGTTTTTCCGCAAAGGCAAGACCACAGAAGTGTTTTTTTCAAAAGTTGGAAAATCAATTGAGAGCTCGGGGAAAGGCGATGTTGGGTGGTTTTTGAAGAGGAGATCATTCTATAATGTTTCCTTAACCTCATTTAGTTGCTTTCCATCAAAATCTAGTTAAATACACCATTAGATTTCGAATTCAAGGTCTAAAATTGGAAAACAATGGGTGAAATTTCTTAGACTTAATTGTTTGATTTTGAGTGGGAATTTGACTTCCGATTTGGTAGATTTTTATATGGCTAGACTCGTGAGAGTACGAGGATTCTGGAAATGTAAAAATTATTTGATTCCGAGCCATTGGCCTGAGCGGAGTTTTTGGTCATTTTACCTAATTTTGCGACATAGCATTAATCTTAATAATGAAATCAATTGTTTGTGATGTTATTTACGTTACGTAATTGGATTGAAAAGATCTGGGTCATTCGAAGTCGGATACCCGTGGTAAGGGCATTGTTTCGTAGTTGGTTTTGCACCGGTTCATCGTAAGCAGCTTGTCTAACTTTGTGTGGGGGACCTCTCCCCTTTGGATATATTACTTGTTATTTGAAATGCCTGGTACGTGAGGTGACGAGCGTGTACTTGAGCTAATTGTTGGAAATCCATTTTACATAGATTATTTAACTGTGTTTTCTTGCGCATTGGCCTATTCTAATTGCAATTTAACCTATGTTAGCTTAGAAAAAGCATGTTTAGCTGACTTACTTGCTTATTTGCCTAAACTGTATTATCTGTCCTCCATGAAGCATGCTAGACTAAAAATTCTATTAATTGTTCTTACTTAGCATTTACATTGTTTGAATTGTTGTGGTGTTTACAATTTGGGACTGCGGGACGGTATCCCGGAAACTCCCCTGTACGTGTTTCATTCTAAGATTGAGAGTGCGGGATACCAAGAGATCCCTGGCACAGATATGATTATAAAAATGGAGGATACCAAGAGATCCTCAGAATACTAAGAGATCCCTCTTGTATAAATGAAGGATACCAGGAGATCCTCGGGATACTAAGAGATCCCTCGTGTATATGATGAGGATACCAGGAGATCCCCGGATAAACTTTTGGTGGTGGTTTGTACTTCTATTTATTAATTTACTATGTTGGTTATCGGTTACTATTTTATTTATTATCTTGATAGATTCTCACAGTAACTTATATTCATGTTATCTTTTCCTTTTCATATTGATTATTATGTTACCTCTGTAAGGCCTCGACCTTCCTCGTCACTACCCGACTGAGGTTAGGCTTGGCACTTACTGAGTACCATTGTGGTGTAGCGATGCCTCTTTTGTGCATGTTTTTCATGTGCAGACTCGGGTAATTCTTCCCAGGCATATCATCCTCGCAGCGGAGAGCATTAGAGGAGACTCTAGGTATATCTGCTACGTTCGCAGAGCCAAAATATCTATTTCATTCGAGCTGTAACCGATAGCCCTCTTTCCCTTCTTTTCATGTTGTTCTAGTTACTCTGGTGTAGAGCATATTATGAAACTCTTTAGCCAGTGTTGCCCGTGAGATTTCGGGCTTTGGGATTATTTTTAGAACTTTAGTGTTAAAATGAATGTGCCAGGTGGCAATTTTATACATTTCTTATGTTATCTAGCTTTGAGTTATTATTTTTCGTAAAGGTAGCAAATTTCGCAATGCGATAGGCATTCCTAGTCGTGAAGATTAGGTGTCGTCATAACATGTTCACAATTGGTGAACTAAGGTCGTGATAAGTTGGTATCAGAGTCGTACTATGCACCTCTGGCTCCCCCCCAGATAAAAGCAGTGTGTGTTATGAGGACTAATACTAGGCAATCACTATTATCCTTAGCCCCACGGTGGGCGCCAAACTTTTTACCTTAAAAACTGGATAACAATTAAACTTATAATGTGGGTTTTAAGATACGTGATTTCACCTAATACCAATTATTAAATTAAAGATAAGTGATGAGAATTTACAAGAATGTAAAACAAACCAATGCCTAGACAGTGCCATCCAGCTGATGAACCCTCGAGCTTAGTAAAGTAAGAACAATTGAAGAACAACAAGTTGACAAACTAGAGAAAGAAAGAAATGTTATATTGCCTTGATCTGTATGAATGTAAGATGTTTACAAATGATGGGAACTCCCTTTTATATGCTAGAGGAATCCTAATTATGATACAATTCTAATTACGAAAGTAAATTCCATGATTGGTACAAATAACCGCCCTTGATTTCATCTGTTCCGAGATTTCCACCGTGATTTTCGACTGGTTACAGATATATATCACCTCTCCGTTATTGGACTTCACTCGAAGTCGGTCATACTTAGTCTCGATTGATGCTGGCTTCGGTCTCGACGAACACCTCGATTCGTGAATTTGACACTTCATCTTCGTGCTATAGCCCGATTTATTACGAGGCTAACATTCGATGTGATCCCATACTCTCAATTAAAGAGCAAAATAGGACAAGTCCGATTTTAATAGTATACCGCTACTATTATATTTAAGAAGACTTTTCTATTGTGAACAAGGGAACACTAAAACCTTCTATACTTAAAGTATTTAAAATCGTACTATCTTAAACGTGTCATTAAACTGAGAAGGCTAATATTAAAAGTTTAAAAATATAAGAATTTGTGTACGAATAAAACAGAGAACCAAATACATATAATGGAGAAGAAAAAGTTCTTGATAGGCCAGGTGTCTCACTTAAGTGAGAAAAGTTTGGTTTTGTTGACTTGACGTAATACCACACTATTTCAGTAATGACAGTAAAATGTTTTATTTTTAAGCATTTCCTAGAATCCTGATGCAACGAACAACCATGGAAATAAAAAATACAATGTTGCTCCTTTTTCTGCAACTTTTGCTATTCTTCTGCTTTTCTGTCGCAGCTAACACAAATAGTACGAACCAGAATTTTTCTCTAGGAGATACGCTTGATGCAGAGAAATCCATAACTATTGGCGTAACCATGGTCTCTTCAGGTGGAATCTTTGAGATGGGCTTCTTTACACTAGGTAACCGTTCCAACTATTATATTGGTATATGGTATAAACAAATAACTCCTCAAACAACAGTTTGGGTAGCAAATAGAGAGTCTCCTATTTCTTTTACCGAAATGGACACCGCACAGCTCAAAATTATACAGGGCAACTTGGTGCTTCTCAATGGGTCTGGACTCTCAATTTGGTCGACAAATATTAATGACTCAAGCACGTCGACGAAAACTGTAGTGGCGATTCTTCGTGATGATGGGAATTTAGTTTTGAACAATGGGTCCAAATCCAATTCATTGTGGCAAAGTTTTGATCATCCGAGCGACACGTTTTTGTTTGGTTCTAAACTTGGATACAATAAAAGAACTAAAACAAAGCAAGGTCTCACTTCTTGGAAGAACTCTGACGATCCTAGTCCAGGGCTATTTTCCTTTGAGATGGAGCCGATCGGTGAGCTCACCCTTAAGTGGAATAAAACTGTACGGTACTGGACGACAGGACCATGGAATGGACACACTTGGTCCAACTCCAAGGCGCCACTAAAATCAAACCCTACGTACAACTTCTCATATATAAACAACACGGATGAGGTCTATTTTACATATTTTATCTTTAATCCTTCAGTCTTAACAAGATTCATAATAGATGTGACGGGGGAAATTAAGACTCTTACATGGTTGAATAGTACCAAGCAGTGGAATATGTTTTTGACTTTACCAGAAAAACCATGTGATGTATATGGTTATTGTGGTGCATATGGTGCTTGTAGTGATAGCTTAAATAGTACTCCACCCTTGTGTGATTGCTTGCCTGGTTTCACTCCTAAGTCAATCAAAGATTGGAACTTAAACAAATTCTCTGGTGGTTGTGTGAGGAAAACAAGTCTAAAGTCATGTGCTAATTCTAGTGCTTTTACTAATTTGGAGGAGGACAAGTTTTGGATGCACCCCCAAATGAGATTACCAGTGGATAATCACACTCATTCTTTTGGTAGTGCATCAATATGTAAATCCACTTGCTTAAAGAATTGCTATTGTACTGCGTATATTTTTTATGGTTACAAATGTCTAAATTGGGAAGGAGACCTCTTCAACTTACAACAACTCTCACAAGATGATGCTAGTGGAATGACTATTTATGTCAAATTAGCTGCTTCTGAATTTTTAATTCCCAAAGGTATATTCATAAACTATTTAGCCTATCAGGTAACAAATATCAGTTTTTAATTATTTATGCTTTTGCCTTAGTAGTTGCAGATGAAACACACAAGTCAAGAAGGCTAAAAGTTCTTATTCCTCCTACAATTGCCACTAGTCTTTTACTGTGCAGCTTTATCTACCTATTTTATAGAACGAGGAGAGCGAGAACAAAAGGTACCCAAGTGAAAATTCTCTGTTCTTGATGAATTATATTATACATGGCTTAATTCAGAATTACATATATCCTACCCTTTTTCTTTCTATCAAGAAAATCCACGACCAAGCTGGTTGAATACTAAAGAGGGAGAAAACAACATAATAAATGAAGAGGATGAGAAAGGCATTGATGTTCCTTTCTTTAGTTTGGAAAGCATTTTAGCAGCAACGGATAACTTCTCAGATGAAAATAAATTAGGACGCGGTGGTTTCGGTCCTGTTTATAAGGTTATTGCTAAGTACTAGTATCATTATTTTGGTTAAACCTTTTATTTATAAGCTATGAATTTGTTAACATAATAAAATTGACTGAAAATATTTTCAGGGAAAACTTCAAGGAGGAAGAGAAATCGCAATCAAAAGATTGTCAACCGAGTCGAGCCAAGGCATAAAAGAATTCAAGAATGAAGTAGTATTGATTGCAAGACTTCAACATCGAAATCTTGTTAAACTTGTGGGTTACTGCATCCAAATAAATGAAAAGATCTTACTCTATGAATATATGCCAAACAAAAGTTTAGACACCTTCATTTTTGGTAAGTCTTCGCATGATTTCTTATTTCACAATATAAACTGCGATTCTTATAATTAAGTATTACCACTTTTTAATGTTAACTGCACAAGATGAAAGACATCATGTGCTATTAGATTGGAAGAAGCGGTTTGATATCATCTTTGGTATTGCTCGAGGGCTTCTTTATTTGCACCATGATTCAAGATTGAGGATCATTCATAGAGATTTTAAAACAAGTAACATATTATTGGATAAAGATTTGAACCCTAAGATTTCAGATTTTGGTTTAGCAAGGATCGTCCAAGGGAATGTTACAGAAGCAAATACAAACAAAGTTGTGGGAACATAGTAAGGCTATCTGCAATCACTCTAATTTTAGAACTTGAATATTTAATCTATCACTTCATAAAAATTTCGTTAATATTATTTATAACTTGGCATTGTACAGTGGTTACATGTCTCCGGAGTACGCATTAGATGGATTATTCTCAATCAAGTCAGATGTGTTTAGTTTTGGAGTAGTTATGCTTGAGATAATATGTAACAAGCGAAATACAGGATTTTATCAGAGGGACGAAGCCTTAAACCTCCTAGGTTATGTGAGTGAAGATTTCTTAAACTCTAGGTCTTTTTTCTTTTTGGCCTTTTAATGTTTAGTTAATTAGTAATTGCATTACCTCTTTTTCTAACTCTTTTTTTTTCTTTTTTTTCTTTTGTTTCTTTTTACCTCTTTTCCCGATGTAAAATTACATTTCAGGCATGGAGATTATGGAACGAAGGAAATGCTATGAGTTTGGTTGATGCATCAATACTTGAATCATGCAATGAGGAAGAAGCATTAAAATGCATTAATATTGCACTCTTGTGCGTACAAGAAGATGCTAGCATGCGTCCATGCATGCCAGATGTAAGTATAATGCTTAGTAGTAAAAACACATCTCTTCCAAAACCTAATAAACCAGCTTTTACAGCAAGAACACGTGCATGTAGCACATCAACTTCGTCGTCTAGTAAATCGTACATCAACTCCAATAATGAGTTGACAGTTACTCTAGAGGATGGCCGATAGCCCAACATTCAAAATTAATTGGGTTAATCCTAAATATAAATTGGCAGAAACTAGAAATTATACTCCATCTTGGTTTATTTGTATGTCTATTGTTTACTCTTTCTTCTTTCTGAACATTATTTTGTTCTTTTATGTAAATTACTTATCTGAAGATTTTGGTTTTTCATTTCATTGATGTATTTGTCCATGTACTTTTGGTTCTACCATGGTGTAAAGGAAGATTCTAAATGCTGTCAGACTTATCTGCAACAATAACCCTCGATAATACTAGCATTTCATAATAACTGGGAAATTTCTTTGAAACAAGCTTTTATATTATATTTTCTCTTTATGACAATCTTTTACTTCTAATAGCAACATTGATTATTTTAAAGATATTCTTTTTAAAATTTTCTTTCTATGACAGTTCTCCATACTCTACTTTGTAAGATCTTACGAGGTCATCATTGTTGTATAACAGTTTCCCTCAAATATTTTTTATTCATTATTCTATTAAAATCAAAAGAAGTCATCTATTAATTATACTTCATTCGTTTCAATTTATATGAACCTATTTGACTTGGCACGGATTTTAAGAAAAAAATTAAAAAAAATTAGAATTTGTCGTTCTAAATAAGTTCAAATGGGGCACAGAGTATTTATGTGATTATAAAAAGTTTCTCATTAAGGGTGAAGTTATTACTTTAAGCTAAATTGTTACCAAATTTAAAAATAATTTATTCTTTTTAAACGAACCAAAAAAAAAATACATTCACATAAATTAGAACATGGGAAGTATTTTTTAGAGACATAACTTCAATAAATTTTGTGAGTTTCAATGAGGATTTTGGAGCGTCAAAAATTCTTGTTAATTAAGAAGGGGAGAAACTAAAAGATGAAGTTAAAACTTTGTGTATTCTACCATTTTCCACACATTTCACCTTATTAATATTGTATTCGCTTTTTTAAATACAATTTTAATTGATGAAATATGAGTTTCATTTGAGATTTTAAAATTAAATAATTTATTGCCTTTTAAACCTTAACGAAATTGGAAAAAATAATCTTGGGCGTTCTTCTATTTTTAGCATCTAAATAAAATATAAATGTCATATCCTGCTACACGTATATGGTTTCAGAATTGAATTAGAAGGATGGTTCTCACTTGAGAAATTGAAGTTGGAAGAGTTGATCAAGTTTGACTTTTGATTTATTTAACTTCGGATCTGAGTTTTGATAGTTCCGATAGGTCCGGATTTGATTTTGAACTTTATGGTGAATGCATGAATTTGTATTTAAATATTTTTAGAAGGTTTCAACACTATTTGACGAAAATCAGCAATTTGAAGTTTGGAAGGTTCATAAGTTTGACCGGGAGTGTTACATCCCGTACTTTTATACATTAGATTTGTCGTAAGATAATTGACATCAGCTCAAGAACAAGATTATTTTTGAGGTTATAAATATTTATGCTATTTGTAACAAGTAATAAGTAAAACCGTGAAGGTTAAAGGGTAAACAAATCGAAAAAATTGAGTTTCATCGAAATTTTATATTTTGAGATTAAAAAGCTGTCCAAGTTATAATATTCGTATTTATAGATTGGTGCGATATAATATAATCATCATAGTAAGGTATATAAAATATATTAATATTTAAGTGAAATGAGACCTAAAAATTATTGGTTAAATGTTGGTATAAAGTTGGAGAATATGAAATTAATTACAAGTGGATAAGTACAAGAATTGTTTCGTACACGTGAAACCATGACAATTAAAGTAAAATATGACTAATATCTGTATATATGCTGGTGGTGTCACATTTCGGGCATATTAAAATGTATAAGTGGGATGGACCCCACGGCCCACCAAGAAAGACTTGTTGGGATCCTTTAATAGGCGTTTGGACATAAGAATTACTTCCTCTATTTCATATTGTTTGAGTTAATTTATTTTTTATTCTGTTTTAAAATAAATAATATATTTTTAAATTTAGAAATAATTTAATTTTAAACTATTCATTTTTCCTTTTTTATCTTTAGTGAAAAGCTTTAATAGCTACACAATTGGTATGACCCCATAAACCATTTACCCCTTAATCTTTTAACACTATAAGTTTTAAAGTCTTTTTCTTTTTTCTTAAACTCCATGCCGAGTCAAACTAATTCAAACAATATGAAACAGAGAGAGTATAAAATTCTGAAAAAAGTAAACTATTTTTTTTCAAGTAAAAATATTGAAAAATTAAAATTGTATTTGAACATGAATATAAATTTGGGTTGTTTTGAAAACTTTAAGTAAAATTTTGAAAAAACAACGTTTTGGAGTCTTTCAAATATTTAAAGATTTTAAAATTTATCTTCAAATAAAAATTTAAAAATTTTATGGCAAAGCTATAATTTCGAACAAAGAGTATATATATATATATATATATATATATATATATATATATATATATATATATATATATATATATATATATATATATATATATATATATATGGTGTGACATACGGCTTCTCAGGAACACAATAACTTTTGCGTAGACCCTGTATTTTTGTTAGAAAAATAAATATCTATTTGTGAACCTAATTATTATTGTATATTAATTTGAAATTGTGACAAAAACCCATAAACTTAAAATCCTGGATTTTATATATATATATATATATATATATATCAAGTATAATTTTAGATAGTCACTATTATAGTATTTTCGGATATGTTTTAAGTTAGACACTTGATATGCGAAAGTTTATAAATGTGATTTGCTTTATTATAAATATAAAAATTATCGTCTCGTAATAATTTACCATTTTGAGAATTAATAGTATAGAAATTTGGACTTTTGAAGTTTGATAAGAAATATTAGACTTTGATATAATCTTTTTACCAATCTCATAATCTTCACGTCTCTATAATGTAACTACCATGTTTGTTGTTTTTGGAAATCCCCTATTAAATATTTTTTCTAAGTTCATTTTTGCTATTTTGGTTTGCCGGGATATTCGTTATTGGAGCTCGAAGAGTTTTGGGACACTTAGTCCCTAAATGAGAGATTAAGTGTTGGAAAGTGGTCTGCAGTCGGAACAGTGTGAAAACAATCTCAGAATGGAAAATCGATGGTTCTGTTAGCTCCCTTAGGTAATTTCAGGGTTGGGAGCATGTTCGGAATGTATTTTGGAAGTCCGTAGCTTAATTAGGCTTGAAATGCCAAAGTTTGTATTTTTTATGTTCCGGTCCGATGGTGAATTTTTTATCCGAGGGTCGGAATAGAATTCCGGAAGTTGCGTTAACTCTGTCATGTCATTTGGCATGTACATGCAAAATTTCATGTCTGTCGGACGTGTTTTAGTTAGTTTTTTTTATCGAAAGCGTATTTGGAAGAAATTTGAAGTTTTTTAGGCTTGAATCTGTGATTAAATCGGGTTTTCGGTATTATTTTAGATGTTTTAAAGATTTGTAATAGTTTGAATGAGGTATTAGGTGGTATTGGTGATTTCGGTTGAGGTCCAAGGGGGCCCGGGATGATTTCGGGTGGTTGACGGAAAGCTTTGAAGTTGAATGGGCTGCTGAAGTGCTTGTACCAGTCTTAACGGCACCTGCAGTTTGGTTTGCGGAGTTGTAGAAGCGGCCGGCTAATCGCAGATGCAAAATTTGGACTCCTTAGCTTTTCCGCTGGTGCGGAAGATTTGACCGCAGGAGTGATTCGCACCTGCGAGATTATAACCGCAGAAGCGGATCGTGGTCCGCAGAAGCGGGACTGCAGAAGCGGTCCCTTGTCCACAGAAGTGGAAATGCCTGTTCAGAAAAGTGAATTTCGAGGGTTGAGTTTCAAAGTTTGAAAAATTAATTGAGAGCTTGGGAGAGGGCGATTTCTAGAGGGTTTTGACGAGAAGATTATCGGGTAACATTTTCCTAATCCAATTTAGTTGTATTCCATCAATATCTAGCTTAATCTATCATCTAATTTCGTATTTGGAAGCGAAATTGGGAAAAACTTCTTAGACCAAACTATTGAATTTTGAGTGGGCATTTGACCTGCTATTTGGGAGATTTTTATATGGTTAGACTCGTGTACGAGGATTCTGAAAACGTAAAAATTATTCTATTACGAGACGTTGGCATGGGAGTATTTTGGTTATTTTTACCGATTTTTGCGCCCTAGCTTTAAATTTAGTAGTGGAATCAGTTGTTTGCAATATTATTTATGATATGTAATTGAATTGAATAGATTTGGTCCATTTGGAGTGGGATACTCATGGCAAAGATGTGGTTCCTAGTTAATTATTGAGCCGGTTCGAGATAAGTGGCTTGTCAAACATTGTGTTGGGGACCTTCTCCCCTTAGGACTTGTTATTTGATGATTGAGTGCCTTGTATGCGAGGTGACGACCACGTACTTGTGCTAATTGTTGAACACCCGATTTGTACTTAAACTGATCAAGTTGTTATTCCTTTCTTACTTATTTTGTTACTTGCCATATAGCATGTGATAGTCTAGAAAAGCATGTTAGCTGACTTTATTAGTTTAATTGCTTAATTTGCCTTGTTGCATTACGTGAAGCATGTTTGGCTAGAATACCTGTTGCCTTGGTGTTTAATTCTGTTTTCGATTATTCACTGGCTGTGGTTGCATATTTATATTTGGGACTACGGATATGGGATCCGGTAGCTCCCCTCTTGTTTGTTTACTTTGGGACTACGGGTTCGATTCCCGATAGATCCTCCTTAACATTTACTTTGGACTACAGGTTAGATTCCCGGTAGATCCCCCTGCACATTGACAGTTGGACTACTGGACAGTATCCCGGGAGATCCTTTGGACATACTTATATGATGGACTACGGGATGGTATCCTGGGAGATCCACTGGACAGTTGATAAAGGACTACAGTACGGTATCCTGGGTGATCCACTGGATAGTTGAGAAAGGACTACAGGACGGTATCCTGCGAGATCCTCATGGAATTATTGGAATTGAGTTGTACCATTCCGTGTTTATTCTTATTTCGATTATTAGTTGTTGACATGTAGATTCTGCCTTATTTCGTCGTTGTTTCCATTATTCTATCTGTTTTCATACTGAACATTATTATTATTATTATTATTATTATTATGTTTTACCTCAGTAGGGCTTTTACCTTCCTCGTCACTACCCAACCGAGGTTAGGCTTGGCACTTACTGAGTACCATTGTGGTGTACTCACGCCTCTTCTGCGCATATTTTTATGTGCGAATCAGGTACTTCCTCCCAAGCGTATCATCCTCGCGGTGGAGAGATCTAGTTGAGGCATGAGGTATATCTGCTACGTCCGCAGACCAAGAGTCTCTATTCTATTCAAGCTTTAGCAGATAGATCATTTCTTGTTAGATAATACGCTTAACGCTAGAGGGGGGGTGAATAGCGTTATAATAAAATTTAGCGTAAACTTGCGGAATTTAAAATTTGCTGGAAATAATTAAGTGCGTTAAATAAATAAAAGGAAACAACGCACCGATATATTCTGGTTCACCGCAACATGTGGCTAGTCGAGTCCCCGAGAGACTCTCTCGAGATTTTCCACTAACTTGTCAAGCTTACGGGTGCTCAACAAACCTTTACAACTTAAGGACACAAGCCTTAACACCTTTGCTCGGAGATACAACACTCCAAGACTTCAACTAAGGAAACACAAGTTCCTTACAACAAGAGAATCACAATTCTCTTACAAGTGTACAAAACACTAAACACTCAAACAATACACTCCTTAATGAGTAGATATGAGTAAAAGAAGTAAGCTCAAGATCACAACAACTATGGACAAGACTTTGGCTCTCAAAAGCTTTATGAAATGAATATAAAATGATAAACAATAGTATGCAAGCTTATAGCAATAGAATGATCAGTTGTTGTGTGTTGTTGTGTTTAAAACACTGAAATGAAGTTGTATTTATAGTTGAAAAACTTGGCATTACCGTTGCCTAATTGCCAATTAAGAGTTGCTGATTTTACTGTGTGACAATCGATTGTCAAGAACCCACAATCGATTGTTTGCCAATCTTTCCAGAAATCAATCCCAGATTTTACGCTTGACAATCGATTGTCCAAGATCAACAATCGATTATTGGCAACGTTCAAAAAATCATTTCCAGATTTTACGAATAACAATCGATTATACAGAATCAATAATCGATTATTCAGCAACGTTCAAAAAATATTTTTCAGATTTTAATATCAACAATCGATTGTACAAAATCAACAATCGATTATTCAGCAACGTTCAAAAAATCTTTTTCAGATTTTAATATCAACAATCGATTGTACAAAATCAACAATCGATTACCTGACGGTATTTGAAAACTTTACGACAACGGTCAGCTTCACAATCGATTGTGTAATGTTAACAATCGATTATTTATCAGACTTTGAAAATCATTTTAGACAATCGATTGTTATACACTGACAGTTGATTATTTAATAACTTTGAAAAAGTCTGGAAGACACCTACCTCAACACAATCGATTGTCATATGTTCACAATCGATTATTTTGAGTTTTGAAAAACTTTGATGTACACTGCCTCATCACAATCGATTGTCATAAGGTTCACAATCGATTGTTATGCAGGTTTTGAAAAACCTGATGCTCACTGCCTTAACACAATCGATTGTCATTAATTCACAATCGATTGTCATGCAGTCTTGGCTTAACATAATCGATTATCATAAGTACATAATCGATTATCTTAGTCCAGATTTTAGAGGCATGTTTAAAAATCATTTTGACTGAAGTAAATATGCATGATTTAAAATCATTTAGCATTAAATTAAATATGCATGATTTTGTAAAAATAGTTTTACGAGAGAAGCCATGTCATGAGTCAAGTTGTCGGATCAAGATCACAATTAAGAACGACTCATTTAAACTATAGAACTTTATCTTGTGCTTGAATCTCGTTATCCACCAATTGTGCGCTTGTACTTGAACTTCGTCATATATCAATTTTCGCTTGTTTGTCATTCATCAAAACCTACACATAAGAACACATGTTTTAGTATAAGGCCTTGAGAACGTGTTTCCAACATTTCTTTCCTTTCATGTTGTTTAGACATTCTAGTGTAGAGCAGATTATTACATTCCATTAGCTTGCGTTGCCCGTGTTTTTCCGGGTTTTGGAATTTGTTTCAGACTTATGATGTTGAGTTGTATATGCCGAGCGGCATTTTGCGCAATTTCCTTTCTAGATATTTAATTTGGGTTTCTCTATTTTCCGTAATTATTTTATTTCCGTAAGTGTTAAGCTTACCTAGTCGTGGGGACTAGGTGTCGTCGTGACATGTTCAAGGTTGGTGAAATAGGGTCGTGACAAGTTGGTATCAGAGCTCTAGGTTAATTGGAGTCATGAAACACAGACTAGTTTATTAGAGTGTCACTGATCGGTACAGAGACGTTTGTACTTATCTACGAGAGGCTATGTAATTGTTTTGGAAAAATCTTAACTTTATTGAAATCCTTGTCGTGCTATATTTTTGAAATTAATTCTAAGACTTCTGTATTCTATTCTCTCACAGATGGTGAGGAAACGCGCTACTCGGGTGAATGATCAGGCACCCGCTCCCCCTGCTACAGCCGCCAGAGGCAGGAGCCGGGGTAGGGGCCGTGGACGCACACATGGTGCAGCCAGAGCACTTGCACGAGTGTACGCTAAGGTACCACCAACAGATCCATCCGGAGTTTAGCCACCTGACACGCCTACCACCACTACTACACCAGCCCTTCAGGAGACATTAGCTCAGTTCATTTCTATGCACACAACCTTGGCTCAGGCGGGGTTTCTTTCCCTCGCTGCAGCCACATCCCAGGTCGGGGGAGGGGCCAGGCAACCGGAGCTCGCACTCTTGAGCAAAGAGTTCATATGGAGCAAGCCCCGGAGATCATTCGTGCGCCACGTCGACCCGAGGATGCGTCAGGTGCGTCGAGGACGAGCAGCGCAGGTTGGAGAGGTTCAAGAAGTATGATCCTCCGGTTTTCAATGGATAAGCGACAGATGATGCTTTGGGATTTCTAAAGGACTGCTAGTGTGTTCTTCGCACTATGGTCATAGTAGAGTCCATCTGGGTTTCTTTTACTGCTTTCCAGCTTCGGGGAGCCGCTTATGATTGGTGGTGCACTTATGAGATAGACAATCCAGTTGAGGCTGCTTCCCTGACATGGATCCTATTCTCGGAGATGTTTATGAGTGAGTTTGTCCCCCAATGTCTCAGGGACGCATAGCGCGCAGAGTTTTACCATTTGCGCAAGGGTGCTATGACCGTTTCGGAGTATGCTATCTGTTATACTAAGTTGGCCAGACAAACACCGACTTTGGTTGCTACAATTCACGAGAGAGTTTGCAAGTTCATTGAGGGTCTTATCTCACCCATCAGATTTAGCATGGCTTGAGAGCTGGAGATGGACATCTCTTATCAGCAGGTAGTGAGCATTGCTAGGAGGATTGAGGGTATGCTCGCTAGGGTGCTAGTGGAGAGAGATAGAGGCCAAGAGATCTCGAGAGTCGGGCCACTACTCTGGTGCCTGTACCCCAGCAGCAAGTTGACATGGTAAGGGTTTTTTTGGTCTCTCCTTTCATTTAATCTCTTCCAGCAGCCAGCAGTGCTCTAGCTCCGCTTGTACCTCAGGAGCCTTATATGCACCTCCGGTTTCTAGTGCACCTCCTACAGTGGGTGCTTCCGGGTGTCAGTCCAGCAGACCTGGCCCTAGCCAGTCACAACCGCCACATTCTCCCAGAGCTTGTTTTGAGTGTGGCGATACATGCCATATGGTTAGGGAGTGCCCCAGACTTGGTAGGGGTGCATCTTCACTATTTACTCAACCACAGCGTACTTCGCAGAGTTCTCAGGCCATGATCACAACTCCAGTTGCCGCCCCATCTGCCTAGCCAGCTAGGGGCGGAGGTCGGGGAGATAGATGTCGCCCTCGAGAGAGGGACGAAGCTAGATATTATGCCATTCCTGCTCATACCGAGGCTGTTTCCTCCAATTCTATCATTACATATATTATACTAGTTAGTGAGATAGAGGCATTAGTTCAATTCGATCCAGGCTCTACTTAATCTTATGTGCCTTCTTACTTTGCTCCGCATTTTGGGGTAGTCCGAGATTCCTTGAGTTCTCCTATTTATGCTTCTACTCCCATTGGAGATTCTCTTGTTTTGGACTGCATTAATCGATCGTGTTTGGTTACTCTTCGTGGTTTTGAGACCAGAGTGGATTTACTGTTACTCGGTATGGTTGACTTTGATATTAATTTGGGCATGGACTGATTGTCACCCCATTAGGCTATTATTGATTGTTATGTCAAGACCGTGATACTGGCTATGCCAGGTATTCCGCGTATTGAGTGGAGTGGTACTTTAGATCACACTCCCAGTAGAGTTATCTCTTTTCTTAAAGCTCGGTGTATGGTTGAGAAGGGGTGCACCGCGTATTTAGCTTATGTGAGAGATGTCAGTGCTGATAACCCTTCTATTGATTTTGTGTCAGTGGTACGGGATTATCCCGATGTGTTTCCAGCTGATCTTCCGGGCATGCCACCTGATAGAGACATTGATTTTGGTATTGATTTGTTGCTCGGCACTCAGCCAATTTCCATTCCTCCGTATCGTTATTGATACCCAATTTTTTCCTAAGTAATTTTGTATCCAAAACATTTCCAAATAACATATACATACATATATAAGCACACCCAAGAGTTTTGGTGCTTTTTCACATTTTTAATAAATTTTAAACCAATTTATTGCCTATTTTAATACCACAAAATCAAATAATTTATTCCCAAAATTATTACTTTTGGTGAAAATCTTATTTCATTCTCATATTTACTTCAAAATATAATTAAGGTGATTTTTGCATTTTTTTACAAATTTATTTGATATTTTCAAAGCTAAATTGCATGTAATTGCAATTATAGCATATTTTATGATTAATAATATTATATAATTATAAAACTAGTTCCAGTATTTTTAAATTAATATTTATATAGTATTTGTTTGCTCAGTATTTTTAATTTATTTTTTAATTTATTATTACTATTATTTATAAAATAAAAAGTAAAAAATTAGCTATTTAACACGTAGCCCATTTGTGTTTAAATTACAGCCACTATTCATTTTAATTCTAGCCCTCAATTTGACCAATTCCGCCTCCAAATTAAATGACCCAATTCCTAAAATACCCAACCCACGACCCGATCTGAAAACCCGCTCGGTTTCCCTTTAAATCTAGGCCGTTGATCAATTTTTATCAGCGGTGGATATTCCTTCTTTCCCTTTTTAATCCCTAAACCTACTTCATTTGCATAGAAATGCCGCCCTTGAAACCCTTCGTCTCTCAAAATTCTCTCTAGCCTCTCCGAAACCCTAATCTCCCCCATTTTATCTCACCGTGCTTCCACTGGAATCCATGGCGTCTATGGCCATTGATGTCTGTACTCACTCTCTCCAACCACTAAGAGTAAGTTTTTGGAACATATATGTATGTTCATATTTATATGTTTTGATAATTGACAAACCGATCTAGATGGAAAATAATATATGCCAAATAAATGTGAGTTATTATTGAATACACTTTTAATTTATATTTAACTAAAGTGTATTTATTTTGTAGATATGCAATAGCATACAAGGAGGAAGGTATGCAAAGTTGATATGCGCAAAGGGGAAGATTTGTCTTGCGACATTATATGAGCGGACAAGAATTGGAGTCCAAAGATGTTCAAGACAAGATAAAGAGAAGATATGAAGCAATGAAGATAAATTGAAGACTTTTGTTGAGTCTTATTTTTATTGTCTTTATTGTGATCTTGATCCGACTTTAAGTTTGAGTCTTGGCTTCTCTCATAAATCATTTTTTACAATGCATATCATAAAATGATTTTACAATGCATATCATAAAATTAATATATGTGATTTTACAACATATGCATATTATAAATGATTTTACAATATATGCATGTATATGCATATCACAATTGATTTTACAATATATGCATATCAAAAATGATTTTACAGTATATGCATATCATAAATATATTTTAAATACTTCAAACAAAATGATTTTAATGTTTTCATTTTAACCAAAATGGTTTTTGAAGTAAGTTTTCAATTCTGGTATACTCTGGTATACTTATTGTATATCAATGGTATATCAAAGGTACATTCCAGCTTTGTTTTAAAGAATATTTTTACGCAAGGCTAGATAATCGATTAACCAGAGTAGATAATCAAAGGTACATTCCAGCTTTGTTTTAAAGAATATTTTTACGCAAGGCTAGATAATCGATTAACCAAAGTAGATAATCGATTATCTCCTAAGATAATCGATTATCGCCTTAAGATAATCGATTATCGCATATCCGTTGCCTTTCAAACGGCTAGTTTTTTGAACGTTTGAACTACGATAATCGATTATCGTGGTAAGATAATCGATTATCTTGCTGAAAAATCAGATTTTAGTGTTTAAACATGAGCAACGGATACAAGAGTTTTTGGGGCTATAAATACACCCCAAAAACTCTCATTTGAACACACAACATCTGATATAAACATAAATAAGCTCTCAAACATTTCCAATATCATATCTGATCATTTTTATAGTTTGAAAGCCAAGTTCTTGAATTTATTGTTGTGTTCTTGAGCGTACTTGTTTACTCATTATCCACTCTATTAAGAGAGTATTTGTTTAAGTGAGTAGTAAGTGTTTGTATACACTTGTTGCAAGAAGAAAGGGTATATTTCTTCTTGAGAAGTCTTGGGGTGAGGTATCCTCGAGCAGGGTTTCTTGAGGCTTATGTGATTTAAGTTCTCAAGTGTAAAGGTTTGTTAGGTACCCGGAAACTTAACAGAGATAGTTGAACCTTGAGCTGTTGCTCAAGAGACTGGACTTAGCCACAGGTTGTGGTGAACCAGTATACGTTTTGGTGCACTCTCTCCTTACTCTTTAATTTCCGCATTATTGTTTTAAATTCCTGTGATTTTTTATAATACGCTATTCACCCCCCCTCTAGCGTTAAGCACGTATTCCAACAATTGGTATCAGAGCCTAACTCTCTGAAAGTCTTAACAGTTTGAGAGGATTTTTCTATGGCTTCTACTAGTAGTGCTTGTACAGGAACAGGTGAAGGATTTTGCACATTTTTGCTTCCAATATTTGATGGAAGCAATTACACATATTGGAAAGATAGGATGAGAATCTTCATCCAATCGAACAACTTTCGTCTATGGCAAATCATCAAGTATGGTGAGCGAATGACGACACAAGTTGGGAAAGCCATGGTAAGTGAATACAATACCAAGGCAATCAATATGTTATATAGTTCTTTGAATCAGGAGGACTGTCGGAAGATTTCCCACTGCAAAACTGCCAAAGAAATGTGGGATAAGCTTGAGGACACCTATGAAAGAACACCTCAAGAAGCAGACAGCTCATATGATGAACCGACTGCCCGATGCCTCATGGCCGACGAAGAAAAAGAGGTAAGTACTTCTGACTCTTATTCTTTTGAAGAATTACAAGTAGCTTTTAAAGAATTATTTTATGAATTGAAAAAGATTTCAAAAATCGCCAACGAGGCCACGGCCAAATCAAAGTTTTTGGAAGAAGAAAATAATTTTTTGAAAAATGACAATTTTGATCTTAGAAATAAGATTAAAGCAATGAAAGAATCTTCTTCAATTGATAAAAGTTCTATTTGTTTATCTTGTGACTCTTTGAAACTAGAAAACATAGAACTTAGGAACACACTAGAAAAACATAGTGTAGATGCTCCTAAAATTGTTGAAGAGATTAAGAAGAAAAAGCCTAAGAAAAATAGAAGGCGTAAAAAGAATAAGAATCATGCTAGAAATCATGATGCTCCACCTAGAAATAATTCTAGGAATTTTCCAAGTGAGCCTAGAAATAATGCTTTTAGGCAACCTAGAAATGATTCTAGAAATGAGTCTAGAATTAACCACTTTAGACCATCTAGAAACGATACTAGGTTTTTTAATAATAAGTCCAGAATTAATAATTTTAGATCACCTAGAAACAATTCTAGGAATCACGCTAATGAGCCTAGAATAAACCATTTTAGGCCACCTAGAAATAATTCTAGGATTTTTGTTGATAAGTCTAGAATGAATTATACTAGACCACCTAGAAATTACTCTAGGAATTTCAACACTTCTAGGAATGACTTTAGATCACCTAGAATATTTTGGCACAACCTAGGCATAGGCACAACCCGAACGTGGTATGTCACTACTGCAACCGGGTAGGGCACATAGCACCCATATGTTTTGCGAAACATAGGGATTTATCTTCCAGCTATGATTTTTATTTGCCTAACCCCCAAGGACCCAAAATGGTTTGGGTACCAAAAACCTATCCTTAGGTATTTTTGCAGGTGTGCTTGAAGGCTACAATATTGTAGTAGATGCACCAAGCACGACACCTCATTGCATCAAGGGGGAATTTCGGTTAGTTATCCTTTTTGATAAAAACCGAATTGATGATATGTGCCAGCAACCGATATTAACATATTTATTGTTAATTTGGTTCTTATATTGTTGAAATTTTTGATGTGCTTAATCGTAATAGTTGATATGTGTTAACAATTGAGATATCCTTGTTAACAATTAATATCAATTATCTTTGATTGATTCATATGTTGAAAATTTGTTGTTTAACAACAATTGGTATCAATTATTAAATGATTGATCCATGTTTTGATAATTATTTTTGGTATCAATTATTTTTATTAATTCATGTTTTGATAATCTTTTAAAATAACAATTGGCATCAATAAGTTGTTGTGCACAAGTCCTTTGGATGAAACAACAACTTTTGGATTATGGTCTTAGTCTTGATCACGTCCCTCTTAGATGTGATAACACTAGTGCCATAAGCTTGACGAAGAATCCAATTCTTCATTCAAGAACAAAGCATATTGAAATTAGGCACCATTTTCTAAGAGATCACATGCTTAAAGGTGATGTCCAAATTGAGTTTGTTTCAATTGGCCGACATCCTCACAAAACCTTTAGATAAAGAGTCCTTCTTCCGTATTCGAAATGAACTCGGAATTCTTGACTCTACGTTGATCTAAATGCATACATTTTAGGTTGCATTTATTTTTGAATATTACTGACTTGAGCGTCGGAGACGCGTATTTTCTTTTTGCAAGTATCACCCTATGAGACAGGGGGAACCAAGAGGAAGTTTTCCTTTTAAATTCAAGTCAATATTTATTTTGGATTGTGAATTTTTGATTTTAGAAATAGCATATCTGTTTTTTGATAAAATTATTTTCATAAAATTATGATATATATTTTTATCAAATATATGGTTTATTCTTATGTTTTCAAATGAATTTCATAAGATGAAAATTATTTTCCAATATTTTCTGTTTAAACGATTTTTCAAAGTCGTTGAAGTTAATCGACTAACTAGAAGTTATTCGAATAACTTGATTATCCAGAAAATCAAGCTATTTCTCCAGATATTCGACTAATCAGAAATTATTCGAGTATATCTGTTTCCAGATATTCGAATATCCCAGAAGATATTAGAATATGGCTCCCAGATAGTCGACTATCACATAAGATATTCGACTATCCACGGTCAAAATTCAAAAATCTGACCGTTTTATAGCTGTTCCAATCAGTCCAAAAATCTGATTTTTTCAACGCTATGTTTTCTTGAACTCCATAAATAGGAATAGTGTGTACTCTTTGTTTCACACCAAAATCATTCTTGTTCAAGAATTCTCTTAAAAAAGTCTATTTCAATATTCTTCCAATAGTTCTTCTTGCCTACAAATTTCAATGGCAAATAGAAGTTCTAAGCGTTCTCGTGCAGGAAAGAACATCCCTTCTTCTTCCAATACCCCTCCATCTATTTTAGGCTATGATGATGGATCGGTTCTTTGGTTCGAACATGAAATCGAACTACAAAGATTTGTTCAAAAGTTTGAGAATCGGGATATTCTTCCACCTCGATTCACAACCGCAAGATATGTAGCGGATTCTAATTATTCCAATATACTTCTACAAAGTTCAATAATCGACTTTGTTTATTTGAAGTATGATTTCATTCATCCTCTTTTGATTCAAGCTTTCTATTCGAATCTTAAGAAAGATGAAGATGGTGTTCTCTCTACCAAAGTTAATGGTATTCCCATTCTTCTTAGTGAAGAAAATATTCAAGATCTCACGAATCTTCCTCGTGATGGCCAAGACATCGATCAATATACCGGTGTCGAAGGAATACTCTATGATGAAAATGTCCTCTTCAACCTTATTGGAATTGGACAATTTGATTTTACTCAAGCACAAAAGAGAGCTCCCATCAAAGGAATTTTTTTTCGGAATTTCGTTTGATGCTTTATGTTGTCACTCGGATTCTTAAACCGAGAAAAAGCAATCATACTAAAATTGGCCGAGAAGATGCAAAGATTATGCATGCTATTATTTTCAAAGTACGCATAAATTGGTGTAAATTTGTTCTTACACATATGTTTGATTCAATAGGAAGTGACAAACCTCTTCCTTATGCATTACTTATAATGCATCTTCTTGAAGCGTCTCAAATCAACACCAATGTTGGTATCAAGAAAACTCGTACCAAATATTGGGAAATTCAAGAGACCTCTTTTCATGGCCATGATCAACCACATGATCAAAATCCAAATTCTCCTCCTCCAATTCAAGCTCGTCGTCCTCATGCTCAACCGGTTGTGTCTCAAGCCATCTTGAAACAACGTGCTTCTCTATCAACTTCAATAAATCGAATTGATAGAAATGTGTCAAGCATGGAAAGAAATGTGCGAAGACTTAGTGACGAAATCCACGGATATTTTGACCATGTCAATTATTCGTATTCTCACGTATATTCCGCAAGTACTTCTAGCGATGAAGATGATTTCGACGACGATGAAAGTTCTTGATTTGTACTTTCATTATTTGAATTGTATTTTCATTATTTGAATTGTATTTTTCATTTATTGAAATGTTGTTTTCAATTACTCTTATTGTAAATTTCCTTCTTCATTAATGAAATTATCTTTTTGTTAATGTCAAAAGGGGGAAGATTAAGGGTATATGCATATTTATACCTGTTTATCTTTTTCATGCATTGGGGAAATAAAGGGTATATTTATTTTCCATGCTTTAGGGAAGATAAGGGTATATGCATACTTATTTGTTTATATGCATATTTTATTTAAAGGGGGAAGATAACTTGTATATGCACATATATACATATATTTATGCAATTTTATTTTAAATATCTATTGCATAAATTGAGGGGGAACTCAATAATAACTTGTCTTATATTTGGTATAGTTTTATATAAAGGATATATGCATATTCCCATATAGGTTTGCCATTATCAAAAAGGGGGATATTGTTGGAACATATATGTATGTTCATATTTATATGTTTTGATAATTGACAAAACGATCTAGATGGAAAATAATATATGCCAAACAAATGTGAGTTATTATTGAATACACTTTTAATTTATATTTAACTAAAGTGTATTTATTTTGTAGATATGCAATAGCATACAAGGAGGAAGGTATGCAAAGTTGATATGCGCAAAGGGGAAGATTTGTCTTGCACATTATATGAGCGGACAAGAATTGGAGTCCAAAGATGTTCAAGACAAGATCAAGAGAAGATATGAAGCAATGAAGATAAATTGAAGACTTTTGTTGAGTCTTATTTTTATTGTCTTTATTGTGATCTTGATCCGACTTTAAGTCTGAGTCTTGGCTTCTCTCATAAATCATATTTTACAATGCATATCATAAAATGATTTTACAATGCATATCATAAAATTAATATATGTGATTTTACAACATATGCATATTATAAATGATTTTACAATATATGCATGTATATGCATATCACAATTGATTTTACAATATATGCATATCAAAAATGATTTTACAATATATGCATATCATAAATATATTTTAAATACTTCAAACAAAATGATTTTAATGTTTTCATTTTAACCAAAATGGTTTTTGAAGTAAGTTTTCAATTCTGGTATACTTAGTGTATATCAATGGTATATCAAAGGTATATTCCAGCTTTGTTTTAAAGAATATTTTTACGCAAGGCTAGATAATCGATTAACCAAAGTAGATAATAGATTATCTCCTAAGATAATCGATTATCGCCTTAAGATAATCGATTATCGCATATCCGTTGCCTTTCAAACGGCTAGTTTTTTGAACGTTTGAACTACGATAATCGATTATCGTGGTAAGATAATCGATTATCTTGCTGAAAAATCAGATTTTAGTGTTTAAACATGAGCAACGGATACAAGAGTTTTTGGGGCTATAAATACACCCCAAAAACTCTCATTTGAACACACAACATCTGATATAAACATACATAAGCTCTCAAACATTTCCAATATCATATTTGATCATTTTTATAGTTTGAAAGCCAAGTTCTTGAATTTATTGTTGTGTTCTTGAGCGTACTTGTTTACTCATTATCCACTCTATTAAGAGAATATTTGTTTAAGTGAGTAGTAAGTGTTTTTATACACTTGTTGCAAGAAGAAAGGGTATATTTCTTCTTGAGAAGTCTTGGGGTGAGGTATCCTCGAGCAGGATTTCTTGAGGCTTAAGTGACTTAAGTTCTCAAGTGTAAAGGTTTGTTAGGTACCCGGAAACTTAACAGAGATAGTTGAACCTTGAGCTGTTGCTCAAGAGACTGGACTTAGCCACAGGTTGTGGTGAACCAGTATACGTTTTGGTGCGCTCTCTCCTTACTCTTTAATTTCCGCATTATTGTTTTAAATTCCTATGATTTTTTATAATACGCTATTCAACCCCCCTCTAGCGTTAAGCACGTATTCCAACATAAGTTACTCGAAGGTTGGAGTCCTGTCCTCAATGGTCCTTCTTCACATTCGCTCAGATCTGTAGATCTATGGTTTCTCCGACCACGCTCCGGCATATAAGAACAAGAGAACTAATTCCTGACCTTCTCGACTCATGATCTAATGTCTTCCAAGCCTTTCTCACTTCTAGGCTTTCTCAGAAACCCTAAACTATTTGAGATTCTTTCTTTGTTTGTTTGCCTAGATCTGTGCGGAATCTATGCTCTACTTGACTTTTTAAGTATTTTCCCCAAATTTTCTTTTCAAAAATCTCATGTTTTCAATTTAGGGTTTTTCAAAGTCTTTCTGATTCTTGCAGTTTTAGGTGTTTGTCTGTGCTATGCTCGTATATTTTCCTTCTCTATTATGCATGTGTTTGCTCTTCTGTCTTTCCTCCTATTAAGCATGATTCTTCTGTGTGTTTGTACCTTACTGTGACTCAGACTATGATCGTATGCTATCTTTGCTATGTTTTCCTCCCTCTCCTACTATACGTGTTTACTGTAAACTCTATGATTTTCTTTACTCTACTAGACTCTGTTGTGTTTTCACTAAGCATGTTTCATCTATTCTGTTAAGCTTGTATCACTCTTTATCTCCTGGACTTGCTTGAGTTATGAGTTTTCTAAAAGGTTCTTCATGCCTTAAATCAATTTTCTTTCTTTGATTGTTGCAAACCTGCTATCGTATTTGTTGTTTCTCAAGAGGCTCTTGAGTCTGTTAGCTCACCTTCTCGTCTCTATGTTCGATCCGATCTGAAGCCCAAGAATTTGGGGGTTTCTTCGACAAGTTGAATTAGGGTTCCACTCTGGGACCCTAGACTTTTAGGCTCACTATGAGTCTATAATTGAACTCGTATTCTTTGTTTTTGATCCTGAATCTTTCAATGGTGAAATCTTCTGTTTGATTTGTCCGCTTTATACGGGAGGAACTCTTCTTTCAAAAGGTTTTGACAACTACTTGATTGATTTTGGACTCGTCTGATGAGGTTTTGACTGATTGTACTGATTTCCTACGACTGAACCTCCTCTACATATTCATAACTGGGTTTATTCGAATTAAACATGTTGCCTTGATTTATTAGTTGTCTGATTGATTCCCTTTCCTTTTCTTTAAAACCCAAGTACTTTTGAATTCTTTCCTTAAATAAACTTTATGTATTTTCCCTTCTTATGCTACTATGAAAGATTTTACTCAAATTTCTTTTCCTTATTTAAATTCTCCCATTTGAAATTAAATCCATTAACTTAAGGGAGAATATTTGAGAATGACTTCTAAAGGTTTTCTTACCATTCTTACTTTTTTTTTTCTACACTATAAAAGGTGTTTCCCTCCTACACTTTCAACAGAGGATGATTTTTGAATACTTTCACACCGCTTCCAACTGAATACTTTTAATTTCTCACACAAACACTCGAGTTCTTGCTCTGAACTCACGCACACACATAAAGTTTTCTCTCTGATTGTGGCTTGTTTGCAAGAGTCCTTCTTTCTTTTCTTATCTTTATGAAACTGGTATGTTCTTATTTAACTTCGGCCTATCCCCCTATGTGTTTATATAGTCCATTCTTCGTTTGGCTCACTATTTACATGTTGTAACTTTCTGGTAGCTTTACTTCATTCTTAGTTTCTACTCTTATATAAATCCCTACCCCTAATTCCCTTTGTATGGCTAAGCTATGGTTCAAAAACATGACAATACCTAAAATTATTGTCTATGGATATGAACTGGGCTCTTTGAGTCCTAAGCTCTTTCAATTCCCATCCCCATTTCCCTTTCTATGTATCCTGAGTTTGAAACTTTGGTCTGGCAGTGTCCTAATAACTGTCTAGACCATGGTTTGACCTTCAATAGGTCCTACTCTCAATTGTTTCGCTGACAGGCTAGTCAGGGGTGTTCCAGCCTACCATATGGCTAGGCGTATCCACCTGCCTGCCTTGGCACTCCCTAACCTCGTCTATTGCACTTACACTAGTTCCTAGAATCTATGTTCTGCCCCCTTCTTGTGAGCCTTGCCTTGGGACCCATAATCTCCTTCTGAACTTGGACACTTGAAGATTGGCTCTCCCACACTGCACTTTGATTTAGTTCTAATTAATATCTGGGGTGTAAGCACATCCTGGAGTTCCTGAAAGTCCTTGGAACTTTGAAATACCCTAGATAAGAGAAGACTTTGAAATCTTGATCGTAGAAATGATTCATCTCTTATTGTTAGACACTAAGTCTGAATTAGAATGCAACTTTAGCTTCTAATGTACATTTAATCTTTAGTTTCATTTATGGGGCTGTAATAATTTGTAATAAACTCATGGGGATTTAGTGGAAAAGGGGAGGGGGTTTACTATTATGCACAAGGGTAGATACCATGCCGATAGGGGTTAATTTCAGATTATTTGTTTTTGCAAATACACATATAGATATCATATCTATAGGCTCTTGCATTTTGCATATATAAAAGTCAATAGCCAAACCGTTTGTAAGTTTAATAATAAATTTGCATTTAGATATCATGTTCATAAGCCTTCTATTAACGCATGAAAAATGCTAAAATCAGTAAACATATAGAAAGCATGCCTATAGGAAATCTCGAATTCAAACATCCTCATTCATTTAAAATAGTATCAATTGCGGGAACTAGTATTTAATTTACTAAAACTGGTAATCTTCTGCCCTCTTTTCTGAAAATCGCTAAAACTGGTAAACCTTTTAACCAGTCTGCATTTTTTTTAAAACTCATTTCTTTCTAATAAAACTTGTAACCTTTTAATCAGTCTGCATCTTTTCTGAAACTCGTTTCTTTCTATTAAAACTGGTAAACTTTCCTACAATCAGTTTGTATCTTTTTTCGAATTTGTTTCTTTCTAACAAACTGGTAACTCTTCTTCTAAAATTAGTGTGCATCTTTTTCTTAAAACCACTAGATCCTATGCGTAATTTTATTCAACACATAGACAAAAGGTTGGCTAAGTAATCATCGGGTAAGTCTTAGACAACTGCATCCGAGCGGACCTAATGTGGACTTGTTGAACCCTATTTGTTTTCTTGTTTACCCATATTTGCATTACATGTTTTGAATGTCGCCTTATTATTTTGTCCTTTGAAAACTCTCAAAGATCTTAAACTCCCTTTCCCTTTAGGATTAGTAGTCCCAAATGTCTCCGGGGCTGATAGGATTGAGATGGGTACTAGCATGCAATAAGTAACGATATCATCCGCGCTCTAATACCTTAACAGTGTGGGAAGGGTAGAATATAGATATGATGACCGGTGTGCTAATATCACGTGCGATCCCTTTTTTGAGGAGTGTACGCCATGTATTGTATTGATATAATCCATATTATTTGTAAACCTAGTACCCCGTTTCCATTTTCTACTTTTTACTCTTCTTTAGTTGTTCAAAACTATCTTTCTAAACTTTCTACTCCTCTCATTTTTAAACTCTTAAACCTACTTGCAATATTATGTGAAAACCTCTCTACTTGAGAATTCTATTTGTTTCCTTGTTGTTTAAAGTCAAAATATTAGCATGATCGGGAACACACTAGTGGATCTGGAGGGGTACCTAACACCTTCCCCTTGAGATAATTTCTAGCCCTTACCCAAACTCTAGTATCTTCATCTCAAAAATTATTCTTAAAAGTATCCTAATGCATTATAATCATTAGGTGGGGACTCTCCAAACTCCAAAACCCCAATTCTCAAAAGATAATTGAGTTGTCCTCCAAAATGTCGTATACACGATTTCGAACGATATTTTCGCAAGAAAAGGGGGAGGCGACAATCATATGGCTCCTCTAGGGTTGAAGGAGTTGAATGATTAGTTACAGGAATTGATTGATAAAGGTTTTACTCGAAATTGATTGAGGTACTCCTGTCTTTTTTGTGAAGAAAAATGATGGTCCTATGCGCATGCATATCGATTATCGTTAATTAATCAAAGTTATAGTGAATAACCATTGTCCTTTGCCTTGTATTGATGATCTATTTGACAAGCTTTAGGGCGCACAGATGTTTTCTAAGATTGATTTACGCTCAGGTTATCACCAAATGAAGATTTGTGAGCTGGATATCACGAAGACTTCCTTCTGGACTCGGTATGGTCATTACGAGTTCCTTGTTATGTCATTTGGGCTGACTAATGCCCCATCAACTTTTATGCATTTGATGGACAGTGTATTCAGGCCCTATCTTGGCTTGTTTGTCATTGTTTTCATAGATGATATTCTTGTATACTCCCGGAGTCGGGAAGATCATGAGCACCACCTGAGGAAAATGCTTTAGACCTTGAGAGAGAAGAAATTATATGCAAAGTTCTCAAAATGTGAATTTTGGTTGAGTTATGTGGCATTCCTAGGCCATGTGGTATCTAGTGAGGGCATCCGGGTGGATCCGAAGATGGTGGAGGTTGTGCAGAGTTGGCCCAGGCCCTCCTTAGCTACAGAGATTCGTAGTTTCCTTGGCTAGGGGTTATTACCATCGCTTTGTGGAGGGTTTTACATCGATTGCGGCCCCTATGACTAGATTGACCCATAAAGGTGCTCCATTTCAGTGGACATAGGAGTGTGAGGCGTGCTTTCAGAAGCTGAAGATGGATTCGACTACAACCTTTGTTTTGATACTGTGTATTGGTTTGGGGTCCTATACAGTCTATTGTGATACCTCAGGGGTTGGACTTGGAGCGGTGTTGATGCAGTACAGTAGGGTAATTTCCTACGTGTCTAGATAGTTTAAGATACATGAGAAGAATTACCCTGTCCATGACCTTGAGTTAACTGTTGTTGTTCATCCCTTAAAGATCTGGCGTCATTATTTGTACGGTGTGCCTTGTGAGATTTACACGGATCATCGGAGTTTACAACACTTGTTCAAGCAAAAAGATCTAAACTTGTGCCAGAGGAGGTGGTTGGAGTTTCTGAAGGATTATGATATTACTATTCTTTATCACCCGGGCAAGGCCAATGTGGATGCCTTGAGTCATCGGGCGGAGAGTTTGGGGGAGTTTGGCATATTTACCAGCTTCAGAGAGACCTATGGTGATGGATGTTCAGGTCTTATCCAGTTAGTTTTTGAGATTGGATCTTTCGGAGCCCAGCCGGGTTCTAGCCTGTGTGGTTTCTTGGTCTTCATTGTTCAATTGTATTAGGGAGTGGCTGTATGATGAACCTCATTTGATTGTCCTCAAGGACACGGTCCAGCATAGCAATTCTAGGGATGTCACCATTGGAGATGACAGGGTATTGAGGATTCAGGGTCACATTTGTGTACCTAGCGTTGTTGATATTCAGGAGTTGATATTGACAGAGGCTTATAGTTTGCGGTACTCCATCCATCCGGGTGCCGTGAAGATGTATCAGGACTTGAGACAACACACTTGGTGGAGGCGGATGAACAAGGACATAGAGGGTTTTGTAGCTAGATGCCTCAACTGTCAGCAGGTTAAGGGTGAGCACCAGAGACCGGGTGGGTTACTTCAGCAGATGGAGATTCCTGAGTGGAAATGAAAGAGGATCACCACAGATTTTGTACTTGGACTCCCTCAGACTGTGAAGAAGTACAATGACATTTGGGTTGTTGTAGATCGGCTGACCAAGTCCGCGCACTTCATTATGTGTGTACTACTTATTCATTAGTACGATTGGCAGAGATTTATATCAGGGAGATTGTCCGACTGCATGGCATCCCAGTTTTTATTATTTTGAACAGAGGTACTCATACATCGCAATTATAGAGATTCGTTCAGCAGGAGTTGGGTACACAGGTGTCGATGAGAAAAATATTTCACTCCCATACAGATGAACAGTTCGAGCGCACCATTCAGATTCTTGAGGATATGCTCTGTGCGTGCGTGATTGAGCTTTGAGGGTCTTTGGATCAGTTCTTGCCACTGGCGGAGTTTTCCTACAAGAACAGTTTCAATCCAGCATTCAGATGATGGGCGATGCAGGTCCTTGGTGGGTTGGTCTGAGCCGACTGAGTCCAGGATACGTTGGAGAAGGTCAAGTGATTCAGGATAGGCTCCGTACAACCCAGTCTTGATAGAAGAGTTATGTGTACCGGAAGGTTCGAGATGTTTCCTATATGGTCAATGAGCGGGTTGTGCTTCGGGTCTTGCCTATGAAGGGCGTCATGAGATTTGGGAAGAAAGGGAAGTTGAGTCTGAGTTTATTGGCCCTTTTGAGATTTTGAGAGTTAGGGAGGCTCCTTATGAGCTTGCCTTACCTCCTAGTATGGCTAGGATTTATCCGATAGTTCATATTTCGATCTCCGGAGGTATCACGGTGACCCGTTGCACGTGTTGGATTTCACTTCCGCCTAGTTGGACAAGGATTTATCTTATGTTGAGGAGCCACTGGATATAATGGACAGGCCGAGCAGGATATGCGCAGCTAATACCCTCATCTTTGTGTTACTTGAGGTATGTTTTCTATGCTCGTTCGAGGACAAATGAATGTTTAAGTGTAAGAGGATGTAATGACCCGGCCACTTGTTTTTTGAATTTACGCCCCGATCCCCCATTAACTATTTCCCCTAAATTCATTTCTTATATTTTGGTTTGCCGGGACGTTCCATATTGGGTTTCGGAGAGTTTTGGGACACTTAGTCCTTAAATGAGAGCTTAAGTGTTGGAAAGTGGTCTGTAGTGGGAACAGTGTAAAAACGACCTTGGAATGGAAAACTAATTGTTTTTTAGCTCTCTTAGGTGATTTCGGGGTTGGGAGCGTGTTCGGAATGTACTTTGGAAGTCCGTATCTCATTTAGGCTTGAAATACTGAAGTTTGTATTTTTGAACTTCCTGTCCGATGGTGAGTTTTTTATCCGAGGGTCAGAATGGAATTTCAAAAGTTATTGTAGCTCTGTCATGTCATTTGGGATGTGATTGTAATTTTTCAGGTCATTCAAATGTGTTTTGCTTAGGTTTTTGATCGAAAGCGTATTAGGAAGAAAATTGATGTCTTTAGGCTTGAATCTATGATTAAATTGGATTTCCGGTATTGTTTTAGATGTATTAAGGGTTGGTAAAACCTTGAATGAGGTATTAGTGGTGCTTTTGGTTGAGGTCGTAGGGGGCCCCGGGATAATTTCGAGTGGTTGACGGAAAATTTTGAAGTTGCATGGGCTGTTGAAGTTTCGGTACTTGTCATAACCACACCAGAGGTTTGGTTTTTGCAGATGTGGAGCCGCAGAGGCGGCTGACGCATTGCAGATGCAAAATTTGGACTCCTTAGCTTTTCTGCAGGTGCTGAAGATTTTACCGTAGAAGCGGTTCACACCTGCATGATTATAACCGCAGAAGCAGAAATGCCTGCTCAGAAAAGTGAATTTTGAGGGTTGAGTTTCAAAGTTTGAAAAATCAATTGAGAGCTCGGGAGAGGGTGATTTTTATAGGGATTTGAATAGAAGATTATTGGGTAATATTTTCCTAATCCTATTTAGTTGTATTCCATACCTATCTAGCTTAATCCATCATTTAATTTCGAATTTGGAAGCAACATTGGGAAAAACTTCTTAGACCAAACTATTGGGTTTTGAGTGGGCATTTAATCTACGATTTGGGAGATCTATATATGGTTAGACTCTTGATAGTACGAGGATTCTGAAAATATAAAAATTATTCAATTCCGATACGTTGTCGTAGGGGCATTTTGGTTATTTTACCTTTTTCCGCGCCCTAGCTTTAAGTTTAGTAGTGGAATCAGTTAATTTTCTATTTTATTTGTTGGAATTGAATTTGAATAAAGAATTAATATAAGACGGAATCAGTAAAATCTTGTTTCGTCTTCACTGGGAACTTGAGTAAGGAGTAGTGCTTTTTATTTTGGGATTTTCTAGAATTTGAAAACGCTATGATATGTAACTGAATTGAATATATTTGGTCCATTTGGAGTCGGATACTAATGGAAAAGATGTGGTTCCTAGTTGATTATTGAGCCGGTGCGAGGTAAATGGCTTGTCTAACTTTGTTTGGGGGACCTTCTACCCTTAGGACTTGTTCTTTGATGATTAAGTGCCTTGTACGCGAGGTGACGAGCGCGTACTTGTGCTAATTGTTGAACACCCGATTTTACTTAAATAATCAAGGTACTATTCCTTTCTTACTTATTTTGTTACTTTCCATGTAGCACGTGATATCCTAGAAAAGCATGTTAGCTGACTTTATTAGTTTATTTGCTTAATTTGCTTGTTGCATTACGTGAAGCATGATTGGCTAGACTCCCTGTTGCCTTGGTGTTTAATTCTGTTTCCCATTATTCCCTGGTTGTGGTCGTGTATTTATATTTGGGACTACGGATATGGGATTCCGGTACCTCCCCTTTTGTTTGTTTACTATGGGACTTCGGATTCGATTCCCGATAGATTCCCCTGAACATTTACTTTTGACTACAAGGTTAGATTCCAGATAGATCCCCTGCACATTGATAGTTAGATACTGGATTTTATCCGGGGAGATCCTTTTGACATACTTATATGATTGTCTACGAGACGGTATCCTGGGAGATCCACTGCACAGTTGAGAAAGGAATACAGGACGGTATCCTAGGAGATCATCATGGAATCATTGGTATTGAGTTGTACCTTTTTGTGTTTATTCTTATTTCAGTTATTTGTTGTTGATTCGGTTTTATTTCGCTGTTGTTTCCATTATTTTACCTGTTTTCATACTGTACATTATTATTATTATTATTATGTTTTACCTCAGTAGGGCCTTGACCATCCTTGTAACTACCCGACCGAGGTTAGGCTTGATACTTACTGAGTACCGCTGTGGTGTACTCACGCCTCTTCTGCGCATGTTTTTCATGTGCATATCTAGGTACTTCCTCCCATGTGTATCATCCTCGTGGTGGAGAGATCTAGTTGAGACTTGAGGTATATCTGCTACGTCCGCAAACAAGGAGTCTCTATTCTATTCTGGCTTTAGCAGATAATTCCTTTCTTTCCTTTCATATTGTTTAGACCTTCTTGTGTAGAGCAGATTATTACATTCTATTAGCCTGTGTTGCCTGTGTGTTTTCGAATTTTGGGATTTGCTTTAGACTTGTGATATTGAGTTGTATATGCCGAGCAAAAATTAGTACAAATTCTTTTCTAGATACTTAATTTTGTTTTCTCTATTTTCTGTATTTATTTCTGCAAGTGCTAGGCTTACCTAGTCGTGGGGACTAGGTGCCATCATGACATATTTACGGTTGGTAAACTAGGGTCGTGACATATAAAATATTAGCGTATGTGTTTATCTTATAAAATTCCCATGATTTATTAGTAATTGAATATTTCCAAAGTTCTATGGAAGGATGAAGACAAAATGAGTAATTTCTTTAACCTTTCAGCTGGGTGCATGGTGGACTTACTCCCATAATAGATATATATGTCATAGTACATTAAATTATTGGATGAGAAGATTAACTTTCTTAATTTCTTTAATCACACACGGCCTATTTCAACGTTCTATATTTGTATATGTATATACTTTGATGTTCGAAACGTCAATATCATATAAGAAAAGGGGTGATTTGTGTGGTACCCAATTTTTTGATCCAGAAGAACCTAAATCTTCTAGGTGTTCTAACTACTACTATTGAGGAATTGAAAGTACAGAAAATAAAGAACACATTATTTACGTGAAAAAGAGCTGTCTCAAAAGGTAAAAAAAACTACGACCTAATACTCAGTAGGATTTTTCCAAATATCCACTAAAATCAATGAGCCAAAACAACAATTACAAAACTCTTGTAAACTTAAGGATTAACTCTAATCCCAGTGTGACGCACAACCTCAACTGTTGCAACGCTTTCAAGTTTACTCTAACTTGAATACTCAAAGTACCTAATATAATTACTTATATGAAAGCTGGAAAGGCACAATTTTAAACCACCTACAACAATTGAACTAGAATAAGAACAAACACAATGAAACTGGTTCTTCTATCTCGTTCAAGTAGCTTCAGGAGTGCACACTTAAATATCACATAAATTGCTTGCAAATTTGTCTTGCTCTTTTGCTCTCAATTCAATTTAACTTCAACATAAGTCCAATGCCTATAAATAAGAGACTAGTCACAGTTATTTAATGAGTTAGTAATTAGAGTTTGATTGAGACTCAACTGCTGATCCTTTATCGAATTTGAGTCCTAGAACAATACAAACTCCAACCCTTATCCTTGATCCAGATTAAGTTCTCCTCTCATAAGGGGACTTCATCTACTCATCATATATGCTACCTTTTTGATTAGTTCAGAAGATATTGCTGCTTGATCCTTGAGACTTATCTTTTTCATGTGCATCGCACATGCATAAGTACATAACCACTATATCTCACATGATGGATTTGGTCCATGACTTAGTTCATTTGTCAATCTTCAAAACTTCATATGAACCTGGGCCAATAAATTCTCCCTTTGGATGATGACAAACTCTGTGCTTTTATCGATCAGAGAACCTGTGGAACTCAGCTTATTATAAAAATCATAACTTATCATTAAAGACCAGGTTTAATCAGGTTATAAATATCACTTTATTTCAAAATACAGTGTAAAGCACAATATCTCTTTCCCCCATCGAAAAAAGTTTCATAAACTGTTAATCCCATATTTTAATCATTACTCATGGCCGCTGGGAAAACTACAAGTGAAAACATGGTTCAGTTAATAGATAATCAACTTGACAAAAATTAACTATTAAGATCAGAATCTTCATAGAACAAGAGAAAAAACACATTGTTTTTAATTAGGAAATGTTTCTACAAATCAGACCACAAAAATAAAGGAAAAACATCCAACCATGAGCAACAAAAACAAACAAAAGTTCCGAATCTGGGTCACTAGGGGGTGTCTAGACTAGTTCAAAGACAGCAACTCGAAGACCTAACACTTGGAGGAACTAGAGGGTTGGGATTGGAGAAGATTGAGCATAGTCTGAAGAATCCCTTCACTCTTTTCCTTTTCCTTTGCTAGCTCAGCTTTTAGGCCATTTCTCTTATTTTCTAGTTCAGCAACACGAGCCAGGAGCCTAGAAATTTCAGCATCTTTTATTCCACATGAACCAAGGCCCTAAACTTGCTGTTCACAGTTGTCTTTAGAGATGAACCAGGTTAAACTAGGGCTACACTGAGGAGATAGCCACAAGCCTGCAACATTTTGACACCAAAGTATCCTTGCTGGTAGCCATCTCCCATTTCTTCAAGGGAACTTTCAGTCTATCTAGAGCAATCGTCATTATAAACCCATATAGAGTAGCATGATCCTTGGAGCGATTGATGACCCTGTACAACATCTTGACAATGAAAGCAAGCTAGTTAATCTGCTTTTCTTTCACAAGGCATTCCAAAAGAACCAAGTCCATGTAATTAGCAGTATGCCTTCTTTCCTATCTGGGCAGCAAGCATTTGTTCACAAACTCAAATAGCACCTTGTGCTCAGGCATCATCTCACTCTTCTGCACAAACCTTGGCTCAGGCACATCTTCATCAGATTTTGTATCACAAATGTTTCAAGTGATTTGGAGAAAAATAGGAAGATCATCTAGATAAGTCCACCTATGCCTAGTATAGTCATCATATCCCTCACTCGGTATGTCTAAAATCTTGCCCAATTTAGGTGCATCAAACTGCACCTTTACTCCCCCACCAGGCTGGAGACTACCCTATTTTTCATAGTGGCATTGGCAATGAATTCAATCAGATTTGTCCTTGCCAGCATTCCATCCATTTGAAGGACAATGTCCTTTCACCCTTATGCATCTAGGGCATCTATCAATCTTATCACGCTCGGATCCTCCCGGTCTTTCAACAACATGCCTTTCAAAATCTTCCTATTGCCAAAGATGGCAAATCTATCTTGTTCTTTCTCAGACTCCTCCTCTTCTTCTTCTTCTTCTTCTGTAATCTTTACCTGTTTTTCCTTCACTGCAGACCTGATTCTTTTGGATAAGGAGTGTTGAACAGATACAAGTTCGGAAGACTTCTTTGAAGAAGTCTTATATCTTTTTGGTTTGGGAGTGGGAACCTGCAAAGTTGTACCTCTTTCTTTATGGATAAGTTCCATCTCATCCTCCTCCTCTTCTGCACTTTCATAGCTTTCCATAACATTTTATTTTCCCTTCTACTTCTTCTTTTTCATACTTTCTTCTAAAGCTTTTTGCAACTCTGCCTCACTTTGCTTGACCCTACTCCTAGTAGCTCTTCCCTTAGGTAATGAAGGGACAGTAGACTTAGGAAATGACACATTACTTTTCTTTGCTGGCTTGGAAGAAGTTGGGGTCTTTTGGGAATAAGTCTTGCGCTTCTTTGGATCATATCTGGCCCAAACCTTCTTCAGGATGTTACCTAGGGTTTCCTCAACATATGAACTAGGTTCATATCGCTACTCACTCAAATGGACAAAACCTTCAGCAGCCTCTCCAAAGCCATTTCCCCCTGACTTGTTGCCTCCCTCCTCTACACTACCACAAATAGCAAGAACTTTTTCCTTCTTTTTATTTCCCCTATTACTAGGCTAAATCCCCTTTACATATTTCACAGAACCAACCAACAAAAACATGTTATCCATCTTTTCTACCACGTCAGAGAATACAAGACAACTATTTACCTCACCAGGGGTTTCTTGATTTTTGTCAGTGTCAGAAGAAACATGTTCTCCTTCTCTAGCCCTTAATTTCTCATTTAGAGCTTTTCTCAGAGAACCAGAAGGTACAACTTTTCTGGCCAACCTTTTATACCGGCAAAACCTAGGTTTGAGGTTTCAATAAGGGGTGTGGATGAGGACGTATTAGGAGATACTGGTGGGGCAATGCCTGGATTATCTTGAGGGTTTGTCATGGTGAAGTATTTCTAGAGAGTTTGGGAATTTTGGAAATTTTTGGAGAGAAAGAGGATGATCAGAATATGGGAGAGATTAATGATAGTTATGGACTAAAGAGAATGATGTGGAGTGTATTGAAAGAAGGCTATGATTAAATGCAGTAACAACAGCCTTTTTGCAGAAGTCAATTAGGAGTCTAATCACTTTAGAATTCCGGTCTCTTAGTGATTAATAGGCGACTCTAGTTTTTAGGAAAGAATCCCATTTTCCTTAGAGTTATAGGAGAATGAAACTAGTTCAATGCTCCATGGATAGAATTTCTACAAGTTCAGTGCATTTAGGAATTTTACTCATGATTGAAAAATTAATCTTTCTAATTGAGAAAAGTATAGAAACATACCTAAACTTCCTCATAAGTATATACTGATGAACCAAGTTCTTCAAGTAGAACTTCTCTTGATCATGCCTCAATTGTCTGAATAGAAAAACTTTGTAAGAGATCAGTGAGTCAATATAAATACATGTCACAAGAGTGTACTGATTAGAGTATGAGACTGAGTATGAATTACTCTAGATAATTACACAAAGTCAGAACTTCTAAAAAAGTTTTTTTATTTTATTTTTTAATGCATTCTGAACTAGACCTTTTAGGAGATCTTAGTCATCTCTAATTCCAACATATTCCTTTAAAAGTCTTCTCTATTATGTGCTTTAGTGAAGATGTCAGCTATTTGTTTATCAGTAGCATAGAATTCTATTGAAATCAATCCTTTCTCATTGTTATCTATTAGGAAGTGGTGTCTAACATCTATGTGCTTGGTCTTTTTATGATGAACAGGGTTCTTTGTCATACTTATTGCACTAGTGTTATCATAGAATATGGTATACCTCCCATTTCAATTCCAAAATCTACCAACTGTTGTTTGATCCACAATATTGAGTAGAACAAGAAGCAATATCAACATATTCAGCTTCAGCAGTAGATAGGGCTACTGAATTTTACTTTTTTGTAGCTCATGACACAAGACATAAACCAAGGAAGTGTGCCATACCTGAGATGCTCTTCCTATCCACTAGGAAACCTGCATATTCAACATCAGCATATCTTACTAGATTGAAATTACTACCTTTGGGATACCAAAGACAAAAATCAGTGGTGTCTTTCAAATATCTCAATATCCTTTTGACAGCAGTCAAGTGAGACTCCTCTGGATTTGCCTGAAAATGAGCACAAAGCCCTATAATAAAAATAATGTTAGATCTGCTGGCAGTATGATACAAGTGTGAACCATTCATACCCGTATACAACTTCTGATCAACTGATGACCCAGGTTCATCAATATCTAATTTAGTGGCAGTTGCAATAGGTGTATCTATTTCTTTACAGTACTCTATTTTAAACTTTTTTGTTATTTCATTTGTATACTTCTACTAATTGATCATGGTTCCATTTGGACTTTGTTTGATATGCAAGCCTAAGAAGAAGTTAAGATCATCCATCCTGCTCATTTCAAACTCACTCCCCATTAGTTTTGTAAAGTCCTTACTCAACCTATCAGTAGTGGCCCCAAATATTACATCATCAACATATATTTGCACAACATAAAGGTCTTTACCTTTTTTCCTTAGGAACAAGGTACTGTCAATTTTACCTCTTTTGTAACCATGCTCCCATAGGAATTTTGATAGTCGTTCATACCAAGCTCTTGGGGCCTACCTGAGCCTATATAGAGCTTTGTCTAGCTTGTACACATGCTCAGGGCATTCCTTGACCCATTTTGTGCAAATGATTGACATGTCCTTGGGTCATGGAACTAGATGCCAGACTTGAATTCTTTCAAATTAGTTGAGTGTGTCCTGCACAGCATTGAACCAATCTCCATCCTGCAAAGCCTCAACAATATTTTTATGTTCAATAAGAGATAAAAAAAATCAAATGCACACAGATTCTTTAGTTGAGATCTAGTTTTGTCTCCAGATGTTGGATCAGTAATGATGTTCTCAATGGGAGGAGAACTTTGATACTTGTGGGATTTCACCACCAAATGGTTTCTACTAGATGTTTCTCCTTTCTTCTGTTTCTAAGGAACATGTTCATGAACAGCTTCTTTTATAGAGTTTGTTTCAATTTCTCTCTGATTAGTTCCCCGTGTCAGGTTTCCCTGAGTAGAAGAACATGTTCCATCACCTGTCCCTTATTTTGATGTCACTTTGACTTGTGTTGTAGATTCAGTCAATTCTTTTACCAGTCCAATGGCTTCATCTTCATGTTATTGTTTCTCAGAAAGAATGTTAGTTTCAGCAAATACAATAAGCAAACTTTCTTCTAGACACAAAGTTCTTTTATTGAACACTTTATATGCTTTGCTATGTGAAGAATATCCCAAAGTACTCCCTCATCACTTCTGGGATCAAACTTACCTAGGGAGTCTTTTCCATTATTGTACACATAGCAATTGCAACCAAATTCCCTAAGATGGATATGTTTGGTTTTCTCCCTTTAAGTAACTCATAGGGAGTTTTCTCAACAAGAGGTCTAGTCATGCATCTATTAATTATGCAGCATGCAGTGTTTACAACCTATGCCCAGAAGCTGTGAGGTAATTTACTAGAAAGAAGCATGGTCCTTGCCATATCCTCAAGGGTCTCGTTCTTTCTTTCAACTACTCCATTTTGCTGAGGAGTCCTAGGGCCATAGATGTTATGATCTACAACATTTTCATCACAATATTCAGCAAATTTTTCATTTTCAAATTCATTTCCATAATCAGAACTAATGGATGCAAGTTGATTTCCTAATTCTTTTTGAGTTTTTCTAACGAAAGCAGTAAACATTTCAAATGCTTCATGTTTAGATGTCAAAAATAGTACCCAGGTAAATCGTGAATAATCATTTACAAGTACCATTACATATTTCTTTCCACCTCTCCTTATGGTTCTCATTGGAACACAAAGATCCATATGAACCAGTTCCAACGTCTTGAACATACATACCATTTTTCTTGGATTTGAAAGATGACCTTACCTGCTTCCCCCTTGCACATGCCTAAAAAACTTGGTCTTCCTTGAACTTGATATTAGGTAACCCTATCACCAAGTCCTTAGAGACTAATTTTTTTAGATGATCTAGACTGGCATGACCAAGTCTTTTGTGCCACAAGAGGGGATCATTAACTAACGCACTTAAACAATTGAGTTCATTTTCTGAAAGAGTTGACAAATAGATAATGTAAATACTGTTATTCTTTTTTCCTGCAAAATAATCTTATCAGTGGTAAGGTTAAACACAAAGCATTTGGTAAAGGTGAAAGCTACAAGGTTACCTCTGTCACACAGTTGGGACACACTAATTAGGCTATATTTCAAGCCATTTATCAAGTAAACATCTTCAATAGAGTGAGATTCTATCTTACCTACCTTTCCAACCCCAATGATCTCACCTTTCTTTCCATTACCAAAGGAGATATTACCTCCTTAGGTTCTCAAGTGAAAGGAACCGGTCCTTGTTCCCAGTCATATGTTTTGAGCAGCCACTATCCATATACCATATTTGGCTACTTCCTTTCACTTGGACCTGCAAAAAGAAATCAGGGGTTAGCCTTAAGAACCCAAACTATTTTAGGTTCCTTTCTATGGGCAAAACGATGAATCAGATTCTTACTTGTGTTTCTCTTGAACAACATCTTTTTTCTTTTGACTGGCCTGTTCTTTTGCATTGGATTCATTTTTGCAATGGCCAGTCTTGCCACAGTGTGTGAATATTTTATTCTCAAGTAGTGTGAGGTACTTGTTTTTAGGGTCATATTTCGGAGCTTGGGACCCATAACCAAGTCCTCTTTTGTTGCTACTGTAATACTCTTGCAACTAAGAAAGTGCGTCAGAAGCCTTGTTCCACTTTCAAGTTCTGTTTAGTTCATGTTTCACTCTTCTTATATCTTCTTATATGACTTTGATCAATTCATCTTTCTTATACATCTCATCTTTGAATTTTCCTAGATTTTCTTCTAGAGTGAGATATGAGTGATCAAACTTCTTTTTTCCTGTTCCTAGTTTCTGTTTTAAATTTTTAGATCCAAGTTCTAGGACATTGTTATTGAGTTCAAGAATCTGGTTCTTCAACTCAGCATTTTTGTTATCACTCTCATCAGCCCTAGACTCTAGACTCTTGCATTTTGCTTTTAAGATCACACACTCCCTAGAATTGACTTCCTTCTGATTGTTAACTATCTTAGACTCATCAATTAAGTCTAATAATAGCTCAGCCAACCTTTCTTTAGACAAATTTAATCTTGTCTTTGAGATACAAGACACTTGCTCATTATCTGATTCTCCGATGGCCATAAGAGCTTGCTATTCTTCAACTTCATCTTCTGAGTCTTCATCGGAGGTGTCTCCCCAAGCAGCAACAATAGCCTTGGTTGAACATTTGTTCATTTTTGGTTGAACATGTTCCTTCTTCATGTTTTTTTTGTTCAGCCCTTTCTTTCTTCAACTAAATTTCCCATTGAAGGCAATTCTTGATCATTTGGTCAGTCTTACCACACATATAGCAACTGTCATTGGTGTGTTTCTCAGTAGCTCTTGACTTGTTGAAGGTTGTACCTCTTGATGAATCCTTTCCTCTCATCAGGTACTTTTTCAAATCTCTAGTGAACATAGCCATTTCATCATTTTTCGGATCTGAACCTTCTGCTATTTGAAGAGCTATGATTCTCTCCTTCTTGGGTGTATCCATCTTCCTAGTTTGCCTTCTTAGTTCATAAGCAGTAAGATTTCCAATCAGTTCATCCAGCCTAAGAGTAGCCATAATCTTGGATTCATGAATTGCAGTGATTTTGCTTTCCAAACAACTGGAAGAACTCTTGTAAAGATTTTCTCAACCTTATCCTCCTCATCAAAATCCTTCCAAGAGACATAAGTTCATTTGTTAGTAGTGAACCAACTATACATCTCTTGGATAGTTTCTCCATTCTTTATAGTAAAATTCTCATGTTGAGAATACAGTAGTGTTCCTCAGGATCTTTTCACTTGAGATGTTCCTTCACGAGCCACTTGCAAACATAATAAGATCAAGGGTCGTAGAGCAGCTCGCTCTGCATGACCAAATTGTTCCTTTATCCCAAGTCCTAAATGGCTTCAACATTGCAAGCAAAACAATGAAGGGGGAGATAATCCTACCAGTGAACGTGGCTGGGACCATGTAAGATACAGAATTCCATGTCATTGAAGGCGACATGAGATATAATGCACTACTCGGGAGACCATGGATCCCTGACATGAGCGCAGTACCGTCAACCCTTCATTAGATGATGAAATTCCCAACAAAGTATGGTGTGAAAATAGTTTTGTTTACCGTATAAATTGTAACAACAACTAAATTTATAAATGGGATTCTAAAAATATTTGATCTATTCCTGATCTAGTTTATGAGGGTGAGTACTGCTGAAACATGAAGTAAAGTGATAGAGATCTAGGTAAACAAAGCGATAATCGAACCAGTAAGGGGACATTCCCCGGGCGCAAATCCAACCAGTGAATACCTCAGAGTCAAGCATCGAGCTTATCGAAAATAATAGGAAAAAGGATAACAAGTAAAATACAGTTGAGCCAAGCTCTTACTACCAATATTGAGAAAAATAATGAAGAATAAACGATGAAACAATAAAGTGCTCAAGGGACCTCGAGGTCGATGGAGACAAATATCTTAGAAGAAGGAGAGAGAGAGAGAGAGATAGAGAGAGAGAGAGAGAGAGATAGAGGGAGAGTATTATTGCTTTTTCAGTGTTAATGCATCGGGAATCGTATCGGCTATCAAAATGATCAAGGACACCAGGTGGCCCAGACCTATGCAAACCGATCCTTCACAAAGAAATCCAATCTTGATGTATAAGTATCGCGGCACACATGGACATAGGACCGAAGACTGCAGACAACTGAGGGAGGAGTTAGCTTGATTGTTCAACGAAGTCCATCTTCGAGAGTTTCTTAGTGACCGAGATAAGAATCACATCAGAGAAAGAGACACCGACAAGAAGAATAAGAAGGAGAAACCGCAACATGTAATTCATATGATAGTTGGCAGGGTCGATGTTCCACAAGGGCCTATTTTCAAATGAACCAAGGTGTCTATCACTAGAAAGAAGCGGACTCGAGGCTATGTTTCCAAAGGCATCCCATCGTTCGATAATGAAGAAGCAGAAGACATTTCTCAGCCGCACAACTACGCACTGGTAATTTTTATTTTGTTAAATAAAATTCAATTTAAGCGTGTTCTCGTGGATCCAGGTAGCTCTGGAAACATAATCAGATCAAGGGTCGTAGAGCAGCTCGGTCTGCATGACCAAATTGTTCCTGTATCCCAAGTCCTAAATGGCTTCAACATGGCAAGCGAAAAAACGAAGGGGGAGATAATCCTACCAGTGAAGGTGGCTGGGACCATCCAAGATACAAAATTCCATGTCATTGAAGGCGACATGAGATATAATGCACTACTCGGGAGACCATGGATCCCTGACATGAGAGCAGTACCGTCGACCATTCATTAGATAATGAAATTCCCAACAAAGTATGGTGTGAAAACATTTTTGTTTACCGTAAAAATTGTAACAAGAATTAAATTTATAAATGGGATTCAAAAAATATGTGATCTATTTCTGATCTAGTTTATGAGGGTGAGTACTGCTGAAACATGAAGTAAAGTGATAGAGATCGAGGTAAACAAAGCGATAATCGAACAAGTCATGGGACATTTCCCGGGCGCAAATCCAACCAGTGAATACCTCAGAGTCGAGCATCAATCCTATCTCGAGCTTATCGAGGATAATCGAAAAAAGGACAAAAAGTAAAATACAGTTGAGCCGAGCTCTTACTACCAATATTGAGAAAAATAACGAAGAATAAACGATGAAACAATAAAGTGCTCAAGCGACCTAGAGGTTGATGGAGACAAATATCTTAGAAGGAGAGAGAGAGAGAGGGAGAGTATTATTGCTTTTTGTCGATACAAGGTGTTGGTAACCCTTCTTTTATAGAAAAAATGAGCATCCAAACATTAGTACGGAATAGTACAACAAAAGAACGAGATATGACAGCCCGTCTCCCTTATGTCATTTGAGGATTGGCATCGAACTACTTGGACAAGTCTTGTGGGCCCCTGATGCATCTCTCGAGGGGGGTGTCTTCGCTCATCAGGACCTTGGCTGACGCCCGATCTGGGCAAGGCATCGATAAAACTCAAGGAAAGCGGCCGAACCGAGATCCCATGACTTCGGGATTTACTCATTGAAGCATTATGCCGAGGGAAAATTGGTCCTCTAATTTAACCACGCACAAATAGTCTATGCGTTAATTAGAGAGAAGTGATAAGAAATGTTTTTGACACTTTTCCTCGTGGGCTCCTGTTACGACATCATGTTGATGGGGCAGCCTCCCTTCACAGAAGTCAAGGCTTTTCTCCCTCCCACATCTTTAAAACTGTTAGAAGTAGCGTGGCTCGTTGCTCCTTGATGTTTCATCGTTGTTATTGTTCCGTTCTGTTGTATTGTGGCTATTGTTTTGGCTTACATCAATGTATTAAATACACCTGTTGTTTCATTTCTTGAGGGAGGTAATAGTACCGTCGGTTGCTCTTTTCTACCCCTATATATATGGAGTTTCTTTATGATCAGTTCCTTATTCAAAGTTCCCTTCGATATATATTCTTCTTGCCTCTCCAACCATTTTTCCAGCTTTTGTTGCTCTGCAATGTTTGAGGCCTATGGCTTTGAGATCCTATGCCTGGCATGCCATGGGCCAGCTCTTGATCCTTCTTCGACTGGAAAGGTTTGTCCTGTGATGATGTTGTTGTTGTTGTTGCTATTCCCTCTGGCTTGGTACGGCGATATGAGAGGTCGACTTCCTCCTACAAGGAAGAAAATTTGAATTATCTTCCGCTGCTTTAGCGGGGGCTCGGATTATACACCGCTGCTCACTCTTCTCCCTCGGCTCGTGCATTGAACTCCTTTTGGATTCCTGGGGGTGCAGCGGTCCCCATTGGTGGTTGCTTTCCGAGACGGGCAACGTCTCAAGAAGTGGACTGGTGGGTCTCTTGGTAGTCTGATTTTTCCTCCGGCCACTTCTTGTCTCCTTCCCTCACCTCTCTTCCTTTTGAAGATGCCATTCTAAGGAATTGAGGTATGGTTCCTGAGGGCCTCGTACATAGAAGATATTGTCCTTGAGGTCATAAGCCTGAGGACCCTTAGGTTTTTGTTGTATGCATATCTTATGATTTTTCTTCTACGTAATGATCCTCTCGCGGGTCTTTATGTCACATGTAAGGATCCCTCGAGGGATGGATGTTTATGTATTTCTCATGAATATGAATCATCTTTTTTTAGATTTCTTCTTTTCTTGGTTCGCGTTGCCTTTGAATTTTTTTCGAAGCTTTTCAAGGCTTCTAGGGCATTTTCTGATAATTTGGTCAATCTTATTACACTTATAGCAATTGTCATTGGTGTGTTTATTAGGAACTCTTGACTTGTTCAAGGTTGTACCTCTTGATGAACCCATTCCTTTCATCAGGTACTTTTTGAAATCTCTAGTGATCATAGCCATTTCATCATCTTTCGGATCTAAACATTCTGCAAATTTAAGAGCTAGGATTCTCTCCTTCTTGGTGTATCCATCTTCTTAGTTTGCCTTCTAAGTTCATAATCAGTACGATTTCCAATCAGTTCATCCAGCCTGAGAGTAGCCATATTCTTGGATTCATGAATAGCAGTGAATTTGCTTTCCCAAACAACTGGAAGAATTCTTGTAAAGATTTTCTCAACCTTATCCTCTTCATGAAAATCCTTCCAAATGACTTATGTTTATTTGTTAGTGTAGTGAACCTACTATACATCTCTTGGATAGTTTCTCCATCCTTCATAGTAAAATTCTCATGTTGAGAATACAGTAGTGTCCCTCAGGATCTTTTCACTTGAGGTGTTCCTTCACGAGCCACTTGCAAACATAATCAGATCAAGGGTCGTAGAGCAGCTCGGTCTGCATGACCAAATTGTTCCTGTATCCCAAGTACTAAATGGCTTCAACGTTGCAAGCGAAACAACGAAGGGGGAGATAATCTTACCAGTGAACGTGGCTGGGACCATCCAAGATACAAAATTCCATGTCATTGAAGGCCACATAAGATATAATGCACTACTCGGGAGACCATGGATCCCTTACATGAGAGCAGTACCGTCGACCCTTCATTAGATGATGAAATTCCCAACAAAGTATGGTATGAAAACAGTTTTGTTTACCATAAAAATTGTAACAACAATTAAATTTATAAATGGGATTCTAAAAATATGTGATCTATTTCTGATTTAGTTTATGAGGGTGAGTACTGCTGAAACATGAAGTAAAGTGATAGAGATCGAGTTAAACAAAGAGATAATCGAACAAGTAAGGGGGACATTCCCCGGGTGCAAATCCAACCAGTGAATACCTCAGAGTCGAGCATCGAGCCTATCTCGAGCTTATCGAGGATAATCGAAAAAAGGATAAAAAGTAAAATACAGTTGAGCCAAGCTCTTACTACCAATATTGAGCAAAATAACGAAGAATAAACGATGAAACAATAAAGTGCTCAAGCGACCTCGAGGTCGATGGAGACAAATATCTTAGAAGAAGGAGAGAGAGAGAGAGAGTATTATTGCTTTTTGTCGATACAAGGTGTTGGTAACCCTTCTTTTATAGAAAATAGGAGCGTCCAAACTTTAGTACGGAATAGTATAACAAAAGAACGAGATATGACAGCCTGCTTCCCTTATGTTATTTGAGGATTGGCATCGAGCTACTTGGAAAAGTCTTAAGGGCCCCGAATGCATCTCTCGAGGGGGGTGTCTTCGCTCATCAGGACCTTGGCTGACGCCCGATCAGGGCAAGGCATCGATAAAACTCAAGGGAAGCGGCCGAACCGAGATCCCATGACTTCGGGATTTACTCGAAGCATTATGCCGAGGTAAAATTGGTCCCCTAATTTAACCACGCATACATAGTCTTTGTGTTTCATAGAGAGAAGTGATAAGAAATGTTTTTGACACTTTTCCTCGTGGGCTCCCGTTACGACATCATGTAGATGGCGCAGCCTCCCTTCACAGAAGTCAAGGCTTTTCTCCCTCCCGCTTCTTTAGGACTATTAGAAGTAGCGTGGCTTCTTGCTCCTTGAAGTTGCATCGTTGTCATTGTTCTGTTCTATTGTACTGTTGCTATTGTTTTGGCTTCCATGAATGTATTAATTACACCTGTTGTTTCGTTTCTTGAGGGAGGTATTAGTACCGTCGGTTGCTCTATTCTCTCCCTATAAAATGGAGTTTTTTTGTGATCAGTTCCTTATTCAAAGCTCCCTTCGATACCTATTCTTCTTGCCTTTCCTGCCATATTTCCAGCTTTTGTTGCTCTGCAATGTTTGAGGCCTATGGCCTTGAGATCCTATGTCGGGCATGCCATGGGCCAGCTCTTGATCCTTCTTTGGCAGGAAAGGATTGTCCTGCGATGAAGTTGTTGTTGTTTGTATTCCCGCTGGATTGGTACGATGATATGAGAGGTCGACTTCCTCCGACCACGAAGAAAATTTGAATTATCCACCGCTGCCTAAGCGGGGGCTCGGATTATACACCGATGCTCACTCTTCTCCCTCGGCTAGGGCATTGAACGCCTTTTGGATTCCTGGGGGTGCGGCGGTCCATATTGGTGGTTGCTTTCCGAGCCGGGCAACATCTCAAGAACTGGACTGGCGGGTCTCTTTGCAGTCTGATTTTTCCTCCGGCCACTTCTTCTCTCCTTCCCTCACCTCTCTTCCTTTTGAAAATGCCATTCTAAGGAATTGAGGTATGGTCCCTGAGGGCCTCGGACTTAGAAGATTGTCCTTGAGGTCATAAGCCTGAGGGGACCCTTAGGTTTTTGTTGTATGCATATCTTAAGATTTTTCTTCTGCGTAATGATCCTCTCGCAGGTCTTTATGTCATATGTAAGGACCCCTCGACGGATGGTTGTTTATGTATTTCTCATGAATATGAATAAACTTTTTGTAGATTTCTGTTTTCCTTGCTTCGCTTTGCCTTTGAATTTTTTTCGATGCTTTTCAAGGCTTCTAAGGCATTTTCTATGTATCGCGGACTCACGGACTATCGTCATCTAACTTGAGCATGAGCATCCGCTTCGATAGGCCCGGGCTATTGGGCTTACCAAATAGTTTGGAGGTTTGCTGTATTCTGGTGCTTTCGGGGATGTTATCCCGGGTGAGGGCTATCTTCAGGTACTCGGGGGTGTCCGTCAATCTCGTCATGGATAACCCTCTTCGGGATGCATGAGGCAAACCATGTTTTATTTGTTTTTGGGTGCTTCTTTTGGCCTTTGCGGAGCTCCTTCCAATAGAAGCAGCTTCGCGTAGGATACTTCGTGCTCCAAGAATAGGATTAGTATGTTGGGCTGCTAAATACTCTATCGCAACGGAGGGCTACCAAGATTTCTAAATGATTTGAAGGTTTGTTGAATTATGATACTCTCGGGAATGTTATCCCGTGCGAGGGCTATCTTCGGGTACCCGGGGGCGTCCGTCAATCTCTACGTTGATAACCCTCTACAGGATGCATAAGGCGAACTATTTTTTATTTGTATTTAGGAGCTTCTTTTGGTCTTCGCGGAGCTCCTGCCTATAGAAGTAGCTTTGCGTAGGATACTTCGTGCTCCAAGAATAGGACTAATACATTGGGATTCTAAATACTCTACCGCAAAGGTGAGGGTGATGTCTTCGGACCTTGCGGCAGCCTTCGATAGAAGGGTCATTCGAGGGTTGGCGGGCTTAGGGGAATTGACGGTTCCCCCAGTGCAGACTTTAGGTGGAGACCTGCCTGTGATTGGGTTGCCCTGATTGTAGCCCAGAGGTCGTTCCGTACGAGTGCTCATCAAAATGCTCCTGCATCCGCTGTCCGTCTCCCCCGAGCGGAGGCCCTTGTGCTCTGACCTCCCGGAAGCGAAGGCGTTGCCGGCCATTAGGAGCTTTACTTTATAGTGATGGGGACTTCCAAGGCCGGCTTTCATGTCGTCTTAGCATATTGTGCTAACGGCTGACGTTTTTGGTTGTTGTTGTATCCTTGGGGGATGTTACGTCCTGCCTCTAATGGCTATTTTATTCGGAGGGGGCGGAGATCGAAGGCGAGTCGTTCCTTCCGGGCATAGGTGCCATGACTTTGGTAACCTTGTCAGTTACTCGTGAGGGTGAACGGATGTCCCTTGGTCAGCATGCCTTGTGTTCTGCCGGTTCTGTCTTTGATGACAATGAATTTCAGCAGCTGTTCATTCCTTTCTCTACTCCGAGAGTCTGTCGTCATTGGGTGGTTCCTTGGGGGTGGAAATGCTCTTTCTCTCGCGGCTGTAGGTTCCTAGGCGGGCGGTGTCGACGATAAGATATGTGGCATGCTAGAGCCTATTATCATGGCGAGGAAGCTTACGCTCTTGAGGGGAATGCATTGACTAAGCTAGGTGCCTCTAGGGGCCATTATATCCAAGGACTGTTTCAAAATACGGGAGCTATTTGATGGAGCGGGTAGCTTTGGTGACGCGTACTTCCTGTATACTATCCTTCAGGACAGCCTCCTTCCTATAAGCTGTAGAAAAAAATTAAAGGTTTTCTACAGTAACTTAGGGGCGATGATAATCTCGTTAGAATTGCATACGGAGAGCTGAGGACTCAAGCTCAGGCTTTGAGTTATGGGGGAGATAAGTGTCTTGGCTTGGACCCCTGCCTTCGAGGTCTAACCTTACCTTACTTGTGAAAATTCCAAGGTTCGGGTGAATATGATCTAGAAACGCGGATCTAATTTCCTTGTAGGTTAGGGCCAAAACAACTGATGCCCGGACAGAAGTGGTTCTTATGCCGAACTAGGGCTGATTGCGGGATGGAGGTTGCATAAAGGAAGTTGCTGATGCTTAATCCGAGTTGAGGTGAGCCTTTGATTGTGAGAAAAGAATCAAGTAATATGTTTTCTACATACCACAGTGAGTAGTATTCAAGAAGGCAAGAGTGAGGGGCTTCATTTTCTTTGGACAAATTGACCCAAGGAAAGGCAGATGAAGGTGATACTCGGTCATTCTTTGTGGATGTTACAGAGGGTGATCTCAGTGATTTGTAGCCCTTTGGTGAAAAAATAAGGGCTCCCTTGTTCTGTAACTTTGTTTCTGGTGCTCGCAGGGCACGCCTGTAGATGTAGAATGTTTTCTTTTCCTGCATGTAATTTGAGAAGAACTTTTAAAGCTTTTATTCCTTTGGTACCTTTTTCTGTCGTTGCTTTCGATCATGTGGTCTTCCAACTCTTATCTGCTTTATGCGCGGGCGGCGATGGAACTTTGTGCTCCTAAACTGAAGCGGTTTCTCCGGTACGCAGCTTGGAGACCTACCTCGACCGTCGATAGTCGTCGTTTGGGCGGTCATTTTAGGCATATTTGTGGTTGGATCGCCTTCGGGTTCAGTCACCGATTATCTCAAGATACATCAGGAGAGGATATTTTTTGTTGTGGATAAGCCGAAATAGTTTTCAGCTGGGTGGTCAAATTTGTCAAAGGGTGACTACAAAGATGTTTCTCTGTGGCCTGCAAAGAGGAGTATTCTGGGTTGGTGTAGGGGGATCCTCTTCCTGGAAGAATTGGCTCGGGCCAGGAGGACAATCGCGGAGCTTTGTTATCTTTTGCTGAGGCCGTAAAGGGTGAATTCTAACAAGCTGTATTCCTTTCAGGGCGGGGCGTAGATTTTTTCGTTCTTTGCTGCTTTTGTTCTGACATGGTCGTTGGGTGCCTATAGATGGAGAGGGTGCCTTTCGTGCATGATATACGTATATAAGGAGGGGTTTGGAGTTACGCTTTTTTGATATGTTTATTGCTTTTGGCCGGGCAGGCCGATTCTGGGGTATGGCCGAGCCTTCATAGGTTTGATTTTGGTCAGATGTGTCGGAGCCTCGTGTGTTTAGCCTAGCCGTTTCGAGTTGAGTCCTTTGAGATGGGCCTTGGTCAAACCTATTCAAGTCTTCTGCCGTCCCGACCCTTCTTGGGCCCAATCTCCGAGTTATGCTGCTGCTCAAACTTTATTAGTCTTGCATTTCTTGCTTGTACCGGTGGCTGACAATGACATCATTTGTACTTTTTAGAAGTATTCGCAGCTTAACTCCCATTTGGCCTGGTTCCGAGTCATGCTGCGGCTCGGGCTGAATTTGACCTTCGGCCTTTCATGATATTCTGGCCGGTATGTTGGTATTCATGTTGTGCCCTTAGTCTTTTTCTAACTTTTGGGTTCAATCTTCTAGTCGGTATCAAACTCGAGCTTGACTTACCTTCGAGCTAGTTTGGGCTGGCGACGATGATTCTTACTTTCGCCCTTGGGTGTATGGCAATTTTCCAGGTCTAGTCTCCAAGTCGTGTTGCGGCTCAATCTATAATTAAAATTTTAATCTTTCTAATGGTTCCCGTTTATGATAATGTTATCAAATGTCATGCCCTTGGGCGCGCTATGAGTTTCGGGTCCAATCTCCGAGTCGTATTGCGACTTGAACTGTAATCGACCCTTGATCCCTCCAGGGAATCCGGTTAGCGACAGTAAGGCCGATGTCATGCCATTGATCGTGTTATAATTTTGGGCCCAGTCTCTGAGTCGTGTTGTGACTCGAGCTAAAATCGACCCTCAAAATTTTTCTTTGCCAGCGACGGTGGCTTTTTTGTTGCTTGGTCATAGAGACCTCTTAGTTTGAGGCCCCGAGGCTCTGCTTAGTTAACTATTTTGGATCCGATCTCCGAATCAAGTCACGATTCGAGCTTACTTTAATCCTCAAGTTGTCGATTTTCAAGCTGGCGACAATGGCTCTTACGATGCATGGTCATAGAGACCTTTTGATGTGAGGCCTGGAAGCGTGCTTTGCCGGCAACAATGGCACTTACGTTGTTTGGTCGTAGAGACCTTTTGATATGAGGCCCATAGGCTCTCCGTAGGCTTTGTTTCCTTTCATTAATGTCTTATAGAATATGTTTGCTTGACTCGTCATCGGTTCTAAAAGAACCTCGACTTCAAGTCGTAGTCAAGGATGTTTTCGAGCACCTCGGAAGGTTAGTGGGGTTAAAGCAGCCAACAACGCATCCCCCTTTACTTAGTAGGGCTTGAAAGGTGGGGTAGTTTGTTTTCCTTTCCTGTCCAGTATTTTCAATCCAAGCCGAAATAGGAAAAGCCGAAGGCACCACTAGGCCTAGTAGATCGACACATTTGCGATTTGGGAGCAAATGTGGTTAGGACTCGTGTTTTTTGCTTGTTGAGGGAAGCCTGTTTTTAACCGGTTCTTTCTGAAGTAGATTTAGAGAAATTTTAGCGACAGACGGGCATCCCAGAGTCGTGTTTCTGGGTTGTGGCAACCGTTATGACCAGAGTCATATGGCTTTGGTCGGGGCCATTTTGACCCCGAGAAGCAGTTCTAGGCATCTGCATCGAGGGTATGCCCTATAGGGGTTCATATAAATCCAACGTATAGCTTAGACTATGGGATGTTTCATACTTGTGGAAGTATTTCAGTTTTCCATGTATGTTGAGGTCTTACAATGTATGAAGAATAGATCTGGCTGTACCGAGGCTGCCCGTTAGGGTCTTACAATTTCGAATTTTCCACTGTACGGCGATTGGAGATGATTTACCGAAATACTAAATTCTGCTCAAGCTTGAAGATAGCTTTTTGCGAACCCGGAGTTGCGTTTGCAAGGGCTTCATGAGCCTGGAACACCGACCCCGGGGTAGGGTGGATTTCGAGTTTCTTTGAGTCTCCGAATGTTTCGATTGGGAGTTTTATGCGATTTGTTTCTCTTTTGTAGAGCAAGGTGTTGGAGATATATTATGGCCCCTTGATGCGATATTGGTACTATCGAGTGGAAACGACCGATTTTTAGGCCAAGCCATGTTGTTTTGCCGATTTTCAGGTTTCCTTACTCTTGATTAGGAGCCTTTCTCTTTCCTCATATAAAGAAGGGCTGTATTTTTTGATTGCCAGATAGAATGATACATCTCCTCGTTCTAACAAGGTTGGGTTATATAGACCATTTTGGCCTGGTAGATTATTTCCCTGTAGGTACCTTTGTTTGGCGCTGCCATAAACGTGGTGGATTTTAGGGGGAATGCCCACAGCTGCTTGGGACATTGGTAGTAAGGATGGCATCGAGCGATTTTGCAGAGACTCTCCCCCAGTAGCTTCGCGTGCGTTGCCTCATTAAAAACCTTGCCGGTAAAAAGCCCCTTCTTCTTTTGGGATAAAAAACTCGGTCCAAGGAAAATAGTGCAATGGGAGCGCCTTCTTTGGGGGATCTCGAGGTCCTCCGATAGTGCCAGTGTCTTGATATCTTTGGTCGAGTGCCTGCATGAGGGTTAATTTTTATTTTGAAAATAAAACAAAGGAAACAGCAACACCTTGGGATACGTAGGCGGTGTTCTGGAGCTGATTTGCTATGATTGCTCGATGTCAGTTATGCGGTGCCGCTTCTTTTTTTTTTTTTTTTTGACTACCCTGGCCGGTGTCGAGGCCAAATTCACCCATGAGTTTATTTTGGAGGTGAGGATACCAGGGCCGATGGTGCATCATTTATTGCGAATATTTCCCTTTGTGCGCGTTGTTTCCCGTAGACGATTTTAATTCCATCTTTCATCGGGAATTTTATTATCTGGTGGAGGGTGGACAGTACTGCCCAATGTATAGAAGGCCGTCCGAACAAGGTGTTATACCTCACGTCTCCCTCGATGAAATGGAACTTGGTGTTTTGGGTCGTGTCGGCCATGGTGATAGGGATGAAGATCTCTCCCTTCGTCGTTTCGCTCACCATGTTGAACCTGTTGAGGACTCGAGTGGTGGGCATGATCTGTTCAGTCAAGTCAAGATGTTCTACAACCCTTGATCTGATAATATTGGCCAAGCTACCTGGATCCACGAGAAAGTGTTTTATCTAAAAAAGATTCACAAGGAAGGAAATTACCAGGATGTCCTTGTGGGGTTGAGTTAGGGCATCCTCGGGGATGTATCCCCGATTCCGTTACTCCCTAGTGATGGATATTTTGGTTTTCCTCATCATGGGTTCCTTCGGGGTATCCCCCCCCCCCCCCATGATCATGTGAATGACGTCTTGTGGTTTTTACTTCGTTCTTCTTGATCGCCTCCTTATCTCAAAACTGATATTTGGCTCGATCATTGAGTAATTTCCGGAGGTGCCCTTTGCTAAGTAGCCGGGCTACTTCTTCTTGCAATTAATGGCAATCCTTGGTCCGGTAATCGTGTTGTTGTGGAATTGACACGTCAAATTGTAATTTCTATGTGACGGGTCTGAGTGCACTGGTCTGGGCCATTTTGCATCCCGGATTTTGCAGATAGCGAACACGATGTCTGATAGCTCGATGCTTAAATTATATTCTGAAAGTGGGGTGCTTTGGTTGGTGCCATGTTTCTGTCAAATCTGTCCCTATTGAAGATCCCCCGAGGATCCTGCCCTTGATCCATTCTACGATCGTTGCGGGGCAGGTTGCGCCTTGGGACATTCCTCTTATATTCGAGGTATGGTAGGTACCTTTCTTTTATTGGTTTTGCCTCTTTTTCCAAGAGTCTGTTTGGGTACACCGAGCCCGATGGGGCCCTTAGCTGGCCACCCTCCGCCCTGATCATTGATTGGTACCGGTGTGGATGTCCAACCAAGTTACGGTTGGGTATTCGATCAGATTCTACTTTAGTTGTTTCAAAGCCATAAAGCTCCGTTCGTTCATGCCTAGATGAAGGCCTGCACCGCCCAATCATCGGAGACTAGCGGTAGCTCCATCAACTACATTTGGAATCAGGACAAGAATCTTGCAGCATCTCGTCTCCCTCTACTTGATCTTGAAAATTTCAGACTTCCTCGTTGCTACTATAATGGCTCCGGCATGCACTTTAACGGAAGAATCTGCTAATATGGCGAATAAATCAATGGAGTCAGGAAAGGGGGCATGTTTAGAAAAAGAGTTACAAGTTTTTAATGGTTCTAATCTGGGGACTTGGATGTTATTTATTGAAGGTTCATCTAATGTAAAGGGTGCAGGCTTAGGAATTGTTCTTATACCACCTACGGGTGAAAAAATTAGACAAGCTATCAAATGCCACCCTGTAACTAACAATGAAGCAGAGTATGAAGCTGTGATTACAGGTTTAAAGCTAGCACTGGAACTTGGTATAACACAAACCATAATCAAAAGTGATTCACAACTCGCAGTAAATGAAATGCTGGGGACTTACGTAGCCAGGGAAACTCGAATGCAAGAATACCTCGAAAAGGTACGAGAACTGATAAGACAGTTTCAAACTTGGAAGGTAATGCAAATCCCAAGGGAAGAGAACGCAGAGGCAGATGCTTCAGCTAATCTTGCGTCTGCAGTAGACATATCGAAAGATGCAAACGCTTCAATCATACACTTATTCCATTAAGTTCTGTAACCTGACAAAAATAAGGTAAATTTTAATCACTTAACTTGGGATTGGAGGAAGGAAATTGTAGCTTTTTTGCATCATGGAACGGTACCTGAGGATAAAATAAAGGCTCATGCACTTCGAAAGAAAGTTGCTCGTTATAGCATATATCAAGGGAACCTTTACCGAAAAATGTTTGGTGGACCATTAGCCAGGTGTCTCGGACCATCTCAAAGAGAGTATGTGATGAGAGAAATACATGAGGGACATTGTGGAAATCATGTAGCGGGCATATCACTTGTAAAGACATTGATTAGAGCAGGATATTATTGGCCTAATATGGAAGAGGAAGCAAATGATTTCATATCTAAATGTGAAAAATGTCAGAGGTATGGCAATAATATGCACAGACCAGCTGAACTATTACACCCTGTTTTAGCTCCGTGGCCCTTCATGAAATGGGGAATGGATATCGTAGGTCCATTACCACAAGAAAAAGGTTAGGTAAAGTTTCTACTCGTGCTTACAGGTTATTTCACTAAATGGGTAGAAGCAGGGGCGTTTAAACAGGTACGAGAGAAAGAAGTTAAGGACTTCATTTGGAGAAATATAATATGCCGCTTTGGGGTCCCAAAGGATATCGTGTGTGATAATGGCCCACAATTTATAGGAGCACAAATCATAGAATTCTTTCAAAGTTGGCAAATCAAGAGAATAACATCAACACCATATCATCCAGTGGGTAACGGACAAGCGGAATCTACAAACAAGGTAATCATCAACAGCTTAAGAAAAGTTACAAGATTCAAAAGGTAATTGGCCCGAAGTATTACCAGCGGTATTATGGGCATATCGAACAACGGCAAAAACAAGAACGGGAGAAACACCATTTTAAGTGATTTATTGTGTAGAAGATTTAATACCGGTTGAGATAGGTGAACCAAGTACCCGTCATGTTCAAGCAGTGGAGGATTCAAACAATGAAGAGTTATGGGTAAATCTTGATCTACTCGAAGGAAGAAGAGAAGTCGCGTTAATAAGGATAGCAGCTCAAAAGCGTGTAATTAAGCGATATTACAACAGGAAGGCACGTCTCAGGTTCTTTAACATTGGGGACGTAGTGCTTAAAAAAGTGTTCCAATCGACAAAGACAGCTAATTCAGGAAAGCTAAGTCCAACGTGGGAAGGACCTTATCGAGTTCGTGAAATTGTGGGGAAAGGAGCATACGAGTTGGAGACAATGGATGGCAAGGTTTTACCTTCACATTGAATGGTGTTCATTTGAAGAGATATTACTTCAAAGGAAGTATCCACGGTCAGGTACTGCCATGTTAGAATTTTTTCTTTGAGTTGTTAAAATTTTACTAACAATTTTATATGCTAGGCAAAAATCTTAACTCGTGCCAAATGATGAGTCACGGCCTACACATCAAAATGGAATACTCTTAAATTACTAGCCCAGGGTTACATTAATCTGATGGAAATATACACGAGTTAGGTAGTCTTCATCTATAATCGCACCTCCGAATCTCGTATATTTGTCTGTTACAGGAAAATGACCAAATTGGGATAAAACACATAAGTGCTCTAGGCTAGGCTTCATATTTCAACCGCTCGAACACTTGGGGACTATATGATATACACACGAGTTTGTGCAGAAGAATGGATACGAGTGAACAAGATTTAAAAGGAAAATCAAGCTACAAGAAGTTAAGTATCAAGCAATAATCATCAAGCAAAAATCGTGAAGTAAAAAAAGCACTCATCATAGTGTTCTTTCCCATGAGAACAATGGAATCTCCTCTCAAACCTTTCTAATATGTAAAGATGGGGTCATGACTATGTACTAAAAACAGGTTATGAAAAGGAAACCTTGTTTATTTTATAAATCCGTTATAAGAAAACAGTTATGAGAAAGTTATTGATGTACTTCAATACATGTACTACTCAAGAAACTTGTTAAAGTCCATAAATAAAAGCTTGTCAAAGTTATTTCATACTAAATATGTGTGTTCCTATTTCTTTCATCGTATTATAACACCATTATGAAGTTGAGACGTCTTCTTCATTAAGCCTCGATAAATAAAAGGGCTCTCTTTTATTTTTCTCATGATGATAATCCAGGAGAAGAATCATAAAGCATTTTCTAAAGAAGATAAAAATGCTACCCTATTCTATAAGTCCTAAAAAAAATAGGCGAGAATAGAATAAGTAGAAAACTATTCTATAAAGTTATGAATTAAAAGGCAAGAATAGAATATACAGAAGTATTCATTAAACTTCCTAACATAAAAGACTAAGGAAAAAACTTAGTCAATTGTCTTTAAACAAGTTCCCCATTATGGAAACTGGGGACATCACCAAAACAGATCCCTTAAAATTACCAAGGGATTACATCAACAATCATTTTTTAAAAAATCTGAAACATCTTTAACTGGTTACTGATGGGGTTGGAACCTTAGAAGTTGTAGCCCTCTTTAGAAGCAACAATAGGCTCGATAACAACTTCTAAGTGAGCAGCAATAGGAGCAGTTTCAGCTGAGTTTGAAGTATTAACATTCTCGAGGCAAGCACTAGCCACAGAAACTTCCATTTTCACAGACTCTGTTATAGACGTTTCACCCTCGGTCACTGGGATCACAACTTCAACTGTTTTCGCAGCTGCTTCAGAGTTTAAAGGCTCTTCTACCCCAGGAGTTTCGAGTGCTGATGAGGAAATATCAATTGGTTGATCTGGAGAATGAGTGTCAACAGGTTGGGTATTCTTCTCAATCGCATCTAAAACTTTGACTAACTGAGATTGCAAGTTGATATTTTCATGAGTAGCCTCCAGCAAAGCATCATGACGAGACTTCAGAAAAGCCTAATTAATCTCATAATTAAAATTCTCAGTAAGAGAATTGTACTCCTTCTCCAAGTTTTCATAATCCATTTCCCACATAGTCAGGTCGATTTTCATTATCTCTTGCTCAACTAGGTGGGAATCAAGGGAAGTCTCAAGAGTGGCATGACAACTCTCCAAAACATGAACTCTATATGAAGAAACCTTTAAATCAGCTCGAGTCTGATTCAAGCTCTGCACTAACTCCTTCTCATATTCTTCTTTATTCTCCATAAGTGCTTTGAGCTCTTTGATTTCTTCATTAGCCTTTGACAATGAACCCTTCAAAAGATTTTTATCCCTTTCTATCTAGCTTAAGGAAGCATTGGCAATTCCTATGTTTTTCGATAAAGAGTGATTTTGCTGTTCTAATTGAGCTTTATTATCTTGTAACTCCTCTATGCTCCCAAAAGCACTTTCAAACTGCTCCTTCCAATTTTGAGCTTCAATCTGGGCTCCCTCAACTATTCTCTTAGCATTAGAAATGGATTCTGCTGACTTGCGATTCTTTCTTTCCAAAATAGAGTCCCTTCCCATCAGCTCGGTCCCAATCAGATTAGCCAGTAAATATAAGGCACATAAATTAGAATTTAAAGCAAAAGGAGAGCAAATATTCATGTTAAAGGAAGTTACCTTCAGGGTTGAATGAACTATGTCATTCATCAAAGTATAGCAGTTGTGGCTCTGCATCTTCGTCCTCTCCACATCTGTGATTAGAGGCTCGAGCCAAACATCAGCTCCACCACTCTTCCTCAAAAGGCTATGAGTAGTAGGCACTTCATGTGTGACATTTCTCATAGCCATGCCTCTGCTATTGGGGCTAGTTTCTGAATGCACAACAGAGGAAGAAGGAGCTGTGGAAGGAGAAGTGGTAGAAGAGGTGAAAATAGCAGGAGCCGCAGCCGGAGTAAAAGCAGGAGCAGAAGAAGTAGGTACGGGAGCTAAAAAAAGTACGGAAGTAGGAACGCTCAAAGTAAATGAAGGAGCAAAAGAGGTCAACGCAGGAGAAGAAACACTTACGGTTGGAGAAGAGACAAAAGAAAAAGGAGAAATAGGAACTGAGGAAAACAAAGGAATTTTGTTTAAAACAGGGCCGAGCTCCCCACTTTCAAAACCACCAATAAAGAAACAGTGAATAGATTAAATAGTGTCTTGTGGTGTGGCCTCTTCATCAGAGTGGATTAGAATAGGCTCGGTAATGGAGGTACGAGCAGGAGAATCCTCAGCTTCATATTCAATAATAACGCGTCTCCTAACTCTAGGCCTAGATACCAACGAGGTACCTCCTTCTTCCTCATTCTCAGTATCTACTCCCATAGTTTTTCTCTTTGCTATCAAGGCTTTAGTGTTATCCAAATCAAGGGAGGCATTGGCAGAAGTATGCATAGCGAAATCCATATCAACTGCCATTCCTTTCACACCAAATCCTGATAAAAAGAAGGATTTGAACTCAATATTGGGACTTAAAATATGTATCTAGAAAACATATATGTAAAGAGATGCATACCTTGTGTTTTCACTGTCCAACCACGTAAACAAGAAATAGACTTCCAAGTTCTATCTTCTTTAGGATCAATTATGAAAATCGAATCTACCCAACCATGGAATTTGGGAATAGGTTCCACATCTCCCATGGTTGCTACAGAAAACCAAAAAGGGAAATGTTTGATTCACCCAGAAAATCCAATGTACGAACATCAATATAACGAAGATACCACCCACGGTCTTTATCATCTTCAGGGTTTACCAAAACTTTCTTACTCCTCGCAGTTAAGGTAAAAATCTCATGACACATTAAGTTGGGGTGGTACAAGTGAATGAGGTGGGAAAAATTAAAGTTAATTTTTTCTTTGGTAGTTAGATACCTCAAACAAGCCACAGCCCTCCATACTAAGGGGCTAACTTGAGCTAAGCAAATATTGAAGAAGTGAAAGAAATCAAGGATAACTGGATCTATGGCAGGTTTAAATCCCAAAGTAAAGGGATAAGTATAAACAAAAGGATACCCACTTCTATAGGAAGAAATTCTTTGATTTATGGCAGGAACTGAGAGATGAAGACTCTCTTTTCAATTACACTCTTTCGTAATAGTAGGGATTGTTAGTTCAGTTATAAGAGTGGGGTAAGCGTCAACCTTTTCTAATCTTGCAACTTGTTTCTGAAGAGATATTTTGTCACTCCCAAAAGATAAATCACTTGTTGTAATCTCTTCAACTAAAGGCTCTTGAGAGGGGACAGAAACAGAAACCTATTTACCTTCCAAAGACACGGTTTTGGAGATGGAACCTTTGATGCTAGAACTTGAAGAAGTAGAAGTACAACCAGTCAAACCTCCACGTGTGGATCCCAAACTCCGAAGCCTTCCTCTTTTGCCTCGTCTATGCCTAATCGGAGCAGGGGCATTAGGAAATTGATCAAGAACTGGAACTTTTCTAGGGTTAGGGTTTGGAGATGTCATTGTTGGACGAGTTTGAATTAAGGAGAAGTAAAAGAAAGTAAGGAAATTCTTGATGAAAATTTATGAAGAAGATGGCAAAGGAAGAGAGAATTAAAAGGTTATATGGAAGCAACCATCAAATTAAGAAGTATAATGATGGAAAGCCTACATTAAAGATAACTATCACTTCGTAAAAAGAGGAGTTGAATGAGCCTAGAAAAGTGGGCGCAGAATTGCAGATCCAATCAGAAAATGACATGTGTGTGAAGCATTAAATGAGAAAGACAACTGAGACGTCAACACTGTCATATGCATTCATTGTGACAAAAATTACCTTTTTTATGAAGATCCACTTCTCAATTATTTAATTGATAAATGAATAAAAAGTGGGGGGACTATCTGTATTGGAAAAAACAGAGTTTAAATTAAAGATGATATGGCATGACACGTAGACTGGTCAAATAGTCAAAGTGTAGTAAACGAGTAAAAGACAAGGGAGACAACAGATACGGGAAGAGAGAATTAGATAGGCACGAGAAGGAGTCTCAGATACGAGTCTCATACCAATTCGAGTCATTTAATGCTAACGAATCAAAAGGCACTAAAGATAAGAAATTGAAGAGAAAAAGTAGTCTAAATTCATTATTGAATACTTGATACGTTAGTAAATTGGTATTTAATAGAAATAATTGTGTAACGCCTCATTAAATATCTTTTATTATTTAGATTAAACCGATACTCCTTATTAGCTATAAAAGGAGGAGGTCTCATCATTTGTAAGGACACAAAAGTTCATCTGCCCAATATTGCAATACAAATTTCTTTATCGCTTATTCTTATTCTTGAAAAGCCTATTATTCTTGGTCTCTCGATTATCAGTAACCCGATTTCTCTTCATAAAATTATAGCTTTAACCAAATAATATTTTTTGGTTAAACAACAATATGCGCAATTACCAATGATCTCCTCGACCAAGTTAAAGAGGACTGCAACTAGGTCAACATGCACGTGGTGGTTCTCTCGCCTGAGGAATGGATGACTACCCATGTGGAAGGGCTTCTAAGTGTTTACACTTACCTTTTCACATTGGGTCCTTTAGACCCAATCATTATTACCTTTGTTAGAAACTACGCTTTACGCTAGAGGGGGGGTGAATAGCGTATTAATAAGATTTAGCGTTTTCTTGCGGAATTTAAACTTTGCAGGAAGTAAAATAAATGCAGAAAAATAAACTTACACAAAGATGTATACTGGTTGGCCACCAACGTGGTTAGTCCAGTCCCCGAGAGACTCTCTCGAGATTTTTCACTATCTTGTTAAGCTTACAGGTGCTCAACAAACTGTTACACACTTGAGGACACAAGCCTCAAACAGTTGCTCGGAGATCGCAATCTCAAAGACTTCACCCAAGGAAACGCAAGTTCCTTGAAACAAGAGAATCGCAATTCTCTTACAAGTATATCAAATACTTGGACACTCACTTAACTAAAGTACTCCTTATTGAGTAGATATGAGTAAAAGAATATGTTCAAGATCACAACAACTTTAAGCAATAATATGGCTCTCAAAAGCTTTATGAAATGAGTAGAAAATGAAGAACAATTGAATGAAAGCTTATAGCAATGTAATGATCAGTTTGTGTGTGTTGTTGTTTTTAAAACACTGAAGTGAAGCTGTATTTATAGTTGAAAAACTTGGCATTACCGTTGCCTAATTGCCAATTAAGAGTTGCTGAAATTACTCAGTGATAATCGATTATTAAGACCACATAATCGATTATTTGCCAGTCAGTTTAAAAATCAATCCCAGATTTAACGCTTCACAATCGATTATACATAATCTATAATCGATTACTGGCAATATTCAAAATCAGATAATCGATTACACTAAGTTCATAATCGATTACTTTAGCAACGTTCTAAAAATCATTTCCGGATTTTAAGCAAAACATCGATTATATAAAATCTATAATCGATTACTTCAGCAACGTTCTAAAAATCATTTCCAGATTTTAAGCAAAACATCGATTATATAAAATCTATAATCGATTACCTTATGGTATTTGAAAATCATTTGACAACGGTCAGCTTCAACAATCGATTGTCCTGTGCAACAATCGATTACTTGTTATTTTCTGAAAATCATGAAACTTACTGTCTCAGTGATAATCGATTATCTAAAGACATAATCGATCACTTGGTTAAATTTAAAATCACTGGAAGACACTGTCTCAACATAATCGATCACCATTAGTTCATAATCGATTATTTTGAGTATTGAAAAACTTTACCTCAACAACAATCGATTGTTATTTGTTCACAATCGATTATCATGCAGATTTGGAAAAAACCTGATGTTCACTGTCTTACTCACAATCGATTACCATTAATTCATAATCGATTGTCATGCAGTCTTGGCTCAGAAACAATCGATTATCATAAGTACATAATCGATTATTTTAGCCCAGATTTTTTAGGCATGTTTAGAAAACATTTTGTCTAATGTAAATATGCATGTTTGAAAATCTTTTTGACACAGAATTAAATATGCATGATGTTGGAAAATAGTTTTATGAGAGATGCCATACTATGAGTCAAGTTATAGGATCGAGATTACAATTTTAGAACAACTCGATAACAATTAAAGGCTATCTCTTGAACTTCAATCTTATTCGCAACCATTGTGCGCTTGTACTTGAATTCCGTCATATATCAATTTTTGCTTCGTTTGTCATTCATCAAAACCTACAAAAGAGTACACGTTTAGTATATTGCATTGAGAACGTGTTTCTAACGATTTCCCCCTTTTTGATAATGGCAAACATTAAGCGGGATATGCAATTTAGGCAAAAGATATTGACAATTCAAGACAAGTAACAATTATGCAATTCCCCCTCAATTTAAGAGTTCCCCCTCAATTTTAGCTTATAAGCAATCAATGAATTAAGAGGTGGTGCATACCCGATATCCCGTTTTCTTTCCCCTTTTGCCATTAGCAAAAAAATAGTAAGGAAAGATGCAAAAGGATGAAATAAACAAGGTTTATTTATTGAAAAAAAGGGTACATCAATGGGAACCAAAAGAACAACAGTAAAAACCACACAAAACAAAAAAAATTTATTCATTTCCGTCGTTGTCCGCCTCGTTATCCGGCGCTGCTTCAAAAGGAACGAGAGCTGCATATGGATAATTGACATGATCAAAGTATCCATGGATCTCATGAGTGAGTTGAGCGAGCTGGTCGGATATGGTTTGGAGAGTAGGCTCTTGGGACGAACGAGCACGACGGGGTGGACGACTTGAAGAAGGGGCAGGAGCATGATCACCATCATGATGGAAAGAAGACTCCGAGATTTCCCAAATTTTGGTACTCCTTTTGAGAGGACCATTTTCCGTGACAAATCCGGATGCTTCAAGGAAGTTCATAATGAGGAGGGCATAAGGAAGAGGCATGTCATCACCGATGGCATCGAGCATATGAATTTTGATGAGCCGACACCAATTTATTTTGGCTCCGGTGACAATGGCATGCAGAAGTTTGGTATCCTCCTGAGAGATGGTGGTGTGATTGTGCCGTCTAGGCTTGAGGACTCGGGTGATGAAGTAAAGAATCAACCGGTAGTTTGGATCCATTCCCGTTATGGTGGGACGACGGGTAGAGATAGATGGATCATAGGAGGTGATGCCGGCTTGGTGGAGAAGGGTGGTTTCATCAAAGAGAGCCCCGGCCTTATCAATATACCGGTAAAGGTCTTCACCTTCATTTGGAAGGCGGGCAATGGTGTGGAGATTCTCTTCAGAGAGAAGAATTTGAACCCCATTAATGGAGGTGACAAGTTCGCCATCTTCATCTTTACGAAGGTTTGAGTAAAAAGCTTGAACGAGAGTTGTGTTTATGTGAGGATGAGTGAGAAGCAAGAAGTCATATAGTTGACACTCCTTTAACATATTTGCGGCAGGGGTGAAAGGCTCAAGGAGTTTACTATTTGAGAACCGAGGAGGAAGAATGGTGCGTTTCTCAAATTTTGATAGGAACTTTGTGAGTTCATTTTCAGATTCAAAGAACAAGACGGAACCGTCTTGGTATGGAAAATTTAAAGGAGGAGGGGCGGTTGAGGCTGATGCGCCATGTTTGGATCGGGAACGTTTTGAAGATCGTCCAGACATGTTAAGAGAAATCTGCTGGAATTTGGCAAAGAAAATAGAAGAGATTTAGTTTTTGAATACTAGAGATAGTGCTTGAGTGGGTGAATGTGAGCTCTTATGATGCCTATTTATAGAGGAAAGGATTATCAAGCATTGAATGGAGACATTTGCTGAGATTTTGGTTTAGGAGCAGTCAGAAAACGGTAAGAATTAAAATTACTCACCGTTAGATAATCGATTATTGAACTGAAATAATCGATTGTTTTTGAGATTTTGAATCTGACAAATCGATTCTTGAGTCAAACGGTAAAAAATTTGAATGAAATAATCGATTATTAAGTTTTGGTAATCGATTATGGAGCATTAAAGACCTGACAGGAATCGATTGAGGAGCCAAACGGCAACAACAATTAATATGAAGTAATCGATTGTCAATTCTTGGTAATCGATTATTTAGGGAACTAACTTGATACAGTGAACTTGGAGAATATCAGAATTTATCAAATAATCGATTGTATGAAAAAATAATCGATTGTTGTAGAAAGCATTGCTGAATGACTGAGGCGGAAATCGATTATGCAATTTAAGAAGTGAAAAAATTAAACACAGATGCATAATGTTAATAATCAGTCATAAACAATAGATTATTGATACTGATAATCGATGTACTGCACAGAAAATAATCGATTAGTGACTTGAAATAGTCGATTATTTAACACTTCATAATTCCCCCTACCTTTGGGGTGGTACCTGCAAAATAGATTTAAACGTCTCCGACGCTCAAGTTAGTAATTTATAGCGAAATTAATAAATTACACTAGTGTTAACAAGTAATGCCGTGAACTCTTAAGAATTGTGTCCTAGAGTGTTCTTAAGAGAGTTTCGGGTACTTACCTTTTCTCCAACATCGCCAATTACCTGTTCGAGAGGATGATCCTTGATCGTTCTCCACTCGTTAGGCGTATTTATTTCTTTTTCTAATTGTGGCACTTCTTCCGTTGGTTGTTCCCCAATTTCATTTTTGTTTTCCTTTGAGGGTTCTTCTTGGATTTTATCTTTCAAGCTATCCAAGATACCTGCAAGATCAAAACCGGATTCCTTTCTCGCCAAGCGAGTATTATCTTCGGAAAACACAACATGAGGGAATTCCTCCACAATTTGGGTTCTTTTGTTAAAGATCCTATATGCTTTGCTACGTGAGGAATAACCAATGAAAATACCTTCATCCGATTTAGCATCAAACTTACCCAATTGGTCCTTGCCATTATTATGAATAAAACATTTACAACCAAAAACACGTAAATGAGAAATGTTGGGTTTTCTACCCTTATAAAGTTCATATGGGGTTTTCATGAGTATCGGCCGAATTGCTACTCTATTTAAAACATAGCAAGTGGTACTCACGGCGTCCGCCCAAAAGTATTTGGGAATCTTAGCTTCGTCGAGCATGGTTCTTGCCATCTCTTCGAGACACCTATTTTTCCTTTCCACCACCCCATTTTGTTGTGGTGTCCGTGGAGCGGAAAAGGTGTGTTCGATTCCGAGTTCATCACAAAAATCCGCAAAGAGATTGTGATCAAACTCTCCCCCATGATCACTTCTAATCGAAGTGACGGTCGATTCCTTTTCGTTTTGAACACGCTTAAGGAAATACTTGAAATTTTGAAAAGCATCACTTTTATTTGCAAGAAATAGAGTCCAAGTAAATCCAGAAAAGTCATCAACAATTACAAAAACATATTTATTTTTACCAAGACTTTCAATACGAGAGGGACCAAATAAATCCATGTGAAGTAATTGCAAAGGTCTAGACGTTGAAACAATATTCTTGGACTTAAAAGATGCTTTGGTTTGCTTCCCTTTTTGACAAGAATCTCAAATAGAATCATTTTCAAACTTTAAACTGGGAAGTCCAACTACTAAGTTTTGAGAAAGAAGCTTGTTCAAGAGATGCATGTTCATGTGTGCTACTCTACTATGCCATAGCCAAGAGTTATCCTCTTTGCTTAATAAACAATCAACATATTTGGGTGAGGAGTTTGCAAGATCAACCATATAGATATTATCAATTCTAAAACCACGAAGTATGATCCTGAAATCACTACGTCTAAATACAAGACATTCATCCGAATCAAATAGAGCAAGATTTCCCTTGTCACATAATTGGCTTATGCTCAAGAGATTATGCTTCAAACCTTTCACAAGTAGTATATGTTTAATAGAGGAGTTTCGTCCTTACCGACTGAACCAATGCCGATGATTTTTCCTTTATTGTTATCACCAAATATGACACTTCCTCCTTCTTTGTGCTCTAATTGAAGGAATTTGGATTCATCTCCCGTCATGTGTTTGGAGCATCCACTATCAAGGTACCATAGTACACTTGATCCCTTCAAGCACACCTACAAAACAAATTAATGTTCTTTAGGTACCCATGCCATCTTGGGTCCTTGAGGGTTAGGCATGTTATAATGATGCAATTGATTTATATGTCTATGACGAGTAAAGCAAGCGGGAGCAATATGACCAATACGTCTACAATAATGACAAGTCACATTGGGATTATGCATTTTTCTAGGTACATAGTAACTAGATGAATGAAGGTTGCTTACTCTACTTTGAGCGCCATTGTTCCTCCTATTATGAGCTCTAGGAGGTTCACAAGTTTGTCTAAAATATGCATCATTTCTAGAATATCTATTTCTAGGTGGAGGGTCATTTCTTGGTCTTCTAAATTGTTCAAGGTTTGGCCTAAAATATGCATCATTTCTAGGTCTTCTAGCATTTTCACTGTTTGGTCTACCATGCAAGTTATTTCTAGGATTTCTACTTCTAGGATAAGCATTTTGGTTATTAGTCCTAGGTTGAGCTCTAGGTTGTTGTGGTTTAGCACCAACCTCTTCTTCATTCTTGAATCCTATTCCATGTTTAGTTGATTTTAGATTAACAAGCACATCATTCAAGTTTTTATGCGAAGAATTAAACTTATCTAATGTGCCTTTAAGTCTAGCTACTTCATTCTTAAGAAGCACACAAGAAGAACAGTTTCCAGTAGAACCTTCAGGTTTATCAGCACTTCTTTTTCCATAAAACTTGTTTTCCTCTTTTAGCTTCTCATTTTCGAAAACCAGTTTTTCTAATTCTTTTTCTTTTAATGAAAGCTGTGTTTGAAAATCTTTTTCTTTTAGAGAAGCGCTTTCTTTAACACTTTTGACAGTTTTTGAAGCTTTGATAAATTCAGCATATAGTTCATCAAAAGCATTTCTCATTTCATCAAGAGTAAAGAAATTTTGAGAGGAGATTTGACTTACCTCGTCTTTGCCATCTTCTTGAGCCATGAGACGTAAATTTGCTGCTTCATCGTCTTCTTCTTCGCTTGCTTCATCTCCGGAATCTCCTCCCCAAGAGATGTATGCACGTTGCTTTTTGAAGGGTTTCTTCTCCTTTTTGATGTTAGGGCAATTTGATTTTATGTGCCCGGTTTCTCCGCATTCATAGCATTTTAGTTCATCGCCTTGCTTTTTGTTCTTGCGTTCATACTCTTTGCGCATGAATTTTTGAAACCTTTTGATAACGAGTCCAAACTCGTTGTCACCTTCCTCATCAATTTGTGGTTGGCTAGCCTTTAGAGCAATCCTTTGCCTTCTTTGATCATCAACAACCGGGTTAAGTATAGTTGATTCATAGGTTTTGAGATTACCTCTTAATGCGTCAATTGTGACATTTGTGATGCCAATGGATTCTTGGATGGCATCGGCCTTTGATCGCCATGCCGAAGTGAGACTTCTGAGGATCTTCCGGACAAGTTCTCTATCCGTAAACGTCTTTTTGAGGGCGTGTAGATCATTCACGATCATTAAGAATCGCTCAAACATTTCGTCTACTTTTTCTCCTTCCTTCATGTGGAATAGTTCATAAGAGTGAGTTAAGAAATCAATTTTAGCTTCTCGTACCTGGTCGGTTCCTTCGTATGTCACTTCAAGCTTATCCCACATTTCTTTTGCTGTTTTGCAACATGATATCTTCCTGTAGTCGTTAGCATTAACAGCACAATATAATAAATTTATAGCTTTGGCATTATTTTGAACCTTACGAATATCCTCCGCGGTATATTCCTCTTCGGTCTTTGGAACCCATTCGTCTTCCACCTTCTTGGTTGGAATTTGGTTTCCATTGGTAAATACTTTCCACAAATGAAAGCTATTTGATTGCACAAAGATTTGCATCCTCTCCTTCCAGTATGAGTAATTTGTGCCGTTGAATAGAGGAGGTCGTGTAGAGCATTGTCCTTCTTCAATTCCTGCAAAAGAGTCAAGAGTAGAAGCCATGGATGGTTCTCTCAAACGGTTCAGTTTTCATAGAGTTGGGCTCTTATACCAATTGTTAGAAACTACGCTTTACGCTAGAGGGGGGGTGAATAGCGTATTAATAAAATTTAGCGTTTTCTTGCGGAATTTAAACTTTGCAGGAAGTAAAATAAATGCAGAAAAATAAACTTACACAAAGATGTATACTGGTTGGCCACCAACGTGGTTAGTCCAGTCCCCGAGAGACTCTCTCGAGATTTTTCACTATCTTGTTAAGCTTACAGGTGCTCAACAAACCGTTACACACTTGAGGACACAAGCCTCAAACAGTTGCTCGGAGATCGCAATCTCAAAGACTTCACCCAAGGAAACGCAAGTTCCTTGAAACAAGAGAATCGCAATTCTCTTACAAGTATATCAAATACTTGGACACTCACTTAACTAAAGTACTCCTTATTGAGTAGATATGAGTAAAAGAATATGTTCAAGATCACAACAACTTTAAGCAATAATATGGCTCTCAAAAGCTTTATGAAATGAGTAGAAAATGAAGAACAATTGAATGAAAGCTTATAGCAATGTAATGATCAGTTTGTGGGTGTTGTTGTTTTTAAAACACTGAAGTGAAGCTGTATTTATAGTTGAAAAACTTGGCATTACCGTTGCCTAATTGCCAATTAAGAGTTGCTGAAATTACTCAGTGATAATCGATTATTAAGACCACATAATCGATTATCTGCCAGTCAGTTTAAAAATCAATCCCAGATTTAACGCTTCACAATCGATTATACATAATCTATAATCGATTACTGGCAATATTCAAAATCAGATAATCGATTACACTAAGTTCATAATCGATTACTTTAGCAACGTTCTAAAAATCATTTCCGGATTTTAAGCAAAACATCGATTATATAAAATCTATAATCGATTACTTCAGCAACGTTCTAAAAATCATTTCCAGATTTTAAGCAAAACATCGATTATATAAAATCTATAATCGATTACCTTATGGTATTTGAAAATCATTTGACAACGGTCAGCTTCAACAATCGATTGTCCTGTGCAACAATCGATTACTTGTTATTTTCTGAAAATCATGAAACTTACTGTCTCAGTGATAATCGATTATCTAAAGACATAATCGATCACTTGGTTAAATTTAAAATCACTGGAAGACACTGTCTCAACATAATCGATCACCATTAGTTCATAATCGATTATTTTGAGTATTGAAAAACTTTACCTCAACAACAATCGATTGTTATTTGTTCACAATCGATTATCATGCAGATTTGGAAAAAACCTGATGTTCACTGTCTTACTCACAATCGATTACCATTAATTCATAATCGATTGTCATGCAGTCTTGGCTCAGAAACAATCGATTATCATAAGTACATAATCGATTATTTTAGCCCAGATTTTTTAGGCATGTTTAGAAAACATTTTGTCTAATGTAAATATGCATGTTTGAAAATCTTTTTGACACAGAATTAAATATGCATGATGTTGGAAAATAGTTTTATGAGAGATGCCATACTATGAGTCAAGTTATAGGATCGAGATTACAATTTTAGAACAACTCGATAACAATTAAAGGCTATCTCTTGAACTTCAATCTTATTCGCAACCATTGTGCGCTTGTACTTGAATTCCGTCATATATCAATTTTTGCTTCGTTTGTCATTCATCAAAACCTACAAAAGAGTACACGTTTAGTATATTGCATTGAGAACGTGTTTCTAACAACCTTCTGCAATAGGTAAGATGTGACCCTTAGCCAGATCCATCTGTCTTTCTAGAGGATAGTGATCCTCCTCTGATTTTTTGTAAACAAGATCGATGGGTGTCATTTTACCCTCGATCACCTTATGCGCCTCTACAATCCACGGCTTTATCGGGGAGGATTGATCAAGCTATACCATCGAGCCACCAAGCTCATTCTGGAGCATAGAAGAGACCAAGATCGAGGTTAGATATGTCGATTTGTTTGAAATACTTCAGAACTAATCCCTACTAAAGATGTGCGATTTCTTGAAAAATGGAACATCAATTCTAAGTATCACATTGCCTTGAATGTCTAACTTTGTCATTTTACTTCTCATCTTTTTTCCTCATATATGTTTTTTGTGTTGCATCTATGGCCCATGTGCTGGAAGTAATCCCCAATCTCACGCAATGGGTCGTGGGCTTAGTGTCGCAGAATTTATACTCTGAGCGCGCATAGATGGAGTTATCAAATTCAATGTGAGGCCCGTAACCACGATAATTTTCTTTCTTAGAACGGGTATTGTTCGGGTATCATCTTGAGCTTACTCATCTTTTTTCCTTTGTATGCCTCGGGGAGGATGTAGCAATGAGGCCTCCATCTGCTGAAGAAGAGGCACTCCACTTGCCCCGAAGCAGGTCAAAGAGAAGAGAAGACAAGGGGTTCCGAGCTCTTGGGGCCTGGGAAAAAAAGGCTGGCGAGGAGGCCCATAAGCCTAATGGGGATACTGGTGCTATACATTTGGGATCGATCCGTCAACTAAGGGATGAGGTTGAAAAGGAAGAAGGATCCGGTCTAATAGCCTGTGCGCGAGCTGGTGCTTCAGTACAAAAGTCCCCCGAACGAGAGAGGTTGACAAGGGAGCTTAGGCCAAAATATTTGATCCAAAAAAGGTCGAGGCCGCTCCATCCCAAACTGAGATGATTGAGGAGGGAAACGGAGGAAAGTATTCTCGAATTACTGAAAAAGTCCTGAGGGACAATCTTGGAGTAATTGGTATCTTCGAGTCCCCTCAATATTTGGATGTCACGATCCGCAAAACTGCTAACTTGGTAGGTCGCCCTTGCAAGGGTCTTCAGGGGGCAGTTGACATCCACACTAATGAGGATGTGGTGTAGTTTGAAGCATCGGTTCATAACGCTAGTTTTGGTGAATCACTGATGCTAAAGAAAACACTGCCATCGAATTACACTGGGTCTTAATAGAGTCTTAAACTAGTGGACCAGTTCTCATCCCCCAATGCTAACCCCGATTATAGGCGTACCATAGTGCTTACTATCCCGAACGACGCCCAAATCTTCTCTCACACTCTGGGGATTGCTAGCTACCTGAGATGCTTGGTGACCAAATAGGACCAAGCTGCGATGGATGTGATGGGAGCAACGATGGATGCGGTGGGAGTTGTTTTTTTGTTCAACAAGGCCCAACACGTTCTGAATCGGGAAAATTCGAGGGCCATTCCATTATTTTTTTAAAAACTTTAAATTGTAGATAATTCTAACAGTTTCTCCCTTACTTCTAGGTTTCGATGTTGAATCACAAGGCCTTTCTTCGAATCCTAAAAGAGCGCAAGGTTGAGTTTCGGAGCCTTACTAAGAAAAGCGATATCTACAAGCTTCTCTATGAGAAGCTTCAGGCAGATCAGTGACGGCTTGAGATGAGCATTCTAAGATGGCCGAGTAGGTATTCCGAGTACTTCATGAAAGCAAAGATAAGTTGGAGATAACAACTAATGGTCCGATTCTGCAAATTCGACAGACGCTCAAACAGATCAAGGACCTTTAGAGACAAATAGATAAAATACGAGCCGAAGCGGAAAAGCTCAAGGGGTGCATGGACATCTTAGCCTAAAAAATGAGGTCGTCCAAGCAGAGTTGGAGTCGACTGAGTATCATCTTCGGGCTACAAGGAAGAAGGCCTCGATACAAGCAAAGAAAATTGGGGAGCTTAAGTCCAACTTAGCCAACTTGGCCAAAGAGCTCGAAGTGTCCAAATATGAGGCGGCAGTGGCCAATATCAAGGCCCAACCTAATGCGGACCAATACAAGGTCGATATCGAAGCTACTCAGGCACAGGACAGAAGCATCATAGATTATGAAAAGTGTCAAGCTCTAAGTGAGGCCCTTGAGGGAACCCGTGCTCATGGTTTCGAAATATCCACTAAAATCGAGATTTTTAGAGCAGAAGAAACAAGGCCTCAAAAACTGGCTTATCCCGACGAAGACTCCGAGAGTTTGAACGAATCTAGTGGAGAAGACTCCGAGGGCAAAGATGTTCCTTAAATAAGGACCATAATTCTTAGGCTTTGTAATTTTTGCTTTTTTGTTGAGGCCAATCGACCTTTGAAAAGAAATCTTGATCGAGCCACATGGCCCTTGTAAAAAGGCATTTGTATAATTTTTTCCCTGCCATGGGTTCTGAATGTGTTGCCTTTAGTTAATTTATATAAAGTTCAAAGTGACTTAGCACGAAATAATGGGGTTGCATTCAAAGCTTTGAGATGTAAGTACTGTCCTCAATCATTTCTTATAGGTAGTCCTCGACCGATTGCTCGAATTCGATTGAGGCGGTTTTTTTCCAAGTGAGATCATTTATTTGAACTTGAATTAAGGTAACCCTTGATCTTGATAACCTAGTGAGAGTGGTTTCTCGGATTCAAAAATAAAAGTAGCCCTTATGCTTTAATAGTTGAGTGAGGTTTCGCTTGAACACGAAATAAGGTATCCCTTAGGCTTTCTAATCGAGTGAGAATGGACTCTCGAACTCGAAGTAAAAGTAGACCTTAGGCCTTTGTATATTTGCTTTATTTCGTATCTTTTTTTAGGCTATTTTGGCCATTATAAGTTTTGTATTTGGTTGATCTGGCCTTTGTGTATATATAAGGCTTTTTTGTACCCTTTTTGGCTTTAAACTTTTTCCTTTGTTTAACTATTTGTATTCACAAAGGTTGGAATGCCTTAGAATGAAAAATAAGGCTGTGTTCGTGGGTTTGAACAAGACCTTGCCTTTACTGCCTTTCTAGGTTAAGGAGTTCGGGGTTCGAAGTTACTGAAGGTTTCACCTGAAAATATCTCAAGTATAAGATTCTGTCGAGGGCATCCTTTTAGAACCGATTGTGAAAGAAATTTTTTTATTTTTTGAAGGCCTATTTTTGTTACAGATTTCAGACATTTCCAAGCCGATTTAAATTGTTCGTGACCTTTGAGTTCAAGATTGCCCATTGGGCTTGTTTTCCCATTTTATTTTATCCAAGCTTTCACGAGTTCACAGTCCCCGAGTGACCATGGCCTATAGAACCCGGGGAGATGCCTATTAGGTCTTTCACCCCGAAGCTCAATAATTCGATCTGTGTGAGCTTTATTTTTCGAATGACAGTCCCCGAGTGTGGGAGTGATTATCCAAACTCGGATTATAATCGGCCCATGTCCCGTTTTCTTAAGAGATCGAAAGTATGAGATTGTAAAGTGGAAATTTTTTCAAGACACAACATAGTTGCAAGGAAAGTACTTATCTTTATTCTTGTCAAAAATAGTCACACATGCATACATATTTTAGTCTGGGATCAAGCAATCTATGTGGGCACGATTCGTTTTGACGTTTGACCCTTACTATTAATCTCACTTATTGAGACCCTTCCATTTTGAAATAACTTCCTTGCTAGAACAATTCAATATCTTAGGGTAATCCCCCCCCCCCACCTAGTATTCGAGGTTGATTGTAGATAAATCTCGGATAATGTAAACACAGTCTTTGGTATAATTTTGTGATTGGAATTAAATTCTAAGTTAGCACGATTCAGTGTTGCCGTTAAAAATTGCCGAAAAACTCAATTGGGAAAAAAATGGTTCAAGGAAAAAAGAGTGCAATGCGTGCTTTCAGACCTAAAGGCTTCGTGTTTCTCCTAATCAATAACCTACAAGTATTAGTCAAAAAATAGAAAGAATTGAAATTGGGTCGTATCTCAGTAGTAATATCATTTGAGATAAGTTACACTCCAATTGTTCGGTAGTTGTTCTTCGTTTATTGTTCCCGGATTATAGGATCATTTCCCTATGATCTCGAGAATCTGGTACGACCCTTCCTAGTTCGTACCCCAATTTTCCATCATTTGGATTTTGGGTGTTCAACGTGACCTTCCTCAATACCAAGTCCCCGACATTCAAATATCGAATGTTGGCCCCTTTCGATTGTAATACCTTTTGATCCATTGTTTCTGGGCAGCCAATCGAATAAAGGTAGATTCACGTCATTCATCTAATAGCTCTAGTCTTGTGTTCATGGCCTCATCATTCGATTCCTTCGTGGCACATTGGAATTTGATGCTTGTCTCCCTAACTCCGACCGGTATTAAAGCTTTGGAACCATAAACCAAAGAGAATGGGGTATCCCCAGTACTGGACTTTGAAGTTGTGCGATATACCCAAAGGACTTCGGATACGACTTCTCTCCATTTTCCTTTGGTGTCAGTCACCTTCGAGGTTTTGTATTATGGTTTTGTTGGTCGATTTGGCTTGCGTATTCCCATTAGGGTGATAAGGTGTTGATTAAATCCTTTGATCTTAAGGCCTTCGAGAAATTGGTTACCTATCTACCAATAAACTACTTTCCGTTGTCACATGCAATCTCGGATAGTATTCCGAATCGACATACGATGTGGTCCCAAATAAAGTCGATGACTTCCTTCTCCCTGACCTTCTAGTAGTCATGTGCTTCAACCTACCTAGGAAATACTCAGTCATAAATAAAACAAATTAATCCTTACCTGGAGCCGGTGGAAGAGGGCTGGTGATGTCCATCCCCCACATCAAGAACGGCCATGAGGATAAAATTGAATGCAACAGCTTTCTGTGTTGCTGAATCTTTGGAGCATGTCTTTTACATTTATCACATTTTTACACAAACTCCTTCGCATCTTTTTCCATATCAACCAGTAATAACTGGCTCTGATTACCTTTCGAATGAGTGATTCAGCGCTTGATTTGTTCCTGCAAGTGCCTTCATGGACTTCCCTCAATACATATTCGGTATCTCCCAGTCCCAGACATATTGCTAGCGGACACATCCTTTTGAGTAAGGTTCCATCTTCGGGCAGGCTAAATCGGGCTACCTTTTTGCGCAGGGTCCTCGATTTCTTTAGATCTGAAGGAAATTTTCCACTTTCGAATAATCTATGTATTTGTTTCTCCAATCCCAGCTCAAGATTGTGGTCTTTATCTCGGTGTGGCCTTCTTCGACCACTGACCTCATGAGTTGTGCGACATCCACTGAGTTGAGTTCGTTGTCTTCGGTTGATGACCCTAGTTTTGCGAGGGCATCGGCTTTGCTATTTTGATCTCGAGGCACATGTTGCAAAGTCCATTCCTTGAATCGGTGTTGAGTTACTTGTAGCTTATCCGGGTATCTTTGCATTCGTTCCTCTCAAACTTCAAAGGTTTCGTTAACCTGATTCACAACGAGGAGAGAGTCGCATTTGGCTTCGATCACCTCTACTCCCAAGCCTTTGTCTTGTTCGAGACCTACAATCATGGCCTCATATTCGGCCTTATTGTTAGTCAATTTTACAGTTCTAATATATTGTCTAACCACGTTACCTGTGGGTGGTTTTAGCACGATGTCGAGTCCAGACCCCTTTATGTTCGAAGCACCATCTATGAAGAGGGTCCAGATCCTTGAAGATGTACCCGAGTTGACTAATAATTCTCTTTCAACCTCGAATACTAGGGCTGGCATGAAGTTAGCCACAAAGTCTGCCAAGATTTGAGACTTGATGGTTGTTCGGGGTCGATACTCAATATTGTACCTGCTGATTCTATGGCCCATTTGGCCAATCGTCCCGAAACCTCAGGCTTATGCAAAATATTTCAAAGAGGATAAGTTGTTATACACACATGGGATGACATTCACAGTATGGTTTTAGTTTTCTAGAGACGCTTATCAAAGAGAGCGCTAAATTTTCTAGATGGGGATACCTGGTTTCGGCCTCACCTAGGGTCCGACTAACATAACAGATAGGGAATTGTGTACCTTGTTCTTCTTGGACTAGGAATCCACTTACCGCTATCTCCAATAATGCTAGATACAAGTAAAATTCTTTGTGTTCCCTTGGCGTGTGAAGCAGCGACGGTCTCGACAAGTACCATTTATGCCCTTCCAAGGCATTTTGACTTTCCGGAGTCCATGTAAATTTCTCTTCTTCTTCAGTAATGGAAAGAGTCGATGGCTCTTATCGTACGACCTCGATATAAACTGCCCAGGGCGGCTATGCGTCCTGTTAACCTCTGCACGACCTTTACGTTGTCTACTACCGTGATCTCCTCGATAGCTTTTATTTTTTTGGGGGTTGAACTTGATTCTTCTATTGGATACCAAGAAGCCAAGAAATTTGCCGAAGCCGACCTAGAATGTGCATTTTTTTGGGTTGAGCTTCATGTTATATTTCTTCAGTATACTGAAAGTTTTCTGCAAATGCTTCAAATAGTCCTCTGCTCGCATGGACTTAACTAGCATGTCATTAATATAAACTTCCATAGATTTTCCTATTTTTTCTTCGAACATCCGATTTACTAGGAGTTGATAGGTTGCACCAGTTAATCCGAATGGCATTACTTTATAGTAGTGGGTACCATATTTAGTGATGAACGAGGTTTTTTCCTGGTCTTCCAGGTTCAACCGTATTTGGTAGTACCCGAAATAGGCATCGAGAAAACTAAGCATATTATTGTCGTTTGTGGCATCGGTCATGCGGTCGATATTAGGAAAAGGAAAATAATCCTTAGGGCATGCCTTATTTAGATCTTTATAATATATACACATTCTAAGTTTGTTTCCCTTCTTCGGGACTACTACTACATTCGCTAACCACTCGAGATATTTTACCTCTCGGATAGACCCTATTTTGAGAAGTTTGGTTACCTCGTCTTTGATCGAAGTGTGTTTAACCTTGGACTTGCGCCTTCTTTTTTGCTTCACCGGGCAATATTTCAGGTCCAGGCTCAATTTATGGGTGGTAAATTTCGGTGGGATCCCAGTCATATCGAGGTGGGACCAAGAAAAATAATCCATATTATCTGTAAGAAATTGAATAAGTTTTTTTAGCTCAAGGGTTAACCCCATGACCAAGTATACCTTTCGATCAAGTAGATGGTCGATCAACACGACCTGCTCCAGTTCTTCGACCTTTGACTTGATAGTGTCGGAATCATCGGGGGCGATAACAAATCGAGGAACCCTGAAGTCATCATCTTCGTCGATTCCTTGCTTGTCCGATTGGGTCGATGCTAACATCAGTAACTGATATTTGGCCCCCTATTTCACTTTCGATCCCGAGTCATTTATCGATGAGAGTATTGATATCGGAATTACTTCATCGACTACAAGAATCTTCTTGGTGGCGGGTTGCTCCCCATAGACTATTTTGACTCTCTCTAGCGTAAGGAACTTTCGAACCTGGTGAAGGGTTGAGGGTACTGCCCTTATGTTATAGATCCACGGACTTCCGAATAGGGCATTATACCTCATATCAGCCTCGATCACATGGAACTTCATTTCTTGAACAGTCCTAGCCATATTACTGGCAAAGTTATCTCGCCTTTGGTAGTTTTACATGCCATGTTGAAACCATTTAGCACTCAGGCTGCGGGCACAACCTGATCCTGTAGGCCGATCTGTTCTATAACCCTCAATTGAATGATGCTGGCCGAGCTACCTAGATAAATTAAAACACATTTAACTTGAGTCTTATTCATAAGTACATATATTATCAGTGCATTATTATGGGGTTGTACGATCCCTTCTGCATCATCGTCATTAAAGATTGTTCCTTCTCATAAGTAATCTCAAGCTCGCTTCTCCCTTGTGATCGACACTTTAGTGTGTTTAAATATGGTCATTGAGGAATATTGACCCCTCCAACGATCATGTGAATCACGTATTGTGGCTCTTCTTGCTAGTTCTATCTATTTGAATCTATGTTTTTTATGTGATTCTTGGCCTGATCGCGTAAGAATTCGCGAAGGTGACCCTCGTTGAACAACCGGGCTACTTCCTTCCTTAGTTATCTATAATCTTCTGTTTTATAGCCATGGGTACCATGATACTTGCACACTTGGTTGGGATTTCTCTGGGCTGGACCGATCTGCGAGACCATCTAGTATCTTTGATACGTTCTATGGCAGATATGATGGTAGATTCATCAACGTTGAAGTTATACTATGATAGTCGTGGTGCTTTTTTGGACCCGTCATCCCTGTCGAAACCACTCTTGCTCATGAGTCCCTGTGAACTTTGACCTCGGTCATTTATCTTCTCATTTTGTGCAGAGTTTCCACTAGATTTGTTGCCTCTACGGTCTCTATTATACGGTTGATATCGATCTCTATTCGACCTTGGTTCTCGGTCGATATCCCTATTGATTTTATCTACAGGCCTGTTAGGATAAACTGACCCAGAAGGAGCCCCACTTGATTATCCTCGACCCTGATCTTCAGCTGATATCAATCGTGTACATCGGCCAAAACAGCTGGATATTCGATCAAATTCTGTTTCACCTACTTGAAGTTATAGAACTCCGAATGTTGAGACCTTGAGTGAAAGATTGAACAGCCCAATCGTCGGTGACCGGTGGAAAAGCCATTCATTCCATTTGGAATTGAGATACAAATTCTCTGAGCATCTCGTTGTCCTTCTTCCTTACCTTGAAAAGGTTCGACTTTCTTGTTGCAACCTTAATTGCCCCGTCGTGTGACTTTACAAAAGAATCTGCAAGCATAACAAACAAGTCAATAGAATTAAGCGGTAAATTATGATAACATATCATAGCACCCTTCGATAGAGTCTCTCCGAATTTCTTCACCAAGACGAATTCAATCTCTTCATCTTCTATATCATTTTCTTTAATAGCACACATGTATGATGTGACGTCTTCATTTAGATTAATCGTCCCATTAAACTTAGGAATCTTAGGCATACGAAACTTCTTGGAGATTGGCTTCGGAGCCGCACTTGGGGGGGAAAGTTTTTGAACAAATTTTTTGGAATTTAGTCCTTTCAATATTAGTGGTGCCCCTGGGATTCGGTCGACCCTGGAGTTATAGGTTTTCACTTTCTCATTGTTTTCCTTAATCTTCTTTTTCCTTGTCTCGATTCGCTTTATCAATTTTTGAGCATCTTCATGACATGTCTCCGATTCCTAATAATTAATTTCCTTGAAGCTCAGTCGACCATGTGTACCACTTCGTGGGATGACTCGTCTTCAACCCTGCTCGGTGTTTGGTTCTGATCTTGGAGCTGAGCTATGGCTTCATATTAGGCCTGCAACATTTCAAAGATAACCCGTATGTTGATTCCGCCATCTTCACCGACATGTATATTCCGAGTAGCTGATCGATCACCCCTCGTGAACACTGATTTTGGGATCAACTGCCAATTTCCATTGATAGCTACATGCGAACTGACGTCGATCGGATCTACCGCCGAAATTCCATCGAGGCTAGCAGGGGGTACAATGTTTCCTCGTGTAATGTTGTCATTTTCACCATGGTGGCTGAAATCATTGTCAATGTGTTGAGGCACTGACTGAGAGTTTGACATTTTTTAATCATGTAATTAAAGATACTTCAAAGAACAAGTATAGAATAGTGTGTGTTACGAAAAATTGTACTGGGCAATCACTATTATACTTAGCCCCACAGTGGGCGCCAAACTATATACTTTAAAAATAGATAACAATTAAATTTATACTGTGGTATTAAGGACATGTGATTTTACTTGGCACAAACTGAGAAAAAATGCAATTGTTATTGAAATTAACTACAAATTGAAATAAAGTAAACCAAAAGAGATGCGTTGCTTTGATCCTCGAGCTAAGTCGCCTTCGAATCAAACAATTATTTTACTTGAAATTATGAACATAATAACAGAGTATTGAGAGCTTAAGAAGAAAATAATCAAAATGAGCAAACCCCCTTTATATAGTAGGGAAGTCCTACCCTTAATGCAATCCTAAAACTGTAAGAAATATCATAATTAGCTAATTAATCAGCATCTTCTTGATAAGTATCGAGATTTTCATCATGATCGTCGCTCGATCCCGAATACCTTGGCTTTTCGTTATTTGGCTCGACGGGCTTCTCTCGATCTTGCTCGATCTCTATCCCTCTTGGTCTTGATCTTGGCTGGTCTCGATCTCGATCGATCCCTCAATGACAAGCTTGGACATCTAACTTCATGTCTCGGTCCGCTATGACATGTGGTCGAACCCTGATCTGTCACGCCAATCTCGATTAATCATAAAAACAGGCAAGCCCGATTTTGACCGTATACAAGCTGTGTACCTAACGGAAAATAATTGAATTTATACTGTGGTTTTAAGAACATGTGATTGTACTTGACACAGACTGAGAAAAACGAAATATTGTTATTGAAATTAGCTGCAAATAGAAATAAAGCAAACCAAAAGAGATATGTAGCATCGAATCAAACAAGTATTTTTTGGGAACGTATGAACAGAATAACAGAATATTGAGAGCTTATAAAAAAGATTGTATAATGATGTATTGAATCAACCCCTCTACAAATGATAAGACCCCTTTTATATAGTGAGGGAGTCCTATCCTTAATACAATCCTAAATACGATAAGACTTTTTTCAACTCAATTTATATGGTACAATTAGTCTGGTCATGATATTTAATAAAATATAAATAGACTTTTGATATTCGATTTTTAGAAAGAAAAAGAAACTTTATAGGAGTAATAATTAAATCACCATAATTTAGTGGTGTGATCCTTTTTTTTGTTTCCCCAAATTTGACATAATTTACCAATTTTACCTTCAACCTACCAGGCTGCCGTCAGTTATAGCCCCGATATTTTCCTGCTAAAATCCCTTGGTCTTTCATTTTCGTTACAGCTCCATGTCCATGGCCACTCAATTATGTCCAAATCATGTACTCCCATATGCAAATTCTTCCATAACTCATCGAAATCGAACCATCATTCTTCCATTATTTAGGTCACTTCCGAGTCTTGATTTGGGTAAAAGGCGGACCATAAGATTATTAGTTCAATGCTCTGAGAAACAAACACAGAATCTCCGGACGTGCAAGAATTGCAAGACCCAGTTCGAGCCTTTGCTCAATCACCCTCGTGCTTGTCGTTACCACACTGCTCATTTTGGAGGTACCCCTTCTCTCACTTACATCTGAACTACCACAGTTACTAATCTCATAAAATAGGTACATAAAACCTCTAATTTAGGTAAATCCTATTGTTAACTTCTCTCTTCTTTTATTTAAGTATCACATGTTCTGGTCTTTGGACATTATGGAATATGAAAAAAAAGGTATAACTGTTTCTATGCTTGGTGGGGGGGGGGGGGGTGCTGAGCTATTTCCATCAGGGGAAGTTTGCAATTATCGTATAGTTACTCAAAGGTGATATTTATCTCTAATCGCGGTCTATCTACAGGTTAAAGTATTATGTGATATAAACTCTATGCCTAAACTTTGTGCCAAGGTCAAACTTATGTCTAATTAAAATGGACAATGAGCGTGCGGGGAAGGACATGTTGCGGTTTTGACTTTCTTTTAAGAGCTTCACAATTGTTGTTAGTGTAATTTACCCGATGTTGTTTTGATTATAAGATGCCAACTCTCTGAACATGTTAAAAGTTGAGAATGTTTTAACTTATGATAGTGTTTCCATTAAAGTGGGTTAGTTGAGCAGCACTGAGTCATACTTAAGCTTTCTAATAACGACTCCTCTTGTCCTTCATTATCCTGCTTGAAGGGTCATGGCAGCATTATCATTTTGCACAATTCAGCAGTACAATTTTATGTAGGAATGTTGGAGTGAAATTTTAGACTGAATAGGTTCAAGTTTCTTTGAGTTGAAAATTCTATTTGGTGAAGGGAAAACTGTTAGATTGAATTGGGTTTAGGCTTCTCGGAGTTGAAGCTGGTTCCATTCGGTAAAGGTGTTAGTGGCAGAAGGTTTTCCCCGATTTTCTTTTTATATGTTTATTATCGGTTACTTTTCCTTTTCATGGTCCACAATAGTAAGTAGATTTGTCAAGAGTCTCTTAAGCTTGATTAGAAATTGTATGGCATTGTGGGAGAGATGTGAGAATTTGAGAATCTCCAATTATTCAATAGTGGAATGTAAAGGCCTAAAGGGTTCAAATGGAGCAGCCGGATATAGAAGATTCATATGGCCGAGCGAAACTAGTCTGAGATTGATCTTTAGTGATTTTTGTGCTTATTGAACTGCTACTAGTTTCGCCCTACTTGCACAAACATGAACTTTTCACAAAATGAGTAGAGAGAAAAAGTAATTATATGCTTTTCCGCAGGAACTTTTCAATCAATCAGGTTACTTTTAGTTACATGTACGCTTTCTTTGGTTAAGAGCTCACATAAAATGACTATTTTTGGACTCGATTTATAGTTGCTTAATCTTAGAAATAAAAATTTAGCTGGAGTGGAGAGAAAAAGTAGAATTTGTCTTTCTATAAACGTATATATACTTGGGATGGGTCAGTTGGTTTTGGCTGGATGATATTAGTATCTTTCTCCTTTGTTTAAAAAAATAACGGTGGTGTCTGGATCAACGCCTTGATTACAATTTGTCAAACCCACTAGCACAAGTTGCCAAGGTATCCGACCACCAAAGTTGGACAGGTGAGTACACACCAAAGTGTTGTAGCTGAGATTCGAATATGAGATTTCCATGTCGTTAATCCCATGCCTCAACCACTATGTCTTTCTGAGTGGATAAGGTGTTGATTTGTGAGAGTCACCCCTGGAAAGCATGAACTTTTAATGATGAGTACCATGATCGCAGTTCTTAAGATTATACATATATTTCAACGTTCTCGATATATCTACCAATTATCACTTCCTAGTTAATATAGCCTTCTTCTCTTGATGTAGGCCAAGCAAAATAGGGAAGGTGGAGCATTAGATCTTAGTTAATGCTAGTTTATGTAATGCTGAACCAATATCTCCCTGGTGTTTCATGTGTTTGATGTGAACATCTTGGCAAAGCTGCTCCGTTAATATAGAATAAGTAACTCACTATAGCAATTTCTTTAGAAAGGAGCAACTTTTACCTTTGGCAAGACTAATTAAGTAATATGTGTTAGTTATGTGATTTCTCCTTCGTAGTCCCTTTGCATATGCGTTGCTTTTGAATGGATGTTACCTGGATTTATTCCTTGCTGTTGTCATTTTATATGTTGTATTGGCAACTAAGAAAATATAGGAACATTATGTTCTCCCTTAAGCGCTTCTGCTTCTTTCTGCAGAAGGATATTATCTTGCTTTTGTCCGACTTTTTAACGAGTGAGACAGTACCTTAACTCATCTTTCTTTTTCCTGTGTTTCTTCGAGTAGGAGAAACAAGGAGGAAATTTGAGAGTGTTTATGCTGGCGGCACTATGGACACCCCTGACGGTGGTAAAGTTTTTCAATACTGGCATTGTTGTGGGTCTGAAGATCCATATGACACTGGCTGCACTGCCGCACCTCATGCTTCTTATGATGATTGATAACACTGATTCTCAATTGGGCATACTATAAATACTTGCTACTTTGTCCAATTCACAGATGGAATCTCCTCTTGTATCTCTGTAATTTACTACAGCTGTTTTCTCATAATTGTACAGCATAACTTAATATTCTTTCCCTTGAAATATGATGCAACTGATAAAGTGCATTTCTTTCTCTCTTCCTGTGTGCTCATTTTGATCAGAAGTGTTATGCTTATACGGTGAATGCATGAAAAATCTCTCTTTAGTAAGAATGCTCCGGAGATTAGATTTTGAAAAATAGTTAGAAATTAGAATGCTATCCTGAAATACGCCCGTATTCGTACGACCAAAGCAAAACACTAAGAATCTCCTTAATTTGAATAGGGGTAAATGCAGTGTTTAATTTTAAAAAAGGGCAGCTGCCGCTATGCGTGGGAGTTTGTTACTCAAAAAAATCTCATTAATACATAGTGATTAATTTGTTAGTCCGAATCATGGCAAGTTAATGATATAGTTTTGTGTAAACATTATGTGTGTGTAAGTAGTATATTCAAAAGCAGGGGCGGATGCACACTATCAAATTTTTTTTTCTAAATATATGTATTAATACTATGAGGAAATGGATAAATATGAAAAACATAACTATCTCTTAACATAAATTGTCTCTTGGTGCATTGGTTATATGCATGATTTTACTCTAAGAGGTCAAACCTCAACTAGCACAATTTTAGCAAATATTTGAGATAGCCTATGTAGTTAAAAATTGTGATTAAGTAGAATTGAACTTAGTAGCTTTTCAATTCAAGACTCAAGTTAACCAGTAGACTAAGACTATTTATTGTTTAAAAGTATGATAATTAAAGTTATTATTCCGGTTGTTACCATATTAACCCCATAATTTACATAGTCCCTTGAAACCTTACAAATTTAATAATGACTTCTTTTTCTTTTGTGGACACACTCCTAAAAAAGGGTACATGTTGCTTTCTTCTTTCTTTCTTTAATTTTTTCGATTTCGTTTCCCGTGATCACGAAGATAACTTCGTGGCATTATTAGAGCCGCTGTCCCACGACCCCAAGCCTAATTGTACTAATTATGAGAAGCGAAACAGACATCGAGGAATGCGATTAGAACAAGCAAAATTGAGAAAACTTCATCACTGCAGCTTTTAAAAGTTAAAACCTCTCTTGGCTACGTTATGTGAAAATCAGAAAACAAATGGCTTCTTCAACTATTAATTATCCAGCAATTATCGTGCCATCAAGTAAATATAGGATGATCCGTCAACAAGTGAGAGCTCAGAACAATAGAGATGAAGGTATATATTTCTTCTTTATTCTCGTCGCGTATCTCATCGTTAACAATGGAGACTTGTTTAATGCATTTGGTGATCTTCGGCAGGGAGATCATGGCATGTCGTTGATGCACATTTACAAGTATTGAGGGGACGAATAGAGAAAGTGAGGATCAAAGAAAGATTGGAGAAATCGTTGTTGTGTAAGCAGGGTTGGAATTACTCAACTACTACTTGTTTGGACAAGCAGAAGAAAAAATTAGGTCATGTATCTCAAAATGTTGAATTCTTCTGCATGGTTTGTGGAACTCTTGGCTACACTGTTCTGGGTTGCACCCTTTGCCTGTACCTTACCTTTATTCTAATTCATTTAAATCATTGAATTTGATATAATAATACTCTTTTTTTTATACTTAGAATAATCAATCGAATATTGACTAATACATAACCCGCTCCAACATTACTTGAAAATAGCTCTTTTGCAATGCCGAATGTGTGTTTATATATATATATATATATATATATATATATATATAAATTTGACTAAAAAGTTATATAAATACTTTTTAGGCCCGGGGACAATCGAAAATAATGAAGGTTAATTGGAATCAAGAGTAATATGAACTAGAGAGAACCGTTTTGTTAAGACCTGTGATAATAGTGAATGTAGCTTGAGATGTAAGAACAATAAAGCAAGTAATAATCTTTTCACAAGAGAGAGAGATAGAGAGAGAGTTGTATATTCATAATAGCAAAGTACACATGAGTCATTTACAAAGGGAAGGTTTCCTTTATATATTAAGGGACCTTCCTCGAAATAATCAAAGAAAAGTACGAGGGTTGGTAGTCTCAGTGTACGGGAGAGTCAGAGCTTTAAGCGACGTAGTCTTGAGTCATGTCGATTGGTCCGTCCGCTTACTTGGACCGACCTCATTCGAGTCGGCCTCAATTAGGTCGTTCTCTACGTCAAAGACGTGTGTAGATAATCATGAGAACATAGGGAACCAAATTTGCCCAATACAGATAGTCCCTTTATTTGTTGGGGATGTAGCCGAGAGACGTCTTCAACGAACGGATATACATGCTCGTCCTTTCTATAAATTTGGCCGTTCCTGTAGATACTGTGGAAAGAGGGTGTGATCATATGCGGAGGGGTTACGCCGTTGACATAAAACCTCCTTTTAGGGCTCCTTTTTAGGATGATATCATCGATCACATGCGTGATCATTACTTTTTCTTCCGAGGCGGTTCAGGATATGACGTGACGTTTTGGTTTCCCGCACCAGCTTTTGAACTAAGCCTTTTCGATTTTCGTGCACCTTTCCTTATAAATAGAGGAGAGGTTGAATCCGACTCAACTTTTAAACTTTTTAGAGAGTACTTTCTCAACCTTTTCCTCGTCTTTTTCTGGCAGTCGTTGATCTTTTCTTTTAAAATCTTCGTTCCCGGGAATCAAACCTTGTATCCCTAAAACGCCTTTTTCTCACAACGTCCATCATGGCTAAGCGTCGCCACGATAGTACCAGGACCAATGGTGACGCCCTCTCTAGGGTTTCGTCGTCCTCAGATGATGGGGTAGCCGAGGAGGTTCTCTTTGCTCTATCAACGGCCAACATACTTCCACTGGATATGGCTGCAGGGAAGGATTTTACGAACTAGTGTAAACTTCCCCCTTGGGAGCTCAGTGAACTGACGCCATCTCATTTGGCTACTCTCAGGGAGTCGTACGATATCCCTGACTACATCGAGATGGCTCCCTTCGGGACGGACTATGCCAATGTGCACAGGCCCGGGTATTGCACATTCTACGAGTATGCTTTTCGGATCGGGTATAGCCTTCTGCTCAATCCTCTAGCGGAGGAGCTGTGTCATTTTTACGGGGCGTGTCCTACCCAACTTACTCGGTACGCGTTGAAGGTGTGAAGGATTCTTACCACCTACGGGGCTAAGGCTGAGAAAGAGGTTATCGTTCACCACCCCTTGCAAATGTTCGTCGTGAGCTTTATGAGAGGCTCAATGCTCCAGTTAGTACGTCGGGGCAAGAAGAGTTTTGTGGCGCAAGATGACAACAAGGCCATTCATAAATTTTGGAAGAGATTTTTCTACGTGCGTACTGAACATCTAGTGTCTAACCCCGAAGGGTTCCCAGAGGCATGGAATGCAGAATGTAAGCATTCTTGTACGTAATCTTTTATGGCGACCATATCTCGTTGGCTTTAAACATTGTAGATTTTTTACCTGTATGTAGTGACGGCTCGCACTCCTCGAAGGATTGAAGACATCAGGTCGTGGGTGAGAGCGTTGATGGCGTTTGCGGAGGAGTGTCGTACCTGGTCGGAACTCCTTAGGCTGTATGGCCCATCAGGTAATGGCCTTTGTTGATTTTTATTTTCCGTTCTGGCTTGGGGCTCCCCACAATTTTCTTGCCCATCTCATAAATATTTTGGTAGGTCGGGGCGCCTCTAAGAAGACGCATAAGAAGAAGAAGAAGAAAGCTGTGGCCGGCCCTTCTAGGGCGGTATCTAACCTTGATGAGGAGGATATGATCCTCGTTGGTACGTCTAGGGGCAGTGTTTCTCCGTCCTCAAGATAAGAGGTTGCATCAGAGGCGGCTCCAAAGTTAGTGTATGAGGCAGCGCCAGGGGCCATACTTGAAATGACGCCCGAGGAAATACCGGCGGTTGTGCCTAGGACCGTCCCCGGGGTTGCCCCCATAAGGATGCCCACTGTCGAACCGACTCTATCTGAGCCCGACCTGCGTCCCGTGGATGGGGACCTTGAGTAGGAAGAGACGTTGGAGATGAGGAGACGCCGGATTCTTAGTGGCAAGGCTGTGGTCACTCAGACAGGGAAGGTTAAGCCACCCCGTCCTGAATATAGGCCGGTCTTTATGGGTGAGGCGATTCACTTAGGGAGGTCCTCTCTTAGAAGGGAGGCCGCGGAAAGAAGTGGCGAAAGTGTGGATGTGGCAGGCCCGGAGGTCGCTATGGAGGACGTGGGCAGAGAAGGCGGGTCCTTGGACCAAGTGGAGATGGTGGCCGGCCAGTCTTCCCGTCGCATAGTGATTCCTAGCCATTATAATTTTTTGGAGAATTACGAGGAGGTGGCCACCAGCATGACACTTTTATGTTCTGGTGCTGAGAGCGTGGCCCTGGCGGAGATCAACGACAAGGTCTTGGCCCGAAGAGTTGCGGGTGCGGCCTTGCAGGTTTCTTTGTCTTGATCGATGATTTTTCTTTTGCATTAGTGGAGGGTGAGTTTACTTGTACTTACTTTTCAGTTTTTTCCAGACTCATATCTTAGAGGCGGAGAGGGGTCGACGCCTGAAGGAGAAGGTGGCCAAATACAATAGGTTGGTGCAGAAATACAATAGGACCCGTGAGGCGCACCAGACCTTGGCCGATATGTACAAATAGAACCCTAACTTCAGGATGGTCCGTGAGGACCTCGTGCTATCCGAGGAGCAGTTGAAGAAGCGGGTGGTTGAGCTGGAGAAAGTCGATGAACAACTCATGGCCGTTGTTTCTCGGACTGCAGAGATGGAGGTCCTTATTCAAGGTAAGGACGAAGAATTGCAACTCGGTCGTGTAGTGACGGAGTAGGCGGAGGAATTGCGCACTCGGGTTGCGGCCTTAACGGCGGAACTTTATGCCAAAAAGGCCGAGGTTGAGGACCTCAAGCGAGCTCTTGCACAGGTCGACACGTCTCTTGAGGCACGCGAGATGTGGGTGTATGCGAAGGATCGGTTGGTCGTGCTTGAAGAATTTTTGGCGGCTGGGCGAGCATTTGAGGCGGAAGTTGAGAGCCAACGCCAGTTGGTTAGAGCTGCCCGTGAAGTCGTCGGCTATAGTCCCGAATCGCCGGCACGGGAGGGGTCGTTTGGAGTCCAACTCTTGGATTTCCAAGGCGTATCCTCCTGGGAATAAGGACGGGTCACATGAAGGCCAGGAGGGGTAGGATAATCAGAGGGGTAGAGGCTTTTAGTATCTTTGTAAATATGTTTGTAAATACCAGTTTTTGTATCATGGGTGTTGGCCCTTTTGAGGATAAAGATATATGACTTTTGCTATAGTTAATCTTTTCTATTTTCTGGAACATTTTTGTATTATTTGCCGCAGTTGAAGCTAAGTGGGCCATTCGGTGGCCTTGACCGTGTAGAAATGATGGCCGTAGCAATGTAAGGTTTGACGGCCATAGCGTGTAAAATTCGACGGCCTTAGCCGTGTAAAAATAATGGCCTTAGCCATGTAAGATTCGATGGCCTTAGCCGTGTAAAAATGATAGTCGTAGCCATGTGAAAATGATGGCCTTAGCCATGTAAAATTTAACGGCCATAGCCGTGCTAAAACAATGGCCTTAGCCATGTAAAATTCGACGGCCTTAGCCGTGTTAAAACAATGGCCTTTAGCCATGTAAAATAATGGCCTTAGCCATGTAAAATTCGACGGCCATAGCTGTGTTAAAACAATGGCCTTAGCCATGTAAGATTCGTCATCCTTAGCCGTGTAAAAATGATGGCCATAGCCATGTATAAATGATGGCCTTAGCCATGTAAAATTCGACGGCCTTAGCCGTGTCAAAACAATAGCCTTAGCCATGTGAAATTCGACGGCCTTAGCTGCGTTAAGAAAATGGCCTTAGCCATGTAACAATGATGGCCTTAGCCCTTTCATACATTTGGAGTTGGTCGTAGCCCTTCCATCCATTTGGAGATGGCCGTAGCCTTTTCATTCATTTGGAGATGGTCGTAGCCTTTTCATTCATTTGGAGATGGTCGTAGCCTTTTCATTCATTTGGAGATGGTCGTAGCCTTTTCATTCATTTGGAGATGGCCGTAGCCTTTTCATTAATTTGGAGATGGCCATAGCCTTTTCATTCATTTGGAGATGGCCGTAGCCCTTTACATTCATTTGGAGATGGCCGTAACCCTATACATTCCTTTGGAGATGGTCGTAGCCCTTTACATTCATTTGGAGATGGTTGTAGATTTTTCATTCATTTGGAGATGGCCGTATCCTTTCTATACATTTGGAGATGGCCGTAGCCTTTCTATATATCTGGAGATGGCACTAATGCAGTCCCTGTATCATGTCGGGCTAGGAGAGTACACAGAGAGGCTGATATGATACACTTGTACTGCAAACATCTCCAGGTGTTCCCTTTGCTGCCTTGTTAAAAACCTTCCCGAGAAAACCTAGTTGGGACAAAACTCGGGTAAGGGAAAAATAGTACGACTCAGGGGACGCCTATTAGAAGTGGAAATGTTTGAGGTGAGTGACATTCCAGTTGTTCTGGAGTGTTTTTCCTTCCATTGTCTCTAGCTGGAATGCTCCTTTCCTGGCTGCCGCCGTGATTTTGTAGGGTCCTTCCCAGTTTGTGCCCAGTTTTCCTTCACTTGGGTCTTCGGATGCCAACGTCTTGGCTTTGAGGACGTAGTCTCCTACTTTGAGTGGTCTTACTCTTGCCATTTTGTTGTAATATCTTTTGATTTGCTGTTTTTGGGTTACCATCCTGATGTGTGCCATTTCCCTTCTTTCTTCGGCTTCATCAAGGTCTTAGAGTCGGTTGGTGTCATTTTCTGTTCCACTGGTGTGCGAATACCTTAGGCTGGGTTCGCCTACTTCAACAGGTATGACTGCGTCGGTTCCATAAACCAGTGAGTACGAGGTCTCCCCGGTGCTGGACTTGGGTGTAGTTCTGTGTGCCCACAAGACTTCAGACAGTAGTTCGGGCCATAGCCCTTTGGCGTCTTCCAACATTTTCTTCAGTATATTTAGAATTGTTTTGTTGGAGGATTCCACTTGGTTGTTGGCGGCGGGGTGGTATGGCATGGATAGTATCCTTTTGATGCGCCATTTCTTGAAGAACTCTGTCGTTTTTTGACCGATGAACTGACGCCCATTGTCATAGCTTATTTCTTTGGGGATGCCGAAGCGGCATATGATGTTCTTCCATATGAAGGCGATGACTTCTTGTTCGCGTATTTGCGCGTACGCACCTGCTTCCACCCACTTAGAGAAATAGTCAGTTAAAACAAGTAAAAATCGTACCTTCCCTCGTCCTACTGGTAGCGGGCCGACTATATCCATTCCACATTTGATGAATGGCTAGGGGGAAGTGACGGAATGGAGGGGTTCTCCTGGTTGATGTATCATTGGGGTGTACTTTTGGCATTGTTCGCATTGCCGGACATACTCAGCTGCCTCTTTTTTATGGTGGGCTAGTAGTAGCCGGCACGTATGATGCACTGCACAAGGGTCCGCTTGCCGGTGTGAGCGCCGCAATGGCCTTCGTGTACTTCCTCGAGTACTGGCCTCGTTTGGTGCGGCCCTAAGCATTTGTCTAGGGCGCCACCGAACGTCCTTTTATAAAGATCGTTATTGAACATGCAGTATCGGGCAGCCTGTACGCGAAGCTTTTTCGCTTCTTTTTTATCGGGGGCAATGTCCCGTCCTGCACATAGGATATGAACTGGTTGCGCTTGTCCCAAGTCAGGTTTAAGGAAAGTACCTCGGTGTGGTCAACGGGTGAGTGGAGGAGCGTGACCACACTTTCATTGTTGAAGTTTTTGGTGGCTGCAGCCAACTTTGCCAGGCCATCCACTTCAACGTTCCGTGCTCGAGGAATTTGTTCAAAGTGGCATTCGTCAAATGTAGCCATCAGTTTGTGGATTTTTGTCTGGTACTTTTGTAGCCTCTGCTCTTTAACTTGATAAGTCCTAGTGACCCGGTTTACCACAAGTTGGGAGTCGTAGTGGAGGAGGATTTGGCGAGCCTCGTATTTAGTGGCCAGTTTCATGCCTGCAATAACGGCCTCATACTTGGCCTCATTGTTAGTCATTTTCGGGCATCGTATGTACTGGCGAATTGTTTTACCCGTGGGAACCTCAAAAACGAGTCCCGATCTCGATGCATTGGCGGCGCCATCCGTATAAAGGACCCATAGTTCATTATTGGACGATGCGCGTTGCGCCTCGAGTTCTGTCTTTGGCAGGACTTCCGCACTGAAGTTGGCAAGGACTTGCGACTTGATGGAGGTCCTTGGAAGGTATGTGATATCATGCTTGCTGAGCTCAACGGCCCATCTAGCGAGTCGTCTTGAGAGTTCGGGTTTGTGTAAGACACTCCTTAAAGGGAAGGTCGTTACTACCCTTATGGGGTGGCATTGGAAATAGGGTCGTAGCTTCCGTGAAGCTACTACGAGCGCCAATGACAGCCTTTCAAGTTGGGGGTACCGGGTTTCGACGTCCACTAAAGTTTTTCTAATGTAATAAATAGGAGACTGCATACCTTTATTTTCACGCACTAGGACAGCGCTGACTGCAACTTCCGATACAGCCAAGTACACCAACAGCGGTTCGCCTGGGTTGGCTTTTACCAGTAGGGGTGGCGATGACATATATGCCTTCAAAATTCTTATAGCATCGACACATTCTTCATTACATTGTAGTCCTTGGTCTTTTTTCGATACACCAAAGAATTTGTGGCACCTGTCGAAGAAGCGTGAGATGAACCTGGAGAGGGCCGCTATTCGACCCGTCAGCTTCAGCACTTGTTTTTTGCTGCTCAGTATTTCCGGGATGGCTTCTATGGCCTTGATCTGGTCTGGGTTGACTTCGATGCCCCTTTGTGACACCAGAAACCCCTGGAACTTTCCCGAGGCTACGGTGAAGGCGCACTTTTTGAGATTCAACTTCATACCGTATCTCCTTAGTATTTCGAAGGCTTCTTTAAGGTGATCGATGTGGTCCTCTTTTTTCGACAACTTCACGAGCATGTCGTCGATATATACCTCTATTGTCTTGTCGAGTTGCTCTTTGAACATTGTAGTCACTAGCCTCTTGTATGTAGCCCCCGCATTATTGAGCCCGAAGGGCATTACCCTGTAGCAGTATGTTCCTTGGTGAGTGATGAAGGTCGTTTTCTCCTGATCTTCCTCGGCCATCATGATTTTATTGTAGCCGGAGTACGCATCCAGGAAGCTTAATAGCTCATGCCTTGCTGTTGCATTATCAATTGGTTGATGTGGGGCAGTGGGAACGAATCTTTCGGACACGCTTTATTTAGATTGGTGAAATCCACGCACATCCGTCACTTCCCGTTTTTCTTTTTGACCATTACAGCATTGGCGACCCATTCTGGATACTTGGATTCCCTAATGGAACCGTTCTCCAGCAGCTCGTCTACTTCTTCACTTACTGCTTCGTTGATGGTGGCATTGAACTTTCTCCTTGCCTGCCGCACATGAGGGTGTACTGGATCGACATTCAGTTTGTGGGAGGCCATTTCTTGTGGAATTCCTGGTATATCTGCATGGGAAAAGCAAACAGGTCTGCGTGATTAGATAGAAATTCACGATACTTACCTGAATTTGATAGGTCGTGGCCTATGTAAGCTTTCTTTGTGAGGTCGTTGTTGCTCCGCTGAACGGGGTCAAGGTCTTTGACCGTAGCCTTGCTAGCCTTAATGTCGTCGGGATCTTTGATGGCGTTCTTTGTTGGGCGGACCTTAGTCCCCGACAGGCCTGATTGCTATGCCTCCGCACTCGCTCCTTGAGTTGCTTGGTGTGCGTGTAATCTTGAGCTATTTTGTAACACTCTTGGGCAGTGACGTAGTGAATCAGGTGGTCCTCGGGATCTGAGGTCCCGTCATATACCTTCAACTAGTGGCATTTTGAAGTTCTTTGGGATGGGGTAGGGTGCAGCTCCTTCTGTGTAGGGTTGTTCAACGAACCTCCCCACGTCTAGCTTTGGAAGCAACTTAGGTGCATCTGGAATCTTGTCCACTCTTTCTTGGTGCTCCTTCATCTGGTCGTTTTCTATTTCTTCCATCTTTTTGAGGATGGCTGTGAGTGTCCCCCCGTGAGCTGGAGCATAGGCAAGCACGTTGTTTGTTCGTGTAACCTCAAGTTTATCTTCGGTTATGGCATGGTCTGTCACTGGTGTTGGTGTGCATCTAGCGTTTTGGGGCGGCTTTCCAGCTTAACTACTCAGAGCATTTGTCAATTATTCTTCCAATAACCTCTTTACCTCTAGGAGTGTTTCTTTGATTGTAGATGTAGAAGCCTCTTTTTCTCGTGGAACCACCAGATCTTCAGAAGGGGAAAGTTGGTTTTCCACGCTTATCAGGGTACTAGGGGTTGCGTGTGGAGCATCCCCTTCAGTAGCCACGTTGAAAG